>JAWQUS010000031.1:10030000-15082500 GCA_036365455.1 Macrosoma leucophasiata | reverse complement strand
AGATAGCTTCTAAAATCAACATACGAAACTTCGACTGCATAATTTTTGTACATTACTGCTTAACGACCGACGACAGTTTAAATGACTGAAGTGTAACCGGCAATGTATGTCCAGCAAATAAGGTCAAATTAGAGGCCATGTGCCATGTTTGCTTTTTGATTTTGTACGACATGATTTGTCCTTGTGTAGAATGTTATTTTATCTAATAGCAAAATATATTCAATAGCAAACTAATATATTTAATGGCAAACTAATATCATCGTCATCATCATATCAGCCATAGGACGTCCACTGCTGAACATAGGCTTCCCCCAATGACGTCCATGCCGACCGATCGGAAGCGACGTGCATCCAGCGGGTACCTGCAGCCTTGACCAGATTGTCGGTCCATCTTGCAGGTGGACGTCCTACGCTGCGTTTGCCGATACGTGGTCTCCACTCGAGAACCTTTCTGCTCCAGCGCCTATCGGTTCTCCGAGCTATGTGCCCTGCCTATTGCCACTTCAGCTTGGAAATCTGCTTGGCTATGTCAGCGACTTTCGTTCACCTACGGATCTCCTCATTTCTGATTCGATCCAGTAGGGAAACGCCGAGCATAGCCCTTTCCCTTCCCTGTATGTGGTCTATGGTACTATAGCCTTTTCGGAAACCGGCTTGTTCGGGAGGCTGGCAGTCATCAAACCTGCGAGCGAGACGGTTCGTGATCACCCTCGAAAACAGCTTGTAGACATGGCTCAGAAGCGAGATGTGTCTATAATTCTTCAATAGGGCTTTATCACCTTTTTTGAAGAAATGCACCACCACGCCTCGATTTCATGCTTCTGGCGTAGTACCTTCGAATAGGATGGAATTAAAGAGCTTCTGAAGGACTTTCAATAACGGTGATCCACCCGCCTGCAGAAGCTCTGTCGTGATTCCGTCCTCTCCAGGCGCCTTGTTGTTCTTAAGCTGTTTGAGGGCCATCCTAATCTCGTACAGGCTGATGTCCGGCATACTAATATATTATAGCGTAAAAAATAATAGGCTTTTAAAAAAAGCTAAACGTTATGTTATGTTGTCGATAAATAGCCGTTGCGAACACTTCTAGACGACGGCATACTTTTTATGTCCCTATTTACTGGTTAGTTACAAAGAGTCAATTTGTTTTTGACATGTGTGTCAATGTTATTGATTATTGTATAACAACTGTTTCAATAGCAGAATATATGCCCTCTCTGTCGTGGGGCGCTCTTCTGGTTGAGCTATGATGCAGTGGCATACGTGGTGCCACTGCACCTGCGAACCACCACGACCGTAATGTGCGGGCGTTAGAATGTACGGGCGGACCTATTGTCCGTCCGGCGCCGGATGCCCGCTCGTAGTGTTGACACCGATGGCAGTATACGCCTGTCTGGATATGGGGAGGTGCTGCGTGTCTAAGTCATACAGCACCTCCACATGTACAGGCCAAGGCACGCACTTGGTGACGACAATGTGAATATATTCCCGGACACAAAAGAGTAAAAAAAAACGTGCAAAGGCATCAAACCTTACGACAATTTCCTATAAACTACGTTGGTAGTTATTCTGCCGGGCGCCAAAATGTAACGAGAGTCAGGACTGGTGACGCGATAGCAAGCGACGTACAGTTGCCCGTGTGAGAAGCAACTCGTCCTGAGGTTAACACCCGCTGACCTCAATGTCTGCCTCTGTGACTTATTGATGGTCATCGCGAAGCAAACATTCAACTGTACGCGCTTGAACTGGAACATGAAGTTATGAGGTATGTGGGGAATGCGTAGTATTAATACTGCCTCGTCAATGCCACAACCCGTAAGGATTGCCGCCTCAATGTTGTGTCTTTGGAGCGAGATGGCTTTAATGCGGGTCCCGTTATACAACTTCGGAGGAGATAAGTTCCGAAGAAGCATAATCGGGACACCTACCTTCAGCTTGATGGTATGCGATGGAAGTCCGCTTGCTGACAGGAAGTTCAGAAATGCCATAGAATAATGTATGGCGTCATCTTGCTCGACGACAGTATTTATGGAGGTAAACTGTACCACTTCATTTCCTATTGATTGCTGCAGCGTGATCATTTTTGGGCGTCAAAATGGCCCGCTTACACACCCAAAACGTCGTATTCTGTTGGTGCGGTATACGACTGATGTTCCTGTAGACACCGAGGATGAGTTCTTCTAAGCTGGATACATCTCTGCCGAGAGACTCCACGAAGCACCACTTGTCCACCTCTCTCTTCTGGTAGAATGCTTTCGCGAAGACTTAGAAGGACATCAGAAAATTCTTAAGCACGTGCATTGTCGCCGAGCCGAGCTCTCATATTAATGGTCAAGCGCAGCGTACGAACTCGTTTAGATCGTTTCAACGAAGCCTTCACCTCGTCAGCCCGCGATCTTCGCGTCACCACGGGTAGCGATTGCCGGAAATCGTCAGTGAACAGTAATGTGACACCACCCACTCAAATGTTCGTGCCTGCGGATGTCCTATAGGATTCTGTCTACGGCCTCAACAGCCTTTCTATTGGCCATCATACACTTATCCCATACAATCAGGGAGCAATCCTTGAGCACGTGTCCCTTATCGCTGTTACATGATACACCAAAAACAGTCGTTTCGGCGCTCTCTAAATGTAAGGAAATTTTAAACATGGCATTTGCTGTCTTGTTATCTGGAAGCAGTGTAGCAGCAATTCCCGACGCTATAGCAATAGCAATTTTGCCTCGGTGATGATTGGGGAGCTGGTAACCCTTATTTGATAGTTCAATCGGTGGTGGAAATGACCACATCTTGAAAGGAACTAAGACAGGTGTTCAGCATGCGTTCATTAGTTACTTCGACTTCGTCTCCAATAGCACGTGTCTCAAAGCTCATAGGAAATCTTCAGACAGATGATGGTGATACTTCTCCGTCACTGACGCTTGCCTCCGCGAGGGTGTCATCCCAGTTTTGGTCACCGTCAAGAAGGTGCCGTGCTACGCAGGCTGCGCGGTAAGTGGGATACTCCACGCCATCAAATGTCCTCAGAAATGCGAAATACGTTGGGCCTCGGACCGTGTGAAGTAACAACCGCAGAAATAGCTATCGCCATTATTTGGATGCACGATACCTATTAACCTTACCCAATGCGGTGTCCTTGAAAATTACCCGATATTTATGCGAAATTGGAAGTAAATCCATTAATTACTTTTGAGTTTAGCCCGGACATACAGACAAACAAACACTATATTTGGTTTCGATATCGATAGAAGATAACGACCCAAATATTCTTTAAAACAAAAAAATCAATGTACAGTTTTAACTTTCCTACGATTTAAAAGATTCACAGCTCTTCCCCCGTAGGAGATAGCATGATAATATGTAGCCTATATGTTGACCGGACCGGTTAGTAATATTCATGCAAAATTTGAAGTAAATCCATTTAGTACTTTTTTAGTCTAGCTCGGACATACATACAGACAAACAGACAAAAATTCTGAAAAATATATTTTTGGCTTTGATTTCTATTGCAAAACACGTCCCAAGTATTCTTTTTAAGAAAATTCAACGTACAGTTTTGACTTTCCTACGATTTTATTAAATGTAGAGATTCCCGTGGGAATTAGTGATTTTCCCGCAATAAAAAGTAGCCTAAATGTTGGCCAGGCTTAGTATCTATACACCACAAAAAGTTTCATTCGAATCCGTCCAGTATCTTCGGAGATTAGCCTGGACAAAGGGACAAACAGACAATAAAATTAAAAATCATTGAAAAGTGTTTTAATACTATTTAACATCGCCCACAATTCGTTTTTCGTAAATATATACAATGTACAGACACGCGGGTTTCACTGTTTTATTATATGTATATAGATATGCCTTAATCCTTCAATGATCGTACGGCCACTGGCGGCGAGGCACAATTGAATTTCAATTGTCATATTTTTCTCGTGTCTGGAGAGATTAATAGAAAATTCTATGTGAATTTAAGTGACGTAAAAAATCCAATTTTTAGAAATATATAAGTGACTAGCGGCCCGCCCCGGCTTCGGTGCAATGTTGCCTACCCTCTCCTATTCGTCTTAGCGTGATGATTATACATAGATATAGCCTAAAGTCTTCCTCGATATCTTTTATAGTTTAGGCAGCGTTTTCTGATTCTGATTAGTTATTACATAAACGTGGTGTCATCAATGAATCATACAGGAAATACAACATTACCATTTTGGTTATTTCGCTTCTCCCTTATTTTTAAGTATGTATTGAGAGATATATATATATATTTCAATGCTCCAGGGCGATACGAAGTTCATCGGGGCAGGTTATATTTATTTTATTATAATTATTTTATCAGCTTCATAATATAACGAACACCTCTAATCGGAACGTTTTTTACAGTACAGCACTGTCGCAGTGCGTTTTGGAACATAGCCATATTGGTACTCCTTAATTTTACACTCCATAATTTCGATCTCGATTCTAATATCTCCATCTCTGTCTGCCGCGTGCCGGCAAAATGAGACGACGAACAAAGGAACGAACGCGGAAGATCGAGATTATCGAGAAATGTCAGTGTCAAAAAGGTTCAAAACAAAGCGCGTGGTGCACGCGGGCGGAGTGCGAAGTTGTGTTGCGTCGCATGGTCAGCACCGTGTCGTCTTCATCGCCATCTCCAGTGTGATCGTGCCAGTGGCGGGAGCGCACGTGCGTGGAGCGAGCTAAGGCTGCCGCATTACCGTAATCGAATCGACGGCGGATCGCGAGAGGGCGGCGGGCGAGGGCATGTGACCGCGAGCCGCCGCGTGCTCCAGTGTAATCCGGTTAGCGGAGCGCCGCGCCGGCCGCCAGCACAGCCGCGCGCTCGGGGCTCTGGCCGCGGGCCGCCAGTCGCCAGTCGCAGTGTGGGCCGGACTAGCGGCGCAGACATGAGGCCGCAACACGACTACAGCAACGGGGACGGTCAGTACCTGCTCCCTGTGCAACTCTTGTCGAACTAGTGCCTAATCCATACAGTCCTACACTCTACATCCATACGCTAGGCCAGATGCGTCGTATCACACCCAATTATCGGATTGTTTGTTTACATTCGTGTTTTAATTACACTGAGATAATATCAATATATGACAAGCATGAATTTGCCTCAACAAGACACAACATACTGTTTACTGAGTGATTTAATGTTTTGACCATTGTCCACACTTGAATGGGCAATTGTTATCCATTATAAGAGTCATTGTTGACATCGACACACAAACCCACAGTGATGTGGTGTGAGTAGGGACCATCTCAATATCTTGGTGTTATCACGCAGCCTTATGTATTGATTATCCTTGCAACATTTAGATAAGCTCATTTGGTTAAGTCGATGACCTTGGACACTGGCTCACATTGCAGTGCTTGTGTTGCGGCTTGTAATAATAAATAATAGTGTCCATGGGAGAATCTTGTAGGTGGATATACCTATTTATGAGTAACTTGTGCTAATAGATGCGAGATGTGTAAACATGTAGTATGTGGAGGTGTTGTTGGCCAGATGTAAATTTACATTTGTTGTAAACATTATCAGCTCAAGGGCAATAAATTAATGAATGTGTGTATAACTTTACAGCAGGCATTTATATAATCTGTGTGTGTATTTATGAATTTTCCTCATGCATTAATGTAACAGTGTGGTAAGAACGTGATATTTAGATTGTTTTATTTGCCGGTAAATGATTAGCGCTTATTTGAAATTATAAAAATATTTTTCTATGATCAGCATCTGATTAATGTCTTTGATATCACTTTATTTTATAATATTATTCTGTGTCAGGGTTGTGGGGAGGAGGTGAGTCCATGAGTCCATGTAGGTATGTAATAAGGGGCTATCCTGGAACTTGGTATTTCACTTAGCAGGATAAAAACACCTATCATATACCTTAATTATTACCTTTGTACATAAAAATTGGTCAAGCCAAGGTGGATTTCTGTTACAAATTATGAAAAAAGAATTTTATTTCTCAGATGTAATTAGTAAGTACCGGCATTGTTGGTGTGACAAATAAATAAATATTGCTGGAGTGTATGTGTTGTCTGTTCAACAGCAACAACTCACGAACTCACGCCCCGGGCTGTTGTGCACAGGCACAGTGTGCAGACAGTTTAATACCTCCCAATAATGTGTTATCTCTCAAGCCTTAATTGAGTGTTACATTCTGTGTACTTACCACTTCCTGCATTGTATTCTTTTATGACATGTTGTTTGTATAAATAAATATTGATATTATTATTTTGGTCTCTTTTTTCGAAATGCGATTAGGCATTTCATGACATGTAATGGTGTTTTTCCACGTCAATCATATTATGACTTCTGCTTTTAAAGGCTACAAATTCATTGAAAATTTGACTCCTGGTCTCTCCCACCCATCTGTTTGATGCGGGGCTCTGGCTGCAGCCATTCCTACTGTTTTTCATACAGAGAGCAGGTACTGGACAGGTCATGTACTGTTTATAAAGCATTAAAATTTGAGTTATGTATGTTTATTCACCTTAGGTTCTAACACACCTCCTGTGCTTCTTCTACCTTCATAATTCTCCTCATGCATGCCGATTCTTAAGACTTTTGATCCCACCCTCCGACAATACTCGACCTATTTGGTCATGGTAGGTCAGTTTTGGTCTTCCTGGGCCTTTTCAACCGTCACATTCGTATTGTTTACCTACCTGTTTAGTCATTCGCTCATTCGAAATTCTTCCTATGTGCCCGAACAAATAAACAAAGAAACAAACAAAAAATGTATAGGTATATTGTACGTATAAAGGTTACAATGAAGTGTGAACCCTGCCTGCTGCGGTAGCTTGCGCTGTGTTGCAGCAGACAGTGTCTTCCCGTAAATTGTGGAACGAACTTCCCTCTGAGGTGTTCCCTCGGTGCTACAATATGGGGTTCTTCAAAAATGGCGTCAAAAGAGTCCTTCAGGGCTGGCAGCGCGTTGGCAACTCCCCTGGTGTTGCTAATGTTCATAGGCGACGGTGACCACTTTCCATCAGGTGGCCCGTTTGCTTGTCTGTCAACCTTCAGACAACGGCACACTCACGCAAACATGCGCATCGACGAGGCCTCTAAGCGGTTCTCGCGTTGCTGCAGTAGTGAGACGCACGCTACTCGAGCGTCGATGCGCGTGTTTGTGTATGTGTGCCGTTTCGAACTTTTTGTACGCAGTTTCCATACTGTTCATATTTGTACTGTGGTTCTGTGCCTCAAAAGAAAAAAAAACCCAGCCAAGTGCGTGTCGGGGAACGCACAATGTAGTGTTCTGTTTTATAAAAAAGCGAGTCAAATATTTCACTCGCATGTGTTGTTCCGAAAAATCCGATTTGCCGGTTATGTTTTGTCCAATGTGGTCCAACAGGTGGCGAGCCTATTGACATCTCCGGGCATATTACCAAACTCCGAGGTAAACTTCCACAAAATGGAAAAATCCCAATAGAACCAGATATAAAGGATTTACACCTTTATCTCTCCCCCATTCTTTCTTATTAGGTAGTCCCCGACCCGGGAATCGAACCCAGGATCTCAGCGTAGCAGTAGTGGCGTGCTACCACTAGACTACGGAGTCTGAGGCATATTTTTTCAACTTTACAATAGGTAGGTAAGTAGGTACCTACTTAGTTCCAGAGATAAGCGCGTTCAAACGAAATTTTCTGTTTATTCTACTCGTAATAATTAAGATATTGGAGTACCTACATATTAATATGTATACCTACAAGCTGATTAATTCACTGAAGCTTAGCGCCTGAAGTGACACTCGCACTAAGGTGTGCACGATTGCCACTTATCGGCAGATAATTTTGGTCACGTGGACCTCCACCACTCCACACGCTCCCTCCCTCCCTCCCACCCTCCCTCAAGTTTACCTATTAAGTAGGTAGTGTAGGTACCTACTACTGCAGTTCACGCTGACGACTAGGCGACTGTTAAATTTGTATAAATTAGCTGTTCCCTACTAAACTAGCTGTGCCAGCGACTTCGTCCGCGTGAGAATTTATGATTGTTCAGTATTTACCCGGATGAAGTCGGGGGCGCCGCTGGTATAAAAATAGCCTAAGTTACTCCTTATTACATCAGCTACTGCCAGTGAAAGTCCCGTCAAAATCGGTTCAGCCGTTCCCAAGATTAGCCCCGCCAAACAGACAGACAGACAATAATTGTAAAAAATGTTGTTTTGGTATATGTAACGTGTATACATAGCATTTAGTAAAAAGCGGTTATTTTTATATTACAAACAGACACTCCAATTTGATTTATTTGTATAGATGACCGATACTGTTGTTGGTGTAAGTCTGTAGGTCTACAGAGTAGTTGTACAATGTAGCGTGAGCGTGTGAGCCTGCGGCTGCGGTGGATGGTTGGTGTATATGTGTGTGTGTGACGTCACGTGGCTCACACAGCAGCCTTCGTTTTGCATTGTTGCACAAAGTAACCATTCGGCATTTAGGTAGGTAGGTAGGTATGTGGTTGCCATGGAATGGAACGCTATTTGATCGTTCGCGGTAATTAGGTACTTGTACTCGTGAAATCGTGTTACGAACTGCTTGCGACTTGCGAGTCGAATCTACATCATCGTTGATCTACATAATTGATTGTCAAGGTCGCGATAGCGATCTTGACAATCAATTATTTAACTGAATCTTTTAAGAAATTGGGTCAAATAGTGTAGTAGATTCAAATGAATGAAATACCTACCCAAAAAGACAAATTGAATATTTATTAATATGGGAGTAATGGGTCACATCAAAAGGATCTTACCAACGCATCAATGGAAGTTTATGAACATTGATCGGTAGCCGCGTTGTACATGTGAAGTTATTGGTAGTCCTCGTCTAATGTGTGGCCCTTGGTGGCTTTCGATGGTGGTAGCTTGAGTTAGCGTGAGGATGTTATTCCCAAATATTTCAAGTGAATTATGAGAGAAATGGAGCTTCTCTCATCTATTAGTTCGCAACTGCAAGGAACCGGAAATTTATAGAAAAATAGTTATTTCTGTTTAGGCTTCTCGATTTTTTGCCATGACTGCGACCAACTTGCAATTCAATGGTTGATTGTCTCTGGAGATGTTGCTGGTTGATGGTGTCTACGCAGAGAGCTACCTAAGGCACAGTCATACAAACTACGTAGTGTGACGTCGCACATACGGGTATTTTGCCTATCTACGCGGCCAAAATTATTTTACTTTCTTTTTCTTATCTAAAGGATGTACCTTGGTAGATAAAATACGTCTTGTAATTAATGAAGAGGTTTAATAAAAAAATATTAACTTTATAAAAAAAATTACGAACTTATGAAAAAAAACTTGAGTTTAAAGTCCTTCTTCTTCGCTCTCTGAAGAATCAGCATTTGGTTGCCCAGGCATGAGAAGCGCGATTGTTTCTTGTAAAAAACACTGCGTTTTTCTTCTGTTTAAACTTCAAAAGCAACCGATTTAAAATATCCCTGTTGCAGTTCTCCCTTGAAAATTTTCGGGCAAAATCTTGGCGATATAATCTAATAAAGTGTTTATTTCGCGCTTCTGCGGCCTCTTCTGATAGCTGCCCAATGGGCAATAGAGCGTTTTTAATAACCACTTCACCATGAATCAATATTTTGTGCATTGTTTGAGTCATTGGGTGCCATGGGTACAAATTGACATATAAACGGGCAGTCTCCAGAGCATATTTGTCATATTTTTCTGTATCAATTATATGTCCGCTTGAAATCGTTTCCAGTATGACCTTAAGTCATAACTTATGCCTGTTATCTCAGATGCTAGTTTCGGGTCTTCAAAAAATCTCCTACTTGTGTTACCATCATTGGTTTTGCCAAAATTTTCTTTTGGTATATCCACCAATAATCCAGTTTCTTCACGAAATTTCTTCTGGATTTCGAGTTTTCTTTCGTGTTCCAATGTTTTTTCATTTTCTGTCTTCCTCTCTCTATACTTCTGAACTGACAATTTATAAGCCAAATGGAGAATGCTTTCAAATAGACGAATCCGAGCGTGTAAAATTGAAAGGCCAAACTCGATGGCCTGGGGACTTATTTCTTTTTGATTGTCAATGTCATTGAAGTCCTTGGAAGTAGCACCACATATGTAGCATCGACTTGTAGATTTCGTGCCCGTGGCCGCGTTGGACACTTTGCCATCCACCATTGTCATGACGAAGACATGAGATATCGAGTACTTGTTCCCATTCATGTTTACCTCTGTGGCGCTTAGCGAATTAGCAGAATTTTTCACGAAGATGATTTCTTCTTCCGTTACATCGGTATTTTCTTTAACAAATCGGAATCTTATAGGGCGACAAAATCGCGGAGAAGAAGGTGTTGGGTTTTCCCATACAAGTTTTTCTCCTTCACTGCCAGGAACTAATCGTAGAGGCACGAAACAACTTTGAAATATGTTCGCATCGGAGTCTGCATTATTAGCAAACTTTTGTTTGAACTGAGATTGCTGTGAGCCGTCACATCCCCATTTAGAAAATAATTTTAAGCTTTCTCGTTCTTGCTCTTTCAATGTTATTAGAACCTCTTCTAGGAAGATAGATAAACGACCTACTGTATGGTCAATCAAAGGTTGTAAATCGGTTTCAGCATAGCTGCTTGTTACTCTGCATGATTCTGGGGGCGGATAACATTCTTGTTTCTCTTTTTGTAGCAGGGTATAACAAGGAAAGAACTTCTTGTCAGTATTTCTTACTATTTCATATTGTCGGCGAGTAAGATCGGCTTCTAAAAACATCGACAATGCTTGTATTGGGGTAAGTGAGCATGGTTTTTCTCTAGCTGACTTAGAAAAAGCCTTTTTATATTTTGATGCTCGAGTTGGAGTACTGGTGATTTCTTTAAGTACTTCGGAAGCATCTCGTTTTCCAGATTTACGCAACTCAACCTAAGCAGCATGAATGATGACATCTTGTGCCACAACAGACCGAATCTCTTCAGTTTTCCTCCTTTTGGTTCTTTCACTTGATTCTTTAAATAACTTAGATGGTCGTCCTGGCCGATTTTGTGAAATGACAGGTATCTCAAACGTTCCTTCTAGCCATGAATTATTATTTTTGAGAAATACGTCTTCTTATGTGCTTTTTGCCATCTTTGCCTAATTTCTGATTTGAAGCGTGTAAAATTACGTTACAAGCTTTCAATTTGGTCTTCTGTGTAACCTTCATGCGATAACAGATGACCTCTGAAGAAATCGATTTTTTCTTCCAAACTTGGCAAATTATAGCTCTGCACTCGATCATACATGTATTTACGGGACACTAGTCTTACTCCCGAGGCACCTGGCACCTGGTGAACCTAAAACGAAAGGCATTTTTTTTAGAATTTTAAACCGTAAAGATTTTTTTTTGTGTTTCTCTCAGACTAAGTTTATAGAACCAAAACATGACCTATCCGCGCTTATCCGCGGCAGCGTTTTTTATATTTTACTACTCAACTTTCATTTGTATATGGAATTATAGCCGGATCTGACCGGGTAGTACAACAAAAAGACGATTTAATCAAAATATTTACAAAAAAAAACACCCTAACATATATGTTTTTTCAAAAATTATGTCTAAACTTTGCATTTATGAAAATAGCAAGAAAATATAATAAACTACAGCATTATTACCTGCTAAATCAGGATCCATCACTAGAACTTTTAAAATAAACGTAGAATATTTAATATAGAACTGCAAAGTTAATGATTTTACATGAACGCCGAAAACAGACACAAACAACAAGTTGAACGATCGAATTCCGACTGAACGTAAGACGCGGCAAGTGCACGTAGCGAAGCGGGGAGGGCCGGTTATTGTTCCCGGGACTGTACCCTAGCTCAGGTAGCCGTCATTTTCAACAGATTTCAAAGTTTGTAAATTTGACTTTTGGCCGCGTAGATCGGCAAAATACCCGTATGTGCGTCGTGCCGTACCTAGGCTAGACCGAGAGTGGCCTCTCTGAGAGGCCACGGACGAAGCTCTAATGTGTATTCCGGTCAGTGCTACAGCGCTACAGTCTCGCTGCACACTCATTGTTAATTCAGGCACACATAATTAGATTAGGGTGAATGCAATTGATACAACGGGCGCGAGGCCGAGGTGTTCTATGTATCATTAACATGAGCTGCAACTGCATTAGGTGGCCGTGTGTGTCGACGGTGGATCCAATTCATCCAAAGAAGGTTAACCTTTACAAAAATCAACGAATATAGATTTTAATTCCACCTCATAAAGTAAACTACCTAGAGTGAATAAACACTAATAATAATCCACAAAGTATATTATTAAAAAAACGAAACATTTAGGTATAACATGGAAAGAAAACTGACCATACGTCGTACGTAACACTCGACCTCACATTTTACGTGACTAGGTGTTGCGAATATTGACAGGAATGAGTCTCTGTGTGTAGCTGTAGAATGTTCATAGTCTATTATTACTACTAGGGTAACCTCGAAAGTAGGGTAGGTCTATTACTACTGTTGCGTTGGAGTCCTGGGTTCGATCTTTAGATCGAGGGGCAAGTATTGTGATTTCTCTACATTTCGGCAATTTCCTAGTGTCACCAGAATTTGGTAATGTGCCCGGAGATGTCAATGACCTCTGGCCATTCCTTCGGGGATTACAGGTGTTATTATTTGGCGCGTTGAAGTCCTGGTACACCGTTAATATGATTATATACCTACCTATTTTGCATTGTTAAGAAAAGCAGGCAGAGGCGTTTGTTTGATTCTTAAGTTTATATTTGTATTGATTTAGATCCCTGAAGCAGCAATGGACCCTATAGGGTCCGAGAACAATAAGAAATCTATGACAATTGATTTCTTAATTGTCATATTTTTCTGGTGGCCTGAGGGATTAATCATTAAAATTAATAATTAAATCTATTTAAGCTACCTATACATGTGATGCAAGATAATAGCCTTAACTAAGAAGGGTGTGGAGTTAGCACGTTGCGATCCGCCACGTGCTTTCCCCGGCCGCTCGGCGCGGCGGTGGTGGCGGTGTGGTGGTGCGGTGGTGGCGTGTGCGCGTGTGTGCGTATGCTCACGGGGCGGGCACGCACACAGCCGCGCGCACGTGACCACCGCCGCTGCTTGTGTTTACCTGTCCGCGTGTGCCACCCGCCGCCACCCGCCGCCGCCACCGCCGCCACCGCCGCACCCGCACCGCTATTGTTGTTTATCTGATTATATTACCCATTGCGCAATAAGATATCAATGCCGCAGAGAATGTGCGCACGCCTTGCCTTTTGCACTAACCTAAAATAGATATTGGCTTTCCGCCGTTTAAGTATTCTGCTGCAAATTGATGTTGTTGTTGTTGCATTAAATCACCGTCAACTGTTAAGTAATAAAGAGTGAGCGATGGTCTTTTCTTATTGTCACGCGCTACCTATTTAAATGATACCATTTAGTCTTCGACAGCATGCTAAACGAAGTTTGTAAAATTTTTATTTTAAATTAATTCGGATAGGACCTACCCCGTCATATGCCGTCAAGAATCCTCGAGCCTTGCACAAATTGTAAGAACACCTAGAAAGCATAAGATCTCTTTTCGTTATAATGTTATGCTTTATACCTAATTCACCCACAGTCACCTACTAAACGACTCCTCATCTCACAATCAGTGTAACTTCGATAGTATTGTAGTGAAAATCATTTTGGGTAAGGCAGACTTTATTGCCGGGTTCTTACCTATTATTGGATTCACATATTCATTTATCACTATTGATAACTGTATGTCCGTTTGACTTTTTGAGTCTTATAAACTGAATTAGATAGATAAGCAATGGAAAGTTACGTTGTTAGTATCGGAATGTGCCTACAATTATGTTTGGTGGATAAAAATTATCAAAGATTTAAATTCGTTCCTTAAAATGTGTCATTGAACTAGAAAGATATAACGTTCATCATCTACTCGCTTAGCATAATGATTCGCTAAACGTGACTTCAATTAGGGGCCGTCGCCGGCGGCTGTCAGCCAGTCAGCCGGTCAGCCGTCGGACGAGTGCGGTGCTTCAGGTGCTTGTGTGTGTGCTGCCTACACGCGCGTTATTTCTTGCTCCTCGTTTAATCATTCAGTTATGACGTCTATCGCCTGATTCTGGGCCTCTATTGTCAATCAAGTCAATCAACTGGAAATCTGTAGCGAAAAAAAAAATGGTTTCTTCAAGTTGTCTTTTTTATAATTGCCCTTTGAATTGACACTACTTAGTTAAAAAATATATATATATAGGTATTTGATCACGTCCCAAGTATTTTTTAAAAAGAATATTCAATCTACAGTTTTGTCTTTCTTACCATTTTATTAAATGTATAGATTTAGATAGATGTGTAGATGTATTGATTAGAATGAGTGATTTTCCCGCACTCAAAAGTAGCCTAAATGCTAACCAACATTAGCTTACTATCTATACAATACACCACAAAAAGTTTAATTCGAATCATTTTCGGAGATTAGCCTGGACAGACAGACAAAAAATTTAAAAAAACATTGAAAAGTGTTCTTATACTATTTTAACATCGCCCCAATTCGTTTTTCGTAAATATACCTATTCAATGTACAGACACACGGATTTTACTGTTTTGTTATATGTATACATAGCAAATATGCGAATCACTCTCAATGAAAATATAATTGGTATTTGTCATCAAATGGCGAATGATGCGTATCAAATGCAAGAAACGCTTGGTGAGTCTCGAGGAACGGTAGTAGGTGCCGCGAGAGCTGGATCGATGCGGAACAAGAGCAAGGTCTGAGGCGCCGGCGGCGGCGGCGGCGGCGGCGGCGGCGGGGCGCTCGCGTGAGTCGCGTGACGCGCCACGACAATTGTGAATTGATTGGAACCCATCCGACCTTCCGCGTCACTCTCGCCCGCTGCCTGGAGTGCCCGGTGGACGTTACTGCTGCATCAATTGTTTCCATATGCTAGAGCAGCATTACATTAAGCATACCTACAATTGTAATTGTTGTCTAATTTTTTTTTGTGTTTGTGACATTTATTCAATGAATACGGACTTACACATTTGAAACGAAGTTAATGTAGTAGATAATCAAAACGAAGGGAAAACCACATTATTTACTAATTTCAGGTATCATTCAGATGATCTGTTATATATTAACAGATCATATAAACATATAATGTCATTATAATGATCTTAGGTATTAGGACTGACGCAAGAGCTTCAGATTCTGATTAAATAAATACGGCTTGAATTCGCACCCAGCAATTCTTTGTAATAGGTCTATTGGAATAGTTAAATCCTAATTCACCAGGACTTCGACACTTAATGTCACATGCAGGTGTCTATTTGTACGTAATAGTCAGTGGCGTTAATTAAAAAAAAATCAACACCAATGAAGTCATGTCATAAATGTAAAGACACACTGGAACTTTACAAATTAGCTTCTGAAATCGATTGTTCTGACGATATCCTCCATTTTTATTGATTCTACCTTAGGTTGAGCGTGACGGCGACGTAGAAAACCTTGAAATTTTAGTATAATAATGTTTTTTTTTATGTGTGAAGGTTGACAGACAAGCAAACGGGCCACCTGATGGAAAGTGGTCACCGTCGCCTATGAACATTTGCAACACCAGGGGAATTGCCAACGCGCTGCCAGCCCTGAAGGACTCTTTTGACGCCATTTTTGAAGAACTCCATATTGTAGCACCTAGGGAACACCTCAGAGAGAAGTTCGTTCCACAACTTACACGTTCTGGGCAGGACCGAACGTGAAAACCGCACCGTTGAGCACTGCCAGGTGTCCAGTCGGTGAGGGTGGAACTTCTCTCTTCGGCGGGTAGTACGGTGTAGGAAAAAGAGACTGTGGCACCATGTCGAACAGTTCAGCAGAATAATCACCATTGTAGAGACGGTAGGTACAATACGCACAGACTCCCAATGTCTCTGCGCAGGCTCAGATGTTCGAGCCTGTCAGTAAGTCCTGGATCGTACAATAGTAACGACGCGTTTTTGTAGTGAGTCAAGTGGACCAAGCTGGTATTTGGGGGCTCCCGCCCACAAATGAGAGCAGTATTCCAGATGGGGCCGCACTTGGGCCTTATAAAGCTGTAGTAGCTGCCCCGAAGTTAAATACTGCCTCGCTTTGTTAAGCACACCTAGCTTTTTGGATGTAAACTTGGTCTTACACTCAATGTGACTCCCGAATTGCACTTCGTTCGATATGTCAACGCCCAGGATACCGATACACTTACCAACGGCGAGCGGAATGCCCTGGAACTGTGGTGCTACAATTAAATGGGATTTTTTTAGCGGTGAACGCGCAGACTTGTGTCTTCGAGGGGTTGAACTGCACTAAATTAAGTCGACTCCAATCCGAGACCCGCTCCAGAGAGTGCTCGATTTCAAACACAATTCTAGTCCTGCTTTCCTCGATAAGTGTCCGAGGTACCATAATAGTTGTAATAATCCTAGAACTGTCTGACTAGTGATCCACCGAGATATGTTTTCAATGCCAAACCAACCCAGAAACCTCCCACAGCGTCTTCTCGAATGGATAATTCCAAGCCCCACGGGTGCGCATATTATTATCGTTCCATGGAGTCTTTCAATGATCACTTGATGTCTTGAAAACTATGTAGGTACTAGTCAGTGGATATAGCCAAAATTAGGATTAATTGGACGTAGTTACACGAAAAGGGTCCAATCCACATTCAAGTCATCTTTCTCAGTATTTCGTTTTCGTTTCGTTTCGTTCTGCTGCACGCCGAGTTTGTTGGGTAGCGGAGTTCTTCTCAGTAGTGGCTGCACTTGGAGCTTTGCTAAGAGAATGACTATGATTATGACGTACAGATTTTTCATTTTCTTCTATGAAGGAATTGAGAAGTTTGATGATGATTCACGTATCGGTTAAATATTATTAAATTGGTATTTATTATACGTATTGGATTAATATTATAAGTCATTCTCTCTAGGTAGTTTATAATCCGACAATGCAAAAGTGTCCTTGTTGATCAATTCGAAATAAATGATTTGAGTTTGATTTTTTTTAATTTCTCATAAATCATTCGTTCTATGTCGTTAACGTGCATTATTATTATTATTTTTATTGTTGTAAAGACATTCATACGCGATATTGTATTTTATCAGATATTTATAAAAATATGCAGTTGCATCCTTCTCGTTAAATACCTAACAGTTTATTTCTATAGTGCACGCTCAAGACTTATTTCATTAAAATGATCCATGTAATAAGTTATTTAATAAAATAGGTATCTTATTCTTCAATAGAACGTCAGTATACTATTTGCTATAACTTTAATTTGACAAATTAAATTGAACAATATTATACTTACGAAAGTACGATATAGGTAAGTACCTACGATTACGACGAATACGATTTCTGGGTCGTTTTATTTAATTAATTACCTAGGTAGGTATATAGTGCAAGTGATTCAGCAAAACTGCCTACGTCCAATTATCAGAGAAGAGCGGCTATGTTAATGCGTAGTAAATCTAACGTCACGACCATTATTAAAATATAGAGTGGTTTAGGTTGTGTTTATGATTGTGAAGGCTGCGTCATTAATTGCGTAGTGGAGTATCTCAAGGCGTTCTACCGTTCAAGTGGAACGACTGTGCGACTGTGCGGTCAGCGATTGCACATTAGGAAGCGACTCGAGTTGAAATATTCCGCCGCGCGCGGCAGGCGGATGTGGAACCGGTGCCGGTGCGCGGTGCGTCCCACCGCCGCCGGCCGCCGCCGGCCGCCGCCAGCCGCCGCCGGACCGGTTCTCGCGCCGCACATCTCGTTACTTCATTAACTGCTCCCATTGGAGGGATATGCCTGCCAACATCGCCCAAACTATATTCATCTCTCTTTTCTAATAAACTATTATTCTTCTTAAACTGCCTCAGTAGCCTAGTGGTAGCAGGTAACTAGCAACTACAATTACCCTGGGGTCCTGGGTTCGATTTCCGCGTCAGGGGATATTAGAGATAACAGTGTAAAATCCCTTTTCTCTGGTTTTATTGAGATTTTTCCATTTTCTAGAAGTTTCCCAGAGTTTGGTTAAGTGCCCGGAGATGTCAATAGGCTCGCAACCTGTTACATGGAAAAAACGTAGCCGGCTAATGGGTGTTTGCATGTATGATTATATGCATGCATTTACATCTGCCTACCCCTTCGGGGATTACAGGCGTGAAGTTACGTTATTGTTATTCCACTCATTTTTTTTTACTTTTTGTACAACGTGTAACAGGATTAAATGTATAACCCTGAACTAATTTGTTCAGAATTGATAACCGAATCGATTTTAGGCATTTTTGATTTAGGTAATATTTTGTCCCAAGATTAATTACAATTAACATAATTATGGTCACCCATTTGGTGAACAGTCAATACAAACGAAAATGAGACTAAAAGCTCCCGCCCACGTCCGATAATCGGTGACCGACTTTTTGTAAGAGAAAAATAGAACGTACTGATAGCCATAGTGCAACGCACACGTCCTACAAAAAGTCGGTGAAAAATAAAATCGGTGCATCCCGACCGATCCGATAATCGGTGGAAAATGGAACGTTCGGAAATGTATGCGTCAACGCCCACTACTCACCGACTCACCGACAGTCGACAGCAAAGGAATAGTCTCAGAGCCGAACCTAGATCGACCTTCACCTGTTTACCGAATTACCCATTTTTTTGGACAAATTTCTAACATGAACAAACACGTCTTGCATGTATTGCATATAGAAATATGTTCATAGGTATGATTAATTGAAAAAAAAAAAAATTTTTTTTTAATAGCTACTTTCACCCATTTGTTAACCAATTAAATGTGTTTGAAACTATCGGCCAAATGCTTAAACGTCACTCAAATCTAAGTGGGACTTAAAAGTCTTCTGTCATTATAAAACACGTTCAAACGATAGAGATAGCGCACATTTGTGGGTTGCTTAAAATTGAGTGACGTTTGAGTATTCGGCCATAAAAGTTTAAAACATATAAAATACATCTATAAGGTATTGCCTACGTATTGATGTTCATGACTAGGTACCTGGCAAGGAGGTATAAACAGGTAACGTAACCAATAAACCTCAAACACCTATTTTATATGTTTAAAACTTTTGGTTTTAAATACATTTGGTTGGTTAACAAATCCAAAAAATAACCTGCTTAATAAATGGATACAAACAATGTTTCATTTGGTAAACAGATAGGTGAAGGTCGACCTAGATTCTCCTCCCACACTAGAAGGACGTGTCATTGTTCATAAATGTATTAATAGCAATTGACATTCTATAATATTTAAAAAACTTGTCTAGTCAAAGTCTCACATCTTACGTCAGCATAACGAACATTAAATATCCCCTTCAAAAATCTCTGAGAGAATATTGGATCAACCCAGAACTTTCTTTTTTCACTTCCGTTCCTCAAAAGCCAATGACAAACCTTCCTTTGTAAATCCACCTTCCTCCTTATACTCATAAGATTCTCTGCTCTCTGTCTATGACGTGCTGCTCCACCGAGAAAAATACGGACGTGGGCGTTGAGTCGGCCACAAAATCGGTCATAAAAATCGGAGGAAAAATTGTCAACAAATTTATTACTACTCGTTGAGACGTGCTTTTTGATAAAAATAATAATTCAAGAAATAATATAGTGGAAATTAATCTTATAACTAGCGAGTGTTATATATAACACGTGATGTAGCGTAACTTGCATACCCTTATGGTATGGTATGGGTATGCAAGTTACGCTACATCACATTACAACAGTGTGCGTGTGTGAGTAGGTTCGTGTTTTATGTGCGACCGTAGGTAGAGGTAGGGTGAGTATGCATAGGGTGTGCTGTGCAAACTGTTCGTACAAATTATGGGCAATTTATTTCTTAAATAAAAAATATTAAATGCATACACATGTGATTTCAGTTCATGTATTATGATTGTAAGTCGATTTCCTAATCGGGGTGTTAGAGAGTGTGCATTACTCCTGTTACATGTTGTATAGGTTACTAAAATAGACAAATATATTTAAAAAATAGTGTGCCTCTAGTCACAGAGACAGGAACCTCCTCTATATAGGTACGTGCCGTGCCGAGGAGTAGGTATCGCTTTCTGTATCAGACCCTTGACCCGACTTCCTAACTCGAGCCTCTTGAGATGTTGGTCGACGCAAAGCAAATATGCTATCAGTCTGTTGACTACTTGACCGTGACCATTATCAGCACAATGATGGCCGAATCCACATCCCACGTGGTGACAATCTCGTGAGCCAGATCAAGATAATTATTTAATTTCCTTGTCTTTTTTGGCCTTTACGATATTCTCATCGTGAGGGATGGTGATATCGATAATCATTACGCGGCGCTTCGAGCGTCTATTACCACTATATCAGGCTTTTTCGCTACAATAGTCCTGTCAGTGATAACAGACCAGTCCCAATATTAATATTGAATTGTGGCATGGTCGTTCTCAAGAACTGGGTCGGGCACATACCTGAATTATATTTTGCACTGCCATGGTATTTCATCCATATTATTATTATAATTTGGAAGAAATTAATTGCTACTACTACATTATTTCTTTAAACAATTCCAGCATCTGGTAAAGATCTTTTTAAAATTGTTTACTTAATTATATTAGATATTATAGTACCTACATCGTCTGATACCGCCATGAGCCATCTTTATGATTTATCTGATATGAGAGGTGTCCAGTAGTGTACACTATCATGTTGGTGTCGTTCACAAGTATTCACAACCCACAATAATGCGGGCGACTGTCAACTAGAGCCGCGCCGCCGCGCTGTGTTGATTGATATCTAGATCGATGAGCATTCATCGGTTAAGCTAGTCTTATTCCGTGTGGAAATTGGGTGAAGTCGATAAATATTTGGGTCGTATGGGTCGTGTTCGTTCATTTTATTGAATCTAATTTTGATATTTTAGATCCTGAGGAAAAAATGCATGTATACATTACAATGCTGGCATTGGATGATTGGTCACTACAAGGTCATTCCGCCGAGCGGCAAGGAGTCCAATAGTCTGACGTGCTGCGGTGGACCATATATATTTTATTTTACCTCTACTTAATCCTCAGCCTTGCGTAATATTATTAACAAAATGAAGAATTATCAAATTCGAAACTGGATAGACTAAGGTAAGACCATAATAAGGTCTTGCAAATTTGCAACGCTTTTGAAGGAACAAAATAATCCTTAAATAATAAACTCGTGTTCACGCCTCATTGGGGCTGATGGATAGTGACGGAGATATTTAAACAAATACTTCAGATTTTTTTGATTCATACACATTCTTTTTCTCACCCGGGGGCCGACCGCCTTACTTTAATGCTTACAATTATGACATCATCTTATCAGTTTTCCGCCTAACTTTTGCCTGGAAGTGTTTTCATCCTCAAATATATACTTTTGAGCCTGAGGGACAACAATATGTTCATTATTCAGGCAGCACGAAAAATATAACAATTGATTTCTTATTGTTCTTGGACTTTATAGGGCCCATCTGCTGCTTCAGGTGGTATGAAACTGACAAGATAACGTCGTAATCGATAGCATTAGAGTTAGGCGGACGGCCCCTAAGTCTTAAAGTACTATATCTGCATCGGAATATCAGAATTCTTCAGGTTTGTCGGTAAATAGTGAACGCGTGGATCGCATTGCAGGAGGGACGCGTTCGGTGGGGTCGGCGGGGTCGGTGGGGTCGGCGGGGTCGGCGGGGTCGCGGTCGGACTCGGACGGCGACGAGCCCGAGGAGGAGCTGTCGCTGGTGGACGAGGCGGCGCCGGCCCGCGCGCTCGCCGCCCTCAACGCGCTGCGCAAGGCGCGCCAGCACTACGACGTGCTGCTGGCGGCCGGCGGCGAGGAGGTGGCCGCGCACCGCGCCGTGCTCGCCGCCGCCTCGCCGCGCCTGCTGGCCGCGCTGCCCGCGCCCGCGCCCGCGCCGCCCTCCGCCGCGCCCGACCTGCTGCGCCTGCCCGGCATCGAGCCCGACGCGCTGCGCGCGCTCGTCGACTACCTGTACACGGGCCGCCTGCGCGCTCGCGAGCCGGCCGCCGCGCGGCGCCTGTACGCGGCCGCGGCGCGCCTGCGCGTGGAGGCGGCGCGCGCGCACCTCGCCGACCGCCTCGTGCGCCGCGCCGCGCCCCACGACTGCCTCGCCGTGCGCGCGCTGCCCGACCTCGCGCCGCACCACCGCCGCCAGCTCGACGCCTACGTCGCGCACAACGTGAGTGCGCCGTCGTCGCGTCGCTTCGTCCGCCTGATAACTTTCGAAAGATATTCGCGTATATAATAATTCGGTGCAGTTCGACGAGATCTGCGAGAGCGGCGCGCTGGCGGCGCTGCCGCTGATCCGCATCGAGCTGCTGCGGGAGACGAGCGCGGAGGGCGGCGAGGAGGCGCCGGCCGCCGTCGCGGCCGCCGCGCTCGCCTGGCTGCGGGATCGCCTGCCGCTGCACAGCGACGTGAGTACACTCACCCGCTAGCTATGTAGCCGGGCATCCCGATTTCCCTGAGCTTAATATTTAACAAACTGATCCATTGTAGAAATACACATGACGTGGCATACGTTTATCGATCGACGAATACAGAGGGCGTGCGGCGGGGCGGTGGTGTTGCAGCTGGAGGAGCTGTGCGCGCGCACGCACCTGCTGTTCGTGGACGCGGGCGGCGCGCTGCGCGACTGCGGCGAGCTGCCCGCCGCGCGCGGGGACGCGCCCGAGCTCATGGAGTACCGCCGCGAGGCCCAGGTCAGCCTCGCTCATCGAACACATATACACACCTAAATACACTCACACGTACATATTGGTCCTTCAAGCCGGATTTTTGTCAGTCGTTGAATTGTAAAAGGCACCGCTCGCGCATGTCCGGCGCGCCACGTCTAGTTATTTTCTGAATAAATGGCGATGCACTCACGTAGTGGAGTCGGACAAGAGTAAAGATACGGCGTAGTAGAGGCGGGGAAGTCCGTCCTCGCGTCGCGAATCGGCGATTTTACCATCAATTAGTCACTTTGTTTTCATCGTAGCTAGAGAGTCCGGGGACTCTACATGGTACACGGTTCGATCGTTCGCGAGGCCGCTCGACTCACGGGTGAACGATGCACTGAGCTATGCAGCTCTTATCACTCCCGAGGCTTAGTATTTTCAGTTTTAGTAACTTTCTCTAAGCAGTCTTTTCTATTTCTAGGACATGATCCCATTGCTATAAAAATTTTGGGACTTCTCATCAAAATACCGCGACAAGTGGATTTGGCAGTCCTCTCGTGATGTTAACCTAACATTGCATAAAAAATTCTGAACAGACCGAAACAGGTGGAAATCTGAAGGTGCAAGGTCAGGTCAGGACTATACGGCGGATGCATTAACACCTCCCAGCCAAACTCTCTTAATTTTTGCTGAATGGCTATAGATGTGTGAGGTCTAGCGTTATCATGATGAAACACCACACCCCTTCTGTTGATCAATTCCGACCGCTTTCTTTCAACTTCTTGCTTTAATCTCATCAGTTGTTCGCAGTAGAGTTCAGAATCGATAGTCCTGCCTGGTGGTAATAGCTCATAATGAATAAATGCCCTTCCAATCCCACCACACACACAACATCACCTTATTGCGAGTTTACCCGGGTTTCGCCACAGTCTGTGAAGCCTGACCGGCCTTTGACCACGACTTTTTTCGCACGTTCTTGTCGTACGTGATCCACTTTTCATCACCAGTTATCAGCTTCTTCAAAAATGATTCGGTTTCATTACGTCGTAATAAAGAATCACAAATGAGTACACGGTTCATTAGGTTTCTTTCAGTGAGCTCGTGAGGTATCCAAATATCGAGCTTTTTTTGTACCCAGCTTTTTTCAAATGCGCCAAAACTGTTTTGTGATCAATTCTCAGTTGTTCAGCTACTTCATAACTACTGATATGTCGATCTTGCTCCACTTTTTCAAAAATGGCATCCATTTTATCCGTAATAGGGCGACCAGAGCGAGGTGCATCTTTGACATCAAAATTTCCGGATTGAAAACGCTTAAACCAAATTTGTGTTACTCTCACAGACACTGCACTAGGTCCATAAACATCGCAATTTTTTTTTCTCGGCTTGCGTTGCATTTTTACCTTTCTTGTAGTAAAATTTTAAAATGTATCGAATTTCTTCATTAGATTCACTCATCTTGACAGTACGAAAAACAAATGAAAATAACACATTTGCCTAATATGAATTTGGAATTATGTTCTTTTAAATTTTAACTTTCAATGATACCATAACCAGACAGATACAACTACTACAGCCAAAGAGATTTTATTACAAGTTCATACATACTATAATGCGAAAAGACTTTTTCCCCAACCTATTATTATGTAAGAATGAGCACCGACATTGGAATTCTATTAGCAGAAACTGTAATGTGACTTACGCCATGATCGACAGGAGCGAGAGCGAGGCACTCGGCGACGGGAGCGAGTCGCCGCCGAGGCCGTCGCCACCGCCGCCACCGCCGCCGCGGCCGGCACCGCGGCCGGCACCGGGGCGGGCGCGGGGGGTGCGGGGGGCGCGGGGGGCGCGCCGCCCGTCGTGGTGGACGGCGTCATGAACGGCGACGACGACGCCGACCGCGAGTGCTGCGTCGTCGCCGCGCGCGCCTCCACCGGTCAGTGCCGCTTCGATATTATATGACAGTCCTCGTGTAGTCTCAACATCGGTACGATTCGGCCCGTTACATAACGTGTGCGTGTGCGTGAGCAGGGTCGGGCGTGACGCGCGCGGTGGTGTCGCTGCGCGGGCGGCTGGCGGCGGCGCGCGTGGCGTGGCGCGCGGGGGGCGCGCGGGGCCCGCGGGGCGGCCGCCTGCCCGGCGCCGACGCCGCGGACGCCGGGGGCGACGCCGACGCCGGCCGCGCCGCGATGGCCACGCCGCGGTGCGCGCTGGGCGCCGCCGCTCTCGGCCGCCGCCTCGTCGTCTGCGGCGGGTGAGTGCGCCGCTCCGGCCTTACATATTTTTCGACCGGCCGCTGCGCGTGCGGCTCGTTTCGGTCGCGTTTCGGTTATCACCGTCGGCCTCTCCGGCGAGGCCGGCGGTCGCTGCGTTCTCACAGTCTCGACGGTGTGCAGGTACGACCGCGCGCGCGTGCTGCGCTGCGCCGAGGCGTACGACCCCGCCGCCAACGCGTGGGCGCCGCTGCCCGACATGCGGCGAGCGCGCGCGCGCTTCCCCGTCGCGCTGCTCGCCGGCGGGCTGTACGCGCTCGGCGGCAGCGACGGCCACACCGAGCTCGATTCCGTCGACGTCTACGAGGAGGTCGGTGACGATCGGTCTCGCCGGAGTCGCGGCGAGGGCGGAGCGCGGCACCGGAATTGATGAAATTCGCGTGATCGTGTACAGGACGAGTCGGGCGCGGGCGCGTGGCGCGCGGCGACGCGGCTGCCGCTGGCGCGCTCGCACGCGGCGGCGGCGGTGGCGGGCGACGCGCTGTACGTGTGCGGCGGCTGGGCCGGCGGCCGCCCGCTGCGCGCCGTGCACCGCTACCGGCCCGCCGCGCCCGACGCCGGCTGGACCGACGCGCCGCCGCTCTCCGTCGGTGAGCGTCCGTCGCGTGCGCCGCGACCGCTTCGATCGCTTCCGCTTAATATATAAAATGTGCTAACGAATTAACCGAGTACGTGTGCGCGTGCAGGTCGGTCGCAGTGCGCCGGCGTGGTGTGGGAGGGCGCGCTGTGGGTGCTGGGCGGGTGCGACGCCTGGAACTGCCTCGCCACCACCGAGCGCCTGCCGCTGGAGGAGGCGGGGGGCGCGGCGGGCGCGGTGGGCGGCGGGGGCGAGGCGGGCGGGGGCGGGTGGCGCGCGGGGCCGGCGCTGCCGACGGCGCGGCGCTCGGTGGGGGGCGCGGTGTGGCGCGCGCGGCTGGTGTCGGCGGGCGGCTCGGCCGGCGCCGCCTCGCTGCAGCGCACCGACTGGCTGCTGCCGGGCGCCAGGTGAGTGCCCGCCGGTCTCCGTCGCGTCGCCTGTGGACTGTGGACTGTGGACTGTAGACTGTAGGTGCGGTGTGCGTGTTGCAGCTCGTGGCGCGAGGGCCCGGCGCTGCAGCGGCCGCGCGCGGCGCCCGGCCTGGCCGTGGTGGGCGACGTGCTGTACTGCGCGGGCGGCTTCTCCGGCAAGCAGTTCCTGGCCTGCGTCGAGTGCCTGCACCGTCCCGACGGACCGTGGACGTCGCTCTGCGCGCCCCCCCCGCCGCCCCGAGTACCGGTCAGTACGCGCTCTGCACTTTCACCGGTGGTAGAGCTCCGGCGACGGATAACCGAGCGGAGGCACCTCAAACTCAAAAATTCAAAATTTTAATATAACTATATGCTTCTCAATTTTAGATGTTTTCTATTTCAGGAAATCCGAGAGAACGGCGAAAACGGTGAGAACGGTGAGTCGACCGGCGCCGACACCGACGTGGCGACCGTGGCCGACGTCGTGAAGGCGGCGGACGAGCCTCGCCCGGCCGGCCCGGCCCGCCCGGCCGCGCTGCAGAACGGCTCGCCGGGCTCACGGGGCTCACCGGGCTCACCGGGCTCACCGGGCTCACCGGGCTCACCGGGCGCGGCGCACTGACGTCGCCATAACCGATTTGTGTCTCCGCGCCCGCGCTACCTACCTCCAATTCGACGATGCCTTTATACGCATTTTACACTTTCTATAGTTGAATACGAAGATATTTTAAGAAGCCGACGAGTCGACGATCGATTTTTAGTTTCGTACCACGATTCACGCGAAGCGGTCGAAGCGTATTTCATAGTAGAGATTCGTATTGTCGGTCTTCTCGTGATGTCTTCGGTTGAATGTTTGTCCGCCTGCGGCTCGACTGGCGTCTCGCGCGACCCGCACGACCCGCACGACTCGCACGACCCTCGCGACCCTCGCGACCCGCACGACCCTCGCGACCCTCGCGACCCGCACGACCCTCGCGACCCGCGCGACCCTCGCGACCCGCGCGGCCCGGATTGCGACCGCGCCTCTCCCTGGAGGCGGCCGCCTGTAAGACGACGATTATCCGCGACACGATTAAGTCCACAGGCAGCTATCTACGTGCTTAATCGTGTATCACGTTTGCCGTTTGAGGCATTTAATATTATTTCTTAAAACTGTACTCTTAGAACTAATAAAAAGCGTTTAAATGAATTTAATATTAATTTATAAAATAAATAAAGGATAAAATAACAACTAATTTGGGATAGAATTCCGCACACTGAAACGTTTACCGCATTGGTGAGCGATCCATTCGTTGAGTCGATCGAGACGCCGTTCTCATCAGCTCTCGGGTCCTCTCGAGGCGAGCGGCGGCGGCGAGTGGCCCCTGGCTGGCTCGAGACGTGCGCGGGCGACAGTATTCTGTCCGTGTGGTCCACGTCCCGGACGGAGCCGGACGCGAGCCGGACGCGAGCCGGACGCGAACCGGACGCGAGCCGCAGGCGTGTGTCGTGTGTGATGATCGCAATAATTCCGCAATGTTATGTTAATGCCCGCGACGGGCGAAAGTAGTTCGCCTCCTTTTGTATGTATATCAGTTTTTTGTATATTTTTATCGGAGACGATGCGAATCGCAAACCGGACGACGCTTTCAAATTTCGTGTTTATAGACGACAATTCGTGCTCGCCGTTGGGATGCGAGGTATATTTTTGATGACTTAAAATTAAATAGAATTCTTTATCGGTAAAGCGTGATGTAGTTCCCGAACCCGGGTCGGGTTCCTCGGAGAATATGCTATTGGGTGATCGATTTTCGATTTTGCTCGGGTTATGAAATAAATTGTTACGCTTTATTGATACACTGAAACGACGTTGTAAAGCGGCCGAATGTTGATCACGAATCGTTTCCACACACGAACACGTGCCGTTAGTGTAGGACGCAGCGCGTGAGGAAACTTGCCCACTCGTATTAATGGCACTGTATAGAACAAGTTTTTTACTATTCTTCATAAAACCACTGCATTATTTAATTTTATGATTTTATTTAATTATGAAGATCTTTTCCTTACTCGGAAAAGAGGTATTTACGCTCCCAATCGGAAAACCAGTGGCGCAGAATTCCTCCTCGTATCTTATATTTAAACTATTTATCTTCTGCAAGTACAAGTGCTGCGTGCGGAAGGTGAGTTGCGTAGATATCTGCGTCATCTAGTTAATTAAGTATATACCTGCGGATATTAAATGTATAGATATAGAAGCCGCGTCACCACATTCATTATTCCGTTAGCAACTGAAAAATTGGCAGACTTCTTTCCTGTTTGAATAAACGATGACCGTTCGCTCCTATTAACTTATTATTACTTTGGTAAATGCATTTAGTATATACGGGGCCGTCGTTCATTCGGTCAGGGAACGATCGACCGATCGGCAATGCGTCGATCTCAACTCTACGTTTATTTAAATTAGCAATTGGTGTGCGAATAGAGAATTGAAAGTGTTTTGCTGATTTGTAATATTTATTATATATAACTCGAGAAAGAAAACATTCCAGGTGCGTATACAAGGTGTAGACGGAAAGATCCAACAATATTAATAGGTGTTCAATCACCTATATCAAGTTTCAGATCATTTAATGTGAACAATAACAATGAAACCACAACTTTAATTTTCAAACAGTTTTAAAATCAACTATTCGTTAATTTCGGTATTTTATTTGACAACCTTAACAAGTCGTCAATGAAAACGCTCATCATTTCACACACATACCGAGCGTGGTGACGGTGTGGCACCTCAGCAACTCATACCCACGCACATACGCGTAGCGTTCGCCGTCGACTGATACAATAATTATGTCGTCAGCTGTTCTTGTCAGGGTTGAAACGCATACAATTTGAGTGAAAGTTTGACTCGTAATAACTGATGATTTTACATTCTCAGGAGAAAAAGACCTCGGGGGATAAAGTCAGCATATAATTATAGGCATGGATCATTGAAATATTGTTTGAATCTTTCCGGCTTCACGATCGAAACAATTCGGCTACATTCAATGACTACAATTAAAATCGATGTCCTATCACACGTAAAATACTATGAAAGGGTGATCAATTGCTTGTCGGACAATTGCACCGATCGCCGAATGTGGTGAGGCGGCCGCAGCTCGCAGTGGCCCAGTGGCCGCAGTGACCCCAGTGGCCCCAGTGGCCGCAGTAGCCCCAGTGGCCCCAGTGGCCGCAGTGGCCCCAGTGGCCGCAGTGGCCAACATGCGTCACCGAGCAGCCCGCGGCGTGCGGTGTGGTGGTGTGGTGGTGAGGTGGTGAGGTGGTGAGGTGGTGAGGTGGTGAGGTGGTGAGGTGGTGAGGTGGTGAGGTGGTGAGGTGGTGAGGTGGTGAGGTGGTGAGGTGGTGAGGTGAGTGCCGCCGAGATCGAGTTTCCTTTCTACGTTTTATTATAATTTGGCTTCGGCCGCTAGTTAAACAAAAGACATTACTTTTAATTAGTTAAGGTTCGGCCTCGCGCCGCCGCGTCTAGACGTCTATCGTACTAAATTATTTCTTGTGATGTGATAAATTTAATTTAGAGAAAATGTATTTATGACATAGATCGATTTATATAGGATGTTGATTCGAAAATCTATTACGGCATTATAGTGTTATAGCGTAATTATGCATGTTTATGTAGTAGGTACGGATCTTTTATGATCTCTCGTGCCGCTCCTCGGCTCGCCGACCCGTCTCCTGCCGAAATGACTGGCTATAATTACGAGGAATACGATATTCCTCGTGGTTACCCTGCAGTGCTGTGACCAACGGTGTAACCACGAGGCACGCATCTGTTTACGTAGAATCCGAAACTAATGTATGAGTCTCGTCATTCATGATGCTTATTTTTCTATAGCGATAACGATGGTAGCTATCAACGTTGTTAGGGAGGGAAAATGCTAATGTTCATGAGTAAAATGAATGTCTACAGACGGTAACTCGAGGAGCGGTACGCGATATAAGATTAATGTTGGTTTAGGATTGTTATATACGGGTTGGTTAAGATTGGTCGATGTTAGTGGATGTCGGCCGACTGTCGGCGATGTCTGTGATGTCGGCCGACGTCGGTCGGTCGGCGGCGGCGCGGTGGCGTTAATTCTTCCGAGTATTCTTTGTTTTATGTTTCATTTAATAAATTGTACTTTTAACTTATATAATCCGTTGTTTTATTTCTTAACATGATTGGGGCAAATTATTTCATAACATGACTGAGGATATTTAAGCATGTCCATTATGGTGTGTAAATGAAAACGACAGATCGTGTCCCAGCATTTACACGAACAATAAATTGCTTAAAAAACGTTTCATGAATTATAAGCTCAATGGTATTTTTTTTTAAGTTGTAAAAGTTGAGGTTTTTAATAATGAAAATAAAAGTAATAGATAACACCAGTTCTATTTTCACGTCTTTTCCTGTTATAATATGGCGACTATTAACGTTACTTTACACGCAAACATCAGAATAAATACGATTTTAGTCGAAAAAAAAAATGCATAAAAATCGATTAAGTAATTTATATCGCAGATATAGAACTTTTTATTCATAATTTTTATAATTATCATAAACGAGGAAAATATCTATTTACTTTATAATATTTTATTTAAAACACTTCTGGCTTCGTGTAATTTGGGATTGTGTAAGCTCGCATTCGTTTATCCGTCATCTGTCAAGTCAAAATTGCAAATCAAAACTGTCGACACGTTACGTCACTTCATTTCTGGCGTTTGAGGTGTGTGTGCGCACATAGCGCGCTTACCGTGTATTTTCTTTTCTTTACGTTGACTTTTGCTATTCCGAACGGATTTGTTCCTGCCTACCTGACCAACTTTAATAGGGCTTCGTCACATTTAGTCGAAGATTTTTTGATTGCAGTGGCTTTAATTAATCGCTGTCATCCACTGATACAAGACCGACCAGATGCTTCGGCAATTGTTTCACGTGCCTTACATTAATTAAACGAACCAAATCATTTGGCTCAATTTGTTCAACATTATAATTTAAATAGACGCAAAACAATGTTTTCCAGAATTGATGGAAACCTACCACAACTATTCAATGGGAAGGCTTGAAATAGTGCTAGATGAATGTGAGTAGGAGACTACCGAAATTAATGATATTTAGGTAGATGGAGGTACCTTACCTACCTAGGAATGTAGGGATTATAAATTATTCATAGGATAGGGAGTCTTAAGTGCCTATCGCTTAAGAGGTAAAGGCACAACCGTGAAGTTATTTGGTATGTTTATGAAATCATTGAATTGTATCCTGGCTTAAAATAATTACCATATGTATTACTATGGTCTTATAGGCATCTCCCAGTTAGAAAACACAGGTACCGAACACCATTAAATGGACATTAGTTCGATAGAATAGATTAAGTAGGTACCTTTATAAAAAAAGATTAGATGTGTCATAAATCGATATGGTATAATCGAATTATAATCGGTAAACAATTACTGTTTTTTTAGATTTACTCAGAAACTACAAGTTTTAGACGAGTTTGTATAAGTGTACAATTATCAGTGTTAAAATAACAACAATGATATATTTGTCATGCTTGTAAACGATTATCGAAAGTGGGGAAAAATTGTATGCAATATCCGTCGTTGTCATTTGATTCGGGTCATTGCCTATGGTACACCTATTTAGTCCACCTGGGTAAACCAGGGGATTTTTAAATTTTTCTACTAGTGGTACACCTACTCGTATTATGAATTGGTTGTACCAGGGGTAATTACTTCTTTCCGTTATCCACCTAAGTGTTCCAAAAGAAAAATATTTCTCCAGTGGTCCACCTTTTTTTTTGGGAAATGCCTTTGCATTCAACCGACTCTTTGGGGGAAGAGTCGGGATATGAGGGACTTGGACCCTCTAAAACCACCTCGGTGCCGACTTCAGTGCAAAAGGGGGGGGGGATCCGGGTATACTATAAACACTGCTCCGGTTCCCCCCTCGCACTTCGCCTCCATCCAAGGCTCGTCCACGGGAGCTTTATGAGCCCCCCCATCGTCACTTGCCACGATGACCTGCGGCTACCTCGGTCACCGTCCTCACGGAGCCGCGAGTGCTGAGCGACCAGAGCCCCCCACTCTTGCCGCCCGCGGCTAATATCCCCTTTTAGTCACCTCTAACGACAGGCAGAGGATACCTCAGTCCTATTCTGTAGGCCCGAAACTGCAGGGCCCACGGTGGTCCACCTGTATCAGTGTTAGCGAAGAATATACTTACACATTGTTGGTATATTAATGTGTTTTTTCGGGTTCTTTTACTATTTCTTCTATAAAATACACCGAAATAAAACAACAAGTTAAACATAAAACACATTAATGTAGTGGTAGCAGGCCACTACTACTACGCTGGCGGTCCTGGGTTCGATTTTCGGGTCGGGGACTATAAGAGAACGGTTTAGGATCCTTTATCTCTGGTTCGGTTCGGTACAGTTGCTAACTACTCTGTGTTAACACTCTAGTTATTTATCATCTATGTTTCGTAATTCGAACGTACCCTCAGATTTTGGATTTATGTGAGCCGTGCAACCGCATATTTTCTTTAATCCCTTTATCTTTGTGTAATATTAATGTTTTAATTCCCTCCTCTGGAGATCCTCTACACCCCATAACCTAGACTGACCGACCGTGGCCTAGGTACTTCGTGGCAGAAGTCCATCGCATCGGTAAGTACCTAGTGTTAATAGGCTACCGAGTCATATAGGTAGGTAGGGCGAGGTGTAGTTTTTGCCGTCGGGATACCGAACCCCGTCACAGGTTATATTGGAGTTTTTCCAGTTTCTGGAACTTTCCCAGTACCTCGGAGTTTGGTAATGTGCCCGGAGATGGCAACAGGTTCGCCACCTGTTACACGGGCCAAAACGTAACCGGCGAGTCGTGGGTGTTTGCTTGTATGTTTGAATGCATGCATTTACCTCTGCCTACCCCTTCGGGGATTACAGGCGTGAAGTTACGAAATAAAACTCAATATTCGAATAGTAATTTAATTATATTATGCATATTAAAATTTCATAGTGAACGTTTCTTATGAAAGCTCATGACTTGCAAAAAAATAAAGTACGTAAGGTCACGGTCCACCGAGCACCACGAACATCGATCGATTCGCCGTTACGATTTTAATAAATTTAGTTAAGACGAAGTGTGTCACCACCGCTGGCAGAGAGACGTCAGGCGTCAGGCGTCAGGCGAGGTCGGCCTGCGTCTCGAGCAGCAGCTTGGCGAGCACGTGTCGCGAGCCCAGCTCCACGTCCGCGAACTGCCGCTCCCGCTCGCGCTGCAGGCAGGCCGGGGGGGCAGGGGGGCAGGGCCGGGGGGGCGGCTGCAGCAGGAGGGCCGGGTCGGGCGCGCGCAGGCAGCGCAGGGGGGCGGCGGCCAGGAGAGCGGCGGGGGGGGCGCCGGCCGGCTTGCCCGCGGCGCGCCACGTTTCTTGCGCTGTGAACCAAACGAATATTGTAGAAGTCGCCCACGAGGCTCCCCGTGCCGCGCCTTCGGGGTCTCGGAGGCGGGGGTGGGTTACCTGCTCGCAGGTCGCGCGGACAGAAGGCCAGCAGCGGGCGGTGGCGGGCGCGCGCGTTGAACGCCCCGGTGTGCGTCTGGGGTCGGGCCCCGTCGGGGTCCCGGAAGCGGGGGTGCGCGAAGTGGGCGTAGCGCGCGAAGGCGACGGGCAGGAACCACTGTTCGCCGCAGATCGTGTTCATGCGCACCTGCGATGTTTAAAAAGACCTCTTTTAGTTTTAATTTTCCTACGCTTAGGGGGTGGGATAATCTGGAATATCAATATCGTCATGAAGCGCGTGTACTACTATTCGTCGTCGGTTCGGTTCTCATAGGTACCGATGGCGACGCACCGGTGTCGTCGGTGTTCAGCACCGGGACACGAGCGCCGCGGTACTCAGCAGCCATCAGCACGATGCCGTCCCGGGGCAGGCGCGGCAGGGCGAGGGCGAGCGCCGCGGTACTCACCCTGTTGAGGAAGTCCTCGTTGAAGTCCATGTGCGGCAGCGCCAGCAGCACGATGCCGTCCCGGGGCAGGCGCGGCAGGGCGAGGGCGAGCGCCGCGGTACTCACCCTGTTGAGGAAGTCCTCGTTGAAGTCCATGTGCGGCAGCGCCAGCAGCACGATGCCGTCCCGGGGCAGGCGCGGCAGGGCGAGGGCGAGCGCCGCGGTACTCACCCTGTTGAGGAAGTCCTCGTTGAAGTCCATGTGCGGCAGCGCCAGCAGCACGATGCCGTCCCGGGGCAGGCGCGGCAGGGCGAGGGCGAGCGCCGCGGTACTCACCCTGTTGAGGAAGTCCTCGTTGAAGTCCATGTGCGGCAGCGCCAGCAGCACGATGCCGTCCCGGGGCAGGCGCGGCAGGGCGAGGGCGAGCGCCGCGGTACTCACCCTGTTGAGGAAGTCCTCGTTGAAGTCCATGTGCGGCAGCGCCAGCAGCACGATGCCGTCCCGGGGCAGGCGCGGCAGGGCGAGGGCGAGCGCCGCGGTACTCACCCTGTTGAGGAAGTCCTCGTTGAAGTCCATGTGCGGCAGCGCCAGCAGCACGATGCCGTCCCGGGGCAGGCGCGGCAGGGCGAGGGCGAGCGCCGCGTCCGCCGCCGCCGCCTGCTGCTCGTGCACGCTGGCGTCCGGCGCCGCGCCGGGCCGGCCGGGCCGGTCAGGGTGCGCGTCAGGGAAGTCGGTCCTCAGCGTGTCGATGTGCGCGCCGCGGTACTTGTCGGCGAGCGCCTGCAGGGCGGCCCGGAGCTCCGCCACCCGGGGCTCGTGCGGCCCGCCCGTCGGGCCCACTATCACCTGCGGATTTAACACAAGGACGAAATAATGGTAGCTCCTCGTAGGGAGATCCAGAAATGCATGGAAGCAGACGTTTTTATCTTATAATTGCATAGATGCAAAACATTTTGCAGAGGGAACTACGTGTGATACACACACACCCTACAAAAATAGTCTTTTACTACGATACTCACACCGAGGTGTGAGTATCTTAATACTTTAACAAAATAAATAAACAATTTCAGGCACACATTTAAACATCAGCCAGCATATGGCTACTCCCCTCCCGCGTTGCCGTATACATAAAAGAGAACATCATCTATGTCCCGCCGCAAACAACACACGCTATCGCATGTAGGCGGTGAAGGAGGCGCGCATCTCGCGCATGTGTACCGCGCTACCGGCCCGGGAACTCACCACGGTGAGCGCCGTGTTCTGGTCCCTCTGCAGGCACACGGCGTCGTACCGCCGCAGGAACTGCAGAGCGCGCGCCACGTGCGCGCCCCCCTCTTCCTCCCCGCCACCCTCGCCTGCAGGGGGCTCCAGGGCCGCGCCCCCCGCGCCCCCCACGGCCACGGGCAGCAGCAGCCAGACGCGCGCGCCCTCGGTGACGTAGCGCGCCGGCGCCAGGCGGGCCGCCCCCAGCACCCGCGCCGCCTCCACCGCGCGCCACCACCCGCCCTCTGCCGCGCCCCCCGCGCCACCCGCACCACCCGCGCCGCCAGACTGATCGCTCTGTTGAATACCAATATTAAAATTAAATACGACACAATGTTATTAAATCCGCAGGGTCACACCTGCACGTCCCGCCCCCGCCCCTCGCCCACTGACCTGCCGCACCCGCAGCAGGAGCCGGTAGCGCAGCGCGTAGGGCGGCTGCCAGCACCACGCGCCCTCCGCCAGGGTCACCTGCATGTCCCCCCCCCGCCCACTGACCTGCCGCACCCGCAGCAGGAGCCGGTAGCGCAGCGCGTAGGGCGGCTGCCAGCACCACGCGCCCTCCGCCAGGGTCACCTGCATGTCCCCCCCCGCCCACTGACCTGCCGCACCCGCAGCAGGAGCCGGTAGCGCAGCGCGTAGGGCGGCTGCCAGCACCACGCGCCCTCCGCCAGGGTCACCTCCGTGTCCTCGGAACCACCCCACCGGTTGCGGGCCCACGCCGAAGCCTCCGCTACCACCGCCTGACGAAAGAATGGAAAAAGTTAGCGGCGATTACCGGTCATAGTTTGAAGGCTGGGGCGCGAGGGCGTAGGCACCACCGCATCGCCTGAGCTATCTGCCGCTAAATAAACGTCGTAGTGTTCAGCGTTATTAATAGGTTGGGGAAAAAGTCTTTTCGCATGATAGTATGTATGAACTTGTAATAAAATTTCTTTGGCTGTAGTATTTGTATCTGACTGGTTTTGATATCATTGAAAGTTAAAATTTTAAAGAACATAATTACAAATTCAAATGAGGCAAATGTGTGATTTTCATTTGTTTTTCGTACTGTCAAGATGAGTGAATCTAATGAAGAAATTCGATACATTTTAAAATTTACTACAAAAAAGGTAAAAACGCAACGCAAGCCGCGAAAAAAATTTGAGATGTTTATGGATCTAGTGCAGTGTCTGTGAGAGTATCACAAATTTGGTTTAAGCGTTTTCAATCCGGAAATTTTGATGTCAAAGATGCACCTCGCTCTGGTCGCCCTATTACGGATAAAATGGATGCCATTTTTGAAAAAGTAGAGCAAGATCGACATATCAGTAGTTACGACGTAGCTGAAGAACTGAGAATTTATCACAAAACAGTTTTGGCGCATTTGAAAAAAGCTGGGTACAAAAAAAAGCTCGATATTTGGGTACCTCACGAGCTCACTGAAAGAAACCTAATGAACCGTGTACTCATTTGTGATTCTTTATTACGACGTAATGAAACCGAATCATTTTTGAAGAAGCTGATAACTGGTGATGAAAAGTGGATCACGTACGACAAGAACGTGCGAAAAAGGTCGTGGTCAAAGGCCGGTCAGGCTTCACAGACTGTGGCGAAACCCGGGTAAACTCGCAATAAGGTGATGTTGTGTGTGTGGTGGGATTGGAAGGGCATTATTCATTAAGAGCTATTACCACCAGGCAGGACTATCGATTCTGCACTCTACTGCGAACAACTGATGAGATTAAAGCAAGAAGTTGAGAGAAAGCGGCCGGAATTGATCAACAGAAGGGGTGTGGTGTTTCATCATGATAACGCTAGACCTCACACATCTATAGCCATTCAGCAAAAATTAAGAGAGTTTGGCTGGGAGTTGTTAATGCATCCGCCGTATAGACCTGACCTTGCACCTTCAGATTTCCACCTGTTTCGGTCTCTTCAGAATTCTTTATGCAATGTTAGGTTAACATCACGAGAGGACTGCCAAATCCACTTGTCGCGGTATTTTGATGAGAAGTCCCAAAATTTTTATAGCAATGGGATCATGTCCCTACCTACAAGATGGCAAAAGGTTATCAAACAAAATGGTACATACATACTTTAGTTAAATTTAAATAAACTATATTAAAAATGTTTTGAATTATCTTAAAAAATGCGAAGAAACTTTTTCCCCAACCTAATAAAAATATAATTAGTCAAAGTACAAAAGATAAAACGACCGGTTGTTGATGAGATTGGCAAAGACTTGGGCCATTTATTTAAAATGCATTCGGGACAGTCAACCTTCATTAACTACTGCATGCCGGGGTTAACCTATGATGGCATATTAAAAAAATAACAGCTTTTAGCTTCGATCAGGATACCACCTTAATTATATGTATTGGAAACAGAGGCAATGTAAATAAAAAACAATGAATTGAGTACTTTGATTCGACTATTTACATACTTTAAAAATTCATAATTTTATTTTATTTACATTACCATACAGTAAGAGTCTGTCAAATATAGAAAATAATATTAGGTATAAGCTAAATTTGACATTAGATAACCTTATTTGTTATAATAACAAGTTTTATAAATTGTATTATTGGAAATAATTTTTATTTGACCGAAGATAATTACTATCTTAATAAATTTTTGAAACGACAGATAGCTTTATTGCTATCAAATTATATTGACCATATAGCCAAAAATTTGGCTATGCCGACTGCCTCTATTGGGCAATTGCATAACAATATACAGAGTTTGGAAAGTATTCCAAATATTAGCATAGTAAATGATAAATCAGTATTGAGTAGTTTTACTACCAATACTGTGAATCATACTTTACAAATGACATCTAATAATATGTACATTCAATTAAATCATTTAAATTAGATTTAGAGACAAAAGAGACAGCCTCTTGCTCTCATTTTCCTAAGGAAAATGTTTATAAATCTAGTATGTTGTTTCATACTAATAATAATAACATTGTAAACCTGGTGCATCAAAATATACAAGGAATATTGGGCAAAGAATTAGAAATTGAGTTACTTTTAAACATTCATGACATACAAATTTGTCCATTTTTCTTTAAAAATAAAATATATTTCACAAGCATGTGTTAATGAAACAAATTTTTCTTGCCATTTTTCTTGAAAAAATAAAATATATTTCACAAGCATGTGTTAATGCGAAATAATAAAAAACAATTATTAAGGGTAAAAGCGACTTCTTTACGATATTCAATAAACTGAAAAGTCTATTATTTCGGTTGCCTAACTAGCATAGTTGGCAATAGATGGCGCTGCTGCTACCATAAAGCAATGCAATAGATGTGAAGGAAAGATTTGACAAATCGGGCAGGACTTCAGTAGCTCAATTGGAAGAGCGGCTGGACTAGATTCCCAGTAGGCCGCGAGTTCGAGTCTCGCCTGAAGTCAAATTTTTCTTTAAAAATAAAATGCGAAGCGAATTAAGAAATTCAGAGAAAATATTGTCCCAAAACTTGCAAACAGGCAATACCATAACGATCCTAACATATATTATTATACAATGACTTTTTTGCCATAATTTTAACAGAATATAATTTAGTTTTTACCAATAAGACAATGAATGTAAAAGAAGTCATAAGTCGTTCAATGAATGGGCGACGGTTGGAATACATATGAGTAGACAGAGATTGTATGACCTGTATGGAGAAAAGCCATATAATCACACAAATTCGTTTAAAAATCATGTTCGAAAATATTCAAGAAAGTGTGTTCTGCAGCCAAGGCACTTCACATAAAAATAAAATTAAAAATTCAAATATCAAAATTAAAGCGACTTGGAATGTAATTAATAGTGAAACTGGGAAACAATCTGAACGCAACTCTGATTTTAAATTAATAATTGACACGAAACATGTTACTACTGACGAAGAAGTTGCTTTAGCATTTCACATTCTTTGCTAATATGCCAGTTTCTTTGACTAGAGACCTCATTTCATCGCCTACAGTCGCTGAATCATTATTGAAAAAAAATGTACATCAAAGTAAAACTATATTTAATTTTAAGTTAGTTAATACTGCGGATGTTATACATGCCTTTAAGTCTATTAATATTAAGAACACAACTGATTTATGGGGCTTATCTGTAAAAGTTGCATATGAAATAATGGATGTTATTGCACCGGCTATGTTTAATAATAGTATTGTAAGTGGTATATTTTCTGATCTAATGAAACATAGTAAAGTTATTCCATTATTTAAATCCGGTAGTACAAGTGACCCCACAAACTTAAGACCAATTTCTGTACTACCTGTCTTAAGTAAAATTTTTGAAAAACTAATTTTAATTCAACTACTTGCACACTTTAACCATCATAAACTTTTACATTGTCGACAGTTTGGATTTACTAGGGGTCGTTCAACTACCGATGCAGGTTTTGAACTTGTCAAACACATTTTTGAAGCTTGGGAAAAAATCACATAATGCACTAGGGGTATTCTGTGACTTATCTAAAGCATTTGATTGCGTTCAGCATGAAACATTGGTCAGAAAGTTATATCCCTACGGCCTTCGAGATACCGCTCTCGAGCTTATGACTTCATATTTAAACAATAGAAATATGTGTGTTGATGTTAATGGGACAAGATCTCCCGGGACTCCAATGGATATGGGGGTCCCACAGGGCTCTATTTTAGGGCCATTTCTTTTCTTAGTCTATATTAATGACTTACCCTACATTATCAATGATGGCCAAGAGATAGTATTGTTTGCTGATGATACTTCTTTAGTGTTCAAAATTAAAAGACAGGAGGTAGATTTTGACGGTGTAAACAATACTCTCTCTAATATAGTACATTGGTTTAGCGCCCATAACCTTTCGTTAAATAGCAGTAAGACAAAATGTATTAAATTTACTACTCCTAACGTAAAACAGGTTGAAACCAATGTTATGATAAATGAGGAAGTATTGGAGATCGTAGAGTCCACGGTATTTCTTGGCATTACCGTGAATGCTAAATTGCAATGGGGTCCCCAAAAATTGCCAAATTAGCTAGTAGACTTTGCTCGGCAGCATTTGCTGTGAAAAAGATTAGACTATTAACAGACGTCGAGATTGAGATGTTTATTTTAGTTATTTTCACAGTATAATGTCCTATGGCATTTTGCTATGGGGAAATTCCGCCGACGTCAACACTATTTTTGTACTGCAAAAGAGAGCTGTCCGGGCGATCCGAGCGCGGGCGGGCTGAGTCCGAGGGTATCTCTTAGAGATAAATTAAAATAAATAAATATTCTGACTGTAGCTTCGCAATACATTTATGAAATTGTATTATATGTCCGTAAAAACATTAATGAGTTTCCTACAATAGGTAACAATCACAGTATAAATACTAGGAACAAATAAAAATTGTCCATGCATGCAACGCGGCTGAATAGGGTCAGTAATTCTTTTAGAGGTCAATGTATTTAATCGAATCCCCAAAAACGTTCAAAGTCTATCGATCAATAAATTTAAGAAAGTAAGGAAAGAACGTTTATAAAAATGTGATTACTATAAGACCTGTGATTATCTGAATGATAATACGTCTTGGGATTATAGCGATCGCTGCCAGGCTATTTCGTGATACTGTGATTTCGTGTATTCAGTAATTAGTATCTACTATTGTTAAGGGCTGAAAATGAATTCCATCTTTTATTTTATTTATTTTATTTTGTTTACTTTGACATATTAATCAACGTATCAGTTGTTATTCGCTTTAATTTTATATTTGTAATTTGACCTATCACAAGCAAATTCTATTATTTCCAAGTGATTAAATGATTTTTTGAGTTTGAGTTTATTTTGCTGTATGCATTTCCGGAACAGTCATGCACGCTTAAATGTCTTTGCCTTTGGCGGCGTCGTGTGGCGGGTTGCTCACTTCCCTCTACAATGGTCGAGGAGGGCAATGGATGTCACATGCGTCATACTCGTGAACGGGCGCTGTTGGTGGGGAGTGGTCTGTTCTGGTTTGCAGGAGCTACATCACATTTAGTAGATAGCAGTTTATTTGCATCTATGCTATGGACGTTCACATTATTTGATTTTTCACGATAATCTGTACTAGATTTAAGCTCTCATTTAAAAGAGCTCTTACTGAGTTTGTTGGGTAGCGGAGTTCTTCTCAGTAGTGACTGCACTTGGAACTCTGCTAAGTGAATAACTTTGATCTTGACGAATAAGTTTTTCTTTTTCTTCATTTATCATCATTGAAGGAATTGAAAAATTTTGTGATTATTGTTTTAACCAAGTAGTTTAAGATAAGATAATATTTATTTGCATAAACATGTGTGTGTACATATAAAGAAGGTATACATACAGGATGACAAAAACAAATTAAGCGCAGACATGTTTGTCACAGAGTGACGTGCAAAAATACATTTTTTTTATGTTTTAAAAAGTTAACGAGACAATATTAATTTAATAGTATTTGTCATGATTATAATTACATACAGAGATCGATATAATATTCAAATTACTTAATGTCAAGTTGATTACAATTACTCAATGATAGGAAAATAAAATTATGGAATTATCAGTTGAATTATGTCAATACAAAATTGTTTTCATTTAGGAATTCAGTGACACTATAGTATGCTCTGGCGGTCAAAAATTTGCGTAGTTTATTTTTGAAAACAAGTTGAGGGAGTTCCTTCCAACTTTTAGGTATATTGTTGTAAATTACTGGTGCCATGCAGTAAACACTTTTGCGCATCAGGGCCGTCTTGGCGGATTGGAGACAAAGTTGACTATTATCACGTCTACTGCGTCGATATGTGTCAGCTAAACGATTATAGTAATGTGGATTTGACTTAACAATCACAGCCACTTCTAATATGTACAAGGAAGGTAAAGTTAATATTTGGTGTGTTTTAAAATAGGGCACGCAGCTATCTATTTCAATTCTAAATTTTAATTTACTATTAATATATGATTTTTCTTTTACTATATGTAATGGTTATTCACTGTAGGTAGTTTAAGATTTATTGACGTTTTGAAAGTATCTGTAAAGATCTATTCGAAATAAAAATATTTTCTATTCTTTCTATTCTATTCTGTAAGTTGACTTCTAATGTAAGCGACTCTAGGGGTTCGGTGAAGGCTTTTGTCCAACGGTGGATGGGTTCTGGCTGAAATGCTGATGGTAGGAGTTACCTCGACTGCCGCCTTGGTGGCGCCCGAGAGGCGCGCGACGGCGCGGTGGTCGTCCGGCATGAAGGCGTGCGTCGCGTTGAACGTGGTCCAGCGCAGGTGGTCGAACCTGGCGCGACATCACACGTTACACTCTGCACTCTACACTCTAGTATACGTTACACTTCGAAACCTGCCCACTGACGTCGGAACGCGACGACCTCACCGCCCCCTACTGGAGGAGAACTCTTCCGCTAGTGTGACTTCGATAGTCAACAGAACGATGGCGGTCGAATCGTTCCAACGGGGCAATAAGTACAACGACGCGGGATGGGCAGCGGCATTCTGCGATAAATCTACCACTCCTGCGAACGCCGATCCGCCTGCCGAGCGTGACGGTTATGGAATTTTCTCCCCTAATGACGCACAAGCCTTCCCCACAGTTACCCACAACGATAACCGTGGGGAAGGCTTCTCTCCAGCGTAATCATAATCATTTATTTACGAGAATATTACATAGTTTTGTACAGATGGTGAGAGTACAGCTTAATCAGTGGCGGCGGGGGCAGGGGGCACACTGACCTGGTGGGGGGCGCGGGGGGCGCCAGGCCGGGGTCGGCGCGCAGGCCGGGCGGCCAGGTGGCGGCGGGGGCAGGGGGCACACTGACCTGGTGGGGGGCGCGGGGGGCGCCAGGCCAGGGTCGGCGCGCAGGCCGGGCGGCCAGGTGGCGGCGGGGGCAGGGGGCACACTGACCTGGTGGGGGGCGCGGGGGGCGCCAGGCCGGGGTCGGCGCGCAGGCCGGGCGGCCAGGTGGCGGCGGGGGCAGGGGGCACACTGACCTGGTGGGGGGCGCGGGGGGCGCCAGGCCGGGGTCGGCGCGCAGGCCGGGCGGCCAGGTGGCGGCGGGGGCAGGGGGCACACTGACCTGGTAGGGGGCGCGGGGGGCGCCAGGCCAGGGTCGGCGCGCAGGCCGGGCGGCCAGGTGGCGGCGGGGGCAGGGGGCACACTGACCTGGTGGGGGGCGCGGGGGGCGCCAGGCCGGGGTCGGCGCGCAGGCCGGGCGGCCAGGTGGCGGCGGGGGCAGGGGGCACACTGACCTGGTGGGGGGCGCGGGGGGCGCCAGGCCGGGGTCGGCGCGCAGGCCGGGCGGCCAGGTGGCGGCGGGGGCAGGGGGCACACTGACCTGGTGGGGGGCGCGGGGGGCGCCAGGCCGGGGTCGGCGCGCAGGCCGGGCGGCCAGGTGGCGTTGCGGTAGTGGCGCGGGTGGCGCCGGGGGCAGGGGGCACACTGACCTGGAGGGGGGCGCGGGGGGCGCCAGGCCGGGCGGCCAGGTGGCGTTGCGGTAGTGGCGCGGGTGGCGGCGGGGGCAGGGGGCACACTGACCTGGTGGGGGGCGCGGGGGGCGCCAGGCCGGGGTCGGCGCGCAGGCCGGGCGGCCAGGTGGCGGCGGGGGCAGGGGGCACACTGACCTGGTGGGGGGCGCGGGGGGCGCCAGGCCGGGGTCGGCGCGCAGGCCGGGCGGCCAGGTGGCGTTGCGGTAGTGGCGCGGGTGGCGCCGGGGGCAGGGGGCACACTGACCTGGAGGGGGGCGCGGGGGGCGCCAGGCCGGGCGGCCAGGTGGCGTTGCGGTAGTGGCGCGGGTGGCGGCGGGGGCAGGGGGCACACTGACCTGGAGGGGGGCGCGGGGGGCGCCAGGCCGGGGTCGGCGCGCAGGCCGGGCGGCCAGGTGGCGTTGCGGTAGTGGCGCGGGTGGCGGCGGGCACTCAGGGCCGCGCGCGCTCTCAACACCGCCACTTCCTCCTGCGCGCGCTCCAGGTACACCTGAAGTTCCATTCCATTCCATAATTACTTTTTGTTTTTTTAATAAAGAGACATGAGGAGATCCGCATGAGAACCAAAGTTACCGACATAGCTCACCGAATAGCGAGAATCAAGTGGCAGCGGGCAGGGCACATAGCTCGACGAACTGACGGCCGTTGGGGCAGAGCAGTTCTCGAGTGGCGACCGCGTACCGGAAAGCGAAGCGTGGGCAGGCCTCCCACAAGATGGACCGACGACCTGGTGAAGGTCGCGGGCGATCGCCGGACGAGGGCGGCCCGGGACCGTTCGTTGTGGCATTCTTTGGGGGAGGCCTTTGTTCAGCAGTGGACGTCTTTTGGCTGAAATGATGATGATGAGGAAGATATGTAAATAAAACATTTCTGTCAGTCGGTGAGCGTCGAGTGTGAGAGCGACGACATGCATGCGAGTGTGGAGGCAAGATTACCCTTGCGACGTAGGCGTGCAGCTGGTAGAAGTGTTCGGGGCGCGGCAGCGGGTGCGCGGTGACGGCGTCGGCCAGCGGCGGCCGCAAGCCGCGCACGGCCGCCGCCGCCGTCTGCAGGCGCGCCGACACGTAGCTCTCGCCCTGGGACCACATGCACGCGAGTGTGGAGGCAAGATTACCCTTGCGACGTAGGCGTGCAGCTGGTAGAAGTGTTCGGGGCGCGGCAGCGGGTGCGCGGTGACGGCGTCGGCCAGCGGCGGCCGCAAGCCGCGCACGGCCGCCGCCGCCGTCTGCAGGCGCGCCGACACGTAGCTCTCGCCCTGGGACCACATGCACGCGAGTGTGGAGGCAACATTACCCTTGCGACGTAGGCGTGCAGCTGGTAGAAGTGTTCGGGGCGCGGCAGCGGGTGCGCGGTGACGGCGTCGGCCAGCGGCGGCCGCAAGCCGCGCACGGCCGCCGCCGCCGTCTGCAGGCGCGCCGACACGTAGCTCTCGCCCTGGGACCACAACCACACGAGGGGACGGCTTAACGATAGGGCTCACGGGAAACGAAAAGAACGGGAACCTTTATTATATTTTTAAAAGAGCTGAAAGAGACAGACTGAGTTTTTTTCGGCAAGTTTTTCTCAGATCATATTGGCCTTTGGAACTCTGCCGGTGAATGACAAAGAATGACTCTTTTTCTTTTCTTTTTACTCTTTGTTATCAGTTCGTAAAGGGAAAATGAGACATTCTACTGATATACTTTTTACATTAGTTTATTACATTTAGTTTAATCTCAGTGATATTCTTGACTTTACATATATTTTTTATCTTGTTTGACATGTATATCGATTGTTATTCACTTTAATTTATTTTGTTTGTTTTTGACGTGTCATAAGAGGTGCCTGACACCCTAAATGAATAATTGGGTCTGATTCTGATTCTGACAGCATCAGATTAATAACGGCAGGGAGCCCTCCTGTTGGCGTAGGGTGAGTGTGGAGTGTGGGTGTGTGATGGGTATAGGGCGGACCTGTGCGACAGACGAGCAGGGCAGGTGCGCGGCGTGCAGCACGCAGCGGCCGATGTTCTCGTGGTGTCGCGGGGAGTAGGGCGAGTGTGGGGTGTGGGTGTGTGATGGGTATAGGGCGGACCTGTGCGGCAGACGAGCAGGGCAGGTGCGCGGCGTGCAGCACGCAGCGGCCGATGTTCTCGTGGTGTCGCGGGGAGTAGGGCGAGTGTGGGGTGTGGGTGTGTGATGGGTATAGGGCGGACCTGTGCGGCAGACGAGCAGGGCAGGTGCGCGGCGTGCAGCACGCAGCGGCCGATGTTCTCGTGGTGTCGCGGGGAGTAGGGCGAGTGTGGGGTGTGGGGTGTGGGTGTGTGATGGGTATAGGGCGGACCTGTGCGGCAGACGAGCAGGGCAGGTGCGCGGCGTGCAGCACGCAGCGGCCGATGTTCTCGTGGTGTCGCGGGGAGTAGGAGTTGCGCACGCACCAGTCCAGCTCGCCGTGCACCGCGCGCAGCACCGAGTTCGACAGCAGGATACCGCCCTCTGCGTGCGTGCCGTGCCAAAATATGGTTAATATGGCGGGAGTAAAGAGCTCGCTATAGTATGCTTTAGGAAAATAGTTATTCATAATAGCATTTTAGCGCTAAAGCATTCTATAAACCCATTTTAAAGTTATAGAGGCCAGAACCCTACTATAACAGCTATAAGGACAAAAGATGGGCCACATTCAACAGCTGGCAACATTTTGACTAGTAGCAGAATTTTAACTATAGAAGGCTTATAGAACGTTTATGAATAAACAATTTTATAGAATGTTGTATAGGCTTAAAGAGCATTTATTTTAACTAATGAATGCTACAAACCTTCTATAAGCGTTTTTTATGAATAAGACCCTTAGTTTCTAAAAAGCTTAATATCCAAATAAGAATACATTTTCATGTTGCACCTAGAGTTGATTGCATTAACTTACATTGAGCTAGGTCAAAGATTTGATTGAAACTGGAATGTAAAATTATTAATTTATGGATTATGATGATTGATGCTGTAATCATCATAGTTTCTTGTTTCTAATTGTAATTTAATACAATAAGAAACAAGGAGGTTCCTGGTAAAAAGAATGATAGGAAAGTATATAAATGTATGTTCTGAATATTTACAAGTCTTTTTATAACTTAGAATAATAATTAAAGGACAAGTTCCACATTGGGCCTGCACCTTGTACACTATATCAAAAGATAGAGAAAAATAGCTCCATACATTTTGGAACATCTCTTTTTTTTATTTTCATCTCATTTTTTTTCACAGTATGTAACATATTAAAAACAAACATGGTCGGTTCATAAAATAGACCAATAATAAACAGGATTCTCAAACTATTCCCTCACCCAGAGTGCAATAATGCGTGTCATCCTCGGCCACGGTCCCCATATACACGTCACGACTGACCGACAGCTTCGACACCAGATCCGTCAAGCGACGAGCGTTCACGAACGTCGTGTCCGACACCAGGAAGAAGAAGTCGTACTCCTCCAGGTAATTATCGGCGAGGTACTTGAGGGCGTGGAAGGGTTTAAGTATTTCTCTGGTGTCAGTGAAGCCGACGACGTTGGCTCGCCCGGGCGCGGCTTGCGGCGCGCTGGCCGTGATAAAGAAGCGCAGGGCTGGCAGCAGGCGCGCGCCGGTGCGGTTCAGGGCCGCCGCGCGCGACTCCAGCGCCTCCTCCGAGCTCAGCACGCCTGTAATCGGACCGTTTCTTATGAACCTAATGGAATTTATAGATTTTATTTTTAAAGAAAAATGGAAAGAAAAATTTGCCTTCAGGCGAGACTCGAACTCGCGACCTACTGGGAATCTAGTCCAGCCGCTCTTCCAATTGAGCTACTGAAGCCCTGCCCGATTTGTCAAATCTTTCCTTCACATCTATTGCATTGCTTTATGGTAGCAGCAGCGCCATCTATTACCAACTATGCTAGTTAGGCAACCGATATAATGCTCAGTAGCTCAATTGGAAGAGCGGCTGGACTAGATTCCCAGTAGGTCGCGAGTTCGAGTCTCGTCTGAAGTCAAATTTTTCTTTCCATTTTTCTTTAAAAATAAAATATATTTCACAAGCATGTGTTAATGCGAAATAATATAAAACAAGGAATTTATAGAACTCGAGGAATTATACGTTCATCAAAGAAAATAAGGACTCTGTAATGTTACTCACTGATTATTGAGCTTTTGATAAGTTTAAATTGATTCAGTATCTATATACTGCAAAAAAACACATACATTATACTGTATGCTGTATGCTTGTTTCTCATACTTTTTATGAGAAACAAGCATACAGTTGATATTGATATAAATGAATAAAGATAAACATTAAGAAATAAAATGTATGCTGATGGATAGTGTTTCTAGTCTAACACCTAAGCTGTTTGTTGCCTTTGTGCTTCACAGGGCCATATATTTACATTATAGTCTAATCCGAACATGATCATATCAAATATTATTATTAAGCTGTAGATAGATGAAGAAATGTAGTATTATTAATGTACAACTTCAAAATGAATAGAGAAAAAATTGATCTCATCAAGATTTTCTGGCACAGAGGCATAACACCTTAGGCCTCAGGAGTTGTAACGCATCTGCATTTTGACCTTGGTCTTTGTGTGGGTGTCTATAGACTGTAGTCATCACTTAACATCAATGTGAACTGCATGCTTGTTTGCCATTGCCAATGGAAGTGCAATTACATACAAAAAAGCTAGGGACTCTTAATTGAGTGTGACGTTTGAGTACTCCTCCATTAGTCTTTCTATTGCTACCAAAAGCGGATTGTCACATCTATATTATTATTAGCATCTCTAGATCTGATCTTAGTTTCTAAATTTAACACATCAAACTGTGCTGTATACCTGCGAGCAATCCTCCCCGCATGCCCAGCTCGGTGCTGTAGTACCGCGGCCGCTGCACCGCGCGGCTGCCCCCTGCCGCCACCCCCGCGCCGCTCAGTGGCCGCTCCTCACGCTGTGGCTCAAACTCATCCCCCGAACTGGCCACGACCCTGTCGCCCGCGCTCACGCAGCCAGCCAACTCGTCCTCATCCAACGGCACGGCCGCCAGCGCCAGCCATAACCCCAACGCCAAACCAACCAGGAAGTACGAGTTGTTCTTCACTTGTGACACCAAGAAACGGGAAAACATTGTCACGAATGCACTTTTGCACTGACGCGATGTGTGATCGCTTTTAATAATGTGTATGACTGCTACATACGTGCAAAATCAATATTAATTGTGTTTGATTGTTTTAAGCAGATACCTAAATGCTTTTTATTGTAAAACCAGGCAAAGCAAAGCAAGGAAAGTAGGAAACTGAAGTTGAAGGAATGATGTGATGACATTGACAATTGATAATGACAGAATTGACAGATAAACATTTTTGACAGGCGATATTGACAATTTGACATGACTGTTTTTTTAATTGGTGATATAGCCATGAACTATAAGAATTCATGTCTTACAGCCAACCTTCGTTAATTTTTGAACAGAAATGTTGTATATGTCCATTATTTTTTTATATATATTTATCACAATACTTTTCCTGTGAGATAGTTACGATTTTGTTTTGTTGTATGTTTTTTTTTCTATTTGCACCACACACTGTTCTTTTCTACTCAAAGGTAGAGAATGCTTTTTAGCATTAAGTCCGTCTCATGTACTATTTCTAAATAATACCATAGATGTCATAAGTTTGCCTGTAAGATTTATGGTTCAAGAACTATTTTTAACCCATGTGTGAACTTCTATGTCCCAAATCCCAATCATCTTCTAAAAGCAGTTTGACCGATTTGGATGCGATTTTCTGTAAAATCTGTGTTGGTCTATTTATATCATCGACGGTCTATATCGATTATTTGATTATTTTTATGGTCCACCAGGGAGCGCCACATTCAGTATTTTATTCTTACCATTTGTTTCTTACTAGTTTGTCTTACCAGTGACGTAGCGTGCTTTGGCGGGGCCTCATAGTAAAATTTGTTTGAGGCCCTTTTACTGGTAAAAATTTTCACTCGCAATCAAAAAATAACCACTATGGCCCTGCGTGGAATCTCTTCCATTCATTCACATTCATCCAAGTAATTCTTCAAGTCTTACCCCCTTATTCATAAACGTACATTAGATACGTTTTAGCTGTAAAATGCCTTGTCTTTGTCAGTTGCATTGTCAAATGTGCAGGATAGAAAAAGACAAAGGAGAGATTAGCAACACTTTAGCTACAATACGTTTATGAATAAGGGGGTTAGTGTTCGGGCAGTTTTTATTAGGGATTTTGTCATTCGGGATGAGATACAAGACCCTCATTCATTCATTCACCAAAAGCGCGAGCAAAAAAAACAACATTTTCCTCTGGAATTGGTAGGTACCTACTCAAATGGGTAAAATTGGGGGCCCCGCCGTTGGGGGCTCTCATAACCCGCGGGCCCCGTATAATTGATACGGCGGTAGCTTCGCCCCTGAATCTTACATTTGATGTTCATTGAGCGTCCGTGCCACCCGACGAGCGGGCGGGACTGACAGGATCGCCATGTAATAAAAAGGATTGAATAAGAAGACTCTCTTGCATTGATATACGGGTTTTTTGTATATCAATGCTCTCTTGGCTTCATTAGATTTATTCTCTCCTATAATTCAACAGTATAACTGACTTTAATACCCACAAAACATTATGGGAGAGTGTCTGTGTGTGATCAACACACATTATAACAGTAATTCTTAGTATTAATTAATATCTATCTGGTGTAATATTTTTTTTTATGTAATGGAAGTGGCAAACAAGCATGTTGCATTATCACCTGACTGGAACACAATAGTGCTGAACACTACCATTTAATGGCAAGTAAATTAGGTAATGCGGTGGTGCCTACGCCCGCGAGCTCCATCACTGGAGCTCTACCACCAGTGAAAAGGAAGCTTAGAATATTTCCTTGTTCGAATGTCTAGGTAGGTACCTACTATTGTAAGTACCCACCTACTTAACAAAAGGAAAATGGCAAATAAAATCATAATAAAATATCGATTATCATGCAAAATGCGTAACAGAATAGTGGATCGAGACTTGATTTATGTTCGATAATTTATTGAAACTTAGTTATTGTTACCTACAGCAGAGCACGTGTGGGCAGGCAAGTTTAAATAACTAGTTTCATAATTTCGGGCAAAAGACGTCCACTGCTGGACACAGGCCTCCCCCAAAGATTCCCACAACGAACGGTCCTGGCCCGCTCATCCAGCGATTGCCGTCGACCTTCACCAGGTCATCGGTCCATCTCGTGGGGGGCCTGCCCACGCTTCGTCTTCCGGTATGCGGTCGCCACTCTAGAACTCTTTTGTCCCAGCGGCCGTTAGTTCTGCGAGCTATGTGCCCTGTCCACTGCCACTTGAGTTTCGCTATTCGGTAGGTTATGTCGGTAACTTTGGTTCTCATGCGGATCTCCTCATTTCTGATTCGATCTTGGAGAGAAACTCCGAGCATAGCGTTCTCCATTGCTCTCTGAGTGACGTTGAGTCTTCATAAGAGGCCCATAGTAAGCGACTACGTTTCAGTTCCGTATGTCATCACTAGTAGCACACACTGGTCAAAGACCTTATTCTTCAGACACTGCGGTAAATTGGACGAGAAGATAAATCACAGTTTCCTAAATAACTTAACTTAAACAACTAGATTAGATGATTTTATTTTTATGATGTATGTCAATAGATAAGTACACGAAATCTTAGATACCTCTAAGTTTTCAAAACCAGTCCCAGGAATGACCCAAAGCGGTTCTTAAAAATGAATGAATCTGTAACGAGCCCAACTTAACCTCAGGAATGTAAATAACAGCACAATAGAAGTGCAATGATCGCGTGAACTTGTCACCAGAAATTGGCGTCGCTTCCACAGTTTTCGACACCAATTCTAGTGATCTGTCAAATCTTGTCATTTACATAAATGTCGGTAAGTGAAACGTACATATTGGTCCTTCGATCCGGCTCGAAGGACCAATATGTACGGACCCTGGGTTGGATTGAGTTAAATGCTAGTAAAATTGTAAAAGGTTTGATACTAAAATAATTATAAAGTGAAATATAACGCTAAATTAAGTGAATAATGAAAAAGAGTACGCGACGCGGCGGTGAAATGCGAACTGTCGATTTGGTTGTATGAATTTTATAGGTGATCGGTGTAAATTGATGACTTATGCTAAATTATATTACAATGAGGTGTAAAGGTAAATAGTTGGACGAGACATAGCTCGTACAAGACTGTATTTGAAACCTTCATGAACGCATTTATAGTTAGGTACTAGCGGCCCGCCTCGGCTTCACGCGGGTGCAGTTTTACCTACCCTCTCCTATTTATCTTAGCATGATGTTATAAAGCCTAAAGCCTTCCTCGATGATTGGGCCATCTAACACTTAAATATTTTTTTTAATCGGAACAGTAGTTCCTGAGATTAACGCGTTCAAGTAAATAAACAAACTCTTCAGCTTTATAATAATAATTATTATTAGTATAGATTATCGGTGTAAAATATGTACCTAATAGCGTGTTTTTTATTTATTTTTAATTTTGCAGAACTCGAGAGAAGAACTCTATGGGAATGTTATCATTATCACGGCTGTTACCAAATACCTACATATAAAGCACCTGCTTTGTGTAGACAGTGATTTCTACAGAGAACGTGCAAATTGTGGAATGAACTTCAAGGGAACAAGAAAAGCTCGTCTTATTTATAATGTTTATGTCAGTGCGCAGGAAAATTTCGTGTCTTCCTCATCGCGGGAAACCGCAACATTGCGGCGGCGGCGCGTCGCCGGAGGCGGCACCTCGAGGAAATCGATGAGTAGATTGTTAATAGCGATTAATGAAGCCATAGTGCACGGTGTCACGTAAGCTTCAACTTCTCATTCCCTCTCGTACTTGTTTTTTTTTAATGTCTGGTTTATAGACAAGCTAGAGACGGGTCACCTGATGGAAAGTGGTCACCGTCGCCTATGAACATTTGCAACACCAGGGGAGTTTGACGGACTCTTATGACGCCATTTTTGAAGAACCCCTTAATGAAGCACCGAGGGAACACCTCAGAGGGAAGTTCGTTCCACAGTTTACACATTTTGGCCAGGAACGAACGTGAAAACCGCACCGTTGAGCACTACCAGGTGTCCAGTCGGTGAGGATGGAACTTCTTTCTTCGGTGGGTAGTACGGTGTAGGAAAAGAGACGGTGGCACCATGTCGAACAGACAGCCAGCAGAGCACTCAACATTGAAAAAATGGTCTGTGCGTCAACTACACAAACTACTAAAACTCACTGACTCCCAATGTCTCTGCGCAGGTTCAGATGTTCGAGCCTGTCTGTAAGTCCTGGATCGTTAACAATACGAGCGGCGCGTCTTTGTAGGGAGTCTAGTGGACCAAGCTGGTATTTGGGGGCCCGCTTACAAATGAGAGCAGTATTCCAGATGGGGCCGTATGTGTTGACTAGTTTTTTCTATAGTAACTTGATTCTTGAACCTCGTCCCCGTTGTCCTTCATGAAAACGAGACGTGCACCTCGAGAATGCGTTATTATGCCTAAGTCCTAAATGTATATAGTAAACTTATAAATAATACGGTGGTGCCTACGTTCTAAAGCCCAGGCATTCGAATTTTATTCTACAACCATTGAAAAAGTGCTGCGAGGAATGTAAATTATTTCTTTATTGTTCTGGCAATGAAATCGCGAGTAACCGCTTGTATTATCCGATACCAAAACAGTTTTCCTGGTGCGTACGCTATTACAATAGTACGTACGTAAATGGCACACGCATTTTCACATAACTGAATATTTTCCGTATCGCGTTGTCCATGCCGCAGCGCCGCGCCGCGCCGCGGGGATGCCCGACCCACTAAAATGCCGCTCACGTCCAGCACGCACGCGGTGTCCATCTCATTAAATTGGGGTTTCGAGGAGTACTAATCCGAAAGTACAGGATAATCAGAGAGATAAGGAAAAATGGTTTTAAATTGGCCTATCTTTAAAATAATTGTCGAGCTTTTACGAAATTGTCAATCTTCATAATTAGGTCAATGATGTTATGCAGTGGTATTAAAAGTGTAGATACGAGTATGTAAATGTTACGACAAAATTACGCCTACAAAATCAAATTCTGATTTTTGTGCTTATATTTGGCTAATTAGCCAACTTCAACTCATTGCCATCCCTTTCACTCTGATGTTCTTCGTATTTTTCCAACATTTCAGTGAATGACATGTTAATGTGTCACATTTAATCACGGAACAATTATTTTCGTAATATGAATTAAATAATACCCATAAAGTATAATTGTGGCCATATCTTTTAAATAATGACTGATTATCATTTGACAGGTGAGTCATACTTAGAATCATCTTTGTTGTTTGTTATTTACGTATATTATATTTAGTGAATGATCTATAATAGAATCTATAAATGATCTAAAGACGCCGTATCTTTTCTCCACCGCTCAATTTGTTAAGAAAAAAATTAAGGAAATTAAAGAGAGAATGAAAAAAAAATAGCACGGGCAGATGTTGAGTTCTCCGATCGACCCCAGAGACAGTTAATTCAAAAGAGAACCAAAACTTGGACACTCGGATGTGAGGCTTCGGTAACGTGAGGGTAAAGCGGTGGGGCTAGTAATCCAGAGATTGCGAAATTTTCCATATTTTCTTATCTATTCCTCTTTTCCTTTGTTTTGTAACATTTTAGATACCTTAGCCGACTACTGATTCGAGAATCAAGAGGAAAATGATTTAACAACAAGCACTAGGTATCTACATACATTTTCACCGGGTACATATTTGTCGAAGGTCCAAAAACCAGCTCAGTTCGCAGATATATCTTTAATCTAGCATTTGGGGATGTTCAATGATATCCGCAAGCCGCGATCGGTCATCGATCGGCCTTGTCCCTGTGCGCTGCACGCAATGCTCATGCGCCGGCGCCCCGTCTGCGCCTGCGCCGGCTACTTTATCGCTCGACTATTCGTTTATGTAATATGTTAGTTTAATAGATTTGTTACATTCATACGTATTTTATGTAATGAAGCGGTTAACCGAAGGACAAATATTTTTTGCGCCTTTTGAGGTCATTCTGATGGTTGGCTCAGGCAATGCGGTGATGCCTAAATCTTTGAGTTCCGATACTGGAAATCTATCTACCACTACTGAATCAACTAAGGTGTCTGCTCTCGATGACTCTAACTCAACTAGCAGAGGCTGCATAGCACCAGAAACGTCCGGGTTGATATTTAAAATCATTTTAGTTTAAAATACGAGAGATGTATGTATGGTATGTATGTATCTTCATGCCAGGTCTCTAACGGGGTAGGCAGAGAGTGTAGACCGCCAGATATCCCGGTTCTGACAAACCTCTCGTGCCTCGTCTATTTTCATCATTCTCTTCATACATGCACGCCGATTCCTAAGACTTTTGATCCCACCATCAGACAGAACTCTACCTATTTGGTCATGGTAGGTCAGTCTTGGTCTTCCTGGGCCTCTTCAACCATCCACATTCGCATTGTATATCTGTTTAGTCATTCGCTCATTCGACATTCTTTCTATACGAGAGATGAATCCGCAAAAATAGTTTTATTTCTTAGCTTGGCGTGAAGATACATTAATTCCTTCATTTATTCTATATCTTTATTTACTTTTTTTTTACTACTTTTATTTTTTATTTTATTTTTTCTTACTACTTTTTTTTACATATTATTACTATTGTACGCAATTCATAAGTATGATATCCTACATTTGAGTTTCTTTCATTCCTACATCACGAAACGGTAGGCCGAAGAGACAATTCGAACGTAAAGTACTTTATAATACATTCTTATACTGTGCGCAAAGTAAAGTACGCCATTACGCTAATATTTTATAGGTACAAGAGAATATAAAGAAGAAAAGTAATAGGTCATAAATTATAAAAAGTATACTATTGTTATTGTTGCATTATGTATGGATGGCTGGTACTGCTAATGTAGACTAATGGGGAAGGGGGAACCTATTGAAGGTAATTTGCATGTGATTTAAGAGTTACATTTTTTGATGTAGTTATTATTTTAATCTACCAGTTGTTTATTTTTGATAAAAGCTGGTACAGCCTTCAGTGTAGACATTTTAATCCTAATGTATTAGTGTATACTTTCAAGGGTCCGACCGCCTATCTCTTATGATTTTGTTTATAACGTTATCTTGTCAGTTTCGTACCGTCTATTAAAAAATTTTGCTCTTAAGTAGGTATATACCTGCGGACGAAAACACTTCCAGGAAAAAGTTGGGCGATACGAAACTGACAAGATGATGTTATAATCGAAAGCTAAACGAAAGTATGAGATTTAGGGGGTCCCGGACCCCAGAGCAGTACACTAAAAAAATTAGGGGGATAATTTTAGATATATGGAGTAGTTCTAAGAACGTAATCAATAACATGGAGATGACGGTTTAATGTAATAAATCATTAATTCTTTATCTCATAAGATCACTCGTACGTCTGACTGTCTGACTGTATTTTCGTCAATCACAGCCAATTTTATAGGAAAGAGTAGCTACGAGTTGAACATACATAGAAATGTAAACCAATGATCCAAACATAAATGTGTAAAAAAAAACAAATGAATTTCACACATGGAGGCCATTATTGGAGGATAGTTTGAGGAATAAAACATAAAAGTTAAAAGGCAGTTAGCTGCTAATGACTAGCAGTATTTTCTTTTTTTTATACTGGACGGTGGGTTTACCCTTGGTTACGTCCGATCATAGAGCAACACCGGAGGAGAGTAGCCATATGCAGGCTTTCCCCTCTGTCAAAGTACAAGCCTAAATGGGCCTGTACCTGTCGCCTAGATGTTTAAATGTGTGCGTGAAATTGTTTCTGTATTCTGTTAAAGTCAAGGTGTGAGTTTCGTATTAATAGACGATTTTTGTAGTATGCGTGTGTGTCGCACGCGTTTCCCCCCCGCAAAAAATGACAGACTGTTTTGCATTGGTAATAATCGCTATGGCTACCCCCCTCCAGTCCGCCGCGCCAGCTGGTGGCCCGTGTTGCTCTATGCGTCCGATACGTCTCTACGGGCTCCGTAGCGTACGTAGCGTAACCGTAGCAGCCCTACTGTTAGGCTGGAGTACCAGATTTGATCCCCGAACTGCCGTGTAGCCTGTAGCCTAGAAACATTCACACTAAAAACAAAGATTTCAATGCAGATGCGTTGCCACTCCAGAGGTGTAAGCTCTTATACCTCTTTGCCGAAAATGACAGAGTTGTAATAAAACTTGCCGCGTGCTGAACTCAATGACGTGCTGAACTCGATGACGTGCTGAACTCGATGACGTGCTGAACACTTTCATTTAGCGTCAAATATATCAGGAAATGCTGCGGTGGCCACTTAAGCTCCGACACTAGAGCTCTACCACCCTTAGTTTTGCTTAGAGATATTGGCTACAGTAGTCACTTACCATCCATGAGAACAGTATGTTTACAACTTTTATACGATATACGATACCTAATACGGACCCACAATAACCATTAGATGTAGAAATATAATGATGTACGAGTAGGTTTCATAAGTAGCAATGCAATGTTTTTTGACCTCAGGTTTTTAAGTAGATGTTTATAGGCTGCAATAGTCCCTTACGCCTGGTTGACATTGTCTGCTTAGTCGGAATTTTTATATTTTTTATAACTTTGTTTAAATGATACTTTACGCCAATAAGTTCATCTCTTATAGAGTGATGTATCAGGACCGGGATATCTGGCGCCCCCACTCTATACCCCGTAAGGGACTTGGCGTGAAGTGGCATACTACTTTCATAAAATAAAAAAAAATAGCTCCCTGTCACACCCTCGTCATTAGTATGCGATGTTTATCGGGTCGCGGTACATAAAGTGTGGCGGGCGGTGCGCATGCGCAGACGCAGACGGGCCGCGCGACTCTTCGCGCCGCATCGCGTTCTCCCACCGCTACCGCTACCGGTTACCCTATATGTATATCGATACTTGTGATTATTTTACGTGCAACTGTTAGTGTTGTGAACTGTGACGGAGCTTTCGCTGATAGTTTGAGGTGAGTTGAACCCATAGCATCTATAGCATGTATATAAATGTTTATTGGCCACAATATTCATTTACTTACAACGAAAAGATAAACATAAATTACCCAATGCCTTGCCTTGCCTTGTAATTACTATCATCGAAGCAAAATAATTCAAATACAAATCACTTTTTAAAATAATTTATATCTCAGGACTGGTGGTAGAGCTCCAGTGACAGAGCTCGCGAGCGTTGGCACCACCACATTACCTAATATGCTTGTCGCTAAATGGTAGTTATAAAAGTAGTTCAGCACTATCGTGTTCCGGTCAGGTGGTAATGTGCAGCCCTGTAATATCCAGCTCAGATGCACAGATGCATAACACCAGAGGCCTCAGGAGTGGCAACGCATCTGCATTTTGGTCTCTGGTCTTTGTGTGGGTGTCTATAGGCTGCAGTCATTACTTAACATCAATGTGAACTGCATGCTTGTTTGCCACTTCCATTACATAAATAAAGTGGTAACACACCTGCATTTTGACCTTTAGTTTTTGTGAGGATATAGGTACCTACGAGATAAGCTATCTACACACGTCTTATTAGGTAGAATAAAAAAATGACGATGTAAAAGTGCTCTCCAGGGGCCTAATTATCCCTACTATTATTATTTATTATAATTATTTATTATTTTAATTATATTATATTATATATTATAATATTATAAGTGTGAAAGTAACTCTGTCTGTCTGTTTGTTACCTTTTCACGTCCAAACGACTGAACCAATTTGAATGAGATTTGGTACAGAGATAGAGCTGACTTCGAGAAAGAACATAGGCTACTTATTTATTTACGGGCAAAGCCGCGGGTAAAAAGCGCGAGTATGAAATAAATGAATAAACTGAATTAAAACATTTGGCGGTTGCTTAGTTATGTAGTATGGATATTCAGCTTTTGCCGATATTTTCAAGTAGATAAAGATTTTTCCTTACTTACTTACCATACCTACTTTAAACTGAAACAATTTTTTACGGATTTATTCTAACCACAGCATCACAGTTCAGGCGTCGGGATGTGACGACCCCATCGCCCGCTAGCGGAAGAATTCTCTTCTATTGGAGGGAATTCTTCCTCTAGTGCAGTCAGTCAACCGAACAATGGCGGTCAAACCATGGCAGTAGGAGTATCCGGAATGGGCAGCAGCGTCCCGTGATAAAATTGCCGCCACTGCGATCGCCAACCCGCATGCCAAGCGTGGCGATCATGGCAAATCACCCCAAATGATTCACACCAATACACAACGGCCCCTAGTCCCCGGTAGCTTCGCTATTCCTGACCATGGTGGTACCGGTCATGCTAACGGCGGGGCAGGGGGTGCTAAGAATCACCGGGAGATGCCAGGGTACCACACCCGACGACAACTGGCCCTGGCAACATACAACGTACGGACGCTGAGGACTGACGAGAAAGTCATGGAACTGGAGGAAGAATTGAGCGGGTTACGGTGGCACATTGTAGGGTTATCGGAAGTCCGAAGACAGGGGGAGGACTCGATAACCCTCAAGTCTGGTAACCTGCTCTATTTCAGGGAGGGCGAACAACTGTCCCAGGGTGGTGTCGGGTTCATCGTCCACAAGTCCCTCGTGAACAACGTTGTCAAGATCGAGAGTGTGTCGTCGAGAGTGGCGTACCTTATACTCAGAATAACCAAACGGTATTCGCTGAAGGTCATACAGGTCTACGCCCCAACCTCCGCACACTCCGATGATGAGGTAGAAACTATGTATGAGGACATTTCCAGAGCCATACATAGTTTGAAGACCCACTACATACTACTACGTTGTCATGGGGGATTTCAACGCGAAATTGGGCGTTCGAGGTGATCATGAGCTGAAAGTGGGACGATTTGGATATGGGCGACGAAACACCAGGGGCCAGACTCTGGCTGACTTCATGGAGAAAGAGAGCCTCTTCATGATGAACTCTTTCTTCAAGAAGCGGGAGTGCCGGAAGTGGACCTGGATCAATCCTGATGGTGCGACTAAAAATTAGATAGACTTCATTATGTCCACGAGGCGGCATATATTCAGTGATGTCTCTGTGATCAATTCGGTAAAAACCGGGAGTGATCACCGATTGGTAAGAGGCACACTGAATATAAAGGTCAAGATCGAAAGATCCCGACTAATGAAGTCTACGCTCCGCCCAGCACCTGCCCAAATCCAAAACCCCGAGAGCTTTCAACTCGAGCTACAAAATCGCTTCGAATGCCTGAGTGAGTGCGTAGATGTGGACGATTACAATAACAGGTTCGTGGAAACTGTCCGTACGGCGGGCTCTAAGTTTTTCAAGACCCGCCCTATGAATAAAACCAAAAAGATCTCCAGCCCAACTCTCAAGCTCATGGAGGAGAGGCGCGGTATGGTTCTGAAGTCCTCTGAAGATGCTTTAATGTACAGGCGGCTCAACAGACAGATCTCGAAGTCATTGACTCGCGACCTTCGGCACTTTAATACTGATAGTATTAAAGCAGCCATAGAGCGGCACAAGGGCTCTAAAGTGTTCGCCAAAGATCTGTCCTTAGGGCAAAGCCGTCTCACTAAGCTGAAGACAGAGGACAACAGAATCATATCGTCGAAACCTGAGCTTGCAGAAGAGATCGAACGGTTTTATGGACAGTTATACACGACAGCACGACCACCTGTTAACAGTCCGGCAGCAGATCCTAGAGCCGGACTGACCCGATACTACACCGAAGATATCCCGGACGTCAGTCTAGACGAGATTAGCACGGCTCTCAAACAGCTTAAAAACAACAGGGCGCCGGGTGATGACGGAATCACTGCTGAATTCCTGAAAGCGGGCGGAAGGCCAGTATTAGAAGCTCTTCAGTTGATGTTCAATTCCGTCATATCCGAGGGAAAAACGCCACAGGCGTGGCACAGAAGTGTGGTGGTACTGTTCTTTAAGAAAGGCGACAATACCCTTCTTAAAAATTATAGGCCCATCGCACTTCTAAGTCACGTCTATAAGGTGTTTTCGAGAGTGGTTACGAACCGTCTATCTCGCAGACTCGACGACTTCCAGCCTCCCGAACAAGCCGGGTTCCGTAAAGGTTTTAGCACAATAGACCACATACACACGCTGCGGCAGGTTATACAGAAGACAGAAGAGTATAACCAGCCCCTCTGTCTAGCGTTTGTGGACTATGAGAAAGCTTTCGATTCGGTCGAGATTTGCGCTGTGCTACAGTCACTCCAGAGGTGCCAAGTCGACTACCGATACATCGAGGTGCTAAGGAGCTTGTACGAAAACGCCACTATGTCGGTTCGCCTTCAGGACCAGAACTCGAAACCTATCCAACTGCAGCGAGGTGTGAGACAGGGAGATGTCATATCTCCGAAACTGTTCACCGCTGCATTGGAAGATGTCTTTAAGCTTCTGGACTGGAACGGACTCGGCATCAACATTAACGGCGAGTACATCTCCCACCTCCGATTTGCGGATGATATCGTAGTCATGGCTGAGACCCTGGAAGACCTTGGCACAATGCTCAATGGCCTCAGTAGGGCCTCCCAACGAGTGGGCCTTAAAATGGACAAGACGAAGATTATGTCGAATGTCCTTGTTACGCCCACTCCTGTTATGGTCGAGGGTACTACACTCGAAGTTGTTGACGATTACGTATACCTGGGACAAACGGTCCAGTTAGGTAGGTCCAACTTCGAGAAAGAGGTCAATCGCCGAATCCAACTCGGATGGGCAGCGTTCGGGAAGCTGCGTTATATCTTCTCGTCCAATTTACCGCAGTGTCTGAAGAAGAAGGTCTTTGACCAGTGTGTGTTGCCAGTGATGACATACGGAACAGAAACGTGGTCGCTTACTATGGGCCTCATAAGAAGGCTCAAGGTCACTCAGAGAGCGATGGAGAGGGCTATGCTCGGAGTTACTCTGCGAGATCGAATCAGAAATGAGGAGATCCGCATGAGGACCAAAGTAACCGACATAGCCCATCGAATAGCGAAACTCAAGTGGCAGTGGGCAGGGCACATAGCTCGCAGAACCGACGGCCGTTGGGGCAGAAGAGTTCTAGAGTGGCGACCGCGTACCGGAAGACAAAGCGTAGGCAGGCCCCCCACGAGGTGGACCGACGACCTGGTGAAGGTCGCGGGCAATCGTTGGATGAGGGCGGCCCAGGACCGTTTGTTGTGGCATTCTTTGGGGGAGGCCTTTGTCCAGCAGTGGACGTCTTTTGGCTGAAATGAAGATGATGATGATTCTAAAAAGTTACCGAAACGTCGGATTAATTTAAAATAATATTTTTAGCTTAAATAAACACAAGTAAGATAAATCCCCATAAATTGTTTTATTTTAATTGGAAATATTTCTCAAAATATGATTAATGCAATTATTATTAGTTTTTTCTATTGAAACTTAATATGCTACAGAGAAGTTATATTTGTTTATCTTAACAAATATAAGTTGCTAGCCCACTCATCATAAAGTCTCCGAGGACGAAAGTGTCCACTATAATGCGGGATTTTACCCTAAGGGCATGTTTTTGTGGTATGTAACAGATACAGCAGGGTCGGTTTAAGGGAGAATAACTCATTCGCAACCCTATCAATACTCGTAATATGTTTTTTGAAATAGCAGTTTTCATAGTTATATCAAATTATTTATTGCTCGAATTTTTGTATGTATAGATTATTACCATTTTTTTTTTTTTTTTTTTTTATGTAATGTAAGTGGCAAACAAGCATGCAGTTCACATTGATGTTAAGTGATGACTGCAGCCTATAGACACCCACATGAAGACCAAGGCCAAAATGCAGATGCGTTACCACTCCTGAGGCCTAAGGTGTTATGCCTCTGTGCCGGAAATTACAGGGCCGTACATTACCACCTGACCGGAACACGATAGTGCTGAACACTACCATTTAGCGGCAAGTAAATTAGGTAATGCGGTGGTGCCTACGCCCGCGAGCTCCGTCACTGGAGCTCTACCACCAGTAAAACCCTGTTAGTAGAAGTAATGTAAATAACATTGCGCCCGTGCGAAGCCGGGGCGGCTCGCTAGTAATGAATAAGTATGTATGTCTCTTCACGCCTAGTTCCTTACGGGGTAGGCAGAGAGTGTGGAGCGCCAGATATCCCGGTCCTGACACACCTCCCGTGTTTCTTCTACACATGCACACCGATTTCCAAGACTGTTGACCCCACTCTCAGACAACACTCGATCTATTTGGTAGGACAGTCTTGGTCTTCTTGGGCCTCTGCAACCATGATAAGTATAGCTTAAAAGAAATTCTAAAAATCTTTGACCTATCTCAATTTTCTTAATATCAGCAGAGGTACGTATTAACGTCATTTTCTCTTGATAACTTTTATAGAAAACAGACAAATTGTTGAGTAAGATAAACAAAAAATAAACAGTTGCAGTTGCAATATATGACATAATATCTCTCGAGAACTGAAAGGCAGAATTTTTGTTGTATTAGTTGCCGTCAGGGTGACACTCACAAAAATCTAGCATGTTTTGTTAAACGCATTTTTCATCCCCTTAATTACAATATCGCCCACATAAAACCAGGGTGGACCGCTAGTATATTATTCATTTGTACATTATGTGTATTATAAAATATAATGGTGGTAGAGTTCCAGTGCAGGAGCTCGAGGGCGTAGGCACCACCTAATCTGTCTGCCGCCAAATGGTAGTGTTCAGCACTCTCGTGTTTCGGTTACGAGTACGGCCCTGTTATTACTTATCACAGAGACATATAAACTAAGGACTCAGGGGTGGCAACGTATCTGCATTATGACCACTGGTCTTGGTGTGGGTGTCTATAGGCTGCAATGATCACTTAACATCAATGTGAACTGCATGCTTGTTTGCCACCTTCATCACAATAAAACAATGCTATGTTAAACGTTTTACAGCTCCAGTGATGGAGCTCTCGGATGTGTGGAACATGGACGGAAAGATTTAGGAATAAAGCAGCGATGGAATTTAAACAGCGTCCTATTTTGATTTCTTTGTATTGCGGTCGTCTTATAATTTTCTCAAGTCACTGCGTCACACGTGATGACGCATAAACAACAAATAGGTAAACAGAGTTCAATGAGGATAATCTCCTGGTGCGTGCAGATTTTCTTGAGATTACAAAAATATATAAAAGGAAGGAAAATCTGTGTCAGATAAAATGTCCCTTCGTGTAATTTTATTACAGTATTAATAGGTGATTTTACTAAGATTTCCTGGTGTTTTGCTGGCGATATTTAATTCAATTCAATACAAATTCAATTCAATTCAATACAATTCAATGAATTTCAATTTAATTTAAATCAATTCAATTCAATACAATTCAATTAATTTCAATTTAATTCAATTCAATTTTATAAATTTCCAAATTTGCAACAACAACAACAATTTTTTACCAAATTTGGTTCATGATGAAGATTTTATTAAAAAACAGTCGCCATATTCGACCATTTGGCTTGCAAATAGCAAATAATAATAGGTAGGTAAAATAAAAATAAAAAAAATGTAAATAAAATGTACAAAACTAATGTAACCAGAATTATATAATACCAAATGTAAAAATCTATCAAACTATGAATATCTCAACCTATCAAGAGATTTCCCTGAAATCTCTAAATCTACCAACCTACCAATTAACTACTCAATCATCAATCTACCAGTATTCCAGTTGGGCGGTCTATCAGTACGCCAGAATTCTAACAATTAGGTATAATGTACCGATCCTTATATTCATCCATACGTTTTTAACTCCATCCAATGTAACCCGAATATCAAATACAAACAAACAAAAACTATTCAGAGTTTTTCTTTAAAGTTTTTTTTGTTTTTCGTAAAGTAGGTAAGTATGTAGGTACATAAAGTGTATAAAATATAACAGACATTTTTTTATGTCAAAGGATTGACAGACAAGCACACGGGCCACCTGATGGATAGTAGTCACCGTCGCCTATGAACATTTGCAACACCAGGGGCGTCGCCAACCGTACCGCCCCCTCCCTCCCGCGCGTCGCACGCCCCGCACGATTGCTCTAACATTACACGTTCGTTGGATGACTGTAGGTAATTAACACGTTCGTTTTCTTAAGACTGTGATAAAAGTACATATTTAGTATGTAAGTATGTATGTATACCTTGACGGACTGACGGTAACGAACACAGCAAAAAATCTGTCTTTGGGTTCTCGAGAGATATTCTGTCATATACTGCAACTACAATTGTTTTTATACCAAAAATGTGACGACGTCTGCTTTGTTCTCGTCTTTTCTCTTACTTAGCAAATACTTGTTGAGGTAAATATGAGTGCAATTGAGATGCATGCTATCTATTGCGTCAGTATTTTTTTATTACTAAGGACCAGCGCTCAATTTAGACAATACAGTCTAAAGACAGACCAGTGCTTCATAAAACATATGGAGGTGCGCACATTAGGAACAAGTCGTCTAATGGTACTGGTGCAAGAAATATGAATGATCAAAGATATAATTAGAATTAAACAACGAATCCAATATCACAAAAAAAAATCACTCGCATTGAACTCATCTCAGTCGCAAGTAAACATTATAACGAAGCTGATAATGCCAGCAGACAGCGATATCTTATTCCGAGAAATATAGTATATAATCACATAATTGTTTATTTAAAAAAGTTGATAGCCAACTATGTAGTTGCCTTCATTCAGGAACAAAGTTAAAAAATAATATTAGTATATAATACAGCAATAATAAATTAGAAGCATTCAGAATTGAGAGTTGTTAATTGATATTTTTCATGCGATATTTTTTTAATTGTTATTTTTGTAAATAAAAAGTACTATCTTTAATAATTTTAAAGTAATAAGTAGTTACCTACATTTGAAATTAGATACCAATGTCTTTATTTAATTAGTTTTTTTTTACTCACAGGAAAGCGCTATGAACTGATCCAGCCAAAAGGTCCACCACAGAATAATACTTCGAACTGAACTGGGAATATAATTTGTGAAGCAACTGTGATAAATATAACAATTGTAAGATAAACAAAGTTTTTGTAATGAGAGAATATTAAGCACATATCCAGTAAGCGAAGTAGGTAGTAACAGTAGTTATAGTAATAGTAAATTGTGTTGGAATGGAAATAAGCGAAGCATAAGTGAAGACAGCTGCGAGAACTGGAGTGAACCGCGCAGTATTAGACTCTAAAACGGAAAATAAGTATACTATTATGAAATATCTTTGTCGGAATCGAAGCATCCATCTAGCTGTGAAGTGACATAAAACGAAGCGAACTTATGTGATTTGCTAAGAGTTTGGGAATCAGAGCAGTGGAGGGTAAAATCAAAGCGGTGGGAAGTGTATCTTTCACCAGTGAGACGTTAGTAGAGTGTGAAAAACTGGGGACTGAATTGGGAAACGAAGCAGTGGGGAAGGAAGTAGAGGGGAGTGAAGTAGTGTTGGGTATCGAAGCGAAGATGACGGCGTCAAGCGGCTTTTGGTGGCCGCTGTGGCGCGTTCGCGGCGCCTGCCACCAGGTCCTCATGGTCATACTGAGTAAGTCTTTTAGTCATTACGAGCTCTCCAATTGTCTCCGTGATCCGATTCATTCGATCATTTTTTATGCCATCAAAATGGCAAACAAGCGTTTAGTTCACATCGATGACAAACAAATATTGCATCCTATAGATAGACTACAAAGAGTGTAGATGTCTATAGGCTATAAAATTTTAATAAAGCTGCGTAACTACTCTTCATACCTTACCTACTATATGTCGAGCTCCAACATTGCACTAATGTTAAATTGAATAATGAATAATAGTCATTATTTATATAATCTAAGCATTTCCACCGTCCTATACTACAACATATTGTAACACCTGCCTCCTCTGATGGGGTTGGTAGAGAGGTAAACACATACAATCATGTACCAACAAACTTGAAGTGCAAAAAAACGCGTGTAATTAAGTTTTATATAGAGGAAAGTGAGTTAACGGTTAAATATGTTCTTGACCGCGTTGTGACAGCTTTAGATTTATTTATTGATGAGAAAAATATGCGAAAATACCACACTTTCCTGTTTATTGTGTAGTAATAAGAAAGAAAAAACATAATCAATGAACATACTCGTACAATACAATCTGCATCCGAGAATCAGCACTATAATACATTTTATTATGTAAACAAAATCAAATGATTGTGCTTGTTTACCTTTCACCTCATTTACGTATTGTAATTAACGCGATTATTTCGTTTTTAAAATGCCGTTGATGTAAACAAACAAATTTCTGCAAACACTTGAAAAACAAATAAAAAAGTAGTAGCACAAATAACACATTTGCTGACAATGGGAGATGTAGGAGGTATTGGCGGGAACCTTGAAAGATGCGTGTGGTGCTCTTATTTTATTTCATTTTCTTGGTGTATATTTTGAGTTATATTAAATAAAGTTGGTGGCATTTTGTTTGATATAGGCTTATTACAGTGCTCGTGTATAGTGAAATAGAATAACAGTGCGAAAACACGCTTTTCGGGTTGCCTCCAAAACTTCATTGTAAATGTTCTGGTAAAGTAGCCATCGCTTTACTCGGATTACTGTGACTCTGACTGACGGACTGATAAATTGACTGACTTTTACGTTGCTTAATACGAATACGAAATATTGTTTTACTTGACACTGGCACTGCATAACAAGCGATGCCAATAATTAAACAAAAATAAATATTTCATTTATTTGTACAATCCACACTCTACGCGTGGCCCGACACGCACTTGCCCAGATTTTACATATTTTAAAGAGAATTTAAAAATTACCTTAAATATGGAAAGAAAATGTTGACTTCGGATAGGAATTGCGGCCTCAGGATAACCAGTTCAGCCACTTAATCACTAGTAGGGATTCTGGTAAAGCGGACTTCTGGTGGACTCGTCCTCAGTTTGGATGTGTTATTGCGGAAAATAAAAATATGAATGTTTGAATGTTTATGAATGTTGAAATCAATGTTTCGCTTCTCTTTGTATTTGTTGTAATCTTTCCATGTTTTGTCTTATATGAGACATGTATGTTTCTTCACGTCATGTCCCTTACGGGGTAGGCAAAGAGTGTGGAGTGCCAGTCATCCCAGTCCTGACACACCTCCCGCGCTTCTTCTTATAAGAGGTATGTCAGAACGTGAAATAAAAAATAGGCACCTTCCGTAACTTATGTTCACATGTCACAAGTATGAAACCTTGCGTATGAAAAGTTCATATACCCGGGTCAATTACCTCTACGTCTAACCTGTTTTTGATGTGTAGGCAGTGCCGGATAAAGCCGGTGCGGGGTCCGTAGCAAATATGACCATGGGGCCCTAGAGTTACATTGCCTACTGAAATTTAGGATGTAAATAAAACAACATTTACGAAAAGGAATCGAAAACAAATTTAGGGGATTCCCCCTTGTAAGTATTGTGGTATTGCCAACTTGCAACAAAATAATATAGGTACCTATATAATTTGTGGTCAACGCTTCCTTTGAGAATAGCTAAGGTGTATTACATATTTGTGTTTTTTTTTTTGGGCACAGGCACGGGGCCTCCAATGGCGCGGGGCCCGTAGCATTTGCTACTCCTGCTATATGGCTAATCCGGCACTGTGAGTAGGGACCTATTTTTAAATTGTAAACGGGTCTTAATCGCGTACTATTTTAATCGAAGTATTTACCTCGACACTCGACGTTTCGGCCGTAATGCAACCGGGGGCCGTGGTCACGAGTAGACTGCTGCTCCATGGTGTCATCGTCTCGTACCCGCGCCAGTTCTTCGAACTACCCGCGGTTGATCATTATCATTATTTCGATTCAATACATTAAGGTCCCGACACACAACGCTCACAACATCCGATGCGGTGCGATGACACCATGGAGCAGCAGTCTACTCGTGACCACGGCCGTCGCATTACGGCCGAAACGTCGAGTGTCGAGGTAAATACTTCGATTAAAATAGTAAGCGATTAAGTCCCGTTTACAATATAAAAATATGAATACAAATCGTGTAGGGACCTGACGACCCCACTGTGGGCAGTGGGGCAGTGGGGTCGTCAGGTCGTCGCCCCACTACCCACTAGTAGAGGATAATTCTTCCGCTTGAGCAGACAATCGGAATCGGAATTCAAAACGGAATAGTAGGTTACAATGAATACAAAAACGTGGGATGGACAGCAGCGTCCCAATATGTACCTACGTACTAGAGAAAACGAAAACCTACATTGCGCGTGTTGCGAAACCCACTCGGCCAACATCCTCCAACCCTAACTATAGTTACTCGTACATTACACCACAATATATGATACAAAGTTGCAAGGAACAATGAAGGTTGCCATTCATTTTAATAAAATGTCGATCGTAAGTACATCAGTGACGTTACCTAGTGTATAGTAATGGGAAAATACCGAAAACTTGATGAAATCACGACGATAATACCAGAGATAATAACAAGGGGGCACGGCGAGCTATTAAAAAAAAACTACGGTGAAAAACCCGAAGAGGAAAAACTGCTTTTGAGAAATTGTGAACTCAAACAATTTTTTGTGTTTTGCGGTTTTCGAACAGATCTAATTATGATGTACATTGGATGTAATTGGATGTGATTGGATTGGATGTGGGACTACATGTAATTCATTCATAATTAATTTAACAATTAGCAAAGGCATTGTTTACAAATCACACTCAAATAAAACATTGTTTTAGGAACAGATATTAATGACCACGGCACCACATCTAGACCGAATTTCGTCATCATCATCATTTCAGCCGAAAAAATATATCCACTGCCGCACCAAAGCCAAAGGGGAGGATATGCAATACGCCACTATGCATTAATCACCACGCTTGGCATGCGGATTGGCGCTTGTAGCGACGGTAGTTTTATCGCAAGACGCTACGGCTCATCTTGTGTTATTGCACTTACTACCGCGCCATTCGATTGGTTTGACTGCCAATGTTCGATTGACTGGCTGCACTAGTAGAAGAATTCTCTTCCAGTAGAAGACAATTCTTGCACTAGTGAGCTGGGGCGCCGCTTTCCTACGCCAGTGAGACCGAATCAATTTTACCATTAAATGGTAGGTGCTCGTACTCTTAAGTCTCTAATTATTTATTATTGAGGCTAATACCTTTAACTATGACTGATTTGTATGTAGGTAGATATCTACAATAAGTAATAAACATACCATTATTATGATATAACTATTTCATATCTAAATAAAAAACAAAATAGGTATCTGTTCCAGTAATAAAACCGTATGTTATGAATATAAATAGGGCTGATAATGTGTCGGCACTTATGTCCTTGAGCTATGCCATCAGTAAAATGACTATATTACTCATTTGATATTACCTTCGCTCCTCTAATGTAGTTCACGCACAAATCGCACAATACGTTTTTAATTATGTAAATAAGTGTATAGAGTGTTGTATGGACGTATTATGCTTAAGTGTTAGCAAATATTATTAACTTACCGAGCATCCATTTAAATAGCATACAATACGCTTTTTTTAGGATTTGAAAACAATAAAAACATGTATACTTAGGTTAGGTTAGTTTGGTTTTCATGCGAGGAAATAACATAAACAAACCTAGAAATATCTTAAATCTAAGGAATCTTGAATACACAGATCTAAATAAAATTAGAGATTTAATACTTCTAGTTTATTTAAGCTGCAGTAATATACCTGAGGGTATCGGTACGTAAAGAAACCACCATCCATTAGTGGAAGAGTATTCTTCCGCTAGTCCGGTTAGTCAACAGAACAATGACGGTGAAACCATTCCAACAGGCCGGCAGTAATTAAAAAAAATGAGAACGCGGAGTGGGCAACAGCCAGTGCAATCACCAACTCGCATGCCAAGCGTGGTCATTATGGCATATTCCATATGATGCAAAAGGATATTTTTGGGGTAAGCTTTTCTCCAGCAATGGACGTCTTGCGACTGAACTGATGATGATGATTATTATTTTACCAACTGATGTGGTTATTTGCCTGTTTGTAATTTGCTTATGGATTACCATCAATGTAAAATGTTTACTTGTTACTTTTATGGTACGAAAAAGTAATTTTAAAGAAGATTTACTCTCAAACTATGCACGATAGAACAGTAGCACCACGGCTCACACGGCTCGTTGCTATGGGCTTGACATTGACAGTGACGTCGTCATGACAACATAAAACAACACAACAAAAATAATAAAATTGAAACTGAAAATTTAAATAGTCAGACAATGCCCTTACCAAAGAAATATAAACAATTTTTGGCAAGTATCAACATGAAAGTAACGTACTACGTATTACATAGGTATCGTTACTAGTCAAAATCGTCGCGCCACCTTTTATGACAGATTACCAGATTACACTTAGTTTTATTTATTTACTCAGCTTTCATGCCTTAAACAATATAGAGAACGTGTTTCTTTGTTCAAAACGACTTAGCCATACATTAAAAAGTTTATGGTGTTTATCGATTCATAACAGAGCACGTGTGGCATTAATTAATTAGATGAAATGAATCATGTATGATGATCGGTCACGCGCCCGCTCTACTGTGAAGTGTGCATAATGTTAGTTAATGGGATGCCGGATACAGTTATAGAAATATGGATTATTTAAATTTCTATGTATACAGCCATAGCATATCCAAAGGTGTATTTGTATGTATGTATCTTCACGCCGTGTCCCTAATGGGGTAGGCAGAGAGTGTAGAGCGCCAGATATCCCGGTCCTGACATACCACTCGTGCCTCATCTACTTTGTAAAATAAAAGGTGTATTAATTAGGTAAATATCATTAACTTAAGTGTTCTGTAGTACTGGACAAGGGGAGTGCCTGTTGGCAGTGCGGTTCCAGTATCCAGAAGTCAATTTACCTACCACACTTTCCCATAGCAACGTAACAGATGACGTGGAGCAAATATCTGTTAAACGGAACTGGCTGTTTCTTCTCGGTGTCTTTTCCATAATCAGAAAAACCTCACCTTAATATAAAGGTATAATTTTTATGTTGCGAAGTGGCAAATAAACATACAGTTCACATTGATGGTAAGTGAATACTATAACCTATAAACATCTACATTTCACAACCAGAGATTTGTAGATGCATCGCTACTTCTGAGTTTTAAATTGTACTTTTGTGCCAGAAATTACAGAGCCGTATATTAACACCTGGTCGAAACATAATGGCGCTGAACACTACCATTTAGCGGCAAGTAGAATAGGTAATGCGGTGGTGCCACGCCCGCGAGCTCCGTCATTGGAGCTCTAACACTAGTATGAGTAAGTAATGTCTGAATGCCCTTACCTCTGCGTTATCTAAATATAGTAAGAAATGCAGAAGTGGAGCCCCGTGAGTCTTGACATTACCCAAAAAAAAAAACAACCAGTTATATGACTGACTCCACGATTGGAGTTTGTACTTGAGACATCAAGTATCTGTCTACAACCACTAAGCCCCCAAGGCAAAGTTGAGAAATAAGAAGAAAATAATAATAAGACTAATAACAGAGAGGTCCCGCCGAATATAACCCATTAGAAAATAGATCAAAATTCTCAAAAGGGCCTCTACGTGTTGGACCCCCAATGTCCCCGCGCAATTTTGATTAAGGTCCGGGACGAGAGATTAATAAATTAAGGATATTTACCTACATATTTTGTGGACATTCAAATACGCAACTAGTGAATCGTAAGTACACCGCCTACGCCTTCCGGGAAAGGCTGGTTTGAACTTCTGCTTCTGTTTATTTCCCAAATACTCATCGATATACAATGAATCAGTAGTAACTTGTGTAGTAGTAGCCGGCCGACGTCAGCAAAAAATCTCTCGCCAAGAGGCAAATATGCTGGGTAAAGGCTTTATTTTACGTTCCACACATACTCTTATACTGAATAAAGGCCCTTGCACACCACAATTTATTTAGCCTCTTAACAATAGCATGTTAGGTGCGCTGGTAAACTTGATAAAAGCAGATTACTTGCGATTGCAGAGTGTGAGCAGCTCTCTTTGCATAGCAAAACACATAAATACGCCCGCGGACGAGTTACAATAAATGTATAACATGCTGTTTTTGTAGTTTAACTAAACACTGACATGTCAAATAGTCGTCGTCCGCATATCACAGTGAACCTGTGTATACTCGTAGGTACATAATAATATATTGCGATAACATCGCGTTCGCAGCGCGTTCTGATTGCGAGAATAGTGCGTCGCAGGCGCCTGTATGCATGGGCCGTAAACGCCGTAGACTACGAATAATTTAAGGTTAGCACGTGTTATTAAATACACAATTAACCAAACATTGTTTAGTTATTCTCTACAAACCTCTGAAATTCTACTAATAGAGCGCGTGCTGTTATTGTTATGTTAATTAATTTAAAACACATATTTTGTTACAAAAAGTGTACCATCAGTCAAGGGCACACACACGTGTGGTGAATGGTAATAATTGTATGACGTGTGTATGAGACGAGTAGTGTATTAAACAAACACTGCTCCATTTGATTGTATTGTATGGTTTTTGATTTTAAAATGGTATTAAAAGACAAGTGATGCATTATTTATAATATCATATTGTTATTGTACTCGTATGATATAGTAATGATGTTTGGTCAATGTTGTTATGTCTACAGATAAGATGAGTTCCCTGATACATTTGAACGATAGTTTAACTTACCTGTTTCTAAACATATTATCATAATAACAGAGAAATGTGTGGTGGTAGAGCTCCAGACAAGGAGCTCGCGTGTGTTAGGAACCACTGCATTACTTATTATACTTGCCGCTAAATGGTAGTGTTCTGCACTACCGTGTTCCGGTCCGGTGGTAATGTACGGCCCTGTAATTTCCGGCACAGAGGCATTACACCTTAGGCCTCAGGAGTGGTAACGCATCTGCATTTTGACCTTGGTCTTGTGGGTGTCTATAGGTTGCAGTCATCACTTAACATCAATGTGAACTGCATGCTTGTTTGTCACTTAAATTTCATAAAAAAAAACAACTTCATCTACTTGTCGCTAAATGGTAGTATTCAGCAATTGTCAAAGCCTTTTGTATGGAAGAAGAATGGAGTCTATTTTTTTAAACTTCTAAATATGTAGATTATGAATACGTAGGTACTGTGCTAGTGGCCATATTTCCAGACGCGAGAACCGCGAGAACCGCGAGAACCGCGAGAACCGCGAGACCCCGTCCCGCTCCACGGAGGACGCTAGGAGGTTACGGAAGTAATCATCAAAAAGTGTGCTCCACACTTTTTATCTCGTCGTGTGACTCATGCGAGCTTGAATCATTCTTGAATCTGTATTTGTTCCAATAACACGGTATAACAGAATGAGTCCGGAAGTGATATCCAGATGTGTAGATGTGTACCTACTCTATAATACCTGCTCAAAGTCATCGAGCGCGGCACGTGCTTCACTAACTACCGTGAAATTCATATTTTTTATATGATTATGGCAAATATCGTATGGGTTGTAAGTGACTACTGCTGCCTATAGACATCTACACATTACCAACAAATCCGTTGCTATCCCTGACATCTGAACTGTTAAGCTTCTCTGACAGAAATGACCTGGCTATACATTACTGGACCGGAACACAATAAGATAAGATACACAAGATAAAGATTTATTTAGCACTGGACACTACATATTAGAGGCAAGAAGATTAGGTTAACCCAGTGGTGCCGTGAACTGGAGGCACGTCACTGGAGCTCTACCACCAGCAAGTTAATACTGGAGATTATGATTATCTGTACAAAAATCGATAATAGGCGGAGTCGGCCCTGCCGCCCCCTCTTGGAAGAATTATCTTCCATAGAAGAGACTAGGTAAATGACCTTTATTATGACGAACAGGTGTACCAACTTGCTCTATTTCCCCTCTTTTTTAGAATATGGAATATCGAGCAACTTGATGAAAGGTTATCGCTGTGATATAGTTATTTTATTTTATGTTAAATTACCGGCGGACCCTGTCAACTGTATGTAATATTTATTATAGTAAAATACTCGTACACATATTTATTTTATTAAACAACCTAATAAACTGCATAGAACTGTGCAAACTGAAACTGGAAATTGACTGTAATGGGAAAACTACAATATCGTTTTTGTGTATCTTATAATAATTTGACTAGTTAGTCGAGCGGTGTGTAACGACCACAATCTGAGGGTTGCGGGTTTATTTATTGCGGGTCTGTCTGCGCAATGTATCCACGAAACAGGTCAACAAGGTAAGACCGAGAACTTATTGTAAGTGTGATCCATGTGGTTAAAAATGTTTTTGGCAGCATAACTTATTCGCCGATCTTAGGATCGGACCTGGTACCTCAGGCGTAGTTGCATGTTACTATCACGAAACGAGATCATAGCACGTGCCGAACAACAACCATGAAAAAGAACAAAGAATTTAATACATGAATCGGTCACGCCAGAATAAAGTGAAGTTTACTAAATGTGGACTGGTAGGTAATCAATGAATCATTGCCCTCTGCAGTAGGAAGGACGGTCATCGTGGTGAACAATGGTTTACATCTTGAGTTGGCAATTATAGAATGATTCGAACATTTCGGAAGGAGAGTTAAGGACACGAGCCGAAAACATAAATAAATCGCAGCTGAGTGTTAGTCGGATTTACATTCTATAGACTCCGTATATACTAAAAAAATAATAATGCATTTTAAATATTGTCGTATACGAAGACCTTGAAATTTATTGCTGACATATGACATTAAAATATAAAAAGAACGACGAAAAAACGGAAAACACGTTTTTTAAACACGAAATTAGGCCATAAAAATAATCAAACTTACAATTCTTGGATCGAGCGGTGTACCAACTCGTCTTATTAAAGCCGTTCATTTAGTTCATTCAGATCAAAGTTGATTCAGTTTTTCATTTAGTTCATGTTTCTAATATCCATATTTAAAAACTTTAAATTATACCTTAAATCCAGTAACAAGCATGCGGTAAGAGAGACAACGGAGCCTTATTACGTTTTTTTGGTACCAATTGTGTACGGAAACTTTAAAATAAAGCAAATAAAAATTCTAGAAATGAATATTCAACGTCGGCCATTGAACTTTAACCAAATCTTTAATCAATTTAATCTTATCGTGACGTTAATTGCGCTCGCTTTGTCCATTTTAGGGATGATGCTCGTACCGAACACCCTTCAAAGATAATGTCTTTGGACGAGACAGTGTGAGTGGCAACTTTGTCCATCGCTTCCGGGATCAAATGTCAATCCCGATCATCGTCTCGCTTATTTATAAGGGTAATAGTTATTAATCTGTATTGAACATAAAATACGAAAATTGTGAATGATATGATTTAGCAATGTGTATGTCGGTGTACGGTTCACCGATGCAGCACAACCCTGACGGGTTGACGCGGACGGGTCTCATGTACTCGTAGTTAGGCGGTTATTAACGTTATAATACATATTCACATTATTTCTGTAGATACATAATAATATAGTTACTTCTTATCGGTTTTCCTGTAATTAATATGTAAAGAAATACTTTCTGTGTTTTTTAAATACTTTATAAACCAAGTCGTTGCGGAAAAGTTTTCGCTAAAAATAACTTTAAAATAGTTCATCTTAAAATGACCCAAAAATTCAAATGAAGACTCTACAATGTGACCTTGCTTGATATCTAATTATATGCATACAGAAAACACAACATTATTTAAAAATAATTATTCCACCGATAGTACCTTACTATATTTGAAATTAATCTATACATTACGCGTGGTGCCAATTCAATGGGCCAATTTAACATCATGTGTTACTGTTCTGTTTACCACTTCGAGTATGTAAAGGCTTGAAGTCATGTTCCTCCTTGACAAAGGGCATTAAACTTTAAACAATGAATTGATCGAAACCATAAGCATCCAATTCCCGTGTTAATGAAAATGAATGGTGAATGGTAATTTGTTTCTTATAATAAATGGATCCGCCATCATCTGTAAATGCGGAAATGTCACAGCCAGGGTTCCGTGCAAATAAATTTCTGCAAATATTTATTTTATCGCCTTAGTGAAAAAGTGATTGGGCAGTGTTGCATTGCAGCCCATAACCGTTTTTTCATTATATTGAAATATAATACTATAAACTAGAGGTCTTATTGCAATTGCCACTTCTGCGGTCAACTCTACTGAGACACGGCGATGCCTACGATCTCGAGCATTTTTTAAAATAAATATTTGTTTTATTGAGCGTTTATCGCAATTTTTAGTTTCTTTTTATTTTATTTGTTTCTTTTTAACACTTTTTTTAGGGTTATTCTTTGCTCGCTCTCCAGCTATCCTCTAGTGCAGTGTTTGCCAATCATTGTTCTGTCATGGCGGCAATTTTCACACTGCCTCTTTGTGACCCACTTATTTTTAAACAAAAGTTATTATTATTTAATAAGAATATTTATTAAATAATAATAACTTAGGTGATTAATTAGTAATTATATTTAGGTGATTAAAATATAATTATTTATATTAAGCACCGACTTCAAACCTATTAGTAAATAATAGGTAGTATATAATAACAATTAAATCTTTATTATTTTTTACTTTTCAGTTTTGAAGTCGGTTTTTCTTAACGTAGTTATATTTATTTAATATTTTTTAGTTTATTGCTGCATTGCCAATTAGATTAATGTTCACATCTGTTAAATTTGTAAAATCTGACTCTTTTAGCTTCGTGATAATTAGATACCTAATTTAAATTGTTTAGGTGTGTCGATACAAAATTATTACACGACTATACGAAATCAATGAAAAAATTTTATCCACAAAGGAGTAAATAAGCTGTGTTGTGTCGTCGATGAGTAAATGTGTCATTGTCACTTGTTGTCATCTTTTTGTCATGCGCATTAGGATTATCTAGGACGTCAGTGGATTCAACGCACTGTATGACAACTCGCCGTCTGTTCTTAATCATTTAGTCTGAGGTGAAAGTAAGTAAATAAATGCTCATAAAATAAAAACTGATAGGCCTATCTGAATCAAATTTATATGGGACCAATTCGAAACTATTCCGCATCAAACAAAAAAGAATTACGTAAATCGGTCCAAAAATCTCGGCGAAATTCGCGTACATACATAAAATATATATATATATATATATATATATATATATATATATACCACCCGAATTGAGAACCTTCTCGTTTTTTGAACTCGGTTAAAAATCTTTTGCCTTTATAAAACAGATGGAAACGACGGAGATAGCACAGTATAAGTACTTAAAACACGTTCGTTTAATTAGACTGTGGAGATAGGTTGTATTTGAGTTACATCAATTGAAGTGACATTTGAGTATCTCTATTTACAATAAGTACGGAACGCAGTAGACAGTAATTCTGCCTCCGGGACAGTTTTTGCGTTCGGAACAAGACGGCGACAGGAAGGTCGGCGGTAATTACGAGACAGCCACAATTAGCCACAATTACCGGCCGACTGATTTATTGGAAGCACCGAATCCACTCTCGGCTTGGTTCTTATCTCTGACCTGTCTATCGGTGTGACCTGGGAGTGACAGCACGGATAATACTTATGTAAGTGACACTGTGTTTTTTTTTTAATTTTTACTTAAAAAAAACGATACTTATTAGTTTTTTTTTACTTCGTTATTTCGAGCTCAGATTAATTGTGTATATTGTTCGTTTATTGTAGGAATTTTGGGCGTATATGTCTCAATCTATACTATCTAAACTAATGTTATAAAGAGGTAATATTTTTTTGTTTGTTTGTAATGAAAAGGCTCAATAACTACTGGACCACGGGTAATATAGGCTATATTTTATTTTGGAAAAAATAGGGTTCCGTAAGATATTTGGATTTTTCAGACACAAGGTGTAAAAAATCAACCAGAAAAGTTACTTATTTTGCGTACGCTGCCTAAACTATAAAAGATATCGAGGAAGACTTTAAGCTATATCTATGTATAATCATCACGCTAAGACGAATAGGAGAGGGTAGGCAACATTGCACCGCACGAAGCCGAGGCGGGCCGCTAGTAATATTATAAATCTGAAGAGTTTGTTTGTTTGTTTGAACGCGCTAATCTCAGGAACTACGGATCCGATTTGAAAAGTTCTTTCAGCCCATTTATCGAGGAAGGCTATAGGCTATATATCATCACGCTACTGACTAATAGGAGCGGAGCAGCGCGGGCGAAGCCGGGGCGGGCCACTTGTGTATCATATTTGTTCTAGAGTTATTACCGTATCGCTTTACCGTTATAAACAATAGTTTACGACCTATTCTCAGAACTACCAAATATACATAAAAAATCATAAAAATAGGTCAAGCTATTTCGGAGGATTTTGACAAAAAACACTGAAACACGATTTTTTTTATATTCTAATAGATTTAGTGCTATCGTGCACCAGTCAAAGTATACGGTCCAGAAGAAAATAAAAAATATTATATTACAGAGGCAAAACAACTAATGCCACAGGAGAGTCAGGCGTAGTCACATCGTCAGCATCGTCATTGAGATCTATGGTTTTTCAGTAGATAGTCTTCGGTGTCCACCATCTATATGGGCTATATACTTGTTGGAATTGGATTTATCTTAGTCTCCAGTTTAATAGATTATAAATATGTATCAAAATGGAGACAACTACACAAACTCTTCAAGTTCCATAAATAAGCAACTACTGAGTAAAAATCAGAGTATTTTCAAACCTACCTCACCCACTAATAACTCTGAGAAGGTAAAGAAAACAATTTTGTGTAATCTTGGTGGGTTTAAAGAAAATACGACGTATTCCTGCAGCGCCGGCGCTAAGCGGAGTCTAAAAAAGTCAAAGGAAGCGTCCAATTTGGGCGGCCGCTGCAGGCCTCATTAGCCGCGTATCCGCCTTTGTGTTTGCTACTCTTAGTTCGAAGACAACAGGTGAACTCAGTAGTGGACTCAGGCATCAGAGGCCCGGGCCGGCATTTGGAGGTCCCTAGGCCCCTTTCTAATGCCGGCGTTACAATCATGGACATAAATTAAGAAGCAAAGAAAAACTGCCTCAGTAGCCTAGTGGTAGCAAGCTACTACTACGCTGGAGATCCTGGGTTCGATTCCCGGGTCGGAGCTATCAGAGATAACGGTTTGAAATCCTTTATCTAAGGTTATATTGGGATTTTTCTATTTTCTGGAAGTTTCCCAGTACCTCTGTAACAGGCTCGCCACCTGTTACATGGGCCAAAAACGTAACCGGCGAATCGTGGGTGTTTGCATGTATGCCGTAAATGAAATGAAAAATCAGAATAACCCGTAAAATGATTTTTAATTAAAAAATATTAATTTGGTATATATTCATATTTATTTAATTCAGTTTGAATTAATTATATTTACAGTATATTTTTACTTTGTACTGTTTATTCTATCAATATCATAATATTTTCAACATATATTGTACGGCCCTGTAATTTCCGGCACAGGGGCATAACACCTTTGGCCTCAGGAGTGGTAATGCATCTGCATTTTGACCTTTGTCTTTGTGTTAGTGTCTTTAGGCTGCAGTCATCACTTAAAATCAATGTGAACTGCATGTTTGTTTGCCTTGCCTGCATATTCATTTTTCTACGTATCTAATTAAATCAATGACGCAAAAACTTGTCATCTGTAATGATGTTCCTTGATACAGTAATCAGGTATTGTCTTCTGTCACCAACGAAGGGCAGGGCAGCGAACGACCTCTGCGACGCATTATTGCATATTTGTTTTCGATTAAGTAAAAGCCGGAATATCGTGCTCCATTATACTCGTACAATTAGCGACTTGTATAATGGTCCTTTAGCACGATTTACCGGCTTTTACTTCGTCGAAAATAAATAAATATGCAACAATGCGATGTCTCGCAGTGATAGAGCCTTTCGAGCCTATAGAAGAGAACGTAGTGGTGAAAATTGGTATTTATACAAGCGGGCAAGAAACCTTTGCAACCAAATGGTAAAGACAACCAAACGTCGTTTCATTGATAATCACATATTGCATTCCTCACTAGCTGACGTATAGAAGTTTCTTAATTTTGTCGGATTCACCAATACAACTTTTAATTTTACCATTATATATTTATCCTTCAGTGAATTCAACCATTACTTTGTGAAAGCGTCATGCTTAAATCAAAATATTAAGCAACCTTCTGTATCTTGCTTACATACCAAATTTCACTAATCATGTTTCTCCTTCTCTCCTGAATTATTTACGAATTCTCAAAAAATTCAACACTCTAAAATCGAAAGATGCAGTTGTCATGATGAAGTTGGTCGCGTGATGTTATTCCCCTTGTTAAATTGTATATATTAACATTGTTTACTCACATGATACATTTTTACTTACAGACTGGAACATTCCCAGATTGAAGGCTATGGCTTAAAGCTTTTATTACTCCCGTTCCTAAAATTTCCGACCTAAGCCTAGTTATCCACTTCCAGCCTATTTCGATTTTACCATTTTTGTCAAAGATTGTGGCGGTCGTATTTCACTCTCAATTGAGTAAGTATTAGGTTGGTGAAAAAGTTTCTTCGCATTTTTTAAGATAATTCAAAACATTTTTTAGAATAGAATAGAATATTCTTTATTGTACACCAATAATTTTTACAAAAATAAAATTAGAAGCATAGCAAATAGGCAATACAACCAGGCGGTCTTATCGCTTAAAGCGATCTCTTCCAGACTACCTGTAGGTGGAAGGAGACTTTTGATTTAGTTAAGACGGTAGGGGTGTACAGGTTACTTAAATAAATAATACGTACAGTAATTAAATAATAAAATACAAAGTATAAACATATATAGATAAACAACATTGGATAGATATATACATAATAATACAGCAATATTATAGGTCATTAAGAGCAATACTAATTTTTAGCGAGGTAGTACTCATTGAGCTGTTTTTTGAAAGACTCAAGAGTCTGAGCTTGACGAATTTTTAACGGCAAGGTATTCCACAATCGCACTGCCGTAACTGTGAAAGAATTGGAAATAAAGGAAGAGGAGTGTAGAGGTATTTGAAGAAGAAGATTTTCTGTAGATCGGAGGGAGAGGGAATTTGTATGACAAAGGAAATTGAAGCGACTTTTGAGGTAATCGGGGGTACGAGGTAAGAATAGTAGACAGTAAAGAAGAGAGAGAATGTGAGTATTCCTGCGAAGGGATATAGGAAGCCACTTGAGCTCAGCTCGAAATTTAGAAACGTGGTCATATTTGCGCAAGCCAAATATGAACCGTATGCAAAGGTTTTTTTTATATAGTTTATTTAAATTTAACTAAAGTATGTATGTACAATTTTGTTCGATAACCTTTTGCCATCTTGTAGGTAGGGACATGATCCCATTGCTATAAAATTTTGGGACTACTCATCAAAATACCGCGACAAGTGGATTTGGCAGTCCTCTCGTGATGTTAACCTAACATTGCATAAAGAATTCTGAAGAGACCGAAACAGGTGGAAATCTGAAGGTGCAAGGTCAGGACTATACGGCGGATGCATTAACACCTCCCAGCCAAACTGTCTTAATTTTTGCTGAGTGGCTATAAATGTGTGAGGTCTACCGTTATCATGATGAAACACCACACCCCTTCTGTTGATCAATTCCGGCCGCTTTCTCTCAACTTTTTGCTTTAATTGCTTGCTCATCAGTTGTTCGCAGTAGAGTTCAGAATCGATAGTCCTGCCTGGTGGTAATAGCTCATAATGCCCTTCCAATCCCACCACACACAACATCACCTTATTGCGGGTTTCGCCACAGTCTGTGAAGCCTGACCGGCCTTTGACCACGATCTTTTTCGCACGTTCTTGTCGTACGTGATCCAATTTTCATCATCAGTTATCAGCTTCTTCAAAAATGATTCGGTTTCATAACGTCGTAATAAAGAATCACAAATGAGTACACGGTTCATTAGGTTTCTTTCAGTGAGCTCGTGAGGTACCCAAATATCGAGCTTTTTTTTGTACCCAGCTTTATTCAAATGCGCCAAAACTGTTTTGTGGTCAATTCTCAGTTCTTCAGCTACGTCGTAACTACTGATATGTCGATCTTGCTCCACTTTTTCAAAAATGGCATCCATTTTATCCGTAATAGGGCGACCAGAGCTAGGTGCATTTTTGACATCAAAATTTCCGGATTGAAAACCCTTAAACCAAATTTGTGCTACTTTCACAGACACTGCACTATAATATAAACATCGCAATTTTTTTTCGCGGCTTGCGTTGCATTTTTACCTTTTTTGTAGTAAAATTTTAAAATGTATCGAATTTCTTCATTAGATTCACTCATCTTGACAGTACGAAAAACAAATGAAAATCACACATTTGCCTAATTTGAATTTGGAATTATGTTCTTTAAAATTTCAACTTTCAATGATACCAAAACCAGCTAGATACAAATACTACAGCCAAAGAGATTTTATTACAAGTTCATACATACTATAATGCGAAAAGACTTTTTCCCCAACCTATTATATCCTCAAACATCATCTTATATCTCTTTTCTAGTCGGGTTTTGGACCTGGTTATAGCACAACAACAGCTCTTCTAAAGGCGATGTCAGGTCCGGTATGGAGCATACCCAATAAACCATACTTGTTCACATCGATTTTTAAAATGCATTCAATGCCGTTGATTATGCCATATTAATTGCCATCCCTTCGAAAATTGGAACCTTGCCATTAGTCCAGGAATGGTTTTCCTCATATCTTCAAGGCCGTCAGCAGGCAGTCCGTGTCAACCGTAATTTGTCTGATTGGCGTGACCTATATATTGGCGTGCCTCAAGGCGGCATCATTTCTCCTTTATTGTTTTCACTATTTATAAATTCTATTACACTCTTACCATTTGTATGCTGACGATTTGCAGATTTATGCTCAAGTACATCATGATAATGTCAACCGCGCTATTGATTTACTGAATGTTGATCTTTTATCGATATCCACTTGGTGTCATAAATTTGGTATTTCGGTGAATCAGCAAATGTCAAGCTATTGTCTAGGGTAGTCATCATCACACCAGCACGCCTAATTTAAATAACCTAGCTCTATTCTCTTTGACAACATTCCAATTGTAATTTCATATAATATAAAAGACTTAGGTAGAATAAATATATTTGGATGTTAATCTTAAATGGGATTTTCAATATATTTTATTTAAAGAAAATTGGAAATAAAAATTTGACTTCAGGCGAGACTCGAACTCGCGGCCTACTTGGAATCAGGACTTCAGTAGCTCAATTGGAAGAGCGGCTGGACTAGATTCCCAGTAGACCGCGAGTTCGAGTCTCGCCTAAAGTCAAATTTTTCTTTCCATTTTTCTTTAAATAAAATATATTTCACAAGCATGTGTTAATGCGAAATAATATAAAACAATTATTATGGGATTTTCAAGTTAGTAATATTTGCAAAAACGCTACTGCGTCATTATGTTCTCTTTATAGATTCAAGAAAGAAGAAGCCTTAAGGGCTATAATACAATGGTAATTTTATATATAACTAGCTGACCCGGCAAACTTCGTATTGCCTCACAATGGAATAATGTGTCAAAGGTTTGATAAATACGGACTATTTGTATGGGAAAATGAAATAGTGGCTTTTACTATTTCCCTTCAATTCCTTCATATTTCTTATCTTTTAAACCTTCCCTGGACAACCAAAAATCATTCAAAACCAAAATTAGCCAAATTGGTCCAGCCGTTCTCGAGTTTTAGCGAGACTTACGAACAGCAATTGATTTTTATATACGAGACTAGCTGTTGCCCGCGGCTTCTCCCGCGTGGATGTAGTTTTATAATCCTGAATTTTCTTTGCTATAAACCTCACGGAGCCCGAGACCTTTCCAACGAATGCAAAACCGTGGCAATCGGATCGTGCATTCTGGAGTTATAGCGTCAGGAAGGAAAACCCGACTTATTTTTATATTATAGATAGATAAACTTAGTATTATAGGGGCGCTTCTTCGAGATCGATAATAAAATGATTTTGATCAAGAAATTTGCCTTGGAATATTCTTTGTTTGATCGAAAAGAAATATATGTTGTAGTGTAAGTTTTTTTTGCTGATTTACATGAATAATTGACAAATTATCTGCAAGCCAGTTGCAAGATAATTTTTTTGTTTTACTTGTCGCTTGTCGCTGGGTAATTTCGTACGTATTTTATGATAAAAATTTGCATTTTACTTCATTTAATTTTTGATTACTAAACTGGTTCAGGTTTACGATAACTTATTGTTATTGTGTATACAATCTTGGTTAAATAATATTTATTATAGTGACAAATAGAATACTGAGAATATTGAATGTTTGTGGCTCTTTAATCATCATCATATCAGCCGAAACATGTCCACTACTGGACCAAAGCCTCCCCATAAGGGGGATATGCCATTATCACCACGTGTGGCATGCGGATTTCCGATCGCAGTGGTGGTAGTCTTATCGCGGGACGCTGCTGCCCATCTTGCGTTATTGCACTTACTACCGCCCTATTGGAATGGTTTGATTGTTTGGTTGTCTGACTGCACTAGAGGAAGAATTCTCCTCCAATAGTAGGCAATCGTCACGTATCTACGCTTCTAGTTATGTAATGTTTTATTTGTTATGGTAAAAATGAGAGTGTTATGAACTTGCGGTCAAAAACTAATCATCATTAAAAAAAATTGGGAATGACGTCTCAACATATTTCGTTGTTTTGGTATGACGGCATGACCGCCAGGCCGTTGCCATTCGTCTCACCAGTCATGTGTTACATTGGTTAATATCCGCAGAGGTCATCAGCAATTGGTGCACAATGGACCAACGCGCGCATGCGCAATTCCGACACACCACAATACGGTCTGGCAATATGGCGTTAGTTGACAAAGGAAAAGTCTATTTATAGGTGTTTATTCAATTACTGTATTTGATGGAAGCACTAAATACGGTTGTTCACATTTGCACATAGACCATTGAGGAAGCTGCTGGGCTTGAGCACCAACCTACCGGTGGATACGTAACCAAACGCACCGAATGGGCACTATTAATCGGTACGGTTGGTCAATTTGCTCTACCATATCAAAAATTGAAGTTATGTATGCATGTATCCTCATGCCAAGTAGCTTAGGGAGTAGGCAGAGAGTGAAGCGCCAGATGCCCCGGGAGATGTTGAAGGTAGAATAAATTATGTTCAATATAGATGGTTATCTACAGATAAAATATTACATAATACTTGAATAGGAGATCGATCTGACTCATCTAACAATCAGAATTTATTAAGTAGAACAGGTAGTATACCACTAACATGCCACGAAGGTAAAGTAAAATGAATTTCATATTTGTATAATGCGACGCTATTTCAGTAAAGTGATTGCTCGTTTGAATTATTTTTTATCCTCTTTTTAACTGCTGTTTCTGTCATTTTTAGTACAAGATAGGGTAGGGTAGGGTAGAGAAGAGTAGGGATTATGTAGTGTACGCTATGATAGCATAGCGAAGCATAAAGTAATTTAATGATAAAGTGGAACAGAGTTCGCTGGGTCAGATAGTTATGAATAAAAATATGTCATACAATTACCAGGTTGCGTTCTCACTATCGCACCAAGCAGTTGCCAGGCGCCAATTTTCAATTCAAGCCTATCTAGTGACAAGGATACCCAATGACATCTCAAACAGGATAATGTATCCGCTGCAACAGTGTTGTGACCGCACGCAGTTATAGGAAGACCGAGCTCGCGTGCATCATTGCATCAAACAACCCGTTAATATCTCAATTGGATGCAAATTGTTTGAGTGTGGAGATCACCATCTCCACGTGGGGTCGGGAAGCACTTATTTACTTAACGTTCGCTACTACCAGGTCAAGTTGCCGCTTGACAATAGGAACCTTTTGCGGTGGTTAAGCTATATTTAAATGGTTTTCGTCAGGCAGGGCAGAGTTTCCTGACTGCACTTGACTAATGGAGCAGCGTTTAATAATAAATTAAGGTTTTTAATTTTATATCGTCTTAACAATACTAAGTGCTCTATTTGATATAGTCACACTATTTCCTCGCACATTTCCTCGAAAGTAAAGGTTCCATCCACAAACTAAATTAGAAAAATATTCTTCATTCCGGCTCGGCGTTACAATACACCATTACTATATTTTAGAGACTGAGGGATATTCGAAGCCGAATATCAATGAGTTTTCCAAGGCTGTCACCTCTGTATGTCTGTAGGCGAAAATAAACACCCTGTAAGCAATTTGTCTGTCGAGAAATACTACTGTATAAACTTCTGTTATAGAATCTAGTAATTTATTTAGGAACCAGTTCACGAGTTTAAGGTATATACGAGCTTAACCTATAAGCACCTAATCAATGTTATACCCGCATACAATGTTGTACATCGTTGGACTCCAGAACTCGTGCACTGAATTCTTTTTGCGACTCAATTTTAGAACTGCTTAAATTTGTTTCAGATGTTTATTATGTTAACTTGTATGAAGAAACGGAAAAAAAAAACTAAAAGGGATTCAGATTAAGTTCGCAATCAAGGACAGACAAGTACAGGCGCAGGCTCGTGCATCAAAGGGCCCGTTGCCTCAATTGGGTGCAGATTGTCGCGTGGGGTCAGGAAACGCGCACTTTAGTACTTGACACTAATGTGTCAAGTGCAGCTTCCAACACCAAATTACGTTGTAATTGAGTTGGAACGGCAACGAGTTGCGAGTGCGAATTTCTTCATCGGTCTCGATTGTAACTTTAGGATGTAGGAATATGATATGTGAGATAGGGTTCTGGTTATTTGAAACTTGTAGTACAATGTAATGATTAATGATTCAATTATATGATATACATTTGATCGAAATTAGGACAGTCTGATTGTTATTACTAAGAAGCTCTAAAAAGAACTAACAGAAAAAACGCACTAAAATTATGTTTCTCCTTAATTTTAAAGTTTTACTAAAATGTAGGCGTTGGTAGTGTAGTCCATGAACATAGACAAGACTGTACATCACATAGTAAAAAACGAGTGGGGTTTTCATTATAGCTATTTCACTAAACATCATATTCAACGAAAATAGTTCAAGAGTTCATCCAATAGTTAACGCAAAAACGAGCATAACTTTTCAAATAACATCGACTTCGATTCGTACATTTTTATCTCAACTTGCAAAATTTTCCATAATGAAATGGAAAATACCCTACACAATTAGACTCCAACTTTATAAATCACTAGTTGAGTCGATTATAGGATACGGATTGTCTAGCATTTTGTTGCATTGGAGGTCTTAGAATGTCTATAATATTCTAAGAATTCTAATGCAATGGAACAGAGTTGGCCAAAATGTAGTTCCGACTATGTTAATTGCTGCAGTCGATTTATTTGTAAGTGATTTTAACTAAGTATTTGATAAAATGATTCAATTTGTCCTCCGCAGTAAACGTGCCAACAGTATCGTTCGGGCTGGCGCTGGGTTGGGTGTCGCTCGCGAGTGGCGAGGCGGGCGACGAGGCGGGTGCGGGTGCGGGTGCCGGCGGCGCGGTCATTGCCGCTGCAACCACTTTTGTGGCATCGCTGGCGGGGGTGCCACTCAGCGCGTACGCTCTGTCTGCGGGAAGGAAGCTAGCTGTTATTTGCACGTCGTTTGTACTTGGGGTGAGTTTGACGTTTTGACGTCTCATAGTCGACGAGACGAGCTGCGTCTCGTGGCGTGTGTCAAACTTTTCATACTTTTGATTTTATTGCTCGCGCCTATTAGCCGCTCAAAGTGGCAAGGTCGTTAACGGGGCTGCTGGGTGTCGATAGTGTGTGGCGAGGCAGGATAGTCCGTGGTGTAGCCATCGCTGGAAGGTACAGCGTGCTCAGCTATTTCCGATGGCAAAAAAAAATATTATTTTGGAATGTCGGGGGTGTTTTGTGTTTTGGTGTTTTTGTGTAGTGTCAAGTGTTGGGTTACGTAGGTGATTATACGGCTAATGTAAAGTTAGTCCCTTGAATGGGATACCGATGAGATTTTTCTATTTTTCTGATTCAGCAAACGTTTGTGTGATATTACAGCTATGCTGGGCGCTGAAGCTAGCGAGCGCGTACGGCGGCGGTCCGTGGTGGCTGGTGTGCGCGCGCATCTGCGCCGGCCTGGGGGGAGCCGCCACCTGGGCGCTGGCGCCGCTGCTTGCCAGAGAGGTAACACCGGGCTCTAGTTGCCTATTCGCTTTAAGGCTGAAAAACATTTATGATACAGCACGTAAACTCAGAAAACACTACGGCGAATTGAATTCGTCATTTTCTTCGTAAGTAGGTAGAGATTCGCCCTCGAGCCACACCGCGGACACTCCGCCAAAATTCCATACAAACGCTTAATTTGGTTTCTATCCGTCAGTGACGTGTATTTACACGCGCACCTGTGTGCGTAGCACGTATAAAACACCAACCGTCGCCCATAAGAGAGGAAGGGGTTGTGTATATGTGCAAATCGGGCGGGACGTCGAAGTGTCCATTCTATACGTAGTATTATTACATATTCTCTGCTCGAGCTCCCGCCCTGAAACTCTACTGCCTACGAAGAGGAGATAAAGACACAAAAACGATTTCTTTACAGTTTAAATACGTTTGTGTTAATAATTCAATTTCATCTGCATTTCTATTCATCATCATCATCATTTCAGCCAAAAGACGTCCACTGCTGAACAAAGACCTCCCCCAAAGAATGTCACAACGAACGGTCCTGAGCCGCCTTCATCCAGCGATTGCCCGCGACCTTCACCAGGTCGTCGGTCCATCTTGTGGGAGGACTGCCCACACTTCGCTTTCCGGTACGCGGTCGCCTCTCGAGAACTGCTCTGCCCCAACGGCCGTCAGTTCGTCGAGCTATGTGCCCTGCCCACTGCCACTTGAGTCTCGCTATTCGGTGAGCTATGTCGGTAACTTTGGTTCTCATGCGGATCTCCTCATTTCTGATTCAATCTCGCAGAGAAACTCCAAGCATAGCTCTCTCCATTGCTCTCTGAGTGACCTTGAACCTTTTTATGAGGCCCATAGTAAGCGACCACGTTTCTGTGCCATAAGTTATCACTGGCAACACACACTGGTCAAAGACCTTTTTCTTGAGACACTGCGGTAAGTCGGACGAGAAGATGTATCGTAGCTTCCCGAACGCTGCCCAACCGAGTTGGATTCGGCGATTGACCTCTTTCTCGGAGTTGGACTGACCTAACTGGACCGTTTGTCCCAGGTATACATAATTGTCAACAACTTCGAGTGTAGTGGGTGTAACATGGACATTTGACATGATCTTCGTCTTGTCCATGTTCATTTTAAGGCCCACTCGTTGGGAGGCCCTACTGAGGTCATTGAGCATTGTGCTAAGGTCTTCCAGGGTCTCAGCCATGACTACGATATCATCTGCAAATCGGAGGTGGGAGATGTACACGCCGTTAACATTGATGCCGAGTCCTTTCCAGTTCAGAAGCTTGAAGACGTCTTCCAATGCAGCGGTGAACAGTTTCGGAGATATAACATCTCCCTGTCTCACACCTCGCTGCAGTTGGATAGGTTTCGAGTTCGACATACATAATGGCATAATGGCGTTTTCATACAAGCTCATCAGCACCTCGATGTATCGGTAGTCAACTTGGCACCTCTGGAGTGGCTGTAGCACTGCCCAAATCTCGACCGAATCAAAGGCTTTCTCATAGTTCACGAACGCTAGACATAGGGGCTGGTTATACTCTTCTGTCTTCTGTATAACCTGCCGCAGCGTGTGAATGTGGTCTATGGTGCTAAAGCCTTTACGGAAACCGGCTTGTTCGGGAGGCTGGAAGTCGTAGAGTCTGCGAGATAGACGGTTCGTGATCACTCTCGAAAACAGCTTATAGACGTGACTTAGAAGTGCGATGGGCCTATAGTTTTTAAGAAGGGTATTATCGCCTTAATAATTGTTTTATATTATTTCGCATTAACACATGCTTGTGAAATATATTTTATTTTTAAAGAAAAATGAAAAGAAAAATTTGACTTCAGGCGAGACTCGAACTCGCGACCTACTGGGAATCTAGTCCAGCCGCTCTTCCAATTGAGCTACTGAAGCCCTGCCCGATTTGTCAAATCTTTCCTTCACATCTATTGCATTGCTTTATGGTAGCAGCAGCGCCATCTATTACCAACTATGCTAGTTAGGCAACCGATATAATAGACTTTTCAGTTAATTGAATATCGTAAAGAAGTCGCTTTTACCCTTAATAATTGTTTTATATTATTTCGCATTAACACATGCTTGTGAAATATATTTTATTTTTAAAGAAAAATGGAAAGAAAAATTTGACTTCAGGCGAGACTCGAACTCGCGACCTACTGGGAATCTAGTCCAGCCGCTCTTCCAATTGAGCTACTGAAGCCCTGCCCGATTTGTTAAATCTTTCCTTCACATCTATTGCATTGCCTTTTTCTTTAAAAATAAAATATATTATCGCCTTTCTTAAAGAACAGTGCCACCACACTTCTGTGCCACGTTTTGCCCTCGGATATGACGGAATTGAACATCGACTGAAGAGCTTCTAATACTGGCCTTCCGCCTGCTTTCAGGAGTTCAGCAGTGATTCCGTCATCACCCGGCGCCCTGTTGTTTTTGAGCTGTTTGAGAGCCGTACTAATGTCGTCTAGACTGACGTCCGGGATATCTTCGGTGTAGTGTCGGGTCAGTCCGGCTCTAGGATCTGCTTCCGGACTGTTAACAGGTGGTCGTGCTGAAGTGTATAACTGTCCGTAAAACCGTTCGATCTCCTCTGCAAGCTCAGACTTCGACGATACGATTCTGTCGTCCGCTGTCTTCAGCTTAGTGAGACGGCTTTGCCCTAAGGACAGATCTTTGGCGAACACTTTAGAGCCCTGGCCCTGGCTCTATGGCTGTTTTAATACTATCGGTATTAAAACGCCGAAGGTCGCGAGTCAATGACTTGGAGATCTGTCTGTTAAGCCGCCTGTACACTAAAGCATCTTCAGAGGACTTCAAAACCATACCGCGCTTCTCCTCTATGAGTTGGGCTGGAGATCTTTTTGGTCTTATTGTTAGGGCGGGTTCTGAAAAACTTAGACCCCGCCGTGCGGACAGTTTCCACGAACCTGTTATTATAATCATCCACATCTGGCATCAGCCAGTGTTTGGCCCCTGGTGTTTCGTCGCCCATATCCAAATTGCCCCACTTTCAGCTCGTGGTCGCCTTGAACGCCCAATTTCGCGTTGAAATCCCCCATGACAACGCTGTAGTAGGTTTTAGAACTATGTATGGCTCGGGAAATATCCTCATACATAGTTTCTACCTCATCATCGGAGTGTGCGGAGGTCGGAGCGTAGACCTGTATGACCTTCAACGAATACCGTTTGGTTATTCTGAGTATAAGGTACGCCACTCTCGACGACACACTCTCGATCTTGACAACGTTGTTCACGAGGGATTTGTGGACGATGAACCCGACACCACCCTGGGACAGTTGATCGCCCTCCCGGAAATAGAGCAGGTTACCAGACTTGAGGGTTATCGAGTCCTCTCTCTGTTCTTTTTCGGGTTGTGTATCATTGGGGGGGAAATGCCATAATCGCCACGCTTGGCATACGGGTTGGCGATCGCAGTGGCGGCAATTTTACATGCTGCCCATCCCACGCACTTGTACCGCCATAGTTTGACCGCCATTGTTCGGTAGACTGACTGCACCAACGGAAGAATTCCTCTCCACCAGAAGGGAATTCTTCCGCTAGTGGATTTCTGTGCATTTCTATTACATGCCTATTATAACAATTTAAGGTTCATATTTTCAAGGCTTTCAAACTTCAACTGGTCGTGTCACGTTTCAGATGTGCGACGAGACGTGGTACGGCGCGGCGGCGTCGGTGCTGCCGCTGGCACACAACGCGGGCGTGCTGCTCATGTACCTCGCCGCCGACGCGCAGCTGCCCATCAAGTGAGTCCCTCGCTTACACGGACACGAGAGGCTGTAGTGCCTGACACACGCCTGACTGACTGTCGAGTCTCGCATGTCTCTTCACTCGCGAACTTTGATACAGACTATTCAACTTGAATCGTAATAATTCCTTCGAAATTTTGAGTGATTGCCTATAAAATTGGAAGTCACAATCTCTTACGCAGTTTCGTCAGTTTTTATTTATTGGTTCAATATCTTGATTACTCACAATTTGAATTGAACTCTGAAATCGTAATTTTCCAGAACCGTGCTGTGGTGGTGCCTGGGCATTTCGGTGTGCCATTGCTTCGTGTTCCTCTTCGTGCCGGAATCTCCGTCCTATCTCGCCGCTAAAGGGAAAGTTAAGGTTTGTCATCTATTAATTATCTCTAAGTTATTTCACTGGAATTAAAGCATGACTAAATTGGCTCGAGTTGGTCAAACTTCAGAGGATGATAATAGCTACCTACAAATTTAATGTACGTCGCGTATATTCATCACAATTGAGGATCAGACTCGATTTCGAATTACGCTCGATATGAGTCTGTTTTATTATTTTATCTGCAAAGTACGATGGAACTTCATCTCTCCTGGCGTCATATGGAAGTTATTTCGCCCGCCTCTCCTATTAAGAGAATCCCGACAACGCTCGTGCTGGGTTTTTTTATATCATTAGCATGACAGAAAAACAGATGGGTCACCTGATGGAAAGTGGTCACCGTCGCCTATGAACATTTGCAACACCAGGGGAGTTACCAACGCGCTGTCGGCCCTGGAAAAACTCCTTTGACGTAATTTTTTTTTTAGAACATTGCCTTCCTTTTAGGGAGTCATGATGACCATGCTGGTATTTGGGGGGTTCCCACCCACAAATGAGAGCAGTATTCCATACAAACAATCGTAAACAATATACGTGTATGTTTGCAGGAAGCTCGCGCGTCCCTGGCGTGGCTGCGCGGGCGGGCGCCGGCCGACCCGGCGCTGGAGCGGGAGGTGGCCGACCTGCCGCCGCCCGAGGATGACCGTTCCGCTTTCAAGCTCACTAAAGCGATGTGTATGTACCTACTTTTATTGCTAATTCACGTGCTACCCTAGCGCGATGGCACAAAGGCCCAAGCCGAGTCTCGGTCTCCGCTTCGATCCGTCCTGCGTCGTCTGCTGCCAGTCTTTGGTGTAAAGATTGCGGGGGTCTTTCCGATTTCGTCTCTGCGGCGGTCCTCGGGCCGGCCGACCGATTAACGACCGTTCGGTCGTCTCGCGTCCTCTTGCTTCACGCCTCGTTATTCCCTTATTCTTTCGTATATCGAAATCAACGCGTTTGAGACAATACAGGCGATCTCTAGTTTATAACTAGCTCATATTCTTTTTCCTGAACCAAGCTTAAAGCAGTCATTTTTAATGAAATTTTATGTTATTCACAAGATGTACTAATCCAATGATAATTTCTTGCACAGTGAGCGATCGCCGACGCCGCCGAGCGTTCGTAATCAGCGGCATCGCGATCCTCGGCCAGGAGGTGAGCGGAGTGCTCGCCATACTGCAATATGCCGAAAGAGTATTCGTCATGGCTCGAGACGCCCAAAACGGACCAATTGAAGTGGCCAACGTGACGATGGCCACGCTGACGGAGCCGTTGACGGGGTTGGAACTAGCGTCACCGGCGCGACACGCTGTCATCTTGGGCGCGGTGCAGTTGGTGTCTTCCGCTATCGCGTTATATCTGGTCGAGCGGGTTGGACGACGGGTGAGATTTTGCTTTAGATATACTAGTAGTTGGACTAACAGACATATTGTCTATCGAAAAATACTTATTCATTAAAAGTAGCACATAGAGCTTCATTTGATAGGAGACGAGCCTTTAGAAAATATGCAAGATGATGTCTATACTGCAGTGTAAGTATTTACTGGTGAAGGTGATCCTCGTGTCGATGACGGACGGCTTGCCTCTGACGAGTTCGGCACTAGGGTAACCGGTGCAAGGTGCATTACAACGTGATGTTGGAAGTCAAGTGGCCGGTGATTTACATATATATCTGGCGAATGACCGTATCTTCAGTCCTCGAATAACCAGAAATTACGCAGCTCATATACATCATAAAAGATTTTTGGGTGACAGTTGGAAAATCGTTCCTAATTTAGTTTTAAAATAGACGCCTAGCACATTTCTTTCTCATTTTATTGACAAGACCATTTATCCCATCCACAGCCGCTAATAGTGTGGTGCGCGATGGGCACAGGGCTGGCCCTGGCGGCAGCGGCGTGGTGCGTGCGGGAGGGCGCGGGTGGCGCGGGCGGCGCGGCCGGCGTGGGCGGCGTGGGGGCCGCCGCTATAGCGCTCTCCGTCGCGGTGGCCGCCGACTCCTTGGGGATGCAGCCGGCGCCGTACGCGCTCATGGGAGACATGTTCCACTATGAGGTGAGTTGTTCGATAGCAGTGACAGCCGTGATTATAACAGACCGACGACTCGATGTGGCGTGTCCCCACGCCATACATAACATACAAATATAACCCTTAATTTCTCATCCAGTCATGTGACCGTTTCAGCCGGGCAACCGTAGCGCGATCGACAAGGTCACCTTTTTATACATAAAATATAATTTTTCTTAAAAAAATTCTCTCTACCTACTGAAAACCATATTATTTTTGTAAAATTATGTTTGTTCACAGTTCCGAAGCTGCGCCCTGATGCTGGTGACGGCAGCGGCTTGCGCCGGCAACGCTGTGGAAGTGGTGATCTTCCCCGCCGTGGCGGCGTCCGGCGGCCTGGTCGCCGCCATCGCCCTCGCCGCCTCCCTCACGCTCGCGTACGCCGTGTTCGCTGCCTTCACCGTCCCGGAAACCAAAGGCAAAACACCCGAAGAAATATACGACATTATCTGCCCCAATACTAAGTCGATAACCGATTGTGAAGCACCGAGATCAGACAAAAATGGAGTAGATAATAACGGTTATGAAATGAAAACCAAAACCGACGAAAGTGCGAATAAAAGTGAGGATAAGACTAATGTGGATTGTGTGACGAATTGTGATAGTGGTGAACGTAGAAATAACGTGTAGACTAATCTGTGATAGCTTAGTGATTCATTAGTTGATTCAGAAGAAGAAAACAATTTGCTAATTCAACCTGTGTATGTGTGTAGGTAGATCTAGAACGAGAATGATGAATTTTATTTTTAAAGAAAAATGGAAAGAAAAATTTGACTTCAGGCGAGGCTCGAACTCGCGACCTACTGGGTAATAGATGGCGCTGCTGCTACCATAAAGCAATGCAATAGATGTGAAGGAAAGATTTGACAAATCGGGCAGGGCTTCAGTAGCTCAATTGGAAGAGCGGCTGGACTAGATTCCCAGTAGGTCGCGAGTTCGAGCCTCGCCTGAAGTCAAATATTTCTTTCCACTTTTCTTTAAAAATTAAATATATATTTCACAAGCATGTGTTAATGCGAAATAATATAAAACGAGAATGATGAAGATGTAATTTTTTCCTAAATGTAAATATCTTTCTGCAGTAAATAGTGATTGGTAGAAGAGATACTTTGAAATGTTTTCGTTCCTCGCGAAGTACAAGTAAGCAAATTAGATCTGATTAAGTAGATAGTAGAACTGAAGGAATTAATATCGGAATAAAAAATGTACGATGTATTAAAGTGAGATATCAAACAAGAAAGATATCTACGAATAGGAATAGATATAGAAGCAGCTGTAGATATAATTATGTAAGCCACGGTTATGAACAGTGTCTTTTGTGATATATTTCTAAACAGTGCAATACATTACAGCTAAATAGTTCTAAACGATTAACTTTAAGCAATCAAGGTGCGTATGAGATTTGTATCCCGTTGCAGGGATAGTTCTGTAAATTACATATCGAACGAATTAAGATAAGGAGATAGATTAAAAAAGTAATTAAAATGTGTTGTTCTATTTAATGTAATATTAAGATAAGTTATATGTAAATAAAGTAAAAAAATACCGTAACAATAGTTTTAGATAAAAAATAGTACAGTCATGAGCTTTAAATAAATATACACACATCATTTAATTTTAATGAAAAGTTTTAAAAAAATCAAATTAAAAATTTTAAAGTGCAATAAATATTTTAACAATAATTAATAAAGTATTTGATTTTAATACATGCAATATAATTTTGGGAATCTGTTAGTCGCTGGAGGCTTGGACTGACCTCGTGCATCTGATGCCTAAACGTTTACGTTCTTTACCCACATCAAGATGAAGAAATACGAAGAAGACTATGTGGGTGATATGGGTGACGAAAAGCAGAGCATATTCACTACCGCTAATAGTCACAATCGTGATACTGAAGCCTGACTCCCTATTAGACGGCGGAACCACCGTTAGGAGGCGGGGGAAAGGATGCAGGGCTAACGACATACCCGTACCACCCCGTATATCTTCCCCAGCCGTCTCCTCGCTACAGCACCGAATGGCGCTGGGTTCCACTTCCTGCTGTGATTCGACCACCGGTTACTAAGCTCCCCGTCACTACAAGGTGGAAACCCTAAGGAAGTGGAGGGAGGGAACTTTTAACCTTTATCTCAACTCTTTATGTGTTTGATTTTTGAAACACAAATAAGTCTATGTCTTTTATAGGATTTGAAATGATCTCCATTTCATTACACAATTAAGAGTGATTTAGCAATTTTCACGTGAAAATGTAATACATAACGTATTATGGTTTTATGTGTATCTCTGTAATGTAATATCTTAATAATAAGGTTGTTACAAACAGACACATTTTCGTTTATAATATTAAATTAAATAAATAGGAAGAAACGATAGTGTATATTTACTAGCAGCAATTTCCGATACAGTAATGTTCGGTGGTTATCGAATTTCCCAATGAACACAAACAACGGGACTATTTAACGCGTATTAATTAACTGTCATTAATATTTAGCTCAAATTTCCGCGAACACGTTGTATTTTGTTGGAAATTCAGCGGAAATTCGACTGCATTAACCTGAACAACAGAAACCATTAAAACTGAAAAATAAAAAATGCACTGGGATAGAGGGAGATCAAGATTGGTTAATTTTATATCTTCATGCCAGGTCCCTAACAGGGTAGGCAGAGAGTGCAGAGCGCCAGATATCTTGATCCTGACATACCTCTCGTGCCTCATCTACCATCATCGTTCTCTTCATACATGCACGCCGATTCCTAAGACTTGCCCCCACCATCAGACAGAACTCGGCCTATTTGGTCATGATATGACCGTCTTGGTCTTCCTGGGCAACCCTCTATATTTGCATTGTATATCTGTTTAGTCACTCGCTCATTCGACATTCTTTCTATATGCCCGAACCATCGGAGCATGCCTTTTTTCATTTTTACACCGATACACCGATTATTCACACAAAGCCTCTTTCTTACATCTTCATTACGAACGCGATCGGTGAGTGATTGGTTAATCTTGATCTCCCTCTATCCCGGTGTATTTTAACCAAACTGATCGAGTTTTGGCAGTATACAAATATGAACAGTATGGCAACTACGTACAAAATTAATGTGCTATTTCGATAGTTTTTTGTATACTGTTCATATTTTGTACTGTGCCAAAAGTCTTTAGAATCGGTTAATATTTATGAAGGGAATGATGATTTTTTTATATTATGAAGTGGCAAACAAGCATACAGTTAACATTGTTGGTCAGTAACACTGTAGCCTATAAACATCTACACGAAATCAGAGATTTCATGCCTCTGTGTCGGACATTACAGGGCCGTATATCACTATATGACCGAAACACGATAGTGCTGAACACTAACATTTAGCGGCAAGTAGATTAGGTAATGCGGTGTTGCTTACGCCCGCGAGCACTGAAGCTCTACTATCATTCAAATTGGGATGGAATGCCATATTATTTATCTATGTAAGTAAGGTGGCAAACAAGCATGCAGCTTACATTGATGTTAAGTGACGACTGCAGCCTATGCACATCTACACAAAAACTAGAGGTCAAAATGCGAAGATGTTGCCACCCCTGAGACCTAAGTTGTCATATCTCTGTGAAAGTTATTACGGGGCCGTACATTACCATCTAACCGGAACACGATAGTACTGAACACTACCATTTAGCGGCAGATAAATTAGGTAATGCGGTGGTGCCTACGCCCTCGAGCTCCTGCACCGGAACTCTACCACCAGTATGTTTTTCACTCATTATTTATTCGTATTATGCAGCTACATAAAGCTTATAAAGCGGTAATTCTACACATTACTATCACGATACATCGATTTGTCTCATAAAACTGATTAATCCGACTCGATACAGAAAGCGAGGGGCAATATCGTCTCTGTTTGTCGGGTTTGTCGCCGCGGTTGCCACGGCAACGACGCCACAAACATCTATGGCGATTACGTGAGATTGTGTTGTATTGAAGTCCCTAATCTCGCTGTTTGTGGGATTTAGTACCAATTGACGTTATACGTGTTCAGTGCTGATTGAGTGACTGAGTGACTGAGTGTTCCGGAGAAGTCGAAATGAGTTTATTGATGGCGTTGTAGGTAAGTGTATGACTTTTTTACAAGAGAAAGAACGCGCTTATTAAGTTCAAATTAAGAACGATTTATTTTTTCTACTGTCTTGTACGGTTTGTCTTTTTTTGATCAAGGGAAAAAAAATGCTATGAAGATATTTTTTATATTCTTTCTATAATCTTGTAGGTATAATAGTGTAAGTTAGACTCAAAGTAGAATTAAAAAGGAAATTTCCGATCCAGGGGTTGAACAGGCGACTAGCGATAGTAGCCCTCTATCGTTGCGAAATCGGACAGTTAAAACATTAACGTATAGTCAAGTTTCATGTTGGAGTTGATAATTGACTATCGATCTATTTACTGCATAACCATTCAATTTTTTGATTATTTTAAACGTACATTTTATCTAGATTCTAATTTATCTAATTTTTGTGTTGCTTGATGTTTAATTGGAATGCTGTACATACGAGTACCTATAATAGGCATATGCATCAGACCAATGCTTCTATGATATATTTTGTAACTTTTTGATGTACTATGCTGTTGGTGTGTCAATAAAATAAAATAAAATAAAAATTATTTATTCTACTACTCGTATTCGTATAAAGAATACGAAATATCTAATATGAAGTACACAGTAAATAAAAATATTTTAATCTAACTTTGAATCAAATATTCAATAGCACAAGCATGGGTCTCCTAGACAAGCTGTCAGTATGGTTCGGCGGCAGCGGCGGCACGCAGGCCACCGTCCTCGTGCTGGGCCTGGACAACAGCGGCAAGAGCACCACGCTCAACGCCTTGAGGCCCCAGGAACAACGCCAGCAGACCCTCACGCCTACTGTCGCCCATCATCAGGATCACTTTCAAAGTATGTTTACAATACAATAAAACACGTCACCATTAGACAAGCCACACAACATCAATTCTAACAGACCCTCCCGTCAACATCCTGCGGCCCCAGAAACAGCGCCAGCACAGCAAACCCTCACACCTACCATTACAACATTTACAACCTATCGGTAGAGATCTCTAGAGCGAGTAAAATGCTTAGAGCACAGACCAGTTCTCAACGCAATTTTTGCAAGGATCACTTCCAAACTAATTAGGCTCCAGGAACAACAGCAGACCCTCATGGAGGAGTGGTAACATAATAAGGACAAATTAAAGACAATAGCTTGTAGGGAGATCCACAAATACATGGAAGCAGAGTAGGTTAACCACACATAGAACACTCGTCCCCTACAGACCAGCTTTAAGTCACGAATAGAGTTTTGGCGGGAACCTTGAAAGAGGCGTATGGTGCTCTTATTTTATTTCATTTTCTTGGTGTATTTTTAAGTTATATTGAATAAAGTTGGTGGCATTTTGTTTGATATAGGTTTATTACAGTGCCCGTGTATAGTGAAATAACAGTATAACAGTGCGAAAACACGACCTTTCAGGTTGCTTCCAAAACTTCATTGTAAATGTTCTGGTAAAGTAGCCATCGCTTTACTCGACTTAACTTGACTGTAACTCACTTGACTGACATATTATACTTGATAACTTATATACTTGATACTTACATATTATACTTGATATTATACTAACTTTGACGCTGCTTAAATAAATACGAAATATCGTTTTACTTGACACTGGCAATATGCGTAATAGCGATGCCATAATAACTAAAAAAAAAAAAAAAAAGTCACAAATACTACCAGGACTACTCACAAATCAATTGTGTTCTTCCTCACAGATGCTCACTTTTGAAAACCATTTTATTTAAATAGACATCAATGTTCTATGTATTTCTTGTATTCATGATTGCTAGTTAATGATATTGGTCGTTTAGTTCAAGAATTTCACTATCCTTGCAGGTGGCGGGGTGTCGTTCAGTGCGTGGGACGTGTCGGGCGCCGCCCGCATGCGCACGCTGTGGGAGCGGCACTACCGACACGCGAATGCTGTCATATTTGTTGTGGACTCGGCTGATCATCTCAGGCTGGGTTTGTTACTTTCTTTGTAGAAAGAAAATCTTATTTAACAAGGTTCCTTTAAGTTTCTGTATTGTTGTGTGCATCTATTAGCTCTCTCTATAATCTCTTTCTATGGTAGACTGTGTCAGAAATTGTTACCATTCACGCCATCTCGGGCTAATTTGTGAGCTGAGTTCCGTGGTTGTGAAAAAAAATGCCTTAAAGGCCTTTATTTCTTACTTTAGACATCAAGGGGAAGGGAATGATCATTTCCCTATTTTTTATAACCGACTGTAAACCGCCAGTCCGCTAACGGTCTACTAACGGTCGGAAAACGATTTATTATAAAATTATTTAAAAAAATGGGCAAAAAGTTTCTTCGCATTTTTTAAGATAATTCAAGACATTTTTTAATATAGTTCATTTAAATTTAACTAAAGTATGTATGTACCATTTTGTTCGATAACCTTTTGCCATCTTGTAGGTAGGGACATGATCCCATTGCTACAAAAATTTTGGGACTTCTCATCAAAATACCGCGACAAGTGGATTTGGCAGTCCTCTCGTGATGTTAACCTAACATTGCATAAAGAATTCTGAAGAGACCGAAACAGGTGGAAATCTGAAGGTGCAAGGTCAGGACTATACGGCGGATGCATTAACACCTCCCAGCCAAACTCTCTTAATTTTTGCTGAGTGGCTATAGATGTGTGAGGTCTAGCGTTATCATGATGAAACACCACACCCCTTCTGTTGATCAATTCCGGCCGCTTTCTCTCAACTTCTTGCTTTAATCTCATCAGTTGTTCGCAGTAGAGTTCAGAATCGATAGTCTTGCCTGGTGGTAATAGCTCATAATGAATAATGCCCTTCCAATCCCACCACACACACAACATCACCTTATTGCGAGTTAACCCGGGTTTCGCCACAGTCTGTGAAGCCTGACCGGCCTTTGACCACGACCTTTTTTGCACGTTCTTGTCGTACGTGATCCACTTTTCATCATCAGTTATCAGCTTCTTCAAAAATGATTCGGTTTCATAACGTCGTAATAAAGAATCACAAATGAGTACACGGTTCATTAGGTTTCTTTCAGTGAGCTCGTGAGGTACCCAAATATCGAGCTTTTTTTTGTACCCAGCTTTATTCAAATGCGCCAAAACTGTTTTGTGGTCAATTCTCAGTTCTTCAGCTACGTCGTAACTACTGATATGTCGATCTTGCTCCACTTTTTCAAAAATGGCATCCATTTTATCCGTAATAGGGCGACCAGAGCTAGGTGCATTTTTGACATCAAAATTTCCGGATTGAAAACCCTTAAACCAAATTTGTGCTACTTTCACAGACACTGCACTATAATATAAACATCGCAATTTTTTTTCGCGGCTTGCGTTGCATTTTTACCTTTTATGTAGTAAAATTTTAAAATGTATCGAATTTCTTCATTAGATTCACTCATCTTGACAGTACGAAAAACAAATGAAAATCACACATTTGCCTAATTTGAATTTGGAATTATGTTCTTTAAAATTTTAACTTTCAATGATACCAAAACCAGCTAGATACAAATACTACAGCCCAAGAGATTTATTAGAAGTTCATACATACTATAATGCGAAAAGACTTTTTCCCCAACCTATTATGTTACAGGTTAGACTTTTTGTTTGATTATGTAATTGGAAATTTTATTATTTTTACAATTTTTTTGGTACACATGTTAACCAAATTTTAACTCAATCGGCCCACTACCTACTGCCTTTGGAGCAAATGGCTATGACAGACAAACAGACAGATATATCTTATAAGGATTCCGTTTTTTTTTCTTGAGAACTTTAAAAAAGATGCCCAACGTTCGACGCTATTTTAAAGCTCATTAATGTGAAACTGGAAATTCGCTGAAAACTAGAATTCCGTACAAAATGTACATCTTCAGGAACGACTATCATTACCATTACATATCTCAGGAGTCAGCACTCGCCAGCACTCGCCAGCAGTTAGCTTCCGTAACGAGAACCGCTGGGGACAGATAAGCAACGTTTAAGCTTTTGCACATAATCATTATTTTGTTCCTTGCTAATGTGAATGAGGATTTAAAGCACTGTTTACTAAATAGTAGAACCGTTAGCAATTGTAAATTCAGCTGTAATGGCGAGGAATGATAATGGCGTTTTAGTGTTAGGCAACTGTAATTAATTTTGTTGATCGCCCGTTTAATTTCGTTATAGAACGGTCACATAGAAACACACTGTAGTTACCTGCTATTAAAGTTAAATAGAGACTACTAGCAATCTAGAAAATTGTCTGGAACTACAGTCACACCGCGGAACTCACACTCGGCTACAATTCCATACAAACGCTTGTTACCTTCTACACACATCAATGAGGACGTGTTTTTCACGCACACACACACAGTTGCCCACTCGCAACCTCAGTGCACGAGGCTTTCGGCATGGGAGGTGCGGGCTGCAAGAGGGGAAATCAGCTGGGACGTTGAAGTGTCCATTCTATACGTAGTATTATTACAGTGGTGCTGGTGCATATTACCATGTTCGCTAAAAAGCGCAATATGTCTATCCACTGTGTGTGTATTGTATAGGTAGCATATGAGGAGGTGTGAAGCCGACCCATACATATTTGCCAACAAGTTCAACGTGCTTAAATACGGTGTGTGTATTGTAGTGATGGTAGCTCGAGCTGATGCTGGCATACCCCAACATGTTTGCCAACAAGCTCGATGTGCCCATGAACCGTGTGTATATTGCAGTAGTAGCAAGCGAAATGTGTTGAAACTGATGTAAGCAGGTAAATTCATGCATTCGAGTATACATGCAAACACCCACGACGCCCGGGTACGACTCGGCGCATGTTACGGGCGAGCTTGTTGTCATCTCCTGGCGTATTACCAAACTTCGAAGTACTGAAAAACTTTCACAAAATGTAAATATCCGATAGAATCAGATGTAAATGATTTTACAGCTTTATAACTGCTAGCTCCAGACCCGGTATGTCGAAGCCAGTATAGCAGTGTAGTGTTCTGCTATGACTAGATTATTAAAGCAGTTATTTGAAAATAAAAAGGTTCAGAAAATAGTTCTTTACCCGTAGATAACAGGAAAACCTATACGAAGTCATTAAGATACCAGAAGACTACCATACAAAATTCATTAATTGTACGGAACTCTGTGAAGCGAATCCACCTCGCACTGGGCCAGTTTATCCTCGTAATCCTTTTTACCGTGTGTGGCAGTGGTGGCGCGGGAGGAGCTGGAGCTGATGCTGGCGCACCCCGACATGTTCGGGCGGCGCGTGCCGCTGCTCGTGTTCGCCAACAAGTGCGACGCACCGCACGCGCTCTCCGCCGCACACGTCGCCGCCGGTGCATTACTGTTTCTCATTTTGTCTACATCCTACGTATATTCTGTTACACATCTGATTATTATGTTCTCATAATTTTGTAGTCGGGTAGTAAAGTGCACAAAATATTGGCCACCAAAAGCGATCAGCCGCTTTCCTTCTTCATTCGAAAATATTTTAGTTATTAAAGGAATCTACTTATTACCTTTCATTATGCATTTTTGTCCAGCATTCATTTTAAATATGAGTAAACTCCGACTGTTTATTTGTCCGGTGCCTAAACTTTGTAAGACTGTTAATGGTCCATTCTACAAAATATATAGCGCCGGGCGAATTGATATTACGTTGGTAGAGGAAACGGGTTGCATTATGTTCGGGAGCGTGTTTCGAAAGGCGAGTGAACTCCCGCAGAGTTATGCCAGCCTGGTACGTAGCCTTAAAGAAACTGGGACAGTTAACTTGTAGCGACTTATTAAAGGTTTATTTATGCAGGTTCATTTAATTTTGGTTCATGTTATTCGTAGAATTATAACAATGATTTTAGAAGCGAGATTGAACATCTCAACACAGACATACACACGAGAAATTATATATGGGTTCCAGTTTTTTTGGCGTACGGAACCCTAATTAACAACGCAGCGGATTCAATCATTTATTTTAAATAATCTGTGATAGGTAATACGTACGAGCTCCGTCATTCAAGCTCAACCACCAGTATTTATTTATCTTTTTATACCACATAGGGCGCCGTCGGGACCTAGTCGTAGTAGAAACATAATAAAAACAAAACATAAGTATGAAAAGTAGATATGAAAATGAATAAATAATAAGGAAACAAAATAATATTATTATGTTAGTAACCCATTTACTTACAAACCTTACTTAGAAGAAACCTATTTCATTACAAAACTGTAAGAACAAAAAATTGATTGCAGATTTTGTTCTACACGCAATTTTTGACAGTTTAATTGTGAAGCGATGAGAGTAAGGCTGTTGCCATTCATAATTTATAGGCGGGAACATTTATAAGTTCTGGACGAGAAATGGTAGTAGCGGATATATCAATAGCTTGGGCAAAGGAAGCGTACGACATGTAGCACTAGTTTCGGAAGGCGACACAACTCCCGGAGAGTTATACAAGCCTGGTACATGGAAGCCTCACTAAACTTTGCTCGTTTACGGACTTTATCGACACATAATAATTCTAAAACTCCATTTGAAAAAGGCGAGATGGTGATTTATTTTACAAATTGAGTGAACGGTGTACAATAAAATGATAATAGCTGCCCAATTTTTGTGAGACTTTCACGTTCCAGGCTGGAATGATAAAAAAAATAAAAAAAAATGTAGTTTTCTGAATGATGACCAATAAGAAAACAGTGTTAGAAATGCTACCCTGCTGTTAGAAATAGCAAATAAATGGTAGTAGTGTTACTGGTGGTAGAGTTTTAGTGCCGGGGCTCGAGGGAGTAGGCAGTAGGCATCACCGCATTACCTAATCGATCTGCCGCCAAATGGTAGTGTTCAGCACTATCGTGTTCCGGTTAGATTATAATGTATGGCTCCTTAATAACTATCACAGATACATGAAATGTTTAGTTTCAGGGCTGGCAACGTATTTACATTACAGGCTGAGTCATCACTTAACATCAATGTGAGATGCATGCTTGTTGCCACCTTCCTTACATAAAAAATAAAATGGACGAAAGGTGGAGCAAATAGTATTGTGCTACTAAAATGAAATTTTTGCTATGAAATTTGAAGAGTTCCCTCGATTTCTCCCGGATCCCACCATCACATCTTAACATGGTGACATTCTGACCACCTGTGAGGTGTGCGGACACACGGCACCGGAACATTATTATAGTAAAAAAATATCGAAATCCTTTCAAGTGTGCCACGAAATTTGAAGATTTCCCTCGATTTCTCCTTTCTTGACATTGTGACAATAGGACCGGTTCACTAATGTTTCACCTTCTTTAACAGATTTCTTTAAGTTAGAGAAAGATGTGAAATGTTACAATAACTTTAACAAATATCTTGGTGTAACCCAGGCTACGACTTTTTTAATAATATTTATATGAACAGCACTTGGCCTGGAGCGCATCACTGACAAGCCGTGGCACATCTGCGCGTCGAACGCGGTGTCGGGCGCGGGGCTGGCGGACGGCGTGGCGTGGCTCGCGCGCCAGCTGCGCGACACGCTGCGCCCCGCGCGCTAGCCGCTACTCGCGCTACTCGTCCGAGGGCCTCTAGCGACTAGGTGTGCTAGCGACACAGGCTGGGACACACTACACCGTATTTGGAAAGGAAAGGGAAACCAAGATCGCTAGTTTAGAAATCACTACTTTATTCATTTGTAAAAAGATACTCTACCTTATTTTAATGGGGATGTTGAATAGTCACTACATTTTTAACCGGATCTTTTTATTTTATGTATGTTCACCGATAATTCGAAAACGCTTCTTTGGATATTTTTTTTTGTTTGAAAAGGTGGTACCTACCTACCTACCTACCTAGCTACCTAGCTACCTAGCTACCTAGCTACCTGATACCTCACAGGTGATCCAATTGTCACCATGTCAAGATGTGATGATGGGATCCTGGAGAAATCGAGGGAAATCTTCAAATTTCAAGGCTATTATAACATTTTAAGGTAAAAACACGAAACCTACATAGGTTTGAAGTCGGTGCCAAGCCAATGCTATCAAATGCGAATATTTGACTTGTTTTTCTATTCTGATTTATTCAGCATCCCTATTACATGCCGCGTAGATCGCGTGTTCGAGTATCCAATTTAAAAAGATATATACCTTGTATAGTCTTTATGATACGCGAAGTCGAGTCGATGCATGTGTACAGGAAAAGGGTATTCCTAAGGCATCGACAGATAAGTAATCAATATTTTCACGCGTTTAATACTTCTTCTATGTTCTTTTGTTGTTTGATTGAATAAGATTAGCGATCAAATCGTGGCATGTTGTCAACTATTGTATTTAAGTCTTAAAAGAATATTTATGTCAATTAATTAAGTATTCGTTGTTAGAGAGTTTTAATGTAATTCAAAAGTATTATTATAATAATAACCCTTAAGATAGATTTATGTTAGAAAGAGAGAAAGTAAAACCGGTGAAATTGCGTTAAATTATATTGTTGATATGAAAAAAGATGTCAGTATTATAGCGTTTCAGAGAGTTATTTAATACGAGATATGTAATATCGTTACTAAGTACCTAATACTTACTAGGTTATATACTCTTAAATTAAAATATTAATTCTAATAAATCTGTACTTTGTTATATCCGACTTCAAGAACCACTTTTTTATGTAACGAAAGTGGCAAACAAGCATGCAGTTCACATGAATGTTAAGTGATGACTGCAGCCTGTAGACTTTCACATCAGAGGTCAAAATGCAGATGCGTTGTCATCCCTGAGACCTAAGTTGTTATGTCTCTGTGGTTATTATTACGGGGCCATACATTACCATCTAACAGAACACGATAGTGATGGACACTACCATTTAGCGGCAGAAAGGTTAGGTGATACGGTGCTGCCTATGCCTTGCCTTGACACTTGGAACTCTACCACCATTATGGATTTTATATAAACGAAATTCAAACCATTTTATTAATAAATAGTTTTACTCTGTCCAACATATTGATATCTCATGTGTTTGTGTGTGTGTGGAGCTGGCATGGAGGCTGGCCCGAGCGCAAGTCTCGAACGGTTTCACAACATTTTTGGCGCCAAAGGCATGCTTGGGACGGAATGTTCCGGTTCGCTTCAGTCGACTTTGATGTGATGTGAGGACATTTTTAGTGAAGGTTGGTCACTGCGCCCGACAACCTCGATGTAATCACTATAATAGAAAAGTGAGATACCAACATTTACATAATTTCATGCCATTATTTCTGCGATGGTGTCATCAGAGGTTACATGCAATTATCATTATAATCACTTCAGTCGAAAGACGTCCACTGCTGGACAAAAACCTTCCCAAAGATGTCGGTTCTAATATGCAACAATCGCCACGCTGAGCATGCAGATTGGTGGTCACAGTGACGGTAGTTTTATCGCGGTATGCTGCTCATCCCGCGTTATTATTTACTACCGCCTATGGAAATGGTATGACCGTCATTCATGTTCGGTTAATTAACTGCATTAGCGTAAGAGATATTCTCCATAAGTTAAGGATAGGGTCGGCACGTGATGGCGCCACGGGCGGTGGCGTCATCACGTGCCGACCGTATCCTTCATCATATTTTTTTTTATGTCAAAGGATTGACAGACAAGCAGACGGGCCACCTGATGAAAAGTGGTTACCGTCACCTATGAACATTTGCAACATCAGGGGAGTTGCGAACGTGCTGCCAGTCCTGAGGACTCTTTTGACGCCAGTTTTGAAGAGCTCCATATTGTAGCACCTAGGAAACACCTCAGAGGGAAGTTCGTTCCACAATTTGCACGATCTGGGCTGGAATGAACGCGCGAATCGGTTCGGAACAGTTCATCAGAGCACTCACCATTGTAAAGGCGGTAGAAAATGCACAGACATCCGATGTCTCTACGCGGACTCAGATCTTCGAGTCTATCTTGATTCCTTAGTCGTTGACGATTCGAATGGCACGTTTTTTTAATGGAGTCAAGGAGACCAAGCTAGTATTTAGGGGCGGGAGCCCAAAGATGAGAGCAGTATTCCAAATGGGGCCATCATTGTCATTAAAGAAGTACTAAATGTATTCAGAGTGTTTATATTTACATGTTTTTACTTATACAAATATATATGCTATTGACGTTTACATTATTAGATTAAAGGTTTTAAAAGAGCTCCTACTGAGTTTGTTGGGTAGCGGAGTTCTTCTCAGTAGTGACTGCACTTATAACTCTGCTAAGTGAATAACTTAGATTTTGCTTTGACGAAAATATATTTTTTTCTATCTATTTTTTGAATTTTTTATGATATTTTACCTGTAAGTTTTTTATCACTATTCTAATTCACATGATATCTGTTGTACTTTATGTAATTGTTATTCCCTCTAGGTAATTATTGATTCTTATTGACTTTTTGAAAATGGTTGTAATTACTTACTACTAACTTACTCGAAATGAACAATACTTTCTTTCTTACAGTATCAATCATGATGTGGCTGTGTTTGGTGTGGCGAACAAGTTCATATGGATGTTGAGTGATGACTGCAGCCTATAGACATCTACACAAATCTTGAGGTCAAAATACAGATGCCGTGCCACCCCTGAGGAATTAGTTGTTATGTCACTGTGACAATTGTTATGGGGCCATACATTACTGAACACCAACATAGCCAAATGTTAGTGAATATATAAATTAGATAAATTGAGTAATGTTATCTAAAGTATTTAAATTATCTAAAGTTTTAACTAAGAAATAGAAAGACAAAATTGATTTCGGTTGCAAACCGAATCTGCGACCTCTGGATAACCCACTTTGTCACTAAGCTATCGAAGTCGCACATTCAAGCGTCGAATTTTTCTTTCCATGTTTGTTTTCACAATCTTGATCTCCGTCGCTGCAACGTTACCACCACCAAATGAATTCTACGACGCTATAAAACAATTCGGTGAAGCCCACTGCCCACTGCCCACTGCCCACTGCCCACTGCCCACTGCCCAGTGAAGCGGGCTTTTGTTAAAGCGCTGGCCGTCATTGTGCCAGCGCTGTCACACGCAGGGCTACAAGTTAAGGCCGGCGTACACTATTTATCAGCTTTGCCAAATAGTTCTTAGTTCGTCAGTTAAATCATATCAAGTCAAATCACGAACAAATCACGTCAAGCCGAAGGCCGGGCAGAGATGATGAACTTTAATGAAGCGGAGGGTGTCATTGTGCCAGCCGTACACTGTATTATTATATCAGCTTCGCCCAATTGCTTTGATTTCGTCATATCATAATCTTTTTTATTGTAGAGCTCCAATTACATAGTTAGCATAGCTTGTAACATTTATCTACATAATAAGTAGAGATCACAATGTAGATGTGTTGCCACTCAAAAGAACATAAACCTGACTTTTTAGTGGCAAGGTACACTGCCACATTAAGACATTAAGATCTTACGCCTGTGTAAGAAATTACGTCGTAGATAATACACAATTTTTAATTACTACCGAATTCAAGTTGAAGAAACTCTAGTTTGAAGTTTTTGGCTTTAATTTTAAATTGAATGAACTTTGATTTGCTTTTAGTAAGTGCCCAATATGACAAGATTTTCGACATTTCACTCGTTCTAACAGCAAAAAAAGGTTGTTTAGATTTTGCATGAAAACGAATTAAAATGATCAGATAACATTTGATCACGAAACGAAGCTCGGAGTAAAAGTTAGAGGACGTTTTTTTTGTCAAAGAATTAACAGACAAGCAGACTGGCCATTTGCGAGAAAATGGTTACCGTCGCCTATGAACATTTGCCACACCAGGGGAGTTGCCAACGCACTGCGAGCAATGAATGACTCTTTTGACGCTAATTTTGAAGAATGTCATATTGTAGCGATGAGGGAATGCCTCAGAGAGCACGTTGCACGTTCTGGACAGGAATCAACACGCGGATCGGATTGTTGAACGCTTCCAAATATACAATCTTAGGGAGGAACTTCTCTCTTCGGTGGGTTGTGCGATGTAGAAATGGAGACGATGGCACCAGATCGAACAGTTCATCAAATATACTTCTGTAAGGGACTTCGCGAGATCATACATACATATCTTATGAATAGAAATTTTTGTGACATGATGCTTTGTGTCCGACCGCCCTTAGCGGTGGCGCCGACGATGTCTTGTCGACGTTAAGTCATTAATTTGTTTTGTTATAAAAGATAAAGTATGAAAGAAATACTTACTTGGCTTTCGCAGAGATTTCTTTAGGTTTGTAATTTGAAATTATTCCGCTGGTACTGTTAGTCAACCAAACAATAGTGGTCAAATCATTCCACTAGGGCGTTATAGTATAGTAATAACGTGGGGTGGGTAACTGCGTCCCGCATAAAACTACCGCCACTACGATCGCCAGTACGCATGCTAAGCGTGGCTATTCTGACATATTCCCGTTATGGGCGTAACGTGACATATTTTTGTGCCTGTAGCCAGTGTTCATTAATTTATATTAAAAAACATTATCACGTCATAAAAGTTGTTTAAAAAATATTTTTTTGTGCATTCTATTTTATATTTGTACTAGCTGACCCGGCAAACTTCGTATTGCCTCAGAATGAAATAAGGTGTCAAAGGCTTGTGATAGATACGGCCTATTTGTATGGAAAAATAAAATTGTGGTTTTTACTGTTTCCCTTCAATTTCTTCATATTTTCTTACCTTTAAAAATGTTCCAAAAATCATTCAAAACCAAAATTAGCCAAATCGGTGAAGCCATTCACGCGTGATGCCGTGACCAAGGAAAACGGGTTGCATTTTTATATAAATAGACGTGGCCGGCTATGCTAACACCAAAAATTTAAAATGTGGAAATAATTGAAATATACGGTATTTCGTTCACTACAAAATAAATTTAATTAATTTTATAGCGTCAACAACACGTGGTAATTATGCTGTTATAATGTAGCTTATATGACACGTTTGTAGATTTACCATAGCAGCGCCATCTATTGATTACTTACTCAACCCAGTCGAAAGGTATCGACATCTGTTAGAATCATTTGGAGTTAACAGATAATTGTGACTGTCAAATAATAACAGACAAATAATTAGCAATAAATTAAAATTGCGACTATAATTTGTGATTTAAACTATCCTATCTCTCAAGTTGGATCGAACTGCACATGGTGTGCGAATTTTATTATAATCGGTTAAGTGGTTTAGGAGTCCATTGAGGACAAACATTGTGACACGAGATTTATATATATTAAGATTTTTCATTAATTGAATTCCATAGGACCGTTCGTTGTGGCAAAAGAAATGATGATGATGATGCTGAATTCCATAATGTCTACTCTCTGTATGTAAAATAAAGTAAATCACATGTGGGTATGTATGTATGTATGTATCTTCACGCTAGGTCCCTAACGGGGTAGGCAGAGAGTGTAGAGCGCCAGATATCCCGGTTCTGACAAACCTCTCGTGCCTCGTCTACTTTCATCATTCTCTTCATACATGCACGCCGATTCCTAAGACTTTTGATCCCACCATCAGACAGAACTCTACCTATTTGGTCATGGTAGGTCAGTCTTGGTCTTCCGGGGCCTCTGCAACCATCCACATTCGCATTGTATATCTGTTTAGTCATTCGCTCATTCGACATTCTTTCTATATGCCCGAACCATCGGAGCATGCCTTTTTTCATTTTTACACCGATACTATCATTGGGTCATGTGGGTCATTGTCATAACCGCATTAAATTCTGTTACTGGCGGAAATTAAAGTGCTAAATACTAATTATAAAACGCTTTATAATTTAATAATAAATATAAATGTTTACTAATTCATAAAGTATATTTATAATTACAGACAAAATTAAAATAAACTATTTACAAAACGATTTCGAAGCAAAAATCCACCTCGGTGGACTGTTACCGTTCCCTCTTTATTCAAATTCGATCACGAAAAAAAACCTATTTAGCAGAGTTAACTTATATAAATGTTTTCCTAAACTAGACATATTCTATTTCATTTCTATTCTATTTATACCAATAACTAAATAATAAAAAAATGCATCAAATTCAAGACAACTTCAGCATGTCGAAATAATGTTACTAAAAGATACATCTATTCGGTGGACTTTATTTATTGCCACTAATTATTTATGAAAAAAAATATATTGGTGCACGTAACGGTATTTACAAATGCTTCCAATATTCAGCTGTTCACGTGCAGCGATATTTTACCGTGGGTCAAACTCGAACAGAGTTATTGCTTCTTGTTTAACAAAAGCTGGCTGTGCCAAAGTTGAGTGTGTCTTTTCGGTTCCTTCTATATTTTGGTAAGTAAACCCTTATTAATTCATTACTTTACGTAATTGGTTAGATTTAAAGTTAATTAATCTCTATAGACTTGTAAATTTTACGTAACCACAAAATAATGCTTGTTATAGAACAATTTCTAACAAAAATCCATTCGGTGGACATCTTTTTGGTGGAATTTGTGTCCACCAAAAAGACAAATGTCCACCGAATGGATCAAGTAGGTATAACAGTTTCTTTTCAGCTTCCGTGGTCCCGGGCAGACTGAGGTGACATTTGTCTGACAGAAGTTTGAAAAAATTATATGTAGCTACCTCCATCGATTTCGTAAACGCCTTGTGTAGCGTTCAGGATTAACACAATAATTACTTATGGTATCTTGAGGTCTTGCAGACTGCTGCGGCTGGGTTTTATTTCAATGAGTGTAGCTCGCGAAAACTTAAGAACATATCATATCGAAGACTTCATTGAGCGATGCTGAAAGATGACTCCTCTCTCAGTGTATTATCACTGAAAGAAGACTGCAAGCCGGACTCTCAGAATATTATCAAGACTGAAACCCCGTTCTGTAAATGAACGAGTTGAATAAAAAGCTGTTTGTTTGGTACACTGATATTTATTTATTTAACCTATGTTTTTAAATTGTAACTTACTTATTCCTATTACATGTTTTTACCAATGTGATCCAGTAACAAACTATCAAGAAAACAGGGTCGTGAATATGAAATGGTTCGAGTGGTGACGATTACTGCTCCTTTATTCATTTAATTTAATATATTTACTTTACTTTATTACCTGTCCCCGGGCATGGTAATGCCGGTAACCCTAATCCTTTCTACAAATCCTTGAGATGGTACCTTTGTAGCCAGCTTCGGAGGAGTCCAGTATTCTCTACTCCACTAGGCTTCAGGGTAACCGGTCACACCCCGCATCCAGAGGTCAGTCAGATTTAACACCATCATTGGGGAAGGAAAAAAATATTCTAACAATGATCCGTACTTAAAAAGTAAGTTGAGGATTCCCTATGCTAAATTATGACCTAACCAATGAACAAATTTACGCATGAAATAGTAAACGAATTCTATATAAACGAATTCTATATAAACGAATTCTATATAAAAAATAAAGAACAAAAATAATTAAATAATAATAGTTCAAAATAACCCGCATCTGAAACAAAATCACACTGGTTACAATCTGCATTATCTCTGTTTGGTTCATGAAGAATCTAGTACCAAACTCAACATGAATCAAACAGCCTCCCTATACAAAACTTGTGGAAGTGGAAATTATTACTTACGAGGACTTTTCGCTATAATTTCATAACTGAATAAAGCCTCTGCATCCCAACTCCTCCCGAAATTAGGGAAACTGGCTGCAACAAACAACCCAACATGAAGTCATCACGCCATTTCTCAAATCGACATGTGAACGAGAAAATATCCAAAGATTCTTGAAGATCTTACCTCAATTGGTGATAAAAATACCTATTGAATAGGCATTTAGGCCATGATGGCCAAAATATTCAAGGCTTCCTGCCTTTTCACAATTTCGAGTGTGTCACCACTAACTAGTTGCACAGAGAAAAATCAAATGACCGATGACGTCTAATAACCTCTCAGACCTTTCCCTTTACCGGCCCTGGATTCGTGTCTTTTTTAGACTTTCAGCCACAATGCCAATTAAATTCACCGAATAATATTTTAATTATGTTCTTGTCGTTATATCTAATATTTAATTTGGAAATATCGAAATTGTATTTTTAAGACAAATTATAAGTATTAGATAAATTATGTAATCGAACTATGCGTCGTAGGGAATACGTGATACTATTGATAATGTTGACCTAGTACGGCGGTGATTAACTAGATGGCGCTGTGACCATTTTCAAAACCAGAAAAAATACAACGTTACAATACCCCCCTTCCTACAAAAGTTTCGAACAAAGGGAGAAACTGCGCTGCCCTCAGCGCCGCAAGAGTTAAATTTTCATTCACCTTCATCCTGAAAAAAAACTATTTTATGCCTATGAAAGACAGCAGATAGACTCCAGTGGGAAGAAACATGCACACGCCAATAAAAGGGCTTTAAATAACACTGGAGTACCTGGGAAAAGGAAAAAAAAAATATGCTTCTGAAAAGCTATACATAAACAAATACCTTAGTAAGTATTTGAGGAATAAAATTTATGCTTCTGCAAAGCAATAGATATACAAATACCTTGGTAGGTATTTGGGAAAAGGAAAAAAAACGAAACGGCAACATTACCTGCCAGTATCGACTTCTACTAGTCGAAACAAATCCTAACTATAAAACAACAATATCAACTATCCGTGTACCAAAACAAAAAAAAAAAACTTCTCTTAACCTACTAACCAACAGTAATTCTCTTCCTATTTAAGCCAACGCGCCAGGACTGTTGTTCTACCTACTTTTAAATCACCTGCTGTCCGAGCGAAATAAACCCCATCCTTTCATAAAATCATCTGTCATGCCTCTCTTTCAAACTTGTAAACATTGGCATATAAATTCGAAGCCAAATGTCACCTACAATCAAAACCCATAAGTGAGTTCCGCCTGATTTACAGTGGAACTCGAATTCCCAAACGAAAGTAGAAGTTCATGTAGAACTCTACTCTAAAAATACGAAGGATTGACTTCCAAAGGTTGTCGAATCATCTTCTCTAAATAAATTAACTAACTGCCAGCTCTAGAGCTATAACAGTAGTCAATATAAAATAAGGGAAGTGTGGTTTAAAATATTCACAACTATAAACCCTCATAAAAAAAGAACTGGTGAAAAAATATTGCCAGTCTTCTCCGCTAGTTATAAAAACGTCATCGCGGGAATAGCTGCTAACGGCAGTAACAGCATTAAAAAACATCCATCGCTAGTTATAAAAACATCTTCGCGAGGATAGCTGCTAACAACAGTAACAACGTAACAAACATACCTACATCGCTAGTTATAAAAAACGTCATCGCGAGTCAAGCTGCTAACAACAGTAAACAGCATAAAAAAACCCATACCTACACATAAAAAAACATTAGGTATACCATAGCTGCTAACAACAGTAACAGCATAAAAAAAACCTATACAGGATATGCTATGTAGGCACACATTTTTCCTACTTAGCTAACAAAACTATAGCCTATATAATAAACTATATTATTCACACTTACGTGTAAGTTTGTGTGAATAACCATTAAACCTAAACGTTCTTACTTAGTTGTATCCTCCTACCCAATATATAAATAAATTCAAACTTAACCTAGGTTGGTCAGCCTTGGCTTCGTTGTTGGTAAGCAATAGTACCAACAACACATGTATCAACCACGTCCTACGGCTAAATATTTAGAATATTATATTCTCTTAGCGCAGGGAATTCAGGAAACCGTAATTACCGATGATGTGGTTCAATTCACGGGATCTAAAATTTGTTTGTAGCTCGAAAGAAATATGATGTTCCTCGATTTCATCTATGAGCCCGGCTAGCTCAGTCGGTAGAGCATGAGACTCTTAATCTCAGGGTCGTGGGTTCGGGCCCCACGTTGGGCGCCACTGAAAGATGACTCCTCTCTCAGTGTATTATCACTGAAAGAAGACTGCAAGCCGGACTCTCAGAATATTATCAAGACTGAAACCCCGTTCTGTAAATGAACGAGTTGAATAAAAAGCTGTTTGTTTGGTACACTGATATTTATTTATTTAACCTATGTTTTTAAATTGTAACTTACTTATTCCTATTACATGTTTTTACCAATGTGATCCAGTAACAAACTATCAAGAAAACAGGGTCGTGAATATGAAATGGTTCGAGTGGTGACGATTACTGCTCCTTTATTCATTTAATTTAATATATTTACTTTACTTTATTACCTGTCCCCGGGCATGGTAATGCCGGTAACCCTAATCCTTTCTACAAATCCTTGAGATGGTACCTTTGTAGCCAGCTTCGGAGGAGTCCAGTATTCTCTACTCCACTAGGCTTCAGGGTAACCGGTCACACCCCGCATCCAGAGGTCAGTCAGATTTAACACCATCATTGGGGAAGGAAAAAAATATTCTAACAATGATCCGTACTTAAAAAGTAAGTTGAGGATTCCCTATGCTAAATTATGACCTAACCAATGAACAAATTTACGCATGAAATAGTAAACGAATTCTATATAAACGAATTCTATATAAACGAATTCTATATAAAAAATAAAGAACAAAAATAATTAAATAATAATAGTTCAAAATAACCCGCATCTGAAACAAAATCACACTGGTTACAATCTGCATTATCTCTGTTTGGTTCATGAAGAATCTAGTACCAAACTCAACATGAATCAAACAGCCTCCCTATACAAAACTTGTGGAAGTGGAAATTATTACTTACGAGGACTTTTCGCTATAATTTCATAACTGAATAAAGCCTCTGCATCCCAACTCCTCCCGAAATTAGGGAAACTGGCTGCAACAAACAACCCAACATGAAGTCATCACGCCATTTCTCAAATCGACATGTGAACGAGAAAATATCCAAAGATTCTTGAAGATCTTACCTCAATTGGTGATAAAAATACCTATTGAATAGGCATTTAGGCCATGATGGCCAAAATATTCAAGGCTTCCTGCCTTTTCACAATTTCGAGTGTGTCACCACTAACTAGTTGCACAGAGAAAAATCAAATGACCGATGACGTCTAATAACCTCTCAGACCTTTCCCTTTACCGGCCCTGGATTCGTGTCTTTTTTAGACTTTCAGCCACAATGCCAATTAAATTCACCGAATAATATTTTAATTATGTTCTTGTCGTTATATCTAATATTTAATTTGGAAATATCGAAATTGTATTTTTAAGACAAATTATAAGTATTAGATAAATTATGTAATCGAACTATGCGTCGTAGGGAATACGTGATACTATTGATAATGTTGACCTAGTACGGCGGTGATTAACTAGATGGCGCTGTGACCATTTTCAAAACCAGAAAAAATACAACGTTACAATGCTTTATTTCGCCGAAGCTTCATTGCTCGATGTACGTTTGATCGAAAACGATTCACCGATACCTTGTTTCGTCGATGCTTATTTGATCGAAGGTTTTTTGTACTTCAAATTTGTTTCCTCGAATGTATGCTTGGTTTTTAAGGATAACTTATTCGACTTCTTAATATAAAAAAATGTGATTTTTTTTTAAATTATAAAGGACTAGATACTGTCGCCGGTACGAATCAATTTCCGTAATTCCTATCTATTATCTATATAACTAGCGGCCCGCCCCGGCTTCGCGCGGGTGCAATGTTACCTACCCTCTCCTATTCGTCTTGCCGTGATGATTAAAGATATAGCCTAAAGCCTTCCTCGATCTTTTATAGTTTAGGCAGCGTACGCAAAATAAGTAACTTTTCTGGTTGATTTTTTACATCTTGTGTCCGAAAAACCCAAATATCTAACGGAGCCCTATTTTTTCCAAAATAGGTTAAAGGTCCAAAATAGACTATGTTACCCGTGGATAATGTAGCTTTCGAATAGTGAAAGAATTTTTAAAATCAGTCCAGTAGTTTCTAACATTAGCGCGTTCAAACAAACAAACAAACAAACAAACTCTTCAGCTTTATAATATTAAGTTAAGATTACCGAATATGTTATCTTCAATTCCATATAGAGCACTACACATCACAGTCATGCATGCTGGACAGTAAGAAAAGAAAAAGAACATCTACCAAAGAAGTATCGAGGATTCCATAGTTTTCGCTGAAACAAGACCTCGATCAAAAAAGCTTCGAAAAAAATGTTCGATGAAACGTAGCATCGAGCAAACGAAACTTCAATTTATACATTTTCGGCGAAAAAAAGCATCGCTCAATTAAGTCTTCGATATAGAGTTGTCGGCCAATGATTTTCGATGAAACGTATTTCGCAGTAACGTAGGGAACCCGATTTTATGCGAGGACTGATTATTATTATGACAAATAAATTAATTTTGTATTTTAATTATAATTATTAACCGGATTAACTTTTCTATATTGTGTTAAATGATTTTTGTTAGTCTAAGCTTAATTTGACAACTTGTACCAATATTAAATTATAATCAATATTGAATGATAACAAATTAATTAACAAAATGTATGAATTATGAATGTATTAATAGATTTTTATTAGAGCTAATTAATATTATTATTTAAATTTAAGATTTGCATGCTAAATTATATTTGGCAAGGTATGTGAAACAATAAAACATTAAATATTACCTGTAAAACCATACTTTAAGCAAATAAATATCTTTGAATCTTTGAATCTTTGTTCATAAGGCGGCTTGTTACATTTTACTAATTTTTTAGTATTGGACGGGTATTGGTTATGTTTAACTTTTTCAAATTTGGGTTGCCACATTCAACCTGCTGTTCAACCTTCTGTTTCTTCATTTATAAATTAAGAAACAGAAGGCACATTCGTAATTCGTGTTCTACATCAATAATTAATTATTTTGTTTGTGCTTCTTGCTTTGGTTAGGCTTCCTGTTTTTTTATCCACAGAATATAGCTAGAACCAGAAATAAACTGACTGAAGTTAAAAAAAAAAGGCGCGACCAAAAGAAGTTAAATATGTGGAAGGCAAGAGAATAACTTAAGAAACACCCAATAGCATAAGAAGAACAGCGGAAGAAAGATTAATCTAATCTTTCTTCCGCTGTTAACTAACCTATCGCAATATTCATAACAGCTGCACTCTCTGAAACTAAGCTGCACTACTTGCCATACAGGTGATACGTGTCCTCATTACGATTTAGGTTGTATAAGTCTTGACTTTCCACCACACAACTTGCACGTTGAGATACCTGCTCCCACGACAGTTCAGAGTTCTATTCCCAGCCTCCTACCGAGTCTACTAATATCACTGCTTACCTAGTTCTAGCTGGAATCCCATAGTTCAACAGTTGCTCCATAAATAAGCTAAGCTCGACAATTACTGAGACTCAAATCAATGATTCTGAAACACCAACTTGTTCTGAGTTCCTGCGTAGACTAGGAAGTCGAAAACGCATTCGGTTTGCTGATGTTTACTTTGACTGTTTACTTTTCATGTTCACCACCTACTTGAAGAACTGAAACACCAACAGAAGTGCACTAGACGCGCTGGCAACATTTCTGGTCATCATCAGAGTATGAAGATATATTGTTCATCAAAAAGACATAGTATTTTCGGTGGACACAGGGATTTATTTTATTTTTACTTTATTTTTAATGAGACCGCAGTGGTTTTTTATTTGTTCTCTCAAGGAGAGTTTATTGCATATTACTATCGCAAAATAATTTCATTATTTTGTTTGGTTTATTACCTAATAAAATTTTTAGTACATTCGGTAGACACTTGTGTCTTTTCGGTGGACCCTTAAAATCGTTTTTTTTGTAATAACTTCTGAAATCCTTTACTTTGATCTCAGACAATAACATATTTTTGTTAAAATTGATGTCATTTATTATATAAAAGGTAAATTTCTTTAAAAGTACATGACTTTTATTTTTTAAATTGCTGGACCCTGTTCTGACAATGACCCATGTAAGTATAAAAGTGAATTTGTTCATCCACGCGACAGACATTTCTGTTTTCGACTAATATAGGTAACCCAAGTTTAACTGTTTGGGTACAAAGCGAATAAACATCTGTAGCGAGTGTGTTCTTGATTGTTGTTGATGTAGTTGTTCTTGCGAGTTGTTTGTGTTCACTGGCAAAAACAAAAACACGCTTCCCAACATTTGATGACAATTTTTGTTGCTAACTTTTATTTGAGTAACAAAACTTGTAACAGCATCAAAACATTTGTCACCAACACGTTGGCAGCCAAGTTTTTTTATTTTATGGGTATTTATTTTAAGTTATTTATTATTTTTTTATGAAATGGTGGTAGCAAACAAGCATGTAGCTCATATTGATTAAACTATGACTGAAGCATATAGACGTCTACATAAAGATCAAAGGTCAAAATGCAGATGCGTTGCCACCCCTGAGACCTAAGTTACTATGTCTCTGTCATAGTTGTTTCGGAGAAATATATTACACCGGAACACGATAGTGCTGAACATTACCATTTAGCGGCAGATAGAGGTAATGCGGTGGCGCCTACGCTCGCGAGCTTCGTGATTAGAGCTCTACCACCAGTAAGAATTCTACCTGCATCATAACCTTAGCATCTAATGGAAATACGATAGAGCTGAACACTAACAATGGGAACATCGTAAAATCTTACTCGATATACATTTTTTTTCTTTCTTTCATACTAATAAAATACAGTTAAAGAGAAACAGGTTGTCATAAACAACGTGCCCTTGACTCAAAGGGACATTGATAGCTTGGTTAATTAATATTTACAAGGTGAGTCTACACGACACTACACAGGGCGGTGTCCCACAGTTATGGGGGTAGTTTACTCGCTGATTGCTCCCGCGGGAATCTGGAACCACATTTTATTGCTCATACTATGATCAGCGCTTCTGTATTAAATACACATCTATACGAAAACCTGAGCTTTCAATTAATTCAAATTAATTAATTGTTTATCCAAATCGAGACCTGCGGTGCTACCGCCTATCGGTATTGCTGCTGAAATTGTCATTGCTGTCAAATTTTCATGTCGATTTGTAGCTCCCTTTAAAGTAGTATTGATAATCTAATTAATGTTCTCGTTTTCGTAGGTGATAAACAAGCGACAATGGCAGATTATTTCGATTATTGCTATTAAGTTAAAGTAAAAATCGACTTTAAAATTTGACAGCAATGACAATGACGACAGCAATGTCGATAGGCGGTCGCACCTCGGATTTGCGTCTTTGTCATCTTCATTGCACATCTTCGTGTTCCGGTCGGATGGTAATGTTCGCCCTCTTAATATCCGGTACGTATGTATGTACGATATGTATCTTCACGCCAAGTCCCTCAAAAGATAGCCAGAGAGTGTGGAACGCCAGATATCGCGGTCCTGAAAAAATTCAGGACCGCCATATCTGGCGCTTCAGTCTTCGTATAACACCGAGCTATATCGCTAGAGTTTTGGCATACTTATGATCGTAATTATTTTGGAAAATAATCATCCGGTACACCTGCGTAATATTACAATATCCGCAATAATCTATACTTATAATAAAACTGTAGAAGTGTGAATTCGGTACATTAAAAATATAAAAAATATATATATACCAGGGGATGTTACTAGATCGATACCGAACACAAATACCGGCTTACGATAATACGTGCTTAGAAAATTTTTTGTCTGTCTGTCTGTCTGTCTGTTTGTTCAAGCCTCATACAAAATCTACCGCTCCGATTACGATGAAACTTGGTATAGTTATACTTTAACCTTTGGCGCACAACACTTTTTATCCCGGAAAATGTCTGTTTGTCTGTGTGTTTGTGCACGATAAATTCAGAAACGGCTTATCCGATTTCTGGTTTTCACTAATATATTGTGCTAAGTTTCACATAATATTTAGTGTTTGTTTCATGTTTCAGGTCAATCGGTTCAGAAATAAAAAAGTTACGTCAATTTAAAGAATCATCTATACATACAAATTAATAAAATTGGAGTGTCTGTTTGTAATATTAAAATAACCGATTTTTAAAATCAACCCGACGTTTCGGTCGCTTTTCAGCTTCCGTGGTCCCGGGCAGACTGAGGTGACATTTGTCTGACAGAAGTTTGAAAAATTATATGTAGCTACCTCCATCGATTTCGTAAACGCCTTGCGTAGCGTTCAGGATTAACACAATAATTACTTATGGTATCTTGAGGTCTTGCAGACTGCTGCGGCTGGGATTTAATCTTGCTAAGTATGGGATCCCATGATGTTGATAATCGCCATCCATCTTCTCTATTGAAATTTGGGTGTTTTTTAATTTCAATAGCCTCGCGTACCATTCGTGGAATGGGTTTGTGTTCTCTAGCGAGTATTTGAATTTTATCAAACCGGATGTAATGGTTTGGCTTATCCGCTATGTGTTCACAGACTGCAGACCTCCCTGTTCTTCGGTTTTTGACATCAGCAATGTGCTCTTTAACGCGGGTGGATACAGCTCTCTTCGTTTGACCAATATATGAGAGTCCACAATCACAATCTAATTTATAAATGCCAGAATTTTGTAATGGAATATTACTTTTAATGGGTCTTAAATACTGATGAATCTTTTTATATGGTTTGAAAACTGTTTTAATGGAATTCTTTTTTAAAATGTTGCTGATTTTATCTGTGACACCCTTAACGTAAGGTAGTATGGCTGGTTGTCGTTCTACTGTAGGTGGTTTCACGCGGCCTCTGTGACGGACGGGTGGTACATGGAGCTTGTTGTTATGTAGCACCGTTGTCGTTTATCTGCCGTTGGCTCATCTCTATTTCAGAGAGCACGAGGCATCTGTGACGACCACCATCTTCAGGGGGAGCTGAAGCACCTACGCCAGGTGCTACATAACAACAAGCTCCATGTACCACCCGTCCGTCACAGAGGCCGCGTGAAACCACCTACAGTAGAACGACAACCAGCCATACTACCTTACGTTAAGGGTGTCACAGATAAAATCAGCAACATTTTAAAAAAGAATTCCATTAAAACAGTTTTCAAACCATATAAAAAGATTCATCAGTATTTAAGACCCATTAAAAGTAATATTCCATTACAAAATTCTGGCATTTATAAATTAGATTGTGATTGTGGACTCTCATATATTGGTCAAACGAAGAGAGCTGTATCCACCCGCGTTCGTTCGGGTCTAACCCGAACGAAGTCGTGGGCGCAGCTAGCGCCCACGACTTCGTCCGGGTAGATACTGAACAATCATATTTTTTCTCACGCGAACGAAGTCGCGGGCACAGCTAGTAAATAATAAGAAACAATATTTTACAGCCGTATTTCTGTTCACAACGTGAGCAAATTAAATAACACCTTTCAGTGAGTAAATTCCTAACTTTCGTTCAACAACTTTAGGTAGTAAAAAATAATATTTCATAGAAAATTATTGCCAGTCGAGTTTAGGAACAGACGTTTTATGAAGTTATCAGCTCAGGAGATGTTTCGTTATGTTCTATATTTTGTTTCTAAGTTAAGTTGGGTTCCGTACCTTAAAAGAAAATAAAGGAATCCTTATAGCATCAAAAAACGTAACTTCAGACTTGTAATCCCCGAAGGAGTAAGCAGAGGTAAATACATGCATTCAAGCATACATGCAAATACCCACGATTCGCCGGTTACGTTTTGGTCCATGTACTCGTACCTTCTTGTAACGGATGGTGAGGCTGTTGACATTTCCGGGCACATTACCAAATATCCATCCCGTTCGGGGATCTCGGGCGTGAAGTTACGTTTCAGAAAATAGACTACTTTGGCCGTGCTATAAATTAACAACTAGGTAAATAAATCCATCAGACTGAATCGTAAATCATCAAAATGTCGGTCGGCATTGTGATCTTAAAATCTGATATCGCTTATTATTTCCCGTATTGAGTGAAACCTCGCCAAATTTATTAAGAGGGATGGAGGGGTTGGGGTGAGGGTGAAGGGGGAGAACAAGAGATGAGATGCAAACAAGACGCTATTAAAAAAAAGCCAAGTACGAGACGGACTGGCGGCCTAATTCTTTGCTTAAATATCGTAATCATAAGCCTTTTTAGAGATACGTAGCCCTGCAAGGAATCGTTTTAGTTTCGTCGTATTTGAACGTGATTCTTACCTCTCATCCTTATCATTATCATTTCAGCCAAAAAACATGCATTTAGTTCTGGATTACAACCATGGAGTTACCCATTATGTAACCGTGGTTTTTTTGAAGGTTCAATATGTATAAAAATACGATTCCTTGACAGACATCACATACGTAACTGCCTCAGAAGTGTAGTGGCAGCAGGCGACTACTACTAGACTACGCTGGTCCTTGGGTTATATCCCCGGGGGCTATCGGTCATCACGGTGTATAATTTCTGGTGTTTTTGGGATTGTTTACACTTTCCAAAAGTTTCCAAATGCCACTCTCGAAGCTTTGTAATGTGCCCGGCGTTGTCAATAGGCTCGCCACCTCCACTTGGGTAAAAACGTGACCAGCGAATCGTTGATGTTTGCATTCATTTATCTTTGCCTACTCTTTCGGGGAACACTTTATCTTCCATTAGGTTAAAAATACGATTATTTGACCGACTTGTAAAGATGGACTGACGGTCAACGAGGTCCTGTTAACATCCAGGAGTCGTGGAACCCTAAAAACATCGTGGCCTGACTCGTGTTATTAGTTCGCCTGTCACCGTTTGATATTTGATTAATTCTACACCTACCCGACACTCGAGCACTTCCCAATTTATTTTCCTTCCCAGCGTTGCCTGATGAAGTATTTCAACACACTTTTATTTAGGTCGAACTGTGACTATGTAATAAATTCGGCCACTTCTATATCTTGAAACATCATTTTCTTTTCATGTTCTTACAAAGAGTTCTATTAATACATTTATTGAGACAGTAAAAATAAAAACTGATAGGGGGGGCAATTGAAGAAGAGTAATAGAAACCAAAAATACAATAATTTAATTTTTGTCTGTCTGTTTGTCTGTTTGGTACGTTATAACTTCTTAACGGTTTAGGAGCGATGTAAAAACGTTGTTTCTTCAAAATCGGTTCAAAGGAAAAGAAGTTATAGTCAATTGAAAACGTACTTCAAGCTCTGCTTCAAATTAACTATAAGTCTATTATAGGTCTGGATAATAGTGGTTTTCACAGGCAACAGCCAGTTATGAATAAAAGTAGCTATTTTGTTTAGTATAAGCTAGTGTTTTAGTCTCGGTATTATTTAGTTTTGTTTTGCTGTTTATTATATTAAAAACAAAAACTCGTATGAATATAAACTAGTAACAAACACGGATATAATAACAGATCGGGATCAAACTTTGGGGTTGAATTCCAATGAGTTGTCGAGTTTGCGAGCTTGAGAAAACAAATTGAAACAACCACGTATATGTTCCATAAGCAAAAATATTTTGGTTCCTCAATTTTTATAGTCTCTGAACCCCAGATAACTTGATAGTCCACTGGGCCTGTGCTAATTTGACTCTCTCCAAAATAAATTGCGCCTAAAAGCTAGCGGCCGTACGAGAGAGATTTAATCATAAAAAACGCTACATATTTCTTGATAACACACTTTAAGTTTTGTAGGTTGCTATATTCAGTTTATTCAGTTTTATTCATTTATTTCATATAATTAGGCTCCTGGAGAGCACTTTTACATCGTCATTTTTTTAAACTAACCTAGAGTGAATAACCACTAATAATAATCAAAAACACATAATAAATTAAATAGACACTGAACAATTTTGTATAATATGGAAAGCATCAATTATTTACAAATTCCTCCATTTTCCCATTTCAAAAGATGGTATATGGGCTGTACTTATCATACCTGCCATTAAAGAAAATAAATGTAAAACATTACTACAAGCTTGCTTGTTACTTTGATAAACAAATCATCATCAGCATAGCCTAAAGACAAAAGTCTCCCGATTAGAGGGGGATATGCCATAATCGCCACGCTTGGCATGCGGATTGGTGATCGCAGTGGCGGTAGTTTTATTGCAGGAAGCTGCTGCCATCTTGCGTTTTCACATTATCTACCGCCCTATTGGAATGGTCTACCCGCCATCGTTCGGTTGACTGACTGCACTTCTATGGAAGAAAATTCTTCCGCTAGTGGGCGGTGGGGTCGTCACGTCCCGACACCGCCGCGATAAATAAAGGCTTTTATTTTTTTTTTATGTAATGGATGTGGCAAACAAGCATGCAGTTTACATTGACGCTAAGTGATGACTTCAGCCTATACAAAGACCAAGGTCAACATGTAGATGCGTTACCACTCCTGAGGCCTAAGGTGTTATGCCTCTGTGCCGGAAATTACAGGGCCGTACATTACCACCTGACCGGAACCCGATAGTACTACCATTTAGCGGCAAGTATATTAGGTAATGCGATGGTGCCTACGCCCGCGAGCTGCGTCACTGGAGCTCTACCACCAGTAAATAACACTATTTATGTTCTGCTTTAGTAGTCTAGAGGTCGCAGGATTGCAGATAGATTAGGTAATGGGGTGGTGCGTAGGCGAGGCCGTAGGGTCGAGAGTATAGGCCCTCGTGGTCCTGCACTGGAACTGTAGTACCAGTAAAGGTGAGATTCGCAGACCGCAATACGACTACACTCGTACTTGCAGCAAGTCCGCTTAGAACTGTCAAAACTGATACTGTACTGACAGTTCTAAACATACTTTGCTCAAAGTAAAGTCGTAGTGCGGTCTGTGAATATAAGACAAGTCTTACAAGTCTTCTTCTATAACTTACTGGTTCTGCAATTCAAACTTATCTTAGTTTCAATATCTCTTTATTAAATTTTAATTTTGCAGGTACACTTTGAAAGTTGCACGGTCTACTAAATTTAAATTAATGTACCATGATCTTTTCAACTCCTAATAATTCTAATAATTAGCGAAAGAATCTCAAAGTTTTGAAAAATCAAGACTTTTCTTTTAAAACGCTGTCATTTTAATCTCTATTTATTCACCCGATATTATACTGGGAGCTGGTAATGAAGCAGATAAGGGTTCGGAATACGAATCGTCCCAAATGACCCCCGAGCTGATCGGGCGCCGCTCGCAAACTGAATGTAAATTAGCTACAGTTTCGTTATCATTATATCATTCATTAGCTTTAAAGAGCAGGATTCACATACAGAGTGACTATCATTTAATTCACATTTAATTACTAGTTCCGTCCGCGACTTAAATGATAACGTAACGCGGTTAAAATGATGCGTCGCCACCCCTGGGACCTTAGTTGTTCTGTCTCTGTGATAGTTATTACGGAGCCATACATTACCATCTCACCGGAATACGAAAGCGCTGAACCATTTGGCGGTAGATAGATTTGGTAATGTGGTGGTGCCTACGCTCTTGAGCTCGTCAGTAGCTCTACCGCCTGTAAAATGCTTAGAGGTAAAACGGTTAGACTAGTGTTAAAGAGGCCGCTAATTCAAAACCCACTCATAGCATTTTTTTTTTCAGTTTTTATTAATACTTTCACATTTTTTTATACGTTTACACTCTCAGCTCCACAGTAGGTATTGTATAAACCTTCGTAGATGCCGTTGTACACATACAACACATACACAAACGAATATCTTTATGTATGTGCAAACATTTGTTCCGGTGCGGGGATCGAATCCGCGACCCTTCGAATCAAACGGTGGTTTCGCACCGCTGGACTAATCGGGTCGGTACATAAAAAGTAAAAATAAAAATATTAGATAAAATAAAGATTAAACTTTGGACGCCATTACTAAATATCTTACCACTTCCGACAGATAAATCTCGAATAGGCGAGTTGTCCAATCTCGAACTACTCGATTGAGTTATTCAGAGGAGATAATCTAACGGATAAGGAAGCTGAATTTGAATAGTCCCAAATGATCCAGACTGAGACGAGTCGCGGTCGAATGCAGATTAGCGTTGGCCACTAACCCAGGTTGTGTTGAAGCCATTACTCGGCTTTAGTTTTTTTGGTCTGCAAGCAACCCTTATTCCACTATGTCAGTCACTCGGTCCGCCTGTTCACTAGTTAGCTCATTTAAATGCAACAACGTGACATAGGCAGAAGCGAGTTCGAGAGCAGTTTTGAGATAAAACTACCAGCACTGCAGTCACCAGTCCGCACACCAAGCGTGGCGATTATGACACATTCTCGTCAAAAAGACGCACAACTCAGTAGTGGACATCTTTGAGGAAGGTCCAATAGTAAACATCTTTCGGCTGGAGTGATGTGATACCTTCATTACGTAGGCACCACCGCATTGCCTAATTGTTTGCCGCTAAATGTTAGTGTTCAGCACTATCGTGTTCCGGTCAGGTGGTAATGTACGGTCCTGTAATTTCCGGCACAGAGGCTTAACACCTTAGGCCTCAGGAGTGGTAACGCATCTGCATTTTGACCTCGGTCTTCATGTGGGTGTCTATAGGTTGCAGTTATCACTTAACATCAATGTGAACTGCAAGCTTGTTTACCACGTCCACTACATTAAAAAAAAAGGGAACAAAGGAGTGAAGTTAGCTACATTTATAGAGTTCAAGGTTGTTTCCCTTCACAAGAACCTACCTATACCTATCCAAACAAAATAATACATATACCTCGAAATATTCAGAGCTCCTCCAAATAAAGAATTTGAAGCGATCCGATGTCTGTCGTTGATGGCGCTGAGGGGAGGAACGAGATAATTGAAAATGTTCCACTTTGTATGTTATTCAAATACAACATTCATATAATTGGTTGCGATTGGTTTTACTGGTGGTAGAGCTCCAGTGTCGGAGCTCGCGGGCGTAGGCACCACCGCATTACCTAATATACTTGCCGCTAAATGGTAGTGTTCAGCACTTTCGCGTTCCGGTCAGGTGGTAATGTACGGCTCTGTAATTTCCGGCACAGAGGCATAACACCTAATGCCTCAGGAGTGGCAGCGCATCTGCATTTTGACCTCTGGTCATTGTGTGGGTGTCTGAACTGCACGCTTGATTACCACTTTTATTATATAAAAAAAAACTGTCAATTTAGACATATGGAGGATTGTGATCATAATAACTTACCAATGTAAGTAACTCTTTATTGTACAAAAAAAAAATGCAACAGAAAAAGAAAGATCAAAGAAAATAGCACAATTAGGCGGTCTTATTGTTTTAAGAAATACCTTCCAGAAAACCTAATCCTGAAAGAAAAATCATAAGAAACGTAAGGAACTATTTATGAAAAGAAGTTTGCAAAAAACAGAATGTTTTTTCGATCCACGTTACTTGCTCACTAAGGGATAAGGGACAAGTATAAATATACATCCAGAACAGACTATACTATTGCAGAAACGGAAAGTTTTAAATGATGATTCGATACTGTTGGTCTTGGCCAATAAAAAGGAAATTAAATAGGCAGGACACCCTTACCCTTACCACACAAGGATATACAAATACTCTATAACCGATTATCATACCTAACACAAAAAAAATATAATGATGTGACGACCCGGTTAGTTCAGCGCTGTGAGACGACCGTTTGATTCGAAGGGTCGCGGGGGTTCGATCCCCGAACCGGGACAAATAAACATTTGTGTGGCAAATATCAGTAATATTTGTTTCGGATCTGGGTGTTTGTGTACGTGTTGTATGTGTACAACGGCACCCACGACACAGATTTATACCCTGTGGGGCTGTGAGTGTAAGCGTATTCTTATTTATTTTATCTATCGAGCCGTTTCGGAGGAGTATTGTTACAAACACTGTGACACGAGTATTTTATATCTAAGATGAAATTCAGTGATGTTATCGCCCTTACCCTTCACTGAAGGCACTTTGAAAGACTCTATGAAATTGTTTTGTTTGCGTTAAACAGTTACAAGCTATCTTCAAAACGTCCAAGCAATTCTAACTTTCACCAACCCATCGTGTCTAGACTCAGATCGTTACCATGGACGTGGGTGACGTCACTGATTAAGGATGCTATCAGATAGCTGGAGATGGTTGCAAGGTTGTAAACAGTCAGTCGGATGCCGGTCGCCGGCGCGAGCGCGCGTGTCGTGTGTAGCTGTTGGTGTCGGGATCGCGAGTTTTTGTGGGTGAATTTAATTAAACTATTGGATCGAGTGGAGAATGTATTGCGCGTAAGTGGCGTTTCTATTGCTTTGTTAATTGAAGTAAGTTAATGCTGCGTGAAGGACTGTTTTCTGAACAATTTTCAGACGTAAGTATCAACATATTAATTACGAGTTCTATGTCGTTTTATGGACAAATAACAGTATTTAACTAAACATATTTAAAAAAAAATCTTGTATCGTAATTTATTAAACTTTTTTATCAGTTTCATCGACTTACCTTAAAAAATGATCTGAAATTGAAAAAATAATAATTAAAAAACTTATTTCTTCGTAAGATAAAAGAACCCGGAAAATTCTTTTCGCTTTATAAAATAAATCAACAATAACTATCTAACCATTCAAACGTCATGATCATTCCCTTGGAACTGACAGAAAAACCCACGGATTAAGGTTTCCTTGGAGAGTAAAGTGTTCTCATAAATTATGTTGACGTGAGCCATACAAATGTAACATTTTTGATCTGAATTCAGATGGCGTCAGCAAATTGGAAGCTTAGGCTGTTATCAAGTCTTTGATGTGATCGAGTATCCTCTTGTAAATTATTACTCTTGTAAATTTAGTAAACGTGTACCCAGAAGTCAGGTAGTCTACGCTGGGGTTCTGGGTTCGATCCCTGAGTTGAGAGATAAGTGTTATTGAAAGAAAGAGAGAAAACATTTATTTAGACAGCACAGAGACACAAAAAGCGAAACAATTAGAAGAACATTACAAACATTTATAGAATTGAGCAAGTAAAACAATAAAATTTAACAAAAGAGAGATTAAGCCTCACGGCTGGTCCAAATGGAAGCCCAGATCAGCTTCATGTCAAGTCGAAAACATCAAACGACTAGATGCTGATTTTTATCTGTGTTCCACGGATATCAAGCAGGTTTTAGACAATTAAACAAGCCATTGTTCATAACATTAACTTAATACTTATTGGGATGATTCCAGTTGAAGGTTGTAAAGTTCCAGTGTTAGAGCTCGAGAGCGTAAGCATCATCGCATTACGTAATCTAATTGTAGTCAAATGGTAGTGTTCAGCGCTATCGTGTTCCGATTAGATGGTAAAATGGTCTCGTAATAGCTGCCACAAAAGTAGAACTGCTTAAGCCTCAGGGGTGGCAACAAAAAACATCTGGAAGTTTCCCATCGCCATTCTGTGTCCAAATATGTCAATAGGCTCGCCACCTGTTACATGGGGCAACATTATCCGGCGAATCGTCAGGGTTTGTTGAATGGATATATTTACTTTTGAATGAATATATTTACCTTTGCCTACCCGTACAGGCGTCACGTTATTTACGATAATGACGTGTATAATCATACCTGTATTTTTCCAAAGGGACAAGCAGAGTTGTCACGTATCAATTGTTTAAGATTCACACACATTTTCTTCTTTCTTTCTTTCACAAGTTGTATTTTTTTGAGACCCGTGCCTACCGTGTTGATATTAATTTGGCACGATACTGAAGCCTGAGGAATTCTGAAAATCTTCATTTTTATGTAATGTAGGTGGCTTGTTATTATGCAGTTCACACGGATGTTAAGTGATCATAAATTAGAATCGCGTCTTAAAGGAGAGAATTATTCCCCAAGTGACAAACAAAATGGCGGTAAATCTATTCTTGTATAGAGGTAGTGAATACGCGGGATGGCCAACAGCATCCTGTGCTAATTTCACGTAAATGCCTTTCGCCTATCACAGTGTATGACTGCAATGATTACATTATATCAGACATTCAGGCCCTACGAGCTATGAGTGCTACGAGCGCTATGAACGCTATTTAACCACGAGGTTATAGTAAATTGGGTAACTAAGTCAAAATATCTTCGTTGTTAAGCAAATTGTATAAGATATAACTCATACTGCTCCCTTTGCTCTGAAATATTCATAAAGCTGAAATATTTACAGACAATTGAGCCCATAAATCTCTTCCACTTTCATTGAAAGTGATCAAATTTCAATTGTAATTAATATTTCGTCTCGCTGCTAAATAATTTAATTTATTAATTAAAAATTTATTATAATTAACAAAGTAAGTTCATATTTCTCAGTAATAAATATAGCGTCACTTGACACAGCCTTAAAATATAACACAGGTACATTTTAAACATACACAAGATCTTTAAAATTAAAGTAAATAAGAAAAAAATACACAATAATAAAATAGAAAAGGTATCTGAATAAAAAAAAAACTTTTAGCTACAACAAATTAACCAAAAACAAATACCTTCTAACCTACGTACAACTCACCTAAAAATATCTCACGGATGCACCAAATAGCCTTCAGTTTAGCATAATGCCAATTCGTAGCCTGACGCTTTTAAAAAGTCAAGAATAATATTACAAGTAAAGTATGATTATTGACTGTTTTCATCTCTATGGACCAATTGAACGAGATAAAACCAATTTTGCTCGATACTTTACTGATGATAGAGTTCCTGTGTTGGAGTATGAAGACGTAGGTATCGTGCTCTGGTGAGTTGTATGCTTGTTTTCCACATTTATGATATAAAAAAGCGGCCAAGTGCGAGGTGGACTCGCCCATGAAGGGTTTCGTATTAACAAGTAACATTTGACTGAAATTGTTACTTTTATCTTGTTCAAACTAAAGTTCCAAGTATGGACCTTAATTTTCGGAGTAAAGTGGTTATGACATACAGGCGGGTAGACGGAGAGACAAACAGACACCAAAAAACTCTGAGACCTCCATTTTTTGCCATTTGGCTACAGAACTCTAAAAAATATCCATCCTCTTCGTGCCTGTGGGGGCTTGTCTATCAATGGAATCATCATCTTTTGAGCCGGAACATGTCCATAAGGGGGATATGCCATAATCGCCACGCTTGGCACGTGGGTTGGCGATTGCAGGACGCTGCTGCCCATCTTGCGTTACTGCACTTACTACCGCCCCATTGGAAATGGTTTGACAGCCACTGTTCGGTTGTCTGATCCTCTTGAATTTCGGTTGAGTGATAAATAATTATCTTTCAATTGAAGATATTTGAAAGGGCAGTGTGGTCATTACGTCCCGATGCTATAATCAACATAATAAAGATACTTAAATGAAATGAAATAATATTACAGTGAAACTGCAACGTTACGTCTCGAACTGATCGTAGTACACACTTGTTGGCTCTAATCAACAGGCTGTTAGATGTTGATTCATGTGGATAACTTAGTTTCTATTGTTTTTTACTAAACTCCAAGTCAAAAAGTTATTTTTGCGGAGCTCTAAGCTCTACATCAGCATCATTGTGTCATCATGAGCATCACACATTGTCTAAGAATCTTCTATCGCATCATGAATCCGATGATCATCACGATCACTCATGACACGTTAATAAATAAATGTAAATAGTGAATAACAATACACAATTATATTGATAAATTTATAACCAAATAAAAAATATCACAATTTCCAAATTATTTTATGTGTATTTATTAGGCATGAGAATATTTTTATTTACCTCAAAATGGTAAGGGTGGCATACTCTAATTGCCGCTAAATGGTAGTGTTCAGAACTACCGTGTTCTTGTCAGGTGGTAATGTACGGGCCTGTGATTTCCGGCACAGAGGCATAACACCTTAGGCCTCAGGAGTGGTGACGCATCTGCATTTTGACCTTGGTCTTTGTCTATAGGCTGCAGTCATCGCTTAACATCAATGTGAACTGCATGCTTGTTTTCCACTTCCATTATAAAAAAAAACTCATTTTTGGGACAGAACTTTTTAAAATCCCTATCACCAACTTAATAGCGAGGTTAGTATCTTCACTTTTAATCTATTATATAAAAACATATGAATTGACGAAATGTATGTAGTAACGGTGACTCTCAAGTCAGGAGCGGAGATTGAAAGGTCAAGATGCGAAACATGAAAACCCGGAGGAGAGTTGGGGCTTGGCGGTGCAAAACGAAACTCTTATTATTCATTACAAATTATATAACAGTAATGGAATACGTTAGAATATTGTTTGTATCTGTAAGTGTGCAGTATATATGAAATGACGTATATTTAAGTGAACATAACAATGCTAAAGTGTCTTTAGTTTCCGATCTAACACTGGCGTTGTACCACCAGTAAACACGTTACGAACACGAACAATGCAAAGACATGATAGAAGAGATTATTTTTATAAGAATACGGAGTCGGCTTATTTGCCGAGGTGTTGCCAGCGGCGTTTTAATACATTGTGTGGAGCTAAACAAAAGGAAAATGGGAAGAAAATCTCGCGCCAACAATGTGTGAGTTCGCCTCATAATATCTTTATACTTTGACAGTTTACTGTGACGTCACGTCGCGGATTGTGGTACATTATGAGTGTATTTTTATACAGTTATTTGTACTTTAAAAATATTTTATCGCTGATGGTAGACCTCCAGTGACGGACCTCGTGGGCGTAGCTCCCACTGCGTAGATACAAATAATCTAACTTCTTATCTGGTAGTTTCATTATGTAATGGAAGTGGCAAACAAGCATGCAGTTCACATTGGTGTTAAGTGATGACTGCAGCCTATAGACACTCACACAAAGACCAAAGTGAAAATGCAGAGAGGGGAAAGGGGTCAGAAAAGGTAGTCACGCTGTCTCACACTATCTGGGATTCCCTAAAAATGTTACGTCAATATTACAAAAAGTAACTCTCTCTCTTTCTCTCACACTCTCTTGAATATTATTTTTTGTTATTCAGGAATATTGTAACGTAATATTAATTTAAAATATTTTAATGAAGTGCGAGCGTCACGTTGCCGTGGACTCCCGACGGTTTGTCACATTTTGTCACACTCAGTGAGCTCCTCCTTGTTTGCAAACGTATTTTATGCGTTTTTTATTTTTAAAGAAAAATGGAAAGAAAAATTTGACTTCAGGCGAGGCTCGAACTCGCGACCTACTGGGAATCTAGTCCAGCCGCTCTTCCAATTGAGCTACTGAAGCCCTGCCCGATTTGTCAAATCTTTCCTTCACATCTATTGCATTGCTTTATGGTAGCAGTAGCGCCATCTATTACCAACTATGCTAGTTAGGCAACCGATATAATAGACTTTTCAGTTTATTGAATATCGTAAAGAAGTAAGTATTTTATGCGCACTATCGTGTGCCAGCCATTTGGTAATGTACGGCCTTGAAATTTTTGGCGCAGACGTATATAACCAGTTAGACATCAGGAGTAACAGCAACGCATCTATAAATCTCTTTTTTGTGTAGATGTTTATAGTCTATAGTATTCACTTACCATCAATGTGAACTGTATGCTTGTTTGCTACTTAACGACATAAAAAAACAAATATTAACGATATAAAAATTATTATTTTTATTAAAGTATGGAGTCGGCTAACATACCGAAGTGTTGCTAAAGGCGTTTCAATACAATGTGTTGAGCTGAACAAAAGGAAAATCTTGCGCCAACTTTGTGCAAACTCCCTCTCGTAATATCTTTATCCTGTGACAATTTACTGTGACGTTACGTCACGGATCTTCGTACAATATGCGGGTATTTTTTAACTATATAATTCTTAGGTATGAGGACATGAAGACCCAATCACCTACTACTAGGAGAATTCTTCCGCTAGTGAAAGGGAAATACTAGTGCAGTCAGTCAACGGAATAATGGCGGTAAGAGAAGAACTCTTCTCCATTAGAGGATGATGAGAGGTCCTTTTATATTTCCTATCAGTCACCAGTCCCTTAATATACATGTGAACAGTTCTGGAGTAGAGCTGGAGTTAACCTCATTGTTTGCGGGAGATGATCGCACAAAAAAGTGTATTACGTAAACAATACATTGTTTCCCTCACCGAATACAGTTTTTTATTGTTTGCTTCTTCTTATATGACACCACCATAAATCTGGGCGATTACTGAGTTACAAAAAAACATATCTGTTGTCGAAATATAACAATGGTTTTAATATTTGTGATTTAACTGTCTCACTCCCGAAGTTTGCTAGAGTGCAAAAATATGTCAATAGGTTCGCCACTAATTATTTGGGACAGAACGTCACTGGCTGATCATGGGTGATTGCATAAATGTATACTTCTGCTTCACCGCTTAATTAGGGGGCACATGCATGAAGTTACGTTTTGTTAATATTGAAGAGAATGTTATCAATATAAATATTAGAGATCTCCTTACATTGCTACTGAAGTGATATGAAATTATATGCCCTTGTGATTTGCTGGTTACGTTTAGGCCCATGTAACAGGTGGCGAGCCTGTTGACACCTCTGGGCATATTACCAAACTTCGAGGTACTGGGAAATATCCAGAAAACGGAAAAATCCCAATAGAACCAGAGATAAAGGACTTTACACCATTATCTCTGATAACCCCTTACCCGGGAATCGAACCGAGGACCTTAGTGTAGTAGCAGCGGCCTGCTACCACTAGGCTACTGAGAGAGTTATAAATGTATGTCATTTCTTTGAATATGGTTTGCATAATCGTATCCATTTATCATATCGTTAATTCTTTATAGCAGCACAAGCGTCAACAGATCTTAATCGCAGCGAAAGTTATTTTAAATTAAATTTGCGTGTTACGCAAATAACCATTTATTTTGTTTGTTTCGAGAACTATATCGTATATCATACTGAATTTTAAGCCCTGACTTGTCAAGTGTACATTTTATTAAAATTCTGTCAAGCTAAGGAACATGCTCGGTGGATTTGATGGAGGCTAACACTGTTTGGCTTGATGCTCCAGATTGGAACCCTAGTTACCCTTCTTTCATGTTTGATTCGGTTCTAGGAATCGCGTTTTTTTTGCTAGATCTACTAAACTGGCGCGGCGATACTGCAACAGTATGCTCGTGTGAAACATGCATAGAATATATACGCCACTATAATCGATCCTGCATGGAACCAAAACGCTATGTAAGACCATAAAAAAAACAATAATAAAATACGCTTACACGCACAGCCCCACAGTAGGTATGAGCCTGTGTCGTGGGTGCCGTTGTACACATAAAAAACATACACAGACACCCAGACCCGAAACAAATATCTGCAAGTCATATAAATATTTGTCCCGGTGCGGGGATCGAACCCGCAACCCTTCGAATCAAACGGTCATCTCAAACCGCTGGACTAACCAGGTCGTCAAAAAAAGACACCATACATTTTGTGTGATCAGCCATACTTAGGTATTTAATAAAACATATTTTTCCCGTAATACTTCAGATCCCACATGTTGTGGATTATTACCACACCTTACCACAAGTATATTTTGGAGAAGTGTAATAACGCATTGAAATAATCACGTTATTTACACTTTTAACTAGATATAACGCAAATGTCAGCAAATCGGAAGTCAAAATGCACATGCGTTACCACCCCTGAGGACTTAGTTGTTTTGCCTCTGTGAGAGCTATAACGAGGCCATTCATTACCATCTCACCGGAATACAATAGTGCCGAACACTACCATTTGAAGCCGTATAAATAAAGTAATGCGGTGGTGCTTACGCCCTCAAGCTCCAACACTGGAACTATTCCACCAGTAAAGGTTACGTGACAGAACCGAGGCGTTTTTTGCGACCCCTAGGGCCCATGCGATAATTCAATGACGTAACTTAATTATTTATGTTGGCCAAATGAAAATAATTATTTTCTGTAGCAATTAAATTCCGTGACCTTGTGTTTAATGTGGCGTTGTAATCGATCCGGCTCGAAGGACCAACTTAATAGTGCGTGGAATTTATTCGTATTTAGACTCTTTTAGGGTTCTGTAGCCAAATGAAAAGAAAATGGAAACCTTATAGATTTGTTATGTCCTGTCTGTCTATCTTTCTGTCTGTCTGTCCGTCCGTCTGTAACAAACAGCCACTTTTAATTACCCCGAAACTGTTAAGATTGCCTATCTGAAACTTGGCATGTATTATGTGAACGGCTATATAACTTTCTACAAAAATAAAATAATGTAGGGAGTCCCTATAATTGGATCTGAAACTAAAAAAAACATCAGACCTATACGTGTAAGATATGTATCGACAGGTCTTTGAAAATAAAATTGAGGTTTCTGAAATCACTTTTACTCAAAGTCAGTTGAAAGATAGAAACTTCCAACGAGGTAATAAGTGTCTCTCCAAAATAAAAAAAATATATATTCTGTAGTTCTTAACCCAAAACATTCAACGAAGTTTGAACGAAATATTCTCAACAGGTTTGAATTCAATGAAACGGCCGTTTAATATTACTTGCTATTTATGTAAGGAAAAAAGAAATATTAGAATTGTGCGGAACCCTATACATGAGTCCGACTTGCAATTGACCGGTTTTTTGCATTTTCCTCGCCTACTACTTTGAAAACTGGAATTTCACGAAAGCGTATAGACGCGGATGAACCTTCTACAATAAGTATAGTCAGTCCAACACCCGACACAAACTTACCCTGTTGAGTACCGCACCGCCGCGAGCCCCGTTATTACGTGCAAGTGTAATAAGCAAACGGCAATTAAAACTTTACCGATCTTCAGGCAAATGAGCTGCACACTAAGCCGTGGTTTTGTGAGCGTACAATACAACGTACAGTCAGTTTCATAAGTAGATTCACAATCATAGATGTTCACTGCTGGACAGATATGCCCATAATGACCTATGACTGGTGCTAGAATTCCTGTGTAGGAGCGTGAGGCCGTAGGCACCACCGCATTACCTTATGTATCTGCCGCTAAATGATAGCGTTCAGCACTACCGTGTTCCGGTTAGACGGCAATGTTTGGCCCCGTAATAACTATCACAGCGACATAACAACTTAGATCTTCACCCTGTAATTGCTTGCGATTATAACTGCCATGCTGATGTCTCTGGTACAATCCCCGGGTTGGGGATTAAGTATTTATAAGGTGGCATCCTTGAAGTTTGCTAGTTTGTTTTGTAGCGCAACGAGTACTGATCATGTACCTAATTCTCGTAACAATTGTCATCAAAACGCGATTCAATAGCTTTGCTACCTTGCTTTCATTAATACGTCCGGCTTATGGACAGCAAACCGATCTAACTACTATTCAAAGATGACGATGTTTTGAAGATTGGGTCCCGCAATGTATGTCTGACGCCAACAGTGCTACAGCTCGGTTCTTCAGAAGTCATTCCACGGACAGAATAAAGCTGGCGCCGCATTAGGCTCATAGCTCACTACAGCCACCCGGCACCCGACCGCCTCGAGCGGCTTGCGCTCATTACATCAACTCCGTTCCGGATCGCCACGACAGCAAACGTAAACGCGCGAACGGCGCGCGGTCTATGCGCGGACGGCGAGTGGACCACTCGCTGTTGCGAGTTGTAAAGCCAAGTCAGTGCCCGCGATTAGTGCGCGAGTGGTGTCCGAGTGGTTCACAAGTAACATCGCGTCGTTCACCTGTGGACCACCCGTCGACAACGAGTAGACGCCGTAGAACGAGGCGCTACTGGTCGGGTGCCGGGTGGCTGTAGTGAGCTATGACACTAAAGCTGGCGCCGCATTAACCTGTATTGTGAGAAGTTGTTATCACCGCCACAATGTAAATGCGAGTTTGTTGTTGTCACGAACAAGTTCAAATTAGTCCAATTTTTATATTTTAGGTTATTTTATGTGAATCCCATTAAAAGCATACTTTTGTAAACTAGGTGTATTTGCATGTTTCTTCAACAACTAACTTCACACCTGCAATCACTGAAGGTTAAAGGCAGCATGCTTGAATGCATGCATTCATGGCGGCAAGTTAGTCCAGTGGTGTGTGACAAACGCTTGGTTCCAAAGGTCGTGGGTATGATCATTTGGAATAAAATAAAAAATAAGATACGCTTATACTCGCAGTCTCACACTAGGTATAAACTAAATATTTGTCCCGGTGTGGACATCGAACCCGACCCTTCGAATCAAACGGTCGTCTCACACCGCTGGACTAACTGGGTCGTCACTATTATAAATATTTTAATGTAAGTTAATTGGTACTTACATTAAAATATATATAATGGTGGCTTAGTGGTAGCCTGGTAATAAATATATATTTTTTTTTTTTTTTATTATTTATATTTGGTAGGCCTAAGTTAAGATCTTTGGTTAAAATGAAATATGTTATTAGTGGGTTGTATGCGAAAAAGCTTAGATGGTAGACCAACTGGACTAGTGGGTTCAAGTTCCGCCTGATCACATTTTTTTCTATCCAATTTTCTTTAAAACGTCGTGAGATATAGCTACGCGAATAGTATTTACTTAGCCGTAGCAGTGCCTACGGCGTAGCATATGTGCTACGAAGTGCGTGCTCTGCAGGATTATTACTCTTCAGTCAGATTTACGATGCTGTGCAAGGTTACAGTTCACGAGGTTACCTAGAAGGAATAGATTATGATCCTTGTGGGTAATAAAGTTGTTAAGGTGAATGTACAGTATTTGCTATTTTTAACCGACTTCTAAAGAGAGCAGGTTCTCCATTCAGTTGGTATTTTTTTAAATGTTTGCACACTGATCGCGCCGGGATTTTAGAATAAGAAGAATAAGAAGAAGAATAATTTTATTTGTTTAAAATGTATGTTACAATGATGGTGAAAGGGATATATGTGGTGACCCTATACATTTTGTCGCGAAACGACGTACATATTTGTTTTTTTACAAGTTTTGATACCATTTCCTTTTTCCTCTGCACTACATTTACGCTAGGGTAGGTTCGATCCTCCGATTGCAGCTGGGTTTAATTATTCAATCAATCAATCAATCAATCAATATTTATTGCAAAATGTACCTACTTACATTAAATTGGTCTTATACTAAAACAGATTAGATTTATTGGGTTAGAAGCTATCAGTGATAAAGATGTATTGCCCGCTATCTCTGTTGCCGTTGGATTTTTTTCCATTTTCCTCCCTTTGAGGTGTTCCCCCAGCGCGTTCCCCCAAAATCTGTAAGTTTTCCGTGCCATCATAGAAGTTTGAAGTCAATAGGCTCGCCACTTAAATAAAATATTACCAGTGAATCGTGGGTATTGTATGTATGCTTGAATGCATACATTTGCCTCTGCCCACCTTTTCGGAGAATGCAGGAGTGAGGAACGTTTTAAGATAATGTATTTTTAGTAATCGACTATATTATAAATTCCATATATAAAAGTTGAAATTCGCGAGCACTGCGTGTACTTCACCTTAAATATATTTGTATGTAACATGTGTTAGTTTTACGCAGTTCCGTGGAATAAGTTAAAACCACGTTCAAGGCGTAACCGAGTGATTTAAACTCTACATTATAGGTCCTACCTTAAGCAGCCACTTTGTATTTATACACCTTTTTCATGTAATGGAAGTGATAAACAAGCATGCAGTTCTCATTGATGTTAAGTGATGACTGCAGCCTATAGTCATAGGCTGCAGTCATCACTTAGTGGTGGTTACATAATTATTGTTATTAGGGTGTCACATTTTTCTATCTATAAAGGTTATTTTACATCATTATTGGTAGTAGAGTGCCAGGATAGGAGTTCGAGGGTGTAGACACCACCGCATTATCAATCTGCCGTCACATGGTAGTGTTGAGCACTATCATGTTCTAGTTAGATGGTAATGTATAACCCCGTAATAACTATCACAGAGACATAAGAACTTAGGTCTCAGGGGTGTCAACGCATCTGCATTTTGACCTCTGATTTGTGTGGGTGTCTGTAGGCTGCAGTCATTACATAACCACAATGAGAACTGCATGCTTGTTTGCCACCTTATCATTTACTAACTACGAGTATAACTACCTACTTACGGATTGTCTCGCGTATACAACACTCCCAAACTACTTCTCACACCCGACGTTTCGGTCGCTTTCCAGCTACCGAGGTCACGGGCAGACTGAGTGACAAGTTTAATTTCTGCAATGTATGAAGCTCGCGAAAACCTACGAAAAGGTTACTACCTACTTACTTAAAAATTACTATTATTCTACCGTAAAAAGAGAAAATGCGAAATTTATTTTTTACTAAATGTAATTAGTGGTGAGTGGAGCGACGTACATTCCAATATGATTCCGATACGGAGTTATGTACAAAGAATGTTCCCTTTTATATCCTCCTCGGACCACTATGGATGCTGCTCTGTCGTCAATTCTATATTATTAATCTATCTGCCGCCAAATGGTAGTGTTCACTACCGTGTTATATTCAAATAACTACAGGTAGATATAATGTAATTTAAGTTCTAAGTTCTGTAAAATGAAAACATACTTATATAATTTGTAAAGTATATATATTATATAATTATGTTATAAAAAAGCACTCTTTGTCCTCTTTCTACAAACAGCAATGCCCCAACGGGGTGTCACAATATTATATTTAAGATCTCAATATGCTCTTATGAATGTACTGTATTATTGTGAAAACGATAATTCATAAATAAATAAATAAATGTTCCATTTAGATGGTAATTATTCATCTGCATTATGACCTCTGGTTTTTGTGTAGATGTAAATAGGCTGTAGTTATTACTTAACATGTATGTGAACTGCATGCCATGTTCGTCACCTTCGTTTTAGAAAAATGTGATATTGTAGCGAATAAACATACTGGTGGTAGAGCTGCAGAGACGATGCTCGCGGGCGTTGGCACCACCGCATTACCTAATACTTATTCTTGCCGCTAAATGGTAGTGTTTAGCACTATCGTGTTCCGGTACAGAGGTATAACACCTTAGGCCTCAGGAATGGTAACGCATCTGCATTTTGACCTTGGTCTTTAAGTGTCTATAGGTTGCAGTCATCACTTAACATCAATGTGAATTGCAGGCTTGTTTGCCACTTCCATTACATAAAAAAACATAAAACCGGAGATTTCTATGTAAATGCGTTCTCTGAGGACCAAGCTATTATACACTTGCACCGGAAATTACGAGGCTGTACATTAACACTCGTTTCCCGGTTAAATGGACATGTATGGCGTTGTAATAATTACCACAGAGGTTTAACAATGTTGGTCCCCGGGGTGGCAACGTATCTGCATTTTGATCTCCGGTTTTTATGATGTGAAGATGGCTTCAGTATTTACACTTCACACTTTACTCTACACTGAAATACCATAACATAACCATTTAGTGGCGAGTAAATTAGCCGTTTAACTGCCTCGGTAGCCTAGTGGTAGCAGAACACTACTACTACGCTGAGGTCCTGGGTTCGATTCCCGGGTAGTGGGTTATCAGAGATAATGGTGTTTGCATGTATGCTTGAATGAATGCATTTACCTCTGCCTACCCCTTCGGGGATTACAGGCGTGTTTTTTTACATTACATTAAATTAGCCGTAACTGGACCCCTGCCCCCAGTACATTAATTTTCCTTTATTTCAACTCTTCTCTTCGTTACCTTTTACTGCGGGGTAAATAATTTTTCCTAACCTCATTTACATATTTCATTTCTAACAATTCAGCTGGTTACTCCCGAGGTTGCGATAAATACAAGATTATGTTATATTTGTGTAGGCAACTCGAGATAAATCCGTTGATGTAAATTACGTTTGTAGCTCTTTACTGAAATTACATGTATGTTTACGGATAATCATTTTACTAAAATTATAAATGCGAAAGTTTGTGAGTATGGATGGTTGGATGTTTGTTATTCTGTTGAAACATTACAGTAATATAGGTCATTGGCATAACATATAGGCCAAAACATGCAATGATTAAAATACACACGGACAAAGTCGCGGGCCAAAGCAATGTTTTTTCAATGAATTTTTGTTAAGAAATAAATAGCATTTTTAAGTCGGAAGCAACTGATTTTTTTATTCATATGACTTGCACATGACTTGTACGCACGAAAATAATTAACATTTTACTCCGAAGAAATAACTTTTTTAACTTTGGTCTTGGAACCCTAAAATCGCGAGTAGACTGGATTGCATGTATGTTAATCACTGCAGCGCCCTATCTCATGGGTTGAGGCTGTAGTGTGCCGCTGATGTAATCCAGCTTACTTATTTAGATTTGTATTTATTATTTTTGTTAAAATTTAAGTCATTTTTTATAACATAGAATTTTAAGTTATTTCTGCTATATTGAGTCCTAATCACTTGAATAAATGATTACGATTATGATTATAAAAACACACACAAAAACGCCTATACACCGAAATAATGCACCAGGCGATCAGAACATACCAGCAGGTCTATAAACGGCATAATTAACAAACTATCACGCCGCGCTAACGTGCGAACATGTCGAACATACCCTCACGACCTAAGCCTCGGATTGCGTTTTCATGCAAATTGATTTCGCTGATACCAGTCAAAAATAGCCTTTATCATCTGGGAGCACAGCTCAATGTCGTTTGAGTGGTGTATCGCTGTCGGGGTCCACGTGTCGGAACGCAAACTGGTGGCAATGAAAATCTATAGGTTTAAGCGTCGACCACGTGAAGTTATTAAATGCGATTGTGGTTACACCCTATTAGTGATGGTAGAGCTCCAGTAACGGAGCTCGAGGGCGTAGACACTATAGCAGACCGATACTTAAATATGCTTTTCCTGTCAATCACTTTATTTATTCTATCGCTTTTTATCCTTTCTCTCCTGAACATGAAAACGAATTTATGGCCGAAAATACTCTTATTTAAACACTTCTACGTGGGGAAAAGAAACCATTTTATTATTATTTCTGCACAATAAAGTTATTAAGTGTCATGCTTGAGTAACTTTCGTAGTAGTAGCTCGCGGTAGCTTTTTGTAAATTTGGCAATCCATACAAAGTAATATTGAAACATATTTTGCGTACTTAATATATAATAGTATATTTTCAGTCTTTAAAATAAACGGTAAATATCACATGCTCCAGTAATCATTTCTATACTGCACTAATGTCTCAATGTCGCATCGACCGTCACAAGGAAGCCGGAGGTTAACAAGCACATCACGCGCATACCTCGTGTGCTAACATCTGAAATGAGAGTTTTACAAACGGCACCTACAGAACGTGTTATATATGGTAACGATATAACGAAGTTTCGTGTGAACGCGCGTGAAATGCGAACGTTGTTGTTATCAACTGGCATATGTATATTGGTATATGCAATAGTTTTTTATTGTGTTGTATTAATTGTATTATGTATTAATGATAGAGTTCTACGGAGCGCTTGGGTGTAGATATCGTATTAATGTTATATGACGCTTAACCCTTCAGGTCTCCAAGGTCACGACTGTGGGCACTGGACACTGGCAGAGCTCAGAGCTTTCGCGTAAATATCGTTCATAAGTATTCATTTCGAAAGGGTATGCAGGGTTCATGTGTCGAGTATTACTACAATAACATTATACAACCACATGTTTATACAATGAATAAATTGTTATTGTAAGTATTGAAGTGAACTAAACTACAAATTTAAAAAAAATGAAACAACGCCATCTCGTGGAAGAAATCAACAATAAAATATGTGAGATAATAAAGTTAGTATTCGCCAGTAAAAGCATTCTCGCAATTGATTAGCTATCTAACATTTTAGCCAGTGTGCGTCCCAAATTATGACAGGTGTAAAGAAAACTCGATGGCCCGTTCATTATTCCGATTTACGTGATGTTGAAGTCATGTGTCATTTTGTGGAATTCACTCTACGAATTATTATCTGCCTTGATTTTCTTAGCTGCCTTCTTTACATCAACCTCGCTGTTAGTTTGCCATTATTAAGTATATCAAATATCGCATCGATCGACATAGGGAAGCCGAAGGTTAACGAGCACATCACGCGCGTATGTCGTGTGCTTGCTTCCGAAATGAGAGTTTTACCAACGGGTACCTACAGTACGTGTTATATGGCATATATGATAACGAGGTTTCATGTGGACGCGCGTGAAATTCGAACGCTGTAGTGATAAACGGGAACGTGTGTATATTGTTTTATTCAAGATAGTTTTATATTACACTAGCGACTTGCCTCGGCCTTCAATGGATGCTATATGCACTGATATATTTATACTGGAGCCATTTATAATTGACATATGCGTTTATAATACTTTGAACGTAATACTCGAATTAACATATATTTTGCTTGCCTGTATCGCAACGAATATACCAAACATAATATTATATTAATATTGTATTCGGAAATAGGACTATACAGTTTATGGGAGGTGAAATTTGTGGGTACACGTAACTCGACTGGGTTAAGTTCAAATACATTTCTTGTTCGTTTGCACGTAATTTCAAAGGTCAACGCTACCCGTACATATAAATTAAAGTAATATAATTCAAGTCACAATTAAGTTCATTGATCGTATTTCTTGGCAGTTATGAGGAGACATATTATGTGGTAATAGCTGGACTCTATCATTTTAACTGCAAAAGACTGGGTGGTGAAATGGATGCTACGCCTTCGAGCTCTTACATTGAAGTTCTACTACAAGTTTTTTTTATAATGAAGATGGCAAATAAGCATACAGTTCACATTGATGTTAAGTGATGACTGCAACTTATAGACACACAAAAGCTAGGTCAAAATGCAGATCCAATGCCACCCCTGAAACCTTAGTTGTTATGTCTCTGTGATAGTTACTACGGGGCCATACATTACCACCTAACGGGATCACGATAGTGCTGAGCAGTACCATTTGGCGGCAGATAGATTAGGTAATGCGGTGGTGCCTATGTCGAGCTCCTACACTGAACTCTACCACTAGTGATACTACAAGTAAAAAAATAATTGTATTATTTAATAATCTGTTTTCAAGTCACATGTTGGTTTCATCGTCAAGCTTAGACTCTTGAGTCATGAAAACAACTCAGTGAGTACATTCTAGCCAAAAGTGGTATTTCCTTCTTAAGTATTATATTACTGTTGCTGTATCATTATGTATAAATCTCTGTTATTCATAATCATAATCATTTATTTGTAGGTTACAATGTTGGAAGCTTATAAAAAGTGTCCGTGTACATTTTATCGCATTAGCGACGTGCAAATTTTAATTTAATGTCAGTTCATAAAACATTCATTACTTAGATACAGTTACATTACTACAGTTATTTCAATCATATTGCCAAAATTTAATGTCAAACTAATTTCAATTTAATGTCAAAAAATATACGTAAAAAAGTACGTTTCTAATGTCAATTACTGGTCAAAACTTTATGTAAAACAAATGGCTTTACAGACTACATGGATTAATTACATTTCTAATGTCAATTATAGGTCAAAAACAAATGTCAAAATTTAATTAAGTCCCAAATATTAAACTAGTCCAAGCGTATAAATTACTGTAAATTAATTTGCAATAAATTCTGATATTGAATAAAAACATTTTCCTATTAGCCATAATTTCGTTTTTATCAAAAATTTTACCTTTAAATAGATTTAAAGGTAAAATTTTGAACTAATTTGGAATAGAATTATAAATGACACCACACATAACAATACAACTATTCGTATACATAGCTGTACGAGGCACTTTAGGTAAGACAATTCGATCTAAGTTTCTTTTAGCTCTTGGAAACATTTCTTTGGCTGTCTTAAGTGATTGGGGATGTAGTTTAACAAATTTCGCTGCTTCCAGAATATACATGCAGGGTAAGGTCAAGATTTTAAATTTTCTAAATAATGGTTTACTAGATTCCCAAGGTGGAATACCGCCTATAGCTCGAATGCATTTTTTTTGAGCTAAAAATGCTCTTTGAAAATTAGTACAATTACCCCAGATTACAAGACCATAGCTTAAAACAGATGATATAACATATGTCGTCGTATCCTTCCGCGTTTGTATTTTTAGCGACATAATGACAGAGTGAGTTTCATGAAAACTGAACGGTTTTAAATATATGCTACTACATATGTTTGTTTTACAGGTATTTATTCCCTGTTTGCTGTCTTTTGTTACATATATGAAATAGTGGTTAAATGTTTCAGCAATGTCGATAGGATCAGTAAATGTAGCGCTAATCAATTTTATTCCACTTATGAAACTCGTGTTTTTTGGGTTCTCTGTTTCCGTTTTAATTATTTTCCAAGATGTTTTACAGACATTTCTTGCATTAAGGGTAGCTTTTCTATTACAGTTTTTTTTTGAAAGATTAATACATTTGCGGAGTAATTTTGAATATATTTTATAATTTTTTTAGCAGTGATACCTTTGTTTGAATAATATTTAAATCGTAATACTCGTTTATTTTTACAACTAATCTTCAGTCCTCTAGTAATCCAGTTGGTTTTACGCCGTGTATTTGAAATTTTTATCCTTTTTTTGCGATAACACAAATTATAAAGTAGAAGAAATAAATTATAAAATTCTTTGAAAGAAGAATCCAAATTTCTTTCTCTATATGCCGCAATGAATGATAGGCTTGATAAATATGATTTAAATTTTAAAAGATGTTCGTAGTTGTAATCTCCTGTAAGAATAAAATTATGTTCGTATCTTTTGATTTTTGTATTTGGAATGATAAGTAATTGGGCAGTGTTATTTATTAATGTATGCTTTTTCAACTATATACTTTGTATTATATTCATTAAATTGCTGTAATAAAAATACTCCTTCTAACTACTGGGAGTCTGGAAAAGATTATTTTCAACAATAAGACCGCCTGATTGTATTGCCTTTTTGTATAAATAGTTTTCTTTTCTAAAACCAATTGGTGTACAATAAAGAATATTCTATTCTATGCCGATAATAATCTAAACGAATACGCTGATTATTATATACGAGGTATTTAAATACAACGAGCAGTGTAATAAATACATTTAAAGTACGTAAAACAAGCAGCTTAAAGAGCAAAGGCTAAGAAAAAGAAACACTTTTCCATTGTCTACGAATTGCTACGACATCTCGTAGCGGCGTAGCCGTGGCGGTGTGCTACGAAGCGGTGTTGATTTCATTTGAGCCGACACCTGTTAGCTTCCTCCCACACCCCACACTCCACACCCCACACCCCACACCCCACACCCCACACCCCACACCCCACACCCCGCTATACCACGAGCGTAAATAATATTGAGTTAGTAGTGGATAAAATTAGAAGTTTTAAATACATTTTGCTTGTAGAGGAAAGGTGTGATTTATTTATTCTTATATACGAATGTTATTTGTTTCTGATGACGTTACTTCACGCCTGTATACCTCGATTCCTCGATGTGGTAGGCAGAGATAGTGTGTCACGTTAGTTTCCCATGTATGCAGGTATGGTATTTCATACCGTGGGAGGCATTGGGAATCTTTATAATATATAATACCCAGTGGCATTTATCTCCCAATTCATTCATTCAATTCAATTTATTTATTACTTATTCTTTCGCAAAATGGGTTAAATAAAAAAAAAACAATGCCTTTATTCCACCATTAGGCATGAATAATATTATCCAACCTGGATAATTATGGCAGTTTTGATTATTTTCAAAAAAATAGATAGAATTTTGACCTCTGGTTATTGTATAAATATCTATAGGCTGCAGTCATCACTTAACATCTATGTGAACTACATGCTTGTTAGTAACCACCACCACATAAAAAAAAAGATAATTAAGTCCCACGTCTCTCTAACTTTTGTCATGAGTACAAATGCTTCATTGAAGCGGTGTTGATTTCATTTGAGCCGACACCTGTTAGCCTGTCAGCCTCTCTCTCCCACACCCCTTACCCCGCAGACACCCAAACGCAAACAATTTCGATTTGGTAGTGGGTGAAATTAAAATTTATGTATGCCTACTGGTAGGTAAAATAGGCATATTTTTAGTTTTTAATATATTTCCAAATATTTTGTAAGAATATTATATATAAATATAAATAATAGCCTCACTAGCCTATTGGTAGTAGGCCACTACCGTTTGATGCCCGGGTCGGAAGCTATCATGAAATAACGGTTTAAAATCCTTTATCTCTGGTTCTATTGTGGATTTTCCATTTTCTGGAAGTTTCCCAGTACCTCGGCGTTTGGTGATGTGCCCGGAGATGGCAACAGGTTCGCCCCCTGTTACATGGGCCAAAACGTAACTGGCGAGTCATGGGTGTTTGCATGTATGCTTGAATGCATGAATTTACCTCTGCCTACCCCTTCGGGGATTACAAGCGTGAAGTTACGTTCTTTTTCATATTCTGAAAGTTTTCCGGTACCTCGAAGTTTAGTAACCTGCCCGGATATGTCAACAGGCTCGCTACCTGTTACATGGGCTAAAACGTAACAAGCGGATGGTAGGTATTTGCATGTATGCTTGATTTTTTTTACCTATGCCTACCTTTTCGAGGATGGCAGGCGTGAAGTTACCTTTATATAATATTTAGATGTTTTCATGACGTTTCTATTCATTGTCGTACTGTCTTGTTAAAGTTTTATAAATCTGTAGAAGTAGCAAACACTCAAACTTATGATCAAGGGCAGGCTAAAATTTGAAATGTGTTTCTTCGTATTCAATCCAGTTTCCTATAGTGCATCTGCCGCGTCTGCGGTTTCATCTCTTCCATATTTCAGCATCACTTTAAAATATGACGCGAGTCGTTCGTGCGTAAATACCTCCACTTCGGATATTGCTGATAAATGTTCTGTACTGTAATGTGAACAAATAGCGTTAGTGCACTTAGAACGTTGCTGATATGTGGCATTTAAAAAGAACCATTAACTTTACGATATAATTAGAAATAAGAAAGCCTTATCATGTTAAAAAAAATTGAAATCTTATAAGCAAATTAATTTACTCAGCATTTGTTTCCTTTCAAATTATACTATGCCCCTATATTTCTCCAAAATTCATGCATGAATGGATGCATGAATTTTGGAATTCATGCATTCAAGCATACATGCAAACACCCATGACTAGACAGTTACGTTTTGGCCCATGTAACAGGTGGCGAACCTGTTGCCATCTCCGGGCACATCACCAAACGCCGAGGTACTGGGAAACTTCCAGAAAATGGAAAATCCACAATAGAACCAGAGATAAAGGATTTTAAACCGTTATTTCATGATAGCTTCCGACCTACGATTCACCAGATTAACAGGTCTACTACCAGAGTAATACACTCAAAGCATGCAGCTCATATTGATGTTAAGTGACGACTGCAGCCTACATATATCTATACAAAAACCAGAGATCAAAATGCAGATGTGTTGCCACTCCTGAGACCTGTTGTGATGTCTCTGTGATAGTTATTACAGGGCCACACATTGCCATATAACCGATAGGAAATACGATAGTGCTGAATACTACCATTTGGCGGCAGACAGATAAGGTGCTGCGGCGATGCTCACGTCCTCGAGTTTCTGAACTGGAATTCTATCACCAGTAAAAAATTAGGCAAACTGCTCTGATGTATTTCAAATTTCAATTATAATATGAAATCCGATATGAAATAAGGATCTAAATTTTGCGGGAACTTAAAATTGTTTAATGGAAAAGGAAATGACGAATATTTTCTCTTTGGCTTGAAAAATGTTTTGAAGTTTCACTGTAAATTTTTTATTTATGTCAAAAGTTAAGAGATATACGCTTCGAAAGTCGTAAAAAGTGTTCTGGTCACATTCAACTTTGAGACTGGAGTTATTCCATTGAAAATTGAATAAGATATAAATTATCTGTTTAATGAAGATGGAAATTCAACTATAAAATTTCACTGCGATGGCCATTGATTTAAAACGAAGTTCATACAGCCATCTTGGCGATGTAAACTTGAACTGAACTTGTATAATATTGCAAAGCCCCATTTTAAGTACAGAGGAAAAAAAAATATAAAATAAAAATAAATATTTTATTTCGGGCATGGATCAAACCCGCAACCCCGAGACAACCAGGCGATCAAGCCAGCGAAAAAATTAAATGAACATATAGTTTGTCGGTCCACCTCATGGGGGCCTTGAATAAGTTTCGACTTCCGGTACGTGGTCACCATTCGAGAACTCTTCTGTCGTTGTGACAGAAGAGTCTGTCTGTGAGCTGAGCTGTCAGTTCTTCTAGATATGTGCCCTGCCCACTGCCACTAGAGTTTTGCTTTTCGGTGGGCTATATTGATTACTTTGATTCGCATGCGGATCTCCTCATTTCTGATTCAATGAAACTTCAAGCACAGCTCTCTCCATTGCTTTGTACGTGACCTTGAGTCTTCTTATTAGGCCCACGGTGAGCGACCACGTTTCAATACGTATGTTATTACTAGCAACACACACTGGTCATTGACCTTCTTCTTTACACTCTGCGGTAAGTTATTCCAAGCTTAAATCTTCACTAAATCACTACAAGCCAGTCACAACCAACTATGAATCTCAAAAAAGAAGATCTGACTAAAAAGCAAATAAGCTCCCGCAATTGCATTTCGTGTTTTATATTTTACAGACATAAATCTTAAAGAATTCGCCGGAATATGTCCCTTTAGTAAACGCTTTGAGCGTTCACATGTTCAAACATGCGGAAGTCGCGGAAGTTCGCGTCAGTTGCAGTTGTCATGTAAATGTTGGTGCCGTCCGGTTTCGGTCGCATGTTTCAGAGCTCTTGGGGTACGATTAAAGGAGGGTAGCGGAGCAGAAAGCAGCAAAGTTCGTATAAAATTAAAAATGCTTCTGTCCAGATTTATGATTCTACTAGCGGCTGGCCCGGCTTCGCTCGGGTGCAATGGTACCTACATTACCACTGTCATAAGAAAATATAGCCTACAGCAATCATGAATAGTGCCAACTTTCTGATTGTGAAAGAATTTTTATGCTCAGTTCATTATTTTCGATGATTAGCGCAAACAAATAAACAAAGTTACAAATTTTACCCCTTCATAATTAGACTATAGATTGGAATTTCTTCGTAAGAATTTAAAATTCTTTAGTATCAAACCCTATCATCATATTTTATGGTAAGTTCAGTTGTCGTGTGAGGCTTGGTGCCGTTCTGGGGTACTACCGCCTATCTGCATTGCTATTGTCGTTGTTATTGCTGTCACATTTTCATGTCGATTTTTACTTTAACTTAATAACAATAATCGGCAAATAATCTACCATTATCGCTTGTTTCTCAGCTACGAAAGCAAAATTTTAAAGCAAAGACAACGACAATCGCAATGTCGATAGACGGTCGCACCCCAGTTTTGGTTACTCATAGTTCCGGAGCTGCTGGACCATGGGCAGTAAATTCAAAACTCAACCTCAAAAAATTATTTAATCACTTGGAAATAATAGATTTGCTTGTGATAAGTCAAATTACAAAATATAAAATTAAAGCAAATAACAACTGATACGTTGATTAATATGTCAAAGTAAAATAAAAAGGAAGTAAATAATGGTCCAAAAATACTTAATTATAAAAATAGGTATCAACAGAATACTCTCTTTTACAAACGGCATGATAAGACTAAATAAAAGAATATGGGACATCCTTTGTCATTTACTGGCAGAGTTCCAAAGCCCACATTACTGAGAAAAAACCTGCCAAAAGAAAACTCAGTAGGGTCTCTTCAAAATATGTTAATTTACAACTATTTTCGCAATAAACGATAAGTGAACGGGTAAAATGATGTTGCGACCTAGGCTGTGTAGTTACAATGACAGCAGAATTACTCTCCTTGGAGATCGACAGCGTAATTTTCTTAAACTGCCTCGGTAGCCTAGTGGTAGCATGCCACTACTTCTTCGCTGAGGTCCTGGGTTCGATTCCCGGGTAGGGGGTTCAATCAGAGACAATGGTGTAAAGTCCTTTATCTCTGGTCCTATTGGTTTTTTTCCATTTTCTGGAAATTTCCCAGTACCTGGAAGTTTGGTAATGTGCTCGGAGATGTCAACAGGCTCGCCACCTGTTACATGGGCCAAAAACGAAAACGTATATGCTTGAATACATGCATTTACCTCTGCCTACCCCTTCGGGGATTACAGGCGTGAAGTAACGTAATTTTCTAAATAGTATAAAAATAAATAGGTAGCTGGGTAATTTGGACCAAACTTCTGACCAGGAAATATGATATCGGAGTTAAGATTTTGGTCACTTTTAGAGTCTTTTGTCGCTTGAAATTCCAGAACTGTTGGGCCACAGTTATACGATGTTAAACTCTAGATGATGTAGTTGCTATCGCACCATGAGCAATATGCTAATATCTCTTTACTTTTCGTAGTGGTAGTGATATTTTACTAACTCATACTTATGAAATCACCAAGTCTTAAATTCACCTTTTTGCAATTCCAATCCAAATCAAATTTTATGGAATTACCACGAGTAGAAACTAAAGACGGCAAGCATGAATTGTCAGTAACAAATTGTGTTACATTTCTTCGTGTAGCGTCGAGACAAACGATTTTATACTCTTGACAAATTCCTTAGAGAACTTGTGACATTATTATTTATTACTAGCTTTTAATTAAGAATGTTCTGTTTGAAAGAGAGTGCTGGTGCGAAGTAAGGAAGACAGACGGGTTCAGACAAGTTGAAAAGGACGCAAATTGTAATCTAATATTACTCATTTGTAAAATAATGTATTTATGATAAAACTGATGATGTGTTGCTGTCCATGTGGCTTCAACGGAATACCGTTGAAGCTACATGGACAGCAACTACTGTAGTACGACAGCAGAATACTGTTTATTGTGATAATTACGTTGCCAAAAATTACCTTCTAACCGGAACAAGATAGTGCTCAATACTACCATTTAGCGGCAGATAGATAAGGTAATGCAGTGAAAACTCTGACAAACCCTGACATTCGAACTCTAACACCATTATAAGGTTATTTAATTGTTATTATTTAAAAAATAAAAATGGATCCCATGATTCTTGATCAGAAGATTGAGTTTTTGAATCAATATCGAAGCTTTGGAACAATTCAACAACTTCCAAAAGTTTCTTAAGAAATAACGTTTTTCGCGTCACGTGCGTATTACGACTTCATGACCATGTACTACAAATATACAGGGCTAATTCAAATTAGAGCATCACCTCTTGCAGGCTCTAGTTCAACCTTAACAACATTTTGATCTACAACTTTAACAAATCTTGATAAATATCGCAAAAAAAAATAAACAATTTTTTTTTTCAAAATTTCAAAATATCATTGCCGCTGCTGCGTCACTTTGCAACCCCGCTCCCTGCCTCCCTGCTGCAGGAGGCGATATTTTGCCTAGACAAAGGTGCGTGGCATATAGTCAATGCCAGTTTAGAGACAAAAAAATAGTTTTGTAGGGGAAAATTTAAATTTAAATAAACCATGATTTTTAAAAAGTAGTAGAACAAATGCTTTTGGGATTGATGTAGAGAGGCTGCCTGTAAGAGGTAATGCACTAATTTTATATAACCCTGTAAATCACTCAGTTCAAAATGGCTGCTAAAAACTCAATCTAAGCTTAATTTAGAGGAGTTAAAACTGTCGAAGTTGGACAAAAGGGAGGGGATGAGAATTTTGCATTTAGTTAGCTGCCAATGTTTTAATCAACATTTTCATCGACCAAGTTGACCGTGCTCTTGCTTATGCATTTGGAGTCTTATGCAACTGTGTAAGAGGTTGAAGAGGCAGCAAAACTTGCTTGTTTGGTTTTCCCGTATCGAGTGATTTTATTTTATGATACGAGTCAGTTAGTTCGAGATATTAGGTTATTGATTATATTTGAGATTGATAATATATTGATATGGTATTGATTTTTAGGGTTCCGTACTTCAGAAGGAAGAAATGGGCGGTGGGGTCGTCACGTCCCGACGCGACCAAAAAAGATAATACCGAGGCATATAATTAACACAAATACGTTTTAGATATCTATACGCTGCAGAGATCAATTAATAGTGCCCTGAATACACCTTCGTTCCTATTGATGAAAAATTGTTTGAAGCACATAAAAATGTACGAGCGGTCTTATCAATGTTCTCACATTTTCATTTGAAATCGATGTACGAATCGCTTTCATGCTTTCCGTGTGAGAGCAAATTGACTCGCGTATTTGCATACGATCGGCATTATAGACCGGGTGGTGTCGTCAACAATTGATACACGTAAAGTTGACATACTTTGTTATCTTTTACTGTACTGTTTTTTTAGATGTACACCATTTTTTTTGAATATTTGACACATTCTTTGTACTTTTCGAAATAACACGTGCGAGATAAATATTGAATAATGAAAAAAAAATGTCTTCGGGCGCTATTGAGCTACCGGTATCCTACATTCGCCATAACAAGTACTGGCACATCGAGTCTATGAAAGTGACAATTGGCTAGTTTCGGCTTTATAGAGCTTTGTCTCTGCTGCACACTGCCTACGTAAGCATCCGTAGTTCGGTATTGGTCAAAACTTGATCAAAATGGTCGACAAACGTCAAATAGGTCAAACGGTAAGGTTTACAAAAATAAAACTCATTTCAAAAGTTAAACGTTCATACCGCCCGATACATATCAGCTTAGATTCATATATGAGCGCTTTTAATAACTGACGATTCATAATTTTATTGAGTTAGAAAGAATATAAATTCTCTACGATCATACAATTGATACCATACACCTTGTATTGTACTGGTGATAAAGCTTCAGTGATGGAGTTCGCCAGCGTGAGCACTAACCAATAAGTAAAGCAATACCTAATCTATAATAAAATATATTTCACAAGCATGTGTTAATGCGAAATAATATAAAACAATTATTAAGGGTAAAAGCGACTTCTTTACGATATTCAATAAACTGAAAAGTCTATTATATCGGTTGCCTAACTAGCATAGTTTTTTTTTTTTTTTTTTTTTATGTAATTGAAGTGGCAAACAAGCATGCAGTTCACATTGATGTTAAGTGATGACTGCAGCCTATAGACACTCACACAAAGACCAAGGTCAAAATGCAGATGCGTTACCACTCCTGAGGCCTAAGATGTTATGCCTCTGTGTCGGAAATTACAGGGCCGTACATTACCTCCTGACCGGAACACGATAGTGCTGAACACTACCATTTAGTGGCAAGTATATTAGGTAATGTGGTGGTGCCTACGCCCGCGAGCTCCGTCACTGGAGCTCTACCACCAGTAAAATTGGTTGGTAATAGATGGCGCTACTGCTACCATAAAGCAATGCAATAGATGTGAAGGAAAAATTTGACAAATCGGGCAGGGCTTCAGTAGCTCAATTGGAAGAGCGGCTGGACTAGATTCCCAGTAGGTCGCGAGTTCGAGTCTCGCCTGAAGTCAAATTTTTCTTTCCATTTTTCTTTAAAAATAAAATATATTTCACAAGCATGTGTTAATGCGAAATAATATAAAACAATTATTAAGGGTAAAAGCGACTTCTTTACGATATTCAATAAACTGAAAAGTCTATTATATCGGTTGCCTAACTAGCATAGTTGGTAATAGATGGCGCTGCTGCTACCATAAAGCAATGCAATAGATGTGAAGGAAAGATTTGACAAATCGGGCAGGGCTTCAGTAGCTCAATTGGAAGAGCGGCTGGACTAGATTCCCAGTAGGTCGCGAGTTCGAGTCTCGCCTGAAGTCAAATTTTTCTTTCCATTTTTCTTTAAAAATAAAATAAATACCTAATCTACTTGCCGCTAAATGGTAGTTCAGTGCTACCGTGTTACAATCAGGTGGTAATGTACGGCACTGTGATTTCTGGCACACTAGATAGTAGCGATTTATAGGTTACAGTGTTCACTTACCATTAATGTAAAGAGTTCACATGTTTCTATGACACTTAATGACAAAAAAAGTATTTAGAAACTAATAATTTTATTGGAATAGTATTAAGTAGTCGTTTTTAAGCAAATTGTCTGTGACAGACAGACAAATAGATACACAAGCAGGTAATTTTACAAGGTCAATATTTTCTTCTGGGATATAGAATCCTACAAATTCATCAAAGATTACACGTAAAATACGCTCAAGATTCTTTTCGTCAGATGTTTTCAAATAATATTATTTTATTTCAATATTTCCGCCAATAATACGGTTACGTTCGAAACCTTTTCAATATTGCCCCTGTTCATAATTTCGTGTTTCTTCTCTTAACGAAATTGAAACCCACAAAAACCTGATTGAATGTTCGTTTTATCTCATTGTTCGCTATTGTTGAAATTTTGGTTTGTATCGAGTCACTCAACAACAAGCCGCGGGGTATTTTTCTTGGTAACAGAAGCTTTTGATAGCCATGTTTCTTTATTAAATCGTTTGGTCCAGTGGTTTACAATGACTGCTTGATTCGATTCCCGCACCGGGAATGGTCATAGCTCACTAGAGACACCCGGCACCCGACCAGCACCGCCTCGTTTTACAGCGTCCACTCGTTGTCGACGGGTGGTCCACGGGTGAACGACGCGATGTTACTTGTGAACCACTCGCGGACAGCACGTGGTACACTTGGGAACGGCGCGTGGGCAATGCAAAGTCAACGCAAAACAAGCTAGTGGTCACCGAGTGGTCCACTCGCCATCCGCGCGTGGACCGGGTGCCGCCCGCGCGTCGAGGCGATACGGAGCGGAGTTAATGTAATGAGCGCAGACCGCTCGAAGCGGTCGGGCGCTGGTCGGGTGCCGGGTGGCTCTAGTGCGCTATGACCCTTATACCTAGTATGAGGCTGTGATTGTTAACGTATGTATAGTAGGGACTTATAGTAAGGTATTGTAGGGACTCGAGGGCGTAGGGACCACAGCATTTCAATTTTGCCTAGTTATTATATTTTATCTATCACAGAGACATAACAAGTAAGGTCTCAGTGGTGGCAACGCATTTGCGTTTTGACCTCTGGTTTTTGTGTGTTTATAGGCTGCAGTCATCACTGAACGATCCTCGATGTCAACTGCGTGGTTGTTTGCTACCTACATTACATTACAAAAATGTGAACACAAGCTTGTTTGCCTCCGTTAAATAAAAACAAAATGAAATTAAGTTGTGTGTACAAATATGTCCATAGCCTACCATAATAATCGCACAACATCGTTGATTAAGAGTCTGTTGCCTAGTTCACTCATAGAAGAAAACTACTTTCTTTTAAAAATCTCTCATTTCGCTTCAAATGTTCCTGTAGACTCAAATGTAGCGAACCAAACAATCCGTCAAAGCAAAAACACTTTTACTACTGAAGCGATTGCAGTCGAATGGAGTGAATGAAGCGCTTAGCGCCTTCAAACAACGCTGGCTTGGCTTTATGCGAATTTAAGATACTTGGGCAAAAGAGTCGTAGGCTGAATAGCGCGATTTCATTGCCTTTTTTGAATAATCTCACTTTTAGAGGGGATGAGATTTATACTAAACATGTAAGTCATTGAAAGTTAAGTATTTTAGCTGCGTTAATCATTATGTATATTTCACAATTACATATTTTATAAACTAACATAATTTGTTCGAATACTTTATATTTTATTAAAAATAAAAGCATAAAATATTTTTTTGGCAGGTGTACTATATTTGTCATTGATTAGTTAGTCAAAATGACAGTTAATCAATAGAATCTGATCCTCTATTGATCAGGAACAGAAAAATTAATCATGTCAAAATAAATGTAAATATTTATGTTTATGGAGAAGCTGTGTTGTGTCGTCGATGTTTATGCAATCGGCCTACAAAGGGTAAACTATAGGTCATACCAATTCTGTGTTTAGAAACTGATGAATATACATTTTGACAAGTACTGAATATCTCCGGGCAATCACCCAATATTTGTCTTGCCATCGCAAGAGCGACAAAATTGCAGTAGAAGGCGGTTTACTATTGCACTCAAATAAAACACAATTTTCCTTAATAACACCTCATATCGCTTCAAACGTTTCAAAATAAAATGTGGCGAGCCAAACAAAACGTCAAAGTAGAAACACTTTTGTTGCTGAAACGATTGCAGTTGAATGAAGAGATGGTGCTTAGCGCTTTGAAACAACGCTTTGGCTTTGCTTTGCTACGAATTTAAAATATTTGGCCAAAGGAGTTTTGTCGCAGGCTGAATAGCGCAATATCATTGCCTCTTTAGACTTTAGACTAAACCAACCTGATTTAGCCGGGAAAGGGATTGTCATATCATTGATTGATATGGTAAGCAAGGGTTGAGTAATGCTGTACATACTCCGACGCTATTTATGAAAGCAAAAGGTATGTAGGAAAGAGCAGGCGTAAATTAAACGCGATCGACAGGTCGTTGAGCAAGATTTGTGTTGTATCACTCACCGATCGCGTGTCGAATGAGTGAATTAAAACAGCTATACAATGCTAATGTAGATGGACGCAGAGGTACAGGATGATGAAGACTTTGACCAAACAGGTCGTATACTACCTGAAGGTGGGGCCAAGAGTCTTCGGAATCGGCGTGCATGCATGAAGAGAGTGATGAATGTAGAAGAGGCAGGAGACGTATGGGGATATTTGGCGCTCCACGCTTTCTGCCTACAGTTTAAGGGACCTGCGGCCAAGCCTAAGGGGATTGTGGCCATTTTTGATAGGCAACCTAGTGGATATATATTCTCTAGAATAATCTATGCTGCAAACCTATTTTTTACGCATATTCTTATCTGGATGAACGGAATGATTCTGCAGTGGGATCCTTACCTATATAGAGTAGACACCGAAAAAAACAGCTTGTTCCGTTTTTAAATTAAATTGACAGATATTTTGTATGAAGTTTGCACGTCAGCCGTCATGTTACTATGGAAACGTGCAGGTAAATGAATGCAAAAAAAGATCCGGACGAATTGAGAACCTCCTCCTTTTTTTGAAGTCGGTTAAAAAACTGGAACCATGCTATTTAGGGGAATGTCCAGTCTAGTACCACCATAGATTAGATAATAAATCTATGAGTACCACAGTCTAAAGAAAACGAACGTGAGTACTTTAGTACGTATACAAGTAGGTCAATTCATAATACATGTCAAGAACTGAAATTACTTACTCTAATTGTAATTAATTTGGGACCAAAAGTGATCTTTATTAATAATTCCTGAAATCGATTTCAAGGTTTGCGTTTATTAAAGTGTGCTAGCGTTCGCACTGCTGTCAAACCTATCATTTTAACATGTTTTTATGTCAATGTTTCATCAATGCAAACTCACGGTTAAACCACATAACACGTTCGTTTTCTTAAGACTGTGGTTAAACTATGAATTGTAATACATGGTTTTAATCTCTCAGATACCTCAGACGCACGACGTAAAAGATCGGATGTAATATCAAAAGGAATTACTTTGGTCAGCCTCATAAATCCTTATTGGCAAATTATGGAAGCGTTTTATCCCGAGCCTTTGAGTGGACGAGTTATAGCGTTCAACGTTTTAATATGTTTTTATCGACATACGATCTGTGTTTTGTTGGGTAAACTTTTTTTTTATGCAATGAAAGTGGCAAACAAGCATGCAGTTCACATTGATGTTAAGTTAAGACTGCAGCCTATCACCCCACACACAGAGCAGAGGAAAATACGGATGCGTTACCACTCCTGAGGCCTAAGGTGTTATACCTCTGTGCCGGGAATTACAGGGCCGTACATTACCACCTGACCGGAACAAAACGATAATGCTGAACACTACAATTAAGCGGCAAGTATATAAGGTGATGCGGTGGTAGCTACGCCCGCGAGCTCCGTCACTGGAGCTCTACCACTAGTAGAAAATTTATGTCTTATATTAAGTATATTATGACAGCTCAGTCATCAGTTGAAAGTGTACGCTCCCGAGTTGACTCCCGTTCTGACGCGCCTGTTCTCGCTCTCCTACGATCGCGGTATAGCTCTGTCTTCGTGGAAGACAGCCCTTGTGCACCCGATCCCCAAAAAAGGGGATCCGGTAAACTACAGACCCAATGCGATTACTTCCCTTCTTTCTAAGGTCATGAAACGTGTAATAAACACCCAGCTGCTGAAATACTTGGAGGATCACCAGCTGATCAGCGGTCGCCAATATGGCTTTCGGCATGGCAGATCGGCTGGTGATCTTCTAGTGTACCTCATGCACCGATGGGCTCAGACCTTAGATAACAGTGGGGAAGCATTAACTGTGAGCCTAGACATCGCAAAGGCTTTTGACCGGGTCTGGCACAGGGCTCTTCTCGCGAAGTTACCATCGTACGGTCTCCCTGAGAAGCTATGCCATTGGACAGCCAGCTTTCTGTCAGAGCGTTCCATCAAAGTTCTAGTCGATGGACAAAGCTCTGACACTTTACCAATAAACGCTGGTGTACCGCAGGGCTCTGTGTTATCTCCCACACTTTTCTTACTACATATCAATGACATGTTAGAACAGAACCTTAACTATCATTGTTATGCTAATGACAGTACGGGAGATGCACACTATACTAGCCGCGCAAATGCTTCTCGGGCGCCTATCAAGGAGAGTAGAACTAGACTTGTGTCTGAAGTCGAGAACTCTCTAGAGCGAGTCTGATTGGGGAAGACTAAATCTAGTCCAGTTCAACATACAAAGACACAAGTCTGCGCGTTTACCGCTAAAAAATCCCCATTCATTGTAGCGCCACAGTTTCAGAACACTCAACTCACCATTAGTAAAAGTGTAGGTATCCTGGGTGTTGACATTTCAAATGAAGTGCAGTTTCGGGGTCATATAGAGGGTAAGATCAAGCTGGCATCCAAGAAGCTCGGGGTGCTAAACAAGGCGAGGCAGTATTTCACACCGGGGCAACTTCTACAGCTATATAAAGCTCAAGTGAGGCCCCATTTGGAATACTGCTCTCATCTTTGGGCGGGAGCCCCTAAATACCAGCTCGGTCCCCTTGACTCCATTCAAAAACGTGCCATTCGAATCGTCAACGACCCAGGAATCACAGATCGACTCGAAGATCTGAGTCTGCGCAGAGACATCGGTTGTCTATGCATCTTCTACCGCCTTTACAATGGTGAATGCTCTGATGAACTGTTCGATCTGGTGCCATTGTCTCCATTCCTTCATCGTACCACCCGCCGAAGAGAGAAGTTTCACCCGCACAGATTGGACACTTGGCAGTGCTCAACAGCCCGATTCGCGCGTTCATTCCTGCCCAGAACGTGCAAATTGTGGAACGAACTTCCCTCTGAGGTGTTCCCCCGGCGCTACAATATGAGGTTCTTCAAAACAGGCGTCAAAAGAGTCCTTCAACGCTGGCAGCGCGTCAGCAACTCCCCTGATGTTGCAAATGTTCATAGGCGACCGTAACCACTTTCCATCAGGTGGCCCGTCTGCTCGTCTGTCAATCGTTTGACATAAAAAAAAAATCACACCAGCCGAATGACGTCCACAGCTGGACAAAGCCTTCCCCATAGACGCTTACAACAGTGTGATGCGTCATTAGGGGAGAATATGCCATAATGGCTACGCTTGGCAGGCGAATTGGCGATCGCAGTGACGTTAGTTTTATCGCAAGACGCTGCTACCCATCCTGCGTTGTTATATTTACTACGGGCGGTAGTAGTATTGGCATGGTTTGACCGTCATTGTTCGGTTGACTGACTGCACAAGCGGAAGAATTCTCTTCCACAAATTCTTCTGCTAGTGGGCGGTGGGGTCACCACGTCCCTACGTCAGTAACAACTTAGTAGGTATTCATATTTATGAGTAAATATAATATTTGATCAATTAAAAGACATACTAAAAACTGTCTGAGGTGCCGCATGTGGGACACCCGATTGAAACGAAGTTCCTTTTCAACTTCTAATGAATAACTTTCACAATCCATTGTGGTCAATCGGTCGGTTCTGATGAATTATCAACGACAGGGTAAGAGTGGCAGATACAAATGGACGCGCGTCATCGATCACAGACACTGCACGTGTACTGTTGTGTCCCTTGTTTTGACTATTATTTATTGCTATTCTATTGTTCTGGCTAATTATATAAGTTGTGAGATATTTACGTTAGAACTAAACAAAATACAGAAAAGTAATATATCAATGCAGAATTTACCATACAGAGTTTCCCATATTATAGACAAAAACAAAATTTATTCAGTATGTCAGGAATTTTAAGCTGGAGTTTGGTTATATGTATGTATGTATCTTCACGCCAGGTCCCTATCGGGATACGCAGAGAGTGTGGAGCGCCACATAGCCCAGTCCTGGCACACCGCCCGTGTCACATCTACATTCATCATTCTATTCATACATGCACGCCGATTCCAAAGACTTTTGACCCACCATATAGGGTCAGTTTGACTACGCGACGGAAATTCGGCGGCTGATTTTACGTTCCGACGTATTCGGCTGATATGATACACGTTATGTGTCGAACTTACGCGGCGGAACTTCAGTTCAGTGTACAGTCCACACTGTCGGTATAGTGTGTGAATTCAACAATGGAACCGAACTTCGGTCGTACGCCCGACCGTAGTTACGCTGTACGCAATAACGCAGCGTAATTTGGACATAGTATATCGTCAGTAATTCAAATAGCACTGCAGGCGAAAAGTGCCGAACTTCCGTCGCGTTGCTTCGGCATATTGTGTTTGCACACTAAGCCTCGTCATTTTCGACACAGAGGCTAAACAGCTTAGGCCTTAGAAGTAACGTATCGAAATTGAAATATCAGTTTTTATAAAGATGTTTGTAGGCTACAGTATACACCTACCACTAATATCAACTGTGTGCTTGTTTACCATTTTCTTGGCATCAAAAACTGTAATGGTTAAGGTAACTATAAATCCCTGCCAATATTATAAAATTAAATGCGAATGTAAGTTTGGTTGTATCTATTTCATGCGAAAATTTCTTAACCAATTATCATGAAATTTGGACACATATTCTTCGAGATATCAAAATTAACATAGGATAATTTTTACTGAAAAAAGTATACGCGGGCAAAAGCTAGTGCGATAGAAAACAATTTCATATCCATCAACAGTATGACGGATATACGTGTCATACAAATGGACATCAACCGAGGTGATCCATCACTGTGAAATGCGGTGCAGTCTGCCGCTGTATGTACCTACGTCATTTATTTGTCTTTGACCACACCGCACGTATAGCTGATTGAAACATTTAACTACCTCAGCAGTGACACTGAAGTTCGATAAATGGGTTGAGAAGTATGTATGTATGTATGTATCTTCACGCCAGGTCTCTAACGGGGTAGGCAGAGAGAGTGGAGCGCCAGATATTCTGATGTTGACACACCTCCCGTGCCTCATCTACCTTCATCATTATTTTCATACATGCACGCCGATTCCTAATGTAGTATAATACCTACATGGTATATTACCTACTTATTATTAAACTTACGATATGTGTAAACATTACTCCCCCATTTACAAAGCCAAACGTTTCGTACGAATTCTTTCTGATCGGCGAGGAGCGGGGGTAGTGTTGGCACTACTCTGTAGCGGCAAAGACTCGAATGCTGCAGCCTGTGTAGTCAGCGGCAAAGACTCGAAAGCTACAGCCTGTGTAGTCCCTTCAGATCTCGACAATGGAGTCGTTATAGTTGTAGAGCCACGATTTGGCTCTTTCTGTGTACAACTGCTCTGCGGCTCCGCAGGCTGTGTAGCTGATGTTCCTTGATACGATGTGTTATCTTCAAAACGAACTAATCGTGGCCTTAGCTGTTCCACATGTTTCTTTTTTGTCTTCCCATTTTCTAAAACCTCGTATGAATAAATACCTGTTCTTTTCTTAATAATACCTGGTTCTGAACCTCTTTCAGTTGGTCGATTTATCCAAACGTTATCACCTGGTTGATAATCTGATATAACGTTTTTGCTATTAGCATTTAGCTCTTGGAACAAACGAGCTTTTTCCAAATTTTCGCTGACGTTTGGTTTTAATAGATCAAAAATGGTTCGCATCCTCCTCCCGAACATCAATTCAAATGGAGTTCGATTTGTTGAATGCCGTGGAGTACAGCGGTATGCTCTTAAAAATTTGTTCAGCCGATGATGTACATCGTGTTTGCCATCTGCTGCTAACATTCTTTCTTTAAATGTGCGCACTGCACGTTCTGCCAGCCCATTTGTTCTAGGATGATACGGTGTACTTTTTATATGTGTGATGTTCTGATCTTTACAGTAATCCTTAAAATCATCTGATGTGAATTGTGGCCCATTATCACTTACTATATATCGTGGTAAACCAAATGTTGTAAAAATTTTATCTAATTGATTGATCGTTGCAGTAGTTGTGGTGGTTTTCATCGGTATAACCTCCAGCCACTTGGTGTAAGCGTCTATTACTATAAGCCACATGAAACCGAAAATAGGACCTGCAAAGTCTATATGTAGGCGATGCCAGGGTTCTGGGGGCACTCCCCATGGATAAACTGGTGCTTCCTTTGTATTCTTTCGTGACTTTTGACAATACTCGCAAGACTTTGAGAAATCTATTATATCTTTATCAATGTTTGGCCAATAAACATGCAGTCTTGCTAAGGATTGTATGGCATTAATACCGTTGTGCCCATCATGGAGCATTTCTAGAATGTCTTTTTGGAAAATTTTTGGAATGCACAATCTTCCGTTCCATAATACTATACCATCTTCAAATGACATCTCATGACGTTTTTCATAAAATGTGTGAAAATGATTAGGTAATGTTTTTTTTTCCGGCCAGTTTGAAGTAATAAAACTTTTTATTTTGTTTAGCACATTATCTTTTAAGGTTTGTCGTTTCAAACTTTTAAGAGTGATGGGAAGGTTTCTCAGTCTAAGATTTAACAAATGCGCATATTTTGGTAACCCTGTTATTTCCTCTGACGCCATTGTTGTGCTTGGTAGAGGAAGACGAGAGAGTGCATCAGCTGGAGTGTTTTCTTTTGATGAATGATAACAAATGTCATAATCATAACTATTCAAAACCATTGACCACCTTAACAATCTATTACTAGCAACCTTAGGTGTTTCTCGATCTTGATTAAAAATGCGCTCTAGTGGTTTGTGGTCAGTAAGGAGGGTAAACTTTCTACCATATAGATAGTGATGAAATTTGTTTACGCCGTAAATTATACCCAGAGCTTCTTTGTCGATTGTTGAATATCTTTTTTCTACTTCATTTAAAGTTCTAGATGCAAAGGCTATTGGTTTCATAACGTTGTTTTGTTTGTGAAACAATACAGCACCTAATCCTTTATCATAAGCATCACTGCTTAAAAAGATGGGTAATTCGGCATCGTAATGTATTAAGGTATCCGTTGAGGTGAGAGTGTTCTTTAAATCTTGGATAATGCGCGTATCCTCTTCTGTCCAATTCCATCTTTGACCTTTTTTTAATAATCTATATAGATAAGCGCATTTGAAGTGCAAGTTATTGATGAAACGGCCATAGTATGTTATAGAACCCAAAAATGAGCGTAGTTCTGATACGTTTTTGGGTACTGGCATGTTCTTTATGGCTTCTATTCTCTCGTTTGTAGGATGTATACCATATTTATCTATTCTATGACCCAAAAATTTGATACTTTCTTGAAACCATGCACATTTACTTCCTTGACTTTTGACACCTGCTGCTGTTAATCGTTCTAGAACAGCTTTTACGCGTTTAACGTGCTCCGTTAGTGTTGATGCTGTTATCAAAATGTCATCCAAGAAGCATACTGTGCCATCCAACCCACTCAGTATTTGATGCATGATTCTTTGAAAAACGGCTGGAGCGAATGATATTCCAAACGGCAAACGTTTGTATTGAAAATATCCTTTGTGTGTTGCGATTGTTAAAAACTTTTTGGAATCTGGGTGAACAGATAATTGTAAATAAGCGTCTTTGAGATCGATTTTAGTAAAAAGCTGACCGCCAGCTAATTTTGAAGTTACTTCTTCAAACCGCGGCAACGGATAATCGTCTGTTTGGACATATCGGTTAATAGTAACTTTAAAATCTGCACAAATTCGGATATTTCCGTTCGATTTAAGCGCTATTACAATTGGTGAAGCCCATTCGATTGGTGTCGTCATAGTATCAATCGGTTCTAATATGTCTTCCTTAACAAGGCGTTCCAGTTCTTTTGTTACTTGATCACGAAGTGCTAAAGGTACTGGACGAGGTCTAAAAGCTTTTGGTTGTACATCTTTATTAATATGTATTTTAGCGCAGTGTCCATTTATTGTTCCCAATTTTCCATCAAACAAAGAATTAAAATCCTTTAAAAGTTTATTTTTATAGTAATCGGTACCTTTTGTTTTGGTGTGTTTCGTGTCTTCCGTTTTTATGTTACATAATCTAGCCCCTTCTGGCATAGGTAAATTAAATGCAAGACACCAATCCAATCCGAAAAGAGGGACGTCGTTTTCTTTTGTTACGTGGGCTTCCAGAATTTTTGTTGTGTTGAAAGCTGTTACAGATATTTTACAAACGCCTAAAGTTTCAACTTGTACAGCTGTATAAGCAATCAGATTTTTGCATTTCTGTAGTTCTGGTCGACCAATTTTTTTCCATAACTTATGTCCTATCACTGTATGCACTGCTCCAGGATCATATAGCATTTCAATATTTATTTTGTTTAAAATTGTTGTTATCATAACTTTTGTGATATGTTTATGCGAATTAATATGAAAAGTATTCGTACTTTCATCGCTATCGCTGGTATTCGAAACCGAGTCATGTTCATTCAAACGTCGAGTTCTAGAATTTTTATGCTTAGTTGTTAAACAAACCGACGAAAAATGATTTTTCTTTCCACAATTGTCACAAATTTTACCTCTAGCAGGACAATCTCGGAGTTGATTGTGATATCTGTTGCCACAAAATATACATTTCCTAGATTCTCTCGTTCTGTTATGCGATTTCTTTGATTTTTTTGATATCTTATTGGTTGTAGCATGCTCCAAATGTTTACAAGTAAATAATTGTTGAGTTTCTGTTATACGTAAGGTTTGAATTTCAGCCTGTTCCAATTCTCGTGCTGTTGCTAGTACATCGGCTAACTTTGATTTATTTGATGGATGAGCCCTTATAATTTCCTGTTGCCATCTAACATTGTTGATACCGATAACTAGTTGATCTCGAATACGTTCTTCTAAGTTTGATCCAAACTCGCAATGCCCAGCTAGTGCACGCAATTCCAAAACAAACTTGGATACGGGTGTGTTGTGAGCTCTCTGTTTCGCTGTGAATGCAACCCGTTCAGATAATACATAGGTCTTTTTACCATAGTGTTCGTTTAAGACCTCTATAATTTCATCAAAAGTCTTATTTGTTATTGATGTTAGACGGAAATGGTTTACAAGCACCTTGAAAGTTGTGGCACCTACCTTTGAAAGTAATAGTTGTTTGCGTTTGTTATCATGTTCATTACTTTCCAGTAGTCCATGTAGATCAAGAGCTATTTTGAATCTTTGGATATAATATTCCCATTCCTCCAATTCATCTTCAAATTTCTCGAAATTAAATACCTGGGAGAACTTTTCAGTCATCCTCGTCGCCAATTATGTTGTATAAGGCATTTAAATAGTGTTATAAAATAATAAGATAGTTTCCAGTTGAGTATATATTTACAAGTGACAATACACAACGTTGCTATGTTACACATATCGTCATCTTATTCTAAGTTTAATAATAAGTAGGTAATATACCATGTAGGTATTATACTACACCTAAGACTTCTGACCCACCATCAGAGAGTAGACAGACCGGTTGAGAAGTAATAATGTTTTTTTACTAGCGAGGAGTTTCTTGATGAATCCCAACGTATTAGTGGCCTATTTACACAAGAATAATAATAATGAGGTTCTCCAGACTGAATTTCGGCCCCGGCCGCCAATCTCAACAGAGACTAGCCAACTGCGCGGGAGATATTATAGTGCACAGGTGTATGCGCAAACATAGGTGCACTCTCTGTTCCCTCACTCTCATAGTCCGATGGGACGGCAACCCGACGATCGAGGCCCAAAATCGGGCGCAGGACCGACGGCATTACGCGCTCTCCGAAGCACCGGTACCAGACTTCGGAGACTGGCAATTTCTTTACAGAAAAACCCAATAACAAATTTTCCCGATCTTTGGCTTCACCATCGTGATTACGACCACTGAGCCAACGAAGTAGTCAAGTATACAGAGGCAGTGTAAACCACTTACAGTACTCAAAAATTAATATTGCACATCGAGCCTGCGAAAGAGACGATCTGCTCGTTTCGACTTCGTAGAGCGTTATCTCTGTTGCATACTGCCTACGTAAGCACTGACAGTCTAGTATTGGTCAAAACTAGAGTAAAATGGTCGACAAACGTCAATTAGGTACGGTGCAAAGGAGATAACGCTCTACAGACCCGAAATAAGCCGAAGTCTCCTTCCTAGGCTCAATGTGCAATATTTATTGTTGAGCACTTTAGTTGTATATTCATCACTTCAGCTAACAGACACCAAATATGCCAAAATCGCCATATATTGGCGATGGTTGATGTTTTTTACTGGTGGTAGAGCTCCAGTGATGGAGCTCGCGGCCGTAGGCACCACTTGCCGCGAAATGGTAGTGTTCAGCACTATCGTGTTCCGGTCAGGTGGTAATGTAATGTAAGGCCCTGTAATTTCTGGCACAGACGCATAACACCTTAGGCCTCAGGAGTGGTAACGCATCTGCATTTTGACCGTGGTCTTTGTGTGGGTGTCTATAGGCTGCAGTCATCACTTAACATCAATGTGAACTGCGTGCTTGTTTACCACTTCCATTACATAAAAAAAAATGGTAGTAGAGGTGATTACATCGCGGGACGCTGCTGCCCGTGTTATCGCATATACTACCGCCCTATTGGAAGTATTGGAACGCCATTCTCCTTTACTAGGCGGTAGGTAGGTAGGAGACAGCTCGCTTATTCGAGCACATCCAACAGGTGGTCGACACAGTGCTTGTGCAGTATCCTTCTGCGGAGTTGGTGATTCTTGGTGACTTTAACGCACACCATACGGAGTGGTTGAGTTCCCGGATCACGGACTTCGCTGGAAGATCTGCACACGATTTCGCGTTGGCTAATGGACTCTCACAAGTTGTAACCGGGTTTACCCGGATACCAGATGTCGAGGGTCACACTGCCTCTTTGCTGGATCTTCTGCTGACCTCACATCCTGCCAACTATCAGGTGGTGGTCGAGGCTCCCTTAGGATCCTCGGACCACTGTCTGGTACGCACAAAAACCTCATTGTCGGTTCGAGCGCCGCTGCGGCCCTCGGCAACTCGACAAGTGTGGCATTACAGGTCGGCAGACTGGGATGGACTGAGGGAGTTCCTGACGTCCTACCCATGGAGGCAGCTTTGTTTCTCGTCGGAAGATCCGAGCACGTGTGCCGATGCTGTAACCGATGTGATACACCAGGGAATGGAATGTTACATTCCGTACTCTGTGGTATCCATTGGCGGACAGTACCAGCCCTGGTTCGATAAGTCCTGTGCTGTGGCTTCTAGTCACAAGCAGGAGGCTTACAGAACCTGGACTGCGGCTCACGCTTGTAAGGATCCTAATGCCTCCGGCCTTAAGAGAGCACTCAACGCTGCATCCAGGTCCACTAAGCGGCGCATGGCCAAAGCGAAGTCGAAGCACATCGGTAGAGTTGGCAGGAAACTAATGAGGCACCCTCCCGGGAGCCGTGCCTATTGGTCTCTTGCCAAAGCTATCGAAGGGAATTTTTGTCGGTCATCTTTCCCACCACTGCGTAAAATTGACGATAGCCTGGCCCACACGGCAAAAGAGAAAGCTGACCTTCTGGGCAGCCTCTTTGCCTCAAACTCGACTCTTGACGACATGGGTATCACAGCGCCTACCATCCCGCGCTGTGAAAGCTCTATGCCTGACGTCAAATTCACTCAGAAGAACGTCAGGCGAGCTCTTTTATCCCTTGACGTCAAGAAGTCGAGTGGGCCGGACTCCGTCCCTGCGGTGGTGTTGAAGATGTGCGCTCCCGAGCTGACCCCCGTTCTGACGCGCCTGTTCTCGCTTTCCTACGATCAAAGAACCGTACCGTCTGCGTGGAAGACCGCCCTCGTGCACCCGATACCCAAAAAAGGGGATCGCAGTGACCCGGCCAATTATAGGCCCATAGCAATAACCTCCCTACTCTGTAAAGTCATGGAGCGTGTGATCAATACTCAACTGCTGCAGTATCTAGAGGATCATCAGCTGATCAGTGACCGCCAATATGGATTTCGTCATGGCAGATCTGCTGGTGATCTTCTAGTATATCTCACGCACCATTGGTCCCACGCCTTGGACAAGAGTGGGGAGGCATTGGCTGTAAGCCTGGACATTGCTAAGGCCTTTGACCGGGTCTGGCACAGGGCACTCCTCGCGAAACTTCCATCCTACGGTCTTCCCGAGAGGCTATGCAACTGGACAGCCAGCTTTCTGTCTGAGCGTTATATACAAGTCTTAGTTGACGGTCAGCGCTCAGACAGACTACCTATCAACGCTGGTGTGCCGCAAGGCTCTGTGTTATCTCCCACGCTTTTTCTTCTGCATATCAATGAAATATTGGAGCAAAACTCCAATTTTCATTGCTATGCCGATGATAGTACGGGAGATGCACACTACACTAGCCGTGCAAATGCCTCTCGGACACTTATCGAGGAAAGCAGGACTAGACTTGTGTCTGAAATCGAGCACTCTCTGGAGCGGGTCTCGGATTGGGGTCGACTTAATTTAGTACAGTTTAACCCCTCGAAGACACAAGTCTGCGCGTTCACCGCAAAAAAAACCCCATTCATTGTAGCACCACAGTTCCAGGGCATTCCGCTCGCCGTTGATAAGAGTATCGGTATCCTGGGCGTTGACATATCGAACGAAGTGCAATTCGGGAGTCACATTGAGTGTAAGACCAAGTTGGCATCCAAAAAGTTGGGGGTGCTTAACAAAGCGAGGCAGTATTTCACATCGGGGCAGCTACTACAGCTTTATAAGGCCCAAGTGCGGCCCCATCTGGAATACTGCTCTCATTTGTGGGCGGGAGCCCCCAAATACCAGCTTGGTCCACTTGACTCCCTACAAAAACGCGCCGTTCGTATTGTTAACGATCCAGGACTTACCGACAGGCTCGAACATCTGAGCCTGCGCAGGGACATTGGGAGTCTGTGCGTGTTGTACCGTCTCTACAATGGTGAGTGCTCTGCGGAACTGTTTGACATGGTGCCACCGTCTCTTTTCCTACACCGTACTACCCGCCGAAGAGAGAAGTTCCACCCACACCGACTGGACACCTGGCAGTGCTCAACGGTGCGGTTTTCACGTTCGTTCCTGCCCAGAACGTGTAAATTGTGGAACGAACTTCCCTCTGAGGTGTTTCCTAGGTGCTACAATATGGGGTTCTTCAAAAATGGCGTCAAAAGAGTCCTTCAGGGCTGGCAGCGCGTTGGCAACTCCCCTGGTGTTGCAAATGTTCATAGGCGACGGTGACCACTTTCCATCAGGTGGCCCGTTTGCTTGTCTGTCAACCTTCAGACATAAAAAAAAAAAAAAAAAAAAAAAAGGTCCGTCACGTCCCTTTATCTCGACAATTAGACTCCTGCATAATTATACAAATTTAAAACTACTGAAAGTACAATACATTTTTCAGTTTTTTTTATACTCAATCCAAAATGGTGAATAATAGAGGATGAACGAATCGGACGAAGTCTATAACTGACCCATTTATTATACAATATTCTAGTCCCTTAACGACTTACATAAGCTATCGTATACTCTCTTAGACGTCTTGAGACTCACGCTCAAAAAAGAAATACGTGTCTTCATAAAACGTTATAAGGAGAGCTACTTTACATATAAGTAGGGTTAAGAGCTCGCGAGTGACGTAAAATGACGTAAGTGGCATTCGTAATACTTTGCCGGACCCTACTGTGTATAAAAGTTTTACGCCCTTGTGTATTGAAGGAGCAAGCAGTCTTGAGGAGTCTTGTTGGGTATATGTAGAATTTTAGATTGGGAAAAAAGTTAGGAACAATTTTGTTACAGACTCACGTGTTTTCAGGGTCATGTATTGTGGATTAATGTTTCATTTTGGGTCTTCCCGTGTTTCAAAAGAAAAAACAGAACCCTAATAATCTCATTTGTGTGCCTATCTGTCTGTCCATCTGTCACAGGGAATTTTAGTTTGTGAATCGGGTTGACAGAGATGGAATTTGGTACACGTTTATTTTGTAAATAATGTTTTATAAATGACTCTAACTATTTTTTTTTAAGTATATCGGCAGGTAGCCTCTCCAGTTAGGATATCTAGATAGTGTTGTCGGCGTGTCCTTTCCATAACCGGCATGTTATTCGTATGTGTGGGCATCTGTAGGTGTGTACTGTGTGTATCTGTAGCGGGTGATGAAATAAAGCACAGGTTGGCAGAAGAAAGTTGTATATTGCCAAAGATTTATTTTTTTATTAACATAATGGGTAAAACAAGTGCCTGAATAAGTTGTATTTTAATTTGAGTGGGAAGGAAATTTCTCCGATAAGATCCGCCCGTTCTACTGCTTCCGGCAGGGAAAACCATATTTACCAGAATACGATACTACTACTGTTACTAGTCTTCTGCCCATTTAATTCAGTAGGTAGGTACTACCCGCTTTATGTCACTTTAATTTCACAGACGTCCACTGTTCTAACTGGCAGCATAACTGCCCTACTATAATTCGATTCAACTGTCTCCCATTAACTATCTGCTATTCAAGTATCTAAGCCGACCGTGGCGCCACCTAGTATTCTCTGTTAAACATATTTAAGTTACGTCTGCGATAAACTACATGCCGCTAGTAGTCACATTTAGGTTACTCCTACAAGTATATTGTAGGATACCTACATAAAATAAAAGATATTGTTATTATGAATCGCACATTTTTACATGACATTTTACAACTTTTTTGACAACTTTAGAATAATTAATTTAATAAAATAGGCAAATCTTGAACATTTTCCTTTTGTATCCAAAAACTATTGGGACTTTTTGAAAAAATAAAATAGATCTACGAGTATATATTTCGATAAGTTCATGGTATATAAATGTTACTTCCTCGATTCTACGGAACCCTGTGCATGCGAGTTTGACTCACACTTGGCCGGTTTTTTTACTGAACAGCTCTGTCACACAGATACAAAAATAGTTAGAAGAGGTGAACGAAATTATAATGAAATGTAATGTATCTTCACGCTAGGTCCCTAACGGGGTAGACAGAGAGTGTAGAGCGCCAGACATCCCGGTTCTGACAAACCTCTCGTGCCTCGTCTACCTTCATCATTCTCTTCATACATGCACGCCGATTCCTAAGACTTTTGACCCCACCATCAGACAGAACTCGACCTATTTGGTCATGGTAGGTCAGCCTTGGTCTTCCTGGGCCTCTGCAACCATCCACATTCGCATTGTATATCTGTTTAGTCATTCGCTCATTCGACATTCTTTCTATATGCCCGAACCATCGGAGCATGCCTTTTTTAATTTTTACACCGATACTATCATTCACACAAAGTCTCTTTCTTACATCTTCATTACGAACGCGATCGGTGAGTGATACACCGCAGATCTTGCACAAAGATCTCATCTCGACCGCGTTCAACTTACTTTCATGCTCTTTCCTGCATACCCAGCTCTCGCTTCCATATAAAGTTCGAGTATGTAGTTACGAAATTATAAAGTTCCACTTTTATCGTCCGATCCCGGAAAAAGGACCACCCGAGCCACAAAAGAAGATTAGTTTTATTGTGTAAACTCTATTACGTGACATGAATGTGTGCGCGCCTTATTCCAAGTGAACGTCGCGGTGATAGGTCAGTCGCCCATTCTAGCCTCGTAAGGGTGACAGAGTCTTGAGATACATTTATTTGGTTTAGTCTAGGAAAGACGTACACTGCTGAAGTCTTTCCCAAAGACGGCCACCATACTGCAACTTTATTACTGGTGGTAGAGCTCCAGTGACGGAGCTCGCTCGCTCAATATCTACCCTGACGAAGTTGTTGGTGCAGCAAGTATAAAAGTAGCCTAAGTTACTCCTTATTAAATAAGCTAAGAAAGTCCCGTTAAAATCGGTCTTGTCGTTCCCGAGATTAGCGGGAACAAACAGACAGACAAAAATTGTAAAAACTGTTGTTTTGGCATATGTACCGTGTATACATACGTATGCATGTTGTAAAAAGTGGTTATTTTAATATCACAAACAGACACTCCAATTGTATTTATTTGTATAGATATATGTCAATGTAGATAGCACGGGAGGTGTGTCTGGACCCGGTCTGGCGTCATATCTGGCGCTCCACTGCTTACCCTTTAAGGGACATAGCGTGAAAATATAAATATAATCGAGGCGTAACGGGCTATTTGGTTTAAGCGACATTTTGGATGATATTGAGTTATATACATATTTGGAATCAGCGAATTTTTCTCCATCGAATGATGCCGGTTTCATTAAGATCGGAGCACTTTTTTGGCGTTTCGAACAATACGATTTTCGTATCGTTTCCAAAGTGGCAGTGTCTTAAACGACGTGGATTTTGCATTTTTTATTAAATCATATACTTGAACCATACCATCACATTAATAACTGAGACATAAACCAGTCACCCTATCTCTCATAAATAAGTGAATAAGAGTTAAAGCGTTTTTCCTGATTCTAAATTTTATTAAAAAGTAACTTGAATCATTTTCACTTCCCTAATCACACGGTGTGATGTCGCTTAAACCATTTGTCCGTCACCCAAATACGATATGGGTCGTCGCTTAAACTCTTTTAGCTGCATCTATTTTCCACGCCGGGTGCTACTTGAATCAAATACTCGTTTTTGTTCAGATATTTTGTTTAGTCGTTAAACCATTTTAGTCCTACTTTATTTATAAATAATTATAGTTGATGTTCCTACATTGAGACTGATTTTACTTAATTATCGTACAAAATACTAATGTACCTAATTTTGCTGATTAAGACTGAAAAGTAAATTAATATAATTGATGTTCCTAGTGAGACTGTTATATAATAATAATTATTCTAAATAAATACTTTGATTGATTATTATGTTGTGTTTATTTATTCATTTATTCAATGTAAGCACCTGAAATGTTCGGTGATTGCAATATATCCTGGTTGTTGGTTGTTTTATCAGCCATTGATAGTCTTAGATGTAAATAAACCATAATTATTCATAGACATTAAACGTTACAATTTCAATGTTATATGTCACATAAGTAAATTAGCCTGACAGTCATTTTAATCTAAATTGGTAGTTATGATAAATAGCTAGCTTCTACTTATTTTGGGTTTCGTTACTTCATACCTTTTGGCTTGCTCTGTAAATAGAATGCGTTGTCGCTTAATTTTTTTCCCCTGTAGCCAGTTGTAGTTATGAAGTCACTTAAATCGTTTTTCCTGTCTCTAAAAAAGGGCACGTTGTATTAAGCGACATTTATCTTTGTAAATAAAGGCCCGCTTTATTTGGTATTAGCATCAACAACTAGATATTTTTAATTAAATTTCAATGCAGTTTACCCCGTTTAAATAACTGCAGAAGTTTTTTTGTTCTGAATTTTATTTCGAAATTTCAAACTTTAAAAGCCTCTCCTGTAAAGTTGCAAAAATGTCGCTTAAACCAAATAGCCCGTCACCCCTCGATTATGATGTAAGTAACGAAGTTTGCATATTATTTCCGCATTCAATGCAAATATATTTAAGTGATTTTCATCAGTGGACGCAGGAACAACTGTCACTGGCAAATGTATTTGCAGTTGGCAGACTCGAAATATTTATTACGAATTCGCAGTTATAAAGCCACGTACGTGTTGTACTAAATTGAATAAGTAGCTCTATGGACAGTATTTTACTTTTCGTTCTAAGATAGACGTGATAAGTCCGTGTTTATCTTCAAATTTTCAAAATTGAAAACACAAACCTTCCTCATGAATCAATACCTGATGTTGTAAACCGCATCAAATCCGTGCAGTAGTCGTTGAGTTTATCGTAAAAAGAAAGACAAACACCGGAGTGAGGAGGGGGGGAACTTTGTTATATATTAATTACTAGTTTTTGCCCACGACTTCGTCCGCGTGTACTCTTATCATTGCGAATTGTAGCTTATAACCTATATTACTGTAAAGTTTCATCCAAATCCGTCCAGCATTTTTTTCGTGAAAGAGTGACATTCATCCATGCATCCATCCATACTCACAAACTTTCAAACTTTCGCATTTATAATATTAGTAGGATAGGATGTAAAGATAGACTGAAACAAGGTTTTTAAAGGTTGAAAACAATCATGCAATTCATATAGATGGAGATTAAATAAAATCATTAATCATTAAGCGATCCCTGAGGGCTATTACAGGACAGTACTTTAACATGAAACGCGCATGGTCTCGCGGCTGGTGTATATCGTCTAAACCTTGTCGGAGGCCTTATGGGCGGTTTGAAAACATCCGACAGCGGGTTGGCCACTAACCCGTATCTCCACCAATCCGCGTTGGAGCAGCGTGGTGGAGTAATCTCCAGGCCTCCCGCCAAATAAAGGGGAGAAACTCGAGCCCAGCAATGGGTCGTATGATGGGTTGCCATTAATATTATACATGCATTACCATCTAACCGGAATACGATAGTGCTGAACACTACCATTTGGCGGCAGATTCAGGTAATACGATGTTGTCTACGCCCTCAACCTCCCACAGTGGACATCTACTGCCAGTTATATTGTAACCAGTAACTCTTCTTCTCTTTTGTGTCACTCTTGTCAGAGTGGTCGTGATCACGCTAAGGCATCCGCGTTGGTGTTGGAGGCAGACACAGCTCTCTTTACGATCTCCCGCCATCTTTCTCGGTTTGTGGACTGTCTAGCGCAGTCTGACACACGGTTTCCCACTGCAGATTTCACTTAGTCAGTCCAAGTAAGTGATCTGCCGCGTGATCGCGTTCCCTCCACTTTTCCTTGTACGACCAGTCATTCTATCGAGTCATTTCCACGTCGATACATGGCCAAAGTACTGAAGTATACGTGTTTGTACTATGGTCGATAGGCGCTTTGTGACCCCAAGTTTCTGGAGTATGGACACATCGGTGCGGAACTCCGTCCAAGATATGCCAAGCATCTTCCTCCAGCACCATATCCTTAGAGCATCTATCTTCCCTCTTTCCAACTCACGCACTGTTCACGTCTTTGCAGCGTACTGGAAGATTGGTAACACAAGTGTACGCAATAACTCTACAGGACTAATAATCACATACTGCAGTTGTTTGAAAAAAAAAATATATAGTAGCTATGTGCTATTACATTTTTTTTTCAAACATATTAAGGCACAGTTTTTCAAGTGTTGGTACGTGCTCGAGTACCTATTGGCCGGTAAAAGTATTAAACACTTCAGCGAGCCTGCACTTTGGTAAAATTGACCCATTTTGAACCGAGTTCAAAAAGGAGGAAGTTCTCAATTCGGCAGGTATTTTTTTTATGTATGTATGCCGATTTCGCGGAGGTTTCTGAACCGATTTACGTAATCTTTTTCTTGTTTGATGCGGAATAGTTTCGAATTGGTTGATTCAGGTTGGCCTCAGACTAAAGGAATAAGAATAGACGGCGTGTTGTCTTACTAATATAATATTATAAATGCGAAAGTAACTCTGTCTGTCTGTCTATCTGTTACCTTTTCACGTCCAAACGACTGAACCGATTTTAATGAAATTTGGTACAGAGATAGAGCTGACTTTGAGAAAGAATATAGGCTACTTTTCGACATCCACGCGGGTGAAGCCGCAGGCAACAGCTAGTAATATTATAAATGCGAAAGTAGCTCTGTCAGTCTGCCTGTTACTTTTTCACGTCCAAATGACTGAACCGATTTTAATGAAATTTGGTACAGAGATAGAGCTGACTTTGAGAAAGAACATAGGCTACTTTTCGACATCCACGCGGGCGAAGCCGCGGGAAACAGCAGGTATTAAATAAAAAAACTGCCTCAGCAGGCTAGTGCTAGCAGGTACTACTAGGCTGGGGTTCGATTCCCGGGTCGGGGGCTATCAGAGATAACAGAGTATTTTTTTTATCTGATGGTGGTGGCAAACAAGCATGCAGTTCACATGGATGTTAAGTGACGACTGCAGCCTATAGACATCTACAAAATAACCAGAGGACAAAGTACAAATGCGTTGCCACCCCTGAGGACTAAGATCTTTTGCCTCTGTGATAGTTATTGCGGGGCGCAAATCCTCTATCTCTGGTTCTACTGGGATATTTCCATATTCTGAAAGTTGCCCGGTATTTCGGAGTTTGGTAATAAGTTTTATGGTAAAAGTTTAAAAGTAGTTATAAGTTACCTAAGTGCCTTCCAAGATTTTCTTGGTTTTTTAGATTACACCCGATGTATTACCACAGTATAAGACACAGGTTTCGTTCGTTCTTAGACTGTCATTAGACTTGTCAATTATGTTATGGAACTTAGGAGGCATGACCGTTGAATTGTGTATGTTTTTGATGGATGCATGAATATGTATGCCAACTCTTGTCTGTCCTTTTGAGTAATACTACAATTTTTCAGATAGAAACAAAAGCTCTAACAGAAATCACAATAGTGAAAAGACAGATCCGCCCACGCCGCGAGCGCCGTGACGCACGAGAGGCCGTTTATTGGTGTCTCTGTAATTTATTCAGCTTCGGTCTGTGAGTGATGAATACGACACGGGGTTAGGTCTTGGGACATACTATTACGTCACATTTTAGGCTCACTCTAATTAGATCGAAAGCTACTGTTGTTGTGAAAAGGTTAGATGGTTTTTTTAATTTCTTTCACAGATTTACTTATAATTCAGGATTTAAAATTTGGCATTCCGCACCTCAAAAGGCAAAATCCAAATACCCTTTCTTTCTATCTGTTGTATGCTGTTTATTGCTATAAAATTAGTTTTCTTAGTCTTCTCAAATAATGTGGGCTTTGAAACTCTATTATTATTTCTCTCGTCAGCACGGGGTCCAATTTGAACCCCGGACCTTTGTCAGGCTTGCGCGGAGACCTGGGGGGTCTAACACGTAGAGGCCTTTTCAAGAATTTTGATCTACTTTGTAATGGGTTATATTCGGCGGGACCTCTCTCTGACTTATAGTTAATACATCAATAGTTAATACAGACACAGAGAGACCCCGCAGAATATATGGGACTATTGTAATGATAAGTGATTCGCCAAACACTTTGGGCTATGTGGGTGAACTGGGGGGACTAGCTGGCTGGGCCTATAGTGTGAGATCCGGCACCTGCCTATATTCAACATCTCACATTATCGAATCCTACTTTAGGCAGGTGGTGACTCGCCTCTCCTTGGTGGGCCCCCCAAACAGCCAACCCGATGGTCGACGTGGACGTGTCGAGAGGTGTGGCCCCGGTTTCACCATCATGAGCGAGTAATCTCAAGCTCGGAGCGGGCTTCCCTGCTATTATGCCCTTAGACGCTTCCACCCCCGAGTGTATGGCTCTTGCAGAAATTTTGACAACAGCCTATTATCTAAATTTCTGCAAATGCCATACCTCTAGCGCCCCACTCTGACCAGCCAATGAAAGCAAGCCAGAGGTGAGAGACCTGATGTTCTGTCCGGCCGTACCTCTGTGTGGCGGACGAGGCGGAGCCCAGTTCTCTCGGAGGAACTCGAGATGATGGTAGGGGGTGGTGTCGCTACTCACCAACAGCTCGCCATAAGCTGCTCTGCCCCCTTATTATTATTATTTATTTATACTTTATTGTACATCAAAACATACAAGATACATGGATAAAAGAGATACACAAAAGGCGGTCTTATCATAAAACTACAATCTCTTCCAGACAACCTTTGGGTTTAGGAAACTGCGGAATTGAAAATAAAAAGGGTGTACTAGTTTAGGTTAATGTAATATTACGAAACGATTACAACAGGTACTCTACCATATTAGTAACAGTTATGTATGTAACATTACACGCTAGTTTAAAAAATATTTCACATACTGAAAGCAACAGTGGATTTAAAAAGTGAAATGAGCGCGCAACTAGTTTTTCAGATGAGCTCACTCATCGGCGGAACACTTCCACTTGATTTGAGTACTGAGCGATGTGAGGGATGGGCCTGTATCGTTTAACTAATGTTTCGAATAACGTTATTTTATTACGTTAATCGGTTATATAATTAGGTAGATTATTATTTATTTTTACTAGTGGTAGAGCTATCAAGTACCATAATATGCTGATGTATGGCACAAAAGTTGTAAAATGTTAAGCCTCAGAAGTGGCAAACTGGCCATTGAAATCTTATTCGTATTCATTTACTAACAATGGAAACTGTGGAATCATTTTTCTAATGATGGTGCAAGCAATACATCTGCATAATAATATGCTAAAAATGGAAATATATTGTCAGCCTAAATTATTTTGCCTGTGTGATGTTTGTAACGGGGCCATAATAACTATCGAACCGGATCACTTTAGAGCTGAACTACCATTTGGCAACAGATAGATTAGGTGATGATGCGGTGGTGCCTACCTCCTTGATATCCAACACTGGAACAACACTTTTACAAAAACAATATTACAGTAAACTTAGTAACTATTTATTCAGTATCTTATAAAAATTGTATTTATATATTCTATCTATATAAATGTTCTTCAACTGAGAGCACAATGTGTGTCATGATATATTGTTAGAGTTTTGTCGATTTAACGTAATTACTTGTACAGCTAACAAAGGACTGAGCGTTGTTACAAAGTTACAGAGTTGAGAATTTGATAAAATTATTAGACCACCGAGAATAAAGCCAGACAAAGTTTTATTGCAAAAGATATTCAAAACTCAAATTTTAATGTTTCAATTGCATATTTTATGCTTTTGTAACTTAAATGAGTGTTTGGAATTATACTAGTAACTTCGTCCACGGTTTCGCTTGCAAATTGTATTTTGGTAGTACAGGCTAGTACCAAAGTCTTTGAAAATTGTGTTTTTAATGGTGATAGAGTTAGGAGCACTAGCGCATTACTTATTAATGATGGTAGACTTCCAGTGTAGGAGCTCGAGGGCGTAGGCAGCACCACATTACCTAATTTATCTGCCGCTAAATGATAGTCTTCAACGCCATCGTGTTCCGGTTAGATCGTAATGTATGGCCCCGTAATAACTATCACAGAGACATGACAACTTAGGTCTCAGGGGTGGCAACGCATCTGCATTTTGACCTCTAGTTTTCGTGTAGATGTCTATAAGCTGCAGTCATCACTTAACATCAATGTGAGCTGCATGCTTGTTTGCTACCTTCTTAACATAAAACATACCTTATCTATTTGTCGCCAAATGGTAGAGCACTATAGTGTTCCGGTTAGATGGTAATGTATGTAATAAGTATCATAGGGACACAACTAACATTATTCAGTATATAAAGAAGAAACAAAGATATTAAATTACTTAAATATCGATAACGTAACCAACGTTATTCATAGCAACAGGCAACACTACTGAGCAGATTGGCGACACTCACACGGTTCACTGGGTCGGGTTATTGTGGAGTCGCGAACGGGCATTAATATTACGTGTGTTTAGGTACTTATTGAGCACTATTAATGTGATAATTAGAGGGCATGTTTGCTATCGATAGATGGCAATCGTTAAACCTTATCGGAATCGTCAATCCTTAAAAAATATTCTTAAAAATTTTCAAATGCAACTACACATCGTATTACCTACTAGACAATTGGCATGCCCCGACCAGTTTGCTACCAATATCAAATTTAATATTTCTGCCGCAGTGCGTAGTGCACTTAGGACTTTCAGATCACGAAACTGGACAATTGCTAACAATAAAAGTTAACAGAAAAAGGGAAATAGTTAGCTGGTACGAGAAGGCTAGGGATTTTAACTCAGAAAATATTTAAAAATTCTACACTTGCATTTCCTCTTTATCTTTTTCAGAAATTTATAATAAAATTAATTGTAACGAATCATTTGAAGAATTTCATGACATATTTATATTATTCTTTAATCTATGTTTCCCTATGAAAACTATTAAAAAAAGTAATAGATCTTGGCTAACGCATGGCTTAAGGAAAAGTTGTATTAAGAAAAGACATCTTTACCTAAAATACAAACAAAATAGGCTTAATAAAATAATAAACAAACAAAATTACAAATATTACGACAAAATACTGAAAAAATGTTTACAGAAAGCCCAACAACTACAAAATAAAAAATACATTGAAATCCAAAAAAACAAATATAAAACTGTATGGGAAACCATTAATAAGAATATCAGTGACGCAAACACGGGCTCTGAAATTGACAAAATTATATTTAATGACCAATTATATACCGATCCATTTGACATATGTAAAATATTTAATGATTTTTTTATAAATTTGACCAATGACAATAATTTTAATTATAATATAATTGACATTAATAAATCTATCAATGTATGCAATTCGAATTCAATATTTTTTAAACCAACTGATTCAATGGAAATTTTTAGAATAATTAATAATCTTAAAAATACTAACTCAGTAGGCAATGATGGTATTAATATACGCTCTCTGAAGTTATGTGCTAAATATATAAGCAAACCATTGAGTTTTATCATCACTAGAGGAAGGTATATATCCGAATATATATATAAAAAAAAACAGTAATTAAACCACTTTTTAAAAAGGGAGATGCGACAGATCTTAATAATTATCGCCCCGTTACATTATCTCCAGTATTATCAAAAGTATTTGAAAAGGTCATGTATAAAAGACTTCAAGACTTTTTTATGGGTCACAATTTATTAAAAAACGAACAATACGGCTTTCGTAAAAATAGTTCCACTTCGTTTGCATGTTTTGACTTAATAAAAACAGTAACAGAAGCAATCAATGACAATAAAGCGATTGCTGCAGTATTTTTAGATATGAGCAAAGCTTTCGATTTTGTGGACCACAAGCTACTATTATATAAGCTCGATAAATATGGTATCAGAGGTATTGCAAACGAATGGATTAAAAGCTATCTGTCTGATCGAACCCAATGTGAAAATAACTAAAATAGTGAATGGAACTAAAATTTACAGTCAATCAGATTTCAAGACAAATAACTACGGTGTGCCTCAAGGAAGTGTTTTGGGACCATTATTATTCTTAATCAATATTAACGATCTACCTAATGTTACGCACCACAAAACAGTACTATTCGCCGACGACACTACATTTATAGTGAAACGTAATGATGGTAATGATGTAAATAGATATGAAATAAGTATAAATGAAGCGCTCAGTAATATAATTTCCTGGTTAAAAAACAATAATTTAAAAATCAATATCAATAAAACTAATCTATTTCAATTCCAAACTTACAGAAAAAACCTATTGACCTTAATATAACTTACGAAAATAATAAAATTAATGAAATTGACTCCACGAAATTTTTAGGCTTGATAATTGATAAAAATTGTGACTGGAAATCTCATATTGAGTATGTTTGCGACAAGCTAGATAGGTTTGTATATGCAATAAAAAAAATACGTCAAACTGTCTCAACAGAAGCAGCTCTAACTGCGTACCATGGATATGTTTCCCCAGTGCTAGCCTATGGTCTCTTATTGTGGGGAAATTCAGTTGCAATGAATAAAGCTTTTGTTGTCAAAAAAAATGTGTAAGAGCCATTTGTGGAGCTTGGTGCTTAGACAGTTGTAAGCCCTTATTTGATAAATTTCGTATCTTACCGTTGGCTTGCATGTATATTAGAGAGTTATGTGTTTTTGTAAAGCAGCATCCATGTTATTTTAAACTTAATTCCGAATATACAAGTAGAAATGCTAGGGTCAGAAATCAATTTAAACTGTTTATACCACAATATAGGATTGAATTGCATAAAAGAAATGCTTATGTTAACGCCATAAGAGTCTACAATAAATTACCGACGACGCTTAAAGAAACACAATTACCATTATTTAAAAAAAACTGACTCAATGGCTACATCAACATTGTTTTTATGACTTAAAGGATTATATGACACATAAAACAATATTTTAATTGATTAATGACTGAATAATTTTACGAAATAAATATATATTATTATTATTATCGTCCTAAAATAATGCTAAATATTGAAATTAAATTATTAAAATCATCAATAAACTTTATTGCTGTAATAATATCTAATTGACCACTATATGCAATAATAACTTTGACATTAATTAATTATAAATATTCAAATTACAATAATAATATTTTGACGTACTATTTAGTTAAGTTTATGGATATTTTACACACCATTGTAATGGTAGAATGTGATAGTGCTATAATGTTATTAGCTCACTATCTGTACCTACATGTACCCACTACATTCTGGTAAATAAATGATTATGATATGATTATGATTATGGAGGCCTTATGGGCGGTATTGTCGTGGCGGGGGGGCTCAATGCCCGGTGGTTGTCCTTGCACCGGCGAAGCCAAGAGGAACCCAGAGAGGGGGCGGCGTTTGGCGTGGCTTTGCCCGCCACTCGCTGCTGTGGAGAGGAGACGGCTGGGGAGGAGGTGTACGGGTATTTCGTTAGCCCTGTACCCTATTCCCAGCCGCCTTACGGTGGTCCCGCCGTCAGATGGGGACGTGGTGGGGAGACGGTTGGGGAAGAGGTGTATGGGTATGTCGTAGGCCCTGCACCCTATTCCCAGCCGCCTAGCGGTGGTCTCGTTGCTCGATAGGGACGTGGTGGGGTTGCGGGGGCGGTTGAGGGTCAGTTCATTAGTGTGTATGTAGTTTTAGTTATTTTTAACATTTTTAAAAATAAACAATGGATTGCGAAAGTGTTTCATTAGAAGTTGAAGTGGAACTTTGTTTTGTTTCCCACATTTGAGACCTCAGACAGATTTTATTAACTTCCACAATTTGAGGAAAATAAACTTCTAAATATGACAAACATCGCTCTTTTAAATTGAGCCACATTACAAATACTATTTTGTTTCAACCTGAAACTCTAACAAAGAAACGGTGACCTAAACACTTAAGTATGAAGGTCACGAGTCATACTTTACCAATACTTCGATGATAGTCGAGCAGTAGTTATGTAGCGACGAGTAAGTTTGTGAGACGTACGAATTATTGGTGCGAGCAGCTTAGGCAAATTTGTGCGAGACTAACATTCTATTATGTATGGGTCACTGCTTTTTATGTGTAGTTCGACTACGCTTCGTTCATGGCTGTGCTTGTTTATGATACCATTAGTTAATGGCTTGAAAAAACAAATTTTTATGACTTTTATAGTTGTAGTGTCAAATGAATGTCATACAGTTTGAAATTTTTCTTAAAGGGACAACCAAAGAATATACAAATACTACGGGGACAACTATTCATGAAATCATGCAAATCGCCTATTTATAAAAATCTACTCGTAGGAGCATTGACGCACTTATAAACTTGTATAAGCCGCGAAAGACACCTCCACTCACCACTACCAAATGAAAGAAAGAAAGAAGAGAGAGCGAACACACACAAATACGCCCGTGTACGCGTCTCCGGTTTTTTGAAGCGCGTAATGTATCGCGCTTGTAAGCGTCTATGCCGAAACGACGTGTATCTAAAATTACTCTAAGAACATGAAACAACATTTTCTTAATCTATTAACTCCTAAGCTTCAAATATTTTAACCGAAGTTCCCTTCAAAGCGTCTCTCAATCGCCTCGTAATCTCGGGTGTGTCAGTGAGCGAGGATGTCACAACAAAGGGTTGCCCGCTATCTGGCAGTAACGGCCACAGATTAGCAACAGGATCGTAGATAAGACCGATCGATTCGTAATGGGAGATAAGGCATGAATTTGCCATGCCTTAATTAAAGGGAAAATGTTCTAAGCTTCAGTTTAGATATTAATCGCAAAAACAAACGATTGGACAGACTTTGAAGGTTGTTAAGGTAACTATTGCTGACGTGACGACCCTACCACCCACTTGTGGAATAACACTAGCGGAATAATTTTAATCTAACTACTGAAAGACTATTCTTCCACTAGTGCAGTCAGTCCACCGAACAGTGGCGGTCAAACCATTCCAATGGCAGTAAGTGCATGAACGCAACATGGGCAGCAGCGTCCTGCAATATAACTGTGATCGCCAATCCGCATGCCAAGCGTGGCGGCTATGGCATATCCCCTTTATGGGGAGGCTTTGGTCCAGCAGTGGACGTCTCTTCACTTAGTCACTTACGGTCCCATCAGAACAGCAGCGCTGTAGTGCCAACTACAGCAATCAGCTGAATAGGGTACCATTTTGTGGTCACACATATGCATCATACCGTTCAGTTAAGTCTTTTGTTTTGTTATTATTATTTATTTAGATACTTAGTGATGTATTGTGTGATAAAAAATAAACTATTTCTTTCTTTCTCCCAGCTGATATGATGATGAATTATCTGTGCTGTACACTGCTTTTGAAAGTACGGAAAGTCCGGTATTGCTCAAAACTTGATCAAAATGGTCGACAACCGTCACATACATAGGCGCGAAAGAGCGAACGCTCCACAAACCCGAAATGAGCCGAAGTCCCGTTCCTACGATCGATGTGCAATGTTTCTTATTAGATACTGTACTGTCGTATGTCACTCGGTAATAACTAAGGGTTGCCTCTAATCTGGCAGCTACGATCAGCGGACACAGATTAGTTCCGGGACGAGATATAAGCACGATCGATTGTTGTCATTAGAAACTGAGACTATGCATTTGATTTACAGCGCCTTAATTACCAAATAGGAAAAACGTGTAGCGACACATTATGACGTATAAGATTTAGTTGTGTTTTATTAATTTACGATTTTTTTGTTTTCCTTTGCATGGCAATGTATTATTATACTTCATGCCACTGAGAAGTATTTTTATTTCTAGTAACTTAAGAAATCCATAGGGAAGGTGGACATGAGATGGTTTCACGTGGAAGATGTTTTTCTCTAATGAAAGTGGCAAACAAGCTTGCAGTTCACATTGTTGTGAAGTGATGACTGTAGCCTATAGACATCCACACAAAGACCAAGATCAAAATGCAGATGCGTCGTGTCAGAAATTACAGGGCCGTACTTTACCACCTGACCGAAACATGATAGTGCTGAACACTATCCACTAGCCATTTAGTGGCAAGTATTTTAAGTAATGCGGTGGTGCCTGCGTCCGCGAGATACATCACTGGAGCTCTACCACCAGTAAAATGATGACAAGGAGAAGAGGAAGATGATGATATTTTGTAAATAGTTTTTTATAATATACTAGCTACCCCGGCGAACTTCGTATCGCCAGAGGCATAAAAATATTAAATATCCTAAAAATTTTTAAAAAAAAATTGTTCGTGAGAATCACCTTATCATTTGGGGATAATATGAAGAATAGACTACATACGATTCTCATACTAATCAAATAAACCTACACACAAAATATCATAATGATAGGGCCAGCATTTTACGATATAAACATATTTCCGTGTCAAGTTTGCTAAATCAATACATAGAGTACATAATTCAATTGGAGCATTTGGAGTTGTAGTAGATGCTATGTATACTACGTGTATTTATGTCTATGGGTTTATTGGAACAAGAAAATAATAAACGGATCTAACATTCGATTGTGTCTGCTAAGGCTATGATCAACAGAATACGAGTTATGATCATGAATATTTCTAACGGAATTAGGTATCTAATATACAGGGTTATTTGTAACTAGCGCATAATTCTTAAAGGGAGGCTTTGGCTCATCAAGACTGACACTTTTGTTGTACAACTTCTTCTAATTCTATATGTTTTTTTACCATACAAAAATAATAAATAGAATTTGCAGTTCTAATACTTCTTAACTTCACGTTACGTAAACAGCTGACGTCTGTACCTTTGTAAAATATAAAACGTAGAATATATAGAAATATATTGAAACGTAGTGCTAGCAATTGATAGAAGTCCCATTTGAAATGATTTTATTTCTTATCATGTGATGTACTGTGTTTTGGCAAAAGTCATAGCACAAAAGTTGTTGGTCTTGACGTGCCTAACTCACCTTTGACGATTTATGCGTTGGATATACTTAACTATGTATAATTATATATAAGTAATAAGTATATATATAAGTCTTTGTTTATCTAAAACTAGCGGCCCGCCCCGGCTTCGCGCGGTGCAATGTTGCCTACCCTCTCCTATTCGTCTTAGCGTGATGATTATACATAGATATAGCTTAAAGTCTTCCTCGATATTTTTTATAGTTTAGGCAGCGTACGCAAAATAAGTAACTTTTCTGGTTGATTTTTTACACCTTGTGTCTGAAAAACCCAAATATCGTACGGAATCCTATTTTTTCCAAAATAAAATATAGCCTATGTTACCCGTGGATAATATAGCTTTCGAATAATGAAAGAATTTTTAAAATCGGTCCAGTAGTTATTGAGCCTATTCAAAACAAACAAACAAAAAAATATTACTTCTTTATTATATTAGTATGGATTGAGTTACATAATATCGGTATAGATATCGGACGTCTAGACAGATCTCTAGCTATCAAATCAACTTTTAGAATATTATTGTTTTTGTAAAACTAACTTTTTACTTAACCATAATATCATGAGGGATATTTCAAAACCACTACGCTTAGCATTCGGGTAACCACATTTTTTATGATTGAAAAGGGACAAACAAGCATCCAAATTACATTGATGTTAAGTGATGACTGCAGCCTATAGACATCTACATAAAAACCAGAGGTCAGAATGCCGATGCGTTGCCGCCCCTGCCCCCTTAGTTGTTATGTCTCTGTGATAGTTATTACGCAGCTACACTTTAGAACACGATAGTGTTGAAGACTACCATTTAGCGGCAGATAGATTAGGTAATGCGGTGGAGCCTACGCCCTCGAACTCCTGCACTGGAGCTCGACCACCCGTTAAAAACTAAACAAGTAAACCTGCAACCTCCTACTCGAAATTATCAAAATTACCCAAACCATTTGCTAATCGCGTTCTATATACCGTCAGCTTTACGCGTCAACTTGTTGAAAAACGTCGTGCCGCCGGTAATATTGGAAGATGAAGCGAAGTTTGAAGATATCGGCGACGAGCGAGCGCAAACACCCCACTGACTCATTCACAACACGATGTTCCCAAACACAGATTTGGTTATTTATGACGTTACATTTGTATCGGTTTGTAAGATTGTCCTTGTGTTTATTGACCTTTTTTATTTTGAACAGAAAAACACAGTGAAGCAGATATCTAGAGCAGGGATGTTAGGGTGATCTGTAACCGTAGCTGAAACTATCGGATATCCGATAAAAAAATATCCGAAACCGATATAAAAGTTTCGGATAATATCGGATAGAGGCGTCACACGAGCCGCCCGCGATATTATTGTCATCTTATCCTACTCGGAATTAACTAAATTGTGAGCAATTTTACATTCACGAAATGTTATTTTACTATTCCTTAAAAATGTAATATCCGTAACCGAAACTAACGGATAATCCAAAATCATTTCATACCCCTATCCGTATCCGTATCCGGTATAATAATCATTCCTATGTCCGTATCTAATCCGTATCCGTAATTTCATATCCATAACATCCCTGATCTAAAGGTGCACGATTTTATTCACCCATCAATATTCATCTTAATTGGGGGGTGACGATCACTTGATCCCAGATTCTCGGGTCCGTATTATTGCACCAGGACAAACATTTGTATTAGATACCTACAGATATAGGAGTATGTTTCGAGTCTGAAAAAGAGTCCTTCAGGGCTGGCAGCGGTTACAAATCTACATAGGCGACTGTGACTTCTTTCCATCAGGTCTGTTTGTATATGTAAGTGTCGTTTGCGTGTGTCTGTCCACTCCCAGGCACGCACACTGTCACACCGTACATATACACATCAACATCGAACCACAACTAAGTGCCAATCGCTCTCGTGAATAACAAGAGCTACAGCTGGTGGTACATTTTATTTATACACTACTCACAAATCAAACTGTACCATAGTTTTGACTTCCTTGTCGCCTTCGTGTCGCCCGCTTTCTCGATTTTTTGCACATTTATACGAATGTTATGGCACGTTATATTTATTGGTCCTTTCCCGGTAATTTGATATGAAGAAGGAAATTGTTATTGTACAAGTAGGTTTTTTGATGTGTGTTTGAATTTATGTTCTATGTTGATATTATACAATTGTTGTCATATACAATGTATCAGTCATATACAAATTGCAAATATCCATGTTGTAATAGCAAAATAACTTTATCTGCTCTCAGGACTCTCAGGAATGGCGACCCATAGTTTTGTATAGATGTCTATAGGTTGCACAAGTCACTTACCATTCATGTGAACTGCATGTTCGCCGTTTATTATCATTAATGGCTTTCGACAAACTCATTTTTTTTTCAAATAAGGACATTGTTGATATTAGGCAATTATCTATCCCTTGCTAGTTCGCTAGCTTTTAGGAGTTTTTGTACAAGTAACAGATAGGTCTCTATTATCTATCCCTTGGCAATAGGAGTACGGCTATTATAGGAACGTAACAAAAAGCCAACCCAATAAATTGCACGGTGTGAAACAGCGGTCCGCTTCTGTCATTATCGTGTTCCTGATTAATGAGCACCCATTTAATCTCGTTCATTTGTCGCTTTGCCTGTTCTCTTTATCACTTCAATACTAGATCCATCCCGATTTAAAATTTGAGGTTCCGTTTTACAAGGGGCGCATCGTAAATGCATGATGCGCATGATTATTTCCAATCGCGTCAAAAGAAGTAAAACTGCAAAAGAAGAATACAGAGCGTAGTTTTTTAAGCTGTACATAACAGAAAAAAACCGGACAAGTGCGAGTTCGACTCGCGTGGTGAGGGTTCCGTAATTTAAATAAATATTTTCGAAAATATTATAGATTTAAAATGCAGGGACATAGCGGTTACGGTGGTACCGGCAGGGGGGGTTATATTATTAAGAATTTTCAATTAAATTTGAATACTCAAACTTCCTATAGGTTTTCTAGTAATCTATAGGCAAAGAACTATTTTCCACATTTTTTTCAAAATTTTAAGTTCAGTAGTTTCGAAGATAGGGGGGGGGGGAATGGTCAATTTTCGTCGTTTTTATTAAATAACTTCAAATTTGTTTATGCAAAAATTATAAAAAAAATATATCTGAGATGCTGACAACAACTTCTTTCATTTGATATGTCACACGACACAGTATACGATTTTTTTTTAAATTTTCTGATTTACCCATTGAAAGTGGCCCCCTGTTTAAAATTTATTATTTTACTTAACGTGTTCATCTTCGGGTCACCAATGCATATATCTAATTAATTAATTATCATATAATTTCAACTCAACCGATCGAGCAGTTTTGGAGCAAATTGGCTGTTACAGACAGACAGACAAAGAGACGCACGAGTGATCCTATAAGGGTTCCTTTTTTCCTTTTAAGGTACGGAACCCTAAAAAGGAAAAAAAATGTAAGCCACATAATGCGGGTTGGTGGAGATACGGGTTAGTGGCCAACCCGCTGTCGGATGTTTTTAAACCGCCCATAAGACCTCCGACAAGGTTTAGCGACTGTTATCTATCGATAGCAACCGTGACCGATGGCTTAACGTGCCCTCCGAAGCACGGAAACGCGCATATTAATTTGCCACTAGCGGTCATCTATCATACACCCAACCGCGCCCGTATCGCTTAACCGAGTAGATGACTTACGATCTACACCAGCCGCGAGGCCATGCGCGCTTAAGGCTGTAGCCCTTAAGCTTGTAAGCCACATACTGTAATGCTTGTATCAATAAAAAACTTGTACTAAGATATAAGCTCATTTTGGATCCCATGTTTTTCCTTAACATAAAAACAGTCATTCTATTTTCTGTTTAGACTGAAAGCTGTAACTGTCTTGAATGTGATATACAAACATTGTTATTGGGAATGTATGCTAATACCGCCATGTTTTGTCGCTTTTCCGGGATTCGCGGGATTTTCCCGGGATCCGGGATACAACCCGGGATTCACAACGATCATAAACTAGAATAAACTACGAATTCAAACGATATTCTATCTGCTTTTGTGTATGTTGTTGTTTTCTGAATGTTCTTTTGTGCTATGATGCAAAATTGGAACACATTTGTATGGCCCTATAACAAGGAGTAGCCTCAGTTTTTGTGTAGGTGTCTATAGGCTGCAGTTTTCACTTATCATCTTCATCTACATGAAACGAATTGAGGATACGGTTGAGGCTTCAGACATTTTTATTAATGCTAGAGTTTTTTCGATAGCTATGCTAAAAAAATATAACGTGCGTACACACAATAGATTTTTTTGTTATCTTATGGGGTGCGGAACCCAAAATGTAAAGTTGAATGTGTAAAATATTCGCAATATTTATCGCATAATCCATATCGAGTCGAATCAATCTTACTGAGTCGGTACAGGATATGAGAGTTTTATGATTGATTGACTTTATAAGTGAATACGACAATAAGTAATCGAGTCAATGATGTGTTTCATATATTACAGAAAATATGAACGCTCAGGTGCGTAGAGAGGGTTGAAAATTCATAACTTATTGTCCTATGTCTCCTGGATGGGGCAGAGGACGTCGGTTCCTGATCGGTCTTGCGCCTCGCGCTTAATTTCGCTCCACTTCCCGATCTTTTTCACTTCGTCAGTAACCGTTCGGCGCCAAGTCTGCTTCGGACGACCACAGTACATAAAATATAGCTAATCAATTCTCACAGAACGAACGTAACGTAACTTCACGCTTATAATCCCTGAAGGGGTAGGCAGAAGCAAATGCATGAATTCAAGCATACATGCAAACACCCATTATTCGCCGGTAACATTTTAGTCCATGTAACAGCTGCGAGCCTGCTGACATCTCTGGGCATATTACTAAACTCCGAGGTACAGGGAAACTCCCAAAAAAATAGAAAAATCCCAATAGAACTAAACTAGACATGAAGGATTTCACATCGTTATGTCTGAGTGTCGCCCCCGACCCGGGTATCGAACTAGGTCCCCAGTGTAGTAGTAGTGGCCTGCTACTATTATGCTACAGTACCCAACAAAAAATATTGCACAGCGCGTCTATGAAAGAGACAATCGGCTAGTTTCGACTTTGTAGAGCGTTATCTCTGCCGCACACTGCCTACGTAAGCACTGATAGTCCGGCATTCATCAAAACTTCATCAAAATGGTAGATAAACGTCACATAGGTAAGGAACGAAAGAGATAACGCTATACAGACCCGAAATAAGCCGAGTCTCCTTCCTAAGGTCGATCTGCAATATTTCTTGTAGGATATAGTAAGTGTAGAACGGCGTCCGCCATACTCGCTTTAATTTTAGATGTCTATCAACGTCATTTTGAATTTCCCCGAAAACCTATTGTAGTGAAGTGTGAATGGGAACGTTTATCCATCTTGACGGAAATATTGATGACGGAACATATTGTGAAAATTAGTTCAATATCGTGAATATTCGCTCGTGTGGATCCTACTTTTTTGATATGTAAATATTATAGAGTTCCTAAAATAGAATTCACGTGTTATTTCACGTGTCTTTCGGATTACGCTTATACGGCTTCTATTTATTATATATAGGTGGCAAACAAGCATGCAGTTCACATTGATATTAAGTCATGACTGCAGACATCTACACAAAAACCAGAGTCGAAATGCAGATGCGTTGCCACACCTGAGAGCTTAGTCTCTGTGTTAGTTATTACGGGGCCATACATTACCATCTAACCGGAACACGATAGTGCTGAACACTACCATTTGGCGGCAGATAGATTAGGTAACGCGCTGGTGTCTACGCCCTCGAGTCTTTACACTGGAATTTTACCGCCTGTGAAACCAGTGAAGTAGCAAATGGTGGTGGAAGATTCTAGAGTGACCTCGTGTAGGAAAACTCAGTACGAAACGGCACTCTACGAGATAGTTTTTCACTGGTGGTAGAGCTCCAGTGACGGAGCTCGCGGGCGTAGACACCACTGCATTACCTAATATACTCGCCGCTAAATGGAAGTGTTCAGCACTATCGTGTTCCGGTCAGGTTAATGTACGGCCCTGTAATTTCCGACACAAGGCATTACACCTTAAGCCTCAGGAGTGGTAACGCATCTGCATTTTGACTTTGGTCTTTGTGTAAGTGTCTATAGGCTGCAGTCATCACTTACATCAATGTGAACTGCAACACAACATCACTTACATAACATAAAAAAAAAATCGAAAAAATGTAACAAAATTGCTATCCTATCTAAAAACATTAAGAGCCTATCTCTTAATCCTTGAATTATTTATTTACTTCGCGACCTCTGTGAATCGCGTTCGAATGCAAATGTAGCGCCATTAATGCATCCCCTCGAGTCTTATTGTCAAGAGGCTTGCGGATAAGGCCTGAGTGCTTTATATTATTCTGAGTGGAGGATCAAAAAAATAAAGCTTTATATAATACTAGCTATTGCCCGCAGTTTCGATCGCGTGGATTTTTGGCCTGAAAATCATGTTTATTTTATATAATATAGTGAAAATGGAAAACATGCATACAGTTCATTGCAGCCTATAAACCCACACATTGACCAAGTTCAAAATGCAGATATGTTACCACTTCTGAGGCCTCTTTTTTTTTTTTTGTTTGTTTGTTCGCGGGGATACCCTCATGGGCACCCGCCGTCTAGGGGAAACGACGGCGGGTAGTGTGAGACTCGTACTCACTAAAACCCCGCGGTGTTCCGACTCTTCCGCCATTAGTGGCGGGGACATCCCGTAGTCCGACACCGAAAGGTCCCCGCCCCGACCACTCACAACGCCAGGCGTCCCAAGACGCCCGGGTGGAGGAGTCCAGGGGCACTCTGTCCGGCCCCGGGGAAGCGGGAGTGACAGGGATGAACTGACCTTCAACCGCCCCCCCGCGGCCCCACCACGTCTCTATCGAGCGGCGGGACCACCGCTAGGCGGCTGGGGATAGGGTGCAGGGCCAACGAAATACCCGTACACCTCCTCCCCAGCCGTCTCCTCTCCACAGCAGCGAGTGGCGGGCAGAGCCACGCCAAACGCCGCCCCCTCTCTGGGTTCCTCTTGGCTTCGCCGGTGTGGGGACAACCACCGGGTACTGAGCCCCCTCGCCACGACAAGGCGGAAACCCTTGGGGGGGACCACTTCTGAGGCCTAAGGTATTATGCCTCTGTGCCGGAAATTACAGGGCCGTATATTACCACCTGACTGGAACACGATAGCGCTGAACTACTACTATTTTACGGGGTTCGATTCCCGGGTTGCGGGATATTACAGATAAAGGTGTAAAATCCTTTTTTTTCACTGGTTCTATTCTGCTTTTTCCATTTTCGGTAAGTTTCCCAGTACCTCGAAATTTGGTAATGTGCCTGGAGATGTCAATAGGCTCACCACCTGTTACATGGGCCAAAACGTAATAGCGAATCGTGGGTGTTTGCATGTATGATGGAATGCATGCATTTACCTCTGCCTACCCCTTCGGGGATTACAGGCGTGAAGTTACGTATTAGGTTCACCCCATCAACACGGCTAAGCTGGTTGGAGATTCTAATATTGAAATTTATCCAAAAGTATATAGGACACATCATAACGAAGGTTCTCGTCCTTGCCGAGAGTGCTTAGAGAGATCGCCGAGAGTTGTTCAATTGTCGAGAGTCAATTTGACGCCTTTGAGATCGGTTGCAGAAGTATGTAGAACAAGAAATCTTAATTATTTGTTGTAGTTATATTCCTGTCATTTGTTGAAGAATGTTTATTTTATTTGTAAAAGAAAGTGAGAATGAAACCTTCTTGGTTTAAAATGATAAACTGCAACTTTGTAACTTTGTCTAATAACTTTTGTACTCATATGTGGTTTCAGGTTTAATTGCACCGAAACATTTGTTAAGGTAATAGGTCAAAATCCCGAGATTTCGATGTACATGCTTTGCCACTCTATATCTAAGATATTTTACCTCCGTAACAGAAATTACAGGGCCATACATAACCATCTGACCGGAACACGGTAGTGCTGAACACTACCATTTAGCAGCAAGTAGATTAGGTAATGCGGTGATACTCATTTAAAGCTTATGAATTAAAGAAAAGTAAATGGTCGTATTTAGCTAAGTTACACGTTGTTTTTGCTACATTTGTTTGGCAGTTTCTATAAAAAAACCCTGTAAATAATGATATCCCCAGCTGCCTCAGTACCTAGAGGATAGCAGTTTAGCTAATGTTACACTCGCAGGCATTAGGCGGCGAGCGGCGAGCGGCACGCCACATGCTGTTGAGTCTTCATTAGGGTTGACACTTACGAGCAAATACTGAAACGTCATAAAATTATTGGGACTTGAAATATCAAGCGGCAGGAGCACGCGGACGGGCTGCTAGTCTTTTGTCTCTATAAAATACGTGCAAATGATAGTGATAGCTTACAATTGAGGGTTGCTTAAAATTACGTGACGTTTGAGTATTCGGCTATTACAGAGGTTATTTTTAAGTGGTCATATTCAACACAAAGGTGGCAAACAAGACTGCAGTTTGCATGGATGAGTGATGACTGCAACTTATAGACATCTACACAAAAAACAGAGTAAAAATTGCAGATGCGTTGCCGCCCCTGAAACTTTAGGTGTACCTAATATATCTGTGATAGATATTACGGGGCCATACGCCCCTTTGTGATGAAAGGGGCCACTTATATAAAGAAATCACCTAACAATGTTAAGAAACAGTTCCGAGCAAGGAAAAACGCGCGACACATAAATTAAACTTAATATTTTGCACGAGAATTATTCGTAAAAATAATTTCGTTTTTATTGTACTTCAATATATAAGCGCCAGCCCTAATGAGTGTTTCTTTGCGTAAATGCCCCAAGTCCGTTTTATGTTAAACCGCGTTTCCGTTGTTCTCGTTTTATGTCCCTTCGCCGACCCTCTACAGCCCTGCTTCCGTACAACCCTTTACGTGACTTGATTTTTTTTATTCTTACTACAATATTTTAGTGCTTTGTTTTAGAAATATGCTGTAGAATGTTTTCAAACCGCCCATAAGGCCTCCGACAAGATTTAACGACTGATGCCTATCGATAGCGACCGGGAACGACGACTTAACATGCCCTCCGTAGCACGGAAACGAAAACACGCATTTTAATTTACCACTTGCGGTGACCCATCACACACCGAATCGCGCCCGTATCGCTTAACAGAGTAGATCGCTTACACCAGCCGCAGGGGCCATGCGCGCTTCTTATCCTTGTAACAGATTTAAAATAATAATTTAATTAATTTGCTGCAGTATTTTTTTAGGTGCTATATTTATAGATGCGTACAAGATCACTTGACCTATTGGAATCGTTTAAGAGTTCATTCAGAATTGTTGAAGAGAATACCCAGAGTGGTTCTGAAGGTCAAAATGTATCATATCAGTTGATGAAGTAAAAATTAACATCACAGTATTATTGTTATGTTGTTACGTTACTGCCTCTATTGGGCAATTGCATAACAATATACAGAGTTTGGAAAATATTCCAAATATTAGCATAGTAAATGACAAATCAGTATTGAGTAGTTTTACTACCAATACTGTGATTAATAGTTAACAAATGACATCTAATAATGTGGACATTCAATTAAATCATTTAAATTAGATTTTTAGTGGTGGTAGAGCTCCAGTGACGGAACTCGCGGGCGTAGGCACCACCGCATTACCAAATATACTTGCCGCTAAATGGTAGTGGTACAGCACTATGGTGTGCCGGTCAGGTGGTAATGTAAGGCCCTGTAAATTTCGACACAGAGGCATAATACCTTAGGCCTCAGGAGTGGTAACTCATCTACATTTTGACCTTGGTCTTTGTGTGGGTGTCTATAGGCTACAGTCATCGCTTAACATCAATGTGAACTGCATGCTTGTTTGCCATTTCCATTACATAAAAAAGAGACAACATATTGCTCTCATTTTCCAAATGAAAATGTTTATAAATCTAGTATGTCATGTGGAAGTCCTCCAGAGGTAAAGATATGCAGCCAGTTGTAGAAGCTAGCACCCAAGAGTCGCCAGAAACGTTTTGAATATGAGTGGTGACCTTATTGACACTTGCTAGCAAATCACTAAAATTCCGAGGATGGCACTGTAGCGGAAAGATGCGTGGGCCAACACCTTACAATTCGAAAAGAATCGCTCCGCTTATGAATATTGGACCACGCATCAGAATCGTACAATCCTTTGTTCGAACTCCGGCGCAGGAACTGGTTTGGATGGCAGCGCGGCGGCCGGCGCGGCCTCTCCACTGCCCAGTCTACTTTCAACTTATATCGAGCTCGCACGCGTCGCGCTAACTAGCATTGCTTTAACGTTCGTCACTCGTAGTTGTACTTTATGTTCCGTAGAATGTTATTATGCTTATTGCTTCTAACCTCCATTAAACCATCATATTAATTTCATAATCATATCGTTCATTCTTTCACCTTTCATTCTCATTTCTTTCATGAATTAATTATCTTGCCTTCATAACATTCTTTAATATCTTTGCACGGGTTCAATCCCTGCGCGTTGGTGGTAGGCAGTAACCGACCTACCGCTACAGCACTAATATTTGGTAGGTAAAACTGAAATAAAAAAACAAAAGCACTCAGCACTTGACCACGGATTGAACCCAGCGGAGCGACAGTGGCCTGCTTCGACGCCACCGAGGCAATCGTAAATTAATTTTCTTTTTTACCATTTCTGCGGAACCCTTAGGAAAACCTGAATAAAAGAATCAACATACGATTCACAATGGCTCGAGCACTGTTTAATTACCCCGGCTCGCCTTTTGTCTCATGAGCCGACTGACTCCGAGCACAGATTAGCAATCAGTAGATACTACCGACTCCAACGATTGTGGTATTCGCTAACAATCGGCTTCTATCTTTTGTTTTCTCATTTACAGTCTATATGGGAACAATGAACGGCTTTACCACACCAGCCAAAAGACGTCCACAGCTGGACAAAAGCCTTCCCATTTACCACCAACAGTTGTGTTATTAGAGGAGAATATGCAATCGCTACGCCTGACATACGAATGGGCAACCGCAGTAGCGGCAGTTATCTCGTGGAACGTTGCTGCCCATCCCGCGTTTTTGTATTTACTATCGTCCTATTTGCATGGTTGGACTGCTAATGTCTGGTTGAGTGACTGCATCAGCGAAACAATTCTCGTCCGATATCTACTCCATAAAATATAGTTTTAGGCCTTATCTACATCAATATTCGTAAATCAAAGTACCGGCATAGCCCGACTCAAACTTCAAAGCTTGAAGAACCGACGGCCGTTGGGGTAGAAAGGTTCGAATGGCGACCGCGTAGTCAAGGCAAAGCATAGACAGACCCCTCATGAGGTGGACCTACTACCTGTTGATGGTTGCAGGCAATCGCTGGATGAGGGTGACCCACGGTCGTTCATTGTGGCAATCTTTGGGAGGCTCTTGTCTAGCTGTAAACGTCTTTCGGCTGAAATGATGAAGTAGTTAAAAGTTAACCTCCTTAAAAAAATCTATTCAGCGTTGTATGTCAAAAGTGGTTGAGTAGATTAAATGGCGTTGATTAGTAGGATAGGATACACGTTGCTTAATACTCGATGTAATCGCATTAAAACGGCTTCTTTGCTAATTTCTGTAATCCAATTAGTATTGTTGTAATTATTTGATGAAATTTGACCTCTTCTAATTAACACTTCCTTGCGATATTATCCACGTGCTCTCATTCTTCACCGACGAGTACGGGTGCCTGGTATAACAACAAAGATGCCTTGAGAACAATCTTTCCTTTTGTCTTTGCGCTGCATCTTCTTCTTAAGAGATGCAGCGCTGAGTGAGACGTGTTAGTACCTTTGCGGGCTTCTCAAAACCCACCCCATTTTGCGCACTTAGCTTAAATACTTTCTTGAGGCTTAAATGATCCCCATGTTAAATTCCATCACAATTTGTCGGTCAGTCGGTCGGTTTGGTCATGAAAGCCTAATTAGTAATGCTTTCATCACCAAACAAAAAAAAAACAGATCATTCATAAAGCATTAACAAATCATCAGTGGGGTCATCAAAAGTTACAAAAACAATATTGCAGTGTGTACTGATCAAGTAGTATAATACGAGTTAGTCTATGGTACTGATTCAGAACGACGTTAGCCGGGTCAGCTTGATTGAAATAAGGATATTTTGAATTTAATTTACATAATCTACATTTAGTTTATTTTTTCATGAAATGGAAGTGGCAAACAAGCATGCAGTTTACACTAATGTTAAGTGATGACTGCAGCTTATAGACATCCACACAAAGACCAAGGTCAAAATGCAGATACGTTGCCACTCCTGAGGCCTAAGGTGTTATGCGTCTGTGCCGGAGATTACAGGCACTACCATTTAGCGGCAAGTATATTAAGTAATGCGGTGGTGCCTACGCCCGCGAGTTCCGTCACTAGAGCTCTACCACCAGTAAATTCTCTCAATCTTGATGACTCGTGGTAATGCTCGTATGTACCACATCGTTCTAGACTTTGATACAATGGCACTCATTCAATAGGTGAACTTCATTAATAGGTGAACTTTCAACGTAACTTAATGTCAATCCTATATTACTTGAAGGGATAGGAAATACATTCCAATTGAACCATAAATGCGAACACCCGCAACCTCGCCAGCTGCGGTTTATCCTTTGTGATTGTGGTGGTAAGCCTTCAATAGGCAATATGGGTCCGTTCTGATACCAATTTGTAGAGTTCCAGTGTAAGCACTCGAGGTCGTATTCATGCATTAATCTATCTTACGCCAAATGGTAGTGTTCAGCACTGTCGTGTTCCAGTTAGAAGGTAATGTATGATTTCGTAATAACTATCAGTGAGACATAACAACTAAGGTCTCAGGGGTGGCAACGCGTTTGTATTTTTACCTCTAGTTGTTGAATAGATGTTTATAGGCTACAGACATCACTTAACATCAATGTGAATTGCATGCTTGTTTGCCACATTCATTACACAAAAAAACTAGTAAGTACAAAGTCTACTTGACACGCTTGACACCATGGAAGCTGAAAAGCGACCGAAACGTCGGATTAGATTTAAAGTAATCATTTTAGTTTAATACACGCGAGATTAATCCGAAAACTAGCTTTATTTCAATGAGTGTAGCTCGCAAAAACCTAAAAACATTACTATGTTCTTAGGTTTTAGTTAAGTTTTTTCCCGAAGGTTGGAACTTGGGCCACAGCTTGGTGCTGAAACACTAATAATTACAAGGTATTGTTCTAAAAGTGTAAACAACAAACTACCAATTACCTTCAAAAATGCAGCTCTACCATTGTAACTCAACCATCAGCAACAGGATAATCTCTTCTCATTATCCCCGATATAATGCATCATTCATAAACTTCATATCACCTATTGAATCAATAGTTGTGAATGGAAGGCGGAGCGTGAAGAAAGGGGACTGATTACATTTTACAGTAATCATTCGAAATGTTTCGTAAATCTTTTTTGATCGGCTGTCCTAAATAAATAATAGAAAGGAACTTGTAGACGAGAAATTTGAAATTCGTTAGTCATTACTTCTATGAGTAAGTGTTCAAAAACTGACAATAAATCTTTTGCTTTCATTCAGTGTTCATATAATTAGTGTAATATGATAAAAGATATTTTATAATTATCAATTATGTGCTCAAAAAAGTAGACAGAGATGTGTTTCACCAGTACGTGCCGTGCAACCACTAGACAATTAAAGCACTTTTAGTTCTGACAACACTTAACCAAAAGACTTTTTAAAATTGACGAGCATTTTTTTTTAATTTTTCATTTACACAAACACCGTTTTATCAAAACAATCGCTTTGATTGATGACTGATACAAATATTGAATCACGATTAAGTTCCGTGTTCCTATTATAGCAAATTGATACGGAATTAGTCCTGAATATGTTACCGGACAGTCGGTGCCGGCTACCCGGCGACTGGTTCATGTGAAAAGGCACTTATTCCATGTGATGGACCCACATGGACTTGGAAACTTGCACTCTAATCACTCGCTTGCCCGCCGCCGTGACCTTGAAATGCCTAGATTGTCCCGCAAGATTTTTTGTTGATACGAACGCCCGGCGCCGACGGCTCGGGTTTCACATAAACAATGATTGTGCCTAAAGTTGAAACAGTAATACTGTCAAGTACTGTTTTTTATGTTTAGTATGAGTGCAGGTATAAACTTAAGTGTTTTGCCTGTTAATATTCAACAACAGTGTCGAGTTATGAGACGCTAAACACAGAGATAGCGCGCTTTTGAACAGTACCTATGTTTAAACTTTAACTTTACTTTTTAAGATATGATATCTTAAAAAGTAAAGCGATGACATAAGGTTTTTTATTTTTAGATACAATGTCTATAGTATACAGATTAGTGTAAAAAATAAAACCAACCACCTGTTCATACAAAATAATTTCATTACAGCCCATTAAAAAAACGCAAAAAGGAGGCACGAGCCGTAACAATTGCGCGCACTTGAAACTCAACATTTTCGAAACTAAATTGACGTATTTTACTTTTGTTTTTTGATATTTCAGCAGGTAATAACGTGATTGCTCATATTATTAACATTTAGGATGCTAAAACATCCAAAAATATAAAGAATGAGCATCAAATTGTTCCGTCATCCGCCAAAATATACTACCTAATGTTTTGGGTTTAAAAATGCTAAATTTTGTGTCTCTTGCTGAAATCCTTATTACTATGTATTAGTGCATTACTTACCTTGAAAATAACAAAACTTTAACGTCTTCAAAATCACAAACACATCACAAAATAACAATAAACACGCACTGAACACTACGTCACTCCGCACTCACGCTTTAACTAGTTTGACGTTACATATCTTTTTTTTTTCATTGCACAGATTGAACATTCGATTTTAATCCGTAGATAATTTAATATACTATTGGCTACGTTGTATTCTCTTAACATATCTCCATCGGTAATTGACTGGTTTCATAACTACTTGTTCGGTCGCCGGCATCGTATTCAAATCAACGATAATTTTTCGACTTGGTGAGATGTTTCTGCTGGCGTGCCGCAAGGTGGCGTGTTGTCTCCACTCTTATTTTCTATTTTCATTAACTCTGTTACACTCTCGTTAACTTCTCTCTATCATCTTTATGCAGACGATCTCCAGATTTACACTCAAGCTAGTTTAAGGGATCTGCCGAGCTCTATTAACTCATTAAATATTGATCTAGCTGATATCTCACTTTGGAGCCGTTCTCATGGGTTAAACGTAAATCCCCAGAAATTGAAAGCTATTATCATCGGCAGTTCACGTATGATACATAAAATAGACTGGGATAACTTGCCTGTACTTTATTTGGATGGTGTTAATATTCCATATAGCAAAACAGTAAAAAACCTGGGCATCACATTTGATTGCCATTTCTCATGGGCACCTCAAATTACCGAAGTTAGCAGGAAGGTGTTTGCGACAGTTGGTTCTCTAAGGAGACTGCGTGGTTTTCTGCCCATCCCTACAAAAATTGCGCTTGCACATTCTTTACTCTTTCCTATTCTTGATTATGCTGACGTCTGCTACCTTGATTTGTCCCAGGAGCAACTTAATAAACTTGAGCGTCTTCAAAATTTTTTCATAAGGTTTATATTTGGCTTGCGCAAATATGATCATATTTCCGACTATCGTTATAAGCTTAAGTGGCTCCCTATCCGTCTTCGCCGTGATACACACATTCTTTCATTCTTATACTGCGTGCTATTCAATCCAAATGCTCCACTTTATCTTAAAGAACGCTTCCAGTTTTTTTGTTCCTCTCAAACCCTTCCCTTACGATCTTCTAAAAACCTTCGACTTCACTTTCCTTCACATTCAGCCCAATTCTATGCGAAATCTTTTACTGTAGAAGCTGTCCACTTGTGGCACAATTTACCTATCACAATTCGTAAAGCTCAATCAATTCTTTCCTTTAAAAATAAAGTTAAACAATACTACTTATCTCTCTAACTCCTCACTTGCTATCCCTTTTTTCTTAATTTCCCTGAACCCCAACTTTTTTCTTTTTTAACCTTCTGTCAAATGGTCATTACCACTTTGGTTAAGTTTTTAATATTTATAAATATTTGTGTGATTGGTACACCCTACCGAATTTTCTTTTTTTTTTTATTATTATTCCTGACCCGAAGGTTGCCTGGAAGAAATCGCAGCTTTGCGATAAGGCCGCCTTTTGTACTAATTGTTTTTTTTTGTATAGTATCTGTTGTAAATTTTCTGATGTACAGTAAAGTGTATTCATTCATTCATTCATTCATTCATTCATTCATTCATTCATAATTTTGCAAAGAACAAGGCAAAGAACAAGACAGATATACAAAAATACCCTGAAACAAAAAGAAATCATGTCATTTACAAATATATTTCACAAGCATGTGTTAATGCGAAATAATATAAAACAATTATTAAGGGTAAAAGCGACTTCTTTACGATATTCAATAAACTGCAAAGTCTATTTTATCGGTTGCCTAACTAGCATAGTTGGCAATAGATGGCGCTGCTGCTACCAGAAATTTTTCTTTCCATTTTTCTTTAAAATAAAATATATTTCACAAGCATGTGTTAATGCGAAATAATATAAAACAATTAATATCAATACAAATAAATAAAATTGGAGTCTCTGTTTGTAATATAAATTCCAAAACATTTTTTTTTACAATTTTTGTCTGTCTGTCTGTCTGTCTGTCTGTCTGTTTGTTCCCGCTAATCTCGGGAAAGGCTGAACCGATTTTGACGGGACTTTCACTGGCAGATAGCTAGAGTAACTTAACCTACTTTTATACTAGCTGCGCCCACGACTTCGTCTGGGTAGATACTGAACAATAATTTTGTTAAATTCTACGCGGACGAAGTCGCGAGTACAGCTAGTTATTCGTAAATTCAATTAAAATTTTTCTTACTTTTTGTATTTTGTAAAAATTTTCAAATTCTTCTTTATATTTTTTCTTCAAAACTGTATTTTTTAAAACACTCTGTATGTTATCCAAAAGCATCGGTGGATTCAATTGTAAACAAAGTGTCGTGATATTTATATTTTTTCTTACGAAAAAGTAAAAACATTTTTATCAACACTTTTTGTGTGATGCATCATTAAAGTCATGTATGCTTGTTTTTTCACACAGAAAACACGCTTTCATCTTTAAATCATTAAATTTTCAATTTTATTTTACACTAGCTGTACCCGCGACTTCAACTGCGTGAGAATTTATGATTGTTCAGTATCTACCCGGACAAAGTCGTGGACGAATCTAGTATAAAAGTAGCCTATGTTACTCCTTATTACATCAGCTATCTGCCAGTGAAATCCCGCCAAAATCGGTCCAGCCGTTCCCGAGATTAGCGGGAACAAACAGACAGACAGACAGACAAAAATTGTAAAAAATGTTGTATATGTACCGTGTATATATACATGTGCATTTAGTAAAAAGCGGTTATTTTAATATTACAAACAGACACTCCAATTTTATTTATTTGTATAGATTAGAATATTAAAATACCTAACTGAAGTAATGTAAGTACAGAACTTTAGTCAATAGCAGCTTGTAACGCTTGTCACATGAACCATGTTATTTAGATTTGCCTTAATTGTGACGTGCGTGATTGATGTGACAAAGTCACGGTGACTTTTTAGGAACTGTCACAGCGGTCACTGCGATTCCAAAGTAACGTATTTGTCCACGTCTAGTTGCTATATGGTTCAGAACGATCACGCGGGTCGTGCTAGGGTTGGAGGATTTCAATACGATATTCTTAATTCCAATCTGCTAATCACAGCGGACAAGTGTAGCACAGTCCCCACTAAGGTATAGTTACGTAAACCGTCGCCGCCGCCCGGGTCTCGGTAAACAAGATCGTAAACAGGGGTGAGGGGGCGCGGCCGCCCGGCGCCGACATACTTCACACTACGTTGGACACACATTTTTGCTGTTGAAATGAGATGTCTCCTTTTCAGGGTTCTGCTGTCAATTGGGAAAAGGGGGCTCGTGTTAAGGTGTTTTGTATCGAAGGTGGTTCATGAGGTCTTGTTATGATTCTCTTTTCTTCGAGACTGATATGGATATATCCCTCTTAACCGTTCTTGTGACGGTATCTCACATCCCTTCAAAATGGTCGAGGAGAGCAATGGCTGCCATATGCGTCATATTCGTGAACGGTTGCTGATTGTAAGGACTGGTCTGTTGTGGTTTGCGGATATGTTCCATTAAATCCCGGTTACCAACATAAACTCTCTGCTTGTTATAAAAAAACGCACTCTGTGAATTTATATCATACTATTTCGAGAGCAAAAACATTTTAAAAATCATAAAATCTAACGACCTAACGTTTGCGCCCCAATTTTCAACGTAAAATTGTTGTGTGCTTTGTAGAGGCCATTAGTAGTATAACGTTTATGTGAGTAACTGAAAAAATCGTGAAAGAGTTACACAGTTTTTACTAGTGGTAGAGCTGTAGTGACGGAGCTCGCGGGCGTAGGCACCACCGCATTAACCGCACCTAATGTACTTGCTGCTATATGTTAGTGTTCAGCACTATAGTGTTCCGGTTAGATGATAATGTATGGCCCTGTAATTTCCAGCACAGAGGCATAACAACTTACGCCTCAGTAGTAACGCATCTGCATTTTGACCTTGGTCTTTGTGTAAGTGTCTCGGAGGTATAAGCTCACTTAACGTCAATGTGAACTGCTGTTTAAAAAATTTTTAAAATTCTGTACCAAAAGAAAGAAATTCGTAGTGGGCCACCCTCACAATTTTGGGTTAAAAAAATTTTATCATACCTACCAAATACACACACAAGTTTCATCATAATCGGTCAAGCCGTCTTGGAAGTGTTGTAACAAATACTGTGACACGAGAATTTTATATATCTGTAAACGAAGTGTCGGTCACTTCATTTAGTTTTAATTTGCCTCGTAATATCTTTTTCGTATATTTCTAATTTGCGGAGCTGTCTGTCATATTCCTTGATTTATTATCTACTTGGTCATATTGGCATCATGACAGCATGATAAAATGTATGTCGGTTATATTTAGATTGATATAATAATATTTTAATAAGTTGATCAGAACTGGTGAAACTTTAAATGTTGTTTCTATTTTCAGGTGAGTTTGTGGTTAATTCATGTTAAACAATGTTTTGTAATAATTTTGTTTTGATAAAACCAGTCTTTTCAGAGCAACTCAATTTTGGTCATAGTTTTGTTCACCATATCCAAGGATATCTCATAATTATAATCCACATTATATATGTATAGACTTAGCTACCCTGACGAACTTCGTATCGCCTTAGAGGTATAAAACAATTTTTCTAAAATCGAAAAAATATATTCAATCAATACAGACAATAGGCACACAGAGTTTCATGAGATTCGGTCCAGCCGTTAAGCTGTGTTGTGTCGTCGATGACGGTATCTAGCATTGTGACACGAGATTTTTATAAATATTAGAATAGAAGAGATATATATATTTTTTACTTGTTCACCAGCACGCTATTCAACTGATTGCTTTTCATATTACGCAGCAAATGAACGCTGAAAATGATTGCATGAAAACATAATACGTAATTAGCAGACCGATGAATTGTACGAATTCAATAGCACTTTTAGTCCCGAAAATTATTCGGTTTTCAAAATTAATCCAATACGTATTTTGAATACATTGCTGTTCATTCCAATAAATAATTTTCATTACAGATGAAACATTAAAATATATTATATTATAATAAAACAGTAAAATCCGCGTGTCTGTACATTGTATATATTTACGAAAAACTAATTGGGGGCGATGTTAAAATAGTATTAGAACACTTTTCAATGATTTTTAATTTTATTGTCTGTCTGTTTGTCTGTTTGTCCTTTGTCCAGGCTAATCTCCGAAGATACTGGACGGATTCGAATGAAACTTTTTGTGGTGTATAGATACTAAGCCTGGCCAATATTTAGGCTACTTTTTATTGCGGGAAAATCACTAATTCCCACGGGAATCTCTACATTTAATAAAATTGCAGGAAAGTCAAAACTGTACGTTGAATATTTTTTAAAAGAATACTTGAGACGTGTTCTGCAATAGAAATCGACGCCAAAAATATAGTTTTCAGATTTTTTGTCTGTTTGTCTGTATGTATGTCTGGGCTAAACTAAAAAAGTACTAAATGGATTTACTTCAAATTTTGCATGAATATTACTAACCGGTCCGGTCAACATAATATAGGCTACATATTATCATGCTATCTCCTACGGAGGAAGAGCTGTAAATCTTTAAAATCGTAGGAAAGTCAAAGTTGTACATTGATTTTTTTTGTTTTAAAGAATATTTGGGGCGTGATCTACTATCGATATCGAAACCAAATATAGTGTTTGTTTGTCTGTTGTTGTTTGCCTGCATGTATGTCCGGGCTAAACTCAAAAGTACTTAATGGATTTACTTCAAATTTCGCATGAATATCCGGTAATTTTCAAGGACACTGCATTGGATAAGGTATCGTGCATCCAAATAATGGCGAAAGCTATTTCCTGCGGTTGTTACTTCACGCGGTCCGTGGCCCAACGTATTTCGCTTTTCTGAGGACATTTGATGGCGTGGAGTATCCCACTTACCACGCATCCTGCGTAGCATGTCACCTTCTTGACGGTGACCAAAACTGGGATGACACCCTCGCGTCAGTGACGAAGAAGTATCGCCATCATCTGTCTGAAGATTTTCTACGAGCTTTGAGGCACGTGCTACTGGAGACGAAGTTCGACTTCTTCTTCTTCTCTTCTTCTTCGATAGAACTATCAAATATGGGTTACCAGCTCCCCAATCATCACCGCATCAAGTCCGTAAAAATTGGGAGTATAACGCTGAGACAAATTACGATCCGGGCGAAATGACCGCTCGCTTTGTTCGCTTTGTTCTCTTCAGAGCAAAAACAAATTTATGATACCGTCCTTGAAAGCGTTGGGCAAAACCAGGGTAAAATGTTTTTCTCCTGGATTTTGGATGCTCCTGGTGGAACAGGAAAAACATTTGTTACCACTGGCATACTTGCAGAGATCAGGAGGCAAGGCAAAATAGCTATTGCTGTAGCATCGAGAATTGCTGCCACACTGCTTCCAGATAGCAAGACAGCACATGCCATGTTTAAAATCCCCTTACATTTAGAGAGCGCCGAAACGACTGTTTTTGGTGTGTCATGTAACAGCGATAAGGGACACGTGCCTCAAGGATTGCTTCCTGATTGTATGGGATGAGTATACGATGGCCAATAGAAAGGCTGTTCAGGCCGTAGACAGAACCCTGCAGGATTTCCGCAGGAACGAACGTTTGAGTGGGTGGTGTCACATTACTTTTCACTGGCGATTTCCGGCAAACGCTACCCGTGGTAACGCAAAGATCGCGGGCTGACGAGGTGAATGCTTTGTTGAAACGATCTTAACGAGTTCGTACGCTGCGCTTGACCATTAATATGAGAGCTTGGCTCGGCGACAATGCGCGTGCTCAAAAAGTTTCTCCTCCGAAGTTATATAACGGGACCCGCCTTAAAGCCATCTCGCCTACAGACACACCATTGAGGCGGAAATTCTTACGGGTTGTGGCATTGGTGAGGCAGTATTTATACCACGCATTCCCCTCATACCTCATAACTTCACGTTCCAGTTCAAGCGCGTACAGTTGAATGTTTGCTTCGCGATGACCATCAATAATTCGCAGGGGCAGACATTGAGGTCAGCGGGTGTTAACCTCAGGACGAGTTGCTTCCCACACGGGCAACTGTACGTCGCTTGCTACCGCGTCACCAGTCCTGACTCTCTTTACATTTTGGCTCCCGGCAGAATAACACCAATGTAGTTCATAAGAAAGTGTCGTAAGGTTTGATACTTTTGTACGTATTTTTCTCTTTTGTGTCCGGGAATACATTCCTGCATTATTTTCTCTATTTCCTTCAGTTACATCTTTCGACTGAACTCAGTAGGATTCCCATATGACTCCCTTCACTTGCTTCGCTAGCAAAAAAACTTAGTTTTAATTTAATGCTATTTTAAAAGTTGTTTGCTTATTATATTGCTAAAACGACACTGGCATCTTAGGTATGTTTGGTGCTGTACTGCCTTCACCCAGACGACGTTGCGGGCAGCAGCTAGTTAAAATATATAGCGAATTTGATTAGTTTCTATGATTCTGCATTTTTTAAAGAAAAAAAAGGAATGCTTATATGAATTTTTTATATTACGAAGGTGGCAAGCAAACGTGGATGGTAATGACTGCAGCCTATAGACATCTACACAAAAACGAGAAATAAAAATGCAGATGCGTTACTACCCCCGAGACCTAACTTGTTATGTCTCTGTGATAGGAATAAATAATAAAAAAATAAGAATGTTAAGGCCCTGTAATTTTCGGCACAGAGGCCTCAGGAGTGGTAACGCATCTGCATTTTGACCTTGATCTTTGTGTAAGTGTCTAGGTATAGGCTGTAGTCATCATTTAACATCAATGTGAACTGCATTCTTGTTTGTCACTTCCATTACATAAAAAAAGGAATTACTTGGCCAAACATTACCAGGGACCTACGCCAGTGTAGAAGCTCTATCGAGCTTGAACTCTACCACCAGTGAGATCATGTTTGTGTGCTAAGTAGTTTCCGATATTTGGTGTCTGTGATCTATTATAGAAGATTTTTCTAAGGAGATATTTGTAATTTGGCTTCAGGTTGGAGTTGAATCCGCGACCACTGAGATCTCAAGTGCAGCCGCTCTCCCAACTGAGCTACCAAGGTCCACACCTGGCTGTCGAATTTCCTTCACATTTATTGGATTGCCTTTAGATGGTAGTAGCGACATCTATTGCAAGTTTTTTGTAATAAGTCTAATAATTTTCATTTTAATGTTATCGACAACTTTTATCGACAGGTATTTAATATCAACATGCAGTGGGTGCACGGATGAATAAGAATTTACCCCTCGATTCACCGGTGGGTGAAGCCAGTGCGTGCATTGGTAGGGTGGTAATCACCCATCATTTCTTGTTCTGATTCTGAAACAATGCCCTGAATAAGTGATTCAAATATAAATATTGTTTTAATTCGTAAAGATTCAAATTGAAATTTGGGAAGTAGGTACATTAATTAAGATTAACAATACGTTTCGAGTCCCTAAAACAACATTACGCTACCTCCAATAGTAGCTCAGGGTTTATGTTCCGGAAAATTTAAACATTATGACAGCTCTGGCCCACATCTTTGTTTTCTGTAATTACCTTAGTTAATCTACGTTTTCTTGTAATGTTAGTTACTTAAAACTATGTAGAGGTGGTGGTAGAGCTCCAGTGACGGAGCTCGCGGGCGTAGGCACCACCGCATTACCTAATATACTTGCCGTTAAATGGTAGTGTTCAGCACTATCGTGTTCCGGTCAGGTGGTAATGTACGGCTCTGTAATTTCCGGCACAGAGGCATAACACCTAATGCCTCAGGAGTGGCAGCGCATTTGCATTTTGACCTCTGGTCATTGTGTAGGTGTCTATAGGCTGCAGTCATCACTTAACATCAATGTGAACTGCACGCTTGTTTGCCACTTTTATAACATTAAAAAAAAAAAAAAAAAAAAATGTACTTTATATAGGTTTTAATGTAACTTTTGTAATCCTTAGTTTTTTTCATCTGCTCCAAAATTCATGACAGAATCTTTTTTCGCTAGAACCGTCTTACGACTAAAATACTGTTTCAGACATAATATTTCCCATGGAGCACTTTACAAATGCAGCGTGGAAGAGAAGCAAATAAATCGGTTTCGAAAAAGATAACACATAAGTAGATACGGAAAGAAAACGTACTGTTAGGGACGTGGTGTGGCCGCGGCGGTTGAAGGTCGAACTTCTTTGACGCGCCCGCTCTTCCGGGACTGAACTGTGTGCCCATCATTCCCTCCACCCGGGTGGTATGGGATGCCTGGTGTAGTCAGTGTCTGGGTAGGGATCTTCGTCGTACGTCACTCGATTGAAGTCGCTCGTCGCCTCGCTGACCAGCCCGGGATCTTTCTTCATGTTATGTTGATTGGAGCCAAGAGACTCGGAAATGAGCAGCCCTCAGCGGGGTCGCAAATGTGTGCGATAGCTTGCCGTGACCCCGCCAGTGATGGCGGATGAATCGAAATGCCCAAAAGCTTATAGTTGTTTGTCGGATTTTTTTTCCCGGAGTCCCACATATCTCATAATTCTCCCCAAGGATGATGCTGTTGATCCGTCGCGGTGTGGACTTCGAGGCACGTACCCCTTTGCCTCGACATCTTCTGCTCTCATGAGGATGAAAGCGGCGTCTTGTCTGGGTGGCGCAGTGGTGAGCGCCATCGACCAGCGTCGGGTTTATGGGAAGCCAATAGGGGCGAATATCCACCACTCCAGTGGCAACGCTCGCAGATATAGCAGGCAGCAGTTTTGCTTGTACATAATAAAACAAATTTTAATCTTTTTGTTAGATAGGTAACTGTTTAAGAGGTTGAAAAACTGCTTTATCTGAGGTTGTAGATTCGGAACCAGATTCAGCGTCTGATGTTTATTTATTAGCATGTAATGAGATTTTTTCTTAGAGGCCTGTTTATCAAAATATCATGTATCTTGAAAATGTAGAAAACGTTAAAATTTATAAGGAGTTGTATAATTACGTTTATATATAATTAAGTTTGATTATGGCGTTCGTAATTCGATTTCAAATGACTTCAAATAATTAATATTTGAACGGAACTCGTACTTAGCGATCCTAATCAACCTCTACGTACGTCATGATTGCCTGGTACACGGCCCCGGGCTGGTCATTACAAAAAGTCCCAAGACGGGACCCCGGGCTAGCACGAAATGAGTTTTCTTCGTAAGCTTTGTTTTTGTCTCAATTTCACGTTCAATATTGTTTAACGACAAGATTGGGAATGAATTTAAGGAAGTAACGTTCAAGGGAGATATTATTTCTTCATTAAATTAGATTATTTATTATTATTATTCGGGCTACTTCGTAGAGCAACACGGGCCACCGGACAACCGGAGGGGAGTAGCTATAGCGTTTATTACCGATGCAAAACTGTCTGTAATTTTTTGCGGGGAGAAATTTGTGTGACACACACACAACAAAAATTGTCTACTGTCAGTCGCTCTTCCAATTGAGCTACCGAAGTCCACGCCTGAATAATTCTTCCTTCATATTTATTGCATTGTTTAGGGGTGGTAGTAGCGGTTTCTATTGCTATTATCTACTGCCACCCCAAGGCAATGCAATAAAAAAAGAGCGGCTGGACTAGATTCCCAGTGGTCGCGCGTTCAAGCCCCGCCTGAAACAAATTTACTTTCCATTTTTCTCTTAAAAAAATCGTCTTTTAATACGAAACTTTCATCTCACCTTGACTAACAAAATTCATAAACAATTTCACACACACATTTAAATATCTCGTCGATAGGCATAGGACCACTTGCACTTGTACTTTGACAGAGGGGAAAGTTTGCATATGGCTACTTCCTTCCAGTCCGCCGCGACCGGTGGCCTGTGTTGCTCAATGGACCACTTGATGGAAACTGGTCACCATCGCTTAGTATGTTGTTTCATAATAATAATAATAACATTGTAAACCTGGTGCATCAAAATATACAAGGAATATTGGGTAAAGAATTAGAAATTGAGTTATTTTTAAACATTCATGACATACAAATTTGTTGTTTTACTGAACATTGGTTGAAAAATAGCGAATTAATATTCAATTTTAGTGGGCACCAGGTAGGCAGTTCGTTCTGTAGGTCACATGCAATACGTGGTGGCTCTCTTATATTGTTAAAAAAAGACATTAAACATAAGGAACGCAGAGATATAGTTAGTCTTTCCGTTGAACGAACTGCAGAAATAGCCTGTGTGGAGCTTGAGCGCTTGATTATTGTGTCCGTATACAGACCTCCAAGTGGATCTTATGAATGTTTTGAAAAAATTTTAGATGTTGTACTGAACAATCTAACTGCTTCAAAAAAACGTGTCATTATTTGCGGAGATTTCAATATAAATTTATTGGAGGAAACTCCAACAACTGTGAGGTTTAAATCGTTACTTATGTCATTTAATCTGCATAATTTGTTCTCAGAACCTACTAGAATTACACAGAACTCAGCGACATGCATAGACAATATTTTTATCGATTTTGAACCTACACATAAAAATATTTTGACTGAATTAAGCTCCGACCATTGTGGTCAGTTAGTTTCCTTCTGTAGTCAATTACATAATGATAAAAATAAACGAGCAATTGTATTTGTTCCTTTCAATGCGAAGCGAATTAAGAAATTCAGAGAAAATATTGTCCCAAAACTTGCAAACGTGCAATACCATAACGATCCTAACATATTATACAATGACTTTTTTGCCACAATTTTAACAGAATTTAATTTAGTTTTCACCAATAAGACAATAAATGTAAGAAGTCATAAGTCGTTCAATGAATGGGCGACGGTTGGAATACATAAGAGTAGACAGAGATTGTATGACCTGTATGGAGAAAAGTCACATAATCACACAAATTCGTTTAAAAATCATGTTAAATTATATTCGAAAATATTCAAGAAAGTGTGTTTTGCAGCCAAGGCACTTCACATTAAAAATAAAATTAAAAATTCAAATAACAAAATTAAAGCGACTTGGAATGTAATTAATAGTGAAACTGGGAAACAAGCTGAACGCAACTCTGATATTAAATTAATAATTGACAATAAACATGTTACTACTGACGAAGAAGTTGCTTTAGCATTTGAAACATTCTTTGCTAATATTCCAGTTTCTTTGACTGGAGACCTCATTTCATCGCCTACCGTCGCCGAATCATTATTGAAAAAAAATGTACATCAAAGTAAAACTATATTTAATTTTAAGTTAGTTAATACTGCGGATGTTATACATGCCTTTAAGTCTATTAATATTAAGAACACAACTGATTTATGGGGCTTATCTGTAAAAGTTGCATATGAAATAATGGATGTGATTGCACCTTACCTAGCGGCAATGTTTAATAATAGTATTGTAAGTGGTATATTTCCTGACTTAATGAAACATAGTAAAGTGATTCCTCTTTTTAAATCTGGTAGTACAAGTGACCCCACAAATTTTAGACCAATTTCTGTACTACCTGTCTTAAGTAAAATTTTTGAAAAACTTATTTTAATTCAACTACTTGCACACTTTAACCATCATAAACTTTTACATTGTCGACAGTTTGGATTTACTAGGGGTCGTTCAACTACCGATGCAGGTGTTGAACTTGTCAAACACATTTTTGAAGCTTGGGAAAAATCACATAATGCACTAGGGGTATTCTGTGACTTATCTAAAGCATTTGATTGCGTTCAGCATGAAACATTGGTCAGAAAGTTATATCACTACGGCCTTCGAGATACCGCTCTCGAGCTTATGACTTCATATTTAAACAATAGAAATATGTGTGTTGATGTAAATGGGACAAGATCTCCCGGGACTTCAATGGATATGGGGGTCCCACAGGGCTCTATTTTAGGGCCATTTCTTTTCTTAGTCTATATTAATGACTTACCCTACATTATCAATGATGGCCAAGAGATGGTATTGTTTGCTGATGATACTTCTTTAGTGTTCAAAATTAAAAGACAGGAGGTAGATTTTGACTGTGTAAACAATACTCTCTCTAATATAGTACATTGGTTTAGCGCCAATAACCTTTCGTTAAATAGCAGTAAGACAAAATGTATTAAATTTACTACTCCTAACGTAAAACAGGTTGAAACCAATGTTAAGATAAATGAGGAAGTATTGGAGATCGTAGAGTCCACGGTATTTCTGGGCATTACCGTGGATGCTAAATTGCAATGGGGTCCCCATATTGCCAAATTAGCTAATAGACTTAGCTCGGCAGCATTTGCTGTGAAAAAGATTAGACTATTAACAGACGTCGAGACGGCTCGCCTTGTTTATTTTAGTTATTTTCACAGTATAATGTCCTATGGCATTTTGCTATGGGGAAATTCCGCCGACGTCAACACTATTTTTGTACTGCAAAAGAGAGCTGTCCGGGCTATCTACGGGTTGAGTCCGAGGGTATCTCTTAGAGATAAATTTAAAGAAATAAATATTCTGACTGTAGCTTCGCAATACATTTATGAAAATGTATTATATGTCCGTAAAAACATTAATGAGTTTCCTACAATAGGTAACAATCACAGTATAAATACTAGGAACAAATACAAGTTGTCCATGCATGCAACGCGGCTGAATAGGGTCAGTAATTCTTTTAGAGGTCAATGTATACGGTTCTTTAATCAAATCCCCAAAAACGTTCAAAGTCTATCGATCAATAAATTTAAGAAAGTAATGAAAGAACGTTTATATAAATGTAATTACTATAAGACCAGTGATTATCTTAATGATAATACGTCTTGGGATTATAGCGATCGCTGCCAGGCTATTTCATGATCCTGTGATTTCGTGTATTCAGTAATTAGTATCTACTATTGTTAAGGGTTGAATAATGTGAATACCCTGGCTGAAAATGAATTCCATCTTTTATTTTGCCGTATGCATATCCGAAACAGTCATGCACGCTTAAATGTCTTTGCCTTTGGCGGCGTCGTGTGGCGGGTTGCTCACTTCCCTCTAAAATGGTCGAGGAGGGCAATGGCTGTCACATGCGTCATACTCGTGAACGGGTGCTGTTGGTGGGGACTGGTCTGTTCTGGTTTGCAGGGGCTACATCACATTTAGTAGATAGCAGTTTATTTGCATCTATGCTATGGACGTTGACATTATTTGATTTTTCACGATAATCTGTACTAGATTTAAGCTTTCATTTAAAAGAGCTCTTACTGAGTTTGTTGGGTAGCGGAGTTCTTCTCAGTAGTGACTGCACTTGGAACTCTGCTAAGTGAATAACATTGATCTTGACGAATAAGTTTTTCTTTTTCTTCATTTATTATCATTGAAGGAATTGAAAAATTTTATGATTATTATGTTTTAACCAAATAGTTTAAATTTTAATTTTTAATTTACTATTAATATATGATTTTTCTTTACTATATGTAATGGTTATTCGCTCTAGGTAGTTTATGATTTATTGACGTTTTGAAAGTATCTGTAAAGATCTATTCGAAATAAAAATATTTTCTATTCTATTCTATTCTATTCTATGATTTTTTGCAATTTCAGGGGAGTTGCCAACGCGCTGCCAGCCCTGAAGGACTCTTTGAAGCCATTTTTGAACAACCCTTTTTTATAGCACCGAGGGAACGCGTAAAGTTTTTAAATTTACTTTATTACATTAACAATGGTAGCTCCCCATACTTTAAACTGAAACAAAATAAAGTAACGTTGAGGTGTCAATAGGGCTTGAAGTACAAATTTTATTGCCAATTGTCAAAATAAATATGACTTAGTAGTAGTTGCGGCAAGGGTCCTAGGTTCGATCCATTTTTTTTTTTTTTTACGCATGGACACCCATTATGGGCCCCCACCGTCAAGTGGGGAACTGACAGCGGGTAGTGTGAGACTCTTACTCACTAAAACCCCGCGGTGTTCCTCCTCAGCGCCTTTTGTTGCGGAGTCACGGGAAAACTGCAGTATACTTCCGCGACTCCATCGGCAGCTGCCCAAATCCGGGCCCATCTTCAGAAGCTCATCTTTATATTTGAACTCCAATCACCAGTAGTGGCGTGCGGAACACTGGCACGCCCACCAGCTCGGGTCTTAATTCCATGAGGCGATGGACTTCCCCTAGTCCACCACCTGGAGTTCCCTGTTAGGGCGGCAGATGATGCTGCAGAAAGGCTAGCCGCCTTCGCCCTGTACGCCTGCGGCCTGCGTCCTCCCTCAACCGCTCCGCCGCCTCCTTCTGCGACATAATAACTTCACAGAAGGATACAACCGCCCGCATCCTCACCACCAACCATGGATTGCACCACAGCCGGCAGCGAGAGGTCGGGTCCAACTATGGCGACTAAATCAGAGCGAGGCTCCATCCACGCCGGGCACTCGACAAACGTATGCTGCGCCGTATCGTCGTCGCAGCCACACTCATGATATGTAGTAGTCGGCTCCCTTTGCGCCACATTGCAAAGGTACCTTCCAAAGCAACCATGCCCCGAAAGGACCTGCGTGAGGCGGAAGGTAAGCACGCCATGCCTACGTTCGACCCACTGTTTAAGTACGGGCTGCACTGCCTCCAGCACTAGTCGGCCGGCACCCGGCTCTGCCAACCATTTCTGGAGGAGGGTTTCGCGAGCGGATGTTCTCCATCGCCTCACATAGGTTCGATCCCTGGGTCAAGGTCTATCAGAAATAAAATAATCGTTTATATCTGGTGCTATTGGGTTTTTTTTGTTTCCTGCAAGTTTTCCAGTATCTCGTTTACCAAGCTCGGAGATGTCAATAGCTCGACACCTGTAATATTAGATGGGCCAAAACGTAACCGGCAAATCGTCAGTGTTTATATAAATGCTGCATGCATTGGACTCTGCCTATACTTTTGGGTAATACGTCATACACGATGGGATCTGTAAAAAACAAAACAAACTTTCTCTTATTATGAAAAAAAATTGCTTTGTCCGTCCGATCTTGATCTCTCGAACGTCTTGATCTTATTATTTACCATCAATGTGAACTGTGTGCTTGTTTGCCACTTCATGACATAAAAAAGGCGAAAACACGTCGTATTTAAAAAAAACGTAATATATTATTCTTGAAAACGCAACATAAGAAATATCGCCATATTTTCACATTTTATTACATTGAGGCCTTATGGGGACGCGTTGTTTTGGATGATTTAATATTATTACATATTGCATGGTGAGGCGGTGTAATAGAATGGTGAATTTTCCATCAAAGCTGTTAAGAATTTTTTATTAGGGTTCGGTAGCTTACAAGCAAGCCTTATAGTTTCGCCATGTCCGTCCGTCCGTCTGTCCGGGGCTATGTTCGGACTCTCTTAGGATAAGATGCACAGACCGCATTACGACTTTACTTTCAGCAAAGTACGCTTGGAACTGTCAAAACTAGTATGAAGTTTACTGACTTACTGTCTTTCACGGGTATATTGGTTACACTTGTGGTAGAGTTTGAGTGTAGGAGTTTGAGGGCGTAGGCACATAAATGGTAAATGGTAGTGTTTAGCACTATCGTGTTCCGGTTAGATGGTAATGTATGGCCCAGTAATAACCATCACAGATACATCATTTAATAAGATTTCAAGGGTGGCAAGGCATCTGCATTTTGACACCTGGTCTTTGTGTAAGTGTATAGGCTGCAGTCATCACTTAACATCAATGTGAAGTACTTGCTTGTTTGCCACCTTCAATGTAAAAAAAACTTGAGGGATGTCCAAATTGACTCTCATTCTCTTAGTTGATTACAGATCCCATCAATTTATTTGTATTTTTCTTTGTTTCAGGTCGATATCAGCATCGAAACATCTTATCGCAAAAACTGACTTCAGCGCTGTTGAAGATTAGAAATGTATTTAATATAGTAAAAAATATTAAATGAAATTAAATCTTTATTCAGAAGAAATATTAATAAAGTGATATAAAGATAGTTCAACTTCAAGAAAACGAACTAGAACTATTTTGAATGATTTAATTATTATTGTAGAATTACTAGGCTGCGAAAACGTTTATAAAGAGTGATATGGGCAATTTAATTATTTCGCATTTGAAATATAAAATAAAAGACAGAATTCAACCTTGTAGAATTACTGTAAAGTGATAATGCAGATATAAAGTGAAGTAGTAAAGTAGCATATCCGGTTTTGTAAAGTGAGCAGTATAGGTATCTTGAGGTCGTGTTACTGTATGAACAAAGTGATTTTACATTTTTAAAGACACTCTACATGTAAATTGACGTATACCTATATTGGCAAGTGAACGTTTGCAAAATCATTCTGCATTTACAAAGTCACGTAACTTGCGTAGTGAAGTTGTACGTCTGAAGTGCTTTACTTGCCAATTGATTCTGCATACGTGAAGTCGTGACTGTAATATAAACGGATGCTGCAGCTGTAAGGTAGTAGCAGGATGCAGACAAACGTACAAATAGACGCGAAGGCGCTTCGGCATTCGCCTGAACATGGAAAGGCGAAAGGGGCTTACAGAGTCACTGCTGAGGTAAGTGCTGCTTATTTTATTCTATTTTATGGCATTGTTATATATTACAGTCGCAGTGTGACTTATGTCTGGATGCTCGATTCCCCTATTTACCTTCCACCTGGTAAGTGGATGTTAGTAGTGGAGTGACAGAAGTCTCACTAATCTCACGATGCCACTACTACTACCACTAAACACATTATTATACTGAAGATCTCGTAGTATAGTAGGTATAGTAGAAGTACTATATTTCTAGCAAATAAATTCATTAATTTATTTATATCATGAATGGAAACTGTACGCTTGTTTGCCTACCACCATTACATACAAAAGGAAGCCTAGAGTTGATGTTGATATCAACTCATATTCCAGCAAGACAATTTTCTTATATGCCCACGTTATAAAAGGCCACATAAAAAGTTTTTCGCAGAAAATAGAGCTATAAAATGTTATATGGTGCAGTAAAATACCAAAATCCTCAGCGTGTGCACGTGACAAGCTTATATTGTTCAAGGGTACTAAGATTAGCTATAAGTCCCGGTTTCTCACGGGTGGGAGAGCGGACATATACTTAGTTTACGGCATGTTTATTTGTCATTTATTATCATTTATGTGTATTTGTTGCTCACTTCCCTCTAAAATGGTCGAGGAGAGCAATGGCTGCCACATGCATCATACTCGTGAACGGGTGCTGATGGTGGGGACTGGTCTGTGCTGGTCTGCTGGTGCTATATTTCATTATGATGGATAGTTGTTGTTTTGTATTTATACAAATATATATATGCTATTGACGTTCACATTATTAGATTTTAATTACTATCTGTTAAAATTTAAAAGAGCTCAACCCTACTGAGGGTTTAGTCTAGGAATGACTGATTCGCGAAATGACTACATAGTCTAGAAATGACCGATTCTTGAAATGTACAATTCTATAAATGACTGATTCTCGAAATGACCGATTCTACAAATCATATTCTAGTTAATCATATTCTATTAAGTTTCTCCCTATGAAATTTAATTAAAAAAAAAAAAACATTTATTTGCAGCAAATGACACATAAAGTAAGGTTACTTAACAGTTTAGTTAAAATAAAACTTAAGTAATGTCAATATGAGCCAAGCGCTGGAAGCGTATTTGCCATAATATAGTTAAGTAATTATCTTCACACTAGGCAAGCCTGTATCGTGAAGATCTATTTACGATTATTCATGATATGATATTCCGACGCTTAAGTCATGATTTATATAAACGTTGCGTACAAATTTCTCCGTAATATAAATAACTAAGATCTTAAGGCTAACAGCAATAATACATTAACACTAAATTTCGTCGTAGTAATTCAAAATTAAAATATTACAACTTATGGATAATTTAATTTTGAATTACTACGACCAATGCACTACAATCACCTTGCCAAAATTCTTTCAGTGTCATCATAACAGAGCGTGGTCAACCATGCTGAGACTATGCGTTTAGCATTTTTCACAGATTTTCCCTTTATAGTACAATGTCTCAAAACGGAGTGGTAAACGTGCGCTCCAACGTATTGACCGAACCGCATTGCAAAAGTAGAATTTACGGTTGGCAAAGGAAGACGATAAACTCTTCTTTTCAACAATGATCCGAGAAAGGGTGAGACTAGCATTGATTTATGATTTATGAAGTAATCACGATTCTACTAAAACGCGATATTTGAGTTCCTCAAAAATTACCATCATGGGCAGCTCTGCTGTACACCTGAAGAGCACCAAGGACAGCGAAGAAAACCTAGCTCCCTCTAGTGATTTGACGGAGAAACACAAAATATTTTATTTAAATATATAATTTTGCATTAAAATACATAAGAAACATACAAATTCCGTTTTGTTTATTAAAATTTAATGTACTAATTTATTTGTAATTGTTTACATTTTATCATAAAAAGTACATCAAAGTATTATGTGGCGCTACTAACAACCTAACAACTCACTTTGATACAAAGCATCTGGGGTGTAGGGTTGCTGCGCAGTTCTATAAAATTTTCATAGATGGCGCTATCCAGGGAAGACTTTGGGTTTGACCGAATTCTCGTTATGGCGCTAGGGTGCCACATGACAAACTGACTTGCCATTCTGAAATAAGTGCAAAAGAAAAAACAAACTACTCTACTGGTGGTAGAGCTCCAGTGACAGAGCTCATGGGCGTAGGCACCACATTACCTAACATACTTGCCGCTAAATGGTAGTGTTCAGCACTATCGTGTTCCGGTCAGGTGGTAATGTACGGCCCTGTAATTTCCGGCACAGGGGCATTACACCTATTTTGACCTTGGTCTTTGTGTGGGTGTCTACAGGCTGCAACCATCATCATCACTTAACATCAATGTGAACTTGCTTGTTGGTCACTTTCATTACATAAAAAAAAGAAAACATATCTATATATAGGATACAATTACGTACGACCTAAGAGGAAATAGAACCTTTCTTTCCTTTCCTTCCTTAGAGTGAACGACTGACGTCAATGGATGCTTGATAATACCTAACTGGCTTTAGGTGTAAGAAAATGTTAATTTACGCCTATATTTAGAAGGAGCAGGCAGAGTTGAATCCATGCAATAATTTGTAAATGTAAAATATACACCGTTTCGTCATTTTACATCTTTTGAGCCCCCTTCAATCGAAATACATTCATCATGTATTTCGATTGAAGGGATACAAAAGATGCATATTTACGCAATCACAGCTTTAAAACAGCACAATCGTCTAATTCTATGTTATAAATGACATGTCCTTTGCAAATGGCATCCCATATCCCATTTCCCACGGACGAGTGGTCCGGTACACTACGCGAATGTAATACGATTCTCTGAGAGGCTTCAAAGATGGAAAATGTTTTCGGCTGAATTTAGATTAGGTACTTAGGGAGACAGATTTAAATAAAGTATCAGTTCCTAAGAATCTGCGTCTTCAGAGTCGTAGACATTATGGAATTCTGTCTGAGAGGGTAAAGCCAAGAATGTCTTTGGCTTAATGAGAGGACGACGAACCTTTATAGAGAAAACGTTTGGCCATCATCTCGCCTGATGGAAAGTGAACATGTGGCCGAAGATGAAGCACGTTGGTCTAGTCTAGAATGATTCTAAGTATCTACTTTAAAAAACCCAGGTTATAGATTTCCGGAAATAAAGAAGCCGGCAAGGTGTTCCATTCCTTAGTTATTCGTATAATAAACGTAGTTAAGAGCCGAAACGCTTGGTTCGAATTTTAGGAACGTCTACTGAGTACGGATTATATACCGCCGTTCTCCTTGTTGTCCTGTTGTAAAATGATAAGACGGGTACCTATTAACTTGTGCAAATCGATCGCACATTCACCTGCTTGATTTTGAACTTAGTTTTAATGTAGACATCTGTCTACAAATTGAACCTAAACACGATGAATATCAATAAGATGCTTGTTAATCATTTTCATGACTTATAAAATGGAAAAAGAACCAAACTTCTCACCCTTGTTCTTCAAAATTAATAATACGTCCTTCGCAAGCGGCATCCTATTTCCCACGCTCACCCGAGCGGACCACCCGGTCCGGCACATTCCACAAATGTAATACGAAACATTGAGAGGCTTCCGAATTTGAAGATGTTTTCGGCTGAATTTAACCTTTGTGCTTAGATAAATATATTGAAACCAACACTCTCTCACAGATACTAACCCGCTCATACATGGGTACACCACTGACTATTTAAAATACGCTTACACTCACAGCGCTTATTTGGCATTCCACGCTGCTTAGCCATTGTTTATACGTAACGTAACTTCACGCCTGTAATCCCCGAAGGGGTAGGCAGAGGTAAATGCATGCATTCAAGCATACATGCAAACACCCACGATTCGCCGGTTACGTTTTTGGCCCATGTAACAGGTGGCGAGCCTGTTGCCATCTCCGGGCACATCCGGAGATGGGAACTGGGAAAATTCCAGAAAATGGAAAAATCCCAAAAGAACTAGAGATAAAGGATTTTAAACCGTTGTTTCTCATAGTCCCCGACCCGGGAATCGAACCCAGGACCTCCAGCGTAGTGGTAGTGGCCTGCTACCACTAGGCTACTGTAGCAGTTTGTAACATTGTTGTACATTGTTTTCATGGTTCATGGTAAATTCAAGATGGCGGCTGCATGGAGTTGTCAACTTTTTCGTCATGGGTGTCGTTTTCATGGTTCTTGAGGGTGTTGAATTTGATAGTGGTGTCAAAATGTAAATCCAAGATGGCGGCTGCATGGAGTTGTCAACTTTTTCGTCATGGGAGTCGTTTTCATGGTTCTCGAGGGTGTTAAATTCGATTGAGGTGTCAAAATGTAAATCCAACATGGCGGCTGCATGGAGTTGTCAACTTTTCGTCATGGGTGTCGTTTTCATGGTTCTTGTGTGTGTTAAGTTCCATTGAGGTGTCAAAATGTAAAAATCCAAGATGGCGGCTGCATGGAGTTGTCAACTTTTCGTCATGGGTGTCGTTTTCATGGTTCTTGTGTGTGTTAAGTTCCATTGAGGTGTCAAAATGTAAAAATCCAAGATGGCGGCTGCATGGAGTTGTTAACTTTTTCGTCATGGGTATCGTTTTCATGGTTCTTGAGGGTGTTGAATTCGATAGTGGTGTCAAAATGTAAATCCAAGATGGCGGCTCCATGGAGTTGTCAACTTTTTCGTCATGGGTATCGTTTTCATAGTTCTTGAGGGTGTTGAATTCGATAGTGGTGTCAAAATGTAAATCCAAGATGGCGACTGCATGGAGTTGACATCTTTTTCGTCATGGGAGTCGTTTTCGAATTCAACACCCTCAAGAACCATGAAAACGACACCCATGACGAAAAAATGACAACTCCATGCAGCCGCCATCTTGGATTTACATTTTGACACCACTATCGAATTCAACACCCTCGAGAACCATGAAAACGACTCCCATGACGAATAAGTTGATAACTTCATGCAGCCGCCATCTTGGATTTACATTTTGACACCACTATCGAATTCCACACCCTCAAGAACTATGAAAACGACACCCATGACGAAAAAGTTGACAACTCCATGCAGCCGCCATCTTGGATTTACATTTTGACACCACTATCGAATTCAACACCCTCATGAACCAAGAAAACGACACCCGTGACGCAAAAGTTGTCAACTCCATGCAACCGCCATCTGGGATTTACATTTTGACACCAATATCGAATTCAACACCCTCATGAACCAATGAGGAGATCCGCATGAGGACCAAAGTAACCGACATAGCCCATCGAATAGCGAAACTCAAGTGGCAGTGGGCAGGGCACATAGCTCGCAGAACTGACGGCCGCTGGGGCAGAAGAGTTCTAGAGTGGCGACCGCGTACCGGAAGACGAAGCGTAGGCAGGCCCCCCACGAGGTGGACCGACGACCTGGTGAAGGTCGCGGGCAATCGTTGGATGAGGGCGGCCCAGGACCGTTCGTTGTGGCATTCTTTGGGGGAGGCCTTTGTCCAGCAGTGGACGTCTTTTGGCTGAAATGATGATGATGATGATGATGAACCAAGAAAACGACACCCACGACGAAAAAATTTACAACTCCATGCAGCCGCCATCTTGGATTTACATTTTGACACCACTATCGAATTCAACACCCTCAAGAACCATGAAAACGACACCCATGACGAAAAAGTTGACAACTCCATGCAGCCGCCATCTTGGATTTACATTTTGACACCACTATCGAATTCAACACCCTCCAGAACCATGAAAACGACTCCCATGACGAAAAAGTTGACAACTCCATGCAGCCGCCATCTTGGATTTACATTTTGACACCACTATCGAATTCAACACCCTCAAGAACCATGAAAACGACACCCATGACGAAAAAGTTGACAACTTCATGCAGCCGCCATTTTGGATTTACATTTTGGCATCACTATCGAATTCATCACCCTCGAGAACCAAGAAAACGACTCCCATGACGAAAAAGTTGACAACTCCATGCAGCCGCCATCTTGGATTTACATTTTGACAGCGTATTGATTTATGTCCAAAATCAATAGATAAATATTGTTATTTTCGACTTTATGTGTGTAGCAACCAACTTCAGGATAGCACTTTTATCTGGCGCTCCACACTCTCTACCTAGCCCATTAGGGACCTGGCGTGAAGATACATACATACTTTTAGCTGTCGGTGCTTAAAAAATTACTTTCATAATATTTCTTTCTAATCGCTTTTATTCTCTACGATGGAGAAAGCAATGTACAGCGAAACTGAAGCGGGGTCAATCATTCCCAGTTGCCTCCGGTGGCAACTGGGAAAATTTTGTCCCATTTGCCTCCGGTGGCAATCGCCGCGGGGGCAACTGGGAAGAATTCCCCAAGGTGTAATTGAATACGCGCGACCTTCGAGTCGGAGGATGTTTCGCAGGTGAGGTCTGACAGTAAGCGATGAAACTTGTAAAGCGAAACATTTAATGGGGATGGTGAAATGCCTCGGTAGTCTAATGATTACAGGTTGCTACTACGACGCTAATACGATTCCAAAAGGTTGTTTTTTTTTATGTAATGGAAGTGGCGAACAAGCTTGCAGTTCACATTGATGATAAGTGATGACTGCAGCCAAAGACACTCACAGAACGACCAAGGTCAAAATGCAGATACGTTACCACTCCTGAGGCCTAAGGTGTTATGCCTCTGTGCCGGAAATTACAGGACCATACATTACCACCTGACCGGAACCCGATAGTGCTGAACACTACCATTTAGCGGCAACTATATTAGGTAATGCGGTGTTGCCTACGCCCGCGAGCTTCGTCACTGGAGCTCTACCACCAGTTGGTTATTTTGAACGTTTTATAACTTACGGAGAAATGTCACTCTCGAAGTATGATTACATGCCCGGTGATGTCAATAGGCTCGCCCTCCTTAATGTGGCATATCCTAGTTTGAAAAATAGCCTCCTTCAATGTTTTCCTCATTGGATCATTACTCAAATTATGTCTCTTTAGAGCCATAGCTAACATGAAAAGCTGTCTTTGCATTGAAAAGGCATTTAAAGTAGAGAGTAAATAACTTGTTACAGCTTGAAAGTATTAAAGCTTCAGTTTAAAAGACCGTGGTTGTTTTGGTGTAGCAGCTTTGTCTCAAAAGAGTATTAAAAGCTAGCCTTAGCTATAAAGATCGTCAAAAGTTAACATTACCAAGGAGGAGCATTAAAAGCTAGATTTCACTTTTAAGAGCGTATGAAGCTAGTTTTAACTTTAAGTGTTTAGCTTCAAAAATAACAGCACAATGAATACATTTAAATCAATCAATCAATCAAATCATTTACTTATTGTTCAGTAAGGTATGCGGCAGATATTATGATACAATATTTTATGCGCTTATTGTGCCACTTAAATGGCGTACAAATAATAATTAATTCATATTATATAAAACAAATTTAACTAAAGTTTAGATGAGAATCAGGTTTTGCAATCCATAAATTATATTTAAAATTATTTTTTTTACCAAACCGGCAATTTAACATACAGATTACCATAAAATTATCAATTTAATTTAAATTTAGTCAATTTTGTCATTGAGTAAATTAAAGCAACTTCTACAGTCGAACCGTATCCCGCATGTCCTCGTTCTGGCGGTAACAGCGTTAACAACTTGTGTACGTATCGTACCGCACACCGTCTGCTGCTGTGCACTTCAAATACATCAAGGAATACAGTTTAATGATCTGTATTCCTGTATGTTTATAATAACTTTAGGGCGGAGAAGGATTTAACTGCCTCGATGGCTTTATATAGTAGATTCTGTTTGCTGGTATAGTTTCAGTGTTACAGATCGAGGGTGTGTAAGGAAATAAACAATTTAGAAGGTTTTAAACCTCGAATAACAATGGAAACCCCTATATAAGTTGATCTCAATTTTCATTCTATTTTAATTCTTTTTATAACGTTTATGTGATAATTTTGGAGTAGGATATTCTGAAGAAATTATTCTGAATTCAATCAATCAACATGACTGAAAATAATCCATAAGTTGTTTTTATTGAATATTATACTAATGAGTCACTGTTTACTATTGAAGTCACTGTGTACTGCAGTTTTGAGTCACCATAGCCTAGTACCAGTGCACAGTGGCTCATTTCCCATCTTTAAAAAAAATGTCTGGCAACATTAACATTGTCTTAGTCAAAAAAAATATATTACAGGGAGAAAGATAAATAACCAATGCATGTTGAATGTGATTTTGGGTCACTACATAAATTTTTTCATCATTATATGTATGTCCGAAAAATCTGAGTCACTGTTCCCTACCTCACCCTACACTAAAACCACAGTCTATGAACAGATTAAGGAGTTTTAACAACTATTTTATCAACTGTTATAATTACTTCCCGAGTCTAATACTCGCACGGAGCGGAGCACTCGACTCGCGCCATTTTGGATTTACATTTTGGCATCACTATCGAATTCATCACCCTCGAGAACCAAGAAAACGACTCCCATGACGAAAAAGTTGACAACTCCATGCAGCCGCCATCTTGGATTTACATTTTGACAGCGTATTGATTTATGTCCAAAATCAATAGATAAATATTGTTATTTTCGACTTTATGTGTGTAGCAACCAACTTCAGGATAGCACTTTTATCTGGCGCTCCACACTCTCTACCTAGCCCATTAGGGACCTGGCGTGAAGATACATACATACTTTTAGCTGTCGGTGCTTAAAAAATTACTTTCATAATATTTCTTTCTAATCGCTTTTATTCTCTACGATGGAGAAAGCAATGTACAGCGAAACTGAAGCGGGGTCAATCATTCCCAGTTGCCTCCGGTGGCAACTGGGAAAATTTTGTCCCATTTGCCTCCGAGCGGAGCACTCGACTCGCGCCCGCGGGCTGTTTGTACTACAACTTTAGATCATTTTCACTTGAAGTTAGCCGGTACTTGTGCTGTGTTAGTTGTGGTTTAGTAGATATTGATCAAGGTGTAATTTATATCAGCTCTGAAAGTTTATTTTAATGCTACATTTTTTTTTCTTTTCACACACGTTCTCAAAGTCAAACTGTTTATTTATCATTTAGGATTTCAAGCATCACTTATGATATGTCAGAAATTAATAACTAAGTTAAATTAAAGTGAATAACAATAGATATACGTAACGATTTATAACTGTAAAAATTGAGAATCAAGAATGTCACTGAAAATAAATTTAGATACACTTATGTATATATAAGTAGAATGTCTCATTTCCTCTTTTACAAACTGATAACAAAGAAGTGAGGAACAGAAAAGGAGGTTGTAATACTAAATAGTTTTATAAGTGCCAGAGGTGTAAACATTATATTCTATTAATTTTTAAGTCTCATTGTAAAAGAACTTATATGTTTGTATGAGATTAAATAAAGATCTTTAAACCTAAGAACAAAACAGAAAACATTTCTGTTTTGTATGTATGTTTGGAACGTTTTCACACAATACTGGACCGCTTTGTGACATAGGATATATTACTTTCAATGCACCCGTGCGAAGCCGGGGCGAGTTACTAGTTATCAATACATTAATGTATGCTAATGCTCTCCATCAGGCTCAATACAGTTGTACAACCAAACCAGTTAAAATTCTCCATATCCTATTTGTAAATCTATTTATTAAATTGCAGTCGCCATGTATACTCGTCTATCATTTGGAAGCTCGTCATTGTGCCACATTTATTAACAATGGAGTCGTTCACAATGCATTGAATAAACTTACCCATGCAAGCCCCGAACCACTCATCACGTGAACTCTGACGATACGGATACATCGCTTATCTGTAAGTCCATTGCAGGTTTATAATTGCAAATAAATTGTGACGTCTAATAAAAGCAGTAATGGAGATAGGAGTTGATAGTATGATGAAAAGTCGTTCGCTGAAACGATAACGGTTGTCTGAAAAGTTAAGTAGACGGTACAAAACGACGACCAGTATTTGAATAGGATTGGATGTTTGAATGGATTCCAGGATGGAGTGGTAGAGTTCCAGGTGTAGGAGCTCGAGGGCGTAAGCACCACCGCATTACCTTATCTATCTGCCACCAAATGATAGTGTTCAGCACTATCGTGTTTCGGTTAGGTGGTAATGTTTGGCTCCGTAATAACTATCACAGTGACGTAACAACTAAGGTGTCAGGGGTGGCGATGCATCTGCATTTCGACCTCTGTTTTTTTTGTAGACATCTATAGGCTGCAGTCCACATTTAACATCTATGAGACCTGCAAGTTTGATTGCTACCTTCCTTACATTAAAAAAACGTTTCAACTCCATCGTCCTAGAAGTTAAAGCGTATTATCTGTGACAGGCGGATAGACAAACAAATACTATATTTTGTTTCTTTTTGTGGGACGACGCCGTAAAAATAAAAAAAGTTGATCCAAAACATAAATTTAGTTTAAAGCCCGTTGAATGTCACCGCAGCTAATGAAGGGCGTAATTTATGTGCTGCCCTTTTGAACTTGCGGTCAATTTGCCACAAATTATCGCACTTCACCAATTTTAAACATCTACATAATCCGACGTTAACTGCCTCAGTAGCCTAGTGATAGCAGGCCACTACTTCTACGCTGGTCGGGTTCGATTCCCGGGTCGGGGGCTGTCAGAGATAACGATGTGAATTCCTTTATATCTGGTTCTATCGGGATCTTTCCATTTTGCGAAGGTTTCCCAGTACCTCGGAGTATGGTAATATGCCCGGAGATGTTAACAGGCTCGCCACATATACATAGGTCTATGGCTATTTGCTCATTTGCCTCAAATGATCACACTTCATGACAGCCGTGTGTAATACTAATTAACTGGTATACTTTGTATGCTGGTTGTATGGGGTGTATGGGGTAGATGATATTACGCTGGCATTATTAGAATTTTTACGAATCCGTACCTTAAGGGAAACCCGACCTCATTTACGTGTCGTCACTGGTGTATCTGTCTGTCACGGGCAATTTGTTCGAAGCTATTTGGCCAAGTGAGTTGAAAATTTGTGCACATATATATAAAAACGTTTAACGAAACAATGAACTTCAAGCGTGTGAGGATTTTAGGGTATAAATAAAAACGAAATAAGTTTTTTTAACATAATATTGCATGTTTTTAATGTTAATAAGTGACAAACAAGCATACAGTTAACATTGATGGCAAGTAATACTGTAGCCTATAAACATTCTTATGAAAACAAAGATTTCGATGTAGACGTGTTGCCATTCCTGACGCCTGAGGTATTATGCCTCTGTGCCGAAAATTACAGAGCCGTACATTTTTTTATGCAATTAAAGTGGCAAACAAGAATGCAGTTCACATTGATGTTTAGTGATGACTGCAGCCTATAGACACCCACACAAAGACCAGAGGTCAAAATGCTGATGCGTTACTAATCCTGAGGTCTAAGGTGTTATGCCTCTGTGCCGAAAATTACATTACCATACATTACCACCTGACCGGAACACGATAGTGCTGAATACTACCACTAAGCGGCAAGTAGATTATGTTGGTAACCACTACTACTACGCTGGAGGTCGTGGGTTCGAATCCCGGGTCGGGGGCCATCAAAGATAACGGTTTAAAATCCTTTATCTCTGGTTCTATTGGGATTTTTCCATTTTCTGGAAGTTTTCCAGTACCTCGGAGTTTGGTAATGTGCCCGGAGATGGCAACAGGCTCGCTACCTGTTACATGGGCCAAAAACATAACCGGCGAATCGTGGGTGTTTACATGTATGCTTGAATGCATGCATTTACCTACCCCTTCGGGGATTACAGGCTTGAAGTTAAAAAGTAAACTCAGCTGGTAAGTCCATTAGCTACAGTCCTATTTGTAAATGTGGCTGCAGCTAATGAAGGCCGTAATTCACGCGCCGCCATTTCGAGCTCGCGGTCATTTGCCTTAAATGATCACACTTCATGACAGGCGTGTAATGGAGACTAATTAATTCGTTTAATTTGTACGCTTGCTTTGCTCCCATTATTACGATTTGTACTTAAAAAAGAAAAACAGCAGACTTTTAAGGATCACTCAGTCGTGGTTTGTATATACGTTTGTTACCGTTATTTTTTTATGAAATTACAAGCTGTTGCCTGCGGCTCCGCCCGCGTGTGGGTGGCTTTTCGCGTAACCTGTGAAAACTCATCAAATCATCCCATGGCATACCACAGGTTTTTTTCGAGATAAAACTACCCTATGTGTTAATCCAAGTTACCTTTTATGTGTGTGCCAAATTTCGTGAAAATCGGTTCAGCAGTTTTTGCGTGAAGGAGTAACAAACCAACATACAAATTTGTGACCGATTAAATTAGTGACCGAGTTATCAGCGCGTGATAACAACAAAGAAGTGTAAAAAAACTAAGAGCTACATTTCACCGGGACACCATGGTAGCGCAACCAGTCGCTCCTGGCGACCGACTGAGTGATACACCATACTGCGCTATAGTAATTAGTGGTGGCGCAACCAGCGTGGCGGCGCAACCAGTAACATTGTGTGCCGGAGATGCCGGCGTACGAGCTGGTCGTGCCACCGAATTGGGTGCGCAACCAACCGGAGACCTGGTGAGTAATGCTCTATTGAGCTGTATACATTTTGTTGGTAGCAGCGACTGGTTGCGCCGCCATGGCATCCCGGTGAAATAGTGAAAAAATATTCAAACACTGGGCCAATTTTGGGAGGTTATTGTTTTACAAAAATCTCAATACAACTGGGGAAAAAACGATTTCATAACATTGTCACTGATAGTCCTCGATCCGGAAATCAAACCCAGGACCCCAGCGTAGTAATGTCACAGTTCACATGGTTAACAAGTGAGCTTGCACGGAAGCTTGATAGTAAACATCGCATCATTGGACATAATCCTTTGAACATGTGTATGCGCTACAGTAACCATCTAAGGTGAACGCAACATTCTTGCATTAAAACTGTTATAAACATCATGTTGTACATTGCTCATCAACAAATATTTATTGCATATCGAGCTTACGAAGGAGATAATTGCCAAGTTTCAGCTTCGTAGAGCACTATCTCTGTCGCACGAAATACTAATAACCCGGTTTTTGTAAGAGGCTGTGGAACAAATATGATTTTATATGTATGTAATTGAACAAAATATTTAAACTTAGTTGTTATTAACCGACTTCGAAAAAAGGGGGAGGTTCTCAATTCGTCCGGATCTTTTTTTTTTTTTTATATATGTTCACCGATAATTCGAAAACGCCTGTACCGATTTGGATAGTTTTGTTTGAAAGGGTGTGGCTCACAGTTGGTCCCATTGTAACCATGTCAATATGTGATGATGGGATCCTGGAGAAATCGAGGGAAATCTTCAAATTTCATAGCACACTTGAAAGGTGATGATGATGGAGTTATGATGATGAATTGATGATGATGGAGGTGATGATGATATAGTTGATGATGATGGAGGTGATGGTGATGGAGATGATGATGATGAAAAGCCGCTATTACACACCTCTAGAACTGATGATAAAGACTTAAGATAGTACCTTCGTAGTTGAAATACCTACCTACTTTTACTGTTATGCTTAATACTAATAATAGTTACACCACTAAAAATAAAAAAATAACATATTTTAAAACTAAATTGTCTGATTATAATTAATACATAATATAGGTTACGTGTGTCCCATAGAATGAAATTATCTAAATAAGTTTATTTTTCGCTTTTTAGTCTTTTTTGTCTATTCAGTTTTCAATTTTTTTGAAGGCGGTTTCATTATTAAAAATATTTTTTTTTAATACCGCGCTATTCGTGTAGTTTGACTGGCAATGTTCGTTTGACTGACTACACTAGCGGAAGAATCGTCGAAGGGTCGTCACACGACGCCTTCAATTTTCTTAATAGTAAGTATAAGAGTAATTTTTTAAGTGAAAAACTCATTTGCGTTTTTACCTTCGTCTTTGTGTAGGTGTCTATAGGCTGCAGTCATCACTTAACATCAATGTGAGTTGCATGTCTGTTTGTCACCTTCGTTACTTATAAAAGATAGTACAGTATCCAAAAAGAAATAATGCACACCGACCTCAGGAAGAGACGTCGGCTTATTTCGGGTCTGTAGAGCGTTATCTCTTTCGCACCTTACCTATTTGACGTTTGTCGACCAGTTTCATCAAGTTTTGACCAATACCGGACTACGGATGCTGACATAGGCAGTGTGCAGCAGAGATAACACTCTAAAGAAACTAGCCGATTGTCACTTTCATAGGCTCGATGTGCATTATTTCTTGATGTGCACTGTTATTGGGTGATTAGAGTCCAACAATAAGTAAAAACATTTTTTGCTACATTTTCTTTTGCTAACAAGCATCAAAACTGATGGCTGAAAAATTTGGCTGCTTCGGGGCTACAAGTATTCGTCGATGTTCCGAGATTTTTTAACTTTTAACAAGCATATTTTTTTCATGATTTGTACAGTTTTTTTACTGTAACCGTAAAAAGAGGAAGTTTATAATCCGTATCATTTTACTGATGGCAGATTTTTTTTATGTACTCGTAATTGAAGTGGCAAACAAGCATGCAGTTCACAATGATGTTAAGTGATGACTGCAGCCTATAGACACTTACACGAAGACCAAGGTCAAAATGCAGATGCGTTACCACTCCTGAGGCCTAAGGTGTTATGCCTCTGTACCGGAAATTACAGGGCCGTACATTACCACCTGACCGGAACACTACCATTTAGCGGCAAGTACGTAGCGTAGTTCAAGATTGTGGCCACATTACCGCCTAATGGTAGGTTTCGGCACCATCGAGTTGCAGTTAGATGGTAACGTGTGACCCGTTGTAATATCACGGAGGCAAAATAGACCCAGCTCTCAGGGATGACATGGTTTTTTTAGGGTTCCGTAGGAAACAACCTTTATAGTCTCGCCATGTCCGTCTGTCTGTCTGTCTGTCCGTCCGATCTGATTTAGCACAAAAACAATTAGTACTAGAGACTTGAAATTTGACACACGTATACACCTTAATCACGCGGACAAAGTAGTAGAATAAAACCATGAAAAATATTATTTAGGGTACCTCCCCTACATGTGGCGCGCGTATTTTTTTTGTATTTAGTTTTCTGTATAGCGTGGGATATCGTTGAATAGGTTTTTTAAAAATGTTAGGGGTGTGCTAGAATCATTTTTGATTTAGTTAACTGTTCGTGACTTATTAAGCTTTAAAGTGCCAATTTTCGTTAGAGTCAAGTGTATCAGCTCTACCAATGTCATGCACGCTTAAATGTCTTTGCCTTTGGCGGCGTCGTGTGGCAGGTTGCTCACTTCCCTCTAAAATGGTCGAGGAGCACAATGGCTGTCACATGCGTCATACTCGTGAACGGGTGCTGTTGGTGGGGACTGGTCTGTTCTGGTTTGCAGGAGGTACATCACATTTAGTAGATAGCAGTTTATTTGCATCTATGCTATGGATATATATATATATTTCTTGACGTTTTGAAAGTATCTGTAAAGATTTATTCGAAATAAAAATATTTTCTATTTCTATTCTATTTCTATTTCAATTAAGCGGTTGTTGCAAGAAATTCAAACGTTACGGCAGTAGTAGCTACATATTATAACGAAATTTAAAGAAACATTATAACACTTAAGTTGGCTTGGCTTCACTAGTTTGCGAGTAATAGTCGACCAAATGTGATACTCGAAATCTGAATCTATTTTTATTTTTTTCATTGTATTAATCAAACCTGAAAACTACGGAACCCTACATTGCGCCTTGCCCGACACGCACTTGACCGGTTCTTAACACAAAAAGGGGCACCACAAGTTTGACAAATAACAACCTAGAAGTACAGTTAATTGTATTTATTTTTTATATTTCGCTTAGGCGTTATTTTTTAAGCCCATTGCACGAGCCGTGGTTCCACTTTTTATCGTGTTTTGTGACTTAGGCTTTATGACTCATACAGTATGAGAGTTACACTTCAATAGAATTACTTATTCGTAGAATATATGTATGTATGTATGTATTTGCACGCCAGGTTCCTAACAGGGTAGGCAGAGAGTGTATAGCGCCAGATATCCCGGTCCTGACATACCTCTCGTGCCTCATCTACCTTCATCATTATCTTCATACATGCACGCCGATTCCTAATACTTATGACCGCACCATCAGACAGAACTCGTAGAATATAATTACATTAATGAGAAAAAGATTTTACCAGAAGTAAAATACATTGTTGCATCCACCTGAAAACCTCTAAGAGGTGATAATATATCTCGTAGAGTCAGTGCCGACCGCGGCGCCGGATCGCGCGCTCGCCCCTCGCTCTCCGCTTGCCCGCGAAAACAAATATTTTTATAAACGATTTATTTTAGATGATCATTAGTATACAAGTTCGTAGGTTAGTTGTCTTGTGGAATAGTGTAAGCGTAACACTCTCAGGTAGAAGCGAGACAGCGATATTGTTTTTCACGTCAGCTGTTTATGAAAACGGACAGTGATATTTGAATTGAGTTTGTAAATAGAATCAAAAGTGATTGGTGCGAGTTGTTTTCGTAACGCGAATGGATTGGTTTGTTGTGGTTGGATAGAAAATATATTTTTGATCGTAGATTTCAGGAAATACTTACCTTATGTACTACTTACTAACTTTGGTACACATTTCGATATGTTAAATTACAACGAATTGAAAACGTTCCAACAAAACAAATCTATCAACAAATTAACAACGACAATCGTAAATCCTTTTCAGCAGTCGTTGGTTTGTTTTTTAAGTCACGAAAGTGGCAAAGAAGCAAGCAGTTGACGTGGATGTTAAGCGATAACTGCAGCCTATGACATCTAGATAACCAGAGGGCAAAATGCGGATGCGTTGCCATCCGGAGACCTTAGTTATTGTTTATTAAAACATATAATGTTTGTGGAATTTTGAATATTCAGTTTTTTTTATGTAATGAAAGTGGCAAACTACCATGCAGTTCACATTGATTGTTCAAGTGATAACTGCAGCCTATCGACACCCACACAAAGACCAGAGGTCAGAATGCAGATGCGTTACCACTTTTGAGGCCTAAGGTATTATGCCTCTGTGCTGGAAATTACAGGGCCGTACATTACCACCTGACAGGAACACGATAGTGCTAACACTACCATTAAGCGGCAAGTATTTTAGGTAATGCGGTGGTGTCTACGCTCGCGAGCTCCGTCACTGGAGCTCTACGACCAGTAAATAAAGTTATTTTTGGGTGCCGTACCTCAAAAGGAATAAAAAGAGAATGATGAAGGTAGACGAGGTACGAGAGGTTTGTCAGAACCGGGATGTCTGGCGCTCTACACTCTCTGCCTACCCCGTTAGGGACCCGGCGTGAATAAAAAGAACCCTTGTAAAATCACTCGTGTGTCTATCTATCAGTCACAGCTGATTTTTTTCGAAAGTGTGAACCAACACCACCACCACCTTAAAAGCTAGACATTGTGTTGTCGTTGACTTTTATTTAGAACTTTTAGAGGCGAATATTTTTGTAATACATGATTTTTGAGTAACTTTCACCATTTACTTAGTGCACGCAAGGGAAACTCTAAAATTTGCCGTTTTCGCAATATTTTTGAATGCTGCTCCTACTTCATCTTAGCGTGATGTTATATAGCCTACAGCCTTCCTCGTTTACACAAACAAACAGTCAAACAAACAAACTCTATAAAGTATAGATAGGAACGGAAAAGAAATAACTAATTGTACGGAACCTTGTGAAAGCGAGTTCGACTTGCACTTGGCCGTTTCTTTAATTTATATAATAATTGCTGTGCCTGCGACTTCGTCCGCGTGAGAATTTGATTGTTAAGTATCTACCCGAATGAAGTTGTGGCCGCAACTAAGCTATCTAAGCTATCTGCCAGTGATGGAAATTTTCCATCAAGATCGGTGAAGCCGTTCCCGAGATTAGCGGGGACAAACAGACAGATAGATAAAAATTGTAAATATGTTGTTTTGGTATATATACCGTGTATACTTACATATGCATTTAGTAAAAAGCGGTTTGATTTTTGTTTTACAAACAGACACTCCAATTTTGTTTATTTGTATGTATAGATGTATAAATATGTATAGCCATCAGCCTCTGTATAGGTGGAAAGCATAGAGCCTACATAGAACACAATATATCTGTCATTGTAAACATTGTTCTTCAATATTTAACGCTATCAATTTCGTAGCCTCGTGACCTCGCTCCCCGCTCCCCGCTCCCCGCTCCCCGCTCCCCGCTCCCGGGTCCTGGCTCCCGGCTCCCGGCTCCCGGCTCCCGGCTCCCGGCTCCCGGCTCCCGGCTCCCGGCTCCCAGCTCCCCGCTCCCCGCTCCCGGCTCCCGGCACCCCGCTCCCCGTTCCCCGCTCCTCGTTCCTTGCTCCCCGCTCCCCGCTCCCGGCTCCCAGGTCCCGGCTCCCGGCTCGCCGCTCCTCGCACCCCGCTCCCCGCTCCCGGCTCCCGGCTCCCGGCTCCCGGATCCCGGCTCCCGGGTCCCGGCTCCGGCCCCCGGCTCCCGGCTCCCGGCTCCCGGCTCCCCGATCCCCTCTCCCGGGTTCCGGCTCGCCGCTCCCCGCTCCCCGCTCCCGGGTCCCGGCTCCCGGCTCCTGGCTCCCGGCTCCCGGCTTTCGGCTCACGGCTCCCGGGTCCCGGCTCCCGGCTCCCGGCTCCCGGCTCCCGGCTCCCGGCTCCCGGCTCCCGGCTCCGGGCTCCCGGATAATACCGGATAATACCTGACCTATATAGTCAAGGTCAGTATTATCCCCCCTCGTGACTTTTTTAATTAAGTCACTTTGTAAATATTCATCCGGCTTTCATTCCTTTGATGGCTTCATCAAAGGCTTTACAAAGTTATGATTTAAGTTTTAATTGTTATTACTGAATTGATGGTAAAAAATCAAAGAAAAAAATGTTAATATGATTTTTTCATATTTTCTCTTTTTTTTTAAGCTACTTCGGTAGCTCAGTTGGAAGAGCGGCTGGACTAGATTCCCAGTGGCCGCGAGTTCGAGTCTCGCCTGAAGTCAAATTTTTCTTGCCATTTTTCTTTAAATAAATATATTTCACAAGCATGTGTTAATGCGAAATAATATTAAACAATTATTTTCTCTTTGTGATAGAGCTTCAGTAGAGAAAGAGGTGGGTTTACTGGTAGAGTCCCAGGGTAGGGAGTCGGAGTATAGGCACTATAGCAATATCTAATCTATCTGCCGCTAAATGGTAGTGTTCACTGTCGTGTTCCGGTTATGTGGTAATGTATGACTTCGTATTATCTATCACAGAGACATATAAACTTAGGTCTCAGGGGTGGAAATTCATTTTGACCTCTGGTCTTTGTACAAGTCTATAGGCTGCAGTCATCACTTAACATCAATGTGAACTGTATGCTTTAGACATATTTTTGAGTTGTAAAGATAACACCATCATTAATTTTCAACAGTAAAAAAATTTGAGGTGAACGTATTTTCGCAAACTTTTCGCATTTTATATCATAATCTAAATTAAATTCTTCAATATTTGCCACTTCGTCATATAAAAAAGTAACTACTCGTATATCTGTTTGTCCTTAAACAATTAGTGTTATATATTTTTTCAGGCTATGGTCGCACAATTACTTCTGCAGAGACCGTAATGAGGATAATAATTATGCTTTAATTATGAAGTGTTTCACCGTTCCGAATGCTTTTTATTTCAAACACTGAATTTCGTTTTTGGGAATCCTTGTGAAAAGCTTTAAACCATTTTTTTATTGCGAAAGAAAGACAGGAGTAGTATAGTTTTTCTATGTTTCTTCAAAAGTGTCTCAAGTGTCAAAAGTGTCACAACTTCAAGATTAAAGATTCGCAAAGTTGTGAGTTTTGGACAACTTGTAGGTACATAAAGACCTATTTGGTCATGGTAGCTCAGTCTTCTCGTGGTCTTTCTGGGCCTCTACAATCATCCACATTCGTATTGTATATCTGTTTAGTCATTCGCTCATTCGACATGGAAGGATTTATTGTGTGGATGCGAGCTATGGATGTGTGCTATGGATGCGAGCTATGGATGCGTGTTATGGATGCGCGCTATGGATGCGAGCTATGGATGCGAGCTATGGATGCGCGCTATGGATGCGCGCTATGGATGCGAGCTATGGATGCGTGCTATGGATGCGCGCTATGGATGCGAGCTATGGATGCGAGCTATGGATGCGAGCTATGGATGCGAGCTATGGATGCGAGCTATGGATGCGAGCTATGGATGTGTGCTATGGATGCGAGCTATGGATGCGTGCTATGGATGCGCGCTATGGATGCGAGCTATGGATGCGAGCTATGGATGCGCGCTATGGATGCGAGCTATGGATGCGAGCTATGGATGTGTGCTATGGATGCGAGCTATGGATGCGTGCTATGGATGCGCGCTATAGATGCGAGCTATGGATGCGAGCTATGGATGCGAGCTATGGATGCGCGCTATGGATGCGAGCTATGGATGTGTGCTATGGATGCGAGCTATGGATGCGTGCTATGGATGCGCGCTATGGATGCGAGCTATGGATGCGAGCTATGGATGCGCGCTATGGATGCGCGCTATGGATGCGAGCTATGGATGCGAGCTATGGATGCGTGCTATGGATGCGCGCTATGGATGTGTGCTATGGATGCGAGCTATGGATGCGTGCTATGGATGCGCGCTATGGATGCGAGCTATGGATGCGAGCTATGGATGCGCGCTATAAATGCGCGCTATGGATGCGAGCTATGGATGCGAGCTATGGATGCGAGCTATGGATGCGCGCTATGGATGCGAGCTATGGATGCGAGCTATGGATGCGCGTTATGGATGCGAGCTATGGATGCGAGCTATGGATGTGTGCTATGGATGCGAGCTATGGATGCGAGCTATGGATGCGTGCTATGGATGCGCGCTATGGATGCGAGTTATGGATGCGAGCTATGGATGCGCGCTATGGATGCGAGATATGGATCTGTGCTATGGATGCGAGCTATGGATGCGTGTTATGGATGCGCGCTATGGATGCGAGCTATGGATGCGAACTATGGATGCGCGCTATGGATGCGCGCTATGGATGCGAGCTATGGATGCAAGCTATGGATGCGTGCTATGGATGCGCGCTATGGATGCGAGCTATGGATGCGAGCTATGGATGCGAGCTATGGATGCGAGCTATGGATGCGAGATATGGATGCGAGCTATGGATGTGTGCTATGGATGCGAGCTATGGATGCGTGCTATGGATGCGCGCTATGGATGCGAGCTATGGATGCGAGCTATGGATGCGCGCTATGGATGCGAGCTATGGATGCGAGCTATGGATGTGTGCTATGGATGCGAGCTATGGATGCGTGCTATGGATGCGCGCTATAGATGCGAGCTATGGATGCGAGCTATGGATGCGAGCTATGGATGCGCGCTATGGATGCGAGCTATAGATGTGTGCTATGGATGCGAGCTATGGATGCGTGCTATGGATGCGCGCTATGGATGCGAGCTATGGATGCGAGCTATGGATGCGCGCTATGGATGCGAGCTATGGATGCGAGCTATGGATGTGTGCTATGGATGCGAGCTATGGATGCGTGCTATGCTGCTAAATTTGACATTAGATAACCTAATTTGTTATAATAACAAGTTTTATAAATTGGACATAAATTGTATTCTAGAAAATAATTTTTATTTGACCAAAGATAATTACTATCTTAATAAATTTTTGAAACGACAGATAGCTGTATCGCTATCAAATTATATTGACCATATAGCCAAAAATTTGGCTATGCCGACTGCCTCTATTGGGCAATTGCATAACAATATACAGAGTTTGGAAAGTATTCCAAATATTAGCATAGTAAATGACAAATCAGTATTGAGTAGTTTTACTACCAATACTGTGAATAATAGTTTACAAATGACATCTAATAATGAGGACATTCAATTAAATCATTTAAATTAGATTTAGAGACAAAAGAGACAGCCTCTTGCTCTCATTTTCCTAAGGAAAATGTTTATAAATCTAGTATGTTGTTTCATAATAATAATAATAACATTGTAAACCTGGTGCATCAAAATATACAAGGAATATTGGGTAAAGAATTAGAAATTGAGTTATTTTTAAACATTCATGACATACAAATTTGTTGTTTTACTGAACATTGGTTGAAAAATAGCGAATTAATATTCAATTTTAGTGGGCACCAGGTAGGCAGTTCGTTCTGTAGGTCACATGCAATACGTGGTGGCTCTCTTATATTGTTAAAAAAAGACATTAAACATAAGGAACGCAGAGATATAGTGAGTCTTTCCGTTGAACGAACTGCAGAAATAGCCTGTGTGGAGCTTGAGCGCTTGATTATTGTGTCCGTATACAGACCTCCAAGTGGATCTTATGAATGTTTTGAAAAAATTTTAGATGTTGTACTGAACAATCTAACTGCTTCAAAAAAACGTGTCATTATTTGCGGAGATTTCAATATAAATTTATTGGAGGAAACTCCAACAACTGTGAGGTTTAAATCGTTACTTATGTCATTTAATCTGCATAATTTGTTCTCAGAACCTACTAGAATTACACAGAACTCAGCGACATGCATAGACAATATTTTTATCGATTTTGAACCTACACATAAAAATATTTTGACTGAATTAAGCTCCGACCATTGTGGTCAGTTAGTTTCCTTCTGTAGTCAATTACATAATGATAAAAATAAACGAGCAATTGTATTTGTTCCTTTCAATGCGAAGCGAATTAAGAAATTCAGAGAAAATATTGTCCCAAAACTTGCAAACGTGCAATACCATAACGATCCTAACATATTATACAATGACTTTTTTGCCACAATTTTAACAGAATTTAATTTAGTTTTTACCAATAAGACAATAAATGTAAGAAGTCATAAGTCGTTCAATGAATGGGCGACGGTTGGAATACATAAGAGTAGACAGAGATTGTATGACCTGTATGGAGAAAAGTCACATAATCACACAAATTCGTTTAAAAATCATGTTAAATTATATTCGAAAATATTCAAGAAAGTGTGTTTTGCAGCCAAGGCACTTCACATTAAAAATAAAATTAAAAATTCAAATAACAAAATTAAAGCGACTTGGAATGTAATTAATAGTGAAACTGGGAAACAAGCTGAACGCAACTCTGATTTTAAATTAATAATTGACAATAAACATGTTACTACTGACGAAGAAGTTGCTTTAGCATTTGAAACATTCTTTGCTAATATTCCAGTATCTTTGACTGGAGACCTCATTTCATCGCCTACCGTCGCCGAATCATTATTGAAAAAAAATGTACATCAAAGTAAAACTATATTTAATTTTAAGTTAGTTAATACTGCGGATGTTATACATGCCTTTAAGTCTATTAATATTAAGAACACAACTGATTTATGGGGCTTATCTGTAAAAGTTGCATATGAAATAATGGATGTGATTGCACCTTACCTAGCGGCAATGTTTAATAATAGTATTGTAAGTGGTATATTTCCTGACTTAATGAAACATAGTAAAGTGATTCCTCTTTTTAAATCTGGTAGTACAAGTGACCCCACAAATTTTAGACCAATTTCTGTACTACCTGTCTTAAGTAAAATTTTTGAAAAACTTATTTTAATTCAACTACTTGCACACTTTAACCATCATAAACTTTTACATTGTCGACAGTTTGGATTTACTAGGGGTCGTTCAACTACCGATGCAGGTGTTGAACTTGTCAAACACATTTTTGAAGCTTGGGAAAAATCACATAATGCACTAGGGGTATTCTGTGACTTATCTAAAGCATTTGATTGCGTTCAGCATGAAACATTGGTCAGAAAGTTATATCACTACGGCCTTCGAGATACCGCTCTCGAGCTTATGACTTCATATTTAAACAATAGAAATATGTGTGTTGATGTAAATGGGACAAGATCTCCCGGGACTTCAATGGATATGGGGGTCCCACAGGGCTCTATTTTAGGGCCATTTCTTTTCTTAGTCTATATTAATGACTTACCCTACATTATCAATGATGGCCAAGAGATGGTATTGTTTGCTGATGATACTTCTTTAGTGTTCAAAATTAAAAGACAGGAGGTAGATTTTGACTGTGTAAACAATACTCTCTCTAATATAGTACATTGGTTTAGCGCCAATAACCTTTCGTTAAATAGCAGTAAGACAAAATGTATTAAATTTACTACTCCTAACGTAAAACAGGTTGAAACCAATGTTAATATAAATGAGGAAGTATTGGAGATCGTAGAGTCCACGGTATTTCTTGGCATTACCGTGGATGCTAAATTGCAATGGGGTCCCCATATTGCCAAATTAGCTAATAGACTTAGCTCGGCAGCATTTGCTGTGAAAAAGATTAGACTATTAACAGACGTCGAGACGGCTCGCCTTGTTTATTTTAGTTATTTTCACAGTATAATGTCCTATGGCATTTTGCTATGGGGAAATTCCGCCGACGTCAACACTATTTTTGTACTGCAAAAGAGAGCTGTCCGGGCTATCTACGGGTTGAGTCCGAGGGTATCTCTTAGAGATAAATTTAAAGAAATAAATATTCTGACTGTAGCTTCGCAATACATTTATGAAAATGTATTATATGTCCGTAAAAACATTAATGAGTTTCCTACAATAGGTAACAATCACAGTATAAATACTAGGAACAAATACAAGTTGTCCATGCATGCAACGCGGCTGAATAGGGTCAGTAATTCTTTTAGAGGTCAATGTATACGGTTCTTTAATCAAATCCCCAAAAACGTTCATAGTCTATCGATCAATAAATTTAAGAAAGTAATGAAAGAACGTTTATATAAATGTAATTACTATAAGACCAGTGATTATCTTAATGATAATACGTCTTGGGATTATAGCGATCGCTGCCAGGCTATTTCATGATCCTGTGATTTCGTGTATTCAGTAATTAGTATCTACTATTGTTAAGGGTTGAATAATGTGAATACCCTGGCTGAAAATGAATTCCATCTTTTATTTTGCCGTATGCATATCCGGAACAGTCATGCACGCTTAAATGTCTTTGCCTTTGGCGGCGTCGTGTGGCGGGTTGCTCACTTCCCTCTAAAATGGTCGAGGAGGGCAATGGCTGTCACATGCGTCATACTCGTGAACGGGTGCTGTTGGTGGGGACTGGTCTGTTCTGGTTTGCAGGGGCTACATCACATTTAGTAGATAGCAGTTTATTTGCATCTATGCTATGGACGTTGACATTATTTGATTTTTCACGATAATCTGTACTAGATTTAAGCTTTCTTTTAAAAGAGCTCTTACTGAGTTTGTTGGGTAGCGGAGTTCTTCTCAGTAGTGACTGCACTTGGAACTCTGCTAAGTGAATAACATTGATCTTGACGAATAAGTTTTTCTTTTTCTTCATTTATTATCATTGAAGGAATTGAAAAATTTTATGATTATTATGTTTTAACCAAATAGTTTAAATTTTAATTTTTAATTTACTATTAATATATGATTTTTCTTTACTATATGTAATGGTTATTCGCTCTAGGTAGTTTATGATTTATTGACGTTTTGAAAGTATCTGTAAAGATCTATTCGAAATAAAAATATTTTCTATTTCTATTTCTATTTCTATGGATGCGCGCTATAGATGCGAGCTATGGATGCGAGCTATGGATGCAAGCTATGGATGCGCGCTATGGATGCGAGCTATGGATGCGAGCTATGGATGCGCGTTATGGATGCGAGCTATGGATGTGTGCTATGGATGCGAGCTATGGATGCGTGCTATGGATGCGCGCTATGGATGCGAGTTATGGATGCGAGCTATGGATGCGCGCTATGGATGCGAGATATGGATGCGAGCTATGGATGCGAGCTATGGATGTGTGCTCTGGATTCGAGCTATGGATGCGTGCTATGGATGCGCGCTATGGATGCGAGTTATGGATGCGAGCTATGGATGCGCGCTATGGATGCGAGATATGGATGCGAGCTATGGATGTGTGCTATAGGCCGTCGTGAGTGGTGTAGCTATGTGCAGAGCAGATCCTAGTACCTACAGTATGCCGCGCACTTTGTGGTGGTGCATGTTCACAGCGCATCTTCCTCGCACAGCTACATAGCTTAGTATTGGTGGAAACGGTCACATAATATATTTTCGTAGCGTAGATTTCACATCATCGCAGCATAATTGCATAGCACATCTCTGGTGGAAAAGCACCCTTACCGTTTATAAAAAAGTTGGCTGCGCAAGAAATGTAAAAGTGTATTTTATTCCACGTGGAACCTTGTAATGAGTATTGCCCGGAGATAAACTTCGAAGGCTTTGTTGCTACAGACTTTTGAGAATTATTTTTGTTAATTCTTTACGGGAAAGTTTTCCAAGATATTGAATAATGCTTAGTATCCGAGCGGTTTACGTTAAACCGTAAATTGTTAAAATTTAATGCTTAACATTATATAAACGGTTCGTTTATTTTCAGGGTTACGTCATTCAAAAGGATTTAAATAAATACTAATTAGTTTGAACATTCTTAGTATGTTAGTCTTGTCGTTAAACTTAAAGATGTGTCTTACTGTTTATTTATTTAGTTTATTCATATCTATACAAATAAATAAAATTGGAGTGTCTGTTTGTAATATAAAAATATAAATAAAAATATAAAAATAACCGCTTTTTACTAAATATGTATGTTTACACGGTACACATACCAAAACATCATTTTTTTCAATTTTTGTCCTCTTGTCTGTCTGTCTGTTTGTCCTCGCTAATCTCGGGAATGGCTTTACCGATTTTGACGGGACTTTCACTGGCAGATATGCTTATGTAATAAGGAGTAACTTAGGCTACTTTTGTACTACTTTAATATTACGGGTAGATACTGAACAATCATAAATTCTCACGCGGACGAAGTCGCAGGCATAGCTAGTATTTCATATAAATTAGGCTCCTGAAGAGATAAAAAAATTACATTGTAAAAAGTACATTGTCATTTTTTTAAACTATCTAGAGTGAGTAACCACTAGTATAGTAATTGAAAATAGAAAATATATTAAAAAAAAACAAATAAAAAATATTTTACTTACAAATTCCTCAATTTCCACATAAAAATAGAGAATAGAAATAAATTTGATCGTCGTAATAAAAGTTACCTACATTTAGCAGAGTTCCAAATACTGTCAACACTGCGAAGAAATCCGCTGCTGAAGAAACTCAGCACAGCTCTTTTGAATTCAACCTTAAATCTAATACAGTATGTATCGAAGCCTAGTTCAGTGACAGCACAGCGATCGCCAATCCGCATTCTAAGCTCATTGATTCTAGCATAATAATTATGCTCCCTTCATAACGCACAATACTGTTGTGGGTATTTAGCATTTTTCCATTTTGTAAGAAGGCTCTCGGCTGAAGTGAACTAGTTATGGTTGTAGAAATGCAATTGTGTAAAATGCAACGGAATACATTTCTAGCGGAATTATTATTATAATATTACTCGTTAGGCCGCAGTTGGACCGATATACTACACGAACAATAAAAAATCAATTGTCATATTTATCTCGCGGCCTGACAGATTACAAATATAAAATTATCTAAGATTGTTCTTACAATTGTTCTTGCTAAACTTGTGCTTATCAACGCCAACTGTATGTTAATTGAATCACAACACAGAGCCGACTCCGGCCGTGTTTTGCATAACAAATAGTTGATCAAACAGCTTCGCGGGAGAGGGAGCGTGAGAGAGGGACAGATCTTGTTAATACAATGGAACTTAGTTTCATATCTTGTATATTAACGTCGAGTTTATACCTTGAAATACATCTAATATGATAGATCCAATTAATGCTAAATATCGCGCGTACAAGGTTTGTGATTAGTTCCGTGACTCAACTTTGTGCCTGTATTTATAATTAGTTGTTTCTTGCGACTTTGTTCGCGTGCTTTTTGATTATGCTACAAGAATCAGATGAATTAGTTGTGTGTTGTGGTGTCGTGAAAGCAAAGTAAACAAGGAAATATTTTTAATGTTTTGAAGAATTAGAGTAGGGGAGAGGCATACGACGACGCATTAGCAAGGTAAACAATTTATTAAGTTCTAAGAGTCTTTGTGTATGAAGCAAAAAACGTATGAACCGTTAGCTTTTATAGGAAGATAATTACCCAAGAAGTAGAAAGAAAAGATATTAGCCTGATGATTTTTTTGTTTTTGGAGATTGAAATTATTTCATTATTCTACCTATACCTAAGGCAAGATATAGGTAAGTATGAAGTAATATCAAAGCTAATCGTCATTTAAAACATTCAAAACTCACTGCCCTACTTATTCTGAAATATCTTACTTGACTCAATTTTCTAAAATGTTTCACGTTTCATATGATTACACAATTCCACAATAAACCAAAAGTGTTCTTCAGTTTTAGAAATCCCAATATCATCAGTAACCAAGGTCCAAAAACGAATTTTTAATTTTTAATCAACGAAAATCCAGTAAAAATTCCGAGCAGAGTTAAGACTGAAAAGGGAACAACAAGAGAGCAAGAAAAAAAAAGTGATAGATGAATTCTAACTTTCAGTTGGAAAAAATTGTGATGGACAAAAAATAAAGGAATAAAATAATCAAAGAAAAAAAACTGTAGTAATAATAAATAAACAGTAAACCTTGTAATGCCCTTAAAATAAATCAATGTAGTAGTGAAGTGAAAGAAAAATAAACTTAGTGCCATTAGCTAAGACTTACATTATTAAGCCGTTAGTTCTAGATCAATGTATTGAAAGCCTTATAAACTTACAAACTTTCTCAGTTACTTAGCTGCTTGATAGTCTCTGCGAACTTTAATTCAATATCTATTCAGAACTTTTGGTAATGGATATTTTCAAAATGTGAGTGAAACCTTAAATTTGTGTACTTAAGTTTTCTTTGAACTGATTCAAAGTCAATTTACCATCTTTGATGAAATAAACTAAAGTGAAAAACAAAACGATTGAAATATCAAGTGAGCTAGGAATAATTTTTGGCATTATATCAAACGAGTTAAAGATCAAAGTCAATGTACTGGTGAAAAGTAATATAATCGTAAATAAAACAGTTGAAGAAACATCAAGCGAAGCAACAACTTTTGACATTATATCAAAAAGCGGTAAAAATTTAAATCAATATGCCGGTGATTGGTGTTCTACATGGTGATACGTGGTGATACGGTGAACTTAATTTGAGTGAAGGAATGATAACGATCAAAATGATTGAGCCAGTGATGAGTGCATAAGCAAAACTTGAAGTAAATGAGGAATTCTCGACATTATGTCGTAAGTGTCAGAGTTAAAAATGAATGTGCCAGTGATTCACGCAAAATGATTGAAACGTCAAGTGATTAAGGTATTTTAAACATTATACCGTAAGGGTAAACCTTCAAAATGAATGTGCCAATGAAAGGTGGTCCAGCGCCAACCGTGGCCGTGGTGCCCGTGCCGGAGAGTGAGATGGATGCTCTGCTGCTCGGCAGGACAGCGGTGAGGACATTTGATCAGTACGCGCGAAATGTATGTATGTCTCTTTACTATAGCTCTTACACGCTTGTAGGCTTATTTCAGCTTTATTTTCTTTGCTTCACATTATCGCTTTGTTTGTTTTCTTGTTTTTTGTGTTTGCGTAGTTTTTGGTCGATTAATAGGTATCTTTTGCTGTATTATTTTTTATGTTCTGTGCTAAATTTAAAATAATATGTGGCATTATGCCTTTGTTAACAAATACTACGCTACAAAGGATTAATTTCTGGAATGCCTTATCTGGCACTAAAACTAAGTAACAAAATATATAGGTATACAATTCACAATGACGTGACCACCCACCAGTAAAGGAGAATTCTGCCGCTAGTGTAGTCAATCAACTGAACAACGGTAGTCAAACTATCCCAATAGGGGACAGTGAATTCAATAACACATAAGGGACATCACCGTCCTGCGACAAAACTGTCGCCACTGCAATCGCCACTCCATATGACACGTGGCGTGGCGATTACGAAATTTCCTTATCTATTGACGCACGACACTGTCTATGCTATACATAAGCTATACATATGCTATACATAAGCTATGCCATGAACCGCGCCACTAGAGTTACCAGTAAGAAGTTAATTAAGATCTGTTTTGTGTTGAGATGCATAACATTTATTCAAATCTAGTCTAATATAAATAAAGGCAGAAAGTGTTTCGCTCGTAGAATTAAGGAAAGAAAATTAAGAAAACCAGGCGCTGACTTGCTCTTGATTTAAGGATTTATTTTCTTAATTCAAATTATGTTTTGCCTTTACAACTTGTATTTATTTTGCTCATGGTATCGTTTTATTTTCGTATATCATGCGTGTATTTCGCGGAACGAATAGTCAGGAAACATTAATTTACACTCACGATGTGCGACTCGTTTTTGAGTTTACAACCGAAATTGGATATTATTGAGCGTTGTCGCTTAGTTTATTCGCATATTCGCACCAAATAACTGTCTCAGACAGACGGTACGGAACCTTACAAAATATTACTGTCAGGCAAGAGAACCTAAGCATGGTATACTAATGGTCCAAGCACTGGCATACTCTCAATTTACTTCTTGAGTCGTTCATTGAACCTAACAATAATCGTGTATAACTAAACCTTCACAGGCATTACAAATTCTGTTTCTCAAGAAATACATCTCATCACAAACGAATCTTTTATATCCATCGTCGTTTATCAGCGCGGCGATAATTTAAAGGAGACTCGACAGCTGGTCGCGTCGCGAGCGGAATTAATTTAAAATATCTTCTCCAAATATCGCGCTCTGCGATAAATGGATTCATTGGATTTCATTGAACGGTGACGGATTGGAAAGTGTTTCATATCTTATCTGTACTATCTACGATAGACTGTTGATTACGTGTATTTTGGTTTCACTATTATACTTTCTAAAATATCAAATACCGGTAGGTAGAGTCCAAAAGACAAAGCGGGTCTTACTAAATAAAGTAAATAATTTGATAACTTATACATTCCCTTAAATACTGCTTTGCTGGGGTCATAGGTTCGGTGACCAGGTTGAGATATTTTGTGCTCTAGGGACATCTCTAATTTTCGAAAATTCCGAACAATAGCGGTCAAATCATTCCAATGGGGCGGTAGTTCTGTTCATTCGGCCTCTGCCTACCTCTCGGAGTTGTCGTGAAGTAACTTTCTGAACATCCAGCATAGTAGTAGTAATGGTCTGTTAGGAGAAATGTTAAAATCGATTAATTACATTATACTCATAATGGGTTAAGAATATATTCTAGATTCCTAGATACAAACAGATCTTTTAAATCTGTCCTCGTTTATCAGGGCGGCGATAATTTAAAGGAGACTCGACAGCTGGTCGCGTCGCGAGCGGAATTAATTTAAAATATCTTCTCTAAATATCGCGTTCTTCAATAAATGGATTCATTGGATTTTATTGAACTGTGACGGATTGAAAAGTGTTTCGTATCTTATCCGTGAGCAATTGTAGATTTTACTAACGTTTTTGTTTGCTTCGTAAGTTGTAGAAATTATATTTGTGGATTTACCCACGTGTACAATACAACTTTTAAAAAAAGGATAAAAGAAGTTGGGAGTTTTGTACACGCGCGAAAATTCTCAAATGTGTACAATTTCTGAAATAGATTTCATTTGTTTCATTAAAGTTTGTATGTAGATTTATTATTCGTGCTTTTGTGATCACAAGGGAGAAGCAGAAGTTAGCACCCACATTTATGCAAACCTGAAATTTGCAATGTATGCTACTACTATCTCACATTATTACGGTACACCTATATTTCTTGTTTTTTTTTTTGTAACTTGTGTCTTTTTGACGTAACTTGTGTGTCTATTGTTATTCACCATAGTTTAAAATAGTAAGTATGCTGTATATGTTACGGCATAATCGATTCATGTAATCCCAAATGATAAATATACTTTTTGATTATGTTTTTTTAAATTTCCTAAGCCTTTAGCCAACAGGTCTGTTTATATTTGTACCCGACAAATATAAACAGGCCTGTTAATTTATGTAACGAAGGTGGCCAACAAGCATGCAGTTCATATGGATATCTATAGACATCTATAAAACACCATAGGTCAAAATATCGAATCGTTGCCGCTGCTGAGACCTTAGTTGTTATGTCGTGTATTGTTATTATGCGGCCTTACGTTACCATCTAACCCAGAGGTTCCTAAACTATTTTTCTTGTAGACGGACCCCTTTCAATTTTTTTCTGGTTTCGGTGGACCCCCTTGCTAACATTTTTTTTTTTTTTTGGGTGGACCACTTTGGGAATCACTGATCTAACCGAAACATGATAGTGCTGAAGACTACCATAATGGCGGCCGATATATTAGTTAATACGGTGGTGAGTCCGTACACTGGAACTCTACCACCAGTCCAAAGTTTTTACAATCCTACTATCCTTCTTAATATTATAAATGCAAAAGTGTGTATGTATGGATGGATGTTTGTTACTCTTTCACGTAAAAACGACTAAATTGATTTTAATGAAACTTTACAATTATAAAGAATTATACATCAGAATAACATAAAGGCTACAATTTATAAAATATTGCGTGTAATACTAATCCTGTCAGACGAAATCGCGGGCACCAGCTAGGTTATTTCTCACTTTACTGGTGGTAGAGCTCCAGTGACGGAGCTCGCGGGCGTAGGCACCACCGCATTACCTAATATACTTGCCGCTAAATGGTAGTGTTCAGCGCTATCGTGTTCCGGTCAGGTGGTAATGTATGGCCCTGTAATTTCCGGCACAGAGGCATAACACCTTAGGCCTCAGGAGTGGTAACGCATCTGCATTTTGATCGTGGTCTTTGTGTGGGTGTCTATAGGCTGCAGTCATCACTTATCATCAATGTGAACTGCATGCTTGTTTACCACTTCGATTACATAAAAAAAAAAAAAAAAAAAAAAAATTACCTTTAACTTAGTATGCCAAAAGCGAGCAAAGTCTGCAATAAAATTTATGAATTCATTAGTTGGAAGAGACGCTGGATTGGGACACACCTGTGTGCGTTGTTTGTGTTCGCCCGAACAAATATTTGTACGGGACTCAAGTCTTGTCTCAACTCCTACTTTGGTTTGTTTTCTTGTTATGTATGTTATGTTGTATTAAGGGTTTTTAGGGTTAAAGTCTTTTTGAAGTTGTACTTATATTCTTTTGGCGCGATTGGAAAAAAAAGGGATTTTTACGATGCGCGCTCACATCTATACAAATAAATAAAATTGGAGTGTCTGTTTGTAGTATTAAATTAACCGCTTTTTACTAAATGCATATGTACCGTGTATACATCACGGTACATATACCAAAACAACATTTTTTACAGTTTTTGTCTGTCTGTCTGTTTGGCGGGGCTTATCTTGGGAACGGCTGGACCGATTTTGACGAGACTTTCAATGGCAGATAGCTGATGCGATAAGGAGTAACTTTTATCCATACATCCATATATACAATATATATACATACCTACATAATACAAATAAGTAGAATTGGAGTGTATCCGACTTTGACAGGACTTCCACGGGTAGGTAGTTGATGTAATATTAGGAGTGACTTTTGCTACTTTTATACTAGCTGCGGCCACGACTACGTCCGGGTAGATACTGAACAAGCATATTTTTCTCACGTGGACGAAGTCGCGGGCACAGTTAGTTGACATATAAAAACGACAGTGAAGTTAATTAAATAAATTGCTAAACAGGTAAAAGCAACAGTCTGAATTTATTTGCTATTTTTTTGTCGTTTTGTTTTATTTCTGGTATATTTGATTGTGAAGCGCGCTTGGCTCCGCGGCTGGTGTAGATTGTAAGCGATCTACTCGCTTAAACGATACGGGCGCGGTCGGGTGTGTGATGGGTGACCGCTAGTAACAAATTAAAAATGCGCGTTTTCGTGCTTCGGAGGGCACGTTAAGCCTGCCGGAGGTTGCTATCGATAGATATCAGTCATTAAACCTTGTCGGAGGTCTTATGGGCTGTTTGAAAACATCCGACACCGAGTTGGCCACTAACCCGTATCTCCACCAACCCGCATTGGAGCAGGGTGGCGGAGTAAGCTCCTGACCTTCCGCTGGTTTTCAACAGGACCCTAAGAATTCAGGTAAACAAAATTACTAAGCGAAGCCGTGATAAAAACGAAGCGCATATAAAACGGTTATTGTAATGTGATATTAATGCCGTCAAGAGATTAACCGCGCCCTGTTGCCGCCTCTAATACGTTTAGCGAGGCTACGGCAGGAATATAGGTGAGGTGATAATCTGACTTATTACTTTACTTTTATATGATACAAGTTGTGCCCGCGACTTCGTCCGCGTGAGTATTTTTTATTGTTCAGTATCTCTACCCGGACGGAGTCGTGTGCGCAGCTAGTGTAAAAGAAGCCTAAGTTACTCCTTATTACATAAGCTATCTGCAAATGAAAGTCCCGTCAAAATCGGTCTTGCCGTTCCCGAGATTAGCGGGAACAAACAGACAGACAGACAAAAATTGTAAAAAAAAAATGTTTTGGTATATGTACCGTGTATACATACATATGCATTTAGTAAAAAGCTGTTATTTTTATATTACAAATAGACACTCCAATTTTATTTATTTATACGAGATATAGATTGTGATAAGAAATTATAAGAAATGTTAGTAAATATCGTCATTGCTGCCACTAGCTATATAGCTTCTATTGAGGGCCTTGAGCGCGGGGACCGAATCCAGAAATTCCGTAACGAAAAAACCTCACGCTCCCCACTCCAACGGGCATGGAGGTGTGGCTTGAAGGCCGTGCATCGTCTAACGTCGTTTCCTTTCGGCAGTCTTTGACACGGTGTTTGTGTGCGTGCAACTAGACGTATTGTACGACTCTACGAAGCTCGCACGAATCGAGACGAGCTGCTCCGAAATCGGACGAATACATAAGCAGCTGTTTATATGTATTGTAAACTAATAAAAATATTTCAAACAACATTAACTTTATTATTTAATAAAAGAAAAAAAAATGTTTTCTTATCGGTCACCACGCTCAAAAAGTGTAACTTGAATTAATATCAAACAAATAAAAGGAAAAACTGCATAAATAAAATAAATAAATAATTATACTTGCATAAGTTGATACAAAATGCTATGCTTAGCTTTACCGCGGCAGTCCCCGAGTGCCACACGTCGATTTTTTACAATACTTTACACTTTTTTACAAATAATGCACCGATTTTGATAATTTTTATGATTACACTTTTCATTTCCACGTCGCTTTCAGACTACGTCATTAAAAAATACTTCATTAAATTATAATTCAATGTCATTTTTCATTCATCAATTCCCATCGATTCATCTGTTTAACACGATAGTGGCAGCGTGTATGCTGGTGCATGCTGCCTACCGCACCAGCTGCCAACTAACCGTTATGTCAAGCGCCTATAACATTAAAAAATAAATAAGATAATTAAATTTTTATTCAAATTTCACAAAAACCTCTTCCGTATAACTCTACCAATACTGGTGGTAGAGCTCCAGTGACGGAGCTCGCGGGCGTAGGCACCACCACATTACCTAATATACTTGCTGCTAAATGGTAGTGTTCAGCACTATCGTGTTCCGGTCAGGTGGTAATGCATGGCCTTGTAATTTCCGGCACAGAGGCATAACACCTTAGGCCTCAGGAGTGGTAACGCATCGGCATTTTGACCTCGGTCTTGATGTAGGTTTCTATAGGCTGCAGTCATCACTTAACATCAATGTGAATTGCATGCTTGTTTGCCACATCCATTACATAAAAAAAAATACAACGAAAAAGAATTAGCGAAATTGTTGAAGCCGTTCTCGAGTTGTGCGCTCAGCATCACATTTAGCGATTATTTTTTATTTATGTAGATGTATTACAGCATACTAGCTGCTTCGACAAACTTCGTATCGCCTAACAGGTATATAATTTACACGTACAAATATATTTGGAGAGAGTCACCCTTACCATTTAGGGATAATGAATAGACTACAACCGATTCTCATACCTAACTAATACACAAAAAAAATCATTATGATCGGTCCAGCCATTTCGAAAGAGTATTGTTACAAACACTGCGACAAGAGAACTTTATATCTATGTATATTAGACTAGCTGACCCGGCAAACTTCGTATTGCCTCACAATGAAATAATGGGTACTTAGTCTGAACGGACCAAAAAGAATGGACCGTAGTCCATTCGGCCGTAATCAAAAAACGTCTACGTCCCAACGGCCCGGTCATAAAATAATTTAAAAGTACAGTCGCATACAAACGTAACAGTCGTATAATATGTCAAAGGTTTGATATAAACGGACTATTTGTATGGAAAAATAAAAGTGTTGTTTTTACTGTTTCCCCTCAATATCTTCATATTTTCTTACCTTTTAAATCTTCCCTGGACTTCCAAAAATCATTCAAAACCAAATTAAATTAGCCCAATCGGTCCAGCTGTTCTCGAATTTTAGCGAGACTAACGAACAGCAATTGATTTTTATATATATAGATATAGATTAAATATTAGATAGATATTCTTGTTATCAAGTAAGAAAATGTAAGCGATCATCTTTCCTGCGACCCTACTTATCCTAATTTGCATCCAGTATGATCCAGTGCCGTATCCTGAAGCCGTTCCGGTGACCTACAAAACCGAGAGACGGGTTTACTGAGCGTCCACTGCAAAACTTTTCCCATTCTGCACAATGGAATATTTCGTTTGGAATGCCCTTAACATATTTTTATTTTAAAACCGCCGTGTTGCTTTTGTTGTTCGCCGTGTAGCTTTGTGAACATTACTTGAAGTATGCATGAGTTAATTTGAAAAGCAATTTGATCTAAAAATATTTATTACGATTACACCGGGCCCTATCCGAACCGGTAGACAAATAAACTATATTGTTATCTCTGTCAGTCAAATGAAACCGAATTAGATAGAAATATTGTTATTACGATGAACTTAAAAATACTGTAGTTTACTGCACCATAAGAATAATTGAAGACACCGCAGTGTTGTGTCAAGACTTGGAAAAAGCAAAACAATAAATTGTAATTTTCCATTTATTAATAAAATCAAATATTCTTTTAAATATTTTTTTGTATGAGATCACTAACTATTAAGATGTTTGTTCCACCTTTAAAGTCTTCTGGTGGGTCATGGGCTAGAACAATGATTCCCAAAGTAGTCCAGGTGGACCTCCTGGGGTCCATGGGACACCCTATCGGTGACTACGCGTGGACAAAAACAACAAAAATTTCGTGAACAAAAACTGGACATTTGGGAATGTGATTTAAATGTAGCAAGGAGGGGATCCACCGAAACCAGAAAACGTTAAAAGGGTTCTACTTGAAAAAATAGTTTGGAAACCTCTGGGCTAGAAGCTCATAGTGAAAACAACGCAAGTGTTTGCCAGATATCTTTGAAACTTTAGAAAAAGTTTAGGTACAGCTTTTTTATTGGTAGTAGAGCTTGCTTGCTTACCTAATCTATTTGCCCCTGAAGTGTGGTGTTCAGCGTTATCGGGTTCCGGTCAAGAGGGTAATATACGGCCCTGATATTACCAGCATAGAGGTATATCAGCTGAGGCATCGGTAGGGGTACCTAACCCAGCCCCCGTGGACGAGTCTTGGATGGAGGCGAAGTGCGAGGGGGGAACCGGAGCAGTGTTTATAGTGTACCCGGATCCCCCCCCCTTTTGCACTGAAGTCGGCACCGAGGTAGTTTTAGAGGGTCTAAGTCCCTCATATCCCGACTCTTCCCCCAAGGTGTCGGTTAAAGCAAAGGCATTTCCACGTCGTAAAAAAAAAAAAAAGTGTACCTAACCCAACTACTTTTTTTGCTGGTGGTAGAGCTCCAGTGACGGAGCTCGCGGGTGTAGGCACCACCGCATTACCTAATATACTTGCCGCTAAATGCACTATCGTGTTCCGGTCAGGTGGTAATGTAATTGTAATTTCCGGCACAGAGGCATTACACCTTAGGCCTCAGGAGTGGTAACACATCTGCATTTTGACCTTGGTCTTCGTGTAGGTTGCAGTCATCACTTAACATCAATGTGAACTGCAAGCTTGTTTGTCACTTCCATTACATAAAAAAATCTTTGTTTTTTTTGTCAATGTTTTATGGTCTTGACAATACAGTCCAAAACGACCGCTGAACACTATTCTTTCTTCCCCAGCAAATCTCCAGTTTTATGCTCGACGCGATGTGGGTACTTGCTCCAAAGAAAATTAAAAAAAAAAACTCTAAACCCAAACTGATAGTCAGGGATCAGGTTGTTTTCTTTTAAATAATAATTCAAAGTCGGGTAACACCTAACCCAAACTGTGTGCTTGTTTCCCATCATGACATAAAACTCGAGTCGTACAACAGAATACTCAATTGTTTTTAAAACATCTTCTATTCAGTATCATAATCTTTATTGTACTATGGAGTGGACAGATATTGTTTGCAAGTTAAACTGTTTGTGTTTGTTTCATTAAATAAACATTGGACGCTGGGAATGGAAACACACAGAACTGTGTCACGATACGAATCGACGCATTTTTACTGGTCTACATATTCTTACTGGCGTAAGGGTTTAAAAAACGTGGTTCTTTAATGTATAAATCTCTCCGTTAGTTCTGTGGAGGACTGTCAAATTTTACAATTTTACTGCAATCTATGAACATCTACACATAAACCAGTGTTGCAAATGCCATCCCCGAGAACTAAGCTGTTTTTCCTTTGTCCCCGAAATTACGGGGCCCAACATTTAAACTAAACAGACGTAAAGTTACGTAGGATTAGTAATCACTTAAAACAACACCATTTATAAGGTTTGTGGATATTGTGAATGAATAAAAGAAAACCAACTGTCCGTTTGTTTGCCACTTCGATGCTATAAAAAAACTAATATATAACCAATATGTTTCCCGTTTTATTACACTATCAATGTTGTTTCATAAAACAAGCTCTCAAATAACTCGCGATAATATACCATTCTAAATATATCTTAATGCCGACGTACCTTCTATTGAACTGTATTAGGACTCGATCATACTGGTGATAGACAAGTTATACAGGGTTTATTGAAATTACCACATCATCTCTTGCAGGCAGCTCCTCTACATCAATCCTAACAACATTCGTTCTACGACTTTTTACAAATCTTGATAAATAACCAAAAAAATGGAAAGAAAATTTTGACTTCAGGCGAGACTCGAACTCGCGGCCGCTGGGAATCCGAAGTCCTTCGGTAGCTCAGTTGGAAGAGCAGCTGGACTAGTTTCCCAGTGGCCGCGAGTTCGAGTCTCGCCTGAAGTCAAATTTTTCTTTCCAATTTTCCTTAAAATGTATATCACAAGCATGTCTTAATGCGAAATAATATATAAAATAACCAAAAAAAAGTATAAAATAATGTTTTCAAAAGTTCTGAAGAGCATAGGAGCTGTATCACATCGCAAACCCGAGCTCGTGGCGATAAAAATATTTTGCTTAGGCAAGGTGCGTGGTCCCTCCCGAGGGTTTCCGCCTTGTCGTGACGGGGGGCCTCAGTACCCGGTGGTCATCCTCACACCGGCGAAGCCAAGAGGAACCCAGAGAGGGGGCGGCGTTTGGCGTGGCTCAGCCCGCCACTCGCTGCCGTGGAGAGGAGACGGCTGGGGAGGAGGTGTACGGGTATTTCGTTGGCCCTGCACCCTATCCCCAGCCGCCTAACGGTGGTCCCGCCGTCAGACGGGGACGTGGTGGGAAGGCGGCTGGGGAAGAGGTGTATAGGTATGTCATTGGCCCTGCACCCTATCCCCAGTCGCCTAGCGGTGGACCCGCCGCCCGATAGGGACGTGGTGGGGCCGTGAGGTAATAGTAATAGGTCCCAAGCTGGGTGGCGTGCACGTGTTCCGCACGCCACTAATGTTGGTTGGAGCCAAAGAGCTCAACCTGCGGAGGGCTCGGAGACGAGCGGCCGCCGGCGGGGTCGCGGATGTGTGCGTAAGTTTTCCCGTGACCCCGCCACTGATGGCGGAAGAGTCGGAACACCGCGGGGTTTTAGTGAGTTCGAGTCTCATACTACCCGCCGTCCCTTCCCCTAGACGGCGGGTGCCCATGAGGGTTTCCCCGCGTAAAAAAAAATACATAGGTACGTACACACATACGTACTCCCAAAGAAAATGCCAATTCAGAGACATAAAAATAATTCTGTATAGAAAAGTTAAATTTTAAAATCCTAAGGTCGCAGGTTCGATTCCTGCCCGAAGTCAAATTTTTCTTTCCGTTTTTTCATTAATTTCTAAAGTTCACTTGCATGTGTTATTGCAAAAAATAAAAAGTACAACTATTAATTTCAAAAAATCGTAGAACCAAATTAAATATTGTGTAGATTGATCTAGAGAGGCTGCCTTGCCAGCCTCTCTAGATCAATCCAGAACATGTGCTACTCTACTACTACTACTCTTCTCTTCTCTTCTCAAAGAAGGTGTGCTAATTTAAATTAACCCTGTAGGCTGAAGAAAAAGCGAAACTATAGTCGTAAAAAAAATAAGTGCAGATCCGACTTGCACATTGAGATCTAAGATATTTCACCTCTGTGAAAGTAAGGGGCCATACGTTACCATCCAACTGGAACTGCAACACAACTGTGCTAAATAGTACCATTTGACGCCAGACAGATTAGGTAACGCGGCGGTTCTAACATAATCCAGTTCCAATACTGGACCTCCACCACCAGTGGATTTACTGCTATACTTAAAATAAATTTTAAAAAATAGTCAAGCGACATTGAGAGTAAAAAATAAACGCTTACACTCACAGCCCCACAGTAGGTATCCCTGTATCCATCTGTGTCGTGGGTGCCGTTGTACACATACAACACATACACAAACACCCAGACCCGAAACAATTATCTGTAGGCCATACAAATATTTGTCCCGGAGCGGGGATTGAACCCGACCCTTTGAATCAAACGGTAATCTTACACCGCTGTACTAACCGGGTCGTCATCGCCAGTGTGAGCAACGAGTTAGAAATTGAATTAATTTTCCCGTGCGCTATTTGTTGCGATAATTTCTTAAGGTAACTTAAGTATTTAATGAACATTAATACTGCAGTACTGTAAATAGCCTTCCGCATTGTAAGTTACCAATTTTTTAGGATTATTTTTTGAGATTTTGTATAATAAAATATAGTACTCCTTGTGTATCCTTAAAATTGGGTTAGCATGGACTTGCCCTTAGAGTTCAGAACGTCACTGACGAGAGTGTTACTGATCTCTCCAGTTCACTGTAGATTTATTTTGTGTCTTGTATGTAGCAAACATTCCAAATTGCGCCCACATAGCGGTTATTCATGCGCAGTAAATTATAGTTTGTGATGTAAAAGTACTTGGTTTTGCCTCTGTGCCAGAAGTTATTGCTGCATTACCAACCAACTGGGACACGATAGTCCTGAATGACTGAGCTCACCTCCATCACTACACCACAAAAATATACTACGACTTTAAAAAAATATTCAAAACTAGCTGACTCGACAAACTTCGTATTGCCTAAAAATGAAATAATTTATCAAAGGTTTGCTAACTACGGACTATTTGTATGGGAAAATGAAATTGTGTTTTTTACTATTTCCCTTCAATTTCTTCATATTTTCTTACCTTTTAAACCTTCCCTGGACTACCAAAACTCATTCAAAACCAAAATTAGCCAAATCGTTCCAGCCGTTCTTGAGTTTTAGCGAGACTAACAACAGCAATTGATTTTTATATAATAGAATAGATTATCAGTTTAATTCCTACTTATTTCTAAAGAAAAACATTACCATTTTACAATTAATTAAAAGCAATGTTTGTTCATGAAAAAAGTTACAGAATTGTCCACCACGAGGATCCTGTTCACGCTTGACCGCTTTTCAAACTAAGAATACGTCTTTTTCTTTTTGGTCTCAGAACAGCTTGCGCTCAAGATAGTTTTTTTACGCCCATGTAATTAAGAATCCTGTAGATACATTTTTTTTTTTTTTTTTTTTTTTATGTAATTGAAGTGGCAAACAAGCATGCAGTTCACATTGATGTTAAGTGATGACTGCAGCCTATAGACACCCACACAAAGACCAAGGTCAAAATGCAAATGCGTTACCACTCCTGAGGCCTAAGGTGTTATGCCTCTGTGCCGGAAATTACAGGGCCGTACATATTTTGGGTGCTATGTTACGTAATATAAACATATTCTTTAATTTAAAAAAGACGTATAGATATAATTTATATACGAATATACGAAATATCTCCCCAAAAAAAAAATATTTATGAACTTAACCAAAAATATTTCAATCTTTATTGTTTTTAATAATTATTTTAAAGAATTTGTGAACTTGGATTTTTTTTATGAATACAAAATGTAACCGTTATAAAAAAGTAATGTTTTTTTTTATGAAAAATGGCAAATGTATAATGTCACAGAATCGTCCACTACGAGGATCCTATTCACGCTTTTTTACTTGAGAATAAATTGTATTACATTATTCTTCTAGGTCCCGGAGGCTTCCCAGAATAGCTCGCGGCGAGACATTTTACTTTGATGTCCCTGAAATGAATCCTGATCCTATTTCTTACATGCGTCAAATTTGCAATTGGATAGGTACATTTCGCGGGATACGATATTTTAAGAGTTGATACGTCATATCTGTCTGTCTATCTATCTGTCGGTCTCTCTGGACTTTTTTTTATGTGATGGAAGTGGCAAACAAGCATGCAGTTCACATTGATTGATGTTAAGTGATGACTGCAGCCTATAGACATCCACACGAAGACCAAGGTCGAAATGCAGATGCGTTACCACTCCTGAGGTCTAAGGTGTTATGCCTCTGTGTTGGAAATTACAGGGCCGTACATTACCACCTAACCGGAACACGATAATCCTGAACACTACCATTTAGCGGCAAGTAAATTAGGTAATGCGGTGATGCCTACGCCCGCGAGCTCCGTCACTGGAGCTTTACCACCAGTACAAGGTCCTTCCGTATGACACAGCAACTTTACTCCGAAATTTTTAACCGGTTGACAGTCTCACCGCCTATATATGAGTATCTGGATTGTGTCTGGTTTTGGTACTGTCAACCTGTTAAGACGTATTTGAAACGTTCCCGGTTATCACTAGAGCAAAAATTGTACCGCCTCTAATCGCACATGTCTTATGTGTCCCTCCGCAACACCCTAAGCCAAGGTTCGGACCTACAGGGGTCTCCCTTAGGCAAATGCGATAAATTTAATTAGGCTGAAAGCGCTCTCTGCGCTCGCCGATTGCCCGGTGAAGTAGATTCGTTTTTTCTGGAGACGTGACGCACATATGAGTGCATTAAATGTGTGCTGGGTGTCCCCAGAATACAAACTTGGCGCATTTATACGGGTACTTAGTAGACGAGGCACGAGAGGTTTGTCAGAACCGGGATGTCTGGCGCTCTACACTCTCTGCCTACCCCGTTAGGGACCTGGCGTGAAGATACATACATACATACATACTTAGACTGAACGGACCGAACTATGAAATCTTTTACCTCTTTGTGTGTTTATTTTCTTCATAACTTAAAATTTCAATTTTTGATTGAATCATAGCCGATTGTAATTAGTACGTGTCAGTACGATTCACAATGTCATACATTTGTTAAGACCATCTACTAACAAACAGCTTCAAGTGATTTGTCAAAGAACAGAGCTAAGTCCAGAGCTAACTCCAGTGAGATGTATTCCTGGAAAAAACAGAAATAAATGTAGGTAGTTGGTGTATGTGGATTAGTTTTGTAGGCTTTGGTTTTTGTCTTAGCGTAATGCGACAGTCTTTTGTGTTAAGATTACTCCATTATACCGCGCGTGGGATGAGATGGAATAAAACAGATAGTATTTCATTTTCTCTAGACTAAATTCACTTTACTTGACATTTTTGCATAATTGACTGGTGGTAGAGCTCCAGTGACGGAGCACGCGGGCGTAGGTACCACCGCATTACCTAATTTACTTGCCGCTAAATGGTAGTGTTCAGCACTATCGTGTTCCGGTCAGGTAGTAACGTACGGCCCTGTAATTTCCGGCACAGAGGCATAACACCTTAAGCCTCAGGAGTGGTAACGCATCTGCATTTTGACCTTGGTCTTCATGTGGGTGTCTATAAGCTGCAGTCATCACTTAACACCAATGTGAACTGCACACTTGTTTGCCACTTCCATTACATAAAAAAAAAACAATGTAATGATGAAGGAAAACAAGCATGCCGTTCACATTGATTTTATGTTTGTAATGAAATGACAAACAAGCAGACAGCTTCCATTGATGGTCAAACCAGAGATGTCAATGTAGATGCGTTGCCACTCCTGAGGCCTACGTTGCCACTCCTGAGGCCTACGTTGTTTTGCATCAATATGACCATATATTAAAACACCTTCATATTATTATAATAATGACAATAATACAAGTTGGGTCAATGGCCTGATACAGAACTCTCCGAGGGTTTCCGCCTTGTCGTGGCGGATTGGCTCAGTATCCGGTGGTTGTCTGCACATCGGCGAAGCCAAGAGAAACCCAGAGAGGGAGCGGCGATTGGCGTGGCTCTGCCCGCCAGTCGCTGCTGTGGAGTGGAGACGGTTGGGGGGAGGTATACTGTACGGGTGTTTCGTTGGCCCTGCACCCTAACGGTGGTCCCGCCGTCGGATAGGGAAAGACTGTTATGCATCGGTAATAAACGCTATGGCTACTCCCCTCCGCTCCGGCCCGCCACGGCCGGTGGCCCGTGTTGCTCTATGTCCTCCAAGTACAATAGCAGAGAAAAGTTCTTGCGAATTCATTTAAATTCAGATTAGTGCGCGACTGTACTCTCGGTAACGACTTTAAATACTCACCATGAGAAGTTGTTTAAAATTGGTTCCTGTCATTGCTAAAAAAGTGATATGAATAAAATCAGCAAAGTGCGATTCGGACTCGCATACATAGGGTTTCGTACAATTCTGAAATGTCGTATGTTATAAACATGTAATGAGGTAATAAGTTGTTGTCTGTGGCATATAATTTGATGACAGACTGACTGGAGATTTTTGGGCTGGAATGATGATGACAGATTGAGGTGTGATTTAATGGCGGATGATATTTAGATTATTATTTTATGAAAAACTTGTAGAAAGATAAACGAAAGGATATAGTTGAGAAATCGATATTAGTGAACTTCAAATGTCGTTTCTTTGTATTTTCAGGTGAGATAAAATGTTATTGTCGTAGTTAAATAATGATTAATGTGATATTGTAAAAGCGTAATAAATAAAACAAATCTTTGAATTTTCAGAGAAACAATAAGTGGTTTATTTTGAAAATCCTCAATAATATATCTTTGTATATCTGTATGTTTGTGCTCTCTTATATATATATACATATATATACATATTAATATGCCGGAATAGAGAGCACAAACATACCGAGCTGACATAACTAATGATTATAGAAAGTCCTAATCAAAGTACATCAAGTGTCATCAATGACACTTGACAGGAGAACTTGAGAAGGCGGCGTCCGCGCCGGTTCCGTGATATAGTTCTGTAACTACATTGTGCAATGAACATTTGTATCCCGGTAACTGTGTCCCCGGTCGTAAAAGTTTCTTGCCCGTTCTTCTCTGCCGGCGTAATCGAATGGGCGGACCTTTGGCAATAAACGACTATTGCTTCATCTTCTGCCAAACCATGTGCTTTATTTCATCACCCGTTCGAGTACCCACCTATCCTGATGTCCTGACTGGAGAGACCTCCTGCCTATAAATATTTATATATATATATATACATACTTGTTATAGATAATGGTGTCTTATAAGCTCACACTAAGCCTGGTTTGCACCAGATATTTGTTAATGTTAAAGCTATCGTAACATTACACAACAGGTAATGCGGTGGTGCCTACGCCCACGAGCACCGTAACTAACTTTAACAGATTTGTGGTTTACTGATGGTAGAACTCCAGTGACGGAGTTCGCGGGCGTAGGCACCACCGCATTACTTTATATACTTGCCGCTAAATGGTAGTGTTCAGGACTATCGTGTTCCGGTCAGGTGGTAATGTACGGTCCTGTGATTTCCGGCACAGAGGCATAACACCTTAGGCCTCAGGAGTGGTAACGCATCTGCATTTTGACCTCGGTCTTTGTGTGGGTGTCTATAGGCTGCAGTTATCACTTAACATCAATGTGAACTGCATGCTTGTTTACCACTTCCATTACAAAAAAGAAAAAAAATCCGATGGTTAAAATGCAGATGCGTTATCCCTGGAAACTAACCCCCTTATTCATAAACGTATTTTAGCTAAAGTGTTGCTAATGTCTCCTTTGTCCTTTTCTATCCTGCACATTTGACAATGCAAATGACAAAGACAAAGCATTCTATAGCTAAAACGTATCTAATTTATTTATTTATTTAAACTTTCTGCACAAACGAAGTACATGAGCCGGACTTAATGCTAGAAAGCATTCTCTACCAGTCAACCTACGGGTTGTGTGGAAAACGAAGAATGGTAGTGCATTTAGAAAATCGTTAGAAATAGATTACAAGCCATAATAGTAATTTGAAAGTATTTTGCAGAGCAAAGTATGCGAGTAATATTATGGAATAAACAGGATAATACATACTTACATAAAAATAATATATATCTCATATATACAAACTAAATAATATTTATATACATATGCCTATATAAATATAGTATATAAATACTATAGTAAATTATATATATATATATATATGTATGTATATAAATAAATGAATAATGTCTGATCATGAAAACAACATAAGAGTAAAATATAACTTTCAAACCTGTCTAATGTACGTTTACAAATAAGGGGGTAAGTGTTTTTGCTTCTGTGATCGTTATAACAGGGCCGAACGATATCATCTACCGGAACACAATAGTGAACACTACTACCATTTGGCAGCAGACAGACAAGGTAAAAAAAAAACAAAAAAGGAAAAATAAGAATTTTAAAAACTAAAATAAAACATTGCCCCCCTTTCGTTAGATAGGCCCGGGGAAGGAGGGTTGCACCTCAACCCCTGAGCGTAACAGAGGAAGGGGATGGCCCTTCCTCTGTTACGCTTCACGTGCGTGATTATTAGTAGTAGTAGATAAGGTAATGCGGTGGTGCCTTACCTTGCCCTCGAACTCTTACACTGGAGCTCTAGCATCAGTCTCAGCTCTACCACTTTAACATCCTGTGCTAATACAGTCGTGAAGTGATATCAAATTCATGGAAAAAATAGACACGTAATGGGAATAAAAAGACATTGAAAGGCGTTCGCGCGTTGTCCGATATCGGCGCTCAGTTGAGATAAATCTATTGTGCGCTACTGACAATGAAGGAATACGATTTAATTTACAACGTTACGTCCATCCATTCGTCCGTCAATCCGTCTGTCAATCTGTCAAGATTTTTTATGTACTTATAGTGGTAAATAACGGTGCAGAATCAAACTCAAACTCAAAAATTCATTTAATCACTTGGAAATAATAGAATTTGCTTGTAATAGGTCAAATTACAAATTTAAAATTAAAGCGAATAACAACTGATAAGTTGATTAATATGTCAAAGTAAATAAATTAATGTATGTATGTATCTTCACGCCAGGTCCCTAACGGGGTAGGCAGAGAGTGTAGAGCGCCAGACATCCCGGTTCTGACAAACCTCTCGTGCCTCGTCTACCTTCATCATTCTCTTCATACATGCACGCCGATTCCTAAGACTTTTGACCCCATCATCAGACATAACTCGACCTATTTGGTCATGGTAGGTCAGCCTTGGTCTTCCTGGGCCTCTGCAACCATAAATTAATGATAGTCCAAAAATGCTTAATAATAAAAATAGGTATCAACAGAATGTTCCATACTCTCTTTTACAAACGGCAAGATAAGACTAAACAAAAAAAATATGGGACATTCTTTGTCATTCACTGGCAGAGTTCCAAAGCCCACATTACTGAGAATAAACCTGCCAATACAAAACTCAGTAGGGTCTTTTCAAAATAAAAAAATAAAACTATTTTCACAATATGAAACTTATAACTATGTTTTACAATATCAAGTACAGTGCACATTCATTTCACAAAATTATTGTTTAGTCTTGTGGAGCTAGACCAGCATTTGTCCAGGCATCTCTATCCTTTAGATAGTCATCGAGTCTATAGTACGCATTTTTACATAGTGTGCGTTTAATACATTACTTGAATTTACTATCTGTAAGTTCAAGAATGTTGGACGGAATTTTGTTATAAAACTGTATACAACATGTTAAGAAACATTTATGTGTTTTCGATAGGCGAAAACTTGGAAGTACTAATTTATTTTTATTTCTGGTATTATAAGTATGTATATCATAAATTTTCTTAAATAAGTGCAAGTTTTTCCTAGCATACAATATATTTTCATAAATATATTGGCAAGGGACCGTCATTATATTTATTTGCTTGAATAATTATTTCAAGGAGTCACGACTATTTAAGTTATGTATCGCTCTAATAGCTCTCTTTTGTAATATAAATATCGAATCAATTTCAGCTGCCCGACCCCACAACTAAATACCGTAGGACATGACACTGTGAAAGTAGAAATAAACGAGTCTCGCAGTGTCGTCATCCGTTAACTGTCTAATCTTCCTGACGGCATAAGCAGCAGAACTTAGACGTTTTCCTAACAGTTTAATATGAGGACCCCATTGCAATTTTGAATCAAGCGTTATACCCAAGAAGACAGCTTCACTAAGAAATTGTGTTTTATCATTGTTGAAGAATATTTCCCCTTCTTTACTTTTGACATTCGGAAGAGTAAAACGAACATATTTAGTTTTTTTTACTATTTAATGCAAGATTATTTACTGTAAACCAATTATGTACTTCTTGTATGGCTTTATTAATAGTATCATAATTTGGTTCTTTTCTATTCACTTTAAAGACCAGCGAGGTATCATCGGCAAATAAAATTGTTTTAGGCTCACTGATGGGCATCAAATGGAGCAAATCATTTATATATACTAAAAACAGAAATGAACCTAATATGCCCATGAGCCCTGTGGTACACTCATTTCTACTTTAGAGCCTGGTGATTTTACTCCGTTAACTTGTATTTTCTGTTCCCGGTTTTTTAGATATGATTTAATAAGTTGAAGGGCTTTACATCCAAGGCCATAGTGCTCAAGTTTGCACATTAACGTATTATGGTCCACGCAGTCAAATGCTTATGAAAGGTCGCAAAAGATTCCTATAGCATGCTGCAAATCTTCCCAAGCTTCATAAATATGTTTAAGTAAAGCAACACCGGCATCAATTGTATTACAACCTTTTGTGAAACCAAATTGATGGTGGTGTAAGATCTTATTTTTATTAAAGTGCTGCAGCAATTGATAAAGTATCACTTTCTCGAAAACTTTACTAATAACGGGAAGAACAGATACCGGCCTATAATTATTCGGATTACTATCCCCTGATTTAAATAATGGTACGACTTTGCTCAGTTTTAACAAATCCTGAAAGATTCCCTGCTCAATACATAAATTAAAAATTGAAGATAAATAAGGCGCTACAGTACTAATAATCGATTTACACACTTTAACAGTCATACCATAAATATCTTCAGTAGCTTTGTTTTTGAGCTGATTAAATGTGAATATGATTGTTTGTGGACTTATATGACTAAAAGTTAGTTTAATATGACAAGGCTCTACGTTCCTTTTAAGAATGTCAATCGATATTCCAGTAGAAGAATTTAAAGGTGCCGTAATTTTGAATGGAATATTAGCAAAGTAATCTTCAAAGTGTGTAGCAATGTGTAAATCTGAGCCTAAAATACCCTGTGGTGTCTCCAAAAGGACACGAGTTTCAGACCGCTTGTTTTTGCCTGTTTCACTATTTATTATTTTCCAGGTCGCCTTCATTTTATCGTCTGCATTTTTATACAAACTCTTTTAAAAATTTTTGAATATGTAGCGACATACTTGTTAAAATTTGGATTTTGCTTATAAGTTTTAAGACCATAAAGTTCAAATAATCGTTCCCTACTTCTTCGAATGCCATCAGTTGCCCAGTCACAAAAACTAATTTTACACTTTGCGGTTCTTGTTCTAATTTTAAAGATATTATTAAAATGTGTATTAATAGTATCAAAAAATTGTGCATAAAAATCATTTGCACTACTTATGTCAAAATTTTGAAAATATAATTTTTATTTTAAAATATTATTGAAGTTATTCAATCTAACAGATGTTACTGGTCTGTGTGCTTTTCAATTTTGCTGGAAGGTTTATCTACGTCAGAAGTAATTATCTGGCCGCTATGATCAGATGGCAAATAGTTAACAATATTTGTAGATATATATTTACATTCTCAAAAGATATTATCTATAAAAGTTGCCGAGGTTGGGCTCACTCGGGTGGGTTCCAAAAAAACATTGCATAAGTTGAATGATTTAAATAGATTCAGTAATCTATTGCTGTTTGAATTATTTTCTAAAATATTAATGTTAAAATCACCACATACAATTACAGACTTTCTAACTGAACATAGTTTTTTTAACAAATCTTCCATAGTGGACTCAAACACATTCAAATTCTGATAATTTGGTGGTCTATAAACGCACACTATTATATGATTATCCAGCTCAACACAAGAAACTTCTACAATATGTTCAATCGATAACTCAACTATGTCTTTACGTTCCCTGGATTTAATTGAGTTTTTTATCTAAATTAAAGTGCCACCATGTTGCATAACTTTTCTATTGTAACAACTAACAACAGAATAATTCTTATAATTAATCATGATTTGGTTTTCTTTTAACCAATGTTCAGTTAAACAAACAATGTCATACTGGAATTTCTCCAGAACTAGTTCTAATTCCAATAACTTGGAATGCAACCCTTGAATATTTTGGTGTAATACTACCAAACTGTTGACTTTATTAAAAGTGCAAATGCCAGAAGATACCGGTTTATTAGTATGTTCAATATTGGTAACTTCTTCTGTCTTAGAATCTAGTTTAAATAATTGAGAGTGCAACCCATGACGCCTCCGCCAACACCAGTCAGCGAGAGTACAGTTTGTATTTCCCCCCTGAGCCAGAGAATACTCAGAGTCCCTGGTGTTGGCAGATGTCATCAGGGGTTGGATGCTATTACACTCTACGTCATTCATAAAATTATTGTTAACACTTATGTTACTCTCTAAACTACTAATAGCATTTGCTATATTACATATAACATTGTTAATATTATAGGCTATCAGCGTAGCCGGTCATTTCCTATATTTTTTGGGAAGATACATAGTTTCCCGTGTCAATTTAAATCCACTAATAAGTGTCAAAATAAAATAATTTGTCACTACATGAATACATGGATGGTAAGGAATATTGTAGCCTAATAATCATCTACACAAAAAAGTGGTCGAAATGTAAATGTAGTGCTCCTGAAAACTAAGTTAATTTACCATTTTTTTTAATGTAATGGAAGTAGCAAATAAGCATGCAGTTCACATTGATGTTAAGTGATGACTGCAGCCTATAGACACCCATACAAAGAACAAGGTCAAAATGCAGATGCGTTACCACTCCTGAGGCCTAAGTTGTTATACCTCTGTGCCGCAAATTACAGGACCGCACATTACCGCCTGACCGGAACACGATAGCGCTGAACACTACCATTTAGTGGCAAGTATATTAGGTAATGCGGTGGTGCCTACGCCCAGGAGCTCTACCACCAGTCTTACCTCTGTGATAGTTATTATCAGACCTAGTCCAAGTTAGGTACAATATATTAATGCAAAATATATCTTAATATATATAAATCTCGTGTCACAATGTTTGTCCTCAATGGACTCCTAAACCACTTAACCGATTATAATAAAATTCGCACACCATGTGCAGTTCGATCCAACTTGAGAGATAGGATAGCTTACATTACGCTATGACTAATAGGAGCAGAGCAGCGCGGGCGAAGCCGGGGCGGGCCGCTAGTATATATATATATATATATATATATATATATATATATATATATATAATGTATATGATGAATATATATGAACTTAAACGCATACTTTAAGCAACTGTAGATGCCTATAGGTATGAAATGCGATGAACACGTGAAAATTAAAGCTCCGTTCATCTGTTATGTGAAACGTATCTCGATTGAAATGCACCGGAGTGTTAATGCGATGTCGGAGTCGGTTATTCGACTGTTGGAATCTGCTGTAACATGATTTTATTTGACGAGTTGATCTAGTGATTCGGAACAACCACTAAAGGCGTTATCATACTATCGGATTACGAGCGTTTTTTAAGCAGAACGAGCGCGCAACGAACTCGCCGCAGATACGTAGTAGATGGGTTTAAAGACATTTATTCTCAAAAAGACATCAAAGTTACTAACTCGAGAATCATAGTTGATAAAATAAGTTATTACAATTCGTTGTCGTATGCAAAAGAAAAAGAAAAAAAACAAGGATAACAGAAATGAACAAAAAAGAAAAATGAAAAAATCTGTGGGTTAAAATTAAATGTAGTACAGATATGAATAAAAATGTATAAACGTTACTTGAATATATAGTATATAGGTCAAAATTGTATATTTTACATAAGCTACCAAGGCTCTAAAACGTATCAATTAACATGTTCACTGAGTACACATTCGTTAAACATGCATAGATTTTGGATATATTATACTTAGTTTCCTTGGAGCCAATTTCAGAACCGCATATAACATAATTTAGGTTTAATGATCACATAAACTGCGCTAGATTATCAACATGGCCACAGTGTACGCTCATAAAACGGTTTAACTATTTTGGATGTTCTGAAATATCTGAATAGATTATAGCTAATCAGGTATAGGACAGCAGTTTATCAGTTTATCAGTCCAGCAGTGTACGAAACACGTCCACATCATCAGAACATGAACATGATGGGTCTGGGAACGAACGGGTAATTTATAACGAAACGAACTAATGGATCACAGATTTGAAGATCCATTTCTTATGATTCGTTCAATCGCGAACGATACATATCTTTTTAGGACTAACATGACATCGTAAAATCAGCAATCTTCGTTATCATAATAATATTAATATGTTTACCAATCCCGCAGATAATTAACTAAGGGGATGAAATGATTGTATTCAGAAGCTTAGGATCATATAATGTTGGGAATAGATAAAATGTTTATGTGTTTATATTGTAACTCAGTTAATAATTCGAGTATAGTTTATAGGACCATTAAGTCTTGAATCATTCCTTATTATATCATCAATCTTTAATTGTTTTATCGATCTATAGACTATTACTTACGCCAAACAGAATAGAGATTTTGACTTCAATTCAATTTCAAAATTCGAAGTGAACTTGATTGTTTTGTGTAACGAATGTGGCAAACATGCAAGCAGTTCACATCTGTTTACATAGTTATGACAACATGTGATGACTGCAGCCTGTAGACATCGATACAAAAACCAGAGGCCAAAATGCTGATGCGCTGCCATCCCTGAGACCTTACATATTATTTCTCGGCGATAATTATTACGGGGCCATACATTTAAATGATCGAACCAGCTGCATTTGAAAATACGTTATCAAAATAACCTTCCACATCACTATCCATCAGATAATCGTATCGGTTGGAGGAAACTTTATATAGTTTGTCAGATATGTTTGCCAGGCTACATCCTCCATGATAGGCGCTTTGAATGTTCAACTTTCGGAAATGATTGATATCTTGTTGACTTCCAAAGTAGATGGACAGCTGTCAATACATTTAGGAAAAAAAAATGCTCCAAAATTAAACATTAAAATAATAATTCGTAGTATTGGTGGACTTCTTGTTATGGAGTTCAAAGCGCGCATGGCCCCGCGGCTGGTGTATTTCACAAGCAATCTACTCGGTTAAGCGATACGGGCACGGTCGGGTGTGTGATGGGTAATCGCAAGTGGTGAATTAAAATTAATTAATTACTAAAATTTAAATAATTACTATTTTAACTAATACTATCTGTATCTTACTAGTGCATCACATATTATAAAAAATAACGATGTATCGAATCGATCAATTTAAAGAAGTTCCGATGATTTTTTTAAATTGGATATCGGTTATTGTAGTGTTAACACATAAAATCGATTTCGATAGTATTTAGAAAATATTACTTTTTTCTCCTACTACATAATCAAAAAAACCAGTTAAACAATGAAAATGTCAAAATGACATCGCCCGCCATATCCGCCATGTTGGTTTTCAGTTGCAATTCTAACTGCAAATAATGTTTTGTAACTGCAAACAAAGCTAAATAAGTGAAAATATGCAGTAAAAAAAACGTTTTTATATTGATTTTGCCTGTTAATGATATTGTGTACAATACATGGCCGGAGGTCCATACATTTTTGCAACATCTCCTTTATTTGATTTTTATTTAATTTGACATCTAATGGACTGTATGTTTTTTATGTGATTTTTTAAGTAAAAAATTTTTTTTAACTAAGAAATTTTATTATAAGTAAAAATTTTGTAATTTAAATTTGAATATGGGTGGAAATAACCTGAATTAAATGAATTTTATTTTTATTTATTTTCTTAATGCGCGTTTCCGTGCTTCGGAGCGCGCGTTAAGCCGTCGGTCCCGGTTGCTTTCGATAGAGAGCAGTCGATAAACCCTGTCGGAGGCCTGATGGGCGTTTTGAAAACATCCGACATTGGGTTAGCCACTAACCCGTATCTGCATCAACCCGCATTGGAGCAGCGTGGTGAAGTTAGCTCCAGGCTTCCCCCCAAAAAGGGGAAAGACTCGTGCCCATCAGTGGGACGTTTCAAGTGTTTCCATTATTATTCTTATTTAATGGTAATATTGACTGATGCCGTGATATGGTTTTTTTAATTCAATGGAAGTGGCAAACAAGCATGCAGTTCACATTGATGTTAAGTGATGACTGCAGCCTATAGACACCCACACAAAGACCAAGTTCAAAATGCAGATGCGATACCACTCCTGAGGCCTAAGGTGTTATGCCTCTGTGCCGGAAATTACTGGGCCGTAAAATGATAAGCCGGTACAATAACCGGCTTACCATTTTACGGCCCTGTGACAAAAATACAGGCAAATTAAAATTATAAGGCAATCTTTATAATTTAATTTGCCTGTATTTTTTAAAGAATATAATTAAAATTGCTTATATCTCAAGAATAAGCTCGATTTTCGAACGAGAACATTATTCACTTGAATTTTAATGTGTACATCTATAGGCTTCATTATTCACTTTTTGATAATGTAAAATAAAAAAAAACCTTTGCACACAATACTTAAACATAAACATGTTTTTTTTTTTTTTGTTATTATGGCATCGCTATTACGCATATTGCCAGTGTCAAGTGTCAAGTAAAACGATATTTCGTATTTATTTAAGCAGCGTCAAAGTTAGTATAATATCGAGTATAATATGTAAGTATCAAGTATATAAGTTATCAAGTATAATATGTCAGTCAAGTGAGTTACAGTCAAGTTAAGTCGAGTAAAGCGATGGCTACTTTACCAGAACATTTACAATGAAGTTTTGGAGGCAACCTGAAAGGTCGTGTTTTCGCACTGTTATTCTATTTCACTATACACGGGCACTGTAATAAACCTATATCAAACAAAATGCCACCAACTTTATTCAATATAACTTAAAAATACACCAAGAATATGAAATAAAATAAGAGCACCATACGCCTCTTACAAGGTTCCCGCCAAAACCTCCCCATAAACATGTTATAATCAAAATAACCTCTCACCACACTACATCTATCAATTAGTCGTATCGGTCAGAGGAACCATTATACGACCTGTCAAATACATTTGACAGGTAACAGCCTCCATGACAGGCGCTTCAAATGTTCAATGGTTTTTCGTTCGGAAATGATTGATAGCTTGTTGACTTCCAAAGTAGCTGTACAGCTGTCAAAACATGTTTGATAATTAAAAGTTTATGATTTACGTAAGTAAGTTGATTTTTGATCGAAAATTATAAGCTAACGTAACTTCACCTAATTCCTTGTTAACAGATTGTTCCAAGTTTACGCTATAATTTTGTTTTCTCTCGTAATTTTGCTTAATTCAAAGAACATATTTTAAGTTATTGTTAAAAAGTGCAGTTGATTATATTTTAATTTTTTTTCTGAGTAACTTTATTTTTAAGGTCGGCGAGCAGTTCGTTTATTTATCTCGGCAAAAATAAAGTTGATATAATAGGCAATTCATATGTTCAATGGTTTTTCGTTCGGAAATGATTGATAGCTTTTTACTTCCAAAGTGGCTGTTCAGTTGTCAAAATATGTTTGGTAATGAAAAGTTTACGATTTACAAAGTAGATTTTTGAAGGGTCACAGAAGAAAATTGTAATTGGTTTGCAGCAGTGACTTATTTATTGACTTTTTTTCGTGTAATGAAGGTGGCAAACAAGCATGCATTCATCACTTGTCTATAAAGACACCCACACTAAGACCAGTGGGCCCCGTCCGCCTATCGAAATTGCTGTCATCGTGGTGGTAGTGGTGGTGGTGGTGGTCGGAAATTCACAACGTTAAAATATTCAACTTTTCGCTTCTGCCGGCACACCCGGATTGCAACGAGTTGTTTTTTCTCAATGTTACATTTCATCACAATCGACGTAGCAGTTTGGTCGTCAAAGCGTTTCATACAGACAGTAACTTTCGTGTATAATATTAGTATGGATTTTGGTCTCTCTTAGTATGTAATCAAATCTGCCAAGCTAAATTTGACCTATTTCCCAGCGTTCGATTGAGCTGAAATTTTGCATAAACTTGCAAATCGAATGACGATGCAATGGCAGTATCATAGAGGTTGTGTGATTATGATTGTGTGTAATGTTTCAAATATTTTACTGGTGTTAGAGCTCCAGTGACGGAGCTCGCGGGCGTAGGAAATGCACCACCGCATTACTGACTCTGACTTTTACGCTGCATATTACGAATTTTATGAATACGAAATATCGTTTTACACGTTTTACTGGCAATATGCGTAATAGCGATGCCATAACATAAGAATAAAAAAAAACTTTCTCTTCCATTTCAGTAAATGACAACCACAAACAATAAAAACGGGCGGTCCTTTATGAGCCGAGTCATAAGCAAATATGGCGGTGACAATGTAATAAATTGTCACCTGCCATATTCTTGGTTTTTGTATGTTATGAAGGTGGCAAACAAGCATGCAGTTCACATTGATGTTAAGTGATGACTGCAGCCTATAGACACACAAAAACCAGATGCAGTCATAATGCATATGCGTTACCACCCTTGAGATTTAATATAATAAGAAAAGAACCCATAATTTTAAATCACGGATCCCTCAAAGAATTCAATCGACTTCTACAAAAGCTTCATAGAATGGCGCAATCAGTGGAATGAAGACGCATCTGAGACTCGACTTCGATAATCATCTTCATCATCGACATTTTCGTGGCGATTCTTTTTAATGGTTGGTTGCCAATGAAGGAGAATTGTGGCAACGAACGTATTCACGAATGGTATATTGAAGAACATAAAAGAGACAAAGATGAAGTGAATGACAGATTAACCTCTTTCATAATGACAAATTTAATAATCTATATATATATATATATATATATATATAAATCAATTGCAGTTCATTAGTCTCGCTAAGACTCGAGAACGGCTTGACCGATTTGACTAATTTTGATTTTGAATGATTTTTGGAAGTCTTAAAGGTGATATGAAGAAATTGAAGGGGAATTGTAAAAACCATCATTTTATGTTTTCATACAAATAGTCTGACACATTATTTCATTGTGAGGCAATACGAAGTTTGCCGGGTCAGCTAGTTTGAAGATAAAAATAATGATTTCGAATGCGAATGTAAATGGTTGCAGAGGCCCAGGAAGACCAAGACTGACCTTGATCAAATGGGTCGAGCACTGTCTGAGGGAAGGGTAAGATTCTCACACTCATTCATCATTCTCGTCACACATAATGAAGAAAATGGGTGTAGAAGGAGCACGGGAGGTGTGTCTGGAACTCAAGACCAGCGTTCTACACTCTCTGCCCACCCTATACGGGACTTGGATTGTAGAATTTCATATTACTATAAAGGGAATTTCTTACGATTGTACAAAAACAGTAATATGATTTTAAGTTTCATGTATTCATTTATGTGTATTATAATTTTATGTAATGAAAGAGACCGATATACACGTAAAAACACGTAGCACACTTACTTTATAATAATTAATCTTAAGTGTCACAGCGTATAAATATTTGTATGAAAATTGAAGTCTCAATATACATTCGTTGCCACCATGAAGCTAAGGCTTTTTGTCTATACCATTAATTATATTACAGTATGAATATAAATATTACATTAAATTTCATAGTATTTGCATTTCACAAACGCAATCTATGCTTGCTTATATTAAATCATGTTCAATTACGAAAATTATGTGAAAGCGCTGATCAACTCAGTTTCTTGATCACTGAAACCGCACCCAGTTTTTATAATACTCCTAAATTAAAACCGCTGTTACCAGGATTCAATTCAGTTATAGAAGCTTCAAAAAAATTCACAATCAGAAAGACACATCTGAGTGAGACTTGACTTCAATAATCGCCTTTATTATAGCCGCCATTATCGCGACGATCATTTTGAATGGTTGCCATTGAAGGGAAATTGTGGTAACGAATGTATTCACCACAGAATATATTACTGAAGATAAAAAAATAGATTTAAAGAAGTAAAATGAATTTAAGGACAAATTGTGAAATGGAATTAAAATGATTTTAAGGTATAATTATATATGTATTCCATAAATGAGTCGTAAGACGTTGACGACATCAGTGTTATGTTTAGGGATTTATGTATTTCTATATGTATTACGTTATTTAACGAAAGTGAGTTTAAAGCGTGGTATTCACATTAATGTGTGTGTGTGTGTGTGTGTATCTTCACGCCAGGTCCCTAACGGGGTAGGCAGAGAGTGTAGAGCGCCAGATATCCCGGTCCTGACAAACCTCTCGTGCCTCGTCTACCTTCATCATTCTCTTCATACATGGACGCCGATTCCTAAGACTTTTGACCCCACCGTCATACAGAACACATCACATTAATGCTAAGTAGATACTGACGGTAAGGCGGTTCAAAATTCAAAAAAATTCAAAATTCAAATCATTTATTTCAAATTGGTCTACAAGGACACTTTTTCATTGTCGGGTTATAAGCTACCTAGAGAGAATGACTTATAATATAAGGTATTTGTCTTACTACCTAGTAATACCTTACTAGGTAGAAAGACAAATAACGCAAGGTGGGCAGCAGCGATAATCCTATCGCCACTGCGATCGCCAATGCGCATGCCAAGCGTGGCGATAACAGCATATCCTCCTTATGGGGAGGCTTTGATTCTGAATCGATGAAAAAAAAATAGTTCCGTAATGTATCCTAATTTATCTGAAGCTAAATGATAGTGTCGCTAGTAAAATATTCTAGAGTATAAAAAAACTGTCATAGTTGATTCACTACCTATCCACGAAATAATCTTTTTATTCACATTGTATACGTTTTTGTGCCGGTGCTGACATCGCCGCTTGCCACCTGCTCATTGTATTGTCCCTTTTTACCGAATGTTTCTTCACACTTTCTTTTTAATGAAGGCGTAGGCAGAAGTATAATTGCGCATTTATGCACAAAGGTTTTTTATTTGGGTTGGCACACATAATATAAATATATAAATAAATATATAAATCAATCCATTTACCAATATAACATTAAACCTTTCATTTCGGATTCTAATGGGATTTTTCGATTTTCTGCAAATTTCCCCGTACTTCGGAGTTTGGTTATGTGCCCTGAGATATCAAAAGGATCGCCACCTGTTACATAGGTCAAAACACATCCCACGAAACGAGATAAGATAAGATAATATTTATTTGCATAAACATGTGTGTGTACATGCATCGAAGGTGTATACAAACAGGATGACAAAAGAGAGCATACATGCAAACGAGGGTATTTGCATGTATGCTTGAATGCATGCATTTACCTCTGCCTACCTATTCGGGGATTATATGCGTGAAGTTACGTTTCACGTAATATAAAAGCAAAATTAGCCTCCGTGTTCAGTGACAAATGTGACAATAATCAATCACCATCATAAAATAATAAATCTAGTTAGAACCGGCTGGAACCGGCTGGAACTGGCGCAAACCGGTTACAAAGTTGCAAATCGCGGCGTCGCGACAAATGATAATAAATTGCCATTCGAGGTTCTTAGTGGCCATCGTTAGGGAAGGAGGTTGTCTTATGTATGTCCAAAGATGTTGTTTACTCAAAATTGTATAACAGCAAGCATAGAAAGGTACCGTCGATATTTAGGAGGAATGTATAGAGCTCGTAATCCTAAAAATCAAGAAAAAGTATGAGCATAATCCATAGTATAAAAAACCGGTCAAGTGCAAGTCCTCCGTAGTTTTTAGGTTTGATTGATGTAATATAAAAAAAGATCTATGGAGTTCTTGAGATCTTTGCGCAAGATCTGCGGTCTATCACTCACCGATCGCGTTCGTAATGAAGATGTAAGAAAGAGACTTTGTGTGAATGATAGTATCGGTGTAAAAATGAAAAAAGGCATGCTCCGATGGTTCGGGCATATAGAAAGGATGTCGAATGAGCGAATGACTAAACAGATCTACAATGCGAATGTGGATGGTTGCAGAGGCCCAGGAAGACCAAGGCTGACCTACCATGACCAAATAGGCCGAGTTCTGTCTGATGGTGGGGTCAAAAGTCTTAGGAATCGGCGTGCATGTATGAAGAGAATGATGAAGGTAGACGAGGCACGAGAGGTTTGTCAGAACCGGGATGTCTGGCGCTCTACACTCTCTGCCTACCCCGTTAGGGACCTGGCGTGAAGATACATAATCTATGGAGTTGATCGAAATTTTCGAGTAAAATGCATTTGGTCGACCATCATTCGCAAACTTGTGAAGCCAACTTAGTGTGTGTATGGAAATCGAAAATTAAAAAAAATATCCGCGCGTTACATGTATGCGAGGTTACCCTAAATATTTGAATGTTTTTATTCTACCACTTTATTAACGTGATTATGGTGTATTGTGCCAAATTTCAAGTCTCTAGTTCCAATAGTTTTTACGCTAAACCGCGGACAGACAGACGGACATGGCGAAACTATAAGGGTTCCTTGTTTACTACGGAACCCTATGAAGAAAAATATTTAATGAACTTGATACGTTTTATTATTCATTGTAACATGCAGTATTAAATTCTAAAATATTTTTTTTTTAGTTTATAGACTCCTGCCCGAAGTCAAATTATTCTTTCCGTTTTTTCTTTAATTTCTAATTATACAGAAATTGTAAATTCAAATAATTAAAATAAGACATTTAAATATGACAATGTGTAAAAATGTAATATGTATGTATTATTTAAAAATAAAAGTTTTATTAAATTTTGCAGTGCCAGAAAATGGCAACTAAGTATTACTACAACCTATTTTAAGAACCTTATGTATCTACTTAGTTAGCAAATAAATGACTGATCATTTATTTGCTAATTATGTAAGTGTGGCGTTTCATTACGCTACGAACATGACGTAGCGCGTATGTGCTACGCCGCGTAGCGGTTATCGTAGAACAATCATTTGTGAAAAATGGTGCTTTAAAAAAAAAAACAGATATGAATAAATATAATACAGAATATTGAATTACGATATTAAAGATGCTAAAAGTACAACGAGGAGATTTATTTAATTTTATTTTACTTTCGCTCGGTGATAGATAAGTAGAGAATGCTTTGTATTTTTTTCACAATAACGAGTTACGAGAAAAAGCCTGACAAAGCTATGGAAGTAGTTTTTTTTGTGTTAATTGGGAGCAAGAAAAAGCGGCTCGACTCGCTACTCGAAGCGTTCCGTAGTAGCACGAAATATTAGTAGATAAAGTACACCGACAAAAAAAAAACCAAACATTTAACATCAATCACCATTTAAGGGAAATACAGACATTTAGCGATAACTCTTGTTTAATCAATTGGATCGATGAAAACAAATTTGTCAAGTTAATCAAATGACAACATTTAATTGGTGATTCCAATTTAGGGTCTGAGTTTACCGGAGTTCGATCTTAAATAATTTACCTCTCGAACCTTCCGCACTTAACTCAATATTGGGTCGTCTGTTCTGGTCGTTCATTTACTTCTTAGAATCTATATTTATTTTTACTTTATACACAATTTTTTTATATAATGGAAGTGGAAAACAAGCATGCAGTTCACATCGATGTTAAGTGATGACTGCAGCCTATAGATTGGACTCCTCCAATTACACAAATACCAAGGTTGAAATGCAGATGCGTTACCACTCCTGAGGGCTAAGGTGTTATGTCTCTGTGCCGGGAATTACAGGGCCGTACATTACCACCTGACCGAAACACGATAGTGCTGAACACTACCATTTGGCGGCTAGTATATTAGGTAATGCGGTGTTGCCTACGCCCGCGAGGTCCATCACTGGAGCTGTACCACCAGTTTTTATTTACAAATTGTTTGAAAGCGTTATTCTTTCTTTGCTATTACTTTTCTAAATTTAATATTCTTTATAATATTATATTCTTGAATATAAATTGAGCATTTAATAGTAGTCATTAATTTTTGTAAGTTTCAGGAATACCTATAGAAAGTCTATACATACCGCTTTAGTTTTTTTTTACGTAACAAAAGTGACAAACAAGCATGCAGCTCACATGGATGCTAAGTAATGACTGCAGCCTATAGATATCTACACAAAAACCAGAGGTCAAAACACAGATGTATTGCAACCCCTGAGAACTAATTTTTTGTCTCCGTGTTAGTTATTACGGGGTCATATTATATACCAGCTAACCGGCACACGATAGTGCTGAACACTACAATTTGGTAGCAGATAGAATAGGCAATGCCGTGATGTATACGTTCACGAGCTCCCACCCTGGAACTCTACTACCAGTTAAGACATATATATTAGAAAAGTAAAACTCTTGTATAAAACTATTTATGAGACTCAACAAGGCAAGGAACACTGTGGCACGTAGTTGATGCACGACTCGCCCTTGACAATTTTTTTATGTATGAGACTCATTAGTTATTAAAATCTCATTAGAGAATCTGACTACATGAAAGCAGAGGCAAGCGCAAACATAATTGCCTCTTGAATTACTAAGGTGTAATCAAATTTAATGTTAGAGAAAAGATTAAAATTTTAAGATGAAATTAATGAAAATTAGTACTTAAAGCTGATGGTACTTTAGTTAGTTAAGTATTTGATTAATTTTAAGTGAAAAAATATTTTTGCTCTATAGCGACGTTCATTTTATTTCAATGACGAACTCAACGTAAACGAGTAGTCGCAACCGCACCGACACTTCTTGTTTTTTTTTTTCATTCTTCATGAAGTTGCTTCAAGATTTTTTTAGAGTTCCAGTACAGTAGAAGCTGCTCTTTATTCGCGCTTTCTTCATTCGCGTTTTTACTATTCGCGGATTGAAAAAATGTGACTCAAGTCCTATATTCGCGTCATAAAATTTCTTTATTCGCGGATTAAATCGGTACTTCGGTACATATATTTCATTATGTCCCTAAATAAAAAGCAGTCGGTATACGTTGTCAACGCATCAAGAGATAAATAAAATAGACCTTATTATAACTATGCCTTGATTGTGTTTTCAAAAGCTAACGGCGTTGTTTGTTTCGTTCGACGTTTCCTTTGAGGTAAAGTCGCTTTAGCCGCGGTCGGTGTTTTAAGTAAGTAAATGTAAAAAAAATATCCTATGTAAACAAACTGAAAATTTAGATAAAACAAACTTGTTACTCAAAACATACAGTATATTATTGAATGCTGCCACAATTGGGCCCTTGCCTTAACCTGAAGATATTATGTAACTTAATAAAATGTATGGTCAAAAACTAAAATTAAACTGATTGTTTATGTTTGCTTTTTTTATTTCGCCTAGGAACGTAACGTATCCCTATAATTCTATATAAATTACCATTCCATATCCACGATTTTTGTATTCGCGGCATATTTACGGAACGTATACCCCTCGAGTAAAGAGCTTCTACTGTATAGGGACTAGAGGGCGTAGCGACCACCATCATCACTGGTCTTCGCGCGCACTATTCGCGCGACGCGGATGCAGCACCGGGGCATCCTCTTCTGCTGCAGCTTCATCTGCCCTGCGGCTGCAGGACGGCGTTGGGCATCCCCTTGGGGGCTGTGGTGGAGGAGGTGGGCACCATGGACTCATGCCACCATGGTATTGGCGTCCAGGTCCTGCTGTGCTCTCATCCTCTTCTCTTTTCTTGATGCGATCTCGAGCGACCACCGTGTGCCCTAATTTCTCTGCCGCCAAACGGTTCAGCATTATTGTGTTCGGGTTAGTTTGGTAATGTATGGCACAGTAGTAACTATGACAGAGACATAACAACTGAGGTCTCACGAGTGGCAACGCGTCATTTTATCCTCTGGTTTGTGTGAATATGTCTAATAGGTTATGTTTTTATTTAATAAAATTGGCAAACAATCATGCAGTTTACATTGATGTTAAGTGATGACTGCAGCCTATAGACACTTACACAAAGTCCAGAGGTCACAATACCGATGCGTTACCACTTCTGAGGCCCAAGGTGATCCTCTGTGCCGGAAATTACAGGGCCGTACATTGACCGGAACACGATAGTGCTAAACACTACCATTTAGCGGCAAGTATATTAGGTAATGCGGTGGTGCCTATGCCCACGAGCTGCGTCACTGGAGCTCTACCAAAAAGTACCAAAGTAGGCTACAGTCATCACTTAATATTTATGTGAACTGCATGCTTGTTTGCCAAATGAATCAGAATATTCTACGTCCCTTCTAATATAAAAAATACGCAATTTCGTACACATTTTGTTCCAAATTCCACTTGGACGAAATCGCAGGAAAAACTAGTAATAAATAAAGTTAATAAGAACACAGAAGGCAGTAAACATATGAAACATTTTCAACGAATTCAGTTTCAACTTGAATCACAGAAGTTCATTATCACGTATAAATATGAAATGAGTTCATAAAAGATACGGTGTTTCGAGAAATGTATTTAAATATACTCATTTTACTGCGACGAAATTTCGCGTCAGTTGGTTCCGGTCGATATACACTGTAGGCCCGGTATAGTCGTAAAATATAGTTTCATATTCTTGATACTCTCAATAATAGACGAATAAGGGTTGCCCCTTATACGTCCCACTGTTGGGGGGAGGCCTGGAGTTTATTCCACCACGCTGCTCCAATGCTGATTGGTGGAGATACGGGTTAGTGGCCAACCCGCTGTCGGATGTTTTCAAACACCAATATGGCTTCCAATAAGGTTTAAGTAAAAAAGGTTAAGGTAAAACAGACATTACGTAATTTTTTTATTCTTTCAAATACTAGTCAAGGAGTAAAAGAAAAATTAATTTGTCGTAATCATAGTCAACGTTGTCCGTTCCGAGTGCAGTCACTACTGAGAAGAACTCCACTACCAAAGAAACTCAGTAGGAGCTCTTTAAAACTTTTAACATAAGTCTAACACAGATAATCATTTAAATCTAATAATGTAAACGTAAAAAGACGATTTAGTTCACAACTTTATCTGTAGAAATTAAAGAAAAAACAAAAAGAAAAAAAAATATTCTTTTCTTTCCGCTTTTTCTTTAATTTCTAAAGTTCACTCGCATGTGTTATTGCGAAAAATAAATAGTACGACTTTATCTGTGTTTACAAAAGTGTTCAAGGCTTATTAATTTATCAAATAAGATATTTGATTAAGCACGGCATGGCTTTTACGCCTGTATTTCCGAAGGGGTAGGCAGAGGCAGACACAAGATTTGCAAGATGTTTGGGTTGATGTAACTCGTGGTGAACCTATTGATATCTCTGTGCACATTATGAAACTCTAAAGGTGGCACTACGAAACTTCTTGAAAATGTGTAGTGACAGACGGAGAGACAGATAGACAATAAGTAGTTCTGTACGTGCTTTTCCTCTATTCTTTTCAGGTACAGAACCCTAAAAACGAATAGTCGTATATTTCAATATCGGGCCAACATTCAATTGAATTTCACTATCGCGTAATATGCAGACTGTTGCATGAATTTATTAAAATATGACCTTCAATATTTCTGTTGCCACTCGAATAATAAATACTAAAAACGGAATAAAAGATATATCTTCTCCGATACAACAAACGTGATTTTTTTACTCAATATTAATACAGTTCGAACTATTTACAAAATTTAAGTTACGCATGTTCACTTTAAAAATAAAAAAAACGACGTGTGGCACTCAGGGACTGCCGGATTGCCGCGCTAAAGCTATTGCATAGCATTTTGTATCAACTTATGCAATTATAATTATTTATTTATTTTATTTATGCAGTTTTTCTTTTTTTCTTTGATATTAATTCAAGTTACACTTTTTGAGCGTGGTGACCGATATGAAAACATTTTTTTTCTTTTATTAATTAAAAAAGTTAATATTGTTTGAAATATTTTTATTATTTTACAATACATATAAACCAGCTGCTTATGTATTCGTCCGATTTCGGAGCAGCTCGTCTCGATTCGTGCGAGCTTCGTAGAGTCGTACAATACGTCTAGTTGCACGCACACAAACACCGTGTCGAAGACTGCCGAAAAGAAACGACGTTAGACAATGCACGGCCTTCACGCCACACCTCCGTGCCCGTCGGAGTGGGGAGCGTGAGGTTTTTTCGTTACGGAATTTCTGGATTTGGTCCCCGCGCTCAAGGCCCTCGATAGAAGCTATGCAATAGCTTAATAACTGAAATTAAATAAACTTGGAATTTTGCCATTTTTTATATATATAATAAAATAAATAAATAAATACGCTTACATTCACAGCCCCACACTAGGTATAAACCTGTATCGTGTGTGCCGTTATACACACACAACACATACTACAAACACCCAGACCCGAAACAAATATCTGTAGATCATACAAATATTTGTCCCGGTGCGGGTATCGAACCCGCGACCTTTCGAATCAAACGGTGGTTTCGCACTGCTGGACTAACCGTATATGGTATAGAACCTTACATGCGCGAGTACGGCTCGCACTTGGCTGGTTTTTTTTTATATTTCATTTGTAGTAGCTGTTCACTACACTGTTTTATAATTAAAACTTTCCCTTCTTTCAGGTAAGTAAACGTCAACTGCGGACATCGTGGTGGTGAGCTGATAATTCTTACTAAAAATGGGTTTGTTCACATTTTAGAAAAATTAGAGTTCGGGCGGGACTTGAACCCGCCACCACTGGATCACCAGCCCAGTCGCTCTACTAAGCTGTAGAAATCCAGTGAGCTTGTTCACTTTTTACGAAACTTATATGAATTAGATCTCTAGTTTTTCTTTGGTTTTGTATAATCTGCTATCGACTCTTACTATAAATGATGTTTGATTTGTATCTTAGTTGTTAAAAGAAAATAAAAAAAAAAAAAACTTATAGGTTACTACTAAACACACCTTCAAAAATAAAGAAACTCGTAACTTATCGTACCCGTAGCGTAGTAGTACCACAGAGCAACACGGGCCACCGGCCGCGGCGGACCGGAGGGGAGTAGCCATAGCGTTTATTACCGATGCAAAACAGTCTGTCATTTTTTGCAGGGGAAAATGCGTGTGATACACACACACACTACAAAAGTTGTCTATTACTACGAAACTCACTCCTTGACTTTAAGAAAATACGAGTACATAAACAATTTCACGCACACATTTAAACGTCTAGGCGACAGACATAGGCCCACTTGAGCTTGTACTTTGACGGAGGGGAAAGCCTGCATATGGCTACTAGCTCCCCTCCAGTCCGCCGCGGGCGGTGGCCCGTGTTGCTCTGTGGTACTACCAGGTACTACCTAGGTAGTAATAGGCCTGGTACCACTATGCAGTAAAAAAACTCAATAAATGGTAAACAGAATAAAAATAAATAAATAATATTATGAAATCAAATAAGCCACATAAAGTGATTCGATAGTGTCCAATACAGTCCAAGTGTATCTACAGATCTCGACAAGTTAATAAGTTTGTTCACAAACTGGGTTACCGCGGTGTCGACATCACACGATGTCCGTCTGTTCTTGAAGTACCTATTGAAGTGTGCTTTGTTTACTGTTCAATTTCTGATTGCTGAACATTTTTTTTATGTAACTGGCATACAGTTCACATGGATATTAAGTGATGACTGCAGCCTTATACTTCTAAGGCCTAAGTTCGCCCAACTGAGCTACCGAGGTGCACATCTGACTGTCGAATTTTGCCCTTTCATTTAAGCTGGGTGGCACCAAGATATTTGTTAAAGTTATTGTAACATTTCACATCCTTCTCTAAATTAAAGAAATCTGTTAAAGTTAGAGAAGGATGTGAAATGTTACAAACATCTTGGTGCAACCCGGGCTTATTGTACTAAATTGCGGTGCGTGTGGTGTACTAATTTTTTCTGCCCGTTTTTTTAAAATAAATATTTCACCTGCATATCATCCTGTTATTGCGAAATACAATAAAATAAAAACTAGTATCATAGTTTTTATTACAAAGAGAGAGATAGATAGATTAATAAGAGAGAGAGAGAGAGAGAGAGAGAGAGAGCATACAAGCAACTTAAAAAGATAAAATATTTAAAAGCAAAAACTTTTTTTTCATAAATTCATTTCGATTATTACTTATCTTCACGCCAGGTCCCTAATGGGGTAGGCAGAGAGTGTAGAGCGCCAGACATCCCGGTTCTGATAAACCTCTCGTGCTTCGTCTACCTTCATCATTCTCTTCATACATGCACGCCGATTCCTAAGACTTTTGACCCCACCATCAGACAGAACTCGACCTATTTGGTCATGGTAGGTCAGCCTTGGTCTTCCTGGGCCTCTGCAACCATCCACATTCGCATTCTATATCTGTTTAGTCATTCGCTCATTTGACATTCTTTCTATATGCCCGAACCATCGGAGCATGCCTTTTTTCATTTTTACACCGATACTATCATTCACACAAAGTCTCTTTCTTTCGATTATTATATTTTTATAAAATACCTCCAAAAACTCGATAACAATCTAAAAAAACAATCATTACACACCACAACAATGCACACCACTTACAATAATAAAGTAGGCTACTGAAGTGGCAGTCTCGTTTAATTAAAAGTACTCGTACCTAACAAATGTGCACATCGACATAAAATCAATGCAGGTAAATTAATGTTAATGGCGTCACGAATTTTAAATAGTCGGCTGAATATCGATGTTCATGTGACAGGGAAATGTGCAATTTGTCTTTTTACTGCATTAATTTTCGATAATTGCAATGTAAATGTCACATTGGCTCAATAAAATCCCTTCTATACAGTCGAGACTAACCACCGGACCATCATGTCGTTGGTCGGGTCAACCGATGTTTGTATTTGTTCGACACGGTCGGGCAGTTGAGTCAATTTGTCAGTTTTTTCAGGCATTGAAAGCAAAAGGCTGATTCACACCATGCCGTCGCATTTCCGGCACAGTACCACTACTTCACCGATATGTGTAAATCAGCCTTTATGTCTTTCGCGTTGGCCGACAGAATTTCAAACGGCCGGAGTCGACCACGGACGCAGCTTGTCGAAAGGGATGCGCTCACGACTAAGGCCGTTGATTTCAACCAAAATTGGTCGGGTCAACCGATTTCTACACTGTCCATTTTTGCACCGACCAAGGACACGATGGTCGACGGTTGTATTCGACCGTGAAGAAGGGGTTTTGTTTCAAAAATAGAGGAGTAGGGACAGTACATTTTATCTATTGATATTTATTTATACTTTTTTATACATAATTAATGTGCGGATCTGTATTTTTTGGAATAGATGTAAGTATATTTTTGTGTTATGTAGATATTGATAAGCTATAGTATTTACTTACCATCAATGTGATCTGCATGCTTGTTTGCTATTTCTTGCATAAAAAATGTCCTACACAATATTCACGTAATGATTACGTCGATTAGTTCCAACATATTCAATATTCTCTTAATGTTTACTTTGCGTGATATCAAACAATTTTGTCTTCAGTGAGAATCACGTGAAATTTGCTTACAGATTTAATCGAGTAAAAATGTCTATTAAGATGTCGGGACGTGCCGACCCCACCGCCCAATAGCGAAGAATTTTCTTCTTCTGGAAGAGAATTCTTCCGCTACTGCAGTCTGTCAACTAAACAATGGCGGTCAAACCATTCCAATAGGAGGGTAGTAACAACGCGAGATGGGCAGCAGCGTCCCGCGATTAAACTATCGCCGCTGCGATCGCTAATCCGCCTGCCAACTGCCAAGTGTGTCGTTTATGGCTTATTCTCCACCAATCACGCACAACACTATTCTGAGCGTCTTTGGCTTCATTTAATTGTTTTTTTGGAGAACCACATTTTTTGAAGGGCTTGGCTTTTAGCTTTGTGGTTTAAATTAAAAAGGGAAAGCGAAATCGGCTTTTGTGGCTTAGTAGATCTGGTGGTAGAGTTCCAAATGTAGGCGCTCGGGGGCGTTAGCACCACCGCATTACCTGACAGTTATGAAAACTTATTTATGCTGATAGCCTTTTCCGCTCACCAGTTGCTCAGAGAAGTAAACAAGCAGCCTGCATACACCCATTTAAAAAAAGTTTACACTCAATGGAAGCTGTGTAGAAATGACTTGTTCGCCACTTTCATTACAGAATAACGATGCGAGCGATATATTGCACTCGTGTTTCCAATACCATCGGGCCACAATTTATGTTCGAGCAGGAACGTAGTGCATTTACTCTGGTAAAGATAAATAAGTACATTTTAGCCGATTAAAAACTACCTGTCTCGGTTGCTTAGCCTGGATTGCACCATGACTTTTAACTTTAACAGATTTCTTCAAGTTAGAGAAAGATGTGAAATGTTACACTAACTTTAGCAAATATCGTGGTGCAACCCCAGGCTTAGCCTTTAATTCTCTACTCTACTTTAATTCGCTTTAAGGTCCAGAGGTCAAAATGCAAATGCTTTGCCACCTCTGAGACTTTTATTGTTATGCCACTGCGATAACTATTATGTAACACGGTAGTGCTGAACACTACCATTAGGCGGTAGATAGATTTGGTAATGGCTAAGGTATGCGCTTGGCCAAGGCTGCAGGTACCCACTAGATGCACGTCGCTTCCGATCGGTTGGCATGGAGGTAATTGGAGGAGGCCTATGTTCAGCAGTGGACGTCCTATGGCTGATATGATGATGAAGGTATGCGGTCGAGTCTGTACACTGGAACTCTACCACCGGTAAAAATTTAATATATGATTGAAACGTCACGTCTAATCGTACGTCATAATCCATTTAAACAAAGCGCTCCGGAATCCTCCGACGGTAAAACGGTAATTCCGACATTTGAGCGGATTATACGCAAGATGGAATCATTCGTGTTCGCTCTTTGTGCGGGTGTTTGGTCGTTATTACACTCTTTCCATTTTTGCGTCGTAGATACTTCTTTGATACGTTTTATTATTTATTTTTTCATACATTTTGTGAAATTTCTGATACTATCTTTGTTTTAATGTTATTTAAATTAATTTATCTATATAATCTATATATTAAATAAAATTGGAGTGTCTGTTTGTAATATAAACCTAACCGCTTTTTACTAAATGCATATGTATATATACACGGTACATGTACCAAAACATTTTTTTTTACAATATTTGTCTGTCTGTCTGTTTGTCCCCGCTAATCTCAGGAACAGCTGGCCCGATTTTGACGCAACTTTTACTTTTTTTTTTTATGTAATGGAAGTGGTAAACAAGCATGCAGTTCACGTTGATGTTAAGTGATGACTGCAGCCTATAGACACCCACACAAAGACTAAGGTCAAAATGCAGATGCCTTGCCTGCACTCCTGAGGCCTAAGGTGTTACGCCTCTGTGCCGGAAATTACAGGGCCGTACATTACCACCTGACCGGAACACGATAGTGCTGAACACTACCATTTAGCGGCAAGTATATTAGGTAATGCGGTGGTGCCTACGCCCGCGAGCTCCGTCACTGGAGCTCTACCACCAGTAACTTAACTAGTAACTTAGGCTACTTTTATACCAGCTGTGCCCATGATTTCGTCCGGGTAGATACTGAACAATCATAAATTCTAAGCTAAATCACAGCTAGTTTATACATAAACTGTGCATAGATAAGCCCGTTTAATTTTATAAAATATTTAATTTTATAATACTTAATTATTAAGTAAAATTTCTTAACATATAGAAATAAATTCAGTGACTGTGTTCCGAAATTGAATCTAAAGTATGTATTGCCTTCCTAAATACCTATTGTATTTATAGAACGTTATTGCGAAAAATAAATATTACAAATACTGTATTCTTCAAAATAAGTCACATCTCATACTCAGACTACAGGAAATCTCATAATCCGTTTAAACAAAACGCTCAAAAATTCGTAAACAATAAACCGGGAATTTTGAAATTCGGCCGGCTTATTCGTTCTACATTCTTTCCAAGCTCATGCCTTGAACACTTTCGTGAGCTTGAATTTTTCGGCATATTATCGTGTTTGAATTGTACATAACATTGCATATTTAATGGGAAAAAAGATATATCTTCACTTAACGGCATATTATCATGTTTGAATTGTACATAACATTACATATTTATACATAGTTAAAAAAGTTTTTCAATCCCGTCTAAAAGGCAGTAAGCGTTACATCAGTTCGACTGGATTTATATATGTATTTAAATTCCAGGAATGCCGTTAAGATTTATCAATAGAATTTGCTTGTGATAGGTCAAATTGCAAATATGAAATTAAAGGGAATAACAACTGATACATTGATTATTAAGTAACGGACAATGTAAATGTCATCTTATTGTGAATGTTGAGTGTAAACGGCACTTAATATATAATAATAATGGCAACCCATTATACGTCCCACTGCTGGGCACGAGTCTCTCCCCTCTTTGGGGGGAGGCCTGGAGCTTACTCCACCACGCTGCTCCAATGCGAATTGGTGAAGGTGGGTGGGTTAGTGGCCAACCCGTTGTCGGATGTTTTCAAACCGCCCATAAGGCCTCCGACAAGGTTTAACGACTGCTATCTATCGATAGCAATCGGGACCGACGTCTTAACGTGTCCTCCGAAGCACGGAAACGGCACTTACCTGTATCGTATTATACCTAACGTGATTTTGTGATGTATCTAAACAAAGTCAGTCTCGTTGTGACTGGCACTCTGATCGGTCAATTATATTACCTTGTAACAGCAACTCTCTTTCTGTAAAGTTTCTCTAATACCACCACACACCTCCAACACTAGATAGACACACAGTAAAATACTACAAATATGTCAAAGTATCGCAATGGAATAAAAATATAACTTCACTTAAACGGGGCGAAACAAAATAGTCACTATAGTCACAATACTGTGCTATAGTGCAGGATGTGCAATGCACACTCTCTTGCGTACATTAATGACCTTAACAATATTCATTTGGAGAACGGAAAAGTACTCACTTACGCGGACGATACTGCCCTATTATTTCATGGTGGTTCGTGGAGAGAGGTTTTTGATTTGGCTGAAACTGGGCTCAAAAAAGTTATAAACTGGCTTAATCTAAATCTCCTTACTCTGAATACCCTCAAAACAAATTACATAACCTTTTCCATTAATGATACATTACAGCCGGATCCTAATTTAAAAATAACTGCACATTTTTGTAGTAACCAAAATCCCTGCACTTGCAATGTTATTCATAAAGTTGATTCAGCAAAATATCTTGGAATCATGCTTGATAAAAACCTCTCTTGGCGACCCCAACTAGAACTTATAGCTAATCGGAGTAGAAAATTAATCTGGGTTTTTAAAAAACTGCGTGATATAGCTGACAAATCACTTTTATTCTATATATATACAACCTTGTTACAATCAATTCTCATATACTGTATCCCAGTTTGGGGTGGCACACATAAAACTAAGTTTATTAAAATTGAGCGCACACAAAGACTCATTCTCAAGGTAATGTTACGCAAAAAGAAGATTTACAGTACTGAGCATCTATATCGTGAATCAAATGTATTAACTGTTAGGCAACTATATATACTGCAAAGTACATTAAAAACTCATAAAGTCAAAACTATAGATATGAACCTATTAACTAAACGAAGAAATTACTCAATACTGCCAACCTCAACTACCAGAACAGTATTTGCATCAAAACAATTTACTTCTCAATCGATTAAAATATACAATCGCATAGACAGAAAGTTAAATATTTATACTTTACCATATTTTCAATGTAAGAAACAGCTTACCTGCTGGCTTAAAACTCTTAACTATCAAGAAACTGAAGATCTAATAACGTTTGCATCTTTAGAATAAAATAAATAAATAAAATACGCTTACACTCACGGCCCCACAGTGGGTATAGGCCTGTGTCGTGGGTGCCGTTGTGCGCATGCAACACATGCACACGCACCCGGACCCGAAACGGATATCTGTAGGCCATACAAATATTTTATTCAAAACCAAAATGATCCAAATCCGCGACGGTCCGTTCACCCGTTCTTGAGTTTTAGCGAGGATACTAACGAACAGTAATTGATTTTTATACATAGATTTCAAACGCGCATTCCACTATACGTATTTGGAAATCTTGGTGACGGACGGATGGACATACAGACAGATAGACGGACATAACGCTCTGAAACGAAAAATTTATACACAGGTATATGCATTGCTAGAATATGCCTACACGAACATATTAGGTACTTGACAAACATTTCATAAAGAAGGAAAGAAAGGAAATATTTTTATTTCGAAAAGGCTTTACAGATGCTTTCAAAACGACTAATAATCACAAATTACATAAAGTGAATAACTATTACTTAGAGTAAAAAAAAATATATATATATATATATATATAATAATAAAAAATAAAAAAAAATAAAAACATATATTAATAGTAAATTAAAAAAAAATAGTAAAAACTAAGTTAGATACTTATATCATTACTAAAAAAAAAAAAAAATATTCATCAAGATCAAAGTTGTGAAATAAACATCATGTCGTATCCAGTATGCAAGTACGCTCACCGCGCTTTATATCCACGGCTATATGATTACGTACGCGGATACACTGAGTTAGCGTATCTTTAACGACGCGACGATATTTATCTAAAATACCCCACATACCTACTTTTATATTTTTTAACTATATTTCTGTGTTTAGAGTTGTGATAGTACCTATTATTATATTATTATAATAAAATTAAGCCATGATTCTCAATAACAATTACGTTACACTAAAGGTACGTACTCACCAAATCTGTTCACGATGTACTTACCTAGTCTCGATTTAAACAATGTTAAAAACAAAATACTTATTGACCTACCTACTTAATAAAGAATACAATTTTTATAGTTATTATATATATGCATGTATAATAGAAAAATAGATTTCTATAGGCGTGCCATAGGCTGCGACTTACTTTCTATAATCAAAGCCTGTTACATACCTTTTTTACAATAATAAATTACTGTAGGTGGATTCTCAATAGTATACCTAATGGTTCTTATTTTGTAATTGTTTCTCTCTGTTTTTACTATGTATTTCGTAAATGTACCAATGTGATAGGTATACCTAATTACTCATCTAACTTCATGTCATGTCTGTTCAATAACTATTAATTTTAAATTGAGAAGAAAAAAATGTCAAAGCAGTTTCTTAGTAATAATTTAAGTAAGTTATATTTTGATTTGTGTAGTTATAAAAATGCACTAGATACATGTTGGTAATCTAAGTGCTTTCGTTATTTTAATTAAGTTTTTAATACTATGAAACACCACAGCTGAGAGGGGATTCTTCTAACACAAGTTACCACAACTTAAAAGAAGAGTTCCCACACCCAAATTGTATACACCTGTTTTCAATAATAAAGTATTTTTAATTTTTTTTTTAACACTGGCGCCGTCACACAAGAGCCTCGTCTTAGATTATCATGGTCAGGCCTAGGGGGCGCCAGGGTTCATTGCACACGGGCTATACGAGCTAGAGCCGCTCCTGCAAAAACAAAATAACAGACGACATCAGGCGAAGTATGGAGAATCAACGGTTTACAGTTCTCACTTTATTGGATTTTAGTAACGCATTTAATACTGTTGATTTTGACATCTTGCTCGCGATACTTCGTTCACTTAACATATCAGTAACATCGTCAGTAATTGATTGGTTTCACAGTTACTTGTTCGGTCGCCGGCAACGCATCCAGGTGGATGGCACTTTTTCTACTTGGTGTGATGTCACTGCCGGTGTACCACAAGGTGGCGTGTTGTCTCCCTTCCTCTTTTCAATATTTATTAACTCAATAACTCAAAATTTAGCTTCTCTCTACCACCTTTATGCGGATGATCTACAAATTTATAGCCAGGCCAACCTTTTACATTTACCTGAGGCCATACAAACCATAAATAATGATCTAAGACTAATTTCGCAATGGAGTGAAGATTATTGTTTGCAGGTTAACGCTGCTAAAAGTCAAGCTATCATCATTGGGAGCTCACGCCTGACCTAGATAAGGTTAGATATATCTCAGATTCCACCCATTATTCTTAATGGAACAACTATTGAGTATTGTAACACAGTCAAAAATTTAGGTATAATTCTCGACAAACATTTATCTTGGATTCCACAGATCACTGAGGTTAGCCGGAAGATGTTTGCTGCCATTGGCTCCTTAAGAAGACTGCAAAATTTCTTGCCCTTTTCCACTAAAATTACTCTAGCTCGATCAATTCTTTTTCCTATTCTTGATTACGCCGACATTTGCTATCCAGACTTAACTCAGGAGCAATTAAACAAACTTGAGCGGGTTCAAAATTTATGTATACGGTTCATATTTGGTCTTCGAAAATATGACCATGTTTCTGATTTTCGTAAACAGCTCAAGTTTACCATTCGCTTTCGCAGGGATACTCATATTCTTTCTTTTCCCTACTGTCTTCTGTTCAGTCCTCAAACTCCAACATATTTAAAAGAAAGTTTCCATTTCCTCAGCTCTTCACATTCCCTGTCCCTTCGTTCTTCTGAAAATCTCCTCCTCATGATTCCTTCCCATACCTCTACTTTTTATTCCAAATCTTACACAGTAACGGCCATCTGATTATGGAATTCCCTTCCAACCCATATCCGAGAAGCTCAATCCGTTGAGTCGTTCAAAAAACGGCTTAATGAGCACTACATCTCCCAGTTCCTTCCCTAACCTTGCTGAATCCTGATCAATACTAATCTGCCTGTTCATATTTCATATATATATATTTTTAAATAGTAAATAAGATTAGAAACACTGATTTGTACAACCCTAAATTGTTCTTTACACAGTTTCCTGAACTATAAAGTTGCCTGGTAGAGATCGCTGTTTAGTGATAAGGCCGCCTCCTGTATACTGTATCTACAACATCAAATGTCTCTGTGTTTATTATTTGGTGTACAATAAAGAATATTATTATTATTATGTCTCTCGTCAGCACGGGGTCCAATTTGAACCCCGGACCTTTGTCAGGCTAGCGCGGGGACATGGGGGGTCCAACACGTAGAGGCCCTTTAGAGAATTTTGATCTACTTTGTAATGGGTTATATTCGGTGGGACCTCTCTCTGACTGCATCAATAGTTAATACAGGCACAGATAGACCCCGCAGAATATATTGGGAATATTGTAATGATAAATGATTCGCCAAACTTTGGGCTATGTGGGTGAACTGGGGGGACTAGCTGGCTGGGCCTATGGAGTGAGATCCGGCACCTGCCTATATTCAACATCTCACATTATCGAATCCTACTTTAGGCAGGTTGTGACTCGCCTCTCCTTGGTGGGCCCTCCAAACAGCCAACCCGATGGTCGACGGGGGGCAACACTGTTGAGAGAGGCTGGGGGTGTCGAGAGGTGTGGCTCCGGTTTCACCATCACGAGCGAGTAATCTCGAGCTCGGAGCGGGCTTCCCCGCTATTATGCCTTTAGACACTTCCACCCCCGAGTGTATGGCTCTTGCAGAAATTTAGACAACAGCCTATTATCTAAATTTCTGCAAATGCCATACCTCTAGCGCCCCACTCTGACCGGCCAATGAAGGCAAGTCAGAGGTGAGAGACCTGATGCTCCGTCCGGCCGTACCTCTGTGCGGCGGACGAGGCGGAGCCCAGTTCTCTCGGAGGAACTCGAGATGATGGTACGGGGTGGTGTCGCTACTCACCAACAGCTCGCCACAAGCTGCTCTGCCCCCTTATTATTATTATTATTAGGCGTCAGTGAAAATACATCAAAGCCTAATCCATTTAAATTAATCCGTCTTAACGAAACGAGCATTCTAAAGGAAATATCTCGACATAAAACAGAAATTCCGACTTTTGAGAGGATTTTACGCAACTCTGAAACATTCCTGTCTGTTCTTTGTGTAACGGGTATTAAGTGATTACATTCTTTTCACCTTCATGCTTTGAATGCTTCCGTGAGCTTCAACTTTTCTTATTAAGTAGCTTTTTCCTGTGAATATTATAATTTCATCCTCTTTTTCCATCTTTAGGGGCGTAGAAAAAATCACGTCAATCTTAATAATTATTAATAGTAATAGTAGAGGGAGGGGGAGAAGAACTTAAAAATGTCAAAAAATTACCAATAGTCCAGCCATTTTACCACTAAGCTACCGCTGTAGTAAGTAGTAAAACAACTGGACTTGTGAAGACAAATTTTTCTTTCCAAGCTTTTGTTTAATTTCTTAAGTTCACTCGCGAGTGTTATGGTGAAAAATTAAATATTACAATTATGACAAATTTATTCATCCGTTTTTTTACTGAATTTCACTATTACCTTTTGTACGGCCCTGCAATTTCCGGCACAGAGGCATAACACCCTAGGCCTCAGGGGTGACGCTTCTGTATTTTGACCTTGGTCTCTGTGTGGGTGGAGGCTGCAGTCATCACTTAACATGAATTTGAACTGCAAGCTAGTTTGCCACTTCCATTACATAAAAAAATACCTATCATCAATTATCTTTATCACCAACACTACGTTTGTACTAAAATCAAAGTTCCCCAGTACACCATCCTCCGCCATTACAGGCACAATCACAGAGTCCATTAAACAAACAGGTTTACTTTCCAACCCGTAATAAAAACTAGATTGTGCCATAAAAAAGACCAAAAACGTATGTCCATTAAAGTATTCCAATTTATTTGGTTCTAATAAAAGTTTTAACGCGGCTGTGGACTATAATAAACCCAATTGTACGTCAGGTTGTTAATAAAACCTGAAAAACCATACATTTACTGGTGGTAGAGCTCCAGTGACGGAGCTCGCGGGCGTAGGCGCCACTGCATTACCTAATATTCTTGCCGCTAAATGGTAATGTTCAGCACTATCGTGTTCCGGTCAGGTGGTAATGAACGGCCCTGTAATTTTCGGCACAGAGGCATAACATCTTAGGGTTCAGGAGTGGGTAACGCAACTGGACTTTGATCTCTGGTCTGCAGTCATCACATAACATTAATGTGAATTACATGCTTGTTTACCACCTTCCTACATAAAAAAACATGTAGGAGAGATACACAGTTTTTTTTTCAGATTTTAGTTCACCTCATTTTTGCCTTGACTTATATGTATCTTCGTGCCAAAGAGCAGTTTATGTGTATCATAACGAGTTTCTGAGCAAAGTTGCGGACAGACTGAAGACCGGACATTTCAGAATGGCAAAAGTGTCATAACTTGGTCTGAATTAACTGATAGCTTTTTAAGCCTTTAAAGAACGGCTAGGGAACCCTAAAAACGACAAGTAATAGAAAAATCCACTTCGTTTTATATTTAACTATCAGTTAATTCAGACCAAGTTATGAAACTTAAAATGGCGGAATCCTTTCGCTCGCGGAAATTGTATTAAACTTTTGAAATGAAAAGTGCTGCAAGTTGAACCAAATTTAGATTCGATCACAGACAGTTCGGGGAATATGAGATATTTCCTTGACTTTTCAAATAACAAAAGTTTTACTTGTTTGATCCTTGCATGGAAATAGCAAATTATAAAAAAAGTAACCGCAAGCCTTTAGTCCCCGAAGGGATAGGCAGAGGTAAATGTATGCCAAACTTGTTTGATTCTTGCGTGGAAATAGCAAACACGATACGGATCGTAAACGATCGGAACACGATAGTGCTGAACTCTATTATATAAATTAGTTAACGCGGTGGTACCTACGTCCTCGAGTCCTTACACTGGAACTTTATAAGTAACAAAAAGTGTAAGTATATACAAGTAAACGTCCAATCTACTTAGAGGAAGTCATGCAACTTGAAATGGCGGATTTCCTTACACGGAAATTGAATTAACTTTTGAAATGGAATCTACTGCAAGTCGGCATAACTTGTGGACGTTCTTATCCTTTTTGAGAGTCAAGTTGAATATAATAATACAAAGTGAAATCCAATAGTTAAGCTACGATTGAACCCGTAATCTTGAACAGTAACTGCATTACGTTCCCGTCCAACAAACGAACTTTCTCCGAGTATTAATTAGCGAACCGAGTTTTTCATAACGCGAACTGTTGCCGACAGGGACGCTTTTCATTATTATGTTCGTAAATTGACTGTTTGTTTTTCATGGAATATGAAAATGACGGAGACTGATGAAGTAAATTAAACGCGGTCGAGTTGAAATCATTCCGCAAGATATGCGGTATATTGTTCACCGATAACGTTCGTATTGAAGAGGTTAGCAAGAAGCTTTGGGTAAAGGGGAGTATCGGTGTAAAAACGAAAAAAGGTATGCTCCATTGATTCTGATATGGGTGGTGACTGAAGTATGCAGCTAAAGATATTTTTTTATTTTTCATGAAAAAAAAAACGAAAAAGAAGATTTTTAATTTTTCGCTTAATTTTTAGGGTTGTGTGATAATATTGTAAAAATATTTTTTTTTGTTGCTTTGTAGGTATTTTTAATATCAAGAACTTTGTCATTTAAGTTTTATCGATAAGACTCGTTGTTTTGCCGGGAAACTTGATAAGCCCTTTTCAACCCTTAAATGGCTCCCTCTTCAAATTACCGTAATTTATTTTTCGTTTTCATTTTAATACATTTTCTTATTTTTCTATCGGTTTTTACCATGGTCCATTTTTTTACTATTTATTATTTTCAAAGATTTTTTTACCGTTAGGCACTAACCTAGATGGGCGGCTGTAAAAACTCGACATTTATTCCCATGGATAGGGTTATTGACATTGAGCTTTAGGGTTGGCGCACACTGGAGGATTATAAAACAAAATGGCGTCTTTAATAGAACGGTCTCGAGTGAGTTTTGCAGATTATTGTTGTAAGTATATGATTTTTTAAGTAGTATTAAAGGGTTTTGGCAGCAAACTTAGTTTGCTATTATGAAGAGCAGTGTCGTGAAGTAGAAATCAAAGAAGAAATATGACATTTAATATTACTTCAAAAGCTATAAACTCTTTATCTCATGAACTAAAGCACAATAATGACAAGAATTAAGTTATTTTTTCTACCGGTCAGACACCATGCCGGTGGCCATTTTATTTTAAATGTTATAATTGCGCCTTATTAATCAATTGTGTATTTTCAATTGATTTCTGAAAAATGCTATCTTTCATAATTAATTCTGACGTCTATTTTTGTACCCATATAATTTGTTGCCATTCTGACCAAAACCTACAAAGTCTATTTTTACAGTTTTTGCACAGACTGATATTTTAGTGAGAGTTTAAGGACGCCCACACAAAATTGCTGCGATGCGATTTCGTCCGACATGTTGAAAGCAGTTGAAAGTATGTGTCACCTGAATCGCATCGTGGGCACCCTATATCAGTAGTATCAATAACGAGATAGTTGTAAAAACTCGATGTCTATTCCCACGAATAGGGTCATTGACGTTAAACTTGAGGGCTGATGCACACTGGAGGATTGTAAAACGTAATGGCGTCTGAATAGAACGCCCTTGGGTAAAATTTTCAAATGGCTAACGTAAGTCTAGTCTGCTCTTTATAAAGTTCGTTTTTTTATGCGGATTGCATATCTCCGATATCCCACCTATGTCCGTAACGGAAGCAGTTAAAAAGATACCACCGCCACAGTAAATAGATACAAACAGTATGGAAACTAAGCCCATTTTATAAAATATTTACCTACACTCCATTGAAGCAACAGGGGTGTCACTAAATTATTTAAATAATGGTTTTATTATTATATTTTTGCATTTACTGACTGAAAATAGTATTGGATAAATAAATACTATTTGTCTTTGAAACATATACGAGTAGTCAATAACTACTTAAAAGTTGTTAAGATATAACGATTCAAAATGTTGCGAATTGTGAAATGACTCAAAACGGCCTAAACGACCCGGTTAGTCCAGCGGTGCGAAACCACCGTTTGATTCGAAGGGTCGCGGGTTCGATCCCCGCACCGGAACAAATATTTGTATGGCCTACAGATATTTGTTTCGGGTCTGGGTGTTTGTGTATGTGTTGTATGTGTACAATGGCACCCACGATACAGGTTTAACATTTTTTACATACATAAGTAGTTATAAAAAAAAAACAAACATATACTATAAGTAATAATAATATATCTTTTTTTTCCTTTATTATAGTATAAATAAACAAAGTTTTAACATTATATCACTTAATGCAGAGCATCGGAAAACCACTGAGGTGCGCCGCTGGCAGCGGGAACAGGGTTCAAGCTATCGGTGGTTAGGGTCACGGAGACAGGAACCTCCTCACTATACGTACCGTGCCGAGGAGTACCCTCTTCTGTATTTGACTCATGATCTAACCTTGATCTTATTATTATTATAGTTTTAAGTACGGCAGACAGTTTAATTTTGATATAACTTGTAAATCTTTGTTTTTTGTTTTGTCTTAAAAATAACAAAACTGAGTGCTAATTACTTGGGTGATTTTTATAGTTCTTACGACAGTACAATCTGTGGAATACTGCAACGAGTTGTCGAGACCGGGCGACTTTCTCTTCCCCTCACCCACTCGGGTAAGCAGGATAATAAATAGCTACCCCGACGAACTTCGTATCGCCTTAGAGGTATAAACAAATTAAATGTCCAAAAAATCGAAAAAAAAAATGGTGAGCCTTACCATTTAGGGATATAATAAAAGACTACAACCGATTCTCATACACACAAAATTTCATAATGATCGGTCTAGCCGCTGCGGAGGAGTATTGTTAAAAAACACTGTCACACGAGATTTTTTAAAATATGTTAGATATTATAACAATACATCATTCTTGCCTTTCAAAATCACCAGGAAGTTTAAAAAACGATAGCTCCGGTTTTGATGATGCAGAGTTCAAACAGTCGTATACCACGCAATACGCTCGTGGCATCTTTAAAACACTCTTGGAAATAAAAACAAATCGCAACGTGACCGCTCGTCTCGATGCGACAGTCCGCGACACTCGCTACTGTAGCACTGCGAGAACCGCTTAGAGGCCTCGTAGATGCGCATGTTTGTGTGAGTGTGCCGTTTTGAACGCTTTGTATGTAGTTACATTACTGTTTACAATATATTGACTGTGCCACCGCGTTTCATAATCAATCTGCCCTTATTATTATTACACAACTCCTCCTGGTTAGAGTCAGAACAATTTGAGTCTCAGGGGTAGCCAACGCATTTACATTTTGCCATCGGTTATTGTATAAACTCTATTTACTTACAATAGAAAACTTGAATTGCATGTTTATTCTTTGCCACCATATGACATAAAAAAGACTACAAAATAAATACTTTTACACCTCTAGATTAGATGATAGATTATAAGCTGCGGTATTATTACACTGTCATGTAAATCATTTATGACACTTGTAATGCTATGAACTAATTTTAAGAAGAGATGAAAAATCTTCATATTAAGTTTTTTTTTCTAAATCTTTAGTTCATTGAAATATTATGTACGTACGTACGTAACTTTACGCCTGTAATCCCCGCAGGGGTAGGCAGAAGTAAATGCAATTCAAGCATACATGTAAACACCCACGATTCGCCGGTTACGTTTTGGCCCATGTAACAAGGTGGCGAGCCTGTTGATATCTCCGGGCACATTACTAAACTTCAAGGTACTGGGAAATTGAAAAATGTAAAAATCCCAATAGAACCAGAGATAAAGGACTTTACACCATTATCTGTTAACCCCCTACCCGGTAATCGAACCCAGGACCTCAGCGTAGTAGTAGTGGCCTGCTACCACTAGGCTACCGAGGCAGTTGAAATATTATGTCTGTGGAATTACTTACCTATGTCTCAGAATCAGAATCAGAATTAGAATCAGAAACTCATTTATTCTTTTAGGGTGACAGGCACCTCTTACGACACGTCAAAAACAAACAAAATAAATTAAAGCGAATAACAATTGATATACATGTCAAACAAGATAAAAAATATATGTAAATTCAAGAATATCACTAAGATAAAACTAAATGTAATAAACTAATGTAAAAGTATATCAGTAGAATGTCTCTTTTCCCCTTTACAAACTGATAACAAAGAGTTATCTCATTTAAGTTATCCACTGTGCATCAGGCTTAACAATGCCTCAATGTCTCAATTCGGTACGCTGTGGGAGGTTGTTATATGTTACAGCCGCGTGACATGCGTGCTCATTGAATTGTCCTTCACAGTAATTGGATTATTGAGACGAAGGATAAAGATCAACTGCCTCGTTTTAGTAGCAGGCCATTACTGATAGGCTCAGTAGTAGGCAGCTTGGGGGTTCAGATTAGATATTTTAGCATAAAATTTAGGTAATCGCAATTCTAAGCCTGTATTAGTAGGAAGATAAGCGCATGTATTTTAATATACATACAAAATTTCAACGATTCACCATCTATATTTTTTTCTATGTACCTGCATTTAAAATTTAAACTCCGAGAAGTGCAATGGAAATCTTCGGAAAAAAAAATAAATTACATTAGCACTTATTCCTCGACTTAGTTTTCGAATTACTCATAGATCTGTAATCTTGATGTGACATAATTAAATGGCCCCGTAATATCTATTACAGAGATACATAAAAACTAAGGTCTCAGGATTAGTAACGCATCTGTATTTTGATCGCTGGTCTTTGTGTGGGTGTCATCATCACTTGACATCAATATGAACTGCTTGTTTTCCACCGTCATTATATCAAAAAAAAACACATACCTAGTAAAGCGTGGATTACGCCTTTGCTAATGCATGGCAAAATAAAGACTTGAAGCCATGTTTCTGTTTTATAAAACTAAAATTCCGTCCTTCCTACTGAATACCTTAGAGAAACTTAACGCAACACTCAATATTTCCATGTTTTATTCACAAAACGGCTATACAATATTAAAAAGCACTATCAACATAGCTATGTAAAATCCAGGAAACTTATCAAATTAAATGAAATCTTATCACTACTACATAAAGTTTGTTTCAGCTCGTGTATCTTGAAACAAAGAGTGCAATAAAAGTCTAATGCTTTCTCGCGCGTCACTATGAAAATACCTGCTGCTCTTATATTGAAAGCGCTCTCTGACGGTTCAATTGAGTACCTTTAGGTGTATGTATTTAATTCAATACCTGCCCTACAAATATTTTAATGTTTGTATAGTTCTAGCGGCGGAGAGTGAGGACGTAGACAACATCGGACTACCTAATGTATCTGCCGCCAAGGTAGTGTTCGCTATAGCGTTCCCGTTATAGAAATAGAAATAGAAAATATTTTTATTTCGAATAGATATTTACAGATACTTTCAAAACGTCAATAAATCATAAACTACCTAGAGCGAATAACCATTACATATAGTAAAAGCAAAATCATATATTAATAGTAAATTAAAAATTTAAATTTAAACTATTTGGTTAAAATATAATAATCATAAAATTTTTCAATTCCTTCAATGATAATAAATGAAGAAAAAGAAAAACTTATTCGTCAAGATCAATGTTATTCACTTAGCAGAGTTCCAAGTGCAGTCACTACTGAGAAGAACTCCGATACCCAACAAACTCAGTAAGAGCTCTTTTAAATGAGAGCTTAAATCTAGTACAGATAGATTATCGTGAAAAATCAAATAATGTCAACGTCCATAGGAATAGATATCCATAGCATAGATGCAAATAAACTGCTATCTACTAAATGTGATGTAGCCCCTGCAAACCAGAACAGACCACTCCCCACCAACAGCACCCGTTCACGAGTATGACGCATGTGACAGCCATTGCCCTCCTCGACCATTGTAGAGGGAAGTGAGCAACCCGCCACACGACGCCGCCAAAGGCAAAGACATTTAAGCGTGCATGACTGTCCCGGATATGCATACGGCAAAATAAAAGATGGAATTCATTTTCAGCCAGGGTATTCACATTATTCACGTTGGTTGGTAATTTAAGGCCACGAATCACTACGGAGGCAAGACAACTTAGGCCCAAGGATGGCAAGTATGGCAACGCTAAAACCTATTCATCTTTGGATTTAGTGTCGACGACAGCAGTCTTTAGACATCTTTCTAAAGACTGCTGTCGTTACTTACCATCCATGTGGACTACGTGCTTGTCGTCGACCATCGTTACGTAAAGAAATCAAGTTCGCGTCGGGCAACGTGTTTTATTTACCAATTGTGTGGGTTAGGATACATATATTTTATAAATTACCTCGGAGTATAAAGTAGATAATCAAACATTACTTTGACTATATTTTACTATGTATGCCGGCTTATTGAGAAAAAATTGAATTACTTAATGAAATTTATCACTTATTTTATTAAGCGATTTAATTTCAATAAGATCGATGTTGTTGTGCATTTTTGATAGATGATTTGATAAAACGAAGATGAACCCCCAGAAGCCATAAAACCCCAGGGCTACGGGGGGCACACTTTAAAAGAGGTAAAAGACATCGGTTAAAAACTCTGAAAGTTTTGTAAATTAAGAGAACCTTTTTTTATTAAGAGAACCGAAACATCAGGTTTAAGTCGGTTTTTGTTAAAGTCTATTATTATATATTCACCCCTTCTGCCAGCTAAATGGTAGCATTTGAAAAGGAAAACCATCACTGACAAGTAGACTTAAAAGCTTTACGGGTAAAAATGACGCGTGACCAGACATGTACTTGGCCATTTCTCATTTATGGTATTGTAAAATCTTGCCGGAGGCCTTATGGGCGGTTTGAAAATATCCGACAGTGGCTTGGTCACTAACCCGTATCCCCACCAACCCGCATTAGAGCAGCATGGTGGAGTAAGTGCCAGGATTCCCCCCAAAAAGGGGCAAAACTCGTGCCCAGCAGTGGACGTGTCAAAGGTTGCCATTATTATTTTTAATATAAAAAATACCCTAATAAAAGGAAACAGAACCATTGCAATTCAATTGAGCCCACATCAAGCTGACTTGACGCGCTTTACCCGCAGACTACGATATTAATATATTTTTATTGGACCAAAATAAGAGGATCTTGTGATTTATTAAGGATAAAAAAGGGATGCTGACGTAAATATACTTCGCTATTCATCTCGCGAGATGTGTTTGTGTCATAGTTCATTCGTCTAACGCATTTACAAAGTCCGTTTTATTTTGGCTATATTTTTTGTATAAGATGTTAAGTAACAACTGCAGCCTTTAGTAAATAAAATAATAAATAATGGCAACCCATTATATAATACGTCCCACTGCTGGGCACGAGTATCTCCCCTTTTTGGGGGGAGGCCTGGAGCTTACTCCACCACACAGCCTTTAGTAATCTACATAAAAACCAGATATCAAAATCTATACAAATAAATAAAATTGGAGTGTCTGTTTGTAATATAAAAATAACTGCTTTTTACTAAATGCTACGATATTATTATATGTGTATACGGTACACATACCAAAACAACATTTTTTCCAAATTTCGTCTGTCTGTCTGAAGTCGCGGGCACAGATAGTACATAAATAAAGCCCGTCAACTAGTTCAATCTTACCTCAACAATCAGGAACAAGTAGATCAAGTTAGAAGAGTAAAATCTCTAGGTTCAAAGGTATGAATGGGTGTTCCACAGGGCTTAATATTAGGACCATCTCTGTTTTTAGTCTACGTTAGTGATTTTATTAAAGAGAATAGATGAGATCCAAATGAATGATGTTTTAAAATGTACTTATTGCATGACCCGTCATGCACTTGGCCATTTATCATTTAAGGTCATGAACCCTTGTAAAACGGCACCAGGACCATAGCAGAACGTGTAAATTGTGGAACAAACTTCTCTCTGAGGTGTTCCCTCGGTGCTACAATATGGGGTTCTTCAAAGATGGCGTCAAAAGAGTCCTTCAAGGCTGACAGCGCGTTGGCTGCCCTGGTGTTGCAAATGTTCATAGGTGACGGTGACCATTTTCCATCAGGTGGGCCGCTGCTTATGAATGAATGAATGAATTTTTCGCTGCTTATGAAAACACTTTATTGTACACCAGAAAATTTACAACAGTTATTAAACAAAATAGCAATTAGTACAAAAGGCGGCCTTATCGCAAAGCTGCGATTTCTTAAAGGCCACCTTCGGGGCAGGAATAATAAAAAAATAAAAATTTAACGTCGGTAGGGTTTACTAATCACACAAATATTGATAAATATTACAAACTTAACCAAAGTGGTAATGACCATTTGACAGAAGGATAAAAAAGAAAAAAGTTGGGGTTCAGGGAAATTAAGAAAAGGGGATAGCAAGTGAGGAGTTACAGAGATAAGTAGTGTTGTTTGACTTTATTTTTAAAGGAAAGAATTGATTGAGCTTGACGAATTGTGATAGGTAAATTATTCCACAAGTGGCCAGCTTCTACAGTAAAAGATTTCGCATAGAATTGGGATGTTCTTCTTAACATCACATTCAGTGAATTGACTAAAATTAAATACAGGATGATTAGGAGTGGAATCAGATGAAATTTCGGATAGAGTATGCGATTTAATGTTCTCGTCAATTAATTCACAAGAAGAAAATTGTTTATTGAGGAAGTAAATATGAATATTATTTGGAAGTGAATGTTCTCGGGATTTTCCAACTCCTAATGTTCTAAGAAACCTCCATACCTTTTCGGGGTCCTCATTCTGAACTAATTTATGAATATGGCGTCGTTAACTTATCTGTCAACTTAATGACATAAAAAAAAGCAATCAAATTGACCCCACATCAACAAGCTGACTTGACGCGCTCTACCCGCGGACTACGATATTAATGTATTTTTATTGGACCAAAATAATAGAATCTTGTGATTTATTAAGGACAAAAAAGGGATGCTGACGTAAATATACCTCGCTATTCATCTCGCGAAGTGTGTTTGTGTCATTGTTCATTCGTCTGACACATTTTGAAAGTCTGATTCATGTTGGCGTAGATTTTTTTGAATGGTAAGGTGACACAGAAATGAAAAATATTGTCATTGAAACATCTACGAATAATAGATTTTAATATATTATTATGACGATTCTGAACCAACTGCCTCAGTAGCGTAGTGGTAGCAGGCCACTACTATTACGCTGGCAGTCCTGGGTTCGATTCCCGGGTTGGGGACTATCAGAGATAACGGTTTAAAATCCTTTATCTCTTATTCTATTGGGATTTTTCCATTTTCTGGAAGTTTCCCAGTACCCCGGAGTTTGGTAATGTGCCCGGAGATGGGAACAGGTTCGCCACCTGTTACATGGGCCAAAACGTAACGTACCTCTGCCTACCCCTTCGGGGATTACAGGCGTGAAGTTACGTATTATGACGATTCAAAACGTTGGAAGTTGTGAAACTGACTCAAAACGGCTCATATAAAATGACTGCACATAATGACGTCACGCGTCGTGAAACAGCTATGAATTGTTTGGTGAGGAATTAAAACATTGTAAAATGTCGTCGTTAATACTGCGTTATTGTACAAACATTACTTAAAATAAGTTGTTGCAAATTGTATAAAGAATTTGAAAGTGAAATTATTTAAAATTTGATGTTAACTATATTTTTCACAGTTTTTGAGTTCAGTATCATGTGATTCATCTCCAATTTTCAAAATGTTTGTATCTTCACATCCCATTCGTAAGGCGCTTTTATATGAAACTAGCTGTTGCCCGCGGCTCCGCCCGCGTGAATGTCGTTTTATAAATAACTAAGTAGTTCCTAAAAAAAGAAAAAAACTAAGCCTATGTTCTTTTTCAAAGTCAGCTCTATCTCTGTACCAAATTTCATTAAAATTGGTTCAGTCGTTTGGACGTGAAAAAGTAACAGACAGATAGACAGACAGAGTTACTTTCGCATTTATAATATTAGTAGGGAAGTAGGGAAGTAGGGATGATAAAAAGTAATGACTTCATAGCAATTCGACACCCCCATTAAAATGCAGATAAATAACTCCTGAACCATTGACCATTGACCATGATGGTAAGGGTGTGTAATGTTATTGTATAAATTTTAATATACATCATATTTTTTAACAAAAGGATATTACATGGCAAACCAAAGGTATTTGTATGAAGGTATGCTAAATTGCACGCTTTTATCTAGCCTACTCCATCGGGGATTACACGATATATTACGTATATTTTTTACTTGTTCCATTTTCTCTTTTTTTTGCCAGTCAATAAAAACGTTGAGAGATCCAATCATTTTACTCGAAAAACAAAATAATATCCCAACCGTTAATAAAAAAATATGATTCCAATTCATCTCAACAAAACGCTCTACATTTTCTCGACTCTATATTATTTTAACCACATCAACTCAATATGTTCATGTCATCTGATATAGGTACATGTAGGGCTGCTATCCGTCCGAAATTCCCCGGATTTGCCCTAGTTTGAAGGACGTCCGAGGGCCGTCCGGCACAAGTATTTACAAGTGTTCGGATATAGCTCGGGCGTATTTGTTGTCAGGGGAAATCGAATTCTTTTATTGATGAACGAAAAAATGGAATAAATTTTCGTTAAAAAATCATTCACAACAACATTCAAGAAGGCTCGGCAAAATAGTCGACTTCATTTGATTTCAATAATAAGCTGTATAAAAAAATAAATAAAAAAGTGGATTTATTTTTTTTTGTTGCAAAAAAAAGTATCAATGTATCAATTTGGTCCAGTGAAAAAACCATATTTCGCCAAATGTCCAGGATTTTGCTGTGTTTATACGATATCGGCAGTTTAGGTGATGGCAGCCCTATATACATGTCGTGTGATATATAAGCGTCGAGTGTCGGGATTCAGCCGTTGAAATATGTGAACAGTCACCCGACTCTACGTGCCGACGTTGAGGGTATTTCTTATCCTCATTACTGCTATGGAAGGTTTGGCCAGTCGATGATTCTTGGTGACTACAGCGATGTTTTTTTATGTACTTATAGGTGGCAAACCAGCATGCAGTTCACATTGATGTTAAATGATGACTGCAGCTTATAGACACAAAGACCAGAGGTCGAAATTCAGACGTGTTGCCACTCCTGAGGCCTAAGGTGTTATGCCTCTGTGCCGCAAATTACAGGGCCGTATTACCTCCTGACCGGAACACGATACGATAGTGCTGTACACTACCATTTAGCGGCAAGTATAGGTAGGAAGCTACTAGAACTAGACAGTTCTTCGTAGCAGCACGCGCGAGCGCGCAACCACGGAAAGGGTCGAGGTTAGTTCCTCCTTCCCCTGGCATTCTGCCCTAGGTTATCTAGGGCGTGAAAATTTGATTGGGTGGGTGTCGTGCGTGCTAGGACTCACCGGGGGGTTTTCAATTTTTATATATATATATATATATATATATATATATTTTTATTATTTTTTGTGAAGCGGTAGGAAGCGCGCATGGCCTGGCGGCTCGTGTAGATCATATGCGATCTACTCGGTTAAGCACTACGGGCGCGGTCAGGTCGTGTGATGGGTGACCGCTCGTGGCAAATTAAATGCGCATTTTCGTGCTTCGGAGGGCACGTTAAGGCGTCGGTCCCGGTTGCTATCGACAGATAGCAGTCGTTAAATCTTGTCGGAGGCCTTATGGGGCGGTTTGAAAAACATCTGTCGGACTCGTGCCCAGCAGTGAGACGTTTAATGGGTTGCCTTTATTATTGATTTATTTTATATCAGATAATGCTCTGGTGGTAGAGCTCCAGTGACGGAGCTCGCGGGCGTAGGCACCACCGCATTACCTAATATACTTGCCGCTAAATGGTAGTGTTCATCACTATCGTGTTCCTGTCAGGTGGTAATGTACGGCCCTGTAATTTCCGGCACAGAGGCATAACACCTAATGTCTCAAGAGTGGCAGCGCATCTGCATTTTGACCTCTGGTCATTGTGTGGTTTCCTATAGGCTGCAGTCATCACTTTACATCAATGTGAACTGCATGCTTGTTTGCCACTTATATTACATAAAAAAAAAAAAAATGCGGTGGTGCCTAGGCCCACGAGCTCCGTCACTAGAGCTCTACCACCAGGAGAAATTTATTAAATTGAAATTAATATCACGCCAACAACGAAAGACAATTAGCGTTAAAGTCGAGAGCTGCGTCAGTAATTGTTCATCTACGGCCTCGTAATTACAATGTCTGCCCTATATCGGAAATTTAAAGCTAACGTCGCACCATTTTCCGCAGCGAAATATTAAGCTTCAGAATAAATCTACAATACCCACAGGACCCAGCAAAAAAAAGAACACATTGATCTTAGTCAGGGACAATCGGCTAGTTTCGACTTTTTTATGTAATGAAGTGGTAAACAAGCATACATTTCACATTGAAGTTAAGTGATGACTGCAGCCTATAGACACCCACACAAAGACCAAGGTCAAAATGCAGATGGGTTACACACACACAGAGGCATAACACCTGAGGCGGGAAGATGTTATGCCTCTGTGCCGGAAATTACAGAGCCGTACATTACCTCCTGCCCTTAACACGATAGTGCTGTACACTACCATTTAGCGGCAAGTATATTAGGTATGCGGTGGTAGCTACGCCCGCGAGCTCTGTCACTGGAGCTCTACCACCAGTAAAATCTCATTTCAGACATAAGAATATGACTGGTCACAGCAGTACTTCGCTATTCATAGTAAACATACAATCTCATAATTACTTTAAAACATACGCCTTGGACGAAGTCTCGGGAAAAGTTTAAAAATCATATTTTCTTTAACAATCGCTAACCGACTTATCGGCTTCAGCAAGACAGTCGAGCGCAGCGTTGAAAAATTTTTGAGAGCCCTCTAAAAAACTGCAAGACACTTGACATCATGACTACTCGTCATCCCTCAAACACTTTCATACATGTCATCATCCGTAAAGTTCTGATTACTTTGGGTGCTGAAGGCTTACTTTAGATCAATATAATAAGAATAAGAAACATTTATTTGACACACAGCGAGACACATAAAACAGACTTAAAACGTAACAGGTAACAGAGAAAAGACAACACATTTTCTAAAAATTAATACATACCTATACACGTAATATGTGTCTCACGGCTGCCAAAAAGGTGTCCTGTTCAGAAAATGTCAGGTACCTTCATATACAAGGTACCTGACGCTGGTTTTCAACAGGACCCTTAGTGAGTGAACCACGGATGTCAAATGACAAAGCCAGAAATTATATAGAACTTTGACCCACTTGAAAACAGTTATTTACCAGCACGGCAAATACCTCTTTTTGCTGAGATTTAATCACTGACTACTTACACACACATTTAATCACTTTTAAACTTGTAGTTTGTGTGTAAACTTAAGACATGTCATGCATGGCACGGCCGCAGTAATACACATTTGATAAAGTACACACAGTAATGCAAAAGACATGGTCCATACAGACTGGAAGTATAAAATCATTCTGATTTCTGCAAAACTTTACGTTGAGTATAAATAAAGTATTTTATATTTAAAGAACAGTTCTTTGATATAAGTACTTAGGTTTGTTGTTGCTATTTTATTTAAGTACAATCGTTTTTCGGGTAGATCGAAAATCTATGACAGTAGTAATGTTGACCGATACCTACATTGTCAACGTTTCAATAGTAAAAACAGCGTTTGTAATTATTTAAAAATAATTTTTATATTAATTACATATACGAAAATAATATGTTTGGATTAAAACTAACTTTGAGGGATTAAAACTTGAGTTAGAACGTTTTAAAGTACTTGATTGTTATTTTGAGTAACGCAATTGATTGCGATTCTAATTAGGAACAACCATATTCAAGACTTTTTTAACGTAATTATTAACCTCAAGTTATACAGAAAAAAGATTTATTAACTAAGAATTCTATTTTCGTAACATAGTTTTTCTTTAATTTACATTTCGTGTAAATGGTGGGTCACAATCTGTCATTGTCATTTATAATAAAGTATAATTGTATTAATACTTATACAAGGTACATACATACGGATATAAAACAGATAATAAGCCATTAAAATAACATACTTAATATAACGATAAATGTAATACTTACTAGTAGGTACAAACAATAATAAATAGATTAATAACAAAGTAAATAAAATATAAGTAGATAAAAAACATCATTACAATATGTATAATAATATTATGCAATCATAGAATTATAACGCAATTGGCGCGTCGATCGCCGGGAGCCGGGAGTGGTGCGTCATCCCCTCCTCAGGCACCACAGCGCGATAACGACCGGCCGAGCGCAGTAGGCCTTATTGCGATGCCGATGCGCCGGTGTCGCGTACATGAAACGTTGAGGTAACTTACGTCCGATATTTGTGGGCATATTAAGTATTTAATATTTCACTCATGGTACCAATCCATACAAGTGATACGGCGTAGTACGTATATACAACGTTACAAAGGTAAATATAGATTACACATACTTACAAACAATAAGGCATGCTCCGATGGTTCGGGCATATAGAAAGAATGTCGAATGAGCGAATGACTAAACAGATATACAATGCGAATGTGGATGGTTGCAGAGGCCCAGGAAGACCAAGGCTGACCTACCATGACCAAATAGGTCGAGTTCTGTCTGATGGTGGTGTCAAAAGTCTTAGGAATCGGCGTGCATGTATGAAGAGAATGATGAAGGTAGACGAGGCACGAGAGGTTTGTCAGAACCGGGATGTCTGGCGCTCTACACTCTCTGCCTACCCCGTTAGGGACCTGGCGTGAAGATACATACATACATACAAACAATAATTTCATCAACAATATAAACATTCTAAACAGACTTAGTCGAGCACAGCGTTGCAAAATCATCGAGAGTCCATTAGAAAACTGCATGACACTTGACATCATGACTGTACTCGTTATCCCTCAAGCAACTTCATACATCATCCGTAAAGCGCTGATTACGTTGGGTGCTGAAGACTTACTTCAGATTAATATAGAGTACACTCACTTACAAACGATATTTTAATCAACAATCTAAACCGACTTAGTGGAGACAGTCGAGCGCAACGTTGCAAAATCATCGAGAGCCCTTCAGAAAACTGCAAGACACTTGACGACGCGACTGTACTCGTTATCCCACAAGCACCTCCATACGAGTACATCGCCTGTAAAGCGCTTATTAGTTGTGCCTTGAGTTTTACTTTATGAGCGATGCATTAGGCAAGTTATTGTTTGTGGAATTTTCTTGTTTATTACAAGAACAGCGTCAGAACTATTTTGAGGTTCTATATTTTCAAGTTTTATGCAGTTAAAATCATTGTAATAAAACTATAGTGGTTTTTGAAAGTTGTCATCGATTATTAGTGAGTTTACACTGGTGTTAGAGTTGCGGAGCAGTTAGGAAACAAACGCTTAAGCGTTAGCAATTTTATATTGGAAATCGTTAGACACTTTGCTATGCCTCCTGATTTCTTATGGAGATTTATAGGCTACAGCATTCACTTCGTTATATATGTATGAACATATATCTGAATAGCTGGCGTCGGAACGTGACGACCCACCGCCCACTAGCGATATAATTTTCTTCTACTGGAAGAGAATTCTTCCAGTAGTGCAGTCAGTCAATCGAAAAATGGCAATCAAACCAATCAAATTTAGGAAATGCAATAACGCAAGCTGGGCAGATAAAACTAAGCTGCAGAGGCGGTGCAGTTAAGCAAACGCATCAGCGTTAGCAAATTGTAGATTGGAAATCGTTTGACACTTGGCTATGCCCTCTGATTTTTAATATGTATTTGTAGATGAAATAGGCTACAGTAACCACTCACCATATTACATTTGAACGGTATGTTTGTTTGGGCCAAAAAAATGGATTTGCTGCGTAGAGCTACTTCTACCAAAATATATATTTATTAATCACTTGTCGGACACATCGGATCAGTGGAAAATACGTAAATATGTCACAGTTAAGCATACAGAGTTAGTTTTAGTTGTAGGCATTATTTGGAAATAGAAATTCACATAACATGCATGCTATGATTGGTATTTCCCACAGGTAAACATAGCAATAAATTTGTAAGCGAACAATTGTTTTGCGCTGGACTCTCGGTTGCCGTTAAATGTTAAAATAATATTCTGTCTCACAATTACTAGTGGAAGTAAAGTCTGTTCTTTGATTATATACACGTCTAGATGGACCGTCGCCTTACAAACGCTGTAAAAACAATGTCCCAATTCGAAAATCCTTGTGTGCGTGTAACACTAGTATGTATATTTTATTCGCTTTACACACACTACTCGACTGGTGAAAATGTTACTTGCTTAAGACATTTTCCCCTAAAAATAGGGAAAATTAGCTTAAGTCGAGTTCAATTTTTTATAATTTGTGACATAATAATATTACGATATTCGTCGGGTCGTCTCACAATTACTCTAGTTATTCGTTTTTAAATATTTTTAATTTTTTGTTTGTATTGGTACGTGTATTAGCTTAAGTTATTCGTTGTTAGTTATTTGTTGTAAATTACTTTTAACGTAGAGAATATATATATATATATATATATATATATATATATATATATATATATATATATAATAATAATAAATACATTTTTAAGAACAAAATCAAAATCTGGAATTGATCCACTAGTTGGGAATTTACAAACCCACAAACAGATACACACGTCAAACTTAGAACACCCCTCATTTTCCTTCGGGGGTTATTAAAATAATGTTATTTAAATAAATATAGGTATATTAAACATATATTTTATATAGATTTTATTTTGTAACTTTATATTTATCTGGGAAGATTTTAAATCAAAAACTGGCAACACAGTAAACATGGCGTTCAATGAACCGTACAAATGCAACGTAAAATTAAATATTTTTGATTTAATTCTGGGATACATTAAAGACTATGGAAAGTGTAGTTACCGATAATAAGAAATGTTTTTAGATGTTTTCATTCTTCTTTTGTAATTTCGGAACACTTTAATAGCGCAAATCGTCATAATGAAAGCATAGACGTGGACGTGTTTACGTTACAATGACAGTATCGCTACTGAGCGAGCGGAACGAAGCTATGAGCCAACAGTTAACTGATATATTTTTGGACGCTTATGAACTTAGATGCTCTATCTAGACGTGTTTATAATCAAAGAGTCTGTTATGGTAGTAACTGCGTTCACTTGACAAATTAATTCGCTGTTCCTTTTTTTATATAATAAAAGTGGCAAACAAGCATGCAGTTCAGATTGATGTTAAGTTATGACCAGAGGTCAAAATGCAGATGCGTTGCTCCTGAGGCCTAAGGTGCCTCTGTTCCGGAAATTATAGTGCCGTACATTACCACCTGACCGGGACACGTTAATGCTGAACACTACCATTTAGCGGCAAGTATATTATTTAATGCGGTGGTGCCTACGCCCGCGAGCTCCGTCACCAGTAAATACTGCCTTCGTTTATTCTGTTACATTTATGAGGTTTTGTTACTCGTTGTCAATACAGGGTTGATTGAAATTAGCGCATCATTCTTGCAGGCAGTCTCTCTACATAAATACCAACAACATTTTTTCAACGACTTTTTACAAACCTTAATAAATAACCCAAAAAAATAAACAAAAATTGTGAGATCAGTTTAAAATAGCATTGATTTTCTGGAAGTTTCCCAGTACCGTTACAGTAAGTACAGTTAAGTTTGGCGAGTTCTATGTATAGGATAAAAATTGTATTAGGAAAGAACTTAAATAAAAAATAAAAAAAATTAACCCTGTGTATTGAGAACATTTTCGACTGTTGTGTATTCTGAAACATAAAATTAAGTCATCTATACATCTTAATTAAAGAACTAAAGTATTTTTAAAAAAGATCTCGTATTTTTTTTAAACATTACAAATAGAAGTTTTCTACAGATATTTTTCTGCATCTTAGAATTGTGAACAAATCCATCTCGTCCGTGAAAACGGACGTCGCTAGAGCCGGACTTACGTTTCGTCTCCCACGAGGGGGTTTGTCTTTAGATTGAATTTATATCCCGAAGTAATGTCTGTGTAGACAACGGCAAATATGCCACTGAATATGATATTTTACTTCGTATTAAGGACGAAAACATCTGTGTTTACTTTGTTTAATAAGGCAACATGAAGAAAATATGCTGGGAAAGAATCGTAAGTATCTAATACATGCACATTGTATTTGTAACTTTGCGGCTATGGACCACGCTGGACCAAAGCCTCTCAAAAAGGGGACTTGCCATAATCGCCACACGCTGCGATGGCAAGTTGACACTTCGTCATTACCTTTTTTTTTAACTTCGACCACTCGCAACACACCTGGTGTTGCGAGTAGTCGAAGTTCAAAAAAAAGGTCCCTAGATAATGAAAAATTAAAAAATGTTCTATGGGTCCTCGTCATAAATCATCTCCCCGTCTTGCCCTTTGGGTAGGGTAAGATGGGGCGATGGTACTTATTACATAATTGCAATATTATTATTATTATAATGAGTATCGTTTCGTAAAGTCTTAAATTTATGATTGCTGGCAAAATTCAAATTCTTCATCTTCGACACCAGCACAACTACAGTGTGCCTATTTTTCACACACTGCACATGCACATGCCACACATCCTTCTGTAGACTCTAAATAGTGACCTGCACAATAAAGACAGGGCGTCTTTTTTTCGCTTTAGTCACTTTACATTTTTGGCATCTCTTTATGTGGTTTCCTAAGTTCTTTTATTTGTTTTCTCTTCTGCTTAGCATCATTTGCCAGCTTCTTTTTCTTAATCGTTACTTCCAAATCGTTATCGAAGGGCGATGAGGTAATTATTGCGGTTTTCCCTCTCTTTTTTGTTACATTAGCTGTTTTTCGTGTCGCTGGAAATGGCATAATTTGTTGGAGGGTACCCTATACCCAATTTTGCCCTCTCATGCCTTGCGAACTTTAGTAAATTATTAAACAAAAAGCGGTGTTCACACGGTAATAAGTAACTACTTCCCTGTTTTCGTGAATCTTTACACATATGACAAAAAAGCACAGTATCTGTAATAACAATATTTAGACCACTAACACTAGTCAAGTGAAATGCAAAAATTACAAGGGATTTGGCAGAATTCAGTTTTTTCCAATTATTTAACAAATGTGACAGTATTTTTACCCGGCCTCTGTGCTAATTGATTGACATCATGGCCACGCATCGTCATGCACTAGCGGGATTCTGGTTGGTCAAATGTTACGCTGTATAAAGCCGTTGCCCCGTCTTGCCCGCAACCCCGTCTTGCCCTCCTCTCCCCTACCGCGCATCTTGTCTTTTTTAGGCAAAACATTTGAAACACTACTTTGTCTTGCAACGATACCATAAATTTACGTCGACTACAATCAACAACCCTCGACGTACGACCTTGAAAACGAGCCGATAGCTAATAATTAACACGCTGTGGCAGAACGGGTGGAAATGTTCCTCCGACTGAAAGGGAGGATCTTCCGACCAGGTGCAGTGTTAGCGCCTGGGGACCGCGGCCCAACGATTGACGTTGTGAAGTTGTATATTTGCCAACTCTTGAGAAAACTTCGTATGTGCGATGTAGGTAATTCGATTGACACGCCATGTTCCGTACTAGACAAGTACTTTGGTTTCGTTAGTGTTCCACTAGTTGGCACCGTATTGTAGTGGACGCTACAACGCCGATAATTCTTCCAAATCTTAGGCACATTTAAGATTTTTTTTGTTATCGACTTTGTAATATTTTATTATTTCCTATCATCTCCCAAGTACCTAGTTGAATGTTAATAGTTTTTTATGAAAATATTCGATGGTTATAAATTAATGAAATTATTTCATTGTTGTTTTTAAACTTTGCATTTACCACACTGTCTATTTAATTTTATGAAAACAATAATATAATGCATGCCATGAACGATGGACAACATTTTGAGCACGGTAGTCATTAAATTAACAACAATGGCTCTGTAATTTCCGGCACAGAGGCATAACACCATAAGCCTCAGGAGTGGTAACGCATCTGCATTTTGACCTTGGTCTTCATGTAAGTGTCTAAAGCCTGCAGTTATCACTTAACATCAATGTGAACTGCAGGTTTGTTTGTTACTTCCAGAACATAAAAAAATGGAATATTTTTGTGATATCAACATAATTTTAATTACAAAAGACTATTTGATGATAGGGAAATTGAAAGAAATGCACTAAAGATAAATGTAGGAGCATTATCCGCGGGCCACTTTCCGCCGCGTCCCCAAGGTCACGTGTCCAGGGTCGTTGGTTGTTGTCGACGTAAATTTATTGTGTTACTTACAGGAATATCGGTAGTGTTGTTGAATAGAATACTACGCAGTGATAGCTTTTTATATCATGAAGAAGGCTACAAGCATACAGATCACATCGATGGCGAGTCAATTTCTTTTTTTTTCTACACAAGCCGATGGTTGACTGGGAAATGCTACTTAGCATTAACATAATTAATTCCTATTGAAATAAAACCAGTTTTCGAATTTGTCTCGCGGGTATTGAATTTAAATGCGTTGCCATGGCACTAAGCCGATTTGCGTGTGTACCAGTAGAAACAAGGCCGTTATTTGGCCGAAACTCAGTAGTACTGAACTATACTATTTAGCGGCAATTACATTACCATCTAACCGAAGCACGATAGTAAACATTACCATTTGGCCGCAGATAGATTAGGTAATGCGGTAATGCCTACGCCCTCGGTTCCCTACACTGGGACTCTACCACATGTTACCAAACTTCAAGGGTGCTACTGGTTACCTCCTGACCCGCAAATCATAGGAGCAGTAGCTGCTATCACTTGACTACTAGATTACTAACGATGCAACACATCGTATAGCGATGCCCAAACCTAAAACGATACTACCATGGTAATCCAACAGATTTTTATGATTTAGAGCCTGGAGCCATTGACTGATAGCGCGTCCTAGATGTGTAACTATAGACTAGACTACTAAGGGATTTCTCCATATAATATCAATAGGTTCGCCACATTTTGATCCCAATATAATTCCCAATATAAAAAAATACCGCTTGAAAATCTACAAGCTCTCACGCAGAATCGAGGTCAAATGTTTCCTCATTCCTGAAGGGCTGACCCGCAGCAGGTTTTCCTGTTAAATAATTCAAAGGTTCGAGTAGTTAGTGTCGATTGTTCAGTCGATTCCGCCGATTGTTTCATTCATTGCCTATGCATTATTGATTTGAAGTTAACTTTTTTACTGGTGGTAGAGTTCCAGTGCAGGGGCTCGAGGGCGTAGGCTCCACCGCATTACCTAATCCGTCTGCCGCCAAATGGTAGCGTTCAGCACTATTTTGTTCCAGTCAGGTGGTAATGTACATATAGTATCCAAGAACAGAGGCATAACATCTTAGGCCTCAGGAATGGTAAAGCATTTACACTGAGATCTCTGGTTACATGTAGATGTTTATAGGCTACAGTAATAGTTTCCATCAATGTGAACTGTGATAAAACGTCAAGTAACTTCACGCCTGTAATCCCCGAAGGCGTAGGCAGAGGTACGTAGGTGAATGATGTTAATCTATACAAAAAAATAAATAAATAAAATACGCTTTCACTCACAGCTCCACATTAGGTTTTATATAAACCTATGTCGTGGATGCCGTTGTACACATATACAACACGTCCACAAACACCCAGACCCGAAACAAATATCTGTAGGCCATACAAATATTTATCCCGGTGCGGGGATCGAACCTGCGACCCTTCGAATCAAACGGTGGTTTCACACCGCTGGACTAACCGGGTCGTCAAAAAAATTAAAAATTAAAGTTGGAGTATCTGTTTGTAATATAAAAATAACCGCTTTTTACTAAATGCAAATGAATATTTACACGGTACATATACCAAAATAACATTTTTTTACAATTTTTGTCTGGCTGTCTGTCTGTCTGTTTGTTCCGGCTCGGGAATGGCTATACCGATTTTGACTGGACTTTCACTGGCAGATAACTTATGTAATAAGGCGTAACTTGGGCTTACTTTTATACTAGGTGCGCCCACGACTTCGTCCGGGTAGGTACTGAACAATCATAAATTCTCACGGGGACGAAGTCGCGGGCACAGCTAGTCTTTATATAAAAATGAATGTTTGTCTGTATGTCCTCTATAGAATCGTAAACTACGCTTTGATCGCAAAGTTGTTGTGTATGAGCCCACGAAGGTTTCTGAGTTGGCAAATTCGACAGATGGCGCCACTGTCATTTTCTAGTAGGTGGCGTAGCAACGCGCGCAAATACAGCTAGTATTTATATTAAACAAGACCGTTGGGGGATTTAGCGGGAACCTTGAAAGAGGCGCATGGTGCTCTTATTTTATTTCATTTTCTTGGTGTATTTTAAAGTTATATTGAATAAAATTGGTAACATTTTGTTTGATATAGGTTTATTGCAATGCCCGTGTTTAGTGAAATAGAATAACAGTACGAAAACACGACCTTTCAGGTTGCCTCCAAAACTTCATTGTAAATGTTCTGGTAAAGTAGTTATCGCTTTACTCGAATAACTTGGCTGTAACTCACTTAACTCACATACCTACTTAATAAATAATTGACTGACTATATTATATTAACTTTATTATACCTTACGCTGCTTAAATAAATACGAAATATCGTTTTACTTGACACTGGCAATATGCCTAATAGCGTAGCCATATTTAAAAAAAAATACCGTTTTTTTCACACTTCTTTCATCTGGCACTTGGCGTTAAGTAGCCTGAATGACCTTGGCAAAACGGAGCTCAACATATATTTGTCAAAATTTGAGCGATCTTGCGGATACTCGCTGTACTTGGTCGAAAAGATCAAAGATAAGTAATTATAGAGGAGACAAGCATTCTTGTGCTTAGTAATATTACATCACAGTGATTATACTACTAGAACGGTTTAACTGTTTTGAATACAACAACAAACATTACAACCGTTCCATATTTATGTGTATAAAAGTGATCAAAGGGCACTTAACACTTTTGTAGGGAGTCTGGAATACCTACTTTCCGTCATTTAAAAAAAAAAAACAATTTTGTCATCACCTATCATGCATAAAAAAATCAAAAGAATAAAGTCCAATTCAGGCCTGAGCGCTATCCGCTGCTGACTACGGTAGCAAAACCGCATGGAGACGCGGTAAAATCGCTGTTCACACCTAAGCGGAAAGTTTCGCTACCGGTATGGGTAGCGAGCGAAACTATCTATAAATAGAACTTTCATGAACGAGCTCGATGGCGTGAACACCTCCTTATCACCTACTTTACCTACCAGTGAATGATAATCTCCATGTCGACCGTTATTATATTCTGGTAAGGTGGTAATATACAGTGGTATAGCTTTGGTGGCCAAGCTCCAGGGCAAGCGAGCACCACCACATTTCCCAATTTACATTTCTTTAATGGTACCTACTGTAAGCGATAATAGTAGTTACGTAAGTAGAAAAATGGTAGGTATCACCTACCATTACAAATCGAAGACGGCGGACATAATTATTTTTCGAAAATATGATATGGATTTCAATTACACGGTTTCTTGGGGTACAGATTTTTCAAATCCAAGATGGCGGACAGATTTTTTTGGATCTTAATTTCATAGTTTCTTGGAGTGCTGATTACGAAAATGGCATCCATTTGCGAAACGGATGCCATTTTCGCAATCAGCACCCCAAGAAACCTCGAAATTGACACCCATATCACAGTTTGGAAAATAATTATGTCCGCCATCTTGGATCTGAAAAATGATGTCAGTTTCGTAATGAGCACTCCAAGAAACCTAGAAATTGATACCCATACCACTTTTTCGAAAAACAATTGTGTTCATGACGTCAAATCGTTATCATATTTCGATATGAAAAATCTGTCCACCATCTTGGATCTGAAAACAGGTGTCATGTTCGAAATCAGCATTCCATCATGTATTTGATACCCATACCTCTTTTTCGAAAAACAATTGTATTGTATTCGCCATTTTGGCTTTATTTCAATTACTATTCTTATTTTATTCAAACTACTATTTTTATTTCACTATTTTACTAGTTTTATTTCAACTAATTCTTATTTTACTATGGTCTAGCGGGACTTGTTTCGCCGGATAGGCGGAACTTGTTTCGCCGAACAATGCCGCTTACCGATACAATACCGCTGTACCAACTCCCGCATCCCGCTCCCCGAGTCGATAGCGAATATTTTGAAGGCTAATATATATCTATTAGCTTTTCATCGCTAGTTCAACTTCAGGTATAAATACAGTAATACACTCTTGAAACACCTTTAGTCCCATTAGTTTAATTCATTAGTTCGATCGTTGAACTGGTGAGAATTTTTTTCTCATTCGTTCTACTGTTAGCAAAAAAACCTCTCCTACCTCTGAACACATCTGTAAACTATATATACTCTTGACTTACTTGACTTAAGATCCTATGTCCCCTAGCTGGGGCAGAGGGCGTCCACAGTGCGCCGCCATCCCTGTCGGTCTTGAGCTTCGCGCTTCATTTCACTCCAGGTCCTTCCTATGTTCCCCGCCTCTGTGATGATAGACCTCCGCCAGGTCTGTTTGGGACGGCCACGCTTGCGCTTTCCTTGGGGATTCCAGTCTAGGGCTTGCCTCGGTATGTGGTCAGGGTCCCTTCGGAGCGTGTGGCCAATCCAGTTCCATTTTCGGCGTTTGATCTGCTGGGCGATCGGGTCTTCATTGCAGCGCTCCCACAGGTTTTCATTTGTGATTTTCTCGGGCCAGTAATCACCGAGAATGTCGAAGGCAGCGGTTCGCAAAGACCTGAAGTCGGCGCGAGATGTCCTTTGTGACCTTCCACGTCTCGCATCCGTACAGCAACACAGTTTTCACGTTGGATCGAAAAATCTTGAGTTTAACTCTCCGAGTCAGTTTACGCGATTGCCATACAGGACGCAACTGTGCAAAGGTCGCTCTCGCCTTGGCGATTCTTGACGCGATGTCCTATTCAGTCCCACCAGCTTCCGACACAACACTCCCGAGGTAAGTGAATTTGTGGACACATTCCACAACCTCTGTGCCTATGAGTAACGGCAAAGAACTCGTCGCACCGCATCTCATTTCCTGGGTCTTTCTGGTGTTTATCTTGAGTCCCGTCTTGATAGCCTCTAGCCGTAGGTCGTTCAGTTTGGCTTGTGAACAAATATATATACTCTACATGTGAACAAAATTTCATCGAAATCCGTTCAGCCGCTTTAGCATGACTGACCAACAACAAACAAACATCCATACTTTCACATTTATAATAGTAAGTAAGATTGAAAAATATCTGTAAGATTGTAAAATATCTTACACAAAAAATAGGTACCTACTTACTTACTCATATAATTTTGGTACGTAGCAATGTAGGTAAAGTACACGTAGGTATAGCAAGTATAAAGAGTAATCAACTATATACATTCGAAGTTTGATAGAATAATGTTGCATTTCATAAAGAACAATTTAGATGAAATGTCACATTATTCTTGTAAAGAGGCGACATGTATTCCTTCAGTTAATTTGTGTTTCTTTTTCTACGTCAACGATCCCTGTCTCAGTGTCAATATTGTCAATGTATTTATATTCTTTGACAACTACATAAAACCAACTCGCGCAAAAACATAGGAAATGATCATAATAATCATTTATTTACCAGAATGTAGTGGGTACATGTAGGTACAGATGGTGAGGTAATAACATTATAGCACTATCACATTCTACCATTACAATGGTGTGTAAAATATCAATAAACTTAACTAAATAGTATGTCAAAATATTATTATTGTAATTCGAATATTTATAATTAATTAATGTCAAAGTTATTATTGCAAATTGTGGTCATCTAATTGAGATATTATTAATGGGCACTATTTAGGAAAATATTCAGTCCGTAAACACTCGTGTTGTATAGTAATATATATTTTTTGTTAGGTTTTACTCATAACTTCGCAGTAACATCCCAAATGACATAAGTTTATATTCCGACAGCACGCTGTACATCCTCCCGTCACAAAGGGCCGTAGCCGACTAGCCAACTGACGCGGACTGAGATTACAGTATGGCGGGACGAAGAAGCTCTAAAGAAAGAATTTAAAGCCTTTTCTTTTGCAATAAAAACGAAGCAAAAAAGCAGTTTGACTTAAGAGTTTTATTTTTTTGGTGTTTTTTATTACAGAAAATTAATAAAATGTCGAAATTTCCGTGCATGAGCGCGAGCTTCTTCGTCCCGCCAGATTGTGCCGTTTTGGAGAACATTTGCTTTTTATGACAAAAATAGGTGCATTTTGAAATGTTTTTTTCTAAAAGGGGGTTACCAAATATAACATTCTGTTCAAGTCAAAATATTAATTGAATCCTTGCCTGTCATCTTGTATTTTTATATTGCGGATTCAATTAACAGTTTTTTCTAGAATTTGACTTAAATCATGTACGAATTTAGGCATTTCATCTATCTTCAGGCCTTAAAGAATTAATTCGAAAATCGACACCGCGATTTCAAGTCAGTAAAACAGCCTTTCATATAGCATAGAAGCAGTTACATTTTGTATAGAAAATTTCGTAACATCGAAATTTGTTTCATACCAATCTGTATAGTTGAGCCCTCATTCTTAATTCAAATCAATTTACCAACAACAGCCAGTAATTTAGGTATCCCAGAAGCACTAATGGAATCTGATTATGTACTCGTATATGTTTGTACAAGATTGAACGACGCTTCACTATAATTTCGCAATATGACCGCTTGACTGTACATAATTTAGGATTGGCTTTTAAATTGGTACAAAATTATGAAGGAAGCTTTTATTTACTACACTATAACAGATTGGTTTTTTTATGTAATGAAAGTGGCAAACAAGCTTGCAGTTCACATTGATGTTAAGTGATAACTGCATCCTATAAACACCCACGGAAAGATCAGTCAAAATGCAGATGCGTTGCCACCCCGAGACCTTAGATGTTGTGTCTCTGTGATATTTATACGGGGCCTTACATTACCATCTAACCGTGCGATAGTAAACACTACCATTTAGTGGCAGATAAATTAGGTAATGCGGTGGTACCTACTCCCTCAAGTTCCTATACTAGAACTCTACTACCAGCGAAAGTATGAAAGTGTTAACATTTGTAAATAACAATAACACTCAATCGTTATAAATTATTCAACGTCCACTTGTGGACGAGGATTATTATTATTCCTAGTGCAGTCAGTCAGCAGAACAATAAAGGTCAAACAATTCTATTGGAAGTAAATACAATAACATGGGATGGGCATTAGTGTCCCGCGATAAAACTACCTGCTACTACTGCGCTTGCAAAACCATCATTCTAAAGCCTTGCGCGGGAGCAAGTCTGAATGACTCGCGCGTTATTCGCTACCGAGGAGCGGAATTACCGAACGAGTTTCGCTCGGGTATTTTGTATGAAGTTTTACAAGAACAACAACAAGCGGAACTTCATATACTGCATCATCACGCGGTGTCCGCTCTCCACGCCGGTAGCTAATAACGTGCATTTATATATATGTATGTCTGTATATACATGTATAGCCGAATGAATCTATGACGAAACTTACAGGTCCTAACGGAAGACCAGCGCTGGTTGTTTTTCAACCAGCACATGCTGAGTTGGGACCAATTTGTAACGATGCAATGTAAAATACTAGACCTATTTATTATTATTATCCCTCGTGTAACATTGTTGCAAATAAATGTTCTTCTTTCTTCTTTTTCTTCTTCATCATTTCTGAATAGGGCTCTAAACTCCATGTCAATTCTAACTTCAAAGCAACAACCTTCAATTCCAATTAATTAACCAACTGCATTCCCATGCAGGCTATATTCTAGGCATCCTAAGAGCAGAACTAATGGAAGGTACCTACGTCTGCAAGATTAGAGGACGGTTCTCAATTCCAGCGCAAAATGACCGCCTGAGAAATGACCGCTTGTCGACATAATTTGTGAGAATGGAGCTTGGCCCAAGTTAAAGACGCCAACGATTACGTCTCATTCTTGTATTTATACTATTCAGACTAAATAAACAAATAATAAAAAAACTTATTTTTTGTCATGAAGTGAAGTAGGCAAACACGCATTCTTACCATCAATGTAAATTACATTGATGATAAGTAATACTGTAGCTTATAAATATCTACATGACATCAGAAATTTCAATGTAGACGTCTGTGGTCCAAGGTACGACTCCTGTGCCGGAAATTCCACGGCTGTACGTTAGCACCTGACGGGAACATAATGGTAACAATAGTATCCTGAATGTGATCGCCGGACTAAAGTTAATATAAAAAGAAACAGTACAGTTATTACCATTAAGAACCTACGTATACGCAACTAAGATTTACATATACAATAACGTGTTCATTAGTTTAATTTTCGACACAAACTGTGGAAATATATCAAATTTAATTAAACTCAAAGAACCATTATAAATATTTAAAAAAAAAAAAAATAGAGATGGTCTACCGCTTATAGCTTCCGCCAAATGATTTAATTTGAAGACGCCATCAACGATCCAATATTAAGCCTGCAAATGACGTATTAGGGTGAGTGTGAGCCCGGAGGCAATTCAAAATGGCCGACTGTCACCTCACTCACTTACCTCGGATTATATTACGGAACGTTTCATTGACGCTGATAGACCAACGAACACAAGTCAATGAACACAGTATTTATTAAGAAAACAAGACAACAATTTGTTAAGAATAACTAGAAAAATAAACGGGATAGAAGGATTCTCAAGTGGCGACCGCGTACTAGCAGGCGAAGCGTGGGCAGGCCCTCCACGAGGTGGCCCGACGACTTGGTGAAGGTCGCAAGTAATAACTGGATGAGAACGGCCCAGAATCATTCGTTGTCAATATGTTTAGAATATTGTCTATCAGTATGCGTTTGTTGGTTGAAATTATGACGATGAAGAACTTAAAGTTTCCATCACTTAAACAGGGTAGTTGAAATTAACTCATCACCTCTTGCAGGCAGCTTCTCTACATCAATCCCAACGACATAATAGGTTGGGGAAAAAGTCTTTTCGCATTATAGTATGTATGAACTTGTAATAAAATCTCTTTGGCTGTAGTATTTGTATCTAGCTGGTTTTGGTATCATTGAAAGTTAAAATTTTAAAGAACATAATTATAAAATCAAATGAGACAAATGTGTGATTTTCATTTGTTTTTCGTACTGTCAAGATGAGTGAATCTAATGAAGAAATTCGATATATTTTAAAATTTTACTACAAAAAAGGTAAAAATGCAACTCAAGCAGCGAAAAAAATTTGCGATGTTTATGGACCTAGTGCAGTGTCTGTGAGAGTAGCACAAATTTGGTTTAAGCGTTTCCAATCCGGAAATTTTGATGTCAAAGATGCACCTCGCTCTAGTCGCCCTATTACGGATAAAAGGATGCCATTTTTGAAAAAGTGGAGCAAGATCGACATATCAGTAGTTACGACGTAGCTGAAGAACTGAGAATTGATCACAAAACAGTTTTGGCGCATTTGAAAAAAGCTGGGTACAAAAAAAAGCTCGATATTTGGGTACCTCACGAGCTCACTGAAAGAAACCTAATGAACCGTGTACTCATTTGTGATTCTTTATTACGACGTAATGAAACCGAATCATTTTTGAAGAAGCTGATAACTGGTGATTAAAAGTGGATCACGTACGACAAGAACGTGCGAAAAAGGTCGTGGTCAAAGGCCGGTCAGGCTTCACAGACTGCGTTCGCCGCAGGGTTAACCCGGGTTAACTCGCAATAAGGTGATGTTGTGTGTGTGGTGGGATTGGAAGGGCATTATTCATTATGAGCTATTACCACCAGGTAGGACTATCGATTCTGAACTCTATCAATCATCGAACAACTGATGAGATTAAAGCAAGAAGTTGAGAGAAAGCGGCCGGAATTGATCAACAGAAGGGGTGTGGTGTTTCAACATGATAACGCTAGACCTCACACATCTATAGCCACTCAGCAAAAATTAAGAGAGTTTGTCTGGGAGGTGTTAATGCATCCGCCGTATAGTCCTGACCTTGCACCTTCAGATTTCCACCTGTTTCGGTCTCTTCAAAATTCTTTATGCAATGTTCTATAACATCACGAGAGGACTGCCAAATCCACTTGTCGCGGTATTTTGATGAGAAGTCCCAAAATGTTTATAGCAATGGGATCATGTCCCTACCTACAAGATGGCAAAAGGTTATCGAACAAAATGGTACATACATACTTTAGTTAAATTTAAATAAACTATATTAAAAAATGTTTTGAATTATCTTCAAAAATGCGAAGAAACTTTTTCCCCAACCTAATATCTTCTACAACTTTTTAAAATAAGTAAATGTTACTTCACGCTTGTAATCCCCGAAGTGGTAGGCAGAGGTAAATGCATGCATTGAAGCATACATGCAAACACCCACGACTCGCCGGTTACGTTTTGGCCCATGTAACAGGTGGCAAACCTGTCGCCATCTCCGGGCACATTACCAAACTCCGAGGTACTGGGAAACTTCCAGAAAATAGAAAAACCCCAATAGAAGCAGAGATAAAGGATTTTAAACCGATATCTCTGATAGTCCCTGACCCGGGAATCGAACCCAGGACCTCCAGCGTAATAGTAGTGGCCTGCTACCACTACGCTACTGAGGCAGTTCTAAAATAAGTAGCTTTTTAAAATTTAAGTTTTCCCATACCAAATTATATTTGCCCACTGGCATTTACTCTGAGCGTAGATATGCCATGCACTTTTTTTTGTTTTTTTTAATATTATTTAACAATTATTTAAGTGTAAGTTACGTAAGTTTCTACTTACACCTAGTTACGTTTTTTTTTTCTTGTTATTTGGTCAAATATTTCATTTGTCTCGTATGTGTGTCTCTCGACTGCATCAATAAAGAGTTTTTCTTTCTTTCTTGCTTTCTTTCTTTCACCTTGCCTAATGCCACGAGCAACGTGGCGTGGGGCTGCAAGGTGACGCGGGCTGCAAGGTGACGTGGCGGCGGCAATGCTCTTTTGTACATTTGAAAACAATTTTTTGGTTTTTTCTTTTTTTTGGTTTATTTATCAAGATTTGTAAAAAGTTGTAGAACAAATGATGTTGAGATTGATGAAGAGAAACTGTCTGCAAGAGGTGATGCGCTAATTTTAATTAACCCTGTATATACCTAATTTTCACAAAGTTTCCATTTGGTGTGGTTTCATATTAGAAGCAATAACTTAGTTTAGTTTAGTGACTAAATAACAATAAATTCTTGTAAAGATCTAATGTCATACGGAAGTCTAGTCAATCCGTATCCTTATGAAGTAATTTCCTTTTTTTTTTTCACAAGTGAGAGTGTGAAAAACGAATAAGATACGTAACGGTATCGCGGGAGATACTGTGAATATGGAATGACCCTCGGGAGGAACTGCCGCAGGCTGTGATGAGATGCGGTTTATCAGTGTATTATATTTATTGCTCCGTAACATAAAATGCTGGTGGTGCTTGGCAGGATAAAGTGCTTGTCTCGTAAATTAGCAAAATTTTGTAAATCATATTTTTTTATGTAGTGAAAGTGGCAAACAAGAATGCAGTTTACATTGATGTTAAGTGATTACTGCAGCCTATAGACACTAACACAAAGACCAGAGGTCAAAATGCAGATGCGTTACCACTCCTGAGGCCTAAGGTGTTATGCCTCTGTGCCGGTAATTACAGGCCCGTACATTACCACCTGACCGGAACACGATAGTGCTGAACACTACCATTTAGCGGAAAGTATATTAGGTTCTTATTCTAACTTCTCTTTACTTTTTTACTTTCTTTACCAAACCGCTTTGAACACAGAAAAAAGTTATGGTAGAGCAGAGGTCATTTATATAAATTAAGAAAAGCAGGGGTGCTAGTGTGCTTCCCTGCGGTCAGGTGGTAATGTAAGGATCTGTAATTTCCGGCTCAGAGGCATAACACCTTAGGTCTCAGGAGTGGTAACGCATGTGCATTTTGACCTTGGTCTTTGTGTGGGTGTCTATAGGCTGCAGTTATCACTTAACATCAATATAAAAAAAACGTTTGTTATGTGTAAGCCAAAGAATAAAGTGTTTTCTTTCTTTCTAAATAAAATTCCTTAGACCTCCAATTTTCCGAATTTCTGTTCATTATTTTCTCGTATTCAGCTGTTTGCGGAGAAGTCACGCGTACAGTAAACACATCGCGATGTGTACACACTCGTGAACTTGTGATGTTGATGTGATCGATTTGCTTCCGATAGACTTATAGTTTAGGATCCCACTGCAGAATCATTTCGTTCATACAGATATGCTGCAAACCTAATTTTACGCATATTTATAATCTAGAGAATATAATTATATCCACTAGGTTGCGTATCAAAAAATAGCCGCAAGTAATTTTTTTTATTTTTGTAAATGTTTTTTCAATAAAATATTGTTCACTACACGGCAATATGTATAAAGACTCTAGAACTCAAGAAAAATCACGGATGCCGTTGCGCACTTGACCGGACCTACATATTTTCATTCCGCCGCGATAACTTTTTACGTCCATAACGTACATGTATTATCTATATATATATATATCAAATTAAAGCTGTTTTTTTTTCATTATTCTGATATACGGAGCCAAATTAAATCGGCCGCCAATAACAGTTGCTGGATGTTAAACATAAAATAATTTTATTAATTGTACTATTTATTTTTCGCAATTACACATGTGAGTGAATTTTAGAAAATAAAAAAAACGGAAAGAAAAATTTGAGCAGGAATCGAACCTGCGACCTCAGGATAACCGATTCAGCCGCTATACCACTAAGCTACTTCGGTAGTTAATTTGGCCGCAAGTAATTTTATTAAATTCTTTGCGGCCAAATTTTGATAAGCAACCTAGTGGATAAAATATTATTATATTCTCTAGATTATAAACATGCGTATAAATTCGGTTTGCAGCATATCTGGATGGACGAAATGATTCTGCAGTGGGATCCTAAGCTATTACGCGAAATATAAATATTAGGTAGAGATCTGATGTCGCTGTTTGAGGGCATAGACAGACGTCTAGATGGATTAGATAATCCATCTGTCCCTACATGGTTGTTATTGTATTTACATAAATTATAGGAAAATGCAAAGACAAGCAGGAATTTGGTGGAACCTCTGGATAACTAGCCTAGATGTTATTCTACTAAGATATCGAAGCGTTAAGCATCGTATTTATGGTAAACATTTGTTTAGCAACAGCATAAACAAGTTGCCGAGTTTCTGTCAACATATTGCGGGCAACACTTTTGTTGCGGAGTTGATCACGCCATGTTGCAAAGTTGACGCCCGGCAAGTGATAATATCAGTTTGTCAACAAATGTTGACATGTATGGAAGTGTCTGCAACTGTTTATAAACATGGCGGTAGTGTGGAGCAACAATAAAATTATGGAAACATAGAATTATTTAAATTTAAAGCGTTACTATGGAATACTTCTATCAAAGAACACAAGGATAGAAACGATGCTTTCTAAGAAATGTATCAAGCCCTAAATATACCCAAAAAAAGACATGGGAACTATATATGTACTGCGCACTCAATAGACTGAAAAATCAATAGGCTGCGGCGCAACACAACACTACTTCTTCAGGCAATATTTTGAAGCAGACTGGCGTGTGTGGACACCACCTATATTGATATAAAATATAACCAAATATTCTCGCCGTTGATCAACAACGTTGATCAACTGTTGCTAAACAAACGTTAACCATGAATACGAGGCTATACCAAAGAATTAATTGTTCGGGCATAGATTGAATTTTCCCTTATTTTTTTTTCTATCATTTCTTTAAATTCACTTCTCTATTTATTGCTTCTCTATTAAGAAGGTGGAAAATAAGCATGCAGTTCACACGGATGTGATAGTGATAAGTGATAACTGCAACCTATAGACATCTACAGAAAAACCAAAGTCGCGTGTAGATGCGTTTCCACCCTTGAAACCTTAGTTTTTATATTTTATTTTTAAAGAAAAATGGAAAGAAAAATTTGACTTCAGGCGAGGCTCGATCGAACTCGCGACCTACTGGGAATCTAGTCCAGCCGCTCTTCCAATTGAGCTACTGAAGCCCTGCCCGATTTGTCAAATCTTTCCTTCACATCTATTGCATTGCTTTATGGTAGCAGCAGCGCCATCTATTACCAACTATGCTAGTTAGGCAACCGATATAATAGACTTTTCAGTTTATTGAATATCGTAAAGAAGTCGCTTTTACCCTTAATATATTTCACAAGCATGTGTTAATGCGAAATAATATAAAACAATTACTTAGTTTTTATGTCTCCGTGATCGTTATTACGGAGCCATACATTTCCGTCTAACCGGAACACGATAGTTGTTATGTCTCTGTGATAGTATACGGGGCCATACATTACCATCTAACCCGAACACGATAGTGCTGAATGTATACGTAGTATCTAAATTAGATAACGCGGTGGTACCTACGCCCTCGAACCTCCACACATTTTTTTTTTTTGCCACCTACGTTACAAAAAAATGTTTTAATATTGAAAGAAAGAAAATATATTTATTTTGAATAGATCTTTACAAATACTTTCAAAAGGTTTAGAAATCATAAATTACCGAGAGTGAATAACTATTAGATATAGATAAATCAATAACATTATATTAATAGTAAATTAAAATTAGAATTTAAAGTACTTAGTTAGAATATAATTATCACAATTTTTTTCAATTCCTTCAATTATGCTAAATTAAGAAAAAGAAAAACTTATTCGTCAAGATCAAAGTTATTCACTTAGTAGAGTTCCAAAAGCAGTCACTACTGAGAAGAACTCCGCTACCCAACAAACTCAGTAAGACCTCTTTTAAATGAGAGCTTAAATCTAGTACAGATAATCATGAAAATCAAATAATGTGAACGTCCATAGCATAGATGCAAATAAACTGCTATCTACTAAATGAGATGTAGCTCCTGCAAACCAGAACAGACCAGTCCCCACCAACAGCACCCGTTCACGAGTATGACGCATGTGACAGCCATTGCCTTCCTCGACCATTTTAGAGAGAAGTGAGCAACGCGCCACACGATGCCACCAAAGTAAAGCAGGCCAAAAGCCAAAGTAATTAAAACATAAATTAGCCCATTAATTTTTTTAGGAATTCGCAGTAAACTAAATTATTGTCGAAATTAATTACAGCCAACTTGGAAGCAATAAATATTCCGCCATCGCTTCGTAAGCGGTCGACCGCAATTATTATGTGGGGTCACCGCGACCCCAAAAATCGGCTGAATCCGCAGAACCCACCTGCCCGTGTGAGGTTGTTTGCAGATTATATTCACCTGAGTTGTTAGGTGAGCGAAAAGGTAAAGAGTTGTGTAATGCGAGCTCACATTTGAATAGTCCATGTTTTATAACAATGGTAATTGATAACTTCGTTAATATGTGAAACAATATTAGTTGATAACTTTACAGTACAAGAAGGTGGATGTATTTTTAAGATTAGCAAAAAAAAACCACGACAGCTGAAAAGCTATCGAAACGTTGGGTTGATTTTAAAGAAAAAAAAATAAAATATACATTTACACTCACAGCCCTAAATTAGATTTACAGCACATACACAAACATACAGACCCAAAACAAATATCTGTAGGCCATACAAAGGTGCTTCGGAGGGCACGTTAAGCCATCGGTCCCGGTTGCTATCGATAGATAGCAGTCGTTAAAGCTTGTCGAAGGCCTTATGGGCGATTTGTAAACATCCTACAGCGGGTTGGCTACTAACCCGTATCTCCACTAACTCCTCGCATTGAAGCAGCGTGGTGGAATAAGTTCCAGGCCTCCCCCCCCCAAAAGGGGATGAAAAGAGACTCGTGCCCAGCAATGGGACGTATATATTTATCCCGGTATGGGAATCGAACCCGTGAGCCTCGGTTGGAACGGTCGACACACACTGCTGGACCAACTGGCTCGTCATATTTTTGTGTAGTGAAAAGTTGTACGCACTGTGCGTTTTTTTCATCGCAAAACATATTCAATACGATTTTATTTTAGGGTGCCCAGTGACTGAGCTCTAATGGAAAACCCATTGAATTCTAACGTCCCATATACAAATAAAAATGAACGTTATTGTTTTATTTTTAGGGTCCAAATTCAAAGGAAAATATCAGAGTGATATCTTCCGAAACACTAGTCAATTTGCAAATAGACACAAATAGGGTTAGACAGTGACCAAATAAACCAACATTGGATACAGTACTTTATATACGGAGGACGGAGGCGTTATTGTATTACGCAGTACTTCAGTAGATTTAATTTAATTGATAATTTCATTTGTCTTGAGGATTTAATTATTACAAGAAAATAAAAACATATTTAACTGCGTCAGTAGTCAAGTGCTGGGTTCGATTCACAAGCCGGGGGCTACCACAGATGGTGTTAAATCCTGTATCCCTTGTCCTATTTTTTTTTTATTAGTACAAATTACCTGTGACTTAATCCCCAGGAGCAGCTTGCCAGCATTGCCTAAGATCGCAGACCCATTAGCCAGTCTTATGCACCGGGCGTGTGAGGAGCCATCGAACCACATGGGCTCTTCCGTCCCAGTCCGACCCTGCCTACCCCCAGAGATCTCTTCTTTCCTACCCTCATTGTCAGTCGGGTTCTGTTACTTGTAAAAATATGCATTTTAATCTAATTCAAAGAGAAGGTCGCAATAAATTCGCAGCAAACTTTCGAAATGTTGATTTAAGCATTAGGAACATTAAGCGAAGAACGCCCTTTTCTGGTCAAGTTGTTATTTATTGTTGAGTGTCTCTCCAAATCTTGTCCATTTGGGCAGGCTACAAAAGTAAGAATCAATGACATCGTCAAAGGTCTTATGAAATCAAAGATAACAAATAACTTCTATGGAAGTCAGTCATACTGAAAGTGGAATAAGAATAAGAACAATAGAAGAATAATTTTTCTTTGTTTAAAAGTGTAGGGACTCAAGGGCGTAGGCACCACCGCATTACCTTATCTATCTGCCGCCAAATGGTGCTATCGTGTTCCAAGAACATGGTATGGCCGCGTAAAACCATCACAGAGACATAACAGCTAAAGGTGTCAAAGGTGGCAAAGTATTTGCTTTTTGATCTGTGGTTTTTGTCTAGATTTCTATACGCTGCAGTCATCACTTAACGTCCACGTTAACTGTATCCTTGTTTGCCACCTTCATAACATTAAAAAATTGTGCCAACATTTCTGATATCATTGTTCGAGCTACTAATAGACGCAGTCGACTAATAGGCCACACGACCGCCACCATAGCCACTATGGCGGTCACCGCGACCAACACTTAAATTGTGAGACGTCATCAGAATCAAATTCAGAAACTCACTTATTGATTAAGGGTGACAGGCACCTCTTATGACACGTCAAAAACAAACAAAATAAATTAAAGCGAATAACAATTGATATACATGTCAAGCAAGATATATGTAAAGTCAAGAATATCACTAAGATAAAACTAAATGTAATAAACTAATGTAAAAAGTATATCAGTAGAATGTCTCATTTCCCCTTTACAAACTGAAAAAGAGTCATTCTTTGTCATTCACCGGCAAAGTTCCAAAGGCCAATATGATCTGAGAAAAACTTGCCGGAAAAAACTCAGTCATCGGGCCGCGACATCATTGGTGGACGTATGACTTCCGCTTCGGCCAGCCAATAAAATCAACTCGCGGCCACCGGCTCGGCCACGGGTGGCAGGGCCATCAAGAATCCGAAAACCGTTGGACTTCTATTTCTATAGAACAAAAAGAGATCGTTTTTCTAATCGCATTCAAACTGTACGCTTGTGACTTTTTCGCATAATTGTTCGCAAGTTGTTACATAAATTCGCATTTAAATTAAATCCCCAATATGTCGACGAGGACATCTTGTCAAATTCTTCAATGAAAAAGAGACCCTCTCAGTCAATTGTCTAAACTCTAAACTGTCAAAACCATAGATTTATTATCTACTTCGTTAGAAATCTATGGTCGAGTTTTGTCGGGAACCTTGAAAGAGGCAAATGGTGCTCTTATTTTATTTCATTTTCTTGGTGTATATTTAAGTTATATTGAATAAAGTTGGTGGCATTTTCTTTGATATAGGTTTATTACAATGCCCGTGTATAGTGAAATAGAATAACAGTGCGAAAACACGACCTTTCAGGTTGCCTCCAAAACTTCATTGTAAATGTTCTGGTAAAGTAGCCATCGCTTTACTCGAATAACTTGATTGTAACGACTGACATATTATACTTGATAACTTATATACTTTATACTTACATATTATACTTGATGGACTATATTATACTAACTTTTACGCTGCTTAAATAAATACGAAATATCGTTTTACTTGACACTGGCAAATGCGTAATAGCGATGCCATAATAACAAAAAAAAATCTATGGTCAAAAAGATATTGCCGGCCGTTCATGTGCATCCATTTGATACGAGATGTTACTTTATTGCGGTATAGTTCATAGTTCGAGATTCCGATCGCATTTCCGCTGGTGTTTCAGTTACATAGTAATCTTACTTACTATATAAATTACTCGTCACGTTGTTTGTCCGCGATGGACTTTTAAACTATGTCAAACCGATTTTCATCAAACTTTGCCCAACGTGTGCAGTTTGATCCTATTTAAAAGATATAGGATAGTTTACGTCTCAATTTATAGTCGCAATATCATGTTTGTACCTAAATTGCACACTTGCGAAGCCGGTACAGAGAAAGAAAGAAAGAAAAATGTTAAGAATGCTATATTACAGGCTAGTAATATAGTATGTTTTTCCTTGAAATAAATTATAATATATTTTAAAAATCTCCATGTCAGTTTACATACATGATCAAATCAAATAGGTGATTTATTTACCTACTTACAAATAATAATATAGCGATAGCTTTGCTTTGACCTACAATTGGCGGGTCGTGACGACCCCACCGCCCACTAATGGAAGAATTATCTACTAATGAAGAAAATTCTTCCACAAGTGCAGTCAGTCAACCGAACAATGGTCAAACAATTGCAATGGGGTGGTAGTGACTCAAGATGGACAGCAGCATCCCCCAATCCGCATTGCCAAACGTTGTGAATATTACGCATCTCCCTTATCCCCATAAGGCTTTGGTGGTGGTGGAATGCTTTGATCTAAATTTTTTTTAAACAAACTGTGGAGGAACTGGTGGAAGTGTTCCTCCGACGAAAAGGGAAGATACCAGGCGGGGTGGTAGCGCTTGGGGGGTCGTGGCCCAATGATTGGAAACAACGTTGGGAAGTTGTATATATGCCAACTCTTGAGAAAACTTCGTACGTGCGATGTAATTCGATTGCACGCCATCTACCGTACTAGGCAAGTACTGTGAGGTTTCGTCTGTATTCCATTAGTTCAATTCAAATCAAATAAACTGAATGATAAATGACATGTCATGTACAATATCAACATGGTATATGAATGACCAGAACGCCCTCATTATCCCCACCTCACCCCGGCCTCACAGTACTAGACAAGTACTGTGAGGTTTCGTCTGTGTTCCACTAGTTGGCGCTTTAATGTAGTGGACGCTACAAAACTTTAATCTTTAAGTATAATAAATGAATCCGGTCTAAATCGGTAGGTATCACAAGCAAATTGAGGTCAGATCTTTACATGAGTAGACCGAATCTAAATCATGAAGTACAGTCACGTGCGTGGTGTAAAATGTCCTGTCACCCGAGCATGTCCGATTGCAAACCGGCCGGGGTGAGGTGGGGATAATGAGGGCGTTCTGTTCATTCAAATACCATGTTGATATTGTACATTATATGTCATTTATCATTCAGTTTATTTGATTTGGCTCTTGAAGAAAACTTTAGCAATAACCCTAACTGATGTAGGTGATATGGCATGGCCACAACCCTTTTTACGTCCCACTGCTGGGCACGAGGCTCTCCTCTTTTTAGGGGAGGCCTGGAGCTTACTCTACCATGCTGCTCCAATGCGGGTTTGTGAAGATACGGGTAAGTGGCCAATCCGCTGTAAAACCATCCATAAGGCCTTCAACAAGGTAAGGTTTAATAATTGTAAATAGACCGACCGATTAACGCGCCCTCTAAAGCACGAAAACGCGCATTTTAATTCGCCACTAGCAGTCACCCATCACACACCCGACCGCATCCGTATCGCTTGCTATGGTAGTGTTCAGCACTATCGTGTCCCTGTTGGATGTAATGTTCGGTCCCGTAATACCTAACTTATCACAGAGACATATCATAAGTAGGTACATATCATTCGCTTATTTGAATGTTGTCATACTCAAAATGAAACTTCTTCAAGCCTTTTCGAAAGACCAGCCTCAACGGTGTTCAAAAATATGGAAAATAAAATAATATTAGTATTTTCGAGATGTACTGCCACAATTAAGAATTTAATTTACACAATTTCATATGCATCATAACCAAACTTTTTTCATTTCAGGTAAGTAATGCAAACGCCAGGCTGTGAGTGTGTGAGTAGCATCAAATACGTACCAGCAAACGAAGTTCTAATTAGAAGGCAGCGTCACATGGAAATGAAACTTAAGCCTACATGTTACGGTAGATTTTAGAGTAAATCATAACTGTTAGATACAACATTTTAAGACGACGAAATCAATTTGTCGTCTAAACTCGCTGTCCTAGTTCAGAGCGTGTAATTATATTCTCTTGGTTAATGTTTTGTCTAAACCTAGGTTAGTACACCTTGAAAAATTATAAGTTTTTTTCATGTAATGAAAGTGGCCAGCAAGCATGCAGTTCACATTGACGTTAAGTGATGACTACAGCCTATAGACACCTACAAAGACCTGAGGTCAAAATGCAGATGCGTTACCACTCCTGAGGCCTAAGGTGTTATGCCCCAGTGCCGGAAATTACACGGCCGTTTATTACCACCTGACCGGAACGCGATGATTATTTATTTATTTATTTATTTATTTAAGGAGAACCAACAGCTTTTACAATCTTGATAGCATTGAAACAATTTGAAAATAGAGAGCTAATTATAGGTTCCCGCGAATATAAAACAATTTAGTATATCTTAAGTGTGTGAACACAACACATTAAACTACATCTACATCTACGCACCCCATAAAGGTGAAAAACTTAGCATAAAAAGTATAAACTTTAAATATTTACTGCATAGAGTTTTTAAGCGTAAATAATTTAACAAAAAAAAAGAAATAATAACAAATAGAAAAAAAAAACTGTTATGTAGCTATAAAGCAATTTGTCACTTTATACCTAGTTTAGTATGAGAAATTAGTTCTTCTCGAAAAACCTGTTACTCAACCGCCGTCTCGCCGATGCCACACTGGTTCAAAATAGATCTAAATTTGTAACTTCAGATAGCTTGTTAAAAGTGCTACTCGCACGCAGTAGATAGGTATTTTGTCTGTAATTAGTCATAGCTCGCGGAACATACAAAGGATGTTTAGGACGTGTGATAATGGGCACTCGCAGAAAGATCTTGTCTAATAGATTAATGCAATCATTGCTGTTTGAGGCTATTCTAAGGAGAAAGCTTACGTCAGCTATATCTCGTCTATTTGATAAGGGAAGGAAATGAAATTTACGGCACAGGTCATCATAGCTATACGAGTGATACGGAACTTTAAGACGGTAACAGAGGTATTTCATAAATCTACGCTGAATATTTTCTATACGTGTTATGTAGACAAGATATCGAGGATTCCAGATCTGGGATGCATACTCTAGTATGCTCCTGACGTAAGCACAGTATAAAATCTTAAATGTTTTTGCATTTTTAAAGTCTTTTGAGCTCCTCATGACAAAACCTAAAGATTTGGATGCTTTCGTACACATACTGTCTATATGCTCATCGAAAATCAATTTTGAGTCATGTATTACCCCAAGATCCCTTATACACGCCATATTCATTAAAACTTGGCCTTTTAGAAAATAAGTAGATGGGGTTGCCTTCTTTTTCCCGTGTAAAAGTAACAACTGAGCACTTCGATGGGTTAAGGTCTAGCTTGTTTATCTTACAGTAATCATCAAGTCTTACTAAGTCATCTTGTAAGTTCGACACATCAGTTGGTCCTTTTATACTACTAAATATTTTTATATCGTCTGCGAAACAAAGGAGATGACTATGATGGAAACACTTTTCTATGTCATTTATAAAGATTAGAAATAGAAGAGGACCTAACAATGATCCTTGCGGCACCCCGCTCGGCACAATGACCCAACTAGAAATGTAATTACTTACCACGACAGCTTGTGTACGATTATCTATATAGGAGGCAAACCATCTTAAAAGATCTCCTCTTATGCCTATTAAATCTAGTTTGACCAGCAAAAGTTTGTGGTGAACACTTCCATTTAGCGGCAAGTATATTAGGTAATGCGGTGGTGCCTACGCCCGCGAGCTCCGTCACTGGAGCTAATTAAGTTTGCGGCAGCCAAACTTTATATAAAAAAATATATTTATTTAAAACAGACGGACAAAGTGACAGTATCGTACAAAATCAAAATAGGGATCCTCTAATTATCATAAAAACAATCTTTATAAGGAAGCTAAATGCTTACTTGCCCTTTACCCTGTGACGTCAGTAAGTTTATCAGATTACCTGTAATCTGTCGGTTCCCACACTGGGTAAAGGGCTTGTTAAGTGGATTTGGGGGGTGTTGGTACACTTAACTAGCTCTACTACAAGTATTTACTGATGGTAGCAGTTAAAAAAATATTACTGATGATAGTGACTCGAGATCTCGAAGTTTGTAGGCATCAACATTACATATACATGCCTCACGGGTGGCCACCTCTGAGGCATGTATGTATCTGAATCTGACCTCTGGTTATTGTATAGATGTCTATATACTGGAGTCGTCACTCACCATCCAAGTGAACTACGTACATGATTGCCACTTTCTTGACATGAATAAATGTTACTATTTAAATATTGCTTCTCTGCACTATATACAAATTAAATCCGCAAGCGATTCCCAATACATTTATGAAAATCTTTCACAGGCAACTCCAAAGTTTGAAGTGCAAATCCGAATTGCTTTCGTATCCGGATCAAACCGGATCGCACGGCCTTTGTTCTGGATTCAACCGGCGAGCCTCATTTTAAACATGCTGTAACCGAATTTAATCGTTTTAACCTAGATCCGGCGATGTTACATACTGATTATGTGTGGGATTTTGATAAGTGAATCCAGTGTAGAAAAGTCAGTGGCATAAATATACAAATTATTATGTACTGAATACTAATGAAACTCACACCTTGACTTTAACAAAATACAGAAACAATTTCACGCACACATTTAAACATCTAGGCGACAGGCGTAAGATCATTTGGTCTTGTACTTTGACAGAAGGGAAAGCCTGCATATGGCTACTCCCCTCCGGTGTTGCTCTATCTTGAAACTAGACCTGATACTAGACCTTGAAAGCTTTGCCACTAAATATTTACCTAAGATTTTTTTTTACACAGACGCATATGATCTTATGTAGGTCTACAGCAGCGAACCTAAATCAGGATTATCATACATCATATGCGTAAGCACGTTACTGCAGAGCTTAGTGATTCGCATTCCGTTCGAACCGGATCGCGTGGCAATTGTTCTGGATTCGACCGGTAAACACCTTCATAGTAGTTCCATTTTGAATAAATAAAAATATTGATAACTACCTATTAATTTTTTGAAACCGAAGCAATTAAGATTTCAAAACCTTAAATGATGTTTGAAAGTCTTAACCAAATAATTTCGACCCGAAACACATATTAAATCTTCAAACGTTTCGCAATCCATTTGTCGAAATCTATCATCGGCAAGCTTGAAGCCCAAATCCAAATTGCTTTCGGAACCGGATCAAACCGGTTCGCGCGTCTATTGTTCTGGATTGGACCGCCGAGCGCAAGTTCAAATATTCTGTAACCGCATTTAACCGGCTCGACCTGGATCCGGTGACGTGACATGCTGATTACATGTGGGATTTTAATGAGTAACTACAGTGTATAGACGGCAATGAACAAAAACACAAAATTAATCATAGAGATCGAGGATGAAGGCACCAACGTTAACATCTAATCTACTTGTTACTAAATGATAGTTACTAACACAGTAGTTGTTAAATTATGAATATCACAATCAATAAATACCTGTATTACATTTGTAATCTATGTAAAGGATGTACTTGTGCTGCCATCTGCGGTCCATTGCATTGTGTTAAGAATACATTGAATGAACAGTTCAGTTGAAATCGCACAAGCATTGAAGTCGTTTTATTATAGTAGTCAAATGTGTTATGCCTCCGAAAGCCGAGCCTGATGTGCCGAGGTTTGTAGCTAACAAACCTCGGTACATGAGGACCAATTTTTGTATAGATGTCTTTAAACTGCAGTTTTCAGTAATATATTATGTTGCAAGTTAAAAGTAAAGAGACTTGAAATGGACAATTATGACGGACTGCCTGGAAATATATTTTGAAGCAGCAATTTAAATGATATCCGACTCCAAATTAAATCTGATAAAGTAACTGTAGCCTAAATATTCTGGCAGATGAACACGTTTTCCCGTATACTATGCGTTGTTCAATTTATTTAAATAAAGAATTGTCAATTTTCGTCGTTTTTCTTAAATAACTTCAAATTTTTTTATGCAAAAATTATAAAAAAAATGTATCTGAGATGCTGACAACTACTTCTTTCATTTGATATGTCACAAGACATAGTTTACGATTTTTTTAAAATTTTTCTGATTTACTCCCGAAAGTGGCCCCCCTGCTTAAAATTTATTATTTTACTTGACGTGTTCATCTTTGGGTTACCAATTTACAAATCATCAAATTTCAACTTAATCGGTCGAGTAGTTTCGGAGCAAATTGGCTGTGACAGACGGACAGACAGACAAAAGCGACCAGTTAGTGAGTTAGACTTACCCAGGAAGGATTTTGTAGTAGTAAGAGTAATTTTAAATATACATTTACGGTTTTCGGTTTTTTTTTTATTTTTTTTATGTCATGTCAAGGGATTGACAGACAAGCAGATGGAACACCTGGTGGAAAGTGGTTACCGTCGCCTATTAACATTTGCAACACCAGGGGAGTTGCCAACGGGCTCCCAGCCCTGAAGAACTCTTTTGACGCCATTTTTTGTATGTAATAAAGGTGACCAACAACCATGCAGTTCACATGGATGTTAAGTGATGGCTGCAGCTTACAGACACCTCATACAAAAACCAAGGGTCAAATGCATACAATTTTTTTTTTAATGTAATGATAGAGGCAAGCAAGCATGCAGTTCACGTTGATGTTAAGTGACGACTGCAGCCTATAGACACCCAGACTAAGACCAGAGGTCAAAATACAGATGCGTTACCACTTCTGAGGCCTAAGGTGTTTTGCCTCTGTGCCGGAAATTACAGGGCCGTACATTACCACCTACCGGAACACGATAGTGCTGAACACTACTATTTAGCGGCAAGTATATTAGGTAATGCGGTGTTGCCTACGCCCGCGAGCTCCGTAGCTGCTAAAAATATTCATAAATATTAAAAAATTAAGTATTAATTTTAATACAAATATTCATAACAGTTATTAGGACACAGGAGTCCTTTACAGGCCGCAGTATGCATATACCATCAATGTCACTTTCATGGCATGATTAAATAATCATACTATCTCATGCACTGTTACTACTGAGCTGCGGTTCTGTTATCTATCGGTCGCAGATAGTTTATTGCACGATCAAATCATTGAGGGATTACCGCATAATTGAAGGTTTGCGGTCCATTAGTTCAGCTGTAATTAATTTACCCACTGCTCAAAGGTGAAGGCGTTACCGTATTACGCTTCATCGATTTGCGAATTGCAATTGCTTGATTGAGTTTCTCTGCGAGACCGAATCAGAAATGAGGAGATCCGCATGAGAACCAAAGTTACCGACATAGCTCACCGAATAGCGAGAGACTCAAGTGGCAGTGGGCAGGGCACATAGCTCGACGAACTGACGGCCGTTGGGGCAGAGCAGTGCTCGAGTGGCGACCACGTACCGGAAAGCGAAGCGTAGGCAGGCCTCCCACAAGATGGACCGACGACCTGGTGAAGGTCGCGGGCAATCGCTGGATGAGGGCGGCCCAGGACCGTTCGTTGTGGCATTCTTTGGGGGAGGCCTTTGTTCAGCAGTGGACGTATTTTGGCTGAAATGATGATGATGATGATGATGAGCGGCCCGCCGCAGCTTCGCGCGGTTGCAATTGTTGAAAATATGTGTAATATTTCAGATAAATGTAAACGCTACTAAAAAGTATATTGTTTTCTGGTTCGTAGTTTGTATCGGTTTACTTATTTGTGGTGTCTGCGTACATCACTATGAACAAGTCCCAGCATTACTTTGTCTGATTCTGATTGGTTGTGTTTTGGTTATGTCTCTCTTGCATACTGCTTGTAAAAAGTGAATATACGTCTCAAGAATAATCCAATGAAATCGTGGTTTAATTTACAAATATCCAGCTGTATTTCCAACAGCAATGTTACTTACCCTCTCCTATTAATCTTAGCGTGATGTTATGCCTTGCCGTAAGCCTTCCTCGATAAATGGGCTATCTAACATTGAAAAAAGTTTTCAAATTGGACCAGTAGTTTTTGAGATCAGCGCGTTCAAGCTAACAAACAAACTCTTCAGCTTTATAATATTAGTATACTTAGATAATAATAATAACTAGCTGTCCAGGCAAACTTCGTATCGCCCTAGAAAAAAAAAACCCTGAGCCCGATTCTCAGAGCTACTCAATATGCTCACATAATTTCATGAAAATCGGTCCAGCCGTTTCAGAGGAGTACGCTAACTAATTGTGACATGGAAATTTTATGCATAAGATATGTTATTAATATTATAAGATATTTTATTAATATAGATAGGACTACTTTCACCTTTTACCTACTAGTAAATTAAAATCATGTTCAATCATCAATTCCTATCCATGCATTTGTTTGAAATATAGAGCAACACCGGGCACCGGCCGCGGCGGACCGGAGTGAGTAGCCATATGCAGGCTTTCCCCTCTGCCAAAGTACAAGTGATCGTTTGCGTGTTGCCGAGATGTTTTAATGTGGGCGTGAAATTGTTTATGTATTCTGTTAAAGTCAAGGTGTGAGTTTCTTTGTAATAGACGATTTTTGTTGTATGTGCGTCACACAAATTTCCCCCACAAAAAATTACGCACTGTTTTGCATCGGTGATAAATGCTATGGCTACTCCCCTCCGGTCGGCTGGTGGTCCGTGTTGATCTATGATTTGAAACGATACTGGCAGGTATCTCTATTGCGCCAACTGTACATTGATTGAGCATTATGTCAAGCGCCTTTTTGGAACAAAGTTCCTTATCGCGCGGTACACTGGCTAAGGGCTGGTCAATTTTTCTTTAATTTCTAAGGTTCACTCACATGTGTTATTCCGAAAAATTTGAAATAAAAAAAAATATTGCAATAGGTAAAAATAGTTTTATTTCAATAAATCAGATAAGATCAACCTAAATAACGAAAAAGTAAAAAACATAAGAGTCTCACATTACTTTCCCAATTGTAAGGGGTCGATTATTAAGTAACCCAATAGGTCGTAAATCAGGGAGTCGTCACATATCGCACCTTTATCTCGCGTCGCCGGCGGCAAATCGACTTCAATTTGCTTTATGCTTTTCGTAATCTTGACAAATGTCTATAATTGCCTGAGAATCATACTAACGTTGTAATGCAGAGAAATATTTGATTTTCTTACAAAAATCTTATAACTTGTCTTAACAGTTGTTTTACATTATTTCGCAGTAACATGCTAGTCAAATATATATTTTAAAGAAAAATGGAAAGAAAAATTGGTTTTAAGGCGAGACTCGAACTCGCGGCCACTGGGAATCTAGTCCAGCCGCTCTTCCAACTGAGCCAACGAAGTCCACACCCGAGTTGTCAAATCTTTCCTTCACATTTATTGCATTGCCTTATGGTGGCAGTAGCGACATCTATTGCCAACAATGCTAGTTTTGCTAGTTAGGCAACCAATATGATAAACATTGCAGTTTATTAAATTATTAATTGTAAAAACGTGTTAAATGGGTCAGTTTTAATGTCGTTTGCCTAAAAAATGCCAAAAGTTATTGTTATAATGCAGCTAGCATTATAACCCAAATACGTTTATGATTGTGGGGACCTAAATACCGCTTTATTTTTTGGAAGACTGTATTAGTAGTAGATAAATTTGTTGTCATTTTAGTTACTTCACTTAAAAAGTTCAAACGGCTCAGATGAAAATGCATTATGTAAACTTTTTTTTGTCCTTTAGTAAATACGTTTAAAATCAGAAATTGTAATATGATGTGAGCGTGTTTTATTAATAATCTTAATACTTCACCAAACGTCACATTCATAGTAGTTACATAAACGTCGCAAAAAACCATAAGTTAGGGACTCTTCACACATCGCACCTTTATCTCACGTCGCCGTCAGCAAGTCAACAGCCGGCTTGACGTAGGTAATCTTGATAAATACCTCTAATTACTTTACATTTGCTAATGTCAACACGTTGTTGGAATTAACGAGAGATTTTTTTTTGTTCAATTCTAATGATAAATATTTTTGGGGTGTATGGCAACGTTTTGCCTTATCAATGTGCTGAAATCAAATTAATGGAAGTTTTTTTTAGGTCGACGAACCATTTGATTCAGCTATGTGCAGCGACCGAGGCTCACGGGTTTGATTCCCGTATCGGGACAAATATTTGTACGGCAAACAGACTTTCTTTCGGGTCCGAGTGTGAGTTGTGTGTGTGTTAAGCGGCACCCACGATACAGGATTATATCTAGTGAGGAACTTTGAGTGTAAGCGTATTATAAAAGCAATGGTTTGCACTCAGGGAGTGCCGGCAGAAGTGGAAATTAAATATTAACGTGGTGCATTTTTGACTACCACCACCAACTTTTAATCGTATTTTTCGACTAAAGGGAATCCTTTGCACACGAGCCCAACTCGCATTTGGTCGGTTTTTAGGGTTCCGTAGTAAACAAGGAACCCTTATAGTTTCGCCATGTCCGTCTGTCTGTCTGTCTGTCTATCTGTCCGTCCGTCCGCGGTTTAGCGCAATAACTATAAATACTACAGACTTTAAATTTGGTACAAGTATACATCTTAATTACGCCGACAAAGTGGTAGAATAAAAACATGAAAAAAAATATATTTAGGGTAACCTCGCCTACATGTAAGAAAATAGTATGGGTGTCCGAACATCATTTTTCGACTTAGTTAACTGTTCGTGACTTATTATGACTTATTACTTCTGATTTGATGAAAACAATAGTTATACCAATTGCTGAAAACAAAACCGGTGATCTTAGTGACAAAAATAATTACAGGCCAATATCCACAATAGATAGGCCACAATAGTAGCAAAGGCATTTGACGGTTTGCTTAACATACAACTAGAAAAACATGTATTATTGCACGACAATCAGTTCGGTTTTAGGCCAAAATTGTCGACGGAAAGTGCAATACTAAGTCTTAAGCACAGTGTCAAATATTATACGGACCGCAAAACTCCTGTCTATGCATGTTTTCTAGACATGACAAGAGCATTCGACCTGGTTGCGTATGATATCCTATGGCGAAAGCTGGAAAGTATTCACCTACCTACCGAAATCATCAATACCTTCAGATATTGGTACACGCACCAAGTCAACAACGTAAGATGAGCGGGGACAATGTCAGAGCCGTACCGTTTGCAATGCGGCGTGAGACAGGGCGGTTTGACTTCACCTACACTGTTCAGTCTTTACATCAACGAGCTGATCGTTGCTGATGTCACATTGATGACGTGTGTGTTAATAATCTGAGCTACGCAGACGATATGGTGCTGCTGAACGCATCGATTTGCAGCCTGAGAACTCTAACACAAGTTTGTGAAGAGTATGCCGGCGATCATGGTCTGAAATATAACGTACTTAAGATTAAATTCATGATATTTGAAACCGGTAGTGCTAAATGTCCGAAAAATTTGCCAAACATTCGCTTGAACAGTATAGCCGTAGACAGGGTAAGCGCATTTAAATACCTTGGTCACATACTCACTACCGATCTCAAAGACAATGCTGACATCGAACGGGAGCGAAGGGCGCTGTCCAGGAGGGCAAATATGTTGGCTCGCAGGTTTGCACGATGTTCCACCCAGGTGATAATATCTCTATTTCGAGCATACTGTACATCTCTATATACTTGTAGTCTTTGGGCTAATTACAAGCTAGCCAATTACAGCGCCCTCCGTGTGCAGTACAACTACTCGTTCAGAGCTGTGTTGGGGCTGCCCCGATCCTGTAGCGCCTCGGGCATGTTCGCGGAAGCTCGCACCGACTGTTTCTACGCGACCATGCGTAAGAGGTCTATATCCCTGGTGCACAGAATGCGGGCCAGCTCCAACCCTGTTCTCTCGATGATCGCCAATCGCTTAGACTGTCTATACATTCGACACTGCTGTGACAGACATGCCAATCATGTTTGACAATTAGACTGTTAGGTACATTTTGTTATTGTTAGTATTTGTGATTGACTATTTTGATGCTTATAAATTATTAATTTAATTAATTTCTATTTATCACTATTTTTATTATTATTTTTATTTTTGAATGTTGACATAATCTAGCTATAACTGTCAAACTAATATTAATATTGCTGAAGATTGAGACCGAACATTTTATGTATTCTATAATTTTAAGTTTATAATGTATTATTACTATGGGTGAAATAACCTGAAATAAATGAATTTTAATTTTATTTTTTTAATTATTTTTTTTTATTAAGCTTTAAAGCGCAAATTTTCGTTAGACCCAAGTGTCCCCCCCCCTACAGACTAAACGATTGTTGTTAGAAATTCAAACGTTACGGCAATAGTAGCTACATATAACGAAATTAAAAGGAAAACTATCACACTTAAGTTGGTCTTGCAAGTTTGCGAGTAATAGTCGATCAAATGTACTTTATTCGAAAATTTCGAACAAGTTCATACAAAATATATTTTTGTTTTCATTATATCTTTTACCCTGTAACTATGGAACCCTACACTGCGCGTGGCCCGATATGCATTTGACTGGTTTTGCCAATGAATACCGCATAATTAGTGACAAGCAAACAATACCCAACGATTTCAAGATGAACGTGACGAATAGCGTTATCTGAGGATTATCTTATGCCAATAGGATTTGGGATGTGATTCTGGTGATATTCATATTTAGTACATATTTACATTTGGCAGTATATTCAACTCCAGTGACAGAGCTAACGGGCGTAGGCATAACGTCTTGGTAAATGCAACAATTGGCGAGCCAATCGACATCTACGGGCACATGACTAAACTCAGAGGTGCTAAGAAGCTTCTGGAAAATGGAAGAATCCCAATACAATCAGAGATAAGGATATTATGCCGCTACTTCTGATAACCCTCGATCCGGGAATCGAACCCAGGACCCTTAACGTAGTAATAATTGCCTGCTACCACTAGCAAAAAACATTATTGAGTCAGTAGGACTCAATAATGTTCTTTTCATTATACTCATTTTTTATTGGTTCTAAGTTAGACGGAAATACAGCAAAACAATCAACATTTCAACAGCTACAACCTATTTTTCGCCTCCAGCTCTCAAATTCAAGAGCCACTGAACTCGATAAGTGATTTAATGCCGACAGCATCTAACTTTCCAACTTAACTTATATGCCCCGTTTGCACTGTGTTGAATACTTGCCTACAATTCGAATCGCGCTCGCATACTAGAGCGGAACATAGTCGTATTAACTTCATATACCGAATGACCACGCGGTATCCGCTACCGTAGGCGGTAGCGAATAACGCTCAGGGGGCCGACCGCCTAACTAAAATGCTATCGTTTAGCTTTCGATTATGACAACATCTTATCAATTTCGTACCACCTAAGCTTTTCCTGGAAGTGTTTTCGTCCGCAGGTATGTAATTAAGAGCAAAATGTTTTAATAGGCGGTACGAAACGGACAAGATAACGTCCTAAACGAAAGCATTTCAGTTAGGCGGTCGACCCTCTGGTCTCAATAAGGCTTTACCAGTTGCACAGTTTGCACTGACGAAACATTCACATACAGTATCCAACAAGAAATTTTAGACATCGACCCTAGGGCTTAATTCGGGTCTGTAGAGCGTTATCTCTTTCGCACCATCCCTGTATGAGGTCTGTCGACCATTTTGATCAAATTTTGACCAATATCGGACTATCAGTGCTTACGTAGGCAGTGTGTAGCAGAGATAGAGCTCTATGAAGTCGAACATAGCCGATTATTTCTTTCGTAGGTTCGGTGTGCAATATTTTTTGCTGGGTGCATGTTTAAATCTTTGTTTCCTGACATTGTACTGTATCGCCTTTACAAAGACATGCAACATGTTCTAGCAAAACAAGTTTGATGCAAACCAAGTTCATAAATATTTTGCGACAAGTTGTAACAAAAAAATCTGGGAAAATGTTAATTCAAAAATATAAAATTACGTTCCTATTTCATACACTATTATGTTATCATTTTCGTTATCAATGTTATTATTGGCTAAGTGAAAATAATAATAATGTATAAAATATACATGATTAGTGGGCAGTGGGATTGTCACGTTCCGACGCCAGCGCCTTACTGCTTTACTAAAGATTCGGACGAATTGAGAACTTCCTCCTTTTTTGAAGTCGGTTAACAAACCTATTGCATACTTTTGACAACTTCATAATCGTGAAGTTCGTGAAACATAGCAAAACAATGCTACAACCCATTTTTCGCCGAAGGCTCTCTTACTTAAAGCCACTCAACCTGATAAGTGATTTAATGCCGACAGGAACTAACTTTCCAACTGCAAACCCAACTCTCATGCTTCGTTTGCACAACGCTGAATACTTGCTTGTTTTAAACTGTTAGTTGACTTGCCACGAACTGAATAATACTTGACGAGCCATTTGGTCCAGCGGCGTGTGAGGACCGTTTGAACTGAGGGTCATGGGTTCGATCCCCGTACTAAGACAAACATTTGTGTGGCCTACAAATATTTGTTTCGGGTCTGGGTGTTTGTGTATATGTTGTGTGTGTACAACGGCACCCACGACACAGGTTTCAGCTTTTAACTCTGTTTAAAACACTGTGAAATCAATCCCTAGGTAAATGGAATAACCGCTCACCACTGATCGGTACCAGGTGACCACTGTCATTTTTCAAAGAAATCAGGTAGCTAACGTATAAATTTATAACAAGAGACAAGCTGCCATCTTAAGTAAAAAGCATAAAGTGACAAGTAAGTTGGAATTACTTTGAAGCGATAATCAGTAGAAAGAAGTTTGAACGGTCCTACATGACTTTCCGAAGTAGAACACCTATCTGAATTATCCACATTGGAAAACGAACTTTTTGCGCTTACAATAAAGTTAACATTTTCTTATCGTGATAAATATCTTTATAAAATAGAAGGTCTTAATAATGAAAGTATTTTATAAGATATTCAATGAGTCGGTAATACAGTTGGAAATTAGATTTTATAAGGATTTATTACGTTTTATAATATTTGAAATTAAAATTGTAAATTATTTCTGCTATAAATTATTCCGACTGAGATTTTTAGTTGCAGGTTTTGCTCATATCATGGGAACCCTTGGAACTCTGCCAAAGGCCAATAAGACAAAGTGTGTATCTTTTTCTTTTCTCTATTATACTCTTTGTTTATTAGTTTGTAAGAGGGAAAATGACACATTCTACTGATATACTTACCTTACATTAGTATATTATTTTTAGTTTTATCTTAGTGATATTCTTGATTTCATATATCTTTAAAAAAAATAGAATCATCATTATTCCTCCGTCACTGGTGGTAGAGCTCCAGTGACAGAGCTTCCGGGCGTAGGCACCACTGCATTACCTAATATGCTTGCCGCTAAGTGGTAATCAGCAGTATCGTGTTCCGGTCAGGTCGTAATGTACGGACCTGTAATTTCAGGCACAAGGGCATAACACCTTAAAAAACCGGACAAGTGCGAGCTCGACTCGCGTGGTGAGGGTTCCGTAATTTAAATAAATATTTTCGAAAATATTACAGATTTAAAATGCAGGGACATAGCGGTTACGGTGGTACCGGCAGGGGGGTTTATATTATTAAGAATTTTCGATTTAATTTAAATACTCAAACTCCTTATAGGTTTTCCAGTAATCTATAGGCAAAGAACTATTTTCTACATTTTTTTCAAAATTTTAAGTTCAGTAGTTTCGGAGATAGGGGGGGGGGATAATGATCAATGGATAATGATCAATTTTCGTCGTTTTTCTTAAATAACTTCAAGTTTGTTTATGAAAAAATTATTAAAAAAATATATCTGAGATGCTGACAACAATTTCTTTCATTTCATATGTCACACGACACAGTTTACGATTTTTTTATTTTTTATTTTCTGATTTACCGAAAGTGGCCTCCCTGTTTAAAATGTATTATTTTACTTGACGTGTTCATCTTTGGGTCACCAATTTACATATAGTCTTAAAATTTCAACTCAATCGGTCGAGTAGTTTTGGAGCACGCACGAGTGATCCTATTAGGGTTCCTTTTTTCCTTTTAAGGTACGGAACCATAAAAATATATTCTCTTTAATTTATTTTATTTGTTTTGAACATTTCTTAAAAGGTGTGTTCATACTAATTGAATAAACAAATTAATTTTAATTCTGATTCTGAAACTTTACTGACTACTGATATGAATAGTCGTACTTAAAAAGTAACATACACTGTACAAGTGTTTTTAAAATTGAGCCTAGAAGCGTAAATAAAAGAATTTTTATTTCATCGAATGCTACTTATTCTTTGCGATCGCGTAACCTTAACGCACGAAGATTGAGCGGATTATAGACCACCATAAATCACCCGAGATAACTTCAACCGCGCGCTGTGTGTCTAATCCTTTAACTTTAGGGGCAGCATTTGGCATCTCAATGTGGGCGGGACTTATATCCTTTGGTGCTATTTGGATTGTAGCAATGTATGCAAATATCTTCACGAGAAGTCCTTTACGGGGAAAGGGGCTTAATATTTTGGTATTCACATGTTTTCACAATCCTAAACGTATCTCTCTCTCTCTCTCGTTTCTCGTCCCATGCGTAGTGGTAGCAGGCCACTACTACTATGCTGGGGATCTGGGGCTATCAGAGATAACGGTTTAAAATCTTTTATCTCTGGTTCTATTGGGATTTTTCCATTTTCTGGAAGTTTCCCAGAACCTCGGAGTTTGGTAATGTGCCCTCAGATGGCAACAGGTTCGCCACCTGTGACATGGGCCAAAACGTAACTGGCGAGTCGTGGGTGTTTGCATTTATGCTTGAATGCATGCATTTACCTCTGCCTACCCCTTCGGGGATTACAGGCGTGAAGTTACTTTTTTTTTACGTTTTACATTATTTTCTATTCATCACTCTCTTCAAACATACTCTCTGATTTAAAACTCTGTTAGGCCCGTATTGGTAGACAGATCTGAGTCCCAGAACAGCATTGAGATACCATTTAATATGGAAAAATGTGATCTTAAGATCGTTTCAAGAACTGTTATCGCTCTATTATATTAATCCGGACCTTAGACTCACTTTTTATGTGATGATGGTGGCAAACAAGCGTGCTGTTCACATTGGTGTTAAGTGATGACTGCAGCCTTTAGACACCCCATACTAAGACCAGACGTCAGAATGCAGATGTGTTGCCACCTGAGATCTTAGTTGTTGTCTCTGTGATGGTTATTACGAGGTCATACATTTTTTTTCTAATTTTCATTATCAGATATCAGTTGCCTAATTTGTTAAAAATAGTTCATACTTGGCGCTAGGCCGCTTTGATCATCTTTTTTCATCACTTTTTATATTTTACTTCCTTTCTATAAGAAGTAATTGAAACGTCCCTATTTCATGTATTTACTGACTCTCAGTCTTGTAGACTCTTTTTAACATGTATACTGACACCATAGGTTCTTCTGGCGCATTTAGTTGGTTTCAAAATACTTCAAGCACTAGTCGAGGTATTCACAAGTTGATGTGTTTTTGTAATTTAAATTTTAATTTTACGACTTAATCGTATTTGTCTACTGTTCTACAGTTCCAAAATTTCAATCGCTTTGAAAGCTACCGTACTCCACGCTATCACGTAATTTTAACGCAGGAAGATTGAGCGGATTAGACGCCCATAAATCACGTCCGAGATAACATCAAACGCGCGCTGTTTGCCTTGTCTTTTCATTTTAGGGCTCGCATTGGATATCTATACATGGGCGGCATCTTTTGTTTATCGATGGGTAACGATTATCTATTTAGCAGTCAGGATCCATACGAAATCTATACTCAAACTCAAAAATTTATTTAATCATTTGGAAATAATAGAATTTGCTTGTGATTGGTCAAATTACAAATATAAAATTAAGGCGAATAACATTATCACGGCACTAATCTATCTAATAATGGGTTCCCACTGTTGAAATAATCGATCTCCAGACTCCAGATAATTTTAGTTGGACTGCTTGCCTTGTTTTATTCTTTTTTATTTATATTTCAGTTTTAACCAGTTGAATATTTTTTTAAATATCGATACTCTCATTTGGACATAGATTTTTTCCTAGATCTTTAAAACGAATGTAATTTGTCCTCCTAGAGACGTCTCAGCTTCAAACATAGCTAATATGTCTCCAAGACACTTTGATAACATACTTCTATTTAAGTATCATCGATTGCACTCCCTACCCCTTATTGTACGTGATCACGTAACTTTAACACAAGAAGATTGAGCGGATTAAAGGCCATTATAAATCACGTCAAGATAACATCAAACGCGCGCTGTACGTCTAATCCTTTAAACATAAAGTTCGCATTTGGTATTACTACGTAGGCAAGATTATTAGATATTAAATCCTTTGATGCTATATTAGCAATTATCATGATAGTGAAAATCTTATTGTTGTTAGATTATTTTAATTTATTTATTCTTTATTGATTTAACATGAATACAAGTTAAAAAAAACGGTGGACATAATGCCTAGTGGCATTCTCTACCAGTCAACTCTCATCATGATGAGATATTGTGGTAGGTATTACAACTTATGAATAAAGAAAACTTAATGTAAAGAATACAAATATATTATCTAACAAAAAATAATAAACACAAAAATACGTTTATAAGTAAATAAATATTTAAATACATGATATATATTATAGTACATACAAAAGCTACATAACATATACATATGTATATATGTGTATATATAAATGATGATGTGACGATGTTCACGAATCAAACTGTAGATAGTGCTCTCGGACAAGTCTTTTAAAATAATTTTTACTCGGAGCTTTTCTTTAGCGTTCGGGTAAGCTGTTCCAGAGGAGTGATGCCTGAATAGTAAAAGAATAATGGAGAAAATCGCTGTTATGCGGAATAATGGATGTTTGCAAGTTTGATGAAGAACGGAGAAATTTGTGTCGCAGAGGTAAGAAAATTTTTCTTTGAGATAACAAGGAGTAGTCGGCTCATTCAAACTAGAATAAAGAAGTAAGAGAATTCTAGAGCAACGCTTTTGGCGAATAGTAAGCCACTTAAGTTGGGCACGAAAATGGGAGATATGGTCAAACTTACGAAGACCGAAAATATACCGGATACAATTGTTTAGAAGACGCTCTAGCTTGTTGAGAAGATCTTGATTTAGGTCCGGGTAACAAACATCTGCGTAATCTATAATGGGCAGAATAAGGGTGTTTACCAGCACCAACTTAGTTTTGGATGGTAGAAAGTATTTTAAGCGGTTTAGAGACTGGAGGGCGGAATTGACTTAACGACAGATTTCAGTGATCTGCACACGCCAGTTTAATGAGTTGTCAATAAACAGACCAAGATTCTTAACTACACTTGATAGCGGAATTGTAATGTTGTTGTACTGCACTGGGGGCAGATCAGTAAAATCTATCTTGGATAGTAATCTCGAGCTGCCAATGACAATAGCCTGGCATTTCGACGGATTTACGGATATGCCAAAACGGATGGACCAGTTTTATACCGCATTCAAATTGAAATTAACTATGTTAATGGCATTATTAATATCAGCCCACTTGGTTTCTACATACAGTTGCAAATCGTCGGCATAAAGATGGTACGAACAACTAAGATTTGAGACCAATGTGTTGATAAACATGGAAAACAAAATTGGAGATAATATACCGCCCTGAGGAATGCCAGTATCAATATTTGCACAGTCAGAAGAATTCACCGCATCGAGTGGATTGCTGGCGATCGCAAAGATAGGATGATAACCATTTGAAGGCTAAGGGACAAAAATTTAAGTGGGAGTAAATGGTGACAAGGATGTCGTGATCAACTGTGTTAAAGGCATTTAAAAAGTCGAAAAGCGCCACCACTGTCAACTTTCTCTCATCCATACCTTTGCGGATGTCATCAGTGATTTTAACAAGAGCAGTAGTGGTGCTGTGATCAGGACGAAACCCAGACTGGAACATGCTCAGTAGGTTATGTTTATGAACATGGGTTGAAATTTGCCTATGCACACAGGCCTCTAAAACTTTTGAGAGGAAAGGAAGAATGGATATCGGTCTAAACTGACTAGGAAGTTTGGGTTGAGGAATCTTAGGCAACGGACGTACGTAAGCTCTCTTCCAGATCGTAGGATAACAACCAGATATCAATAGGAAATTAATTATGTGGGTGATAGAAGGCAGCAAGCAATTTAAAAGATTAATAATCATAATTCTACTAATATTATCGCATCCCACCGCCTTCGATTTTATAGCCAGTATCGTCTTCTGAATCTCATCCTCATTCACAGCAGTAAATTCAAACTTAGGTATATTATGAGAATTCAAGGATGAAATGAAATCTAGCGTTTGGGACAGCAAAAACGGGTCAATCGGTGAAACATTAGTAAAATGTTGGTTAATATCATCTAAAGGAGGAAGAGAGTTCATATCTGAACTTTTCACTTTACAAATACCAATACCTAATAATTATTGTTATTAGTTTACTGTTGGTTAGATGTATTATGAATATGGGCTTGAATAAACCTCAGCCTACCCCTTTGGGGATTGCAGGCAGGAAGTTACGTAATTTTCAAGCACATAATATGTCACCTTTCTATTTAATATGAATGTGCCTAGCATTCGTACAAAATTTGTGTATAATGCTACTGCACGTTTAAAGCCACTTTAAAAACATTTTTGGACACACTTAGCCATTTTTCTTCTACAATTAGCTATAGAAATCTTAAAATAACATACAAAATACATGATAGAGCTGAAATACTAACAGTCACAATATCACTATAAAGATAAACGTAACAATTTAAATTGAACAAAAAGTTGTGAATCCCACCCACACGCTGATAATAAATCTGAACAGCCCTAAATCTAAAGTATGAGACACATAGTGAGCGTTTGATGTAATCGTTTTATTTTCTATCTATTTTTGTGTTATGTTTTTGTGATCCATAAGTTCATATATTGCAAAACTTTGCCCTTGAACACTTCTGATAAATTTGATTTTTTTTTTCAAATAAATATAGGTATGCATTTTTTATATTCAACTTATTCTTACTATAATTAACAATACAATGCAAATTAAAATTTGAACTCACAACAAAAATATTGTGTGTATTAATAGCGTAAGCCGACTTTTATCCCATTGATAATGATAATTGATCGCATAAGGTCTCATTTTGAAAACCTCCTACCTTAGTTATGCCGAAAAATAAAAATCTTGCTATAAATATATTTGAATAAAAAACTTTAAAACGCGAATTTTTGCGGAGAAACCCGAGAAACCCGTTAGAATGACAAAATAAAGCATCTAGTGTAAAAAAAAGTGTTCAGCTATTTTTATTTCTCTCCCAAACAATCAAATTCAAAATTATTCAGTTTCAGTTTACTCATTTATTTCGTTTAATTATAATAATTGCAAAACAACTTGCATTTACATTAAATGAAAATATATTATATCTTTAAGCTTAAATACAACCTAATGTTCACCCAGTTCAAGAATTATGCTTTTGCATCTGAAAAAAGTCTAGCTCAATTCATAGGACTCAGACACAAAAACAAGTCCCTTCTAATTTTGTCCGCTGCGCTCACTGTATAACATCGCCCTTATCTAGTTATCCTAGCAGATATTGTACCACATTTTACGATACATAAATCGCTGTTAACTGTGCACCGTTATTCTGTGTAGCTGGATGAGGCCGGTTGCAACCGGTTATAACTCGTCCGGTATTCATATTTGTGTGTGTTCGTACAATGTAACAGATGGGTGATACGGTTACATAGGTTTATGGCATGGAAGCAACAAAATCGCTCTCTATATACATAAAATTCATGTTTTAGGATTCACTAGCCTTACAAAGGAACTTTGAGTGTAAGCGTATTTTGTTTTATTATTTATAGTTTCGCTATGACCGTCCACCCGTGACAATGATATAAATATTAAAAATGCTGCGAGTCTTAATACAGATTCTGATATCTTACCACGTTTGCATGGTCCTTCGAATCGGATAGAATACTAACAAATCCAAACAAATCTATATCCGTTCTCTCCAGGGTAACCGAGTAGCAAAGAAAACAAGTATCCCGACAATGCAAATACACTCGGGTCCTCGTAAATATTAGTGTAGGATGTCATAAGTACGGTCGGTACTCGAGATTTTCACAATTAATTGATTTTTGCTGTTGTTTACACTCTGCGACCGACACTTGAGTGCGAGAGTTTTCTTTTCTTCATCTAAGCAGAACCGGAATTGTTGATTTCAGATTATCCGTATCTTTTGCGGAATTTTATTTTTATTTATATTACCAACAGACAGACTTCTTTTGACAATTTTCATTTTCAATCTAAAACAAAACTATGTCGTCAAAATAATTTGAAACAATGACTTTCGTTCATCAGATGCTAATAGTAGAGCATAATAGTCGTTAAAGCCGTAGTTATAGCGCAGCGTTGTATACAATAGCGGATATCTTAATGTAAACTTTCATCCACATTACGTCTCCCCTCTCTCGTGAAGTCCAAGCTAGTCTAGTCTTGGTGCCAAAAAACCGTTCCTTCCACTAATGCGCAATACGTTTTTGATGTTGATGTGTATAGACTGCTATTACAATACCAGCAGTGTGAGCTTTCCGCTTGTTTGTCCTTGTAAACAGTGGCGTGGATTGCTAAATGCCAATTAGCTGGGCTTAACAAAGTAGCTCTATTTGTTTTCATCCTTTTTAAAACGTCGATATATTATATACTATGCATATGTACCTATGCAATACCCAAAACTTGTATGTATATTTATACAACAATATTAATCTAAATGGTCCTTCGAGCCGGATAAAATACTAACAAATCCAAATATCCGCTTTCCAGGGTAACCGAGTACCTGCCAAGCGTGGCGATTATGGCATTTTTTTTAAGGAAGTGGCAAACAAGCTTACATTTCACATTGATGTTAAGTGATGACTGCAGCCTATAGACACCCACACAAAGACCGAGGTCAAAATGCAGATGCGTTACCACTCCTGAGGCCTAAGGTGTTATGCCTCTGTGCCGGAAATTACAGGGCCGTACATTACCACCTGACCGGAACACGATAGTGCTGAACACTACCATTTAGTGACAAGTATATTAGGTAATGCGGTGGTGCCTACGCCCGCGAGCTCCGTCACTGGAGCTCTACCACCAGTAAAGCTCCATATTCTCCTTTAATGACGCACAAGACTGTTGTGGACGTCTGGGTTGGTTTTCTGACGACGGGGATGGTTTTCTCCAGAAATGGATGTCTTTCAGTAGGAGTAATGAATTTTTATTTTGTTAAAAATGTTTGATTGATGAAATTTGAATTCTGAAGTATTCTTTAAAATAAGCCCTTTCGTTTGATATTGAAGCAAAAATATCAAAACAATATATTTTCATACTCCAGGGATACTGAGTATCAGAGACAAGAAGTACCTCAGAGGCTCATAAATAACAATATAGTAAGTTGGTACGTCAGTTCGTGGGATTTTCGCAATTGATTGATTCTTACTGTTGTTTGCCCTCTGGGAATGACACTTGAGTGTGAGAGCTTTCTTGGTTTCAAGACATTATTTTCTTTAAAGTATACTGATTCATTGTTAAGTAACTTTCGGAATTGTGTACTATAATTATGTTATGTGAACTGTATTCTTGTTTATCAACTTCGTATAACTTTTATACATAAAAATCAACCACCGAAATGTTTTCTAAACCCATACCTTCCAAACGATTACACCAAATTGATTTTTTTTAGGACAGACTTATGTCGACGGCACCTCTCAAGACGGCACTAGTCACACCAAATTGGATAAATGTTTGTTTTAGGAGTTTGTTCTTGTAAGGAGAAAGTTGGTGTGAAACTCTTGTCCAGGAACACTAATTGGCCACAAGTATGCCAATACGAATTTAAATGTTGTACGAAAAGCGTGTGTGACGTGAAATCACGTATTTTCTCTTCCGTAGGTCTGATTTATATTATGGCAGCATAAATATAACTAAAGGTGTAATATTTTCTTTCCATTTTTTTTAAATTTCTAAATTCACTCTCATGCAAGGCCGTCGCTCGACGATACAGTGGAAGGCAGTTTGGCTATGAGGAAGGAGCAGGTTGGCTCTAGGAGGAGCACACACATATACAGCAAAGACAAATATGTACTTATGTCACATATTTGTCTTTGCTGTATATTACCCCATTTTTATCTCTAGAGAGGGTTACCTGCCCTCCCCTGTCACCCTCCTGGCCACGCCCATGCTCGCACGTGTCTTTGTGAGAGTACAAATATGACAGATAAAATTGAAATTCAATCCACTATATATATCGAAACAACACTGGCGAGATTGACACCGAATACAAATATTGAACAAAACAACAAGGAGTCCACGTGTGTACACTCGGAGCAATATTACTCGTGCTGGGATGCAATTGGGATGATGACAATTTTTTTTATTGGTTTTCCAAAAAGTATTGGATAAATAAATACATACCCCCTTATTCATAAACGTACATTAGATACGTTTTAGCTATAGAATGCTTTGTCTTTGTCAGTTGCATTGTCAAATGTGCAGGATAGAAAAGACAAAGGAGAGATTAGCAACACTTTAGCTAAAATACGTTTATGAATAAGGGGGTTATAGTTTGAAACATATAGTCAATATGTTCCTTAAACGTTGCGAGTAGTGAAATGACTCAAACAAAACGTTCCACATAAAATTGCTGCTTGTTCTGACGTCCCATACCGGTGAATTGAATGGTGAAATCAAGGCATTTTTTAAATATATTCATCAATTTTTGTCTAACGTTATACTAAAATTTGTTGGAATAAAGATTCTAAAAATGAAATTGTTTTTCTTAATTTTAGTAATCTATTTTTACTTATTCTATAATACTCCAATTTTCATAAATTTTGTACTTTAACGTTCCATTTATATGAAACTCATACGATATGATAAAAGTGATGATTTCGTACCTAGAAAACATCCCTATTGTATGGTGGACGATGATATATAGTCGTTGACATAATTTTAAAAAAATCGGAAAGAAAAAAATTAACGGCGCACAGTCGTGTTTTTAACCGAGTTCAAAAAAACGAGAAGGTTCTCAATTCTTACTTTTACATTTATTCGTTCAGAGTGTCAAAATATATTAATCATCAGATGTCAAATCAATAATACTTCAATGAGCAAATTGCAATGTGTATGGTATTCAAATGCGTTGAAGGTAGCTAGAGATTCTAAGGAATTGATAACACGCCATCTAGTACAAATAATTGGCAACAAAATTTATGATTTATTTATGAAACTTGATAATGACAACTGCAAACGCAAGTGTGAGTATGTACACTTTGGTGTGAGTAACGGCCATGATAAGCATCCATTATGATGAAAGTCATAATGCTTTGCCATAATGCATTGGTCAGCTCTTTTGTTGGACTAAAAGGTTAAAATATTTTGTGCGGTGCTTCAACAGTTAAGTACCGGTATTCATATCTGAAGTAGTCACTAGTGGTAGAGCTCCAGTGACGGAGCTCGCGGACGTAGGCACCACCGCATTACCTAATAATATACTTGCCGCAAAATGGTAGTGTTCAGCACTATCGTGTTCTGATCAGGTGGTAATGTACGGCCCTGTAATTTCCCGCACAGAGGCATAACACCTTAGGCCTCAGGAGTGGTAACGCATCTGCATTTTGACCTTGGTCTTTGTGTGGGTCTATAGGCTGCAGTCATCGCTTAACATCAATGTGAACTGCTTACTTGTTTGCCTCTTCCATTACATAAAAAAGTACACGCGGATGAAGTCGCGAGTAAATGTGAGTATGATATATTTGATACTAGAAAACTCTGGACAGTTCTCAGATATAGTCGCAACTTCTAAATGTGTTTTCCTTTGGAAACTTCAGCGGCGGTAATTTCACTTGGCGAGTTTACCTGTTCGAGCATTGCTCGTGTTTTATTGGTCTTTTTCTTTGATGTCTTTTATTTTTACTGCCGAAAATTGAGATATTCGTTGTTTGACCTGAAAATGCTTGTCTTTGACGACCCGGTTAATCCAACGGTGTGAGACCGTTTGATTCGAAGGGTCGCGAGTTCGATCCCCGCACCGGGACAAATATTTGTTTCGGGTCTGGGTGTTAGTGTATGTGTTGTATGTGTACAACGGTACCCACGACACAGGTTTATACCTACTGTGGTGGTGTGAGTGTAAGCATACTTTAATTTATTTATTTATACTTGTGTCTCCAAAAGCCCTAAATCTAACGCGACTCGAAAAGGCTGAAAAGATGCGAAATAACGTTTAAATATGTGTCTTCACGCCAAGTCCCTTACGGGGTAGGCACAGAGTGTGGACCACCAGATGTCCTGGTCCTAACACACCTTCCGTGTTTGTTCGACATTCATCATTGTCTTCATCGTAGATAGATTAGGAAATTCGGTGTTGATTAATCACAATTCAACCGTACGCACACCGCAGACACTTTGCCAAAATTTCATACAAACGCTTAATTTGGTCTCATTACACAGACATCAATCAGTGACGTGTATTTACACGTACCCCTGTTTTTTATGTTATGGTAGTGGTAAACAAGCATTACCACCTGACCGGAGCATGATATTGCTGAACACTACCATTTAGCGGCAAGTATATTAAAAACCTATGAGCGTAGCATTTAGAAAATACCAAGCGTCGCTCATAAAAGGGGGGCGTTTGGGTGAGGCGGGGCAATCGAGCGGGACGTCGAAGTGTCCATTCTATACGCAGTATTTATTACATATTCTCTACCATACGTCTAAAAATCCGAAAGTTAAAAATTCAATATTTCAAAAATCTCTAACCAGTTTGTTTCTGAAGCCATCCCTCCACGTGTCAGGTCCCCCGACCTTGACAAATGTGAACCATTTCCCGACGGAACCGAAACGACCTGCATCCATTGCGCTAAGTGCCCCTCGTTACATGTTTATGTAGCTAATATATGGACTCAAGTGCCGTGTCGCAGACTGTTCGAGAAAAACGTAATAATTGCTGTTTGATGGAAGCTTGAGAGTAGTCTTTTGTTTAGGCTTTTTAATACCAAAAAATGAGTTTTATCTATATATATAAAATCAATTACTGTTCGTTAGTCTCGCTAAAACTCGAGTACGGCTTTACCGATTTGGCTAATTTTGGTTTTAAATGATATTTGGAGGTCCAGGGAAGGTTTAAAAGGTAAGAAAATATGACAAAATTGAGGGAAAATAGTAAACACCACTATTTCATTTTCCATACAAATAGTCCGTATGTATCAAACCTTTGACACATTATTTCATTGTGAGGCAATACAAAGTTTGCTGGGTCAGCTATTAATATATATTTGACACGAGCATTAAAGTAAGATTTACCTTTAAAATAAATATCATAAGATACCTTAAAACCAAAGATAATACCTATGTTTTACTGGTGGTAGAGCTCTAGTAACGGAGCTCGCAGAGCGGAGCATTACCCCTATCTGCCGCCAAATGGTAGTGTTCAGCACTATCGTATTCCGGTTAAATGGTAATGTAACACAGAGACAACAACTTAGGTCTCAGGGGTGGCAACGCATCTGCATTTTGACCTCTGGATTTTGTGTAGACGTCTATTGGCTGCAGTCATCGCTTAACATAAATATAAGTACGTGCTTGTTTGCCACCCCCCTAAATAAAAAAAAAAAAAAAACTCTTATTTAAAATATAATTTTACTGCCTGTGCTATTTTAAGTCAATACTCCATCCTTCGTCACTATCATCCTTTAGTCGCTGTGCCCTAAGGGCTGGTTCGCTTGTGCTGGTGGTAGGCGAGGAAGGTGTGAACGTGGGCAATATCTCCCTTGAGGTGGCGGTGAAGTCTTCCAATCTGAACATCTGCTGATTGTGGTACATTGTGAACGGCTGCCTTGTTGTCGTACGCTTCTTACCGCGGTAGTAGTTGTGCATCTGTTGAGAAATGATTCGTATATTTATTTAAGGCTTTTTTTATGCAATGGAAGTGGCAAACAAGCTTGCAGTTCACATTGATGTTAAATGATGACTGTAGCCTATATACACCCACACAAAAACCAAGGTCAAATGCAGATGCGTTACCACTCCTGAGGACTAAGGTGTCATTAGTGTCATACCTCTGTGCCAGAAATTACAGGACCGTACATTACCACCTGCCCGGAACACGATAGTGCTGAAGTAGAGTTCAGCACTATTTAGCGGCAAGTATATTAGGTAATGCGGTGGAGCTTACGCCCGCGAGCTCCGTCACTGGAGCATATCAATAGCCTCATCAACTAATATTATTATGATTGGGATTTTAATTTAATGTGTCATCTATATACCTAAGAAATGCATATTCGTTGGAGAAATAAAAGTCTGAAGTCACGTAATACCTGCTTCCTTGAGCTTATTCTAAAAGATTTTTCATAAAGGACTTCTGACAAAGTAACCTTGAAAAACAAAGAGTTCAATTTGAATAGAGCTTCATAAAGAGCAATTTCAACAGAGATAACAGACTTTTAAAAGCCACTTAATAATCACAGTACTTAAAGCCGCGAAGTGAAATAGGCAATGGTAAGGGATAAGGCAATTTTCATTTCCAAATTGAAACTCAGTATCTGCTGGATAAATCTACAAAGGCTCTTTAAAGACAAGCTCATTGTTGGATTGTGAGGGTTGGAATGTTCGGGAAAGTTTTAATTGGCGATATCGGGTGTTGCGAAGTGGAAACAAAAGATGTTTCGCTTTAGGAAATGTGTAGTAGTAGAACTTATTATATATATTACTTTTATTACGGCGATTTAATGTGGGAAGAGTAAATCTAAGTATTTTTTCTCAGGCCACTGATGGAAAGCGGTCACCGTCGCCTATGAATATTTGCAACACGCGGAATTACCAGCTCACTGCCAGCTAGACTAGACAAGACTTACTTCTTGAGGTAGCCTCAAAAGTTTAGTAGTAGTAGGCCTCTACTACTACCTGTCTTTGAACTCAAGGGCGACAACGTTCCTGTATTTTGATATCTGGTTCTTGTGTAAATGTCTATTATTTGCAGTCACTTAACATCCATGTGAACTGCATGCTTTTTGACCACACCCATTACAATAATAAAATCATTACTAAATAGTTATTTTGGCGTAAAAAATGAGATTGATTCAAAATAAGTAGGTAGTAAAGGCGCCAGGACGTGATGACCCTATAGCGTTCACTACATTAAGGCGCCAACTAGTGGAACACATATGAAAACCTCACAGTACTTGTCTAGTACGGTAGATGGCGTGCATTCGAATTACATCGCACATGCACATTCGTCGGAGGAACACTTCCACCCGTTCCTCCACAACCCCATCGCCTTTTAGTGGAGGAGAATTCTCCCACTAGTATAGTGAGTCAACAAATCAATGGCGGTCAAACCATTCAGCAGCAGCTTCTCGCGATAAAACTATCGCCTCTGTGATCGCTATACCACCTGCCAAGCGCGACAATTATGGCATATTCTTCCCTATTCTTCTCTTCCATTTTGACCTCTGGTCTTTCTGTAGGTGTCTATAGGCTGCGGTCATCACATAACATGAATGTGAGCTGCATGCTTGTTTGCAACTTTCATAGTATAAAAAAGGCACCTATAATAAATAAAAATAAAATAAAATACGCTCACACTCCCAGCCCCACAGTAGGTATAAACCTATGTCGTGGGTGCCGTTGTACACATACAACACATACACAAACACCCAGACCCGAAACAAATATCTGTAGGCCATACAAACATTTGTCCCGGTGCGGGAATCGAACCCGCGACCCTTCGAATCAAACGGTCATCTCACACCGCTGGACTAACCGGGTCGTCAAATATCCTGACTAAATAAATAAAAAACTCACGGTCTCATTGATAGTTTCAATCCAGTCTGCGTAGGCACCTACCAACGTGAATACAGTGGGGGCGTTAGGGTACCCACAGACTGTCGGCCCGAACGATATTATGCCCACTAGGCGACCGCCCAATATTGCTGGACCGCCTGCATCGTGCTGGAATTAGAACAAAAGTTAATTTTATTACGCTGGGGCTACACTAACGTCTTCCCTGAAGCAGCAGATGGACCCTATTAGGTGCAAGAACAATAAGAAATTAAATGTCATATTTTTCATGCTGCCTGAGTTAATGCGTTAATTTATTCGATATTCAACGCGTTAGGTGACCAGCACAAAAAGTGTACTCTGCCCCTGAGTTGAGCTTGCAAGCGAGAGCGAAACAACACTCCATACAATTTTTTAACCCCCCCTCAATTTATTGTTAGGGGTTTATAAAGTTCCTTGAAAAAAAAGTCTTACCATGAAATCATTTTTCCAAATGATGAATTTGGAAAAATGATTTCATGGTAAGAACAAACCCCGTGAAAAATCTTGTCTGTCCAATGCTGGGCGTTGAAGTCAGTCAGTAATATATGTATATATGTACCTTCACGCCAAGTCCCTTACGTATCCCGTAAGGCAGAGAGTATGGAGCGCCAGATATCCCATATATCAATCAGTAATCATAATGTCGCTCGCGTGAAAATATCCTAAAATTTAAGGACGATTTTGCATAGTACGCATATTTTGAAATATAATTTATTGTTTAAAACTCACATCGCAAGCTCCTTCCCCTGTTGTGAAAGTACCCGCACAAAACATTGTCTGGTGGATGAATTTGCTGTAAATTTAAAAACAGCTTTACCGACTTCAAAACCCTTAAAACATGACGAAAATAAATATAAGGTGAAAATAAATAGAAACTCTTGAAGGCTACAAAAAGCTAACAAATGATGCGGAAAGATAATATTTCTACCTGCCTCAGTAGTCTAGTGGTAGCACACCACTACTACTACGAAGGGATCCTGGGTTCGATTCCTGGGTCGGGGTTATCAGATATAACGATGTAATGGGCTTTCTTCATTTTTGGAGGTTCCCCAGTTCGGTAATTTGCCTCTCAAAAAAAAGGTATGATGCTTTATCTCAGGTGCTATTGGGAATTTTTCTTCAATTTATAATTTTTTAGTTTAAGTTTTCCAGTTGGAGTTGGGTCATTACCCAACTTCGGGCTTTTGCCCGGAGATGGCAATAGGCTCGCAACATGAGACAAAATGTAACCGGTGAATCGTGGGTGTTTGCATGTATGCTTGAATATATGCATTCTACTCTTCCCTTGGAGAAGACAGTGGTACCATTACGTTTGTTCATACATTTTGGACGAACATTTTTATTTATTTTAGAGAAGTTTATGATTTATTACTCACTCTCCATAAATTTCTTTGCAAAACACGTTGGGGTACACAGGAAGTCTTTTTTTGTTAAGGAAAATGGGCTCGTATCGCATTCTTTGGGACATCTGAAAATATATAACACGTTTAAAACCGGCCAAGTATAATAGCTCGACCTATTTGGTCATGGTAGGTCAGTCTTGGTCTTCCTGGGCCAACCTTCCACATTCGCATTGTATATCTGTTTAGTCATTCGCTCATTCGACATTCTTTCTATATGCCCGAACCATCGAAGCATGCCTTTTTTCATTTTTATTTTATACGTTAAGTTACAATATTACCTTGTTAACCCCCCAGCCAAGAAGCAGGACTTGCGTAGACGGCGCCATACCATTGGTATCATGGGAGATATCAATCATCTTCGGCAGACGATGGTAGTTGAAGAACAGATGCCGACGCAGCCGGATCACTGCTATGTTGTTACGTAACGTGCGAGGGTTGTAGCCAGGGTGGAAGTACACCTGAGGGACATTCAGATATGATGGTCTTCTCTACCACTTTGAATAGACCTAATCATTTCGAATAGACCAGTGATCTGGCCAGTCTTTTCATGTTATTAAAGTAACTAGCTGCATGGAGTTTACCTTGATTGTTAGTAAACCATAGCCTTAAGAAAGCTACATAAAACATAAGAACTCCATAGTGGCACTCTTTAAAGGATATGGTAATATGTTTCTAAGTTGACATCATTTCGATAGCTACTATAAAGTTCATTGCTGTTTTGATTTAACTCACCATATATTTTTTTATATATGTAATGTATGTGGCAAACAAGCATGAAGTTCACATTGATGTTAAGTGATGACTGCAGCCTATAGACACTAACACGAAGACCAAGGTCAAGATGCAGATGCGTTACCACTCCTGAGGCCTAAGGTGTTATGCCTCTGTGCCGGAAATTACAGGGCCGTAAATTACCACCTGACCGGAACACGACAGTGCTGAACACTACCATTTAGCGGCAAGTATGTTAGGTAATGCGGTGGTGCCTACGCCCGCGAGCTCCGTCACTGGAGCTCTACCACCAGTAAGAAATCATTTTAGGAAAACAGCAATAGGCACCACCACATTGACTAATCTATCTGCCGCCAACCGGTTCAGCACTATGGTGTTCCAGTTAGATGGTAATGTATGGCCCCATAATAACTTTCTATCACAGAAACATAACAACTAAGTTCTCAGGTGTGGCAACGCATTTGCATTTGACCTCGAGTTTTTGTGATGTCTATAGGCTGCAGACATAACTTAGCACCCATGTTTTTATGTAATGAAGGTGGTAAGTAAGCAATGACTACAGTGATAAAGTGAACTGCCTGCTTCTTTGCCACATGTTACATAAAAAAAAAATGTTATTGGTTTGTATTCATGGAATACGAGAGGATACAATGTATAGGACGTGCAGAACTTAAATGCAATTGAGTGTGTTGTGTTCACGTGTGTAAAGTCCATTAACTTAGCGCCAGTTACTTGTTTGCAACAATAATACAGAAGAGAAAGAAAGCTAGTTTCAATGTTGGTTTGATGAAAGCGAACTACTGCTATATTTTCCCCCGTTTTTTTTACCAGGGGAAAATTTGTTACGCATACCCACACTTGAGGAGAGGAGTGGGTTATGTGGGGCTACGTGGGAAGTACCCGACTACCCTCTAAAACCCCTGGGTGTTCCGATTCGTTCGCCATTAGTGGCGGGGACATGGGGCCGCTATCACCGGCGGCCGCTCGTTTCCGAGCTCTCTACAGAGCCTTTCGGCTTCAACCAAAGCTTAGTGCGGCTACTTTTCCCCTCCAGCGTATCCCTTCTGTATAGTAAAATCTTACTTCGTAGCGACTTGTATCTAACATCACGGTCATATTTAAAGTTTGATTGTACAGGAAGGTCAAATTACCTCAAGAGCGTCAACCATTTCACCGCCGATTCTGCTGTGATTGCTGCCGACCCTGACGGTAAGTACACGGGGATTCTCACGGAAGAACCGGTTGTTGTGCATCCTGTACAAAGATTTTTGAATCACTTCAGCCAAAATATGTTTCACTACAGGGTTGCACATAATTTAGGGAAAATATACCATAATCGCTACGTGCGGTAAGCGGATTGGAGATCGCAGTAGCGGATATTTACTAAGTACCTACACCTTTTGTTCAGTTGACTGACTGAATTCTGAATTCAGAATTCTGTCAATATGGACGCCCACTGTCAGTGTTACAGTCTTTTAAGTTTTTTTTTTTCAAGTGGCAAACAAGCATGCTGTTCACGTTGATGTTAAGTGATGACTGCAGCCTACAGACACTTACACAAAGACCAAGGTCAAAATGCAAATGCGTTACCACTCCTGAGGCCTAAGGTGTTATGCTACTGTGCCAAAAATTACAGGGCCCTACATTACCACCTGACCGGAACACGATAGTGCTGAACACTACCATTTAGCGGCAAGTATATTAGGAAATGCGGTGGTGGCTACGCTCGCGAGCTCCGTCACTAGAGCTCTACCACCAGTAAGTATTCTACTTCAAGATTCAACTGGGGGTAGAGATCCCGGGACGGAGCTCGTAGATGTAGGCACTATCGCATTACCTACTTGCTGCTAAATGGTAGTGTCAGAGCTTTGGTCTTCCAGACAGGTGGTAATGTGTGGCCATGTACCTAATTATGCTTAGATATCTATCTCTCCACGCTCTCTGCCTCATTCGTAAAGAAGTTGGTGCAAAAATACATACAATTGCAAGCAAGCAGCCGAAGTCAGCACCAGATCGTGCCAGTAGATGGCTCCACCGCACCAAAACCTCCCCATCACGTGAACAGACACCATGAAGGGATAGTACTTGATGGTCGTCCGCTCGCCCTTGTACAGGCGTCTACCATCGGTGTGGAAATCTCTCAGATCTTCTAGTTCTGCTTGTGGATCTGGAATTCAAAATACTATCGATTTTGCGTAGTAAAAATAGGAAACAAGCATTTTATATTGAGGCTGGGACCTCTTTGGAAGAATTATGTATATCTGCATGCATAGATTAAGCTAATATATTAAGCTGTTGATAGGTATTTGCGTATGTGTTTGCAAATATTTATATGCCATGGACGTTCACATTATTTTAATTCTATTTAATAATATTTGTATTAAATCTAAGGTTTTGACAAATGAGCAACACGCTAATTTGTTGAGTAGCGGAGTTCTTCTCAGTAGTGCCTGCACTTGGAACTCTGCTAAGTGAACTACTCGTATGATTATTAGATTTTTCTTTTTCTTCTATGAAGGAATTGAAAAATTTTATGATTTCCATATCGGTTAAATATTATTATTAAATTGGTATTTATGAATACCTATTGGATTATTATTAAAAGTCATTCTCTCTAGGTAGCTTATAGTCCGACAATGCAAAAGTGTCCTTGTAGACCAATCTATACTTATAATAAAACTGTAGAAGTGTAAATTCTGTACATTGAATATATTGAAAAAATAAATACCAAGGTATGTTACTAGACCGGTACCGAACACAAATATGTGATTAGAATTTTTTTTGTCTGTCTGTCTGTCTGTCTGTCTGTTTGTTCAAGCATCACACAAAATCTACCGGTCCGATTACGATGAAACTTGGTATACTTATACTTTAACCTTTGGCGCACAACACTGGGTACTTTTTATTCCGGAAAAATGTCTAATTGTCTGTGTTTTTGTGCACACTAATATCAGAAACGGCTTATTTGATTTGCAATTTTATTTTCTAACTTATATATTGTGGTAAGTTTCACTTAACATTTAGTGTTTGTTTCATGTCAATCGGTTCAGAAATAAAAAAGTTACGACAATTTTAAAAAATTATATCGAATAATTTTAAACTATTCTGTATTTATATTTTTTAAGGGTTCCGTATCTAAAAGGTAAAAACGGACCCTATTACTAATCGTTCACTGTCTGCCTGTCTGTCCATACATCCATCTGTCTGTCACCAGGCTGTATCTCATAAATAGTGATAGCTAGAAAGCTAAAATTTTCACAAATTATGATCACTATTCAGGATGCCAAGCGTGGCAATTATGGCGTATTCTTTCCTTATGACGCACAACACTTTTAGGAGCATCTTCGGGAAAGGCTTTATCCAGCGGAGATGGATGGACGTCTTCCGGATGTAATTATGATGATGGTGGTGATGGTGGTGGTGGCGTTAGTGGTGTTGGTGACATTGGTGGTGTTGGTAGTGGTGGTGGTAGCGTTGGTGTCGTTGGTGGCATAGGTGTTGTTGGTGACTCTGGTGGTGGTATTGGTGGCGTTAGTGGTTAACGATGACGAGAAAAAAGACTATTGTTGTGAGGAAAGGTAAAACTCATACAGATGTTTCTGAAAGGTTTCAAGAGTTTGCAGCTGCCGAATATCATTGGGTAACCCATTCCATAAACGTACAGCTACATTAGAAAAAGAGTAAAAGGAGGAGGTATGTGAGGGAGTCAGGAGTTGAAGATTATTAGAGGAACGTAGAAAGTGGGAGTTAGAGAGGCTGAGGTAGTGGAAACGTTCTTTGAGATAAAGAGGATAGTGGGGATAGAATAGTACACAGTAAAGAAGTGAAAGAATATGTGTATTTCTGCGAAGGCGGATGGGCAGCCACTTGAGTTGAACGCGAAATTCGGAAACATGGTCGTATTTGCGTAAACCAAATACGAACCTTATACAGAGATTTTGTAGACGCTCAAGCTTATTTAGCTGCGTTTGAGTTAAATCAAGATAGCATATGTCAGCATAATCCAAGATAGGAAATAGGATTGATCGAGCAAGTGTAATCTTAGTGGCAGTTTTGCAACAGTTTTGCAATATTTAACTACAGACCTATCAAGCAATATAGGAGGACGTTAATTAAAATCAATTTTGCATATCAACCGAGAGCTACCAAGAATAATAGCTTGACTTTTAACTGGATTAACATGAAGACCATACGCTTTACTCCAGTTAGAAATTTTGGTGAGGTTACAGTTCATATTTTGTATGGCTTCATGTAAGCCGTCAAAACCAGATTCTGTATAAAGCTGCAAGTCGTCTGCGTATAAGTGGTAGAGAGAAGTTAAATTACTACTGATAGAATTGATGAGAATGGAAAAAAGGAAAGGGGACAACACGCCACCTTGTGGTACGCCAGCAGCGACATTGCACCACGCAGAAAATTGATCATCTGCACGTACGCGCTGCCGGCGACCAAACAAGTAATTACGAAACCAATCAATTACCGTCAGAGATATGTTGAGAGAACGAAGTATAGCCAGCATGATATCGAAATCAACCGTGTTAAAAGCGTTACTAAAGTCCAAAAGAGTCATTACAGTTAGCTGTTGATTATCCATACCTTGCCGAATATCCTCAGTAACCTTGACCAGAGCAGTCGCCGTGCTATGACCAGAAAGGATTAAATAGGTTGTTCTTAGATAAAAATGTGCTCAGTTGCTGGTGAACAAGACGCTCAAGGACCTTAGACAGGAACGGGAGTATAGAAATAGGACGGTAATCATGGACGGATTTAGGATTTGGTTTTTTAGGAATTGGAATAATATCGGCGTCTTTTAACTGGTGGTAGAGCTCCAGTGACGGAGCTCGCGGGCGTAGGCACCACCGCATTACCTAATATACTTGCCGCTAAATGGTAGTGTTCAACACTATCGTGTTCCGGTCAGGTGGTAATGTACGGCCCTGTAATTTCCGGCACAGAGGCATAAGACCTTAGGCCTCAGGAGTGGTAACGCATCTGCACTTTGACCTTGGTCTTTGTGTGGGTGTCTATAGGCTGCAGTCATCACTTAACATCAATGTGAACTGCATGCTTGTTTACCACTTCCATTACATAAAAAAAAAAAAAAGTCTTTCCAAACAGCAGGGAAAGTGCCGTGGTTAATACGATAATTAAATATATTGGAAATTATAGGGGTTACAGAATCAATCACAGTCACAATTCTCCGGCTGATCATATCACTTCCGACCGCGTCTGAATCAATATTCAGGATGGTCCTCTTAACATCACGATCGGAAAATTGTTCGAAGATAAATGGTGGATAGTTAGGTGTAGAGATACTGGAAAGAGAGAGTATACTGTACTAGAATAGCATAAGAACATAATTAATTAGGCATACTACGTAGTTTGATTGCGATACACACTGAAATCAATTTTCTATATACTATAAACTTCATGTACATATAGTGAACTTGATTACAAAGCTACGCTGAAAACATAAAATAAATGTCTGAAAAGCGTCGCGACATCATAATATTTTATATTTATCTCTCGGATAACAGGTTAATTGACTATGAAACAGTTTTATGTTGATTGTTTAATAAAACAGCTACTTCGATTGAATGAAAGTCGTATATTTTTGTATTTAACTCATTAGAGTAAAAAGATTGTAGTATTTGAGTAGTTTTCATACTTGCATTGTAGGAGTTTTAACTTCATTGTTCTTTGCTCAATCTTGCTCAATCGTGGGTTACCCACCTCCACCAATCCGCATTGGAGCAGCGTGATGGACTAAGCTCCAGGCCTCCCCCCAAAAAGGGGAGAGACTCGTGCCCAGCAGTGGGACGTATAATGGGTTGCCTTTTTTATTGCTCAATCTTATTCTTCTATCAAAGTGAATTTTTAACCGACTTCAAAAAAAGGAGGAGGTTTTCAATTACTGGATCTTTTTTTTTTGTATGTTTCCCGATAATTCAAAAACGCCCGTATCGATTTAGATAATTTTAGTTTTGTTTGAAAGGGTGTGCCTTACAGCAAACCCAAGGGTGTGACTTACAGTTGGTCCCATCGTAACCATGTCAATATGTGATGATGGGATCCTTTAGAAATCGAGGAAACTCTTCAAATTTCATAGCACTCTTTAAAGATTTTCGATATTTTTTAATGATTTTAATGAATTGTGGTTATAGCGCTTATCGCTTTAAATTAAATCAAAGTTATGTCTTAAAACTTTGTTCATAGTAATACTATAAGTGCCTTATAGGCTAAGCAGAGAACGTGGAACACATACACAATTTGTCGAATCAACGAATAATTGATTTGTATTTCAATTATTACTCTTGAACCTACATCTCAACAGCTTGTTATACTACTAGAACGTGGTTTGATCAACGGATTGATGTAAAATAACAGTTAGACTAACTGAATGGAGAAAATCGAGAGATTTTTGAACATTGGTAGGCTCGACATCTGCTGCTTCAGGTAGTAATGCCAATGTTCTAAGACTTATAATAAACAAAAGTCGTGTACGCATGGAAGTATAACATGTTGTATGTCAATATATTTGTCGCTTCCCTCTCATTCGTGTAATACAGATGAGAAGTTAAGTTTTCATGAGGCTTTTGTAAAAAAGGAAATAGTATCCAATTACGTACCTTCACGCCTGCAATCCTCGAAGGAGTAGGCAGAGCAAAATACATGCATTCAAGCATATATGCAAACATCTACGATTCGCCGGTTTCATTTTGGCCCATATACCATTACCATGTACTGGAAAACTACCAGAAAATGTAAAAATCCCAATAGAACCAGAGATAAAGGATTTTACACCCTTATCTCTAATAGACCCCGACCGGGGAATCGAACCCAGGACCCCAGCGTAGAAGTAGTGGCCTGTTACCACTCGGCACTGTAAAGGTTAGTATCTGAGACGCTCCAATAAATTTTCAAGCAGCAACACTCACCCCAATATCCACTATCAGTGTCATTCTTATCATACTTATGATCATCAGTTGGTACTTCAGCAATAAGCTTGTCTATCACAGTATCCACTAATTCATCATTATTAATTTTACCATAACCTTCCGAAAGCATCATACGCCTTGCAAATTTCAACAACTTATTTTTTCCTCTATCAAGCAGTATTTTTGCTATATCATCTCTATTTAATTTTTCTTTCAACTTCAAATACAAATTCTTCGTTTCATTTTGCATCAAAAATTTAAACTCGTCTTTTTCATTTAGACTTTTGTAGAAGTTAGTTTCATTTAGATCTGATTGAATAGTTTCATTGATAAGGAGTTCTGCATATTTATCTTTATCTATCACATAACTGTCTATCTTTTTCAACTTATCCTTTAACTCCTGTATTCTTGTATCATTGTTGTGTTTTATTATATTTATTAAGTTATCAGCGATATTATTTATTTTAACATCAGCAAAGGCTGTAGCAATGTACAACACCGCTATAAAATGCATTACATTGAAATATTCTAAGTGGTCCTTTGTTATGGATATGGGTATCGAACGAGTTTATTTTACGGGCTGTAAAATTTATGACTCGACTCAATATCAAGTGGTATTTTATTTATGCTTACATATTATGTTTTTATCTGCGGTTTGATTTTGAAATGCTTCTAATGTTTAGGTACAAATTATTTCAAATGTATTTAGCAGTAATTGTTGGAAACATACAATTTTAAATGGCGACATTGTTTTGGTGTGTCAGTGTCAATTGTTCTCTTTCGCCTTAAACTTGGGACGAGAAGGCTGTGTTTGATTGAGCTCCCCAACCATCCCCAACTCATCGTTTACACCCTAAAATATAACAACCTTCATTCATCCACACTTAAGCCCTTGAAGCTTGTTTACTGAACTGGAGTTATCCCTTTCCACGCTTCGATTGACTATTGATTAGACGTCATCCAGACCAGTTTCTGAATTTGGACGAAAATTATACTTAGTTTTACCAAGAGCAAAGACCGGTTTTTTCGCTTCGATTTTGGTTCCACGAACTAGCTTAGGCAAACTCTAGTCCACTGCTAGACCAAAGTATGTCCCCCATAAGGGGGATAATGTATGCCATAATCGCCACGCTTGGCGTGCGAATTGGCGATCGCAGTGCCAATAGTTTTATCACAGGATGTTGCTGCCCATCTTGCGTTATTGCACTTTCTATCGCCTGACTAGAATGGTTTGACAGCGATTGTTTGGTTAACTGCCTGCAGTAGTGAAAGAATTCTCTTCCAGTAGAAGAAAATTCTACCCCTAGTGGGCGGTGGGTTTGTCACATCCAGAACGGTTCGGTTCACGGAATACTAATTACTGAAAAAGGCCCAACTTATCAAAACATCCCTCAAACGAAACCCGTAAAGCCATTTACTACATACAGACGGACCACCGGCCGACCTGGGGAAGTAGCCATGGCGTTCATTACCGATGCAAAACAGTCGGTCATTTTTTGCGGGGGGAAATTCGTGTGACACACACAACAAAAATTGTCTATAACTACAAAACTCACACCTTGACTTAAATAAAATACATAAACAATTTCATTCACACATTTAAACATCTCGGCGACAGGCATAGGAACACTTGTGCTTGTACTTTGACAGAGGGGAAAGCCTGCATATGGCTACTCCCCTCTGGTCCGCCGCAGCCGGTGGCCCGTGTTGCTCTATGACTACAAAGCGTACCAAAGAAAAGAAATATATAGACACATACAGTAGTAAAATACAACCTACCTTCTAACGCAAACGGGTACAAAAATGTAGTTCTTATTGACATGGGTTAGAGGTACAGTACGGAGACTACGGAGCCAGTACTTTGACCTTTTTTGCTAATCAATTGCGGACCTTAGCTGAATCGTAATGTTCCGTCTCGTTACACGTGCCGTCGTATAAGTAAACGAAAATAAATCGAACATACATACAGGGTTAATTTAAATAAGCGCATCACCTTTTGCAGGTATCCTCCCTACATTAATCAGAAGAACATTTGTTTTCTTTACCTTCTCAGAGTTATTAGTGGGTGAGGTAGGTTTGAAAATAATTTGATTTTTACTCAGTAGTTGTTTATTTATGCAACTTGAAGAGTTTGTGTAGTTTTCTCCATTTTAATACATATTTATAATCTATTAAACTGGAGACTAAGATAAATCCAATTCCAACAAGTATATAGCCCATATAGATGGTGGACACCGAAGACTATCTACTGAAAAACCATAGATCTCAATGACGATGCTGACGATGTGACTACGCCTGACTCTCCTGTGACATTAGTTGTTTTGCCTCTGTAATATAATATTTTTTATTTTCTTCTGGACCGTATACTTTGACTGGAGCACGATAGCACTAAATCTATTAAGGAATATAAAAAAAATCGTGTTTCAGTGTTTTTTGTCAAAATCCTCCAAAACAGCTTGACCTATTTTTATGATTTTTTATGTATATTTGGTAGTTCTGAGAATAGGTCGTAAACTATTGTTTATAACGGTAAAGCGACACGGTAATAACTATATAACAAATATGATACACAAGCGGCCCGCCCCGGCTTCGCCCGCGCTACTCCGCTCCTATTAGTCAGTAGCGTGATGATATATAGCCTATAGCCTTCCTCGATAAATGGGCTGAAAGAACTTTTCAAATCAGATCAACAAACAAACTCTTCAGCTTTATAATATTACTAGCGGCCCGCCCCGGCTTCGCGCGGTGCAATGTTGCCTACCCTCTCCTATTCGTCTTAGCGTGATGATTATACATAGATATAGCTTAAAGTTTTCGTTGATATCTTTTATAGTTTAGGCAGCGTACGCAAAATAAGTAACTTTTCTGGTTGATTTTTTACACCTTGTGTCTGAAAACCCCAAATATCTTACGGAACCCTATTTTTTCCAAAATAAAATATAGCCTATGTTACCCGTGGATAAAGAAGCTTTCGAATAGTGAAAGATTTTTAAAATCAGTCCAGTAGTTATTGAGCCTATTCATTACAAACAAACAAACAAACAAAAAAATATTACCTCTATATAATATTAGTTTAGACATATACACAGACAGTCATTTTTATGTAGGTTTTTTTACTGATGGTAGAGCTCCAGTGACAGAGCTCGCGGGCGTAGGCACCAACGCATTACCTAATATACTTGCCGCTAAATGGTAGTGTTCAGCACTAACGTGTTCCGGGCTAGTGGTAATGTAAGGCCCTGTAATTTTCGGAACAGAGGCCACTCCTGAGTCACTCTGACCTCTGGTCTTTGTGTCTTGTGTCTTGTGTCTTTGTGTCGGGTGTCTATAGGCTGCAGTCATCACTGAACATCAATGTGAACTGTATGCTTGTTTGCTACTTTCACTACATAAAAAAAATACAGATTTTATTTTCTCAATTCTGATTGGTAAGGTCAGAGATTTACGCATTCGAAGCTACGAAGTTTTGTTTTATTTTCATTACGGCTTGCCTGTATTAATATAGGTTAGCAAAACTCGAGTACACTTCGCTAAGAGCTACGTCTTACCACTTTCTGATATTAATTATTAGGGAAGTTTATCTTACCCGTGGAAACTTGGACTTCAAAATTAAAAACGTTGTATAAAGAAATGTTAGTTAAAATATTCGTAACTGCCCGCCTGTAATCCCCAAAAGGCAGAGGTAGAGGTAGGCAGGTAGAGGTAAATTAATTTAATGTACATTTTAATGGTAATAAATTTAAGCATACATTAAAACACCCTCCATTTGGAGGCGAAAAGGAAGACCAAGACTGACCTACTATGACCGATAATACGGAATTGCGATAATAGGTCGAGTACTGTCTCAAGGTGGCATCAGAAGTTTTAGGAATCGGCGTGCATATATGAAGATAATGATGAAGCAGGTGTGTCAGGATCGGAATATCAATCCAGGCTGCCAAAATCAGTGTTTTATTCTCAGTTAAGTGATGGAAAGAGAAGACCTGGGGGGCAATACCTGCGATATAAAGATGTTTTGAAACGGCATCTGACTGCGTGTAACATTTCATCTGATAATTGGGAATCACTAGCCCATCAAAGACCAAAATGGCGTACTGCAGTCGATAAGGCTGTCATGCGTTTTGAGGAGCATCGTTTGCAGGGCCTTGAAGCCAAACGCCTTGCCAAGAAGGATCAGGTAAGACCTTCTTACCAATATACATACAACCGATCTGGCCAGTTGCATTGCATTGCAACCTTGCAACAGGACTTTTAAAACTAAATTTGGTTATGCGAGTCATATACGCTCGCACCCTCAACCTTCAGTCAAGCTTCTTCGCCGTTGACGGATCACGTCAAGGAGGACATCATCACATACCCTGGATTCGAAGATTATTTTGGCCCATTTATCAGCTGGCGAGCCTGTTGACGTCTCCGGGAACATTACCAAACTCCGAGGTACTGGAAAACTCCCAAATAATTTCAAATCCAATGGAACCGGAGATAACGGATTTTTACACCTTTATTTCTGATAGCCCCCGATCGGGGAATCAAACCCAGGACCCCAGCGTAATGGCCTGCTACTTCTAATGCAGTAAATTATATTTTTTTACTGGTGGTAAAGCTCCAGTGATGGAACCCGCGGGCGTAGGCACCACCGCATTACCTAATATGACTTACTTGACTTATGGTCCTATGTCCCCTAGATGGAGCAGAGGGCGTCCACAGTGGTTCTCCATCTCGATCGGTCTTGAGCCTCGCGCTTGACTTCACTCCAACACTTCCCGATCTTCTTCACTTCGTCAGTAACTGTTCGTCGCCAAGTCTTCTTCGGACTACCACGCTTTCGCTTTCCTTGGGGGTTCCAGTCCAATGCCTGTTTTGGTACGTGATCAGACCCCGTCGGAGTGTGGCCAATCCAGTTCCACTTACGGCACCTAACTTATTCCTCGATTGAAGTTTCGTGGCAGCGTTCAAGTAGGTTCACATTTGAGATTTTCTTGGGCCAGTATATCCCGAGAATTTTGCGAAGACAACGATTAACAAAAACCTGGAGTTGGTATGAAATGGCCTTGGTGACCTTCCACGTTTTGCAGCCATACAATAGCACGGACTTCACGTTGGACTTGAAAATTCTGAGCTTAACTCTACGGGTCAGTTTACTTGACTGCCAAATGGGCCGCAGCTGCGCGAAAGTCACTTTGGCTTTAGAGATACGTGAAGTGACGTCATTTTCCGTACCTCCCATCTCTGATACAACGCTACCCACGTAGCGCGTTCATAAGTTTACGTATCTACGTAAACTTATGAACGCGCTCCACTATGTCGTTGCCTATCATCAACGGTGTCGTATTCGTCACTCCACTACGCATCTCTTGGGTCTTCCTAGTGTTAATCTTTAGGCCAGTATTTAATGCGGTAGACCTTAGGTCGTCGAGCTTAGCTTGCATGTCGGCGAATGTATGACTTAGGAGGCATAAGTCATCGGCATAGTCCAAGTCTTCTAAGATATTGGAAATACCCTACTCTATCCCACGGCGCCCATTTCAATACAAGCAATGCGTAATTCCGTCCAACGCAACTAAGAAAAGGAGCGGCGACAAGAGACATCCTCGACGAACACCAGAAAGCACGGCGATGTCTTTAGAAATTAGGCCATCATGTGTTACTCTGCACGAATAGTTCCTATAGACAGCTTTGATGAGGTTGACGATTTTTGGCGGTACACCAATGAACAGAAGGCGCGACCATAGACTGGACCAACTCAACGTATCAAAGGCTTTTTCAAAGTCAACAAAGGTAACATATAAATCCCTTTGCCATTCTGAAGCCTGCTCAAGTATAACCCGTAGTGTATTGATTTGGTCGGTACACGAGCGGTCACGCCGAAAACCAGCCTGCTCATTTCTCAGAAGCGGTTTTACAGCCTTGGATAACCTATTCATGATGACTTTACAGAAGACCTTAGACGAAATAGAAATTAGAGTGATACCTCTCCAGTTGCTGCATAGACTAAGATCTCCCTTTTTGGGCAAAGTTATTGGTAGTCCCTTATTCCAGTCATCAGGTAGTTCATTACCTAATATACTTGCCACTAAATGGTAGTGTTCAGTACTATCGTTTTCCGGTCAGGTGGTAATGTACGGCCCTGTAATTTCCGGCACAGAGGCATCACACCTTAGGCCTCAGGAGTGGTAACGCATCTGCATTTTGACCTTGGTCTTTGTGTGCATGTCTATAGGCTGATAATAATGTTGTTAAGACCAGATAATAATGTTCTTTTTTATGTATACCTAATGGAAGTGGCAAACAAGCTATAGGCTACAGTCATCACTTAACATCAATGGTGCAGTTCACATTAATATTCCTATAATTGTACCTATACCCTTTTGGAAATACGGCTGTGAAGTTTATCGTGCCAAATAATAAATACTTGCATTTCAGCACGTCCCTTCCGAAGTACAACTATAAAGTTAGTACACACGGATCAAAGCTATTGGTTTGCGACCAAATCCCCAATCCAATAGAGTTGGTCTTCGGGAGATTAACTGCATCTATTGTAAGGCTGGGTACATATTGGTATAACATTACATTATTTTTTTAAACAAGAGACAGGATTTCTTATGTTATACGATAATCTTAATTGGTGGCGGGACATGACGACCCTACCTTCCACTAGTAACAACCGAACAATGACGGTCAAACCAATCCAATAGGGCCGGTAGCAAATACTCGTATAATGAAGCGCAATGGGCAACTAATACTACCGCCACTGCAATCGCCAATCCACCTGCCAAGCGTGGCCATTATGGCATATTCTCCACTCATGACGTAAGGCATCAACATCAACACTGTCGTAAGGCATCCTACGCTGGAACACTACCACTAGTAAAATACATGATGTTGGACTACGAGTTTCATTATTTTCTTTTACTAATATTTTCCAATATTACTGCGGGAAGAAGCCAGTACTAGACATTTTATAGTTTTTGGTACTTTAGTCCGATTCAAGAGGATTGTGACAACTAAATGTACTTTTCGAACAAATTGTTCAAAGGACCCCTTGCGAAGCTGGAGTATCGCTTACTTGTTGCTAATCAGTCTATACTTTTTGCTTGTTTGTTTATATACGCGCTAATCTCAGGATCTACTGGACCGATTTGAAAAATTATTTTAGTGTAAGATTTATCGAGGCAGGCTATAATAATATCACATCACACTACGCGGACAAAGTCGTGGCCACAGCTAGTTATTGTATAATGTGTTCTCACCCTAAGCTAAAATCGTTACAGTGAAACCACATCCGAAACAGACAGAGTCTCAGACTGCAGTCATTCTGAAGTTCACATAGAGATCATAGGTACTGTGAAAACTTTGTAGCTATATTGTTCATTTGGTTTTTAGAATTCTTAATTATATTATATTAGTAACTAGCTGTCCCGGCAAACTTCGTATTGCCTCATAATTAAATAATGTGTCAAAGGTTAGATATTTACGGACAATTTTTATGGGAATATAAAATTGTGGTTTTTTACTATTTCCCTTCAATTTCTTCATATTTCCTTACCTTTTGAACTTTCAGTGCACTTCCAAAAATCATTCAAAACCAAAATTAGCCAAATCGGTCTAGCGGTTGTCGAGTTTTAGCGATACTTACGAACAGCAATTGATTTTTATATATATAGATAATATCGGTATGTATGTATATTTACGCCAGGTATATTCACGCCAAGTCTGGCCGTGCCTCGGAGAGCACGTAAAGCCGTCGGTCCAGCCGAGCGCCCGATCTCTCTCCAGTCGTGTCGGATTACCGTCCCATTGGGCTATGAGAGTGAGGGAACAGAGAGTGCACCTATGTTTGCGCATACACTTGTGCACTATATGAATTCAGGCGGCACTTGAACCCGTGACCACTGGAATCTCTAGTCCAGCGGCTCTCCCAACTGAGCTAATGAAGCCCAGAGAGAAGTAGAAAAGAACCTATAGAAGGTATGAACTATAATTAATTGCTGAAGGGTTGTATTAAAATTGTATAGCAACTAAGAAACGATAAAAGGCTTTTCATAATTTAATATGTTTCGTAATCGCCTTGGGATATGACTTAATAGTTTTCTGATCATTTGTCTACTTGAAACCATAATATTATTTCAAAGAATCTATCTTATCTATCGTACGGACGAACAAACAAAGGAGATATTTATTCAAAAGTACGTATCTTATGATAAAAATCGTATAATATTTTCCTTTTTAAAATTGACTTACAGATTTCCCTCGGGTGACTTTATATTAAATACAGGCTCTGTTCCATATAAGTGTTTACAATTTTCGGACGAACAACTCAATATAGATAAATATTGAGATAAATAGCGTTCACTATAATAAGCGCCATCTAGTGAAGGAAATTACGAGTATCGAACACAGTTACATAACAATCTTGACCGAAAACGTATGACGAATTGAATCGCGCATATGAAATTTTCATAGGAGTTGCCTTTAGATATAACTTTCCATAAATTATTGAACTGCAGCAAATTGAACGCTATCAGAGCTGGGTTTCATTACTGATTTACACATATTAAATTATGAAGGGGCTAAAATACGCCAAATTATGCGATTGGCCAATTTTTAAGCCCGTATTCTGAAAAATTACTAAACTTATTAGTATTTTTATGATGGTTATTAATTTGTGAACGAATCTCTACATTGTTCCTGAAGGTATTTGTAAATACCTAACCAAAGTATATAAGTAAAATAAGACGCAATAAAAGCAGGAGTCGGTTTCCTATTTGTATTTCATTAAATCCATCCTTAGATTTCCCTCGGGTGACGCCCTTGTCACTACATATCGCCCATACATACTTGTATAAATAATCTAATATATACATATATATAAACGAAAAAGTTTCAGTCATCACGAAATATCAAAAACTACAAGTACTGGGAGTTTCAAATTTTACTTATGGGTTCTGTTTAGGACGTCGGTGCTCACTAAGATCCTAAGATTTAGCGAAATTTGACCTTCGGACAGACATAGTCCAGTTACCGTAGAATGTACCTACTGGCAACTGGTAGCTATCCTTGTAATAAGGAAAAAAGGAACCAATATAAACAAAACATAGTTAATTAAATCCGTCCACAGATTTCCCTTGGGCGCCTCTTACGACGTTCACTCGCTACAATTTTCACAATTCGAATAAATTGTTCGATTTTTTGAACGTGACTAAATATTAAAATAATATATTAGGTTTAATTTTATGTCATGAAAGACGCATTTTTTGTATTATCAATAAACAAGCATACAGTTCACATTGGTAGTAGGCACATCTACGCAAAAAAAATGGTTAACAGAAATTTTAATATAGATGCGCTGTGGTAAGATAAATGAATAAATACTACAGCGCATTGTCATTTTAATGAAAACAAAGACTTTTAGTTTTTCAATGCAAGTAATTTATTGTCAGTCCTATAAGGTTTGTCTCATTGTTTTTGGGTTTAAAAATGTATGGAGCTTGGGCCCGCACCTTGTACACTATATTGAGAGAAGAAGCATAAAATACTAAATAATTTTAATCTATTCGAATCTTTTATTTTAATTGATTTGATTGTCGTAAGTATTTTTCAACAACAAAAATGTCATGGTAGCAATATGGTGTGATATAAACATTATTGTTGTCACACAAAAATTACATAAAATTAAATATTTCCGACAAAAAAGCAACGGTCTAATATTTTTTTAAATATTTTTCCATGATTCTACTTAATTATCATTTGATATAGTGTTCAAGGTGCGGGCCCAACGTGGAACTTGAACTTTATCTTCATATAAGCACCATCTAGTGTTCTGTGCTTGAATCACTTTGTCAAGGTTATGAAACATTTATCGCGGCAACCACGAGACAAGTTAGTTCACTTGCACGCTAACAGATGACGGTATATCCAGCTATAAATTCAGGTACTTAATTGGAGATAACTGGGAAAAACTGTGAATTTATTAAAGTTTTGAGACGTTTTGAAGATATCTTACGATGGTAATTAGAAATATATATTGATTTTATTAATAACGTTAGGTTGTTTATTGTTATTATTATAGAAGTTCCTAAGTTTTACTGGTGGTAGAGTTCCAGTGCATCAGCTCGTGGGCGTTGGCCCCAACGTATTACCTAATATATCTGCCTCGAAATGGTAGTGTTCAGCACTATCGTGTTCCGCTTATAATATGGTAAAGTATGGCTCCGTAGTAACTAAGACAGAGACATAACAACTTAGGTCTCAGCGGTGGCAACGCATGTGTATTTTAACCTCTGGTTTTTATGAAGATATCTACAAGCTGCGGTCATCACTTACTATCAATGTGAACTGCGCGCTTGTTTGCCACCTTCCTTACATAAATAAATAATATTATGTAGGGAAATTTGCGAACAGAAAACAATTTAATTAACTCAAAATGTTTTTCCATAAAGTCTTAAAATAATCCATAAATAACACCTCAAATGTCTTATTAATAACGTTCCAAGTCAATTAATAATAAACCAGCAGCCAGTTTATGAAATAGGAGGCTGTATTTTATCTGTTCTGTTGCGGATTATCGCGAGCTGGAGGCTTTGTTTAAAATGGAATCGTCTGCAATTTTATTGAATTGAGTAATTGGAGTTTTGGGCCATAAAAGAAGCGGAAAGGACAAGTTTCACGTTGGGCCCGCACCTTGTACACTATATCAAAAGACAGAGAAAAATAAGCCGAATCATCGAAAAGTTCTCAAAAAATAATTGGAATCCATTTTTATCCGACTTCGAAAAAAGGAGAAGGTTCTCAATTCGTCCTAATCTTTTTTTTTTTTGAATCGTTGTTTTTATGTCGGAACTGTTTATTTTATGCAATTTTTGTATGACACCAATATGTCACCATACTACTATGACATTCTTGTTTGTTTTTGAAATATACTTACGACAGTTAATTGAAGGTATATTAAACAATTTAAATACCTAGCTGAAAATGATTAAGTATTTTATGCTTCTTCTCTCAATATAGCGTACAAGGTGCGGGCCCAAGCTCCATACATCTTGGAACGTTTCCTTTGTCGAATAATATACAGCTGTATTTCTCCAAAGTGATCGTGAGAGGTATAGTATATGACATGTCATTGTGTCGTAGCCCTATCGTAAAGTTCATCGTATTCATATCATGATATATTCAATCATTCATGAAATGTGACGATTTCATGATGTGCTCACTCCGTTAAAGCAAAAAGAAACGAATATCCATTAAAATATTTTAAAAACGTAATATATGATAACTGTTGTTTTACAAGTATTGTATTAGCTATAAAAATGAATCTAAGACATGAGATATTTTAAAGTTCAAGTCTTTTATTGCATATAAAGCAAAGTACCTACTTTTAAAGACGAAGAATATAGTTGAATACTAACTTGTTGTTGTACTGACCTTAATGTATGGTCCCGTAGTAACTATCAAAGAGACAAAACAATTAGTCTCAGTGGTTATCACTTATGTGAACGGCATGCTTGTTTTCCACCTTCATTACATAAAAAACCTATATTCGTGATTTTTTTGTGACTTCAGGGATCCTTCAATTGTTGACTTCACGTTAAAAATGATGTTGAAGATGCCATTACATTCAGTATTTTGAGCAAAAACTTGATGTGTACAAAATTTAAAGATACTAAAATTTAAGCAAATAAGCAGTTTTAGTGGCCACAACAAACTTTCATTAACGTTCCAAAATTAAACGATCTCGGTCAACACCGCTCAACTAATTTAAGGCGTTCTAATTGGATTCCGGTAGATCAACGTTCGTTGTGTCTACCCTTCCTTTTCGCCCACTTCTTATGTTAACATTTAATTTACAACAATACACAGCGTATAATCCTAATTAAGGATTAATTTGGAAAAAAAATAAATAGAAAATTTATCCATTTCTGATTACCTGCATTATTTGGAGATTTGCATAATATTATATTCATAAATGAAACATATTTCTTTTGTACGTAAAGAGTGGGTATTTGTATAATGTTATAATTAATTATTTTTTTATTGTTATGTCATCGCTATTACGCATATTGCCAGTAGCAAGTAAAATGATATTTCGTATTCGTATAATTCGTAATCAGCAGCGTAAAAGACAGAGTCAATTTATCAGTCAGTCAGTCAGAGTCACAGTCAGTAATTCAAGTAAAGCGATGGCTACTTTACCAGAACATTTACAATGAAGTTTTGGAGGCAACCTGATAAGCCGTGTTTTCGCACTGTTTTTCTATTTCAATTTACACGGGCACTGTAATAAACCTATATCAAACAAAATGCCACCAACTTTATTTAGTGTAATTCAAAAATACACCAAAAAACGAAATAAAATAAGAGCACCACACGCTTCTTTCAAGGTTCCCGCCAAAATTCCTAATTAATGATTATTTGTTACACATTTTACATCAAAATCTTTCTCTGAAAGAATATACAAACATATTCAATGCAAGCATCAAGATTCATAACATCATTACGCCACACATGAACACATCTCAACACATATCGAGTGACGTGTTGTTGAATTATTAAACAGCGTTCAGTACGTAGGCACTCCGGGCGCTCAGGGTACAATACTTTTGTTTTATTAAATACGTTATTTGAGATGTGAGATTGTCTGATTGCGTTATTTATGTCTGTAGCTTGAAATCTACGTATTTTTTTTACAACAAAACATTGTGTAATTTTTTTAGAATATTTTTTTTTACGCTCATTATTTATTCATAGAGCAAACATTACTACTAATCAGACTTTGAAAGACTAGCTTAACTTTAGGAGCAGTATAGTATCTTAGTTAAAAGTTACACAAAGCCTAAACATACGTGTCGCAGGCGTGCAACACTTCGATAAATCAAAAATGGCGGGACTTACCTTAACGATACGAGCACCGTCCTCTAGCTCCCGTTGGCTACGGAGGTAACAAAAGAGCACGACACGCTAGCTTCAACCGTTAGAAAGAGACAAACGATATTCGAATGCGTGTACGCCTCGCAGGCGTAGATTACGGTTGTTGAGGATTCCTCTTCCGCTTCCTCATAATGAGGAAGTTCCGCAATATTTTGTGTTCCTTAACCGTTTCCGCATCCTCATAAATAAAAACAAAAAAATCCTCTTCCGCTACCGCTTCCTCAAAATGTAAGAGGAATTTATGAGGAATTTCATTGCGCATGCGCGTCTCGTATCCCCATGGATACGAGACGCGCATGCGCAATGTTGCCATCAACACACACACACGCCGCAGCGCGATGGCGCGATGCCGGGCCGAACAAGTGAGCGAGACCTCCCCTCCCGCCACTGGCGCTGTTCCTTGCTAGTTTGTTTTAATTTTATTGACATACATTAATATTAATTGACATACATAATTATTAATTAATATTTTGATTAATAATATTCGACTTAAGTACCTAATTAACAAAGAAATAAAGACTGCATTCTTATTTTCACTTCAAATTTCTTAATTACATTGTATCATTCATTCATCTTTTTTGTGTGCGTGTGTTGTGTAGATACGAGTATGCAATAAGCTCATTGCGAGTATGTTACTGAACTCGTCCGTAACTGCTGGACCGATTTTGATGATTCATTATTGTATGTGTTTTGAGAATGGTTTAGATTCATAGTTTGGTTCACTGGAAAATGCCCTTTTAATTATTTTTTTTGTATGTATATAAGACAATTTATAGTACTTTAATATTATATTTATTAATACTCCTCAGATACAATTACATTAGAGAATTAATATTCTTTACATGTATGTACTTAGTTATGTACATAAAGACAGAACGGCGCATTTTGGGGGTTGGCTCCGCTAGTATTTATAATTTCGTATCATCCTCTTTTCATCTTTCTGAAGCGCGCAAGGCCTCGCGGCTGGTGTTGAATGCAAGCGATATGGGTGCGGTCGGGTATGTGACGGGTGAACACTAGTGGCAAATTAAAATGCGCGTTTTCGCGCTTCGGAGAGCACGTTAAGCCCGTTTATTCCCATCGGCCGCCTCTGAGACCGGCACCGGGGTGGCCGCTGGCACTATTAGTGCCAATTCGGGGATTACAGGCGTGAAGTTACGTACATTCTTCCTCTTCCACTTCCTCATCCGCATACTTTTCCTCATTAAAAAATCCTCTTCCTCATCCGCATCCCCTTAATTTGCGCGTCACAATTCCTCTTCCTCCTCCTCTTCCTCATAATCACTTCCTCAACAACCCTAGCGTAGATTAGGCTTCTAGGGTTAAATTTTTTACGTAGCCTTACATTTCTATCTTTGGTAACTATTCGAGTCACTTCTACTTTCATAATTTTATTTTAGGTTGCCTCTCTGATTACGAATATATTATTATTTAATGTAATGAAGTTGCAAACAGGCCTACAGATCACATTGATGGCAAGGAGTTACTGTAGCCTGTAGACATCGACATAACAACTAAAACTATCTGGGGTATTATCAGTATTATTCATAAATGCGTTGCCAATCATAAGAGCTAATATGCAGAGGCATATTGGCGTCGGATATCACATTGCCTTCAGCCGATGTCCACGCAAACTTTGTGCTAAGACTTTTTAAATTAAAAAATACTTACCCACTCTGTGAACATGTTTAAATTAATAAGATATGCGATAAAAGGTAAGGTTTTTAATAAAGTTAATTTATGTAATGCTAACAGAATCACGTTTTAATATTCATATTTTTTTACTTTAATTAATTCAGACAGACGTCTGCTATGCAAATGGATGAATATTTGAGGAAGTCGTTTTAATTTTATGTATTCAGAAATAGTTTTATATTTGATTGTGGCTTTTTTAGCTTTCATCTGCTTTATTTTCATTTTCTGGAATAATTTAAAATTTTATCTTAAGCATAACACCTCAGGCCTCAGGAGTGGTAACGAATCTGCATTTTGACCTTGGTCTTTGTGTAAGTATCTATAAGCTGCAGTCATCACTTATTTTTTATTGTTAGAGAGTCCATTTATCGAGGAAGGCTTTAGGTTATATATCATCGCGCTAAAACTCATAGGAGCGGAGCACCAACGAAGAATGTTTCAAGATCGGGGGATTTTTTTCCTATTGACAGCTTCCACTACGTGCGCTGCGTAAACGGTAAAAGTTTCACAAAAATGATCTTTTACAGGTTTTTTCCTCTTCAGAATATCTAAAAACATGTCCGCGACAGCATATGTCTACCGTTTAACGATAGCTCACAAAAGAGCTGCCCAAAGTCACCGAACGAACGAACGAAGTCACTGGCACAGCTAGTAATGTAATAAAAAGTAATTCAAAAAGTTCCATAGAACTGCCTCGGTAGCCTAGTGGTAGCAGGCCACTACTACTACGCTGAGGTCCTGGGTTCGATTCCCGGGTAGGGGGTTATCAGAGATAATGGTGAAAAAGCCTTTATCTCTGGTTCTATTGGGATTTTTCCATTTTCTGGAAATTTCCCAGTACCTCAAAGTTTGGTAATGTGCCCGGAGATGTCAACAGGCTCGCCACCTGTTACATGGGCCAAAACGTAACCGGCGGATCGTGGGTGTTTGCATGTATGCTTGAATGCATGCATTTACCTCTGCCTACCCCTTCGGGGATTACAGGCGTGAAGTTACGAAGTTACGTTCCAAAGATGAAAAGTGGCTTATTTATAAGTCCAAAATAATGGCCACCGTGTTAAAAATTTGTTTATTAAAACTATAGCTTTTAACCTTTATGTTATAGCTTTAAACCCTTATTCATATACGTATTTTAGCTAAAGTGTTGCTAATCTCTGCTTTGTTTTTTTCTATCCTGCACATTTGACAATACAACGGACAAGGACAAAGCATTCTATAGCTAAAACGTATCTAATGTACGTTTATGTATAAGGGGGTTTATATACAAATTTTTAACATGGTGGCCATTATTATGGGCTAACCTATGAGCTACTTTTCATCTTTAATCTTTATCGACCCATCTGTTGTGAAGCTAATTACTCGATTACTAAAAGATCACTCGTGTGTGACAGACGGAGACACGAGTAAAAGGTAATATTTCTGTCTATTTAAAAAAAGCAATGTTATGATGTTATGTAAACGAGAAGCCAACTTAGAAAGATCCAAATTTTAGGAGAATGTACTTGAAGCAAACGATTTTACTTTCCAAGATGAAATTACCGATCCAATAGCAGACCGCTTTATTTACCGCTCTACAAGTCAAGCAGACCGTAATGTGAACGACACTGCAGTAAGAAATATGCCACATGAAGCGTTTTAGGATTCGAGCGTTTAAGTGACAGAAGGCATTCGTGAAATTGATAGCGTGTTTACGTGTACAAGTCAAGCAGACGATAATGTGAACGACACTGCAGTAAGGAATAATTTACATGAAGCGTTTTGGGATTCTAGTTCTGAATAAGTAGTACCTAGTAGGAATTCAAACGAATTCTGTATAAAATTTCTTTGAGATCGGTTCAGCCATTTTGCCATGAAAACTATACATACATACACATTCGGTGAGAACTAGGGTTTTCTACCCGGGTACCCGGACCCGGGTATACCCGGGTATTTGGACTTTTTTGAACCCGGGTATTTTTTACTGCCAGACCCGGTTCGGGAATAAATCAAAATGAGGATTGGCAAAGGCGAGTAATTGGCGAGGGCCAAATTACTACAAAGTAAGGTCTTAAAAAATAATACTTATTAGCAAAAGTGACACACAATAAAAATAAATCTTAAGAAGGCGTAGAGTTTTTAGAAAAATCCAGTAATAATGAGGTTAGATTTGGTTATGTATTTCGTTCTTGTTTACGTCGCTGTGTTTTATTTTTGTTTCGTTGGAGTTTGATTAGAAAGTATTATTTTCATAGGTATTGAAATACGCTAATTTCTATTATTTTCATAGAAGTGTACAAAATGTTGGTTGTTATTGTTGACAATTTAAATATTGTTCATTGAACGCTTAGTAATTGACTTATATGTTATTAAAATAAAATAAAAAAACGAATCTAGTTTACCTATAAAATTTTACTAGACTATGGTTTACTTTTCATTGGCAAAATGGATAGACCTGTATCTGGAGTGTGGCAATATATTAAAAAATACAGAATAAGGAATCAGAACAGTGTGCAATATGCCCAAAATATTATCCCTTATAGGTTCCTTAACAAACGTTTCATTAAAACATTTAGGTAAAGTACCTACATAAAATAAAGATTAAAAAAACCGAAGTTTACGTCCGAAAAAGAAGTGCCATTGACATCGTTTTCTCAACCTGAATCAGAACAAAGTTTAAGCCTAGTTCCAAAAAGACCGCAGGTAACAATTTTTTTTTACCTTCCACTAAAATTTCCGAATTTTTTGCACGCTTGGTTGCACGAGACGGTATTTCCACTCGAACTGTTTAATGTGTGATTGATTGTACTTTAAGTTAAGGAGACTTATTGACATACTACACACACTCTTTCGTAATATACAACATAATTATAAGAAAATTGTATATTTTTTTGTATTAATTGTAAATACCCGGGTACCCGGGTATATTCGGGTATATGCAAAAATAATACCCGATACCCGGATATTAAAAAATGTCGGGTATGCGAAAACCCTAGTGAGAACTTTTATTATATGACATGGATGTGGTAAACAAGCACAGTATGCCCATGGTTGGTTGGTTATGTATAATGCTTCTATGCCAGAAATTGCAGAGCCGTATTAACATTACTACCCGACCGTAACATGATAGCGCTTAAAGCTACCATTTATTAGCAAGTAGACTAGATAATACGGTGGTGCCTACACCCTGAAGCTCCTTCACTGTACGGCTCCAACAGCAATAAAATATTTTTATTGTATTCCTGCTAGCATCTATAAATCTTAATTTAAACTTGTGTCTCCATTTTTCTTTTAAAAAATAAAACAATGCATATAAAAACAAAACATCTGTAAATTCAAAATTAAAACTGCTACATCTGAACCGAGCCTAATATTGATGCCGCCATTACACCGTATTTGCGGTAACGAATATCAGACGCTCGTGAAATTAACTTTATCCAGTCTGCGGCTGACAAAACTGCGTTTACAGTTTATTAAATTGGTCGGCGACGGTTTATAAATGACTTTACACTGCGCAAAATGTATTAAGCACTAATTGATTGTTTGTGGTAAAACAAGGTGTCTATAGGCGGCAGTTATCACTTAATATCAATGTGAACTGCATGCTTGTTTGCCAGTTGCATAAAAAACAAACAATTGTTAAGTATAAATACTGTATTAGTCTAAATAGCTTTCCAATTACCGCATTGTAAATAGTAAATTATTCTCGAAGTTAGATTTATATGCCTTCGTGATTTTTTAGTTCCCCAAAATTAATCGTTATATTCCAATCAATTGTCGACCCGGTTAGTCCAGCGGTGTGAAACGGACGTTTGATTCGAAGTCCCGGGTTCGATCCCCAAGCACCGGGACAAATATTTCTATGGCCTACAGATATTTGTGTCGGGTCTGCGTGTTTGTGTATGTCTTGTATGTGTACAACGGCATCCAGGACACAAGTTTATACCTAGTGTGGGGCTGTAATTGTAAGCGTACTTAATTATTTTTTTTATTAATTATTTGCATAAAGAGAGCGCGCATGGCCCGGCGGCTGGTGTAGATCATAAGCGGTCTCCTCGGTGAAGCACTACGGGCGCGGTCGGGTAGTGTAATGGGTGACCGCTAGTGGCAAATTAAATGCGCGTTTCCGTGCTTCGGAGGGCACGTTAAGCCGTCGGTCCCGGTTGCTATCGATAAATAGCAATCGTTAAACCTTGTCGGAGGCCTTATATATTATATAGGTTTGAAAACATCCGACAGCGGGTTGGCCACTAACCCAACTACCTCCTCTAATCCGCATTGGAGCAGCGTGGTGGAGTAACCTCCAGGCCTCCCCCCAAAAAGGGGAGAGACTCGTGCCCAGCAGTGGGACGTATAATGGGTTGCCATTATTATTTGCATACATTAATGTACACCACTCAAACCGTCTTTTTGACTATTCTAAAAGAACATAGTCATCATAATCAATGTTTATTAATGTGTCAAATAAAAAGTAAGGTCTAATAAATTGGACATAGGACATTTTCGTGACAGAACTGAAGTAGGCGTAGTTGAGTAAGGGTCTCTGTAATGGAGACATCACGAAATAGGAACATCGAGAAGGGACACTGAGTCAGGAACATTTTAATGAAATAAACTCAGTACGACTCGAGGACCAGATAAGCACGTTCAGCGATAAAAAAAATCGACTATTCAGAAATCCACCAAAGGACAGCGTTGTAAATATTGTATTTTGCAGAATTCACTAAAAAATTACCAAACAGGTCGAGTTCTGTCTGATGGTGCGGTCAAAAGTCTTAGGAATTTGCGTGCATATATGGAGAGAATGATGAAGGTAGATGAGGCACAGGAGGTGTGTCAGGACCGGAATATCTGCCGCTCCACACTCTCTGCCTACCCCGTTAGGAACCTGGCGTGAAGATACATAAATACATAGACTATAAAAAAATGTTTAATAAAATAATGGTCACTTAGCATCGACTGCCAGGGTCATTTCGAAAACTGGTGGTAGAGTTCCAGTGAAGGACCTCGTGGGCGTAAGCATTATTTAATCTGTCTGCCGCACAAAGACCAAAGATCAAAATACAGATGCGTTGCCACCCTTGAGACCTTAGTGGTTTTGTCTCTGTGATATTACGAGGCCATATTTTACCATCTAACCTAAACATTATAGTGCTGAACCTACCATTTGGCGGCATATAGATTACTAGCAGACCGCCCCGGCTTCGCGCGGGTGCAATGTTACCTACCCACTCCTATTCGTCTTAGCGTAATGTTATGTAAATTAAAGCTTTCTCGATTAATAGGCTATCTAACACTGATAGAATTTTTCAAATCAGACCAGCAGTTCCTGAGATTATCGCGTTCAAACAAACAAACAAACTCTTCAGTCTTCTCTTCACTCTTCTTCTTCTTATTTTTCTTAATATTATAAATATTTAAAATATAAAAATTATATGTATATAAGTAATTAATGAATTAGTAAATTAGTAAATGGTTTTATATTATTTCGCATTAACACATGCTTGTGAAATATATTTTTTTAAAGAAAAATGGAAAGAAAAATTTAAACTCAGGCGAGACTCGAACTCGCGGCCTCTGGGAATCTAGTCCAGCCGCTCTTCCAACTGAGCTACCGAAGTCCTGCCCGATTTGTCAAATCTTTCCTTCATATTTATTGCATTGCTTTATGGTGGCAGTAGCGCCATCTATTGCCATACAATACTAGTTAGGCAATCGATATAATAAACTTCGCAGTTTATTGAATATTGTTTAGTATAGATGTAATACGGTATAGCCTACAGTCACCCTTGAGTCCCTTAACTGGAATTCTGCCACAACTAATAAACATAATAAGAAATAGAAAAATGACATCTCATACATAGCAAAAAAACCTTACACGTGCGGCAATAATAAGTTTCCCAATATTACATGTGAAGGAAAAAACCGAGAAAACTCCACTAAAAGGAAACCGACATATTCCATAAGTTGTACTTATTCAACTTGAGACTCGGCCGACGGCGACGTGTGGACAAAGTGTTTATATACATTTGCAGCTTCATCCGACCATGGGTTGTTGTAAATAAATGAAATAATTAATTTAATACGCTTACACTCACAACACTACACTAGGTATAAACCTGTGTCGTGGGTGCGGTTGTATACACACAAAACATACACAAACACCCAGACCACCAGCAGCGTCCCGCTATAAAACCGCAGCCATGACAAATATCTGTAGGCCATACAAATATTAGTCCCGGGGGTAGGTGGTAGTTGGTAGGGAGTAGTTGGTAGGGGGTAGGGGGTAAGTAGTAGGTGGTAGGGGTAGGTGGTAGGGGGTAGGTGCGAGGATCGAACCCAGGACCCCAGCGTTGTAGAAGTGGCCTGCTACCGATATGCTTCTTTTTTATGTAATGGAAGTGGCAAACAAGCATGCAGTTCACATTGATGTTAAGTAATTACTGCAGCCTATAGATACTTACACAAAGACCAAGGTCAAAATGCAGATGCGGTACCACTCCTGAGGCGTAAAGTGTTATGCCTCTGTGTCGGAAATTACAGGGCCGTAACCACCAGACCGGAACACAATAGTACTGAACACTACCCTTTAGCGGCAAGTATATTAGATAATACGGTGGTGCCTATCCCCGCGTGTTCCGTCACTGGAGCTCTACCACCAGTAGGTACTGAGGCTGTGAGAAATAATCGTAAAAGAAGACATACCATATTTTTTTCATTTCTCTCAATAACTCGGACGTGAATTTCTGACTGAGGAACCCTATAAACTCGCGTCATTTCAGCTTCAATATAAAACCCGGACTTATCTCATTACCAGGCTTGAATGCGACAAACGTTTTGTTTCATTTGTTTTGAACTGTCGCCGAGTTGACTGTTATTATTGGTACAAGAAGCGCTTTATTGGCATTTGAGAACAGCAATTGAAATTTGTGGTACAATAAGTTTTTATAAACAGTTGAAGAAGATATTTTTTATTATAACGTTGCCAAAAGCTAGTTCTTAGGGGACTTTTAATTTTTTCTAGAAATTTTCCCGTACCTCGAAGTTTGGTATACATGCATTTACCTCTGCCCCTCTCTTTGCTGATTACGGGCGTGAAGTTACGTTTTTATTTCTTAACCTTACCCTCTTTGAGACAAAGATTTTGTAAGAACACTCTTGCGTTTGTCCATTTGTCATTGCTGTCTGTCTATTTTCTCCAAAAGTAACACACTGGTTGAAATGATATTTGGTAGACGTGTATAAATCAATAACACAAACATTAACATGTAACAAAAAACTGTATGAGGTGTCACATATGGGACACCCAATTGGAACGAAATTCCTCTTCAACTTCTAATGAGTCACTTTCACAGTACATTGTTTGTTTTAAAAATATTAAACTATAACTAAAACTACACACATTTTATGTACGGCCCTGTAATTTCCGGCACAGAGGCATAACACCTTAGGCCTCACGAGTGGTAACGCATCTGCATTTTGACCTTGGTCTTCATGTGGGTGTCTATAGGCTGCAGTCATCACTTAACATCAATGTGAACTGCATGCTTGTTTGCCAAGCCCATTACATTAAAAAAAAAAAAAAACACACGAACACGACAAAACAAAGTACGCATACACAGCAGACAAGCAGACACGCGCATTGCGTGGCCTGTCACTGTCGAGAGAGAGAGAGAGAGAGAGAGAACGAATCCCCCCCCCGAGCGCTTTGCACTGTAGCAAAAGTGTCGTGAGGATTTATCGTGGCGCTCGCCTAGCCAGCCTAGCCCCCTTAGCCAGCGTATCGCGCGATAAGAAACTTCATTACAAAAAGTGAAATAGAAAATAAAAGTTATTTAATATTGGGGATAATAAGTTTTTCACACTACATTCCTTATATTCTAGGAGTCCGCTACAGAATTAGTAGGTTTATCAAACTAAAAAAGACTGCAAACCTAATTTTTACGCAAACTTATGATCACGAGATAGCGGCCGGTAGTATTTTTAACTAGCTGTTGACCGCAACTTTGCCCGCGTGGATGTCGTTTAAAACGTAGCCTATATTCTTTCTCAAAATCAACTCTTTCTCTGTACCAAATTTCATTAAAGTCGGTTCAGTCGTTTGGACCTGATAAGGTAACAGACAGGCAGACAGACAGACAGAGTTACTTTTGCATTTATAATATTAGTAGGGATTATAAAAAGCTATACTAAGTACTATTTCTAAGCTGTGTTACCTTCATTCATTTTTTCTGCACAAATCAACGTACGAAACTTGGCATGATTCTTTCCTACTGAAACAGCAAACCAACTGTATCGTCATTGTTTTATATTATTTCGCATTAACACATGCTTGTGAAATATATTTTATTTTAAAGAAAAATGGAAAGAAAAATTTGACTTCAGGCGAGACTCGAACTCGCGGCCTACTGGGAATCTAGTCCAGCCGCTCTTCCAATTGAACAACTGAAGTCCTGCCCGATTTGTCAAATCTTTCCTTCACATTTATTGCATTGCTTTATGGTAGCAGCAGCGCCATCTATTACCAACTATGCTAGTTAGGCAACCGATATAATAGACTTTTCAGTTTATTGAATATCGTAAAGAAGTCGCTTTTACCCTTAATAATTGTTTTGGCTGGACTAGATTCCCAGTAGGCCGCGAGTTCGAGTCTCGCCTGAAGTCAAATTTCTCTTTCCATTTTTCTTTAAAATAAAATGTATCGTCATTTTTAATTGCTCTCGGATTGCAACAAAGCGATGGATTCGATAAAACTTTGAGCTCAGCGACAGTTCGAACAAATGAAACAAAACTGTCACGGACGGTAATGAGATAAATCCGGATATGTGTTGAAGCTGGCACGGAACATTTTAAGGGGTCCGTAGTAAATAGCCAAACAAAACCTCTGTATTTTTTTTGTGATATGAAAGTAGTAAACAAGCATGCCGTTCACGTTGATGTTAAGTGATGACTGCAGTCTACACACACTGAGTCCGCCGGGCCGACTACCTATGCCGGCAACTGTTTGTCGGCGGTTTAGTTGGCGGCTTTACTTATTGCAAGTCGGAAAAGTTTGTTGGCGGCATGTCGGTGGCTTGAGATGAGGAACCTACGTGTCACTACCGCTCGTGTGTCGAGCGTACGTTCGCAAGCCGCCAACTTGTCGACGGGCAACACGCGCGGGCGCAGGTTGATGATATGATTATTTTTATATAGGCCGCCGGGTTGAATCAACGGGCTGCGTTTGCGGAAAGTATTGAGTGTTTTTTGGTAGGTTTTTTTCAGTTATGTGGGCTTTGGTACTCTGCCAGTGATTTGTGACAAAGAGTTTTTCTTTGTCACAAATCAGTGACAAAGAAAAACTCTTCGTGTGAGAGTTTTTCTTTGTGACAAAGAATGTCACAAATTCTATTCGTTTATCTTAACCGCTTGTAAAAGAAAGAATTGAACATTCTTGTGTCTGAATTAAACGTAGGTTTCATGTATTTTAATTATTAAATATCTTTGAACGATTATTTATTTTATTTTTAAGGTTTACTTTGATATATTTTTCAATAAATCAATTGTTATTCACTTTTTTTAAGTTTAACGTATTACAAGATAATAAATAATTATAAATAAATAAATATGCTTACACTCACAGGTTATAAACCTGAGTCGTGGATGCTGTTGTACACATACAACACATACAGAAATACGCAGACCCGAAACTAATATCTGTAGTACCTGTAGGCCCAAAATATTTTGCCAGTGCGGGGATTGAACCCGCGACCCTTCGAATCAAACGGTCATCTTATACCGCTGGTCTAACCGGGTCGACAAAAAAAAAACAATTCAAACTTCTAAACGATATTGTATAAACTGCAAAGTCTATCATATCGGTTGTATAGCTATTCATTAGTTATCGATGGTTGTCGTTCACCTTCCCTAGATCGGTTAAAAATCAAAAAGGGAAAGCAAAAGGAGATGTTGCGAGCTCGGCCCTAGTTCGTACACGTCCTCAAAAAATGGGTAAATTAAAGGAGAATCCGAAAAAAATACAATTAATTTATTCAAGAATATATTTTAGAGTTACTACCACATTTAAGTCAAACGATTTTATCATTTTCAACCATATTTTACATGGCGGCGATACAGCCGACGCTTCTTCAAATTGGAAATCGATTAGTTTAAGTTCTTAGTATTAACACATGAAATCGATTTCGATAGTATTTAGAAAATAAGACTTTTTTCTCCAAGTACTATATAATCAAAAAACAATTAAAAAATGAAAATGTCAAAATGACATCGCCCGCCATATTCGCCATGTTGGTTTGAGTTGCAACTCTAACTGCAAACAAAGTTTTGTAACTGCAAACAAAGCTAAATAAGTGAAAATATGCAGTAAAAAACGTTTTTATATTGATTTTGCCTGTTAATGATATTGTGTACAATACATGGCCGGAGGTCCATACATTTTTGCAACATCTCCTTTGACGCATCGGTGTGGGACTTCGGTAGCTTAGTGGTAAAGTGGCTGAACTGGTTATCTTGAGGTTGCAGGTTCGATTACTGCCCGAAGTCAAATTTTTCTTTCCGTTTTTTCTTTAATTGCCAAAGTTCACTTGCATGTGTTGTGAATAATAAATAGTACAATTCAAACTTCTATAGAATAAGACCGTTTGCTATCGATTGGAGTTGAAAAGCTTTTATCTTGTCCAGAAATAAATTATAAGAAGAGAAAAAAATATCAAGAAAGCATAAACTTTATCATAAATCTCAATAAAAAAATTGAATTTGGTAAATGTAGAAAAACCGTAGAGCCTCTACGCCGTAGCTGATTACTCGTGCTACGTCGTAGCGTACAAGAATCATTATTCATTTGACGCATCTAGTATCATGGATCTTGTTGCTCTCTTATATAACTCGGCAAATAATCGTGAAGGTCACATCAACGTATTTTTTTTTTCTATCTTATGGAAGTCTTAAACAAGCATGCAGTTCACATTGATGTTAATGATGATGATGATGATGACTGCAGCCTATAGACACCCACACAAACACCAAGGTCAAAATGCAGATGTGTTACCACTCCTGAGGTGTTATGCTTCTGTGCCGGAAATTGCAGGGCCGTGCAAACTCTCGTGCTAATTGATGATTATAGCCAGAGGTCAAAATACAGATGGGTTGCCACCTCTGAGACTTAAGTGGTTATGTCACTATTATAGTTATTACGATTATTGCACTGGTGGTAGAGCTCCAGTGACGGAGCTCGCGGGCTTAGGCACCACCGCATTACCTAATATACTTGCCGCTAAATGGTAGTGTTCAGCACTATCGTGTACCGGTCAGGTGGTAATGTAATTTCCGGCACAGAGGCATAACACCTTAGGCCTCAGGAGTGGCAACGCATCTACATTTTGACCTTGGTCTTTGTGTGGGTGTCTATAGGCTGCAGTCATCACTTAACATCAATGTGAACTGCATGCTTGTTTGCCACTTCCATAACATAAAAAAAAATGTATATTATTCTTGTCGTTTTGTATAAGAGGTTTATAGAACATTCTGTTGATACCTATTTCTATTATTAAGTATTTTTGGACCAATTTTTTTCGTTTACTTTGACATAATATATTAATCAACGTATCAGTTGTTATTCGCTTTAATTTTATATTTTGTTGTTTGACCTATCACAAGCAACATCTATTATTTGCAAGAGATTAAATAAATTATTGGGTTGAGTTTTTTGAGTTTGAGGCCTTACAATACTATCTAACTAGAACACAGTAGTGTTAAATACTACATTTCACAGCAAATAGATTAGGCAATACGCTGGTGCCTACGCCCTCGAGCTCTACACAGGAGCTCTACCATTAAAATTCAATACCAATATTAAGCATTTTATTGAATCCCGCAAATTAATATTAAAGCAATTCAATACGGGAATATAAAGGTCTGGAAACCTTTTGTCTATATCCATTGAAACCGGAAAGAGCGGCCGCCATTACGCCGGTAATGACGTATATCCGCCGCCAAATACTAGGACGGACTCGGGAGCAATATTTATTATTGTTACAAATATATGCAACTGTTTTTAACTAGGTTTTGCCCGCGGCTTCGTCCGCGTGTACTTTAATTATAACAAACTAGCTGACCCGGCAAACTTCGTATTGCCTCAGAATGAAATAATGTGTCAAAGGTTTGATAGATACGGACTATTTGTATGGGAAAATAAAATTGTGGTTTTTAATATTCCCCTTCGATTTCTTCATACTTTTTTCCCTTTTAAACCTTCCCTGGACTTCCAAAAATCATTCAAAACCAAAATTAGCCAAATCGGTCCAGCCGTTCTCGAGTTTTAGCGAGACTAACGAACAGCAATTGATTTTTATAGATTCAGATTGTTTAATGTTATTCCAATGTATAACCTATATCACTGTAAAGTTTCATCCAAATCCGTCAAGCAGTTATACAGAGTAACAAGCATTCTCACAAACTCTCGTGTTTATAATATTGGTAGGATGATATTTTATTTACGGTTTAAAATACAAAAAGCGGTCAAGTGCGAGTTAGATTTGCGTGCGCAGGTTTTCTTTTTAACCGACTTCGAAAAAAGGAAGAGGTTCTCAATTCATCCGGATCTGTTTTATTTTTTTTCATTGATTAATTTCCTATGCAATAAAAATTGGTAAATCTATAGGTAATGTCCTACTTCCGGCTTTTTTTTTTCAAATTAGTTAAATGTACCCGAAATAAATCGAAAAACTGCCCAAAATAAAGTTTTGCGTTATTAGGGGAGAATATGCTTTGGTAGTGCTTCAGTGACGGAGCTCGCGGGCGTAGGCACCACCGCATTACATAATTTACTTGCCGCTCAATGGTAGTGTTCAGCAGGTCAGGTGGCAATGTACGGCCCTGTAATTTCCCGCACAGAGGCTTATCACCTTGGGCCTCAGGAGTGGTAACGCATCTGCATTTTGACCTTGGTTTTCGTGTAAGTGCGGCTGCACTGGTTATCCTGAGGTCGCAGATTCGATTCCGTTTTCTTTAATTTCTTAAAAAGGTCTATATTGGGATTGGATAATAAAGGCATTAGTAGTGTTTAGAAATTATTTGTGATTTTACAAACCCAAATACGCTACTCAAAAACGTTATGGAATGTTATATAGAAGGGACAAAATGGTTTCACGGCTGATAAAAAATTTCCTTGTTTTACCACCGGGACACTCTCAAATGATTGCAAATGTACACCGCTCCTCAATTTGGAGGACGTGGTCTAATATTTTAGACCTCTTAAGACTTAAGAGTTTCAATAACATAGATAATCATGATATGATATACATTTTATGAATCGAACATGACGTTTTCAAGGTTAAGAGAAAATAAATATGATAAAAGAGCAAGACTTTAAAACGCTATCGTTGATTGAAAAGTCCATTTGCAATACAAAATAGGATAAATAGGATCATATTATGATTTAATAGCCTATTTTATGTTTCACATTTCCTAAGTCCGTCCCTGGTCAGTTTGGTGCGGGGCAGCATATTTACATAGTGATTTAGCACCCGTTTGCTGCTCTAATGGATTTGATACGCATCGCACCCGCAGTGCTAACTAGAATAACCACTTCCGATACCTTGCCGGGAAAAAATATTAAATAAGAATCGTAAAAGGTTCCGTAAGTAATATACCTTTTTTTTTGTATTTATCCAACAAAAAAAAAGACATGAACTGCTTAAAAAACTCTCCGGGTACAAATAGAAATAAAAAGGGACATCCAATTCGATTTGCCGTTTCACATAAAACTCAGAAGTAATGTGGACAGGTGTCGTCCGCTCTTAAACTACGCAATGAGCTCGGACACTTAGGAGAATGAAAAACGTACTTTGATTTGCCGGATTCTTATTTATTGGTTACCTTTTCTCTATTTTGTTACAGAAAAAGATTTGGAGTGTAAGTTTTTAGTAAAACAAAAACATCTTATTGAACACTTCAAAGATTACAATGATTATTATCATTCCCACCTGACCGGAACACGATAGTGCTAAACACTACCATATAGCGGCAAGTATATTAGATCATGCGATGATGTCTGCGCCCGCAAACTCCGTTACTGGAGCTCTACCACCAGTAAATACTATTTAATGGTTCAAAAAATAAAAGCAAAGTAATGAAAAATAGTCCTACTTGTAATTGTGTAGCAGATATAACAATTTTTGAAAGGCATTCTTCAGTAGTATACTTTTTAGATAAATGTATGATAAAATTATGGTCTTACAATTTCAATAAAAAACAACAACAGAAAAGATCTTAAGCCTTATGAATGGTAACCGAGGTACTTCTATCACATATTTATTCGTCTCACAAATATTTTTGAGGCCAAATTTGCGACAGCCATTTAGGTACCTGACGATTAATAAAATAAAAGAAAATAAGATATCAAATTATTAAATAAGAATAGACATCAAATTGTTGCTATAATTTTTTTGAAACTTTTCCTTTTGTGATTGTCTTCAGGAATATTCTTAAAAGCATAATACATTTTCCAAGTCCGTCCCTGGCCCGATAGTGCGGGGCAGCATATTTACATAGTGATTTAGCACCCGTTTGCTGCTCTAATGGATTCGATACGCATCGCACCCGCAGTGCCACCGCAGTGCTAACTAGAATAATCACTTCCGATACTTTGACAGAAAAATAAGGGGTAGCAAGGGATTGGTTTCACCTGAGAATGCCGTGATTTAAATGTTATGAATGTAGTTAATTAACAGTTAACATTGATGGTAAGGTAAGCCTACAGACGTCTTAGCGGGAAACAAGTGTTTTGGCGGGCTATATTATATCATATTGAGTCGCATGAAATCGGGATTTTTTTATCTTTGTATAAATACAAACCCCCTTATGCATAACCGTACATTAGATACGTTTTAGCTATGAATGAAGAATGCTTTGTCTTTGTCAGTTGCATTGTCAAATGTGCAGGATAGAAAAATATAAAGGAGGGATTAGCAACACTTTAGCTAAAATACGTTTATGAATAAGGGAGAAAGTTTCTGCCTATTAAATGTTTATAAAACAAAAATTATTGGAATTAAAAATATATATGGCTATATATAAAGGTAGCAGCGCTGGACCACAAGGAAACCATTGTTTAATTATCTCATTCATTTATGATATTCGAATGTGTTATTGCAGAAACTCCGGCACAGATACTCTAGAATTACATTTATATTTGATGCAGCATTGAACCTAAACCAACACATAAACGCAAGCACAAATCACGAAACCTCAACACCCCAATTCATCAAGTAAAAAAAACAAAGTGAGTATACAAATCTTTAAGAATCCCTCCATAATTTCCCATTTGAACCCGACAAGATTTAATTTAAAAGTAAAATAAGCCATAAACTTGGATAAACTAAATGAAGTCGTTTGTTTGAAACTTGTACAACTGTCTTTAAAGCTGTAAATGTAATGCAAAGTTATGGTTGTCAGATAAAACACCTTTAGCGTTTTCTTACATCCAGTAGAGAGCGAGGTTTTAACTTTCCTGGAATTTATAAAAGAAAGACGTAGATGTATAAAAATAAAGACTGGTACGCAGTTACAAACACCGAGAATTAACGCATGTGATATCACTACTTTTTTTTTACAAAAATCGAAAGTTTTGGAAGGATAACGTGTACGGGTGTAGAAAAGTGATATTATGGAGTGAAAAGTGATTTTTCATGTTGCCTCCAAACTTCGTAAAAACTCCTAGTAAAGTCCCCGTTAATTTATGGAGCCATCTCATGATATTCCATATGGAACCATCCATTCATCATCATTTCCATATGGATATTCATTATCATAAGAAATGAAGAATATATAAATAACTGAAGATTGGCTGTAAAGGACTTGAATGTCCGTATACCAAACTATGAAAAAAAAAACAAGAAATGAAGTCTTTCATGTGAGTGGAAAAGAAAGACACGTCTGAAATTACTTTTTTTTTTTTTTTTTTATGTAATAAAAGTGGCAAACAAGCATGCAGTTCACATTGATGTTAAGTGATGACTGGAGCCTATAGATAACCACACAATGACCAGAGGTCAAAATGCAGATGCGCTGCCACTCTTGAGACATTAGGTGTTATGCCTCTGTGCCGGAAATTACAGGGCCATACATTACCACCTGACCGGAACACGATAGTGCTGAACACTACCATTTAGCGGCAAGTATATTAGGTAATGCGGTGGTGCTTACGCCCGCGAGCTCCGTCACTGGAGCTCTACCACCAGTAAAACTTTACAGATACTGCACCTTACAAAAGCTATGTCCGGCTTATAATTAAGGCATACCTGCTTTTATTGACAAGGAAACATCTCCGACATAAGTTTCCCCTATCGAATGAGCCGCCGACAGAATGTTTCGTGAATCAGTTGTTTAACGACAAAACCCTCTAACTACGAACGATTCGCAGACAAAATCATTTCATAATTGACCCGGAGTGAATGAGAGGCTGACCCCGACTTAACCAGGTTATGTCGAAAGGTGCGGTGTTAGGTTTTTTTTCCAGGTCTCCCCTCAAGAAGGTTGATAGACTCGTGCCCAGCAGTGGGACGTATCAAGGGTTGTCATTATTAAATCCATGAAACAGTTTTTTTGTTGGCCCATTGTTCGTTGTTGAGAGGTTTTGTCGTTGAACAACTGTTAAACGAAACTTTATGTCAGCGAATCATTCGATAGAGAAACGATAAGTTTACTTCAGAATCGCTTGTGTTTTGTAATAATAGTTCCTCACCCAAACCGTAACCTGTTACTGCTCTTTTAATTCTTTTAAAAGAAATAATGATTGCAAACATGCATGCATTTCACACGGATGGTAAGCGGATGGTAAGGAATACTGCAGCCTATACATCTCCACAAAAACTGGTGGTTACCTCTGAGGCCTAAGTTTGGTATAGTTGTTACTGTAAACGTACGTAACTTCACGCTTGTGATTCGCGAAGGGGTAGGCAGAGGTAAATGCATGCATTCAAGCATACATGCAAACACCCACCATTCGCCGATAACGTTTTTGGTCCATGTCACAGGTGTCGAGCCTGTTGACATCTCCGGGCACATTACCAAACTTCGAAGTACGGGGAAGTTTCCATAAAATTGGAAAACCTAAAATAAACCAGAATCAGAATCAGAAACTCATTTATTCATTTAGGATGACAGGCACCTCTTATGACACGTCAAAAACAAACAAAATAAATTAAAGTGAATAACGATTGATATACATGTCAAACAAGATAAAAAATATATGTAAAGTAAAGAATATCACTAAGATAAAACTAAATATAATATGCTAGTGTAAAAAGTATATAAGTAGAATGTCTCATTTCCCCTTTACAAACTGGTAACAAACCTGAAATAAAGGACTTTACACCATTATCTCTGATAACCTAACCTGGAAATCGAACCCAGGAGGCGTTGTCGTAGTTGTTTCTGTCCTATATTTATTTCCTTTAAATAAATCTTGATTAAAGATTTAAATATCAGACCTTGTTTTTTTAATGAATAATGTAAATTTAAATTGAATATCCACTATTTACAAATTCAATTAAAAGCTTTCCGCAGTAGTTGATATACGTAATAATGGAATTGTACAATCGGAGAATTAATTAATGCAAACATTCGCGTTGATCAAACAGACATGCTGTTTACATGTATGAGAGTACTGCATTCGTGTACAGTCGGCTGGGAATATATTATGTTTATAATAGATTGGGGAAAAAGTCTTTTCGCATTATAGTATGTATGAACTTGTAATAAAATCTCTTTGGCTGTAGTAATTGTATCTGGCTGGTTTTGGTATCATTGAAAGTTAAAATTTTAAAGAACATAATTCCAAATTCAAATTAGGCAAATGTGTGATTTTCATTTGTTTTTCGTACTGTCAAGATGAGTGAATCTAATGAAGAAATTCTATACATTTTAAAATTTTACTACAAAAGAGGTAAAAATGCAACGCAAGCCGCGAAAAAAAATTGCGATGTTTATGGACCTAGTGCAGTGTCTGTGAGAGTAGTACAAATTTGGTTTAAGCGTTTTTAATCCGGAAATTTTGATGTCAAAGATGCACCTCGCTCTGGTCGCCCTATTACGAATAAAATGGACGCCATTTTTGAAAAAATGGAGCAAGATCGACATATCAGTAGTTACGACGTAGCTGAAGAACTGAGAATTGATCACAAAACAGTTTTGGCGCATTTGAAAAAAGCTGGGTACGAAAAAAGCTCGATATTTGGGTACCTAACGAGCTCACTGAAAGAAACCTAATGAACCGTGTACTCACTTGTGATTCTTTATTACGACGTTATGAAACCGAATCATTTTTGAAGAAGCTGATAACTGGTTATGAAAAGTGGATCACGTGCGACAAGAACGTGCGAAAAAGGTCGTGGTCAAAGGCCGGTCAGGCTTCACAGACTGTGGCGAAACCCGGGTTAACTCGCAAGAAGGTGATGTTGTGTGTGTGGTGGGATTGGAAGGGCATTATTCATTATGAGCTATTACCACCAGGCAGGACTATCGATTCTGAACTCTACTGCGAACAACTGATGAGATTAAAGCAAGAAGTTGAGAGAAAGCGGCCGGAATTGATCAACAGAAGGGGTGTGGTGTTTCATCATGATAACGCTAGACCTCACACATCTATAGCCACTCAGCAAAAATTAAGAGAGTTTGGCTGGGAGGTGTTAATGCATCCGCCGTATAGTCCTGACCTTGCACCTTCAGATTTCCACCTTTTTCGGTCTCTTCAGAATTCTTTATGCAATGTTAGGTTAACATCACGAGAGGACTGCCAAATCTACTTATCGCGGAATTTTGATGAGAAGTCCCAAAATTTTTATAGCAATGGGATCACGTCCCTACCTACAAGATGGCAAAAGGTTATTGAACAAAATGGTACATACATACTTTAGTTAAATTTAAATAAACTATATTAAAAAATGTTTTGAATTATCTTAAAAAATGCGAAGAAACTTTTTCCCCAACCTAATATAAAAATAACGTTCAATATGTTGATACGTTGCCATTACGAGAATCTACTGGGGCCTAAGTTGTTATGCCAGTGTGTCGAAAATTACGGGTCCTTACATACATTTTCACCTAAGCGAGACACGATAATGGTAAACGCTGCCATCTACCAAATGGATAAAGTTGTAAAACAAATTAAAAGTGCTCTTCAGGAGTCAGGATTATCTATACTAATATTATAAAGCTGAAGAGTTTGTTTGTTTTTTTGTTTGCTTGAACGCGCTAATCTCAGGAACTACTTGTCCGATTTGAAAAATTCTTTCAGTGTTAGATAGTCCATTTATTGAGGAAGGCTTTAAACTTATATAACATGCTAAGATGAATAGGAGAGGGTAGGTAACATTGCAACCGCGCAAAGCCGGAGTGGGCCGCTAGTATGTAATATATGAATAAACTGAATGTTGCGGTGATGTCTACTCCCTTGAGCTTCGTCACTCAAGCTCTACCACCAGACTTTTTCGTAAAGTTATCATCTAGCAGCACTTCAATTTGAGAAAACACTCGAGAGAATATAATTTTAACGTCAACAAAACAGATTTATGTACAAAACGAATTTATCACGCAATCTCAACTTTTCAGTTACTCTTTTTTAACTTCTCATGAACACATTTTTATAACAATAATAATATGAAAAGTTCTTAATAACTCCATTTCATACAATACTATTGTTATAAAGCGACTCTTTTGTTTAGCAAACTTACTCAGAGTGACAAAGGAAGTATTGTTATTAAGTTTCGAAGTGAAAAGTAGTTACTAACAATTTTTTTAATGTACGGCCCTGTAATTTCAGGCACAGAGGCCATAACACCTTAGGCCTCAGGAGTGTTAATCCGAAAATTTTGATGTCAAAGATGCACCTCGTTCACATTGATGAATGTGAACTGCATGCTTGTTTGCCACATTAATTACATAAAAAAAAAAAAAAAAAACTTTAATGATTGAAGATTTTCTAGATACACTTAATGTACATTTTTATGCTAAGTATTTTTATAATATAAAACAAGCGAATGCGTTTGCAGTGTGCTGGAGTGATGCTGATATTATCTAACCTTTACCTTTTTACCGAAAATTAGTTACCTAATGCGATTTTTACTGGTGGTAGAGATCCAGTGATGGAGCTCGCGGGCGTAGGCATCACCGCATTACCTAATATACTCGCCGTTAAATGGTAGTGTTCAGCACTATCATTTATCGGTCAGGTGGTAATGTACGGCTCTGTAATTTCCGGCACAGAGGCATAACACCTAATGCCTCAGGAGTGGCAGCGCATTTGCATTTTGACCTCTGGTCATTGTGTGGGTGTCTATAGGCTGCAGTCATCACTTAACATCAATGTGAACCGCACGCTTGTTTGCCACTTTTATTGCATAAAAAAAAAATGGTGTTTCATCCGCGGCACAATAAGGACACTCGGCTAAAATTCCAGACAAACACTCATTGTGGTTACCTACAACACAGACATCAATCAAGACATGTTTTTACACGCAAACACACAGTTGCCCGCTCGCAACCTCAGTGCCCGAGCCGAGGGAGGTGCGGGCTGCAAAGGGGGAAATCAGGCGGGCCGTCGAAGTGTCCATTCGTCCATTTCTTATGTACTGGAAGTGGTAAACAAGCATACATTTCACATTGATATTAAGTGATAACTGCAGCCTATATACTCTTACATAAAGACCAGAGGTCAAAATGCAGATTCGTTACCACTTCTAAGGCCTGAGGTATTATACCTCTGTGCCGGTAATTACAGGGGTACTACCCCTACATTTTCTTTAATTACTATTACTAAGCTAAAATAAAAATGGTGCCTACACCCTGTAGCTCCGATACTGGTACCCTATCACCAGTTGATACACTGAACATTAATTTTGTCTGTCCGACTGTACCATCACAGTTTGATCTTACTTAACATATCAAAACATTGCGACAAAGTAATCTATTAAATATTCTATTTGTACTGAATTGTTACAAAATAGTTGGTGCCATGAAATAGTGTGGAACGAGACTACAGGGCTGGCTCTAGTTTTGATATCTTTAATAAAAAAAAAATACAAATAATTTATTTCAAATTGGTCTACAAGGACACTTTTGCATTGTCGGGTTATAAGCTACCTAGAGAGAATGACTTATAATAATAATCCAATAGGTATTAATAAATACCAATTTAATAATAATATTTAACCGATACGTGAATCATCAAATTTTCTATTCCTTCATAGAAGAAAAAGAAAAATCTGTTCGTCATAATCATAGTGATTCACTTAGCAGAGTTCCAAGTGCAGGCTTTACTGAGAAGAACTCCGCTACCCAACAAACTCAGCGTGTTGCTCTTTTGTCAAAACCTTAGCTTTAATTCAAATATTATTAAATAAAATAAAGATAATGTGAACGTCCATGGCATATAAATATTTGCATATAAACACATACGCAAATACCTATCAATAGCTTAATATCGTGGTAGAATATAACACCCGTAAATTACAACAGACCAGTCCCCACAATCAGCACCCGTCCACGAGTATGACGCATGTGGCAGAATAGTAATAATATAAAAACAATTATTAAGGGTAAAAGCGACTTCTTTACGATAATCAATAAACTGAAAAGTCTATTATATCGGTTGCCTAACTAGCATAGTTGGTAATAGATGGCGCTACTGCTACCATAAAGCAATGCAATAGATGTGAAGGAAAGATTTGACAAGTCGGGCAGGGCTTCAGTAGCTCAATTGGAAGAGCGGCTGGACTAGATTCCCAGTAGGTCGCGAGTTCGAGCCTCGCCTGAAGTAAAATTTTTCTTTCCATTTTTCTTTAAAAATAAAGTAATTACATTTGTATAAACGTTCTTTAATTACTTTTTTAAATTTATTAACAGATAGACTTTGAACATTTTTTGGACTTTATTATAGAATCGTATACACTGACCTCTGAAAGAATTATTTACTCTATGCAGTCGTGTTACATGCATGGACAACTTGTATTTGTTCCTTGTGTTCATATTATGATCATTTGTTCTCATAGGAAACTCATTAATATTTTTCTGGACATACAATAAGTTTTCGTATAAAAAATTATATGTAGCTACCTCCATCGATTTCGTAAACGCCTGGCGTAGCGTTGAGAACTAACACAATAATTACTTATGGTATCTTGAGGTCTTGCAGACTAAATATACACTAAATATACGCGAGATAAATCCGTAAAAATAGTTTTATTTCAATGAGTGTAAAACCTAAGAACTAACGCTCTCACCAGTCGGATTTTCGTGGCTTTTGTGATGTTCCGGTTCCTCCATATTTTTGTGAGTTTGCCCATAGCCGACCTTGTAATAGCCATACGTCGCTTAATTTCATCTACACTTCCGCCGTTATTCGAAATAAGAGCCCCTAGATATATATATGACTGCACAACTTCACAATTCGCAATTCTGGTGACCTCTGGCGAGTTATTGATAGCTTGGTTAATTATCATTACTTTTGTCTTATTACGATTGACTTTTAGACCAAATTCGAGGCTAGTGCGTTCCATTTTGCTTAATAAATCTTCTATATGGTTTATGCTTGTTGTGATCAAAGTCGTATCGTCAGCATATCGAAGATTACAGATTTTAATTCCTCCGATTGCGATTCCGTCTGTCCAATCTTCGAGGGTTATTTTCATGATAATTTCTGTGTACATGTTAAATAAAAGTGGTGAAATAATGCACCCTTAACGTACTCCTGAACAGGGTTGGAAACTATGCGATAAAATATCGTCCGTTTTAACAGAAGCCGTGCTCGGTTCATACAGTCGTTTGAGAAGGTACACAAGATGTTTGGGTGTACCCATTGCCAGCAGCGTTTCCCATAGCTTAGGCCATTTTACTGAGTCAAATGCCTTTGAGAAGAGAAGTCCACGTAGCAGATTTAAATTGGTGTATTCCCTTGCTTTTTCAATAATTTGGCGGATCGTCAAGATTTGTTCTCTGTACAAGATTTGTTCTAGTAATAACTACTGCAGATACATAATTAGGTACTTTGTTCTCAGGGGTGGCAATGCATCTGCATCTTGACCTCTGGTTTTTATGTAGATGTCTATAGCGTGCACTTAACATGAATGTGAGTATGCCTGCTTGCCACTTTCCTTACATAAAAAAAAATATATATATAAATTATAATCACACATCAAACCTTCATTTATACGTTTTCTCTGTGGCGGATATCACGTGAAGCGATATTCAATTTTATTATTCAATTTATCAATATTTAGGAGACAAATACATACTAAACTTTTTTCTTTCTAAAAACTGTAACTTACACCTAACTTTTAAGGATAGATTTCAAGTTGTTAAATCAATAAAATAAATAAATGCTTTTGTGTTTAAAAATATTTTTGTTTTCCCAAAATTTGGATTACTTTAAAGCTTCCAAGTAAATGTTTTTGCTCACATTCCTAGTTAATCTTATTCTCTTCTACTAGGAATATGGATTTGTTTTAATTACTCGCTTGAGTAATTCATAGATAAACGCAATTGAAACGATTTATCGTAGCACTGCTACGAGCGTAGCGCGTAGACGTGCTACGTGCTACGATAAAGTGAGTTTTAGTAAAAGTGTTTGTCGTTTGATTATAGTCTGTGGTAAGATATTCCAGGCATTTCGTTTTAAAGCATTATTCACACAGAAAGTTTCTTTATATTTATATTCTAGTTCTTTTTACGAGCTAAGAAATAAAACCATAAGACGGCTATTTTGAAAACTAGAACATTTGAAGATCAATTTACGAGTATTTAGTGTTTTATATTTATAAACCAATTATTATTAATAAAATAAACATTTTTTCTCAAATTTCGTTTTTTTTAATGACTATTTATTTGTGTGTTAATTGATGTTATTCTTCTTGAAACCAAGAAAAAGGGCACCTCTAAATTTTATTATTTTTTTTATATTTTATTTTTCACAGAGGCAAAACATTTGTTTTTTGTCTGCAGTATTGCACAAACAATGCGTGTGAACTGCATGCTTGTTTGCTTAAAAAACAATATATGTACCCTACAAAAAAGACAAATCTCATTACACCTCTCCGGCTAAGATCCAACAAACCGCGACCAGGACATGACAAAAAAAAACACAAAACGTATAATATTATTATGTTTACAAACATAAACTGACACTGAGATAACAGAAATGTTCGGCTCTAAAATCTGAATATCTTTTTTTTTATATAATGTAAGTGGCAAACAAGCATACAGTTCACATTGATGGTAAGTGATGACGGCAGCCTATAGACTCTTATTTAAAGCCCAGAGGTCTAAATGCATATGCGTTACCACTTTTGAGGCCTAAGGTGTAATGCCTCTGGCAAATTACAGGGCCGTACATTAATACCTGACCGGAACACGATAGTGCTGAACACTACCATTTATGCGATGCTGCTTACGCTCGCGAGCTCCGTCATTGGAGCTCTACCAATCTATATCTATTCTTGTCATACTAAGGTCAGGTATGAGTAAAGCAGTCGCTTGGTAATTGGTCGAAATGGACCGAGATCTAATTACCGATGTACCGAATTCGAGGTAATGACTTAATGAAATAGCTTCACTGAATTAACCAATGTTTGAGCAAATGTTTGTGGTCAGGGGAGAGTCGTAACATTGTTACAGGTCTTATAACAAACTAAATACATATTTGCTTTATTTTCTACTAGCTGGTGCCCGCGACTTCGTCTGCGTAGGATTAGTATTACTCACAGTATTTTTATAAATTATAGCCTATGTGTTATTCTGATGAACAAGCTAGACTATTTTATTGTAAAGTTTCATTCAAATCCATGCAGTAGTTTTTAAGTGAAAGAGTAAAAAACATCCATCAATACTTACAAACTTTTGCGTTTACGAGTATAATATTAGTAGGCTTTGTGTCATATAGAAATAATAAATAACTCATAGGAATACGCCAATTTTTTTCTTTTTTCATGTTACCACTAAAAGTGTCCGTAACTATACAATGAATAAAGACAGAAACTAGTCTACCACATAATAACACAATAAGTAGCCCTTTCTTACTCTTGTCCCTTTGTTACAGTGTAATGGTGTTTTTACATATCTCAGTGGATCATACTCTCTAAAGAATCATGGCAACATTTGTACAGAAAAAATGAAAAAAAGGTATATGGTAAAACAGCATGGAAATATTATCCAGTGAACCTAAACAACATTTCCTGATACTTAAAATATTTTTAACTCTAGAATAAAAAGTTTGAAATTGAACTTTAGTATGGAGTGCTTCTACTGTTGTTAGGAAAGACGATTTTTATTCCGGTGATTTAAAAATATTTTAAATACCAGAAAATGTTCTTTAGGTTCCCTAGATAATATATCTAATCCGTTTTACCTTGTACCTCTTTCTAACTTTCTTTGTACAAATCAATGTATGAAACTCGCCATGATTCTTTAATGTAAATAAATATGTTACATTACTATATTACAAGTATGAAGAGAATGATGACTGCAGATGAGGCGCGGCAGGTGTGTCAGAACTGGGATATCTGGCGCTCCACACTCTCAGCCTACCCCGTTAGGGCCCTGGCGTAAAGATACACACACACACACACACCTTATTATACTAAAGAGGTTAGAGTGTAATAGTCTTAATTTTCGCAATAACATACGCTAGAGAATATTAGATATGAAAGAAAAATTCTACTTCGAGCAGAAATCGATCCTGCAACCTCAGAATGACCAGTTCAGCCACTTTAAGGCAGCTAGACTAGGCTACAGTATGCCTTAGGTCTACCTATATGGTCAATATAGGTGAGCCTGAGACAATATAATACTTAACCACAAATATAGTTAACCGGCCATCTTTTTAGTCAGTTCACAGCGTTATATTTTTCTCTGTTATCATTGAATATGATTGGGCGAGATTCTTACCTTGCCGTTATACAGTTTCGACTAGCACGAAGGTAACAAAACAATAACCTGTGTACTGCCAACTTATTTCTTATTTCTGTTTGTTTGTAATGATAATTTTTCGATTTTGTTATTCACAAACTAAATGATATTACAGGTATAATGATAATATGATACAAAATAAATGTAATTTGCTAATAGTTTCTTTTTTGTTTTTATTTTCTTTTCTTTTCTTTGTGTCAATTTGTCTGATACTTCATATTGGTACTAGGATAAGCATTGCATGTATCTTCCGTTATATAAAAGGAGATGTTGCAAAAATGTATGGACCTCCGGCCATGTATTGTACACAATATCATTAACAGGCAAAATCAATATAAAAACGTTTTTTACTGCATATTTTCACTTATTTAGCTTTGTTTGCAGTTACAAAACATTATTTGCAGTTAGAATTGCAACTCAAAACCAACATAGCGTATATGGCGGGCGATGTCATTTAGACATTTTAATTTTTTTTAATTGTTTTTGATTATATATTAGGTACTTGGAGAAAAAGTAATATTTTCTAAATACTATCGAAATCGATTTCATGTGTTTATACTAAGAACTTAAAGATATCGTTACCCAATTAAGAGAAATTCATCGGAACTTCTTTAAATTGATCGATTTGATACATTGTTTTTTTGGTAATATGTGATGCACTAGTAAGATACAGATAGCATTAGTTTTGTTTTATCTACATAGGCACTATCCCAAGCGTCGACTGTATCGCTGCCATGTTGAACATGGTTGAAAATGATAAAATCGTTTGAATTAAATGTGGTTGTAACTCGAAAATGTATTTTTGAATAAATTAATTGTATTTTTTTCACATTCTTCTTTAATTCACCCATTTTTTGAGGACGTGTACGAACCAGAGCCGAGCTCGCAACGTCTCCTTTAATTTTTAAGGTGGTATACTATGAACTAAATTTATAAAATAAATTCTATTCTATATCAAATATTAAGCTTCCAATACACAAAAAAATATAATGATCTATAATGACTGTGAATCCCACGCATTACATTAAATTTTGTATGTCACCAATCTAACATTGTCAAAGTTATTTCAAAGACGCCTACGAAGAAGTAATATTCCTTCCTTTCGTCACTTGTTCTGTACGATGTAAATATCTTTTATGGAGCCTCCTTTCCTTTAAAGGATTCCTCTAGGGATGTCACTAATTTTTTTACTGGTGGTAGAGCTCCAGTGACGGAGCTCGCGGGCGTAGGCACCACCGCATTACCTAATTTACTTGCCGCTAAATGGTAGTGTTCAGCACTATCGTGTTCCGGTCAGGTGGTAATGTACGGCCCTGTAATTTCCGGCACAGAGGCATAACACCTTCTTCGTCTTCATGTGGGTGTCTATAGGCTGCAGTCATCACTTAACATCAATGTGAACTGCATGTTTATGTTATTTATGGAAGTGGCCAACAAGCATGCCGTTCACATTGGTGTTAAGTGATGACTTCAGCCTATAGACACCCACACAAAGACCAAGGTCAAAATGCAGATACGTTACCACTCCTGAGGCCTACGGTGTTATGCCTCTGTGCCGGAAATTACGGGGCCGTACAATACCATCTGATCGGAACACGATAGTGCTGAACACTACCATTTAGCGGCAAGTGTATAAGGTAGTGCGGTGGTACCTACGCCCGCGAGCTCTATCACTGGAGCTCTACCACCAGCGAGATACCATGTCTCTGTTAAAAGTTATTACGGGGCCGTACATTATGAGATGTAATCAACATCACTAGTAAGTTCTCGACCCCTCAAGTTCCTCACTTGTAATAATCGTACCTTCGGCAAATATGAAATTGTTACTCCGAAACAAATTGGGTTAGATGGGGTAATATTATTGTTAACGATCCGGTCAAGTGGGAATCGAAATAATTGTGATATTCGAACACAATGACATTTTTTTATCTAAAGTGGCAAATGAGTATGCAGTTCACATTGATGTTAAGTATGTATGTATGTATGTATCTTCACGCCAGGTCCCTAACGGGGTAGGCAGAGAGTGTAGAGCGCCAGATATCCCGGTTCAGACAAACCTCTCGTGCCTCGTCGACCTTCATCATTCTCTTCATACATGCACGCCGATTCCTAAGACTCTTGACCCCACCATCAGACAGAACTCGACCTATTTGGTCATGGTAGGTCAGCCTTGGTCTTCCTGGGCCTCTGATGACTTTATCCTATTTATAGACATCATCGATTAACCTGGTTTTAATATAGCTACAAGTTATAATAGGCAACGAGGGTCTATACCTTAAACTTTACCACTAGTAGTGTAGTAGCTCAAGTGCCAATTATATAATTATAATTTACTCTAAAGAAATATTTTTCCCTATCTCGTTCTACCATCCCGAATTACGGATTAAACATGTTTTGTCTCTCCGTGTAGTTTTTTTTTAAATGAGATAAACGGGGATAACCTGTTCAATCTCTCACTATCTATAGGATACGAGGGGATAGATGAAATTGGAAGGGATAAACGAAAATTGCTAATGATGTTCAATTTAACAAGAATTGTCGTATCTTTCTTGTTCGACTAAGTTATTGAAATGCACTATCATTTTGAGATAGTATAATTTTGAACTAATTTCTGTAAATAAGTGACTAAAGACAATTCCACCTATAACCTATAGATTACAGAAATACCTATTGCAGCCTTAATCATTTAAAGTAACTTGGAAAGCTCTCAATAGTACCTTTAAAACACGAAGACGTACCTACATTGCAAACTATTTATAGTAACATCTTTACCTTCTGTGTTGTTCCATCTCTAATTATGGATAATTTCTGTTTCCCCAACCACATTTTTTTTTCGAAGTGAGATAAGCGGTGATAACCTGTTCAATCTGTCACCTGTCGTTCACGAGGGAACAGATCGAATTGGAAGGGATAAACGGAAATTGCTAATGATGTTCAATAAAATTGAACAGGAATCGTCGTATCTTATGTCGCATTGTCGGAATTGCAGAATTGATTGAAGATATCTTGTAGGATTCCGTACCTAAAGAGAAATAAACGACATTGTAAAATATAATTTGTGTCTGTCTGTCTGTTTGCCTGTCACAGCCAATTTGACACTTGACCAATCGAGTATGATACACATTTTTAAATCAGTGACCCAAATGTGAACATGTCACACTATGAAATGAATATAAAATATGGAATCCAATTTTGGAATATATAATATATAATTTAAGATAACATCGAAATCTTTCAACTGTACGAGACCCTGTACTCGCGATTTCTACTCGCACTTGGCTGGTTCCTTAAATTTTTTCAATGCCGCGTTTTTTTTTCCTTGTTACGGATTATTTCTGTCGCCCAATCTACGTTTTTTCGAAGTGACATAAGCGGCGATAAATGGTTCAATCTGTCACCTATTGGTTACGAGGGGACAAATCAAATTGGAAGAGATAAACGGAAATTGTTAATGATGTTCAGTTTAACAGGAATCGTCGTTTCTATCTTGTGAGAAGATAAGACGATTTCCGAAGTCGGAACTACAGAATTGATTTATGGTTGTATATTTTACGGTAATATGAATAGCTTTTAGGTTTTTATTATTTAAGTATTCTATATCAATTAGGTAACTTTTCAAACACACACTCTTTTTACTGGTGATAGAGCAACAGTGATGAACTACTGCATTACCTAACATATTTGCCGCTAAATGGTAGTTATTCAGCACTATCGTGGTCCGGTCAGTTGGCAATGTACCTGTAATTTCCGGCACAGAGGCCTAACACCTAAGGCCTCAGGAGTGGTAACGCATCTACATTTTGACCTTGGTCTTTGTTTGGGTGTCTATAGGCTGCAGTCAACACTTTACATCAAAGTGAACTATATGCCATGCATTGTTTACCATTTCCATTACATAAAAACACACATAATTATGGGATTGATATTTGATATCTTCTATTTAAATAAAAATCAATTGCTGTTCGTTCGTCTCGCTAAAACTTGAGAACGGCTGGACCGATTTGGCTAATTTTGGTTTTGAATGATTTTTGGAAGTCCATGAAAGGTTCAAAAGGTAAGAAGATATGAAGAAATTGAAGGGAAGAAGTAAAAACCACAATTTCATTTTTCAAACAAATAGTTCATATCTATCAAACCTTTGACACAATATTTCATTGTGAGGCAATACGAAGTTTGCCGGGTCAGCTAGTTTTAAATATTTTTTATTTCGTCTCAAGGACGTTCTACCTCTATCCTCCACAGACCTAATAACCATAATATCCAGTCGTTGTCCCTTTGTAAATATTGCCAAATATCGTCGCGATACGAAAGGGTGGAATCAAATCACAATAAGACCCGGTGCTTTATCCAGTTATTGCTTATTTCTTCAGAAATATAAACTAATGTCGGTTCTTTTTGTTGGATGACGAAGACATAACACAACATACGTTTTGCGAATACATAGACCATACATACGTGGAAAAAGGTTTTTGATCAGTGTGTGTTGCCAGTGACGACATATGGGACAGAAACGTGGTCGCTCACTACGAAGCGTAGGCAGTCCTCCCACAAGATGGACCGACGACCTGGTGAAGGTCGCGGGCAATCGCTGGATGAGGGCGGCCCGGGACCGTTCGTTGTGGCAATCTTTGGAAGAGGCCTTTGTTCAGCAGTGGACGTCTTTTGGCTGAAATGATGATGATGATGACATACGTTGTTGTATGTTGAAAAAGTTGTTCTTGATTACTACACCATTTAAATTTGACTTCAGACAGAAATCGAACCTGCGACCTCAGGATAACTAGTCCAACCATTCATTGTCCAACATTCTACTGATATACTTTTTTACATTAGTTTATGTAATTTAGTTTTATCTTAGTGATATTCTTGACTTTACATATATTTTTTATCTTGTTTGACATGTATATCAATTGTTATTCACTTTAATTTATTTTGTTTGTTTTTGACGTGTCATAAGAGGTGCCTGTCACCCTAAATGAATAAATGAGTTTCTGATTCTGATTCTGATTCTGAACCGCTTTACTACTAAGCTACTAAAGTCCATAACCTGAAAGTCGAAATTTTCTACCCTTTCTGATTTTTAAAATTCTTGAAAATACCTTAGAGGTTATTTATTTGCCCGGAGACGTGAGTAAGCTCTTCACCTTTTACATGGGCCAGAACGTAACCGGCGAATCGAAGGTATTTGCATGTATGCTCTTATGGATGCATTTTCCTCTGCCTGTCTCTTTGGGAATTACAGGCATGAAGTTACATTAAAAACGCTACATTTTTGTGCCGATTTGAATAACAGTTAAAATAATATTTTATGCTCTTTCTTATCAAGCTTTCCAAAATATCCTTTCATCGTACTGTTATCTTTTGAACTCCGGAAAATCATCCTTTTAATTGCCTTTTGAGGGTTTAACTTGTCCAGTGAGGTACAAGTTGGGTTGAACTGGGTTGTAACGGTATTACGTTATGGGACGTTATTTTAGAAATTTTAAGCCCTTAGAGGTTCCTTCCTTATACTGGACGGAAAGTTTGTATGTTTGTTTGTTTGTTACTCGTTCATGGAAAAACTGCTGAACCGATTTTCATGAAATTTGGCACACATAGAGGGTACCTTAGAATACAACATAGGACAGTTTTTATCCCGCAAAATATGTTCCTGTGGGATTCCATGGGATGATTTGATGAGTTTCCACAGGTTACGCGAAAAGCGAGCTACACGCGGGCGGAACCGCGGGCAACAGCTAGTATGAAATAAAGATTCTACAGTAGATAAAGCAAGTGGGCTATAGTGATGAAATGATAGCCAGTTCAAGTTCAGCCTGAAGTCAACTTTTTCTATTGTTTAAATATTTCGCTTGCATGTGTTATTGTAATATATTCAATAAAAATAATTAGATAACAATTAATTATCAAGGGTAAAGCGACATATTTACGATATTTGCAGACACTGAGTTTTTTGATGCATCGGTTGCGTAAAATATACTGTGGTAGAGCTACAGTGACGGAGCTTGCGGGCGTAGGCCCGTGGGCCTACCTAATATACTTTCTGCTAAATGGTAGTGTTCAGCACTATCGTGTTCCGGTCAGGTTCCGGTCGGCCCTGTAATTTCCGGCACAGAGGCATAACACCTTAGGTCTCAGGAGTGGTAACGCATCTGCATTTTGACCTTGGTCTTTGTGTGGGTGTCTATAGGCTGCAGTCATCACTTAACATCAATGTGAACTGTATGCTTATTTGCCACTTTGATTACATAAAAATATAGCCGATGTAATATAGTGCAATTATACCTCTGCTTACTCCTTCGCAAAACATAGGTGTTAAGTTACGTAACGTTTTATCATTTATTCTTCAACCTAGGCATTGAATCTGGGCACTAAGCCATGGCACTAGCAACCAAACGTCACTAAGCTAACTTTAATTTATGTTAAGAAATATTATTACCCTCAAATATGCTAATGCTACTGTAAAACTGAAAATAAAGGACCTCCCCGATCCACAGGTCTCAGATTAATCCGTCGACCAGTCTACCAACAAGTCGAGATCCTTTCAGCCTCGTTACCGGGCGCTCAGTAGATTTCGGGACGGCGATGGGGGCGGTCGCTTTCCCCCCTTCCCATTTTAAAATCTCACCTTCACTAGGCTGAACTGCATTACCTTTGCCTCTATCTTGAATTAAAAAAAAACAACAGGTGGTCGCGCTTGCCGCCTTTTTAATCTCACTTTAATAATTGAAGTTGTTGTAAAATAGTTGTAATTTTGTGTATTTTAATAATAATAATTGTTGTTCATTGAAAATGTGGCCTAAATTTATGTGTGCTGTGATATTATTTCTTGTTGTCGCTTTGTCGTGATTCGAGTTGTTGTTGTTAAATTAACGGTAGGTGAAATACCTTTTCATTAAATAATGATTCATTATTATTTAAGCATTGAAATAAATTAAATACGTTTACACTCACAACTCCACATTAGGTATTATATAAACCTGTGTTGTAGATACCGTTAGACCCAAGACATACACAAACACCCAGACCTGAAACAAGTATATGTAGGCCATACAATTATTTGTCCCGGTGCGGGGATCGCACCCGCGACCCTTCGAATCAAACCGTCTACTCTCACCACTGGACTAACCGGGTCGTCAGTGTGTGTCATGATAAACATTAATCAAATATGTACACTTTTCAGGCCAACAACCTGTTGAAATCCAGAATAATCCTTCTGATAACAATGGTTTTGCAAACAACACGAATTTGGTTCAATTACTTTCTGTTTTTTTACCGTAAATATTTGTACAGACCACAGTATTCATTTACCATCGATGTAAGCTGTGTGATTGTTTCCCACTTTATGACAAAAAAAAACCATGGATTTTATAACACGTTTATGAACGTTTTAAAACAATTTTAAACGTCATAGGCAATAAACAAAATACAGGATAACGGAAATGTTAGATTTTTCTATAATTATATACTGGTTATATATTGGTATGTGTTAGAGTGCCAACATCCAGGATAGGAGCTCTAGGCCGTAGGCACCACCGCATTACCTAATCTATGTGCCGCTAATTCGTAGTGTTCAGCACTATCGTGTTCCGGTTAGATGATAAAATGTACGGCCCGTAACAATTATCACAGAGACATAACCAAGGTCTCAGGGGTGGCAAAGCATCTCCATTTTGACCTCTAGTCTTTATGTAGGTACCTATAGACTGCAGTCATCACTTAACATCAATGTGAACTGCATGCTTGTTTGCCACCGACAATAGATTAAAAAAAATCGAGACCAACAATTCTTTTTATTAATTTAACTGCTCCCTTCTCCCTAAGATAAGATGTTTAATATCTTACGCATAATAATATTCTGTTGGAACTTGTAGATAAAGAAGTATAAAAAACACCCCATTAATATATTCGACGTTGAATAAAAAAATTAAGGGATTTATTTATATCTTTCTTAATTTAAAGAAGTGTTTACAAATTCTGATTTTATACGGAGCCGTAGATCCCTCAAAAGGAATAACTGAACTCATTAATCTGTCTGTCTGTCCATCTGTCTTTGCGGCAAACAGGTGGCAAGCAAACATGCAGTTCACATGGATGTTAAGTGATGACTGCTGCCTATAAAGATCTACCCACCAAAGATCTACTTAATTTTCCACCTCTGAGACCTTAGTTGTTATGTCTAGTTCATATATTACCTTTATTTTTATTACTTACTTTATTACTTACTGCAATACGATAGTGCTGAACACTACCATTTGGCAGATAGTTAAGGTAACTGCCTCAGTTGCGTAGTGGTAGCAAAGCCACTACTACTGCGCTGGGGTCCTGGGTTAGATTCCCGGGTCGGCGTCTATCAGAGACAACGGTGTGAAATTTCTTTGTCTCCGGTTCTACTGGGATTTTTCTGGAAGTTTCTTAGTACGTCTGAGTTTGATAATGTTACAGAGATGTTAACAGACTCGCCACCTGTTACTTGGGAAAAACGTAACCGGCAAATCATGGGTGTTTGCATGTGTGCTTGAATGCATGCATTAACAAGCTTTTTTTTTATGTCATGGAAGTGGCAAACAAGCATACAGTTCACATTGATGTTAAGTGATGACTGCAGTCTATAGACACCTACACAAAGACCTAGGTCAAAATGCAGATGCAGACTCCTGAGGACTGAGGTGTTATGCCTCTGTGCCGGAAATTACAAGGCCATACATTACCACCTGACCGGAACACGATAGTGCTGAACACTACCATTTAGCGGCAAGTATATTATTTAATGCGGTGGTGCCTACGCCCTCGAGCTCCTACACTTGGAACTCTACCACCAGTACGCTCTAGAAATGGATACATCATTTCATCCTATTAATGACCGAAAATGTATCAGATAACCAAAGTTCATAAAAAAAAGGGATCACTTTACCCTATCTGATTAATTTGCCGCTATGTTAATAGGACGTATATCATTTAGACCCAGTTAATAGGTCCAGGGGACACGCGGTAAATTAACGTCCTGAGATGACTAGGGCTGATATACCCTGAATGTTGTCAGGACCGTTTGTACAGTCAGCAAAGAAATTTGATGAACAAGTAGAGATTTTTTTTATGAAACGAAGGTGGCAAAGTATGTATGGTAAGTAGGTGTGGTAGGCACTACCGCATTACCTAATATACTTGCCGCTGAATGGTGGTGTTCAGCACTATCGTGTTCCGGTCAGGTTATGTACGGTCCTGTAATTTCCGGCACAGAGGCATAATATCTTAAGCCTCAGGAGTGGTAACACATCTGCGTTGCTACTGTTTTGACCTTGGTCTTTGTGTGGGTGTCTATAGGCTGCAGTCATCACTTAACATCAACGTGAACTGCATGCCTGTTTACCACTTCCATTACATTAATAAAAAAGGGATCACAAATGACCGCGCGTACCTGTGGACATCTACACAAAACGGGACAAGTGCGAGTTTGACTCGCGTGGTGAGGGTTCCGTAATTTTAATAAATATTTTCGAAAATAGTACAGATTTAAAATGCAGGGACATAGCGGTTACGGTGGTACCGGCAGGGGGGGTTATATTATTAAGAATTTTCGATTTAATTTGAATACTCAAATTTCTTATAGGTTTTCCAGTAATCTATAGGCAAAGAACTATTTTCCACATTTTTTTCAAAATGTTAAGTTCAGTAGTTTCGGAGATAGGGGGGGAATTTTCGGGTCAATTTTCGTCGTTTTTATTAAATAACTTCAAAATTGTTTATGCAAAAATAATAAAAAATATATATCTGAGATGCTAACAATAACTTCTTTTTTTGATTTGATTTGTCACACGACACAGTTTACGATTTTTTTTTAATTTTCTGATTTCCCCCCCGGCAGTGGCCCGTGTTTAAAATTTATTATTTTACTTGACGTGTTCATCTTTGGGTCACCAATTTACATATTTCATCAAATTTCAACTCAATCGGGCGAGTAGTTTCGGAGCAAATTGGCTGTGACAGACGGACAGACAGACAGACAGACAGACAGACGCAAGAGTGATCCTATAAGGGTTCCTTTTTTCCTTTTAGGGTACGGAACCCTAAAAACCAGAAAGAAGTCAAAATGCGTTGCCACCCTTGAGACTGATGTAGTTATGTCTCTACGACGGTTATTATTACGAGGCCATTCATTACCATCTAACCGGGACAAGACAGTGCTCAACACGATCATTTAGCGGCAGATAGATTAGGTAGTGCACTAGTGCCTACGCCCTCGAGCTCCTACACTGGAACTCTACCACGAGTATAAGTTTACGTAAGCTGGCGGGTTCAATTAAGGAACATTTTGCACATAGTTTACTTTTGGTGGTGGTAGAGCTCTAGTGTCAAGGTCAAATTCATAAGCATCACCATATTACCTTATCTACTTACCGCTTATTGGCAGCGTTGAGCGCTATCATGTTTCGATCAGATAGTAACGTACGGCTCCGTATTTTATAGCAAAGGCATAAGAGTTTAAATCTCAGGTGTTGCAATGAACATTTAAAAAACCAGTTTTTTTGTAGATGTTTTTAAACTACAGTATTATTTACCATCATTTTGAACTATGTTTGTTTGCCTCTTCATGACTTAGAAAAATAATGAAGGAGTATTTTTTTATTTTAATTTCAACATTAATCGAAGAACATCACATCAATGTGTTTTACTTTGGTGAATAAATTGAAATTGAATAATAGTATAAAGCTTTCCTTTGAAAGCATTACTAGGAACTGGCGTATTTTTTAAATCTCGTATTACAATGGCTTTGTAAATATGTTTGCTTGAATCTTATTTATAGACAATTAATATTAAAAACAAATCCACAGTACAAACGAAAATGAACTTTGAATCCATTGATCATATAAGTAATCTACTTTTGGTACCGACTGTACAAGATAATAATATGTACTTTAATAATAGGTTGGAGTTTTGGCGGGAACCTTGAAAGAGGCGTATGGTGCTCTTATTTTATTTCATTTTCTTGGTGTATTTTTAAATTATATTGAAAGAAATTGGTGGCATTTTGTTTGATATAGGTTTATTACAGTGCCCGTGTATAGTGAAATAGAATAACAGTGCGAAAACACGACCTTTCAGGTTGCCTCCAAAACTTCATTGTAAATGTTCTGGTAAAGTAGCCATCGCTTTACTCGAATAACTTGATTGTAACTCACTTGACTGACATATTATACTTGATAACTTATATACTTGATACTTACATATTATACTTGATGACTATATTATACTAACTATTACGCTGCTTAAATAAATATGAAATATCGTTTTACTTGACCCTGGCAATATGCGTAATAGCGATGCCAAAACAACAAAAAAAAAAAAAATTGAATCATGAAGATCTTGCACTATGTGAGTGGAGTGATAATATGATTTAAAGGGTGTTCATACAAAAAGGTCTAACAGGGTCTTTTCGCTTATAGGTATATCATATTAAGTCAGTATTGATTTGGATGGTAGTAATTAAAATACCTTAGATTTTCCTATAATTTGTACCTAAATACTTATTTCCAGATATTATTTATTAAATAAAAATGGTTTAGTAATTCCAATGGCGTGGCAAGGGTAATTTTTGCCAATTTTAGATCACTTCAAAACTTTTAATTTAGATATTAATAAAAATTAGAATTCAGAGGCTTAAGGTATGATAATTTTGAGCCGGAAATTACAGGGCCGTACATTACCACCTGACCAGAACCCGATAGCGCTGAACACTACGATTTAGTGGCACGTAGATTGGGTAGTGCGGGGGTGCCTATTCCCCCGAGCTCCGTCACTTTAGATCTACCACCAGTAGTTAGATTGATTTATAAAAAAAGGGGCTTCACGCCTGTAATCCCCGAAGGGGTAGGCAGAGGTAAATACATACATTCAACACCCACGATTCGCCAGTTACGTTTTGGGCCATATAACAGGTGGCGAGTTTTTTTTTTATTTTCTGATTTACCCCCCGAAAGCGGCCCCCCTGTTTAAAATTTATTATTTTACTTGACGTGTTCATCTTTGGGTCACCAATTTACATATTTCATCAAATTTCAACTCAATCGATTGAGTAGTTTCGGAGCAAATTCGCTGTGAAGGACGGACAGAAAGACAGACAGACAGACAGACGCACGAGTGATCCTATAAGGGTTCCTTTTTCCCTTTTAAGGTACGGAACCCTAAAAACTGCCAGAAAATAGAAAAATCCCAATAGATCCAGAGATAAAAATCTTAAACCGTTATCTCTGATATCCCTCGACCCGGGAATCGAACCCAGGACCCCAGCGTAGTAGTAGTAGCCTGCTCCCACTAGACTACTGAGGCAGTTTCTATGAATTTATATCAGTAAAAAATTTAAGAAGTAATCCAAGATGACACGAATTCAGACGATTATTGATGGGTACATAATTTATCATGTTCTTTTCTCAGCTAACAACCAGCAAAGAAATAATGAATAAAAACGCTAAGTGATAAATGGTGCGGTTAAACTGGTTATTAACGCTAGTGTTAGGTAAGATTGTTTTGTCATATGATTGATTGTGAGTAGATTTGAAGCGCGCATGGCCCAGCGGCTGGTGTAGATCGTAAGCGATCTACTCGGTTAAGCACTATGGGCGCTGTCGGGTAGTGTGATGGGTGACCGCTAGTTTGCTTCGGAGGGCACGTTAAGCCGTCGGTCCCGGTTGCTATCGATGGATAGCAGTCGTTAAACCTTGTCGGAGGCCTTATGAGCGGTTTGAAAACATCCGACAGCGGGTTGGCCACTAACCCACCCACCTCCACCAATCCGCATTGGAGCAGCGTGGTTGGAGTAAGCTCCAGGCCTCCCCCCAAAGAAAGGGGAGAGACTCGTGCCCAGCAGTGGGACGTATAATGGGTTGCCATTATTAAGTAGATTTCAATCCAGTAGAGGACTGTGGGAGGGGGAGGGTCGGTCCGCCATAGGCCTCCGGTTCTGGGAACCTCCACACAGGTCGACTGAGTTTGGAATCATGTAAGTTTTACACCAAATTCTAAACTTCTTCTTGGTGAGTCTTCGGCGGGTAGTACGGTGTAGGAAAAAAAACGGTGGCACCATGTCGAACAGTTCAGCAGAACACTCACCGTTGTAAAGTCGGTATAAGACGCACAGACTCCCAATGTCTCGGCGCAGGCTCAGATGTTCGAGCCTGTCTGTAAGTCCTGGATCGTTAACAATACGAGTAGCGCGTCTTTGTAGGGAGTCCTGTTATTTTTGTAGTCCGCCACACAGAGGTACGGCCGGACAGAGCATCAGGTCTCTCACCTCTGGCTTGCCTTCATTGGCCGGTCTTAATGGAGCGCTAGAGGTATGGCATTTGTAGAAATTTAGATAATAGGCTGTTGTCTAAATTTCTGCAAGAGCCAAACACTTGGGGGTGGAAGTGTCTAAAGGCATAATAGCGGGGAAGCCCACTCCGAGCTTGAGATTACTCGCTCGTGATAGTGAAACCGGGGCTACACCTCGCGACACCCCCAGCCTCTCTCGACAGTGTTGCTCCCCGTCGACCATCGGCTTGGCTGTTTGGGGGGCCCACCAAGGAGAGGCGAGTCACCACCTGCCTAAAGTAGGATTCAATAATGTAAAAATCTGTGAAAGAACTTAAAAAAAACATCAAATCTTTTTACAACAACAGTAGCTTTCGATCTAATTAGAGTGAACCTAAAATGTGACGTAATAGTATGTCCTAAGACCTAACCCCGCGTCGTATTCATCACTCACAGACCGAAACTGAATAAATTACAGAGGCACCATGTCGAACAGTTCAACAGAGCACTCACCGTTGTAAAGACGGTATAAGACGCACAGACTCCCAATGTCTCGGCGCAGGCTCAGATGTTCGAGCCTGTCTGTAAGTCCTGGATCGTTAACAATACGACTAGCGCGTCTTTGTAGGGAGTCCTGTTATTTTTGTAGTTTAAAAATTGTATCATTCAAACCCAAGACGAAGTTTATGGTTACTAATACGGTACCGCGACACGACGTTGCTTAGTCCAACAAACATATTCTATATTTTTTATTAGGTGCCTTTTTATCTTAAAAAACAGTTGGATGCTGCTTTTATTGCACTGGTATACTGTTATAGGCAGCAAGTGATATGTCAGGTTCCAGTTCGCTTTGTTATGTTTCTTTAAGGGTTATGTAATTGTTTATTGGCTTTCTTTGTCGAATAATTCTCAGAGAATGATGTATGTCGAAGAAGCAAGGGAGGTGTGTAAAGACCGAGATATCCACACTCTTTGGTTACCCCGTTAGGGATTTGGCATGAAGATACATATATGCAAAATCATTCTCAATGACAAGCTTTTTTCGTATTATGTTTGTATCGATTTAATTTGAGGATTTCCCTCGTTTTTCCCTATGATGGTGAATCGGATTCACTTTTTTTAATATCATGTAGTGAAAAACAAGACCTCTGGTCTGTGTGTGAGTGTCTATAGGCTGCATGCATCACTTAACATCAATGTGAACTGCATGCTTGTTTGCCACTTACATCACATAAAAAAAAACATAATAAAATATATACAGCCGAGCATAGAACCTCTTCCTTTTTTGGAGTTGATTGAAAACAAACACATAAATGTAGTTCTATCATACTTATTAAAATTTGTGGGATAGCATTATAAACGACAGACCCACTCAACTACCAACAATACACTAGTTTGTTCGATTGTACCGTCGACGCCTATGACGCGTGAAAGCTAAAAGTTTTATAAATAGAGTTTACTCAGTTCGAAGTGTCGCTCTGAGCCGCATCTAATAGCTTTTCATGTTTGTAACGACTTTGCATAGAGTGATGTTTAGAATTTTATTGCGATCCTTACAGTTAGAGGAATAAGTTTTTATATTGCTTATGTTGAAGCGAGAAGAGTAAATTGCTCCGTTGATACGTGTTAGAAACAATCTACTACGTATAGGTTAGGACTGCAGAAACATTTCCTTCATCCAGATATGCTGCAAACCTAATTTTTACGCATAGTTATATATCTAGAGAATATATATCCACTAGGTTGCCTATAATTATATTATACTAGTTGTTTCCCGCGGCTTCGCTCGCGTGCATGGCGTTTTATAATCCTGAATTCTCTATGCTATAAACCTCACGGAGCCCGAGACCTTTTCAAAGAATGCAAATTCGTGGAAATCGGTTCGTGCGTTCTGGAGTTATAGCGTCAGGAAGGAAAACCCGACTTATTTTTATATTATAGATAATATTTTTTTCATACTTATTTTTTTTCAATAAAACATAATCCACTTACGGCAATATGTATAAAGACTGAAAAATCACGGCTGCCGTTGCGCACTTGGCCGCCTCTACATATTTTCGTTCCACCCCGATAAATTTTTACGTCCATTACGTACACATTTTATTTATATATCAAATTTAAGCTATTTTTTTTTGCATTATTATGATAAAACGGAGCCAAATTAAATCGGCCGCATATACGAAGTGGCGGTTAAAAATAAAATCATTTAATTAAAAATACTTGCGGCCAAATTTTGATAGGCAACCTATCTATATATTTTCTAGATTATTAATATGCGTAAAAAATAGGTTTGCAACATATCTGGATAATACATTCAATTAAGGTGTTTATACCTTAATTGAATTTGTTTATATTTCCAAAGGTACAAAACAATAAATAAAACTTAATATTACCAAGCCCACAAAGTAAAAAATGTTAAAAACACTTGTATTACCTTCGCGCACGTATATTTTACCGCAACATGTCTCTGTAATTTAGAAATACACTTTATTTCCTGCCCCAAGGCCGAGAATAAATTGGTGATTCCGGTTAAGGAGGTCTCCAAGGATTTTATACTGGAGTAGACCGCGGTTTTACTTACATGCTTGAAACATTTTATTTAAATTTTACATAGATCTGAGAATAGACTGACGGACTTTTTTTGTATGTATGTATCTTCACGCCAGGTTCCTAACGGGGTAGGCAGAGAGTGTAGAGCGCCAGATATCCCGGTCCTGGCATACCTCTCGTGCCTCGATGAGAGAATGATGAAGGTAGACTTCATCATTCTCTTTATACATGCACGCCGATTCCTAAGACTTTTGACCCCACCATCAGACAGAACTCGACCTATTTCGTCATGGTAGGTCAGTTTTGGTCTTTCTGGACCTCTGCAACCATCCACATTCGCATTGTATATCTGTTTAGTCATTCGCTCATTCGACATTCTTTCTATATGCCCGAACCGTTGGAGCAAGCCTTTTTTTATTTTTACATCGATAATATTATTCACACAACATCTTCATTACGAACGCGATCGGTGAGTGATACACCGCAGATCTTGCGCAAGGAACTGATCTCGGACGACTCGGACTTTTTTAAAATTCTTTATTTAAACAGCTTAATCACAGTGCGATTATGTCGCTCTATACAAAGTATCTTAATGTACGTTGAAACAAAAGTTATAATAATAATGGGAACCCATTATACGTCCCACTGCTGGGCACGAGTCTGTCCCCTCTTTGGGGGGAGGCCTGGAACTAACTCCACCACGCTGCTCCTATGCGGATTGGTGGAGATACGGGTTAGTGGCCAACCACCTTTCGGATGTTTTCGAACCGCCCATAAGATCTCCGACAAGGTTTGACGACTGCTATCTATCGATAGCAACCGGAACCGACGGCTGAACGTACCCTCCGAAGCACGGAAACGCGCATTTGAATTTGCTATTTAATTTGCCACTAGCGGTCACCCATCACACACTTGACCGCGCCCTTAATGCTTATGCTTAAGATCGCTTATGATCTACACCAGCCGCGGGACCATGCGCGCTTTGCAATAAAGTTAGTAGGTACATAATTATTAAGAAGACTCTTCTGAAGAGAAAAACATGTCATACAACATAAACAACACTTTGTCTCATTTGAGTTCGGATAAGGGTCATAACTCACTACAGCCACCCGGCACCCGACCAGCACCGCCTCGTTTTACGGCGTCCACTCGTTGTCGACGGGTGGTCCACGGGTGAACGACGCTATTTTTACTTATGAACCACTCGCAATCAGCACGCGGTCCACTCTGGAGCAGCGCGTTGGCAATTCAAAGTCAACGCAGGACAAGCTAGTGGTCACCGAGTAGTCCACTCGGCGTGGACACTCGCAGAAAGCCGCTCGAGGCGGTCGGGCGCTGGTCGGGTGCCGGGTGGCTCTAGTGAGCTATGACCCTAAGAGAGCGTTATAATAAGCAGAGCCTTTTAAAATATTTTAACACGTAGCTGTCGGTTAGGTATCATTTCGGGATCATTTAATAAGAAAGATTGCACATCGACCTTGGGAAGGAGACTTCGGCTTATTTCGGGTCTGTAGAGCGTTATCTCTTTCGCACCTAACTTATGTGACGTTTGTCGGCCATTTTGATCAAGTTTTGAACAAAACTGGACTATCAATGCTTACGTAGAGTTTTGGCGGGAACCTTGAAAGAGGCGTAAGGTGCTCTTATTTTATTTAATTTTCTTAATGTATTTTTAAGTTATATTGAATAAAGTTGGTGGCATTTTGTTTGATATAGGTTTAATAAAGTCCCCGTGTATAATGAAATAGAATAACACAATAACAGTGTGCAGCAGAGATAACGCTCTATGAAGTCGAAACTAGCCGATTATCTCTTTCGTAGGCTCAGTGCAACATTTTTTTCTGTGTATTGTACGTTATTGCAATATGTCATTGTAATGTGACAATAAATTGTATTGGGCTTAAAGCCTGTCTCATGAAACGTGCAAGGAAGTGTAAATAGTACCTATTTTAATGATGATAGAGCTCTAGTTGACTGGTGGTAGAGCTCCAGTGACGGAGCTCGCGGGCATAGGCACCACCGCATTACCTAATATACTTGCCGTTAAATGGTAGTGTTCAGCACTATCGTGTTCCGGTCAGGTGGTAATGTACGGCTCTGTAATTTCCGGCACAGAGGCATAACACCTAATGCCTCAGGAGTGGCAGCGCATTTGCATTTTGACCTCTGGTCATTGTGTGGGTGTCTATAGGCTGCAGTCATCACTTAACATCAATGTGAACTGCACGCTTGTTTGCCACTTTAAAAACATAAAAAAAAAAAAAACTTAAACGGCTTAAGAGACATTAAAGAAAAAAATAAAAAGGGTTGTTACAAGGTCAGTAGATATCCTAATGCTTTATTGTTTAATTTTTATCAGTGTGTCTCTCTGTCTGTATATTTGGAGCATCAAAGAAAAATCACTGTTTGAAATAAGAAACTGTAGTATCACGTTTTTTTTTTTATGTAATGAAAGTGGCAAACAAGCATGCAGTTTACATTGATGTTAAGTGATGACTGAAGCCTATAGACACTAACACAAAAACCAGAAGTCAAAATTCAGATGCGTTACCACTCCTGAGGTCTAAGGTATTATGTCTCTGTGCCGGAAATTACAGGTCCATACATGAAATGTATATATTTCATATATATTTCTTAAGGGCTTACTTAAAAACTGCTACCACTAGGCTATTGAGGAAATATTTATAACTAAAATAAGTATTTGCAATTCCAACGTATTTTTATATTAAAGCCTTATTAACCGCCGTCATATTACGATGAAATATAACATTAATTATGTGATCCACGATTTTTGAACCGTCAAAAAGCTAAAAACGTATCGGAACAATCCGGATCGCGTGACCTATTACAAATTGGTTTATGCAAATCCGGGTACGATATTACGTACGTCCATTTATTCGACCGGCTAAGGATAAAGTGTTTGACGAAAAACAGGGTAAAAATAGATAAAAAAAGAAATGTATATTTATGCGTTATTAGAATTGTTTATTTTTTTGAAAATATTGTAATACATAACGTATTTATATGTGTATCTTCACGCCAGGTCCCTAACGGGGTAGGTAGAGAGTGTAGAGCGCCAGATATCCCGGTCCTGACATACCTCTCGTGCCTCGTCTACCTTCATCATTCTCTTCATACACTTACCACCAACCGAGAACAAGCAAACAATGCCATTTTAAGTTTGAACTGGCTAACAAATTCTGAATTTCGAAGTAAATAAGTGTGAAATCAGCTTTACTGTTACAATAGCTACAAACGCGTCATTGTGTACAGACAGCAAACAGCGGGATGAAGCGATTCCGTTGACTTTTGTTGTTGATTGTATGTTCGGCTGCAATGCAGAGCTGCACTTCTGCGTGTGACTGTGCCGTGGGAAATGTACCAGATTTATAAGATTTGCACTTTTTTACACGACTGTACATGGAAATGCTTTTTATTTTACTACGAAGTGTTATTTAGCAACAAATGCACCTTTTGCAAAATGTACTAGGTACATGATAATGATATGCACTTTTTGTACGACTGTACAGATTTGAAATGTGTCCGTAAAAAAACCAACCGCATTTTTGCACAATAATTGTATATTTTATATTAATGATTTAATCTAAAGGCCGAGCATTAATACTTACCTTTTTCTTGTTTTTTGCACTTTGAACAAAAAAGCAGCTTATTTTTCAAGAACAGCCAAGCAAATCTACATGCAATACGTAATTATGGTAATTTTATAAAAATGTATTACAACCGAACTTTATATGTTGGAGCCATGTTTGATTTTTGATCTGGTTCGCGAATCCTGAATTTCAGAGTAAATATGAGTGTAAAATCAGCTTAACTGTTATAATAGCTACTAATACGTCTTTGTTTACAGACAAACAATGGGATGAAAAGATTCCGTGTAAACTTTTGTTGTTGATTGTATGCAATGCGGAGCTGCACTTTTGCATGTGATTGTACCAGATTTATAAGTGTTGCAATTTTTGTACTACTGTATGCATATGGATGTTATGTATTGTGTGTTTGTGTTAATGTTTTTATAGTATGAACTAATATTTGGAATCGATTGTAATTTTAGTTAAATTATCTATTTCCTTCTTATGTATAAAAATTAATGTTTGTCAGTATGTCCTTTATAGAATCGTAAACTACGTATTTGATCATGTGATGATCGTCAGCAAAGTTGATGTGTATGAGCCCACGAAGGTTTTTGAGTTTGGCAAAGTCGACAGATGGCGCCATTGTATTTTTTTAGTTCGAGGCGTAGCAACGCGCGCAGCGTACAGCTAGTAAAATATATACTTTCGATGATTGATCAGTTTTAGTGTGATATTTAGTATTTAATTTTTATGAACTCAATTATCTACACATACGAGATTAATTTCTAATTAGGGAAATTCGTTCTTTTCTTGTGCTTTTTATTATGGCTGTACCGACTTAATTGGGTTTTGGTATCGACCAATTTTCTTCTGTTAATATGCATTCTTTGCTTTTATATGTTTGTATATAACGGTGCAGTTGTTTGTCATAATCCAGCACAAAAAAGCAAAAATTCAGCAGTCCATCGCATTACGACCGCCAGTGAAAATGTATAGTTTCGCTTCATACATCATTCATCATCCAATTTAAATTCTCACTCAACTTATAAAGGCCGTAAATGAATGTCACCACTATTAAATTTTCATTCATTTTGTCTGTTCCATTAATCATTGCCCTTCATCATTTGGTCTCTTTATTAATGTACTAGCGACCCGCCCCGACTTTGCGTGACTGCAATTTTACCTACATGACTACTATCATAATAAAATATAGCGCTTTTGAATAGTGTAACTTTTTGATAGTGAAAGAGTTTTCAGGATTGTTTTCAGTATTATAGTTATTAGAAGATTTGCCCTTACAAACAAACAAACAAACAGTCAAAGTTACAAACTTTACCTAGTAATTTTTTTTTCGTAATGGAAGTGGCAAACAAGTTTGCATTTCACATTGATGTTAAGTGATGACTGCAGCCTATAGACACTTACACGAAGATCAAGGTCAAAATGCAGATGCGTTACCATTCCTGAGGCCTAAGGTGTTACGCCTCTGTGCCGGAAATTACAGGGCCGTACATTACCACCTGACCGGAACACGATAGTGCTGAACACTACCATTTAGCGGCAAGTAAATTAGGTAATGCGGTGGTGCCACTGGATCTCTACCACCAGTACAAAATATTAGTAAAGATAAGAAGTTTTCATAATAATGTAGTGTAGTGGATAGTGTAGTGCGGTGGTAGAGCTCCAGTGATGGAGCTTGCGGGCGTAGGCACCACCGTATTACCTAATTTATCTTCCGCTAAATGGTAGTGTTCATCACTATGTGTTCCGATCAGGTAGTAATGTACGGCCTTGTAATTTCCGGTACAGAGGCGTAACACCTTAGGTCTCAAAAGTGGTAACGCATCTGCGTTTTGACCTTGGTCTTTGTGTGGGTCTATAGGTGGGTCTACCCACACAAAGACCAAGAAAAAAGAAAAAGAGGCTGCAGTCATCACATAACATCAATGTGAACTGCATGCCACTTCCATTACATAAAAAATGTAGCTTGACGTTTGCATTTCCCAAATGGGCAGTCAGAGAAAAACAAACTTTTAAAAAAATGTTACTTCGCGCCTGTAATCCCCGAAGGAGTAGACAGAGGTAGCATACATGTAAACATTCTTCTTTCTAATTTATCTGCCGCCAAATGGTAGTGTTGAACATTATCGTGTTCCGCTTAGATAGTAATGTATGGCCCCGTTATAACTACCACAGAGACATATTAACTATTCTCTCAGGGGTGGCAACGCATCTGCATTTTCATATCTGCTTTGTATAGATGTATATAAGCTGCAGTCATCACTTAACATCAATGTGAGCTGCGTTCTTGTTTGCCATCTTCTTTACATAAAAAAACAACGACTACTTTAAAAAACTACGCAGTTACAACATTGAATTCACAAAGTCCACGCGAAATAGGAAAAGCTTGTTCCTGTTATTAAATCTGCAGAAAATCCCTCACGTACGTTTGCGAGGTAAAGGATTTTTGTTTCAAACGTGATGTATTTTTAATTTCATTTCATTTCTTTAATGTGTTTATTTTTTAATTAAATTTGGATATGATATAAGTGTTCCGAGAAATAATCTATACATATGATAAAACAGTAAAATCCGCGTGTCTGTACATTGTATATATTTACGAAAAACCAATTGGGGGCGATGTTAAAATAGTGTTATAACACTTTTCAATTATTTTTAAATTTTTTGTCTGTCTGCTTGTCCCTTTGTCCAGGCTAATCTCCGAAGATACTGGACGGATTCGAATGAAACTTTTTGTGGTGTATAGACACTAAGCCTGGCCAACATTTAGGCTACTTTTTACTGCGGGAAAATCACTAATTCCTACGGGAATCTCTACATTTAATTTCATTTTCCTATACAAATAGTCCGTATCTATCAAACCTTTGACACATTATTTCATTGTGAGGCAATACGAAGTTTGCCGGGTCAGCTAGTAATAAATAAATAAATAAAATACGCTTACACTCACAGCCCCACAGTAGGTATAAACCTGTGTCGTGGGTGCCGTTATAAACAAACAACACATACACAAACACCCAGACCCGAAACAAATATCTGTAGGCCATACAAATATTTGTCCCGGTGCGGGGATCGAACCCGCGACCCTTCGAATCAAACAGTCAATTCACACCGCTGGACTAACCGGGTCGTCAAAAGCCTTCTTATTGTGCTTTTTAATAATTGATATTGCAAACATGTTTTCAGAGACACTACCAAGCAAACACCCACGATTCGCCGATTACGTTTTTGTCTCATGTAACAGGTGACGAGCCTGTTGACATCTCCGGGCACATTACCAAACTCCGAGGTACTGGGAAACTTCCAAAAAAATGGAAATGTCCCAATAGAACCAGAGACAAATGATTTTAAGCTGTTATCTCTGATAGCTCCCGACCCGGGAATCGAACCCAGGACCTGTTCCTTAATTGCGTTACTGAGGTAGTTAAAGAATTCCTTATTTCTATAAAATGTAGAATGCATCACAATATCGCAGCCTGTATCTGCAGCTCGCGAGCCATTGAAAGTATCGTGAGCAGTAATGTGGGCCTTGGGTTTAAATAGAGTGCATTCACGTCACGCCATATACGTCCGCTTCTTTGTTACTAGAATAACTGATTTATTGTACTACTACTTAAAGTCCTATAATTTAGAGGAGAAAGCTTCAAAACTAACCATTGATAATGACAATACGTTCTCAATGAACTCAACTATCGAACTAAAAAAAAATATACGTGAATCGTATGACCCCATAACTGTGACCACATAGGCCTTAGGGTTGGCAACGCATCTGCATTTTTACCATGACTTGAAAACAGCGTGCATGTTAGTGCATTCTTCACAAAGCACTAAGCAGCTCTTCTCTGCCACAATAAAACAGGCTATATCTTCTGTATCTACAGCTCGCAAGCCATTAGAAGTGTCGTGAACAGTAATGTGGGCCTTGAGTTTAAATAGAGCAGTGCATTCACGTCACGCCATATACGTCCGCTTCTTTGTTACTAGAATAACTGATTTATTGTACTAACTATTGTGACACTATGTTGTTTTGTAAATTACTTAACGCTGAGAATCTGCTAAAACATCGAAATAGAAATAGAAATAGAAATAGAAAATATTTTTATTTCGAATAGATCTTTACAGATACTTTCAAAACGTCAATAAATCATAACATCCTATCTTAGGTTCAGTTGCACCAGACTGTTTGTTAAAGTTGAAATTGTTTTTATATTATTTCGCAATTACACATGGTAGTGAATCATATTTTTTAAAGAAAAATGGAAAGTAAAATTTGACTTCAGGCGAAACTTGAACTCGCAGCCACTGGGAATCTAGTCCAGCCGCTCTTCCAACTGAGCTACCGAAGTCCTGCCCGATTTGTCAAATCTTTCCTTCACATTTATTGCATTGCCTTATGGTGGCAGAAGCGACATCTATTGCTAACAATGCGACTTTGCTAATTAGGCAACCGATATAATAAACTTTGCAGTTTATTAAATATCGTTAAGAAGTCCCTTTTTCCCTTAATAATTGTTTTTATATTATTTTGCAATTACACATGCTAGTGAAATATATTTTTTTAAACGCGCATTTTATTTTGCCACTAGCCGTCACCCATCATCACACACCCGACCGCGCGCGTTTAGCACAACCGAGTAGATCGCTTGCGATCTACACCAGCCCCAGGGCCATGCGCGTTTTGGGAGGTTACCAAAAGTTTTTTCTACAAAATTTTTAATTAGTAGCTAGGAGAGTTCTAGTCTAATAAAGCCAATCCCTCCGTTTAGCTAACAAACGGCCCCCGTCACACCGGGTTCAGTCGCACGTGTAATTGATCTGCCAGCTCCGAGCACCTGATTAAAGCCCACACAACGTAGATATCAATCAGGTGCTTGCCATTGTGACAGTGCTTTTACTATAATACCGATTCAGATGTAATGTTTTTACTGGTGGTAGAGCTCCAGTGACGGAGCTCGCGGGCATAGGCACCACCGCATTACCTAATATACTTGCCGCTAAATGGTAGTGTTCAGCACTATCGTGTTCCGGTCAGGTGGTATGTACGGCCCTGTAATTTCCGGCACAGAGGCGTAACACCTTACGCCTCAGGAGTGGTAACGCATCTGCACTTTGACCTTGGTCTTTGTATGGTTGTCTATAGGCTGCAGTTATCACTTAACATCAATGTGAACTGCATGCTTGTTTGCCACTTTCATTACATATAAAAAAAAATCCGAACCAAACAGCGAAAACCTAAGAAAAAATCTTGCTGTTTTTAAAATGTACGAGAGTTTTATGTTAAAAGAATGCTCCCTAAAACGAGACTTGAACCTATACCAGAGAATATGTAATAATACAACGTATAGAATGGACACGTGCGTGCCGATACTGTCGGGCTATCCAGAGGCCTTAGAGTGTTATAAAGCAGCTGAGCTATGCTCTAACCTTTAAATAAAAAAACCTAACTTCACGCCTGTAAGTCCCGAAGGGGTAGGCAGAGGTAAATGCATGCATTCAATCAAATCGTCACAATTCGCCGGTTACGCTTTAATAAAATAAATAAATAAATAGAATACGCTTACACTCACAGCTCCACATTAGGTATTATAAACCTGTGTCGTGGATGCCGTTGTACACATACAACACATACACAAACACACCCGAAACAAATATCTGTAGGCCATACAAATATGTGTCCCGGTGCGGGGATCGAACACACGACCCTTCGAATCAAACGATCATCTCACACCGCTGGTACCATGTCCCAAGGCGATTTTGATGGAAGAGGGGGAGGACGCGACATTGGCTTTGAGTGACTCGGTAACTTAGTGGCAAAGCAGATAGAATTATTATCCAAAGAATCATGGCAAGTTTTATACATTGATTTGTACAAAAAAAGTAAGAAAAAGGTACAAGATAAAACGGATTAGAAATATTATCTAAGGAACCTAAAGAACATTTTCTGGTGTGTAAATTATTTTTAAATCACCGGAATAAAAATCGTCTTTCCTAACAACAGTAGAAGCACTCCATACTAAAGTTCAATTTCAAACTTTTTATTCCGGAGAGTTAAAATATTTTAAGTATCAGGAAATGTTGTTTAGGTTCCCTGGATAATATTTCCATGCTGTTTTACGGTGTACCTTTTTTTCATTTTTTCTGTACAAATCTTGCCATGATCCTTTATAGGCGGGACTCGAATACACCTAAGGTTTTTTTTTAAATGAAAACTCTCGTGTTTATAAATCCTAAATAAGTTTAGCTTTACTTAAAAAATTGCTTGATTACGCAAGGAAGCCGATACGTCCGTTTAGCGAACAAGCGGCCCCTGTCACACCGCGTTCGATCACACATGTAATTGGGCTGCCGGCTCCGATGTACACGGTCTTTAATCAGTCTGTGACTGGATTTGATATTTTTTTTAAGAAAACCCTTGGAAGTATCTTAAAAATGCTTTTTAGACATAATGGAATGAGCTAAAAATGTGTATTTTAATAATAATATTGTTGTATAGCTGGCGTCCGAACTTGATAACCCACCGTCCACAAGCGGAAGTATATATTTCTACCGGAAGAGAATTCTTCCACTACAACAGTCAGTCAACTTAACAATGGCGGTCAAACCTTTCCAATGGGGCGGTAGGTACTCTTAAATAGACTATTAAAAAGTTTTAATTTATTTTCGACTGTGCGGAATTCGATCTTCAAATCTGATAGCAGTTTATCTCAGCAAATTTATGAAACCGATTTAGATTGTAATCAGTATTGTAATGGCAAGTATAAATTATAAAACTTTTGAGTGGATCCAAAAACTAGACTATCTTTATTTTATATCTGAACTCCAACTTTTATTTTCAATTGTTTATGTTTCAATCAAAGATAAAGTGACAGCATTTTTCTAAACAGGTTCTGAATTTAAATTTAAGATTTAAAAATAAAATAAAAGGCCCAAACCCCAAACATAAGTGAACTTCAGTGCTGTGAATCGACAAACAGTGCCTAATGTAGAAGAATGTCCATTTTAAACATAGAGGTTAGAGTGTAAGTTATTAAAAAAAATTGAAAAGAGAAAAAAAAAAGAGCAACTGTAAATAAAAAAACTGAACAGTTAAAAAAAACAACATCAAATTAATTAAAAAAAAACAAAATTGAAATTATCAAAAATTACAAAACACACACAAATAAAAAAATTGCAGTGAAACACGTGTAAACTATGAACAAATTGTAGTGTGCGTGTCTGTGTGCTGTTTCAAAAATGAATACAGTGCAAAGTACGGGAGGTGGGCATGGAGGGTCCATGAAAAAGGACCATAAGCATGAGGTAAGTCTTATTTTATAAAATAAAATAATAAATGTTCTTGCCAATGTTTCTTTACTTTATACATAACTAGCTGTTGACCGCCGTTTCGCCCGCGTGGATGTCTATTAAAAAGAGAAATTAGAAGAAAAAAGAAAGAAGAAAAAGAAGCCTATATTCTTTCTTATTTTATATTTCTATAGAAGCCTAAATTTCATTAAAATCGGTTCAGTCGTTTGGACGTGAAAAGGTAACAGACAGACAGACAGACAGAGTTACTTTTGCATGAATAATATTTATATAGGTTGGATTATCATGAAACAAAATCTCCTGCCGCATCTCTCTATCTGTGAGTTTGCGATAAAGTATGCAGTATGTATTTGTTAATATTTTTTTATGTGTAGAATCATATTATTACTAGCTTTTGCCCGCGGCATCGCCCACGTGGATGTCGTTTTATAAATAATTTTCCCTCACGGAGCCCGAGACCTTTCCAACGAATGCAAAACCGTGGAAATCGGTTTGTGCGTTCTGGAGTTATAGCGTCAGGAAGGAAAACCCGACTTATTTTTATATTACAGATATATCTTTTTCCACTCATAATTTCATCATTTGCACCTACATAGTCGCTCTCTTCACAGCCCAAAGGTTGACTGGAATAAAATGGCTAGTGGCATAAAATCCTTTATTCTCTATCTTTCTTTCTTCTTTATTTATGTCTCTGCTATTATAAAGAATAAATAAATAAATACCGTACCTTCCAAATATTATTAAATTTTTAAACCAACTGGAAACAAAAGCAGTATAGTGGTTACTTAAGTTTATTAGACGCCATTAAACGAGTGCAAAGAAATAAACCGACAATATTGCAACGTGACGCCACTCTCCTTCATTATTAACAAGCATCTGCTGACTCTCTGGTAAATTTAATATTGAATTTAACGGACCCATTCTCGAATCTGCAAAGTTTTTGAAACAAAGTTACGTCACTTTGTTTCAAGAACCTTGAAGATTATAATCTAGTTTTTTTATGTAATGGATGTGGCAAACAAGCATGCAGTTCACATTGATGTTAAGTGATGACTGCAGCCTATAGACTTACACAAAGACCAAGGTCAAAATGCAGATGCGTTACCACTCCTGAGGCCTAAGATGTTACGTCTCTGTGCCGGAAATTACAGGGCCGTACATTACCACCTGATCGTATCACGATCGTGCTGAACACTACCATTTAGCGGCAGGTATGTGAGGTAATGCGGTGGTGCCTACGCTAGCGAGCTCCGTCACTGGAGCTCTACCACCAGTGATGCTGAACACTACCAAAAATTATATTTTAATTTCTTAGGGGTCGTCCATTAATCACGTGAGGCTCGAAAGGGGAGGGGAGGATCCAAAAAATCACAACACATTACAAGGGGGAGGAGGGAATATATGGAGATATTCTTCGGGTGGCCCCATTTCGACTGCAGAGTGCCAATTTGAGAAACTTTCGTCTCGACCTAACAGTCGCAATTCAATCAATTTTCATGCCAATTACAAGCTTAGTATAGCATATATTGTTATTTTCCCCTATGACATTCCGGTAAATTTAATAAAAATAGGCACCTACCTATTTTATTCTACAAAAATATACAGTGATCTTAGGTAGGGGTGGGGATTACTCTAAAACCTCACCACGTATCACCAAAGGAGTGGGGTCAAAGTGACGCTAAAAACATCACGTGATTAATGGACGGCCCCTTCCACAATATTTGCAGCCTAAAGACATCTACACAAAAACCAGAGGTCAAAATGTTGCCAACCCTGAGAACTAAGTTGTCATGTCTCTATGATAGTTATTAAGGGGCCATACATTACCTTCTAACCGGACTACGATAGTGCTAATATTACTATTTCATCATATCAGCCATAGGACATCCACTGCTGAACATAGGCCTCCCCCAATGACCTCCATGCCGACCGATCAGAAGCGACGTGCACCCAGCGGGTAACTGCAGCAAGATGGACCGCTTGACTAGGTCGTCGGTCCATCTTGCAGGTGGACGTCCTACGCTGCGCTTGCCGATACGTGGTCTCCACTCGAGAACCTTTCTACCCCAGCGGCTATCGGTTCTCCGAGCTATGTGCCCTGCCCATTGCCACTTCAGCTTGGAGATTTGCTATGTCAGCAACTTCATTCGCCTACGGATTTCTTCATTTCTGATTCGATCCACGCGGGAAACGCCGAACATAGCCCTTTCCATTGACCGCTGAGTGACTTGGAGTTTTTATACGAGACCCATAGTGAGAGACCACGTCTCGGCACCGTAAGTTATCACCGGTAAAAAAGACTTTCGACTTCAACTGGCACTACCATTTAGCGGCAGATAAATTAGGTAATGCGGTGGCGCCTACGCCCTCGAGCACTGGAACTCTACCAACAGTAAAACTTTCTAGTTATGCGATTATCTGGTTTTGAAGTCGGTATTTTTTTGCATAGAGTTGTTTATGCACATGCACGCTAAGTTAAACATCTCGAGCTTGAATAAAAAGTAATATTTTAATGGCCATGCTAATATATGCTGCATAAATGACTACTTGGTACCAGACTGTGTCTTTTTCTTTTCTCTATACTCTTTGTTATCAGTTTCTAAAAGGGGAAATGAGACATTCTTCTGATATACATTTGAAGATTAGTAGGTATCACCTATGACCTGCATTAGTATATTATATTTAGTTTTGCCTTAGTGATATTTGCGCACTCTGTGTTGCCAGTGATTAAATTTGAAACAGAAACGTGGTCGCTCACTATGGGCTTCACAAGAAGGCTCAAGCTCACTCAGAGAGCAACGGAGAGGGCTATGCTCGGTGTTTCTCTACGAGATCAAATCAGAAATGAGGAGATGCGCATGAGCATCAAAGTTACCGACATAGATCACCGATTAGCGAAGCTCAAGTGGCAGGCAGGGCACTTCGCTTGAATAATTGACGGCCTTTGAGGCAGCTACTTGAGTGGCGACCGCGTACCGGAAGACGAAGCGTAGGTAGACCGACGACCTGGCGAAGGTTGCGGGCAATCGCTGGATGAGGGCGGCCCAGGACCCTTCTTTGGAAGAGGCCTGTGTCCAGCAGTGGACGTCTGTATTCTTTTTAGTTTGTAAATTACAATGACATGTATGTATATCAGTTGTTATTAGTTTTAATTTATCTTGTTTGTTTGAGACGTTTCATAAGAGGTGCTGATCACCCTAAAATAACAAATAAATTTCAGATTCTGATTCTGAATCAGAACGTGTTTAGACGAAAATAGATCTGGGATGATCCCAAGTCGGGTATGATCTTGTAAATTATATTATACATTCGGCAGGTAGGAAATGGCCGATTAAATATTAACGCTACTCAATTACATCATCCGGGTAACGTTGACGAGATTTGAAGTAATTTATGCCTTGTGATGACTATTTATAGTCAATTATAAATATTGTACGGCCCTGTAATTTCCGGCACAGAGGTATAATATACCTTAGGCCTCAAGAGTGGCAACTCAAGGCAACTGCAAGCTTTTTTTGCCACATTTATTACATAAAAAAATGTGTTTGGTGGTAGAGCTCCAGTGACAGAGCGGGCGTAGTGACCACCGCATTAATATACAAGTGCTTGTCGCTAAAAAAATGGTCGTGTTCAGGTCAGGTAATTATGTACCCCCCTGTAATTTTCGATATAAGGGCATAAGAGTTTAAGCTTCAGGAGGGGCAACGCATCTAAATAGAACTCTCAACAGACACAGTAACAGTATTATCAACCATTAACGTGAGCTGTTTGCTTGTTTGTCATGACATAAAAATACAGTTTTTTTTGCAATTCACGAATGCGGTCGGCATGCGGTAGTGGTGACATGGACGGTGTCAGTGTAAATACTACATGGAGCGGCCAGTCACGCACTGATTTCACTAGCACGCACACATACTAACATGTTCACGACGTTTAATAATCTTTCTTACTTATACCGTCAGGAAGTAAAGATAATGATTTAAGATGTTTGAAACACAAATAAATTATAAACTCAAATAAAACTCAAACAAGACTAGAAACAAAGAAACTTTATGTTTACCCTCAAATGTTTCCAAATTTAATTAGTGAACTGATTATGCGAACTGTTAAGGAGTAAGCCGCTAGGGGCTTAGTCACTAAGGGCTGATTTATAAGCCATCACAATTAAGAAAATAACTTTTTTTTTTATTTTTAAGAGAAACTTCACCAGTGCTGACAATTGAACTTTTGAATGGTATGCTTACATGGTATGGCGTCATTATTACTTAAGTCGGTTTTTTTTATAAAAAGGTTTCCTTTTTGTTTTAGTGTAAATATGGATAAGTAACTTACACATGTCCACGTTAAGTCTATTCAAACTTTTGAATATTTTCTGTCGTTATAATCGTCAAAAATATATAACGTAAAAAAACGTAACTTCACGCTTGTAATCCCCGAAGGGGTAGGCAGAGGTAAATGCATTCATTCAAACATACATGCAAACACCCACGATTCGCCGGTTACGTTTTTGCCCCATGTAACAGGTGGCGAGTCTGTTGACATCTCCGGGCACATTACCAAACTTCGAGGTACTGGGAAATTGCCAGAAAATGGAAAAATCCCAATAGAATAAGAGATAAAGGACTTTACACCATTATCTCTGATAACCCCCTACCCGGGAATCGAACCCAGGACCTCAGCGTAGTAGTAGTGGCCTGCTACCAACCAAGGCAGTAAAAAATATATGGACATAAATATAGTATGTTATTTGTGAAAAAATTGTGATCAGATTTTCCATAGAGTCACCATGACGACTATATGATAAGTATATATATATATATATATATTTTATTTAGTTTTTCTAACAATCTTTCAAATTAGAATATTACTTGCAAAGACACATTTAAAATAAAAAAAATTAAGGCACATTTTAATAAGCTTTAAAATAATGAGCCAGGCTGGTTTACGAACAGAACAAAAACAGAAATGACCAATCGATTGAGTTCTATTTTATTCTAACTATACTGCTGTTTGATACAATTTATAAATATATGTATGTATCTTCACGCCAGGTCCCTAACGGGGTAGGCAGAGAGTGTTGAGCGCCAGATATCACGGTCCTGACATACCTCTCGGGCCTCGTCAACCTTCATCATTCTTTTCATGCATGTATGACGCCGATTCCTACTTTTGACCCCACCAGCAGACAGAACTCGACCTATTTGGTCATAGTAGGTCAGTCTCGGTCTTCCTGGGCCTCTGCAACCATCCACATTCGCATTGTATATCTGTTTAGTCATTCGCTAATTCGACATTCTCTCTTTATGCCCGAACCATTGGAGCATGCCTTTTTTCATTTTTACACCGATACTATCATTCACACAATTTATAAAAGTGCGATATATATTTTTCATATTTTAAGAATATATTATATTGTGAGAAACAGCCTTTATAAAATATACTGAGCATAAATTAACGCTGCACCCCCATCCTCTAATTAACTAAATCATTAGTATGCGGAGAGTAGACCGCATTAAATTAGCTAATATACTCAGCTAATATACTGTTTAATATGCAGTGAAACTATACCACAGAAGTAGAAATACATAATTAGTTTTAAGAGATAAAGAGCACCGTGAAAATTAATTAAAAAGATAACTTAAAAACATCTTTAAATGGGGTCCAGAAAAGTATTTGGCCATTCTAAACGGTGACCATTTTCCATCCGTCCGTTCCGGGTCCGTTTGCTTATTTGTCATCCCAAAAAAAAACAGTAGGTCCAGTGTTGTGCGACGACCGCTTGATCCGAGAGTTCGACACTCGCAGATTTCGGGCTAAAGATTTGTACGAACTGTCAGTAAAGTATGAGTTTTGACAGTTCAAAGCGTACTTTGCTCAAAGTAAAGTCGTAGTGCGGTCTGTGAATCGGACCCTTAGCCTATTTATTTAATATCTGTTTAATTTATAATCCCACTCCAAAGCACCATCAAATGTATCATTATCCCTACTTCCCTACTAATATATATTTATAAAGCCATATAAAAAAAATATAAGAAAATAAAGCCCTTCAACTTGTTCAATCTTACCTGAAGGATCGGGAACAAGTAGTTCAAGTGAATGGAGTAAAATCTCAAGGTGCAAAGACAGGAATGGGTGTCCCACAGGGCTCAATATTAGGGCCATTTCTGTTTTTAGTCTACGTTAATGATTTACTTCATTTGATACCTAACAGTGTTTCCAAAACAATTTTATTTGCAAACGATACTTCAATAGTTTTTAAAGTGAATAGACGTGATCCAGATTACGATACTGTAAATAAGGTCATAGGAGAAATACATAAATGGTTTACTGTCAATAATCTTGCACTAAATAGTAAAAAAACCAAATGTATCCGTTTTACCCTCCCTAATGTAAAAAGTAAAGAAGGAGACATTTTTATAAACAATGACAAAATTCAATTTGTTGATGACGCTACCTTCTTGGGAATAACGCTTGACTCGAAGTTACAATGGGGACCACATATTAGGCAGTTAGCGAAACGTTTGAGTTCCGCAGCCTATGCTGTTAGGAAAATTAGGCAATTAACTGATATAGACACTGCAAGACTTGTATATTTTAGCTATTTTCACAGTATTATGTCCTATGTATTTTATTGTGGGGTCGAGCGGCTGCCATACAATCAATTTTTGTACTACAGAAGAGGGCCATTAGAGCGATGTATAACTTGCGTAGTCGTGATTCTTTGAAAGAACTATTTAAAGAAATAAATATAATGACAGTCCCTTGCCATTACATCTATGAAAATATACTTTTCGGGAGGAAAAAATTACACCTGTTTGATAAAAGGCATAGTTATAATACGAGGAATAAGAACAAGTTGTCTCTGCCAAGTTTTCGACCGACGAAAACTAATACATCTTTCCTAAAATATAGTGTAGAATTTTATAACAAGATTCCATCCGGGATTGCTGAACTCACCGATAGTAAATTCAAAGCACTAATTAAACACACTCTATGTAAAAAGGCTTACTATAAACTCGAGGACTATCTCAAGGATAGAAATGTTTGGCTAAATGCTGATCTAGCTCCACAAGAGTGTTAAATGTAATAATCAAAGTGTAATGTTGATATTATATTGTTAATTTTAGGTTTGTTTAAATTATGGAAAATTGTAAAAATATGCCTAAGAGATATTTTTAAAAGAGCCGACTGAGTTTTTTCCGGCACGTTTTTCTCAGATCATATTGGCCTTTGTAACTTTGCCGGTGACTCTTTTTCTTTTCTTATTACAAATCAGTTTGTAAAGGGGAAATGAGACATTCAACTGATATACTTTTTACATTAGTTTATTATATTTAGTTTTATCTTAGTGATATTCTTGACTTTACATATATTTTTTTATCTTGTTTGACATGTATATCAATTGTTATTCACTTTAATTTATTTTGTTTGTTTTTGACGTGTCATAAGAGGTGCCTGTCACCCTAAATGAATAAATGAGTTTCTGATTCTGATTCTGATTTATATTTAATATTATAAATGCGAAAGTAACTCTGTCTGTTTGTCTGTCCGTCTGTTACCTTTTCATGTCCAAGCGACTGAAAAAAATTTAGTGAAATTTGGTACAGAGATAGAGTTGACTTTGAGAAAGAACATAGGCTACTTTTTAAACGACATCCTCCCGGGCAAAGCCGCGTGAAACAGACTATAAATCGAGAGTGAATGCAGTATAATATCGCTGATATTAGTGCAGTAAATATACATTTTGCAGAAATTCGTACGTATCGCTTTATAGTCTGACGTTGATATATTCAAATATACAAAATGTTTACACAATTTTAGTTCCAAACGCTACGATTTGCAACTACGTACATAAAATGCAATTTATAATGGCTTTAGTTTGAAACTATTAGTTTATAAATGTGGGAATTTTCATACGGATTTCACAATTAAAAAAACGATTTTGATTCTCAAATTATACTCTGAAAGTGATTACATTGTTTAAATTTTCTTCTTTTTTAATGTTTTCTTCCATTCATGTTATAATACTATTTGAGCACATGCAATACGTGATAGCTCTTTAATATTGTTAAGTAACTACTTATGTGCACAAAGTTTCAACTCAACTCTAGTTAATACACCATTTTTGTGATGTTTTGTAATACGACAACAAATACCGATCAGGTGCTTTTGCCTCGCGCCTAATTGGTGTATATTTTCGCGCCACGACAGGCTCCGCCCATTACAATGGTTGAAGCAGTTTTCATAGAAAAGTGTGTGTACTGTCAATCTAACATCTAAGTACAGTAACATGCAGTACTCCGATGTACTGAAAAACTGGAAAGTAAAACGGAATCTGCGCTAGCATGGCTGACTCGAACTTGACCAGTTCTTTTAATATATCGCTCCATAATCTCACCTTTATTAAGTCAAAATTATATTACCAACTTTATGCCGTGCATTAAAAGCTTTATGTACCGCTCCTTAACGTACACCTATATAAATTCTATACACGCGCAGTATCCACTAAAGCTAACAGCAACCAACACAAGTGCAGTAAAAGCAAATTTAGCTGAAGCTCATAAATACCGCTTTATGTTCGACGTGGATAAATTCTCATATTAAGCAAATTTTGAGAGGAGTTTTGCTTTTTTTTACAATTGTGTTAAAAGCGATGTAAAGCGTAGCTCGATTTACGCATGCAAATATTTCAGAGTCATAAAAAATAAACAAACACATATAAAAAACATCACAAATATATTGTCATATTACTTGTATTCATTTCTTTTGTACATACATAAACGTAACTTCACGCCTGTAATCCCCGAAGGTGTAGGCAGAGATAAATGCATGCTTTTAAGCATACAAGCAAACACCCACGATTCGCCGGTTACGTTTTTGCCCCATGTAACAGGTGGCAAGCCTGTTGACATCTCCGGGCACATTAACAAACTCAGAAGTACTAAGAAACTTTTGGAAAAATCCCAATAGAACCAGAGATAAAGCAATTTACACCGTTATCTCTGATAGCCCCATAGAAAGCTCATAAAAATACATAAACAATTTCACGCACACATTTAGACAGCTAGGCGACAGGTACAGGCATACTTATGCTTTTACTTTGACAGAGGCGAAAGGCTGCATGTGGCTACTCCCCTCCAGCCATAGAGCAACTCGGCCCACTGGTTGCGGCGGACCGGAGGGGAGTAGCACACACACTACAAAAATCATCTTTACAACGAAACTCACACATTGACTGTAACGAAATACATAAACAATTTCAAACACACATTTAAACATCTAGGCCACAGGCACACTTGTGCTTGTACTTTGACAGAGGGGAAAGGCTGCATATGGCTGCTCCCTTCCGGTCGCCGCGGCCGGTGGTCCGTGTTGCTCTATGCATATTTATGATCCCTACACGATATATATCTACGTAGCTACGTATAATCAAAAGCTAGTCTTAAGGCCTTAACCAGAGAATATGTAACAATACTACGTATAGAATGGACACTTCGACGTCCCGCCCGACTTCCCCGCATCACCTAACCTCCTGCCCTCTTATGCCTCTCTTTTTTTTTTTTTTGGACTATAATATTATTAACCATTTATATATTAAATTAAAGTATCTATTTAGTTACGCACACATTATTTATTCTTATTTATATAATCATTATTTTATTGAATTATAATTATTAAATGTTTGACATCCGTGAATCAACTCGGGTAGGTACCAGTTGAAAACCAGCGTCAGGTTATCTACCTGACACCATGCTGAACTGGGTACCTTTTTGGCGCGGCCGTGTGACACAACTACTTATTACTCATAAAATAGGTTATTATTATTTAATGTTTTTTGTAGCATTTTTTAAATATTTTTATACGGTGCTTTTTTTTTTTTGTCTTTGTGCATTATGTGTAACTGTTTTTTTTTTTTTTAATATTTTTATTATTATTATTATTTTTAACTATGTTCTGTTGTGTCTTGGGCCCTGCGCCGAATAAATGTTTTTCTTTCTTTCTTTCTTTATGGGCGACGGTTGGTATTTTCTACGTGCTACGCACACAGGTGCACGTGTAAAAACACGTCACTGATTGATGTCTGTGTAATAGAGACCAAATTAAGCGTTTGTATGAAATTTTGGCGGAGAGTCCGCGGTGTGCCTTAACTCACTCATCATCATCATCATCATTTCAGCCAAAATACGTCCACTGTTGTACAAAGGCCTCTCCCAAAGAATGCCACAACGAACGGTCCTGGGCCGCCCTCATCCAGCGATTGCCCGCGACCTTCACCAGGTCGTCGGTCCATCTTGTGGGAGGCCTGCCTACGCTTCGCTTTCCGGTACGTGGTCGCCACTCGAGAACTGCTCTGCCCCAACGGCCGTCAGTTCGTCGAGCTATGTGCCCTGCCCACTGCCACTTGAGTCTCGCTATTCGGTGAGCTATGTCGGTAACTTTGGTTCTCATGCGGATCTCCTCATTTCTGATTCGGTCTCGCAGAGAAACTCCAAGCATAGCTCTCTCCATTGCTCTCTGAGTGACCTTGAGCCTTCTTATGAGGCCCATAGTGAGCGACCACGTTTCTGTCCCATAAGTCATCACTGGCAACACACACTGATCAAAGACCTTTTTCTTGAGACACTGCGGTAAGTCGGACGAGAAGATGAACCGTAGCTTCCCGGACGCTGCCCAACCGAGTTGGATTCGGCGATTGACCTCTTTCTCGAAGTTGGACCGACCTAACTGGACCGTTTGTCCCAGGTGTACATAATCGTCAACAACTTCGAGTGTAGTACCCTCGACCATAACAGGAGTGGGTGTAACATGGACATTTGACATGATCTTCGTCTTGTCCATGTTCATTTTAAGGCCCACTCGCTTAACTCACTAGGACGCCATAACGTCGCCGGCTACGTATCCAAGCTGCTAGTATCGTAATACGAGTACATATGTTACGTCGTATGATACGTCGCCACAAGGTGACCAGGTGAGTTAGGTATCATGTATTTCCATACTAGCAGCTTGGATACGTAGCCGGCGACGTTATGGCGTCCTAGTGAGTTAGGACCCTTACAGTAAACAAGTAGAAATACATCGTCTTCCGCCGAGTTACACAACGATGATGGATTAACCGTTTATTGGGTTGATATAATATGGCCATTCGGGACGTCGAATGATCCACTTATTCAATATCGTCATTTATCGAATCTACGAGTAATCGATACAATGTAGGATGCGAATGGGATAGGGCTATCTTTATTTTTCTGGAGATTGGGTAAAGTTTCCGCTAGGTAACGCTGTTAGTGTCGGGACGTTTTTTTAAGAAGTGAAGGTGGCAAACAAGCATGCTGTTCACATTGATGTTAAGTGCGAAATGCAAATAAATAATTGAATTGTTTTTTTTATGTAATCGAATTGAGAAACAAGCTTGCAGTTCACATTGATGTTAAGTGATGACTGCAGCCTATAGACACCCACACGAAGATCACGATCAAAATGCATATGCGTTACCACTCCTGTGGCCTAAGGTGTTATGCCTCTGTGCCGGAAATTACAGGGCCGTACATTACCACCTGACCGGAACACGATAGTGTTGAACACTATCATTCAGCGGTAAGTATAATAGGTAATGCGGTGGTGCCTACCCGCGAGCTCCGTCACTGGAGCTCTACCACCAGTAGAGAGTAATTGTGATGACTGTGTCTATAGACATCTACACAAAAAACAGAGGTCAAAATGGAAATGCGTTGCTACCCCTAAGACCTTAGTTGTAATGCCTCAGTGATCGTTTTTTTTTTGTTATTATGGCATCGCTATTACACATATTGCCAGTGTCAAGTAAAACGATATTTCCTATTTATATAAGCAGCGTAAAAGTAAGTATAATATTCCAGTCAAGTGAGTTACAGTCAAGTTATTCGAGTAAAGCGATGGCTACTTTATCAGAACATTTACAATGAAGTTTTGGAGGCAACCTGAAAGGTCGTGTTTTCGCACTGTTATTCTATTTCACTATACGCGGGCACTGTAATAAACCTATATCAAACAAAATGCCACCAATTTTATTCAAAATAACTTAAAAATACACCAAGAAAATGAAATAAAATACGAGCACCATACGCCTCTTTCAAGGTTCCCGCCAAAACTCTCAGTGATAGTTGTAACGGGGCCATATATTACCACACATGGTTTTACTGATGTTAGGGTTCCATTGCTGGGATTCAAGGGCGGAGGCACCACCGCATTAGCTAGTCCATCTGCTGCCAAATGGTAGTGTTCAGCACTATCGTGTTCCGATAAGATGGTAATGATCGGCCTCGTATTAACTATCACAGAGACATAACACCTAAAGTCTCAGGGGTGGCAACACATCTATATTTTGACCTCTGGTTTTTGTGTTGAAATAAAATACTCAACAGTTTTTGGATACACGTGTACATGTAAGTACTTATCAGAATTTTCGCTAAAAATCAGAAAAAAACATTTCGCACAAAATAAATTTCATAAACCCGATGATGAATCACATCACTAACAAATGAAAAGTAACCAGCAGCTGGCCCCATCTTTATTCCTCTTAGCGTGATGCTATATAGTTTTAAAGCCTCTATAAATGGGCTATCTTACACTGAAAGAATTTCTTAAATCGGACCATAAGTTCCTAAGATTAGCGCGTTCAAGCCAGCATACAAGCAAACATACAAACAAACTCTTCATTTGTTTCTTTACGATAATTGTTTTATATTATTTCGCATTAACACATGCTTGTGAAATATATTTTATTTAAAGAAAAATGGAAAGAAAAATTTGACTTCAGGCGAGATTCGGAACTCGCGGCCTACTGGGAATCTAGTCCAGCCGCTCTTCCAACTGAGCTACTGAAGTCCTGCCCTATTTGTCAAATCTTTCCTTCACATTTATTGCATTGCTTTATGGTAGCAGCAGCGCCATCTATTGCCAAACTATGCTAGTTAGGCAACCGATATAATAGACTTTGCAGTTTATTGAATATCGTAAAGAAGTCGCTTTTACCCTTAATAATTGTTTTATATTATTTCGCATTAACACATACTTGTGAAATATATTTTATTAAAAGAAAAATGGAAAGAAAAATATTTTATAACGATATTATATCGGTATAACGGAGCATCGCAAGCGAAGCCGGGGCGGGCCGCTAAATATATTATAAAGCTGAAGAAATTGTTTGTTTGTTTGCTTGAACGCGCTAATCTCAGGAATTACTGCTCTGATTTGAAAAGTTCTTTCAGCGTTAGATAGACCACTTATCGAGGAAGGCTATAGGTTATATATCATCACGCTATGATTAATAGAAGCGGAGCAGCGCGGGCGAAGCCGGGGCGGGCCGCTAGTCTAATAAAAGCTATCCGTCCGGGGCGACTAGTAGACAATAAAAGAAACTAAAGAAATACATTTTTCGTTTACAATCACCTTTTATCTACAAACGCCTTGTGCTGGCTGGTTAAGCCAACGATCAATCATTCAGAGTTGGTATTATAGCTCCCCAACCTATCTAACTTGAACTAGTTTATAGCTGGTGTCTCATTACATGATATTAATTATTCTGCAATACAGAAAATGTCTTTTATCTTACTTTATTGAAATTGTATATTAAGTGAGCGATCCAAAGCTATATTTTGTAGCGTCCCGCAATAAACTACCCCCATATTGGTATATAATATTTAGTTTTATCTTAGCGATATTCTTGACTATATACACATTTTGTTAGCTTGTAAATTGACATGTGTATGTCAATTGTTATTCACTTTATTTTATTTTAATTAAAGAAAAATGGAAAGAAAAATTTGACTTCACTTTATTTTGTTTGTTTTTGACGTGTCATAAGAGGTGCCTGTCACCCTAAATGAATAAATAAATTTCTGTTTCTGATTCTTGTCTTTCTCTACAGGCTCGTTCGATAAATAATCAATGCGAAGTTATGTTTATTTCATGTAATATCGTGTCTATAGCGAAAACAGAAATGGAGTAAGCATAATAAATGGTGGTGCATCGCGTGAACGACACATCATTTGTTACCTCCGGTAGCGATCGGATACTGCTATTCTTTTTGTAGAATACGAGAATAAATCAAAATAAATAGGAAACTGGAATATCATCTTTTCGTCGAGTCTCTAAGGGCGTTATGGAAGACAGTCTTCGTAAATGTAAAAATCCCTTTTTTATGTTATGTAAGTGGCAATCACGCATGCAGTTCACATTGATGTTAAGTGATGACTGCAGCTTATAGACAGTTACACAAAAATCAAAGGTCAAAATATAGATGCGGTGCCATCCCTGAGGCCTCAACCTAAGATCTAACCGGCATACGATAGTACTGAACACTACCGTTTTGGCAGATAGATTAGGTAATGCGGTGATGCCTACGCCCTCGAGCTCCTACATTGGAACTCTACCACCCTGTAAAATATTTTGTTGTTCCGGGCTCTCGATAAATATACCACCACCGATAGCTACCACGTGTTTGTAATATAATTATGTTCTATATAATTTGTATGTACTGATGGTGGAAAACTAGCATGCAGTTCATGGATAGTAAATAAATACTGCATTCTATAGACATACCCCTTATTCATAAACGTACATTAGATACATTTTGGCCATAGAATGCTTTGTCTTTGTCAGCTGCATTGTTAAATGTGCAGGATAGAAAAAGACAAGGGAGAGATTAGCAATACTTCAGCTAAAATACGTTTATGAATAAGGGGGTAAGACTTTGTGTGGGTGTCTATAGGCTGCAGTCATCATTTACCATCAATGTGAACTGCATGCGTGTTTGCTACCTCCATTACATAAAAAATTGTCTGAGGTGTCACATGTGGTACACGCGATTGGAACCAAATCCTCTTCAACTTCATTGTTAATTTTTTTTAATATTAAATTTACACACTCACGAACACGACAAAACAATGTACGCATACACATTAGACGCGCGCGTCGCGTGGCTTGTCAGTATCTAGAGAGAGAGAGAGAACGAATAACTCGAATCGTATATAACACTCGGCCTGCCCCCTCCGACTGCTACGCACTATAGCAAGTGTCGTGAGGATTTTTCGTGACGCTCGCCTAGCCCCCTTAGCCGCGTACCGCGCGATAAGGAACTTCGTTCCAAACAACTCCTACGAAGAAAAAAACATTATTAGAATTCAATTGCAGAACTCATTTTGATAATATCTCCGACACTGAAACTCCACCAATAAATAATATAAATCCACACAAAAGTACGACACAGTTCAAAAAGAATACCATAAAAAATCTGTCTACAAATCAAATGCACACTTCGTTCACAGTTAAAAAAGGACCATTGAAACAAGAACCGATACCAATTCCTTCAACGAAAAGACTTTACAAAACCGACAAATCATCCAACTGACATTTGTGCCAGGGCTGTCGTACGTTTCCGGTGTATTTATTGACGACATTTTTATGCTATACAAGCCAGAGTTCACGGTAATGGAAACTGAATGTAAAATATGACTTTCTTTTCACGTTAAAATGGAAAACAAATTTTCAGTACTCATTGATGTTAATTGAATAATATAACATATCGAAATCTATATAAATAAAAGTGAATCGCTTAATGTGTTGCTATGCGTAAATTTCAAGAAAGGCTTTACCGATTTCGGTAATTCTTTTTGTGTTGTATTTGCCCGTAGCGGTTTCACGAAAAATATTGAAATTTTAAGAAAACTAAACAACCATTTTAACTTTTCTAATATAAACCTTATATTGCTTGACATAACCTTCAGTGATCAGTTATATTTTTTAAACAGTTGGATCGGTACTGCCAGTAACAATCTACATAGCGCTTGCGCGAAGCCATATATAAAAATCTACATATATAAAATTCCTTACTCACTGCCTTACATTTTGATTACTGAGTTAGGGCGTATAGGTTTGAAAGCCTACTATAAGAAGCCTTGGAATAAAGAACTATAAACTTTTAACACGAACTGTTTTTACGACATAAACGAAGAGTGAAAATACTCCCATAATAATTATCACATATGCAAAGTGACTTAGCCCCCTGAGGGCTATAAATGAGCAATTATTTTTTGTACATGTTTATAGGCTGCAGTCATCACTTCACCATCCTTGTGAACTGCATGCTTGTTTGTCACTTTCGTTTCATAAATAAGAATCGATCGAAATTCATCCCTAAAAAAAGTGATAGTTAGTTCGCTGAAAAATTCATTCAACTATTACCTTCAAACCTTACAATATTATCCTACTAATATTATAAATGCGAAAGTTTGTGAGTATGGATGACTGTTAATCTTTCACGAAAAAACTACTGGATGCAACTGGATGAAACTCTTCAGTAATATAGCTTATATATTAGAATAACATATTATTATATGCTACAATTTGTAATGATTAAAAGTACAAAGCGAAGAAATAAATAAAAAATCAACTGTTTCAGATTTTTAAATATTCAATCAATAGGCAAGCAGTAAAAATATGGGTTGAAAATTTGTATTTACGAAGTCTGGAACAGAAGCTCGTAAATCCATATTTTTTTTTGTGATTTAAAAAATGTGCACCGCCAATTCCAATTAATTCAACCAGAAGACAAAACCAACAAATCATCCAATAGACATCTACCTGTACCAGGGTTGGCAATGTTTCCGGGATATTTATTTGTGACATGTTTATGCCAGGAATGTCACAGTTCACGATAGTGGAGAGAGTAAATTTAATTACATAAAATTTAATGTCTCTTTTCACGTCATGAAAAAGGGCAGATAGGTTGCTTTTACATAATATTCATCGATATCCGCATGAACTGAATGCTCGTTTGAAAGAAGGTTGTTACTACTAACAATAACAACATGTCTGTATTTCGATCTTTGAGTTTTAGTAAATATTTATAAATTGCACATTATTTACATACTACTTATGCAAATTGTAACTGACTACTTGCAATATTCATGATAAAATTGAAAAAAAAAAATAACTGTGTCTAGATGTATAACATATATAGAAGATATTATTATGTGACAACCCTAGTCTATAATTCATCGGTTCATATTCTTACAGACCAGTTTTTTATAAAATTTTGGCCAATTGTTCATTTCAATTTTAAATGGTCACCCACTGACATATTTGATCGTACTTGATATATGGGACATGTATGATTCATGGCACCCGGCTTATCTCACGCTTTAATATTTTATAGGGTTGGCAATAATTTAAATTTTATTTATTAGATTTTGTCACTAGCAAAGAGACACTAAATTACATCAAAGAAAAAAAAACACCGGTTAGAAAATTATGTACGGCCTCGTAATAACTGTCACAGAGATAAAATTATTTAGATTTCAAGAATGGCAACGCATCTACCTTTTGACCACCGGATTTTGTGTAGGTACATCCAAATGAACAGCACGTTTCCAACCATGATTATATAAAAAAGTGTAGACAAAGTAATATGTGACAACCCTCATTCGGAAAGTCATCGCAACATATTCGTAGAGCACTGCGTTTGCGAATTTTTACTGGATTTTATCGTTCATTTCAATTTTGGAACGTCAACCATTGAGCTGGTTGATGTATGGGACTTTGTATGATTAATGGTACCCGACTTATCTCCCGCCTTATAATTTCAGCTAGGGTTGTCAAAAATGATTAATAGATAACAGGAAAATTGTAATGTGTACCTAATTATGATCGAACCTTTTACGCGGTTTGATTAATTACTTTTCATATAAAAAGGTTACATGCGCTTTTTTCAGGAAATGAGATGGTTTGACTGAAGGCCGTTGTGTTATTTCAGGGAGGGTCGTTGTTTACTCTTAGGTATTTCCATATCTGTGTTGATTTAACAATGTTGTAATGCGGACAAGTATATTTGTTTATTTGAATTTGAAAAATACTTTATTGATAGTTATTACGGTCCATAAATTACCATCTAACCGGAACACGATAGTGCTGAACACTACCATTTGGCGACAGATAGATTAGATAATGCGGCCTACGCTCTCGAGCTCCTACATTGGAACTCTACCACCAGTACAAAAACACAATGTTATTAATTAAAGATTCTTTGTATTCGTCATTGCTTTCGTACGCGTTGACGAGGTTGTGGCGTCATAAAAAAGTACGATTTTGGATTAGAGGTTTTGAATCAAAAGTTAGTTATAGACTAGACTAGCTCCCTTATTCATTGCATTGTCAGATGTACAGGATAGAAAGAGACAAAGGAGAGCTTACACTTTAGCTAAAATACGTTTATTTTAGCTAAAGTGTTGCTAATCTCTCCTTTGTCTTTTTCTATCCTGTACATTTGACAATGCAACTGACAAATACAAAGCATTCTATAGCTAAAGCGTATCTAATGTACGTTTATGAATAAAGGGGGTATAAGTTTAAACATTTATTTATGTTCTTAGGTTTTCGCGAGCTGCACTCATTGAAATAAAACTAGTTTTCGGATTTATCTCGCGTATATTAAACTAAAATGATTATTTAAAATCGAACCCGACGTTTCGGTCGCTTTTCAGCTCCCGTGGTCTCAGAAAATCATCTTTAAAAACAGTCTTTAAACCTCACAAGAAAATATACCAGTTCTTAAGACCCATTAAAAGTAGCATTCCCTTACAAAATTCCGGTATTTTCGTACAAACTCGATTGTGATTGTGGACTCTCTTATATAGGCCAAACAAAGAGAGCGGTTTCCACCAGAATTAAAGAACATATTGCTGATGTCAAACACCGTAGAGCAGGGAGATCTGCAGTCTGTGATCACATAGCGGACAAACCAACTCATTATATTCGGTTTGACCAAACTCGAATACTCGCTACAGAACACAGACCAATTCCAAGAATGGTTCGCGAGGCTATTGCGATTAAAAAACATCCAAATTTTAATAGAGAAGAGGGTTGGCGATTGTCACCAACATGGGATCCAATACTCAGTAGAATAAAAGCCCATCCGCAACAGTCTGTAAGACCTCAATATACAATTAGTAATTTTTGTGTTAATCCTGAACGCTATGCAAGACGTCTGCGAAATAGATGGAGGTAGCTGCAAATAATAATTTTTCAAACTGCTGTCAGACATATACCACCTCAGTCTGCCCGAGACCACGGAAGCTGAAAAGCGACCGAAACGTCGGGTTCGATTTTAAATAATCATTTTAGTTTAATATACGCGAGATAAATCCGAAAACTAGTTTTATTTCAATTTATTTATGTTTCCTATACTTTTTAAAAAAATGAGAGTGAATTTTTAAAAAAGAAAATGGATAGTAAAAATTAACGGGCGGGGCTTGAACACATTGCAAGTATTTTTGGCAATAGATGTCTAGATGCTACTGCCGCTATAGGTAATGCAATAAATTTGAAGGAAAAAGAAATTCAGGTGTGGACTTCGGTAGCTCAATTGGCAGAGTGGCTGGAGTAGATTCCCAGTGCTCGCGGGTTCAAGCCCCGCCAGAAATCAAATTTTTCTTTTGAAATACTGAGCAGATCTGCAATGCGGATTTAAATCCATCTCACACAAATAACGCCAAAAAACATGTCAGGGATACAAAACTTCAGTGTTCTTTTTACAAACTAAAAAACTAAAGGCAGCTTTAGTAAATGTTTGGAGATAAAAACTTTTCTTTTGAGGGTAGTTTTAGGGCGATACAAAATCAAGCGGTTGGCTTTGAGCGGATGATGGCGATGAAAGTTTTTATGGGATTGTAGTTTCGTTGGATCACTATCAGTATTTGGATTTTTTTTATGTAACAAAGATGGTAAACGGTCATGCTGGTCACATGGTTGTTAAGACATTTCTATAAAATAAAATAAGTAGGCATTCTACAAATTTGAACTCGAAAGTGTTTAATCCTTCAAGGATCGTAAGGCCACCGGCGGCGAGACACAATTGAATTTCAATTGTCATATTTTTCTCGTGTCTGGAGGTAATAATTAATATTTAATACCTAACTGTATTCTTAGCTAAATAATTATCATTCTCCACCGATTATTGCCTTAAAAGTGTATGAAATAGACCGTGACCGACCCGTGGTACAACTGCGATGTCCAACTGGTTGTACTACGGGGAAGTAAAGTTACCGATAGTTCAACTCTTTTTTTTTTATATTTATGATTATGACCCGTGGTACAACTGTGAAATTATGTACAACTGGTTGGACCACGGGGATAAGATGATCATCGTTTATTATATATTGTGCCTTTTATTTCAATTATTGTAAGTTCACAATTTACCGTCATTTTACTTTGGTATCGTGTGAAAACGAGAAATATTCACGCGTCAGTATCAATGTTTTAATCATAGAAATAGAAAAAGAAAATATTTTTATTTCGAATAGATCTTTACAGATACTTTCAAAACGTCAATAAATCATAAACTGCCTAGAGCGAATAACCATTACATATAGTAAAAGCAAAATCATATATTAATAGTAAATTAAAAATTAGAATTTAAACTATTTAACATAATAATTAGCAATTTATAATAAACTAGCGGCCCGTACCGGCTTCGCACGGTTGAAATTTAGGTACTTACATAATATAATATTACGACTATCAATTGACATTTAAACTATCCTATCTCTCAAGTTGGATCGAACTGCACATGGTGTGCGAATTTTATTATAATCGGTTAAGTGGTTTAGGAGTCCATTGAGGACAAACATTGTGACACGAGATTTATATATATTAAGACTAGCTGACCCGGCAAACTTCGTATTGCCTCAGAATGAAATAAGGTGTCAAAGGTTTGATAGATACGGACTATTTGTATGGAAAAATAAAATTGTGGTTTTTACTGTTTCCCTTCAATTCCTTCATATTTTCTTACCTTTTAAACCTTCCCTAGACTTACAAAAATCATTCAAAACCAAAATTAGCCAAATCGGTGAAGCCATTCACGCGTGATGCCGTGACCAAGGAAAACGGGTTGCATTTTTATATATATATAGACGTGACCGGCTATGCTAACACAAAAAATTTAAAAAGTGGAAATAATTGAGTTATACGGTATTTCGTTCACTACAAAATAAATTTAAGTAATTTTATAGCGTCAACAACACGTGGTAATTATGCTGTTAAAATGTAGCTTATTTGACACGTTTGTAGATTTACCATAACAGCGCCATCTATTGATTACTTACTCAACCCAGTCGAAAAGTATCGACATCTGTTAGAATCATTTGGAGTTAACAGATGAAGAAAAAGAAAAACTTATTCGTCAAGATCAATGTTATTCAATACTATTAACTTTCACTGGCAGATAGCTGATGTGATAAGGAGTAACAGGCTTCTTTTATCTCCATACATACATACATACATGCCTACGAGTACATACAAATAAATAGAATTTGAGTGTCTGCGATTTTGACGGGTTTTTCACTGGCAGATAGCTGATGTAATAAGGTGTAACTTAGACTACTTTTATACTAGCTGCGCCCATGACTTCGTCCGGGGAGATACTGAACAATCATATTTTTCTTCACGTGGACGAAGTCGCGGGAACAGCTAGTCTCTAATAAAATCTGACGTTGACTATTCCCTCGTAAACACAAGTAACAAATAGCGCACCATTATACCGGTGCATACAACAGAAATGCGGACAAGCATTTAGCTGCTCTCATTTTAATCCTTGAATAATTGCAGCTGTAGAGCAGTGCGGACGTTTTCCGACTGTGGACATTTGAGTTTATCCATTTGTTTTATTTGATTTTTCGCTATCCTTAAAAATGTTTCATGATTTTTTTTCCATGTGTTAATAAAAATGATAATGGCTACCCATTATACGTCCCACTGCTGGGCACGAGTCTCTCCCCTTTTTGGAGGGAAGCCTGGAGCTTACTCCACCACGCTGCTCCAATGCGTGTTGCTGAAGATACAGGTTAGTGGCCAACCCGCTGTCGGATGTTTTCAAACTGCCCATAAGGCCTCCGACAAGGTTTAAGCAACCGGGACCGACGGTTTGACGTGCCCTCCGTAGCACGCAAACACGCATTTTATTTAATTTGCCACTAGCGGTCACCCATCACACACCTGAGCGCACCCGTGTCGCTTAACCGAGTAGATCACTTACGATCTACACCAGCCGCGGGCCATGCGCGCTACATTCCATGTGTTATGCGAGTGAAAAAGTTTTAAGAAGAAATGGAAAGAAAACTGAAAGAAAACTTGCCTAACTATCATTGTTAGCAATAGATGTCGCTACTGCCACCCAAACCAATACAATTTTATTATAAATGGTGGAGAGTGGCGGTAATTGAAAACGACCAACTTTTGCGGTAGCGAACGAACAAGTGTTTATTTCAAATTGTGCTTTGTCACATACAAACCGAATATTCATTCGGTCAATCAATCAAATACTTTTACACTCTTAATTATAGTACAAAATGTACTCCATAGATGGAGTTTCATAAGATGTTATTTTCAACATTATTATGTGGAAGTAAAATAAGATAGTCAGATGCAGACTTCAATGGCTCCGTTGGGAGAGAAGCTGGCCTAGAAATCCCAGTGGTCGTGTGTTCAAGTCCCGCCTGAAATCGAATGTTTCTTTAGAAAAGAAAGATTTCACTTACATTTTCAGATTTGTTAATTATAGGTACGTTTTTAAGTCATGTCTAGCTGTAAGTATTATATTTTAAATAACGATCTTACCCTCTTTGATACTACCAATAATGCAGTTACCTATAACATTTAAAAAGCTTAACAGATATATTTATGAACTAGCTGTTGCCCGCGGCTCAGCCCGCGTGTTGGTCGCTTTTCGCGTGACCTGTGGAAACTACAATCACAGTCTAAAGAAAACGAGCTACAATTATAGTTAGTTAGCGCCATCTATTGAGATTTCATGTAACTAAATTGTATAATTTACCATTATCAATAGATGGCGCTTGCCCACATTCAATGTGTTATTTGTAATTAAAATTCAATAGAGACTGCAGTTGTCTTTATTGATATCGAAAAACAAAGAATGTATTTCTAGCTTTATCTAAATTAAATATGTTTATGTAAACCGCATTCAACTCTGTTTAAAAGTTTTGAAGCAGGGCTTGTAGTATAAATATTTTCAATGGATCATAACTTTCTTTTCCCCGAAACAACGGTCCCCCGTTTTGACAACGGTTCTAATTATATGTAATCCACCTGTGAAAACAGCGTTCAAATCCGTTGAGAACATTTCAAGTTATAATGGACAGACAAACTGACAAAAATTGCTTTTTTGGTTTTTTTTTTAATGTAAAAAGTGGCAAGCGTGCAGTTCACATTGATGTTAAGTGATGACTGCAGCCTATAGACACCCACACAGTGACCAGAGGTCAAAATGCAAATGCGCTGCTACTCCTGAGGCATTAGGTGTTATGCCTCTGTGCCGGAAATTACAGAGCCGTACATTACCACCTGACCGGAACACGATAGTGCTGAACATTACCATTTAACGGCAAGTATATTAGGTAATGCGGTGGTGCCTACGCCCGCGAGCTCCGTCACTGGAGCTCTACCACCAGTAAAGTTGGTTTCTATTATAATTGGAAATAAAACAACGAGATGCGCTTGCAACGGGAATTAGAAAAGCAATAGTTTTTATTATTAATACGTCACACTGACATTTTACATAAGTGTAAGTATTACAGACACAGATAATATAATATACATATTTTGATATTACTTACAACAGTTTCTGTTACTCGACTTTAATCGTCCCCTATGAGTTTTTTGCCAAAATATTTAATGTACAGACACTCGATTTTTACTGTATTATAATATGTACATATAGTGAAAAAAAAAACTGCACAAAAATCTTATCCTTACATGTTCTAACACAAACAGCGCACCATTTTACTTGAAACAGGACTGTGAACAAGCATTTAACTGGTTTGGTTTTAATCCTTGAATATTAGACTCTCGGCTCGTTGTTTCAAACGATGAACAATAACAGCCTTGCAGCGTCTTTTCTTACCGTTCAATTATCGCAGCACGGTGGCAGACTTACACATTTTAATGGTTTTTAATCTTTGATTCATTTCAACTGCATTTGGACGTTTGCAAGTTTCACATTGTTGCTGTTGAATAAAATGAGTTAGATTGTTTTACCTAATAATATTTAATGTACAGACACTCGATTTTTATTATTATGTCTCTCGTCAGCACGGGGTCCAATTTGAACCCCGGACCTTTGTCAGGCTTGCGCGGGGACATGGGGGGTCCAACACGTAGAGGCCCTTTCGAGAATTTTGATCTACTTTGTAATGGGTTATATTCGGCGGGACCTCTCTCTGATTGCATCAATATTTAATACAGACACAGACAGACCCCGCAGAGTATAATGGGACTATTGTAATGAAAAGTGATTTGCCAAACTTTGGGCTATGTGGGTGAACTGGAGGGACTAGCTGGCTGGGCCTATGGAGTGAGATCCGGCACCTGCCTATATTCAACATCTCACATTATCGAATCCTACTTTAGGCAGGTGGTGACTCGCCTCTCCTTGGTGGGCCCCCCAAACAGCCAACCCGATGGTCGACAGGGGGCAACACTGTTGAGAGAGGCTGGGGGTGTCGAGAGGTGTGGCCCCGGTTTCACCATCACGAGCGAGTAATCTCGAGCTCGGAGCGGGCTTCCCCGCTATTATGCCTTTAGACACTTCCACCCCCGAGTGTATGGCTCTTTCAGAAATTTAGACAACAGCCTATTATCTAAATTTCTGCAAATGCCATACCTCTAGCGCCCCACTCTGACCGGCCAATGAAGGCAAGCCAGAGGTGAGAGACCTGATGCTCTGTCCGGCCGTACCTTTGTGTGGCGGACGAGGCGGAGCCCAGTTCTCTCGGAGGAACTCGAGATGATGGTAGGGGGTGGTGTCGCTACTCACCAACAGCTCGCCACAAGCTGCTCTGCCCCCTTATTATTATTATTATTTTTTTTTTTTATGTAATGGAAGTGGTAAACAAGCATGCAGTTCACATTGATGTTAAGTGATGACTGCAGCCTATAGACACCCACACAAAGACCAAGGTCAAAATGCAGATGCGTTACCACTCCTGAGGCCTAAGGTCTTATGCCTCTGTGCCGGAAATTACAGGGCTATACATTACCACCTGACCGGAACACGATAGTGTTGAACACTACCATTTAGCGGCAAGTATATTAGGTAATGCGGTGGTGCCTACGCCCGCGAGCTCCGTCACTGGAGCTCTACCACCAGTGAAAAAAATAAAAAATTGTATTATAATATGTACATATAGTGAAAAAAAAACTGCATAAGAATCTTATTCTTACATGTTCTAACACTAACAGCGCACCATTTTACGTGAAACAGGACCGTGAACAAGTGTTTTACTGGTTTGGTTTTAATCCTTGAATATTAGACTCTCGGCTCGTTGTTTCAATTCAAACGATAAACAAGAGATATATGAGTGACAAACTTTAAAATATCTCGAAAGCATAATTATTGTAATTTACTAAGCGAAACTTAAGTATTACTTTAACTACACTAAGCGCTGCTGATACACTAAAAAATGTGAATATTCATAAATGTTCCTAGCAAATTAAGCTCATGTTTCTTGTGTATTTGGCTGTAAGAATCTTAGCTTCAAATATAGCTTCTAGATGTACAAAATTGCCTTGAGATTTCAAGTCATTACATTTTACAGGACTTCCTCCTCTTCGGTACCACCAATAAGTCGCTGAGGCAGTTATAATAATATATTTAATGTCCATATAATATTATTCCATTTAGTTTTTAATAATAATGACAACCCTTGATATGTCCCGCTGCTGAGCACCAGACTCCCCTTTTTTTGGAAGGCCTGGAGTTCACTCCACCACGCTGCTCCAATGCGTGGAGATACGAGTTAGTGGCCAACCCGCTGTCGGATGTTGTCAAACCGCCCATAAGGACTCCGACAAGGTTTAACCACTGCTATCTATCGATAGTAATCGGGACGAGCATTTTAATTACTGGCCATTAGCGGTCACCCATCACACACCCGACCGCCCCCGTATTGCACAACTGAGTAGATCGCTTGCTATCTACACTCCCCGCAGGCCCATGCGGGCTTCAATATCAAAATAATGATACATATTTAATAAATCAGCTTTAAACTTTATAGTTTGGCGAAACTTGTAAAAAAGGTCAGCGATGAATCTTTCGGAACAGAAGCTAACAAAGTAAAAAAGTTTTAAAGTTGCAACCGCGGATTATATTAATGTTACTTCATGTTAAAAGAAAGTTGGTTAAGTGGAATTTATGTAAATATTTTCATCATAGTTAAATCTGGCCCTGTATGGTCCCGTAATAACTATCAAAGGGATATATAACAACTAAGGTCCCAGGGGTGGCAACGAATTTACATATTTTCATTTCGGACATAGTTAGGCTTTTTGATTCCGTACCATATCCGACTTTTCTTAGGATTTCTACATTTCAAGAACGAGCGAGAACTAACCACAGCCGAACGCTTCTACCGCGGGTGTCCAGCCTTTTTACCTAAATGTCCAAACTTGCTAGTCTGTCCGGCTATAAAGTTTATCGACCTGGTAACCCTATTCAGGAACATAGGATGTGGCTATGTTTGGAGAAGGCCTTTTACGAGTCATGGGTGCCCAAAGAATACAAATACCTACCTACAAATATATTTTTAATGTAATTATTTGATTGATTGAGTTAATTAAAGGCTATTTTGTTTTTATTTTATTTAATACAGATTCGTGGAAGGCCATTAAAATACTCATATTAACTTTAAAGTTAGTGTCTCAAGTAAAAGGTTTTTGACCAATGTGTGTTGCCAGTGATGACATATGGGACCAAAACGTGGTCGCTCACAATGGGCTTCATAAGAAGGCTCAAGGTCACTCAGAGAGCAATGGAGAGAGCTATGCTTGGAGTTTCTCTGCGAGATCCTATCAGAAATGAGGAGATCCGTATGAGAACCAATGTTACCGACATAGCTCACCGAATAGCGAGACTCAAATGGCAGTCGGCAGGGCACATAGCTCGAAGAACTGACGGCCGTTGGGGCAGAGCAGTTCTGGAGTAGCGACCACGTACCGGAAAACGAAGCGTAGGCAGGCCTTCCACAAGATGGACCGACGACCTGGTGAAGGTCGCGTTCAATCGCTGGATGAGGGCGGCCCGGGACTGTTCGTTGTGGCATTCTTCGGGGGAGGCCTTTGTTTAGCAGTGGACGTCTTTTGGCTGAAATGATGATGATGATTAAATTTTCAGGTTAAGATTAATAGGATAATTTTCAGAGAATATTTCAGAGCAAAACCCTAACCGAACCTATTCACAAACTTAAATTGTTTTTAATCTTCTTTTAATGCAACCGTGGATAAGATTAATATTACTTAATGTTGGAAGAAAGTTGGTGAAGCGGAATTTATGCTAATAATTTCATCGTAGTTTAAACTATGAATGATTACTAAAGTTAAGCTGTGAGACGGAATGGTAGGAGATATTTAAAACGGCTTGGTTTTAAGGTGACTCCTATTTTAGGAATCCTATAAACTTTACTACCTAAACCTTTACTGGTGGTAGAGTTCCTATGTAGAAGCTCGAGGGCGTAGCTACGCCCGCGTAGGCACCACCGCATTACCTAATTCATCTGCCGCTACATGGCAGTGCTCAGCACTATCGTGTTCCGGTTAGATGATAATGTATGGCCCCGTAATAACTATCACAGAGACATAATCACTAAAGTCTCAGAGGTGGCAACGCATCTGCATTTTGACGTCTATTCTTTGTGTGGGTGCCTATAGGCTGCAGTTATCACTTAACATCAATGTGAAATGCAAGCTTGTTTGCCACCGTCATTGCATAAAAACTACTACTACTACGTCATCTTCACATTCCTTTTGAATAGTTCATTGGTGATGCGGTTAGGTCCAGGGGATTTGTCTAGTTTCTTTTATGTGATGGAAATGGCAAGCAAGCATGCAGTTCACATTGATGTTAAGTGATGACCGCAGCCTATAGACACCTACCAACATAAGACCAAGGTCAAAATACAGATGCATTACCACTCCTGGGGCCTAAGGTGTTATGCCTCTGTGCCGGAAATTACAGGGCCGTAATCTGTCTAGTTTTTCAATGGTTTTGGTTATTTCTATTTCTAGTAAAACTTGTCTCAAATATTTCATCTCATCTCCACTAAACCGCATCTTGGACGGCGCTTAATTTTGCCATTAAGTAAACTCTAGCGTGCTAGCTTTTGTCCCTCTCACACGCATCAAATTAGTAAAGGATGGATGGATATATTTTAATGTGGTGTATAGTATACTCTCTTGTTGCAGTCATGCAATTTGAGCTTCGCAGTATTCTGAAATAAATTGCTGCTATAAAGTCGAGAGAAATACATTCTTTGTTTATGTTATAAAATGATGTTTGTTTTGCTGAAACATAGCTTGCGGGCATTTACTTTATTAAAGAGATTCAAGTAGATATACCTTTAAGTATATACATCCGAAGTGGATATTTTTCTACGGATGCATTTTTTTTTAAGCTAAGATTGGCGAAATTGGTTCCGTAAACTTAAAAAAAAACATAATTCATTGAATCTCTTGGCATCATTTGAATTGCTAAGTCAAGTTACAGAAAAGTAAAAAATATAATGTGAATTAATTTAACTGCCTCGGTAGCCTAGTGGTAGCAGGGCACTACTACTACGCTGAGGTCTTGGGTTCGATTCCCAGGTAGGAGGTTATCAGAGATAATGGTGTAAAGTCCTTTATCTCTGGTTCTAATGAGAATATTCAATTTCCTGGAAATTTCCCGGTACCTCGAAGTTTGGTAATGTGGCACATTACCAAACTTCGTTTTTGGCCCATGTAACAGGCTCGCCACCTGTTACATGGGCCAAAAACGTAACCGGCGAATCGTGGGTGTTTGCATGTATGCTTGAATGCATGCATTTACCTCTGCCTACCCCTTCGGGGATTACAGGTGTGAAGTTACGTAATTTTTTTTTTTATTCGACTTATGTATTTGATCCGGTTAATCCAGCGGTGTGAGACGGTCTAGTCGTCATTTGGTACAATGTTATTGATACAAGTACACGGTTGATGGTTATACTGAGATGAGTTTAATATTCCTTGCAAACTATAGAATCTTAAAAATACAATTAATTGAAATAAAATCCAAACCATGATTCTAGCAACCATTAAATGAGTGACGTCACGGGCTATTCGTTAATAAAAGAAACAAGAACCATGCCAAATCAAACATTCATACGCTCCCGATAAAGTCTAGACCGTCTTGAAAAGCATAGAGTCTAGATGTGACCTAATTAACCCATAATAATAATAATAATGGCAACCCATTATACGTCCCACTGCTGGACACGAGTCTCTCCCCTTTTTGGGGGGAGGCCTGGAGCTTACTCCACCACGCTGCTCCAATGCGGATTGGTGGAGGTGGGTTAGTGGCCAACCCGCTGTCGGATGTTTTTAAACCGCCCATAAAGCCTCCGACAAGGTTTAACGACTGCTATCTATCGATAGCAACCGGGACCGACGGCTTAACGTGCCCTCCGAAGCACGGAAACGCGCATTTAATTTGCCACTAGCGGTCACCCATCACATTACCCGACCGCGCCCGTAGTGCTTAACCGAGCAGATCGCTTACGATCTACACCAGCCGCTGGGCCATGCGCGCTTTGCTTTAATTAATTAATTAACCCATACTTACTCGTATATTCTTTCTTCTTTAATCGGGCACTCTTGTCAGGGTGGTCGTGGTTGTGCAGATGAGTTAACATGTTATGTCGTTCTTGTCAAATACGGCTGCCTTGGTTATCTGCTTCCATTTTTGGCGGATAGAGGCGTTGCGTACGTACTGGACTACGGTGGACTTAGTTATGTTTTTAATTTGGTCGGTCCAGCGGGTTGGTGATCGGCCGCGTGCTCTTTTGTCTTTTACTTGGCCTTGGACCACGAGTCTCTCCATCGAACCCTCATTTCTGGAGATGTGACTAAAGAACTTCAATATAACTCGTATATTATAAATGTGAAAGATGCTTTCGATGGAAGGCTCAATGTCACACAGAGAACATTAGAGAGAAAGCTGCACTCATCGTTTCCCTGCGAGATCGAATTGAGGAGATCCGCTTGAGAACTAACGTAGCCGACATACTTACAATGCTTTTTACTGGTGGTAGAGCTCCAGTGACGGAGCTCGCGGGCGTAGGCACCACCGCATTACCTAATATACTTGCCGCTAAATGGTAGTGTTTAGCACTATCGTGTTCCGGTCAGGTGGTAATGTACGGCCCTGTAATTTCCGGCACAGAGGCATAACACCTTAGACCTCAGGAGTGGTAACGCATCTGCATTTTGACCTCGGTCTTTGTATGGGTGTCTATAGGCTGCAGTCATCACTTAACATCAATGTGAACTGCATGCTTGTTTGCCACTTCCTTTACATAAAAAAAAAAAAAATGCTCAACAATAAATATTGCACTGGTGGTATAGCTCCAGTGACACCGCATTACCTAATATACTTGCCGCTAAATGGTAGTGTTCAGCACTATCGTGTTCCGGACAGGTGGTAATGTACGGTCCTGTAATTTCTGGCACAGAGGTATGACACTAATGACACCTTAGTCCTCAGGAGTGGTAACGCATCTGCATTTGACCTTGGTTTTTGTGTGGGTGTATATAGGCTACAGTCATCATTTAACATCAATGTGAACTGCAAGCTTGTTTGCCACTTCCATTAAATTAAAATAAAATTGAGCTTAGGAAGGAGACTTCGGCTTATTTCGGGTCTGCAGAGCGTTATCTCTTTCGCACCGTATCTATTTGACGTTTGTCGATCATTTTGATCAAGTTTTGACCAATACCGGACTGTCAGTGCTTACGTAGGCTGTGTGCAACAGAGATAATGCTCTACGAAGTCGAAACGATCCGATCGTCTCAGGCTCGATGTGCAACATTAATTGTTGAGTACTGTAGCTCACAAAATAGCGAAACTTAAGTGACAGTGGACCAATGATTTTCATGACAAGAATAACACGCGGGCAAAGTCTTGCACTAATAACTCACGGAGTAAACCACTCCCGCGACCGCTTCGTGGTGGAAATACGGTTTTCTGAGGTTCTGGTTGATATGATTAATTTCTGGTATTTTATTATTCTCACTACTGACAAAATGTGCCATGATAGACATCTAAAACCGACGGTTACGGGACGACCCGGTTAGTCCAGCGGATGACCGTTTGATTCAAAACTCAAAACTCAAAAATTCATTTAATCACTTGGAAATAATAGAATTTGCTTGTGATAGGTCAAATTACAAATATAAAAATAAAGCGAATAACAACTGATACGTTGATTAATATGTCAAAGTAAATTAATAATAGTCCAAAAATACTTAATAATAAAAATAGGTATCAACAGAATGTTCCATACTCTCTTTTACAAACGGCAAGATAAGACTAAACAAAAAAAATATGGGACATTCTTTGTCATTCACTGGCAGAGTTCCAAAGCCCACATTACTGAGAAAAAACCTGCCAAAACAAAACTCAGTAGGATTCGAAGGATCGCGGGTTTGATCCCCGCACCGGGACAAATATTTGTATGGCCTACAGATATTTGTTTCGGGTCTGGGTGTTTGTGTATGTGTTGTATGTGTACAACGGCACCCATGACACAGGTTTATACTTACGGTGAGGCTGTGAGTGTATTTTACTGGTGGTAGAGCTCCAGTGACGGAGCTCGCGGGCGTAGGCACCACCGCATTACCTATTAAACTTGCCGCTAAATGGTAGTTTTCTTCGCGCGTGGCTAAATGGTGTGTTCGCTTAGTCTTTGTGAGGGTGTCTATAGGCTGCCGTCATCACTTAACATCAACGTGAACTGCAGGCTTGTTTACCACTTCCATTACATAAAAAAAAAGCGTATTAAAAAAAAATCGGTCATAAATTCCCGTTTCAGTATTAAATCTGAGACCCTCTGAAGGTGTAGGGCCTGCTAAGTGTCCGATAGGGGCTTAAGGTATTAGAATTGATTGAGTGCCCATTGTATCGCGTGTCCCCGAGGCTTTCATATTGCACGGACCCTTGGACCTTCAATACGACCTCTTCGACCTACACCTTCGGTTTATGTTGTGTTAGATTTTGATAGTCAATAAAAATTATAGGTTACAGGGTGAAAATGCGATGAATATGGGATAAAAACATAAATCATATATTGAGAATTGGTGAATAATGTGGTATGTGTAAAAAGAAAATTTATGATCATAGGTACTAGCTGGTGCTCGCGACTTCATCTGCGCAGGATTAGTTTTTATTATGTAATGAAAGTGGCAAACAAGCATGTGGTCACAGACATTGATCTTAAGTGATGACTGCAGCCTATTATTGCAAGCAGTATATTATTTCCAAATCAACCTGTCGTTTCGGGCACTTTCCAAGTACCTGTACCTTCACAAGTACCTGTGACTTAACCACAGCCTATATTTTTCTTTTTCCACTTCATACTAGTTCTCGCTCGCTTTCCTCTCGCACTTTTATTCCTCATTCTGTATCTTTCTATCATTCAATCTTTCACACTTTCTACAGCATTCTTATTTTTACATTGTTTTTTATACTTATACATTTTCATTACATTGGCTTATTACTAATTTTTTTTTTTTTTTTTTTTTTTTTTTTTTATGTCATTGAAGTGGCAAACAAGCATGCAGTTCACATTGATGTTAAGTGATGACTGCAGCCTATAGACACCCACACAAAGACCAAGGTCAAAATGCATATGCGTTACCACTCCTGAGGCCTAAGGTGTTATGCCTCTGTGCCGGAAATTATAGGGCCGTACTTCTTAAATTACTGCTTATTTTGATTTTATACTATTTGCTTAAACTATTTATAGTCCTATTATGCTTTTACTAATATTATGCAAAATATTGTAAAGCATATTTACTTATGCTATTTATTCCTATTATTTACAGCTATGACAATTTTCTTACAATAATTCAGGAATTTATTTCTGTTTCTACCAGCCATTATGTCTTTAATAGACTCCAGTTAGTTAATTTTGCAGTCCATTCCCTGCTCCGCTTTGTACCACTCACGTCCGTGCACCGGACACAGAACGTGCAAAACGGATTCCTATTTTGCCGGATCGCAGATAAACGATGGGTTTTCCTTGCACGCAAACCTATGTAGGTATTCGGAGAACCTTCCGTGTCCCGTCATCGCTTGGGTCAGATGGTAATCGATGGCAAATTTCCGCGTGATGTAGAACGCGGTTCTGACGTCCGGCAAGAAAATCTTTGTAACGGACGTCGTGTCTCCTCTCGTATACCTTTCGTTCCATTTCTCAAGCGTATCTGTACGGATGCTTCGCTTTACAAATGAAACTGGGCACAGTTCGTATGCCGGTCTAACTTTGGAATTCAAAGCGGCCTCCTTGGCAAGCTGATCCGCCCTCTCGTTCCCTTCCAGTCCGGCATGTGCTTTGATACAGAACAAGCTCACGGTCTTGTTCTGGAGAGACAATTTTTTTTAATTTTCTCGCGTTTCTACGGAGATGACAGTTGTATGGCAGCAGTTTGAAAATTTGCCAACGTATTCTGTCATTGAAGCGCGCATGGCCCGGCGGCTGGTGTAGATCGTAAACGATCTACTCGGTTAAGCACTACGGGCGCGGTCGGGTAGTGTGATGGGTGACCGTTAGTGGCAAATTAAATGCGCGTTTCCGTGCTTCGGAGGGCACGTAAAGCCGTCGGTCCCGGTTGCTATCGATAGATAGCAGTCGTTAAACCTTGTCGGAGGCCTTATGGGCGGTTTGAAAACATCCGACAGCGGGTTGGCCACTAACCCCAACACCTCCACCAATCCGCATTGGAGCAGCGTGGTGGAGTAAGCTCCAGGCCTGCCCCCAAAAAGGGGAGAGACTCGTGCCCAGCAGTGGGACGTATAATGGGTTGCCATTATTATTATTTATTATTTATTCTGTCATTGAAAACCGCTGAAACTTAATCCTTGTCAGAAATCGTTCGCTAGACAGACTAACTGAATGCGGCCATTACACTAAAGAATTGGCGGTTTGCCAGGCTCCTTCAACAGATGACAAAGCTGACGTTCGACTTTGGATGGTTAGGTAGAAATGTTTCATAATTTATCAAAAACATTCTCGTGTCAAATTGTGCAAAGTCCAGTCGGTGTGGGTGGTTCACTTCGGCGGGTAGTGTGGTGTAGGAGACATGAGAGCCGGTGGTAGTACATCAAACAGGTCAGCAGAGAAACCATCTAATCGGAACACGATGGTGCTAAAGTCTAGTCTTTAGCATTGGTCCTTAGCATCTTTAGGATTGGGTGTTAACATACCTCCTCTAGCTTCGACTTTAGAACTCTAGCCCGGGTTGGGTAGTAAGTACTTTTAGGTTTTTTTTTATTTCCCAGTGTCATCCTTGGAGTTTGGTAATGTGCCCGGAGATATCAATAAGCTCTTCACCCAAATATCACAGGGTACGAAATGTAACTGGCGAATCGTGAGTGCTTGCATAAAATATATGCCTGTAGGCATGATCTCTGCTTATCCCTTCGGGGAATACAGACGTGAAACAACGCAGAAATTCCATGATTTCTTTTAGAATCCTCATCAAAAATCGTTATCCAATGTAACTGTATCAAATGGGAGCATTACACCGAGAATCTGGCCACCCGCCAGGATCCTATTGCGGGTAATCTTACTAAAAGGACCATTATTCTATAAAACAATAAAAAAGTCATATAAATGTTTTGGGAATACAGCTGAAATTAGTATTGGCTTTTGTTTAGATATTGATTTTTATAGAGTACTAACGTAACTTCACGCCTGTAATCTCCGAAGGGGTAGGCAGAGGTAAAATGCATTCATTCAAGCATACATGCAAACACCCACGACTCGCCGGTTGCGTTTTGGCCCATGTAAAAGGTGGCGAGTTTTGACATCTCCGGGCACATTACCAAACTTGGAGGTACTGAGAAATTTCCAGAGAAAATGGAAAAATCCCAATTAAACCAGAAAAAGAGCACCACCATTATCTCTGATAACCCCTTACCGGGAATCGAACTCAGGACCTCAGCGTAGTAGTAGTAATCTGCTACCACTGGTCTACCGAGGCAGTTATAGCTGTATGTATATAACGAGTACGTTAATAAAATCCCTGATATAGATATCCATTTTGACATGGGCCAAAACGTAACGTGTTTGCATGTATGCTTGAATGCATGCATTTACCTCTGCCTACCTCTTCGAGGATTACAGGCGTGAAGTTACGTTGAAGTTACTAAGTAGGTACTCGTATAAAATGTTTATTTCCAGTGAAAAGAAAACGCCGTGCCGTAGATCAACGAAATTTTAAAATATTCAGACGTAAATCTCCTAATTCTCCTGACATTTGTATATTTTTCAAGAGCCCTCCGTTTGGCGGACTCTTGACTCAGCTGAGCGTAGCAGCCTAGATTACCACTGAAGCTCTAAATTGGAGTGAAAGACGTCTTGAAACTGACATTTTCGCATTATGTGTTTATACGGACTTAAGTATAAATCAAATTTAAAATAATATGTGGTGAAAAAAAACTAGTTTTAATTCCTAAAAATACTCTTTTCTAATTTTAATTATTCCTCATTATATATTATATCAATCCGTAATATACTCGTACATATAGAACGTATAAATTGTGTAACGAACTTCCCTCTGAGGTGTTCCTTAGGTGCCACAATATGGGGTTCTTCAAAAATGGCGTCATAAGAGTCCTTCAGGGCTGGCAGCGCGTTGGCAACTCCCCTGGTGTTGCAAATGTTCATAGGCGACGGTGGCCACTTTCCATCGTGTGACCCGTTTGCTTGTCTGTTAACTTTTATACACAAATAAAAAATTCACCTCAAACTCGAAACATTTACCCCCTTATTCATAAACGTATTTTAGCTAAAGTGTTGCTAATCTCTCCTTTGTCTTTTTCTATCCTGCATATTTGAGAATGCAACTGACAAAGACGCTACATTTTATAGCTAAAACATATCTAAAGCACGTTTCAGCTTTTTTTTATGTAAGTAGACTATTTAGTCTACTTATATAAACATTAAAATATTTTTTTGTTTAGTCTTATATTGCGGTTTGTAAAAGAGAGTATGGAACATTCTGTTGACACATTTCTACTATTAAGTATTTTTGGAACATTATTTATTTTATATTATTTACTTTGACATATAAATCAACGTATCAGTTTTTATTCGCTTTAAATTTATATTTGTAATTTGACATATCACAAGCAAATTTTAATATTTCCAAGTGATTCAATAAATTTTTGAGTTTGAGTTTGAGTCTACCTATAATAATATAAACATTAAATGACTTCTATGTACTTTCTATGTACTTCTTAGACGTTGAATAAATAAATAGATATTTCAACAAGAAGTAAATACAAAATATAATATTTACTATCAATTTCAACGCGATACTTTACGCGTTGCCGAGAAAAAGACTCTCTCTGTATGTGTAAACAGATAGATAAATAGACAGACAGCCGTATAAACGACAAATGATCGGACAGTCGAAATGAACGTATTGTGTGTAAGTGTCCCTTTTTCCCTATTTATTCTGTTTATTCATTTATTTCATATAATTAGACTCCTGGAGAGCATTTTTGCATCGTCATTGTTTTTGACTACCTAGAGTGAATAACCACTAATAATAATAAAAACACATAGTAAATTAAAAAGAACAGTTATGTATAATATGGAAAGAATTAATTATTTGCAAACTCATCCATTTCCCCCATTTCAAAAAAAACTGAGAAAAAGAATGAATTTGGTCATCATAATAAAGGTAACTTGGCAGAATTCCCGTACAAAAACTTCTTAAAAATGCACAAAAATTTATAGGACACAAGAAAGACATAAAACAATATGACATAATTGTAATATTTTTATTTTTTGCAATATCATATGCGAGTGAACTTCAGAAAATAAAGAAAAATGGGAGAGAAAAATTTGACTTCGGGCAGGAATCGAACCTGCGACCTCAGCATAACCAGTCCAGTCGCTTTCTCACACCGATACGTCAAATTTTGCTTTCCCTGTTTGATTATTAACCGATTTTATGACGTAGATCCACAATTTTTCTAGATAGTCCGACATAAATTAGAAGACATTTGTATATTTTCCAGGAGCCCTCCAAAACACTCAGCTCAGCGTAACACCCTGAATTAGCACTGAAGCTCTAAGCTGGAGGACGTCTTAAAACGGTCATTTCTACATGACGTATTTATACGGGCTTGAAGAAATATGATACGAAAAAACCGGACAAGTGCGAGTTCGACTCGCGTGGTGAGGGTTCCGTACATAAATCAATATTTTCGAAAATATTACAGATTTAAAATGCAGAGACATAGCGTTTTCTTGGAATTTTCGATTTAATTTGAATACTCAAACTTCTTATAGGTTTTCCAGTAATCTATAGGCAAAGTACTATTTTCCACATTTTTTTCAAAATTTTAAATTCAGTAGTTTCGGAGATAGGTCAATATTCATCGTTTTTCTTAAATAACTTCAAATTTGTTTATGCAAAAATTATAAAAAAAATATATCTGAGATGCTGACAACAACTTCTTTCATTTGATATGTCACACGACACAGTATACGATTTTTTTTTAATTTTCTGATTTACCCCACGAAAATGTGTTTAAAATTATTATTTTACTTGACGTGTTCATCTTTGAGTCACCAATTAACATATATTCATTAAATTTCAACTCAATCGGTCCAGTAGTTTCGGAGCAAATTGGCTGTGACAGACGGGCAGACGGACAGACAGACAGACAGACAGACAGACGCACGAGTGATCCTATAAGGGTTCCATTTTTCCTTTTAAGGTACGGAACCCTAAAAAATGAGTTCAACACAACCTAATTTAAATTTTCAAATAAAATCGATGGTACTCGTATTATTAATCTGAAATGGTAAATATACAAATTCAAGGTATTTTTTTTACTGGTGGTAGAGCTCCAGTGACGGAGCTCGCGGGCGTAGGCACCACAACATTACCTAATATACTTGCCGCTAAATGGTAGTATTCAGCGCTATCGTGTTCCGGTCAGGTGTAATGTACGGCCCTGTAATTTCTGGCACAGAGGCATTACACCTTAGGCTTCAGAAGTGGTAACGCATCTGCATTTTGACCTTGGTCTTTGAATCGGAATCAGAATCAGAAACTCATTTATTCATTTAGGGTGACAGGCACCTCTTATGACACGTCAAAAACAAACAAAATAAATTAAAGTGAATAACAATTGATATACATGTCAAACAAAGTGTAAGTGTCTATAGGCTGCAGTAATCACATAGCATCTTTTTTGCCACATCCATTACATTAAAAAAAAATACAAAATCTATAATAACAGATATTTAGGTGCTAAGCAAGCGACGCGACGGTTCGGTCTACTACTAAAAGCTACCATTAGCTATTATAATAAGGTTTTTGACCGAGAGGAAAAGAGACAGGAAATTAGACTACGCTCAACTAAATGACTAAGGGACTTCATAATTTCTTCATTTACAGGTTAGAAAATCTTAAAATACCCAAACCTGTTTTTCACACGAAGTTATGACGGATATTATCGGGCAATATCTAATAGGTATTGATATTCTTGTAAATTGCAAAAAAAATCATCCTTCAAACAAAGTTTTAACCATTTTATGGCTTGGGCAGCGCGCGCGTGAAGCGCGCATGGCCCAGCGGCTGGTGTAGATCGTAAGCGATCTGCTCGGTTAAGCACTACGGGCGCGGTCGGGTAGTGTGATGGGTGACCGCTAGTGGCAAATTAAATGCGCGTTTCCGTGCTTCGGAGGGCACGTTAAGCCGTCGTTCCCGGTTGCTATCGATAGATAGCAGTCGTTGAACCTTGTCGGAGGCCTTATGGGCGGTTTGAAAACATCCGACAGCGGGTTGGCCACTAACCCAGCCACCTCCACCAATCCGCATTGGAGCAGCGTGGTGGAGTAAGCTCCAGGCCTCCCCCCAAAAAAAAAAGGGGAGAGACTCGTGCCCAGCAGTGGGACGTGTAATGGGTTGCCATTATTAAGTGCGTGTCGGGCCACGCGCAGCATAGGGTTCCGTACTTACAGAGTAAGAGATGTAATGAAAATAAAAATTCTATGAAATTGTTCGAAATTTTCGAGTAAAGAACATTTAGTCGCGTATTACTACAAAACTTGCAAGGCCAAACATAGGTGTGATAGTTTTCCTTTTAATTTCGTTACATGTAACTTCTATTGCCGTACCGTTTGAATTTCTAACAATAACCGTTTAGTTGGTAGGGAGACACTTGACTCTAACGAAAGTTTGCACTTTAAAGCTTAATAAGTCACTAACAGTTAACTAAATCGAAAAATGATGTTCGGACATCCATGATATTTTTGAAAGACCTATCCAACGATATATCCTACACTATATGGAAATCGAAAATGAAAAAAAATTTTTGCGCGTTACAAGTACCCTAAATATTTTTTTTTCATGTTTTTATTATACCAATTTATCGGCATAATTAAGGTGTATACTTGTGCCAAATTTCAAGTCTCCAGTACCAATAGTTTTTGCGCCAAACCGCGGATGGACAGACGGACAGACAGACAGACAGACAGACAGACAGACAGACAGACGGACATGGCGAAACTATAAGGGTTCCTTATTTACTACGGAACCCTAAAAAAGACACGTAATTGATATGAAGCTTTTAGCTAATACACACGCAATGATTGCTATAATTATTTTAATGAGCACACATCTCTGTGATCTTGCAAATGGAGTCAGAGTCAACGAGATGGGAACAACCATTAGCATTTCTATATAAAGGTACATAGCAAACATAATTTTCGTTCACAAATGTAACGTTGCTCCTATATAATTAATATATTTTTATACTGTCTACGATTTCTGAGCATTGTTGGTAGAGTTCCAGTGCAAGAGCTTTATTTTTTAAGAAAACAAACAGTTGACATAACAATGTAAAAAACTTCTTAAAAACGGAAGCGCGCGTGGCACCGCGGCTGGTGTAGATCGGAAGCGATCTACTCGGTTAAGCGATACGTTCGTGGTCGGGTGTGTGATTGGTGACCGCTAGTAGCAAATTAAAATGCGCGTTTCCGTGCTAAGCCGTCAGTCCCGGTTGTTATCGATAGATAGCAGTTAAACCTTGTCGGAGGCCTTATGGGCGGTTTGAAAACATCCGACAGCGGGTTGGCCACTAACCCGTATCTCCACCAACCCGCATTGGAGCAGCGTGGTGGAGTAAGCTCCAAATCACCCCCCAAAAAGGGGAGAGACTCGTGCCCAGCACGTATAATGGGTTGCCTTAAAAACTAACCGAAATAATGTTTCCGCATTAATATACCTATGTTAAGAATTTTCCTTTACCTGTGGTTCTATTGGGATTTTGCTATTTTCTGGGAGTTACCCAGTATCTCGGTGTTAGGTAATGTGCACGGAAAGGTAGGCAGGCACCAATAGGCTTGCCGTCTTCTACATGGTCCAAAATTTAACCAGCGACTCGCGAGTTTTTGCATGTACTTATGCAAAAATGCATGAATTTACCTCTGCCTACCCCTCCGGGAATTACGCACGTGAAGTTAAGATTCTTAAGTTATCTTGCCTTAGTCATTTTAACTAAAACAACTTGGTCTTAGACGTTATCCCGATTTTAGTACGCGGAGCGTCTCAAACTTAAAACTAACACTCGAATTTTTAAACTCGGACCAGATCACACTTGGCAAGCAGCCAGGGTTCGATGCCAGTGCTAATAGCTGAAATTCGATGCCGTTTCAAAAAGCCTTTCAGGAGCATCGTGAACCCATTATATGATTGGACTTTCAATTTGTACGGTTCCTAATTGCGGAGTGATCAACACTATTGAAAGAATTCTATTTTAAGGTAAATGTTGTTAATCGACTTCAAAAAAGGAGAAGATATTATGTTCTGTGTGTTTTTTGTGTATGTTTATCGATATCATGGTCAATTTTCCTGACCGAATTTAAGATGAGTGGCGAACTGTGTCCCAGGGTTCCACTCTACACAACGCGCTGTATGCTTGCCCTCCACGATATGAGCGATTTTTCAATGCTATATTTTTTGTTGTGCTTTACTATTTATTATTACTTCCAATAGGGCGGTAGTAAAAATATCAATGCGGGATGGGCAGCAGCGTCCCGTCTGCCAAGCGTGGCGTTTATCGCATTTTATCCCCTAATAACGCACAACACTGTTGTGGACGTATTTGGGGAAGGCTTTCTCCAGCAGTGGACGTCTATCGGCTGGAGTGATGATGATGAAGCTATATAAGACATAGCCCATTGAATAGCGAAACTCAAGTGGCAGTGGGCAGAGCACATAGCTCGAAGAACCGAGGACCGATGGAGTAGAAGAGTTCTTTCTACGAAATGGACCCGTGACCTGGTGATGGTCTCTGGCAATCGATGAGGGCGGCCTAGGATTGTTCGTTGTGGCAATCTTTGGAGAAGGCTTTTGTTCAGCAGTGGACATAATAATACTTGGACTGAAATTATGGTGATGATATTAAGTACATTCAAAAGCAAATCTTTTAAAAATCCCGTAAGTACTAAACTTAATAATAATATATAATAATGCCAACCCATTATACGTCCCACTGCTGGGCGTGAGTCTTTCCCCTTTTTGGGGGGAGGCCTGGAGCTTACTCCACCACGCTGCTCCAATGCGGATTGGTGGAGGTGGGTGGGTTAGTGGTCAACCCGCTGTCGGATGTTTTCAAACCGCCCATAAGGCCTCCGACAAGGTTTAACGACTGCTATCCAACGATAGCAACCGGGCCCAACGGCTTAACGTGTCCTCCGAAGCACGGAAACGCGCATTTAATTTGCCACTAGTGGTCACCCATCACACTACCCGACCGCGTCCATAGTGCTTCACCGAGTAGATCGCTTACGATCTACACCAGCCGCTGGGCTATGCGCGCTTCTTGCAAGGTACTAAACTTACGAAATATCAAATATTTGCACGGTGAAGTAGTGAACGTATTTATTCTTAATAGTCGTAAAAGATAATGTCAAGATCACAAAGGGCAGATCAAATTACCAATACTTTATATTGGTTTCAGATAAAAAGGCACACGTACGCGATTTACGACATCATCCGTTTCAATCGCTAAGATAAAAACTACACATATTGATAACCTTTGAGGAAAAATAACAAATGTACGAGTACGTTCGATGCGTGTTCTCAGATAAAAGTCGTACAATACGAGTATCTAAAGGTAAGAAATAAATAAAACGGGACTTGGTGCTTTTATTCCACGAAGAGGTTTTTTTTATGTTTTGGAAGTGGCAAACAAGCATGCAGTTCACATTAATGTTAAATGATGACTTCGGCCTACAAACACTTACACAAAGACCAAGGTCAAAATGCAGATGCGTTACCATTCCTAAGGTGTTATGCCTCTGTGCCGTAAATTACGGGGCCGTACATTACCACCCGACCGGGACACGAAAGTGCTGAACACTACCATTTAGCGTCAAGTATCTTAGGTAATGCGGTGGTGCCTACGCCCGGGAGCTCCATCACTGGAGCTCTACCACCAGTCAAAAACACAGTTGGCACAGATTACTTTCCAGCATAGAGAAGAAGTGTACGGGTATGTCGTTGGCCCTGCACCCTATCCTCAGCCGCCTAACGGTAGTCCTGCCGTCAAATGGGGACGTGATCGGGCCGAGGGGGCCGCTGAGGGTCAAACTCCTTCAACGCTCCCGCTTTTTTGAAGTCGATTATAAATGCCAATATGCACTCCCCCTTTGACCCGAGAATCAATCCCAGGAAAGAGAATTTAAAATAATTTAATATAAACAAAAAAATAATAACTAATGGAATTTTCATTGTAAAAAATTGAAGGAAATTAACTGTGACGAGACAAACACACGAGTGTTTCTATAGGGGTTCCTTTTTTTTTGAAGTAATGAACCTCAAAATGATTAAATCCATAGCTACGTGTTGAGTTGATTTTTTAAATCATTTTTTAAATTCGCGATTTAAATCCATTAAAGAAGTCTTATTTGAATGATTGTAATTACTGTTGTAACCCGAGATCAAAAGTAATAATTGGAACTCAAATTAAAAGAAAAGATCTTGCAAGGTAAGAAAAGGTACAATAGATAACAATTGGCCTTCCTGAAACAATCTCGCGCTAATAAATATCAATCACAGCAACAAATGGTTATATAATCAATGGTTATATATATATATATCAATACAAAGGCGTTCGTGTCTGCCTTGATTGCCTGTCCATGTCCATCGCTATAGAACCTTCTGGCACCTCATTATTTATCTGTCTGTATCTATCTATCAATTTTTGTACGAAGAGGAAATACCTTTGCATTCAACCAGCTCTCTGGGGTGATACTTGGAATATGAGGGACCTGGTCCCTGTAAAATAACCTGGGTGACGACTTTAGTGCGTGAAAGGGGGGATCCCCCTGCACTTCGCTTCCATAAGGCACGTCTTTGGGAGCTTTAAGAGCCCCCTTTCGTCACTTGCCACGTTGACCTGATGCTACCTCCTCGGTCACCATCCTCAAGGGGCCGCGAGTGCTGAGCGACCAGAACCCCCTCCCCCCCACTCTTGCCACGCGCAGCTTATTTCCCCTTTAAGTCGCCTCTTACGACAGGCAAGAGATACCTCAGTCCTACAAACAAAATAAATTAAAGTTAATAACAATTATAAAAATAATAAGTGACGGAGAATATCACTAAGATAAAACTAAACAAACTAATCTTAGTAAGGATTAGTTTGTTAAGATGAGTAGAATGTCTCATTTCCCCTTTTAAAAACTGACAACAAAGTGTAAAGAGAAAAGAAAAAGAGTGATTCTCTGTCATTCACCGGCAGAGTTCCAAAGGCCAATATGATTCGAGAAAAAAAGAAGAAGTGGCAGTAGTTTTATCGCAGGATGATGCTGCCCATCTTGTGCTATTACACTCACTAATGCCCCATTGGAATGGTTTGGGAATTCTCTTCTGGAAGAGAATTCCTCCGCTAGTGGGCGGTGGAGTCGTCACGTCCCGACGCCGGGATATGGTTTTGGATGAATATAGGATCCTGTTTAGTGCGTGTCTATGGGCTTATTCACACGAGCATATTGTTGGGCATAGAGTAACATGGGCCACCGGCCCACCTCCCCACCGGCCGCGGCGGACCGGAGGGGAGTAGCCATATGCAGGCATTCCCCTCTGTCAAAGTACAAGACCAAATGGTCCGATGCCTGTCGCCCAGATATTTAAAAGTGTGCGTGAATTTTTTTATGTATTTTGTTAAAGTCAAGGTGTGAGTTTCTTAGTAAAAGACAATTTTTGTAGTGTGCGTGTGTGTCACACGTATTTCCCACCGCAAAAAATGACAGACTGTTTTGCATCGGTAATAAACGCTATAGCTACTCCCCTCCGGTCCGCCGCGACCGGTGGGCCGAGTTGCGCTATGCTGTTGGATCATCGTCATGCTAGTACTAAACTGACGCAGTAAGACGGCAAAAAAACCGTTCAGAGACTAAATATCCTTAGGAAGGAAGGGTCAAGTAAGTATCCATACGCAGCATAGTTTTCATTTGCGGTCTATATAAATTAAGTATTTTTTAGCTCGAGTCTCGCATATAATCGTCCATTTTAAAAAGACACAAGCAACTTACTGCAACGTATGAAACACTGTATCTTAAAATCCATTTTACTACACAAAACAAAATGCAAGTAAGGTACCCTCGCTATGCCGCGCATGCCGAATTAACCGGATTATGCTTGCACCCACATTGCAATGTTGCTCGTGACAGAAACTGTTGTTCTTGTAAACAAAGTGCTGTTCTACATGCAAATATCTTATGTAGCGATGCTTGGTTTGATTAAATGTTTGTTAAGGTGCACCCACACTGGAGTTATTATAACATTCCTTACTGGTAATAGAGCTGAGAGCGTGACAGAGCTCGCGGGCGAGGGCACCACCGCATTACTTAATATACTTTCCGCTAAATCGTAGTGTTCAGTACTGGTAATTGAAAATAAACACGTTTTCATTTTTTCCGTATGATTATATAAGTCAGTAGATAAATTCAGAACGCATCTTAATATTGTATAATTTTGTGTTAAATGAACGCATCCTCAGCTAAGCGAGATAGCATTACTCTCTCTCGCTCACTTGCTTCTAGCGAGACTCGGGCGCACGAACGCGTGCACCGGCCTTTCAGTTGTAATTTGATTAGATTGATTAATTTAAAGGTAATTAAGACCTAACTATCAGTGTACAATCAGTTTTTCAGTGTATTCTGTTGTAACAGAGGATTAAATTCAGTGTTCAAAGAACCTTCAGTGATTTACTCAGTCAGTCCGTCAGAAAATCATCAGTTGCCACTGCAGTTGAAGCGCTATACGGGCTGCGATTCGAACCCGCCAGCCCGGCTGTCAACAAGAACTGTCATGTTCCGGTCAAGTGGTGTGTCACAGCCCTATTTCCGGCACAGAGGTATAACACCTTAGGCATCAGGAGTGGTAACGCATCTTGACCTTGGTCTGTGTGTGTCTTTAGGCTGCAGTCATCATATAACATAGAAGAAGAAGAAGAAGAAGAAAAAACATTTATTGGCGCAGCCGATCAAAAAAATTAAACATTTAAAATATAAGTATTTTGGTACGACAAAAAAAAAACAACATTTATGAAATCATTGACATAAGAACACAAAAAAAAAGAAAGAACACTGTTAATATAAAAAGAAATAAGTACCTTGTAACAGTAGAAAAATAAAACAAGATCTCACGGCTGCACCAAATAGTTCCCAGTTCAGCAAAATGTCAAGCCGGAGCCTGACGCTGGTTTTCAACTGGAAACTAGTTGGTGGGACACGGATATCAGTCCTAAAAGTCTATATCAATATAATAAATACTTACTAGGAATAAACCGATACATAAGTGCAAATAAATTATATTATATTTATTATATAAGTAGATAAAACAGGTTAAACTAAACAAAAACAAAAATAAAAAATTATACGTACTTGAATACCAACAAACTACATAAAATATTACATAATATAAAATAAAACGTACAAAAATGTTTAAATATATAGGTATATAAATTATATTACACTTATACGAGCGCATACAAGTGCGTCGAGATGTCATCTATCTCCATCTCTGTTTGGTAGGTACCTATATTTGTTCACCACACGACCTCCCCCGACTTCATCCGAGCGCTGCCGACGGCGACGCTCAGCCGCCGTTTCCCAATCGAACTTTTCCGATCGAAAGGTAGGAACCAAATATTAATTATTAGGTCGCGTGGTGAGCTGTGCTGCGGTCAGCCGGTGCGCAAACGTAAAAGAAAAAAAAAAAAAAAGAAAGTATCCAAGCGAGCAACACTATCTCCATTGCCAACAAATCACCCGATACCAACACGAAACAATTAATGACAATATAATAATAACAATTAACAATTAATATTCAACAATTAGTATCCACAACTTTGGTAAGTATCATTTACTATATAAATAACAATCTTTTTTTTTTTAAATATATATATTTTTTTTTTTTTTATGTGAATGTGAATTGTTTATGGTCAATGTGAATTGCATGCTCGTTTGCCACTTCCATGACATGAGACAAAGTTGATTATAAGCGTGTTTTATTTATTTGTATTAATTTTTCCACCGGTTCACTTTTATTTAAGCAAACTTCTTCCCAAAATGTTGTCCCCAAAATTTCAACGAGAAAATAGTAAATTGAACTCAAGTAACTCCATCCGTACCGCGATACTATTTCGTGAAGTCAGTCACGCAGACAGCTGAATTTCGAGTGAAATGGGATCTGGTATCGTGGACTATTTTAAATAAGGTATCTCTCCTGAATGAAGTTGTATCAAAGTTTTCAGGCATTCCACTTTTGGAGCATTTAAGTAACTTGTTTTTGATCTTTGAAATATTCGGATGTTTGCAGATTTTATATTTTAAGCACAATATAATAGTTTAAGTGTTAATTTGAAAAGTACGTTGTACCGACGGCTTAGTGCTGGATCTTTTTAACATTCATTAAGATTTCTTTATGAGAACTTGGACAGGATTTTGTTTTTGTTATGGAGGTGGCAAACAACCATGCAGTTAACATTGATGACTGCAGTCTATAGACACCCACACAAAGACCAAGGTCAAAATGCAGATGCGTTACCACTCCTGAGCTCCCCGAGCTCCATCGCTGGAGCTCTACCATCTGTAAAATTTTAATGAATTTTATAATTGAAATTCATATCTTGGAAAGAGAGCGAGAAATAGCGCGTGAATATTAAATTTAATTCAAACGTATTGCTCACACCTACGATGCCACTCGCCTGTTATGTGATTTTTTTGTGTGGTAATGGCTTCAACATTTATTTAATGGCAATACGACACCGGCGTTTGCTGGGTCAGCTAGAAGATAAAATATATTTTAGTGACGCCGCTCGCCATGTCGATGCATTTTGACTACGAATACGTAACTTCGCGGTAGTGGGAAACTTCCAGAAACTGGAAAAAACCCAACAGAACCAGAAACAGAAGATTTTACACCGTTACCTCTGTTAGCTCCCAACCCGGGAATCGAACCCAGGACCCCTGCGTAGTAGTACACCTCTAATACATTTAGGATTATATCGCATATTTCATATGCTTCAATGGCCACTTTTAACAGTTAAGCTTGGTTCTCTTAAAGTTTATAGTGGAAATTTTAGAGGGATTTTTGCATTAAAAGTTGATGAGTTATAGTTTTAAAGACATTTTTTATAAAAGATTGTCATAAAAAATAATGAAGTAATATTATGTTGAAGTAAAGTTCTTTTTTTATCGACTTCAAAAAGGAGGTGGTTTTCAATACGGTTAGTATTTTTTATATTTAGGTATACGATTTAGCGTTAATGTTGAAGGCGTTGGGTCGCGACGACCCCATCGCCTTCAAGTGTTGTGTTTTTTACCTTCTTTTTGTTAACATTACAGAAATATTTTGCAGTAAGTACCTATGTTTTATATATATTCTGTGTACACCTGCTGTCTTGGGACTGTGCCTATACAGAGGATGAATCCAGAAACATTTGTTGACGACCCGGTTAGTCCAGCGGTGTGAGATGACCGTGGGTCGCAGGTTCGATCCTCGCACCGGGACAAATATTTGTATGGCTCATTCACCAGTATAAAACCACATAACTGTATGAATACCAGTATGGCCTACATATATTTGTTTTGGGTCTGGGTGTTCGTGTATATATTGCATATGTACAACAGCACCCCCGACACAGGTTTATACCTTCTGTGGGGGCTGTAAGTGTAAGCGTATTTTTTTTTTATTTGTTCTTACAATCCTGGCTTTGGAATCGACGAGCATGTATAAAGTGAATGATGAATGTAGAAGAAGCACGGGACGTGTATCAGGACTGGGATTTCTGGCGCTTTACACTCTCTGCCTACCCCGTACTCTTACATAGTAGTATTAGTATGTTTCTTCATACTTAAAATATCTACGTAAATACTTCAGTTCAAACGTTTATCAAAAAAGCCGTAGATTATGAAAGGATTCAAAGTTCTCAGTAAATAATACCAATTAATCGGCCAACGCTAAGAACCGACTCACAAGATGACCCAAATTTTAGGGTCTTCAACTCCGCTCAAAACTCAATTGAAATCTTAAGTGTCGGTTATTATATATTCATGAGATAATTACGTCGAGTTTAAGGAACTATTGAGTGTTTGATAATAGAATAAATTTGGAAAGTAATTTAATACATTTCTGAAACAGAAGGAGCTCAAAATATGCCGGTTTATTGCTATAATTAATTATTAATTATGAAAGCAAAAGGTAAATTTCTGTAGCAGCAACATCTTAATTTATGGTTTAACTCTATTAGGTAATGTTGAATACTTGTTTACAAATTGACTAACGGCCCGCCCCGAGAATATTTTGCCGGCGCCGAATGTACCGATACACGCTCCGGTCACAAACCGTAACGCATGTAGGTATGATACGCTGTTGATACGTTCTAGTAGGCATAGTAGTCCGTGTCATGTTAGTTTCCGCGCATAATACGATCCTAACTTGGTCATGGCATGATACGGTGTAGTAGGCAGAGACTTTAAAACTGCACCCGTGCGAAGCCGGGGCGCGCCGCTAGTCTAAACCAATATTATAAAGAGGTTGTAGGCGCCAACTAGTGGAATACAATGAAACCTTACAGTACTCGTCTAGTACGGTAGATGGCGTGCAGTCAAATTACATCGCACATACGAAGATTTCTCAAGAGTTGGCATATATACAACTTCCCAACGTCAACCGTTGGGCCGCGGCCCGCCAGGCGCTACCATCTCGCCTGGTCGGAGGATCCTCCCTTTTCGCCCGAGGAACACTTCCACCCGTTCCTCCACAGTGGTGACCCCGACGTGATTGGAAGCAACCTTCTCACCAGCCACTCTCTACAACTCTGCAGCACCTTCGACGACGTCATCCCTCACATCACCAGCACCTGATCGAGCGGTAACCAAGTCACGCCAGCCAGCACACTCGTCTTCATCAGGGATACTCCACACGCCTGCAGCGACCGCGCATGCCTGGACTACCCTGCAGCCACATCAGCGTCAGTACTGCGTGGACGGACGCAGTAGCTACTACGCAGCGACTACCTCTCCGGCACAGCTCCGCGAGAAGCTCTGACAGCTGTCTCGATCATATCAACCTCCGGTCTTGGAGGGGAGTGATGTAGGCGCCAACTAGTGGAATACAATGAAACCTTACAGTACTCGTCTAGTACGGTAGATGGCGTGCAGTCAAATTACATCGCACATACGAAGATTTCTCAAGAGTTGGCATATATACAACTTCCCAACGTCAACCGTTGGGCCGCGGCCCGCCAGGCGCTATCACCTCGCCTGGTCGGAGGATCCTCCCTTTTCGTCGGAGGAACACTTCCACCCGTTCCTCCACAAGGTAATATTTTTGGCTTGTTTGTTTGTATTGAATAGGCTCAATAACTACCAGACCGATTTTAAAAATTCTTTCACTATTTGAAAGCTACATTATCCACGGGTAACATAGGTCATATTTTATTTTGGAAAAAATAGGGTTCCGTAAGATATTTGGGTTTTTCAGACACGAGGTGTAAAAAATCAACCAGAAAAGATAGTTATTTTGCGTACGCTGCCTAAACTATAAAAGATATAGAGGAATATATTTCAAAGTTTATTTCACTATTTGATAGCTACATTATCCACGGGTAACATAGGCTATATTTTATTTTGGAAAATATAAGGTTCCGTAAGATATTTGGGTTTTTCAGACACAAGGTGTAAAAAATCAATCATGAAAGTTACTCATTTTGCGTACGCTGCCTAAACTGTAGAAGGTATCGAGGAAGGCTTTAGGCTATATCTATAATCATCACGCTAAGACGAATAGGAGAGGGTAGGTAACATTGCACTAGTTTATTATACAGTAAAAATATTGTGTTTTCATTGAACTCATGCTTGCCTGCGTAGACTAATTTAATTCGTGTCAGGTCTCTCATCCCACTTTACATCACTTAAACGTCAAAAAGCTGAAGATTATAAAAGGACTTCGAAGAACACTGTAAACAATACCTAATTAATCACCCGCTTCCGAGAGCCTCTACTAACAAGACGACCCAAATTTTCGGGTCTTCAACTCCGGGCTTTAGCTCAAACTCAATTGAAGTCTTGAAAGTCGGATATTGAATATTCATGTGATGAGAACGTGTTTTTGTAACTAACAATCGCCTAACTATTGTGTGGAAGATCAACTTTAGAATGGTATTAAGTACAAAGAACCAAAATTATGCGGGCTAAGGAAACTATTGAGGAATGGTTAATTGTTATTTTGCGTAAACTTGCAGTAATTATGTCTAAAAGCAACACAGATTCACGTAAAAAGTACGTTTTCTGCTGTACGAAAATATAACCACAATTAAATTAAAGTGAATTAATAAAGATGCTATGAAGGCTGGTCGTTTGAGAGCGTTCGTACTTAACAATTCATTTCTGAAATCTTCTTTAAAGTAGTCATAAAAAAATGGACAAGATAATTTAAGCAGTATTAAGGCGAATGGAACCTTATTTGTTTCACGAATTAATTTTTTCTGGCTTTATATATTTTAAAATTTGTGGCATCAAATGCGAGTAGCGCCATTTTGTGAAATAAATTTCAATGAAAACATACATACGTTAATACGAACAATGATAATTGTCATGCTGAATCGCACTTACAAAGTTTTTGTATCAATTACTTTGTATACTTTTCTTTTTTTGTATTCTTTTTTACAGGCGTGAAGTTACGTTTTTTACTTTTCAATATTAGCGCCAAAAGTCAACACAAAGGCACTCTATTTTCCACGATAGATGGAATCCTGTCCTCAGGGTTAACAAATGGCCTACTGTTAAAGAATCATGGCAAGTTTCATACATTGATTTGTACAAAAAAAGTTAAAAAAAGGTACAAGGTAAAACGGATTTCAAATATTATCTAGGGAACCTAAAGAACATTTTCTAGTACGTAAATTATTTTTAAATCACCGGAAAAAAAATCGTCTTTCCTAACAACAGTAAAAGCACTTCATACTAAAGTTCAATTTCAAACTTTTTTTTCCGGAGAGTTAAAAATATTTTAAGTATCAGGAAATGTTGTTTAGGTTCACTTAGGATAATATTTCCATGCTGTTTTACCATGTACCTTTTTTTCATTATTTCTGTACAAATCTTGCCATGATTCTTTGTGGTCCAAGGTCAAAAATATATGACCTAAAGTTTATTCAAATCACTAATCGAGTGCTTAAAGTAGTCCCGAAGTTAAGAAAACTTGTAGCTCTAACTGCAAATAGCGCCATCTAGTGAAAAAACTCAGGCTTTAAATCAATCAGGCAAGTCAAATGATAGATGAAGTACGAATAACGAGTTAAAAATATGCTTAATCGTACTCTTAAAGTTTCCTTAAGAGTTGTTTTTTATACTTTCTAATGTTAGCAATAACAGTCACCACTAAAACAATTTTGTTTGGCCGACAGATTGAGTCGTGACCTCAAGCTTAATATGAATACCTCCTACTATTGTGCTATTTAAAAATCATCAAAATACTACCCAAGAATAATAATTGAACCAAGACTTGAAGTCTAAATCACTAATGAAGTGCTAACATAAGTTCTATGGCAAGAGATTGACGTATAAAAATACGCCCTTCCGCTGAATATATGCCCGCAATGAAATTAAAGTGAGTTCATAAAGATAAAATAAGAGCAAGTTGTTTGAAAGCGGTGATACTTAGGAGTTTAAGAAAATTTCTTTGGAATAATTATAAGACTGGACAAAGATAATTTTCATCTTTTTTTATGTTATGAAAGTGGCAAACAAGCATGCAGTCCACATTGATGTTAAGTGACGACTGCAGCATATAGACACCCACGCAAAGACCAAGGTCAAAATGCAGATACCTTACCACTCCTGAGGTCAAAGGTGTTATGGCTCTGTGCCGGAAATATCAAGGCCGTACATTACCACCTGACCGAAACACGATAGTGCTGAGCAATACCATTTAGCGGCAAGTATATTAGGTAATGCGGTGGTGCCTACGCCCGCTAGCTCCGTCACTGGAGCTCTATCACCAGGAAAATCTATTTTAAAAGTTGCAAATAGCTCTGGTTTTGTATCACAAGGCTAATGGAACCTAACCTATTTTAATTGTGAATGTATTTAAATCTAATTTAATGTATTTTAATCTTTAAAATAATATCTATTGCTTGTCTATCGCATTGGGTAGCCACCTGTAAGGATAGATTTAAGTTGTTAAATAAATAAATAAATAATTGGCTGTACACATTTCTGCTTCTCTGCATATTATTTTTTAATAATTATGTAAACTTATATCATCAATTGCAATTAGAGCCATGTATTGAAATATACGGAATTAAGTGAAAACATTACCAAGACTGACCTACCATGACCAAATAGGTCGACATCTGTCTGCTGGTGGGGTCAAAGGTAGGAATCGGCGTGCATGTATGAAGAGAATGATGAAGGTAGACGAGGCACGCGAGGTATGTCAGGACCGGGATATCTGGCGCTCTACACTCTCTGCCTACCCCGTTAGGGACCTGGCGTGAAGACACATAAATAAAAGCGTTTTATTTTTGTAACCAAGGTGGCAAACATGTGCAGCCTAATGACAGCTACATAAATACAAAATTAAAATGTGTCGGCAACACATCTGAGACCTAGGTCGTTAAGATTTTTTTTGGCGAGAACGCGGAAAATTGCCTTGTCGATGCATGATATCATTCTCAATCGTGTGTGAGTTTTGTGTATAGACACGTTTTGTAAAAATGCGTAAAAATGGTGGGATTTTTATCATAAAGCATTCGATAACGTGTAGCAAAGTGTTATTATGAAGTGAAAAGTGATTTTCCGTGTTGCCTCCAAAATTTCGTACAAACTCCTAGTAAATTCCCCATCACTTTACTGGAGCCATCTCATCATATTCCACATGGAAGCATTAAATCATCGTCATCTTCCATATGGATATTTATTAGTATAAGAAATGAAGAATATAAAAACTATTGGCGTACGTATCCGTGGCCGTAAAACGATTAAAGAAAAACTAAATTGTTATGTCATACTTCATTATCTAACCGGAACTAGGTGAACACCACAACTGACGTGGTTTTTTATTTTCTTACATCATGATATTATACAGTTCACATAATTTTAAGGAAAGCGATTACTGCAAAATATAGATATCTACTTATAAGACAAAATTCTAAATATTTGTCAGTCTTTGCCAAATATGGACCTTTAGTTCTAAATAAGTAAGTAACCCTAATCCGCTGATGTGGCGTTATTAACGAGATCCTTTGAGATCAATTTATGAAATTTAAAAAAGCCTTTTTATATAAACAGACTTTGCCGACTTTCAATTTTAGTTATTTATAATATGATTATATTAAAAATGGCTAAAATTCACTGAGTAAAGGTACAAAAAGGGTTCGACTATAAAAGAAATAAATTATAAGTTTGTATGAAAGATTAGGATGAATTTTATTCTCTGTTAACATGGTTGTCGGGCAATCATTAATCTTACAAGTTGAATGAAGAAAAATAGTACCTAGTTAATCTTTTTATGTTGATCTAGGATCTCCGAGAGCCTAATCTACGAAAAAAGTGTTCTATATCTAAACTCTGTTATCTGTTAGATATGACAAAAGTATATAAAAAAGTACAACATGATATATTATTAAATAAACTACATGACATAGGAATACGTGGAAATAGTTATAATTGGCTCAAATCATATTTAAATAATAGGCAACAGATAGTTGAAATCAATAATAAAAATCATGAAATAACTAAAGTTCAATCAGATAACCAAATAGTGAATGCTTCAATACCACAAGGCAGTGTAATAGGGTGTTTGCTTTTCCTCATTTACATCAATGATTTACCTAAAGTTATTCAAGATACATGCGTTTTATTTGCAGATGACGTATCAATATTAACCTCATGTGAAAATAACATAAATATAAAACAAAAACTGGATTCAATATTAGACAACATTACTTCCAAAAAGCACCTTTATCAATAAAATATAACTACAATTCATTTAATTTAGAAATAGTAAATTCATTCACCTTGCTTGGCTTAGTAATAGATACACATATAAATTGGAAACAACACATACAACATATTAGAAATAAAATTTCGAAATTTATTTATGCCCTATGGGAAATAAAAAGAACAACAGATCTTAAATCATCACTAGCAACTTACTACGCATATGCCTACTCGTGGTTTACTTACGGGATAATTATGTGGGGAAATAGTACGGACATGCCTACACTCTTTACATTGCAGAAAAAAATAATCCGAATATTAGCTAACATAAAACAAGAAACCAGTTGTGTACCCCAATTTAAAGAGCTAAAAATGCTAACATTACCTTCCATATATATTCTAGAAACATGTAAATTTGTTAAAACCTATCCAGCCTTTTACACAAGACACGCAGACATCCCTACAAATCACCTACTACGACACCAAAATAGACTAATGCTCCCTACCTCCCGTCTAGCCAGCCATTCGTCAAGTCCTTTTGTTATGAGCATAAAAATATATAATAAATTACCAACACCATTAAAAAACGAAACAAACTACAACACATTCATTAAAAGTATCAAACAATTACTCATCGATAAATGTTACTATAATATTCAGGATTATTTGAGCGACACCTTCAAATGATATTGTTTAATCTAAATAAATGATAATATTTAGCTTCCCCTCTTATGTTGCTATACCCTAACAGGGTGTCATTGTGCAATACCACCTATGTACCCATATGACATAACGCAATAAATAATTTGAATTTGAATTTAATTATAAAGAGGTAATATTTTTTTGTTTGTTTGTAATGAATAGGCTTAATAACTACTGGACCGATTTAAAAAAATCTTTCACTATTCGAAAGCTACATTAACCACGAGTAACATAGGCTATATTATATTTTGGAAAAATAAAATATAGCTTCGCAAGCTTCGAGGTACTGGGAAATTTCCAGTAAAAGGAAAAATCCCAATAGAATCAGAGATAAAGGACTTTATACCATTATCTCTGATGACCCCCTACCCGGGAATCGAACCCTGGACCTCAGCGTAGTAGTAGTGGCCTGCTACCACAAGGCTACCGAGGCAGTTTATTTATTTAGCATTTAGCGTTTATTTTCATATTACAAACAGACACTCCAATTTTATTTATTTGTATAGATTATTTTCACATAATGTAATGTCCTGGCGGTGTCGGGCCGTGGCCTTCCCGTCAGTCAACCGAACAATGGCTTTCGAACCATTTCAATGGGGAGGAAGCAAGTGTGCAAGATGGGCAACAGCGTCGTGCGTTAAAAATCCATTTTTTTTTTCTGGTAGAGCTCTAGTGACGGAGCTCGCGGGCGTAGGCACCACCGCATTACCTAATATACTTGCCGCTAAATGATAGTGTCCAGCACTATCGTGTTCCGGTCAGGTGGTAATTTACGGCCCTGTAATTTTCGGCACAGAGGCATAACACCTTCAGCCTCAGGAGGGTAACGCATCTGCATTTTGACCTTGGTCTTTGTGTGGGTGTCTATAGGCTGCAGTCATCACTAAACATCAATGTGAACTGCATGCTTGTTTGCCACATCCATTACATAAAAAAAAGGTCCAAGTGTAGTATAATGTGATTTAGTTCGTATCAACAAGTTTTTAGTCATCGTCCTTGTACAGTCGTAGACTGACGCTAATCTAGATTGCAAAGTTATTCTAGCCAATTCAAGTCTCCACGAATCGAATGTGCGAGCTAACGAAGCGTTTCTTTGATAGATTGCTTTGTTTTCTTACTTTTATTGAATCGCTTTGACTCGAATCACGCCTTTGTTCGAACTCGCTTTCAAATCGGAATTTTTATACAACTTTTTCTGCAAGCAATTGATGTGTTCAGTTAAATATATGAATTCACGCACGTTGTCTGTGAATGACTCTCCGGAAAAGTTCCGATATGAACTGTATGTACGCATGTTTGTTTTTTAACGTAACTTCACACCTGTTATCCCCGAAGGGGTAGGCAGAGGTAAATGCATGCAGTCAACCATACATGCATACACCCACGCCGGTTTTGTTTTTGACCATGTAACCGGTGGGAGCTAGATGCCATCTCCGGGCACATTACCAAACTCTGAGATACTGGGAAACTTCCAGAAAATGGAAAATTTCCCAATTGAACCAGAGATAAAGGATTTTAAACCGTTATCTCTGATAGCCGCCGACCCGGGAATTGAACCCAGGAATATGACTTCCTGCGTAGTTGTAGTGGCCTGTTACCACTAGGCTACTAAGGCAACTAGTTATTTACATATATTTCAATTGGACTTAACTTGGTAATCATCAAAAGTTTTCAGTTGCTGTAATCGATGACTAAATTTTTTTTAATGTTATGGAATTGGTAAACAAGCATGCAGTTCACATTGATGTTAAGTGACGACTGCAGCCTATAGACACCCACAGAAAGACCAAGGTCAAAATACAGATGCGTTACCACTCCTGAGGCCTAAGGTGTTATGGCTCTGTGCCGGAAATTACAGGGCCGAACATTACCACCTGACCGGAACACGATAGTGCTGAACACTACCATTTAGCGGCAAGTATATTAGGTAATGCGGTGGTGCCTACGGCCGCGAGCTCCGTCACTGGAGCTCTACCACCAGTAAAAGGATAGTTCCTGATTGCTGCAACTAGCAACTGTTAAATATTATACCGGTTTATAAAGTTGCCGGTTTCCGCAACTGTCATTCGCAGCGCGTCAGACGATTTTACTCCCTCCCTCCCTCCCTCTCGCTGTGCCCGGAAATCTCCTCGCCGCAACCCGGCTACAAAAATTGCTCACAGATTGCAATAAAATTATGGCAATAGGCAATCGGACAGCTATCGAAAATAAAAGTGGTCCACTGGTGGTAGAGCTCCAGTGACGGAGCTCGTGGGCGTAGGCACCACTGCATTACCTAATATACTTGCCGCTAAATGGTAGTGTTCAGCACTATCGTGTTCCGGTCAGGTGGTAATATACGGCCCTGTAATTTCCGGCACAGAGGCACAACACCTTAGGCCTCAGGAGTGGTAACGCATCTGCATTTTTACCTCTGGTCATTGTGTGGGTGTCTATAGGCTGCAGTCATCACTTAACATCAATGAGAACTGTATGCTTGTTTGCCACTTTTAAAACAATGAAAAAAAAAAATGTAAGCTATGATTAGAATGAATGTTTGTGAAATAATACACTCATTAAATATTTCCGTGAAATATTAATGATTTATATTCTTAAATTACAAAATAAAATGTTTTTAATATTTTTATCTGTGCTCCATCTTGAACGAAACATCAATCACAGGACGTCACGCCATATGTTTGTACAACAAATATTTAACACAAGTGATACTTTGATTTACTGGCTCGTTTTTGGATATTTTCTACGTTAGATACACAAAAAATAAGTAATACGAAATTCAACAAAATTAATTTTCACTTGGTTAGTCGTATGGAATTAAAAGATTCACTTTGATTGCAAACAGTTGACGTCACATTGTTCAGAGTCATTCGGCACCGTTTACGCGGCATTTTTGAAATTATAAAATGTATGTGTAGTTTCTGGTACTTTAACGTGTTAAAAAAATAAAAATAATATTTTTTTATGGTTAAATAAACGTATAAAGAATAATTTTAGACACATTCTCAAAAGTTGTCCGATTCCCTATTGCAAACGTTACAGCAACTAAACAAACGTTAACAATCACCTTTTTACAGACAATTGTCAATGAGCTAATGTTGTTAACTATTTTTTAAAATGAAGTATGTAATTCATGTGAACGTATAGAGCGTCATGGTCTTTGACCAAGCGCTATAAATGGAGAATAAAAAAAAAAAAAAAAAAAACTTTTGAAAGTTGATAGTTGCCTCAACTTATATTGCTGCATGTGCAAAGCGCTTAAGTAAATATAGGATACAGACATACATAAGTTAGTCTTATATATTATATATTTATTTTTATTATATTTAATTACACTTATTTAGAAGCGCGCATGGCCCAGCGGGAAGCGCGCATGGCCCAGCGGCTGGTGTAAGCGATGCCAGTAAGCGATCTGCTCGGTTAAGCACTACGGGCGCGGTCGGGTAGTGTGATGGGTGACCGCTAGTGGCTAATTAAATGCGCGTTTCCGTGCTTCGGAGGGCACGTTAAGCCGTCGGTCCCGGTTGATATCGATGGATAGCAGTCGTTAAACCTTGTCGAAGGCCTTATGGTTTGAAAACATCCGACAGTGGGTTGGCCACTAACCCACCCACCTCCACCAATCCGCATTGGAGCAGCGTGGTGGAGTAAGCTCCAGGCCTCCCCCCAAAAAGGGGAGAGACTCGTGCCCAGCAGTGGGACGTATAATGGGTTGCCATTATTATTATTTATTATTACACTTATTAAGTCAAAACGCAAATAATTATACGTGACCACCAATAGGCCTAAGTTTTGGCAATCCGGTTTAGTCCAACGGTAACGATCGCTTGGGTCAGGTTCAATCCCCCATCCAGCCAAATATTTGAATGGCCCCCAGATATTTATTTCGAGTCTGGGTGCTGGTATTTGACCGCCAAAGGTCAAAAAGATTGTTCTTACGTACTCGCATTCTGTCACTAAAGCTCTACTCTACCACCAGTACGTCTGTCTACCTCGACTTAATGCAGGGGTGAAGTAACATTTTAAAATAAATACATAGTAATTCAACTATATTAGAACTAATATATTCTTTATACTACATGGCAATCGATATTGAAGCCAGCCGGTTAGATAGCAAACAATATAGTCATGCAAATCGTATGATTTATTCATGATCACATTTGATTGCTACTGGAAGGCATTTCGTAATGGTACTGTGATGGGTTGCGACGTTTATGTGTGGATGGCTAAATGACGTTTAATTCATTTTGAAGCAAACTCTTTTTTTTTTTATTTTTATGTAATAAAAGTGGCAAACAAGCATGCAGTTCACATTGTTGTTAAGTGATGACTGCAGCCTATAGACACCGACACAATGACCAGAGGTCAAAATACAGGTGCGCTGCCACTCCTGAGGCATTCGGTCCTGGAATGCCTCTGTGCTGGAAATTACCACCTGACTGGAACACGATAGTGCTGAACACTACCATTTAGCGGCAAGTATATAAGGTAATGCAGTGATGCCTACGCCCGCGAGCTCCGTCACTGGAACTCTACCACCAGTAGAAACATTCAACTTCAACGCCATTTTAATGTAAAAAAACAATTCGTTTATTCAACGCCAACTACTACTAAGGTAGTGACTAGGCAGGTATATATACCTACTCATTTTGAAGCTTATTCAGCTGTGATAGACTTACATACAGGACATGCACATGGCACATGAGTGATTCTAAAAAAAACCGATTTTTCCTTCCTTTTAAACAACCTTTAAAAGCTTCCAGTCAAGCCACCTGTGTACGCGAACGTAGCCTTAGTGCTTTTTCACATGGACCGGTCTCCGGGTTACCGGCGCCGACTGTCCGGTAACATGTTCAGGACTAATTCCGCCCGTAAATGTGGAAGCTAATGTGCATGGCGATACACTTGCACCGGAAACCGGTTCATGTGAATAGGCACTTATTCTGTTTCGTTGAAGTTCAGTTGAATGTAGAATTTCTCCAGTGCGTTTCTTTAATTCATTCGCAATTTTCTTATTAAATATGTTAGCTTATCACATATCTACACTTTCATTCATTCGCTGAATTGTATCGAAACATTATAAACTTGTGATATATATTTTAAAGAAAAATGGAAAGAAAAATTTGACTTCTGAATGAATTGAATGAGTCTATTGTAATGATAAATGATTCGCCAAATTTTGGGCTATGTGGGTGAACTGGGGGGACTAGCTGGCTAGGGCTGGCTGGCTATGGAGTGAGATCTGGTACCTGCCTATATTCAACATCTCACATTATCGAATCCTACTTAAGGCAGATGGTGACTCGCCTCTCCTTGGTGGTCCCCCTAAACAGCCAACCCGATGGTCGACGGGGGGCAACACTGTTGAGATAGGCTGGGGGTGTCGAGAGATGTGGCCCCGGTTTCACCATCATGAGCGAGTAATCTCGAGCTCGGAGCTGGCTTCCTCGCTATTATGCCTTTAGACAATTCCAACCCCGAGTGTATGGCTCTCACAGAAATTTAGACAACAGCCTATTATCTAAATTTCTGCAAATGCCATACCTTAATGCCTTATTATTATTATTTCTAATAAGAAAAATGTTCTAGTTAGATAATAACACGGCAAACAAGCTTTCAATTCACATCGATCTTCAGTGATGACTGCAGCCTACAGACATCTACAAAAACAACAGTGGTCACAATGCAGACGCATTGCCACCTCTGGGACCTTAATTCTTATGTCTCTGTGATAGTTATTACGGGGCCATATGTAATCCTTATCATTCCATTAATAATTGCCGTTTTGTAAAAGAGAGTATGGAACATTCTGTTGATACCTATTTTTATTATTAAGTATTTTTGGACTATTATTAATTTATTTACTTTGACATATTAATCAACGTATCAGTTGTTATTCGCTTTAATTTTATATTTGTAATTTGACCTATCACAAGCAACTTCTATTATTTCCAAGTGATTAAATGAATTTTTTAGTTTGAGTTTGAGTTAATAAAAGTGAGAACCTTTTATTCTTCGGCGTAAAGAAATGTTTAATGATTCTGTCTGATATGACAGAGAGACAAACAACAGGCCGGAGGAATAAGGATTAGCTACAGGATCCCAGCAGCTTAAAATATGTAAATCCAGTAATACATTTACGTCTAATAGCTGATGCCTATCCAAGCATGTCGATTTATAGTAATTTCTTGGATGTCTGCCAAAACTTGGTCAATGATATTGGGAATTGTTAAGTTTATAACGATTGTTTTATATTATTTTGCATTAACACATGCTTGTGATATATATTTTGAGGAAAAAGTTCGAGTCTCGCCTGAAGTCAATTTTTTCTTTCCATTTTTCTTTAAAATATATATCACAAGCATGTGTTAATGCAAAATAATATAAAACAATCATTATAAACTTAACAATTCCCAATATCATTGACCAAGTTTTGGCAGACATCCAAGAAATTACTATAAATCGACATGCTTGGATAGGCATCAGCTATTAGACGTAAATGTATTACTGGATTTACATATTTTAAGCTGCTGGGATCCTGTAGCTAAGCCTTATTCCTCCGGCCTGTTGTTTGTCTCTCTGTCATATCAGACAGAATGGATAAACATTTCTTTACGCCGAAGAATAAAAGGTTCTCACTTTTATTATTCATGGAATGATAAGGATTACATATGGCCCCTTAATAACTATCACAGAGACATAAGAATTAAGGTCCCAGGGGTGGCAATGCGTCTGCATTGTGACCACTGTTGTTTTTGTAGATGTCTGGAGGCTGCAGTCATCACTGAAGATCGATGTGAATTGAAAGCTTGTTTGCCGTGTTATTATCTAACTAGAACATTTTTCTTATTAGAAATAATAATAATAAGGCATTAAGGTACGGCATTTGCAGAAATTTAGATAATAGGCTGTTGTCTAAATTTCTGTGAGAGCCATACACTCGGGGCTGGAATTGTCTAAAGGCATAATAGTGGGGAAGCCCGCTCCGAGCTTGAAATTACTCGCTCATGATGGTGAAACCGGGGCCACATCTCTCGACACCCCCAGCCTATCTCAACAGTGTTGCCCCCCGTCGACCATCGGGTTGGCAGTTTGGGGGGCCCACCAAGGAGAGGCGAGTTGCCATCTGCCTAAAGTAGGATTCGATAATGTGAGATGTTCAATATAGGCAGGTACCAGATCTCACTCCATAGCCAGCCAGCCCTAGCCAGCTAGTCCCCCCAGTTCACCCATATAGCCCAAAATTTGGCGAATCATTTATCATTACAATAAACCCATATATTTTGCGGGGTCTGTCTTTGTCTGTATTAACTATTGATGCAGTCAGAGAGAAGTTCCGCCGAATATAACCAATTACAATTTGGTCGGTCATCTTTCCCACCACTGCGAAAAACTGACGATAGCCTGGCCCACACGGCAAAAGAGAAAGCCGATCTCCTGGGCAGCCTCTTTGCCTCAAACTCGACTCTTGATGACATGGGTAACACAGCGCCTACCATCTCGCGCTGTGAAAGCTCTATGCCTGACGTCAAATTCACTCAGAAGAACGTCAGGCGAGCGCTGTTATCCCTTGACGTCAAGAAGTCGAGTGGGCCGGATTCCGTCCCTGCAGTGGTGTTGAAGATGTGCGCTCCCGAGCTGACCCCCGTTCTGACGCGCCTGTTCTCGCTTTCTTACGATCATGGAAAAGTACCGTCTGCGTGGAAGACAGCCCTTGTGCATCCGATACCCAAAAAAGGGGATCGCAGTGATCCGGCCAACTACAGGCCCATAGCAATAACCTCCCTACTCTGCAAAGTCATGGAGCGTGTGATCAATACACAGCTGCTGCAGTACCTGGAGGATCATCAGCTGATCAGTGACCGCCAATATGGCTTTCGTCAAGGCAGATCTGCTGGTGATCTTCTAGTATATCTGACGCACTATTGGTCTCACGCCTTGGACAAGAGTGGGGAGGCATTGGCTGTAAGCCTGGATATTGCTAAGGCCTTTGACCGGGTCTGGCACGGGGCACTTCTCGCAAAATTGCCATCTTACGGACTTCCCGAGAGGCTATGCAACTGGACAGCCAGTTTTCTGTCTGAGCGTTTCATACAGGTCTTAGTTGACGGTCAACGCTCAGACAGACTACCTATCAACGCTGGTGTGCCGCAAGGCTCTGTGCTATCTCCCACGCTTTTTCTTCTGCATATCAATGAAATGTTGGAGCAAAACTCCAATTTTCATTGCTATGCGGATGATAGCACGGGAGATGCACACTATACAAGCCGTGCAAATGCCTCTCGGACACTTATCGAAGAAAGCAGGACTAGACTTGTGTCTGAAGTCGAGCACTCTCTGGAGCGGGTCTCAGATTGGGGTCGACTCAATTTAGTGCAGTTCAACCCCTCGAAGACACAAGTCTGCGCGTTCACCGCTAAAAAAACCCCATTCATTGTAGCACCACAGTTCCAGGGCACTCCGCTTGCCATTGGTTAGAGTATCGGTATCCTGAGCGTTGACATATCGAACGAAGTGCAATTTGGGAGTCACATTGAGTGTAAGACCAAGTTGGCATCCAAAAAGTTGGGGGTGCTTAACAAAGCGAGGCAGTGTTTCACATCGGGGCAGCTACTACAGCTTTATAAGGCCCAAGTGCGGCCTCATCTGGAATACTGCTCTCATTTGTGGGCGGGAGCCCCCAAGTACCAGCTTGGTCCACTTGACTCCCTACAAAAACGCGCCGTTCGTATTGTTAACGATCCGGGACTTACAGACAGGCTCGAACATCTGAGCCTGCGCAGAGATATTGGTAGTCTGTGCGTGTTATACCGTCTCTACAATGGTGAGTGCTCTGTCGAACTGTTCGACATGGTACCACCGTCTCTTTTTCTACACCGTACTACCCGCCGAAGAGAGAAGTTTCACCCTCACCGACTGGACACCTGGCAGTGCTCAACGGTGCGGTTTTCTCGTTCGTTTCTGCCCAGAACGTGTAAATTGTGGAACGAACTTCCCTCTGAGGTGTTTCCTCGGTGCTACAATATGGGGTTCTTCAAAAAAGGCGTCAAAAGAGTCCATCAGGGCTGGCAGCGCGTTGGCAACTCCCCTGGTGTTGTAAATGTCCATAGGCGACGGTGACCACTTACCATCAGGTGGCCCGTCTGCTTGTCTGTCAACTTAATGACATAAAAAAAAAAAAAAAAAAAAAAAATTACAAAGTAGATCAAAATTCTCGAAAGGGCCTCTACGTGTTGGACCCCCCATGTCCTCGCGCAAGCCTGACAAAGGTCCGGGGTTCAAATTGGACCCTGTGCTGATGAGAGTCATATAATAATGGCAACCCATTATATGTCCCACTGCTGGGCACGAGCCTCCCCTTTTTTGGCGGGAGGCCCAGGCCTCCCGCCAAAAAAGCTTGGAGCAGCGTGCTGGAGTAAGCTCCTGAGCATTCTCCACCACGCTGCTCCAATGCGGATTGGTGGAGGTGGGTGGGTTATTGGCCAACCCGCTGTCGGATGTTTTCAAACCGCCCGGCTTAGGGCCTCCGACAAGGTTTAACGACTGCTTTCTATCGATAGCAACCGGGACCGACGGCTTAACGTGCCCTCCGAAGCACGGAAACGCGCATTTAATTTGCCACTAGCGGTCACCCATCACACTACCCGACCGCGCCCGTATTGCTTAACCGAGTGGATCGCTAACGATCTACACCAGCCGCCGGGCCATGCGCGCTTCAATATTAGAAATTAATGAAAATATAAAATATAATAAATCTTTTTTTCTAAATTCACTCTTATATAATTATGTTATTGCGAAAAAGAAAAATATTACAAACGATTGTCAATTATCATTGTGTGATTCGGTTACGTCTTCCCTGCGTCATTAGAGCTCTGCCAATAAAGTTAATAATGCAAAATCATACAAAGACCTTATGTAAATACAATAACTCGTAATTGGCACCAGCATCCTGCGATAAAACTCTGTCTGTCTGTCTGTCCGTCTGTCACAGCCAATTTGCTCCGAAACTACTTGACCGATTGAGTTGAAATTTGAGGAATATATGTAAATTGGTGACCAACGGATGAACACCATGCCACTTTCAAAAAAAAAAATTCGTAAACTGTGTCGTGTGACATATCAAATGAAAGAGGTTGTTGTCAGCATCTCAGATATATTTTTTTATAATTTTTTCATAAATAAATTTGAAGTTATTTAAGAAAAACGACTAAAATTGACCATCCCTGAAACTACTGAACTTAAAATTTTGAAAAAAATGTGGAAAATAGTTTTTTGCCTATAGATTACTGGAAAACCTATAAGAAGTTTGAGTATTCGAAATTAAATCGAAAACTAGCAACTTTCCTCTACGATCCGGCACTATACATTCAATTTTTAGTTACCATAAACAAATTTGGATCCGATAAAAAAAAACACATTAAATTTAGATTATATACGGAACCCTCACCACGCGAGTCGAACTCGCACTTGTCCGGTTTTTTTTAGGGGAGGCCTAGATATAAATGAATCTTGAAACTACCTCAGTCGAGTACTAGACGAGCTAGACCAATATAATGTCCAGTCGCGTAGTGAACATGTGACGCTACATTCCCAGATTTCATAATATTTTACTGGAAAGAAAAGAAATTCTAGGCGGACAAAAAAAAACTGGTGACTGTGTGTATTCGAGTAATTTTGCTACGTGCTTACAAAATAAAAGATATTTTTTATGCTATGAAAGTGGTAAAATATAGGTACAGTCAGGAAATTCTCCACGTATCCAACATTAAGTTCTAAAGCGTAGACACCACCACAATATTTAATCTTGCTGCCGTCAAATATTAGTTTTTAACGTTAATTTAAAACACTCGCGTTTAACACTCATTTTACTAATATCGTATATCAAATATTTATTTATATGCTTATAATCTCTCACAAGACGTGGCTGTCGCCTTAAATGAATTGAATATACAACCGGAAACTAGTTGGTTCAGAATCGATAACCGAATCGATTATAGGCATTTTTAATATAGGTAGTATTTTGTCCCAAAATTAATAACAATTAAAGAAATTATGGTCACCCATCTGGTGAACTGTCAATAAAAACGAAAATGAGACTAACCAAAATAAAATGCTAGTCTGAACAAGATTATTAGTTGAGACGTGCATTTTAATATTAATAATAATTTAAGAAACAAAATAGTGAAAATGAATCTTATCACTAGCGAGTGTTAAATAGGGCTATGCAGCTTACGCTACATCACATTGCGACAGTGTACTTGAGTGAGTTGGTTTGTGTTTTATGTGCGATCGTAAGTAGAGGTAGGGTAAGTATATATAGGGTGTGCATACTGTTCGTACAAATTGAGGACAACTTGTTTCTTAAAAAAAATATATTAAATACTTAAACATGTAATTTCAGTTCATGTATTATGATTGTAACTCGATTTTCTAATCGAGGTGTTTAAGAGTGTGCATTATTTCCATTACATGTTGTATACTTGATTGCCACCATCATTACAAAAAACAAACATTAAAACAACCCACTTCTACATAAAACACCCATTTCCCGAAAAGCCTAACAAAGGCGCGGAGTTTGTATGCTTGCGAGAATATTAATATGACGTTCTTTCAAACCAGTATAATTTTCTACAGTCTCCACAAAACAATTTGTACAAACAATGCCACTGAATTATTTATAACAGCGCATAGCTCCCGCATCATGTTTTGTTCCATATATGAAAAAATAACCGAGGAAAAAGAAATAACAAAAGAAAACCACAGAAATAACACGATCCCTCGAAACAAGGTCGCTTCATAATGAGCTGGTATTTAAAACTCTCATTACGGGTACGTTCGTTAGTTTGTGGGTAGTATGTAAGGTGTCGACGCACAGTTTCTTCTTTCTCAGTTTCTTTTGAAATGGGGAAATGGAGGAATTTGTAAATAATTGATGCTTTCCATATTATACAAAATTGTTTAGTTTCTATTTAATTTATTATCAGAATCAGAATCAGAAACTCACTTATTTATTTAGGGTGACAGGCACCTCTTATGACACGTCAAAAAAACAAAATAAATTAAATTAAAGTGAATAAAAATTGATATACATGTCAAACAAGATAAAAAATATATGAATAGTCAAGAATATCACTAAGATAAAACTAAATTTAATATACTAATGTAAAAGTATATCAGTAGAATGTCTCATTTCCCCTTTACAAACTGATAACAAAGAGTAAAAAGAAAAGAAAAAGAGCCATTCTTTGTCATTCACCGGCAGAGTTCCAAAGGCCAATATTATGTGTTTTTGATTATTATTAGTGGTTATTCACTCTAGGTTAGTTTTAAAAAAATTACGACCTAAAAGTGCTCTTAAGGAGCCTAATTATATGAAATAAATGAATAAACTGAATAAACAGTAGGCGAACGTATTTTTCATGTTATTAGTGGTGGCACAGTTCCATTGCAGGAGCTCGAGGGCACCACCGCATAGTCTTTATTTTTGTTTTATATGTAATGGAAGTGGTAAACAAGCATGCAGTTCACATTGATGTTAAGTGATGACTGCAGCCTATAGACACCCACACAAAGACCAGGGTCAAAATGCAGATGCGTTACCACTCTTGAGGCCTAAGGTATTATGCCTCTGTTCCGGAAATAACAGGGCCGTACATTACCACCTGACTGGAACACGATAGTGCTGAACACTACCATTTAGCGGCAAGTATATTAGGTAATGCAGTGGTGCTTACGCCCGCGAGCTCCGTCACTGGAGCTCTACCACCAGTAGAATCTAACCTATCTGCCGCTAAATATGATGGTATTCGGCAATATCGTGTTCCGGTTAGATGGTAATGTATGGTCCCATAATAACTATCACAGAGACATGACACATTAGGCCTCAGGGGTGGCAATGCATCTACATTTTGACCTACAGTTTTTAAGTAGGTGTTTATAGGCTGCAGTCATCACTTGTTATCTGCATGCTTGTTTGCCACCTTGCAATGCAAAAAAGTAAGTAATTCGAACAGGTTCAATTGTATTAAGATGATGATAAGCCAATTACAAAATGAACTCAATATTTTCAAACACTGCACACTTCAATTTGAAATTAAAGAAAGCCTTTCTTACCGTAATACACCTTATCGCGTTCTATTTGTTTTAGCTTTACGTAACTTGCAGAATTGGATTTATGTTGCAACTTGTATCAACTTACTACTTTGATAACGAGACGGTATTTTATTACGTTCTATGATCATTATTGTTTTAATATTATTAAAGAAAGCCTTGCTAGGTAAATTATTCACTTCTGTATGTCATTATTTTTTATTTTTTTTATTTTTTATAATAACATAAGAATAAATTGAAAGAACTTTTAGCTGCCTCGGTAGCCTAGTGGTAGCACGCCACTACTACTACGCTGAGGTCCTGGGTTCGATTCCCGGGTAGAGGGTTATCAGAGATAATGGTGCTAAGTCCGTTATCTCTGGTTTTATTGGGATTTTTCCATTTTCTGGCAATTTCCCAGTACCTCCAAGTTTGGTAATGTGCCCGGAGGTGTCAACAGGCGAATCGTGGGTGTTTGCATGTATGCTTGAATGCATGCATTTACCTCTGCCTACCCCTTCGGGGATTACAGGCGTGAAGTTACGTTGAAAGAAAAATTTGACTTCTGGCAGGAATCGAAGTCTTCCCATACAAAATTATTTTTTGCCTCTGTTCTCTTCTGAGGGTAGGTATTAGGTATGCCACGTCTCTTGCCTAGGCAGAATCGCAACGTGCAGCGGGGTGCGGGGTTGCGGGGTGACGCAGCGGTAGCAATGGTCTTTTGAAAATATTTTTATGTATTTTATTGTTAGTCATTAATCTTTGTTTGTACAAAGTTGTAGAACAAATGTTGTTGGGATTAATCTAGAGAGGCTGCCTGTAAGAGGTGACGCTAACATAAAGTACCTTACACTATAAATGTATACTCAAACAACATAAACCTCCATCTAGCGTAGCTGGGTTAAAAAGTAGTATTTACTGGTGGTAGAGCTCCAGTGACGGAGCTCGCGGGCGTAGGCACCACCGCATTACCTAATATACTTGCCGCTAAATGGTAGTGTTCAGCACTATCGTGTTCCGGTCAGGTGGTAATGTACGGCCCTGTAATTTCCGGCACAGAGGCATAACACCTAATGCCTCAGGAGTGGCAGCGCATCTGCATTTTGACCTTTGGTCATTGTGTGGGTGTCTATAGGCTGCAGTCTTCACTTAACATGAATGTGAACTGCATGCTTGTTTGCCACTTTTATTACATAAAAAAAAAAAAGACGAATGCAATCGAAATTCTCACAAGGTTGGTACCTTCTAGAATAAACACGTCGCTGTGCACCCTTCACCGCATTCTGTTTGTTTCATCCTTAGTTTAACTTGCAGAATTCAATTTGTTCGCCAACTTGCACCAACTTACATCAACTTCGGAAACTTGTGCAGTGTTGAAAAGATTTTCTTCGCGATAGCAAGATGGTGTTTTATTAAATACTATGTTCATAGTTGTCTGATGTTCTTTTCATTTTATTTATTTTACTGGTAGTAGAGCTCTGTTGTGTGATCTGCATTTCGACCTCAGGTCTTATTGTGAGTGTCTATAGGCTGCAGATATCATTTCACATCAATATGAACAGCATGCATGCTTGTCACCTTCATAATATAAAAAAATATCTGTCCCAATGAATATAATCGAACCTAGGAGCCTCGATTTAAATGGTCGTTTCACACCACACTACGTAACGTGGAGGAGCTTACCTTCTAGCTTTAAAACTAAAACTCTACCACCAGTTAACTTTTTTTATTTAATATTACCTACCGTATCAATCATTTTGATTGAGAAATTTCCAGAATTCTAACTGTTACCGAATTTGGGATTTCAGTGTCGTTTCGTTGTTGACAATTAATTCCTCTGTCTAAAAGTGCGCTCAAAGTAAACTGTCATTTTGTTCACTCGTACAACTGCGTTTGATTTCACATTCAGCGTAAATTCTAGATATTTTTGAGGTAGCGTTTCAATGTTTCCCTGCTGTTATTGACAATGTTTTATACAGTGTCCTAATATGGTTAGCTATGCAGTGGGTTTTGATGTTTAGGTTTAAAGAATCTTTATTTCTCATAAGACATACTTTAGTCACTTAAAATGAAAAACTTATGAACTAAACATATTTTTTTTGTCCAGCAGAACTGTGTGTAAGTGTGTTGGTAAGGTGCGTGTGCTAATTTGTTAATACGTTTTGATTTACTTCCTTTATGATGAATAACAGTATTAGATTCCTTGTACAAATTGCAACAAATTCTACTACGCAAACTAATACAAAAACGCAATAATAACGGAGATATTTTAAGATTTCTTGACCTCATCACTGATTTCGTAGGTAAAACATAAGCGAATGACGTCAACAGCAGGTATACATTTTGTACGAGCCGTTTGAGATCATTTCATAACTTGCGACTTTCGTAAAGAGATATCTCAAAAACCATTAGTTATAGACTAGTGGTTCCAATGACGATTTTTACTAACACAATGGTTCTTTAATAAAAAAATATCATCCCAGGATGAGACCACGACTAGCCTATGCAAGTCCACTAAAATAAACTGGCTATCCTACTAATATTACAAACACAAATGTTTATAAGTATGGATGTTTGTTACTCTTTCACGTAAAACTACTGCATGGATTTTGATGAAACTTTAAAATAGTATAGCTATAGAAAAGAAAAATAACACATTGCCTACAATTTATAAATCTTACTCCTAAACTACTTAACTGATTTTAATGAAATTTGCACACCGTGTGCGGTTTGATCCAATTTAACAGGATAGCTTACATCACGCTATGACTAATGGGAGCAGAGAAGCGCGGGCGAAGCCGGGGCTGGCCGCTAGTATTATTATAATATTGAGTGTATTACTCATCTTGCGCACACGAAGTCGCGGGCATTAGCTAGTCAAATATAATACAGCAATTACTGAGCTGAGGAAGAGGCTAACGACTACTCATAATGTAATCCATCATAATTTTTACACCGTACGCGATCCAAAGTAATAACGTGATATGGTAAACGCATAAACTCGAAAGTCATTGCTTATTATACGAGTATGCTATGAGAGTGGAATATAAGCAACTCTGGCAGTAAAGTTGATGGAACTTAAAAGTGTGGTTGGTTACATATTTATTTGTTTTTACTGGTGTTAGCGCTCACAATAGGCCTCATAAGAAGGCTCAAGGTCACGCAGTGAACTATGCTGAGATTTACTCTCCGAAAACGAATCAGAAATGAGAAGATCCGCATGATAACCAAAGAAGCTAACCCAAAAGCGATACTCGAGTGGCAGCGGGCACCCACATAGAAGAACTGACGGCCATTGAGGTAGAAGGGTTCTCGAATGGCGACCGCGCACCAAAAGACACAAGGTGGACCGACCTGGTGAAGGTTGCGGGCAATCGCTGGATGAGGGCGGTTCGGGACCGTTCGTTGTGATAATCTTTGCCCAGTTTTCACTGGTGGTAGAGCTAATATACTTGCCGCTAAATGGTAGTGTTCAGCACTATCGTGTTCCGGTCAGGTGGTAATGTACGGCCCTGTAATTTCCGGCACAGAGGCATAACACCTAATGCCTCAGGAGTGGCAGCGCATCTGCATTTTGACCTCTGGTCATTGTGTGGGTGTCTATAGGCTGCAATCATCACTTAACATCAATGTGAACTGCATGCTTGTTTGCTACTTTGGGTAAATAAAAAAAAAAAAAAAAAAGTTTTGTCTTACGGGGACATTACCATTTAACCAGATAGTGCGGAACCATTTGACGGTAGATATTATTGGGAATGAGTTGCCTACCGAGCTTACGCCCTTAGGCTTCGAAACTGAAAATCTGCCACCTATGTACTTTTTAATTTCACACTTTTTTTCTGTTATGGAAGTGGCAAACAAGCTTGCTTTCACATTGATGTAAAGTGATGACTACAGCCAATAGACACCCACAAAAAGACCAAAGTCAAAATGCAGATGCGTTACCACTCCTGAGGCCTAAGGTGTTATGCCTCTGTGCCGGAAATTACAGGTCTGTACATTACCACCTGATTGGAACACGATAGTGCTGAGCACTACCATTCAGCGGCAAGTATATTAGGTAATACGATGGTGCCTACGACCGCGAGCTCCGTCACTGGAACTCTACCGCCATTAAAATTAACACTAAGGATCAATTATAGCATTTCTAATCGTAGGTATCTACTTCTTTTCATAATTCTGTCCGATCCTGTATTCAGAATTTCTGTTTCGTTCCCTTGTTGATGATTGCTCGGTGTAAAAGCACAGCGCTAGATCAAAGCAAGCTGTCATTTTGTTCGTCACTCGTATTTGCCTTTGATTTCGCGTCGTCATCGTCAGTTAGTATATAAATATTTTAGGAAAAGAAAAAACAAAACCTTTTTTCACCTAAAAAGAAAAAACTGTATGTGTACTTATGTATGGCAGTTCTTTAGCTTCTTCTTATTCTTTAGCATAATAATCCATTATACCAGAAATTAAAAAAAACGACAGTGTACGTTTTGCAACTAACTTCAGACTGGCACTACTGTGCTGTGACCTCTCACGTGCGTTCGATTCCGTCGATCACCATCTCATAATTAATAAATTAAACTTCTACGGTATTCGGGGTCACGTGTTATCATTAATCACGCGCGCTCGTCAGAATTAACGAATGCTATAGGAGTGCCGCAAGGTTCATGCTTATCGAACACGCTGTTTAGTCTCTTATTAAATGACCTTCCGAATGCTATAAAAGACCCTTAATAATTGTTTTTTATATTATTTCGCATTAACACATGCTTGAGAAATATACTTTATTTTAAAGTAAAATGGAAAGAAAAATTTGACTTCAGACGAGACTCGAACTCGCGGCCTACTGGGAATCTAATGGTAGCAGCAGCGCCATCAAGCATAAAGCAATGCAACAAATGTGAAGGAAAGATTTGACAAATCGGGCAGGACTTCAGTAGCTCAATTGGAAGAGCGGCTGGACTAGATTCCCAGTAGGCCGCGAGTTCGAGTCTCGCCTGAAGTCAAGTTTTTCTTTCCATTTTACTTTAAAATAAAAGCTATAAAAGACGCCGACGTGTATATGTACGCCGATGATGTCGCTGCCATAGTAACCGCACAATCTCGACTCAAACTGGAACAAAAACTGAACGATGTGACTCAAAGATTTGAAAAATGGTTCCAGTCAAATGGACTAGCACTAAATAAAGAAAAAACCTGCTACATGCCATTTCTTCTAAATGGCCACAACCCACCGCAATACTCGGTGACTGTGGGGAACACCACACTACAAGCGGTCAGATCGACGAAGCTTCTTGGCTTCCAAATAGACAGCGGTCTTACATGGGAAACCCACATCGATGGACTCTGCTCCAGACTAGGCCGAGCATGTTTCGCGCTACGCCGTCTTGCCAGTACTGCAAATCGTAGCGTAGTGCTGTCTTGCTATTTCGCGACCGTCCATAGCCTCCTCACATACGGAGTAGAGCTGTGGGCACGAGCAGCCGACGCCGACAGAGCTTTCGCCATGCAAAAGCGAGCGGTCCGTGCGACTGTAGGAGTATGTGAGGATGTGTCGTGTAGAAACCTCTTTACAGAATTAAACATCATGCCTTTGCCTTGCGAACTAATATATCAAATAGATATGTTTACCTATAAACATCTCAACACCTTTAAAACGCGAGGCACGTGCTCCTACCGTGCCCTCCGTAGTGACAAGCTTGCTCATCTCCTTGCCATGCCCTTTAACAAACTGCGTAAATCTGAGAGGTGTGTGTACACAATGGGTCCATTGGTTTACAATAGGCTGCCGGACACAATTTAAAAAAGTGCAACTTCCACCATGATATTCAAGAAAAGACTGAGAAAATGGTTAAACAGGTGTGCCTTCTATTCAATAGAAGAATTCTATGAATTGCCAGTAAGTTAATAAATGTACCAATTTACTGATATTATTCCTATTTTATATTTTTATAATTTATGCTTTCAATGAAATTGTATGATAATTTAACTAATTAAATTAATTTAATTGCTATCTAAATATAGATAATATCGAATATTAAATTTAATCAATATATTGTTAATATATTGTACCTACTAAAAATGACTTGTAACTTGGTGTTACTAATAAACATATTGTATTGTATTGTATTGACTGTTTGTTTTTATTTGCTTACCAACTAACTTCGGACTGTCGCTTTTATCTGTCGGTGTGCGCGCGCATCGAATTTTTATATTCTCATCATATTTTTTCCAATCGTGCCAAAAACAGTTTGTCTGTCTTTCTGTCTGTCTGTTTGTGTGCCTATCGCAGACAATTTTTACTGAAACTACTGGACTAATAGAGGTGAAATTTGATTCACTTCTGTAATTTTGTGAGCGTAAATGAGCCTGCGGTGTAAATAAATATACTTTTAAATATAGGCTCGCTTTTGGGAGTTAATAAGACTTTAAAATACTTTCACAAAATGTAAGTTTACCACCGCATTACCTACTTGTTGTTTAAATCGAAGTGTTCTGTACTATCATTTTCCGGTTAGGTGGTAATGTACGGCCCTGTAATTTCCGGCACAGAGGCAGAACATTTTAGGCCTCAGGAGTGGTAACGCATCTGCATTTTGACCTTGATCTGTGTGTGGGTGTCTATAGGCTGCAGTCATCACTTAACATTAATATGAACTGCAAGCTGGTTTGCCACTTTCATAACATGAAACAAAAAAAAAATATTGTGGATGCGAAGCCTACTCTCAATTGGCTGGTTTTAGCGCTAGCATTTCAATTTTTTCGAACTATTGTTGACCAAGCTTAATACAGTGTCTGAATATCGTTAGCTATGCGCCGGTTTTTGATTGTTCTAGTTTTTTCTAAGCACAAAAAGTCACGAACTGTCCTGAAAAAGTCTGATAAGAGTTTTGTTGTACATGTCAATTCGTTCATACACTCGTCATTGGAGTTTTATTTTTTTTACAAATTTATTATAGGGAAGGCGCATGGCCACTTCACATTCTACAGCAGCCACGGTTGGTGTAGAACGCAAGCGATCTACTCGGTTAAGCGCTACAGGCACGACCGCTTATTAAAATGCGCGTTTCCGTGCTTCGAAGAGCACGTTAAGGCGTCAGTCCCGGTTGCTATTGATAGATAGCAGTCATTATTTATTAATTATGTGTTATTATGTATCTTCACGCCAGGTCCCTAACGGGGTAGGCAGAGAGTGTAGAGCGCCAGATATCCCGGTTCTGACAAACCTCTCGTGCCTCGTCTACTTTCATCATTCTCTTCATACATGCACGCCGATTCCTAAGACTTTTGACCCCGCCATCAGACAGAACTCGACCTATTTGGTCATGGTAGGTCAGTCTTGGTCTTCCTGGGCCTCTGCAACCATCCACATTCGCATTGTATATCTGTTTAGTCATTCGCTCATTCGACATTATTTCTATATGCCCGAACCATCGGTGCATACTTTTTTCATTTTTATACCGATACTATCATTCGCACAAAGCCTCTTTCTTACATCTTCCTACCGAACGCGATCGGTGAGTGATACACCGCAGATCTTGCGCAAAGATTTAATAATTAAAGCGTTAATATTGTTATATTTAAAATATTAAAATACACTAAGCGAATATTTTTTGTCACTGGAGCTCTACCACCAGTAGTATGTCGAAATGATGTTATTATTAACTTCGTAAAACATTTTTTTTCTATGTAATGGAAGTGGCAAACAAGCATGCAGTTCACATTGATGTTAAGTGACGACTGCAGCCTATAGACACCTACACAAAGACCAAGGTCAAAATGCAGATACGTCACCACTCCTGAGGCCTAAGATGTTATGTTTCTGTGCCGAAAATTACTGGGCCGTGCATTACCACCTGACCGGAACATGACAGTGCTGAACACTACCATTTAGCGGCAAGTATATTAGGTAATGCGGTGGTGCCTACGCCCGCGAGCTCCGTCACTGGAGCCCTACCACCAGTAAAAAATATTTGAAACGCTAACAAATTCTGGTGAAAAGATAGAATGTGTCATTTACTTTCGATCTTTTCCATTTTTTTTCCTGCTTCAGCGAAATTGCAATACAACTCGTCGACGACGACTTTTGCCGATACAAAGGCACCAATATCCGGCCATTGATGACCGTTTGGCAGCGGCTTGACAACCTTATTTGCTTATACTATGTCCGACAAAAAAAGAGAGAAAATGAACATTTGGAATGAAATTGTAGTCGGGACAAAATGTATCTCTTTATGTAATGAAGGTGGCAAACAAGCATGCAGCTGACATTGATGTTAAGTGATGACTGCAGCCTTTAGACATCTACATGAAAACCAGAGGTCAAAATGCATATTTTTACTGGTGGTAGAGCTCCAGTGACGGGGCTCGCGGGCGAAGGCACCACCGCATTACCTAATATACTTGCCGCTAAATGGTAGTGTTCATTACCATCGTGTTCCGGTCAGGTGGTAATGTACGGCCCTGTAATTTCCGGCACAGAGGCGTAACACCTTAGGCCTCAGGAGTGGTAACGCATCTGCACTTTGACCTTGGTCTTTGTATAGATGTCTATAGGCTGCAGTCATCGCTTATCATCAATGTGAACTGCATGCTTGTTTGCCACTTTCATTACATACAAAAAAAGAAATATGTATTGCCACCCCTGAGATATCAGTTGTTACGTCTCTGCGATAGTTATTATGTATATCTTCACGCCAGGTCCCTAACGGGGTAGGCAGAGAGTGTAGAGCGCCAGATATCCCGGTCCTGACAAACCTCTCGTGCCTCGTCTATCTTCATCATTCTCTTCATACATGCACGCCGATTCCTAAGACTTTTGACCCCACCATCAGACAGAACTCGACCTATTTGGTCATGGTAGGTCAGTCTTGGTCTTCCTGGGCCTCTGCAACCATCCACATTCGCATTGTGTATCTGTTTAGTCATTCGTTCATAGTTATTATGTGGACAAAAAATACTTGCGGCCATTTCTTGATAGGCAACCTAGTGGATACATATTACTGGTGGTAAAGCTCCAGTGACGGAGCTCGCGGGCGTAGGCACCACCGCATTACTTAATATACTTGCCGCTAAATTGTAGTGTTCATCACTACCGTGTTTGGGTCAGGTGGTAATGTACGGCCCTGTAATTTCCTGCGCAGGGGCATAACACCTTAGGCCTCAGGGGTGGTAACGCATCTGCTTTTGACATTGGTCATTGTGTGGGTGTCTATAGGCTGCAGTCATCACTTAACATCAATGTGAACTGCATGCTTGATGGCCACTTGATAACATTAAAAAAAATGCTCTAGATCAGAGGTTCCCAAACTATTTTTTCTTGTAGACCCTGTACATTTTTTTCTGGTTTCTGTTGACCCCCGCCCTTGCTACATTTATATCACATTCCCATATTTCCCATTTTTATTCACGCCTACGTAGACCTCCATCGAGTCTCCCATGGACCACTTCGGGAATCACTGGTATGATGTAAGTAAATTGGTACTATCAGTGTATGTGTTGAGATCTATTATCGTGGACCCCTTTTTCATTTCATTTTTCCATTTTTTTTTCGCTGACGCAGACCCCTTTCAGATTGTCATAGATCCCAGGGGTCGATATAGACCACTTTGGGAATCACTGCTCTGGATTATAAACACGCGCAAAAATCAGGTTTGCAGCATATCTGGACGAACGTAATGATTCTGCAGTGTGATCCTAACCTATCAGGGGAGTAACTACATTTGACCTCTAGATTTAGTGCAGATGTCTATAGGATACATTCAATACTTAACATCCATGTGAACTGCATGCTTTGCCGCCATCGTTATAAAAATAGCAATATATATATTACTTTAAAGGAAAATGGAAAGAAAAATTTGACTTCAGGCGAGACTCGAACTCGCGGCCTACTGGGAATCTAGTCCAGCCGCTCTTCCAATTGAGCTACTGAAATCCTGCCCGATTTGTCAAATCTTTCCTTCACATTTATTGCCTTGCTTTATGGTAGCAGTGGCGCCATCTATTACCAACTATGCTAGTTAGGCAAGGTTTTTCTTTCCATTTTTCTTTAAAATAAAATATGTTTCACAAGCATGTGTTAATGCGAAATAATATAAAAACAATAGCAATAGAGCTTTGCAGCGGTGGTTTCTAGGCATATACCTAAATTAAGGCATCGACACGTTTCGACACTCGACATTCTTACTACTAAAAGTGATGTCTTATGCATACATTGACGACCCGGTTAGTCCAGCTGTGTGAGATGACCGTTTGAATCGAAGGGGCGCGTTCGATCCCCGCACCGGGACAAATATTTGTATGACCTACAGGTATTTGTTTCGGGTCTGGGTGTTTGTGTATGTGTTGTATGTGTACAACGGCACCCACGACACAGGTTTATACCTACTGTGGGGCTGTGAGTGTAAGCGTATTTTTTTTTATTATGCAACGATATTTAAAATGGGCACGCACACATAGGTACGAACTAGTAGGGATGGCGATGGTTTCTGAAAAAGATTTTTATTTATTTATTTATTGACAAAACACTTTACATTCAATTGACATATTGACTCCATAGATTCCCGAACTAGTATTCACTAGTATGGATTGATTTTTATATTATTTCGCATTAACACATACTAGTGAATTACATTATTTTAAAGAAAAATTTCACTTCACGCGAGGCTCGAACTCGCGACCACTGGGAATCTAGTCCAGCAGCTTTTCTTCTTCAGCTGGGCTACCGAAGTCCTGCCCGATTTGTAAAATCTTTCCTTCACTTATATTGCATTGCAACCATCTCTAACGGCTTATTAAATCAATCTTATCTTGTATTGATATATTTTATGAATGAAATATTTTACGTTTATAATCACAATTGTATGTGAACGAATTATATTTAAACTCATTCATTATATTTTATAAATGTTCACTATTACTAAAGTTGGTAACAATTGCTTGCAAACTAACTTGATATGAACATTATAACTTCAAGAATTAGCTTCAATGTCGAAGCATTAGTCTGTAATCTGTCTACGGGGGATTCTTCGCTACACGCGTAGACTTGTTACCGCCTACGCTGCTACGTTGCTACGGCGTAGCTCTTGAATAATATTTTGGGAGTAATTTATTTCTACACTAGCTGGCCCGGCGAACTTTGTATCGCTTTAAAGTAAAGATAAAAAATACACTAAAGTTTTAACGAGAGTAACAAACAGCGATAGATTTTTGAAAATTTGCCTGGCTTGTCCAGTTTCGGTAATAGGGACATACATCAGGGACATTTTTAAAAATGAAATGTGAACGTCTTAATGGCGGGCATTGACATTTCAATACGATGACATCAAAGAATACGATTTTTGCGTATCCATGTTCTCGACTCAGAATAATTAATTTGAAATAGGTTTCGATCGAGTCTACCGTAGATCTGTGGCAGAAAATATCACATGTAATTTCTGTGCCTAGCAATGATGTTATATGTTGCTAGATTGGCAGTTTACGGCAGCGACGCGTAGCCACTTCGAAGATGCCCACAGGCATATCTGACGTCAGTTCGCTGCTTGACATGAAGTGCGACAGACGCGTCACGCTCGTCCGTCAAACTTACTTAAAATGGCGAAATAATAGGTTGGGGAAAAAGTCTTTTCGCATTATAGTATGTATGAACTTGTAATAAAATCTCTTTGGCTGTATTTGTATCTGGCTGGTTTTGGTATCATTGAAAGTTAAAATTTTAAAGAACATAATTCTAAATTCAAATTAGGCAAATGTGTGATTTTCATTTGTTTTTCGTACTGTCAAGATGAGTGAATCTAATGAAGAAATTCGATACATTTTAAAATTTTACTACAAAAAAGGTAAAAATGCAACGCAAGCCGCGAAAAAAATTTACGATATTTATGGACCTAGTGCAGTGTCTGTGAGAGTAGCACAAATTTGGTTTAAGCGTTTTCAATCCGGAAATTTTGATGTCAAAGATGCACCTCGCTCTGGTCGCCCTATTACGGATAAAATGGATGCCATTTTTGAAAAAGTGGAGCAAGATCGACATATCAGTAGTTACGACGTAGCTGAAGAACTGAGAATTGATCACAAAACAGTTTTGGCGCATTTGAAAAAAGCTGGGTACAAAAAAAAGCTCGATATTTGGGTACCTCACGAGCTCACTGAATGAAACCTAATGAACCGTGTACTCATTTGTGATTCTTTATTACGACGTAATGAAACCGAATCATTTTTGAAGAAGCTGATAACTGGTGATGAAAAGTAGATCACGTACGACAAGAACGTGCGAAAAAAGTCGTGGTCAAAGGCCGGTCAGGCTTCACAGACTGTGGCGAAACCCGGGTTAACTCGCAATAAGGTGATGTTGTGTGTGTGGTGGGATTGGAAGGGCATTATTTATTATGAGCTATTACCACCAGGCAGGACTATCGATTCTGAACTCTACTGCGAACAACTGATGAGATTAAAGCAAGAAGTTGAGAGAAAGCGGCCGGAATTGATCAACAGAAGGGGTGTGGTGTTTCATCATGATAACGCTAGACCTCACACATCTATAGCCACTCAGCAAAAATTAAGAGAGTTTGGCTGGGAGGTGTTAATGCATCCGCCGTATAGTCCTGACCTTGCACCTTCAGATTTCCACCTGTTTCGGTCTCTTCAGAATTCTTTATGCAATGTTAGGTTAACATCACGAGAGGACTGCCAAATCCACTTGTCGCGGTATTTTGATGAGAAGTCCCAAAATTTTTATAGCAATGGGATCATGTCCCTACCTACAAGATGGAAAAAGGTTATCGAACAAAATGGTACATACATACTTTAATTAAATTTAAATAAACTATATTAAAAAATGTTTTGAATTGTCTTAAAAAATGCGAAGAAACTTTTTCCCCAACCTTATATGTTGTTAAAAATGTGTATCATGATCCGAAAATAATGATAATGCAAGTGGCATTACTTTTCACGAATAAGTTCGCATAATTTTGATCATATTGCCTAAATTACATAAAAAATCAAAATAAATACATCGTGCACAATTTTGACCATCGGTGTTGCTAGTAAAACAATTTGAAATTTTCCCACTTTTTAGGCAGTAAAGTTTATGAAAGAAGGCTGATTCTATTCTGCCAGTGACCCGATGAATAATATGTAATTATGTGTCCAGCTAAAATCTTTTGTTAGTAGGTCAAAATGTTCTCAACTGCAAGGTGTCACCTCAGATCGTGTTCACGCACTAACAAAAGATTTACGAGTGACTACCATGGAGTCTCCTACAGAAAAATAGATTATATAACACACCTATACTCGTATTACTTTCACACCGTTCGCACGGCTTCGAGCTCTATCATTGAAGCTCTACCTTCGTACAATACCATCGATCATAATAGCTGTAGACACTACCACTCAGCGGCAAGTAAATTATGTGATGCGTTGATGCTTTCACTCTCGAGATCGGTCAACAGAGCTCTACCACCGATTTCCTATTTAATTATGCCATATATATATTTTGGTGGCTGGCATAAAAAACTTCCAACATTGAAATGTTTTCGCCTTGAAGTCGTAAACTCATAACATTCCGTTCCGTTGTTCCACATTTCCGTGCAAAAAAACTTCACCGATTGGTATATATTAGTAGGTAACCAAATCAAGTGTGTGTATGGCATTTTAGCCGAATGTCCGGGGTGTGCTATTACGCAAAGAAACCGACTGTTTACCATATAAAGCTACCGTCGTATACTCGAAACCCTTTGGTGGTCAAGATAAGAGTCCACCCAAGCATGATAAAGTCAAGTCATTGTTAGTGCGGTCCTAATTTGAATGGGTGTGCACAAAAAGTCAAGTAATTGCTGGTGCGATAAAAATTTGAATAGATGAGCACGAAACGTTCATTTCCATCTCATTTTCTCCCAAGTTAAATTTTATGAATTTATGGGTCTGTCCCTTTTTACTGACGATTTTTCGTTGCAATAACAACTTTAATAATGAAGTTTTCACTTGAATACTTTAAAAAATCGGCCATTCATTCGTCTCAAAATCCGTTTACTACTTAATAATGGCAAACCATTATACGTCTTACTGCTGGGCACGAGACTCTCCCCTTTTTGGCGGGAGGCCTGGAGCTTACTCCACCACGCTGCTCCAATGCGGATTGGTGGAGATACGGGTTAGTGGCCAACCCGCTGTCGGATGTTTTTAAACCGCCGTTTTTTAAAATAAGGTATGCACGAAAACGCGCATTTTGATTTGCCACTAGCGGTCACCCATCACACACCCGACCGCCCATAGTGCTTAACCAAGTAGATCGCCTATGATCTACACCAGCCGCGGGGCCATGCGCGCTTCACTACTTACTGATAGCTTTTTCTAAGTATTTTCAATATACAAACACGCTTCCGTTACAGTTTTATAATAGTATAGATTGAAATTTTAATTAAATTATATTCCAAATATACAACATAAGTCACACCAAAGCAATTTAATACATTTATTCATTAATTTATTTTGGGGTAATTATCTCACCACTGGCAACTTTGACCGACTTTTCCATGACTACCATATTGCTGTCTCACTTTAACGGTAATTTGTTAACCAGTGGAAGAAACGAGACAAATGTAGTTTACTTTGTACATAAGTATCGGTTTCAAAGCTACGTCTTTTGAACTATTAAGTGGTTACGCATTTGTGAAAATAGTTTGTATGACATTACTTTTCTAGTATTTATAAGCTCATTTGTGCTTAGGTTCTTAATGGCGGACGTAAACATTGAATATTAAAGTTGTGCATTTTTAACCACTACCACCACTATCGTCACCACCACCACCACTGGCACCGCTACCACTTCCACCATCACAAACGCCACCAACGCCATCAACGCCACCACCACCACCAACACCGCCAAACACCTACGCCACCAAAACCACCACAACCAATGCCTCCAAAACTACCAACAACACCACCAACGACACCAACGCCACTAATGCCTCCATCGCGACTAAAACCACCACCATCTCCACCAACGCCATCAACACCGCCACAAAAGTCACCAACAACACTTATGCCTCCAACGCCACCAATGACATCAATGACCAAACCCACTAACGCCAACAATGCAACCACCACGACCACTACCAACACCACCAATGCCAACAAATAAGACCTAAAAATTCTGTTTTTATTTAATTTTAAACGTCTACTTGTTATGTACCGTTAAATATTAATATCGAGCAAAAATATACGAATAAAAAAAACACGTTTATTGTATGCCCCCTTGGACTCCTTAACATTTTCATTTTCTTATTTTAAGTAATTAATTTTGTCTTTATAGCCGTAACAGAAATAGATAATTTGTGATAATGTTAGCTTTCTAGCTATCACTATTTATGAGATGCAACCTGGTGACAGACTGACGGGTGGACGGACAGACAGACAGACAGCGGTGGATTAGTAATCCGTAGGGTCCGTTTTTACCTTTTAGGTACGTAACCCCCTAAAAGATAGAACTATGATACAGAATAGCCTAAAAATATTCGATACGATTCTTTAAATTGATATAACTTTTTTTATTTCTGAACCAATTCACATGAAACAAACACTAAATAATAAGTGAAACTTACCATAATGTATTAGTTAACCCCAGATCCAATACGCCGTTTCCGAAATTAGCGTGTACAAACACACAGACAAACAGACATTTTTCCGCGATAAAACGTACCTAGTGTTGTGCGCCAAGGGTTGAAGTATAATCATACCAAGTTTCATTGTAATCGGACCGGTAGTTTTTCTGTGATGCTTGAACAAACAGACAGACAGACAGACAAAAAAAAATCTAATCACATATTTGGGTATCGGTATCGATCTGGTAACATCCCCTGGTATTTATTTTTTCAATATTTTTAATGTACAGAATTTTCACTTCTACAGATTTATTAGAAGTATAGATGTTCTGTATAACTATAATTTTGAATTCTTGTATGATAAAATAGTTTATATCTAGTATATATGTTTTTATGTAATTTTAGTAATTGTTATACATTATTTTATTATTAAAAGGAAAACAGAAATAATGAGGTTCATACGACAAAAATCGCATGTAATCGGCCCAGCATTAAAGATTAGCCGAAACAAACAGACAGACAGACAAAAACTGTAAAAATCATACGCGATTAGAAAAAGCGGTCATTTTTATATTACAAACAGACACTCCAATTTTATTTATTTTTATAGATGTATATGTATTACGTGCCAGTAATGACTTAAAGAACTAACTCAAAGCAACAAATTAAACGAGAGTGTAATAAAACTATTTTTATTGGTGGTAGAGCTCCAGTGACGGAGCTCGCGGGCGTAGGCACCATCGCATTACCTAATATACTTGCCGCTAAATGGTATTGTTCAGCACTATCGTGTTCCGGTTAGGTGGTAATGTACGGCCCTGTAATTCCCGGCACAGAGCAGAGGCATAACACCTTAAGACTCAGGAGTGGTAATCTGCATTTTGACCTCTGGTTTATCTATGGGTATCAATAGGCTGCAGTCATCACTTAACATCAATGTGAGCTGCATGCTTGTTAGCCACTTTCATAACATAAAAAAAAACTTATTAACTTATTTAACAGCCTCGGTAGCCTAGTGGTAGCAGGCCACTACTACTACGCTGAGGTCCTGGGTTCGATTCCCGGGTAAAGACCTTTAAACCCCTTACCCTTGACCCTTAAAGATAATGGTGTAAAGACCTTTATCTCTGGTTCTATTGGGATTTTTCCATTTTCTTAAAATTTCCCAGTACCTCGAAGTTTGGTAATGTGCCCGGAGAAGTCAACAGGCTCGCCACCTGTTACATGTTACATGGGCCAAAAACGTAACCGGCGAATCGTGAGTGTTTGCATGAATGCATGCATTTACCTCTGCCTACCCCTTCGGTGATTACAGGCGTGATGTTACGTTTTTTATTTTATACCTACCATCTTTAATGGTCAGACGCTTGAAGATCAGTTGTATGCAAATTGTGACGTGACCGGAATCCGAACCCCGGGCGCAGGTGAACGTTACTGACGTAATGGCAGCTTATTGCCTTCGCTTAAGGCTGGTTAGAGAGCATCGGGTAGAATATTCAATTAACATTATTTCAATCTTGAGACATATCACACATGTTAAGTATTAGGTTTATTAGATTTTGAATTTTTACTGATCGCCTGCAAGCTTATAAGATTTAGATTTTTACTGTTGGAGCTCCAGTGACGGAGCTCGCGGGCGTAGGCACCACCGCATTACCTAATATACTTGCCGCTAAATGGTAGTGTTCAGCACTGTCGTGTTCCGGTCAGGTGGTAATGCACGGCCCAGTAATTTCCGGCACAGAAACATAACATCTTAGGCCTCAGGAGTGGTGACGTATCTGCATTTTGACCTTGGTCTTTGTGTAGGTGTCTATAGGCTGCAGTCATCACTTAACATCAATGTGAATTGCATACTTGTTTGACACTTCCATTACATTAAAAAAAAATCTCTCTGTGATAGTTATTACGGAGCCATACATTACCATCTAACCGGAACACGATAGTGCTGAACAATGCCATTTAGCAGCAAGTATATTAGGTAATGCGATGGTGCCTACGGCCGCGAGCACCGTCACTAGAGCTCTACCACCAGTATACCAGCTCTACTAACGTGTGAGCTGCAAGCTTGTTTGCCACTTTCAATAAGATAAAAAAAAAAAAAAAAAAAAAAAAAAACAATAGTAATAATCTTCACTCCAGCAGAAAGACGTCCTCTGCTGGACAAAGCCTTTCCCAAAGCCGTACACAAGAGTGTTGTGCGTCATTGGGGGAGAACGCCATAATCGCCATGCTTGGCTGGCGGATTGGCGATCGCAGTGGCGGTAGTCTTATAGCGGGATACCCATTCCGCATTGTTACGAATATTTTCATTACTGCTCGATTCATAACGAATTTCAAATTAGAATTCCATTTTTAACTAGTTAACTTAATACACGCTGAAGAAAATAAATTAAAATATATAAGATAGTGTTATAGAATCCCAGCGTCTCCCAGAGTAGCTCATAGTTTAAACTGAGAGCTCTGAAGGCAGGTTATCTGCCAAACGTCGCGGTTAAGTATTCTTTATGGATAAGCGTTGTCGATTTACATTTTTCCAATACTTTGCTCGCCTGCACTGATGTCTTTTAGAGCCATAACCGAGTCTTGGATGGTTGTAAATAGTCATGAATCCTGAGTCTTAAAAAAAGTTTTAAGGTCTATAAATACAGAACCACAGCGGATCTTTTGCGACAGATAGTAAATCTGTCACAAAAGCATATCTACAGATTAGGTAACGTAAAATTGATTGGGTAAATTCAGCACTACCGTGTTCCGGTTAGATGATATGGCCCCGTAATAGGTGGGGTGGGTATGGCCCCGTAATAGGTGGGGGTGTATGGCTCCGCTGAAGTGCGTGCCGTTTTTTCTGGCTTCCCACAACTAAATATGTAACAATTCTTTTTATTTTTAAAGAAAAATGGAAAGAAAAATTTCGACTTCAGGCGAGACTCGAACTCGCGACCTACTGGGAATCTAGTCCAGCCGCTCTTCCAATTGAGCTACTGAAGCCCTGCCCGATTTGTCAAATCTTTCCTTCACATTTGTAGCATTGCTTTATGGTAGCAGCAGCGCCATCTATTACCAACTATGCTAGTTAGGTTAGGTTTAGTGAAGTCAAATTCCATTTTTCTTTAAAAATAAAATATATTTCACAAGCATGTGTTAATGCGAAATAATATAAAAACAACAATTCTTTTACTTGTCTTAAAAAATATATATATTATTATTGTTGTGTGTGTGCCAAAAAAAAATGTTATTCTTTCTTTCTTTCTTTTTTCCTAATAACTTGTCTTAGGAAAAAAGAAAGAAAGAAGTACTGTTACTGTGTTACTGGTGGTAGAGCTCCAGTGACGGAGCTCGCGGGCGTAGGCACCACCGCATTACCTAATATACTTGCCGCTAAATGGTAGTGTTCAACACTATCGTGTTCCGGTCAGGTGGTAATGTACGGCCCTGTAATTTCCGGCACAGAGGCATAAGACCTTAGGCCTCAGGAGTGGTAACGCATCTGCATTTTGACCTTGGTCTTTGTGTGGGTGTCTATAGGCTGCAGTCATCACTTAACATCAATGTGAACTGCATGCTTGTTTACCACTTCCATTACATAAAAAAAAAAAAAAAAAAAAAAAAAAAGTACTTGCACTTGACGAGCTATTACATCTCTGTAATAGAGATGTAATAACTCGTATCTCCGGACTGACAACGCATCTGACTGCATCTCGTTTTTCTTCAAGTGTCTATAGGCTGCAGTCATCACTTAACATCTATGTGATGCATGCTTGTTTGCCACCTTCATTACATACAAAAAATATATTATTACCTGGTGGTAGAGTTTGAGTGCGGAGTATCACAGCATTACATTTTTGTGTCGTATGTATTTTGCCATTAATTAAGAAAAACGCGAGGCTATTGAAATTAAAAAACACCCAAATTTCAATAGAGAAAATGGATGGCGATTATCAACATCATGGGATCCCATACTTAGCAAGATTAAATCCCAGCCGCAGCAGTCTGCAAGACCTCAAGATACCATAAGTATTTATTGTGTTAATCCTGAACGCTACGCAAGGCGTTTACGAAATCGATGGAGGTAGCTACATATAATTTTTTCAAACTTCTGTCAGACAAATGTCACCTCAGTCTGCCCGGGACCACGGAAGCTGAAAAGCGACCGAAACGTCGGGTTGATTTTAAAAATCATTTTAGTTTAATATACGCGAGATAAATCCGTAAAAATAGTTTTAATTCAATGAGTGTAGCTCGCGAAAACCTAAGAACATATCATGTAAGAAAAATGTACCTACTTTTATATTGTGGTGAGAAATATATCTTTTTGTTATTTTTATTATTTATTATTTTATTATTACCCTATCACCTACTCTACTTGCCGCTAAATGGTCTGCCATTTAGCTGCAGGACAGCGCTGAATATTAATTCAGCGCCTTCGTGTTCTAGTCAGGTGGTACGGCCCTGTAATTTCCGGCATAGAGGCATATTAACTTAGGCCTCGAGAGTGCCCACACATCTACATTGAAATCGATGTTTGTTTTGTTTTTATGTAGTCATTTGTAGGCTACAGAATTCTTTTACAATTATTGTAAACTCTATGCTTGTTTGCTATTTTAGGGCTTACGTGTAAGCATCTCCCCTGGTATTGTAAACATTCATAAGCGACGGTTTTTACTTTCCATTAAGTAGCCCATCAACCTTTTTACATAAAAAAATGTAATACAATAGAATTTTGCTACTCAAAACAAATTTAGTGAGGCCAAACGATTAGACTAACAATAGATATTATTCCACAGTTACTTTTTTGAATAATATCATTAGGCTAACTTGTTTGCAAAATAATGAATAAAAAATTAAATGAGAGAAGATTTTCCATCGTTGTTTTGGATCACTATTTTGCCATTAAATGTTTAACATTTTCAAAATTTTTGTATTTACCCTTCCCAGAAGTTGGTTAACATTGGAATCGAGATATCTTAATTACAACTACCATTAAGACCCAATAAAAAAGTTGACACTGAACATTAAAGTTAACAATAACGTCCTGTAAAAGGTCGGCCTTCACGAAAATGAAATTGATATCAAAAGGTGCGGTACCTGCAGCCCCTCTCCCTCCCTTAAGAAAGATCTCTTTGATGAGGTGGTTTATTTAACCGAGTTCAAAAAACGAGAAGGTTCTCAATTCGGCCGGTATATATATTTTTTATATGTATGTACGCTTTGATTATATACACGGCGAATTTCGCCGAGATTTCGGGACCGATTTACATAATTCTTTTATGGTTTGATGCGGAATAGTTTCGAATTGGTCACATAAAAAATTGATTCAGATAAGCCTATCAGTTTTTATTTTATGAGCATTTTTTTACTTACTTTTCACCTCAGACTAAAGGAATAAGAATAGTCGGCGAGTTGTCATACAGAACGTTGAATCCACTGACGTCCTAGAGAGTCCTAATGGCCATGACAACAAGTGACAATGACACATTTACTCATCGACGACTCAACGCAGCTTATTTACTCTTTCGTGGATAAAATTTTTTCATTGATTTCGTATAGTCGTGTAATAATTTTGTATCGACACACCTAAACAATTTAAATTAGGTATCTAATTATCACGAAGCTAAAAAAGTCAGATTTTACAAATTTAACAGATGTGAACATTAATCTAATTGGCAATGCAGCAATAAACTAAAAAGTATTAAATAAACATAACCACGTTAAGAAAAACCGACTTCAAAACTGAAAAGTAAAAAATAATAAAGATTTAATTGTAATTATATACTACCTATTATTTATATGTGCTATTTACCAATAGGTTTGAAGTCGGTGCCAAGCCAAAATCACTAAAGTAGGCATTTCATTGTATTAAAACGTAACTTCACGCCTGTAATCCCCGAAGGGGCAGGCAGAGGTAAATGCATGAATTCAAGCAAACATGCAAACACCCACGATTCGCCAGTTACGTTTTGTTCAGTGTATTAATTTTCTTGTATTCATATTTATGTGATTAAAATATAATTGTTTGTTTAAGGCTTGGCACCGACTTCAAACCTATTGGTAAATAGCACATATAAATGATAGGTAGTATATAATTACAATTAAATCTTTATTATTTTCTACTTTTCAGTTTTGAAGTCGGTTTTTCTTAACGTAGTTATAATATTTATTTATTCAAAATTTGTATTCTTCTATTCGATTCAGTTTTGTATAGAAAGGTAAAAATTTAAAAATACAACAAGTTCTCTTATGAATACTACTATAAATAAAAAATGTATCGGAGGAACAATGACGAGAATTTTTAACGGTACAAGATGCAGAAAAATCTTATCGGTATATTTTTTCCGGTACCGAATCCAAAAAGTATATTGAACCTCTAAGCTATTCATCCAGAAAACTTTGGATTTTAATACTTTTTTAAAATACTTAGAAACGTGAAAACATCGCATTGAAATATCCCAATTACATCGAAGATTACTTATCATAAATGCCGATGACACTGAACATAAAAGCCGTTACTTCGAACATCAAAAGGTCGCAGCGTTTGTGGGCAAATGAAATTGATATCAAAGCGTACCGCACTGCGGCTCCCCCGACTCTCCCTCGGGAACTGTTTGATTGGTCGCCGGACACTTCTTTTTTTCGAAAATTTGATACATCCTTTCGCTACTATTTTGTATGGAATTCGGATATGATAAAATTTGTTCACCTTTTATTTTACGCGTACCACTTAAATTATGGTGAGTATAAAAAACTTAGTATATTTGTTATGGCATTTAAACACGAAAATATAATTTGTTTTCTGTTTGAAAAATCTAATACAATTATGTGTACCAAGTAAAATCTTAGTGGTTAATTTCCAGAGGCAAAATAATTTGCCTTAAGTAATGTTAACGAAATATAAGAGTAAAATTAAAAATAATATACCGTAGCGTATGTACTATTCAACTAGCACACGAATTGAAATAAAACTATTTTTACGGATTTATCTCGCGTATATTAAACTAAAATGATTTTTAAAATCAACCCGACGTTTCGGTCGCTTTTCAGCTTCCGTGGTCCCGGGCAGACTCTTGGGTTGATTTTAAAAATCATTTTAGTTTAATATACGCGAGATAAATCCGTAAAAATAGTTTTATTTCAATTAGTGTAGCTCGCGAAAACCTAAGAACATAGCACACGAATACCGTTCGCTGCTTACTAATAAACGAATAAAAAAAAACTATACATTGATTATTATTTGGTCGATATTTATGTGGCTAAATAACCACTAATATTTTACCGTGAAAACAAAAAAAAAGCTTCTGAAATAATAAAAGGAATTATTCCTCACCGTGATCCTTATAATATTAGCATAAAATATTAAATTTACGTTAAATGTACGGATAACAAAAAGAACACGTATTTTACGAGCGTAATATTTACCGGTATAAAGTCCCGAAGGAGTTATCCGGTTTCTTTAGAAGTAATTCTGTCGTCCGGCTTCCGGTATAGAAAAAGTATTGGGTTCGTTAGCGGCCGCTTGAAAGGTTGTGTCCGAATTTATATACGTTTTGTTATTGAGGGTGTCTATGGACTGCTATTTTCACTTACTTTGATTTTTACCTGGAAATAATTATATGTTGATCAGTTAATATTACAAAATATCTAGTGTATAAAAAAACGTCGGCCTATCGTAAAATTTAAATGTACAAAATATTAAATACATTTTACTCGAAAGTAAAAAATGACCCATTTGTGATTTATTTAGTTCTCTGTCTACGTCTACGAAAGGTTGTGGTAAAATTGAAAAGTTGATTTCTTTTTACTCAACTAGTACTGGGTGCTTTTCATCATTTCATATCATACGCCACTAACTTTAAAATCAAATAATGCCCCATATTATTATTATCTTAAAACAGAGAAAAGACATCACCGAAATGGAACAAAAAAGTACCGGTAACAAAATTACGTATTTTACGAGCATAATATTTATCAGTACAAGGTCCCGGATGTTTAGGAGTAATTTTGTCATCCAAGCCTCGGAATAGAATGTTATTGGATTCGTTGAAAGCTGCTAAAAAGGTTCGGTGTCGAAATCTAATACACGATATAATGATATCCTTATTATTATATCGTCTATTAGATTTCGACATAATACTATATACTATATAAGACAATACAATAATAAGGATATCATTATATCGGGACGTAAACCATGAGTAGAGGAGATATCTTCCACTAGTGCAGTCAGTCAATCGAAGAATAGTGGTGAAACCGTTCAAATAGGGGTAGGTAGTAAATATAATAACGAAGTATGGGCAGCAGCAAGTAGTCGCTTAAAAGGTATCTATATATTCTAATGTTTTTGTTAAAATAGTAATAAACAGAATACTGAATTCATTTAATATCAATTTTGATTACAAGCTTGTATATTTTATAAATAAAGAAATGAATAACCTAACTTAACGCCTGTTATCCCCAAAGCGATTGGCAGAGATAAAATAATACAAGCGAAGCGAAGCGCGCATGGCGGTCTACTTGGTTAAGCATGACGGGCGCGGTCAAGTGTGTGATGGGTGACCGCTAGTGGCAAATTAAAATGCGCGTTACCGTGCTTCGGAGGGCACGTTAAGCCGTCGGTCCCGGTTGCAGACAGATAGCAGGCGTTAAACCTTGTCGGAGGCCTTATGGGCGGTTTGAAAGCATCCGACAGCGGGTTGGCCACTAACCCGTATCTCCACCAATCCGCATTGGAACAGCGTGGTGGAGTAAGCTCTAGGCCATTCCCTAAAAAGGGGAGAGACTCGTGCCCAACAGTAGGACGTATAATGGGTTGCCATTATTATTATTATTATAAAATAATACAATCCTGTGTTGTATACATGCAAACATTGGCCTCGATTCACCGGATAAGTTGTGGATCGTGTGACAGGTGGCAAGCCTGCTGACATTTCCGGGCACACTACCAAACTCCGAGGTACTGGAAAACTTGCAGAAAATGGAACAATCCCAATAAGATCAGAGATAAAGTATTTCACACCGTTATTTCCGATAGCTCGCGAACTCAGAATCCAAGCGTAGTCATAGTAACCTACTAATACTAGTCTCCGATTAATAATACCGATATGTACCGATAAAAAATACGTATTTTACGAGCACAATATTTATCGGTTCACAGTCCCAAGGGATTCGTAAAGGACTTGTTTAGAAGTAATTCTGTCACCCGGCATTCGGAACAGAAAATATATTGGGTTCGTTAGCGGTCGTTTGAAAGGTTTTGTCCGTCTTTCTTTCTTATTAAATTTGAATTACTTTTTGATAAGTCGTAAAAGTGGCAGAATAACTACGCTAATTTAAAATACGCCTACACTCGCGCAGTTCTACATAAAAATCAACCTACAGGTGGTAGAGCTCGCGGGAGTAGGCACCACCGCATTACCTAATATACTTGCCGCGAAATGGTAGTGTTGAGCACTATCGTTTTCCGATCAGGTGGATTACCACCTGATCGGAAAACGATAGTGCAAATTACAGGGCCGTACATTAGTGCGGCCCTGTAATTTCCGGCACAGAGGCATAACACCTTAAGCCCCAGGAGTGGCAACGCATCTGCATTTTGAGCTCTGGTCATTGTGTGGGTGTCTATAGGCTGCGGCTAACCGCAAGGGGCACCTTGCGGTTAGCCGCAATTCGCAATTCACTTTAATGCGTTTCACTTGCATGTTTTTGGGCCTAATTGAAGTTATCAGGGTTGACAGATTTCCTCATCATTGGACAGATAATTGACGTTAACTTTGACATTAACCAGCGCAATTCGGCCAGTTACCGTTACCAGTTAAAGTTAACAAAAAGTCGTTGAACAATTTCCAAATGGTGCAACTAATTGGAAGTTTCTTATCGCGCGGTACGCTGGGTGGCTAGGCGAGCGTCACGACAAATCCTCACGACACTTTTGCTATAGTGCGTAGCGCTCGTAGAGGGGGCAGGCCGAGTATAGGATTCGACTTATTCGTTCTCTCTCTCTCGACAGTGAGAAGTCACGCGACGCGTGCGTATTCTGTGTATGCGTACATTGTTTTGTTGTGTTCGTGTGTATGTAGTTTTAGTTATATTCAAAAATGAACAATGGATTGTGAAAGTGATTCATTAGAAGTTGAAGAGGAACTTCGTTGCAATCGGGTGTCCCACATGTAACACCTCAGACTCAGTTTTTTTTACTTAACACATTTGTTAAAGATAAAGTAAGATAATGCACACCAGCCTTAGTTAATATTTCTTTATCTTTTACAGGTAAGTACTCTGGCATCCATATAGGAAAGTAGAAGAAAAGGTAAGTGACATCTAGTAACATTCTAGTGACGACCCGGTTAGTCCAGCGGTGTGAGATGACTGTTTGATTCGAAAGATCCGGGTTCGATCCCCGCACCGGAACATATATTTGTATGTGTTTGTGTATGTGTTGTATGTGTACAACAGCACCCACGACACAGGTTTATACCTCCTGTGGGCCTGTGAGTAAGCGTATTTTATTTGATTTTTTTTATTTTATTTTATGTTTGTCATTAAAAATGTTTTTAAATAAATTCAATAAGAAAAATAATGCGTAATAACTATTAAAGTAAAAGACAATATCGCTGTCGAATAGAAAAGGAAACAATAAAATGGTATCTATTGAGGATAAATAACGACATACTTCTAAATAGTAATGTGATAAACATCTCTCCAAATGGGTTCAGGAAAAAAAGGCTGTTTTGCGCTCCAATATAATACCTAATATAATCAACAATTCAATTTCTAATCAACAGTACAATTTAAGCATACGTGTTTTATAAAAATTAAAAACAAACGTTTTTATTTTACACCAGCTGTGCCCGCGACTTCATCCGCGTAGTATTGTATTCTAAAATAAAAGTAGCCTAAGTTACTCCTGATCTTAGCCTTATTACATAAGCTATCTGTATGTGAAAGTTCCGCTAAAATCGGTTCAGCCGTTCTAGAGCCGAAACAAACAGACGGACAGGCAAAGAGACAAATCGTGTATGTAACGTGTATATACATATAAATAAATATGGTTATTTTAATATTACAAGCAGCTCCAATATTTTTCATGTGTATTTAAAAAAAATCTGTAATTGTATATTGTACGATAAATTCTAATTTCAAATTCAGCGCAATTTCGCCGAGAACGTGATCGGGAAGGACCCGGCGCAATTCGATTTAACTTTTTCCATTAGAGAATTACCCACCGTCGACACGCACATTAATCTTTGTATGGACTTCGGCGATGTACCGGAAAATTAGCTGATTTGTATGAGATCGTGACTTCCAGTAGAAGACAACTTTACTTATAGAAGAGTTTCTTGGTAATTTCAAAGCTTAACTGCCTCGGTAGCCTAGTGGTAGTAGGCCACTACTACTACGCTGAGGTCCTGGGTTCGATTCCCGGGTAGGGGGTTATCAGAGATAATGGTGTAAAGTCATAAAGGACTCTGGTTCTATTGGGATTTTTCCATTTTCTGGAAATTTCCCAGTACCTCTAAGTTTGGTAATGTGCCCGGAGATGTCAACAGGCTCCCCACCTGTTACATGGGCCAAAACGTAACCGGAGAATCGTGGGTGTTTGCATGTATGCTTGAATGCATGCATTTACCTCTGCCTACCCCTTCGGGGATTACAGGCGTGAAGCTGCTAAGTTTTAATTATATAAATAAATAAATACGCTTACACTACAGCCCCACACTAGGTTTAAACCTGTATCGTGGTTACCGGTGTAAGCACACTATACATACACAAACACCCAAACCAGAACCAAATACTTATTTACAATTTTATTGATGGTAGTTGGCACCATCACATTACCTAATAAACTTGCTTCTAAATGGTAGTGTTCAGCACTATCGTGTTCCAGTCAGGTGTTAATGTACGGATCCTGTAATTTCCTGCACAGAGGCTTATCACCTTAGGCCTTAGGAGTGGTAACGCATTTGAATTTTGACCTTGGCCTTAGTGTGGGTGTCTATAGGATACAGAACTGCATGCTTGTTTGCCACTTCCATTACATAAAAAAAAGTATCAGTAGGCCATACAAGTATTTGTCCCGGTGCGTGGTGAATCGAACCGAAAAAATATGAGACAACCCTTTGAATCAAACGGTCGTTTCATACCGCTAGACTAACTGGTTCGTAATTCTTTTATATGTAAGGACAGTGGCAAACAAGCATGCAGCTCACATTGATGTTATGTGATGACTGCAGCCTATAGATATCTACACAAAAATCAGAGGTCAAAATGCAGATGTGTTGCCACCCCTGAGAGCTAAGGTATCAAGTCTCTTTGATAATTATGACGGTGCCATATGTTAGAAATTCTCCACTTTAACCTGTAGACACAAAATTATTTCACACTTCACTATATTAATTTTTCACAATTCACTTCACTTGGACACTTCCGAACGGCTTGAAAGCTCAATAATCAATGCCGATAGGTAAAAACGTTCGCGTTTTTATATTCAAAACGACGAACAATAAAAAAATTCAATTGACTGACTAATGACAATTCGTTGCGACTGTTCAATTAAATCAAATGAGAATCCAAATTGAGCTGTTTATTATTTTAAACACTGAACTCAATAATTGTAAAGGTTTTATATCAATAATTATACAATTCAATAAATTTGAGTAGAATTCTTGACTTTTTTTTCAATACATTGGCTGAATATACTTTTTAAATTTGCTACATTTATTTCCAATTAAAGCATGATTTTAAAATCATGCTTTAAAATGCCATCTAAAATCTAACCGGAACACGATAGTGCTGAACACTATCATTTGGCGGAAGATAGATTAGGTAAAGCGGTGATGAACCTTTATCACTTTAATAAAATTTAATCAACCACAATTTGCAATAATAACTTTGTAATGGTAGAATGTGATAGTGCTATAATATTATTACCTCACCATCTGTACCTGGAAGCGCGCATGGCCCAGCGGCTGGTGTAGATCGTAAGCGATCTACTCGGTTAAGCACTACGGGCGCGGTCGGGTAGTGTGATGGGTGACCGCTAGTGGCAAATTAAATGCGCGTTTCCGTGCTTCGGAGGGCACGTTAAGCCGTCGGTCCCGGTTGCTATCGATGGATAGCAGTCGTTAAACCTTGTGGGAGGCCTTATGGGCGGTTTGAAAAGCATCCGACTGCGGGTTGGCCACTAACCCACCCACCTCCACCAATCCGCATTGGAGCAGCGTGGTGGAGTAAGCTCCAGGCCTCCCCCTAATAAGGGGAGAGACTCGTACCCAGCAGTGGGACGTATAATGGGTTGCCATTATTATTTATTAGTATTATCTGTACCTGCATGTACCCACTACATTCTGGTAAATAAATTATTATTATTATGATTAAGAACTCTAGCACCAGTAACTGTTACTCCTACGCTACTGTAACGTTTATAAACAAAAAGCGTTCTTTTATAACTTTTGTCCGAGCGCGAAAGTTTCTATATCGAAGAGTACGTGGCTAGTATAAAAACACCTGTATTTTTGTACGAATACTCGATTTGAGTGGAACGCTTCGACGTGAGAGGTATGTATTCAGTGTTTGGGGCCACGAATGCAGCGATTAAAAAATCAAATGCGCTATACTTTTGAAATATCAAATGCATAAAGAGAAACTTTAAAATTTACCAAATATTTTGTAAACCGAGCTATAAGTAAAGAACGAAAATAGCTCACTGATAGACTGCGTCCACTAGTGACAGAGAATTTCTTACGCTAGTGAAGTCAGTTAGTCGAAAAATGGCGATCTAACAATTCAAAAGGTGGTAGTAAATATAATAACGCGGGGTAGGTAGCAGCGATCCGTGATAAAATTACCGGCATCTGCGATCACCAATCCATATGCCAAGAGGGACAATTATGGCATATTCTCTTCTAATGACGTACAACACTATTGTGCCCAGCAGTGGGACGTATAATGGGTTGCATTATTATTATTTTATTACTATTGAGCAACTGTGGTCTATAGTCATGTGGTGTGACCCGATCCGCTGTACTCTGGATACAAAGCTTCACGACGCACTCCATGACGCCAAGGACAGACACCGATAGAAGAATATCATCCATCGGAAATTAATCTCCCATCGGGGGAATCACGAACCTCAGTAATGAGGAGTACGACGCGAGGAGGAAAATTGTGCAACTGCCTCGGTAGCCTAGTGGCAGCAGGCCACTACTACTACGCTGAGGTCCTGAGGGCTGAGGGTTCAATTCCCGGCTAAGGGGTTATCAGAGATAATGGTGTAAAGTCCTTTCTCTGGTTCTATTGGGATTTTTCTATTTTATGGAAATTTCAAAGTACCTCAAAGTTTAGTAATGTGCCCGGAGATGTCAACAGGCTCGGCACCTGTTACGTGGGCCAAAAACGTAACCGGCGAATCGTGGGTGTTTGCATGTATGCTTGTATGCATGTATTTATATCTGCTTACCTCTTCGGGGATTACAGGCGTGAAGTTAAGAAGTTACTATTGTGCATACCTTTGGCATTTTTCCAGCTATCAACAGTTTTTAGCTGAAACAACGATGATGAATTATGTCTATATCAGTTAGCCACCTTTTTAGTAGCCCAACAATTATAGAGTGCGAGCGCGTTGAATTTTTCCTTGGACGAGATATGTTATCAAGACGTTTAGGATTTAACTGTGCTATATTTTTCCAAGAAATTTGCACCTTTTCCTTTGGCGAGTGCATTTAAGAAATATAAAATCATAATATTTTTCGTTAGAGAATCTGTAATTAATTTTAACAAAAAATGTAAATATTGATGACGCGACCGAATGGTAAAATGGGAAATCAAACCATTTTGACGTATCTGTCTGCTTATGTATTTTATCGATTGAAAATCAATGAATATCGCTTATGAGTAATGAAATAATTGAACAAAAAAAAATGAATATTTCTAAAATTTCCGTATAGCCTACAATACTGAAGACCAAAAATAAATTAAAAAAAAAAATACGCTTACACTCACAGCCCCACAGTAGGTATAAACCTGTGTCGTGGGTGCCGTTGTACACATACAATACATACACAAACACCCAGACCCGAAACAAATACCTGTAGGCCATACAAATATTTGTCCCGGTGCGGGGATCGAACCCGCGACCCTTCGAATCAAACGATGGTTTCACACCGCTGGACTAACCGGGTCGTCGTAAAAATAATTAGTCGTATTTACTTATATAAACATCGGAAAAGCAGAAAGTATCCTGAACGTAAAGACTGGCAGTGCCATCTACCGGTAATGAGTAAAGTTACCTGGAACACTCGGCCCAGAAAAACCTCTGGAGCTTATGCATATTACAGTTATCGCCATCTATACGCATAAAATCCTTACTACTTCAACCGCTACTACTGCCATCTATTTGTAGACGGTATTACTATCTCACATGGGTTCATATATGAGTGAAACAAGGCACAATCTACATTTAGCAATTCACGCCATCTATAGGCACGAATCTCATACTACGGATGCCGGAAAAGCTTGTTAATAGTGCCACCTATACGTGAACTGTTGTATTTTTCGTTATTAGATCTTATTCAAACCCATCGACGACACAACGCAGTTTAAACCATACTTGTTGCAAAAGGTTTCACACAGAGGGCTTCGTTTTGCTATTGCCGTAAGCTGTCAGCTTCATTCAAAATTAAAAAAAAAGTCCTCACTTGGAGCAAAGGAATGAGCTGTTTGGTGATAAACTTGGTGGTGTAGAGGTAGCACGACAAACCTGCTACGTTTAAGATTCTGTATTTGATGCCGGGTTTGAAATCCATCATTTATCCAGTGTTCCAGTACCTCGGAGTTACACAAGTAATGTGCCTGGAGATGTTAACAGGCTCGCCACTTGTAACGTGAGCGATCCTGTTGACATCTCTGGCCAAAACGTAATCATCAAGTCGAGGGTGTTTTTTTTGCATGCATGCATTTACTTCTGCCTACCCCTTCAAGGATTACAGGCGTGAAGTTACAAAAAAATCTTCCACGTTAAATCATGTGAATTTGTGTCTGTCTCCTTTTACTATATGCTTCCTATCACATAATAAAAAATAAAAAAATAAAATACAATACGCTTACACTCACAGCCCCACAGTAGGTATAAACCTGAGTCGTGAGTGCCGTTGTACACATACAACACATACACAAACACCCCGACCCGAAACAAATACCTGTAGGCCATACAAATATTTGTCCCGGTGCGGGGATCGAACCCGCGACCCTTCGAATCAAACGGTCATCTCACACCGCTGGACTAACCGGGTCGTCAAATCGTTTTCAACATTTTCTCGCACGTTAAATCTTACGAGTTTATCTTGTTTCTTTTTACTGTCGCTTTTTCATTTCATTGAATTTCAAATCATATTGTTGTGATTAAGATATCGTTGTTTCAAAGAACTTTTCATTTCAATACAACGTAAGTAAACCAAAATGCGCGCATGGCCGCCCACCAGCCGCGGGTTGATTAAGCGACGACGGTTAAGCGATACGGGCGCGGTCGGGTGTGTGATGGGTGACAGCAAGTGGCAAATTAAAATGCTCGTTTCCCTGCTTCGAAGGGCGTGTAAAGCCGTCGGTGCTATCGATAGATAGCAGTCGTTTAACCTTGTCGGATGCCTTATGGGCGCGGTTTGCAAAACATCCGACAGCGGGTTGGCCACTAACCCGTATCTGCACCAACCCGCATTGGAGCAGCATGGTGGAGTAAGCTCCAGGCCTACCCCCAAAAGGGAAGACACTCGTGCACAGCAGTGGGATGTATAATGAGTTGCCATTATTAAAACAAAATAAAAATTCGGCTATCCATCCAATTTCTAGATCGAATTTCACTCATTTTACGAACCGGGTCGTGACGCGATATAGATATTGGGTAAAAAACACTTTTTACCTTTATTCCGACGTTTCGACTCGGTTGCACAAGCCGTGGTCGCGGACAGACTGTTGTAACAGCAAAATGTCTAATTGCGGGTGGCTTGATGTTCTTCTACCTACAAGTTGCGTGATTATTGTGGAGGCCGGCACACAATTATAAATTGTCTCCGACCTGGACACCGGTCATAAACAATTTAGGATCGCGCGATGTAACATCGGACCTATCGTCGGATACAGTGAGCGTTGTGTGCCGGCCTCCACAATAATCACGCAACTTGTAGGTAGAAGAACATCAAGCCACCCGCAATTTGACATTTTGCTGTTACAACAGTCTGTCCGTGACCACGGCTTGTGCAACCGAGTCGAAACGTCGGAATAAAGGTAAAAAGTGTTTTTACCCAATATCTATATCGCGTCACGACCCGGTTCGTAAAATGAGTGAAATGAGTGTTAAACGCGAGTGTTTTAAAAGTTCTAGATCGAATCCAATAAATACAAATTGTAACTTGAGTACCATTAAGCACGTGTTTCGTTTGATGTTACAAGGGCGAATGGAAAGCCAATTAATTTTAATAGCTCCTTTGTAAAGGAGGGCATGTTTGACAAAAGAAAATTGGCTTTTTTAAGGGACTGTTCTGAAGGTTGCACATCGAGTTAGATTTACATAGGACATAATTTGTAGGTACTGGTGATTTTGTATCAGTTTTCTTTTACTCATTTGAAAACTGATAGGCTTGGAACATAGAGCAAAGGCATATCTATCTATCATATATGCAGGCTTTCTCCTCTGTCAAAGTACAATAGCAAGTGGGCCTATGCCTGTCGCGTAGATGTTGAAATGCGTGCGTGAAATTGTTTATGTATTTTGTTAAAGTCAAGGTGTGAATTTCGTAGTCATATACGATTTTTGTATTGTGTGTGTGTATGTGTCACACACATTTCCCCCCGCAAAAATCACAGACTTTGCATCGGTAATAAACGCTATGGCTACACCCCTCCGGTCCGCAGCGACCGATGATCCGAGCTTTTTTTTATTAATTTAAAACATAAAAAATAACATATACAAATTGTTTTATAACAAGGCATTACTAAAAGCCACTGAGTTTCTAAAAATCTACGTCAAACTATTCACTATGTACGCAGGCTTGGAAGAATTTCTTTCAACTATCTCGATTGATAACTGTTTTTAGGGCTCAGTGAAGTACTGTAAAAGAAAGAAAAAACGGACTTCGTACCTATAGGATTATTCGTGCGTCTGTTCTGTCTTTCGAGTTTCGAAATAAATTGGGTATCATAGCCTGGGCCACATGTGAGTTGGCGGTAAAATTATTTGCAGCACCTTGATTAAATGTCTTTGCCTTTGGCGGCGTCGTGTGGCAGGTTGCTCACTTCCCTCTAAAATGGTCGAGGAGGGCAATGGCTGTCACATGCGTCATACTCGTGAACGGGTGCTGTTGGTGGGGACTGGTCTGTTCTGGTTTGCAGGGGCTACATCACATTTAGTAGATAGCAGTTTATTTGCATCTATGCTATGGACGTTGACATTATTTGATTTTTCACGATAATCTGTCTGTACTAGTAAGCTCTCATTTAAAAGAGCTCTTACTGAGTTTGTTGGGTAGCGGAGTTCTTCTCAGTAGTGACTGCACTTGGAACTCTGCTAAGTGAATAACATTGATCTTGACGAATAAGTTTTTCTTTTTCGTCATTTATTATCATTGAAGGAATTGAAAAACTTTATGATTATTATGTTTTAACCAAATAGGTTAAATTTTTATTTTTAATTTACTATTAATATATGATTTTGCTTTTACTATATGTAATGGTTATTCGCTCTAGGTAGTTTATGATTTATTGACGTTTTGAAAGTATCTGTAAAGATCTATTCGAAATAAAAATATTTTCTATTTCTATTTCTATTTCTTGTTGCCTATGCCATGTTATTATATTTTCCACTGCTCTATTGTAATCACCATCATTTTTAGATTTACTGACACACATGCTACACTAAACTAGCGCAAGAATTCTTCTCCACTCCTCCAATGCTTTGAATAATTACGCTTCGGTATCTCATATATAATTGAAGTCCGTTCTTGAAATTCGAACACGCATCTCCAAATTCGGGTTTTGAATAGCGAACATCCCTCATAATGATGGGTCGACCTCTCAGTCTATGCTATGGTTGCTATTAAAAGTAATGGGATCTTTTTAAATAAATCAGCGACCCAGTACCCACACCCATATCCCATATAAATCAGTTTCCCATACATGAATGCAACAGCACTGAGTGAATTTCAAAGATAAGCCAGTTTTGAAGAATAAATTGGAAAATTATTAAAAAAAACATTTTTTATTTTGTGACGTGTAAAACTGGGCTTATTATAAAGATCTCAAAGCCATATTTTTTAAAATTCAGTTTTATAATAATTTTAACTTAGTTATGTAGTTTTAATATTATTCAAGAAAGTCGACGCAAATTGACCATTTACGTCTACTAAAAAAGACAAGGGGGTTGTTTACCCTTACATCCGAATCAACCCTGTAATATCCAGCACAGAGGCATAATACCTTAGGCCTCAGGAGTGGTAACGCATCTGCATTTTGACCTCTGGTCTTTGTGTGGGTGTCTATAGCCTGCAGTCATCACTTAACATCAATGTGAACTGCATGCTTGTTTACCACTTCAATTATATTAAAAAAAAACTGAGCTCAAGTGTTTAGAAAAAATCCAGAAAATCGTTTTTTTACCTCCATATTACAGGAAAATGTATAAAAAGTATACTGTATTCATAATAGCCTATTCATAAATTTTAAGGGACCCTATAAACGCGAGTCCGACTTGCACTAGCCCGCTTTTTTGAAATGCGAACACGCATCTCTAAATTCAGATATTGAATAGCGAACATCCCTCATAATGAAGGGTCGACCTCTCAGCCTGCTACGACTGGAGCTATTAAATATAATGGGATCTCTTTGTTCCGAGGGTGGGAAACTTTACAGGAAACGTTTTTATTATATTGGCTATTTGGTTTTGATGGTTGAAGGCTTTGGCGCCTTGTTCCGTGTATTTTAAGTGTAAGAGCGGCCAAGAACGAGTTGTACGCGCGTTCACAGTGTTCCATGCAACCGCGTTACCACGTGACTACCGTTCACTGGTGGTAGAGGTCCAGTGACGGAGCTCGCGGGCGTAGGTACTACCGCATTACCTAATATACTTGCCGCTAAATATACTTACTATACACAATGACGACCCGGTTAGTCCAGCGGTGCGAACCATCGTTTGATTCGAAGGCTCGCGGGTTCGATCACCGCACCGGAACAAAGATTTGTATGGCCTACAGATATTTGTTTCGGGTCTGGGTGTTTGTGTATGTGTTGTATGTGTACAACGGCACCCACGACACAGATTTATACCTAATGTGGGGCTGTGAGTGTAAGCGTATTTTATTTTTAATGAAATCAATGTCAACATTTTAAATTAGGTCACATGGTAATTTTTTCTAAGAGTTTGGTGGCAAACCTGATGGAAAGTAGTCACCGTCGCCTATGAACATTTGCAACACCAGGGGAGTTGCCAACGCGCTGCCAGCCCTGAAGGACTCTTTTGACGCCATTTTTGAAGAACCCCATATTGTAGCACCGAGGGAACACCTCAGAGGGAAACTCATTCCACAATTAACACGTTCTGGGCAAAAACGAACGTGAGAACTGCACCGTTGAACATTGCCAGGTGTCCAGTCGGTGAGGGTGGAACTTCTTTTTGAAGATTGCCAGCGTGGAAGCACTCATGGCCTTGCGGAATCAGAATCAGAATCAGAATCAGGAACTCATTTATTCATTTAGGGTGACAGGCACCTCTTATGACACGTCAAAAACAAACAAAATAAATTAAAGCGAATAACAATTGATATACATGTCAAACAAGATAAGATAAGATAAAAGTGTAGTGTAGATCGCAAGCGATCTACTAAGTTGTGGGAAACGGACGCAGTCGAGTGTGTGTGTGATGGGTGACGGCTGGTGGCAAATTAAAATGTGAGTTTCCGTGCTTCGGAGGGCGTATTAACCGATCCCGGTTGCTATCGATAGATAGCTGTCGTTAAACGTTGTCGGGGGCATAATGGGCAATTTAAGAACATCCGACAGCAGGTTGGCCACTAACCCGTATCTCCAACGCGCATTGGAGCAGCGTAGTGGTGCAAGCTCTAAGTTAAGTAAGGGTTCCTTCCAGGAAAAAAGGGGAAGGGACTCGTGCCTAACAATGGAGCGTGAAAAAAAAGGTTGGTTACCACTCATCACCATCTAGCCGGAACACGATACTGCTGAATACTACCATTTGGCAGCAGATATTTTATATTAGACTAGCCCGCGCCTCCGATTTTGACGGAATTTTCACCGGCAGATAGCTGATGTAATAAGGAGTAACTTACGCTACTTTTATACTAGCTGTGCCCGCGACTTCGTCTACGTAAGAATAAATATGATTGTTCAGTATCGACCCGGACGAAGTCGTGGGCGCAGCTAGTATAAAAGTAGCGTAAGTTACTCCTTATTACATCAGCTATCTGCCGGTGAAAATTCCGTCAAAATCGGTAAAGCCGTTCCCAAGATTAGCCCCGCCAAACAGACAGACAGACAGACAAAACTTGTAAAAAATGTTGTTTTGGTATATGTACCGTGTATACATACATATGCGTTTAGTAAAAAGCGGTTATTTTAATATTACAAAAAGACACTCCAATTTTATTTATTTGTATGAATATAGATTTATTATCTAAGCTACAATACAACATAAGACCTAAAAATTATGTGAAAATTTTAAACGTCTATATTGTAGCGGTAACAGAAATACATAATTTGTGTAAATGTTAGCTTTCTAGCTATCACTATTTATGAGATACAGCCTGGTGACACCACAATGTTTTCTTATGGTAAATACATCATTTGAAACTTATTTTATTTTTTAAATTATACTGAATTATTTTTAAAACATTTATCTCAGGGTATTGTGGAGACAAGAGCGCTCAAACTAGGTAAACTCTGTGCTATGAGTCTCCTGGTCTCCGCCTCAGGATTTTGTCCACTTAATTACTAGTACAATTTTAGTAACAGCTCATGAGAGCAATAAAGAGAACTAAGCACTATAAGGTAGTGCAGTAGTGCCTACGCCTTCGAGCTCCTACACTAAAACTCTGCCAGCACTAAAAGTGAAAATATGGACGTAGTTCCATTTTTCAAATTCAAATATGGAACTCCAAAACCGAATAATGAATTGCGCACATCCCTCAATAATTAAGGGCCGTCCTCTTTAGTTGGCGATGGCCGAAGCTTAAAAATAATGAATGGGTCTTCTTTTAAATGTGCGTGAAGTTTTTTGGTTTTTGTGACGTTTTTACTACCACTGGACTACTGAGAATGTTCAATACATAAAATGTAAGGCGATATATGTGAAAATAAAAATTATTCATATATGGAAAACGTGCACCTCAATTTGTATAGATTATTTTACGTTTCGCTGTAGATACCGTCTACTGTAGTTATTACCTGGTGAAGGTTGCTGGCAATCGCTGGATGAGGGCGGCTCAGAACCGTTCATTGTGGCAATCTTGCGGGAGAACTTTGTCCAGTTTCTAGTATCGATGTAGATATCTAAAAGTTATATTAAAAATGTTTGGTATTTTGGCATTTTAGTTAGATATACGTAATTTGCGATTGAACGAATCATAAGAACCGGGTCTTCAAATCTGCGTGATACATTAATTCGTTACGTTGAAAAAAACCGTTCTTTCGATGACCCTTCATATTATGATCGCAAATCGTGGCGATCCGAATGATTTTCTTGAAATTTCATGATTTATTTCATGAAACCAAATTTAATGAACGACTTTTTCCAATCCATGATCCAATTATTGGTAAATGTGATTTGCTAATAGTTTTTTTTTTCTGTTCTTTGTTTCAATTTGTCTGATACTTTTGATAGGTACTAGCATAAGCATTGCATGTATCTTCCTATGTTATATAAAAATTACTTTTAAGGTGGTATACTATGTGCTTAAGTTATATAATTAAATTTGTATTCTATTCTATCCAATTCATGAACCAATCAATGAATTGAACGGGTCGACCGAACCGGGTCTTTTTATCAATGGATCAGTATTGAGACAGTTATTTGCAAGCGAACGAACGACACATTCTTAATTTCTATTAATAAAATGTAAATAGATGAAGGTGCTCAATATTAATAAATTCACACTGGGTCATGGAAGTGAGAAATATTCCCGTAGCAGTTGTAGCCGGTTCGTAGTAATTCGTAGCAACATAACCTACACACTAACTGTAGCACTCGTAGCTAGGTAAGAACTGCATTGATTTTTTAAACAAATTGCGTAGAATATAAGACTCTTCTAACATATCGGACTCTTCTTTTAATTTTCTGTTTTATTAATACTTACAAAAGAAAGAAAGAACAATTTATTCAGAAACAACAGCACATTGAGTCATAATCAAAAAAAATAATAAAAATAGCATTATCCACAAGATATATTTATGAATTATCAGTTAAGATTATGAGAGTAACTCTACAATTATCTCTCTTTGATGAACTCAGTAACTTTACGCTTGGATTCCCTGAAGACCCCTTCAGTCAAAGTTGCATTATAATAGTAGTTTTATTGCTATACATGCATTAGCCTAGAACACACGAATTTTCAACCACAGATAAGCTAACTGGGGCTCCAGATAGAGCACCAGTGATGGAGCTCGGGGAGTAGGCACCACCGCATTATACTTGCCGCTAAATGGTAGTGTTCAGCACTATAGTGTTCCGGTCCGGTGGTAACGTCAGGCCCTGTAATTTCCGGCACAGAGGTATAACACCTTAGTCCCAGGAGTGGGAACGCATCTGCACTTTGACCTTGGTCTATGTGTGGGTATCTATAGGCTGCAGTCATCACTTAACATCAATGTGAACTGCATGCTTTTTTATCACTTCAATTACATAAAAAACCGCTAACTGCTTTCTTCTTAATTGCTTACACAACATATTTATTAATATTCAAACTCAAAAATGTTCATTAAAATAAAACTAATTGTACGGATTCATCTCGCGTATATGAAACTTAGCCTGGGTTAGCCTTCACCTCGATATTTGTTAAAGTTTAAGTTATTGTAACATTTCACATCCTTCTCTAACTTTAACAGATTTCTTTAAGTTACAGAAGGATGTGAAATGTTACAATAACCTTTACTTTAACACATTTCGTTGAGTAACCCAAGCTTATATTTTTAAAATTAACCAGACGTTTTAATCACTTTTCAGCTTTTTTTTTAACTTTTCAGCTTTTGTAGTCCTAGGCAGACATTGGCGACATTTTTCTGACAGCAGTCTGAAAAGTAATTTGCAGCTACCTCCATCGATTTTGTAAACGCCTTGCTTTACTGGTAGCAGAGTTCCAGTGTTCGAGAGCGTAGGCAGTAGGCACCACCGCATTACCTAATTTATCTGCCGCCAAATAGTAGTATTCAACATTATCGAGCTCCGGTTAGATGGTAATGTATGGCCCCGTAATAACCATCACAGAGACATAACAACTGAGGTCTCAGGGGTGTCAATGCATCTGCTTTTTGACTACTGATTCTTTCTGTGAGTGTCTATAGGCTGCATGACGACCCGGTTAGTCCAGCGGTGTGAGAAGACCGTTTGATTCGAAGGGTCGCGGGTTCGATCCCCGCACCGGGACAAATGTTTGTATGGCCTACAGATATTTGTTTCGGGTCTGGGTGTTTGTGTATGTATGTGTACTACGGCACCCACGACACAGGTTTATACCTACTGTGGGGCTGTGAGTGTAAGCTGTGAGTGTAAGCGTAAGTCATTACTTAACATCAATGTGAACTGCACGCTTGTTTGCCACCTCCATTACATAAAAAAAAGATTAACGCAAACTTGACTTATAGTACCTTGAAGCCTTACAAAAAAGAATAACCCCCTTATTCATTAAAGTAATTTAGCTAAAGTGTTGCTAATCTCTCCTTTTTTCTTTTTCTATCCTGCACATTTGACAATGCCACTGACAAAGACAAAGCATACTATAGCTAAAACGTATCTAATCTTTGAATAAAGGGAAGGGTTTATGAATAAAGGGGTTAATGTTTAGAAATAAAATCACTTCAGATTTCAACACAACTGAAATTAGAAACCTCGGAGCGACGACATTCGATGATGGTCTCTCCGTAATTGAATGTCGAGTGTCGGCGTGTCTGGCAGCATGTCAGGTGTCGGATGTTAGGCGATTCTAGACAGAATAGATTGGTTTCAACTCTTATTAACCAACTTCAATAGAGTTGTAAAATTTTTATATTTTGCAATAACATATGCCAGTGAATTTAGAAATTAAAGAAAAATTCAAAGAAAAGTATGACCTCAGGCAGGAATTGAACCTCAGAATTACCATTCCAACCGCTTTACCACTAAGCTACCGAAGTCTTTCGGTAAAAGAAAAATTTGACTTCAGGCAGGAATCGAACCTGCGACCCGCAGTACCACTAAGCTGCCGAAGTATTTCGGTTAAGGACTTTGGATTAGGTAATGCGGTGATGCCTACACCGTGAGCTCCTACACTAAAGCTCTACAACCAGTAAAAAGTTATATTTCGCAATAATGTCGAAAAAAAAGCGCTACCACGCTAATCTTTTTTTTTTAACCGTGTTCAAAAAACGAGAAGGTGCTCAATTCGGCTAGTATATATATTTTTTTATGTATGTACGCGAATTCCGCCGAGATTTCTGGACCGAATTACGTAATTCTTTTTTTGTTTGATGCGGAATAGTTTCAAATTGGTCCCATATAAATTTGATGCAGATAGGGCTATTAGTTTTTATTTTATGAGCATTTTTTTACTTACTTTCACCTCAGACTAAAGGAATAAGAATAGACGGCGAGTTGTCATACAGTGCGTTGAATCCACTGACGTCCTAGATAGTCCTAATGCGCATGACAACAAGTGACAATGACACATTTACTCATCGACGACACAACACAGCTTATTTACTCCTTCGTGGATAAAATTTTTTCATTGATTTCGTATAGTCGTGTAATAATTTTGTATCGACACACCTAAACAATTTAAATTAGGTATCTAATTGTCTAAATAAACTAAGAAGTATTAAATAAATATAACTACGTTAAGAAAAACCGACTTCAAAACTGAAAAGTAAAAAATAATAAAGATTTAATTGTAATTATATACTACCTATTATTTATATGTGCTATTTACTAATAGGTTTGAAGTCGATGCTAAGCCAAAATCACTAAAGTAGGTATTTCATTGTATTTAAACGTAACTTCACGCCTGTAATCCCCGAAGGGGTAGGCAGAGGTAAATGCATGAATTCAAGTATACATGCAAACACGATTCGCCGGTTACGTTTTATTCAGTGTATTCATTTGGTCGTATTCATAAATAAGTGATTAAAATATAATTATTTGTTTAAGGCTTGGCACCGACTTCAAACCTATTAGTAAATAGCACATATAAATAATAGGTAGTATGTAATTACAATTAAATCTTTATTATTTTTTACTTTTCAGTTTTGAAGTCGGTTTTTCTTAACAAAGTTATATTTATTTTATTTAAAAATATACAATAATTAGGTGAATGCAATAACAGTTAGACGCAGCATAAACTCGTTCGAGTTTTACCGCGCGTCAGTGTTATCAACATATTATTTAATTATGCATCATTTTCCACAAAATAAATTGTCAAAACAAATTTATGAGCTTTTTCATTCTACAAATCGCGGACCAACTAAATTACTTTTCACTAAACTAATTGAGGACCCTATTAAACTTGAAACTTTTTTAAATATCTGAAAATTAAACCGCGTAAAACTACAATAAAAATGTCTAAAACCCAATCCTTCAGAATCAGTTTGAAATTTGAATAATCTCACATTAATCCACTGGCTTTCAGCTATTGTTCGATCATCAGTGACATCCCTTAGTCCTTTAAGTTCACAGGGCGTCTCCTCAGTCTAACTCCGACCGCGGTGGGAAGTGCACGTCTGCCCGTGTCCCGATTGCCGCGTAAAACCATTGCAAAATAATATCTTAATCGATTATTGTGTTATGATACGCAGACATCGTGTGTTGTGTTCTTTTCGTTCGAGATATGTGTTTTGTTTTGATTGGTGGATTTAAAATTCAACGAATTATTATCTGATTGATATAGGAAAGGATTTTCTTTGGTTGATAAAGGTTTTGTAATTGTGGTTCATTCAGAATCAGAAATATATTTATTCTTAGAGCTTTGGGTGACAAGGCGCCTCTTATGAAATGTCTCAAGCATACAAAATAAATAAGTTGAATAACAATTGATATAAGCAATTTACAAACTAAAAAATAATGTATGTATGTATGTATCTTCACGCCAGGTCCCTAACGGGGTAGGCAGAGAGTGTAGAGCGCCAGATATCCCGGTCCTGACAAACCTCTCGTGCCTCGTCTGTCTTCATCATTCTCTTCATACATGCACGCCGATTTCTAAGACTTTTGACACCACCGTCAGACAGAACTCGACCTATTTGGTCATGGTAGGTCAGTCTTGGTCTTCCTGGGACTCTGCAACCAATAATAAAAATTAGTAAATCTGTAACAAAAAATAATGCAATCTATATATATAAAAATCAATTGCTGTTCGTTAGTCTCGCTAAAACTCGAGAACGAGAACGTTTTAGTTTTGGAGTTTTTGTTTCTTTACTTGTTTAACAATATAGCTTAAAAGCTATAATTGATAAAATTATATTTTATTAAGCCGCCGGTCCCGGTTGCTATCGTTAGATAGCAGTCGTTATACCTTATCGCAGGTGAAGGAGAGGAGGGAGGATCTTAATACCACAAATACATCATTTCGCAACTCAACTATTCGTATGCTAATTATTTCGCAAACATTTGATTATTATCCTTACTATGTCGTAAAATTTGAGAAATTATTTTCAACTAAATTATATATGAAGTGATGAGTTATGAAATGAATAGTTTTGTAATAATCTGATTTCCAAGCGAATTAGTTGATTTAGTTGTTAGTAGTGATGTAGTTGTGGAAAGTTGAGATGTGAAACGAAATCGTTGCAAAACGTTGGTTTTGTAATGAAGAGTTTTGAAACGTTTGTAGGTAAAATGAACGGTTACCAATCAACTGTAATTGTGGCCCAATATTTGCGATGGTAGCCAATATTTCATCAATTGAGGCTGCTAAGTGAAATGTCGTTTTGAATTCCGAACTGAACCCTGATACGTAATAATCCAACTTAATTTGAAGACTTGCTTTTTTAATTGAATATTTGGATTGGAAAGAGTTTCAATTTAATTTAATTGTGTATTTTCTGACCCGAAAATGTTGTTTTGTACACAGTTTTGTTTAGTTTTCTTTTAAAATTTGTGATCGCTCTGTGATTGAAAATTTCGGAAAAGAACAAACATTTTGGTGTGGGTCAATATTGTATAGGTTGATTAAAACCTTTATAACACTAAGGACGGTAGATATTAATTAGCCTAAAATTCCAGATCTATTTTACAGATTTTGGGTATTTGGATTCTTTCAGATTTTTTTTTAGGATTCTCTATCACAGTAATTAAATTTTTCACTTGAGCCAATTAATATATTTTAAAAGATAACAATTTTAATTTTTGTGCTGAATCATCTGAAAAACCACCGGATTAATTTGCACGGAAACGCGCATTTTAATTTGCCACTAGCGGTCACCCATCACACACCCGATCCCGCCCGTATCGCTTAACCGAGTAGATCGCTTCCGATCTACATCAGCTGGGGCCTATCGCGCTTAACAAAAAAAAAACTAGTAATCAAATGAAATTGGCTGATTACGTATCAGGGTTCAGTTCGGAATTCAAAATGACATTTCAATTATCGGCCTCGATTGATCAAATGTTGGCTACCGTCGCAAATATTGGATCATATTGCTGTTGTTAGTACAAAGTTTTGAGTGAGTTGTTATATTGTGTGTTTACTGGTGGTAGAGCTCCAGTGACGGAGCTCGCGGGCTTAGGCACCACCGCCTTACCTAATATACTTGCCGCTAAATGGTAGTGTTCAGCACTATCGTGTTCCGGTCAGGTGGTAATGTACGGCCCTGTAATTTCCGGCACAGAGGCATAACACCTTAGGCCTCAGGAGTGGCAACGCATTTGCATTTTGACCTTGGTCTTTGTGTGGGTGTCTATAGGCTGCAGTCATCACTTAACATCAATGTGAACTGCATGCTTGTTTGCCACTTCCATAACTAAAAAAAAAAAAGTTACTTCCCTTTTACTGTAATGGAAAATGGTTTCGTAGCTTTTGCCATGATATAAATTTTACTGGTAATAGAATTGAAAAGAATTTACTGCCATAGATTCATCATCATCATTCCAGCCAAAAGACGTCCACTGCTGAACAAAGGCCTCCTCCAAAGAATGCCGCAACGAACGGTCTCGGGCCGCCCTCATCCAGCGATTGCCCACGACCTGCTCTGCCCCAACGGCTATCTTCGAGCTATGTGCCCTGCCCACTGCCACTTGAGTCTCGCTATTCGGTGAGCTATGTCGGTAACTTTGGTTCTCATGCGGATCTCCTCATTTCTGATTCGATCCGAACTCCAAGCATAGCTCGCTCCATTGCTCTCTGAGTGACCTTGAGCCTTCTTATGAGGCCCATAGTGAGCTGTCATAGATTGGAGACACAGTAAACAGACATTAAATAAGAGTTAAAGACATTAAATTAAAAAATAGAAAAAAAAAAACAAGTGTCGGATATCGGGGCCGTGGGCACCATGGTATTGCCGTGTTCCGATTTTTATTATTAGTATGGCCCTGTAATTTCTGCCACAGAGGGGAAATATCTTAGACCTCTGAGGTGGTAATACATCTATATGTACACTTTTTGCTGGTGGTAGAGCTCCAGTGAGTTTTTTTACTGGTGATAGAGCTCCAGTGACGGAGCTCGCGGGTGTGGGCTCCACCGCATTACCGAAGATACTTGCCGCTAAATGGTAGTGTTCAGCACTATCGTGTTCCGGTAAGGTGATAATGTACGGCCCTATAATTTCCGGCATAGAGGCATAACACCTTCGACCTCAGGAGTGGTAATGCATCTGTATTTTGACCTTGGTCTTTGTGTGGGTGTCTATGGGCTGCAGTCATCACTTAACATCAATGTAGTTCACATTGTTTGCCACTTCCATTACATAAAAATTAAAAAAAAAACACTTTGAATATTCACAATTAAGATTTTTTTTTTTTCTGATGGTATTGTTCTAGTGTGAGGACTCGAGAGCGTAGGCACCAACACTTACCTAATCTATCTGCTGCTAAATGGTAGTGTTCAGCACTAACGTGTTCCGGTAATGTATGGCCCCGTAATAACACAGAACAACTTAGAGGTCTCGGGGGTGGCAACGCATCTGCATTTTGATCTGTGGTTTATGTGTCGATGTCTATAAGCTGCAGTAATCATTTAACATCAACGTGAGCTGCATGCTTGATTGCCACCTTCCTTGCATAAAAAAAACTATTGGGAAAGTAGAAAAAAAAAGTATTTATTTGTTATACTCTACCTATCCCTTCATAGAAACACAGGCCTTAAGATACATAAAGACAATAGGCTTCATCATAAAGTGATTCCCCCGAGAGGCTCCGCGCCGTCTCGACACTCAACACTTACAAGAAGTGAGATAGCTAATATTCAATTTTTAGTCTCAAAAGTATTTGGTTTATTCCCGTTGTCTTTTTAACCGACTTCAAAAAAAGGAGGAAGTTCTCAATTCGTCCGGATCTTTTTTTTAATTTTTTGATTTTTTACTATTAAAAATCTTGCTTGTGACTCAAATTTTGGTCGAAATGTAATAATTCAAATATTTACTTAGACACCTATTACAGGTCTATTCACTCAAATTCAAATTCAAAAATTTATTCAATCATTTGAAAATTATATATATAATATATATAATTTCCTTGTGATAGGTCAAATTACAAGTCTTAGTATAAAATTAAAGCGAATAACAACTGATACATTGATTAATATGTCAAAGTAAACAGAAATAAAATAAATAATGGTCAAAAATACTTAATAATAAAAATAGGTATCAGCAGAATGTTCCATACTCTCTTTTACAAACGGCAAGATAAGACTAAACATAAAAATATGGTACATTCTTTGTCATTCACTGACAGAGTTCCAAAGCCCACATTACTGAGAAAAAACCTGCCAAAACAAAACTCAGTAGGGTCCTTTCAAAATATGTTCCTTAAAACTATTTTCACAATATGTGTTATACATTTTATATTTAACATAACGCATTGGTGCCATCGCCCGCGAGTTTCCTCACCAGAGCTCTACCACCACTAAAAGTTTTAATACTATATTTTATTTAAAGAAAATGGAAAGAAAAATTTAACTTCAGGCGAGACTCGAACTCGCGGCCTACTGGGAATCTAGTCCAGCCGCTCTTCCAATTGAGCTACTGAAGTCCTGCCTGAAGTCAATTTATATTGATACTGGGCAATCATTATATTTTTACTGCAAGAGTACAAAGAAGCAATCAATCTTACAAAAATCAAGCTCGACATTTGAACGTGGTCGGCGAAAATGTCGACTCTGTTGTTTTTACAAAACGTCTACATTTTCATCAGCCGTAAAAACGTGGCTGTTAGGTTTAATATCAAGGAAAAAACAATTTCGTGTCTAAAATGATGCTATTTCAGTTAATGATAGAAGAAAACTTTTCTTGGTGTCAGGATTAGAATGTCCGATCAGGTCCGATCATGCGTTCATAGGCTTCATTGCATTACGTAATAATAATATAAGAGTATTTGTTGCCAAATGGTATTGTTCAGCAATATCGCAGCATGCTTTAAATTGTGTTATTTGAGTTAGTGTTTTTTTATCACAATTTTACAGGTGAAGAAACTCAGTTTATTGTATAAGTATACCAAAACCCAAAAGTACAATGACGGGACAATCTCGCAATCAACGTGACGTTGTAACAAAGTGTATACCGCTCGCGTGTTCCCGCTCAATTAAACCCATAAAACCGTGTCGCTTAACGAGGTGCTGATGGGACAGAACGCGGTTACGTTTGTTACCTTTGCACGACTATTTGTATATACATCAAATAATTTGTCCCGGAATTGGTAAAAATAAAGCAAAACTCGCTGAGAAAGGTCTTGCAATGAAATAAAATACATACCTACATACTAAATTGCTGTTCCTATTTATTAAAAGGTAGATTCACCACGAATATTGTTGAACCAGTAAGAGACGTATATTTTTTACTGGTGGTAGAGTTTCAGTGCAGCAGCTCGAGAGCGTAGGCACCACCGCATTACCTAATCTATCTGCCGCCAAATCATAGCGCTGTCGTGTTCAGGTTAGATGGTAATGTATGACCACGTAATAACTATCACAGAGACATAACAACTTAAATGTGGGGTTCGACGCATATGTATAACGTCTGGTTTTTACGTAGAAGTCTATAGGCTGCAATCATCACTTAACATCAATGTGAACTGCATGCTTGTTTGCCACCTCCATTACATAAAAAAACATGTTATAAAATAAGAGCATCACGGCAACGCCGATATAAATTTTAGTCGCCAAATAAACCGAATCAAAAACACGGAACTTTAATATGTGAAATGTCGCAACAATCTCGCAAGCCGCAATAACACGACGTACACAGACGGTCTTACCTCACGAGTGCCATCAATTAAGTCATTACAACCATTTCACTTAACACTTAGACAACACAACACTACCATTTAGCGGCAAGTATATTAACACGTTCACTGTCCTCAAGCAGACACAATAGTTAAAACAATGCAAATGGATACATGTGGTACATGGGACATGGAATGGGTTTAGGTAATACGGTGGTGCGTACGCCCGCGACCTCCGTCACTGGCGCTCTACCACCAGTAATAAAAGTGATAAATATTCCAATAAAAATCGAACAGATACATGGAACAAAAATTTAAAATGATGTGACAATCTCGCAAGTCGCAATAAACACACGGTCTTACCTCACGAGTGGCGTCAATTAAGTCATTACAACCATTTCACTTAAGCTTGCGGGGAAACTTTTAATGTTTGTTACCTTTGCACGGCTATTTGATTTCATTGCATACTAGCTTTTAGCTTAGCGTTCGTAGAGTTTAAGAACGGAAATTGGTTTCTACGGTGTGTCTTTCTGTCCGTGACCACGGTAACCGGAAAGCGACCGAAACGTCGGGTATAGGAAGAAGTTTGCAAATTTCATTTCTATACTTAACATCAATGCGAGCTGCATGCTTGTTTGCTATTTTCCTCACATAAAAAAAGTTGATCGTAACTGAAATAAATGTACAAAATAGAACACTTTAAATAATCTATGTATATATCTCTATATTGCTCTCATGAGCTATTACTAAAATTGTACTAGTAATTAAGTGGACAAAATCCTGAGGCGGAGACCAGGAGACTCATAGCACAGAGTTTACCTAGTTTGAGCGCTCCTGTCTCCACAATACCCTGAGATAAATGTTTTAAAAATAATTCAGTATAATTTTAAAAATAAAATAAGTTTCATATGATGTGTTTACCATAAAAAAACATTGTGGAGAAATTGAATAAAATCTTATCTTATCTTATATAATGTTGTTATTCAGAACCTTGAAACTAAAATGACGTGACAATCTCGCAGTCAACACGACGCCGGTAAACAACTCAAGCTCGGGAGTCTCGTCACTTATATACGTACCATTAGAAACGTTTCCCTTAACGATGTGATTGCGGTACACTTGACGTTTGCCTTGGCATGGTAATTCGTTTTTATGTAATTTTTGTTAATTATATACGACGGTGGTAGAGCTCCAGTGACGGAGCTCGCGGGCGTAGATACCACCTAGTGTTCAGCACTATCGCGTTTCGGTCAGGTGGTAATGTACGGCCCTGTAATTGTCGGCACAGAGGCATAACACCTTAGGCGTCAGAAGTGGTAACGCATCTACATTTTGATCTCTGGTCTTTGTGTGGGTGTCTGACGGCTGCAGTCATCACTTAACATCAATGTGAACTGCATGATTGTTTGCCACTTTCATAAAATACAAAAATATGTAAAGTTGAAGCAGACTAATAAAATTATAAGTTGGCAGTGATATAACCAAAGTGATATGACTAACTCCCTTATTCATAAACGTATTTTAGCTAAAATGTTGCTAATCTCTCCTTTGTTTTTTTCTATCCTGCACATTTGACAGTGCAACTAATAAAGACAAAGCATTCTATAGCTAAAACGTATCTAATGTACATTTATGAATAAGGGGGTAAGAGTAACATGTGATTAAGAGACTAACTGACCCGGCGAACTGCCTACCGCCTTACAATTAAATTATAAAATGTGTTAATAGAAATTTGACAGATACGAATCACTTGTAATGTAATTGTTACTTTTACTTACAATCATTAAGAAATTGCATATTTTTTCAACTTAATAGCTCCCTTGGACAAATATTGAAAACTAAAATTAGCCTAAACGGTCCAGCCGTTCTCGAGTTTTAGTGAGATTTCATCACTTCAAACAAAAACACGTGACAAACGTCATTTATAGATATGATAAAAACGTCAGATAGTTGAGTATTATTATAGTAGAAGTGGTGCCCCGTAGTTTCAGATATAAAAACACCGTAAGCCTTATGAATAGCAATCACAAAAATATTAATAATAATATGGTTACTTTTATGTTAGCCACAGACAACACGTCTGTAATGTGAGTTAAACTTTAATATAGTAATTCACTATCATGACAAACAAAAAATACACGGTTAAAAGGAACGAGTAAAAATATAAATATAAAACTACAGAACAAAATAACTACAAACATAAAATTTTATTAAACAAACGGAATTCTTTATCGCATATCTTAATCGAATACAAAGTTCTTAGAAATGCAGGAGACTTTACGACATCATAAAATTTAGTGTACTAACTAAATATACCCAGACAATGAAAAGTTCGGCTCTAAGTGATATTGTGCATAAAGAAAAGTTTCAGACCAAAAGCACCACCCTGTGAAACACCTCGTTAAAATTTTGTGAGCCATTAGAATTTCACAATGGCTTCATCGAACGGCAAGGAAAGTGCTAAAATGACTGCATCAATGGACAGTTTGAAACTTTCGAGCAAAAATACTTCGGTTGGTTCTTCGAAGCATGCTTCTTCGGAGTCAGTTTTATCAAGAAAAGACAAAGAATGTCTGCAGATGCAGGAGTGTAAGAAGAAGCTGCTGGCGATGGAGCCGCAGATAATAATAAGAGATGAGAACGTGGTGCTGCGTTCTCCACCGCAGAAGAAGATTGTGATGCCTCCGCAGATCAATCCAGAGGTAAGCTTATTATCTATCTTTTAGATTAATTAAATGTTACCTTACCTATCTATTTCAGGATCAAATGTATAATTTTTTTTAACGAAAAATTAAATAAATGGACGTCTTGCATGATAATATCTTTGAATATGTTATTGAGAAAAAATGCAATCTTTACAAATAAATAAAATTGGAGTGTCTATTTGTAATATAAAATTAACCGCTTTTTACGAAATGCAAATGTATTTATACACGGTATATATACCAAAACAACATTTTTTACAATTTTTGTCTGTCTGTCTGTTCCGGCTTATCTCGAGAACGGCTGGACCCATTTTGACGGGACTTTCACTGGCAGATAGCTTATGTAATAAGGCGTAACTTAGGCTACATAACTTAATTTTATACTAGCTGCGCCCTCGACTTCGTCCGGGTAGGAACTGAACAATTATAAATTCTCACGGGGATGAAGTCGTGGACACAGCTAGTCTGTCATAAAAATCTGCAAAATTATCACGACCGAATTGGCCCAGCGGTGTGTGACATGACAACCACTTGATTCCAAAGTTTGTTTGGGGTCCGAGTGTTGTTTGTGTACATACAACAGTACCCATGACAGAGGTTAAAAGTAACTTACTTTGAGGCTGTGATAGTAAGCGTAATATATTTTTTATTGTTCATGCTTTGTCTGTCAGTTCAATTGACAACTTAAATCCATGGTACTACCATGCTTTGTACAAAGCAGGGTAAGAGGGTTACATTTCTTGCCTAATTATTAAACTGTAGGATAATACACAATTATTAAGGTTTTTTACGGATTGAAATAAAAGTATTTATATTAATTTATGTAACGTATAAAATTATCGGCTTGTACAGTTTATTGTATACTTTAATGAAAATTTTATTGTATTCAATGAGATGCAACTGCATCATGATAATAACAATTTTATCGCAGTCTGAGTTTAATACACCCATTTATTTTATATTACTTGTACATTTTAAAGTTTCCATCTTTCAAAATTTTTAAATTCAACAGAAACTTTATTATAACTGGCTTTCTTTTGGTTTTGCACAAGTGGAATAAATAATGTATGTATGTATCCACGCCAAGTCACTTATGGGGTAAGTATAGGGTGTGAAGCGCTAAATATTCCGGTCTTTAGCCACCTCCCATGTTTCTTCTACGTTCATAATTCTTTTCATACATGCACGCCGATTCCTAAAGGTGGGATTCACAGACCGCACAACGATTTTACTTTCAGCAAAGTACGCTTAGAACTGTCAAAACTCATACTTTACTGATAGTTTTAAGCATACTTTGCTCAAAGTAAAGTCGTAGTGTGGTCTGTGAATCTCACCATAAGATTCTTGTGCCTTCATGTCTGAAGGTACCTACAGTACTCAACCTATACATATTGTATTTTCGAAAAACAAAAGATTCGTCGAAGAAAACTATTGCATCCAACGTATATTTAGATAAATGATTGGTCTCTGCTCCGCTGGGGCGAAGGCTCATTAATTTAGGAGATTGTATTGAACGGATACTATTTCCAACTCGACCTGTGGGTATCTTTACAGTTTCTGTTCAAAGTTGGAGCATAATTTGTCAAACATATACAGAAAAAGAATATAAGTATATATAATGGAGGAATATGATAGGATGTATAATGGAGGAATTTGTAAAAAATTGATGCTTTCCATATTATACAAAATTGTTCAGTTTCTATTTAATTTATTATGTGTCTTTAATTATTATTAGTAGTTATTCACACTTGGTTAGTTTAAAAAAAAATGACGATGTAGAAGTGCTCTCCAGGAGCCTAATTATATGAAATAAATGAATAAACTGAATAAGAAAAATATAGTTTTAACCGGCCACCACAAATTATAGCCACAAATATAGTTTTCATTTAAGACAATGTTTAAGTCATAAGGGTATTGATTCAAGAAAAACAGAGTCTTGTTCCCGTAGTCTTGGGAATTTTGCCATCTCTCTTGGGAATACATCTTTACGCATTCAAGCAATGTGTTTGTATCTTTACACCGGGTGGACAGAGAGTGTGGAGAGAAGTAAAATCATTAAGAATAAGAACTTCATCATGTAATTTAGAGATAGTAATGAGTAAGGTATTTAATAAGAAAGAGCGCATCACGCCAAGAAACTTTATGTGTGGCGAGTTCTATGGAATAGATAAAAATTGTGTTAGGAAAGAACTTAATAAAAAAAATAAAAAAACAGTTTTTAATTGTAAAATCTCTTTATCTGCCACAGATTCGATAAAAAACGCTTAACACCTTAGGCCTCAGGAGTGGTAACACATATGCATTTTGACCTAGGTCTTTGTGTAGGTTTTTATAGGCTGCAGTCATCACTTCACATCAATGTGAACTGCACACTTGTGTGCCACTTCCATTACATTAAAAAAGTATATATAAAACTGCCTCGGTAGCCTAGTGGTAGCAGGCCACTACTACTACGCTGAGGTCCTGGGTTCGATTCCCAGGTAGGGGGTTATCAGAGATGATGGTGTAAAGTCCATTATCTCTGGTTCTATTGGGATTTTTCCATTTTCTGGAAATTTCCCAGTACCTTGAAGTTTGGTAATGTGCCCGGAGATGTCAACAGGCTCGCCACCTGTTACATGGGCCAAAAACGTAACCGGCGAATCGTGGGTGTTTGCATGTATGCTTGAATGCATGCATTTACCTCTGCCTACCCCTTCGGGGATTACAGGCGTGAAGTTACGTATATATAAAAATCCCCGTTACAGTGTGTCTGGTAATGGTGGTCGCATAGAGCTGTAATTTGGCATGTACGTCCCTGGGGAAAAAAAGTGGATTACTAAAAGAAGATGTTCCCCCATAGGAATAAAAGCAACTCGCTTAAGTTATTTCCTGGGAGACGATGACCGCAGACTGTGGGAAATCGATTCTAGGGTTGAATGACGGGATGGGATTTAAGCTGTTTGTATGTATGATATCTATATATATATATTTTTTTTTTTTTTTTTTTTATGTTATGGATGTGGTAAACAAGCATGCAGTTCACATTGATGTTAAGTGATGACTGCAGCCTATAGACACCCACACAAAGACCATGGTCAAAATGCAGATGCGTTACCACTCCTGAGGCCTAAGGTCTTATGCCTCTGTGCCGGAAATTACAGGGCCGTACATTACCACCTGACCGGAACACGATAGTGTTGAACACTACCATTACCTAATATACTTGCCGCTAAATTAGCGGCAAGTATATTAGGTAATGCGGTGGTGCCTACGCCCGCGAGCTCCGTCACTGGAGCTCTACCACCAGTAAAATACAAATTATACAACATGTAACGCGAATAATGCACACTCTTGAACACCTCGATTAGAAAATCGAGTTATAATCATAATAAATGAACTGAAATTACAAGTTTAAGTATATTTTTTATTTAAGTTGTTTTCAATTTGTACGAACAGTATGCACAACCTATGCATACTTACCCTACCTCTACTTACGACCGCACATAAAACACAAACCAACTCACTCAAGTACACTGTCGCAATGTGATGTAGCGTAACCTGCGTACCCCTATTTAACACTCGCTAGTAATAAGATTCATTTTCTACTATTTATTTATATTTAATTATTATTAATAATAAAAGCAGCGTGGCGGAGTAAGCTCCAGGCCTCCCCCCAAAAAGGGGAGAGACTCGTGCCCAGCAGTGGGACGTATAATGGGTTGCCATTATTATTATTATTATTAATAATAAAATGTACGTCTCAACGAATTCTAATAAACTTGTTGAGACTAGCATTTTATTTTGGATAGACGTTAGTCTCATTTTTATTTGTATTGACTGGTCACCAAATGGGTGACCATAATTTCCTTCATTGTAATTAATTTTGGGACAAAATGTTACCTACATCAAAAATGCCTGAAATCGATTCGGTTATCGATTCTGAACAAACTAGTTTCGGGTTGTACATTCAATCCTGTTACACGTTGTATTAGAAAAATAAAAATGAATTGCTAAATGTGTTGAGCGTGAAACTCAAAAACGGCTGAACCGATTTGGCTGATTTGTTTTGTTGTGTTTGATGAAATCTAAGTAAGATTCTTACGGAGTGAAAAAATAAAAAAGAAGTGAAAAATAGTAAAAACAATAAGAAAGAATAGAAAGAAAACTATCTTTTGCTAGCTTAGCGGCCCGCCCTGGCGCGGTTGCAATGTTACCTTCCCTCTCCTATTCATCTTAGCGTGATTTCATATAGCCTAAAGCCTTCCTCGATATGGGCTGTCTAACACAGAAATAATTTTTCAATATTGAGAAATTGAAGGGAAATAGTAAAAACTACAATTTTATTTTCTAATACAAATAGTCCGTATCTATCAAACCTTTGACACATTATTTCATTCTGAGGCAATACGAAGTTTGCCGGGTCAGCTAGTTTCTATATAAAAGTCACATATTAGAGTTAGAAGATAAACCGAAACCAATTATCCAATCTGACTCGCATTAACTTATTTCCTGCTAGTCGAGACCACACACAGCGGGAAATCGTTTTCATGGTTGAATATCCACCGTTTGTCTATTGTGATTGCATCGTATTAGTTGCTGGTAAGCGCAGGAATATTCAGAATATTAAATAGGAATCAATAGCGACCAATGACGTATCCGCAGGTGGCAGGTGGATATATATATTTTATTATGCAATTAAAGTGGCAAACAAGCATGCAGTTCACATTGATGTTAAGTGATGACCGCAGCCTATAGATACCCACACAAAGACCAGAGGTCAAAATGCACATGCGTTACCACTCCTGAGGCTTAAGGTGTTATGCCTCTGTGCCGAAAATTTCAGGGATTATTCGGCCGTATATTGTCACCTGATCGGAACACGATAGTGCTAGATACTACCATGTAGCGGCAAGTATATTAGGTCATGCGGTGGTGTCTACGCCCGCATAAAAAAGCCCACTACTTGTACTAGCCCACCACTGGGCTCCAGTTTCCCAGTACTCGGGTACTGGGAAACTTCCAGAAAATTGAAAAATCTCAGTAGAACCAAAGATAAAGGATTTAACACCATTATTTCTGATAGTCCCCAACCCGGGAATCGAACCCAGGACCCCATGTAGCGGCAAGTATATTAGGTAATGCGGTGGGGTCTATACCAGCATAAAAAAAGCCCACTACTTGTACGCACCGGGCACCGTGTTGGTGGCGTTGGAGGAGTTGTAGCGTTTTTTAGCTGTCCTTAAGTGTTTTCCTATGATCCATTAACTAAATGTTATGTCCAAAAATTGCTGTTTAAAGTCACTAATCCACGCGAACGAAGTCATGGGCACAGCTAGTAACGTGAGTTACCTAATAAATTCAGTTACCTACCTACCAGTATAATGTAGGTTTTTTTTTTATGTAATAAAAGTGGCAAACAAGCATGCAGTTCACATTGATGTTAAGTGATGACTGCAGCCTATAGACACCCACACAATGACCAGAGGTCAAAATGCAGATGCGCTGCCACTCCTGAGGCCTAAGGTGTTATGGCCTCTGTGCCTGAAATTACAGGGCCGTACATTACCACCTGACCGGAACACGATAGTGCTGAACACTACCATTTAGCGGCAAGTATATTAGGTAATGCGGTGGTGCCTACGCCCGCGAGCTCCGTCACTGGAGCTCTACCACCAGTAATGCCATGGTGCATTTAATTTAAAAAAAAAATCTACAAGGTGACCTGCAGTTTTTATATAAATATTTATGCTACAGTATTAATTAATTATCAATGTGAATCATAAGCTGCTCAATTATGTTTAATACAAAAATATGGGATATTGGGCGATAAAACGTTAGGTCATTAATTGCTCTTTCATTTTCTCTTTCAAATAAAAAGACTATTCGACTTCAGTTCAATAGCCATATTAATAGAATTAGAATCCAATAAAATCGAAGCAATCAGGTCAATCCGGGACGCATTAAGTTATTTCCTGGGAGACGGTGACCGCAGACTGTGGGAAATCGATTTTATGGTTGAATGAAGGGACGGGATTAGAGTTGTTTGTGTGTAGAATGGATATCTATAACATGATTACATAAAATCATATTATTATTCTGATAGCTCAGCTTTTGCCTGTTAGTTTGTGCATCTATAAACATTACCCTCTGCTTTAATCCAGGATACAATGCGTCAGGGTATTAATTCAAGTAACAGTTTTCCTAGTCCGTTATGGGAATAACCCTATCTCAGTCTATCTTAAAGGTCATCCCCTCGTGAAACCCTTTTATTTTTATGCAACATATTGAGTGGCAATCAAAATCTATATCATATCTATTTACTGGTGGTAGAACTCCAGTGACGGAGCTCGCGGATGTGGGCACCACCGCATTACCTGATATACTTGCCGCCTAATGGTAGTGTTCGGCACTATCGTGTTCCGGTCAGGTGGTAATGTACAGCCCTGTAATTTCCGGCACAGAGGCATAACACCTTAGGCCTCAGGAGTGGTAACGCATCTGCATTTTGGCCTTGGTCTTTGTGTGGGTGTCTATTTATGGGCTGCAGTCGTCACTTCAACAATCATCAATGTGAACTGCATGCTTGTTTGCCACTTTTATTACATAAAAAAATGCTTGTTTGCTATCTTCGTTACATAAAAAATACTTAAGAATGGATTTTCAATTTTCTTTTCCTTTTTAAGAGCACAAAATATATACATTTTCAGCACGTTTAACTCCATCCACATCCATTAAAACTTCCAAAAAGATTTTCGACGCTTCGGAAAAAACAAGCATTGTGTTATCAACTGATATAAATAAAAAACGTATTAAAATCTTCTTTCAAACTTCCGAACAATTCTCAGAACTCATTATCGAGGGCCAATATCGGAGCTTCGCGAACTTTCCCTAACGATAAACATCTTTTATTTTCTAGCCACTGAGCTTTTAGCGAATGAAATATATGGTCGGGTTTGCTTATATACTATAGGAAATGTTGATAAGGCAGATCAATATCCGCTTTGTCGCCTACAATATGTTACAGAGTAGTCCACTTATTCATAAACGTATTTTAGCTAAAGTGTTGCTAATCTCTCCTTTGTCTTCTTCTATCCTGCACATTTGACAATGCAACTGACAAAGACAAAGAATTCTAAGAATAGCTAAAACGTATCTAATGTACGTATATGATTATGAGGGTAGGTATAATATAAAGATTTATAAAGGCTTGTTTGCCGTTCAGAAGGGATGTTGCATAGCTTTTTTTACTGTATGTCAAAAATTATAAGAATCAAAAATAAATATTGTGTTTGAAATCTACTCAATATCAAATCGTTTTTAACATATTATTCCGACGATTCAAAATGTTAGGTGTCGTGAAACTGAGTCAAAATGGCTGACTGAACATGATGACATCACGCGTGGCAAAAACACACGTGAATTGTAACGTCAAAGCTAAACATTTTAAACTGTCATCGTGAAAACTGCGTCTTTTTACAAACATTATGAATAATAGGTTATTGCAAATCGTATAAAAATATAAGTGTTTTTTTTAAGCTATTGCATAGATTTTTTATTTCACTTTATATTTCACAGGTTATCGTCACTTTCGTCACTTACAATTTTAAATTGTTTTGTATTTATAATCCCATTTGTAAATCGCTCTCTTATGAAAAGATGAAAAATAGTGAGTTCGTACCTTTGTGCTTTATCAACACGTGCTTCTTTATGTCAAAAGAAAAACTCGTGTTTCATCAGACGTGAAATTATATTGTCAGCTAAAATACCCATTCATCTTAACAGTATCTGCGAACTTCTCGCCCTTAATTACTTCTTCTAACAACTTATTCTTTGTGATAAATTCCACTCCAGTTGGAATATTGTTTTGCTGCGCCAGAATCAGGATGAGGGTTGAAATTATTGCGTATGGTGAAGATTTTTTTTTATTTAGATCTTTTCGATACAATAAACATACAGTTCACATTGATGGTAAGTAACACTGTGGCCTGTTAACAACTACACGAAACCAGAGATTTCAATGTAGATGCGTTACCACTCCTGATTCCTAAGGTGTTAATGCCTCTCTGCCGGAAATTACACAGCCGTACAAACATTAAAATTAATGTTTGACCCTAGTCACTTTACCGCTGATCACGATTGGTTTCTCTATTTTTTTTAATTTTCTTCCCGAGTTGACAGTTGTTGTACATATTGAATCTTGTAAAACGGAGCAATAAATAATTTTAAAATTATAGTATTGTTCGTATACAACTTAAAATGTACAATAAAAATAAACAAAGACCTTGTCTTACAATATTCTTATCAACAGGTGTAAAATCCATCTTGACAGCGGATATCTCACAATATCTGCGAATTGCCATTGTTGTGACATTTTACCGCCACAGTTGGGAATTCTTTCGCTGCTTCTTAATTCTGAACTAAGAAATGGGTTGAACACAATGGGTTGAAACGACTTTGGATTGCAACAATGTTTTTCTTGAATTTTGCTATGTTGCCCCAGTCGCTCTCCCAACTGAGCTACCGTAATCTACACCTGAGTATCGAATTTTATTATACGTAACGTTAGGACTTCGGTAGCTCAGTCGGAAGAGCGGCTGGACTAGATTCCCAGTGGCCGCGAGTTCGAGTCTCGCCTGAAGTCAAATTTTTCTTTCCATTTTTCTTTAAAATTAAATACATTTCACAACCATGTGTTAATGCGAAATAATATTAAACAATTATACCTAACGTTTTTCTACATTGCCTTCGGGTGACACTAACGACATCTATTGTCAACTATCTATTAATTTTGCAATACGCCTTCGGCGGCGTTGTGTGGCGAATTGTTTACCTCCCTCTAAAATCTTATCATTATTTTTAACAGTGTTATTCGCACACACCCTAAAATACAAAATAAAAATAAACAAAGACCTTGTCTTATAATATTCTTCTTGAAATTACGTTGTTACTGGCCTTAAAAAAACCATCCGTCTTCACAGTATCTGCGAATAGCTCACCCTTAATTACTTCTCAGCTAACGACTCTTTCGTTGTGACATTTTACCGCCACAATTGGGAATTCTTTCGCTGAGTCACAACTAGGAAATGGGTTGAACACAGTGGGTTGAAACGACTTTGGAATTCAACGATCTTTTTCTTGAATTTTGCTATGTTACCAGTCGCTCTCCCAACTAAGCTACCGTAGTTTACACCCGACTTTCGAATGTAAGCTTCACATTTTATTACTTTGCTTTAGGGTGGCACTACATCTTTTGTCAGTAGTGCTAGTTATGCAACCCATACTATATTTTTTCAGTTATATAAATATACCCAATAAAGATGTCGCCATACAAATTTTATAGATTTTTCACAGTAATACATGCTGATACGAGCCACCCCTCGCAGATTTTTGCAAACTTAGCATCAAGTGACAATTGCTTACAACATTTGTACCGATCGGACTCGTTTTATTGCGTTTGATATAATTCGACATATTAACACATTTATATCAAGTGCAAATTCACAACTCGCAGTGACAAGCAGCACATGCTTTTGGTCCTTCGAGCCGGATATAAATATTAAGCCCACAATTTATATTTTCTTGCGATATTGTGCACTATAGTTTTATCATGATTTCATAAGGTAAAATTATACGTTTATGAAAAAAGTTGTAGCTTTACAATCTTTTAGAACCAAATTCGTTGCATTTTACATAATAATAGAATTACGAAAAAAATACTTAAGACTTAACAGAGCTTTCTAATCACCTAAGGAAGCATTGACCATGTAAGTTTACGGCACTTTGAGACTTGCATACAAAACAACATAGTTGACAGTCCTTTGTACAGTTTCAAATTTAATTAAAGTCATATTGGAATTAGTTGCCTTTGAGTGCGCGTCCTTTGAGGCGTCTAGTACAAGGGTTTCAAATGCTCTGGTGGTTTTAGTCTAATGAACATGCATTTTGATAGACTCATCTTTTGCCTTATGTGACTTTGTGTACTTTATAAGTGTAACGGAGTACAATCCCCAGCTTTGACATAGTAAATCAGTATAAAATTATGGATAGTTCGCCATATCGGTTTTATAATACTGTCCTAATATTCGGTAGTAAACTAGTAGGTACAAGAGGTTCAAACGCAAACGTACCTTGATAATATATTGTACCATGAAATGTTGAGTTAGCTGTCAGGGTATATATTTTAGGGTATATGTAGTTTAGTACAATAAAGAACGTTACGTACGTTATGTTATTCTATTCTATATAAGATACCGAGATAGGTACAACATATGCCCCCTGATTTTGTTATTATTATTTTTTTTTTATGTTATAAAAGTGGCAAACAAGCATGCAGTTCACATTGATGTTAAGTGATGACTGCAGCCTATAGACACCCACACAATGAGACACACCAGAGGTCAAAATGCAGATGCGCTGCCACTCCTGAGGCATTAGGTGTTATGCCTCTGTGCCGGAAATTACAGGGCCGTACATTACCACCTGCCCGGAACACGATAGTGCTGAACATTACCATTTAGCGGCAAGTATATTAGGTAATGCGGTGGTGCCTACGCCCGCGAGCTCCGTCACTGGAGCTCTACCACCAGTAATTGTTACATTGCACATCCTTCTCTAACTTAAGGCAATCTGTTAAAGTTAGAGCAGGATGTAAAATGTTGCAGTAACTTTAACTTTAACAAATGTCGTGGTGCAACCCAGTCTAAATGTTACCTCATCCTAACTCTTTGCGGATATATTATCATTATACCCATTATATGATGTACTAGCTGTGCCCGCGACTCCGTCCGCGTGAGAATTTATGATTGTTCAGTATCTACCCGGACGAAGTCGAGGCCGCAGCTTGTATAAAAGTAGCCTCCTTATTACATCAGCTATCTGGCAGTGAAAGTCCCGTCAAAATTGGTCCATCCGTTCCCGAGATCCGTTTCCGGAACAAACAGACAGACAGACAGACAAAATATGTAAAAAATGTTATTTTGGTATATGTACCATGTATAGACACATATGCATTTAGTAAAAAGCGGTTATTTCAATATTATAAACAGACACTCCAATTTTATTTATTTTCATATATATAGATAACTTCGAAGTGCGACCTATTTTCCGCGATAAAGAAACTGACAGGGTATATTCCAATAGTACAAGTAAATAATACATTGTCATTCTCATTATGGCCTCGTTCTAGCGTGGGCACTGCACACACTCTGTTATTATGCTCTAATTTATTCAACTCGCTGATGCTAGACTATGTTGTTCAATGTTCTGTAGAAAAAGTCTCGTAAATTCACATCTGTGTTCCTTAAAGGGGAAGGCAGAGTAAAATGCATGCATTCATGCAATCCACGATTTGCTGGTTTGCTGGCGTTTTGTACCATTTTTTTTAAAGAGACGGTCCGATTTTTTTTCGCCTTGTTGTGGTTTTGTACGAGATGTGAAAAAAAGAGATTAAAATATAACCAATGTACATTTTTAAATCCACGAATTCTTTTTTATTTCAATGTAAAAAAATATTAAACTCTCAAAAAGAACGACCGTAAAGCTCTATAACAAAATGGCGGCAGGATGAGTTTTTGACGAGAAAACGACAAAAATAATCAAAAAAGGAGTTGAAACTGACAACAATGGGTTGTCTATGTTTGAAAAACCGTTATCTTTTTGTGCCATTGTAAATCGATATTTCATATTCGTAATAAGCAGCGTAAAAGTCAGAGTCAGAGTCAGTCAGTCAGAGTCACAGTCTGTAATTCGAGTAAAGCGATGGTTACTTTACATTACATTAAAAATTAAATTTTGGAAGCAAACCGTGTTTTTGCACTGTTATTCTATTTCACTGTACAAAGGCACTGTAATAAACCTATATCAAACAAAATGCAATCAACTTTTCTTAATATAACTCAAAAATGCACCGAGAAAATGAAATAGACTAAGAGCCCCACACGCCTTCTTCAAGGTTCCCGCCAAAAATCAACCGTTATCTTGTAAATTGTGATGTCATGCAGCCGCCATCTTGGATTTACATTTTGACACAACTATCGAATTCAACACCCTCAAGAACCATGAAAACGACACCCATGACGAAAAAGTTGACAACTTCATGCAGCCGCCATCTTGGATAGTTATAACTATATAGGTGTTACTCAACTTTGGATGAAAGCACTACTAGTAATTTTACTTAGGTGGCGACTCCGCCGAATAACAACACCACTTCGGATGAGTCGACGCCGACTATTTGTAAAGAGTGACATTTCATCCGCGGATTAGATAGATTTGCGGATGAGTTGTCACCTAAGTCGATGTTGACGTTTAATATTTTAAAACAAAGAACAATTATTTATTTGAAAAAATAAAAAATCACTAGCTATTTTTGACAATGAAAACCTTTAAATCACACTTCAGTCAAGCACAGAGAGTACGGAAAATTGGAAAGAACGCCCTTTGTTAAAATTACAATTGTGAACACAAAACGTCAAATGTGAAACTAGCGACTACAAAAAAACGAATGTTCACCAGACTATTAACTCAATTTATTTTCAACAATAGCAAACATGAGCTCAGTTCCCGAGTTACATTAACATCAAAGGCGCATTAACATTTTACTGCACTACAAATAGCGATGGAACAAAAAAAAAACAATGTCTTTGTTCATACATTATGATCGGCATGTCGAGGTATGGTCGCACCTTGGTGAGTTTGTAAACCTGACATACCTAGATTAATATTTGATGAAATATATTTACTGTTCCGTATGTATTTTAACAAGAAATGAGAAGAGAACGAATGAGTCTACGTCATGAATCACTCTATCTATTGGTGAAAACCGCATGAAAAGTCGTCCAGTAGTCGAGTTTATAGCGAACAGACAGACAGACGCGACGGATGACGGCTTCGTTAGCTTGTTAACTTAAGGCGACGCCTTGAAGATTTTGGTTCCACGGATACCGATTTTTCTCAACAATAACCAAAGCGAACAAAATGAAATTTACTGTCAAGATTAATTATGTCGTTGACTATATTTTGTCCATAGCAAAACACGATTGGTGAATCTTTATAACACAAAATAATTAAGCGAAAATACCTCGAAAAAATCAGGGATTCCTATTTTACCGACATTGGGGACCGATTTGAGGGTCCAAAATTTGTACATATATTAATCGAAACTAACACTACAATCGGTACATAGGTTTTGTCCAATATATTTGTAGTTTTAAAGTTAAATCAATAAAACCGTTTTGTCGCTTACGCCATTTCTACGAGATTTCGGCCCCGCTGTGCCCGCGCAGTCAGGCGTGACATTACAGATTTTTAGTTGACCGCGGCGTCACCTTAATGATAGAGCTAGACTGGTTATCCTGATGTCGCAGGTTTGATTCCTTTTTTCGTTCCATTTTTTCTTTAATATCTAAATATAAAAAAACATTAATTTGTTTCATACTTTTAAATTTAAATATCACATACCCAAATTACGGTGACTACAATTTCCATAGAATATTCACTGATATTCATAGATATAAGATAGTTCCAAAGTCGACCCTATAAAAACTAAAAATTTTTAGGGAACGCTACGCAAGTCGTTTGCGAAATAGATGGAGGTAGCTGCACATAATAATTTTTCTAACTGCTGTCAGACGATTACCACCTCAGTCTGCCCGAGACCACGGAAGCTGAAAAGCGACCGAAACGTCGGGTTCGATTTTAAATAATCATTGTAGTTTAATATACGCGAAATAAATCCGAAAACTAGTTTTATTTCGACATATATCCGTTTGTTGTATTATTTTAAACAATTCCACCACAATGTAAGAAATGTTTCAATAAATTTCTAGAGCACACGAGTAAGAAAAATCGAAATCCAATATCAGCAACATTGTTAGTCAAGATCAGAAGTCTAGTATTGTTTGACGTTTTACGGGCCTCGTAAAAACTGGTTTTATGAGCTGACTGTTGTACTACAGTCTAGTTCTGTAATAAGTTCGGGCCCGATGAAAAATATTTTAAAATATCATTTTACACTGGTGGTAGAGTTCCAGTGCAGTGGCTCGAGGGCGTAGGCACCACCGCATTACCTAATCCGTCTGCCGCCAAATCGTAGTGTTCAGCATAGATGGTAATAACACCTAAGGTATCAGGGGTAGCAACGCATCTAGATTTGACCTGTAGTTTTTGTGTAGATTTCTTTATGTCAGTCATTAAGTTGACAGACAAGCAGACGTCCCACCTGATGGTAAGTGGTCACCGTCGCTGAACATTTGCAACACAAGGGGTTGCCAACGCGCTGCCAGCCCTGAAGGACTCTTTTGACGCCATTCATGCCATCAGAGATAATGGTGTAGTCCTTTATCTCTGGTTCTATTGGGATTTTTCCATTTTCGATAAATTTCCCAGTACCTCGAAGTTTGATAATATACCCGGAGATGTCAACAGGCGCCACCTGTTACATGGGCCAAAACGTAAACGGCGAAACTTGGGTGTTTGCATGTATGTATGCATACAGCTCTGCCTACTCCTTCGGGGATTACAGGCGTGAAGTAAGTAATTAATTAAAAACATAAAAAGTGACACTATGGCTTTAACAACCAACGATACCTTACCTACTTATCAATTGACGTAATTTGGCTAATTTTCAGTTCGCATATAAATTTTTTGGTTGACAAACAATGGCGGTCAAAACATTCCAATTGGGCGGTAATGAGTGTATTAACGCGTCTTGCGGTAAAACTACCGCAGCTGCTATCGCCAATCCGCATGCCAAGCGTGGCGATTGTAGGAACTCTGTTTGGGAAGACTTTGGTCCAGCTGTGGACGTCTTTTGCCTGAAATGATGGTGATGATTATGCCAGGACCTTTAATTTTCAAGCCCATAGCAACGAGCTATGGTGTCACTTACGGTCCCATCAGAACACCAGCGCTGTAGTGCGAACTAGAGCAATCAGCTGATATGGTTACCATTTTTGGTCTCACATATGCTTTATCATACCGTCGTGATAATTATGTTGTCTTCTGTGTTTTTTTTCCTTCATTTATTTAGGTACTTAGTGATGTATTGTGTGTATCAAAAAATGAACTATTTTTTTCTTTCTTCTTCACTTTTTTATCGTTTCCTGTATGAAAGTAACTCTTCTATATAGCTACTTATTCGAAGGTGTAGACAGCAAAATATTGCAAACATTTACTTACAAATGACATCGTATTCCTATTATAACCATACCTCACGATATTTTCCTTCACCTTTCGTAAAAAGCATGTCGTGAACACATCGAGACATCTCGGAGACTTTTTTTATGTGGCATTAGTTTCGGAAAACGTACGTAAACGCAATATTTAAGTGTTGGTTACGATAACTCGACTTGTTTTATTTTTATTTGTGATAGTTCATTGAAATAAAACTAGTTTTCGGATTTATCTCGCGTATATTAAACTAAAATGATTATTTGAAATCGAACCCGACGTTTCGGTCGCTTTTCAGCTTTTTTGGTCTCGGGCAGACTGAGGTGGTATTTGTCTGACAGCAGTTTGAAAAATTATTATGTGCACCTACCTCCATCTGTTTCGCAAACGTCTTGCGTAGCGTTCAGGATTAACACAAAAGTTACTAATTGTATCTTGAGGTCCTACAGACTGTTGCAGTTGGGCTTTTATTCTACTGAGTATTGGATCCCATATTGGTGACAATCGCCAACCATCTTCTACATAGTCGATAGTTCGGTAGCGCATTTGGGCATCACATAACTAATTACTTTAAATTTACATGTAAGATAGGTGAAGCGTAAAGAGAAAACAGGCGCCTCACAAGGCGCAACGACAACCCTTTGAAAGTCGCGACCAATTCCTCGATGAGTGCGACGCAAGACCGTTCATTGTGGAAATCCTTGGAAGCGGCTCTTGTCCATAAATAGATGTTCTTGTACTGAAATTATGATAAAATAGGCAGGAGTATAAATCGAAAAAATCGGTAGATTGAAAGAAAAAATGTATCCTGGGGAACACAATTGCTACTGTTTTAGAATTATCCGGTTATTTTCTTTATTTAACTCATGAAATGATAAGCAAGCATGTAATTTAGACTGATGATAAGTCATCTACAAATATCTAGATAAAAGTCAGAGTGTTCAATGTTTAAGCGTTGCCATTCCTGTGGCCCAAGCTGCTGAGAATGCCTCTGTGTTGGAAAGTGTAGGGGCCGTACTTTACCACCTGACCGGAACATGGAATGTAGGTAGATTAGGTAATGTCGTTTTTCCTACGCGCTCGAGCTTCGTCACCGGAGCGCTACCACGAGAAAAAATTAGTGCAACATAGGTTTCGTATACAAGGTTACAGGTTAAGTCGACCTATTCATGACATGGGACAACAAAACATGTTACTTGACTAAGTTAGTCTGCTTATGTGATTCGTCCGTAGTAGATGCGATATTATTTTGTTCTCTGTTTCTTACTCAACTTGGCTGTGTTTCTGGATTGTTTCTTCTAATTCCTGACTGCTGTGCTTGTAAACTGGACACCGATTTGTGCTTGTGATACGGAACTTAATTTTTTATTAAAAACAATTAAATTTATATATCTCGAAAACGGTTAGATTTAGAATAGGGTGTTTCATAGACAAATCAGTCAGAAACAATGTAAACTACACGCCCTTAACGGGAATAGGTCGACTTAACCTGTAACCCTGTATATATACGTCAGCAAATTAATAGTCGCAGTAGTGACCGAAGCCTAAGTTTATGCGTGTGGTATTGTCCCGCACGTGTGTATTATGCATGAGGCTTTCGTGTGTATGTTTATTGTTGTCTCCAAGTATGTTTTATTCTGTTCTTTAAGGGTCTTATACCTCAAAAGGAAAATATGAAATCCCAATATAATGTCTTTCTTTCTTCTTTCTTTTTTCTATATATCTTATAAGATTGGCATTCAATACACATTTCACGGAAACCCGCATATAAATCAGACTAACAAATTTGGAAATAGAAGGTAATGTTTTTGTGCAACAAAATATTTATTGTTACGCCGCTGATGAATAATCACCAAAAAAGCTATCTAAACCGAAAAAAACATCGGTATTGACTTGACACATTTTAAGAAGACTACGTCAAAATCGATCAAACCTTTTAGAAGAAAAACAGGAACTTTGAAGTGCCCACACAAACAAACGAACCAACAAACATCCTCACGACCTAAGCGCATTATAGCGCTCTTCGTTCCGTCGTAGGTAACATTAAAAATGAGTCGCACCAATCGCAGTAGTGATCGCAGCTTAACTTTATGCGTGTGGCTGAGTCACGCATGTGTATATTATATTATGCATGAGGTTGTCTTGTGTATGTCTGTTGTCTTCAAGTTTGTTTTACTGCACAGAATTTTGATAGTTTCCTTAATAATAGATTCGAAACTTATATTTCCTCGAAAGGGCTAGGCTGGTTTTCACTAGTGGCAGAGTTTCAAGGACCAGGAGTGCTACCGCCTATCTGTATTGCTGCTGACATTGTCAGTGCTGTCAAAATTTAATGTCGATTTGTAGCTCCTTTAACAGTAGCATTGATATTCTGATTGATATTCTCGTTTTCGTAGGTGACAAACAAGCAATAATGGTAGATTATTTCGATTATTGTTATTTAGTTATAGTCAAAATTGACTTTAATATTTGACAGCAATGTCGATAGGCGGTCGCACCCCTGGGACCATCGCATTACCTAATTTATCTGATGCTAAATGGTTAGTGTTCAGCACTATCGTGTTCCGATTAGATGGTAATGTATGGCCACGTAACAGTGCTGAACACTACCATTTGGCGGCAGATAGATTACAACAAGTGCAATCTCAAACCGTGAGAAATATTTCATAGAAAATCAGCTGTGAAAGACAGATTATAAGAAGTACGATTTTTTTGGGATACGGAACCTAAACTTTTTACCTTACTATTTTATTTTGTTAGGTGTAAGTAGTACACTACCAGTACTAGTACAATTATCCCACTCTCTAAGTTATTACACGAGTACTTATTTGCCTTTATATCATGTTGAAGAAGCATTATGTCATAACAGCTGCCTCCTTGGCGCTGGGTGTGAAAAAACAAAAGAAGGGAAACTTAGGCACTGGCTAACGTTGCGTTTTTTGCTTAAAAACATTTGTTTTTATATTATTTCGCATTAACACATGCTTGTGAAATATATTTTATTTTAAAGAAAAATGGAAAGAAAAATTTGACTTCAGGCGAGACTCGAACTCGCGGCCTACTGGGAATCTAGTCCAGCCGACTGTCTACTGCTACCATAAAGCAAAGCAATAAATGTGAAGGAAAGATTTGACAAATCGGGCAGGACTTTAGTAGCTCAATTGGAAGAACGGCTGGACTAGATTCCCAAAAAGTCAAATTTTTCTTTCCATTTTTCTTTAAAATAAATTAAAAATATTTGTTTAGTATAGAGTAAAAATACACAAAGTAAAGTACTTAACAGTTTTAGACCTATCAGAATCAGAAATTCATTTATTCATTTAGGGTGACAAGCACCGCTTATGACAAGTCAAACACAAACAAAATAAATTAAAGTGAACAACAATTGAAATATATGTAAAATTTCAAATTAGAAAAATTATAAGTCATGGAGAATATCACTTAGATAAAACTAAATTTATACTTTATAATATTATAAATCTGAAGAGTTTGTTTGTTTGTTTGAACGCGCCAATCTCAGAAACTACTGGTCCGATTTGAAAAATTATTTCAGTGTTAGATAGCCCATTTATCGAGGAAGGCATATATATGCTAAGATGAATAGGAGAGGGTAGGTAACATTGCAACCGCGCAAAGCTGGGGCGGGCCGCTAGTATAATATACTTATGTAATTAAGTATATCTGTAAAACCTTACTGGTGGTAGAGCTCCAGTGATGGAGCTCGCGGGCGTAGGTACCACCGCATTACATAATATACTTGCCGCTAAATGGTAGTGATCAGCACTATCGTGTTCCGATCAGGTGGTAATGTACGTCCCTGTAATTTCCGACACAGAGGCATAACACCTTAGGCCTCAGGAGTGGTAACGCATCTGCATTTTGAACTTGGTCTTTGTGCGAGTGTCTATAAGCTACATTCATCACTTAACACCAATGTGAACTGTATGCTTGTTTACCACTTCATTACATTAAAAAAATATCTCATCTGCCATCTGTGATACAAGGATACAATATTAGTATTGAAAGTAGCGAGATTTACAAACTGCATTACGACTTTGAGTTTGAAACGCTGGAATAACTTTTACTGGTGGTAGAGCTCCAGTGACGGAGCTCGCGGGCGTAGGCACCACCGCATTACCTGATTTACTTGCCGCTAAATGGTAGTGTTCAGCACTATCGTGTTCCGGTCAGGTGGTAATGTACGGCCCTGCAATTTCCGGCACAGAGGCATAACACCTTAGGCCTCAGGAGTGGTAACGCATTTGCATTTTGACCATGGTCTTTGTGTGGGTGTCTATAGGCTGCAGTCATCACTTAACATCAATGTGAACTGCATGCTTGTTAACACTTCATTACATTAAAAAAATATCTCATCTGCCATCTGTGATACAAGGATACAATATTAGTATTGAAAGTAGCGAGATTTACAAACTGCATTACGACTTTGAGTTTGAAACGCTGGAATAACTGCAGGGAAAATCTAGTGATGTATAAAATTAAATACAGAAGGAATATAATAATATCGACAAATAATTCACGAAAATGCTTTCCACAAATACGACTCTCCATATCCAACAACCACGACACGTCGCCACAGATTCCATAATTATTGTTTAATTTTGCAAGCCGACGCTGAATTGTTAATTCTACTAATAGGCGATATTCGAAATAAATGCTTTCATAGTTATATATTTACTAGCTGACCCGGCAAACTTCGTATTGCCTCAGTATGAAATAATGTGTCAAATGTTTGATAGATACAGACTATTTTTATGGGAAAATGAAATTGCCATTCAAAACCATAATTAGCCAAATCGGTCCAGCCGTTCTCGAGTTTTAGCGAAACTAACGAACAGCAATAGTGTGTGTATGTGTGTACCTTCACGCCAGGTCCCTAACGGGGTAGGCAGAGAGTGTAGAGCGCCAGATATCCCGGTCCTGACATACCTCTCGTGCCTCGTCTACCTTCATCATTCTCTTCATACATGCACGCCGATTCCTAAGACTTTTGATCCCACCATCAGACAGAATTCGACCTATTTGGTCATGGTAGGTTAGTCTTGGTCTTCCTGGGCCTCTGCAACCATCCACATTCTCATTGTATATCTGTTTAGTCATTCGCTCATTCGACATTCTTTCTATATGCCCGAACCATCGGAGCATGCCTTTTTTCATTTTTACACCGATACTATCATTCACAGCAATAGATTTATATATATATAGATTTATTATGTTGATTCCTGTCTGACTTGTGTACCATACGAGGGTTCTTATTGAGAAATTTCCTATGTAACCTTCAATACCTTAGACTACTTTTTTTCGTTTTAAGGGTTCCGTACCTCGAAAGGAAAAAACGGAACCATTTTAGGATAACTTTGCTGTCCATTCGTCCGTCCGTCCATTTGTCTGTCAAGATGCTTTTTGTGATTTTTTGATGAAAATCAAACTTTTAAATCAACGCTGCCAAAATACACAGCTGTTTCAATCAAAAGTCGTAAAGGTACAGGCGTTTGTTCCAAATTTTCAAAGCTCGCAAGGGAATCAAAACCTACAGGATATTTCCCGTGAACTCAGGATCTTAAAATTCGGTGCGAAGCAACGTCTTACGTCCTTCTGAGGTCTAAATTATTATACCTCTGCGCCAGAAATCACAGGTCTATAAACTGCCTCAGTATTCTACTGGTAGCAGAACACTACTACTACGTCTGGGTTCTGGGTAAGATTCCCGGGTCGGGGCTATCAGAGACAACGGTGTAAAATCCTTCATCTCTGGTTCTATTGCGATTTTTACATTTTCTCGAAGTTTCCCAGTATCTCGGAGTTTGCTAATGTGCCCAATGATGGCAACAGGCTCGCCACCTGTTACATGGGCCAAAACGTAACCGGCAAATCGTGGGTGTTTGCATGTATGCTTGATTACATACATTTACCTCTGCCTAGCCCTTCGGGGATTATGGGCGTCAAGTTAGGTTACGTTAATATAGATATGCTGACGGCGCAAACTTAGCGTTTGCTCGTCAGGAGGTGCCCCAAACTCCGAGGTACTGGGAAACTTCCAGAAAATGGAAAAATGCCCTATATAACCCGAGATTAGGATTTCAAACCGTTATCTCTGATAGCGCCCGACCCGGGAATCGAACTCATGACCTCCAGCGTATTAGTAGTAGTGGCCGCCTACCACTAGGCCATTAGCCTAGCTAAGCCAGAATTTTTATATTACTTGTTAATCATTGAACAGAATTGTATGTCGCTACAAGCTATGCCATGGAATATTTAAAGCCTAAATCATGTTTTATGTGCCCACTTTATGCCTTACAACTGGGGTCAAACCTTCTCTAACCGGCTATTGTTGAAAATATATAACTTTGCTTGCTCAATGGAAATTGGTGAAAGTTAGCCCGTGGTCGACCCATAGTCATAAATTTTGCAGGCAGTCCTTAGATCCGGACTTGGCTTCCAAATTAATTAAGATCAACGGGTTTGTGTACATGTTTCGATGCGGAAATAGAGTAAATTGTTACTGTTTATGTTATTAAATTGGTAAACAAGAATACAGTTCAATTTGGTGGATATCAAGTAAATGTTTGTAGCCTATAGATATAAACTAGCTGTGCCCGCGACTTCGTCCCCGTGAGAATTTATGATTGTTTAGTACCTACCCGGACGAAGTCGTGGGCGCAGCCAATATAAAAGTAGCCTAAGTTACGCCTTATTACATAAGATATCTGCCATTGAAAGTCCCGTCAAAATCGATCCCGCCGTTACCGAGATTAGCCGGAACAAACAGACAGACAGACAGACAAAAATAGTAAAAAAATGTTGTTTTGGTATATGTACCGTATATATATGCATATAGTAAAATGCGGTTATTTTCATATTACAAACAGACACTCCAATTTTATTTATTTGTATAAATAAATGGCCTGCACCGTCACACGGGTGCAATATAGGTATTAGCATAATATTTCGACTATAAATTGAGATGTAAGCTATCCTATCTTTTAAATTGGATCAAAACTGCACATGGTGTGCAAAGTTTTATTAAAATCGGTTAAGTAGTTTAGCAGTCCATCGCGGACAAACAACGTGACGCGTAATTTATACTATATGTATAAGAAGAAGGCGGCCCGAATTTTGGCGACACAAAAACCACAGGTAAGAATTCAGATGCGTTGCCACCCCTGAGGTCTATTTTGCATCTGTTATGATTATTATGGGCCACAAATCAGGCTCACAAAAGGTAATATGCTGAAGCTTATTTCAGAGAGGAGAGAGATGGAGATATATCTCCGAAATTGGACCTCAGCATTAGTTAGAAGAGCCATATAAAAATAACTTAGCTATGGTTACTAATAAGAACGTTTTAAAACAGTGTCTTCGTGTGCAACACCCCTTGTTTTCAAGAGTGACGTTCGTAAGCGGTGACAATGTCTCGAGTAATAAATAGCTCTCTCGTTTGAGTGAGTCTTTTGTAAAATGATATGAGGTTTTGAGCTACACAGTAGATCAGATTTTAAGTAATCTGTCAGTGTTTCTTAGAAAAATAATTTGTAAGTGGTTAATGCGGTGCCATTATAATAGATATCTTTTTTATTTAAGAAAGGTGGCAAACAATCATTCAGCTAATATTGATGAGTGCAGTCTATAGACATCTACACAAAAACCAGAGGTCAAAATGCAAATGCGTCGGTAATCCCGAGACAGCAGTTGTTATGAAATGTCTCAGTAAAAGTTATCATGAGGTCATACATTTCCATCAAACCGGTACACCATAGCGCTCAACACTATCATTTGGCTGATAGATTAGGTAATGTGGTAGTGCTTATGTCGGAGAGGAGAGAGATGGAGATAGGTATAGCTCCAAAATTCAATGTCAGCCATACCTTTATAAGAACGTTTTAAAAAAGTGTCTACGTTTGCAACACACCTTATTTTCAAGAGTGACGTTCGCAAGCGGTGACAATGTCTCGAGTAATAAATAGCTCTCACGTTTGAGTGAGTCTTTTGTAAAATGATATGAGGTTTTTGAGCTACAGTAGATCAGATTTACAGTAATCTGTCAGTGTTTCTAAGAAAAATAACTTAGTAGTTAATGCGGTGTCGTATTATAGACATCGTTTGCTTGTAGCATCAAAAATATTTAGAGTATTTTTTTTTTATTGAAATGACTTAATAATAATTGGGTCAAGACAAAGGCAATTTAAAAGAGATATCATACATCAATATTATTTTTTAGTAGACAACGATAACTGGTGGTAGAGCGCCAGTGTTCTGTCAATACGAGTCGAATTCGTTTTTAAAATCTAAAAAATAATTTATTCTTATATTTCATACTAGCTATTGCCCAAGGCTTCACCCGCGTGGATATCGTTTAAAAAGTAGCCTATGTTCTTTCTCAAACTCAACTCTATCTCTGTACCAAATTTCATTAAAATCGGTTCAGTCGTTTGGACGTGAAAAGGTAACAGATAGACAGACAGACAGAGTTACTTTCGCATTTATAATATTTCTAGGGAATAGGGATAATTACTTAGAAAACTCTTTAACATGGTCTATTTTAAAACTATACGAGTTTATAGTGAATAACAATAACACTAATAATAATTAAAACACAAAATATATTAAAAAGACGTGTGGCACTCGGAGACTGCCGCGGTAAAGCTGCATAACATTTTTTATCAACATGTAATTATTTGTTTATTTTATTTGTGCAGCATTTTTTTCCTTTGTTTTTATTTGATATTAATTTAATTTTTTTTGCCGATACAACCAACGCCACCTAGAGGCGAGTTGCTGAACTAAATAGAAAAGCGTGATATTTAAAAAAAAGTTATAAAAATTCTGCTATTCATCGATAGATGGCAAAGCCGACGGTGCCGGTCGGATTGGGGGTGTAAGGTTATTTTCGTTACGGATACGATAGAAGCTATGCAAAAGCTTAAAAAAATTAAAAAAAGGAATAGAAACGAAACAGTAATGATATGAAAAGAATTAAATGTTTATTTCCCCATTTCCAAAAATAAACTTAGAAAAGGTTATTATTTAGTAGGTTATTTACTTAGCAGAGTACCAAGTGCAGTCGAAACTGCGAAGAACTTTCAAATTTTTCAAAAAGATAAGTATACCAATTGTTTCAATGATCAAATACAAAAAAAAACTGTATATAAACCAAAATTCAATTTCGGTAACTATAAAAGCACTGTTTATTTATCCCGGCGTCCCGCGTTCGATTCCCGCGTAAAACAGCAATCAAAGTCGTCACTCACACCTGCGCCGTTAAGCCAACGTCGGTTTACGACACCGTAAAACCCGTGCACTATATAGAAATCGAAGTTTAGATTTGAACTATCTATGAATAGATTAAACATGTAAATATGGTTACGTGAATTTTCGGAAAAACATACTTGAATTTTCGATCTTACATATATTTTTTCACTGTTCGTGTTTTCATACGCTTGGTGTTTTTTTTAGAGCTCAAAATAATAACATTTTTGATTTCCTAAGAATCCGTTCTTCGGTATGGTTGTGAAAGCGTAATAGACAAACAAGCACAAAATTCATAATTCAAATGATTTATTTCAAATTGGTCTTTGGTCACTTTTGTATTATCGGGTTAAAACAAGGTACCTAATAGTGAATGACTTATATTAATAACTAGCGGACCGCCCCGGCTTCGCCCGCGCTGCTTCGTTCGTATTAGTCATAGCGTGATGATATATAGCCTATAGCCTTCCTCGATTAATAAATGGGCTATCTTACACTGAAAAAACTTTTCAAATCGGACCAGTAGTTCCTGAGACTAGCGCTTTCAAACAAACAAACAAACTCTTCAGCTTTATAATATTAAGTATAGATGATCCAATAAATAGGCGTGAATGATTACCAATCTTATATTCTTACAATCAAATAAAATTGGAGTGTCTGTTTGTAATATTAAAATAACCGCTTTTTACATATACCAAAACAAATTTTTTTTAACTATTTTGTCTGTCTGTCTGTTTGGCGGGGCTAATTTTGGGAACGGCTGGATCGATTTTGACGGGACTTTTACTGGCAAATAGCTGATGTTATAAGGAGTAACTTAGGCTACTTTCATACTAGCTTCGCCCACGCCTTCGTCCGGGTAGATACTGAACAATCATAAATTCTCACGCGGACGAAGTCACGGGGACAGCTAGTTTATAAATAAAAAATAACCGATAAATCTTTTTTTTTTTTCAATTTCTTCATAGGTAAAGAAAAATCTATTCGTCATAATCAAAGTCATTCACTTAGCAGAGTTCCAAGTGCAGGCACTACTGAGAAGAACTCCGCTACCCAACAAACTCAGTGTGTTTGCGCTTTTTGAGAAAAGCCTTACATTATAGTGCATAATAATCAGAATTAAGGGGTTAAAAAGCCTGAATGACCTTGGCAAAATGGAGCTCATCAAATATTTGTCAAAATAGAAGCAATCTAGCGGATACTCGCTGTACTTGGTCGACAAGATCAAAGATTAAGTAATTGTAGAGGAGACAAGCATTGCTGTGCTTATTAATATTGCATCACAGTGATTATACTACTAGAACGGTTTTGAATACAACTTTCGCTATTGGTACGGGTAGCGAGCGAAACTTGCTTGATGTTTGCTCGTTAGTTATTTCTGCGTTGCGAACGGTCTAATCTTGGATAATTTAAAAACTTAATATTTTATGTACATAAGAATGGTGGGCTGTTGTGCTATGTATGACTGTATGGTGATAGAACTATAATGAACGAGCTCGAAGGCGTAAACACCTAAATATCATCTACTTTACCTACTAGTAAATGATAACTCCATGTCATGTAAGGTGGTAGAGTTAGTTCAGTGTCCAAGCTCCAGGGCGAGCGAGCACCACCGCATTTCCCAATTTACATTTCACTAAATGGTACCTACTGTAAACGATAATAGTATGTAAGCAATGTGGGTATCAATGTCAGAGTTCCTTGAGTTGATAATTATTTTTCGAAAATATGATATGGATTTCAATTTTACGGTTTCTTGAGGTACAAATTTTTCAAATCCAAGATAGCGGACAGATTATTTATTTTTTCTATGGGTCTTAATTTTACAGTTTCTTGGGAGTTCCAAAATGGCAGATCCAAGATAGCTAAGCTAGAAAACAGTTTTTTTTTTCAAAATATGACATGGGTATCAATTTCGAGGTTTCTTGGGGTGCTGATTACGCAAATGGCATCATTTTGCAGATCCAAGATGGCGGACAAAACATTTCTTCCAAATTGTGATATGGGTGTCAATTTCGAGGTTTCTTGGGGTGCTGATTACTAAAATGATCTGAAAAATATGTCATTTTCGTGATTAGTACCTCAAGAAACCTAGAAATGGATACCTATAGCATATTTTGAAAAGAACATGTGACCGCCATCTTGGATAAGCAAACGGATGACATTTTTGCAATCAGCACCCCTAGAAACTTCGAAATTGACACCCATATCACAATTCGAAAAAACTTTAATGTCCGCCATCTTGGAGCTGAAAAATGGTGCCATTTTTGTAATCAGCGCACCAAGAAACCTAGAAATTGATACCTATACCATATTATGAAAAAAAATCTGTCAGCCATCTTGGATCTGCAAATGGATGCCATTTTCGTCATCAGCACCCCAAGAAACCTCGAAATTGACACCCATTTCACAATTTGGAAAAATTATTATGTCCGCCATCTTAAATCTGAAAAATGATGCCATTTTCGTAATCAGCACCTCAAGACACTTAGAAATTGATACCCATATCAAATTATTAAAAGAAATGTGTCAGCCATCTTGGATCTGCAAATGGATGCCATTTTCGTCATCAGCACCCCAAGAAACCTCGAAATTGACACCCATTTCACAATTTGGAAAAAATTATTATGTCCGCCATCTTGGATCTGAAAAATGATGCCATTTTCGTAATCAGCACCCCAAGACACTTAGAAATTGATAACAATATCAAATTATTAAAAAAAAATGTGTCAGCCATCTTGGATCTGCAAATGGATGCCATTTTCGAAATCAGCATCCCAAGAAATCATGAAATTGACACCTATATCACATTTTCAAAAAACAACTGTGTTCGCCATTTTGGATTTATTTCAACTACTTACTGTTCTTATTTTATTTCAACGACTATTTTTATTTCACTATTTTACAAGTTTTATTTCAACTAATTCTTCTATGGTCTAGCGGAACTTGTTTCGCCGGACAGGCGGAACTTATTTCGCCGAACAAGCGAAACAATACCGCTCTACCAACTATGTTCTGCTCTAGTCGCGGAACTTCATACAAAATACCGGAGCGAATCCCGCTCCCCACGTCGGTAGCGAATATTTTCAAGGCTTATATACCTGCTAGTTTTTACTCGCAAGTTCGTCCGCGTGGACTTCAGGTCTAAATACCCGTACTCTTGAAACACCTTTATTCCCATTAGTTCGAAGAGATTTTTTTTTCTCGTCTGTTCGACCGTCAGCTAAAAAAACCTCCCCTACCTGTGAACACACCTGTAAACTGTATTTATATTCTACCTGTGAACAAAATTTCATCGAAATCCGTTCAGCCACTTTAGCATGATTTGACCAACAAACAAACAAACATCCATACTTTCACAGTTATAATAGTAAGATTGAAAAAAATCTGTAGATATCTAACTTAATTTTATTATATCCTACACAAAATAACACTACTATATATACCTACTTACTTACGCATATAATTTTGGTATGTAACAATGTAGGTAAATTACACGTAGGTATAACAAGTAATAAAGAGTAATCAACTAAATACTCCTTCAGTTCATTTGATTTTCTTTTTCTACGTCAACTATCCGTGTTGCAATGTCAATATTGTCAATGTATTTATATTCTTTGACAACAACAAGACATCAATTCGCACAAAAACATAGGCGATAGCCACTATTTAGGTAAAATATTATCCGTAAACACTCGTGGTGTATAGTACTACATATTTTTTTACAGGTTTTACTCATAACTTCGCAGTAACATGCCAAAATATGTAAGTTTATATTTCGGCAGCGCGCTGTACATCCTCCCCTCACAAAAGGCCGCAGCCGACTAGCCATAAAATGTACTCTGTGCGACTAGCCAACTGACGATGATTGAGATTACAGTATGGCGAGACGAAGAAGCTCGCGTTCATACACGGAAATTTCGAAATTTTATTAATTTTCATATACAAATAACACCAAAATAAATAAAACTCATAATTAAAACTGTGAGTAATTTAAAGCCTTTTCTTTTGCAATAAAAACGAAGCAAAAAGACTGTGCCGTTTTGGAGAACATTTGCATTTTAAGACAAAAAAGGGGGCATTTTGAAATGGTTTTTTTCTAAAAGGGGGTTAGCAAATTTAACATTCTGTTCAATTAAAAGTATTCATTGAATCCTTGTCTGTCGTTGTGTATTTCTATATTGCGGATTCAATTAACAGTTTTTTCTAGAATTTGACTTAAATGATGTACGAATTTAGGAAATTCACCCTACTAAAGACCTTAAAATTAAAAAAAAAAAATTAGATAATGTGAACGTTTATGCAAATACTCATCAATAGCTTTAATATCGTAATAGAAAATAACACCCGCAAACCACAACAGATCATTTATAATGATAAGTTCATATGTCAAATTAATTTCTAACTCATACTAACTTTCTGCCATCAGAAAACTGGCAAATACAGAAGTTTTTTTCTTTATTTGAACCTGTATTTACATAGCGATGTGGACATTAGCATAGACAACAGTTTTTTATGCGTACATCGTAACGAATCAATTCGGTTAAAATGCTACCTGGGCAGTCAGAAACATAGTTGAATTGAAAATAGGCTACAATTTACAATGCTGGTAGATATCTAGTGTATCTAGGTGGAAGGCGTAAAAGGAGTAAAAACGGTTCACTAATGTTTGACCGATAAAGGCTACGCAAATCTTCATTCCAAAACCAACATTTTGTACACTATTAATTACACAAATATATAATTCCGCGATTGTATCATTTCGCACCTCAACGATTCGTATACTAATTATTTCGCAAACATTTGATTACTTAATCTATAAAATAATAATTAATTCTGTCAGCAAAAAAAAATACTTAACACAACGGAGCGGCACTTTTCGACCTAACCTGTGTCGTAAATTATTTACAAAGTTATGAGTTATGAAATGAATGGTTTTGTAATAATCTGATTGCCAAGTGAATTATTTATGTAGTGATGTAGTTGTGGAAAGTTGAGATGTGAAACGAAATCGTTGCGAAACATTGGTTACGTAATGAAGAGTTTTGAAACGTTTGACGGTAAAATGAATGAGTTGTAAAAACAGCATATCTCCAAGGCATAGGCACCATCGAGTTTTTTAATATAATTCCTGCAAAATGGTGTTTCTGGTTAAGTGGTAATGTATAGCTCTTTATTTTCTAAAAACAGCTTATCTCGTGAGAATAGACCCCATCGTATTTTTAATATAATTGTCGCAAAATTGCGTTTCTACTTAAGTAATAATACTTATCTCATTGATCTCCAATACAGAACTACGCCTACCGCCATATTTTTTTGTATATAAAAAATAAGTCTGTAGTATAAATGGTAAGGCGCCAGAATTTCTAATACAGAGGAGAAACAGCCTATGTCTTTGGCTTCTGAGGTTATTAAAACTGTGGTGATATGTACGATACTAAAATCAAAGTGACAGCACATTTTCATCCACTTACAAATCACATACTGATTTCTAAATTTTTGTGCAGCAAAAATATTTATAAAACGAAATCCACGCGAAGCGGGCGAAGCCGCGGGCAACAGCTGGTGTAGTAGGCACCACCGCATTACATCGGTAATGCGGTGGTGCCTACGCTTTCAAGTTTCTGCACTAGAACTCCATCACAGAAGAACAGAAGAAACAAGCCAGAGAAACAGCCTAGGTCTTTGGCTTCTGAGGTTATTAAAACTGTGGTGAAATGTACGATACTAAAATCAAAGTGACAGCACATTTTCATCCACTTACAAATCACATACAGATTTCTAAGTTTTTGTGCATCTGTATTGGAAATTACAGGGCCGAACGTAACTACCTGATCGGAAGCCTACCGGCATACCATAGCGGCATGTAGATTAGATAATGCAGAGGTGCTTACGTCCGTGAGCTCCGTCACTGGAGCTCTGTCATCAGTGAAAAGTAAGAAGATAGTGTATAAATAATATGCAGAATAAAATATGGTACATAGGTTTTTTTACATTAACAGTGCATTCGGTTACTGATATCCTATTTATAAACTACTACAAAATTCACATTTCCATTTTCAAAGTTCATATACATAATATCTGTATCCGATATCGTGTAATTAGTAAACAAAGAACTTAATTATCGACAAGCCAATTTACTGTACGTATCGAGCGATGGTCAAACAAAGCTTACATAATATTATATTGTATAGAGTCAGATTAAACTAACAATCCCTTCCATCGCTTCTATAATAATATTATAAATACGAATGCAAGTTTGTTTGTTACGCTTTCACGCGAAAACTACTAAACCGATCATAATGAAACCTTGTACACATATTTTTGGAAGTATTATAAGTACCACCACTGGTGGTAGAGCTCCAGTGACGGAGCTCGCTGACGTAGGCACGACCGCATTACCTGATATACTTACCGCTAAATGGTAGTGTTCAGCACTATCGTGTTCTGGTCAGGTGGCAATGTACGACCCTGTAATTTTTGGCACAGAGGCATAATACCTTAGGCCTCAGGAGTGGTAACACATCTGCATTTCTACCTTGGTCTTTGTGTGAGTGTCTATAGGCTGCAGTCATCACTTAATATCAATGTGAACTGCATGCTTGTTTGCCACTTCCATTACATAAAAAGTAACAGAAAATAAAATAATAAAGTAACATATATATAGATACCCATAGGTTCTCCTGTAGATATGATATGATAACTGCCTTTATTGAGGTTAAAGTTTGTGCTCAAACAGCTGCTCCTAAGGCTTTAAAGTGAGAAACATTACCGCACCTATATATATTACCTCTGGTAGTCGGACTCTTGATTTAATAAAAGTTGTAAAATATGCAGGTATATTCAAGTCATGTTTGGTCAAAAGAATCCCAGAATATATCAAAATAATGTAGATCATTATTTAACTATGTATTGTAATTATGAATGTTCTACGACTCTTCACTTTATTACACCTGAAAAATATTGTTCAAGTATGAGCCTCAAGATGTATGCGGTCGTTGCTTCAAATCCTTATTAATTCGCCGGCCTAGCGTATTACGCGACCACTTTATTTGTGTCACTTCCACTGCCTTATAACAGTGTTGTGAAAAATTTGAAAGATTATTATCTTTTATGTTTTGTACGTAACTTCACGCCTGTAATCCCCGAAGGGGTAGGCAGAGGTAAATGCATGCATTTAATCATACATGCAAACACCCACGACTCGCCGGTTACGTTTTGGCCCATGTAACAGGTGGCGAACCTGTTGCCATCTCCGGGCACATTACCAAACTCCGGGGTACTGGGAAACTTCCAGATAATGGAAAAATCCCAATAGAAGCAGACATAAAGGATTTTAGACCGTTATCTCTAATATCCCCCGACCCGGGAATCGAACCCAGGACCTCCAGCGTAATAGTAGTGGCCTGCTACCACTACGCTACTGAGGCAGTTATGTTTGTATGTTGTTTATGTATGTTTTGTACTTTACAGGAATATAATATATTATATAAAAATAAGTCGGGTTTTCCTTCCTGACGCTTTAAGTCCAGAACGCACTAACCGATTTCCACGGTTTTGCATTCGTTGGAAAGGTCTCGGGCTCCGTGAGGCTTAAAGCAAAAAAAAATCAGGAAAAAATATTTATAAAACGAAATCCACGCAAAGCGAGCGTAGCCGCGGGCAACAGCTAGTGTAGTATTACATCGGTAATGCGGTGGTGCCTACGCTTTCAAGTTTCTGCATTAAAACTCCATCACCGGTAAAACTTATTTTTGAAACGTACCAACCCTTCAAAAGTATATGATAAGCCGTTAATAAACCAAAATTCAATTTAATCTCTACTAGCTCAGCATTCCATAATTTATACGATCTGCTCGGTTGCGATGAAAATTTCAGTTAGCGTCAGCTTCAGTGACGTTATTTCACGTCACACAGATTTATGGCGTCGGCTCTAGACGTTTTCTCGTCATATCACGTTAATATATAATTTAGGTGTAAAATATCAGGTAACCTTGTATCTTTTTTTATATGATGAAAGTAGTAAATACGCTTACATACAGTTCACATCGGAGGTAAATGAAAACTGTAGCCTACATAAGGCTACATAAAAACCGAAAAAAAAATGTAGTTGTGTTGCCACTTTTGGGATTTTTTTTAATTTAATGGAATTGGTAAACAAGCATACAGTTCACATTGATGTTAAGAGATTACTGCAGCCTATAGACACCTACACAAAGTCCAAGGTCAAAATGCAGATGCGTTACCACTCCTGAGGCCTAAGGTGTGATGCCTCTGTGCCGGAAATTACAGGGCTGTACATTCGGACCTGTTCGGAACACGATAGTGCTGAACACTACCATTTAGCTGCAAGTATATTAGGTAATGCGGTGGTACCTACGCCCGCGAGCTCCGTCACTGGAGCTCTACCACCAGTAAAACCAGTTGCATGCTTGTTTGCCAGCTTCCTTCCATAAAAAAAGTTTGAAAAGTATTCGCTTTCAGAGAACAACATTCACGTAATAATGTACATCATAACAGTAGGAGTATAAAACATATGCCAACGCTTTACATATGTTCGTATGAAATACACATTGTAGTTTTTGCTCTGCTGAAGCCTATCTTTTTATTCGATCATTTCACGTTTCGAACGGCGCGCGTGGAATGTAGTCGGCACTGTTATTATGTCGCAAAACCGTAATACGAGTATGTGGCCCAAATTTTACTGGTAATAGTGCTTCGTATTACCTATCCGTCGGTAAATGTTTTCACTCCAGGATAGAAATGTTTGGCTAAATGCTGATCTAGCTCCACAAAGGTGTTAAATGTAATAATCAAAGTGTAATGTTGATATTATATTGTTAATTTTAAGCTTGCTTAAATTATGGAAAATTGTAAAAATATGCCTAAGAGATATTTTTACAAGAGCTGACTGAGTTTTTTCCGGCAAGTTTTTCTCAGATCATATTGGCCTTAGGAACTTTGCCGGTGAATGACAAAGAATGACTCTTTTTCTTTTCTTTTTACTCTTTGTTATCAGTTTGTAAAGGAGAAAAGAGACATTCTACTGATATACTTTTACATTTAGTTTTATCTTAGTGATATTCTTGACTTAACATATATTTTTTATCTTGTTTGACATGTGTATCAATTGTTATTCGCTTTAATTTATTTTGTTTGTTTTCGTCGTGTCATAAGAGGTGCCTGTCACCCTAAATGAATAAATGAGTTTCTGGTTCTCCAATAATTGTAATAATGATGTTGAATTGTTTTTTGAGTTTACGCCTCAAGAAACGATTTGAGTTAAAAAGGCCGGTACGGAAATTTTATGAGTAAAATAAAGTGTAACACGAAATTTGAGGCGTTACGAGCTGTTCCCCCACAAGCACTGCGACCGGGGGGACGGTTTTTTTAATGTAATGGAAGTGGTAAACAAGCATGCAGTTCACATTGATGTTAAGTGATGACTACAGCCTAAAGACACTTACACAAAGACCAAGGTCAAAATGCAGATGCGTTACCACTCCTGAGGGCAAAGGTGTGCCTCTGTGCCGGAAATTAAAGGGCCGTTAGGGCCGGACATTACCTGACCGGAACACGATAGAGCTGAACACTACCATTTAGCGGCAAGTATATTAGGTAATGCGGTGGTGCCTACGCCCGCGAGCTCCGTCACTGAAGCTTTATCACCAGTAAACACTCAGACACATACGTTTCAGGGCTCATCTCTACAACGCATTTGTCTTTTGATTTTTGCATAAACTATATAGATTGCTGTATTCTCTTACCGTTCTCTATCACTATAAAAAAATTGAAACAGCTGAAAATAACACTCGTGCCTACGCTTCCGAACTTCACTGGAAATCCGCCATATACAGACAAAAAAGCCGAGCATTTCCAAATTAAGCTTATTGACTACAGTTTTGATGTTAAAACAGGCCTAATAAACAAGAAAGTTGACCGATTAAACTTAATTGTTCAATGAGTTCTAGTGTCGACTCAAGTTGTTGTCGCGACGGTGCGGCGCCGGCACGTCGTTTGACAGATGGTGTGCTTATGGGGACGACATTCATGTTATCGCATATTGTGATAGGCACGTCGTCTGATAGATGGTGTGGTTATGGAGACAACATTCATGTTATCGCTTATTGTGATAGGCACGTCGTCTGACAAATGGTGTGGTTATGGAGACAACATTCATGTTATCGCTTATTGTGATAGGCACGTCGTTTGACAGATGGTGTGCTTATGGGGACAACATTCATGCTATCGCTTATTGTGATAGACACGTCGTCTGACAAATGGTGTGGTTATGGGGACAACGTTCATGTTATCGCATATTGTGATAGGCACGTCGTCTGATAGATGGTGTGGTTATGGAGACAACATTCATGTTATCGCTTATTGTGATAGGCACGTCGTTTGACAGATGGTGTGCTTATGGGGACAACATTCATGTTATCGCATATTGTGATAGGCACGTCGTCTGACAGATGGTGTGGTTACGAATTCAATGCTCTTAATACACATGAATGGGTTACCATCCGAAAAGGATGGCGTTTTATCGTTTTGATCATCAATCGACATGAAAAATTGTCAGCTATAACAATGGGCAACAATTTCGATAGGCGGTCGCCCACCTGATTGGCACAAGAAGCGTTAAACTCCACCATTTAGAGGCAAGTAGATTTACTGTGTGTTGGGTTTATTGTGTTCACTTTTAAGTAAGACAGACAATTCCTGATAATTGAACGCGACTAAATAAACAATAACAAGTTAAGGTTCACTGCCCGATATTAGTTTTGCTCTCAAGTTTCAGTCGCGACGGAACGGCGCCGGTACGTCGTTTACTGACGACGTGGTCACGGGGGCAATGTACATTTTATCGTGTAGAATATTAAAAGAAAAATAACTGAGACAATTGTTTTAAAAATTTTGTCAGAAGGTTACCATTATGATAATTATGTTTAAAAGTTTTCGAGGCATACAGTCATTGGAATATAACTATTTTCAAGATTGATCTTGCGTATATTGAACTAAAGAAATAATTACATTAAATAAATGTAATGTACAAAAAACACCTTTCATTACTATTTTCTTAGGCACCTTAAAATGTTTGATTTAGTTGTTTTTTGAACCAATAATTAGAATACCACTACGTAATAAAATAAATCCAAATAAAAAATGGAATAAAACATCATCAATCTTTTGAATACCTAATTTTTGTGTCAATTTTAAGATAAATATTGGCATATAAATTAAATATAAAACGATATCTGGTAATTGAAAGTTAAAACGAGTTTTGTTAAATTATACGTGAGTAAATAAACAATAACAAGAAAAAAAGTTCTATGCTCTATGTTCCAGTTTTCGTTTTCAACTTTCAATCGCGACGGAACGGCGCCGGTACGTCGTTTACAGGCGACTCGTTTACGGGGTCAACATACATTTAATCGTACACTACACGAAGAAAAAACTAAATCAAACGATCAATTTAATAATATATTTAGGATCATTTTTTTTTTTTTTATGTAACAAACAAGCATGCAGTTCACATTGATGTTAAGTTATGACTGCAGCCTATAGACACCCACACAATGACCAGAGTTCAAAATGCAGATGCGCTGCCACTCCTGAGGCATTAGGTGATATGCCTCTGTGCCTGAAATTACAATGGCAAAACTTAACCTTTAAACTATTATAGTTTTTTTATTAGATTAGATATTATAGAAAAACATAGTTTTTCGCGAGTTGCATGTTGAAACAAAACAATTGCTACGGATAAATTTTACGCACAATAACCTATGGATAGACTAAATTCATTTTGTAAATGTTTGTGATTCATGTACATTTCACTGATTTTACTTGTACAACTGCAGTGAGGAAACTCTAGGACATAGATATGATCGAATTACCCAATTTGTTTACCGCTATAGGGTATTCGGGGCTATCGTTTTCCAGTAGGGTACTTTTGTATAGCCCAGTGACTTTCAGCACAGTATCACAACAGCTTACGTCTTTAGACGCCAACAGACTGAAATCTCTGGTTTTTATGTCTATAGATGTTTACCGATTACAGTACCATCCTTTTTCATCAAACTACCATCACTGTGAACTGTATGACTATTCGTCTTTTCATGACGTAAAAGTTGATTGTAAGAACTTAATATTGCAGCAGCATTGAAATTACAGGGCCGTACATTACTACCTGACCGGAACACGATAGTGCTGAACACTACCATTTAGTGGCAAGTATATTAGGTAATGCGGTGGTGCCTACGCCCGCGAGCTCCATCATTATTGATGTAATTTTGTAGATATCAAACTGTAGTACCTAAATAGAAGCATGTTTTTTCATACCTAACACAGATCACTATTGCATGTTTGTTTAAAATCATAAAAAGAAAAGAATGAATGAATGAATACACTTTATTGTACACCAGAAAATTTACAACAGATATTATACAAAATAACAATTAGTACAAAAGGCGGCCTTATCGCAAAGCTGCGATTTCTTCCAGACAACCTTCGGGTCAGGAATAATAATAAAAAAAAAAAGAAAATTTAACGTCGGTAGGGTGTACTAATCACACAAATATTTATAAATATTAAAAACTTAACCAAAGTGGTAATGACCATTTGACAGAAGGTTAAAAAAGAAAAAAGTTGGGGTTCAGGGAAATTAAGAAAAAAGGGATAGCAAGTGAGGAGTTAGAGAGATAAGTAGTATTGTTTTACTTTATTTTTAAAGGAAAGAATTGATTGAGCTTGACGAATTGTGATAGGTAAATTGTTCCACAAGTGGACAGCTTCTACGGTAAAAGATAAAAGAAATATATGATAGCTTAATTAAATCTTAAGTTTACTGTAATCGATTACGTAAGAAACTTTGTAATTGTAAACTATGTTTTTTTTTTTAAATACGCTTACACTCACAGCTCTACAGTAGGTATAAACCTGTGTCGTGGGTGCCGTTGTACACATACAACACATACACAGACACCCAGACCCGAAACAACAACAATATCTGTATGTCATACAAATATTTGTCCCGGAACGGGGATCGAAAACGCGACCCATCGAACGAAACGGTCATCTCACACCGCTGGACTAACCGGGTTGTCGTTGATGTTCTTTTCTTTTTAGGAATTAAGGGTTGATTTAATTTAATATTAGGTATTTCTTTTAATAGATGTAATGGCTATTCCAAAGCTGCAGCACTGACGGATTTTTGGTACCGATCCCTAAAAATGTTACTGCGGAACCCTATCCAAATGTTATACAACATCACTAACGAACATTCGCCAGTAAAGCAGCACTAAACTGATACAATACGCGCACGCGCACCAATATAAACCGTTTTTAACACCAAAATGATTAGCCATCAAATTGATGTATGGCTTCCTTGAGGATTGATTGATTTACACCATAAAAGAAAATGAAAGAAAGATGTAAATAAATAGAAAGATATTTTTACTGGTGGTAGAGTTCGAAATTCGAGAGCGTAGGCACCACCGCATTACCAGATATATTATCTGCAGCCAAACGGTAGTAACCTCACGCCTGTAATCCCCGAAGGGGTAGGCAGAGGTGCATTGCATTCAAGCATACATGCAAACACCCACGATTCGACGGTTACGTTTTGGCCCATGTAACAGGTGGCGAGCCTGTTGACATCTCCGGGCACATTACCAAACTTCGAGGTACTGAGAAATTTCCAGAAAAAGGAAAAATCCCAATAGAACCAGAGATAAAGGACTTTACACCATTATCTCTGATAAGCCCCTACGCGGGAAACGAACCCAGGACCTCAGCGTAGTAGTAGTGGCCTGCTACCACTAGGCTACCGAGGCAGTTAAACAGAAAGAATCTAAATATTTTACAGGTAAAAGATATTTTTATTGGTAGAGTTTGAAACTCGAGAGCGTAGGCACCACCGCATTACCAGATATATTATCTGCAGCCAAACGGTAGTGTTCAGCACTATTCTGTTCGGGTTAGATGGTAATGTATGGCCCCATAATAACTCAAGTCTCAGGGGTGGCAACGCATCCGCATTAGGTATTCGTGGTAAAACACAATTTATCCGTTTACCGTTTACCTATCTATACAAATAAATAAAATTGGAGTGTCTGTTTGCAACTTAAAAATAACCGCTTTTTACTAAATGCATATGTATGTATACACGGTACATATACCAAAACAATATTTTTTACTATTTTTGTCTGTCCCGCTAACCTCGGGAACCGCTGGACCGATTTTGACGGGACTTTCACTGGCAGAGGCTAGGCTACTTTTCGATATTAAAATTTATTGCAGACTAACTGCGCCCACGACTTGTCCGGGTAGATACTGAACAATCACAAATTCTCACGCGAACGAAGTCGCGGGCACAGGTAGTCTGCAATAAATTTTAATATCTCTTTATCCCATACAAATTGTAGTATTAAATTCCATGCTTTGTCGTCACACAATACGCTTTGACTGTCGAGCCGGCGAGCTCGGGCATACCTCTGACAGAACTATTTCTTTGGTAACACAAGGTAAACATTAATCTTTTGCTCTCACAATAAGAACTAGTTTACTCACATGGCCTTGTTCATGTGAGTTTTGTCGTAAAAAAATGTTTTTTTTTATGTAATGGAAGTGGCAAACAAGCATGTCTTCATTGATGTTAAGTGATGACTGCAGCCTAAAGACAGCAGCAGATAGACACCCACACAAAGACCAAGGTCAAAATGCAGATGCGTTACCACTCCTGAGGACGAAGGTGTTATGCCTCTTTGCCGAAAATTACAGGGCCGTTCATTACCACCTGACCAGAATACAACAAGTATATTAGGTAATGCGGTTGGAGCTCGCCGGCGTAATATAACCACCAGTAAAATTTCAAATTTAGGTAAAATAACGCAGGTACATATTACTATACCGCGTGGTTTGGGGTAACATTGCCAAATTCCGAAGCATAGCTGAGAATCTAGTACAGTCCAGGACGATCCAGGACTTACTGACAGGCTCGAACATCTGAGCCTGCGCAGAGATATTGGGATTTTGTACCGTCTCTACAATGGTGAGTAATTTGTCGAATTGTTCTACATGGTGCCACTGTCTCTTTTCCTACACCGTACCACCCGCCGAAGAGAGAAGTTCCACCCTCACCGACTGGACACCTGGCAGTGCTCAACGGTGCAATTTTCACGTCCGTCCTGCCCAGATCGTGTAAATTGTGGAACGAACTTCCTTCTGAGATGTTCCCTAAGTGCTACAATATGGGGTTCTTCAAAAATGGCGTCAAATTTTGGAGTTGCCAACGGGCTGGCAGCGCGTTGTGGCAACTCCCCTGGTGTTGCAAATGTTCATAGGCGATGGTGACCACTTTCCATCAGGTGGCCCGTTTGCTTGTCTGTCAACATTAAGACATAAAAAAAAAACAGTAATACCCCGGGCTTACGCGATAGGTGGAACCAGGCGAGAGCGGTGTAAGTCGAATTCGCACAAGTCTGGGTTCACCTTTACTTTGCATATAAAGCCTTGGTTCAAATTACTCATTTGTTGGTCTTTTGGATGACATACCTAATGGGAAATCAATAATGTATACTTGAACTTCTTGTAAACCTAACACGTCACACAATAGATTTTGATACAAACGGATTTTGAAAAAGATTCACCCATGCAATTTGAAAAAACTATTTTAGGCTCTTTCAGACACGATCCGCATAGACCCTTTTAAAAGTCAGAACGAGTCCTTTTCCATTACCTTGAATATCTGATAGTAAATCCCTTTGTGGAAATCTGCTGAAAGGGTGTGAAAATAAGCGGATTTTTTATTGCCTTATCTTTAAATAAATAAAATTTGGGTAATAAAAGTACTATTTTACTAGTGGTAGAGCTCCAGTGACGGAGCTCGCGGGCGTAGGCACCGCCGCGTTACCTAATATACTTGCCGCTAAATGGTAGTGTTCAGTACGGCCCTGTAATTTCCGACACAGAGGCATGACACCTAATGCCTTAGGAGTGGCAGCGCATCTGCATTTTGACCTCTGGTCATTGTGTGGGTGTCTATATGCTACAGTCATCACTTAACATCAATGTGAACTGCATGCTTGTTTGCCACTTTCATAACATAAAAAATATATATACATACTAGCTGTGCCCGCGACTTCGTCCGCGTGAGAATTTATGATTGTTCAGTATCTACCCGGGCGAAGTCGTCGAATGAAGTATCTTTTTGTACGTGTAACTCCTAACCAAAAAGAAACCTGGCAATAACTAACCTTAGGCCTATATTACTTAAAGTAGGCGACCATACGTTTTTATCAAATCGCTAGTGCCTTGAAAATTCGCAAAACGGACACAACCGTCAACGACGTTTGCCCTCACGCGTCTGCCCGCGTTCGGGTCGCGCACTCAGCGATGAGCCACGAGCCACTTCTTCCCCACCGCACCTACCCCGCTCCCCCCACGCCCCGTTCGTCTGGCGCCGCTGCCGGTATTTATCACCGAAACGGTATTTATCGCCGAAATTGCTATGACTCTGCATTTTAAATCTGTGATATCTTCGAAAATATTTATTTAATTTACATGCTGTAAAAAGCCATATTGATCTTTATTAAATGCACAATGTATTTAAGATACTTAATTGGATAAGGATTAATACTGTATTGCTTAAAATCGCTTCGTAAATAAGCCATTATTTCTCGTACAAAGTAAAGGATAAAAAATGGTTATTGTGGGTTATTCCTAAGAGATAAACATATACCATCACGGACTTTTTTGTAGACCTTTTTAAGTTGTACAATACTGTAGTAAATTGTTTTGATCTATCTTGTAGGATTCAGTCAGCGTTTGCAATGTAAGCGCAAAAAATGTGTTTTTTCTACGACCTCACATTAAAAACCTCAAAAATTGTAGCCTATGTGTTATTCTGATGTATAAGCTATATTGTGGTAAAGTTTCATTCAAATCCATTCAGTAGTTTTTACGTGAAAGAGTAACAAACATCCATACATCCATACTTACAAACTTTCGCCTTTATAATAGTAGTAGGATTATAAGCGAGATTCTTGACTTGTAATCACGAACGCTAAATAAACTTTTCGATTTGAGTCTTGTATGTATGTATGTATGTATCTTCACGCCAGGTCCCTAACGGGGTAGGCAGAGAGTGTAGAGCGCCAGACATCCCGGTTCTGACAAACCTCTCGTGCCTCGTCTAACTTCATCATTCTCTTCATACATGCACGCCGATTCCTAAGACTTTTGACCCCACCATCAGACAGAACTCGACCTATTTGGTCATGGTAGGTCAGCCTTGGTCTTCCTGGGCCTCTGCAACCATCCACATTCGCATTGTATATCTGTTTAGTCATTCGCTCATTCGACATTCTTTCTATATGCCCGAACCATCGGAGCATGCCTTTTTTCATTTTTACACCGATACTATCATTCACACAAAGTCTCTTTCTTACATCTTCATTACGAACGCGATCGGTGAGTGATACACCGCAGATCTTGCGCAAAGATCTTGAGTCTTGTATTTTCTGGAAGGTTAATAATAGGATACTTAATGGTCACAATATCGAAAATATCCCTTGGCTTATAAGTTGAAAACAATTAACCAACTGTGCCTGACAAAAAGTGCCAACTCGCCTCTTCGGAAAACCGTGGCGTGATTAAAATAAATCGTTTAATGGGTTGCGAGCCTTTTGTTTCGGCCGCGACTTTGTTTTGATCGTTTAACATTGTTTTGTTCTATTTTGTTAAACAATGCTTTATAAATTAGTGGCTGGTGACACGCGACACTTTGTGTGAAGATAAAATATAATGTTTTGCGTCGTTTTGTTATCGCCCCGTTGTTTCTTTCGCTTGTATTTTCGTGCTGAACACTACCATTTGACGTAGATACATATGGTAATGCTGTGATGCCTAGACCCCCGAGTCTCTGCACTAGAACTCGAATTCAATTATAATATAGCTAAATAACGTTTTTTTTAAAGGGACATTTGTATATGAAAGGTCCCTTTAAAAAAAAACGTTACTTCACGCCTGTAATCCCCGAAGGGGTAGGCAGAGGTAAATGCATGCATTCTAGCATATGATGCAAACACCCACGATTCGCCGGTTACTTTTTTGGCCGTGTAACAGGTGGCGAGCTTATTGCCATCTCCGGGCACATTACCAAACTCCGAGGTACTGGGAAACTTCCAGAAAATGGGAAAAATCCCAATAGTACCAGAGATAAAGGATTTGAATTGTTATCTCTGATATCTTCCGATCCGGGAATCGAACCTAGGACCTCAAGCGTATAGTAGTGGCCTGCTACCACTAGGCTACTGAGGCAGTTAAAAACGGTTTTTATTAAAGGCCCCTTTTCCATACATTGAAATTGTAAATGTCATTAACACTGGTTCATATCATCAAGCCATGATATTTAAAAGTTCTGAAAGGATGTAGTCTGAATAGTAGGTCTTATATAGAAGTTTTTCATTAGCAAAATTGGATGCCGTCTCAATTTATTATCGCTGTCGGAAACACGTTTAAGTGAATGAGATGGACGTTTGAAGACTTTTAGCTTGTTTTTAGCTTGATTTTTTTTTGTTGAGTTTGCTAGTGTAATCTATATGAATAAAACCGGTCAAGTGCGTGTCGGACCACGCGCACTGTAGGGTTATGTGGTTTTTAGGTTTGATTAATGTTATGAAAAAAAAAATTTTTTCTATGGAGTTGTTCAAAAATTTCGGGATCACTTGGTCGACTATTACTCGCAAACTTGTAAATCCAACTTAGGTGTGATAGTTTTCCTTTTAATTTCGTTAATGTAGCTACTATTAACCATAAAAACGATATTTAAATAAACGTTTTGATATCTCTACCACCGGTTTAGAGGCGCACATTTTTAAAGAGCTTAATTATGGTTAATCACCAGTTATACTCGTAGGTTAGACACACATTCACCTTTTTTAGGGGACCTTTACTAAATATAGCTTTATTATAATTGTCCTAGTCCTAGTGCAGTGCGGTCAAATTTTAATTGGAAACCTAGTGGATATATGTTCTCTAGATTATAAATATGCATAAAAAATAGGTTTGCAGCATATCTGGATGAAACGAATTGATTCTGCGATGGGATCCTAACCTATAAATGAATTACTGATTCTGATTTCGGACATGTTTCGGCTGAAAAGATGATTAATTATTAATAAATTAATTAATTAATGGTCATGACGACGTCCTGTTTGTGATTTATTAAAAAAATATGCGAGTTATTGCGAATTATATTCAAAGGAAAACGTAGAGTATTTATTACCCGCGGGAATACGAAGATCAGGGATTCCAATTTATTTACCAATTTGTCACGCGCAAGATTGGTATATATTTTTCCTTAATATTAAGTTAAAAAAATTGGTTTATGAAGATTAATTTGACGTTTCAAAAAATGAGCTATGTAATATTTATACTCTTTGTAGAGATTTTTTTTTGCTACTAGGATGACAACGCGTCTGCATTTTGATCTCCGGTTTTTAGGGTTCCGTATTAAACAAGGAACCCTTATAGTTTCGCGATGTCCGTCTGTCTGTCTGTCTGTCCGTCCGCGGTCTAGCGCAAAAACGATTGGTACTAAAGACTTGAAATTTGGCACAAGTATTTAATCACGCCGATAAAGTGGTAGAATAAAACCATGAAAAATAAAATTATTTAAGATACCTCTCCTACATGTAACGCGCGGATAATTTTTATTTTTCGTTTTCTATATAGTCACTTTAAAGCTTAGCCACAAACAATAAACTTAATCGAAAAATAATATTAGCACATCCTTAACGTTTTTAAAAGACCTATCCAACGATATCTTGCACTATACAGAAAACGAAAAAAGAATATCCAAAAAATATATTATATGTAATATAGTTACATAATATTTACTAATTTTTTTTTTTTCAAGGTTTTTTTTTTGTCGGCGTGATTTATCTTGTGCCAAATTTTAAGTCTCTAGTACCAAAACAGTTTTTGCGCTAAACTGCGGACGGACATACAGACAGACAGACGGCCAAGGCGAAATTATAAGGGTTCCTTGTTTACTACGGAATCCTACAAAGGGCCTTGTGTTACTCGTATATTATGTAGTGATTTAAATCCAAATAAAAATATCTAGATAGGTACATGTCCCAAAACTCGGAAACATTCGGTATACGAAACCCAAACAGTATTTGTCAAACTCTGTATAATTTATACAGTTGTCCCACCATAAATATTAGCGAGACGCTGTCAAACGCTACACGCTGAGCTTTGCCAACGATTTATAGAATGGTAGAGCGCAGAGTGTAAATCAAGTTGTTGTCAGGTTGAGGCTTTAAAACGGACGGAGTGTGGGTGACGGGCATTGTAAAGGTCATTTAGGTCTAACAACATATCGTTATCGCTTATTGTGATAGGCACGTCGTCTGACAGATGATGTGGTTATGTAGGTAGTGGCAGTAATTTTATCGCAGGACGCCGCTGACAATACCATGTTATTAAATTTACTACCTATTGGAATGGTTTGACCGCCATTGTTCGATAGAGTGCAGTCAGCACTAGCGGAAGAATTCTCCACCAGTAGAAGGCGATGGAGTCGTTACGTCCCAATGCCTAGTAGATAGTTCTATGATAGTTTTAATTCGATTCCATTTTAGTTCTGATTTTACTTAATTCAAGTAACTCTTTCTTTTTCTGACACCAGCAAAAAAAACGTTTCACCCAATTCACATGAGATTTGGATAAAAGAGCACTGAATTCGAGACAAGATTGATACCAGCAATCTTCAATGCTCTTAATACACATGAACGGGTTACCATCCGAAAAGGATGGCGTTTTATCGTTTTGATCATCAATCGACATGAAAAATTGTCAGCTATAACAATGGGCAACAATTTCGATAGGCGGTCGCCCACCTGATTGGCACAAGAAGCGTTAAACTCCACCATTTAGCGGCAAGTAGATTTACTGTGTGTTGGGTTTATTGTGTTTCACTTTTAAGTAAGACAATTCCTGATAATTGAACGCGACTAAATAAACAATAACAAGTTAAGGTTCACTGCCCGATATTAGTTTTGCTCTCAAGTTTCAGTCGCGACGGAACGGCGCCGGTACGTCGTTTACTGACGACGTGGTCACGGGGGCAATGTACATTTTATCGTGTAGAATATTAAAAGAAAAATAACTGAGACAATTGTTTTAAAATTTTTGTCAGAAGGTTACCATTATGATAATTATATTTAAAAGTTTTCGAGGCATACAGTCATTGGAATATAACTATTTTCAAGATTGATCTTGCGTATATTGAACTAAAGAAATAATTACATTAAATAAATGTGATGTACAAAAAAAACCTTTCATTACTATTTTCTTAGGCACCTTAAAATGTTTGATTTAGTTGTTGAACCAATAACTAGAATACCACTTCGTAATAAATTAAAATCCAAATAAAAAATGGAATAAAACATCATCAATCTTTTGAATACCTAATTTTTGTGTCAATTTTGAGATAAATATTGGCATATAAATTAAATATAAAACGATATCTGGTAATTGAAAGTTAAAACGAGTTTTGTTAAATTATACGTGAGTAAATAAACAATAATAAGAAAAAAAGTTCTATGCTCTATGTTCCAGTTTTCGTTTTCAACTTTCAGTCGCGACGGAACGGCGCCGGTACGTCGTTTACAGGCGATGCGGTTACGGGGTCAACATACATTTAATCGTACACTACACGAAGAAAACAATAAATCAAACGATCAATTTAATAATATTTTTAGGATCAATGGCAAAACTTAACCTTTAAACTAATATAGATTTTTTATATAACAAGAAAAACATAGTTTTTCGCGAGTTGCATGTTGAAACAAAACAATTGCTACGGTAAATTTTACGCACAACACCTATGGATAGACTAAATTCATTTTGTAAATGTTTGTGATTCATGTACATTTCACTGATTTTACTTGTACAACTGCAGTGAGGAAACTCTAGGACATAGATATGATCGAATTACCCAATTTGTTTACCGCTATAGGGTATTCGGGGCTATCGTTTTCCAGTAGGGTACTTTTGTATAGCCCAGTGATTTTCAGCACAGTATCACAACAGCTTACGTCTTTAGACGCCAGCAGACTGAAATCTCTGGTTTTTATGTCTATAGATGTTTACCGATTACAGTACCATCCTTTTTCATCCAACTACCATCAAACTCAAACTCAAACTCAAAAATTCATTTAATCACTTGGAAATAATAGAATTTGCTTGTGATAGGTCAAATTACAAATATAAAATTAAAGCGAATAACAACTGATACGTTGATTAATATGTCAAAGTAAACAAAATAAAATAAATAATAGTCCAAAAATACTTAATGATAAAAATAGGTATCAACAGAATGTTCCATACTTTCTTTTACAAACGGCAAGATAAGACAAAGACAAGACAAGACTGTTTGCAACTTAAAAATAACCGCTTTTTACTACATCACTGTGAACTGTATGACTATTCGTCTTTTCATGACGTAAAAGTTGATTGTAAGAACTTAATATTGCAGCAGCATTGAAATTACAGGGCCGTACATTACTACCTGACCGGAACACGATAGTGCTGAACACTACCATTTAGCGGCAAGTATATCAGGTAATGCGGTGGTGCCTACGCCCGCGAGCTCCATCATTATTGATGTAATTTTGTAGAATCAAACTGTAGTACCTAAATAGAAGCATGTTTTTTCATACCTAACACAGATCACTATTGCATGTTTGTTTAAAATTATAAAAAGAAAAGAAATATATGATAGCTTAATTAAATCTTAAGTTTACTGTAATCGATTACGTAAGAAACTTTGTAATTGTAAACTATGTTTTTTTTTAAATACGCTTACACTCACAGCTCCACAGTAGGTATAAACCTGTGTCGTGGGTGCCGTTGTACACATACAACACATACACAGACACCTAGACCCGAAACAAATATCTGTATGTCATACAAATATTTGTCCCGGAACGGGGATCGAACCCGCGACCCATCGAACGAAACGGTCATCTCACACCGCTGGACTAACCGGGTTGTCGTTGATGTTCTTTTCTTTTTGGGAATTAAGGGTTAATTTAATTTAATATTAGGTATTTCTTTTAATAGATGTAATGGCTATTCCAAAGCTGCAGCACTGACGGATTTTTGGTACCGATCCCTAAAAACGTTACTGCGGAACCCTATCCAAATGTTATACAACATCACTAACGAACATTCGCCAGTAAAGCAACACTAAACTGATACAATACGCGCACGCGCACCAATATAAACCGTTTTTAACACCAAAATGATTAGCCATCAAATTGATGTATGGCTTCCTTGAGGATTGATTGATTTACACCATAAAAGAAAATGAAAGAAAGATGTAAATAAATAGAAAGATATTTTTACTGGTGGTAGACTTCGAAATTCGAGAGCGTAGGCACCACAGCATTACCAGATATATTATCTGCAGCCAAACGGTAGTAACCTCACGCCTGTAATCCCCGAAGGGGTAGGCAGAGGTGCATTGCATTCAAGCATACATGCAAACACCCACGATTCGCCGGTTACGTTTTGGCCCATGTAACAGGTGGCGAGCCTGTTGACATCTCCAGGCACAGTACCAAACTTCAAGGTACTGAGAATTGCCGGAAAATGGAAACATCCCAATAGAACTAGAGATAAAGGACTTTACACCATTATCTCTGATAAGCCCTTACGCGGGAAACGAACCCAGGACCTCAGCGTAGTAGTAGTGGCCTGCTACCACTAGGCTACCGAGGCAGTTTAACAGAAAGAATGTAAATATTTTACAGGTAAAAGATATTTTTATTGGTAGAGTTTGAAACTCGAGAGCGTAGGCACCACCGCATTACCAGATATATTATCTGCAGCCAAACGGTAGTGTTCAGCACTATTGTGTTGCGGTTAGATGGTAATGTATGGCCCCATAATAACTCAAGTCTCAGGGGTGGCAACGCATCCGCATTAGGTATTCGTGGTAAAACACAATTTATCCGTTTACCGTTTACCTATCTATACAAATAAATAAAATTGGAGTATCTGTTTGCAACTTAAAAATAACCGCTTTTTACTAAATGCATATGTATGTATACACGGTACATATACCAAAACAATATTTTTTACAATTTTTGTCTGTCTCGCTAATCTCGGGAACCGCAGGACCGATTTTGACGGGACTTTCACTGGCAGAGGCTAGGCTACTTTTCGATATTAAAATTTATTGCAGACTAACTGCGCCCACGACTTGTCCGGGTAGATACTGAAGAATCACAAATTCTCACGCGAACGAAGTCGCGGGCACAGGTAGTCTGCAATAAATTTTAATATCTCTTTATCCCATACAAATTGTAGTATTAAATTCCATGCTTTGTCGTCACACAATACGCTTTGACTGTCGAGCCGGCGAGCTCGGGCATACCTCTGACAGAACTATTTCTTTGGTAACACAAGGTAAACATTAATCTTTTGCTCTCACAATAAGAACTAGTTTACTCACATGGCTTTGTTCATGTGAGTTTTGTCGTAAAAAAAGTTTTTTTTTATGTAATGGAAGTGGCAAACAAGCATGCAGTCTTCATTGATGTTAAGTGATGACTGCAGCCTAAAGACAGCAGCAGATAGACACCCACACAAAGACCAAGGTCAAAATGCAGATGCGTTACCACTCCTGAAGACTAAGGTGTTATGCCTCTTTGCCGGAAATTACAGGGCCGTTCATTACCACCTGACCAGAACACAACAAGTATATTAGGTAATGCGGTTGGAGCTCGCCGGCGTAATATAACCACCAGTAAAATTTCAAATTTAGGTAAAATAACGCAGGTACATATTACTATACCGCGTGGTTTGGGGTAACATTGCCATGCACTGGTGGTAGAGCTCCAGTGACGGAGCTCGCGGGCGTAGGCACCACCGCATTACCTAATATACTTGCCATTAAATGGTAGTGTTCAGCACTATCGAGTTCCGGTCAGGTGGTAATGTATGGCTCTGTAATTTCCGGTACAGAGGCATAACACCTAATGCCTCAGGAGTGGCAGCGCATTTGCATTTTGACCTCTGGTCATTGTGTGGGTGTCTATAGGCTGCAGTCATCACTTAACATCAATGTGAACTGCACGCTTGTTTGCCACTTTTATAACATAAAAAAAAAAATATTCCGAAGCATAGCTGAGAATCTAGTACAGTCCAGGACGATCCAGGACTTACTGACAGGCTCGAACATCTGAGCCTGCGCAGAGATATTGGGATTGTTGTACCGTCTCTACAATGGTGAGTGATTTGTCGAACTGTTCTACATGGTGCCACCGTCTCTTTTCCTACACCGTACCACCCGCCGAAGAGAGAAGTTCCACCCTCACCGACTGGACACCTGGCAGTGCTCAACGGTGCAATTTTCACGTCCGTCCTGCCCAGATCGTGTAAATTGTGGAACGAACTTCCTTCTGAGATGTTCCCTAAGTGCTACAATATGGGGTTCTTCAAAAATGGCGTCAAATTTTGAAGTTGGCAACGGGCTGGCAGCGCGTTGTGGCAACTCCCCTGGTGTTGCAAATGTTCATAGGCGATGGTGACCACTTTCCATCAGGTGGCCCGTTTGCTTGCCTGTCAACATTAAGACATAAAAAAAAACAGTAATACCCCGGGCTTACGCGATAGGTGGAACCAGGCGATAGCGGTGTAAGTCGAATTCGCATAAGTCTGGGTTCACCTTTACTTTGCATATAAAGCCTTGGTTCAAATTACTCATTTTTTGGTCTGTGGATGTATACCTAATTATAGGGAAATCAATAATGTATACTTGAACTTCTTGTAAACCTAACACGTCACACAATAGATTTTGATACAAACGGATTTTGAAAAAGATTCACCCATGCAATTTGAAAAAACTATTTTAGGCTCTTTCAGACACGATCCGCATAGACCCTTTTAAAAGTCAGAACGAGTCCTTTTCCATTACCTTGAATATCTGATAGTAAATCCCTTTGTGGAAATCTGCTGAAAGGGTGTGAAAATAAGCGGATTTTTTATTGCCCTAATAAAAAATCCGCCTGGGTAATAAAAGTACTATTTTACTAGTGGTAGAGCTCCAGTGACGGAGCTCGTGGGCGTAGGCACCGCCGCGTTACCTAATATACTTGCCTCTAAATGGTAGTATTCAGTACGGCCCTGTAATTTCCGGCACAGAGGCATAACACCTAATGCCTCAGGAGTAGCAGCGCATCTGCATTTTGACCTCTGGTCATTGTGTGGATGTCTATATGCTACAGTCATTACTTAACATCAATGTGAACTGCATGCTTGTTTGCCACTTTCATAACATTAAAAAATATATATATACATATTATAAGCGAGATTCTTGACTTGTAATCACAAACGCTAAATAAACTTTTCGATTTGAGTCTTGTATTTTCTGGAAGGTTAATAATAGGATACTTAATGGTCACGATATCGAAAATATCCCTTGGCTTATAAGTTGAAAACAATTAACCAACTGTGCCTGACAAAAAGTGCCAACTCGCCTTTTCGGAAAACCGTGGCGTGATTAAAATAAATCGTTTAATGGGTTGCGAGCCTTTTGTTTCGGCCGCGACTTTGTTTTGATCGTTTAACATTGTTTTGTTCTATTTTGTTAAACAATGCTTTATAAATTAGTGGCTGGTGACACGCGACACTTTGTGTGAAGATAAAATATAATGTTTTGCGTTGTTTTGTCATCGCCCCGTTGTTTCTTTCGCTTGTATTTTCGTGCTGAACACTACCATTTGACGTAGATACATATGGTAATGCTGTGATGCCTAGACCCCCGAGTCTCTGCACTAGAACTCGAATTCAATTATAATATAGCTAAATAACGTTTTTTTGAAGGGGACATTTGTATATGAAAGGTCCCTTTAAAGAAAACGTTATTTCACGCCTGTAATCCCCGAAGGGGTAGGCAGAGATAAATGCATGCATTCTAGCATATGATGCAAACACCCACGATTCGCCGGTTACTTTTTTGGCCGTGTAACAGGTGGCGAGCCTATTGCCATCTCCGGGCACATTACCAAACTCCGAGGTACTGGGAAACTTCCAGAAAATGGGAAAAATCCCAATAGAACCAGAGATAAAGGATTTGAATTGTTATCTCTGATAGCTTCCGATCCGGGAATCGAACCTAGGACCTCAAGCGTATAGTAGTGGCCTGCTACCACTAGGCTACTGAGGCAGTTAAAAACGGTTTTTATTAAAGGCCCCTTTTCCATACATTGAAATTGTAAATGTCATTAACACTGGTTCATATCATCAAGCCATGATATTTAAAAGTTCTGAAAGGATGTAGTCTGAATAGTAGGTCTTATATAGAAGTTTTTCATTAGCGAAATTGGATGCCGTCTCAATTTATTATCGCTGTCGGAAACACGTTTAAGTGAATGAGATGGACGTTTGAAGACTTTTAGTTTGTTTTTAGCTTGATTTTTTTTTTGTTGAGTTTACTAGTGTAATCTATATGAATAAAACCGGTCAAGTGCGTGTCGGGCCACGCGCAGTGTAGGGTTATGTTGTTTTTAGGTTTGATTAATGTCATGAAAAAAAAAAAATTCTATGGAGTTGTTCAAAAATTTCGGGTATTACATTTGGTCGACTATTACTCGCAAACTTGTAAATCCAACTTAGGTGTGATAGTTTTCCTTTTAATTTCGTTAATGTAGCTTCTATTAACCATAAAAACGATATTTAAATAAACTTTTTGATATCTCTACCACCGGTTTAGAGGCGCACATTTTTAAAGAGCTTATGGTTAATCACCAGTTATACTCGTAGGTTAGACACACATTCACCTTTTTTAAGGGACCTTTACTAAATATAGCTTTATTATAATTGAATTAGAGTCCTAGTACAGTGCGGTCAAATTTTAATTGAAAACCTAGTGGATATATATTCTCTATTATAAATATGCATAAAAAATAGGTTTGCAGCATATCTGGATGAAACGAAATGATTCTGCTATGGGATCCTAACCTATAAATGAATTACTGATTCTGATTTCGGACATGTTTCGGCTGAAAAGATGATTAATTATTAATAAATTAATTAATTAATGGTCATGATGACGTCCTGTTTGTGATTTATTAAAAAAAATATGCGAATTATATTCAAGGGAAAACGTAGAGTATTTATTACCCGCGGGAATACGAAGATCAGGGATTCCAATTTATTTACCAATTTGTCACGCGCAAGATTGGTATATATTTTTCCTTAATATTAAGTTAAAAAAATTGGTTTATGAAGATTAATTTGACGTTTCAAAAAATGAGCTATATAATACCTATACTCTTTGTAGAGATTTTTTTTTGCTACTAGGATGACAACGCGTCTGCATTTTGATCTCCGGTTTTTAGGGTTTCGTATTAAACAAGGAACCCTTATAGTTTCGCCATGTCCGTCTGTCTGTCTGTCTGTCTGTCCGTCCGCGGTCTAGCGCAAAAACTATTGGTACTAAAGACTTGAAATTTGGCACAAGTATACACTTTAATCACGCCGATAAAGTGGTAGTTAGCTTAAATAATTTTATTTTTCATGGTTTTTTTTTTGTCGGCGTGATTTATCTTGTGCCAAATTTTAAGTCTCTAGTACCAAAACCGTTTTTGCGCTAAACTGCGGACGGACATACAGACAGACAGACGGCCAAGGCGAAATTATAAGGGTTCCTTGTTTACTACGGAACCCTACAAAGGGCCTTGTGTTACTATATTATGTAGTGATTTAAATCCAAATAAAAATATCTGGATAGGTACATGTCCCAAAACTCGGAAACATTCGGTATACGAAACCCAAACAGTATTTGTCAAACACTGTATAATTTATACAGTTGTCCCACCATAAATATTAGCGAGACGCTGTCAAACGCTACACGCTGAGCTTTGCCAACGATTTATAGAATGGTAGAGCGCCGAGTGTAAATCAAGTTGTTGTCAGGTTGAGGCTTTAAAACGGACGGAGTGTGGGTGACGGGAATTGTAAAGGTCATTTAGGTCTAACAACATAGGTAAGCATTTTAATGTCGTTTCTAGCAAGGTTTATATTCATTTATTTCATAATTTCTAATCCGAGATACAAAATTCTCGTGTCTGAATTGTGGCAACTACACTTATCTTCATCGTTTTGACTATGTGAACTGAGTATAGTTTAAATTAATATCATATTGTTTGTATTTAAAATCTCTATTATCAAATAAGATGGGTCTTATATATTATGTATAATAGAGATTTTAAATTTGCCTGAAATAAAATTCCTAAGGGCGAATTGAAAATTGTGACCTCTTGATAGCTAGCCTAACCGTTTTGCCCACTAAACTACAGCAGCTCCACAGAACGTTAATTTTTTTGCCCTTCTCATAACAACCATCCGTTTCGGCCGGTGCAAAACTTTAATTTAACTTTGCTTTTTTATTTCGACAGCTAAACTTTGACAAGTATAGAATCATCTTAGAAAAAAGAATTTTTATTAATGCTTATCATATAACAATGTCCAAAAGTTATACAGCATTGAACATATTTATATGAGCGCTTAGGCCGATCGTACCTCTATCGTCTATTCCGCGTTCTCGGTTCAGGCGTCATGTGACTCTTATTTGTGCGTGCAGCCATACGTAACATGCAATTTTCTTTAACATACAAAGTAGACGGCGAACGCCCATACTAGGTCCGGCCCACCTGAAAGGTTGGCGGACCAGAATGGTTATATTGCTAAAATACTCTTAAAATTATGCCATTTACAAAGAATAAAGAGAAGAAACCATAATCGACGGGAATCCAAAGATATTTGAGGTTACGTTGTTAAGTATGTAATAGGTAGAATACTAATATAGGTATTACCTATGTATGTTCCAAGAAGCTTGAACAGTGAGAATACTTATTCGAACTGATATCCCTATTAGCGTGGTCCCACATTTTCTTTAAACAAAATCCAGGTCGTAGATATAATACAAAAACACTAAAATGCTATCAGTACTCACGGAGCACAAGTGCAGAACCGAATAACAAAAACAAAAATCATAGCTGTCAAAAAGTAGGGATACCAATTTCGAATCAATTTAATCGAATAAGTGTTTATGGTTTACAGGTTAAGTTCGATTTATATCGATTCTTGTAAAACTTATTACTTTGAAAAATGGACGTGAAGTTACCAAAAATGAATTTAAACTAAACTATTCAACGTCATAACTATGATATGTGTATTTACGATTAAAGGTCCAACGAGCAGGATTTTTTAAAGATTTCAAGTATTGCTCTGAATCGATTCCAGAGTATTTACGATTCATATCGATTTATAAGTTTTTTTTTTGTCAATAACTGGTATGTATGTATCTTCACGCCAGGTCCCTAACGGGGTAGGCAGAGAGTGTAGAGCGCCAGACATTCCGGTTCTGACAAACCTCTCGTGCCTCGTCTACCTTCATCATTCTCTTCATACATGCACGCCGATTCCTAAGACTTTTGACACCACCATCAGACAGAACTCGACCTATTTGGTCATGGTAGGTCAGCCTTGGTCTTCCAATAACTGGTAACCCTTTTAAATATGGCGGTGGGACGTTTTTTATCGTTGAACTTCTTTTTTTGTTATATTTCATATCCCATCATATGTATAAAGAAAAAAAAAGATATTTATTTTAATATAGCTTTCATTCCTGTCCGCGGTATGTTCGTGGGCCGAATTTCGCCAATCTCCTTTCCAGTCAAAGTCGCGGGTGGTCACTAGTGTACAGAAACATTAAACGAAACCCTTTCCCGTATCCGATGGTTGCAGCTATCATAGTAATCTCTCTATTTCAGGGTAATGATTCCGAGTCCATTACGCGCAATACATTTACTCTGTTGGAGTTCGTCTGGGGTTGAAATGGGTTGCACGAGTTTATTTGAACTGTATTTGGATCTGCAGATTTGTTTTAGTTTTCAAGTGCCTTAATTATTTTTTAGAATGAAAAACTTAGGTAATTTGCCAATTAAGAAGTTGTATTGTTTTTTCGATGTGAAAATAATAAAGGTCGTATTTTGAGGATCTCCTACATATTTTCTTAAGAATTTTAACTATGGTTTTGAAATAATTTAACAAAATAGACAAAAACTGTCTATTATCCCACTCATCTCTGAAACTACTGGAAAAAAAATTGGTTATAGCTCTCAACCTACAAAATACGGAAAAATGTACAATGTTTATGATATTTTATTAAAACAGAAAATTCATTAATTGTACTGAACCCTGTAAACTCGATTTCAACTCTCACTTGGCCACTTTCTGTTACTAATACCAGTTTTATGATACCAAGAAAAATACATATCAGCTATACTCATAAATATTTGTACATACCTAAATCCGATAATACAAGCTCGGTAATCCTTCTCCTTATTCAAACAAAAAATAATACGAGCGAGCAACACAATCTATCTTTTCCGGTGCCGTGATTTTCTCTACCCTTTCTTTTTGTGTATTGAATACTGTTTACAGGCGTCAGGGATATATTTCACTGATATCTTTTTATAACTCTGGTGTCAGAATTCCAGTGTCGGAGTTCGCGGATGTACACACCACTGCATTACCAAATCCGGTTAAATGGTAATGTATGGCCTCGTCACAACCATCATACAGGTAAAACAAGTTACACCTCATGTAGGCAACGCATCTGTGTAGATGCACGTAGATGTGTATAAGCTATAGAAATTATTATACCAAGTCCGCGAGGCTGCGGGCACATCAAACTGGAAGTATACGTGGTCAAAACAAGGTCGAATACTTGCAAAGAAAAGTGATGATAGTAGAACTTTTTCTATCCGCTCAACTATTGATATCAAGCGTACTATTTGTAATATCAATGATGGCAATCATAATAATTATTAGTGTAATTCATGTTAATTATGTTTTTCTTTATACACTGTTGAGTTATTTAACTGCAGTAATTATTATGTATGGCTGTGAAACCAACCACTTCAAACATATTTAAAGACAAACTGCTCATATATAATACACATTCATATACACTATAATAATCAATATCCAATATTACAAAATGTCATACTAATTTTACTCTTAAACAAGCTATATAATATGCAAAATACAAATCTGTATGATGGTACTTACTTATGTATTTACAATCACCTTGGTTTTCATATTTTATAATTATTTTTATTTATTACTTTTTAAATTCTATAATATTTATTACACTCTCAGTTAAAAGAAACTAATTTTCAGTTACCTATATCCAAATTATCAAAAATGTTTGTAATAAACTTATTTTATATATCTTATTGTAATCCACGTAATATATTATTATATTCTTAAATTCCCTATTACAATAATTTCCAGACTTATTATCTGTAATAGTGTGTGGTGTTATGACTTACCTACCTATACATATTTATGAGTATCAACAATTCGTATATTCCATATACGTATATACTTATATACTTATATACTATATATTTATTTATTTATGTTAGACATTACGTACTGTTTAGATATTTAATGTTTTTATCATGAGTTTTTTGGTTGATTTGCGTATTTGATTGGTTGTAAAGTATTTGTTTGTAATGATTGTTATATATACATACATATTTATATATCCATATATTTTCATTTCCATAATCTAGGCAGGCAACCAACTTGTAGTTCGTAAAGGCACTGCAACACAGGACTCATCAGAATATCAGTGTTGCAGCACCCGCTGCAACGAATAGCTGAGATGAGTGCCTTTCACTTGATCTCACACAGCCATTCTTCATGTGTTTTTTTTTCTATTTGTTTCATTGTTTTTTTTTTCGGTGTTATGTATGTGTGTATCAAGTAAATAAAAATATTTTCTTTCTTTCTTTCTTTCTATAGTGTTCGCTTACCATGAAACATGCATGCTTGTTTGCCACAATTTTCACCATCATTAAATAAATAAATATAAAATTGTGTTTGTGATGCCGGTTTATGCCATACAAAGAAAAAAAGGTTACACTTAACATTTGAGCTCTCATAAAAAATGTACTATAAAAATCCGATAAAACAAGCACAAACAAGAAATATTACGACCGAGCAACACAATCTATCTTTTCCGGTGCCGTGATTTTCTCTACCCTTTTTCTTTGTCGATCGAGTGCTGTTTACAAATGTCGGAGATATATTATTGATTCAGTTTTTACTTTTCTGATACTAAATACACATTGTTGCGATCATATTCAGCACTATCGCATTCCAATTAGTTGTTAGTTTATTATTTAATTTGGTTATAATATCTGACCGCGTAATAGCTATCACAAAGTCAAATCTATTTTTATGTGAATAGTCATGGTAATCCATTTAAACAAAATGATGTTCCGAAAAATTTAATCAGGTATTTATGCTTTTTTACTGTTAAATATTCAGAAACTTTAAATATTACTTTTTATATAAAGAAATTTTATTATTTTTAACCAGTGCCTGGAAATTTTGCATTGAAGCGGTAATTGGTAAAGCTCACACTACCTATTTAAAAGTTAAAAGAAAAAACGGACTTCAGGCGAGACTTGAACTCGCGACTACTATACTTACTTATCCAATCGCTCTACCATCTAAGCTGTCGAAGTTCACTGAGGCAGATAAGTAATGTCCTAGTTCGATCTATTTTCCATTTTAATTATTACACGTACCCTTTTTGCCTGAAGAAAACCGGATGTATCTGAACATGCCGCTCCAGAGCCTACAATTCTCATCGTTAGAAGAAGGCAATAAATAGCCCTTCGCAGTATTACAACCCACGGGTTGGCAGACTTTGTATATAGTAAAGTGGAAAGCTAATCGTGGGTGGATATTTTTACCGAACTGGCATCCCGCCTCGGCTTCCCAATTACAGGATATATAATCAACTTCACAAAAAGATCAGGTTTATATTTTTTCTTTTGAAAGGCGTTACACTCCCTAGAAGCCGTACGGCCCTGTAATTTCCGGCACAGAGGCATAACACCTTAGGCCTCAGGAGTGGTAACGCATCTGCATTTTGACCTTGGTCTCTGTGTGGGTGTCTATAGGCTGCAGTCATCACTTAACATCATTGTGAACTGCATGCTTGTTTGCCACTTCCATAACATAAAAAAGCGCGCATGGCCCCGCAGCTGGTGTAGATCGCAAGCGATCTTTTCGGTTAAGTGATACGGGCGCAATCGGGTGTGTGATGGGCGACGGCTGGTGGCAAATTTAAAAATGCGCGTTTTTGTGCTTCGGAGGGCACGTTAAGCCGTCGGTCCCGGTTGCTATCGATAGATACCAGTCGTTAAACCTTGTCGGAAGCCTTATAGGCGGCTTGAAAACATCCGACAGCAACATAGCCGAATCTCCATCAACCCGCATTGGAGCAGTGTGGTGGAGTAAGCTTCAGGCCTCTTCTCAAGTAGGGGAAAGACTCGTGCTCAGCAGTGGGACGTATCAAGGGTTGCCATTATTATTGTCCCAGTGTTCCCCATAATGAGCGGTGGCAGCGTCACCTCCAGCCGCCTTAAAAAAACTTAATTGGATAGAAACAATTCAGACGCACAAACAACATTTTATAAACAAGTCAACCTCAAACATATTTTTATTTAACACCCACAAGCGAGATGTAAAAACTCTATAAAGCCGAGGTTCACTTTATTACGGAACCGTAAAGATAACCAGCTTCGGAATTCTGAATCCCTTTTCAACATGTTTTATGTTGAAAAAGATAAACTGTTTTTATATGTGATGAAAGCAGCGAACAAGCATACAGTTTAACTCGCGTATATTAAACTAAAATGATTTTTAAAATCAACCCGACGTTTCGGTCGCTTTTCAGCTTCCGTGGTCCCGGGCAGACTAAAAATAGTTTTATTTCAATGAGTGTAGCTCGCGAAAACCTAAGAACATATCACATACAGTTTAAATTAAAGGTAAGTTACATAGTTACTGAGGTATTAATGGTTTTAAATAGCATTCAACAAGGTAAGTAAACCTATTTTTTTTTAAATGACATAGTCTGAAAGTAACTTTGAAATGAAAGTAACACACATAAAACTTATTAAAATCGGTTATCGGTTGGTAAAATCGGTACGAAATTAAAAACTAAAAAAAAAACTATCAATAATCCAAAGAAAATGTAAAAAACAAATTATGGGATCCCATACTTAGCAAGATTAAATCCCAGCCGCAGCAGTCTGCAAGACCTCAAGATACCATAAGTAATTATTGTGTTAATCCTGAACGCTACGCAAGGCGTTTACGAAATCGATGGAGGTAGCTACATATAATTTTTTCACACTTCTGTCAGACAAATGTCACCTCAGTCTGCCCGGGACCACGGAAGCTGAAAAGCAACCGAAACGTCGGGTTGATTTTAAAAATCATTTTAGTTTAATATACGCGAGATAAATCCGTAAAAATAGTTTTATTTCAAATTATGGTTGTTTTGCATAGTGTGGCAATAGATGGCGCTACTGCAACCATAAGGCAATGCAATAAATGTGAAGGAAAGATTTGACAAATCGGGCAGGACTTCGGTAGCTCAGTTGGAAGAGCGGATTTTTCTTTCCATTTTTCTTTAAAAAATAAACACAAATTATGGTTTGAAAAAGATTAACATCCCTATTAGATTCTTTATAGAGTGCCCAACCACATGCAAAACACAAACTATTACAAAAACGTAATATTCACCAAGATATTTTAAGGTTTCTTGATTGTAATAAGGTTGACATTTACACGGTATGTATGTCCGATTTCGGTGATGCCGCCAAGAAGCTTCTAGACTGGAAAAACCTTGAGTCCAGACCCGATTCCATGGCTAAAAGATGAAAAGTGACAGACTACCAATAAACCACCTAATATTTTTGTAATCCACTTTAAAACGTAATAGTTTAGAATCCCTGCATAAAATTGATGACAGAAATTCGACTTACCTAATAAGTAAAAACAATAATAATTAATAATAATAATCATTAATATTGCAACTCACATTATTATCTAGCATTGTTTTTTTTTATGTTATGGAAGTGGCAAACAAGCATGCAGTTCACATTGATGTTAAGTGATGACTGCAGCCTATAGACACCCACACAAAGACCAAGGTCAAAATGCAGATGCGTTGCCACTCCTGAGGCCTAAGGTGTTATGCCTCTGTGCCGGAAATTACAGGGCCGTACATGACCACCTGACCGGAACACGATAGTGCCGAACACTACCATTTAGCGGCAAGTATATATATATATAATATAGTATATATATATATAGTATATATATATGAAGCGCGCATGGTCCAGCGGCTGGTGTAGATCGTAAGCGATCTCCTCAGTTAAGCACTACGGGCGCGGTCGGGTAGTGTGATGGGTGACCGCTAGTGGCAAATTAAATGCGCGTTTCCGTGCTTCGGAGGGCACGTTAAGCCGTCGGTCCCGGTTGCTATCGATGGATAGCAGTCGTTAAACCTTGTCGGAGGCCTTATGGGCGGTTTGAAAACATCCGACAGTGGGTTGGCCACTAACCCACCCACCTCCACCAATCCGCATTGGAGCAGCGTGGTGGAGTAAGCTCCAGGCCTCCCCCCAAAAAAGGGGAGAGACTCGTGCCCAGCAGTGGGACGTATAATGGGTTGCCATTATTATTATATATATATTTACATTGTTACAACAAACTCATAACATCACTACTCTGAAGCTCAGAAATCTTGTTTCAGTTTGCTAAAATTCCAATCTCATCATAGAGCTTAACCCGCGAGCACACGCGCTATGAGCATTTCCCTCCCGGTAAATTTCAAATTCCCGCCATTTATTGATTTAATTGTCTATGGTCGTCGTTTGCGCTATAGCTGAGTTTTATACTACCCCCGTCCCGCCCATAACGTTTTTTTTCATGTTAGTGTGCATTCATCGCTCAGTGGAAGTGGTTTGTTTAGCCGGGTCACGTCGCGCGGCATTTTGCTCATCGCGCGAGTTACAACGTACGTATTATTTTTCATTTGGTTTTTTTTTTCTTACAGTATTATACCTAACTTAAAGTCTTTATTTTAATTTTATTGTTTAATACTGGTGAACAATGAGTCCATAATGCAGTGTGCATATAAATATAACAATATTTTTACAGATATACAAGAATAGATAGACAAGAAAAACAAATTTTGGTGTGGCTACAAGAAGATGATTCCGTAGACATCGAAGCAAAGATTTTTAGAGCTGATGCTATTGAAAGTGACGGAGAGAGTGAGCACAGCGATCATAACTTTTTACTGGTGGTAGAGCTTCAGTGACGGAGCTCGCGGGCGTAGGCACCACCGCGTTACCTAATATACTTGCCGCTAAATGGTAGTGTTCAGCACTATCGTGTTCTGGTCAGGTGGTAATGTACGGCCTTGTAATTTCCGGTACAAAGGCATTACACCTTAAGCCTCAGGAGTGGTAACGCATCTGCATTTTGACCTTGGTCTTTGTGTGGGTGTCTATAGGCTGCAGTATTCACTTAACATCAATGTGAACTGCATGCTAGTTTGCTACTTCCATACTGGAACTCTGCTAAGTGAATAACATTGATCTTGACGAATAAGTTTTTCTTTTTCTTCATTTATTATCATTGAAGGAATTGAAAAATTTTATGATTATTATGTTTTAACCAAGTAGTTTAAATTTTAATTTTTAATTTACTATTAATATATGATTTTGCTTTTACTATATGTAATGGTTATTCGCTCTAGGTAGTTTATGATTTATTGACGTTTTGAAAGTATCTGTAAAGATCTATTCGAAATAAAAATATTTTCTATTTCTATTTCTTCTATTTCATAACATAAAAAAACAACACTGATACTGAGCAGTCATCACCGGAAGATGATGATGGTTAGAGCTGATGGAATCTGTGCAATCTGTCCGAGTCGTAAAAATCACAGGACAAAAAAGATATGTTTTACTTGTAAAAAAAAATATGCACAGTACATGCTATTACTTTGTGGGACATATGTAAAGCTCATGCATTTGATGAAGATTAATGTTTTATTGTTAAACTCTTTTTTTTTTGTATAAGTGATTATATTTTTCGTTTATACTAAAAGTGCACTTAAGAAATGCCAATTTAGTTCCTGAATTTGTTATTAAAATTTTATAGTATAACGAATGTTATATATTAAAGATAAATATTTGATTTGATTATACATGTTTGTTTTATTATATATAAGCAGTAAAATATATAAAAATACTATAAATTGTGTACTTTTTGGTTATTTGTAAAACGTGAGCAAAATGCTCTATACGCGAGTGCTCGTATAAGTAAAAAAGGCGCGGGTGCTCCCGGATTAATTTTAGGTTGGGGAAAAAGTTTCTTCGCATTTTTTAAGATAATTCAAAACATTTCTTAATATAGTTTATTTAAATTTAACTTAAGTATGTATGTACCATTTTGTTCGATAACCTTTTGCCATCTTGTAGGTAGGGACATGATCCCATTGCTATAAAAATTTTGGGACTTCTCATCAAAATACCGCGACAAGTGGATTTGGCAGTCCTATCGTGATGTTAACCTAACATTGCATAAAGAATTCTGAAGAGACCGAAACAGGTGGAAATCTGAAGGTGCAGGGTCAGGACTATACGGCGGATGCATTAACACTTCCCAGCCAAACTCTCTTAATTTTTGCTGAGTGGTTGTGAGGTCTAGCGTTATCATGATGAAACACCACACCCCTTCTGTTGATCAATTCCGGCTGCTTTCTCTCAACTTCTTGCTTTAATCTCATCAGTTGTTCGCAGTAGAGTTCAGAATCGATAGTCCTGCCTGGTGGTAATAGCTCATAATGAATAATGCCCTTCCAATCCCACCACACACACAACATCACCTTATTGCGAGTTAACCCGGGTTTCGCCACAGTCTGTGAAGCCTGACCGGCCTTTGACCACGACCTTTTTCGCACGTTCTTGTCGTACGTGATCCACTTTTCATCACCAGTTATCAGCTTCTTCAAAAATAATTCGGTTTCATTACGTCGTAATAAAGAATCACAAATGAGTACACGGTTCATTAGGTTTCTTTCAGTGAGCTCGTGAGGTACCCAAATATCGAGCTTTTTTTTGTACCCAGCTTTTTTCAAATGCGCCAAAACTGTTTTGTGATCAATTCTCAGTTCTTCAGCTACGTCGTAACTACTGATATGTCGATCTTGCTCCACTTTTTCAAAAATGGCATCCATTTTATCCGTAATAGGGCGACCAGAGCGAGGTGGATCTTTGACATCAAAATTTCCGGATTGAAAACGCTTAAACCAAATTTGTGCTACTCTCACAGACACTGCTAGGTCCATAAATATCGCAAATTTTTTTCGCGGCTTGCGTTGCATTTATACCTTTTTTGTAGTAAAATTTTAATGTATCGAATTTCTTCATTAGATTCACTCATCTTGACAGTACGAAAAACAAATGAAAATCACACATTTGCCTAATTTGAATTTGGAATTATGTTCTTTAAAATTTTAACTTTCAATGATACCAAAACCAGCCAGATACAAATACTACAGCCAAAGAGATTTTATTACAAGTTCATACATACTATAATGCGAAAAGACTTTTTCCGCAACCTATTACAAAAGTAACATAATCGCTAGCGGTCAATCCTTTGATCGCTTTGTAATTCCCAACGGAACCCCAATTGCAAAGAACAAGCAAAGCGTGTCGATTCAACGTTGTTTAATACAATCGACTATCGATATCCTTAGACGATTATTCCAGAAAACAAATTTATTGCTCCTCACACTTCGAAGGTGCCACTGAACATTTTCAAAGTAAAAATCCTTATGTTTATTATTTTGCCCTAATAAGAGATCGCACTTGAGATGTAATGCATAATAAGAATAATAATTTTGCCAACTCTTGATACGTTCCACCGCTGGGCATGAGTCTCTCCCCTTTTTGGAAGGAGGTCTGAAGCTTACTCCACCACGCTGCTCCAATGTGGGTTGGTGGAGATACGAGTTAGTGGCCAACCCGCTGTCGGATGTTTTCAAACCGCCCATAAGGCCTCCGACAAGGTTTAACGACTGCTATCTATCGATAGCAACCGGGATCGACGACTTAACGTGCCGTCCGAAGCATGGAAACGCGTATTTTTTTTCTGTCACACATCACTCACCCGACCGCGCCCGTATCGCACAACCGAGTAGATCGCTTGCGATGTACAGTACACCAGCCGCAGGGCCATGTGCGCTTCATGTAAGGCATAAACATAATTTTACTTTCTACTACCACTAAACCAACGAGCAGAGATTATAATAGCCAAACAATTGTTACATATTTTATTACCTTGCAGACTTTATTACCTTCACAAAATCTAAAAAAAACCTATCTATCTTACATTGTTACATTCAATTACCTATAAAATCCATCCCTAAACTAGAATACAAACAAAAACAATTCGATCGTAATCCTTTGACCACTTTGCATACCCCGACGGTATCCCAATTGCAAAGAACAAGCGAAGCGTATCGATACAAAGTTATGTAATACTATCGACATCCCTAGACGATTATGTCGGTAAACAAGTTTGAACGGTTTTGCATTTTACATTTTGTGTGCTCATGACTTTATAGTTCCTTTACTTTCATAATAGCATAAGTGCACGGTACGAAAAGGGGTTTTTAATTTTTAATTTATCCATTCATGCCATACAAATAAATAATTCTATTCTTCAGCTTAAGTCAGGCCGAAGCCTTACCTCTTTGTATGAGAGTTACTCTTCTATTAATAATAGAAGAGTAACGCCATCTAGCCTTAACCGGTTGACAGTCCCTCAGCCCATATATGGGCTGTTTCATTGTTAAAATAATTTTATTGTCTGGTTTTGGGACTTTCAACCTAACAGCTTCTTCTTATAAGAACGTTAAATAATCTAGACTAATATTATAAAGAGGAAACGTTTGTGTTTTTGCATGTATATTTGTAACCTTTTCACACAAAAACTACTTTTCGTTCACCATTGGAAAGCTCCATCTTCACAGAGTGATATAGGCTTATATTACGCACACACACGTTGTCGGATCCGGGTCAGTGGGAACTGTATTTCAATGCTACCAATAGTAACTATAGCAGCTCGTGTAAACTATAGTATAGTTCTTACCCTGTCGGATCGGCCTGACTTAAACTGAAGAATCTATGAGGTGCAGCTGCGAGACACTGCTTCTTATGTACCTACTAGGGTTGTTGAGGAAGTGATTATGAGGAAGAGGAGGAGGAAGAGGAATTGTGATGCGCCAATTTAGAGGATGCGGATGAGGAAGAGGATATTTTTACGAGGAAGAGGAAGAGGAAGAGGAAGCAGATGACATAATAATAATAGCAACTCTTGAAACGTCCCACTGCTGGGCACTGGGCACGAGTCTCTCCCCTTCTTGAGGGGAGGTCTTGCTCCACCACGCTGCTCCAATATGGGTTGGTGGAGTTACTTGCAAGGGTTAGTGGCCAACCCGCTGTCGGATGTTTTCAAACCGCCCATAAAGCCTCCGACAAGGTTTAACGACTGCTATCTGTCGATAGCAACCGGGACCGTCGGCGTCCTGCTCTCCGAAGCACGAAAATGCGCATTTTAATTTGCCACTAGTGGTCACCCGTCACACACCCGACCGCACCCGTATCGCTTAATCGAGTAGATCGCTTGCGTTCTACACCAGCCGGGAGGCCTTGCGCGCTACAGAAAGATGAGAAGAGGATAGGATAGGATACGAAGATATAAATACTAGCGGACCCAACCTAAATCCGCTGTCCTGTCTCTATCTGCTTAACTAAGTATATATGTATACAAAAAAATAATTAAAAGAGCATTTTGTAGTGGTTGGTCCACTACAAAATGCTCTTTTAATTATTTTTACTATGAATCTAAAATCTAAACCATTCTCAAAACACATACGATAAAGAATCATCAAAATTGGTCCAGTAGTTAAGGACGAGTTCAGTGACATATCTACACAACGACATTGCTAAGGCCTTTGACCGGGTCTGGCACAGGGTACTTCTCGCGAAACTTCCATCCTACGGTCTTCCCGAGAGGCTATGCAACTGGACAGCCAGCTTTCTGTTTGAGTGTTATATACAAGTCTTAGTTGACTGTCAGCGCTCAGACAGACTACCTATCAACGCTGGTGTGCCGCAAGGCTCTGTGCTATCTCCCACGCTTTTTGTTCTGCACATCAATGAAAATTGGAGTTTTGCTCCAACATGGAAATGGATGGATTGAAATGTTGGAGCAAAACTCCAATTTTCATTGCTAGACCGATGATAGTACGGGATATGCACACTACACTAGCCGTACAAATGCCTCTCGGACACTTATCGAGGAAAGAAGGACTAGACTTGTGTCTGAAATCGAGCACTCTCTGGAGCGGGTCTCGGATTAGGGTCGACTTAATTTAATGCAGTTCAACCCCTCGAGGACACAAGTCTGGACGTTCACCGCTAAAAAAAACGCCATGCATTGTAGCACCACAGTTCCAGGGCATTCCGATCGCCGTTGGTAAGAGTATCTGTATCCTGGGCTTTGACATATCGAACGAAGTGCAATTCGGGAGTCACATTGAGTGTAAGACCAAGTTGGCATCCAATAAGCTAGGGGTGCTTAACAAAGCCAGGCAGTATTCACTTTCACTTCGGGGCAACTACTACTACTCATACTCATTTGTGGGCGGGAGCCCCCAAATACTAGCTTGGTCCACTTGAATCCCTACAAAAACGCGCCGTTCGTATTGTTAACGATTCAGGACTTACTGACAGGCTCGAACATCTGAGCCTACGCAGAGACAGAGACATTGGGAGTATGTGCGTGTTGTACCGTCTCTACAATGGTGAGTGAACTGTTTGACATGGTGCTACCATCTATTTTCCTACACCGTACTACCCGCCGAAGAGAGAAGTTCCACCCACACCGACTGGACACCTGGCAGTGCTCAACGGTGCGGTTTTCACGTTCGTTCTTGCCCACAACGTGTAAATTGTGGATCGAACTTCCCTCTGAGGTGTTCCCTAGGTGCTACATTAAGAGGTTCTTCAAAAATGGCGTCAAAGGAGTCCTTTAGGGCTGGCAGCGCGTTGGCAACTCCCCTGGTTTTGCAAATGTTCATAGGCGACGGACTTACTTACTTACTTACACTTTCCATCAAGTGGTCCGTCTGCTTGTCTGTCAACCTACAGACATAAAAAAAACACACGCACACCAAAAAAATAGATGAGTGAATGACACAATTTCATTTAGGAATTGAAATGAAAATAAGAATGCAGTCTTTATTTCTTTGTTAATTAGGTATTTAAGTCGAATATTATTAATCAAAATAAAAAAATTGAATACTATTAATCGAAATTTATTTTAAACAGGGAGGTTAATTTTTATAAAAACAATATTTGGACGCTGTTTCCCCAACAACCGGTTTTATAGCTCATCATATACCAATACAGCATTGCTAAGAAGTCGTTTGCTGGTACATTTGATGGAAGAGAAGATAGGTATTGTAAAGATACAGTTCTGTAAAGCCCCGAATATTTCGATTTTTTGAGTTGAGTACGCGTATAAACAAAATAATGTATGTCAATAAAATTAAAACAAACAATCAAGGAACAGCGCCGGTGGCGGGTGGGAAGGTCTCGCTCGCCTGTTCGGCCTGGCACCGTGCTGCGGCGTGTGCGTTGCCATCGATACGCAACGCGCATGCGCAACAAAATTCCTCATAAATTCCTCTTAAATTTTGAGGAAGCGGTAGCGGAAGAGGATTTTTTCATTTTAATTTTTGAGGATGCGGAAACGGTTGAGGATCCCAAAATATTGCGGAACTTCCTCATTATGAGGAAGAGGAAGAGGAATCCTCAGCAACACTAGTACCTACTATACTTAATCTTTACATCTTTTTTCTATGTTACTCCGTACTTTTGAAACGTAGTTCCTTATGGGACGATGCGGACGTTTTTTCCCGGTTAGGGTTAACCGGGAAAAAACGTCCGTAACGCGTAACGTAACGTTTTTTTATATAATAAAAATAGCAAACAAGCTTGCAGTTCACATTGATGTTAAGTGATGACTCCAGCCTATAAACACCCACACAATGACCAGAGGTCAGAATGCAGATGCGTTGCCACTCCTGAGGTCTAAGGTGTTATGCCTCTGTGCCGAAAATTACAGGGCCGTACGTTACCACCTGACCGGAACACAATAGTGCTGAACACTACCATTTAGCGGCAAGTATATTAGGTAATGCGGTGGTGCCTACGCTCGCGAGCTCCGTCGTTGGAGCTCTACCACCAGTAAAAAAAGATTAAGATTATTATTAGAGTCAATAGCCTTCTTTAAATCCTACTAAGCGTTCCGAAAGACTGAATAAAATCCAGGTATAAAAAACAAGCTCTGTAAAATACAGATAAGATCTGTAAATTAAAACGTTTGTTCACCCCAAGTAAATATTAATATTATATGAAATCCTCAGACTGAGCATCTAGCTCTAATAAAGTTAAATTAATGCAAATATATTGCGATAAGTTTTTAAAAGGCGATAAAAATGAATCATACTTAGGTTGTATGAAAATATAAGTTTTATGGTACAGATTGAAGTAAAAAAGAATATTTTTAATGTACTAGCTATTCCCGCGACTTTGTCCGCGTAGATACTGAACGATAATTTTGTTAAATTTTACGCGGATAAAGTCGCGGGCACATCCAGTCTAAATTAAATACGTTTATCTATCTAAATTGCTGCCCAAAGAAGTTTCAATCACTAACCTATCTCTAACAATTGTTACTTGTATAATGCCTTCCGCTAATTAGTTCCAAATTAATAATGAAATTAATCCATCATTAGAGTATTAGTGGAATCTGTTCATCGGCTTAATCCGTCGGCCTGTGAAGTGATGTGGATATATTAACACGGTTTGTCGTATCTGTCACGTGTATAGGATAGCCGGTTGCCCACCATCTAGCCTTAACCGGTTGACAGTCCCACAGCCCATACATGGGATGTTTAAGGGTCTTTTTTTTTATTGTAAAGGATTTACAGACAAGCACACGGGCCACCTGATGGAAAGTGGTTACCGTCGCCTATGAACATTTGCAACATCAGGGGAATTGCCAACGCGCTGCCAGCCCTGAAGGACTCTTTTGACGCCTGTTTTGAAGAACCCCATATTGTAGCGCCGGGGGAACACCTCAGAGGGAAGTTCGTTCCACAATTTGCACGTTCTGGGCAGGAATGAACGCGCGAATCGGGCTGTTGAGCACTGCCAAGTGTCCAATCTGTGCGGGTGAAACTTCTCTCTTCGGCGGGTGGTACGATGAAGGAATGGAGACGATGGCACCAGATCGAACAGTTCATCAGAGCAGGTCATAGCTCACTACAGCTACCCGGCACCCGACCAGTACCGCCTCGTTTTACAGCGTCCACTCGTTATCGACGTTTGGACCACGGGTGAACGATGCGATGTTACTTGTGAACCACTCGCGGACAGCGCGCGGTCCACTTGGGAACAGCGCGTTGGCATTGCAATGTAAAAAAAAGGGGAGAGACTCGTGCCCAGCAGTGGGACGTATAATGGATTGCCGTTATTATGCTAAAAATAAAGCTAAAAATATATTTATAAAATACCTACCGATTTTTGGAAATCTGATATTTTTAGATTGGGATAAGGAACATGCACGTACAAATCTATACACACACTATTGTGTATATTGTCATTCATTTAATGAATTATTGATTTATCGACAATTTGGAAGTAAATTTCATTTCATTCATTGCACCCGTGTGAAGATGAGACGAGCCAATAGGAATTAAATAAAGTAATTTTAAAGGTCGGTAGATATAAGTTTAACATTGTATATCCTTACATGGAATCAAGCTCAAAGTTAGGTATGTCCGTCCAAATTTCCAGCATCATCCACATAACTAAAGTTACGATGAACAAGCGAAATATTCCTCGCGTCCCTCGGGAACTGTTTAAATATGTAATTTTACTTGTACGGTTATGTATCCGACATACACTACAAGTGGTCCATAAATCAACAGTGCGTGAATTCGTTTGCTTATAGCTGTCGTCACTTTATTTCTTTTAAACTATCGCGTTCATCACTGGTTATAATAGGTCAGATATCCTATTGTGTTGAACTATATTTTCAACAAGCGGCCCACCCCGGCTTTGCGCGAGTGTATTGTAACCTACTCTTTCCTATTCATCTTACGTGATGTTAACTAGCCTAAAGCCTTCCTATAGATAGGTGATAGATTTTTTCAAATTGGACCAGTAGTCCTTGAGATTAGCGCGTTCAAGTAAACAAAGAAACAAACTTTTCAGAACTTTTATCGATATTTTTATCTATATTCTAACGTTCGGCTTAGTTGTAGGTACGAGCCTTAGTCGCGAACAGACTATTGTACCAGTAAGATGTAAGATGTCTGCTTACGGGTGGCTTGATTTTGATGTTCTCCTAGCATCGCAGCAGGAATAAACCTCTTGCGTTATCCATGCTGCTGAGCTCAATCATGCTCAGTCTTCGTTAATGATATTATTGTTCGTATTAGTGTTGGGCTGAATGTTATTTGAATCGAATACAAACTGTGGTCGAACATTCGACCAAAATGGAGAACTCGGCCGAATTTCGATCGAACTTCGGTTCAATTTCACCTTTCTTTCTCAAGAGTGACATGTACTTGTTTGCGTCCGTATCTATTTCAAGTATATGATTATTATTATTTATATTTTTATACATGCATACCTACTATACTTACACATTTTTGTACTTACGTTAATTGAATATTATGTACTGTGTGATTTGTTGTTATTCAAGTACTTATATATTTTATTTTTGTTTAGTTTAACATATATTTATTTGCACTTATATAGATTTTATAGTAAGTATTTATTATATCGACTTTTAGGACTGATATCCGTGTCCCACCGAGTAGTTTCCAGTTGAAAACCAGCGTCAGGCTCCGGCTTGACATAATGCTGAACTGGGAACTATTTGGTGCAGCCGTGGGATCTTGTTTCTTAGTTTTTACTCTAATTAGGTACTTTTTAATATAGGTATAGGATATTTTTTGCAAACCGTTATTTTAAATATTTTTTGTGTAACGTATGTACTTGTATTGTAAATATTTATTTTTTTCTATATTTTTTTTTATCAATGCAGTACCAGTACCTGTTATAGACTCCACCAATAAATGTTTTTTCTTCTTCTTTTTTTCTTCTATGTCGTGATTTGTGTGTATTTACTTTAATTAGGTATTATTACTGATTATTTTGTCAAGGCAGGCCCTCCACGAGGTGGACCGACGACCTGGTGAACGTCGCGGGCAATCGCTGGAGGAGGCCGGCCCAGGACCGTTCGTTGTGGCATTCTTTGGGGGAAGCCATTGTTCAGCAGTGGACGTCTTTTGGCTGAAATGATGATGATGATGATTATGTCAAAATCAAAGTTCAACCTAAATTATGCTACCCGTTCTTCTTTTCGAGTCTATTTTTTTATTCATTGCTATCCAATTAGAAGTAGGTAGACCGATAGCATATGTTTTTTTTGTAGGGAATACGATTGTGCCTACGGGCTTTCGTCACTGGAATTCTAAAAATAATACAAAATATGATTAGGTAATCAACGTGCCACCACGGCCCATTACCGGGGCTGAACCCCATCTTTTGCAAAGACAAATTCCAATATTCCCCGACGGGCTCGCACCTTGTATATCAAGCCCATGTTTCTGCTCTCCAAACTTATTTATTATTTTAAAATTAATATAAACGACATAAAAAGGAAATACGAGCACTCAGCGATCAGAAACACACTGCAATTAAAGCTATTAATCATTGCAGTAAAACATGGTTACTGCAGCGGAACATAAATCATTGCAGCGAATGCTTGCGAAGTTGTACAGGGCACGATAAGGTTCTAAATTACATTAAGACATTTTCTATAACAAGATATTTCATTTGGTGATCCAAATAAAATCTCGCGTATACGAAGGCCACACTAAAAGTTTTTTAGAAAATCAAAAACTGAGCAAACTAGCAGGTTATGAGTTTTATTATATCTTTTTAAAATAGTGTCCATTCACATCAATACATCGCTGCATTCGGTGGAACCACCGAGAAAAGCACTTTGCCCACTCGTCCTAAAGGGTCTCTTCGACGGCATTTTGCAACGCAGCCACAGCTTCCTCGGCGCCCATAAACGTTTTCCTCGATGTTTTTTCTTTATTTTTGGGAATAAATAAAAATCGCAAGGTGCGAGGTCGGGGCTATACAGCGGGTGACCCAGTAATTCCACGTCTAACGTCGCCAAATAGTCGGTCGTTCGCCTAGCGGTGTGCGACGAAACGTTGTCGTGGTGAAGGAGGTTTCTGCTGGTGGTAGAGCTCCAGTGATGGAACTTGCAGGCATAGGCACCACCACATTGCCTTATATACTTGCCGTTAAATGGTTCAGCACTATCGTGTTCCGGTCAGATGGTAATGTAATTTCCGCCACAGAGGCATAACACCTTAGGCCTCAGAAGTGGTAACGCATCTGCATTTTGCCCTCTGGTCTTTGTATGGGTGTCTATAGGCTGCAGTCATCACTTGACATCAATGTGAAATGCATGCTTGTTTACCACTTCCATTACATAAAAAAGGAGGATCCTACTGCGAGGTCGTTTCTCGTAAGGACTCGAGGACGTAGGCACCACCGCATTACCTAATCTATTTGTCGCGATATGGTCGTGTTCAGCACTATTGTGTTCCGGTTAGATGGCAGTCTATGACCCAATAATAACTACGACAGAGACATAACAACTAAGGTCTCAGCGGTGGCAATGCGTTTTAACCACTGGTTTTTGTGTAGATGTATAGACATCTACACAAAAACCAGTGGTTGTATCACTTAACATCCATGTGAACTGCAGGCTTGTTTGCCATATTTGTTAAATAAAAAAATGGCTGCTTGAAAAAATCTAAGGAAAGGCGCTTTGGAAAATACGAGTATTTTCGTCCTCACAAAAGAATACATAAATGAAATCGACGATGAGGATTTTCCATTACATCCATAGAAGTCCACACCCAGTGTTATGTTTATTTTGAAGGCAGGCTGTATTGATCCGGGAGGGAGGGAGGACTCTAATAATAGTTGCTTCTCATCCCTCTATAGATATTTTGAATTTCTGATTAACATTAGGTACCTACCAGGGTGGCATTCCTTTTCAGATATTTTTAAGCGACCTAAAAAATTAAACTATAAATTTTATAAGAATGTATGTCGTGTCGTATTCATAATAATAGGTAAATGCGAAAGTTTGTATGTTTGTTACTCCTTCACACTGCAAAAACTGCTGAACCGATTATCATGAAATTTGGCACAGACAGAAGGTAACTTGGATTAACACATAGGATTGTTTTTATCCCGACTAAATATTCCTGGGGGATGCCATGGGATGATTTGATGAGTTTCCACAGGTTACGTGAAAAGCGACAAACACGCGGGCGGAGCCGTGGGCAACAGCTAGTATGTAATATTCTTGGAATTGCGAGATTTTCATACATTATGACTTTCTACCAAAAATACAAATGTTCGTAAGTGTATGGATCTTTTTCTACTAGTGTTGCGCGTGAGTTTAATATGTAACATTCTTCTACACAAACCCTTAATCATTCAAGCACCAGCAAGCAATCTATGGACCCACCATCGCGGGAGCCAGGCATGAGCTCGCCCATCCTAGAGGAGAAAGACCATCGACTCGCGGATATACCCGACGTCCTTTCCTGTACACACAGAAAAAAAATATTTTCGGGTACAGAACAACAATTTCAACATGTATAAATAACTAGCTGTTACCCGCGTCTCCGCCCGAGTGTAGGTCGCTTTTCGCGTTACCTGTGGAGTTTCCACAGGATGAGTTCATCAAATCATCCCATGGCATCCCACAGGAACATTTTCGGAACAAAAAATCCTATAATCTAAGTGAGCTAATACCCTATCTGTATAACAAATTTCATCAAAATCCGTTCAGTAGTTTGAGCGTGATTGACGGACAAACATCCAAACAAAGAAACTTTCACATTTATAAAATTAGTATGATGTTTGAATGAGACAGAGTATTCAAGTTGTATGGCCTAAATACTTAACGATCTCTCACACGTACAAGACCGCTACACAAGACAAGCTTTCAATATGGCGGTTCGACGTGGAATTACTTCGTCGAATATTTTATGATGTATTCAAATATTTGACAATTGATTGACGTGTCGAAGTTTGAGGTTTTGAAATTGGTTGTGTAAGTTCTGTCCTTCGGGGTTGCGAGGTTGCGTAATTTAATGTTGCAGTCAAAACGTTTATGAAGTGAAAAAAGTAAATAAGACTGAAAAAATACACTGTGTGTACATATGTACGCATTAAAGAAGTTATACTTCTATAGACAATAAAATATACTACTAGATACCAGAAATAAAACAAAACAACAAAAAATAAAAGACGTGTGGCACTCGGGGACTGCCGCGGTAAAGCTATTGCATTTACAAAATTATCTAAAATTATGCAAAACAAAATAAAATGCAAATAAAAGAAAAAAAATAGAAAAATGAAACAATAATTTTCTATTAATATTAACCACCTTTTAAATATTGAATGGAAAAACAAACAAAAAAAAATGAACAAAAACAACCTTGGCAGCGGTGGGATTCGAACTCACGCCTTCGAAGAGACTGGTGCCTTAAACCAGCGCCTTAGACCGCTCGGCCACGCTACCCACGAGGTCGGATGGCGAAATTATACGTGACTTTCTTTAAATGAGTTTAAAATTTGAAATCCGGAGAGTCAGGTTTTTTCGTTACGGAATTTCTGAATTCGGTCCCCGCGCTCAAGGCCCGCGATAGAAGCTATGCAATAGCTTCAAAAAGATAATAATGTAATCTATAATATAAAAATAAGTCGGATTTTCCTTCCTGACGCTATAACTCCAGAAAGCACGAACCGATTTCGACGGTTTTGCATTCGTTGGAAAGGTCTCGGGCTCCGTGAGGTTTATAGCAAAGAAAATACAGGGAAAATTTCAATGCGGGCGAAGCCGCGGGCAACAGCTAGTAATTTATAATTTCGTATCGCTGACCGATCACGTTCGTAATGAAGATGTAAGAAAGAGGCTTTGTGCGAATGATAGTATCGGTATAAAAATGAAAAAAGTATGCACCGATGGTTCGGGCATATAGAAATAATGTCGAATGAACGAATGACTAAACAGATATACAATGCGAATGTGGATGGTTACAGAGGCCCAGGTAGACCAAGGCTGACCTACCATGACCAAATAGGTCGAGTTCTGTCTGATGGTGCGATCAAAAGTCTTAGGAATCGGCGTGTATGTATGAAGATAATGATAAAGGTAGATGAGGCACGAGAGGTATGTCAGGACCGGGATATCTGGCGCTCTACACTCTCTGCCTACCCCGTTAGGAACCTGGCATGAAGATACATACTTACTTAATGTATAATTTACAATGGAAATAAATTATACATACCGACAATTAACCTCAAATCTATAAATGCGCTTAAAATAGTAGATACTTATATTTAAACTACTTTTACCAGATTTAAGAAATTAATATTTCTATTATTATTGGTAAAAGTGTATATACGATAAAAATAAATATTTTTACTGATAAATTATCAATAAATATCTATCACTGTTCGTATATACGATTGAATTAAGAAAAAGTTTAGCAACAAAATTCAGACTGTTGTTTTTATCTGTTTAGCAACTATCTTCAGATTGTCGCTTAGCAACTAATTTCAGACTGTCACTTTTATCTGTCGATGTGCGCACGCATCGTAAAAATCAATCTCATAATTTTTTTTCGTAACTTCACGCCTGTAATCCCCGAAGGGGTAGGCAGAGGTAAATGCATGCATTCAAGCATACATGCAAACACCCACGATTCGCCGGTTACGTTTTGGCCCATGTAACAGGTGGCGAGCCTGTTGACATTTCCGGGCACATTACCAAACTTTGAGGTACTGGGAAATTTCCAGAAAATGGAAAAATCCCAATAGAACCAGAGATAAAGGCTTTTTCACCATTATCTCTGATAACCCCCTACCCGGGAATCGAACCCAGGACCTCAGCGTAGTAGTAGTGTAAAATTTTTTTTCAATCGCCATAAAAGATACTTATAATTTCAAAACTTGGCTGATCAAGTTAGTCCAGTGATTCTCAAAGTGTACTCCGTGCTCATTCGTCGGGGCTCCACAAAGAACCTCTCAGAATTATTGGACTATCTTGATTATAGATTTTTGCATTCATAATGAAGTTACACTTCTTTTGGCGTGATTGGAAAAACTGATAAGCATGAAGTTTTAAGATGCGCACGCACACCGACAGGTGAAAGTGACATTCTGAAGTTAGTTGTTAAACAGATAAAAGAAACAGTCTGAAGTTAGTTGCTAAACAGATAAAAGTAACAGTCTGAAGTTAGTTGCTAAAAAGATTTAAGCAACAGTCTGAAGTCAGTTGCTTAACAGATAAAAGCAACAGTCTGAAGTTAGTTGCTTAACTTTTTGGTCGTCTTGTTATATTTCTGGTATATTGGATTGTTACACTGAAGAATTATAACTTCTAAAGTTCATACACTCTTTTTTTTTGTTGTGTAAACTTATTAGAATGATCGTTTTTTTTTATAAAAAGCGTCAATTAGAGATGATAATTGTATTCCACAAAGCTTTCACACGAATCTGGACTCGTTTTCAATTCCATCGACGATGAATAGCAGACCATTTTATGCGAAAGGTGGCCATTCAAATATTCATACAGCGTGTCAAAAGAGTCGAGTGACGTATTTGTAATCTTTCTGGAATATTCGGACGGGTCTCACATTGGAGGAAATCGGTATTTATTTAAGGGGTCATATATTGATGTAGGCCTGACTTTATTTTTGGATCGTATTAGGGTTCCCGTCCACGTCCTACTTTTTGTAAGACAGATAATCGGTCCAATTTTGTGACCGACTCAACGCCCACGTACGTTTTTTGTCGGTGGAGCAGCACTTCATAGACAGAGAGCAGAGAGAATCTCATGAGTTTAAGGAGGAAAGTGGATTTACAGAGGAAGGTTTGTCATTAGCTTTTGAGGAACAGAAGTGAAAAAAGAAAGTTCTGGGTTAATTAAATAATCTCTCAGAGATTATTGAAGGAGATATTTAATGTTCGTCATGCTGATCTAAGATGTGAGACTTTGACCCGACAAGTTTTTGAAATATTATAGAATGTCAATTATTATTAATAAATGTTATGAACAATGACACGTCCTTCTAGTAGGGGAGACGAATCTAGGTCGACCTTCACCTATCTGTTCACCAAATGAAACATTGCATATGTCCATTTTTTTAAGCAAGTTTTTTTTGTATTTGTTAACCAACCAAATGTATTTGAAACCAAAAGTTTTAAACATAAAAATAGGTGTTTGAGGTTTATTGGTAACAGATCGGTGCAGTCACTTATATTTACTTACCTGTTTACACCTCCTTGCTATGTACCTAGTCATGAACATAAATACTTAGGCAATACCTTACAGACGTATTTTATGTTTTAAACTTTTCGTTTCAAACACTTTTAATTGGTTAAGAAATGGGCGAAAGTTGCTAATATATATATTTTTTTCAAATAATATACCTGTGAACGTAATTCTATAGGCAATATGCAAGACGTGTTTGTTCATGTATGAAATTTGTTAAAAAAAATGGTTAATTCGGTAAACAGATAGGTGAAGGTCGACCTAGGTTCGGCTCTTAGACTATTCCGATTGTCGGTGAGTCGGTGAGTAGTGTGCGTACGCATACATTTCCGAACGTTCCATTTTTCACCGATTATCGGTCGGGATGCACCGATTTTATTTTTCACCGACTTTTTGTAGGACGTGGGCGTTGCACTATGGCTATCAGTACGTTCTATTTTCCTCCTACAAAAAATCGGTCACCGATTGTCGGACGTGGGCGGGAGCCCTTATACATTCTATTTCGTTTTGCGTACCGAAATTCTTGTATATGAGAAAATTTGACAGATCACTGGAAGTGGTATCGAATACTGTCAACGCAATTTATCGCTACAGAACACAGACCAATTCCAAAAATGGTTGAGTTAATATTGAGTTTAAAGACATCCTAATTTCAATAGAGAAGATAATTGGCGATCATTTAATTCTACATCATGCGATTGGGTCGCATGATGTAGAATAAAATCTTACGGTACTTATCTAATTAAATTAAATCCCAACCGCAACCGTCTGAAAGGCTTGTTGGAACAATTTGAAACTTTTGTGTTAATGCTACCCCATAGAGCAACAGGGGCTACCGGCCGCGGCGGACTGGAGGGGAGTAGCCATAGCGTTTATTATCGATGCAAAACAGTCTGTCATTTTTTGCGGAGGGAAATGCGTGCGACACACGCGCACACTACAAAAATCGTCTATTACTACGAAACTGACACCCTGACCTATAACAAAATACAGCAACAATTTTACGCACACATTTGAACATCTAGGCGACAGGTATAGGCCCATTTGGGCTTGTACTTTGACAGAGGAGAAAGTCTGCATATGGCTACTCCCCTCCGGTGTTGCTCTATGTGCTACCCTCACCTCCGTCTGCCCGAGACCACGGAAGCTCTGAAGTATAGAGCAACACGGACCACCGGCCGCGGCGGACCGGAGGGGAATAGCCATATGCAGGCTTTCCTCTCTGTCAAAGTACAAGCCCAAATGGGCCTATGCCTGTCACCTAGATGTTTAAATGTGTGCGTGAAATTGTTTATGTGTTTTTTTATAGTAAGTTAATGTGTGAGTTACGTAGTAATAGACGATTTTTGTAGTGTGTGTGTGTGTCACACGCATTTCCCTCCGCAAAAAAATGGCAAACTGTTTTGCATCGATAATAAAAGCTATAGCTACTCCCTTCCGGTCCGCCGCGGCGGCCGGTGGCCCAAGTTGCTCTATGCCACAGTACAAATATGAACAGTATGGAAACTACGTACAAAACGTTCGAAATGGCACACTAACACAAACATGCGCATAAAAATAGGCTCCATAGATAGATTTTATATAAGTAATAAATATTCACTTATGGAAGCCGTTAAAAGTGTTCTTTATGATTTTCAAGGTTCCATTAACTAAAATAATTCTAATAATATTCTCGTCATCGCGAGCTAAGTGTGTAAACACACTTTGTCGAAGGTACACGACGGACGCTCGGCACTATTACGTCTGCAATGCTGTTTGAATTACTGACGACACACTATGTCAAAATTACGCTGCGTTACAGCGTACAGCGTAATTTCGGTCAGGCATACGACAGAAGTTCGGTTCGATTGCTGAATTCACACCCTATGCCGACACACACCATAGTGAACTGAAGTTCTGCCGCGTAAGTTCAGCACTTATAGTGTGTCATATCAACCGAATACGTCGGAACGTAAAATCAGCCGTCGTAGTGCAATTCGGGAGTCACATTGAGTGTAAGACCAAGTTGGCATCCAAAAAGCTGTGGGGTGCTTAACAAAGCGAGGCAGTATTTCACTTCGGGGCAGCTACTACAGCTTTATAAGGCCCAAGTGCGGCCCCATCTGGAATACTGCTCTCATTTGTGGGCGGGAGCCCCCAAATACCAGCTTGGTCTACTTGACTCCCTAGAAAAACTCGCCGTTCGTATTGTCAACGATCTAGGTTCGAACATCTGAGCCTGCGCAGAGACATTGGGAGTCTGCGCGTGTTGTACCGTCTCTACAATGGTGAGTGCTCTGCTGAACTGTTCGACCCTCACCGACTGGACATCTGGCAGTGCTCAACGGTGCGGTTTACACGTTCGTTCCTGCCGTGAACGTGTAAATTGGGGAACGAACTTCCCTCTGAGGTCTAAGTCCTAGGTGCTACAACATGGGGTTCTTCAAAAATGGGGTCAAAAGAGTCCTTCAGGGCTGGCAGCGCGTTGGCAACCCCCCTGGTGTTGCAAATGTTCATAGGCGATGGTGACCACTATCCATCAGGTGGCCCGTTTGCTTGTCTGTCAACCTTCAGACATAAAAAAAAACTTCCGTCGCGTAGCTTCGGCATAGTGTGTTTACACACTAAGAGACTGCCACAAAGTTTACGCAGACAACTTCACTCACTGGCATTCAAGATTTGCGCATACTGTATCCTTGACTTTTGAAATTGTAACAACCAACACTTTACATACTTTTACTGGTGGTAGAACTCCAGTGACCGAGCTCGCGGGCTAAGGCACCACCGCATCACCTAATATACTTGCCGCTAAATGGTAGTGTGGAGGAACGGGTGGAAGTGTTCCTCCGGCGAAAAGGGAGGATCCTCCGACCAGGCGAGGGGTTAGCGCCTGGCGGGCCGCGGCTCAACGGTTGACGTTGGAAAGTTGTATATATGCCAACTCTTGAGAAATCTTCGTATGTGCGATGTAATTTGACTGCACGCCATCTACCGTACTAGACGAGTTCTGTAAGGTTTCATTGTATTCCACTAGTTAGCGCCTTAATGTAGTGGACGCTACAGTAGTGTTCAGCTCTATCGTGTTCCGGTTAGATGGTAATAACACCTTAGGCCTCAGGTGTGGCAACGCATCTGCATTTTGACCTCTGTTTTTTACGTAGATGTCTATAGCCTGCAGTCATCACTTAACATCAATGTGAGTTGCAAGCTTGTTTGTCACCTTTCTTACATAAAAAAAAAACTTAATTATGTGAGAAAAATATTGAAAACTCTTTACTTTCGGACATTAAAAGCAAACCATTATTCAAAAGGTTGCCATTCAAATATTCATAAAGCGAATAAAGAGAGGCGAGTGACGTTTTTGTAAGCCCTTTTCTTGTGGAATATTCGGCAAGGTTTCGGGTTCTATTTTCGGTACTTTGAAGGAAAACGGTATTATTTATTTGGGAGGACTTTATTATTGATTCGGAGTTGGCTTTATTTTTTTTTTATTGGTACTTTAACTTGTCGCTGCTTCCATTCGTATCTGAGAAATTAATTATTATTATATTTTGAAAGATAAATTCTTTTAGATTTTTGCTAGAAGTGAAGATAGTGTACAAATTAAACTACGTATTTTTTAAAGTTATGTTATGAAATGGCAAACTCGCATACAGTTTACATTGATGGTCAGTATTACAGCCTATCAACAACTAGGTACACTAGATCAAAGATTTCAATCTACATTTAAATCTATAATCTGTTGATCTGTGATCTTGCGTTGCCACTCCTGAGGCTTAAGGTATTATGCCTCTGTGCCGGAAATTACAGGGCTGTAAATTACCACCTGACTGGACCACGAGGTATCGTATATGCATTGAATTCTTTGGTTTCGTTTACGTGTTTAAGAGTTACTTACTTACCATGTAAGCTGTACGCTTGTTTGCCACTTCATGACAAAAAAAAATACGACCTAGATGTGAAATCTAACAATGTTCCACCATAATCACCACTACAGTTAGAATACAAAAAGTCCCCGAAATAACAAAAAATATATAACGAGATGTTTTCAAGTGGGGAATTATTTGTATGACCCTTAAATGTCGAGTGCGTACCAGTTGACGAGTAAATTGTTGGGGAAATTATATAAAAATTCATCCAAAAATATAAGTACAGGATATATCTAATATTTAATTACTTTATACGATTTTTAGTAGACAAAATGACTACTGAGTATAATAATTGTAGTAACACACGTCCGGATTTGGTTCGCGGACAGCGGATTCTGTATGCTCCGAACCATCTCTCCGTGTGTAGAGGAGTCCGGTGGACACAATTATTATAAATTAAGACCGATGCGGTCCGCTGGCGCGGATTTGGTCGTCTGTAGCGAGAGCGGATTTGGTCGACTGTAGCGAGAGCGAATGTGGTCGTCTGTAGCGAGAGCGGATTTGGTCGTCTGTAGCGAGAGCGGATTTGGTCGTCTGTAGCGAGAGCGGATTTCGTCGTCTGTAGCGAGAGCGGATTTGGTCGTCTGTAGACTCTGTAGAGAGAGCGGATTTGGTCATCTGTAGCGAGAGCGGATTTGGTCGTCTGTAGCGAGAGCGGATTTGGTCATCTGTAGCGAGAGCGGATTTGGTCATCTGTAGCGAGAGCGGATTTGGTCGTCTGTAGCGAGAGCGGATTTGGTTGTCTGTAGCGAGAGCGGATTTGGTCGTCTGTAGCGAGAGCGGATTTGGTCGTCTGTAGCGAGAGCGGATTTGAGCGTCTGAAGCAAGAGCGGATTTGGTCGTCTGTAGAGAGAGCGGATTTGGTCGGGGTATTCGGTCCGCCGTACCGAATCCAGGCGTGTGTTACTACTAAAAAGAGTATTGTTGTTGTAAATATGGCTTCGTGACAACGATTATAATAATAATAATAATAATTGCCACCCATTATACGTCCCACTGCTGGGCACGAGTCCTCCCCTTTTTGAGGGGAGCTCTGGAGCTTACTCCACCACGCTGCTCCAATGCGGATTGGTGGAGATACGGACTAGTGGCCAACCCGCTGTCGGATGTTTTCAAACCGCCCCTAAAGTTTCCGACATGGTTTAACGGCTGCTATCTATCGATAGAAACCGGGACCGACGGCTTAACGTGCCCTCCGAAGCACGGAAACGCTCGTTTTATTTGCCACTAGCGGTCACCCATCACTCACCCGACTGCGCCCGTATAGCTTAACCGAGTAGATCGCTTATTACAATTACATATTACAATTACCTTTAAACAGTTTTCGTTACTTAATGTAAATAGCTCGTTAAATTCTTATCAAAACTTTCATATTAGGTTCTGTGTTGTGGTTATCAAATTGACGGCTTGTTTGAATAAGACCTTTTATAAAAGCATACCTATATTGAACAAAACCTTTTGTCCCTAGAAATAAATTGGGCAATTTTACAGAGATCCTAAAACAATCTATCTCCAATGTTGTCTTAGGTTATCGCTACACTCTATCACACCCTGGACACTAGGCTTAAATTCGATACAAACACTTATTCTGGTTACCTATTACCAGAGAATATTTAATAAATGTTCTGGTAAAGTAGCCATCGCTTTACTTGAATAACTGGTGCTATGAGTCTGACTGACTGACTGATAATTGACTGACTGACTCTGACTTTTACGCTGCTTATTACGAATACGAAATATTGACAGTGGCAATATGCTTATTACACGTAACACTATATTTTTAAAAAATATAACACTTATCAATATGAAAATTGTATACTTGTTTCATGGCATGAAAGAGAGGAAAATGTCATATACAGTTTTTAATTAGCTGCAAATAATACAATATTATTATATTGCTACAGCATCGCCATTAAACCTCACTCCATCCATTTTTAGGTCTCGAATGAGTTGAAAGCTCAAACCTTTATTTATCGTGTATTTTACTCCATTTTGAATGCGATAACAAATCCCTGAGGTTTTTGGTATACCTACTCAACGTATCCTGCTGCCTATATAACTGCCTCAGTAGCGTAGTGGTAGCAGGCCACTACTATTACGCTGGAGGTCCTGGGTTCGATTCCCGGGTCGGGGGATATTAGAGATAACGGTTTAAAATCCTTTATCTCTGCTTCCATTGGGATTTTTACATTTTCTGGAAGTTTTCCAGTACCCCGGAGTGTGGTAATGTGCCCGGAGATGGCAACAGGTTCGCCACCTGTTACATGGGCCAAAACGTAACGGGCGAGTCGTGGGTGTTTGCATGTATGATTGAATGCATGCATTTACCTCTGCCTACCCCTTCGGGGATTACAGGCGTGAAGTTACGTTTTTACTCAACGTATCCTACCTACGTTAAATGGAACGATTACAGTTATGCATCTGTCTACATCTGTACATATTATAAAACAAAATCCCCGCCTCGTCTGTCTGTCTGTTTTTATGTTCGCGATCTCGCGACTCAAAGACAGCTCGGATTTTCAAGCGGATTTCCGTCTTACCTTTGGGTTAGGAATAACGAAACTGCAGTTTATTAGCGCGTAACTTGCGAAATGCTGACGCTTGTGTTTGTATTAAACTCATATCTTTTTCTTTACCTGAGATATGAAGTTATGTCTTAAATAAACGCAACTTCATGTCTGTTTTCACGGAGAGGTAGGCAGAAGTAAATCCATGCATATACATGCAACCACCCATGATTCGCCATTTACGTTTTGTCCCATGTAAGTAGTTAACATGTGGCTAACCTATTGACATCGTCGGGTACATAACCAATCTCCGAAGGTGTCACTGGGTAACTTCAAGAAAAGGAAAAACTGTGAAAAGCACCACCAAAAATGGATAATACACCTGTAACTCTGATTACCCGACCCGGAGGCCGAATCCATCAAAGCGGTGATGGACGACCACTAAACTACCGAGTGAATCTTCAAAACTAACCAAAATTCTCCTTTCTCCAGGAGCTAGCAGCATCAACTCCAACTCAGAGGAACTGGCGGGGGATCCTCATCGCACTCCTGGTGATCGCAGCCGTCCTGGGTCTGATCGTGTTCAGCATAGCCCTGCTTACCCCGGCCGGCGACGGCAGCCGCGTGAAGGGTAGGAGACCGACACTAGCAGATGTTCTCACTGAACACTACAAACCTTTCAACGGGACCTGGCTTACTGGTAAGTAGATTTGAAATTTCTGCCGTTAATTTCTGAAGAATACCTTCGTATTTTTTTTCATATCTGAAGAGTATACCCATCTCTATATTTTATGTCCGATTTGATTGATTACCCGCGGCCGTAATACCAGCAACCTCAGTGCCACCGTCATAGCGTCACCACACCTTGGGAGGTGCCTACTCCATCCTACCGTCAGTTCGCGGTGCTTATTCCTGCGTCGCCCAGCCAAGGCGCGGCATCTTGGCTGGGCGGCTCTCGTTTTGATGGGAGCAGAAGATGCCGAAGCAAAGAGGCAGGTGCCCCGAAGCCTATACCGCGTAGCGCGCTAGCGGTGGCCAAAAAACCACACAAGCGAGACAAAATACGAATTTCAATATTAGCCTATGAAAGCTAAGTGTAAGCTACTGTCACATTTTTTCTCCTCGCAGATCCAAGCGCAATGAAAAAATTTTCTATATCATAAAATCGTGTTCTTCGCAGAGACTTGAACTTATAGAGTCAAGCGGCAGAACAGCAACCGGGGGCGCTTGCATGTACTCAAAAAAAAAATTCGTCGCGAGACATTTAAACTTTGTGCGAACTGTAGTGTTGAAGATTTAAAAAGGGTGACATAATTAAATCTAATAAACTGATCCCTAAATCGTTTTGACCTACAAGTACAAAATAAGTTGAATGTAGGATTAGAACTCCGAGAGACCAAGTGGTAAGCGAGCACGTAACCGACTAGGCTACTTAGCCGCTGGACAGCGAAGAACCTTACTGGTATGTATATAAGTGAATTTTTTAACGATGTTTTTCTTTCGATTGAGCGTTACGCGTTTCTCATGTTAGGGGTTGAATATCCTGAATGAATATAATTAAATTATTACACCTTTTATTTTGCCGTATACATATCCGGAACAGTCATGCACGCTTAAATGTCTTTGCCTTTGGCAGCGTCGTGTGGCGGGTTGCTCACTTCCCTCTAAAATGGTCGAGGAGGACAATGGCTGTCACATGCGTCATACTCGTGAACGGGTGCTGTTGGTGGAGACTGGTCTGTTCTGGTTTGCAGGAGCTACATCACATTTAGTAGATAGCAGTTTATTTGCATCTATGCTATGGACGTTCACATTATTTGATTTTTCACGATAATCTGTACTAGATTTAAGCTCTCATTTAAAAGAGCTCTTACTGAGTTTGTTGAATAGCGGAGTTCTTCTCAGTAGTGACTGCACTTGGAACTCTGCTAAGTGAATAACTTTGATCTTGATGAATAAGTTATTATTTTTCTTCATTTATCATCATTGAAGAAATTGAAAAATTTTGTGATTATTATGGTTTAACCAAGTAGTTTAAATTCTATTTTTTAATTTACTATTAATTTTTTTTTACTATATGTAATAGTTACACTCTAGGTAGTTTACGATTTATTGACGTTTTGAAAGTATCTGTAAAGATCTATTCGAAATAAAAATATTTTCTATAATTCTATTCTATTCTATTCTACACGAAGTCTTATCCCAAAATAAGTTCCCAAAGTCGTGCCCCCCACTCCTTTTTAGTACCAACGGCACCATTTTTTAAATGTCACCGCATTACCCCTCAAACAGGGAGATTTTAATAATCATAGAATACAGAATATAAACAGATGTCAAACTTTAACTCCCCGCAGAGGCGTGCATTATAAACTATTTTCAGAACAAGTGTACGGAGTGTACCGTACGACTGAGACTAACTTGGGTTAAAACAATTACAACTCATTTACATAATGATCGTTGAGGTGAAATGCTGGTTGGGTGAATAACCTCAGGGAAAAGCCTGGTAACACGTTGGTGTTACCAGATGTGAAAGTCGGAATAATTATTTAACTGGGGAAGTTTTCTCCCTTGACAATTTATTTTTTTAAAATAAACTGTCTGGCTTGATCGAGCTTGAGGTAGTAGGTACCACCGAATCACCTAATCTTTCCTGCGTACCGATTATTTTGCAATTTTTTTTTATTGTTTTTACATACACAGTTTGTCTCGAGACTTATCTACTTCACCAGGAAATTAGGGAGCACAAAGGGCTCTCAGATTAAATATTTTTTTACACATTTATATGTGGGACACCCCCGCAAGTTCGATCCTCGGCTTAGGGCGTTGTGGAGTGACACATGGGAGGGGCAAATGATCTTACTGCTCTTCTGCCAGAAAGGAGGAATGCATTTGAACATGTATGGCCCCGTTATAACTATCACAGGGACATAACAATTTAGGTCTCAGGGGTGGCAACGCATCTGCATTTTGACCTTTTGTCTTTGTGTGGGTGTCTATAGGTTGCAGTCATCACTTAACATCAACGTAAACTAGATGCTTGTTTGCCACTTTCATTACTTAAAACATAGCTTAGCTGTATCACTAGGAGTTAGCAGGTCACAGCTATAAGACTTAAGGCCTCGGGTTAAATTATCGATATTTGCCTTACTTTGAGTTTTTGAATGCGTTCAACAAATTTAATATAAACCAACGAAGCAAATCGTGAATGGACATATGGATGCATGAACAACATATTTATTTTAGTCTACCTTAAAATTCTGCAAAACGGCATGAAATACGCAAATAGTGACGGAAGTACAACGGAAAAGGAATTTTAAAATGCGCAACCATTTTTAAAATTACAATACATCCGCAGTAGTAAGTAGTTAATACGAAATGAATATTTGATCGTATTCGGGCAGTGTGTAAATCTCATATACTAGCTACAGCCCATGTCGCCGTTTGCCATAGAGCAACACGGACCACCGGGCCACCTGTCGCGACGGACCGGAGGGGAGAGCCGCTTATTGCCGATGCAAAACAGTCTGTCATTTTTTTGTACGTGTGACACACACACACACACACACTACAAAAATCGTCTTTTACTACGAAACTCACACCTTTACTTTAACAAAACACTTAAATAATTTCACGCACACATTTAAACATCTAGGCGACAGGCATAGGACACACTTGTGCTTGTACTTTGACGGAGGGGAAAGCCTGCATATGGCTACTCCCCTGCGGTTCGCGGCGGCCGGTGGCCTGTATTGTTTAATACCGTTCGCAAACCTCTCTTGCAAATCTATCTTGATATGAAAATCGTAAGGTATACCTACTAGTGGCCCGCCCCGGGTCCGCGGGTGCAATGTTACCAACATTACCTACTCATACGGTACCTACTAATCAATACTTATATTATTATACGAATATTTAGTATAGCAATCGACCCAATTTCTTTTGTATATTTTATACAAAAAAGTCTGTCTGGACACCAATACATATCAAGTTTCTGGGTCACTTAGACGTGAGTCAGGTTTTTGATGAGTGACTGAGTCAGTCCTCAGAATTCTGATTTCAAAACTTTTACAATCAATATCTGTTTTAACTCTGTAAGTGGATGAAATTTTTAATTTTTTACTAACGATGCTTTATATTTGACACATTTAGTGTCAAATTTCATGTACGTAGTTGAAATGGTTTATGAGTTAATAGGGGGTATTGTGTCAAAATGTTTGGTGTAATACACAACGCGTTGGAAACTTGGCTAGACCCACTGCCACGTCTTTAGATTTATCTCATACGTCTATACGTAATAAAATTCATGACAAACGAACAATACAAACGCCATAACGGCGCCGATTGCATCGTAAGAGCAGTTTTATCCTAATATCTCTCATAAAGTCTATAAAACTCGTGTACAACTATTTTTATTGCACCATAGCATTTCGTGATAAAAGTATATGATGCGTGATATGGGTGATAAAGAGGACTTATCTTGGATATATCTTTAGGGAGAGAATTTCCTGTTATTGTCGATTTAAATTATTATATGTATATTTTTGACGGAAAAGGATGTATGGTTCCTTCGACGAAAAGAGAGTATCTTGCAACCAGGCAAGGTGGTAGCGAGTGGCTATCTGCAACCTAGCGATTAACTTGGAGAAGTTGTATATGTTAGGCAATTAAGAACAAAACTTCGTATGTGCGATTCAGCACGGTCATACGCCATCTTCTGGACTAGAAAGGTATTTGTGTTTCCTTTGTGTTTTACTAGGTGGCGTTTTATGTAGTAATCGATGTATATTACCCGTTTTTGTAGAGATTGTCTATAGGGTGCAGTATTGACTTGCCATCCATGTGAACTGCATGCTTGTTTGTCAAAACATAAAAATATCATGTAGCGTGAAAAGTACAATAACTCACAAGACCTTTTTCTTCATGTTTTTCAATATTTTTTTTAAGTAATGGAAGACGCAAACAAGCATGCAGTTCACATTGATGTTAAGTAATGACTGCAGCCTATAGACACCCACACAAAGACCAAGATCAAAATGCAATGCGTTACCACTCCTGAGGCCTAAGGTGTTATGCCTCTGTACCGGAAATTACAGGGCCGTACATGAGGCATGAAAAGCACAATACCTTTTTCTTCGTGTTTTATTCTTGATTCACTCCATACATAACGTAAACGCACAATTAACCATGCATGTAACCATGACACACCCATAGCTTTTCAGTACCCGCGTGTGACCGCGTCGTCACCCGCTTCCTGAAATGTTGCGTGAAATTAAAGGTTGTTTCGAGGCCATGAATTGCGTTTTATTTTTGAACTTTGCTTGCAATTATGGCGAAACTTGCCTTTCAAGCAAAAAACCATACGATATCGTTTTACAGTCGACGCGAAATTTCTCTGTAATTACTCTTTGTATTTTCAATAAGAGTACTACACAGAAAAATGCTAAACTATTCATATAGCCTTAGTAATAGTTTTTTTGGATTAAATAAAATCATGGATATCATTTAAAAAGGAAGCTGTTTGACTGCTTTGGAAGAACTGCTTGATTCTTGATTCGATAGGTTACTATTTGATTCCCGGACAGGAATAAAACGTCAGAATGGTTGTTCTGGCTGTGTATGTATGTATCTTCACGCCATGTCTCTAACGGGGTAGGCAGAGAGTGTAGAGCGCCAAATATCCCAGTCCTGACATACTTCTCGTGCCTCATCTACCTTCATCATTCTCTTCATACATGCACGCCGATTCCTAAGAGTTTTAACCGCACCATCAGACGGAACTCGATCTATTTGGCTAGCTGTGTGTATTGTTAAAAACAAATCAAGCGGTAAAGCTTCAGTAACAAAGCTCACTTGCCTTGGCACCACTTCTACTTTTGTTTTGATATTGTAGAATAAGGTTCGTGTGCCACTACGACGGTAGTGTCGCCACGTTTAGAAGATATCCGAGCGTAGGCATGAAAAGTTCTGTACCTTTTATTCTGTGGTACTGTCGTGTGTTGTGGGTGTTCGAGTTCAAAGCCACTTCATACAAAAATTAAGGTCAAATTGTCAATAGATGGCGTTGCGATGACTTACATCACGGTATCGTTACGTTTGTCGTATGTCGTTGCGGCATTCTTTGGGCGAGGCCTTTGTTCAGCAGTGGACGTCTTTTGGCTGAAATGATGATGATGATCGGTACGTTTAACGGATTTCATATAGGTCATGGGTTTTTTTAATGTATTTAACCGTAAGTACTATAGATCACATTCAATATTCATATTTAAAAATACAATCAGCAACTCGCGTAACAACGACACACCCTTAGCCGTTCAGTACCGCGTCGTCATTGCTTCTCGAAATGTTTCTGCGAAATTAAACGCTGCCTTTCGTTTCGTCATCGTGAATCGCGTTTTATTGAACTTAGGTTGTAATTACGCCGAGTCTTACCTACGAGTATATGTCGATGTATGCATAATTATATATATCTAAGTATCTACGTATTGTATCTACGCTCATGTGAGCTATAATTTTCTGCCGTTAATTGTCCTTCAACTGACCAAGGGTGACTTTAGAGCGGATTTCTGAAATTATACACGATCAAATCAAGATAAACTCGTTTAAAGACCTTAACTGAATTTAACTACATTGCATTGTACCGACGAAAATTGATAAACGCTACGCTTGAACGCATTTAATGGAACGGCTGAAAAATGTTCATCAACGCATTTCAACGCGTTCGGGAACTGTCATTGAAAATGTTTTTTGTTTCGATTTTGATTTGGATTTTGACTCACTTTAAGTTTCCGTAGTAAACTAGGAACGCTTATAGTTTCGCCACGTCCCTCTGTCTGTTTGTCCGTCCGCGGTTTAGCGCAAAAACTATTGGTGGATTTGAAATTTGGAACAAGTATACACCTTAATCACGCCAACATAGTGGTAAAATAAAAACACGGGTCTTATTATTCAGGGTACCTCCCCTACATGTATCTAACGTAGATATTTTTTTTTTACGTTTCAGTATAGCGTTGGTTATTGTTGGATAGGTCTTACAAAAATGTTAAAGGTGTGCAAAGCTTTAAAGTGCCAATTTTCGTTAGAGTCAAGTGTCTCCACCGCCTACCAACTAAAAGGTTGTTGTTAGAAATTCAAATGTTACGGCAATAATATTTATATATAATGAAATTAAAAGAAAAACTATCACACTTAAGTTTTTAAAGCTTTACAAGTATGCGAGTAATAGTCAAACAAATGTATTTTACTCGAAATTTTTGAACAACTCCATAGAAAAAATATTTTTTTTTATTACATTATTCAAAACTAAAAGCTACGGAACCCTACACTGCGAGTGGACAGACACGCACGTGACCGTTTTTTTTTTTTTGAAATTTCTTTCAGGGTTTGCGTTCATTATGTTACACGTTGTATATATGTTAAATAGTTTCATTTCATTCATCCCGAAGATCGAAAAAATATAAAGGATTACAAAGTTATTTTTTCGACCATTAATATCCCAAACACAGTAATCACCTGAGTCAACAAAAGCGAAAACAATTCTATCTAAAAACAAAGACATAACGTTTATCTACACAAACAGGGGTTGTTGGGATGAAAAGCAAAGGGTAAATATTTGTCCAAGGGATGTTCCATCTTATGTTATCTCCATGGAGATTAAAGTATGGTGTTGTTGGATGGAAATTATGTTTCCGTGTCAAATTATACGAATTCGTAAAGGAAGGTTTCATATAAATAAACTTTTTTTTATGTAATGGAAGTGGCAATCATGCAGTTCACATTGATGTTGAGTGATGACTGCAGCCTATAGGCCCACAAAGACCAAGGTCAAAATGCAGATGCATTACCACTTCTGAGACCTAAGTTGTTATGCCTTTGTGCCGAGCTTCGTCACTGGAGCTCTACCACCAGTAAATCTAAGTTGGCAAAAAAATAATTTAGTCTAGGATCCGAATCTTGTTCGACCTTCATCTATATGTTTACCGGGTGAAACATTTTTTTATCAAATTTCATACATATACAAGCACGTCTTGCATGTATTGCCTATGCTCAAAGCTATCATTTTTTACTGGTGGTAGAGTTCCAAATGTAGGAGCTTGAGGGCGTTGGCACCACCGCATTGTTTTTTCATCAAAATATCGTTAACTTCATGGCAATATGTATAAAGACTTAAAAATCACGGCTGCCGTTGCGCATTTGGCCGCTCCTACATATTTTCGTTCCGCCCCGATAACGTTTTACGTCCATATCGTACATGTATTATTTATATATCAAATTATAGCTCTTTTTTGTTACTATTATGATATACGGAAGCCAAATTAAATCGGCCGCAAATAAGAGTTGCTGGTTGTTAAAGATAAATTAGTTTAATTAAAAATACTTGTGGCCAAATTTTAAAAGACAATCTAGTGGATATATATTCTCTAGATTATAAATATGCGTAAAAATTAAGTTTACAGCATATCTGGATGAACGAAATGCTTCTGCAATAGGATCCTAACCTATAAGGTACGAAACCTTGAAAAGTAACTGAAAATGAAATTTAAAATATATAAAATTCCATCCCATTACGCAAGGCGGTATGATATAAAATATGAGGGTCCGATTTCACAGTTCGAGCGAATTTCCCGTTTTCATTTTCCACAATCCGCCTCAATGATGTACGGATATAACTGAACGTATATCGTATGAGGATTATTATAATGTATTACTACGAGTATATTATTATCGATGAAAATTTCTTTACCGTTTTCTTTTTTTTTATGTAATGGAAGTGGAGGCGCGCATGGCCCAGCGGCTGGTGTAGATCGTAAGCGATCTGCTCGGTTAAGCACTACGGGCGCGGTCGTGTAGTGTGATGGGTGACCGCTAGTGGCAAATTAAATGCGCGTTTCCGTGCTTCGGAGGGCACGTTAAGCCGTCGGTCCCGGTTGCTATCGATGGATAGTAGTCGTTAAACCTTGTCGGAGGCCTTATGGGCGGTTTGAAAACATCCGATAGTGGGTTGGCCACTAACCCACCCACCTCCACCAATCCGCATTGGAGCAGCGTGGTGGAGTAAGCTCCAGGCCTCCCCCACAAAAAATGGGAGAGACTCGTGCCCAGCAGTGGGACGTATAATGGGTTGCCATTATTATTATTATTATTTAATGGAAGTGGCAAACAAGCATGTAGTTCACATTGATGTTAAGCGATGACTGCAACCTATGGATACCCACACTAAGACCAAGGTCAAAATGCAGATGCGTTATCACTCCAGGCCTTAGGTGTTATGCCTCTGTGCCGGAAATCACAGGGCCGTACATTATCACCTGACCGGAACACGATAGTGCTGAATACTACCATTTAGAGGCGAGTATATTAGGTAATGCAGTGGTGCCTACGCCCGCAGGCTCCGTCACTGGAGCTCTATTACCATTAAAGATTGTTTGTTTTTGAAGTTCACTCCCGAAACGATTTGAGTAATAAGGCCCAGCACGGAAGTTTTATGAGTAAAATCAAATGTAATATGAAAATTGAGGCGTTACGCGCCATTTCCATGCGAGCGCTGCGACCAGGGTGTATAAACTTAGTACTAATGCGATGGCAATCATATCAATGTAAGGGCAAGTGAACGTTACTTACACGTAACAACAGATGGCGATGGCTTTGTTATCGAAAATTGGTCTCTATTTTAGTATGTATTCTGCGACCGAGCAGACGTGTTTCACTCGGCCGCATACTAGCGATCACCTTACGCACACCGTGTAAACTACCGTCCTGCGTCGGGGCTGACACACACACTTTTTATTCATATCTTATTAATGGTTAAGAGGAGATTAGAAGGCTTATAAAACACCATTTCTCCACAAATATTTCAAATATTTTCATTCATTAAAAAATACTTCATAAATGCAATACGTTCGGGATTTATTCTAAAGACTAGCTTTCTTTAAGAGCTCCCGCAAAAAACTACTCCCTTTCAAGGAAATCTCAGTAAAATTCTTTCGCAAAACATAATTTCATTTCCAAGCAGATCACAGCGAATTCGTTGGGAACTTGTTAAAACAGCGACGTCTGAAGTTCGTGAACTAGAATGCTTTTGAGTGGAAGTTCTATTACAACGTCAGGGTAGATTGTCGGAACTATTCGCTGAAATCACTACGTTCAAGATAAATACTATAATCTAGTGATTTTCAAAGAGTTTTGTAGAATAATATACGAGAATCCATCCTAAAGGTTTTATGCGATTGTGTACGAGATTCCATAAATCAATATTTTTTATAATTTCAGTACAAAATAAGTGTATTGTAGATGTAATTAGTATAAGTGAACTTTAAATTTTACTACTAGAAAACTTTATAATGTAATAGAAATAGGATTAAAATCTCCTCTAACATGTATAACACTCATAAAAATATTGCTACATGTACAATCATCTAAATATTCTAAATTATCCGAAGGGTGTGGATCTGGAGACCTGTAAAACAGGTTTTAATACCCTTAGTTCAGGCTCCAGTCTCCACAATAAAGTACATGACACGATAGAATGTTTTGTACTGCAATTAACGTAATTTTGTACTGTTATTTTTTTTTAATGTAATTGACGTGGCAAACAAGCATGCAGTTCACATTGATGTTAAGTGATGACTGCAGCCTATAGACACCCACATGAAGACCAAGGTCAAAATGCAGATGCGTTACCACTCCTGAGGCCTAAGGTGTTATGCCTCTGTGCCGGAAATTACAGGGCCGTACATTACCACCTGACCGGAACACGATAGTGCTGAACACTACCATTTAGCGGCAAGTATATTAGGTAAGGCGGTGGTGCCTACGCCCGCGAGCTCCGTCACTGAAGCTCTACCACCAGTTACCACCAGTTACCACCAGTACCACCTGGAGAGAATAAATACGTTTTTTTATTTTATTATTTATTGTTTAGTTAGATTCAAATGAATACTGCAGCCATCATACATATTTTCATCGCAGACATTCCAATGAAATCCCATACATTTGACAAAAATAAAAGAGAAACACGAGATAGATATATTTTCATGCGTTGAAAATGGTTCGCAAACCACTTTCGGTATTTTATTTTATAGACTAGCTTTCTTTAAGATCACTCGCAAAAAAGGACTCCCTTTCAAGGATATCTCAGTGAAGATGAAATGCTTTGGAAAAACTTAATTTCATTTCCAAGTATTAAGTCGCGGCGAATTTCTTGGGAACATGTTAAAACAGCGACGTCTGAAGTTCGCGTTCTAGAATGCCTTTGAGAGGAGGTTCTATTACGCGGCGTCAGGGTACATTGTTGGAACTATTCAAACTAAAATCTCTACAGCCAAGATAAATACTCCAATCTAAGGCTGTTCAATGTGTTGTTACACCACCAAGAATTATAGAGGTTAACAAGCCTAGAGTTCACAAGGGGTCGTCCATTAATCACGTGAGGCTCGAAAGGGGGAGGGGGGGATCCGGACAAAATCACGAAACATCACAAGGGGGAGGGGGGCATATATGGAGATATCACGTGTGTTTATTTCTTCTTCGAGTGCCCGATTTCAGCCGAAAAGTGCCAATTTCGTCTCGACCTAACAGTCGCCAGTTTAAGCAATTTTCACGCCAAATACCAGCTTAGTAATCCATACTAATATTATGAATGCGAAAGTAACTCTGTCTGTCTGTCTGTTACCTTTTCACGTCCAAACGACTGAACCGATTTTAATGAAATTTGGTACAGATATAGAGCTGACTTTGAAAAAGAACATAGGCTTAGGCACTTTGTTATTTATAAAACGACATCCACGCGGGCGAAGCCGCGGGCAACAGTCAGTGGATATAAAACATATGCGCGATTTATTCCCTGACGTCCGATTATTTGCCGGTAAATTAAAAAAAAAGAGTCCTACCTTTTTATTCCAAAAAAAATATACATGATCTTAAGTGTCGGAGGGGGATTTTATCTAAAACCTCACCACGTATCACCGAGAGGAAGGAGGGGGGGTCAAAACGACGCTAAAAACATCACGTGATTAATGGACGGCCCCTAAGTTAATACTAAATCTGGCGTCGGGACGTTACAATCCCATCGCCCACTAGCGGAATAATATTCTTCTACTGGAAGCATATTCTTCCTCTAGTGCAGTCAGTCAACCGAACAAAGTCGGTCAAACCATTCCAACAGAGCGGTAGTAAGTACAATAACGCGAGATGCAGCGTCCTCTGATAAAACGACTGCCACGGCGATTGCCAATCTGTATTCATCTGCCCAATTGGAAAAAAACAATACACTTACTCCCTGATCAAACCTTTCAGTGGCAGCTGGCTAATCCGGTTAACTTTAACCATAGACTTGTTTGCTTTCGAAATAAAATGCACTTACATATTTTTTTTTAAATAAAATGATTATGATTAATGATTAAACTGCCTCGGTGGCCTAGTGGTAGCAGGCCACTACTACTACGCTGAGGTCCTGGGTTCGATTCCCGGGTAGGAGGTTATCAGAGATAATGGTGTAAAGACCTTTATCACTGGTTCTATTAGGATTTTTCCATTTTCTGGAAATTTCCCAGTACCTCGAAGTTTGGTAATGTGCCCGGAGATGTCAACAGGCTCGCCACCTGTTACATGGGCCAAAAACGTAACCGGCGAATTGTGGGTATTTGCATGAATGCGTGAATTTACCTCTGCCTACCCCTTCGGGGATTACAGGCGTGAAGTTACGTAAAATTATTAAAAATGTTAACATTTCAACCATTCACAACACCAAGAATTCAGAATTTCAAAATGTTCGTTGATTTTCTGCGTCAATTGGCAGACATCGTAATGAAACTACTAATCGAAAGCGTGACTTCATTCCAAAAATGTTTTTTTGCGCTTGTATTTTAGTAATTCAACCACTATATAAACAGTTTACTCTTCTCAATAACAGTCCTTAACTTTTTAATTATATCACATTTGAGAAATTAGGTGATCTTTTGTGCTCCATTTTGAACGAAAATTGTTATGCTAAAATAAACGAAAATTATAGATTTTTTTCGTTTTTTTATCGCTTTTTACCAAAAAGTCATAAATTTTCCAACTACAGTCAAATTCGTTGATAAATAACCTTCTCTAGTTTCCTTTTTAATATTATACTTTTTAGTATAATCGTGCAAAAACAACCAATTTGAACCCCAAAGGCAAACTACGTTCCCAGTCAGCTCTCACCAATTTTTGAACGTTTATTCCCCAATTTTCCAACTCAACGATGTTGAGGCCCTTCAATTTGGCGTTCTTTTTTTAATAATACCTCCCTTTCACAGAAAACTATTTAATGGGAACGTGTACGGTAAAAGAATAAAGTTAATATTCACCTTGAAGTGAATTTCAGTAAACGAGGAATAATGATTTTGTGAAGAAAAAGTTGTAGTAATGAAATACTACTTTTATAATCCACTTATATATAAAGTCGATTAAATGTGAATCATAATTGCTTAAAAAGGGTTTGTTATAGTGTTAAAGAGGAAAAGTAGAAGTAAAACTAGTACTAAAAGTAATAGTAGAGCTTGAGCGCAGCACCGCATTATCTAATCTACCTTCAGGCACACCGCGGACACTCCGCCAAAATTCCATACAAACGCTTAATTTGGTCTCTATTACAGAGACATCAATCAGTGACGTGTATTTACACGTGCACCTGTGTGCGTAGCACGTACAAAATACCAACCGTCGCCCATAAGAGGGGAGGAGGTTGGGAGATGCGGGGAAATCGAGCGAGACGTCGAAGTGTCCATTCTATACGTATTATTATTACATATTCTCTGCTTCAGGTAAAAGTTAACATGTTAAGATTAACATTTCATCTCAGGGGTGGCAACGTATCTGCATTTTGACCTCTACTTTTCGTGTAGATGTCTATAGGCTGCAGTCATCACTTAACATCAATGTGAGCTGCATGCTAATTAGCCTCCTTCCTCACATAAAAAATATTAAGCTCACATTTTAATTGTATGCTCATCATCATCATCATTTCAGCCAAAAGACGTCCACTGCTGAACAAAGGCCTCCCCCAAAGAATGCCACAACGAACGGTCCTGGGCCGCCCTCATCCAGCGATTGCCCGCGACCTTCACCAGGTCGTCGGTCCACCTCGTAGAGGGCCTGCCTACGCTTCGTCTTCCGGTACATGGTCGCCACTCCAGAACTCTTGTATGCTAAAATTATTGTATGCTAAAGTCATATATTCAAGTAACAGTCTTTATTTCAAGACACATTTTGTATTGTGTACGATAAGTGTGTAGTAAGTATTTATTATTGATATAGACTTTTAGGGCTGATATCCGTGTCCCACCGAGTAGTTTCCAGTTGAAAACCAGCGTCAGGCTCCGGCTTGACATTATGCTGAACTGGGAACTATTTGGTGCAGCCGTGAGATCTTGTTTTTTTTTCTACTGTTACAAGGTACCTTTTTTTTATATTAACAATGTTCTTTCTTTTTTTTGTGTTATAATGTCAATGCTTTCATAAATGTTGTTTTTTTTTTGTCGTACCAACCTACTTGTATTTTAAATGTTTAATTTTTTTTTCTATTGTTTTTCTATGCAGTATTTGATCGGCTGCGCCAATAAATGTTTTTTCTTCTTCTTTCTTCTTCTTCTATAAATGACCATATTTTCAAATTTATTTTAATTTTAATGTAAGGATCTCGAGAGAAACGAGGTACTATAAACAATAAGTAACCACCATTTCTAACTGAACATTCAAGACGTAATTGAAAACTACCACAAAATGCTTCCAATTCCATATATTTACGAACAACTTCTTACATCAACAAACTTCAAACAAAAATTTAATATCAGCAGCCATTCTTACGTATACAAGTATTTGTGAAAGTCCCTTTGTCGTTCAATAAATGAAATCAGATCCTGTTATAAAGAATCAATTTCGAAGTGAAATGAACCTTCGAGAGAAATAAAAGAGAGTTACAATCTCTTGTAAATTGAATTGTTAATTTAGTGAGGCCATTACAGAGAGTTGAGGTGAGAAGCTGTTTCGTACGACGTAAGTAATGTTCTAACAGACGCGTCTTCAAGTGGATTAGATAGAGATTGGAATAAATTGAATGTAGATTGAAAATGTTAATCAGAAGTAGTTTTATATGTAGCAGGCAAACTAGCTTTCACATTGATGGTGACTTTTGTACATTTTAGATTTCTAAACAAACCAAACACACTTAAAAAAAATAAGATAACTATTAAAAACATTAAAAAGTGTAAAGTGAAGATAACAAAATACAGGTTCAATTCAAAAGCTATATTTATATAATATTTCAAATTTATAATTGCAATATTTCAAAGACGGGTCGATAATCGTTTACGTTCCCGATGCATAAGTGTAAAAAAGTTTGTTTTTGCCACTTTTGAGGCTTCTGAGGTCCTTGAGGTAAAATGTTAAAAAATGTCGCCTTTATTAAAGAACAGTACCCCACCACACTTCTGTGCCACGCCTGTGGCGTTTTGCCCTCGGATATGACGGAATTGAACATCAACTGAAGAGCTTCTAATACTGGCCTTCCGCCCGCTTTCAGGAGTTCAGCAGTGATTCCGTCATCACCCGGCGCCCTGTTGTTTTTGAGCTGCTTGAGAGCCGTACTAATCTCGTCTAGAACGACGTTCGGTTTTTTTATTATTATTATTTTTTTTTTTGATCCACCTTTATGTAGGTGATCTGTCTCGAGACGGCACTAGTCTACTTCACCGGGCAATCGGCGAGCGTAGAAGGCGCTCCAGCCTAAACAAAAAGTTAGCGCAACTGCCTAAGGGTGACCCATGCGGGCCCGTGCCTCGGCTTAGGACGTTGCGGAGAGACATATGAGACATATGCGATTATGGGCGGTGCTGACATTCGGGATATCTTCGGTGTAGCGTTCTTGAGCGGTAGTGACAAGTTATCCCTCCTCCTCATCTCAAGCCGCTGACATGCCGCCAACAAACTTTTCCGACTTGCAAAGAGTAAAACCGCCAACTAACCCGCCGACATAGGTCGGCGTCCCGGCCGGCTCAGTGTTTATATTGCGCTTAAAAAGGAACATCGTAACAAATAACTCGTCATGTTGTAAAAACGAAATTCAAAGCAAACGGATAAGAGTAAAAGTACAAAATTATGTAAACTGCCGGCGGTGTGCCAAACGAACGCAACTACACGTGGGGTTAATACCACAAGACACTACATTATGCAAACGAGCTGCTGCAGTTCTCATAGTATTAATTCAGAACAGACGGTGCATATGCTGGGTTTCTTTAATTTTTTTATGTTATGAAAGTGACAAACAAGCATGCAGCTCACATTGATGTTAAGTGATGACTGCAGCCCATAGAAAGACCAGAGGTCAAAATGCAGATACGTTACCACTCCTGAGGCCTTAGGTGTTATGCTTCTGTGCCCAGAATAACAGGGCGGTACATTACCACCTGACCGGATTACGATAGTGCTGCAACTACCAGTTAGCGTCAAGTATTAGATAATGAGGTGGAGCCTACGCCCGCCATATCCGTCCCAGTGACGGATATCGCGGGCGTAGGCTCCACCTCATTATCTAATACTGCTCAACCACCAGTAAATGTGATGAAGATGTCAATCAAGCATGCAGTTCACGTGGATATTACATGATGTCTGCAGCCATCTGCAGCCTATAGACATCTACACAAAAACCAGAAGTCGAAAGGCAGATGCATTGCCACCCCTGAGACCTTAGTTGTTTTGTCTCTGTGATAGCTATTACGGGCCCATTCTTAACCATCTAACCCGATCACGATAGTGCTGAACACTACACCATTTGAACACAGATAGATAATGTAATGCGGTAGGTCCTACGCCCTCAAGCTCTTACACGAGAACTATCAGTACATAAATGGAACTCTATCACCAGTAGGTATAGTACTGATGGTAGAGTTGGTAATGTACGGCTCTGTAATTTCCGGCACAGAGGCATTACTTGATAACTTTTTATTGTACGCTTATTTTTTTTATTTTTTTTTCTTGGATGTTCTGCACCATTCATGTTTTATGTACAACCCAAAGGTTGACTCTCAGAGAATGCTATATAGCATTAGGTCCGCATCATGTTACAATTTTATTGTGCACATGAAGGAATAAATAACACCTTAGGCCGCAAGAGTGGTAACGCATTTGCATGTTGACCTTGGTCTTTGTGGATGTCTATAGGCTGCAGTCATCGCTTAACATCAATGTGAACTGCATACTTGTTTGCCACTTCCATTGGGTACATAAAAAAACCAAAAAAAGTACATAAAAGTTATCAGCTACATATCTGAATAACGTAGAAAAAAAATATTTTTACGGTCCTGGATTATTCAAGGCTAAATAAAAAACGACGCAGCCTTTTCAATTTCCGTACACCGTTATCGGGAGTAAATTGGAAATGAGTATCATCAGGGAACTAGAGGGGGACTTAATGAGATATTAAATTGCTATAACGACGGATAATCAAGCGATTCCCGATGAATTGCTTAGGGATGTTAAATTTTGATGAATACTCAAACACTGACAATTCTCAACAATTCTATTAAAGAATACTACCATTTTACTGGTGGTAGAGCTCCAGTGACGGAGCTCGCGGGCGTAGGCACCACCGCATTACCTGATTTACTTGCCGCTAAATGGTAGTGTTCAGCACTATCGTGTTCCGGTCAGGTGGTAATGTACAGCCCTGTAATTTCCGGCACGGAGGCATAACACCTTAGACCTCAGGAGTGGTAAGGATACGGTTTCTTCTTGAGGTACGGCACCCTAAAAACATTTCATCTTCTACAACACTTTATATTTCACTCAACTCTATTCAAATTTGCAAAAACTTCCCAACTTCCAGCATTCAAATATTAAGAAACTTTCAAGGCACCAGATGAATTTCCATAATCTAACTAAAACACCATACTCCCGTAGCTGCTTATTTCCACGTCACTACCTATTTCAATTCAATTTAAACTCTGTATCTCAGATATAAGGTTAATTTTGGTTTGAAGTAAATTAAAAATGAACATAAAATCCGTTGGTGAGGGAAAAACTTAATATGGGACATAAAATCAGATTTATGGTCGTCATCATAATTATTCGTTATATAGTGTAGCTTAGGGTTGTCAAGTATGCCCTTTCAGGGCTTCAAGATAAACGCATTTCGCGTTATGTTAATTCTTAAATATTTTTTTTAATCAAGTTTGTGATGTCATCACACTTGTTCCCGTGCCGTTATCATAAAAAGGGGGTTCAAAGAATATTCTCGCTGTATCTCGTATACAAGCTATCCCACAGAAAAATGTATTGACCATTATTTTGTAGCAAAGAGTTGGACAAAAAAGTGCATTCTACGTACCCATACATAGAAAACATATTATACTATTTTATTTTAAAGAAAAATGGAAAGAAAAATTTTGACTTCAGGCGAGACTCGAACTCGCGGCCTACTGGGAATCTAGTCCAGCCGCTCTTCCAATTGAGCTACTGAAGTCCTGCCCGATTTGTCAAATCTTTCCTTCACATTTATTGCATTGCTTTATGGTAGCAGCAGCGCCATCTATTACCAACTATGCTAGTTAGGCAACCGAGTTCGAGTCTCGCCTGAAGTCAAAATTTTTCTTTCCATTTTTCTTTAAAATAAAATATATTTCACAAGCATGTGTTAATGCGAAATAATATAAAACAACATATTATACTATTAAAATCAATTAAAATTGATGGAGAGAGGCTGCCTGCAAGAGGTTGCGCTAATTTAAATTAAAAAAATATAAACAAAACTGACCAAAATTTGTTGAACAAATTTTCTTCTGGACGTTATAACTTTTTCTTGTTATTTTACAACAATAATGATATCGATAATAGTATTACTTATGGTTCACGACTCAAATTTCAATTGTCAAATATTATTATATTTATCCAATGAATATCATTAAGTTGCTACATGGAGATAAAAAAACTTAACTTCTACTCATAGAGTTTATTACGTGTAGGCAGTTCCTTCTAAGAGAATCTAAGAAGGCAATTCCAGCATGAAGAAATTTTATTCGACATTCAAAACCTATCGACCAATTAAAGGAAAACAAAGATGTTTATCCTCTTATTTCCTTTAATACCATCACAATAGAATCTCTGGATAACAACTTAATTAAAGATGTTTATTCGCTTGAGCACAATGACAATGGGACAAACAAAGTGGTTCAGGAATCGGCGGTCCATGGGGAACTCTGACATAGTCGATCTTTTGGTGGCTTCCATTTTGATTTAATCGAAAGTAAACAAGATGGCCGCCAGGACTTGAATAACTCAAAGCTTGAATACCATAACTGTTTAATTATGAATTACAAAAAGTACCTAAATAGTAAAGAATTAAGGAAAGTGATATTATAAATAATAAAGGAAAATTATTCTGTCTGATATCAATGTGGTAAACGTGGAAGTTTTTAATATTTTCTCATCACTGAATATACAACGTGTAACAGGATTAAATGTACAATCTGAAACTAGTTAGTTCAGAATCGATAACCGAATCGATTTCAGGCATTTTTGATATAGGTAATATTTTTTCCCAAAAATAATTACCATTAAAGAAAATATGGTCACCCAGTTGGTGAACGTTCAATACAACCAAAAATATTTTGGATAGACGTAAGTCTATCCAAAATATAGTGCGTGTGTGAGTAGGTTCGTATTTTATGTGCGGCCGTAGGTAGAGGTAGGGTAAGTATGCATAGGGTATATATAATGTTCCTACAAATTGAGGACAACTTATTCCTTAAATAAAAAATATTAAATACAAACATGTAATTTCAGTTCATATATTAAGATCATAACTCGATTTTCTAATCGGGGTGTTACGCAGTGTGCACTATTCCCATTACATGTTGTATAATGTAATACCTCTTTTAAATGCATCTCATTTCCTTATCTACTGTCGATTACGTAGATGTAGAGATAAACTCAGTATTTACAAATGCAGAAATAAATTACTAAGTCCATTGAATAAGTAGTAAAAGAAAATATATGGCTTTGGTAGTCTCCAAGCAAAGTTGTAGCTGGATACTAGTACACGTACTTGCAAGATATTTCAGTAGTGACTGCACTTGGAACTCTGCTAAGTGAATAACTTCGATCTTGACGAATAAGTTTTTCTTTTTCTTCATTTATCATCATTGAAGGAGCTGAAACGTTTTGTGAGAATCATATTTTAACTAAGTACTTTAAATTCATTCATTAATTTACTATTAATTTTTGTTTTTGCTTTCACTATATGTAATGGTTATTCACTCTGGGTAATATACTCGTATGATTTCTTGACGTTTTGAAAGTATCTGTAAAGATCTATTCGAAATAGAAATATTTTCTTTCTTTCATTATTACTAGTAATAAATCATTTATTTATTTATTTAATCTTTAGTGCACATATTACAAATTGTGTAGGGTGAACTTAATGCCATAAGGCATTCTCTGCCAGTCAACCTTAGGGTTTTAAAAGAGAACATCAAAAAGTTACGGAGCAAAAATAAAAATAAAATACAAACTAAAGTAACAGATAAATATATATATATATATATATATATATATATATATATATATATATATATATGTGTATACATATACACACAAATAATACACTTACGTACGTAACTTCACGCCTGTAATCTCCGAAGGGGTAGGCAGAGGTAAATGCATGCATTCAATCATACGTGCAAAGACCCACGATTCGCCGGTTACGTTTTGGCCCATGTAACAGGTGGCGAGCCTACTGCCATCTCCGGGCACATTACCAAATTTCGAGGTACTGGGAAACTTCCAGAAAATGGAAATATTCCCAATAGAACTTTACTACTTTAATATACTTAAATATATAAAAATATAAATACACATACTTAAATATCTATAATACCTCATAATACAATGATAATGAACATATACACCTAACTGCTATACCAATGACTTTAATAATAGTAGAAGTACTATAAAATATATGTCTGCTTCTTTATAGAAAAGCAAACATAAAGTCAAGTTATTAGACATTCAAAACCTATCGACCAATCAAAGAAAAACAAAGACCTTCGCCCTCTTATTTCCTACAATGATAATTATCTGGATAACAACTTCATTAAAGACATTTATTCGCTCGAATACAATGACAATGGGACAAATAAAGTGGTTCAGGCATCCACGGTCCCTGGGGAACGAGCTTTGAGATAGTTGATCTTTTGGTGGCTTCCATTTTGATTTTATTGAGAGTAAACAAAATGGCCGCCATGAATACCGTAAAATTATAATTGAAAAAGTATTAATTAACATTAACGGGTCTATGCGCGCGGCTGGTGTAGATCGCAAGCGATCTACTCGGTTAAGCGATACGGGCGTGGTCGGGTGTGTATAGGTGACCGCTAGTGGCAAATTAAAATGCGCGTTTCCGTGCTTCGTCCCGGTTGCTATCGATGGATAGCAATCGTTATACCTTCTCGGAAGCCTTATGGGCAGTTTGAAAATAGGGTAAAGTGGGTTGGTCACTAACCCGTATCTCCACCGAACCGCATTGGAGCAGCGTGGTGGAGTAAACTCCAGGCCTCCCCCAAAAAAGGGGAGATACTCGTGCCCAGCAGTGGGACGTCTCAAGGGTTGCCATTATGTAACGTGTCTAAAAAGGCGGAGAAAAGAAGAAAATGATATAAATATTTTGCATTTGACCTCCAGTCTTCAAAGAGATAGGTATCTATATGCTCCAGTAGGCACTTACCGTCCATCTGAAGCGCTTGCTTGTTTGCTACTATCATCGATATCAATCGTCACTTTCCTTTTTTCTTTTTTTTTTCGTGCTTGGCTTAAAAAAGTGTATTATGTAATGAAGTGGCAAACAAGCTATCATGTACAGGCAGGCTCCGTCGCCAGTAATTGTCACTTCCATAGCTTAAAAAGTGAATTGTGACACTGGCCATTAATAACACTTGCCGATCACTTCCACGATGCAGTACCATAAAACTACAAGAGCATGGAGCTTGCCAAATACGCTTTGTCTGTACGAGAATGGATTTTAATCACATAAAAGTCAGATATACTTTTATAGCAAAAATAGAATAATGCGGTCGTTGTGGTGATTACTAAAGTGGACAGTAATGGACGTGGACAACGTTGAATAAATGGGATGGGAATCAGTTAAGTGTTATTCCGTAAATTATGAACTCTGTTTTTTTTTCTGTAATGAAGGTTGCCAACAAGCGTGCTGTTCAAATTTTAAGTGATGACTGCAGCCTATAGACATGTTCACAAAAACCAGAGATCAAAATGCAGATGCGTTGCCACCCCTGAGACCTTAGTTGTTATGTCTCTGTGTTAGTTATTACGGGGCTATACATTACCATCTAACCGGAACATGATAGAACTGAACACTACCATTTGGCAGCAGATAGATTAGCTAATGCGGTGGTGCCTACGACCTCGATTCCCTACGCTGGAACTCTACCATCAGTAAAAAAACTTTTCACTGGTGGTAGAGCTCCAGTAACGGAGCTCACGGGCGTAGGCACATTAGCCAATATACTTGTCGCTAAATGGTAGTGCTCAGCACTACCGGTCAGGTGGTAATGTACGGCCCTGTAATTTCCGGCACAGAGGCATAACACCTTAGGCCTCAGGAGTGGTAACGCATCTGCATTTTGACCTTGGTCTTTATGTGGGAGTCTATAGGCTGCAGTCATCACTTAACATCAATGTGAACTGCATGCTTGTTTATCACTTCCATTACTTTAAAAAAACGTAACTACATAAGGTAAATACATGCATTGAAGTATACATGCAAACACCCACGATTCGCCGGTTACGTTTTTGGCCCATGTAACAGGTGGCGAGCCTGTTGACATCTCCGGGCATTTTACCAAACTTCGAGGTACTGGGAAATTTCCAGAAAATAGAAAAATCCCAATTAAACCAGAGATAAAGGTCTTTACACCATTATCTCTGATAACCCCCTACCCGGGAATCGAACCCAGGACCTCAGCGTAGTAGTAGTGGCCTGCTACCACTAGGCTACCGAGATGGTTAACTTAAAAAAAATGTCCTAAAATGTTTTAATAATGGTGTGAACGTATGTGTATAATTATTTAAGCATAAAAATAAATTAAAAAGTACCAATGTACCAATCAGGTAAGTTACCAAACTACGATGTAATTAATTTCAATTTAAAAAAAAAACCGCCGCTATCTAATGGTAATAGATTATGAAATATCTCCCTGACATAATAAAAATATCTTCCTCTTCACGATCGAAGACAAATGAGCCTCTTTCTTCCAAACATGCAATTGAAATCAACCTTCGAAGGGCACTTTTCGATCACTGTCACAAAATCCTTCCTAATTCACGACTGATGGATGGTATCGCGTAATGTCGCAATTTTCGCTTCTTGATATTGAATATTCTTTATTTATTTTTGTAACTGTAGGTAATGTTTCGGCAAAATAAATTTTGTTTCAACATTTCTTTATTCCGATTGGGTTTTTGGGTTAATTGAGCGCGTCGGATAAAGATAATGATAGGATTGAAGGTGAAAATTGCAGTTTCCATTTCTTCTTTTCTTCTTTCCATTTTTTTTTTATGTAATTAAAGTGGCAATCAAGCATGCAGTTCACATTCATGTTAAGTGAAGACTGCAGCCTATAGACACCCACACAATGACCAGAGGTCAAAATGCAAATGCGCTGCCACTCCTGAGGCGTTAGGTGTTATGCCTCTGTGCTGGAATTTACAGGGCCGTACATTACCACCTGACCGGAACACGATAGTGCTGAACACTACCATTTAGCGGCAAGTATATTAGGTAATGCGGTGGTGCCTACGCCCGCGAGCTCCGTCACTGGAGCTCTACCACCAAAAATTTTATTTTTTGGTAATAATACATACAACAAGCAAACAAATGTAGAAAATCCAAACCATGCTTTTTCGGATAATTTAGTTGCGAAGGTTACGTTCTGTCCACGAATCCCGATTATATTGGCTTCGAGCCAGAACTTGGCAAATAAACAAGTCTATACATTAACTGTTTCAGGTACAAAAACATGTAGAGGAAATTACTTCAATTGTGTGAAGGACGCGTCTTAATTCGTCGTGATATTTTAGAACATGAAGCCATGCGCGCTTCAAGTTCTAAAATATCACGACTTCAAGTTCTAGTATACACGCCCCGAGGCTGGTGTAGATCGCAAGTGATCGACTCGGTTAAGCGATACGGGCTTGGTCGAGTGTGTGATGGGTGACCGCTAGTGCCAAATTAAAAAGCGCGTTTCCGTGCTTCGGAGGGCACGTTAAGTCGTCGGTCCCGGTTGCTATCGATAGATAGCAGTCGTTAAACCTTGTTGAAGGCCTTATAGGCGTTTTGAAAACATCCGACATCGGGTTGGCCACTAACCCGTATCTCCACCAACCCGCATTGGAGCAACGTGGTGAAGTAAGCTCCACGCCTTCTCCGAAGAAGGGGAGATACTCGTGCCCAGCAGTAGGGCGTATCAAAGATTTCCATTATTATTATTTTGAAACTCATGAATTATAGGAATTTTATGGAGTTTTCATTAATGTAATATTTTTTTTTATGTTATAATGCCACTACTACTTTCGTCTTGGGTTCGGTGCCCGGGTTGAGGGCTATCAGAAATAACGGTGTAAAATACTTAATCTTTTTTTTATATGTATTGGAAGTTACAAACTAGCATGCAGTTCACATTGATGTTAAGTGATGACTGCAGCCTATAGACACCCACACGAAGACCAAGGTCAAGATGCAGATGCGTGACCACTCGTGAGGCCTAAGGTGCTATACCTCTGTGCCTGAAATTACAGGGCCATACATTACCACCTGACCGGAACACGATAATGCTGAACACTACCATTTAGCGGCAAGTATGTAAGGTAATGCGTTGGTGCCTACGCCCGCGAGCTCCGTCACTGGAGCTCTACCACCAGTGAGTAAAATCTAATCTCTAGTTTTATTGGAATTCTTTCATTTTCTGGAAGTTTCCCAGTACCTCGGGGTTTGGTAATGTGCCCGAAAATGTCAACAGGTGAATCTTCGGTGTTTGCATATATGCTTAAATGCATGCTTTTACCTCTTCCCAGCCCTTCGGAGATCATAGGCGTGAAGTTACGTAAAAAGGAAAAACGATTTGTTGACATATTTATACATAGGTTCACCTTACCAGTTTACCCTGTATAGTTCCGTGTTTCTGTATTCTTGTAACAAGACAGACCTTTCTGCCTAATGCACGGATAGAGTGCACACTCGTCAATCTTTATATGTATATACAAATGTCCTATAGAAGCCAGATATCTTCAAGCTCTCTGCAGTTTTAGGAACATGTATGGGAGTGGCAATAGATAGAGATAGATAGATAATATTTTTATTTCGAATAGATCTTTACAGATACTTTCAAAACGTCAAGAAATATAAAATACCTAGAGTGAATAACCATTACATAAAGTAAAGCAAAATCATATATCAATAGTAAATTAAAAATTAGAATTTAAACTACTTAGTTAAAACATAATAATCACAAAATTTTTAAATTCCTTCAATCTTGAGGAAAAAGAAAAACTTATTCGTCAAGATCAAAGTTATTCACTTAGCAGAGTTCCAAGTGCAGTCACTACTGAGAAGAACTCCGCTACCCAACAAACTCAGTAAGAGCTCTTTTAAATGAGAGCCTAAATCTAGTACAAATTATCGTGAAAAATCAAATAATGTCAACGTCCATAGCATAGATGCAAATAAACTGCTATCTACTAAATGTGATGTAGCTCCTGTAAACCAGAACAGACCAGTCCCCACCAACAGCACCTGTTCACGAGTATGACGCATGTGACAGCCATTGCCCTCCTCGACCATTTTAGAGGGAAGTGAGCAACGCGCCACACGACGCCGCCAAAAGCAAAGACATTTAAGCGTGCATGACTGCTCCGAATATGCATACGGCAAAATAAAAGATGGTTTTAATTTACAGCCAGGGTATTCACATTATTCAACCCTTAACAATGCTAATTACAGAATACACGAAATAACAGTATCATGAAATAGCCTGGCAGCGATCGCTATAATCCCAAGATGTACTATCATTAAGATAATCACAGGTCTTATAGTAATTACATTTATATAAACGTTCTTTCATTACTTTCTTAAATTTATTGATCGATAGACTTTGAACGTTTTTGGAGATTTGATTAAAGAACCGTATACATTGACCTCTGAAAGAATTACTGACCCTATTCAGCCGCGTTGCATGCACGGACAATTTGTATTTGTTCCTAGTATTTATACTGTGATTGTTACCTATTGTAGGAAACTCATTAATGTTTTTACGGACATATAATACATTTTAATAAATGTATTGCGAAGCTACAGTCAGAATATTTATTTCCTTAAATTTATCTCTAAGAGATACCCTCGGACTCAGCCCGTAGATCGCCCGGACAGCTCTCTTTTGCAGTACAAAAATAGTGTTGACGTCGGCGGAATTTCCCCATAGCAAAATGCCATAGGACATTATACTGTGAAAATAACTAAAATAAACAAGGCGAGCCGTCTCGACGTCTGTTAATAATCTAATCCTTTTCACAGCAAACGCTGCCGAGCTAAGTCTATTAGCTAATTTGGCAATATGGGGACCCCATTGCAATTTAGCATCCACGGTAATGCCAAGAAATACCGTGGACTCTACGATCTCCAATACTTCCTCATTTATCTTAACACTGGTTTCAACCTTTTTTACGTTAGGAGTAGTAAATTTAATACATTTTGTCTTACTGCTATTTAACGAAAGGTTATTGGCGCTAAACCAATGTACTATATTAGAGAGAGTATTGTTTACACCGTCAAAATCTACCTGTCTTTTAATTTTGAACACTAAAGAAGTATCGTCAGCAAACAATACCATCTCTTGGCCATCATTGATAATGTAGGGTAAATCATTAATATAGACTAAGAAAAGAAATGGCCCTAAAATAGAGCCCTGTGGGACCCCCATATCCATTGAAGTCCCGGGAGATCTTGTCCCATTTACATCAACACACATATTTCTACTGTTTAAATATGAAGTCATAAGCTCGAGAGCGGTATCTCAAAGGCCGTAGTGATATAACTTTCTGACTAATGTTTCATGCTGAACGCAATCAAATGCTTTAGATAAGTCACAGAATACCCCTAGCGCATTATGTGATTTTTCCCAAGCTTCAAAAATGTGTTTGACAAGTTCAACACCTGCATTGGTAGTTGAACGACCCCTTGTAAATCCAATGCATTTACACTGTTAGTAAATGCGTTTCCACTGGTGGTAGAGTTCCAGTGTAGTAGCTCGAGGACGAAGCCGCCACCGCAGTACCTAATTTATCTATCTCCAAATGGTAGTGTTCAGCACTATCATTACCTTACATTTCTATCTATCAATAATGGATCACTGATTTACAGTACTTACGGAGAAATCAACTGTAACAGACAGATAGACAGACAGACCCACGAGTTATCTTATCATCACTCCGGCTGAAAAATGTCCACAGCTGGACAAATCCTTTCCCAAAGACGCTTACAACAGTATTGTGCGTCATTAGGGAAGAAATTGTCATAATCGCCACGCTTGGCAGAAGGATTAGCGATCGCAGTAGCGGTAGTTCTATGGCGGGACGCTGCCTATTCCACGTATTGGTCGGTTGGCTGACTGCACTCGCGGAAGAATTCTCCACCAATGTAGGGCGATATACGACGCCTTCCTTATGTTAGAAGTTTTCTTATAAGAATTCAATTTCCCTTTTGAGGTATAAGTAAAAAATGTTCTTGATCTTAACAACCATAATCCCTATTAAGTTTCGCCGCCTCTCAAAATAATAAATCCAATTGAGTTCGTCACGTCCAACAAGAAATTACGAAAATGACAGAATAACGCAAATAGCGCCTTAAACAAAGGTTACGGCGCCTAAACCGACAAAAACATCGCGCGAAGTATAAAAAGAATTCAAAAATTCAAGCGAACTTGGCCATCTGTTACGAGTTTCGGAGCCAATTACGAAGTTGGCGAGACCTCCGACCTGCCACTATAGCTTGACCTCGAGAACAATTCTGAACCTCTTCTAAATGTTCTATTATAAAATTTCAGCTTCGAAGGTAGGGGTTGAATTAAACTGGTCGCTAGTTTGCCTGAGGGAAGGTGTTTTCGAGCGATGTAATGGGAAAACAAAAAAAAATGGCTTTCGCAATGGAAACTGAAGTAACAAGAATATTGTTATATCTGTTAACGCCTTTGAAATGAAATGGGATTAAATGGCTCTGCCGAATTATATAATGTTTCTGGTAATTTCAGTCACAGTCACAAAATTGAGCTTTATGAAGCAAAAAAACTGTATATATTGTTAATGTAAGTAGATTACAATGTAGAGTGCCTTAAAAAACTGCTCACACTGCCTCAGTAGTGCCTTAATAGTCTGGCTCAGTAGAAGCAGACCACTACTATTGCGCTGGAGTCTTGGGTTCGATTCCGAGTCGAGGACTATCAGTGATAACGGTGTGTCATGTATCTCTGGTTCTATTGGAATTTTTCCGGAAATTTTGGCGCTACAATACGGGGTTCTTCAAAACTGGCGTCAAATGAGTCCTTCAAGGCTGGCAGAGCGTTAGCAACTCCCCTGATGTTGCAAATGTTCATAGGTGACGGTAACTACTTTCCATCAGGTGGCCCGTCTGCTTGTCTGTCAATCCTTTCACATAAAAATAAGGTTTCCCAGTATCTCGGAATTTGGTAATGTGCCCGGCGACGTCAATAGGCTTGCCATCTGTTACATAGGCCTTAACATTACCGGCGAATCGAGGGTGTTTGCATTTATGATTCCGTTCATAGTGCACGAATTCTCTGCCTAGTGTTTCTCTAAAATACAAGTATGGTGTTATTTTACACACTAATATAACACCTGACTTTTACTGGTGGTAGAGGTCCAGTGACGGAGCTCGCGGGCGTAGGCACCACCGCATTACCTAATATACTTACCGCTAAATGTTAGTGTTCAGCACTATCGTGTTCCGGTCAGGTGGTAATGTATGGCCCTGTAATTTCCGGCACAGAGGCATAACACCTTAGGCCTCAGGAGTGGTAACGCATCTGCATTTTGACCTTGGTCTTTGTGTGGGTTTTTATAGGCTGCAGTCATCACTTAACATCAATGTGAAATGAAAGCTTATTGCCACTTCCATCACATAAGAAAAAACCTAGCCTTCAATATCAAAACCGAAAGCAATAGAAGTAGAAAAGTTACTTCGTTAAAATGGGAAACTGGCGAGGTGCCATCATAGTGAGCATCCAACTTGAAATGAGTCACACCGGTTGACCAAACTGCAGATAAGGGGTAAAAGTTGCATTTTGGTGACTAGATTGTTTGAAACTAGCATAGAATTATACCTCTATGGATACTAGTTATGAGTAGGGTTGCCACCTCTCCCGGAATTCCGGGAGTCTCCCGGATTCGAGCACTGAAAATTAAAATCTTCCGTCTCCCGGAAGGAATTCAAAATATACTAAATTCTCCCGGAATAACAAGTTGTTCAAAAGTAATGACACACGATGTCGAAATGGCTAAGAGCGGCGTAAATACTCGGCAGCATTCTTTCAGCTTTCTCGCCACTATCTCGCCACTGATGCCACTACTCGCCAGTGGGTAGCTACCTAGTTTCGTATAAACTGATTTGCGTGCGTATAGGTACCTACTTTATTTTATTGTATATTTCTGAGCCGCGTGCGTGAGAGGTTGCGTCGTCTTTGTCTCACTTTTTTTTTTTTTTTTTCCTTTATTATAGTATAAATTAACAAAGTTTTAACATCATATCACTTAATGCTAGCATTGAAAAAACCACTAAGGTTTGTTAGTATGCTAACCTAATTTATGTCGGTAGGCAGGTAAAAAAAACTGTATATACAATAATTTAGTTGAAAAGAATCTATAAACCTAAGATACATACCTACGAAGGAATCAAAACATGCAATACAGAGTTTAAGAGCTAGGTAGATATGTACTAAGTTGGGTAAATATACTTAAAGTATTGTTACTATCAAAATGACGCATTTTAACAATGAGTCATTTCGATGAGCCAATAAATAAATAAATGAATAGTCTGGTAGATATTTTGTTGGACTTAACTTATTTTAAAATTTTGTAAATTAGTGAGAAAATTTCCTTTGAGTTTCACTTTGATGTTATTAGTTGTTAGACTATCACGCAAGTCCGTAGGTAGATTATTAATAAGTGTGGGCACGATGTAGGCACTAGTTCTTTCGCCGTAAAAATTATTCGCGCGAGGAGTACTCAGCTGTCGTCGAGCAACCGCCCGGGTATATACAGGGTGTTGTATTAGATGCTGAAAGTTTTTTTTAAAAAACAAACATTTCAGTGTCATATATTTGAATTGTGTTTGTATTGGCAATATTTTGCAATATTCAAACAAACCACTATCGTCGTTACGAAAATTTGTTCGTATTTTATTTGGTACAATATTTTTTAGAATTTTTACTTGGAGATTATAAATTTTATTCAGGTAAGTGTTATAAGTTCGACCATAGCTGCATAATCCGTATTGTATGTGTGATTCTGCTAAAGAATTGTAAAGCAATAATTTTACTTTTAGAGGGATTCGGTTCTTAAGTATTATTAAATTAGCTAAGAATTGTCTAAGTTTACTACAGACGAAATCAATATGGGTATGCCAATTAAGTTTACTATCTATATGTAATCCAAGATATTTTTGGTGATCTACTACGTTTATATAAGAGCAGTTACAATTACTTATACTTATTTTCGTTCCTCCTTTGTTTGTTATAAGTTTAATTCGTTCGCTTATTAGTCTGTATCTAACAGCAATCTATGCACTTGTGTCGTATTTTGATTAAATGCAATTATTTCTATGTTGTTATTAATTCAAAATAAAATAAAAAGTTATTATATTCAACGTTTTTTTTCTCCCGGATTTAGACAGCTAAGAGGTGGACCCTAGTTATGAGGCTGTAACTTCGTCCGCATGATCTTTTGGTAATGCAACTTTGGGATCGGTATCGGGAGAATTATCTTACAATACCACTCACTATTGTAAGATAATTCTTCCACTTCTGCCTGCAGACAACCGAGCAATGGCGTTCAAACCATTCCCCTTCTAATTTTATTTATTTAATCGTATGGCATACATTTGTCCGAGTCGCTTTATAAAAATGTTTAAAATAAAACTAATAAAAACCTCTAAATATAAAAATCAATTGCTGTTCGTTAGTCTCCCTAAAACTCCAGAACAGCCGGACCGATTTGGCAAATTTTGGTTTTGAATGATTTTTGGAAGTTCAGGGAAGGTTCAAAAGGTAAAAAATATGAAGGAATTGAAGGGAAATAGTAAAAAACACAATTTCATTTTCCATACAAATAGTCCATATCTATCAAATCTTTGCCACTTAATTTCACTGTGAGGCAATACGAAGTTTGCCGAGTCAGCTAGTATTCTATAAATTAATACCTAAATTCTTCACCCATTGGACGGCGTTCGTGTCAGGAGCAAATAGTTTAAGGATGCCTCCGGTGTATCTTCTTTTTGGGCAGCTGTGGGTGATGTGGTGGATAGTTTCCCCTTTCCATTGGGGCGGTAGCAAGTAAAAATAACGCAAGACGGACAGCAGTTACCTACGATAAAACTACCGCCACTGCAATCGCCTATCCGCATGCCAAGCGTGGTGATTATGTCCACGGAATAGCTATTCCGTGATTATGTCATAGGGGGATATGTTGCGTCTTGTGTGTATGTGGAGGCTTTGGACTAACAGTGGAACATCCACCGATGGGATGATGTATGAAATTGTTCGATAGGCACGATTTCTTTTCTTTATTTGTTTATTATTTACGTGTCTATATCAAGGTTTAAGGTTTTTTTTATGTAATGTAAGTGGCAAACAAGCATGCAGTTCACATTGATGTTAAGTGTTGACTGCAGCTTATAGACACCCACACAAAGACCAAGGTCAAAATGCAGATGCGTTACCACTCCTCGAGGCCCAAGGTGTTAAGCCTCTGTGCCGGAAATTACAGGGCTGTGCATCTACCACCTGACCGGAACCCGATAGTGCTAAACACTACCATTTAGCGGCAAGTAAATTAGGGAATGCGGTGGTGCCTACGCCCGCGAGGTCCGCCACTGGAGCACTACCACTAGTAATAAAGTTAAAATTAAGTCAAACTTTAGTATTTTTAAAAACGATTCACCTTTCATCGAAAATTCACCCGCCACTCAAAACCAGTCTTTGAGCCCTAAATTGCAGCCCAAAAGCAATAGAAGTTTCGAAGTTATAACGTCATTTGAACATTTTGAACCTGGCGCCTATCCAAGAACGCGGTAAACACTGACATGAGCCAACTTCGAATGCAAAAAGTTGCCCAAACATTTTAGTAATCAGATTAATTGTTGTGCAGCTATTTTCGGTGACTTACGTGGGCAAATTAATTTTATTCTACCACTGAAAAGACTTACTACATATACTTAAGTGTAAAGCTCCGTAATACGAGCTATCACCGAGGCAAAATAACTCAGGCAACAGGAAATTCTGCATTCTGACTTCTGGTTATTTGTCACCTAAGTCGTCTAAAGTTGGATGTCTGTAGTTTTTTTTTTATTTAATGGAAGTGGCAAACAAGCATGCAGTTTACATTGATGTTAAGTGATGACTGCAGCCTATAGACACCCACATGAAGTCAAAATGCAGATGCGTTACCACTCCTGAGGTCTAAGGCGTTATGCCTCTGTGCCGGAAATTACAGGGGCGTACATTACCACCTGACCGGAACACGACAGTGCTGAACACTACCATTTAGCGGCAAGTAAATTAGGCAATGCGGTGGTGCCTACGCCTGTGAGCTCCGTCACTGGAGCTCTACCACCAGTAAATTGCAATATTCACTTACCATCCACCATATTACCTATATATACAAAAATAAAATGCAACCCATTACAAAGTAGGTCAAAATTCTTGAAAGAGCCTCTACGTGTTGGACCCATGGACGCGCAAGCTGTCGCGTCCAGTAGGGGGATATTTTTTTAAGATCCTCTGAGATGGTGATCAGAGACGTTTTACATCTTTTAGTTTAAATTTAATGTTGTGATTATGTAATTTTCGGCCACAGTTGGTGGGTTAAGCCAAAACTGAAATAGATGATACGTAAACACACATTGAAAATGCGAAAAAACTTAAACGAATAACAAAACAAAGGAAAACGGAAAATATACCACGGTGATAATATATCTCCATTCAGTCCAAAAGAGTCAGCAAGAATAAATATACTCTCGAAAATTTATGAAATAATTCCATTTGTGTGTACAGCTCGCAACGATTTCGCTTTAGCTTTGGAAATTTTGCGTTCACGTTTTAGCATGAGTTATTTTATATTCGCCAAGTTATAAATTGCATAGAAACCCGCCAGTGTAATCCTGTCGCCTTTTTAAATCGTAATAATCGCTTACGGGTCTTTTATTCCCAAGTGGGTTGCATGTTACTTAAAGGTTCATAAAACATAGTGAATAGTTGATATATTTATTTTCGCAATAAGACATGCGAGTGAACTTTAGAAATCAAAGAAAAAACGGAAAGAAAAAGTTGACTTCGGGCAGGAATCGAACCTGCAACGGAAGTCAATTTTTTTCTTTAATTTCTATAGTGAATAGTGAATAGTGAATCTGTAATAGCGAATCGACGCTGAAGTGGAATAAAAGGGTTATGTAAACTTAGATTTTATGTTATTTCAAAAAATGCTCAATAATTAAAGAAAATTTAATTCCATTAACTCAGTCTAGCTTTACGAAAGCACTCATGCTCGTATCTCAAAAAACGCCAGCAGACAGTGTAAAAGCCGGGCAGGATTGAACTTAAGGCTGGTACAGACGAGTGACATCCTGAGATTAAAGGATCAACGCGCAGCTAATTTTGCAGCTTAAATTCTGCATTCAATGATCCCATTTGGTTGAATTGTCGTATAAAATTAAGTTACATTTAGTATTCACCGATAACTTTACATTTTGCCTTTGTTGAAGGCAAAATGTAAAGTTTTTGTTTTTCGTCTGAATTTGATATTACTTTTAAGCCTGGGTTGCAACACGATATTTTTAAAGTTAAAGTTATTGTAACATTTCACATTATTCTCTAACTTTAACAGATTTCTTTAAGTTAGAGAAGGATGAACAGAGAGAGAGACAGAACATTTTATGTTACGATAAACTTAAACTTTAACAAATGTCGTGGTGCAACCCAGGCTAAGACTTTTCAATAGTAAAAGGGGAAATGAGATAACAACTAAGGTCTCAGCGGTGGCAACGTTTCAGTATTGACCTCTGGTTTTGTGTTAGTGTCTATAGGCAGAGAATATGTAAAAATACTACGTACAGAATGGACACTTTGACGTCCCGCCCGATTTCCCCGCATCACACAACCTCCTCCCCTCTTATGGGCGACGGTTGGTATTTTCTACATGCTACGCACACAGGTACACGTGTAAATACACGTCACTGATTGATGTCTGTGGAATAGAGACCAAATTAAGCGTTTGTATGGAATTTTGGCGGAATGTCCGCGGTGTGCTATAGCCTGCAGTCATCACTTAACATCAATGTGTGCTGCATGCTTGCATGCCACTTTAACTACATAAAAAAACTACGCCATTGAAACTCAACAACAAATAAATGTTTGTTTAGAAGAAAACTTGTCTAGTTTTATATATTAACGCTCTTAGCTTAGTGAAGTCATTATGTTAATACTTTAATACTGTTTCAGGATTAAGCAAAAAGACATTTCAACTCGAGAATCCTCACTTATACGCTAAATACAAGATATCCCCATTAGTTTTTGAGAAATATAATAAAATGTAAGTAGGTATTTGTGGCTTAAGAGAGCGAAGCAGTTTTGAAAGCTGAATAAATAGAAATGTTGAATCAAAATCTTTTATTGGGATCCGTAAGAGTTGGTATGGTTTAATTTACATAGCTTTTGAGTTTACATATTTTTTTAAGACTTCAAAACTGAGATCATCAGTTACAGGAATGTTTTTATTTTATTGTTGGTTCTAAGATTACGATATGGTTTTGTCGGGTAGTAGAGCTCCAATGATGGAGCTCGCGGACGTAAGCACCAACGCATTATCTAATATACTTGCCGCTAAATGGCAGTGTTCAGCACTATCGTGTTCCGGTCAGGTGGTAATGTACGGCCCTGTAATTTCCTGCACAGAGGCATAACACCTTAGTTCTCAGGAGCGGTAACGCATCTGCATTTTGACCTTGGTCTTTATGTGGGTGTCGATAGGCTGCAGTCATCACTTAACATCAATGTGAACGACATGCTTCTTTACCGATTCATTAAAAAATCACCTAGACAGCGCATGTGTGCTCGGTTTCGACCGATGCGCGACCGTTTTATTGTAAAAATAATAATTTTGTCCGTATATTAAACTAATTAATCAATTCAGCCGTATATTTTTCCCTCGCGTCTACATTTTTTGATGACTCTGTCGTGATCGGGTGGTGACGACGCCTAATGCGGACTTTAGTAATGTATAAGATGTAACTTCACACAACATATTCAAACGAATTTTCCCTCAGTATGAAACAGGCTGTAGTAGACCCTCGTTTCACGGATCCGTAACTATTACGCAGTTTTAATTCTGTTTGCGATTCTCTTTGTTTGGGTTCTGCGATTATAGTTTTGGGTGTTGTGAGAGGGATCATTGCATTAACGCTTATATCCTTTGAAGGCTTGGTGACAATTTTAGTTGCTTTGTTATTTTGAATCATGTCATTGACTCTTCCTTCAAACCTCACACTCCGGTTTCATTTCTTCAGAACGATGATGCGATGTAAATTTTTAATGCAGTATATTTAACAGGTAAGTTCATTTAATTTTTCGAAGCTTTTTCCTACGATTTTCCACTTATTATGAAACCTATTAACGTAACTTCACGCCTGTAATCCTCGAAGGGGTAGGCAGAGGTAAATGCATGCATTCAATCATACATGCAAACACCCACGACTCGCCAGTTACGTTTTTGTCCCATGTAACAGGTGGCGAACCTGTTGCCATCTCCGGGCACATTACCAAACTCCGGGGTACTGGGAAACTTCCAGAAAATGGAAAAATCCCAATAGAAGCAGAGATAAAGGATTTTAAACCGCTATCTCTGATAGTCTCCGACCCGGGAATCGAACCCAGGACCTCCAGCGTAATAGTAGTGGCCTGCTACCACTACGCTACTGAGGCAGTTACCCTAAAAAAAAACCTATTACTAAGTAAATATAATAATAACTTAATAACAACACAACTTTGAAGTTTATAACTCTCTGGCAGCATATTAAGCACACATGTGCTCCAATATCGAACTGGCTTTGGAGCTTACCTCCTACTACCCTCCTGTTACGAATCCAAAACTTTTACATTGTTTTAATTTTGTTTGCAACGGCTATTCGTATTCGGTTATGGTGCTATTTTTTTGTTTTGATTGTGTAATTACGTTTTTTTTTAATAAATGTCGATTTGGGAAAATGCTAATTAAATTCCAAGTTAAACCGATTTTGCTGTGCGCACTATTTAACTGTCTGTTACGATGATAAGTTAATGTGACGTCGATAAAACACATTTTTAAGTTAGTGGAAATCATGTTTAACAAACAATTTAAAAGTTGTAATTAAAAGAGAGGTAGAACGTCATAGGTTTTCTAAAATGGAAAAGAGAAGACGCTTGTATTTGGACACATTATACATTATTTATATGATATACGAGGCAGTTAAATATGAATTTCCATTTTCCATTTTAGAAAACCTATGACGTTCTACCTCTCTTTTAATTACAACTTTTAAATTGTTTGTTATTCTTTATTTATTTTTTATATGCCCAGAGATGGTACATAAAGGCGGACTTAATGCCTCTGGGCCAATTATTCTCAGTATTCATTAATTTACTTTATAACAACTGTGAAGTTCACAACTACCTCGCAGCATATTTAAGCACACATGTGCCCCCAACATAGAACTGGCATTGAAATTTACCCTCCTGTTAAGGGTCCAAAACTTTTACGTTGTTTTAATTTTGTTTGCTAAGGAGAGTTGGATTCGGTTATGATGCTAATGTTCGTTTAGATTATGTACAGTAAGCGATAGTTTTTTTTCAATGCTAATGATCAAAGTTGCCTGCGTAAACTTTGCACCAGTTTATTGACTCGCGAGGATCACACAAACAAGACAGAAAACGAGTTTCAATTATGGCCTGATGAAAGCAAACTACCGCAGCGCGCCATCTTTTATAATTTGAAATAAATACAATATTATGACAGACATAATAATATGTTGCTAATATCGATTTTAAAGAACCTAAAAGGCCATGAGGCTCAGTTATTTTTATGTAGGTAATGAACTAGCATCAGCTCATAAATACAGTATATACTAAAATACTGCGAACTGATATTAAGAATTGTTCACATCCATTAATTGACCGCCATCCATTCCACTTGCATAATTTCATAGATTTAAAATAGTCTTACACAGCGTCATCTATTATTATTTTATCCAACCACAAAACTTGGTGGTGCTTCAAATATTGATGGTGTTCATAGAGCAACACCGGAGGGGAGTAGCCATCAGGCTTACCCCTCTGTCAAAGTACAAGCCCAAATGGGCGTATACGAACGAGAGAGAACTTCAGGTAGGCTAGTTTTTAAATATGCCATCTCTCTAACTCTCCCGGACGTCATACGGGTGGTCTGGCAGCCGGTAGTGGTTGCGTTTGCCAGTGCGCATCCTATCTGTACACGTAAAAGTTCAAAATTTCAAATCATTTTAGGACGCTTTTTTTTGTTATTAATATTTTTATTGACCTTTTTGCAACATGAATCTATTAAAGCCAGACATCTTCATCGTTGTTTAAACAGTGCCAAGCGCTAATTTTAAGTGAGAAAAAAGTTGTTTTTCAAAACATTTTAGTATGGCTGAAATTAATATAGGAAGTCATTTAAGTACTAAAAAACCCTAAATTAATTTGCCAATCAATAATTCGATTGTTAACCTTCAGCCAGACCGATCTAAAAGTGAAAAGTGATTGGGCATTTTAGAATAATACAGACAATTTTGACCATTTTTGACCACACCATGCAAAGCTGAATTGTATCAACATTTACTACGAGCTTATTACGTCACAAAGTTTAGGAAAAATGCCAATTTAAAACACCTCACATGTGTAAGTATCACCTGAAGCTTCCGGCTGGACCATATAACACGATATATATGATTTCATTTGGTTTGTTGGAGAGCAATTACCATTATTGGTTGCCGACATTATTATGAGGTAAGATTAAAAATAAAATACTATTTTTTTTTGCCTAAGGACTATAAAATGTTTCATTGCTTCAAACTCATAAAAGGCGATAGCAATTCAAAAGCCGATGATGATAATGAAAATGACAGCAGTGATGGAGATGATTAAACGTAACGTAACTTCGCGCCTGTAGTCCCCGAAGGAGTGAGCAGAGGTAAATGCATCCATTCAAGCATACATGCAAACACCCACGAATCGCTGTTACGTGGGGAATGACTAAACAGATATACTTATACAATGCGAATGTAGATGGTTGCAGAGTCCCAGGAATATTAAGACTGACCTGCCATGACTAAATAGATCGAGAACTGTCTAAGGGTGGGATCCAGAGTGTTAGAGATCGGCGTGCATGTATGAAGAGAATGATGAATGATGACACACCGTACATGCTTCTTCTGCACACTGGTGAACGCAACCACTACCGGCTGCCAGACCGTCCGTGTGACGTCCGAGAGAGTTAGATAGATGGCATATTTAAACACTGGCCTACCTAAAGTTCTTGTTTTCCCGACGTTGCTAGCTCTCGTACCATACGGTACTAAAATAAAGCGGCGTAGAAACGCTACACATCCATTAATTGACCTCCATCAATTCCACTTTACGATGTTCCATTCAACAGCCCTCGACGGAATACGCAGCGTGGTGTAATCAGGCATTGTGGTCACGTGTTACCGCATAATTGCTGGTCCGTCCGTCTTATGCGTCTCATTTGGTTCACGTAAATCGATTTATTGTCCTCAATGGCGGCATTGTAGAATTTCAAAACTCTGTAGAAATCTGTTTTGCGAAGGTTGTATTCGACTTGAGTATAGATTGAAACGAGTGTCTCTTCTTAGATAACACAGACGAGATTCATAGCTTTGATCAATGGCTGCATTAACCACGAAGATTAATATCGATTTTACAGAGCGCCATCTGTTATTGTTTAATATATTTACTACAGAAAGATTCTTCTTTGATATCCGATAGATGGCGTTGTTATTTTCACTACTTTTCTAACAGATCGGGTACCTATTGTGGCTACATGTGACCGCATAATTTTTAATGAATCGCTCGAATTCATGCATGCATTGTCTAGAGAAGTCTAGACGTACCCTGGTGAGGAATGGTTGCATAATTTCACAGATTTAAAATAGTCTGTCTTACACAGCGTCATCTATTATTAATCTAATAATATTTTATCCAACCACAAAACTTGGTGGTACTGCTTCAAATATTGACGGTGTTCAATAGATGACGTTGTGAGTTTCGCAATTTCACCAACAGATGTCGCTAAGAAAAAAATATTGTAGAAAAGTGGTAAACAACGTTCATGGTCATGACTCGCTTTATTTATTTTACTTATAGAATCACCATCGCCTTATAATGTGCTCTCAGTCTCATACATAAGTACGGTACTAAAATAAAGCGGAGTTGAAACGCTACACATCCATTAATTGACCTCCATCAATTCCACTTTACGATGTTCCATTCAACAGCCCTCGACGGAATACGCAGCGCGGTGTAATCAGGCATTGTGGTCACGTGTTACCGCATAATTGCTGGTCCGTCCGTCTTATGCGCCTCATTTGGTTCACGTAAAACGATTTATACCCTTCAGTGGAGCCATTTCGGAGTTTCAGGATTTCGTGGCAACAAGTTTTCATTGAGTTTTATTCTCAACTTATTTTTAAGTAGAAATTATACATAATTTTAGAGGCTGTGATGGCTTCTTTGTGAAAGGCGTTTAAATAACTTTAAGTTTAGTATATGATTTGATAGTTATACTTTTATATATATTTATTTTTTAATGTATTTAAAGTGGCAAACAAGCATGCAGTTCACATTGATGTTAAGCGTTGACTGCAGCCTATAAACAAACTTACACAAAGACCAAGGTCAAAATACCGATGCGTTACCACTCCTGAGGTCTAAGGTGTTATGCCTCTGTGCCGGAAATTACAGGGCTGTACATTACCACCTGACCGAAACACGATAGTGCTGAATACTACCATTTAGCGGCAAGTATGTTAGGTAATGCGGTGATGCCTACGCCCGCGAGCTCCGTCACTGGAGCTCTACCACCAGTGAAATTACCATAACATCTGTACCTGCATGTACCTGCTACATTCTAATAAATAAATGATTTGATTTGATAACATAACATAGTATAAGGAGAGAACTAAAGGATAGGAAGCATGCTATTTAAAAAGAAACATTCTTTTAAAAAATGACCTACAATATTCATTTCCACCGTAAAAACCAACGCTTCCCGCAATCATATCCTCATTATGGCGCAATTCCCAAAGATTATCGCTAACCCCTATCCCCCCCTTTATGAGCCTAATTATTTCCAACGGCCTCAAGTGCATCGTAAGGACCTACTGCAGTGTAATCCCACAATAACCGCGCAGTCGGTGCTCAGAACTAATAGGTCGCTGTGAGCCCGCGGACAATCTCGTTAGCGTAATGTGTCGAGGCAGACAAGCGGGTGAAATGCTGTTTTTTTATGTGAGCAAGGTGGTTAACCGGCATGTAGTTCTCTTTTATGTAATGAAAGTGGCATACAAGCATGCAGTTCACATTGATGTTAAGTGATGACTGCAGACATCGACACAAAGACCAGAGGTCAAAATGCAGATGCGTTACCACTCGTGAGGTCTAAGGTGTTATGCCTCTGTGCCGGGCCGGGAATCACAGGGCCGTACATTACCACCTGACCGGTACCCGATAGTGCTGAACACTACCATAAAGCATCAAATATATTAGATAATGCGGTAATGCCTACGCCTGCGAGCTACGTCACTAGAGTGGTAGAGCTCCAATGACGGATCTCGCGGGCGTTGGCACCACCGCATTACCTGAAATGCTTGCCGCCTGTCGGTGTCTATAGGCTGTAGTCATCACTTAACATCAATGTGAACTGCGTGCTTGATTACCACTTCCATTACATTAAAAAAAATCGCGTCGAAAACGCCCGGCTGTCAAGAACCGGATTGAAAAAAATGCATCGTTACAGTTTACATTACGCAACAATCACAGAGAAATGCGATCCATTTACTATAATGCGTTTACTACGGCACGGCTATTTATAGTATGGGAGGCCAAGAGGGGATTTTTGAATTTACTCCAGCGTGTCAGACTAAGTTATAGGTGATACCTTGCACCCAATTCAGTACCTCCACCAAATCTAAGATTTCCATAAAAGGCCGAACCCTTAGGGCTTCCGCCACGAGCTTGCCTCGCATCCAAATTGTCAGAATTTTGGATGGGAGCTTTGATGGGGTTCACTTTAGATCCTCTCTGAGTATCTGACATTCTAGAGTAATTTTTCACCTTCATTTTTGAAAGAATCAAATGTTTTTGAAGAGGACGCGGCATCAACGTCTTGGGTCAACAGCGTGTCAGATATTCTGTGAGGGTTTAAAATGTAGCCAAACAATGCTCCTATCCAAAATTTAGACAATTCGGAAGATGAGTAAGATCGTAGCGACATTTAAAATTTTTTTTAAGACTATTCTTCGGCCGCGTCTTTATATACGAACCTTAGATTTAGTGGAGATAACCAGCGGGGTTCAAGGAATCTCCCATATCTTTATCTGACGCGCTCGAGTAAATCCAAAAATAGCATCCTGGGCTCCCCTACTATTACGTTTTACTTTCAGACGTCGCTTACCTTACTGACTTTTCTCACTAGTACATAGAAAGCATTTTTAACTGCCTCAGTAGCCTAGTGGTATCAGACCACTACTACTTCGCCGGGGACCTGGTTCGATTCCCGGGTCGGGAATATTAGAGATAACTTTGTAAATCCTTTATCTCTGGCTCTATTGGGATTTTTCCATTTTCTGGATGTTTCCCAGTACCTCGAAGTTTGGTAATGTGCCCGGAGATATCAATAGGCTCGCCACCTGTTACATGGGCCAAAACGTAACCGGCAGCGGCGGCAATGCTCTTTTGAACTTATGAAAACTTTTTTTGTTTAATTTTTGGGATCCTTTTTAATTTTATCAAGATTTGTTAATAGTCGTAGAACAAAACATGTTTTGAAGGTTGATCCAGAGGGGCTGCCTGTAAGAGGTGATGTGCTAATTTAAATTAATAATTAATGTCCTCCAGAACGAATTTCCGTCACGGCAGCCACTTTCAACGGAGACTAGCCAACTTCGCGGGAGATGTTATTATTATGTATGTATGTCACCTATGTTTATGCATACACTTGTGCACTATAATAGTGCACAAGTGTATGCGCAAACATAGGTGCACTTTATTCCCTCACTGTCATAGGCCGATGGGACGGCAATCCGACACGATCAGAGAAAGATCGGGCGCAGGACCGACGGCTTTACGTGCTCTCCGAGGCACCAGTCACCAGACTCCGGGCTACTACTGGGAATTTCCTTCCAGAAAAAACCCAATAACAGATTTCGCCGACCTGGGAATCGAACCTCAGGCTTCACCGTCGCGATTGCGACCACTGAGCCAACGAGGCTGGAACCCTGTATACAGCTCACGGTTTATTATCCGTTCGAGGACGTGCAGGCGTGAAATCATGTCTTATCCAATACCTCAATGTGAATATACGAGCGGCATCAGCCGTCGATTGCGATAAGCGTTGAAAGCCGACACATTTCACGTTGTATTGATTTGTGATGCCATTATGTGAGGTTGCGGCGCACCGGCCGCGGCGGACTGGAGGGAAGTAGCCATAGCGTTTATTACCGATGCAAAACAGTCTGTCATTTTTTGCGGGGGGAAATGCGTGCGACACACACGCACACCACAAAAATCGTCTATTACTACAAAACTCACACCTTGACTTTAACAAAATACAGAAACAATTTCACGCACACATTTAAACATTTAGGTATAGGCCCATTTGTGCTTGTACTTTGACTCAATGGTTGGTAAGGATACAATTGGATATTATTTCAATCAACATAATGTATATGAAATGTTAAGTTCCGTTTATGATTTTTTTTAAAATTATACTTTTGGCACGATGGAAAAAATATGGGAGTGAATTTAAAAAATCGCAACAGTCTGAAGTTAATTGCTAAACTTTTTAGGGTTCCGTGGTAAACAAGGAACCCTTATAGTTTCGCCATGTCCGTCTGTCTGTCTGTCTGTCCGTCCGCGCTTTTACACAAAAACTATTGGTACTAGAGACTTGAAATTTGGCATAAGTACACACCTTAATCACGCCGACAAATCGGTAGAATAAAAATATGAAAAAAAATTTTTTTCGTTGTGAACCTCCCCTACATAGGTTCCCTAAAGAAAAAAACATGTAACGCGCAAATACTTTTTTTATTTTTCGTTTTCTATATAGTGTGCGATATCTTTGGATAGGTCTTGCAAAACGTTAGGGGTGTGCTAACATAATTTTTGGATTAAGTTTGCTGTTCGTAACTTTGAATAGTAGCTACATATAACGAAATTAAAAGGAAAACTATCACACCTATAGCGGACCGTTTAACTCGCGTATCGCCTAAGCGGTACAAGGAGAGCGGGGGCGGGTAACGCTACACACGGACTCAATAATCCAAATACTTATCTCGAGATATATTGTTGGAAAAGTATAAAATATGATTATATACAAACTTGTCTGTATTTTGTAAGTAAAAGATAAACTTATAATTTTTCAATTATTTTAATAAAAGCTTCTTAGGTACGAAGGAAAACTATCACACCTATAGCGGACCGTTTAACTCGCGTATCGCCTGCGCGGTACAAGGAGAGCGGGGGCGGGTAACGCTACACACGGACTCAATAATCCAAATACTTATCTCGAGATATATTGTTGGAAAAGTATAAAATATGATTATATACAAACTTGTCTGTATTTTGTAAGTAAAAGATAAACTTATAATTTTTCAATTATTTTAATAAAAGCTTCTTAGGTACGAAATAATAAAATAACAAAAACTCCTATCACGAAATATTTAACCACAGATAAAAGTTATGTAGGATTAGGACTAGTCATCACTAATATAATATATAAAAAAAAAAAAAAAAAAAACATAAAATAAATATTAATTTATGTAGCTTATAGGCATGCATGTTTTGGATTACAATTTAGATCATTACTCTTATACAAACTCCTGAATGTTAAATGAAATTGTTATCTGTTTTGTGTGCTATGTTGATAATAAATAAATAAATAAATATAGGTACATCGCTTGAATCGTCTTCACTGTCTGAGCAGCTTGAGGAGTCAGAATCTTGCAAATTAATAATAAAGCTGTCCATCTCTTCATCTTCTCTCAAGTTATCGTCTTTAAGATACTCCGCAGAACTATGATCTTGTTTTCTGGCTTTAAAAAAGGTTGTACGCTATTTGTAATTTTTTTTTAAAACAGTAGAAGCGATTCATCTTGAGATTAATCTTGGTAATTTTTTACCTTGTGCGTCAATGTCAAAGCGTCCGTTGCAAAAATAACAACCGCGCGCTGCGAACATCGACAGCGTACTGCCGCGCTTTGACGGGGCTCTCTGCTCCGCGCACTCCTTTTACCCACCCGGTAACATCGCCCCCCGCTCTCTTTGTACCCCGCAGGCGATACGCGTGTTAAACGGTCGGCCTATAAGTTGGCTTTACTATTAATAGTCAACCAACTGTAATACGGGAAATTTTTGAACAACTCCATAGAAAATATTTATCTATTTTTTTATGACATTTATCAAACCTAAAAACTACGGGTCCCTACACTGCGCGTGGCCCGACACGCAGTTGACCGGTTTTAAGTTATGCTTCTTTTAGATTCAAAGATATATTTTTTTATGTAATGTAAGTTGCAAACAAGTATGCAGTTCACACTGATGTTAAGTGATGACTGCAGCCTACAGACACCCACACCAAGACCAAGGTCAAAATGCAGATGCGTTACCGCTCCTGAGGTCTAAAGTGTATGCCTCTGTGCCGGAAATTATAGGGCCGTAAATTACCACCTGACCGGAACACGACAGTGCTGAACACTACCATTTAGCGGCAAGTATGTTAGGTAATGCGGTGGTACCTACGCCCGCGAGCTCCGTCACTGGAGCTCTACCTCCAGTAATTTAAAAATCCTAACTTTGCATTTATTTGCATTTACAATCCGTTGCTGACTCGATGCACGAGCGAACCTCCATACATCGAACGTGAATTGGACTCATTAAAACGATTGCATTCTAGTGATGTTGATGTTCGCGAAAATATCGATAGTCGATAGATAACGTTTGATACGAGTGGTTTGTTGTACATGAGCGTTATCGCTGTGATTACTGTTAATTCGTATCTGCTAACTGCTAACAAATTTTGGATATTATAAATTTGATTTTTTATTAAGCTAATTGTAGACAAAAATTTTTAATAAAGTAAGTAACAACGTTTATAAAATTGAATACACCTATGTGAAATATCGTCATGGCTGCTTTCCATAATAATGGTTAAGATCACTTTTTTATCTGTCCCACAGCTGGGCAAAAGTCTCCCCTAACGATTACCACTCATCTTTGTATTGGAGCAGATCCACCTTTCACTTGCGTGAGATGTCGCGTAAAAATTTACTAACATAAAAAAAATTGTCTACATTTTTATACTTGTATCGAATATTAATATGGAAATTTAGGTCATGAAGTATCTGATAACAACATTTTTTTATGTTACTTAATACAGAATAGATCTCATGTGTTTTCATCTTTACACCGAGTCCCTTACAGGGTAGGCAGAGCGTGCGGAGCGCCAGATATCCCGGTCCTGACACACCTCCCGTGCTTCTTCCACATTCATAATTCTCTTCATACATAAATATGCCTATGCCTAAGACTCTTGATCCCACCGTCAAAATGTTTATTATGTCATTAGGATGACAGACAAGCAGACGGGCCACCTGATGGAAAGTGGTCACCGTCGCCTATGAACATTTGCAACACCAGGGGAGTTGCCAACGCGCTGCCAGCCCTGAAGGACTCTTTTGACGCCATTTTTGAAGAACCCCATATTGTAGCACCTAGGGAACACCTCAATAATTTGTATTTACGTATTCATCTTTTTAGAGAAAAAACACGTGCAAAAAAGTTATTTAAACATTAATTTTAATATGACACGTTCATATTTACATGTCAGTCACAATTCAATTTAAATCTTCTCGATATGAGATGTCACATCTCTTAAGTATAAAATCCATTTCAATTCTATTCAATACATGTATCGGTAAAAATCTGGATACGTAAAAATGTTCTCTATGATTTACGGTTCTATATTTATTTCAGTAAATAAATATTTAACTTTTCTTCGAATAATTTTTTTATCTATTGCTTACTTCGAATTACCACCACCATCACTACTTTAGCTGAAAGACGTCCACAGCTGGACAAAAGTCTGCCCACAACAGTATTGCACGTCACTATGGGACAATAGGCCATAATGCTATAATTCAATCCCAATATATATTTGGTAAATCAGTTTTGAGTTAAGAATTTACCTCAACTGCCTCGGTAGCCTAGTGGTAGCAAGCTACTACTACTACGCTGAGGACCTGGGTTCGATTCCCGGGTAGGAGGTTCTCAGAGATAATGGTGTACAGTCCTTTATCTCTGGTTCTATTGGGATTTTTCCATTTTCTGGGAATTTCCCAGTACCTCGAAGTTTGGTAATGTGCCCGGAGATGTCAACAGGGTCGCCACCTGTTACATGGACCAAAAACGTAACCGGCGAATCGTGGGTGTTTGCATGTATGCTTAAATGCGTGCATTTACCTCTGCCTACCCCTTCGGGGGTTACAGATGTGAAGTTAAGTACGTATTGACATAAACAGAGTTTTATTGTTTGTTTTTGTGTTCACCAAGAAAATTAACAGGTAGCAATAAAAATTTTAAATAAAAAATAGAAAATTTGAAGTAAGAAAGAGCTCGTTCACTACCTTGGAACTGACTACGAAAACGAGGTTCCTGTAGCAATTTTCGTAGCGCACTATACTAGTAGAGTAGTAGAAGCGGTCGTAGGCTTTCGTAGATATCGTCGTAGCTATAATAATTATCTTTATTATAAAGGTGCTTTTCCACCAGAGATGTGCTATGTAGCTATGCGGCGAAGATGTGAAATTTACGCTACGAAAATATGTGATCGTTTCGTTTTGCTGGTGGTAGAGCTCCAGTGGTTACTGGTGGTAGAGCTCCACTAGTGACGGAGCTCGCGGGCGTAGGCATCAACGCAATACCTAATATACTTGCCGCTAAATGGTAGTGTTCAGCACTATCGTGTTCCGATCAGGTGGTAATGTACGGCCCTGTAATTTCCGGCACCGAGGCATAACACCTAATGCCTCAGGAGTGGCAGCGCATCTGCATTTTGATCTCTGGTCATTGTGTGGGTGTCTATAGGCTGCAGTCATCACTTAACATCAATGTGAACTGCACGCTTGTTTGCCACTTTTATTACATAAAAAAAACATAATACCAAGTCGAAGTGAGTGTAAATAAAATTTAAAGGATATTTGTCCGAATGTTACCGCAATGTATACTTGGGTACGGTCCGAATGGATGACGTGCCGGCGTACCCACAAATTGTTTACCTCTGGGATTCATCCGTCAGTTGAATGAAGGAAAAACTTGAATATTTTTGTGGTTGAGACAATGTTTTTTCATTTTGCTAAGTAATTTTATGGCGAATTGGAAGTAAAATGGAAATTAAATAAAAAATGGAAAAAAAGTTTGATTTAGGGCAGCAATCGAACTTGCGACATCAGGATATACAGTCCAGCCGCATTAACACTAAACTACCGAAGTCTCAGACTGGAGCATGAATATCCTCTTTCCTTTTTTTATTTCAATTAATATTTTGAAGTTTTTATTGTAAATTGTAATTTTGCCATTTATTGGCATTGGTCAATAATGCGGTATTTTCGTTAGAAAATAGTATTTAGCCTCCTAATTTAAAAAATTGCCGCAAAGTACCGTGTATGTCATACATATGCATTTAGTAAAAAGAGGTTATTTAACGTAACGTAACGTAACTTCACGCCTGTAATCCCCGAAGGGGTAGGCAGAGGTAAATGCATGCATTAAATCATACATGCAAACACCCACGACTCGCCGGTTACGTTTTGGCCCATGTAACAGGTGGCGAACCTGTTGCCATCTCCGGGCACATTACCAAACTCCGGGGTACTGGGAAACTTCCAGAAAATGGAAAAATCCCAATAGAAGCAGAGATAAAGGATTTTAGACCGTTATCTCTAATATCCCCCGACCCGGGAATCGAACCCAGGACCTCCAGCGTAATAGTAGTGGCCTGCTACCACTACGCTACTGAGGCAGTTAAGAGGTTATTTCTATATTACAAACAGACACTCCAATTTTATTTCTTTGTTTAGATTTATAGGTCATTTCAATTAAAAGCGCCTGATAAGCTTGAAGCTTTTAAAACACTTAATATCTCACTTGAAGTCAAATGTGAGATAATTATCGCTACAAAAGAAAATGACCCAATCTCAAATCTACATAATAACAAGCCGTAGCGAGTGCAAATAAACATTAAAGGATGTTTGTCCGGAAGTTGCCACAATGTATACTTGGGTAGGGTCCGAATGATGACGTGCCGGACTACCCACAAATTGTTTACTTCTGAGACCCCTCCGTCAATTAAATGGGGAAAAAACTTCAATATTTTTGTAATGAAGCGAAATTCTATACTAGCTGTACCCGCGACTTCGTCCACGTGAGAATTTATGATTGTTCAGTATCTACCCGGACGAAGTCGTGGGCGTAGCTAGTATAAAAGTAGTCTTAGTTGCTCCTTATTACATAAGCTTCCTGTCAGTGAAAGTCCCGTCGAAATCGGTCCAGTCGTTTCCGAGATTAGCCACAACAAACAGACAGACACACGAAAATTGTTTTGGTACATGTAAATATATGTTCAGAAAAAAACCGTCCACTGCTGGACAAGGGTCATCCCAAAGATTGCCATAACTAACGGTCCTGGGCCGCCCTCATCCAGCGATTGCTTGCGACCTTCACCAGGTCGTCGGTCCACCTCGTGGGGGGCCTGCCTACGCTTCGTCTTCCGGTACGCGGTCACCACTCTAGAACTCTTGTTCCCCAACGGCTGTCAGTTCTGCGAGCTATGTGCCCTGCCCACTGCCACTTGCGTTTCGCTATTCGGTGGGCTATGTCGGTGACTTTGGTTCTTATGTGGATCTCTTCATTCCTGATTCGATCTCGCAGAGAAACTCCGAGCATAGCTCTCTCCATTGCTCTCTGAGTGACCTTGAGCCTTCTTATGAGGCCCATAGTGAGCAAGAAGTATTATACTTAGACTTAAAAGAATTTGTAGTCCTACCTACTTGGTCAAATGTGAGAAAATTACATAGAGCAACACCGGAGGGGAGTGTCCATATGCAGGCTTTCCCCTCTGTCAAAGTACAAGTCCAAATGGGCCTATACCTGTCGCCTAGATGTTTAAATGAGTGCGTGAAATTGTTTCAGTATTTTGTTAAAGTCAAGGTGTGAGTTTCGTAGTAATAGACGATTTTTGTAGTGTGCGTGTGTGTCGCACGCATTTCACACACTGTTTGACAGACTGTTTTGCATCGGTAATGAACGCTATGGCTACTCCCCTCCAGTCCGCCGCGGCCGGTGGCCCGTGTTGCTCTATGGAAAATTATCGTAACAAAAGAAAATGACCCGACCGCTATTCTACAAACAAGCCGTAGCGAGTGCAAATAAAAATTAAAGGATATTAATTGTCCGGAAGTATCCACAATGTATACTTGGGTAGGGTCCGAATGATGACGTGCCAGACTACCTACAAATTGATTACCTCTGCAATCTCTATTTTAATTAAATGAAGGAATGTTTTTCAGGCAAAATTATATTACTCGTATTTTACTAAGTGATTTATTTGTTCACTTTCTTACAGTTTATTCAGTTTTTCAGTTTATTCATTTATTTCATGTAATTAGGCTCCTGGAGAGCACTTTTACATCGTCATTTTTTTTTAAACTAACCTAGAGTGAATAACCACTAATAATAATCAAAAACACATAATAAATTAAATAACAACTTACATCAACTTGTTTCAATTGGAAGAAAATAAAATTGACAAGGCAGAGATAGTAAGGTTTTCGCAAGCTACACTCATTGAAATAAAACTAGTTTTATCACTTTTTTACTGGTGGTAAACAAGCATGCAGTTCACATTGATGTTAAGTGATGACTGCAGCCTATAGACACCCACACAAAGACCAAGGTCAAAATGCAGATGCGTTACCACTCCTGAGGCCTAAGGTCTTATGCCTCTGTGCCGGAAATTACAGGGCCGTACATTACCACCTGACCGGAACACGATAGTGTTGAACACTACCATTTAGGGGCAAGTATATTAGGTAATGCGGTGGTGCCTACGCCCGCGAGCTCCGTCACTGGAGCTCTACCACCAGTAAAAACGTACTCGTATTTTAGCTAAGGTGTTGCTAATCTCTCCTTTGTCTTTTTCTATTCTGCACATTTGACAATGCAATTGACAAAGACAAAGCAATCTACAGCTAAAACGTATCTAATGTACAGTGAATAAGGGGGTTAGTTATGTCGCTGTGATAGTTATTACGGGGCCATACATTACCATCTAACTGGAACACGATAGTGCTGAACATTTCCATTTGGTAGCAAGTAGATTAGGTAATGCGATGGTGCCTACGCCCTCGAGTTCCTACACTGAAACTATCGACAGTAAAAAGTGTTATAAAATGTAGCATGCAAGCTTAAAGATTATAAGCCTATTAAATACTGTAAGCCTATAAATATTTACATAATAACAAGAGGTCCCCATGTAAATGCGTTATATTTTTGAGGTCTTAGCTGTTATTCCGCTCCGCCAGGGGTTGCCAGGTCTTACATTTAGTGTTAATAAGTCATTGCCCTGTAATTTCCGGCACAGAGGCAGAAAACCTTAGGCTTCAGGTGTGGCAACGCATCTGCATTTTGACCTCTGCTCAGTGTGTGGGTGTCTATAGACTGCAGTCATCACTTAACATCAATGTGAATTGCATACTTGTTTGCCACTTTTATTACATAAAAAAAGCTACCTACATATATATTTTATTTTTACTTTTTACCTATTTTAACTGCCTCGGTAGCCTAGTGGTAGCAGGCCACTACTTCTACGCTGAGGTCCTGGGTTCGATTCCCGGGTAGGGGGTTATCAGAGGTAATGGTGAAAAAGCCTTTATCTCTGGTTCTATTGGGATTTTTCCATTTTCTGGCAATTTCCCAGTACCTCAAAGTTTGGTAATATGCCCGGAGATGTCAACAGGCTCGCCACCTGTTACATGGGCCAAAACGTAACCGGCGAATCGTGGGTGTTTGCATGTATGCTTGAATGCATGCATTTACCTCTGCCTACCCCTTCGGGGATTACAGGCGTGAAGTTACGTACCTATTTTTTTAATGATTATTAAATGTATGTGCCAAATTTTAACTCAATAGAACCAGTAAGTAGTATTAGATCAAATAAGCTGTAATATAAGCACCTACAGGCAGACAAACAAACAAGATTCAGCAAGAGTTCGGCTTTTCTATTTTGAGATACGAATTCCTGTAAATAACCCCACCGAATAGCGAATATTGAAGTAGATATTTTTATTAAAATTTTACATCCATCCATCTTTTCCCACACAAACTCCCCTATTTACAATATCAATAGGAAGAAAACAGATAATTTATACCCAGAACGATACAATATGTGTGACGTCAGAAAATCAAATATGCCGGCCGAAAATTCGAGCAACATCTAGTATATTATAATGAAGTGCTCTTGACGAATATTAATGATTTATACAACCTTGTTGGCTATCAATTTTGTCGAAAGCTTCTCGCTCAAGAAATATCTTGAAAGATTTTTAATAGATGTATTATTTAAATAGAATTATAGTAGACTTTGAAACGACAAAGTGATAATGGAATATTAAGATGCCTTTGTTTCTTGTGTATTATTCTTTGTTTGAAGGTCGTTTTTAGATAATTTATTAAAACTAGATACGTCTTTTTAAGGTTTGAACCCATTAAATGTATAATAATTAAATACATAAATAAATAAAATACGCTTACACTCACGGCCTTACAGTAAGCATAAACCTGTGTCGTGGGTGCCGTTGTACACATACAACACATACACAAACACCCAGACCCGAAACAAATAATTCTCAGCAGTCTATGACATGCTGCTCCACCGACAAAAAAACGGACGTGGGCGTTGAGTCCGTCACAAAATTGGACCGATTATCTGTCCTACAAAAAGTAGGACGTGGGCGGGAGGGAGCCCTTAAAGTTCATTCTCACAAAACTATACCTTCTGTAACAATTTCAACATACTTATGATTTTATGAAACAGGCGGTATGCCCGGCCTTTAATTTACTTTGAAGAATGTAACGTGTGTAGGTTATGCAGGCAAAGGTTTAATGAAAACGTACAACTGTTATGCATTGCCTTCTATTGTGATGAAACAGGATTGGAAATAGTTGATGTGTAAACAAGCATACAGTTTACATTGATGTTAAATGATGACTGCAGCTTATAACCCACATAAAGACTAGAGGTCAAAATGCAGATGCGTTGCCATCCCTGAGAACTTAATTATTATGCCTCTGTGATATTGGTTACGGTTCCATAAGAGAGTGCCGGCAGAAGTGAACACTTGAATAAAAATAAAAAATAAAATACGCTTACACTCACAGCCCCACAGTAGGTATAAACCTGTGTCGTGGGTGCCGTTGTACACATACAACACATACACAAACACCCAGACCCGAAACAAATATCTGTAGGCCATACAAACATTTGTCCCGGTGCGGGGGTCGAACCCGCGACCCTTCGGATCGAACGGTTATCTCACACCGCTGGACTAACCGGGCCGTCAAAAAAACTTGAATATTAACGTTGTGCATTTTTTGTTTTGTTGCACCACCACCACCACAACCAACATTACCACAACCACCACCAAGATTGCCACCACCAATGCCACCAACACCACCTGTCATTGGCTCCTCAAAAAGTAGGCGGATTCAATTCTGGTCACTTATTCGTCTTACACATTTTGGATCAGGGTCACGTGTCCTGACGCGAGTTCAACATTTATTACTCATTAAAAAAAATGCAAGGCGCCGCTAGAGATTACTTACGTAGTGTATAAAAAGCAGTCTTTGTCCTCTTTGTACAATTAGCAATGCCCCAACGGGGTGTCTCAATATAATTTAGGTTACTTAACCTATTAAATATTCTTTTTATACTCGTATGAATGTTCTGTATTAACTTTGACAAATATCTTGGTGCAACCCAGGCTTAAAGATGATAAAAAATAGTATTAATAAAAACGTCCACGTCGTAAGATAATGTAAAGGGAGCACAATTCCATGAAACGAACTATATTTGCGCCCCATAATCCTTTATGTCGATACTGAATGTATCGATATCGCCCGTAAGTTATGCGCGTCGAGGTTTTACGGCGACACACTGTTTGCACGCCGCCGTCTATTTGGGATGAACTGTAATTGTGAATGCGAATAATTTAAAGCCATATGTCGCGTGGCTTACTTGCTCAGTGAAACAGCTAGAAGATGATTACAGTTATTCGTTGTTCTGTTACAAATTTCAGATTTCAGAGTGTTTCCTCCACGAATCGCATTTCAAATTCAAATTCAAATGATTTATTTCAAATTGGTCTACAAGGACACTTTTGCATTGTCGGGTTATAAGCTACCCAGAGAGAATGACTTATAATAATAATCCAATAGGTATAAATAAATACCAATTTATTAATAACATTTAACCGATACGTGAATCATCGAATTTTTCAATTCCTTCATAGAAGAAAATGAAGAATGATTCATTTATCGTTATGATTATATTTTAATGAAGTTTCGTTCAATATTTTTTAATGTATATGTATATATCATGATATTGCACAGTAAGACGTACGTAAGAATCATAAGAATGAGGTGATTTCAAATATACGAGTATCTTACCCATTTCTTTCACTTCTTGGCCCAAGGCTTTGATTGACTCTGTATCGGTGCTGAATAATCAATCGCCTTTTATTGTTATGATCGGAAAGAATCCACATCGGAACATACCTACTATATTTAACTATATTTGCGCCCCATAATCCTCTATGCTGATGTTGAATGTATCGCCCATAAGTTATATACAGCGAGGTATTGTGGCGACACACTGTTTGCATCCTCGCCGTCGGTTAGGGATTAACTACGATTGGAAATACAATATTTTAAATATGAAAATATTGGAGATAACAATGATAAGTATATTTGAGTGTTATTATACTGAATACTTTATATGTTTTGGCGTGCAAGAAATATACGTTAGTTCATACTTGTATTATCCGAATGGAGAAGTAGAGGTGAATGCATTTATTCAAACATACATTTACCTCACCTTCGGGGATTACAGGCGTGAAGTTATAAAATAATAAAATAATGGCAACTCATTATAAGTCCCACTGCTGGGCACGAGTCTCTCGATGCGGATTGGTGGAGATACGGGGTTAGTGGCCAACCCCAAGTGTCGGATGTTTTCAAACCGCCCATAAGGCCGCCGACACGGTTTAACGACTGCTATCTATCGATAGCAACCGGGACCGACGGCTTAACGTGCCCTCCGAAGTACGCATTTTAATTTGCCACTAGCGGTCACCCATCACACACCCGACCGCGCCCGTAGTGCTTAACCGAGTAGATCGCTTATGATCTACACTAGCCACGGGGCGTGCGCGCTCAGTAAAGTGCGTGAAGTTTTGTTTTTATGAATTCTATATTATCATCACGTAAAACGTAACTTTACGCCTGTAATCCCCGAAGGGGTAGGCAGCGGTAAATGCATGCATTCAAGAATAACTACATGCAAACACCCAAGATTCGTTTTTGCCCATGTAACAGGTGGCGAGCCTGTCGACATTTCCGGGCACATTATCAAACTTCAAAATAACTAAAATACTGCGAAATTTCCGGAAAATGGAAAAATCCCAGTAAAACCAAAGATAAAGGACTTTTACACTATTATCTCTGATAACCCCCTACCAGGGAATCGAACCCAGGACCTCAGCGTAGTAGTAGTGGCCTCCTACCACTAGGCTACCGAGGCAGTAACGTTTCAAAGTTCAATCATCACGTATTATTTAGAAACATAATATTAAATAGCGACATTACTACGGACGGACATTTTTCATCGGATGCAATATGGGGGCACATCCGGCCGCAGAAACTCGCCGGATGTACATTTGTCGGATCGTGAACAGCTTGCTTTATGGTCTGAGGAATGTGGAGTTATTACGTTATTGCTTGGTTATCGATACATGGTTTTAGGTTCTCTTTTGAATTGCATTGCATGTTTTATGTTATCAATTTTTATCTACGACATGTCAGACTAAGGGCAATACAAACCAGATAACATCACTTACTTACTTACTTGACTGCCTCGGTAGCCTAGTGGTAGCAGGCCACTACTACTATGCTGAGATCCTGGGTTCGATTCCCGGGTAGGGGGTTATCAGAGGTAATGGTGTATAGTCCTTTATCTCTGGTTCTATTGGGATTTTTCCATTGTCTGGAAATTTCCAAGTACCTCCAAGTTTGGTAATATGCCCGGAGATGTCAACAGGCTCGCCACCTGATACATGGGCCAAAACGTAACCGGCGAATCGTGGGTGTTTGCATGCATGCTTGAATGCATGTATTTACCTCTGCCTACCCCTTCAGAGGTTATACAGGCATGAAGTTTTCGTTTAACTTCACTTAAATATCAACAAGCCTTTAGTTAAGTCAATATTATATCGGAAAGACACCAACAAAACAAATGATAATATATTATTATTACAATATGAAATACCTTACAATAAAAATTGAATCAATTTTCATAATAATACTATAATAATTCAATTCTAAGAAATGGTTACTCGAAACAATGACATAACAATATAGCGAAAGGGCCGCCATTTTTCACCGGACGCAATATGGAGGCGAATCCGGCCGCGGAAGCTAACCGGACGTTCAATTGTTGGATCGTGAACAGCTTGCTTTACGATCTAAGAGTAGGACTTTGTTGTCATAACTCTAAAGTAACGAGCCAGGCTTCGATATTCTGTTTACAGCTTCTTTTTAGTGCAATATAAAAAGAGAAACATAGTTGAATCGCTTTTCGCACGGAGTGATGTTTTTATTATTGTAATTGAAAACCGTTCTATTTTATGTAGCCTATAAGGCTGTTTTATATATTATTTCGCATTAACACATGCTTGTGAAATACATTTTTATTTTTAAAGAAAATTGGAAAGAAAAATTTGACTTCAGGCGAGGCTCGAACTCGCGACCTACTGGGAATCTAGTCCAGCCGCTCTTCCAATTGAGCTACTGAAGCCCTGCCCGATTTGTCAAACCTTTCCTTCACATCTATTGCATTGCTTTATGGTAGCAGCAGCGCCATCTATTACCAACTATGCTAGTTAGGCAACCGATATAATAGACTTTTCAGTTTATTGAATATCGTAAAGAAGTCGCTTTTACCCTTAATAATTGTTTTATATATTATTTCGCATACAAGCCTATAAGGCTACATAAAATATAGCATTTATTATAAAATATATTTAGCTGTAGCTAGAAGTAGTTGCAAGTAGGTATATAATATAGTGTTGGTACATATTTATATAAAACTACCTGACCCGGCAAACTTCGTATTGGCTCACAATGAAATAATGTGTCAAAGGTTTGATAGGTACGGACTATTTGTATAGGAAAATGGAATAGTGGTTTTTATTATTACCCTTCACTTTCTTCATATTTTTTTACCTTATAAACCTTCTCTGGACTTCCAAAAATCATTCAAAACTAAAATTAGCCAAATCGGTGAAGCCGTTTTCTTTTAAGCGAGACTAACGAAGAGCAATTATTTTTTATATATAGATATATAAAAAAAAATAAACAGAAATAATTAAATAAAAAAAATCAAACAAAAAACAATAAGTAATAAATTTACCTCTTCGAGTATCATGGAATATTTATTATCCTTCATGATTTTCAATTTTCCCTAAGTTATTTTTTTCTTAAATACATAAATATATATTTTTAAATATAATATGCTTACACTCACACCACTTCACTAGGTATAATCATTGTCGTAGGTGCGTTATGTGTGTGTACAACAGCAATCGCACCCACACAAATTAACTTGTGTATACAATGGCACACACCCAAATTAACTTCTGTTGCAAAAGCAAATTTATTTTAAACCAAGCAATATAATGCGGATGTATGGTAAAGGCATGAGGAAAGCTTTGTGTGTGACGGGTTGCGTTCAATCAATCACTGGCCACACCCAGAAGGCAGGGCTTTGTGATACATAGTCTTTCCGGATATTTTAATGTAATGATGGTGCAAACTATCATACAGTTCACATCAATGTTAGGTGGATACCGCGGCATATAGAATAAAAATTGGACTCTAAAAGAGACTACTGGTGGAGGATTACTGGTGGTAGAACTCCAGTGACGGAGCTCGCGGGCGTAGGCACCACCGAATTACCTACTTGCCGCTAAATGGTATTGTTCAGCACTGTCGTGTGCCGGTCGGGTAGTAATGAACGGCCTTGTAATTTTCGGCACAGAGGCATAACACCTTAGACCTCAGGAGTTGTAACGCATCTGCATTTTTACCTTGGTCTTCATGTAAGTGTCTATAGGCTAGTGTGTATAGGCTGCAGTCATCACTTAACATCAATGTGAACTGCATGTTTGTTTGCCACTTCCATTACATAAAAAAAGACCAGAGTTCCAAAATGGAGCTTGGGCCCGCATCTTGTACACTATATTGAGAGAAGAAGCATAAAATACTAAATCATTTTAAGCTGTTCAAATCGTTTATTATAACCATACCTTCAATTAATTGTCGTAAGTATATTTCAAAAACAAGAATGTCATAGTAGCAATCAGTTATGGTGACATATTGCTAATATGACAATATTTAATTAATTAATTAATATTTTATTTAATATTAAATCTAGTGTGAGGACCGTTAGCACATCTCTTCATGTAACATACATTTTTTGGTAATTTTTTTTTATTTTTTTTAATTTTTTCATATTTTTGTCATACAAAAATTACATAAATTAAATATTTGTAATTGTTTTATATTATTTCGCATTAACACATGCTTGTGAAATTTATTTTATTTAAAGAAAAATGGAAAGAAAAATTTGACTTCAGGCGAGACTCGAACTCGCGGCCTACTGGGAATCTAGTCCAGCCGCTCTTCCACCTAACAAGCATAACTAGCATAGTTGGCAATAGATGGCGCTGCTGCTACCATAAAGCAATGCAATAAATGTGAAGGAAAGATTTGACAAATCGGGCAGGACTTCAGTAGCTCAATTGGAAGAGCGGCTGGACTAGATTCCCAGTAGGCCGCGTGTTCGAGTCTCGCCTGAAGTCAAATTTTTCTTTCCATTTTTCTTTAAATTAAATATTTGTGCCAAAAAAACATCGATTCAAATTATTTTTTGAGTATTTTTCCATGATTCTACGTATTTTTCTCTTTTGATATAGTGTACAAGGTGCGGGCCCAACGTGGAACTTCTCCTTTAATGTAGATACGTTGTCACCCCTAAGTCCTAAGTTTTTGAAGATATACTTCTCTTGGCGCGATTGAAAAAAATGATGATTGTGAATTTTTACGATGCATGCGCACATCGACAGATGAAAGCGACAGTCTGAAGTTAGTTGCTAAACTTTGTGTCGTTTTGTTTTATTTCTGGTATATTGAGTTGTTACGCTAAAGAAGTACAATTATGTAGGTAATGATAATGAATAGCAAATGAGCGTGTAGTTCACATGGATGCTAAGTAAATACTGCTGTCTAAAGACATCTTTACAAAAACTGGACATCTAAATGCAGAGGCTTCAGGGGTGACAACGCACCTGAATATGACCTCTGTTTTTGGGTAGATGTCTACAGGCTGCAGTCATCACTTAACATTCATGTGAACTGCATGCTTATTTGCCACTCTCTTTACATAAAAAATACACCCTATAGTTTTAGGAATATATAGCGTTTTGTTTATTTTGAACATCCTTTCTGACCCTATGTCACAGGCGGAAAGTTGTCGCGGATGACTGATGGCCTACTAATTAAGATTTAACTAACTCGTCTCACGTCCAAGGGCTCTCCCTCCAACCCAACTCGCGATAATGAAAATGTATTGCAACCACACTGACCTCACGGGGACACTTGTTTTTAGGGTTCCGTTGGTTGCATATATTTTTATGGAACCAATGTGGCAAACAAGCATGCAGCTTACATAGATGTTAAGTGATGACTGCAACCTATAGACATCTACACAAAACCAGAGGTCAAATGCAGATGCGTTGCCGCCCCTGAGACCTACAGTGCTCAACAATAAATATTGCACATCGAGCTTAGGAAGGAGACTTCGGCTTATTTCGGGTCTGTAGAGCGTTATCTCTTTCGCGCCGTACCTATTTGACGTTTGTCGACCATTTTGATCAAGTTTTGTCCAATACCGGACTGTCAGTGCTTACGTAGGCAGTGCGCAGCAGAGATAACTCTCTACGAAGTCGAAACGAACCGATCGTCTCTTTCGTAGGCTCGATCTACAATATTAATTATTGAGTTTTTTTTTTTTTTTTGTTATGGAATTGGCAAACAAGCATGCAGTTCACATTGATGTTAAGTGATGACTGCAGCCTATAGACACCCACACAAAGACCAAGGTCACAATGCAGATGCGTTGCCACTTCTGAGGCCTAAGGTGTTATGCCTCTGTGCCGGAAATTACAGGGCCGTACATTACCACCTGACCGGAACACGATAGTGCTGAACACTACCATTTAGCGGCAAGTATATTAGGTAATGCGGTGGTGCCTACGCCCGCGAGCTCCGTCACTGGAGCTCTACCACCAGTATTTTATTTGACACTGGCAATATGCGTAATAGCGATGCCATTATACTAAAAAAACTACACTTTCCCATAGTTACATGACAACTGACGTGAAAACGTCTTACTAAATATGTATCAAATCAATTTAAAAACCGTCTGTATATGGCAGAAACATATTATTAAAACGCGACGCGACCTGATCAAACGTGATGCGTGTTGAATCAAATATATTGTTTTCTATAGACCAGTATCACACCATGAACATCCTACGGGTCACCATACGCGCATATCATTATCAGGTCTATATACATAAATACATTCAAATAAATAAAATTGGAGTGTCTGTTTGTAATATTCAAATAACCGCTTTTATATTTAACGCATGTGTCTATACACAGTACATATACCAAAACAACATTTTTTACAATTTTGACGTGACAACGTCTTAAATTAGGTTGCGGCTCGGAGTCACTCATGAAAAAGTGTAACGCCCGGTAACGTAACGATGAGTGACCGAACGAGAGAGAGGCCTGCCGGATCGGCGAACGCCTTTCTACCGAGAAAAAGACGTTGTCACGTAAAATCTTTGCCCGTAAAACCGACTTTACAGGCAACCAGTTTTTTTGTCTGTCTGTCTGTTTGTTCCGGCTAATCTCGGGAATGGCTGTACCGATTTCGACGGGACTTTCACTGGCAGATAGCTTATGTAATATGGAGTAACTTAGGCTACTTTTATACTAGCTTCGCCCACGACTTCGTCCAGGAACTGACTGAACAATCATAAATTCTCAAGCGGACGAAGTCGCGGGACAGCTAGTAGGTATATATATAATAATGGCAACCCATTATACGTCCCACTGCTGGGCACAAGTCTCTCCCCTTTTTGGGGGGAGGCCTGGAGCTTACTCCACCACGCTGCTCCAATGCGGATTGGTGGAGGTGGGTGGGTTAGTGGCCAACCCGCTGTCGGATGTTTTCCAACCCAAGGCCCATAAGGCCTCCGACAAGGTTTAACGACTGCTGTCTATCGATAGCAACCGGGGCCGACGGCTAAGCGTGCCCTCCGAAGCACGGAAACGTGCATTTTAATTTGCCTCTAGCGGTCACCCATCACACTACCCGACCGCTCCCGTATTGCTTAACCGAGTAGATCGCTTATGATCTACACCAGCCGGGCCATGCGCACAATAGGTATATATATCGGGTGTCAACACGTGGCATCGCGTCGTGTTTTAATAATGTGTTTTGGCCATTATTCCTGGTGTCTACTCTATTAAATTATACCTCATGACCGTATTATTTGTCTCCGTTGTCATGGTAACATCTAATGTTTCCTTGCAGATGAGGAGCTGGTGTTCCGCGACCGGTGGGGCGGCCTCACGCTGTTCAATGTCAAGAACTACACCACCAGGCTGCTCATGAACAATTCCACATTCGTAAGTACCTTTTGTAAGCATTTATAATTTAATAAAGAACAATCGTCTAGATGCCTACATCGAAGTTCCACCCGCACACATTGGATACTTGGAAATGCTCAACAGTCCGATTCGCGAGTTCATTCCTGCCCAGAACGTGCAAATTGTGGAACGAACTTCCCTCTGAGGTATTCTCCAGGCGCTACAATATGGGGTTCTTCAAAACTGGCGTCAAAAGAGTCCTTCAGGGCTGGCAGCGCGTTGGGAACTCACCTGGTGTTGCAAATGTTCATAGGCGACGATAACCACTTTCCATCAGGTGGCCCGTCTGCTTGTCTGTCAATCCTTTGACATAAAAAAAATCAGCTCTTTCAATATATTTGGTCGTGCGGAGCGGAGGATAAACATTTTGTATAGCTAGTGATATCTTCAAATAATTTAGACTTTCCGGTGTCTTAAAAATAAATAAATAAATACGCTTTTATACTCACAGCCCCACACTAGTTATAAACCGGTCTCTTTGGTGCCATTGTACCAGTGCCGGATTAGCCATATAGCAGGAGGCAGCAAATGCTACGGGCCCCGCGCCTTGGGGGGCTCCGCGCCTGTGCCCAAAAAAAAACAAATCAAATATGTAATACCTACACCTTAGCTATTCTCAAAGTGAGCGTTGGTTACACTGTAATTATATAGGTATATTATTATGTTGCAAGTTGGCAATACCACAATATTTTCACGGAGAATCCCTTAACATTGTTTTCGATTCCTTTTCGTAAATATTCTGTTTTATTTACATCCTAAATTTCAGTAGGCAATGTAACTTTAGGGCCCCGTGGTCACATTGGCTACGGGCCCCGCACCGGCTTTACCCGGCACTGCATTGTACCTATTCAAAACATACCTACACAAACGCCCAGATCCGAAACTGTAAGCCATACAAATATTTGTCCCGGTGCCGCGGGTCAAACCCGCGACCCTTCGAATCAAACGGTATTACATCGCTGGACTAACCGGGTCGTCAAGTAAATTGGTACAGGGAAGAAAACTAAGCTGTATATTCACAACCTCCAAGTAATTGATGAAATGAATACTATGGCAAATAGAAACTTATAAAGAATTAATTAAAACAGATTAAATATTATCATGACTACACAATTATACCGGATGGAAGGACGAGAAAGCTCACAGAGTATGCATATACTAGAAATGCACGCACAGATAACATAAGCGTATATAAGCCCTCATTACCAACGGTAGTTTTTTTATGTAAGGAAGGTGACAAACAAGCGTACAGCTCACATTGATGTTAAGTGATGACTGCAGCCAATAAACATCATCATAAAAACCAGAGGTCAAAATATATGTAGATGCGCCACCCCCGAGACCTCACCGGAACACAATAGTGTCAAACACTATAATTTATCGGCAGATAGACTAGTAAAAAAAAAAAGAAAAAGGCGTTTATTTGGCGCATAGCCGGAAAACATACAAAAACAAACAGGTTTAAAAAAACAAAACAATTAATTTTAAACCAGAAACAGCACAAAAACAATAGAACACAATAGAGTAGTTCTATTTTTTCGTGCAAATTGAACGAAAAATGCAGAAAAACATAGAAATGTTTTTTTTTAGTGCCAATGCATAGCTACATGAAAAATAAACACGCTATATCATTATCACTAAATTATACGCAGGATTGGCAAAGTTATGGGCTTTAACTTTTTTTGTCATTGTTATGGTAATGAAGGAAGAAGTTTGGTAATGATAATGGGGACAGTGGTAAAGATAAACTGCTAATGGTAATAAGATTGTAATAAAAAAATCGGTTTTTAATTGTTTGTGCAATTGCTTGTTTGTGCAACATATCGGATTTTCTGAAAACTATGGTGGTTTATATCATTGATCAAGAAACCGACATTTTGAAGCCATATAATGCTTGCAGTAACAGTGAATGTAATAAAAATGACGCAAGGGCTATATGGGCTCATCTGCGACCACTGCATGGCTATATCCAAGAAATAGCGCCGCTGATTGACACACAACCACATATCATATTTGAGAGCCCATCAAACCTATATATGTAGGTTAGATCTATTACTTGGAATTACTTAGAAGCGGGACACGGGATGGGAGCACCGGATGTGTTTGGGGTATTTTTGAAGAGCTTGACTGCAGATCAAATTTTGTGGCTGGGTAAAGACATTTATAGTCTTGAAGAATTTTGGACACATGTAGGGAGGACATTCAAGGCCCTCGCAGGTCTATAAATACGAGAACATATTTCTACATTTTCTCAAAAGACACAGCTACGCTTTCTGAAGGTCATGGTATTGTTAAATGACCAGAGAACTTGACGCACTGACAGCGTTTCAATAAATGACTGAACTTTGGGTGGAATTTATTTTACTAAAACATCAAGTTCTAAAACAGAAAGCCACTTGATGTTTTCGACTTTCCTTCCTACGTGTGTCTTCAACGCTACAAATATCTTTACGCAGACTCAAAATTTGATCTGCAGTCCTCTTCAAAAGTACACCAACCACATCAGGTGCTCCCATTTCCGCGTCCCGCTTCGAAGTTATTCCAGGTAATAGATCAGAGCTCTGGAAAATCTTGATGTACTTAAACTTGGTAGACAAATAACATAAATCATGTATAAAAGCTTGATGGGCTATCAGATATGATATGTGATTGTGTATATTGATACACAATCACATATCGGCGGCGGCAGCGGCGCTATTTCTTGGATGTAGCCATGCGGTGGTCGCAGATAATCCCATATAAACCTTGCGTCATGTTAATTACATTTACTGATACTGCAAGCATTATATGGCTTCAAAATTCCGGTTTCTTGATCAATGATATACACCACCGTAGTGTGTAACGTTATTTGTATTCGGCTACCACCGAAATGAAAGCTTTGAATTTCATTATCAAACTGAAATGAACAATTTTCAGAAAAAACGATATGTACTACTATAGTAGTTTATCTACCATGAGGGCTATCCCTCATGGTAGATAATGTCGCCTTTAGAGACGTTAAAGGTTTATAATGTCTAACTCTATCTCACTCCCTTTAAATTTTGTAAAAAAAAACTAGAAGACTAGCTAAGAGGACAGTAGTAAGAAATTTATCAAATGAAGATTTACTACATACGAAAACAGAATTTAATACAAGCGAAGGAAAGTATCTTATTAATATAATTATGTTTTGTAGTGATTTTTCTGATGATAACATATTTTAAGCTCAATGGTGCTTTTGTGTCAATAATTTGAGGCTATAATTAAAGTTCCTACTAGTATTCATGCTTAATATGTTCTTTAAAGTTTAGACTGTAACATAACTTCTGAGACTGAGCTATAAATAATGTTATTATCTGTTACAAATAGGTTTCTATATGTTACAGCAAGTATATAGATATTTCAAATCAATTGAACTTTTATGTATATAAAACTCATTTGTACTTCAGCCTCCATGGGAGATAATGTTGTCTTTAGAGAAGTCATATGTTTATAGTGTATAACTACATCTCCCTCCCTTTCAAATTGGTCTTTTTCTGTTTTAATTTATTCTGTTTATTCTGTTCTTACGTTTGTAGCATAGCTCTGTTGTCAAACAAATCTCCATTACCACAATTTTATGATCATTACCATTTTTGAAATAGCGAATGGTAAGTGATGGCAATGAAAGGAACGGTAATGAGATTTACCACTTATTTTAGATTTTTTTCTTAAATAACCGATAAATGTTTAGAATGAAGACTAAAAAGCACATAGACTCAAAGTGTATCATGTTAACACCGAACATGTCATTTTAACTATTACTTTTTATATTTATATTATCACCGATGGTAATGAAAAGAAAACATACCAATCCCAATAATTTCGTCTTTGTCCCTGTTTTGTCACCAAACTACAAACATCCGACCTGTTCTCTATTCACTGGTCAACGGGGCTAGGATCGCTCAAAGGAGAACAGGGGCAGGGAATATCGCTAAGGCGTTCTAACAGGTAAATATTTTTACTTCAAGTTCAGTCGACGGCAATGAGCTTTTTTTTGGACAAACTTATTTTGTCTCAGCAAATGTAAATAATAAACGTAATAAATTTTCTACTTTATTATTTTCATTGCTAGATAGTTAATTTACAAATATCAACACAATAACGGGCAGTAATACACCAAATTTCCATGATATTTGCTTACAACTCACAAAAATTGATTTCTGACCAGTGATGGTAGTGAGATTTAGGCATGTTTATTATTTTTATCTTTTTTTTAATCAATCTGAGTGGCAGATATACATGCGAAAAATACCAACAATATAAAAAATATTTGATAGCGGAGGCTTATTTAGTTTAGGTTTTATTCTCACCGACACGTGTTTTGCACGAATAAATAGAAATACCCAATAAAGGAGAAAGAGAAAAAAAACAGAACCAACTACACAGTAACACAAACAAATAAGTAAGTAGATAATGTTAATAGTGTGTGTGTCACACGGCTGCGCCAAAATGGTCTCCAGTTCAGCATAGAAGTCTGGCGTAACGCCTGACGCTGATTTTCAATTATTAATTTATTTTCGGTTAGGTAATGCGGTGGTGCCTACGCTTTCGAGCTCGTACTCTTGGAACTCTACCACCAGTAATTATTTTACTAACCCTTCGATCGTTATATATAAACGAATATATCTTGATTCCCATTAATAATACACAACAAAAGAAGCTATAGCCGTAACTGAGTACTTCATAAAAAAACAGATATTATATTAGTTAAATGCAAAATTGCCACAATAATGCGATATTCTCACGCATTGCCATAAAGACAAACCTGTATTATAAATCGACAACACCCACGATACGGTAAAAGACTATAAAAAAAATCAAAGCCATCGCTCAAACGAAATATTCTTTTAGAACAAACATCCATAATTCATGCGTAAACCATTACTCGAGATGTCTCCATCAAGGATATGAATTGCCCCGATCTGTCTCCGCGGAAGACAAAGGCGAGTAAAAGTAGCACGATACGTCATTAGGACGGGAAATAAAGGCACCGGTTCATTGGGTAAGGAACCTTTAAAGAAACAAGACAAAAAAAATGATAATTTATACCGTATGATAAAATCGAGTTGAGGTAAATACCACAATATTTTAATGTGCACTTTGAATGTGCTACTAGGAATTTTGTGAAAGGAAAAATTCCAATAAAACATATAATACTTTTAAACTTGGAACGAACTTAGTCTATTGACTAGAAATATAATAGAGCATAATAGAGACCAAGTATCGCAATATTATATAGAAGCGCGCATGGCCCAGCGGCTGGTGTAGATCGTAAGCGATCTGCTCGGTTAAGCACTACGGACGCGGTCGGGTAGTGTGATGGGTGACCGCTAGTGGCAAAATTAAATGCGCGTTTCCGTGCTTCGGAGGGCACGTTAAGCCGTCGGTCCCGGTTGCTATCGATGGATAGCAGTCGTTAAACCTTGTCGGAGGCCTTATGGGGCGGTTTGAAAACATCCGACAGTGGGTTGGCCACTAACCCACCCACCTCCACCAATCCGCATTGGAGTAGCATGGTGGAGTAAGCTCCAGGCCTCCCGCCAAAAAGGGGAGAGACTCGTGCCCAGCAGTGGGACGTATAATGGGTTGCCATTATTATTATTATTATCGCAATATTTTATTTTTGTTAGCGTGAATATATTTTTTCTTCTCTTTTTAAATTGTTTTAGAGTATTTTGTTTTAGTTTCTACTTTTAACAACTTTTGATAATGTGCACAAATATGGAATTACAAACAAATCGTTTTATCCCGAGGTGGGGAACTGGAGTCCTGAAATACAGAGTATCCTAGTTTAGGCTCCAGACTCCACTAAACTTTTTATGACACAATAGATGTACAATAGTAAGTTTCAAAGTTTGTAGAGTAATTTTTTTTTATATATATATAATAATATATAATATAATAATAATATAATAATGGCAACCCATTACACGTCCCACTGCTGGGCACGAGTCTCTCCCCTTTTTTGGGGGGAGGCCTGGAGCTTACTCCACCACGCTGCTCCAATGCGGATTGGTGGAGGTGGGTGGGTTAGTGGCCAACCCGCTGTCGGATGTTTTCAAACCGCCCATTAGGCCTCCGACAAGGTTTAACGACTGCTATCCATCGATAGCAACCGGGACCGACGGCTTAACGTGCCCTCCGAAGCACGGAAACGCGCATTTTAATTTGCCACTAGCGGTCACCTATCACACTACCCGACCGCGCCCGCAGTGCTTAACCGAGCAGATCGCTTACGATCTACACCAGCCGCTGGGCCATGCGCGCTTCATAATTGCAATATAATAGAGTAACCTGTTACTAGACTTACTAGACAATCTCCGAAGACGTCATATTATAGGACTATAGAAAGAATCCACGGCCGTCACTCAAACTAAATTCATACGTTCTATAGTTAGTTATATTAGTCCTATAGTTAGTTTATTTTTCTTTATAGTTATAAAGGCACCGATTGATTGTGTAAACATGCTTACATGATCACACAAAAAAGGCTCGAGTAGATAACTAAAGTAGCAGAAAAAATACCACAATATTCATCTATATGTACCAAAGTACAAGACAGGACACTCCTCTTGGTAGCATCGTTCCAGTTTTGTGCATTCAATTTACCACACTTTCACATAGTAAGATGCCAGTTGACGTGAAAACGTCACACAAAAATTACTGTCAAATCAATTTAAAAACGGAACTGCCCGTTGTTTCCGGTGTCTTATATATTAATCTCATCATTATAGTTTTGCATTTGTTCTTCAGAATTAGAATCAGAAACTCATTTATTCATTTAGGGTGACAGGCACCTCTTACGACACGTCAAAAACAAACAAAATAAATTAAAGCGAATAACAATTGATATACATGTCAAACAAGATAAAAAATATATGTAAAGTCAAGAATATCACTAAGATAAAACTAAATGTAATAAACTAATGTAAAAGTATATCAGTAGAATGTCTCTTTTCCCCTTTACAAACTGATAACAAAGAGTAAAAAGAAAAGAAAAAGAGTCATTCTTTGTCATTCACCGGCAAAGTTCCAAAGGCCAATATGATCTTAGAAAAACTCACCGGATAATGCCTTCATTACCCCGACATAATTATTACAGATGCATAACAACTTATACCTCAGAAGTGGCAAGGTGGCAACGCATCTACATTTTGACAAATGAAAAAAAAAAACATAAAATTCACTTCAAAAATAAATTTTGATCACGTTAATCTTCACACTCGTCGGACACTTTTTTGTACCTTATGTCATGGACTGTATACGCAAAATTATATGTGACGAGCTCTGTATAGTTATAATATTATCATGTCTCACTCCCAATGTATAGGCTCCTTAATAAAAGGCAATAATACATCAGAAGCATCAATATCGGAACACCAATAGCTCTTCAGAACAAAGCATCGAGAAAGACCTTTTCTTTAATATTGAAAATAACCACTTGATACCTGCCAAGGCAAAAACTAACTTAGTTTGGACTTCGTAGAGCGTTATCTCTGTTGCACACTGCCTACGTAAGCACTGATAGTCCGGTATTGGTCAAAACTTGATCAAAATGGTCGACAAACGTCACATTGGTTAGATGCGAAAGAGATAACGCTCTACAGACCCGAAATAAGCCGAAGTCTCCTTGCTAAGGTTGATTGTTGTTGTTTGACGACCCGGTTAGTCCAGCGGTGTGAGATGACCGTTTGATTCGGAGGGTCGCGGGTTCAATCCCCGCACCGGGACAAATGTTTGTATGGCCTACAGATATTTGTTTCGGGTCTGGGTGTTTGTGTATGTGTTGTGTGTGTACAACGGCACCCACGACACTGGTTTATACCTACTGTGGGGCTGTGAGTGTAAGCGTATTTTTTTTTTTTTTTTTTTTTTTTATGTGCAGATTTCTTGTTGGATACTGTATGTGGTTGATTTTGAAAGCCCACAAAAAAAATTGTAAAATACGATCCCAATACAATGCTTTTGCTTTTGGCACGTGTTGATATGTAAATTTGTCGGCACTTGGCATTCGACTGTAATGCATGTATCATTCACATGTACAATCGATTGCCCATCGACATCCATTTCGACAGCTCAACATTTGCAGTGCTATACTCACCACACGATTCATGTATCGTCGGAATTTTTACGATTAAAGTACGTATTTTCACGCCTGTAATCCCCGAAGGGGTAGGCAGAGGTAAATGCATGCATTCAAGCATACATGCAAACACCCACGACTCGCCGGTTACGTTTTGGCCCATGTAACAGGTGGCGAGCCTGTTGCCATCTCCGGGCACATTACCAAACTCCGAGGTACTAGGAATCTTCCAGAAAATGGATTTTTTTTTATGTACTGGAAGTGGCAAACAAGCATGCAGTTCACATTGATGTTAAGTGATGACTGCAGCTGATAGACACCCACACAAAGACCAAGGTCAAAATGCAGATGCGGTACCACTCTTGAGGCCTAAGGTATTACGCCTCTGTGCCGGAAATTACAGGGCCGTACATTACCACCTGACCGGAAAACGATAGTGCTGAACACTACCATTTTGCGGCAAGTATGTTAGATAATGCGGTGGTGCCTACGCCCGCGAGCTCCGTCACTGGAGCTCTACCACCGGTAAAATTTAACCAGATAAAGGATTTTAGACCGTTATCTCTGATAGTCCCCGACCCGGGAATCGAAGCCAGGACACCCAGCGTAGTAGTAGTACGCTCACGATTAAAGTGTTAAGTTTTAATGGGGATAGAGCTTCAGTGACGGAGCTTGAAGACGAAAGTACTACCACGTTACCCGTGAACTGGGAAGTTGGTGAATTGGGAAATTGGTGAACTGGGAAGTTGGTGAACTGGGAAGTTGGTGAACTGGGAAGTTGGTGAATTGGGAAGTTGGTGAACTGGGAAGTTGGTGAATTGGGAAGTTGGTGAACTGGGCAGTTGGTGAACTGGGAAGTTGGTGAATTGGGAAGTTGGTGAACTGGGAAGTTGGTGAATTGGGAAATTGGTGAACTGAGAAGTTGGTGAATTGGGAAGTTGGTGAATTGGGAAGTTGGTGAACTGGGAAGTTGGTGAATTGGGAAGTTTTTTAATTGGGAAGTTGTAAAGTGTTAGGTTAGTGAATTGGGAAATAGAACCGATAAGTTGGCTATTTGGGAAGTTGTCTTTTTAGGATAGTTGTGTAGATGGTCCAAAAGGGTTCGAAATAGATGGAGGTAGCTGCACATAACAATTTTTTCAAACTGCTGTCCGAATGTCACCTCAGTCTGTCCAAGACCACGGAGGCTGAAAAGAAACGAAACGTCGGGTTGATTTTGAAAAATAATTTTAGTTTGATATAGCTACGCGACACAAAATCCGTAAAAATAGAAAAATAGTCGATAGCGCGATAGTACTATCGAAACTATCGACCATTGACGATACTATCGATAGTATCGACAGTTAAAAATAAGCAATACTATTGCCAAAGATCAATAGTATCGATAGTATTGCTTATTTTTAACTATCGATACTATCGATAGCTTCGATACTATTGCAGCATGTCGATATTTTCGATAGTCCTATCGATAGTGTGACTGTTTTTTCGAGGTCACGATAGATCACAATACTATCGATAGACTATTACTATTGCAACTACACTAATGTATGGCCCTTACTGGTCATAGACATAACAACTGACGGCTGTGTGGCAACGCATCTACATTTTAACCTCTGGTTTTTTGGGTACATGTCAATAGGCTGCAGTCATCACTTAACAGCATGCTTATCAACTGCGTGATTTTTTGCCACCTTGGATATAATAATGGCAACCCATTATACGTCCCACTGCTGGGCACAACTCTCTCCCCTTTTTGGGGGGAGGGTCTGAAGCTTACTCCACCACGCTGCTCCAATGCGTGAGATACGGGTTAGGGGCCAACCCGCTGTCGGATGTTTTCAAACCGCCCATAAGGCCTCTGACAAGGTTTAACGACTGCTATCTATCGATAGCAGTCGGGAGCAGGAGCAGGAGCAGATGGGACCGACGGCTTAACGATCCAAAGCACGGAAACGCGCATTTTAATTTTCCACTAGCGGTCACCCATAACACACCCGACCGCGCCCGTAATGCTTAACCGAGTAGATCGCTTACGATCTACACCAGATCTACAGCAAGGCCATGCGCGCTTCACACCACCTTGGATACGTAACAAAAAATTCCTAATATAAAATGTCAATCAATACGCTTGCTACCTAGATGAAACATAACTAGTAAAATAATTACTCCTGTTTTCAATAGGCAGACTCAACAACATGTTATTCTTTAGTCCAAATCCGGCCGCGGAGTGGTATTTACTATTCACAAAATCCCCTTTTATACATTTCAACAATACCATCCGAATATGTGCGCGTATATTTAAAAAATGTGAAATACTCGTAAAAGCCTTCTCTGTTATTAATATTTGTCCAGACATGTATAAATAAAAGATTGTGTGAGGGTAAAATGAAAACACAGACACTGTAAAACAGATTCATGCAACAGAATGGGGATTAGCCCCATAACGTAGTCAGACTGACAAGTATTAAGGGGAGACAAGAAATTTGGTGCCATTTAAAATTTACACGGGATGCGGATTATAAGATAAACTGGCTGTTATCCGTGACTTCGTCAGCATGGCATTTAGTTTTGACATCAAAAAATCCAATTAAAAAAAAATGTCGAATTGAAGATTAATAGGCCTGGGTTGCACCAAGACACTTATTAAAGTTATTAACAATAACTTTAGCTATAACAAATATCTCTTTCCTCCCTCCCCCCCCCCCTTCCCCTCCAGAGATATAGGACGGCTGGGGAAGAGGTGTACACAGATATCTTCGTGTGACACATTTAATGAATTCAGTTTGTTTCTCGCTGATAATTCAACCGTTGACTGTTTTTGTTCCTGTTTAATACATTATATGTTGTCTGTACTAGACTTATTCCTGTAGTTTTCTCGCCATTGTCACCAAAAATCAACCCTCGAAATAATAATGATTTTCCATGCTGTATTGTTCCCAATTTTCAATCAATCAATCATTTTTTTTTCATTACATTATTCATACCTAAAAACTACGGAAATCCTACACTGCGCGTGGCCCGACACGCATTTGACCGGTTTTTTTGTCAATGTTCTACCCAGCTTAAACTCTTTGCCCTGTTGTTCCTACTTATATGATTCCAGCTTAACTGACAGCTTCAGGCCAGGTAGTTTTATAATGTAGAAATTAAATTTGCGGATTCTCTCGCTTATACAACACTCCAACGTTTCAGTCGCTTTCCAGCTACCGTGGTCACGGGCAGACTAATTCGACGATGTTCAGCCTGATCTTATATAAATGAGACAGAAGAAAACCCTAGTGCGATGTTAACTTTTAGTTTTATAATAGTTGCACATGTGTATGTATATCAGAACCGAATGCCCGTGTGAAAGAAAAGCTACTGACCCATTTCATTGGATTCAGTACATTTTACGCTGACAATTTAACCATTGGCTATTTTTGTTCTGTTTAATACATTTAAACTTATTTGTAGCGAACTGAGCTTGCACTTCTCTCTCGCCATTCTCAACGCAATGAACCCGTTAAATAATTATGTTGCATTTCAGTAACTGTTATCGAATGTCCTGTGTTCAGCAAAATGAAAAATGCATTTAAGCTACCCCAGCTTAAATGCATTTTTCATTTTGCTGAACAATACCTTATCCATAAGTACAGTACCTAGCAATAAATATTGCACATGGAGCCTACGAAAGAGACAATCGGCTAGTTTCGACTTCGTAGAGCGTTATCTCTGCTGCACACTGCCTACGTAAGCACGGATAATGACAGATAGTCACAGTCGGTATTGGTCCAAACTTGATCAAAATGGTTGACAAACGTCACATGGCTAAGGTGCAAGGAGATAACACTCAACAGACCCGAAATAAGCCGATGTCTCTTTGCTAAGATCGATGTGCACTGCTCATATTTCTTTTTTTTATTTTTTCTTTTCTCAAGGGTGGCAACCCATCTGCATTTTGACCCCTGGTTTTTGTGTAGATGTCTATAGGCTGCAGTCATCACTTAACATCAATGTGAACTGCATTCTTGTTTGCCACCTTAGTAACATAAAAAAGCTAAAAGGACTTCATGAGATAGAGTACCTATACTTACCTATATTTGAGAAGAAAAATGTGTGTCACTGCATGTTAGTTTATATATCGACTTGACGGTCGCACTGCGATTTCCTAGCTATCATTATGAATAGTAAAGAGCACTGCATTTACTAGAGATGTTAAAAGTTGTGCAAAAAATATATTTTTCTCCGAGTAATTTGTGAGAGTAGACCGAATCTCCAAACTAATGGATGTGGGCAAACCCATGATTTATCTTTCAACAAATAAAAACTATTTTCCGCAGCAGTGACAGGTAATTTTTCCGTGTAACAAATAATGAAAATAGCTAGGTATGTGAAATTGGAAATTATTTAATTGCCGCGCGTTTTTGTAGATGTTGAGTTATAGCAACAGCTGACGCGGACGTATCGAACATTATTTGATAACAGCTGCTGAAACTGCTGATGCAACTAATTTCCTTTGTTCTGGTTCCACTTAAGGCAAATCCAGGGCCGTGAGGAACCCACCCTCTACTAGCGGAGGGGGTATATATTATTTATTTATTGAACAGTAACTGTGTACATTACAGATGTTTATAAAATAGAATCGACACAACAGTTTATCCCTTTCGGACATTCAATATTTATAGTAGGTATACAAACATAACATAAACACATAAATGCACAAAGCGTTCCCGCACACCACAGTGATCTGCTTGATACATTTTCTACCTGCTCTTCCGTTCATGCTCTTTTAGTTTCGGAGAGTTGGTTAAAACCTTCTCTGTCAAGCACCTCTTTCGGTCTTCCCGGTTATGTTCTTGTAAGGAATGATCGCACAGGTAAGGGTGGTGGAGGAGTTGCAATATACTTGCGCAGCAATATCTCTTACTCCATAATAGCTTCTTCTCCCTCTCCTTACTCTGCTTCTGCTGAGTATCTGATTTTGGAAGTGGTGGTCAACCATCTGAAGATCCTTCTTGGGGTGGTTTATTGCCCTCCAGGCATTAACTACTTTTCGGACTTCGAGGAGTTGCTTGACAATCACTGTGCTGATTACACGCATCACATAATCATGGGCGATTTTAACACAAATCTTCTAAAGAATTCACCTCAATCTTCTTCACTTCAATCCATAATCAAATCTGTTAACCTCTCTATTCTGCCCTCGGGCCCAACTCACTATAATATAGACACTTCTGATTCATGGCTTGATCTAATTCTTACTTCCTGTCAAAGTCGCGTAATCAACCACGGGCAGCTATCAGCTCCTGGCTTTTCTCGGCACGATCTCATTTTCATATCATATAAACTCAAATTCCCAAAGATTAAGCCTGAAGTGGTGTGGATGCGAAATTTTTCCAAAATTGATTTTAATTTATTTAATGAAGCCGCACAAAATTTAGATTTCTCTAATGTTTATACAGCGTCATCGATTGATACTAAAATTACTAATTTCAACTCTATTTTATTAACGTTGTATGATACTTATGCGCCTGTAAGGGCCGTCAAACTAAAGCGTCCTCCTGCTCCATGGATCACGAGGGGCATCCGTATTGCTATGTCTCGGCGTGATAGAGCCTTTCGAACCTTCAAACGTGACAGATGCGACGAAAACTGGTGTCTATATAAAGCCGCCCGCAACCTGTGTAATAAGTTGGTAAGAGCAGCCAAACGCAAACATTTCTTTGAACATGTTGCAAATTCATCGGCAGCTGAAATATGGAAATTTTTAAAATCTTTTGGAATAGGTAAAACTGTACATACACCCGATATTTCGTCGTTTTCCCCTTCTGATTTTAATTCTCATTTTTCTTGTGTATCCCCTCTTAACCCTTCCACAAAAGCGAGCACTCTCCATGAAATTTCTCTTTTATCTCAACCCTCTATTGAACCCTTTTCATTTAAAGTCATTTCTGAGGAGGACACTTGTAAGACGATTAACTCCCTAAAGTCCAATGCAGTTGGCTGTGACGATGTAAGTCGTGCTATGATTTTGCCTATACTCCATTCCATTGTTCCTGTTCTAACTCACTTAATTAACTTCTCAATTCTATGCGGGGAATTTCCTTTAATTTGGCAAAAGGCTTTTGTTATTCCTATTCCTAAAAACAGTAACCCCCGTGAGTTAAATGAGTATAGGCCAATCTCAATACTTCCTTTCCTCTCCAAAACTCTGGAGGCTGTCGTCCACAGACAGGTCTCTTCTTTTCTGGAACAGCACAAGCTTATTAGTCCCTACCAGTCCGGATTCCGAACGGGTCATAGCACCTCTACTGCACTTCTGAAGGTCACTGATGATATTCGTAACGGCATGGAGGATAAACTGGTCACGGTCCTTGTTCTTATCGATTTTTCAAACGCCATTAACATGGTTGACCACGATATCCTCCTTGCCTTATTAGAACATCTACGATTCTCGACTAAAGCTTTAGATTGGTTTTCCGCATACCTCAGAAACAGACAACAAGCAGTTCGTCTCAATAAAACACTGTCCGACTGGAGTGATTTGAACACTGGTGTACCGCAGGGTGGTATATTATCACCTTTGCTGTTCACGATTTTTATCAATACGTTATGTTACCTACTTGACTGCTCCTACCACTTTTATGCTGACGACTTGCAAATATATGTTCAATCTAACATCAATTATATTAGCAACTGTATTTCCAAAATAAACTTAAACTTACAAACTATTAGCATGTGGTCTCATAAGTTCGGCATCAAAGTAAATCCCAAGAAATGTCAGGCCATTGTGGTTGGTAGCCAAAAGCAACTAGCCAAATTAGACCTCAGTTCCGTGGTACCTGTCACTTTTGAGGGTCAGAAAATTACTTTTTGTCCATCAGTTAAGGACCTAGGACTATACATAGATGCGACTCTCAGCTGGAATGTACAAGTTAGTGAAGTTTGTCGTACTGCCTATGCGTCATTAAGCTCCCTTAACAGACTGAGAAACTTCCTACCCACTCAGTTAAAAATTCGTCTTGTACAGGCACTTATTTTCCCTATATTAGATTATGCTGATGCGTGTTATCTGGACTTAAATGAGGCTGGTCTTGATAAACTAGACCGAGTAATCAATAATGCGATCCGGTTCATCTTTCGTCTTCGTAAATTTGACCATGTGTCCGCTTTCCGTACCGACCTTAAATGGCTAACTATCCGCCAACGAAGACAATCCAGAATTCTGTGTCAACTTTTTTCAATTCTTTTTGACGTTTCCTCTCCTACTTATTTAAAAAATAATTTCCAGTATCTCTGCTCTTCTCACTCATTACATCTTCGCTCTAATGAATCTCTCACTCTTTCTATACCCCTTCATAGATCCGGTTTCGTTGCTAACTCTTTTACTGTTCAAGCGGCTCGCTTGTGGAATGCGCTGCCAGATGTCATCCAAAGATCGTGTTCGAGGCTGACGTTTAAAAACAATTTAAAGAAACATCTTTTATGATAATTATACGAGTATGTGTGTGATTCCTAAGTGGGAATCCTTTTCAGAAATCATCATCCAAATTGCATATTTATTTATTGATGTGTAAGTATATTTTATTATATAATAATATATATGTTTAGAACTTATATTATTGTATCTGTATTATGTATATGTAGTTTTTATGAGTTTCTCTATAAGTATGTATGTATAGGTATATATATGTATATATCATGTATTTTATTAAACTTATGTAATACTTTTGTTTTTAAATTTTCTCCCATAACTGTTGTGCCGCTCAGATAGCTCTCTAGACTCCCGATGGTTAACTGGAAAAGAGCGCTTTTAGCGTTAAGTTCGCCATTTGTCATCATGTATTATACTGTGGCAATAAAGTTTGAATAAATAAAACATATCTATACATATAAAAATCAATTGCTGTTCGTTAGTCTCCCTAAAACTCGAGAACAGCTGAACAAATTTGGCAAATTTTGGTTTTGAATGATTATTGGAAGTCCAGGGAAGGTTTAAAAATAAGAAAATATGAAGAAATTGAAGGGAAATAGTAAAAACCACAATATCATTTTCCCATACAAATAGTCCGTATCTATCAAACCTTTGACACAGTATTTCATTCTGAGGCAATACGAAGTTTGCCGGATCAGCTAGTTTTTTATAAATTGTAAGTGAAAGTATTATTTATACAAAAAAATTGGTTATACACGTTATGAATATTTTATAATTATAGTACTCATTCAAGTTATAGAAAGACATCGATAAAAGCCACACTTTGAGCTGCGTTTTAAATTCTTCTTAGCGGATTCTTCCACTAGCACAGTCAGTCAACCGAACAATGGCGATCAAAACATGGCGGTATAAGTACGCGGGAGAGACAGCAGAGTCCTGAATTGAAATTAAGGATTTTTGTAGTTGACTGTACACAGTTATCACTCACAATTTTATGGTCGGGCGAATTGACGACACAAATATTACTTAAATTCAAAAGATGCCAAATCGCCCGATCGTTCGAATTTTTGTCGTGCGAGATGACGAATAACCCTATGCAACGAGTTCAACTGCCTAGTGGAATCCCCTGCCGTTCCGATCCTCGGCTTAGAGCGTTGTGTCGACACATAGGACATGCGATTAGTTGTGGTCCCTTGTGGTGCAATTTTTGTTGATGGTAATCGGAATAATGTCCGCGCGTGTCGTGCTAGAGTCAGGACTGGCTGGGCGTGCGGAAAGCGAAGGCCCGTTCATCGGGTGTTCTTAATTTCGAGTTGATGTTAATAATGCTATTAAAAATAAATTATTCCTTGAGCATTTTGCGATAGCAGACCTGAAGACGTATTATGTATCTCGATTGACAGTTTTTTGATAACTATTACAGAACACTGCTGTTTTGACGTTTTTTTTTTATGTAATGGAGTGGCAAACAAGTATAAAGTTTACATTGATGTTAAGTAATGACTGCAGCCTATAGATACCCACGCAATGACCAATGTCAAAATGCAGATGCGTTACCACTCCTGAGGCCTAAGGTGTTATGCCTCTGTGCCGGAAATTACAAGGCCATACATTACCACCTGACTGGAACACGATAGTGCTGAACCACTACCATTCAGCGACAAGTATATTAAGTAGTGGATGGAGCTCTACCACCAGTAAAACGTAACATGATAATTACGATAATTTAGGAAAAACAGCAATATACTGCAAAATGGTTTTCAAATTGATGGTCACCTACATACAGATTACCCCTGCGGATCTCGAAACTAAAAGAAGTAGACGGAAAAGCCATGATTTATCTTTCAACAAACAAAAAGTATTTTCTGCAGCACTGAGGGGTTATTTTTCCGTGTAACAAATGAAAATAGCTATGAATAATTGGAAATTATTCACTCGTAGCAACAGCTGACGCAGACGTATCGAATGTATCGATTATATTTATTTGAGATACCCTTTGTTTCGGAGTATCGACAAATAGTTTAAATGTTATAGGTATTGTAGCATCCACTACTTTATTGGTAGTAGAGTTCCCTAGTGTAGGAGCTTGACGGCGTGGGCACCACCGCATTACCTAAACTATCTGCCGCTAAATGGTAGTGTTAGGCACTTTCGTTTTCCCGTTAAATGGTAATGTATGGTCCCAAGTTATCCCGTAATAACTATCACAGAGATATGACTCCTTAGGTGTCAGGGGTGGCAACGCATCTGCATTTTGGCCTCTGGTTTTTATGTAGATGTCTATACGCTGCAGTCATCACTTAACATCAATGTGAGCTGCACGCTTGTTTGTCAATTTCGTCACATAACAAAAAAAATAATAATGCGCCACCTAGTTGAATACTGAAGAAACACAAAGTACTTAACTAGTACGCAAGATGGCGTATGACCGAGTTACATCGCACATACGAAGTTTTCGCATGAGTTGCACTATATGCAACTTTCCAACGTTAATCATCGAGATGCTTCCCGCCAGGCGCTATCACCTCGCCTGGGGGGTGCGACCGCCTATCGACATTGCTATTGTCGTTGTCATTGCTGTCAAATTTTCATGTCGACTTTTACTTTAACTAAATAACAATAATCGAAATAATCTACCTCTGTCGCTTGTTTCTCACCTACAAAAGCAAGAAATACAATCAGATTATCACTACTGCTTTTGAAGGAGCTACGAATCGACATGAAAATTTGACAGCAACGACAACGACAATAGCCGGATGATCCCCCCATTTCGTCGGTGGAACCTTTCTGTTCCTCCACAGGTTCAATTATTTTTAAAACTAACGACTAGTTACGTACATTACAAATCCATTTCAGATTAATTAAAACAAAAACATATGTTACAAACGTAGATACATACGTGAAACGTAAGCTGGGTGTAAGAAATTCAGTTGGCATCCAACTGTGCCGGATGCAACAAATAGAGGCTGCGCGGGACTGGGATTCATTAAAATACTAACAAACGCTCAAAACAACTGAAATGTGTCGCCAAGTACAGTTCTAGTTCTCTTCTTATTCGGTTGAGTAATGCTAGCTTATCTATCTGATTTTTATTATGAATTTTCATTGTACACCATTCTATCTAAATCTAACATTTCAAAACTAACGAATAATCCAAAATAATATCATATCAGTAATTTTAAATACGAAATTTAATATTCAAAACATCCCTTATCAGAATGATTTGATGTCAAATCATAGCGTTTAATGCTATCGTGTTCCAGTTAAATAAATAGTAATGAAACGGTAATTCGACAAAGTTAAGATCTTGGAAGTGATGTTTACCTGATGTCTATTTTTATTAAACAAAAAGAAGTAATGAAACCTTTTCAATTGCAGTCGTGAAACATGCTTTATTACAGGATTTAAAAAAACATCCAGACCAATACAAATGTAATCACTATGTTCGTAAAGAAGGAATCAATATATCATCATATGTCAATAAGATATTAAATAAAAAAAAACATGACTAGCTAAGTATGTCGTAGAAATAGAAACCAAGTGCGTGTCGGGCCACGCGCAGTGTAGGGTTCCGTAGTTTAAAGGTTTGATTAATGCAATGAATAAAAAAATATTTCTATGGAATTGTTCAAAAATTTCGAGTATTACATTTGGTCAACTATTACTCGCAAACTAGTAAAGCCAACATAAGTGTGATAGTTTTCCTTTTAATTTTCGTTATAATATGTAGCTACTATTGCCGTAACGTTTGAATTTCTAACAGCAACCGTTTCGTTGGTAGAGGGGGAGGACACTTGACTCTAACGGTGTCCTAAATAATTTTATTTTTCATGGTTTTATTTTACCACTTTGTCGGCGTGATTGAGATGTAAACTTGTGCCAAAATTCAAGTCTTTAGTACCAATCGTTTTTGTGTTAACCGCGGACGGATAGACAGACAGACGGACATGGCGAAACTATAAGGGTTCCTTGTTTACTACGGAACCCTAAAAAGAAACTGAAAAAATCTATTCTAGACATAAAAACATTGAATACATAACAAGTATAAAAAACGTCCCACGGCTACTAACATCAAACAGATTCCAGTTCAGCTTAAGTCAGGCCGGTGCCCGACGCTGGTTTTCAACTGGAAGCTATTTGGTGACATACGAATAGCAGACCCAGACACTGTTTACAAAAGAATAGTTATTATATATTTAAATAATATAATAGATGTCTGTGATCCATATTCACTTACTTAGTGTGAACCACATGTTTGTTCGTCATTTTTGTACAAAAAACTTACTTCCACATTAATAAATTAGTAGGTGTGGGTTGAGGTAACAGCATGCGAATGATTTTGATATAATAATATTTCAAGACAAGCCAGGGTGGACTGTTCATGTAATAAATTACCCTCCTTTCATGTTTAAAACCCACCCTTTTACACTAATAAAATACAAAAAATGTCCTTGTTCAATCGCTTGAAATAAGCCCCAATAAGCCTCCCAGGTCCCTCATATATCAAACTGTTTCGCTCAACTGAAGGGTGTAAGAAAAATGGCAGATTACCATCATGTAGAGTGGGGGTTAGTAGTGTTAGAAATTTACCCCACATTCCGGGAATTTTTGTTTTGTGTGCTTAAAGCACTTTCGTTTTTTTTTTCATTAGAAACCATTAATTATAACATGTATTGGTATTTTTTGCTATTACACATGCGATAAAAAGGGAAGGGCAGTGGACTGTATGTTTTAGATTTGTAAGCTTTGTCTTGTCTCTCGCGAGGGCATGCGGTTGCGAAAGATGTGGGAGATCTAGGAGGAAGGAACTCGTGCACTTACCTCGTTGGCGCAACTCCAGGCGTCCCCGGGCAACAGAGCTTTCCGGGGCAAATGCAAACCACACAGACACTCGCGGTGGGTTAGGTGTTGAGTTTTATCAGGCATACAACAGTCACCGCACTACACACTTGGGTAAGCGGGAATGCGAGGACTTCGAAAAACGTATGTCCATTGATGTTGACGTTTTGGCGGCGACTCGCGTCCTCGCGGTTTGCGAGGCGGTAAGCGATAGTGCACGAGAGGGAAAAGGATAGGTAATGATGGGTATTGCGGGTGCGATGATACAAAGTATAATTACAAGCGATTTTTTCCGAAAGTGGCGCCACCAGTGCTATTCATTTTTTTTTATGGTTTTACACCGGACAATTTGGCGAGAGTTTAGGCTTTCAGAACGTACATAGGTATAAATAAATATACAGTTAGGGGAGTTGCAATGCGGATTGATGGAGATACGGGTTAGTGTCCAACCCGCTGTCTGATGTTAAAAACTTATCACATAAACAAATCAACTAATGTTTCGTGGGTGGCAACGCATCTGCATTTTGACCTCTGGTCTTTGTGACCTCTGTCTATAGGCTACAGTAATCACTTAACATCGACGTGAACTGAATGCTTGTTTGCCACCTTCATTACATAAAATACATGTATATAAGTAGGTATAATAATGGCAACCCATTATACGTCCCACTGCTGGACACGAGTCTCTCCCCTTTTTGGGGGGAGGCCTGGAGCTTAATCCACCACGCTGCTCCAATGCGGATTGGTGTAGGTGGGTGGGTTAGTGGCCAACCCACTGTCGGATGTTTTCGTAGGTATACTACATATATACTTGCATATAATCATTCGAAATAAAAAAGTAAAAGCAATATAACAAGATATTTAGTTATTTAACTGCCTCGGTAGCCTAGTGGTAGCAGGCCACTACTACTACGCTGAGGTCCTGGGTTCGATTCCCGGGTAGGGGGTTATCAGAGATAATGGTGTAAAGTCCTTTATCTCTGGTTCTATTAGGATTTTTCCATTTTCTGGAAATTTCCCAGTACCTCGAAGTTTGGTTATGTGCCCGGCGATGTCAACAGGCTCGCCACCTGTTACATGGGCCAAAACGTAACCGGCGAATCGTGGGTGTTTGCATGTATACTTGAATGCATGCATTTACCTCTGCCTACCCCTTCGAGGATTACAGGCGTGAATTTACGTTTTTTTACGTTTTTTTTAGTTATTTAACGGGAACATTCCCAAACTTCGCACAACTAGTTTCTCTAAGAAAAAACTTGCAGACTCCGAAAAACTTCGAAACAAGCGTAAATCACATAATATAAAGGTCCAAAACTTTGCAATAAAAGACAGTTGAAGGTGCTCCCAGATTGCAGGCCAAATAGTCGAACAAAGGGATGCTTCGATGGAATTTATATCAGTAACAACATTATAACTGACTATATAACTGATATATACTATCGCGTGTGGCGCCGGGGCTGGTGTAAGCGTATAAAAAAAAAAATATATTTTTTTTTTATGTAATGGAAGTGGTAAACAAGCATGCAGTTCACATTGATGTTAAGTGATGACTGCAGCCTATAGACACCCACACAAAGACCAAGGTCAAAATGCAGATGCGTTACCACTCCTGAGGCCTAAGGTCTTATGCCTCTGTGCCGGAAATTACAGCGCCGTACATTACCACCTGACCGGAACACGATAGTGTTGAACACTACCATTTAGCGGCAAGTATATTAGGTAATGCGGTGGTGCCTACGCCCGCGAGCTCCGTCACTGGAGCTCTACCACCAGTAAAAATATATAGTATTATTCGGACACCCATGACTGGTAAAAGGCCGCCTTCATACATAGCCATGTGCTACGATCCTGAGCCATCCGGGTCCATGTAGGACCTGCTGCCTCCACTATATCGTCGCTCCATCTTCTCTTTGGTCGCCTTACCGATCGTTACTTGTCGCGTGGGTACCAATGGCTAATATTTGTACTCCATCCCTGGTCTTGCGAACGAGCGATATGTCCGGCCCATTTCCATTTTACTAATTAGATAATAGATAAATGGGTTGTCTAATTAAAACTGGACCAATAGGAATGTTGATTCTGCAACCAATTGATCATAAGTTCTCTTGTCAACAGAGAGAGCTGAATGCAGTGGACTTCAAGGTGTCAGCAGACTTAAAGTTTGTCCTGCTAATATCAGACGTGCGGCCCGGCTGGCGGCACGCCCGGCTGGCGAGGTACCACGTGTACGATGTCATCACCAGGTAAACTGAATTCCTAGGCATATTGTTTCACACTCACGCACGAGCTCTCTCACACACACACGCACGCAGGCACACACACACACGCGCACGCAAACATACGCACACACATGCACGCACTATAACTGCTTCAAATATAATAGTAAAATTTTCAATGTGTTCACTATGTAATTATATTAACTTTAAGTGTAGGTATGTTTTACTGGTGGTAGAGCTCCAGTGACGGAGCTTGCGGGCGTAGGCAACACCGCATTACCTAATATACTTGCCGCTAAATGGTAGTGTTCAGCACTATCGTGTTCCGGTCAGGTGGTAATGTACGGCCCTGTAATTTCCGGCACAGTGGCATAACACCTTAGGCCTCAGGAGTGGCAACGCATCTGCATTTTGACCTTGGTCTTTGTGTGGGTGTCTATAGGCTGCAGTCATCACTTAACATCAATGTGAACTGCATGCTTGTTTGCCACTTCAATAACATAAAAAAAAAAAAAAAAAATGATTAATGTAAATTATGTTTTATAACTGTGTTAATGTAATCATAGAATGTTACCTTTATGTTAAGGAAGAGCAGGGCCGCCTAACTCAAGTATATTACTTACTTAAAAGGTGACCCACCACAATATACAACATATGATTATGTTAAAGAAATATTTTTTCTTATTGTTTATAAGCAAGCATGGCGCACTTAGGATTAAAGTGAACGTTCTTCACAAAAACAATACTCTAACTGCGTCTAAAGAGGTAATACTTATACAACAGAAAGAGAGACATAATTTAGATGTAAAGTGGGAAAATTGTACTATTAATTGTATACTTCTCTTCTGTATATATATGAAATTCTCGTGACACGATGTTAGTTACCACGGTCCTCCGGCTGAACCGATTTTCATGATTTTATGTGCCTGTTGGGTGGGTCTGAGAATCGGGTAACATCTATTTTTCATATCCCTAAATAATTCTCCGATATTTTTTTTGTTCATTCAATTTTTAGTTCGTCGGAGCATATAATTTTCTGTCATAATATTATCAAAGCATTTAAAATATTTTTGCAACGATAACATAATAATACAATTTCTTTCTCATCATCAAAATATGTCCTGACACAAAGCAATTGAAACTCAATTCCTCTCATATAGCAATGCATTCCCAATTCCGCGAACAGTGAGAGTTTCTCTCGAGTTTCATTCGCATAATTTAGTGTCTGCATTCGCTTGGGTTTCGTATAAAGTATTTGCAGATGAAATACTTTTTGAGAACTGTAATAAACCAAATTGACTTGATCATTTCGATGTATCATTTTTATATTTTACTAGCTGACCCGGCAAACTTCGTATTGCCTCAGAATTAAATAATTTGTCAAAGGTTTGATAGATACGTATGGGAAAATGAAATTATGATTTTTACTATTTCCCTTCAATTTCTTCATATTTACTTACCGTTTTTTAAACTTCCCTGGACTTCCAAAAATCATTCTAAACCGAAATTAGTCCAGTCGGTCCAGCCGTTCTCGACTTTTAGCGAGACTAACGAACAGCAATTGATATATCTTCACGCCAAGTCCTTTACGGGGTAGGCATATTGTGGAGGGCCAGATATCCCGGTCCTGACACGCCGCCCGTGCTTCTTCTACATTCATCATTCTCTGCAAACATGCACGCCGATTCCTAAGACTTTTGACCTCACTCTCAGATAGTACTCTACCTATTTGGTCAAACTTGGTCTTCCTGGGCCTCTGTTACCATCCACTTTCGCATTCTATACCTATCTCTTTAGTCATTCGTTCATTCGACATTCTTTCAAGCGTAATATTATAGAAAATGATCGTACAAAATAAAGCCACAAGGATGACAATGAATCCAAATTTTGACTTCCGGTTTTTGTTTTGATCTCTATCGGCTGTAATATTTACTTAACATGAATTCGAAACGCTTGCTTCTTAGCTTTGATAAAAAAAAATGTAAACTATCTAATTTTTAATCAAAATAAATTCCTTCACTCCCATCTGATTCAATTTAATAATAAATCCAAAACGACATTTTTATGATACCCTATCCGAATTTGAAAAGGACATTCATGAATTAGGTCAAAACAATAAAAAGTGAACAAAGCTCTGGGAACCGAGGAATAAAATATCTTCAAGGTGAGGTGCTAGACATAAAACCAGATGATGCTTTATTTGTCAAATTCAGATGGTAAGGAGACTAGGTGTTGAGGTGAAATAAAATACTTCGTGGACTGTAACTAATGCTGTATTGAATTTTTAAGTAGACGTTAGCTTAGCTAGTAGTAGAATCGAGTGACGGGTGCGCGCGCGTCAATGTCTGCGTCGTCCCCGCGGCTCCCCGCACCGCCGCAAACCGAAGAGATGCCGAAAGTCCCCGACATACTCCCGGGGTTGAAGTAGGAAGGTGTGCTTCAAACATCAGAATCTGGAAGGGGACAAATGTTGTTAAATGCCCTTCGAATGATGATCCCTCCTTTGACCCGAATATCGGCAACTCGGACGGTCTGATCCTTTGATCCTGGATATACGTCCACACAGCGTGCGAGTAACCAGCGTAGCGGCGGCATTGCTTTGTCCTTAATAAGGACTAAGGATCCCAATTTCAAGACGTTCACATTAGTGGGCCATTTTGTCTTTTGCTGTAGAGTGGTGACATATTCATCGGAGAATTTGCTTGATTTCCGTCTAAAAGCTTGTTTAAATAGAAATAGGTATTAAATGTAAACAATTGTTGTTCTTCAGATTGAATAACATTATTTACTTAATAATATAAATGAGATATTTTATCTTAAAATTTTGTGGTTGCATGTAGTTGTTTTTATAAATAGAACGGTACTGAATAGGTTACAACTAACATAATACCACGTCTTAAACTATGGGGCAATGCAATTAATAATAGATTGGGGAAAAAGTCTTTTCGCATTATAGTATGTATGAACTTGTAATAAAATCTCTTTGGCTGTAGTATTTGTATCTGGCTGGTTTTGGTATCATTGAAAGTTAAAATTTTAAAGAACATAATTCCGAATTCAAATTAGGCAAATCTGTGATTTTCATTTGTTTTTCGTACTGTCAAAATGAGTAAATCTAATGAAGAAATTCGATACATTTTAAAATTTTACTACAAAAAAGGTAAAAATGCAACGCAAGCCGCGAAAAAAATTGCGATGTTTATGAACCTAGTGCAGTGTCTGTGAGAGTAGCACAAATTTGGTTTAAGCTTTTTCAATCCGGAAATTTTGATGTCAAAGATGCACCTCGCTCTGGTCGCTCTATTACGGATAAAATGGATGTCATTTTTGAAAAAGTGGAGCAAGATCGACCTATCAGTAGTTACGACGTAGCTGAAGAACTGAGAATTGATCACAAAACAGTTTTGGCGCATTTAAAAAAAGCTGGGTACAAAAAAAAGCTCGATATTTGGGTACCTCACGAGCTCACTGAAAGAAACCTAATGAACCGTGTACTCATTTGTGATTCTTTATTACGACGTAATGAAACCGAATCATTTTTGAAGAAGCTAACTGGTGATGAAAATTGGATCACGTACGACAAGAACGTGCGAAAAAGGTCGTGGTCAAAGGCCGGTCAGGCTTCACACACTGTGGCGAAACCCGGGTTAACTCGCAATAAGGTGATGTTGTGTGTGTGGTGGGATTGGAAGGGCATTATTCATTATGAGCTATTACCACCAGGCAGGACTATCGATTCTGAACTCTACTGCGAACAACTGATGTGATTAAAGCAAGAAGTTGAGAGAAAGCGGCCGGAATTGATCAACAGAAGGGGTGTGGTGTTTCATCATGATAACGCTAGACCTCACACATCTATAGCCACTCAGCAAAAAATAAGAGAGTTTGGCTGGGAGGTGTTAATGCATCCGCCGTATAGTCCTGACCTTGCACCTTCAGATTTCCACCTGTTTCGGTCTCTTCAGAATTCTTTATGCAATGTTAGGTTAACATCACGAGAGGACTGCCAAATCCACTTGTCGCGGTATTTTGATGAGAAGTCCCAAAATTTTTATAGCAATGGAATCATGTCCCTACCTACAAGATGGCAAAACATACTTTAGTTAAATTTAAATAAACTGTATTAAAATTTTTTTTGAATTATCTTAAAAAATGCGAAAAACTTTTTCTCCAACCTAATATGTAGGTTAGATTTATTACTTGGAATTACTTAGAAGCGGGACACGGGATGGGAGCACCGGATGTGTTTGGGGTATTTTTGAAGAGCTTGACTGCAGATCAAATTTTGTGGCTGGGTAAAGACATTTATAGTCTTGAAGAATTTTGGACACATGTAGGGAGGACATTCAAGGCCCTGGCAGGTCTATAAATACGAGAACATATTTCTACATTTTCTCAAAAGACACAGCTACGCTTTCTGAAGGTCATGGTATTGTTAAATGACCAGAGAACTTGACGCACTGACAGCGTTTCAATAAATGACTGAACTTTGGGTGGAATTTATTTTACTAAAACATCAAGTTCTGAAACAGAAAGCCACTTGATGTTTTCGACTTTCCTTCCTACGTGTGTCTTCAACGCTACAAATATCTTTACGCAGACTTAAAATTTGATCTGCAGTCCTCTTCAAAAGTACACCAACCACATCAGGTGCTCCCATCCCGTGTCCCGCTTCTAAGTAATTACAAGTAATAGATCTAACCTACATATATAGGTTTGATGAGCTCTCAAATATGATATGTGGTTGTGTGTCAATCAGCGGCGCTATTCCTTGGATATAGCCATGCAGTGGTCGCAGATGAGCCCATATAGCCCTTGCGTCATTTTTATTACATTCACTGTTACTGCAAGCATTATTTGGCTTCAAAATGCCGGTTTCTTGATCAATGATATACACCACCATAGTTTTCAGAAAATCCGATATGTTGCACAAACAAGCAATTGCACAAACAATTAAAAAACGATTTTTTTATTACAATCTTATTACCATTAGCAGTTTATCTTTACCACTGTCCCCATTATCATTACCAAACTTCTTCCTTCATTACCATAACAATGACAAAAAAGTTAAAGCCCATAACTTTGCCAATCCTGCGTATTAATAAATTAGTAATAAATTAGTAATTTAGTGATAATGATATAGTGTGTTTATTTTTCATGTAGCTATGCATTGGCACTAAAAAAAAGAATTTCTATTTTTTTTCTCCATTTTTCGTTCAATTTGCACGAAAAAATAGAACTACTCATCCACGTTTTTAACCGAATTCGAAAAAAGGAGAAGGTTCTCAATTCGTCCGGATCTTTTTTTATGTATGTTCAGCGATAATTTGCAAGGCATGTACCGATTTGAATATTTTTTTCTACCAAAATAACCACCCCATTGTTGTCTGTCAAAATTGTAGTTCTAATTGAGTACAGAATATGTAGAAATTTTGCATTGGTTGTGACACCTTATTGTATATTATTTGGATATGCCTCTCACAGCTGCAGTTGACGTGATAACAAACCTTCGTCCAATCTAGCGCCAACTTCATCCTATTGAATTTGGATTGCACTTACAAAGTGCATACGATAGAAATTGTCGTACTGAGTTGCAGTGTAATGAATAATGACATTATTTTTGAGGATTTAACTCAACGTGACCTTACGCCTGTATTTGAAGGAGTACGAGTTAAAAACGCCTTCGTTTGCGAATAATACGCAGGAGTGATTAAGTCCACAGAATCTGCTGATTTTGAGATTCCCGTCCCTTCATTATTATTTAATTTAAAACATTAGGGCATGATTTTGTAAGACGTTGCAATTTTCTTTGTGAGATCGTTTCTATGAGATTTAGTGAGTTGATCTTTTTGGTCTATAATATAGCTTTTTTTAGGGTTCCTTAGCCAAATGGCAGAAAACGGAACCATTACAGATTCGTCTCATCTGTCTGTCCATCCATATGTCACAGCTACTTTCATCACTTCAACTGAAAGATATTCACTGCTGGACAAAGCCTTCCCCAAAGCCTTTCTTTTTTGGAGAAGAAAATATGCCGTGGTATTGTATGTATGTATGTAAGTATCTTCACGCCAGGTAGGCAGGGTAGGCAGAGAGTGTAGAGCGCCAGATATCCGGGATATCCTGACAAACATCTCGTATTGTAGATAATGGTATTCTCCCCTAATGACGCACAACGCTGCGTTTGGCAGACGGATTGGCGATCGCAGTGGGGGTAGTTTTACGCGAGACGCTGCTGCCCATCTGGCGTTTTTATATTTACTACCACCCTATTAAAATGGTCTGACCGCCATTGTTCGGTTGAATTCACTAACGGAAGAATTCTCCTTCACTAGAGGATGATGGGGTCGTCACGTCCCGACGCCTTCCTGTGTTACTTATGTTGTTCTCGTTAGCCCAGTGGTCGCAATCGCGATGGTGTGAAATCTGTTATTGGGTTTTTTCTATGAGGAATTTCCCAGTAGTAGCCCGGAGTCTGGTCGTGCCTCGGAGAGTACGTCAAGCCGTCGGTCCTGCGCCCGATCTCTCTCTCCTCTCCCCTCCTCCTACTCTCTCCGGTCGTGTCAGATTACCGTCACGTCACGTCATCGGGCTATGAGAGTAAGGGAGTAGAGAGTGCACCTATGTTTGCGCATACACTTGTGCACTATAATATCTCCCGCGCAGTTGGCTAGTGTCCGTTGAGATTGGCTGCCGTGACCGAAATTCGGTCTGGACGACATTATAATTATTATTTTCTTATCTAATTGTCCCCAGGAATAAGATCCCCATATCCCCAGTGGAAGATGACCGGTCAGCACCCCTGCTGCAGTACGCGGAGTGGTCTCCGACCGGCTCCGGTCTGGTGTTCGTCCATGACAACGACATCTATTACAAGCCTCGGGTGCTCAAGGCGCTGGTGTGTAGGATCACCAGTACTGGTGAGTGGAGCTTAATTACTATCTTCAAACATACTATTAGGAGTACTCTTAATTTTTAGACACGCAAAAACTGAAAACCTACCTTTACCAAGAGAATGCATCATTGGTCACACCGCAATTTATCAACATTCAAAAATTCAAATCATTTATTTCAAATTGGTCTACAAGGACACTTTTGCATTGTCGGGTTATAAACAACCTAGAGATAATGATAATAATAATCCAATAGGTAATAATAAAATAATATTTAACCGGATCATCAAATTTTTCAATTCCTTCATAGGAGAAATTAAAAAATCTGTTCGTCAAAGGTTTCAAAGAAAATAAAACAGTTCCCACGCGAACAAAACTGCTGAGAATCCTATAGCACTTTGTCCTTGTCGCGAAGAACAAATTAGGAATTTGAGAGCGCTTGAATAAGTTCACGGATGGCTGAGATTCATGATTGGTCCCATATGATGACGGGGATGACACTTCAGAGTACGCTATTCAGTCAGCACCCCTGCTGCAGTACGTGGAGTGCAGCGGGTTTGGTCCACTGGGTCTGATCTAGTCTTCATCCATGACAACGACGTCCACTACGAGCCACGAGTCTTCAAGGCGCTTGTGTGTAGGATCACTGTTACTGATGAGTGGAGCTTAAATACCTTTTTAAGGGTAATCCTTATTTCTAGACATCCAACGACCCTCCCCTCACTATCACGATGAGAACTCATCCTTTACTGCATCGCAAATCATCAAAGATTTCAAACAAAATAAAACAGTTTCCGCGCGGACATAATATCTTCTTTAAGTCCAGGAACAGTAAGCTTCTGAATTGGTAAAAATCCAACAGCACTTTGTCCTTGACTCGAGGAATGGCATAAATTTTTCTGTGCGTTTGAACAGGTTCAGGGATGGTCATCCTATTTTTTTAATCTTGCGAAATACAGACGACCCAACAAGAGCGCAAAAATTCATCGTACGGTTTTAGACTACAGTAATAGCAATGAAAAGGAAATGGTCCAAAAATGTATGGAGTTGTTCCCAATTAATGCACAGTTCCTGAAATAATAGTTAAAACTATTCTGAACAATTTCCGACTATCAATTTTAGTTAATACTAGCTGTTGCTCGCGGCTTCGCCCACATGGATGTCGTTTTATAAATCTAAGTAGCCTATGTTCTTTCTCAAAGTCAGCTCTATCTCTGTACCAAATTTATTTAAAATCGGTTCAGTCGTTTGGACGTGGAAAGGTGAAAACAGACAGACAGACAGAGTTACTTTTGCATTTATATATTAAAGTATAAATAATTAAGTTTACAAATGGTAATACAAAAATATGGCGATGGCGATTGACAATTCTTTTGACAAGTTTATCATCTCATGTCACTTAATTCTGAAGTGAACATTTTAGCTGGATAGGTAGATATCTTCAGGTTGTGCAGTCATCACTTAACATAAATGTGAATTGCTTTTTCTTGCCACCTTCATTACTTAAATAGAAAATGTGACAAACAAGCATACCGTTTACATTGATGGTAAGTGAATACTGTGATCTATAAATATTTTCATAGCAATCAGGTTCAGAGAGAAATGAGGTATTAATTTACATACCTTCTCATTCCTGTGGTCTAAGCTTTTAACTCATCTATCTATGCCGGCAATAAAAAGGGAAGTACTAATAAGTCTTGAGTATACACTGCATTCATATCCTGGTATGCAAAATTATTAAGAGGGAACCCTATTTGCACGTATGCTTCCACAAACACCGCATTGTATATTCCTTTTATGTATACTTCTTTTATCCACCTCCAAATTATTGTACACGTATTGTTGAGTTCATTTTGTAAAGCTATTGTTGGTGGTACGTGGGGTTTGGAAAACCCTCTCGTTTTTATTGTGATACAAGAAAGTGTATCTTATAGGTGACCTACTCTAGGTTTATTTGGGTCGCGCTATCGGATTTAAGATTTTGATGTGCTTATTTTTGTGTATGAAGGTGCCTAACAAGCATGAATTTCACATAGAAGTAAGTGAATACTACTTGAGTCTATATACATCTACATATAACTCTAATTAAACGCGGTCTTATTTCAGTCGCGCAAGATATTATTATGACGTGAATCTGTATAAATGACCGATTCCGTATAAATCAGCCTAAAGACGCCTACTGTTGGGCAAAACCCTCCCCAAAGATTGTCACAACTAACGAAGCGATTGTCAGCGACCTTCACCAGGTCGTTGGTCCATCAAGTAGAGTGCCTACGCTTCGTCTTCCGATATGCGGTCGTAATTCATGAACTGCCCCAACGGCCGTCGGTTCTTCAAGCTATATTCCCTGCCCAAGGCCAATTGAGTTTCGCTGTTCGGTGGGATATGTCGGTTACTTTGGTTCTCATGTGGATCTCTTCGTTTCTGATTTCACAGGAAAACACCGAACTTAGTTCTCTCTATTGCTCTCTGCGAGAGGTTGAGCCTTCTAATGAGGCCCCTAGTGAGCCAACATAAGTTAAATATAACGTAAATATTCTCTATGCCGAGGTACATTTCTAGTAAACTAGCCGTAGAGTCTTTTGCCTAATCTCATTTTTTAACTCTATCATTACAGGGGTACCAGGAGTAATCTTCAACGGTGTACCAGATTTTCTCTATGAGACTGAAATATTGCGGCTGGACCGAGCACTCTGGTTTAGTTCAGATGGCCAGACCCTGTTATATGTCACCTACAACGACAGTTTGGTGCAGCAGCATAAATACCCGTGGTACGGGCTGGACCAACCGGAACCGCCCGCGTATCCCACGATACGAACCCTGAGGTATCCCAAGGTATGATGTTACTCTTTGAACGGAGAGCCGCATTATTCAATTATTTTAAAAGTCAGTTTACTAAAGATTTTTATCAATAACTATACGCTATATACATAGAATAGAAAACAAGCCGGTAGCGTCCACTAAATAAGACGGCACCTAGTGGAACACTGAAGAAACACAAAGTACTTATCTAGTACGGAAGATGGCGTATGACCGAGTTGCATCGCACATATGAAGTTTTCGCAAGAGTTGCCCTATATACAACTTCCCAACGTTAATCGCTGAGCAGGCGCTATCACCTTGCCTGGTCGGAGGATCCTCCTTTAGGGGTGGAGGAACATTTCTCGCCGGTTCCTCCATAAATCTGTTAACTATTATTTTATTGGCTTAATTGCAAGAATATTTGGAAACACGTGCAAGAATATTTGAAAAATTAAAATTTGACTTCAGGCGGGATAAGTAGGAGAGCGACTTGATTAGTGATTTCAGTGGTCGTGGGTTAAGTCCCATCTGAAGTCAAATATTTATTTCCAAGTTTTCTTTCGAACCTAGGTATTAATGTTCGTCATACACATAACCGACTTCGAAGGAATAACTGACAATCGTCGCGACACAAATAAATGTATAACTTACTTCCGAGAATAGTTGAAGTGGCTTACTATCACTAAGTGAAGACGATCATGATCCCAAAATGAGCCAAGATGAGCTTGAATATACAATTCTAATCCATGAATATGCTACTACGGAGCGCACTGACTCATTCAGTTATCCTATCACAGGTCAACACCAACAACCCGGTGGTGACGGTGTACGTAGTCAGTCTGAAGACACCCAAGTTCCTGTTCCCCCACGCCATACAGTTCACGTCGCAAGTCGACAAAGGTAACCTATAGTGCTGGATTTTACAGCGTTGAGTAGTTTACCTGTACTAAACAGGTTAAATTCTAGTAGCTGAGCTCAAGGACATACCTTGATACAAAGAAGTATTTCCAGTAAAGCTTGAGAGAGTAGACTGTATCACCACTGGTGATTCACCAGGTATATCCAGGTTTAGGCGGTTATGTATTCAGCGTTATTTGTGACACAAAGGCAGGTTGGTTGGTTGGCTACGGTTTCATTAGTAACAAAGAATTAAACTAGCATTTACAATATGAGCCTATAAACTCCTTTAGTAAATAATTGTAGGCCAGAGTAAGTATCGAGAGAGTTAAGGATTGGCCGTCGAGCGTTGCTGCGAACCTGACTAAATAGGGTTAGATCAATATAGCATTTTTTATGATATAATAAATCCAATACATCTTTTTTCCGAGTATAGAGAGCTTACAATATTTCTCGTCGACGCCACAAAATCGGTGTCACGTGTCAGATAATTGTTCTACTGGTGGTAGAGTTCCAGTGTAGGAGCTCAGGTCATAGGCACCACCGCATTACCTAATTTATCTGTCGCTAAATGGTAGTGTTCAGCACTATTGTGTTCCGGTTTGATGGTAATGTATGCCCCATATTATCAATCACAGAGACATAATAACGCACCTGCATTTAGACCTCTGGTCTTTCTGTGGGTGTCTATAGGCTGCAGTTATCACTTGTCATCAATGTGAACTGCATGGCTGTTTGTCACCTTCATAACATTAAAAATAAAATCTGGATACGACATCAAACAAGTAAGGATGGACTTTTAAGAAAATAAAGTCCCCTGTCTTGTCCTCCAGGGTGGTACGTGAGATGGACGACCTGGATCACGGAGAAGCAGATCGCGGTGCTGCTGCTCAACCGGCCGCAAAACGTCTCTATAATCAGTATTTGTAACGCTGGCAGCTATAATTGTCAAGATGTAAGTTGATTTGAGTTTTTCTGCCTCGGTAGTGTAAAAGGGTGCTACTGCAACACTTGGGTCTGTTCAATCCCAAGGTCGAGGGTAAGTGCTATGGGATTTTTATCATATTTCACTAATTCCCCAGTGCCCTTGGAGTTTGGAATTTGCCCCGGAGATGTTGGACAGGCGCTCCGTCTACTGGGACAAAACGCAAGTGCCAAATCGTGGGTTTTTCCATGTATGTTTCGATGCACGTTTACCTCTGAAGAACGAAAAATAATGTCCTGAAATAGATATCGAATATATTTTTTTAGATTCTTCGGGGGTCTAAAAGATTTAAGAGAATAACAAATTATCTTCGATTATTTTCGTATGAGAAAATGTTTTGTCATTTTCTAATGGTCCTAAACTTGCCGCTTAACTAAAAGCTACATAAAGACGTAGACGTAATGAAGATAAATAAGAAACAGAACAGCAAACATGTATTTGCTTCTAAATACAGAACATCGTTAATTAAGAAATCTGTCTATGTTTTCTTGAGTTCAACATCCATGTTAACGAAGAATACTTATTATATTAATTTTAAAAATACGGCTTTGTAACGTAAAATATTGAAAGTATTAAGAAAAAATTGGCTTCGGGCGGGACTTGAACCCTTGACCTCTATGACATAAGCCCCGGGCCTAATTCGGCTAACGTTAACATTGTCGTCACTCCATTTAAACACGTCCACTGCTGGACAAAGCCTTCTCCAAGGACGCCCACAACAATGATGCGCGTCATTAGGGAAGAATTTTCCTTAATCGTAATTATCAATTGATCGAGAATGAATCGCCTCTCTGTAATTATTGTAAAATAGATCGTAAGCATTAGTTACAGATAAGGGGGCTATAATAAATTGACTAGATACATTAATTTCATAGATATACCGCGACGAATCAGACGGCACCAGATGGTCTGGTCTAGGCGCGGACCCCGATGAGGACGGCTGGTGCGGCGGCGGCGCGCTCGTGGGGGGCAAGAGCGGGGTCTTCACCAGTACTCCCATCACGGATCAGGGAGGTGTTTGGAGACATGCTGTACATCTGACTGGGGACACCAGGACGACGCTGACGCAGGGGAACTTTGAGATTACACAGCTGATGGGATGGGATGAGAGGCGGAGGATATTGTGAGCTATACTTTTTTATAATAAAAACGGCTCTCCATTCATTCGTAAAAAGAATGAAATAAGCACGAAAGAAAGCACATTGACATCATTCAATAGCTTCCTCAAATTTATAAAGCTGAAAAAACAAAAGCAATACTTGCAACCAGACGAAAAAATACAACAAAGTTGCCAGTATGAACAGGGGCGGTTTAACGTATAGTGTAGGGTGTGCAATGCATACGGCCGCGCGCCGCTCCCTGAGACTTACTTTGAGACTTACTTTTTTTACTGGTGGTAGAGCTCCAGTGACGGAGCTCGCGGGCGTAGGTACCACTGCATTACCTAATTTACTTGCCGCTAAATGGTAGTGTTCAGCACTATCGTGTTCCGGTTAGGTGGTAATGTACGGCCCTGTAATTTCCGGCACAGAGGCATAACACCTTAGGCCTCAGGAGTGGTGACGCATCTGCATTTTGGCCTTGGTCTTCATGTGGGTGTCTATAGGCTGCAGTCATCACTTAACATCAATGGGAACTGCATGCTTGTTTGCCACTTCCATTACATAAAAAAAAAATAAAAAAAAAAGACAGCAAAGAGCATCGTCTTGGACCATCATGGTACAGCAGTGATATAACAAACCTTATTTCACATATTTAAAATAGCCAGACAGCGCGGTACCGGTAGTGCGGCGGTGTCAATCGACGGCAAAGTTAATTAACAGTTATTGACGCGGGGGGGGTCAGGTTTAGGGGGGCGTTAGGGTTGCATTGCACACGGGCACTTCACGAGCTAGAGCCGCCCCTGAGTATGCATTAGCGAGAACTTTGTTGTGAGTGACCAAAATACTCTTAATTACGCCCCTTCGGAAACGTGTCCAAGGGGGTGAAAAAAATCGTAAAAATTCAGCTCTCTAATGACTACAACAAGAGTAGTGTCCCAGACCAGCGTGGCGTGTGGAGGCAGTTGATCGGACTAGCGATACGTAGACTACTCTGAAGCGGACAATACACGCCACGTGCATTGTCCGCTTCAGAGTAGTAACACGGGTACGCCAACCACCTCGGACCCTTTCTCCATTCTGTCGACGGACATACCCTAGTCCCAGTTGCAACTGCCTATGGGCCGCCACCACAAGAGAGCCGCTACCACGCCACAAAAAAATTAAATCGATTAAGGCTCGTAATGTTAAACTCAGATGAAAAATTATTTAGCTTGTAGGTACCTCTAGGTTAATTTTGTTTTTTTTTGTATTCAGTTGCTCTCTTCTTTAACTTGACCTTAATAGAAACTTTCAGTCCATCGCCCGGATGTCCCTGCCAGACCACTCACAACAACAGCCGTGCCAAGAGGTACCACACAATGGTCCAGCCTATTTTATTCCAAGCATGACGAAGCATCACTATATTCACATAATTATTACTGGTGATAGAGCTCCAGTGACGGAGCTCGCGGGCGTAGGCACCACCGCATTACCTAATATACTTGCCGCTAAATGGTAGTGTTCAACACTATCGTGTTCCGGTCAGGTGGTAATGTACGGCCCTGTAATTTCCGGCACAGAGGCATAAGACCTTAGGCCTCAGGAGTGGTAACGCATCTGCATTTTGACCTTGGTCTTTGTGTGGGTGTCTATAGGCTGCAGTCATCACTTAACATCAATGTGAACTGCATGCTTGTTTACCACTTACATTACATAAAAAAAAAAAAAAAAAAAAAAATCCATTTTACAACTAAGAATTGTATATTTCCAGATACGTAATAGGCACGGCGCCAGAAAAAGCGGGCGAGCGGCACCTATACGCGGTTCGGTTCCCGACCGCGTCCTGGCCGCCGCCGCCGCGCTGCCTGACGTGTCCGGACACTGAGCCGATCGACACCACCCTGGACCCTACCACTGACGAGCCTGTGAGTTGACCCTGAATACTATATTCACTGCGACTCTACCACCAGTAAAACTGTTATTTGTTGAAATGAAACTAGTTTTCGGGTTTATCTAATTATAATATATTAAACTAAAATAATTATATATTAAACTAAAATAATTGGGTATTTAAAATCAACCCGTCAATTCGGTCGCACCAGAATTAAAGAGCATAATAAACGCGAGATGAATCCGATACCTAACTAGTTTTATTTCAATGATTTTTTTTTGTGCCGGTTCTGTAATTGTCTGCACTGAGGCATAACACCTTACGCTTCGGGAGTGGTAGCGCATCTGCATTTTTACCTGGTCTTTGTGTGGGTGTCTATAGGCTGCAATCATCACTTAACATCAATGTGAACTGCATACTTGTTTACCACTAACTAACGTACCTACCTACTTTGTACCAAAATACCAATAGTATTTTATAAATTCAATAATAGCTTTCTAATCAGATGAACTCTACGTTAAATACTACTGACACTGACTGAAAAAAAAAACACTCAACAGGAACCAGAGAATATGACGTCATCATTGCCAGCGTGGCCCACATCCACGGTGCTGCCTCACGTCGAGGACGAGAACGACACGCTACCTTCCGTCTGTTTGTTTAACAGAGTTATATTCAGCAAGAACTTCTCTTATTATGTTCAGGTAAGAATTATTTTTTGGCGGCGTCAGTATACTATACCTCCCCCCCCCCCTCCCCTGCCGGAACCACCGCGCACTAGCGGAAGAATACTAGTGGAATATATCGGAAATTACAAAAAAAAAGTGTTGCTCTAAATTCGAGGGAATATTAGCAGGACCTGCCATCTCTTGGCGATGTCCATATCGATAAAATTAGTGGTTGGCTTCCACTAATCGACCGCAACCATCGCGACCACGACCGCTGAAATTGCCGTTCCACTGATGTAAAAAGGCCGCGGGCGTTGTAGGCGAACACAGAGCAACACGGGCCACCGGCCGCGGCGGACCGGAGGGGCGCAGCCACAGCGTTTATTACCGATGTAAAACAGTCTGTCATTTTTTTGCGGGGGGACAACGTGTGATACTCACACTCACTACAAAAATCGTCTATTACTACGAAACTCACACCTTGATTCAAACAAAATACATAAACAATTTCACGCACACTCTTAAACATCTCGGGCCCACTTGAGCTTGTACTTTGACAGAGAGGTGGTAGAGCTCCAGTGATGGAGCTCGCGGGCGTTGGCACCACCGCATTACCTAATATACTTGCCGCTAAATGGTAGTGTTCAGCACTATCGTGTTCCGGTCAGGTGGTAATGTACGGCCTTGTAATTTCCGACACAGAGCAGAGGCTTAACACCTAATGCCTCAGGAGTGGCAGCGCATCTGCATTTTGACCTCTGGTCATTGTGTGGGTGTCTATAGGCTGCAGTCATCACTTAACATCAATGTGAACTGCATGCTTGTTTGCCACTCTTATTACATAAAAAAAAAAAAAAGAGAGGAAAGCCTGCATATGGCTACTCCCCTTCGATCCGCCGCGGCCGGTAACCTGTGCTGCTCTATGTAGGCGAATCCTTTGAGGTGGAACGCACGTCGTTTTTTTTACAAATTACCGCTACGTTTTGGTGAAAGCCCACTCCGGCCCACCAATATTCCGTGAGCGACGTGGGCGCGAACAGTGACGTCATATATGATGTCAAACGATCGCTCGCGACGACCAGCGGCCTTAGGTGGAACGATAGAAAGGGCGTTACAATCGTTGCGGCCGTTTCACAGTACAAATATGAACAATATGGAAACTACGTACAAATCGTTCAAAACGGCATACTCACACAAACATGCGCATGGACGCTCGAGTAGCGAGTGACTCAGTACTGCAGCACCGCGAGAACCGTTTGTGTGAGTGTGCCGTTTCAATGTTTTGTACGTAGTTTCCATACTGTTCGTATTTGTACCGTGGACGTTTAGTGGATATATGAACTCGACAGGAATGCCTGGGCCCCGGGCCGCCCGCGCGCTGGGTGTGCGCGGCGGGCGGGTGCGGGGGCGGCGGGGGCGGCGGCGCGCGGGGGGGCGAGCGCCGCGCGCTGCTGTGGGACGGGCAGCCCCTCAGGCAACACTTCGCCGCGCTCGCCGCGCCGCAACCTAGGGTTTTTAGAGTTGAGGTAAGTCACGAGATTCAAGACGAAGGTCTTTCACCAGTTTTCTACTTAACAGTTCCAGAGGAGGAACTCGAGGGCGTAGGCATTGCCTAATCTATCTGCCGCCTAATGGTTATGTTCAGCACTATCGTGTGCCGGTTACGTGGTACATGTATGGCCCCGTTGTAACTATCAGACACATAACAACTGAGGTCTAAGGGATGGCGACGCATCTGCATTTTGATCTCTGGTATTTCAAACTCAACTCAAACTCAAAAATGTATTAAATCATTTGGAAATAATAGAATTTGCTTGTGATAGGTCAATTTACAAAAAATTAAAGCGAATAACAACTGATACGTTGATTAATATGTTAAACAAAATAAAATAAATAATGGTCCAAATTTACTTAATAATAAAAATAGGTATCAACAGAATGTTCCATACTCTCTTTTACAAACGGCAAGATAAGACTAAACAAAAAAATATGGGACATTCTTTGTCATTCACTGGCAGAGTTCCAAAGCCCACATTAGTGAGAAAAAACCTGCCAAAACAAAACTCAGTAGGGTCTTTTCAAAATATGTTCCTTAAAACTATTTTCACAATATGAAACTTATAACTATGTTTTACAATATCAAGTACAGTGCACATTCATTTCACAAAATTATTGTTTAGTCTTGTGGAGCTAGACCAGCATTTGTCCAGGCATCTCTATCCTTTAGATAGTCATCGAGTCTACAGTACGCATTTTTACATAGTGTGCGTTTAATACATGACTTAAATTTATTATCTGTAAGTTCAAGAATGTTGGACGGAATTTTGTTATAAAACTGTATACAACATGTTAAGAAACATTTATGTGTTTTCAATAGGCGAAAACTTGGAAATACTAATTTATTTTTATTTCTGGTATTATAAGTATGTATATCATTAATTTTCTTAAATAAGTGCAAGTTTTTTCTAGCATACAATATATTTTCATAAATATATTGGCAAGGGACCGTCATTATATTTATTTGCTTGAATAATTCTTTCAAGGAGTCACGAATCACTTGGAAATAATAGAATTTGCTTGTGATAGGTCAATTTACAAAAAATTAAAGCGAATAACAACTGATACGTTGATTAATATGTTAAACAAAATAAAATAAATAATGGTCCAAATTTACTTAATAATAAAAATAGGTATCAACAGAATGTTCCATACTCTCTTTTACAAACGGCAATACAAGACTAAACAAAAAAGTATGGGATATTCTTTGTCATTTATGTGGGTGTATAAACACCCAACCACCCCAACCCCCCCAATGGCTTTAACTAGGTATATAGGAAAAAATAAGCAGTAAAAACGTGTTTCTTGCCGTTTTTTTAAGTTTATACGGAATTCTTTGTACGCGAGTCTGACTCGAACTTGGTTTTATATTGTAATACATTGTGAATACCATGTGTAGGTATATAATACCCTTATATTTGTTCGTTATTCTAGGTGCAAGCGCATCGAGAAGCTCGGGTGCGCCTATTGCTGCCTCCAGGGTTGAGAGAGACTGATGACCTACCACTGCCTTTGGTGCTACATGTGTATGTATAAGTTTATCATTTCTATGTTGGTTAAATTCTATTTTTTATTAATGAATATAAAATGATCATGCACTATTACATAAATCGTTTTCATCTTTAATATATCGTACAGTGCTCATCAAAAAATAATGCACATCGAGCCTATGAAAGTGACAATCGGCTAGTTTCGGCTTTATAGAGCGTTATCTCAGCTGCACACTGCCTACGTAAGCATCGACAAACGTCAAATAGATAAAGTGCGAAAGAGATAACGCTCTACAGATCCGAAATAAGGCGACGTCTCTTCCTGAGGTCGATGTGCGTTATGTCTTGTTGGATACTGTACTGCATTCTCGACAAACGAAGTATTTTCCAAAACTCTTTTGTGTGTGTACACTTGTTAGTTTTTATTAATCATCCAGTTTTCATACATAAATCGGATATAATGTACATGTAAGGGAGTGAGGGAATAGGGAGTGCACCTGTGTTTGCGCATACACTTGTGCACCATAATATCTCCTGCAATTGGCTAGTCGCCATTGAGATTGCCCGCCGTGACTAAAATTCGGACTAGAGGATATTATTATTATAGGGGCCATCCATAAAATACGTTTGTATTCAAGGAAGAGGAGAGGTCTCCGTGAGCGTTACAAAATGTAAGACGGAGAGTTCATGGCAACGTGACGAATTTTTAATTAAAAAATTGTGAATATAAAATTTCGTTAACCTATGCTATTTTAAAAAATGGTCATATTCTGTCTTAGTTTTTGTGACGTAATATTTTGAGGGGGTCACGGAGGGGGTCAGAAAAGGTTAATTTTAGCATGACGAATTTTATGGACGCCTAATTACCGGAAGACAAAAACGTATGCAGGCCCTCCCACGAGGTGGACCGACGACCTGGTGAAGGTCGCGGGCAATCGCTGGATGAGGGCGGCCCGGGACCGTTCGCTGTGGCATTCTTTGGAGGAGGCCTTTGTTCAGCAGTGGACGTCTTTTGGCTGCAATTATGATGATGATGATTTTTGGACGGCCCCATAATCTTTTATGTAATTCCAAAGGTTGACTGGGAGATAATGCCTAGTGGCATTAATTCCGCCTTTATGTACCATCTTCGCGCATAAAAAGAATAAATAAAAACTCACCCATCGACCGCGGGATCGAACCCGGGTCGAACCCAGGAGGTCAGTGTAGCAGTAGTGGCCTGCTACCATTAGGCTACTGAAACAGTCTAAAACTTTCACAAAATATAAATCATGACAGTAAGCTCATCAATACGAAGTGGGCATAAATGAAAGGTGTTGTCATATCAGATCAGCAGAGCCAGGCGGGCAGCTGGTGACGGAGCGGTGGCGGCCCGGCTGGGGCTGGTACCTGGCCGCCACCAGGAACTTCATCGTGGCCGAGATAGACGCGCGCGGCTCGGGGGGACAGGTAAGGATCCTGCCAGAGAATATGTAATTATACTACGTATACTTCAAGCGGGACACTTCGACGTCCCGCTTGATTTCCCTCACCCATCACTCCCCTCTCGAGAAACAGTTGAATAAACTTCAGCAGTGAGGTAACGAGCGGGCGAGCGAGCGGTCTAACTTTAGATAATTTCGTCACGTAGTCAGTGCGACGACTAATTTCAAGGTCATAACCCTATGTGCTACATTTATATGTGCGCGTGTACTGATTGATGACTGTGAATAGGTAACCAGAAAAAGCATTTGTATGGATTTTAGCCGTGTCCGGGGTGTGATACTGGTCTAGCATCGGACTGACAGCATACATGGGGTTAGCGCGCAGCAGGGCTAGTAAATACCATACTAAATACTAGAAGCCAGCTAGATTGGTTGATTAGTTTAGCTGACACATATCGACGCAGTAGACGTGATAATAGTGAACTTTGTCTCCAATCCGCCAAGACGACCCTGATGCGCAAAAGTGTTTACTGCATGGCACCAGTAATTTATAACAATACTAGCTTTTGCCCGCGACTTCGTTCGCGTGGACTTCAGGTTCGTCCCGTTTTGTTATATTAATTGTTATAATAATAATTTGTTATAATTAACTGTAAGTAACCTATCTATATAGTAATTGAATTATCAATGAAGTAATTCGTAAAAATGAAGTATCTTTTTGTACGTGTAACTCCTAACCAAAAAGAAACCTGGCAATAACTAACCTTAGGCCTATATTACTTAAAGTAGGCGACCATACGTTTTTATCAAATCGCTAGTGCCTTGAAAATTCGCAAAACGGACACAACCGTCAACGACGTCTGCCCTCACGCGTCTGCCCGCGTTCGGGTCGCGCACTCGGCGATGAGCCACTTCTTCCCCACCGCACCTACCCCGCTCCCCCCACGCCCCGTTCGCCTGGCGCCGCTGCCGGTATTTATCACCGAAACGGTATTTATCGCCGAAATTGCTATGACTTTGCATTTTAAATCTGTGAAATCTTCGAAAATATTTATTTAATTTACATGCTGTAAACAAAGCCATATTGTCTTTATTAAATGCACAATGTATTTAAGATACTTAATTGGATAAGGATTAATACTGTATTGCTTAAAATCGCTTCGTAAATAAGCCATTATTTCTCGTACAAAGTAAAGGATAAAAAATGGTTATTGTGGGTTATTCCTAAGAGATAAACATATACCATCACGGACTTTTTTGTAGACCTTTTTAAGTTGTACAATACTGTAGTAAATTGTTTTGATCTATCTTGTAGGATTCAGTCAGCGTTTGCAATGTAAGCGCAAAAAATGTGTTTTTTCTACGACCTCACATTAAAAACCTCAAAAATTGTAGCCTATGTGTTATTCTGATGTATAAGCTATAGCCTATGTGTTATTCTGATGTATAAGCTATATTGTGGTAAAGTTTCATTCAAATCCATTCAGTAGTTTTTACGTGAAAGAGTAACAAACATCCATACATCCATACTTACAAACTTTCGCCTTTATAATAGTAGTAGGATACCTAAAAGTTGGAAAGAACTCCCTCAACTTGTTTTCAAAAATAAACTACGCAAATTTTTGACCGCCAGAGCATACTATAGTGTCACTGAATTCCTAAATGAAAAACAATTTGTACTGACATAATTAAACTGATAATTCCATAATTTTATTTTCCTATCATTGAGTAATTGTAATAAACTTGACATTATGTAATGTGAACATAACATCGATCTCTGTAATTTTATTATAATCATGACAAATACTATTAAATTAATATTTCCTCGTTAACTTTTCAAAACATAAAAAAATGTATTTTTGCACGTCACTCTGTGACAAACATGTCTGCGCTTAATTTGTTTTTGTTATCCTGTATGTATACACCTTCGATGTATACACACACATGTTTATGCAAATAAATATTATCTTATCTTATCTTAGTATGTAAATGAAGACAAGGGACAGGCAATGATGATCATCATGGGACTTACTTCCGAATACTACTATGCTAACTTGAAAAAGGTCTTGCGGTTTATTGCGGGGCTAGAGGCTTCAAGGCCGCAGGGCTTCACATCATAGATGATTTCATCTGTCACATGCTCCAGGTCCACACCATTCTTAACGTCCCAGCCGTGTGAAGAGCTCACAAATTGATGGCCACCGAGATACAGAATACGCCTGCTGGTCTTTTGGTCTTCGATTGAAAAGAAAAGTAGAGTAAATCAGGACTAACACTTAGGATGGCCTAAGTAGAACGTTCTTCAGGATAAAGACCACCATTTTCATCATATTTGCAGTTTTGTTGTAGCTTCTGATAATATTTGTTTTCTGATGGTTCCAGGGTGAGGAGTTACGCACAGAGATTTACCAGAAATTACTGTCGGTTGATGTAGAAGATCAGATCGCTGTGCTCTCGTAAGTATCTAACATATTTATTAATTACAAATATCTGAACGTGTTGCCATCGTCCACTAATGGAGGACAATTAAGTGTGGTAGTCGGACAGACAACTGTAATACACGGTTAAGTGAAATTAGCGCATCACCTCTTGCATGCACCATCTCTATATCAATCCCGCCTTTGGCAATTGCCGCTAAATGGCAGTGTTCAGCACTATCGCGTTCCGATCAGGTGGTAATGTACGGGCCCAAAAATTTAAGGAAATAAATATATTGACTGTAGCTTCGCAATACATTTACGAAAATGTACTGTATGTACGTAAAAATATTAGCGAATTTCCTAATAGAGCTAATGATTATATGAATACTAGGAACAAACACAAGTTGTCTGTGCATACAACACGACTGCATAGGGTGAGTAATTCTTTTAGAGGTCAATGTATACGCTTCTTTAACAAAATACCTGAAGATGTTCAAAGTCTTTCGATTATTAAATTTAAGAGAATTATCAAAAAACGCTTATACATGTGCAACTATTATAAAACATGTGATTATCTTAATGACACTACACCATGGGATTGAAGCGATAGCTCCCAGGCTATTTCGAAAACCTGTACTTTGGATTTACAGACTGTATTAGATTTAAGTTTAAATTCAAAAGAGCTGTACTGAGTTTCTTCAGTGGCGGAGTTCTTCTCAGTATTGGCTGCCCTTGGAATTCTGCCAAGTGAATAACCTTTATTAAGACGACCAAATTCTTTCTTTCTCAGTTTCTTTTGAAATGGGTAAATGGAGGAATTTGTAAATAATTGATGCTTTCCATATTATACAAAATTGTTCAGTTTCTATTTAAATTATTATGTGTTTTTTATTATTATTAGTGGTTATTCACTCTAAGTTAGTATTAAAAAAAATGACAATGTAAAAGTGCTCTCCTAATTATATGAAATAAATGAATAAACTGAATAAAAGAATAAACTGTAATTTCCGGCACAGAGGCATAACACCTAATGCCTTAGGAGTGGCAGCGCATCTGCATTTTGACCTCTGGTCATCGTGCGGGTGTCTATAGGCTGCAGTCATCACTTAACATCAATGTGAACTGCATGCTTGTTTGCCACTTTTAGGTAAAACATAAAAAAAATCTTATCTTGTCGTACGACTTTTTAAAATGAATAGTTTTTAATTTTTTTTTTTTCCATACCATATTTTAGTCGTAGTCACGGTTGTCGGAGTGTAGGTATAAGGTAACGTATGTATACTGGTGCAGGTACCTCCGCGATAACCTGAAGATAGTGGACGGCGCGCGGGTGGGCGCGTGGGGCCGCGGGTACGGCGGGGGCGCGGCCGCCGCGCTGGCCGCCGGCGACGCGCGCAACGTCACGCGCTGCCTCGCCGCCGTCGCGCCGCTCGCCGACCTCGCGCACCACAGTGAGGACGACACTTACTCCCGCACACACACACGCACGCACCCGCACGCACACGCGCATTCACACACATACGTACACCTGCACGCTATTCGGATATTTTTCCCGGCCACTTCACGATAGACTTGACATAAAAAGACGGTAGATGGTTTTTTAATTGCCTAAGCGGGTTATTTTACCTCTGTCGTGAAGATAGACTACAGAGAAAGAGAGAGAGACACACGCACACACGTGTGTACAGGCTACCTATGTAAAAAATAAAATTAAAACGAGTTAGGCAATCGCCCGACGCCCGATCCTGCTGTCTACGCATCGGACATCCGGCACGTGTTGTGTGGACAGTGCCCACAGTGCTTATTCGGCAACCTAGTTTTAAGTTGTTATTTTAGTTTACTTTATAGATATCTTTTTAATTGTAATTTAGTCTTGTAGAATTATTTAAGCAATAAACTTGTACTCCAGTTAATAAATATATTTCTTTATACAAATCCTTCCGCCGTAACATAACTAACGTCATCCAATAAAATTAAATCGATGTGGAACATAACAACAACAACAACAATACACTTTATTGTCCACCAGACATAACATTAAAAGAAATACATAAAAGAGAACTTAACACAGTACAATAGGCGGCCTTATCGCTATATGAGCGATTTCTACCAGATAACCTTTGGGTAGAGGAAAAGATGTGATAGAAAATGGATAGGGGTGTACATACTGAAAAATGTACGTTAGAAATAAAAATTACATATAATATGATTATGTATCAACAAAATAAGTAAATAATTCTACTAATATACTTCTTAAATATTATAAATAAACAAACATAATATATATATACATATATAAATATATATGAGTGCTGAATTAAATGATATGACAATAACAGTTACTAACAATAAATCAGTGTCAAAGGTTCAAGACAAGTAAATATCACGAATGCGTTTTTTAAGACTCAAGAGATTGAGCTTGACCAATAGGCAAAGTTAAAGAGTTCCATAAGCGAATGGCCTCCACCGTATAGGAGTTGGACACAAAAGATGAATTATGAGAAGGAGGTTTTCGGATGAGCGAAGGAAGCGAGGATGAGTCTGGCTTAGATAATGGAACCGTTCTTTCAAGTAAGGAGGGGACTGTGGATGAAATAGCAGACAGTAAAGAAACGACAGATTACGTGTATTCCTGCGCAGACGGATTGGTAACCACTTTAGTTGTTTGCGAAATTCTGAAGCATGGTCGTATTTGCGAAGACCAAATACGAACCGGATACAAAGATTTTGAAGGCGCTCAAGTTTATTCAATTGCTCTTGCGTAAGATCAGGGTAACATATGTCAGCATAATCTAATATAGGAAAGAGAAGTTATCTAGCTAGTGCAACTTTAGAGGCAGCAGGTAAAAAGTACTGTAGTCTCCTTAACGACCCAACCGCAGCAAACATCTTCCTGCTTACCTGACTAATTTGGGGTGTCCATGATAACGTACGGTCCAATATTATCCCCAGATTTTTTACTTGACTCGAATACTGTATCGTTACACCTTCAAATAGAATAGGTGGTACATTGGTGGGATCAATTTTAGCGATCAATCGAGAGCTGCCAATGATGATAGCCTGGCTTTTACTCGGATTTACTTGCAAACCGATGGCTTTACACCATTCAGAAATGTTTACTAGATCATCATTGACAGCTTCGATGGCTAGTGGTAAGTCGGTTAGATTACAATGACGATATAATTGTAAATCGTCGGCATAAAGGTGGTAGAGAGAAGATAAATTACTTGTGATGGAGTTGATAAAAATAGAGAAAAGGAAGGGAGACAACACGCCACCTTGTGGTACACCAGCAGTTACATCACACCAGTTGGAGAAATTATCATCCGCTTTAACTCGATGCCGGCGACCAAACAAGTAACTATGAAACCATTCAATAACTGTCGGAGATATGTTAAGAGAGCTAAGTATTGGTAGTAAAATGTCAAAATCTACGGTATTGAAGGCGTTACTGAAGTCCATTAGAGTAAGCACAGTTAGCTGTCGCTTCTCCATACCCAACCTAATGTCTTCAGTTATCTTGACAAGGACGGTAGTCGTGCTGTGACCCTGACGGAAACCGGATTGAAAAGGATTTAAAAGGTGATACTTGGACAGGAAGGAATTCAGTTGATGATGGACAAGGCGTTCACGTATTTTTGAAAGGAAAGGCAAAATGGAAATTGGTCGGTATTCAGAGAAGGATTTGGGATTCGATTTCTTAGGCAAAGGTATTACGTGAGCGTCCTTTCAAATGGTCGGAAAAGACGTGCTCGAAATGGAGAAATTAAGGATGGAAGTAATGATAGGTGTAACAGAGGAAGGATCATTTTATATATATGTCTGACAGAGGAAGGATCATTTTTCGACTAACGTTATCGCTACCAATGGCATCAGAGTCAATGGCAAGTATATTTCTCTTAACATCACGAGCAGAAAATTGTTCGAAGTTAAAAATTGGAGTATTAGGAGTTGGAGAATTAGAAAGGAGATTTATGGTGTTAGTTTTTATTATGTCATTAATACAAGGAGACGAAGAAAACTGTAAATTAAGTAGATCCAGATCAATGTTATTTGAAAGTAAAAAAGAATTGTTACTCGATTTCGGAACTCCCAAAGTCTTCAGAAATTTCCAGACTTTCGCTGGGTCCCCATTAGAGACTGACTTGTGAATATGGCGTCGTTGAGCATCTCTACACACCTTATTGCAACGATTTCTAACTAGGACATATTTTTCACGATTTAAATTGCTAGAATTTAGTTTATATTTTCTCTTGGCATTATTCTTTTGATTTATTAACGCTCTTATATCATCTGTTAGCCAGGGAGCAGGGAGATGCCTTACTCGAACTGGTCGTATGGGAGCATGTATGTCAAATAGCTGCGTAATGAAGGAGTTGAAAAGGTTGCCCTTTTCGCTGATATCATTCACGCTATCAATAACAGACCAGTCAATTTTGTCCGCATCCTCACGAAGTTTATCAACGTTCATGCCACTAAAGTTACGTAACAAGAGAATTTTAGCCTTTGCTTTAAGTGGTCGGATTTTATACGACATATATAACAGGTCATGATATGAAAAAGCATCGGCAGAACATTGACCGTATTTAACAACATGGTCGGTAGAAGAAACAATTAATAAATCAATAAAGAGATGGTGTGCAATTAGGAAAAAAATGAGTAGCGGACAAAGGGAGCACATGCAAGTTGGCAAAGTTAGTAAGGGTGTTTAAGCGAGAAGACCTGATGTCGTTTTTTAACAAGCGTGTGTTAAAGTCTCCCATGATAATGGTATGATTGTACCGAGGCAAGAGCTCCTCGAGTACTAACTCAAGGGAGGGAAAATAATCAACGTTGAGAGATGTACTATAATAAACACCAAGAAGGAGTTTTGTGTGTAAGAGAATAATTTCCGTAAATAAATATTCAGCTCCATCATTACATTGTGGTGACATGTTAAGAATAGTAAACGGAATGTGAGACCGAAGATGTATAGCAACACCACCCCCTCCCCGACCAATACGGTCATTACGGGTTAAATGGAAACCTGGCAGGGAGTAGGTAGAAGATGGGAGACATGGTAAAACCACGTCTCGGAGACCAAAATGGCATGCATGTTTTTATTGTCGTTTTCATAATTAACAATGTTCACGCACTACTTCAGATGTCACTGTATATAAGCCAATCCTGAGCCATCGGAGTGTTGCGGGCCAATAGGAGCTGTTGTCGGTCACGACGGCACGGAATTGACCAATGGCAGCCAGCCGTCTTTCAGTGCAATTTTTTAATGTTATAAAACCGAACTTTTTCCTGTTTTTTTTGACGCATTACACGTTATTCACTTAAACCTGCTGCATCATTTTCTACCAAGCCGATCTACAAAAGTTTTATCTTCATTTTGTGTCTCACAAATAGACAAACAATGAGACTGGAAAACATACATACTCATACATAACCTAACTTTGACTATGAACTAAAAAAACATAATTAAATGATAACAACTGACAATGAAGTTGGTTCAGTGTTCGAAAAACTATTTCCTAATATTCTTATTTTAAATTACTAGGTATACTTAGGTCTCATTTCTTTTCCTAGCGTCGCTGAATCGTGCAACCTACTTTATTTCTATGAACTTTAATTCACACATACACATACACAGAGAGAGGGGGAGAGAGAGACAGAGAAATGTAACACACATCCAACCGAGAAACGCACACCTACAGTCACAGACTCATGCACGCGCACGCAATATCTCCACTGGTCGCAGAGATCCTCAAGTTCATATGCATCACTACAGATTCGTACTGGACGGAGCGGTACGGCGGCGCGGGTGGCGCGGCGGGCGCGGGCGGCGCGGTGTGGCGGCGGGCCGGCAACCTGCCGCCGCGCCGCCTGCTGCTGGCGCACGCCACCGCCGACGAGCGCGCGCCGCCCGCGCACGCGCTGGCGCTCGCCCGCGCGCTCATACGTGCCGGCGCTCTCTATACACATCAAGTGAGATACGCTTTCGATCCTGACGCTGTAGCAGAGAATATGTAATAATACTACGTATAGAGTGGACACTTCGGCGTCCCGCCCGATTTCCCCGTCCCACCCGTTCTCCTCCTCTTTTATGGGCGACGTTTGGTATTCTCTACGCGCTACGCACACAGGTGCACGTGTAAATACACGTCACTGATTGATGCCCGTGTAATAGAAACCAAATTAAGCGTTTGTATGGAATTTTGGCGGAGTGTCCGCGGTGTGACTATAGGTACACCCACCGAGGGAAGCGTATGCCCCGACGCAGGCATAACATAGTTGAGGTATAACTTACCACCGACGTACCAGAGTGAAAACCGGATGAAGCGTATACCTCGACGCGGACGATATACCCATCGAGTGAAGCGTATACGTTAATACAGACACAACCACAAGATACATGGTATAATTTGACGCAAACGGTACAGAGCTACCGAAGTCCAAACCCGACTCGAATTTTTCCTTCACATTTATCGCATTGCCTCGACGTGGCAGGTAGGCATACCCGGATTCTTATTGGGTACACTTTGGTCCAGCAGTGGACGTCTTACGGCTGAAATAATAAAGATGATGATCATGATGATGACATCCACTAAATGATGACTTACCTGTAGCAGAGGGCCATTTGTCCCAAAGTCAATTATAAGAGGCTATATTTTATAACGTAACTTCACGTCTGTAATCCCCGAAGGGGTAGGGGAGGTAAATTCATGCATTGAAGCATACATGCAAACACCCACGATTCGCCGGTTACGTTTTTGGCCCATGTAACAGGTGGCGAGCCTGTTGTCATCTCCGGTCACATTACCAAACTTCGAGGTACTGGGAAATTTCCAGAAGATGGAAAGATGAAGGACTTTACACCATTATCTCTGATAACCCCCGACCCGGGAATCGAACCCAGGACCTCAGCGTAGTAGTAGTGGCCTGCTACCACTAAGCTACAGAGGCAGTTAAATGGCTATATTTATTTTTTTGAGAAACTGCTTTTTAGCGCGTGTCTTGAAGTACGAAATATTTCAAACAGCCGTGGTGTTTCTTGAAAGTCTCACTATAAAAACTTTTCCAGGTTTACCCCGACGAAGGCCACAACTTCGAGCGGTCTAATCTTCATCTCCACAAGACAATGGAGCAATTCTTCGACGAATGCTTCGGTCCTGTCGAACTAGCGGACTGGGACGCTGGTGGGGTCGGCGGACTGTTCCCATTCCGGGACTAGTGGGGCGACGAGGGACTCTGTCCCTGCTCAAATTTAGAAGACACAACAGAACATTCTTGAGGGAAAGGATCCAAGAATTTCAATTTACTAATGCTGTTCAAGCAACATTTTATGCTTCTCAGAAGTATTTGTGAGATGGATCAGAATCAACATGTTGAAGCTGAGAATTTAATTCTGAGCTTGATTCTTCTCGGATTTTTGACTCAGTTATGCTAAGATAACGAGGATATTGTATTAATTTGCTCTTTAATATCAATGAAATGAGATTTTAACTCTTTTTTTTTTTCAACAAATACTATTCTTTATCAAAGAGTTTTGTCGAAGAGAGTTTTTAAAGATATCATCACATTACTCATTTCACTGGTGGTAGAGCTCCAGCTCGCGGGCGTAGGCACCACCTCATTACCTAGTATACTTGCCGCTAAATGGTTCAGCACTATCGTGTTCCGGTCAGATGGTAATGTACGGCCCTGTAATTTCCGGCACAGAGACATAACACCTTAGGCCTCAGGAGTGGTAACGCATCTGCATTATGACCTCGGTCTTTATGTGGGTGTCTATAGGCTGCAGTCATCACTTAACATCAATGTGAACTGCATGCTTATTTGCCACTTCATTTACATAAAAAAAGTACTATTGCTCCTTCAAATTAAATCAATAACAACGTTTCTGCTAACGTTTTTAAAGCGTACCTACCTTCTAATACTTTAAGATCCCACTGCAGAATCATTTCGTTTATCCAGATAGTGGAACCTAGTGGATATAATAATATATTATATATGAATCTTCACGCCAGGTCCCTAACGGGGTAGGCAGAGAATTTAGAGCGCCAGATATCCCGGTCCTGACAAACCTCTCGTGCCTCGTCTACCTTCATCATTCTCTTCATACATGCACGCCGATTCCTAAGATTTGACCGCACCATCAGACAGAACTCGACCTATTTGGTCTATTATATATTCTCTAGATTATAAATTTGCGAAAAATAATAGGTTTGCAGCATATCTAGATGAACGAAATGATTCTACATTGGGATCCTAACCGATAATGATGGAATGATGGAAATGTATTATTATTAGGTACATTCTGTCAAGAAAATATGTGTTGTTCATGTACATAGTTACAAATAAACGTTTCTTTCTAATTGGTTGCGTGTACATAAGTTAATTCTGATATTAAAAAATGTCTAAGTCAGTGCTATGTACTTAAATCAATATTTCTGACGAAAGAAGTTAAATAGGGAAGCTCATAGGCGCTAAGAGTTTTATTTGGATATGTAAGCGGCTCGTCTACGTCTCGTTTGTCTCTCGGCTCGTCGGGACGGTACTACTTCACCGAGCAATCGACGAGCGCAAAGGGCTCTTAACATTAACCACTAATTGGCAGTGTTCAACACTACGGAGCATAGAGCAACACGGCCACCGGCCGCGGCGGACTGGAGGAGAGTAGCCATAGCGTTTATTACTGACGCAAAACAGTCTGTCATTTTTTGCGGGGGGAAATGCGTGCGACACACACTCACACCTAAAAAAATCGTCTATTAGTACGAAACTCACACCATGACTTTGACAAAATACATAAACAATTTTACACACACATTTAAACATCTGGGCGACAGACGTTAATTTGGGCTTGTATTTTGACAGAGGGGAAAGCCTGCATATGGCTACTCCCCTCCGGTGTTGCTCTATACGACCGAGTGCCAGTTATGGTCACTAGGTACCTACCAATTTTTGTCACTCATGCATTATCTTCGATCTCAGTAGTGGTAAAGTCTGCTTTTTGACGAACGGAACGTGAACGAACGGGTCATTTTCTACAAAACGAACGAATGGATCGCGCAGATTTGTAGAGCCGGATTTTTCTATCGCGAACGACATTATATATACATAGCAGTATTCACTTACGATCAATATACGAATTATTATTACGATACTAGCTAGTTTAATGATAATAGGTTATATGAAAAAAAATGGATTTGGTACCGCATCCTGACTGCCTGATGCGAAACAGCATTTGAAATACGAGAAAAAAAACAAGCGAAAATTTTCAAATAGATAGACGATTTATGAATCTGCTTAAAACTAATTTTGTAGTTGCAATTAAAACTTAAACTAAATCCAAATTATATGCTAGATAACGATAGTTATCCATAAATATTCACTGTTTAGTTATTAGGTATTTTAAGTAAAGTTACTGCCACCTTTATGTTGTAATGTGTTCGTTAATTCGTAATTAAAAACTCGACTGCAAATGTCAGCAAATATAGGCCTCATTTGTCGTAGTTTCTGTTTCGCTTTCACGCGTAATTTACAATCGACTTCAAAAAGAGATAAGTTGATCGGTGGGAAAGATTTATAACACTGTAAAAAAGCGTGTCTTAGGGCTATATTTCACCAGGACACCAAGGCAGCACAACCAGTCCCCGTTACCAACAAGATGTATACAGCTTTATAGAGAGTTACTCACCTGGTGACTGTTTGGTTGCGCAACCATTTGTACAAATGGTACAAATGGTGCAACCTTTGCAACCTTTCCCCCCTACCCCCTACATTCAAACCCCGCCGTCATTGGGTACCTAATTACTCAAAATGGAGGGTGAGGTATATTCTAAAAATTGATTCTCTTTTTAAATTGTGTCGTACTTAGTTACCTTTGTTTGTATATGACGAAGGTAGCTAACAAGCATGCAGTTCACATGGATGTTAAGTGATGTCTCCAGCCAATAGACATTTACATAAAAACCAGAGGTCAAAATGTAGATGCGTTGTCACCTTTGAGACCTGAATTTGAATTTTTCTGTGGTAGTTATTACGGAGCCCTATATTATTATCTAACCCGAACGCGATAATGCTGAACCCTACCATTTGGCGGCAGATAGCTAATGCGGTGGTGCCTACGCCCTCGAACGAGTCCCAATTACCTAACTGAAAGTGCTTTACAATTTTTTTTTAATTGTACAAAATATTTGGAGAAAAATCTAACGTGAGCCAAATACTTATCAAGTGAATGGTAGTTATTTTAATTAATTTAAAAACAGATCTCATTTATTTATCATATTTCGAATTCAAACGAGTGTAAGTACGTGGCGTGTTACTGTTTCTGTTTTCACTTAAATAATGTACGTTTTTTAATGAAATAAAGATTACCAGTTGTATTAATGGATGCTCCCTAAAATATTTGCCAATGATAACCTGCATATTATTACCAACTTTTTGGGGTGATCTAACTTTTTATCCCACAAGCTACTGGATCGATCGACTCACTCGTGGCAACAAAATTGGAAAACAAAATTGAACTATAATAACAGAAACTACATTCCTTTTTTTTCTACTTTGTAAGCGGTATTTAAACCGGCCGCAAAAACCTGTAACTTGTCTGCTAACTAACATTCTTATTCTATGGTATCTTAAAATCTCTATCTTACTTCTAAGTCGTATATTCTATGTCTTAGAATAGCTAGTTTTGACTCCAATGTAATATAATTTATAAACTAAGTACCTACACCTTTTCTTCGAAAACTTGATTGTTTAAAATAGTATTTAAGCAATCGAATGACAGACAACACTGAGTAGGGTAAAATTAAATTCTAGGTATGTACCAATTTAACAACTAGGGTTGAACGGTGAGTAAATGTTGAATAAAAATAAATGCATGCAGTGTATGAAATACTACAAATGACGTTTTCAAGGAATCTTTGTAAAGCGAGGGAGCGTCTTGTGCGATATTAGATTCATAAAGAATGTTGAATATGTATGTCATATTTTCCAAAGAATTATGTATTGACATATTAAAACTATCGTAATTTAAATTTTTAAATGTCTAATGGTGCGTTAATAAATTAGAACAAAATCCAAAAAATCGTAATTAAGCCTAAATGTTGCTATTAGATAAATGGATTATCAAACAATGAAAAGATAATATTATAAACACCTAAATGTATTAAATAGAGTATTTTTAAATGTATATTGTTGAGTGAACAATTTCTAATTTACAAACAAAATATTTCACGTGGCAACTCACGCAAAATATTCCTTATCTGGCAATCTTCGCAGTTTTTGACAGTTTACACAATGTTGCCCTAGAAAAAAATCTATTTGCACCGAAAATGGAAATTGTTCACGAACCATTCCAGGAGGAAAGCTCCTGATGAATTTTCTTATGATTATAAATAAGGAAAGTTCTATATTTTAGTGTTAATGTATCATCTTTATCTATGTCGCTTTGAATGTCATAGTATTGAGATTTTAGCTTTAATCATTGTAGATATAAACGATCCCCAATTCCAGGAAATACTGTGTATTGATGAGAAAACTTAGTAACAACATTTTATATGCTTTAAGTATGTTTTGACATATTAAACAAATTTAATGTTACGTATATGTAACGTTTCCTCTGAACATGTATTTTTTTTTTCTATAGATGTAAAATGACGTTAATATATTTCTAGTCAATCTGTAAACGGGTGTAGTCTAGCAAGTCTAGCAAGACATAGTCAATATAAAAATTTAAATGTTTAATGGATAAAGGAGATGTTTCAGTTTGGGATATAGCTTGTGCATGTACCAAAAAAAGGAGAAAAATATCTTGATTTCAGGAAAAATAATAATTTGTAATTTTTTGTCTAGATCGCTTAGTACGAAAATAAAATAGTTTTGAAATATTGCCATATAATTGATATACTACAACGACATGGCGGCGTCTTGAATGACAATGTATACGTTCGTTCAAAAATCGAATCAAACGGCACGGTACTCATGAACATATAAATGGTTAAATAATAAAGGGATACGTTGACGTTTACAGAGCAGAGTACTACAGTAAATGTACCTACAGCTTTTAAGTAAAAAATATTTAAACTGAGCTAAATGCTCAACAAAAACAAAAATACTGTAAAATGCGATTATTTCAGAACGAAAAACGGCATCGATCTTGTCATTAGAGATGTCGCGATGCTTTCTGATCAATTTTTGAATCGATACGAATCGAAGTGTCATAAATCGATCCACGGTCAGATCAGCGAGGGAAAAATCGATGTCCGATTAATCGATCTGTTTTTATATTTTGACCTCTTGGTATTTTTGTAGATGGGTGTAGGCTGCATTCATTACTTACATCCATGTGAACTGCATGCTGGTTTTTCACCTTCGTTGCATATAATATATTATAATATCTATAAGTATTGTGTAACACGAAGTTGTAGTAGGTATGTAATTTTTCACTGTATTTGTGTTAATTTATATCTACATTGTACTTATTGTATCATAGAGCAACACCAGAGGGGAGTAGGCATATGCAGGCTTTCCCATCTGTCAAAGTACAAGCCAAATGGGCCTATACCTTTCGCCTATATGTTTAAATGTTTGCGTGAAATTGTTTCTGTATATTGTTAAAGTCAAGGTGTGAGTTTCGTAGTAATAGACGATTTTTGTAGTGTGCGTGTGTGTCGCACGCATTTCTCTCCGCAAAAAATGACAGACTGTTTTGCATCGGTAATAAACGCTATGGCTACTCCCCTCCAGTACGCTGCGGCCGGTGGCCCGTGTTGGTCTATGGTTTGTATGATTGTTATTGAAACAAAAAGATCAAACCTCGATTCTCTAGGGTGAATTATCGATTTACTGACGTGATCTTGTACTACGGATCGATTAAAATAATCGATTCTTGCCGCGAAAAATCGATATTCCGATTAATAAACCTCAGATTGATATCCCTAATTGTCATGTCACCTGCCATTGACAATTCAGTGTTTTAGAAACGTCAAGCATTTTTTAAATAAATCTTGTGCAAAAAATATACAAATAATTTTCAAAAAAGAATGTTCGTATTAGTTTAATGGGTTCATTTCCCTGTTACCCTTATATGCACAAGTAGTGGCCCAAGTCCCATAGAACTTTGAACCATCTCCTTTCTTTAAACCGATAGTTGCTTCTATCGAATGTCATAAAAATAAGAAAGAACCTCTATTTATTTAATTAAATCCTTGTGTTCATAATATAGAAAAATGCTGATTCTTAAGTGTCCGTTGTTACTTGATGGTGAAATTCGAAATATAAAAACTAGATAGATATAAAAAAATACAATACTTAATGTAATAGATTATTTTTCAAGTTACATATTAATTGATATGAGTATGAAACAGACAACTTATTAAGTAATAAAAAAAACTTTTTTTTGGGCTCCTGACCGTGTCGTTGCCTATACTTATAGGTACTACACAAGTATAGAATATGTATGAAAAAATAATTTAATTTTCAATATTGTGCAGTTATTATGCATGTTATTCAAAGTATTTTGAAGAAAACTTTCAATGTATTTGATACTCTAGAATATTAAGTGATGATATTCTAACCAAGAGTCTAATTAAATGATAGAATGATGTCGTATTATTTAATATATCAATAATAAAATTATATGTTTATATATTTAAATAGATGTTTCCATTGATGTTGAAATTAATGTGATATGATTTTAATTTAAATAGGCATACCTACCTATTAAGGTGATATTTTTTAAGTTAATGGAATTCACTGGCAACTTAATTTAAATAAGGATCGACTTAAATGTGACCACGAAGCTGTGAAATTACATCTTATCTTTAAGATCACATAAGTTTTGTAAGATATATAAATAGAAATAAAATTAGAAAGTTACAAGTTTTTTTTTATCAATTCGTACTTTCTAAATTATTGTAGTCAAATGTATTTTGATTTTATCACTGTTTTCATAAATCATGACATACCAACAACAATATGATTTACAATAAAATATAAAGACAGCATAGCATCAACTTAATAAGTTTACAGACACAAAATATTGATTGTATTACGTGCCATGGCGTACCTATTTATTATTACGTATATTTATTTCTTATATGATATTGAGAAGTTTATTATTAAACAATTTTATTCACGAAAATACTATCAATTTAGGATATTTCACAAGTTGGCAACACTGGGTTCAATGTTTTCGAACTATTTTATTTTCGTTAAATTAAAGGTTTTTTTTGTTTAGACTAATTCATAGAATTGTAAGCGTTATACCTCTATGGACTAATCCTTTAGAATGAGGTACCTACTCCCACGAAAAAAATTCCATATTTCTCAGAAACCTAACTTGTAACTTTTTAGTTTTATATTCCATATTTTCTATTGAAGGCTAATATTACGGCACCTAATTCATGTTTTAACTTACGATCAATATTCGTAAGTTTTAAATGTAATATGAACATATTAAATGTTTAAAGTGACGCTCAGTGGATAAATACGTTTTTATTTATGTTGAAATGTTGTTTTTAAGAAAATAAAAAAAATATTGTTCCCATTTCATGTATTTATTCTTCTTCTTGAGAAGAATGATCCCTTTATATTCTTACCCCCTTATTCATAAACGTATTTTAGCTAAAGTGTTGCTAATGTCTCCTGTGTCCTTTTCTATCCTGCACATTTTTGCAATGCAACTGACAAAGAGAAAGCATTCTATAGCTAAAACGTATCTAATGTACGATTATGAATAAGAGGGTGAGTTCAAACTAGGTGATACCTGCGACGTTCGCGTGATTTGAGCATATACAGAGAGTGGTGTCCAGTGCCAACCGAGGGTCAAACGTTAGTAAGGCAAATATAAACAACATACATTTGTATAAATAATAACTATTTAAGGTCGCCCGTATACAGAAGCTAGGACCCTAAATAAGCTACCAATCGACTCCATTCTTCCTTCCTTCATTTTTAGTAGGAGTAAAAAAAAACGTTAAGTATAGGACGCCTTTTCACGTTTGGCTATAGTGTTTTTTTTATGTAATGAAGGTGGCAAACAAGCAGTACAGTTCACATGAATGTTAAGTGATAACTGCAGCCTACAGACATGTACACAAAAAATGCAGATTCCTTGCCACCCTGAGACCTTAGTTGTTTGTGATAGTTACTACATCATACATTACTAACTAATCGGAACACGATAGTGCTGAACACTACCATTAAGCGGCAGATGGATAAGGTAATGCGGTGACTGTTTATTCATCATTCCTCCCTCCGCGCGTGAAGCGCAACAAAAGGGGGGGGATGGTTCGGGGGTCGAGGAATGTCCTCCTTCCCCGGGCCTATCTGCCCCCGAGACGTCGGGGGCGTGGTCCTTAACTGGAGATGCTGGCACGCAGAGGAACTCGCTGAAGGAGGCTTCATACACTTCATACACTTTTTTTTTTTTTTTGGGTATATTCTTTTCACTCCCTCAGCTATTCCTCCGCGCGCCAGAGGTCTAAATGCAGGTGCGTTATTATGTCTCTGTGATTGATAATATGGGGCCATACATTACCATCAAACCGGAACACAATAGTGCTGAACACTACCATTTAGCGACAGATAAATTAGGTAATGCAGTGGTGCCTGGCAGATGGATAAGGTAATGCGGTGGTGCCTACGCCCTCAAGTCCCTACACTGGAACTCTACCACCAGTGAAAGTCAAGCTTCCAGTAATAAAGTGTGAAATTAAATGCGATAACTATTGGAATCACAATTTATTATCTTACAGATATACAATAACTTATGTAATGTTCTATTCTACCGCTAGTTGAAAGCGAGCTCCGGTCTCCACCAATGCACCAATCTGAAAATTAAAACATTTAGGTTAATATACATCCCTACTTATTCATTTTTAACTTAAGGGCCTCACACATTAACAGACCGCCGGCATTCGCCAGATATTAGCCTGTCAGTTATACGAAGTTTCATACGAAAAACTGTGAGTCTGTGATCTCCTACGATAAACTGACTGGCTAATATCTGTCGGCGGACTGTTAATGTCATGTGCCCTCTACTTTAACATAAAATCGATGGGCAATACGCGTTTAAATAGAAGCGTTGCCACCTCTGAGGTCTGAGTTTTGTCTCTGTGATTGTTATTACGAGGCTATACAGGGATAATTGAAATTAGCGCATCACCTCTTGCAGGCAACCAAGCTCTACATCAATCCACACACCATGATACTTAGGTTTTCGCGAGCTACACTCATTGAAATAAAACTACGAGTATTTACGTTACGGATTTATCTCGCGTATAATAATAATAATAAATAATGGCAACCCATTATACGTCCTACTGCTGGGCACGAGTCTCTCCCCTTTTTGGGGGGAGGCCTGGAGCTTACTCCACCACGCTGCTCCAATGCGGATTGGTGGAAATACGGGTCAGTGGCCAACCCGCTGTCGGATGTTTTCAAACCGCCCATAAGGCCTCCGACAAGGTTTAACGACTGCTGTCTTTCGACAGCAACCGGGACCGACGGCTTAACGTGCCCTCCGAAGCACGGAAACGCGCATTTTAATTAGCCACTAGCGGTCACCCATCACACACCCGACCGCGCCCGTAATACTTAACCGAGTAGATCGCTTATAATGTACACCAGCCGCGGGGCCATGCGCGCTTCATCTTCAGCTTCATCTCGTGTATATTAAACTAAAATGATTTATAAAATCAACCCGACGTTTCGGTCTCTTTTCAGCTTCCGTGGTCCCGGGCAGACTGAGGTGACATTTGTCTGACAGAAGTTTGAAAAAATTATATGCTACCTCCATCGATTTCGTAATTATCATAATTTTTTTTGAAATTTTGATTACGATTTTTGCCAAATAATCTGCTTATTTTTTGTAATGTTTTTTAAATACAAATAAATATACTTACACTCAATCCCCACATTAGGTATAAACCTGTGTCATGTATACCGTTGTACACATACAACACATACACAAACACCCCGAAACAAATATCTGTAGGCCATAAAAGTATTTGTCCCGGTGCGGGGATCGAACCCGCGACCCTTCGAATCAAACCATCACACCGCTGGACTAACCGGTATGTCTTATTGCAAAAAACATATAAAAATAAATAAATACTGGGCTACATACAGTTTACTTCCAGCGGTTGTTCTCGTAGTCCCACTTGGAGGCGAGACCATCGATAGGGTTGACCTTAAGGTCCAGCATACGCTTCAGTTGAGCCTTCTGGGATTCTTCATTGAAGGAATCGGGGATCGGGCTGTACACTGTAACAAATTTTGTGAATTGGATGTGAAAAATGTACACACAGCTTATTTACTGGTGTTAGAGCTCCAGTGACGGAGCTCGCGGGCGTAGGCACCACCGCATTACCTAATATACTTGCCCCTAAATGGTAGAGTTCAGCACTATCGTATTCCGGTCAGGTGGTAATGTACGGCCCTGTAATTTCCGGCACAGAGGCATAACACCTTAGGCCTCAGAAGTGGTAACGCATCTGTATTTTGACCTCTGGTCTTTGTGTAGGTGTCTATAGGCTGCAGTCATCACTTAACACGAATGTGAACTGCATGCTTGTATACCACTTCGATTACATAAAAAAAAAATTGATGGTAAGGCCAGTCCTTCAAGTTGCGTGTATCCTTGGAATGTGTGACGCAATTTTAACCGAGGCTTTTTTTATTTGGCCACTGTCAGTAGAGGCTTAGTGACAGATCTCGTGGGCATATCTACTTGCCACTGGTGCCAATGGTGTTCAGTGCTAAGGTGTTCCGGTTAGATGGTAATGTAAGGCCCTGTCATATCTGACAGAGGCATAACCTTAGGCGTCAGATATTTACAGGCCTGCTCTAACTTAAATTTAGGTAACCCTAGGATACACTTTGGAGTCATTATTTTGGACGTTTTAAAACACTGGTCTATATTAAGCTGCCTTTAAATCCAGACGGAAAGGGAGGGACTGGTCTACTAGGGGAACCGCGCTTCTATTAGCTAAGTACTTTGTTTAATTAAATTGTGTCAACAGCTTAACAGATCTCCAGTCAGAGGCATAAGAACTCACCGAACATCTTCATGGCCATGTAGGCCCAGACGGAGAGAGAGGCGATGACGAACGCCCACCCGAACACGCCCTTCCATTCACCGGTGGGTGCCTGGAACTCGGCGAAGGTCTGGCAAAAGGACGCGCGGTATAGCGCTTTCTTCTCTTCAATGGTCAATTTTCGCCAGTCTCCCCTTTCCTTTTCACGGAGAATCTGCATGTATAAAATAATAAAGTCAATAAAAAAATTAAAATAATAAAGTATTGTAAGCCATGAATTCCTCGCTTTGTTACTGTTATGTTCCTGAGAGAGGGTAGTGGAAAAAGAAGAGGTGTCATGGCTGTTAACTGAGCTGGTAGGATTGTGTCTGATATTTAATTGTGAATTTAGTGCATATATAATAGTTACTTTTTTTTTTATTAAGGACCCCCTTCGGGTGAGAATAGGCAGAGAATATGGTAATAATACGTATAGAATGGACACTTCGACGTCCCGCCCGATTTCCCCGCATCATCCAACCTCCTCTTATGGGCGACGGTTGGTATTTTCTACGTGCTACGCACACAGGTGCACCTGTACACGTCACTGATTGATGTCTGTATAATAGAGACCAAATTAAGCGTTTGTATGGAATTTTGGCGGAGAGTCCGCGGTGTGGTATATATAGGCCTGCTCCTGTACCTTCCAGTTATATCATTCATCTGCATGTCTAATTATTCAATTATTTTGAAGTAATATAGGTTTTTGCATCATTGTGATTATAAAGTTGATGAAACGAAAAAGCGACATTAAAACTCTTTTTTTTTAATGAATTTATGTGTCTGTAGAGACAGACACATAAATTCATTAATTCATTCAAATCAATTCAGACTCAAAAAAAAAGGTTTTACTACAGAATTATCTTAATCTATATATTATTATATAAAAATGCAACCCGTTTTTCTTGGTCACGGCATCACGCGTGAATGGATGGACCGATTTGGCTTATATTGATTTTGAATGAATTTTGGAAGTCCAGGGAATGTTTGAAAGGTAAGAAAATATGAAGAAATTGAAGGGAAATAGCAAAAACCACAATTTCATTTTCCCATACAAATAGTCCGTATCTATCAAACCACACACATTGACACATGTCATATTTTCATTCTGAAGCAATACGAAGTTTGCCGGGTCAGCTAGTTATAATGTAAATAATAATGGCAACCCTTGATATGTGAGCACGAGTCTCTCCCTTTTTAGGGGGGGGAGGGTCCTGGAGCTTACTCCACCACGCTGCTCCAATGTGGGTTGGTGGAGATAACGGCCAGCCCGCTGTTGGATGTTTTCAAATCGCCCATAAACTCTCCGACTAGGTTAAAAATCTATCAATAGCAACCGAGACCGATGTCTTAACGTGCCCTCCGAAGCACGGAAACGCGCATTTTAATATGCCACTAGGGGTCACTCATTTACACACCCAACAGCGGCCGTATGGCACAACCGAGAACACCGCTTGCGATCTACACCATGCGCGCTTCGGGCCTTTATTATCTTAATAAATAAAAGATATTGTTAAAACTTTACCAACCTTGATATCAGGGGTGTCTGGGCGGAACCTGACGGCGGGCATGGGGAAGTCGGGCCTGTCAGCATAGTTGGGCTGTCCATTGTACCCATAACCCACCCACTCACGGTTGCCAACCTGACAACAATAAATAAGCATTACAATATGGAGACACAGGATCTTAGGATGCAGTTGTGACCACACATCTACACAAATCTATTTAAAGACCAAGATCTTACACTGATCTGAATCAGTGTAAGATCTTTATTTTACTTTAACTTTATGTGACGACTGCAGTCCATAGACATCCACACAAAGACAAAGGTCAAAGGTCAAAGACAAAGGTCAAAATGCAGATGCGTTACCACTCCTGAGGCTTAAGGTGCCTCTGTTCCGGAAATGACCTACCTAATACCTTTACGACCTAATACCTTTTAGCAGCAAGTAAATTAGGTAATGCGGTGGTGCCTACGCCCACTAACTCCGTCACTGGAGCTCTACCACCTGTAAATCTGCATGGAGACAAAGATCTTATACTAGATCATCTCAAAGATGTATACTCAACTACTACCAACTACTCTAGGTTTTTTACTGGTGGTAGAGCTCCAGTGACGTAGCTCGCGGGCGTAGGCACCACTCAGGGCAGCAGAAACAATTGTGTCCCAACGCCGTATAGATAGGATAATAAAGAATTTGAACTTACCTTGGCCATCTCGCCGACCGACCTGGTGCCAACAGGTACACGGATGGCATCTAGCAGCGCACGGCGCATTAATAAGTTCGCCATTCTGCTGTGAAAATAACAGATGTTTTATTTTTATTTTTTCCCTATAACACATACAACACATAAATAAATTGAATATCAAGGAATTGCTATGCATACCAAATTGTAAATAATTATTCTTATTTATACTAGATATGCATATCCGATTTTGAAGGATACCTACCCTACCTCACTCCTTTTTCGCCCTGATGAAAAGCTATTTGGACAAACGATGCTTCGAAGTCAAACTGAACAATGACACTTCAGACCTCTACGAGATTCGGTCAGGCGTACCCCAAGGTAGCATACTGGGACCAGTGCTCTATCTCCTGTTTACTGCAGATATTCCAACTAACATGAACACCATAACAGCCACCTATGCAGATGACACTGCATTACTGTCAAATAACAGTAGTGCTGAACTAGCATCCACGAATATCGAAGAGCACCTGATTGAAATAGAGAAATGGCTCAAGGTATGGAGGATGAAGGCTAACCAAACCAAGTCCACACAAGTCACATTTGCACTCAGAAAAGGAGTCTGTCCTCCACTAATACTTAATGGGGAGACCATACCTTGTGCCGATTCTGCCAAATAACTTGGAATACATCTCGATAGAAGACTGACCTGGCGGACACATATCTGGAGTAAACGTAAACAACTTAACTCGACTCTTAGAAGTATATACTGGCTGGTTGGAAACAAATCACAGTTGTCAAACGAAACCAAAATGGTAGTCTATAAAGCCATACTTGAACCTGTCTGGACATACGGTATAGAACTGTGGGGAACGACAAGTAATAGCAACATTGACATCCTGGAAAGGTTTCAGACCAAAGCTATGAGATTGATGTTTGGCATGCCAAAATGTATAAGTAATTACCTCAAATTACCTAAATTAAAATTAAACCTAAAGGAGATGTTGCAAAAATGTATGGACCTCCGGCCATGTATTGTACACAATATCATTAACAGGCAAAATCAATATAAAAACGTTTTTTACTGCATATTTGCACTTATTTAGCTTTGTTTGCAGTTACAAAATATTATTTGCAGTAAGAGTTGCAACTCAAACCAACATGGCGAATATGGCGGGCGATGTCATTTTGACATTTTCATTTTTTAAATTGTTTTTTTATTTTATAATACTTGGAGAAAAAAGTAATATTTTCTAAATACTATCGAAATCGATTTCATGTGTTAATACTAAGAACTTAAACTAATCGATTTCCAATTTTAAGAAGCGTCGGCTGTATCGCCGCCATGTTGAATGTAGTTGAAAATGATAAAATCGTTTGAATTAAATGTGGTAGTAAAAATATATTCTTGAATAAATTAATTGTATTTTTTTCGGATTCTTCTTTAATTTACCCATTTTTTGAGGACGTGTACGAACTAGAGCCGAGCTCGCAACATCTCCTTTTATATTTATTAATTTTTACTAGGTATCTTTATTTATGTACTTCTATTTTATTTTTCCGTACCGTTTTGACATCCGTGAACTCCCTCATGTGGTTCCATCGAAAATCAGCGTCAGGCGTTACGCCTGACTTCTATGCTGAACTGGAGACCATGTTGACGCAGCCGTGTGACACACACTATTATCATTACCTACTTATTTGTTTGTGTCACTGTGTAGTTGGTTCTGTTTTTTCTGTTATAATTTTTTTTTTCTTTATCTCCTTTTTTTGTGGTCTATTGTTTTTGTGCTTGTACCTAGTAGTTTAAAATTAATTGTTTTGTGTTTTTAAATCTGTTCGTTTTTGTGTGTTTTCCGGCTATGCGCCAAATAAACGCCTTTCTTTCTTTCTAATAATTATATCTTGCATGACCTTGGGTTGGCAACTGTCAAACAGGAGATTAACCTGCAAAGTCACGAATACCAGAGGAAGCTGGCTTCACATGCGAACACTCTAGCAGCCCAGTTAGCAGGATCGGGAAGTAGACAATACACAAGACTGAGGAGGAACAGTGTCCCAACCTTACAGTACAGATACCTAACATAATAATGAGAAGAGGTCAATGGACTCTCCATCTCAGCTCATACCACAAATCCAGACGAGTGTCGGTCAAGATAACAGCTAAATGTTCCAAAAACAGATTGCTGAGCTTAGCAGGATATAAAAAGAAGAAATTTTGGTACTTATGAATGATAGGGATTTTAATCATAAGGGGTAACTAGGGGTTCTTCAGTGAATAGTGTTCGGGCAGTTTTCGGGCTTATGATCCATCAAGATTTTAAGCATGTAATTATTCGGGACTTAGTGTTGGGGAATTTGTTATTAGGGCTTTTGTCATTTGGTATTAAATACCAGACCCGTTTTATTGATAGATTGCCATTGAAAGATCCAAATAAAAATATGGAACATTTTAAGGAAATGTGTTTTTAATGTGTGAAACCAAAATTTGGTATGAAGAACTGTAAAGGATTACTAATCATTTGGTAAAACGTTATAACTACTTCATACACTGAACTGATCTTTGCCCGCAGTTAAAACAAAACAATGATATCTGATATTGGACTTTTCCATACATATTTTTAAGTGAAACTGTATGGATGGAATTAGGAAATGTGACTGTTTGATGATGGTGTGGCAAAGAATGTATGCATATTATTATGTCTCGTGGCAATTACCAACTTTGTAGAAAAAAAAATACTTTATTTAATTCTTATAAATTCTTCTATCATAGTGGTGTTTCAAGTCACTGGTGTACAATTGTTACTGGTGATAGAGCTCTACTTACTGGTAGAGCTCCAGTGACGGAGCTCGTGGGCGTAGGCAAATATACTCGCCGCTAAATGGTAGTGTTCAGCACTATCGTGTTCTAGTCAGGTGGTAATGTACGGTCCTGTAATTTCTGGCACAGAGGCATAATACCTTAGGCCTAGAGTGGTAACGCATCTGCATTTTCACCTTGGTCTTTGTGTAAGTGGCTATAGGCTGCAGTGATCACTTAGCAACAATGTGAACTGCATGCTTGTTTGCCACTTCCATTACATAAAAAAAAACTTTTTACTGGTTTGTGTATTGGTTGTTGAGTGTGGTGTTCTTTTGATAAGAGGCAACAGCGACAATTGCTTTTCCAAATCATTTGACCACACATCACATTAGTCTTCACTGATACTCTTTATTACTCTTTTATTTATTCCTGAATTAGTTAAACTATTCATGCAACTAGAGACTGACAAGTAGTAGAACATAACCATGTTCTTTTAAAACTAAACAGTGGTGTAAGTTTTATGATAAATAAATAATAAAATATTAAAACATTTTGTAAAAGAAGAAACAAAATTGCAGCACTTTTAAATTTTCAAATTAAGAGCTTTAAATAATTCTAAATCACATGAACGACACTATCAAAGGTTTTAAATGGAGTATTGATTAGAAGATAAGAATATTTTAGGGTTATGTCTAGTCGTCCATCGATCGTGTTACATAACGCGAAATATTTTCAAAAACATGGAATACATGAGTACTATTCCATGCAACAGGGCGATGAAAATTGAAACAAAAGAAATCGCTAACTGAGTAATGAAAAACAATACTCCACATAAACTTTAGTGTCATTTTTTTGAAATACGAACCTCGCCTTGTATGACCAATTTTGACCGATCACTGAATGTTATTCACTATTTGGTAATTTCACAATTGAGCATATACTTCACTGGTAAAATTACATGTAAATAATGGGATTTAAACAAATTCCTTACCTGTAAAATGTGAATTCTCCTCGAAAAATATCACTCAACAACTCAACACCACCACTTGTCACTGAAAAATTAGCGACCTCTATCGACAAAAATTGGAATTTTTCGGCAAAGCGTAATTCGCGTTCCGTTTCTAGCATCTCTACTCAGTAATTATTTATTTCCATGTTTTATAGTTATGTAATTTATTTCAAGACGTTATAACAGTATATATTTTAATACCAAACAATTGTGTGAATTTACAATTTTTTTTGTCTTGTGATTTTTGTAAGCAGGACTGTACTCTTACTCCATAAAGGATGGCTGGATTAGCATAATGATGGATTGGCATAATGATGGTAATAATACTAATAATTATCTAGTTTAATAGATAAGTTACCTACATAGGTTAGGCCAAAACAGCTGCACTGCAAAATGCAAAATAGTTATCGAAATTATGTCAACCGAGATACATAATGATACCTTCAGCTTTTATAAATTTTATTAAATAAATCTATAAAATAAAATATAGCTTATAGCGTAGGTAACTGCTTCAGTTGCGTAATTGTAGCCTTTACAATGACATGCATTACAGATACCTACTGCTAGTAGGTAATATTACGCCTAAGATCCAATCAATTTCGAACCCCGCAGTCGGTGATATTAAGATTTTGACTGAAGATCTCCAGAGGCACGTAATGTACCTATATTCACAACCATTGGTATTAATTGGTAAAATTGGTTCTATGAACGTCAATGAATACTGATAAATATCGAAATAAAACCAACATCTCTCATTGCAGGAACGTTGATATTCCTCAGTCCATAGGTCAGTCATTATTTAATTTACCTATCTACCGCAAAAGACATACACTATTGGGACTGAACTATACTATATAACAACAGGTAGATAAGGTAACGTGGTGTTAAGATGCCATACTTTTTGTACGGCCCTGTAATTTCCGGCACAGAGGCATAACACCTTAGGCCTCAGAGAGTGGTAACTGCATTTTGACCTTGGTCTTTGTGTGGGTGTCTATAGGCTGCAATCTTCACTTAACATCAATGTGAACTGCATGCTTGTTCGCCACTTTCATTACATAAAAAAATACTTAGGCTCGAGGCTTGTCATTGAAGCTCTACCACCAGTAAATGTATGATTGAAAAGCCGAAATCAATGATGATTTAATAGACTCACCACCTCTTAAATGGGACAAAACGTAAGATTATTGGCGAATCATGGGTGTTTGCATGTATGCTTGAATGTTTACATTTACTTACAATTAATTTTCATAGTTTATTAGGTGCTGATGCAGGAAAGAGCATGAAAGTAAGTTAAACGCGATCGAGATGAGATCTTTGCGCAAGATCTGCGGTGTATCACTCACCGATCGCGTTCGCAACGAAGATGTACTCGTAAGAAAGAGGCTTTGTGTGAATGATAGTATCGGTGTAAAAATGAAAAAAGGCATGCTCCGATGGTTCGGGCATATAGAAAGAATGTCGAATGAGCGAATGACTAAACAGATATACAATGCCAATGTGGATGGTTGCAGAGGCCCAGGAAGACCAAGACTACCATGACCAAATAGGTCGAGTTCTGTCTGATGGTGGGGTCAAAAGTCTTAGGAATCGGCGTGCATGTATGAAGAGAATGATGAAGGTAGACGAGGCACGAGAGGTATGTCAGCACCGGGTTATCTGGCGCTCTACACTCTCTGCCTACCCCGTTAGGGACCTGGCGTGAAGATACATACATATTAGGTGCTTTATGGCCAACCCGACCCCGCTGGCGTATCTCTTTAGCGAAGACCTCGGTGGCTTCTTTTACTACCGATCCCACAAGAGGCATTCTTGGGGGAACTTAAAAAATGCATGCATTTACCTCTGAAGAAAAGAACAAACAAGAAAAAACAAGGAATTGAATTAAATGCCAGCCGTTTTATTTTTAATTTCACTATCAATAACTTCAATTAATATTTTATACAGTTCCTCTTTTGGGAACGTTTTTAAAATGTTTCCTCTGCTTCTGGTTGCGTCCACAAAGGTCTCTGATGGAATACTCAGACCTTCACCAATTACGCTGTTTAGTTCAAGAGACCCCTTTTCCTCGTCCTCATCCGACATTAACAATGTCAACAGTTCTTCTTCTTTTGTGTTTTCTTCAGCAGATAAATATTCAATTTGTTTTATATCATTCTCAATTTCGGCCGATTTTATCTCATTTTTTACTAATTTAGCTAATTCTTCGGTGTCCAAGTTTTCAGGCACGGGTGCGTTAAATATAGAATTTGGTGCGGTTGTGTCTTTTTTAATTATATCATCATAGTATTTGTATACGGAAGTAAAAATCTTTTCAATGGTTGGTGCCGTTTCCTCCTTTTCGAATTTAATAAAATCGTCATAATCTACAAATTTAGGCACATTCTTTACTTCTGCAGCCTTCGTTACTAATTTCGCTAGTTCAGCATTATCCAAGAGATTTACAATCTTTTCTTCTATATTCTGTACATCTTTAACTTGGTGCTTCTTTTTGGTTTGACTCTTTTTTGGGATTTTAGTAGTTCTTTGGACAACTTCTACCTTTTTATCGAACATTTCCTTTTCTTTTGGCTCCTGGATTTTTTCTTCTTCTTGCGGAATATCCTGAAAAAATGTTTCTTCTATGGTTGTGTCTTTTTCTGGACTACTTTCAACTTCAATATTTACATCACTTATTTGAGTTACATGCTCAGCAAATTCGTCAATATCTGCATACGTTGCCTCTTTACCATAAGCAATCAAAGGATTTGCAGTAGTAAGTTTTAAAATATCTTCATAGTTTTTTTCACCCATTACTTCTTTGGTTCCTTTTACATTGTATTCATCTTTACCTTTTAAAAGATAGGCGTCGACCTCTTGACTATCGAACAAAGTTTTTAAGAAGTCACGGAATAAATCATTATCAAACATTCTCAGGGCTGTATCTAATTCGTGGATTGGTTTCGGTTTGATGGGTCCATCTAAAGGAGGTATTTTAAATGTGGTTGGTCTACTCTTATGTGTTTTCATCATCAATGGACGTTCTGTTTTTGGAGTCGTCCGCTTTTTAGAGTCAGGTACAGGCTGAAACATTTTTTTATAATGTTAAAAAAACTCAGTCTCTTAGCTCGCGACGCTGACGTAGACCTGGCGAATGGGAATTACTGCCACATTTCCCTCCTGAAGTACCTCATCTATTCTTCCCTGTAACTTATAACCAACTTTTAGCACGCTTACAAAATTTGCGCGACCTGTACTAGGTATGTTAAATTTACCTCTCACAGAAAGACTAATTCGAAAAGTAGAAGAGATTATCTCAAGAGAGTAGATGACTGTATCTTAGTAGTCCCAAAGTTCACAATGTACTGAAATCGTAGGTTTCTTCTTATACAGTTTGATTTTAAGTGATCGCGAACTAGTACTTTTCGAGCCTATACCTACGAACTTACGGATATATTTCTTAGGTTACTAATTTAGTAACCTAAGAAATATAGAGTCCGTAAGTTTATTAATATATGTATAATATATAAACGAGATTTGAGATCAGTAAATTTCAATTATTTTTAAGGTGGGTTTCAAATTCCTGCCGAAGTAAACATTTACTTTTCATGTTTTAGCAGTTGTTTCCTGTCTTATGTATAGTTTCCGCCAATATTGAATAAAGCTTCTCGCTTCTCTTCGCTGAGGCAGAATATCGCTTGGCTTGCATAAACTGTAGTACCTTCTCTTGACTACATAATTGCACTAGCTAATCAGAACTTTTATTTTTTTATTTATGGCATCGCATATTATGCATATTGCCAGTGTCAAGCAAATCGATATTTCGTATTCGTAATAAGCAATGTAAAAGTAATTAACACGTTCGTTTTCTTTAGACTGTGGTAAAAGTCAGAGTCAGTCAGTCAATTTATCAGTCCGTCAGTCAGAGTCACAATAATTCGAGTAAAACGATGGCTACTCTACCAGAACATTTACAGTGAAGTTTTGGAGGCAACCCGAAAGAACGTTTTTTCGCATTGTTATTCTATTTCCATATACACGAGCACTGTAATAAGACTATATCAAACAAAATGCCGCCAACTTTATTTAATATAACTCAAAAATACACCAAGAAAATGAAATAAAATAAGAGCATATTTCAAGATTCCCGCCAAAAACTCTACTCAGAACTTAATTGGAAGTTTTCCAGTACCACCCTCGAAGTTTGATAATGTGTACGGAGATGACAATAGGCTCGCCCGCCATCTAGACAAAAATAGTCGGCGAATCGTGGGTGGACATGCATGAATTTATTTACCTCTACATAGCCCTCGCGGTTTTCATGAAGTTACGTTTTTAATCTCACTAAAGTCTTTCACACATACACATACTCCCATAGACTAGTATATATACTCCAGCCGAATGACGTCCACTTCTGGAGAAAGCCCACAACAGTGTTGTATGTTATTCATGGAGAATATACCATAATCGCCACGCTTGGTAGGCGGATTTGCAATCGCAGTGGCGGTAATATTATCGTGAGGGCAACAGCCTGTGTTGTTATTTTGATAAAAGTCCGATTGGAATGGTTTGACAGCCATTGTTCGGTCCACTGATTGCATTACCCGAAGAATTCTCCTTCACTGAAGGCGGATGGGGTCGTCGCAACCCAGCGCCTTCAATAGCTGTAATACTAAATAAAGGCTTTAATAACTGTTAATTACCATCTCCATAATATCTTCTATCCATTTAGCATAGTATCCCAGTTTGGTGAAAACTGTGGGCGCATCTGGAGTCCCACAAACTGGTGATCCGAAGCTGATTACTCCCATGAGTTTTCCATCTGATATACCTGGACCTCCGACGTCATGCTGGGCATTGAATGATTTAGTTATTAGATTGAAATTAAGCATGATTATTAAAACTGATGGTAGAGTAGTAGGCGAAACTCAAGGGTAGGTACCTACCTATAGGCGCTAGCGCGTTACTCAAGCAGGGAGTCATCGTAATCTATCCTAACCTTCAAATTATAGTGATTAGCATAATCACGTGACAACACGCACAGACATTGGGAGTCTGTGCGTGTTGTACCGTCTCTACCGTCTGTGAGTGCTCTGCTGAACTGTTTGACATGGTGCCACCGTCTCTTTTCCTACACCTTACCTACTACCCGCTGAAGAGAGAAGTTCCACCCTCACCGACTGGACACCTGGCTGTGCTCAACAGTGCGGTTTTCACGTTCGTTCCTGCCCAGAACGTGTAAATTGTGGAACGAACTTCCCTCTGAGGTGTTCCCTAGGTGCTACAATATGGGGTTCTTCAAAAATGGCGTCAAAAAAGTCCTTTAGGGCTGGCAGCGCGTTGGCAACTCCCCTGATGTTGCAAATGTTCATAGGCGACGGTGACCACTTTCCATCAGGTGCTTGTCCGTCAACCTTCAGACATTAAAAAAAAACGTGTCCCCGTTAGATAATAGAGTAAAGTTGTTATGGCCCCATTATTTCTGTCACACATGCAAAACAACATTGACCTCGAAGATGGCAATGGATCTTTATTTTGATCTCTGCTTTTTGTGTAAAGCAGTATGATACTGTCCCATACATGTATGGGCCCAGGTGTTAACACTGAAATTTTCAAATGAATATAAAATAAATAATTTTAAATTCGGGCATTTTTTGAATTGCCAGTAATTGAAGTATACCTATATGATCAAGTAAAAGTTGGATTAGATTGCTAATGGTTAACTATACCCATTACAAAATGTACTGTGTACCTAATGGGTTAACCAGTAACGATTTTGAAGGACCAAAATTTCCCATCTCCTGTCTGTAGGCTGTAAGTATCTAATTACTTATACGCTTATACGCCGGCGTGACTAATCCTTTCAACACAGCCGTTCGACATAGGAACGACTCTTCTCAGAGTCACATACTACATTCTCGGCCTAAAAATCCTCAGTGTAATGGTTCCGAATACCCAAGTCCACTTTTGAAACCTGCTCTGTCTGTAATATCTATCAACATCGAAGGTTTTTCAGACAGCAAATCTGAACTTTTGTCCGACATGTTTCTGAAAACGAATTGTGACATACTTTGTGTTCAAGAGACCCATCGTGGTGTTACTAGTCTAAGACCTCAGATAACTGGAATGACTCTCGCTACTGAATCTCCTCATGATCAATATGGAAGCGCTATTTTCGTAAAGCCGGCTTTACCAATTACATCTGCTTGCTCCACCTGTCATAACTCAATAGAAATCCTCACCATAGATATCGGTACCTGTACAGTGACATCAGTCTACAAACCGCCTAACCAAGCTTTTAAATTTCACAAGCCAATAAATTTTAATAGCCAAGCTCCGAAAATTGTAATCGGTGATTTTAATAGCCACAGTTCAACGTGGGGCTATAAGGAAACGAACAGCAATGGTTTTGCTGTAGAAGAATAGGCAGAGGCAAATAATTTGGCTCTGTTACATGACGCTAAGCTCCCTGCCGCTTTTAACAGCAAAAGGTGGAAACGAGGCTACAATCCGGATCTGATCTTTGCCTTTACCAATCTTTGTGCCATGAGTCAAAAGAATGTGTTCTCACCTATACCGAATACACAACACAGGCCAATTATTTGCCAAGTCTATGCCGCTATCAGACCTATCTGTACTCCTTTCAGGCGAAGATTTAATTTTGCAATAGCCAACTGGAGTCTGTATTTTGCAAGTGTAGACAAATCCATACGGAGCCTAGATCCGGTACCATCCAACTATGGAGAGTTTGTTAACATCTTACGTGACGCATCCCGAAAATCCGTCCCAAGAGGTTGTCGCACATCGTACATACCAGGACTAAGTACTGATACCTGTACCTCTGAATTACTATCCCATTATGAATCTTCCTATCAAAGAGATCCCTTTTCAGACGAGACACTAGTTGCCGGCGAGGAGCTGATGCTATCCATCTCCAACGCACAAAAAGAGCGCTGGATGAAAACAGTTACTGGTTTGGATATGACCCACAACAGCAAAAGAGCATGGGCCACTTTTAAAAAGCTTACTGTCAATCCACCCTCTCCTGCTAACTTAGGCAAAGTCACTGCTAATCAAGTGCTCATCAGCTTCTACTGACTGACAAAACCCTGCACAAAACCAAAGGATCCCGTTGCCAAACACATCCTATCCATGACTCTTGCGACCTGACAATACCTTTTACAGTGGATGAGATGGTTCTGGGTATCAGATCGCTCAAGATTGGAAAAGCAGCTGGTATCGATGACGTCACCGTTGAATAAATCAAGCACCTCAGCCCTTTGTCAGTCTCATGGCTCCTGACTTTATTCAACGAATGTTTGAAGACGGCAAAAATACCGAAAGTGTGGCGGAAATCTAAGATTGTAGCGCTGCTGAAGCCAGGTAAATCGCCTGATGACCCTAAGAGTTACCGACTAATATCTTTGCTCTGCCACACTTACAAGCTTTTCGAGCGCTTACTTTTAAACCGTCTTACCTCAGTCATAGACCCAAAACTGATACCGGAACAAGCGGGGTTCCGCCCGGGAAAATCTTGTGCCAACCAAGTACTCAAACTCACGCAACACATAGAGGATGATTTTGAGACAAATAAGATCACTGGTGCAGTTTTCGTGGACCTATCAACTACTTATGATACAGTTAACTTTCGCAGATTGCTGATCAAAGTTGACAATCTGACCAACGATAAGGGTCTTGTCGATATTCTTCGCGAACTACTGACGAACCGTTCTTTCCAAGTCAGTCTGAATGCTGAAAGGAGCAGGTGGCGCCGTCAGAAAAATTGTCTCCCACAGGGCAGTGTTCTGGCACCAATTCTTTTCAATATTTATACGAACGACCAACCCTGCCCTGTCAATACGCATCGCTTCATATATGCAGACGACCTGGCGCTGACTTCCCAAGCCTGTAATTTTGAATCTGTAGAGGAAACTCTTACAGATTCACTTAAAGTAATGGGCCAGTATTACGATGACAATGGACTCCGACCGAACCCTTCGAAGACCCAAGTTTGCGCTTTTCATCTCCGCAACGGGCTTGCTAATCGGACACTTAACGTTACCTGGCAGCAGGTCAGGATCGAGCAGTACTTGGGAGTTACACTTGACCGATCACTGACCTACAAATCACACTGCCTGAATACGAAGCAGAAAGTGTCCGCTAGGAATAGCCTTCTAAGACGCCTTACCACCACAAAACGGGGAGCAGCGCCGCATGTGCTCCGAACAACAGGCTCAGCTTTGTGCTTTTCGGCTGGCGAATTTACGTGCCCTGTATAGCATCGATCCGCCCATGCAAAACAGGTCGACACAGCCTTGAACGAGACATGCCGCATAATTACAGACTGCCTCAAACGCACCTCACTTGATAAACTCTTCCCTCTGGCTGGAATCGCTCCTCCTGATGTTAGAAGAGACGTCGCTTGTTGCGTCGAGAAAAGAAAACAGGAGTCAGATCATCGACACCCCTTGTACAATTACTCTCTCCCCCCAGCAAGACTCAAAAGTCGGAAAAGTTTCATGCGTAGCACGAAAGCCTCCACAAAAAGTCCTGCTGAGGAAAGAGTGATACGTTGGAAGATGAAAAACCCTCAACCTCCACACGAAAACTGGCGAGAAGGGCTCCCCATGAAGAAACGTAAAAGAAATGTAAAGTTATTTTACGGCCCTTACATTACATGCTCCTCCTCCTTTTGAAAAGAATCCAGCGCAGAAGTTGTTGTGAGTGACGTATTCTCTGCAAACACAAGAAATCAATTAAGTATATATTTGAAAAGCGATAAAGAAAACAAATTTATATTAAATAAATACTTCGAATATACTTCTTGGCACTCTTTCAATGGGTAGACATCAAGACGGGCAAACGATAGCATATTCTGAGTAAGTTCGACAATTCCACTTTTCTGAAATAAATTAAAAATTCAATCATGATATGTTCTTAGGTTTTCGCGAGCTACACTCATTGAAATAAAACTATTTTTTTTATTTGATTTAATTTTTTTGGTTGATTTAAAAAATCATTTTAGTTTAATATACGCGAGATAAATCCGTAAAACTAGTTTTATTTCAATTAAAAATTCAAGTACAGAAGCCCAAGATCACTGGTGTGGTGGAATGAACCAAACTGCCGAATTGGCATATCAAAGGCACGGGTAACTCCTGCCTAAAGACAAATATTTATTTCCATTTTTTTCCTACAATAAAAAAAAGAAGCGGACTAGCTGGCTCTCGGATAGAGGGGACACGTCAGTATAATATGAGATATCAGTCAGTGCACAGTAATATATCAGACAAATGAGCTTTGAAGTAGGCCACTTCTCTTATTCTCTCCGTCTTTTATTTCTCTAGGAGAGAATTTTAATGGATATGTGTCCTCTGCCACTTCTCGGTGTGCTGTGTGTTCATCAAATAAAGGCTCCCCCACACAGGCGCGTTATATAGGTCGTTAATATCTCACGCGGTATTGCGATAATGCCTCCCGATTCATTGAACATTCCTTGCACACAGCTGCGTTTTTATCGTCCGATATTTCTTACGAGAGAGCGCCGCGCCGCGACGGCGCTATTATACCATCTCTCTCCGGTATTCTAGTATCGTCCATTGCTACTGTTAGTAAAGCATTCTTCATCTGATGATATAATATCCATATCAAAGAAAACTTTTTAGGACTCACATACAGTCATGTAACCACTCTCAAACTGTCGATCAAACCAAACGTCCTACTAACGTTATTATCGCAGGTGTGTGTACGGTCGTTTGCATCCTGATACAAAACATTTTAGAACTAATATCGCAGGACGGAGAAACGTAACGTCCTACTTCTATTGCGGCGATATTATTACAGCAGTGTGTAACTACATGACCATCCTAGTACAAAATGTACTGAAAACAGATACCGCAGTAACGCATGCGATATTATCGACCTATAATAACGCTCCTGTGTGGGGAGCCTTTAACTGCAGAAAAATAAATTCTTAAATGTGTTATCATTTGCTGTTGCATTATTAGTGGTAAAAAGTTGTTCACTTACCCCTTTCGCACCCCATCCCAACACAGTAACCCTACCAGTATTATACGGAATTGGTGACGGGTTCCTGTCAAAACCAATCTTCCTCACTCTTTTATTACTTCTAAAATTGATCTTTCTCCGTAGGCGTAGAATACAGACGTTGTGTTTGAGGGTCTTAGGATTGTATCCTGGGTGGAAATACACCTCCAGGATGGGGACAACTTCGCCTCTTCCATTGTAATAACTGCTGCCTATGCGTGTGGATAGAAATGCGGGATTTTCTCGGAAAAGTCTATTGTTCCATGCTCTAAAACATAAGATAATGGTTACAAGGAATCTTAATAAAATTGCAGCGCGTTATAACGTCACAGAGTGTACGACACCGGTGAATTGAATGGTGAAATCAAGAAATTTTAAAATATCCTCGTCAATACTACGTTTTTGTCTAACGTGAACATACTAAAAGTTGTTGGAAATTGTACAAAGATTCCAAAAGTGAAATTATTTAACTTTTTTTTCACTATTTTTCGTCATTTTCGAAATCTTTTTCTTGTACTATAAAGAATAATATACTATAACTAGCTGTTGCCCGCGGCTTCGCCCGCGTGGATGTCGTTTTATAATCCTGAATTTCCATGCTATACACCTCACGGAGCCCGAGACCTTTCCAACGAATGCAAAACCGTGGAAATCGGTTCGTGCTTTCTGGAGTTATAGCGTCAGGAAGGAAAACCCGACTTATTTTTATATTATACTCGTAGATATAATACCTACATACTCCAATTTTCATTAATTTTGTACTTTTACATTCTGATAGAATGATTTCGAGCACACAACCCAATTCGTACCATGTACAATTTGGTTGTGTTCTAGGTAGAAAATAAAAGACAAAATGTTCGCTGAGTCCCAGTCAACAGTTTGTTTTTTTCTGTTATGATTAACCTATATATTATCAATTTTATCAATTTTCCCACACCTTACCATAAATAGAAATCAATGGCATAACGGTCACCGGTAAAACGTTAATTTAAAACCTACTTACAGTTGTAAGCATGAGGAAGCAGTGATGATAAGGTCAGACTTGATGATGGAACCAGCGCATTGGAAGCTCTGGAAGATGTGAATGCTGGCCAGGAACGGATAATGCTTGATTTTTGTTCTTTCTCCTTCGTAAATACGACGGCCGCTAGGTTCTAATATTAAAATAAATAAATATATCTAATTATGATATATTATTTCCGCTAAGTGGTAGTGTTTAGCACTATCGTGTTCCGGTCAGGTGGTAATGTACGGCTCTGTAATTTCCGGCACAGAGGCATAACACCTAATGTCTCAGGAGTGGCAGCGCACTGCATTTTGACCTCCGGTCATTGTGTGGGTGTCTATATAGGCTGCAGTCATCACTTAACATCAATGTGAACTGCATGCTTGTTTGCCACTTTTATTACATAGAAAAAAAAAATATATTTTAAGCCTGGGTTGCACCAAGATATAAGTCGAAGTTATTTTAACATTTCACAACCTTCTTTGTCGTGATCTTACTTAAAGAATCTGTTAAAGTTTATGAAGTATGTGCAATGAAACAATAACTTTAACTTTATCAAATATTGTGATGCGGTTGCAGGCTAAGAATTGCAGTTCATAGACAGGAATTTTAACAGACATGTTTTGAACGATACTGGTTGCCGTTGGCATGTTTTACAAGTAGACTCGTGTATTTATTTGCACTAGCATAATATCTTTTAAATAGTCTTGAAAAACAAACGTAATTGTTTTAAGATTAAAATATTCATGGTCAAACTTACGCCAAAACGCATCTTCTGTTAGCGTATTATTTTCAATAGAATTCTCAGATTCATAACCATCCAGGTTTTCTTTAAATATTTCTGTATCCAAATTTCTCAAACGTTTTAATACTTCATTGTTTATATTTTCATATGCTTTATTATTCTTTAATTCATCATTAGCCTGTTTAAGTTCATTCAAATAATATTTTATGTGTTCTACTACTTTATCAACATTGTCATCAATTACATTTCCATGGTTAAGTTCATTTTTATAGTCCGTATTGAGTATCTCGTTTATGGTTGCCATAAAATTTGTTATTGGATTATTTTCAGATCTGACTCTGGTTATTCTGAATATTTCTCTGAGACTACGGGCGTCTTGCAGTGTCAGCGATATAAAGTACTTATGGATTATAGAATACTGTTCCAGGCGCCGCTTATCGTCTGGTTTCACTAACTTCAGACAAGAAAAGAGTTTATTTGTTGTGTTTCTAATTACAGCTTCTGTTGTTACTATGGTGTTGTCTTCAACTGATGATAGTTCGACTAGAGCGTGGACTTTTGAATATATCTGAAAAATGAAACTAAGAACAACTATTTTAGAAAACATCGGTTAATTAAACTGCGTGAACAAATGTAAATTCTATAAACTATGTGTTTCTCAAATATGTTTATTACAGAAGTAGTTTCTTAAAAATAAATTGTTTTATTTTATTTTGATATCGTTGTAAAATCGAATTAAATTTAACGCATAAGATAAAATATTTTATGAGATCGAGAAAATTGATTTTCTTTAGAATTTATTATTTTAAGCGATAACGGAGCATATAAAATTTTCAACTTTAAATTAGGTAGAAATCTATAAAAGCTTAAAATAAACCTTGATCAAATAAAATAATAGAAGGTTTAAGGTACAAGTCCAAATCCACACATACAGTGTACAGGTACAAAACCGAAAAAAGATATATTGCACATTAGTTATTGGGAAGGACCCCTCGGCTTATTTCGGGTCGGTAGAGCGTTATCTCTTTTGCACTTTACCTATCTGAAATTTGTCGACCATTTTGATCAAGTTTTGACAAATACCGGACTATAGATGGTTACTTATGCAGAGTGAAGCAGAGATAACGCTCTACGAAGTCGAAACTAGCCGATTGTCACTTTCATAGGTCCGATGTGCAATATTTATTGATGAGCACTGTATCAATCAGATGAACAATCTACTACCTACAGTTGAAAGTCCATTTAGAACGGAATTCATGAATGTAGATACGAAAAAAAAATTAAATAAGGATGGCGGCTATACATCATAACATAGGTACTCATGCAATATATTTGATTGCTTGCTACATTAATTTTTACGAATTGCAATACTTTTCAACATGTGAATGTTTTAATCTATTTAAATTGACGACCCGGTTAGTCCAGCGGTGTGAGATGACCGTTTGATTCGAAGGGTCGCGGGTTCGATCCCCGCACCGGGACAAATACTTGTATGGCCTACAGATATTTGTTTCGGGTCTGGGTGTTTGTGTATGTGTTGTATGTGTACAATGGCACGCACAATACAGGTTTATACCTACTGTGGGGCTGTGAGTGTAAGTGTGTCATTCTTTTTTAATATTTTATAAAAATTTCTTTAAATTAAATATTACAGCATACCTAATTATTTTACCTTAAATTAGCCTGGGTTGCACCAAAATATTTGTTAAATTTATAGTTATTGTAACATTTTCCTGCCTTCTCTAACTTAATTCTTTTCTTGTTTTGTCTTAATTCTTTAAGTTAGAGAAGGCAGTGAAATGTTAACAAATATCTTGGTGCAACTCAGGCTTAGATTTAAAACAATTGGGACCTTCTTACTAAAACACGTTCACGATAAAATTAAATCTCTGATCGTCATACGTCACGAGACCTTACCAAACATTACAAGACCTAGTTGAGAGAAACGTCAAAATAAATACCTAAATAACAATAAAACTGACAATGTCTTTGCTTTCAACAAAATTATTTACTGTTCCCTGGCACCAAAACGTAAGGATGGTTTACGGTAGGTGTAGAATTGGGAATCGGGATGTAGTTGGGCATGGGACGAATGGTTGCGCCAACTATAAGGATGACCCTCACTTTCCGTTCCCATCGATACGGTTCAAGGAGAACACCAGGGATATTTGGGTAAATAACATTTTCAACTCTATTATACATAAGTATTAAATATCTATATTAAATATAAATAAATATTTAACTTAATAAACATAATGCTTTGGAAGTGTCCTAGTACCTCGGCGTTTGGTAATGGGGCTGGAGATGGCAACAGGCTCGCCACCTGTTACATGGGCCAAAACGTAACCGGCGAATCGTGGGTGTTTGCATGTATGCTTGAATGCCTGCATTTGCCTACCCCTTCGGGGACTAGTCAAGGCTGCAAGGTACCCGCTGGATGCACGTCGCTTCCGATCGGTCGGCATGGAGGTCATTGGGGGAGGCCTATGTTCAGCAGTGGATGTCCTATGGCTGATATGATGATGACCCTTCGGGGATTACAGGCGTGAAGTTACGTTACGGTTATAATGCCGTACTTACTCCGAAGCTATATGTAAGCGAGAGCTGGGTATGCAGGAAAGAGCATGAACGTAAATTAAACACGATCGAAATGAGATCTTTGCGCAAGATCTGCGGTGAATCGCTCACCGATCACGTTCCTAATGAAAATATAAGGAAGAGGCTTTGTGTAAATACGAATGTGGATGATAGTAGAGGCCTAGGAAGGTCAAGACAGACTTACCATGACCAATTAGGTCGAGTACTGTCTGAGTGTGAAGTCAAAAGTCTTAGGAATCGGCGTGCATGTATGAAGACAATGATAAATGTAGAACAGTGATTCCCAAAGTGGTCCATATAGACCCCCTGGGGCCATGGGACTCGATGGGGGTCTACGTAGGCGTGAATAAAATGGAAATATGGGAATGTGATATAAATGTAGCAAGGAAACCAGAAAAAAATTCGAAAGGGGTCTACAAGAAAAAAATAGTTTGGGAACCTCTGATGTAGAAGAAACACGGGAGGTATGTCAGGACCGGGATATCTGGGGCTGTCCACTCTCTGCCTACCCCGTAAGGGACTTGGGCTTTGTGGCGATGTTTAACAAGGCATCAGATCGGAAGAGCATCTCACAAAAGCCAGTTTGTATAGGGAGTGTTGATTTTAAACCATTAAAAACAGCTGCTTCCAGGCACTTCGCGAGAAAGAGAAAGGAGACTGGCGACAGCTGTGCTGCGAAGAAAAAAAGGCGCTGTACCGAGCCTCCTTCTGTCAGACCTTCGCAGAGTTCCAACATCCAACCGGCATGTGGAAGTTTATCATTGGCTGGGTCCTAATTTGCACATCGTTTGGCTTCTGGGCGTTCATATACTGTCATCATTATGGTAATTTTATCACCTTTTGGAGAATATACTTTACTTCGACGTTAGTCGGTGATACTTTCTTCGACGATTAGTCGGTGATACTTTAGAACAAACCGACCAAGCTCATTTCGGGCCACGCAGTGCAGGGTTCCGTTTCTTAGGTATTTCTTGCAGTTACATCGAGTATTAGGTACTTTGACGACCGGGAGATCCGGTCAGTCCAGCGGTGTGAGATGACCGTTTGATTCGAAGGGTCGATCACCGCACCGAGACAAATATTCGTATGACCTACAGATATTTGTTTTTTGTTTTGGTTCTGAGTGTTTCTGTATGTGTTGTGTGTGTACAACGGCATCCACAACACAGGTTTATATTACCCCCTTATTCATAAACGTATTTTAGCTAAAGTGTTACTAATCTCTCCTTTGTCTCTTTCTATCCTGCACATTTGACAGAGACAAAACATTCTATAGCTAAAACGTATCTAATGTAGGTTTATGAATAAGGGGGTTAGTGTGGGGCTGTGTGTGTAAGCGTATTTATTATACTCGTAAACATGTGAAGTCTGCTCAGCCGTTACAGTTTTCCTTTTGATTTCGTCATATTATGTATCTGCTACAACCGTGAGTTTTTTACACCAAAAATTGGGACGTCCTAGGAGTTTGAAAGGAGTATAGAGAAGACGACCTTTTCATACAAAAAATATAAAACACAACTATGTCGTGACTTTTGTTTTTGTCTAGAACCGCACCTGACTGACAAAAATCTGAGTTTGCCAGATTTTCTTTTATGTCAAAGGATTGACAGACAAGCAGTCGGGCCACCTGATGGAAAGTAGTCACCGTCGCCTATGAACATTGCTAACGCGCTGCCAGCCCTGAAGGACTCTTTAGACGCCATTTTTGAAGAACCCCATATTGTAGCACCGAGGGAACACCTCAGAGGGAAGCTCATTCCACAATTTACACGTTCTGGGCAAAAACGAACGTGAGAACCGCACCGTTGAACATTGCTAAGTGTCCAGTCGGTGAGGGTGGAACTTCTCTCTTCGGCGGGTAGTACGGTGTAGGAAAAGAGACGGTGGCACCATTTCGAACAGTTCAACAGAGCACTCGCCATTGTAGAGACGGTTTAAAACGCAAAGACTCCCAATGTCTCGGCGCAGGCTCAGATGTTCGAGCCTGTCAGTAAGTCCTGGGTCGTTAACAATGCGAACGGCGCGTCTTTGTAGGGAGTCGAGTGGACCAAGTTGGCATTTGGGGGCTTCCCGCCCACAAATGAGAGCAGTATTCCGGATATATAAATAAAGATGCTTCGCCACCCCTGAGGCTTCTGATAGTTATTACGGGGCCAAACATTACTATCTAACCGATACAGCGTAGTGCTAAGTACTATTTGGCGACGGATAGATTCCTATAGCGACTAGAGGAATATCTGCTAGACTATAATAAGTATATACTGGTGGTAGAACTTCAGTGACGGAGCTCGCGGGCGTAGGCACCACCGCATTACCTAATATACTTGCCGCGAAATGGTAGTGTTCAGCACTATCGTGTTCCGGTAAGGTGGTAATGTACGGCCCTGTAATTTCCGGCACTGAGGCATAACACCTTAGGCCTCAGGAGTGGTAATGCATCTACATTTTGACCTTGGTCTTTTTGTAAGTGTCTATAGGCTGCATTCATCATTTATCACCAATGTGAACTGCATGCTTCTTTGCCATTGCCATAAAAAAGGCTAGAACTCTTAGTCTCTGTGATAGAAATTACCAAGGCATTCCTTAAAAACATGTTTTTCAGTATTCGAACCTCTCCCGGAGTCCTTTTCGAAGGCTTCGCAAAAGACGCAGCTTCGACGTATGTTGGAGCTGCGAGTGAACCCCATCGACGGCATCTCCTCGCTATGGGACTACGACAATGATCGGTGGAAGGTAATATTTGTAAGATGTAGTGGTAGTCCCTGAGCTAAAGCCCGCCGCACATGCCTTCACTTGCACTCGTTCACGACCTTTTGCCAATGTTGCTTTAACTGCTTTTGACTTTCTTTGCCTGCGTCGACACGTGTGAGCAAAAAGTTTGGTACAGGTTTTAAATAAGTACTGCCACTCGCACACGGCCTCAGAACAATATACTCACAAGGAGCACAATGCTCGTGACGGCTAATGCGAGTGTGGGCATGTGCGACGGCGTTAATGGTCAACAAACGTCATAGTAACGTGCGAAAGAGCTAACGTTCTACAGAACAGATACCGAAATAAGCCTAAGTCTCCTTCATAATGGACTTATTACACGGCACGGTATTCAGGGTACCATAGCAAGGGTCAGGGTAGTGTAATAACATTTAGGGAGTTAGGTCCCATCGACGCTCGAGTAGCAAGTGACTCGGAGCTGCAGCACCGCGAGAACCGCTTGGGCCTCGTTGATGAGCATGTTTGTGTGATTGCGCCGTTTCAACGTTTTGTACGTAGTTTCCATACTGTTCATATTTGTACATTTTTTTTACGAGGTTAATATGTCTTTGCATTCAACCGGCTCTCTAGGGGGAGAGAGTCGGGATTTGAGGGACTGGAACCCTCTAAAACCACCTCGGTGCCGACTTCAGTGCACAAAGGGGGATCCGGGTACACTCAAACACTGCTCGGGTTCCCCCCACGCACTTCGCCTCCATAAGGCTCGTCCACGGGGACTCTGACAGCCCCATTCTGCGCATACCACAACGACCTGCGGCTACCACGGTCGCCGTCTTCCCGGAACCGCGAGTGCTGGATGGCTAGAGCCCCCACTCTGGCCGCCCGCGATTCATTCCCCTTTTAGTCGCCTCTTACGACAGGCAGAGGATACCTCAGTTCTATTACAAGCCCGGTACTACAGGGCGTGTTCATATTTGTACTGTGACTGAGTTAGGCCCTGTCGACCGGATAGTGTAATAAGCGGCGCCCGACGCGATTCCATGCCCGCCCTTTCTGCCGGACCCTGAATACCGTGTCATGTAATTGCCTTTTAAGGTCGATGTGGAATATTTCTTGTTAAGTATCTACTGTAACTTTGTTCTTTAATTTGATGTTTTATTTGTTTTCAGACACAGAAATGAACAGTTTGATTTCAGAAGCAGTTTGAAGATTTATTTAAACATAATGGTTAATTTTATTGCAATGTTATGTTTCGTTGGTTAAATAAACTTATTATTGGATTTAAACGTTTTATACATTGGTAATAAGTAGAAGAAGTATTTAGGTGTGTTAGGACCGGGATAACTGGCGCTTTACGCTCTCTACCTAACCCGTAAGGGACTTGGGCGTGAAGATACATACCCTACATACATATATTGGTAATAGCTAGTTTATAAAAAAAAATACAGAAATAAGAATTGTCGTAATAAGACAGGACTAGATTGAACAAAATCTTTGTGACAATCATATTACTTTACGCCTGTAATTCCCCAAGGGATAGGCAGAAGTAAATGCATGCATGCCATGAAGCGCGCATGGCCCAGCGGCTGGTGTAGATCGTAAGCGATCTGCTCGGTTAAGCACTACGGGCGCGGTCGGGTAATGTGATGGGTGACCGCTAGCGGCAAATTAAATGTGCGTTTCCGTGCTTCGGAGGGCACGTTAAGCCGTTGGTCCCTGTTGCTATCGATGTATAGCAGTCGTTAAACCTTTTCGGAGGCCTTATGGGTTTGAAAACATCCGACAGTGGGTTGGCCACTAACCACCTCCACCAATCCGCATTGGAGCAGCGTGGTGGAGTAAGCTCCAGGCCTCCCCCCAAAAAGGGGGGAGACTCGTGCCCAGCAGTGGGACGTATAATGGGTTGCCATTATTTATTATTTTATTATTTTAAATGTATGCATTCAAGCATTCATGCACACACTCTCGATTCGCCGGTTACGGTTCGCGAGCCTGTTTATATCTCCGCCGGGCACGTTTTACCAAACCCCGAGGTACTCGACAGAGTACTATTACAGTGCTCATCAAGAAATAATGCACATCGAGCCTATGAAAGTGACAATCGGCTAGTTTTGGTTTCATAGAGCGTTATCTCTGCTGCACACTGCCTACGTAAGCATCTGTAGTCCGGTATTGGTCAAAATTTGATCAAAACGGTCGACAAACGTCAAATATGTAAGGTGCGAAAGAGATAACGCTCTACAGACCCGAAATAAGTCGACGTCTCTTCCATTATTTCTTGTTACTGATACCGTACATATTCTCTGGTACTGGGAATAGTAAACTTAAAAAAATTGAGAAATCCCAATAGAACCAGAGATAAGGATTGTACACCGTTGTCTCTGATAGCCCCCGACCCGGGCATCGAAACCAGGACCCCAGCATAATAGTAGCGGCCTGCTACCACCAGGCTACCGAAGTAGGTACAATCAAATAAACCTTTTTCCTAAATCCATAAAATATTGGCTTTTTAAATAATATTAATACATAGGTACGCTTACACTCACAACACCACACTAGGTATAGGTCGCGCCAGGTAAAAAGAACGCTGGCGGTCAAGCTGCGCAGTAGACGATTTATCGATCTATTTGGTGGTATGAGGTGCGGCGCGGGGCGGGCGGGTGACGCACCGCATGCTTACCGCCGCGCTATTGGTTCGTCAGTCGACCTTTGCTATCCGCCCTGTGTCCACGTTACGTTTGTTCTCGAAATACCATCGCGCACAAAAGTGTTTACTTACGAAATGGTTCTACATAGAAAAGAAAGGAAAATGATTTACAATGTATTTTGGTTTATGAAGACAGAGGCTGATAATAATGCAGCTGTTAATTTAAAACAATGTATGAAACGGACAGCTGAGGCAACAAAATGTTCCGAGTCTACAGTGAGACGAATTGTAAAAGGTTCAAAAGATTAGGAATTTCTTACTGTATTCCGAACTCCCGGCAAAAATAAAAGAATTAAACAAAAACCAGTAACAGAACCGGAGAGCTTTGACCAGGGTGTAATAAAACGAATGATCCACAATTTCCACGACACGGAAATAACCAATAGGGCTAGTACTTTCGTGCGCGAGTGTACCGATGCGCGAACACATCCCTTCTACTTTCTTCCAGCGTTCTTTTTACGTGGCGCGACCTATATAAACCTGTGTCGTGGGTGCCGTTGTACACACAACACAGGTACACACAACAACACATACTATTTCCTTAATAATTTAATTTGTGTCGATTCAAGCTGTAATAGTATGTTATTTACCGAAAAATTCGCATGCCGTGAGCGGCAGAACATATGATACAATCAAATATTTAAACCAAAGCATGTAATACTATGTTCTTGTGAATAAATGATTATGATTATGATTAGGACAAACCCGAAAAAAATATCTGTACCTAGGCCATACAGATATTTGTCCCGGTGTGGGGGATCGAACCCGTGACCGTTTGAATCAAACGGTCGTCTCACGGCACTGGACTAACCGGGGGACGATTCTTTGATGATTTTTTTTGGCATAGTACTGTGCAGTTAGTGAGTAGGTTTTGTACGGCCCTGTAATTTCCAGCACAGAGGCATAACACCTTAGGCCTCAGGAGTAGTAACGCACTTACATTTTGACCTTGGTCTTTGTGTGGGTGTCTATAGGCTGCAGTCATCACTTAACATCAATGTGAACTGCAAGCTTGTTTGCCACTTCAATTACATAAAAAAAAAAAGAATTAAGCAATTCCTTTCGTCCATATCAGCATTCAACACAATGCAACAACTAAAAATAAGCGGTTAATAACCAAAATGCGACATTACTAGGTCACTCGGGTTTCTACGCAGGACTAATTACTTGAGTTTCCAATGTGCAAAAGGATGCCTCCAGTAGTGCGTGTCGGAAACTCAACAGCTATATATAGGAGTGCTAAAGCAATTTTGTGGTAAAGATACAGTGAGACTGGATTTAAACATGAAGTGCGCGGTAAGTTACTTTTTTCTTAAATAATGTAGGTGGCAAACAAGCATGCAGTTCACATTGTAGCAACTTGTAGACACCCACACAAAGACCAGAGGTCAAAATACAGAGGCGTTGCAACCCCTGATACCTTAGTGTTGATTATTACGTACATCCACTTGAAAAATGTGATCGAGACATGAAATCGTTTGTTTCCGATTTGTGATGTAATTAGGCAGATCGGCAGAAATAAAATATATTTTATTTTTCATTAAATATATTTTTACTGGTGGAAGAGCTGAGCACTGACGGAACTTGCGGGCGTAGACTGGTGCCTCCTAGTTAGGTAATGCACCGACCGCCTAGACACCTGATTGTACTCAACGCATCGTTGGTTTTCGCGGTCGTTTCTGCCCAGCACGTACAAATCGTGGAAAGAACTTCACTCTGAGGTGTTTCCTCGGTGCTACAATATGGAGTTCTTCAAAAATGGTGTCAAAAGAGTCCTTTCGGGCTGGCAGCGCGTTGGTAACTCCCCTGGTGTTGCAAATGATCATAGGCGACGGTGACCACTTACCAAGTGGCCCGTTTGCTTGTTTGTCATAAACATAAAAAATCCAGTGATCCGCATAGGTTAAAGGTTAGACCTAGATTCAATATGGGGGCGGAGTACCTAAAATCATTTTACATTTTTTACATTGGTCACCATTCATTAACTTCTATCGCCACACAAAAATATATTATGCCCTAGTTCTGTCAATCACCACATGCAAATATATACCTACCATAAAAGAAGCGGTCATTCAAAGAACGATAGAATTCTAATCTACAATTATGTTTTATTTGCAGGTAGCTATAGTGCTAGCCATCATCGGCATGGCCGTCGCCAACCCAGTGCATCCCCTTGGGATTGGATACGGTTTAGGTAAGCAACATCATCTCATCATAAACATAATAATCCCGATCATCATTGTAAAATGTCATGAACCATAATCCATGAACCTCTCAGGAGAGGTTGAGATCATGACCCATCATCAATTACTGCAAAGAAGTTGTAATAATAGGTTGGGGAAAAAGTCTTTTCGCATTATAGTATGTATGAACTTGTACTAAAATCTCTTTGGCTGTAGTATTTGTATCTGGCTGGTTTTGGTATCATTGAAAGTTAAAATTTTAAAGAACATAATTCCAAATTCAAATTAGGCGAATGTGTGATTTTCATTTGTTTTTCGTACTGACAAGATGAGTGAATCTAATGAAGAAATTCGATACATTTTAAAATTTTACTACAAAAAAGGTAAAAATGCAACGCAAGCAGCGAAAAGAATTTGCGATGTTTATGGACCTAGTGCAGTGTCTGTGGGAGTAGCACAAGTTTGGTTTAAGCGTTTTCAATCCGGAAATTTTGATGTCAAAGATGCACCTCGCTCTGGTCGCCCTATTACGAATAAAATGGATGCCATTTTTGAAAAAGTGGACCAAGATCGACTTGTCAGTAGTTACGACGGAGCTGAAAAACTGAGCATTGATCACAAAACAGTTTTGGCGCATTTGAAAAAAGCTGGGTACAAAAAAAAGCTCGATATTTGGGTACCTCACGAGCTCACTGAAAGAAACCTAATGAACCGTGTACTCATTTGTGATTCTTTATTACGACGTAATGAAACCGAATCATTTTTGAAGAAACTGATAACTGGTGATGATAAGTGGACAAGTGTACGACAAGAACGTGCGAAAAACGTCGTGGTCAAAGGCCGGTCAGGCTTCACAGACTGGCGAAACCCCGGTTAACTCGCAATAAGGTGATGTTGTGTGTGTGGTGGGATTGGAAGCGCATTATTCATTATGAGCTATTACCACCAGGCAGGACTATCGATTCTGAACTCTACTGCGAACAACTGATGAGATTAAAGCAAGAAGTTGAGAGAAAGCGTCCGGAATTGATCAACAGAAGGGGTGTGGTGTTTCATCATGATAACGCTAGACCTCACACATCTATAGCCAATCAGCAAAAATTAAGAGAGTTTGGCTGGGAGGTGTTATGCATCCGCCGTATAGTCCTGACCTCGCACCTTCAGATTTCCACCTGTTTCGGTCTCTTCAGAATTTTTTATGCAATGTTAGGTTAAAATCAGGAGAGGACTGCCAAATCCACTTGTCGCGGTATTTTGATGAGAAGTCCCAAAATTTTTATAGCAATGGGATCATGTCCCTACCTACAAGATGGCAAAAGGTTATCGAACAAAATGGTACATACATACTTTAGTTAAATTTAAATAAACTATATTAAAAAATGTTCTGAATTATCTTAAAAAATGCGAAGAAACTTTTTCCCCAACCTAATATTTCCGTCTGTCGTAATCATAATGTGACAATATTGATAAGGTTAGTCATTTAAAGCTGGTAGAATTTGGAAGCAAATGTATACATACATTTGGAGAAACATGTTCCTCTTTAGGTGGAATTAGGGGATAGACATTCCAGTAATGGAGCTCGAGGGCATAAAAACCGACTAAACCTAATCCAGAGATTAGGTTTAAGGGTCCCAACAAAAAAAAAACGTAGATACATATATAGAAGCGTGAGAAAATTGTGAGAATAAATATCAAATCAATCAATGTCTTTCAGAATCTATTTCGAAGGTTGGTCATATCGTTCAACTGTTTGTATTCATAATTCGGGACATTTTTTAATCTACAGTACCTTAACTTGATAGCCCTGAATGTAATGCCAAGTTTAGACAAGAACAAAAAAGAATTGACGTGCCCCCTCTTTGCAGGGAAGGCTAAAGCCGCAAGGAAAACGATGCGCATCGGAAGACTCTCGCACCGTGCTTAAAACACACACACACAACCCGTCACCGTCTGGTCACCCGGTTGTGTTCCATTCTGAAGTCAAGTTTCTTTCCAGCCCCCATTGTGGTCCCATCAGCAGTCTCTGTGAGCTCCAGTGTCATCAACCACGGAATCACTGTGCCCCGTGTGGTGCCCGTCGTGACGCCTATAATCGCCCCAGTCGTGAAAATTCCAGTCGTCAGCACTTGGGGTTGGGGCCACGGAGGCTGGGGTTGGGGCAACGGTTGGGGCAAGGGATGGCATTAAAGCATGTCTCCTGTAACTTTTCATCGGGTGATACCAAAGATTTCATTTCTCATCTCATCTTATTTTGAAGAACTTTTCAAAAACTCAATGCTGAGACTCTTGTAAATAAAGTCTTAAATAAATCTTGTATATTGTTGGGTATGTTTTATTTCATTTCCAATTTGGTTTTAGTGTATCATAAAAAGAAAATTATTGAACGGCAATATCTGGAGTAGTTCTTTCATTTCAAAATGTCGTTGTATTTCAACATTGAGGTTTTATTCCTGATGAAAATCATCTGCAGAGGGATGGGACATGGAGACGGTTACCTAGTAGCCGCATCTGATTCAGGATCTTCTGACGACAGTAAGGCAGGATAATTATTAATGTAAAACCCGACGACCCGGTTAGTCCAGCGGTGTGAGATGACCGTTTGATTCGAAGGGTCGCGGGTTCGATCCCCACACCGGGACAAATATTTGTATGGCCTACAGATATTTGTTTCGGGTCTGGGTGTTTGTGTATACTGTGTTGTATGTGTACAACGGCACCCACGACACAGGTTTATACCTACTGTGGGGCTGTGAGTGTAAGCGTATTTTATTATTTATTTTATAAAACACGTTAAAATATGCCTGGAAAATATGTGTAGATGTCTATAGGCTGCAATCAGCACTTGACAGCACATGAACTGCATGCTTGTTTACAATACGAATTATATTGATTCTTTATTAAAATTACTTATTTGACAGTGGAAAGAGAACGAATATTACGGAGGACTGAACAGAGAGAATGGCAATACGAAGGTATACCGATAGAGTTTCCATCCAGAAGACTTATAAATAACATCAATGATATAACAGAAACAACAACAGAATCGACAAGTAAGATAAATTTAAGCCTGTTAAAATAAAATTCCATTCTTATAAACCGTAAATTAGTATTGGAGTAGTTTAGAGTTCCAAATTTTGACGGCGGGGGTACCATCACAATCATCATCATCACGACGACAAAAGACGTCCATAGCTGGACAAAGATCTCTTACAAAGATGGCCACAACGAACGGTTCTAGGCCGCCCTCATCCAGCGATTGCCCGCGACCTTTACTCGGCCTCGATTTACTAGGTCTATCTCACCGCATTACCTAATTTAATTTATTTGCCGCCATATCAGTTCATCAGCACTCTTGTGTTCCGGTTTGGTGGTATTCGATGAGCTGCAGTATTCACTTGCAAATATAGAATCTATAAAAAACTAAACGTCACTCAGAGATTGTATAAGATACAGCAAAGAACGCAAAGACCATTTCATAATCTGCACTGTGACAAATATAAGTCCATTTGACCACGAAATAACCACAAAATAAAGGACATGCACATCGTTCAACAACTTCACCAAATTCATCATAAAAACACTTAAACAGTTTAACCAAACTGAAAACTATAAAAAAGGAATAGCGGAAAAAAAAGCAGTTGTCCGTATTCATCAGCGAGAACTTTGTTGTGTGTAACCAAAAATAAAACCCCTGCGGGATCACACAAGGACCTGAAAGGAGTAGAAAAAAAAAACGAAATTCGATTTCGAACGTCGTCACGAAATCTCAGAAACAGCAAGTAGGAGTTTCAAATTTAGCATGGGGTTTTTAAGAACGTAGCTGCTCACTAAGACACGATTTTGCGAAATTCGAACACAAGTGGTTGTTCTTGGGGCTGATGGTTTGTAATCGTTTACAGCAACAAAAATGACCTTACGTCCACCCTTGGACCCTCGGTACCGGCGAATCTTCAACGCTGACGAAGTAGCTACAATCTCGGACTTCCCGTTCCTGGCAGCGCTACTGGTGAACGACCAGCTCTGGTGTGGCGGAGTCATTATTGAAACAGATAAAGTTCTCACTGCCGCTCATTGTTTGCAGTTGTTGGTATTGCTGTTCTTTGATATTACCATTTATTTTGAGTGCAGTACCTTTTTTATGTGAGGACGGTGGCATGCGTGGGAAATGGAGATGGGTGGGAAAAGGATTACAGGCAGAGGCGGATTTCCCTATAGGCCGAGTAGGCCCGGTCCTAGGGCGGCAAAATTTGGTAGTTTTTTTTTAAGTAGATGCCTACTTGTAAAATCTTTTTTTTTTTAATTTAATTTCTATAGTTTATCTAATTTTTTATGCTTTACAGCAAAGGGAGAGGGGGGGGGGGTGGCAATCATTCATAGGCCTAGGGCAGCAACGTATTAAATCCGTCCCTGACTACAGGCGTGGCGCAAACATGTGTGTAAAGAACATATATTGTGTAAAGAAAAAACAGGAAAAATTAAGCGTAACTTATCTGTAGATGATCGTAAAATATTACAAATATGATTAACTCTCCTGTCTCTTCTCCACTCCGTCACTACGTCTTAGGGTCACTTAATTCAGTGGTCACTTTCCACTGTGAACGATATGTGAGAGGTACTCCCAAAACATGCTGTTGATACTTATTCGTGTGATATAATCTTATGAAGGTAACGGTGAACACCACAATTTTGAGCGGTAGACACATTTCGTATGCTATAATATAAATTCTACGATCATTGAGGCCTCAACCAGCTGACGATCCAGGCGGGACCAGATCGATATCAATCAAATTTGCTGTAAATTAGGATTTTTTAAAATCTTTATGGGAGGTCAGGTCAGGTCAGTCGAATTGACTGAATAAACCTATGCAGGCATACCTATAGGTAATGATGAACTTATGAATACCGATTTCAAAATGCAGCAGAGACTAACGCGATACAACTCTATTCTAACTATTTGCAGACAATATAACAACCGTTTCTTCAGAGAATATGTGAAGATGTTGACTGTTCGAGTTGGGTCCACCAACGCCACAGCTGGTGGAGAATTGTACAGGGTCGCTGAAATATACTTTCATCCGAATTACAAGCCCAGCACACTGGAATTTAACTTCGCCGTGCTGGTTCTTCACAAGAATATCTCGTCCAAACTTGATGGGGAAGCTGCCAAAATAGAGTATTCTACGGATAAAGTGATTCCAACGGATAGTCAAATCACTTTTCTTGGTTGGGGCTCGGTTATAGTGAGTGTTTTTAAATAATATTGGCACATAACTTTAAGTAAAAGAGCGACCATTAATTACGTAAGATGTTTAGATGTCTGGCCTCCCTAGCAGAACACGACCATTTGATAATTTGATAGAATAGATAATGCGACAGCGACTGTGCCTAGTCTGTGACGTAGGCACTGTCGCTATTCTATGAGTTCCAACTCAATGATATAATAATAATAAAATCATATCTACCTAGTAACTTTTTTTTTTTCATAAAACCATACAGCAACACGGGCCACCGGCCGGCCGGAGAGGAGTAGCCATAGCGTTTATTACCGAAGCAAAACAGTCTGCCATTTTTGCGGGAGAAAATTGTGTGACACACACACGCACACAACGAAAATCGTCAATTACTACGAAACTCACACCTTGACTTTAACAAAATACATAAACATTTCACGCACACATTTAAACATCTCGGCAACAGGCATAGGACCACTTGGTCTTGTATTTTGACATAGGGGAAAGCCTGCATATGGCCGGTGACCCGTGTTTTTATTATTAATACATTGCTTTCTCTCTTAAATCCTAGTTTTCGATGGACTAGTGCCTCAAATAGGTTTCTAAATGGAACCTGTATACAGGTCACCAGGCCCGTCCCGCAAACAGTTTGCAATACAGACTCTGGAACTCTACCATCAGTAAAAGTTGTAGAAATTCATATTGAAACTGAGATCTAGACATACATTTTATTTTAATGTCGATAATCCTCAGGGTATTGGAGGTCTGGGTGGCCAAGTGTTGCTGCAGAAGATAGATCTACCCGTTTACGACTTGGCTGACTGTCAGGAGACATATGGACGGTAGAACTCGTATTATATATAAAATACCTGTTTATTTCATTACAGTATTATGTAGTTACATATATATTAGGTATGTGTATACATGCAATATGTACTTTATTGAAATACTAAATGATAATAATAATATTAAAATGATGTTTCGGTCGCTTTTCGACTTCTGTGGTGCAAGAGAAAGACGAATATAGCAGAAGCACGAGAGGGTTTTTTTTTTATGTCTGAAGGTTGACAGATTAGCAAACGGGCCACCTGATGGCAAGTGGTCACCGTCGCCTATGAACATTTGCAACACCAGGGTAGTTGCCAACGCGCTGCCAGCCCTGAAGGACTCTCTTGACGCCATTTTTGAAGAACCCCATATTGTAGCACCTAGGGAACACCTCAGAGGGAAGTTCGTTCCACAATTTACACGTTCTGGGCAGGAACGAACGTGAAAACCACACCGTTGAGCACTGCCAGGTGTCCAGTCGGTGTGGGTGGAACTTCTCACTTCGGCGGGTAGTACGGTGTAGGAAGAGACGGTGACACCATGTCAAACAGTTCAGCAGAGCACTCACCATTGTAGAGACGGTACAACACGCACAGACTCCCAATGTCTCTGCGCAGGGTCAGATGTTCGAGCCTGTCAGTAAGTCCTGGATCGTTAACAATACGAACGGCGCGTTGGCGTATTTGGTGCTCTACTCTCTACCTATCTCGTAAAGGACTTGATGATTTAAAGGGTTAATTTAAATTAGCGCATCACCTCTTTAGATCAATCCGAACAACATTTGTTCTACAACTTTTTACAACTTGATAAATAACCCAAAAAAATACCTGAGCAAAAAATGTTTTCTTAAGTTCAAAAGAGCATTACCGCCGCAGCGTCATCCAGCAATCCCACTCCCGCTGCACGTAGCGATTATATGCCTAGGCAAGGTGCGTGGCATACCTACGCTCAGAGTAAATGCCAGTTCATAAGGAAAAAATAAATTTGTATGGGAAAACTTAAATGTTAATAAAAAATCGTAGGAAAAACGGAAAGAAACATTTGACTTCGGGCAGGAATCGAACCTGCGACCTCAGGATAACCAGTCCAGCCGCTTTCCACTAAGCTACCGAAGTCCCCGAAGTAAAGCGGCTGGACTGGTTATACTGAAGTCGCAGGTTCGATTCCTGCTCGAAGTCAAATTTTTCTTTCCGTTTTTTCCTTAGTTTCTAAAGTTCACTTGCATGTGTTATTGCAAAAAATAAATCGTACAAAAAATCGTAGAACAAATGTTGTTGGGAATGATCTAGAGAGGCTGCCTGCAAAAGGTAATGTGCTAATTTCAATTAACCCCCTATACTTAAACATAATTAAAAAAAAAAGCTACATTACAGTGACCTGGTGACTCGAAACAACTTTTGCGCAGGATACATAACAGTAGCCAAAAACGTCTGCAATGTAAGTTCAAAACAACGTTTGTTTATTAAGAACGTAACGCAAATTCAAAATAATATTCTTATATTTATTATTATTTAATTATAAGACGTTTTTGATAGTCGATATAAGCTTTAATTTAGACAAGGTAGAACTGAAGATATTGTACCAATTTATTTTTTTACCTTCAACCATAGATTAATAAAGTAGTTAATAAATCTATGCCTGCAACACTATTTCAGCATGACGCAGGAGGCCCAGCAATCATGGATGGCTTGCTAGTCGGGATATTATCGTTCTCCTCCAAGAGATGTGACGTCACCGATCAACCAGCCGTGTTCTCTACCACTGGAGTGATCGCACCCTGGCTGGAATCGCTCGGAGACAAGAAAACTATGTTAACGTAAGTGGGATTACCAGCAACGAATCTATGGGCTGAAGGGACAATCGGAGCGGTAGAGGTAATATAATAAAACCATAGAATTATAACGCTAAGAAGCGAAGTCAACCCGCGCAGAATTAGGCCATTTCAGGTTAGCCTTTTAAGGCTAACTCTGCTCGCCGGCCGTTCATTCCCGCGACACACACGACACGGAGTGGAGCTCCCGCAATAATGAGAAATAAGAATTATTCTGTGGTGAAATAAAACCAATGTCCTCCAGATCGAATTTCAGCCACTTCGGTTCACACGGAGAATAACCAACTGCGCTGGAGATATTGTAGTGCAGAAGTGTATGCGCAAACACAGGTGCACTCACTATTCCACTCACTCTCATAGGACGGCAATCCGACACGACTGGAGAGAGATCGGGCGCAGGACCGACGGCTTTTACGTGCTCTCCGAGGCACGGGTACCAGACTCCGGGCTAATAGTAGGAATATCCCCTCAGAAAAAACCTAATAACACAATTTTTCAGATCCGGGACCACAGGCTTCACTATCGCAATTGCGACCATTAGGCCATCGAAGCAGTCAATAATATAATCTGTGTATATACAGGGTTAATTGAAATTAGCGCATCACCTATTGCAGGTCAATCCCAAGAATTGTTGACTTTTTAAAATTCGTAGCTGTCACCGCATTACCTATCTGCCGCCAAATGGTAGTGTTCAGCCCTATCATGTTCGGATTAGATGTATGGCCCCGTTGTAACACCAGACATAACTTAGGTGTCAGGGGCAGTAACAACGTATTTTATTTCAGTTAATATAACTACGTCGCGCGTCGCATACGTGTCCACCCAAAGGTTAAATTATTAACGCAAATTATATTTAATTTTATCTTCTAGTCTTTTTTTTTTTTTAACAGCAACACTGCAATAAAGCCTCAAGACTGGATCAACCAACAATGAAACAATATTCGTTACATTAATAATATATTTCCTCTAATACTGTACACAGCAGTTTCAATTGCACTCTACTAATTAAAAAGACAAATAAAAACATTAGAAATATAATAGCATATTTCATATATTTCTATTCAACATACAACATTGAATAACATACAATTTTTCAATATTAGGCATTAATTTTGTTATGTGTCTTTAACGGATTATTCCAAATTTCGCATTTCAATGGAATGATATCGAGCTGATTTCCGATTATTCTTAATATTGATTTAAATAGGGCAAACGAAGCTATCAATTATTTACAGCGAACGATGGCGCATTACGTTGGCGCCAATTTTGACAGCTGTCATAGTGACAGTTGACAGCACCGCGCATTCACTTACGGCGCCACGTACCTAGAGATAAAATCAGAATAATTATAACAATAACAACTATAATTGGAGGTTCGCAGTGGGTTTAATACGCGAATATTGTTACAAATGTGTTCGCTTAGACAACACGGTAGTTAACATGAAGCTCCGGTTTGATGTCGTATACCAAGTTCAGGATGTCCTTGATTACCTGAAAATCAATATTTCACTTTAAATAATGGCCTACAAATACATTTACTACTTTGAACAGCAAGAGATTTTTTTATTGAACTACATTTTTTATCTGTAATGTTGTCTTTGGTATGTTTCACATGGCAACATTAGCAAATACAACCACAAGACGAAAAAGGAAAACTGTAGTTATTATCAATTTTTAATCATTTTATATTTCTCTGAACAAAAGGATTCAATAACTTACAGCCTCCTGTTGTGTCTGGACCATCTTGTTCATCTCCTCAATCTTCACTTTGGTCTCGGCGTCAATCTTGGCGGCAACACCTTCCCTTGTGCCCATGTGCTGTAAATCAATGAGAGATAACAGTTTAAGTATGTCAGCAGAAAGATCGCTTTATTTGAACATAAATGCTGATTTGTCTTTGATGTAATTAAATAAGATAGTATGTCTATTTATTTGCTGCTAAGTCTTAAAACCATGACATAAATTAGAATATCTTTTGCTGCCTAGATTTCATTTGTATAAGTATAAAGCAGCTGAGACACCCGAAGCTGAAGGAAATAACTTATTTATGAAGAAATTCTATTGAAATCAATTTATATCGCTAATTTTACTGTCAAGTTTCAAACTTAAATCGATATCATAATGGCATCACAAAGTATCAGCCATGAGATCACTCAATGTTAACTTTAAGACCAAGAGGCACAAAATGCTATCTAAAAAAGAAGCCCAACAAGAAACACAACAGTAAAATTGTGATATATTCATTTTTCTGCTTTAAGATTTTCTAACCATGATCAGTTTACGCTTTATTGATTTTTACATTTATTTGACATCCCTTTTTAAGCCTCTGAGCTAATAAGTGAATGGTCAGACTTAGGGTGAGATTTACAGACCGCACTATGACTTTACTTTCAGCAAAGTACGCTTAATAAGTGTCAAAACCCATACTGAACTGACAATTCTAAGGTGTAGCGTGGTCTGAGAATCTCACACTTAGATAAAGACTGCAATTTTTTAAGGTCACAATATATACCTTGGCCTCAAACTCTTTGAACTGCCTCTCACGCTCCTGTCTGTACTTCTCCACCTCATCTTGAGCCTCTTCCTTGGCTTGCTTTAGGCGTTTCGCTTTTCCTGTAATATGATTTATGATAAATTAGACGAGTCTTCAAAATGAGCATGTTTGTAAAAAATTATGAATATGGAAGGACAGGAGATTTACAAAGTCCCACCCAGTTTCTGTCTACCTACGTAATGAACTTTTTAATGTCTTGAAGTGGCAAGCAAGCATACAGTTTTAATGACCTGGTTAGCCTGGCGGTGTGAGATGACCGTTTTAATTCAAAGGGTCATGGGTCCAATTCTCAACCAGGACAAATATCTGAATGGCCTACAGATATTTGGTTTAGGTCTGGGTGTTTGTGTATGTTTTTTGTGTGTACAACAGCATCCACGGCACAGGTTTATACCTAGTATGGGGGTGTGACTGTAAGCATATTTATTCGTTTGCATTGAAGGTAAGTGATACTGCAACCTATAAACATCTACATACAAACCAGAAATATCAATGTTAATGCATTGCCACTCCTGGAGCCTAGTTTAGGTGTTGGATTTGGTGTAAAGATACATAATTGACAGATAATTGATATGTTCTATATAAATTTACAACAACATACTCCTGATTAATCTATTACTTTAGAAATAAATCAGAAATATTTAGTTGGAATTTAAATTATGCAGTTGATGTGTGAAGCAAATTATTTTCACCATTTCAAATTGAGTGAGTACAGAAAATTATGGACCACGAAATAGATAGGGGATTAAGATAAAAAGAATGAGTTCCTATAAGATGTAATCAGTATTCACATAATGTTAAAGGTCAGGTAAGAATTTTTTATCCTTGGAAGTAGTTCTAAATACAAACCTTTCACAGACTGGAACACCTAATGACAGGGACGAAGGGACAGGCAATTCATACAATCAAGTGTAAGGTTATTAGAAACATTATTTTCCCTGTTATTTCTGATCTAATGCAGCTTAACATGTGACAAAAGTCTAATTAAACACATCGTTGTTTCAATCATGACCATTGAATATGCGCATCAAGTAATCATTTACAGAGAATGTAACAAGGATCAAGTTTGGGCGTAGCTCTATGAGATGTAATATTTCAACAACTTACGCTTTCTCGCCTCCGACACCTTTTCTGCGGCGCGTTTCTCAGCAGCCAACAGTTGTTGGATCCCCTGTGTCTGGCTCGCCATTTCTGATGATCACAAAAACTATGTCGGGTTGCAAACGAGACCAAGGCACAAATCAATAGCGATTACAGACGTGACGAGAGCTAGTCATATGATTAGTTTAGTTCCACCATGTTGTCGCGATTGGCGCTGTCATCGGCTCGTGCTTCGCGTGCACTGCGTGCACAGGAACATGCTTTCGAACAAAATGCAAAAAAAATATTAGGAAATTAGTTGTAATGTAGTTGAAGGTAGTTCGTATTATATAAAGGTTTTATCTTTTAGTTTTTATATATCTTAATTCAAACAATTTATATGTATCTAAATGAAAAATCATAATTATGAACTTATCAACTGCGTAGAATGGAGCATTCAGAACAAAATACCGCAATGTTGACATTTTGCGAAAAAGTAATGTCGTGATATCTATAAAGATGGCAGTACATTCGTTGACAATAAAAAATAGAAAGTTTTAATTTTATTACAACTAAAATTAATTTTTAATTTACTGGTGAGTACACAATGTACATAATAAATTAATTGAAAATATAAATCTCTTTATTATATTATTTAGTTAATCTGTTTTTTTTTTAATATTTTCTGTTAATTTATCTGTCTATCAGTCATGAGATGAATGACATGACATGTCATCATGACAACATACAAAACGCGGGTAATATAAAGAGACATATAAGGTAAGCCAAGTTTTTAAATATATTTTTATACTGAAATGTACTGATAATGCTTATTATTTAGTGGCGTTGTGTAGATCAGCTTAATCGTTTATTAAATGGCTTTCATATTTGTCTAGAAAGTTTGCGAAAAAATATTTATCCGTATGAAACATGTGAAGCTTTGAAAGTGGAGAAAAAGAAACAAGAAAAAAAAATATTTGTAAACCAGAACTAACATGTTTACGTAGAATATGTTGTATGTTGTGATGACAGTAGGCAGTAAAAATCTTGAAATATAGTTAGAAAAAACATTTTTTATATAAGTGTATGAGAAAAAACATTTTTTTTATTTAAGTGTATGTGAGTTGTGCGAGGCCTAATTCGAGGCTTCTGTAAAAAATTCATGACATGAGGGAATCGTCATTAATCGCACCATCTCTTTCACGCCTATACATGAAAAATGAAACAAAAACTCGACACTGGTGTAAACATTGAGTATTTGCGTCTAATGTACCGCAATGGACGTTGTACATTGACTCATCATTTAGTGTTAGTGGGATAACGAGGTGTAGATAAAAAGCAATGATTGCTGTGTAAATAATTTTTATTTGCATGTACAATAAGGTCGAGAACCGCGTCGCCTATCCGTGGCTTCGGTCACGTCACTGTTTCTTTATCATTTCGGTGGCAAACTTAACGTAGTATGGCCGTCGTATGGAAGTATTCACAGTTTTACTTCCACAAAGAATACGCGATAAACATATCTCAGAGCGAATTAAGAAAGACATTTTTAAACAAATACTTTACGCGAGTGAGATAAACAGTTTATAAAAGTGTTTCTTTGTCGTGTTAAAAGAATATTTGATCGACCTCGTTATATCACAAAATTCACGGTTTTCACCAGCATTAAAATAAACAAAATGTGGTTAGTTAGCCAGCCGAATTCTGTGATTCTGGAAGTGAAGGTTGACCCCAACTCTATTGGACAGCAGTGCCTCGAAAAAGTAAGTTTAAATCTTAAAATATTAAACATGTGTTTTATTTACCTTGAGTACACAGTGATTGTGGTTTGCTTTAATCTGAAAAGTTGTTTACATCTTGTAATTAACCAGTGTATTATAATAAACAACACTTAATAGTCATTTCTGAATTTTCTTCATAGTAACCAATAACCGGTTACTGCCTATTTGCTTTATTTTACCTAGGTTTTTCATCCGTTTAATTAGTACATCCATTAAATATAAATTAAGCTTATAAGTGTTTCAAAATATCATTTAATATAAGAATTATACTAACAGTGACACGTTTGCATCACCATTTCATTAATAGCAATCGGTAGAGTTTACCTTGCGGACTTTGGACTCGGCATTGTTCATGCCACTAACATCTTAGCGTTGATAAAAATTGCGTAAATTTATATGTTTTTCAAAAGAAAAATGCGTTGCGTACGTGATTATTGGTTGTTTACCACGTTTTTATAATGTCTATTAAAAATAGTTGAAATGAACATAGGTGCAATGAATTAAGTTCCTGTTTTCAGTAGCTACCTATAACTTTACTGTTTGTTATGCATGGCGCCGAAACACTGCAAATACTTGTCTTGGCTGGAATCCAATGCAATTATAAATTGATATTGGGACAATCCAAGAAACATCCATTTAAAAAAGAATCATGGCAAGTTTCATACATTGATTTGTACAAAAAAAGTTAGGAAAAGGTACTAGGTAAAACGGATTAGAAATATTATCTCGGGAACCTAAAGAACATTATCTGGTATTTAAAATATTTTTAAATCACCGGAATAAAAATCGCCTTTCCTAACAACAGAAGCACTCCATACTAAAGTTCATATTCAAACTTTTTATTCCGGAGAGTTAAAAATATTTTAAGTATCAGGAAATGTTGTTTAGGTTCACTGGATAATATTTCCATGATTTTACCGTGTACCTTTTTTTATTTTTTTCTGTACAAATCTTGCCATGATCCTTTGAGAATTCTTTACTTGCCTCATTTTAGATCGTAACGAAGCGAGTTACGAACCATTTTCTTTATGTTTTCATTTCCAATTAATGGGATTGAATATATGAATATGTAGTAGTCTGAACCGTAGGCACACACTACACCTTGCCAGGTTCATTCAGGTGTAAAAAAAACGAAGGTTTTAGCCTTAAAGACAGCAAGGTTGTTTTCAAATGCCCATTAGAAGTTTCAATTTAGATTATTTTCTATTATATGTGCTATTTAGTTGACTGAATATTATTTTACAACAATTTTGAATTAAAAATAAATTGGTGTGTGCAATAAGACGGCGGTGTCCCCTCATTATAATTAATCAGAAATTTGAATTATGAAGCTTAATACCATAATAGTCAATGTCGATGGGCAACGAGGACGAAATGGTCCTCAGAATAGGGACAAACCTACACAAAATGGGGGCCTGAAAGATTTCAATGTATAAAAACAACGCAACAAGTCATAAAGGTAACGTATACGTAGGTAACTGTAAATGGTCTTCTAAGTACATATAGGTACCTACCTCATGGTATCTGCATACAGTAACCGGATTCACCCGATATGCATTGAGGGAGGTCAGTGAGTTATTTCTAAGGCGATAAAGTGCGAAATTTATATCTGCAGTTCTACTCCATAAAGTCGAATACAAATACCTACACGTCGCAAAAAAACAGTTTATCGGGAGTAGCAACTGCCACATAAGATAGATGCATAAATAGGTTCGACCCTACCTATTTACCTAGTAAAGGAAAAATAATATGTAGTTGCAGGCAGGTGATATGCTTAATAAATCGACATGCCCTTACCTTAGTGCATCGGAATGATTACAAGACAACCAAATAATGCTAAATTGGTACCACTACCTACTTACCTAATCTCTTTTTTTTACAAATACAATTAGATAGGTATGTTATAAAGTACCTACTGGCTTCCAGTTCTTCAGATCTTACAAAACATTTTTCATCTGTACTAATTTGATGAAATTGTACGTAATAAAAATAAACTAAAACAGTTTAAAAAAATCGTGAGCAATGAAATTATTTCATCCGCGCCAAATCAAGGCGCTGGTATTCTTGCTCGTAACACCGGTGATTGTAACGCGGGTACAAAGTCCAACCGAGCCAGCTGTGAACTCTCTAGCGACCATGCGCTGAGCACGTGCACGCTGCGTGATCGAGACACGAAACGGAACGTTACGACTTTTGAATTTCGTACAAAGAGGGGCCATTGTTGTTTTTCGAACGTCCTACTTAGGTATTTTTTTAATTTTGTGAACATGGAACGATGAGGTTACTGCCAAATGGAAATGAAATCATAATTGACTGCCTAAATACCAATACCTACATGATGGGTATGTGAATATGCCTACAGATTAAACTTTTAATCTAAATCGAATTTTTAAGGCCTCGTAATAATTATCGAGGGTTTTAGAACATAATTTGATGGCGAGATTCGTTTATGAAATAAGTATTAAGTCTCCCCATATGTCAGTTAAACACTGGTGTTTAGTATGACTGCTGAAACACGGTGCGATAATGTAACCTTTTATTGTAAGCTTTGATTATATACACGTCTAGATGTTTTGAACATTTAAGTTCACAAGAGTCCAAAAAAATATCAGTTAACTGTTGGCTCATAACTTCGATACTGTCATTGTAACGTAAACACGTCCACGTCTATGCTTTCATTATGACGATTTGCGCTATTAAAGTGTTCCGAAATTACAAAAGAAGAATGAAAACATCTAAAAACATTTCTTATTATCGGTATCTACACATTTCATAGTCCTAAATGTATCCCAGAATTAAATAAACAATATTTAATTTTATGTCGCATTTGTACGATTCATTGAACGCCATGTTTACTGTGTTGCCAGTTTTTGATTTAAAATCTTCCCAGAGAAATATGAAGTTACAAAATAAAATCTATATAAAATATATGTTTAATATACCTATATTTATTTTAATAACATTATTTTACTAACCCCCGAAGGAAAAAGAGGGGAGTTCTAAGTTTGACGTGTGTATCTGTTTGTGAGTTTGTAAATTTCCAACGAGTGGATCAATTCCAGATTTTGATTTTGTTCTTAAAAATATATTTATTTTCTCCACGATAAAAATAATTTACACTAAGAACAAATAACTAACGAACGATTAACTTAAGCTAATACACGTACCAATACAAACAAAAAATTGAAAATAACTTAAAACGAATAACTAAAGATACTGTGAGACGACCCGAAGAATATCGTAATATAATTATGTCACGCATGAAAAAATTGAACTCGACTTAAGCTTATTTTCCCTATTTTTAGGGGAAAATGTCATAAGCAAGTAACATTTTCAACAGAAATTTCTTTAAAAATAAAATATATTTCACAAGCATATGTTAATGCGAAATAATATAAAAACAAACGTTTTCACCAGTTGAGTAGTGTGTGTAAAGCGAATAAAATATACATACTAGCGTGTGTTACACGCACACAAGGATTTTCGAATTGGACATTGTTTTTGCAGCGTTTGTTAGGCGACGCTCCATCTAGACGTGTATATAATCAAAGATTCTAAGTTAGAATTAGGAAAATTATTATAGTTAAGTAGGCTTTACATGTTTACGAGTAGGTACCTACCTACCTGATAAGTCGATCATCATGAAACGTGTAGGTACTGAGAAGCGGGACTCTCCGACACGCGCTTATTCGATTTTTCAGATGTGTTCACTTACATGTATGGGGCCACTCATGTTTTTCCTACATCACACTGACAATACAGGAGAAACATGTATAGTATAGGAATAGAGAACAAATTCCCGTGTTTGTGGTCATTTAACCTTTACGCATAAAGCGTGAGTACGAAGTCCAAAGCAATAGATATATTTAACTCGATTCACGGTTGTTAGGTCCACGTATTTGTAATTCATGGGATAAATCGGGACTATCAAGGTTTCAATATGGAAATTTTAAAGAAACACTATCGTTGCTACCGATTATATTTGAAATAGGCTTAACTACAATTTTACCCGTTGGAACTGCCTTAGTAGCCTAGTGGTAGCAGGCCTCTACTACCTCCTAGTTTCGATTCCCGGGTCAGGGGCTAACAGAGATAACGGTTTAAAATCCTTTATCTTTGGGACTATTGCAATTTTTACATTTTCTGGAAGTTTCCCAGTATTTCAGTGTTTGGTAATGTGCCCGGAGATGTCAGGCTCGCCACCTGTTACATGGGACAGAAACGTAACCGGCTAATCGTGGGTGTTTGATGTATGCTTGAATACATGCATTTACCTCTGCCTACCCCTTCGGGGATTACAGGCGTTCAGTTACGTTTTTTGTTGTCTAAAGCAAAAGTCTTAGGAATCGGCGTGCATGTATGAAGAGAATTATTAATGTAGAAGAAACATGGGAGGTACCTATGTCAGGATCGGGATTTCTAGCGCGTACCTATATACATACTGTCTTATTTATTGCAGAAGGTTTAATCAAGGAAGTATTTTTTTTAATTATATCATCTACAATCATTTTAGAAGGTGAGTTGCCATATCCGCTTGCCTTTCTCCCATACCTAGCGAAATAACTGCATTATATTGAATCCGTTAATTTTATTATCAAAACAAAGTTGTCTGCCAAAGATATGAACTTCGAACGATGAATTTTTTTTTTGCTATTTTCAATGACTCTGACTTAATTTCTGACTGAGTTAAAATATCCTTTGTAGTTGTTATTGCAAATGTCAGTAGGCTGCAGTATTCACTTACCATCAATTGGAAAGGAACTACATGATTTATTTATTTAATGAAGCTCACGAAGGTGATCCCCAAGATACAGGTCGACCTAGTTTGGGGATCATTGACTATATGTTCAAAATGTTACATGTGTAATGTATGGAAATAAAGATTTTTTTTAAGCAGATTACATGCACATTAGAAGTAATTTAGAAAAGTTTTGATCTGAATCGTAATCCTATCAATACATTTTATTTATTTAATACTTTATTGCCACAATATAAAACATATTGACAAATGGCGAACTTAATGCTAAAAGAGTTCTTTTCCAGTATACGTGTGAACATGTAATGCTTAGTGTTGCTAGGTTACTAGGTTACCTACTATTCAATTTACCCTAGAACATTAAATTGACGTTATTATTTTTAACTAGTTCTTAAGTGATTAATTATGATTTTATCATATATTTAAAATTAACTGTATGCATCACTAAGGTATGGCATTACATTACCATCTCGCTACTAAATCACCAATTAGGTATACTGTCCAGAAGTATGTATAGTAGATGATTAGATACAATTTCTGACACACTGTTACTGGTACCAGCATCTATTCGATTTTGTGTATTGTGTATAGGAGGAGCTCACTTCGCCACTTCATCAAAAAAAAAATTATGATCAAAATTATAAGTTTAATTAATTCTTAGCCCAACCCACTTCTACTGTAGGATACTGAGGTAGGAACTGCCTGTTCTGTCTCCATACCATTGGGTACCATACACGGTAAATCTTATTAATAAACAACCGTCGAGTAGTCTCAGGGCGAGATTCACAGACTGCACTTCAACTTTACTTTCAAGTAAAGTACGCTTCGAACTGTCAAATCCATACTGTACTGACAGTTCTAAGCATACTTTGCTCGCGGTCTGTGAATCTCGCCCTTAGGGTGGGGTCAAAAGTCTTAAGAATCGGCGTGCATGTATGAAGAGAATGATAATGGTAGAAGAAGCACGGGAGGTACCTATGTCAGGACCGGGATAATTGGCACTCCACACTCTCTGCCTACCCCGTTAGGGACCTGGCGTATAGAAGATAATTACATAGGTAGGTACATACATACAACCATCATCAAAAGATTGAAATACTGTAATAATGTTACTAATATAATGAAAGTCGTGTTATTGCATTGAACTACATTTGTTGTTGTGGTTTTGTCCTTGTATTATCATCTGTCTACAATATACATACATAATTCAAGTAGGTATACAAGAAATGGATAACCTCTCAAACGCAATGTGTATGCAGTTCTCTGAATAACATGCACCACACGCGTATGGTTCCCATCCAACTTTATTACCTCTATATAGGTTAATGGGTTCATCTTATTAACACATACAAACATAGTAGCTAGGGATGATACTGAGAATATATTTTTACGAGTGGTATTTTTTATAGAGCAACGGTTGTTAGCCGGCTCGAAGCGCCGAAGTGTTTTTTTTTTACAATAAAATATCCGATATTTTTTTCGATATATGAAATACCGATATTGTTATATTTATTTAAAAATATCGATAAGTAAATATATCGAAAATTCGAAACTTTAAAAAATATTAACAGCCCTATTGAACATGTATGATCACTGCATATTTATCTTTTTTCTGGAGATCTACCAAGATCTTTTTTTTTATTCTACCCGTTACGGCCCCGTTGCAATTAAAAAACATGCTATAGGTACCATGTTTGAATCGTATCCGGAACATAAGCTTCAGCAGTGGGACTTCGGTAGCTTAGTGGTAAAGCGGCTGGACTGGTTATCCTGAGGTCGCAGGTTCGATTCCTGTCCGAAGCAAAATTTTTCTATCCGTTTTTTTCTTTAATTTCTTAAGCTTCAGCAGTGGCCTATTACCACTATCCCACGAAGGCAATTATTAGCATAAAAAGGATGAATTGAATACGTAGTAAAATGTTGCACTGTAATTCGCAACAAGCAGTTTTGTGTATTGCCTAACAGTAGTTTACAACAAATTTGTTTACTTACATGCTATTTCACAATGTAATCCGATATGTTTTCGTTAAAATAACTAGACCAAATTGTTTGGTGAGTTGACATTAAAATTAGATGAAGCTATGCTAATATTGTTTTTCACGAACTACTTAGTTCGTCCGAGGTAAATAGGTACCTACAATACCACACATTTATGGTGATATTAATTGCGTTGCATATTATTATTATTACTTTAAATTGGTACCTACTGGGAGTGAGAAATCTGGAGAAATACCAAGTTTTTAAAGGAATTATCGGAATAATCGTCACTTCTTTCATTACTTAGGTATATTTGAAACTGCTTAACTCAGCGAACATAGTACCGACATAGGGGATTTTAAAATTATTGCTATCTGGACATCTCTGCAGAAGTGTAAAGCATATTATTACAATATCATACGTTCACTAGTTTTTTTTTATGAGGGCGAGACCCATATAAAAGGGGTCAATTGACACTATTTAAACCCCGAGGGTGCCAACCAGTGAGAATTTCAACCCTACGCAGCTTCAGCATTACGACCCGCCCCGGCTTCGCACGAGTGCACATCTAATAAAACATGTTGTGCCCAGAATATTTATTCTATTGAGCTTATCATTTTTCTCATACAAAAACACTATTAATGCAACCGATATTTCGATTTTCTATAGCTTGTCTTACATGCAAACCTGGTTCTGATAACTATATTTGAGAATACAACAATCATTTAGCTAAATTTGTGAAGTCTTTGTTTTTTTTTAATAACAATAAAACAACCGAACTATCGATTTTCAATAAATTGTCTTTCACGCAAACCTTGTTCTGATAACTATAAACTATAATTGAGAATACAACAATCAATTAGCAAAAGTATTTGTTTTTTTTTGTGTCGGACTCATTTAGGCGGTTCGTCTCAAAACGACATTGACTGACTAATCATTATCCCTCCCTCCGCGCGTGATGCGCAACAGTGGGGGTGGATGGTTTGGGGATCGAGGCTTTCTCACTCCCCGGGCCTATCTGCCCCCGAAGCGTCGGGGGCGTGATCCTTGTAGAGAAGCTGGTAAACAGGGGAAACTCGCTGTGGTTTTTTTTAAGGAAGACGACATTACTCTATGAGGTTTTCAACCCGGGCAATCGGCGAGCGCAGAGAGCGCTCTCAGCCTAGATTAAATGCAGTCGTTTTGGTCGGCTTAGCTCTAATCGGCCCTTCCGCTAATTATATTTTTGCAAGGCTAACGATAGATAGTTTTTTATGCTCCCATATGAAAATAGTGAACATTGTATTAAAACGTAACGTAACTTCACGCCTGTAATCCTCGAAGGGGTAGGCAGAGGTAAATGTATGCATTCAAGCATACATGCAAACACCCACGATTCGCCGGTTACGTTTTGGCCCATGTAACAGGTGGCGAGCCTGTTGACATCTCCGGGCACATTACCAAACTTCGAGATACTGAGAAATTTCCAGTAAATGGAAATGCCCAATAGAACCAGAGATAAAGGACTTCACACCATTATCTCTGATAACCCCCTACCCGGGAATCGAACCCAGGATCTCAGCGTAGTAGTAGTGGCCTGCTACCACTAGGCTACCGAGGCAGTTTGTACAATTGTAACATTGTATTGTTATTCGTATACTTGGTTTACATACACGAAGGACTAAAAATCACTCAGACTAATGATGTTTCACCACTAATTAGTTTAATTTGGAGCTACATGTCGGTCAGTGTTTGTATTCGTTACAGTACCTAAATCGTTCCAAATTGAACTTTCCAATTGGCCATTGGACTTTGCTCTGTGACGTCAGTGTTATTGTTCTGTGACATTCGTTTGATAGTGACAATTGGGCTCGTTTTTTCTAGACCACCACTTTGGGCAATATCGTACGATAATGTTTTCATAGGGTTTTGGGCACGAATGGCAGAATATCGATGTATGTTTGTATCTTCACGCCAAGTCCCTTAAGGGGTAGGTAGAAAGTGTGGAGTGCCAGATATCCCCGTCCTTACATACCTCCCGTGCTTCATCTACATTCATCATTATCTTAAACATGCACGCCAATTCCTAAGACTTTTGACCCCACCCTCAGACTCGATCTATTTGTTCAAGATATTTCAGTCTTGATGTTCCTGGGTCTCTGCAACCATCCAATTCACATAGTATCTCTGTTTAGTCTTCCGCTCAATCGACATACTTTTTACAAGCTCGAAGTCGCGGCAAAAATAGAATGAGAAGTTTTTTTTTTTTTTTTGTATTATGGCATCGCTATTACGCATATTGCCAGTGTCAAGTAAAACGATATTTCGCTTTTATTTAAGCAGTGTAAAAGTTAGTTTATTATAGTCATCAAGTATAATATGTAAGTATCAAATAAATAAGTTATGAAGTATAATATGTCAGTCAAGTGAGTTACAGTCAAGTTATTCGAGTAAAGCGATGGCTACTTTACCAGAACATTTACAATGAAGTTTTGGAGGCAACCTGAAAAGTCGTGTTTTCGCACTGTTATTCTATTTCACTATACACGGGCACTGTAATAAACCTATATCAAACAAAATACCACCAACTTTATTCAATATTACTTAAAAATACACCAAGAAAATGAAATAAAATAAGAGCACCATACGCCTCTTTCAAGGTTCCCGCCAAAACTCCGAGAAGTAATTAGAAGTCGGATTTCAAAAATAATGACGTAGATACTGGACTGGTTGTTAGAACTCTATTAAAGGCGGTCAAGGGTATAGATACAACAATATTACCTCATCCATCTACTGATCAATGGTAACTGAGCGCCGTATCTATTGGATTTAATAATGCGAAAGAAAGAAAAAGAAAACATTTTACTAATAATATTATTGTTGCACTAATACAGATACACTATAAATAGGCCATAAGAGAAATAATGCAGAATATTTTGTTTTTTTTAAACATAACACTGCAGTTATTAACTAAATAATAATTTGGTCCAAAAAGAACGAAAATGTAAGTAATAAAAATTGATTATTGTCCTCGAGACTCGAGACGGACTTTGAGTTTTAGATCGTCGATTTCAATAAAAACGTTAATATTAAAATTTTTGGCATGATATTGAAAATTATTTCCTTGACTAACAAAAATTATGAAAAATTCATTTTTAAATAGCGCTGAAAAGGAATAACAGTCCATCGATGTACTGTCGAAATTCTTACAATCAAAAGAGCTCATTATTTGAATGCCAATTGCGATTGCCAAGTTACTTATTGCCATCGCAAGTGTACTGTAATTGCCCTGTTATGTTTACAGGAATAAATAACACTTATAAATATGATCATAAAACATGAAATATAATTTTATGGATGTGTTTATGGTGTCAGATAGCTGTGCAAAGTACGGTTTTATGCGCAATATCCGTCAAAATAATATACGTCATGATAGTTATTTTTATGATCAGAAAACAATTAAAATACCTTGTTATTGATCACTTACGTAATACGTTCAGTCTATGAATAATTTGGTAATAAATCTGATCAGGATTATTAATACATTTTTGTTTCTAAAATTCAAAAATCTGAGAGCAAAATGAACTTTTGAATTCTGTGGTAAAACCGCAATCCGGTTTGGTATTTTTAATATATATTCCTCATACGAGACTGAGTAATTTCAGAATTAATAAAATTCTTCCTCTATTCCTGTAGCTAGTCATTTTCCTTACTTTTACAAAGATAAGTAGGTAAGTACTGACATATATAAATACTAGCTGTTACCCGCGGCTTCGCCCGCGTGTATGTCGTTTTATAAATAACTAAGAAGCCTATATTCTTTCTCAAAGTCAGCTCTATCTCTGTACCAAATTTCATTAAAATCGGTTCAGTCGTTTGGACGTGAAAAAGTAACAGACAGACAGACAGACAGACAGAGTTACTTTCGCATTTATAATATTAGTAGGAAAGGAGGAATGTTATTTGAAATCTATGGTATATAAACTTTTTTATACATTTATTTATCTTTGTTCAGTGTTTGGATGAACCAGGACTTTATAAAGGCGTGGTACATTACGGTACTGTTTTGCCTTAGTCATTGTTTATTCATAAATCCTTATTCTCCTGGTACCGTTATTGTGTGTATGTAGCTATATTGTTTTAAGTACTTGCGATTTTGTGTTCCTTGTTTACAAATTATTATCAGAATTTACGTATTTATACCTACATTACATACCTACTACATAAATCATATTTTTCTTTTATGATAAATTTTAAAGTGAATAGTCAGTCCCGTCTTTTAAGTACACGGGAAAAAATATTTGATGACTTCAAGTCCCATTTGTATTTTTTTACTAATAATGTCAAAAGTTTGTTCCTAAAGTCAGATGAGCCAAAAAATTGCTTGCCTCCAAATCCTTGTCTGACGTATGCAGACTATGCAGCCATCGATATCTCTGCTAAAAATGTGCGTTTTTTTTAAATTCCAATTGATCTATTACGTAGAGTCCGTACCTAGTAATCTTGTAGAAAGCATAACGTTCTATATCAGCGCACGTGCCACCTATCACGTTGAGCGTGAATCTACAGAACCTATGCGATTGTAAACGAATTACCAGTAACGAAACCGGATCTGGGAGCTGAGAGGGGCTGAGAGGTTTAAACTCTCCACAAATAAATTACTCAAAAGTTACCGAAATTTTAACGATTATCTTGCACAAAACTGTTTGTTTGAATTCATATCGTCACATAGAAATTAAAACTATTTTATTTATTTATTTATTCATAATCATCAAAGCTATCATTACAGGGAATGCCTAATGCGATAGAGTGGCAGTCTTTAACTTACTGCTTATTTAATTACTAACAGGATTTTTTTTAATTCTATTTTTTTAAAGGGGTTTTGTCTAACGACATGTCTACCCCATCGTACCCAATACAAACTTAAACCATTACTGATAATAATATAATAAAATAGAAAGGAAAATGTTACTGGCGAGGAATTAACTTACATAATTCTTTTGCGATTTCTGCATTTGTATTAGCTAAAATTTCCTGAAGAAGGCCAACATTCATGAAATTTAAATTCAATTCCTGCACTAGTAACATTCTCTCATTTCTGTTCCGTACAAGGATAATTGTTGTGTAGATGGTTTTAAAATCAACCCGAGATTTCGATAATGCCGGTCGCTTTTCAGCTTCCGTGAGTTCCTTGGTCTCGGGCAGACCGAGGTGACAGGTTCCTGACAGCTGTTCGATTTTATGAAAATTATTGTGCTACCTTCATCTGTTTTTCGTAGCGTTCAGTAGGTAAGTATCGCATCCCATGATGGTGATGATTGCCAAAGACATTATAAGAATATCTTTGATAATTGCGATCAATATTTTGCGAAATTAATCCGTGTTACGTTTATTCCTTTGTCGATTTCCAATCTCTCCATTATATCAGCAAATACAGTAGAACTGGTAGAACTAAACTCGAACATTTAGTGGGAGATGTTTTTTTTTTTTTTTATGTAATGGAAGTGGCAAACAAGCGTGCAGTTCACGTTGATGTTAAGTGATAACTGCAGCTAATAAACACCCACACAAAGACCAAGGTCAAAATTCAGATGCGTTACCACTCCTGAGGCCTAAGATGTTATGTCTCTGTGCCGGAAATTACAGGGCCGTACATTACCACCTGACCGAAACACGATAGTGCTGAACACTACCATTTAGGGGCAAGTATATTAGGTAATGCGGTGGTGCCTACGCCCGCGAGCTCCGTCACTGGAGCTCTACCACCAGTAACAAGATTGTAACATTTTGAAATTCGCATGAGAATAAGAGACGATAGGTAGTTTATTAGGGGACCTCGGTGATTGCGAGTTCCATTGTCTTCCTGGAGCTCCACATAAGTAGCTTTTCAGGAGGACCATCATCATAATCAACATTGACATAGAATTCGGATTTGTTTCGAGCACATTATACCTACCTACTATTTTTTAATGGATCTAACTCAATGTTTCGATAATGTATAACTTCCGGGAGCATAACTTATTACTTACCTATCGCAGATGTACCTAATATACATTCTCGAGACGGCAACAGTAGGTACTTACTATCATTTATATGGGATACACTTAAGTAAGTACTATTCTTATTATTGGACTATTTATCCGCGCATTATCTACTACAATTACAAAACAGAACCAAGACGATAGGTAGGTATTATACTTTAAAATTTACTAATTAATATTTTATTACAAGGTCCACAAGGTGAAAACGGTTTAAATTTGATTATTAATTCAATATAATTTATATATATAATATATATTTATTTAATCAAGTTGATGAACACAGTTTAATCATCAACTTGATGGGTTAATTTTTATTTGTTTAAATAATATTAAAGCATAAATTTATATTAAGATATTGTGATAAATGTATCCTTCAATTTAACATAACTTTTTAATCCGTTCTTTGACTGTGGTAATATAACATGTTAAGCCACTTACAAATATCTAATATATAAAATTCTCGTGTCACAGTTTTCGTTGCCATACTCCTCCGAAACGGCTTGACCGATTTTGATGAATTTTTTTGTGCTTATCCGGTATTTTTTTTTTTTTATGTAATAAAAGTGGCAAACAAGCATGCAGTTCACATTCATGTTAAGTGAAGACTGCAGCCTATAGACACCCACACAATGACCAGAGGTCAAAATGCAGATGCGCTGCCACTCCTGAGGCATTAGGTGTTATGCTTCTGTGCCGGAAATTACAGGGCCGTACATTACCACCTGACCGGAACACGATAGTGCTGAACACTACCATTTAGCGGCAAGTATATTAGGTAATGCGGTGGTGCCTACGCCCGCGAGCTCCGTCACTGGAGCTCTACCACCAGTAAAATCTATCTATGAGAATCGGCCAACATCTATTTTACATAAAATTTTTGGACATTTAATTTTTTTATACCTCTCAGGCGATACGAAGTTCGTCGGGGCAGCTAGTTATTTTATAAATTCAGTTAAAGATTGGGAACGGATATCTATAACGGATATATTTTATCCCTACAAATTACATAACATTTTGTAGGTTATTGATAAATCTTACTGGTGGTAGAGGTCCAGTGACGGAGCTCGAGGGCGTAGGCACCACCGCATTACCTAATATACTTGCCGCTAAATGGTAGTGTTCAGCACTATCGTGTTCCGGTCAGGTGGTAATGTACGGCTCTGTAATTTCCGGCACAGAGGCATAACACCTAATGCCTCAGGAGTGGCAGCGCATCTGCATTTTGACGTCTGGTCATTGTGTGGGTGTCTATAGGCTGCAGTCATCACTTAACATCAATGTGAACTGCACGCTTGTTTGCCACTTTCATTACATAAAAAAAAAAATCCCCTGTTCTAGTGGAACTCCTGCAGTAAGTAAGTTTCTAGTCCATCTTGTACAAAAGTCTTAAAACAACCGGCCCTTTATACCTTTACTTGTATATATGTACCTATTTGGAGAACATTTAGGTCTCAGGGGTAGCAACGCATTACCATTCTGATCTCTAGTTTTTTGTAGATGTCTATAGGCTGCATTTACTCACGTTAGTGCTTGTTTGCTATCTTGGTTACATAACTTGGTGGAATCCATGTCTTGAATACCTTGTCTTAATGTAACACAATAGGATTCGAATTATTATATTGAAAAATGATTGATTAACTCATTATAAAGCGTCTAAAGTCCTTATCATAGAATGTCTTAACATTAAAACAGGTTCCAATATTATAAAATGCAGACATCCTAGATGTTCGTAAGCGCTGACATACACGTTAGTATTTTATACGTTTCGCTGCAAACTTTCACTCGGTTTGGACAGCGAAAAAAACCCGCTTTCGCACAACAGCTGTTACGTGTACACCATCAACGATTTGCTTACAATTATTTTACTCTTACCTTACCTAAGGATATCAATGTATAAAATATATAGATACTGCAAATTCGTTCAGACTATTTGCTTACAGTATTGTTTCAAAAAGACCACCTGTCTATTCGAAAAAAATATAAATGATCATCCTTTGAGAAGACGTCCACTACTGGACAAAGGCCTTCCCCAAAGATGTCTTATTGCATAATATGGGGCGATATGTCATAATAGCCGTGATTGGAATGAAGATTGGCGATCGCAGTGGCTGTAGTTTTACGTTCAGACTCCTTAAACGTATTCTGAGTGACGTATAAGTATTCTTATTGCAAGATTTTGAACGTCATCTTAAAAAAAAATTCCTGCTCTGACCCCAATACTTTACCTTTTGTTTATGACTTGCAATTTGTTTCTAGAACAAATGGCACAGTAAAGAAAATTGTCTATTCCCTTTTGGAAACGACCCTTCAAAGATCCATAATTTATGATCGCTATTGAAAAGTGACTGGCGAGGTGAAGTATAATGATATGACGTGGATCTAAGCCAAGGTTTGCGTCGGATCACGTACACAAGTCATCTAGATCACAAAATCATTGAGTTGTATACAATGTAATCATACGAGATGTTCCCTCGACGCTATAATTTGGGTTCTTTAAAACTCTCGTAAAAAGAGTCCTTCAGAGCTGGCTGACGTTGCAAATATTCATAGGCCACGGTAATCACTATTAATCAGGTGACCCGTCTAGTTGTCTCTTTGACATAAAATGAAATTGAATGTAGATATAGATTATCAACTAAATATGAATTCTGTAATACTACGCTGAGATAAACTCAGCCTTTTCTTTATCAGGCCTACGTAACAGAGAGTGAGGCTATTGACATTTCCAAATTTGGTAGGGACTCATATTGGGGGAGTGATATTAGCAAGATGTTTAGTGAAGCATCTTGCCAATACTACTCCCCCAATATGAGGATAAAGCCCATCACCTCAGTCCCCGTGTCATCTTAATGCAACCTAGTAGTTATATAATCTTTTAAATATGAAACTTTACTAATCTTATCAATTGTAGATTGCAGAGTGTTTCAGGGTGCCTTACATCTAAGTAGATGGTATACGCATTAGAATTTTCAATGTCATTATCAGCCACTCCCATTTCTTTACCAAACCTTTATCTTTGAAGATAGAGCAGCAAAATAAGTTAGGCTTAAACATGATAAAATGTCCAAATTCCTTAACGATCAATATCTACAAGGTAAATTGTCTATATTGGGTTGAATAAACCCAATTTGTTACAGTGATTGACTTTAAGTACACCTATCTACTTTAGGTCGATTATAGACCTTTTCCCTATTTCTAACCTGGATCTGTATTAACATTCCAATCAGATTAATTGGGTCATTCTTAAGACTACACAAACACGTCCTTTGTATTAAAACACAAACTGTTATTGTACTTGTTTTGAACAAAATGAAAACAATAAAGTAAATGCGTAGTAATGTATTGATTCAACAATCGATTATCACGTTTCGTACGCTCAAATAATTGCAGGCGCGAAAATCAATCATTGCATTGGTCATGATAAAGTTATTTATAAATATGATGTTTTGTTTAAATAAAATAATACATGACAATGTCTGGGTATAGATAGATACCCATCTTAATATTGATAGATCAGAGTATTCAGAATGCGGTGAATACTAATGAACAAGATTAAAACGCACGTAGATTATATTTTATGATAAGAAAGCTTATAGTGTTTTCGTATATGTAACACCAATTAGGTACCTATAAATATTTTACCGACTTTTTCTTGCAAACTTTTCTTACTTTTATATTCGTCACACCCTTTGTTCTTTTTTCTTAGACATCGTAATAGAGTGGATATATGGTAAAGATACGCTTACAATGTTCATAATACATGAAAATTGCCAATAATCGTTTTAAATATAATCACCGGTGATATTTTAAACGATTGGATTATAAATACAATAAAAATGTAAATAAATTCCATTTCTTTAAGTAACTCTATCAAATGCTACCTATAAATCCAAATTCCGAAAACACAATCATCAAAAATGCAAGGGCTAGAAATATGGGAATACCGCAAATAACTCTGACATAATTTACAATTAATCTAACGTTGATAAAACAGCACAACGCCCGGCAACCGATAATAGGCCGATAAAGGACAACACGGTCATGGATATCTTTATCATGAGACCGGCAAAAACAATGGGTCAGTGCTTGTGACCTTATGCGTAACTTTACACGTATATGGACGGATAACCTTAGATCATTCGTAAGTAGATAGTAGGACAGCAATGACCTTTTTTATCTTGAACAGCTAAGTTATTCTGTGTGACAAAACTCACATCATCGAAGTGAGACTGATTAGCGTTCTCGTTCTATCGAATGGCGCTTGCTCGCAATTCGGCTGGTGTTTAATTATAGTAGCATCCTACATTTCTTGATATACTCGTACTCCTGTTTGTGCGGTGTAACTTCACTAAAGGATATACTTTCGATCCTCATAACGAGATAAATACTTACCCCCTTATTCATAAACGTATTTTAGCTAAAGTGTTGCTAATCTCTCCTGTCTTTTTCTATTGACAATGCAACTGACAAAGACAAAGCATTCTATAGCTAAAACGTATCTAATTTACGTTTATGAATATGGGCGTTATTGTACTTACCTTATCTTGAGATATTTTATTTTATGACAGGATTACTAAATATAAGTAGTTTTATTGAATTATATTGACGAACGTATAAATCATATTTAATTTAGATAGAGTGTATATTTAGAAGCACGAGAGGTCTGCGTTGCTAGGCATAAATATTAGGTAATGGTTTTCTAATGCTAGCATTAAGTGATACAATGTAATTTTTGTTTATTTATACAATAATGAAAGTAAAAAAAAGACAATAAATGTCTTCTTTCTTCATTTTCGTTCCAAACAACCCAGTTTAAATTTACATACTGCTTTTCATACAATAGACATTTGACAATTCAACCGACCTCTTTGCGGAATTAGACATTGGAACTCAAAACCTGTTTTATGCTATTATTATTACCAGATGGCAGTTAGTTAACATTTTGAATAGGAAAAACAAACTTCAAGTTTCCTATCCATCGATTTTTGCTACTATGTCTGTAACAGCCGAAGGAAGAGGACCAATTAGAATGCAATATAACTTAAATTTCACACTGCTGCAAGAAACAGCCTATTATTTAGTCTTTATTACTGCAGATCTATCTTTTACATAATATATACATTTTTCAAAGTTCAATGTCATAATATAAATGATAGTAAGTTGTCTTATGTTATTATGTAATTATGACGAAATACTTACCTACTACTACTAGTGTGAATATAATTGTACAAACGTAATTATTTCATATAGAACAGTGCAAGAAATGGAAACTGGAAGGAAAAAAAATATTTTGTGCAGGTATTTCATAACCTACGTTTTATCTTTTGAAGAAATATGCAATGTGCATTATAATACATGTTTCTTGAAAGATTATGTACCAATTATCATATTTTTATTCTGTTATCAATGCCTAAAGTTTGAATCCGGTTTAAAGTTCATATAACAGTAGATAAGATTTCATTTCAAATACATCCATCATTAAAAAGATTAAGTACTAATTTTGAGATACAATATCTGATACCGATAGATATATATATGACGATCGATTAATTTTTATAATCTTTTTCCGTTTCCAACTGACTAACAACGTAACTATATTAAGCCTTTGATCAGCAGTGGACGTCTTACGGATGAAATATAGGAACTCCTATTCTGGTATCAAGCTGGCATTTTATTACCAAAACATTCTATGGAGTTAATAGTATACGACTACCTATATATATATAGGTAGGTATAGGTATATATATATATATATATATATATATATATATATAAATATATATATATATATATATTTGGGACTAAAGTTGATAATACCTTATTGAAATCTGTATTTAACACGTGTCCCTGTGCAGTAAGTTAATTATCTGTATCATTGTGAGTATTCGTCTATTTTTCTGTTAGTTTTGGCCAGTGTTTATTATCATGATAAATCTGTAGCTAGAGAGAATAAAACAATATACAGAGCCTAAAGAAATAAAACAAAAGAATCCATTTTATAACAATGTACCTTTAAAAACAATTGTTATATTAAATTAATCAGTCTGTTATTTTAATACACTAATGTTTTCCAGTTTCCAAGATATTCCCACTATTATTAAATGCATACTTCAAATTAATTACTTATTTGCACGCATGAAATATTATGAATAAAATGAATATGTTTTCATCAGTATACAATTTATTAGAGAAGAAAAAAAATTAGCTTTTAATAACGGAATTCTGTCTGCTTATCAATCTAATATTGTTTTTGTTTTCAAATTAAAGAAGTAGGGCAATGGAAATGTTTCAAGAATAGCGCGTAATCAATGAAATGTATGTGGACCTAGTTAGTTACCTTGAGGTACTCCCGTGTGTACGTTACGTTGGTCACGTATACTATCAGCCTTTAAATGCAATTGCAGCTAGCTATTTTCCCCTACATAAACTTACACAGTGACCAGTGTCAATAGCCTTTGATAAATCTTTTGGGTCATACCTACCTACTAAAGATGATAAAATTTGTTTTGAACTATTTATCAAGATCTTTTTTTTCTAGAATTATGAGCCATTTTCCTTATTGTTTTAAGCGATAATTAGTACATTACGAACAGTAGTTAAATAATATTGCGCAAATTTTGTAATTGCCTAAGAAACCAACGGTAGCCTTTGATAAATCTTTTGGATCATACCTACTTACTAAAGATGATTAAATTTGTATTGAACTTTTTATTAAGATCATTTTTTTCTAGAATTATGAGTCACTTTCCTTATTGTTTCAAAGCGATAATTGGTACATAAATTAAATAATATTGCGCAAATTTTGTAATTTAGAAACCAACGGAGGTTTATTTTGAAATACCTGGTTTAAAGATATGTTTACCGTATATGTTCTATTTACATTGTAGATATTACAAAGCTGGTTTGGATTTTGATTCTTTATAAAAAATATTGACACACATTTACTTTTTATCTCAAAATGTAGTCTACATAGACGAAGCAACTGTAAATAATGTATGGATTAATAATATTATTAAAATTTCTTCCATTAAATCCAATTTCGCAACTACCATAAAATTATATTCAATATAATTGATTACAGCGGTTGCATAAATGTTTTTTATGAGTGGAAGCAACCGTGGTATGTTTGTACAGTGCTCGAGTGCTCACATTGCTTACATGTCTCTCTCTTGACCTCTGGAAACGGAAGATTTATGCGTCTTCATACCTGTCCATTTAAAATGACTTAGACTTACATTAAAATGTAGAAGAATATAATCTTCTATGTTGAGAACATTTTTTTTTAATATGCTGCAACTTACCTACCATCAATATGATTTATAAATATTAATAATTTATGGTCGTTTTGAATATTTCTAAGACTTTTCTAAGAATTTTTTAATAAGTTTTTCGCCCTGTCTTATGATCTTGAGTGGTAGCAAACTTATTTCATTTTTTCATCGAACGCCATCCCTTCCCTATCCTATAAATGCGAAAGTATCTCTGTCTGTCTGTCTGTTACCTTTTCATGTCCAAACGATAGAACCGATTTTAATGAAATTCGGTAGAAAGATAGAGTTGACTTTGAGAAAGAACATAGGCTACTTATCCACGCGGGCAACAGCTAGTATAATTATAAATCTTAAACTTACTACACTAAAATTTATTTGATAAAGTCCAATTTACCATTAATTCTCCAAATAAGAGAGGGTCGTATATCTAGTATTACCTAGGTATTTTTCAGTTGAATGTCCTAAGTCCTAATGCTAAATTGGCCCATATGAAAAATTAAGACATGAATTAAACGAGCACTTGAATTGCCTTTAATTAGAATTATTAGTCGTCTGTATGATACTGTTTTTATCTCTCGCAAAGAAACCAACGATATGTTCCGTGAAGTTGGTAATTATTTTGGACTTGACATAATTGTAACCACGCACAAGGAAATAAAATACTAGGAAAGAGAAAACGGATTTAAAATTATGAATGAATCACATACATTGTTCATGGTCACCGTGATTGGACAGTTTAAAACGGAAAAACTGTATACCTGACACAAAAGATCACAGTATTCAAATACCTACTTCATTTCTTGAATTTTATGTAATCGTGAATTTTTACTATGAAAATAGAACATTGGACCACGAAATGCCGATCAAAATCAGGAATGATTCATATTCTAAAAATGACTTAAATAATCGTTTGGAGTGATTGATAACAATTTTCTAATTATGTTACTAAGTTCTCTATCACATCGTTAGATAGTGAATATCATGTAGATACTAGATTCCAAATGTATAACCACTTTCACGAACAAACCGTCCGCGGTTTTTAGTTTCAGTATGCCAATTGTGACGAAATTTTATATGAAATTGATTTGAATTATAGACTACGTACCAAGACTTAAAAAACTCGCAGTCAAAGTTATAAACAACAGGATAAAACTAAATTATACACGGACGACGTCGAAGGCAACAGCTAGGCACTTCATATTTGCCTCTAAATTTCCAATAAAATAGTGACAAGTAAACCAAACATTTACATTTGTTTGAAGACGGATTTTTGGTGTCGCAGCTGAACCGCTCATCATTACTTTGGTGAACCTATACATAGTTAAACAACTACACATCTACTGAGTACGTAAACATCTAATATCGAAGAACAGTTACTCTTTATAATTCTTCAAACAAAAAGCGGTCACGTGCGAGTCGGGCATGTGTTCACACGGTTCCCACAACTAATTTTCCGATTCCATGCTGACATAAATACAAAAGAAAAAAAATTGGGGGAATTGGCAATTTTTGTTTTATTTTCTTGAATTACTTCAAAACTGTTCTTGAGATTCTTACAATGAGGGCTCGCGATATATCACACAGTATAGGTAGTTGGAAAATATTTTTTTAAAGTAAGTATTCAAAAAAAGTTTTCAATCGGCCCATTACTTTCGGAGAAAATTGACCGTGCGTGAGGGACGGATAGACGCACAAGGGTTTTGATTTTACTTTTGAGGGACGGAACTTTAAAAATGAAGCATTAAGTTCGTTGCCACTAATTGGATAGGTACCATATTTAGCCGTTGCTTTTAATACAATGCTACGTGTAGGTACTTGGCTAAAGATGTTCGAGACGCATGACGCAAAGTTTATTATTAGACTGAGTCATAGGTGGATATTTATTATTTTTTAAAAACCCTGCACTTGTCTACATAAAGACTTATATTTTTAAATATGATTAAGACATTCATGTTGAATTATTTACGACAGAAACTTACAAGATACAATATGAAACGACTTTTTGACTTATAAAATCGGATTTGCACTTTTTCTCTTCAGTTTCGTAAATTTTGAAACAGAAAATAGGTAAACTCTGCACAATATGTATCTCTCAAATCTTTTTTAAGGTAAAGACTGGAAACCAAAACATATTCGTTTCCCTCTTGTCTACAATCAAACCAGGAGCCTGTATACCTACTCGTAACATAATAATAATTGAAACGCAATTGAATCGATTCGCTGTTTTGCCCTAACATAAGCCGAACACATTGGTCAAAGATAGACATCGAAAGGATTGCGATTCGGAGGGGTGAAAAATCGAATTATATGGATCTTTTAAGTGTTCTTTTGATCCATTTTTCTTGACTCCACATTCTATCCTTAAAACAGGAGCAAATGTTATTTCACTGCTGACTAAACTAGCAAATCATGTGATGGAATTAGCCAAGGGAAAGCCCACGGTATCCCGTCGAAGCGATTGGATTGCTTCCAAGATTTGCTAGACAATCGTAATGGTGAGAAGGACTATTGCTATGGCAGCGTGAATTGAATAAATACTATTTCACAACCGAGTTTTTACATCTTACGTAGCAAAAACTTCTCTGACCGTGACAACGATGATATTTTATTTTTCCTTAACACAGCCAACAATGGAGCATTGATCATTGATTAAAAATAATTTAAGCATAATAATTTCATTAAAGAAAATAACATTTGCTTCATCCAATTATTTAATCAATTTTATTCGTTTTAAGTAACAAAGAAAGAAGCAAAACCAAAGTTTTAATTAGTTACCTGTAAAAAAAACTCTATTTAATATTAATATATTATTTAATATATTATTTTTCGTAGCACCGTTTAAGTTGTATGAGACGATCTTGATTAATTTACATATTTAATCTTGTTCCTCTTTTATTATTAAGCATAAATTAAAGTTGAAGTTGGCAAATTCTTATTTGATTATTGCAGAAACCGGATACGCGTTGCACTTTAGTCACATTAAAAATATATGGCAATCATAAGAATATATACGAATCAAACACAAAGAACAGACAAACAAGAAACGAAATAATTTATTGTTACAGATATTTCCAATTTTGCACCTATAGGGCCTCACTCCAGTAGTTATACTGTAGTTGTTGAGATACAAGTAGGTAAAGATAAAATCTAACGCGCTAAAGGTTAGTCAGCTCAAGTTGAATTTATTACGGAAGTACTTAAAGTGATTTGCAAAGCTCGAATGATCAATAAATTCATTGAAGGTAAGTACTTTGGATCGATATTTCAAGTGTTGTGAATTATTTATCGTTAATAGATTATTTTGTTATTATCTTGGTTGCTTAGTGAGAATTAGTACTGGACCTGAGGGTATCACACCCTCAGTTTGGAAATTTGCCAATTTTTTGTCAATAAGCTTACTCTCTAAAGCATGAGACTAACCCCCTTATTCATAAACGTACACTAGATACGTTTTAGCTATAGAATGCTTTGTCTTTGTCAGTTGCATTGTCAAATGTGCAGGATAGAAAAAGACAAAGGAGAGATTAGCAACACTTTAGTTATAATATGTTTATGAATAAGGGGGTGAATATTTTATGAATAAGTGTTTAGGGTCAAGGCCACTCAAAGGTAAGCAACATCTGTATTTTGACCTCTGATTTTTGTATAGTTATATGTCTAAAGGCAATATTTTTATTAGGCAATCCATGCTTGTTCCTCATTTTTATTACAAAAAAAGCTCTGCCTAAACCTTCGTTGCAATTAAGCTACATGTGCCCACCAAACCCTGCCTTATAACCAACGGAGTACTTACTCTTTTTAACATTCAACATGTTATGTTTCAACTTTAGCCACAGACAGTTTACTAGTCTGTAATTGGTAGAAATATTCTGTTTCTTCTTCGTCAGGAAGTCGAGTTCGATATGGACAAAAATCAATATTTACATTTGAGATTCTGCGCCAACTTGATAAAATGTCTGTTATATGTCATACATTACCTCACCGGTCGCAACAAAGTCATCTAAATCGGATTAGTTCTGCTGTTGGATTGCCGCCAATATTTGCATTTATGTTCAAGATGTAAGATTAGAAAGGTGGTGCGATATGTATTGCAATCTAGTTCTTAATAATTATTATGTTATTTTATGTGTATAAGATTGTAACCTGTTTTGTATAATGTGTTTAAAAAATATGTATTTCATTTAAAAAAAAAATCGTTCAAGATGAATGCACGTTTTGAATCAGGCCTGTTTTTGTGAGAGTAGAATAACCATTGGCGCAATTTAGTTGTCAGTTACATGTGGATGGTAAATGAGCAAGTCCTGAATATCTAGAGACGAGCTTCAATGTAAATGCGTTGATATTCCTAAGGCTGTAGGTTGTATTGTACGGAGTTATGACTGGAGATGGCTTTGTGCCATGTTTACAACAAAATGCAGCAGCATTTACTTACTGCTACTTTTTAACGGCAGACAGTAGAATCTAGAATCCATTTAGGTATTTCATGTACTCCGATGAAATGAAAGGAGATCTAAAATGTCGTCGAATTTTATTTCAACTTAACCGGACTTCACTAATCCCCTTTCCTTTATAAAAGTAAATGTGATCCCTCAACAATTAAAGCAAACCTCGTGAAGGGTGGAGAAAGACCCATTAAATACCAAATCTATCTAAGCAGGAGGGAGGCATTCAAATTAAAAAAACAATGAGGTCTTTTAATGGAATGTTCTGCCAATATTCTCGAGCCTGTACCAAATATTATTCTCTTCTGTATGACCGTACCCTCCTTTTTATATCATATATATACTCCTTTCCACTTACAACCATGAGCTATTCTATTCTAATGATTAGATAAACTGAGGACATTCAAATATGAATCAAATAAACGTCTTTCGCTCCACGGGATTTATCGTCAAAATTAACACTCTTCTATGTCTTTCTTGCTCTGTAAACATCATAGAGTTTACAGAGCAAAATTAATCTCTAGGCATATTTGCCTAGAGATTAATTTTACGAAGACTGCAGAGCAGATCCATTGGTATTCCAATGGATCTGCTCTGCAGTCTTCGCTTATGTATTCAATTGCCCTACCCGTATTTTTTGCTCAATTTTTTATTACAACCAAATAATTATATTTATTTTGACCACCGCGCCGACATTTTGTACCGACAAGGTGACCCGTTTATGTTGACGTCACACTTATTTACATTAGAAACTGGATTCTGATTTATATGGTATCGACTAGAACAACTATGTCGTACTAAGATAATTCAGCTATAATAGGATTGAGGAAACGTATACACGTAATAAATAATTTAAGTTATTTATCTTTGTCATCTTCGATCCTTTTATCATTATTTGTTTTTCTTTATCAGGACAGAACTAATTCAATTATTGTGTTAATTGAATTAGGTAGGTACCTATCCACGATTTGTACTTACTGACGAATATAGGAAGGTTGGTATTATACGTTGTGTGTCGTCAGTTAATTGAGAAAGGGTTCGATTCCTTTTTACTAGTCTGCGAGACATATCAATAAAGCCCACATTATTATGTGTGTTGAGTCTGTTCTTATAGGCTCTTACGGGTTGTGTCTTAAATTATCTTTATCCTTGAACGGTTCAAGGATAAAATTGGTTCTGATGGTTTAAGTTGAACCATAGAATCGATGAAACAGACAAACAGATTTTGAACGAAGACCCGATTGTTATTTGCTTACTAAATTACCCTAGCTATTTTAATTTCCATTATTTTCCATGTCCCTAAAACTTAGAGAGTATTTGTGGAAAAAAAATTTACTTCAACAATAACTGATGCATTACGTTAACCTCATTTCAATTTTTATCTTTAATGACAAACAAAATTATATTTACATTATCTATCTTGCTTTACTTTGTGGTTGATGACCTGTCTGACTGTCTGTAGATCTTTATTTTTAAATGAATTGTTAAAAACGACATTTATATGTATCTACTAATTATCTGATTTTACTTCATCATTAGGTACGACTACAGCAATATCATCTCAAACTTACATGAATGTATCATTAAATAAAACAAAACATCGTCATTAGAGTAGACAATGTAGACATGCCTAATAAAAAAAACCTAATTACTATGCTATACCTCTACTTAGTAAGTAATTTTGTTTTTCTGCTTTCCTAAGTACTTGAGCTTATAACAAAAAAGATCGCTTATTCAGCCCTAAATTCAACAAAACAAAATCAAAGAGCTCATATTTTTAAAACGTTTATTCTTACATATATCAATATTAAACACCGCTTGACCCAAATTCGCAAATAAATAAGACAGACCGACGCAAATTTTAATAATACACGCACAGCAAAAACAAAATGTCGCCGCAACAAGCGCAAAAACAACTGGGTGAAAAAACTACGCACAAATAATCTAGAAGGACAAATTATAAAAATGTGAATAGTATGTTTTGGGATTTAGAACCACGTGTTAATTCCATGTACGATTAATACAAGTGTTTATTTTAGAAATTTGTGTGTTTAGATTAGCGCGGGTAATGAAGGTTTTAACCGCCATTTTCTCATTCCTCCACGTTACATACCTACCGTTCTTTGTGAATTTGTTGTTTATCTAGGAAATCTAAGTTTAGCTATATATATTTAAGCAAATGCCTAATTTTATCAAGGTTTTGTAATATCCGCGATTTGTAGCCATAAACGTTTTTATAAATACATATATTTTGCGCATAAAATTTACATGAATTTATAATTTGGTTGGTTTCACGTTTCTTTGTTGTTCATCAGTTTAAGTTAGTACTTTAATTTCCAATAGGTCAATATGTATAGTTGGAAATTTACGCACTAGGTAAATTACTAGGTGTATTGTTATTTACTTACGCGATTTCGTGATCATTATGTCCACTATCTACTTATTATTCATGTATTCATAAACGTACAATCTACCCACTACTAAAGAATAGATAATACCTTTGAATTTGTTGTGTTAGGTATCTACGCTGCTCTATTTTCTACTTGATTTGCTGTTTTATTGTTTTCGTATCAGATTCAACCTGACCGTGACAATTATTTCCTTGTCAATCTATGAAAAATGATTTTCAGTCATTTTCGTAGACGATGTAACTTCACGCCTGTAATCCCCGAAGGGATAGGCAGGGATAAATGCATGCATTCAAGCATACATGCAAACACCCACGATTCGCCGGTTACGTTTTTGGCCCATGTAATAGGTGGCGAACCTGTTGCCATCTCCCTTGATCAAAACAATTGAAATATAAGAACGCAGCTTAATAGCAAAAATATTTTACGTCTGTTCTTTGTTAAAATTTTTAAAATTTGCGAATTAAGTTAACTGCAGAACGTCATTTACCTACACGATATAATGAAATTAAATAAATATCTTACATACTTACTATTTACTTAACGTTTTCGAATAATCCTTTTATAAAAAAATGCTTATTCAAATAGGTTGACACACAAATTAAGTTAGTTGTATATGACAATGTGTAGAATAAATTGCTTTATTCTAAAGATCCGCTTCTGTTATAAAAGAAGGTACTTACTCGTATCACTACATGTAGGTTACATTTTAATACTTACGTAAATTGTAAAAAATGCGCATCAAATCTCTTAGAAACAGGTCGTCGATACACAAGTATAATTGTAAGGACTATTGTTTATCTCAAAGTAGTCTTAATTGATATTCTCACACACTCACACATAAATCGTTCATAACAATAGTGGGTAGGTAAGTAGCGGGTAATACATTTGTAACAAAAAACGAAAATGAAGCAGTTAGTTCCAGCACGCTAAGTGTAGTTTATGTAATAAATAATTATTATACTTAATTTATTCAATTATCTTGAATTCAAAAAGGATGGTGGTTAGGAACCTAATTAAATATTTAATAAAACTTATGAATAGATATTAGACACAAACACGCTTTTTTCTGTGGCAATAAAGACAAAGGAAAACGGAAAACGACTCGTTTCAATGAAATCAGTTTTTAAGATTTTTGATTTGAGGAACCTAACAAAAGGTTGTTGTGCAAAAGGTCACGTCGTGTTGATTTTAAAAATAATTTTAGTTTCATACACACGAGATAAATCCGAAAAAAAAAACAAGTGTGTTATTCACACTTGGTAGAAGTTAAACCTTCATAAAATTTCATAAAAGAGACTATAATGCGTCCTATCTCATTTTCTCCCACCTTAGGTAAATTACCCACCTTAAATGAATTTATGTGTCTGTCTCATAGAGCAACACCGGAGGGGAGTAGCAATATGCAGGCTTTCCCCTCTGTCAAAGTACAAGCCCAATGGGCCTATACCTGTCGCCTAGATGTTTAAATGTATGCGTGATTTTTTTTCTGTTCTTTGTTAAAGTCAAGGTGTGAGTTTTGTAGTAATAAACGATTTTTTAAGTGTGCGTGTGTCGCAAGCATTTCATCCCGCAAAAAATTACAGACTGTTTTGCATCGGTAATAAACGCTATGGCTACTCCCCTAAAGTCCGCCGCGGCCGGTGGCCCATGTTGCTCTATGGTCTGTCTCTTTATACTATCGCTCATCGACTTTAAAATCACAACGATGCTAAAGGAGTTTTCACTTCAAAATAGTTTTATTTCAACGCCCTGTTGAAACATGAGCATTAATGAACAATTTTGACGTTTGCCGATACCTAGTTATCATTAACTGTCAAAGTCGTGATGCCACTGTTAACGACTGATTACATTTCTTCCCAATGACTTATTTGAAGACACAAAGACCAATTATATAAATGGATTAGGCAAACACGGCACAATGCATAATACAACACTATTGATATTCAACCGTTTGCATGCAGTGCGTAAAATGAAATGGCGCCAGCTTGAATAATAAAATACTAATTTAGCTTTTAGATTGGCTTCTAGCAACAAATTGCTTGAAGGCTATAGAGCATTTGCATATTGCAGATGCAGTTGTGATAAACGTTAATAAATATCGGTATGGTAGTCAAGAATGATACTGGCGCGGCAAAATCGAGAATACCCTCGAATAAAAAAGTAAAAATATAGAAATGTACTTAACTCCCCTGAATGAACTGAATGCCCCGCCCAGGGTGTGTCTCTTTACGTGAATTATTTTTTTTTGGCTTAGTTACACTTCTTTACATTATTTTTCGTAGGCATATACATATATACAAATCAAGAATATGTAACTCAACTCAACTCATTGCTATCCCTTTTACTCTCGTGCTTATCCATTTTCAATCACATAGTGAATAACATAGTAAGTAGGTAGGTACTTACTTATTACCTGAACTACCTTCTATTTACGAACGTGTAATCCATCATGTATCCATTAATCATGTCTATGGATTCCTTACACCATGTCCTTTAGATTTTTTGCTCAAATTTACATATTAATTATTTAAATACACTTAGTTACTTTAATGCGCTGCCCAAGGTTTCAATTCAACATTAATAAAATGCCAAAATTCTTAATTCAACGTATTTTTTTAATAGTTCTCCAATTACCAAATAGCTCTCGGTGGAAGCATTCTAAAAAAAAAAAAGTTTTATTGGATTTTTAATAAACTGCGAATGTAATTCGGCCATTCGCATTTTAAAAATAAACATGGCCGCCCTTCCCGTAAAATCTGGGTTGTATCACCGCTAAAAATACGTCGTTAGGTACCTACCTACCTACTATAATATCCCCTTTTGCATTATCAATCGTCAACATAACGACCTTCGATATATTATACATATACATACCTACATTTTGTACTGTTTCCATCGCAATAACAAGTGCGTTGTTTACTCCTTTGGCGATAAATATGCGATTTTAATGAATAACAAGTGTAGTGTATTTGTAAACTGTTTGCTGTTAGTCTGACTAATGCGAAGAATGTACAGTGAGGTAGAAATGGAAGTACTTCGAAGGCAACTACATAAAAGTAATCTTTTTTTTTTTTAAATGTTTATTTATTTGATTCTCCACAAATAAAATCTTAAAATTAAGGTTATAAAAACATGAGGTACCTAAATGCTATTAAAATTGTTTGTGGAGACTGATCCCTGAATCTTTAAATATACTAGAATAGAATAGAAAATATTTTTATTTTGAATAGATCTTTACAGATACTTTCAAAACGTCAATAACTCATAAACTACCTAGAGTGAATAACCATTACATATAGTAAAAGCAAAATCATATATTAATAGTAAATTAAAATTATAATTTAAACTACTTGGTTAAAACATAATAATCATAAAATTTTTCAATTCCTTCAATGATAATAAATGAAGAAAAAGAAAAACTTATTCGTCAAGATCAATGTTATTCACTTAGCAGTGTTCCAAGTGCAGTCACTACTGAGAAGAACTCCGCTACCCAACAAACTCACTTATACTAATATTAAAAAGCTGAAGAATTTGTTTGTTTGTTTGCTTGAACGCGCTAATTTCAGAAACTACTGGTCCGATTTGAAAAATTATTTCATCGTTAGATAGCCCATTTATAGAATAAGGCTTTACGACTATATAACATCACACTAAGAGGAATAAGAGAGGTAATTGCATATAATACTTTTTCACCTCTTTTATCTTTATTTATGGGTAGGTTCAGGATTGTTTGATATCTGTTTTAGTAAATAGATATTCATTTATTAATTGAAATAGTTTTATCCAAATGTGTAGGTATAGGTAAAAAAATAATTCCCAATTAAATAATTGACTTTTTATGATTAAGAAGTAGGTAGGTAATCCTGTTTGGCAGAAAAACTATGAAATAACTTTTTATTACAAATTCAGTATCTCTGTATAAATAATATTATAATATTGTAGTTAGGCATTCTTATAACCTTAAAAATGTTATAAGAATAAATATTAATTATTACATTAAAAAATACATTTACTAAGTAACTGATCTTAAAATAAAATTATCTTGAGTAGCATAATAATTCTGCACAGGTGACCAACAAGCATGCAGTTTTCATGGCTATGTGATGACTGCAGCCTATAGAGGTTATCAGTGACAGATGGCAGCACATCTGCATTCGAAAAAAAACTAAAGAACAACTGATTTTGTTTGCAACTTTGTACTATAATTTGTCGGTAACTCAATTCTACTTTTCGAAGTTAGGTACCCATTTAACGACGACTTTAATAGTTTAATTAAATCTATGTTAAACAACCTTTATGATGTAATGTGTACAAAAAAATTGTTACAAAGGCTGTTAGATAATGTTAAAAGCATAATAATACCTCATCGTTTTTTTTATAAGCTACCATAAAAAAATGCGGAGTACCTACATAAACGTGAAACGTAACACACGTGTAGGCACGAAATCTTGATTTCTGTAATTCGAACGTGGACTGGAATTAGTTCCAGTTCAAATTTACCAAATCCCTACTTCCCTGATTTGACGTGTGATAACAATATCAAGCATTGTATTCACTTCCTTGAAATAAAAACGTCTGAAATACCTTCGAGGATATAAAGATCTATATCTTTGTGTCGTATTTTTAAATATGACGTTTTGTAACTTATCAAGTGAAGTTCGATCAGAATGTGAACAGCTTAATTCGACGCGATTTATTGTTTAAAGCAAGTTGAAATCGATCACCTCAAATCATAGAGCAACGCGGCCCACCGGTCGCGGCGGACCGGAGGGGAGTAGCCATAGCGTGTATTACTGATGCAAAAAGTCTATCATCTATTTTTGCGGGGGGAAATGCGTGCGACACACACGCACACTACAAAAATCGTCTATTACTACGAAACTCACACCTTGACTTTAACAAAATACAGAAACAATTTCACGCACACATTTTAACATCTAGGCGACAGGTATAGGCCCATTTGGGCTTGTACTTTGACAGAGGGGAAAGCCTGCATATGGCTACTCCCCTCCGGTGTTGCTCTATGTTTCAGATAGGTAACCCGTTTTGGAAACACATGCGTGATGTTAATGTATATCAATTCCGGGATTAATGTCGGTACTTTACATAAATATTCAAAATGTTTATCGTAAATCCAAACAAGTCTAGATTATAGTCATCACACGTCATACTACCGTATCCATGTATCAGCCTCAACTGCTAATACAAAAACAATCAAATATAGCTCTTATTACGACTGCATAAAGTGGTAATGTGTGCCACCTGATTGCCGACCGCATGCACTATAAATAAACAGATTGCCAACATAGCTACATGTTTATTGTATTATTACTAGTCGTGTTACTCACTTAGATACCGTAAACATTGCTATGTACTTAAAGGTATGTACAAATGTTTACTTTTTAAATTACATGTAGTTTCTATGGCAATAGTGTTCTATTGCACGTACAGTTTCCAACAAGATTGCACAATTTGCACATCGAACGATTAGGAAGGAGACATCGGCTTATTTCGGGTCTGTAGAGCGTTACCTCTTTCGCACCTTACTTATGTAACGTTTGTCGACAACATTTCGATCAAATTTTGACCAATAGCTAAATATAATAGTACTTAGGCAGAGAATATGTACTAATACTACGTACCTATAGAATGGACACTTCGACGTCCCACCCGATTTCCCCGCCTCACCCAACCTCCTCCCCTCTTATGGGCGACGTTTGGTATTCTCTACGGAGTGTACGCGGTGTGGTAGAGGGTAATCTCTGCCGCACACTGCTTACCTAAGCCACACCGCGGACACTCCGCCTAAATTCCATTCAAATGCTTAATTTGGTCTCTATTACACAGACATCGATCAGTGACGTGTATTTACACGTGCACCTGTGTGCGTAACACGTAGAGAATACCAAATGTCGCCCATAAGTGGGGAGGAGGTTGGGTGAGGCGGCGAAATCGGGCGGGACGTCGAAGTGTCCATTCTATACTTAGGATTATTACATATTCTCTGCCTCTACGAAGTCGAAACTAGCCGATTGTCTCTTTCGTATTTCTTGTTGCCTTGTCGGGCACTGTATCTGCTTGTCTTTATCTACCTCATATCTATTCTTAGCGTGTCTCTGTAAGCACATTAAGATTTACATAATCTGTATATTAAAGTAAATATTTTTGCATTTGAGCTTGGCTCATAACACTGTATGCTTTATACAGCTATATGCGTTGATGCGATCGAGGTTATTGTTTTTTTTTTTAAATTGCGCGAGCTACTCTCTTTGCAATAAAACAATTAGTCAATGTCAGTGCGGAAGCTGAAAAGTCCGGAACGAATAAGAACCAAAAAAGAAGAAAATACCTACCAACACATCATATAACATATTAATTAACCCTGGTGTCAAGGAAAAAAGGGAGATGAGTTAAGTTAAAGCCTGGGTTGCACCACGATATTTGTAAAATTTATTGTAACGTTTCACACCTTCTCTAACTTATCTCTCTTCGAGTCGTTTGCCACATAACTGAGGGTCGGGATCTCTACATGGATCACCTTCCGTTTCACGATGCTGCGCCATCGGTTCCGATTTTCAGCTACGTGTATAGCCTCGTGCATTTTTTTGTCGATTGTGGTGCGGACTTGGTCTGACCAGCGCGTTGGGCTTCTCCCTCGTGGTCTTTTGCCTTCGATTTTAACTGTGACGACGAGCTTCTCGAGGTTGCCCCCATCTTTGCGAGCAATGTGACCAAAGTACTCAAGGACTCTTTGTAAGCAGATGGATGGCAGTCTAGTGGACACACTGAGTTCCTTGAGTATCGAGACATTTGTACGTTTCGCCGTCCAGGGTAAACGCAGCATCCTCCAACACCACATTTCGAATGCGTCCACGACTCTAACTTATAGAAATCGGTTAAAGTTAGAGAAGGATGTGAAATACGTAACTTCACGCCTATAATCTCTGAAGGGGTACGCAGAGGTGAATGCATGCATTCAAGCATACATGCAAACTCCCACGATTCGCCGGTTACGTTTTTGGCCCATGTAACAGGTGGCGAGCCTGTTGACATCTCCGGGCACAGTACCAAACTTCGAGGTTCTGGGAAATTTCCAGAAAATGGAAAAATCCCAATAGAACCAGAGATAAAGGACTTTATACCATTATCTCTGATAACCAACCCCCTACCCGGGAATCGAACCCAGGACCTCAGCGTAGTAGTAGTGGCCTGCTACCACTAGGCTACCGAGGCAGTTAATGTGTAGGATGTGAAATGTTACAATAAATTTAACTAATGTTGTGGTGTAACCCAGGCTAAGTGTATGACAAAAATAGGGGTAGGGTTAAGCAGGGTAACCCTTTCAACAACCTCAAGCAGAGAAGTCTACTTCCTTCATGAATTAATTTGTTCTTCCATTTACCACTAGCTATAATTTTAAAAATACTGGGACAAGGGCGATGTGACTTACTCGTATAATGAAGACACTTGTGTCACGACAGTGAGAATAATGTAAATTTATTCCAAATTCAAATTAGTCAAATATCGGTAATAATACTGGTTTAAGTTAATCTCTCTATAAGTATAGAAAACAAATAGTCTCTGCATTGTTTTATGGAAATATGTGCATGTTATTAAACACATTCATGTGTAGGTTGTTTGTTGTAAGTGAACGACGCTTAGGTCCTTTTTAAATCCTATTACACCAGTTGCTTATTTCAATCCCATGAAGTAAATAGGTCTAAAAAATGGCGATCCTGATCCTCAACTCCTAGGATGACACTAGAAACTATTTTTTTATGTTATGGAAGTGGCAAACAAGCTTGCAGTTCACATTGATGTTAAGTGATGACTGCAGCCTGTAGACACTTACACAAAGACCAAGGTCAAAATGCAGATGCGTCACCACTCCTGAGGCCTAAGGTTTTATGCCTCTGTGCCGGAAATTACAAGGCCGTACATAACCACCTGACCGGAACACGATAGTGCTGAACACTACCATTTAGCGGCAAGTTTATAGGTAATGCGGTGGTGCCTACGCCCGCGAGTCCGTCACTGGAGCTCTACCTCCTCCAGAAAACTCCAAGAAACAAGAAAACGTTCAATTCAATGTATTTAATTTATTCCATGACCGAACCCGGGACATTAGCAAAGCAATTCTGCTAGTTTAGCAGAACAGGCTGATTTCCACATAAAAATATTTCTCATAATTTTTCGACGCATAAAAATCAATAAAACTTTGACGTTTAGATTATCTGTCATATGACGTCACTAGTATAGTAAACAAAACCTTAGGATGTCCCTGCGATGGTATGACAGGCGATTAGCGGGGTTCAACTGTCTCTATTCGTCGGTTATCTTACCACTATGTCACCGGGGTAATGCACGCTCTGTATTGACTTTACCCTGTAGGTACATCTATCTCAAAGAAACCAGTTTCCATTAACGACTAAGTGACTCGAAGGGCATACGCTACCATGTGTCAACTCAACAAGTTTATTGAATATATTAATGCAGATTGCATAGAACGTTATTTAAGTTAAACATCACTTTTTTCTGACTTATCACACTTAGTAGATGCAAGGTTACGAATAAGTAATTATACATAATTTAAATAAGTATAATGAGTCATAAAAAGTGGCACCACGACTTTGAAAAGAAACTAGGTATACCTAGGTATTGTTACTGTGGCGTATCTATAGGAGGGCGGCGGTGGCAGCTCGCACTAGGTGCCACCCGTTTCGGGGTGCCACCTGTTTCGGGGTGCCACCTGTTTCGGGGTGCCACCTTCTCTTTAAATAAACAAAATTTTGAACTGTTTGAACGTTAAAGTACAACACAAAACTCAAAATACCAGGGGGCACCAGAGGCAGAGAATTTGCTCAAATAGGGGTTCACAACGGTGGAGAATAGAGAAATAAGATACAAAAAAATGGGGAATATTTCTTTTTTTTTGCTCATCCGTTCCGGGTGCCACCCATGTTAGCTACGTCACTGTATTGTTACCTGTCAAAAGTTGTTTGCAAGTCGCAGCCGGTTGATAAGGGCGTTGCTAGTCAATTAACATTTTCAGTTCTTATCAATGAGGTCAACATCAAAGAGTAGACACCAGGAACGAACAGGTTCCGCTTTTAAATTGATCTGACAGATATTTATTTAGCCTGGGCTGCACCACGACTTTTGTTAAAGTTAAAGTTATTGTAACATTTCACATCCTTCTCTAACTTTAACAGATTTCTTTAAGTTAGAGAAGGATGTGAAATGTTACAATTACCATATTTTTAACAAATATCTTGGTGCAACTCAGGCTTAGTATGACGTTTTCACGTCAGCTGTCATGTTACTATGGGAAAATGCAGGTAATTGTATGCAAAAAACTGGAACCACGCTGTCAAGGGGAATGTCCAGTCTAGTACTTTAGTATATAGGTCAATGGTGCCTATATTTGTATAGGTACTCTTTGTTTCCTATCTTAATTTATTTTATTGTGTTATTTAATGTTGCCATGACGATATAACAGTCAAATTAAACCCCCATAGCAACGAGCCGCGGTGCCACTTGTTTATCGTGCTCTGTATGAGAGTCTTATAAATATCATAACTTATTCGCAGATGCAAGGTTTTCATTGTTCCAATTCCAACTGTTTCCTGCGTTACTTCGGTTTCGTATACTTCCTTATGCAAATATTAATTCGAAGGTTAAGCTACCAGCATATTGGCATATCAATAGACTTTAGACATAGGAATAGATGGAAATTGACCACCTCCTACCCCCCTCGTTTCCCCCGTATCTCCAAATTTACTATTGTCCCTATTTACATTGATAACTAGCGGCCCGACCCAACTTCGCGCGGGTGCAATGTTACCTACCCTCTCCTATTCATCTTAGCGTAATGTTATATAACCTAAAGCCTTCTTTGATAAATGGGCTATCTAACACTGAAAGAATTTAACAAATTGGAAGAGCAGTTCTTGATATTAGCGCGATCAAGCAGACAAACAAGCTCTTCAGCTTTATAATATGTATTAGTACTTAAAGATTGGCATTTTGAAAATAAAACTATTTTTAATTTGACGATCGGTTAGTCAAGCGCTGTAAGACGACCGTTTGATTCGAAGGGTCGCGGGTTTGATCCCCACACCGGGACAAAGATTTGTATAGCCTATAGATATTTATTTCGGGTTTGGGTGTTTGTGTATGTTTTGTATGTGTACAACGACAACGACACAGGGTTATTGGGTATACCTAGTGTGGGGCTGTGATTGTAAGCGTATTTTATATGTTTATTTATTTTAATACAGGGAAACCCACGGAATAGATAAATAAGGACGGAAAGGCCTTTGCTTCAATTTAGTATTAGAACCAGTATCGCCGCTTTTCTCCCACCATGCAATTTCTTACACAAATGTAACACCATCTCGACAATCACCCACACAACCTATTCGTTTGCGTAAGTTTGCATACTAAGATGTAACGCCCGTAGGTAAACACTCGCACGCACACAACAATACGTAGTCGAAGTGCAGCGGCCGCATTACATGCTGTACATTGCAAGCGGAGACAGTAATAGCGTTAATTGAGCAAGTGCTTAACGAGCAATGTATTCGCTAGCAGTAACGTTTAAAAAATGCAGTTTAAGTTCGAATATTCATATTTCTTTGTATTTTAATGTTTTTTACAAGTATTATAACAATAAATGTTATTTGTGACTTACCGATGAAAAGATATACATACCTCCTCGCTTTATACTTGAGGTCTGACATTTCATATTACATGTTAAAATTGGCACTACATGGTATTTTACCAAGAGATGCGTCGTTCGAAGCAGTCTACACGACACTACGAGCGGCGAATGGATCTGCCGCTGCCGAACTGTGTGTGTTCACGCATAGTTGCCGTACGCTTGCCACGCCCACATTACCATTCCATCTTTATTTATCTATTCCGTGGAAACCTCCAATTGTACAGAACCCATTGCTTTTTTAAATAGCTACCTAAGTACGCAAAATGTAACAAAGGAAACCTATAGTATTATTTTGTTTTGTATTGAAAACCTACCAAAATAAAACTGTAATCAGCCAGTCGTCCCGAATAACCAGGAAAACATACCTCGACCGCAGTCCATTCACCCTGTAGATAATTGTAACCTAAGCCACACAAGTTGCATCAAACATCTCCAATTACCAACAATGGCGTACTGAACTTGTATTGCGACTGTCCAGAACCCTGATAATGGAGGTCGTGGTTTTTATCACGAATTACTCATCTGTTTTTGAATTGAAATAGAAATAAAGGTAGTTAAATTTATCATTTGGTTTCATTCGTAAATTTTCTCCAGTAATTAAATTTAGTATCTGTGGTAATTTTTTAATATTAAACGATTACGTCGTACTTTTGAATATTAAATGAGGAGAATTGTATTGTGCTGTGCATTTGATATTATTAAGTTCTTTACTAATACATTATTGACAAGCCTTTTAAGATAAGATAAGATAAGAAACATTTATTTGACACACAGCGAGACACATAAAACAGACATAAAACGTAACAGGTAACAGAGAATAGACAACACATTTTCTAAAAATTAATACATACCTATACACGTAATATGTGTCTCACGGCTGCCAAAAAGGTGTCCTGTTCAGCAAATGTCAGGTACCTTCATGTAAAAGGTACCTGACGCTGGTTTTCAACAGGACCCTAAGTGAGTGAACCACGGATGTCAAATTTATAATAAAGGATAATTGTACTAATAATACATACATACGGATATAAAACAGATAATAAGCCATTAAAATAACATACTTAATTAAACGATAAATGTAATACATACTAGTAGGTACAAACAATAATAAATAGATTAATACCAAAGTAAATAAAATATAAGTAGATAAAAAACATCTTATTAAATATCATAATAATAATATGCAATCAAAGAATTATAACGCAATTGTGCGGTGGCGCGTCGATCGCCGGGAGCTGGGAGTCACCGGGAGTGTAGTAGTATGTTAAGCATTATTCCATTGCTTTCCGTGTTATATTATCAAAATTCATGTCACGTATTGCTAAAGCGATTGGAAACAATAGCTTTGTATAATTCATTATAGATGTGGTTGACTTTGGATTGATTTTGATCAGAGGTCGAATAAGTCGCAATGACAAAAAAGACAGTGAAATGTCTGAAATAGGTGCAAATATTCCCTTTGGTTGCTATCGATAGATAGCAGTCGTTAAACCTTGTCGGCGGCCTTATGGTTTGAAAACATCCGACAGCGGGTTGGCCACTAACCCTTATCTCCACCAACCCGCATTGGAGCAGCGTGGTGGAGTAAGCTCCAGGCCTCCTCCCAAGAAGGGGAGAGACTCGTGCCCAGCATTAGGCCATGTCAAGGGTTGCCATTATTATTATTCCCTTCGAAGACTCCGTAGAGTATTTCGTCGTAGTAGAGTTCCAATCTCGCAACCACATTACCTAATATATTTATCGAAAAATTGTCATGTTCAGAGCTATCGTGTTCCGGTTCGATAGTAATGTATGGCCGAAAATAACTATAAAAGAGGCAACAGAAAATTATTTAAAAAAAAATTGCCTAAAGGATGGCCATGTACCTGCATTTGATTTCCAGTTTTTGGATAAATGACATTAGGCCACAGAATTATTAAAAAGATAAGACAGAGAAAAAATTAAAACAGTTTATGTACCTAAATCTCAGATTTTCCAATGTTAATTTTAACTGACATTTGACATAAATCTGACCTCGATTATGCCATGAACTGAAAAAACTGTATAGCTTGCAGATTAGACTTAAGTTCAGATAAAAGTCAATTCAACAATTGTTGAAATTCACCTTTAAAACGCTGAAAATATTGCTTGCATTCCATATGTACAGTTGTAGGGACATGCATTACAAATTGTGTGAATTAAGTGGAATATCTATAATATTTCATTAGTATTCGTTGGCATGTTTCCTGTAATAATATCTTTAATATAATCTTTGTAATTAATTTACCGCAACAGAACTGTTGGACTTCCCGTTGTTTCTATTTGCAAAAGTCACTCTTATGATTGCATAGGTTTATTTCCATTAAAATACTAAGAAAATGATGGTCACAACAGGAAACACTTTTTCTTACCATCGGGGATAGTGCAGAATCGTGTTATATAACGGTTGCTGTAAGGCATCTTCTTCAACGTAAATATGTTACAATAATATTATACAAAAAAATGTCAAATCATTTTTAGTTACGCGGCTTGCACTTTACTCGACGACTTTTTATGAGGTTAGCGAGTTGGTGTATTTGTAAGTGAAGTCTTAATAATTATTAATTTATTAATGAAGAATACGAACTTTCTTTGTATATCTTCTATTAGTTCATTTTGTCACTTTATTATAATTGTCTCTTGCTAATCGCTTTTTGTCTTGCAATTAATAAACTTTACGTAAGAAATCAATACATACTTATTATACTTCTTAATTTTCTTAAACCTTATAGGTATAAACTGATTAGTTGTTATAATAATATTTGCATGATACAGTCAGGGAACTTTCAAATTAAGCTGTTGTTTCCACCACATACGTAGTATCGTAGGTACATATTACAAGACTTATTATACAAATACAATTAATTTTATTTTCGTAAATGCATTTGAGAGATATCTTTTTATATTCAAATAACAATAATCACGAAATATTAAGAATAGCAATTTATTAGGTATAATTAAGCAATTAAACAGGGTTACGCAATGATTGAAAATGTTCGGCTTATATTTCAATCTTTTTGTACACTATTTACCTATGTAACGAAAACGGAAAAAGCATGCACTTTGGATGACCTACCAAGGTAAAAAAAGTGAAACAATGTAGTGTAATCTACATATGGGTGGTCTCTAGATATCTATAGGCAGGTAGACAGAATCTGGATGCAAAAAATGCTACTCCTAAGATCCAAAAACGTATGTCTTTGTGTACAATAAATATCTAACAAGAAAACAGAATAGATTAAGTTTGATTTCTCGTGCCACTCGTGGACTATTTCAGAGGTGATTTTAGAAATTAAATGCGGATCTAAATTTACGCTCTACCTTGCGTCGGTGTGATGATAATGTATGATTTCTATTATATTTACTTAGAGGTAAAATCGTTCACTTATCTCTCCTCATCTCTGCGTATGTAGATAGGCGCCTAAGTATGTTTTATACTTCTATTAACATATCTACTTTGTATGTAGATGCTTATAGACTGCAGTATTCATTCACATTCCTGAGTATCTACAATAAATTTGATCTTTTATCTTGGTTGTCAGTTTTAAAGTAAAAAAACTGTACCTAATGAAATTATCACGAGTGGAATTATTCCGTTGCAATGTTGCAGTTGTTATCGCTATGATAATTACCATTTTACACTTTATTGCTGCATCAGCGTTAACTTCAACATTTTACTACGATAAGCCAGGTATAGGCTGAATATTGTGTACATTTGGCGGCGTTCCGCTAATCCGGTTGATCGGTCGCCAAATCCATCGACCGTGGAACAGTCATTGGATGAACGTGCCGACCAGTCCAACGATCAGTCGGGAGTGTCTGCCACGCGCTGCACGCGTGATCACACCGTGGACGCGTGCGAGCGAGACGAATCTGCAAGCTAGACAAGGACGAAAGGAAAACATCTGGGATGATGTTTTGCCCCTTTTTCTGTGATTTAGCGTCGGTCGTGATCACGGACTATTTTTGTGGGCTTTGTGTTGATGAACTCTTGGCACCTGCGACACTTTCTATTGCTTTCGCTTTTGAAACTTCCTCTCAGTTGATTAGGTTATTATCGTAAAACATACAAGTAGGTAAGTAAACAAGCAATTTAAGAATTTGTATTACTTGTAAACATGCCTTTCTCAGAACTACTCAGAAACCCATGGTATTTCCATTCAACTAAACAGAGTATAAATATTTCTTATAACATACTCGTTATTAATCGCTCAAGTTGAGCGTTACATTCTATTTATAGGTTAGGTTAGGTTACTTTGTAGCAACGTGTTGTTGGTTAGACATAAGCTAAAACCGTTTTGAGATTTTGTCTTTGTTCGATTGCAAGTCGGATTTCATCACGACTACAATCTTATCACAGAAATGAGGTAACCAGAGATAAAACTGTCTTCAGTCTTTGTTTCGCTCGTGTTATTGAAAAGTTTGAATATTCTATTATTTTAGATACATACCTACTTATATAAAATTATAGAATAATAACTTTGTACGACGGATTTATGAAGGAAATGCCAATAAATATGCAAACGCTTTGGATAAATCTTTATATTATACTTATTTATAGTTACCTACTCTCCCTGTAACTGGCTGTAACGTTAACGGAGGCAATTTATTTTGTGCCTTAATACCTACCTATCTAAAAGGTTGAATGGAAATTTACAAATTCTCGAGCATTCCAATATTGCACCAAATACAGGTTTTCTTTGGCAAAATAATGTGATTGCAACTCAACGCAAGTTATTTCGAGATATTCATAATAGGTAAAATGTTTATATCGGTTTGTTGTAGTATTTAATAGGTTGCCTCAGCTAAGTTCTGTAAGTAGGTACCAACGTCAATTTACTTAAATCAGTTGAAGAAACTAGGTAAACATTAACTGAAGTATCATCCACAGATTCCCTATTCTAAAATTAGGTTTTATTAGATTAGATTTATTATTTATTATCAAATAAATTATTTTTATTATTAAATCTTCATATTGTGAATGATGGTGTGTCATTTCTGATATTGGCTCTGCCTATTATTAACAGATAGTCTATTCTTTGTTGGTATAAAGGTACCTACATAGAATATCATGACCATATCATGTTTACATTAAAAACTGCGTTTCGGAATAAACTTTTCGAAACTCCGCTAATCTGTTAACAAAATTGTTGTTTATCAGCAAAGATTAAGTATCAAATTAGCTTGTATTGCAGACAGGACAGTATTGGCGACGTTTTGTAACCAGTTTCTTCCAAATGACCCCGTTCGAAAATATTGTATTTTGTTTATGTACCTCGACGATGCTCTTTCCTCTTTAATGTGTTCGTATCTTCACTTAATCCCCGAAGGGGTAGGCAGAGATAACATGCATCCATTAAAGCATACATACAAACACCCACGATTCGCCGGTTACGTTTTGGCCCATGTAACATGTGGCGAGCCTGTTGATATCACCGGGCACGTTACCAAACTTTGAAGTACTGGTAAACTTACAAGAAATGGAAAAATCGCAATAGAACCAGTGATAAAAGATTTTTACGCCTTTATCTCGGGTAGCCGCGACCCGAGAATCAAACCCAAGAACCCCAGTGTAGCAGTAGTGGCCTACTACCACTAGATTGGAGCAGATAATTTATTTATTTATTTATTTATTTTATTTTTATACTTTATTGTACACCAATACATTAAAGAGACAACAAAATAGAAGAAATAGACGATACAAAAGGCGGTCTTATCACAAAACTGCAATCTCTTCCAGACAACCTTTGGGTTTAGGAAACTGTGTAAATTTGAATATTAGGGGTGTACTAATGCAAGTAAATTTATAATTATAGCTTACAAAGAAAAAAAAAACTTAACTTTTAGGTGATCAGGACTTAACTCGACAAGGGAAAGATCTGGGCGACGTAATGATCGTGAAGTCGTTTTTTGAACGTTACGACTGAATTAGCTTATTTTAATGCTTAATTTAGTGTATTCCTTCACATTAAGTGTGTAATAACCTTTTGTGGGTTCCCCATTGATTGCAGATGATAATTATTTCATCATGTACTATAACTTCTACAAAAATATTAAAATAATAAAATTTGTATTTCAAATTATTCAAATAACTCAATTGTAAATGGAAACATACGTATTCTGAAACGTGACTCACTTTAGAATGGACTCGGGGCTGTTATCTCTCCCAAACACGTTAATATCAAACACAATACACAACAAGCAAATAATCAAAATAGCGATAGTATCAAATTTAATAAAGTGTAAAGTATTTATAATGATTAGATACTTATTATATTTATCAAACAAATGAAGTAAGTAGGTAAGTAAATAGGTACTTACCTTATTTTACAATTTCCACTATATTAATATGACTATGCCTAAAGGTGTTTAATGGCAAAAAAATCTTGTTTTTGAGCAGATACTTACTTCTAGCAAAAAAACCTGTCAGTTAAGTTCCACGCGCAGATTTATTATGTGTAGCTACCTATTTGGTACGTTTGACATTTAAAATATTTGAAGAAAACAACTAGGTACTACGCTTCAATTTATTTGTCATTCAACCTCGTTTTTGCCTATAAACTTTGCCCTTTAGTTTGTTTTGCGTCTTTATTTTGAACGTATAAAAACAAAAGGCACCTTTTAACCTGCATTATACGGTAACAGAAAAACAATTCCGCAGTGAAATACTTACGTCGTAGCTTTTACTGAACTAAAGTTGAAGGATCGCGACAGTACCTACTAATAGACATTCCCGCATTTAATACACACTACTCCATACAGGTAACAATTGTAATAAAGCTATATTTAACATTTTAAACATCATATTTATTTTTACAATTATAAAATTTTTATAACGATTGTTACTTACGCGGTGTTGTACGAACTCTGACACGATTAAGCTAATTAACGTAAATACACTTACCCCCTTATGCATAAACGTACATTAGATACGTTTTAGCTATAGAATGCTTTGTCTTTGTCAGTTGCATTGTCAAATGTGCAGGATAGAAAAAGACAAAGGAGAGATTAGCAACACTTTAGCTAAAATACGTTTATGAATAAGGGGGTAAGATTATTGGCAGAGAGACGTAATCATAAGCCGCAGCACTTAACAGAGATACAGTAGCACTTAACACTACTTAGATACCACTGAAAAGTGGTTGAAACGATGGTCTAGTGACTACGCCCTCGAATTTCAATTCCAGGTATTACCTAGATAAAGTATTACCACCAATAACTTTAATGAACTGAACGCCCCGTTTGATATTTTAATTATTATTAAAGAAAAAACTATAAATCAATTCTTAACTTTATCATAAACCATGGTCTCTGTTCTCTCTTGAATAGAGGACATTGAGTACAGACCAGTACAGGGGAACCTCAACGGTCGTTGAACCATCGGTGCACGTGTCAAGACTCACAATGGTGGCAATTCTTATGGTTTCATAATCTGCCAAGTACCTACCTATAACGAATTGCCAATCTTTTAGAATTATTTTTACTGGTGGTAGAGCTCCAGTGACGGAGCTCGCGGGCGTAGGCACCACCGCATTACCTTATATACTTGCCGCTAAATGGTAGTGTTCAGCACTATCGTGTTCCGGTCAGATGGTAATGTACGGCTCTGTAATTTCCGGCACAGAGGCATAACACCTAATGCCTCAGGAGTGGCAGCGCATCTGCATTTTGACCTCTGGTCGTTGTGTGGGTGTGTATAGGCTGCAGCCATCACTTAACATCAATGTGAACTGTACGCTTGTTTGCCACTTTTATAACATTAAAAAATCTTTATTCTGCATATGTTGCTACAGTTACAATAAAACTATTTCCCAGAACTATCTTATCGGTAAATATAACTGGTAAGACTGACTATTTTCAAAATCAAGCCTAAGTTTCGGTCGCCTCTCAACTCATGTACCGAAATTAAAATGAGTCCATAATAGTTTTCTTTTTTTCTAGATTTACTCTTTTAATCATTGCTTCTTATCACTCTTGTCTTTTTTATTATTACCCAATCTACAATACCAATGATAAAGACAAAGCAAAAACATATCTAATGTGCATTCTTGAACAAGGGTGATAGTTTATTATACCTATCGAATTTCAACAGTAACAACTTTCGATAATCTTGACTCAATTCTTACTTTGAAAGGAGAATAAGATTATTTTACTGTCATTGTTAGAAATAAGTCCCTAACAAATTTCAGTATTAAGACGAGTTACAAAATCTATTTCAAGAGCAGGTACTGCATCCAGCATAATTGTGTTAAAATTAAAAAGTTTCACTTCGTATAATCGATAAATTAAATTTTTCAAGATTGTCTTCAACATCCCATCAATACATCCATCTTGCGTGTTACGGTAAATCTGTAATGTGCTTGCCACGATTCCTGCAAATTGCTTTCCAAGAAGTACATCAGTGCCTCAAAAACCCTAATTGATTCTCAGGCCATATAGTAATTATGTAATTGTACCCATTCGCAACCATAATTGTGTAGTTAATTCTTTGATGATGAATATTTGTGTTTTAAATTCAGACAAAATCAGTTTAAAATTTCTCGTATCTTTCAACTATACTTGGGTGAAAGAAGTAATTTTATTATTGTACTTAACTATTGATTTGAATGGCACCCTACTTTAAAGTGGATCATTGGTGGAGTAGTTTACTCTTTATCTGGTACGTGGTTCGCTATTGTTGTTTAGATTGGATGATAATAAATGACCCCTTAAATACAATTGCATAAACATAGGATCAACAGCCTCAAGATACAAATGGTAAAATATTACGGAAACTCACATCTGTAAAAAATTATTCGCTGTGAACATACTTTCATTTGACGTGTGCAGATAGACTTTCGAAAAATAATACAGCATTAACCCTAGTGGAATAGGTATGTGGAGTTTTGGTAAAGGTGGTTATGTTAGTGCGTAAATAATGAATTACTTGAGGTTCTTTGCCAGTAAGCTTGATGGTCATCTCGTAACTTATGTGAACAACTGTTTGTGGTTTACTCTCAAAAAATCAACATAATATGATTTATTCAGTATTAATATTTCAAAGGAGTCCCTTTTTAGGGCACAGTTGTTTATCGTACAAAACAAATATTATAAGCAAACCCGTAAACGGGAGCATGTTACGAAACAAAGTCGTCGACCTCATGAAAAGTTTACAGATGTCTTGAGTGGATGCGCAGGCGCGCATGTAGTTTTTGTCCAACTGTTGACTTGCGTCGAATGTCTTTGTTCCTTGAGAGAAACTCTCCAAAAATATGTGGTGAAAGCGGCGCGTCCTTTTTCGTAACAAGTGCTTAATATTTTTCAACTTTTTTTACTGGTGGGAGAGCTCCAGTGACGGAGCTCGCGGGCTTAACATCAATGTGAACTACATACTTGGTTGCCACTTGCATAACATAAAAAAAAACTTGATATTTTGTATGGAGATACATTTAAAACGGCACTGTTGTAGTTCCGACTTTGTACTGATTTTGTCGGCTAGAAAGGATAACATATTACTCATAGAATTCTTTGCAGATGTTTTTAGTTACAAATTATGTCTCATAATCCAACCTTTAAAAACTATTTCTACCTAATATTGAATAAAAGTATTCACGTAGAAGACTCAAATGTAACCATGCAAAAGTAGTTTTAGCCAGCATGCCATCATCAGCTGTGTCAATTTATACTTCAGCAACACAAATGTGAAGTCATGTAAACAGCAAACATTCAATGTTTAAAGTTTTGTGCAACATTGTGTATAACTGTGTAGATCGTATAATCAGTAAATATCCTTCAATCAACCGGCATATTATTATTATCACGTTTCGACCGCGTGGTCTAATCAGTGCACCTTGTCATGAATAGATATTAGTCTGCACCACGGGGATAATTGCTATTGGCATTCATTGTAGTTTAGCTGTGAATGCATTAGATAGAACAGATATTTTCATATAAATTGTGTTAAAATTGAAAAATAAATAGATAGAATTTGACTACAGGGTGGCGGACTAAGGTCTCTGATGCCCTCTGATGGCCTGGGGCGGCATTTGGAGGCCCCAAGGCCCGGCCGAGACGAAAAAAAAAAAGAAATTTCACTCCGTCGGCTCTAAAAATCTCTTCAATTTGGTGTAGAACTTGTATGATTCAAAACTCAGTCGACCTGCGTGGAGGCCGCAGAACCGGAGGCCTATGGCGGACCGCCCCTCCTCTCCCCCCCTCTCCTTCTCACCTTAGTCCGCCACTGACTATACACTACATAGAAACCTAATATCTCTGTAACTGCAACATGGTTTTGAATAATCAAGTAGAGCAATAGCTGCTACGTGTTTCATATTTGAGACGGGTTCTTTAGTTCGTGGGGACTGCATTGTTTAACTAATCTCTCCAGACACGAGAAATATATGACAATTGAAATTCAATTGTGTCTCGCCGCCGGTGGCCGTACGATCCTTGAAGGATTAAAACATAAACCCCCTTATTCATAAACGTATATTACATTAGACACGTTTTAGCTAAATAATGCTTTGTCTTTGTCAGTTGCATTGTCAAATGTGCAGGATAGAAAGAGACAAAGGAAACATTAGCAACACTTTAGCTAAAATACGTTTATGAATAAGGGGGAAAGTGGATAATGATTATAAACAAGATTCTACTATTTGCTTATTTAAAGAAATAAAATGATGCAAAAGACATCAAATTTCTTAAAAATACTTTATTTCTATCACTATTCAATACTACAATTAGTAAACCAAGAACAAGTTGACGAAACTGGCGTCAAAAAGATCGTGACATCATTGTTTACTCCGATATAATATACTTATACTACTTACTATTAGCTTCACACATGATAATCCTTTGCCTTTCCGATCACGAATGATGGGAATGGACTCCGTCTAAACATTTGCAGTTAACAATTGCGTCGCATCAGACGCAATAGACGCATGCTTTTGTTTGCCTACCACTTCATTTTGATATGTGTAGCTTCTGTTATTGTTTTATCAGTCTTCAGTTATATTATTAGAACTTGTATTTACATGGCAACTATTTCTATTAGTATATTATCTATTTCTATAAGTATCTCAATTTTTTTTTACAAAACATATTTTTACCTCTATGAAATCGTTTGCTTGATTGATACTAAGTTTACGATTAATAGATTGAATTCGCTAAAGATGCGGCTTGTAGTTAAAAATATATTAGAATGCGTTGTCGCTTAATTTTTTCCCCTGTAGCCAGTTGTAGTTATGAAGACACTTAAATCGTTTTTCCTGTCTCTAAAAAAGGGCACGTTGTATTAAGCGACATTTATCTTTGTAAATAAAGGCCCGCTTTATTTGTTATTAGTATCAACAATTAGATATTTTTAATTAAATTTCAATGCAGTTTACCCCGTTTCAATAACTGCAGAAGTTTTTTTGTTATGAATTTTATTTCAAAATTTCAAACTTTAAAAGGCTCTCCTGTAAAGTTGCAAAAATGTCGCTTAAACCAAATAGCCCATTACCCCTCGATATTATGTATTCTGCCTGCCTTATTAAAATTAATATCAGAAAATTTTACGTCTATAGGCAATGAGATTATCGTAATAACTCATGCAAGCAAAAAGATTGAAATTTCCGATTGTCACGTTTAGTGCAATTACAGTCTAAAGAAAACGAACATGTTAAGTGCAATCGTGGCTCATACGCTGAATAAGTATCGAAATACGTAAATTGTAATGATAGTGCATTACGGTTTTCCGGTATGGTACTCATTTTTTCTAGCACACAGATAAAACGGCGAAATTTGAAGTAGATCTATTCTTCGCTTTTCATTTACTCATTTACTTACATCAATGTATGTTAACTTGTTAAGCTATTTCACACGGGTGCAATATTACCTACATTACTATCGTACTAACACGGTATTAAGTTGCGAAAGCTATTATTTTTCCCTTAAACCGACCCTGCTTTATCTGTTTCATATATTCTATCAACCCCAAAAATACACCCTTGGGGGTCGAATTTGGAAAAATCCCGTTTTAGGTAGCACCTACCTCCTAAATAGAATCAATATGCAAAATTTGAGACTCCTAGCGCTTGTAGTATTTAACTAAATTTCATACAAAATATCAAGCCTAAAAACAACCTCTTCGGTGTCGAATTTCGTGTAATCCAGTCTAAGTGAGCACCTTCGTCCTAAAACGAACCTATGCAAACTTTGAAACTCTTAGCGTTTGTAGTTCCTGAGATTCGTGATGTATGAGTGACCTTTCGCTTTTATATATATATACCTCAATTTGATCATGGTAGTCTTATATTTGAAGTTATATTTAGGCAGCAAGTCAATAGCATCTGCCTATCCCAAACAAGGGAAGTGTAAACACAATGTAATTAACACCGCGCAAAGTGATATGGTGATCTCGGATGACAAATATTTACTACGAGCGCCAACTGATACCTCGAGGTAATGTTTCAATGAGGATTATTGAGGACACTGGTCAAGGTTCGGACTGTTTCGATTACAGATTGTTATTACGATTCGTTTACTGACTATGATTCTATAGATTACCTAAATTTACCTTTTTAATGTAATGAGGACGGCAAATTAGCTTGCAGTTCACATGGATGATAAATAACTAGGTAAGCATTGCAGCAAAACCAGAGACACAAATGTCACAGTCCACCTTAGGGATGGTAACGCATTTGCCACACTCGAAGTCGTAGCTCTGTGATAGAAATAACGGGACTAATAACATTTTAGGGGAACACGATAGTGCTGAACGTAATCAGTTGGCGACAGATTGGTTGGGTGATCAGATAAAGCCTGCAACCTCAAGCTTTCGAGTCCCTGGAGTGCTTTTGAAACTGCTTTTTGAAATGTTTAAGAGCTAAATATTTACCCAATACTGTAGAGTTGTTTAACTGATGGAAGTGGAATACGATAGCATCGACACATTATCTAATCTAGATAGATCAGTGAATGCTTTACGCCCCTGTTCAGTACCTAAGTGTATCTATAATCTGAAATATTCAGTTAATAAAGAAAAGACGAATCTCGTTTAAAAAATATTCTCTAAAAATTATTTTCAATATGAATAACGTATATTGCATAACCTTCACCAACACTGAATTATTCACATCCTATAATTACGATCTATTATCTCGAAATACAGATCATATGACCTAAACATTAATGTAACCGTTACGCCAATTATAATATGAGGTTAAACCATACAAAGCCACTTTCGAAACACGAACACTTGGCACAAATACTAGTTTATTCAGTACCTATGTCATTATTTTTAATGCCTGGGTTATAATGATGACCTCCTTGATCTAGTCTGTCTTCAATGCAATGAATACTAATTTGTTCTTTCTTTGTTACAGATATGCGAAAAGCTGGAGATAGGCCCCGAGGCCGACTATTTCGGCCTCCGAGTGTGCCCCGGATCGGGCCCAGGCAGATGGCTCAACCTCCGTAACCTCATCGACCCGCACCGGGTCCCTGGCGGACGGCTAAACTTGAGAGTCAAATTCTGGGTCCCACCCCACCTCCTGATCAACGAGCCGACCCGCCACCAGTTTTATCTCCACGCAAAGCTCGACCTCATCGAAGGCAGGCTCGTAGTGGCCGATCACGAAGTCGCGAGACGCATCATAGCTTATATTGCCCAAGCAGAAACCGGTGACTGCGACTCCGACGTCCCTCCCACCCACATTTATGAAGAGTGCAACAGAATAGGTCCCCAAGGCGAGAAGCCGGAGGACCACATGGATAAAATAATTGAGTATCATTGCGAAATGTCTGGCACAAGGTCGTCCCAAGCGGAATACAGGTTGCTCAAGGAGATATCGAAGTTGGAGTCTTTTGGAGAGGAGCTATTTTTCTGCAAGCCAGTAAATCAGAGCAACAATGCACACAATCTGTACAGTCATCTGCTATATCACAGACAACAGGCAGAGGAGCCGAGAGCAAGGGACGAGCAGGAGATAGATGGGAGTGCGACGGTTGGGTGCCTGGCGAGTGGGCAGAGCGGGGGCGGGTGTGGGTGCAGATTGAGTACATGCGTGGGAGTCGGACCTCACGGCATAGTGGTGTACAGACCCGCGTGCAATGGCGAGCAAGAGATCGGAGTTGAGAAACAGAGGTGAGTTTTGTTTTGGAATATATAGTTTTCGTAATTCAAACATTAATTTCATTTTCTAGAGTAGAAAGTATGAAAGTAGATAAGTGTTATCTAACATCAACAAACATTATTTAAAATATCATAACGAACGATAACGTTGAAAATAGTCAAAACACTGTGCAGGCATTTGGTATAATGTAGGGTTTTTGGGACATTCCTACGATCTTATTCAAATGGTAAACGGTCCTAAATGACTGAATATTAAAGCGCCACTACTTTTTTTTATGTAATGGAAGTGGCAAACAAGCATGCATTTTACATTGATGTTAAGTGATGACTGCAGCCTTTAGACACTCACACAAATATCAAGGTCAAAATGCAGATGCGTTACCACTCCTGAGGCCTAAGGTGTTATACCTCTGTGTCGGAAATGACATGGCCGTTACCACCTGACCGGAACACGATAGTCCTGAACAATACCATTTAGCGGCAAGTAAATACTACTGGTAAAGTTTATTGAAAAAATATATGTATTGAATAGGTGTCCATTTATTATCCTCCATCCATGAGTGAAAGCATCATTGGAATGGAAGACCTGAGATTTTAAGTTTAAATCGTCATAAGATTAAAAACAAAACTGTCTTCTATTACAGCATCCCATACACAGCTATCCACCGCGCGCAGTCCGTACGCCGCATCTTCCACCTATCATACGTCACCGGCGAAGGCAATGAGGCGACACTACACGTCAAGATGGCGACGTCCGGCCAAGCCGCGGCTTTGTATCGCGCAGTCACTGAGAAACACGCGTTCTACTGCTGCGAAACCGTCAGGAGTGATGTCACTGAGCAGTTTATCAGGGATTTGAAGGTAAGTTATCATTTGATTTCGTATCTTAGGTGCTACTGTTCCTTTTACTACTTATCTTGTAGGTAAACCAGAAGCCATTTTGACATGCATATCAAGATGGCGACTTTTGCCGCGTTTTAACGTTGACATTCAGAATAAAGCGTTCGGATTCAGTAAAGCAATTAGAATTTTAAATTCACTGTGTATTAGAATTAATGTCAACGATAATATTGTCTCTTAGATGGTAAACGTAAAGGTATGTCAAATAATTTGAGAACCTATAGATGTCGCCATCTTAGCGTATCTGTGTATCAAAATGGCAGCTGAATAAATATAGTAACCAAAAGCAAACGTTCTGAGTGAAATCACGTGAAATAATAATGAGTTCACTGAACTAACCATTAGGGACTTGTTAATCGTTAATCTATTGTTGTTTAACTACTGATAAGGCAAAAATAACTGCTAGGTGGGATAGTTGCCACGTCGTTGTATTAGCATACTTTGCAAAACTGTTGAATTTCAGCGCATCGCTTAAATCACGAGCGAAGAATCTAATAATATGATAATAGTTGATACCTACGCATTTTTTAATTATTAGTAATACAGTCACAAATTTAAATACATATGAATATGTATTAAAGGTGACCAGAATTTTGTCCTTTATAGAAAATGAACTTTGGACAATACAACTTGTTTTTCTCATGTATAATTCATAGAAGGTGTGTCCGATCCGCAAATCGTGTTAAACACATTCGCAAATCAATTATATGGTACTTATCCGATTGACGTCTGTCTCGTTTACTTTAAAAATGATAGAGATGCCGATATATACGTTAATTTTTAACATACACCATTTAATGTATGTTAATCGCAATGTTTTCAATTTATGCGGACCTAAAGGTCTGAGATTACGAGTAAAATAGACGTTGAGTGATTCCGTTAGTGTTCATTGCTTATTATATTTAATCTCCACGAAATTCTATGTAAATTGTATTCAATCATTTATTTTTTAGTTAAACGATCTTTGCCCGTGATTGAAGTTAACAGAGAATATGCAATAGGTAATTTTTTCGGTCCATTACAAGATCCACCAAAAAACCGTTCTCGTTATCATAAAGTATTTATTTTGATAGCAGAGCCTACGTATAAATCATTCTAAATTTCGTTAATTAGAATTTCGTAATTTGTCAGAGTCAGCTATTTATTTATTAGCGTTTTCACAATAGTACAGTGCATTCATAAGAGTATATAAATAATAAATAATAATAAATTGTTTATTTCAAAAAGTAAGTACTTTATTTTATTAAATAATATTTGTATTAAATCTAAGGTTTTGACAAAAGAGCATCACGCTGAGTTTGTTGGGTAGCGGAGTTCTTCTCAGTAGTGCCTGCACTTGGAACTCTGCTAAGTGAATGACTATGATTATGACGAACAGATTTTTCATTTTCTTCTATGAAGGAATTGAAAAATTTGATGATTCACGTATCGGTTAAATATTATTATTAAATTGGTATTTATTAATACCTATTGAATTATTATTATAAGTCATTCTCTCTAGGTAGCTTATAACCCGACAATGCAAAAGTGTCCTTGTAGACCAATTTGAAATAAATGATTTGAATTTTGAATTTTAAGTTCACAAAATTAATACAATAATATCTTAATATTTAAAATAGTACAAAAAATATATATATGTATGCTATGTCCGTCCTAAGTTGCAAACAATCCTTGTAACAAATTTCAAAACTGGTTGGGGGTAGTTAATCAAAGATTGCAAGACTGACAGCAACATTTTCGCATTTTTATAGTTTAGTCTGAGATTGAATAATTGCTTTGATTCTCAGACTAAATGAATTACTTTAGTGTGAGATTTGATTATGACTTGGATTTAAAAAGATTAGGCCTCATTTAAGTTTCAAAATTTCTCTTAAATAGCTATGTACTCCTGCTATTATATCCTCAGTTCTGCTACCAGCAGAAGAAGTAGCTCGCGGTTCTTGGAAGTTATAAAAGTCTAACCCGGCTTAGGGTTAGATTCACAGACCGCACTATCACTCTACGTTTATTTGGGGTCGCACTTTCAACGCTAATTTTATTTCACAGACCAGTCCAAACTTTTGCTCTTCTTTGAGAAGCACATTACGCAATATATTACAGTTTTCAAAATGTAGACATACCAAACTGCGCGCTTGAACGGGCTCAGGGAGGTCCACTTGATCCTTAATTACTGTGGAATGAACTGTGGTTTGGTTGTTCCTTTTTATCATCGATGTGTGTGCAAATGTAATAAAGGAGAAGTTCCACGTTGGGCCTGCACCTTGTACACTATACCAAAAGTTAGAGAAAAATACGCAGAATCATGGAAAAATACTCAAAAAATAATTTGAAATGTTGTTTTTTTTGTCGGAAATATGTATTTTACGTAATTTTTGTATGACAGGAATGTGTTGTCATATCGCTACTATGACATTCTTGTTTTCGAAACATACTTACGACAATTAATTGAAGATTTAATAAACGATTTGAATAGCTGAAAATGATTTAGTATTTTATGCTTCATCTCTCAAAATAGTGTACATGGTGCGGGCCCAAGTTCCATACATTTTGGAACGTCTCCTTTGCCTTATTTAATTGTAAAAGTCTTTCTTTCTACACCTAAAAAACGAATTGCACATTTGCCTAACACCAGGTGTAACTTGTTTCAGGGCACAATAGCGTCAATATTCAACGACTCGTCGACGTTGGGCCGAAGATACGTGTTCGATATAACGCGCACATGTCGCGAGGTGCACGACCGCGCCAGGAGAGACGCACACGCTCGCGCCACTGCTCACGAACCTCGTCAGAGAAGACGATCTGCTTCGGGGGCTGGAGAAGAGGTGAGTTCACTAACTGATGACTGGAGTGATAGTGGTACGCCCCTAAGCGCATATAAGGCGTCGGGACGTGAAGATCTCAGCGGTAGTCAGAGAATCCTTTAGTGCAGTTAATCAATGGAACAATGGCGAATCAAAATTTACCGACAGTAGGACGGGCTGTAGCGCTGTCCAATCGTCCGATTAGAAAACTGGAGATCAAAATCCAGAGGCGTTCTTACCCTATAATATATGCTGTTTTGCTTCGGTGATAATTATTTGGCAGAAGAGATCGATCCTCTTAATCATTCCCTTCTGGGTCCGCTACTTAGTTGACAAGAGTCGCTACAGGCTCGAACGCGGAAAAAAAAATTCTGTACTTATTTTATGACAGGGGAAGAGAATCAATTTGAACACTGGGTCTCATGCCCATCTAGTATTATTGACAGGCACATCGCACTCGCTTCGACAAATAGAGGGGGTCACCCTACGATGCTCTCACCTGTTTTCTGTCAGTTAAATGCCTTAATCTTTCACTTTTGAAGCAAATTTAAATCCATCAGCAACTACAGCAATGAGAGTTTTGGCGGGAACCTTGAAAGAGGCGTATGGTGCTCTTATTTTATTTCATTTTCTTGGTGTATTTTGAAGTTATATTGAATAAAGTTGGTGGCATTTTGCTTGAAATAGGTTTATTACAGTGCCCGTGTATAGTGAAATAGAATAACACGACCTTTCAGGTTGCCTCCAAAACTTCATTGTAAATGTTCTGGTAAAGTAGCCATCGCTTTACTCAAATAACTTGACTGTAACTCACTTGACTGACATAATATACTTGATACTTACATATTATACTTGATGACTATATTATACTAACTTTACCGCTGCTTAAATAAATACGAAATATCGTTTTACTTGACACTGGCATTATGCGTAATAGCGATGCCATAATAACAAAAAAAAAAAAACTACAGCAATGTGTTCCTTATTCCGCAGGTGTGTCGTTCTCGCTCCCGCAGTGGGTCGGCGCTGGCGTGCCGCGTGTGTATGGACGGCGCCATCGACACGCTGTTCCTACCGTGCCGACACGTCGTCTGTTGCGGGGACTGTGCGCCCAGGTCATTCATTGTTACTGTCAGGGTTACACAAGCTATATAGTCAAGGTGGCGTATGCCAGCCCAGCCCATAATGGGCCCAACTGGTTAGGACCTCTAACAGGTCAACCCGAGCCTGGTTACTGTCATTTATCTCACTACCTCTACACATTTTAAACGACTGAACACCTCGTTTTCATATCCTACATACAGGATTAACTCGTGCGCACGTATATTGCAAACGTAAGTGCGGATACATTAAATAATCCAGGCCTTCAGAGGTCTAATAATTAATCAGCAGCGGTGATAAAATAAAAAATAATAATTCAAGTACTTATTTTTTAAAAATAATAATTCAAGTACTTATTTTTTACAGATGCGACAGGTGTCCGTTATGCCGCGGCGAAATAGAAAAGTTGATGCACATATTCCTGCCGGTAGACTACCAGAAGAGTCCCGGTGTGATCATAAAATGAGTGCCATGTCGTCCGGAACGTTACCGATTCATTGGGAACCAGTGGAATATTCCAAACTGTGGCAACACTGAGTTGAAGCCAGTGTGTGTGTCTAGTCAGTGACAATGTGTTAAACGTGCATTTCTAAATAACGTTAAGAGTTAGAAGAATGTTTGCGGATTATTGTTTTACACCGCGGATTTAGGCGGATATTATTTAGGTACTTACTTAAGGTTTGGTCAGTGTACTTAGTAGGAGTGGTCTTGGCATTGATGTTTGTGTAAATGTTGTCAGCAACTTGTTTATAAAGTGTCTTGAATTTGAGAGTCTGTATGATGTAATTTTTGTAAGTAACTTGTGGTGTTTGTGCTTTAAAAATGTATAAAAAAATATGACTCTTGGTGTTCAATGAATGATAGCATAGTTTACAAATGACGGTGATTATTAAGTTCTAATAATCAATAATAATCTAAATTGAAATATCAATCGAACAGAAAATGAATAACGGTTTGTTTCAAAGTTGTTTCCTATTTAAAGATGGTTTAAAATAGTTTATATTGTATTCCTTTTTCATAATGAAAACAAAAATACATAAATACTACTCCCTACATACCTACTTCGATGTTAAATTGTAACTATTTTTTTTAGAAAAATCTTTGGTACAAATTCTACGTATTATTATGTAACATGGATAATATAATATTTTGACAAAATTCGATATCGGGGTAGATATTATCTTTTAAACCTATTATTATAAAAAAATAACATCAAGTTGTCTTGACATAGATTACACATAGATCCTATATTAGCTAAGTATATTAAAAAACTGACTGTTTTAGTAACATAAATGTCTAAAATTAGGTACTCGTTGTAAAAAACTATGTTATACTAATGCTACCAGGGCAATAGAATTGACTAGTAAGTAATACCTGAGTGCCATACTACTTAGGTGCTTACGTAAAAGTCCAAAAGATTGTAAATTAATAGAAATTGTGCCTTTCAGACCTCTATTTTAGAAGATGTGTACATGTGACAATAACGCGAAAAAGATTTAAATATTAACTACTTTAATGTAGCGCATTTTACCATGTTGTATTTTCACACTTTAAATTTCTCAATCTGTTGGACCATAATTCATTTTTAACATAAAACAAGGATTAACTAAAACGACGTGTGGAATTTTTTTTTATCAAAAATTTGTGAAATTTTATAGGTATATTTTTAAGTGGGATAAGTACTTAATTACCTAGATATAGGTAATGTTGGAGCACCATACCTAATGTAGAATTTATCCCCAATTTAATGTAAAATATGATAAAAAAATATTCTAAGATAAAATGTACACTTTTAATCTCAGAACACTACTGTAATTTTATACCTATTTCAATCGTAAATTAACTATTTTCTTACGTTTTTGAGTATTCCATTAGCTCTCGACAGTTGTAAAAATTAAGTAAAAACAGCTGACATGAACATCAGTGCAACCACTCTATTAAATATTAACTGACCGCGTACCAATAAAGGTTGTAGTTTAACAAAGTACCGTATACCTTTATTAAGAACTTCCTTCGTTTTAGAAGGCGCGTTAATCTTTAACTTGTCAGTTATGATAACCAATTTCTTAAAGCGTCTTCTTTTACAGAAAAATAAATATTAAACCAAAAAATATGTTCATTCTTCTTAAGTGAATATGCATTTGTATTTTCTTACTAAATACTAATATAATGTTAATCAGGTTTAATTTTGACTAAGTTACAGTTATAGTAAGACCTGTGGTCTGTAAGTTATTACCTTAAAACAAAAAAAGGTATAAATAATAAACAAAATTAAGACTATTTGTGTGGTTTTATTTCATATTTATTTCACTTATTTATTTTGAAACTCATTTTATATTTTTTTACATACTAAAAATGCACACTATCTAACACCTCGATTAGCAAATCGAGTTATAATCATACCTAATACATGAACTGAAATTACATGTTTATGTATTTAATATTTTTTATTTAAGAAATAAGTTGTCCTCAATTTATACGAACAGTAAGTGCACACCCTATGCATACTTAATTATTTACCCTTCCTCTACCTACGGCCACACATAAAACACGGACCGAAAAAAGGTTAGCGTAACTTGCGTTTATTATACATTTGCTAGTAATTGACTCAACCCCCCAACGCCGAGACAACTATCGGTACAATGATCGCCGAATCCACATGCCACATGCTGACAATTGACAATCTCGTAAGCTAGGTCCAGATATTTTAATTCCTTTCATTTATTTTATTATTATGAGCTTTTTTACTAATCATATATCTGTAATACAAACGTAGGAGCACAAGTTCCTTAAAAAAACACAAAGCAAAATATATTGCACATCAAGCATACGAAAGTGAACCGGCTAGTTTCGATTTGGTATCAAATTGATATCAAAATGTTCGACAAAGGTCACATAGGTAAGGTGCGAAAGAGATAACGCTCTACAGACCCGAAATAAGCCGAAGTCTCGTTCTTAAGGTCGATGTCCAATATTTCTATTTGTAATGACGATGATCCTCCCAGTAGCGATAGTTTAATCGGGAGTCTGCTGCGAGGCGAGTTGCCACCTGCCTAACTTAGAATTATGTAGCCTTTATTATAAACCCCATACTTTAAAGCAGATTACGAAAGGAGAGAACCTTCGATTCCATCGAGACTCGGGCTGTTCTAGACTCATTGCCATAGTGATCTGTGCTCATTGCGGAGATTTCAGGTAGATAAGTAGGCGCGCGTGGTAGTGTGCGGATCAGAGGATATGTAATAATACTACGTATGGAATGGACACTTCGACGTCCCGCCCGATTTCCCCGCATCACCCAATCTCCTCCCCTCTTATGGGCAACGGTTGGTATTTTCTACGTGCTACGCACACAGGTGCACGTGTAAGTACACGTCACAGATTGATGTCTGTGTATTAAAGACCAAAAATAAGCATTTGTATGGAATTTTGGTGGTGTCCGCGGTGTGGTGCGGATTTTATTCCTCTCGTGTAAAATAGGTAACTTTTTCGGACTTAAACTAGTTTTCACAAGGATACGACGGGCTGTTTTTGATGAATATTGAAGAGAAATAAGAAACTCGTTGAATCACTATTTGCTTAATTTTTAATACATTTCGATTCTTTATATAAAATTATATCTTAATAAATACTAATATCGTCTTAAAATAATGTAAACATAACCTGGCCACACTACAAGCATTTTCAATAGAGCAACACCTTAACCTCACGAGGTGGATAAACCATAGACAGCAGAACAGTCTTCAACTCTTCAACTTTATAGAAAAAGCTAAAAAAAACCAGTGATTAAGTAACAAGAAAAAATTTATGTGTGCAACTCATTATGATAATTGTCGTAAAATGAAGTAAACAAATTATTTAATTGATTTAATTGTAGAATATATTTTAACTAAACGACAAATAACATTCAAGGCTCTATGTTTTAATTACTAGGGATTGAAAAATAACAATTTGTCTTTGGTTAGATGTTAATGTTGCCAACGATAAAATGTACCTAATATATAAGTAAAACCAAATATGATTGATTGTTCTCATATTACAATGCTACTATGATACTTAATCAGTATCCATTACCCCTAGTTTGCACTAAGACATTAAACATGATGATGTTTCGCAACTTGTCGCTTATAGTATGTATTGCGATGAATGTCTTGTTGGTGCAAGCGTTCGCATTGCTTTCAAACCTATCATTTTAACATGTTTTTTGTTAAGTGAATGTTTATCAATGTTAACAACGTTTGACGTCATAACGCCTTGAAAGCGAGAGCGTGGAACAAGCGACAGAAAGGCACGACCGGGCTAAGCGTTCGCCTAGTGACACATGTTTTCTTGTGTTGTCACGTGAAATTATCGTCAATAAACCAACTTTAAAGATATTTTTTAATTCTAAATTAGTAAGTTTAAAACTAATATAATAATTGTATAGGTACATGTTAATATACAAATTTAACCAATATAATTGTTTAATACAAATTGTATTAAAATTAAATACGCTTACACTCACATCCCCACACTACGTATAAACCTGTGTCGCGGGTGCCGGTTGTCGCACACCACTGGACTAACCGGGTCGCCGTATAATACAAATAATGTTTGAAATTGTTTTAAACTTTCACGATTTGTATTCATATTTTTATATTGTAAATTCGATTAAAATAGAACGCGATTAAGTCCCGTTTACAAAAAAAAATGTTTGAAATATTAAATTAAGGAAATCAATGATTTCAACTGGCAACATTCTCCCATTTCGCACGAACTCAAGATGGCTGCCAATTTATGTGAATGCAAGGACGAGTAGAAAAGTGTTATCCGTTTGTTGCGTGTTATTCAGTTTGAAAATTGTGATAAAAACTATACAAATATCACACAGTTCCTGTGTATGTGTTTTCGTGCAATCTGTTATGAGTTATCGATGTTAATAAATCCGTGTGTGCAATATTACGCTGGGAAGAATAAGTTATGTTTAGTGTTCGATTGTGATTATAATTGCTGTGACAGTCCTTTTTGGGCTGTAGCGATGCTTGTTATTGGATGATACCGGTTGTTTCACGTGAGTAATGTTTTTATATAATTTGGTGTACGAATTGCAATGAAAAAATGTTGGTGTGTGGTAACCTATTGTCAGGTGTTAAGTTTTTTTTTATGGCGTGGCTGGGGCGCCGGTTTGCCGGTGCCTCGCAGCTGTTAGAGTCACACGGAGCCGTGGATTTTTTGTTTAGTCAGCCAACAATGCATTAATGGTAGTTCTATAGTTTGTTCGTTTGTCTCGTGAACAGTTACTATGTGATAAATTTTGTTCGTATTGAATAATTGACATGTCATCAAAAAAAAAATAGTGACGCGTTTACCAGCGCTCACCAAATATGTTAAATTTGGCCAGGTTGTAAACAATTTTGTGTGGCTGTTTCAGTTTCGATACAACTTTCACTGTGTCGTTATCTGTGGTACGTCCATAGACTATGTCGAAATATACAGGAGCTATTTTTTATGCTAAATCGTCAAACAACCCGAAACAAAGTTTCTGTAGTACTACTACAATTATATAGGTCGCAGAATCCACAGTGAAACATTTACCCAAATATGTTAGCTCAATGATAATATTGATTTATAATATCTCTATTATTTGCCCATCTCTGATACCATTGTTTTGTTATGTGGAGGATTTTAAACAATAAATATTTGTCTATGGTATTCTTTGTTTAAAATTCATTATCATTTGTCTTTCTGGGTTGTGCCCAATGAGCTTTTACATAAAGATTTACATATTCCGATAGTGAAAGAAGAAATTGTCCGGTGTGTCACATCATACAAGAACTGTATAAAATTACATCCAAATATCCTGGGTCAGGTCTTGATGGACGGCAAACAAAACATGCGAAGACTGAAACACAAAATACCCCAGGACTTCATAACACACAAACAGAAATAATACAATAATAGGGGTGCTGCAAAGGTGGCACCTTACAAGCCCACTAAAATGACAAGACTTACATGTAGCTGTTCAATATTATTTCCTATCTAAAAAGTGATTAACTTAATTCACTGAAAATAATTAAGTACGTTACTATTGAAGATGCTCACATTGAAACAAAATGAGTTGAATTCTTCAGACAAGTAGAAGAGGTGAAGCAATCAACCCAAATATTTTGAAGCAAAGCCTGCAAACTGCTGTCAAACAAATATGCTATGTCAGACAGCTATAATGGGTAGCACTCGGGGTGGATGAGCAAAAAAAAAAATACTCCCCATTTTACTCCGCAAAATTATCTGACTCTGGTGCCTCCTGGTATTATAAATGCGAAAGTAAGTTTTGTGTTCCACTTTCACGTCCAAACAGATAAAATTTCAACTTGCTCTACGGATTTGGGTGAAAATTTACAGTAGGATAGGTTATACATTGGAATAACACATAAGCTACAATTCATACTGATTAAAAGTATACACAAAGTGGCAGATAAAAGCTAGTATCAAATATTGCTTAAATACATGGAAATGCATTTGCATAGTGTTTGGATTTGGAATTTACCTATTGTTATTTTGATCATTTATTCATTAACACCAAATAATATTAAAACTAAATTGACTGCAGACAATGTAGACAACAATTTCGATCCGTGTTAATAATATAGCCTGATACATATCACCAAACACTAGTGATGATGATGATGATGGAAGAAGAAATGTAGACAGCATTTCCTCTTCCATCATCATCTAAATTGTTACATCTTCCAGCTTTGTTATTGAAACTTTACAAAAAACTAACGCCGGATCCACTCATTGGCTCCAACGTGGCTGCTGACACGCGCCAGCCAATCACCAACACGCATGGGTGTCCCTAACGTTGGAGCCAATGCTATACTATAGTTACCAGATCCACATATTGGACGTGAAGTGTTGGCACCAACATTCGGGCCAATGTGTGGAGCTGGCCTGAGTGTTTCTTTATATACCTAGCATAGCACTATTTGTGGTTAGTAATTTTCCATTTCTGTCAAGTCACACAAATACTCATATTATTGTTCAGATCAAGTTAATTGTTAATTAGACAATAATAAACAACTCAGCTACACAATAACTGGTTTGGTAACAAATATATCTAAAATATGCATTTTATGAATGCTTAGTAACTTGAAGTTATGTGGCTACTGCAGAATTAATTTACTTAAGTCATTATACCTAAATAAAATTGTTAATTGCGTGTTACTTTGTAGAAGCACTTTAAAAGTGGCTTATGGAAAATAAATTAGCTAAGCTATCGATTTATTATGCAACTTGCTTCTCTTGTGACACAAATCAAATAAATTAATGAGTTGTAGTTTGATGTCAGAATATCATAATTTAAATTGTTAATGCTGTGTGATTGAGAGATAGAGGTGGCGTTTTACATGTTTATCTAGGCACAAAAAGAATCTAAAATGGATGCATCCATGAATTTGTTTCTTTGCCTAATAGTATTATAAAGAAAAATGAAGCTTGTACAGCACAGCTTTGGGTTCAAACTTGGGCTGGCAAGCTAAGTGCTACTGAGACTTTTCCATGTTCTGAAAGTTTTCCAGTGTCGCCCTCGGAGATTGATAATTTGCTGCCAGATGTCCTATTGACATCACCAGCACGTAACCACTCACCACTTATTATTAACTTAGGTCTCAGGGATGGGAACGTATCTGCATTCTGACCTTGGTCTTTGTGTGGGTATCTATAGGCTGTAGTCATTACTTAATATCACTGTGAACTGCATGCTTTTTTGTCACCATCATTAATTTAAAATAATAGGTATAATATGGGATAAATAATTTTTTTTTTATGTTACGGATGTGGCAAACAAGCATGCAGTTCACATTGATATCAAGTGATGACTGCAGCCTATAGACACTCACACAAAGACCGAGGTCAAAATGCAGATGCGTTACCACTCCTGAGGCCTAAGGTGTTATGCCTTTGTGCTGTACATTACCACCTGACCGGAACACGATAGTGCTGAACACTAGATGCAAGTACCAGTATATTAGGTAATGCGGTGGTGCCTACGCCCGCGAGCTCCGTCACTGGAGCTCTACCACCAGTAAAAAAATCCGGTGAAATGGCACTTCCGGAAAACACAATTTTTATTTAGGTATTTTTTGCATGAAGTTTTGTTCAGGACATCATAGGTATTTTGTTTCAAAATTACGTAACTTCACGCCTGTAATCCCCGAAGGGGTAGGCAGAGGTAAATGCATGCATTCAAGCATACATGCAAACACCCACGATTCGCCGGTTACGTTTTGGCCCATGTAACAGGTGGCGAGCCTGTTGACATCTCCGGGCACATTACCAAACTTCGAGGTACTGGGAAATTTCCAGAAAATGGAAAAATCCCAATAGAACCAGAGATAAAGGACTTTACACCATTATCTCTGATAACCCACGACCCGGGAATCGAACCCAGGACCTCAGCGTAGTAGTAGTGGCCTGCTACCACTAGGTGACCGAGGCAGTTTTTTGTTTGTTTCAAAATTATGGCTATTATCTTACAATTACAAATATTATTTATATAATAAATTTGACATGAAATGTAATAATTCTAATTGAAGTATCATTCTATAGGTAGGTACCTACTTCATTAGAATTACATATTGCATCTGATATTATTACCAGTTGTACAGTTACTTGTCATACAGTTATCAAATTACTAAAATGCATATTTTAATTATTAACCCAATATACCTAGGTACCAATCTTGTGTTCAATTAAGCCAATTAAGAATTTAATATTTTAATTTGGATTGGAAGGAGCAACTTTACAAGTGTGTAAGTTTCTTAAGGTCAGTGTCCAGAGATAAAAGTTCTGAATGAGTTCATTAGGTTGACAGTCTGTACACATTTTGTGTAGGGTGACCATCTCATATTGTCTAACAATAGTAATTTACCCACTGCTTCGTTCTTTCTGAGCAGAATACGGTTTGCTGCATTCATAGAGCAACACGGGCCACCGGCCGCGGCGGACTGGAGGGGAGCGTTTATTACCGTTGCAAAACATTCTATCATTTACTTGTACTTTGACAGAGGGGAAAGCCTGCGTATGGCTACTCCCCTCCGGTGTTGCTCTATGGCTGCATTCATTAAATAGGTACCTACAATCACATCGTGCGAAGTTTTAATGAACCAATTGGTGACGCGATACCCTGGTCGGACCTAGAGAAACTTTCCAGGAGGGTACCGCATCATACGCATTGTGATAACGACTCGAAACAGCCTTAATTTTTTTGTTATAAAAAACTGGTTAGGGCACAATACTAGGGTGGGGACGATCTTAAGATCGTCTCAAGGTCAGATCTGACTGTTAATACGGATCTAAGGGCTATATTTCACCGGGAGACCATGGCGCATGGCGGCGCCTCCAGTCGCACCACCGTGGCGTCCGTAAGCAACCAAAACGAGACACCAGAGTCGCCACATCACAACGACAGTACCAAGGAGCGATCAGTATCATACTGTGCCAGCGTCCGAGCAGAGTGCGACCGCCTATCGAAATTGCTGTTGGCATTGTCATTGCTGTCAAATTTTCATGTCGATTTGTAGCTCCTTTAAAATTGGTATTGATAATTTGATTGATGTTCTCGTTTTCGTAGGTGATAAACAAGCGATAATGGTAGATTATTTCGATTATTGTTATTTAGTGAAAGTAAAATTCGAATTTAAAACTTGACAGCAATGACAATGACGACAGCAATGTCGATAGGCGGTCGCACCCCTGGTCGCGGCGCCAAATTGGTTGCGCGACTAAACGGACATGTGAGTTACTCTAGAGCTGTATAGGTATATTTTGTTGGTAGGGGAGACTGGTGGCGCCGTCCCGGTAAAATACAACCCTAAGACCTGCCTAAATAATCAAAGACAATAGTCACACTAATGTTGATATAATTCAACATCCACATCTAGTCTGAGTGTTTTATTGTTTGTCCTGATAACATCGGTTATCACTGTGGAAAATAGTGACCTCTGACGTCAGCGGTTTTCTTCAGATAAGCTGTTTGCGTTGATTAGCCGGGCTCGTTTGACCCAGATGGTGCTTGCCGCTTAGAGCAGTAGTATGTCATGGAGTCGAAATACCTATAAAGATTTCGTGGATAGGTAATACTGGTGAGCAGTAGCTTCAGTTGTGCGTTGTCTGTCAGTCAATAAGCTCAATCACTCTAATCACTGGGCCAGTAACGGAAGAGTTTTATAAACCTACTAGCTGCGCCCACGACTTCGTCCGGGTAGATACTGAACAATCATAAATTCTCACGCGAGCGAAGTCGCGGGCACAGCTAGTAGGTACCTTTTAAAAGTAGCCTAAGTTACTGATATGTTCTTAGGTTTTCGCGAGCTACACTCATTGAAATAAAACTATTTTTACAGATTTATCTTGCGTATATTAAACTAAAATGATTTTAAAAATCAACAAGACGTTTCGGTCGCTTTTCAGCTTCCGTGGTCCCGGGCAGACTGAGGTGACATTTGTCTTAGACCTGAGTCGATCGCGAGCGATAGAATCACTTTGATTGAATCACGATCCAAACACAAGTGATGGGGTCGTGACGTACAAAAAAAGTCGATCATTTGGGTCCTTTGGGTCATTGGGTACTTTGTTTCTCATGAACTCTATCACATTAAGCATAAGGTACACTTCACTTTGTTTACAGTTTTATCGATCAAGCTCCCCTGCACCATGTCGTCTAATTGTAAAATTTATGCTATATACCAATAAAGTTTAAGAATGAAATTATAGTGATAATTAATTGAAATGTATTAAAATGAAAAATAGCCAGCGACATAATGTGTGGATCGCGATCTAGAGTCTCGCATCCTTATCAGATGGGTGGTCGAATCACGACAATCATGAGCTACAGTATACGTTTGAGCGAAATCGAGTCGCGACCCAAATGACTCAAACGTTCGAGTCATTTAGACTCGATCACCTTGTCAATGGGTCGTGATCGACCCGAATCCCGACGAAGGAGTGATCGACTCAGGTCTAATTTGTCTGACAGAAGTTTGAAAAAATTATATGTAGCTACCTCCATCGATTTCGTAAACGCCTTGCGTAGCGTTCAGGATTAACACAATAATTACTTATGGTATCTTGAGGTCTTGCAGACTGCTGCGGCTGGGATTTAATCTTGCTAAGTATGGGATCCCATGATGTTGATAATCGCCATCCATCTTCTCTATTGAAATTTGGGTGTTTTTTAATTTCAATAGCCTCGCGTACCATTCGTGGAATGGGTTTGTGTTCTCTAGCGAGTATTTGAATTTTATCAAACCGGATGTAATGGTTCGGCTTATCCGTTATGTGTTCACAGACTGCAGACCTCCCTGTTCTTCGGTTTTTGACATCAGCAATGTGCTCTTTAACGCGGGTGGATACAGCTCTCTTCGTTTGACCAATATATGAGAGTCCACAATCACAATCTAATTTATAAATGCCAGAATTTTGTAATGGAATATTACTTTGCCTAGCCTAAGTTACTCCTTATTACATCAGCTATCTGCCAGTGAAAGTCACGTCAAAATCGGTCCAGCCGTTCCCAAGATTAGCCCCGCCAAACAGACAGACAAACAGAAATTGTAAAAAATGTTGTTTTGGTATATGTACCGTGTATACATAATACATTTGCATTTAGTAAAAAGCGGTTATTTTTATATTACAAACAGACACTCCAATTTTATTTAGTTGTATAGATATACCTATATAAGCGTGGGTTGCATTTGTGGATTCGTTATTTCCGTTTACTATTTTTATATCGCGGTGCGTTCACATGTGCGCCGCGCAGTTCGGCATATTTTTTCCATAGAGGTCGCGCGATGTAGATGCATTGTATAGGTACCTACTGTTTCTGCCGGGAATTACGTCCTACCCATTTTACCGAAACATGTGTGATTTGAAAGACGATGAAACGAAAAAGCGACAGTAAAAAGAGACGGACACATAAATTCATAAGATTAAACGTGGGAGAAAATGATAAAATCGTTTGCATTAAATGTGGTTGTAACTCTAAAATATATTCTTGAATAAATCAATTGTATTTTTTTGCGGATTCTTCTTTAATTTACCCATTTTTTGAGGACGTGTACGAACAAGAGCTCGCAACATCTCCTTTGCGATCATCTACATGATAATCTTTTTTTGCCGTTGACCGTACAAAGCTTGAGTTTTTGAAGGTTTCACTAACACATGTGAATTGCACACACATATACCTATTTCATTTAAAAATAACTACTTATTTGCCACTTGAGACAATTGGTTTCTATTCTCTTTAACATACCTATGGATAGGACGGGTTAACACAAGTCACGTAGTCAAACAGCTGCCAGAACGGAACTTGGGTTCACGTGACAAAATGTACTGCACTTTCTCAATGCAAGGTTTTACGTGCATAGTGCAAGTTGATTTTGAGATTGGGCGAATATTTTTTTGTTACGAAAGGCAAGAAGAACATGGCTCGTGCCATTACGTCTTGAAGCCGCCAAAAAGTCGAACATGGCACGTGCCATTACGGCTTATTGCGATTCGATTTGGGCACCGACGCAATTTTATTTCATTCGTCGTTCATGGTTGTAGAAATCTAGACGAAGATCGCGAGTGTAGGCATCACCGCATTACCTAATCTAATTTCACCTAAATGGTCGTGTTCAGTGCTATGGTGTTCTGGATTGATAGTAATGTACCTACGCCATACAGACATCTCGGCTTGGGTCTCAATCAGGGTTGCCACATTTCCCAGCCGCCATAACCGGACAAATGACAAAGCCAGAAATTATATAGAACTTTGACCCACTTGAAAACAGTTATTTACCAGCACGGCAAATACCTCTTTTTGCTGAGATTTAATCACTGATTACTTACACACACATTTAATCACTTTTAAACTTGTAGTTTGTGTGTAAACTTAAGACATGTCATGCATGGCACGGCCGCAGTAATACACATTTGGTAAAGTACACACAGTAAGGCAAAAGACATGGTCCATACAGACTGGAAGTATAAAATCATTCTGATTTCTGCAAAACTTTACGTTGAGTATAAATAAAGTATTTTATATTTAAAGAACAGTTCTTTGATATAAGTACCTAGAACCTCGAGATCGAAAATCTATGACAGTAGTAATGTTGACCGATACCTACATTGTCAACTACGTTTCAATAGTAAAAACAGCGTTTGTAATTATTAAAAAAATAATTTTATATTAATTACATATACGAAAATAATATGTTTGGATTAAAACTAACTTTGAGGGATTAAAACTTGAGTTAGAACGTTTTAAAGTACTTGATTGTTATTTTGAGTAACGCAATTGATTGCGATTCTAATTAGGAACCATATTCAAGACTTTTTTAACGTAATTATTAACCTCAAGTTATACAGAAAAAAGATTTATTAACTAAGAATTCTATTTTCATTACATAGTTTTTCTTTAATTTACATTTTGTGTAAATGGTGGGTCACAATCTGTCATTGTCATTTAATCGGATCATACTTAAAAACAAAATTGAAAAAAAAAAATGGTAAACATTAATGAAATTTTGGGTTATTACTTTGTACAGTGGCACTTTAAAATATTTTTCCTAATCTAGGGTAGATTAGGAAAAATATTGGATATATCTTTTGGAACTTTTGTATCGATTTTTCGAAGTGTTTAAAAAGGTAGTTTACTGTCAACAAACCTCTGAAGATGTGAAAAAACCGGTTGGGTAAAATGATTAAATAGTTATAAATAAATTGTAGTGAAACCCCATGTTTACTGGTGGTAGAGCTCCAGTGAAGGAGCTCACGGGCGTAGGCACCTCCACATTAACTAATATACTTGCCGCTAAATGGTAGTGTTCAGCACTATCGTGTTCCGGTCAGGTGGTAATGTACGGCCTTGTAATTTCTAGCAGAGATGCATAACACCTTAGGAATCAGAAGTGGCAACGCATCTGCATTTTGACCTCCGGTCTTTGTGTGGGTGTCTCTAGGCTGCAGTCATCACTTAAAATCAATGTGAACTGCATGCTTGTTTGCCACTTTCATTACATAAAAAAAAAGTCGGGCCGTGCAGCTTATTCACTTGAGAAACACAATGAGAACTTTAAGCTTGTTTGCCACATCATGATATTAAAAAAATATATCAATAAGGCGCCTTGTGATTTCTGATATGTTTTTATGTCATACTAGCTGTGCCCGCGACTTTGTCCGCGTGAGAATTTATGATTGTTCAGTATCTATCTACCCGGACGAAGTTGTCTAGTCGCAGCTCGTATAAAAGGAGCCTAAGTTAAGTACTCCTTATTACATAAAGCTATCTGCCAGTGATAGTCCCGTCAAAATCGGTCCAGCCGTTCCCGAGATTAGCCCTAACAAACAGACGGACAGAAAAAATAAGCGGTTTTTTTTCTTACAAGCAGACATCAATTTTATTTATTTGTATAGACTAGCGGCCCGCACCGGCTTTAGGCGGGTGCAATGTTACCTACCCTCTCCTATTCACCTTAGCGTGATGTTATATGGCCTATAGCCTTTCAAATCGGACCAGTAAGTCCTGAGATTAGCGCGTTTAAGCAAACAAACGAACTCTTCAGTTTTATAATATTAAAGGTTTATCATTAATATGTAGCATTTATCTAAACCAACATGAGTAATTTAGCTTCTACTTATATCGCTCTGAGTGCGATATTATTTCATTAAGGTCCTATTCAGGTTATTCGTATTTACACAATTGCCAAGTGTACACAGGTGTACAATGAATAGCAGTCGGTTAGACTATTGGACCAGCAAACTGAAAGAATTTTCGACTTACTTGCAATAGTTTTATTTTATATCACGAAGGTGGCAAACAAGCATGCGATTCATATCGATGTTAAGTGATGACTGCAGCCTATAGACATCTACACAAAAATCAGAGATCAAATTCCAGATTCGTTGCCACCCCTGAGACCTAAGTTGTTATGTTTCTATGATAGTTATTACGGGGCCATACATCACCATCTAACCGGAACACGATAGTGCTCAACGGCGGCAGAAAGATCCAATTTTGTGTAGATGCATGTATAGGCTGCACTTAACACCACTGTGAACAGCTTTTATGCCGGGCTGACAACGCATCTGCATACTGACCTCCAGTTTTTATGTAGATGTCTGTAGGCTGCATAGTTCACTGACAGATGGTCAGTGAATGTGAGCTGCATGCTTGTTTGCCACCATCACTACTTACATTTTAAGAAATGTCTATAAGATAATTAATCTTAAATCTATCTATATTCTTAATATATATAAATCTCGTGTCACAATGTTTGTCCTCAATGGACTCCTAAACCACTTAACCGATTATAATAAAATTCGCACACCATGTGCAGTTCGATCCAACTTGAGAGATAGGATAGCTTACATTACGCTATGACTAATAGGAGCAGAGTAGCGCGGGCGAAGCCGGGGCGGGCCGCTAGTATATATATATATATATATAGAGAGAGATAAATAATAATCAATTGCTGTTCATTAGTCTCGCTAAGACTCGAGAACGGCTTAACCGATTTGGCTAATTTTGGTTTTGAATTATATTTGGAAGCCCAGGGGAGGTTTAAAAGGTAAGAAAATATGAAGAAATTGAAGAGGAATAGTAAAAAACACAATTTCATTTTCCCATACAAATAGCCCGTAGGTATATATCAAACCTTTGACACATATTTCATTCTGAGGCCATACCAAGTTTGCCGGGTCAGCTAGTTTACAATATAAAATGTCAGTAATCCCTCATCCCACGACAGAATAATAAAATCGTTTATTTCTCCCCACAATAATGTTATAGATGGATGTTAAATGGACTTCCATTGCCAGTAATTGGCACGAAATAAAAAAGAAAGCATGTCGCCCGCCGGCCATGTTTAATACTACCTATAAATGTGAAATATAATAAATCAAAAGCAAATTTCGTCGTCTCTAAATATATTTTCTCGTCTCGATTGTCTGAACTTCTGTGTTCCTGGTCGAATTATGTTGCGATTGTTATAAAAGGAACATCGACTGTTCGGTTTGCCCGCGGCCGGATTCGCTTTTTTACTATAGACCGAAAACCTGAAATTTATTGTGAAACTTCGCCCCGAGGTTGATTCCACTGAAGCAGAATAATTTTTTTCACATTTTTTTTTATTGATACCTACTTATTATTGAGGTTTTTATATAAATGTTCATTAAGTTATTATTATTATATATTTATTTTCAATCAACTTGGATCACACTGAACAAACTGAATAAAATTATACAACATTATGTGATTACAATTACAATTCTTAGGTTATTTAGACATATTCCATCAATATGACAGCCAACACGTGTGCTGCTGAGCTCCTCCAGCAAAGCGTTTACATACAAATTAAAGAGTTTGGGAGATGTAATCCCACCCTGTCTTACGCCGCACTCCAGCTTATAGGGTTCCGAATACGAGCTCGCCCATCTCACAACATTAACCTGGTTCAGATACCAAAATTAAAGATTTCTACAAGTTCAATTGGCATTCCAGTACCTCTCGTTTTCTGCCATAGTACATCGTAATTCACCAGGTCGAATGCTTTGGACAGGTCGAGAAAACTATCAAAAACAGGTGTACCGCGATCCGTATAGTACTTGACAGTCTGCTTAAGACACAAAATGGCCGATTCCGTAGAGAGTCCCGGTCTAAAGCCGAATTGATTGTTATGTATGTTCAAAAATCTGTCCAGATTTGAATCAAGCAAACTGTCAAGAACTTTGGCCACAATAGTAGCTAAGGAAATCGGTCTGTAGTTCAATTTCTCACTTACATCACCGGTCTTGTTTTTCACAATTGGTACCACCACAGTCTTCATCAAGGCACTTGGTAAGTATGAGTGACTAATGCACAAAGAGTAGAGCATGGCTTACATTCTTGGTAAGTGAGGGCCTGCATATTGCAAGTGCTCAATACTTAAGCCGTCGTGACCAGGCGATTTACCCCTTGACATGGATTTTATAACTTTCTCGACATCTTTAGCTAAAACGACTGCGATTCGACCCGTATGTCCCTCAGTCAACTTTGACTGCGGTGGTTCCAACTGTGATTTTACGATAAAATGATCTTTGAACATATTGGCTATACCACTAGGATCACAAATACCATCTATACACGCCGGTAGGCCCGGTCTACCCTTCAACTTGTTTGTAGAATTCCAAAAACTACGAAAATCGTGAGCTGAATGTTGTTTGTGTAGCTAACTCATCCATTTTTATTTGGCCTTTATGTTTCTGACAGAAATTAAACCACGATTTAAAAATTTTACGAGTTTTTTTGCATGTTTTTCCACAGACGACCCGAGCTCGGTTTACCATTCCACATCCAAAATTAAAAACTAGATCTAGCCTCGCGGTGCGCTTCACTAACATGGCGATTCCACCCAGCTACAGGCTTCCAAATCTGGGTTCGTTTTAGGCTACAGCAATCAGATGCTGCTTCACTAAGAGACTCGATAATACTATTATACAAGCAGTCAATACTATTATTATGTTCTAAATTATTACAAATAAAATCACAACATGCACTCAAATTGCTTGGGAAATCAATGTTTCTTAATTTTTCATTACACATTTTAGTATATAAATTACATTGATCGATATTGCGACGTTTCCATATAATTTTATCATTAGTCAAAGGTATATTATTATTATTATTATTCTGACATGTCAATTTCGGTTGAATACGATTACAATTACATTCAATTACTAATGGATAGTGATCGGACCAAAAAACATCATATTTTACGTAAATATTAACAATAGTCGACAGCGCTGATTTCGTAACTAAACAATGATCTAACCAGCTTCTAGATCCGTTTATTTCACTTATATACGTGAATGTATCACTGTCTAATCCTAACCTGTCCACGTCCGCGCATGTCCACCCTAAGTCACTCATAAAAGAACTCAATTCCTTATAGAACAGTTTACCGGGGTTTGCGTTGAAATCGCCTAGCATATAAACAGCTTCACAGTTCAAATCAGTACTAATAATAGCACTTACCGCACTAAGGCAGTCCGTAAACTCCGTCAAGTTTGTGTCCTTATCGGTAGGCATATAAACACTGAAAACTAGGAATGATCTCGTACCACTGGTTACCTTAATAGCGCACACTCGTGGTTTATCACATTGCACTAGGGATACATTTTGGAATACACGTTTGTCCCACAAGAGAGCTACGCCACCGTGAGGTCTTCCACGCAAAATGCCAGCCGAAGTATCCACCGCAGATGTTCCTGTGCACCCGAACTGGTCATCTATTTCGTTGAGATATTGTATATCCTCCGGTACCATCCTCCGATACCAATATCTACTCGTATTCGGAACACGGTAGCGTTGATTTTTGAAATAATAATTAATCTTTGATACTGCAATTCAATCACCTCTTAAACAAAAAAAAAAAAAACAGTGATAGAGCTCCTGTTAGCACTATAGAAGCGCGGTTAAGGATACTTTACCGTATTCCATTTTGGAAGTAATGTATGGTCCCTTAATTTCTAGCAAATAGGTAAAAAATTCTAAACATCAGGAATGGAGAAAGCATCTGCATTTAAATGAGACGTCTAATTTTACGCAGGATAAAGCGATTACGGGCTTATATTCGGTAATTTAGTCGTATAAATTGTTTAATTCCAGCAGCATCCTGCGGTAAAACTACCGCCACTGCGATCACCAATCCGCATGCCAAGCGTGGCCATTGTGGCATATTCCCCTTATGGGAGAGGCTTTCGTTCAACAGTGGACAATTTTCGACTGAAATATTTTTTGATAATATGACGATTTTGACGAGACAAAGGTAAGCAGAGGAAAGTACCTTAATTAGCCTTCAAGTAAGCACTTGCATTATATTTTATATACCTATATGCATGAACTGAATCCATAATCTGAATGACCGAGTAGTCCGAGTACTTCAAGCAATTTATAGTCTGAAGCTTCAAATAAAGGTAGGAACCTTGATCATACTCTGCTCGTAATGAAAAAAAAATAGTCAAGGAGTCATCAAAATCTGTAGAACCATTTTCAAGTTTTTGTGAGACGCCAATGCAATCGATTTTTTATACTGGTAACACAGACACAATCGGAGTACGCTTAGGCGTCTGTTTCGAAAAAAAAGATCGTACAGTGGCAATCGGCGCGGAAGCGTGCGACGGATTTCTGCACGAACGAGCCTCAAAAGAGGATTTCAGTGTATTGCCTAAGGCCGTGCAAAACCGGGGAGGGTCAGCTTATACCGCGTACTATATCAAACTACATTGTATGTAATTTCAGACGGTATAAGCTTTAATAATATACGAGTTCGCCAGCGGGTCCAAATTCGACCAAAATAATAGAGGAAAACTTGGTATGTTTACGAATTTGCGTGTTCCGATTTTGTCGTATAAGCATCGTTTGAACCAGTTGGGAGAGGCTATTTAATTGAATTCCTGTAAGAAATTGTGTCAAAAATCTCATTATTATTTAAGGTCCTAAAAGAACAAGACTACTTCATTTCTTACAGTTTTATGAAATGTTGATTCACATGCCATAGCCCGAGGTATAGTCCCTTTCCTTACTTCCCTAGTTTGATAAATGAATATTATACTGTAATTACCTCATGTAGGTATTCTACGGGCCCTCTATCTGTGTCTGTATTAACCAGTGATACGGTCCGAAAGAGGTCTCGCCGAATGCAACCAATTATAAATTAGATCAAAATTCTCGAAGGGACGCTATGTGTTGGACCCATATGTCCCCGCGCACGCCTTACAAAGGTTTTAAAAAACCGGGAAATCAAAATGACTATTTTGAGTCATACACTAAAGCAATCACACTAGGTGGTCAGTATTTTCAAAAAGATGAACAGAGAATGGAAAAGCGTCGAGCTTGGTTGTGGGCTTCTGTAGCTTCGTGTTAAAGCGGTTGTTTATTCTGAGGTCGCAGGGTCGATTACTGCCTGAAGTCAATACAATATATTTTTTAACATTATATGTGTCCTAAAATCCTTTTAGTTACGAAGTTTCCTACTATCAAGCAAAATAAATTATTCATCTACTTAGCGTTATGCATCCTAACCACGGCTCGCATCAACACCAACATAAATAAACCAGGAAGCGGTTGTGACATGCAAGACGTTATTCGATGATATATTCGCGGCGGCCACTGCTATAGGACGATGCATCGCGGGCCGACACTGACGGATCGGCGCGGCCACCGCGTCAGCGCGCGGTGATGAAGCGATTTATATTGTACACTTTATGATGCTGAAACTGATCTATGCGCTTAGATAAACGCATCTTTATCTCATGAAAATGGCCAGCAATTTACCCATGCCTATATATGCCTTGGATAATAAGTCTTCTAAAGGGAACGGCTTGAGTTTCGTGGAATGGGGACCAGGTTTTCATAGGACGTGCTTAAACGATGGAACTCGCATAATTTGACAAGAAGAGAAGTCTTTTTTATGTCATAAAAGAGAGAGTCATGGAGTTCACATTGATGGTATGAGAATTCTTCAGCCTGCATCCATCTTCTTTTACTTCAGAGGAATCGATGCAGATTATGAAGCTTTAAATGACCAATTAATAGAAATTCGATAGCCATAAACAAACTAAGGCTGGGTGTGTGATATAAGACGTTATTCTATGATATATTCGGGGGCCACTGTTATAGGACGATGCATCACGGAACGACACTGATGGATCGGCGCGGCCACCGCGTCAGCGCACGGTGATGGAGCGATTTATATTGCACACTTTATGATACTGAAACTTGGGTAATAAACTCTTTTTCATGGCATGACAATGACCAGCAAGCAACTTATATTAGTAGCTCTTTGATAATTGCCGTGAATGACGTGAAATGGGCACCAGACAGTTTAAGACGTGCTTAATAACGACCAAACCCGCGCGAGCGGACCGCATCGAACTTGATTAATAATAATTCTGTCCGCTGGACTCCTCTACACACGGCCAGATTTGGTTCGGAGCGTACCGACCGCTGTGCGCTCCGTACCAAATCCGGACATGATTTACAACTATAAACGATGGAACCCGGGTGATTTTACGAGAAGACATGTATTTTTATGTCATAAAAGTGAAAATCAAGCATAGAGTTCATATTGATGGTATGAGAATTCTTCTACCTGCACCGAACTACTTTGAATTCAGCGGAATCGATACAGATGTCACTCCTGAGGCCTGGTGTTTTGACTGTATTAGAGCTTATGGAGTTCTTAATTACAACAACAAGAACAATATTCTTTATTGTACACCAATCAGGAATAGGTTAGATACAATGGCAGGAGGACAAGCATTTATAAAAATTCGATAGTTCGGGATATTACCATAAATAAACTAAGCCTGGGTGTGTGATATAAAACTTTATTCGATGATATATTCGCGGCGGCCACTGCTCTAGGACGATGCATCAGGGGCCGACACTGACGGATCGGCGCGGCCACCGCGTCAGCGCGCGGTGATGGAGCGATTATATTGCTCACTTTATAATGTTTAGAGTGGGGTATGCACTTAGATAGTCTTTTTATTTCGCTAGCAAGTTTCATATTATCTCTCAGATAATATGAGTCTAAAATTCAAACCAGTGATAACCAGTCAAAACGGGCGTGATACGACTATTTTAGATATGGTCTTTACCAGAATACTACTTTGATGGACGGTGGTTCGATATAACTGCGTTATGATCAAATATTTAAAAAGTCGTAGGTTATTTGAATGCAGTTGAATATATCTACCCACATTATCAACTAATTGCTATTGTGTTCAGGTCTGGTGACTTATGTGGTAATGTACGACTGTGTAATTCGGCGTAGAGGCATAACCGCTTAGTCCTCAGGAGTGGCAACGCATCTACATTGTCTGTTATGTAGCTGTATATATACTGCAGTATTTAGTATTCGCGAACCATCAAAGTGAACTGTATGCTTGTTTGCCACTTCACAGAGCAACACAGGCCACCGGCCGCGGCGGATCGGAGGATAGCCCAGATATCAAAAAACTGCAGTTTTATGGTTGTTTAGATATAAAAATATATACAATAATGTATTTGAACACAATACCAAAATCAATTCGCGAATTACCTGTGAATAGGTTTAGAATTAAATTAAATGAATGGCTACTTGACAAATGTTTTTATAATATCAATGAATTTATGACATAATATTATTTGTATCAATTTAATCAATTCTAATTATCCTATTATTCTTAATTACACAATTTAGATTCATATTGACTTCTTCTATAAAAAAGCATTTGCATGTTATTCTTATGGCTAAATAGGATTGTGACTATTTGCATGCTAAATTATATTTGGCAAAGTATATGAAACAATAAAACACTAAATATTACCTGTAAAACCATACTTTAAGCAAATAAATATCTTTGAATCTTTGAATCTTTTGTGTTTTCCATCATTGTATACCTACCCTATTTAATGCAAATAAATGAATTTTAATTTTATTTAAATGTTCGCGTGAAATTGTTTATGTATTTTCTTAAAGTCAAGGTGTGGGTTTCGTAGTAATAGATTTTTGTAATGTGTGTCACATGCATTTCCCCCCGCCAAGAATTAGAATTTTGCATCGGTAATAAACGCTATGGCTACTCCCCTCCGATCCGCCCCGACCGGTGGGCCGAGTTGCTCTATGGCCACTTCATGACACAAAAAAATGTTTTCGTTATTATTAGTGAAATGTACGAAATACCTACACAGATATCAACATGGTATTTATAAATATGTACGTTATGGCTCAACGAACATCCGTCTCAACTCGTCGACGCGCGCGTCAAATAAATTAAAATTAATATGAAAAGATGTTGAAGATTAATATCTCTCGCATGTTTTCAGATACAAGTGCTCTCCTATTCGACACTAATTCTTAAAATTTATACGTTTGAACGTATGTAATCATCTTTTTTTCTAGAGTATGCCTCTAAAATTATTTGGCAAATAATATATTTTTTTAATGTTATGAAAGTAGCAAACAAGCCTGCAGTTCATATTGGTGTTAAGTGATGACTGCAGCCTATAGACACCCAATCAAAACCAGAGGTCAAAGTGCAGATACGTTACCACTTCTGAGGCCTAAGGTGTTATGCCTCTGTGTCGGAAATTACAGAGCCGTACATTACCACCCTGACACTACCATTTAGCGGCAAGTATATTACGTAATGCGGTGTTGCCTACGCCCGCGAGATTCTTATTTGTCCTATGCTATTTTTTTCTTACCACAAGTATCCATTAGGGGTACTTACTATACGGAAGATACAGACTTTTTTTATGTAACGAAGATTACAAACAAGCATGCAGCTCACATGAATGTTAAGTGATGACTGCAGTCTATAGACCACCTACACAAAAACCAGAGGTCCCAATGCAGATGTGTTGCGACCCCTGAGACCTAAGTTATGTCTCTGTGATGTTATTACGGGACCATTGTGACAGAAATAAATTAAGGTCCCATCAAGGACCACTGGATTATCTGACCCAGCCTCTTTACCTACTGAGCTACCTATAGATATACCCCCTTATTCATAAACGTACATTAGATACGTTTTAGCTATAGAATGCTTTGTCTTTGTCAGTTGCGTTGTTAAATGTGCAGGATAGAAAAAGACAAAGGAGAGATTAGCAACACTTTAGCTAAAATACGTTTATGAATAAGGGGGTAATCAAAAAATAAAATACGCTTACACTCACAGCCCCACAGTAGGTATAAACCTGTGTCGTGGGTGCCGTTGTACACATACAACACATACACAAACACCCAGACCCGAAACAAATATCTGTAGGCCATACAAATATTTGTTCCGGTGCGGGGATCGAACCCGCGACCCTTCGAATCAAACGGTGGTTTCGCACCGCTGGACTAACCGGGTCGTCAGTAAGTAATCGAAGTCTGATCTTGATACTAGTATTGGCATATCAAATTAAAAACAAATGTATTGATTAGATGCATCTAATGAAACCACACCCGACGTCCGCATGCGAATTATTAATTAGCGTTCGATTCATAATTTATGTGGACTGGACTCCGTTCAAACATCCATTTATGCATTATCTTGTTATGTTAATTGGTCGTGTGGATTTATTGAATTATTAATAACGGGGTCGGACAGGTTGTGACGTCATTGTTGTGTTGTTGGAATGTGTAAAATATAAATAAAATTACCTATCTTCACGCCAGGTCCCTAACGGGGTAGGCAGAGAGTGTGGAGCGCCAGATATCCCGGCCCTGACATACCTCTCGTGCCTCATCTATCTTCATCATTCTGTTCATACATGCACGCCGATTCCTAAGACTTTTGACCGCACCATCTGACAGAACTCAACTTATTTGGTCATGGTAGATCAGTGTTGGTCTTCCTGGGCCTCTGCAACCATCCGCATTCGCATTGTATATCTGTTTAGTCATTCGCTCATTCGACTATATGCCCGAACCATCGGAGCATGCCTTTTTTCATTTTTATATAAATCAAATAATAGATAATAATAATGAACTGCCAGTGCTTGTAGTGGTAGCAGGCCACTGCTGCTACGCTGAGGTACTGGGTTAGATGATCGAGTCGAGGTGTAGGTGCTGTTCGTAAAATGACCAATTAAGTTCAGCAAGAAGACGACTTACTTAGTTGCCCCCAAATCACATTCACCGCGGTAAAATGACTAAGGCCTCAGGGGTGGCAGACAACGCATCTGAAATTAGACCGCTATAGTTTGTGTGCAGATCTCTACAGTCTGCCTTTGCTTTTTTATGTAACGGACGTGCCAAAAAAGCTCACGAGAACGTTAAGTGGTGACCTCAGCCTATAGATATCTACACAAAAACCATAGGTCGAAATGCAGATGCGTTGTCACCCCTGACACCTTAGTTGTTATGTCTCTGTGATAGTTATTACGGAGCCAGACATTACCATCTAATCGGAACACGATTATATCACTTGTATGGATTGGTACCATGAGTGAAGTATTAAATACTTAATATGCCCACAAATATCGGACGTAAGTTACCTTAACGCGGTTTCACGTACGCGACACCGGCGCATCGGCATCGCAATAAGGCCTGCTGCGCTCGGCCGGTCGTTATCGCGCTGTGGTGCCTGAGGTGGGGATGACGCACCACTCCCGGTGACTCCCGGCTCCCGGCGATCGACGCGCCACCGCACAATTGCGTTATAATTCTTTGATTGCATATTATTATTATGATATTTAATAAGATGTTTTTTATCTACTTATATTTTATTTACTTTGGTATTAATCTATTTATTATTGTTTGTACCTACTAGTATGTATTACATTTATCGTTTTATTAAGTATGTTATTTTAATGGCTTATTATCTGTTTTATATCCGTATGTATGTACCTTGTATAAGTATTAGTACAATTATCCTTTATTATAAATTTGACATCCGTGGTTCACTCACTTAGGGTCCTGTTGAAAACCAGCGTCAGGTACCTTTAATATGAAGGTACCTGACATTTGCTGAACAGGACACCTTTTTGGCAGCCGTGAGACACATATTACGTGTTTAGGTATGTATTAATTTTTAGAAAATGTCTTATCTTATCTTATTATGCTGAACACTACCGTTTGGCGGCAGATAGATTAGGTGGTGCCTACGTCCTCGAGTCCCTACACTGATACTCTACTATCAGTATGTTCGTTTTGCTACATCTTCTATCTATATATATAAAAACTAGCTGTCCCGGCTAACTTCGGATGGCCAAAGTATCGTTCGTATGAAAAGTAGCAACAGCAATACATAATATAAAAATATTTTTTATTTAATTGTAACAATAAAAATTGTGTACGTACATATTTGGGTAAAACAAAGACTCATTGTAAGTTTTGTTGTCACGTGGGGGAGGGTACGCGCATTCCACAGACCGGCAAACTTAGAGCGAACGGGTTGTACAAGTATAAAATTGTTGATACCAAAGGAGATGTTGCGAGCTCGGCCCTGGTTCGTACATGTCCTCAAAACATGGGTAAATTAAAGAAGAATCCAAAAAAAATACAATTAATTTATTCAAGAATATATTTTAAAGTTACAACCACATTTAATTCAAGCGATTTTATAATTTTCAACTATGTGAAACATGGCGGCGATACAGCCGACACTTGGGATCAATCGATTTTGATAGTATTTAGAAAATATTACTTTTTTCTCCAAGTTCTATAGTCAAAATACAATTTAAAAAATGAAAATGTCAAAATGACATCGCTCGCCATATTCGCCATGTTAGTTTTGAGTTGCAATTCTAACTGCAAATTATGTTTTGTAACTGCAAACAAAGCTAAATAAGTGAAAATATGCAGTAAAAAACGTTTTTATATTGATTTTGCCTGTTTAATGATATTGTGTACAATACATGGCCGGAGGTACATACATTTTTGCAACATCTCCTTTATGAGATATTGTACCAGCTATTGTAACACATGTTTCTACAAATACAAATAAATAAATAAATAAATAATGTTCATAGCGTTTTGTGCGGCCGCGGAGCGACCAGAGAGAGGTGTTTTGATTTTTTTTCTAAATTCTTACGGAACCCCGACAGAGGTATTAGGGAACCCTAGGGTTCCGCGGAACACACTTAGAGTATAGCTGTATTAGATCAATTGCTGTTCGTTAGTCTCGCTAAAACTCGAGAACAGCTCTACCGATTCGGTTAATTTTAGTTTTGAATTATTTCTGGAATCCCAGGGAAGGTTTAAACGGTAAGAAAATATGAAGGCATTGAAGGGACTTCCCTTTAGTAAAAACCACAATTTCATTTTCCCTAGCGCCCCCCACCTCACTAATCATTCCCTCACGACACTTTTTATTACTATTAAATAATATTTACTTAACAAATTTGAACGGCACTTATTACCACATGTTTGCAGACGCAAGGTGAATGATATAGGTTGAAAGGACGTCATTGATATGATTTGCAAATATTGTATTTGTGTGTCAATAAGCGGGATTAGGGATGCAAACTATAAATAATATACGGGAACGTGGGAGTCGGACACGCAAGTTTGGGAGAGTTACATACTAGTATCAAATATCTAATACATGTGCCTCATAAGATGCAAGGTCACTCAGAGAGCAATGAAGAGAGCTATGCTTGGAGTTTCTCTGCGAGCTCAACCGAACCGAATAGCGAGACTCCAGTGGCAGTGGGCAGGGCACATAGCTCGAAGAACTGACGGCCGTTGGGGCAGAGCAGTTCTCGAGTGGCGACCGCGTACCGGAAAACCGGTATCCGGTAACTGGACCGACGATCTGGTGAAGGTCGCAAGCAATCGCTGGATGAGGGCGGCCCAGGACCGTTCTTTGTGGCATTCTTTGGGGGAGGCCTTTGTTCAGCAGTGGACGTCTTTTGGCTGAAATGATGATGATGATGATCGAATATCCAATTTAATGATACAACACGCCAATAACACAGCCCCGACCACGCATGCACGTTATTCCGGTTACCACCAACCGGTGGTCTAGAACGAAAAATGCACTACCCCTAATCGCATATGTCTTATGTCCTCGGATTAGGACGTTGTGCCCCCACAACGTCCTAAGCCGAGGATCGGATCTGCAGGAATCTTCCTTAGATGTGTAAATTTATTTATACTGACCACAGAACAGAAAAAACTAGCCTTTTGCGCTCGCTAATTGCCCGGTAGAGTAGTCTAGTGCCGTCTCTGGACGAGTCCCCTACGTAAGTCAGTTCCTTTCTTCTGGTGGTAGAGCTCTCCAGTGACGGAGCTCGCGGGCGTAGGCACCACCGCATTACCATTAATATACTTGCCGCTAAATGATAGTGTTCAGCACTATCGTGTTCCGGTCAGGTGGTAGTGTACGGCCCTGTCATATCCGGCATAGAGGCATAAAACCTTAGGCCTCGGGAGTGGCAACGCACCTGCATTTTGACCTCTGGTCATTGTGTGGGTGTCTATAGGCTGCAGTCATCACTTAACATCAATTTGAACTACATGTTTGTTTGCCACATTTATTACATTAAAAAAATCCTATTGGTCGGTTTCGTTTTTTTTTGTAACCTCGATGTACCGAAGTATCGACATAGCGATGTTTTATCTTTGTGTTCGCCCTAAGTTGGATTTGTTATTTTAGCGGTCATCGTATTGCCACCATTCAATCGGTTTGTTAAAGGTTAAGTAACAAAAAGGCGTGGCCAGTGGAATAAAGTGGACGTGGTTTTAGCCTTGTTTTTAACATTTATAGACAAGACGTTTGACCATCTCACCTGATGGAAAGTGAAGATGTGGCCGAAGGTATTCACTCTAGACTTGAAAATTCCCAAGTTATAGTTTTTCGGATACAAAGAAGCCGGCAGGGTGTTCCATTTCTTGGCTGTTCACATTATAAACGTAGAGCCGAAACGTATTGTTCGAATTTTAGGAATATCTACTGTGTACGGATGATATGCCGCCGTTCTCCTTGTTGTCTTGTTGTAAATTGGTGCCTTGTTCAGATCTTAGCGTTATCCGCCTACGGTAGCGGATACCGCGTGGTGATGCGGTATATGAAGTTCCGCGACTATGTTCCGCTTTAGTCGCGGACCTTCATACAAAATACCCTAGCGAAAGCCGCTCGGTAATTCCGTTCCCCATGTCGGTGGCGAATAACGCGCAGGTCTGAATGGGGCTTTAGACAGTCTGTTTTGTTCTTTCTTTCTTTTTTTCGAGACATTTCCATGTCATCTGTCATGTTACTGAATGGTAAATTAACTTCTAAATAGAAATAGAAAATATTTTTATTTCGAATAGATCTTTACAGTTACTTTCAAAACGTCAAGAAATATAAAATACCTAGAGTGAATAACCATTACATAAGCAAAACCATATATCAATAGTAAATTAAAAATTAGAATTTAAACTACTTAGTTAAAACATAATAATCACAAAATTTTTCAATTCCTTCAATGATGATAAATTAAGATAAAAGAAAAACTTATTCGTCAAGATCAAAGTTATTCACTTAGCAGAGTTCCAAGTGCAGTCACTACTGAGAAGAACTCCGCTACCCAACAAACTCAGTAAGTGCTCTTTTAAATGAGAGCTTAAATCTAGTACAAATTATCGTGAAAAATCAAATAATGTGAACGTTCATAGCATAGATGCAAATAAACTGCTATCTACTAAATGTGATGTAGCTCCTGCAAACCAGAACAAACCAGTCCCCACCAACAGCACCCGTTCACGAGTATGACGCATGTGACAGCCATTGCCCTCCTCGACCATTTTAGAGGGAAGTGAGCAACCCGCCACACGACGCCGCCAAAGGCAAAGACATTTAAGCGTGCATGACTGCTCCGGATATGCATACGGCAAAATAATCTGGAAACTGGAACCGGTTAGTCCAGCGGTGTGAATTGACTGTTTGATTCGAAGGGTCGCGGGTTCGATCCCCGCACCGGGACAAATATTTGTATCGCCTACAGATATTTTTTTTTCGGGTCTGGGTGTTTGTGTATGTGTTGTTTGTATATAACGGCACCCATGCTACCTAAGGGGAGTGTTCTGTTAAGTTAACGTAACCATTTTTATCGTCCTTCAAAACGGGTCATTCTCAAAATTAACCTTCAAGGAACCAGGGGGATGATCCTTACTAACAAATGCCCATCTTTAAGTGTCGTTTTAAGTACCTTGGGTATCGCTATCGATTGGTCTAGAGATTATTAGAAATTATTAAAAAAATATTAAAATTTCGGATGGACATTCACAGGACAACTTCAGTCGGCTACGCTAGTTTTCTACACGCTAGTTTTTTTTTGCTGAGATTACCGATAACTTGACATTTTCAGATCTCACATTTTTTCCTGGGACAATGGGACGGGCTGCATGAAAACGGGACTGTCCCGTTCAAAACGGGACGTATGGTCACGTTATGTATAGTCCCTCACAAATCTAGGATTTAAGAGCAAAAAATGTATTGACAATAAGAATATACGAGTACCTATTTTTGTTTTAGTACAATATAGATTGTACAATGGTTTTGTATAATTATTTTTTATGTCATGAAGTGGCAACAAAATGTTTAAAAAATACTTACGTAACGTAAAAAAAAACGTAACTTCACGCCTGTAATCCCTGAAGGGGTAGGCAGAGGTAAATGCATGTATTCAATCATACATGCGAACATACATGTAACAGGTGGCGAGCCTGTTGAACTCCGGGCACATTACCGAACTTCGAGGCACTGGGAAATATCCAGAAAATGGAAAAGTCACTATAGAGCCAGAGATAAAGGACTACACCATTATCTCTGATAACCCAACCCGGGAATCGAACCCAGGACCTCAGCGTAGTAGTAGTGGCCTGCTACCACAAGGCTACCGAGGCAGTCAAAATACTTATCTCTATATTTACATATTATTTTTCACGTTTTTTATCGACTGAATACTAGGATAGCAGAATAAACCGGCACATTTCAATGCGGAGGCAGTGATGTATGGCGTGATGAATGAGCAGCTGATATAGGGCTTCTATCTATTATATATCGACGTTCGATATCCGTCCGTCTGGCGCGCGATAGCTTGCCATATTGTATTTTGGATATCCATTTGTTTGTGTTATGGGTTTTTAGGGGTACCGTTTTTGAAGTTGTATTTCTATTTGCGCGATTGGTTAAAAATATGAGAGTGGTGGGAGAGCTCAAGTGAAGGAGCTCGCGGGCGTAGGCACCACCGCATTAACTAATATACTTGCCGCTAAATGGTAGTGTTCCGGTATATCGTGTTCCGGTCAGGTAATGTGAGGCCCTGTATTTTCCGGCACAGATGCATAACACCTTAGGCCTCAGGAGTGGCAACGCATCTGCATTTTGACTTTGGTCTTTGTGTGTGTATAGGCTGCAGTCATCACTTAAAAAAATATGTATTATATATATAAAACTAGCTGACCGGGCAAACTTCGTATTGCCTCACAATGAAATAATGTGTCAAAGGTTTGATAGATACGGACTATTTGTATAGGAAAATAAAATTAAATGTAGAGATTCTCGTGGGAATGAGTGATTTTCCCGCAGTAAAAAGTAGCCTAAACGTTGGCCAGGCTTCGTATCTATACACCACAAAAAGTTTCATTCGAATCCGTCCAGTATCTTCGGTGATTAGCCTGGACAAAGGGACAAACAGACTTTAAAAAACAGAGATTAAAAATCGTTGAAAAGTGTTCTAATACTATATTAACATCGCCCCCAATTGGTTTTTCGTAAATATATACAATGTATAGACACGCGGATTTTACTGTTTCATTATATGTATAGATTGTTTATTATCCGCTGTCGCATATTTCTTAGTAATATTGCAATCGCTAGAAACGCGATAAACGCACACAATCAAGCACTTAGCCGATTAAACTGGCAAGATCGTCGCTATCGTGGGGGTTTTCACAGATAATCGTGTATTTGTATTATCTTGTTAATTCGCTAAGATTGGCGCGACGTGTGATAATGTCTTACCCTTGTCTGTCCTATACGTACGGTACATGCTTCGTCAACTCCGATTAAAAGTCAGGAAAAAGGGTGAACTGTAAAATCTTCTCATGTAATTTAAATTGTGGTTCCAGTGTAATGAGGGAGATGGAGGCAGTAGGCACCATCACAGTATTACTGTCAGCTCTATCATGTTCCGTTTAGATGGTTTCAGTCTGTTTCAATGCTCATTTGCTCTTCCTGAACTCTAGTATCTATGTTGACGTCTATTAGGCTGCGTTATGCACTTCTATTCACACTAGGTTATTTTTCTATAATGACTACTGGCCGTTAGCTTGTATAGCTTCACGCAGCAAAAGGTTATATCAAGGCTCATAGTTCCTATGAAATCTTTGTCTGAATGAGTCCGCTCCAGGGTTGTGCATTTAACGTCCCCAGCGATACCGAGCAAGTTAAAACCAGACTGAGGGACTTGAGATATGACTTTTACTTCATAGTTGCCTTCAAAAGGCATCTCTTGGGCCAGTCACATGATCGAAAATATATTCATCTGTGACCTCGTGAGCTGCTAATTGACTATCTCATGCCGTTGTCCCCTTGTAACTGTCCGGAGAGGCTCGGTGTTTAGCATGAATTTCGCGTTTGCTCTCCCAAGGCCAAGCGTTCAGGGGCCTCATGGCAAACTCTGTGTTTACCTTTATTCTTGACATATTTGTAGGCTATATTTAGCGCTAATTCTAGCGTTCGTTTGTTTAAGACACTTGTACCTTAGTGTAGCCTTAACGATATGAGAATCACTTAAGACGAGTTCAGATTTGTATCACGTATCACTTGCTCAATCAGATCATCGTATCCGTATCTCCGGTGCGTATTATAGTCGCCTATTTGAGCGAGCGGCGTATCCCGACTGCGTATCATGACTCGTCCAAATAACCGATCATTATATGCAACGGCTACACGGATACGGCGATCGGATTGGGCAAATGATATGTTGGGTACATGATATCAGGACCCGCCTTACGGTACGATTCTAAATGTTATCCCCATGTAAGGTAAAAATATCTGGTATAGAGGCAAAATGTTTTTGGGTTCAGGTGTGACTTTGCTCTAGGTGACGTTATCATTGAATTTATGAGCCTCATAAGGAAACGCAGACGGCAGTGGAGAGATGCTTGGCGTTTCCCTGCTCGATCGAATTAGAAATGGGGTGATCCGCATAAGAACCACAGTAGCCGGCATAGCCCACCGAAAAGTGTAACTCAAGTGGCGGTGGTCAGGAACATACCTCAAAGAACCGATAAAAGTGTTCTCGAGCGGCGACCGCGTACCGGATGACTAAGCGTGATAAGACCATCTACGAGGTGAAATGACATTCTGGTGAAGTTTATCGCTAGACGAGGGCGGCCCTGGTCTACTCGTTATGGGGGAGGCTTTTGTTCAGCAGTTGTTTTTTTTCTGCTGAAGTTATGATGATTTTTGTTTAATTTTGACTTGTCCAATTGAAGCAAGATAATTTAGAATTCAAGGCTGCCACCTAAGTGTCATACAACCTACCCGTATCTGTGGCCGTGTGAGCTGCTAATTGACTATCCGATGCTATTGTCCCCTTGTAACTGTCTCGAGGGCGGGGCTCCGTGTTTTTTTAGGTTTGTTAGCACGAATACCGCGTTTGTTCTGAAGGTCGAACGTTCGGGGGGCCCCGATGGCACAAAGCAAACTTTGCTTTGTGTTTTTAGTGTTAACCTCATCCCATCCCATCTTAATCTTGCGTTCATTATGTGATCGCGAGTTTCTTTGAAGAACTTTTATGCTGGTATAGTAGTTCACATTGCGCTTTTTCTCACTACCTAGAAGGGAAAATAAGCAAAAAAAAAATAGAATAGGTATGTCAAAATAAAAAATGGTTGATAATTTATTTAGCACGGCGGAAATTTTCATTCAACAGCCAATTACATGATATGAAACAAAAATTGCATTGTATAATAACAGAGATACGGGCGCGGTCGGGTGTGTAATGGGTGACCGCAAATTAAAAAATGCGCGTTTACGTGCTTCGGAGGGCACGTTAAGCCGTCGGTCCCGGTTGCTATCGATAGATAGCAATCGTTAAACCTTATCGGAGGCCTTATGGGCAGTTTGGAAACATCCGACGGCGGGTTGACCACTAACCCGTATCTCCATCAACCCGCATTGGCGCAGCGTGGTGGCGTAAGCTCCAGGCCTTCCCCCAAAAAGGGGAGAGACATGTGCCCAGTAGTGGGACGTTTCAAGGGTTGCCATTATGTATACTATTATCATTATGTTTTCAGACGTCCAAGTCGATGGGCCATTCCCATGGACTCTTGCTCACAAAAAATGACACGTAAAGCTTAATATCTCAAACATGTGTTGTGTAAGCGTATTTATTTACATGTATGTTCGCACGGGTTGAAACTATACGAGGTTTCTTCCGTTTTTAGTCCGCGGAACCTGAAAATTGTTGCCGGGCCCATTGTATCATATATATAAAATGCCCGGCGCATTTATCTGCAGTCGAAACAATGTCTAAAATAAATCAATAAGCAATCACATCGGTCCTGCGTAGTTTTGCAGTGTGGAACGTCGATATTTAGGTCAACGAATAAAATTGTTTCGATATTTCGCGTCGGCCGCCCGCGGCCCCCCCCCAACCCTTCCCGTTTTTCGCATAATTGAAATACGAAATTAATTTATTGAGTGCTTTCATCTCTGATTTTTAAATATAGCTAATTATTTAGGTTTTGGCGTTCTCGAGGTGATCTGCACGATGGGTTTTAGAGGCCGTCCGTCCCGTCTGTACCCGGCTATGCTCGTAGACAATTAATACCTACATTTCGTCTATTCCAACTGCTTATGTAAAGGCATCCCCATAAGGAGGCGATATGCCATAATCGCCACGCCACCAATCGCAGTGGCGGTAATGTTATCGCAGTGCTAATCTTGCGATATTGCACTGACTACCACCCCATTGGAATGATTTGACCGCCATTGTTCCGTTGGCTGACGGCACTAGTGGAAGAATCCTGTTCCAGTAGAAGAAAATTCTTCCTCTAGTGGACGTGGTAACCACGTTCCCACGCCAGTAGGTAGTATGTAATCTAACTACTTATATAAAAAAATGAACTGCTAAATGTATTGCTAAGCGCAAATCTCGAGAATGGCTTTACCGATTTTGCTCATTCTTTTGCGTTCTACCTATTTGTAATTCCCCGGAGAAGAGTTTTATTGAATTTTTTTTTAAGAAAACGACCATAATCTCCTTTTGACGCTTGACATACTGGTCAGTTGTTTGACAGTTGGCGCGACAGATGGTGCACAACAAAAAATTATAATTTTAAACAGATTAATCAGGAAGAAGCATAGTAGTTGGTACCTACAGTAGGTAAATAATATATATGTACTTATTCCGAAAAAATTACATCCAGTTATCAGCAACAACCTACATTGTAACCGCGTGAAGCCGGGGCGGGTCGCTAGTGATAATTAATATTTATAAATATAGAATTTGATCTACTTTTCACGTTTACTAGGAACCGTGACGCAGGCTGTTAACGAAAGGTGTTTTCCAATTAACTGCTGATCAAATGTCTGCGTTGATACGACTTCGCAGGATCGCTTGCGTAACCAATAAGCTAATGTTTACAGTGCACTACATTTGATTAATATAATAATAATAATCGCAACTTTTGATACGTCCCACTGCTGGGCACGAGTCTCTTCCCTTTTTGGGAGGAGGCCTGGAGCTCACTTTACCACGCTGCTCCAATGCGGATCGGTGGAGATAAGGGTTAGTGGCCAACCCGTTGTCGGATGTTTTCAAACCGCCCATAAGGCTTGCGACAAGATTTAACGACTGCTATCTATCGATAGCAACCGGGACCGAACCGAGACGGAAACGCGCATTTTAATTTGCCACTAGCGGTCACCCATCTACTGGTGGTAGAGCTCCAGTGACGGAGCTCCCGGGCGTAGGCACCACCGCATTACCTAATATACTTGCCGCTGAATGGTAGTGTTCAGCACTATCGCGTTCCGGTCAGGTGGTATGTACGGCCCTGTAATTTCCGGCACAAAGGTTTAACATCTTAGACCCCAGGAGTGGTAACGCATCTGCGATTTGACCTTGGTCTTTGTGTGGGTGTCTATAGGCTGCCGTCATCACTTAACATCAACTGAACTGCATGCTTGTTTGCCACTTCCATTACATAAAAAAAAAAAAAACCTGTTAGCTAACTAAGGTAAAGAACTATCATAACTGCTTTTAATTATTTTTATAAATTTTAAGTCCAGTAGTTTCGGAGATAAAGTGTAAATGGTTTATTTTCGCCTATTTTCTAAAAGAACTTCAAACAATTTATTTTACAATTACTTAGTAAAGATCTTCCGCAATTAGACCTATTTATCCCCCGAAGGTGGTTCGTCCGGTCCACATATTAATTTTCAATCTCATAAACAAGGCGTGAATAGAATCCGCATAGCAACAGAAATTTGATCGGAACCTCAATTCACATCTTGTAGTTGTGGCAACCGGCCTTGCGGCGCGTGACGAAAATGGCAACAGTCGACAATGGTGCGGCAAAAACTTGCAAAAAACAGACCAAGAGCGGCTACCGTCCGTACCGTCTAATAAAGTTCCAAAAAAATACGAGCTTAATTTACTTAGTACGAGTTAGAAGTTTAGAAGTAACTTTTACATACATGTTTGGTATGTTTCATTTTAAGGGTCATAGCTTACTAGAGCCACTAGGCACCCGACCAGCGCCCGACCGCCTCGAGCGGTCTGCGCTCATTACATCAACTCCGCTGCGCATCGCCTCGACCGCAAGCCGTAAACGCGCGGACTTGGAGTGGACCAATCTGTGACCACTAGCTTGTCTTGTGTTAACTTTGCATTGCCAACTCGCTGTTCCCAAGTGGACCGCGAGTGGTTCACAAGTAACATCGTGTCGTTCACCCGTGGACCACCCGTCGACAACGAGTGGACGCCGTAAAACGAGGCGGTGCTGGTCGGGTGCCGGGTGGCTGTAGTTAGCTATAGTCTGTTTACTATAGTAGGGGCTCCGAATCTAAGTCGATCTTCAGCTATCTGTTTCTTAGACTACTTACGGATCTTAGTGCGAGATTCACAGACCGCACTACGACTTTACTTTGAGCAAAGTATGCTTAGAACTGTCAGAAAAGTATGGGTTTTGACAGTTCGAAGCGTACTTTGCTCGAAAGTAAAGTCGTAGTGCGGTCTGTGAATCTCACCATTAGACTACTAGTCACATACAACAAACATAGGGTAAATAGGGTTTTCATACTTTCTATCAAATAAGTTGTGAAAATAGATGAAAAAATTAAGTTATGTTTCGAGACACATTTGCCTTGGTCAGTATACCATGGTAGTTGCAGGGTTCCTAGGCCTCATATTTGACCGGCGCTTATAGCTTTACCTTTGACTACAGAACTTTATAAATAGCCGACCGAATAAAACGTTTCCGACTTGCAAATCGAATGACTCATGCCATCAAGAAATGCGTTTCTGTAATCCTAGAAATCGGTATTCGTGATTGCGGATGAGGACGCTTGTGAATTTGAACTTGACCCAAATGCGTGAGTTTGAGTAAACTTGGGTTTCAGTGATCAACCCTAGTTTTATTGACAATGATTTTTTATGTCATGAATGTTGTTTGACTGCCTCAGTAGCCTAGTGGCAGAGAATATGTAATAATACAGCGTAAAGAATGGACACTTTCGCCGATGACGCCCGATTTCCCCACATCACCCAACCTCCTCCCCTCTTATGGGTGACGTTTGGTATTCTCTACGTGCTACGCACACAGATGCACGTGTAAATACACGTCACTGATTGATAGTGACTGTGTAGGTAATAGAGACCAAATTAAGCGTTTGTATGGAATTTTGGCGGAGTGTCCGCGGTGTGCTAGTGGGTAGCAACCCACTATTACTACGCTGGGAGACTGGGTTCGTTTCCATTTTTCTGCAATTTTTCCAGCACCTCCGAGTTTGGTAATGTGCTCGAAGATGTCAACAGGCTCGCCACCTGTTACATGGGCCAAAACGTAACCGGCGATCGTGGGTCTTTGCATGTATGCTTGAAATCATGCATTTACCTATGCCTACCCCTTCGAGGATTACAGGCGTGAAGTTACGTAAGGTTGTTTGACAAGCAAACGGGATTTTGCAACACCAGGAGCGCGAACTGATATTGATATTGCACCGCCCCTAATCGCATATGTTTTATGTGTCCCCCCACAACGCCCTAAGCCGAGGTAGTTCCCTTAGGTAGTGTTTTTAGATGAAAATTTATAAAGACTGAGAGCTCTTTGCGCTCACCAATCGTCCAGTGAAGTAGACTAGTGCCGTCAAGAGCCCAGCCTTCCACGTAGGTCCATTTAAAAAAAACCTGTTGAAATTTCCGAGAAGTGTTAATCTGATTGATGTTTTTGCTATCGTAGGTGATAGACAAGTGTCAACTATCGTTTACTTTTAAAGAAGATACGAATTGACATGAAAAATTTACAGAAATAAAAATGTCGACAACTTCGAAATATCCATAGCCTGCCCCTTTAAAGGGTTCTTTTGGTAGCAGTTTTGAAGAAAACCAATGTTGTAGCGCCAAAGGAACGTTTCAGAGGGAAATTCGTTCTACAACTCGCACGTTCTGGGTAGAAACTGTACTAAAACACTTCATGTATTTTTATATTTTTGTTCTTGCAAATGTTTGAAGACGTATGAGATGTCTTGACTCCCTTTCAAGTTTAACGTGATTAATGGATGACCCCTCACCTCTAACTCAATTAGTTTTTATGAATTTGTAATTTTATTACAATATATTAATAGCTCATTTATAAATCTAAAATTAAACTAAAGTTTCCAACGATAAATCTATTTCCCAAGATAGTTGCAGTGGCGTTAACATTTGCACATGTAAATTTAATTTTGACCTTAACCGAACAGGAAATGTCGGTCTTTGGGTCAGGGAGGCGTAAATCAATATGCAATCGCGATGGTTATGGACGTCGCTTGTATTCTAATGAATTGTCTATAATATAAATGTAAACTTAATTGTTTATACATTATTGTATACCGGGTCGTCGACGACTTGGTTAGTCCATGTCCTTGTTGCTGACACAGAAAATCCAGGTTTTACTGAAACTTTTTTGAGTCGTGCCAAAAATGGTGAAAATTAGCGACGGCAATTAATGCAATTTCTTGTTAATTTCATAAGCATGTGAATTCGTGAGTCTTAGCATGCTAATTGCTATGCTATTTGCTGATATGGTAATAATTCATACCTAATGAAGTATATGATTCTCTAAATGAATGTTCAGGGGAGCCACACTAATTATTATTAAAAAATCTCACAATTATGCAAACAAAACGATTATAATAACAAAATAATTGCGAATTAGCGTTTCATATTTCGCAGAATTTCACAACTTCATTTAATTTGTGAAATGCTAATATAGCATTAGGATGCTATCAATTAATGCGAATGCTAATTAATCCATTACTAGTGAAAATTACCTTAAGCATGTTTTCCCAACGATAGCATCCATCCTTATTTGCTCCTGATGGTCCTGGCACCATTTGCCTCTATGATATAACTATCAGGGTCACAAATGGTAGTGTTAAGCCCCGCAATACTACCATTTGGTGGCAGATAGGTTGCAGTGGTGCCTATGCCCACAAGCTCACTCACACTGGACACCTGAACTCAACCATCGGTAATTATTCGAAACTATAGTTTATTTCTCATTCCACTTTGTTTCGTTTCTGTATTGGTGATTATTGTCATGTTATTGTGTAGAGAAACTAAATAGATTTGACATTTGCCATCTTTAATATTTTATGTGTTTACCACATTGCAGCATTTGCACGTGTCTTCGGCAAAAACGGCCCGACGTCAGTCGTCAACTGTTATATTAATTGCCCAACTAAAGGAATACATAAAACAGTGTACGTATGGCGAAACGGTGCGCGATAAAAATAAAGATTTTACGATACATTCGCATTTATGTATCGGTTTTTATAGTTACGATCATAGCGTCGTGATCATCCTCTATATTGTTTTACTTTGAACGCGAATTGGGGACTGTTGTAACTTGCGGTTTGCCGAAAACGTGATTTAGGGCGGCCACACAAAACTGCGAATACTGCGATGCGATGCCGCATCGTGCGATGCATTCGTGCGAGCTCGCAGATATTTGCGATGCGATGCGAATTCGCAGTTATGTGTGGAAGCCCATAAACGGTGTAAACTTAGGCCTGGCAATAGGCGTTAGTCATTGGCGCTTCCGCCAAGCGATACTTTTCACAAAAAATAAAAAATGTATCTCTTTGACTGCCAACAGCGTTAGAACAGATAAGGGATTAGGAAAATATAATGGATTTATCTTAGCGTTGTCCAAATCTTCTTTCTTATCCAACTATATTGTATTTTTAAGGGTTAAAGCAAAATTGACAGTTTACATAAATGTTTTCACGCCGTGAACTTTCTGTTATTAATCATTCTTTGGTCACATTGCCTGTACCTATATCTAACTTGACGAAAAGGATCCGTCTCTCTCAAATCGCTCCTTCATACCTGTGAGATGTGGTTAGATTTTTGAATTGGATTATCTGTATCAACCTTTTTTACGTCTGTGTCACATTACCCTGTGTTTTACTTGGCCCATCTGTTTAGTTCTTTGCGAATATAAATTAGCTTCTGCTGTTTTCGATCACCTTTTTTTATAGTTTCAGCGCTACAAGTACGTGAAATACGAAAGAATAAAAATGGTGATATCATACATACGTATTAGCATCCACATTTTGAAGATATAAAATGTCGATGTACAAAGAAGGGATCCAATGCCCATGTAAAAAGTAGATCAGCGCATTTCCGATATAAGTTTAACTTTAGATACAACAGCGATTGGCCGCGTCACCCGGAATTGTATTTGGCTGTTTAGATTGTAGTGTTGTACTTTATTAGGCATGCCACCCACACATCGGGACCGGATTGCAACAAAGTTTTGGCAACCAGGTCGCGCCTGTTTGGCTTGACCGATAGAATTGGGTTTGCATACTGGTTTGACATTTTTCTGCTATCGAGAAATAAAAACGGTAATGTTAATGAAGCCTGCCTTTGATAGTTGTGTATAGGATAATTCATTAAGGTTATTATAATTTAAATTCGGGCATTCGACGCTTGATATATATGATACAATTTATTACATATTGAATACGATTTATTATCATATTGTTTGTTTATATGGTACATAATGTTGTGATGTATAGTAATTAATTATGTAAATTGCTTAAATAAAATTAATGTATTATTTCATTAACGCAATGTAGTGTTTCATTCTTTCAAGTACATTCTATGAGTTGGTTGACTTAAAAGTTGTCGAATCTATTTAGCCGTTACGTTTTTACCTTTTAAATTCGTTATATGTACGGTCACCGTGATTTTTTCATACGTCGAAATACCACCCTTTGCCTGGCAGAGAGGGGGGGAGAGACACTTGACAAATCAACAAAGCGATCGCGCGTCTTTAGTACTTGGGACCGGCGCGGAATAGTGGGTAGCTGCCTTTATAGAGCTAGATTTCGGTTACTGGGAAGGCTTTATTTTAAAATGTTTGGGTGTAACGACCGCTGCAAGGTCTTATTATTATTCTTGTCAAACATTTGTTGCGTTTTTTTTCTCGGTGTACTTGTTTAATGACAATTTGGTATGATAATTATATTGCAGTATATGTAATGAAGTTATTTAACTTGTTTTGAGAGTAGTATTTTATTTGTTTTAGAGATACAGCGTCGGAGTTCGAGGGTTTAAGAACTCCGACGCTGTATATTCTCACTACCAGAGAATATGTAATAATACCACGTATAGAATGGACACTTCGACGTCCCGCCCGATTTCACCGCCTCACCCAACCTCCTCCCCTCTTATGGGCGACGTTTGGTATTCTCTACGTGCCCCGCACACAGGTGCACGTGTAAATACACGTCACTGATTGATGTCTGTGTAATAGGGACCAAATTAAGCGTTTGTATGGAATTTAGGCGGAGTGTCCACGGTGTGCCTCTACACCGTATCATACCATGACCGAGCTAGGACCGTATTAACCGCGGAAACTAACACGATACGGACTACTACTCCTACTAGAACGTATCAACAGCGTATCATACCTACATGCTTTACGGTTTGTGACGGGAGCGTGTATCGGGACCGGCAAAATATTATCGGCGACAATTTTTAGGTGTGATAGCTTATTTCGGATCTGCAGAGCGTTATCTCTTTCGCACCTTACCTATTTGACGTTGGTCGACCATTTTGATCAAGTTTTGACCAATATCGATGTACGGATGCTTACGTAGGCAGTGTGCAGCGGAGATAACGCTCTATAAAGCTGAAACTAGCCGATTGTCACTTTCATAGACTCGATGTGTATTATTTCTTGATGAGCACTGTAATAGGTATAATCTTACGCCCTTGGGTGCCTACATTGGGACTCCATCATCAGTAATATTGCATGTAATTTTGCATATTTGCATTACATCTATCAAAGAACCATAAAATAACTCAAATGCAATAGTAAAGCAACACACAAGTTTTACTTCAAAATTCCTTCCTAGTCTATAAAGTACGAGAATGCAACTCACACTTTACCAGTTTTAACGTCGTAATTACGTTACCTTGTTTACATAACATACATTATATTTGTGCATAAAGTTGGTTCCCTAGTTCTACGACTGTTATACAATTGTTTGCTTTAATGAAAACAATAAACCGACTAGGGAAAACCTTGTGTGATTTGCAAATTAATGCATTATGCTGATGTGCATACATGGAGATTGTTTGTATTAGGTTGGGGAAAAAGTTTCTTCGCATTTTTTAAGATAATTCGAAACATTTTTTAATACAGTTTATTTAAATTTAACTAAAGTATGTTTTGCCATCTTGTAGGTAGGGACATGATCCAATTGCTATAAAAATTTTGGGACTTCTCATCAAAATACAGCGACAAGTGGATTTGGCAGTCCTCTCGTGATGTTAACCTAACATTGCATAAAGAATTCTGAAGAGACCGAAACAGGTGGAAATCTGAAGGTGCAAGGTCAGGACTATACGGCGGATGCATTAACACCTCCCAGCCAAACTCTCTTAATTTTTGCTGAGTGGCTATAGATGTGTGAGGTCTAGCGTTATCATGATGAAACACCACACCCCTTCTGTTGATCAATTCCGGCCGCTTTCTCTCAACTTCTTGCTTTAATCTCATCAGTTGTTCGCAGTAGAGTTCAGAATCGATAGTCCTGCCTGGTGGTAATAGATCATAATGAATAATGCCCTTCCAATCCCACCACACACACAACATCACCTTATTGCGAGTTAACCCGGGTTTCGCCACAGTCTGTGAAGCCTGACCGGCCTTTGACCACGACCTTTTTCGCACGTTCTTGTCGTACGTGGTCCACTTTTGAAAAATGATTCGGTTTCATTACGTCGTAATAAAGAATCACAAATGAGTACACGGTTCATTAGGTTTCTTTCAGTAAGCTCGTGAGGTACCCAAATATCGAGCTTTTTTTGTACCCAGCTTTTTTCAAATGCGCCAAAACTGTTTTGTGAACAATTCTCAGTTCTTCAGCTACGTCGTAACTACTGATATGTCGATCTTGCTCCACTTTTTCAAAAATGGCATCCATTTTATCCGTAATAGGGCGACCAGAGCGAGGTGCATCTTTGACACTAAAATTTCCGGATTGAAAACGCTTAAACCAAATTTGTGCTACTCTCACAGACACTGCACTAGGTCCATAAACATCGCAAATTTTTTTCGCGGCTTGCGTTGCATTTTTTACCTTTTTTGTAGTAAAATTTTAAAATGTATCGAATTTCTTCATTAGATTCACTCATCTTGACAGTACGAAAAACAAATGAAAATCACACATTTTCCTAATTTGAATTTGGAATTATGTTCTTTTAATTTTTAACTTTCAATGATACCAAAACCAGCCAGATACAAATACTACAGCCAAAGAGATTTTATTACAAGTTCATACATACTATAATGCGAAAAGACTTTTTCCCCAACCTATTATATTTATGGCAGGTCCTTTACGGGGTGGGCGGAGAGCGTGGAGCGCCTAATATCCTAATAGAATAATATCCCTAATATAGGTTTTTACTTACTGGTGGTAGAGTTCCAGTGTAGGGACACGAGGGCGTAGGCACAACCGCATTACCTAATCTCATCATATCAGCCATAGGACGTCCACTGCTGAACGTAGGCCTCCCCCAATGACCTCCATGCCGACCAATCGGAAGCGACGTGCATCCAGCGGGTACCTGCAGCCTTGACTAGGTTGTCGGTTCATCTTGCAGGTGGACGTCCTACGCTGCGCTTGCCGATACGATTACCTAACCTATCTGCCATCAATGGTAGTGTTTAGCATTATCGTGTTCCGGTTAGATCGTAATGTAGGGCGCCGTAATAACTATCACAAAGACATGACAACTAAGATCTCAGGGGGGGCAACGCATCTGCATTTTGACTTCTGGCTTTTGTGTAGATGTCTATAGGCTGCAGTCATCACTTGTCACCTTCGTAACATAAAAATACCTCTCGTGCATGAAGAATGTAGTAGACATTCATCACTCTCTTCATGCTTGCACGCCGAATCCGAAAACTCTTGACCCCATCTTCTGATAGTACATGACCCCAATATTTTTTTCATAAAGAAAAACCAGTAATATTCTGTCTGTTTGCTTTACATTATTCGATCAACTATAACTCCATAAGAAAGAAAGCATTTTTTAATATTTTCCTAGCATGTAATTTCGGCACAGCTGGCACTTACTGGCAGTTTTCAAGACTTCAACCCCGGTTAACCCGGCTCTAATGACTTGCGCAGACTGTGCTGATAAGAAAAGCCACTTAAATTCTAGCTGGGTTCGTTATCAGCTCTTGTAACTTGTAGGTTTTAGTTGTTTTTTGTGCTAATGGGCATAACCTTCACTATTAGGGAAAGTAGCTGCCTTTTTTTTGTCTGATGAAAGTTGGTAGGTAACTACTGAGGTCAATAGATGTCACATTCTATTTCTCGCTAGACCGCGAGTGAATTTAAAGGTTTTTAAAGAAAACGTTGGTTGGGATTTGATCCAGAAGTCGTACGTTCAAATCCTGCCCGATGTAAAATTTGTCTTGCCTTTCTGTTGATATCTAAGTTTGGTAAATAATGGCTAAAGTCCTTGGTTATTCCATTAAATTCGACTCCGTAAGAAACAAAGCATTTTTAATGTTTCCCAAACGTGTAATTTGGGCACAGCTGGCAGTTATTAGTTGTTTTTAAGACTACAACCCGGTTAACCCGGATTTAATGACTTGAGCAGAATTTGCTGATAAGAAAAGCCACTTACTTAAATTCTAGTTGAGTTCCTTATTGGGTCTTGTTGTCACTTAGTTTTTTGCTGTGTTTACGCTAATGGGCATTACTGATATAAATCCACAGTGGTAGAAAGAAATGCCAACGCTTGGACCAAGAGGATAGAAATTTTCACAGGGTTTGTTCTTATGCGCCTCGCAGCACCGGTCTTGTAGAATAGGACTGGGGTATCCTCTGCCTGTCATAAGAGGCGACAAAAAAGGGGAAAGAAGGCAAGTCTCTAGCAAGACTCTAGCCGTCCAGCACTCGCGGTTCCGTGAGAATGGCGACCCGAAAGCCGCAGGTCGTTGTGGTATGCGCTGAATGAGACTGTCTAGAGTCCCCGTGGACGAGCCTTATGGAGGGGAAATGCGTTGGGGAACCGAAGCAGTGCTTTTAGTGTCCCCGGATGCCGGTGGCGACTTCATGCACTAAAGTCGGGAACGAGTTGGTTTTAGAGGGTTCAAATCCGTCATTTCCCGGCTGAATGCGAAGACATTTCCACCTCGTTAAAAAAATGGGTTGTTCTTATGGTGTAAACGAGGAGAAAGAAAGAATTTGCCTAAAGTCAGGATGACTTATCTATGATATGGTGTTGGTGATATAGGCAGGTGAAAGTTTGTGCGTAGTACGTGAATGTACGACGGCGATTTCGTTCAGACAAAATCTGGATATACATAAGGTGCAGGAAATTTTTGAAAACATTAAAAAAAACACATATAGTTTTTGTAGGCTCTGCGACGATATACAAGGGTCGCCACCCTCGGCCCCAATTTGGGATGTTTGCTTATCGTGGCGGATAGATTGTTCGGTGCGGGTGGGTTTATATTATCGTGTACTTACATGACTGGCGCTTTTTGATTGGGTTGCTTGTTTATGTTGAAAGATTTTATCTAATTTAATAGAGATAAGTTTAGATTTCTCGTTCTTTGTAGGACAACTGTTCCAAACATAAATGGAATGGCACCCTCTAAACATATGAGAGTACGGGGTATGATAATAATTAATGGCTTATTCGCAACTGTATGTGGTGAGGTGACAGAACAAAACCCTAGCGCGGTGTAAGCCGGGCGGGTTAACTATAAATGACCAGGCTGAAAATTGTCGATTAGTCTGCCCGTGACTACGGTAGCTGGAAGGCGACCGAAACGTTGGGCAAGACAGGAAATTGCAGTGAGTATGGTCTATGCGAAAAAAAATCCCCAAATATAATTTCTACAGCTTTGTGACGACCCGTCACAATGTGTGAAGCTCTGAAAACTTTACTCTAAAATACTTTACATGTAGGTATGTTGCGCGGAGCCTGCAGGTATGACATAGATCCCTCAGGTTTCGCGTAACACAGTTTGGAACAACGTAGCTTTACCTGTACTTATAAAACATCAAAGATACAAGTTCATTGATGGACAACGGCCACTATCATGATAGATGGTATTATACAGTATTGCTGCAACCTGTATCTAGATGTTTTTATTGTTAGCACGGCCACTGATATTAGGTAATTATTTGCTCTGCGTCTAAATGGAAGTGTTCAGCGCTAACATAGTTAATTGTAGATTATCAGAAATTACTGGTGGTAGAGTTTAAGTATAGGGACTCGAAGGCACCACCGCATCTAATCTATCTGCCGCCAAATGGTAGTGTTCAGCACTATCGTATTCCGGTTAGAGGGTAATGTATGCTAATAACTATCACAATGATATAGTAGCTAAGGTCTCAGGGGTGGCAACGCATCTGCATTTTGACCTCCGGTATTTATATAGATGTCTATAGCACATTGCGGACACTCCGCCAAAATTCCATACAAACGCTTAATTTGCACCTGTGTGCGTAACACGTAGAAAATACCAACCGTCGCCCATAAGAGGGAAGGAGGTTGGGTGATGCGAGGAAATCGGGCGGGACGTCTAAGTGTCCATTCTATACGTAGTATTATTACATATTTACATATTCTCGGGTCTATAGGCTGCAGTCATCACGTAACTTCCATGTGAATTGCATGCTTGTTTGCTCCTATCACCATTTCCTTCGATACCTCAAGGTATCTGTGACTTAAAATGCTACCAGCAGCATTAAAACATTTCAGCGATTCGTATAAAAAACACGACGCCATTTTCTCGTGTCGTACACGACGCGAAATGGCGTCAACTGTCGCTTATTTTTTTGTCGAATATTTTAATTTCAGCCAAATATCGAGAGTCGATGACACGATAAATTTTCGTATGTAGGAAGTGAACGGTTGTTTATTCATCTGATTCAGCTTTTTAATTGACTCCAAAAAGGGGGGTTCGCATAATACTTATTTCGAGCTTGCGAACCTGTTCTCCCGCGGCCCGTTCAGAATAATTTTATAGCTCTTTGTATCCTTATTTATATACGTAATTAACTTCATTCAATTTGACTTTAACGGCTAATTGAAATTTCATTATTGAAAAATTGCTATCAATTTGTTTAGTTAGTAGAGTAGTATGTTGATGGTTGGCGTGTTGAAGATGGGTTGGTTTATAAATCGGTTAAATGGGATTCGGTATGAAATTACATGCATAGGATGGATGTCATTGCCAGAAATTAGACTCTTGTGTACAATTTTTTTTTCTTTTTTCCCATCTCACTGATTTAAAAATTTTAATATAAAACAAAGATTATCTGTTAGATTTATTTTTATATTTTTGGGTTCGATTATTCTGTGATAGTTTGATTTGCATAGTTTTATTGCTGATGTTAAATAATCCATTTGAGATAGTTCCCTTAAATAAAATTAGGGTCGTCGAAGATTGACAAAATGTATTGGCGTTTAAATTCGGTTTCGTGTTGCATAGGCATTATCCTATTCATTGCGGAAGTAAAAGCAAAAATATATCATGCACATCTTTAAATATACAAATGTAATCCCCTTTTATTGACTTAAAAAGTCATTACGAAACACACTGAATTAGTGATGACAATCTATCTGCAGACAGTACTGTTCGGGACTATCGTTTTCCGGTTAGATGGTATGGATTTTTTATGTACAGGAAGTGGCAAACAAGCATACAGTTCACATTCATGTTAAGTGATGACTGCAGCCTATAGCCACCCACACAAAGACCAAGGTCAAAATGGCGATGAGTTACCACTCCTGAGGCCTACGGTGTTATGCCTCTGTGCCGGAAATTACAGGGCCGTACATTACCACCTGACCGGAACACGATAGTGCTGAACACTACCATTTAGCGGCAAGTATATTAGGTAATGCGGTGGTGCCTATGCCCGCGAGCTCCGTCATTGGAGCTCTACCACCAGTAAAAATGGCTCCTAATTTTCTATCACTGGGCGAAATATCTTAGACCTGAGGGGTGGCAACGAATCTGCACCTAAAGACATTTACACATGGCCCCTGAATTTTTGTGTAGATCTATGTCTACAGGCTGCAGTTGTCACTTACCATCCATGTGTACTGCATGCTCGTTTACCACCACTATTTTAAAAACAAGCAGTTTTTTGCGGATATAAAATAAAACTTAATAAACATCTATTTTCTCTCATAAAAAAAAAGTTGATATTAATAGGATATGCATATACAGTATTCAATAATATGTTAGTACTTAGGCAATAAAGAATACAGGATCGTTTAGTAGCAAGATTTATTAGCGACTTTCTTGGAATTCAACAATAAAGGAAAAATACACCACGTAAAACATTTGTCATTGTAATTATATGTGAATAGTCACGTTTTTGCGAAGCGCTATGTTCTATAGTGGCATTTTGTATTGCGTTAGCGCACGTCGCTTTGCCGTTTGTGTTCTTTTTTTGGTTTGTGGTGATTGTCTGACTCATTGTTTGATTTGTTTGCCTGCACGTTTTATTATATGGCAACTATTTATTGATGGTAAACTTCGGTGGCGTAGTGTAATTTTTTTAAACACTATTTACAATGTCCAATAACATTTGTCTTTGATTATCATGATAATTGTTATTAAAAAAAAATACTACGACGCGGTCAGTCCAGCGGTGTGAGACGCCCGTCTGATTCGAAGGGTCGCACGTTCGATCCCCGCACCGAGACAAATATTTGTATAGCCGACAGATATTTTTTTCGGGTCTGGATGTAAATGTGGTGCTGCAATAAACGGGGCTTATTCTGGATTTGTTCCGTAATTTTACTATTATATTACATTTTAATAATGGATTTGACATAGAGGAGTCAAAAATTACAAGATATAAAGTAAATTAATCAGCATGCGAGTGAAGCGCGCATGGCCTTGCGGCTGGTGTAGATCGTAAGCGATCTACTCGGTTAAGCAATACGGGCGCGGTCGGGTGTGTGATGGGTGATCGCTAGTAACAAATAAAAAATGCGCGTTTCCGTGCTTCGGAGGGCACGTTAAGCCGTTGATCCCGGTTGCTATCGATAGATAGCAGTTGTTAAACCTTGTGGGAGGCTTTATGGGATGTGTAATGTGGCTGGAAGGGAGCCGACCACTACGTGTCTTGAGTGTGGCTGCGCCAACGATACGGCGCAGCATACGCTGGTCGATTGCCCGGTATGGGAGGAGCCGCGCTCCGATCTCGTGACGATCTTGGGGGCCGATCTCTCGCTGTCGGCAGTGGTTGAATCCATGGTCAACAGCGAGAGATCGTGGCAAGCCATGCTCACCTTCTGCGAGGTCGTGATGTCGCAGAAGGAGGCGGCGGAAAGAGAGCGGGAAATTAGCGCCCTCTCCGCCCTGATAAGGCGTAGGCGAACTGGGCGGCGGCGGTTGGCATATGCCAACCATCTGTCGCCCTAACTGGGACCTCCGGGTGATGGACTAGGGGACGTCTATCGCCCGGGTTGAAATGGGTCCCGAGCTGGTTGGCGTGCATGTGTTCCGCACGCCACTAACGCGACAGGGGGCCATAACATGACCTCGTTTTCTTGGTGTTGGGCCTGGTTGCGGGCGGCCGCCGGCGGGGTTGCGGATGTGTGCTAAAGCGTTCCCGCGACCCCGCCACCTAGTGCGGACGAGCCGGAACACCCAGGGGTTTTTAGTGGGTAGACGGACGTCTTCACTTTGTCCGGAGTCCCACATAACCCACCCCTCTCCCCATGGGTGGGTATGCGTAACGTATTTTCCCCTGGATAAAAAAAAGGCTTTATGGGATGGTTTGAAATCATCCGACAGCGGGTTGGCCACTAACCCCGTATCTCCACCAACCCGCATTGGAGCAGCGTGGTGGAGTAAGCTCCAGGCCTCTCCCGAAAAAGGGGAGAGACTCATGCCCAGCAGTGGGACGTATAATGGGTTGCCATTATTATATTATTATTATAATCAGCATGGGTAATTATCTTACAATTAATAAATAAAAATAATATAACACGCTTACACTCACAGTCCCCCCATACATTAGGTATAACCTTTGTCGTGGGTGCCGACACTATACAATGCACAAACTGTTTGTGTTTTATTATTTTTATTTATTTATTGTTAGACCCAAGCTGATTAATTTACTTTATATCTAAATTTTTTTTTAATTCATTATTAAAATGTGGTGTATAAAAATACGGAAGAAATCCAGAATAAGTTCCATTTATTGTAGCACTACAGTTCCAGGGTATTCCACTCGCCATTGGTAAGAGTATCAGTATCCTGGGCATTGACATGACACATCGAACGAAGTGCAATTTGGGAGTCATATCGAGTTTTAGACCAATCTGGCACCCAAAAATCTAAGGGCAACTAAATCGAGGTAAATGTTCATAGGCGACGGTGACCATTCTTCATTCAAAAAACTCACAAAAAAACCTTAGTAATTAAAGAAAAAACGGAAAGAAAAATTTTAAACCGAAGTTAGCTTCGGTAGCTTAGTGGTACACCGGCTGGACTGGTTAACCTGAGGTCGCAGTTTCGATTCCTGCACGAAATCAAATTTTTCTTTCCGTTTTTTTCTTTAATTTCTGAAGTTCACTCGCATGAGTTATTGCGAAAAATTATTTAAAAAAAACCTGTCTGAATGATGTGAACCTACTTAATACGTCTTCATGGGTTAGATGAAATAGTGATAATCTGACTGGAGTTCTTGCTTTCGTGGAGCAATTAACAAGCGATAATGATAAACGTTATTTTTTTAATTAGCGCATGATAACAGTCTTTTCAGTCTACATTAACGAAGTACTTAGGTACCTATAGACGAGTAATTTATTGAAATAAAAGTAGTTCTCGGATTTATCTCGCGTATCTGCTTCCGTGGTCTCGGGCAGACTGAGGTGGAAATCGTCTGACAGCAGTTTGAAAAATTAGTATGTCGGGTTCGATTTTAAATAATAATTGTAGTTTAATATACGCGAGATAAATCCGAAAACTAGTTTTATTTCAATGAGTGCAGCTCGCGAAAACCTAAGAACATACTACAAGTAATTTAGTTTTTTTCAACAGAGTGATATATGAGTGAATATAATCAATTAAAAATAAACTGGATTTAAATTTATTCATAACATTAATTAGTTTTGCGTAAAATTCACTTTCACACACAACACTTCCTGTGAACCGCAACCATTGACGTCACGTTATACAAACATTTGACTTCAATTTGTATCTCAAAATAAATACAATTTTGCATGTTTCATTTTAGAACTCCAGAAAAATAATTGGGCGCGTCTAAGTATTTTTTTTTAATAAGAAAGGGGCAAACAAGAATATATTTCACCTTGATGTTAAGTGAAGACTGCAGCCTATAGACACCCACACGAAGACCAAGGTCAAAATGCAGATGCGTTACAACTCCTGACGCCTAAGGTGTTACGCCTCTGTGCCGGAAATTACAGGGCCGTACATTACCACCTGACCGGAACACGATAGTGCTGAACACTACCATTTAGCGGTAAGTAAATTAGGTAATGCGGTGGTGCCTACGCCCGCGAGCTCCGTCACTGGAGCTCTACCGCCAGTAAAAATAATATATAAAAAAGTATAGTGATAGCTTACATAGCCACGTTGTTATCCACGCAGGTCTATCCGCGATCTCTTATCTTTATTTCGTACTTCGCTTCGGAATCTTCGGGTGTAGAAGGTTGTCTAACATAATATATGTATGTACCTTCTACACCCGAAGATTCCAAAGCGAAGTACAAAATAAAGATAAGAGATCGCGGATAGGCCTGCGTGGATAACAACGTGGCTATGTAAGCTATCACTCCTGTATAATAACAATAACAAAGTATTTTTAACATGTAACACACAAAACACGCAGTACAAAGGACAAGCCCCATAGAATGCTCGCGCGACTCACGCACACATAGCTATGATTGCGTACTCCGAACGAACGAGTATTGTTTGATACCATCGAGAATAGATGAAGGAGTATACTATCTGGTATGGACGAGAATAAAGTTTCTAGTATCTGCCATAATACATAACGCTGGCATCTGAATTTAACACCTCCAAGATTTAAATTTCTTACAACGGTCGCCTGTATTCTTAAGGAAGGAGACCATATTTGGAATCGCCATGTTCCTACTATTAACCAACTGATTCCAGTCCACAAACACTCGCACTTCGATTGGTCGCGACAAGGTCATTCCGTCGGAAACGTCAAATAGGTACCCTGATGCGCTGCGGTGTGTCCCATTTATGCCCCCACCGCCCACGGTGTGTCTCTTTACGTGGAACCAGGTTAATTACTGGTGGTAGAGCTCCAGTGACGGAGCTCGCTGCGTAGGCACCACCGCATTACTTTATATACTTGCCGCTAAATGGTAGTGTTCAGCGCTATCGTGTTCCGGTCAGGTGGTGAAGTGGTCTGAATGGAATCTGCATGCTGGTAGAATCTGCATTTTGATCTCTGGTCATTGTGTGGATGTCTATAGGCTGCAGTCATCACTTAACGTCAATTTGAACTGCATGCTTGTTTGCCACTTTTATTACATATATAAAAAAACATTTTTTGGCTTAGTTACTCTTCGTAGCTCCAACGTCAAATAACATTCTTTTAGAGATAGGACGGCAGTAGGTACGCATGAACCATCATATTATATCTGATACATAGCATATACGGATGGTCCCAGATAGCGGATCCGACCCATCGCCTGCGACTGACAAGCGACATGGACGCCGGAATAAATTCCAAGTCCGACAGTGGATGGACGACGTTACGGTATAACCATAATAAATCGTATGCTGTATGCAGAACCGTATACATGTATTTCTGCTTGTTAAACTTTGTAAGTTTCAAGCATAGAGCAACTCGGCCCACCGGTCGCGTCGGTTCGGAATATCCATAGCGTTTATTACCGATGCAAAACAGTTTGTAATTTTTTACGGGGAGGAATACGTGTGACGCACACTTACACTACAATAATCGTCTATTACTACGAAACTCACACCTTGACTTTAACAAAATACATAAACAATTTCACGCACACATTTAAATAAATAGGCGACAGGCATGGGACCATTTGGTCTTGTACTTTGTCAGAGGGGAAAGCCTCCATATGGCTACTCCCCTCCGCTCCGCCGCGGCCGGTGGCCCGTGTTGCTCTATGGTTTCAAATAACAAGTTATTGTTTTTAAGGAGTTATTAATATTGTACCTATTCATAAACAATGAAGTGCTGTGGGGATTTTGTTTTGTTTTTGACAAAGTTTGTAAGATAGAAGTCAACCGAATAGCGGTTAAACCATTCCAGTAGAGCGGTAGTAAAAATAAGGAGGTATGGGTAGCAGCATCCCGCGGTATAACTACCGGCACTGCGATCGCCAATCCGCCTTCCAAGCGTGGCGATTATGGTATCTTCTCTCCTAATGATGCACAACACTGTTGTAAGCGTCTTTGGGAAGGCTTTGTCCAGCTGTGAACGAATGTTTTGCGGCTGGAGAGGTGAAGCGCAGAGTTCGCCGACTGTACCTACCTAGTATTTTTGTCCAAGTAACGAATGCCTAATGAATATTATTATTATAACGAATGCCAATGTTAATCGTTATTCATTACCTCTGCCATAGAATATATATAATATAATAATACTACGTATAGAATGGACACTTCGACGTCCCGCACGATTTCCTCGCCTCACCCAACCTCCTACCCTATTATGGGAGACGTTTGATATTCTCTACGTGCTACGCACACAGGTGCGCGTGTAAATACACGTCACTGATTGATGCCTGTGTAATAGAGACCGAATTAAGCGTTTGTATGGAATTTTGGCGGAGTGTCTGCGGTGTGCCTCTGCGATGGCAGGCGCCCGCGGTGTTCCCAGTTCCTCATAGCACAAGCACTTAGATTTCATCGAAATAAGAACTGTAACAATAGGTTCTGAATTTACAACCTAACATTTATAATATTATACTGATAATTAAACTTTTGCGAGTGCTTTCAGATATTACAACGGTTATTTGGTCGGCTTCCAGAAAGCCTTCAAGTTTCAATTGAGAAATATCTAAATTAAGATTTCTGTAGGCCTCCTTATTCCAATCTTTGGTTTATTCTACAACAAAATTTCGATGTTTCAAGAATTTAATTTAATGTAAAGCAAAATTGAAAGAAAATTGTTATTTGCGTAGACTTTTATAATAATTATTCCAGGAATCGCTCGTTTATCTTCATTTCTTTATAGCGCAAACAAGTAAATAATTAACTCTGCAGTTGCGTTGACATTCCTTTATTTTCTAGTGTCCAGTCAGCTCACGAATAATAAATAAATAAAATACGCTTACACTCACAGCTGTGTGTGGGTGCCGTTGTACACACACAAACACCCAGACCCGAAACAAATATCTGTAGGCCATACAATATTTGTCCCGGTGCGGGGATCGAACCCGCGAAACTTCGAATCAAACTCTCACACCGCTGTACTAGCCGGGTCGTCGAACGAAAACACATGACAATGTGTTCATATTGTTCGTGGCCGATACCGGACCCATGCGGCTCTATAGATTACGGGATTATGGTGTTTTGTTTGGGTATCAGATATTACAGGACTATACATTTCCATGTAGTCCGTACAGGGTAAGAAGCTTGGGAATGCTCGGAATTTAGAAATTATAGAAAAAACAGAAAGCAAAAAAATTGACTTCGGGCAGGAATCGAACCTGCGACCTCAGGATAACCAGTCCAGCCAGTAAATTTCTAAACTTCACTCGCATGTATTATTGCGAAAAATAAATAGTACATACAATATTCGGAATATCAATATCGGCAATAGAGCTCTGGCATCACCCAAAATTTTCTCTCGCATCGCTCTTTCTGTCGAAGGCTTTTTTTTTGTAATGAAGGTAGCAAACAAGCATACAGTTCACATTGATGTTAAGTGATGACTGCAGCCTATAGACACCCACACAAAGACCAGAGGTCAAAATGCAGATGCGTTGCCACCACTCAGACCTTAGTTGTCTTGTTGTGATTACGGGGACATCCCCGTAATCACTATCACAGAGACAAGACACACATTACCATCCAACCGGAACACGATAGTGCTCAACGCTACCATTTGACAGCAGATATATTAGGTAATGCGGTGGTGCCAACGTCCTCGCGCTCATACAATGGAACTCTACCACCCAAAAAAAAAAAGTTTAAAATCGGTTGCGTTTTTTATAATCATTTAAGTGTAGGTAGGTACAGACGGCGAAAATTGATATATAGTTTAATATTATGTAGAGATATGATTAGATTAATCAATAAACAGATAAATTATGACTATGATGTATTTTTATCTGTCAGGGGTAATTCAAGTAGGTACTATCAGGGAACTGGCCGCTTAACCACACGGTCACCTTTAGCGGTGGGAATAAAGGCTACATTTGTTTGATAAGCGGTGAGTTTCCGAACTGTACCTATGTTGAATTCTTATCAAAGTAAATCTTTTCGTTCTCTTTCTTCGGAAATGTTATTTATGGTATAATTTCCTCTACTTTCACTGTTTGGATGGGTTCTTTTAATTTTATGATCGTGTTTCCTCAATGCTGATGTAATTGTATCTTACGAGTATTAACGTCTCTTTAAGATTCAAGTTTGAAACCAAGCGTGAGAGAATTGTTTACGTAAATGGAAACTTCACGCCTGTAATCCCCGAAGGAGTAGGAAGAAGTAAATGCATGCATTCAAGCATACATGCAAACACCCACGATTCGCCGGTTACGTTTTTGGCCCATGTAACAGGTGGCGAGCCAAGTAGAATTATTTAAAACTGGAAATAAATTAATCTTGTCCACTGTTGAACAAAGGCCTATCCCAAAGATTGCCACAACGAACGGTCCTGGGCCGCCTTCATCCAGCGATGTGTCATGTTAATTGCTTGCTTTTAAAATTATATCCATAACATAAAAAACCTCTAACCATCACTATGAAGCAAGAAAAGCATGTTTGCACCACATAAATAATGTGTTTTTTATCACTAACATTGGACGAAACGGTTTCATGTAAAAAAACAATTAAAGTGTATGAATGTTGGCAACCCTAGCATTTATATTCGCAAATGCCGTGTTATTGTGTACTGTAAGCCTGTTATCTGTTTGCTCAGCCGAATCATTGCTTTGAGCTATATTAATTCATGTTGCTAGATTGTATAATACCTAGTATGTGACTGCTAGTTTTTGCTCTTTCCATGATTGGATTGTCAATAAAGTACGTAACTTCACTCCTGTTATCCCCGAAGGAGTAGGCAGAGGTAAATGCATGCATTCAAGCATACATGCAAACCTCCTTGGTAACGTGTTGGCCCATGTACCTAACAGCTGGCGAGCCTGTTGACATCATCGAACACATAGCCAAACTCCGACATACTGGGAAATTTCCAGAATATGGAAAAAATCCCAATACGCCCATAAAATACATTACTAAATTAAGCCTTTTGTGACCCTCTCCCTCCTATTGTTACGCTGTGTCAGTGTGACATCTGTGGCTCCCTAAAGATATCACGTCACAAAAATATAAGACCCCTGAAATAGACATTTTATTAAACATTAATAATAATGGCAACCCTTGATACGTCCCACTGCTGGGCACGAGTCTCTCCCCTTCTTGGGAGGAGGCCTGGAGCTTACTCCACCACGCTGCACCAAATGCGGGTTGGTGGAGATAAGGGTTGGTGGCCAACCCGCTGTTGGATGCGGAAAGTTCGGGAAAATTTTATTAATTTGCTAAATTTCCGCTTAAATGAGTACTTACAGGTTGATTTTCTGATAATCACGGGAAGCGAATTCCAAAGTTTTATTGCCGAAACAATGTAGGACTCAGAAAGAAAGCAAGTGTTATGACGAGGGATATGTAGGGTAAGATTTTCGGAAGAACGAAGGTTGAGATTATGTGAGTTGCCCAGAACTTGAAAATTATAGTTAAGATAATTAGGAGAGCATGGATCATTAATGACATTGCAGAAAGTATCCTGACGGATCTTCTGTGACGGATAGGAAGCTTATTCGATCTCGCAGGGAAACGGCATAACTCACCAGAACGCCGTGGCGACGTAATATGGAAATACATGATACCTAAGTCACCTGGCCATCTTGTGGCGACGTCTCCACACCATACTAATTGCTTGATACGTAGCCGGTGACGTCCGCATGGTGTCCTAGTGAGTTAGGGCCCTATACCATACATACCATTCAACCTGAAGGTGTAGCCTTCAAGTTTGATTTGGGAAATATCGGAATTAATATTTCTTTTGGCCTGAAATAAAAAAATCGCGCACTGTCATCATCTTGAGCAAAATTAGGTAGGTAGGTACCTACCTACTCTTCTTTATTATGTAGTACTATGAGGCCATCGTAACTCTTCAATATCCACACTACACCCACCCATAACTAAATACCCGTATTTAAAGGTGAACGCACATTTATATGAATTGAACACGTCGAACAAGCCGTATGGAATAAATCTAGTTTTAAGGATTTATCTTGCGTACTTAATAAACTAAAATGATTTATAAAATCAACCCGACGCGATGTTTCAGTCGCTTTTCAGTTCCCGTGGTCCCCGGACAGAAAAAAGTTCTATTTGAATGAGCGTAGCTCGCAAAAACTTATAAATAGGTAAAATTGAGACGACATTAGATTCGGTGGAAGTGGATACGATCAAATCTTATAATGAGTTTGCATACTGATAGTGGCACGTCAGATGACATTGCAGGTCTCAAGGGTGGCAATGCATCTGCATTTTGACCTCTGGTTTTTGTGTACATGTCTAAAGGCTGCAGTCATCACTCAACATCAATGTGAGCTGCATGCTTGTTTGACACCTTCTTTACCTAAGAAATGCGTGTCGAGACCTTGACTTAGATTTTTCGCCGCGTCCCGCTCGGATAAGTGTACGTACACCTTATCCATTACGTGGGAGCATTTCGAAACAACTCCCACAGTACAAAACAGTTCGTAGCGAATAAAATTTGATACGCAGAAATCACTTTCCGTTCCGTTCGGTAAGGTTTCGGTGGCCTTGTCGGAAATGTCGGGGAAACTTTTGGAACTCGAGCTAATTTCTTGTTGAAAAAACATGTTTTTAGAGAGTTTTGTCGAAAGGTCAACTTCGAGTGCTTACATTATTTTATCCAGAACATAAATATTTGTTTAATCCTTTCGTAGGTATGTATGTATCTTCACGCCAGGTCCCTAACGGAGTAGGTATAGAGTGTGGAGCGCCAGGTATCCCGGTCCTATGATGAAGGTAGAAGAAGGCACGAGAGGTGCGCCTTCTTCTACCTTCATCATTATCTTCATACATGCACGCCGATTCCTAAGACTCTTGACCCCACTATCAGACAGAACTCGACCTATTTGGTCGTGGTAGGTCAGTCTTGGTCTTTCTGGACCTCTGCAATCATCCACATTCGCATTGTATATGTGTTTAGTCATTCGCTCATTCGACATTCTTAGGTAATTATTAATACTCACCCTTATTCATAGTCGTACATTTACCCCCTTATTCATAAACGTACATTAGATACGTTTTAGCTTTAGAATGCTTTGTCTTTGTCAGTTGCATTGTCAAATGTGCAGGATAGAAAAAGACAAAGGAGAGATTAGCAACACTTTAGATAAAATACGTTTATGAATAAGGGGGTTTGTCTTTATCAATTGCGTAGGATGTAATTTTTTACTGTTGGTAGAGTTCCAGTGTCGGAGCTCGCGGGCGCAGGCACAACCGGATTACCTAATCAACTCGCCGCTAAATGGTAGTATTCAGCACTATCGTGCTCCCGTCAGGTGGTAATGTACGGCCCTTTGATCTCCGGCACAGAGGCACAACTTCGCAGAATGAGCATTGAAATCTCTTTTTTTTTCGATGTTAAAAAACGGATCTTTCTTTAATTTCTGAATTCATTCGCATGAGTTAATGCGAAAAATAAAAATGTAACATTTAGTAGTAGTAACTAAATGCAACATTGTTAGCTACGTTGCTAATGTAGCTAACATTGCACCCGAGCGAAGCCGGGGCGGGCCGCTAGTTGCTTGTAAATGAATTATATCATACAAAAAAACACCGGATCTTACTAATATGAGCGTTAAGAAACCAGCTTTGGTGTGACGCACCCGATACGACGCCGACGTGGGTTTGAGGTGCCCCGACATCTGCCCGTGTCGTAGGTCATGTGCTATCGTCCGAGATAAATGTGCTTGGCTTGTCTTAGCTAATTTGCGCCTTGTGCTGTCGCGATAGAGTAGCTTTTTTATTTGGCGCGGCCCGTTGTGATGTAGTTAGGTTGCGGTCTTACTACGTTTGAGATTGTATTTATAGAATTGTAAATTGGATACGTTGGTAAATTTCTCGCTGTGTATTTTTTATAGGATGCAATAATAGGTTTGTTATTATTTCGGCGTTGCTTTATTTTTAAATGTTGGGTGGATTTAAAGGTGCCTATTTTTCAGGAATGTTATTAAAGTGGGTAACAAGAGTAACGAGTAGATACAGTACCCAGCAAGAAAAATTGCACATAGAGCTTGAGAAAGACACTTCGGCTATTTTCGGCTCTTCTTCGTCTTCTTCTTTATACTATGGCTTCTACCTTGATTTGGGTAATTCTGCCGAATTCTGGTGATTAAGGAGGCACTAGACGTATGAGTTATGACCGGTGATCTGAGGGATGTCCGGTAAGAACGAAAATAAGTGCCACTTTAATTATTCAGCGTTTTTCTGCCTAAATATTTTTGGCTCTGTAGAGCGTTATCTCTTTCGCACAATACCATTTTGACGTTTGTCAACCATTTTGATCAAATTATGACCAATGCCGCACTATCAGTACTTACTATGTAGATGCGTTGTTATTGCTCAAGCGTAAGCTGTTATGCCTCCGTGTTGGAACTAAAAATGGCGTCAAAGGAGTCCTTCAGGGTTAAGAGCCCCCGTCTAAATACCCGTTTATGCTAATGTTCATAGGCGGTGACCACTTTCCATCAGGTAACCCGTCTGATTGTCTGTCAATCTTTTGACATAAAAAACTACCTATATGTATGATCATCAAAACTGCAATGTGAATTTGATTATTTTGTTGATTTAATTTACCGATTTTTTTATTAAGTTTTGCTAAATTATCACGTTTAACCGCATAACGAACTTTGAGCAAACGTTAGTCATTTAGATAAAACGCTCAATTCGCAAGTGAATGTTATAGCTTTTTAGATAAAACAGCGATATCGCCCACGCTCGAACCGCCGCCCAATCGGTCAATGAATTAGATATGCGGCGCGGCTATCGGGCTCGTGGAACGTTCGACCGACACACTTATCGACGGATTTCATAATTACTCCGTCGAATGTCACTGTTGCTATTTTTAAACACAGCCTCTGCCCCAGTAGCCTAGTGGTAGCAGGCCACTACTGCTACGCTGGGTTCGATTCCTGGTGCTATCAGAGATAACGGTGTGAAATCGTTGAATGCGTTACCACTCCTGAGGCCTAAGGTGTTATGCCTTAGTGCCGGAAATTACAGGGCCTTACATTTATGTTATTCCTCCAGTTCCCCCTTTTTAGTTAGTGAATAACCCCTTAAGTGTGAGTGCAGCAGCCTTTATTCATAGTATAGCAATCATTATTCGCCATAAAAAATGATTTGCGCACTTTTAATGTAAAGGACAGACTTAGATAAATACTGAACACTGTTATTTATCAATGCTTGACTTTGTCCAATCATAGGTTAAAATAATTACCACCTGACCGGAACACGATAGTGCTGAACACTACCATTTAGCGGCAAGTATATTAGGTATACGGTGGTGCCTACGCCCGCGAGCTCCGTCACTGGAGCTCTACTACCAGTAAAAACCATAGAGAAACACGGACCACCGGCCGCGGCGGACTGGAGTAGCCGTAGCGTTTATTACCGTTGCAAAGCAGTCTGTCATTTTTTGCCGGGGGAAACTACAAAAATCATCTATTACTACGAAACTCACACCTTGACTTTAACAAAATACAGAAACAATTTCACGCACACATTTAAACATCTAGGCAACAGGCTATAGGCCCATTTGGGCTTGTACTTTGACAGAGGGTAAGTCTGCATATACACCCTCTCCGGTGTTGCTCTATGGTAAAAACACATCCATGTGAACTGCATGCTTGATTGCTACATATAAAAATATACGAACCGACTCCTTTTTGAAACGCGATTCAATTAGCGGCCGATCCGCAGGACGGATGGCTAACTGTTATCATAGTTGTAATCAGCTGCGGAGCTGTGATAAAATCCTGTATTGTCACTGTACATCTACATACACTGCCAAGCAATAAATATCCATATCAAAAAGGGCAGGGGAAATTCGACGGTCGGATGTGGGGCTTCGGTAGCTTGGTGGTGGAGCGGCTGGGCTGGTTATCCCGAGGTCTCAGGTTCGATCCTTTCCGAATTTATTTTATGGAAATGGCAAACAATAATGCAGTTCACATTGATGTTAAGTGATGACTGCAGCCTATAGACACCCACACAAAGACCAAGGTCAAAATGCAGATGCGTTACCACTCTTGAGGCCTAAGGTGTTATGCCTCCGGAAATTACAGGGGCGTACGTTATGACCCGACCGGAACACGACAGTGCTGAACACTATCATTTGGCGGCAAGTATATTAGGTAATGCGGTGGTGCCTACGCCCGCGTGAGCACCATCATATGAAATTGAATTAGTGTGCAGCTTCAAAAAAATTAATTGATAAATAATGCAATTTAAATGACATCATACTACAGGCTTTACAGCCTACATATGGAACAGTCCAATGCCATTGCCGTATTTTAGGTACGTGTATCTTTTTAACTGTTACACTAGACTTAACAACGTCAAACTCGCTCAAACGACATACTCTCTGAAAGGAAACATTGAACTTAGTCCCATCATTAAAAATGGTATAAAAACTTTACACGTGATATCAAAATTATATGTCCCGTCCCCATATCACCCTCACGTTTTTTTATCATTTACAGCAGAGGTTCCCAAACTATTTTTTCTTGTAGACCCTTTACAATTTTTTCTGGTTTCTGTGGACCCCTGTCCTTGCTACATTTATATCAGTAATTGAAGTGGCAAACAAGCATGCAGTTCACATTGATGTTAAGTGATGACTGCCTATAGATACCCACACAAAGACCAAGGTCAAAATGCAGATGCGTTACCACTCCTGAGGCCTAAGGTCTTATGCCTCTGTGCCGGAAATTACAGGGCCGTACATTACCACCTGACCGGAACACGATAGTGTTGAACACTACCATTTAGCGGCAAGTATATTAGGTAATGCGGTGGTGCCTACGCCCGCGAGCTCCGTCACTGGAGCTCTACCACCAGTGAAAATGATGTAAGTATATTGGTACTATCACTGTATGTGTTGAGATCCACTATCGTGGACCCCCATTTTAATTTCATAGACCCCCAAATTTTTTTCGCTGACGCAGACCCCTTTCAGGTTGTCATAGACCCCCAGGGGTCGATATAGACCACTTTGGGAATCACTGATTTACAGTATACCCGTTTTTTTTTTCACCGTTATCGATATAAAAGCGGGGACCGTTACGAGAGAGCGCGTATTAAAGGCGTATTGACAGAAATAATATTGCGCGACGGTTTACCGTGTTGTCGTAAAAGGACTGGAGAGTGTTTACAGAGCAGTTACAGGCATAGAGGCTACAGAAATGACCGTACGGTTTTTGATGACTCATGCCAATTGCCTGCCTATAAGTTTCAAAATGATCGCCTGAGTTAAGTGAGAACGGGCCCCTATCGCTGGGCGGGTTATATTCAAATTTTTCAAATTTTCGAAAATATTTCTTGTGCTACCGTCGGAGTTTGGTTAAGTGCTCGTATATCGCCATAGGTACGCTACTTTATGGGAGAAAAATGGAACTGGTGAATCGTGGGTGTTTAGGGTTGGTAAAATTCACAATGGGTGTATGTTCATTCGTATGTTTGTGTCAATACATGTGCATTCACAAGCATACAGCTTGGTCGAGTCCTTCGTCACATCGCGGACATTCCACCAAATTTTATACAAACGCTTAATTTGGTCTCTATTACACAGATATCAATCAGTGACGTGTATTTACACGTGCACCTGTGTGCGTAGCACGTAGAGAATACCAAACGTCGCCCATAAGAGGGTAGGAGGTTGGATGAAGAGGGGAAATCGGGCGGGCGTCGAAGTGTTCATTCTATACGTAGCATTATTACATATTCTCTGCCTTCGTGACAGAAAAACAAAAAATCACGTCATACCTACACGAGCTTATTGTTTTTATTTTCTATAACTTAGTTGTCGTTCTTTCAGATATTACTATGTTTTCTTGTCAGAGAATATTACAATAACATCTCGGGTGCTTGCAATTGAAGTTTTTATGAGTATATGCATGTGTGTATTTGTATAGGCACATGCCATGGACGTTCACATTATCTGTATTCTACTTTAATTCCAATCTGTATAAGATTTTAAGATTTTTGAGAAAAAGAGCAACACTGAGTTTGTTGGTTAGCGGAGTTCTTCACAGTACTTTTACCCTAAGTGAATGACTATGTTTATGACGAATAGATTTTTCGTTTTCGTCTACGAATGAATTGATAGTTTTGATGATTTGGCGGTTAAATTTAATTTATGCATATGCATGGGTTATCATAAATACTCATTGTAGGTAGATTGCATCCTTACAATGCAAAAGTCCTTTTAGACCAATCTATACTTAATATTATAAAACTGAAGAGTTTTTTTGTTTGAACACGAGTTTGTTTCTCAGGAACTATTGGTCCAATTTGAAAAATTTGAAATTAATATTTGAATTTTGAAGGGCGTCTGATTTCTATCGGCGCTCTATTTGCAGGTTATTCTGTGCCGTACAATTATGAAGGGCCCGCCGCTTGTTTTATTTGACAAGGTGGCGGGTGGGGAGTTTTTCGTTCCGAATCATTAGTATCTGTCGATTTTAACGTATTTATTATACGCCCCCCATTTGTTCCGTATATTGATTCGGTGAGTTTCAACTCTTTGATATGTAATGAAGAGGCAAACGTATACTTTTTTATGTTATCATGGTGTCAAACAAACAAACAGTTTACAGTCCAACAAGAAATAATGTACATCGACCTCAGGAAGCAGACTTCGGCCATTCAGGGGTTCGACCGCCTACCGATATTGCTATTGTCGTTGTCATTGCTGTCAAATTTTCATGTCGATTTTTACTTTAACCAAATAACAATTATCTACCATTATCGCTTGTTTCTCACCTACGAAAGCAAGAATAACAATCAAATGATTACTACCGCCTTTAAAGGAGCTACAAATCGACATGGAAATTTGACAGAAATGACAACGACAATAGCAATGTCGATAGGCGGTCGCACCCCTGAAGCGTAGAGCGTTATCTTTTTCGCACCTTGCCAATATGACGTTTGTGTACCATTTTGATCAAGTTTTGACCAATACCGGACTATCAGTGTTTGACTATAGGCTCGATGTGGAATATTTCTTGTTGATCACTGTACATGGATGTTAAGCATGACAACTACAGATTTAAGACATTACACTAAAACCGGATGAGACAGATGCGTTGCCAGCCAGGTCTTACTTGTTTTGCCTCTGGTATTACAAACTGTTCGAAGTTTTCGATATAGCGCCACCGACTCATTTCTAACATCGCACTACCCGCCAAAGAGAGAAGTTCCACCGTGAGGGTGGACACTGGGCAATGTTCAACGGTGCGATTTTCACGTTCTTTTCAGCCTATAACGTGTAAATTGTAGAATAAATTTCCCTCTGAGGCGATATGAAGTTCGTTGGGTTCAACTAGTTCATAATAATATATAGAATGCAGAATTCACTGACCATCAATGTGAACTGCACGTTTATTTCCAACTATCACATCGTAAAAAAAACAATGCTTTTTAGTAATGTAAGTGAACAAACTGGCGGCACATCAGCTAGCGACAATAAAATTACACGAAAATGTATTTAATTAAAATTCAATTAGTTTTCGACAACAAACTCGCCGAGCCATTCTGCCTTCATAATCACATTTGATAATTGGATTTTGAACGGTATTGTATAGTACTGTGTTTTTATAACCTAAATAAGGTTATTTTGTTAAGTATATCTCTTGTGTACGTGCATTATTATTTTGTGCACAATATTTTATTATACGCAATAACACATGCGACTGAATTTAAAAATTAAAGTAAAATGGAAAAAAAATTGACATCAGGCATGCATCTAACATCCGACCGTGGCTTCGACGTCCCGCCCGATTTCCCCGCCTCACCCAACCTCCCCCGCTCTTATGGGAGACGTTTGGTATTCTCTACGTGCAACGCTTACAGGTGCACATACACATATTGATGTCTGTGTAATAGAGACCAAATTCAGCGTGTGTATGGAATTTTGGCGGAGTGTCCGCGGTGTGGCAATAGTTGAAAAGCGGCTGGACTGGTTATCCTGAGGTATAGGTACTTATGTGCCTTATTAATATTTAATGTTTCTGTTTGTTGTACAAAATCATTCTGAAAAAATGACTGAACGGATTTGGGTAAAAGCCCCGACTCTAGCACGACATACATGGTCATTATCCCGGTTATCACTAACCCATAACTACAGCGAAACTTGCACCACTCCTCCAGAATTCCAGTGTCGGAACTCGAGGGCTTAGGTACCACCACATTATCTAATCTATCTGCCGCCAAATGGTAGTATTCAGCACTATCGTGTTCCGGTTAGATGTTCCGTTGTTACTATCATAGCACATCAACTAAGGTGTCAGGGGTGGCGACACATTTGCATTATGACTTTTGGTCATCTATAGGCTGCAGTCATCAATTTTCATCCATTTGCAACTGCAAGCTTGGTTGCCACCTTTGTAACATTAAAAAGAAGCCACAGCGATGGATCACCGAGCCGACGAGGCTGTAAGAAACAAAACATTCGATTTCCAATTAACAGATTCAGTCAGTCTATAAATCTGCTGCTATGGAAATATGAAACTGTATGTGCATATCGGAACGCGCACGCTGCCAGACTAAGCCTCCAGACATATTAGAGACTGGTTGTATTTTTTTGCTTCTTTTTCCGTATGTGTGGTAACGACAAAAAATCGAGTCGGCTGCCTGAAATCTACGAGTTTAATTAGATTTTGTATGTGGTTTAACCCGCGTGATTTTTCTGCCGTCCTATCTGTTGTATAAGGCATTGAAATAGTGTTATAAAATAATAACATATTTTTCAGTTGAGTATTTATTTACAAGTCAGTCAACAACTTTGCTATGTTACATATATCATCATCTGTCTATTTGTGAGACACAAAACGAAGATATAACTTCTTGTAGATGTATTGCGTCAAAAAAAAAGAAAATGGTTCGGTTTTATAACATTTAAAAATTGCACTGAAAGACAGCTGCTATTGGTCAATTTCGTGCTGTCAAGAGCGACAGCAGCTCCTATTGGCCCGCAGCACTCCGATGGCTCAGAATTGGCTAATATACGGTAACATCTGAAGTAGTGCGTGAACATCTTCTTATTCTATATTTAAATCTAAGTAGGTACTGTACCATGTAGGACATTTAGGTACTATACTACATTCTGTACCATGTAGGTACTATACTACATTATCTCTAAAACACCTTTACACATAACGGTGACGACAGCCTATAGACATCCACACAAAAACCACTTGTCACAACATTGGAGTTAAATAGACTTTTACATACACCTTTTTCTTATACACAGTACGAAATTTCTCTAACTGTCAGTTTATATATTTTTTATCGATTATAGTGACACAGAGACTGCAGAGCTCCATCTGAAGTGTCCGCAACCACTTGCCAACCACAGCACATCCGAATACCACTTTCGAACAGTCAGTCTTGGTCTTCCTGGGCCTCTGCATTCCCATTGTATATTGCATGTTGTTTTGTCATTCGATTTTTGTAATTCCCTACATTACGGTCGCTTTCAGCTATCGTAGTCCTCAATCCCTGCAACTAATGCGCTGTAGGCGCTACATACAACTCGCCAAAACCAGAGAAAACCTTACATCCATTAGAGTTTAAGGTCATATCTCACTAGAACCACCTGGCAACCGATCACCACCGCCTCGTTTTACGGAGTTTACTCGTTGTCAACGAGTGGTCCACGGGTGAACGACGCGATCTTTTTTGTACCGCGCGCGGTCCACTTGGGAACGGCTTGCGGTCGAGGCGATACGGATCGGAGTTGATGTAATGAACGTAGACCGCTCGCGGCCGTCGGGCGCTGGTCGGGTGCCGGGTAGCTCTTGTGAGCTATGACCCTTATTCACACTAACGATTGATACTTCCCGCGCTCAGATGCGAGTCGTTTGCCAAGCAATCAATTTTGTGGAGAGATGACTGATCGTTAGTCGACGGAGCTTTCATCAGGCACCGTCATCGATTTATTCGATAGTTGAATATCGTGAATCGATTTATCTTGAGTACATTTACGCTCCGTGCTCTTTGGAATGGTCTATCGTAATTGCTAGTGAACAAGAAGTTTTTTTAAACAACTTGATACCCTACCCTAGTTGTGTCAGGACTGGGATATCTGGCACCCCACACTTTCTGCCTACCCCGTTAGGGCGTGAAGATACATTAATACCCTAGGCTGAATTTCTTGAAAAGGATGTGAATATAGATATAGATATTTATACTAGCTGACCCGGCAAATTTCGTAGTCCCTCAGAATGAAAAAATAATAACAGCCATATCACTTTAGTTGAAAGGCATTTACATTCGTATCCCCTATTGCTATTGGAGTGTACATTTAAACTTCTCTTCGAAAAAAGGACAACAGTCTTTTTATTTACTAGCGGACCGCCCCGGCTTCGCGCGTGTGCATTGTTGCCTACCCTCTCCTATTCGTCTTAGCGTGATGTTATATAGCCTAAAGCCTTCCTCGATAAATGGGCTATCTAACACTGAAATATTTTTTTTAAATCGGATCAGTAGTTCCTGAGATTAGCGCGTTCAAACAAACAAACAAACTCTTCAGCTTTATAATATTAGTATAGATTTATTCAATCTTTATTGCTACAACATATAAAACATATGAGCAAATGGCGGACTTAACGCTAAAAGCGCTCTCTAACAGTCGTCGTTTTTCAACAGTGTTCAATACATTTGTAGTGACATAACGCGTCGCGCCAACTGCAACCGGTCTCTATCGTGCGCGCGTTCGCGATTGTGACGGTTTTTTGTTTAATATCAACCTCCCTTAAGTGTACGAAAACTGGCCGAGACCGGCTCCCGTGCCGGAGCGTGGTGTTAATTGCTTGTGCGTTACTTTGTGTTGCCAATCGGTCGGATTGAAATGCAACATGACATGATCTAATAGTTATAACTGAACTCTGGTGCCTGAGTTCCATTGCAGGGACTCGAGAGCGTAGGTTTTTTTTTTATGCAATGGAAGTGGCAAACTAGCATGCTGTTCATATAGGTATAGGCACCCACACAAAGACCAAGGTCAAAATGCAGATGCGTTACTCCTGAGGCCTAAGGTGTTATGCCTCTGTGCCGGAAACTACAGAGCCGTACATTACCCACCTGACCGGAACACGATAGTGCTGAACACTACCATTTAGCGGCGAGTATATTAGGTAATGCGGTGGTGCATACACCCGCGTCCTCCTTCACTGGAGCTCTACCACCAGTAAAAATTGTACTGTACTGTAATTAAAAAGTGTGTTCTCAAAAGTAATACGAATAAAATACATTAACAAGAGTGCATTTGATCGTATGATACCCAACGGTTTTGCAATATACGTTAACAATTGTGCAGCGCTGTGACAGCCGCGCCGCTGGCACGGTGACTGATGTCTTCCCTTGACCAGGTTCGATTCCCGATAGCGGGCGGCGATATGATCAGCTCGTGTTGTTTTATGTCGTTCATTTACATTTAATTCTATGTTGCTCGTTATTTCTTGTTAGCAAGCTATTGCTAGTGTATATTTGTTATCCCACACCACACATCAATGCGAACATGGGCGCCAAGTTCATTATTACGTTATGCTGTGGTTGTCAAAATTATTGAAATCGAAATGTGTGTCCAAAATCTGTAGACAATTCTGAAATTTATTTATTTAAAAGAACGTGTTATGTTCTTAAGTAAATTTAAATAATAGTTCTTTTCTCACCCTGCTGTTTGCTAATAGAATATATGACATTTATTAATTGTAATAGTACAATTATTTACACAAGGTATATACCTAACGGATGATTTATGGAATCTCAAAGTTTAACTTGTCTAGTTTTTATTAGACAGGCATTTTCAAACGAATTGAGAACCTCCTCCTTTTTTCGAAGTCGGTTAAAAATGAAATGCGATGGGGTGACGCCCCAGGGCGCCAAAGGAGACGGGTTATTTTGGACCTGCAAAATCATTACTGGTTAAACCATTACACAGAATATTTTGTAATATAGTTAACAATTAGCAATCTATCTCAACTTTTAGGTACTTAATCATACATACTTCAATTACTGGCAATTCAAAAAATGCTTGAATTTCAAATTATTTATTTTATAGTCATTTGAGAATGACATGATTTGTACAGTGTTAACACCTGGGCCCAGAAGTGTATGGAGCAGTATTCTCCTTTCAAGGGGCGAAATAATTTATCAATATTTACGTTGATTCAGCAAAAATTAATACTCGATTTTGGTTTCCTAAAGTGGAGGCCACAATATTCATGCCCGGTGTATCAATGGTTGTAACACCGGCACTGTTTCTGGATCTCCGTCACATTGAAATCGTAGTATGTCAACTAGGAAAACCATGGCAATATACAATTAATCGAGTTTTATATAAACTTGGGGCGTAAGTGCGACATAATGACACTGCCTCGCTCACCCACCACAACGGCGGTCATTACCGGCGACAATACGCACAAACGAGGAACAGAGCGGTGCAGACAGACGGACAGATCGATACACGCACCGCCACTAATCGTCCTCTGGCCTCTGGATATTATCCCTCCGCACATACGTAGGTAACGGTGTGCGTTATGATTTGGAACAACCTTCAGTTGGACATGTTTTAGTCAAATGATTCAATATCTTGAATTAAGACTAAAACATGTTTTAACTACTTCTACTAGTGGTTAGTTTCTAGTGACTGAGCTTGCGGACGTAGGCCCCACCGCATTACCTAATCTATTTGTCGCTAAATGTAAGCGTGCTGCGGCGTTATCGTGTCCCGGTCAGGTGGTAATGTACGGTCCTGTTATTTCCGGTAGAGAAGCGTTGTAACGCCTTGGCCATCAAGAGTGGCAACGCATCGACATTGAAATCTCGGGTTTGATGATATCTTTAGTCCTTGAGTCTATCGGTTATGTGAGTTCCAACTCTTTTAGTCCATCGCAGTGACAACTCTACCGTAAATGTATAATAAGTCTTCTACATGTTATGTGGAACAATGTAGTTGGCGCCAATCATTGGCACAGTAACGCCACAACGCGGACACTCCGCCAAAATTCCATACAAACGCTTAATTTGGTCTCTATTAAGACATCAATCAGTGACGTGTATTTACACGTGCACCTGTGTGCGTAGCACGTAGAAAATACCAACCGTCGCCCATAAGAGGGGAGGAGGTTGGGTGATGCGGGGAAATCGGGCGGGACGTCGAAGTGTCCATTCTATACGTAGTATTATTATTTCGGGTTTGTAGAGCATCATCTCTTTCCCAACTTACCTATTTGACGTTTGTCGACCATTTTGATCAAGTTTTGACCAATACTACAGATGTGCATTGTGCAGCAGAGATAATGCTCTACGAAGTCGAAATTAGCCGATTGTCACTTTCATAAGCTCGATGTGCAATATTTCTTGATGAACACTGTCAAATTCAATTCAAATTCCCTTTAATCCAACGCCACTCATCGTCCGGCCGATATCTATATTGAACAGATGTATACATGTGTGTGTTCAACTGTGTACACACGTTATCAGTGAATCAATAATGGCCGCTTATCTGTCGTCCATCGATCATCCTCGCCCGTGTCGTTGCTCCCGCGAAACCAATGGATATCGGGTTTTCGCATGTAATTCACGCCGATACTGGTTCTTGTTTTGGGTTGGGTGGATACAAAGATATGTAGAAAAGATTCAAATTATCTTTCTATTATCTAGATCAAATTCTTGAAATGTAATGAAGACTGTTCGTTCAAAGTTATCAGAACAGTTACGATGACATAAATCGGTTATAGAAAAAACCAACGATAACTCAACAACAAACCCAAAGCGTTGCCTTGTCTCGATCAACGAAATGGAGATACGAATTACATCGCTTTTTGATACCAATTACCTACGTTTTACCAACTTTAAGAAGATAAACTTTTTAAAGTAACGGTTTAAGTTCACGTTGAAAACTAGCGAGTCCAAGATTTCAACGTCATCGAGGACTAGGAGCGAGATTCACTGTCCCCAATACGACTTTACTTTGACTAAGTGTGAGGGTGAGATTCACAGACCGCACTGCGACTTCACTTTGAGCAAAGTATGCTTAAAACTGTCAGGATAGTATGAGTTTTAACAGTTCTAAACGTACTTTGCTGAAAGTAAAGTCGTAGTGCGGTCTGTGAATCGCACACTAAGTTGATTTGTCTAAGAAATTTATGGCAGAAATTGCCTTCGGTGCCAAAATATTGTCACCCAACTTGAGTATGCTGAACACTAGGGGCAGGTATATTATAATGCGGTGGTGGCTGTACCCTCGTGCGCCGTAACTAGAGGTCTTTCATCACTGATGGTGTGTTCGCACGCCAAGCAAGATTGTGGGAATAGTTCAACTATGTGGTCGTGTCATTCTAATGTGTTCGCGTGATCGGGTCGTGTTTGCACTATCGCGTGTTCCTATCGTATGTTACGATTGAATCATTTAAAGTATTAACTCATGGTCCCGTTGGTCTCCTTGCTTTTTGTTTTGGACCGGCAGAGCTGTGGAATGCAATCAGTACCGCTACATACTGATTAACTTCATTCGATAATGTTACGCAGCTAACATGTTACAATTGAATCATTTATAGTATTAACCCGTTGGTCCCCTTGCTATATTGTGGTCTCCTGTTTCGGTTGTGGTCTCGATTGGACCGGTGGAGCTGTGGAATGCAATCAGTTCCGCTATTCACTGATTAACTTCATTCGATAATGTTACGCAGCTAACATTCTTCTGGATGTCCCGGTGCGCTATGTTTCTTGATTTTATTGACTGATTTAAAGTTAGAGATAGTGTATAAGATGAGTAAGCCTGGGTTGCACCACGACTTTTGTTAAAGGTTATTGTAACATTTCACATTCTGCTCTACTTTTAACAGATTTCTTTAAGTTAGAGAAGGATGTTCATTTTAACAATAACTTTAACAAATGATGTGGTGCAACCCAGGCTTAGAATTGTTCACATTAGTTTGTGAATATCTTTAAAAAATAGCAGAAATAAGAAAGACGAAAAATTCTATTTACGTTTGGGTTTTCCTAAATATAGTGGTGTGCTTTTTATAGTTGAGGAGATTAGCCCAGCAGTTGTAGTCTGTTACCATTATTCCACCGGGGCAGTTGAATACAAGTCTTAAATATAGAACCGATTGTCGTAAGAAGAAACCCAATATATAATGTTACGTGTAGGTACCAATGTATTAATTTTAGGAATTGTGTTGTCTTTTCTTCGTTATCTACGTTTTATGTCTGTTTTATGTGTCTCGGTGTGTGACAAAATAAACGTTTCTTTCTAATAGTCTTTACACTAGATGATTCTATATGCGCTATGGTATCATGGGGCGTACATATGCGCAAAACTTTAGCAACATTCTAAATATGTATATTATAATTAGCAACATTATAAAGTACCACTTAACCCTTTGTTCGCGTGACCGCGTCGTATCAGAGCGTAATCGCGCCTTCTGATTGCACGTGTCGCAATTAAATGTTCATTTATCATAATGTCGCCGGCCCTCCTATGGTCCTCCTTAGTCCTATGTCTGGTTTCGAAGCTGCCACGGAATGCAATCAATACCCTAATTCTTAGTTTACTGTTTGTAGATTTTTCTTAGTTTACTTAGCGTAGCGTACTGTACTCCTAGCGTTTTTCTGTCTGCGGACACTAAGTCCCGATACTTTTAAATATACGTCCAAAAACACAGTTCTTTTTAATATATCAGATAACAGTATCGTGCTATACTTACTTACAATGTTATTTCATATCAACGATCAACGGCCGTACAATCATGATCATGCAGTTTTGGTAAAACATTAACAACCTTCTAAATATCTATCGAAGCTCGACTTAACCCTCCGTTCGCGTGACTGCTACGTATCAGTGTAATCGCGAACCGATCGCACGTGTTGCAATTAAATATTCATTTATCGTGGCCCTTCCCTGGTACACTCTGCCCGCCTTGGTCCCACCAACGGCCGCCGCGGAATGCAATCACTACCTTAATTGACTGTTTGTTTCTTTCTAATAGTCAAAAAAACACAATGAAACTAATGAGTTTCATTGTGTTTTTTTTTAATATAGTGTTTTTATAAGTCGATCCTGAATGAAAAGGAAAAAATACGGGAAGCATACATTATCTATTGGTAATATATGATCAGTAAGAGATGTTTCGAAGAAGATGCTGAGATCGTTAGGGTACTCAACTGAAGTCTCATTAACCTGCTTGAACGAATACCGCCTAGTTATTAGCTTCTCTTACTTAACATTTGTGTAAATGCAGAAACAGAAACAGTGCTCTAACAGGAACGAGTTTGAACTTGAAGAAAGAAAATCTTTACAAATTGATTCTGTTTCAACACGTTGTGACTTATAGGTATTTTTCTTCTATGAATGTTTGTTAGATGATAAGTTATGGTGGTCCTATGAAAAATCATTCTCCTAAAAATTGGCTCCAAAAACTCATATATAGCGGATGCTTAGGTGAAGCTTTGTTCTGCTATTGAAAGCGTCGTAGTACCTATGTTTCTGATATTGCTACACGTTGGTTTGAAATGTATAAAATCTTCACTTGTTACAGTGTTGCGGCAATGGAAAAGGCGAAGGCGTACATAAAGAGCTCGCTGGGCGGCGCGGCGGGCGCGCCGGCGGGCAAACCGTCGCCGGCGTCGCCCGCGCCCCGCGACCCGCCCGGTACCCCCGGCGCCCCGCCGCCCGCGTCCCCGCGCCCCGTCGCCGCCCCTCCTGCGTCCGTGCCTTCGTCCGCCGACGAGCGGGTATGCTTCGTGTGCGGCGGCGCCGGTTTCAACGACCAGTATACTGTGCGGGTGAAGGGTGACGCGCAGGTGAGTGTTGTCAAAATGGTGCCTTACCTTATATTTCGGTTTATCACGGTGCACTGGTCTGGTCTATCCATGGTTGAATGGACCATGATTCTTTCAGTTGCTCAATCTATCTACTACCCACCGTGCTTATCTGAGGCAATTCCTAGGTGAAGAGACAATCGAGGAGCAGGGCATGTTTTCCAAAATTGTCTAACAATGGCAGTTGACCCGCCCTATGAATTCCTGAAACTCGAAAATTGTTAACTGGTCTACCAACATCCCACCCGATTATCACAATTGGTGACTCGTTCAACCGCTCTCCCGCAACCCCACCACGTGCCTATCAAAAAACGGCGGGACCATATTTTGGAAGATATCAGGATGCAGGGCTAACCATCTACCCGTACACCGATTCCTCCCCAGCCGTTGGGCTTCTATTGGCTTTGCTGGTGTAGGTTCAACCACTAAGCCCCTTCACCACGGCAAGGTAGAAACCCTCGGGGGACTAAACTCCTAATATAACCCAACCCTCGCGTAACTATTGAGGCAGTTACGAGGGATGTGACAATTTGCTGTTGTTTGCCAAATAAAACTGTCATAAAGGAGATGTTGCAAAAATGTATGGACCTCCGGCCATGTATTGTACACAATATCATTAACAGGCAAAATCAATATTAAAACGTTTTAATACTGCATACATACACTTATTTAGCTTTGTTTGCAGTTACAAAATATTATTTGCAGTAAGAGTTGCAACTCAAACCAACATGGCGAATATGGCGGGCGATGTCATTTTGACATTTTCATTTTTTAAATTGTTTTTTTATTTTATAATACTTGGAGAATAAAGTAATATTTTCTAAATACTATCGAAATCGATTGCATGTGTTAATACTAAGAACTTAAACTAATCGATTTCCAATTTAAAGAAGCGTCGGCTGTATCGCCGCCATGTTGAATATGGTTAAAAATGATAAAATCGTTTGAATTAAATGTGGTTGTAACTCTAAAATATATTCTTCAATAAATTAATTGTATTTTTTTCGGATTCTTCTTCAATTTACCCATTTTTTGAGGACGTGTACGAACTAGAGCCGAGCTCGCAACATCTCCTTTGCACAACAACTACTTTGTTGTTATGCAAATTTATGGTAGTAAACAAATGTTCTAAACGCGAGCGGTATGCCGGATGCTTTGTTTTGTTCTTTCTCACCGAATACTTAGGTCAACTCAAACTGCTGTGGATAGGGGTGCATAGGTCGAAGAGCGACGATCTTGGAGACAAGGGTTCTAAAGTGGAAGACGAAACGTGGACTGACGATCGCAGACTTTGCCGTGGACATTCTGTGTATGAGGGCGGCTCCGGTCGCTGTTATCTCGATCTCTCGCAGCCTTTTTCAGTTTTATAGCTTCTTCATAGGTTTAATCGTTTGGGCAACTTCGCATAAACAATAACAACAATAGGTACAAATAAAATTAATAGTCCATGTCTACATTATGATATGGTTTCCCAAGACTGCTGACTGGTTTTATTTACCACTCTGGCTTGGGAATCACTCTCGACTCGTAATGCTGTGTCCCTGTTCTTCCCACACGCCGTCTTTTAATCAAACGTAACAAAATCTATTTTTTCTATATACGCTCTTAAATTGGACAATTCAGAGCACGGGCCTCCATAATTCGGTCGTGCCCATCAATTATTTCAATATTTTCAACATATGCAAGTCCATTGGAAAACAATAAATATATCATTTGACAAACATCTAATGTAACTCAATTGCGTACCACGGAACCGGTTCGAACCGGCCACCAATTTGGACGTGCGCACGAGTTGACACTTGACACGAGCCAATCACGGCTCGTTGACACCGCTAGTCGATCTGTGAGGCTATCACTGGTTTATGGGGCCCTGGAAACAATGCATCGGCTGGGTGATTTGTGTGACCAACAAGCCAAGAGTATTGAGGTTAGATGCCATGAATTGTGTTTGTGAGTACGTGGGCCAAAACGTAACCGGCGAATCGTGGGTGTTTGCATGTATGCATTTACCTCTGCCTACCCCTTTCGGGGATTACAGGCGTGAACATACGTTGATCTATATTATCTATCTGTCCTATATTATTGAACTAAACTATTTTTAGAAGTAATACGGCCGAGGCGTGCTGTATAAATTTTTATGGGTGTAGTTCAAGGAAACGTATGAAAAGATTGTAAATAATTATTCTTCTTTTCTTTAAAGACCTCTATATGAACCAGTCAGTTTAGTTAACATTGTAGAAATCATATTTGCGGATTTTCTCGCATATATCTATATTATTACAATACCAGTAACCATTATATAAGGTTGGGGAGAAAAAGTTTCTTCGCATTTTTAAGATAATTCAAAACATTTTTTAATATAGTTTATTTAAATTTAACTAAAGTATGTATGTACCATTTTGTTCGATAACCTTTTGACATCTTGTAGGTAGGGACATGATCCCATTGCTATAAAAATTTTGGGACTTCTCATCAAAATACCGGGACAAGTGGATTAGGCAGTCCTCTCGTGATGTTAACCTAACATTGCATAAAGAATTCTGAAGAGACCGAAACAGGTGGAAATCTGAAGGTGCAAGGTCAGGACTATACGGCGGATGCATTAACACCTCCCAGCCAAACTCTCTTAATTTTTGCTAAGTGGCTATAGATGTGTGAGGTCTAGCGTTATCATGATGAAACACCGCACACCTTCTGTTGATCAATTCCGGCCACTTTCTCTTAACTTCTTGCTTTAATCACATCAGTTGTTCGCAGTAGAGTTCAGAATCGATAGTCCTGCCTGGTGGTAATAGCTCATAATGAATAATGAATCACAATCCAATCCCACCACACACACAACATCACCTTATTGCGAGTTAACCCGGGTTTCGCCACAGTCTGTGAAGCCTGACCGGCCTTTGACCACGACCTTTTTCGCACGTTCTTGTCGTACGTGATCCACTTTTCATCACCAGTTATCAGCTTCTTCAAAAAATGATTCGGTTTCATTACGTCGTAATAAAGAATCACAAATGAGTACACGGTTAATTAGGTTTCTTTCAGTGAGCTCGTGAGGTACCCAAATATCGAGCTTTTTTTTGTACCCAGCTTTTTTCAAATGCGCCAAAACTGTTTTGTGATCAATTCTCAGTTCTTCAGCTACGTCGTAACTACTGATATGTCGATCTTGCTCCACTTTTTCAAAAATGGCATCCATTTTATCCGTAATAAGGCGACCAGAGCGAGGTGCATCTTTGACATCAAAATTTCCGGATTGAAAACGCTTAAACCAAATTTGTGCTACTCTCACAGACACTGCACTAGGTCCATAAACATCGCAATTTTTTTTCGCGGCTTGCGTTGCGTTTTTACCTTTTTTGTAGTAAAATTTTAAAATGTATTGAATTTCTTCATTAGATTCACTCATCTTGACAGTACGAAAAACAAATGAAAATCACACATTTGCCTAATTTGAATTTGGAATTATGTTCTTTAAAATTTTAACTTTCAATGATACCAAAACCAGCCAGATACAAATACTACAGCCAAAGAGATTTTATTACAAGTTCATACATACTATAATGCGAGAAGACTTTTTCCCCAACCTATTATAAATCATAGTTTCGGTGATGGACCTCTTGGACGACAGGATAGCAACTAAAAATATCTGTCCAGTACTGCTACTGTCTGGATTCGATTCTCGGGTTGAAGCTATTACAGATATCAGTATATTATTACCCTTCATTGAGATAAAAGACACTACACTGATGTGCTGTTAGGATTTTTAAATTTTCTGGATTTGTTCCACCTCAGAGGAGGTTCCACGGAGTTTGGTAATGTGCCCAAAGATGAAAATAAGCTCGCCACCAACATGGGCAAAAACGTGACCGGCGTTTCGTGGATGTTGGCATGTATACTTGGACCCCTTGGAGGAATATAGGCGTGAAGTAACGTTTTTTTTAAGTGTCTGTTATCGCTTATTCGATTAAAGATCGTTTATGTTTTGACTTGATTGCTTAGTTATGTCTTCGATCACAATAATATTGCAATTGTAATCAATCAGCCAGAACGAGATGTTTATAGTTCTCTCGCAAATATACACTACGTTAAAAGTGACGCGTCGCAAACACACCCGAATGTTATCTGCGTGATGAATGTGTGTCGAGGGTACATTATGACCCGGTTAACTGGTCAGGACAGTAGCTACCGATCGGCTAGAACGCTGTATTTACTAGAAACGTATGTAATTTTAGTTGAGGATTATTCTTCGAATGGTTAGACAGATGTTAAAGCATGGGATACTTGCGTTAGTTGGGCTAGAGTTCGAGTATCGTAGTTCCATGGGTGTAGGCACCAACCGTCTACCTTATCTGTATTTCAATAAAATGGTAAAGTATGGCCCCGTTGTAACTAACACAGAGACAAAACCACTTATCAACCTGGTATCGCATCTGTATGTTGACCTACGATTTTTGTGTAGATGTCTATAGGGTGCAGTTTCACTTGCCATCAATGTGAAATGCATGCTTTTTTGCTACCATCATTACAAAAAATATACGGATCGTAGGTATAAGCAAACACCCTCATTTCAACAGTTATGCTTTGTCCCATGTAAGATGTCCCAAGATGACGAGCATTTCGACATTTTCGGGCACATTACCAAAGTCCGAGAGTGGCTTTGGAAAATCCTAAGAGCACTTTCCTTCTGACATCGGGATCATACCCAGGACGTGCACGGGCTTATGGAAGTGCACACACAACCCCACACTCTTTCGTTTGGGAAACAACACAACTGAGCTCCAGTGACGGATAGGCTGCAGTTTAGTCAGTCATCACTTAACATCAATGTGAAGTACAAGCTTGGTTGGCAACTTCATTATAATAAAAAAATTAAGTCAATATTTTGAACGAAGTCAAAGGCTAAGCTTTACTAGCTTTGACCTGGCCTTACTTTTTGTTTGCAAACTAAGTTAACTCGTAGATTACTCTTCCTAGAATTGAATCCAACATTTCAAACACTAATGTCAACGTAAGCAATTGATTGGCTACAGTCCCAGGTGCGTTCCTTTTTCAAATGAACGCTACCTTTTATTTTATCCATTTGTCTTTTCTTTTTTTTCTGATCTTATTGGACTTGGCACAGGAGCATCTGTGTTTGCGAAGAATGAGTGTAAATTATGTTTTTACCTTTCTGTTTTTGTTTATACCTGTGAGGATTTATTTGATACATCTTTTTTAAATCGGAAGTGGCAAACTTCCTTATACTTCACATTGTTCGTAAGTGATTACTGAAGTTTATATTCACTTACCGTCTTTTGCATGTAAATTGTAGGTCTTTACAGTACCTGCACGTCAAGAAATATTGTACATCGAGCTAGTTTCGAGTTCGTAAGGCGTTTATCTCTGCTGCACACTGCCTACGTAAGCACTATATCCGGTATTGGTCAAAACTTGATCAAAATCGACGAACCCCACACAGGCTGTGTGAGGGTCCACCGGGAACATTTCTGAATTATGAGGGTGGCACTGGTAAATTCCCGAATAACACTTATCCCTCGACGTGGGCATCGCACCCAGGACCTCTTTGCAACGGGAATCTAATAGCTCCGTGGTTTTGCTGTAACGAATGCGCGCGGCCTATGTAGCGGAGCGACGCAATCGCGATTCATTGACAATTACAACCAGACGTATTATAAAGTCTATGATTACAACAAATTGTTTTAGAAGAATGAGGCCCCAGAAGTGACCTGCTATCAGGGCAAGATTCACAGACCGCACGTCGACTTTACGTTCAGCAAAGTATGCTTAAAACTGTCGGTAAAGTATGAGTTTTGACAGCTCTAAGCGTACTTTCAGCAGAAATTAAAGTCCTAGTGCGGTCTGTGAACCTTGCCTTCAGACTGTCGATTGCCATTCATAAAAAAACTTCAGTCATAAAATATTAATCGCGCCAATAACTTCCTGCTTCTTACGCCGGATAGTAAAATTAAACCAATAAACCTAATTCCATAAGTTCCATCGTCAGAAACCGTGTTTCCACGTATCGCTCCCAAGATTCTCACAAGAAAAACGTGTGACACGTAACCGGTTAAGAAAAGCGTAGTGTTGGTGTTTCCCATTCAAAAAAGCTGTTCACATAGTGCCAGCATCAATGTTGTATGATTGTCAGCATAATTTCAGCTAAAAGACATCCACTGCTGGGCAAAGGCCTGCCCAAATATTGGAACAACGAACGATCCTGGGTCGCCCTCATCCAGCGATTGACCGCAAACTTCACTAGGTCGTCGTTCTATCTTGACCCCTTTAAAATGATGCACTTGTATTCTTAATCCCTCTGAGGTGTTCCCTAGGTGCTACAATATGGGGTTCTTCAAAAATGGCGTCAAAAGAGTCCTTCAGGGCTGGCAGCGCGTTGGCAACTCCCCTGCCCCGCCCCCCTGCTCCCGGTGGCCCGCTTGCTTGTCTGTCAAGCGTCACACAAAAAAAAACGGGTGGTATACATAACTTCCCTCTGAGGTGTTCCCTCGGTTTACAATATGGGCTACTTCAAAAATGGCGTCAAAAGAGTCCTTCAGGGCTGGCAGCGCGTTGGCAACACCCTGGTGTTGCAAATGTTCATAGGCGACGGTAACCACTTTCCATCAGATGGCCTGTTTGTTTGTCTGTCAACCTAATGGCATAATGCGAGTCAACATGGTCGACCAACGTCAAAAAAAAATACCTATGTAAGGTGCGAAAGAGATAACGTTCTACAGACCCGAAATAAGCCGAAGTTTCCTTCCTAAGGTCGATCTGCAATATTTCAATTTTTTTATAATAAGTACCTACTAGCTGACCCGGCAAATTTCGTATTGCCTCAGAATTAAATAACGTGTCAAAAGTTTGATATATATGTATCTTCACGCCAGGTCCCTAACGGGGTAGGCAGAGAGTGTAGAGCGCCAGACATCCCGGTTCTGACAAACCTCTCGTGCCTCGTCTACCTTCATCATTCTCTTCATACATGCACGCCGATTCCTAAGACTTTTGACACCACCATCAGACAGAACTCGACCTATTTGGTCATGGTAGGTCAGCCTTGGTCTTCCTGGGCCTCTGCAACCATCCACATTCGCATTGTATATCTGTTTAGTCATTCGCTCATTCGACATTCTTTCTATATGCCCGAACCATCGGAGCATGCCTTTTTTCATTTTTACACCGATACTATCATTCACACAAAGTCTCTTTCTTACATCTTCATTACGAACGCGATCGGTGAGTGATACACCGCAGATCTTGCGCAAAGATCTCATCTCGACCGCGTTCAACTTACTTTCATGCTCTTTCCTGCATACCCAGCTCTCGCTTCCATATAAAAGCGTTGGAGTAAGTACAGCATTATGTACGGCTAGTCGAGCCCGCTGGCTGAGATGTTTGGATTCTAGCAGCTTACCCAACGCTCCATTCACGCAATTCCCAGCAAGCAGCAAAGTTTGATAGATACGGACTATTTGTATGTGAAAATAAAATTGTAGCTTCATACTATTTCCCTTAATTTTCTTCATACTTTCTTACCCTTTAAACCTTCCCTGGACTTCAAAAAATAATTAAAAACCAAAATTAGCCAAATCGGTCCACCCGTTCTCGAGTTTAGCAAGACTAACGAATAGCAATTGATTTTTATATATATAGATAGATAGAATGTAGTATATCATTATATCATCAGGTAACGCTAAAGTAATCATCAGAAATGAACGCCATGTCTCAGTTGTCTCGCCGCCAGCGCTGCAACAATGTTGCCGCATACTTTTGTGTCACCAACCGGCATTGAATCGAGTATGCACATTGTACATTTACATACATGCCAATAAATAATGGTTTTGAACACAAGCAGTTTTTAATGTAATGATGGCGAAAAACAGGCATGGACGGTGAGTGAGAACTGCGGAGTTCGCTTAATCATAGGTCGAAATTCAGTGTTGACACCCGTGAGGCGTAAGTTTTTTTACCTCTGCGATAGTTATTATGTACCCTTAAAATTACTATTAGTTACTGGTGATAGAGTTTCAGTGTAGGGACTCGAGGGAGTAGTAAAGCGATATGTATGAAGAGAATGATGAATGAATGTAGAAGAAGCACAGGAGGTATGTCTGGATCGGGATATCTGGCGCTCCACACTCTTTGCCTACCCCGTAAGGGACTTGGCGTGAAGATACATCATCATTATTTATATCATCTTTAAAATACAGCAATGCCCGGTAATTTTTTAAAATCGATTTTGACTTTAACGGTTTCTCTGTGGCAAAGATATGGGAAACACGACGCGCTAAATCTTTATATCGGGGTATTCCGACAGTTTGAGATTTATTTGTGTTTCTTGTTCCGAGTAAAATAACCTGTCCGTACGTCTTTCCACTCCCACATCTCCCAAAGATCGTAGATTTCGTCTGGATCCGCTTTTATCTAGGCCGTGTGTTCCGTTATTTTATTGCGCTTTGTGGATTTAACACGTTTCGTTGTCTTCGGAACTGATAAACATGTGTAAAATTTGTTGACATACGAAAGGAGGTTTATGGGGATAGATCATTGATCTCTGAATGACGGCTGATTCTTGTGTCAATTGAAGTGCCCTTAACGAACTTCCTTTGAAAAACCTTTAATTCCTAATTATTACTTTACGCCTGTATTCCCCGTAGACGTATGCAGAGGTAAATGAACGGCCAGAAGACAGTGTAAAATACAAGTAAAACTACAAATTATGTAAACGTTACTTCGCACCTGTGCGGAGATTCCGTAGAGGTAAATGCATGCATTCAATCATACATGCAAAAACCTATAATGCGCTGGCTACGTTTTGGCCAATGTTACATGTCGCGACTATGTTGACGGAGATATTATTATCTCCGGGCACATTAGGCACCAAACTCCGAGGGTGGCACCGGCAAAATGCCAGGAAATGGAAAAATCCCAATGCCACCAGAGATAGAGGATAATACTTACACCTTTATGTCTCTTAGCCATCCATTAGGGTAGGCCAGTTAATATAATTTAAACAGTAATACAAATTACCTCAACGACAACTCGTTACAGAATAACCCGATCTGCGTACTCGATATTGGACGCTATAATCATGTTTAGTAGATCCAGCCTTGTTGCAAACTCGTAAAGCAGCATACTCTGATCATATACCGAAACGATGTTTAACGTGTCACGTATGGGCAGATGATTTTTCCTATTATTTATTTATGCTTCAATGCCCTGAGTTCACGGACTTTTTGCAATGCGAATATTTTTCTGGTGATTCCGTATTAAGTATGTGTCGTTCGTTCGATTACGAAGAACCGTCTCAATACTGATCCATTGACAAAAAGATCCGGTTTGGTCGATCCGTTCAATTAATTGATTGGAAAAAGTCATTCACTAAATCTCGTTCCTCGTAAAAGCTCACCCGGTAATTTGAATAAGCGAGCCAGATCGATCGTTATAGATCATTCATTCGATAAATGTCACCGGCTCGGGTTCGGTTCCTTTCTTGGATCTGCGATTTCACGCATACCTTCCTTTATTTATATAACGTTGCATCGTTGTTCCACTCTCGCTCGATATATTTTTCTGACGTCGAATTTTCCTCTCCCTATTTTCTCTCAAGGAAAAATATCCCAAAAATGATCAGCTCAAGATAAGCCCGGCTCTTCACCGGCCATTAGTCACGGCGGACGTACATTATGTAATGCCGTCGGTGCCCGCAATAGATAGATTTATAGAATAGACAAGGGGCTATTTGTCTTCCAACGTTATAGTACGGATTTGTATGGGTGTGACAAATGTTGTTTCAGGTGGATGAGAGACTACGAACATGTAAGCAGTGGCGGACTAAGGTCATCAAAAATCAAAGACCCGGGGGGCACGAGCAAAAAATTAGCATTCTATAAAAAAGAGGTTTTTGCTGGTGGTAGAGTTCCAGTTGTAGGGGCTCGAAGGGGTAGGCGCCACGGCATTACCTAATCAATCTGCCGCTAAATGGTAGTTTTCAGCACTATCGGTTTCCGGTTAGATGGTAATGTACGGCCCCGTAATAACTTATCACAGAAACATACATATTTACATTTACTGAGGTCTCAGGGATGGCAACTGGCAACGCATCTGCATTTTGAACTCTGGTCTTAGTGTGGGTGTCTGTGCCTGCAGTTATCACTTAACATCAATGTGAATTGTATGCTAGTTTGACACCGTCATTAAAAAAATTAAGGTAATAATAAACACCAAATTTAACTTTTTTGTAATAAAGGTACCCCGGTTTCCGAAATCTTAAGTTCAGTACCCATTTGGCATCGAAATATACCCAGGATATGACAGGATTAAGGTAAACCCGGTTCTTAACCGGACATTAGTCAGACCTAGACGTAGCAAATAGATTTTAGACAAGAGGCTGTTTGTCTCTGCGCTCGCTCGAATTTGTACGGGGGATACCGCAAATGTTGGTCTCAGGTGCAAACGTTGCAATAGGGATGTTATATAGCTTCGTAACCGTAACCGAAGCTTCCGGATATCTCAAATATAGACCTATTCGTTACCGTACCTGAATCCGGAATAAAGGATTCGGATAAATTCTTATATGAGCGCAGTCGAAATAAGACGTTTTATCAAGAAAGAAAGAAATATTTATTTGACACGCAGCGAGACACATAAAACAATGAACGATACTTGAAATAAAGAAAGAAAATACGTCACATTTTTAGGGTTCCGTATGTAAAAGGTAAAACCTTTCAAATGCGTGTCGGGCCACGCGCAGTGTAGGGTTCCGTAGTTACAGAGTAAGAGATGTAATGAAAAAAATAATTAAATATTTTCTATATGGAGTTCTTCGAAATTTGCGTGTTACATCCTACATGTAAGTAATACGAGAATATTTATTTTTTCATGTTTTTATTCTATCACTTTTCCGGCGTGATTAAGGTGTATACTTGTGCCAAATTTCAAGTCTCTAGTACCAATAGTTTTTGAGCTAAACCGCGGACGGACAGTCAGACTGACAGACAGATAGACAGACGAACATGGCGAAACAATAAGGGTTCCTTGTTTACTACGGAACCCTAAAAACGTGACTAATATATAAAGCAATGAAATGTGAAAGAGAAATCCTACAGTCGGGTGGTGGGAGTTCGATAGCTTAGTAGATAGATCGATTGGGCTAGAGACTGATCCAATGGTCGTCGCGGGTTCAAGTCCCGCCTGACGTGAAATATTTATTTTTCTTTATGTCAAAGGATTGACAGACCAACAGATAGGCCATCTGATGGAAAGTGGTTACCGTCGCCTATTAACATTTGCAACATCAGGGGAGTTGCCAACTCGCTGCCAGCCCTGAAGAACTCTTTTGACGCCTGATTCGAATTCTATAAAAATATTGATTGAAAAAATTGTTTTGTTTCCACCATAGAAAAACCGAACCGAACTCGAGACGTAAACACAATATTCGTCAAAACAAATCAGTCAAACATTAATACAAAACATTTGCGCGTTTGCGAAACGTACAAAAGATCGTTTGAATATTCTCAGTGAAAAATGGGTCTGTTTACGATAAAACCCAAACAGATATGTCCGGCTTCTGTCTTTTAATGCCGTCACTATTGATCTTTGCTTCGAGAGCGATGTTTACGGTTTATATTTTACAAACATCTGACACCGCCTTAGGAGCCTAGTGGTAGCAGGCCACTACTACTGAGCTGGAATTGGGACCCTTAAGGTTCGAATCCTGGTACTGTGCCTATCACGGATAACGGTGTAAAATCCTTTTTCTCTGGTTCTATTGGAACGTTTTCATTTTCTGGAAGTTTCCCAGTCCTCCCAGTTTGGTAATGCGCCTGGAGATCAACAGGCTCGTTACCTGTTACATGGGCCAAAACGTAACCGGCGAATCGGGGATTAGAGGTGTAAAGTTACGTATATTATAAGTTAGATTTATTCTTGCAAAGCAAGTTTAATTACTCTGCAATTTTGCCAATTAATGCGTTTGGAACGCAACATTCATTTTCGATTTAAATTAGTATTATAATCGAATATAAATGGCGTCATTCATGACCAAAGTGCGTCCATTCTTTATTACCTATAGTTTTAAAGTTAGCAGCCAGTGTTATGTGGTACTACACTATGGAGTTCTTTGTACAACGGCACCCACGGCACAGGTTTATATCTAGTGGGGGCTGTGAGTGTAAGCTGATATAATAATGGCAACCCATTATACGTCTCACTGCTGGGCATGAGTCTCTCCCCTTTTTGGGGGGAGGCCTGGAGCTTACTCCACCACGCTGCTTCAATGCGGATTGGTGGAGATACGAGTTAGTGGCCAACCCGCTGTCGGATGTTTTCAAACCGCATAAGGCCTCCGACAAGGTTTTTTGACTGCTATCTATCGATAGCAACCGGGACCGAGGGTTTAACGTGCCCTCCGAAGCACGGAAACGCGCATTTTAATTTGCCACTAGCGGTCACTCATTACACACGACCGCGCCCGTAGTGCTTAACCGAGTAGATCGCGTATGATCTATACCACCCGCGGGGCCATGCGCGCTTAGCGTATACTCAATATCAATATGAGCTGCACGCTTGTTTGCTACCTTCTTGGCATTAAAAAACACAACTAAATTCTATCAACATTTCGCAGAGCTCGGAGCCATACTTCCCTTTCCTGAGCGCGCATGCTCCTCCCGCGGGGTATCGCGCAGAGGGCGACGAGGATGGCATGGTGCGCTGCTGCTGTGTCTGCTACACCTTCCTCCGGCAACAGTGGGAGCAGTACGACAGAGAGAACAAGCCGCACAGCCAGAGGTTCTACTGGATGAAGCGGCTGGATGGGAAACCTTTCATCGGTGAGTGTTTTAGTGTCTGTTTCTTTTGAAGAACTTATTAGACGCACTTATTGTTCCGGGTGGTGTATTCTCCATTTCATAAGGGCGCATCTAGAAGATGTTAGTTATAACCGAGGAGGACGATGAAAAGGGAACAGTACGCTTCTACAGCGTCTGCTGTATTTTGCAGGCAGTAATGGGAGCAGTGCGACAGGGAGAGCGCACATCTAGTTCTACTGGATGAAGCGATTTAATGGGAATTAATGAATTATTTATTTACGAGAAATATGGTACCTACATTAGATCTTCTTAATACTAAGTTTGTCCTCATACTTCACCATGTAAATGGCAAATCTTCTGTTTATGAAAGCAGTACCGATAATCTGACAGTCGTTATTATTTTTGAAGGCTGTATTAAGCGGTAGCGATATATAGCTATTTCTTTCAAGGGCGGTACAAAAGAACTAAGTAATGCAAAGACGTTAACGAACACAAGAGCGATTCAGTTCGTTGGTCGAGTCGTAGATTGCATTTGATAGATCTTTTACTTGATTCTTTCGTTCTACACCGATCAAGTCTGCGCGGTGTTGCGTTGGCATGATTTGTAACACATATGTAGCTTGATTTCTATATACTTACCTAAAAAGAGTTTAGCAACAAAATCCTTAACTATTCCTCCCATTAGATATTGAAACCAAAATCTTTACTCCTCTTTAGAAGACGTGCAAAATGAATCATCGCGGTAAATCAACGCCGCCAAAGCCCCTGAACTCTCCCAGAGACTATTAACATGCATTTTTAAGACGAGTGAGTTGTGAGAAACGTTTCCCTCGAAAGCGGGGGCCACTTGACGCGCTGAGAGTACTCGACGCTAAAGCGGTGCGGCCGCACGCTTAGCTAGGCTAGCTTTTATTATTTTCTTTTTTCATGGTGATACGGAGTTGTAGTTTTTAACTTCTACTAATTTTGTCGTGGTGATCCAAGCTTTTGTTTAAATTCCTAATGTTTTTTATTTTCAACTTGACATTAATTAGGACACACCGCGGACACTCCCCTAAAATTCCATACATTATTCTAGTTACCTACTACACAGACGTCAATCAGGACGTGTTTTTACACGCACACACACATTTGCCCGCTCGCAACCTCAGTGCCCGATCCTTTCGGTGTGGGACTCAAGGGAAGGTGCGGGCTGCAAGAGGTGAAATCAGGCGGAATGTTGAAGTGTCCATTCTATACGTAGTATTATTACATATTCTCTGATTATGATTAAGTGAAGCCACTTACTTAGTATTATCCAATATGTTTAGATGTATCATTTGAGTTTCTTTTTTTCTGATGTTAAGTGATGAGTGCAACCTATCACACAAAGACCAAGGTCAAAATGCAGATGCGCTACCACTCCTGAGGCCTAAGGTGTAATGCCTCTGTGCCGGAAATTACAGGGCAGTAAACAGTGACTAACAGAGTTGATTAATTTTCATTATTTTCTGAATGAAATATTCTGCAGCGGTTTGAATAGAGAAGAGCAGTTCAAATATTTAATTTATATTCTCAAACCAGTTTCTTGCTTTCTTCCAACACTATTACAGCTTATAGACTTCTATCTTCATGAAAACCGCTGGTGTTTATAGAGCAGTAACGTTGCCTAGCTAAGTAAAGGTCCATAAAGCGTCGGAGAGGATCGCAGTGTTCCACGGGTTGATCCGGATTATCTGTATGCGGGATTACTTAGCGAGATGTTTGTAAAGGTATGGCGGTGGGTGGCATGGTGGGTTGTTATAAATACACGTCGTTTTACTGGGGCATTTAATAGTGGTACCACCTTAATGCGTGCAGCAACCTGACGAGCTGTTTAGTCCAGTGGTTCATAACGACCGTTTGATCCGAAAGGCGTGTTAGATGCGGTGCGGGGACCGGCACAAATATCTGTATAGATATTTATTTCGGATATGAGGTGACTGTGTTGTATGTATAACGGCTCGTCACAGTAAAATAATGTATCTGTGTGTTTAAGTATAAATTATTTTCGGACATTAACGTTGCCTAGCTAAGGAAAAGTCCAAAAAGTGTGGGAGAGGATCGCAGTGTTCCACGGGTTGATCCGTATTATCTATATACGAGATTACTTAGCGAGTTTTTTTTTATGTTTTGAAGTGGCAAACAAGCGTATAGTTTATATTTATAGTAAGTAAGACTGTACCCTATAAACAGCAACATGAAATCAGAGATTTAAATGTAGATGCGTTGCCACTCCTGTGGCCTAAGATATTATGCCTCTCTGCCGGAAATTACAGGGCCGTACATTACCACCTGACTGGAACGCGATAGTGCTAAACACTAACATTTAGCGGCAAGCAGAAGGTAATGCGGTGGTGCCTACGCCCTTTAGTCCTTGCGCTGGAACTCTACCACCAGTGCTCTACGCCCTGTGCGAATCGCACAAATATACCTGAATACTATGCAATTTCAAAACAGTGTCGTGATATATTTATTTTATGTTTCAGTTTGCAGTTTGATTTGGCTATCGTTTTGCATATTTTTTTTTAAACTATATTCCGGTACTGTGTAGAATAAAGGATATAAATGCATCGTTCATTTTTAAAAAACGCTTCCTTTTAAATTTGTTTTTTCGTTGTTAGATTTATATTCGAATCTGTTCATAGCTTTATGTTATTTATGGATTTTATGTTGGCATATACAATTCACTACGAAATATTGGACGTGATGGATTTCTCGTGAAAAAACAATGCATCGCTACCTACTTTATGTGAAGGGGAGGTACTTACCTAAAGTTTTTTTTTTTCAAGATTTAATGGCATGACTTTCTCATGTATATGAATATTCGTGTCAATTTACAGCTTTCTAGTACTAAGACTCTCCGAGCATGGCTGCGAACAGACGGACGGACAGACATAGCGAAACTATAAGGGTTCCTTCTAGGTTCTTCTTCGTCGTATCCTCATGACTGAGGGTCGTGACCACCAAAAGTAGCTTCCCGGGTTAGTGCTCTCCGCGCTTCTCTATTTTGGGCCATGTGGATTGCCGTTTGTGTGTTGCAATTAAGATACTCCAGGATGGCGTCTATCCACCGAGCGGGCTTTCTGCCTCTGCTCTTTCTTCCCTCAACGTGACCTGTTAGAATTAGCTTTTCCAGGTTCTGCGTATCATGTCGGGCTACGTCACCGAAAAAAGAATGTGATCTCCGTAGACAGATCGATGAGAGGCGTGCAGTTCCTAGAGGACAGAAACGTAAGTGCGATGAGCGGTCCATGGGATGCCTTCTAGGTTATAGAACCCTAAAAAGCAGTATAACAATTGAATAAAGTAGACATTTCGAAATGAACACATCCGTACCATATCCAATAGTTTATTATAAATATGACATTTGTATACTGCATTGTGTTGGCTGGGAAACGCTGCGGTGCAATCGAGACTACACGTTAATGGCTTCCCGTGAGAATATCGCTATTTCTGCTTCATTTTTGATACCGACTGCATTTTAGAGTTCAGTAGTCTACAATGAACCCCTATAGTTTCGCCATGTCCGTCTGTCCGTCTGTCCGCAGCTGGGGCGGGTATAAAATAAACATTTATCTATACGATTCAGCACGATTTAAACCAGAGGTTCCCAAACTATTTTTTCTTGTAGACCCTTTACAATTTTTTCTGGTTTCTGTGGACCCCCGTCCTTGCTACATATATCACATTCCCATATTTACAATTTTTATTCACGCCTACGTAGACCCCCATCGAGTCTCCCATGGACCACTTTGGGAATCACTGGTATGATGTAAGTAAATTGGTACTATCAGTGTATGTGTTGAGATCCATTATCGTGGACCCCCATTTTCACTTCATGGACCCCCAATTTTTTTTTCTCTGACGCAGACCTCCTTTTTGTTGTCATAGACCCCCAGGGGTCGATATAGACCACTTAGGGAATCACTGATTTAAATCGACGACATGAATTGATAAACTATTACGTTAGTGAGTTACATGACCAATTTCACGGTATCTAGACTGGTGCGGTCGACTCCGCAAGCCCCCGAATTGGAATTCGCCGGCGAGCCAAATTGCCTGGATGGTCGATGAGTGCGTCATTGGCTATATTGGCTTAGTGTTCGGACGATATGAAAGGCTGTGTTAATTAAATCTCCGATAGCATAGAGTATGTACAACATGTAAGGGGAATAATTCACATTCACAAACACACCGATTAGACAATCGAGTTACAATCATAATACGTGAACTGAAATTACATGTTTGTGTATTTAATATTTTTTATTTAAGAATGCAGACACCCTACGCATACTTACCTTACCTACCTCTACCTACGGCCGCACATAAAACTACTCACATACGCACACTGTCGCAATGTGATGTAGCGTAACCCGCGCATCCCTATTTAACACTCGAAAGTAATAAGATTCATTTTCATTATTTTACTACTTAAATGTGAAAGACGGACAAACAAATACACAAACATACAAACACATTTTCACATCTACACTAATATTATAAAGAGGAAAACTTTGTTTGTTTGGTAATAATAGGCTCACAAACTACTGGACCGATTTTAAAAATTCTTTCACAGTTCGATAGCTACATTATCCACGGGTAACATAGGCTATATTTTATTTTGGAAAAAATAAGGTTCCGTAAGATATTTGGGTTTTTCGGACACAAGGTGTAAAAAATAACCCGAAAAGTTACGTACACTGCCTTAACTATAAAAGATATCGAGGAAGGCTATAGGCTATAATCATCATGCTAAGACGAAAATGAGAGGGTAGGTAAAATTGCCGGGGCGGGCCGCTAGTTTATAATATTATTGTTTTATATTATTTCGCATTAACACATACTTAAGGGTAAAAGCGACTTCTTTACGATATTCAATAAACTGAAAAGTCTATTATATCGGTTGCCTAACTAGCATAGTTGGTAATAGATGGCGCTGCTGCTACCATAAAGCAATGCAATAGATGTGAAGGAAAGATTTGACAAATCGGGCAGGGCTTCAGTAGCTCAATTGGAAGAGCGGCTGGACTAGATTCCCAGTAGGTCGCGAGTTCGAGTCTCGCCTGAAGTCAAATTTTTCTTTTCATTTTTCTTTAAAAATAAAATTTATAATATTATATTAAAGTATGGATAAGTAAGTAAATGGTGCAGTAATTACCATGGATGGGCTTGCTTGTGACGTGCAGGACATATAAAGTACGAGTAGCACACACCAAAGTGGATATGGCAGTTTACGGAAATCGCCCATAAATAATTCAACCCGCATCATAGTTGCATCTATTAAATACTATGGAGTCTTCATACCTAGACCAGTGTGACCGGTTGAGAGTGATTGACGTTTGATCGCTGTCGTGGTTGCCTATTATGATCGCTAACTGGATATGATGTATTACAATGTTGCTTATGTATTAATCTTGCGTTGTAATTGGTAGGCTGTAATTTTAATATCTTATTTACTTTTAGTACCAAGAGAGGGAGGGAGCTTCGTAACTAAACGTAACTTCACGCCTGTAATCCCCGAAGGGGTAGGCAGAGGTAAATGCATGCATTCAAGCATACATGCAAACACCCACGATTCGCCGGTTACGTTTTGGCCCATGTAACAGGTGGCGAGCCTGTTGACATCTCCGGGCACATTACCAAACTTTGAGGTACTGGGCAATTTCCAGAAAATGGAAAAATCCCAATAGAACCAGAGATAAAGGCTTTTTCACCATTATCTCTGATAACCGGGTAGGGGACCCGGGAATCGAACCCAGGACCTCAGCGTAGTAGTAGTGGCCTGCTACCACTAGGCTACCGAGGCAGTTTATTTTATTTTTATTTAATGGAAGAGGCAAACAAGCATGTAGTTCACATTGATGTTAAGTGATGACTGTAGCCTATAGACACCTACACAAAGACCAAGGTCAAAATGCAGATGCGTTGCCACTCCTGAGGCCCAAGGTGTAATGCCTCTATGCCGGAAATTACAGGGCCGTACATTACCACCTGACCGGAACACGATAGTGCTGAACACTACCATTTAGCGGCAAGTATATTAGGTAATGCGGTGGTCCCTACGCCCGCGAGCTCCGTCATTGGAGCTCTACCAGTAAAAACCTCGTTTACCTCGAGTGTGACAGATTAAAATATTAGGCATACCTTGCATCCTATTGAGTGACTTCAACATATCTAATCCCTACTAATATTATAAATGCGAAAGTAACTCTGTCTGTCTGTCTGTCTGTCCGTTACCTTTTCACGTCCAAACGACTGAACCGATTTTAATGAAATTTGGTACAGAGCTGACTTTGAGAAGGAACATAGGCTACTTAGTTATTTATAAAACGTCATCCACGCGGGCGAAGTCGCGGGCAGCAGCTACTTATTTATATATATAAAAATCAATTGCTGTTTGTCAGTCTCGCTAAAACTCGAGAACGGCTGGACTGATTTGGCTAAGTCCAGGAAAGATTTAAAAGGTAAGAAATTGAAGGGAAATAGTAAAAACCACAATTTTATTTTTCCATTCAAATAGTCCATATCTATCAAACTTTTGACACATTATTTCATTCTGATGCAATACGAAGTGTGGCGGGACAGCTACCTAGTTATTTATATAAGGCTACGAACGGCAAAAATATTTTCTTTTTAAAAAGGCACTACGGGTTTCCCTTCTGAGTCCTCACAATTTTAGATGGAAGCATTGTTTGGACTCGTTTAACATCGTTAATGCTATCACACGCGTTAACAAAGACTAAGCGATTCAGTTAGGCGTTCAATTCGCTGGTAACCTCCCTTAGCAACGTCCAAAGCCGAAGTTCGGACCCACAGGGGTCTCCCTTGGGCAGTTGCGGTAACTTTTATTTAGGCTGAGAACGTTGCCTATTGCTCAGTGACGTACCGTCTCGAGACGTGCCGCCTACATGAGTCTATACCAAAAAAAATAGCTGGTAATGCGCCGTTAGGTATTTCTACCCCAGTGCTTTGCCATTGCAACTTAACACCAGAAAATCCCGTCCTTCCTTCTTATTTACACGCGGAATAAACTTACTCCAAAAGCTGCACCCATACCGACGTATCGATCAGAGTATGAAACTGGCGGAAGCGCGAGGATTTACGGACCCGACGCCATAACGCAGCGGAACCTTATACCGCGTCCGATACCGGACTGGGGGCTTTCGTATCAATAAATTATAATATATTCCCATAAATACTATTCAGTTGCCATTGTGTTTCTAGTGCTCAGATGAAACTTAGGCTCAAGTTGAATTGTCTATCTTGACGTGTGGCATTCATTATGCCGAAATGTCTACCAGTAGATTAACCCTCCTTATTCATAAACGTATTCTAGCTAAAGTGTTGCTAATTTCTCCTTTGTCTTTTTCTATCCTGCATTTGACAATGCAACTGACAAATACAAAGCATTCTATAGCTAAAACGTTTATAATGGCCGTTTATGAATAAGGGGGTAAATATCTAAGTCATCGGAACATGATAGCGTTAAACGGCTCTATTTGATGGTGTGTAGTCTGGTAATTTGGTGACTATCCCCTCGAACTGCGACTGCAACTTTACCTCCAGTCAATCCTGTCTATTCCTCTATAACATAAGTGCTGGTGGTAGTATTCCAATAATGTAGATAAAAGTTTTTCTTTTGCCAACGGCAGTTATGACCCGCCAGCTTCTATCATTTTGCCAAGTCGGTGGATCCTTTTTTTTATATGTAATGGAAGTGGAAAACATGCATGCAGTTCACATGGATGTTAAGTGATGATTGCAGCCTATAGACACTCAAACAAAGACCAAGGTCAAGATGCGGATGCGTTACCACTCCTGAGTCCTAAGGTGTTATGCCTCTGTGCCGGAAATTACAGGGCCGTACATTACCATCTGACCGGAATACGATAGTGCTCAACACTACCATTTAGCGGCAAGTATATTAGGTAATGCGGTGGTGCCTACGCCCGAGAACTCCGTCACTGGAGTTCTACAACCAGTAGAACTGAATGATGCAGATAAAAGTTTTTCTGTTGCCAACGGCAGTTACGATCCGCCAGCTTCTATCATTTTGCCAAGTCGGTGGGTCCTCCCTTTTTGTCACTGAATCAAGTCACTCTCAAGTATTCACGTACGATATATAAACTTACCCCAAAAGCTGTACCCATACCTACGTATCGATCAGTGTGGAACAAGCGGAAGCGCGAGGATTAACCGGCTCGCTGCCATAACACAACGGAACAATATACCGCGCCCGGCCGATATCTATCTGGGGATTTTTTAGCAATAAATTACGGCGTATTCGTTACGGCAATGTTTTTTTATGTTATTCTGTAGTTTATAAAAATATTTTTTTGCGATGATAACAAAGTATGTTTTGAGTGGGAGAGTGGATACTGGCTGGCGTCGGGACCGAACTCCACCACCGCCTACTAGCGGATGAATTTTCTTCTTCTGGAAGAGAATTCTTCCTCTATAATCGCTATATACGCTTGGTATACGGATTGGTTTTATCGCAGGACGCTGCTGCCCGTCTTGCGTTATGGCACTTACTATCGCTCCATTGAAATGGTTTGATCGCCATTGTTCGATTAACTGACTGTTACGATAAAACTTCCGCCAATTCGTATGCCAAGCGTAGCGATTAAAATATGGCATATCTCCCTTATGAACCTCGCCAAAAGGGGGGCCCAGCAGTGGACATATTTCGGCTGATAGAATGATGATGATGATGAGTGGATTCTGTAGACCACCACTCCAGTGTACACTCATAAAGTCCACCTGTTTTGCCTTACATTATTATCTAAGTGATCAGATAGAATCGTGCTAAACGCTTCCATTCGTCGGTAGTTAGATCTGGGAATGTGGTGGTTACGACTCCGTACGGGTTGCACCGCTAGTAAATCGCGTCCTATCCTCAGCTTTTATACGTGTACGATATAAACTTGCTCCAAAAGCTATATCTTAAGCGACGTATCTATGAGCGTATGAAAGGGGTGGAAGCGCGAAGATTTACGATCTCGCCTCCATAACGCACCGGAACACTACACCGCGTCCGATACCGGACTGAGGGCTTTCAATAGCAATATATTACAATATTTTCGCTACATCCATGAATACCGTGATCTTTAGAATATTTTCGGGCTATAAAAATAATTCCTTAGGGTTACAACTATAGAGCAACACGGGCCACCGGCCGCGGCGGACCGGAGAGAAGGTTTTTTGTATGTATAAATATTTATTTAATCATTATATCTAAGTATGTATATATTTTTGTATTTATATTTTAACAACTTTGTTTTTGTTTAAGTATTTACCATCTCCATATCAAGAATGTAAAGTTACTCTGCATATTATCCTTTTATTAATATTCTTTTCGTTTGCTGTGTCGTTATACCTTAGGTACTGTGAATGGTTTAGCTCAGAGGTTCCCAAACTATTTTTCTTGTAGACCCCTTTAATTTTTTTTCTGGTTTCGGTGGATCCCCTTGCTAACATTTGTATCACTTTCCCATATATCCCATTTTAATTTACGCATATACGTAGACCCCATCGAGTCTCCCATGGACCCCAGGGGGTCTATATGGACCACTTTGGGAATCACTGCTTTAGCTGGAAGAGAGCTTAGCTTTAAGCTCGCTGTTTGTAGCAATACCATGCTATTGTATGGTAATTAAGAATTTATAATTATCTGATGAAATTTCAAATTATATTTTAATAAGTATAATTTGAACTCCAAAAATGCGTCGTCTTATTGAGTTAACTCTAACTAGGTATATCAATTTCAACTTTTTATAGGTATGTGGAGGGTTCGTAGGGATCATCCCAACGAATCTTCTCTCCCTCCGAGCACCATCACTCACTTGTACTCGTGTCTACTCAAAGGAGAATGATACTGTTCCATACATTTCTGGGCCCAGTGTTAACACTACAAATTATGTCATTTTCAAATGACTATGAAATAAATAATTTGTCATTAAGGCATTTTTGAATTGCCAGTAATTGAAGAAGGATATGTTTAAGTAAAAGTTGGGTTAGATTGCCAATGGTTAACTAACTATATTACAAAATGTACTGTGTAATGGGTTAGCCAGTAAATATTTTGTGAGCCCAAAAAATACGACCCGGTTAGTCCAGCGGTGTGAAACCACCGATTGATTCGAAAGGTCGCGGGTTCGATCCCCGCACCGGGACATAATATTTGTATGGCCTACAGATAATTGTTTCGGGTCTGGGTGTTTGTGTATGTGTACAACGGCATCCACGACAGGTTTATGAATACCTAATGAGGAGCTGCACTGTACTATTAAAAAAAAATACCCGTCTACTTTAAACTTATGCGCGATCAAACAACAAAACAAAACATTAATTAAAATCTTCAATACCTAATCTATCAAATTACAAAAACTAAAAATTTAGTAAATACCTATCGCTCGGGCAGTGTAAATAGAGGCGCTCGGATAAACAAACGGAATAAATTCGAGTGGTATCGTTCTCGCGCAATCAAAACATTCGCTCAATCAAGCGACATTTATTTGTGCACCCGATGGCAACGGGAATTATTTTTTCTACATGACTTCTATATTTCCTCGTGTGTATAATTATATACGCATTCATAAACGTAAATTATGTAGGTAATTGTGTTTCTCCATTGAACAATATCAATAAATTAATATCAGCGCTGCAGCCACTGTTGCCGCAATCAGCTGAGGTGGGTGCCATTTCTTTTGGCTTCCCACAACCTTTTTGTTATAATTTTCTTACTTGTTTTTAATTTTTATTATTGTTTTAATGTTGTGTGTTTGCCAAAAACATAAATATTCTTCTTTCTTTCTTTTATTGAAGAAAATTTGGTTCTGCTTATTAACAAACTTCGAAGGTATGTCATGCCAAGCCCCTTTACAGGTAGACAGAGTGTAGAGCGTGAGATATCCCGGGAGAAGTAAAGAGTGCCTAGTGCGAGATTTCCGATCGCGATTTCCGATGCGATCGCGTAAGAGTAAACGCAGATTTGTATGGAATTGAAGGAGCGTCATCGATTCACCGCTAGATGACGCTCCCTCAATTCCATACAAAATCTCGCACTAGGCACACAGGTGTGTTAGGACGGACCTTATCTACATACCTCCCGTGCTCCTTCTACATTCATCATTCTCTTCATACTTGCACGCCGATTCCTAAGATTCTTGACGCCAGCTTCAGACGGTACTTGATCGATTTGATCAAGGTGCAGTCTTAGCCGTTCTGGGCCTCTGAAAAGTCTGCAACCATTTACATTCGCATCGTATATTTGTTTAGTCATTCGCTCATTGGACATTCTTTCTACATGGCCAGACCATCGGTGCAGGCCTTTCTTCGAAGGTGGCACTTTCGAAGTGTGTACGTAGTCAGAGAATATGTAATAATACTACGTATAGAATGGACATTTCGACGTCCCGCCCTATTTCCCCGCCTCACCCAACCTCCTCCCCTGTTATAGGCGACGTTTGGTGTTCTCTACGTGCTACGCACACAGGTGCAGGTGTAAATAGACGTCACTGATTGATGTCTGTAATAGAGACCAAATTAAGCGTTTGTATGAAATTTTAGCGGAGAGTCCGTGGTGTGAAGAAGTGTTACTTTCGAAGTGCGAAGTACCACTTATGTATTTTGTGTTTATATTGAACACCGTATATTGACTTCCAACACTTTGCACATAAAAATTAGGTACCAAGCTCTGAGAGTGCCATGACTGACAATCATACCATTTTTTAACTTTTCTTTGAAGTTGTGGCTACTCAACTGAACTAAGAGAATTAATTCTAATGTGCGCTGATCAAACAATAACACCAATTAATAAACTCGCTAAACAACGCAATAAAAAAATTAAAATAAATTCATGGAATACAGTTCGGGCAGCGTAAACAGAGGCGCTCGGATAAACAAACGGAATAAATTCCAGTGGTGACGTTCTCGCGCAATCAAAACATTCGCTCAATCAAGCGATATCTGTGTATGCATAAGGACACTTCTAGTATTTTTTTAACATAACTTCGCGCCTATATTTGCTCGCACATACTCGTACACTAGCTGACCCGGCAACCGTCGGTTCTGTCAGGCATAAATGTTAAAGCCACAACCGTAAAATAAATTTAAAAGAATCAAGCCAAGGCCATCATCGCATCATCGAATGATTTGACAATTATTTATGACTAGTTTTAGCCCGCGATTTCGTCGGCGTGTACTTTTGATGACGTGACTATATGTTATTCCAATATATGACCTATGTTACTGTAAAGTTTCATCTAAATCCGTCCAGTGGTTTTTCGTGAAAGTGTAACGTTTGTTTATGAGTATGGATGGATGGATGTTTATCAGTCCACCATCCATACTCACAATTCTTCCACTGGGTAGTGCAGTCAGTCAATCGAAAAAAAAATGTTTAATGATTTCTTTCTACCGGGTCAACCGGGCATCCTTCGCCTTAAATCGCATAGATATCTGTTCCGTAATTTATTGCGTTAGAATATTACATATTCAATACACAGTGAGTTGGCAAGTTTAGGTCGTTTAGGTGTTGCGAGAGATCGACGTTGCATTTGTAGTGATCATCGAAGACTTTCAAGAAGTAATAGTCTTTATTTAATAGAATAATAATTGAAGAGGGACCGATTTTACTATACGTCTAGTTTTTTTATATAATCGTGAGTGTTTAGTGTGTTTACACGCAGTGTAACACCTTCAAAAAGAAAAAAAGAAGCTTTTCTTGGCAAGTGAAAAAAGAAGAAATTGCAACGCATTGGCAACGCATCTGCATTTTGACCTTAGTCTTCTTAGTGTGGGTGTCTATAGGCTGCAGTCACCACTTAACATCAATGTGAACTGCATGCTTGTTTGCCAATTCCATTACATAAAAAAAAATGCATACACATAGTGCTGTTGTCATATAACTACAAAGCTTTATACCTTTTTTAACCGTCAAGACACGAGAGACCGCTGGCGGCAAATGAACAATTGAAATCAATTTTCATATTTTGCTCGATTGGCTAAAGATTCCACGTCGGGCGACATGTATTTCCATTGGTCACACTTTTACCTTTTAGGTACGGAACCTTAAAAATGAACACGATTAAACATACGTTGCCCAGTTCCCTGTGAATTCCACCTTACACGATCGGCGTATGTCAAATGTCAATGGTCATCGGAGGCTTTCGCCGTCAGTCAAGCTTTGACCTGTGCTGATTGGGGCTGGTGATGTTGGTGCCTGTTGCTAATGTTTGTGCAAATGCTTTTTTTTTTTTTTTTTTTTTTTATGTAATGGAAGTGGTAAACAAGCGTGCAGTTCACATTGATGTTAAGTGATAACTGCAGCCTATAGACACCCACACAAAGACAAAGGTCAAAATGCGGATGCGTTACCACTCCTGAGGCCTAAGGTGTTATGCCTCTGTGCCGGAAATTACAGGGCCGTACATTACCACCTGACCGGAACACGATAGTGCTGAACACTACCATTTAGCGGCAAGTATATCAGGTAATGCGGTGGTGCCTACGCCCGTGAGCTCCGTCACTGGAGCTCACGGCCCGCCTCACCCAACCTCCTCCCCTCTTATGGGCGACGTTTGGTATTCGCTACGCACACAGGTGCACGTGTAAATACACGTCACTGATTGATGTCTGTGTAGTAGAGACCAAATTAAGCGTTTGTATGGAATTTTGGCGGAGTGTCCGCGGTGTGGTGTCGTGTCGTGACGTCCCAATGCCGGGACGCGTTAGTTGGTATTTCTTTGTTATTACAGGCCCATACATTATACATGATCGCTAAAATTACCTTTCAACATCCAACCTCTCCTCCATTCCAGGTGCAGACATGTCGTTCCAGGGGGAGTACGCGGCGCAAGTCCTGGGCTTGGGTGCTGAGGCGGGGCGGGAGGAAGGCGCGGGGGGTGGGGTGGCGAGCGCCGGGACCCCCGCCCCCCGGCCCGCATCGCGCGCGCCCCCCGAGTCACCCGCGCAGCGTCCCCCCACGCCGCTTAGGAAAGACCCCAAGTTTAACAATGTAAGTGGTTCTAAACGCCTTCTATCTTATATCTCATTTCTGGACTCGCCGAATAGATCAGGTTCAGATCAGGTGGAGTTGTTGACGATGTCCATCATCTTTTAATGGAGTGTGTCCGATTTCAATCTGGTAGAAAAACGGTTGTGGACCTTATAAACCTGAACATATTAAATACTGGCATGTTTATAGATGTATTATCTTGTCCGAGTTCTAACGATGTCATGAATTTGTTCAGACTTATAAGTTTAATAGACTCATGATAAATGTTAATTAAGTAGGTACATATTACAGTTGGTTGGGTATGAAATTGTGTGGGTCATAATGGGACTGACATGTACTTGAGTATAAAAGTCCCTAAATAATAAAGAGAAAAAAAAAAGAATGCTAAGTTTTATCATATGAGTCCAGCCTTGTACTCTCTTTAGATAACGTCACGCCAAGAAAAAAATATGAAAAATGACGTAGCCGTTCTCCAGCATAGCATAGATTTAAAATATGAGTTCTGAATTCAAGAGAAGCAGAGCAGTCAACCCGTTCGCTGCATTGCTCTCACTCTAGATTAAGGAAAACGTCAAGAACCTTTCAGTTTATTAAGTGGTAAATGGAGGATCAGCTCAATGTCCATATTTTAGAGGCCGCCCAGGCAGCATTCTTGCTGCATAGGAAGAGTTCCAAGTTAAACAATGTGAGTGGACGCACTCCTTCTTTATTCTCGTTTCAAGAACCCCCAAGCAGTTAATCATCTTTCGCTATGATCTTTTCATAACAACCTCTCACAAACTCGTGCTTAATACTATTACTTTAAATTGAGGTACAAACCGATATGAAAAAAATGGACAGCAATAAACAAACTCGACAACAAATCGGTAGGCAGTAGCATCCTTTGTGGACGGGTGGACGGTCGCATGGATGGTTGGATGAATGAAATGACGGGTGGCAGTATGGGTTGATATTTGTAACTATGGCGGCTGCATTCAACTCGCGCAAATTTTATTTCTTTTTTAACGACATTTTTTACCTATGTTTCCAGCGCTACCCGTCGGGGGCGGCGGGCGGCGGGGGCGGCGGGGGCGGCGCGGGCGGCGGGGGCGGGGGCGAGGAGGAGGGCGTGCTGGACCTGCGCGCGCGCGAGCCGTCCGTCATCTCCGTGGGCTCGCAGCACTCGGCCGCCTCCGAGCCGGCCTCCTACTTGGACGCCGTCAGGTCAGTACGCTTTTACGTACGTACGACACTTCACGCCCGTAATCCCCGAAGGGGTAGGCGGAGTTAATGTACGAATACGAGCATTCATGCGAACGACCTCGGTTCGCCGGTTACGTTTTGGCCCATGTAGGTAACATGAGGCGAGCCTGTTTTCATCTCTGGGCACATTATCAAACTCCGAGGCACTGAGAAATTGCCAGATATCCCTATAGAATCAAAGGTAAAAGATTTTAGACCGTCATCTCCGAAAGCCCTCGACTCGGGAATCGAACCCAGGACCCCAGCGTACTAGTAGTAGCCCGCTACCACCGGACTACTGAGGCAGTATGCATTTAATGTTCAAAACTGATTGGCTGGCTTGCAGTCTATATATATTGCGACGAGGAGAGCGACGGCTGGAAGGTTATACAGGTGGAACAGTTCCAATGACAGAATTCTAGGGCGTAGGCACCACCGCAATACCTTATCTGTCTGTCGAATGGTAGCGTTCAGCACTATCGTGTTCCAGTTAGTTGGCCCTGAAGTAACTATCACAGAGACATAACAATTTAAGCCTCACGGCGACACATCTGCATTTTGTCCTTCGGTTTTTGTGTAGATGTCTATAGGTATTCACGTACCATCAATGTGAACTGTATGCATGTTAGCCACCATCATAAAAAAAACTGAATCACATTGGTGCTTAGTGCTCGAGGGCGTCGCGTCGTTTACATAATCAAGAGTCGAGCTTCTAGATTTTCTTTGCGAAGAAACTAGCTAACCTAGCAAACATCATATTGCCTCAGAATTTAATAATGTGTTCAAAGGTTTGATAGGTACAATTGCAGTGCACTGACGTAGTCGCGGCACAGACTGCTAGTTGCGCGGACGGCTGGCCTAGTTGTCCGAATGCAGTTTCGGTAGCTTGCTAGTAAAATGCGGCTGCGTTAGTTATCCAAAGAACGCAGCGTCGAATCCTTCCCGAAGTTTTAATTTTCTTTCCATGAAGTTCCTTAACAAATTTAAAATGCAGTATACCAACCCATTATACGTCCCACTGCTGGGCACGAGTCTCTCCCCTTATTGGGGGGAGGCCTGGAGCTTACTCCGTTACGCTGCCCAATGCGGATCGGTGGAGGTGGGTGGGTTAGCGGCCAACCCGCTGTCGGATGTTTTCAAACCGCCCATAAGGCCTCCGACAAGGTTTTAACAACTGCTATCTATCGATAGCGACCGGGACCGACGGCTTAACGTGCCCTCCGAAGCGCGGAAACGCGCATTTAATTTGCCACTAGCGGTCACCCATCACCCTACCCGACCGCGCCCGTAGTGCTCAACCGAGTAGATCGCTCACGATCTACGCCAGCCGCCGGGCCATGCGCGCTTCGAGAATGCGGTATTTCTATAAGAAACGAACTTCCAACCGTTTGCAGATCAACGGTGTCCGTGTACTCGGGCAACTCGAACTCGTCCTCCGACCGCGACATCCTCGACCTGTCCATGCCCGACAAGAACTCCATCACCGAGGTGTGCTACGTGTGCGGCGACGAGTACAAGCGCGGCACGCTCTGCAACCTGCACACCAAGGAGGCGAAGGATAAGTCGGTAAGGTTACACATTTACTGTACCCGGCGAGAAATGTTGCATACTAGCCGTTGCCCACGGCTACGCCCGCGTGGATGTCGTTTAAAAAGTGGCCTATGTTCTTTTCCAAAGTCAAGTCTGTGTCTATACCAAATTTCATTAGAATCGGTTCAGTCGTTTGGACGTGAAAACGTGAAAAGGACAGACAGACAGACAGACAGAGTTAGTTTCGCATTTATAATATTCTATATAATATGATAGGGATTGAGCCTACGAAAAAGACAATCGGCTAGTTTCCACTACGTATAGCGTCATCTCTGCTGTACACTGCCTACCTAAGCACTGATACAGAATATTTAATAATACTACGTATAGAATGGACTTCGACATCGACATTCCGCCCGAGTTACCCGCCTCACCCACCACCTCCTCTCGAGAGGCAGTTGAATGAACCTCAACAGTGAGGTTGCGAGCGGTCTATTTTTTGATAAGTTCGTCACGTAGTCGTGTGACGACTTATTTCACGATTGCTTTAGGTCATATTGATTGATATCTGTGTAACAGGTAACCGACATTGTGAAACGAACTTCCCTCTGAGGTGTTCCCTAGGTGCTACAATATGGGGTTCTTCAGAAACGGCGTCCAAAGATTCCTTCAGGGCTGGCAGCGCGTTGGCAACTCCCCTGGTGTTGCAAATGTTCATAGGTAACGGTGACCACTTTCCATCAAGTGGCCCGTTTGCTTGTCTGTCAACCTTCAGATATTTAAAAAAAAAACAGAATATGCGTTTGTACGGAATTTTAGCCGAGTGTCCGGGCTGTGATACTGATTAAAACTTGATTAACATGGTTGACAAACATAGGTAAGATAACGTTATGCAGACTCGAAATAAGCCGAAGTCTCCATTCTAAGGTCCATGCGCAATATTTCTTGTCAATTTAATACATTTATTACAATCTCTACTAGAGAAAACATTAAATATATTTAAAGGCAAAATAATATTTACATAATATAAAGTTAAAACTAAACTAAAAACAACATGCGTCTAAAAATTCCGCATCACTGCCTTCCTGAAAGTACCCAGAAGGCTGGCAGCATTGCCTCGTTGGATGGCAATGCTGATTCTTTGACCTAAAAATTGGCCAGCCCTCTGGTCACGGGAATTCATATTTCTTGTTGAATACTATAATCATAGGTTAGGATCCCACTGCAAAATCATTTCGTTCATCCAGATATGCTGCAAACCTAATTTTTAAGCATATTGTATCCAATAAGCAACCAAAGTCTGATGTTGCTATCTTGATTGATATTTATGATTGCAACTTTAGACGATTCAAAAGGTGTGTTTTTAATTTGGTTAAATAGTTACATAAATGGCTACATTTAACTATTTACATCTAATTACATCTATAGTAATGTTATAAAGAGGAGGCATTTGTGTTTTGTAGGTGGGTATGCTTATAACGGAACTTTAAAAACTGCCTCGGTAGCCTAGTGGTAGCAGGCCACTACTACTACGCTGAGGTCCTGGGTTCGATTCCCGGGTAGTGGGTTATCAGAGATAATGGTGAAAAAGCCTTTATCTCTGGTTCTATTGGGATTTTTCCATTTTCTGGAAATTTCCCAGTACCTCAAAGTTTGGTAATGTGCCCGGAGATGTCAACAGGCTCGCCACCTGTTACATGGGCCAAAACGTAACCGGCGAATCGTGGGTGTTTGCATGTATGCTTGAATGCATGCATTTACCTCTGCCTACCCCTTCGGGGATTACAGGCGTGAAGTTACGTATAAAGTTTGCTCACTTGTTTGTTGTTCGTGCAATATATATATGTTTTGTGTTTTAATGTAGTTGTATTCACATATAGGATTACAATTTAGACTTTAAGCTCTGAAATGTATCTAATTGTTATGCAATATTGATTGTAATCTGCTTTGTGAATCTTGAATAAATTAAATTAAATATTTATAATCTAGAGAATATATATCCACTAGGTTGCCTATGAAAATTTGGCCGCACATAACCAAGTTAAGCACATTGTTCTTCTATTCTATTCTATTAAAAAAAATATTTTAATGGCCAAGTAGAAAAAGCCGCTCGGTAGATAAGTAATCAAGTGGTGGCTAAGGTTTTTTGGTGGTGGTGAAGGTGACAAACCAGGATGCAGTTCACATAGATGTTAAGTGATGATGCCTGCAGCATATAGACACATACACAAAAACCAGATGCAGTCAAACTGCAGATGCATATTGCCACCCCTGAGATCTAAGTTTTTATGTCTGTGTGATAGTCATTACGATCACCATCTAACCGGAACACGATAGTGCTGCCATTTGGCGGCAGATAGATTGGCGCCCTCGAACTCCTACACTTGGAACTCTACCACCAGTAGATTTATTTCATTGGTCTAAAATACTTTTACGGATATATATCTTTTATTATCTGCTGATACGGATACGGACATTCGGTACATCGCTGCATTATATGACCACACAAGTACAATTATATTATTACTGGCTGCCCCGACTAACTTCGTATCGCTGTAGAGGTATTAAAAAAATGAAACGTTTAAAAAATCGAAAACAAATCTTTTGTGATAATCACCCTTGTCATATAGGGGTATTAAAAATAGATATTGGCCCATTTTAGACCTACCCAATTGGCAGACAAAACTTTCATTAGAATCGGTCCAGCCGTTTCGGTGGAGTTTTTTTTTTATGTAATGTAAGTGGCAAACAAGCATGCAGTTCACATTGATGTTAAGTGATGACTGCAGCCTATAGACACCCACATGAAGACCAAGGCCAAAATGCAGATGCGTTACCACTCCAGAGGCCTAAGGTGTTATGCCTCTGTGCCGGAAATTACAGGGCCGTACATTACCACCTGACCGGAACACGATAGTGCTGAACACTACCATTTAGCGGCAAGTATATTAGGTAAGGCGGTGGTGCCTACGCCCGCGAGCTCCGTCACTGGAGCTCTACCTCTGGGAGTACGGTTACTGACATTGTGACATGAGAATTTTATATATAACGGAATGCCAGGACGAAGATTCGAGACTGGAATGGAATGGACTTCTCCACCCGGGCGTCTCGGGACGCCCGGCGTTGGGAGTGGTCGGGGCGGGGACCTTCGAGCGCCGGACTAGGGGATGTCCGTCGCCCGAATGGAGAGGTCGCGGGCTGGCTGGCGGGCGGGTGTGCGGGGTGTGCGGGTGTTCCGCACGCCACTAGTGTTGGTTGGCTCCGAGGAGGGCTCGGCAACGGGCAGCCGCCGGTGCCGCCGGTGCCCGCGACCCCGCCAGTGATGGCGGACGAGTCGGAACACCCAGGGGTTTTTAGTGGTAGTCGGATGCTTTTCCCGGAGTCCCACATAACCCACCCCTCTCCCCAAGGGTGGGTATGCGTAACGCATTTTCCCCTGGTAAAAAAAAAAGAAAAAAAAAGGTACATTAAAATTATAGATATTGTTTACTTAGATTAAGGTCATTGAAAACTTACAATAAATATTGCATTAATTAGAATTATTATAACAACATATTTTATATTCCTTAATGTCATATATACAATTGTCAAGAAGCCATTTATTTAAGGTTCGTTTAAATTTATTACCCTCAAGTTTTTTCATGAATGCAGGAAGGGTATTGTAAACAGATATACACATGTTATATGCGTTTCTTTTATAGATGTTTTTATGGCAAGGAGGACGGAAACAAACCGAGGACCTCCAGCGCAGTAGTAATGGCCTGCTACCACTAGGCTACTGAGCCGTTATATATATGTACTAGCGGCCCGCCCCGGCTTCGCCCGCGTTGCTCTGCTCCTATTAGTCATAGCGTAATGTAAGCTATCCTATCTCTCATGTTGGATCGAACTGCACATGGTGTGCGAATTTTATTATAATCGGTTAAGTGGTTTAGGAGTCCATTGAGAACAAACATTGTGACACGAGATTTATATATATTAAGATAGAAACTACTTTATACTACAAATAACATGTTTATGAAGTGTTTATTTCCGCTGCCATATTTTCTTAGTGGCTTACAAAACCTTATCTTTATGTTTAGAAGGTATGTTTACTCAATTTTTATGAATGGTTACGTAAATATTGATATTGCGAATGTTATTTACTTTTTTTTTCAAATACGTTTTCATATTTTCTGTTTTAGCGATCCGTTTATAAAAAGAGGGCCTTTTAAAAATTATTATTTACTTCGTCCACGTGAGAAAAAATATCATTGTTCAGTATCTACCAGAAGAAGCACGGGAAGTGTGTAAGGATCGAGATATTTGGCGGGAAGATATATATGCAAATATATAATTATATGTTAACCACATCGTTGCTTTGTCCATTTCATGAAATGAATGATAATTTCACGAAATAGTGGCATTTAATGTAATTTTTACCATCGATAATAAGATCGTTCGTCGATGCAACAGTAGTATGCATGGAAGTTTTATGTAGTTGGGCGGCTTGTAATTCGCAAAGCCACTTACGGTGGTCCCATCAGAACACCAGCGCCGTAGTGCCAACTACAGCAATCAGCTGAGATGGGTACCATTTTTTTGGTCTCACACATACATCATACCGTTAGTTGTGTTAAGTTGTTTCTGTTTTTATTATTGTTTTTTTTTTCTTTATTATTATTATCATTTGTTTATTTAGTGTGTGTGTGTGTGTGTCAAAAAATAAACTATTTCTATTTCTATATGGTCGGTTAAACGCGCGTCCACATGACGAAATGTTCAAACTAATTTGATCATGTCGTAAATCGTATGTAGTAAATGACTGTAAATGTAGGTTGGATTAACCACCGACAGAGGCGCTGTCAGCGCTTTGTGTATGAGTTAAAATGGCGGCTTCTCACATGTTTGTTACAAATTCATGTTTTTATTTAAAAAACTTGGATCATCTTATTTTAACCATATTATGGCCAATCGTTTTCTACATCATTAAACATTCTCTCATTACTACATCATTCAATTGAACGATCTGGTCAAGTTTAGTTGAGCACATCATGAAATGGTCGAATATATCATGATATGAGCAGTATTACCAATGGGCCACGACATATACTTACATACATTTACAATAAAATATACGGAATTCTCATATCATATTAATATGTTGTTATATGCTAGCAAAGCGAACGGTCACAAACAAACGTAGCAATAAATTGAATATCGGATATAGCGGCTATCTCGGGGCATAGTTCAAAGGGCGGCGTCGCAAAACATTATAGCCCGCAGCCGCGACCTTGTTCGGAGTTATCTTGCTTAGATAGCGCGCTCGGGTGATGTCGGCTAACTTCGGAAGTCATCGGGAACTGCATAAAGGAAAAAAACTCGGTCCATTGCATTATCATCAGCTACCGTTTTTTTTAACAAAGTAAAAAATTTTTTTTTTACCATTTTTGTCTGTCTGTCTGTTTGGTGGGGCTAATCTTGGGAACGGCTGGACCTATTTTGACGGGACTTTCACTGGCAGATAGCTTATGTAATAAGGAGTAACTTAGGCTTTTATACTTGCTGCGCCCACGACTTCGTCCGGGTAGATACTGAACAATCATTAATTCTTACGCGGGCGAAGTCGCGGGCACAGCTAGTTAGTCACTAAATTTGACCAAATTCGGCAAGGCATAGGCAACAACAAACGATGTTTCTTTGTATGGTGAGTGACTTTTGCAACTTTTTTATCATACGAAGTGGCAAACAATATAGTGTACATTGACTTTGACTCTGTGCCCGAAAGTACAGGTCCGTACATTACCACCATACCGGTACACAATAGTGCTGAACACTATCATTTAGTAGATCAGGTAATGCCAATTCAGGTGGTGCCTACGCCCGCGAGATCCATACAAGGATACAATTTTACATTTGTAGATATCTATCTATGAGAGACGTGGTCTCTCACTATGGGTCTCGTACGAAAGCTCCGAGTCACTCAGCGGTCAATGGAGAGGGCTATGCCAGGCTTTTCCCTACTGGATCGAATCAGAAATGAAGAAATCCGTAGGCGAACGAAGGTCGCTGACACAGCCAAGCAGATCTCCAAGCTGAAGTGGCAATGGGCAGAGCACATAGCTCGGAGAACCGATAGCCACTGGGGCAGAAAGGTTCTCGAGTGGAGACCACGTATCGGCACGGGACGTCCACCTGCAAGATGGACCGACGACCTGGTGAAGGCTGCAGGTACCCGCTGGACGCACGTCGCTTCCGATCGGTCGGCATGGAGGTCATTGGGGGAGGTCTATGTTCAGCAGTGGACGTCCTATGGCTGATATGATCAGATATCTATCTATATGAGTGGGTGACCTCTTATAACATGAGACACTTGATGAGGGGTCATCGAATATACGTCATCATTGATAACTATTTGCTCATTATAATTATTATTATCAACCGATATAATGAATTGACCTCACAATATCCTACACATTTTGCTATGCCTACCCAATATAACGGTATTTTTTTAAGTACTTACTGGTGGTAGAGCTCCAGTGACGGGGCTCGCGGGCGTATGCACCACCGCATTACCTAATATACTTGCCGCTAAATGGTAGTGTTCAGCACTATCGTGTTCCGGTCGGGTGGTAATGTACTGCCCTATAATTTCCGGCACAGAATGCAGACGGCAGAAATTTCAAAATGCATTTCAAATGCGCTACCACTTCTGAGGCCTAAGGTGTTATGCCTCAGAAGTGGTAGCGCATCTGCATTTTGACCTCTGGCCTTAGTGTGGGTGTCTATACGCTGCAGTCATCATTTAACATGAATGTGAACTGCATGCTAAAAAGTAATTAAGGTGGCAAACAAGAATTCAGCTCACATTGATGTTAAGTGATGACTGCAGCATAAAGACATCTATCTAAAACCAGAGGTCAAAATGCAGATACGTTGCCACCCCTGTGACCTAAACCTTAGGTATCATGTCTCTGTGATAGTTATTACTTATTATTACCATCTAAGCGGAACACGAAAGATTAGGTAATGCGGTGGGGCCTACCCCCTGGAACTCTTACAACGACACTCTTATTCATACAGAGTCTCTTTCTTTTGTTTGTATGTATCTTCACGCCAAATACTTTACGGGGTAGGCAGAAGAGAGTGTAAAGCACCAGATATCGCGGCCCTGAAACACCTTCCGTGCTTCTTCTGCATTCATTATTATCTTCATACATGCAGGCCGATTCCTAAGTCTTGACCGCACCTTCAGACAGTACTCGACCTATTAGATCATGGTAGGGCAGTCTTGGCCTTCCTGGGCCTCTGCAACCATCCACATTCGCATTGTATATCTGTTTAGTCATTCGCTCATTCGACATTCTTTCTAAACGCCCGAACCATCGGAGCATGCCTTTTTCAATTTGTATTATCCTCTTTTCTTTCTAACATCTTCATTACTCATGAAAAACAATCCTCAAGAAATCGCTCAGAAGTGTGATAAAGTTTGCCCTTCTCACAAACTCGCCCTCTTCAATCTTCTCTATCACACAACTGATAAGATTACAGTTCGCTCATGGGGTCAAGCGCCTTAGGATTGATCCATTAATATTTGTATTCGCAGAGGAATTACACTATATGATCATACCTTATACTTATTGATTTAATGCAGGGAAGAATTGTCTTTATACCCCGTCAGTATTTACCTATAATTTTACATTTAGCTCTCTTCCCCGATTGATCCCACCTCTCGGGAACTTCGAGGAGGAATGTATTAATGACGTATAGGACTCGCCAGTGGAGGAGATTCCTTCCGCTAGAGCAGTCAGTCAACCGAATAATGGCGGCCAAAACATTCCAATAGGGCAGTAGTAAATGCAATCACGTTGGGTGAGCAGCGATTCAGGCTTTCAGTGAAGTATTTGGGGCCTCTAGTATAATATCTCTAGACTATCGAAGCGATAAAGGAACGCGGGCCAGCGGCCGTCGCGGCGGACCGTAGGGGAGCAGCCATAGCGATTAATACCGATGCAAAACAGTATGTCATTTTTTGTAGGAAGAAATGCGTCTAAAAATCGTCTATTACTACGAAACTCCCACTTTGACTTTAACAAAATACATAAACAATTTCACCCACACGTTTAAACTTCTAGGCGACAGGCATAGGTCCAATTGGGCTTGTATTTCGACAGAGGGACTGCCGCGACCGGTAACCCGTTTTGCTCTATGATCGAAGCAGATAAAACAAAATACTTTGTCATATTCCAGAACAAGCAGCCGTACTTCCCGATCTTCGGCGAGCAGCACCCGCGGCCGCCGCGCTCCCGCCCCAAGGACGCGCAGGGCACCGTGCGCGCCTGCGCCGCCTGCTACCACCACCTGCTGCACCAGTGGAACACCTACCAGGTCAGTCCCCCCCTGCCCCCCCGCTCCCGCCCCAAGGACGCGCAGGGCACCGTGCGCGCCTGCGCCGCCTGCTACCACCACCTGCTGCACCAGTGGAACACCTACCAGGTCAGTCCCCCCCTGCCCCCCCGCTCCCGCCCCAAGGACGCGCAGGGCACCGTGCGCGCCTGCGCCGCCTGCTACCACCACCTGCTGCACCAGTGGAACACCTACCAGGTCAGTCCCCCCCTGCCCCCCCGCTCCCGCCCCAAGGACGCGCAGGGCACCGTGCGCGCCTGCGCCGCCTGCTACCACCACCTGCTGCACCAGTGGAACACCTACCAGGTCAGTCCCCCCCTGCCCCCCCGCTCCCGCCCCAAGGACGCGCAGGGCACCGTGCGCGCCTGCGCCGCCTGCTACCACCACCTGCTGCACCAGTGGAACACCTACCAGGTCAGTCCCCCCCTGCCCCCCCGCTCCCGCCCCAAGGACGCGCAGGGCACCGTGCGCGCCTGCGCCGCCTGCTACCACCACCTGCTGCACCAGTGGAACACCTACCAGGTCAGTCCCCCCCTGCCCCCCCGCTCCCGCCCCAAGGACGCGCAGGGCACCGTGCGCGCCTGCGCCGCCTGCTACCACCACCTGCTGCACCAGTGGAACACCTACCAGGTCAGTCCCCCCCTCCCCCCCGCTCCCGCCCCAAGGACGCGCAGGGCACCGTGCGCGCCTGCGCCGCCTGCTACCACCACCTGCTGCACCAGTGGAACACCTACCAGGTCAGTCCCCCCCTGCCCCCCCGCTCCCGCCCCAAGGACGCGCAGGGCACCGTGCGCGCCTGCGCCGCCTGCTACCACCACCTGCTGCACCAGTGGAACACCTACCAGGTCAGTCCCCCCCTCCCCCCCGCTCCCGCCCCAAGGACGCGCAGGGCACCGTGCGCGCCTGCGCCGCCTGCTACCACCACCTGCTGCACCAGTGGAACACCTACCAGGTCAGTCCCCCCCTGCCCCCCCGCTCCCGCCCCAAGGACGCGCAGGGCACCGTGCGCGCCTGCGCCGCCTGCTACCACCACCTGCTGCACCAGTGGAACACCTACCAGGTCAGTCCCCCCCTCCCCCCCGCTCCCGCCCCAAGGACGCGCAGGGCACCGTGCGCGCCTGCGCCGCCTGCTACCACCACCTGCTGCACCAGTGGAACACCTACCAGGTCAGTCCCCCCCTGCCCCCCCGCTCCCGCCCCAAGGACGCGCAGGGCACCGTGCGCGCCTGCGCCGCCTGCTACCACCACCTGCTGCACCAGTGGAACACCTACCAGGTCAGTCCCCCCCTCCCCCCCGCTCCCGCCCCAAGGACGCGCAGGGCACCGTGCGCGCCTGCGCCGCCTGCTACCACCACCTGCTGCACCAGTGGAACACCTACCAGGTCAGTCCCCCCCTCCCCCCCGCTCCCGCCCCAAGGACGCGCAGGGCACCGTGCGCGCCTGCGCCGCCTGCTACCACCACCTGCTGCACCAGTGGAACACCTACCAGGTCAGTCCCCCCCTCCCCCCCGCTCCCGCCCCAAGGACGCGCAGGGCACCGTGCGCGCCTGCGCCGCCTGCTACCACCACCTGCTGCACCAGTGGAACACCTACCAGGTCAGTCCCCCCCTCCCCCCCGCTCCCGCCCCAAGGACGTGCAGGGCACCGTGCGCGCCTGCGCCGCCTGCTACCACCACCTGCTGCACCAGTGGAACACCTACCAGGTCAGTCCCCCCCTCCCCCCCGCTCCCGCCCCAAGGACGCGCAGGGCACCGTGCGCGCCTGCGCCGCCTGCTACCACCACCTGCTGCACCAGTGGAACACCTACCAGGTCAGTCCCCCCCTCCCCCCCGCTCCCGCCCCAAGGACGCGCAGGGCACCGTGCGCGCCTGCGCCGCCTGCTACCACCACCTGCTGCACCAGTGGAACACCTACCAGGTCAGTCCCCCCCCTCCCCCCCGCTCCCGCCCCAAGGACGCGCAGGGCACCGTGCGCGCCTGCGCCGCCTGCTACCACCACCTGCTGCACCAGTGGAACACCTACCAGGTCAGTCCCCCCCTCCCCCCCGCTCCCGCCCCAAGGACGCGCAGGGCACCGTGCGCGCCTGCGCCGCCTGCTACCACCACCTGCTGCACCAGTGGAACACCTACCAGGTCAGTCCCCCCCCCTCCCCCCCGCTCCCGCCCCAAGGACGCGCAGGGCACCGTGCGCGCCTGCGCCGCCTGCTACCACCACCTGCTGCACCAGTGGAACACCTACCAGGTCAGTCAATAAATGAATATTGCATTTACTACATAAATTATAGTACTTTTATACTGATAAAGCAATTCATGCAAAATTATTCCCTAACCATTCTGAAATATCAAAAATGCACAACGTTAAAATTCAATTTCATGTTTTTAATATAATATTCAGTATTTAGACAGATTTGATTGAATTTCAAAAAGAATTGTTGACCACAATTTTCACACAATCAGACCAGATTATTCAGATGTATATAAGTCTGTTTTACTCAATGAAAGAAATAAACCATGTGTTGCTGAAAAGAAGATTTATTCTTAGATTTTTTTTGTACAGAGGCTATCGTATCTAGGTAATATAAAACAATATGAACCCAAACCTGAAATGAAGAAACGACAATGAAAGTTTATTCTTTCACTTTTCAAACATAAAATTTTAATATAATTTTCATTGATTTGCATAATCAATCAACTCGTATTTGAATCTGTCTCTGTCATTCTGCATTCGTTTCTTCTTTAAAATCAGACACCTGAAAAGTTAAAAACTATAAACCTAACTTCATGGTAAATAAACACGCAGAGTGCGACAAAGAAATAGTATTTCTTTACATGTATACAATCGGTACATCACAAACTAACCTACCCTACATCAATGTAATCAAATATCCTCGTTCTTACAAATACATACAATACAATGTTTCCAACAATAATCTGTAGATTATGCAATTCAGTGTAAATATTGTCTGTTATAATAACCGTGCAATGCAACGTGTTTACTACGTAATACTAAGGATGCAAACAACACATCGATATTTTATCGAATATTATCGATTTATCGATATGAATGTAGCTGATATTTAAAACATCTAGGTTTTCGATTACCTAAGTATCTACTCTCATTGTACATTTCCATCGACGGAGCCAGGGCCAAGACAGGAGACAGTCGAGGACGTAGGCACCACCGCACTAGTGACTTTTCATTTTTTTTTCACATTGATGTTAAGTGATGACTACAGCGTCTCACACAAAATGCAGATGCGTTACCACTCCTGAGGTTTAAGGTGTTATGACTAAGTGCCGGACTTTTATACTAGCTGCGCCCACGACTTGGTCCGCGAAGATATTGAACAATCATACATTCTCACGCGGGCGAAGTCGCGGGCGCAGCTAGTCACACATAATTCTTTAAAGAACTGTGACTAGCGAAATCCAAGAAAATCCATTTTAACTATATAAATACATGTAACAGTGTATATTACATTTACCCCATTAGCACGTTTGGATCCGGTCCGTGTCAAAATCTGCGGTCAGACGTTGTTTGCGCTAACCATTCGTGCTCGCTTCCTAATTGGTGGGTAAAGGGTAGGAAAATTAATGCTATTTATATTTATAGACCACAATCAGCAATGTTCGAAATTAAATTAAGTTTACGCGTATCCTTACGTATATCAAGAATACATAATTTGTATAGTTACTATCTGCGCTCAGAACGGTGTTTGCGTTAACCATTCATGTTCGCCTCCTTATTGGTCGGCAAAAGGCGGCAAAATGCATGCTTTTTCTAATTCTTATGGCACGATATTTGAAAAGGACGTAAAGCTACTTAATGTTTTTATTATTTTGGTGTTTGGTATATGTCAGTGTCGGATTAGCCATATAGCAAGGCAGCCAATGCTTCGGGCCCCGCGCCTGTGCCCAAAAAAAAAAGCACAAATATGTGTAATATGTTGTAATACACACATAATTAACATGTAATACACATTTACATCCTAAATTTTAGTAGGCTTTGTAACTCTAGGGCCCCATGGTCACATTTGCTACGGGCCCCGCGCCGGCTTTATCTGGCACTGATGTGTGTACCAACGAAATAATTAGGTAATATTTATCTTTCTCTTTATAATAATAAATAATAATAATGGCAACCCATTACACGTCTCACTGCTGGGCACGAGTCTCTCCCCTTTTTTTTGGGGGGAGGCCTGGAGTTTACTCCACCACGCTACTCCAATGCGGATTGGTGAAGGTGGTGGGTTAGTGGCCAACCCACTGTCGGATATTTTCAAACAACATAAGGCTTCAGAAAAAGTTTAACGACTGCTATCCATCAATAGTAACCGGGACCGACGGCTTAACGTGGCCTCTGAAGCTTGGAAACGCGCATTTAATATTATAATAATTGCCACTAGCTGTCATCCATCACACTACCCGACCGCGCCCGTAGTGCTTAACCGAGTAGATCGGTTACAATCTACACCAGCCGCTGGGCCATGCGCGCTTCCCTTCTCTTTCCCTTCTTATTCTTTAACTGGCAGTAAATAAGTAAATGGCAGTAAAATCGAGTGAAAACTGACTTTATGTAACTCTTTTGACATAAAACTGTTTAACATTTCAAACTAGATCTAAATAATATACAAATTCGATGGAATACATAGATATTGTAGAGAAAGTCTATTGCAATACATAGAACATTACCCATTCGATTTCATTTACTCCATTAGCGAGTTCGGGTGGGGTCCGTGTCAAAGTGTTCACACTAACCATTCGTGGTTACCATTAGGAGCCGCCTAATTGGTCGGTAAAAGGCAGTATTATGCATATTGTAATTCTGGTGGCACGAATGTGTCCACTGAGCACGGTGATGTAGCTTAGTGATTATGTTGAATTCCGTTTTGAAAAATAGTCACATTCTGTACCTACTGATATATGTCTGGATAAACCGGGATGATTCGGTTCACGGAATAGATAAATAAAGATGGAATGGTAATGTGGGCGTGGCTAGCGCACCACAACTATGCCTGAACACACACAGTTCGGCCGAACCATTCGTTCGCCGCTCGTAGTGTCATGTAGACAGCTTAGAACAACACATCTCTGGGTGAAAATGCCGTTTAGTGTAATTTTAATACGTAAAATGAAAAGTAAGACCTCCAGTAAATCGAGGAGGTATAGTTAAAGATATTTAATACCACCGTTACCCTAAAAACCCTTTAATAATTATTAAATTGAACTAAAACGAAAATCTTCACTAGTGTTGTGATATATACAATATCGATATTTTTTATGGTCCATATCGATATTTGTATAGTTACATATGTAGATTTTTTTAAATATGACAGTGGTGGATGGAACATTAGCATCTGAAACACTAAACTGTGCCGAATCATTTTATGCATCATTTGGAACATTCGGAACATTTGGAACATTGCGTCAAAGATATGAAATACAGATCGACTGCTTAGTTCCGGGTGGTGTACCCGATGGTATGAAAGTTATAATAAGTTAATGTGACAATGTTTCATTATACTTTTATACAATTTTTTAAAAGAACACTCAAAACCGATTACTCTTCATACTTCATCGATCAGCAGCACCGCATTATATTAATATTTGTGTAGTTATATTAATATGTCTATAATTTACCTGCTGCTAAGTGGTAACGTACGGTGGTAGAGCTTCAATGGTAGAGCTCGAAGGCACACAATTATCATGTGAGTAATATGGGTATGGGATGTCAGTTAACCTATAATGATGGGTGTCAATTTTGTGGTTTCTTGGGGTGCTGATTACGAAAGAGGCAACCGTTTTCGGATCCAAGATGGCAGACAGACTTTTTTTATCATAATGTGGTATGGGTATCAATTTCGAGGTTTCTTGGGGTGCTGATTACGAAAATAGCATCCGTTTTCAGATCCAAGATGGCGGACAGACTTTCTTGGATCTGAAACCTCAAAATTGATATACATATGACATTTTCAAAAAAGGCTGTCTGGCATCTTGTATCTGAAAACGGACCTTTATTCCCATCGGCCCCCTCTGAGACCGCCACCGGGGTGGCCGTTGGGAATAAATAGTGCCAACGGCCACCCCGGTGGCCGTTAGTTTCATTTGCCCCCTTCGTAGTAATACTGCAATGGTTTATTCGCATTTCGCATCGGACGTTAGGTACCAATAGTGAAAATTGACTTAGGTGACAATGTTTCAATTTGACAATTGGTGTCAAAATGTAAATCCAAGATGGCGGCTGCATGGAGTTGTCAATTTTTTCGTCATGGGTGTCGTTTTCATGGTTCTTGAGGGTGTTGAATTCGATAGTGGTGTCAAAATGTAAATCTAAGATGGCGGCTGTATGGAGTTGACAACTTTTTCCTCATGGGTGTCGTTTTCTTGGTTCATGAGGGTGTTGTCCCTCGACGAAAAAGTTGTCAACTCCATGCAGCCGCCATCTTGGATTTACATTTTGACACCACTATCGAATTCAACACCCTCAAGAACCATAAAAACGACACCCATGACGAAAAAGTAGTCAACTCCATGCAGCCGCCATCTTGGATTTACATTTTGACATCACTATCGAATTCAACACCCTCAAGGACCAAGAAAACGACACCCATGACGAAAAAATTGACAACTCCATGCAGCCGCCATCTTGGATTTACATTTTGACACCACTATCGAATTCAACACCCTGATGAACCAAGAAAACGACATTTTGACACAAATTGTCAAATAGAAAAATTGACACCTATCACCTAATAAACCATTGCAGTATAACTACGAAGGGGGCAAATAAAACTAACGGCCACCGGGGTGGCCGTTGGCACTATTTATTCCCAACGGCCACCCCGGTGGCGGTCTCAGAGGGGGCCGATGGGAATAAAGGGAAAACGGATGACATTTTCGTAATCAGCACCCCAAGGAACCTCGAAATTGATACCCATATCACATTTTGAAAAAAAAGTCTGTCCGCCATCGTGGATCTGAAAACGGATGCCATTTTCGTAATCAGCACCCCAAGAAACCTCGAAATTGAAACCCATATCATATTTTGACAAAAAAGTCTGTCCGCCATCTTGGATCTGAAAACGGATGCCATTTTCGTAATTAGCATACCAAGAAACCCCAAAATTGATACCCATATCATATTTTAAAAGAGAAAATCTGTCCGCCATCTTGGATCTGAAAACGGATGCCATTTTCGTAATTAGCACCCCAAGAAACCTCGTAAGTGGTACCCATATCACATTTTCAACATCAACATTTCAGCCGATTTCCATAGGTTTACAATATCTTGGATTCGAAAACAGACGCCATATTCGTAATCAGCACATCAGAAAACCTTCACATTGACATATCACATTTAGGTTTCCGCCATCTTGTATCTGAAAATAAAAGTCATTTTCGGAATCAGCACCCCAAAAAACCTCGAATTTGTCATATTCACCATTAACTAAAAACACCTGTGAATGTGCGTCCACCTGCGACAATATTAGCTCCTGAGCACGGTTTTCACTAAACATCTCAATAGAGGTCACATTCAACAATCTTAAATAAAATAAAAATAATTCATTAAAAATATTGTTTAACAAAAACACCAATTTCGATAATAAGATAAAAAGTCGATAAAATAATACGTTGGGGAAAAAGTCTTTTCGCATTATAGTATGTATGAACTTGTAATAAAATCTCTTTGGCTGTAGTATCTGGCTGGTTTTGGTATCATTGAAAGTTAAAATTTTAAAGAACATAATTCCAAATTCAAATTAGGCAAATGTGTGATTTTCATTTGTTTTTCGTACTGTCAAGATGAGTGAATGTAATGAAGAAACTCGATACATTTTAAAATTTTACTACAAAAAAGGAATGAATGCAACGCAAGCCACGAAAAAAAATTGCGATATTTATGGACCTAGTGCAGTGTCTGTGAGAGTAGCACAAATTTGATTTAAGCGTTTTCAATCCTGAAATTTTGATGTCAAAGATGCACCTCGCTCTGGTCGCCCTATTACGGATAAAATGGATGCCATTTTTGAAAAAGTGGAGCAAGATCGACGTATCAGTAGTTACGACGTAGCTCAAGAACTGAGAATTGATCACAAAACAGATTTGGCGCATTTGAAAAAAGCTGGGTACAAAAAAAAGCTCGATATTTGGGTACCTCACGAGCTCACAGAAAGAAACCTAATGAACCGTGTACTCATTTGTGATTCTTTATGACGACGTAATGAAACCGTCATTTTTGAAGAAGCTGATAACTGGTGATGAAAAGTGGATCACGTACGACAAGAACGTGCGAAAAGGTCGTGGTCAAAGGCCGGTCAGGCTTCACAGACTGTGGCGAAACCCGGGTTAACTCGCAATAAGGCGATGTTGTGTGTGTGGTGGGATTGGAAGGGCATTATTCATTATGAGCTATTACCACCAGGCAGGACTATCGATTCTGAACTCTACTGCGAACAACTGATGAGATTAAAGCAGGTAGTTGAGAGAAAGCGGCCGGAATTGATCAACAAAAGGGGTGTGGTGTTTCATCATGATAAAGCTAGACCTCACACATCTATAGCCACTCAGCAAAAATTAAGAGAGTTTGGCTGGGAGGTGTTAATGCATCCGCCGTATAGTCCTGACCTTGCACATTTCTGATTTCCACCTGTTTCGGTCTCTTCAGAATTCTTTATGCAATGTTAGGTTAACATCACGAGAGGACTGCCAAATCCACTTGTCGCGGTATTTTGATGAGAAGTCCCAAAATTTTTATAGCAATGGGATCATGTCCCTACCTACAAGATGGCAAAAGGTTATCGAACAAAATGGTACATACATACTTTAGTTAAATTTAAATAAACTTTATTAAAAAATGTATTGAATTATCTTAAAAAATGCGAAGAAACTTTTTCCCCAACCTAATATAAAGAACATCTCTTAAGCTGGGATACCAGTAAATATTTTTTTCCACGAAATAATTTGTGAAAAATTAGTATCAATATTGGATGTTTTTTATATATCACGGTAATAACTATTAGAAATTAATTTAATCGAACGTAAAAAGTATGCCACACATTTATTATCATTATGTCAATGGATTGATGTGCATTTTTGGCATTTTTTAAATGTTATCTATGGTTCAGTAATTGAATAATTCGAATATTTCGAATCAAAACGTTCGAACTTAACTTTGCGAAATCAGAGCATACGAAAAGCAACCGAATTACTTAAGTTGAAAGAGTTAGTTTTGTGAGAAGTAAGTGTTTGGGAGTGGTCTATTTCTATTGACCAATTGCAGTTTGAATTGTCTCTGTAGTGTCAATGTCAATGTGTGCAACTGGCGACAGCGGTTTCAATATGAAAATGAGTCTTTAGCCATTCTATCCTTATTTATCTATTCTGTGATTCGGTTAGTCGGGCGATGAGTGTTGACTTGAGGGTCGTAGGTTCGATCCTGCACCGAGACAAATATTACTATGACCAACGTACATTTATTTCGGGTTTGTGTTATATATAACAACGGCATCCATGACACACGTTTATCTTTGCCGTTGTTTTTGTGTTGTTGTGGTGGGGTTATGAGCGTGAGCGTATTTATTTTATTTATGAATATAAAAGTTGAAAAGTTTTTTGTTTAACGCGCTAATCTCCACTGAGAATAATAATCTCTCTAAGAGCCACTGATACGAATTGAAAAATAATATTTTTTGTTGTTGATAGTCCATTTATCGAGGAAGGCTATATCTAGGCTACAATATCGTGCATTTATAAAAAAGGGGATTTTGAAAATTGAATCAACAACGGAAAAAAAACACATTACACCATATTAATGCAATGTAGGCAATATTGCAGCATGCAAAGATAAGGCGAATATTTTATATGATCGAATCGAGCAACGGCGAGCACGATTGGTTAGCGCAAACATATGTATCTCTCATTTGTTTGCGCTAACCATTCGTGCTCGCCTCGCTAACTAATCGGCAAAGGGCTGTATGATGCGTGTTGTAATTATGATGACATGAGTGTTTTGAGGACAGTGATGTAGGTCAGTGATTTTTTTTTAGAAAATTCGTCAAATATTTTTTAAGTTTAGACTTACCCCCTTATTCATAAACGTACATTAGATACGTTTTAGCTATAGAATGCTTTGTCTTTGTCAGTTGCATTGTCAAATGTGCAGGATAGAAAAAGACAAAGGAGAGATTAGCAGCACTTTAGCTAAAATACGTTTATGAATAAGGGGGTCAGAGTATAAGTATATCTTTTTCTTTTGGTGTCCTCATGACTGAAGGTCATGACCACCAAAAGTAGCTAGTCCCGGGTTAGTGATCTCCACCCTTCTCTATTTTGGGCCATGTCGATTGTCGTTTGTGTGTTGCAATTTAGGTAATCCAGGATGGCATCTATCCACCGGATGGGCTTTCTGCCTTTGCTCCTTCCCTCAACGTGGCCTTTTAGCATTAGCTTTTTCAGGTTCCCAGTATCACGTCGGGCCACGTGACTGAAAAAAGTGGCAAACAAGCATGCAGTTCACATTGATGTTAAGTGATGACTGCAGCCTATAGACACTTACGCAAAGACCAGAGGTCAAAATCTGAGGCCTAAAGTGTTATGCCTCTGTGCCGGTAATTACAGAGCAGTAGCATTTATCGGCAAGTATTTTAGGTAATGCGGTGGTGCTTACGCCCGCGAGCTCCGTCACTGGAGCTCTACCACCAGTAACCACTGTTCTACTACTTTTATTTAATAAGTACAGTGTATATTTTTTATTTATTTAACCGTAATGTTTGGATAATACTTCTGAAGGCAAATCTTTCTGCCGCGGGAAAACACAGATTAAAATGTCAACCTGTTTAAATATTTTATTAGTATCAAGATAAATAACGTGTAGTATTTCAATCATAAAAACACTGGCTGTGGCCGTTAGTCTCGCGTGGTCAGGGTTCCGTACAATTCAAAGATTTCGTATTTTACTACAGACTTCTTACAAGTTTTCCTCAAATCTATGTCTAAAGGACGCGTAATGACTATCGCAGAGTCGTTACAGCTTAGGTCTCGGAGGTGGCAACGCATCTACATTTTGACCTCTGGTTTTTGTGTAGATGTCTATAGGCTGTAGTCATCACTTAACATTAATGTGAGGTGCATGCTTGGTTGCCACCTCCATTACATATAAAAAGATTTCTTATCGTTTTTTCTTTATTCAAAATTTTAGGCTTAGCAGTTACCGAGATAAATGGTCCCTTTAAAAAAATAATAATTTCCCCTCGAATGCGACTGTCCCCTGACCGACTCCATGTATGAGATGACTTTTTTAATGTAACGAAGGAGGTAAACAAGCAGTTCACATGTATATTAAGTGATAACTGCGGCCTATAGGCATTTACACAAAAACCAGAGGTGAAAATGCAGATGCGCTGCCACACCTGAGACCTAAGTTGTTATGTCTCCGTGATAATTATAACGGGGCCATACATTACCATCTAACCGGAACACGATAGTGCTGAACACTACCATTTGGCGACAGATAGAATAGGTAAGGAACTTTTACCACCAGTAAAAATATTTGTTTTAATCCGGGTGTTTGTGTAGGTATGTGTCGTAAGTGTAGAGCACCCACGATACAGGATTATACCTGGTGTAGAGCTGTGAGTGTAAGGGTATTATTATACTAGCTGTTGCCAGCGGCTTCGCCCGCGTGGATGTCGTTTAAAAAGTAGCCTATGTTCTTTCTCAAAGTCAACTCTATCTCTGTACCAAATTTCATTAAAATCGGTTCAGTCGTTTGGACGTGAAAAGGTCACAGACAGACAGACATACAGACAGAGTTACTTTCGCATTTATAATATTAGTAGGGATTATTTTTCGCGAACGAAGTCGCGTGCAAAAGCTATGTTTTTTTTTTGTTTTATGTAATGAAGGTGGCTAACAAGCATGCAGTTCACATTGATGTTAAGAGATGACTTCAGCCTAGAGACACTTACACAAAGACCAGAGGTTAAATTACAGATGCGTTGCCACCCCTGAGACCTTAGTTGTTATGTCGCTGTGCTAGTTATTACAGGGCCTTATAGTTAAACGGGCCCACAGACAATTAGCCGATCACGTTCCGACCCGAAATCCTGTTCAGGGTTTATCATTCCATACAAAGCATGTTTTATTTTTATAATTGGCTAAGCTATCTCGGGTCGTCGTGGATCACTGTGAGGGCACCATGTAGACGTTGATAAGTTGAAAACGACTTTCAAATGGTACTTTATTGCAGATGGAATAAGAGCGATCTTCTTATTGTGACAGGCGATATTTTTGCGATATGCATAATCTCAAATATGTTTGATTCATTGTTATGAAAAAAAAAAAAAACAATGTCCAAAGGTCGTAATTCACTTACCATCTACGTGAACTCTATTGTTACTTTGATGACATAAAAAATATTTGTGTTGAAATAACATATGAACTCGTGATTGTTTGTTGGCAAAGTTACAAGTATTATGGTGTTATTGGTTAAAAAGGCTATTACACGACACGGTATTCAGGGTCCGGCAGAAAGGGTGGGCGTGGCCTCGCGCCGGTTTGCCGCTTATTACACTATCCGGTCGCAGTACAAATACACGGGCCGCTCCGGTCGCCCTAATTGGGGCCCTTACTCCCTATATGTTATTACACTACCCTGACCCTTGCTATCGTACCCTGAATACCGTGCCGTGTAATAAGTCTTTTACCTAGCTTTAAACGGAATGACTTGAGATGAGACGTTCCAAAATGTATGGCGTTTGGACCCGCTACTTGTAAACTACATTGAGAGAAGAAGCATAAAATACTAAATCATTTTCAGCTATTCAAATCGTTTATTTTACCTTCAATTAACTGTCGTAGGTGTAGTTCAGATCACGGAGCTCACGGGCGTAACCACCGCATTACTTAATATACTTGCCGCTAAATGGTAGTGTTCAGCACTATCGTGTTCCGGTCAGGTGGTAATATACGGCCCTGTAATTTCCGGCACAGAGGCATAACACCTTGGACCTCAGGAGTGGTAACGTCTATAGGCTGCAGTCATCACTTAACATCAATGTGAGCTGCATGCTTGTTTGCCACTTCTATTACATTAAAAAAAAACAAGAATGTCATAGTAGTAATATGGTATATGGTATAGTAATATTGTTGTCATACAAAAATTACATAAAATAAATATTTCAGACAAAATAACAACGATTCAAATTATTTTTTGAGTATTTTTCCATGATTCAATGATTCTGCGTATTTTTCTCTATTTTTTGATATAGTGTACAAGGTGTGGCCTAATGTGGAACTTGTCCTTTTTTCTTGTTTAGATTTATGTATAAGGTTGGGGAAAAAGTTTCTTGGCATTTTTTAAGATAATTAAAAACATTTTTAATATAGTTTATTTAAATTTAACTAAAGTATGTATGTACCATTTTGTTCGATAACCTTTTGCCATATTGTAGGTAGGGACATGATCCCATTGCTATAAAAATTTTGGGACTTCTCATCAAAATACCGCGACAAGTGGATTTGGCAGTCCTCTCGTGATGTTTACCTAACATTGCATTAGGAATTCTGAAGAGACCGAAACAGGTGGAAATCTGAAGGTGCAAAGTCAGGACTATACGGCGGATGCATTAACACCTCCCTGCCAAACTCTCTTAATTTTTGCTGAGTGGCTATAGATGTGTGAGGTCTAGCGTTATCATGATGAAACACCACACTCCTTCTGTTGATCAATTCCGGCCGCTTTCTCTCAACTTCTTGCTTTAATCTCATCAGTTGTTCGCAGTAGAGTTCAGAATCGATAGTCCTGCCTGGTGGTAATAGCTCATAATGAATAATGCCCTTCCAATCCCACCACACACACAACATCACCTTATTGCGAGTTAACCCGGGTTTCGCCACAGTCTGTGAAGCCTGACCGGCCTTTGACCACGACCTTTTTCGCACGTTCTTGTCGTACGTGATCCACTTTTCATCACCAGTTATCAGCTTCTTCAAAAATGATTCGGTTTCATTACGTCGTAATAAAGAATCACAAATGAGTACACGGTTCATTAGGTTTCTTTCAGTGAGCTCGTGAGGTACCCAAATATCGAGCTTTTTTTTGTTTCAATGATACCAAAACCAGCCAGATACAAATACTACAGCCAAAGAGATTTTATTACAAGTTCATACATACTATTATGCGAAAAGAATTTTTCCCCAACCTATTATATTAACGCCAAGTCCAGGCAGAGAGTGCGGAGCGCCAGATATCCCGGTCCTCTCACACCTCCCGTACTTCTTCTAAACTATCGGCTTGCATGTATGAAGAGAATAATGAGTGCATCATTCTCTTCATACATGCAAGCCGATTCCTAAGGCAAAGAGTCTTAGGAATCGGCTTGCGTGCAGCATCAGACAGCACTCTGACCATCTGGATGGTCAGTCTTGGTTTTCCTGGGCCTCTGCAACCATCCACATTCGCAATACACTGTTCTTCTTTTACAATTGATTGTATTTCATTATGTTAACATGTGTGTTTGCAATTTTACTTTTTTTTTGTCTCTGTGCTGCTGCCCAAATAGATAGTTTCTTTCTTAAAATGGTGGAATCTAGATTTACTTCATTCGTATGATATCGCTCTATATAATAATATTACCATGATTCGGCAGTCTTTTGGTAGTGGACCACGAATGCTGCGTTGCGACTATATTTTGACTTGGAGTCGAACTCAAACTTTAAAAAAAAACGGAACCAGATAATTTAAATATCCCAATATAACCAGAATTAAAGGATTTAACATATTTTTTTTTTACATTTTTAAACATAAATATAATAAATTATTTTTATTGAAATAAAACTATTTTTACGGATTTATCTCGCGTATATTAAACTAAAATGATTTTTAAAAATCATTTTCACAGCTTCCGTGGTCCCGGGCAGACTGAGGTGACATTTGTCTGACAAATGTCACCTCAGTCTGCCCGGGTGTAGCTAATGAGTGTAGCTCGCGAAAACCTAAGAACATATCAAATTATTTTTAATTATTATTTTGTATTTTTTAAATATATATATTTTTTTAATATATACAAATTTATTTTACTTTACTCTCGTCAGCACGGGGTCCAATTTGAACCCCGGACCTTTGTCAGGCTTGCGCGGGGACATGGGGGGTCCAACACGTAGAGGCCCTTTCGAGAATTTTGATCTCCTTTGTAATGGGTTATATTCGGCGGGACCTCTCTCTGACTGCATCAATTTACTTTACTTATTATTAACTTCGCAAAAATGTGCTTCTCAAGGAAAAGTATGAGTCTTGACACAGTAAAGCAAAATATACATTGAAAGTTTGACTCCAAAGTTAAAGTAAAGTCGTAGTACGGTATTTGAGTCTCGCCCTAAGCAAAGCCCTAAGGTTCCATTGGAGCCCTATTACTGGTGTTCAATAACCAGCGAATTTGTTTATGGTGTGCCTTAATTATCGCCATACGAATAAGCCTCGTAGGAGGGGACGAGGATTTGGCCAAACCCGAGAAAAGAATCAATTAGCATTCGATCCAACTACTCAATTATCACACCGCGAACGTATACACGAATAGTACGGTAAACGCAAATCGACACTTTCACGATCACGAGACGCGTTAATTTTTAACGTAAACGCACGCCCCTCGTGCCGGCACACATGTATTGTGTTTTCGGGCGTGATTTTTGTCGATAAAATTGACACGTATAGATATCGATAACAATGGAGGTCGAGAAAGTTTGATTCATTACGATTGATTAGATGCATTTGTGTAATTCATCATGGTCGTTTAAAATTCTGTCCGAGACCACGGAAGATGTAAAGCGACCGAAACATAGAGTTGATCTTAGACATGTATTTATTTATTTATTTTATTTATTTATTTATTATTTTAATTATCCGTAAAATTTTATTTCATTGAATCCTCATTTCGTTTCTATAGATTAAAACATACATTTCTTGATCAATAATAATTGGTGAAAGTGGGCGTAAACGTAGGTTTACATAGGTGCAAAATAAAAAATATCAACACTATTTATTACTAAATTATTGATAAACACTATTTATTACCAAAATGATAACATTGTAAATTATTAAATTATTTGCTCAGCAAACGTAGAATATTTACGGATTGTAAATGCATGGCCGTATTAAGAAATATTTTCTACGGGGGACACCGCTTTATATTTAGTAAAGCGATAGCGGGATGAATTAGCCTTAATTTTTTTTTGTTACTAAATATTCTGGGTGGCTCTTGTATAACCTCTTCGCCTTCACTATTCCTACACCCATGTGTAAATGAAGATATGGGGCATCAAGCGTAACAGAACCGGGTGTTTTTGTGTAATTAACATGGAAAACAAGTCTACAGTTCACATGTATGATAATCTTGCAAGGTCAAATATATTTGCTCGTGCCCTCTGCCCCTTGCATTGATATGTTTTATTGTAAATGTTGAGATATCGATATTTCCGTTCCGATATAATCATACAGCTCTAATCTCTCAATTGCGCCGCGCACCGCGACTTGCGCGCGCGACGGTTCTACTCGCGGACGTTAACGTACAAATAAATAGTATCTAACAAATACTTTTCTTATGTTTACCACTATTTTACATTATGGAATATAGTGTTGGGTGAATTTTTAGTGCTGTAGAGTGTAGTGCTGTGATGATATTGTGTTGTGGATATGTGTGCGGTGTGATATTCTATTTGGAATGCCAATGTGTGGGAAGGAGGAGAGACCGCCACTGAACGGCAAGGTATCGGTTTGTTTTTACATGCAAAATTAAAATATTTATTAAACACGGTTACCGACAACTGTTTATACCTGTAGTAAGTAATGTACCTTTGTCAGACCGAATATTTCTTTCTCTGATATCGCAATATTCTTTTACCATACATTAGAAAGTGGAAAAAGTGGGCCTACACTTTTTACACAGTTGTATCTCACTTCAAATAGGTATTCAAGGTGTTGTCTCTATATTTATATGCATACCACGCCATTATTGCGAACCTTATCTGAATCGCATATGCTTAGTCTTGTTTCTTCATACGCGCTCTCATGTAGGTATAATCATCATGATGTCATGATCATCATGCGATGTATGGACACCATTCAATTTTCAAACATGTTACCCTAAAGCAACACGGGCCACCGGCCGCGGCGGACCGGAGGGGAGTAGCCATAGCGTTTATTATCGATGCAAAACAGTCTGTCGTTTTTTGCGAAGGAACTACGTGTGTATGACACACACACACACACACACACTACAAAAATCGTCTATTACTACAAAAATCACAACTTGACTTTAACAATACATAAACAATTTCACGCACACATTCAAACATCTAGGCGACAAGCATAGGAACACTTGTGCTTGTACTTTGACAGGGGGGAAATGCATATGGCTACTCCCCTCCGGTCCGCCGCGGCCGGTGGCCCGTGTTTCTTTATGCATGTTACAGTCTATCTTATAAATTATTAATAATGCATGATTCACAAATGTTTAGATACTTCTTTACTATTTATTAGTATTTCAATATTCTATTCGCATAGGATCATCGCTGTGTGAGTTATCAATTTGATCGCTGTCGTAATTTCCGTTTTATAGTCATTTGAGCCTGATAGTCTGAACTAATTCGATTTGCAGACGTGATAGTTTGTTTGTATAGTAATTTGTTAGGTGCATTTTATGCCATGCATTGTGACCGAAGACGTGTGTGTTAAAGAGAGTGATGTCTATCAGTGGATGATCTTTAGCGTGATGGTAATAATTCCATTTTTTTTAGAAGCTTCGGTCCCAGTCCTTATATACCTGCGAGGACATTTTAATTGTAGATAAAAACTGTCACTATCTATATTATAAACTTTCTTTGTGCCAAATTAGATTTAAATCAGTTCAATTGCTTTAACGTGATTACAATGAACTAAACATATAATCTTACAAATTTTGATATTTATTTGTAACATTAGCCATACTATTTCCTTAGTGATCTTTAATAATATTGAAGTTCCAAATTTTGTTAATATATGTGTTATATGTGTGCTAAATTATATCAACCTAAATTACGATATGAATCTACCTCTTTGGGAACGAAAATATTGTCGGAATTAGTCGAGTTGTTTAGTAGATAAATTCGACAGACTAACCAAACAAACGTACAAACAAGTCTTAAGAACGTGTATTTGTGTAAAGTAATGTACTGGGATGTTTTTACAGAAACCTTTTTTTTTTTTTGAGGTAAGTTTTACTATGGCATATACGTAAAATAACAAAATATAATAATATGCGTTATTAGCAAACATAAAACAAGTATTAATCGTGACTAAGATAGTAACCCTGTGGAACTCCATTTGCGAGTCGAACCGTTCCCACCTTTATTTGCACCAAATGAATAAATTAGTAAAACTTTAGTAATTAAATTCTTATACCCTTCGACTACAATCCTTACTTTTCCTTATTTGTCAGGAATGAGGGAAACCCAGTAATGATAACTTTTGGTTATTTGTTTTAATTATATATGAACCCTTAATAGTATTACCACAATAGTACCAGATATAATGTTTTCCTCACCTAAATTGTTATAAGCTGCTCTGTTTACGTTCTCATTTTACATTTGGCATTATTAAAGTTAGACGGAGGAGGAGCACAGAGAGTCAATTAACAAAAACATGGTTGTGAGTTGAACAATTTGAAATACTAAAAAATATGATCATAATAATTGATTACGTGTTATCGTGATAGTACGACAAAGATTCAAATATGTCAATTGACCTGTTAGTTAGACAGACACAAAGAGTTGAAACTAACCCTGCGCCAATGTTCAAGACTCTAAACACACAAAGATCATGAGCGATAAAATGTATAAATTGGTATGAATTAAACAACGAACAAACAGCTGAATTAACAGATCCCTTCCCTTGTTATACAGTAATATCAACAGGTGACACCCTGGCTTTACGGTGGCAAATCAAATAAAAGACAGACACCTAAGCAAACGTATTAATGAAATTTGTATGGTGTATGCGTCACACTATGTTAAGTCTTTCTGTATCTGTATCAGCTGTGTATATAGTGATTGTAGACGTCTGTAAATACGCACTCCTTAACCGGTTTTTTTTGTTTTTTTATATTGTACTATCTTTTGCCCACGACTTCGTACACTCGCTTAGGAATCTCGTCCCAAAAAACAATGCCCAAGTTCCATACATGCTATGTATAAACCTCTGACTATTTTTTTTGGTTATTAAATAGTTTGTAATTAATATTTTATTTCGTCTATTGAATTTTATTAATCGTTTGTAACCCGCTTCCTTAAATGTTTTTGTTTATTCTAACTGGGAAGATTTTTGCTAGAGGTGGCCGATGTGTGTCAGCTTGTCATCTGTTATATGCTTCTCAAAAAATTGCTATCGTGTTTTGACTGCATATATACTTTTTCGGAGAAAAACAAGCGTGATGTTGTATAAATATTATGTTTTCAGTAAATATCGAGAAATTCGTCACGACCTACGTTGCCGGTGCTTTAGTTTGATTCTTATTTCAAACAGGATTTATCTTTCAATCGAATTCATATTGTTGTACATTGAAATGTCAAGGATATACCTACGGATACACGTATTCTATCATCGATCAATGACAACTTATCAATTAATAAAAATGATGCAACATTTGCACACTTATAAAAATAGATAAATATCATAAATCCGGATCCGGATCTCGTGACAGTTCAAAATATTATAAATTCTGATATATTATAAATATGGATATCTCAATGATAATATCACGATAGATCGGTCACCACTTCAAAATATAATCCATCATTATTTACATCCGACGATAACACGCGATTAGTGGGATCACGCAAGATTATTGTATTATTATAGACTTTAGTAAAATTCCAGTTTATCATTTGGGCTTATGATGTTATCGTATTAACTCGTCGTGACCAATTCGATACGATTCTCTATCTTATCGCAGCAGCCACAGGCCACACGACCTCTTGACCAGTGTGTACATGTTTATCGTGATGATTAAGTATTTTTCCCATTTTATCTCTGACCGTTTCCATTTTAGTTTATTGCGATATTTCTATTTATTTAAAAAGGGAAAGGTTATCGATTCGTTGGAATCATTTCTATATGTTCGTTACTCCATTTCTTAGAACTTGTTTGACCGATTCGAACGTTTTTAATGTTGATCTAAAAACAGCTCTGTGGTTCCGTAGAAATAGAGCTTATCTAGATTTCCTTAGGACTCTTGAGACTTAACTTCATTATCATTAGAGTTACATTTTATTGAACAAGTTGTTTGCATTTATTCGGTCATGGTCAATAGAAAACTTTTCAGTATTGATGACTTAACCAACAATGTTAAAGTTAATTAATAAAGTTACGTGACGTTACAACGGAAGACTCCAAAATCGAAATCAATTGTGTTTAAAGATATTCTCGAGATAGGGTTAAACTCTTTCAACCAAATATTAAGGTAAATCTAAATCCGCCGTATGTTTATCTACTTGAAAAAGAAATTTCCGATACTTCCTAAACACCACTTTATTACAACAATAAATTATTATCAAACAGCTCATTACGTTAAGTAGTACTCTATCGGGACGCTCAACACCTCTCCAAATTTGAACTGCTAACAATGTTGGCACTAGATAAATTAATGTAACTGCGTCTTACAAAAACCGTCATACAAGATACCGAGTGAACCCGCGCGACCCCAAGAGCAGTGGCCGCGGTAAAAATTGTTTACCGACAAAGATAACAACACTGACCTCTCTTAACTGTGGTCATCTTTGTTTTGTTGATAGAATAATAAATTCTTATAATGAGTCAAAGGTAATTTTAATTAAACTTCGAGTGATTGCGAATTGCGACAGACTTTTTGTAGTTAAGAAAGTGTATTAATATGATACAAGCATACTACTTTTAACTGTTTATGAAATTAAAGCGATAAATGAGTTAGTGGACGTGCTCTATATAATCTGAAGGGTTCTAAACAAAGCGCCGTTGCACGTTATTTCCAATTTCAATATTGAAACTAACGATGATAAAAGAAGCAGGACTATTTGTAAGTATAGAGATATTAAATTTTGTCCCAACCTGCCTTACGTTATATTTGTTTTGCATTACCCTAATGAAACTGATCTGATGATTAATTGTTTCACAATCTAGACTTAAATAATAATTCTGCTTCTGTGACGTATTTACGGAGTCATAAGAAATAGCTATCACAAAAGCTATATCATTTTAGTTGAACGAAATTATATTTGACTCGCATCTGATATTTTTTTTGATCCTTTCAGTTTTATCAGACCAAATAGAGAGATTAATCAGATAAAGTTGATAAAATATGATCGATATCATCATTCATTTTTGTTTACGTTCCTGATAAAAGTAATTGGCAGCTCCGTAATAAGCCTGATTAATAAGATAAAACTAAAATATATTTTGATCATCGTTATGTTGCATAACAGTGAAACTAAAAGGCCACTATAACCTCTGATATAACTAGAGGTTAGATGGTAATGTATAGGCCCGTAATATCACAGAGACAATAACTAAGGTTTCAGGAGTGGCAATGCATCTGCATTTGACCTCTGGTCTTTGTGTGGATGTCCAGAAGCTGCATTTATCGCTTAATATCAATCTGAACTGCATGCTTGTTTGCCACCTTAACATAAAAAACCTAGTAGTATCCGTGGCGTCCAGTAAAGTTTATACTTATGTGCTGATAACGAATGCATTATGGTATCAAATGTTCTTATAATTAATCCATATTTAAAGACTGTTTGAACTACGTATGGCTGCTACTGCACTATAATTGTCATAGATAAACGCGTTTAGACAAACAATAGCCACCACGAACCGGACAGTCCACAAATATACGCTTGTTACATAGTTGATAATTTTATTGTTTGACTTCGCTCATGCCTTTGATACGACCCATATTATTTTATGTTCTCTTTGATACGACTATTGTATGTCAAATAAATATGTAGTAGTAATTTACATCTAGTTATTTAATAATTAACGATGTATTTATCCATTGTTAAACATAACATGCCAATTATCCATGATGATAAATCGTGCTTCCTCAGGGTCTCGTTATAAGCCAGCTGTTATTCAAATTGTTAGGATAAATATTCTATCATAATATGTAACATATTTTTAATGTATATATTAATAAAGGAAGCTTTTTATAAGGTATGTCACGAAAAACGGAAATAAATATAGAACAAAATTATTGAAAATGGCTAAATCTAAAAAAACTACATACTGCTGACTACACGTATAAGGCAAATCTTAATGCAGACGGATTTCTGCCTCAGGCTTATACAGTTACTATTTTAGCGGTAAATGGATTATGTGATGGAACACGTATTTCTTAGGGTCGATTTCACCGTCATAATAAAACGCGTTTTACATTCTTAGAGCAAACGGTGAAATCCACCCTTAGTGTGGTACTACGGACACTCGGCTAAAACTCAAACTCAAACGCTTGTTCTGGTTACCTACTACACAGACATCAATCAGGACGTGTTTTTACACGCACACACACAGTTGCCCGTCCGCAACCTCAGTGTACTAGGCTTTCGGCATGGGACTCAAGGGGAGGTGCGGGCTGCAAGAAGGGAAATCAGGCGGGCCGTCGAAGTGTCCGTACTGTCCATTCTATACGTAGTATTATTACGTATTCTGGTACTACTAATATGAGTAGGCAACATTGTTGCAAATACTATTGTTTCAATTAAAAGAGGTCGTTATCTGTTATCTCTATTAGAAGATAAGATAACACCAATAAGCCTGTTGAGTTCACTTTAACTTAAATCGCCACTAGGGATTTCGTCCGTCACATTGTAATTGAAGTGTGAGACGACCGTTTTAGCCGAGGCTCACGGGTTCGATCCCCGTGCCGGGAAAAATATTTGTATGGCCAGATATTTGTTTCGGGTCTGGCTCTTTGTGTATGTGTTGTGTGTGAATAAAGACACTTACACCACTGCAACACAGGTTTATGCATAGTGAGGGTAAACGTATTTATTATTATCTATCTTCTTATATATATAAAAATCATTTGCTGTTCGTTGTTCCCGCTAATCTCGGGAACGGCTGGACCGATTTTGACGGGACTTGCACTGGCAGATAGCTTATGTAATAAGGAGTGACTTAGGCTACTTTTATACTAGCTGCGCCCACGATTTTGTCTGGGTAGAGACTGAACAATCATAAATTCTCACGCGGACGAAGTCGCGGACACAGCTCGTTAGATATATTTTACAAGATTTATCCAACCTTCTGCTTTGCCGCGTTAAATCATATAATACAAACAAAGTGATAACGCGAGACCTTTAGTTGTGCCCCGATCATTTTATAACATTAATGATTAAAGCGGCTTATTTATGTTTGTTTGTACGTGATGAAAGTACATCGCTTGTCCTCGGTGACCCGACGACCCTCGGCTACGATAGCCGCCTCGATAACCCGGCCGGTGGGGTCGCGATCACTGGCACATAGTGATGACTCGGTCTATTATAAAAAACCGGTCAAGTGCGTGTCGGGCCACGCGCAGTGTAGGGTTCCGTAGTTCTTAGGTTTGACTAATGTAAAGAAAAAGATATATAAAAATTTCTATGGAGTTGTTAAAAAATTTCCGAGGTACTGGGATACTTCTAGAAAATGGAAAAATCACAATAGAACAAGAGATAAAGGATTTTAAGCCGTTATCTCTGATAGTCCCCGACCGGGAAATCGTACCCAGGACCCCCAGCGTAGTAGTAGTGTTTTATTTTTAAAGAAAAATGGAAAGAAAAATTTGACTTCAGGCGAGACTCGAACTCGCGACCTACTGGGAATCTAGTCCAGCCGCTCTTCCAATTGAGCTAATGAAGCCCTGCCCGATTTGTCAAATCTTTCCTTCACATCTATTGCATTGCTTTATGGTAGCAGCAGCGCCATCTATTACCAACTATGCTAGTTAGGCAACCGATATAATAGACTTTTCAGTTTATTGAATATCGTAAAGAAGTCGCTTTTACCCTTAATAATTGTTTTTATATTATTTCGCATCAACACATGCTTGTGAAATATATTTTATTTTTAAAGAAAAAATATTTCATTTTTTCATTTTTTCTTTAAAAATAAAATATATTTCACAAGCATGTGTTAATGCGAAATAATATAAAAACAAGTAGTAGTAGTGGCCTGCTACCACTACGCTACTGAGGCTGTTTAAATAATCATTTTAGTTTATTATGTAATACGCGAGATAAATCCGAAAACTAGTTTTATTTCAATCGAATATTCTTGTTGATTACTTAATGGGGCTAACTGCCACAGTAACCTAGTGGTAGCAGGGCACTACTACTACACTGGGGTCCTGGGTTCGATTCTCGGGATTGGAATCCTTATCTCTGGATCTATTGGAATTTTCCATTTGGAAGTTTCCCGGTGCTTAGGAGTTTGGTGATGTACACGGAGATGTTAACAGGCTCGCCACCTCTTACATGGCCCAAAACGTAACTGGCGAATCCTGGGTATTTGCATGTATGCTTGAATGCATGCATTTTCCTCTACATTTATCTCCCTTCAGGAATTAGAGGCGTGAATAAAAATCGATTTGAGGATTGAATTTTTGCATGAAGCTCAAGATTAAAACGCTATGTTCAGTTGGATAGTTGTGGTCCTACTGTCACATGTTTTATTAGTAAATTGCACCGGCCAGAAAATATGTAATAATACCACGTATAGAATGGACACTTCGTAAATAATAATACCACGTATAGAATGGTCACGTATAAATACACGTCACTGATTGATGTCTGTGTAATAGAGCCCAAATTAAGCGTTTGTATGGAATCTTGGCGGAGTGTCCGCGGTGTGACCCGGCTGAAGGCATTACATACACACTTTAGTATTTATATGATGTATCTCGATACAATTCTCACCATTTCAGGGTTCTCGCAATTTTGAAGCATTGGGGTTTTTACAACAAACAATTATTAAGTACATATATAATATTATTTGTTGTGTGTATTATAATATCTCAATATCACTGTCTGGTTATCTAGGGTTTTTTGCGAGCACATCATTTTTTAAAGAAAGTCGTGTCTTTGCACTACTTTCCTTAATGTTTTCAAAGTGTGATTTTTTAAATTTTGTTATGAAGTGGCAAACCAGCGTATAGTTTACATCAGTGATTCCCAAAGTGGTCTCTATCGACCCCTGGGGGTCTATGACAAACTGAAAGGGGTCGGCGTAAGCGAAAAAAAAATTTGGGGTCCATGAAATGAAAATGGGGGTCCACGATAATGGATCTCCATATACACTGATAGTACCAATTTACTTACATCATACCAGTGATTCCCAAAGTGGTCCATGGGAGACTCGATGGGGGTCTACGTAGGCGTATTGATGATAATGAATACTGTAGCCTATAAACATCTACATGAAACTAAAGAATTCAATGTACATATATGCGTTGCCACTCTTGAGGCCTAATTATGCCTCTGTGCCGGAAAGCCGGAAATTACAGGGCCGTACAGATTTACCACGTGAAATGCAACATGATCTATCACTTAATACTTAATAATATAATTATGGCAACCCATTATACGTCCCACTGCTGGGCACGAGTCTCTCCCATTTTTGGACGGAGGACTGGAGCTTACTCCACCATGCTGCTCCAATGCGCGTTGGTGGAGATACGGGTTAGTGGTCAGCCCGCTGTCGGATGTTTTTCAAACCGCCCATAAGGCCTCTGATAAGGTTTAACGACTGCTATCTATTGATAGCAACCGGGACCGACGACTTAACGTGCCCTCCTAAGCACGGAAACGCGCATTTTAATTTGCCACAAGCGGTCACCCATCACACACCCGACTACGCACGTATCGCTTAACCGAGAAGATCGCTTACAATCTACACCAGCCGCTGGGCCATGCGCGCTTCATATCTATCACATAATCTTATCATTATAATTTATTTACTTCCTCTTGATCCTACCTAAATCATTATTTATAGATAACAGCTAATCTGTACGCGCCACACGGGCCTGTACAAACACAGGACACATGACGTATACACTAAACACCTCTGAAAATATTGATTTGACATATTTTATCAGCGCTATAGAAACATGGACTTAGGGTCGCCGCACACGAGCCATTGGGCACAACCACTAAACGCCGCCACTGGCATATTTCCGATTATTTTCATACATTTTATATGGACTCGGTACCCCACACGGTTGACGCCGGTGGCCGCCTCACGCTACAAATCGTCTTTGCTCGCTCACTATGAAACGCCACCCACCACACGGCGCCACTCGCACCACGGACCCACAGGGGTCACCCTTAGGCAGTTCCGCAAGCATCACCCAACCTCCTCCTCTCTTAGGGGCGACGGTTGGTATTTTCTACGTGCTACGCACACAGGTGCACGTGCAAATACACGTCACTGATTGTTGTCTGTGTAATAGAGACCGAATTAGGCGTTTGTATGGAATTTTGGCGGAGTGTCCGCGGTGTGCTAGTGCCGTCTCGAGATAGGTCGCCTACATAATTCCTTACAAAAAAAAACACTACATTACCTCAGTTAACCTGTGCGTAGTCTGTTTGGTGTTGATTGAAATAAATATGGTTAAAGAAGTATTTATATCAGAGCTTGAATTCCAAAAAAAATTGCACGATGTCTCATTTATGGCTCGCTGATTATGATAAATAAGTCTTTGTTGTGTATTAAATAGATTGTTAGCGGCCCGCCCCGGCTTCGCACGGACGCAATGTTACCTACAACTATTAAAACGGTACTTATCTGTAGGGTTGCAAAAGCGATAATTTTCCCTTAAACCAATGATGTTATATGTTACTAGATTGGCAGTTTACGGCCGCAACGTGTAGCCCCTTCGAAGATGTCCACAGGCGTATCTGACCTCAGTTCCCTGCTTGACATGAAGTGCGACAGACGCGTCACGCTCGTCCGTCAAACTTACTTAAAATGGCGAAATGTGTTGATAAAAAATGTGTATCATGATCCGGTGAGCACAAAAAGTCATGTAATTGTTAGTGCGGTAAAAAATTGAATAGATGAGCACGAAACATTCATTTCCATCTCTTTTTCTCCCACGTTTGAGTTTATGAATTTGTGTGTGTCCCTTTTAACTGTCGATTTTTCGTTTCATTGACTTTCAAATCACAACAATGCTAAAGAAGTTTTCACTTTAAAACTCGGCTATTAATTCGTCTCAAAATCCGTTAACTACTAACTGATAGCTTTTTCTAAGTATTTTCAATGTACAGACACGCTTCCGTTACAGTTTTATATGGTATAGATTGAAAGTTTCATTAAATTATATTTAAAATGTCATTAATCACACTATTTAATTAAATACATTTATTCATTAATATATTTTGGGGAAATTATCTCACCACTGGCAACTCTGACCGACTCTGTCCGTTTCCATGACAACGATGTTGTTATCTCACTTTAACGGTAATTTGTTATCCAGTGGAAGAAACGAGACAAATATAGTTTACTTTGTACATAAGTATCGGTTTCAAAGCTACGTCTTTTGAACTAGTAAGTGGTTACGCATTTGTGAAAATCGTTTGTATGACATTGCTTCTTTAGTATTTATAAGCTCATTGCCTTAAACTCTATATGTTTCATACAATACCTACTGTCAACCCCAAAAACTCACCCTTCGACTTGTATTTCATGAGATTTGTCGAGAATTTGAACATTTAAGAAATCCACGAGCGCTTATAGTCAGAGCTACGCGTTTGCCTTAATAAATTTAACGCAGACGCGTTGCTCTCATTAATGATGATCAGCCGCCTATTTTCTTTTTTAATTTGTTTTAAGGGTTTTAATATTTATTGTGTGGCAGAACGACATTTGTCGGGTCAGCTAGTATATAGCAGTTTATTCATAATCTAAATATATAAAAATCAATTTCTGTTCGTTATTCTCGCTAAAACTCGAGAAGGGCTTTACCGATTTGGCTAATTTTAATGTTAAATGATTTTTGGAATTTCAGGGAAGGTTAAAAAGTTAAGAAAATATGAAGAAATTGAAGGGAAATAGTAAACCACAATTTCATTTTTCCATAATAATCATAGTAATAGCACAGTATAAGTACATACAGTAGTTTATCGCCTTTGAAGTTTTGCAATATGCCGCCTTCACCCATAAAAACGCAAATTCATTATGGTTGTCACGTTTTTGGTTTTTATTTACGTTGTTTGTAACGCGTCAGCTTACGTTGAACATATATAAAAATCCTAAAAACATGACGCCTGTAATCCCCTAAGGGGTAGGGAGAGGTAAATCGGATTCATGCATCCTCATTATTCCTCGATTCGCCGGTCATGTTTTGGCCCATATAACACGCGGCGAGCCTGTTGACTTCTCCGGGCACTTTACCAAACTTTGAGGTACTGGGAAGCCTCCAGAAAATTGAAAAATCTATCAAACTATAAATATCTCAACCTATCAACAATTTACCAGTCTATCATCAATCTACCAGTATTCCAGTTGGGCGGTCTATCAGTACGCCAGAATTCTAACAATTGTAATGTACCGATCCTAATATTCATCCATACCTTTTTACTCCGTCCAATATAATCCGAATATCAAATACATACAAACAAAAAAAATATTTAGAGCTTTATTTAAATATTTTTTCGTTTTGTGAAGTGTAAGTGTGTACATAAAGTGTAAAATATAACAGACATTATTAATAAATGAAAATTAGAATAAAATATTAACAGTACAGTTGACATCAAATTTTTCAATATCATCTTTCCAAAAACTTAGTAAAAGAAATTTTAAATCTCGCACCCCTTAACGCTAAGTTCCAAGTAGATGACAGTTTTGTATGGGCTACTTGGTACCGCCTCCTCCGTCCCTCGCGTCGCATGCCCCGCACGATTGCTCTGACATTACACGTTCGTTGGATGACTGTAGGTAATTAACACGTTCGTTTTCTTTAGACTGTGGTAATAGTCCGTATCTATCAATCCTTTGACACATTATTTCATTGTGAGGCAAAACGAAGTTTGCCGGGTCAGCTAGTTAAGTCATATAATTAGGCTCCTAAAGAGCACTTTTACATCGTCATTTTTTATACTACCTATAGTGAACCACTCATATTAATCAAAAACACAAAATATTTTACAAGAGAACGAAACAATTATTATGTGGAAAGAATCCATTTCCTCATTTGAAAAAGAAACTGACCAAAAGGAATGAATTTGGTCGTCATAATAAAGTATTTTATTTTTAAAGAAAAATGGAAAGAAAAATTTGACTTCAGGCGAGACTCGAACTCGCGACCTACTGGGAATCTAGTCCAGCCGCTCTTCCAATTGAGCTACTGAAGCCCTGCCCGATTTGTCAAATCTTTCATTCACATCTATTGCATTGTTTTATGGTAGCAGCAGCGCCATCTATTACTAACTATGCTAGTTAGACAACCGATATAATAGACTTTTCAGTTTATTGAATATCGTAAAGAAGTCGCTTTTACCCTTAATAATTGTTTTTATATTATTTCGCATTAACACATGCTTGTAAAATATATTTTATTTTTAAAGAAAAATGGAATGAAATAAAGGTTATTTACTTAGCAGAGTCCCAAGTGCAGTGCAGTTGCGTACACGGCGATACGTGCAACGGTTTGGTACAGTTGTTTTACCCTTATGCACACCTGTGCACTTCACTGGAATACCGGCACCATGCATAACTAAAACCTCGAGTACATTTACATATGAATAATAAGTAATAATAGTAATTAATTATAGGCTCTGGTTCAAGCATAGATATAAAAATAAAATTAAAATAACCCATATTACCGTATATTGAGTCATTGCGTCAGATGAGTCTGTTAGGTATTGTTTAAGTTTGGTATTATTTAAAAATATTGAAGTATAGATCCAGTGCAATAACTATTTGATTCTTAATAAGGTTTTTAAAAAAAAAATATATATATATATATATATATATATATATATTTTAGCAATACTTCGTCTAGAGTTGCACATGAGTCTGATAAAGCAATAAAAAATATGATAATGGTTGGTTAGTAGTATTAAAGTCCGTAGTAATGATATCGGACACCTTAACAACCATTTTCAGCGTGACTGAAATGATAAAACAGCGATGACTTAAAGCGATTGTGACTGCCTTGTGTAGGTATATGTTTTTTCAGTAGAAAGCTAAAACAATACACTTACACTCACAGACTCACGCTAGGTATAAACTTGTCGGTCCTGCGCCCTATCTCTCTCCGGTCGTGTCGGATTGCCGTCCCATCGGACTATGAGAGTGAGGGAATAGAGAGTGTACCTATGTTTGCGCATACACTGGTGCACTATAATAGCTCCCGCGCAGTTGGCTACTCTCCGTTGAGATTGGCCGCCGTGACCGAAATTCGGTCTGGAGGACATTATTATAAACTTGTGGTTATTATTTATTATAAACTTTATTATAAATGGATGTCGTATTTCACACACAACACATACACAAACACCCAGATCTGAAACTAATATTTATAGGCCATACAAATGTTTGTTACGGTACGGAAACGGTAGTCACAGAACTCTGGACCAACTGGCTCGTCAATACCTCGTACAGTACTCAACAATTAATATTGCACATCGTCACTTCGTTGAGCGTTATCTCTGTTGCACACTGCCTACGTAATGACAGTCCGGTATTGGTCAAAACTTGATGAAAATGGTCGACAAACCTCAAATAGGTACCGTGCGAAAGAGATAACGCTCTACAGACCCGAAATAAGCTGAAGTCTCCTTCCTAGGCTCGATGTACAATATTAATTGTTGAGCACTGTATGTTATTAAACCTCGAAAAATTAATCTTCTATATCTTTTTTTCTAGAAATATTATCTCACGTGGCCAATGGTCAATTTTTATCTTGCTATTGATCACATAATGTAACATTAATGATAAAATTGCATAGGTATATTTCATCCGTATTAAGGTTGATTAAAATCGTGTGTTGTCATGTTTTGTTTTTACAAACTTAATCGTAAATATTTAAATCTGTTAAGTATGACGTTATATGTTTTGATTGTTGAAATAATTCGTCTGTTTTTACGACTACTTATATTTCAAAGTGTCTTAACACCGTGTCTCATTTGTCGACAGATGCGCGGCGTGGCGTCGCACGAGCGCGTCTACACACTCCGAACGCGGCCCCCCTCACTCCTCCCCCCTTCTCCTCTAAGCCTAGCCTCGTCCGGTGACAAGTCCGCCGCCCACGCCCACTCCCCCTCCCTAGAACGTATCGACCGCCTCGAGCGCCCCCCTAGCCAGACTACAGCGACCTTCGTATGCTATGTATGCGGAGTCAGCGCTCCGAGCTCACAGCTGAGGCTAGTCTACTGCTGTCAGAATCCAGAACGGGAGCCATACTACCCATTCATAACCACGTTGAAGCCGCATCCCGATGCCAGTCCTATTAGTCCCCAAGGTGAGTCGGAATTAATTTTCTAAATTCGTGTTAGTTCGAGAAGAAGGTGCTCGAAACAAATGGCAACGCTCAGCATTGACGGCCGACGACAAATACTGGTCCTCTCTAAACCATCTTCTAGCCAGACTACAGCCACCTTCGTGTACGTTGTATGCGAAGTGAGGGCGCCTAGTTCTACTCTTGGAGAGTGGTCTAATTATAAAATAATAATAATGGCAACCCATTCTACGTCCCACTGCTGGGCACGAGTCTCTCCCCTTTTTGGGGGGAGGCCTCACGCTGCTCCAATGCGGATTGGTGGAGATACGGGTTAGTGGCCAAACTGCTGTCGGATGTTTTCAAACTGCCCCTAAGGCCTCCGACAAGGTTTAACGACTGCTATCTATCGATAGCAACCAGGACCGACGGCTTAACGTGCCCTCCGAAGCACAGAAACGCGCATTATAATTTGTTACTATCGGTCACCCATCACACACCCGACCGCCCCCGTAATGCTGAACCGAGAAGATCGCTTTCTTATCTACACCAGCCGCGGGACCATGCATGCTTTTAGCGCGAGTCTGGTCTACTATTATCAGAAGCCCGAGCGGGAGCCGTATTACAAATGAAAAAATGCACCGTTCTCTTAGTCTCTCTAAACCATCGCTGGCCCCACACAAGGGTTTGCATTAATGTTTTACATCAAACTTCTCCTAGCGGTTTGACTGCTGCTGGCTTCTCTTACTTACTTTAACTCCGTCGTGTTCCGACTCGTAGCCATCAATGGCAGGGTCACGGGAACGCTTACGCACACATCCGCGACCCCACCGGTGTCTGCTCGTTTTCGGGCACACCAAGGTTCGACCCCTTTGTCTTCAATCAGCAATGGTGGCGCGCGGATCACGTACACGCCAGCCACCTAGGGACCTTTCTCCATTCGGGCGACGTACATCCCCAAGTCCGACGCCCGTAGGTTCCTACCCAGACCACTCACAACACCAGGCAAGAAGCTAGGGGTTCGGGCACACCGTTCGCCCTTGAGAGAGCGGAAGCATCAAAGGAATTCGACCCTCAATTACCACCCACCGTTAGGCAGCTGGAGATAGGGTGCAGGGCCAATGACATATCCATTATTACCCATACACCTCTTCCCCAGCCGTCTCCTTATAACAGCAGCGAATGGCGGGCAGAGCCACGCCAAAGCCGCTCCCTCGCTAGGTTCCCTTTATCTTCGTCGATGTGGGACAACCACCGACTACTAAGCCCTCCCTGCCACGACAAGGCGTAAACCCTCGTAACAATCTTTGGCTTTTGACCCTCGTGACATCTTTCGGCTGAAAATATTTATGACATGTCGACGAATTTATTTGTATATCTTTTCGTTGCAGGCATGGTGCAGATATGCGCGTCGTGCTACAAGAGCATACCACACAAATACCCGGCGTATGGCGACAATGGCGAACCCAATCCCGCGCTCAACAACTCCCATACAAACAATATTAGGTGAGACAATAAAAATGTTAAACAATCATGCAGTTCATCGGACATGGCTCGGAGCCGCGAGCAACAGCTAGTGTTGAATAAACTTACTAGAAAAAAATTGAATGAAAAAAAAAATACTAGATTTATATGTATTACGTAATTTAATGGTAACACTCTGGAATACTGCTCTCATTTGTGGGCGGGAGCTCCCAAATACCAGCTTGGGCCACTTGGCTCCCTACAAAGACGCGCTGTTCGTATTGTTAACGATCCAGGATTAACTGACAGGCTCGAACATCTGAGCCTGCGCAGAGATATTGGTAGTCTTTGCGTGTTATACCGTCTCTACAATGGTGAGTACTCTGTCGAACTGTTCGACATGGGTACCACCGTCTTTTTCCTACACCGTACTACCCGCCGAAGAGAGAAGTTTCACCCTCATCGACTGGACACCTGGCAGTGCTCAACGGTGCGGTTTTCTCGTTAGTTTCTGCCCAGAACGTATAAATTGTGGAACGAACTTCCCTTTAAGGTGTTGCCTCGGTGCTACAATATGGGGTTCTTCAAAAATGGCGTCAAAAGAGTCCTTCAGGGCTGGCAGCGCGTTGGCAACTCCCCTGGTGTTGCAAATGTTCATAGGCGACGGTGACCACTTTCCATCAGGTGGCCCGTCTGCTTGTCTGTCAACTTAATGAAATTATAAAAAAGGCGGAACGGAGTTCCCCGGGTCCGCTAGTGTATACTGTGTATAGTCGACTAACAGTGTTCCATTGATCAGGTTCAAGCCGTACGACATGAAGTCGTCGTCGGGTGGCAGAGCGCGGAGCGTGGCGCCGGCCGCCGCCGCCAGCCCGCACGCACACCTCGCGCCCGCCGAGAACGGCATGGGACTCTACAGGTCGATATCTCTACTATATTTTACCCTTTATTTGTTTGCTAAATATATTTTTTTTTCGTTTGTTTACATATTCCATATAATAAGGCTCTTGAAGAGCACTTTTACATGGCGACAGCAAGGTCTTCTAAATCTATGAACGCCGGCAGCACGCACGATAAAGTGTCACGTTCCCCCGAAGCCGAGCAACTGAGAGCGCGGAACGAGTGATAGAGAGGCACGATCGGCCTGAGCGTTCAGCTTGTGACGCATGTTTTCTTATGACGTTATCGCGTAAAATTACGGAACCGACTTAACAGACAAATATATTTTTTAACTACCTATAGTAAATAACCACCAATATTAATAATTAGCGGCCCGTCCCGGCTTCGCGCGGCTGCAATATTACCCACCCTCTCCTATTCGTCTGAGCATGATCGTAAATAGCCTAAAGCTTTCCACGATAAATACACCATCTACCACAGAAAAAAATTCAAATGAGACCAGTAGTTCCTGAGATTACCGCGTTCAAACAAACAAACAAACAAACTCTTCAGCTTTATAATATTAACCACCAATATTCACAAAATATAATCATCTTCGCTTCATCCGAAAGACGTCCACTGTTGGACAAAAACCATCCAACCATGGCCACAACGGGGTTTTGCGTGTGTGCATTTTGAGAAAAATATATCATAATCGCCACGCATGGCACACGGGTTGGCGATCGTAGTGGCGGCAGTTTTATCCCGGGACTATACTGCCCAACGTGCGTTATTAAATTAAAAAAAAATACGCATACACTCACAGCGCCACACTAGGTATAAACCTGTGTCGTGGGTGCCGTTGTACACACACAACACATACACAATCACCCAGACCCGAAACATATATCTGTAGGCCATACAAATATTTGTCACGGTGCGGGGATCGAACCCGCGACCCTTCGAATCAAACGGTCGTCTCACACCGCTGGACTAACTGGGTCGTCAAATTATATTTAGGCTTTAAACTGGATGTCAGCGATTTGCAGGGCGGCGGCGAGAGCAGATAACAATTTATCACTAATGTAAACTGTTGATAGAATTTCAGTGTAGGAGCTCGAGGGAGTAGGCACCACTGCATTACCTAATTTATATGTTTGCCTGTAATCCCCTAAGGGGTAGGCATAGGTAAATGTATGCATTCAAGCATACATGCAAACACCCACGACTCGCCGGTTACGTTATTTGGCCCATGTTACAGGTGGCGAACCTGTTGCCATCTCCGGGCACATTACCAAACTCCGAGGTACTGGGAAACTTCCGGAAAATGGAAAAATCTCAAAAGAACCAGAGATAAAGGATTTGAAACCTTTATCTCTGATAGTCCCCTACCTGGGAATCGAACCCAGGACCCCAGCGTAGTAGTAGTGGCCTGCTACCACTACGCTACTGAGGCAGTTACCTAATTTATCTGCCGCTAAATGGTACTGTTCGGCACTATCATGTTACGGTTAGATGGTAATGTATGGCCGCGTAATAACTATCACAGAGACACGTCATGGTCTCAGAGGTCATAACGCATCTGCGTTATGACCTCTGGTCATTCTATGGGTGCCTATAGGCTGCAGTCATCACTTAACATCAATGTAAACTGCATGCTTGTTTGACACCTTCATTACATAAAAAAATGTATACGTGAAACGGAACCCTAGAATATGAATTCGTTCAAGATATGGCCAGGAATTTTGGCGGGAACCCTGAAAGAGGCGTGTCGTGCTCTTATTTTATTTCGTTTTCTTGGTGTATTTTTTGAATTATATTTAATAAAGTTGGTGGCATTTTGTTTGATTTAGGTTTATTACAGTGACCGTGTATAGTGAAATAGAATAACAGTGCGAAAACACGGCCTTTCAGGTTGCCTCCAAAACTTCAATGTAAATGTTCTGGTAAAGTAGCAATCGCTTTACTCGAATTACTGACTGTGACTCACTTGACTTGACTGACATCATAAATAATTCAGTGACTGACTGATTATAACTTTAACTGCTTTTATACGAATACAAAATAACGTTTTACTTGACACTGGCAATATGCATAAAAGCAATGCCATTTTTAATTTAAAAAAACATATGGCCACTCTTGCGCTAACTAGATATTTCGACACACCTCACTTTTCACCGTTATCCAATTATATATTCAATAATACAGATTTTATGTTCAGTAAATTTAATGTGTGAAATTTATTCAGAAACAAGTTTTCATTTACGAATAAAATAAAATCTAATCAAACAACACAGCCATAATAGATGATTCGAATATATAAGTACAGTTGCTTTTCAGTCTATATAATCCAAATATGCCTAACATTTGCCGTGATGTCTCAGTCTTGCTCCGCTGCAGCCCATTCTGAAATATTAAATTGACTTAGTTTATATTTTCTTTGTTGGCGACGGGACGTGACGACCCACCGCCCACTAGCGGAAGAACTTTCTTGTACTGGGCGAGAATTCTTACACTATTTGTGGCAAACAAGCATGCATTTCACATTGATGTTAAGTGATGACTGCAGCCTATAGACACCCACACCAAAGATCAGAGGTCAAAATGCAGATGCGTTACCATTTCTGAGGCCTAGGGTGTTACGCCTCTGTGCCGGAAATTACAGGGCCGTACATTACCACCAGACCGAAACACGATAGTGCTGAACACTAAAACGCGTGTGCGTGGCGATTATGACATATTCTGCATCGCTGTCGTCGTTTCATTTAGCGACAAGTAGATTAGGTAATGCAGTGGTGCCTACATCCGAGAGCTCGGTCACTGAAGCTCTATCACCAGTACTTGTTAACCACCATCATAGCCTATAAAACAGTTTTCACTTCTTGATGTACGGAACTAAAAGTGGGAGGTACTGACCGGCAGGCGTTGGTATAGGTGCGGCCGTTGGTGGCGCACACGGGCGCGTAGTCCGCCGTGCACACACACGCGCCCGCCGCGCTCATGATCAGCGCCACGAACACCACTAACACTGCAATGATGCATTCAATTGGGATTAGCCTTTTTTTTTAATAATATTTTTTTCCAAAAATTAATGCCATCTGTCTTTGAAACATACAGTCAATAAGTAATAGTTAAGATGTAACGATTCAAAAAGTTGCGAGTTTTGAGTTTTTAGTTGCCAGGATTGTGAAATAATTTTTATGATCGGTTCAGTATTTCCGAAGATTACCCCTACAACGTTACAAACCTTACCTCTTTATTATATTACTATAGATTTATGTATTATTCATCATAAGGGAATTCAAATTTACTGGTGGTAGAGCTCCAGTGACGGAGCTCTACCACCACTGCATTACGAAATATACTTGCAGCTAAATGGTAGTGTTCAGCACTATCTTGTTCCAGACAGGTAGTAATGTACGGCCCTGTAATTTCCGGCACAGAGGCATAACACCTTAGGCCTCAGGAGTGGTAACGCATCTGCATTTTGACCTTGGTCATTGTGTGGGTGTCTATAGGCTGCAGTCGTCACTTAAAATCAATGTGAACTCCATGCTTGTTTACCATTCAGTAAATCTTTCCTTGCGAAACCTAACCTCTGGAAATAAGTAATAGGTCCGTACTCATAATCCGTACGAAAACCCTTCAACATTTCTTTAATTCGTTAAACGTTATAAAAACAATGCTCCTACTGGTTTTTAATGGTATGTTTTCAATTTACAATCTTATCACACGATCAAAATAAATAAAATCAACTCACAATACAAGAATTTCATGTTGATTATCCCACCGACTAACGTACACTGTTGTGTCTCACCATGTATCCCAGCGTTATATACTTAGTGGTGTTAATGCATGCGACGTATACAGGTTTGCATGTAAATTAGCTGGACTTTACAAATCCACGCGTATGAGGAAAACCATTTAGACAATTTGCATTGGGGGAAATGAGTTCATTGATATGTATCTTTGCTTTTCTTTTTTTATTATTATTTTCTTTTATTTATGTAATGAAGGTGGCAAACAAATGTGCAGTTCACATTGATGTTAAGTGATAACTGTAGCCTATAAATACTTACACAAAGACCAGAAATGAATCTGCATTTTGGCAAGACAGAGGTCAAAATGCAGATTCGTTGGCACCCCCTGAGACCTTAGTTGATATGACTATGTACGGAGCCATACATTGCCATCTAACCGGAACACGATAGTACTGAACACTACCATTTGGTGGCAGATAGAGGGTTTCCCTCGATTTCTCAAGGATGCCACCATCAAATCTTAACTTTGTGACGATGGGATCAACTTAGAAGTGATACTCTTTAAAAAAAAAACTCGAAAGTTTTAAAATAGGTCCTGATTTTTTTTTATTATTGAAGTTCTTTCCTTATATAATTTTTATCTATTAGGTACATAGAATTCGCCAAACTTAATAAAAGTTTGATTAAATACCTAACTCATTACTATCTCTAAATTACAAGATGAAGTTCTTATTCTTAATGATTTTACTTATCACACACTCTCTGTCCACCCGGTGTAAAGATACAAACATACATACATAAATTCTAACTATTCATTATCGGTATAAATACCGTAGGTACATTTACTTATCATTTAAGAGGAATTCCTTCAATTTTAATTTACTTAATTTAGGATATCACGTTAACATATTAATTTCTTTGAAGCTAGAAATAGGTAGTAAACAAACATTAAAAAAGATATACGTATATTACGTATGTATCGAAATCGAACATAAAAACTTGCCATTTTTGAAGTCTGTTTAAAACAATAAAAAGGAAAACCACTCATTAGCAAACACATTACACGCTCGAAAAACCCAAATTAATTTCGAATATTTAATCGATACTGAAATACTTGATATACATTTGTTCGTCGTAAAATATGATGCAAGATGATCTTATCTAAAACCGTCTGGCCAGGAAAATGTATCTATCTATTTACAAATTATAAAATAAAAGAGCAACAGCTAGTCCTTTTTCAAAAATATTTAAATATTAGCGGCTTGCCCCGTTATGCACGGGTGCATTTTTTTTTTTATAAAACTGGCAAACAAGCTGTTCACATTAAGTGATGACTGCAGCCTATAGACACTTACACAAAGACCAGAGGTCAATATGCACATGGGTTGCCTGCCCCCTGAGACCTTATTTGTTATGTCTCTGTGATATTTTTTACAGGGCCACACAATGTTACCTACATTACTACTATCATAATAAAATGTAGCCTATAGAACTCCTAAATAGAGCTTTCTGATTGTGAAAGAATTTTCATGATCGGTTCTGTATTTCCGAAGATTAGGCCCTACAAACAAACATACAATCGAAGTTACCAACTTTACCTCTTTATACTCGTAAATATGAGTATAGACAAACATCATGTATGGCCCCATAATAACCATCACAGAGTCATAACAACTTAGATTCCAGGGTTGGCAACGCATCTGCATTTTTACCTCTGGTCTTCTCTGGACCTCTGAGATTTGTATAGGCTGCAGTCACCATTTAACATCTATGTGAGCTGCATTATTGTTTGCCACCTTCCTTGCCTAAAAAAATCAACTGTTTTGACGTCATAACCTCTTATAAATCGATTAAATAATGGCAACCCAGTATGTCCCACTGCTGGGCACGAGTCTCTCCCCCCTTATTGGAGGGAGGCCTGGATCTTACTCCACCACGCTGCTCCAATGCGAATTGGTGGAGATACGTATTAGTGGTCAACCCGCAATAAATCGATTAACACCTGGTAAACATACCATACTTAACCATCTCATGGAACACGATAGTGCTGAACACTACAATTTGGCGGCAGATAGATTAGGTAATGTAGTTTTGTCTACCCCCCTCGAACACACTGGCACTCCACCACCCGTGAGAAATACTATATTAGTACTTTGCCGTTACTTATCCATGCGAAGCCGGGTCGGGCCGCTAGTATATTATCTAAATCTACCCATTAATCACTGTCCGAACATGAGATTAAGATGGACCTTTGCCTAGGACCGGTTTTTTATATTTACATACAAGATCAACAAAAAATGTAAACACAGTACAGGAAAATGATCTCAATACATTGTTTCGTTTTGTTCGGCGAATTACTTGTTGCATAAATTTACATAATATCATGAGGGAATCCCGTCATCAGGTATTTCTAAATGTCTTCAATGTAAGCAGGTGAATTATTATATTTGGATGTTTTAAAATGTCAAGACTTCACTTTTTTGTTTCATTTTATAGGACTAGTACTTGTTGTTATTAACATCGATTACTCAAACTTGTCTGTCTGTATATATTTATCTTATAAAACAGGTTGTGCTTTTATACGTTTTAATATGGTGCGATTACTTATACGAACAGCGAAGGAATTAAGCTTCTACGTGTATGCCTACTTGTACAAAACTGAATGAAAGATAAATGCTGCCCTTTATTACTTTATCGTTATTATTCTAATAATAAATAAAAATAAAATAAAAAGCCTTATATTTCTTGCATTACAAAAAATAAACAAATGGTAAACTTAACCCAGATAACTTAAATTCTTAGCTTAACTTTTCACTTCATAGTCTATTATATTAGGTTGGGGAAAAAGTTTCTTCGCATTTTTTAAGATAATTCAAAACATTTTTTAATATAGTTTATTTAAATTGAACTAAAGTATGTATGTACTATTTTGTTCGATAACCTTTTGCCATCTTGTAGGTAGGGACATGATCCCATTGTTATAAAAAAATTGGGACTTCTCATCAAAATACCGCGACAAGTGGATTTGGCAGTCCTCTCGTGATGTTAACCTAACATTGCATAAAGAATTCTGAAGAGACCGAAACAGGTGGAAATCTGAAGGTGCAAGGTCAGGACTATACGGCGGATGCATTAACACCTCCCAGCCAAACTCTCTTAATTTTTGCTGAGTGGCTATAGATGTGTGAGGTCTAGCGTTATCATGATGAAACACCACACCCCTTCTGTTGATCAATTCCGGCCGCTTTCTCTCAACTTCTTGCTTTAATCTCATCAGTTGTTCGCAGTAGAGTTCAGAATCGATAGTCCTGCCTGGTGGTAATAGCTCATAATGAATAATGCCCTTCCAATCCCACCACACACACAACATCACCTTATTGCGAGTTAACCCGGGTTTCGCCACAGTCTGTGAAGCCTGACCGGCCTTTGACCATGACCTTTTTCGCACGTTCTTGTCGTACGTGATCCACTTTTCATCACCAGTTATCAGCTTCTTCAAAAATGATTCGGTTTCATTACGTCGTAATAAATAATCACAAATGAGTACACGGTTCATTAGGTTTCTTTCTGTGAGCTTGTGAGGTACCCAAATATCGAGCTTTTTTGTACCCAGCTTTTTTCAAATGCGCCAAAACTGTTTTGTGATCAATTCTCAGTTCTTCAGCTACGTCGTAACTACTGATATGTCGATCTTGCTCCACTTTTTCAAACATGGCATCCATTTTATCCGTAATAGGGCGACCAGAGCGAGGTGGATTTTTTTCGCTGCTTGCGTTGCATTTTTACCTTTTTTGTAGTAAAATTTTAAAATGTATCGAATTTCTTCATTAGATTCACTCATCTTGACAGTACGAAAAACAAATGAAAATCACACATTTGCCTAATTTTTAACTTGGAATTATGTTCTTTAAAATCTTAACTTTCAATGATACCAAAACCAGCCAGATACAAATACTACAGCCAAAGAGATTTTATTACCAGTTCAACATACTATAATGCGAAAAGACTTTTTCCCCAACCTATTATATATACATATATATACATATATATATATATGTCGACGCAAAAGCGTAGACCAATATTCATCACGAGAGGACTGCCAAATCCACTTGTCGCGGTATTTTGATGAGAAGTCCCAAAATTTTTATAGCCATGAGATCATGTCCCTACCTACAAGATGGCAAAAGGTTATTGAACAAAATGGTACATACATACTTTAGTTAAATTTAAATAAACTATATTAAAAATGTTTTGAATTATCTTTAAAAAATGCGAAGAAACTTTTTCCCAACCTTATATATATTATACACGTATATATATTTTGTAGGTTAAACCACGATTATTATTTGATATTTTTATAAATTGCGGTTTGCAAGAACCCCTCTGCAGGTGAAGGTCTCCTCCAAAGAAGTCTATTTTTTCCTGTCTTGAGAGTCTGTGTCCAGATCGGTCCAACAGTTTCTTATTATTCTAATAATGTCAATAAATTAATTTATTTCACATATTTACAGGCCCCTTAATTGCATATGTCTTTACTACTATGTGATTATAGTAGGCGGTATATTTAAGCGACATCTGGAGGATCGACAATGGGAGGTAATGAGCATATCCCATCACCTCCCATCCCCCTTCTTGCATTTAGGTATACCGGGCTTAACAGGGGATATCAAGAAACACTGTTCAAAAGACTGGTGGTAGAGCTCCAGTGACGGAGCTCGCGGGCGTAAGCACCACCGCACTACCTAAAATATTTGCCGCTTAATAGTAGTGTTCAGCACTATCGTGATCCGGTCAGGTGATAATGTACGGCCCTGTAATTTCCGGCACAGAGTCATAACACCTTAGTCTTCAGGAGTGGCAACGCATCTGCATTTTGACCTCTGGTCATTGTATGAGTGTCTATATGCAGTCATCACTTAACATCAATGTGAACAGCATGCTTGTTTGCCACTTTTATTACATTAAAAAAGAACATATATAAACCCGGCTGTTTCCGTGCATTTCAGGAAACGATCTTTATTTATCTTATTATGTTACCACTTCTTTCCGAATGGTGTGTGCCGCGATACTTCGGTACGGTACGTTCGCGCTAGGTTTGATAAAGAACTTGACTATCCTCTCATTTCACTCAGCAGCTCTATGCATTAACTTGCTGACGTTATGCCAACAATGTGCAAAAGCGCGCAGCAAGTCAAAATTTTCTGGACAACAGATCAGATCTTTGAAAGCTGGCCCATTAGTTGTTCTCTTTAGTCCGTCCGAGCGACATCGATAATCAAAACCCTACTATTAGGCCGAGAGTGTTAGCGTTATCAAACATGGCATCCATTTTATCCGTAATAGGGCGACCAGAGCGAGGTGGATTTTTTTCGCTGCTTGCGTTGCATTTTTACCTTTTTTGTAGTAAAATTTTAAAATGTATCGAATTTCTTCATTAGATTCACTCATCTTGACAGTACGAAAAACAAATGAAAATCACACATTTGCCTAATTTTTAACTTGGAATTATGTTCTTTAAAATCTTAACTTTCAATGATACCAAAACCAGCCAGATACAAATACTACAGCCAAAGAGATTTTATTACCAGTTCAACATACTATAATGCGAAAAGACTTTTTCCCCAACCTATTATATATACATATATATACATATATATATATATGTCGACGCAAAAGCGTAGACCAATATTCATCACGAGAGGACTGCCAAATCCACTTGTCGCGGTATTTTGATGAGAAGTCCCAAAATTTTTATAGCCATGAGATCATGTCCCTACCTACAAGATGGCAAAAGGTTATTGAACAAAATGGTACATACATACTTTAGTTAAATTTAAATAAACTATATTAAAAATGTTTTGAATTATCTTTAAAAAATGCGAAGAAACTTTTTCCCAACCTTATATATATTATACACGTATATATATTTTGTAGGTTAAACCACGATTATTATTTGATATTTTTATAAATTGCGGTTTGCAAGAACCCCTCTGCAGGTGAAGGTCTCCTCCAAAGAAGTCTATTTTTTCCTGTCTTGAGAGTCTGTGTCCAGATCGGTCCAACAGTTTCTTATTATTCTAATAATGTCAATAAATTAATTTATTTCACATATTTACAGGCCCCTTAATTGCATATGTCTTTACTACTATGTGATTATAGTAGGCGGTATATTTAAGCGACATCTGGAGGATCGACAATGGGAGGTAATGAGCATATCCCATCACCTCCCATCCCCCTTCTTGCATTTAGGTATACCGGGCTTAACAGGGGATATCAAGAAACACTGTTCAAAAGACTGGTGGTAGAGCTCCAGTGACGGAGCTCGCGGGCGTAAGCACCACCGCACTACCTAAAATATTTGCCGCTTAATAGTAGTGTTCAGCACTATCGTGATCCGGTCAGGTGATAATGTACGGCCCTGTAATTTCCGGCACAGAGTCATAACACCTTAGTCTTCAGGAGTGGCAACGCATCTGCATTTTGACCTCTGGTCATTGTATGAGTGTCTATATGCAGTCATCACTTAACATCAATGTGAACAGCATGCTTGTTTGCCACTTTTATTACATTAAAAAAGAACATATATAAACCCGGCTGTTTCCGTGCATTTCAGGAAACGATCTTTATTTATCTTATTATGTTACCACTTCTTTCCGAATGGTGTGTGCCGCGATACTTCGGTACGGTACGTTCGCGCTAGGTTTGATAAAGAACTTGACTATCCTCTCATTTCACTCAGCAGCTCTATGCATTAACTTGCTGACGTTATGCCAACAATGTGCAAAAGCGCGCAGCAAGTCAAAATTTTCTGGACAACAGATCAGATCTTTGAAAGCTGGCCCATTAGTTGTTCTCTTTAGTCCGTCCGAGCGACATCGATAATCAAAACCCTACTATTAGGCCGAGAGTGTTAGCGTTATCAATTCCCTTTTTTTTCGCCAGCAGATGCTACGTGTGCGCCGGCCACTTCCCCCAACAGTCCATGGAGTGGCTGTCCACCACCGCCGAGTACATGAACTCTCACGCCATGCACTTCCCGTGCCTGGCGAGCGCGGGGGCGGGTGCGGGGAGCGGGGGAGGCGGGGGTGGGGGCAGTGGGGGTGGAGGCAGCGGGGGTGGAGGGGGGTCGGCGGGCAGGGGGGGCCGGGTGCTGGCGTGCTCGCGGTGCGTGCGGCACCTGGCGCGGCAGTGGGAGATGATGGACGCCGAGCGAGTGCCCTTGGAACATCGGAGGTAAATTGACAAATTAAACTTGTCCAAGTATATGCACTTCCAATGTCTGACTAGAGTCAAAGAAGAGCGATTTTTTTATTTTTTTTAATTTAGACAGAACAATGTATCATCTGTATTGTTAATAGGCATCTGGATATTAATACGTTGGGGATCGTCACTCATTCTCTTACAGTTCTTGAAATGTTGCCTTCGCGTATTGTGTTCGCATTTCAATGCAATTTTGTTGAATGCTAATGCAAGAAAATGTCGTCAGAGTTAGAAGATTATTTTCCCATATGTAGGTGTGCGCGTCGATTTTAATTTACAAAAAAACTAGTTTATGTGGGCACTTCAGTGACTATTGAATAATCTAAAACAGATTATATTAAAACTTTTTGAAAACAATAACTCTATTTGTCCACAGATATAACATACCTTCACCGCTGCCTTCGAACTCGTCGCTGAACGGTGAACGAGTTATCCCTACTCCCCCCTCCACCACCTCGGATCGGACGGTTGCTAGCAATAGTGGTATGTATAATGTATAATAAATATATTTGTTTGTATGTGATGTAGATTGCAATTGGCAAATAAGCATGCAGGTCACATGGATGTTCAAGAATGTCTGCTGAGTATAGACATTTACACAAAAATCAGAGATCAAAATGCAGATGCGTTGCCACCCCTGAGACCTTATTTTTTTATTATGATTAGTCTCTTTGGTTGTTATTACAGGGCCATACATTAACATCTAACCGGAACACGATAGTATTTCATTCAGTATGACCCGGCGAACTTCGTATTGCCTTAGAATGAAATAATGTGTCAAAGGTTTGAAAGATAAGGACTATTTGTATTGGAAAATAAAATTGTGGTTTTTACTATTTCTCTTCAATTTCTTCTCCCCTGGACTTCCAAAAATCATTCAAAACTAAAATTAGCCAAATCGGTCCAGGTGTTCTCGAGTTTTAGCGAGACTAAGGAACAGCAATTGATTTTTATATATTATATAGATGGATTAATTTTAATGACGAATTGAGTGAGAACCTCCTTCTTTTTTTGAAGTCGGTTAATAAATGATGGTCTCACATTTGGTGCACGGATGAGACTAACGTCTATCTAAAATAAAAAGAACGTCTCAACGAGTTTTATTAAACTTCTTAAAACTAACTTTTAATAATAATTTAAGAACTAAAAAAATGAAAACGAATCTTATTACAAGCGAGTGTTGAATAGCGGTGTTGCGCATGTTACGCTACATCACATTTCGCCAGTGTGCGTGTGTGAGTAGGTTTGTGTTTTATGTGCAGCCGTAGGTAAGTATGTGCGTAGGGTGTGGATACTGTTCGTATAAATGGAGGACAACTTATTTTTTAAATAAAATTTATTGACATAAACATGTAATTTCAGTTCATGTAGATATTATGATAATAACTCGATTTTCTGATTGTGGTCTTTCAAGGTGTACGTTATTCCTTTCACACGTTGTATATATTATTATGAAGATATGATTAACCAATGTGTTGCGTTTCAGCTTGTACGTCGATCTACTGTTTCCTGTGTGGGCTGCACTCCGACCTGACGCTGGCGCGCATCCTGTACGGCCAGCCGCAGGGCAACGCGCCCTACTTCCCCTGCCTCCTCACGCACCAGGTACAGCCCCCCCTCACCTCTACACACACACACCTCCCCCGACATCCTGTACGGCCAGCCGCAGGGCAACGCGCCCTACTTCCCCTGCCTCCTCACGCACCAGGTACAGCCCCCCCTCACCTCTACACACACACACCTCCCCCGACATCCTGTACGGCCAGCCGCAGGGCAACGCGCCCTACTTCCCCTGCCTCCTCACGCACCAGGTACAGCCCCCCCTCACCTCTACACACACACACCTCCCCCGACATCCTGTACGGCCAGCCGCAGGGCAACGCGCCCTACTTCCCCTGCCTCCTCACGCACCAGGTACAGCCCCCCCTCACCTCTACACACACACACCTCCCCCGACATCCTGTACGGCCAGCCGCAGGGCAACGCGCCCTACTTCCCCTGCCTCCTCACGCACCAGGTACAGCCCCCCCTCACCTCTACACACACACACCTCCCCCGACATCCTGTACGGCCAGCCGCAGGGCAACGCGCCCTACTTCCCCTGCCTCCTCACGCACCAGGTACAGCCCCCCCTCACCTCTACACACACACACCTCCCCCGACATCCTGTACGGCCAGCCGCAGGGCAACGCGCCCTACTTCCCCTGCCTCCTCACGCACCAGGTACAGCCCCCCCTCACCTCTACACACACACACCTCCCCCGACATCCTGTACGGCCAGCCGCAGGGCAACGCGCCCTACTTCCCCTGCCTCCTCACGCACCAGGTACAGCCCCCCCTCACCTCTACACACACACACCTCCCCCGACATCCTGTACGGCCAGCCGCAGGGCAACGCGCCCTACTTCCCCTGCCTCCTCACGCACCAGGTACAGCCCCCCCTCACCTCTACACACACACACCTCCCCCGACATCCTGTACGGCCAGCCGCAGGGCAACGCGCCCTACTTCCCCTGCCTCCTCACGCACCAGGTACAGCCCCCCCTCACCTCTACACACACACACCTCCCCCGACATCCTGTACGGCCAGCCGCAGGGCAACGCGCCCTACTTCCCCTGCCTCCTCACGCACCAGGTACAGCCCCCCCTCACCTCTACACACACACACCTCCCCCGACATCCTGTACGGCCAGCCGCAGGGCAACGCGCCCTACTTCCCCTGCCTCCTCACGCACCAGGTACAGCCTCCCCTCACCTCTACACACACACACCGCCCCCGACATCCTGTACGGCCAGCCGCAGGGCAACACGCCCTACTTCCCCTGCCTCCTCACGCACCAGGTACAGCCAGGATATCAGTTCAAAGTTTGTTGATACCTGTAATAGTTACAGACTAATCGCCTGTACATACTTAACGATTACAATAAAATAGGATGACATATACAGGAGTATATGTCATCCTATTTAATTGCAAAATAATACAAAATGTTGTGTATCGTTTCAGAGTCACCCAAACGCGGAGCAGTTGCGTGAGAACGGCTCCGCTCTAGTCTGCACATTTTGTTACCACTCGCTGCTCAGCCAGTGGAGAAAGTGAGTACTGTCTTACTCTTTTTTTTATTACTTTAGTAGTGGGGATGTTGAAAAGGTATGAAGTCACTACTTCTTATTATTTCATACTAGCTGACCTGGCAAACTTCGCCTCACAGTGAAATAATGTGTCAAAGGCAGAGAATATGTAATAATACTACGTAAAGAATGGACGCTTCGACGTCCCGCCCGATTTGGTCGCATCGCTCAACCCCTTCCCCTCTTATGGGCGACGGTTGGTATTTTGTACGTGCTACGCACGCAGGTGCGCGTGTAAATACACGTCACTGATTGATGTCTGTATTATAGAAACCAAATTAGGCGTTTGTATGTAATTTTGGCGGAGTGTCCGCGGTGTGCCAAAGGTTTCAAATTCAAACTCAAAAAATCATATAATCACATGGAAATAATAGAATTTGCTTGTGATAGGTCAAATTACAAATATAAAATTAAGGGGAATAACAACTGATACGTTGATTAATATGTCAAAGTAAACAAAATAAAATAAATAATAGTCCAAAAATACTTAATAATAAAAATAGGTATCAACAGATTTGATATATGTAAACGGACTATTTGTATGGGAAAATGAAATTGTTTTTTTTTTTTAAATTTTCTGACCTTTTAAACCTTCCCTGGATTATCAAAAATCATTCAAAATCAAAAATGTTTTGGTAAAGTAGCCATCGCTTTAGTCGAATTACTGACGGTGACCCACTTGATTGACTTAGCCTGGGTTGCACTACGATATTTGCCCAAGTTATTGTAACATTTCACATCTTTCTCTAACTTATAACATAACATAATTTTATTTTTTGCACATAACAGCACTAGACCATGAGACGTCTACAGCAGTAGAGACCTCTGTCCATACATTAACAGATCTTCGAACAACCCGTGTAGATAAGGATGCACGGGCAGCATGGGATTATAGAAATCTCTTTAAAATATTTGTTAAACAATTAAAACAAATATCTTGGTGCTACTCAGTCGTAGTGACTAGTTGACTGACTGCAAATTCGAATACGAAATATCGTTTTACTCGACACTGGCATTAGAATAGAATAGAAAAACTTAATTTGTAACAAGAACATAAACACTAACCCCCTTATTCGTAAACGTACATTAGATACGTTTTAGCTATAGAATGCTCTGTCTTTGTCAGATGCATTTTCAAATGTGCAGGATAGAAAAAGACAAAGGAGAGATTAGCAACACTTTAACTAAAATACGTTTATGAATAAGGGGGTCAAACTATGAACACAAATTCAAAGTTGTTACAAAAAGGTCCCCAATACAGCATAAAGCTGATCTCACGAGCGTTAGGCGTATTATGCGTGACAGCGATGCCATAACTTAAAAAAAAGAATAGTGAGAGGTAGTCTGTGCGCGGCAGGTACGAGGCGCTGGGCGGGTACGCGGCGGAGCGGCGCGTGTACAACACGCACGACTACCACTGCCACCTGTGCGGCATCAAGACCTACCGCAAGCGGGTGCGCGCGCTGCCCATCAAGGTAACACTTCACACTGCTGCTTCTCCACTTGCTCCTGTACTAGAGGCGGTGTGTGGTGTGTGGTGTGTGGTGTGTGGTGTGTGGTGTGTGCGGCAGGTACGAGGCGCTGGGCGGGTACGCGGCGGAGCGGCGCGTGTACAACACGCACGACTACCACTGCCACCTGTGCGGCATCAAGACCTACCGCAAGCGGGTGCGCGCGCTGCCCATCAAGGTAACACTTCACACTGCTGCTTCTCCACTTGCTCCTGTACTAGAGGCGGTGTGTGGTGTGTGGTGTGTGGTGTGTGGTGTGTGGTGTGTGCGGCAGGTACGAGGCGCTGGGCGGGTACGCGGCGGAGCGGCGCGTGTACAACACGCACGACTACCACTGCCACCTGTGCGGCATCAAGACCTACCGCAAGCGGGTGCGCGCGCTGCCCATCAAGGTAACACTTCACACTGCTGCTTCTCCACTTGCTCCTGTACTAGAGGCGGTGTGTGGTGTGTGGTGTGTGGTGTGTGCGGCAGGCACGAGGCGCTGGGCGGGTACGCGGCGGAGCGGCGCGTGTACAACACGCACGACTACCACTGCCACCTGTGCGGCATCAAGACCTACCGCAAGCGGGTGCGCGCGCTGCCCATCAAGGTAACACTTCACACTGCTGCTTCTCCACTTGCTCCTGTACTAGAGGCGGTGTGTGGTGTGTGGTGTGTGGTGTGTGGTGTGTGCGGCAGGCACGAGGCGCTGGGCGGGTACGCGGCGGAGCGGCGCGTGTACAACACGCACGACTACCACTGCCACCTGTGCGGCATCAAGACCTACCGCAAGCGGGTGCGCGCGCTGCCCATCAAGGTAACACTTCACACTGCTGCTTCTCCACTTGCTCCTGTACTTCTATTGCCGCGATTTGGAAAAAAATACGAGAATTATTTTTTACGATACGCACACCGACAGGTAAAAGCGACGGTCTGAAGTTTGTTGCTAAACAGATTAAAAGAAACAGTCTGAAGTATTATTTTATGTAATGAAAATGGAAAACAAACATGCAGTTCACATTGATGTTAAGCAATGACTGCAGCCTATAGACATCCCAAAGACCAAAGGTCAAAATGGAAATGCGTTACTACACCTGAGGTCTATAGCTGTTATGCCTCCGTGCCGGAAATTACAGGGTAATATTTTATTTTTATTTTTTTTTAACTTATGTTTTTTTTTTCAATAAAATATCGTCCACTTCACGGCAATATGTATAAAACCTGAAAAAACATGGCTGCCCCTACATATTTTCGTTATAACGAACATGTAAAATGAAATTCGCCGCAAATAAGCGTTGCTGGCTGTTAAAGATAAAATAATTTAATTTAAAATACTTGCGGCCAAATTTTGATAGGCAACCTAGTGAATATAATAATATATTCTCTACATTATAAACAATAAATTAGGTTTGCAGCATATCTGGAGGAACGAAATGATTCTGCGGTGGGATCTTAACCTAATCCGAGCGTCGATTTCTTCTTTTTTGTTTTAACCGATTCGGGATGGATTCCTGCCTGAGTTTTTCTTTACATTTTATCTTTAATTTTTAAATTCGCATAGTTATATTATTGCGTAAAATATGACAATCCTCATTTTGTTTCAGGAATTCCCATTTTTAGTGCAAAGGCGGACTGAAAATTCATTACTTTTAGAAAATAGTGACTACGCTGTAGTATGTTTAGACTGTTATGAAAGTTTAAGGTGAGTACTATTTGTATCCTATATATTATTTACGAGTGTATCACTTATAACTGTTAGTGTCTCCAGAAAAAGGTTTTTGACCAATGTGTGTTGCCAGTGATGACATATGGGACAGAAACGAGGTCGCTCACTATAGGCATCATAAGAAGGCTCAAGGTCACTCGGAGAGCAACGGAGAGAGCTACGCTCGGAGTTTCTCTGCGAGATCGAATCAGAAATGAGGAGATCCGCATGAGAACCAAAGTAACCGATATAGCTCACCGAATAGCGAGACTCAAGTGGCAGTGGGCAGGGCACATAGCACGAAGAACTGACGGCCGTTGGGGCAGAGCAGTTCTAGAGTGGCGACCGCGTACCGGAAGACGAAGCTCGGTGCGGCCCCCCGCGAGGTGGACCGACGACCTGGTGAAAGTCGCGGGCAATCGCTGGATGAGGGCGGCCCGGGACCGTTCGTTGTGGCATTCTTTGGGGGAGGCCTTCGTTCAGCAGTGGACGTCTTTTGGCTGAAATGATGATGATGATGACCTACATATGTACCTGTATACGATTCAATTGTACCATAAGATATTTTGCCGACATGATTCACTGTAGTTGTAAAAAAATATGCGCTATGAGCGGATTGGCAATCACAGTGGCGGTAGTTTTATCCCGCGTTGTTATTTTTACTACCACCCTACCTACCTTTTAAGCCGTATTGGAATGGCTTGACCGCCATTGTTCCATTGACTGACTGCAAGAATTCTCCTCCACAATAGGGCAATGGAGTTGTCACGCCTTCGTGTTCTACGTAATTTATCGCCTGTAATATCCGAAGGGGTAGGCAGATGTAAATGCATACATTCAAGCATACAAGCGAACACCCACGATTCGTTGGTTACGTTTTGTCCCATGTAACTCGTGGCGAGCCAGTTGACATCTCCGGGCACATTACCAAACTTCGAGGTACTGGGAAACTTCCAGAAAACGGAAACATTCCAATAGAACCAGAGATAAAGGATTTTGTACCGTTATCTCTGATATCCCCCGACCCGGGAATCGAACCCAGAACCCCAGCGTAGTATTAGTGGCCATCTGCCACTAGTCTACTGAGGCAGTTCTCACAGAGTTCGCCTTCATGTTCTCTGATAGTGCATGTGGTGTCCTGTTGGGTAAATAAAATCAACACAACCGGTTCACCAAGAGGCGCGCACGTCCGCACGGGCCGGCAGTCGGGCAAGCAATGCCCCTCCCACGTGCCGTCACTAGACTCCCTCCGTCCGCGCGCGCGTCACCCGCCCTTTATTCATACGTGACAGTGCACATTATTACACTGACGTAATGCTTGGTTCTCGGCGGGAATCTTGAAAGAGGCGGGTGGTGCTTTTATTTTATTTTGTTTTCATGGTGTATTTTTGAGTTATCTATACAAATAAATAAAATTGGAGTGTCTGTTTGTAATATTAAAATAACAGCTTTTTACTAAATGCATAAGTATGTATACACGGTACATATACCAAAACCACATTTTTTACAATTTTTGTCTGTCTGTCTGTTTGGCGGGGCTAATCTTGGGAACGGCTGGACCGATTTTGACGGGACTTTCACTGGCAGATAGCTGATGTGACAAGGAGTAACTTAAGCTACTTTTATTTCCATACATACATACATAACTACATACAAATAAGTAGATTGGAGTGTATCCGACTTTGACGGGACTTCCACGGGTAGGTAGCTAATGTAATAACGATTAACTTAGGTCACTTTTATCTCCATACATCCACACATACATATAGGTTGGGGAAAAAGTTTCTTCGCATTTTTTAAGATAATTCAAAACATTTTTAATATTGTTTATTTAAATTTAACTAAAGTATGTATGTACCATTTTGTTCGATAACCTTTTGCCATCTTGTGGGTAGGGACATGATCCCATTGCTATAACAATTTTGGGACTTCTCATCAAAATACCGCGACAAGTGGATTTGGCAGTCCTCTCGTGATGTTAACCTAACATTGCACTAAGAATTCTGAAGAGACCGAAACAGGTGGAAATCTGAAGGTGCAAGGTCAGGACTATACGGCGGATGCATTAACACCTCCCAGCCAAACTCTCTTAATTTTTGCTGAGTGGCTATAGATGTGTGAGGTCTAGCGTTATCATGATGAAACACCACACCCCTTCTGTTGATCAATTCCGGCCGCTTTCTCTCAACTTCTTGCTTTAATCTCATCAGTTGTTCGCAGTAGAGTTCAGAATCGATGGTCCTGCCTGGTGGTAATAGCTCATAATGAATAATGCCCTTCCAATCCCACCACACACACAACATCACCTTATTGCGAGTTAACCCGGGTTTCGCCACAGTCTGTGAAGCCTGACCGGCCTTTGACCATGACCTTTTTTGCACGTTCTTGTCGTACGTGATCCACTTTTCATCACCAGTTATCAGCTTCTTCAAAAATGATTCGGTTTCATTACGTCGTAATAAAGAATCACAAATGAGTACACGGTTCATTAGGTTTCTTTCAGTGAGCTCGTGAGGTACCCAAATATCGAGCTTTTTTTTGTACCCAGCTTTTTTCAAATGCGCCAAAACTGTTTTGTGATCAATTCTCAGTTCTTCAGCTACGTCGTAACTACTGATGTGTCGATCTTGCTCCACTTCTTCAAAAATGGCATCCATTTTATCCGTAATAGGGCGACCAGAGCGAGGTGCATCTTTGACATCAAAATTTCCGGATTGAAAACGCTTAAACCAAATTTGACTACTCTCACAGACACTGCACTAGGTCCATAAACATCGCAAATTTTTTTCGCTGCTTGCGTTGCATTTTTATCTTTTTTGTAGTAAACTTTTAAAATGTATCGAATTTCTTCATTAGATTCACTCATCTTGACAGTACGAAAAACAAATGAAAATCACACATTTGCCTAATTTGAATTTGGAATTATGTTCTTTAAATTGTTAACTTTCAATGATACCAAAACCAGCCAGATACAAATACTACAGCCAAAGAGATTTTATTACAAGTTCATACATACTATAATGCGAAAAGACTTTTTCCCCAACCTATTACATACCTACATACAAATAAGTAGAATTAGAGTGTATCCGACTTTGATGGGACTTCCACGGGTAGGTAGCTGATGTAATAAGGAGTAACTTAGGCTACTTTCATCTCCATACAACCATACATACATACCTACATACAAATAAATCGAATTTGAGTGTTTCCGATTTTGACGGGACTTTCACTGGCCGATAGCTGATGTGATAAGGAGTAACTTAGGCTACTTTTATCTATAATAAATAAATAATAAAATCTTTATTCGATAGATCAAATATGTTTTACAATTAAGCTGTGGCAAGGGACTCCTTTTAAGTATACAATACCTGTGTTAGGAGACCCTGCTCTTCCTTGTTAGTTATTACATAAATTATGATCTACGACATATTTAATTATTGAAAGTTAAATTAAACATTAGTAAAAGCAATAAAGTTAACAGTGTGAGTTTGTGTGTGTGTGTGTGTGTGTGTGTGTGTGTGTGTGTGTGTGTGTGTGTGTGAGTGTAAGTGTGTGTGTGTGTGTGTGTGTGAGTGTAAGTGTGTGTGTAAGTGTATGTGTAAGTTAGAGTGTATGTGTAAGTGCTATGTATTGTGAGTGCACATTAATTTTTGATGATTAATTCTGTTTCATCATAGCTAAGTGTCTTTAGCCAATTAGATATGACCTTGCTGCAGCGAAAGTGGGTTAATGGATAAATTTTAAGAATTTTATTTATATAATTGTACAAATGAGCCGACTGACTGTTGAATTGTCTCATAGCGTATGTAGTGTTAGATTGAGGTACCAGAGCTACTTTATCCTTCCTTCTTTTAAGTAGAACATTCGGATTATAAGTAAGTTGTCTATGCATTCTCAAGACGGTGTGCAGTATATACAATTTCCTTACTGAGAGAACGTTGGAAATAGAATAGAGTTCTTCAGTAGGAAACTTGAACGGTTTGGAGTACATAACTTTTAACAAAGATCTTTGTGCCCTTTCCAATTCAAGAATTTTAGTTTTGTTTGCTCCACCCCAGATAGGTAAGCAGTATACAACAATTGACTGCACCAGTGATACATAAACACGATTCAGTATGGTTGGTCCTGCAACATGTTTGAGTTCCTTAAAAATCCATATGAATTTTCTGAGTCTGCCAACGGTCAAGTCTATGTGCGCATGCCAGGATAATCTCTGGTCCAAAACCACACCTAGATATTTGGTTTTGTCTAATCTTTGTATTATATTACACGGACAGAGAGTATTTAAGCTGTTACTACAGGTGTGAATTTTAATTTTAAAATTTGTGTCTGGTTGCGTAGCATTATATTTTGTAAAACACACGTAGTTGGTTTTAGCAGTATTAAGAGTCAGTAAATTAGTATTAAGCCAGGAAGCTATCTTCGTAAGACCTGATTCCGCCACTTTATGTACTACATCCCATGTGTTTGCATAAAATACTATGGCAGTATCATCCGCGTAGGAAAACAATTGACCTTGGTTAATGTTTAGGTTGCAGAGCGGATTAATGTACGCCAGGAACAAAGTCGGGCCAAGTACACTTCCCTGAGGCACACCATAATCAATATTTGTCAGTTCACTGGTGTAGTCGCCAATTTTTACACGCTGTGTACGGCCCACCAGATAGTCCCTAAGAAGTTCTAACGGACTACCTCTTATACCTAATTTTTCAAGCCTTTGTACAAGGATAAAGACGGAGACAGAATCGAAAGCCTTTTTAAGGTCTAAAAAGACGGCTATGCATTTATTACCTGTATCTATTTTATTGACTATCATAGAAGTGAGTGCGATAACTGCGTCTTCAGTCGATAGTCCATGTCGAAAGCCGAACTGAGACGTAGAAATAAGGTTATAACGCTTTAGATAATTGGTGAGACGGACATTTATTAGTTTTTCTAAAATTTTTGCTATGGCAGGTAATACTGAGATAGGTCTGTAATTATTGGGGACGTGTCTCTCTCCACTCCGTCTATCTCCATACAAACAATCATAAATACATACCTATATACAAATGAATAGAATTTGAGTGTCTCCGATTTCACGGGACTTTCACTGGCAAATAGCTGGTGTAATAAGGAGTAACTTAGGCTACTTTTATACTAGCTACGCCCACGACTTCGTCCGGGTAGATACTGAACAATCATATTTTTTCTCACGTGGACGAAGTCGCGGGCACAGCTAGTATTAAATAAAGTTGGTGGCATTTTGTTTGATATAGGTTTATTACAGTGTCCGTGTATAGTGATATACAATAACAGTGCGAAAACACGGTCTTTCAGGCTGTTTCCATAACTTCACTGTATATATTCTGATAAAGTAGCTATCGTTTTACTCGAATTACTGATTATGACTCACTCGACTGACTAAATAATTGCTGCTTTTATACGAATACGCAATACCGTTTTACTTTACACTGGCATGAAGCGCGCATGGTCCCGCGGCTGCTGTAGATAGTAAGCGATCTTCTCGGTTAAGCGATACGGGCGCGGTCGGGTGTGTGATGGGTGACCGCTAGTGGCAAATTAAAATGCGAGTTTCCGTGCTTCGGAGGACACGTTAAGCCGTCGGTCCCAATTGCTATCGATAGATAGCAGTCGTTAAAACTTGTCGGAGGCTTGTTTGAAAACAACCGACAACGGGTTGTCCACTAATCCTTATCTCCACCAACCCTCATTGAAGCAGCGTGGTGGAGTAAGCTCCAGGCCTCCTTCCAAGAAGGGGAGAGACTCGTGCCCAGCAGTGGGACGTTTCAAGGGTTGCCGTTATTATTATATTGGGTGGCAATATGCGTAATAATGATGCCATTTTAAATTAAAAAAAAAAATGTAACGCTTGTTCCCCCCTCCACAGAATGCAAGCGCAGGACTACGAGCGCCGCGGCGTGCCGGTGGAGAAGCGCGAGTACAACTGGCTGCAGCAGCCCCCGCCGCCCGAGGACAGCGCCGACGTCACCATCGCCAGGCTGCCGTCCGGCGACCGCTCCGACAAGCTTGTGAGTAGTGAGTACAGTACACGCAGGACTACGTGCCGGTGGAGGAGCGCGAGTACAACTGGCTGCAGCAGCCCCCGCCGCCCGAGGACAGCGCCGACGTCACCATCGCCAGGCTGCCGTCCGGCGACCGCTCCGACAAGCTTGTGAGTAGTGAGTACAGTACACGCAGGACTACGTGCCGGTGGAGAAGCGCGAGTACAACTGGCTGCAGCAGCCCCCGCCGCCCGAGGACAGCGCCGACGTCACCATCGCCAGGCTGCCGTCCGGCGACCGCTCCGACAAGCTTGTGAGTAGTGAGTACAGTACACGCAGGACTACGTGCCGGTGGAGGAGCGCGAGTACAACTGGCTGCAGCAGCCCCCGCCGCCCGAGGACAGCGCCGACGTCACCATCGCCAGGCTGCCGTCCGGCGACCGCTCCGACAAGCTTGTGAGTAGTGAGTACAGTACACGCAGGACTACGTGCCGGTGGAGGAGCGCGAGTACAACTGGCTGCAGCAGCCCCCGCCGCCCGAGGACAGCGCATTTGCCTTTATGTGTCCCTGCTCAACGCCCTAAGGCGGGGTCGGACCTTTATTTTCTTCCTTTCGGCTTACGCTTTCGCCAATCGCCTGGTGAAGACTCAGGCCGTCTCGAAACGAGCCGCTTGAGAAAGTCCAAAAAAAGGTTTGGTTTTCTGTAAAGTCAATTTACGAACTTTGATTTTACGTAATAAAAGCGTAAGAGAATATGTGTCACAAGTCGAATGCTTAAACTGATCGTGCCTTTATAAAGAAGCAAGATCAGTCTAAGCGTTCGGTTCACTGGTTTCGCTCTCGCTTGCACGCTCGGCTCAGGCGGAACGTGACACTTTTTTGTGCGCGCAGCCACCGTTCATTTAGTTAGAAGACGTCATTACGTGGAAAAAATGAATGATCGTTTGTCGTAGATCCCGCAGTCGCTGATGTCGCGCAGCTCGTCGAAGCGCAACAGCCCCAAGCAGCCCGCCGCGCTCGACCGCCTCGACCGCCTCGACCGCCGCCTGCCGCCCGGCAAGCTCGAAAAACCCGATCAAGGTCAGTGCTCATATTTCGTCGCCATAATATACGTACTTGTAAATCTAATACCTTTAAACGAGCAATTCTTGTATATATATATATATATATATATATATATATATATAGAATCAAGATCTCGGAAACGGCTCCAACGATTTTCTTGAAACTTACAGATTAGGGGTTTTTCGGGTCAAGAAATCGATTTATTTAGGTTCCAGGTCCAAGAAAAGCTCGGTTCCAAGTTAATAATAAATTTTCTTCATAACCGACGACTAACGCCATCTATTGATGAATAGAATAACCGTTAGTCTACTAACGTTAGTCGTATTTTTAGCAAAGAAGAAGTGTTTGATTTGAGGTGAGACCAAAAAAAACAATAGTTTTTATTCATATTTCTTCAGTATGCAATTCATACTAAATATAATTTTCAAAAATCGCTACGGAGCGAAGCTCGTTTAACCAGGTACTTGTCTATTAAGGAACAAATAAAGGCTTTATTATTATTATTTATAATATACGTAGGGACTTTAATATATACATAACTAGCTGTTGTCCGTGGCTTCCCCCGCGTGGATGTCGTTTTATAAATTATTTCAATTTTACGATCCCGTGGAAATGTCCTAATTAAGTTTCTCGTCGCGTACCTCTTTATGGAGTACTTATTTTTTCCCAAGAGTATATTAATATTTGTTTTATTGAAAGAGCCTGTTCGTTAATTTCCACCTTTGAAAATAGCGGAAAGTCCCAATCCAGTCCTACCAATTTCCCTACCCATTTTTAGGAATATGGGGGAAATTAAAAAAAAAATATTGATGCACCAAAAGAGTCTGTAAACCAATTTTCAGGCATTAAAAACTGACAAAATACCCGTACAAACTATCATCTCCTCTATTAGGGGGTTGAGCGCACATTTCCAAAAAAAAGCAAAATTTTAAGAACCCTTAACCTTGTTTTCTTAAGTATGAACTTTGTATAGCGGTAATAAATTTTGTTAGAAAGCGTTTGTATAAAAAAAAGAAAAGGGCTGTTTTTCCGGCAAGTATTCGATTTTTTCTCGCCGTAAACACCACGCTTGAAATTCACCCACCATTTTAAAAAAAAATTGGCCAAATTGGTCCAGGCGTTGTTGATAACTCAACAACTTGCGCCTACCAACACATTTTGCAATTTATTTTTATATTATAGATATAGAGAGTCGGGCGTCAGGCCTGTGTTGAATTACGAGATTTGATAACAAAATAAGGTATATCTGATCATGTCAGAGATGAATTCTTCACAAAAAGAATGTTTGTACGCACGTAAAAAGTTATACTTCTTTAGCGTAACAATCCAATATACAAGGGATGAAACAAAATGACAAAAAAGTTTAGCGACTAACTTCAGACTGTTGATTTTATCTGTCGCATCGTAGAAATTGTCTCAACATTATATATAACTATATATAGGCTATCAGATATATATGCAAATATTTATATGCCATGCACGTTCACATTATCTTTATGTAATAATATTTGTATTAAATCTAAGGTTTTGACAAAAGAGCATCACGCTGAGTTTGTTGGGTAGCGGAGTTCTCAGTAGTGCCTGCACTTGGAACTCTGCTAAGTGAATGACTATGATTATGACGAACAGATTTTTCTTTTTCTTCTATGAAGGAATTGAAAAATTTGATAATTCACGTATCGGTTAAATATTATTATTAAATTGGTATTTATTAATACCTATTGGATTATTATTATAAGTCATTATCTCTAGGTAGCTTATAATCCGACAATGCAAAAGTGTACTTGTAGACCAATTTGAAATAAATGCTTTGAATTTTTGAATTTTTGAGAAATACGCTTTAAAATTCTTTTTGTCCGGTTCTATTGAGATTGTTTCATTTTCTGGAAGTTTCCCAGTGCCTCGGTGTGTGGTAATGTGCCAGATGTCAACAGGCTCGCCACCTGTTACATGGACCAAAACGTAACCGGCGAATCGTGGGTGTTTGCTTGTATGCTCGAATGCATGCATTTACCTCTGCCTGCCTTTTCGGTGATTATAGGCATCAATTTACGTTATTTCGGTATTAGAACGAAATTATCACAGTTTGCGTTCTGTACGAAACGTTCCGTTATGACCAGTTCTTATATACCGTTTTTAACCAGTATATTTCAGTCCGAGTGCCGAGCCTTGCATGAACTATTAACCCCCCTTATTCATAATCGTATTTTAGCTAAAGTGTTACTACTCTCTCCTTTGTCTTTTTCTATCCTGCACATTTGATAATGCAACTGACAAAGACAAAGCAAGCATTCGATCGTATCTAATGTACGTTTATGAATAAGGAGGTGAGAGTATAATTCAAGCAAGACTCGGACTCTTGACTGTCTTCTTGTTTTCCACTTTAATGATTAAGAAAAAGAAAATATACTTTTCTCTCTCTATAATCAAACAATTTCGGTTCATACATGCGCACGAGAAACTTAAACACAAAAGATCAGCGTTCACAAAATTACGAACAAATTTAATCTACCCAAACAACTCCAAGAATACGGATATTTGTTGACGGAATACTGTTATGTCAAAGATTTTCCCGATTAAGTTACACTGGCTCCCAAAACAATTTGGACTTTATTGTGTGCGTCTAGAGCTGAGTTTAGCGTAGTAGGTGAAAGGTAACATAACTTTGTCCGATTGTGATGAGAGCGCGGTCGGGATATCACAGCTTATTGGTATTTCGCGTATATTCTTGGTTTGGCTTAAGTTATAAACTGAAGTGATTTTATAGAAATTTCTTATAGAATAAATTTAAAACCTGAATATCGGCTTCTAAAACTTTAAAAATTATATAAAGCTTGATAAAATATTCGTACAGTTTTGTTATTTCGGTGTTATAAATTAACCTTTTAATAATTACTACTCGTGCCCCGCGGTTTCACCTGCGATTTTAAATAGTTTTCAGTAACGTTGTCGTATCACACTGCCCGAATGCTGGCTCGTTCACTTTGTGCATGGTTCACTGGTCTGATCCTAGGGATAATACCGCGATATTATAGCCTATAGCCTATTTCTAAAGCTTTAATATATCTTGCTTTTTGCTACACTAACGTCCGTGTATGAAGAAAAGAAATGGTCTGTTTCTGGTGTGCTTAAAATGTTCGACGCAATACCTCAAATAATAAAAAATAATTTAATAAATCTAACCAAAAAAAAAAACAACTGTCTAAAACGTATAGAGTGAAGTCAATTATAGTGAACTCTGAATAAATGTAATATTACTAAAATTTATTAAACGCTGTCACACCGCCACCCTTGTGTCCGTGATTTGATCTACACTATTTCAATAGAGACGGTATTCCTTTATCTTTACACTCCATAATATTATTATAGAGATATTATTCATATTCCGCCATTTCTTATAACATAAGGCACACTCACCCTTCGCTTGCTCGCGCTGTCGTCACAGTCGACGGCGCCGATGTCGGCATTGATTTGTACAGCGTGCCGAAACAAGCTGTTCGAAATTCACTGAAATAACTTATAATATTTATTAAACAAAACATCACCTCCGAATGGTTGCCAAAAGAAAATGTGCTTTATCATGATAATAGCAGAGAATATGTAATAATACTAAGTATAGAATGGACACTTCGACGTCCCGCCCGATTTGCCCACATCACTCAACCCCTTCCCCACTTATGGGCGACGGTTGGTATTCTGTACGTGCTACGCATACAGGTGCGCGTGTAAACACACGTCACTGATTGATGTCTGTGTAATAGAGATCAAATTAAGCGTTTGTATGGAATTATGGCGGAGTGTCCGCGGTGTGATAATAGTCACTGTGTAATAGAGCTCATTTGCAATTCCATTGTATGAAGCAAATTCGATATTGTGATCGATGATATTTTGGCCGTTCTATAACCAAAAGCTTCTCAGATCGTTGCTTGTCTACTCCTTTTGACAGTTCAGTTCTGAGGTGCTACTAATTTTAAAGTTTGTAATAAAATTATAGATCTCAATGATTAATGCATAATTACGACCCCTTAACAATCTTTAGCAACCGATAACCCTGCTCAAAGTCCTTTTACTACCGCACTGGGTCTGTATAGAAAGTTTGGTATTTGTTTGTTCTGTATTTTAACAGCAGTAGTTTTCATGTTCCGCCATTTCCTATAATTTGCGGCACACTCACCCTTAGCTTGCTCGCGCTGTCGTCACAGTCGAAGGCACCGATGTCGGCATTGATTTGTACAGCGTGCCGAAACAAGCTGTTCGAATATTTATAAGTAACAAGTAGGTGAAAAGTAACATACACTGGTGGTAGAGCTCCAGTGACGGAGCTCGCGGGCGTAGGCACCACCGCACCTAATATACTTGCCGCTAAATGGTAGTGTTCAGCACTATCGTGTTCCGGTCAGGTGGTAATGTACGGCTCTGTAATTTTCGGCACAGAGGCATAACACCTGAGGCCTCAGGAGTGGTAACGCATTTGCATTTTGACCTTGGTCTTTGTGATAATGTCTATATTGCTAGGGTGATCTGTAAAATATCTCTAGATACGGCTATGTGTGAACTTGATTTCAGCAGTCACTGCCATAACTCTCAACAACAGCTCCAATTTCTTATATCCACCCCTTTTATCTATATGTATTAATGTTCGCGGCAGTACTCGGGTGTCCGTCGACATACCCGCCGCGCCGTCAGACGTGGAACAATGGCGTGTCATTATTTATCCCAACACTGATATTGACGTATCAAAATGGGTGACTGAAGATGAAGCTTTTGGGTGATAAATAGGATATTTGGGAAATAAGTTCTTAATATAAGCATCTTAAAGATTTTTTTTTACTATTTCAACATTAATCGTTATGCAAGTTTACCTTTTATATCTCCGAAATTACTAGTGGGCTTGAATTTTTGAAAAAATGAAACCTTCAAATTATTTCTTAATCTATATACATATACATAACTGGAAAACCTATGGCTTAAGATAACATTGGAAATTCGTTAATTGTACGGAACTCATTGAAAGTGAGTCCGTCTCGCACCTGGCCCGTTTCTTATATCTTACTCTATAATATCCTATATGTACGCGGCGGTAAACGGTTTCCGTGTCGACATCCCCTCGCCTCGCCGACAAATATGGAACAATGTCGTCTCATTATACCAACGCTGATATTGACTCATCAAAGTGTGATCGTGCGGAGTACAGGGTGTATGTGTGTACAGTGCCCATTCACTTACATACCACCAATGTGAATTGTATGCTTGTTTGCCACTCCTGACATAAAAATATTTAGGAAGGACTACATGTTATTTTTTATTTAGATGTACTCCGTGTTCATCTAAATAAAAAATAACATGTAGTCCTTCCTAAATATTTTTATGTCAGAAGTGGCAAACAAGCATACAATTCACATTGGTGGTATGTAAGTGAATGGCCACTGTACACACATACACCCTGTACTGTACGCCTACACACATCTACACAAAAGCAGGCATTTCCATGCAAATGCGATTCATCAATCTCTATACAAAATACGCACATGCCTACGCTCCGTGTAAATACCAGTTCAAAGGCAAAAAAATAATTTTGTATGGGCACACTTAAATTTTTAAATTTTTAATTTGAACTAGTCGTAGAACAAATTTGATGAAACAATTTGTTGAAATTGATGTTAAGAGGTAATGTGCTAATTTCAATTAACCCCGTATACAACGTGTAACAGGATTGAATGTACAACCCGAAACTAGTTTGTTCAGAATCGATAACCAAATGATTCATTTTGACCTTGGTCTTTGTATGGGTGTCTATAGGCTGCAGTCGTCACTTAACATCAATGTGAACTGCATGCTTGTTTGTCACTTCCATTACATAAAAAATTAAATGGAGATATGGCACTTATTGAAATCTCTGTATATCTGTTTAAAATACTCTCCTACATCAGTGTATGACAAGCGTTATCAAAATCTATCAAATAGCATAGCTATACAATTGAACGGCAGCATGTTACTAGGAAGCTCGAGGCACGGCTTATTGGCAAGTCATTTGAATCGGGTTGACACGGGAGAGGGGAGGGAGCGTTGGGAGGGTGAGAGAGGCTAGGGGGACACCCTGCACCGCTGCACCTGTTGGCATATCGTTTGATATGCCCCGGATTATACCTTCCCGGTGACATCGGTGAGACGTATTATTACAGCACAAAGGTTCTTTATTTAAAACTAGCTGACCCGGCCATACTTCGTATTGCCTCAGAATGAAATAATGTGTCAAAGGTTAAAGTTAGATACGGACTATTTGTATGAGAAAATAAATTTGTGATTTTTACTATTTTCCTTCAATTTATACATATTTTCTTACCTTTTAAACCTTCCCTGGGCTTCCAGAAATCATTCAAAACCAATATTAGCCAAATTGGATATATTGGAAAGTCGTTTGAATCGGGTTGATACGGAGGTAAGTAGTGAGAGGGGGAGGTGAGGGAGGGAGGGGGTAGGAGGCACCTTGCCCTGATGCACCTCTTGACATATCGTTTGATACTTCCCGGATTATACCTGCCCAGCTTTCCCACGACGTCGGTGACACGTATATTATTGCAGTGCCCTAAAATCCTTTAGCTAAAATGTGGTTCCCCTATTTGGGGAGGAGGATTGGGGACCCCCCGTAAATATTTATTTTAAGTATTTATTTTTATGTGACTATACAACTAAATATTCTGTGAATGTTTCAAGCGTTACCGTTGTTAATATAGAGCAAAAAAAAACATATTTGCTATCTAGGAAAATTCCCTCCCTTGAAAATTCTAACTTTCTAGCTGTCACGGTTCATGATATATAGCCTGATGGCAGGCGGACGGACGGAACAGGGTTCCGCTTTTACCCTTTGGGTACGGAACCCTGAATAAGGCCCTTGGGGGAAAACAAACAAACAAACAACAATATAAAACTACAATTAATCTCTTTTACCGATCCAATTTTTGATTTTATTCAATAGGTACCCGCTAGCGCTAGTAACAAGATATGTAATATAATATATCTCCATGTCAAACAAACTGAGCCGTTGTTCACCAAGTGTAGGGCGCGGTGTTCCCGACAAATAGCCAACTGACTACAGTTGAAACTCGCATCTTTATAGTCCCGGAGTCACGGTGATAGGATATACAACTAACTTTAATTTAACTAAATTTCATTGTTTTTGTTTGTTTTTTACTTTCCATAAGTGGTGCTTGTCAACCTAAATGAATAAATAAAATCTGTCTATCTAAGACTATCACAGCTATGCGTTGCCTTCCCTGAGGCCTAAGTTCTGCCTGTGTGATAGAATTTACGGGACCATATAATACCAAGTATCCGAAACATTGAAGTTCTGATTATTTGAGAACAGCAGATAAATTAACATGTTACATAGATTGTCTTCTGGCAAATCACTGTATCAAGAAACTAAACTTTTAGCGTGGATCAAAATAGAATCGGAAGACTTGCTTCGGAAGAATAACAAAAATCCCTACTAACTAAACCTAACCGTCGGCCCGGGGATCGGACCCTGCTTGCTACGACTAGACTACTGAGGCAATCTGTTTAGAAATAATTCACAAGAAAATCCTTACATTTTCGCGCAGCGCGCTCTCGGTCTACACCACATTGTGTATTCAACGCGATAGCCGCTAATGCAGTTGGCGGAGTCTTTGAGTAGTAGCAATCGTTGGCACGGTTCACGAGTAGAGACATTCTTTGCGCGTTGGTGCGCGACTAAGTAGTAAGTACTTGTACTGGTTCAAGTAGGTGGTGTATTGATTATTACGTTGGAGATTTATCTTTTATGATTTCTTTCAAATATAAAAGGAAGTCAATTCGATTCAAGTAGAACACGTAACACAACGTCCTTATTGTCCAAAATGGCTTTATAGAATGTCTGACAAACGTGTGGCTTTAATACTTGCCTTTATATTAACGCGGTACCGTATCAGGCCAATCCTCTTGGTGTTCTTTTATTGGTCCTCCGTTTGACTCGTTTGTCTATGTCGTGTCGTATTGTATGGTGATATATTGTATATCATCATACAATACGAACCTTTGAATATTAATTATTCAATCTGTTTACTATACATTTTAATAGGTGAAGAAGGTGACATTAAAATATGATGTTTTCAGTGTTGAAGAGTAGAGGTTTAGTCGTTATGACTAAAGAAAATGCAGGGAGCGATTCTGTTTATAGCTTTCTGCCTTCTTACATTGCATACCTAATTCGTAAGTATATTATTTTTCTTGTATATCTGTTTCTTCCAGGAGACAATTCAAGGAAATTCTTTATTTTCTGTAAAATGCGTAAAGTACCTAAAATGTTTTTTATTGACTGGAAAATCGGCGGCTACTAGTACTTGCCGGAATGTAAACGCAGCATCGTAATAGGGCAGTGTATGTCGGGGGGTGTTAGCATTGTTCCCCAATTGTGGAACCCGACGCGGAACCGCCTTCTGGCGTTTATTTGTTCGCAGTTTCGACTAGCACCCGCTCTTGTATCGTGTTTCACTGTCTGTTACTTTGATTGTTTTCTTCTGGCTGTCTAAGCCTGGGTTGCACCATGATATTTGTTACAATAACTTTTATGCCGGCACTATACGTCGACAGATGCATCTGCAGATCTGCATAGCGGACGCCGACATGGAGGGGAGGTGTTTAACGTCGGCGGACGCATACGCAGATGACGTCTGCAGATGCATGTCGACGTGTAGAGCCGGCATAACATATATCGCGGTGCAACCTGTGCAAAGCATATATTAACCGTAACAACGTAGCGAGTTTCTAGTGTCAAATAAAACAATCGAACGTACAAACAACTCGTATTTCATTTTCTTGTATAAATCACAGACAAACTTGAACCTTAACTGCATCAACACAACTCATGATGCCAGCAGTTATCTTTGTGAAGCATAAAATTAACTGGTGGTAGAGCTCCAGGGCCGGAGATCGCGGGCGTAGGCACCACCGCATTACCTAATATACTTGCCGCTAAATGGTAGTGTTCAGCACTATCGTGTTGCGGTCAGGTGGTAATGTACGGCCCTATATTTCCGGCACAGAGGCATAACACCTTAGGCCTCAGGTGTGGTAACGCATCTGCATTTTGACCTCTGGTCATTGTGTGGGTGTCTATATGCTGCAGTCATCACTTAACATCAATGTGAACAGCATGCTTGTTTACCACATTTAACACATAAAAAAAATACTTACGTTTACTATGTTAAGGTACGACTGAAATGTATATAGATTCCTCTTTGTCTTATAGACAATCGGTATCCAATACCGCGTTGTCATGTCGACGTGATCGGTACAAGGACGTCGGGCGATGTTCGCGTTGTTGTAGTATAGTGGCGCCCGACGTGGGGCTTGCTTGTCCAACTATATTTGACAAATAACAATACATGGTACAAATATTTGTACCAATATTATTTGTATCATGTGTTAATCTATAGTAGAGTATTATTTGCGATATTGTTGTCATCATTAGCTGCCCCAGTAGCCTAGTGGTAGCAGGCCACTACTACTACGCTGGAGGTCCTGGGTTCGATTCCCGGATCGGGGACTATCAGAAATAACGGTTTTAAATCCTTTATCTCTGGTTTTATTGGGTTTTTTCCATTTTCTGGAGGCTTCCCAGTACCTCGGAGTTTGGTAATGTGCCCGGAGATGGCAACAGGCTCGCCACCTGTTACATGGGTCAAAACGTAACCGGCGAATCGTGGGTGTTTGCATGTATGCTTCAATGCATGCATTTACCTCTGCCTACCCCTTCGGGGATTACAGGCTTGAAGTTACGTTGTTGTCATCATTCAATCAGTAACTGCCTCGGTAGCCTAGTGGTAGCAGGCCACTACTACTGCGCTGAGGTCCTGGGTAGGGGGTTATCAGAGACAATGGTGTAAAGTTCTTTATTTCAGGTTTAATTGGGATCCATTTTCTGGAAATTTCCCAGTACCTCGAGTTTGGTAATGTACCCGGAGATGTCAACAGGCTCGCCACCTGTAGTCCTAAATTGAGTGACATAAATCTCTGATTTTGAACATGTAAGTGTTTATATCAAAATCAGATATGTATTTGTTCATTTGTGAAACATACGTTTAAAGCAAATATAATAAATTATAATAAATAACAACAGATACACGTCTATATACACAAAACTTTTACAAACTAAGAAAAAATGTTAATCGAATCGTCACTAAAAATTAAGTTAAAAAAAATCAGTAGAATGTCTCATTTCCCGTTTCACAAACCGATAATAAAGAGTACCTATAGTTAGAAAAAGAGACGTTCTTTGTTATGCAATGACAGAGTTCAAAAAGCCAATAGGTATAATAATATATACTGAGAAAATCTCGCCACATAAAAACTCCGTAACGTTAGCTCTTTTAAAATTTGCTTCAAAATATTTTAAAGAATTGGTATATCTACTTATGGCCGAATACTCAAACGTCACTTAATTTTGAGTTACACTCAAATATAAGCTATCTCTGTCGTTTGCACGTGTTATAAAGAGACAAAAGATTTTAAGTTTTTTTTTTTTTTTTTTTTTTTTATGTTATAAAAGTGGCAAACAAGCGTGCAGTTCACATTGATGTTTAGTGATGACTGCAGCCTATAGACACCCACACGATGACCAGAGGTCAAAATGCAAATGCGCTGCCACTCCTGAGGCATTAGGTGTTATGCCTCTGTGCCGGAAATTACAGAGCCGTACATAGTCCCCCTTAGATTTGAGTGACGTTTCAGTATTTGGCCGTTAGTCAAGTATAGCAATAACTTATCGTCAATATAAACTGTATAAAAAATAAAAATAAAATACGCTTACACTCACAGTAGGTATAAACCTGTGTCGTGGGTGCCGTTGCATACATACACAAACATTCAGACCCGAAACAAATATCTGTAGGCCATACAAATATTTGTCCCGGTGCGGGGATCGAACCCGCGACCCTTCGAATCAAACGGTCATCTCACACCGCTGGACTAACTGGGTCGTCAAATGTATGATTGCTTACCACCATTATTACTCAAAAAATTGCGATATCTTTTGGAGATGTGTTTACTTTTTGTATACGATCATGTATTCACGTTGACAAGGAAATACGCTCATTCTCTGTGAACCATAATTGAGGCATTTCAAAAGATCAATAAAACAAATTAAATATGGCGTCCATATAACTTTTGAACCTCAAACGAGCACGTTTAAATCCTGCGCAGACATATCCACATATGACTCGCATTCCTTACAAATAGAAAAATATATTGTCAAATGAAGGTTCGCCTTACATTGTGTTTACTATTGTCGTGGTTCGCTCCCGAGTCCGGTCACGTTGCGACGTGTCGAACGCGACTCCAATAATTGTGGTTTTGTGGCTTGAAATTTGTTGCTTGACATGACAAAGCCACACCGCGGACACTCCGCCAAAATTCCATACAAACGCTTAATTTGGTCTCTATTACACAGACATCAATCAGTGACGTGTTTACACGTGCACCTGTGTGCGTAGCACGTAGAAAATACCAACCGTCGCCAATAAGAGGGGAGGAGGTTGGGTGATGAGGGGAAATCGGGCGGGACGTCGAAGTGTCCATTCTATACGTAGTATTATTACATATTCTCTGACAACGCTTCGCATTGTGTGGAGCCAAATTGGGTAGGAATACGATGTGCTTTATTTCAAAAATTTGCGTACGGTATTAGCAGATAATGTTAATTCTATACTGCTATTATAAAGCTGAGGACTATTTATGTTGAAGGCGCTAATCTCGTAAACTACTAATCTACTGATCGAAGAAAGCTTACAGATTTTACAACATCACGTTACGACTAATAGAACCGGAGCATTAACCAATAAAAACCCCCCATGCCTAACGCAACGGCAGCTGACAACAGCTCTACTGTTGACAGCTTCCCTTACCCACACCCAAGATAAGACGGGCCGCTCGTGTTTACATATTTACAACAATTGCCCCATTGACACAGTGATAGCAAGGCGTCTACTAATTCTAGCTGCGGTCTCGGTTCCGCTCCTGAACCGAGGAGTAAATAGACGGTAACCAATTGACACCGAACAATACAGGTCAGACCATTCGAATAGGACGCAGGCGGTAGTAAATTCTTATTGCATAGGGACGCTGCTGGCGCTTCTGCGTTCGTCAATTCAATTTCAAGTTCGTCAGTTTAATTGACTATGTTTTTTTTTTTTTATTCGTTCTTGTGTATCAACTCATTTTCGTTTTTTTTAATATTTTGTTGTTTTTAATTTTTTATGGGCATGTCTCAGGACTGCTTCAATAAAGTTATTTCATTCATTTCATTCATTCATTCATTCAATAATTCAATTCACTTGCCAAGCGTGGCGATTATTATCTTGCCCTAATAACACACAACCTTGTAATGGGCATCTTTGGGGAAGGCTTTTGTCCAGCTATGGACGTCTTGGATGATGAACCTCCCAAAAGACCCCCGTGCCAGCGGCTATGTATATGCCAGATGAAGGGCACTAGGTCTTCTTTAAAGTACTAGTAGCTCGCCCCGGCTTCGCACGGGTGCAATGAATATCATATAACCTATGTCAATCTGAAAATGCAGCTTTCTGATGGTAAAAGAATTTTTAAAATCGGTCCAGTGGTTTTTGTGTGAAAAAGTTACAAACACACATATTAAAACACAAATGTTTCCTCTTCATAATATAGTAACATAGGTGAGGATAGGTATATAAGTAACATAGGTCTCAAAAAGAAGCTCGGATTGACCGCCAACCCGTATCTCCACCAATCCGCATTGGAGCACCCTGGTGGAGAAGTCTGCTGGGCACGAGTCTCCCCCCAAAAAGGGGAGAGACCCAGCCCAGTGTGCCCAGCAGTGGGACGTATAATGGGTTGCCATTATTATTTATTATAGGTCGCAAAAGAAGTGACGTATGTACGTGTACCTATCTCGCCGGGGAATACAAGCGTGAAGTAACATAACGTGTACCTCATGAAAAATATATCGCGAGAAGTGTACCCTTGGACAAACAAGACGAGCCCCCTAATTGCCTGCAGACTTGATGTAGCGACGCCGACGGCCGCTTGTAGCGCGTCGCTAAAGCTCGCATTGTGATCGCTCGCGTGGAGGGCCACTGCATGTGTACTAGTGATGGGCCAGTTGTATCGATATCGATAGTAAATAGTTACTTTTTAATGGAAGGAAGGCGGCAAACAAGCAAGCAGTTCTCATTGACGTTAAGTGACGACGGCCGCCTAAAGACATCTACATAAATCCAGAGGTCAAAATGCAGATGCGTTGCCACTCCTGAGACCTAAGGTGTCATGTCTCTGTGATAGTTATTACGCGGCCATACATTCCCATCTAACAAGAACACGATAGTGCCGAACACTAACATTAAGCGGCAGATAAGTTAGGTAATGCGGTGGTGTCTACGCCAGCTCGTACCCTTGGAACTCTACCACCAGTAAAACTACTAAAAACTAACGTGAGACACTAATAAATGTTATGTTTTTGAGAAAACCTTACGTAAACTGGCAATATTTTTGTATATAAGCACGTTTGATATGATTTCCCTGAGTTGATTGAATAGCTGTGTATGGTGTCGATTCTAAGATTTTTCTTATATATTTACCCCCTTATTCATAAACGTACATTAGATACGTTTTAGCTACAGAATGCTTTATCCTTGTCAGTTGCATTGTCAAATGTCCAGGATAGAAAAAGACAAAGGAGAGATTAGCAACACTTTAGCTAAAATACGTTTATGAATAGGGGGGTTAGATTCAAAAATTAAAAATGGGAGTTCATTTGTTTTTCGTACTGTCAAGATGAGTGAATCTAATGAAGAAATTCGATACATTTTAAAATTTTACTACAAAAAAAAAAGTTTTGGTGCATTTGCAAAAAGCTGGGTACAAAAAAAACCGCGATTTGGGTACCTCACGAGCTCACTGAAAGAAACCTAATGAACCGTGTACTCATTTGTGATTCTTTATTACGACGTAATGAAACCGAATCATTTTTGAAGAAGCTGATAACTGGTGATGAAAAGTGGATCACGTACGACAAGAACTGGCGAAAAAGGTCGTGGTCAAAGGCCGGTCAGTCTTCACAGACTGTGGCGAAACACGGGTTAACTCGCAATATCACCTATGTTGTGTGTGTGGTGGGATTGGAAGGGCATTATTCATTGTGAGCTATTACCACTAGGCAGGACCAGCGATTCTGAACTCTACTGCGAACAACTGATGAGATTAAAGCAAGAAGTTGAGAGAAAGCGGCCGGAATTGATCAACAGAAGGGGTGTGGTGTTTCATCATGATAACGCTAGACCTCGCACATCTATAGCCACTCAGCAAAAATTAAGAGTTTGGCTGGGAGGTGTTAATGCATCCGCCGTATAGTCCTGACCTTGCACCTTCAGATTTCCACCTGTTTCGGTCCCTTCAGAATTCTTTATGCAATGTTAGGTTAACATCACGAGAGGACTGCCAAATCCACTTGTCGCGGTATTTTGATGAGAAGTCCCAAAATTTTTATAGCAATGGGATCATGTCCCTACCTACAAGATGGCAAAAGGTTATCGAACAAAATGGTACATACATACTTTAGTTAAATTTAAATAAACTATTATAAAAAAATGTTTTGAATCATCTTAAAAAATGCGAAGAAACTTTTTCCCCAACCTAATATTACACATCGATATTTGATATCGCCCGCCCTATTCCCGCGTAGTGCTCTCGCGCGATGTTGACGATACCACGTACTCCAGCCTCTTTGTGTTTGTTTTGCTGCACGCTCGGTTTTCGACCCCCTCCCTCTTCCCTACCGTAGGAGGGGAGGTGGGGGGGAGGGCGATGTGCATCCAACTTTGTTTTGCTTCTTAACTTTGACTGCGCAATTGTAAACGGATTGGGGAGGTCAGAGGGATGTGTAGGAGTTTTATTGTCCGAGGTTGAAAATTGCATTTGTACGGTTTGCGACGGGGATCGGTTTTTATGTTTAATTTGACGTTGGGTTAAATGAGTTTCTCTTGGTTTTGAGACACGGTAATATTTTGTTATTTAAGAGTGGGATAATAAATAGAATGAAGGGTCAGATATGAACCAGATTAGATACTTAACTGCGTAGTTTTTTTATGTTATGATTGATAGTGGCAAACAAACATGCAGTTTACATTGATGGTAAGTGACGACTACAGCATATAGACCTCCTTATAAAATGTAGGTCATAATACAAATGCGTTGCCATCTCTGAGGCATAAATTGTTTTATCTCTGTGATTGTTATAACAAAATCTAACCGGAACACGATAGTGGTGAACACAACCATTTATCGGTAGATGGATTTTTTTTTATGTTATGGAAGTCGTAAACTAGCATACATTTCACAGGGATGTTAAGTGATGACTGCAGCCTATAGACACTTACAAAATGGCCAAGGTCAAAATGCATATGCGTTACCCTGAGGCCTAAGGTGTTATGCCTCTGTGCCGGAAATTACAGGGCCGTACATAACCACCTGACCGGAACACGATAGTGCTGAACACTACCATTTAGCGGCAAGTATATTAGGTAGCGCGGTGGTGCCATTGCACGCGAACTCACTGGAGCTCTACCACCATGATAGAAGACTTTGAAAGGAGCTACAAATCGACATGAAAATTTGTCAGCAATGCCAATGACGACAGCAATTTCGATAAGTGGTCGCACCCCAGTTCAGCAGAATGTCAGACCGAAGCCCGATGCTAGTTTCCAACTAGAAGCTATTTGGTCACTCACGGATATCATACCTAAAGTAGGTTCCCGTTCTTCGAGTACACTTGCTTATGTCTTAGCAAGTGTATTCGAAGAACCATAAATTCTGAAATTAGTTATTGTGCAACAGTTTCATACACATTTTACAAAGGTTATTAATATTTGGAACTTCACTCCATTCGACTAAACACAGCGGGAGGTAAAACGGAATATAACATCCCCCCTTTCTCAGAAAGGAATGCCGTGTTACGCAGCACTCTTTCATTAGGTACGTTGAGGCACAAAGAGATATTGAAATTCATTTGTTATGAGAAACTAGATTGTATTTTGTTGTTTTATTAATACTGAATATGGATTGAAATTGTGTCAGGCAGAAAGAACTAGGTTTCTGTTCCTAAGGGATTTTGGCCAATTCGCGTATAGTTATGTTTTATAATCTATATAATCTATGTCTATACAAATAAATACAATTGGAGTGTCTGTTTGTAATATAAAAATAACCGCTTTTTACTATGTATTATGTATATGTATGTACACACGGTACATTTACCAAAACAACATTTTTGATAATTTTTGTCTGTCTCGGGAACGGCTTTACCGATTTTGACGGGACTTTCACTGGCAGATAGCTTATGTAACAAGGAGTAACTTAGGCTACTTTTATACTGGCTGCGCCCACGGTGAATGACAAAGAATGACTCTTTTTCTTTTCTTTTTACTCTTTGTTATCAGTTTGTAAAGGGGAAAAGAGACATTCTACTGATATACTTTTACATTAGTTTATTACATTTAGTTTTATCTTAGTGATATTCTTGACTTTACATATATTTTTTATCTTGTTTGACATGTATATCTATTGTTATTCGCTTTAATTTATTTTGTTTGTTTTTGACGTGTCATAAGAGGTGCCTGTCACCCTAAATGAATAAATGAGTTTCTGATTCTGCCCACGACTTCGTCCAGGTAGATACTAAACAATCATATTTTTCTCACGTAGACGAAGTCGCGGGCACAGCTAGTATATATATATATATATATAAATCAATTGCTGTTCGTGAGTCTCGCTAAAACTCGAGAACGGTTGGACCGATTTGGTTAATTTTGGGTTTGAATGATTTTTGGAAGCCCAGGGAAGGTTTAAAAGGTAAAAAAATATGAAGAAATTGAAGGGAAACAGTAAAAACCACAATTTTATTTTCCCATAGAAATAGTCCGTATCTATCTTTAACCTTTGACACATTATTTCATTCTGAGGCAATACGAAGTATGGTCAGCTAGTCGAAAATAAAATGATAAATACATACAACTCATGCGAAGTCTCTCCCGCTTAAACATTACTTACACTTTATTTAAAAAAAAAAATGGAAAGAAAAATTTGACTTCAGGCAAGACTCGAACTCGCGGCCTACTGGGAATCTAGTCCAGCCGCTCTTCCAATTGAGCTACTGAAGTCTTGCCCGATTTGTCAAATCTTTCCTTCACATTTATTGCATTGCTTTATGGTAGCAGCAGCGCCATCTATTGCCAACTATGCTAGTTAGGCAACCGATATAATACACTTTGCAGTTTATTGAATATCGTAAAGAAGGGGCAGGACTTCAGAAGCTCAATTGGAAGAGCGGCTGGACTAGATTCCCAGTGGCCGCGAGTTCGAGTCTCGCCTGAAGTCAAATTTTTCTTTCCATTTTTCTTTAAAATAAAATATATTTCACAAGCATGTGTTAATGCGAAATAATATAAAACAATTACTTACACTACCGCAACAAATATCACCAAACATCTCTCTCCCATCACGCTCCCTAGAGTCCGTCTCCATTACACCGGCACTGAAACAACCCACTTAGCACGCGCCGCCATCAATCTAGTACAAACCATTATAGCACTTAACGCCAAGTGATAAAGAACAGATTAGCTCGCGGTTTATAAATATTTCTGTCAAGTTGTAGGACACGGCTAGTGTCGTGCAATTTAAATCCTTATTCGTATGTAGCTGTGATACAGATTGGTGTTAGTGTGGACGTTAAGATGTTGGTTCTCTGTTTTATGAGTGTTTAATGTTTGGTGGTATTGGACTCGTGTTCATTGGTGTTTGTTTTCACTGAGACTTTATTTTTTTTATGTGATGGAAGTGGGAAGCCAGCATACAGTTCACATTGATGTTAAGTGATGACTGCAGCCTATAGACACTTACACAAAGACCAAGGTCAAAATGCAGATGCGTTATCACTCCTGAGGATCGTTATCCACCTGACCGGAACACGATAGTGCTGAACACTACCGTTTAGCGGCAATTATATTAGGTAATGCGGTGATGCCTACGCCCGCGAGCTCCGTCACTGGAGCTCTATCACCAGTAATGTGTTGAAAATGGCAAACAAGCATGCAGTTCACATGGATTTTAAGTGATGACTGCAGTCTATAGAAATCTTCACAAAAACCAGAGGTCAAAGTGCAGATGCGTTGCACCCCTGAGACCTAAGTTGTTGTGTATCTGGAATAGTTATTATGGGGTCATGCATTACCATCTAACCGAAACAAGATATTGCTGAACACTAACATTTGGTGGCAGATAGATTAGGTAATGCGGTGGTGCTTACACCATCGAGTCGAGTCCCTACGCTGGGACTCTACCACCAGTGATCATTCAGTCTAGTTATTACTTTATAATGATTACAAAGATAAATGTTAAGGTATGTGCGGCCCTGTAATTTCCGGCACAGAGGCATAACACCTTAGGCTTCAGAAGTGGGAACGCATCTGCATTTTGACCTCTGGTCTATGTGTGGGTGTCTATAGGCTGCCGTCATCATTTGACATCAATATGAACTGCATGCTTGTTTGCCACTCTCATTACATAAAAAATAAATATATGCGTACAAGCTGTTGCCCGCTTACTCTTTGATTTTGACATAAAAAGTAAGCCACGTATTTTTCAGACTTTAAATTATGTTCATGCTAAATTTCGTCGTATCTAATCGACTCATTGGATTGTTCGACCAAGCGTAAAAGACAGACAGAGTTACTTTCACATTCATAATATTGATAAGGATTATTATCATGATTTTAATCCATTCTTGTCCAGGTGATAAAAAACCAAAAGATCGTCAGATAACGAAATAATAAGTAGAACTTTCTAACCTGAAACTTATATTCGCTTTTATAATATTAATAAGTCGTAAGTAGTATTACGTAAAATAGTTACAAAATATCGTATCGTGTGGCATTGGAAACGCACACAAAGCATGCGCAGTGGACGCGGTGCACCGAGTCTCCACAGAGCATTGCACTTGTAGAGTCTGTCGCGCACCTCCCTGCTACTTGTTAAGCGGAGTTTGCACGGGTCGACATTACAGCTTGTCGAACCACGTGCGGTTTGAATTTTTTTTGCATATGTTAAATTTTTGACGTGACAACGTCTTAAATTAGGTTGCGGCTCGGAGTCACTCATGAAAAAGTGTAACGCCCGGTAACGTAACGATGAGTCACCGAACGAGAGAGAGAGGCCTGCCGGACCGGCGAATGCCTTTCTACCGAGAAAAAGACGTTGTCACGTAAAATCTTCGCCCGTAAAACCGACTTTACAGGCAACCAGTTTTTTAGATTATGTCCATTGCAAAAGATACAAGAATATTATTTTTGTGTTGAAGTGTATAACGAACTTATTAAGCAAGTTTTTTTTTTATGTAAGTGATGACTGCAGCCTATAGACCCCCACGCAAAGACTAGAGGTCAAAATGCAAATGCGTTGCTAACCCCTGAGACCTTAGTTGTTATGCCTCTGTGATAGTTATTACGGGACTTTATTATATCTACACGTAAGTTTTCCTGTCTTTGTGTGTGTAGAAAATTACAGGGTTCGACAATTTGCTGCTAAGTGACTGCCGTTTAGCTTCTAATATATTAAGTGAACCTGCGCTCTCGAGCTCTATCAGTATCATATATTTTGGCTAGGATGACATAGGTATAGTCAAAGAACCCGCTTACCCAAAAAAAAAAAAAGATCCGGACGAATTGAGAACCTCCTCCTTTTTTTTGAAGTTGGTCAAAAATCAATGAAATATAATTTTTATTACGACCACGTATGGTGGCAATGTGGTCGAGCGGCCCAATTGCCTGATAATTAAAAAAAAAAAATTCAATATTTGATAGATAATACGTCGAAAGAATGAATGTCGAACCAAATATTTCGCGTCTCGCGCTGTGTGAACGCGCCTTGACCCACCCCTCACCGGCGCGTAATGCTTGGTATTTTGTGAGTTATTTCCGTGGCGGTTCGATACGCTTATATGTTATTTGCAGTGATAAAAGATTCGTCAGCGAAGGGTGGCACGTAATTGATCCCTTTCTCTGCCGCATTAGTGATGTCATGTCGGATCAACCATATTATAATTACAAAGTTCACTGGTGCTGGAGTTCCAGTGACGGAGCTCGCGGGCGTAGGCACCACCGCATTACCTGAATATACTTGCCGCTAAAAGGTAGTGTTCAGCACTATCGTGTTCCGGTCAGGTGATACTGTACGGCCCTGTCATTTCCGGCACAGAGCCATAACACCTTAGACCTCAGGAAACGCATCTGCATTTTGACCTTGGTCTTTTTGTGGGTTTCTATAGGCTGCAGTCATTACTTAACATCAATGTGAACTGCATGCTTGTTTGCTATGTTCCTTACATAAAAAAATGTTCTTATTTAGCTCATTTTAACTGTATATACCACAGGGCGAGCATATGTGGTTATTATATTACATACTAGCTGTGCCCGCGACTCCGTCCGCGTGAGAATTTATAAATGTTCAGTATCTACCCAGACGAAGTCGTGGGCGCAGCTAGTATAAAAGTAACCTATGTTACTCCTTATTACATAAGCTATCTGCCAGTGAAAGTCCCGTCGAAATCGGTCCAGCCGTTCCCGAGATTAGCGGGAACAAACAGACAGATAGACAAAAATTGTAAAAAATGTTTTTTCGTATATGTACCGTGTACACATACATAAAAATTTGGTAAAAAGCGGTTATTTTTATATTACAAACAGACACTCCAATTTTATTTATTTGTTTAGATTATCTAAACTTTTTTATTTAATTGGTATTGGATTATCAGCTGATTGCCCCGCTTTGATGGGCCGTTTAAACGCGCCTTAACCCACCCCTCACCGGGGCGTAATGCCGAGTATTTGTGAGTTATTTCCGTGGCGGTTCGATACGCTTGTATGTATTTGCAGTGATAAAAGATTCGTCAGCGAAGGGTGGCACGTAATTGATCCCTTTCGGCGTCGCATTAGTGATGTCCTGTATCTTCACGCCCAGTCTCTCATCTGGTAGGCACTAGGCAGAGAGCGTGGGGCGTTAAATATATAGGTTCACAATTACCTTTTAAGGGTTCTGTGGCTTTACAATTTCGCCATTCGCCTAGGTGATTGAATTGGTATTTTTAAATCAATTAGCGCGTCGTTATTTCAGCCTTCTTTGTAGTAAACAAGCATGCAGTTCACATTGATTTTAAGTCATGACTGCAGCCTATCGACACCCACACAAAGATCAAGGTCAAAATATGGACACCCACACAAAGACCAAGGTCAAAATGCAGATGCGTTACCTCTCCTGAGGCCTAAGATGTTATGTCTCTATGCCGGATATTACAGGGCCGTACATTACCATCTGACCGGAACACGATAGTGCTGAACACTACCATTTAGCGGCAAGTATATTAGGTAATGCGGTTGTAGCTCCGTCTGTAGCTCTACACCAGTTAAAACCACCACTTTCCATAAATATGATCGAAACACTTGTTTGCCGCTTGATTACATAATATATCAGCAGTACAAACACGTACACGTATACCTACACTTAAATCCACACGATACATTGCGAATATAGTCACCATAATCATAATCATAATCATTTATTTTTTTTTATTTTCATTATCATTTTTTTTTTTATCATTTCACCGTTTATAAGGAGACTATGGCTATTTATACACCTACCCCCGGTAGGTGTATAAATAGCTCAGGGATGAGCCGCGTGTGGGTTGTGATATGCTCAGCTGGAGTTAGTGATATGCGCTTTGAAGTTTGATTGAAATGTTCTACTGCTAAAAGATTACTAATATCATGGTGGTTAGTGACGAAGCTCAAAAACATATAATAACTAGCTGTTGCCCGCGGCTTCGCCCGCGTGGATGTCATTTCATATATATTTTTCCTGAATTTTCATTGCTATAAACCTCACGGAGCCCGCGACGTTTCCAACGAATGCAAAACCGTGGAAATCGGTTCGTGCATTCTGGAGTTATAGCGTCAGGAAGGAAAACCCGACTTATTTTTATATTATAGATAGTAAATTTTCAGATTTTTTCGCGTTACGCATATCACGCACTTCATGTGAATTTTACGGCCATTTTATATGGCGTCGGACTTATTGTAGGGTAGTGTCGTAAAAAAGGAACGAGCTTGCAAGTGCGAGATAGCAGCTAGAATAATTTGTACGTGGCACACGTAAAGTTAAACACTAATAAACTCGTGGCCTCGTACGACAAAACGGTGTGACTGTCGGGGTGTGTAAATAATATAGGGATAGCAGCGTAGGTCGCTTGTTTTTGTGTGATTTTTCTTTAACTGCCTCGGTAGCCTAATGGTAGCAGGCCACTATTACTACGCTGAGGTCCTGGGTTCGATTCCCGGGTGGGAATCGAACCCAGGACCATTACGTCTTTTAATGTAATGAAAGTGGCAAACAAGCATGCAGTTCACATTGATGTTATGTGAAGACTGCAGCCTATAGACACACAAAGACCAGAGGTGAAAATGCAGATGCGTTTTGAAATTTTCAAATTGCTCTGCATCGTGTGATGTGTCGGTCATCGGACTTAGAAAGCTTTTGTCGGCATTACGAACATCACGCGCGTCGTACGGATTTTACGGCCATTTATATGGCATCGGGCTTATTGTGCGGCAATGTCGTGAAAAAGGAACGAGCTTCCAAGTGCAAGATAGCAGCTGGAATAATTTGTACGTGGCACGTGTAAAAATAAACACGAAAAAACCCCTAACCGCGTACGGCAAAGCGTGACTGTCCTCGGCGCTCGTTTACGGTTAGGGATATGTAAACATTGGTTGTTCGTGATGTGTGATAGAAAAATGTCTGTAATCAAAGTTCTTCGAATGTCCATGTTAGGGCAACTTGAGAGTATAATGAGTGAGTATAGAGACTTTGGCTTATATCGGGTCTGTAGAACGTTATCTCTTTCGCAGTTTACCTATTTGACGTTCTGTCAACCATTTTGATAAAATTTTGATCAATGCTATCAGTGCTTTCGTAAGCAGTGTGCAACAGAGATAATGCTCTATGAAAGTCGAAACAAGCCGAATTTCTCTTTCCTAAGCTCGATGAATAATATTTCTGGCTGGGTACTGTATGTTGTTATGCTTATGTTACCTGATTTTTATGTGTTTCAATAGTAGTGATAGGGTTTTTTTGTTTTGGCACAAAAGCAGACTTTACCTACGGTAAAAAAGTGTAATTTTGTTGTTGTACTTTTGAAACATTTCTGAAATGTTAAAATTTTTTTATCTGTTAAAATTTTTCAAGAATTCCACTGGATTCATGGAAATGTGATATGTCAGTCATGCCTTAACTTTTTATGGCATCACAAGTTTTTCTGAAGTCATACGAATAAATCCTTAAAACATATAAAACTATTTGTATGCCGCCGAGCCTGCTGTTCGACAATCTCGTAAAAAAGAAACGAGCTTGCAAGTGCGAGATAGCTACTGGAATAATTTGTACGTGGCACGCGTAAAAATAAACAAGAATAAACTCAAAAGTGGCGTGACTGGCGTCGGCGCTCGTTTACGGCTAGAGGTTGTGTAAATTATTGAGACGAGAGTGGCGGGCGCTCGGCTCGAGTTGTGAGACTCGCGCGGAATTATTCACGCGGACTGTACGGTCTAGTGATGTCGATTTGCTTATGATTTTCTATCGATAGTAGAAGGAATACTCCAATGTTAATTTCGAAATCCGTCACTGGGGCTGGCGTTCCAGTGATAGGACTTGAATACGTAGGCACTACCCATTACCTAATGTAAGTTAGTTTTTAAGGTATATATTTGTATGGGCCTTTTGTTTTACTTTAAATGTTCAATTGTTGCCTGAAATAAATAAATAAATCTCCCGCCAATGGTAGGTTTCAGCGCTATCGTGTTTCGTTCAGGTGATAATGTACGGTCCTGAAATTGCCAGTGCAGACATAATAGCTTAGGTCTCAGTAGTAGCAATTTAATGTTGATGTTTGTAGGCTACAGTATTCACGTGTCTCCAATATAAACTGTACGCTTCACTGTCAATTCGTGATATAAAAAGTTGGTGACACTCGTAAAAATAACCAAGAATAAACTCAAAAGTGGCGTGTCTGTCGTCGGCGCTCGTTTGCGGCTATAGGTGTTTTGCGCGATTGGCGGGCGCTCGGCTCCACTTGTCAGACTCGCGCGGAATTATTCACACGGACTGTACGGGAGTGCATGCTTTTCTCGGTCTAGTGATGTGGTTCGTTTGTGATTTTATGTCGACTTTAGGAGAAATTACGATCAATCAATGTCATGCATAATTATTTAACAACAAGAAGTGGTTACCGTTTTTATAGGTGAGTTATTTTAAGTGACTGGTTGGTCGCTTATAAGTAACTTACTTAAGTGCAGTGACCCAAAATGAGTGTTGGCCTCCGATACTCTACATTTATTTTTACTCTACAAGTTTATCGATAAGTTAGGGAGTGTTAGGCGTCAGTCACTAGTTGGTTGAACTCGGGTGGGCGCTAGTTTTCCCGTGATTAGCAGACTGAAGTTAGTGTCGCTCGAGTACTCGCCGCGCATACCTATAGATACGAGTAACTTATAGGGTTGCCACACATGTTATACAGTCTAATGTTTTAGTGGTTGTTTTGCCCGCGGCAAAATGATTTGCCTTCAGTAGTATCGTCGAAACATAAGAGTTAAAATGCAAAATGAAATAATTTTTAAGTAATTGAAAAATCTTGAAACTGTGAGGAATAGTAATTTATTGAATTATTTAAACTAATGCACGCATACCGTCGTGTATAAATAAAAAAAAATTGTTCATAATTCTTGAGAGCAAAATAAATTTAAGTGTCTTGATGACTAATAGAAACTAATATTATCGACCCTACCAAGTCAAAAACGTTTTGCTACGGGTAAATAACCATTAAAAGGTGGGGTGGGTCGGTGTTTGTGTCCCCGCGGGTTAACAAAGTGGAGTCTATGTCGCGCGACTGCACTTAGGGTGCCCACACAAAATAGCGATGCGATACGATTGAGTTGACCATACTTTCAATGTGTTAGACGAAATCGCATCGCAGCAATTCGCATCGCATCGCAGTTTTGTGTGGACGCCCAGACCTCAGATCTGGTTTCCAGTAAGTTTCATGACATTCATCGTACATTGCGTCGATACGGTAATGACTTTCTGTTGGAATTACCGATTACAAAGCAATGTGTAACTAATCTCGCGAAACTATTTTCGTAATGTGAATTCGATTTTATGCACTACAAGTGTTAATTATAGGGTTGTTAGGTTATATAATGTATACTTTCAAATAGTTATTACGTGTTTGATATTTTTCTGAAAATAAATCCGTTAGAGTAAGGTGGCATTGAAAATATGATGCATTAGTTTGTAACGTCTACGCCTACATGTCCTTCAAGAACTTTGTTATTAGTAAATAGTCATCACTACATAAATGCCTTTAAATGAAACAAAAAAAAGTAACTTTAGATTTTTTGAAATTATTTTTAAAACATTATGCTGGATGAATCAGATTAGCATAATAACCCAGTGCAAATACATTTACCCCCTTATTCATAAACGTACATTAGATACGTTTTAGCTATAGAATACTTTGTCTTTGTCAGTTGCATTGTCAAATAGAAATGAAATGGATAGAAAAAGACAAAGGAGAGAGTAGCAACACTTTAGCTAAAGTACGTTTATGAATAAGGGGGTTAGCCTGCAGTAATTCAAGTATTATTAAAATTTAAAAAAAAGTAATTATTAAGTTAAAGTTTTTGTAAAATTTCACACTGGGTTCCATCAAGATATTTGATAAAGTTACTGTAACATTTCACATTCTTCTCTAAGCCTAATAGATTTCTTTAAGTTAGAGAAGGGTGTGAAATATTACAATAACTTGAACTGTAATAATTATCTTGGTGCAATCCAGTCTTAGTAATTTATATTCTAAAAAACATTAAGAAAACAACGGATTCCACATCTGCATAGATTGTAAAACGGGGCCTTCAAACAAATAGAGCATTGCAAAATGAACAGCGTAGAGGTACGCTACGCCGTAGCCGCATTGGCCGGTTACAGCTACGGCGTAGCTTCGTAGCTTAACGATCGTAGGCGCGATTGGCACGCGGTGGGTCAGGTGGGTGAGACATTGCGTCCCCATGGGGTCAAATGTTTACATCATTAGTGGGTCGTCGCTGTATTTGTGAGGATTATAGTTGTTTTGTTTATTTTTTTTTTATTGGTTGGTTTGATTTGTTTTTCTAGTTGGTGAATGAAATTATTGTATGAAATTTAAATTACAAAGGTCAGTTCACGCCTGTAATCCCCGAAGGGGTAGGCACATATAAATGGATGCATTCTGCGCTGCGCTGGGGATCCTGGGTTCGATTCTCGGGTCGGGGACTATCGGAGATAATGGTTTAAAACTTTTATCTCTGGTTCTATTGGGATTTTTCCATTTTCTGGAAGTTTCCCAGTACCTCGTAGTTTGGTAATGTGTCCGGAAATAGCAACAGGTTCGCCACCTGCTACATGGGCCAAAACGTAACCGGCGAGTCGTGGGTTTTTGTATGTATGCTCGAATGCATGCATTTACCACTGCCCACCCCTTGGGGAGAATACAGGCGTGAAGATAAGTAAATACTTATACCTAATCATTCAAATGCAAGTACATCGCTTTCTTGTGAACCACCCAGTGTGAACAGTAGCGCTATAAAATGAGCTCCCTTATTAAAACTCAATGATCAGAACGTGTTGTCGTCAAAAATAATTGTAAAGTGCCGCAGAACGGCGTGGGAGTCGTGGAGTCGTGATTAGTGTGCAAATGCGAGCGGTTAATGCAATCACGATACCCTCCGATATTGTTGTTTTAGGGACTTTTAGACAGGGCTCGAATAAAAATGGAATGTTGTCGGTGGTTTCATTGCGATTTCACAACGTTAGTCGAGGTATGGCGCTTAGGGATTGCTTAGTTAAGCAGCGTTCTTTTGGTTCAATTGTTATCAAATAAATACGTATCATAAAGCTGAGGCATTCAAATGTGAATAAGTTAGTACTTTTTGTACTTAAAATATATTTTTAAAATGATGCAGAACTGCGAGGTATCGTCGTCGAACTTTGATTAATGTACGGAGGCGGAAGGTTAATGCAATCACGATACCCACCGTCTCTACCGATATTGTAGTCTTAGGAAGTTATAAACAGGGCACGAGTTAAAACGAAATAATGAATATTACAAAGCTGAATTATCCAAAACAAAATACTTTACAAATTTACTTTACTTTACAAAATACTTTACATTTACATACATAAATACAAAAAGAAACGCCACGAAACAAACTTCCTTTTTAAATTGAATGAGCAGTGCGTGTCGTTATCAGATATAATTGCAAAAGTACCGCAGAACGGTGAGGTGTAGCCGAGGAGTCGTGATTAGTGTGCAAAGGCGAGCGGTTAATGCAATCACGATACCCTCCGACTTTACCGATGTTGTTGTCTTAAGGACTTTTAGACAGGGCTCGAATAAAAATAGAATTTTGTTGGTGGTTTCGTTTTAAATTCACAACGTTAGTCGATAAAAGGTCTTTAGTAATTGTTAAGAAAGGCAGCAAGCAAAGAGACGAGCGATTATCAATCACGTTACCGTCCGACTGTACGGATTTGTTACCTCGCCAACTTTTAGACATATCCGTAAAAGTTGGTGCGGTAACAATCATAAGATTGATAATGAGTGAATTAATTTATGTTACGCTATATACTAAATTAATTATCGTTTTTTGTGTCTTCTTTACGAATTTAATTAAAGTTGAATTAAATATTTGATCTCATTGACGCCAATGAGACACTGATTAAATAATACAAAGTAATCTGGGAATTAAACGTTTGCTATTTGATTTGATAACGTATCATAATTATTTGAATAGTTAAGTTATAGTCGAGTAAAAATATTTATTGTGTAATAAATAACTTTATTGAATTCAAGGAAAATTAATTAATAAACTTTTTATCTTTTGTTACAGGTATGTTTCTAGGTAATTTGCACACGAGTTGCGTTGCTGGTAAGTACCTACATGCTATAGATTATTCGTTGGTCGTAAAACCAAGTGCCAACAAAACCGGATGTAATTAAACAGTTGTACTTCCAAAGTATTGTTGTTATCTTAAATAATCCACTAAATGGACTATACGAGGATTTAGCTACGAACTAAGATAGCTGTCATTGGCGTAAAACTCATAAATTTCCCTTCTCTATGTTCAAAGCATGAAAGTGGTGCTTATTGTTTCGTAACTCACATAATTAAGTACAACAATTCGATTTTTCAATAACATTTACTAGATACGTGTAAATTGTGGAACGAACTTCCCTCTGAGGTGTTGCCTCGGTGCTACAATATAGGGTTCTTCAAAAATGGCGTCAAAAGAGCCCTTCAGGGCCGGCAGCGCGTTGGCAACTCCCCTGGTGTTGCTAATGTTCATAGGCGACGGTGACCACTTTCCATCAGGTGGCCCGTATGCTTGTCTGTCAATCATCAGACATTAAAAAAAAAAATGCTCTTGCTAATTTTCAGCTTTCTACAAGAAATAACCATAATATTTTTATGTTATGGAAGTGGCAGACAAGCATGCAGTTCACATTGATATTAAGTGATGACTGCAACTTATAGACACCCACACAAAGACCGAGGTCAAAATGCAGATGCGTTACCACTCCTGAGGCCTAAGGTGTTATGCCTCTGTGTCGGAAATTACGTGGCCGTACATTACCACCTGACCGGAACACGATAGTGCTGAACAGTACCATTTAGCGGCAAGTATATTAGGTAATGCGGTGGTGCCTACGCCCGCGAGCTCCGTCACTGGAGCTCTACCACCAGTAAAATATCAACTTTTATGTTAACTTACATACCGAAATCTTCATTTATGACTTTGCCCTGTCTAAGTATTAGCCGGTCTGTGGGCTCCGTAGCGCGCATGCGTCGCGAGGCAGCGGGCTCTCGGCCGAGTGGAGGCACTCCTGCTACACTCTACACTTTATAACTTGTCGTGTAACCTTCATATGGGAACGATTGCCGCTTTGATTTATATAAAGCGATATTTAGTCGCCGGTGGGGTCATTTTTTTATGCGCGTGATATATGACCTTTTTATTTTAGTTTAGACTTAGGCAAATTTTTCACATGTTTAACTAGCGGCCCGCCCCGGTTTCGCGCGGTTGCAATGTTACCCACCCTCTCGTATTCATCTTAGCGTGATATATTATAAAATTTTTATTTCGACCAACTTGGATCATAAAAAAGTAAAAAGCAAGTAATATGGTAAAGCCTAAAGCCTTCCTCGATAAATGGGCTATCTAACACTGAAATGATTCCTCAAATCGGACAAGCAGTTTCTGGGATTAATGCGTTCAAGCACAAAAAACATTCAATCTCTGGAGCTTTATAATATTAGTATAGATGTAACTAGGCTTGTAGAGAGCACTTTTAAATCATCATTTTTTAACTACGTAACTTCACGCCTGTAATCCCCGAAGGGGTAGGCAGAGGTAAATGCATGCATTCAATCATACATGCAAACACCCACGACTCGCCGGTTACGTTTTTGGCCCATGTAACAGGTGGCGAACCTGTTGCCATCTCCGGGCACATTACCATACTCCGGGGTACTGGGAAACTTCCAGAAAATGGAAAAATCCCAATAGAAGCAGAGATAAAGGATTTTTAACCGTTATCTCTGATAGACCCGACCCGGGCATTGAACCCATGACCTCCTGCGTAATAGTAGTGGCCTGCTACCACTACGCTACTGAGGCATTTTTTAACTATTTAGAATGAATTACCATTAATAATAATTAAAAACACAAAATATATTCAAAAGAAACGAAAAGATTGTAATTAAATCATCATCGATCATATTACATCGCTAGCAAAACGTAATTTGTTACATTTGTTTTACGCTTTATGACAGACTAGCTGTTGCCCGCGGCTCCGCCCGCGTGTAGATCGCTTTTTGCGTAAAACTCAAACTGCTGGAAACTCATCAAATCATCTCATGGCATCCCACGGGAACATTTTTTGGAATAAAAACCTATATATCCTATGTATCCAAGTCACCCTCTATGTGTGTGCCAAATTTCATCAAAATCGGTTTAGCAGTTTTTGCATGAAGGGGTAACAAACAAACAAACAAACATACAAACTTTCGCATTCATAATATTTATACGATTATTTAATCCTAAATGAAAATAATAAATGACTGATTTCTGAAGACTCGCTAATGTGCCCGATTTTAAGTCAATCGGCTACCTATTACGGAGGCCTGAAAAAAAACTAAACGTAACTCTGCCTACGTAACGCCTGTAATCCCCGAAGGGTAGGCAGAGAAAAATGCATGCATTCAAGCATACACGCAAACACCCACGATTCGCCGGTTACGTTTTTGGCCCATGTAACAGGTGGCGAGCCTGTTGGCATCTCCGGGCACATTACCAAACTCCGAGGTACTGGGAAACTTCCAGAAAATGGAAAAAATCCAATAGAACTACGCTACCAATAGGCTACTGAGGCAGTTTCGAAAAACTTACTTGCCATGTATTTTTAGTTCAGCATAAATACATAGTTACACAGGTGTTGGTAGTACTACAAAATTATCTGCACATTATATAACTTGAACACAATCAGTACATAAGCAAACGTACAATTAATTATATACACTTGAACATGCACAGACAACAAAGCTTTGATCGAACCGACCAAATTAATATTGCGCATCTCTGTTGGGGAGGGAGTGGGGGGAGTGGGGAGAGCTCTGGGTAATCCGATGCATCTCCCGTATTGTACATGCCTAACGGATTATATGTCCATGTAATTAATTGGTTTTCTATGCTGTACGGTGTATTTAATTATAATTCGTTTTGGTATTATAATGTTGTTGCGTAATTTCAAGGCTGCATTGGTCGAAGTACTCAAAAAATGTATTTATCCATGACTGAAAACACTGACGATTTGCTAGTTAGATTTTTTGGGTTATTCGTCAACTGAAAAAGAAGAAGAAAAATTCTTTATTGATGCAGTCGAGGGACACACGTACGAGACAAGAGAAAAATATGAGAGAGAAAAAAACAACTCACGTAACTATTTACAGATTTACATCTAAATAACCACCCTCAACAACTGTTACATAATATAAAAAAAACCTTCCCTTACACCATCAATAGCTAACAAAGTCTCACGACTGCACCAAATAGCATCCAGTTCAGCATAATGTCAGGCTGAAGCACGACGCTGGTTTTCAACTCGACACAAAGGACCGGACACACGTGTGTCCAGGTGGTTAAACTTGAAATTATTATGACTTGTTATTTCGCCGTCTGGACACGACAATATTTTTGCGTGTGCATATGCAAACTCTGCATATCTTCAAATAATACTGACATGGAATTGTTTCATGAATAAATATTTAAAAACTGCTATTGTAAGTAACTCGAGAACGTTCGCGTGGGCGCTAACACACTATTTGTAAATGGGTGGAGCTTAAAAAAAAAAATTCAAGCAAACAGACCTGCGAACACAAGCGTATTTTACGCTTGTGTTCGCAGTTCTGTTTGATAAGCTTGTGTTCGCAGGTCTGTTTGCTTGAATTTCTTTTTTATGTAATGAAAGTGGTCAACAAGCATACAGTTCACATTGATGTTAAGTGATGACTGCAGCCTACAGACACCCAAACAAAGACCAAGGTCAAAATGCAGATGCGTTACCACTCCTGAGGCCTTAGGTGTTATGCCTCTGTGCCGGAAATTACAGGGCCGTACATTACCACCTGACCGGAACACGATAGTGCTGAACAGTACCATTTAGCGGCAAGTATATTAGGTAATGCGGTGGTGCCTATGCCCGCGAGCTCCGTCACTGGAGCTCTACCACCAGTAAAAATCTCCCCTCAGACCCACAACATGTGGCAACATATCTATATTGAAATCTCTGGTTTCATATAAAAATGTTCATTGATAGGCTACAGTATTCTTTACCATCAATGTAAACTGTATGCATGTTTGCTACTTCATATCTAAAAAAATTTTTAATCAAATAAACAGACATATGTTCTCTGCTATAAGTAGTAAACCTATTATTTAATATCAACATGATAACGACAAACAAAACGTAGTTTAGTTACAAACAACGACGCATTGTTCCCCTCCCTTCTGAGCTGACAGGGTGTTTACGTGGGTGAGTGTACCGACTAGGCTTACCATGTTTTGGCTTATTGTTGCCGGGAATGGGGGTATATCTAAAAAAGTGTTTTTAGTTTTATAGATATACACCGAAACGAAAGTGGCAAACAATCTTGCAGTTTACGGCCCTGTAATTTCCGGCACAGAGGCATAACACCTTAGGCCTCAGGAGTGGTAACGCATCTGCATTTTGACCTTGGTCTTTGTGTGGGTGTCTATAGGCTGCAGTCATCACTTAACATCAGTGTGAACTGCATGCTTGTTTGCCACTTCCATTACATAAAAAAAAAGTGATGACTGCAGCTTATAGATATCTACAAACCAGAGGTCAAAATGCAGATGCATTGCCACCCCTGAGACCCCGGAGTTATTGTCTCTGTGATAGTTACTGGAGGGGCGTACATTACCATCTAACCGGAACACGATAGTCTTGAACACTACTATTGGACGGCAGATAGATGACGTAATCAACAACAACTTAATTTTTTTCTGTGTCCTTGGAGTAGCTGTTATGTGAAGAAGAATTTGATTCTAAAGTCGAACGAAACAGTGCTTAAGTTATTTTATTTTTAAAGAAAAATGGAAAGAAAAATTTGACTTCAGGCGAGACTCGAACTCGCGGCCTACTGGGAATCTAGTCCAGCCGCTCTTCCAATTGAGCTACTGAAGCCCTGCCCGATTGCCTAACTAGCATAGTTGGTAATAGATGGCGCTGCTGCTACCATAAAGCAATGCAATAGATGTGAAGGAAAGATTTGACAAATCGGGCAGGGCTTCAGTAGCTCAATTGGAGGAGCGGCTGGACTAAATTCCCAGTAGGTCGCGAGTTCGAGTCTCGCCTGAAGTCTAATTTTTCTTTCCATTTTTCTTTAAAAATTAAATATATTTCACAAGCATGTGTTAATGCGAAATAATATTAAAAAAAACAATTATTAAGGGTAAAAGCGACTTCTTTACGATATTCAATAAACTGAATAGTCTATTATATCGGTTGCCTAACTAGCATAGTTTGGCAATAGATGGCGCTGCTGCTACCATAAAGCAATGCAATAGATGTGAAGGAAAGATTTGACAAATCGGGCAGGGCTTCAGTTGCTCAATTGGAGGAGCGGCTGGACTAGATTCCCAGTAGGTCGCGAGTTCGAGTCTCGCCTGAAGTCAAATTTTTCTTTCCATTTTTCTTTAAAAATAAAATATATTTCACAGGCATGTGTTAATGCGAAATAATATAAAAAAAACAGTGCTTAAGTTGTGTAGCCAGTAACTACTCCCGTTACACGTACGTTAGATGTACCGCCCCGTAATTTCCAACATAGAGGCATTACAGCTTTGAAGCTAAGGAGTGCCAACGCATCGATATTGAAATGTCTTGTTGTTCACTTGTAATAGTCTCCATCCCGATTTCCTAATTGTAATCGTTATACAGATTATTTTAAGAAAGGCCAGCGAAAAATGTTCTTAAAAGATCTGTTCTCAAAAGTACTTATTTCCTGTCACTGAAGTGTAATTACCGGACGCAGGATCAACCGCAGAATCCCGGGATCTTTTCCCGATTTCCCGGCCACCTGGCCACCCTGGCCAACGGACTCGGATCGCGTTTCGCCCGGCGAGCTGTTAAATGGCCTTGACGATAGTGATGCGCCGTGCCATGATTTATGTATCGGGATATCGATTAATTACGATTGGCACCACGCCCGGTATATGTAACTATGAGATTTCATTACTCTGTTGCTGTATTAGGTGAATATATTGCTCAAACTGCCAATGGATTATTGTTGTATGCCAGTGCTGGCGAAATGTGGCGGACTAAATATTATTATCACATCATTATTTGTACCTATGTTTTCACAAATAAACGGTTTGGTTTGATTTGTAACTTTAAAGTTTATTATTAATTTAATCGAAGCCTAACTGAAACTGCTGATGAAAATCTTTACGTTAGACTATAACGAATGTTTTTTAAGTTCTTAATGTCTCTTTGAACTGACATTTATCTCCAAAATCTTATGTTAAGTACTTAATTTTAGTTTAGAAAAAAAAAACGTTTTTTTTTTAAATTAAAGTATAATTGAAATCTACATTAACCTTTGTTACATGAATGACATATTATTTTATATGTAATGATATATTATAAAGTCGTCACGAAATTAGTCTTTCTTGATGTTACAACCAACCAAAGGCTGTTAGAGAATGCCTAGTGGCATTAAGCCTACCTAATGTACCAGGTGCATTAAAGCATAAATAAATAAATAAGGGTTAATTGCTTAAAAAATCCCTAGATCAGGGAAAACCCTGTTGGATGTTTTCGCGATCTACACATATTGAAACAAAACTATTTTTACGGATTTATCTCGCGTATATTAAACTGTTTCACTAAAATCACCCGCACGTCCTTTACTGGACATTAAACAAAATATTTGTACTATCCATCACTTTCAAGCGCCAGTTGCATACATAACGATAAGTTGTACGGCTGTGTCTGCACTGTGAACCCCTGCCTGCGCATATCTAGCCACGGCTATCCATCTTTCACTGAAGTTCAACCATCGATATTTGTTGTCCCATCACTGTCGGTAACCCCGACGACCGACGACAGGTGGCTGCCTACAAAACAGCCGTCGCTCGCGTACAAACAACCCTCCCTGAACGCACCCTACTTATTTGGATTACGATCAAATCAAATATATACCAATTAGGCGATGACAAGCGATTTTTGTTCGGTGGATTGACACATTGATTTAAATGGATCATGTGTTTTGGCACTTGACAAAATTTATTTTGGAAAAGCAAGTTTAAATGAGTTGACGTTTGCATCGCAAAATTTAGAAAAACAAATACACGCGAGCTGTGTAAAACAATTTTTTTTTTTTGTTTCGAAAAGGAGATGTTGCGAGCTCGGCTCTGGTTCGTACACGTTCTCAAAAAATGGGTAAATTAAAGAAGAATCCGAAAAAAATACAATTAATTTATACAAAAATATATTTAAGAGTTACGACCACATTTAATTCAAACGATTTTATCATTTTCAACTATGTAAAACATGGCGGCGATACTGCCGACACTTGGGATCAATCGATTTCGATAGTATTTATAAGATATTACTTTTTTCTCCAAGTACTATATCAAAATACTATAATCAAAATACAATTTAAAAAATGAAATTGTCAAAATGACATCGCCCGCCATATTCGCCATGTTGGTTTTGAGTTGCAATTCTAACTGCAAATAATGTTTTGTAACTGCAAACAAAGCTAAATAAGTGAAAATATGCATTTAAAAACGATTTTATATTGATTTTGCCTGCCTAATGATGTTGTGTACAATACATGGCCGGAGGTCCATACATTTTTGCAACATCTCCTTTATTGTGTGTCACTTTGTAATATAATTTCGTTAAAAGAGTTTACTGTTTGAATTTATTCGAAATATATTTTCTGTGTATGATGTATTTTTTATCTGCCTCAGTAGCGTAGTGGTAGCAGGCCACTACTATTACGCTGGAGGTTCAGGAGGACCGGGTCGGGGACTATCAGAAATAACGGTTTAAAATCCTTTATATCTGCTTCTATGGGGATTTTTCCATTTTCTGGAAGTTTCCCAGTACCCCGGAGTTTGGTAATGTGCCCGGAGATGGCAACAGGTTCGCCACCTGTTACATGGGCCAAAACGTAACCGGCGAGTCGTGGGTGTTTGTATGTATGATTTAATGCATGCATCTACCTCTGCCTACCCCTTCGGGGATTACAGGCGTTAAGTTACGTACGTTTATGTATTTTTATTTTCATAATTCAAATAATGGAAATAAAATAGGCACGCGCATGTATAATCGTAAAACATGTATGTACAAAGCGTTATTTTTGTTATTTAAAGCTTAATTTCCTTATCATCGTAACTGTAAAATGTGATTGGAGTATGAACGCTTAGAAAAACTATAGTAGGAAAAACTGTTGGATACGTTCTTTGATTGCATTAAGTCCGCCTTTGTTACATAAATAAATAAATAAAAAAAAAAAAAAAAAAAAAACGTAACTTTAAATTAAAATTAAATATATCATGTATGAATTTTTGTATTTATTAATTAGTAAGTACCTATATCAATAGATATATTATTATTATTTTTTTGTTTTGTACTTGATATCATAAGTATGAATAATACTTTTTGTAACTTTTTTTTTTGCTCCCACACCCTAGACTATTTCTCCCATAACCCCATGGTTGACTGTCAGAGAATGCCTAGTGGCATTAAGTCCGCCATATGTATAATGTGCCTAAAAGTATAAATAAATAATGTGCATGTGCATAAATAACTTCACGCCTGTAATCCCCGAAGGGGTAGGCAGAGGTAAATGCATGCATTCAAGCATACATGCAAACACCCACGATTCGCCGGTTACGTTTTGGCCCATGTAACAGGTGGCGAGCCTGTTGACATCTCCGGGCACATTAGCAAACTTTAAAGTACTGGGAAATTTCCAAAAAATGGAAAAATCCCAATAGAACCAGGTATAAAGGCTTTTTCACCATTATCTCTGATAATCTCCTACCCGGGAATCGAACCCAGGACCTCAGCGTAGTAGTAGTGGCCTGCTACCACTAGGCTACCGAGGCAGTTAAATAAATAAAATCATGTCGTATTCGAATATAACCGTCGTCACACCTCGATTGCGTAACCACTTCCATGTAAAATTACTCGATAGCAATACACCTTTTATAGTGTGTATATATCTCACCATAGTGTAGTTCCACGTATCCATATATCGATAGTTGTTTCTTCATTGTTTCTGGGAAGGTCGGCCCTTATAAATCTGATAGAAAGATAAAGTTCAATTCTGATAGATATCGACTATCGACTACGAATTAATAACCGGTGTGAGTCTTCTAAATAAGCGGTTTTTCTTCTTGTCATGGATAAACATAGCACTTTTTATAAAGCAACACTTTTTAATTATACCGGCACGTCTCTTGAGTAGTCGAGGAATTATATTTCCGCAGACTTGACTCACATTGAGTGTAAAACGATTTTACTACTTTTATATACGCAAAATAAATCCGTAAACCCTGGGGACCTATTTCCCGAAACATGAAACGCTGTTGGATTGCTATTTCACTGGTAGTAGAGCTTCAAAGATGAAGCTCACGGACTTAGGCACCAGGCCCCACTGCATTATCTAATCTACTTGCCGCTGAATGGTAGTGTTCAGCGCTATGTGTTCCGATCAGGTAGTAATGTACGGACTTGTAATTTTCGGCGCAGAGGCACTACAACTTTGGTCACAGAAGTGGGATCGTAAGATACGTTGCCAGGTTGCCAATTAGAAATTTCGAGTTTTATGTAGTTGTTTATAGGTTTTTTTTACTTACCATCAATGTAAACTGTGTTCTTGTTAGCCACGTCATGACATAAAAATCGCTATTGAATCGTTTTATTGTCTCACTGTACCCATTGCGTGTGATGTTGCCTAGAGCAAGACAGCCAACCTATTCAATTGCGATTCAATGACTTATTATGTTACGAGACGTTTTGAAGCGGCATCTGACCGCATGTAACATATCACCTCATGAATGGGAATCACTTGCCCGTCAACGAACAGAGTGCCGTAACGTAACCACCAAGGCTTTTGCCAGTTTCGAAAAGCGTTGTCTTCAAGACCTTGACTCCAAACGCCTCGCCAGAAAAGATCGCCCGAGACCCATATACAATCACACCCTTAACCAATCCGGCCAGTTGCATTGTCGGTCTTGCAACAGGACTTTCCTAACAAATAGAGTGCGAGCCATATCCGCTCACACTCACGAATCTAGCCAAGCTTTTCGCCGTTGATGGATACGAGAATTACCACAGTTTAACGCAAATCACACGAAAGGACCTGAGTAAGCCTTATTCTCGAATTAAAAGTCAGTTTAAAACCCCGATTACATCTCATATATCACGTCATATAATCCAATCTGTCAACGTTCAACAACGCGATGTTCAGCGACAGTTTATTTATAGCACGATAAATGGCGGTAGAGTAATATTAGAGTGATTTTTAAAATGAAAATAACGCCCACGCGTAAAAATGGAGTATTGCTATATGGAACAGCACACCACAGCACAATTAAACGACTTATTAAGTCGAGAAATTCTGTAATATGTAGTAAACTATAATATATAATAAAGTATAATCATTTATTGACAAAAACATTTTTACAATGTTTAATATTGAATCCATAGATTCCCGAACTAGTCTCCGAGTAATAACTTAAGTTAAAGTCATTTTGTCATAAATATAACATAAGGTAGATATATCAAGTAATCAAACATTTATTCAATATATAAGTATATCGACATGCTGCACACCAACTCCATAATCCCTTCAACCCGTCGCAAATCACACTTTTATTTGGGAAGCAATATGGAGAGTGGAAATGACACTGCACCGCCGACTTCCGACCCCTTGCACACTTGTACAGGTGTCCGTTCAACCCTGCAAACTAATATACGCTCTAATGGGACGCAATAAGATTTTATTTTATACGTTACCCGTATAAAGTGACCACGCATGCGTGGTTAACGGCAGCTTGTTTCCCTCAGTCGCAATTCGCCGTCGCGCTGCTGTGACGTGTCGCGGCGCGATGAACGCTAGTGATGTGAAAACATCGATACCGCGATCCGTTATCCTTTTGTTTGTGTTTCTTTGATGCGGTGAGTGTTGTGCCGTTAATGTTTTGGACTCGATATACGCGTGTGTAGGGATGTGAAACGTGCGCCGGTGTCGAGTGCTAGTTTTATGCTTTAATAATGGAGGCATTAGCGGGGCTGTTGTCGTGAGAGGTTACGGTGGCGATGCGTTCGGATTTTTTGCGGACAATCTTGTGATAGTGCTATGCGTTAGTTTCAATAATTATAGTTATTATTTTAGTTCAATGTAAAACATATATTTTCAATCACTTGTAGTCTTTTCGGTAAAAAAATATAATATTCAATAGGAGCCTTATAAGCGTGACAACTTGAAAGCGGCGGTGAAATCGTTTTCAGTCAAATATTTTTTTTTATTGATTGAGTGCCTATTGCACTGTAACTCAATCCAGGGTGTTTACACTACAGTATATCCTTTTTTAATATACTTCTATGTCGATGGGTCCTATGTATATGGGCCAAAATGCAAAATTGCAACTTTACAGGAGAGACCTCCAAAGTTTAAATTTACTATAACTTCAGATTGATAAAACCGAAGTTTACGAATCTTTGCTTGTTTACTAAGACAACTTTCCTCGTCATTTATGCTATGGTATTTTAAATGTACATTTATTGGTTTTTATTTTACGTCACATTAGCCCTACGTTAATTTTTGTTAAAATTATTTTTCTTTAAGAACACCCTAAAAGGGCCAATGTGTCATATTGGCCATTATACGCGTATTACGCTAATCAGCGTAAAATGTTTATATTTTTAATTTGTTACCAAAAATATCAATTAATAAGTGAAGTAATTGATAAATTATTAATTAAAATACAAGCTATTTCTATATTGAGTTATTTATGTCACATTGACACTTATACGTTTTACTATCTGCTAACCTACTAACTGACTTTTCAGTTAGATTCTTTCAATTATAAAAAAAGGCAATAGTTTTTTTTCATTAATTGAAATAACAATTGAATTTGCCTGAAATCTATTCTTATGGACCCGTATTTTTGGTATTTTCATGATCAAAAAATTACATCAATTACATAAGGACACTGTTGCAAGAGATCTTACGTTGATTAATAAAATAATATAATATTACTAACTGCACATTATATTTTTGTAAATAAAATTACAAACTTATAAACTTATCTGATATAAACAAAATAATTTAAAATCTTTTTAATATAATCAAGTAATAAAACGACCAAATTCAATATTAATCAGTAATTCTCACTAAGTTTTCATTAATTTTCTTCATTTTCGCTTTCATTAATTGCATTTGTTTGCAATGTCTTAAATGCTAGTAAATTTGGGTAATGACTAAAAAATATTCTCCCTATAATATTTCATCGAGATAAATCAAGCAATTCTTTCTTCTTGGAAGGTTGTATTGGTAACAGCTGATTGTAAAATAGTTGCAGAGGAATTTATGTAGGTCCCCATTTATTGTAGCACCACAGTTCCAGGGCACTCCGTTCGCCGTAGGATAGAGTATCGGCATCCTGGGCGTTGACATATCGAGCGAAGTGCAATTCGGGAGTGATATTGAGTGCAAGACCAAGTTGGCATCCAAAAAGCTAGGGGTGCTTAACAAAGCGAGGCAGTATTTCACAACGGGGCAGCTATTACAGCTTTATAAGGCCCAAGTGCAGGGAGCCCCATCTGGAATACTGAATAGACGGCAGTCCTCAAATACCAGCTTGGTCCACTTGACTCCCTTCAAAGTCGTGACGTTCGTATTATTAACGACCCGGGACTTCTACGATCCAGACCTCTTAAAGGACAAACGCCGGAATAGAGCAGTCTGTACCCTACCAACTCTCAATACTTCCTTCTCACAGAATTTCTACAATTTTCTAGGGCCCTTTCTATATAATAAACTGAATACTATTCTCAACATATATCCCCAACGTAAAACGTATTGCAAACGATTAGTTACAAAATATTTAAAAACTCTGGATTATGACACTACAGAAAAAATCATACTTACTTTAAAATAAGATTGTATACAACTTTGGAATATTATATATATATATATATATATATATATATATATATATATATACATAATAGGTATTATAATCTAAAATGCATATAATTTAAATACTTATTATACATATCTATAATAAATAAACGTAGTGATAAAATAACGCAAAACTTACCTATGACCAAAACTTACCTATTACTCACCAATACTCCTTTCTAGACACGTAAATTCCGCTCCACCACGCAGCCGTCACACACATGCACACAAACACACACACACACACACACACACACACACACACACAAGCACATACACACACACAAGCACATACACACATACACACGCACACTCCACATTCACTCACCTACAAACGCTCTCTAGCGAACAACAAAACACACCCAAATAATTATTGAAATCAAACTGTAACTCGCCTTTTCTATTGCGCTTAAATTTAATCTTAATTAGATATTGTCATAAATGTCCACACGTTTTCTTTTTTTTTTTATATATCTATATTTTTTTGTAGCGGCAATAATCTAGGCAGTGTTTTTCTTTTTCTCTTACTGTGTCTTGCTGTAAATTGAGAACTGTCTGCGGGAGGGGCCTGGCGACCTGTAGCACAGATTTCATTTAGAAACCTATTTCAGGCACCAGTCCCTCACAAAAATAGGATCGAAGTGCACAAGTACTGTATTAGCAATAAGTACCTATAAGCCTAAAATTTGTGAAGGAAATTAAACGTTTTTTTACTTTTTTTACTTTACTTTTACTTTTACTTACTTACAGGCTCGAACATCTGAGCCATTGGGAGTCTGTACGTTTTATATCGTCTCTACAATAGTGAGTGCTCTCCTGAACTATTTGAAATATATTTGATGTGCAGTTCTCACGTTTGTTTTTGCCCAGAACGTGTAAATGCCGTATAAAGAGTATTTCAGGGCTGGCAGCGCGTTGGCAATTCCCCTGGTGTGGCAAATGTTCATAGGCGACGGTGACCACTTTCCATCAGGTGGACCATCTGCTTGTCTGTCAAGTCAACCTAAACACAATTAAAAAGGTCTATCGGTACTTTGCTTTCTTGTTCGTACTGCCTGATCTAAGTTTTTCAATGTGATTTTCAATAGTAAAAAGAACCGGCTGGCTAGAGCTGAGTGTTATATTACATGAACCACTTTGGACCCCTCCATAATTCAAAATCTGTTTAACGTAAACACTAGTTCTATGTAAAATCCAAAGATGTATTTATAGGAACAAGATAACAATACGAACAAGTATTAGACTATATTTCTTTACTTTATTGGATACCCATAACAATAGCTGTTATTTAAAAATGTGAGATCTTAAAGCAGGTTAGGTTAGGCAGGTTTGACTTCACCAGTTCATCAGATTTTGTATTCATCACAGTGCGGCCGTTGCCCCGTTTAACGTAGTATAAGTGTCAAATCGGCTGATTGGTCCAAAACATAAACAAACGCGCCGGATTTGCCCGCGTACAACTCTCTAACTACACTTAGGCCCTTGTACGTTTAAATTAATGTTACATATACCGTTATACTGTCGTAAAATATCGTGTTTCTATGCAGAAATCTTTTGTTTTTTTAAGCTCACATGATTAATTATATCGATAAGATGCGTTTACAATAAAAAAGTCAAAATGGCCAAATTGTTAGTTGGGCCCTTATACATAGGACCCATCGATATTTTTTGCTCGTCGTCTTGCGCCAACTACGTAACGTAATTCATTAGACAGTTGTGGCGCATGATTCGTATTGTGTACATTATTATAATATATACGATGTATGTAAGGAAAAAAAATGCCGTATATCTACGTTGATGCTTTTTGGTGCAACAAACAAAGCACAATACGCTACATAAAACTAGGAAGAACTATATTTACTGATATTTAATTTAGATCTTCGCCTGATAAGAACATATTAACACTTTCAATAGTATCGCACCAAATATACAAAAGTACAACACACGCTTATCATATGAGAGTGCAGAATTCTCTGTGAATATCAGTAACAATAAATGTGAACTTAGATATAATCTTGGTATAGTATAGGTCGCCTCCATTAGCCGATGCTGATCCAATGCTCCTGCCGCCAGGTAAAGATCGAACGTGCAGAGAGCGGGCAGCTGTAGCCATAAGAAAATCTGCGTGTTTATACGAACCTACTTATTTATGTAAAAGAAGGACGCTCTGTACTCTCTATATCTGTGTACCCTTATTCTCTGTATATGTTATTAACTTAAAGGGGGTTCATTTGTTTCCATTTATTGCCTCATAACTGGCAAAAACAGCATACATTTTTTATTTGGTCGTAAGAACTCAAGACTTCATGCAGAACATATCTGTTGCTAGATATTTTTTTCCCCAGTTTTACTAAAAACGGTGTTGTACACTTCCTTAATTTTTTCTTGGATTTATAAACGATACTGCGATTTAAATGTCTGGTTAATTGGTTTTTTTAAAGTATCTATCTATTGTGTTGTATTGCTTGGCGATTTGATGACTAGTGGTTGTTTATTTTAACTCTGTCTTATAAAGCTTAAGTTATGTTCAAATCGTAGTTGTGGTTTTAACGTTACTTACGTTAGTGACTATTGCATCACATGAATAATCCGATTTTCATGCGCCAGCTCTCTTATACGAGATCCAAATCCCGCAGCACTTGTATTTGTAAATACACGGTATCTCCGTCAGCGATGCGAGTGCTGCCGCTCCATTTGTGCGGACAATAATAATGAGCTTTTAGTTGTTTTCTGCACCCCGTAACATGTATTTATAATTACAGAAGATATTGTCATGTAGGTAGATTAGGAGAACCTAATGGTAAAAAATTCCGCTAACTATACACCACTCCCTTTAGAAAGCGATCTGGGCTCCGCCGGCGCACTTATGTTTGTAAATACGCGATATCTACGCCAGCGATCCGGGCGCCGCCGCCGCGTTTATGCGGACAGTAGAAATGCGCCTTGCGTTGTGTTAATCGTATTGAGGGTTACTATTGGAATAGGGAAATATTTCAAGAAAATATTTGTTAGAATTCTTAAGGAAACGCGATAATTTATTAAGCGCAACAGACATGACACTTTGACGTTGTAGAAGAGAGAGCAGCGCCTCTAGTGGTAGGAAACGAAATCTTTAAGTTACGTTCATAAATAAAGTTGCAAATTGAACATTTACAAGGATAGTTATAATCTACTTTAATATACACAACGTTCGCCCCGGGCCCTTTGCGTTCATATTAATTACGCACTCAGTAAAAAAACGGCACCTATCTCAGCTAAACGGCATGATTTGATGGCCACCAAGTTACCGAATACGCCTGCAGAACGTACCTATATCATGCGCTGAAAAAAAAAACAAAACATCCTAAAGCCGTGTCTGACGGCACGCGTCTATCGTGTATTTGTTAATTTGGCTCACTCCCCCTAAACTCCCTCCCCCTTACCCCCACCACGCCGACATACGCTCCCGGTGTTCGGTAACGTGAAATTGCTTCGGCCTTTTTCTCCTTTTTAGGGTTCCGTACCACAAAAAGAAATATACACTTATAGGATCATTCATGCGACTGTCTGGCCGTCTGTCACTCCCAAATTGCTAGGAAAAATGAAATTAAAAAGTCGGTTACTAAATATGGACGCAATTTCTAAATGTATTCACTCCAAAAGACTGAAGAGGTTTAGAGCATGTATTCAAAAATACATTCAAATACCCATAATTTGCCAGTTATGTTTTGTTCTATGTGCATAGTGGACGATTCTATTGCCATCTCCTGACACATTACTATACCATACGGACAGTAATGTGTCCGGAGATGGCAACTCAAACAACAACAAACAGCACTGGGAAACTTCCAAATAATGTAAATTAAAAAAAGTTTATAGACTTAATTTTATCACCCCTAATCTCTTAAATTACTAAATTTGACATTTTGAAGAAGATACAGACAGGCAACAGTTCCTTAAAATCCTTTCTTTTGAACATTGATAATGCTTTCATTACGTACGTAACGCTCCGTGCGCGAGCCCGAACGCACTTGGCTGATATTTTTTGTCGCTTCCGTCCCCCCACCGCACGTATCCCCCCTAATTTATTAGGGGCTCTGACAAAATGGTTAGCTCTTTACGCTCGATTATGGCGAGCGTTTAGACGCGTCTGTGCTTTCGATGTCGTTTGTTTGGCGATTGTTTGTATCTTTCAAATTGTATAACTGTTAATCTGGTTCCTTCTTTCTGTTAATAAAGTACTATTGAATGTAGTCAACATTGATTGTAAGTCAATGGGGCAGAGTCCTGACCTAGCTGAAACGGCCCGACAAAAGAGCAGGGCGCTATCTAACTTACGAAATAGAAGCAAAGGTTGTTAACGTTGATAGTAAATCTGTAGACAGAAGCGTAGGGTGCTACTTATGTTCTACGAAGTCCATTAATTTTGTCTAGTAAGATAAATGATGTCAGAGTAATGATATGCTTGACTCGATAGTACTAATGCAGATAGTACTAGTTCAATTAACCGAACAACGCAGGATGACACTGCCAATCTTGCGTGCACTCACTACCGCCCCATTGGAATGGTTTGACTGCCATTGTTCGGTTGACCGACTGCACTAGTGCAGGATTTCTCTTCCAAAAGAAGAAAAATCTTCCGCTAGTAGACGGTGGGTCGTCACGTACCGACGCCGGCTAATTTGTTAAAATTATTGTTCTCATACCACAACTCAAGACCAAGAAACTAACTCAATAGAGTCTCCGAAGAGAAATAAATAATGAAACATCGATCGCAAGTAATAATAGAAGACATCATATCGCCCTGAGTTCGTTCCCAGCGCGAAACGTTGGAAAATTGTAGAGCTCGCGGAAGTTGCGAGCGGAGGGAACACGAGCGAAATTAAATGGAAACTAGAGTCGCGGGACGTCGCCTTACCCGTGATGATATTGCGGAAGGTTTTGTTAATAGTATGACATAACTTCTTCATCGCTATTGCTCTAATAGGCGATTCGAATAATCTAAATTCAAATCTCTGTGAAATAAAACTATTCTTAAGGATTTACCTTGCGTATATTAAACAAAAATGATTTTTAAAATCAACCCGACTAAAAATCACACAGTCGTTCCGTTCTTGAAGTCTACGATCCTTTGCCTCTAAGTCAGATATTACACTGTCACACATTACCATTCAGCGTATCACAGTAGGTTAGTCCTACTACTATCCTACACTGCCATTTAGCGGCGAATAAAGACCACCAGATTATTACTACCAAAAATAAAAATGCCCGAATTGACCCGGCATTATGTTCGTCTTCAAACAACTTACAAAAGTGACTGGCTGTAATTCCATCGACAGGACTAGGGTTGTCGACATTCCTTTGCCTGATTAAATTTTGATAAGCTTTCTAACTTTAATTTTTGAAATCCGAAGCGTGTTAATTAATGATGCGTCTCCATTCCATAAAAAACTAAGCCCGGTACACGATGACTTATTGAGATGCCACAAAAATGTAGTGTTCAGCACTTATTACGATTACCTACTAGGTGATTGGCCCCGTAATAACTATCAAAGTGGCAAAAATGCGCATGACTTACGGCCAAATACTCAAACGTCACTTAAATCTAAGTGGGACTTAAAAGTCTTCTGTCTTTATAAAACACGTTAAAAACGATAGAGACAGCACACATTTGAGGGTTGCTTAAAATTGAGTGACGTTTGAGTATTCGGCCATTAGGATGGTAATTCATCTGTATTATGGCCACCGCTTTTGGCGTAGATGTCTATAGGCTGTAGTATTCACTGTGTACTGCACGCTTGTTTGTGCTCCCAACTTATCAAGAAAAATAGGATTTTATTGTATCACGGCTGACAACCCTACTACCGCCGCCGCTCCGCCACCCATCAAACTCGATGTTAAACATAATTTCAAAGGAATCGATAATATAATCTGCCTCGTCCGATGTATTTATAGGCCACCGTTCGTACTGCGCTTTTCGCTCGATTGCCACTGTCGTGGTGGCGCGCATTCTCCGTGTTACGTTCATTTATTCTTGTAAAGTTGCTGCTTGTTCATATCACCGTGACGAATCGTCTGTGATGTATTGTATTTCCCAAAAAAGCGTTGTGAAATTATGCAACGTAATTGCATTTACAGTTTTAAATGTTACGTTTTAACTTCCCGTGATAGAAGGACAAAGGTTTTATTAAGGACTAGCTTTGCCCGCGACTACGTCCGCGTGAGTATTTATGTTTGTTCAGTATCTACCGGGACGAAGTAGTGGGCGCAGCTTGCAGCCTAAGTTACTCCTTATTACGTAAGCTATCTGCCAGTGAAAGTCCCGTCAGAATCGGTCCAGCCGTTCCCGAGATTAGCGAAGCCGAATATTACAAACAGACACTCCAATTTTATTTATTTGTATAGATATATGTTTTTTATTTTTATGTCCTGAAGTGGCAAACAAGAGTGCAGTTAACATTGATGGTAAGTGAATTCTGTAGGCTAGAAACATCTACATAAAACATAGATTTCCTGGTGTAAGGTCATCATTTGAGTCTCGAGTCGGAGAGTAAATGTTACCGGGATGTTTCCATCTTTCGAAAGTTTCCTAGTTCCACTCTCAGAGTTGGGTAATCTGCCTGAAAATGTCATTAGGCTCGCCACCTTACATGGGACAAAACGTAATCGTATCGTAATCGATCGTAGGCTTCTGCATGAACGCATTCAACAAATTGTTTTATATTATTTCGCATTAACACATGCTTGTGAAATATATTTTATTTTTAAAATGTATTTCACATTTTTGCCTAACTAGCATAGTTGGTAATAGATGGCGCTGCTGCTACCATAAAGCAATGCAATAGATGTGAAGGAAAGATTTGACAAATCGGGCAGGGCTTCAATAGCTCAATTGGAAGAGCGGCTGGACTAGATTCCCAGTAGGTCGCGAGTTCGAGTCTCGCCTGAAGTCAAATTTTTCTTTCCATTTTTCTTTAAAAATAAAATGCATTCAACAAACTTTTCGAAAGTACTGTTTTGAAGTTCTGTACGCCTCAAGCTCTGGAGCTCTTCGACGTTTCCTTTAATTTGGTGGCCTTCAACAAATGACGTCATGTCCATCGCTAATGGCACCAGTAAACAAAATGTAAGCTGTAAAAGTCGTTTGGGGCAATTAGTTTAATGCAAGACGTTGGTCGCATCTCACGAGCCGCTCCATTATTTACGAAGTCGGTCGAGCAGTTAAGCGTAGGATGGACAGACATTATTATTTCTTCAGGGGAATTCTTTTCTAGTGGAACTTTGCAGAACTCCTACGCACTAAAATCTCTCTGTGTTCTTTTTCGGCGCTTTTTGTTGCCGAGTCATGGAAAAGCTCTCGTTACTTCTACGACAATCTGCAGAGTACCTCACCTATAAAGCAACTGCCTTTGATAAGCAAACGCTGGGGTCTTGAGTTCGATCCTCGATTTGGGAGATATTCGCAAGTTTCCCAATGCCAGATAGTGAGCTCCTACACCTATCCTTTAATTAGAACGTTAAGTCAACAACAAATGGCGACAACAAACAAAATGTACCCGTACTAATTACTTCGAAAATTCAGTAATCTATCGAACAAAAAAAATGTTAAATAAAAAAAATTTCTCAGTTGACAAATAATACAGGAATTAGAAACATAAGATAATTAAGTATATTAATTATTTTCATAATTCTTGCATAAAAAAACACACACACACACACACACGCACGCACGCACGCACGCACGCACGCACTAATACACAGTAAAATATCTTATCATTTAAAGGACGAAAAGCGAAGGTTTTTAACATCATGCTACTACTTACTAAGAAAGGTTCCTACGTGATCAAGCGGCCAGTTCCCTGATATAACATAATTGATCAATTTACAAATTAATTATTGGAATTAGCCGAATAGTTAATTTTGTTTATCGTACATATACCGATGACTATGATATGTGACTTATCATTATGTACAATACATTATTTGTTTGCTACATGAATGTGTACCTGCCACTATCTTTTCACAATTTAATGTACCCTACCTTTAGTAATGTATACAATCAACACCGTGCTGCTCTTTAATGACTGTTATTTTATTATTTTTACATATATAAAGTAAATCCGTTATTAGATGTAAGATATATATATATATATATATATATATATATATATATATATAAATATAAATAAAATCTAAGTACCTGTAAGATCTGTGGATTTTGTGAATCAATAAAAAAAAAAAAATTGTAATAGTCCTTTGGACAAATTAGTTTAATGCAAGACGTCGGTCGCTTCTCACGAGGCCTTCCATTATTTACCGAGTCGGTCGCGTCATTAAGGTCAGGATGGATGCCTGTGCCACAATTCGAGTTGGATAATGTGCCTGAAGATCTCAATAAGCTTACCAGTTGTTACGTAGAACAAAACTTAACTGGCGAAACGTGGGTGTTTGCTGTGTAATTGAATGTTTGCATTCACCAGTCTTCAGGCGTGAATATATGTTTAACCCCAAGAATCTCCACTGAATGTATTATATCCAACAAATAGCAAGGTAAAAATCTGACAAGAACGTCCTAACATGAATGGCCTCTAACTGCCAGACGGGAAAATATGCGGTTGGCGACCGCGGTGAATCACGGAGCGAGTCGACGTGACAATATCGCTCGGATATCGATATCTATGAGGGGCGCGTGTCGCCTCACTAGGGATTTGCTTAGTTTTTTATTATTTTGATAGAATAGCCGAAGGTTGGTTTAGAATTCTGATGACACACACATATATATATATATATGAAATGGAAGTGGTAAACAAGCATGCAGTTCACGTTGATGTTAAGTGATGACTGCAGCCTATAGACACCGGTCAAAGACCAAGGTCAAAATGCAGATGCGTTACCACTCCTGAGGCCTAAGGTGTTACGCTTCTGTGCCGGAAATTACAGGGCCGTACATTAAAAATATTACATATTATTGTGCGCGGCGGGAAGCTGTTGCTTATAGAAGCTGTTGTGAAATCGCTTCAGCCATAATAAAACGTTTTCAGCCATAATGCGTTGCGTTAGAATCCAATATATTAAAAAACATTGAACCCAAAAGTGAAGAGACGTAAAAAAAATCAATATTAAAAATTAAAATGAACATTATACCGTACCGCCACCGAAATGTAGTGTTGTGCGTGTGTGACGTGTTCGTTTGTCGATAAAGTGATGTGCCGTGTGTAGTGCGATGGAGTACCGCGCACCACACCCCCTCCAGAACGGCGGCGCGCCCTTCTTCCCTCACCCCGGTAAGTTTCATTACATTTAAGAAACTAAATACCTCATTAGTCTAGTGAGCAGAATGCTACTGCAACGATCCGAACCTGAGTTTAATTTTCGAGTCGGAGATAAATTTTATTGTGAATTTAATTATTTTCGGCAATACCCGTCCCGTGGAGATTGGTTATGTTCAATCGAAGAAATGTTGGGTTATTTATCCTACCCTACCTATCGGTTATTTATTTGTATAAAGTCTAATTTGCAATGTTTTTGGATGACCGGAAACTTTTTCGATGGTTCCTGGAGATAGGCTGGCCACCTTTTACATCGTACGATTCGCCAGTTACGGGCGAATCATGTGATGAATGTTAGCATCTTTGGTATGAATACTGTATCAAACATTTGCAATGTGACTGCAATGTCATACTTGTCCTAATAGCAATTTTCAAAGGAGGACGTAGCCTTTTGCATTCAAATCAAATGTATTGAAGTAAACGATAGAATTTTGTGAACCGCTCATCAATTTGACTGGACAAGTCTTACTGTCCTTTCAAGATAAACCCTGTAGCAATAAAATAAGTTCAGATATCCTGTATCCCTATATATATTGATAAAAGCTACCGAGATTTGAAAGAAACAAACCCAACATATTTCGTCCTACTCCCAGAGGATCGCGAAGGCGAAGGAATTTTGTTTTTGGCGTAAGGGTTACTTTATAAGTGGAACGATGTTCCGAATTACCTTCTGTGATAAATTGCCGCTATTACGAATTGCCGCTTTCTGGGGGCCGATTTATGTTAATGGATGGACAAGGCTTTCAACTAGACCGCCTGAGACCTCAAAACGTTACCAAGAAAGATAGGATAAGGGAAAGAGAAAAAAAATTGTAGCATAATATGGCTCACAAATGCAGGTTTGCTAGGTGTTTGTGTCCAGGTTTTGAGTCTGATGTCATCCACGGGGCCATCGTTTCAATTTCCAAGGGTACTATTGTATTACCAATTATATCCAAGGGTACTGTTGTATTACCAATTATAAAACCCACTTATTTCCGCCAGAGAAATGTTTAGCGTACAACAATTACATATTTGTAACAAACTTTACTGGTGGTAGAGCTCTAGTGACGGAGCTCGCGGGCGTAGGCACCACCGCATTACCTAATATACTTGCCGCTAAATGGTAGTGTTCAGCACTATCGTGTTCCGGTCAGGTGGTAATGTACGGCCCTGTTATTTCCGGCACAGAGGCATAACACCTTAGGCCTCAGGAGTGGTAACGCATCTGCATTTTGACCTAAGTCTTTGTGTGTGTGTCTATAGGCTGCAGTCATCACTTAACATCAATGTGAAGTGCATGCTTGCTTGCCACTTCCTTTACATAAAAAAAACAGTTGATTTTCATCATTGCATCATGCGTTCGAGTATGTACTGAACTCAAAGTAAACATTTCGCCACTTTTAATTAATACACATTATTCATAATAATTGATCTCATCTGTTTGTTGCGTCAATATTCATTGGGTCGCGATATTTTAATACCTCGATAATTGAATCACGGCCTACAGAACGATTAATTGGTTATTGTAATTTGTAAGCAAATAATGTTTAAGCTGTGTTTACCTGTTCCCATTATACCAAGCTTAGGCTTTTGTATTGGAATGAGTGTGAATGTTTCGATCGTGGTTAGTTTTATGCAATGGGGAAGAAGACTCTTGAAATTCAAAGGGAAAGTAATCGATGTCGATGTCGGTCTCGGTGTCGGTCTCGGAAATCTCTCACTGGCATAATGTCCCGCGCGTGTGTCCAATAAAGTGTGTAGTGTAAAGACAGCAACGAGGCGTGAATTTGCTCAATTTGTATCGGGTTGGTTTTGTCTTATTAAGTTCAAGATGGTATGTTGTACCATTCTGTGTTAGTGTTTTTGGAAATATAAGCACGAACAATTTACCATATAAATATGACTATCGATATCGATATATTCTCTACGATCGTCACTAGCATAGTGTCCCGCGAGTGGGTATCTAATAGAGCGTGCTAGACAGCAGCAAGGCGCCGACCGCGTGAGGAATGGCGGCCCGTGCGACCTCGCTCACTTTATATCAGGATGGGTTGTTCGTAGTTTCAGATTGTTCGCAATATTTATTTGTGCCAGAGGAATGACGAGGTTTATTGGCAATATACGCATTAAATCTGGTGAAGCGCGCATGGCCCCGCGGCTGGTGTAGATCGGAAGCGATCTACTCGGTTAAGCGATACGGGCGCGGTCGGTTGTGTGATGGGTGACCGCTAGTTACCGCAAATTAATATGCGCGGTTCGGAGGTCACGTTAAGCTAGTCGTCGGTTTCGGTTGCTGTCGATAGATAGTCGTTAAACCTTGTCAGAGGCCTTATAGGTGGTTTGAAAACACCCGACAACGGATTGCCCACTAACCCTTATCTCCATCAACCCGCATTGGAGCAGCGTGGTGGAGTAAGCTCCAGGCCTCCTCCCAAGAAGGAGAGAGACTCGTGCCCAGCAGTGGAACGTATCAAGGGTTACCATAATTATTATAAGTGCGATTCCACTTTTTACAGCTCAGCTCAGCGATAAATATCCACACATGTGACATAAATAAAAATAATACAGATTTGGATTGAAGTCTTAAGTGGAAAGTGTCGTGACCTTGGTATCCCGCGAGTGGGCATATAATGGAGCGCGTCGTGCCATCAAAATGGCAGCGAGGGGGCGACGTAGCGTGACACCCCCGTACGCTTTGTGTCCGGTTATTGTAGTTGATACTGATGGATGGCTTTGCCGTCGTGACATGATCGGCGAAAGACATGTGACATTTGCGGTGATACGTAAGAAGCTTCATATCAATATTGCTAGTCCCGTGACCGATTCTCAGTTGGAGCCATATGAAATACTGTCATTTCCTTCTCAGCAGACTCACCGTGCTACCTTCGGAGAGAAAAGTCCTTGTGTATATCATTAGGCTACCCACCACTTGGATTATAAAAAAATGTGTCTCGTTAATAATTGAGAAATTCAAATTAGAAAATTATGAAACTGATAAACTATGCCAATAAAGAATGATGCCAGATTCTTAAGAAAACAAGATCTTGACCAGTTAGATCAGGTATTATGCGAAGGTGGCATCTAGAGTCTTATGGGCGAATACTCAAACGTCACTTCATTTTAAGCAACCCCCATATATAAGCCGTATGCACGTGTTTTATAGAGACAAAAGAGTTTTAAGTTCCACTTTGATGTAGGTTACGTTACAGCATTTTGCCGTAAGGCCAGTATTAATAGACAGATCTCAGTCCTTGAGACGATCTTAAAGAGCATGTTTTTTCATACTAAACGGGATCTTAATGCCGTATTCTGGGCTTGAGATTTGTCTTTTAATACGGGCCTTAGACATCGGCGTTCATATATTATAAGAGTGTTGAGAAACCTTAGAGGTTTTCTCGAAAATCGCAGAGAAATGGTCCGTGATGCTTTAAGCTGTGTGATAAACAGGAAACTTGACATGAAGATAAATATATATTTAACAATTGAAAAGACTGTTTTGTAAAGCCTTTATACGTCTTAACATTTTCGCAGGTTTTCGCAAGCTTCATACATTGTAGAAATTAATCTTGTGGATTTTCTTGCGTATACAACCGTGGTCATGGGCAGTCTGCCCGTGACACGATATCTGATGACACGGTAGCTGGAAAGCGACCGAAACGTCGGGTGTAAGAAGTTTGGGAGTGTTGTATGCGCGAAAAAATCTGCAAGTTTAATTTATACGTCTTTGCTATTAATATCTAGCCTATCTTTTCATGTAACGTTAGAGGTACACAAGCGTACAGAAACATATATATTGCGGACCACTTTAAAAACGTATTAAGTAGTCATGATACGGGCGTCAGTTCGCCCGGCACTTGGGTTCTCGGGATCGTCTCTTTTATCGCGGAATCACGGTCGCCCTATCGAGTTGCGCGCGCACCCCGTGTCCCGGCGACCGTGTTAGACGCGGCCTAAGCTATAAGCTTTTAGCGAGAATAGATAGCGAATGCTGAATTCTCTAGCATTCTTCGGAAACGTATTAATATCGAAATATTAAACTGGACAGACTAATAATCCAGAAAAGTTACCGCCATTATGTTTTTTGTTAATAGTTAAGTAACTACTATTATTTATCTTTTATCACTGTACCTAACTAAGTACTATACACGAGTGTCTGTATAGTGTAACCATGGAGAATGCACCATATTATCTGATTCCATGATAAACACTTACCCTCTTATTCATAAACGTACATTAGACACGTTTTAGCTATAGAATGCTTTGTCTTTGTCAGTTGCATTGTCAAATGTGCAGGATAGAAAAAGACAAAGGAGAGATTAGCAACACTTTAGCTAAAATACGTTTATGAATAAGGGGGTTAAAATTTGACTTGTCATATAATTCTTTAATTTATTACTTTCATCCACTGTTGTACAGTTTGGTTGGAGGATATTAGAAAATGAAAGATATTTTCCTCCTTAAAATAAAATAATACACTATACAAGCAAACGTGACTGATTTACTGTATCCCATCCAGCATACAATGACATCATGTGAACTTGTCTCTTCTGGACCATCAGCGGGCGATGCGTCCTTTTCTCTCGGTTATAGGTATTTCATAAGGTTCGCTGCCGCGTATACCTTGTGGCATTCCCACTTCGGGCCACAGAGTGCCGGGGTGTGCGGGGGTAGGGAGGGGAGGCGCCGGCCGGAAATGGCCGTCAGATTTGTCGCCGCCCGCCGCCGCCGGCGCGACAATTACCGACGCGCGATTTATGCTCACTACTACTCCGACTAGATGTAGCCTTGTTCTGTCGGCGTCAGGTGATGGTAAGACAAAGTTTCAGTACAAAGTCAAATTAACTTTTTTTTTGCCCTGTAAGTGATTTAGGATACCCTAGCATGTGTTATTAGGTTTTCGAGCGACATTTAGTAAAATAAGACTTTTTTACAGATTTATCTCATGTTTATTAAACTATTTTTTTTTAATCAACCTAACGTTTCGATCGCTTTTCAGCTTCCATAATCCTAGGCAGACTAAGCAAGGCTACGTAAGTTTATAAAGTCGATGAGGGTAGATGCAAATAATTTTTAAACTGCTATCAGACAAATGTTACCTTAGTCTGCCCGAGACCACTGAAGCTGTAAAGCGAACGAATAGTCGCGTTGTTTTTAAAATCATTGTAGTTTAATATACGCGAGATAAATCTGTTCAAAAAGTCTCATTTCAATAAGGATACTCTTATTGAAGGTAAGACATTGTGTACTAGTATATAATTGGTCAAAATCGAATCGGGTACTTGACTGAATAAAGCTGTATATGTTCAGTTCCATTACACAAGTATTAGATTCCTACAGAGAAAGCAGCGCCTTGGAGTATGTTTTAGTGGTATCTACAAATTTTCTTAAACGACTATCTTCTTAGTATGTTCTTAGGTTTTTGCGAGCTACACTCATTGAAATAAAACTAGTTTTCGGATTTAGCTCGCGTATATTAAACTAAAATGATTATTTTAAATCGAACCCGACGTATAATCATTTTAGTTTAATATACGCGACATAAATTCGAAATCTAGTTTTATTTCAACGACTATCTTCTTGTTTGTCTGCTATTTATTATAAATTGACTCAGTTTAATGTAAAACTGTCTCTGTTTCTTACCATAACTGAAAACGTTTAGAGATATAATTTCCAATTGAGGTTATTACCTACACTTTGCATAACAGAAACGTATTCAGCTAAAACCATAACAGTTCGGAAACAAACATGAAACTTTAGCATTTATTACATTAGTGGAAGTGGATTGGCAATTGTAATCTCTGGGAGAGTTCCGGGTCTGCGGCCAAACAGATAATGTCGTATGCTCTTGGCATAACGGCGCCGGGGAATTACCGGCGACACGTTATAAAACTGTTATAATCCGGCACGAAGGACCAAAAGCTACTGTGTTAGTTTTTTTTTACTTAAATGAACTGTAATGATATAGATTCCTATTATTGTCGTTATTTAATAGCTTAACTGCCTCAGTAGCCTAGTGGTAGCAGGCCACTACAACTACGCTGGAGATCCTGGGTTCGATTGTTATCCGGCAAGAAGGACATTTGTGTTGCCTTCCACTAAACGATTAGATTATTTTATCTAAACTAAGAATATTGAGATAGAGACGGCTATATAAAGGGTATTCTGCAATAATTAACAGAAGCATAATTAAGCTATAACGTAACTTATGTATCCGACACGAATTATTAAATTAGTTCTAGTACTATTTCCAACGGCATGACACTCGTATATAGGAGTGAATATTTGTATTGAGGAGTGGTATAATGTTATATTGGTACTCGTAATGGTTAACTTCAGTCACGAAGCTTTAGGGAGTAAAGCCTCCGCATTATGGCTCTACATGCCGTTACTTTGTAATAATTACCACGATCATGATTCAATGAGGTAGTGAAGATCCTAGGCTTTAGGAGTGGCAACGTGTTTTGAGACTTCAGCATTCACATCGCAAAATGCATGTTTGCAAACAACTCTCGCGACTTAAAAAAGAAACTTAAGTGTGAGTGGGTTATTTGAAATCTCTGGGAGTTTTCCGAGTCTGTGGCTAAAGAGATAATATCGGATGCTAGTGGCGTAATGTCGCCAGGGAATCACCGGCCACAGGTCTCCCTTTGCAACGCAATGGTTCGGCGGATCGAACCCCACCGATATTGACGCTTATATCGCGGTGTGTGTATTGGTCTGACGTACTTCGACGTTCAATGTTGAATCGAATGTGGACTTTGTACTTTAATTTGATGAGCATTTACAAAAAGTATGGGAAAATGTGTTCGTGTCACCTTAAGGCAATAATGATCTGTATCATTATTGCCTTAAGATGAGTCGAAGGACCAAATTGACCCAAAAATTTGTCCTTATAAAAATCGTTATTTCAGATGTTCTTTATTGTGTCGATTTTTCTTCTCATTGGTGGTAAAGTGATGGAGCCCGAAGGAGTAGGCACCACCACATTACCTTTTCAACTTGCCACTAAATTATATAATATACTCTGTATCGTGTCCCGATCAGGTGATAATGTACGGCCCGTGCTTTCCAGCGCAGAGGCATAACAATTACATGACATCGCATCCACACAGATCTCCTTTCATGTAGATGTTTATAGGCTATCCATCAATGTGATTTGCCACTTTCAGCGGCCATTTGAAATAAACTCTCACATTATAACCTAAAATGTTACATTAATGTCAAAAACTCCTTTGAAATGTCGATGAAAATCAAAATGACTTTACTATACCAACCCAAACAGGCTCGGATCAGTGAGTTGATATAACCATTTCCTTCGCCGCATTTGTACATAAAATTTGGCGGCAGGAGGATATCGTACGTGTAATAATACTGCGGGGTTGAGAAAGAATTGAGGTAAAGTTACTTGTGTGTCTACTTTTGGGAGACAAATGAGGATATATCTTATTTAAAAAATACGAAAATTATTGCGTAGGGCTTAGTTTTTTGTTATGATGGTGGCAAGCTAGAACATGAATGAAACTAAATATTGCAGCCTTGAGTTGTTATTTTCGTCAAGACCTTATAATTCGGATAGAAGGACCATATTGGTCCTTAGATCCGGATAAAAATAATCGCGTCACATCACAACATTTGCTGGCGAGAGGATACTGCGTAGGTTTGAGAGGGAATTGAGGTAAAGTTACTTGTCTCACCATTTTTGGTATACAGATGAAGATTTGTCTTGTAAAAATAATGAAAAAATCTTAATGCCTTTTTGTAACGTTGTAGACAAGCTACTTTGACATTCTTGCTTTTAAGAATGCCGTTCAGCTGAATGTATGTCATGTAGCCTAAAGACAACCCTTACGCGAGTATTGAACCCGAGATTACAGAAATAGTAATAGTGAACCTACTAACACTAAGCCACCGTATCCGTTATATAATTCTTTGAAATATATAAAATCCCATGATAAATGAACCTTTATATTTGCACCGAGAAAACAAATTCGAGAGACTTATCCCCAATCCATCATACGCATTGCCACCCCACACTTCATCCGGATAACCGTATAAAATAGCGCGGATGTCCTTATCCCGAGGATCGTCGGAGGCGATAAAAAAAACCACCCATCCCTCCCCTGCCCCCTCCCCTCTCTTCCAACGGCAATCGGGCCACTGTTCGGGGCGCGTGACGGAGGGCTGTTAGTCACGTTGGGATCTTTTGTGGGCTCTTTTTTGTGTTTCCTTAACGCTTACTTTGACTTTATTGTTTGGCTTTTACCTTACCGATTTTATCAATCGCATTGAATAAGTGAATCATTAGGCAAACACCGGGTGATTGTTGTTCAGGTTCTACAGGTGTAGAGTAATTTTGGTTTTAAATATATGATAACGAAGAAAGCGTCATAACGGAAAACAATCTTTTGGTTACTTTTACATCGGTGGTCTGTGGAAGAGACATGGGTATGCCTATGTTACAACTATTGTTTCATACCCGCAGACGAGCAGTGAATAAATATCCAAACACAATAAGGGAACAAATTATGAGACGGAAGGAAATTATAATAAGTACAGCTTCCAACACCTCCCGAACTCCGTCGCTCCGTACAAACATAAAATTTTCAATTAGCGACGCCCGAGTGCGTGCCGGCGGCGATACGCAACTCGCTACTTGCGAACTTTAATTAAAAGTTGACGCGATAGCACCATCCTGACGCCGAGATTCCCCGCAAATCCTCACCCGACGATACCGAATACGCCTTAACCACCAAAGAATAAGACCCTCAGGATAAAATCCAGACACGCGGCACGGTAACACCGCAAAATCGACTCTGGCCCGACGCCGCAAATCGCGTAATACCTCAACGTGTCGCCCATAATGCGGCGGCGGGCCGACACGCTGAATTCACCCATCTCGCCGCGCAATAAGGTCCACGCCCACGCGTCTCGAATACGAATTGATTCGCTCCGAAGCGAAACGTTGGGAGTGCTGAATGCGGCCATCTCATCGAGAGCCCCGTTCGCATGGCGCTCTCACCCGCGGTGTCGCGTTTCGTCGAGTGTCGGACGGGCGAGGTAGGTCTGGTTGCACTGGTCACGGCCGCGGCGTAGGGCACATACTACGTTGTTCGGTTCAAGTTTGCCACGTAAGTGGCGAGGGGTGTACGATTACGAACAGTAATCGACTTGATCCCAATGAAGTTGGTAACAGAGTGCCATGCCCTGTAGAGTAGACGGCCCGAAGAGAGGATTTATTTTCTTTTTCTTCTTTCTAATATTTTAAGAAGTTTCTAAAATATGCTTCACTTTCTTTTTTATGTGTCCATTGCGCTGTAGCCATTGTGTAAGGTTCTATGGCTTGAGATCCTGGGTTCTTGCATATGTTTACGATTCGCCGTGCTAAAATAAACATTGGTTTTTGATTGGTTGATATGTTTTCAGTTGACATGATTGTATTGGAAAAAATGGCAACAGCATATTACATAAGCTGTGCATGTGCATAGTGTGCATATGTTGTCAGCTACTGGTATATTACCGGTGACTCATTTTGGATTGAATAGAGCGGTACTATACCATATACTGCCTATCGGATTAAGGCAGCAGTTTGTCCATTTGCCTGTAGGAGCGTTGCTAGGATTTAAATAAAAGTGTTTATTATAGGTATATCTTTTCTCTCTTACCTAGTAGTAGGTACTTGTGTGTATTAATTAGCATGATAAAAATAAAACCGCTCATAAAACTTTTCATCTTTTCACAATCGTAATAAAAAAGTCTAGCCTATGCATTTTTTGCATAATACCCGACGTGGGGAGAGCAGCTTTTTGGTGCTGTTTTTAGATGTCATAGACTAGTTTGGATAAGCCTGCAGTCTTGATGAGTATATTGTTCTATATTAGACATCTTTCGACTGAAATAATATAATTATATATGACAAGTTATACGAAAAAATTTGAAATGTTGATGATGAATTGAAAAGATCTTAGCTAAATATTTTTTTTAATGGAATTGGCTCAACTCGTTAAAATCTCTTTTACTTCGACATTTATAAAAGCTCTAGCTATATTGTAATAATCGTCAATCATACATAAGATAAACGCACCGAGACGAACTAGGAAAGTCCTGCGTTTTCTGAAGGTGTTAAAGAAATTACACCAAACCAGAAATTTAGATCAATAAGCCCGACGATAAAACCTATTTTCCCGTTTTCTTGACATAAAAATATACTTTCCATTGACAGACGTTTTACAAAAATAATATGCTGCGTCTTCAGTAAAGAATCCTGCAGAGTTAAGATTGCTGCTGTAAAAAAGGACAAGCCTCGCTCGCAGTCATTTAGATATTTGTCACCGAGAGACAACACGCGAGTAGGTAGTATTCACAGTATCTATTCGACGGCTTAGTCTGGGGCGGCGGGCGGTGTACGATGGGCGGGGGTGGCGTGCGGCGGCCTGTAATGGAAATCCGCAGGACGGTGGCGCTTGTGTCTGGTACAAGACATAGGCGGCAGCGGATACAAACATTTAACATGATTCGATAGTTGGAAACTGGTTCACGAGTATGAGAATATAATTGCGTATAAGCTGAAGAATATCTGGATTGTGATTTTGGTAAACATTTTTAAAAATATTTATTACTATTGAAATTCCATATTCTCTGTTCTATATAAACCGGCATTGCGTCAACGTTTATATCTAAGATATAAGATATTTATTGCATGAAATATGGTACGTACATTCAGTTCTTAATTAAATAGATCAGTTTCACATACTTCGTCAATTATATTCGACATGCAACATTTTTTTTAATATATTAATTTCATTACAAAAATTGAAATATTATAATTTTATTTAATTGAATGAGATGAATGAGATTCTATACAAGATGTGTCAATATAATATAATTAATATAATGTCAGTTCAGTACCTATAACTCAATGTCAATTAATACAAGCAATCCAAAAACAATAAAATTCTAATTAAATTATAAATACACGTCAACTATGTCACCATTTTTTAATACAATTCAGTGTCAATAATAAGAGAAAAGAGAATACAATCATCAAATTATGTAGATACCATACACAATAGTTACATCATACATTTAAATTAATGGTCATCAAAAAACTCCTTAATACTGTAATAACATTTATCGACAATCCACAAGTAAAGATTTCTCTTAAATGATTTTTTTGATAATTCTCTAATAACTTTAGGTATTTTATTATACATTTTTACCGACATCATAAAGCTATTTTGATGACATAAGGCGGTTTTTCTTTTTGGTATATACAATTTCGTAGGATCTCTTTTGCTCAGAGTAGATTTTTTTTTTCGTTTCATTATCTTTATATCTTTTATATAAATGTATATGTTCATCGACAAACAAACAAATTTGGTAAACATATAAACATGTCAATGTAGTCATAATAGATTCATTTTTTTAAATAGAGGCCTACACGATGTCATTTGTCCTACTCCGTACACAGTTCTTATGCACTTTTTTTGGACAATAAAAGCTCTGTTAATAGCCGTCGAGTTACCCCAATGAATAAGGCCATACCTTATAATAGATGCAACATATCCGTGATACGCAGTAAGTGCAATGTCTAGGCCGGCACATACTCTCAAGTGTTTAAGAGCAAACACGAATTTATTTAATTTTTTGCATACATAATCTACGTGAGCCTTCCAGTTAACATTTTTGTCCAAAAATATACCTAGAAATTGTGTTTCATCTACATTTTCAATGGATTTGTCACAGTATGTCAGATTTAGGTTATTATAGGTATTACAATTATTATAATTATGAAAATTCGTTTTTTCACATTTAGATTATTATATTCTAACCTATTTATAACAGAATCTATTGCACTTTTTACAGATTCCTCATGCCTTTTATTATTTTTGCTTACATTTGGTACAACAATAGAATGTCGTCTGCAAAAAGAATACAGTGATGGTTTATAGCTGATGGGAGGTCATTTATGTACACTAAACATAATAGAGGCCCTAATATACTGCCCTGGGGCACACCAAAGCTATTTAATGTTTGACTAGAGTTTTTAGCTATAAGAGTGTTATTTTCGTCTATGTCATTTAGTTACACATACTGTTTACGTCCAGTTAGGTAGCTACTTAACCAATCTAAAGCTGATCCTCTTATACCATATCTTTCACATTTCTGTAGCAGAATTTTATGGTCAACAAAATCAAAAGCTTTACTCATGTCAAAGAATATTACTGAGACGGGTATACGCTTATCAATAAAATCAATAACATTGTTAATTAAATTGAAAGCAGCTGATGTCGTGGATTTCTTTTTTTGAAAACCAAATTGATTCTTTTCTATGACCCCGAATTTATTGAAAAAAAATTGTAAGTCGGCTATGCATAACTCTCTCGAATATTTTTGCAATTATCGGTATTAATGTAATAGGTCGGTAATTGTTTAATTCCATTTTGTTTCCTTTTTTATGCAAGGGCTTCACCACTGACAGTTTGAGCTTTGTAGGAAATTTTCCTTCTGATATTGACACATTGTGTGTTAATATTGGACAAATCAGCTGAGCACATTCTTTTATTATGTGAGTTAGAATCTCGTCAAATCCAACTGATTTAGTATTGTTTAATGACGGCTTGTGCCGGCTTTAACAAAAATTTCACTTAGACAAAATGTCTAATTCCGTTTTGCATTGTGAAAAATCATCAATACATATTTCTAATGCATGTAATTTATTTAATACGCCGGCAATATTTTCATGAAAAATAGTGATTGTATTATTATTACTGGCGAAAAACCTGTAAATCATTTGTACAGATATTTGTGTTTTTATGTGCGATTGGTTTAAAATAGTATGGCGTGGTACCTTTTTTTATAGACTTGTTGTTGTTGTTTTTTAACTGATTTTAATAGAGCTTTTATTTTCCAAATGGGTGCCTTTTTATTCTAATTTCTTAAAGTAATAAGGTATGGTACCTCTGCGACTAACATTACCAATGCTTTTATTACATTATATTTTCTTATAGTTGAAATATTTCTTATCATAAAATCTTGAATCAAGAATAAAATTAATCTTTCTACACAAATGTGAAATGTAGTGAAAATGAGAGAATCTATAACTATAACGCATGGACAAGAATGTACAATTTGGTAACTGGTTACAAAAATGTTCTAAACATTTATTTAATTTAGTTTCATTCAAATGATTATTTTGATTGATATTAACTATACTAACATTGCATTTTTCAAGAAGTTTCATTGTAAACGACAATTCATAAAGCAATTTTGTAGGGTTAGTGTCATTTTCTCCTACACATAAGATAACTTGGTCATTTTCGGCAACCTCCATGGCAGAACATGACTTCAAAATTTCTCCTGCTGTGGCAAATGGCTTAATTAACGAATTTTATTCATAATCCTCGAAGCCCTTATTCGCGTGTCTAATGTCATATAATTTACCCGAAAAACCGCTGAATTGTTGACTTCCCAGTATAAACAATCTTGGTTTTTTACTCGTACTGTTTGATTTTTCAGTAGTGTCGTTGTTTGCGGATATTTTTCCAACTATGTTATCTTGTTCTGGAGGTTTGTAGAGAGCTGATATTGTATTCCTTATGGCTTGTTGACATTTAACGGAGCTAGTGCTATCTTTTGGTATAAGTCATACGGTACTGTACATTCGTCTGTCCTTATTTTCTTTTACTCAAGAAATATTACTATAATAAAGAAGTAATGTACCTACTGTCTAAATAAGTTGTGTACGTAGAGTAATAGATATTTTCCAGTCAGAGAATGAGCGACCTATAGAATATATGACCTATATTTGTACCTATAGAATAGCTTCAACGGTAATAAGTAAAATAGTATTCAACTAGAAAATAGGTAGAAGATGCTAGATGCTGACCACAATGATCGTGGATATATGCATGTATAGAATCCCCTTCTATGAAATAAAGTTACGTAACAATTGATTCCCGCTCGTAACCTGTGGCCTGCACCGCGTCTCGTCCAATCTGCGTGGGGCGCACTGCGCCGTCCCCGCTCCGAGCTCAACACTTGTTGTACTGCCTCTCGTGTATACACGTACCCTAACAGCGCCCTCGGAATCAACATGTACCCACACCCTTACACTCTGTGTCCTATATGCTTCGTGCTGAATCAACGTGTATACCAGTATACGTGAGTCAATACTGGCGCTGTTTGTTCGCGTGCCACGGTGACCATTTTGTTTTTTTGATGGATCTTTTGTGATGATGTTGTTAATTTTGTTTATGATGTTCGTTCGATACAAAAGTTATCGTCTAAGTCGATGAATTTGCGGCTTCTTCGATAGTATTGTTATAAATTTTGCTAGACCATTTTATTTCCAAATTCGTGGCATGTACTTTGGCAACACTATAAGTGAACGTCAAATTTTACTTGTCCTTGAGACATAGTTCCACTGGCGGAACGAAGTAGTGTCACCGCATTACCTAATTCATCAGTCTCTAATTTATGATATTCAACGCTGTCGTGTTTGGGTTACTATGATAGTGTAAGATCATACCCCTGTAGACCCCTTTTTATTGACAACATTATTATCCATAATTTACTAATGAGCTTATCAGTTGATTAATACTTTGCGAGCTTGTAGTGGAAGGAGTCTATTTACATCGGCGGGCATTCTGTTCTAAGCAAGCGAAGCGAAAGGTTGTCACAATATTCGTTTGAAAGTAAAGTGGAGTTTGACTCAAACAAAATCCCTTAAAAGATCTAGAAGCTTACAATAGGGTCGTAGCTCTCAGTAAAGAAGCCAAAATATCTCCATGTTTTAAAAATAGCGACGCATCTACATTGAAACCTCTCCAAGTATGTTCCTCCGAACACTCTTCTGAATTTTTTTGTCTATAGACAGTAGCACAGAACAGAAAGGTGTTTTGTGACAGTAGCGTTCATCTATTTACTTAGCATCAATGAGAAACACGTTGTTGTCAATTACTTTCTAAATTCTTTCACGCGAGACACTTCATATACCTACCAACTATACCTACATCAACCCTGATCTGAAGATTCTCTACAAATACGCGTTTCTTTACCACATGCGGTCGTTCTTTTTTATTGACAGCGTTAACGGCGACCATATGCGGTGATATATTTAATACCGCGGCAGACGTGACGCGGCACGGTTTATTACCAAAATGTCGATGCTCCAGCGGAGGGTTGGCACATATTGACCGGGAGATTGAGCTTGTGTTTTGACTGAACAAAAGTGTTACTTGTTATGTAAGGGATTGATTTGAATCAAATATATATTCGTAATTGCAGTTCCGAAAAGTTTTAGCGAAAACCACCTTTGTCTTTTTTTATCCTACGCAATTGTCAATGCGACTGATAAAGACAAAGCATATTATTACTAAAACGTATCTAATGTACGTTTATGAATAAGGGGGTTAGTAAAGAGTATTACAACGTCCTTAGAATAAAACAAAGTACGGACAACAAGCCTAATTAACTGTTCATACATCCCGCCGATTTCTAGCTCTTGACCCCACAATCTATTTGGTCGAGGTAGGTTAGTCTTGGTCTTCGTGGGCCTCTGCAACTATCCACAAGTTATATCATCTGTAACATCATCTCAAACATATAGCATTGCATATTTTAGAATAGCATTTTTGTTAGTATATCACGAGTGTTGTCATTTACTAAATTCGTATTACCCACTGCACATCTTATAAAGTTTATTTACTTACACATATTATAACTAAATCTTCCATCCAGTATGCGTGGTCCACCTGAAATCAAATTAAACGTGATACTTCACGCATGTGGTTTGAACCGCATGTGTGAGTGAGATGGAGAATGACAGAAGCAGATCATTGTCTTGTCGTAAAATATTGAACGATCCCCTTACATTAATCTGCCCTCTCACTGAAATAGATTTCGATTGCCACTTGAGAGTGTTTTAGGGATTCTCATTTTTATTAAGTCTGCTATTGGAAGTATTTTATCTGCCTGGGTGGTTTCTGTTTTAGTCGTGATTGATTAACTTAATAGGTTTCTCTGTTACAAATTTTATTATTATTCAAGATTGTGTTCAAAGTCGTATATCCCTCAAATTTTAGGTAAGTAGGTAGGTGTAAATTGTAGGTAAGTAGTAGGTATTGAGAAGTATTAAATGTACTTTATCTTTAAAGTGTCCCATATCTGTCTGGGCTAATAGTAGCCCAGTTACAACGTTTTCGGCTGGACTAGTAGTAGCCTTATTGTTAACATTCGAGCTTAATAATAATACATTACATTTTCTAATTTTTTTTTTGTGTAGTCATATTTTTTAATCTATATAATAATATATAAAAATTGGTGTTTGTTAGTCTCGCTAAAACTCGAGAACGGCTGGACCGATTTGGCTAATTTTGTTTTTGAATGATTTTTGGAAGTTTAAAAGGTTAGGCTAGGGTTTAAAAGGTAAGAAAATATGAAGAAATTGAAGGGAAATAGTAAAAACCTTAATTTTATTTTCCCATACAAATAGTACGTATCTATCAAGCCTTTGACACATTATTTCATTCTGAGGCAATACGAAGTTTGCCGGGACAGCTAGTTACAAACATTTGTATACTAGGTAATTACGATTGACGATCTCATAACTAGTAAGACTATTCGATCGCAGAATTAAAATTACCAAAATCAACCTGGCAGACAACCAGGTTGATTTTGGTAATTTTAATTCTGCGATTACAGATATTCAGAAGGGTACATGCTGTTCTGCTACTAACCTAATTTAATAATTATTAAAATAAAAAATATAATCATCTATGGTATGCGATATCGTGTTGTGTTTTCCTTTAGCCGTTTTATACATAATGGACCGTTTATACCTTCCAGCTCTAGCTTCCTGTTAAAATCTCATATGCCAATAATTGATTTATCAATGTCACTATGAGGAATTGATATCTAATAGGTATTATTGTATTTTGATATGTGGCAACCCTAAAAAAAATTAAAGTGCCCGTCACAATAATTCATATCATCAAGGTCTTATAATTATATTACTCACTACTCGTCGCGTCACATCTACTTTACACCGGGGAATGAGGGAGAAGGGGGAAGGGTGGAGTTGACTTCTCTCGGCTCGAATTAGCGCTTCAGACTGAATTAATTACCGCTCGTCGCTTCGTTGACAACCCTCGCGATAGGGTTGACTCTGTCGTAGGATGTTACGGGAGGTCGGAGTTTGTTTCCCTTTTTAATTCGGTTTATATCGATCAGGGTTGTCAATTGTTTGGAAGTTAGCGAGTAATTTGTCATGTCAGTTGTGTTGAGTTTTTGAGTATTTGTAAATTGACGATGCTATTAGCGTTGGGGGTTGTTCGCTTTGAAGGGTCGTTGTTTCGATCTCTGCAGACAAATGCCTTCAGATATTAAGGTGATATTTGAATTTGTGGCTATGGAATAAAAAAAATATCCTAGTGCTTAACATAATGACCGTTAATTATCAGTTTGTTCTATAACTTTATTTTCTGATAATTTTATTTCAGTGACCTGAATAATGCATTTTAATATGTTATCGCAACAGATTTAAAATATGTATTGGTTATTCAAAATATGCAAAGCTAAAGAAAGCGATGTATTTACAAATTTAGTTTATAGATTACTACTCACACTCATCTAGCGATAAATTGTTTAAATGTTTTATCGAAAATAATGCTTTATATTATGCTGATATTAATATAATCAGAATCAGAAATTCATTTAGGGTGATGGGCACCTCTTATGACATGTCACGTATTATGCCTATTACCTATGTTTCTAGAACGCTCAAATTACCACGAGCAGGTTACCGAGATGATTTTTAAACATACAAAAAAAAGTTCATCTATTCGAGAGGTACGATGGCACAGACAACTGATACACGAAAAAAAGGAATGCTCTTTGGCTGTCGCGGACCCCGACAGCAAAGGACCATTCTGTTTTTCTCTCTCGTGGTTTAAAAAAATATCTGCCTCAAAAAAGAATTTCGAACATTTCACTAATGGCGAATAGCAATATGAAACGATTCACGTGTCCGGTGACATTGCGTGGCAGGTCTCATCAGATTCTTATCTTTGTCACCCTGGGGAGAGATTTCATAATGGTACGATTATTGCTGCGGTAATGTGTATTTTCTTTGATGAAAACTCATATTTATACTTTTGCGTTAAGTAAAATGGTTGTCAGGTACTTAATTGGGTGATTTATTTTAAGACCATTGATAATTTGTGGCGATCATTGAAAGCGGACTACTAGAGACTAACTTAGAAAACAAGACTATAATTGAGCTGGTAACATAGTCCGTTTCATAAGTTCAAAGTTCAAAGTTCAAAGTTTTATTGCTTTCATGCAGGTGGTTTAGGTGTTATTTTAAGTAATTTGTATCGACATGATACCCGTCGGGCGTAGCAATTAACATAGTTACATATTATTATTCTATATCTTAATCATAATACTTAGGCATTTTAATTATGAGTGAACGTGAAACAGAAAAATGAGTAAGTATGTGTATTTCGTCCATTTTAATGAGTACGGTTGTCACTGAAAAAATCACTCAGACTGTAATACGATTTCTCTATTAAAAAGTTTTTTAGACGTTTTATAAACACATTAAAGTTAGGCTGGGTTTTAATATCGTTCGGTAGGTGATTATAAATTCTTATTGCACTTACGTACGGACTACACTTATATATTTCTAATCTACAACTGGGCAGACTAAAGTTGTTAGCAAGTTGCTTTCTGACTGAGTGATGTTTTTGTTGTTTAGCCTTTTCGAAGATTTTAGGGTTATTTTTTATAAATTTACTTATCTCTAGGATATATATGCATGTCAAAGTTAATATTTTTAACTGTCTAAAATGATTTTTGCAAGATGATGTACGGTCAATATTTGTTATAATTCTTAATAATTTCTTTTGTTGTAAAAATAATTCTGAAATATGTTTACTATTTCCCCATAAAATGATCCCATAACTCAGCCAGGAATTTGCATAAATCCGCTTTAGTCAGTGTAGCGAAGTAGGTATTATTTATTACGTATACTACTCAAAAGTCTTAGGAATCGGCGTGCATGTATGAAGAGAATGATGAAGGTAGACGAGGCACGAGAGGTTTGTCAGAACCGGGATGTCTGGCGCTCTACACTCTCTGCCTACCCCGTTAGGGACCTGGCGTGAAGATACATACATACATACATACGTATACTATGATAGTATGCGCTTAAAGTGTCTTCGAAAACACTTAGCTACCTACCAAAAATCGTGCTAGTAAAATAAATATTGTGTTTTTGAAATGTCCAAGAAAGAATCCACAAAAATGTATATATATATATATATACGTATCCTATACCCTCGGCTCTTCTATGTTTTGTGACTGACTGATTGCGTCCATAATATAGATTGACTCCTTGATGTCGTAGAATCTAATCTGTAAAAGGGTAAACACAAAACCCCAACAAAGTGTCATAACAATCAAGTTTCGGTGTCAATTCAGCAAAATCACGCGACCATCAGTGAAACATCGTCGAACATTAAAAGGACCTTTTACCGTCGCCCCATTAGAATAATAACAAACCGGACGATATCCAATTTGATGGTTCACCCCTCCCTTTCACCATTCACCCCTCCCCCCCTTCGGCTACGTTGAATCAGGCCGAAGTTTCGGCTAATTGAAGTGAGAGAGTTGGGCGTGTATTTCACTGGCTACTCGATTCGCGTTAGGCGCTGCCCATTTTGCACGGTTCGTCTAAATTGCTTGGAGACCTTGTCTTTGGATTTTTGCACTATTTTTTCTGGAATTAGCTACAACAGTGTTGTGTCGTTCATTAGATCTATGTTTACTGGAATAAAAACTAATCTATCTTGTGGCAACCACAAAAAGGAAGACAAACAAACAGCTTCGGATAATTCGTCTTTGAAGACATTTGTGTCTACTCTTCAGATTGATCATAATGAGAACAATCCCACCACCGGGATTGACATATAGGATATAAACTTTATATTCTTATGAAGCTCGTCGAAGTACACGAACGAATAGGATAGAAGCCATGTCTTGTTATTAAGACAGTTGCTAGGGACAACTTCTACTTAGTGTTCCGAAAATAATGAGTTCAATTTGCGGATTAGGTGTACTAAGTATTGTTTGATATCGGCCTAAATAAATTACTTACTTCTGCTAAATGTCGAGAGATTTTACAGTATTCAACAAGAAATATTGCATATCAACCTTAAGAAGGAGACATCGACTTATTTCGGATCTGTAGAGCGTTATCTCTGTCGCGTCCTGTCGTTATCTTGCCTTTGTGACGTATATCGATCATTTTGATCCAGTTTTGACCAATACCGGACTATCAGTGGCACTAGTATTATCGTAGGTAGTGTGCAGCAGAGATAACGCTCTACAATGTCGAATCTAGCCGATTGTCTCTTTCGTAGGCTCGATGTGCAATATTTCTAGCTGGCTACTATACTACTATTTCCAGGAAGTCTTGTGCATGTTTGAAGACACTTTCGTCACGCGTGTACACTCGACAGCGCTAACACAGTTAAAGTCAATTGGCCGGGTCGCGGGTCGGCCGCCAGTTGACTCCGCGACGAGCATGCGACCGCTTCTTTATTGTCATTCGTTAGCTATGCTCTTCATTATGAGGACAAGACTCATGATGATGGACGACCATAAATTAATATAATGACATAACTTCGGGTCGAATCTTTTGAAGAATTTGTCTTGGCACTCATTCGGATTGTGTGTTGAAACCGACAGGACTGTTAGAATCGTGAAGATTATGAATTCTCCGAAGCCCTTGACTCTTATCAAATTCGTCATGGTCAGAGTAAGGATCATAGCTCACTACGGCCACCTGGAACCCGATCAGTGCCCGACCGCCTCGAGCGGTCTGCACTCATTACATCAACTCCGCTCCGTATCGCCTCGACCGCAAGCCGTCAACGCGCAAGCGGCGCGCGGTCCACGCGTGGACCGTGAGTGGACCACTCGGTGACCACTAGCTTGCCTTGCGTTGACTTTGCATTGCCAACGCGCTATTCCCAAGTGGACCACGAGTGGCTGTCCGCGAGTGTTCCGGAGTGGATCACAAGTAACATCGCGTCGTTTACCGTGGACCACCCGTCAACAACGAGAGGACGCCGTAAAACGAGGCGGTGTTGGTCGGGTGCCGGGTGGTTGTAGGCAGCTATAACCCTAACTCCACGAGTTGGATGAACATTCAGGATCGTTTGAATTCTGGTAGAAGCTAGTTCTAAAGAGAACTGCCACCACTATGGTGGCAGTTACAACATAAGACTACATAGACTACTAAGACTATAAATAGGTATCGTATTGGATAACTTTGTCATTCATTGTCTAGGATTTCAAAATTTACAACTTAAAAAACTTGTAAGAACCAGCAGTACTTCGAAGACCTTTGATCGTGATTCCGCAGGCTTAAACAAAAAATGTAGTATTTACCTTATTTCCAATTATTTAGAGCCTTTGTGGAATATAGTAGACATGACAGAACTCTTAGATATTCGCCATCTCTTTTTCTTTACAGCTCTTACCACCGATGCTACGTACGTACGCTTTCTGTATCTTTGTGGCAATAGACGTATCTAGGCACTAGTTCATATCATAGTAATTACGCATTTAAAGTCAATTGGTGGGTGACAGGTCATCCGAACAGTTGACACCGCAATGAGCATGCGACCGACGTTTGTCCATCGTACTTAATTATGATAATATGACTCATGATGTCATGTCGCAATATTTCAGCGTATTGTAATTTCACAATTGGATCTATTTATATCGAGGTGAAAATCCTTAAAGTACCAGTAGTCTTCTTTAGAAAAGTTCTGGAACTGTATTGCGATTCTTCTGCAAAAACTTTGGTAATGTGCGTATAAAGGTGGGAGGTGCTTTAAGACCTGTCCGCCCCAGAATAGGCTGGTGGCCCACCCCAGAGTTTATACTTAAAAAAAGACTGATGTTAATCCTTCACCTCTCTATACCTACATAACAAAGGTATTGTATACTTAAAAGCGCCCTGGCCGCAGTTTAAGGCTCTAACTCACTAGGACATGGCGTCCTGGCGACGACGTATTTAAGCTGCTAGTATACATGATACCTGACTCACCTTACCACACTATGGCGACGTCTCCACGCCATACTAACTTAGCCGGCGAAATCGCAATGGCGTCCTAGTGAGTTAGGGCCCTTAATGTATAACGCCTTAATTGTCTATCGAATAAAGATTTTTTTATGCCCATAGCCCTTGTAGTCGTTATTTTAAGCTTGATTTCGCTACAAATAAGACTTTTAGTAAAATCTCATAATTTACGAAGCTCAACCTGCAATTCATAAAAGCTTTTATGATCCAGTTGGATTTTTATAAACATTAGTTTTCAATGATATCTCCAGATAGTTTGTAACTTTTACATGTTTACTAAAAGTAACCTCTTACAGCAGATAGGGGAGGGGGAAACCTAGTTCAACACGCAAGAGCGCACACTTACATTACCAACCGTAATAATTAAACGTAAATAATTAATACCCATCCCCAGCATAAATGGCCAACGCAATTACAAAATGAAATGTAAACTCTGGGAGGGTTAGGTTTTTGCCTTGTTTAACCCGGCGAATAATCATCGGTCAATTTCCGAGGCGAGTGCCCCGGCCCCGGCTCGGGCGCGGGCGGGTTAGATGACGGCATCGCGATACATTAGCGCGGGACACTTTAATCGGGGGAGTTAATTGCGAGGTCGCGGCGACCGGCCGGGTCTCGTTCGTGCGACAAATGCCTTGTTGGAAGAGGTTACGCGGTGTGTACCAGAACGGTTTCGAACAAATCTGTATTTATTCGTTTTCAATTTCTTCGTGTAACATAATAAATAATTATTACAAGTTGAATGTTTTTCTTAATGCTTTCACGAGTTATTGACAGAATTGGGAAAAACTCGACATGAATATGATGTTCTTAGATTTTTCAAATATATTTAATATAGTGTAGTAGCAATTAGTAGTGAAATTTAGTTTTTTTTTTTGTGTTTCTTTGTGTGTTTTTGCCGCTAAGTATAAAGAGGGAATATCTTTTGTCTTTTCGATCAACTCTATTTGTTTATTTTTACAAAATATCCGTTTATTATTATTGTTCTCCTGCTTCTTCTTGAGGACCATCTATCAGTGATTAAAAGTATAAACACATTCACTTTACTTTCATTTCCTTGTCTGCTAGTCATGATACTCTATGAGACTAGTGTCCAAATCTTCGCTCCCTAAATATATGAGTATCGCACATATTTCCACTTGCAAAACAAATTTGAGAACTATTAAAATTAAAATTCATTTATTTGCATTAAATAGGGTATACAATGATGGAAAACACAAATAGTCACAATCCTATTTAGCCATAAGAATAGCATGCAAATGCTTTACATAAGAAGTCAATATGAATCTAAATTGTGTAATTAAGAATAATAGGATAATTAGAATTGATTAAATTGATACAGATAATATTTATGTCATAAATTCATTGATATATATGTATATATTTATATATATTTTGTACCTACTATGTTGATACTTATGTTTTTCTGATATTATTTACCAAACCATTTATTCACTAGTCTGCGAATCTCATGAGACCGATAACTGGGTCCAAATCTTCCCGTATTGTAATACTACTATACTAGCTGTGCCCATGACTTCGCCCGCGTAGATACTGAACTATAATTTTGTTAAATTCTACGCAGATGAAGTTGCGAGCACAGCTAGTCTAAATTATATACGTTTATGTAAAAGATTTGAAGCAGCGCTTGAAGTAAATTTTCAATTGACCATAACTTCTTTTTCCCTTAACCGATTTTGACGAAAGAAACCGTTTTAACAACGCTTCTTATTAAGTATATATCCGGTGAGTAGTTTCGAAGTTATAAGTAGTTATAACATACCAAAGAGACAGACTGACAAAAATTCCGGAAATAGTTTTTTTTTTTTGTTTCTGTTATTCCTTTTTAATCGCCCCTAAGTAATCAGTTTAGTGAAAAATATTTAATGAACAGTCACTCGATTGGTACTGTCTTATCATAAATATGTATGGTTGATAAGGGAAGATATCGGAGCGGTCAAAGTGATCAACTTAACTAAAAAAAATTCTCCCATCTTTGCAGGTGTGAGCGCGGCCAAAATCGCTAAGCGCGCGGACATGCCGCCGAACAAGGGCGGGCCGTTCGCGGCGGCGTTGCGTACGCTCGCCAAGAACGCCGGCCCCGACGTCAAGGACGGTAAGTCGAGCTTGGCTACCACCACTCCCGTACCCCCGGCGGACTTGGCGATGAGCGACACTTGACGGTCATTGTTAGATATTTTTTTTACAAATAGAAACTATTTGAGGCATGATAAGCGGTTACTTTTAGGGGATATGGTTTCAGAGACAGTGTAGTAACTTGACAGGAATTGGAAGCATTAAATGTCGTCTCTACTTTGTCAGGTTTTATTTTTCACTTTTGTCAGTATACGTGACCACTTATTTAGAAATAGAAATAGAAAATATTTTTATTTCGAATAGATCTTTACAGATACTTTCAAAACGTCAAGAAATATAAAATACCTAGAGTGAATAACCATTACATAAAGTAAAGCAAAATCATATATTAATAGTAAATTAAAAATTAGAATTTAAACTACTTTGTTAAAGCATAATAAACAAAATTTTTCAATTCCTTCAATGATGATAAATGAAGAAAAAGAAAAACTTATTCGTCAAGATCAAAGTTATTCACTTAGCAGAGTTCCAAGAGCAGTCACTACTGAGAAGAACTCCGCTACTCAACAAACTCAGTAAGAGCTCTTTTAAATGAGAGCTTAAATCTAGTACAAATTATCGTGAAAAATCAAATAATGTGAACGTCCATAGCATAGATGCAAATAAACTGCTATCTACTAAATGTGATGTAGCTCCTGCAAACCAGAACAGACCAGTCTCCACCAACAGCGCCCGTTCACGAGTATGACGCATGTGACAGCCATTGCCCTCCTCGACCATTGTAGAGGGAAGTGAGCAACCCGCCACACGACGCCGCCAAAGGCAAAAACATTAAAGCGTGCATGACTGCACCGGATTTATTTTTTTTTAGTCAAAAAACATTGACGTCACGTTCTCGCTTGAAATTCTGCTAACGGCAAAAAATCACAAGAAATATGAGACTATTTTTTGTATTTTCACGCCAGGTCCCTAACGGGGTAGGCAGAGAGTGTAGAGCGCCAGATATCCCTTAGGTTCTGACAAACCTCTCGTGCCTCGTCTACCTTCATCATTCTCTTCATTTAGTCTCAAATATGAAACTATAATTTCTGAAATGTATTTAATTGTTATGCAATATTATAATTGAAATTGAAATCTGCTTTCTGAATTCTTGAAATGAAAAAAAAAGAAATCACTTCTTTTTTCACACACTTTCCCCGATAGCATCTCCAGATTCCCGGTAATCTAACCGGTCTTTTAGCTTTAGAGTCCGTCTTTACCAGTCTTAACACCCACCCCCACGCTCGCTCCCACGACCTCAGAAACCCCTTGACAGGTTCTAAATATATGGCCTATTAGGACATTTCTGCTTAGGTTCCTAATATGGGGATTCCCATACCTTAGGTACAACTTGCACTCGGACTACAGGACGCAAAGACTGCGTCACCTCTCCTTGTCTCAATGACAAAACTAAGTTCAACAGGCCATGGATTCTTTTTTATAAATTTTATGATCATAGCCAAGTAAATAATTTGAAAGAACGTACATTTTATAATAAATTTCCAAAAAGTGTCGCTCGCGCCTTCTCCGTATTAATTTATGATTTCTTATTTTTCTCAGTGACAAAAAAGCAACCAACAGAGAGCACTTGTTGGGTGTAGACGTCCATATGTCAGGAATTATGAAAAAAAAAATACTTAGTTAAAAAAAAATACAAAATTAAGTCTTACAAAATACGTACGTAACAAAAAGTAGTTGTAAGTATCTATCAATAAATTTTTAAATATCACTCTTACAAAATAACAATAGGTATCTCCTTTAATAACTTAAAGCTCTTCTTCGCTTCCATACAAGCATTTCTCTAAGATGATTTACATACTGTCCCGCGTTACGCCGCAGGGTGCGTGGTGACGGAGCCACGCACTTGGCTACGGAGCCATGCACGTGGTTACGGAGCCACGCGCGTGGTTGCGTGGTCATAAGAGTGCATATCTACATCATCATGCAGATTTCGCTATACAAAACAATACACCTGCGCGTGTGGGTGCGTGTTTATCCGCATGTGGGTGCGTGTTTCTCCGCTTGTGGATGCGTGGGTGCGTGATCTGCAACACAAAGAGCAAGCAACGTAAGAACACGCACTCCCGCGCTACGCTGCGTGATGCGGTGCAGTGTGCGAATCACTTAATGTGTAAGTTTTCGGTAGATATATGCAGCGTAAATTATACAATCCGTATGTTGATCAAATGTCTACGCTAAAACAATACACTAGGTATTGAGTTTTAAAGGTTTTTACTTCAAATTATATATCAAATATTAGGCTGATAAGACGAATGTTTATTAAGTTAACGTTGATGACAATTGAATGAAAAATGAACTTTGAATAATTGAAAAATGTAACATTGATGTAAAATTTATTGGTCATTTCTGTATCTGGACCAAAAATGTATACTTATTGTGAAGTGTTTTAAAAATGTATAATAAAAAATAATTAAAAGTACGTTAATGTTTAGGTTTCCTTATATTGACCACGAAAGTTAGTAGGAATAAATATTTTTTAATAATATTGAATAGAAATAAACACTTATTATTTTTACATAATACGTTGCCCGGGACGCCTCATGAGTACCATATTTTACATAGATAATTAAGAAAATTGTGTTAATTGCTTTATTTTAAATAATGTATTTATTACAGAAAAAGGTAATTAGAATATATATAAATCTGAAAATGACGTGAACTGGTTGCATTTTCAAATGCTAAGTTCGAAAATTTATCATTTAAATGCACCCGGTGATATTGCACTTGTAGAAGGACTAATTAACGCTATTAACATTTTCGTTATCCCAATCTTCAATCTTCTTTATTTTATTTCAGGCAACCAGGGCCCATAATAAAACAATTCACACACAGATTTACAAAAAAAAAAAACAAATAAACTATTTATAAATGTATCTTTTAAACTAGATAAACACAGAGATTCTAATCATCTTCACTTTCATTGATATAAATCAATATATACAACATGTAACGGGAATGATACACACTCTCTAACACCCCGATTAGAAAATGGAGTTAAAATCATAATACATGAAATGAAATTACATGTTTATGTATTTAATATTTTTTATTTAAGAAACAAATTGTCCTCAATTTGTACGAATAGTATGCACACCTATGTAACCACACGAGTTCTAATAAACTTTTTGAGACTAGCATTTGGATTTATTTTGGATAGACGTTAGTCTCATTTTCGTTTGTATTGACTTTTCACCAAATGGGTGACCATAATTTTCTTAATTGTAATTAATATTGGGACTTAATTAGTAATAAATTAAATAGTAATTATAATTCATATGAATATTATTTATATCAAAAATGCCTGAAATCTAGTCGGTTATCTATTCTGAACAAATTAGTTTCGGGTTGTACATTCAATCCTGTTACACGTTGTATATAAGAAATAAATTATAAGAATATTTTAAAAGTTAAAGTTTAATTTTAACATTCGGTTCCATTGCCCCCTTTTTAACCTAACGTACTGAATGTGAATAAAATTGGAAGCAATCAGTTCACGACTTACAATTTGACCTACTCATCTATATAAATAAGTGTTTTTATCACTGCAATAAGTTTTTAATAGCTTGGTCGCTTTTCTCAGTCTTGGTTCTCCATTATCGTTATCAAAGTTACAGCTAGTGAGGCACAACATCTTGTATCAGGAGTGGTAAAATATCCGTATTAAATAATCAGGTTTCAAGAATACAACTCAACGAATACTTCAAGAATATGGCGAAAGACTCGTGCAGAAAAACACATAATTAGTAATATCAGTCAATTATACCACGTTAATAAAAAGTACTATTGCGAGTTTTTTTTATGTATTGGAAGTGATAAACCAGCGTTCACATTGATGTTAAGTGATGAAGGTCAAAATGCAGATGCGTTACCACTCCTGAGGCCTAAGGTGTTATGACTCTGTGCCGGAAATTACAGGGCCGTACATTAAATTCTTGTTTTACCAGAATTATGGAAAAGAATAGGCCGTATAAAAGAAAATTATTAAATTAAGGATTAATTTCAATCACAATGCCATTTTTTTAAATATAATTCCGTGTAATGTCTTATTGATTTATACTACCGAGACAACTTCATTATCTTTTGTAAACTGTTACTCTATCTTATTATAATAAGATGCTCCCGCTCTAAAAATAAAAAGTATACAAACAATGAGTGTATGGCCCTGTTAGAACTATCACAAAGACTACAAACAACCCACCATCTTTACATAAAAAATAGTTTAGTCTTAGGGAGAAATGAGTTCAATCCCTAGAACCATAAATTTTAAACAAAGCCAGACCTAAAGACCCGACCAAGCTACGAAAAGCTGGCAAGCGCAGGCGACGCCGACATTGGCGCCCGCTGACCTAGCGAGTGTGCAGGAGGCGGGGCCACGAGCGGCGCGCCCGAGCGGGACGCCGCCAAGGACAAGCCGCCGCCGGCGCCCACCAAGCGCGCCTCGCCGCACCACCTGCCCGCCAGCGGCTTCCAGCCTTACCGCCCTGATGATAGGTGAGACAACCTGATAATTGTATAATTGTATAATATACAAGCCGCCGTCCGCATGCGCCGTGCGCCTGCCGACTCACATGCCTGCCACTGGCAGTGGCATAGAAGATTACAAGATACAATTGAATTCTGAGGATAATCTACATCTCGAGTCTGGTCGCAACGCCTGCCCGACAGCGGCATCCTTCCAGCCTTACCGACCATATGACAGGTGAGAAAAGTTGCTATCTATAAGACATACTGAAATTCAGTTGAGTTCCGTTAACAATAAGGCTCTGCGCTACGTTCCCGCTAGAGAAGTGATACCCAAAGTGGTCCATATAGGCCCCCTGGGGTCCATGGGACTCGATGGGGGTCTACGTAGGCGTTGGAAATAAGGGAATGTGATATAAATGTAGTAAGGAAACGTCCACGGAAACCAGAAAGAAATAGAAAGGGGTCTACAAGAAAAAATTGTTTGGGAACCTCTGCGCTAGAGGCTTGTGCGACGCTGGTGCTGGCTTCAACTCTCCTAGCATTTGAAGCAAGTACAATAACCCGAAGAAACTGCTGTCCACGCCCGCTAAGCGCGCCTCGCCTCGCCACCTGCCCGCCAGCGGCTTCCAACTCTGATGGTAAGTGAGACAAAATATACCTACATTCCTCAGTTTTATCCATCACCAGTGGATTTCAGTCATATTAACCTGATCATTGGGGAGACAAAGACCTTGCCCAGAAGGGACGAATTCGATGCTTATTCTTCCTTAAAAATAAAGAATGCGCGAAATACGCCCTACAGGATCGCGGCGAATTAGTCAACAAGCTCTTTGATCTATGAAGCGGGGTGGGTTATGACAAGTATTTTAAATCGAAGAGAAGGTACATTTTTTTTTGCTCTCGCGTTTTTTGCGGTCTTTATTTTAACGTATATTTCAGAAGAAGGGCATTTCAATATTCTTGCCCGAGATAACGCTGGCACTGGGCAGGGGCCTAGAGGTCTCCAATTGCCGCCTCGGACCCCTGATGACATTAGTCCGCCACTGCTTATGACTTTTTTTTTTTATAATATGGCATCGCTATTACGCATATTGCCAGTGTCAAGTAAAACGATATTTCGTATTCGCACTTATACAAGCAGCGTAAAAGTCAGTATATTATAGTCAGTCAATTATTTATTAAGTATGTCAGTCAATTTATTCGAGTAGTATTAAGTAAAGCGATGGCTACTTTACCAGAACATTTACAATGAAGTTGTGGAGGCAACCTGAAAGGTCGTGTTTTCGCACTGTTATTCTATTTCACTTTACACGGGCACGGTAATAAACCTATATCAAACAAAATGCCACCAACTTTATTCAATATAACTTAAAAATTTACCAAGAAAATGAAATAAAATAAAAGCACCATACGCCCCTTTCAAGGTGCCCGCCAAAACTCCCGCATAAGACGTTGACACGTCAAATTATCGTCTGTAAGTCGACTTTAACGGCAATTTTTTTTTATAATTATTTTCGAATTCCGCAGACTGTCCCACCCGGCGGCGTCGTTCCCGCTGCTGGAGCCGGCCGCGTACTCCCCGTACGCGCACCCCGGCCTCTACACCACCGCCGCGCTTCAGTATAGGTATGCGCATTACACAGGACGATAATCGATATAAAAAATGGCTCCCCTCAGTGAGGGGTCCCTGCGTGCCACCGTCCCCCCAATACGACCACCCCCCCGACGCTTCGGGGACAGATAAGCCCGGGGAAGGAGGGTTGCACCTCTACCCGCGAACCATCCCCTGCGTCTGTTACTCTTCACGTATGGAGAGAGGGATGATGATTATTAGTAGTAGCTTCATAATAATTCCAGATAAAATAAATTAAGTCCACTGCCGCCCAAAATCCCCGAAAGATTGCCACAATGGTTCTGGTCTTGGGTTGATCTCAGCAACCTAACACCGATTTAAACACATTAGCATTTAAATGCTTACTCTCCCGCGACAGAATGATTTGCCCTTAGTAGTAGTATTATCGAGACGTAAGAAAAGTGTTCAAAAGCGAGAGTTAAAGATAGATCCTGGTATAAGAACGGCCCTCGGTCTGTTCTAATTCCTTTATTTATACTGTCTTAATTATTGAATGCATATTCTTCCAATGTTGTATGGTGCAACCTTACAATAAAATAATCTTTGTTAGCAATTTTCTTCTCAAGCGCATAGCTGTCGCTATGTGGAGTTCGCGTAAAATAACATCAAAGTACACACGCGTACCGCCGATCGTGCTTCCTACCATTATAACAATTAATTTGTAAACCGTGTGAAATTACCGAATTATAAAGCTTTTTATATCTAAAGATTATCTTTTTATTTGTTGGACTCATCCGTGACCCAACAAATTGGTCCTTCGAGCCGGATCATTTAACTGCCTTGGTAGCCTAGTGCCACTACTACTACGCTGAGGGTTACGTAGGCGGTTATCAGAGACAATGGTGTAAAGTCCTTTATCTCTGGTTCTATTGGGATTTTTCCATTTTCTGGATATTTCCCAGTACCTCGAAGTTTGGTAATGTGCCCGGATATGTCAACAGGCTCGCCACCTGTTACATGGGCTAAACTCGTAACCGGCGAATCGTGGGTGTTTGCACGTATGCTTGAATACATGCATTTACCTCTGCCTACCCCTTCGGGGATTACAGGCGTGAAGTTACGTACGTAGATTATATATTTTACATAATCTGATGTACAACTGTCGTTCCACTCGCAGGTTAGCGGCCGAGGAACAAATGTACCTTGAGCGCGTGTTCCGCGGGGGGGTCGGCGTGGGCTGGCTACCCCCCTACGCCCTCTATCCCCCTCTCGCGCCTCCCTTGCCGCTCGTGTCGCACGCACCCCACGCCCCTCACGCGCCCCTACACGACGAGCGGGAGAGGGAGAAGGAGATCGCGATGCAGCGGGAGCGGGAACGGGAGAGAGAAAGGTGAGATCTGATTCAGAACTAGAATCTCTATAAAGTTCTCGTGTTGCATACCCTTGATCTACGAGACGGTGAGAGGAAGATATTGCGCTGTAGTGGGAGTGAGAAGAGGAGAGAATTAGGTAAGATTAGTTCGTATTTAGGTGTGTGGGTTTGGGTCGACTTTTCGCGCACTCATTTTTTGCTTATGCCTCCCGAATTTATATATACGCGATGAGAGGGAGAACGAGATTGCAGTACGATGAATGCAAAAAGGGGAGAGTGGCAAGGTAATATTTTATTGTGTTTAGGAGTCAGGATAAGACATGTTTTCCTTGTCCTTTATATTAACGTCCTCGGATGACCAATGAGAGGGATCCCTCCCTCTCATTGGTCATCCAAGGACGTTTAATAGGGAGGGAAAGGTGAGTTTTATGTGTTAGAGTAGGTACGCTTTTCGTAATGTTTAGCCTGCCAGTCTGTGTATCCGGCCTCGACGCCCGAGGCCGTGCACTCGGGCGATGAGGAAGAAGGAGACTGCTTCGGAGTGGGAATGGAAAAAGACAGACAAAATTTAATTTAATCCAGAAATTTTCAAAATGTATAAATTTATGTCAGTCATGTGTACCTAGTGCAGTATTAAATTTTCCCTGTTCATATTTTTTAAATGCTAATACTAGTGTGCCTACTTACCGTACCGTGTGTCGTTTTAATTACCCTTTTGGGAGAAGTAATTTTGATTTCAACGTTCAATCCTTCCTCCTCCACCTCCGCAGAGAGCGCGAGCAACGCGAGAAGGAGCAGCGCGAGCGCGAGCGCGAACGCGAACGGGCGGCGCGCGAGAAGGAGCGCGAGCGGGGTGCGCGCGAGGCGCTCGCGGCCGCCGCGCTGCACGCGCACGCGCACCCGCACCCGCACCCGCACCCCCACCCGCACCCGCACCCGCACCCGCACCTGCTGCCCTACGCGCTGCCGCGGCCGCTGCCCCCGCCGCTGCTGTACCGGCCCTACCGGCCCTACGCCTACGAGCCGCGCCCCGCCGCGCCCGACGCGCCCGACGACGCCGGTGAGGGCCCGCCGCCCGCGCCCGCGCCCGCCCCCGCGCCCGCCTCCGCGCCCGCGCCCGCTCACGTCTGACCGGGCGCGCGCCCCTAGCGCGATGTGCCGTCGATCGCCCGTCTCGAGTGCTAACATCGGTTTGACGTATCTTCTGAGAAGATGGAATCTTTGTATTGTATTTGTTGCGAAAGCGCAGCGAGTGTGCTGCGGATTTGTAGAAAAATCGTGCGTTTTGTTATAATTTGAAATTGTTTATTCTTGCGGTACGTAAATTATTGAACTAGAGGTTGAAATTGCTATTTCAAACTGAAATTTAACAGTTAACTGTACAAATACCTGAGCAATATTGTATTTATTTTTACCGTATAAATGTGCCAAAATAGTTCTTTAGTCGCGATTGCTACGTCATTCGCATGCGAAAATATCAAACTTGCGCCTGAAGAAATTTTGCACTAATAACGGAAAGGCTCTGACTCATTCAAAACCCGCAACCTTTAACACTGACATTTACCAAGCCCCGTAATGACTATCACAGTGGCAAAACGACTTGTGAGCGTTCAAGTATTTCATAACGCAAATCTTGAAGATCTTTGACCCCCTTCGCCCCCATCGTAACTTTATTAGTACCCCTCCTCCCCCTCTCAAAACTACGTAACAACCGAATGAACATTTTTACCTAAAAAAAATTTGAATTCCTTAATTTTTTCTTAAAAAAAAAAACAATGTTACGTACGTGACACATGGTCCGAACCCCCCTCCTGTAACTCATCGTAACGTTTTACAAGACCCTTTCCCCCCAAATTGCGTTGCGTAATATTTGAACGCTCTCTTAGGCCTCAAGGGTGGCACTACGTCTACATTCTTGTATAGATATCTATACCTAGTGAACCATTAAGCTAGTGAAAAGAGTTAACTGAGAAAACTGCTTTATTACTAAGCTAATGTAAGAAACTTTATAAATAGCAATAATTTTGTATTACGTTAATATAAGCTTAATAATAAAGTGACCTATTTTGCATACGCCTTTATTTTTCAAATCACTCGCGTGTGCTATAACTTAAAATACATTATAACGATCGCACCAGACTAAATTATTACCCCCTAAACGTACATTAGATACGTTATAGCTATAGAATGCTTTGTCTTTGTCAGTTGCATTATTAAATGTGCGGGATAGAAAAAGACAAAGGAGAGATTAGCAACACTTTAGCAAAAATACGTTTATGAATAAGGGGATAAGTATATTGATCTGATGCTCATTTTCTCTTTTAACATTATAATTATCATCGGTGTATTAAAAATATACCATCATTGTAGGGTTGTATTGGTACACTTAATTCAATAGATGTGTTAAATGTTCGCGTACCCGCTTTTACAAATAAAAAAAAGACATTTGATAGAAAGAGATCGAAAATAATTCTCATTACAGTATCCAACTAGAAATATTTCAAATCGAGCCTACGAAAGAGACAAACGGCTAGTTTCGTAGAGCGTTATCTCTGCTACACACTGTCTACGTAAGCACTGATAGTCCGGTATTCGTCAACGCTTGATCGGAATGGTCGACAAACGTCACAGGAGTTTTAGCGGGAACACGGAAAAGAGCTGTGTCGCTGCGTGATATTGTTTTCGACATTTGTGTATAGTCGCGTTTTTATGTGTAAAAATGGTGGGATTTTTATCATAAAACATTCGATAACGTTCGCGGGTGTAGGAAAGTGATATTATGAAGTGGAAAGTGATTTTTCATGTTGCCTCCAAAACTTCGTAAAATCTCCTAGTAAAGTCCCCCATCAGATTACTGGAGCCACCTCATCATATTCCACATGGAAGCATCCAATCATCGCCATCTTCCATAAGTATATTCATTATCATAAGAAATGAAGATAAAAATTACTGAAGATTGGCTGTTAAGAACTTGAATTCGTGGCCGTAAAATAATTATAAAAAAAAACGTCACATAGGTAAGTTGCGAAAGAGATAACGCTCTACAGACCCGAAATAAGCCGAAGTCTCCTTCCTAGGCTCGATGTGCAATATCACTTGTTGTATAGTGTACAATGAAATGTGTTTTTAATAACTTGGCTGTTGGATGTGGTTTTAAATGCCTGAAATTAACTAAAATATTTGTGAATATTTTTGATCTTGGTGTTCTTTTTTTAAATTGTAATTCCCTTATTCATAAACTTTAGCTGAAGTGTTGGTAATATCTGTTTTGTCTTTTTCTATCTTACGCAATTATTAATTCAACTGACAAAGATAGGGTATAAAGTAGATAGGGGTATCTCTATAACTGCATAGAATTTTTCATTCCTATCCAACTTAAGGGGTGATTTTATTCATCATTATGAAAAAAAAATACTATAAAGGATAACCTAGAAATTGCGAAAGACATTGCTGCTCGATACAACAACGAACATTTTGTAAATAAATAAAAGAACCCCTTAAAATTTGGATAGGGACTAAAACTTACCATGATTATTGCCTAATTTACGTTTATGAAAATAGGGGTGAAATGTTTTGAATTAAATTCAATCTTTTTAATAAGCATCACGATAGTTACATTATACAAAAACAATACAAATATTTAAAAAATAAATCGAAATTTATCCAACAATAAAATTATAAACCGATCGACAGCACATCGACGAAGCAAGAAACAAAACTGCCAAAGGACTGAACACTTCCATCCATATATTAATATAGAAACGGCGTCGCCGGCGCGGGCGAACAAAATGGAACGTCGGCCTCCTGCCGTCTCGCTCGCGCGCGCCCCCGAGCGCCCCGTGCGAGCGGGACAGCAACACGGCCCGAGTGCAATAGTGTAACGCTAAGTTCTTATGGTCTCGTTACGCAGCAATGAACTATATGTTATAGGATGTAAAGCGCAATTTTGAATGTACACCCCGTTCGTCGTCTGTGCCTCTGCGATTGTGCGTGTCTACGCCTACGCTGTGTATTTAGGCTTCGATTTTAATAAAAATATACAAAATTGCTCGGTATTTTTTTACCGAGCGTATAAAAAAAGGATTTGTTGTCCTTGCCCGCCTTTTTTTTAATTTGCTTGCCTACCTCTAAAGGTAGTATAGTTTCCGACAGCTGTTTGACTTGAAAATTAGCTATCCCTTTTACTCTCATACGCTTTCTCTATAATGCCTTTCTATTTATACAAGTGGCAAAAATTAAGCGTTATTTAAAAGTGACGGAATATGTTACTTTGAGATATGTGTAGTATAATATTATTATTGTAATGCAACATTTTGCACTGATTATTTTAAGAAGGCTGTGAAGTTTTCTTTAGTTGGGTCACATGTACCTTTTAGAATACTAAAATTCGTGCTATGATTATCTCGAGGGTATGTAAGATGCAAGCTTTTGATCGCAACGATGAAATAAAAAAAATTGACGTACGCCACTGTAATCCCCTAAAGCGTAGGCAGAGGTAAATGCATGCATTCAAGCATACATGCAAACACCCACGATTCGCCGGTTACGTTTTTGGCGCATGTAACGGGTGGCGAGCCTGTTGACATCTCCGGGCACATTACCAAACTTCGAGGTACTGGGAAATTTCCTGAAAATGGAAAAATGCTTATAGAACCAGAGATAAAGGACTTTACACCATTATCTCTGATAACCCCCTACCCGGGAATCGAACTTAGTGGCCTGCTACCACTAGGCTACCGAGGTAGTCAATTGACGTGATAATATGAATCGATGAACGCCGGTTGCACGCTCGAAAAAGTGTCACGTTACACATGAACCGAGCGTGCAAGCGAGAGAGCATATATACTGTCTATCTTTATACTATCACTAGCGGCCCGCCCCGACTTCGCACGGGTTCATTGTTACCTACATTACTATTCTAATAAAATAAAACCAATAGCACTCATGAATAGTGTAGCTTTCTGATTGTGAAAGAGTTTTCATGATCGGTTCAGTATTACCGAAGATTTTCCCTTACAAACAGACAAACAAATTTACAAACTTTACCTCTTTATAATATCAGTATAGATTTTAAAAATTCTCATGTCGTAATTTGATATCGATTAAATTAGGCTCCTGTCACACCGCGGATACTCCACCAAAATTCCACACAAGAGCTTAATTTGGTCTCTAATACACAACAACAGTGACGTGCACCAGTGTGTGTAGCACGTAGAGAATACCAAACGTCGCCCATAAAAGGGGAGGAGTTCGGGTGAGGCGGGGAAATCGGACGGGACGTCGAAGAGTCCATTCTATACGTAGTATTATTACATATTCTCCGATCCTGTTCTAAGCGTTTTCTTTACTCTGTGAAACTGAGACAGAGATAATATCCACTACTATGCTGGGGTCCTCAGTTCGATTCCCGGGTCTGGGGCTATCAGAGATTTTCTTATTTCTAAGTTTGGTCCACAACATAACCGGCGAATCGTGAGTGTTTGCATGTATGCTTGAATGCATGAATTTACCTCTGCCTATCCTTATGGTGATTACAGGTGTGAAGTTACGTTTTAAAATTGCGATCAAAAGCTTAAAAAAAAATTATTTCTGTATACTCCCGTATTCTTGAGATTAAAAAATTGGATTTTGAGGAAAGACGCACAGACGGCGGGCGCGATTATAAATAATTTAAAAAAAAAGGAGGAATAATCTGCCCGGTGCAGAATGTAGATAGGAGTGCGGTATTTAATATTTTTTAGATGTATGTCTGTCTGTCAGTTCGGACGGCTGCGCGCACAAATCCGTACACTATAGTCGCATTATATTTAATATTATTATATTGTTGTATGTTTTTCCCCCGATTTATTTAATGTATATTACTTACAGTATTCAACAAGAGACGCACATCGAGCCTACGAAATAGACAATCTGTTAGTTTCGACTTCGTAGAGCGTTATCTCTGCTGCACACTGCCTACGTAAGCACTGATAGTCCGTTATTGATCAAAATGCTCGACAAACGTAACATAGGTAATGTGCGAGAGAGATAACGCTCTGCAGACCCGAAATAAGCCGAAGTCGCATTACTAAGGTCGATGTGTAATATTGTAATAATTCTTGTTGAATACTTTATAATTGAATAATTTAATGTTTTGGTCTGTTTTGTATTACAGTTTTTTAGTATTTTCTTTTGTTTGTTAACAGTCGTTTGTTACCAAGATTTGATTCGTAATTATTACTGTTTATATAAAAGGTTTGATTCACGGAATAGTATAGTAAATATAAATTTAATAATATCGGTCGTGTATAGAGGATGATCTGGGTATTGGGCGATGGGGTACCATTCCCACAGCAAAATAACGCCCGAATTTACCAGATTAATTTAATTACACGGCTTATATACAAAATAGTCAACTTATAAACTTCACATAGGCAATGTGCGAAAGAGATAACACTCTACAGAGCCGAAATTAGCCGAAATCTGTTTCGTAAAGCCGATGTGGAATATTTCTTGATGGAGACTGCACTCTGACCGCTTTTGACAATCTAATTTTATGTCTTAACGAAATCGCTTTGTTCTGATATATTTTCTGTGTTTGAAGCACGTGTGAACTGTAAAAAAACATGAAGCATCTTAATTTAATAACAACAGTAATGGGTAGTATTACTTACACTTTTTTACTGGTGGTAGAGCTCTAGTGACGGAGCTCGCGGGCGTAGGCACCACCGCATTACCTAATATACTTGCCGCTAAATGGTAGTGTTCAGCACAATCGTGTTCCGGTCAGGTGGTAATGCATGGCCTTGTAATTTCCGGCACAGAGACATAACATCTTAGGAGTGGTAACGCATCTGCATTTTGACCTTGGTCTTTGTGTGGGTGTCTATAGGCTGCAGTCATCACTTAACATCGATGTGAACTGCATGCTTGTTTGCCACTTCCATTATATAAAAAAAAAGAATTGATTTTTTTTTCTTGAATTTCTGAGTTATGACTTTAGCCAAAATATCTTACATTTCCAACTGCTGTTATAGAATTGTATGGATTTAATCAATTGTAATGTTCCTGTAATGTTATATACTTACAATTCTTATTAATGGTTGTCCCATATATTTTACGACCGCCAAAATGTTATTTCTTGAATTTTCGTTTGCTATTTCTCTAAGACATTATTTTGTAAGCTACTCTTATAAGACTTATATATGTACTTATCGTATTAACTGTAATTATGTGGTGCGGCTTGCAATATTGTGTATATTTTTCTTTTAAGGTTGTGTACATATTTGTGCGCGTGGGCCATTACGTCCCCACTTTTGCGGATTTATCCCCATTTGTGGGGCGATTTGAGTGGACACTGTCCAAAGCCAAGCGGTACTGTAAACGGAAAGGGTCTATTTGGAATAATTAGAAATTAAATTTTGGTATCAAAATAAGGCTGGGGAAAAAGTTTCTTCGCATTTTTTAAGATAATTCAAAACATTTTTTAATATAGTTTATTTAAATTTAACTAAAGTATGTATGGACCATTTTGTTCGATTACCTTTTGCCATCTTGTGGGTAGGGACATGATCCCATTGCTATAAAAATTTTGGGACTTCTCATCAAAATACCGCCACAAGTGGATTTGGCAGTCCTCTCGTGATGTTAACCTAACATTGCATAAATAATTCTGAAGAGACCGAAACAGGTGGAAATCTGAAGGTGCAAGGTCAGGACTATACGGCGGATGCATTAAGACCTCCCAGCCAAACTTTCTTAATTTTTGCTGAGTGGCTATAGATGTGTGAGGTCTAGCATTATCATGATGAAACACCACACCCCTTCTGTTGATCAATTCCGGCCGCTTTCTCTCAACTTCTTGCTTTAATCTCATCAGTTGTTCGCAGTAGAGTTCAGAATCGATAGTTCTGCCTGGTGGTAATAGCTCATAATGAATAATGCCCTTCCAATCCCACCACACACACAACATCACCTTATTGCGAGTTAACCCGGGTTTCGCCACAGTCTCTGAAGCCTGAGCGGCCTTTGACCACGACCTTTTTCGTACGTTCTTGTCGTACGTGATCCACTTTTCATCACCAGTTATCAGCTTCTTCAAAAATGATTCGGTTTCATTACGTCGTAATAAAGAATCACAAATGAGTACACGGTTCATTAGGTTTCTTTCAGTGAGCTCGTGAGGTACCCAAATATCGAGCTTTTTTTTGTACCCAGCTTTTTTCAAATGCGCCAAAACTGTTTTGTGATCAATTCTCAGTTCTTTAGCTACGTCGTAACTACTGATGTGTCGATCTTGCTCCACTTCTTCAAAAATGGCATCCATTTTATCCGTAATAGGGCGACCAGAGCGAGGTGCATCTTTGACATCAAAATTTCCGGATTGAAAACGCTTAAACCAAATTTGTGCTACTCTCATAGACACTGCACTAGGTCTATAAACATCGCAAATTTTTTTCGCTTTTGCGTTGCATTTTTATCTTTTTTGTAGTAAAATTTTAAAATGTATCGAATTTCTTCATTAGATTCACTCATCTTGACAGTACGAAAAACAAATGAAAATCACACATTTGCCTAATTTGAATTTAGAAATATGTTCTTTACAATTTTAACTTTCAATGATACCAAAACCAGCCAGATACAAATACTACAGCCAAAGAGATTTTATGACAAGTTCATACATACTATAATGCGAAAAGACTTTTTCCCCAACCTATTAGTTAAAAAAAAATAATGTTTCGCACGAATTTATTCAATACCATTTGGTTCATTAATAAAGAAATAGGCATTTTTCGTTTACACTGTGTTGTTTGAATGTAAGCAACGGACGCTCGGCTTTGACGACTTGAAAATCGTATTATACTGCGCCTGGACTTTGGTTACATATCGTAATCGCGCGTTTTTTCTGTCGCACCCTCGTCTTTGCGATCTAATAGCCAATGGTGGCAGAGTGTGATTGCTTTACCGTGGTAGAGCTGTTGTTTTGCCTAACGTCGATTTGTGTGTATATAATGACCTGATCGTTGTAGAATGATTAAAATGTATTGCGGAGGTTATGTTTTTAGTATTTTTTTAAATATAAATAAAGTGTAAGTAACTTAGATTTAATACTAATTGTATTAAATACGAACCACCGACAATGACCGATGGCAAATCTGCAATAAGGAATAAGTCACTTCTTTATACGTCGAGGGTGCGACGGACGCGACAAAAAGTCGCTCGACTAAAAATCGCGCGACTATAAATCGCGCGACTAGAAGTCGCAGTCGCCGAGCGGCCGTCCGACTGCCGAGCACGGTTGAACATGAAACGAGAAACCGATTAATTTTATAACAAATAAAACCTCTTTATACGTTTAAAGATAAAAATAGATAGTTTTTATTAATTTCTAGCTTTTAATAGGTGTTCAAAATATTTTTCACTATACGACGATAATGTTATCACGCAAAGCATTTAGGCGGCCTCCGAGCCTTGTACATATATATAGTTAGATACTATATGGACAATACCTAACAAGTGAATGAGACAAAAATGAAAAGGATAAAAAATACAATTTTATTGAAAAATACATTCAGTGGAATTAATTTTTTGCATGACACCAGAGGGCGCGATGCGGGCCAACGTGCCGCGCCTGAAGGTGTTTTTTTTTTATTTATCACCCCCCACTCCTTTATCCCGCTCCCCTCGCAAACGCTTTAGTAGAGCATGTAGTTGCAAAAGAAAGTCGAACTAAATCGTCATGACATGGTAGGGATTCAATTCCAGTATTGTAGAATACACAGGCGTTAGGGATTCAATTCCAGTATTGTAGAATACTGGAATTGAATCCCTACCGCCTCTCTTAATTTGCTTTTGTCTTTGTTGTTTGTACTATTGTACCACCTATGATAGAAATAGTGATAATCTGATGATGATCATAACTGCCTAACGCTGCGGTCCCGGGTTCGATGCCCGGGTCGGGGGATAGATATAACGGTGTAGAATCCTTTATCTCTGGATCTATTGGGATTTTTCCAGTTTCTGGAAGTTTCCCAGTACCTCGGAGTTTGCTGATGTGCCCGGAGATGGCAACAGGTTCGCCATCTGTTACATGGGCCAAAACGTAACCGGCGAGTCGTGAGTGTTTGCATGTATGCTTGAATGCATGCATTTAACCTACCCCTTCGGGGATTACAGGCGTAAAGTTACGTTCTGATGATCATTATCGCTTTTGTACCGCTTGCTGAAGTAATGGTAGCATTCTAAATACGATGACATCACGTCGGCTATCGCCGCGATGAATGAACACATCACCATTACTTCAGCGGAAAGATATTTACTGATGGACCAAAGCCTCCCATATAAGGGTGATTTTCCAGTTTTATTTTATTCGGAAGACAAACAGTGTTTACAACAACCAAGATAATTAAAAAAAAATAACTTAAAACCATTTACGTGTATTCGCATAAATAAATCTAAGTGCTTGTACAGTCGCATCAAAAAAGAAAACCATAGCAAAAGAAAAAAACCTAAAGTTATGACGATATTCAGATTATCGTTAATATTGCTCTCATAGGCAGCACGAAGAGGGGCCGTTCAAGTATCACGTGAGCACTATAGGGGGGTGGGGTCTTTGCTCTGCTTATTTTGGATGACACGGGGGGGGTAGGGGAGTCTAGATGATAATTACATCATCGGTAGTTATTTACTTATTACGGTAACAGTAAAATCTAATCTCTATCGTAAATCTATTTTCTTATTTTTAAAATTATAATTATGATATTTTAAAAAAACAATACATTAATTGAAAAATGTTTACGTAAGCATGGGGGGAGGGGGTAAGAGCTTTGCTTACTTTTGCTGACAAGGGGGATGGGGGGGTAAAGAATTGTAATAAATCTGCTTACGTAATACTTGAACGGCCACAGAGACAAAAATAGCCAAAAACGAGGACAAAACCTATTAATTTATGCCGCGGGTCGAATCTAAAATTAAGATTCAATGAGTTCAAATATTGTAAGAAATTTTCGCTACGCCTAACAAGTATTCAGATGAACATTTAAAAATATTGTTCGTATAGTGCTTGTCATGAAAGAATTCCCTGGTAATAAGTGAAAAAACTGAAAACAAAATTAGATTTAAGTAGGTATCTAATAAACAAGTGTTTGGCCTTCCCATTGTAAACACCTTTGTATAATACAGTCTGATCAACATGTACCTTTTTCTCCGAAAATTACGATCGAGGTGTCATAATCGAATGACTTCCGACTTTTAACTAATGGCAAAATGTAGATAAAAATTTTTGGCCGGCGGATACCTAATTGTTAATTCATATATCTTAATTGTGCCCAAATTTTTTATTCTTTAATTTTCATATTTAATATGACAAAATGATTTTTTGTTGCCATGTCCGAGGGATGGACCGCGCGCGAAATTCAGACTACCCACTTTTAGCACTATTTTCGTGGCTGTGTAAAAATTATAAACACCTATTCAAGATACATTTCCAGGAAGTAGGACTTTTATCAGGAAATTTCTTCCTCTTTTCAAATCTTTTTTTAAATTTTTTATGTCTGATAGTTTTTGAGATATCAATAAAAACCAAACCCCTACTTTTTTTTTCTTTTATTGTATAAAACTTTCGCAATTTTATCGGCATCTTTCGGGAGTTTTCCCAAAACTTTCTACACATTATTCCGAATCGAATGACACCTCGATCGTAATTTTCGGCGAATATTAAAAAAAATACCCAAAAACAAACACGAATCTGATGCGTTTATCTCGCACTTGATTAGATCTTCGATTTCCCGAACTACCTATCACGACCGGATGTCGACTAAATGGGTATTCGTTCCTGTGTGGGTAGTAGGGGATCCTAACCTAACCTAACCTAACCACTGACTGGTCTAAATGAGCTCTACGGGTCATCGCTGGCCGACTCAGTGACGGCAATGAGCAGTTTAGTGATCAGAGTGCCTAGTGCGAGATTTTATTTACTCTTACGTGATCGAATTCGCGTAAGAGTAAGATAAATGCAGATTTGTATGGAATTGAAGGAGCGTCATCTAGCGGTGAATCCTTCAATTCCATGCAAATCTGCGTTTACTACGCGATCGAATTCGCATAAAATCTGGCACTAGGCACTCTGTTGTTGTTGTTGTGAAATGTTTATCTTTGTTCCTTACTCCGAGCGGCTACGCCTCCAATCAGAGTGCCTCCGCACGACTACGAGCGCCTCCGTGCGGCCGTGCCCTTTGCGCTCGCCATTTGTCATATGAAGTAGACTCAGGGACGGCCTAACCTATAGTGCAGGGTGTGCATTGCACCATAGAGTACATTAAATATATAGTCATGCACACGGGCGCCGCGGCGCTCCCTTTTTAGTTATCAATCTCAGAAAGGCCGTAACTAATACCATACTGTAAGCTATACCTACTTATAAAATAGCTTGTTGGAATAGGAAAAAACTTTCTTGTTACGACGGCAAAGTAGTATATAGTTATAGCCGCGGGGGGAGGGGGGGGACCTAGACCTAGAGGGCGCCAGGGTTTCATTGCACACGGGCGCTACACGAGCTAGAGCCGCCCCTGAGTACACTTGTGCCGTCTCGAAACGAGCCGCCGACGTAAGATCATTAAAGAAAACCTGGTGAACTTACCTACTTAGTGCATCTTTTTTACTTCTGGTGAATAGGTACAAGCAAAGTACTAAGCAGAAAAAAATATGTTAGAAGCTGTTTAGGGACCGTTCATACAATACGTCACGCTAAAATAAGCCTTTTCTGCCCCTCCCCCCTATCGTTACGCAGTGTCACATTATCAGTGACCCCCCTTAAATAATATTAAATCGAAAACTATACTAAATCCACGAATTAGGACATATTTTTATGAGAAATAGTGTAACGAAATATTATTTTCAAATATTTTAATGAATTGTGGAGCCCCCGTCTAATTTTGTCACACTCAGCGAGGCCTCCCTTTGTATATTTAACCGACTTTTAAAAAAGGAGGAGGTTCTCAATTCGTCCGGATCTTATTTTTTTTTATGAGTGGTTATTAATTATCCCTTTACCTCATGAATTTAGGATTAGTTCACAAAATTCGCTCGTAGATGGCGGTTTTGCATAAAATGAAGCTCGTTTGGGACCGATTTGACACAGTGCTTATAATAAAAATTCAGTTTGGAAATAAAAAATATTCTAAGATAATATGGTTTGGTTCATATATGAATTACAATGCGGTAAAAGGTTAATGTAAAATTATAGGTAGGTACCTACGTCCATTCATGTTTAAATAACTGAAATAACCGATCTCTGAAGCCTATTATGAGATTTCGGTTGCTCATCCACAGAAAAATGTTTTCGACCTGAAAAAATATCACAGTTGTAGGTATTTTATAATTAGTGACCCGCTACCACTCATCCATCGAAGGTAACGAGGTAAACAACTACATTGTTATTAACCTTCTGCTGGTGGTAGAGCTCCAGTGACGGAGCTCGCGGGTGTAGGCACCACCGCATTACCTAAGATACTTGCCGCTAAATGGTAGTGTTCAGCACTATCGTGTACCGGTCAGGTGGTAATGTACGGCCCTGTAATTTCCGGAACAGAGGCATAACACTTTAGGCCTCAGGAGTGGTTGCGCATCTGCATTTTGATCTTGGTCTTTGTGTAAGTGTCTATAGTCTGCAGTCACCACTTAACATCAATGTGAACTGCATGCTTGTTCCATTACATTACACAAAACGAAATTACGTAGGTATAGGTAAGTTATTGCACAAATATCGAATTTGATCTACAACATTATCTATAATACAAAATTGAACGTGCATAAACAAATTGGTTCATTATCTACTGTAGGCATAGAGAGCAATATGGTGGTAGAGTTCCAAGTGTGCCTACGCCCTCAATGTGTGCCTGTACCTATGCAAGGAGCACGAGGGCGTAGGCACCACCGCATTACCTAATCCATCTGCCGCCAAATGGTAGTGTTCAACACTGTCATTATTATATTTATTTTTTTTCGTGTTTGGGTTTGATGGTAATATATGCCCTAATAAGTATAATTAGGTAACTGCCTCAGTGCCTATTGGAAGCAGACCACTACTACTACTACGCTGGAGGTCCTGGGTTCAAATCCCGGGTCGGGGGTATCAGAGATAACGGTTTAAAATCCTTTATCTCTGCAAAATCTATATCTATGGAAAACCATTTTCTGGAAGTTTCCCAGTACCTCGGAGTTTGGGTAATGTGCCCGGAGATGACAACAGGCTCGCCACCTGTTACATGGGCCAAAACGTAACCGGCGAATCGTGCATGGATGCTTGAATGTATGCATTTACCTCTGTCTACCCCTTCGGAGATTACAGGCGTGGAGACAACCCCTTAGGCCTCAGGGGTGGCAACGCGTCTGCATTTTGACCTCTGGTTTTTGTGTAGATGTCTATAGGTTGCAGTCTGCTGTTAGAAAAATTCGATCATTTATTATGTTATAAGTCTATGGAATAAATACAATTTACGCTGTCAATCTTGACATCTGTATACTCTTCAATAAACGGCACAAAATTATTTTCAAGCAAGCTTTTAACTAAACGAAAAATCCGTAACAAATCTAAAACATTCTCTACCTCAAACTGTTGGAGAAAAAATGTCGCCTAATGGCGCGACCGATACCAGATATCGATTTGCGGGGCTTATCCAGGGACCAAGAACTTAAGCCAGAAGATTACATAGCGTTGAAGAAGCTACCCAGAAGTAAGTCTAGAGATCTGGTGGCTGGGACTTTCATTGGTTGGGCTACAGGAGTGGGAATAGCAAAGGTGGGTAAGCTGGCTGCTTTCGGATTAGGAGGTGGTGTAATTCTGCTGCATTTTGCCAGTGAATTGGGTTACATTCACGTTAATTGGGAACGAGTTAAAGAAGCTGTGGGGCACAGTCAGGAGCTGATGGAGAAGTTACTCCGACTAGCGATGAAGAACAGCTGCTTTTCCGTGGGTTTCCTCGGTGGATTCTTCTTTGGAGTGGCTTCGGCGTGAAGGAATTTCATTTTGAAATAAGGTTTTTTTTAATTAGATTTTATGGAGTTATTAGATTAATGTTACCTACCTATAATTTTTATGGACTGCTATATTTAATTTAATAAATTAAGACTTCGAAACTGACATCTCCTTTATCATGTGACTAATACTGATATAATTAATAGTTAGCTTTTGAGTGGGAGCCATGTGGGATGAGTGAGTTTACTGGTAGTAGAGCACCACTTGGTGGTACTTGCCGCTAAATGGTAGTGTTCAGCACTATCGTGTTCCGGTGAGATTGTAATGTACGACCCTGTAATTTCCGGCACAGAGGCATAACACCTTAGGCCTCAGGAGTGGTAACGCATCTGCATTTTGACCTTAGTCTTCATGTGGGTGTCTATAGGCTGCAGTCATCATATAACATTAATGTGAACTGCATGCTTGTTTGCCACGTCCATTACATGAACACAGGAACACAATAGTGCTGAACACTACCATTTAGGGGCAAGTACTCGTATATTAGGTAATGCGGTGGTGCCTACTCCCGCGAGCTTCGTCACTGGAGCTCTACCACGCTACTACCCATCCCACGTTATTATATTTATGACCGCCCTATTTTAATGGTTTGAGCGCCATGTTCAGTTCACTGACTGCAATTGCCGCGGAGTTCTCCTCTAAGTTCACTACAAAAGAATTGGACCGCTAGTGGGCGCTGGAGTCACAACTATTAAATAATGATTATAGTAAACGCAACTGCCTCAGTAGCTTAGTGGTAGCAGACCACTACTGGGGTCCTGGGTTCGATTCCCAGGTCCTCTACCTGGGATATCAGAAATAATGGTGTAAAGTCCATTATCTGTGGTTCTATTGGGATTTTTCCATTATCTGGAAATTGCCCAGTCCCTCGAAAGGAAATTTTGGGCGGACAAAATCATTACTGGTTAACTCATTACACAGTACATTTTGTAATACTGTAAAAAATTATCAATCTAACCCAATTTTTACTTGATTATTTGAACTTCAATTATTGGGAATGGCAATTCAAAAAATGCCCGAACTTCGAATTATTTTTTTATAGTCATTTGAAAATGACATAATTTGTACAGTGTTTTACTGGTGGTAGAGCTTCAGTGACGGAGCTCGCGGGCGTAGGCACCACCGCATTACCTAATATACTTGCCGCTAAATGGTAGTGTTCAGCACTATCGTGTTCCGGTCAGGTGGTAATGTACGGCCCTGTAATTTCCGGCACAGAGGCATAACACCTTAGGCCTCAGGAGTGGTAACGCATCTGCATTTTGGCCTTGGTCTTCATGTGGGTGTCTATAGGCTGCAGTCATCACTTAACATCAATGTGAACTGCATGCTTGTTTGCCAAGTCCATTACATTAAAAAAAAAAAAAAGTGTTTCACTGGGCCCAGAAATGTATGGTACAGTATCATTCTCCTTTGGTAATGTGCCCAGAGATGTCAATAGTTACATGGGGCAAAACTTAACCGGCGAATCGTGGGTGTGTGCATGTATGCTTGAATGGATGCATTTACCTCTGCCGGGGATTACAGCCGTGAAGATACTTTTTTTTAATAATGGTGGTACATAGATAATTTTATGGGGTCTTAGTAATAATGGCATCTGCCAAATAATTTAATAGTGGTAGCAAGCCACTGCTACGTTGAAGTCTCGGGTTTGATCCCCGGGAGTAAGCGTAGTATGGCTTTTCCCATTTGTGATGATGCCGTGGGGCACTCTCAGAGTTCGATAATGTGCCCGCTGAATGTCTACCGAACACATGGATTCCATGTGTTTGCTGGTGGTAGAGTTCCAAGGGTAGGAGCTCGAGGGCGTAGGCACCACCGCATTACCTAACCTATCTGCCGCTCAATGGTAGTGCTCGGCATTATCGTCTTCCAGTTAGATGGAAATGTATGGCTCCGTAATAACTATCACAGAGACATGACACCTTAGGTCTCAGGGGTGGCAACGCATCTACATTTGACCTCTGGTTTTTATGTATAGGCTGCAGTCATCACTTAACATCAATGTGCAGGCTTGTTTGCCACGTTCCTTCCATAAAAACAAAAAATGTGTTCAGTAGACATTCAGCGTCCATTCCATGCAACTAAAAAAAACATAGCGAATTATAGATATACATAGGTCGCTGGTTCAAATCCGGCTCGAAGGACCAATGTACGGGGTCTCCCGCACTATAATTGCTTTCTTGATATGATGAAATTATAAGTCCGAAAATAGGGAAAATATAAAACTTTATTGGTGACTAGCAGCTGCCCGCAACGCCGTCTGCGTGAAGGCTCTACAGCACGAAACATACCTAAGAGCCAGTGTCGCTTTAGCATTATAAGCAAACAACTTTTAAAATAGTATTTAATTAAAAGTATAAGTTTTTTGCAAGCGAAGCAAGTGAAGGGAGTCATATGGGAATCAGTAGTATTATTACATATTCTCTGGTTCAGTTATAAGATGTGACTGAGGAAAATAGACAAAATAATGCAGGAATATATTCCCGGACACAAAAGAGTAAAATTACGTACAAAGGTACACCTTACACTTTCCTATAAACTACGTTGGTAATTATTCTGCCAGGAGCCAAAATGTAAAATGAGACAGGACTAGGAGGTAACGCGGTAGCAAGCGACGTACAGTTGCCCGTGTGAGAAGCAATTTGTCCTGAGGTTAACACTGTCTGCCCCTGGGACTTATTGATGGTCATCGCGAAGCAAACATTCAACTGTACGCGCTTGAACTGGAATGTGTAGTTATGCGGTATGAGCGGAATGCGTGGTATAAATACTGTATCGCCAATGCCGGGTCCCGTTATACAACTTCGGAGGAGATAAGTTCCGAAGAAGCATAATCGGGACACCTACCTTCAGCTTGATGGTATGCGATGGAAGTCCGCTTGCTGACAGGAAGTTCAGAAATGCCATGGGATAATGTGTGGCGTCATCTTGCTCGACGACAGTATTTGTGGAGGTATAGACCACTTCATTGCCTATTTATTGCTGCAGCCTGATCATTTTTGGGCGTCAAAATGGCCCGCTTACACACCCAAAACGCAGACACCGAGTATGAGTTCTTCTCTCCTGGATACATCTCTGTCGAGGGTTCTGGAAACACACCTATCCACCTCTCTCTTCTGGTAGAGTGCTTCCGCGAAGACTTAGAAGGACATCGGAAAATTCTTGAGCACGTGCATTGTCGTCGAGCCGAGCTCTCATATTAATGGTCAAGCGCAGCGTAAGTACGAACTCGTTAAGATCGTTTCAACAAAGCATTCATCTCGTCAGCCCTCGATCTTCGCGTCAAAACGGGAAGCGTTTGCCGAAAATCGTCAGTGAACACTAATGTGACACCACCCACTCAAATGTTCGTTCCTGCGGATGTCCTGCAGGGTTCTGTCCACGGCCTCAACTGCCTTTCTATTGGCTATCGTACACTCATCCCATACAATCAAGCAATCCTTGAGCACATGTCCCTTATCACTGTTACATGACACACCAAAAACGTGTGGCAGTGTGGCAGCAATTTCCCACGACGCTACAGCAATAGCAATTTTGCCTTGCCTCCTGACCTCTGCAAGTATGCCAGTGATAAAAGTAAAAGCGACTTCTTTACGATATTCAATAAACTGCAAAGTCTATTATATCGGTTGCCTAACTAGCATAGTTTGGCAATAGTTGGCGCTGCTGCTACCATAAAGCAATGCAATAAATGTGAAGGAAAGATTTGACAAATCGGGCAGGACTTCAGTAGCTCAATTGGAAGAGCGGCTGGACTAGATTCCCAGTAGGCCGCGAGTTCGAGTCTCGCCTGAAGTCAAATTTTTCTTTCCATTTTTCTTTAAATAAAATATATAGCCTATATGTTGACCGGACCCGTTAGTATTAATTAGCAAAATTTTTCTTCAAATTTTGCATGAATATTACTAACAGGCGCCATTTAGTAGGTACTTTTTTAGTTTAGCCCGGACATACATAGAGACAAACAGACAAAAAATCTGAAAACTATATTTTTGGCTTCGATTTCTATTGTAGATCACGTCCCAAGTATTCTTTTAAAAAATATTCAATGTACAGTATTGACTTTCCTACGATTTTATTAAATGTAGAGATTCCCGTGGGAATGAGGGATTTTCCCGCAGTAAAAAGTAGCCTAAATGTTGGCCAGGCTTAGTATCTATACACCACAAAAAGTTTCATTCGAATCCGTCCAGTATCTTCGGAGATTACCCTGGACAAAGGGACAAACAGATAAACAGATAGACAATAAAATTAAAAATCATTGAAAAGTGTTCTAATACTATTTTAACATCGCCCCCAATTCGTTTTTCATAAATATATACAATGTACAGACACGCAGGTTTTACTGTTTTATTATATGTATAGATTTGCTTAAGAATAAAATAATAACGCGACGTGCTTGATGTGCGAACGGTGTATTGCGAACTAACGTGATAAGTGCATAATTGGGTAAAATTGATGACTCTGCTACAATCATATTATTATGTACGATGCTCGTACATCAAGCATGTATTGAATGACCTGTGGGGAAAAACAGGAGTCAAGTTAGGTTTTTACCCTGGTGCACCCTCGATGTCTACTTTGGAGCTCTATTATCAGTAGGTAACTAATCTATGATGGTAAGCGCAGATACTACATACCTAAAACCTCAGATTTCAAATTAGATGCGCCACTCGCTCCTGATACCAAAGATGATATGCCTTTATGCCTGTATTACAGGTCAGTACATTACCACCTGACCGCAAAACGATAGCGCCGAACTCTACCATTTGACGGCAATAAGAATAGGTGATACGGTGGTGCCTACTAGTTAATAGCAGTTATACAATAATAATAATTTAATGATGGCAACCCTTGATACCCTCCATTGCTGGGCACGAGTCTCTTCCCTTCTTGGGAGGAGGCCTGGAGCTGGTGGAGATAAGGGTGAGTGGCCAACCCGCTGTCGGATGTTTTCAAACCACCCATAAGACCTTTGACAAAGTTAAACGACTGCTATCTATCGATAGCAACCGGGACCGAGGGCCTAACGTGCCCTATAAAGCACGGAAACGCGCATTTTAATTTGCCACTAGCGGTCACCCATCACACTCCCGACCGTGCCTGTATCGCTTAACCGAGTAGATCGCTTCCGATCTACACCAAACGCGGTGCCATGCGCGCTTCATCTACACCAGCTGCGAGGTCATTCACATATACAATTATAACTGATAGGTATTAATTAGCTATCAATAGATGTCGTCCACCGATCCCTTATCGGTTTAAACCAAAAACGGACAGAGAAACTCAACGCTCGGATGTAGGGCTTCCATAGCTGCCCAACATTCAAACTTGGTTTCTTTCTGATCTGTGTGGTCGTCACGAGCTAAGACACTGGAGCAGTTTACGCAACTTCAAAATCAGAAATTAATGTAATTTACGATAACAAGCAACTATTATGAAACGTCTAAAATAAATTGAAGCGAATAACAATTGATAAACATGTCAATGTAGGTACAAACTTACAAGACCAAAAGAATATCACTAAGATAAAACTAAATATAATGTACTAATGTAGGTAAGTGTATCAGAAGAAAGTTTTATTTTCCGTCAAACTGATAACAAAGAGTAAAGAAAAAGAGACATTCTTTGTCCAAAGGCCAATACACAAAAACACGATAGTAAAAATTTAGTCAGCTCTTTTAAAGTTCACTCAGTGGCATTAATGTTTTGCACGTACTGTACCTACATCTCTAAATATTTTGCTCAGATTTTACGCGTAAACTGTTGTAAGTTCATCGATAACATTTATGACGACTCAAAAATATTGGAAAGAAGAACGCTTGTTGTATCGCTAGATCGCTTATGTGCAAATCCCTCATTTTATTTTGCTTACGTACAGTAGATTCGTTTTTATTAGAGGTTCGAGGCCCGTAGTATGTTCTATGTAAGTTATTATGTTGTAGACTTGCTTTTTTTTCTCATTTCTCGTTGTTCAGTTAGTTGTGTTTTAAATATTGCCATAATCGGCAAGAAAATGTTACTTGGAAAATAAATTCAATAAATTTCAAACCATTGACTTCAAAATCTATTTGGAAGGCAATACTGGCAAGGATCAGTGCCTCATCATTATTAATAATTAAATTTTTATAGCAACTTAGGTTATGCATTTATTTTGTTCTCACACCGTTACAACATTATAAGTTAGTTCATGTTCAACTTGCGCTCTATATCTTTCATTTATAATAAACTCAAAATGTTAATTATTAAAATTACAATTATATCAAATATAATTTCAATGTTTACAGCTAGATCGAGCAAACCAGCAACGATAACTGCGCCAGAGGAAGAAAGACAGCAGACAGAGCCACAGCAAAAACCACCAGACACCTTCAAGACTCCCGAAAAAATAAATTTATCAGAAATACTCCCTGAAAACCCATTACCAGAACCCCCGTTAATCGATAAACCAAAACAACCTGAAAACCCAGAATTCCACGATAAAGCAACTGTGGAGAAATCGATTTCAGAAAAATCTACTTCTTTACTAGACAAAACAATGTTTATTGACAAAGCGTTTCATGAAAAATCTTTTTCTTTAGACAAAAACAATTTAGGTGAGAAATCTTTGATTTCAGAGAGTTTAAAATTGCCAGAAAAACCAAATTTTGTAGAAAAACCAATGACGGAAAACATCACACTCTCGGATAAGCCAAATTTTATTGATAAACCACTTATTGAGAAACCAGGTACATCGGAAAAATCAAACATGCCTGAAATCTCAAAGTTTTTAGAAAAACCAAACTTAATCGATAAGCCACAATTTCAAGAAAATTCTACTTTTGCAGACAAGCCAAATTTTGTTGAAAGACAGTTTAATAAGCCAGCTTTAATAGAAAAACCAAATTTTCCTGAAATGCCATTCCCAGGATCATTTGTAGATAAAGGAAAATTTCCAGAGAGACAACAGTTTACAGAGAATGGAGCTTACACAGAAAAAGCAAAAATAGTTGAAAAACCCCCACAAGAAAAACCAAAAGTTCTACTAAGACCCAGCTACATTGAACGACCATTTCCCGACAAATCTCCTTTCCTAGACAAACCCGGCTTTTTGGAAAGACAAGCACTACAAAATAAAGAAGCATTTCTCGATAAAACCTTCCTAGGAAAATCTACGATAACCGAGAAAACTGAGTACATAGAAAAACATAACTTCGTTGAAAACTCGGCACAGGATAAGCCAAAGCTTTTAGAAAGACCGAGCTACATTGAAAGACCCTTTCCAGATAAGTCGCCTTTTCTCGACAAACAAAATTATTTAGACCGTCAAGCTATACAAGAAAAACAAGTATTTGTAGAAAAGGCTTATCCTGAAAAATCCACGTTTCCAGAGAAACCAACAGTTATTGAAAAACCATTACCAGAGAAGCCTTTATTTTTTGAAAAACCTACCTTCTTGCCACCGAAGCCAATATCTCACACAACAAAGATCTCGCCATCATCTATACCTAATCCAAGCCCAAGTGTTACGACGACCAAACAGGTGGAACCAGGCTATCCTAAATACGGCGGGTACTTGTATTCAACACCAGGCTTTTCAGCTTTTCAACCATATTCAGCCAGTGTCATACATCGGCCCAAAGTACCTATTCAAAATGAAACACAAAATCCAGACCTTGTTTCCTATCCTATAATGTCGACAAAAGAAACTACTGCTACTACAAAAGATAATCAAACAGAAATTAATGACAATCATAAAGAAAAGCAAAAACCCCAAACAGATTTCGAAGATAATTTTATTCATGAAATTATTCCACCTCCAATACAACCTCAGGAACTGGAAACGAATAATACAGAGAATACTGAAGCTCAAATGAACATTACGTCTCTATCTCAAGGGTCTGGCGCAACTGTTACTATGACATCCATGAATAAAGATATTAAGAAACGACCAGCTGAAAGGTTTAGTCTAAAAACAAGTATACCAATAAGCAAAATAGATATGAAATGTGTCAATGGCTCAGAACATCAGAACACATTATCAAAGAAATTAACTTTTAACCCAAATTATCAGAAAACCGATGTGGGACCTAGAATAGAAATTCAGAGTAACATAGTAATAAAAAGTGCAACCGTACCGCCTGAACAGGAGCAAAAAGATAACCAAGCAATCATTACCTCTACAAGTAACATGTCACTTCATCAGAATATAAATACGTTAATAAATGCTGCCGAAGCAATAAGTAAAACTGATTCACAATTCAAAAAACCTGAATCAAAAACAGATATGTCGAATGAATCCAAAGAGTCCACTTTTACAACCTCTCGACCAATTTTTAACCCCATCAATATAGAAACAAGCAAAGCAAACTATTTAGATAAACCACCCGAAGGAACGATTAATGATCAAAAGAACCAAATAGTTTTTATTCAAAACAAAAACCCTAATAACGCTAAAATGTTACTCACCATCCAACAACAGAATCCTCAAGTATTGTTGCAAAGAACTACATTCGATAACAAAAATCCTTCACGGCTACTGAATCAAATTAAAAAGAAAGAAGAACATACTGAAAGTGGTCCATCATCAAAGGTTGTATCTTTAAAGAGACTCCACCAAGAGAATTGCGATGAAAATGATTTTGAGAACTTAATAACAGAGAACCAAATATACGGTAACAAGATTGTTGTAAGGGAGAAATCTCAAGGTACTCAACAAGAGCAAGATTTGAAAAACAAGAAAATAGAAAAAACTAACCAAGCCGATGCAAAAAACGTAATGATTCAACCAAACATATTATATTTAAGCAATGTGCAATTTCCAGGTAATTTGATGATGATAAAAAATAACCATCTTAAAAATAATAATGAAAGTAAACTACCGCGATTCAATTGTAATGAAAATAAAATTCATGATCTGAATGCAATACCAAATATAGATCCCACAAAAAATGCAAACAGCCAAAACATTGCCATGATGAAAGATATACAAGTACTTAAATCCAGTAACAACGTATTACAAACATTACCAAATAAGAATAATAAAACAGATGCAATACACTCTAATCAGAAGATGATTGTGAATTCTCAATTAGTTTATCAAATCCCGGCTTGTGAAACCGACAAATCAAATCAAATATCGAAAGAAATAATATCTAAGAACGTCCTACAAAATGATTTACATAAACCAGAACCAAAAACCAACGACAAATTATTCATAGCATGTCCGTATCAAATAGATTCAAAAATGCAACCCAAAATAGTTATAACAAACATAAGATCTAAAATAAACAAACCAGAGGAAGTCAGCTCAATAGATATTTATGAGAAAAGAAAACGAATGCGACGCTTAAAGTATCTATCAAATCGTGAAGTAAAAGATACATATAAAGAAAGTACAAAAAATGAAATAAAAGCCCATAAACCACAAGATACACAAAGAAATATAATAACACCAGAGAAAATGAGAATAGAAATGTATAAAGAGTTGAAACAATCCAAAATAACAGTCGATGAGGAGGGTAGTGAGTCTGAGAGTGACTACGAAGGCGACGATTTAAATGAATACGAGTCAATCATAACAAAATATGGAGGTACAGAAAAAATGCAAGATGAGAAGATTCATTTCCTTTCACATTTGAATCTGGCGACACCTGACGTTTATAAAGGTATTGTTTTCATCAGGCTTAACAAACTTATCGGAATCGGTCATGCGAATAATGTTGCCACTTGCCACCAGGTTTATTTAATTGTAATGATCTCACAATAAATTCGGGACACCGATAGATTCAGCAGGCGCGTTGTCAGTCAGAGTGGCTCTGAAAATTCTATTATCATGTCTTATTAAGACGATGTCATATCATCATATAATATATAATATTGGCGTGAATCAAATGTTGCAAGTGCACTTGATTCACACGCAATTGATTTAATTGCGTGATAAATAAAATACTACAAAGCAGACATGTCTCCTAATTGCTTAACAGTAATTAGTTAATCTGAAATAAGAATGAGAACAAGCAAATTGTATAATTATATTCACAGTTTAGTAATATCTATTATTTTCCTCTGACTCCCTGAACACCCAGAACTGTATTCTATCCATACCAAACATTACACCTTCCTTCTTCTCAAAGTTCTCTAATATTTCCAGAAAAACTACTAAACCGACGAGAACGAATACTACTAAATGACAAGGTAGCATTAGCGTACATAGCAGCTGGTCGGATCGACTGTCTAGTAGAAGAAGATAACATGCCACCACCGCCGGCGCCCAAACCACCGTCAACAGTCAAGTTAAAACCAATCGTGGAGGACGACGCCATATTGCTGAGAAAGCAGACATTCCTCACGCAATTGAAATTGAAGCAAGTTTCCGCATTATATAAACAGGGTAAGTTGATGTTCTGTACGTCCACATCTTAACCTAGGACCGTATATTTACTTACCCCCTTATTCATAAACGTACATTAGATACGTTTTAGCTATATAATGCTTTGTCTTTGTCAGTTGCATTGTCAAATGTGCAGGATAGGAAAAGACAAAAGAGAGATTAGCAACACTTTAGCTAAAATACGTTTATAAATAAGGGGGTTAGTTTTTTGCGACTCATTGACTGAAAAATCTTTTTTTTTCTGAGATAATGGAAACTGAAAAGCGGCTAAACTGTCTGATTGATTTTAAAAATAGTTTAAATGTAACGTACCTACTGAAAAAAATGATTTATTTCAATGAGCCAATGGTTTTGTAGTCTTCGAAATATACTAACAAAGTGAGGAGTTGTAATTGAGAATACAAAGATCAATATTACTTGTGTTGACACTAACTGATAAAAACTAAAATGTAGATACTATAAAGATCAAAAATCAAAGGAGACGCTGAGATGTTGCGCCTGAGTAAAAATATAAGCAGCTTTATATTCTCCCTAGTATTATAATACCGCTACCACTAAACATTACCTTTTCTTAGTTCAATTCGGTAATGCAGTGAAGTCTATGTAAATCAATCACGAAATAGAAAAATGTTTATTAAAATCCCCAAATAACTGTTTCCAGGTTTCGAGAGATCGTGGCAGGAGATATTGAAAGAAAGGAAACGAAGGGAGTGTCCAACAGAAAGCAACCACATCCTTAAACAACCCAGAATGCAAACAGAAGCCCAACCCACCATCGACCCGAACGGTACCCTCCAATTACTGACACAAATAAATAAGAGTGTCAATGAAAACAACAATTTAATAAAAAAAAGACTAGACTCCGTGTGTGACGAAGGAGACAGCATCAAAGTCCTTGCAGAGAAGAATTTCTCAGAACTGAACAGACTATCGAAAATGGCTGACAGAAGCGTCAAACACTTCAGCGGTCAAGATACTAGAAAGAGAGACCTGAATCCTGGTTTCGACAGTGAGAACATCCAGAAAACATCTCTTGAGAACTTTACGAATATAAACATACCACATATATCGAAGATTATTTCTTTGAAGTCAACACAAGAAACGAGTAATACTTCGTCGACCATGCAAGCGACTTCAATGGACGAACCGCAGAATTCAGCAGCGGGATTCAAAGAGATGTTTTGCGAAGGTCTTACAGAAAAGAGTTTGGATACAAGCAGTTCGGTGAAAGAAGTGTTCGTATGGCCTGGAATTGAAGCGATCTTAAAGAGCTTTTCGCATTTTGAGTCTAGTTAGTATTTTTAAGTAAACATATTTCTATTTAAAAAAAACTGATGAGCTAGCCTGCAGTTCACATTGTCAGTTAACATTGTCATTTTAAGCTGTAATGGAGACTATAGACGTCTATGTAAGAACAAGAGATCTTAATGTGCCTCTTTCAAGACCCTGTGCACAACTCCAGTGCGTAAGTACTGGTGGAAGAGCTCTAGTGTAGAAGCTCGAGGACGTAAGCACCACCGCATTACCTAATCTATCTGCCGCCAAATGGTAGCCTTCATCACTATCGTGTTTCGGTTAGAATGTAATGAGTGTTAAAAATAATTTAAATGCTAGAATCTTTAGGTTTGCTAGATAATATTACAAAGCTGCTTTTCTAATTGTTCTGTACAAATCAATGTAGGTATGCAACTTGCCATGATTCTTTCGAAGCCTTTAAATGTGATCCAACAGGAATACAATACGTTGAATATTATATACTGGCCTCTACTTCTTTTAGGCAGATTTTGGCTTCGCAATTAATTTTTACTTGTAGAGCACTGGTGACGGAGCTCGCGGGCGTATGCAGCACCGCATTACCTAATCTATCTGCCGCTAAATGGTAGTGTTCAGCACTATCGTGTTCCGGTTAGATCGTAATGCATGGCCCAGTAATAACTATCACAGGGACGTAACAACTTAGGTCTCATGGAGCGGCAAAGCATCTGCATTTTGACCTCCGGTTTTTGTGTAGATGTCATTGATATTGACACCAGTTAGTACCCAAGAATAACAGCTCTACCTGAACCACATATACCTACTAATATCTTTAAAATATACAGACCGCAGAAAAGAAATAGCCGAGCTACATCGGCGGAACACGGCGCTCCGGGTGGAATGTGCCCACATCAGTCGCGCGAGCTCCCGCGACTCGGACAGGGCACGGGCCCTACTCGCCGAGAGGAAGAACTTGGCGAACGAAGAAAACGCCGTCCGGCAAGCCCTACAACGGCTGATAACAACAGTGGATGTTGTTAGAAAATATTAAATGTTTTAGTTCTGTGTATCAAATTTGGGGATGGCTTCAGAGCGAATGCAATTGCATCTGTCGGGTAATTCGGACAGGGTACGGGTCCTGCACGCCGTCCGACAAGCCATACGTCTGGTAGCAGCAGTGGACATTGTTAGGAAATATTGACTTTTTTCAGAGAATTTCATGTAAATATTGATAAGCTACAGTATTACCAGAGAATATGTAATAATACTACGTACAGAATGTATAGAATGGACACTTCGACGTCCCGCCCGATTTCCCCGCTTCACCCAACCTTCTCCCCTCTTATGGGCGACGTTTGGTATTCTCTACGCGCTACGCACACAGGTGCACGTGTAAATACACGTCACTGATCGATGTCTGTGTAATAGAGACCAAATTAAACGTTTATATGGAATTTTGACGGAGTGTCCGCGGTGTGTTATTACTTACCATCGATGAAATCTGTATGCTCGTTTGTCACTTCATGACAAAAACAAATGAATCACTAGATGCAGGACATTTTTTTTTTCACTCAGCGTCAAAAGCAGTAATTGAGTAATTGAACAACTCGAATTAAGAAACAGTTCATAATTAACTACTAAAGAAAAGGGGTCGTCCATTAATCTCTTGATGTTTTTTGCGTTATTTTGACCCCCTCCCGCATGATGTTTTAGATTAACCCCCACCTAAGTTCACAATTTTTGTGTAATAAAATAGGTAAAAACCTATTTTTTGCCGTGAAAATTGGCGACTATTAGGTCGAGACGAAGGTTTCTCAATTTTTTTTCCGAAATCACGCAACATTTTTCGGTTGAATTAATACTTTCCCTCCCTTGTGATGTTTCGTGATAATCGTGATTTTTTTCGGTTCCCCCGGTTCCTCTTTTCGAGCCTCATATGATAAATGGACAACCCCAAAGACGTAGGGGATATCAGATTCAAAATTGTATTAGTAATGATCGTCAACCAGAGAGCTAAAAGTTCTAAGGTTATTTTAAACTAGAATTCTGTCAATTTAGAAATATTAATTAATTTCTGTAAAATATAATTCTAAACACCTAGTCATTAGTTGTGATTACATAAGAAAATGACCATATTTATTTAATGTAATATATTAGGTATTAAGGTAATAGTTACTGTTGTAATAAATAAGTAAAACTTCACGCCTGTAATCCCCGAAGGGGTAGGCAGAGGTAAATGCATGCATTCAAGCATTCATGCAAACATCCTCAATTTGCCGGTTGCGTTTTGACGCACGTAACAGGTGGCGAGCCTGTAGACATTTCTGGGCACATTACCAAACTCCGGGGTACTGGGAAACTTCCAGAAAATATAAAAATCTTAAAGGGTTTTACAAGAGAGTGAGTCAAAAGGATTTTACACCTCTGTCTTTGGTAGACACCGACCCAAATTTGAAGAATTTTAACATAACGAAAAATAGTGATAAAGGTCGACTTTAAAACAAACTTTAACCCCATAATTAAAAATTACTTCAGTAAGTAGTAAAATTATTTTTTAACCTCCAGGAAAAGAACACACCTACATAAATAAAATAACAAAATATATTTTACTTAATGGAATTAACAAAAATCAACATCCCTATTATACTGTATCTAGTTACCCTTACCCGTAAAACTTTTTGTTTCTCCCTCGTTTTTGGCAAATTTTGTTTTTGCTAAAGCCTAGATACGCAATTAAATAGGAACCATTGTCTTTTAGAGAAGCTGTACCAAAGACTTTAGCTTCATTGTTATGTCTAATTTTGTGGATAATTGTTAATTTTATTTATTAGGATTACTAACACAACTAATGAATGGATATTTGGCAGTATTCATTGTTTTAAGTGGCCAATAAGACCCATTTTTTTATTTGTTATATTTTGTTCTACTAAATATGTAGTTGCATTAAATAAAAATTGTAAAATTGTGAAAAGGTGTTTTAAAGTACGTGGTACATGTAGATTTAAATAATTTTGCGGAAGAAAAAAAAAACGCTTGTAATGTTCAGTGCCTCTTTATTTTTGAAAAATTGTAAAAATAAATTAAGTGCAATATTTGTAATCTGGAAAACGTATTAGATGCAATAAAAATATTTATAAATAATATGTGTTTGTTTATATTAAGCAATAATCTACCTATTTACATTCTTTTACCAGTATTGCGCACTGCAAACAAGATAGAATAGCGATTCAAAGATATTTTTATACATAATTGCATTATTAGCAAAATAGTTGTTATTTCTGAAGTTTTATGGGCAACAATGACTATGAACAATAAACATTATGTTCATAGCCTTCATAGTACCTACCTTAAGTTTTTTTTGTTTGATCGTATAAAACAGTAGCATTTTTTTTTTTATGTAACGGAAGTGGCAAACAAGCATGCAGTTCACATTGATGTTAAGTGATGACTGCAGCCTATAGACACCCACATGAAGACCAAGGCCAAAATGCAGATGCGTTACCACCCCTGAGGCCTAAGGTGTTATGCCTCTGTGCCGGAAATTACAGGGCCGTACATTACCACCTGACCGGAACACGATAGTGCTGAACACTACCATTTAGCGGCAAGTATATTAGGTAATGCGGTGGTGCCTACGCCCGCGAGCTCCGTCACTGGAGCTCTACCACCAGTAAAGCATATTTTTTCAACAATTTTAAAAATATATTACAAATATTATTTGGCAAAATAAGTAGGTACAAGTAGAACACTCAACATTGTACTCAAAAATAAAAAAGAATCCGTGTATTCCTTCCGTACGCACAAAAAAAATATACTTAAAAAAACACAAAAATATGTTATGCGTGGCATACAAAGTCTATCAAGTCATGATATTACTCACTATTTTATTAATTACTTTGAGGTGAATGTAAATACAGAAACTAAAATCCTACTTCTGTAAATTCACAAAGTTTTGTCCCAACAACACAGCGCGGTGCCAGCAGCAATTAAAATAATGCCGACGATGGAGCCTGGAAAAAAAAATAGTTAAATTTAAAAATTAAACAATTCGTAACGTAAAATAAAATTTCAATTTCAAGACCAATAGTTGCTAAATAAACACACTACTCTCAAGGCGTAGGTACTCAGCTAAATTAATTGTTACAGAGTGAAGTAGATTGCGTAGATTTACTGTCAATATGCGCAACACCAAGCCAGGAACAAAAGGCTAGGCTTTTAGAAGACGGTGTGAATGCCCACGACCTCGCGGTGGAAGGGCAAATGGCTTAACGCATTGGACAGGAACAAATTCATGACCTATCAGAGAGACGCCAGCAACTCCCTCCCTCACAAATGTCGCATTTGATTCCCAGAAAGTTGGCTAATTTATACCAGAGGGCATCGCAAATGCACCTTGCCTACGTTAAGTTTAAGTCTCGCGCCGCCACTACCGCCAACTAATCCAACTACAACGAAAGACGTAAAGACCCTAAAATTTCCATAGGTGCCGATATAAGAATGGCCTCTTACCAGCATCACAGCATCAACCTCCCCAGTGCCGACCAGTCCCAGAGAGGGCGGTGAAAAATCCAGACTCTTAGCAGTAGGCATTGCCAGCCATAGCGAAAGACCTAAATACGCTCAACGTTACGTTGGCGGCGCGCACCGCCAAAAGCAGCGAAAGACTTAACACCATCAACTTTCCTTTGAAGCTTATTATTACAATGAACAGTTTTACATAAAAAAAAAAAAGAATGGTCGCTTACTACCTTTATGCGGGTTTTCGGCGCCGACCAGCACCAAAGTAGGAGCAGTGAAGGCGAACGCCAGCCTGTTCAGTAGACACTGCCAGCCACAAGGCAAGACCTGAAGACCCTCAACTTTCCTTTAAAATTGCCCCTTACCAGCATCAAGCGGCTCGCCAACCAGCGCGCCAGTGATGGCGGTGAAGGCGAATGCCAAGCTGTTGGCAGTGGGCACTGCCAGAGACAACGGCGCGCGCTGCACCGCCAACAAATACACCAGCGAACCTACTTGGTTCACCAGCCATGGTAGGACATACTGTAAAGATATAGTCAATAATGTAGTGATGGCAAATAAAAGGTGCTACAATATGGGGTTCTTCAAAAATGGCGTCAAGAGTCTTTCAGAGCTGGCAGCTCGTTGGCAACTCCTCGTGCAGATGTTTATAAGCTACAGTATTCTTTACCATCAATGTTAACTGTATGCTCGTTTGCCACATCTATACTTCTATACTAGGTAATATTAAAAAGCTGAAGAGTTTATTTGTTTGTTTGGTTGAACGCGCTAATCCCAGGAACTAGTGATTCGATTTGAAAAATCATTTCAATATCAGACAGTCCATTTATCGAGGAAGGCTTTAGGATATACAACGTGTAACAGGATTAAATGTACAACCCGAAACTAGTTTGTTCAAAATCGATAACAGAATCGATTTCGGGCTATTTTGATATAGGTAATATTTTGTCCCAAAATATATAAGCCTAACGTCTATCCAAAATAAAGTGCTAGTCTCAACAAGTTTATTAGAACTCGTTGAGACATGCTTTTTATTATATATTTTTTTTAATTAATAAATGAATTAATGGCAATTAATTTTATTTCTAGCGAGTGTTAAATAAGGGTACGCAAGTTACGCTACATTACGTTGCCACAGTGTGGGAGTAGGTTTGTGTTTTATGTGCGGCCGTAGGTAGAGGAAAGGTAAGTGCATAGGGTGTGCATTCTGTTCGTACAAACTGAGGACAATTCGTTTCTTAAATAAAAAATATTAAATACATAAACATGTAATTTCAGTTCATATATTATGATTATAACTCGATTTCCGAATCGGCGTGTTAGAGAGTGTGCATCATTCCAGTTACATGTTGTATAACATCACACTAAGATGAATAGGAGAGGGTAGGTAACATTGCACCCGCGCGAAGCCAGGGCGGGCCGCTAGTTATGGCATAAAAATCTAACTTAACTAACTTTTTACTGGTGGTAGAGTTCCAGTGACGGAGCTCGCGGGCGTAGGCACCACCGCATTACCTAATATACTTGCCGCTAAATGGTAGTGTTCAGCACTATCGTGTTCCGGTCAGGTGGTAATGTACGGCCCTGTAATTTCAGGCACAGAGGCATATCACCTAATGCCTCAGGAGTGGCAGCGCATCTGCATTTTGACCTCTGGTCATTGTGTGGGTGTCTATAGGCTGCAGTCATCACTTAACATCAATGTGAACTGCATGCTTATTTGCCACTTTTATTACATAAAAAAAAAATAATAATAATAAACTTACCCTCCAATTTCCAAGTAGGAATGTTATTTCGGCGTAAACTTGACCCAGTTTACTTGTAGCGTGTACGTCTCTCAGGCCCTTTGTGCCTTGCCGAATAAATGGATTGGTGCAGCCCCATAGCAAACCAGTCAGCACAAGCAAACCTGTCACGCACAAGCAAAAAAAGGGTAACCTAGGTATAATAATGCATAGATATGACCACCCGATTAGTCCAGCGGTGTGAGGCCGTTTGATTAGAAGGGTCACGGGTTCGATCCCCGCACCGGGACCAATATTTGTATTGTTTACAGATATTTGTTTCGGGTCTGGGTATTTGTATAAGTGTTGTATGTGTACAACGGCACCCACGACACAGGTTTATACCTAGTGTGGGGTTGTGTTAAATGTAACTCATACAATGATCGCTTCGATTTTGATCCATTTACGCAAACAAATTGCAACCACTAACACTCATACTATCGAGTGATTTTTTTCGATGAGAGAGAGAGAGAGAGAGAGATAAAAGCAACAGTCTAAAGTTAGTTGCTAAACTTTTTTTGTCGTTTTTTTTTATTTCTGGTATATTGTATTGTTACGCTCAAGTATACCTAACTTCTTACGTACGTACTACTTATGTTCACACTCTTTTCTTATTTAGGACGGACTTATAGAGGCGTCACCCCTCAAGACGGCCCTAGTCTTCTTCTTCACTGGGTAATCGGCATAGAGCAACACAGGCCACCGGTCGCGTCGGATCGGAGGGGAGTAGCCATAGCGTTTATTATCAATGCAAAACAGTCTGTCATTTTTTTAGGGGGGGGGAAATCTTGTGACACACACTACAAAAATCGTCTATTGCTACGAAATTCACACCAAAATACATAAACGATTTCACGCACTCATTTAAAACATTAACAATCAATTCAAACTACACATAAATTAAATACATATTATTATTAAGTTATGAGGTTGAGGGTGCGTAGTGTGCGTAGGGTGTGTAGTATACGTAGTATGCGTAGTGCGCGTAGGGTGCGTAGGGTGCGAAGGGTGTAAAGGGTGCGAAGGGTGTGAAGGGTGCGAAGGGTGTGAAGGGTGCGAAGGGTGCGAAGGGTGCGCAGTGTGCGTAGAGTGCGTAGTGTGCGTAGATGTACGTGAGAAGCGCCTCTTTGAGCATATTTACTTAGTACCTACGTTACGCATGCACGACACTGCCAGCAAGTTAGATATCTTGCACTGCCACACGCTTTACAGAACAGGTTCGGCAATCTTTCATAGGCCTAGGGCAGCAACGTATCAAATCCGCCCCTGTTTGTCTGGTACCGATAAATCTACCATACTCAACACCTCAACATTCAGCACTTTTCCTCACAGTACTTCAAAAAATATACGAACCAAGATCTTTTTACCAGTCTATACACGGGCCAATACCGACATAGAATAAGTATGCTTAGGAAAATAAGAAAAAAAAACATAATTATATTTAACCTTTATATTGTAAATAACTTAAATTGTTACTTATCTAAAAGTACATAGTAGAAAAAAGTACAGTCTCTGCTGATGACATCTCTATTTTAATATCATGCTCAAACAGCCATGAATTAATAGACAAATTAAATTCTACATTGGACATAATATATGACGCTCTTCAAAAACACAATTTAGAAATAAACTTGGCAAAAATAAAATTAATACAATTCAAACCATCCCAAAAAGTACCTCTGCAATTATCGTATACCTATAAAAATAAAGCGAATCAGTACATACGGCAACGCTATTAGGAATTGACTTAGATACAAATATGACATGGAAACCGCACATTGAAAGACTTAAAAATAAACTCTCCTCTTTTATTTATGCTCTTTATCAATTAAAACGCGCTACGGACTTTGACACTACTATTACGGCTTATTACGCGTATGCACATTCTAGGTTGTCTTATGGTATCGTGATTTGGGGTAACTGTTGTGAGGCGGACGAAGTATTCAAACTACAAAAAAATGCATCAGAATACTAACAAATATTGACCAAACAACATCCTGTAAACCCTATTTTGTCAAGCATAAAATTCTAACCCTCACATGTATTTACATTCTGGAGTCCTGTAAGTTCGTCAGAAATAACCCTGAACTTTATACTCATATGGTAAATAACAAACGCAACAATAGAAATAAAAACCAAATAAGTAGACCGCCAACAACGATGAAATTAGTTTCTACCAATCCCCATCATATGCTTATTAAAATTTACAACCATTCACCTGACACTATAAAAGATATTAAAAACAGCACTCTATTTAATAATAAACTAAAGAAATTCCTTGCAAGCAAATGTTATTACATTTTATATGAATATTTTAATGACAACTCAAATTAAATAGTGATTATATTATTAAGTATTAGAATTGACATAGGTGTATTAAATATGAATGTAAAATACTAACAAACTTAACATAGATTCCACTGATAATGATCCTACTAACAATTGCTAACCTCCTTGACATATGAAAATATTTAATTGAATTATAATATGAATAGAATAAATTACTGACTGCCTCGGTAGCCTAGTGGTAGCAGGTCACTACTACTACTCTGAGGTCCTGGGTTCGATTCCCGGGTAGGGGGTTATCAGAGATAATGATGTAAAGTCCTTTATCTCTGGTTCTATTGGGATTTTTCCATTTTCTGGAAATTTCAAAGTTTGGTAATGTGCCCGGAGATGTCATCAGGCTCGCCACCTGTTACATGGGCCAAAACGTAACTGGCGAATCGTGGGTGTTTGCATGTATGCTTGAATGCATGTATTTACCTCTGCCTACCCCTTCGGGGATTACAGGCGTGAAGTTACGTACGTTTAGAATAAATTAAAAATGATAATAATGTGCTAGTGGTAGCTATAACTGTAATTTAAATTGTAAAATGTTTTTGGTTTTTTTTTTTTCTGTTAAAAAAAAAGGCTATAATAATAATTATAATAAGGCAGCTAGTTGCCTCCTTATGTTTGCCGTGCCCTTACAGGGCGTCACCTGTACTTTTGTATTTTTTTAAAGATCTGTCAGACCTGTGACATGCAATTTAATAAATAAATAAATAAATACATAAATTACATTAAATAATTGTTCCTAATAATTTCATTGTATGGGTAGATAAAATTAAATTAATAGTTATGTGGAAACAGCAGACAATTAAATAAGTAGGTAGGTAGTTATCCAAGGTTTTTCAAACTGTGCGTCACGACACCCTGGGCCCTTTTCAAGTAAACTCAAACTTGACATTACTACTACACGCAGAGGTTCACTAGGCACCACGCTGTAATGACGTCATAGTGATGTACATACAGTCCTGACCGTACTGATGTGTCGACGGCGAGGACATTCCACACAGATGCCAAGTTGATTTCTACATGTAGTAGGTACAAATTTTAAAGTAATTGTACAGTACCTTAAAGATATGATATACTTATAAATTTATGTTCATATTTTAGATATATTCAACAAAATTTGGTAAATAGAGATCAAGATATGCCTAATATAAAATATCACAAGCAATTTTCAGCTTCAGTATAATAATTATTATAACTAAGGATTCACATTATAATTAAATATTATATTCTTTGCATTTCATTCTAATAATCCACACCATTTCCTTCTAAATCATGGATGGGTTAAAAATATTTTTTCTAATTTTTAATCTGTGATCAGTGCGGCCAATTTTAGCAAATGAGTAAAATCATTTATGAAATTAAAAAGATAGGAAATACATGGTTCACTGGCCATTCATATTTTTATACTGTGCCAACTGACTTTAGTATAAGAATATAATGTAATGTATATTTAATACAATACTGTTTACAATACAATCAAAGAAAAGATAGGAATATAGGATATGCCCATGCTAAGTTTAGACAAAAATGTTTTTTTTTAAATGCTACAATTTGTCTCCTTGCATTCAAAGCTATTGTTCAGACAGAGATTTTATGCAAAGGAGCGTCATCTAGCGGTGAATAGATGACGCTCCTTCAATTCCACACAAATCTGTGTTTACTCTTACGCGATCGAATTCGCATAAAATCTCGCACTAGGCACTCTGTAATGTATAGAGTAGCTCAGAGTGGGTATCTGTTGATACTTATCACTTCCTTTAGAATTGACTGCATTAGTTACATTTTATTAGCCAAGTTCAAAAAGAAGGAGATTCTCAATTCGGCCGGTATATTTTTTTAAGAGTAAAATTATGTCTATAACAAAGCAATGTCAAAATATAAAATATGTAGATATAAAAATATTATGAAAAAAACATAGTCTAAAAACATAAAAGAACTATTTAACATAGATATTATAGCACTCTCATTAATCACTATTGTATTCATATAATAATATTATTCTAAAAATAAACAAATAATATACCTACCTCATCAGTCTAAAATAAAGGCATGCAAAATAAACATCTAAAAATCTATAATTCCATAAGTGTAAAATCATAATTCTTTCAGAACATTATTATTAAGGTGAATTTTTTCATTCATTTCACATACAAGTTCACATTAAAGTCAGAGAGATCAATATTTATGCCAAAACATTGCTAAACAGATTACATAAGTCATAATTTTGGACTACATCCAGCAAAAAATAATTAACCAAAAGTAAAAACACAAAAAGTAAAATTAAATAAGCAATCAAGCTAACGTAGTTAACTTACAATTTTTTGAATGAAGAATGTAATTCATGGGAAAGTATAGTGTGATGGTCATTGACCAAGCTCTTTAAACAGAGAATAAAAAAAATAAGCAATATAAACATTAACATTCTATAAAAAGTATTAAAAATATAAAATTTCCTTATAAAGACCTAGGAATTTATACAATAATTAGTCCTTATATCAATCACCTAATGGCACACCAACAGTCATGGGCCGAATATCTAAGAATGGCACTTGATTATTGTCAACCCACTCCACAAATTCTTTTCCCAATGCCACTGCACACTCCAAAGTCATGATGCAATCATTCTCAGCACGGTGGGCCTCTGGTGACGGACGATTCAATAATCTCTTGTAAATATTACCCAACTTGTAACTCTCCTTTGGTGCATTTCCTCGGCTCCATGGAAATTTGCGGCGAGCTTTTGATCTTTCATGAATATGTTTTATAGATTGAGATGCTTCATTTCTTGGACATCGTTTCGGTGTTGTTTCATTCACGGCTTTCATATCCATCGGCGTTTCAAACATCAATTCTAATCCATCAACATTTGTTTCAACCTTAATGTCTGAATTACAAAGTTTCTGTGGCTCTTCTTTTAACATATTGGTCGGTATTTCAAATATTGATCTGTTTTTAAAATCAGTGAGATCCGATGATGAACACTCAATTTTTATATTTGAATTCCTCTGCTCTGGATCCAGAACTGGTTTGCTGACAAGCAGCCTCTTCCTCTCTTCCAATATATCGTAGAATGCATGATAACTATCAGCACACATCAAATCATCAGGTAAACTGGCACCAAGCTTAATTAATTGCCTCTTCAAAATAGGATAGTCAAAATTGAGCCCATTTTGAGCTATAAGACAGACGGGTTTAGCAAGGACTTTGATAAATGAGTTTAACATCACAAACACATCCATGTTGAAAACGGCTTCATGTTCCACCAAGAAGTTGCAGAGACCGGTGACTTCAGTGCATCCTGGGTGGATGGCTCTACCGGGGTAGAGACACAAGGTGAGCTTCTGTTGGACCCGGGGCGCAGCACCCGCACGTGTATCCAGCAGATGCCGTCGTTTTACCGCAACTAAACTTATTTCAACGATTTTAGTTCGATTATTCTCCTCGGAGGGCAACCCGGTTGTCTCCAGGTCGAGGAATACGTATGACATTATTGACGCCACGACTCACCACCAGATAAGGAATAAAAGGTTAGTCTGAGTCACCACCGGTGAATCCAGTTATATTCTTTATGATAAGCCGGGTATAATCTACGGCTAAGACGCTACTAACATTGGTCGTGAAATGAATGCATACTTACCTATACTATACATGCTATCGACTTGCACTTCAATTGCTGATCATCTTGATTATAAGCCCTGTAATGATAATGACTGGTGATTAGGAAAACATTACCCATTACGTGTTAGTCATGCAAGAATAAAGTATTTTATGAAATAATTAGTTTTGTTGTATTACTGTTAAAATTACTTACATAAATAATGGATAAATAATGGAGATAAATTTATCAATATATCAAACTATCAATATAATCCGCAAAATGAAAAAACTTTTTTTTTAATAATTGTTTTACGGCCACGGATTCAAGTCCTTAACAGCCAATCTTCAGTAATTTTAATCTTCATTTCATAAGATAATGAATATCCAAATGGAAGATGGCGATGATTGGATGCTTCCATGTGGAATATGATGAGATGGCTCCAGTAAAGTGATGGGGACTTAACTAGGAGATTTTACGAAGTTTTGGAAGCAACATGAAAAATCACTTTTCATTTCATAATATCACTTTCCTACACCCGTGAACGTTATTGAATGTTTTATGATAAAAATCCTACCATTTTTACACATAAAAACGCGACTATACACAAATTTCGAAAATAATATCACGCAGGGACACATCTCTTTTCCGCGTTCCCGCCGAAACCTCATGAACTTGGTTGAAAAACTATTTATTATATTTACAACTTTTGACATGGAGTTTTGGCGGGAACCTTGAAAGATGCGTGTGGTGCTCTTATTTTGTTTCATTTTCTTGGTGTATTTTTGAGTTATATTAAATAAAGTTGGTGGCATTTTGTTTGATAAAGGCTTATTACAGTGCTGGTGTATAGTGAAATAGAATAACAGTGCGAAAACACGTTCTTTCGGGTTGCCTCCAAAACTTCATTGTAAATGTTCTGGTAAAGTAGCCATCGCTTTACTCGACTTAACTTGACTGTAACTCACTTGACTGACATATTATACTTGATTACTTATATACTTGATACTTACATATTATACTTGATATTATATTTACTTTGACGCTGCTTAAATAAATACGAAATATCGTTTTACTTGACACTGGCAATATGCGTAATAGCGATGCCATAATAACAAAAAAAAAAAGTACCCATGATAATAATAATAATATGTATATTGTACTCTGTGCCACAGACTATCGCTAATCATTCTATGTGCATTCTATCACCGTATTTTTTTTACGTGGGTAAACCCTTATGGACACCCGCCGTCTAGGGAAAAAGAGGAATAGACAGCGGGTAGTGTGAGACTCGTACTCACTAAAACCCCGCGGTGTTCCATTAGAGGCAGTGTCACGGGAACTCTTACGCACACATCCGCGACCCCGCCGGCGGCTGCTCGTTACCGAGCCCTCCGAGGTTTGAGCCCATTGGCTTCAACCGACAATAGTGACGTGCGGATCACGTGCACGCCACCCACCTCGGGACCTCTCTCCATTCGGACGACGGACATCCCCTAGTCCGACGCCCGGGAGTCCCTACCCAAACTACTCACAACACTAGGCGACCCAAGACGCCCGGGTGAAGGGGCACAGACACACAGTTCGGCCTCGAAGGAGCGGAAGCGTCGCAAGAGTACGATCCGACGGCGGGACCACCGCTATGCGGCCGGGGATAGGGTGCAGGGTCAACGACATACCCATACACCTTCTCCCCAGCCGTCTCCTCACGACATCGACAGCAGCGAGTGACGGGCAGAGCCACGGCAAACGCCGCTCCCTCGCTGGGTTCCCCTTAGGTTCGCCGGTGTTTTAACAACCACCGACTTTTAAGCCCCCCGGATCACCACATTACCTAACCTTATCCTTGGTTAATAGTCTGTGACTTTATCTATTTGCCGCAACTTGGTAGTGTTCAGCGCTATCGTGTTCCAGTCAGGTGGTTATGTACGGCTCGGTAATTTCTGGCACAGAGATATAAAAACTTAGGCCTCGGTTACGTAGTATTATTACATATTCTCTGCCTCGGGAGTGAAAATGTATCTACATTTAAATCTTTGGTTTTTTTGTGCAGATGTATAAAGGCTATAGTCAAAGACTACCTACAGTCAGAGAATATGTAATAATACGCGACAGTATTAACTTTGAACTCTATTTAAACTTGTTTGCCATCTCTGTTGCCAGTTCAGGACATTAAAAAATGTTTAATAATTTGTACTGTTATAATAAGCTGGCTAGCCACGTTCACACGCACACACATTCTACAATAATCAGCCAGTGAGTCCTGTCAAAATCGGTCCAGAAGTTCCAGAAATTAGCTTCTATAGATCAGTTGTAATATTTTTTTACAAAGAATATTTTTTTACAACAGAGAAAAATTGTAAACAAATGATAATATTTTGGTACGAAATGGGGACTATGGGGTTATGGATTACACTGGCTTCAGCGGCTTCACCCACCGGTCGGTGGAGGGGTAAAATACCACGTGTAATGCATGTATACAAACATTATGCATTTAGTAAAAAGCGTTTATTTTTGTATTACAAACAGACACACCAATATTATTTATTTGTTTAGATTTTAGATTAACAGTATTTTATGTTATCCGTTGCTGTTTTTGTTATAATTTTCACACGGCCATTCAATTTACCTGTTTTGCTCACAATCTGCAAAATCATATTTTTGGTGAGCCTATGTCTACGATTGACGATAGTACAGTCACAATGTAAATATAGAAATACTGTGGTGTTCACATTGATGTTAAGTGATGACTGCAGCCTATAGACACCCACACAAAGACCAAGGTCAAAATGCAGATGCGTTACCACTCTTGAGTGAGGCCTAAGGTGTTATGCCTCTGTGCCGGAAATTACAGAGCTGTACGTTACCACCTGACCGGAACACGATAGTGCTAAACACTACCATTTGGCAAGTATATTAGGTAATGCGGTGGTGCCTACGCCTACGAGCTCCGTCACTGAATCTCTACCACCAGTAAAAGCTTTGTCAATGGAGCTCTACCACCAATGAAAAAAGAAATGAAACAAGATGTTTTGCAAAGATAATAATATGTATTAAAAACGAAAAATTATACACACTTTATAGGCCATAGTTCTACAGTACCTACATAAACAAATATTGCAAATGAATGTAAAGAAATACTATTTCTTTCTTCGCACTCTGTGTGTTTACTTACCATGAAGTTTGGTTATAGTTTTTAACTTTTTAATTGTCTGATTTTAAAGAAGAAATGAATTCAGAATGTCAGATGACAGATTTAAATACGAGTTGATTGACAATTGGATAATCAATGAAAATTTTAATATTATATTATTTTATGTTTTAAAAGTGAAAGAATAAACTTTCATTGTCGTTTCTTCTTTACAGGTTTGAGTTCATATTGTTTTATATTACCTAAATAAAATAGTCTCTGTATAAAAAAAACTAACAATAAATCTTCTTTACAGCAACACAAGGTTTATTTCTTTCATGTAGTAAAACAGACTTATAAAACGACAATTTTGTTTATAAAAAGATGCAAATGGAGCAGTTACGTTTTGAATTCACGATTTTACCGGCGAATGATGGAAAATCTAATATTTGTTGTGTAACCTCAATCACAACTAAAGATGAAAAAAAATTTGCTATACCAGAGGAATTACAGTCTGTTGGATTTCACGAAGAATTAATTGAGACAGCTGTGTACAACAAAGTAAAAAAATAGTTTAAAGAAAAGACATCAGACACGAAGAGTTTGGATAACTATGACAGATAAATTACGAGAAATTTACATAGATGCTGATGGTAACTTACAATTTGGAGAACAATATCTGGAGGAAATTGAACATAACCGAGCATCTGAAGAACAAATTAGAGATTCGAATTTATTGGAAGAAATGTTTACAAAGTTAATAGAAAATACACATGATTTAAAAAAACAGAATCTGAAATATGTCGCAGAGAAGTTTGTGATTGAGAAATTTACGAGCAAAAACTCGAATGCAAGGCAATGGATTGACATTTTTGAGAGAGAATGTTCTCGCTTCGGTATTATGAAAGATGAACAAAAAATTGAGATTCTCCGACTATTTATGGATAAAAGTTGTGTTGATTGGTACAGCTCAATGATTATAAAATTAACACTCAACTCAGAGTGGATAGTTTGGAAAGAAAAGTTGTGCGAGTCATTTGCAAACCAAAACTGGAACCAAGTGACCTATGCATTGTTATTTAAATATAAGGATGGTTCATTAGTGGACTATGCCATTAAAAAGGAAAAACTTTTATTGGACATGAGAAATTCAATTGATACAGGTACACTGGTGGATCTGATAGCGGTAGGTTTGCCAGGTTTTGTATTAGAGAAGATAAATAGAGAAGCAATGAACGATATAGTATGTTTATTCAATGAGGTGAGAAAGTATGAACATTTGGTAAATAAAAATAGGAATGGAACGTACAGAAAGTATGAAAATCAAAGGATAAATATTACAAATGAAGGACGTTATCCATGCAAAATATGCGTAAAATTAAATAAAGGGGTTCGCTATCATTCCGAAGCTGCATGCTGGTTTAGAGTTAGAGAAGATGATAAATTAAATAAAAGATATATTAAACATGTAAATAATTCAGTGATTGAAGCAGAGTTAAATGAAACAGAACAAAAACACTAGTAGTGACACCATTAATTAAGATCAAACTACTGTTAAATAATAAATTAGAAATTTATGGAGTATACGATTCAGGTTCAAATGTATCTCTAATTAATTCCAAATTACTAAAACTAAATACAAAAGGACATAACTCGAATGAAGAAAATATAGTAACAATTAATGGTGTCCAAAAAACAAGTGGTTTGACGAATTTAAAAATAAAAATTTTTGAAATAGAAGAAAATGTGGATGTGTACATCATTGACGAACACAAATTCAGATATGATTTCTTAATAGGATTAGATATGATAAAGAAATACAAGCTAGTACAAAATGAGGAGTTAAAAATAACTCAGAAACAATACTTACATGAAAAGAATAGTAAAAAAATGGAGAAAAAGATAGACGAAGGTGAAAATGAAGGTAATAAATATGAAAACGAAAACAAAATTAATTTTAATGAACATATCAAAGAGGAGGAATTTGAAATAAAGGTTGGTCATTTAGATGATGATAAAAGGGAAGAAATAAATAAGCTAATACAACAATATCAATCAGTTTTTGCCAAAAACAAGTATGACGTGGGAAAGGTTAAAGGATATGAAGCAAGAATAGATTTATTAATGGATAAATACTGCAGCAAGAGGCCATACAGATGCACTATAGAAGACAAAAAAGAGATAGCAGAACAAATAGCCGAATTATTGGATAATGCGCTTATAGAAGAATCTTATAGTCCATTCGCAGCACCAGTAACTTTGACATTTAAAAAGGAAGAAAATAAAAAATCAAGGCTCTGTATAGACTTCAGGGATTTAAATAAAATTGTAGTTCCTCAGGCTCAACCCTTCCCATTAATTGACGATTTAATGACAAAAACAAGAAATTGCAAATTTTTTACAAGCTTAGACGTTAATTCAGCTTTTTGGTCTATACCTCTACGAGTAGAGGACAGGAAGAAGACAGGGTTTGTAACTCAAGAGGGACACTTTCAATGGACTTGCCTACCATTTGGTTTGAAGACTGCTCCAGCAATATTTCAAAGAATATTGTGTAACATACTTAGAAAATATAAACTAACCGATTTTGCTGTCAATTATATAGATGACATCCTGATATTTTCAAACTCATTTGATGAATACATAAGTCACTTGAAACAGTTACTAGAAGCAATTCAAATGGAAGGATTTCGACTAAAATTTATAAAATGTACATTTGCATCAGATTCGGTAAAATACCTGGGACATATCATTCAATATAATTCTATCCAACCACTGAAGGATAATCTCATTTCGATAAAAGAATTTCCAGTACCAAAAACACACAAGAATATTCGACAATTTTTGGGAAAAGTAAACTTTTACCATAAATATATACCAAGGAGCGCAATAATTCTTGACCCATTACATAATTTGCTAAGAAAAAATCAAAAGTTTGTTTGGTCTGAAGAATGTCAAAATGCGTTTGAAAAAATAAAGAGTCTCTTGTGTTCACAGCCAATACTAGAAATTTATGATCAAAATCTACCAATAAATATTTATACTGATGGTTCTCTGCTGGGTGTTGGAGCAATTTTAAAACAAGTACAACTAGATGGTAAAGAAAAACCAGTAGCCTATTTTTCAAAAAAACTGAATGGAGCGCAAAAGAAGAAAAAGGCAATATATTTAGAATGCTTAGCTATTAAAGAAGCACTAAGATATTGGCAGTACTGGCTGATAGGTAAATCGTTTACAGTCTACACAGACCATAAACCATTAGAAAACATGAACTTAAAAGCTAGAACAGACGAAGAACTAGGTGATTTGACTTATTACCTTTCACAATATGATTTTAAAATCAAATATTCCCCTGGAAAAGATAATTTAGAAGCGGACTGTTTAAGTCGGAATCCTGTATTAGAACCAGAGGATAATCTAGAAGAACAACTGAAAGTTGTGAACTTAATTACATTAGAAGATATTGTAATAGATCAGAATCAAAATAAAGAAATACAGAGAAACAATAATAAAATAATCAAAAAACACAATTTATACTTCAAAAGAATTAGGAACAAAGAGAAAATAATAATAACAGAAGAATTCAGTATTAAATTTATAAAGCGAATACATGAAGATCTATGTCACATTGGAGTGGGACAAATGCTAACGACTATTAGTTCACTGTACGCAACAAAAAATTTAACGAAAAATATTAAAAATGTTTGTAGGAATTGTGAAATTTGCATAAAAAACAAAACAAGAGGACAACACAAATACGGATTAATGTCATATTTAGGCCCAGCGACAAGACCCTTTGAAATAGTATCAATAGACACAATTGGAGGTTTTGGTGGTTCTAGATCAACCAAGAAATACATACATCTTTTAGTGGACCACTTCACTAGATATGCATTTATTATAACATCAAAAACCCAGGGTGCACATGACTTTATAAAGCTAATAAATAAGGTCGCTGAAACCGAAGAGATTGGGATGCTCCTTACCGACCAGTATCCAGGAATAAACTCTAAAGAATTCAAGAAGTTCCTTACTGACAAACAAATAACAATAATTTTTACAGCAGTGAATGCACCGTTTTCTAATGGCCTAAATGAAAGGTTGAATCAAACGATAGTTAACAAAATTAGATGCAAAATCAATGAAGATGGAGAAAACAGAGCGTGGACTACAATAGCACATGAATGTGTAGAAAAATACAATCAGACTAACCACTCAGTAACTGGCTATGCACCATGTTATTTGCTATACGGAACAGATGTTAAGGTTTTACCAAAAGAACTACAACAAGGAGGTATAAATAGTGACTGGATCGGAGATAAGAAAACAGCGCTTAATAATACCTTGAAATCACATTACTATAACAAAATGAGGTATGATAGGAATAGAAAACAAAGAGAATTCAGTGTGGGAGATCTAGTATATATAGAAAATGGGAATAAACTAAATAGGAAAAAGCTAGATGAATTGAGAATTGGACCATATAAAATAATTAAAAAGAAATCTAATACAATTTACGAGATAGATACAGGACATAAAAAAACAGAGTCAAATCTTTTTCATATCACAAAACTAATTCCAGTACAGATAACAGAGGATGAGAATGTGCAAGTATCAAATGGAGAACTGGAGTGAAAATTCACGGGTGAATTTTCTTCCCCATGGGGGGAGATGTAAAGAAATACTATTTCTTTCTTCGCACTCTGTGTGTTTACTTACCATGAAGTTTGGTTATAGTTTTTAACTTTTTAATTGTCTGATTTTAAAGAAGAAATGAATTCAGAATGTCAGATGACAGATTTAAATACGAGTTGATTGACAATTGGATAATCAATGAAAATTTTAATATTATATTATTTTATGTTTTAAAAGTGAAAGAATAAACTTTCATTGTCGTTTCTTCTTTACAGGTTTGAGTTCATATTGTTTTATATTACCTAAATAAAATAGTCTCTGTATAAAAAAAAACTAACAATAAATCTTCTTTACAGCAACAAGGTTTATTTCTTTCATGTAGTAAAACAGACTTATATGAATATTACCAATTATAATTAGAGTATAAATGATTACTATCTAAGATAGATTACATAATGTTTATAAATCACAACTGTGCGGCAGTACTCAATTTCCATTAATCTATTATTTTAGTTCCATTACACAGCTCTACAAAAAAAAAATTTTTTTGTGTTGCCTTGGATATTTTTGCAAATTTTTATGTTTTCGAGTACCTAAATCACGAATATATTCATGAAAATACTGAATGTGCTCTTTTTTTTATGATTTTTACGTATCTTATATTTTGAACAATTTATCAGCTTGTTAGTACTAAAATTTGTTTTCCCAGTCCTGATTAAGCTTCTGCGCAACTTTTTTGCGCATACAAACATCACTTGATCTCCACTCTCAGAGTCCTTGCTCCGCAAAACAGCTGATAACTCAGTTATTTGATAATATTGAAGTACTTACACGTGAATCTGGATAAGTTGTCATATGTTAATATTTTGATTCAATTGCTGAGTGTTCATTCTAATATATTTGTCTTGTCTTTTTAAACATGAGTTCGTCACGAAGAAAGTGTAAATATAGTAGTGATTTATTTTGTTATATTTGTGGTATTTATATATCAAAAAAACAAAAACGAAATATCACAGACTTTGTTAAGGAGACTTATGCTGAATATTTCGGTTTTAAAATGGACAAATTAGATAAATCATGGGTTCCGAATAAAGTTTGTAAGTCCTGTGTTGAGTCTTTGCGGTTGTGGAAAAAAGGAGAACGTTCTGGATTAGACTTTGGTATTCCTATGATCTGGATGGAGCCTAAGAATCATGTCGATGATTGTTACTTTTGCGTAGTAGATGCTAAAGGTTTTAATCGAAACCAAACGTGGAGATATCCAGACTTACAGTCTACAAAATGTCCTGTTTTACACAGTGAAACTCTCCCTCGGCCTGTTTACGTTTCAAAAGTGATTCGCATGCCCTCAGAAACAATGATGTTGCCGAATTCACAGAAATCGAAACAGTCTACCAGTGGAAATGAATGGGAGGGTGAAACATCTACGCCAAAGTTATTTTCTCAAAATGAACTCAGTGATTTGATACGGGATCTAAATTTATCAAAACAGGAATCAGAACTGTTAGCCTCAAGATTGAAAGAAAAAAATTTATTGGCACCAACAGTAACAATTACAACATACAGAACGCGAGAAAGTGAGCTATTACAATTTTTTGATGAAAATGAAGGACTGGTATACTGTACTGATATTGCGAAGCTGCTTTTAGACATGGGCTTGAAAGAATACAAACCTACTGAGTGGCGTCTTTTTATTGACAGCTGTAAAAGAAGTTTAAAATGCGTCTTACTGCACAATGGAAATAAATTTGCATCAATTCCAATTGCCCATTCAACAAAACTCAAAGAAGAATATGAAAATGTAAAATTAGTTTTAGAAAAAATTAAATACTCGGAGCATCAATGGCCGATCTGTGTAGATTTGAAAATAATTATTTTTTTACTTGGTCAACAAAGTGGATACACGAAATACCCTTGCTTCCTTTGTATGTGGGACAGTAGAGCAAAGCAACTTCATTGGGAACAAGATGTTTGGCCTGCAAGAAATTCTCTAACTGTCGGTAAAGCCAATGTAATAAGGGAACCGTTGGTGAACAGAGACAAAATCATACTTCCACCATTACATATTAAGTTAGGAATGATAAAGCAATTCGTTAAAGCTTTGGACAAGGAAGGGGATTGTTTTAAATACATTTCTCGAAAATTTCCGAAGCTTAGTATGGAAAAGTTGAAAGGTGGAATATTTGATGGTCCTCAAATACGGCAATTGATAAAAGACGCAGATTTTATTAAAGTTATGACTGTTCCGGAAAGTGAAGCTTGGGAAAGTTTTGTGTTGGTAGTCGAAAATTTCCTAGGTAACCATAAAGCACCAAATTATGAAGAAATTGTACAAAATATGCTGACAAACTTTCAGACTTTAGGAGCAAATATGAGTATCAAGTTACACTATCTCCGCAATCATTTGGATAAATTTCCAGATAATTTAGGAAATTATAGTGAGGAACAAGGAGAGCGGTTCCACCAGGATCTGAAAGTAATGGAAGAAAGATATCAGGGTCGATGGGACTGTCATATGATGGCAGATTACTGCTGGTCTTTAAAAAGAGATTGTCCCCGGAAAAATTATAAAAGAAAAGCTCTTAAAAGGCGTTTTATGGAAATATAACATGTTTTCCAAATTTTCCTCTCTATTTACTTCGATATATCATATTTTTATCCAAATAAAACTGACATTATAAATATATCTGTTATTTTGTTTCTCGTTTTCCGATTTTTGTAATGTAAAATAAAAATAAGTATTTAAAAAAAAACGAGAGCAAATCTTACAAAATCATTCATAATTTCATGAATTGTGAGTATAAATATATCCAAAATCAATGTTATATCTAGGGCAACAAAACCACTGTAGATCAGTGTTATCTTTTGTCAATATTTAGGTATTCTAGTTTGAAAATGTTTATAATGAAAAACTTACTAAAATTTATTATTATTAAGGAGTTTAGTTAAGTTATTAGTAAGTAAGTTTACTCCTTGATGAGATAATTAATAAAGAGTGACAAATAATTAATCAAGAATTATTAAATGAGAATTAAATAACAATAATTAAACCTTAATGATTCCTAATGACATCCGATAATAAACCTTTGTCCCTTTTCATCTTATTAATTAGGTAATTATTATTGAATGTAAGAAATAATTAATAATGAAAACAATGAGAACCAAAAGTTTTACTGTTATTATGTTTAACACGTTAAACGCCGATAGAAAAAACTAAAAATCGTAACAATACTTTTGGTCGTAATTTGTTTATTATGTTACGATACGTATAGAAAATAAGTTTTATTCAATTCTGTACATGGGTTACATAGTTACAATCAAATACATAGCTGAGGTCACCGGTGCACCCCATGGCGCACAAATACAGAAAATATATTTTCCGGTAACAGGCGCCGCGCCGGCCACTCCCGCCGGCCACCCGCTACACCAGTAGTGCGCTCGCGCTTACGGTAATAGAACGTAAGAGCGAGCTTTAAAAAATAAAGACTGCTAATTTTCGTTTAAATATTAAATACCAATCGAATTATATATCCTGAATTTTTATTTTGGTTACTTTTTTCGCTATCTTTAAATTTTTCAATTATTTACAAGGTATGTTTGTCCCACTGCGCAGTATAGTTCTACAGCGCTGTGCCGGTCACGGAGTACGAATAAAGTAACAGTCAGTGTGGCCGGTGGCGAGAAAAAGTAGTTTGAATATGACTATACGTTGAGGTCACCGGTGACCACCATGGCACTATGGTAGAGGAAGGGTGAGGTCACCGGTGACCCCCATGGCGTTTAATGTGTTAATAGATTCTTTAAATTTGTACAGAAAAGTGAAAAATAAAAAAAGATATACATGGTAAAACCTTTTTCATTTTTACTATGCAAATCAATAGTGTCAGACCGAAGCTTCGGCTTCGGTTTTCGGCCACCTTCGGCCACAAAAACCATCTTCGGCCGAATCTGAAGAAGAAGCCGAAGGTTTCGCCGAAGGTCCGAGCAACTGTCGAGATTGAACGAACTGTTACGAAAGACTGAGTGAGAGAGCGACGGACCGGTCGTGTTTGCAGAGGCCACGTCAGGAAGAGTCCACACTCATTCCCACCTTCTCCCATCCCCATAGCGGAAACGGAAATAACGCTATTTTTTCCCAAACTTTAATCATGCATATCCCCTAAACTATGGGGTTGTGCGGGATGAGGATGATATAAGGAGGGGTAGTTACCTCCCCCTTTAACCCCCATCTTCTCTCCCCCAAATCGACGTACCGTGTTGGAAAGTTTTACTAAATTAATTACTGAGAGATGAGAGATCATAAACCTTCGGCTTCGGCTTCCGATGGCGGTTGCCGATTAATCGGCTACAGCTTCGGTCAAAAACAGAGTTTCGGTCGGACACTACAAATCAATTTATGGGAATTGATTGGATTCTATAATATCTATTTAAAATTGTTAACCATTTTGCCTCACTTTCTGTCGTAGGGACAGTCAGAGATCTTGCAAAGAGAGTATTTCTTGGTAAAGTAAGAAAATTAAATGAAAAATAAAATCTGAAAACCTAAATTACCAATAAATATTAAACATCTAACTAAAGGAATGTTGGTTTTCATTAGTTATATTATAATAGCTAGAGTATTATCTTATCACACACTCAAACACATAAAATGTAATACACACCAGCCATTACCACCACTGATATAGTTAAAATAGGAACCAAATACCTCCGCAACCAATTTCTATCATCTTTATTGACAACAACTTTCTTTTCTTTATACTTCTTCTTTTTCCCGCTCAATTTCCATTCATATTCTGCTAGTTCTCTACGATTCTTCTCTTCTTCCAATTCTCTTAGCCGACGTTCTTCTTTTTCCTGCTCTAAAATAGTAGCCTGCTTCTTTGCTTCACAGGTTACATCACACAAAACTGTAATATCTCCATTCCTCACAGAATTACAAGGCGCTTCCTTCTTCAGGTTACCACAGGGACAATAGATTTTAGTCTTCTTCGTACAGACTTGATTTTGTCCGCAAGAACCTGAATGGCAGAGATTTTTGCAGCGATGTCCACATTCAAGATTTTTCGAGCATTGCTGTTTGCAACTGATCATTTCCTCTACTGCATTACTTAGTTCCCGACAACGGATGTACAATTCAGTGACTCCACAGTGACAGGGGATCCTTTCTAATATGTCACAAGGGGGGCAGGGTCCAGGATGGCATCCCCGTTTCGCGCACTTATGACTACATTTATCTGGACGGATGTTCAAACACTCTCTGTTACATGGTTTGCATGAGTAAGGCACATTAGGGTATTCAGTATTTTGTTCGTATAAATGACATAACTGAGCGCAATTGTGGTTGCCGCAAGCTAGAGGATGACCACATTCTCTTCCGCAGGGTCGACGAGTCGCAGAGTGGCACGATTGATCCTCAACTTCGTGTTCACCAAAACAAGTAACAGAGACAGGTGTCTCGCAAGGTGGACAATCTAGAGTCATTATTTTAGTCTTCGGAGGCTGTACCTCCCACGGAGTCGCAGGCTTCTCAATCTGCTTGAACACAACTGCAACATATTCATGACAAGTTGCTTTGCAGCTGTGCTCGCATTTTGGGTATGTTTTCTGACAGATCGCTTTGCAGGGTGGGCAATCGCCGAAGTGGCATAAGTGTTTATTTTCATCTGCATGTCCACATTTATATTTTATTTTACAATGTAAATTACATTTAGGGGGTTTAACAGACTTTTCACGGCCGCATGGAACTGTTATGTAAGTTTGTTTGCACCGGCATGTTATTTTAGACTCTCTTGAACATGGATAGCAAGGGCCATGATGACAGACATTAATACATTTATGACGACTGCATTGTAGTGGTTTGTCGCACACTTTCTCACATGTTGGACAGTTTCCATTACAGCATTTACGAGCACATGGATGTTTTCCACATGGTCTGGTGCCTCTGCATTTGGTTTCACATCTAAAATCTTTGCTACATGGCAGAGACCTAGTATGTGTGGAGCACTGACATTTCTTTTGTATCAATACTTGACAGGGAGGGCAGGGTCCTCTGTGACATTTTTCTGGGCAGTTATGTTCACATTCAGAGTGTGGCTTACCGCAAGTGCTTATGCATGTCTCCATGATATCTGGACATTGGACATATTGTTGGATGGCCTTACATGGACATGATCGGAGGCCTGAAGCAGGGCATGACCCACAGGACCCTGAATGGCAGATCTCTTCGCAACTGTGATAGCCACACGAGTAAGGTTTGTTGCATTTCTTTGTGCATCGCCACACCAAGTCATTGCATGGACGTTTAATAGTTTCAGCTCCACATTGACATGGTTGAAGGCTTGAGTAGCTGCAGGGTGGGCAGTCACCGTCATGACAGTGATTTTCACAACGATGTGACTTGCACTGAAGTAACTTCTTACACTGAAGACCGCAAGCCCATTTAGCAGAGCTGCATCTCACTTTCTTACGTTCTTTTTCACAGTAACATGTTCCGTTCACTGTTTGAGGGCACGGTGGGCATGGACCAGGGTGGCAGAGTAATAAACACTTGTGCTTACAGTTATCTCCTACTGACAATCTCTTTTCACATACTTCGCCGCATGTGTGCGGTATCAACCACGGATGGAAAGGCGGATCACCAGTTTTACCACAAAAACAAAGGTACTTACGAGGTATTTCCTCCTTACTATACGACTGCCGGCACTTAGGACAGCACCATTCCACTTTTTTCGCTACAACAACCGATATTGGACCTTGATTCTCTTCAGTGCGCAGGCTTATACTGTCCTTACCCCATTTCTGTATGCATGAAAGGTGGAAGTACGAATAACAGTGGCTGCAAGTCCATATAGCGTGCAAACGTTTGATCGAGCCAATACATATTAGACATGTCACTGAGCGGCCACTTAAAGCTTCTTCTAGAAGATTCTTGGTTCTGTTCAGCATATGACTGTCACCGCCACCTCGCCAGTAACTCTGGAACACCCCGTCCAATACGCTGGACTCGTAAGGCTCCTCATCTTCGGAAGACGAGAGTTCTTTCATTTCTTTTAGATGTTTCTGAACGTTTTGCTGCAGCTTCGCAGCCGCGTCACGGTATCTTCTGGCCATTTTGAATTACTATTTATTTTAATTGTATGCTAAATATTGTTCGTTTATTACCGACGAATTGGAAAAAAAGTAGTAAAAACTTGATTTTCAAAAATCCTGTGATAATTTGATAATCCTAAATTCCATGTCGGCAAATTGGCAAATGCGATTTTTTGACAATTTTGACATGCGATTCGAATGTCAAAAGTCAACTTGACAGATGACAACGTCACGTTACGTGTCGATCGTTATGCGCTATGCAGTTTATCTAAAATATTATAATCTATAGATGTTAAAGGCGGGTCTCCAGAGAGAAAAATAATGTGAAAATAATCCTGCATCTCAGACACACTTGCAGAAGCTGCCTAATCAGTAAATAAATTATTTATGATTGTGATAGACTTAAATTCATTTATTTCATTAAACGGACCCAACCTTGTTGGGCTTATACAAACACCTGAGACTGGCTGAAACATTGATAAAGATAATTAAGTTTTCTGAGTAGGGATCATTATAATACCTTCTTCTTTCCTTAGTATTAGGAGTGACAAGATAATGTACAAACACAGTGAATATTTAGAAACACTCAGAGCAAAATAAGATAACCAGATATCCCGGTACACACCTCCTTCATTCATTCACATCTATCTACATCTATCATTATTTTCAAACATGCACGCTGATTCATAGGACTCTCGACCTATTTTGTCAAGGTAAGTCAATCTGTGAGTTCAAAAAAACGATGAACGGTTTCGAGAAAAAATATGTTATACGGTACTACGCTTGCGCTTCGCTTAGCTCGTCTTGGCGGGGCAATGCTGTACCCCCAGATAGTGTAACCTTAGGAGTTCTGTAACGGATTTCTCATAGATATGATAAATATTATTTATACTCCAATACTCCAAGGGCCAGAATCAATAGTCAATTTTTGTCTGTGTAATAGATTTATTTTGGTCATGTCAAAATATTTTTTTTAAAGGTTTCTATAGTGGACTGTTAGTAAAAAACTAAATCAGTAAAATTAGATCGTTTATTCCAATTATTAATTATTACATTTATTATAAACTCTTCATCGAGATTGACAACATCAGTAACCCAAACAAAAACTTACATTACATATAAACAAAAGCATTAGATTATTAATCAAGAGATCTTACAAGCAACATGAAAATATGCACAGAAAAAATATTTTATAATAATATTATTGTTATTATAATCTTATTAGTAATACATAAGCATTTGTTACATTAGAATAAAATATCATGACTATTAAATAAGAATTGGTAACATTTATATAAAAAAAATAATTATCCCGAATGGCACTTTGTGAAGTTACCTTTGACCTAATTATATTAAAAAATGTTTCTACTTAATTTGAATTAAAAATGGTGTTAAGGTGTTTTAAATTGTAGGTATTTACTTATTTTCTTGCAATTAATTCCGACACGATTTTTCGGTTAGTTCAGAAAATAGTAACAAGAGGTTCCAATTTGACAAGTTCCGATAATTTCATGAAAAATAAAAAATAATAAACTGCTTCAGCACCATTTCCAAACATTAAAAAAATAATTTGATAAGGCAGACACATCAATAAATTCTTACATATTATTAAGTAAACTAAGTACATAAAGTTATAAAGAAAAAGAAAAGAAAAAAATATACACTCTGTACTTATTAGAAACGTAAACGTTTTTTAACTTTCTGTTGGAAAATAAAATAATCAGAAAATATTACCGTCAAATGTGGGTTTTTTTGCAACAACTGGCAAGTAAAATATTAAGTACAGAGGTAACATTACAGGTTAGCTTAGATTAAATAAGGTCCTATAAAACCTCTTTTGGTACAGATCCCGAAAAAATCATCGAACACGCGTATTGACTTCCGGTTTCTTATTTTTATTCGACAATTTGAACCAGCCAGCTTTTTTGTTATCCTTCATAGAAATAGAGCGGGACACGCGATCTCTGTCTTCCCTATTTAAAATCTCGCTCGACTGACTCTTTCTCCCATTCGCGCTCTTCGTGCGTGAGTTTGAGATCGTGCTTTGGGTTATATCGTTCTCTTTCCCACGTTTTTCTGATCGCCTATCTTTGTATAGGGTTGTGCTAGAATTGGTTAGTCGGTTTTGGCTCGCTGGTCGTCTGCTTAGTGTGGTTTGGCTGTACGATTTATTTTTCTGCAGGGTAGCTGGCCTGTCATCTGTCAGATTTTTGGTTGATGAAGACTTTTTGAATACGGACTCTTTCGTGGTTTTCTTGGGTTTTTGGGCGTAATGGACGTCGTGTTGGTCATTGTAGTGGCGTGGAGTCCAGGGGGCGAAGAGCGAGAAGCTTTTGGTGGTGCTTCGAACTTGAATGTTGGATGACATGACTGAGGAGACGTCGTCACGTGAACGATTGCGGATGAGGCGACCCGGATCTGGGATGTCGCCGACTGTAATTAAAAAATAACGTATTAGAGACATCATTCAGACTGCTAATTGAATGGCGCCATTTAGTAAACGGGCTTAATAAGTTGGTTGCGCTAATGGGGGGTAAATGGCCGATCGTATCGCTTGTTCTGCGCTCTCGCTTGCACGCTCGGCTCAGGCGAAACGTGACACTTTATCGTGCGTGCAGCCGGCGTTCATCGATTATTGGCGATATCACGTCAAAATGTATAAATAAATCAGACTCAGAACGCACAGCACCAGAAGTAAAACATCTTATTTAAACTGCGCCGATACCCGAACTTATCCGAAAGTTTTATTTCGGATACGATTACGGAAAGAAAAATATTTGGTATGGCCCTGCGATAACTACTTGTCACAGAGACATAACAACTTAAATCTCACGGGTAGCAACGCATCAGCATTTTGATCTCTGGTCTTTGTGTGGGTGTCTATAGGCTGCAGTCATCATTTAACATCAATGTGAACTGCATGCTTGTTTGCCACCTTCATTACATGAAAAAAAAATCGGATATCCGTTTGTTTCGGCTGCAGCAACGCATATCCATAACATGCCTACAGGAAACGTGTATAATGACTACATTACTGAATACCCGACTGGACACCTGGCAGTGCTCAACGGTGCGGTTTTCTCGTTCGTTTCTGCCCAGAACGCGTAAATTGTGGAACGAACTTCCCTCTGAGGTGTTCCCTCGGTGCTACAATATGGGGTTCTTAAAAAAGGGCGTCAAAAGAGTCCTTCAGGGCTGGCAGCGCGTTGGAAACTGCTGGTGTTGCAAATATTCATAGGCGACGGTGACCACTTTCCATTAGGTAGCCCGTCTGCTTAATGACATAAAAAATACAACGTACCAGTAGTGGCGTGTAAGTAGACGACGCTGCGTTGGGACTGTTGGCTGGAGTCTCCTTCCGTGCTGCTCTCGCCGGAGTTAGTCACTGGGGTGCGGCGACGGTGTCTGCAATTACAAATTTTACGTTGCAGCATGGAATATGATAGTTATAGATAGACCAGTCTAATAATAGTGAAAAATCTTTATTCCTTGTAGTGTTTGATGTCAGAATTCAGAATAAATAGATTTTGGTTAATAAAAATCACAGAAAACTATAATAATTGAATAAAAAAAATGTTTTTTTATCTATAATTTCAAGTTCCTAAAGCGCCATGTTGTAAGGATATGTCGTCATACAGGTTGTAAACAAACCGGTGTCAACGCGTCATCCACATGTCACTTGTGGTCATTTTACATTTTGTTTATTATACTAGTGACGTCTTTAAACTTTTTCGTTGGTACATATCAGTTTTAATGTTCTGTAAAGAATGACAAAAGCGTTCCAAACTTACTTCAACTCTCGATTAACCTCCGGCTTGCTGTTCCTAAGCTCCGAAGAGCTGCCTCTCTCGTCACCCCTTCCATGTCTTCGTACATCACCTTTACTGCCTTTCAGGGTCTTCGAGCTGCTGTGACTCCTCGACCTATCATATGGACTGATCGGAGGCTTCGTGTTAGTTCGTTTATCGAACTGGCTCTCCGTTTCAGAATTGCTGTTCATCTCTGATATATTTTGAAGGTTCCTCTTGTAATATTGCTTCGTGCGAGGCGATTCGCTCTTGTTCTCCCGATGGAGATTCGAAAGAGAGTAACTTTTGCTGGATAACTCGGCGTGATCAACCTCGTCCAAGCCTGTGCTGGAATTTGAGACGGTTTTCCTCAGTGTTCCGTGAGATTTTGATTTGGATTTGACCTGTTTGATATTGGCGTCGGATTCTGGGTCGGTGTCGCCGAAGAACCTGAGGTTTTTAGCTGGTGAGTTCAGGGGCTTGGATTTGGACCATGCTCGTTTTGTTGATTCGTTGTCTGTTGTTATCACGCTTTCTTTCTCGACCTGAAATTACCGTTAAATTACTTTATTAATGAGGTTGACAAGCAAGCTGACGGGTCACCTGATGGAAAGTCGTTACCGTTGGCTATGAACGTTTGCAACGCCACGAGTTGCGTACAATTTACACGTTCTAAGCAGAAACGATGCATATTTGGTATGCAACCTTAGTGGTTTTATTGCAATTTAAACAGGTAGGAGTAGATACTGATGCATTCTAATCTGAAGACTTGGAATATGTCATTACTAAACCTAATAAGTTTGTAGAAATAGATTAGGTATGACTTGACAAACCCTGGATAGGGTTGCAGCCTCGCAGCCACATTTTGGCTGAGATTCTAACCAAATTCTAAACAGCATGTCACCTCGGAAGATAGTACTTATTCTATCGTTGTCATGGTACGTCAGCGTTTGCGTTGACAACAAGAGGTCTGATACCTCCATTTCTTTGACGTAATTCAAGAGATCATGCTACAAGCACTAAAGAAGGCTCCTAGGGAGGGTGTTTGAGAACAACCGCAATTCGTCTAGCAAAGCTGGGTGTGTCCGTATAAATTACTGGTGGTAGAGCTCCAGTGACGAAGCTCGCGGGCGTAGGCACCACCGCATTACCTAATATACTTGCCGCTAAATGGTAGTGTTCAGCACTATCGTGTTTCGGTCAGGTGGTGATGTACGGCCCTGTAATTTCCGGCACAGAGGCATAACATCTTAGGCCTCAGGGGTGGTAACGCATCTGTACTTTGACCTTAGTCTTTGTGTGGGTGTCTATAGGCTGCAGTCATCACTTAACATCAATGTAAATTGGATGCTTGATTACCATTTCCATGACATTAAAAAAAAAAAAATTCTGACCTCACCAAATAAAGCAGTGAACAGTTTGTCTTGAAACAACTGTTAGTAATTACCTTGGCACTTTTATCCCTCTTCCTGCCAAGTCTGTCGAGTGACTTGAACCAGTTGTTCGGCTGCGGTGTCTGCCGCCGCGGTGGGGAGGGTGTCGGGCTGGGAGTGGCCAGCCGCCGTCTCTCGCGGTTTCTCTCGGCCTGGGGAAGAAAATATATTATGATAATGAAACTTTTGTAAAAACCACAACAGTGGTTAAGGCTCTGTCTTGACTAATACATATAATGATTAATAATATGTAGATCACTGCTCTATCACGGTATAATAATAAATAATAATGGCAACCCATTATACGTCCCACTGCTGGGCACGAGTCTCTCTCCTTTTTGGGGGGAGGCCTGGAGCTTACTCCACCACGCTGCTCCAATGCGGATTGGTCGAGATACGGTTTAGTGGCCAACCCGCTGTCGAATGTTTTCAAACCGCCTATAAGGCCTTCGACAAGGTTTAACGACTGCTATCTATCGATAGCAACCGAGACCGACGGCTTAACGTACCGAAGCACGGAAACGCGCATTTTAATTTGCCACTAGCGGTCACCCATCACACATCCGACCGCGCCCGTAGTGCTTAACCGAGTAGATCGCTTATGATCTACACCAGCCATGGGGCCATGCGCGCTCCATGGTAGGTTATATCTCGGTATGTTTAGTGTTAATAAACCGCAATTGCAAGGCCTGTGGTTAAACAAACGTAAATGATAATCTCGAGTTTGGGAGTGTTTTTTTTAATGTTATTTAGGTGGCAAACAAGCATGCAGTTTACATAGCTGTTAAGTGATGACTGCAGTCTAAAGACAGCCACACAAAGACCAGAGATCAAAATGCAGATGTGTTGCCACCCCTGAGACCTAAGTTGTTATATCTCTGTGATAATAGGGAATATGCATAAAATTTAAAATTGTCTCAAATATTTTTTTCTCGAATACTTATCAACGTCAAGTTATAATTTAAAAAAAAAAAGTTTTTTTTTATTTACTAATTGATTAATGCCATTAAATATTATGTAAATAGTGCAAAATAAGGAAACGAAATTCAAACTTCCAAAACGCGCCGCCATTGGTCGAGACGAAATAACACTTTGTCTGGTGTTTTTCTAACACTATTTTTGCACTTAGGTACTATACAATACTTGTAAGATGGCTTTTTTGCTTCTTCCATGATTTGTAGAGCAATTAAAATTGAAAATACGTATGAAGTAAGACAAAAGTTTAGAATAAAAAACACTCGACGTGTGTTGTGACGTCGTCAAAATGACGGCGTTTGAAGAGCTCAAATTTTCTCAATGTATTAAATTTCACTTTGAAAAATAACTATAATATTTTCAGGCCTATTTATAATTTTTCTACGATATATATAAGTAAATGATTAATATAAGACGAAAAAAAAATGTCATGAATATTCCCTATTATGATGGCCCATACATTACCATCTTACCGGAACACCATACTGCTAAACACTACCATTTGGCGGTAAACAGATTAGGTAATGCAGTGGTGCCTACGCCCCCGAGCTCTTATACTTGGAACTCTACCACCAGTAAAAAACTTGTGTGTTATATTAATGTCAATAATGTTCATGACACTGTTTCCACAAATCCGACGTGGGTCATTCTTGATAATTAATTGAAACCGTCGATCTGAATTTAGCGGGGCTTTTTTTTTTATATGGAAGAAAATTATTTAAAATTTCATATTCATGAAAACCGAATATTAAAACTGTATTTTAACTAAAGTAAATCCTGACTTTATTAAAGCTAACGGTGTTTATGCAGTAAGTAGAATGTGTTCTCATACTTGCATTTAACCTCATTGGAGCATTATCATCCAATCTCAAACGCAGTTACGTTTGGGATTCGATGCGTAAAATTATAAAAAGAATTTGTATATAGAATTCAGGAAAAATATTTTTAAACCTGTTTTATTTTAGCACGTGAAATAATAAAATTAGATACTGTGTAGACCAGGTCTAACATGTCTTCTACGTCCGGGGCCGACTGACGAAAACAAGATCCTAATCCATTCTATTTACACTTTAAAACAGGACCACTAGGGACTGCGGTGGTGCTCCTGTTTGAAGAACCGTTTGATTTCAATTTACCCATATCAAGTGATCAAACATTCAAATTACAATCTAGATCAGAGGTTCCCAAACTAACTCAAACTCAAAAATTCATTTAATCACTTGGAAATAATAGAATTTGCTTGTGATAGGTCAAATTACAAATATAAAATTAAAGCGAATAACAACTGATACGTTGATTAATATGTCAAAGTAAACAAAATAAAATAAATAATAGTCCAATACTTAATGATAAAAATAGGTATCAACAGAATGTTCCATACTTTCTTTTACAAACGGCAAGATAAGACTAAACAAAAAAATATGGGACATTCTTTGTCAATCACTGGCAGAGTTCCAAAGCCCACATTACTGAGAACTATTTTTTCTTGTAGACCATTTACAATTTTTTCTGGTTTCTGTGGACCCCCGTCCTTGCTACATTTATATCACATTCCCATATTTCCAATTTTTATTTACGCCTACGTAGACCCCCATCGAGTCTCCCATGGACCACTTTGGGAATCACTGGTATGATGTAAGTAAATTGGTACTATCAGTGTATGTGTTGAGATCCATTATCGTGGACCCCCATTTTCATTTCATGGAACCCCAAATTTTTTTTTCGCTGACGCAGACCCTTTTTACTTTGTCATAGACCCCCAGGGGTCGATATAGACCACTTTGGGAATCACTGATCTAGATCAACACATTCCATTCACGGTAGCTGTCAACGCTAAATAATAATCCAAATATGGCGAGTGGTCAGCGACCAGACAGTGTAATATGTGAAACATTTAGGCACGGTATCACATTACTATCTTAGTTCGTGGATCAGATGTAGAGTTCTTTGACGTGCAGTGTTAATCATCAATCTTATAGCAAGCATTCGTGCGTTTCACGTCTTTGGTTTTTATAAAACAATGGGTCGACACTCTAGTAGGTAATAATTACAGACGAATAACTGTTGGCGAGAATAATTTGTAGCCTAACAAGAAAGTTAGGCTACAAATTAGGTATTTAATTATATGTTCTTAGGTTTTCGCGAGCTACACTCATTGAAATAAAACTATTTTTACGGATTTATCTCGCGTATATTAAACTAAAATGATTTTTAAAATCAACCCGACGTTTCGGTCGCTTTTCAGCTTCCGTGGTCCCGGGCAGACTGAGGTAATATTTGTCTGACAGAAGTTTGAATAAATTATATGTAGCTACCTCCATCGATTTCGTAAACGCCTTGCGTAGCGTTCAGGATTAACACAATAATTTTAGTTTAATATACGCGAGATAAATCCGTAAAAATAGTTTTATTTCAATAGGTATTTAATGTTTATGTATGATGTCTATTACGTAGGATCAATAAATAAAATAATAATGATATGTATCTTGTTGATATTTAATTTTTGCAATCTAGGAGTGAGGTCGACGCGACGCTGAGTTATTTTTGAAATGAAAATTTCGTAATAAAGGTTAAACTCAAAAAATGTTAAACTAGCGTCAGGTCGCGTTTCATGATCGAAAATACGTAAGACGAAGGGAGAGTAGACCGCCGTGCCGGCACGTCTTAGGAGAGGGTGAGGGGCGAAGGCGAGAGGGGAATTTAAATGTAATAGAATAGATATATTAGGTATATTAAAATATATACAATACGCCCATAGTAAGACCGCCCGGCGTTTTTCGAATATTTGTACAACATTAAGGGTATATGGAACTTACCGGCTTTGGTTTTTTTTTACGATTTTTTAAATTTTTTAGTGATTACGCGTGACGTGCTGCAGTTTTTTTTACGATATTTCCTAAGTTTTTACATCTTTCTTCATTCTTTTTGGTTATTGACTAGCCGACATCATAGTTTATCAATTAAACTGATCAAACATAACTAAAATATGATGAATTAAATTTGATGTAAATTGGAACGCACGGAATGCATCATCAGTATAACACGCTACTCGATAACAGATGGCGCTAATTGATCTAAAAGGTTACATTTACATGCATTTAATTTTCTTTCGTATTAACTACAATTTTAGTAAATATTCTTTTATATGAGCCCCATACATTTTAATGAACATAATTAATACAAACAAATCTGTGTAACTTCAGATTGAAATTAAGAAAAATAAAGACTACCTACCTAATAGAATGTACAATGCCTAGCTTCCCATTTAAAAAAAAAAGTTTCAACTATGTAGGTATGTATGTAAAGAATTTAATTTCTTATCTAAACATTTCTCACGCAGTTATAAATATAAATCTCTTGCATATTTATGATGGGAAAATATAAAAAAAATCAACTTACTTACCTATGATATAATATTAATTTATATGCTTACATTGAAACAATACAATCGCACAATTTTACTAGTTTTTTTACAAGTTGCGAGGTCAGGGAACTTTTCAACCAAATTTAGTGTACACGATATTTCGACTCTCGACAAACATCCCGGGTCGACGAGCTAGATAAATGCTGATATATCACTTGAACGCGTTCAGAAATATACATTACAAGGATGTGACAAATGGTTTAGATTTTAGTGTTTATTCGGGGATAATACTTGATTCCGCCCGTGTTTCCATCCGGGTTTTAAGTTCTATTGCAATTGGGCGATAGTAGGTAAATGCATTATTGCCAAGCGTGGTGATTAAGGGATTCTAGGGCGATTAAATCTTTAAAATATTGACCCACAAATTGTTGTGGGCATCCTTTTCTTTTTGTGGCATGACTTTTGTCCAGCTGATGATGAGGATATTTGAAAAAAAAAAATTTGTCCATGTCAGAAATCATAAGCCTTTATCTCCTTTATTTCGAAGTTATAAGTAGGTAAGTACTTCTTTCGACGCGAATGAATAAAAAAAATACGCTTACACTCACAGCCTCACAGTAGGTATAATAAAACTGTGTCGTGGGTGCCGTTGTATACAAACAACACACAAACACCCAGACCCGAAACAAATATCTGTAGGCCATAGATACAAATATTTATCCCGGTGCGAGGTTCGAACCCGCGACCCTTCGAATCAAACAGTCATCACACCGCTGGACCAACCGGGTCGTCGAATAAAATTATGAGAGTGAAATTTTAAGATGCGCTCGCACACCGACAGATAATAGAGACAATCTGAAGTTAGTTGCTAAACAGATAAAAGCAACAGTCTGAAGTAAGTTGATAAACTTTTTTGTTGTATGTATGCAATGATTATTTTTTCATTCAACTTTAAGTTAAATGCATCATCATACATTATCGAAATGGCGACGAATCGCAAGCGATCCGGAACTAGGACCATTTCGTCGCAAGGCCGCCCGGTGCCGACAGATGGTGCTTGACCTTAAGAGACCCACGCGTCACTCTACACCAAAAAAATGTTGACATTACTCAAAATCTCGTCCCGATATTTAGCTGATGTGTTAACGTATTCGCGATTACATATGATTTGGTAAGCTTTTGACATTATTAAGAAAGGCCTCTGTTACGTCATTCATATTGCTAGCATATAGATACAGTGCCCCTGACTCCGTCCGCGTGAGAATTTATGATTGTTCAGTATTTACCCGGACGAAGTCGAGGGCGCAGCTTGTATAAAAGTAGCCTAAGTTATTCCTTATTACATCTGCTATCTGGCAGTGAAAATCCGGGAGATTAGCCGGAACAAACAGACAGACAGACAAAAATTTGAAAAAAAAATTGTTTTGGTATATGTACCGTGTATAGACACATATGCATTTAGTAAAAAGCGGTTATTTAAATATTACAAACAGACACTCCCATTTTATTTATTTGTATATCGATGTATACGTAGATGTATATTCACGCCAATTATTATAAGTCTACGGCATTAAAGAAACGCGCATTTCCCCGCGGCTGGTGTAGATTGTGAGCGACCTACTCGGTCAAGCGATACGGGCGCGTTCGGGTGTGTGATGGGTGACCGCTAGTGACAAATTAAATGCGCGTTTCCGTGGCACGTTAAGCCGTCGGTCCCGGTTGCTATCGATAGATAGTAGTCGTTATACCTTGTCAGAGGCCTTATGGGCGTTTTGAAAACATCCGACAGCGGGTTGGCCACTGATCCGTATCTCCACCAACCCGCATTGGAGCAGCGTGGTGAGTAAGCTCCAGGCCTCCCTCCAAAATCGGGAGAGACTCGTGCCCAGCAGTGGGACGTATAATAGGTTGCCATTATTATTATTATATTAAAGAAAACATAGAAAACTCAATTAGGTATACGGAAACTTGTGCACTCGAGTCCAACTAGCACTTGTCCGGTTTTTTATGAGGCTGAAAGCAAACTAGGTATCATAAGCATCTTTCTTAAACATGTAAAAGACTACGTGCTGACCCGTCCAAAATACCTATTAACACTGTCACTCTAATAGGTATTTCACCAGTCACAAGTTTACACAACTAATCGATTTTATACAGTTTTTACGGTTTTTCATATGTGCTTATTTCAACTAGTTTCTTTTTTGCATCATCACGAAAAGGAATCGCTAACTGTCATCGTCGGTTTCTTTGTTCGAAACTAGATGACACGGCAGTAGTTGTTCTGCCAGATAGCAGCATAATTTACTGGATTTTTTTTTTAATTCTGTAGGGTGACAGACTATCATACAGGCCACCTGATGGAAAGTGGTCACCGTTTATACTTAATATAAAAATATTTTATTTATAACTAGCTGATCCGGCAAATTTCGTATTGCCTCGGGATGGGACGGGACAAGCCTGCTGGTCGGGACGTGATGACCCCATCTCCCACTAAAAAAAATACTATTGCAGTCAGTCAACCGACCAATGGCAGTCAGACCATTCCAATGGGGCGGTAGTAAGTGCAATAACGCAAGATGGCAGCCTGCGATAAAACTACCGCCACTGCGATCCCCAAACCGAATGCCAAGCGTGGCGATTATAGCATATCCCCCTTATGGGGAGGCTCTGTTTCAGCAGTTTTTAGGACCTACTTGTGTAGGCGGAACTTCTTGAGACGGCACGAGTCTCTCTCAAGCACTCCAGTCTAAAGGACATCTTTCAAGGAAACAAGGAACCCTTATAGTTTCGCCATGTCCGACTGTCTGTCTGTCTGTCCGTGTTATGTTACTAAAGACTTCAAATTTGGCACAAATATACACCATAATCACACCGACAAAGTGGTAGAATAAAAACATTAAAACAAATATTTAAGGTATCTATCTCCCCTATATGCAACGGGCGGATAATTTTTTTATATTTCGTTTTCTATATAGTGTGATATCCGTTGGATAGGTCTTTCAAAAATGTTAGGGGTGTGCAAACATAATTTTTCGATTAAGTTACCTGTTTGTGACTTATTAAGCTTCAACAGTGCCAATTTTCGTTCATGTCAAGTGTCCCCCCCTCTACCAACTAAACGGATGTTGTTAGAAATTCGGCAATAGTAGCTACATACCTATAAGGAAATTAAAAGGAAAACCATCACAATTAAGTTGGCTTTACTAGTTTGCGAGTAATAGTCGACCAAATGTAAGACTCGAAATTTTCTGAACAACTGCATATAAAATATATATATTTTTTTTCATAACGTTTTCGTAGGTTTTCGCGAGCTTCATTCATTGTAGAAATTAGCCAGTCAGCCCGTGACCACGGTAGCTGGAAAGCGACCGAAACGTCGGTTGTATGAAGAAGTTTGGGAGTGTTGTATATTTTTTTCATTGCATTAATTAAACCTAAAAACTACGGAACTACTACACTGCGCGTAACCCGACACGCACTTGACCGTTTTTTTTAGGATCAGACAATTATATTAAATTTGTGAAAACTAGTAACAGGTCCAGCAGGAAATATAACGAACAAAGGAACGATTTATAATTTGACTGGCATCGATAAAACAGGTTTCTTTTGGAACTTGATCGAAATGTTTGAAGGATCGTGCATTGAAGAGTTTAGCGAAGTTACATGTTAATTACGTCTTTTAATTATTTACTTGTTTAGTAACTTTCTATCAAGTCTACCTTTTTCTGATTAAGGTATTATTTTCTATCAGTCGAGGGGGAGGGTCAGGGATCCACCATAGGCCTCTGGTTCTGGAGGCCTCCACACAGTTCGATTAATGGTCGGTTTCTGAGGTACCTTTATCGGAAGTTTATCTTTTCGTTAACGCTATTGGCTTGATAACTTACAAAAGAGCGTTTCTGAACAATGCAGTGTACGATGAACTCCGTTTAAACTAAGTTTAACTTAACCGGCCGATAGGTGCCGTTTATCGATTCCATAACTTTTTTGTATCTATACTGTGTCTGACGTTTGTTATTCAGCTACTTTTAAGTTATTTTTTTTTTATGAAATAAAAGTGGCAAACAAGCATGCGGTTCACATTCATGTTAAGTGAAGACTGCAGCCTATAGGCACCCACACAATGACCAGAGGTCAAAATGCAGATGCGCTGCCACTCCTGAGGCATTAGGTGTTATGCCTCTGTGCCGGAAATTACAGGGCCGTACATTACCACCTGACCGGAACACGATAGTGCTGAACACTACCATTTAGCGGCAAGTATATTAGGTAATGCGGTGGTGCCTACGCCCGCGAGCTCCGTCACTGGAGCTCTACCACCAGTAAAGTTATAAAGTTAAAAAGATCTTTTGAAGTTTTGAATCATGAGATTTTTTTTCCCACGTAGGGCAATGTCGTTTTATTTTGTTCTTGCTCGCGCATTTTTGTTTGCTCCCTAATTTAACCTATTTGTCAGAAATAGGGCGCCATAATATTCTTGCCCGGGCTATAACGCCGGCACTGGGCAGAGGCCTAGAGGCCTCTTATTGCCACCCCGGGCCTCTGATGACCTTAGTCCGCCACTGCAGTTGATAGAGTCCATATAATTAACAATTGTTTGAGGTGGTAGATTTCCAGAGTAGGAGCACGCGGGCGTAGGCATCACCACATTACTATCTTTTTTTATTTTTTTTTAATTATGTAATGGAAGTGACAAACAAGCATGCAGTTCACATTGATGTTCAGTGATGACTGCAGCCTATAGACACCCACACAGAGACCAAGGTCAAAATGCAGATGCGTTACCACTCCTGAGGCCTAAGGTGTTATGCCTCTGTGCCGGAAATTACAGGGCCGTACATTACCACCTGACCGGAACACGATAGTGCTGAACACTATCATTTAGCGGCAAGTATTTTAGGTAATGCGGTGGTGCCTACGCCCGGGCGCTCCGTCACTGGAGATCTACCAGTATAATCTATCTGCCGTCAAATAGTACTTTTGACCGTACCATCAGACAGAAGTCGACATATTTGGTCATGGTAGGTCAGTCTTGGTCTTCCTGGGCCTCTGCAACCATTCACATTCGCATTTGATGAAAATAAAGTCGTAGTGCGGTCTGTGAATCTCACTCTTAATAATATGGTATTATTATCAGAATGGTCCCATCAAATCGTGGTCCGCAGGTAAAAACTGTCAAAACCTCGCTAATTAACAGGCTGGTATCACACGTGCGAGCAAAAAGGGGGTTCAACAGCCTTCGGGTCAGTCACTGGTGACACCATGACGTCACCGCGACAAGCCAAATCATCTTGAAATTAGTATACTGCTTAAAAAATAAGATTGGATTAAGTAACTAGGCTATTAATTTAAAAATGTTAAGGTCGAGTTTATTTTTATGTAATGTAAGTGGTGTGGTAATCAAACATGCAGTTCACATTGATGTTAAGTGATGACTGCAGCCTATAGACACAAAGACCAGAAGTCAAGACAGATGCGTTACCACTCCTGAGGCCTAAGGTGTTATGCCTCTGTGCCGGAAATTACAGGGCCATACATTACCACCTGACCGGAACACGATAGTGATAGTAAGTACCTATATTAGGTAATGCGGTGGTGCCTTCGCCCGCGAACTCCGTCACTGGAGTTCTACCACCAGTAAACATGTAAACATGAAAATTGTAAGCAAGCACTTTAAGTAAGTAACATCGTGAAATCTATAATATAAAAATATGTCGGGTTTTCCTTCCTGACGCTATAACTCCAGGACACAAGAACCGATTTCCACGGTTTTGCATTCGTTGGAAAGGTCTCGGGCTCCGTGAGGTTTATAGCAATGAAAATTCAGGAAAAATTTCAACGCGGGCGAAGCCGCGGTCAACAGCTAGTCTATAATATAAAAATATGTCGGGTTTTCCTTCCTGACGCTATAACTCCAGAACGCACGAACCGATTGCCACGGTTTTGTATTCGTTGGAAAGGTCTCGGGCTCCGTGAGGCTTATAGCAAAGAAAATTCAGGAAAAAATATTTATAAAACGACATCCACGCGGGCGAAGCCGCGGGCAACAGCTAGTAGCCTATAAATATAGGTTTTGCTACTGGTATATTAACATTGACCCTGTTACCACAACCTTATGACAAAGTTCATGGGAGCTTGGTACGTGACACGTAAAGTGTCATGTCAAACATACCTACTCACTTTATTATACTGACCTGGTTTAGTGGGGTTGACACTTAAACGGTGACATGACACTTCCATTTTATAGGTTATGTTTAGAAAAATATTAAGTTTTAATTTCATTCAGTCATTCATCACTACAAAAATCGTCTATTACTAAGTTAAGGTGTGAGTTTCGGTCATAAATAATTTCACGCACATTTTTAATAGGTTGGGGAAAAAGTCTTTTCGCATTATAGTATGTATGAACTTGTAATAAAATCTCTTTGGCTGTAGTATTTGTATCTGGCTGGTTTTGGTATCACTGAAAGTTAAAATTTTAAAGAACATAGTTCCAAATTCAAATTAGGAAAATGTGTGATTTTCATTTGTTTTTCGTACTGTCAAGATGAGTGAATCTAATGAAGAAATTCGATACATTTTAAAATTTTACTACAAAAAAGATAAAAATGCAACGCAAGCCGCGAAAAAAATTTGCGATGTTTATGGACCTAGTGCAGTGTCTGTGAGAGTAGCACAAATTTGGTTTAAGCGTTTTCAATCCGGAAATTTTGATGTCAAAGATGCACCTCGCTCTGGTCGCCCTATTACGGATAAAATGGATGCCATTTTTGCAAAAGTGGAGCAAGATCGACATATCAGTAGTTACGACGTAGCTGAAGAACTGAGAATTGATCACAAAACAGTTTTGGCGCATTTTAAAAAAGCTGGGTACAAAAAAAAGCACGATATTTGGGTACCTCACGAGCTCACTGAAAGAAACCTAATGAACCGTGTACTCATTTGTGATTCTTTATTACGACGTAATGAAACCGAATCATTTTTGAAGAAGCTGATAACTGGTGATGAAAAGTGGATCTGGTACGACAAGAACGTGCGAAAAAGGTCGTGGTCAAAGGCCGGTCAGGCTTCACAGACTGTGGCGAAACCCGGGTTAACTCGCAATAAGGTGATGTTGTGTGTGTGTGTGGTGGGATTGGAAGGGTATTATTCATTACGAGCTATTACCACCAGGCAGGACTAAGTCGAATCTGAACTCTACTGCGAACAACTGATGAGATTAAAGCAAGAAGTTGAGAGAAAGCGGCCGGAATTGATCAACAGAAGGAGTGTGGTGTTTCATCATGATAACGCTAGACCTCACACATATATAGCCACTCAGCAAAAATTAAGAGAGTTTGGCTGGGAGGTGTTAATGCATCCGCCGTATAGTCCTGACCTTGCACCTTCAGATTTCCACCTGTTTCGGTCTCTTCAGAATTCTTTATGCAATGTTAGGTTAACATCACGAGAGGACTGCCAAATTCACTTGTCGCGGTATTTTGATGAGAAGTCCCAAAATTTTTATAGCAATGGGACAAGATGGCAAAAGGTTATCGAACAAAATGGTACAAACATACTTTAGTTAAATTTAAATAAACTATATTAAAAAATGTTTTGAATTATCTTAAAAAATGCGAAGAAACTTTTTCCCCAACCTTATATTATATAATTATTTAAACATCGGAATCGGCGTGCATGTATGAAGAGAATGATGAAGGTAGACGAGTCACGAGAGGTTTGTCAGGACCGGGCTATCTGTCGCTCTACACTCTCTGCCTACCCCGTTAGGGACCTGGCGTGAAGATACATACATTTAAACATCTAGGCGACAGGCATAGGCACGTGCTTACACTTTGACGGAGGGGAAAGCCTGCATATGGCTACTCCCCTCCGGCCCCCCGCGACCGGTGGCCTGTGTTGCTCTGTGTTTTAAAATACATACCAGGAAAATTAAATGTTCTTTATATTATTATTATTCACTTGATAATATTTTCTAAGCTCACTGTATATTTATGCATTTTTTCTGTACAAATCTTATTAAGAACCTTTCCCTTAAAATAATTACATAATTATTCCGCCCAATCTCGGACTAGACGAGGACAAACTGGCGGTTAACAATACGTGTAAACAATAAAAAATGACATTGAACTTGGCAAAAACGCTCTAATTGTTACAAGAAATTATAATGACAGCTTCCGAGTTTAGATTTCGCACGGTGATTTTGTTTATGTTGAAGTGCCCATTAGTTCTTGATGGCTGACTTTATCCCAATTAGAAATGAGCTAAGTTTGTGTTTGTACTGATGAACAGGGTTGCCAATGCTATTACTTCATATTCCCCAAAAACCTAAGACAAACTCCCCGAATTAAAAAAATTGAAAAAAAAAAACGACTTCTGCCCTTGGCGAACTTTACAAAAAACTACTTTTGTCCTGCGAGACTATTCAAAAATAAAAATACAACTTTAGAAAAGTACACTAAAATACAACGTTAAGGTAAGTTGTTAAATTTCGCATTTTCCCCACTTAATGGCAATTGAAAATCCCGACATATTGGGGAATTTCCCACAAATTGGTATGGTATGGTAAATAATGTTAAAAATGAAATCATCGAACCACAAGTGACACACAAAAAGGTTGGACTATGTTAACGACCAACAAACGAATTCGCAAACAATCGTATTTACACGCAAATGGTTAATACGGTCAAGCACCTCATAACATCATAACATGCGTGTGCGCATTAAGGTCTGTTTTGATTAAACCGATACTCTTCACCGTAATAATTTTTAGGGTATATCTCATATTTTATAATTTAAATAATTTTTTTATCAATTAAAAATGCTTTACAACCCGATGGGGTAGGCAGAGATAAATACATGCATTCAAGCTTAAACATTCCGAATTCATCAATTACGTTTAGTACCATGTAAAATGTCTCAAAGTGACAAGATTGTTGACATCTCCGGTGTCGGAGTTTTTTTGCGCTTCTTTATTTATTTATTTATTTAACTTTATTGCACAATAACAATGTTGTACAAAAGGCGGTCTTAATGCAACTAAAAGGCATTTTCTACCAGTCAACCTTTGGGTAGAGTCAAAAACAACAAAACAGGCGCGGAGATTAAAAAAAAACAATTAGGGGAAATTACTCAAGAAAATTATACAAATAAAAAACTTATACAAATCGTAATCTTTCATTCAGTCAACCGAACACAGTCACACCATTCCAATATGCGATAGGAAACGAAATAACGCGGGGTGGGTGGCAGCGTCCCACGATAAAAGTACTGTCACTGCGATCGCCAACACGTATGTCAAGCTTGATTATGACACATTCTTTTTTTATGTAATGGAAGTGGCAAACATGCATGCAGTTCACATTGATGTTAAGTGATGACTGCAGCCTATAGCCACTTACACAAAGACCAAGGACAAAATGCAGATGCGTTACCACTCCTGAGGCGGTGTTGTGCCTCTGTGCGGGAAATCACATTACCACCTGACCGGAACACGATAGTTCTGAAAACTACCATTTAGCGGTAAGTATATTAGGTAATGCGGTGGTGCCTACGCCCGCCAGCTCCGTCACTGGTGGTAGACCACCAGTAGTAAAAAGTAGTAAAAAAAGTCAAAAGGGACCTTAAACTATATGGACTCTAAATTGACAGATTAATAAATTGAAATAAAACTCTTTTTACGGATTTATCTCGCGTATATTAAACTAAAATGAACGAATAACCGAAACGTCGGGTTGATTTTAAAAATCATTTTAGTTTAATATACGCGAGATAAATCCGTAAAAACAGTTTTATTTCAATGAGTGTAGCTCGCGAAAACCTAAGAACATATCAGATTAATAAATGTCGTTTGGTATTCCGAAATGTTTCATCCAACATGTCTATCGACACATTGTTTTTTTTATAGCTAACTAAACATGCCCTTGGTTATTAATGGATTTTTCTGCATAACTTAAAGTACCTACCGAGAAAAAAAAAACTATTTTATTTTTGCCTCTTTTTATTTAACTGCCTCCTAACGTAGTGGTAGCAGGCCACTACTACTACGCTGGGGTCCTGTGTTCGATTCCCGGGTCGGGGACTATCAGATATAACGGTTTAAAATCCTTTATCTCTGGTTCAATTGGGATTTTTCCATTTTCTGGAAGTTTCCCAGTACCTCGGAGTTTGGTAATGTGCCCGGAGATGGCAACAGGTTCGCCACCTGTTACATGGGCCAAAACGTAACCGGCGAGTCGTGGGTGTTTGCATGTATGCTTGAATCCATGCATTTACCTCTGCCTACCCCTTCAGGGATTACAGTCGTGAAGTTACGTTTTTTTATTGTTTAGTAAATTTTTGACTGTCACGGATTTACGTATAATTACTGCGTATTATTTTTAAATTAGTTAAGAAGTATACAGTTTACTTTGAATACTGCAATCTAAAGAATAGATCTCAATGTAGTTCTTTTTTACCTGGTGGTAGAGCTCCGATGACGTACTCGCGGGCCTAGAACGCATTACATTACCTACTTCTTATCTATATCTCTTCTGAATGTATGGTATCGAATTTACCAATCACTATTTAACACCAAATAAACCCACCACAACTACCAATGATGAAAATAATTTCAAAATATTTGTTCGCACTTACATAAGTATTTCGCAGCTATTTACGAAGTTATAGTGATGGTGGGTTGAGGAGAAACACCTGACCTAGTAACCGTTGCTAGGTAGCTGATCAAAATAGTAGGGGGCAGGGACAAAAAAGGACTCGAGACTTGAGGACGTCAGATTAATATAGGTATGGGACACAGAGAAGCGCGCATGGCCCAGCGGCTGGTGTAGATTGTAAGCGATCTACTCGGTTAAGCACTACGGGCGCGGTCGGGTGACCGCTAGTGGCAAATTAAATGCGCGTTTCCGTGCTTCGGAGGGCACGTTAAGCCGTCGGTCCCGGTTGCTGTCGATAGATAGCAGTCGTTAAACCTTGTCGGAGGCCTTATGGGCGGTTTGAAAACATCCGACAGTGGGTTGGCCACTAACCCACCCACCTCCAACAAACCGCATTAGAGCAGCGTGGTGGAGTAAGCTCCAGGCCTTCCCCCAAAAAAAAGGGGAGAGACTCGTCGTCACCCTGTTGGGTACCAAATCTTAGGTTTCTATATAGTTTCGAACCCTAAAAGCTACCGCCACATGCTTGTCTCACTTCCAAATCGTCAGAGTTTTGGATGGGAGGTCTTATTGGGTTACTTAACATCCTTTAAACCGTGTCAAGACACGCTTTATTTGTTAATTGTGACGTCATAATGTGACGCTACAGCAAGTATATTAGGTAATACGGTGGTGCCTACGCCCGCGAGCTCCGTCACCACCAGTAAGAACCCTGTTTTCATCTTAAAATTCGCGTATAACTGGAATCCAGTGTTCAAAACAGCGAACAAAGAAGACTCGAGCGCGTGAACGCGGAACGGCCGGGAGCGGCCCTGATCACTTTCACTTCTGCACCGGCTTTGTTCGATACAAGTTACGAGCGAAGGACTGAAAAAAAGGACTACTATAGTCCATTTGTTTATACCTTTAAAAGCAGTAGCTGTCAAAATCATTTTATATATATTATATATATAACTCTTACTGGTGGTAGAGCTCCAGTGACGGAGCTCGCGGGCGTAGGCACCACTGCATTATCTAATATACTTGCCGCTAAATGGTAGTGTTCAGCACTATCGTGTTCCGGTCAGGTGGTACGGCCCTGTAATTTCCGGCACAGAGGCATAACACCTTAGGCCTCAGGAGTGGTAACGCATCTGCATTTCGACCTCGGTCTTTGTGTGGGTGTCTATAGGCTGCAGTCATCACTTAACATCAATGTGAACTGCATGCTTGTTTGCCACATCCATAACATAAAAAAAATCAATTGTTTAATAGCTGTCAAAAAAGTTTCCATTTTTTTTTAATTTCTTTCCATTTAAATAATTAAGTACTTCGAGAGTATGAAAACTTCCATTAAATGAAAAAATACCAACAACACCACAGATAAAGAATAACACTTTTATATCTCACTCTCTGCTACCCCGTTAGGGACCTGGCGTGAAGATATATACTTTTATATCTCATAGCCCTTGAACCTGGGATTAAACCCAGGAGCAGTAATGGCCTGCTACCAGGGTACTAATAGTTATAGTCACTAAAATTTTGACGAACCGGTTAGTCCAGTGGTGTGTGACGATCGCTTCGAAGGGTCGCGGGTTCGATCCCCGCACCGGGATAGATATTTGTATGCCCTACATATATTTGTTTCGGGTCTGGCTGTTTGTATATGTTTTGTGTGTGTACAACGGCACGACACAGGTTTATACCTAGTGTGGGGCTGTGAGTGTAATGGCCAAATACTCAAACGTCACTTATTTTGAGTATCCCTCAAATGTATGCTATTTCTATCGTTTGAAAGTGTTTTATAAAAAATAGAAGACTTTAAGTCCCACTTAGATGACGATTGAGTATTTGGCCGTAAGCGTATATTTTTTTTATTAAATTAACAAATAAATAGATATAATGACCAGTCTCCGATAACTTAAGGATGTAAGTCGACGGTCGATCAAGGTCCAAGTACCAACGCTAGATGATTCGTACTCCTTTAGGACAATCCAACTTGCACTTTCAATGGAACACATTCGACGACCCGGTTGGTCCAGTGGTTCCGACTCGACCGGGCCTAATCGGTCAATTATTTTATTAATAGTTTAGTTTACAAATAATTAATGTATGTATCTTCACGCCAGGTCCCTAACGGGGTAGGCAGAGAGTGTAGAGCGCCAGACATCCCGGTTCTGACAAACCTCTCGTGCCTCGTCTACCTTCATCATTCTCTTCATACATGCACGCCGATTCCTAAGACTTTTGACCCCACCATCAGACAGAACTCGACCTATTTGGTCATGGTAGGTCAGCCTTGGTCTTCCTGGGCCTCTGCAACCATCCACATTCGCATTGTCATTTCTGTTCAGTCATTCGCTCATTCGACATTCTTTCTATATGCCCGACAAATAATTAAGATAGAATAAAAATAATTTCGGACAACACAGAGACACGAAGTATACCTAAGTCAGTACAAATAACAAACAACATTAAACAACAGATTTAGCATTTCGGTAAAACGGACTGGTCATAGGGCATCTCGGCCTACCGGTCGCGGCGGACCGGAGGGGAGTAGCCATAGCGTTTATTACCGATGCAAAACAGTCTGTAATATTTTGCGGGGGCAAATGAGCATAATTCTGACACGGGCATTACAACTTAGGTCTGAGGAGTTGCAACACCAGGAGAACTGCCCACGCTCTGCCAGCCCTGAACGCCTCTTCTAATGCTAGTTTTGAAGAATTTTATTGTAACGCTTAAAGAACACCGCAAAGGGAAGTTTGTTCGACGATTTGCACGCGGAAACCACACCGTTTAGCATTGCTACGTGTCCAGTCGGTATTAGGAGGAACTGCTCTCTTCGGCGGGTAGTGCGGTGTAGGAAAAGAGACAGTGGCACCATATCATAATATCATCCGAAAGATGTCCACTGCTTAACCAAAGCCAGAGAATATGTAATAATACTACGTATAGAATGGACACAATTTGCTCGCATCACTCAACCCCTTCCCCTCTTATGGGCGACGGTTGGTATTTTGTACGTGCTACGCACACAGGTGCGCGTGTAAATACACGTCACTGATTGATGTCTGTGTAATAGAAACCAAATTAAACGTTTGTATGGATTTTTGGCGGAGTGTCCGCGGTGTGACAAAGCCTCCCCATAATGTACGACGCTGGAATTTCGGGCATAGAGGCATAACACCTTAGGCCTCAGAAGTGGTAACGCATCTGCATTTTATTCTCTGGTCTTTGTGTAAGTGTCTAAATGTTGCAGACATCACTTAACATCAATGTGAGTTGCATGCTTGTTTGCCACTTTCATTACAAAAAAAAATGGCGATGTGCCATAATCGCCACGCTTGGCATGCGGATTAACGATCGCAGTGGCGGTAGCTTTATCGCAGGACGCTGCTGCCCATCTTGCGTTATTGTACTTACTACCGCCCCATACCTACTGGACCGAACCATTTGCTGCGTCCAGCTACGCCATCGACGCCATTATACGTTTCTCGACTGCACTGGTCAACGGGAGTTGAGGATGTTGTTGACTATGTCCGAAAGAAGACCAACTTTACCCTCAAAGTGGAGCGATTGGAGTCTTCGCCGCAAGGTCAATTTCAACTCCTTTCTGGTTAGGGTACCGACGCACCACCTACCAACTTTTATAAAGGAGGAATTCTGGCCGCAGGGAGTTGTGTTCCGGAGGTTCAAGGGACAACTGCCTGAAAACAAGCCGCGCATCACGTCGCCGACTTTACGTGATAAATAGTGTAATGTTTTGATACGTATGTTAGTCTGTAAGGTATTTATTCTATGGGCCTATTGTTTATCTTAAGCATTGTTGCCTAATTTCAAAAAATAAATAAATAAATTGGAATGATTTGACCGCCATTGTTCGATTGACTGACTGCACTAGTGGAAGGATTCTCTTCCAGTATAAAATTCTTCCGCTAGTGGGCGGTGGGGTAGTCACGTCCCAACGACAGTGGCACCATATCAAACCAATTCAATTCATATCTATTACGTTTCGTAACAGAGATGAAGTGGCTGGTAACAAAGTGATGACAGTAGAAAGTAAACGGTCGTACCCCACGATCCTCCGACACCTGACCTACGGGTCATAGATCTGTACAGATTGTAATTGCGTATTCATAAATCAAATACCTATCTGGTTGCATCATTGTGCATATTGCGTTAATTAGGTCATTAAGGTCCGAAATAATATATAGCACTGTTTCTTCGATTTTATTTTGTAAATAAAGGTGGCAAACAAGCATGCAGTTCACATCGACGATAGGTAAATGACTACTTTCGACTGGTGGTAGAGGTTCAGTGACGGAGCACGCGGGCGTACCTAGTATACTTGCCGCTAAATGGTAGTGTTCAGCACTATCGTGTTCCGGTCAGGTGGTAATGTACGCCCCTGTCATTGCCAGCACAGAGGCATAACACCTTAGGCCTCAGTGGTAACGCATCTGCATTATGACCTCTGGTCTTTGTATGGGTGTCTATAGGCAGCAGTCATCACTTAACATCAATGTGAACTGCATGCTTGTTCGCCACTTGCATTACATAGAAAAAAAGTAAATATACCTGTTTTTAAATAATTATTACATGCGTGTATAGTAAAGTGTAGTTTAAAGTGTTACACTGAGTTCAAGTACACTATTAGGGTTTCGCTAACGACAATATATTCTGAACGACCGAAAATGCTAGTCTAGCACATTTTTATTTTTTTTTAATTTAAACGCGTTCAGGAATTGTTTTTGAAAATTAAGGCGATGTAAAACAAACAGGTATAAAAGATACGTAAAATACGAAATTATTCCTGTTTCCCCAATATAGGTACATTAAATTATTACGCGAAGAGCATTTGCTAGATAAAAATAAAACGCAAGACGTTTACGAATTTGATGGAGGTAGCTACATATAATATAATTTTTTCAAACTGCTGTCAGACAAATGTCACCTAAGTCTGTCCGGGACCACGGCAGCTGAAAACGATCGAAACGTAGCGTTGATTTAAAAAAAAAATAGTTTAATATACGCGAGCTTAATCTGAAAAAAAAGTTTTATTTCAATCAAAATAAAACTTACCAAAGCAGGCGAGTCCAAAGGACCAGCGGTCCTAGACCTGGTCTTGCGCCTGTCACTCTCGCCATCCGAAGGTCTCGACTGGTGGTCGCTGTCCCTGTCTGACGAGGTGTACCTTCTCATTTCCTTTTCCCGCTCCTTGTATCTTCTGTCTTCTTTTAAGGTTCTGTCGTACCTAAAGGATAATATTTTGCTTAATGTTAATTTGTTGACTAACCCAATGCAATTTGAAAAAAAAATCCGAGTTAATATCTTCACACCTGTAATAATTTTCATATCCCTTCGGGAATATTTATGAAAATCTCCAGATGTCACATAATAATTATATTCCGGAATGTACCTACCACTTTATAATTTGTCGATCACTAGTACAAATACTAGCGCGTGGCGCGCATGGCCCAGCGGCTGGTGTAGATCGTAAGCGATCTGTTCGGTTAAGCACTACGGGCGCGGTCGGGTAGTGTGATGGGTGACCGCTAGTGGCAAATTAATTGCGCGTTTCCGTGCTTCGGAGGGCACGTTAAGCCGTCGATCCCGGTTGCTATCGATGGATAGCAGTCGTTAAACCTTGTCGGAGGCCTTATGGGCGGTTTGAAAACATCCGACAGTGGGTTGGCCACTAACCCACCCACCTCTACCAATCCGCATTGGAGCAGCGTGGTGGAGTAAGCTCCAGGCCTCCCCCCAAAAAAGGGGAGAGACTCGTGCCCAGCAGTGGGACGTATAATGGGTTGCCATTATTATAGTACGAGTACTTGGGGTGCGACCGCCTATCGACATTGCTATTCTCGTTGTCATTGCTGTCAAATTTTCATGTTGATTTGTAGCTCCATAAAAAGCAGTAGTGATCTGATAATTTTTCTTGCTTTCGTAGGTGAGAAAGCGATAATGGTAGATTATTTCGATTATTTTTATTTATAATAATAATAATAAAAAATGGCAACCCATTATACGTCCCACTGCTGGGCACGAGTCTCTCCCCTTTTCGGGGGGAGGCCTGGAGCTTACTCCACCACGCTGCTCCAATGCGGATTGGTGGAGGTAGGTGGGTTAGTGGCCAACCCGCTGTCGGATGTTTTCAAACCGCCCATAAGGCCTCCGACAAGGTTTAACGACTGCTATCTATCGATAGCAACCGGGACCGACGGCTTAACGTGCCCTCCGAAGCACGAAAACGCGCATTTAATTTGCCACTAGCGGTCACCCATCACACTACCCGACCGCGCCCGTAGTGCTTAACCGAGCAGATCGCTTACGATCTACACCAGCCGCTGGGCCATGCGCGCTTCATTTTTATTTAGTTAAAGCAAAAATCGACATGAAAATTTGACAGCTATGACAACGACAATAGCAATGCCGATAGGCGGTCGCACCCGTGCTAAGTAAAAAAAAACATTGTGAGTGTTTGCATAACAGTACATTTAACAAACACCCATGATTCGCCAGTTACGTTCTGTCCCATTTAAAAGATGGTCAGCCTATTGACATAGACGACCAAAAACCGAGGGTGGAACTGCGAAACTTTTTTTTTTTATGTTATAGAAGTGGCAAACAAGCACGCAGTTCACATTGATGTTAAGTGATGACTGCAGCTTAAAGACACCTACACAAAGACCGAGGTCAAATAGCAGATACGTAACCACTCCTGAGGCCTGAGGTGTTATGCCACTGTGCCGGAAATTACAGGGCCATACATTACCACCTGACCGGAACACGATAGTGTTGAACACTACCATTTAGCGGCAAGTATATTAGGTAATGCGGTGGTGCCTTCGCCCGCGAGCTCCGCCACTGGAGCTCTACCACCAGTAAAATAATAATATACTTAAGGAAGCCGGCAAACAAGCATGCAGTTCACATAGATCATACTGACGTGATGACTGCAGTCTATATATAGCATCTTGGGTGTTTTAGGCCCGAAACTGGAATAAGCACTCTTTTTTTATGTAAGGGAAGTGGCAAATAAGCATGCAGTTCATATTGATGTTAAGTGATGTCTGCAGCCTACACGAAGACCAAGGTCAAAATGCAGATGCAGGCCTAACGTGTTATGCCTCTGTGCTGGTAATTACAGGGCCGTACATGACCACCTGACCGGAACACAATAGTGCTGAACACTACCATTTAGCGGCAAGTAAATTAATTATGTATCTTCACGCCAGGTCCCTAACGGGGTAGGTAGAGAGTGCTAGTAAATTAGAATAGAATAGAATAGAAAAACTTTATTTGTAACAACAACATAAACACTAAAACAAAGAACACAAAAACAAGGTTGTTACAAAAAGGTCCCCAATTCAGCAAAAGCCGGTCTTACGAGCGGCGCTGGTCTTCCATTGGGGACGATTTTCTGACATAAATTAACCTAAATTACGCCAGCAAAACGTCTGTCATCTACAATAGACAATTTTTAAAAATTGGCTGTTGCATGGTACACGTTACAACGATTAGGTAATGCGGTGGTGCCTACTCCCGCGAGCTCCGTCGCTAGAGCTCTACCACCCTCGTGGTTTCATACAAAAGTGCTACATTGTGGGGCACGGGCGTCAGTCACGGGGAGGCGCGTCCCGCACCCATGCTGCATGCGTGCAAGACTATACTTGCACACCGTTAAAATTGTAATAGGAACACTGCGTCAATAAAATAATGAGGTCTCCGCGACGAGACTCCGTGACACCCAGGGACTCTACCCATGTGTCCACGCGCGAAGACACCCGGCTGTTGTTGTTCGTCGCGGACACCCGCTTAACGCAGTTTCGGGCCTTTATAGACTACTAAGGCAGTAATAAATATCTTACCTTCCATCATATTCCGTTCTGTGTTTCCTATCAGTACTTTCACGGGAATCGGAGCTCCTGTATCTGTCCAAATCTTCTCTGGAGTGCCTGTAGCGCCTCTCCTCCTTGGGATCGTAACTCTTCCTCACTTCAATATCACTTGGCTCTGGGTCTGTATACCTGGTGAAGAGAAGAGTAGACTTGCATTGATGCATACATACAAACACTCGTATTTGGCGTTACGTTTTAGCTCATGTTAAATGGCGTACCTATTGACATATGGCACATTACGTAATTCTGAGGATGGCACTGGGAAAATCACATTAAATTGAAAAATGCCAATAAGACCAGCGATAAAGAATTATACTTTATCCCTGATAGTCCCGGGGGATCTAACCCAGGTTTTGTCTCCATAGAAATGATACTCGTACTAATGACTGATAGAAATTACGAGATCATGCAACTACTATTTGGTAAGCACACTGTTGTGTGGCACAAGGAATTTTCCATTGGAGAGTACCCACCCTTTTTTTTTAATGTAAGGAAAATGGCGAGCACGCTTGCAGCTCACATTGATGTTAAGTGATAACTGCAGCCTATAGACATCTACACAAAAACCAGAGGTCAAAATGCAGCTGCGTTGCCACCCCTGAGACCTAAGTCATAATGTCTCTGTGATAGTTATTAAATCTAACCGGAAACCGATAGTGCTGAACACTACCATTTGGCGGCACATAGAGGTAATGCGGTGGTGCCTACGCTCGCGAGCTCCCGTCACTGAAGCCCTACCACCAGTAAAATATAATGAACTTTTTAATTTTCATTTAAGGCAGCAGCGTACCGCGATAAAACTACAGCCACGTGCCAAGTGAGACCATTATAGCAACCTTTTTTGGGGAGACTTTGGTCCAACAGTAAACATTTTTCGACTGGAATGATGTTGATGAAATTAGATAATGCGGTGGTCTAGCTCCTTTTATATCTAATTTTATTTTGATAATTTCATTCTAGAACGAATCAATCAGATTTGAATCAGATGTATCATCAGTTTCAATTTTAACACTTTACCTTCTGTACTCAGAGTCATCTCTAGCAAGATGTTCAGGGCTCTTGAGTACCCGGGTTCGAGCCTTCGGTGGGACTACCTCTTTCTCTTTCTTGCTCTTCTTCGAAGAGTCGCGAGAGAACAGTTGTTTTACCTGCAAAATTAAACATTCAAATCTTTACCAATTAAATCTCCTATAGAAATTATAAGATAATTTATTCTCCAAGATCATAGAGCAACACGGGAGGGGAGTAGCCGTATGCAGGCTTTCCCCTCTATCAAAGTACAAGCACAAGTGTTCCTACACCTGTCGCCTAGATCATTACGAGTAAATGTGTGCGTGAAATTGGTTATGAATTTTGTTAAGGTGCGAGTTTCATAGTAGTAGACGATTTTTGTAGTGTGTGTGTGTCTGCAAAAAATGACAGACTGCTTTGCATCGGTAATAAACGCTATGGCTACTCTTCTTCGATCGGCAGGTGGCCCGTGTTGCTCTATGTCCACGATAATGTCTTTTACGAAATAAAAAACCCAAGATTAAGGTTATTTGAAAATCTTATGCTGTCTTTGTCGTTTTACCGTGTATCGTACGACAGAAATACTACTAATATTATTTATATTAAAATATACTGTTCCAGTAAAAGCAATGTGTAAACAAAACAGGCCAACCATTGAACCGGTACATCCTTATAGTTATAATTTATCAAGTTCTAAGCCATCTGGTCAAGCTATTTACATGTAAATATTATGTTGTTCCTTAGCATAATTCTATTTAAATATATTTTGATTCTATTATACTGCAGATAATATAATAAGGACAGTCGACATTAATACAAATTTAGTACGTACAAAACATATTGAATATTGAGACTGATGTAATTTGTTTTTTAAAGATTTTCTATCAAAGTTAAAATTTAATTTATAGATATAATTATGTATAACACGTTGCCTATGAATAACTCACAGAGGCCGTCAAACAACCAGCTTAATAGCCAAACAATACTTACTTTTTCAAGTCCAGAAAGCTTTTTCGTAGCTTTCGGTGGTTTCGCACTAACTTTATCATTGTGTCTGCTTGGACTTTTCTCATATCCGTTTAATTTAGGATCAAATTGCGAACCGTCGTCAGCGCTTCTCTCCCTTGGTATGTAATCTTTTCTGTCTCCATGTCTGTAATTTTTGAATTTAGCCAAATATTCACCATTAGCGTAAATCTGTTCACTTGGGTAATTGTCTTCGGTATGTTGCCTTTCACTGGCGAGGAATAAAGAGGTATTACGAACATCATCGTCACTCTCGTGTTGCCTGTGCCTTCGATGTAGTTCACCACTGGAATTGTTCCTGAAATCATTCTCAATTCCAGAATCAACTAATCGATTATCGAAATCGAAGCGTCTCGGTGATCTTTCCTCTCGATAATAGTCACGGCTGTCACCGGAATCGTGCCGCCGAATTGAAGTGTTAAATGTCTTATAGTCTCGGTCTTTGTTTTTCATTCGGCGTAAGGAATTATGATAAGATTCTGCGTGCTTACCATTGTATTTTAAGTTTGCGTAATCTTCTTCCCTTTCTTGAGCTATTTCTGGGTTAGACGCATAATGTCCTTTGCGTTTACCGAACCATCCGTCATCCCTTCCTTTATATTTTTGACCTCCTTGCACGAGATCATGACTAGAAGTGAATTGTTTCTTTACTTTGTATTTCTTCTCTTTATACTCATCGGGCGATAGGATTAGTTTTCCAGGGTTTGACTCTAAGCTGGGAGGTTCATATTCCGGCTCAGGTGGGAATGTTTTCCTTCCATCTTTGTATCTCGGTTCAGGACTTAAATTGTCAATAAACTCTCGTCGATCAATTTCTCCTCTGGGAATTTTCTGGAATGTTCTGCTTTCTGTATTGTATTTTATTTTTTGATTATCAGAATCATACTTATTGTAATCTTCTGTTATACTACTTTCAGTGTAACCGTCTCGTTCCAGTGTGTGTCGGTAATATCGCACGGTATCGTTGACGTATTTTTCGGTTTGTTTCATACGTTTCTCGGCGTCGTATACGGGGTCCGATTCAAGCAATCTTGATATTGGTTCGTCCACGTTGATTCTGTCTCGCTCTAATCTGCGGGCGTTCAAACGGGACTCAAGAAGTTGCCGTCTATGACTTAGCTCATTAAAATCTAAATCAACTTTTTCTGTTTCATATTGTTTTCGTTTAGTATCCATACCATCTCCACGTCCTCTATACCAGTCTATAGGATCTTTCTTCTCCGAATATCCATTAGCATACGTAGGCTCGAAGTCATCAAAGCTCATAAGTTTGTACTCCCTGAATTTAGGTTTTATTGGTGATTCTTTAATATTGTACCCCTCTATATTATAGCTGTTATCATTGTTTTTGTAATCATCGAAGCGATCTCCAGAATACTTATATCGTTCCTCATATCCCAGACCCTCGTCTTCATCAGATAAGTTGCCGAGCTTATCTCTGGGTGGCGAATAAGTTTTATGGATTGTCTGCTTCGGGAGATTGCGGCTATCATTATGGTCTCTTATTACTTGAGCGTAAACAACACTTTTGTCTCCCATTGTATTGACTGGTGTGGGAACTCTTTCAGGACTGGTATTCCTAACAAAGAGATTTGGATCGGGGCTAACACTGGGTTTAGTGTAAGAAAATGGTTGATTTATATTAGTACCGTTAGGTGGTGAAATCAAATGGGATTTTGGTGGTGGTGAATGTTGATCTTCTTTCAGAATTCTGACCATATGCCCGACAGTGTGACCTCTGGTTAAAGGCGGCTTGTCAGGCGGCTGTTGGCTACTATGTATCATTTCCTTCTCACCATACACGTTTTCTTCAATTTTCTTGATGCTATTTTTAATTCTGTCTTTGACTTCGATGTTCTGTGGTTTGGCGGAATCGATTTCATCTACTAGAACGGTTTTCTTAACTTCTGTTTTACGTTTAGGAGTTTCAGTGATGGGTGGCGACGATTCCTTTTCTTTAGATTTACCTCTTTTATTTCTGCTTGGTGGTTTCGGATCTAGAACTTCTGGTGTCTTATGTCTGGGTGGTTTTTCGATTGGGTTAACTTTGCTAGTGTCTGGTGTTCCTGGCTGTTCTCCTGGCTGTTCTTCAGGTATACTATCTTTTTGAGCAAGTTTCTCTTTTTGAAATATTTCTAAAGGTGATGTCTTTTTAAAGTAATCTTCTCTGGGTGAACTTTCAATAATAGGTGATAATTGAGTTTTTTTATTTCTTAAGGATTTAAGGAACTCCTCAGTCTCACTGCCAGATCTTTTACGGATAGGTTTAGTTTTATTGAGATTTGTGTTAGATTTCAAATCGGAAACGTCACTTTTGCTTCTTTTCACAACAACAATCGGTTTTGTTGTGACAATGACTGGTGCATCAGGACTTTTGTTCCTCTGCGCACGTCTGAAGAGTGTAGAGAGGGAAGTTCGTTCTTTTCTTTTCTTGGGGCTCACATCACTGGTTGACCTTCCAAGTGGAGTTTTGACGATTTCGGGAGATCCGTCTTCACTATTTCTTCTACCAGAACGGTCTTCTCTAAACTTTCTTCTGTGCGGTAGAGAGAAAAACTTTTCTGGGGGATGGTCTGCAGTGCAAGTAACACTTTGAGCTTGTTCGATAACTTTATTGGCTTCTTTTATTAGTTCTTGTTCTGATAAATGAGTAAAAGGTTCTTTTCTTATGGACGGAGTTTGGTGTTCTGAAGAGGTAGCCCGCTGACGCGGTTTACCTGCAAATAAAGAAGGTTAATTTAATTATTAAATTATTTTCAAAACTCTGCCTGGTGATAACCACACTGTGGTCAGTACCTGTTCTTCTTCAAATATGATCAAATAATTGCAGGACTTATAATATTGATTAGGTTAAGACATTTTTTAATGCATTAAAACAATATTTTTCTACGGTTCTGTAGAAACCAAACGGTATTCGATCATTATTTTTATCTTGATATTATTTAACATACGCTAATAAGTAGTCATTGTACGTATGATTATAATTAATCAACAACTTTTTATCGCAAGTCATGTTTGCAACAAAAAAAATATCTTCACACAGAGTTTGTCTTCAAATAATTGTTAGTTGAACAAAAAAATTAATAAGCCCAAGCCCACATATACGGAATTGCAGAAAATATTAGTGTATTAGTGATGGCTACAATATTAATCAGTGTCAAACGCTGTTTTTTGGGGTTAAATCATTATTCCGATAAATTCCGGTTTGTAATTTTTTCCCAAGTATATCTTTTGTTGTCGATCATTTCGCATTTTTTTGGTGCTTTTTATGTATAATTCGGACTTATCGTGATCTTGGCGTTATAACACCTTATTAAGTTGATATGCATGAATATTTAGTGTCAAGTGTTCATTGTAGAATGGATAAAGAATTGATATATTGAATTAAGATTCTTTTCGGGTATAACAGTTTTAAATTAGATATTGATAAAGTTTTTATACAGATTTACACCTTTTCTGTCATTATCGAATTATTAAAAACGTGATTTTGTATGAAATTTCGAGTTATTTCTAGATTTAACGTTACTATACGACAAGATTCATTCAGGCTATTACAAAAACTGACCTATCAACAATTCATTTAATGTTTTTTTATCCTTTACATTTACTTTAAATAATGTTTTACGACGCGATTTTAAACAATACAGGATGAATGTTAATCCAATTACCTAAAATACGTCTTGCATTTAATACCATTCAATATTTAAAGCAATTTCATCGATTCAGAGAATATTTTTAAATAATATATCACAGATTTAAATGCAGCGATATAGGGCTTCGAAGGCCACATTTCGCCCTATAGCACTTTTGCATTTACTTCAACCCTATTGGAATGCTTTGACCGCCATTGTTCGGTTGCCTGACAGCACTAGTGGAAGAATTCTTCTCCATTAGCGTTGGGGCCATCCCTGAGCCTTATTGGCAGGTTATTTTTTTTTTTATGTAATGGAAGTGGTAAACAAGCATGCAGCTTACATTGATGTTAAGTGACTGACTTCAGCCTTTAGACACCCACACAAAGACCAAGGTCAAAATGCAGATGCGTTGCCACTCCTGAGGGCTAAGGTGTTATGCCTCTGTGCCGGAAATTACAGGGCTGTGCATTGCCACCTGACCGGAACACGATAGTGCTGGACGCTATCATTTAGCGGCAAGTATGTAATGCGGTGGTGCCTACACCCGCGAGCTCCGTCACTGGAGCTCTACCGCCAGTAAAAAGTTAGGGTGAGATTCACAGACGGCACTGCGACTTTACTTTCAGCAAAATACGCTTAGAACTACATTGAATGCGAAGCGATGCGCAATGCAGTCTTTGCGCATGCACATAGATATAGGTATTATTGACCTGATGTACCAACACCATTTACCGTACGCGATAGTGTATGTGTAGCCTTTTCACCTCTCTTATTTTTTTTTTGTTGAAAGGGTTAAGTATATATTTTAAGGTTCTGTAGATAAATAAATAGCTTATCCTTGTCAAATTTTATAATGCATATAACTCTCGAGAATATTGTAATATAATTCGTTTTTAAGATATGTTTTAATCGTATTCAAATATTATTAGAGTTTCGAATATAAAGGTGTCAGGACAAACCCATTACCTAAGGGTTTAGTGGCATTTTTGTAGCTACATTTACAGTGCACATCAAGAAATAATGCACATCGAGCCTATGAAAGTGACAATCGGCTAGATTCGACTTCGTAGAGCGTTATCTCTGCTGCACACTGTCTACGTAAACACTTATAGCAGAGAATACGTAATAATACTACGTATAGAATGAACACTTCAACGTCTCACCCGATTTCCCCGCATCACCCAACCTCCTCCCCTCTTATGGGCGACGGTTGGTATTTTCTTCGGGCTACGCACACAGGTGCACGTGTAAATACACGTCACTGATTGATATCTGTGTAATAGAGACCAAATCAAGCGTTTGTATGGAATTTGGGCGGAGTGTCCGCGGTGTGCGCCTATACCCTCAGCTGCTCTATAACCAGTAGAGCGAGTATGTGAGAAAACTTTCCCCGAGGACTGTGCTATGTGAAGAATGCAACGGCAATATATCAAACAGATTGCTATCAAAGGAAATGTAAGGTAAAGTCCCGGACGGAAGTAAGTGGTTTAAAGCATGTTTGTTAATATAAATATGTCTAAATAGAAACTGACTTAATTGCGTGAAACCTCTAATTAGCAGGATGAAATCGGCTTGAATATCTAGATCGAGACATGAGTAGGAACATTTATTACATAAGTAACAAGCATATAACTCACACGTATGTTAAATGTTATGTAGTCAATTTTTTTCTGCCTATTTTTTATAATGAGTTACAGGCATTGCCTAGTAACTTGAAGTTCGTGATGCCACTAGGACCCACCAGAATATCAGCGCTGCAGTCACTCTGCACCAATCAGCTGAGGTGGGTGCCGTTTTTCTTAGCTTCCCACAACACTATATTACTGGTGGTAGAGTTCCAGTGACGGAGCTCGCGGGCGTAGGCACCACCGCATTACCTAATATACTTGCCGCTAAATGATAGTGTTCAGCACTATCGTGTTACGGTCAGGTGGTAATGTACGGCCCTGTAATTTCAGGCACAGAGGCATATCACCTAATGCCTCATGAGTGGCAGCGCATCTGCATTTTGACCTCTGGTCATTGTGTGGGTGTCTATAGGCTGCAGTCATCACTTAACATCAATGTGAACTGAAAACTCACTGAAAAAAAAAAAAAAAAACAAAATATGTAACAAGTGTTTTATTATTGGTTGTTGTGTGTGTGCCATGAAAATAAATATATTTCTTCTTCTTCTTCAAATGATGACTGCAGCCTATAGACTTGACACAACAACCAGAGCTCAAAATGCAGATGCGTCGCCACTCGCCACCCCTGAATCATAAGTTGTTAGGTCTCTGTGATAGTTGTGACGCTGTCAAACATGGTGTATAAGAATCGAGATATTTGTAGTGTGAAAAACGTAACGTAACTTCACGCCTGTAATCCCCGAAGGGGTAGGTAGAGGTAAATGCATGCATTCAATCATACATGCAAACACCCACGACTCGCCGGTTACGTTTTGGCCCATGTAACAGGTGGCGAACCTGTTGCCATCTCCGGGCACATTACCAAACTCCGGGGTACTGGGAAACTTCCAGAAAATGGAAAAATCCCAATAGAAGCAGAGATAAAGGATTTTAAACCGTTATCTCTGATAGTCCCCGACCCGGGAATCGAACCCAGGACCTCCAGCGTAATAGTAGTGGCCTGCTACCACTACGCTACTGTAGCGTGAAAATTCATTAAAGTTCAAAACTTGAAGATTCATAATGAAATAATAATCAAAGTTGTGAACTGCAGGCGTACAATGGATTTTATAAGCTCCAGATAAAGTATTTTCTAAATATAACTCTACCTTTCAGGTACATTCACGAAGTGTATATTATTTGAAATACAGTATTACCCTGACTCTTATTTTATTGTTAAAATGCCTAATAGAATCATAATAATAATTCAAAAAGAAAAAGAAACGTATTTCTAAGGTGCATACCTTTAAAATAATAGATCCGTCATCATGATTTGTTATTTAAATTCATAGATTGAATGAATGTTTAAATTATATACCTACTTAACTGTCAACTGTTAAAATTAATCTGTCACTGTGTAAAATACGCAAAAGTATTTTGTACCTTGATAAATTGGCTATTTTAACTAATTTCTGGCAATAGACACAAACATAAAAGTTCATCAGCTCCCGATAAATTATCTACGAGATAAAATATTAACGGAAAGTAGGTTTTTATTTGGATTCTTTTTTATGTCAATCAATAACTTTGATGAGGGACATGAGAGTGACAGTTATTTACGATTCGTCATGATAAGGTAGACATCTATATGATGGCATAAGAAAGTGTAAACAAAATATCTTTTTAAGATTTTAAAGAAAAAAAGTTAAATGCCTCAGTGTATGATTTGTAATGAATGCAGTGTCAGTATTTTTAAGACAATGTTACAAAACTGTATTGACTATGTCAGAGAATATGTAATGATACTACGTGTAGAATGGACAAATGATATATGTATCTTCACGCCAGGTCCCTAACGGGGTAGGCAGAGAGTGTAGAGCGCCAGATATCCCGGTCCTGACAAACCTCTGCCTCGTCTACCTTCATCATTCTCTTCATACATGCACGCCGATTCCTAAGACTTTTGACCCCACCATCAGACAGAACTCGACCTATTTGGTCATGATAGGTCAGTCTTGGTCTTCCTGGGCCTCTGCAACCATCCACATTCGCATTGTATGTCTGTTTAGTCATTCGCTCATTCGACATTCTTTCTATATGCCCGAACCATCGGAGCATGCCTTTTTTCATTTTTACACCGATACTATCATTCACACAAAGCCTCTTTCTTACATCTTCATTACGAACGCGATCGGTGAGTGATACACCGCAGATCTTGCGCAAAGATCTCATCTCGACCGCGTTTAACTTACTTTCATGCTCTTTCCTGCATATTATACCAATGATATTATATGAGATCATTGGAATGGACACTACGACGTCCCGCCCGATTTCCCCGCATCACTCAACCCCTTCCCTTCTTATGGGCGACGGTTGGTACTTTGTACGTGCTACGCACACAGATGCGCGTGTAAATACACGTCACTGATTGATGTCTGTGTAATAGAAACCAAATTAAGCGTTTGTATGGAACTTTGACGGAGTGTCCGCGGTGTGACTATGTGTAATATGTATCTGTGAAACTTTGTAGTAAGATTTCTTAAATATTATAATCACTGGTGGTAGAGCTCCAGTGACGGAGCTCGCGGGCGTAGGCACCACCGCATTACCTAATATACTTGCCGCTAAATGGTAGTGTTAATCACTATCGTGTTCCGGTCAGGTGGTAATGTACGGCCCTGTAATTTCCGGCACAGAGGCATAACACCTAATGTCTCAAGAGTGGCAGCGCATCTGCATTTTGACCTCTGGTCATTGTGTGGTTGTCTATAGGCTGCAGTCATCACTTAACATCAATGTGAACTGCATGCTTGTTTGCCACTTTTTATTACATAAAAAAAAAATTGAACATGAAATGTATGCTTATATTTAACACTTAATTAACTTATTATATAACACTTTTAAGACGCAGATACAAAACATTGAATCATTATGACTTCATGCAGCACTTTTTACATTCGTTCCGTTCGAGTATTGACACTGGGGTTACTAACACGTGTGGGTGGATATTTGATATATATTATACTTGTTACATTTGTTCGAAGACCTTTCCTGATGGCGGTTTTTAAGCATTACCTACCAGGAGTATAAAAACGACATTGTATTACCAGGTTATCTATCCAACGAATCACTTTAAAGCTATTCCCCCTTATTCATAAACGTACATTAGATACGTTTAAGCTATAGAACGCTTTGTCTTTGTCAGTTGCATTGTCAAATGTGCAGGATAGAAAAAGACAAAGGAGAGATTAGCAACACTTTATCGAAAATACGTTTATGAATAAGGGAGTGTTTAAAATGGGTCAGGGAATGGGTTAATAAATAAGCCTCTCATAAAAATAGAGATCAAAGTTTTGTAGTGTTGCCACCCCTAGGACCCAAGTTGTTATGTCTCTATGATAGTTAGGATGGGGCCATAGCCCATACATTATCACTTAACCGGAACACGATAGTGCTGAACACTACCATTTGGCGGCAAATAGATATACATATACACCCTCGTCTTGCTTCACTAGAACTCTACTACCAGCCATATAGGGCTCAAATAACATGTAGTTGTTAATGACAATATCGTTTTTTTTTCGAATCGATTTATTCTTGTATCATAATTATTCCAATAGGGGCCTTCCATAAAATACGTCACGCCTTTTCTGACTGAAATAGAAATAGAAATAGAAAATATTTTTATTTCGAATAGATCTTTACAGATACTTTCAAAACGTCAATAAATCATAAACTACCTAGAGCGAATAACCATTACATATAGTAAAAGCAAAATCATATATTAATAGTAAATTAAAAATTAAAATTTAAACTATTTGATTAAAACATAATAATCATAAAATTTTTCAATTCCTTCAATGATAATAAATGAAGAAAAAGAAAAACTTATTCGTCAAGATCAATGTTATTCACTTAGCAGAGTTCCAAGTGCAGTCAGTCAACCAGAACAGACCAGTCCCCACCAACAGCACCCGTTCACGAGTATGACGCATGTGACAGCCATTGCCCTCCTCGACCATTTTAGAGGGAAGTGAGCAACCCGCCACACAACGCCGCCAAAGGCAAAGACATTTAAGCGTGCAGACTCCCCCCCTTCCCTCTACTGTCACACTGTGTCACACTATCTGTGACCCCCCCTCTAAAAATATTACGTCACAAACAAGACCGACAGTTGACCAAAAACACAACTAAGACCAACCCCTGAACATGTAATTTTTTTAGGGTTCCGTAGTAAAGGGACCCTTATAGTTTCGTCATGTCCGTCTGTCTGTCTGTCTGTCTGTCTGTCCGTCCGCGGCTTAGCGCAAAAACTATTGGTACTAGAAACTTGAAATTTGGTACAAGTATACCTACACCTTAATCACGCCGACAAAGTAATAGAATAATAACTTGAAAATAAAAATTATTTTGGGTAGGCCTACCTCCCACACGTGTAACGCGCGGATATTTTTATTTTTCGTTTTCTATATATCGTTGGATAGGTCTTTCAAAAATACTAGGCATGTGCTAATATCATTTTTTGATTTAGTTAACCGTTCGTGACCTACTAAGAGCCTTAAAGAGCCAATTTTCGTTAGAGTGAAGTGTCCCTCCCCTCTACCAACTAAACGGTTGTTGTTAGAAATTCAAACGTTACGGCAATAGTAGCTACATATAACGAAATTAAAAGGGAAACTATCACGATTAAGTTGGCTTTATAAGTTTGCGATATAAAAGTCGACCAAATGTATTTTACTCGAAAATTTTGAACAGCTCCATAGGAAATATTCATTAATTACAGGTTTGAATAATGTTATTTCTATAACAACCCGTATTCCGTAGTTACAGGTTTGAATAATGTTATTTCTATAACATTATTCAAACCTGTAACTACGGAACCCTACACTGCGCGTGGCCCGACACGCACTTGACCGGTTTTTTTTAAATGAGGAATAGCTTAAAGAAATATTAATATAAAATATTTTAATGAACTGCGTACGCCATGTTAGTGTGGACCCCCCGTCTGCCCCGTCACATTTTATCACGCTCCTCCCATCCTTGTATGTGAACGTATTATATGTACGGTCTCCAATCACAAATTCACAGATCGCAATCTTCATTTTCCTTATAAATTTGTCTATGATCTATAAATCAGGTATGAAGGTCGGTTATCCGTCAAATAACCGTAAATACCAGTTTTTTGATTATGATAATATTATAAAAGAAACAGTGACATGTATCACAAAGTAAGATTAATTTGCATAGTCATAAAACAGAAAGGTATTGTGGTTCACAATGACGTTCTTAATTTAAAAATTCCAGATTCTAAGAACGGATAAGTTTGATAGGTTTGAAATTACATTTTTTTAACACGACACAAAGTTAAGAACTAGCTTTTGCCCGAGACTTCGTCCGCGTGGACTTAAATCCTTATGGAGCCTCTGAACGGTGGTTGGTAATGCATGGTTCCGTATTGTCCTATCACATAGGCAAAACATTAAAGAAAACCATTAAACATTAAAGACCAACTTTACGTCTAAGTCTGAGATTCACAGACCGCACTACGAAAAAGTATGAGTTTTGACAGTTCTAAGCGTACTTTGCTGAATGTGAAGTCGTAGTGCGGTCTGTGAATCTCACCATAAGGCAAAAAAGAACAACGGGTTGCATTCTGGAAGTGTCGGCAGAAGTACATTTTCGCCGCGCGGTAGAAAGAGAGGGGGACACTACCTTTCCTACGCCGCGCCAGCGGTGAACTCTCCCTCCGTCTTACGAATTTTCGATCAGGTCACGTGTCCTGACGCTAGTTTAACATTTTTTACCCTACACAAAAAATGCACAACGCCGTTAGATAAGTTTTCAAAGATCATCAAGAAATTCAATTCTTTGAGCATAGCTGTAAACAGACGGATGGACGGATATGGCGAAACTAACACACACTGTGCCAAAGCTACGCGATGGAAGTTCGACACTATTACGCCTGCAATGCTGTTTGAATTACTGACGACACACTATGTAGAAATTACGCTGCGTTATAGCGTACAGCGTAAGTTCGGTCGGGCGTACGACCGAAGTTCGGCTCGATTGCTAAATTCACACATTATACCGACCCACACCACACTGAACTGAAGTTCTGCCGCGTAAGTTCGGCACTTATAGTGTGTCATATCAGCCGAATACGTCGGAACGTAAAATCAGCCGCCGAACTTCCGTCGCGTAGCTTCGGCATAGTGTGTTTACACACTAACCCCCTTATTCATAAACGTACATTAGATACGTTTTAGCTATAGAACGCTTTGTCTTTGTCAGTTGCATTGTCAAATGTGCAGGATAGAAAAAGACAAAGGAGAGATTAGCAACACTTTAGCTAAAATACGTTTATAAATAAGGAGGTAAGGGTTCTTTGTAACCTACAATCTCCTACATCTCTAAAAATTGTACGAATTCCGCAGATTTTTTTATTAGTCTACGGAATGTCAATAACTTACAAAAAATTTAAGCCTTCATATACCACACACGATGTCATGTTTCATACAAACGAGAGGTCATTAATACGTGACTTCACTTAACCTTGAATATTTTTAAGTTATCAGGTAGAGAATTTTGCGGAAAGACCATAAAAACAGGTATTAAAATGTTATTTTCGGGACCAATCAGCAAGGGTCATTGGTTTATTATGCCTGGAGAATTTCCATAATGCTTAGCGGTTGAAAATTTTGGATCCTTAAGGCTTGCGTAGACGGAAAACAATCCTCGGGTATAGGTATTTTTTTATCCGTTAAAGATTTAAAAAAATACCTTTACTTTCACAGCCCCACACTAGGAATAAACCTGTGTTGTGGGTGTCATTATACACACTATTATCTCATCTCGACCTCGTTGAATTTACTCTCGTGCTATTTCCGGTATATTGTAGAAATTAAACTAGCGGATTTTCTCGCGTATACAACACGCCCGAACTTCTTCTTCTTCAGTCTGCCCGTGACCACGGTAGTTGGAAAGCGACCGATACGTCGGGTGTAAGAAGAAATTTGTGAGTGTTGTATACGCGAGAAAATCTGCAAGTTTAATTTCTACAATGTATGAAACTCGCGAAAACCTACGAAAACGTTCTTTCCGGTATACTCAGCTCTTGCGTCCATGTAATTGCGTTGAAGTTCAGCATTATCTATGGTTTGGGCTCGCCTAGCGCCTAGCCATTCTATGGCTATACATAATTCTGTACATTAGCTTGGCTGATGTTAACTTACCAAACGCTCCATTGACGTTATTCCAGCAAGCATCTTTCTCTCAGAAGTTATGTCCCGTCCCTACCGAATGTTCTAAGGTCCTAATATTTCTATTGTTCTAATAAATTAATGTTTTATTAACATGTCCGAAAAAAATACCGGAATTTGTACAATCCGGTTTGTGTAAATATTTTGTATGGAAAACTTCTGGTGTACATATACACCGTGCAGGATAAGCGACTTAGTTCTAAACGATTTCTTATTTCGGACAAAAAATATACTCCAACGATTGTTCCTCGTCTGCGCAGGCCTTTATTTTTTGTGTTTTATGGGGTTCATTATTCCGAATGGGGATAATCGACATGGTGTTATATTTTTTTCGTGTTTGACTCGTTAAGCCTATAAAATACTGATTCAACTTTATTATTTGAATGGAAATGAGCACATGTTTTAAATACCTAATAGAATCTTCAGGGAAAGTAACACTTAAAGAGTTACTTATATTTTAATTCCTTTTTTACGTAATGTTGATGAAACAAGCAAACTCAAACTCAAAAATTCATTCAATCATTTGGAAATAATAAAATTTGGTCGTGATAAGTCAAATTACAAAATTAAAAATTAAGGCGAATAACAACTGATACGTTGATTAATATGTCAAAGTAAACAAAAGTAAATAAATAATGGCCCAAAAATACTTAATAATAAAAATAGGTATCAACAGAATGTTCCATACTCTCTTTTACAAACGGCAAGCAAGCATGCAGTTCGCATGGATGCTTGTGTGTTTGGGCACATTTTACACCTTCTCAGAATATTTGACACGCTCTTGACCCATGACGTTGATGCCGTAAATGAAGGATTATGAATGATGAAAATTACTCAAGAATGTCAGATACTCAGAGAGCATGTAAAGTGAACCCAATCAAAGCTCCCATCCAATACTCTGACGATTTGGAGGCGAGGCAAGCTTGTGGCGGAAGCCCTAAGGGTTCGGTCCTTTACGGAAATTTTAGTTTTGGTGGGGTTACTGAATGGGTTACAAGGTATCTTTTATATCTTAATCTGACGCGCTGGAGTAAATTCAAAAATCCCCTCTTGGGCTCCCCTACTGTAAGATATATCTGAAGACAAAAGATCGTAGACATCTTTACAACAGTGTCACGTACATACATTGCGGTATTGTGACAAAGGCCTTCCACACAAGGCGGCAGCTGTGTAAACGAGAGCTCGCGTCATTCTCTAATACAGATCTATATTTATTGAGTTTGGTGTGGTGTCACTGCAAGCGGGTGTTTGAGAGATAGCTACAAATTAAGAGAACATGCATGATATCGAGCGCAGTGCTGCCAAAGTTTAATTTTAAATCCCGTCGTAGAGACTTACAGCTTTATAATATTATATGGTATAGATAAAAATTTTCATTGCAAATATTTTTTTTTGCTTATATCTCAAACCAGTGAAATTAGTGGAAAATCGTGATGTTGGCTGATAGAGCGAGCGAATGCGGTCTAAGGATGTGGATCCATTCGTTTTCTTCGCTTGCCTCCGCATGCGGGCATACTACTACCTCATGATGCTATTCAGTTGTCAATCTTAACTCAATTGCTTATCCTTGTTTCTTCATACACGTTATTTTTCAGTAAGGAATTGACAACATTTTATTGAACTAGCATACAAATGACAAGTGAAAGATTTATAAAGACAATCACTTAACTTCGTATCACCTTGATAGTAAAAACAGTTTCCTACCTATTTTCAAACCCCTCAAATATAAAAAAAAAACATAAAAGTCGCTAAGCCCTTTCAAATGAGTTCGATTACAAGCTGACTGACGAGAATTTCATTTATTGAATTAAGAAGAAACAGATGTAATAATAAAAAGATTACATATTGCATATTACTTCATACATTTATGGCCTTAGCGCTTAGTAATCGACACGTAATTACCTGCTGCGATCAATGAGCGAAATAAATGTGTTTGGTTACACATTTACGTACGTTCACTCATTACTAACGTTTACGTAAGCATTTACGCATTACGCTATTATACATAGGCATTAAGTACGATAAGTAAATATAAAAGTTATTTTACTTATTTGGTGTTAGAGTGGACTCAGACGTAATTTATGATGGAGATGTGTCAATTTTTGTGTCATCGTTAAAATTCGTCATCAAATATTTTAAAAAATAAGCACCCAAATATAAGAATAAGATATTTCTTTTGTTAGAACTGACTTATGTTTATAACAAAATCAGATGATTCTTTACATGCGATGGATTTATGATTGCAAATTTCACAATTAAATAAAACAATAAAAAATATTTCACATTTAAGTCTCTTCAACTTGAAATTCGGATTGGCATATATATGAATATATTAATGACATGAAAAGTAATAGTAGTTAAAAAATCTAGACACAAATATTTTAAAACAAACTGTATTAAATATAAGTACTACTTTTCAGCTTACGCAGTTTCTTTAAACTATTTCAAAGCAATTAAAAAAATCCGCTCACATAACCGCTTCCGCTTGCGCTGCAACTAGAACCGCACAACACCAAATATTGAACTAAGTTCCTCATGTTATGCTAATTGGTGATACAGGCTAGAATGGACCTTGGCAGCTTCCGGACGAAGATATCATCTCTGGAACTTTGTAAGGTGTTAAGTGAACGCCAGATGAGTTCCAATTATAGCTTTACTAAGTGGTATTGTTATTTAATGTATCACTTGGAAGTAACTTTGAGATTTGAAAGTTTTATTGATTGGTGTTTTGATAGAGGTGTAACAGTATATTTATGCATGTTATCATTTTTAACCGACTTCAAAAAAAGGAGGAGGTTCTCAATTCGTCCGGATATATATTTTTTTTTTCAAGAAGAACTACAGGCACTTTTATAGTTTAGAATTATCGAAGTTTTTTTCTTTAAGCAGCGAGCTAATCCTTTAATTTTTTTTTTGGAATGCCCTTATGCACCATTTATCGATACGGTATTAGTCTTTTTTACTGATGATAGACAGACAGACGGACAGACAGACAGATAGCGTAGGCTTAGTAATAGCGTCCTGTTATTACCTTTCAGGTATCATCGCAATATCGTTATTTTGCGATGATACCTAAAAATACATTGTTATTCCAGTTTAGTAATCTAAACGTAACTTCACGCCTGTAATCTCCGAAGTGGTACGCAGAGGTAGATGCATGCATTCAAGCATACATACAAACACCCACGATTCGCTGGTTACGTTTTGGACCATGTAACAGGTGGCGAGCCTATTGATATCTTCGGGCACATTACCAAACTGGTAGGTACTTGGAAACTTCCAGAAAATGGAAAAATCCCAATATAATCAGAGATAAAGGATTTTATACCCTTATCTCTAGTAGAACCCGAACTGGGAATCAATCCCAGGACTCCAGCGTAGTAGAAGTGGTAAGTTTAGTAATTCTTTCATGGAATTTCACACACGTCCACTAGTGGAACAATTTTTCTCCACAAGTGGTCGACATACGTCCCGACACCTAGACTGACTTGCATATTGGCTTGCTACCACTACGCCACAGAGGTATTTTTTTATGTAATGGAAGTGGCAAACAAACATACAGTTCACATTGACGTTAAGTGATGACTGCAGACTATAGTCACCCACACAAAGACCAAGGTCAAAACGCAGATGCGTTACCAAACCTGAGGCCTAAGGTGTTATGCCTCTGTGCCGGAAATTACAGGACCGTACATTTCCACCTGACCGGAACACGATAAAGCTGAACACTACCATTTAGCGGCAAGTAGGTATATTGGGTAATGCGGTGATGCTTACGCCCGCGGGCTCCGTCACTGGAGCTCTACCACCAGTAAAAATTAGGCAAAGGCATTAAAATTTCATCTATAAAATCCAGTGATTTATTACAATCACACACTTTTCACATGTAAGCATGTAGCTGTCAAGGTCAATGTAAAGTATTTGTCATGTATGTGTGCGTGCACCCACACTTACAGACTGACAGTTGGCATATTTGTTTGGTAATCATTTTAATGCCATCATTAGTGGAGCCCGAAGATAGATAAAATGACGGAACGTAACTTCACGCCTGTAATCCCCGAAGGGGTAGGCAGAGGTAAATACATGCATTCAAGCATACGTGCAAACACCCACGATTCGCCGGTTACGTTTTGACCCATGTAACAGGTGGCGAGCCTGTTGACATCTCCGGGACATTACCAAACTTCGAGGTACTGGGAAATTTCCAGAAAATGGAAAAATCCCAATAGAACCAGAGATAAAGGACTTTACACCATTATCTCTGATAACCCCCTACCTGGGAATCGAACCCAGGACCTCAGCGTAGTAGTAGTGCCCTGCTACCACTAGGCTTCAGAGCAACTAAGATCTAACAAACTTATGAAAGGTCTTATATAAATTCGGCCGCAACACAAATGAAGTGCTTAGTAAGTAGGTAAGAAATATCTTACACTTAAAGAATTTTTCAAATCGGTCCAATAGTTCCTGAAATTAGCGCGTTCAAACGAACAAACAAACTTAAGGTTAGTCTTATCAACTTAGTGCGAGATTCACAGACCGCACTACGACTTTACTTTGAGCAAAGTATGCTTAGAACTGTCAGAAATGTATGGGTTTTGACAGTTCGAAGCGTACTTTGCTCGGAAGTATTAGTAAAGTCGTAGTGCGGTCTGTGAATCTCGCCCCTACTCTCAGTTTTAACATTATTAATATAGATCAATCATATAAGACATGTTATGATGTGTAAACAAGTTCATTACACTATAGACACAAGGTTAACCTTATGGGTTCATGTTTTTATGTGAACTCAACAAGACTTCAAATCATATATCAGCTGTCAAAATAATTATTAACAGATTATGAAAAAACTTACAGAATCATGGCAAGTTTCATACATTGATTTGTACAAAAAAAGTTAGAAAAAGGTACAAGGGAAATCGGATTAGAAATATTATCTAGGGAACCTAAAAAACATTTTCTGAAATCACCGGAATAAAAATCGTCTTTCCTAACAACAGTAGAAGCAGTCCATAATAGAGTTCAATTTCAAACTTTTTATTCCGGAGAGTTAAAGATATTTTAAGTATCAGGAAATGTTGTTTAGGTTCACTGGATAATATTTCCATGCGGTTTTACCGTGTACATACCTTTTTTTTCATTTTTTCTGTACAAATCTTGCCATGATCCTTTCGTGTTTACGATTTGAAATGGTTTGATTTCCCGCCAAATAATTGAGTTTATCGTTAACATGAATATGTTTTGTGTGTGATTAATGATTATCTTTATACAGTGCTAAACAAGAAATCGAGTCTATGAAAGTGACAATCGGCTAGTTTCGATTTCATAGAGCGTTATCTCTGCTGCACACTGCAAAACTTGATCAAAATGGTCGACAAACGTCAAACCTTACCTAAAGTGCGAAAGATAACGCTCTACGGGGGTGCTTCCGCCTATCTGTATTGCTGCTGACATTGTCATTGCTGTCAAATTTTGAAGTCGATTTTTGCTTTTACTAAATAACATTAATCGAAATAATCTACCATTATCGCTTGTTTAACTCCTACGAAAACGAGAACATCAATCAGATTATCAATACTACTTTTAAACGAGCTTCAAATCGAAATGAAAATTTGACAGCAATGACAATGTCAGCAGCAATACAGTTGAGCGGTAGCACCCCTGATCCGAAATAAGCCGACGTCTCTTCTTGAGGTCAATGTGCATTATTTCTTGTTGAGCACTGTACTAGACTAGTTGTCCCGGCAAACTTCGTATTGCCTCAGGGTGTAGTGAATCAATGTAGGCCCATATACAATGTGTCCCAGGGATTAGCGACCGCCCGGCGTTTTTCGAATATATGTACAAAATTAACGATAATTACTCTTATATGTATGGGACTTACTGGCTTTGGATTTTTTTTAAACGATTTTTTAGTAAATACGCGTGACGTGCTGCAGTTTTTTATGATATTTGATAAGGTTTTACATCTTTCTTCATACTTTTTTTTTATTGACTAGCCGACATCATAGTTTATCAATTAAAATGATCAAACATAACTAAAATGTGATAAAACATTTATTAAAAAAAAAAAAAAATCATATTTATTTTATTTATTTATTAAGAAAAGTTACAAAAACGATTTAAATGTAGCTACAAAAATGCCACAAAACCCTTAGGTAATGGGTTTGTCCTGGCACCTTTACATTTTAAGCTCTAATACTATTTAAATACTATTGAAACATATCTTTAAAGCTAATTAGGTATATTACAATATTCTCGAGAGCGATATAAAATTTAACAAGGATAAGCTAATTAGTTATCTACAGAACCTTAAAAATATATACTTAACACTAAGAAAAGGCTACACATACACTATGAAGTGCGGTACGGGAAAAGGTGTAGGTACCTATCAGATATTTAATAAATAAGATAGATATAGTATCGGTGTAAAAATGAAAAAAGGCATGCTCCGATGGTTCGGGCATATAGAAAGAATGTCGAATGAGCGAATGACTAAACAGATATACAATGCGAATGTGGATGGTTGCAGAGGCCCAGGAAGACCAAGGCTGACCTACCATGACCAAATAGGTCGAGTTCTGTCTGATGGTGGGGTCAAAAGTCTTAGGAGTCGGCGTGCATGTATGAAGAGAATGATGAAGGTAGACGAGGCACGAGAGGTTTGTCTGAACCGGGATATCTGGCGCTCTACACTCTCTGCCTACCCCGTTAGGGACCTGGCGTGAAGATACATACATACATAATAAAGTTCTTTTTTCACTCCTAAAAATGTTTTAGTTACGTTTGATAATATTATTTTATAAACCATGATTAACGTCCTCAAGCTCCTCAGCTGTAATACAACCAGTTAAAATATTTATATTTAGTACATGAACATCATACTCCCAAATAATAGAAACAATCGAAAAGCCCACGTGCCAGTTAATTGCGCCTTGATTAGGTACATTTTTTCATCCCACGTTTGTAATTATCGTTTTGACGGTGATCAATGGTGTATAATCAATGGTATGTGTAATATATAGCTAGACATACCACAGCGACTGACATCTGTGCATCGCCGAATGGATACCAATTGAAAATCAGTGCCCAGCTCGCGCCTGGTATAATTAAAACTCACCATAGATCTTTACATTATTTATGAACATCATAGAGCAACCCGGGCCACCGGTCGCGGCGGACCGGAGGGATTTACTTGCCGCTAAATGGTAGTGTTCAGCACTATCGTGTTCCGGTCAGGTGGTAATGTACGGCCCTGTAATTTCCGGCACAGAGGCATAACACCTTAGGCCTCAGGAGTGGTAACGCATTTGCATTTTGACCTTGGTCTTTGTGTGGGTGTCTATAGGCTGCAGTCATCACTTAACATCAATGTGAACTGCATGCTTGTTTGCCACTTCAATTACATAAAAAAAAAAAAATACGTAATAAAAAAAAGATCCGGACGAATTGATAACCTTCTCCTTTTTTTGAAGTCTGTTGATAAATTTGCCAACAACCATTTTTGATGTAACAGGTGACGAGCCTGTTGACATAACCGGGCACATTACCATATTCCGAAGTACAGAGACACTTCCAGAAAATTGTAAAATCCCAATAGAACCAGAGATAAAAGATTTTACACCTTTAGGTATATCTGGTAGCCCCTGAACCTACCAGCATAGCAATGGTAGCCTGCTAGCCTGCACTAGACTACTCAGACAATATGCTAGTTGCCACTATGTAAAATAATGAATTGTTTTTGTTGATCGTATATGGTTAAAATATATAAGAATAAATAAAATGTTCATGCATTAAAACATAATAATATAAATGTAAAAGTTGATCACGTGACACCAAATAATTACAAATGAGAACGCGTGACGTCACATCTACATCTTCAGCATTGTATCGAGTAGTATTGAATTTCACACTTCATAGTTGTTTGTTTCGGAAAATGTGACAGCTGAGACGCTATGACACTTCAGAGCGTTTTGTTTTTTTTTTTTTTTGTTTTTTTTTTTTATGGCATCGCTATTATACGCATATCGCCAGTGTCAAATAAAACGATATTTCGTATTTATTAAACAGCGTAAAAGTTAGTTTAATATAGTCATCAAGTATAATATGTAAGTATTAAGTATATAAGTTATCAAGTATAATATGTCAGTCAAGTGAGTTACACTCAAGTTATTCGAGTAAAGCGATGGCTACTTTACCAAAACATTTACAATGAAGTTTTGGACGCAACCTGAAAGGTCGTGTTTTCGCACTGTTATTTTATTTCACTATACACGGGCACTGTAATAAACTTATATCAAACAAAATGCCACCAACTCTATTCAATATAACTTAAAAATACACCAAGTAAATTAAATAAAATAAGAGCACCACACCCCTCTTTCAAGGTTCCCGTCAAAACTCCAGAGCGTTTTAGGCGGAAATGAAAACGAGTTAGGTACCTTTTTAAGCAAAATAAACCTATTGTATACATACATCTTTTGTATTCCGTAAAAATATTAATATTTACGAAATAGGTCACTGGAGTTTTTGGCAGCCATAAAGTCCGTTTTTATAAAACTGTCAACTAGCCTATTAACACATATTTACATCAAAAATACTTTGCGGTTAGCATTTGCCAAATGATACTAGTTGTAGTTAATTGTAGTTTTTTTACTGGTGGTAGAGCTCCAGTGACGGAGCTCGCGGGCGTAGGCACCACCGCATTACCTAATATACTTGCCGCTAAATGGTAGTGTTCAGCACTATCGTGTTCCGGTCAGGTGGTAATGTACGGCCCTGTAATTTCCGGCACAGAGGCATAACACCTTAGGCCTCAGGAGTGGTAACGCATCTGCATTTTTACCTCTGGTCATTGTGTGGGTGTCTATAGGCTGCAGTCATCACTTAACATCAATGTGAACTGTATGCTTGTTTGCCACTTTTAAAACATTAAAAATAAAAAATCATTATTACTGTATATAGAGTTGATGAATAATAAATAGATTGAATAATAATAGAATTAATTAAGCAGAACAAACGCAACTTTGTAACAGTTACAAACAGTTTTTTTCTACTCTACATTATACAAGTTTTACATAAGGAACAGCCTACTGTAATAGTATGTCTGTCTGTACACACGACTGGCACATATATTTATTTCAAACGAGACTATCTTACATTATGAAGATGGTACCTTTAATTGTACGTCTCATTCTATTCAATTACGTACAATCTAAGCTTGTCACATTTACATAGAAAATCCGTTTGTTTTTGGCAAATTTATGTATTTTCGTGACCAAGAAAATAGCAAAAACACAGTTGACGTGATTGTTTAATTTAAATTTATTCGCTAGCCTACGCTCAGACTGAAGATAGCGGAATAATTTTTAGAACATAATATAAACTGACATTTTATTTTAGGAATAATGGAATAATTCCTTTTTCACCGCACAACATAATAAGATAGTTTTTTTTTGTTTTTAATTATGATTATGATATCATCCTTGACTTGATCGGCTAACGGTTCCTATTAATATAAATGTATAATGTCAATGTTGAGTAAACCTTAGATGTTATTCAATTTAACTGTTTATACTTTAGTTGTTTTTTTTTCTGTTGGGTATTTTCCCAATGTCTCTATCGGAGTGTGAATATCATTAGGTCTCACATCCTAACATACCCAAAGATTAAATCAGTAATTTTTAGAGCGATTTCAAGGATGTTCAAGTGTTCCTCTATATCACTAAAAAAAAAACGTAACTTCACGCCTGTAATCCCCGAAGGGGTAGGCAGAGGTAAATGCATGCATTCAAGCAAACATGCAACGGTTACGTTTTTGGTCCATGTAACAGGTGACGAACCTGTTGCCATCTCCGGGCACATCACCAAACTCCGAGGTACTGGGAAACTTCCAGAAAATGGAAAAATCCCAATAGAACCAGAGATAAAGGCTTTAAACCGTTATCTCTGATACCCCCCGACCCGGAAATCGAACCCAGGACCTCCAGCGTAATAGTAATGGCCTGTCTCTCTCGGGGTGTGAATGTCATTAAGTCTCACCTCCCTACATACCCAAAGATTAAATCAGTAAATTTTAGAGCGATTTCAAGGATGTTCAAGTGTTCCTCTTTTTCACTTCTTTGAAGTGAAGTTTTAATTCAGTATTTTACGACTTACATTAACAAAATGGAAACATTAAAAGTCATCTTCATTCTTGTGTTCATACAAACAAATCTTCATTCTTGTTTTCATACAAACAAAAATGTATGAACCTCGGGCCATGTATTGTACATAATATCAAAATCAATATAAAAAACGTTTTTTACTACATATTTTCACTTATTTAGCTTTGTTTGCAGTTACAAAACATTATTTGCAGTTAGAACTGCAACTCAAAACCAACATGGCGAATATGGCGGGCGACTGTCATTTTGACAAATTCCACTAATAAACGATACTAATCCATTTCCAATATAAAGAAATTCATCGGAACTTCTTTAAATTGATCGATTCGAAACATCGTTTTTTTGTTAATGTATGATGCACTAGTAAGATACAGATAGCATTAGTTTTGTTTCATCTACATAGGTACCTACTATCCCAAGCGTAGGCTGTATCGCCGCCATGTTGAACATGGATGAAAATGATAAAATCGTTTGAATTAAATGTGGTTATAACTCTAAAATATATTCTTAAATTAATTTAATGTATTTTTTTTGTATTCTTCTTTAATTTAGCCATTTTTTGAGGTAGTGTACGAACCAGAGCCGAACTCACAACATCTCCTTTTATAATTGATAAAATAAAAAAAATAGGTACTTATTGTTCGGCTCATAGAGTTCGCATACCGAGTTTTAACTTTCTACCTTGAAAATTGTGGAATGCTCCATACAAATTTCCACCCCGTATTTTAGGGGGTGGGGCAGATTTCAAAAAAAAATAATTAAATAATAAGCAAATGTTGTTTTTTTTTTAGTAACAAACAGTCCGCATACCTATTTTTGGCTTTCCAGCCTGAACACTGCTGTAAGCCTTGCTGTATACCTTCAAATTTCACCACCCGTTTTAAAGGGATTGGGGCAGATTTCTTTAAAAAAATGATGTACGTATTGTTTGTTAAACTCAAAGAGTTCACATGTCGAGTTTTAACTTTCTATCTTTAAAATTGTGGAATGCTCCATACAAATTTTCACCCCCTATTTTAGGAGGATGGGGATAATATAAGGAGATACAAAGTAGCCTATGTTCTTTCTCAAAGTCAACACTATCTCTGTACCAAATTTCATCAAAATCGGTTCACTTGTTTGGACGTGAAAAGGTAACAGACAGACAAACAGACAGACAGAGTTACTTTCACATTTATAATATTATATATATATATATATATATATATATATATGTAACATATATATATATATATATATTAATATATATATATATATATATATTAATATATATATATATATATATATATATATTAAGTAGGGATTGATTATAAGATTGTTATTTTGATAATAAAATTGTTTTGACCTTAAGCGACCCAGTTGGCGTCATATGAAACTGTACTAACTGCATCAAGATCTTGAAATCAACCCCCGCATGGACAAATATTTAGCCTACACATTTAATTCGACTTGGGATGACATCTTTTAAACCGTTATTCAAATAATAAATATGTATTATCTGTACCTAACGGCAATTCACAAATACAGGGAAGACCTATTGGCATTATAAGAAATACACATAATTTACACACTCCATATAATTCAGTCGCAAATATAGCTATAAAATAACACGCATTATCATTATATACCTACATAACATAACAAGTAAACAACTTACATAACAGATTAGCTTAACATTTATCACAATAAATACGCTTTAATTCACCTCCATTGATAGAATTAACATTTGCTACAGATAGCGATCATACATCAACCGTCGGTTGCTTTCGTAAGCGTTGACCACAAATGGTGGTAGCTGCAGGTCAATGACGACTCAGAAACGAACCGTGTGTGTTGTATACCGTCATCTGAAACCTTTTTAGGTGCGTCTGAGTAGTGTCAGATTAAAATAGCCCCCGCCTCCGCGCGTATCACAAAGAGAATGCCTCAGGGTGCGTTTTGAGACGCGTGTTATTGATATTTGATAGTCTTAGTTTATATTGTTTTATTACTCTGATCATCTGTTAACGGTGAGAGACATTTTGCGAATGAGATATAAATCTATCGGAAAGGAAATAAATTATCAATTAATAGATATATTTATGGGTTAGTAGCGACTTCTTTGTATGATTTTATTGCTTCGAACTGTGAATTCTGTTTCAGTGGAATATCTTGATGCATTTTAATGAGTGCCCATTTTTTTGGTAAGTATGTTATGAAAGACAAATAAAAGTATTACATTGACTTATTTAGCCTACATAGATATTCACAATCTAGCCATTCATAAAAACTAGATTTTATTTTACGTCATTCATGATTGTATACATTTATTGTAAGTGAATACTGAAGCCTATAAACATAGTTATAGGTACAAAAAACCATTTAAATGTAGATTCTTTCCCACTACTGAGGCCTAAGGTGTTTGCGTTGCCACTCCTGAGGCTTAAGCTGTTAAGCCTCTGTACTAGAAATTACAAGTTCGTTATCAGCAAAGAGATTGATTGGTTAATGTGGTAGGACTGGGACCTGTCACACAGTATTTAACTCGAATAAAATTTTCTAGTTTTTGGAAGGAAGGAATTTAAATTATTTTATGATATTTTAACAGTCAATTTTTTGTCCCTATTTTAATGTACTCAATATTTGTATTACTTTTACTTTATGTAATAGTTATTCGCTCTGGGTAATTATTGATTTCTAACACAATATAAAGAACAAACTTACATTGTGTTTCTAATGACTTTTCGAAAACGGTTGTAAAATCTTACTCAAAACGTATTTATCATATATTTCTTTACTTTTTTTTATGTAACGTTGGTGGCAAACAAGCATGCAGCTCACATTCACGTTAAGTGATGACTGCAACCTATAGACATTTCACAAAAACCAGAGGTCAAAATGCAGATGCGTTGCCACCCCTGAGACCTAAGTTCTTATGTCCCTGTGATAGTTATTACGGGGCCATACATTTCTTTCTTTCTTTCTACTAGCAGATTAAGTTAATCTTTTAATCGGGGGCAATTAACATGTACAGGTTGAACATTATGAGCATCCTTGATATACAGGATGCAATAAAGTTGACCGTTGGCTGTCTTTGGCGAATCCGTTATAATATATGTAAAAGGTTCATCTCAACATTCTCAACTAATTTTAACATATATATATCTATCTATCTTCTATACTTATTATAATACAAAGTCACCCGCCGAGTCTGTCTGTCTGGTCGCGATAAACTCAAAGACTACTGCACAGATTGTCATGCGGTTTTCACTAATTGATAGAGTTATTCATGAAAAAGGTTTGGGTATATACTTTGTTAAAGGATATGTGTAAATTGGTTGGAATATAACTAACGTGACCATTTTTATCGTCACTCAAAACGGGACTTTCACAAAATATGTATCATTCACAAAATAACCTTCATGAAACCAGAAAGAAGCTTACCTACCTACTTACGAACGCCCAGCTATAACGGCCTTCTTTAAGTAGGTATCTTAGGTATCGTAATCGATTGCTTTTCCGATTATTGTAAATTATTCAAAAAATAATAACATTTCGGATTGCTGTTTACAGGATTACTACAGCTTCAGTCGGGTACGCTCGCTAGTTTTCTATACAAATTTTTGCTGACATTACTCTGCTCTAGTTATTAATTAGGTACTTGACATTCTTTACTTATTTATAATTGTAATTTCCTGTATTTTATTTAATTTTAATTTATTAATTCTAAGATTTATTGTGTATTTATTTTAATTATGGATCAAATGGTCTGAAAATAAATGAATTGAATTAAATTACCGATAACGGGACATTTTCGCTTCCCAAAAGTTTTTCCTGGGACACCGGGATGGACTGCATGAAAACGGGGCTGTCCCGTTCAAAACGGGACGTATGGTCACGTTAAATATAACGTTAATTTCGGAGGTGTCGGAAAAAATTAAGCCGCCTGAGAGCTATCATCGAAGACGCTGCCGTAACATTTTGAGTTATTATTTTAACAAAACAATGTACCTATTGTGGCATATTCTTTAGTAGATGTACAAAAAGTCCGCGATGGCACATGTCTATATTTTAAGGATAGCTTATTATCACCATTATTACTTCCAAAAAATGGTGACGGTAATTAGAATGGTATTTAGACCAATATAGCATCAACCTTTATTGGTGCGTATAATATGCCTAAACGCCAAGAATAAATAACGAATACATGTAAATACTTTTGGCTCAGACATTGTCTTAAATTTCCCCATTGTTTTCGTGTTTCTTATCGTAATATCTACACAAGCAGCTGCTGGACTCTCGAACAGTCTTCGTGTCAAAATAAAATAAAAAGGGTACCTATTTAAAGAAAGGCTCTTAAACTTTTCGTTTTGCTAATGTGTTGCAGAACCGACTGTTGCTGATAGTATCACCTAGGGCTGCCATCAGTCCGGAATTCCCCGGATTTGTCCTAGTTTGAAAGGCATCCGGGGGCCGTCCGGAAGTTATCCGGACTCATTTGTTGCCAGAGAAAGTCCAATTCTTTTATTGATGAGCGATAAATTGAATTCATTTTGATTAAAAGTTAAAAAATTCGCTGACTATTCAACAAACCCGCATTCAAGAAGGCTCGGCAAAATAGTTGAATAATGTTTAATTTTATTTAAAATGTGTATAATTTGTTGTAACCGCAACGTTCTTCATTCAATTTCAATAGCAAGTTGCATAAAGGAATAAAAAAAAATAGGTATCTTTGTTTTTATTTTAGTTGCAATAAATACTAATTTTCAGGAATGTTAGGGGAAAAACCACATTTCGCCCAAATGTCCGGGGTTTCTGCCATGTTTATCCGGCATCAGATTTTAAGGTGAAGGCCCTAGATCACCTGCCAACTTTGTCGACTTTGCCTACTCAATGTCAACTTTGTCGACATTGAGTAGGGTAAGTATGTAGGTCAGGGATGGAAGTTAGGGTCGCTACGTAATGACGTAGTCAAGGGTTGCCAGGCAAATATATAGAAGCAAAGATAACGTAACAAAATGTAACGACAAATCTCGGATTATCGATCCCCTCACCGGGACAAATATTTGTATGGCCTACAGATATTTGTTTCGGGTCTGGGTGTTTATGTATGTGTTGTATGTGTGCAACGGCACCCACGACACAAGTTTATACCTTCTGTGGGGCTGTGAGTGTGAGCGTATTTTATTCATTTATTTATCGTTTGGCAGGGGCTTAATCTAGAGCAGAGGTTCCCAAACTATTTTTTTTTTGTAGACCCCTTTCAATTTTTTTCTGGTTACGGTGGACCCTCTCCGTGATACATTTAACTATATCACATTTCCATATTTCCAATTTTTATTCACGCCTGCGTAGACCCCAAATCGATTCTCCCATCGACCCCAGGGGGTCCACCTGGACCATTTTGGGGATCACTGAATTTAGAGTTACTGGTTAGTTTACTGGTGGTAGAGTTCCAGTTCAGGAGCTACAGGACGTGGGCACCACCGCATTACTTAACCTATCTGCCGCCAAATGGTAGTGTTTAGCATTATCGTGTTCCGCACAGATGATAATGTATGACCCCGTAATAACTATCACAGACGCATTATAACTAAGGTCTCAGGGGTGGCATTTTGACATCTGGGCTTTGCGTGGGTGTCTATAGGCTGCAGTGATCACTTAACATTAATGTGAACTGCAAGTGTGTTTGCCACTTCCATTTCATAAAAAAAACTTCTTAGTTAAATATCTATACGACATCGACAGACTGACATCATTATGTCATATTACACATATAGGAGCTGTGGCTTCTATTACTAATATAAAAAACAATGTCATTGTTCTTAGAACATACTGTAACGATCTATTCATATTTTCTTTGAATGTCAAATGGTTGCTTGGTATGACGAAATAACTGCAGTTATCGTATATATTTTTCGCTGGTGGTAGAGCTCCAGTGACGGAGCTCGCGGGCGTAGGCACCACCGCATTACCTGATTTACTTGCCGCTAAATGGTAGTGTTCAGCACTATCGTGTTCCGGTCAGGTGGTAATGTACGGCCCTGTAATTTCCGCCACAGAGGCATAACACCTTAGGCCTCAGGAGTGGTAACGCATTTGCATTTTGACCTTGGTCTTTGTGTGGGTTGTCTATAGGCTGCAGTCATCACTTAACATCAATGTGAACTGCATGCTTGTTTGCCACTTCAATTACATAAAAAAAAAAAAAAAAATATCATCAATCCTCACTGCCGCGCGCATGACCCCGCGGTTGGTGTAGATCGGAAGCGATCTAGTCGGTAAAGCGGTAGGGCGCGGTCGGATGTGTGATGGGTGACCGCTAGTGGTAAATTAAAAATGCGCGTTTCCGTGCTTCGGAGGCACGTTAAGCCGTCGGTCCCGGTTGCTATCGATAGATAGCAGTCGTTTTACTTTGTCAGAGACCTTATAGGCGGTTTGAAAACATCCGACAGCGGGTTGGCCGCTCACCCTTATCTCCACCAGCCCGCATTGGAGCAGCGTGGTGGAGTAAGCTCCAGGCCTCCCTCCAAGAAGGGGAGAGACTCGTGCCCAGCAGTAGGACGTATCAAGGGTCGCCATTGTTATATACTCCAGCCGAAATACGTCCAGATAAAAACAACAGTCTGAAGTAAGTTGCTAAACATATAAAAACAACAGTCTGAAGTAAGTTGCTAAACATATAAAAACAACAGTCTGAAGTTAGTTGCTAAAGTTATTGGTCGTTTTGTTTTATTTCTGGCATATTGGATTGTTACACTAATGAAGTAGGTAAGTATAACGTCTTACGTGTCTACCTAAGTACAGACACTGTTTTTAGGATTCCGTAGAAAACAAGGAACCCTTATAGTTTCGCTATGTCCGTCTGTCTGTCTGTCTGTCCGTCCGCGGTTTAGCGCAAAAATTACTGGTACTAGAGACTTGAAATTTGGCACAAGTATACACGCCGACAAAGTGGTAAATAAATCATAAAAAAAAAAATTGGGTAACCTCCCCTACATGTAACGCGCGGATTATTTTTTATTTTCAATTTTTATATAGCGTGTGGTTAGGTCTTTTAAAAATGTTATGAATGTCTGAACATCATTTTTCGATTTAGTTAACTGTTCGTGACTTATTAAGCTTTAAAGTGCAAATTTTCGTTAGAGTCAAGTGTCCCCCCCCCTACCAACTAAACGGTTGTTGTTAGAAATTCAAACGTTACGGCAACAGTAGCTATATATAATGAAATGAAAAGGCAATGCATTTTACTCCAAAATTCGAACAACTCCATAGAAAATATTATTTTTTTCATTACATTTCTTACTCTGTAAATACACTAAATACGGAACCCTACACTGCGCGTGGCCCGACACGCACTTGACTGGTTTTTAACAGATAAATTTCTACGAGAGATGCCTACTCGCAGAACATTTTACTGTTTTGTGGAGTTACTTCGATCAAAGTAAGTGAATCCACCAATTTGCAGCCATTATAAAAATGTTTCGAAACTCCTAAAGACATCAGAATCAGCAACAATTTGACATGGAAACAATTTCACAAACAAACAACTGGCATTGAAGTTTGCAATTACTAAATCGCGTATCATCCTAGTATTTATTACGTTTTAGGGTTCCGTGATCGTTCTTAAACGTCTTCAATTTCTCCTAATGCTTTCCTTTGCATTGCCTAATCTATACTTACCTAATCTATATTTAGTTCTATCTTAGTGATAATCTCCATTACTTTTTTTTCTAATTTGTAATTTGAAATGTATATCATATCAATTGTTTTGTTTCTGACTTGTCATAAGAGGTGTTTGTCACCCTAAATGAGTGAATAAATTTCTAAATCTGATAAAATTATTATTATTTATTTTTGTACTAAGTAAATTAGTGACGTAAAAGGTAAAATATGATAATGAAAAACGAAGTACAAAAATATAGGACTTACTTTAACAAGTTTTTATCATAAGATATATAAAAGACAACACATTTAAACTGCTTCAGTAGCCTAGTGGTAGCAGGCCACTACTACTACGCTGAGGTCCTGGGTTCGATTCCCGGGTAGGGAGTTATCAGAGATAATGGTGTAAAAATCCTTTATCTATGGTTCTATTGGGATTTTTCCAATTTTTTCTGGAAATTTCCCAGTACCTCGAAGTTTGGTAATGTGCCTGGAGATGTCAACAGGCTCGCCACCTGTAACAAGGGCCAAAAACCGGTAAAAACAAAAAGTAACCGGCGAATCGTGGGTGTTTGTTTGTATGCTTGAATACATACATTTACCTCTGCCTACCCCTTCGGGGAATACAGGCGTGAAGTTACCTTAACCTCTTGAAATATCCTAAACTCTTTAAAATATCTACTTCACATATTTGTAGTTCACTTCGACACAAAAATTTTGACAGCTACATTTTGATGGTCTATGGATGTGATGACCCATTAATGGAGTTGCGGAACCTTCAATTCATCTGTGTTCTAACTTGTCGATTTTTTTACACAGTAAGTACTTCATTCAACTCGTGATCGGTCTGACCGTGATCGGTATCAGCTTCCAAGCATCACATTGCGAATTCTTTCTCAGCAGTGTCATCTGTGATACGATCGTATCATGTTTGTAGACTGTCTTTATGTATGTACATTGTACAATATTTATTTGATACATGCGACTTGTCCCGGCTTCGCACGGGTACAATGTAGGTTGTTACTGGTAATTTGATGTAATTATTCTACGTATTTTCTTTTTCATTACTTACTTCCCTACTATTATTTTTTACCGAAGATAAAAACGGAGGAGGTTATATGACATTTGCATTAGAAAAGTAAATAACATAATCGTAAACTTTTCTTGAAAATTCTAAATTTCCGCACTGCAATTTTTTGTCTTTCCTATAAACCTTCTCCAGACAGCATTGACATACAGGGTTTTTTTGTATATCAATGCCAGTTACAAATACAAAAAAAAAAATCAACCAAATTGGTTCAGCCGTTTTTGAGTTTTGCGCAATACATTAAGTGATTAATTTTTATTATAAGACTAGCGGTGCCCGCGACTTCATCCGCGTGAGAATTTATGATTGCTTAATACCTACCCGGACGAAGTCGTGGGTGCAGCTAGTATAAAAGTAGCCTAAGTTACTCCTTATTACATAAGCTATCTGCCAGTGAAAGTCCCGTCAAAATCGGTATAGCCGTTCCCGTGATTAGCGGGAACAAACACACAGACAGACAGACAAAAATTGTAAAAAGTGTTGTTTTGGTATATGTATCGTGTATACATACATTTGCATTGAGTAAAAAGCGGTTATTTTTATATTACAAACAGACACTCCAATTTTGTTTATTGACAAATATAAGTGAACAACATAGCTGGGAAATATTAAAAAAATCATAACAAAAATAAACTTAAAATGAAAACATCCATTGACTTCAAGCACTCCTTAACGGAATGTTAAAAAAGAGTGTCGACCTTGGTTGCTTAGGGATAAAGCGCCCACATCTGAAGGTTGCAAGTTCAAATCATGCATTACTTTAAACTTTTTCCTTTCCGTGTTGCTTTCAATATTTATATAATAATTCATTGGCATTCACTTATGTACAAAAACTCCTATAGCATGTGGCGAACCATGGCAGAGTGAAAAACTATTTTCATAAATTATTTATTATTGATAACTAATGGTCTGCAATGCGGCAGGTTCCAACATATTCCAACAATTAATTGACTTTCTTATATATTTTTAATGTTAAACAAATGGTAAACAAGCATATTACGCTTTACATGAACGATAAGTGATTAGTGTGATTTATTTCAGCCATATAACGTTAAAAAATAATTGTAACGTAACGCATGTTTTCGCGAGCTTCATAAGTAGTTACCTATATTGTAGAAATTGTAACTGCCTCGGTAGAATAGTGGTAGCAGGCCACTACTACTACGCTGAGGTCCTGGGTTCGATTCCCGGGTTGGGGGATATCATAGATAATGGTGAAAAAGCCTTTATCTCTGGTTCTATTGGGATTTTTCCATTTTCTGGAAATTACCCAGTACCTCAAAGTTTGGTAATGTGCCCGGAGATGTCAACAGGCTCGCCACCTGTTACATGGGCCAAAACGTAACCGGCGAATCGTGGGTGTTTGCATGTATGCTTGAATGCATGCATTTACCTCTGCCTACCCCTTCGGGGATTACAGGAGTGAAGTTACGTTAGAAATTGTATTTGCGGATTTTCTTGCGAGTACAATATGCCCAAATTCCCAACAAAATCAGCAAATATAATGTCTACACTGAAGCCTTATGTTTCATGTAGGTAACACATAAAATAAGAGGGGAACATGCAGATACGTTACCAGTGTCTACCACCTATAAGTCCTAAGTTGATTTTCATCTAAGACAGAAATGACGAGCCTGTGCACATTACCATCTTATCGAGATACGATAGTGGTGAACACTGCTTTTTTTGGTAGATAGATTAAGTAATATATAAGAATCAGAAATTCATTTATTCATTTAGGGTGTCAAGAACCGCTTATGACACATCAAAAACAAAAAATAAATTAAAGTGAACAACAATTGATATACATGTCAAATTACAAATTAAAAACATTATAAGTAATGGAACACTAAGATAATGTATGTATGTATCTTCACGCCAGGTCCCTAACGGGGCAGAGAGTGTAGAGCGCCAGATATCCCGGTTCAGACAAACCTCTCGTGCCTCGTCTACCTTCATCATTCTCTTCATACATGCACGCCGATTCCTAAGACTTTTGACCCCACCATCAGACAGAACTCGACCTATTTGGTCATGGTAGGTCAGTCTTGGTCTTCCTGGGCCTCTGCAACCATCCACATTCGCATTGTATATCTGTTTAGTCATTCGCTCATTCGACATTCTTTCTATATGCCCGAACCATCGGAGCATGCCTTTTTTCATTTTTACACCGATACTATCATTCACACAAAGTCTCTTTCTTACATCTTCATTACGAACGCGATCGGTGAGTGATACACCGCAGATCTTGCGCAAAGATCTCATCTCGACCGCGTTCAACTTACTTTCATGCTCTTTCCTGCATACCCAGCTCTCGCTTCCATATAAAAGCGTTGGAGTAAGTACAGCATTATGTACGGCTAGTCGAGCCCGCTGGCTGAGATGTTTAGATTCTAGTAGCTTACTAAGATAATACTAAGTATAATATACTAATGTAAGTAAGTATATTCCCATTCAACGTGGCAATGCTGCCAGCCTTCTGGCCAGCCAACTTTGCCGCAGTACGACGGCGATGTGGATTTTTTTGATGCATAACTGCTTTATTGATTTATTCATTAATATTAAGATAGTTTAAGGTTTTTATAAAAATATTTGTACTAATGATTATTAAGAGCAATTAAAATAAAAGATAGTAAGTACATCAGTAGAATGTCTCAAAAGGGGAAACCTTTTACAAACTGACAACAAAGAGTAAAGAGAAAAGAAAAAGAGTCATTCCTTATCATTCACCGGCATGAAATAACAGTATTTTTTTATGTGATGGAAGTGGCAAACAAGCTTGCAGCTCACATTGATGTTAAGTGATGACTGCAGCTTAAAGACACCTACACAAAGACCGAGGTCAAAATGCAGATACGTAACCACTCCTGAGGCCTGAGGTGTTATGCCTCTGAGCCGGAAATTACAGGGCCGTACATTACCACCTGACCAGAACACGATAGTGCTGAACACTACCATTTAGCGGCAAGTATATTAGGTAATGCGGTGGTGCCTACGCCCGCGAGCTCCGTCGCTGGAGCTCTACCACCAGTACATTACATAAGTGATACCTACCAGATTTTTCCTGCAGCATTTTAAGCGAATACCTTCTCGTATTTCATTGATTGTGCCATTTGAACGTTATATGAAGTTTAACAATTTGCGTTATTTAATTAATCTCTAAAAAGCGTTTGTAAGTGTAGTGTGAATGACCACACATCGGTAAAAGATATACTTCTCTTTTTATTTGATTTCTAATTACCACTCGTTGAGATAGTTCGAATTATATTTTTAACGAAGTAATTGATTTTTATGCAACATACGAAATTACTCTTTAATTTAACTTAAATACACGTCCAAAGTTAATTATTTCAAACTATTTACAGTTGTGAAAAAAGGAAATAGAAGAATTGATACAATTAGAGTTAACTGTATCCAATTTTTTGTGTCGACTTAAATAATCAGAAGATCTTTCAAAGTCTGTACAAGTTTATAATACAATTTTGATCTATTGAAAGATATATTAGCCTAGTTAGAATTAGTCATCTGTTAGTGACAGATTGATTTCAACTGAAGGTTTACGCGAGATTAAATCTGTTTTACGTTATTTGATTTTAATGCAGCGTTAGTACCCTTGATTATTACAATAATTTCAACTTAAAATTTTTGGTATATTCTGATTCTTGTTCAATATATAGACTTAACTGTTAGTTAAGAAATATAAAGTTTTCCATGCAATTTAATAAAATTTCAGTTAGCTTTATAGGAATATATGAAGCCGCTCACTTGGAAAGGGTAAAAAGTTGAAAGGCCTATAAAGTTGAAATGCGTACAACTATGTATAATGATTAGCTTCATATCAAACACTCTATCAATAAGGAAGAGATGAAGTATTAGATAACGCTTGGTTGAGACTAAAATCGCAACTTGAATATAAAGCAGTTATTCCACAATCACTAAAGTTCGGTTGCATCAAAATATTTATTTAAGTTATAGATTTTGTAAAATTTTACAATAACAGTAACATTGCCTTTAGCAGTGACTCCCAAACCTGTTCCACCAACGTACTTTACGTTTTTGTTATAATTAAAGTTATCAAGGTTGACAGATTCCCTCACTATTCGACAGAACACTGAGGTTAAGTTTAAACAATAACCAGCGCAGCTGGCCGAGCTACGCTTAGCATATTAAAGTTATAATGCCATTTAACAATTTGCAAATGGCGCAAATTTTTTTTTTTACTTAACCGGTACTTTAACAAAATTGTCAAAGTTAGTAAGATGATGCAACCCAGTCTAATAAAAGTACAGTTTACCGTATCAGGATCAAAAAATAAATGATAAATAATGGTATAACTATAAACTTTGGAACGTAGATTTTTATAAATTTTAATTTTACTGCTATAGACACAGCATAAGATCATGAAGCATTTTTATGTAATAGTAGTGGCAAACAAGCATGCAGTTCACATTGATGTTAAGTGATGACTGCAGCCTATAGACACCCACACAAAGACCAAGATCAAAATGCAGATGCGTTACCACTCCTGAGGCCTAAGGTGTTATACCTCTGTGCCGGAAATTACAGGGCCGTATGTTATCCTAACATGTTATGGCCGTTATAATTTAACTCACTCTTTTCTAATTATTTTAAAAGAAAATTCTTGTTTAAACAGAAATTGGAAGCGTAAAACAGATTTAATTCAGTAAAACTACTTTTAGTCAACTACATCACACTACTGAAGTTACATTCACCACAAGAATGTTATTGAAAATTAGTTATGTTAACGTACAGATCGACGACTCACCAAATCTTTTAACGTGTACGTCTTTATTGAAAGAGACGGTTCTTTGTTTCGGTTCTTTCGTTTCTTTATCCTTCGTGTCGTTTCTTTCATTTACGTTATCGCCATCGGCGGTTTCTGGCTTGGCGACGCTTTCATCGGTCATTGAGTTACGGAGGTACCTGATGTTTGGTACCTCGATATTTATTACTCAAATCGCTTTTTCATCGATATTTTTATCTGTAACGATTACCGGTCCTTAAGATTTTTCAACAATTTTAACACAGGCTTGAGTAGGATCAACTTTGTATAGGACTTAGTTATGCTACAAGAATTTGAGGTCTTCAAATCGTGCACTATAAAACACGTGAGAGTCGTCTGCAAGAATTTTTGGCTCCTTCGATTTATGAGAAAACATCAAAGTGTCCAGTAGAGAAAACGTTAATTTCTTAGATTTATGTTTATGAAGACATATTGAAAGGAAATTTAATCAACTACATGGAAACGCTAACTGATGATATTTAAATTTTGTTTAAATTACTGCATTTGAAGAAAACCTTTAGTGCTGAGAGAATTTGGGTAACAAAAGCCTTTATAGCAACTGTTCTTGAACACGTAAAACAATTACCAATATTTTGAAGTGCTCTACAAAGTTGATACCACTATGTCTAATTGAAAGCTACATACTATCATAATATTCCTATAACATAGTATAATCATTCATTTTGTTCTGTGGACAATAACGTAAATGAGATGGAGAATGTAACTGTAAAACTTAAACGCATTCATATTTTCATGTTATGTATTCCTCTGCTGTATTGCTAAGCTAAAGCAATATAAATAGTGAAAATTTTCTTCATAACTTAATTGTTATTTTGTTGTAACATCCTTATAACGAATGACTTATGCTATGAGATATGAGTCATCTAAGAAATAATAGCATAAATGAACATTATCCCCCTTATTCCTAAACGTACATTAAATACGTTTTAGCTATAGAATGCTTTGTCTTTCTCAGTTGCATTGTCAAATGTGCAGGATAGAAAAAGACAAAGGAGAAATTAGCAATACTTTAACGCTATAATACGTTTACGAATAAGGGGGGGTAAACATTTAAGTAACGTTAAATATTGATGATTCTTAAAATAACTAGAATATCACAAGATTATATCAGCGGTATTGTAAGATGGCACGTTTGACATTTAAACGTTCATGAAATTCCATAAATATTGACTTACAAGACTACAAGTATGAGGAAATATTTCTCGTACTTCATTCAAAAAAAAATTGCAACCGGTCAAGCTGCAATTTGTCCAAATGAAGCTACATTTCGCTTACAAAAGACGTTTAAAGTTATGTCATATGGATTTATGTAAATTTTGAACAGACATTCAATAAAATAATGTTATTGTATTATTAAATTAAGCAAACGTAATTTATACCTTTACACTGTCATTCCTGGATGTCAATTTTGACTCTAATACACTACAGGACATATTATTAAATAAAACAGTCAAGACTAAGGGTCGCTGCAAATGAGCCAAAGCGACAGACACAAACGCCGCCACGAGAAGCTTGAAGCGGCTACAAAGGTATCTGAACCGCGCGACAGCCACTTGTGGCCGATGGCTGCTGTTTTTTTGGGATTTTATCTCTGATATAAATATTTCTATATCCATATTTATTTCAATCAACAACAAACAGACTACGTAGGTACGTGCGTTGCTTTCGACTTGAATAGGTTAACTGAAGTAAGGAAGAGAGGGGTGGGAATTGCGCGAGTGGCGTGTGGTGACGTTTTATAGTGTCCGGTGCGGGCCACAAGAAGCGAGCAACGACGATTTGTAGCGTGAGGTGGCCGGCGTCAACCTGTGTGCGACGAGTCCATATAAAATGACATCATTATCATCATCATTTCAGCCAAGACGTCCACTGCTGAACAAAGGCCTCCCCCAAAGAATGCCACAACGAACGGTCCCGGGCCGCCCTCATCCAGCGATTGTCCGCCGAGGTGGACCGCCACCAGGTCGTCGGTCCACCTCGGCGGCCTGCCTACGCTTCGTTTTCCGGTACGTGGTCGTCACTCTAGAACTCTTCTGCCCCAACGGCCGTCAGTCCTGCGAACTATGTGCCCTGCCCACTGCCACTACAGTTTCGCTATTCGGTGGGCTATGTCGGTTACTTTGGTTCTCATATTCATTTCTGAACTCCGAACATAGCTCCATTGCTCTCTGAGTGACCTTAAGCCTTCTTATCGACCACAAAATGACATGTATGAAAACTATAGCAAATATGCCAGTGGCGGCGTTTTGTGGCCTGTGGCTCATGTGCGGCGATCCTTATCGTAACTTTGTCAATTTGTGGGTCAATTTTGACTTTCGTACACTACAGGAAATTACTCTGTTGTTTATATTGACATAATTTAAGCGTTTCTTAAAGATTGTTGTTTAAATATCTGCCATCGTATAATACAACTGTACACATTTATTTCTGACTTCGTTATTTGGTTAGAATAGTAGTTAATATGTTCTTACCTCCGTATGTTTAGTGAAGACATAGATCCTGATTCTCTGCGTCAGCAGTTGCGAACGTTACCGCATCTTATTCTGCAACAAGAAGAAGAACATTTATTGTTCCTATAATTTAGATGTTTACGGAAGAGCCGATGTTATGTTCGAGTCGAGCAGCAATTAGTTGGAATTAGAGAGAAATTGGTAGCGCATATGGCCCCGCGGCTGGTGAAGATCGTAAGCGATCGAAAACTACTGAACACTACCATTTAGCGGCAAGTATATTAGGTAATGCGGTGGTGCCTACGCCCGCGAGTTCCGATAGTGGAGCTCTACCACCAGTAAAATCTACGACAGTAAATCGCAATTGCAAATTTAACTGACTCGGAAAATGCAGCACACCGGCCCGTACCGGCTTCGCTACGGGTGCAATTGAAGTACTTACATAATATTGCGACTATAAGTTGAGATGTATGATGTATACTTAATGTTGTGATGTTACTGGTGGTAGAGTTCCAGTGACGGAACTCGCAGGTGTAGGCACTACCGCATTACCTAATATACTTGCCGCGAAATGGTAGTGTTCAGCACTGTCGTGTTCCGGTCAGGTGGTAATGAACGGACGGCACAGAGGCATAACACCTTAAGCGTCAGGAGTGGTAACGCATCTGCATTTTGACCTTGGTCTTTGTGTAGGTGTCTATAGGCTGCAGTCATCACTTAACATTAATGTGAACTGCATGCTTGTTTGCTACTTCCATTACATAAAAAAAAACAAAATGTATCCTATCCTATCTGATAAGTTGGATCAAACTGCCCAAAGTGTGCAAGTTTGATTAAAATCGGTTAAGTAGTTCAGGAGTCTATCGCGGGCAAACACTGTGACACGTAATTTATATAAATTAAGATTATGCTGCAAGTGGCAGTCCCTAATTTCCCAGTAAATAATTACCATCAAAACCATCAATCAATAGTTTTTATTCAAACGATAATCCTCTTAAATATTGTTTACCATTACGGAATGTTGATGGGCTGACGTAATATTGCAACGTGGTAAGACATAATGACATTTTATAAGCACCTCATTTAGTTCTGACAAATTGACATCCAATGGCGTACATGATAAGCTTCGTAATAAAAGATGAATAGTTCGTCATATTTAGTTTGAATGAAGAAAGTATGTTTCCATTTGATTTGGTAGAATAATGTTACACAGACTGGTCTTTGACCAGTAATGACACACGGAACTGAAACGTGGTCGTTCACTATGAGCTTCATAAGAAGGCTGAAGGTTACGCAGGGGGTTTATTTGTACCTATTTAATTTAGACTAGCTGAGGCCACGACTTCGTCCGCGTATAGGTATACTGAATAATAATTTTGTTAAATTCTACGCGGATTAAGTCGCGGGTACAGCTAGTCTAAATTAAATACGTTTATGTAAACTGCATTCTCTGTTTAATAGTTTTGAAGCAGTGCCTGAAGTAAATTTTCAATTGTCCTGACTTACTGCACATAACCGGTTTTGACGAAACTAAATTTTGGCATATCGCTCCTAATAATATTATTATGTAATCCAACTGTGAAAACCGCGTTCTAATCCATTGAGTAGTTTCGAAGTTATAACGTACCATACAAACAGACAAACAGACAGGCAGACAAAAATACCAAAATATGTTTTTTTAGTTTCTACTACTCTACTTTAACAAAAATATTAACCCCTTATTCATAAACGTATTTTAGCTGAAGTGTTGCTAATCTCTACTTTGTCTTTTTCTATCCTGCCCATTTGACAATGCAACTGACAGACACAAAGCATTCTATAGCTAAAACGTATCTAATGTACATTTATGAATAAGGGGGTTAATGTACAGACACTCGATTTTTAATGTCTTATTGAATAATAATTATTATATTTATTGTTATATTGATGTACTGATTAAACATTTTTGTCTTTGTTACTTGAATATAAGTCTACAAAAAATATATATAGGGTAAATCTATTTATAATAAATAAATACTTATATTATGATATTAAAATATAATGAAAAGAGCTGACTGAAATGTTTTTCGCAACTCCACAATATTTTTCAAAGATCTATCCAACGATACACATATTACACATCCTACACTATGGGTGGAGGAAAAAAATCAGTTCTACTTTACGTGCAGCTAAGTACCAACCATCCTGAAAATTCTGTTCCATTACATCACACTGGGACATAGAGCAACACGGGAGGGGAGTAGCCATATGCAGGATTTCCCCTCTGGCAAAGAACAAGACCAAATGGTCCTATGCCTGTCGCCCAGATGTTTAAATGTGTTCGTAAAATTGTTTATGTATTTTGTTAGAGTCAAGGTGTGAGTTTCGTAGTAATAGACGATTGTTGTAGTGTGTGTGTATCACACGTAGTTCTCCCTGCAAAAAATGACAGACTGTTTTGCATCGGTAATAAACGCTATGGCTACTCCCCTCCGGTCCGCCGCGGCGGCTGGTGGCCCGTGTTGCTCTGCATGCTTTGCCGTGGTGTTCCGTATGCACTGGAATGAACGGAACCCGTCGTATCGTTTAACATCACACATAAACACATCGAAATAAATTTATTCAACATTAAGAAGTGAATACATTTTATTGTCTTTATTATCTCGTAGCATATTTGAATTTCGAATGCACTGACCTTTGTTTATTCTTCAATTTATGGTTTCCTGGTAATTCAATTTCGATACAATAACACAAAACTAAATTGACTCTGAGATTTATTAAAATAATTCTTATAAATAAACAATAATGGGAAATGTTAAAACAATATGGGTTGTTGTACCGCATTACCTAATATACCTATATACCTACCTACTTGCCGCTAAATAGTAGAGTTCAGCACTATCGTGTTCCGGACAGTTCCGGTCAGGTGGTAATGTACGGCTCTGTACTTTCGGGCACTTCGGTAGCTACAATACAACATAAGACCTAAAAATTCTGTAAAACTTTAAGCGTCTACTAACGGTAGCACCGTTATTATCGAAAAAAAAACACTTTTATTGGATGCCCCCTTGGACTTCTTAACATTTTCATTTTCTTATTTTTAGTAATTTATTTTGTCTTTATAGCGGTAACAGAAATACATAATTTGTGAAAATGTTAGCTTTCTAGCTATCACTATGTATGAGATATAGCCTGGTGTCAGACAGTCAGACAGACGGATGGACGGACAGACAGACACACAGACAGCGGAGGATTAGTTATCCGTAGGGTCCGTTTTTACCTTTTAGGTACGGAACTCCCTAAAAGATAGCACTAAGATACAGAATAGCTTACAAATATTCGATTCAATTCTTTAAATTAACATAACTTTTTTACTTCTGAACCGATTTACATGAAACAAACATTAAATTTTAAGTGAAATTTACCACAATATATTAGTGAAACCGCAAATCGAATAAGCCGTTTCTGATATTAGCGCGCACAAACACACAGACAGACATTTTCGTGGATAAAAAGTACCCAGTGTTGTCCGCCAAAGGTTAAAGTACAATCATACCAAGTTTCATTATAATCGGACCTTTAGTTTTTATGTGATGCTTGAACAAACAGACAGACAGACAGACAGACAAACAAAAAAATTTCTAATCACATATTTGTGTTCGGTATCGATCTAATAACATCCCCTGGTATTTATTTTTTCCATATTTTTAATGTACAGAATTTACACTTCTACAGATTTATTATAAGTATAGATAACTCAAAAATACACCAAGAAAACGAAATAAAATAAGAGCACCACGCCTCTTCCAAGGTTCCCGCCAAAACCTAAAAAATGTTTATCTCCTCATAAAATCTACATCGACATACCAGGAAACTATGAGTGTTGTACAGCACGGTCACACCTTGGGCCCACGTGCATTTAGCAATTTGCTTACCACCCACCTTTGGATGCCTAGTACATTAGACCTTCTTCATCGATATTTAATATCACGGCCGACAGGTGAGATTTTGGAGTGAGGTTAACATTTTGCAACACTAATCTTAACTGACGAATAGCTTGTTTCGTTCTACATTAGATAAATCTGCACTCATATAGTAAAGAGGAAAGATTTGTATGTAAGTATGTGTGTAACGTTTTCACTCAATAACAACTGGATCGATTTCAAAGATTCACCATTAGAAATCTGCGTCTTCACTGACTAACATAGATTACATTACATTTTCAAAATAATAGGGATTCTAAATAAAAACGCAATAATGTAACCCAATGTGCATGCTGCAGCCGGTGGCCCGTGTTGCTCTATGCCAGTGATTCCCAAAGTGGTCCATATAGACCCCCTGGGTTCCATGGGACTCGATGGGGGTCTACGTAGGCGTGAATAAAATTTGGAAATATGGGAATGTGATATAAATGTAGCAAGGAGGAAGGAAGGAGGTCCACGGAAACCAGAATAAAATTGAAAATGGTCTACAAGAAAAAATAGTTTGGGAACGTCTGCTCTATGTCAATGTGTGAAAAAAATAAAATTTTAATCGCGTGCGCTGCGGAATCTATTTATGATAGAACCAAAAAATGTTCTAGGTAAGTACAGTGCTCATCAAGAAATAATGCACATCGAGCCTATGGAAGTGACAATCGGCTAGTTTCGGCTTCGTAGAGCGTTATCTCTGCTGGAGACTACCGTAAGCATCCGTAGTCCGGTATTGGTCAAAACTTGATCAAAATGGTCAATTAACGTCAAATAGGTAAGGTACGAAAGAGATAACGCTCTACAGATCCGAAATAAGCCGACGTCTCTTCCTGAGGTCGATGTGCATTATTTCTTGTTGGAAACTGTACAGTATTACAGAACGTATCAATATCTACAAAAAAAATTCACCTTATGTCCAACTACTATAGCTATGTATGCCCCTATGCCTACCTTTTTACATTTTAAAAGTTGATAAAACTGCCGACAATAATCAAACCATATTATTGATACCTCTGTATTAATCCTTATCCTATTAAATTATATGTAATTTATTTAAGATCGTTTCAATACCTGTGAAGAGATTTAAGTACTTTTTATAAGGGCAAACGGACAGGCAGACAGACGCACAACTGATGTTGTGATAAGGGTTCCATTTTTTCTTTTATGGCATGGAAAGAAAAAATAACTTCACGCCTGTAACTCCGGAGGGTTATCCCTCGAAGAATTAAATGCATGCATTAAAGCATGCATGCATTAAAGCATACATGCAAACACCCACGATTCGCCGGTTACGTTTTGGCCCGTAAAACAGGTGGCGAGCCTGTTGACATCTCCGGGCACATTACCAAACTTCGAGGTACTAGGAAATTGCCAGAAAATGGCAAATCCCAATAGAACCAGAGATAAAGGACTTTACACCATTATCTCTGATAACCCCCTACCCAGGAACCGAACCCAGGACCTCAACGTAGTAGAAGTGGCCTGCTACCACTAGGCTACCGAGGCAGTTGACCCCTAAAAAAGCAATTCGGTTTAACTTTCATCGCTGTGAGTCATGCGCCCACGGTCGTGATGTCAGCTGCTGTGACGTCATTAAGGACCTGTCCGAGTCAGGACCTGACCTTATGGGGTACGTTTAGAGAAGCACCCACATGAAAACATAAATAATATTATTTTATTGTGTTTTCATAAGATTTTACCGTTGCACTCGAAGGATGCAAGAAACATTATAGAATACTAACTTTTACCCGCCACTTCGCGTGCAATTCGTAAAGTATAAGCTTTCATATTTTTTTCATACAGATTTCAAATATCTGGCAAACATATGCATATACAGTGGATTCCATCTCATGTAGGCAGCACGGGTGATGAGGAGGCTGAGCAATAGCTAAGTAATATACTTGGCGCTAAATGGTAGTGTTCAGCACTATCGTGTTCCGGTCAGGTGGTAATGTATGGCCTTGTGATTTCCGCCACAGAGGCATAACACCTTTGCACGCACACGCGTTTGGTGTAGATCGCAAGCGATCTACTCGGTTGTGCGATACGGGCGCGGTCGGATGTGTGATGGATGACCACTAGTGGCAAATTAAATGCGCGTTTCCATAGTTCAGTGTGCACGTTAAGCCGTCGGCCCCGGTTGCTATCGATAGATAGCAGTCGTTAAACCTTTTCGGAAGCCTTATGGGCGGTTTGACACATCCGACAGCGGGTTGGCCACTAACCCAAATCTCCACCAACCTGCATTGGAGTAGCGTGGTAGAGTAAGCTCCAGGCCTCCCCGTAAAAAGGGGGAGAGACTCGTGCCCAGTAGTAGGACGCATTAAGAGTTGCCATTATTATATAGCTACTCGTATATATCCAAGTATTCTCAAGCTTTCATCCAAATACAGACTTAGATGCAATAATATGTTGTGGAAATAATATTTTGATGAGAGTGCAAAAGAAAAAGATATTTGGTACAATATTGTACAAAGTAGACGAGAAGGTTTACGCCGCACGAGAGGAATGTCAGGACCGGGATATCTGGCGCTCTGCACTCTCTGCCTACTCTGTTAGGGACCTGGCGTGAAGATACATAAATACATACATACATTGTACAAAGTCAGCCTCTTTGTTTTTTTTCCACAGTTTGGTGAGTCTGAATATAAAAGACTTGAGTTACCTAATTACAATGTTTAGAATTCGCACCGGACACATTCCATTAAATAAGTTTGGATTTCATATGAAAAACACTGATTTACCAAATCTTACGATCTGTGATTTTATTGAAGAAGTCCAACATATCTAACTCAAGAATTAATCGATCATTTTGCATTTTATTAAAAAAATGTGTATTTCCCAAGATGTGATCATCGATGTTGAAGATATCATCAAATCAATGCACGCTCGCCTTCTTATTTACTCAGAAAATGCACCCAATTCTGATGATATATCATTTAAGTCACGTACACAACTCATTCTAAATTCCTTTTAACATGTGTCAACTCCATAAAGGAATCAATGTTTAAGGCGCTAACCAAATACGCGAACAATTATAGGCAGGTCAATTTTGATATGGCTCCGTAAGGACGTGGCACGAATGCCCAAAATGAGTTATCAAGGTTTAGTGAGGTGGTAGAAAGTGTTATCTTACACAGATACAGTACCCAACAAGAAATATTGCATTGAGCTTAGGAAAGAAACTATCGGCTAGTTTCAACTTCGTAGAGCGTTATCTCTGTTGCACACTGCCTCATCATCATCATCATTTTAGCCAAAAGACGTCGACTGCTGAACAAAGGCCTCCCCCAAAGAATGCCACAACGAACGGTCCCTGGCCGCCTTCTTCTAGCGATTGCCCGCGACCTTCAACAAGTCGTCGGTGCATCTCGTGGGGCGCCTGCCTACGCTTCGTTTTCCGGACGTGGTCACCACTCTAGAACTCTTCTGCCCCAACGGCCGTCAGTTCTGCGAGCTATGTGCCCTGCCCACTGCCACTTCAGTTTCCCTATTCGGTGGGCTATGTCGGTTACTTTGGTTCTCATGCGGATCTCCTCATTTCTGATTCGATCTCGCAGAGAAACTCCGAGCATAGCCCTCTCCATTGCTCTCTGAGTGACCTTGTGGGGCCTATAGTGAGAGACCACGTTTCGGTTCCGTATGTCATCACTGGCAGCACACACTGGTCAAAGACCTTCTTCTTCAGACACTGCTATGAATTGGACGAGAAGATATATCGTAGCTTCCCGAACGCTGCCCATCCGAATTGGATTCGGCGTTAGCCAGTCTCTTTCCCAATGTCTATGTGTAATATTTACAATGTTTTTAAACGAAAACTCAAACACACAACGAATGCATAGGTAGGTACTAGTAGGTAGTCCAGTGATAGCAGGATACTAAGGTGATTAATTGCAATTGGGATCTTTCCTTTTTCTAGAAGTTGCCCAGAGCCAACCTCGGTGTTTTGTGCCCGGAGATTGCCAAAGACTGCGTGAGATAAAACGTTAAACAGGGTCAGAGGGCTAATATTAGGTTATTTCCTAGGTATGAAATCATTAAAATGATAATAACATATGGAACCATAGAGCAACACCGGAGGTGAGTAGCCATATGCAGGCTTTCCCCTCTGTCAAAGTACAAACCCAAATGGGCGACCTGTCGCCTAGATGTTTTTAATGTGTGCGTGAAATTGTCTCTGTATTTTGTTAAAGTCAAAGTGTGAGTTTCGTAGTAATAGACGATTTTTGTGGAATGCGTGTGTGTTGCACGCATTTCCCCCCGCAAAAAATGACAGACTGTTTTGGATCGGTAATAAACGCTATGGCTACTCCCCTCCAGCGTAGTATTATTACTTATTCTCTGCCTCCAGTTCGCCGCGGCTGGTGGCCCGTGTTGCTCTATGTATGGAACTTATGAATTGGATATAAAGTTTATAAAAAAGGCACTACTGAAATTTTATTTTTTTTGTTTGCATGCTCATTCTATTGCCATAGCTTTAAAATCTGTCCCCATAACAAAGAGAGCGATTCAAAAATGTACCACAAAGAAACTATAAGAATTTAACATGTCGTTAATTGAAACCTTAAACACTCGGATTTCTTGCAAAACGAATCTATTTTCTTGTTTTAGTGTCCCTCATGAATTGCAAAACAAAAACGTATTAAAATTCAGCGATCGTCCATCGGCATTAAAATATCGAGCGGTTTTGTGAGTCCGTTCAACCAATTTCAAGTTTGGCGGTTTTATTTGCGAAAAAAGACCGTTTCGTAATGCTGGCCGCCTGGTACTTTTGGTTGAGTATATAAAGTGTAACGTCGTAAAATTAGGGATTATTTCGGTTTCGTGTTGAATTTATCTTTAGCGTTTATGATCGCCTGGTACATTTGACTTTGAAGTGTTGATAAGTTGTGTTCAAGGAGAATTGATATCGAAAGACTTTTATTTAGATGTATGTACATACTTATTAAGTGAAATGTAAATTAATTTGTCTTCACTTAAAGCAGAAGGATAATTAAATTTAAAAAAACCTTATCTCTACGTTTCTTGACAGACATGTTTGTCTTGGTAATCAATCGTTATGTGTGAATTTTTAACATGTTATAAAAATGTTATCATCACCTTCGTTTATTCCACTTGGACTTGGAGATTCTACAGAACGGATTAACATGCTACACAGTAAACTTAAATAATAAAATGATTTATTTCACACGGGCGTCGATCTCTTATTTACTTTCGAGCAGCATAAATTCGTGCGCGCTGCGCACTACGACATTGGATGGGTATTTGAAATACTGATTTTCGTTTCACAGAGGTGCCAAAACACTCTTACCTACTCTATTTACATGGGGAAGAAATCTAAGTAAAAGTTATGAATAAGTGAAGTAAAATAACATTAAGAAATATCTGCGAAACAAAGTAAAATTGTAGTGGATTTAAACTTTACTTAGTAACATTAGTAAGGTTTATTATACTACTAACATCCTGTGTAAAACCCCTCCAACATCTCCTGAATTCTTACTATTATACTGAGCTAACGTGTAATTGCAATTCAAGTTGGGAACCAAAGAGTATACAAATACTACGTATTGGGAACTACCAAAATGTTGTTTCATTTGTTTATAACGAAAGCGCGTATGAAGAAACGAAACAAAGCAGTTTAGGTGCGCAATAAAAGGTCAACACGCCCGTATGTTTTTTTCATGATATAAAAAAGTTAATTACATTAATATTCATCTTCCACGGGTAGCTTCCCAAATTAAAATGTATATTAAATTACTCATAAATGAACATTTCTCTTTCTCTATGACCTTTTCATAGCAAGGTGATTGCCGTAATAGGTCATTGGACCTTGCGCCGCCATTTTGGGGTGTACGCCATCTTACCGAAACATTTCCGCGGATTTTTTTTTTAAATTACATTTTTATTTTAAAAAAAACATCCAACTGCGTCTTGCGCTTGCACGCAAAGAATTCTGTGCAATGAGAATGTTAAATAGATATGAAGTCAATGCTTTTCATCTTTTCGTATGAAAACGACTTGTAAATGGGGTGTGAAGATACAAAAATAATGAAAATTGGAGTTGCATTGTATGAGATAGAAAAATTTAAAAGCGACGAAAATCTGTGACTAACAAAGTTAATATTTAAAAAAATGGAAACAAAAATTAGACTTCCGGCCGGGTGTGAACCCGCGACCACTGAGATCTCTACTCCAACCGCTCTCCCAATTAAGCTACCGAAGTCCACAAGTTTCTTTCCATTTTCTCTTTAAAAAATAATTTATATACAAATACAATGTTATCTTGAAAATAAATATACTCTTTTAATACTCATTTATACAATTTCGTATTAAAAATATTAGCCCCCGTAGTTTTGGTGATGAAGTTAGAAACGGTTAAAAAAAAGATTTCAAATAAGAAATCTCAAGATATTATTGTACGGGATCCTGTACACGTGAATTTAACTCAGACTTCGTCAGTTTTTCAAACATTTAATTTGACTTCGTAGCATGAAATTGTAAGATTTTTTTTTCAATTACAATTTTTGCCGAATTAGCTATTATACGAGCCGGTTTGTCTCTGATTTAAAAAAACCTGTCGATCGAGTCACTTGATTGGCCATATTAGGATCATTATGTATTTGGAACTGTTCATTTGAAGGTCAATGAATGAAATATTGTTCAATTGTAGCTTTAAAAGTCCATATAACGTTAGTTAACACCTCAGAGGGAACTTCGTCCTAAAAATTTACACGTTTTGGGCTAACATTAATCTATCGATTTGTTGGGTTAATGTCTGTTAGGTTCTACGAATAAGTCGATAGTTGGGAACTTAGATGCAAAGTTCGATAAAAAGTAGCTCTATCGATCTTCACGCCTGTAGAAGGCAGAGGTAAATTCTTGCATTTGAGCGTTATGTTATTGAATTTTTTATGATTAATAAAAGATTTTTTTTTTTATATAATAAATGTGGTCAACAAGCGTGCAGTTGACATTGATGTTAAGTGATGACTGCAGCCTATAGACACACACACAATGACCAGAGGACAAAATGCAGATGCACTGCCACTCCTGAGGCATTAGGTGTTATGCCTCTGTGCCGGAAATTACAGAGCCGTACATTACCACCTGACCGGAACATGATAGTGCTGAATACTATCATTTAGCGGCAAGTATATTAGGTAATGTGGTGGTGCCTACGCCCGCGAGCTCCGTCACTGGAGCTCTACCACCAGTAAAAGTGATACTCTAGTTACATTACCAAACTCCGAAGTTGACACCGAGACTGAGAAGCTAAGTTAAATAATGGAGAAGTTGAAGTTGTTTTACCTCTGTGCCGGAAAATACGGAGCCATACATGACCACTTGAAAAGTACATTTTAGCGCTGAACACTGCCATTTAATAGAAAGAAGATTAGGTAATGCCTACGTTGGTGCCTTCATGTTTTCTTCAGAAGATAAGGTTAAGAACAGAAAAGAACAAATATAACTGGTCTACATTATTCATGAATTAAAACCTTTTATCAATCAAGGATACATTAATAAATAGACTAAACAAATAAGATATAGTCCACTCATCAAATGTCAATATTTACATAAACATGAGTCCGTGCCCGCCAATAAAAAATTACGAAATAAGGTCAAAAGATATCGAAGGGTACTTCAGTGATGATACAGGTTTTTGGAATTTTGACCAGGTACCATTATTATCTAATTTAAACATTCCTCTTGGACAAGGATTCTTTGCGGATGGCTGTTGCGCTCCATTAAGGGTGCAATGTGTGTGAACCCCATGTTTGTATCTGTGGAGATATGGTACAGGCAAACGGCTAACATGCTTTGGCATGTTGCCGTTGTTTCGGGAGACTCCCACGACACCACGCTTTAAATGACATTATTCAAAGTGTCTTGAACGTTCTACGAACGAACGTGAGTCTGAGTCGTACGGACGGTAAAACATCAGAATCAGATGGCCTAATGCGTTTGAGTTTTTAGTCCATGAGGCAGTTAAATCTGACTAAACAAGAGTTAAAGCTGTAATTCCGTGGATCGCGATCGATCGCGGCTGCGCGCGGCCGCTGACGTTGACGGCTTTCCCCTCTGTCAAAGTACAAGCCTAAATGGTCCTGTCGCCCAGATGTTTTAATGTGTGCGTGAAATTGTTTATGTATTTTGTTTGAGTCAAGGTGTGAGTTTCGTAGTAATAGACGATTTTTGTAGTGTTTATGTATCACACGTAGTTTCCCCGCAAAAAAAGACAGACTGTTTTGCTTCGATAAATTCGGTAATAAACCCTATGGCTACTCCCCTCCGGTCCGCCGCGGCGGCCGATGGCTCGTGTTGCTCTATGATCTCAATAGTTTACAGCCTACGGGCGCGGTCGGATATGTGATGGGTGACCGCTAGTGGTAAATTAAAATGCGCGTTCCCGTGCTTCGGAGAGCACGTTAAGCCGACGTTCCCGGTTGCTATCGATAGATAGCAGTCGGTAAACCTTGTCGGAGGCCTTAAGGATTCAATATTTTAACACTATGAGCATTACTCACCCATTAAACACACCAATTATGAAAGACGATTGTAATTTAGCATCTCAAAATTTCACGAGTCTGACACAGAACGTGGATCGTAAGGTTACGCTTCTAAATATCTATAATTAGCTTCAAAATTACGCGAATTTCGCAAAGTGTAGCCTCTAGTTGAATAACGAAGGCTGCTTGGGATTTATAATAGAAATCGGAGAAACTGTGTACCTAAATGGATGTTTTATTTCTGTCAACTAAAGCATCCAGTAAGAAACCCGTACCCACGAGAACAATGGCTGAGGGAAGGCGGTGGAAGGTGCCAGCCTATCGAGTTTAAAAAATAACCAAAGGAGATGTTGCAAAAATGTATGGACCTCCGGCCATGTATTGTACACAATATCATTAACAGGCAAAATCAATACAAAAACGTTTTTTACTGCATATTTTCACTTATTAAGTTTTGTTTGCAGTTACAAAATATTATTTGCAGTTAGAATTGCAACTCAAACCAACATGGCGAATATGGCGGGCGATGTCATTTTGACATTTTAATTTTTTAAATTATATAAAACTTGGAGAAAAAAGTAATATTTTCTGAATACTATCGAAATCGATTTCATGTGTTAATACTAAGAACTTAAACTAATCGATATCCAATTTAAAGAAGCGTCGGCTGTGTCGCCGACATGTTAAATATCGTTGAAAATGATAAAATCGTTTGAATTAAATGTGGTAGTAACTCTAAAATATATACTTGAATAAATAAATTGCATTTTTTTCGGATTCTTCTTTAATTTACCCATTTTTTGAGGATGTGTACGATCTAGAGCCGAGCTCGCAACATCTCCTTTGCAGCAATATTTACTGATATCTGCCGTACATATACCAACCTGACCCTCCCCAAACAATCAACATGCCTTCTCTCGAAAGCTAATCTCTTTCCCCTCTATTTCAAAGATAACCTGTCGCACAATCATGCTCGCCTAACGTTTCCAGCCTAAGCTTGATGTTATTTAAATAATATCTCATTATCGCCACATAAATTGTTTATTGTTTATATTTGAAATCAATTGTTATTCAACAATGTATGATGTCATGTTCAGTTTGAGATTATAGACAATGTAAACAACCTTCTCTACGGGAACTACTGGAGTAAACAAACATGGCTTTGAAAGCTACCATTTAATATTAACGGCAGATAGATCTACATCTTTAGCCTACTAGAATACTCATTATAATTTCAGCCAAATGATGTTCACTGATGTCAAATGATGTTTCGACGGCCCGGTTAGTCCAGCGGTGTGAGATGACCGTTTGATTCGAAGGGTCGCGGGTTCGATCCCCGCACCGAGACAAATGTTTGTATGGCCTACAGATATTTGTTTCGGGTCTGGGTGTTTGTGTATGTGTTGTATGTGTACAACGGCACCCACGACACAGGTTTATACCTACTGTGGGGCTGTAAGTGTAAGCGTATTTTATTTTTTTTATTTTTTATTTTACTGCTGAACAAAGCCTTCTAAAGCCCAACGTTATCTACAATAGTGTTGTGCGTGAATAGGGTGAGAATATACCATAATCGTCAATATCATCACGCCTATCATGCGGATAGGCGATGGCGATCGCAGTAGCGATAGTTTTATCGCCGGACACGGCTGCCCATCCCGCGTTATTTATTTGACCACCTGGTCACTGGCTCTCTTACCGCCACTAGTGTGTGGAGTGGTCACGTTTTGACGGCGACGCCAAATCCCGCGTCCCGTCGCTAACTAGAGTTCTACATAGTTATACTCACCAATAAAATGTACGACCGATATGAAACGCCAAAAAGTAACTTCACGCCTGTAATCCCCGAAGGAGTAGTCAGAGGTCAATGCATGCATTCAAGCATACATGCAAACACCCATGATTCGCCGGTTACGTTTTTTTTCTGGCCCATGTAACAGGTGGCGAGCCTGTTGACATCACCAAACTTCGGGGTACTGGGAAATATCCAGAAAATGGAAAAATCCCAATAGAACCAGAGATAAAGGACTTTACACCATTATTTATATTATATTAACTGCCTCAGTAGCGTAGTGGTAGCAGGCCACTACTATTGCGCTGGAGGTCCTGGGTTCGATTCCCGGGTCGGGAACTATCAGAGATAATGGTTTAAAATCCTTTATCTCTGCTTCTATTGGGATTTTTCCATTTTCTGGAAGTTTCCCAGTACCCCGGAGTTTGGTAATGTGACCGGAGATGGCAACAGGTTCGCCACCTGTTACATGGGCCAAAACGTAACCGACGAGTCGTGGGTGTTTGCATGTATGATTGAATGCATGCATTTACCTCTGCCTACCCCTTCGGGGATTACAGGCGTGAAGTTACGTTTTACACCATTATCTCTAACTCTCTACCCGGGAACCGAACCCAGGACCTCAGCGTAGTAGTAGTAGCCTGCTACGACTAGGCTACTGAGGCAGTCACCAAGCATAGTTTTAATGGTAGTAGAGCTAGTCGTAGGCATTACCTAATCTATCTGCCGCCAATTGGTAGTGTTCATCACTTTCGTGTTCCGGTTAGATAGTAATGTACGGACCCGTAATAACTATCAAAGAGACACAAAAACTAAGGTCTCAGGGTTGGCAACGCATCTGCATTTTAACCTCTGGTCTTTGTGTGTATATAGGCTGCAGTCATCACTTATCATCAATGTGAGCTGCATGCTAGTTTGCCACCTTCCTTAGAGTAAAAAACTGGTTGCCTGTAAAGTCGGTTTTACGGGCGAAGATTTTACGTGACAACGTCTTTTTCTCGGTAGAAAGGCATTCGCCGGTCCGGCAGGCCTCTCTCTCGTTCGGTGACTCATCGTTACGTTACCGGGTGTTACACTTTTTCATGAGTGACTCCGAGCCGCAACCTAATTTAAGACGTTGTCACGTCAAAATGTAATTTCATTACCAGTTATTACATTCATTGCTACAAGTTTTCTAAGCCAATCGCAAAAACCCTGATTATATCTTTAATGTAATTTAGATTATAAAACGATCAATTCACTCGATCACACTACACTGAGCGACAGATCAAGTACAACTTTATAGTGTTGTAATAGGGTATATTTCCATAGCTTGAAAATCTACTGTTAGATCTGTACATACAGTGACGTTCATACAATCAATTGCAACCCGATCACCTTGACCGTTGTTATAAATGATATGCCAGGTGGCAGGTACTTATCTAATGCACTGATATTGAGCTAAACGTTCAACATTTTGCGAGTAAGTTATTTTTTTGCAACATGCTAAGTTAGGTGAATTACTGCTGCTGGGGACTACACGTAATGTGAGATACACACAGACACAACACAACACAGAGAACTTAACCTAATATTATACGGATTTTTTTTATTAAGATAATAAAACGTCACCATCCGCTTTTTTAACTGGTGGTAGATCTCCAGTGACCGAGCTCACGGGCGAAGGCACCACCGCATTACCTAATTTACTTGCCGCTAAATGGTAGTGTTCAGCACTATCGTGTTCCGGTCAGGTGGTAATGTACAGCCCTGTAATTTCCGAAACAGAGGCATAACACCTTAGGCCTCAGGAGTGGTAACGCATCTGCATTTTGACCTTGGTCTTTGTGTGGTTGTCTATAGGCTACAGTCATCACTTAACATCCATGTGAGCTGCATGCTTGTTTGCCAATTCCTTTACATCAAAAAAAAATAATCCGCTCCTAATTTGCAATGCCATAACAGGGTCCTGTACCATACTAACCCATACCCCTACCACCTTTCACTAATTGAACATGGAAGCAAATAAAGAATTATGAATTACATTACAAGTAGTTCACATGCACGCCAAGGCAGTGCTATCACTATAATGCAGTAGATTGGATAGATAATTCTGTGCTGCCTGTTCGCTTGAGCTCCGATACTGGTGCTCTATCACCAGTAAAAAACCAGACAGTCTTATTTTTTTTTGTGACACCTTCGTCATATCATAATTGTTCATACCATAGAGCAACACCGGAGGGAAGTAGCCATATGCAGGGTTTGTCAAAGTACAAGCCCAAATGGGCCTATACCTGTCGCCTGGATGTTTAAATGTGTGCGTGATATTGTTTTTGTATTTTGTTAAAGTCAAGGTGTGAGTTTCGTAGTATTAGCCGATTTTTGTAGTGCGTGTGTGTGTTGCACGCATTTCCCCCCACAAAAAATGACAGACTGTTTTGCATCGGTAATAAACGCTATAGCTACTCCCCTCCGGTCCGCCGCGACCGATGGGCCGCGTTGCTCGATGGTTCATACGATTGTTTGTTGAATATGTTGAAAGGATCATGGCAAGATTTGTTCAGAAAAAATGAAAAAAAGGTACACGGTAAAACAGCATGAAAATATCAACCAGTGAACCTAAACAACATTTCCTGATACATAAAATATTTTTAACTCTCGAGAATAAAAAGTGTGAATTTGAACTTTAGTATGGAGTGCTTCTACTGTTGTTAGGAAAGACGATTTTTATTCCGGTGATTTAAATGTATTTTAAATACCAGATAATGTTCTTTAGGTTCCTTAGATAATATTTCTAATCCGTTTTACCTTGTACCTTTTTCTAACTTTCTTTATACAAATCAATGTATGAAACTTGCAATGATTCTTTAACTTCAAAATTGTTTATTAACACAAAACGTTAACGTATATATGTTTATTTATTCACCACAAAACATAATTGAGTTTGTTACCGGTTTGTTTCAAAGGTCAAACCCGTTTACCTTCCCATTTTTCATTACTCACCCCTCAGGGTATAATTTTGATGTATGATGTATTTTTAAACACCCATTTAAGAGTGGCCCTTCAATAGATGGTCGAGATAAATTTGTGAAGATCAGTTTAATACTAGTGATTAGTGGATTTGCATTGAATGTAAGAGCAATTTCCACCCTCATTTCCAATTTTAACCCTGTAATAAATATCACAGAGACATAACAACGAAGGTCTCAGGGGTGGCAACTCATCTGCATTTGACCTCTGGTTTTTGTGTAGGTGATAAGCTGCAGACATCACTTTTTTACGTTTTTACTGGTGGTAGAGCTCCAGTGACGGAGCTCGCGGGCGTAGGCACCACCGCATTACCTAATATACTTGCCGTTAAATGGTAGTGTTCAGCACTATCGTGTTCCGGTCAGGTGGTAATGTACGGCTCTGTAATTTCCGGCACAGAGGCATAACACCTAATGCCTCAGGAGTGGCAGCGCATTTGCATTTTGACCTCTGGTCATTGTGTGGGTGTCTATAGGCTGCAGTCATCACTTAACATCAATGTGAACTGCACGCTTGTTTGCCACTTTTATAACATAAAAAAATAAATAAATAAAATAATCACTTAACATCCGTGTGAACTGCATGCATGTTTCCTACCTTTATTACAAAAAAAAGCGAGACTTCAGAACCGCACTGCGACTTCACTTTGCCTTGTAATCGAACTTTCAACGTTTATTATGTTTTACTGGTGGTAGAGCTCCAGTGACGGAGCTCGCGGGCGTAGGCACCACCGCATTACCTGATTTACTTGCCGCTAAATGGTAGTGTTCAGCACTATCGTGTTTCGGTCAGGTGGTAATGTACGGCCCTGTAATTTCCGGCACAGAGGCATAATACCTTAGGCCTCAGGAGTGGTAACGCATTTGCATTTTGACCTTGGTCTTTGTGTGGGTGTTTGCCACTTCAATTACATAAAAAAAAAAAAAAAAAAAAAAAAAAAAAAAAAAAAGCTTTTACCACTAATTCTGATCTGGGAATCTTATCCAAAATCGAGTTTATAAATAACTAGCGGACCGCCCCGGCTTCGCGCGGTGCAATGTTGCCTACCCTCTCCTATTCGTCTTAGCGTGATGATTATACGTAGATATAGCCTAAAGTCTTCCTCGATATCTTTTATAGTTTAGGCAGCGTACGCAAAATAAGTAACTTTTCTGGTTGATTTTTTACACCTTGTGTCTGAAAAACCCAAATATCTTACGGAACCCTATTTTTCCAAAATAAAATATAGCCTATGTTACCCGTGGATAATGTAGCTTTCGAATAGTGAAAGAATTTTTAAAATCGGTCTAGTAGTTATTGAGACTATTCATTACAAACAAAAAAATATTACCTCTTTATAATATTAGTTTAGATTCGTTTTCTTTACAAGCGTAGGCATTTTAATAATGCGCTTTGTAACACAAAACTTATGACAGAGCCTTAATTTCGAATGAAAAAGACGGACACTACAATTTTATTTATACGTTCAGATATTTAAAATCTGTTTTAGTGTTTAATACTTCGAGGAAAAAGACTTCAATAAATACTTTTTTGATCGTGTTGTTGCTCCATCTTCATGTGTTATTTATTCTCAGAAATTATATCGATTATATATATTATATATATTACTTGGCTTTTCTGTAACGTAACTTCACGCCTGTAATCCCCGAAGAGGTAGGCAAAGGTAAAGAGAAGTTCCACCCTCACCGACTGGACGCCTGGCAAAGTTCAACGGTACGGTTCTCACGTTCGTTTTTGCCCAGAACGTGTAAATTGTGGAATGAACTTCCCTCTGAGGGGTTCCCTCGGTGCTACAATATGGGGTTCTTCAAAAATGGCGTCAAAAGAGTCCTTCAGGACTGGCAGCGCGTTGGCGACTCCCCTGGTGTTGCAAATGTTCATAGGCGACGGTGACTATTTTCCATCAGGTGGCCCGTCTGCTTATCTGTCAATCCATAAACAAAAAAAAATGCATACATTCAAGCATACATGCAAACACCCACGATTCGCCGGTTACGTTTTTGGCCCATGGAGGCTCCATTTGGAGCTTGTTGCCATCTCCGGGTACATCACCAAACGCCGATGTACTGGGAAACTTCCATAAAATTGAAAAATCCCAATAGAAACAGAGATAAAGGATTTAACCGTAATCTCTGATAGCCCCCGATCCGGGAATCGAACCCAGGACCTCCAGCGTAGTAGTAGTGCCCTGCTACTACTAGGCTACTGAGGCAGTAATTTTGTATAGGATTTTTGGTGGCAGATTTTTTCTATAGGACCACCATTACAGTATCCAACAAAAAATATTGCATATCGACCTTACGAAAGAGACTTTGGCTTATTTCGGGTCTGTAGAGCGTTATCTCCTTCGCATCTTACCTATGTGACGTTTGTCGACCATTTTGATCGAGTTTTGACCAATACCGTGCTAGTTCGTTGACTTCCAGCCCCAAAGGCCATGACTTGACTCTTTTTGACATTGTATGCTAGGCCATGAGCAGATGCATAAGCTTCGCACGTAGCTAGCAGTTTCCTCAAACCACATATAGAAGCACTCAGCAGCACCATGTCATCAGCATAGCTAATGTTATTGATGCTGATGCCATCAATGTAACAACCCATTCGGGTGCTGCTGAGTTCCTCAATCAGCTCGTTTACATACAAATGAAATAGCGTAGGTGAAGTCAACCCCCCCTGCCTCACCCCGCACTCCAATCCGTAAGATCTAGACATCTAACATTGTTGACCTGGTTTCTATACCAATATTTGAAGATATTTATGAGTTCAGTAGGCAAATGAGCTTTTTCAAGTTTATTCCATAGAATATCGTAAGAAACCAGGTCAAATGCCCTAGACAAGTCTAGAAAACAGGCGACGACAGGCGTATTACGCCGTGTGTAATATGTGATAGTATGCTTAAGGCACAGCACCGCAGTTTCTGTCGACAATCCCGTCCGGAAACCAAATTGGTTGTCATGCAGTTTTACATGTGTATTTAACTGGGCATTGAGCACGCCATCAAACACTTTTGAAATTATTGTTGCCAAAGATATAGGCCTATAATTGTTTTTGTCTGCAAGATCGCCAGTTTTATTTTTGACCACTGGTATCACTATCGTACGCATCATGTCGACAGGCAAGTAACCGTGCCCTAAGCAGGCATTAAAAAGTAAATAAAGTACTCGAGGCAAGTGTGGATCCGCGAACTTTAGATGTTCAATACTGAACCCGTCGTGACCAGGCGATTTACCCTTAGACATTGCTTGAATTATCCTGGCTATGTCTTTGATTGTGAAAGATACTTCCCGTTTCGCGCCAGGCTCAATATTTTGCACAGATTGCGAAGGACCCAGAGGCGACTCAATGGAAAAGTGATCTACAAATAGGTTAGCAATACCTTCCGGTTCCTTTACCCCATCAACACTCATCGGGAGACCAGGCCTACATTGCAACCTATTGGTGTGTTTCCAGAAGGAATTGAAGTCTTTTCTAGATTGATGTACAACTAGAATGTCAATTTTAATTTGATTTTGATGATTTTGACACCACTTCAGTCGAGACTGAAATATTCTTCTAGCTAGACACATTTCATATGCCTGGCCCTAACTAGGTTTTCCATACCACTCCCACAGGGTAAATTTCAGCCTAGCCTTCCGATGCACTTCAGCTACATGCTTGTTCCAACCCACTATTATCCTATTTGGACGTTTTTTAGAGTCACGACTCGCCAAAGAAGACACCTCAAGGGCCTGAACAATATTTGTATACAATTTTTCCATAACAGTTTTATGACTATTGTCAGAGTATGTCTCGTCACAACAATGTTGAAACTCGGTTGGAAAGTCTATGATTCTCAAACGTTTGTGACATTCTCTCCTATACATGTCAATTTGATCACAAGTCCTTTCCCCCCATACGATGTTATTACGGGTAACAGTTGTGGGTGGTTTAGTAAATAGAATGGTGTTTAAGTCACACTCACATACAAGTATTACTAGTGGATTATGATCCGACCAAAAGACGTCATATAAAACATAAACATTTTGTATAGTGTTAACTGCCGTTTTAGTAGCTATACAATGGTCATGCCACCTCTTAGAGCCGTGAGCCTCACTAACAAAAGAGTACGTGTCTGATGATATACCTAATATATCCATATCAATACATGACCACTCTTGATCGGAGCAAAAACCCACCAGCTCCCGATGAAATCGCTCATGAGGATGCGCATTATAGTCCCCTAACACATATGCACAGTCTACATTACAGCTGTCTATAATAGCACTTACCGCACTAAGAACATCCGTAAAGTCCACTAGATTGTTTAGTTCATCTGTTGGCATATATACACTCACTACTACGAATGACTTTTCATTCAGCACTACCTTGATCGCACACACACGCGTATTTTTGCACTCAATGATACGCACGGCACGGAACAAATTTCGCCTCCAGAGTAATGCTTCTTACTGGTGGTAGAGTTCCAGTGACGGAGCTCGCGGGCGTAGGCACCACCGCATTACCTAATATACTTGCCGCTAAATGGTAGTGTCCAGTACTATCGTGTTCCGGTCAGGTGGTAATGTACGGCCCTGTAATTTCAGGCACAGAGGCATATCACCTAATGCCTCAGGAGTGGCAGCGCATCTGCATTTTGACCTCTGGTCATTGTGTGGGTGTCTATAGGCTGCAGTCATCACTTAACATCAATGTGAACTGCATGCTTGTTTGCCACTTTTATTACATAAAAAAAAAAAAAAAAAAAACGCGACCCCACCGTGAGGTCGACCTCGTAACATGCCCGCCTTGGTGTCCATCGCCGATACGCCCGTGTAACCAAAGTCACTACTTATAGTGTTGAGAAATGGTAGCTCTTCCATGGTTAACCACGTCTCCTGGAGTGCAATAATGTCGCATGTCTTACATAATATATATCACGTATGTTATCAATTGAACGCTTAACATTTTTGCAATTAAATGTTACAAGTCTGTTTATGCTTTTATCCATAGTTTTTTTTTTTTTTTATAACCACGTGACATTGCAGTTCTGTCAATCACACACCGTCATTGCAACTATAAAAATGTAAAAGTTGTATAAATTGCTCAATTTAGCGCTTGCAAAAACCACTCACATTCTTGTATGTTTATTGCATTGGATTTATTTATAACATGCATAAATTAAAGACCTATATCTGTAGAAAAAACCGTGCGAATAAAAGACTAAAAGAATCAGGTGAATCGATTTTATTGTTGCTTTGCAAACTGATACCAATATCTCACAAACATATCGTAGATCGTAAGCGATTTACTCGGTAAAGCGTTACAGGCGAGGTCGGGTGTGTGATGGGTGACAGCTAATGGCAAAGTAAAATGCGCGTTTCCGTGCTTCGTCCACGTTAAGCCCTCGGTCCTGGTTGCTATCGATAGATAGCAGTCGTTAAACCTTGTCGGAGGTTTTATGGGCGGTTTGAAAACATCCGACAGCGGGTTGGCCACTAACCCGTATATCCATCAATCCGCATTGGAGCAGCGTGGTGGAGTAAGCTCCAGGGGAGGCCTCCCCCCAAAAAGAGGAGAGACTCGTGCCCAGCAGTGGGGCGTTTAATGGGTTTCCATTATTAAGCATAATTTTCTCGGGATATTTATAGATATATAATATTTCGTTTATAAAGTGACATTGTTCATAAGTGAGTGGTTGTGATTCGGTCGGTAGTTCACATAAAATAGTATCACGTTCGGCCCAAGGCCGTAGGAAACGAGTTTCGGGTATTCGCTTATGTATATTTTGTTCATGGTAGTTTTTACTAAATCGCCTGCATTCAGATGTTACTTTTTATGTCATCAAGTGGCAAACAAGCATGCAGTTTACATTTTTTTTTATGTAATGGAAGTGGCAATCAATCATGCAGTTCATATCGATATTAAGTGATGACTGCAGCAAAGACCAAGGTCAAAATGCAGATGCGTTACCACACCTGAGGCCTTAGGTGTTATACCTCTGTGCCGGAAAATTACAGGGCCGTACATTACCACCTGACCGGAACACGATAGTGCTGAACACTACCACTTAGCGGCAAGTATATTAGGTAATGCGGTGGTGCCTACGCACGCGAGCGCAGTCACTGGAGCTCTACCACCAGTGAGAAACACATTGATGGTAAGTAAGACTGTAGCCTATGAACATCTACTGGAACCAGAGATTTCAATGTAATATGAGCCGTAATACCTGAGGCTTCAAGAGTGGCAACGAATCTGCCACTCTTGAAGCCTCAGGTATTACGGCTCTGTGCCGGAAATAACAGGTTCGCACACTTCGACTACAGAGCCTATAATGTCTAGTCGATGGCCGTACATTTCCACCTGACCGGAACACAATACCGACCGACCGACCGACATAACAACACTCAAGGGTGGCAACGTATCTGCATTTTGACCTCTGGTTTTTGTTTAGAGGTCTATAAGCTGCAGTCATCACTTAACATCAATGTGAGCTGCATGCATGTTTGCCACCTACTTTACAAAAAAAAAACAATGTGAACTGGATAGTTTTTCGCCTCAATATAATCATAGCACTGCTTACATTCCTTTTACCATTCGCAAAAAAATCGTGTAAGTAAAACTTAACTAGCTCTTGTTTTTCTTTTAAACTTCGAAGCAAAGGGAACAATACCGACCACGAATGTCTCTTAATACCGCATTATTATTAATGCAATAAATGTTACAAAAGAAAAAAGTAACGAATTTGTTTCATATAATAATTGGTGTAAAGTATTTCAGAATCGACACTTAGGTAGGTATACGACATTTTTGCTAGTAGCGTGTCTTTTAAATTGGAATAAAAATGGTCCAGCGCGAGTCGACCTGTGACTTTAATTTAATGGAAGACTGGTCCATGATTTCAGGTTATGCAATCATTACTTCTTCACGGCTGTATTCCCCGAAAGGGTAGGCAAATGCAAAGAGCTCATTGATACGTATCTGTGAGGACATGACGTGCAAACTCCGAGGGTGGCTCTAGGACAATTCCGAATAATACCAAAATCCCAATAGCATTTAACCTTGCTCGGACTTGGAATAGAACCCATTTTTACATTAAAAAACTCGGGAATCAGCCTCTGTACACTGGACTACTTGCAAGATTCTAAGCCTTCGTGTGCCACCAAAACAAATATCGTGTTAAAAACACATTATGTTCAGAATAATCGTACCTCGTGCCGTATACACATTATTTCTTGTTATTTTTGGTAATATATTATATAATTATATAAGTAAAGAGAAATATTGACTAAATATAAGTAGCTGCGACCTCGGTAACCGTTAATTGGTGGCAGAGTTCCAGTGTCGGAGCTCGAGGGCGTAGGCTCACTTGTTTTTTAGTGAACTAACACCCATATTCTAAGTCGTAATATCGACCTTAACTCAACCTTTCTCAATGGAATTGGTATTCTTAGTTGTAACTAATAACGTCAACTCGACATTTTGCCTCCGTTTGAGGCAAGAAAGCAATTGTCAAACTCAAAAGTACTCGTACGTCACGACCTACCTTGAAGTTTAGAGGAGTATTTACAATTACGCCATATTCTTGCGCTCAATAAGTTTTTCGTGTCGAAACTGTCTGGAAATATAATTAAATAACATATTTTCTATAAATATGGGTTTTCAAGCTTTGTGAATTATCTATCGATATTATTTCGATCGCTCACTATGGGCCTCATAAGAACGCTCAAGGTCACTCCGAGAGCAATGGAGAGGGCTATGCTCGGAGTCCAAAGTAATCGATTCACAGATCGCACTACGGCTTTACTTAAAGAAAAGTATGCTTAGAACTTTCAGTTAAGTACAGGGTTTGAGGTTTAGGGTAGGAGCCGCTTCGCGAGAGTCTAAATAGGACGTGAAGCGTTGTGTTTGTCAATTTCCAAGTCTATCGATTTGGAGAACAAAAAGTTTTATAGAAAATTAAAACCTGTCAGGTCTCAGGGTTGGCAACGCATCTGCATTTTGACCTCTGGGTTTTGTGTAGATGTCTATAGGCTGCAGTTATCACTTAACATCAATGTGAACTGCATGCTTGTTTGTTACCATGGTAACATAAAAAAAAGCTCTTAGAGGATGGACTCTCAAAAATCCTTTACGTTACTCTAAGAACATTACCAGGCCGCGGCCAGGACCTATCGTTGTGCCAATTTTTGAGGGAGGCCTTTGTCCAGCTGTGGCCATCTTGGCTGAAATGATGAAGAACATTACACATCTTCCGAATATCGTGAATTGCCCTCTAGATTGTCTGGCAAAATCTTCACATATGGATCTTCACTTCCTTATATAATTATATACTTTTTTTGCAATTATTTTTAGATTAGGTGCGTTTTAGGCTTAAGGGAAAAACATAAAGTGTATTTTTATTACCTATTCTATTAGAATTCATAATTATAAAGTCCCTTTCAATACTCGAGGACTGAAAAATATCTATAGCAAGTGACATACATGTCAAATAATGACCTTAACCCTCTATGCACTCGGGTCACGAAGGTGTTATACCGACAAGGTCAATGCATTGCTGTCTCTGTACTAGGTCACACACTGGTATTATACACATATTGTAAACATATCTTCACGATTGTACTTCATGTCATACGTACAGTCATGCATATTTTAATTTAACCAGTGCGAAAAACAACCACAGAGTTTAGATGGATTAACATCACTTAAAAGTGATGACTGCAGCCTATAAAAATCTTCATGAAAACCATTTTGAATGGTGGTAGAGCTCCAGTGACGGAGCTCGCGGGCGTAGGCACCACCGCATTACCTAATATACTTGCCGCTAAATGGTAGTGTTCAGTACTATCCGTGTTCCGGTCAGATGGTTATGTACGGCCCTGTAATTTCCGGCACAGAGGCATCACCTTAGGCCTCAGGAGTGGTAACGCATCTGCATTTTGACCTTGGTCTCTTTGTGTGGGTGTCTATAGACTGCAGTCATCACTTAACATCAATGTGAACTGCATGCTTGTTAGCCAGCCACTTCCATAGCATAAAAAAAACCAGAGGTCAAAATGTAGATGGGTTGCCACCCCTGAGACCTTAGGTGCTTTGTAATATTTATTACTTAATATCTCCATGATAGTTATTACGGGGCCATACATAACCATTTAAACGGAATACGACTGTGCCGGACCGGGATATCTGGCGCTCCACACTCTCTGCCCACCCCGTTAGGGACCTGGCGTGAAGATACATACAAACGATGGTGCTGAACATAGATAGGTTATAGGCTGGTGGCAGATAGATTAGGTAATGCTTAGGTAATGCGGTGGTGCCTACGCTATCGAGTCCATATACCTACCTACTAGAATTCTTCCACCAGTATGTAAGTACAAGTTATTTGATAGAGCGGGAGCCAGAATCATTCTCATGTTGATGAAGTAGATTCTGTCATACAGAATCTAGCTGTTTCCATATAGATAAGCATACACAGTACCTATATAATTCAAGTAACAAATAATTAATTGAATTAGCACGCGCCGGTAGGAACGTGCGCGGTGACCTTGCCAGCGGTTTACCTTTATTGGTCATCTCGGGTGACGGTACATGATAGATCACTAGCGAACATTTATGACTCTTTTGTATTCCTGATATCCTGGTAACTATTTTAGCTCGTGACAATACTCATTATTTAATAAATGTCTTTGCCTTTGGTGGCGTCGTGTGGCGGGTTGCTCACTTCCCTCTAAAATGGTCGAGGAGGGCAATGGCTGTCACATGCGTCATACTCGTGAACGGGTGCTGTTGGTGGGACTGGTCTGTTCTGGTTTGCAGGAGCTACATCACATTTAGTAGATAGCAGTTTATTTGCATCTACGCTATGGACGTTCACATTATTTGATTTTTCACTATAATTTGTACTAGATTTAAGCTCTCATTTAAAAGAGATCTTACTGAGTTTGTTGGGTAGCGGAGTTCTTCTCAGTAGTGACTGCACTTGGAACTCTGCTTAGTGAATAACTTTGATCTTAACAAATAAGTTTTTCTTTTTCTTCATTTATCATCATTGAAGGAATTGAAAAATTTTGTGATTATTATATTTTAACATGATTTTGCTTTTACTTTATGTAATGGTTATTCACTCTAGGTATTTTATATATTTCTTGACGTTTTGAAAGTATGTATCGTAAAGATCTATTCGAAATAAAAAATATTTTCTATTTCTATTTTCTAATGAAAAAGAAACCGATCAAAATAATAGTAGTAAACACATGACCAGATTCCGAACCGAATCCGCTCTCGCTACACAGTACACATGACCGGAATCTGTCCGCGGGACCGAATTTGCCGACTAGACAAGCGCGAGCGTACTGTATGACTGACTTGATTAATAATCGTTATGTCCGCCGGACTCCTCTACACACGTCCAGATTTGGTTCAGAGCGTACAGAATCCGCTGTCCGCTCCGTACCAAAGCCGGATGTGTGTTAGGGCTATAAGTAGACATAGTCAGACGGATTGTATTTTGTTGTTATAGGTCCATGTTTGGCAGCCGTATGTGAGAGTTGGTAGTATACAAGTGTCCATTATAGTCTTTTTCAGATAAAGGGGGAACGACCCTTTTAGAATCTCTTTTAAGCTCCAAAACTTTTTCCAGCTCATATTATATTTAGTCGGCGTTCAACTTCTTCTTCGTTATTGTCTCTGAATGATATTAGTTTGCCGAGATATATGTAGCTGTTTACATACTCCAGGGTTTTGCCATATAGGCTTATTTTATTCGTATTACTGTTTGTCATTACCTTGGTCTTATCTTGATTCATTTTGAGTCCTACCTTTTCACTTTCTACTCTTAAGGAGTTTATCATTTTTTCCAGAATTTGACTTGTTTCAGAGAATATAACGATGTCATCGGCGAATTTAAGATGCGTGAGTCGCTTCTCATTAACATTGATTCCTTGCGATGGCCACTGTAGATTATCGAAGATGAGCTTAAGTACGGCTATAAACAGTTTAGGCGACAGAGGGTCGCCCTGCCTCACTCCTCTGCATATTGGTATGTTCGTTCCTCTTTGTTCTAACTTGACCCTGCTGGTACTTCCATTATAGATATTTTTTAAAACCTTTATGTATATTTATCATGTATGTGGCATTTTTCTAGGGCTTTCCATATAGAGTTATGTGAGATCGTGTCGAAGGCTTTAGCATAATCTATGAAAGCTATATAAAGTGGTCTATTAAATTCCTTATACTTTTCTATGATTTGTTGCATAACATGTAAGTGGTCTGTTGTTGATAAGTCAGAACGAAAACCCGCTTGTTCGATCGACTGATGCTCTTCAATTGTTGGAGTCATCCTGCTTTGTAAAATTGATGTAAATACATCAATTTTACAAAGCAGGATGGCCCTCAGGCCCGGAGGAATAGGCAGAGGTAAATGCGTGCATTCAAGCATACATGCAAACACCCACGACTCGCCGGTTATGTTTTGGCCCATGTAACAGGTGGCGAGCCTGTTGACATCTCCGGGCACATTACCAAACTTTGAGGTACTAGGAAAATTCCAGAAAATGGAAAAATCCCAATAGAACCACAGATAAAGGACTGTACACCATTATCTCTGATAGCCCCCTACCCGGGAATCGAACCCAGGACCTCAGCGTAGTAGTAGTGGCCTGCTACAACTAGGTTACTGAGGCAGTTTATATGTTTCTGTTCTATTTTTAATATTTCACTTTATACGTAGTGAAGCAACCGGGCCGCTAGTCCAGTATATTAAACAGTGAGCTAACAATCAACAACAAAGTTGTTTGTTATTCAATCAGATAAAAAATACACGCTCCTTGACAGCGATTTTCCTTTAAGAGTCATCTTCTTAAAGCACACATTACGCATAGCATCAGCTGTTCTGAGTCATACATATAAATATGTTTACTATTTTTTATGTGTATTCACGAATTTTAAAAATTCTCATGACGTCTCTTTTTCTTTTCTCTTTACTCTTTGTTATCAAATTTTTTTAATACATAAATTTTTATTTAATATTAAAAATTGTTTAATATAAAAAATGATCCAGAATGACAAAGACTGTTTGTTTCGCTGTCGAATGACATGTAGTGTGTACATGAATACAAATTAAATATTATGAACATTTTAAAGAACCATAATAAGAAATATACATTTGCTCAGGTGTTTTTCAGTTTGTCTTGTTAATTATTCGAGCGTTATGTCATTTTGACTTTGAACACGAATATAAAAACGCTCTTCAAATATTATTGTAAGTTATTTTTCATTAACGCGTAAAATCCTTAAACCAACTTCTTATAATATGATAATTAATTCGTTGATTCCGCACAAATGGAAGTTTTAAGAAGGACTAATACTTTTTTTTATAAGTAACTAGCGGCCCGCCCTGGCTCCGCACGGGTGCATTAAACATTAGCAGCGAGGCTACCTGTAGGTATACCCTTCCCTCTCCAATCCCGTAGCGCTTAGCTCCCCTTTTAATTTCGTTATATTAGGTTGGGGAAAAAGTTTCTTCGCATTACGTTCTTTAAAATTTTAACTTTCAATGATACCAAAACCAGCCAGATACAAATACTACAGCCAAAGAGATTTTATTACAAGTTCATACATACTATAATGCGAAAAGACTTTTTCCCCAACCTATTATGTAGCTACTATTGCCGTAATGTTTCTAACAACAACCGTTTAGTTGGTAGGGGGGAGAACACTTGACTTTAACGAATCAGAATCAGAATCAGAAACTCATTTATTCATTTAGGGTGACAGGCACCTCTTATGACACGTCAAAAACAAACAAAATAAATTAAAGCGAATAACAATTGATATACATGTCAAACAAGATAAAAAATATATGTAAAGTCAAGAATATCACTAAGATAAAACTAAATGTCATAAACTAATGTAAAAAGTATATCAGTAGAATGTCTCTTTTCCCCTTTACAAACTGACAACAAAGAGTAAAAAGAAAAGAAAAAGAGTCATTCTTTGTCATTCACCGGCAAAGTTCCAAAGGCCAATATGATCTGAGAAAAACTTGCCGGAAAAAACTCAGTCGGCTCGTTTAAAAATATCTCTTAGGTATATTTTTACAATTTTCCATAATTTAAACAAGCTTAAAATTAACAATATAATATCAACATTACACTTTAATTATTACATTTAACACCTTTGTGGAGCTAGATCAGCATTTAGCCAAACATTTCTATCCTTGAGATAGTCCTCGAGTTTATAGTAAGCCTTTTTACATAGAGTGCGTTTAATTAATGCTTTGAATTTACCATCGGTGAGTTCAGCAATCCCGGCTGGGATCTTGTTATAAAATTCTACACTATATTTTAGGAAAGATGTATTAGTTTTCGTCAGTCGAAAACTTGGCAGAGACAACTTGTTCTTATTCCTCGTATTATAACTATGCCTATCGGAGATTTTATCAAACAGATGTAGATTTTTCCTCGCGAAAAGTATATTTTCATAGATGTAATGGCAAGGGACTGTCATCATATTTATTTCTTTAAATAGTTCTTTCAAAGAATCACGACTACGAAAATTGACACTTTAAAGCTCAATAAGTCGCGAACAAATAACTTAATCCAAAAATAATGGTAGCACACCCGTAACAGTTTTAAAAGACCTATCCAACAATATCCCACACTATAAAGAAAACGAAAAATTAAAAAAATATCCGTGCGTTACACGTAGGGAACACTAAATAATGTTATTTTTCACGTTTTTATTCTACCACTTTGTCGGCGTGATTAATGTGTATATTTGTGCCAAATTTCAAGTCTCTAGTACCATCTAATAGTTTTTGCGTAAAACCGCGGACGGACAGACAGACAGACAGACAGACAGACAGACAGACAGACAGACGGACGGACGTGGCGAAACTATAAGGGTTCCTTGTTTACTACGGAACCCTAAAAACTGAGAAAAGTACACGTATGCCTATAAAGATACATAGTACATTTGAAGAAAAAATATAAACACAAAGCAATAATTATCGCTGACAATTTGCTTTAATCGGATCACGTCTAAAATGAAATGACCGCATGAATGACATAACAACATGCATTTACTGTCAACACTGAAAAAAGTTTCAATTTGACAGCAAAATAACCATTTACAAAATGATCCGCCCTTGATTGAATTCATTTTTCCTGACTCTTTGTCTCTTTGTCTTTGATTTATAACCCTAGCATATAATAGGTAGTATATAATTACAATTAAATCTTTATTATTTTTTACTTTTCAGTTTTGAAGTCGGTTTTTCTTAACGTAGTTATATTTATTTAATACTTTTTAGTTTATTGCTGCATGCGAATTAGATTAATGTTCACATCTGTTAAATTTGTAAAATCTGACTCTTTTAGCTTCGAGACAATTAGATACCTAATTTAAATTCTTTAGGTGTGTCGATACACAATTATTACACGACTATACGAAATCAATGAAAAAATTCTATCCACGAAGGAGTAAATAAGCTGTGTTGTGTCGTCGATGAGTTAATGTGTCATTGTCACTTGTTGTCATCTTGTTGTCATGCGCATTAGGACTATCTAGTACTTCAGTGGATTCAACACACTGTATGACAACTCGCCGTCTATTCTTATTCCTTTAGTCTGAGGTGAAAGTATGTAAAAAAATGCTCATAAAATAAAAACTGATGGGCCTATCTGAACCAAATTCTTATGGGACCAATTCGAAACTATTCCGCATCAAACAAAAAAAGAATTACGTAAATCGGTCCAGAAATCTCGGCGAAATTCGCGACCATACATAAAAAAAAAATATATATATACCGGCCGAATTGAGAACCTCCTCGTTTTTTGAACTCGGTTAAAAAAAAGTGGGGCGTATTACCCGGTTTCATTCTAATTACTGATTTGATTAATTGATTTAAATGGTAAGTTATTGAAGCAATTGTCTCTTAGATTTCGCAATATCACACACATTTTTCTTCAAAATAATTGAAGTCAACCACAAAAACTTATATGGGTTAATAAGGTTACAATTTTAAGTGGTATCAACATGCTAACTCACAACACCGGTGTACCAGGCATACATAAATCAAACGAAGCATACATATTAATACGTCAGCAATTAATACGCGTCAAGCGAAGAGCGTTGACGGTCAATTCAACCTTCCATTTTCTCATGCTACCCGCATTATGAATATGCAAACACTTTTAATGGCCGCATGTAAAGTTTAATTGTCTTTGATTTAAGAATCTGCGACGCGTCAAGATGTTATCCTAATGTTTAATTTTACATGTTAAACATCCCTTGTTTAAATAATTTATGCCAAGGAAGTCAACTGAGTCCTCCAAATAATGACAGCCTAAGTACAATGGCTACCTGGTATCTTTTCTTAAATATTTTTAACTTGTCATATTTTTGTTTCTCCTATTGGAGTTTATTGCGTTTTTGAAAATGTAATTATCTGAGAAGGATAGAGTTAGATACTGGCATTTTAATGTGGTTCAATGGCATTATTGTAACATCGTTATGTATAGTAAAAAAAAATATTCCACACCAACATTAATTCACAGCTCTAGTAGTTCGCAGTGTAAATCCCCAGGCGCTCCACTAAGCAGTGTAAGTCCAATTCGCGTAATTCGGGGTTCACCTTTGCATATAAATACTAGGTTCAAATTACTCGATCACTTGGATAACATAATTATAGGTAAATGAATAATGTGTACTCAAACTCAAACTTCTCGTCAACAAAACCAAAAATAAAAATAAAACTCGGAAATCGCGTAAAACGCGGTAGCGTAAGTCGGGGTGTTAACGTGCTTTATAAATATAACATTATCGAGGTATAAGATATCTAAGGCGCGTCTGAGACAGAATAATCAATTTTTTTTTCGAGATTCAGTTCTGGATTCCGAATCTGAACTTTGAGATTGTATATTTCTTTAAAAAAAAATGGAAAAAAAAATTTGACTTCAGGCGAGACTCGAACTGAGATTGTAGTCGACTTCCTATTCCATTGCGTAATTCGATTTCTTGTCAGGTACCGATTACCTAAACAAAGAAGGCAATTAAAGAATCATTGATGGCACGTTTACTGAAAATCAATTCTGTTGGTCGAAGTCAGTGTACCTACCTTGATCACGAATGTCCGTTACGTCTACTTCAGACCGTTTGAAAGAAAGGTCTGAACTTTAAAAAAGGCTTAGGTTGCATCAAAATATTTGTTTTTTTATGGAGTTATGGTGAAGCGCGCGTGGCCCTTGGCTGGTGTAGATCAGAAGCGATCTACTCGGTTAAGCGATACGTGCACAGTCGAGTGTGTAATGAGTGACCGCTAGTGGCGAATTAAAATGCGCGTTTCCGTGCTTCGAAGGGCACGTTAAGCCGTCGGTCCCGGTTGCTATGGAAGATAGTAGTCGTTAAAACCTTGGAGGCCTTGTGAGCGGTTTAGATATCTATAGGTTGCAGTGTTCACTTAATATCCTTGTGAACTGCAAGCTTGTTTGCCACCTTCATTACGTTAAAAATAGTAACGCTGTTAGTATCTTAAGTAATAATTAACAACTCGTTAAGCTGCAGCTGGACCAATATCGGTTCACGAACAATTAGAAATCAATTGTCATATTTTTGTCGCGAGCTGACAAATTCATCATCATCATCATCATCATCATAATTTCAGCCAAAAGACGTCCATTGCTGAACAAAGGCCTTTGACAGATTACGTGCATGTAATTGTATGTAGTTAATTACTCATAACATTTAATACGACTAACTCCTATCAGAGCACCACATACCACTATATAATTTGTAATGATCGATACGAAAGTCAAACATAGCAATACCCTAACAGGTACTGCGTGGGCGCGGCAAGGTGACACGGTGACGTCACATGCGCCTGCGCAGCGTTCTCTATCCGACATAAATGGATGTTTGCGAAAATATTAATGTCAGCTTATCATATAGTATTTACAGCAAATCGTATCTTATTTTCAATTGGTAGTGCAAGGGTGACGTCAATCAAGAGCCTTTTTTGTGACGAAGGTAGTAAAGCAAAGGATGCAGTTCACATCCATGTTGAGAGATGATTGCAGCCTATAGACATCTACACAAAACCAGAGGCAGTTATTATGTTTTTAGGGTTCCGTACCTTAAAATGAAAAAAGGAACCCTTATAGGATCACTCGTGCGTCTCTCTGTCTGTCTGTCTGTCCGTCTGTCACAGCCAATTTGCTCCGAAACTACTCAACCGATTGAGTTGAAATTTGATGAATATATGTAAATTGGTGACCCAAAGATGAACACGTGAAGTAATATAATAAATTTTTAAAAAGGGGGCCACTTTCTGAGTGTAAATCAGAAAATAAAAAAAAAATAATTCGTAAACTGTGTCGTGTGACATATCAAATGAAAGAAGTGGTTGCTAGCATCTCAGATATATTTTTTTTATAATTTTTGCATAAACAAATTTGAAGTTATTTAAGAAAAACGACGAAAATTGACCAACCCTATCTCCGAAACTACTGAACTTAAAATTTTGAAAAAAAAATTGGAAAATAGTTCTTTGCCTATAGATTACTGGAAAACCTATAAGAAGTATGTACGGAAGCCTCACCACGCGAGTCGAACTCGCACTTGTCCGGTTTTTTTTTCGAACGGACAGTGTTACTGTTGGCAAAGTGCCTCTACAGTGTAACCGGACTCGAGAGGCGCATAGCTCCTATGGAAGCTCGGCCTGAATTAACGGAGTTGGCACTTCAGCGCGAGTGCCATGCGGCCACACTGCGTGGGGAGAGGGTGGCGATGAGCCTAAGGGCACCTGCGAATGAGGTACGGACCTCGGCTTAGGGCGTCTGCCCGGGGGGATGTTTCCACTATCGGACTTAGCCGGCACACGGCAGAACGTGTGCTGGCTGTAAGAAAATGGGACCTCGTCGGCGAATCTGTGTGGTGTCTGACTGTGTGTTCAGTGTGTGGGGAGCCTCTTCTGACAGGCAGGGGGGTTATTGACGGTGACGGGTAGTGATTTATTTATTTATTTATTTATTTATTTATTTATTTAAGGAAACTTACAGCTTTTTGTAATACATATGGTTATGGTAGGACATGAATAATTCATTAGCCAAAATAGTTCCAATGCTAAAAATTACATAGCGAAGACTACAGAAATTTGAATAAGTTTAAGTACATTAAAAAAAAATTTTAGTTATTATAGGACCATACATTACCATCTAACCGGGACCCTACCATCTGCGCGGGATATAGATTAGATAATGGTGTGCTGCTACACTGGAACTCATAAATAACACTGTAAAGAGTTACACTAACCGAAATAAGAAATGAATGAGCTCGTGACCGTCCATCTGCTTCGATTACATACGAAAACTTCAAAAAAATCTAACATTACTAAAACGTTTTCCTAGATCACGTAATAAATTGTCGAAAAAAAAAGCAAACAGCTCGGTGGTCTTCAAGGTTAATATAAGACAATAGGAAGGACAGGCGCTTTGTTGACAGATGGTCTAACAATGTAGTATTGCAGCCTACGACAAATTGTATCACAATTGTGACACTCTGTGTGCTGTGTCTGTTTACTTTGAGCAAAATATGCTAAGAACTGTCAGTACAGTATGGGTTTTGACAGTTCTAAGTCATCCTTTGCTCAAAGTAAAGTCGTAGTACGGTCTGTGAATCTCACCATCAGTGTAAGATTCACAGACCGCATTAAAAGGTCTCACGGGTGGCGTCGTTGGTTGGTTGGTTGGTTGGCTGGCTGGTTGGTCGGATTTGGTTATTATGTAGATGTCTATAGGGTGCCCTCACTACTTAACATCCATGTGAACTGCATGCTTGTTTGCCAACTTCGTTACATAAAAACATGTCTCGTATATTAACATTCCATCTGCATGGGACATCATGTTTTAATTCAAAAACATACATTCTACATTCAAATGCAGTTTAATTAGCACACGTGTAACAGGAAAACTACCAGAGCATCATAAATTATACGAAGGCCGAATGGCGAGGAGGTATAGCAAATAAATAGCCTTGCTTTGAACAATGGACTTATTATGGCTATTATACTAAATTTCTATATGTACCGTATACTACGTAACCAATGGTCAATGATCGATAATATTCTAATGTAATAATCGATTATATGATATGTTGCAGTAATTATTGTATTCAATTACAGCTCTAATTCATCAGGGACGCTCAATGGCTTAAAATTAAATGCTCGAGCAATAAAAGCGTTCTCCTTGTAATTGTTGCAATCCTATTACTTTTTTCTAAAAATAAGTGTACAAAATCGTTCATCGTTTTAATCTACTTACCAGAATGTACTTATGTCGTCAATACTGGTATCAAATAAGCAACCCAAGTCTGATATTTCTTATTTAATTGATGTTTTTGATAACAACTCTATAGACTCTTCAACGAGTGTTAAAGTAATTTGGTAAAATCATATACCTAATTATTGAGGTGCGATCATGACCTCCACCAATCCGCATTGGAGCAGCGTGGTGGAGTAGCCGTACCGTATCCTCCTGGAGAAACGTGTTAGTGGCCAACCCGCTGTCGGATGTTTTCAAACCCCCCCCCCATAAGGCCTTCGACAAGGTTTAACGACTGCTATCTATCGATAGCACCCGGGACCGCCGGTTTATCGTGCCCTCCGAAGCACGGCAACGCGCATTTTAATTTGCCACTAGCGGTCACCTATCACACACCCGACCGCGCCCGTATTGGAGCAGCGCGATGGAGTAAGCTCCTGGCCTCCTCCCAAAAAGGGGAGAGACTCGTGTCCAGCAGTAACACGTTTCAAGGGTGCTATTATTATTAAGTATATAATTATTATGTCAGCTCCTGCGTTTGCTGTTCGAGTTATATGTACCTATATAAGTTTAAACCCTCCAAATTTAAATTACCTGCTACTGCTTCAGCCTACTTTTTTCGGAAAATACAGGCGTATTGAATATTGAAATAGTATAACCGCATTAGTGAGTAACTTGGCTCATAAAAACAGCTATCTGTATAATATCCTGCATTTAATAGCAACTTATTAATAAAATCGTAACTATAAAATAATTTAATGCAAGTCACATTTGGAGAAACCTTGATAAATGTCATCCTAAAAATAGTATACTTGTTATTACAAGTATACTATTTTTACAAGGAGAGTGTCAGCGATAACGTCTATGGAGCTTAAATGTGAAGGCTGTGAAAGTTCCATACAACCAATCTGAACCAGCCAACCAGTAACGGCTGAATGGGGACACCTAAGGGACCTGGGTGCCTGGGTGCCAACTGACCGGAACACGATAGTGCTGATCATTACCATTTAGCGGCAAGAATCTTAGGTAATGTGGTGGTGACTACGCCCGCGAGCTCCGTCACTGGAGTTCTACCAGTAAAAACCACTGTTGGAACCATTTGCATCATCAACAGGCCCATTTGCTTATTTGTCAATCTTTTTGACATAGAATAACAAACTGTACTTGAGTTGCACGCGCCTCTTCTTAAACAAGCCATCGTTTAAACTAACTAACAACCCAAATAAATAGGTTTTTGTTTGCCAACAACTATCATTGTCCAAACATCACGAGATTCTATACTAATACAAACAACCAAATTGGCTATACTTTGGCCATCCCAGGCAACTATCACCCTAATCGCGTGTGTTTAGAGATTAGAACTGCATAAATAGACACGAAGGCAAGTCTTGTACGTGATGGCATGGCCTAATGGATGCTGCATGACAATTTCTTTTGTGAGTTTCGAGTCACCTTGGCCGAAAGACTTAAACGGCTTTAATGCAAAGAAACAAGTAATTGGTTTGTATCATAAAAGTAGCAAACGAGCGTGCGATCTACAGTGATGGTAAGTTAATATAACCTCAGTCAGAGAATATGTATACAGAACAGAATGGACACTTCGACGTCCCGCCCGATTACCCCGCATCACCCAACCTCCTCCCCTCTTATGGGCGACGGTTGGTATTTTGTACGTGCTACGCATACAGGTGCACGTGTAAATAAACGTCACTGATTGATGTCTGTGTAATAGAGACCAAATTACGCGTTTGTATGGATATAATATATTTTGGCGGAGTGTCCGCGGTGTGCCTCCTTTTAGGGGTACCAGGATATTACTGTTACGTTGGGGTTATGGGTGCAATCCCCGGTCGGGGGTGAGTGCTAATCTGCCTACCGAAAATACCGTAATTTGACACTTAAATGCAAAGCAAAATATTATTTTTTGTACCGCCAATATTTCATAAAATACCATATATTAGGTTGGGGAAAAAGTTTCTTCGCATTTTTTAAGATAATTCAAAACATTTTTTAATATAGTTTATTTAAATTTAACTAAAGTATGTATGTACCATTTTGTTCGATAACCTTTTGCCATCTTGTAGGTAGGGACATGATCCCATTGCTATAAAAATTTGGGACTTCTCATCAAAATACCGCGACAAGTGGATTTGGCAGTCCTCTCGAGATGTTAACCTAACATTGCATAAAGAATTCTGAAGAGACCGAAACAGGTGGAGATCTGAAGGTGCAAGGTCAGGACTATACGGCGGATGCATTAACACCTCCCAGCCAAACTCTCTTAATTTTTTCTGAGTGGCTATAGATATGTGAGGTCTAGCGTTATCATGATGAAACACCACACCCCTTCTGTTGATCAGTTCCGGCCGCTTTCTCTCAACTTCTTGCTTTAATCTCATCAGTTGTTCGCAGTAGAGTTCAGAATCGATAGTCCTGCCTGGTGATAAAAGCTCATAATTAATAATGCCCTTCCAATCCCACCACACACACAACATCACCTTATTGCGAGTTAACCCGGGTTTCGCCACAGTCTGTGAAGCCTGACCGGCCTTTGACCACAACTTTTTTCGCACGTTCTTGTCGTACGAGATCCACTTTTCATCACCAGTTATCAGCTTCTTCAAAAATGATTCGGTTTCATTACGTCGTAATAAAGAATCACAAATGAGTACACGGTTCATTAGGTTTCTTTCAGTGAGCTCGTGAGGTACCCAAATATCGAGCTTTTTTTGTACCCAGCTTTTTTCAAATGCGCCAAAACTGTTTTGTGATCAATTCTCAGTTCTTCAGCTACGTCGTAACTACTGATACGTCGATCTTGCTCCACTTTTTCAAAAATGGCATCCATTTTATCCGTAATAGGGCGACCAGAGCGAGCTGCATCTTTAACATCAAAATTGCCGGATTGAAAACGCTTAAACCAAATTTGTGCTACTCTCACAGACACTGCACTAGGTCCATAAATATCGCAAATTTTTATCGCGGCTTGCGTTGCATTTTTACCTTTTTTGTAGTAAAATTTTAAAATGTATCGAATTTCTTCATTAGATTCAATCATCTTGACAGTACGAAAAACAAATGAAAATCACACATTTGCCTAATTTGAATTTGGAATTATGTTCTTTAAAATTTTAACTCTCAATGATACCAAAACCAGCCAGATACAAATAGATTTTATTACAAGTTCATACATACTATAATGCGAAAAGACTTTTTCCCCAACCTATTATATAGTAACACGCCACTCCATTGGGTAGGCAAATGAGAATAAAAATACGGAGACCCTTGAGAGACTACAAATACCTAAAACGCAACTGACATGTATCTTCACGCCAGGTCCCTTACGGGGTAGGTAGACAGTGTGTAGCGCCAGATATCCCGGGGCTGACATACTAAACTCCGATTCCTAACACTTTTGACCCCACTCTCAGACAACACTCGACCTATTTGGTCATGGTTGGTCTATCTTGGTCTTCCTGGGCCTCTGCAGCCATCCATATTTGCATTGTATATCTGTTTTGTCATTCGCTCATTCGACATTCTTTCTATATGCCCGAACCATCGGAGCATGCCTTTTTTAATTTTTACACCGACACTATATTCACACAAAGCCTCTTTCTTACATCTTCATTAGAACGCGATGGGTAAGCGGATACACCGCAGATCTTGCGCAAAGATCTCATTTTGACCGAATTTAGTTTACTTTCATGCTCTTACCTGCATACCCAGATCTCGCTTCCATATAATAGCAACTGACATAAAATGTTAAAAGCCCCAAGCCGGCTAACATGCCCAAAACGGTTTCGCTCGCTTACCCAACGTCGAATGTGGAGCGACGTGTGTTGCAAGACGACCTTCGATTCACAGGTGCCCGTGTTCGACAGGCTTCGGACATTAGACACTTTCCATCTACTCAAGATCTAAATGTACATTTTACTGATGGTAGAGCTCCAACGACCGAGCTCAATGATGTAGATAACGTCGCATTAAATAATCTTTTTGCACCTCATTGATAGTGTTCAGTGCTATCTTGTTCGGGTCAGGTGGTAATACAGCCGAGGTATACGGCATAGTTTCATAAAAAAAATATCTCATGAGTGGCCATGGATCTTTTTTTGAAGCATTGAAATATTTGTTGAAATAAAACTATTTTTACGGATTTATCTCGCGTATATTAAACTAAAATGATTTTTAAAATCAACCCGACGTTTCGGTCGCTTTTTAGCTTCCGTCTGCCCGGGACCACGGAAGCTGAAAAGCGACCGAAACGTCGGGTTGATTTTAAAAATCATTTTAGTTTAATATACGCGAGATAAATCCGTAAAAATAGTTTTATTTCAATGAGTGTAGCTCGCGAAAACCTAAGAGAAATATTTGTTTTTTTTTTATGTACTCGAGCCGTCGCAGCACCGCGATACCTAATCCATTTGCCACCAAATGGTATAGTGTTCATCACTATCATGCTCCGGTTGGATGGTAATATATGGCCCCATAATAACTATCACAGAGACATAACAACTGAGGTCAGGGGTGGCAACGCATCTGCATTTTGAGCTCCTTATTTTGTATAGACTGCAGTCATCACTTAACATCAATGTGAGCTGCATGTTTGTTTCCCACCCTCTTAACACATCAAAGACGATAGTGCTGAACACTACCATTTAGCGGCAGATAGAGGTATAGGTCGCGCCAGGTAAAAAGAACGCCGGCGGTCAAGCTGCGAAGTAGACGATTTATCGATCTATTTGGTGGTATGAGGTGCGGCGTTTTCAATCTGCCTACCAATACACGAAACCGCAAGCGAAAGCTAGATCAAAACTAAACCAATAGGGCCAGTACTTTCGTGCGCGAGTGTACCGATGCGCGAACACATCTCTTCTACTTTCTTCCAGCGTTCTTTTTACGTGGCGCGACCTATAATGCGGTGGTGCCTAAGCCCACGAGATCCGTCATCAAAGCTCTACCACTAGTAAAAAAACAATGGTTTGTGGATGGTCACCAAGAGTAGTAATGGCCTGCTACCGCTAGATTGCTGAGGCAGTTTGACATGAAAAATCACTAACTAGTAACCTATCACTACGGTAAGTAATGTGTATCAATAATATTGAACTTTATCATAATAATTTTAGGCATACGAATTGGTATTTGACCTCAAGTTGCCACTTCGACCTATTAGAGTTAATTTATTGTTCAATATTATATAACATGGAGATCCGTTTGTGTTGTAACATGCGAATACGTTCGGACATAATATTTGTCAATCATATTCTTCGAGTATGTAACAAATCTTATAATTTTATTGAGTGACTGGCAATAACGTTCAACTAAATAATACGCGCGTTAATCGCGTCCCTGTGCCGGAAATAACAGGGCCGTACATTACCACCTGACCGGAACACGATAGTGCTGAACACTACCATTTAGCGGCAAGTATATTAGGTAATGCGGTGGTGCCTACGTCCGCGAGCTCCGTTACTGGAGCTCTACCACCAGTAATATGCTCTACCACTAATGCTTGAATGCATGCGCTTACCTCTGCCTACTCTTTCGGGGATTACAGGCGTGTAGTAACGTAGATTACGTAGCCGAGCCGTTTAAATCACGTCATATCTTCTCGAATTACGAATTGAGATCGGACCATTATTTAATGAATAAGACGAATTTCTCACAATTTTGGTGCCTTTATCCTATTTTCGTAAGGTAAGTAAAAGGTAAAATGCGTTGTCATTGAAACTGATTCAACTTCAAATAGGTATATTTGATACTAGCTGACTCAGCAAACTTCGTATTGCCTCACAATGAAATTATGTGTCAAAGGTTTGATAGATACGGACTATTTGTATAGGAAAATTAAATTAAATGTAGAGATTCCCGTGGGAATGAGTGATTATCCCGCAGTAAAAAGCCTTAATGTTGGCCAGGCTTAGTATCTATACACCACAAAAAGTTTCACTCGAATCCGTCCAGTATCTTCGGAGATTAGCCTGGACAAAGGGACAAACAGACCGACAAAAAATTTAAAAATCATTGAAAAGTGTTCTAATACTATTTTAACATCGCCCCCAATTGGTTTTCCGTAAATATATACAATGTACAGACACGCAGATTTTACTGTTTTATTATATGTATTTAGATATTTAGATCCAGTGGTCGAAGGATTTAATTCCTTTTTACTGGTGGTAGATCTCGCGGGCGTAGGCACCATCGCATTACCTGATATACTTTCCGTTAAATGGTAGTGTTTAGCACTATCGTGTTCCGTCAGGTGGTAATGTACGGCCCTGTCATTTCCGACACAGAGGCATAACACCTTAGGCCTCAGGAATGGTAACACATCTGCATTTTGACCTCTGGTCTTTGTCTGGGTCCATAGGCTGCCGTCATCACATAACATCAATGTGAACTGCATGCCTGTTTGCCACATTCATTACATAAAAAAAGCCTCAGGCATGCCAATATATCTGAATGTCTGGCATAACACAAAAGTAGCGATAAAAACAGATAATATTCTAATAATCACAATCCAAGTTTAGTTCGGTGCTAACAAATGACGTCATACTGCCCGCTCCGCTGCCTACGCTACCGCCCGCGCATCTCACTTGTCTTGTTAATTGTTCAATGTTGCCAGCACCGGGCAGTTCTCCCAAAATTTAGGAACATTAACAGGGAGTAATAAGCGATTGTTAAGATTGCACAAGTCCTACAAACACGTAAAATCGTTCTATTTTTGGGCATCATTGAAATAAAATAAAATTTACATAATATTTCGAGAACCTTAGTATGTTAAAACTAAAACGCAGCTATCCAAAGATTAAATATGATAATCAAAATATTTTTTGTTTAATAAACACGTGATTAGTTCATAAAATTCGTTTAAATGCAGGGTATTTCATAAAACCTCAAAACTGATTGCATGACTTTTCTTCTCTACTGAAATGTGTAGCGCTATATAAACATGCCCCAAAAATGGTAACTTAGTGTGAATTGGTGTTTATTTAAAATTATTGCATAGATCTATCAAATCTACCAAGTTTTTCTTTCTAAGATTCGATTGCATAGTGAACTGGATATTAAAACGAGAAAGGCGACTCGTTGCCCATTCTTAAACAGATACTTAATTTGGTAGAAATATACTAAATTATATAGACTTAAATAGTTGATTTTCATATAGTTGTATAATTTCGTATTCAAAAAGAAAGTATAAGATATTTTTTTATATAAAAACTTTAAACAAACTGTCTTAAAATTAATAAATAAATAAAGCAGTTATGCATCAAAAAAAGCATTGAAATTCAACGTGGCAATGCTGCCAGCCTTCTGGGAACTTTGGCGCAGTACGACGGCGATGTGGATTTTTTTGATGCATAACTGCTTTATTTATTTATTTTAAGATAGTTTGTTTAAGGTTTTTATATAGTCAGTTGGAAAGTTATGGTATCATATGAGCCATTTTAATAGATATTTTAGAGATTTTTTTTTAATATGCGGCAACACTTATTACACAAAAAACTAAACCAATACGGTAGCGGTCGAAGCCTCACCTGTAAACACCAAATAAGCCATGGTTGAGTTTCGTTATATTTTTGACCGAAAAGGAAGAGGTTGTCAATCAGATTAAATTTAATTAGTCACATTACTTTTTGAATGTCAATTATTTTTAATCTGTTGACACATCTAATTATTAAGCGATTAGAAAAATACAAAGAAACGTAACTTAACTATGACATATATAAATGTAACTATATAAATACTTGGATATATATATGTATCTTCACGCCAGGTCCCTAACGGGGTAGGCAGAGAGTGTAGAGCGCCAGACATCCCGGTTCTGACAAACCTCTCGTGCCTCGTCTACCTTCATCATTCTCTTCATACATGCACGCCGATTCCTAAGACTTTGGACCCCACCATCAGACAGAACTCGACCTATTACTTGGATAAATAGGTGATATTATTATTCTTTTAATCGTATCGGTTTTTTTTTGTCTAATTGACATATATTTTATTGAGATTATAGAGAAGATATTTTAATAATACATTATGATTTGCCTTCAGCAGCGGTAAAAGTTCGCAATTTTGTAAGAAATATATCCATAGTAAAGCTATTTACTATGGATATATTTCTTACAAAATTGCGAACGAAAAATGAATTAGCACTTAATATCTATGTCTCTATGTATGTATGTATATATCTGCATGCCAGGTCCCTAACGGGGTAAGCACAGAGTGTGGAGCGCCAGATATCCCTAAATTTTCTTTCACATGGAGTCACAATGTCAAAACATATGTGCCTGTGGAAAAACGATTACCAAATCATAGCAGAGCTTATCACATATTCAGACTTAGTATATTTCCGTTTGAATTTAGTATAATTATTATGTCTCTCTGATAGTAATTACGGGGCCATACATTACCATCTAACCGGAACACGATAGTGCTGAACACTACTAATTACCTTATATTATTATATTGCGTATGCACCACCGTATTACCTAATTAGGTAATACGGTGGTGCATACGCCCTCGAGCTACTACACTAGAACTCTACCACTAGTGAAATATAGGTACACATCATTAATATTAAAAAAAAAACGAATAAACTATCCACAAACACTTTTTTAAAATATTAGATTGTTGACGTTTAAGAATTATACTATCATTAAGTAAATCATAAAATTTCCTTTAAATTTACACGTATGGCCAAATTAAATACCCTGATTGCTTCGAACGGCCTATGGGTCGCTAAAACTTTCAATTTTCCGTATTCTAAGCATGTTAATTACAGATATATATTTTTTATAGACGATTGACGGATAGTATTTTGTTTTTTTAATTGACATAATTGTATTTTTAGCACAGTAATTGCCCCTTGATAGTCAATTCTCATGCCTATTAAGCATCTGCGAGACTAACCTAAATACTTTTAAAATTAAAAAAGAAACAATACCAATTATTACAAACGAATAGTATTTTTTTTTATGTAATGGAAGAGGCAAACAAGCATGCAGTTCACATTGATGTTAAGTGATGACTGCAGCCTATAGACACCGACACAAAGACCAAGGTCAAAATGCAGATGCGTTACCACTCCTTAGGCCTAAGGTGTTATGCCTCTGTGCTGGAAATTACATTACCAACTGACCGGAACATGATAGAACACTACCATTTAGCTGCAAGTATCCGCCACTGGAGCTCTATCACCAGTAAAAAAGTAGATAGGTATCACATCTAACAAAAAGTAGCCATCGGTATAATAACGGTAAGTCGGTAACTCACCGAGCCTTTACTTGTGATAGAAAAAAAAAACAAATCAGGGACCATTGACTTCCAACTTCATAAAATAAAAACAAAAAATGCACGCATGGCCCGTAATTATCGAACCAAAAAAGGTACCAGTTGAAATTAGAACCAATTTGTATTTGGAACTTGATTGCTCAGAGTCAGTGATCGTTGGTTTGGGCAATTGAAGTTATTGAATACCTTCTATTGAGTTAAGTATTACTAAGTATAAGTACTAACTGACCCGGCAAACTTCGTATTGCCTCAGAATGAAATAACGTGTCATAGGTTTGATAGATACGGACTATTTGTGTGTGAAAATTAACGTAAAGTCACGCCTGTAATCCCCGAAGGGGTAGGCAGAGGTAATGCATGTATTCAATCATACATGCAAACACCCACGACTCGCCGGTTACGTTTTGGCCCATGTAACAGGTGGCGAACCTGTTGCCATCTCCGGGCACATTACCAAACTCCGGGGTACTGGGAAACTTACAGAAAATGGAAAAATCCCAATAGAAGCAGAGATAAAGGATTTTAAACCGTTATCTCTGATAGTCCCCGACCCGGGAATCGAAACCAGGACCTCCAGCGTAATAGTAGTGGCCTGCTACCACTACGCTACTGAGGCAGTTGTGAAAATTAAGTTATGATTTTTACTATTTCCCTTCAATTTCTTCATATTTTCTTACCTTTTAAACCTTCCCTGGACTTCCAAAAATCATTTTAAACCAAAATTAGCCAAATCGGTAAAGCCGTTCTCGAGTTTTAGCGAGACTTACGAACAGCAATTGATTTTTATTTATATACCTACCTACCAGTTAGTGTGCTGAATTTATGATTGATCAGTATTTACCCGGACGAAGTCGTGGGCGCAGCTAGTATAAAAGGAGCCTAAGTTACTCCTTATTACATAAACAATCTGCCAGTGAAAGTCCCGTCAAAATCGGTCCAGCCGTTCCCGAGATTAGCGGGAACAAACAGACAGACAGACAGGCAGACAGATAAAAATTGTAGAAAATGTTGTTTTGGTATATGCACCGTGTGTACTTACATATTATTATGCATTTAGTAAAAAGCTGATATTTTTATATATTTTTTTTTTGTCATAAAAGTGGCAAACAAGCATGCAGTTCACATTGTGTATAGATAAAGTTTGCGTGTAAGGTGATTTTGCGTAAGATTGTTGATAATACTTGTAGCTCTACCCACTATTCTTCACCCGGGCCCATCCAATTAAAGCATATATTACGCAATACTTAATAAGCATTTACTTCGCATTGAGTCATTGTTGATTTTTACAACGTTCCAGCGGAGGTCGTGTCCTCAGTGGCAGAGGAGGATGTGGGTGTCAACTGATTCAGCAAGAAAATATGAATGAGACAAAAACTTTAATTCAGAAAGCTGTTTTTTCCTTGTTTCCTTTTTTGCAGTTGCAATGAGCAAAATGAACACGCAGATTGTTCTAGACATTTGATTCACCAACGATTTAAACGGTTTATTCCCGCTGTCCCCGAGTCCCGTGTCCCCGTGCGACGGGGACAACGGTACTTTAATTAATTATTTAAAATTCGTTCCTGTTGTCCCCGTACTTAATAAACTCGGATTAACTCTGAACTTGAGTCTAAACCAGTGATTCCCAAAGTGGTCTATATAGTCCTCCTGGGGTCCATGGGACTCGATGGCGATCTACGTAGGCGTGAATAAAAATTGGAAATATGGAAATGTGATATAAATGTAGCAAGGAGGGGTTCACGGAAACCAGAAAAGAATTGAAAGGGGACAAGAAAAAATAGTTTGGGAACCTCTGGCCTAGACTGTAAATTAAACAGTTTTTGTAGTTCATTAGCTATCCGAGATCCAATAGTTCTAATACATATAGGTAAGGATGAATCATTTCGTTCGTCAAGAGTTGCTAACTGTTAAAGATAAAATAAAATAATTTAATTAAAAGTACTTGCGGCCAAATTTCGATAAGCAACCTAGTGTATATTATATTTAGTATTAGTTCATGAAATTCTCCCCAAATCGCAAATATCTTACGTGTCCCTCCACAACGCCCTAGCGCCCTAAGCCGAGGACCTCGGTTTCGCAGGTTCGGTTGTTTTTAGGTTAAATAATTTATTTAGCTTGATAGCGTGTTGCGCATGTCGATTGCCCTGTGACTTTTTCTTATGGTGTACTATAAGAACCACACCTAGTTTTAGCCGAATAGAACTGAGTGTAGCTGTACTTCGGGTATCTGCCTAATTATATTAACATTTATACAATAATATACATATAAAGGGTGTGAATAGAACACTTCCGAAAAAAAACTCGTGAATGTACTCATAATTCTGGATACAATGACGTAAAAAAATGTTCAAAAATCATTTTGAAAATTCAGACACTTTCGTGGATTTGGGACCACGGAAAACCCATCGTTTTAGTTATGTATGTTTCAGATGTACCTATAAGTCGTGATAAATGCGCGAAAACAGAATTCAGACTACGTTACCGTTTTTTTTTTATTTTATGTAATGGAAGTGACAATCAAGCATGCAGTTCACATTGATGTTAAGTGATGACTGCAGCATATAGACACTTACACAAAGACCAAGGTCAAAATGCAGATGCGTTACTCTTGAGGTCTAAGGTGTTATGCCTCTGTGCCGGAAATTACAGGGCCTTATATTACCACCTGACCGGAACACGATAGTGCTGAACACTACCATTTAGCGTAAGTAATGCGGTGGTGCCTACGCCCGCGAGCTCCGTCACTGGAGCTCTACCACCAGTAAAAACCATTTTTGGATTTGGGACCACGGAAAACCCATCGTTTTAGTTATGTTTGTTTCAGATGTACCTATAAGTCCTGATAAATCCGCGAAAACAGAATTCAGAGTACGTTACCGTGTATAAAGGAGATGTTGCAAAAATTTATGGACCTCCGGCCATGTATAGTACACAATATCATTAAACAGGCAAAATCAATATAAAAACGTTTTTACTGCATATATTCACTTATTTAGCTTTGTTTGCAGTTACAAAACATTATTTGCAGTTAGAATTGCAACTTAAAACCAACATGGCGAATATGGCGGACGATGTCATTTTGACATTTTCATTTTTTAAATCGTTTTTTGATAATCTAGTACTGGGAGAAAAAAAAAATTCTATAAATACTATCGAAATCGATTGATACCAAGCGTTGGCTGATTCGCCGCCATGTTGAACATGGTTGAAAATGATAAAATCGTTTGAATTAAATGTGGTGGTAACTCTAAAATATGTTCTTGATTAAATTAATTGTATTTTTTTCGGATTCTTCTATGATTTACCCATTTTTTGAGGACATGTACGAACCAGGGCCGAGCTCGCAACATCTCCTTTAAAAAGTTATTAAGTAGGTAACTATCACCTATGTTAATAAGTCAGAATGAAATGATTTACTCAAACTTTTGCAACATAATAAGTACTTAAACATGCTTTTGAACTAATACTTAATCGGTTTGATGAACGACAATTTCGCTAAAGTATCTAAATTGTGTAACTGCCTCAGTAACCTAGTAGGTAGCAGGCCACTATTAGTACGCTGGGGTCCTGGGTTCGATTGGCTGGTCGAGGGCTATTAGAGGTGATGTATCTTCACGCCAGGTCCCTAACGGGGTAGGCAGAAAGTGTAGAGCGCCAGATATCCCGGTCCTGACATACCTCTCGTGCCTCATCTACCTTCATCATTCTCTTCATACCTACCTACATGCACGCCGATTCCGCTATTAGAGATAAGGGTGTAACATCCTTCATCTCTGGTTCTATTGAAATTTTAGCATTTTCTGGAATTTTCCCAATACCTCAGCGTTTGGTAATGTGCCAACAGGCTCTCCACCTGTTACACGGGCCAAAACGTAACCGGCGAATCGTGAGTGTTTGCATTTATGCTTGAATGCATGCATTTACCTCTGCCTACCCCTTCGATGATACAAGCGTGAAGATATGTTTTGTATTTTATTATTAAATCTTATCACATTGTTTAAATCTTTTTCCCAATTTATGTTCTTCTGTTCGGTGCAGACACAAATTTAACAAATTTTCATTTAAGTAGGTAATAAATAAAGATTATTATTTTTGTTCGACAATATTTGCCAGATTCTATTACTAAGTGATATTCAGTTACAAAAATTATGATATTATTAACGAAGATGTAAGAAAGAGGCTTTGTGTGAATGATAGTGTCGGTGTTAAAATGAAAAAAGGCATGCTCCGATGGTTCGGGCAGAGTTCTGTCTGATGGTGGGTCAAACGTCTTAGGAATCGGCGTGCATGTATGAAGAGAATGATGAAGGTAGACGAGGCACGAGAGGTATGTCAGGACCGGGATATCTGGCGCTCTACACTCTCTGCCTACCCCGTTAGGGACCTGGCGTGAAGATACATATGATATTATTAAGTTATGTGCTATAAATAAATAACGTAACTTCACGCCTGTAATCCCCGAAGGGGTAGGCAGAGGTAAATGCATGCATTCAAGCATACATGCAAACACCCACGATTCGCCGGTTACGTTTTGGCCCATGTAACAAGTGGCGAGCCTGTTGACATCTCCGGGCACATTAACAAACTTCGAGGTACTGGGAAATTTCCAGAAAATGGAAAAATCCTAATAGAACCAGAGATACAGGACCATTATCTCTGATAACCCCCAACCCGGGAATCGAACCCAGGACCTCAGCGTAGTAGTAGTGGCCTGCTACCATTAGGCTACCAAGGCAGTTATAAATAAATAAACAGTTATAAATAAATAAACATTAAATATCTATAATATAAAAATAAGTCGGGTTTTCCTTCCTGACGGAAGAACGCACGAACTGATTTCCACGGTTTTGCATTCGTTGGAAAGGTCTCGGGCTCCGTGAGGTTTATAGCAAAGAAAATTCAGGAAAAAATATTTATAAAACAACATCCACGCGGGCGAAGCCGCGGGAAACAGCTAGTGATATATAAATAAAACAAGTAGACACTTATTCGTCAAGTTACAGCGTAGGTTTCTGAGTACTTACATAGTAAGTAGGTACTCACTTTCAATTTACTCGGAAAGGTTAGCTCCGTCTTAGTAATGGTAACTATTGTGTAATTTGCTATCAATTCCAACACAATACTATGGAATGTAATCACAGCTTGTTTTTTTTTTCAACTAGATTCATATCAGAATAAACATTTTAAATGTTGACACTATAAAAGACCTATTAAAACTAAACGACTTGCAACACCATAAACACCTTTTAAAAAATCTACTCGGGTTCAAGGTCACAATTTAAACAGCCTTAAATCTGAAAAAAAAACTCACCCGAAATAAAAACGTATCCGGTAGAACAACGGCAGCCAAACCTGAAAACACTAACACTAATCACAAATCTCGATAGCAAGGAGCACGAAATTTAAAAATTTCAACCCACTGCCCGGTGCACAATCCACAAATTGGCCCGTTTTTACAGTCCGAAAAAAAAGCACAGCACTTGGCGCGTAGTTTGACAGTTCGGAAAAGATGGCGGCACGTCCGCTCTCCTCGGTCCTTCGAGGTCGACTGAATGTTTTTAAATTGGCGAGTGAGTGTATTACGTAGTCCAAAGGCTTTGCTGCAAATAATGCCAAAGGAGGCCGTGTTTGCAAGGAAAACAACTTGTTTTTTTTTTCTTATTGTAAATATAAATCTAGACGTTTGTCATGTTGCCTATTCAAGTGGAACAATATAGTTATCTACCATCTGTTTCTTGTTATTTAACGGCTTTACTTAGAACAATATACGGATGTATGTTTTGATAAGACTTTTGAGATTTTCTTTTTGTTGGTTACAATCATAGAGCAACACGAGCCACCGACAGCGGGCGGACCAGAGAGGAGTAGCCATATGCAGGATTTCCCCTCTGTCAAAGTACAAGCCCAATTGGGCCTATACCTGTCGCCTAGATGTTTAAATGTGTGCGTGAAATTGTTTATGTATTTTGTTAAAGTCAAGGTCTGAGTTTCGTAGTAATAGACGATTTTTGTAGTGTGCGTGTGTGTCAAACGCATTTCCGCCCTTAAAAAATGACCGACTGTTTTGCATCGGTAATAAACGCTATGGCTACTCCCCTCCGATCCGCCGGCGGTCGGTGGCCCGTGTTGCTCTATGGTTACAGTATAGCGCCGAAGCTTGAGGGCGTAGGCACCACCACATTACATAATTTGCTGCCAAATGGTAGTTTGGTAATATCGTGTTCCGTTTAGATAGTAATGTAAGCAAGGGCCCGTCCCCTGTTTATATCACTGAGGCAAAACAACTGGTATTATACTTCTCTTAGTTATAAGTTTATCTTTTTATTACTAGGTTAGGTAGAATAATAAAATTAATTTTTGTTTAACTCTTTTTTTTCACTATTTTTCGTCATTTTAGAAAAAAAATATCTCATACTTCAATTTTCATGAATTTTGTACATTTACATTCCATTTACATTAAATTTTCATATGTTTCGTACCTAGGAGACATCTTTATTAAAGCGAATAACATTCACACACATCAACTATCAAACTAAAAAAATATATAATCTTGAATATCACTAAGATAAAACTAAATATAATAATGACCTCAAAATGTTCAGCGCGCGTTGATGTCTTTTTATCTAACTGCAACGAACTCCCAAATTAGGGTCATATGTTTGACTTATAAGTTGGTATGGGGATTTATTTCTACAGACCTCCGCTTTATATTCAACAGCGTAATTGATTTTAATAATTATAATACAACTTTCTACTGGTGGTAGAGCTCCAGTGACGGAGCTCGCGGGCGAAGGCACCACCGCATTACCTAATATACTTGACGCTAAATGGTAGTGCTCAGCACTATCGTGCTTCGGTCAGTAATGGTAATGTACGGCCCTGTAATTTCCGGCACAGGGGCACAACATCTTAGGCCTCAGAAATGGTAACGCATCTGCATTTTGACTTTGGTCTTTGTGTGGGTGTCTATAGGCTGTAGTCATCACTTGGCATCGATGCGAACTGCATAATTGTTTGCCACATCCATTAAATAAAAAAAATAAAAACTTCACGCCTATGTTCTCTGGAAAGTATAGACAGAGTTATCTGTCTTATTCTCAAAGTAGTCATGTGTTTGACTTATAAGTTGGTATGGGGATGTATTGCTTCAGTCCTCCGTTTTCTACTCTACAGCATTATTGATAATTATAAAACAACTTCACGCCTATATTCTCTGGAAGGCGTAGACAGAGTTATCTGTCTTATTCTCAAAGTCAAAGTAGTCATGTGTTTGACTTATAAGGTGGTATGGAGATGTATTGCTTCAGTCCTCTGTTTTCTACTCAACAGCGTAATTGATAATTATGATACAACTTCACGCTTATATTCTCTGGAAGGCGTAGACAGAGTTATCTGTCTTATTCTCACAGTCAAAGTAGAGTCATGTGTTTGACTTATAAGTTGGTATGGGGATGTATTTCTACACACCTCCGTTTTCTATTCAACAGCGTAATTGATTTTAATAATTATAATACAACTTCACGCCTATATTCTCTAGAAGGCGTAGACAGAGTCACAGTTTTGTATCTATACTGTGACAGAGTTATTTGTCTTATTCTCAAAGTCAAAGTAGGGTCATGTGTTTGACTATAAATCTTATATCAAATGGTATGGGGATGTATGTCTTCAGTCCACCGTTTACTATTCAACAACGTTATTGATAATTATAATTCAACTTCACGCCTATATTCCCTGGAAGGTGTAGACAGAGTTATCTGTCTTATTCTCAAAGTCAAAGTAGAGTCATGTGTTTGACTTATTAGTTGGTATGGGGATTTATTTCTACAGGCCTCCGTTTTCTATTCAACAGCGTAATTGATTTTAATAATTATGATATAACTTCTCATATAATCTGAAAGGTGTAGACAGAGTTATCTGTCTTATTTTACTTCTGTATTTATACATTCTAATGGACGCTTAATTACCGAAATCCAATGGCGATACGTGAAATATACCTAAGTCTGAATTCTATAACAAACCGTTATGATATTTTTTACTTTTTGAAATAAAAAAAAATCCGTTAATTTTTTTTTTTGATATATCTCGCGAATATTAAACCAAAATGTTGATGAAGAAATTTCACAAGCATGTGTTAATGCGAAATAATATAAAACAATTATTAAGGGTAAAAGCGACTTCTTTACGATATTTAATAAACTGCAAAGTTTATTATATCGGTTGCCTAACTAGCATAGTATGGCAATAGATGGCGCTGCTGCCACCATAAGGCAATGCAATAAATGTGAAGGAAAGATTTGACAAATCAGGCAGGACTTCGGTAGTTCAGTTGGAAGAGCGGCTGGACTAGATTCCCAGTAGGCCGCGAGTTCGAGTCTCGCCTGAAGTCAAATTTTTCTTTCCATTTTTCTTTAAGAATAAATAACATGTTGATTTAAAATCAACCCATCATTTAAAACCAAACAACAATATCTCGACTTTGTTTTGTGATACCGTTTTACCACAGGCTGTTACATAGCCCATTACCTAATATATATATAATAATAATAATGGCAACCCATTATACGTCCCACTGCTGGGCACGAGTCTCTCCCCTTTTTTGGGGGGAGGCCTGGAGCTTACTCCACCACGCTGCTCCAACGCGGATTGGTGGAGGTGGGTGGGTTAGTGGCCAACCCACTGTCGGATGTTTTCAAACCGCCCATAAGGCCTCCGACAAGGTTTAACGACTGCTATCCATCGATAGCAACCGGGACCGACGGCTTAACGTGCCCTCCGAAGCACGAATACGCGCATTTAATTTGCCACTAGCGGTCACCCATCACACTACCCGACCGCGCCCGTAGTACTTAACCGAGGAGATCGCTTACGATCTACACCAGCCGCTGGGCCATGCGCGCTTCATATACTTGCCGCTTTACCTAATATACTTGCCGCTAAATGGTAATGTTCAGGACTATCGTGTTCCGGTCAGGAGGTAATGTACGGCCCTGTAATTTCCGGCACAGAGGCATAACACCTTAGGCCTCAGGAGTGGTAACGCATATGCATTTTGACTTTGGTCTTTGTGTGGGTGTCTAAAGGCTGCAGTCATCACTTAATATCAATATGAACTGCACCCTTGTTTGCCACTTCCATTACATAAAAAAAAATACCAACCTGTGGTAAAACGGTCTCATAGCACATATGATTTGAAATTATGACATACTGATTAATAATGGCAACCAATTATACGTCCCACTGCTGGGCACGAGTCTCTCCCCTTTTTGGAGGGAGGCCTGGAGCTTACTCCACCACGCTGCTCCAAAGCGGATTGGTGGAGATACGGATTAGTGGCCAACCCGTTGTCGGATGTTTTCAAAGCGCCCATAAGGCCTCCGACAAGGTTTAACGACATACTATACTGCTTATTGAAGTACAATTGACTAACGGCGAAATACTCAAAACAAACCACAATAAATCTAAGTGGGACATAAAAGTCTTCTGTCTTAATAAAACACTAGCTGTTGCCCGCGGTTTCGCCCGCGTGGATGTCGTTTAAATGTTCTAAGAAACTATAAGTTGTCCTCAAACACACACCACGTACTTTTCTCTTGAAATATTTTCTGAATTTTCTTTGCTATAAACCTCACGGAGCCCAAGACCTATCTAACGAATGCAAAACCGTGGAAATCGGTTCTTGCGTTCTGGAGTTATAGCGTCAGGAAGGAAAACCCGACTTATTTTTATATTTATTTATTTATTTATTTATTTAACTTCAATGCACACGAATAAGGCACATAAGGCGGACTTAATGCAACCAGGGCATTATCAAACCAGTCAACCTTCGGGTTGTAATGAAAAAGGAAGAATAGGTGCTGAGAGGTTACAATATATCCATATTAAGTACGTAGAGAATAAATACATAATATAAATAATAAAATAAATGAACAGAAAATAAACTGAATTCATAGATATGTAATATATAAGTATGTATATAACTATAAGAATATATATACACATATATATATATATATACATATATATAAAAATATAAAAATGTATAAATATAAAAAATACATAGATATATACGATGTACAAGTCATAGATTAAATAGTTTGTTTACTTTTAAATTACCAACAAACATTAACTAGCAGATTTTAAAAAGAAGTCGCGAAGCTTACGTTTGAATGTAAATTTACTCGGAGCTTTTTTAATGTCAATAGGCAGCGTGTTCCAGAGTTTGATCGCGGTGATAGCGAAGGAATTGGACATAAAACCAGAATGGTGAGAAGGAATGTCAAGAATGAGATTAACCGAGGAACGAAGATCAAGATGGTGAGAGTCACCGAGAAATTTAAATTTACATTTGAGATAAGCAGGAGATGATGGATCGTTAAGTATAGAGAATAATAGACAGAGAATTCTTAAGGATCTCCTATGACGGATAGGGAGCCATTTAAGCTTAGAACGGTAGGAAGAAATGTGGTCATATTTGCGGAGGCCGAAAATAAATCTGATACTGTTATTGAGCAAACGATCCAATTTAGATAGAAATTCTTGAGAGAGATCGGAATAACAAACATCGGCATAATCGATTGCTGGAAAAATGAGCGATTGCACCAACAGTAGTTTAGTTTTCCAGGGAAGAAAATGTTTGAACCTATAAAGAGAACGAAGCGTGGCTGTTGTGACCTTACAAATGTTAGTGATCTGAGAGCCCCAGCTTAAGGTTGAATCCAGATATAAACCCAGGTCTTTCACCACACGTGCTAATCTAATTGGTGTGTTATTAAAAATTAAAGGGGATAAATTGTTAAGGTCCAATTTGTTCACAAAATACGTACTTCCCAAAATACACGCCTGACATTTATTGATGTTCACAGAAATACCAAATTTCTGTGACCACAATGATAACGAAAGGAGATCTTTGTTAAGTGATGAGATAGCGTAGTCCATATTTTCGTAATCAGTTTGCACATACAACTGGAGGTCATCCGCGTACAAATGGTAAGAGCATTTAAGGAAATAAGTGACAGAATTAATGAAAAGTGAAAAAAGTAAAGGAGAAAGAATACCGCCCTGTGGTACGCCTGAGGACAATTCACTCCAATCGGAGAAATCACGATCGATGCGAACCGCCTGTTGACGACCACGAAGATAAGATGAAAACCATTTCTGAACTAGTGGCAAGGTACCCAGCTTCGAAAGAATGGCAATTAGAATGTCATAGTCAACGGCATTGAATGCATTCGAAAAATCGAACCAAAACTGTCAATTATTTTAATTTATATTATAAATGTTCAAACGATAGAGATAGCGCACATATGAGGGTTGCTTAAAATTGAGTGACGTTTGAGTATTCGGCCATAAGTATTTTTGAAAGAACGTTGTATTCAGATGATATCTCCACAAGACCCCAAGACCCCACTCTCCGCAGTGATCATTACAAAACACGCTCGCGTGTCGACGACTGTTAAAATTCGAAATCATTTAACTGGAATTTAGGAAATGGTGTCCGCTTCCTGACTAATCGAATGACCAACTGTTTTAAAACGTTTGGAACCGGGTAACATGTCTGTTCTTTTTCTATAATGAACTTGGCCTCGGATTCCTTTACGATTTTTATTTGTAAGTAGTTAATAGCATGTTTTTTGCAAAAATTGCGATATTTCAAAAAGTTGACAAATTTTTACGAAGTTACAAATTCAACATCAAAAATGCCTTTACAAAAAGATTATTTTCATTCCTTGGCCCTTTTTTTATACAATAGAATAAATAGAAACCTTTTATTTTATAAATTAGAATGTTTTAACTGCATTTTTTTTTATGTAATTACTTACAAAATATTAATTATGAACATAGTGAAGAATTGCTTGCTATATTTTATGTAAATAATATTTTGAAAAAACAACCAGTCACTGTAAATTTTTCCTTTATGAATTTACTTAATATAGTTTTACTCTAATGTTAATTAATATCACAATATAATAAAGCACTTTACCGCCTGAAGCACAGGTTCAACCTAGTTCAGGTACGAATACAAACCACGTCTTATTTTATATTGTTTGGAAATTTCATGTATATCATATCATCCTTGTGGTCAGTTATAAAAATAAACAATTTGTATTTTTTTTTGGGATTACAAGAATCGATTATGATATGTTACAAAATTAATTACTATTTGACGACCCGGTCAGTCCAGCGGAGTGAGATGACCGTTTGATTCGAAGGGTCGCGGGTTCGATCCCTGCACCGGGACAAATATTTGTATGGCCTACAGATATTTGTTTCGGGTCTGGGTGTTTGTGTATGTGTTTTTTGTGTACAACGGCACCCACGACACACGTTTATACCTACTGTGGGGCTGTGAGTGTAAGCGTATTTTATTATTTATTTTTTATTTAAAACTATGGTGAATAACAAAATACACACATGTCACGTCAGTTTACAAGTAACAAAAAATGATGACTTACAGCTCTATATTCAAACAAACTTTGACAACATTAATAATGCCAAAGTATCTATTAATAATGACCTTCAGTCGATCTTTGTGTGGTCCCAACGTTTTGGCGCTACTGTCAACGCATTAAAATCGCAAGTCATTATTCTGGGCAGTGCGTACTATATTAATAGTTTAAATTTTGACCGCTTAACGCCAATTCTATACAATAACTGTATAATACCGGTTTCTTCGGATGTTAGAGATTTAGGTTTGACTATAGACAGTACTTTAAGTTGGAAAAAACATATTATTGAAATCAACAAACGCGTTATTTTAATTTTACGTTGTCTCTATCGCTTCAAACACTTTTTACCAATTAGGACAAAAACTCTTTTAGTACAGTCACTTGTGTTGCCCATTATTGACTATGCAGATGTTTGTTGCTCTAACATGACACAAGATCTCCTTAACAAAATGGATCGGATGCTTAACAATTGCACTAGATACATCTTCGGGCTTCGCAAATATGACCACATTTCCAACTACCGTTCCCAGCTTAAATGGCTGCCTATCCGCGAAAGGAGATCCCTTCGGATACTCTGTATGTTTTTCACCATCATCAACGATCCTTGTGCTCCTAATTACCTAAAATGTAATTTTCATAAACTCGGCGATTTACACAATTTGAATCTTCGTTCGTCCGATAGTCTTAAATTCAAAATTCCTTCTCACCGTACTGGTTTCTATTCCAATTCTTTTGCTGTAACAGCAGTCAAACTGTGGAACGCGCTTCCCCTAGACATCAAGAAGGCTCCGAGCAAATTTGCATTTAAGAGCAGACTAAAAAAATATTTCTTATCTTCAAATAAATGAGTTACAACCGTCGTCATCATTGTATACCATATATATATACATTTTCTAATATATATTTATTTATAATAAAGTTTATACTTTTATACATATATATTATAGTTGCATATGTATATTTATGTATATATATATATATTTATTTACTTTTGTTGTATGTATTTAGACATTGATATTTATTTTTAGAATCTAAGTATTTTCAAGTAACATTTGGCTATATCATTCTTAAATTAATTTTCATTTCTACCTACCACTGCACTTTTTGACAGTTTTATTTGGCCCTAAGGTTGACTGGGAGAGAATACCATTTGGTATTAAGTCCGCCTTCTGTACATCATCCGTGTGCAAAAAGAATAAATAAATAAATAAATAAATAATCAAGAAATACATACTTATGTTCAGTACATAGCAAGATATATTGCATATCGAGCCTGCAAAAGAGACAATCGGCTAGTTTCGACTTCGTAGAGCGTTATCTCTGCTGCACACTGCCTACGTAAGCACTGGTAGTCCGGTATTGGTCAAAACTTGTTCAAAATGGTCGTAAAACGTCACATATATTCCGTGGTCACATAGGTAAAATGCAAAAGAGATAACGCTCTACAGGCCCGCAATTTTACTGGTGGTAGAGCTCCAGTGACGGAGCTCGCGGGCGTAGGCACCACCGCATTGCCTAATTTACTTGCCGCTAAATGGTAGTGTTCAGCACTATCGTGTCCCGGTCAGGTGGTAATGTAATTTCCGGCACAGCGGTATAACACCTTAGGCCTTAGGAGTGGTAACGCATCTGCATTTTGACTTTGGTTTCATGTGGGTGTCTAGGCTGCAGTCAGTTGACCGTCGCGGCGCGGAAGCAGCACCGGGGCCGGCCCCCTCTGCTGCAACTTCTTTTGGCCTGCCATGCAGGTCGACGTTAGGTGCCCTGGGATTCAAGGGCTTCGGTGGAGGAGGCACGCATCGTCAGTCGAGAGAGGGTGGGGGCTATATACATATTTGTTTTTGTTTTTTTTTAATTTTGTTTTTTTTTATTACTTTAATTGTTTTTAGTTTTTTTTTGTCTTTGTGTGGATGTCTATAGGCTGCAGTCATCACTTAACATCAATGTAAACTGCATGCTTATTTGCCACTTCCATTACATAAAAAAATAGACCTAGATCTCCTTCTTAAGGTCGATATGCAATATTTATTGTTGAATACTGTATGTATGTGTAACATGCAGTTAAAAATATAATTAACCAAATGCATTCACCTCTTTACATAAATAGTGATGTAAACTCATTAATAATGAACTATAATCCCAATTAATTTGTATGAAACCAGGTGATTTCGGAATTCGGAACCGAATCAATTACCATTAAGGTTATGTCACTGATTTGTTTGCATCAGCTTTGATTACATAACTCAAGAATTCGGAACAAAATGAAGGTCTTTATTTTTAACCGTTATGTGAGTGACGAGGTACCTGGGTACCTTTAGCATTTTCAAATTTAAAGCAATGTATGTGTTACGCTCTGTAGGTAGCTGTGATTTCGTGAGAGCTCTTCAATCTTTATAAATTGTATATTTTTAAATGTTTTGACCCAGTCAAGTATTTACAATATTTTGTGGAAACCAAAACATATTTTAAACTCACAATAGAGTGATAAGGTACCCGGGTACCTCTTTGTGTTTTGTATGACAAAGACAAAAGTATTCATAATTTCATAAAATATTAAATATTAAAAATTTGTAATGATATTAAATTTCTATAAAAATTACAAATTCTTTGTTTATGCAGAATTTTGGACGAAATATTCCATGTTTATCACAAACTGGTTTTCTGCAGAAAGTGCAACCTTTTCGGGTTTATTTTGCTTGCTTTGAACTCAAACGTTCTCTGCGTACGTAAAAACTTCCAGCGACTGCAACACGCTGTGGAATCTCGTCTAGTCTGACATATGGAAGTTGTAGATCCAGAAGGAATGGAAAACCTTAGTTCTTGACCATGCACGTTCTGCATTGCAGATCTCACATGTAATTTTGATGCCACAATGCAATTTTTTGAATTTTCTTCACTATGTTTACCACACAGTTGTAGACTCAATGGTTTCAAAAACACTCTACGTCTGTCTCGAGAAATATTGTGGGTTATATTCCATGTAAATGATATATGTATGCTGCTAAAGCTACAACGTCGATGATATTGTGAAAAAGTGCCAAAGTGAAAAGTGTGAAAAGCCACCGATTCGTTCTGCGTTTTACGGTATATTTTGCTAACAGCTTATCCATATTGTCCACTCCACTTTTGGCTTGGTAGGTTCCTTATTACTTTCAATAACTGGTGACATGTGCTTTGATGATAATATTATTACTTTTTAGATACGTAGGAGCACATAGTTGCTTCTTTGCTAGAGGCAAAGTTAGAAGAATAAATCACCCTATCTTTCTGTACTTCCATATTTGCAGGTAGAAACCATGTATTTTATTACATTACATTACTACCATCACTTGACTTTTCTGTATATATTTGTCCATTTAGCGAGTTGGAATTATTTGCATCACAGGCCCAAATACTTTTATGCCATACTTTTCAGGTTTTGAAGTCATGTATTGAGTAAATCGAGTACAACCACGATATCCATCTAGATGTTCGTTAACGGTAATACATTCACGAGGCTTGCACGTTTTGTTGAAATTTGAAATGAACATCAGCAAAGAAAATTTCAGGGCGCGTTACATCAATTATCAAACCTTAGGAAGCGTAGGTAATAGCATTTTGAATCTATCATGGGACCTCGCAGCCCGAATAATGGTTACTGACTGGATTTCCACAGCTCAGCCAAATGCTCTTTATTAGATCTTTGCACCCGACAAAAGATTAGAATGGGTTTTTTTGGCGGGAACCTTGAAAGAGGCGTGTGGTGCTCTTATTTTATTTCATTTTCTTGGTGTATTTTTGAGTTATATTAAATAAAGTTGTTGGCATTTTGTTTGATAAAGGCTAATTACAGTGCCCGTGTATAGTGAAATAGAATAACAGTGCAAAAACATGGCTTTTCAGTTTGCCTCCAAAACTTCATTTTAAATGTTTTGGTAAAGTAGCCATCGCTTTACTCGAATTTCGGACTGTGACTCTGACTGACTGACTTATAATTGACCGACTGACTCATACTTTAACGCTGATTGTGAATACGAAATATCATTTTACTTGACACTGGCAATATGCGTAATAGCAATGCCATAATATTAAAAAAAAAAAAAAGATTAGAATGCCAAAAAATGCATCCAATTCTTGTTCTGTTCATGATTTGAATATTTTTTGTTTCGGTCGCATACTATTATCAGGGTATTTTTTTATGAGTTTATTATTGTATGATTCAGTAATCTTGGTCTCGTATTAGTTTCCCTCAAGATTATGTCACGCATTTCATTGGACAATATTTTTTTGAATATTTCACCTATGTAACTGTATGAAGGTACCCGGGTACCTCGTCACTCTGTTAAAGTTGTTTTATTTGTCACTCACATAAGGGTTAAATATTCTGTCTATATTTTTATACTGCTCGGTAGCTTAGAAGGCTAGGAACCAAATACTCATTGCATTTGTTTTAATAATATTACCTACTATCGATCGACGCATCGTAAATAATCGTAAATCTTAATAAATGTGTATTTATTATTTTACCTAATGGAACCTGTACTGGTGGTATTTTACCTAATGGTACCTGTACCTCCAGTGACGGAGCTCGCGGGCGTAGGTACTACCTCATTACCTAATACTTGCCGCTAAATGGTAGTGTTCAGCACTATCGTGTTCCGGTCAGGTGGTAATGTACGGCCCTGTAATTTCCGGCACGGAGGCATAACACCTTAGGCCTCAGGAGTGGTAACGCGTCTGCATTTTCACCTTGGTCTTTGTGTTAGTGTCTAAAGGCTGCAGTCATCACTTAACATCAATGTGAACTGCATGCTTGTTTGCCACTTCCATTACATTAAAAAAGTTTGGGTTTAAAACATTGGTTACGAAGGGGCTGAGTGAAAATCATCGGGCCATGGGAGATCAATGTTTGGAAAACGCTGCTCTAGTCGGTTATTTTTATTATTAAACTAGTTGACCCGGCAAACTTCGTATTGCCTGAGATTGAAATAACGTGTCAAAGGTTTGATAGATACGAACTATTTGTATGGGAAAATGAAATTGTGGTTTTTACTATTTCCCTTCAATTTCTTCACATTTTTTAAAATTTTAAACCTTCCCTGGACTTCTAAAAATTATTCAAAACCAAAATTAGCCAAACCGTTCTCGAGTTTTAGCGAGACTAATGAACAGCAATTGATTTTTATATATTTAGATGATAAGAGTTAGAACAGCGCCTAATTTAAATTACAAATCTTTCTTAAGCGTGAATTCTGAATATGTTAGAAATCGCAATATATCATTCACAATGTCTAAGACCTTAGAAAGCATCTCGATACCTAAATCGAATAGAAATCGTCTTTACATAGAACAGAATCGATAAAACAAACAATTAAAATATCGAACGAGTTTTTGAACACTCCAAATGATGTAAGCTTTCGTTTTTATTTTCATATCTTTATAACACTTTTATTTACGACAATAACATCGATTTGGTTTCAATATTTAACATATCGAATTTCAAATTTCTTATGTAATAATCAATAAAGTTATACATTTTATTGTGTCTCAATTCACGCTCGGAATTGTTAACGTTAAGAATAGATACCTAATCACCGTATTTAATATATATATATATATATATACTAGCGGCCCGCCCCGGCTTCGCCCGCGCTGCTCTGCTCCTATTAGTCATAGCGTAATGTAAGCTATCCTATCTCTCAAGTTGGATCGAACTGCACATGGTGCGAATTTTATTATAATCGGTTAAGTGGTTTAGGAGTCCATTGAGGACAAACATTGTGACACGAGATTTATATATATTAAGATATATATATATATATATATATATACATAATAACTAGAGATGCGCCGAATATTCGGTTCGTATTCGGTATACGGCATATTCGGCATCGTTTCCACTATTCGTTTTCGGCCGAATTATTCGGTTTCGATGCCGAATATATTCGGTTCGGTACAGGTTAAACCGAATAATGTTCGGTATTCGGTTATTCGGTGAAACCACTATTCGGCGCATCACTAATAATAACCGTTCTCCACCAATCCGAATTGGAGCAGCGTGGTGGAGTAAGCTCCAAGCCTCCCCTCAAAAAGGGGAAAGACTCGTGCTCAGCAGTGGGACGTATAATGGGTTGCCATTATTATTTATTATTTAACCGTATCTACAACATGTAGCGGGAATAATAGTAATTAATTTTGGGACAAAATATTATCTACATCAAAAATGACTGAAATCAATTCGGTTATCGATTCTGAACAAACCAGATTCGGGTTTTACATTTAATCCTGTTACACGTCGTATACTTGGAACAAGAAGACAATGGTGTAGTAGCTAACATGGATGGTACCCGGGGCCATAGGGCAACTCGGGCCTCCTGCGACGGACCGGAGGAAAGTAGCCATATGCAGACTTCCCCTCTGTCAAAGTACAAGACCAAATAAATGGTCCTATGCCTGTCGCCCAGATATTTAAATGTGTGCGTGAAATTGTTTATGTATTTTGGTAAAGTCAAGCTGAGTTTCGTAGTAATAGACTATTCTTGTAGTGTGTGTATCACACGTAGTTCCCCCCGCAAAAAATTACAGACTATTTTGCATCGGTAATAAACGCTATGGCCATTCCCCTCCGGTCCGCTGCAGCGGCCGGTGGCTCGTGTTACTCTATAGTTTAAAGATATACATTGGGTGCGTTCCACTAAACGGCCGCAACGATTACAACGCTCTCTGTATCGTTCCACGGGCTTCCACCTAAAGCCCGTGGTCATCGCGAGCGATCGTTCGACGTCATAGACTACGTAACTGTTTGCGACCGCATCGCGCAAAATTATATTGATGGGTCGGAGTGGGCTTTCAACTAAATTCGAAAAAAGAACGATTACACCGCACGCATTTTGAGCACGCAGCGCTCAAGATTTGCGTTCCACTAAGATTCGCCGACAATGACGTCCGCAGTCTTTTTACGTTAGGGGAACGGGAATTTCAGCGGTCGTGGTCGATGTGGTCTTAGTGGAACGCAGCCATCGAAGGCTCTAGCTCAGGGTTTCTCAAAGTGGGGTTCGCCATTCGACGGCAGGGTGTTCGCGATAAGATTTACTATAAACCGACTTGATGCCGAGTCACACAGAGAGACAAGGAACAAGCACATCTATCACATTAATATTTAGAGTAAAAATATATTTCTTTTGGCACTTTATTTGTTACCTTTTATTGAAATAAGAACACCTTTTTCTTCAACAGTCAATTTTATTCTTTTCTTTGGAGGGAGGGTTATTTAGTTGAGGGGTCGCTGTCACCTGGATAATTTTCAGCAGGGTACGTGGAGCCGAAATAAATAAAAAAGCGTATGAAGCCTCCTTCAGCGAGTTCCCCTTCTGTTGTGATTCACGCGCAGAGAAAGGGATGATGAATAAACAGTCAGTGGAGCCGAAAGTTTGAGAAACTCTGCTCTAGCTTATTAAAACAATACCTTCCCTTATCGTAGGTTTACAGTTTACAGCGCGTGGGACGGTCGCGCACAAAATCGACTACGCCCGCTACAAGCGCTGGTGAACGGTACACTTGTGTACAGCTGATTACGCTGCGTGTACCCGTGTTGTACTGGCGAGTACAACACGCTTTTGTTGCCATAATTATTTTATTTAAATAGGTATCGTATAGATTAGGGTTGCTGAGGATTCCTCTTCCTCTTCCTCACAATGAGGAAGTTCCGCAATATTTTGGGATACTCAACCGTTTCCGCATCCTCAAAAATAAAATAAAAAATCCTCTTCCGCTACCGCTTCCTCAAAATTTAAGAGGAATTTATGAGGAATTTTGTTGCGCATGCGCGTCGCGTATCCATGACAACGCACACGCCGCAGCACGGTGCCAGGCCGAACAGGCGAGCGAGACCTTCCCACCCGCCACCGGCGCTGTTCCTTGATTGTTTGTTTTAATTTATTGACATACATTATTTTGTTTATACGCGTACTCAACTTAAAAAATCGAAATATTCGGGGCTTTACAGAACTGTATCTTTACAATACCTATCTTCTCTTCCATCAAATGTACCAGCAAACGACTTATTAGCAATGTTGTATTGGTATATGATGAGCTATAAAACCGGTGGTTGGGGAAACAGCGTCCAAACATTTTTTTAATAAAAATTAACCTCCCTCCCTGTTTAAAATAAATTTCGATTAATAGTATTCAATTCTTTTATTTTGATTAATAATATTCGACTTAAATACCTAATTAACAAAGAAATAAAGACTGCATTCTTATTTTCATTTCAATTCCTAAATGAAATAGTGTCATTCACTCATCTTTTTTTTTGGTGTGCGTGTGTTTTTTTTATGTCTGTAGGTTGACAGAAAAGCAGACGGGCCACTTGATGGAAAGTGGTCACCGTCGCCTATGAACATTTGCAATACCAGGGGAGTTGCCAACGCGCTGCCAGCCCTGAAGGACTCCTTTGACGCCATTTTTGAAGAACCTCTTAATGTAGCACCAAGGGAACACCTCAGAGGGAAGTTCGTTCCACAATTTACACGTTCTGGGCAAGAACGAACGTGAAAACCGCACCGTTGAGCACTGCCAGGTGTCCAGTCGGTGTGGGTGAAACTTCTCTCTTCGGCGGGTAGTACGGTGTAGGTAGGTATATAGATGGTAGCAGATAGATGATGGCAGTTTTTGTAAGGAGTCAAGTGGACCAAGCCAGTATTTGGGGGCTCCCGCCCACAAATGAGTATGAGTAGTAGTAGCTGCCCTGAAGTGAAAGTGAATACTGCCTGGCTTTGTTAAGCACCTCTAGCTTTTTGGATGCCAACTTGGTCTTACACTCAATGTGACTCCCGAATTGCACTTCGTTCGATATGTCAACGCCCAGGATACAGATACTCTTACCAACGGCGATCGGAATGCTCTGGAACTGTGGTGCTACAATGCATGGCGTTTTTTAGCGGTGAACGTGCAGACTTGTGTCCTCGAGGGGTTGAACTACATTAAATTAAGTCGACCCCAATCCGAGACCCGCTCCAGAGTGTGCTCGATTTCAGACACAAGTCTAGTCCTTCTTTCCTCGATAAGTGTCCGGGAGGCATTTGCACGGCTAGTGTAGTGTGCATATCCCGTACTATCATCGGTCTAGCAATGAAAAGTGGAGTTTTGCTCCAACATTTCATTGATGTGCAGAAGAAAAAGCGTGGGAGATAACACAGAGCCTTGCGGCACACCAGCGTTGATAGGTAGTCTGTCTGAGCGCTGACAGTTAACTAAGACTTGTATATAACACTCAGACAGAAAGCTGGCTGTCCAGTTGCATAGCCTCTCGGGACGACCGTAGGATGGAAGTTTCGCGAGAAGTGCCCTGTGCCAGACCCGGTCAAAGGCCTTAGCAATGTCTTTGTGTAGATATGTCACTGAACTCGTCCTTAACTGCTGGACCAATTTTGATGATTCTTTATCGTATGTGTTTTGAGAATGGTTTAGATTTTAAATTCATAGTAAAAATAATTAAAAAAGCATTTTGTAGTGGACCAACTACTACAAAATGCTCTTTTAATTTTTTTTTTGTATATATATATACTTAGTTTAGTAAATAGAGACAGGACAGCGGATTTTAGGTTGGGTCCGCTAGTATTTATATCTTCGTATCATCCTCTTCTCATCTTTCTGTAGCGCGCAAGGCCCGGCTGGTGTAGAACGCAAGCGATCTACTCGATTAAGCGATACGGGTGCGGTCGGGTGTGTGACGGGTGACCACTAGTGGCAAATTAAAATGCGCATTTTCGTGCTTCGGAGAGCAGGACGCCGACGGTCCCGGTTGCTATCGACAGATAGCAGTCGTTAAACCTTGTCGGAGGCTTTATGGGCGGTTTGAAAACATCCGACAGCGGGTTGGCCACTAACCCTTGCAAGTAACTCCACCAACCCGCATTGGAACAGCGTGGTGGAGTAAGCTCCAGACCTCCCCTCCAGAAGGGGAGAGACTCGTGCCCAGTGCCCAGCAGTGGAACGTTTCAAGAGTTGCTATTATTATTATGTCATGCTTCCTCTTCCTCTTCCTCTTCCTCATCCTCTTCCTCATAAAAATATCCTCTTCCTCATCCGCATTCTCTAAATTGGCGCATCACAATTGTGGAATTGTGACGCTCAAATTGAGAGGATGCGCATGAGGAAGCGTAAGAGGAAAAGGATTTTTTCCTGGTGGTATAGCTTCAGTGACGGAGCTCGCGGGCGTAGGCACCACCGCATTACCTAATATACTTTCCGCTAAATGGTAGTATCGTGTTCCGGTCAGGTGGTAATGTACGGCCCTGTAATTTCCGGCACAGAGGCGTAACACCTTAGGCCTCAGGAGTGGTAACGCATCTGCACTTAGACCTTCGTCTTTGTATGGGTGTCTATAGGATGCAGTCATCACTTAACATCAATTTGAACTGCATGCTTGCTTGCCACTTTCATTACATTAAAAAAAATGGAAATTATAAATACTAGCGGACCCAACCCAAAAGCCGCTATCCTGTCTGTCTGTACATAACTAGGTACATACATACAGAAAAATTAATTAAAAGGGCATTATAAGTGAAACCAACCATGAATCATAAAAGAATCCTCCGTCGCCTGCTTTGGATGGGCGACGCGCATGCGCAGTGAAATTTCTCATGAATTCCTCTTAATTGTACTATTTATTTTTCGCAATAACACATGCAAACGAACTTAAGAAATTAAAGAAAAAACGGAAAGAAAGACTTGACTTCGATCAGTCCAGCCGCTTTACCACTAAGCTACCGAAGTCCCACAAGCTTATTGGTAAAGCGGCTGGACTTATCCTCAGGTCGCAGGTTCGATTCCTGCCCGAAGTCAAATTATTTGTTTCTGGTTTTTCTTTAATTTCTTAAATTCCTCTTAAATTTTGAAGAAGCGATAGCGGAAGAGGATCTTTTTTAATTTTTATTTATGAAGGATACGGTAACAGTAAGGTAGGTAGGCGAGTAACCCAAAATATTGCTAAACTTTCGCATTATGAGCAAGCGGAAGAGAAATCTTCAGCAACCCTAATACACAGTATCCAACAAGAAACATCGACTGTAGGAAGGAGACTTCGGCTTATTTCGGGTCTGTAGAGCGTTATCTCTTTCGCTCTTTACCTATGTGATTTACGCTGTTTGTCGATTTTGATCAAGTTTTAAACAATACCTGACTATCAAAGCTTACGTAGGCAGTTTGCAGCAGAGATAATGCTCTACGAAGTCGAATCTAGCCGATTGTCTCTTTCGTGGGCTCGATGTGCAATATTTAATTTGCTTGATGTGGGTATTGTAAATGTATTACCTAATATTGTATTCGTAAGTTACTAGACCCGATGTGTCAGGACCGGGATATCTGGCGCTTCACACTCTCTGCCTACCCTGCAATGGTCCAAGAGCTAGTGAACCCTTCGAGTATCAGAACGCCTGTAAGCCTTGAATTCTTTGTTGGGATGAGTCATAATATAATATTGTTTAATAATATTATATTATTTTTATATAATAATCTTCTTTACTGGTGGTAGAGCTCCAGTGACAGAGCTCGCAGGCGTAGGCACCACCGCATTACCTAATATACTTGCCGCTAAATGGTAGTGTTCAGCACTATCGTGTTCCGGTCAGGTGGTTAATGTACGGTCCTGTAAGTTCCGGCACAGAGGCATAACACCTTAGGTCTCAGGAGTGGTAACGCATCTGCATTTTGACCTTGGTCTTCGTTCAAGTGTCTATAGGCTGCAGTCATCGTCTGACGTTTGGAAGTACACTAAAAATAAATTCTTACAAGTTTTTTACTAGTGACACCTAGTGACGAATAGAATATCACGCAGATTATACGTGTTTGGATATTTTAGCATATTACTGACATCTGTTGCCGAATAGCCTATAACAAATAACACAGTTTAGCGCCACCTAGTAAGCAATAGATAAACTAATTTCTATGTTTGGTCGATAGTAGCGCCAAAACAGCATAACAATCGCGCGCATAATGCCACTAAATTGGAAATGTTACGAGCAACATTGCATATGAATGAAAAGCACATTGAGCTATAGTACATGGAGTAGAAATACCTACAGAATTGGCGTGATTGACTACAAAAATTTGGGCGATTACAATGGCCGCCTTTCATAGGGTTGTTTTCGATAAATATCGATATCATCTTCTAATACATGAGCGGTTATTATCGATATTTTATCGACACGAATTCTTATTCTTATGTATGCTTATAGCTATGCTAGTATGTATGCTAAGTCTTAGTAAAATACACTCACTAAATTAGAGTTGAGTGTAATTGTAATAATTATGATGTAGTAATAATAGGTTGGGGTAAAAGTCTTTTCGCATTATAGTATGTATGAACTTGTAATAAAATCTCTTTGGCTGTAGTATTTGTATCTGCCTGGTTTTGGTATCATTGAAAGTTAAAATTTTAAAGAACATAATTCCAAATTCAAATTAGGCAAATGTGTGATTTTCATTTGTTTTTCGTACTGTCAAGATGAGTGAATCTAATGAAGAAATTCGATACATTTTAAAATTTTACTACAAAAAAGGTTAAAATGCAAAGCAAGCCGCGAAAAAAATTTGCGATGTTTATGGACCTAGTGCAGTGTCTGTGAGAGTAGCACAAATTTGGTTTAAGTATTTTCAATCCGGAAATTTTGATGTCAAAGATGCACCTCGCTCTGGTCGCCTTAACATCACGAGAGGACTGCCAAATCCACTTGTCGCGGTATTTTGATGAGAAGTCCCAAAACTTTTATAGCAATGGGATCATGTCCCTACCTACAAGACGGCAAAAGGTTATCGAACAAAATGGTACATACATACTTTAGTTAAATTTAAAAAACTATATTAAAAAATGTTTCGAATTATCTTAAAAAATGCGAAGAAACTTTTTCTCCAGCCTAATAAAATGTATCCTGTAATTTGCATGCAAATTAAATGGTGAAATAGAAAAGAAAGCTATATTATATACTGAAGATCTTATGTACCTGCTATGCTTTTAGCAAATAAATAAATTCATTCATTCAAATGATCTCATTAATTACCAGCAGCTTGCGAAAGGTTCTCAACCAGAACTCGAGCTAAAAATTGCACATTGTGGTAATGTTATATTTCAGTAGGATTTTCTATAGCAACCTTCAAATGTGAGTCTTATGCTGACCAGCTCCTTGGAATGCATCTCTGTAAATATTGTTGCTATGTATTCCAAATTTTAATCATTATGTTTAGTTAATTTGAGTAACGCGATGACGCTTCGGTCAAGTTAAAGGCCAATAAACACATTTGATTTTTGTGCATTCTCGAAAGATCTTCTACTTACGTGTTGGACGTGAGTGCAACAGGATCTTTTTTATTTTTTCATTGTTACTATACCTTAAACAATATTATAAAAGTAGCAGGAACGGCTCTAGGTATGTTAATGATATGAGTAATTGAAAAGAAATGGAACCTGCTTCAATTTTCAGATGATACGCATGTTGAAGTTTTTGCAAGCGAGACACAGATCTGTACGGCCCTGTGATTTCCAGCACAGATCCGTAATATCTTAGGTCTTAGGAGTGGCAACGCATTTAGATTGAAAGCTCTGGTTTCGTGTAGACTGATAGGCTATTACTTACTTATGTAAACTGATACCTGTTTGCCACTTCATAAATTGAAGAAATAATATATGTTGTTAAGCACAACATAACACAGTTATTTTTTACTTATATAACACTCTAACAATCTCTGAAAAAATCCATGCTATATCGGGTGTAAAAAAGGAGAAAACAAAAATGATTGATTTTCATCAATTTCTTCTTTGATATTTTATTAAGAAACCAGAAATTCTATCGAGTATAATGCTAATACAATATAATATTACATAATTTTAATTGATATGAAAATAATTTTATATCGATACTTTGATATATCAGGTTAGTATTCGTACATCACTATATAAAAATGCTATTTTTACAAAATAATGAATAGCATTAAAAGTCGTTAAAACTCTTAATAAAACATATCACTATATATCACTGCATTTCAAAATCCCACCGAATACGACACAATCCGTGAAAATTTGTACATAACCTCACAAAGTTCAATCCAAGATTATTTTCGTTTTTCCTTGCACCACTCTGTCTTAAACAGTACGAGCATAATCAGTCAACATAAAGCAGAACCTAGAATACCACATTATCTAGTTAAAAGATTAAGTTTTCAAGAAAACAGCAAAAATATTACGAGCACCTGTTTGTTTGACAACAGATGTACCACAAATCGGGCGCATACAATGGCGCCGACGGGCACGCGAAGGCGTAAGTATGACTTCACATCAAATCATTTCCAAAATTGATACTCTGCATACATCTTGTGTCTCTTTTCACAAAGCGAGCTACTGCTTAGTTAGAAAGAGTCAAAACTGCTTTTGTTAGACATGTGTCGATTTTACCCATTATTATATAACTACTGTTTCTATAGTAGAATGTGCCTTCTCCATGTGTATTAACTCTGTGGAAAAGCTTAACTTTCTGTATCAGTCGTCTTATATTCATTACGACCCCAATGACATTTTTCGTAAACTATTCAATACCCAGTAGGCCGAATACCTATTTGGATATCTCCAAAATGTGAGAAAACTGACCTATTTTATATCAATAGTAGGAGATAAGCGACTTGTGTACAAAAAGAAAAGTATCTAATAATATAATAGTGTGTTGTGTTTCAAATCTATAAATAGTAAATGCTAGCAGATTTATTAGGAGTAAGTACTAAAATTATCCACAAAACAAGTGCTAAATATTTATTTTTAAGAGCTGTTAACTTTTTTCTTGTTAAATTAACAAAATTTTGATAGATAAATATTTCTTGTTGAACCTAAATAATTTATATTTGAAACATCTCACATCTCATTCCACTTTTATATAATTGAACCTAGAGAAATGTCTTTCGTGAAATGTTGTTTTGAAGCCGGGGAAGGACACGATTTTTTGGATTCATTCGTACAAAAATGCACCGATCCTGGATGTAAGTATTTGATACATTATTTATGTATATGTAAGTATAAAAATAAATCTGTGTGTTTTAATTCTTAATATATGTCTTGCAGTCATTTTATAATTAAATTAAATTACGTCGTTGCCTTCAATATGTATTTTAATACATTCAATTAGGTATTTTGATCACGACGCGCGTTATTGATTGGCAAAATGCCCTTAATTAATGCCGCCAATTTTGTTTTATATCCGGTCCCATTTCCGGTTATTCATACTTTCGTTCGGAAATTATAGTGCTTTTTATTTCTTGAGGCTACTTAAATATTTCTTAAGAACGTAAGTACATTTTAATACTTCACCTTACTATAAAACTTATCACTTATTAAGATTATATAATATTAATTGTAAATTTTATTATTAAATGGTTCATAATAATCACAAAAAATAAAGTTCAACCTAACCTAATCAATGTACTTACTGAACGCATTCTGTGAAAGTGAAAAAGTAAACATGACTGTTGAATTGTGACTCAGATAATTTGACATCCTAATTTTGTTTTAAAGCGTCGTGTCCCGTTATTTGCCGAAGCAAATCAAAGTGCAATTATGGCGCAAGGTAAGTCGTTATCATTAAATTGTGAAAATCCACGTAGGAATTGAAATTTAAATAATAACTTGACAATCTGTGAGTCTTTGTGGCGCCATCTTGGAATTTTGGCTGATTGCTTTCATCTGTCAAACGTGACGCCTTTTTCGTTCTTTGGCGATGTAGAATTTAAAAAATCAGTGTAAAACGTAGTATTTTATCAATTTGGACACCATTATAAGATTAAAGTGCAATGATTGAAGTGTAAAGTTGACTCGTAAAGCGAATTCTGTGTTCTGCCAATTCAAGTCTGAGAGACCTTGCGAGTACAACATGACGGCTACAACAGTGCAACGAACAGTGCAAACGAGTACAGCAGCGCCCGTAAAGCCTCCAAAAACGTATGGCAAAATAGTACTGACCCTCCACAACTGCTTACTACCAGAATCTGTCTTCAAACAAACACCCTCACAAGCGGACGGACTTGACATCGAAACCGAGACTGATCTCCGGATTCTTGGCTGTGAACTCATCCAAACTGCTGGTATACTGCTCAAAATGCCTCAAGTTGCCATGGCAACCGGCCAGATGTACCTACAGAGGTTTTACTACTCCAAATCATTTGTTAGATACCCTATGGAGACAACAGCCATGGGTAGCATATATTTGGCATCGAAAGTCGAAGAAAAACCGTGTAGAATCCGTGACGTCATCAATGTTTTCCATCACATCAAACAAGTGAGGGCCCAGAAGACTATTTCACCTCTAATCATTGATCAGAATTACATAGAATTGAAAAATCAAGTTATAAAAGCTGAAAGACGTATTCTAAAGGAGTTAGGATTCTGTGTACATGTAAAACATCCTCACAAGTTAATTGTAGTGTACCTTCAGCTCTTACAATATGAAAAACATAAACAATTAATGCAGATGGCATGGAACTACATGAATGATGCACTCCGGACTGATGTCTTTATGAGGTTTCCTCCCGAGACTATAGCGTGTGCTTGTATATATTTGACAGCTAGAAAAATAAGCTTGCCGTTACCAAACAACCCTCACTGGTTCCTGCTCTTCAAAGTATCAGAAGAAGATATCAGGGATGTGTCCATGCGCATTCTACAATTGTATAAAAGATCAAAAGTAATTCCAGAAGAATTGGAGAGTAAGGTAGATTTACTACGTAAAGTATATCAAGCTAATAAATTGATGCAATCGCAGAAGGAGCGAGAAAGTGTGAAAGCGGAGGAGAAAAAGGCAGAGTCACCAACAGCATCTACATCAAAGGAGAGTAAGAGAGATGCAAAGAAAGAGAAGTCACCGAAAACCCCACCATTGTCATCTAAATATCATAGTAGTCATAAGAAAAGAGAAAGACGGTCTCGGTCGCCGTATGATCGCAAACGCGAATACCCGAATAAGAGACATAAGTCCAGATCGAGGGATCGGGAAGTGGATAGGTCTCGTGAAAGAAGATCAGATGATAAACGTCGAACTTCTTCTAGAAAATACGATGATTATGAACGTTCTAAGTCAAGTAGGGATAGTAGAGATGAAAAACGAAAACATTAATGTTTAAATACTTATTACTCAATAAAATAAATTCAAAGAAGTAACTGGTTTCATTTTGTTTTACTTAGCAACCTTCATCAGGGTTTTGCACACAATATAAAATATGGCCCTGTAGACCCTATGGGAACTGTGATATAATGTAAAAGACATGTATTTTATAATGTGGTTATTTCAAGTCACTAAACTTAACTTCTAATTTGCGGCACAGAGGCATAACACCTTAGGCCTCAGGAGTAATGACGCATCTGCATTTTGACCATGGTCTTTGTGTGTGTGTCTATAGGCTGGAGTCATCACTTAACATTGATGTGAACTGCATGCTTGTTTGCCACTTCCATTACATAAGAGAAATAAAAAAAAACTAAACAATTCAATTTAAAAAAATCACAAATCTTAAAAGGGCAAAAATGAATAGGTATATACTTTTGTTTGGGAGTACAACCTATACCATAACTAAAATTAAAGACTACCTGAAAATGGCGCAATTTTTTAAATTTATTTATAAAAAATAATTTTAAATAATACTTTTCATGCATAGTTTTATTGCTGCAAATTCTAATTATTGAATAATAACAATTCTAAAACAATATTATATTATCAACATAGTATTTGTGTTATTCCACAAATAGGTACTGAGTCTAGTAATGGTGACTAGCTAGGTACAAAGATCATAAATAAGGTCAAGGTCAATTCTTATTTTAATTTTAATGAAGGTATAACTTATTTTGTTTGATAGATATACCTACTTTGTACATTTGTATGTATACAGCGCAATCTGTTTTAAGAAAAAAATCTAAGGTAGAATCTTAGTATTTTTATTGTCCAAACAAATATTTAACCAAAAAACCTTTGACGACCCGGTTAGTCCAGCGGTGTGAGATGACCGTTTGATTCGAAGAGTCGCGTGTTCGATCCCCGCACCGGGACAAATGTTTGTATGGCCTACAGATATTTGTTTCGGGTCTGGGTGTTTGTGTATGTGTTGTATGTGTACAACGGCACCCACGACACAGGTTTATACCTACTGTGGGGCTGTGAGTGTAAGCGTATTTTAAAAAACCTAATACCTGGCTCTTGGACGCACAAATATAAAATTTCTGGCATATTTACACGATATAAGACTAATTATCTGCATCAATTCTTGAAAAGGCGATAGGTACTAGCAGGGCGAACGCACACTGAAGACCTAAATCATATTCACATAATATTTTACCTCATTTGTCACATTGCCCTTTCAACATTTTCTATTTCAGTGCATCCGTTAACCGGTTTATATATAACCGGGTGTCACTCCAGTTCCGAGCGAGCGGTTTCAGGTCGCCCCCGTCTGTCGCGTGTCCGTTACAGTGCTGGTTGTGTGGATATATTTAAATATTCAATACTTTGAATAGATATCGATAAAATGATGTAAAAGAAACTACGGAAGCTGAATCGCGACCGAAACGTCGGGTTTTTTTAAATAATAATTTAATTAAATAGGTATGTGTCAGATAAATCCGAAAAAATACCTAGTTTAATTTCAAAAAGAAGACGTAAGAAATTAATATTGAGAAAAAATTGCGTTTGTTATAAATGAGGACATATTAAATGTGTATGGTATCTAGTATAAATAAAATATGTGAGTAATTAACAATGGCAGGAAAATAAATTACTAATTTTATCTTTAGAAAATCATTTAACTTTATTTAACATGAAAAGACACATTTAAGTAGGTACCTACTTAGTTATAAAAATATGTGGGCAACACATAAAGAAACATTTTTTTCTTCGTAATAAATTGTTAAATGCGTGCGAGTTTTTATGTAAAGAAAATTAGACACCAATTTTTACCTGTACATATCTAAAAAATCAAATTTTGCGTGGGAATAAATAAAGACATGAAAAAATATAATTAAATATAATATTTTGTAGAAAATAACGATCGGTTTAAGAAGATTAAAAAACGCTGTAAAATATTGTTAAACTCCTGATAAGTTTATATAGAAAATAGTCCAAATAGTAGGTAGTTTTTTCAACTTTTTTAAACTTATTGAAAATATTGGCATAGGCTAACTCTTTCTTCTAGGTCTTCTGCGTTATAGGTAAAAAGCAAGTACATACTTACTCAGTATTTAAATTATTTTTGTCGTCAAAATCAATCTAGCTTACTGGCCATTGGTGGTAGAGCTCCAGTAACGAAGCTCGAGGGCATAGACGCCACCGCATTACCTATTTGCCGCTAAATGGTAGTGTTCAGCACTATCGTGTTCCGTTCAGGTGGTAATGTACGGCCCTGTAATTGCCGGCACAGAGGCATAACACCTTAGGTCTCAGGAGTGGTAACGCATCTGCATTTTGACCTTGGTATTTGTGTGGTGTGATAGGCTGCAGTCATCACTTAACATCAATGTGAACTGCATGCTTGTTTGCCACTTGCATAACATAAAAAAGCCATCATAGAAAGAAAAACGTAACTTCACGCCTATAATCCCCGAAGGGGTAGGCAGAAGTAAATGCATGCATTCAAGCATACACCCACGATTCGCCGGTTACGTTTTAGGCCCATGTAACAGGTGGCGAGCCTGTTGACATCTCCGGGTTACATTACTTAACAACTGGTTACTAAGGTACTGGGAAACTTCCGGACAATGGAAAAATCCTAATACATAGCCCCTGACCCAGGAATCGAACCCAGGACTCCGGCGTAGTAGTGGTGGCCCGCTACCACTAGGCCACTGAGGCAGTAGAAAGAAATAAATCGAAATTACTTGTGATTATAGTCTTTATAATTCTTATCAATCTTATCTATTGGTACGACAGTGCTCGACGCAACGACTCGCTGGTCGGACGTGTAATCGATCATGTAACGGTCTAAATATATTTTAATGACTCAACTTAAATGTATCAAAACATATTGGGTCCAGTTTCAGTGTGTACTTAATTCGTGACGTGATTATTTGTCTGTTTTAATAAAAACAATGATTGTATTGTTTTTATTATAATATTCGTTAATTTACTGTAGTGCAAGGCATCATTTATCAATTATATTTATTGATACTTTCAAAGTGGTTAAGGAAGTGGGTTAAAAACAGATAATATAATAATAATAATATAGATACATAATTATCTTCTAAAAAACTCGCATATTTTTTATACTGTAAGTAATTACGGCACTTAATTTTACGGAATTGCTTAATTACTGTCTATTGTAGTGTGGGGAATCATTTATCAATAATATTTATTGATACGTTCTAAGTGGTTAATGAAACGGGTTAAAAATAGATTGTGCATAACAAAACACATAATTATTTTCCAAAAACTGCCTCGGTAGCCTAGTGGTAGCAGGCCACTACTACTACGCTGAGGTCCTGGGTTCGATTCCCGGGTAGGGGGTTATCAGAGATAATGGTGAAAAAGCCTTTATCTCTGGTTCTATTGGGATTTTTCCATTTTCTGGAAATTTCCCAGTACCTCAAAGTTTGGTAATGTGCCCGGAGATGTCAACAGGCTCGCCACCTGTTACATGGGCCAAAACGTAACCGGCGAATCGTGGGTGTTTGCATGTATGCTTGAATGCATGCATTTACCTCTGCCTACCCCTTCGGGGATTACAGGCGTGAAGTTACGTTATTTTCCAAATAACTCATACAATTGTAGGTACGTATGACAATATTTCACTGAGTTGCTTAATTATTGTCTGTTGTAGTGCTAAGAGTTATTTATCAAAAATATTTATTGATACATTCAAGGTTTTTTTTTTTAATTTAAGTTTTTCTTTCCTCATGCAATATTTATCTTACACACTTAATAAATGTTTGATTGCCAGATGTGCTCTTTCTTATTACAAGATTCTGACAAAATTCTTTATTATAAATTAAACTACTTATTTAAAACTAGCTGTGCCCGCCGCTTCGCCCGCGTAGATGTCGTTTTATAAATAACTAAGTAGCCTATGTTCTTTCCTCAAAGTCAGCTCTATCTCTGTACCAAATTTCATTAAAATCGGATCAGTCGTTTGGACGTGAAAAGGTAACAGACAGACAGACAGAGTTACTTTCGCATTTCTATTATTAAGTAGAGATTAAAGTGGTTAATGAAGTAGGTTACCTAATACATAACAAAATACATAAATCTTCCAAATAACTCGCACAATTTTTGTACTGTAAATAGGTAATTAAGTATAACATAAAATTTTACTATATATATAAATTCTCTGGTAATATATTACTTGGATACTAATATTAGATTAACGAATAATGTGTACTTAAAAAAACACGGAAATCTCATCGTAACCACGAAATAAGATAACACAAAAGGCATGACTTGACCAAAAGACAAAGACGTAACATGTAATGTTTTTAAATTAAAAAAAAAACATGTAGAATAATATTATGTATTTTAATGGAAAATAAGCTGTAATAGGTGTTATAATATTGGGTAGAACACGCGAAAATATAAATAAGGAAAGTTAAGTTAATGGGTAAATCAACAAACTAAATATGGCAAATGTCGAAAACTGGTGAAGTGTATGACAATATATAAAACATATTACATGGTTCAGTGAATTTGGAAGCCTTGGAGTTTTAATTATCATAGAATGTTGCCTATGCGTAAAATCGCCCATCGTGCCTGCTTCTTTATGAGCCGAACTGTTTATATGACATGTGAGTAAGTATGTATCGCTAAATCCATCAACTCTTCAAGTATTTAAAAACACAAGAAGCATCGCATCGGTTCGTAATCGAACCCGAACTCACATTTTTTCATATAAGTAACATTATCTTGAAAATGTTAAAAATACATAATTAAATCTACTCGTCTATTTACAGCCTCGTGTTTTTTATTTATTAACGAAAAGTGGCAAACAAGCATGCTGTTCACATCGCATGGATGTTAATGTTGAAGTTCGCTAGCTCGCCACGCTTGCTGGTGTAATCTGTCGTTGGCTTATGTTTTTTTTATGTCAACGGTTGACTGCCTCGGTAGCCTAGTGGTAGCAGGCTACTACTACTACGCTGAGGTCCTGGGTTCGATTCCCGGGCAGGGGGTTATCATAGATAATAGTGTAAAGTCCTTTATCTCTGGTTCCATTGGGATCATTCCATTTTCTGGAAATTTCCCATTACCTCGAAGTTTGGTAATGTGCCCGGATATGTCAACAGGCTCGCCACCTGTTACATGGGCCAAAACGTAACCGGCGAATCGTGGGTGTTTGCATATATACTTGAATGCATGCATTTACCTCTGCCTACCCCTTCGGGGATTACAGGCGTGAAGTTACGTTTCAAACGATTGACAGACAAGCAGACGGGCCTGATGGAAAGTGGTTACCGTCGCCTATGAATATTTACAATGTCAATTCTATATATATTATTTTTATTTCTATTCCGTAGCGTCGATTGAATAGATTGAGATTTTGGCTAGGTCCTCTGTATCCGTTACGATTGCTCCACTAGATTACAGGGTGAAATAACTTCGTCAAAGAAATGGTCGAAATTTTAAAGCCAACAATCCAACATTTTTTAATATTGTTCCCTTTGATTTTGCCAAATTTTGACAGAATTTTGGCAAAGGAGTGTTCGTGTTCAGAGTGTTTTTCTGCTCCGATAAATCTGACGGAGCAGTCGCAACGCCACTTCAATTCTTAAAACCCATAGAGTCACGAGAAAAATATGACAATTGATTTCAATTGTGTCTCCGCCAATATTGGCCTGCTGGTCCGTGAGGGAGTTGCTGGAAAGTAACCCTCTTTACATTGAAACACGTGTAGTCCAACGCTTATACATACTACATACTACCAGCACGAATTAATACGTTCTTTAGGCTCTGCTACTAGTATAGGTATATCATCACGCCAAATCCTCAACGGGGTAAGCAAAGAGCGAGGAGCGGCAAATATTTTGACCTTTCACACCTACCATGCTTATTCTACATTATTCATGCTGTTTTTACTGCTGGTAGAGCTCCAGTGACGGAGCTCGCGGGCGTAGGCACCCAAACTCAAACTCAAAAATTCATTTAATCACTTGGAAATAATAGAATTTGCTTGTGATAGGTCAAATTACAAATATAAAATTAAAGCGAATAACAACTGATACGTTGATTAATATGTCAAAGTAAACAAAATAAAATAAATAATGGTCCAAAAATACTTAATAATAAAAATAGGTATCAACAGACACCACCGCATTACCTAATATACTTGCCGCTAAATGGTAGTGTTCATCACTATCGTGTTCCGGTCAGGTGGTAATGTACGGCTCTGTAATTTCCGGCACAGAGGCAAACACCTAATGCCTCAGGAGTGGCAGCGCATCTGCATTTTGACCTCTGGTCATTGTGTGGGTGTCTATAGGCTGCAGTCATCACTTAACATCAATGTGAACTACACGCTTGTGTGCCACGCTTATCACATAAAAAAAATGCATGCACGCCAATTCCGAACTTGACCCCAGATTAACTAACTGCTAACCCCAAGTAACTAGTTATTACCGTTAAAACATACTTTTCCATGTTAATTATAGAAAGCGCGTAGATGTGTGAGTAATAATGCGTTCCTTTTCAACGCACCTCTGAATATTTATATTTGTGTTAACTATTCTTACGATTTTCACATAAATAACGGCGCGGTAACAAAAATGTTTACTGAACGCTTTTGTTTATGTTCGCTATAAATCGGCAAATTGGTGCGCAATATATTAGAGAGGATATATCGAGAAAAAACCGACCAAAGTGCGAGTTGGACTTGCGTTCACTAGGTTCCGTACAACGTAAAGTAAAAATTAAATGTCCAAATCGAAAATAAATATTAGGTGAGACACCCTTAGGCATTTAGGGATATGTAAAATAGACTTCAACCGATTCTCATACCTACCAAATGAACATACAAAATTTCGCAATTATCGGTTCAGCTGTTTCGGAGGAGTATTGTTACAGACACTGTGACACGAGAATTTTATATATATCGCTTCCCGGCAAGAAAAGTACAAAAAAGCTGTTTCGAGAAAATGAGATTTTAATCGTTTTTTGTGCATTTAAAAGTCAATAATTTGGAAACTAGATGTAGTAGGTAGTTTTTTTAATGTTGGTAACTACTATAGTTTTTAAAATATTGACTTTTCTCGAAACAGCTATTTTTGTATTATTTATGATCTTATTATGTTTTATGGGCGCAGTGACCCAAAATGAGTCTTGGCCTCCGATACAAGAATGCGCCATTTTTGCCTGTTCTGCGCTGCCTCCTGCCAGTCTTCGACCTGAAGTTCACGGAGATCTTTCAGCGCCTCATCACTCCAGCGATACCTGGGCCGACCAACTGGACGTCGGCCACTAGGTCGCCCCAAGTATGCAAGTTTTACTGCTCGATCCTCCCCCATTCTCTCAAGGTGGCCAAGCCAGCGAAGCCTCTGGGATTTTATTTGGCCGATGATATTTGGCTCTGCCACCAGATGTTCAATTTCTTTATTTTTCCTTTTCTTCCAGATTCCTCTTTCATCCCGAACAGCGCCTAGAATTTTCCTGAACACTTTCCTCTCGGTAACTAGTAATTTTTGCTCTTCTTTGTGAGTTAGTGTCCAGGTTTCACATCCATATATTAAAATAGGTCTTATGACTGTCTTGTAGATCTGAATTTTGGTGCGTCTACTGAGAAATCGGGAAGCCAATACCTTATGTAGGGCTGCACTGCAACGGAGCGTGTTTTGGATTCGAATGTTTATTTCCTCCTCTCGCGTGTTTGAATCAGTGTGATCTTATTATATATATATATATATATATATATATAAGCCTTCCCTGGGCTTCCAGAAATAATTTAAAACTAATGTTAACCAAATCGGTAGTGCCCTTCTCGAGTTTTAGCGAGACTAACGAACAGCAATTGATTTTTATACATAAATATATATATATATATATATATATATATATATATATATATATATATATATATATATATATTTATGAAAGGGCCCAAGAAAATGGTAGAAATTCTGTGAGAAGGAAGTATTGAGAGTTGGTAGGGTACAGACTGCTCTATTCCGGCGTTTGTCCTTTAAGAGGTCTGGATCGTAGAATAGCTCGGAGTGTTTTTTTAAAATGATCTTCATGACGAATAGTTGTCTCACTGTGAGGAGATCCCACTTTTTATACAGTTCGACTGTAGGGAAACGATAAGGAAGTCCAGCTGCAACCTTAAGAAGCACACGCTGTGCTCTCTCTACAGGTAGCAGGTGGGTTTTTGCAGCGCCACCCGAAACTGATATACCATATTCTATTAAGGATTGACATAAAGCAAAATATACTGTTTTAGTGACATTACGGTTGTCTATATGTTCAAGGTTTTTGAAAATGTATGTCAGTTTACGCAGTCTGGATGCTAGTAAGTCGAGGTGTGTTTGAATGTGAGGGATTGATTAAGGAGGATTCCGAGGTATTTAATACAGTCTGTTCTCTCTAGGGTGGGACATGTGCCAGATCTGGGGTAGGAGCTACATTCATGTGCTATGATTATTTCTTTCGGTGCCATTTGATTTGATCTTAGTGCGAAAGCGATGTATTTGCTTTTGGAAACATTTAGCGTTAACTTATTGCATCTAAGCCATTTTGTAACCGTATTCAATCCTTCCTGAGCACAGTCGAAGGTGTCGTCCCATGTGTCTCCGTGGAAGAATAGAGCCGTGTCAAAAGGAGAAGAGAACATAAAGAAAATTAAGGGGAATAGTAAAAAACACAATTTCATCTTCCCATACAAATAATCTGCATCTATCAAATTTTTGACACATTACTTCATTCTCAGACAATACGAAGTTTGCCGGGTCAGCTAGTTGCTTATATACTCGTTTATACACAGCGTATATATAATCTTTGGAAGTGTCTTGTCAGCTTATCGTGTGATTATCTCGCTATCTGAACTTACCGATACGCTAGCCGCTAGTTATGACCACGCTACTTTGCCATATGCTATAATATCGGTATAGATAACTAGATTTAAAACGAAAGTTCAAAGATCTTTGATTATCGAGATTGTATGTTATGTATCGTCACGCCAAGTCCCTTACGGGGTAGAGGTAAGAGTGTGGAGCGCTAGGTAGGGTTGCCACCCGTACTATATTATACAGTATCGTACTATATTTCAGCCAATTGTACTATATACTATAGAAAAAAAATATAGGACGAAAAATACTATATTTTTATAGCTAATTCATTTGTCGCGCTTTTTTTAAATAATTGGCTTAATCAGTGTCAATTTCTAAATTTAAACATGAAAATTGAATTGAAGCAACTCGAGAACATATTGGATCCTTTAAATTTAGTTAATAAAAAAAATAATAATATTAATGTCAATGATCTGTATTCAGAAATAATTATGGTAAATTATTTTATTTCAAAATTAAGCAACGAACAAGTGTTTCAATTTAAAAATACTGCCGAAAAATGTCATATGCTTTTCAGAAAAAGTTCAGATGAAAGTTTAACAAATATATTTAAATTAATTTCCTTTCTTCTCTCCATTCCTGCAACTTCCGCTTTTACAGAAATATTTTTTTCCGTCATGAATGTGAAATGGAGAGAGGAAAAGAATAGAGCATCTATTAATTTAATCATAAATGAGTTGCTAGTTTACTTTAATTTAGACTTAAATAGTTCAGATGCCTATAATTATTTTAAAAATAATAGAACCGTGATGGCTAAAGCGAAAAAGCTATTGAAAATAGATGTTGTGTACTATTTTGTTCCTGAATGCCCCAATAATACTATATATTTTTTGATTTGAAAAAATAGTACTATTTTTCTTCAAAAAAAAAGGTGGCAACCCTAGCGCTAGGTATCCCGGTACTGACCAGTGGCGGACTAACACCCATATTCTAAAACGTTACTTGAAACATTGCTTGACTCACACTCAGCTTAAGATACTTTTTTAGGACGCCTCGAAATTCATATTCATAGTTGTATTTTGACAGTAACTCATGTGTACGGATTATCATATAGATATTCACAAAGCCTTGAAAATCCATTTTTATACTTTGAAAAAATCGACTCTAAACACTTATTGAGCGCAAGAATATGGCGTAATTGTAAATACTCCTCGAAACTTCAAGGTACCTAGTTCGTGACGTACCTTGGAGTTTGTCAATTGCTTTCTTACCTCGAAACGGAGGCAGAATGTCGAGTTGACGTTATTAGTTACAACTATGATGAATAATACCAATTCCATTGAGTAAGGTCGAGATAACGAATTAGAATATCGGTGTAAGTTCATCAGAGGCGGGGCGGCATATTTGGTATTTGGAGGCTCAGTATAGGACTGGCCATGTAGTCTGAGTAGCGTTTAAACGCACGAGCAAAAAACGACTGGCCCAGCGTTCTACGTGCCCTCTAAGATCACCCTTCAGAATATAACATAAAAATATGTCTTATCTAGACACGCGGCAGCGTGTCAACCCAAGTTCAAGCTTACAGAACTGGCAAGCGGCATCATGTGTAATATTACCTTAACCGTTTGGCGACACTTTTAACCCTCTCATAACATTTTTTATGTAATACAGGCAAACAAGCAGTGATGACTGCAGCCTATAGACACTTACACTGAAGTTCAAAACTCAGATGCGTTGCCACTCCTGAGACCTTAGTTGATATGTCTCTGATAAGTTATTACGGGGCCGTACATTACCATCTAACCGGAACGCGATAGTGCTGAAGTACCATTTACCGTTTTGTGGTCCAAAAACACAATATTTGAAGACTTATCAAGAACCATTCCCTTTTCCAGGTTGCTGTGGATGCTGCTCCGCCCTCCGGCCGCGGTACAAGCGGCTGGTGGACAACATATTCCCAGCCTCGCCTCAGGATGGTCTCGTCAAGTCCAACATGGAGAAGCTCACCTTCTACTCGCTCTCCAGCCCGGAGAAGCTGGATAGGATCGGGGAATACCTGTTCCAGAAGGCATCGAGGGATATCTATCGGCGGAGACATGGGTATGTGACATGTTTAAGTGTTATGGCACCCACAAAAATCTGCGATGTGATGCGACGCCGCAGAAACTTGCGAATGCGAATTGCTGCGATGCGATTTCGTCTGACATATTGAAAGTTATGAATAGCATCGCAAGTTTATTGTCGCATCGCATCACGGTTTTGTGTGGACTGTTACTTTACTTTCCAGTGTTTGTACTAGATTCCCTTTTTTTAAAATTTTTTCTTTATGTTATGGAAGTGGCAAACAAGCATGCAGTTCCAATGATGTTAAGTGATGACTACAGCCAATAGACACCCACACAAAGACCGAGGTCAAAATGCAGATGCGTTACCACTCCTGAGGCCTAAGGTGTTATGCCTCTGCCGGAAATTCCCTGTTGTGCGATTGTAAGAATTGAAGTATAAGTACCTTCTTTAGGAAACTTAACAGATATTTTATTTTATTTCATGAAGACATAGACGAACCTTAATAATATATTCCATCAGCACCAACGTACTCTTAGTTTAAGGTGGCACTTAAAGTGATGATATTTAATTGTTATTTGCCGTTGGGTGACTTTGGTGGGTTTGACATTTATCTTTTTACTGTGTTGCATCTACGTAGGATTGTTTCACAGAATACTGATTGACTGTGATTGTATTGTATAACGCAGTGATTCTCAAAGTGATCCACGGAGCCCTCGGGTTCAAATTACAGAACTAAAGTAAATTGAATGTAAAATTTAGATTAACTACTTTTGAATTTTAAATAATATACAAGCCATATGCCCGTGTTTTCCCTACCCTAGTAGGTACATTTTGGTTGATAAAATAGGATATCTAAATTCATGGTAACAGCAGTAGGTATATTTTTTTTAAAGAAAAATGGAAAGAAAAATTTGACTTCAGGTCTCGCCTGAAGTCAAAAAAAAAAATTTTTTCTTTCCATTTTTCTTCAAATAAAATATATTTCACAAGCATGTGTTAATGCGAAATAATATAAAACAAGCAGTAGGTATACATAAAACAAAGTTTACCTATTAAGTTTCGTATTATTTTTAGGGCTCCGTCAAATATTTGATTTTTTTAAAAGGTTTCGTCTTTCAAAAAGCTTGAGAACCACTAACACGCAGAAGCCAAGTATATTTGACGGTCCGGTTAGTCCAGCGGTGTGAGATAACCGTTCGATCCGAAGGGTCGCGGGTTCGATCCCCGCACCGGGACAAATGTTTGTATGGCCTACAGATATTTGTTTCGGGTCTGGGTGTTTGTGTGTGTGTTGTATGTGTACAACGGCACCCACGACCCAGGTTTATACCTACTGTGGGGCTGTGAGTGTAAGCGTATTTTATTTTTATTTTTATATTTGACCGCATTATTAAAATTTTATCTTGAACTGTATAATTTAAACTTGAATTCTGAAATTTTGTGAAGGATTAATGTTTCAATTTATAATCTTCTCATAATTAATATACCTACTTGCCGCTAAATGATAGTGTTCAGCACTGTCGTGTTCCGGTCAGGTCCGGTCAGGCTAATGTACGGCCCTGTAATTTCCGGCACAGAGGCATAACACCTTTGGCCTCAGAAGTGGCAACGCATCTGCATTTTGACCTCTGGTCATTGGGTGGGTGTCTATAGCTGCAGTCATCACTTAACATCAATGTGAACTGCATGCTTGTTTGCCACTTTTAATACATAAAAAAATATATTACATCTAATCATAATTGTTATCAATGAAATTTAATGTGCACGTATATATCGTTGTTGTACGAAAACGATCGAGACTAGAATACAAGAAGTTAGTAAGTAGCCTATTGAAATTAAATCATGTTATTAAGTGTGATTGCGTCCATATCGGACTTATGAGGAAGGCCAGAGATAACAATTATCATGTGTATAGAATGCATATCAATTTCTTCACGCTTGTGTAATATTCGCTTCGTTTATTGCCAACTTGACCGCTTTGTTATCTGTTGTCTACTTGTAATGTAATGTTATTATTGACTGCCTCATTGGCTCAGTGGTCGCAATCGCGATGGTGAAGCCTGAGGTCCTAGGTTCGATCCCCAGGTTGGAAAAATCTGTTATTGGGTTGTTTATATGAGGAAATTCCCAGTAGTAGCCCGGAGTCTGGTCGTGCCGCGGAGAGCACGTAAAGCCGTCGGTCCTGCGCCCTCTCTCCAGTCGTGTCGGATTACCGTCCCATCGGGCTATGAGAGTGAGGGAATAGAGAGTGCACCTGTGTTTGCGTTTACACTTGTGCACTATAATATCTCCCGCGCAGCTGGATAGTCTCCGTTGAGATTGGCCACCGTGACCGAAATTCTGGAGGACATAATTCATGTTATTGTGCTGCAGACATTAGAAATGTATATATACTTATGTATCTTCACACCCCGTCGGTAGTCCTTCGCGGGTAGGCAGAGTGGAAGGCGAAAGATATCCCGGCCCTGACACACCTGTGCTTCTTCTACATTCATCATTCTATTCATACATGCACGCCGATTCCTAAAACTTGAAATACGATGCTAAATATCATCGCAAACTACCTAGTAGTAAATAATCCCGTGTAGGGACTCGAGGACGTAGGCACCATCACAATACCTAATGGCCTGCTACCACCACGGGCTACCGAGGCAGTTTTCCTAATCTATCTGCCGCTAAATGGTATTGCATGGCCCTGTAATAACTATCACTGAGACATAATGTCTTAAGAGGTGGTAACGCATCTGCATTTTAAACTTTTATATTTGTGTCTATAGGCTGCAGTCATAGAGCACCCTCTACACAGCTGCAAAATCCCACCCTCGCGCCTTTTGAGTCGCAAGAGCTTTTTACGGTCCACCGAAGCTCTGGATTGCACACCTGTAGAGGCTAAAAAACGGCTGTGGACTGCCAACTGTCCTCCTCCCTCAAGTTTTGTCCCACCCTCGGAATCCCTGCCTCCTGGCCATAACCTGCAGTGGCCAATATGGAATTCGCTTAATCGTCTGCGAACCCAGGTTGGTGGCTGCAGGGAAAACCTGGCTAAATGGGGTTTCTCAGCCAATACGCTGTGTGACTGTGGAGAATGCGTTAGGACGATGGCTCATCTGATGGTTTACCCTCTGTGCTTACTTATGGACTACTATTATGGGGAAATTCCGTTGCAATTGGCAAGGCTTTCCGTGTGCAGAAAAAATGCATAAGAGCTATCTGCGGAGCTTGGTGCGTTGATAGCTGTAGGCCTTTATTCGAAAAACTTCGTATACTACCTTTAGCATGTATGTACATCCGAGAACTTTGTGTCTTTGTAATGCAGCATCTACACAATTTTATACTACAATCGGATGCTACTAGCAGAAATTGTAACGTTAGAAATCGTTTCAAACTACACGATCCGAAATGCAGAATTGAATTGTTTCAAAGAAACGCATTTGTTAACGCCATTCGAGTATATAATAAGTTACCGGACAGTTTTAAACAATTGCGATTACCAGTATTCAAAAAAAGGCTGACGCAATGGTTGCAATAGCACTGTTTTTATGACATTAATTATGACCTTGAGGGTCTTTCCCCTCTGTCAAAGTACTCTGTCAATCACAAGTGTTCCTATGCCTGTCGTCCAGATGTTTACGTATTTTGTTAAAGTCGAAGTGTGAGTTTCGTAGTAATAGTTTTACTGGTGGTAGAGCTTCAGTGACGGAGCTCGCGGGCGTAGTCACCACCGCATTACCTAATATACTTGCCGCTAAATGATAGTCTTCAGCACTATCCAGTGTTCCGGTTAGATGGTAATGTATGGCCCCGTAATAACTTTCACAGAGACGTAACAACTTAGGTCTCAGGGGTGGCAACGCATCTGTATTTTTTTTGTAGATGTCTATTGGCTGGAGTCTTCACTTAACATCAATGTGAACTGCATGCTTGTTTGACACCTTCCTAACATAAAAAAATATATTCCGGTCCAGACACACCTCCCGTGCTTCTTCTAGATTTTTTTAAAATTTAAAATGGCATCGCTGTTTCGCTTACCTACTGCCAGTGTCAAGTAAAACGATATTTCGTATTCGTATAAAAGCAGCGTTAGGGCTAGAATCAGTTAGTCAGTTAATTATTTATTATGTCAGTCACATTCAGTAATTCGAGTAAAGCGATGGCTACTTTACCAGAACATTTACAATGTAGTTTTGGAGGCAACCCGAAAGGCCGTGTTTTCGCACTGTATTCTATTTCACTATACACGGGAACTGTAATAAACCAACCAACTTTATTTAATATATCTCAAAAATACACCGACGAAATAAAATAAGAGCAGCGCCTGTTTCAAGGTTCCCGCCAAAACATTCTTCTACATTCATCATTCTCTTCATACATGCACGCCGACTCCTATGACTTGATCCCACCCTCCTCAGACAGAACTCGACCTATTTAGTAGGTCAGTTTTGGTCTAATTGGGACTCTGCAACCATCTACATTCGCATTGTATATCTGTTTAGTCATTCGCTAATTCAACATTCTTTCTATATGCCCGAACCATCGGAGCATGCCTTTATTTTAATATTATCATTATCATTTTTCCAAAAAAAATTATATTTTTAAAAATCACAAGTAATATACTAATAATTCTACTAATAATCATCATCCCTCCCTCCACGTGAGTGAAGCGTCATAGAGGAAGGGGATGGTTCGAGGGTCGAGGTGCAACCCTTCTTCCCCGGGCCTATCTGCTCCCGAAGTGTCTGGGAGGTGGTTGGATGGGGGGATGGTGGCAGAAAACCTCGCTGAGGGGAGGCCATTTTTTTAAATATTTTTTTTTACATGTAATATAACGGGATACCTGACGCCTTACACTCTGTCTACCCCGTTAGGGACCTGGCGTGAAGATACATACATATAAAGAAATTTTATCTTTTTATATTTCCAGTTTCGTGATAATAGCCATGGAGGCGATGGACCAGCTGCTGCTAGCGTGCCACTCGCAGACCCTGAACCTGTTCGTGGAAAGCTTTCTCAAGATGGTGCAGAAGCTTTTAGAGTCTACCGACCCACAGCTGCAGATTTTGGCCACGCAGAGTGTGAGTTGGTGCATTATTTTACTTAGAAGGTTTTTTTTTATTGTAATGGAAGTGGCACACAATTATGCAGTTCATATGTGATGACTCCAGCCCATATACAGTTACACAAAGACCAAGGTCAAAATGCAGATGCGTTACCACTCCTTGGCCTAAGGTGTTGTGCCTCTGTGCCGGAAATTACAGAACATTACCACCTGACCGGAACCCGATAGCACACCTCGGACACTCCGCCAAAATTCCATACTAACGCTTAATTTGGTTTCTATCCTTCAGTGACGTGTATTTACACGCGCCTGTGTGCGTAGCATGTACGAGTACAAAATACCAACCGTCGCCCATAAGAGAGGAAGGGGTAGTGTATGTGAGCAAATCGGGCAGGACGTCGAAGTCTATACGTAGTATTATTACATATTCTCTGCCGATAGTGCTGAACACTACCATTTAGCGGCAAGTATATTAGGTAATGCGGTGGTGGCTACGCCCGCGAGCTCCGTCACCGGAGCTCTACCACCAGTAAAAACTCGTCGAAAAGTCTACGAAACGAAAAAGCGACAAATAAAAAAACGGACACATAAATACATAAGATAAAACGTGAGAGAAAAAGAGAAGAAGCAAGAGGAAGCAATATACCTATAGAGTCTTATGAAATTTTTTGAAGGTTTCACGTCCACCATGTGTTATTTGCACAACAACAACCATATTCTTTATATAGGAGGACAAGCACAAATGGCGGCTGTTGGAGCATTTGAAAGTGCGCGCCTTGTGCATGCGCGTGCATATAGCTAATCACACGGCTTCGTTTGACATCGGACCAATGGGGACGCCTACGTCATGCGCATGATTGTGATTGGCCAACGCGGCCAGGACGACGGGACACTCGCGCCATCTTTACTATTGTCTTGTAATTTTGTAATCGCAATCGAATCAATAAACGGAACATACGTTACACCAAAACCTCGAATTTTTTTGCCTCCAATTCCGCAACATTACAGCGGCCTTATCGCTACACAGCGATTTCTACCAGGCAACCAGATAACAAGGAGAATACAACATAAATAATAAGAGGGGCGTACATATTACAAGGAAATTACTTTTAAAAAAAATAATTATAACACTAACCCCCTTATTCATAAACGTACATTAGATACGTTTTAGCTATAGAATGCTTTGTCTTAGTCAGTTGCATTGTCAAATGTGTAGGATAGAAAAGGACAAAGGAGACATTAGCAACACTTAAGCTAAAATATGTTTATGAATAAGGGGGTAAGTGTACAGGAACAAAAATAACTACTTTAAAGTTACAGAAAACAATAGATAGAAGAATTTAGAAGAAAAGGTAAATCTATTTAGACTGACAGGTAATGATTTAGAACTTGTGTTTTAAATGTGTGAACAGTTTGAGCCTGCCTCACAGTTAAGGGGAGAGCATTCCATAAACGAACAGCTGTGACAGTAAAAGAGTTCGCTAGGAAGTTGGAAGAATGTGTAGGTATTTTAAGTTTAAAATTGAAAGGAAATTAGTTTTAGAGAGATACAAATATAGTTTATTCTTAAAGAAAAATGGAAAGAAAAATTTTTGACTTCAGGCGAGGCTCGAACTCGCGGCCTACTGGGAATCTTGTCCAGCCGCTCTTCCAATTGAGCTACTGAAGTCCTGCCCGATTTGTCAAATCTTTCCTTCACATTTATTGCATTGCTTTATGGTAGCAGCAGCGCCATCTATTGCTAACTATGCTAGTTAGGCAACCGATATAATAGGCCAGTAGGCCGCGAGTTCGAGTCTCACCTGAAGTCAAATTTTTCTTTCCATTTTTCTTTAAATAAAATATATTTCACAAGCATGTGTTAATGCGAAATAATAAAAAACAATTATTAAGGGTAAAAGCGACTTCTTTACGATATTCAATAAACTGCAAAGTCTATTATATCGGTTGCCTAACTAGCATAGTTAGCAATAGATGGCGCTGCTGCTACCATAAAGCAATGCAATAAATGTGAAGGAAAGATAACAAAAAGTAAACAAAACGTTTGATGCTCGCAGTTATGCATCCTGGCGATTGCCAATAAAAAAAAAAAAAAAAACAATACGTCAAATACGACATTAAAATGTGGCAGAATTACCCTTAAAAGTTGGTAGTTGCCATTAACCAAAATTAAGAAAGAAAGAAAGACATTAAAATGAAAAAGAAAAATACACCTCCTTAATAATGGATAAAAACAACTTGAAACAAGTAAAAGTGATAGCACAATTACTACGCAATTTTCTTGGCATTCCTTTTGGGTCTGCTAGCAGCTGCCTTGTCACCGGGAACGTGTGATGGTGCTGGTTGAGAGTGTTGAGACGTGGACTCCGTCATCGCGGCCAAGACGACATTCAACTCAGCACGGCTTTCAATTCGATGTCGGGTTCCATCTACGGCAATTAGATGTATGATGCCATCCTTGGTCCAACAGCGATTGACACCCAGACGACGACGGCCCTCCATAAACACATCGTGCCGTCTCTTGGTCAAAAATTCGGACAGTGTTACCCCAGAACCCTTTAGTTTTGTCTCTGACCATGCTGTCTCCAAACTTAATCAGAATGGGACGGGGTTTATCTCCTAGACGACCCATGCGATGTGACCGGCTAATGTTACCTCTAGTAAAGTTTGGTATCGCCAGCTTACCAGACACAATTTCAGTGACCACAGTGACAGCATCCTCATCCTTGTTCTCTGGGACACCATGCAACAAGAGCATCTTCCGCCTTCTTGAAGTTTCCTGCCTATTTACCTCTTGAACCAAGAAGTTCATTTGATGCTGGAGTGTACTAAGGGCAGATAGAATGAATGATCTGAAAGCGGTGAAGTCTGAAACCAGTACCGAAGAGGATTCAGAAGGAGTTGGACCATTCTTCAGATCTTTTTGAAATTCGTCCATCCGTGCATTAAAAACTTTAGCCGGTGCGGTCAGGGATCCTTTAAATGACTCCATAGTGTATGTGTTGGTGTTTGAGCAAGTAACTGTGCTCTTAAAAGAAGATTATTTGTAGGATTTTTATGCCAACAGGTAAATATTGCTACATACAAATTATGTACATAGATATGTAGTGAAATTAAGGCTTTAATATATTATTAAATAATTTTAAATCAAGTGAAATAAGAATGTGTCAGACTTAATTACACTGCTACCCACGGAAGGCTCACATATTTTTTATGTCATGAAGTGGCAAACAAGCATACAGTTCACATTGATGGTAAGTAATACTGTCTATAAACATGAAACCAAAGATTTTAATAGACAGACATGGATCTATAATAATGGCAACTCTTGAAACATTCCATAGTTGGGCACAAGTCTGTCCCCTTCTTGGGGGTGGCCTGAAGCTTAGTCCACCACGCTGCACCAATGTGGGTTGGTGGAGATACGGGTTAGTGGCCAACCCGCTGTCGGATGTTTTCAAGCCGGCCCATAAGACCTCCGACAAGGTTTAACGACAGCTGCTATCGATAGCAACTGGGACCGACGGCTTAACGTGCCCTCGCGCATTTTAATTTGCCACTAGCGGTCACCCATCACAACCGAGTAGATCCATAGAGCAACACCGCAGGGGAGTAGCCATATGCAGGCTTTCCCCTCTGCCAAAGTACAAGGTCAAATGGGCCTATACCTGTCGCCTAGACGTTTAAATGTGTGCGTGAAATTGTTTCCGTATTATGTTAAAGTCAAGGTGTGAGTTTCGTAGTAATAGACGATTTTTGTAGTGTGCGTGTGTGTCGCACGCATTTCCCCCCTCAAAAAATGACAGACTGTTTTGCATCAGCAATAAACGCTATAGCTACTCCCCTCCAGTCCGCCGCGGCCGGTGGCCCGTATTGCTCTATGAGTAGATCGCACCAGCCGTGGGGCCATACGCGCTTCGTATCGATCTCGATTCAATTCGATCTATTATCGTATTGACATGGTCATGGCGATCCACCCAAGGACCCCAGAAAATAATGAAGAACATAAAAGTCCTTAACTCAAACAACCTCCAATTTTGCAGTTCGTCAGATTCGCGAACATAGAAGAAGACACTCCATCGTACCATCGCAGATACGACTTCTTCGTGTCCAAGTTCTCTGCCATGTGCCACAGCAACCACAGCGATATGGACACCAGGGACAAGATACGACTGGCCGGCATACAAGGCTTGCAGGTATGTTCCAATATAGACCAATGCTGGAACTTGTTTCTAGCAGGACCAATATAAGAACCAAATAATGCCTCTTTAATCACAAGACTTTGGCAGAATTATCCTGGTAATTTCCACTCACCCCAAAAAGAAGAAGTAGAACCAAAGACATTATAAGAATTAGACCAACAATACGTAAGCACACCGCGGACTTAAATGAATTATAGAATTAAAAAAAATACACATTGTAAAATACCCTATTGTTTTTGCTTGTTTAAAGGAGATGTTCCAAAATGTATGGACCTTGAGCCCGCACCTTGTACACTAGTACAATATAGTGCATATAGCTGAAAATTTTAATTTTAATTTAAACTTTAATACAAAATTTTCAGCTATTTAAATCGTCTAGTATTGTATATATATATCATAATTAATTGAAGGTAATTGTCGTTTCTATTTTAATGGCAACCGCCTTGTAGCATATCTGCCAGCATCGCATTTAATTTTAGGTAATGAAAGAAATAATATATATTTCAAAAACAAGAATGTCATGGTAGCAATATGGTGACATATTGTTGTCATACAAAAATTACATAAAATAAAAATTTTCCGTCTAAAGAGAAACGATTCAAATTATTTTTTGAGTATTTTTACATGATTGTACGTATTTTTCTCTATCTTTTGATATGGTGTACAAGGTGCGGACCCAACATGGAACTTGTCCTTTAAATATATTATATTACGAGCTGTTGCCCGCGGCTCCGCCCGCGTGTAGGTCGTTTTTCGCGTAACCTGTGGAAACTCATCAAATCATCCCATGGCATCCCACAGGAACATTTTTTCGGGATAAAAAGTATCCTATAATCTAAGTCAGCTGATACCCTATCTGCATAACAAATTTCATCAAAATCCGTGTAGCAGTTTCGGCATGATTGACGGACAAACGTCCAAACAAAGAAACTTTCATATTTTTAATATTAGTGTGATTGTTATATACGCTTTTTCAGGGTGTGATCAGGAAGACGGTGTCGGATGACCTGGTGGAGAACATATGGGAGGCTCAGCATATGGACAAGATTGTGCCGTCCCTGCTTTACAATATGCAGGTATGATTCTTTATATGTCACACTGTTAACTTCATTTTCAAATATATTTTTTTTATATTACATAACTAGATTTTAAGTAAATCTTTCGAAGATAAAGTTAGTTATAAAAATAAAGATAATTATGTTTTATACACTTACTCTCATAGCCCTACACTAGATATATATCTGTGTCGTGGGTGCCGTTGTACACATACAACACATACACAAACACCCAGACCTCAAACAAATAAAATATTTGATTGGGTGCGGGGATCGAACCCGCAACCCTTTAAATGAAACAGTCGTTAATCACCGCTGGACTAACTGGTGGATGGTACTATTAACCCTGGCCTTGTAAACTATGGTTGACGTTGGGAAGTTGTATATATGCCAACTCTTGAGAAATCTTCGTATGTGCGATGTAATTTGACTGCACGCCATCTACCGTACTAGACGAGTACTGTAAGGTTTCATTGTATTCCACTAGTTGGCGCCTTAATGTAGTGGACGCTACACATACATATGCATTTAGTAAGTTTAGTGCCGGTCAATGACAAAGAATGACTTTTTTTCTTTTCTTTTCACTCTTTGTTATCAGTTTGTAAAGAGGAAATGAGACATTTTACTGATATACTTTATACATTAGTATATTACATTTAGTTTAATCTTAGTGATATTCTTGACTTTACATATATTTTTTATCTTGTTTGACATGTATTAGGTTGGGGAAAAAGTTTCTTCGCATTTTATTTAAATGCGAAGAATTTCCAATTTTATTTATTTGTAGGTATAGATATTTCATCGTGTATATTGACGTGTATGATTGTTGTCGTCACAGACGGCGGAGAAGTACGAGACGGTGTCGTGTATGGAGACGGACCGCGGCAAGGGCGGCGAGGGCGGCGAGGCGGGCGAGGGCGGGGAGGGCGGCGAGGGCGGCGAGGGCGAGTGCGAGCCGCCGCGCCTGGCGGAGGCCTGCCTGCGCGAGCTGGTGTCGCGCGCCGCCTTCGGGCACATCCGCTCCGTGCTGCGCCCCGTGCTCACGTTAGTACTACTTTTTTAGGGTTCCGTAGTGTCGAAACGGAATGTCATACCCCACGCTATATGGCAATCGAAAATAAAAAAAAACGGTGATTAAGGTAATCACGCCGACAAAGTGGTAGAATAGAAACATGAAAAAAATATTTAGGGTAACCTCCACTATTTGTAACGCGCGGTTTTTTTTTAATTTCGATTACATATAGCGTGGGGTTTTGATGGATAGGTCTTTCAAAAATACTGTGGATGTCGCAACATCATTTTTCGATTAAGTTAACTGTTCGTGACTTATTAAGCTATTTTTTTTTTCAATCAATCATCTATTACAATCAAAAATGAAGAAAATACATTCATAACAGACTTAAAACGAAGTGGTAAAATAAAGCTAGCATTGATTCGGTTTGGATTTCCCATCGAACCCAAACTAGGCCGAGCCTGTATTTTGGGCGCCCTGCAGCCAGTTCAACAAATGCAAATTAAAACTGCAAATTTTCGTTAGAGTCAAGTGTCCCCCACTCTACCAACTAAACGGTTATTGTTAAAAATTCAAACTTTACGGCAATAGTAGTTACATATAACGAAATTAAAAGGAAAACTTTTACACTTAAGTTGGCCTTGCAAGTTTGCGAGTAATAGTCGACCAAATGTATTTTACTCGAAAATTCCGAACAACTCCATAGAAAATATATATTTTTTTTTCATTACGTCTCTTACGGAACCCTACACTGCGCGTGGCCCGACACACACTTGACCGGTTCTTTTTTATGTAATGAAAGTGGCAATTTCAATCGAATCGGGTGTCCCACGTGACACCTCAGACAGTTTTTAAACAAAAATCGAGTCTAAATTGAGTTGACGCGTAGGCATTCATTCATATTTAATCGTGATGTCATAGTGCGTAGCAGCACATTATTGTAACCAAGCTACGTGAAGTACCAGGAGAGCAGCATTAGAACGTAGTACACTTTAACCGTAGCTTGTAGCGTTTCGTTCGTAGCAGATAGATAGATGTTCGTAGCACTGTTTAAAGATAACTGCTCACTATTTTATGCGATCCTAGTACTACGCACTGTTTGTTTTGATTTCAATTTAAACTGAAATAAACAAATCTTTATCAACGTAACCTCACGTTTGTATTTCTCGAAGGGGTAGACAGAGGTAATTATAATAAATTTTAATTTATTTACAGTCATTTCGATCGCCACGAGCTGTGGGTGCCCAACGATTTCGCCGTTCACACCTTCAAAATCATCATGTTTTCCATTCAGGTAAGATAAATAATAATTATAGCTGAAGAAGATTGTCGGATTATCGGAGATTTGTGGGCGGGCGTCCCCATATATCAGCTCGGTCCACTTGACTCTCTACAAAGACGCGCCGTTCGTATCGTTAACGGTTATTGACTGGCGAACATCTTAGCCTGCGCCAGAGACATTGGGAGTCTGCACGTGTTATACTACTCTACAATTATGAGTGCTCTGCTGAACTATTCGACACGGTGAGAACTTCTCTTTTCTTACACCGTACTACCCGCCGAAGGGTGAAGTTCCACCCTCACCGACTAGAAACCTGCCAGTGCTCAACGGTGCGGTTTTCACGTTCGTTCCTGCCCAGAATGGCTAAATTGTGGAACGAACTTCCGTCTGAGGTGTTCCCTAGGTGCTACAATATGTGGTTTCTCAAAAATGTTGTCAAAAAAGTCCTTCAGGGCTGGCGGCGTGTCGGCGACTCTCCCGGTGTTGCAAATGTTCATAGGCGACCGTGACCAATTTCCGTCGGATGGCCCGTCTGTCGACCTAATGACATAAAAAAAGGTCCACTGTAATTGAAATGACAGAAATGGCTTTGTGTTCACAGGCGCAGTATTCGTACAGTGTAGTGGAGGCTCTGATGCAACACCTGGACGCGGGGCTGGGCGGCGCGGGCGACGCGCGGGCGCGGGGCCGCGTGCGGGCCGCGCGGGCCGCCGTGCTCAGCAACATCGTGGCCATTGCCGCCGGGGACAGTGTGGGTTAGTGTAGTGCAGGCTCTGATGCAACACCTGGACGCGGGGCTGGGCGGCGCGGGCGACGCGCGGGCGCGGGGCCGCGTGCGGGCCGCGCGGGCCGCCGTGCTCAGCAACATCGTGGCCATTGCCGCCGGGGACAGTGTGGGTTAGTGTAGTGCAGGCTCTGATGCAACACCTGGACGCGGGGCTGGGCGGCGCGGGCGACGCGCGGGCGCGGGGCCGCGTGCGGGCCGCGCGGGCCGCCGTGCTCAGCAACATCGTGGCCATTGCCGCCGGGGACAGTGTGGGTTAGTGTAGTGCAGGCTCTGATGCAACACCTGGACGCGGGGCTGGGCGGCGCGGGCGACGCGCGGGCGCGGGGCCGCGTGCGGGCCGCGCGGGCCGCCGTGCTCAGCAACATCGTGGCCATTGCCGCCGGGGACAGTGTGGGTTAGTGTAGTGCAGGCTCTGATGCAACACCTGGACGCGGGGCTGGGCGGCGCGGGCGACGCGCGGGCGCGGGGCCGCGTGCGGGCCGCGCGGGCCGCCGTGCTCAGCAACATCGTGGCCATTGCCGCCGGGGACAGTGTGGGTTAGTGTAGTGCAGGCTCTGATGCAACACCTGGACGCGGGGCTGGGCGGCGCGGGCGACGCGCGGGCGCGGGGCCGCGTGCGGGCCGCGCGGGCCGCCGTGCTCAGCAACATCGTGGCCATTGCCGCCGGGGACAGTGTGGGTTAGTGTAGTGCAGGCTCTGATGCAACACCTGGACGCGGGGCTGGGCGGCGCGGGCGACGCGCGGGCGCGGGGCCGCGTGCGGGCCGCGCGGGCCGCCGTGCTCAGCAACATCGTGGCCATTGCCGCCGGGGACAGTGTGGGTTAGTTTTTGCATCTTGCTATCTCGTTCGTAGCCGCCGGAGGATTCTCTATTTTTCGAATCGGATTCATACTCGCGTATTCATGCGATACCAGTATCACCGCAGGGAGAATACTCCTTTATCTCTGAGAGCCCACGACGGTAGTACTATCGCGGGACGCCGCCGCCCGACCCGCGTTGTTATATTTACTACCGTCCTTTTGGAACGGTTCGACCGCCATTTGACCACCGCCAACCGTCGGTTGACTGACTGCACCTGCGGAAGAATTCGCTTCCATTAGAAGAAACTTCTTCCGCTATTGGACGTTGGAATCGTCACGCTCCGTGATCAAACCCGAGGTTCTATTCATATTATTTTTCACTGGTGGTAGAACTCCAGTGACGAAGCTCGCGGGCGTAGGGACCACCGCATTACCTAATATACTTACCGCTAAATGGTAGTGTTCAGTACTATCGTGTTCCGGTCAGGTGGTTATGTCGGTCCTGTAATTTTAGGCTCAGAGGCATAACACCTTAAGCCTCAGGAGTGGTAACGCATAGGCTGCATAGGCTGCAGTCATTACTTAACATCAATGTGAACTGCATCCTTGTTTGCCACTTTCGTAACATAAACAAATATATTTTATTTACTCGTATACCGTCTGTCTGTCTTCTGGCGTCGGGACGTGACGACCCACCCTAACACCCACTAGCGGAAGAGCTTTCTTGTTTAATTGTCTTTGGGAAAGGCTTTGCTTAGCAGTGGACGTCATTCGATTGAAGTAATGATGATACTGTCGGTAATTGTTTATCATCCAATATGATAAGATGATAAAACTTTGCCCAATATATTGCTCGTAAAATATGACCATAGCCCACTACAATCCATTTTGTTCCAGGTCCATCAGTCCTTGAGATCATCAACAATCTGTTGACAAATCTGCGAGCGTCTGTCGCCAGAGATTCGGAGGTAAGATTTAAAGGTATAGCACTAGAGCCAACCGGAACCCGACCAGCGCCCGATCGGCTCGAGCGGTTAATATTCTTTATATGAAATATTGAGTTGCGCTCTTTACATCAATTCCGTATCGACACTGGATCACCTCGACCGCAAGCCGTCAACGTGCGGACGGCGAGTGGTCCACTCGATGACCATTTGCTTGCCTTGCGTTCATTGTACATTATTTTTTTAAGTTAAAATGCCATCGCTATTACCCATATTGCTAGTATCAAGTTTTTTTTTATTTTTTTATGTAATAAAAGTGGCAAACAAGCATGCAGTTCACATTGATGTTAAGTGATGACTGCAGCCTATAGACACCCACACAATGACCAGAGGTCAAAATGCAGATGCGCTGCCACTCCTGAGGCATTAGGTGATATGCCTCTGTGCCTGAAATTACAGGGCCGTACATTACCACCTGACCGGAACACGATAGTGCTGAACACTACCATTTGGCGGCAAGTATATTAGGTAATAATATACTTACCGCCAAATGGTAGTGTTCAGTGGTAAAGTTAAACGATATTTCGTATTCGTATTATATAAGCAGCGTGAAAGTTAGAATCAGTCAGTCAGTCAATTGTTTATTATGTTAGTCAAGTGAGTCACAGTCAGTAATTCGAGTAAAGCGATGGCTACTTTACCAGAACATTTATAATGAAGTTTTGGAGGCAACCTGAAAGGCCGTGTTTTAGCACTGTTACTCTATTTCACTATAGAAAGAAGAGATAAAGAAAAAATACATCAAGAAAACGAAATAAAATAAGAACACTACACGCCTCTTTCAATGTTCCCGCCAAATACTCTCACTAGCATTGCCCAGTTGCCAACGCGCTGTACCCAAATACCACGCGAACGAAACCCGTGGGCCACGCGAGGTTCACTGGTTGACCACTCAACGTTCACAAATAGCATCGCGTCGTTCACCCATGGAACAACCGTCGACAACGAGTAGACGCCGTAAAACGAAGCGGTGCCGGTCAGGTCTTAAATGGCTCAAGTGACCTGTGACTTTTATGTTTCAAATGTATGTGTACGCGCAAAACCCGGCGTTATTGTAATGGTTCTATAATCCCTCGGCCCTGTAATTTCCGGCACAGAGGCATACAGGGCTCAGGCACACGGCGGATACTCCGCCAAAATTCCATACAAACGCTTAATTTGGTCTCTGTTACCGTGAGTTCACATTGATGAAACATTCACGTAAAAACATTTTAATATGAAAGGTTTGACAGCAGTGCGAACGACAAGACATTTATCGCAATACATACTTTATGCGACGAGTTGCAAAACATCATCATGTTTAATATTTTTAGTGCAAACTAGGGGTTACACAGCCATCAATCAGTGACGTGTATTAACACGTGCACCTGTGTGCGTAGCACGTAGAGAATACCAACCGTCGCCCATAAGAGGGGAGGAGGTTGGGTGAGGCGGGGAAATCGGGCGGGACGTCGAAGTGTCCACTCTATACGTAGTATTATCAGGAGTGGTAACGCATCTGCATTTTGACCTTGGTCTTTGTGTGGGTGTCTATAGGCCATAGTCATCGCTTAGTGTGAACTGCATGCTTGTTTGCCACTTCCATTACATAAAAAAATGTGTTTAATATAATTACAGAAAGAGTCCGACGAGAAACTATACCAAGAGGCGTTGATCAACGCTTTGGGCGAGTTCGCCGACCACCTGCCCGACTTCCAGAAGATAGACATCATGATGTTCATAGTGAGCAAGATCCCCGGAGGCCAGAGGAAGGCCACCAAGGCCGACGCCATGCTGCAGAGCATCTTGCTCAAGTCGCTCCTCAAGGTCAGTGGAATGTGTATTTACAGATAGACAGTTTATTCAGTTTGTATTACCCAGAGTCAGTATTTCACAGTTTTGTATTACCCAGAGTCAGTTATGTGGTGGCTCGGGGTCCAGTTTGTAGATAGCGTTCAGTGATGAAACTTGTATTGTGGAACGTAATAAATTGTGATTTAACTTGAATGTGAACTTATTGAGTTTCCTGAGTACTCTCCTACACCTCACACTAAATACCTAACAAGTTTATTAATTTATTGCATATATTGCTCCTAGAGAGAACTTTTACAGCGTCATTTTATTAAAACTACCTAGAGTGAATAACCGCTTATAGTAATCAAAAACACATTATGAATTAAAAAGAAACGAAGAAGATCAACAGACTGCTCCAGTCGTTCTTCTAAGTCAACGGACAGGGTTAGACAAAGGACAAGCATCTTAATAGATGGCATAAACAGGTAAACAGCAAGACGGATGGATACGACGTTTTTGTGATAAAAGGATATGTGACTAATATTTTTTATTGTGATTTCAAAAAATATAAGTTAATAAATATCGTGATTGGAACCACTAGTCTTTAACTAATAGTTTTTGAGATATTACCATTTTTTTTAAAGAAAAAAAAAAGCTTTTGCCTAACTAGCATAGTTTGGCAATAGATGGCGCTGCTGCTACCATAAAGCAATGCAATAAATGTGAAGGAAAGATTTGACAAATCGGGCAGGACTTCAGTAGCTCAATTGGAAGAGCGGCTGGACTAGATTCCCAATAGGCCGCGAGTTCGAGTCTCGCCTGAAGTCAAATTGTTCTTTCCATTTTTCTTTTAAAAAAATATGTTTCACAAGCATGTGTTAATGCGAAATAATATAAAACAAATATTACTGTTTGAAAGTTGCAAGTTATGAAATGATCTCAAACAACACATTGACATCCGTGGTTCACTCTCGCTAAGATTCCTGTTGAAAACCAGCGTCAGGTACCTCGTATATGAAGTTACCTGACATTTGCTGAACAGGACACCTTTTTGATACCACATTACGTGTAGGTATGAAATAATTTTAGAAATTGTGTTGTCTTTTTTTTGTTTATCGTTAGCAACGTTTTATGTGTCTCGTTGTGTGTCAAATAAATGTTTCTTTTTTTTCTCAATATAATGGCATCGCTTTTACGCATATTGCCAGTGTTAAGTAAATCGGTATTTTGTATTCGTAATAAACAGCGTAAAAGTCAGACTCAGTCAGTCGATTTTATTATCAGTCATTCAGAGTCCAGTCAGGAATTCGAGTAAAGCGATTGCTACTTTACCAGAACATTAACAATGAAGTTTTGGAGGCAACCCGAAAGGCCGTGTTTTCGCACTATTATTCTATTTCACTACACACGGGTTAAAATGAACATGGACAAGACGAAGATCATGTCAAATGTCCATGTTACACCCACTCCTGTTATGGTCGAGGGTACTACACTCGAAGTTGTTGACAATTATGTATACCTGGGACAAACGGTCCAGTTAGGTCGGTCCAACTTCGAGAAAGAGGTCAATCGCTGAATCCAACTCGGTTGGGCAGCGTTTGGGAAGCTACGATACATCTTCTCGTCCGACATACCGCAGTGTCTCAAGAAAAAGGTCTTTGACCAGTGTGTGTTGCCAGTGATGACTTATGGGACAGAAACGTGGTCGCTCATTATGGGCCTCATAAGAAGGCTCAAGGTCACTCAGAGAGCTATGCTTGGAGTTTCTCTGCGAGATCGAATCAGAAATGAGGAGATCCGAATGAGAACCAAAGTTACCGACATAGCTCACCGAATAGCGAAACTCAAGTGGCAGTCGGCAGGACACATAGCTCGACGAACTGACGGCCGTTGGGGCAGAGCAGTTCTCGAGTGGCGACCGCGTACCGGAAAGCGAAGCGTGGGCAGGCCTCCCACAAGATGGACCGACGACCTGGTGAAGGTCGCGGGCAATCGCTGGATGTGGGTGTCTGTTGTGTGGCGTTCTTTGGGGGAGGCCTTTGTTCAGCAGTGGACGTCTTTTGGCTGAAATGATGTTGATGATGATGATATCAAGTTTCATCGAACCGGTAGATTTTGTGTGATGCTTGAACAAACAGACAGACAGACAGACAGACAATTTTTTTTTCTAATCACATATTTGTGTTCGGTATTGATCTAGTAATATCCCCTGGTATTTACTTTTTTTATATTTTTAATGTACAGAATTCATACTTCTACAGTTTTAATAAAAGTATAGATAAGTCAAAAATGCACCAAAAAAATGAAATAAACTAAGAGCACCACACGCCTCTTTCAAGGTGCCCGCTGTTCGGTATAATTAGATAGAATAAAAGAAGGCGACTAACACAATAGTTCACTTTAATTAATTTTATAATTTTACCCCCTTATTCATAACCGTATATTAGATTCGTTTTAGCTATAGAATGCTTTGTCTTTGTCAGTTGCATTGTCAAATTTGCAGGACAGAAAAAGACAAAGGAGAGATTAGCAACACTTTAGCTAAAATACTTTTATGAATAAGGGGGTTAATGTTTAAAGATCGGTGAGCTGTCGGCAAGTGGTTTGTACAAAAGTTTTTAGTACCTATAGGTGGTAGGGTCTACAACTAGTTTTTTCTCTCCGCTTCGCCCGCAGTCTCCTCATACATCGCCGGTGCTGCGGTTGAAGTGCCGACATCCCAAAACTTTGTGTGTTTCTTTCTTTCTTTGTAATCGTTTGTATTTGATTGCCCAGGTGGGCGCTACGTACAAGACGCGCGAGCTGAGCAAGGCGTTCCCCGCCGCCTTCCTCGACGCGCTGCTGCGGGTGTCGGCGGCCGGGGAGCCGCGCGCTCGGGCCCTCCTGCAGCGGATCCTGCACACCTTGCTGGACCGGCACGGGAACACGCCCGCCCTGCTCGCGCCCACGTACGTACCTCACCTCACCCCACCTCCCTCCACGCCAGCTGCGGGTGTCGGCGGCCGGGGAGCCGCGCGCTCGGGCCCTCCTGCAGCGGATCCTGCACACCTTGCTGGACCGGCACGGGAACACGCCCGCCCTGCTCGCGCCCACGTACGTACCTCACCTCACCCCACCTCCCTCCACGCCAGCTGCGGGTGTCGGCGGCCGGGGAGCCGCGCGCTCGGGCCCTCCTGCAGCGGATCCTGCACACCTTGCTGGACCGGCACGGGAACACGCCCGCCCTGCTCGCGCCCACGTACGTACCTCACCTCACCCCACCTCCCTCCACGCCAGCTGCGGGTGTCGGCGGCCGGGGAGCCGCGCGCTCGGGCCCTCCTGCAGCGGATCCTGCACACCTTGCTGGACCGGCACGGGAACACGCCCGCCCTGCTCGCGCCCACGTACGTACCTCACCTCACCCCACCTCCCTCCACGCCAGCTGCGGGTGTCGGCGGCCGGGGAGCCGCGCGCTCGGGCCCTCCTGCAGCGGATCCTGCACACCTTGCTGGACCGGCACGGGAACACGCCCGCCCTGCTCGCGCCCACGTACGTACCTCACCTCACCCCACCTCCCTCCACGCCAGCTGCGGGTGTCGGCGGCCGGGGAGCCGCGCGCTCGGGCCCTCCTGCAGCGGATCCTGCACACCTTGCTGGACCGGCACGGGAACACGCCCGCCCTGCTCGCGCCCACGTACGTACCTCACCTCACCCCACCTCCCTCCACGCCAGCTGCGGGTGTCGGCGGCCGGGGAGCCGCGCGCTCGGGCCCTCCTGCAGCGGATCCTGCACACCTTGCTGGACCGGCACGGGAACACGCCCGCCCTGCTCGCGCCCACGTACGTACCTCACCTCACCCCACCTCCCTCCACGCCAGCTGCGGGTGTCGGCGGCCGGGGAGCCGCGCGCTCGGGCCCTCCTGCAGCGGATCCTGCACACCTTGCTGGACCGGCACGGGAACACGCCCGCCCTGCTCGCGCCCACGTACGTACCTCACCTCACCCCACCTCCCTCCACGCCAGCTGCGGGTGTCGGCGGCCGGGGAGCCGCGCGCTCGGGCCCTCCTGCAGCGGATCCTGCACACCTTGCTGGACCGGCACGGGAACACGCCCGCCCTGCTCGCGCCCACGTACGTACCTCACCTCACCCCACCTCCCTCCACGCCAGCTGCGGGTGTCGGCGGCCGGGGAGCCGCGCGCTCGGGCCCTCCTGCAGCGGATCCTGCACACCTTGCTGGACCGGCACGGGAACACGCCCGCCCTGCTCGCGCCCACGTACGTACCTCACCTCACCCCACCTCCCTCCACGCCAGCTGCGGGTGTCGGCGGCCGGGGAGCCGCGCGCTCGGGCCCTCCTGCAGCGGATCCTGCACACCTTGCTGGACCGGCACGGGAACACGCCCGCCCTGCTCGCGCCCACGTACGTACCTCACCTCACCCCACCTCCCTCCACGCCAGCTGCGGGTGTCGGCGGCCGGGGAGCCGCGCGCTCGGGCCCTCCTGCAGCGGATCCTGCACACCTTGCTGGACCGGCACGGGAACACGCCCGCCCTGCTCGCGCCCACGTACGTACCTCACCTCACCCCACCTCCCTCCACGCCAGCTGCGGGTGTCGGCGGCCGGGGAGCCGCGCGCTCGGGCCCTCCTGCAGCGGATCCTGCACACCTTGCTGGACCGGCACGGGAACACGCCCGCCCTGCTCGCGCCCACGTACGTACCTCACCTCACCCCACCTCCCTCCACGCCAGCTGCGGGTGTCGGCGGCCGGGGAGCCGCGCGCTCGGGCCCTCCTGCAGCGGATCCTGCACACCTTGCTGGACCGGCACGGGAACACGCCCGCCCTGCTCGCGCCCACGTACGTACCTCACCTCACCCCACCTCCCTCCACGCCAGCTGCGGGTGTCGGCGGCCGGGGAGCCGCGCGCTCGGGCCCTCCTGCAGCGGATCCTGCACACCTTGCTGGACCGGCACGGGAACACGCCCGCCCTGCTCGCGCCCACGTACGTACCTCACCTCACCCCACCTCCCTCCACGCCAGCTGCGGGTGTCGGCGGCCGGGGAGCCGCGCGCTCGGGCCCTCCTGCAGCGGATCCTGCACACCTTGCTGGACCGGCACGGGAACACGCCCGCCCTGCTCGCGCCCACGTACGTACCTCACCTCACCCCACCTCCCTCCACGCCAGCTGCGGGTGTCGGCGGCCGGGGAGCCGCGCGCTCGGGCCCTCCTGCAGCGGATCCTGCACACCTTGCTGGACCGGCACGGGAACACGCCCGCCCTGCTCGCGCCCACGTACGTACCTCACCTCACCCCACCTCCCTCCACGCCAGCTGCGGGTGTCGGCGGCCGGGGAGCCGCGCGCTCGGGCCCTCCTGCAGCGGATCCTGCACACCTTGCTGGACCGGCACGGGAACACGCCCGCCCTGCTCGCGCCCACGTACGTACCTCACCTCACCCCACCTCCCTCCACGCCAGCTGCGGGTGTCGGCGGCCGGGGAGCCGCGCGCTCGGGCCCTCCTGCAGCGGATCCTGCACACCTTGCTGGACCGGCACGGGAACACGCCCGCCCTGCTCGCGCCCACGTACGTACCTCACCTCACCCCACCTCCCTCCACGCCAGCTGCGGGTGTCGGCGGCCGGGGAGCCGCGCGCTCGGGCCCTCCTGCAGCGGATCCTGCACACCTTGCTGGACCGGCACGGGAACACGCCCGCCCTGCTCGCGCCCACGTACGTACCTCACCTCACCCCACCTCCCTCCACGCCAGCTGCGGGTGTCGGCGGCCGGGGAGCCGCGCGCTCGGGCCCTCCTGCAGCGGATCCTGCATCCTCCCCATACTTCCAGTGATCGGCAACGAATATTGCCCATCGAGCTCTACGACAGCGGGGCCACGCGGAAAGCGCGCATCGTCCCGCGGCTGGTGTAGATCGGAAGCGATCTACTCGGTTAAGCGACACCGGCGCGGTCGGGTGTGTGATGGGTGACCGCTAGTAGCTAATTAAATTGCGCGTTTCTGTGCTTCGGAGGGTACGTTAAGCCGTCATAACGTGGTGCACCAAGATAATTATTAAAGTTGTTGTAACATTTCACATCCTCTTCAAACTTAAAGAAATCTGTTACAGTTTGAGAAAGATGTGAAATGTTACAATTACTTTAACTTTAGCAAATATCTTGATGCAACCCAAGCGAAGTATTTAAAGCAATATGTAATGTTAAATGTATTGTTGTGCAGTGTGGAGTACGAGCAGCTGGGCCTGCGCGTGGAGAAGTGCTCCCGGCAGGACCTCATCTTCATCAGCAAGCACGGATACGCCATCTTCAGCTCGCTCTACGACGGTAACTGCCATGTTACATACCTTATGGCAGAATATTTTACAATATGCTAGCAATCTGTACGAACTTTATATCGCTTTAGGGATATAAAAAGTATTTTATTTTTAAAGAAAAATGGAAAGAAAAATTTGACTTCAGGCGAGACTCGAACTCGCGACCTACTAGGAAAGATTTGACAAATCGGGCAGGGCTTCAGTAGCTCAATTGGAAGAGCGGCTGGACTAGATTCCCAGTAGGTCGCGAGTTCGAGTCTCGCCTGAAGTCAAATTTTTCTTTCCATTTTTCTTTAAAAATAAAATATATTTCACAAGCATGTGTTAATGCGAAATAATATAAAACAAATATAAAAAGTAGATTTCTTATTAGCCAACCCGTTTTAGAGGAATTTGGTTACATATACTGACGTAGATTTTTTTTTTACTCTAAGGAAGGTGGCAAACTAGCATGCAGCTCACATTGATGATAAGTGATGACTGCAGCCTATAGACATTTACATGAAAAACCAGAGATCGAAATGCAAACGCGTGGCCACCCCTGAGGCCTAATATGTTTCTGTAATAGTTATTACGGGGCCATAAATTGCCATCTAACCGGAACACGATAGTGCTGAACACTACCATTTGTTTGGATTTGTTTTTATCGTCTGTGGGGATGGCTTTGTCCAGCAGTGGACGGTTTTCTGGCTGAAGTGAGTGATGAAACAGTTTTAAAAACTGTTTGAGTTACGTCGATTACCGATGAGTGGCTATCAGTTCACATTGATGTTAAGTGATAACTGCAGCCTATAGACACTTACACAAAGACCAAGGTCAAAATGTAGATGCGTTACCACTCCTGAGGCCTAAGGTGTTATGCCTGCGTGCCGGAAATTACAGGGCCGTACATTACCACCTTATGAGCCCCGTCACTGGAGCTCTACCACCAGTAAAGTTTTACTGGTATTAGAGCTCCACGGGGCAGCTCCAGGGATAAAAAAAACTGTCAGTCATTCTTTAACAATAGATTTGAGTATTTTTTATTGAGTTCCTTCTCACCCCTAGGTTGCACTCAAAACATTAAACATGATGATGTTTCGCAACTCGTCGCATAAAGTATGTATTGCGATGAATGTCTTGTTGGTGCTAGCGTTCGCACTGCTGTCAAACCTATCATTTTAACATGTTTTTACGTGTTTTATATCATTTCGCATTAACATATATTTTATTTTAAAGAAAAATGGAAAGAAAAATTTGACTTCAGGCGAGACTCGAACTCGCCTAGCCTGAACTGCAATCAATGTGAAGGAAAAATTTGACAAATCGGGCAGGACTTCAGTAGCTCAATTGGAAGAGCGGCTGGACTAGATTCCCAGCAGGCCGCGAGTTCGAGTCTCGCGTGAAGTCAAATTTTTCTTTCCATTTTTCTTTAAAATAAAAAGTATGTTTTTATGTGAATGTTTCATCAATGCAAACTCACGGTTACCTTGTAACCCTCGTATATTTTGATGCAGGTCTGCAGCTAGAATCCAACACGCTGGAGAATGTCAGCTGTGTATACACGACCCTGGCGCTGCTGTGCGTGGAGCTGGCCGCCGAAGAGACCGTCGCCGACATGCTGCATATGGTCATCGCGTATGTATACTTTTTTTTTATACGCTTACACTCGCAGCCCCACACTGGGTATAAACCTGTGTCGTGGGTGCCGTTGTACACACACAACACAACCACAAACACCCAGACCCGAAACAAATATCTGTAGGCCGTACAAATATTTGTGCAGTGCGGGGTTCGAACCCGCGACCCTTCGAATCAAACGGTGGTTTCGCACCGCTGGACTAATCGGGTCGTTACTTGGTTTAAAGATGTTAAGAAAAAAATAACTTCAATTAAATTCAAATAATTTAGTTTTTTTTTTTTTTTTTTTTTTTTTTTTTCATTTATTTAGGACAACAAACAATTACACTCATAAAGTAACAAGGACAATTACTCGGTACATAATTTTACAAGGAGCGTAATCAACCCCGTTATCCACAAATTAACTATTAGGACATTTTAGGGTAGCGGTGTGAAAATACAAAATCATTTTTTTGAACAAAAAAAATAACAAAAAGAATACACCACAGATGTTAACACAAAGTAAACAATATTAATCTTACATTATGTTAATGTTCTGCATTACATTTAGAACATTTCGCTTAAATGCGTTAGGTGACGTTTCAAAAAATTCTACCTTAGTGAAATATTTGTTATATTGTTTCATGAGTCTATTTATAGGTGCTCGCTCACCTGCATTAGTTTTACAATTAGGGGGTGCAAATAGGTTGTTCTTACGGGTATTTCGTGTCGTAGAACGACATGGAATACTAATATAAACTTGATTATTAAGTCTATTGCAGTCAAATTTGTAGTGACATATGTTGTATAGTAACATTTGATCTAAAAGCAATCTTCTCATTTTGAGTGTTGATAAAGAAAATTTTGATAAAAGTGTTTCATAAGGGGACTTAGAAGCAAAACAGCGATAATTCAGGGATCGTAAAAACTTACGTTGAACGGTCTCTAACTGTTCGCTGTATTTATCATAGCATGGATTCCATACAGAAGTAGCATAATCTAGTTGAGATCGGATAAGAGATTTATATAAAAGTAAATAAGTTGCAGGTCTTTTAAAAGGAATACATGTCCTCATGACAAAACCATACAGTCTGAAAGCTCTGTTCATGACTATATTTATGTGAGCATCAAAGTGAAGTTTTGAGTCCATAACAATACCTAAATCTCTTATCAGTGCTACTTTTTCTAATGGGCTATTACATAAATTGTAAGTGAAATCGATTTTGTGTAGTTTTTTAGTAAAGGTTATAGATTTACATTTAGATAAACTCAGATGAAGCTTATTATGGTAACAATAACTTGTCAGACGATCAAGATCATCTTGTAAGCGTCTACAGTCTTCTAAGGTCCTAATTTCGCGATAATTTTTTAAATCATCAGCATATAACAGAAAATGGGTATATTTAAAACAGATATTGATGTCATTAATGAATATTACAAAAAGTAAAGGCCCCAAAATTGATCCCTGGGCTACGCCCGATGTTATCTTTATAATGTCATCAGAAATGAATCCATTAACCACAACGCGTTGCGATCTATTTCTAATATACGAGGAGAACCATCTTAGAAGGTTTCCGCGAATTCCGTTAAACGCTAGCTTCCGAAGAAGGAGATCGTGATCCACCTTGTCAAAGGCTTTGCAGAAGTCTGTATAAATAGAATCAACTTGGATGCGTTTATCCATACTCTGAAATAACGAATTAGTGTATAATACAAGATTACTAATAGTAGATCGTTTCTTGACAAAACCATGTTGTTCTTCAATTATGAGCTTATGTAGCGAAGGGTAAATATAGTTATGTACTAGACGCTCAAGCACCTTTGACAAAGTGGATAAGAGAGATATGGGACGGTAGTTAGTAACGTCATTTCTACGGCCACTCTTATAAACAGGAACAACATAGGCCATTTTCCACACATCTGGCACAACGCCTTCAGATAAACTTTTACTATATAATATTTGTAGTGGAACTGCCAGAGAATCAGCGGTGTGCTTTAAGAAAAATGGAGGTAGGCCATCGGGTCCAGGTCCTTTCGAAACATCCAAATTCTTTAATTCTTTAATAATTTCATTTTGCGTAATGCATATGTTTGATAAGACGGAGTCACAGAAATTATTCATAGGTAACTTATCAAAGTCAATTTTTTCACAAGTACTGGGTTCATATACTGAGCCAAAAAAATCTGAAAAAAGGTTACATATACTCTCGGGGCTATCGGATATAGTATCACTATATTTCATAGAAGATGGAATACCAGACTTTTTGTCTCGACTTCTAACATATTTCCACAGCGTATTGACATCGCTTCTTATCGAGTCTTCTACTGAATTAATGTACGTGTCAAAACATTCTTTACTGACTATCTGAAATCTATTTCTGAACAAAGAAAATTCTTCGTAGTGGGAAATAGAATTGTATTTTTTCCATTTTATCCAAGCCTTTTCTTTGTTTTTAAATATATGAATCAGTGGCCGGGAAAACCAAATTGGATAGTCACAATGTTTTGGCGAGCGTAAAGGAACATGAGCTTTAATTATTTCATATATTTTTTCATAAAACACACCGACTGATTCGTTCATAGATATATTATTTAAGAGTTTACTCCAATCAAATGAGCTAATTAGTTCATTAATTGAGTGGTATTTACCTTCTAGAAAATAATATCTGGGAGTTGCCGATAAGGTCATTGTTTCGCAAGAAAAATTAAAAGGTGTAAAAAACCAAAAAGGTGGATGTAAACTATCTAAACTAACTAGTGGATTATGCGAAGGTGGCTCACAACTACAAAAGTCGCTATTGGATATACATAAATCTAGAATTCGATCCATACTATTTTTAATAAAGTTATTCTGCTTACTGTTTGTCGCATGTAAAAATTCAAAGATGTGATTATGCAGTATGTTATGTTCATTCGTAAAAGACGATAAATAAGAATCATGTGAATCGCAGCTATTCCACTCAATACGTGGTATATTAAAATCTCCGACTATATAAAATAGACTCACCTGATTACAATCTAACTCGTACTGTAATGCATTTAAGAAAGTGGAATAAACCATATGGTGTTGACCAGGCGGTATGTATACGCCGCAAATTGCGTTACACTTACCTTGAGAAATTATTTTTAATAAAACATAGTCTACAGCATCTAGCATATAGTGGTCGTCACAATCGGTATTGAATGTGCTGTGTACAGTACCGATAAATATGCGCTGAACCTGTATACCGCGGCGTACTGCCACCAGCACGCCGCCACCGTCCTCCTTCCCAGTGGCGTCCCGGTCCCGGTCGCACCTAAATACTTGGTAACGGGAATCGCATATTGCACTATCCGAGATTGTATGTACGAGCCATGTTTCGGAAAGTATGATTACGTCATAATTATTTGCTAAAATATTTGTAAATAGTGTAAATAGTTTTGTTCTAAGTCCCCTACAATTTTGGTAATAAATTGATATTTTGTCAGCCATTTTTAATTTGATAAAATAATATAGTATTACTACGATTTAAAGATACAAAAGATTGACGAGACTTATAGAAAAGATTGCTTAAATTTACATATTCAGTATCTATTTCGTTGTAACTTTTATTTTCTGGTTTTATTAATAAAAATACAGTAATTAAATTTGACAATAAACTTAAATTGACCGCTAAATTGTTACTTACAAACACAATTTTTACATCACGTAAACATTCGAAGGTAGAAAATAAATGATTCGCTGCTAAACGGAGTAAACAACACACAGAGTAATGCATGTATGAGAGATTTCGTTTTAAAACTAAAGTTATTTTTTGAAACTGATATTGAGGTAGTAATATTGTACTAATACGTACTACATAGAACAAGGTTTCAACAAAGATTGCATTAATAGTATACCTGGAAAGTATATACAAAGCACCATCACTTAACTTGGGTTTTGAATTTGCACAAATCTTTCTCGGAGTTAATTGAGAGTACTGGTGAGGTTTCATTTCGCCTAGCCAGTATTTTTCCATGCTTGATCCATACGAAACGAAAACCATGCTCCCGTGAATTGTCCCGTGCCTTACGAAACAGGATTTTTTTCATAGGAGTGATATGCTCATTCACATATATTTTATGCGGGGATCCAGAGATATTCAACTGCTCTGACGAGACTCCTCTATGTAGACGTACAGCAGATATAAAATTATCCCGAAGCATACGAGTTGAAAGTTTCACTATTATGTTCTTGGGGCGTTGACTGTTCGTGATAACTTGAGATACTCGATGCACAGAAATAACGTCTTGCTTGTTTAATGGATGCTTTACAAGTGCTCCAATATCTTCTATAATTGTTAATAGATTTTCTCCACGCTTTTCGGGCATATTTGATATTTCTATGTTGCACTGGCGCGCTTGCTGCTCCAGAGCTTCCAGTTTTGTCTCGAGATCTTCTATTCGCAGGAAATTGTCATGGTTTTTAGTGGACGTCTCTAATGAAGTTATTCGTTTATCCAAGGCTACAGTCTTTGTTTTTAAATCTTCACAGCTGTCGTTGATAAATCTTATAGATATCTTAATATCGTTGAAATCATCAATAATTTTTTTGAACTTTTCGTCTTGATTGGAGAACCACTTCTCAAGAGTACCAACCATGTTGGATTGGAAGGCCTGTATTTCAGCGCGAAGTTCTTGAATTTCGGAACTTTTACGGTGTGTGACATATTGAGGTGGGGATTCCTTGTCACTAAGAGATCCATCTTTCGAAATTGTCTTGTCCATCTCTCACAACAAGCTACTCTGTGGACACTCACGATCACTATTCACCGAGTTGTAGATACTTTGTGTCGCGACCGGTTTACCCGAACACACGAGACGGAATGAAAGTAGTTTATATTTTGAAAAGGTTAAAGCAATGGTATGTATGTATGTATCTTCACGCCAGGTCCCTAACGGGGTAGGCAGAGAGTGTAGACCGCCAGACATCCCGGTTCTGACAAACCTCTCGTGCCTCGTCTACCTTCATCATTCTCTTCATACATGCACGCCGATTCCTAAGACTTTTGACCCCACCATCAGACAGAACTCGACCTATTTGGTCATGGTAGGTCAGCCTTGGTCTTCCTGGGCCTCTGGAACCATCCACATTCGCATTGTATATCTGTTTAGTCATTCGCTCATTCGACATTCTTTCTATATGCCCGAACCATCGGAGCATGCCTTTTTTCATTTTTACACCGATACTATCATTCACACAGTCTCTTTCTTACATCTTCATTACGAACGCGATCGGTGAGTGATACACCGCAGATCTTGCGCAAAGATCTCATCTCGACCGCGTTCAACTTACTTTCATGCTCTTTCCTGCATACCCAGCACTCGCTTCCATATAAAAGCGTTGGAGTAAGTGCAGCATTATGTACGGCTAGTCGAGCCCGCTGGCTGAGATGTTTAGATTCTAGCAGCTTACCCAACGCTCCATTCACGCAATTCCCAGCAAGCACTCTTCTTTCTATGTCAGTGGTGTACCTACCATCCTTGCTAAAAGCACATCCAAGATATACAATTTCATCAACCTGTTCTAACACTGCATCATAAAGCAATGGTATCATGTGAATAATACACTTCCTCTGATTTCGGGCGGGGATTGAACCTGCAACCTTAGGTTAACTAACTAGTCCATCTTTACCACAAAGCTAGTGAAGCCCACGTCCGAGTGCGAGATTCACAGACCGCACTACGACATTACTTTGAGCAAAGTATGCTTAGAACTGTCAGAAATGTATGGGATTTGACAGTTCGAAGCGTACTTTGCTCGAAAGTAAAGTCGTAGTGCGGTCTGTGAATCTCGACCCGAGAGTCGAATTTTCCGTCACGCTTCGATTTGACTGAGTGTTGCATTGGAATGCCGTGAGAGACTGCGTTTTGTGATTAAGGATATAATTATTTTCTAGTCATGTTATATTTGTGTATTTTTTATTGTAACGAAGGAAACGTGCAGCTCACGTGAATGTTAAGTGATGATTGCAGCCTATTGTAACATTTTACATCTTTTTCTTACTTAAAGAAATACGTTAAGGTTAGAGAAGGGTCGTTACTAAGTCATTACTTTAACATTAACAAATGTGTTTAAAAAATAAAATCGACAATGATGATGACTATAAGCAAGAGCGATGAAACGTGTGTCGTCGATGAATGTTGAAAATGGAATGAAGAGGCGCGCGGCGGCACGGTGATGACGGTGACTCGACGAGGCGGGCCGGGGTGGCGGGGGGGGGGGGCGGGGTGGCGGGGGCTTGCGCCGCGCCCCGCCACCCCGCGCCCCGCACACCTCCCCGCGCTCGTCCTCCATCCGGCTTCCGCGCCCTGCACAGTCGACACCCGCCCGCGCACCCCGCGGCCCCCGAAGTGCTCCAACAATTCGTAGGTGCATTTAGCGAACACAGTTCCATTTTCAACATCCATCGACGACACACATTTCATCGCTCTTGCTTATAGTCATCATCATTGTCGTAATCATTCAAGTCTTTCATTATACTACTTTAACTTACAGTCCACTTTTTATTTTACCTCTCCCACTAGCAAAAGTAGAAACATTTTGTCGTTAAAAAAGGCATCACAATAACCGTTGTGTTTCGTTTAATAGAGGAAAGGTTTAAAAAAATTTAAGGTTTCACTTCTACGAAATGTGAATGGCACACATTTTTTTTCTCTAATTTTTAAATTCAGACGCGTGTGTCAATGCGAAAATGATTCCAAGGAGCTAACAGAGTCGTCGTTGCGGCACACCGCGGACACTCCGCCAAAATTCCATACAAACGCTTAATTTGGTTTCTATTACACAGACATCGATCAGTGACGTGTATTTACACGCGCACCTGCGTGCCTAGCACGTACAAAATACCAACCGTCGCCCATAAAGGGGAGGAGGTCGGGTGATGCGGGCAAGTCGGGTGGGACGTCGAAGCGTCCATTCTATCCGTAGTACTATAACATTTCTCCGGTCGCAGGATCCAGCAGGCGGCCCTCAGCAACCCGGTGCTGTCGACGGCGCAGGCCTGCCGCCTGCACGCCGCGGCCGCCGCGCTGGCCGCGCTCGTGCCGAGGGCTCTGCCCCTGCAGCCCCTGCAGCCCCTGCAGCAGTACATCGGGCAGGTATTTTATTCTTTTATTTAGCTTTTATCTTTCAAATCTTCTATCTTGCCGTTTGTAAAAGAGAGTATGGAACGTTCCGTTGATAACTATTTTTATTATTAAGTACCAGCTGCCCCGGCAGACTTCGTATTGCCTCACAATGAAATAATGTGTCAAACGTTTGATAGATATGAACTTTTTGTATGGGACGTTTTTTTACTGCATATTTTCACTTATTTAGCTTTGTTTGCAGTTACAAAACATTATTTGCAGTTAGAATTGCAACTCAAAACCAACATGGCGAATATGGCGGGCGATGTCATTTTGACATTTTCATTTTTTTAATTGTATTTTGAATAGTACTTGGAGAAAAAAGTAATATTTTCTAAATACTATCAAAATCGATTGATCCCAAGTGTCGGCTTTATCGCCGCCATGTTTAACATAGTTGAAAATTATAAAATCGTTTGAATTAAATGTGGTTGTAACTCTCAAATATATTCTTGAATAAATTAATTGTATTTTTTTCGGATTCTTCTTTAATTTACCCATTTTTTGAGGATGAGGATATGTACGAACCAGAGCCGAGCTCGCAACATCTCCTTTGACCTTTCGCAAGCGAATTCTATGAAATCCGAGGATTTAATATTTTTTTGAGTTTGTACCTAGCCACACATGCCTCACTATACACCTTAAAGCGATTCAACAATACATGAGATATCATCACATAATATCTAAAATCTATACTTCGGTAGCTTAGTGGTAAAGCGGCTGGACTATGGTTATCTTGAGGTCGCAGGTTCAATTCCGGCCCGAAATCAAAATTTTATAATATCTAAACTCAAAATACATACCTAACCCACTCTATATTCATCTTGATACTGACTTAAGTCGCCCGTAAACCGTACCGAGGACTTCTGTCAAGTCATCTTCAACATTACTTACTCCTCTTGTATGCATATACAAAAGGGGAAAAAAACACATAGAGCGACACGGACCACCGACCGACGGACCGGAGGAAGTAGCCGTATGCAGGCTTTCCCCTCTGTCGCAGTAGAAGCACAAGTGTTCATATGCCTGTCGCCGATATGTTTAAATGTGTGCGTCAAATTGTTTATGTATTTTGTTTAAGTCAAGGTGTGAGTTTCGTAGTAAAAGACCATTTTTGTTGTGTGTGTGTCACACTTATTTCCTCCCGCAAAAATGAGAGACTGTTTTGCATTTCATGAATAAACTGTATATTATCCCTTTTTTTGTGTTAAAAATGGGCTATCGCAAATTTTCTTGTAGATTGACCAAAGAGAAAATACTCCAACTTACATGATTATGTTACAACTCAATGAGTTTAGGCGTCTTCGATGAAAGCTCCCGACTTAATTTTTTCCAACACCACCAACATTTATTATTGTTACATTCCAATGAATTTACTCCATGCAGCAGTCTTTAAATTAATCGCGAACAGAGAGACAGACGGACGCGGTGAAGGACTTTGTTTTATAATAGACTAGCTGTTGCCCGCGGCTTCGCCCGCGTGGATGTAATTTTATAAATAACTAAGTAGCCTATGTTCTTTCTCCAAGTCAGCTCTATATCTGTACTAAATTTCATTAAAATCGGTTCAGTCGTTTGGTCGTGAAAAGTAACAGACGGACAGAGTTACTTTCGCATTTATAATATTAAGTAGGGATGACAACAAATACCATTAATTTTATCTCTATCTTAAAATATTATTTCCAGATAATCGAGGCTCGTCGCGAAGAAGCCCCACATCTGCTGCCGCCGCTCCTGGAGGATTACGATGATCTCACACCCGCTAAGATGCCCAACAAACTGCCTTACCTCATGATTGATCAGGTAACATAACACTTTCATTCATTTATTTATTTATCGAACTTAAATCTACCATTACAGGTTTTGCCCAATGCGATAGACAAGCAAAAAAACTTTAAAAACAAAATTAAAATGTATGTAATGTATTTTTGATTATTATTAGTGGTTATTCACTCTAGGTTAGTTTAAAAAAAAATGACGATGTAAAAGTGCTCTCCAGGAGCCTAATTATATGAAATAAATGAATAAACTGAATAAAAAATAAAAGTGGCATCAAAATACATACATAGTCAAACATCATTAAAAAAATACAAATAATTTAAAAAACTGTCATCATTATTGATATTGATTATATTATATTATTCATTATCTATCATAAATATTTTTTATTTGTTTATTTAACTATATATGATACTAGCGGCCCGCCCCGGCTTCGCGCGGTGCAATTGCCTACCCTCTCCTATTCGTCTTAGCGTGATGATTATACATAGATATAGCCTAAAGTCTTCCTCGATATCTTTTATAGTTTAGGCAGCGTACGCAAAATAAGTAACTTTTCTGGTCGATTTTTTACACCTTGTGTCTGCAAAACCCAAATATCTTACGGAACCCTATTTTTTCAAAATAAAATATAGCCTATGTTACCCGTGGATAATGTAGCTTTCGAATAGTGACGATATCTTTTATAGTTCAGGCAGCGTACGCAAAATAAGTAACTTTTCTGGTCGATTTTTTACACCTTGTGTCTGAAAAACCCAAATATCTTACGGACCCTATTTTTTTCAAAATAAAATATAGCCTATGTTACCCGTGGATAATGTAGCTTTCAAATAGTGAAAGAATTTTTAAAATCGGTCCAGTAGTTATTGAGCCTATTCAAAACAAACAAACAAAAAAATATTACCTCTTTATAATATTACTTTAGATCACATACAAGGCAACTTTTGTGAATTCACACAAAGAACATAAGAATATATCCATCCTTTCAGCTACCTCATTTAAGGTATTTAGCGCCCTAGCAAGGGGAGCCTCTTTCCACAGGTTAGTGCGAGCCCTCGGCACGACCAACAGCCGTGGTCGCCGACGCCTCGACACATAGTTATCAGGCACGCAGATGCCCACTTGTGCCAATATTTCTGGATGTTGACTCTTTCCAACGTACACTTATAATAGTCAGGCAACACCTCTTAAGCTGAGATTTATAGACCACACTACGACTTTACTTCCAGCAAAGTACGCTTAGGACTGTCAAAACTCATACTGTACTGATAGTTCTAAACATACTTTGCTCTAAGTAAAGTCGTAGTGCGGGCTGTGAATTTCGCTCTTAAGCTGTAATTCCGTGCATCGCGATCGATCGCGGCCTACGACTGTTGTCGGCCGCGCGCTTCTATAGATGCAGTATGAAAGTGCATGTATGCTTGAATTTTCTTCTGCTTACCTCTTCGGGGATGACAGGCGTAAAGTCTGGTCTAGTGTAGTGTAGTCTAGCGGAAAACGTAGGAGTAAAGTTAGAAAATGAGGTTTTTTTTTTCTTCAGATGGCGCTCTGCGAGTGTCTGAAGGCGGGCGGAGTGGAGGCGGGCCGCCTGCAGTCGGCGGCGCCCTACGCCGGCACGCCCGCCGCCGGCCTGGCGCACCGCCACAGCTGGCTCGAGGCCGGTACGTAGTGGGACGTGCGGCAGGCGGGGGGCGCCTGCAGGCGGGGGGCGGCAGGCGGGGGGCGCCTGCAGGCGGGCGGAGTGGAGGCGGGCCGCCTGCAGTCGGCGGCGCCCTACGCCGGCACGCCCGCCGCCGGCCTGGCGCACCGCCACAGCTGGCTCGAGGCCGGTACGTAGTGGGACGTGCGGCAGGCGGGGGGCGCCTGCAGGCGGGGGGCGGCAGGCGGGGGGCGCCTGCAGGCGGGCGGAGTGGAGGCGGGCCGCCTGCAGTCGGCGGCGCCCTACGCCGGCACGCCCGCCGCCGGCCTGGCGCACCGCCACAGCTGGCTCGAGGCCGGTACGTAGTGGGACGTGCGGCAGGCGGGGGGCGCCTGCAGGCGGGGGGCGGCAGGCGGGGGGCGCCTGCAGGCGGGCGGAGTGGAGGCGGGCCGCCTGCAGTCGGCGGCGCCCTACGCCGGCACGCCCGCCGCCGGCCTGGCGCACCGCCACAGCTGGCTCGAGGCCGGTACGTAGTGGGACGTGCGGCAGGCGGGGGGCGCCTGCAGGCGGTGGGCGGCAGGCGGGGGGCGCCTGCAGGCGGGCGGAGTGGAGGCGGGCCGCCTGCAGTCGGCGGCGCCCTACGCCGGCACGCCCGCCGCCGGCCTGGCGCACCGCCACAGCTGGCTCGAGGCCGGTACGTAGTGGGACGTGCGGCAGGCGGGGGGCGCCTGCAGGCGGGGGGCGGCAGGCGGGGGGCGCCTGCAGGCGGGCGGAGTGGAGGCGGGCCGCCTGCAGTCGGCGGCGCCCTACGCCGGCACGCCCGCCGCCGGCCTGGCGCACCGCCACAGCTGGCTCGAGGCCGGTACGTAGTGGGACGTGCGGCAGGCGGGGGGCGCCTGCAGGCGGGGGGCGGCAGGCGGGGGGCGCCTGCAGGCGGGCGGAGTGGAGGCGGGCCGCCTGCAGTCGGCGGCGCCCTACGCCGGCACGCCCGCCGCCGGCCTGGCGCACCGCCACAGCTGGCTCGAGGCCGGTACGTAGTGGGACATGCGGCAGGCGAGGGGCGCCTGCAGGCGGGCGGAGTGGAGGCGGGCCGCCTGCAGTCGGCGGCGCCCTACGCCGGCACGCCCGCCGCCGGCCTGGCGCACCGCCACAGCTGGCTCGAGGCCGGTACGTAGTGGGACATGCGGCAGGCGGGGGGCGCCTGCAGGCGGGCGGAGTGGAGGCGGGCCGCCTGCAGTCGGCGGCGCCCTACGCCGGCACGCCCGCCGCCGGCCTGGCGCACCGCCACAGCTGGCTCGAGGCCGGTACGTAGTGGGACATGCGGCAGGCGGGGGGCGCCTGCAGGCGGGCGGAGTGGAGGCGGGCCGCCTGCAGTCGGCGGCGCCCTACGCCGGCACGCCCGCCGCCGGCCTGGCGCACCGCCACAGCTGGCTCGAGGCCGGTACGTAGTGGGACATGCGGCAGGCGGGGGGCGCCTGCAGGCGGGGGGCGGCAGGCGGGGGGCGCCTGCAGGCGGGCGGAGTGGAGGCGGGCCGCCTGCAGTCGGCGGCGTCGTGATCCGTCTGGCCCGAATGTTCGACCAACTGCATCGACAATGAACCGCATCATTATGGATTGATATTAATATATGCAAGATAAATCTGTCGTTTTGTTTCAACATTAGATTCTTGTTAAAGCATTTTATTGTTATGTTGCAGGAGCGGCCCAGGGTCGCGACAGCCTGGCCGACGTGGCGGGCGGTGTGGGCACCGAACTGGACAGCGCCAACAGTTCGCCCGGCGTGCAGAGGGTACGCTTACCACTATTTTCTACGTTTTGACACATAATAAAAAAAATCTTACTTTACGCCCGTAATGCATTCAAGCATACATTCAAACACCCACGATTCGCCAGTTATGTTTTGGCCCATGTAACAGGTGGCGAGCCTATTGTCATCGCTGGACACATTACCAAACTCCGAAGTACTGGGAAACTTCCAGAAAATAGAAAAGTCTCAATTCAACCAGAGATAAGACCGTTATCTCTAATAGACCCCGACCTTCCTCGAACCCGGGAACTCAGCGTAGTAGTAGGGCCTGCTACCACTAGACTACTGAGGCACTTCTGCGTATCCCATATGAAATAGTATAATAATATACTTGTACAAACAGCAAACCCAATACGACGCGCTCGACGAAGAGTATCGGATGTTCATAGAGAAGTACAACTACAGCTATCGCCCCTCCATGCACAACTTTGGAGCTTATGTAACGTTTCTTTGTTCTTAACGTAGTAAGTTTGATGTACGTGTCAATCAATCATATCTTCTATTATTATGGGACAGTAAAGTACCGTCTGTATGCATAAAACTGGTAGAGATCCAGTGACGGAGCTCGCGGACGTAGGCACCACCGCATTACCTAATATACTTGCCGCTAAATGGTAGTGTTCAGCACTATCGTGTTCCGGTCAGGTAGTAATGTACAGTCCTGTAATTTCCCGCACAGGCATTTACACCTTAGGTCTCAGGAGTGGTAACGTCTGCATTTTGACCTTGGTCTTTGTGTGGGTGTCTATAAACTGCAGTCATCACTTAACATCAATGTGAACTGCATGCTAGTTTGCCACTTCCAGTACATAAAAAAAAATCCATCAAATAACACACACATGCTTGTGAAATATATTTTTAAAGAAAAATGGAAAGAAAAATTTTACTTCAGGCGAGACTCTAACTCGCGGCTACTCGGAATCTAGTCCAACTGAGCTACCGAAGTCCTGCCCGATTTGTCAAATCTTTCTTCTTTCACATTTATTGCATTGCCTTATGGTGGCAGTAGCGCCATCTATTGCCATACAATACTAGTTAGGCAATCGATATAATAAACTTTGCAGTTTATTAAATATTGTAAAGAAGTCGCTATTACCCTTAATATTTGTTTTTATATTATTTCACATCACATGCTTGTGAAATATATTTTTAAAGAAAAATGGAAAGAAAAATTTGACTTCAGGCGAGACTCGAGCGGCTGGACTAGGTTCCCAGTGGCCGCGAGTTCGAGTCTCGCCTGAAGTCAAATTTTTCTTTCCATTTTTCTTTGAAAATAATATTGATATTTAGCCCCCTTCTCCCCAAAATTAAGATTAGATGAGATTAGTCTCGATCACCCCTCTAAAAACCTCCCTTAATTAATGGATGTCCCATAAAAATAGTCTGATATACTGGTTCAGCGCACTGACAACGAGTTTTGGTGTTGGGATCATGAAAAACACGCGTCCTGTTCACACGACACAAGAAGAGTTAGACATGCTACGGTTAGAAATGTCATTCGAAAATTCATATTATTCTCGGTAAATAGTTTAGGTATAGATAGAGTAAGTTTTGTGAATTGTAGACAATGTAGATACTGAGATGTAAATAATTTGAAATATGGGACTTGTCACTTGTCACTTGTCACTTGTCATGGTGACAGATGACAGCATGTTTCATTTATATTGTAACAAACACGATTGATACCACGCCACCAAATATTTGGACTAATTATGTATGTATGTATGTATCTTCGCGCCAGGTCCCTAACGGGGTAGGCAGAGAGTGTGTAATTTTATTTGTTATTATTATTTATTTATCTTTATTTATGTAATATCACGTAACATTGTATATAAATATAACATTAGTATGCATGGAAGTTTTATGTAGTTGGGCGGCTTGTAGTTCGCAAAGCCACTTACGGTGGTCCCATCAGAACACCAGCGCTGTAGTGCCAACTACAGCAATCTGAGATGGGTACCATTTTTTTGGTCTCACACATACATCATACCGTTAGTTGTGTTAAGTTGTCTCTGTTTTTATTAATATTATGTTTTTTGTTTTGTTGTTGTTTTTTTTTTATTATTAATGTTTATTTAGTGATGTATTGTGTGTGTCAAAAAATAAACTATTTCTATTCTATTCTATTCTATTCATACATGCACAAAAATTAAAAACAGAAGGATTGCGACCGACCGTTGTTTGTTTTGATCGCATTTTTTGTGTCGACTGGCGACTGTCGGGTGTGAACTTTCTTACGAATATTAAGTATAGGTAGATATATAGGTAAGTATTGAAGTTAGTACCTAGAATACCTAGATGATTAAGATTTCAGGTTTGATTAGGTACCTTATAGATCAGAGTCAGGGTGGGGCAAGTGCCCCACTGTGCCAATGTTGTGGAAAACGATATACGGATACTATATCAGTAGTATAATCATTAGTATATAATTTATCAATCGTTATTCGCTTTAATTTATTCGTTTTAGACTGGTTTAGTTTTGGTGTATTTAATATGTGATATATCGTCCATAGCACCCGATGCAGTCGGACAGCGTGAGTCTGGAAGCCCTGAGGCGCGCGGCGCTCGGCCCCAGCGAGGCGGAGCGCCGCGAGGCCGAGAGGCGCCGCGCCACGCTCAACTCCGCCTTCCGCACCGCGCCCTTCGCGCATCTGGTGCATCTCACCCAGCCCAAGGTACCTCACACTCCCCCCCCCCCCCCCCTCACGCGGCGCTCGGCCCCAGCGAGGCGGAGCGCCGCGAGGCCGAGAGGCGCCGCGCCACGCTCAACTCCGCCTTCCGCACCGCGCCCTTCGCGCATCTGGTGCATCTCACCCAGCCCAAGGTACCTCACACTCCCCCCCCCCCCCCCTCACGCGGCGCTCGGCCCCAGCGAGGCGGAGCGCCGCGAGGCCGAGAGGCGCCGCGCCACGCTCAACTCCGCCTTCCGCACCGCGCCCTTCGCGCATCTGGTGCATCTCACCCAGCCCAAGGTACCTCACACTCGCCCCCCCCCCCCCCCCTCACGCGGCGCTCGGCCCCAGCGAGGCGGAGCGCCGCGAGGCCGAGAGGCCACCAGAGATAAAGGATTTAACATCGTTATCTCTAATATCCCCCACCCGGGAATCGAACCCAGGACCCCAGCGTAGTAAAAGTGGCCTGTTGCCACTAGGCTACTGAGGCAGATTTTTTTTTAATTACTGGATATAGATACCCTCTTATTCATAAACGTACATTAAATACGTTTTAGGTATAGAATGCTTGGTCTTTGTCGTTTAAAATACGTTTATGAATAAGGGGGGTAGTGTACAGTGGGTATAGGAATGTAGCAATACAATAATGCGTATTTCCAGTACGAGATCCAGGAGAAGCTGGAGGAGATCTTCAAGTCGATCTCGGAGGAGCCGCTGCTGGGCCCGCCCGCGTCCCCGGCCGCCAAGCTGGCGCCGCCCTACGCCAAGTACTTCCCCGAGATCTTCCTCTACTAGGTACGCGCAGCTTTTGGAAATCGCCCATAACCACACACACAACCCGGACACTCGACTAAAATTCCATACAAACGCTTATTATGGTTACCTATTACACAGACGTCGGTCTACACCACCGAGTACTATAATACATACTGAAATAGAGACCAATATTCAATATCAAAGAAAGCAACAGCTCACTTACGCCGTCTGGCGAGTCTGTGACTCGTTTTGGAACTACAACCTAAGGTCAATAGCCCGTGCGTAGCTATTCACTGCTATTCCATTATAAAAACAGTATTTTGGGCCGCTTTCTTTATATCTTGTTATTACGTGTTAGCAACGTTCACTTGCCCTTACATTGATATGATTGCCATCGCATTAGTACTAAGATTATATACCCGGGTCTACACCAAATACTTCCCCGAGATCTTCCTCTACTAGGTACATGCACGCAGCCTTTGTAAATACTACAAAAGAAAGAACAAGAAACATATTCATCCAGTCCACTAAACACATTGTCAACACCTTAAAGCAGTTCAACAATACATGAGATATCACATAGTATATATATACATCTAAACTCAAAATACAGACCTAACCCACTCACCTTTCATCTTGATATTGACTTAAGTCGCCCGTAAACCGTAGCAAGCACTTGTGTCAAGTCATCCACAACATAACTCACTCCTCTTGTATAAATATATTATATAAAGGAGAGAAAAAAAAACTGCGAGCACTCGACTAAAATTCGATTCAAACGCTTATTCTGATTACCTATTACACAGACATCAATCGGTACACGCGCACATAGAAATGTAGCACGTAGGGTTATCACCTTAAACAACTGCGACATAATTCGTCGCACTGACTACGTGACGAAATTAACTTAAAATAGACCGCTCGGTCGCCCGCTCGCAACCTTACTGTTGAAGTTTATTCGACTGCCTGTCGAGGGGGGGGTGGGGGAGGCGGGGAAATCGGGCGGGACCTCGAAGTGTCCATTCTATACGTAGTATTATTACATATTATACATATTATAAGTAAATCAGCTTTCAAGTTCATGCTAAAGAAATACTTCTTGAGTCAGTTGTCCTAATTTCATATGTTAGCCATCATAATAATTTATGTATTTATATATATATATATATATATATATATATTTATATATAAACTTATATTCAATTATTTATAAGTAATTTATTATATTATGTAATTATTTATCTTGATATTTTAAGTAAATTTAAATTAAATATATCAACTATGTATTTATGTACTTATTGATGTCATCCCCTATTTAATTAGATATAAAGTAAGTATCTACATCAATAGATATACGATTTAATTATATATTTTTTTTTGTACTTGTTATCATACTTAAATAATACTTTTTGTAATTTTTTTTTTTTTTTTGCTCCCGCACCCTTGACAATTTGTCCCATAACCCCATGGTTGACTGTCAGAGAATGCCTAGTGGCATTAAGTCCGCCATATGTATAATGTGCATTAAAGTATAAATAAATAAATAAATAAATATTCTCAGCCATAACTTCAGTGCCGGCGTTATGGGGGGACGGCCCAAGGCGCCAAATATCAGGGTACGATCGGTGGGAAGAGAGATCCCCGCCAAATTGGTAGGCGCGGTGGATGGTGGGGATAAAGAAAAATAGGAGCTACAAAATTTTCTGCGTCCATATCTTTAGCTCTGGTTTGTTATAGGTTAGATCCCGCTGTAGAATCATTTCGTTCGTCTAGATATGCTGAAAACCTAATTTTTACGCATATCTATGATTTAGAGCAGTGTTTCCCAAACGTTGTTCTACCATGGCCCGGTACCGCGTCGCGAACCGGCAAATGGGAAACGCTGATCTAGAGAATATAATATCCACTAGGTTGCCTATCATTCCTTTAGTGTTCTAAAGGAAAGATAACATTTTAATCCCAGCCAAAATTAATACTCTTTCTTAGTGGTGGAAGAGCTCCAGTGGCGGATCTCGCGGGCGTAGGCATTACCGCATTATATTTCACAAGAATGTGTTAATGCGAAATAATATAAAACAATTACCGCATTACCTAATATACTTGCCGCTAAATGGTAGTGTTCAGCACTATCGTGTTCCGGTCAGGTGGTAATGTACGGCCCTGTAATTTCCGGCACAGAGGCATAACACCTTTGGCCTCAGGAGTGGTAACGCATCTGCATTTTGACCTTGATCTTTGTGTAAGTGTCTATAGGCTGCAATCATAACTTAACATCAATGTGAACTGCATGCTTGTTTGCCACTTTTATTACCTACATAAAAAAAGTGGACGCCACAATATTCTTGCCCCGGGGGAACACCCCGTTCGTAACGCCGGTACATCATTACTTGAACTCGCAGATTATATTTTACAACTAGCTGTGCTCGCGACTTCGGCCGCGTGAGAATTTATGATTGCTCAGTATCTACCCGGACGAAGTCGTGGACGCAGCTAGTATAAAAATAGCCTAAGTTACTCCTTATTACATAAGCTATCTGCCAGTGAAAGCCCCGTCAAAATCGGTAGTAATTCCCGAGATTAGCAGGAAAAAACAGACAGACAGACAGATAGACGGAAAAAAATTGTACAAAAAATGTTTTGGTATATGTACCGTGTATACATTCATATGCATTTAGTAAAAAGCAGTTATTTTAATATTACAAACAGACACTCCAATTTTATTTATTTTGTATAGATTAATGAATCAGTGGCTAATTCAATAAATTTTCCAATTTTCAGATTCGCGGTGTGTATCCGGAACGAAATAACGAATATAATAACGAAGACGAAGTAAACTTGTGACATTTATTTATAGTAATTATTTATATAATTAACGAATTCATTCCAAATTTTACTTTTTTACTAATAGTAGTGAAAGTAGTATAGAAATTGTTTCACAAAGGAACACATTCTATCGATGACCACTTCAGTTATACATCTTATTATTATTTCCGAACAATAAATATTGCACATTTATTTATTTATTTAACTTTATTGCAAACACAGAAATGTTGTACAAAAGGCGGACTTAATGCTACTAAAAGGCATTGTCTACCAGTCAACCTTTGGGTAAATAGAAAACAATGAAAGGCGCGTAAAACTTATAAATTAAATAATTAATTATAAAATAAGGAAATGACCTACGAATATATATTACACTATATAAAATATATATCTATACATATAATATACATAAATAAATACATAATATACAAACATACATATTATAAATATATATCGATACACATCTATTTTAAGATGGTGATTTCGGCTTATTTCGGCTCTGTAGAGCGTCATCTCTTTCGTACCTTACCTATGTGACGTTTGTCGACCATTTCGATCAAGTTTTCACCATAACGGACTGTCAGTGCTCACGTAGGCAGTGTGCAGCAGAGATGACGCTCTACGAAGTCGAAACTAGCCGATTGTCTCTTTCGTAATTGCTGAGAACTGTAAGTTACAAAATCGTGTAATTGTTATACATTTTAATGTATTATGATTGATTATATTTATTTAAAAATAGTTAAATATGTATCGTGGGAATGAACGGGAGGGAGATGGGAGAAGTTTAACAAGAGAAAGAGAGAAAGTTGAATAAGAGAATTGAAATATTCACTCTGTGATAACTTAAATTATGTATTATCAATGTATTTATCGATTGCCAGTGCAGTTAATAAAGCAATACAGTTAATTGTGTGTTTTTCAGACATAACATAATATTTGACTAATGCAATGAAATTCTTTAAAGAAATCAATGAAGTGCAATGAATTGTATCAAAAAATTGACTATCCTGTAAAGTCGGTTTACGGTCGATAGCTTTATGTGATGATGTCATAAAACATCCGTTACAAGCCGATCGCTTCGGCCTCTATCATGTTCTCGCTCGCACGCTCCACTCAGGCGGAACGTGACACTTTTTCGTGCGTGCAGCCGGCGTTCAACAATTTATTAGACGTTATCACATCAAAAATATATTTTTAGGTGCATAATTTAATGTATTGATACATTTTAAAGCAATAAATTGCTTTAAAAATCGGATTAAATGCAATAAAACTAGATGGGATACGAAAATATTTCGTATAATTTGACGTATTTTTGGGCAAAATTGTTTTAAATAATTTTTGGTGAAAGGCACATAAACATTATATTGGTGGATGATAAGTATAGTGGGTAGTCGTGAATTTGAAGCATTATAAAAATAAAGGGAAATATTATATATACTAGTAGCACAGTCTAAAGAAAACGAACGTGAGTAGCGTGCACAATCATCTCTTCACGTTTACTAACAGCTGAGCTATTTTATATTGACGTGGTTAAGAAATATACAAATTATTGAATTAACCTATATTTATGAAGTCATATCTATTCGTCTGGCATGTAATAACTTTCACAGAGTTATACTGCCTTAACTAGGCCTCAGGGGTGGGAACGGAACATCCTTACCATCTGGTTTTGGTGTAGATTTCTATAGGCTGCAGTATACATTCATGACCAATGAGAACTGCACAATTAGCTACAATCATGACGTATTTAAAAAAAAAAAAGGATTTGTTGCAAAAATGTATGGACCTCCGGCCATGTATTGTACACAATATCATTAAACAGGCAAAAGCAATATAAAAACGTTTTTTACTGCATATTTTCACTTATTTAACTTTGTTTGCAGTTACAAAACATTATTTGCAGTTAGAATTGCAACTCAAAACCAACATGGCGAATATGGCGGGCGATGTCATTTTGACATTTTCATTTTTTGAATTGTATTTTGATTTTGTAGTACTTGGAGAAAAAAGTAATATTTTCTAAATACTATCAAAATCGATTGATCCCAAGTGTCGGCTGTATCGCCGCCATGTTTAACATAGTTGAAAATTATAAAATCGTTTGAATTAAATGTGGTTGTAACTCTAAAATATATTCTTGAATAAATTAATTGTATTTTTTTCGGATTCTTCTTTAATTTACTCATTTTTTGAGGACGTGTACGAACCAGAGCCGAGCTCGCAACATCTCCTTTCCGCGGGCTATCTGCCCAGGGTCAAGGAAAATAAAAGGAGATCGAAACATCAAGTTAATTTTAAAAATCAATAGTTTAATATACGCGATATATATCAATTAAAAAAAATCAATTTATTTCACAAGAATCATACAATTTCATTTTAAACTGCGTCTTAACACACAGACCGTTCGTTCATATAATATTTGGTCACAAAGAATCAGTTAAGACATGTTGACGGTGATGAAAGTACAATTAAAACGTGTTTAGACATTTTTGGCCACACATTTGTGAATCTCATTATGAAATGCGCATTATTGTATTGTTTTATCGTATTTACATAAGAAAGCGGAGTTTAACTATATCTATAGACGAAGTTGAAATACTTAAAAAATATATACTCCATTGTTTGTTAACAGATATTATTTTTCCTTTGTATTTGGTTGCTAGTTTATATTGGGGTTTTCTTTAAAAGAATAAAAATAAGAATAGTTAAAAAACACTTTAAAAATTTGAACACAAAACATCGTAATATTGATATTTCTCGCTCTCGAATTATTAAAACCTTAATTATGTTCTACTGTATCGGTTGGACTTAAATTTTTAGGACTTAAGCTATATTTTGATAGGCAATACATACAAGACGTGTTTGTTTATGTATGAAATAGACTATATAGAACTTAGACTATATAGAATGCTTTATATATGTTAGAACAAGATATCGATTCAACAAGTATTATAATAATAATGTCCTCCAGACCGAATTTCGGTCACGGCAGCCAATCTCAACGGAGACTAGCCAATATTATCCCCTCACTTTCGTACTCCTCAGGGACGGCAACCCGACACGACCGGGGAGAGGCAGGACCGTCGGCCTTACGTGCTCTCCGAGGCACGACCAAACTCCGGGCTATTATTAGGAGTTTCCGCAGAGATAAAAACCCAATAACAAAATTTTCCGACCTGAGTCATCCCCGGGACCTTTTTATTACAAGAATTAGACTACAGCTAGATGACTTTCATTGAAAGAACATTCCGGTTATATCTTAAGGCAAATAAGGTTTATTTATTGGTGGCTTGTGAAGGACTTTTATTATAATAAGCGAGTTCTACCATCATTAAAGTACATACTTTTTAAAATAGGTACGGTACAATTTAGAAATAAATACGCACCACCTGAAGATAGCTTGTTAAGAAGGAAAGCTTGAGCCCAAGACGAGGTTTATCAGTAAGCCTCCGTAATAATGGCAACCCATTATACGTCCCACTGCTGGGCACGAGTCTCTCACCTTTTTTGGGGGGAGGCCTGGAGCTTACACCACGTTGCTCCAATGCGGATTGGTGGAGGTGGGTGGGTTAGTGGCCAACCCACTGTAGGATGTTTTCAAACCGCCCATAAGGCCCCCGACAAGGTTTAACGACTGCTATCTATCGATAGCAACCGGGACCGACGGCTTAACGTGCCCTCCGAAGCAGGGAAACGAGCATTTTAATTTGCCACTAGCGGTCACCGAAGTAGTAGAACCGAGTAGATCGCTTATGATCAACACCAACCGCGAGGCCATGCGCTGAAGCCTCCGTAAATATACAAAAATATGGCAAAGATTAAATGAAATATCTTCAAATTAGCTTGATTTGAGGGAATATTCAAAAATAATGCGAATGTTAAAATAAAAGTTATGATCAGTTATCAACTTGCTAAGGATTGAATGGCTTTTTTGTTCCTGTTCTTTTATTTCATATTCCTTTTTTAATATTAAATTGACTTACACTGTTTGTTCAGTGCTGACTTAACTCCATTTTTTTGAAAATTATCGCTTTACTTCATCAGGAATGAATACCCAAGCTTCGTCAGGAATAAATGTAGCCAATATGCAATTTTAATGCATGAATTAATGCGTTCTTGATATTTGACATTGTCGTCCGCTTAACGCAGGTGGAGCAGTAGCATAAGATATCGAATATTTAGAATTGAAGTGGCATATCTAAAAAAAAATAAAAATGAACTTTGATCCATCAAACGACTTAAAAAGATGTAATCTATCAAATTACGGAATAATTTATAAATAATTTGATAGATTACATGTTTGAAGTCGTTTGATGTATAAAAGTATTTATAAATAATGATGTATAATTTTTTGAGCTATGCCACTTCAATTCCAGAGGTGCGATATGTAAAGGCAAATAATGTTTTTCTTAAAAAAAAAAATTTTTTATGCTAGTGGGGGTAGAGTTCCAAGTGTAGAAATGTTCCGGTGAAATGGTAATATATGGCCCTGTAATAACTGTCACAGAGACATAACAACTTAGGTCTTAGGAGTTACAATGTATCTGCATTTTGATCTCTGGTTTTTGTGTAGGCTACAGTTATCACTTAAACACTCCAGACACGAGAAAAATATGACAATTGAAATTCAATTGTGTCTCGCCGCCGGTGGCCGTACGATCCTTGAAAGGTTAACATACATGTGAACTGCATCCTTGTTGCCACCTTCGTGACATACAAAAAAGAAGAGGTGATTAGACATTTTCGTCAAAAGCCGACTAATCCGTATGAAATAAATACTGATCAATAACTTTTATATCGCTTGTCTGTATATACGTTTGTAGTATTTATTTCATGTTACATGTTATTGTTCGCTAGGCATTTAGTGTGTTATAATGTTGCTTAGATTCTAGATCTTCTAGAATCTAGATTTTCTAGAGCTCTATTCGGCTGGTTTTGTAATATAAATATATTCTAATTATATTGATAATATTTAGGACATTTAAAAAAATGAAATGACAGTGACATAATCTATAAAAGCTCGTAATTCAGTCTTAAACAGGGTAAAGAAAACGTTCCAAAATGTATGGAGCTTGGGCCCGCACCGTGTACCTACACTATATTGAGAGATGAAGCATAAAATACTAAATCATTTTCAGCTATTCAAATCGTTTATTAGATCTTCAATTAATTGTCGTAAGTATATTTCGAAAACAAGAATGTCATAGTAGCGATATGGCAACATATTCCTGTCATACAAAAATACGTAAAATAAATATTACCGACAAAAAAACAACCATTTTAATTAGTTTTTGAGTATTTTTCCATGATTCTGCGTATTTTTCTCTAACTTTTGATATAGTGCACAAGGTGCAGGCCCAACGTGGAACTTCTCTTTTAAATAAGCGCATCACTTCTTGCAGGCAGCTTCGCTTCATCAATCGCAAAAACATTTATTTTAACAAGTAACTGATTTTTTATAATTTAAAACAAACTACAATATAATTACATAATTTGTTCATATATATTTACAAATCTCAAAATCCATAATATCTATCCTTATTCTACGACATTTTGTACATCTTGATAAATAAAAACATTTTCAAAAGTTCTAAAGAGCATTGGCGGCGCTGTGTCTAATATTTTGACAACGTGCATGGCATACCTACGCTCAGAGTAAATGCCAGTTCAGAGGCAAAAAAAAATATTTTGTACGAGAAATCTTAAATTTATGAAGTCGTAGAACGTTTTTTTTATGATGCAGACGCTGCCTGCGAGATTTGTTGCGTTTATTTCAATTAACCACGTATAGGCCTCAAATTTCTCAATGAGTTATTTATAATTTGACACACCATAGAGATACTAAAATAAAAAGAAACATTTTTTATTTTTTTTCCTTAGATTATTAAATCCATTCTCATTAGGTTATCCGTAAAGGCAGTTTACGGCAGATAGTTTAAAAAAACATACGTCACAAGCAGGGCGCTTAAGCCGATCGTGCGTCTCTCGCTTGCACGCTGCGCAGGCGGAACGTGACGCTTTTTCGTGCGTGTAGCCGGCGCTCATCAATTTATAAGACGTTGTTACGGTAAAATGATATTAATATTCATTCGCTTTTAAAATGTCCTACGTATACTACACACCCTATTGTGTTCTACTAGCAAAATGTGTATCGCTCAGTATCTGTCAGCTTAGTGCTTGGTAAGCGTGCGAGGAACATTGTTTGATTTATATATTAAAGTGCCTATTGTAAGTCATAGGAGTGGCAATGCATGTACATTTAAATTTCTGGTTTCATGCAGATGTTTATAGGCTGCAGTATTACTTACCATCAATATGATGTGATGATGTGTTTTTTTACTGATGGTAGATCTCCAGTGGAGATCTCGGGCGTAGGCACCATCGCATTACCCAATAAACTTGCCGCTAAATGGTAGTGTTCAGCATTTTCGTGTTCTGGTCAGGTGGCCCTGTAATTTCCGGCAGAGTTATAACACCTGAGGCCTCAGGAGTGGCAACGCATCTGCATTTTGACCTCTGGTCATTGTGTGGGTGTCTATAGGCTGCAGTCATCACTTAACCTCAATATGAACTGCATGCTTGTTTGCCACTTTTATTACATAAAAAAATGAGAATTATTATTGTGCTTGTTTGCCACTTCATGTCATAAAAAAAAACTGAATATAAAAACCTCGAGCCGCCCGCATATTGACGTCGATTTTCCATACATCAGTTTTTACAATCGTACATGTGGGACTAACTAGGAATATTTAAAAAAAACCTTAGATAAATATGGCCTATATGCTATTTTCTTTCAAAATCTGTGAAAATTCTTGCGATGTTACTCGCGCGCTTGCTAGATTTGTAACACGATAAAAACTGCTGATGTATTTGGTTGTGTATTATTTACTACTTCAATAAAAATAATCGATATTCCTACCTAAATGTAGCTACCATCCCAAGCCAACGCAACAAATGTGAAGGCAAAAATGACGACGGGTGTCGACTTGCTGTTGCGAGAGTGGCTGGACTAGAGATCCCACTGGTCGAGGGTTTAAATCCCGCCTAAAATCTTTTCTTTTTCATTTTCTTTTGAAATACCTAAAAAAATTCACGGGGTTGGACTTCCAATGTCGATAGTCGAGAGCGTAGTCAACATCATTACTATCGTGTTTCAATTGATGGCCACTATCGCGGAAGCATCAACTTATATCTCAAGCACACCGTGGACTATAGAGCAACCCGGGCCACCGGTCGCGGCGGACCGGAGGGGAGTAGCCATAGCGTTTATTACCGATGCAAAACAGTCGGTCATTTTTTGCGGGGGGAAATGCGTGCGACACACACGCACACTACAAAAATCGTCTATTACTCCGAACCTCACACCTTGACTTTGACAAAACAGATAAACAATTTCACGCACACATTTAAAATTGTAGGCGACAGGTATAGGCCCATTTGGGCGTGTACTTTGACAGAGGGGCAAGCCTGCATATGGCTACTCCCCTCCGGTCCGTCGCGGCCGGTGGCCCGTGTTGCTCTATGTCGCGGACACTCCGCCAAAATTCCATACAAACGCTTAATTTGAACTCTATTACACAGACATCAATCAGTGACGTGTTTACACGTGCACCTGTGTGCGAAGCACGTAGAGAATACCAAACGTCGCCTATAAGAGGGGAGGAGGTTGGGTGAGGCGGGGAAATCGAACGGGACGTCGAAGTGTCCATTCTATACGTAGTATAATTACATATTCCGGTCTCAAGGGTGGCAACGCATCAGCGTTTTGATCTCCGATTTTTGTATAGAAGTCTCAGCAGTATTGACTTATTTATGTGCATTACATGCTTCTTCGCCATCATTGCAAAAATAAGACCAATGCATCAGCAGTTTTAATGTACATCGGGGAACTGGCCGCTCAACACGGGCAACTTATGCGGCCGCAATAAAAGCTAAATTTAATCGGTTTTGGTTAAGGGGTGAGTTCCCCGACTGTACGTAGCGTTTACCTGTGTCCTGTATTGTTTGTACTTACTAATTTAGACTATCTTAGGTTGTGTTTAAACAATAATAAATGTTTTTGGACTTGCATGTTGTTTCAATTTAATCTTCAGTGGATTTAACCCCTCAAAAAACTAAGAAAGATACATCATCATCATTTCAGCTGAAAAAACATCCACAGCTGGATCAAACCCTTTTTTCGGCGTTCGGTTTGGTCACCAAGCACCAAGCACCAAGCCTGCATATAAAAAGGATATGCCATATTGGCCTTATTGGCATGCATTAAACACGCTTCTATAAAATCCCAGCCAGACATAGACATCAGAATTCTTAATATCGTAACGTCTTTCTATTAAAAACACCATGGTCACACCGCGGACACTCCGCCAAAATTCAATACAAACGCTTAATTTGGTCTCTATTACACAAACATCAATCAGTGACGTGTATTTACACGTGCACCTGTGTCCGTAGCACGTAGAGAATACCAACCGTCGCCCATAAGAGGAGTGGTTGAGTGAGGCGGGAAAATCGAGCGGGACGTCGAAGTGTCCATTCTATACGTAATATTATTACATATTATATGCTGCCATGGTTTTCAGAATATTTAAGAGATAGAGAAGATTGCTTTCAAATATGGTCTGAATATTTTATTGAACTTCCGTTGTTGGGTATTTGGTACAAAACCCTTCAACCCTCACTGTCACGTTTCCTCTGGTTCGGTGATATGAAAATGATGGGAAAATACTTAATCATCGCGTTAAGACTGAGATCGGGACACATTCCGATGAACGGTTTCGGATATATGATGGGCAGATCCGTCTCCAAATTGTGAAAGAATCATGGCAAGTTGCATTTATACATTGATTTGTACGAAAAAAGTTAGAAAAAGGTACAAGGTAAAACGGGTTAAAAATATTATCTAGGGAACCAAAGGAACCTTTTCTGGTATGTAAATTATTTTTAAATCACCAGAATAAAAATCGTCTTTCCTAACAACAGTAGAAGCACTCCATACTCCATACTAAAAATTCAAATTCAAACTTTTTATTCCGGAGAGTTAAAAATATTTTAAGTATCAGGAAATGTTGTTTAGGTTCACTAGATAATATTTCCATGCTGTTTTACCATGTACCTTTTTTAATTTTTTTCTGTACAAATCTTGCTATGATCCTTTGTGGAATTGTGGAAGACGTTTATAAAATCCACATGGAACGTTCTCGAAATCAGTCCGATCGCCATAATATTATACCCAAAAAGGGGTGTAATCTCGGTATTTGTAACACAATATTGTCTTATCCAAGATCCAGTGAAGCAAAATTTTTGTAAGTTGTTAATGTTGGTATGAAGAATCGTCTATAATGTGTTTCTTAAATATTATGAGGGTGGCATGTTCGAAACCGAACAAACCCTCGATAAATATAAAAGATTTAAAAAATTCTTTCTATGTTTATTAGTCATTGCTATAATAAATTTTGCATGTGATAATAAAAACAGCAAGTGTTATTTCAACATCTTTATTTTTTTTAATAACATTTCTATCTACATCAATGTTAACAATGTTACGTATTAATATTTTATTAAATAAAAGTATATTTGAGTTTATATAGTACACTATACATTAAACATCATATTACAGTGATTTTGCAACCTTAATGACGCGACCCCCATACCATAAAAAAATCGTGATTCCCTATTAGCTTTTTTTTATATTAGATCCATACAAAATGTTATGCGTTTGGTTTGCTAATTTAGGATACGTCAGGGAAAAAGTGTGTGTGTCAGCTCAGACGCACGACGGAAGATTATTCGGTGTGCGAAAGTGTGCGAGTAAAACACGACCGGTTAGTAGCGCGCTTAACGTCTCAACTGTCGTGTTACACTTGATTTTACTGCTCATAAAATTTCCGTAACGGAAATATAACTCAATCATTTCTTAGCGCACTGAAGTCCTCTGTGTTTTCTGTTGTGATACACCCCATTCGGGGAAGAGCGGTAACATAATAAGGACAAATTAAAGACAATAGCTTGTAGGGAGATCCAGAAATGCATGGAAGCAGACGTTTTTATGTGTTACTTGATATCCCATGTTAAGCCCCGTATACCGAAAGGTAGGAGGGGCAATGGGAGGTGGTGGGTTATTTTTAGGGAGAAAACTCCAAAAATAGTGCATCAAACCAAATAGATTACAACATTATCACGTAACATTGTTAAAAATATCCTATTTACATGAACATCCAGTCAATTAGCACCTAAACATCAATTAATTCACCTAACTATGTACAAATATATAATTATGTACAGATCTGATATTTTGATTTTGATACAGTCTTAATTTTTTTATACATTTGTGACTAATATTGTAATTTTCAAGTAATACTTTGCAGGCTTATTGTGTCAAGTTGCAATGATAAAAGCCTGCGCCGACGAGGTACTGTCCCCGGGGTACTTTTTTATCCATCAATATTGATATCTTATAAACTGTATGCAATAACGCACACAAAGGACTAAGGGTGAGATTCACAGACCGCACTACGACTTATCTTTCAAGCAAAGTACGCTTCGAACTGTCAAATCCCATACTGTACTGACAGTTCTAAGCATACTTTGCTCAAAGTAAAGTCGTAGTGCGGTCTGTGAATCTCACCATAAGAGCACCCCGAACAGTCTGCGAATTTTTGTCCCCCAGGGACAAAAGTCCTTCGTCTGCGCAGGCCTTAAAATAATATTATTTAGCGTCCATATCATATACACGAACATTATTATTGCACTGTAATAATAAACAGGAAAATGATTGAAACAAAATGTGAATGTCTACACCGAATAGTAAGGTAAAACGGAAATAATAATAATAAAAGTAATAAGTAACAAGAAAACTCAATAAAATAAAATTAACAAGTTACAACAAATATTAAAAATACGTCCGGGATTTTTATAAGATATCAAAACTATATTTCGTACGCATTATGAGTTGCAGGCCAAAGGCTAATTTAATTTAGCTAAGCTCACATAGGTAACATAGTTTATCTACGGTGATGTTATATACAGAATGCTGACTCGGCCCTGTCCTTCAATAACGCGCATACGGAAATACGCGATAGGGCTGCCCGCCTTCAGTACTTTAACTATATTTGTGAAGGTATAACATCAACCGTTCGTGACTGCGGCGCAACCGCGCCACTCTTGTGTACTGAGCTGGCACGAGCGTGTATTGAACTCAAGAGTCGCGTAGGCACACCCCGGACACTCGGGTAAAATTCCATACTTATACATAGGCTTATTCTGGTTACCTATTACACGGATATCAACCAGTACACGCGTACACAGAAATCTAGCACGTAGGATTATAACCTAAAAAAATCTAGAAATAAGTCGTCGCACTGACTACGTGACGAAATTAACTAAAAATAGACCGCTCGCTCTTCCGCTCGCAACCTCACTGTTGAAGTTTATTCGACTGCCTGTCGAGGGGGGGAAATCGGGCGGGACGTCGAAGTGTCCATTCTATACGTAGTATTATTACATATTCACTGGCGTAGGCATAACTCGCGTGCTGCACGCTTGTATGAAAACAGAATACTGTAGATAACATCACCGTTGTTAAGCTTAGCTCGCATAGCTAACGCAGTTCCTGCATTCCGCGTTATGCACACTAGTATCAAATACTACGTCAGATAAGCAAGCTCAGTTAACTTTCGGTTTGCAGTTTTAATTTTAACTATGTTAAGTACTTTACAAACAGTTCTTAACAGAAAATGTTGATAAAGTAGTAAATAGGTAAACATAACATCGCTTTCTACAAATTATAAAGATTAATTAATACATGAAACAAGGAGTTCGAGTCTCGCCTAAAGTCAAATTTTTCTTCCCATTTTTCTTTAAAAATAAAATATATTTCACAAGCATGTGTTAATGCGAAATAATATAAAAACAATTATTAAGGGTAAAAGCGACTTCTTTACGATATTCAATAAACTGAAAAGTCTATTATATCGGTTGCCTAACTAGCATAGTTGGTAATAGATGGCGCTGCTGCTACCATAAAGCAATGCAATAGATGTGAAGGAAAGATTTGACAAATCGGGCAGGGCTTCAGTAGCTCAATTGGAAGAGCGGCTGGACTAGATTCCCAGTAGGCCGCGAGTTCGAGTCTCGCCTGAAGTCAAATTTTTCTTTCCATTTTTCTTTAAAAATAAAATATGAAACAAGGTACCTACATTTGGAATTAATTGACAACTAATATCAACACAGTATTCGGTGTCGACGACATAAAATATATTTGAGGATTCTCATCAAATAGGAACATTAAAATGGACGATTTATTGTCATATGAAAGTAGTTTGTTATAAACAATAGATTTTATTTACATATTACGATAATTTCTAAAGTGTAAAATCTTATAAATTTGGTTTAAATCAATTGAAAATGAGAACTAGAGTAGAATATAATGGCCCCGTGTCATTTCTGTGGCATGCAAAAATTTTATGCCTTAGGGATTGTATTTTGTTTTTCAGAGGCCAAATTCTGCTAACGAAACTCTGTTTTGGCTTAACCAATGCTAACAGCGAAGTGATCCGATCGCAGTCGCTCGTGTACCAACTCATTTTCGTTTTGTTTTTATTTTTTTTTTATGGGCATCTCAGGACTGCTTCAATAAAGTTATTTCAATCATTCAATAAAGTTATTTCAATCATTCAATAAAGTTATTTCATTCATTCATTCAATCCGATGGCAATCACGACTTATTACGTTAGCTGAATAAGGAATCTGACGGAGAATTGAACTTCTGACAAAGGAGGTAATAATTTAGAATTCAATTCAATTTCAATTAATTTTTAATTAACACTTTCGATTACTGCGTTTGTTGTTTGATTTTGAAACATTATCAATAGTTTAATGTGTAATAAACATAATATGATTATGAAAGAATAGAGGAAAATGTAAAAATCAACGGATGATAAATATCTTTTAAAGAAATATCCCCGTGGCCAATCTAGGACGTCACATTATATAACAGTTAAAAATATAATTCAGTATAATAATACTGAACACAGTAAAACATTAAATTGAATACATATCAGAAAATGTAAATACGTTGTAACTATACATTTATAAAAATTTGGACAGTAAACACGTAAGGAGCCGTTCATAAAATACAAGGGGGAGGGGTTTCGCTGAGCGTGACAAAATGTGACAGGGGGGGGACTGGGGATCTCCGGCAACGTGACGTTTGCAGTTCATTAAAATAAAAAAAACCTTTGAAACGTCCCACTGCTGGGCACGAGTCTCTTCCCTTTTAGGGGGGAAGCCTGGAGCTCACTCCACCACGCTGCACCAATACGGGTTAGTGGCCAACCCGCTGTCAGATGTTTTCAAACCGCCCATAAGGCCTCCGATAAGGTCTAACGACTGCTATCTATCGATAGCAACAGGACCGACGGCTTAACGTGCCCTCCGAAGCACGAAAACGCGCATTTTAATTTTGCCACTAACGGACCCTTCACACATCCGACCGCGCCAGTATCGCACAACCGAGTAAATCGCTTACGATCTACACCAGCTATTCATTAAAAAACTAAATAAATATTTATAATTCTCAATATTTGTGCACTATTAATTGAAATTTATTATATTCAGGGGGGTCTTAGTTTTTGTGACGTAATATTTGGGAGACGATACGGGGATACGAAGCGCGCATGGCCCAGCGGCTGGTGTAGTTCGTAAGCGATCTACTCGGTTAAGTACTACGGGCGCGGTCGGGTAGTGAGATGGGTGACCGCTAGTGGCAAATTAAATGCGTGTTTCCGTGCTTCGGAGGACACATTAAGCCGTCGGTCCCGGTTGCTATTGATGGATAGCAGTCGTTAAACCTTGTCGGAGGCCTTATGGGCGGTTTGAAAACATCCGACAGCGGGTTGGCCACTAACCCACCCACTTCCACCAATCCGCATTGGAGCAGCGTGGTGGAGTAAGCTCCAGGCCTCCCCCCAAACAAGGGGAGAGACTCGTGCCCAGCAGTGGGACGTATAATGGGTTGCCATTATTATTATTATTATTAATATTTGGGGGGTCACAGGCAGTGTGACAATAGAAGGGTTGAAAAAGCTTATTTTAGCGTGACGTATTTTACAATCGGCCCTTTAGATTCTCTTAACCTAATTTAGAATATACATATCGTAGAGGTTATTTGGTTTCAATTTTGTTGTAAATAGGGTTTTGTATAATTATTATGATTATACAAATTTTGAGATGTATCTTAGTAAAAAATAATTTAAATATATTTTTTGCAAGATGTAGTCGAGCCTTCTCACCTTAAATTATTCATATTTATCTTTTAATTGTTAATGCAAAATCCCTCAGTTTTGTAGTACTCTTCATAGCCGTATGCATTTAAAAGTGAAATTTTAGTGCTTGTTTAACTGCGACAGAAAGATTTGCCTTTTAAAAAGACGTAACTTTACGCTTGTAAACCCCGAAGGGGTAGGTAGAGGTAAATGCATGCATACCCTCTGGTTACGTTTTGGCACATGTAACAGGTGGCGAGCCTGTTGACATCTCCGGGCACATAACCGATATTAGATCGATATCTATAATTATTATTATAACTTGTGCTGTATCACGAGATACACACGTGAGCGTATTTTTCTCTGAACATTTATGGATATTCACTGTTTTTTTTTTCACTTTGTCGGCATCGCACATTGGTATCGTGCACGAGTTGAAACTACGCAAAACCAACCACTACCATTTCACCGTCAATACACCAAAAATTCTTTCTTTTCTTGAAATAGCACTACCTTTATGAGTGGGAATGCTTATTTATTCCGATTCTTTTAAGTCATATGACCATATAAAAAATTGTTTCTCATAAAATAAACATTTTAGGATGCAATATATAAAAAAACATGTAAATACATTGTAGAAGAAAAACCTTCAAAATTTTCATAAGAGATATTGTATAATGTATTATGTATTTATGTGTCTCTTTTTACTGTAGCTTTGTCGTTTCATCGATTTTCAAATAACAACGATACCAAAGATTTAATTTTAAAAAAATGAGAATACGTTTCTATTTCACTGAATGCGTAAGCATCAGTGCTTATTTTTGCTTCGGAATTCGCTCATTCTTCTTTTTCGTTATTCATCGGGTGTATAAAACCCAATCGAAAATAAAAAAAAATATTCCCCAACTGGGAGGGGGAACTCCCTAAACTTGAAAACATACGTCATACAGTACCTAGCAAGAAATATTCCCCGTCGAGCCCACGAAAGAGACAATCGGCTAGTTTCGACTTCGTAGAGCGTTATCTCTACTGCACAGTGCCTACGTAAACACTGACAGTTCAGTATTGGTCAAAACTTGATAAAAATGGTGTACAAATGTCACATAGGTAAGGTGCGAAAGAGACAACGCTCTACAGACCCGATATAAACCGAAGTTTCCTTCCTATGGTCGATGATATTTCTGAATTTTGTATACTCAGGGTTATGCAAAATATACAATGCAAGTCGAAGAGTATTAAGCATAGTGGGCAAGCTCTCCAAAGCAGTAATTTAGTATCAGGTGGGTTATCTAAGGGAAGCGTATGACAGTAGATCCAAGTGCTTCATCTCCACACGCGTGGGCTAACGCGCCCTCGAAGTCTTGTGGCAGGTATACCTGGGAAATTATATTAATAATATCAATAAATGTCATAAGAAAACATGGCATGAAAATTACATACTTTTATGAATTTGGATATAGATTCGTCACAAGCCGAACGTTTAGGCCGATCGAGCCTCTCTATCGCTCGCTCCGCGCTCTCGTTCGCACGCCCGGTTCAGGTGGAACGTGACACATTCGTGCATCTCATTTTCCCACGTCAAACCTTATGAACTTACGAAGGATGTGAAATGTTACAACGTTACAATACAACCCAGCTTTATTTAAGAGAAAATTTTTGATATGACATCTATCTTACGTAACTTCAAACCTATTATCGGCGAAGGGGTAGGCAGAGGTAACTGCATGCAAACACCCACGATTCCCTGGTTACGTTTTGACCTATGTAAACAGGTGGCGAGCCCGTTGACACCTTCTATAATTCTTATGAACTTAGGTTTCTGCCTCTATTTACTGTCGCTTTTTCGTTTCATAGTTACTTTCAAATCACAACTATGTTAAAGTTTTTTTTTTATATTCATATTGGCATCGCCGTTACGCATATTGCCAGTGTCAAGTAAAGCGATATTTCGTAATTTGTCATAAGCAGCGTAAAACTCAGAATCAGTCGGTCAATTATCAGTCAGTCAGACAGAGTCACAGTCAGTAATTCGAGTAAAGCGATGGCTACTTTACCAGAACATTTACAATGATGTTTTGGAGGCAACCTGAGAAGCCATGTTATCGCACTATACACGGGCACTGTAATAAATCTATATCAAACAAAATGCATGCGATGCTAAAGTTTTAACTTCAAAGTTGTGGTGTATAGACTTTAGGTAGTGTTGTGACATTTAAGTATTAAATAATATGTGTTGTGGGTACATGGATATTGGGCCGCCATCATCAGTCTGTATTAACCAAGTGAGTATGTAATAGTGGAGAATAAATTAGTGATTATTATTAAAATACAGTGTCTTAAGTGTAAAAAGTAGTGATCTAAAATGAGTGACGTAAGATATATATATATATATACTGGGTGACTTTTTTTACCGTCTTGAAAAAAATAGGGCGTGATAAGCAAATGAAATAAAAGCCTATGGCATAGTTATTTATATTATTTTTTTATATTTTCTAACTTCATCTGAAATTAAAATTTCATTAAACATTTCTATTCATTATTCTATTACCTACAAAACTTGCAAAAACAGGATCGTGTCAAGTTGCCGGCGTTTGTTTGTTGAAATTCAGTGCTCTAAAATCAAAAATAGAATAATGAATAGAAATGTTTAATGAAATTTTAATTTCAGATGAAGTTAGAAAATATAAAAAAATAATATAAATAACGATGCCATAGGCTTTTATTTCATTTGCTTATCACGCCCTATTTTTTTCAAGACGGTAAAAAAAAGTCACCCAGTATATATATACGTCCCGCCCGTCCAGGACAAATACTTGCGTGCTAGGAACCATAAACTGCTCGCTGTACCGTCTACTCGGACAATCGCACACGCTAACTACTTTGTTCCGCGCGCGCTCTCTGTCCTCTGTGCTCTATTGGAGGCCTTTCCCGACTTCGACTTGTTCGTGGATGGATGGAAGGCTGTTGTGAGTGTGTGTTTGCAGTTCAGTGAAATCCTCTGAACATTTTTCTATGTAATAAAAGTGGCAAACAAGCATGCATTTCACATTCATGTTAAGTGAAGACTGCAGCCTATAGACACCCACACAATGACCAGAGGTCAAAATGCAGATGCGTTACCACTTCTGAGACCTAAGGTGTTATGCCTCTGTGCCGGAAATCACAGGGCCGTACATTACCACCTGACCGGAACACGATAGTGCTAAACACTATCATTTAGCGGCAAGTATATTAGGTAATGCGGTGGTGCCTACGCCCGCGAGCTCCGTCACTGGAGCTCTACCACCAGTAAAAACATTACTAAATCTTATGTTTTTAATTAAATTTTGTGTATTTTTTTTTTGTTTTGCTATGACATGTATCCGAGTTAGTTAGTGTGATTGGACTTGTTGTCCGTTCTAGTTAACTATAAATAAATAAATAAATAAAGATATGAAACTTTGATGTGAATCATGATGATTGAGAATCATATTCAGAGAGATTTGCGTTTTTCTTAGAAGCACGCGGTGTGACTGACGTTACGAAACGGAAAGCTATATTTTTCGCGTCCCGTGGGAATGATCTGTACCAATAAGTTAAGACTCTCTGATATTTCCAAAAAATATAAGTGTAGTAACATTAGTCGATTTTTTTTTTTCTCCTTTGTATAATTAAACAAGAGGAGTAAGTAATGTTGCATCCACAACATTACTTGACAGAAGTCCTCGCTACGGTTCACGGGCGACTTAAGTCAATATTTTTATTTTTATTTTTTATTTTTATTTTCTTGAGGAAAACAAACAGTCATATATGCTTATATACAGTCTAACTAAAACTACTTAAGACCATTTAGAAGTTCCCGCATTTGAACAACTAAAGAATTGCATGTTGTTTCAAAACACTATAACCTAAAAGAAAAAAAAAATATATATAACAATAACAAAAGTCTAGACAATAACTACCGAGAATCTAGTGTGACTTAATTAAGACGCTCATTGCCGGTCACTGCCCTCAAGAATATACTATATCAAGATGAAAGGTGTGTATGGAGTGGGTTGGGTATGTATTTTGAGTTTAGTTATTATGTGATGATATCTCATGTATTGTTGAACTGCTTTAAGGTGTTGACAATGTGTTTAGTGAACTGATTGAATGTGTTTCTTGTACTTTCTTTTCGTAGGATGCTTTCTAATTTGAATGGGTCTATATTGAGCATATTGCATGTGTTTATGTGAGTGAACCGAGCGTTACTGTAGCGAGGACAATCAGTTAGCAGATGGTGGATGCTTTGAATTGAAGTGTCATCACAGGGACATTTGTCCGAGGGAGTGATTTTCAATCTATGGAGATATTGTTTATGGTAACCGTGCCCGGTAAAAACTTGAGTGAGGTGGAAACTTGGGTAGCCTATTTATATTGCCTAGCCATATTAGTCGATATTGGAAAGAGGTTACAAAATCATTTTCGTCCACGACCCAATTAAATCGTCGAGTCATACAAGTTGCATATGCGTAACCAGGGGATGGATGAATCTATGCAGGATTATATCACAACACTACCTAAAGTCTGTACACCACAAAAGTGTACCTACCTTATCGAGTACGGGAGAGAGTTGTCCGGCGTCGACGAGGTCCCGCAGCGCGTCGAGTCCGGGCCTCAGGCGGTGGGGCCCCTCCAGCCAGTCCGTGTGGCCGCCACAGCCCACCACCCACTGCAATACAGATCAGATTAATGTAAGGCTGGGTTGCATCTTACTTTTTTTTATGTGATGAAAGATAATAGATGTAATGAAAGTGGCAAACGAGCATGCAGTTCAAATCGATGTTAAGTGATGACTGCAGCCTATATACACCCATACAAAGACCAGAGGTCAAAATGCAGATGCGATACCACTCTTGAGGCCTAGTGTTATGCCTCTGTGCCGGAAATTACAGGGCCGTACATTACCACCTGACCGGAACACGATAGTGCTGAACACTACCATCACCGGTGCCTCCGCTCGCGACCTTCGTCACTGGAGCTCTATTACTAGTAAAAATTTCTTTCTTACATAAATATTATTGTTTCCGTATTTTCTTGTCGTAATGTATACAATAAAGAGTAAAATAAATAATAGACACCCTGAGCGCCCGGAAGCCGTAGAAGCCGGCGGCGAACAGCAGCCACAGCGGCAGCGGCAGGCGGTCCGTCAGCAGGGCCTGGGGCCTCAGGTCCAGCAGGGCCCAGCGCGGGGCCGTGGACCTGCAAACGGCCACAATCTTAGCCTAACTTGCCCTACAGTATTTGTAAAAGTTAGCCTGGGTTGCTCCATGATATTTTAACAGTTAAGAATTATTGTTACAATTCACATCCTACTCTAACTTAAAGCAATCTGTTTTATACTATTTCGCATTAACACATGCTTGTGAAATATATTTTATTTTTAAAGAAAAATGGAAAGAAAAATTTGACTTCAGGCGAGACTCAGGAATTGACTTCAGGAAGAGCGGCTGGACTAGATTCCCAGTAGGCCGCGAGTTCGAGTCTCGCCTGAAGTCAAATTTTTCTTTCAAAATTAAAGAAATCTGTTCAATAACTTTAACGAATATATTTTTTTGTAAGTAATGGAAGTGGCAAGCAAGCATGCAGTTCACGTTGATGTTAAGCGATGACTGCAGTCTATAGACACCCACACAAAGACCAATAACAAAATAATGATGCGTTACCACTTCTGAGGCCTAAAATGTTATACCTTTGCGCCGGACAGAACATTTTATAATCGTTATAAACAACTAGCTGATCCGGCAAACTTCGTATTGCCTCAGAATGAAAATATGACACGTGTCAAAGGTTTGATATGGACTATTTGTATGGGAAAATGAAATGGTGGTTTTTACTATTTCCCTTCGATTTCTTCATATTTTCTTACCTTTTAAGCATTCCCTGGACTTCCAAATATCATTCAAAATCAATATTAGCCAAATCGGTCCAGCCATTCACGCGTGATGCCGTGACCGAGGAAAACGGGTTGCATTTTTATATATATACTAGCTGTTGCCCGCGGCTTCGCCCGCGTGGATGTCGTTTAATAACTTATTTATAATTTACGATGCCGTGGAAATGTCCCAATCGAGTTTCCCGTTGCGTACCTCTTTGTGGAGTACTAATAGCTTGTGTAACTTAGCTTCGAAAACGTCTATAACTTCAAAAATATCTATTTAATTAGAGCCTGTTCATTAATATTCCACCTTGAAAATTGCGGAAAGTCCCATTCCAACTTCTCTACCCATTTTAAGGGGATTGAGGGAAGATGAAAAAAATATATTGATGCAACAAAAGAGTCTGTAAACCAATTTTGAGGCATTAAAAACCCGTACAAACTATCACCTCCTCTCTTAGGAGGTTGATCGCACATTTCCAAAAAAAGAAAAATCTTAAGAGCCCTTAACTTTTCTTTAGTATGAACTTTGTTCAGCGGTAATAAAGTGCAAATTGCCTTTTTGACGTTAGGAACACACCTACATTGCTTAGACAACCGTGAGTGCTTGTAATTTAATATGAACTTTATGCAACAGCAATAAAGCTCAAGTTGGCTTTACGTTTTAGTTAGAAAACATTTGTATGGGAAAAAGAAAAGGGCTGTTTTTAGGGGTTTTCCGGCAATTATTCGACTTTTTCTCGCCGTAAATACCATCCTTGAAATTCAACAAACATATTAAAAAAAGAATTGGCCAAATTGGTCCAGGCGTTGTTGAGTTATACGCTTACCAACACATTTTGCGATTCATTTTTATATTATAGATAGATAGATGTTACCCTATGTTCCCACTTTGGGGAACGTTTCCATCATAAATTAGGTGCATATAAAAAAGTGAATACTGACTTGAGCAGCCCGGCCCGGCGCGGCACGGGCGGCGGCGGCGCGCAGTTACCGGCACAGCACACGGCCGCGTCCCACGGGCCCGCGCGCGCCGCCTGCTGCTCCACCGCCAGCCAGGACGGCGCCGAGTGCGAGTTCCACTCCATGTTGATGAACTCGTGGCAACCTGATCATATAAAATGAATTCGGTTTAATTATAAAACAATAGCAAAGAACAGGGTCTCGAGGCGACTCGTCTGCGTTTGACCTTCGTGTTTCACGTATTTTTTTATGTAATTAAAGTGACGAACGAGCATGTACACGAGCATATTCACGATGATTTTAAGTGATGCACGCTCGGCCAGGTGCGGAGCACCCTAGCGATACTGACCCAGGTCCCTCAGGGTCTTGGTGGCGTGTGGGGGCGCGGCGGCCGTGGTGTGCGCGCCCCAGGCGCTCAGCAGCTGTATGAGGGCACACCCCTCCCCACTGCAAGCTCCTATCACCGCCACCCTGGAACGTACGAGTACGTATCGCTTTATACAGGGTGTCTCAGAAATCAACGATTTACCAAAACGATTATAAACGTAAAAAAAAAACGTAAACTCACACCTGTAGGCGAAGGGGTAGGCAGAGGTAAATGCATGCATTCAAGCATACATGCAAACACCTACGATTCGCCATTTACGTTTTTGGCCCATGTAACAGGTGGCGAGCCTGTTGACATCTCCGGGCACATTACCAAACGTCGTAGTACTGAGCAATTTTCAGAAAATGGAAAAAACCCAATAGAACCAGAGATAAGGGACTTTACACCATTATCTCTGATAACCCCCAACCCGGGAATCGAACCCAGGACCTCAGCGTAGTAGTAGTGGCCTGCTACCACTAGGCTACCGAGGCAGTTATTTTTTATTATTATATTTTATTAGATGATACTATAATTTATTATTGCACACCAAAATTTAGTTTACAAAAAAAAACAACCCATTTAAATGTATGTGATACAACAAGCGGCTTTATCGCTATAAGAGCGATTTCTTCCAGGCAACCCAAAAGATAAAAGATAATTCTTATAAAACGAAAAGGTAGGATATGCGTAGGTACATAAAATAAAAGTGGTATTTATACAGATATGAGAAAATAAAAATATAATGTTAATGATGAGAATAAACAAAAACAATTCGGAGTATACTACAACTATAACAATTCCATTGAGCAGGGTTGAGTTAAGGTCTAAATCATCATCATCATCAGCATCATCATCATCATCAGCATCAGCATCATCAGCATCATCATCAGCATCAGCATCAGCATCATCAGCATCAGCATCATCATCATCATCAGCATCATCATCATCATCAGCATCAGCATCATCAGCATCATCATCATCATCATCAGCATCATCAGCATCATCATCAGCATCATCAGCATCAGCATCATCATCATCATCAGCATCATCAGCATCATCATCATCATCAGCATCAGCATCATCAGCATCATCATCAGCATCATCAGCATCATCATCATCATCAGCATCAGCATCATCAGCATCATCATCATCATCATCATCATCATCATCAGCATCAGCATCATCATCAGCATCATCATCATCATCATCATCATCATCATCATCAGCATCATCATCAGCATCATCATCATCATCATCATCAGCATCATCATCATCAGCATCATCAGCATCATCATCATCATCAGCATCATCATCATCAGCATCATCATCATCATCAGCAGCAGCATCATCAGCATCAGCATCATCATCATCATCATCAGCATCATCATCATCATCATCATCAGCATCATCATCATCATCAGCATCATCATCATCATCAGCATCAGCATCATCATCATCATCAGCATCATCATCATCATCATCATCATCATCATCATCATCATCAGCATCATCATCAGCATCATCATCATCATCATCATCATCATCATCATCATCATCAGCATCATCATCATCATCATCATCATCATCATCAGCATCATCATCATCAGCATCATCATCATCATCAGCATCATCAGCATCAGCATCATCATCATCAGCATCATCATCATCATCATCAGCATCAGCATCATCAGCATCATCATCATCAGCATCATCATCATCATCAGCATCAGCATCATCAGCATCATCATTATCATCAGCATCAGCATCATCAGCATCAGCATCATCATCAGCATCATCATCATTTCAGCCAAAAGACGTCCACTGCTGTACAAAGGCCTCCCCCTAAGAATGCCACAACGAACGGTCCCGAGCCGCCCTCATCCAGCGATTGCCCGCGAACTTCACCAGGTCGTCGGTCTACCTCGCGGGGGGCCGCAGCGAGCTTCGTCTTCCGGTACGCGATCGCCACTCTAGAACTCTTCTGCCCCGACGGCCGTCAGTCCTGCTAGCTATGTGCCCCGTCCACTGCCACTTGAGTTTTTTTTTTAATGTAAAGGTAGTGGCAAATAAGCATGCAGTTCACATTTATGTTAAGTGGTGACTGCAGCCTATAGACACCCACAGAAAGACCGAGGTCAAAATGCAGATGCGTTACCACTCCTGAGGCCTAAGGTGTTATGCCTCTGTGCCGGAAATTACAGGGCCGTACATTACCACCTGACCGGAACACTATAGTGAATTAAACTAACACTAAACACTACCATTTAGCGGCAAGTATATTAGGTAATGCGGTGGTGCCTACGCCTGCGAGCTCCGTCACTGGAGCTCTACCACCAGTAAAAGTTTCGCTATTAGGTCTAAATGACGACTTAGAATATGTTAGGTACCGTTTCCCGGGGCAGGTGTGCGGGTCCAGGCGCAGCGCGTGTAGGGCGTGCAGGGCGGCGCTGCCGGCCCACGGCAGGCAGGCCGCCGCGTCCGCGCCCAGCCCGCGCGGCCGCTTGCCCACGCGCGTGCTGCGGCACAACACTATCATTCGCCACTCAAACGATGTTTTTTTTTTATACATATAAATAAAGGAAATGGCAAATGAGCATGCAGTTCACAATTGATGATTTTTAAAAGAGCCGACTGAGTTTTTTCCGGCAAGTTTTTGATCATATTATAAGCTCAGATCATATTGGCCTTTGGAACTTTGCCGGTGAATGACAAAGAATGACTCTTTTTCTTTTCTTTTTACTCTTTGTTATCAGTTTGTAAAGGGGAAATGAGACATTCTACTGATATACTTTTTACATTAGTTTATTACATTTAGTTTTATCTTAGTGATATTCTTGACTTTACCTATATTTTTTATCTTGTTTGACATGTATATCAATTGTTGTTCACTTTAATTTATTTTGTTTGTTTTTTGACGTGTCATAAGAGGTGCCTGTCACCCTAAATGAATAAATGAGTTTCTGATTCTGATGTTAAATGATGATGCAGCCTATAGACACCCACACACCTCGGTCTAGGTCAAAATGCAGATGCGTTACCGCTCCTGAGGCCTAAGGTGTTATGCCTCTGACCGGAACACGATAGTGCCGAACACTACCATTTAGCGGCAAGTATATTAGGTAATGCGATGGTGCGTACGCCCGCGAGCTCCGTCACTGGAGCTCTACCACCAGTAGAATTTTAATATAATGCCATCGCTATTACGCATATTGCCAAGTAAAACGATACTTCGTATTCGTCATAAGCAGCGCAAAAATAAGAGTCAGTCGGTCGATTATCAGTCAGTCAGTCAGTCAGAGCCGGAAATTCGAGTAAAGCGATAGCTACTTTACCAGAACATTTACAATGAAGTTTTGGAGGCAACCCGAAAAGCCGTGTTTTCGCACTGTTATTCTATTTCACTATACACGGGCACTGTAATAAACCTATATCAAACAAAATGCCACCAACTTTATTAAATATAACTCCAAACAACACCAAGAAAATGAAATAAAATAAGAGCACCACACACCTCTTTCAAGGTTCCCGCCAAAACTCCAAACGGATTTCATTTGTGAATTCCAGTGACGAAAAAAAAATTTACCGCCTCAGTCATAGAGCAACACGGGCTATCGGCCGCCGCGGCAGACCGGAGGGAAATAGCCATATGTAGGCTTTCTCCTCTCAGTTTATTCATTTATTTCATATAATTAGGCTCCTGGAGAGCACTTTTACATCGTCATTCTTTTTAAACTAACCTAGAGTGAATAACCACTAATAATAATCAAATACACATAATAAATTAAATAGACACTGAACAATTTTGTATAATATGGAAAGCATCAATTATTTACAAATTCCTCCATTTCCCCATTTCAAAAGAAACTGAGAAAGAATGAATTTGGTCGTCATAATAAAAATCTGTCAAAGTCCTCGGAGGCAGCGCCCCCGCTCCACTCGGACACGCAGCCCCCCTCAGCTCCAGCTCCTGCACCTCCCCCCACGTCCAGCACACGCCTGCAGCTGTTGGCCGGGACACAATACCTGCGTATGGCCAGCAGTTCGGAGGCGGCGCCCCCGCTCCACTCAGACACGCAGCCCTCCCCCCAGCTCCAGCTCCTGCACCCCTCCTCACGTCCAGCACACGCCTGCAGCTGTTGGCCGGGACACAATACCTGCGTATGGCCAGCAGTTCGGAGGCGGCGCCCCCGCTCCACTCGGACACGCAGCCCCCCCCCCCCAGCTCCAGCTCCTGCACCCTCCCTCACGTCCAGCACACGCCTGCAGCTGTTGGCCGGGACACAATACCTGCGTATGGCCAGCAGTTCGGAGGCGGCGCCCCCGCTCCACTCGGACACGCAGCCCTCCCCCCAGCTCCAGCTCCTGCACCCCTCCTCACGTCCAGCACACGCCTACAGCTGTTGGCCGGGACACAATACCTGCGTATGGCCAGCAGTTCGGAGGCGGCGCCCCCGCTCCACTCGGACACGCAGCCCCCCCCCCCCAGCTCCAGCTCCTGCACCCTCCCTCACGTCCAGAACACGCCTGCAGCTGTTGGCCAGGACACAATACCTGCGTATGGCCAGCAGTTCGGAGGCGGCGCCCCCGCTCCACTCGGACACGCAGGCCTCCCCCCAGCTCCAGCTCCTGCACCCCTCCTCACGTCCAGCACACGCCTACAGCTGTTGGCCGGAACACAATACCTGCGTATGGCCAGCAGTTCGGAGGCGGCGCCCCCGCTCCACTCGGACACGCAGCCCTCCCCCCCCCCCCCCCCGCTCCAGCTCCTGCACCCTCCCTCACGTCCAGCACACGCCTGCAGCTGTTGGCCGGGACACAATACCTGCGTATGGCCAGCAGTTCGGAGGCGGCTCCCCCGCTCCACTCGGACACGCAGCCCCACACCTCGTCCCCCAGCTCCAGCTCCTGCACCCCCGCCCCCACGTCCAGCACCACTCCTGCAGGGTGCGGTAAGTGTAGCTTTTAACTAGGATACACTATTTGTTGAAGGAAGTTCTTACATTAACATCTGAAGGAATAGACAAAAGTAAAGGGACAACTACATTCTAAATAATGAAAAACTTCTTATAGGTTTTCCAGTTTTTGACCATTTTTTTCAAAATTTTAAGTTCAGTAGTTTCGGAGATAGGGGGTCAATAATGGTCAATTTTCGTCGTTTTTCTTAAATAACTTCAAGTTTGTTTATGCAAAAATAATAAAAAAATATTATATATTTATAAATTATAAAAAAAAAAATATCTGAGATGCTGACAACAACCTCTTTCATTTGATATGTCACACGTCACAATTTACGATTTTTTTTTTAATTTTCTGATTGACCCCCCGAAAGTGGCCCCCCTGTTTAAAATTTATTATTTTAATTGACGTGTTCATCTTTGTTTCAAATCAATCGGTCGAGTAGTTTCGGAGCAAATTGGCTGTGAAGGACGGACAGACAGACAGACGCACGAGTGATCCTATAAGGGTTCCTTTTTTCCTTTCAAGGTACGGAACCCTAAAAATAAAAAATGATGATTAAATAGGCCAAGTTTACGAATAATAGTGGTTTTCAAACTTCGATACGAGACTGCACCTGCACCTGAGCTAAGGCTTACTGTGCAGAACTAGCAGTGACTATGTTTGTTATATCATTTTCTCCCACGTTAAATCTTATGAATTTATTATCTTATGTCTTTCTCCTTTTCATCGTCTTTCCTATCACAACAACAGTAAAGAAGTTTTCACTTTGACTTAAGCGGACTTTAAGGTCAAAACTTACACAGATTTCAAGGTCAAAACGTAGGCGGACTTTAAGTTCGAAACTTAGGCAAACTTTGATTTAAGCTGAGTTTATGATCAAAATTTAGAAAGACTTTAAGGTCAAAACTTAGGCGGACTTTAAGGTCAAAACTTACCAGAAAAACCCCTGCCCACGGTGAGATACGGCCTCGCAATAAGATGTCGCAGGGTTGAGGCCCGACCGCGAAGTACGCTGCGGTCTGCCGCACATACGCTGAACGCCTGCACGCGGATCAATACTTCGCCCGCGTTCGCGCCTGGTAAGAACAATATTATACGTTAGTTTATTATTTGCAAATGGTAGTACTGAACACTACCATTTAGTGGCGCTAAATGGTAGTGTACCGATATTTTTTTTTAATTCTCATAATTTTAAAAATACATGAAAAATTTTTTTTTTTCATATTTTCTAATAACTGTCATGACTTGGCCTATCACCCGTTTTCGGTTTATTATTGATTTCTGGGACACCCTGTCAGAGAATATGTAATAATACTACGTATAGAATGGACACTTCGACGTCCCGCTCGATTTGCCCACATCATACAACTCCGACTTCCCCTCTTATGGCCGACGGTTGGTATTATGTACGTGCTACGCTCATAATACCAACAATTTGGGCCAGCAATGGCACTAATGTCATCAGCCCATCATGACCTTGGTCTGCCTGTTCTTCTCTTTCCCTGTGGCCCCTGCCACTTTAGTACTCTGTTGGACCATCTCTTGTCAACTGTTCGGGCTATGTGGCCCGCCCATCGCCATTTTTGTTTTAAAACAAATGCTAAAGCGTCTGTGACTTAAGTTTGTGATCTTATGTAGTCGCTGCAAATTCTATCATATTTCCTTACCTTAATTATGCTCCTCTCCATAGCCCTTTGGTAAGTTCTCAGGTCTTGCTTTGTTTTCATGGTATTATTAGATATTCTCTGCTTTAACTTAAACAAATATTTTGAAGCAACCGAACCTAAGCGTATGACTTACCAGGCGCCACAGCGTCTTCCAGCAATATGACAGAGTGGTCGGGCTGCGTGTGCAGGGCGCGCGCGTGCGGGCCCGAGGGCGCGCGCCCCGCCGCCCGCAGCCCCAGCACCAGCCCCGCGCCGCCCCCCACTAGGGTGCCGCAGATGAAGATCGCCATACTACGACGCCACACTGAAAGAAAGAAAGACTGAGCTTGAGTTGCACCACGATAATCGTTAAAGTTATTGTGATATATCACATCCGTCTCTTACTTAAAGATATTTGTAAAAAAATTAAAGAAAAAACGGAAAGAATAATTTGACTTCGGCCAGGAATCGAACCTGCGACCTCAATAACCAGTCCAGCCGCTTAACCACTAAGCTACCGAAGTCCCACTGTGTAAAAGCGGTAAAGCGGCTGGACTGGTTATTGAGGTCGCAGGTTCGATTCCTGGCCGAAGTCAAATTTTTCTTTCCGTTTTTTCTTTAATTTCTAAAGTTCACTCGCATGTGTTATTGCGAAAAATAAATATTACAAATCTGTTAAAGTTTGAGCTTGCCGCTAAATGGTAGTGTTCGGCACTATCGTGTTCCGGTCAGGTGGTAATGTATGACCTTGTAATTTCCCACACAGAGGCATAACACCTTGGGCCTCAGGAGTGGTAACGCATCTGCATTTTGACGTTGGTCTTTGTGTGGGTGTCTATAGGCTGCAGTCATCACATAACATCAATGTGAACTGCATGCTTGTTTGCCACCTTCATTGTCTGTCTCGTTGGCCCAATGGTCGCAATCGCGATGGTGAAGCCTGAGGTCCCGAGTTCGATCCCCAGGTCGGAAAAATCTGTTATTGGGTTTTTTCTGTGAGAGAATTCCCAGTAGTAGCCCGCAGTCTGATACCCATGCCTCGGAAAGCACGTAAAGTCATCGGTCCTGCGCCCGATCTCTCCAGTCGTGTCGGATTGCCGTCCCATCGGGCTATGAGTGAAGGAATAGAGAGTGCCCCTGTGTTTACGCGTACACTTGAGTAAAATATTTCCCGCGCAATTGGCTAGTCTCCGTCTAGATTAGCCGCCGTGACCCAAATTCGGTCTGGAGGACATTACTCGTATTATTTATTATAAAAAAAAGGAAAAAATATCTTTTTTTATGTAAAGAAAAATGTTCTTTCCATTTTGTCTTTCATTAATTTCTAAATTCAGTCGCATGAGCTAATGCAAAATAATAAATCACAAGTAACATATAACTTCAATGTTAAATACTGACTTCGATCCATAAACAGCGCGACCAGCTCTTCATAGAGCAGCACCGGCGACAGGGGCGGAGCCCCATCGCGGATGCGCTGGGCGGCCTCCCGGGCCCACGCCGCGGCGCGCGCCCTGCTCTCCGTCACCAAGTCATTCTGCCATAACTCTGCGAATGCTTCTCTGAACTGCGGACAGTACAAATGGAACATTGTCGATTTTTGAAGTAAAAGTACTTACAAGAATTTTGGCGTGCTTGAAAGAGGTTCTTAGTTTATTTCATTTTAAAATTCTCTGTTTGTTTCGACTAATCTCAGGAACTGCTAGACCGATTTTAACGAGACTTTCAATAGCAGATAGCTCATGTTTATCATATTCAGGAGGGAGGTCATAAATAATTAACTGACTGACTGATTCTGGCTTTTACACTGCTTATACACGAATACAAATGTCGTTTAGCTTGATCCTGGCGATATGCGTAATAGCAAAGCAAAAAGTTCTTGTAAGTAACTTGTTCTTGTACTTGCTTTAATAAATTCCATTTACTCATACTTACAAAAATTGACTTACTTGGATTCAAAAATAAGAAAAAATCGAAATATTTCGATTTATAATAATACATAGAGTAACACCGGAGGGGAGCAGCCATATGCAAGCTTTCCCCTCTGTCAAAGTACAAGCCCAAATGGGCCTATACCTGTCGCCTAGATGTTTAAATGTGTGCGTGTGTGTCGCACGCATTTCCCCCCGCAAAAAATGAATAAACGCTATGGCTACCTCCACCTCCACCTCCAAGTGCAAGACCTCTAACCTCCAGTCCGCCGCGGCCGGTGGCCCGTGTTGCTCTATGTAATAATAATATATTACCCATCTCTATATATCCATGGATTTCATTTTATAGATTCTTTCATGAATATAAATAAAAATATTAAAATAAATGTTATTACCCTTCGTATAGTCTCTGCTGTCTGATGAAAGACATCTTGAAACCTGTTCCTGCTACTGTCTGCTGCCACTAAAGCCGCCTCCTGAGAAATCAATCATCATTGTGCAATATTCATATCAAATCTAATCTATACAGATTATAAAACAAAGTCCCCCACTACATCTGTCTGTTCGCAATAAACTCAAAGACTTCTAGATATGTTCATGCACACAAACTCTTTTCACTAGCTTTTATTTGAATAGAATTTAGTGAGTCTATTAACACTAATTGAATGGCACATTTCCAAAAACTTGGCATCATAGCTAATTGGAAAAAGTTCAATATCATACTTTCATCTTGTAAATTTTTTCAGTACAAATCAATTAATAGAATTTACCATGATTCTATTAGCATTGGAGTACAGTCAGGAAATTCACTGCTTATCCATATTTAAAGAAATATAGCTTTTATTAATTAACATGATCATGATATTGTAACCAAATAGGTCGAGCACTGTCTGAGGGTGGGGCAAAAATCCAAGGAATCGGTGTGCATGTATGAAGAGAATGATGAATGTAGAAGCATGGAAAGTGTGTCAGGACTGCGATCTATGGCACTCCACTCTCTGCCTACCCCATAACGGACAAGTGGTATGTTACGTACATACCACTTGTATACATCGATGTAAGGTTGTTTTCCACTTTCATGTTAGAAAAAAGATATGTTCATAATGCCTAAGAGATATTTTTAAAAGAGCCGACTGAGTTTTATCCGGCAAGTTTTTCTCACATCATATTGGCCTTTGGAACTTTGCCGGTGAATGACAAAGAATGACTCTTTTTCTTTTCTTTTTACTCTTTGTTATCAGTTTGTAAAGGGGAAATGAGACATTCTACTGATATACTTTTTACATTAGTTTATTACATTTAGTTTTATCTTAGTGATATTCTTGACTTTTCATATATTTTTTATCTTGTTTGACATGTATATCAATTGTTGTTCGCTTTAATTTATTTTGTTTGTTTTTGACGTGTCATAAGAGGTGCCTGTCACCCTAAATGAATAAATGAGTTTCTGATTCTGATTCATTTTCATCTCCAAATGCAACAAATTGTTTCAGTCCAATTCTTATAATAATTTGTTTATGTATGTATCTTCAGGCCAAGTCCCTTATGGGGTAGGCAGAGAGTGGAGTGCTGGCTTAGTAATAAGATGAGTACTAAAATAACAATAATCTATATAGGTATTACAATTAGAAATGTTGCAAATGTTGTAGCTTTTTTTTTTTAATTACTTTAAAAAAATCCTTTCAAAAATTTTATTTTTAATAATGCAAATAGTTAGCCATTCTTAGGAAATATGCATAAAATTTCTAACCAAAAATATTTACAGAATGCCAACAATAACTCCTGGCAAATTTTCAATATTACTTGTTAATTACTATGCATATTAGGTACCTAAAATATTCTATCACCACTTAATATACTTCTGCAATTGGTATATAATGACTTGTTATATAAGTTTCAGGGTCATACTCAAATTAGGCCAATGTGTCATATGAAAAACAAACAAACTAGACAAACATAATAAAACCAAATAATCTGTGAGTTTACTACATAATTTCATAACAAACATTTGCATATAACATTGTGGGAGGTGATACTGTAGAAGAGTACCAGGGTCACATAAAAAGTGAAGAGACTCACATGCAAAGCCTCTAGTTTTTCACCAGCCCGCAGCTTCAGTTCATCCATGGCAGCGTCTCCCAACGGGGGCGGGTTTTCTACACCAAACCGAACGTTATTTCGCAAAACCTTAACCTTTGGACACGATCCGGCCTAAATATTGCGCTCCCAAAATAGACCATCATTGCAAATACAGAAGACACATTTATATAATTAATATACTAAAGTATAGTTGGAATATCACGTAGATAATTATTTACTGTGGTTTTAAAAGTGTAATACGAAGGAATTTATATAAAAACCGTGGGTTTACCTTATCCAAACATAACCCTCACAAATTTGTCAATTCTGACATCGACATGTTTTGACACTTTTGAAGTTTTGTTTTGACGTTGGCCACGTTCCAATTAACGTTCCGGACGATGGTATGGTATCAGACTTTGTATTGTTCCCTTAGATTCCTTACAGCTTTAAAAGGCTATTACACGACACGGTATTCAGGGTCCGACAGAAAGGGTGGGCGTGGCCTCGCGCCGGGTTGCCGCTTATTACACTATCCTGTCGACAGCGCCCTAACTCAATCACGGGCCGCTCCGGTCGCCCTAATTAGGGCACTAACTCCCTAAATGTTATTACACTACCCTGACCTTTGCTATCGTACCCAGAATACCGTGCCGTTTAATAAGTCCTTTAAACCATTCTAAGGCTGTGTTCATATACCACTCGTATTACATTAAAAGAAAGAACATTAATTAATGCTGGATCGCGACTGAATCGCTTTGCTGTCTTGCTTTAAAGCAAAAATAAATACCAAGAAATAATACCTACCATCCTTATCAGTTAGGATAACAACACAGTTTGGTTTTGGTAAAATATTTACGTTTTTTTGGTTGACCGGTAGGTAAGTAAGAACTAAATAATTTACCGATATAATATTAAAATTAAATAAATACGATAGATACTAGGTACCTAACTAGTCAGTATGCAATAGGTACTATGTATATTTTTGTTTTACTAAAATGATGAACCACTGTAAGTTGCTATCTCAAAATATTTAATTCAATAGGTGTGTACCTACCATAAGATAAAAGTAAGATTTTTTGAAAAAAAATTTAGGCAGGTGCTTATTTGCTAAGTTTTGGATGAAGAATATTAAAAATCATAGACAGTAAGTACATTTTCAGAGTTTATTTCTCAATTCAGTCAATACAATTCTCGTTATAGGTTAGATATATTCTTATAATTATTTAAATAATAAAATTAATTTGTTTCTCATCAAGATAATTAAATAAAACAACGATATAAAAAAAATAAGTAGGTAGATATGCCCAACCGAAGTTATCAAAGATGATTTCGATCAAATGAGGACAAACGAACTGCCGACATTTTAACAGGGAAATGGACCTAACATTATTTTATTCATCGTCAATATCCAAAGGAATAGCGTTTTCTGCACTGTCCACACTCTCATTCGGTTCAGACTGCTCGGTCAACACACTATCGATCCATCCGCGGCTGTTCGATACCTGATAAACACACACAAAATATTTACTCTCTTACTTACAAGTAATAATAATATTTTGCTTAGTTTCTATTCTAATAGATTATTACTAAAATATCAGAATACAAAAAAATTAATAAAAATATATATTTTTTTATATCTCTTAAGTGGAAAACCATCTTAGAGTTCATAGTAATGGTAAGTGACCACTGCAGCCTAGAGACATCTACACAAAAACCGGAGGTTTTTAAGAAGATGTGTTGCCAACCCTGAGGCCTAAGTTGAAGTCTACGTGCCGGAAGTGACGGATAGTTAATTTAGGACCTGATCGGAACACCACTTAAAAAATGGTCCATTAGTATTTCAACATATATGTACCTTAGCAAATACCCCTGGCTTGGCCTTGTAAGCACACTCCTCAGTGCCAGAGAACAGAGCTATGCCGAATAGAGTGCCTGCACGCTTCAGTCCCGTGAAGTACACGGCAGGATCACCAATGTCACCCTGAAAAAAAAACAAACATTTAATGCCAATAAATCCAAACGCCAACTTTATCGATGAGCCCAAACAAGACATTTTCGGAAAGTCTACCTTGAGTTCCAGGCAAGCTGGAGGTGGTAGTCGTTGATAACGTCGATTTATCTCGGTTAGAATGGCCGTCTTCAGAGCTAGAGCCTTCCTTCTTTCGATGTTCTTGGAAATGCGGTAATCGTTGATCCTCATGAGGTTAGCCTTGAATGATCTATTCAAGGGATTCCGCATTATTGCGGTGGTGGTAGTTAACTTAGTAGCCGATGGTTGCCTCACACCGTCGAAGCGAAGAGGAACCCAGCAAGGGGGCGAGGAGGCTTATACGGGTATCTACGTCGTCAACCCTGCACCTTGTCTCCAGCCGCCTAGCAGGGGTCCCGCCATTTGGCAGAGACATGGTGGGGAAGAGGTGTAGAAGTATGTCGTCGGCTCGGCAACCTGTCCTCAACAACTTATTAGTTGCAAGTGTAATTCCAGCAATAAAGCCTATTCGATATTATAGTCAATTTATTATAGAAGAATTGACCTTGGCCTTGGGACACCTGGAGTTGTGAGTGGTTCTATCAGAGATCTCCGAACGTCGGACTAGGAGATGTCCGTTGTCCGAATGATGAGAGATCCCGAGCTAGTTGATGTTGGTCCGCACGGGCACGCCACAAGTGTTCGGAGGCAAAGGGCCACCTTTTTGTTTTAGTTAGTAAGACTCTTACACTAGCCGTTGCAGTCGTCTGTTCAACGAGTTCCTAGACCGCTGTCTAGATGCCCATGATAGGTTTCCCCGTGAAACAAAACTACGTAGTATTATTACGTATTAAGTAAATACCAACAGCACACAAGGCGACGCCCTTGACGACGCTGCGTAGGCACATGTGGTCGTGCTGGAGGCGGTAGTCGTTGCCGTACAGCCGTCGGCACTCGGCCCGCGCCACCTCGTTCACTATCATCCGTCTCAGCTCCTGGTTCACACCTTCGCGGATTTGACCTGTCACCTAAATGAGGAAGGTATAATGACATAAATGTTGCAACATTGTGACCAGTGGCGGATCAAGAATGTTCATTTGTATATATGGACCGAGGGCTTTTTTCATATAGAGAGACTTTTCCAGGGGGGCTTGGCAAACAATTTGTTTGTCTTCCAGTACGCAGTCGCTACTCGAGAACTGTTCTGCCCTGCCAAACTGCCACTTGAGCTATTCGATGACTCACAAAGGAGTAACTTTGGCTAGGTATTTCTTTAGATTAAATTCTACAGGGACGAAGTCGTGGGCATACTATTAATTACAAGAGAAAGGTCTTTCAATGTGCTGTGTGGAAGCTAGAGGCTGACCCACAGCCTCAGGGGCAACATATTGACCTCCAGTTTTTATGTAGATGTCTTTAGGCTGCAGTATTTACTTACCATAAATGTGAACTGCATGCTTCTTTGCTATTATCATTACATAAAAAATCATCAGGATTCAAATACATGAAAAAGGGTAATTAAGATAACATGATATTACGACTGATCCGTATCCAGTGACGATGGTCTCCCCGAAGAGCGGTGGTATTTCGGCATCAGCTAGCGCCAGCGCCACCGCCTGGATCCTGCTGTTAGGTAGTACTGCTATGTTCACCTGCATATGAAACAGTCTGTTTTTCATGACGGTAGAAATGAAACCACCAAAAATTTTGTCTTCAAGATGATCATGAGACAATCTGAAAAATTATGAAAAAGATCTACAAACGTTAATTAACTAATCTAAAACTGTTACATACTGCAATACGTTTGCTACTCACCTTGATCATAGCCAGATTATGTTCGGGATAATACTGGTCCAACCGGTATTCTGGATGCCGTCTGATGTCCACAACCGAGAGGATCTTGCCGCCGTAGTCTCTGAATACGGACCCCATCCTTACGGTCACCTCTTCTTTTGTGATACTGGAAAAATAAATGAATTGATTGCAGTTGTTCAGTGGCGGACTAAGCCTCCCTCCCTCCCTCCCTCCCCCCCTCTTAGTTTGCCACTGAACAACTGCAACTGCTGTAGTCAAGCAGGCAGGGGCGGTCCGCCAGCGGCCTCCGGTTCTGGGGAGCCTCAAAGATTGACTGGTCGCCTAAGAATCATAAAAGATTTGTAGAGCTTACGGAGAGAAAGTGTCTTTTTTTGCTCGCGCGTTCTTATTGATGTGTATTTTAGAATCTTATCTACCGTATCAATCATACGGGGACCCAAATTCTACCTCATGACCTTTTTTTTTACTCGTGCGTCAGGCTACTGGGTTGCCCAATGCCAAATGCCACCCCGGGCTTCTGATGACCTTAGTCCGCCACTGCAGTTGTTCTTTTGGTGTAAATGCAGTCGTATCATACAAGTGTCGCATCAGGAGAGTGTCTCGGAACTGGCAGCGCATTGGTAAATCCTCTTTTGCTCAACTTGCAAATGTTCAGACGACGGTGACCACTTTCCGTCTGCTGGCTTGTTTTGTTTGTCAAACATTTGACATTTTAAGTTTACGGCTACTTCCTCTTCCTCATTTTCATTTCCTCAAAGGAGTAAATTATAATATACTTATTTAATCATCGTGCAATGTATTTTCGCAAGATGCAATGCCACCTCTGATTAAGTAGTTATGTGTCTGTGATAATTGTTACGGGGGCATACTACATTGAAACTGTTCTTAACTTATAGGTTTGGCTTACTAGTCAAAGCATTGCGCTGCTGTGAGTATCCACTGCGAGGCAATTATCGCTCCACCGCACCAGTGCTTGCCATGTAACCTGGTGGAACACAAATCATGAGTTGAGTTAGTTATTTTGGTAGGTTCTTCTGTTCTACCTCCTTACCCAAATTGTCTAAAACTCGCGTAACACCTTGGCCCCGCGGCTGGTGTAAATGCAAGCGATCTACTCGGTTGTGCGATACGGGCGCGGTCTGTGTGATGGTTGACCGCTAGTGGCAAATTAAAATAGAGAGCATGTTAAACTGTCGGTCCCGGTTGCTATCGATAGATAGCAGTCGTTAAACCTTGTCGGAGGCCTTATAGGTTAGGTTAGGTTTGAAAACATCCGACAGCGGGTTGGCCACTAACTCGTATCTCCACCAACCCGCATTGGAGCAGCGTGGTGGAGTAAGCTCCAGGCCTTCGCCCAAAAAGGGGATAGACTCGTGCCCAGCAGTGGGACGTAAAATGGGTTGCCATTATTATTATATTATACCACATAATAAAAAGCTTTTTATTTTTTGCTTACACGTAGCCAAAAATTTAATTTTCATGTAACCAATACTGTCATTGAGTCCCGACAGGTGGTTTGTTCCAAGGCTCCACTCAGCTTCGAGAATAGTTGCATTAGATTATTTAAAAAAATCTACCTGATAGATACAGTATACGGATAATCCTCCAGGCAGACCAGCCCCGTTTCCGTCGTAAGTCTTTTCCTTCGCAAATGTGTAAGATCTTGCTCCATCTGCGGTGGGAATTCACATTCTAAGTCGGTCTTGGATGTTGTAGCCGCTGTAAGATTACAAGAGACAGCCTAGACTAAAAAAACCTTATTTTATGTAATGAAGGTGCCAAACAAGCATGCAGTTCACATTGATGTTAAGTGATGACTGCAGCCTAACACACAAAGACCAAGTCAAAATTTAGTTGCGTTATCAACCCTGAGACCTTAATTGCCCGTTTCGTGGCCCGACATACACTTGGCCGTTTTTTACTCTTTATCTCTGTTTTTCGAACACTACCATTTGCACCTCTAGCAAAAAAATAATTATTTTTATTTTGGCAGGGTAGTACTATGCCATCAATAGTTTTCACTGGTGTTGAAATTCGAGTTGCGGTCGCTCCAGAGCGTATACCTACACCTCAGCATAACCAAATCTCCGCTGAGTTTTGATAGCAGTATCATTTTCCGATTTTCTATTCAATAAAAAAAATATTTCTACTTTAAAACTACATAAACAACATATCAAACTCACCCATATCAATTAAATTCCTATTAATAATAGAAAAATACAATAAAACTATAAAATTTACTCTGAATCTATTCATCTTAATCGATAGTTTACGCTGGTTAAAACTAGACTAAGCCTCGGAGTAGTCCTATTTTGCTTGTTAGAATAAACATTAGCCATGTTTTGAGACCTTTCCATAGAACAATGTGTTACATAAGTATAACACAAAAATTTTTATATCGATCAGCAGTTCAGCAGTATGTGGACTTTCAAACATAGAAATTCAACATCATAGGCTTTTTACTTTTTACAGTGCTCAACAATAAATATTGCACATCGAGCTTAGGAAGGAGACTTCGGCTTATTTCGGGTATGTACAGCGTTATCTCTTTCGCACTGTACCTATTTGACGTTTGTCGACCATTTTGATCAAGTTTTGACCAAAATCGGACTGAGAGTGCTTACGTAGGCAGTGTCCAACAGAGATAACGCTCTACGAAGTCGAAACGAGCCGATCGTCTCTTTCGCAGGCTCGATGTGCAATATTATTTGTTGAGAACTGTATGTCATTTATTATGTAAGTGATAATATATGAGAGAAAGACCGCTCTCAAAAGTGTTCCCTCTGTGCTATAACATGGGGTTCTTTAGAAATGATGTCAGAAGAGTTATTCAGGGCTGGTAGCGCGTTGGCAATTCTTCTGGTAGTCCGTCATCATAGAACGCTTCTGGCCATCAGAAGTTTTAACTTATTTCCACTAGTACGCTTGAATTTTTTTATGCTTATTCATAAAACAGTAGTTTATACTGTCTCCGGCGGAAGTATCATTCACACCTCGATACTGCCACAGCTTCATGCGTACTGGCGGGAATTTATTGGTCTGTGGGGATAAACAAAAACTTCTGTCACTGTCTACTGCCATAGCCATTAAGACAGGCAATGGGTAAAATTAAAAGATCGGAAATCAGGTTTTTAGTCAGAAGAAAAAAAAACAAGTTGACCGTGAAAACAATGACCCATAAAAGTAAAGTATGTCATTTATTTTCAATCACATTGTATTTTAGCACCTGCTTCGACTTCATTGACGACATAATCTGTTTACCTATCGTCATATTTAAACCGCGAACAAGTCATATTTAAGTAGCAATTTCGAAAATTATATAAAATACATATTTGGAGCGTTTTTTGACCGTTATATTTTATACTATCTGGTCCTTCGAGCCGGATCAAATCAGAACAAGCGATATAAAAATAAGATGAGCATATAATAATTATAAATAAACTCATAATGAAGAATAGACTAGAAGTATTAAGTTTACAATTATGTTATTTATGCCTTTTATTCTGTAGAAATATGCATTGTCAACCTTCTGATGAAAATTTTGAAGATGATATTGATAGTGATTCAATAAGTAATGAAATATTCAGTAAGAATATGAGTGTAAAGCCAAATACAGTAATTAGTGAATTAAGTAATAACGTTATAGGTAAGTACAAGCATTTATGTTATAATGATACCATCAACAACTTGTGTTAATAATGATATTATTCAACTGGAGAATCTTGGAAGAAAAGCACCACCGCATTACCTAATCGATATAACATTTTGTACTAATAGTATGTAGATATAGCACGTATTCACGTGACTAGATGTGTGAAATTATGCCTCAGCAGAATCTCAGTTTATTTTTGAAAAATGCAAATCCTGGAACCAACTTTCCGTCGAGGAGATTCCCTCGATGCTAGATTATGGGTTCATCAAAGCAGGCGCCTAAAGTCCTTTAGGAACGCGTTGGTAATCTCCTGGTGTTGCAAATGTCATTAATTGACTCTACTTTTGGTTATCCCGTTTGCTTGTCTCTAAACATATTGCCATAAAAAAATTAACTGGCGCAATTGGCAAAAGTATGAGTTGCAACGGTTATAATCGTACACACTCTTAAACAGAGCCATAGCTAGAAACAGAACTAAATATGCGCATAGATATCGGAAGTCTACGCGTTTACCGTTTCTACAATGGTAAATGCTCTGCAAAACTGTTTGACTTGATGCAATGGTCAAAGTTAGCGTGCAAATTGTGGGAGGAACTCCCTTTTGAGGTGTTCCCTCGACGCTACCTACTTGGGGTTCTTAAACTCGACGTCAAAAAAGGCTTTCAGAGATGGAAATGTGTTGGCAATTCCCTTGGTGACCAGTTTCCTTCAGTTGGTCCGTCTGCTTGTCTGTCAAAGTCGTAAAAAAGTCAGAGCTCTAGCGCTGACAATCTCTTCTCATACTTAAGCATGTAATTTTAACTTGAAATGCACCTAATATTAATTTTAAGAAGTACTTATCAGCGTTGTTTTCAGATAATATCACACAGACCCCTAAGAGATGCAACCAAGATACGTTAACGTCGATTCTTGCAGACGGATTGGTCAACAAGTCAGCGATATATCCATTCTCAGTCTCAATACAGAAAAAAGCATCTCACTTTGCTTCCGGTGTTCTGATACATTCGAAATGGATTTTGACTGCAGCTGCAGAATTTTATAAGTAAGAAAACAATAGCTTTTATTACCCTAGTACTTATTTGTAGAAAAATTATGGCGAATTATTCTGCTCCATGACTCACATGAGTGGTTCATATAGGTTTTCTAAACTAACTGAAACGGCTCACTATGGACTTCGTAAGAAGGATCAAGGTCATTCAGAGGGTAGAGCTTACGAGAGAGAGAGGTCAACGTTACTCTGCGACATCGAATCAGAAATGAGTAGATTTGTTTGAGAACCAAAGTAGCCCACGGAATGGTGAAACCCAAAACTCAAGTACAGTATCTAACAAGAAACATTGCACATCGACTTTAGGAAGAAGACTTCGACATATTTCGGCTCTATAGAGCGTTGTCTTTTTTGCACTTTACCAATGTGACGTTTGTCGACCATTTTGATCAAGTTTTGACCAATACCGGACTATCAGTGCTTACGTAGACACTGTGCAGTAGAGATAACGCATAACGCTCTACCGAAGTCGAAACTAGTCGATTTTCTCTTTCGTAGGATCGATTATATTTCTTGCTGGGTACTGTAGCTGGGTGCAAGGCTCGATCGATCGGTCTCGATCGGCCAAGAACCGATGGCAATTGGTGCCAGAGTTGCAACCGCCTACTGTAAACAAAACAAAGTGTGGATAGGCTCCCCGGCTACCTAGTGAAGGTCACGGGCAATCGCTCTTTGGAGGAGGCTTTTGTCCAGCATTCCACGTATTTCGCCTAAAATAATGAACGTCTCCTTAAAGAGTGAGAATTTAAAGCATTAATTTTTATTTTTATGTATGTTTTCAGTGTTCGTGAATCAATAAAGCTTTATCGAGCAAGACTAGGATCGGTGAATTGTAAAAGAGGTGGTGTGTTAGTACCACTCAAAGACATTGTGATTCATCCTTCATACGTATACAAGGAACCCAATTTTGATATTGCCATGTTCAAGATGGCGATAGCAATAGAATATAATGAATTTGTACAGCCAATTGCATTGACGGAAGTCAAAGGAAGAGTGGAGAGTGCAAGGTTCTTGACTTTTTATTGGCCGAGATTGATTGTAAGTATTTTTTACTGCCGACTTTTAGTCAGTCGTATTGAACCTCAAGTCTGTAAAAAATAGGAAGGGGATGAAGACTTGTATCTTCACGCCCCAAAGGGTTGAGCAGAGGTAAAATGCATTTTTAAGTATATATGTAAACACCCACGATTCGCCGGCCACCTTTTGGCCCATGTAACAAGGAAGCGAGCATGTTGACATATCCGAGGATATTACCAAACTTCGAGGTACTTGGAAACTGCCAGAAAATTGAAAAATACCAATAGAACCAGTGATAAAGGATTTTACACCGTTATCTCAGATAGCCTCCAAACCGGGAATTGAACCCAACATAGTGGTAGTGGCCTCCTACCACTAAGCTACTGAGGTAGTAGGCTACTTAAATTGACCATATAGGTCAATCGTCATCTTAGATTTAGCATTCAGTCAGGAAAGAGGGTGATTAATGTTTAAGGGACAGATTTTTGGAGCACAACCGTATTTATCTACACCCTAAATAGACGTAATTTAGGATGAAAGAAAAGAAAGAAAAATGTATTTATTTAGACAACCATCACATAGGTAATGAAAGTTAAAATCAAAATCGAAAAAAAAAACGAAGTAATTAATTTTATTAAAATTGTCCAAAAAGGTCCCTAACTCAGCATTTCGTCGGATTAATAACCTGGCGCTACGCTGGTATGATGTCGGGGCCTTACACTTACAGTGTGATACTATGGATAGCCAACTGCTGCCAATACATGGCAAACTCATATTTTTTCCACAGATCAAAGGCCGTATACTTCCATATTCAGCTAAGGAGCGTATAAATCAATACAATATGAGGATATCCACTCAATCGATGATATCCTGGCGTTCCTGCGTCGCAAGTCTACAGCCCTATACTAAACTAGACCGATCTAGCTTGTGCCTGAAGACTGTTGTTTCTCACCACAGCCCCTGCATGGTATGTTAAAGAAGTACAAGATAGAAAACCGGTGTGCAGTTAAAATAAGAACGAGAAATATTTAATAACCAAATCTTACGATCGTCTGTACGAAAAAATCTAAAAACAGACGTAAAACTTCTATTCAACGATGCTATAGGAATTGTTCGTAAGAGATTAATAATAAAGAAATAAAGGAAGAAGAAAGAACAATTAACATAATATAGTTAATGATTATCACCAGTGGCGGACTAAGACGGGAGAGGAAGGGGGATAGGGGCAGCCCGCCATAGGGCTCCGGTTCTTTGTTGGTCTCCACACAGGTCGACTGAGTTTTAAATCATGACAATTTTACATCAAATTTAAGAGATTTTTCAAGCCATGGAGGGAAATGTCGCGCATTCTTGTTAAGTATTTTAAATCTCTTACGTAAGAGTCACTCCACGCGGAGATGGAGAGGGTAAAGACGGTAAGTATTTTTTTTTTACTAGCGCATTCAGGATAGAGGGCTTGATAGTTATATATGCCCTAGGTGCTACAATATGGGGTTCTTCAAAAATGGCGTCAAAAGAGTCCTTCAGGGCTGGCAGCGCGTTGGCAACTCCCCTGGTGTTGCAAATGTTCATAGGCGACGGTGACCACTTTCCATCAGGTGGCCCGTTTGCTTGTCTGTCAATCTTCAGACATAAAAAAAAAAAAAAAAAAATGTCAGAAAAAGGGCGTTACAATTTTCTTGCCCGGGGTGTCAATGGTTGTAACACCGACACTGGACGGGAGCCTAGGAGCCTCCTAATACCACCCTGGGCATCTGATGACCTTAGTCTGCTACTGATTATTACCAGTTTTTTTTTTTTAATGTAATCGGCGTGGCAAACAAGCATGCAGTTCAAATTGATGTTAAGTGATGACTGCAGCCTATAAATACCCACACAATGACTAGAGGTCAAAATGCAGACGCGCTGCCACTCCGGAGGCATTAGGTGTTATGCCTCTGTGCCGGAAATTACAGGGCCGTACATTACCACCTGACCGGAACACGATAGTGCTGAACACTACCATTTAGCGGCAAGTATATTAGGTAATGCGGTGGTGCCTACGCCCGCGAGCTCCGTCACTGAAGCTCTACCACCAGTGACCTTCTTATGAGCGAAATATGATAAAGTCGTACGAATAATTAAGCATTCCTTAATTTATTTTCACAGCCGGACGCAGGGGCGCCAGTTCTAGCTGAAGATGGACTTTGGGGTATCACATCAGGTTGGACGCCGAAGAACTGTTCTAGTCACAATTTCCCAACCATCTTTACTAGAATCTCTTCACCACTAGTGCGATCCTGGTTGCTTCAACATACGGGCAAATAGGAGCATAAGAATTAAATAAAACTAACTGGGTGGATGGGTCGACGGTCGACAGCCGATCCTCGATCCCTCACACGTGGCTAGCGCAACTGAGCGAGGGTTGACCACGAGCGTATTATGATGTTTTATTATGTCAAATTTACAGTGCTTAAAATTAAATTATTTTTTTACATCCCGTATTTCTAATTTAATGTAAGTACCATTTTGCCTAATTCTTAACATTTCCACGACGCAAGTGCAAATATTATAAATCACTAAGGGTAATATTAATATCTAAACAAATATATTACACACATACACCATACACCAATATTTCACACAGATATATTCCATCAATCTTTGCTTTGAGTAAATAATGATTACATCATAGCTCATAAATTAATGATAAATATGAAAATAGGGTAATTATCTACTGTTGATTTTTGCTTATCAATGAAAATGGAATGCACTTTAATAAACAATCAAAGGTATTATAATTGTTTTATTTGATTCTATTTTTTTCCAATAAAAGATTTGAGTGAAATATGATATTTGTCTTAAGGCGGGATTTGAACCCGCGACTACTTGTATCACTAGTTCAGAAGCTCTACCAATTGAGCGACTGGAGTCCACTAAACAAGCGTGTGAGAAAAGTGGATTTCGGAAGCTTAGTTGATAGAGAGAAGGACCTACAGCTGGTCTGCTACTGGGAATACCAATGCCGGATAAAATCGGTGCGGGGCCCGAGGCAAATGTGACCATGGGGCCCTAGAGTTACATTGCCTAATGAAATTTAAGATGTAATTAGAACAGAACGTTTACGAAAAGGAATCGAACACAATATTAGAGGATTCCCCCTGTAAGTATTGTGGTATTGCCAACTCTATAACATAATAATATACCTACATAATTACAGTGTGGTCAACGCTCACTTTGAGAATAGCTAAGGTGTATTAAATATTTTTCATATACCTAATTGTGTTTTATTTTTGGGCACAAGCGCGTGCCCTTATCTTTTGCTGTTTGCTGCTATGTGGCTAATCCGGCACTGGGGATACTGGGATTTTTTTTTAATATTATGGCTTCGCTGTTGCACGTAGTGACTATAAAATATACATGTATGTGTTTTTTATGTAATGAAGGTGACAAACAAGCATGTATTTCACATGGATGTTAAGTAAGTGATGACTGCAGCCTATAGACATCTACACAAAAACCAGAAGTCGACATGCAGATGCGTTGCCACACCTGGGACCTTAGTTGTTATGTCTCTGTGATAGTTATTAAGGGGACATACATTACCATCTAACCTACACGATAGTGCTGAACATTACCATTCGGCGGTAGATAGATTAAGTAATGTCACACCGCGGACACTCCGACAAAATTCCATACAAACGCTTAATTTGGTTTTTATTATACAGACATCAATCAGTGACGTGTATTCATGTTCGTGTGTTGTCGCCCATAAGAGGGGAGGAGGTTGAGTGATGCGGGGAAATCGGGCAGGACGTCGAAGTGTCCATTCTATACGTAGTATTATTACATATTCTCTAGTAATGTGGTGGTGCCTACGCCCTCGAATACCTACACTGAAACTCCAGCAGGACTACCAGTAGATAGTGGTAGTGGTTATCATGACCGTTGTTCTACATATGTGGTGAATATATTTCCCATCGTCAACAAATATTTGTGTGAGTATTAATATTTACAAAAGTAAGCGTAGAATGACGTAAACATAGCCTTTAGGGTCATAGCTCACTACAGCCACCCGGCACCCGACCAGCACCGCCTCGTTTTACGGCGTCCACTCGTTGTCGACGGGTGGTCCACGGGTGAACGACGCGATGTTACTTGTGAACCACTCGCGGACAGCGCGCGGTCCACCTGAGAACAGCGCTTTGGCAATGCAAAGTCAATGCAAGACAAGCTAGTGGTCACCGAGTGGTCTACTCGCCGCCCGCGCGTTGACGGCTTGCGGTCGAGAGGATCCGATGCGCAGTTGATGTAATGAGCGCAGACCGCTCGAAGCGGTCAGGAGCTAGCTGGTCGGGTGCCGGGTAGCTCTAGTGAGCTATGACCCTTAATCGTCAACTGTCAACTATCAAAGCATTGCAAATATTTCTATTCATTATATCAAAATTATGTAACAAATTAAAAATAGACATCAAATAATGGATTGCGTGTACTTTGTGTATTTTACCGCAAAACGTGACCTTTTATTTACAAAATTTAACAAATATTTTTTTTTACGCAAGCTTTTTTGTTTATCTCTAAACAAATATTGAGTGTCGTTGTAGGTATATAGATACTTTGAAATAGGTTACTATGGAACGTTTCGGCGAAAAACATCGTAACTGTCACTTAAATACTTTACAGCAGATATTATACTCGTACTTTACAATAAATCACCTAATTACTTAATAAATTTTCGTTAGTTTTTGACTATTTTACGAATTAACCGACTGAGTAAATGACCCTGCATACTTCGCACTGCAACATGCAATTTTTTTTTAAATACCTATTATAGAAAATTTCTCCTGTTAATAACGAACACATACAATAAAGAATTATCCATTTTGGTGCAGTCGTTTGGAAGATATGCGCTTACAAACATTTCGGAATACATTTTCGGACAAAATTAATCAAGTTTTTAATTATATAGATACAGGTATTTTCGAATAAATAGTAACTGTAACATGTTATAATTCTATGAACTGAAATAGTAAAAATAATCAAATAACGCCTCAAATTTAACGTGCCCTCCGAAGCACGGAAACGCGCATTTAATTTGCCACTAGCGGTCACCCATCACACTACCCGACCGCGCCCGTAGTGCTTAACCGAGTAGATCGCTTACGATCTACACCAGCCGCTGGGCCATGCGCGCTCCATTAAGATATAATAAGAAAAATAATTCGCCATTATAAATTCTTCATGGCAGTTATGACATTTTCCTGAAAACGTTTATTTCATATACTGAGGCAACATTTCATCAGAAAAACCAGTTTACACAAGCTTAGAATTTTAATAAATAGAACGCGCATCATGGAAACTGCTGTTGACAAGCTGAGCATCACTCGGGCTTGGCGCGAGGGGTGTGCTGCCGGCGAGGAGAGAGAGGCGTCGGAGGCATGACTACGTAGTATTATTACATATTCTCTGGCATGAGTTAGATAACGCATTATCTTGAAATTCGATCATGGAAGTTTCTTTCCCCTAGTAAGTGATCAGAAGTAACAGCATTAAAGTTATAACAATAATATAGTAATGGCAACCCTTGACACGTCCCACTGCTAGGCACGAATCTCTCCTCCTTTTTATTCCACCACACTGCTCCAATGCGGTTTGGTGGAGATACGGGTTAGTGGCCAACCCGCTGTTGGATGCGGCATGAAGGACGTCACCTTGTGTGCTGTCAGCTAAGCAGTGCAGGCAAACCATTGTCCATTAGCTCGAGTGGCAAATGCCTCGCGAGGCTGCTCGATCTGTGTCTCTGTGCCTCGGTTAGTGCGAGCGACCGACCGCCCGAGCAATCTGCGAGCAGCGAGCAGCGAGCTGCCTCGCGCGGCAAATACCTCGCGAGGCTGCTTGCTCTGTGTGGACGTGCTTCGGTTAGCGCGTGCCATTGATCGCCCGATCCATCTAGTGTCGGGCGCGTCCACCAGATGTAGTCACGTCCTTCAAGAGCTGTAAAAAGTGTTGTATGTGTACAACGCATAGAGCAACACCGGAGGGGAGTAGCCATATGCAGGCTTTCCCCTCTGTCAAATACAAGCTCAAATGGGCCTGTACCTGTCGCCTAGATGTTTAAATGTGTGCGTGAAATTGTTTCTATATTTTGTTAAAGTCAAGGTGTGAGTTTCGTAGTAATAGACGCTTTTTGTAGTGTGCGTGTGTGTCGCACGCATTTCCCCCCCGCAAGAAATGACAGACTATTTTGCATCGGTAATACACGCTATGGCTACTCCTCTCCGGTCCGCCGCGACCGGTGGGCCGAGTTGCTCTATGGTACAACGGCATCCACGACACTGGTTTATAAAATACCTAATGTGGAGCTGTGAGTGTAACAATGTTTACACTCACAGCTCCACTTAGGTATTTTAAACAAGCTTATTTTAATTATTTTTTTTTAAGCTAGTCATACGACAAATTGTCGCAAGTTCATTAGTAATTAATTAGGTAAATATATGCGATACCTAATATGTGTCTTAGGAATCGGCGTGCATGTATGAAGAGAATGTTGAAGGTAGATGAGGCTCGAGAGTATATCAGGACCGGGATATCTAGCGCTCTACACTTTCCGCCTACCGCGCTAGGGACCTGGCGTGAAGATAGAAATAGAAATAGAAATAGAAAATATTTTTATTTCGAATAGATCTTTACAGATACTTTCAAAACGTCAATAAATCATTAACTACCTAGAGCGAATAACCATTACATATAGTAAAGAAAAATCATATATTAATAGTAAATTAAAAATTAAAATTTAAACTATTTGGTTAAAACATAATAATCATAAAATTTTTCAATTCCTTCAATGATAATAAATGAAGAAAAAGAAAAACTTATTCGTCAAGATCAATGTTATTCACTTAGCAGAGTTCCAAGTGCAGTCACTACTGAGAAGAACTCCGCTACCCAACAAACTCAGTAAGAGCTCTTTTAAATGAAAGCTTAAATCTAGTACAGATTATCGTGAAAAATCAAATAATGTCAACGTCCATAGCATAGATGCAAATAAACTGCTATCTACTAAATGTGATGTAGCCCCTGCAAACGAGAACAGACCAGTCCCCACCAACAGCACCCGTTCACGAGTATGACGCATGTGACAGCCATTGCCCTCCTCGACCATTTTAGAGGGAAGTGAGCAACCCGCCACACGACGCCGCCAAAGGCAAAGACATTTAAGCGTGCATGACTGTTCCGGATATACATAAATATGTATGTATCGGGTCCCTAAGATACATACATACATACATAACATGTGTTATAAACAGACAACAAAATCTTATCGTTTATCATTTGCATTGGGTTTTTATTGGAAACGTATAAAAATATTTACGGGAGGCCTAACTGAACATTGCCTTGGTTCAAAACACTGAAACTTCACGCAGACATTGTTTTATGTCCTGAAATGGCAAACAAGCATACAGTTTCCATAGATGGTAAGTGAGACTGTGGCCTAGATCTACATATTGATGTACTCTCACCATCTGTACAAAACCATGTAACATTCTTTTAAATAAAATAAATGAATGATTATGATTATTAAACATTTAAGTACATGACACTGTGTGAAACATGTGTTGCCACTTCTGACTCCTGAGGCCTAAGGTCTTACGGATGGCACCGCATCTGTATTTTGACCTCTAGTCTTTGTGTAGGTGACTATAGGCTGCAGTCATCATTTCACATCAATGTGAACTGCATGCTTGTTTGCCACCTTCACTACATATAAAGGTTGACTCAATTATTTGTTAAACAACAATACAACAAAACCATTTAGGGGTAAGTATATTAGGTAATGCGGTTGAGCCTACCCCCGCGAGCTTCGTCACTGGGGCTCTATCACGAGTCTTCTCACCTAAAACATTTATTTTATTTCCAAGATTATTATGGTAGTGAAATTACAAACTATTATCATACAATTGATACATAAGGGGTTTGTTTATTTAATATCAGCTTGTTCAACTTGGAGATAAAATTCACACGCTAACAATCACACGAACAATCATACGTTTGTAATACAAATCAGATAGTTATAAGATACATGATGCAAAAATTCGTGCCTATTTATAAAAGCCATGATATGAAATTCGCGCACAACCATCTAACTAAAATGGGCGGGCGGTCGTAGGTAGCCAAAAAAGTTTTTCTTAGTGAAAATATATTTAAAAGACTGAAGGAAAATGGACTGCAAAGGACACACATACTTGCAATGGGCAGTGGCGTTGCTAGGTAATTTTTTATATTCATATTTTTTTTATTTATAATGTTTAATTCCAAAATTCTCTAATAAAATAAAAAGCACGATATTTTTAACTCAAATATCACTAACGAAAGAATCCAAAACTGATTTATAAATTATTTTACGTCCCTGTTTTTTTTAGTTACTAAACTAATTGTAAAATTTGAATGTTTTTGAATGCACTAATCTCTGTACATGTACATGTTAGATCTGTAAAATATTGTTACATTTTTTATGTAATGAAGGTGGCAAACCAGCATACAGTTCACATTGATGTTAAGTGATGACTGCAGCTTATAGGCATAAAGACCGAGGTCGAAATGCAGATGCGTTGCCACTCCTTAGTTATATTATATTGTCTCTGTGAAAGTCATTACGGAGCCATACATTACCATCTAACCGGAATACGATAGTGTTGAACACTATGGAGGCAGATAGATTATGATAGATTAGATCAGTGATTCCCAAAGTGGTCCATATAGACCCCCTGGGGTCCATGGGAATCGATGGGGGTCTACGTAGGCGTGAATAAAATTCGGAAATATGGGAATGTGATATAAACGTAGCAAGAGGGGTCGGAGTCGAAGTCCGAAGTCCACGGAAACCAGAAAAAAATTGAAAGGGGTCAACAAGAACAAATAGTTTGGGAACCTCTGGATTAGATAATGCATGCTCGAGCTCCTACACTAGAACTCTGCCACCAGCATTTAAAACGACAATATTTACAGATCTAACATTTTAAATTTTCTTCTTCGCAGCGACTAATCAACTTCTCGGACTCATTCTGGTTTTGCACATACTCCGTCTGTGCCTGTAATTGCGAGAACTTATGCCTTAACTGCCTCAGTAGTCTAGTGGTAGCAGGCCACTACTACAACACTGGGGTCCTGGGTTCGATTCCCGTGTCAGTCACTATCAGACATAACGCTGTAAAATCCTTTATCTCTCGTTTTAATGGCATTTTTTTCATTTTGTGGAAATTTCCCCGTACCTCGGAGTTTGGTAATGTCGCCGGAGATATCAACAGGCTCGCCATCGGCTAAAACGTAAACGCCGAATCGTGGGTGGTTCGCATGTACCTATGACTGATTGCATGCATTTATTTCTGCCAACCCCTTCGGGAATTACAGGAGTGTAGTTACGTTTTTTTTCGGTTGATATTCGAGGCCCATATTTTTTTTTATTTAATGGAAATGGCAAACAAGCATGGAGTTCACATTTATGTTAAGTGATGACTGCAGCCTATAGACAACAACACAAAGACCAAGGTCAAAATGCAGATACGTTACCACTCCTGAGGCCAAAGTTGTTATGCCTCTGTGCCGGAAATTTCAGGGCCGTATATTACCACCTGATTGGAACACGATAGTGCTGAACACTACCATTTAGCGGCAAGTATATGAATTAGGTAATGCAGTGGTGCCTACGCCCGCGATCTTCGTCACTGGAGTTCTACCACCAGTAAAACTATTAATATGATTCTACTACTATGATTTCAGCCAACACTGTCCTACTCTCATACGGATTAGAAGCGGGATGGATGTCACCTATGACCAGTATCCTGCAATCCAAGGATTCGCCCACCGGAGAACCATTATCCGATTACACCATCTCATATCTAGCCAGTATTATGTGCATGACTGCTGTTTTCGGTGTACCACTGTTCGCGTTCATTACTGAGAGATACGGAAGAAAAGTTGGAGTCATTGCTATTGCTCTGCCCCAAGCTGTAAGCTTCTTTGTTCTTGTTGCCCTAGTACTATAGTTTAACCCCCTTATTCATAAACGTACATTGGATACGCTTTAGCTTTAGAATGCTTTGTCCTTGTCAGTTGCATTGTCAAATGTGTAGGATAGAAAAAGACAAAGAAGATATTAGCAACACTTGAACTAAAATACGTTTATGAATAAGGGGGTAAGTCTTTCTTTTATGGCAAACACGCATGAAGTTCATATGGATGGTGGGCATTGGTGGGTGAGTAAATACTGTATTTAAGTATACAAAAACTCTGAAAGTTGGCCGAAAACGACTTCGCTTCCCTTCCCTCGGGCTTTTCTTCTCAAACCTTCACAGGTTTGGGGAGCCAAACGGGGCGATGCCCCCTGTATGGGGTTTCTTCCGCCTGCCGTGAAGATGGCAGGGTCCTTGGGTAAGCTTAGCTGGTGTTTCAGCTTGTCGGTCCGGTTGTTGTGTCAATCCTTAGGGGTCAGGTTGGGACGCCGCTGTTGCGCGGTCTCGCCCAGCCGGTTGAGACCCGTGCGGGAGGCCCAGCTGAGGCGGCCTCGCTTCCCTTGAAATCTGTGGTGAGGGGTCATAAAGATTGCGTTTTTTCTGCATATAGGTGCATGGTAGGTGTGGCACTAGTCGGCACCGGCACCACTCGTGTTTCAATACAAAGAGAGATACCTTCAAGCAACGTAAGAACACGAACGCCAGCGCTACACTGCGTGATGCAGTATACGAACCGCCTTATCATTCCCACATTTATTCATTTTATATCTGAGTTCCATTCCGAAACTATTTAAAAGTCCCGTAAATGAAAATCTGATGCGCACATGGCCCCGCGGCTGGTGTAGATCGCAAGCGATCTATTCATTTGAGCGATACGAGCGCGGTCGGGTGTGTGCTGGGTGAAATAAAAATGCGCGTTTCCGTACTTCGGAAGGCACGTCAAGCCGTCGGTCCCGGTTGCTATCAATAGTCGTTCAACGTTGTCGGAGGCCTTATGGGCGGTTTGAGAACATCCGACAGCGGCTTGGCCACTAACCCGTAGATATCTCCACCAACCCGCATTGGAGCAATGTGGTGGAGTAAGCTCCAGGCCTCCCCCCAAAAGGGGAGAGATTCGTGCCCAACAGTGGGACGTGTCAAGGGTTGTCATTATTAAATGAAAATCTTCTCAACCATAAATCATTCAAGACCGTCTCCATTGTATGAAAAAAAATCTTTGATGTTTAATTCCAAAACTTTCAGGTTTCATGGATAATAAGAATTTTCTTCGGATCTACGACCGCTCTTGTAGTAGCTCGGATCCTCGGTGGTTTCTCAGCAGGCGGCTGCTTTAACGTCATCCCTATGTATGTCAAGGAAATAAGCCAGGACAGTATAAGAGGGACTCTCGGATCCCTTCTAGTCCTGTTCCAAAATTTCGGCATACTGATCATGTATATAATGGGAGCCACAATGAATTATTACACTATACTCTGGACTGTATCTGGACTGCCTATAGTGACGGCTGTTTTAATGATGAAGGCACCGGAATCTCCAGCGTATTTAGTCAAGAAAGGCAATTTACAGGTAAGCAACACTTTAATTAGTCCCAGATAATACATATAATTTATGAAAAAAAACTATGAGGGTATAAAATTGGCAAAACATTTAGGCCTTTGGTAAAATAATGAGATGCATTGCTTTTTTAAGTAACGAAGATGGTAAACAAGCATGCAGTTCACATGGATGTTAAGTGATGACTGCAGCCTATAAAAATTAACATAATTGCCAAGTTGCCATCCCTGATACCTTAGTTCTGTGATAATTATTATGGCAGCATACTTTACCATCTAACCGGAACACGATAGTGCTGAACACAACCATTTGGCGGCAGATAGAATTAGGTAATGCGGTGGTTCTTACGCCCTCGAGTCCCTACCCTACACTGGCACTATACCATCTGTACAATGCTATTCTAAAAATCATTTAGATGCTTTGTGGCCACAGAAATAATTATTTTTATGTGGAACCTGCATGTAAGCCGAGGTATTCACTGGCTCAATGTAACTGAAGACTTCTTAACTGATTTCATGCTGTAAAAAAACGAGTGGAATCAAACAACAAAAAGAGTGTGTGTCAGCTCCGACGCACACTTGATTATACTCCTCATAAAATTTTCGTACCTTGCCTTAACTCCAAAAAGATCAGATGTTTGCTAACGTTTAACAGGAAGCTACAAGAGTCGTAGCTTTACTCAGAGGCTTGGAACAGAACGACAAAATTGTGCAAAACGAGGTGGATGGAATGGTGTCTGAGGAAGAACACTTCAAGTCGTTACCTGAAATTTCCATACTATCAATTCGTAAGTACCATTCGTGTTGATAAGATTATTTCCATTACCGATACCTCCTCCTCGAGTCGTACTCCTCATTACTGAGAGTCGTGATTCCCCCGATGGGAGATTTCTGACGGATGATTTTTTTTTTATATATGCTTGTCCTTGGCGTCGTTGAGTGCGTAGTGGAGCTTGGTGTCCAGAGTAGGTACATCAGATTTGGTTTCACCATCTTTTTTTTTTTTTTTTTTTTTTTTTTTTATATTATAAAAGTGGCAAACAAGCGTGCAGTTCACATTGATGTTAAGTGATGACTGCAGCCTATAGACACCCACACAATGACCAGAGGTCAAAATGCAAATGCGCTGCCACTCCTGAGGCATTAGGTGTTATGCCTCTGTGCCGGAAATTACAGAGCCGTACATTACCACCTGACCGGAACACGATAGTGCTGAACACTACCATTTAACGGCAAGTATATCTGACTGGGCTACGACCCCTAGGCCTTCTGCCATCGACCTTACCAGTAAACATATGCTGCTCGAGGTTATGTCCATCTTTTCGGGCAATATGTCCAAAGAATTTAAGGATCCTTCGCAAGCAGATGGTCGCGAGCCTGGTTTTAATGTTGAGCTCACGAAGGATGGACTCGTTCGTACGAAAAACAGTCCATAAAATTTACAGCATTTTCCGCCAGCACCACGTTATACGATACAGGCTAGTACAAATACGTTAACAGAAATACCAACTATGAACTTCAACGAAATCGTTAAAATTGGTTTGCAGAGCGAAAGATAAGCCGAGAATCGGACCCGCAGCGGTCTCCATTAGACACTTGCGTTAACTTTATTATTATTGTTGGTATGTACCTACGTTGATTACTCGAAGACGCCCCCTAATCGATCCAGCTTGAATCATGTATTTGCATTTCAAAGGTTATTGCACCAGGTTTGGTCCCTAAATAGCCTTTGTTTTGGCTCAGAGCCATGTTTTGCCAAAAAACTATTCTTTATAAACTCACAAGTATTGCACTATTATTGCATACCTAGTCTGAGAATACAACCCATTTGTTGTTGAAAAATATGACCACTGATTTCAATTGTTCATTCGCCGCCGGCGGTCTCTCGATTCTTGACGTTTTTTTTTTTTTTTGATCACTTTCTTAACACACCTGATAGGTGTTTGTTGTTGCGTCACAAAACGTATTGGGATTATTCCATATTCTGGAAGTTTCGCAGCACCTAATATACTTGCCGCTAAATGGTAGTAGTGGTATTAATATATAATGGTAGTGTTCAGCACTATCGTGTGCCGATCAGGTGGTAATGTATGGCCCTGTAATTTCCGTCAAAGAGGCATAACACCTTAGGCCTCAGGAGTGGTGACGCATCTGCAATTTTTTTTTTATAATAAAAGTGGCAAACAAGCATGCAGTTCACATTGATGTTAAGTGATCACTGCAGCCTATAAACAACCACACAATGACCAGAGGTCAAAATGCAGATACGCTGCCACTCCTGAGATATTAGGCGTTATGCCTCTGTGCCGGAAATTACAGGGCCTGCAATTTGACATACACTTGACAATTGCTTACTATTAACAATTGCATTTTGACCTTGGTCTTTTTGTGGGTGTCTATAGGCTGCAGTCATCAATTAACATCAAAGCGAATTGCATGCTTGTTTGCTACTTCATTACATAAAAAAACCTCTTATGAAGTGTTAGATGAAGCTTCCCTCAAACGAAAATTTAGGATACGTTATTGATGTACCTACTTCCTTAAATTCCAGTTAAAAACAAAGCTTGGCGCCGCGGACTATTCCTCATAACAACGGTGTTTACTGCGCACGCGACCAACGGCGCTTTTTCCATAGTGTCATACGCATCAACTATCTTGTCGTCAACTGGTGGCAACTTCAACATTAGCCCAGACATCCAGACCCTGAGTTTTCCCATCGCCATGATCATCGGCTCGCTGTCGCTGACGGCCTGTGTAGAGAAGGTGGGCAGAAAGGTAAGTTATCCTTTTGTGCTGTTCGTAGGTTTTCGCGAGCTATACTTACTCATACAAATAAAACTATTTTTACGGATTTATACTTAGTATAATATTTTATTTATTTATTTATACTTTAATGCACAAGAACAGTACATAGGGCGGACTTAATGCCACTAGGCTAATATTCCATACCATGTAAAAATAGAATTATGCGAAATCACATTTCGAACTTTTGAACATTATAGTTACTGATGTTTATAGCAAATGTGTTATGGATATATGTATAACTAGCTTTTGCCCGCGACTTCGTTCGCGTGGACTTCAGGTTCGTCCCGTCTTGTCTAGTAATAAGTAAGAAATACGGTAACTAAGCACTGCAGAGCCCTAATTTGTACGTGTAACTCCTAACCAAAAAGAAATCGCTAGTGCCTTGAAAATTCGCAAAACGGACACAACCGTCAACGACGTCTGCCCTCACACGTCTGCCCGCGTGCGGGTCGCGCACTCAGCGATGAGCCACTTCTTCCCCACCGCACCTACCCCGCTCCCCCCACGCCCCGTTCGCCTGGCGCCGCTGCCGGTATTTATCACCGAAACGGTATTTATCGCCGAAATTGCTATGACTCTGCATTTTAAATCTGTGATATCTTCGAAAATATTTATTTAATTTACATGCTGTAAAAAGCCATATTGATCTTTATTAAATGCACAATGTATTTAAAATACTTAATTGGATAAGGATTAATACTGTATTGCTTAAAATCGCTTCGTAAATAAGCCATTATTTCTCGTACAAAGTAAAGGATAAAAAATGGTTATTGTGGGTTATTCCTAAGAGATAAACATATACCATCACGGACTTTTTTGTAGACCTTTTTAAGTTGTACAATACTGTAGTAAATTGTTTTGATCTATCTTGTAGGATTCAGTCAGCGTTTGCAATGTAAGCGCAAAAAATGTGTTTTTTCTACGACCTCACATTAAAAACCTCAAAAATTGTAGCCTATGTGTTATTCTGATGTATAAGCTATAGCCTATGTGTTATTCTGATGTATAAGCTATATTGTGGTAAAGTTTCATTCAAATCCATTCAGTAGTTTTTACGTGAAAGAGTAACAAACATCCATACATCCATACATACAAACTTTCGCCTTTATAATAGTAGTAGGAATGTGTTATTCTGATGTATAAGCTATATTGTGGTAAAGTTTCATTCAAATCCATTCAGTAGTTTTTACGTGAAAGAGTAACAAACATCCATACATCCATACATACAAACTTTCGCCTTTATAATAGTAGTAGGATAGCCTATGCCCCACGGCTAGTGTAGATCGGAAGCGATCTACTCGGTTAAGCGATACGGGCGCGGTCGGGTGCGGTCGGCGCTTCGAAAACATTCGATAGCGGATTGGTCACTAACCCTTATCTCCACCAACCCGGATTGGAGCAGTGTGATGGAGTAATCTCCAGGCATCCTCCCAAGAAGGGTAGAGACTCGTGCCCAGCAGTGGGACGTATAAAGGGTTGCGATTATGATTATATAATTATTTTATGACTCAAAATGTTGTCCGAAGTCGATTTTATATCTAATTCTTGTTTCTAGCCACTCTTAATGTCTGCGTTTCTGGTAACCGCCTGCTCGATGTGCTGTCTGGGTGCCTTGATGCTGCTGAAGAGTAGAGGCTACAGCACTCCTGGCTGGCTGCCGGCTGTGGCCATGATGCTAGTGGTGATGTGTTACGCTGGCGGGATCTCGCCGGTGCCTTATGTTATTGTCACCGAGCTGTTCAATTTTCAGGTTAGTTTGGTCCATAAGTATATTATTACGATCAGAGAAGTAAATGTTGTCACCATGATCATTAGGCTGAAAGACGCTTACTGCTGGCAGAGAAAAAGATTGACCAGTATTGAGTAGGTAGGTACATGTGGGGGATATGTTAATCGCCACGCTTGGCATGTGGATTGGTGATAGCATTGGCGGTAGTTTTATCGCAGAATGCCGCTGCCTAAACCGTGCTCTTGCATTTATTAGCCTATTGCAATGGTTACCTGTTATTCTGTTGACTTATCTTACACTAGGATGACTGAGTCGGAATATTTGGTTGCAATGGGGGATTGATAGCCTTAGTCCCTCGCCCCTGGATCTGGTAATGCTTACCGCCTATCTAGCCCAAAAATAAATGCACGCCACTGATTCAGCAACATCGTCTGGCTATTTGCTTTAAAATTAAGAGCAGGAGATATTTATTTAATTATATTTTTGTCAGTGAAAAACTCACGTCATTTATAAAAAAATACTAGACTGTAAGCGAGTAGTCGAGTAGGTACTAGAAAATAAAACTTTTAACCAGACTCAGACCTTCAAGAAAGGGAGAAGATGTTCGAGTCCCGACCATAGAAATCTAAATAAGACAATGATACCTACATATTTAGATTTCTTTCGTCCCACTAAAATCTCTCACTTTTCAGTGCTTTAACTAAACTCAATAAACATTTAAAATGTCAATTTCAGATTCGAGGCAAACTGATAGGCTTAGTAGTAACCTACACCTGGTTCATGACATTCGTGCAAGTACTCGTCTACGCGCCAATATCCTCGTCGCTGGGGATGCACACGATGTTCCTGTGCTACGCAGCAATCAATCTCTTCGGTGCTGTTTTCGTCCTGGTATTCCTGCCAGAGACGAAGTCGAAAAGCATAGAAGAAATTGAATTCATTCTCAGTGGGAATGTGCAACAACATAAAACTGCTTGCGGTAGTTGAGGAAAGAATGTAGACTAGAATAACCCCATTCTGTGATTAAGTCGATACATAAAAGGATATTTCTTGATTAACGGATCTTAATGGCACAATCGCCTAATGTGAAGATTTGAAAAAGTTATTTTTGAATCTATCATTCTCGTTTCCATATCTTCAGTCGCTTTTCAACATCCATCTACAAATTCTGTGAAAGCGTGAAAGCTGTAAAGCTACCAAATGTCTGAAAAACAAAAGATCGGAGTGTACGTAAATAAATGTATAATGTGCCTAGCCCAAGTTTCGAAACTATTGAAGTAAACATTTTACAACAGGCCGAGAGCTATAATTCCAGTTGATTATTTTGTGGTTTGAACTATATTCGTCGCTCTATTTGTTTGCTTTACTAACTATTTGTTTATAACTGTAATTTCCAATTTAGTATTTTTTATTCTCAAATTCAAGATTTAGTTAGTGTTCATTTTCAAAATTTTGATAGTGATTCCACCATGTTAGGTTTAGAAAATCTTGAACGTGGTTGAAATTTGAGTGAAACTTTGAGGGATTTTAGTAATAAATTCTACCTAATGTGTGACCTGACTACTACGACGTGAATTGACTGCATGAAACGTTTACAATATGTTTATATCAAACCATCGATCATTTAAATAACCTTTCTCGGTTATAAAGTCGATGGATACAACCCAATTGAATGCATTTTGTAATTCGTAAATTTTGTATGACATATTTTTTGTATTTTTATCTCATCTCATACTTTCATAAAGTTGTACCTAACTCCATTAGATAACTACAATTTTTGGAATTCATATTGAATTTATGATACATTATAAATTGTGAAATAAAAATGGATAAATTATGCATTTGTTTGTTTTTTTTATCGCGCAACGCTATTAATTTCAGTAAGTAATAGAAATGCCTATAAACTGATTCGCCAACAACGCCCGCAGCCGTTATACGTTAGTAGAACTTCAATTTCAGCAATCGTGGACGTGGTCGCGGTCGTTGCGGTCGACTTATGGAACGTACCCATTATGTGGAAAGTGGGCGCGAAATTTCATCGAATTTAAATCGAGATCTCAATGTATAAAAAGTTATCTATAGGCTGCAGTTTTCATTTACTCGGTACCCACTTATCGATGTGAACTTGTTGATCATTGTTTGCCGGTGTATGTTGCTTGCTTTTAATGTTTTAAGGGCTAGCATTAATAATGGTCGACACCCTTCTGAACTTAGTATTTCCGTTCATTCCACGGAAGTACTAACATTATCACATTCTGACATTTCATGACAGGACACTAACATCATAATTGTGTAATGATTTATGTTTTGATATTTATAATTTGAATACTAAAGCGAAAATTTATTTATTTATTTATTCTTTCATGTGCACAAGAAAATTGTTACATGAGGCGGACTTAATGCTATATAGAATTCTCTGCCAGTCAACCTTTGAGTTGTAAAGAAAACATAAATGGTGCAGAGCATTCAAGAAAAAAGAACAAAACAAAAAAAAAAAAGTATATTATTAAAATATATATACAGGTACATAAATATATAGTCATATACTACTATAATATTCCAATGCATAATATAAGTTATATTATTAACTACTACATATAAATAATACATAATATATAAGGTACTGCAGAAGATAGCTGTTAGGAAAGTATTAATAACTCAAAGCATAATCACATTGAAACTCTTAGTTTTATTTAACTATTACTTACACGCAAATACTGAATGCCTTATCCGATACAGCAATCGTTCTGATAAACTACCTATCTATAAGATCGCGGCCAAAGAAATAATACCCTGTAGATGATGTTCTAGAGTGCGAGTTATTCACAGCTCGCAGCAAAATAAGTGCTAATTCAGGGTTACTTATTTCAAATTATGTACATTTTCTCGTTAAGTTCTTGATCTTTCAGCAAAATATATAGAATTAATTGAATGGTTGATGCACTTGTTTTAATTCATCATTCAATCTGAATAAAACAACTAATCTGAATAAAAGTAAAATGCTTAGGAATGTTTAAGATAAGAACTTGCCGAGATATAGCAAATGATTAGGAAGAAAATTGAGAAACTTTATTTACTAGCAACACTCATGATTTCATATGGCTGTCTCATGAGCGGCCACACGCTGGCTATAGGTACTTAATCTAAGCGTCGAACGATCGCTTGCGACGACCGGACCAAAGAGAATATAACCACTACGTTGACCGGACCACGGCCTTAGGCTGAACGACACAGCGGGTGTTACAATCGTTGCGGTCGTTTTGTGGAATGCGCATAGAGTGACCAGATTTATTAGACTTCTGCCATTTGATCCAAATTGGACTCGTAATTTTATTTAGGATTTGAAAGTCAGCAAAATTTTATTATTAAAAAAGACCTACTTTTCCCCTTGATGAGCACAGATTTGGTCATGCCATATTTTTTTTTCTTCATAAAATTTTTACATGTTTGTTCGTCTATTTATTTTTGGTCATCAAAGAGAAAAAGTGGCTAAACGTTCCGACGATTGACAGCGATTAGGAAGTTCACTTTTTTTTTTAAGATAGTACTCGTAAAACTCGTGAAGTTTTACTTTTCAAAAATGCACAGTTCTTAAGATATATTTTTTCAATATTTTCATACAAATCGACTAGATCGACATTTTAAGTTTGTTTATATGTCATGTCTGGTGGCAGCATTGACATAAAACGTTTCACTTGTGCCTCTTCTATCACCGGACTTTGGTAGAATTACCCTTAAAAGTTGGTAGTTGCCATTAACCAAAAGAAAGATAGAAAGACATAAAACGTTTCATTACTCGTCAATGGCGTTTAGTTCTATTTCATACCATGTTACCTAATTACGTATTTTTCTATTTCGAAAATTAATATTGTTCTATTATAAATATTCATTATGTTTTGTGTAAATAATAACTTCTGTAGTACATATTATCAGTATATTTTTACTTTTTTACACATAAAATATACAAATTTTACGTTTTTACTTTGTTCGGAACGGAACGCAACGGACGCCATTTTGTTTGTTCTACATGTAGTGACAGCTGTGTCAAGTCAGCACACACAGCATTGTCAGTCAGCGCTGTGAGTCAGCGTTTGTTGCCCTAGCAGTTGAGATCGTTTTCACGTACTCCTGTAAGATTTCCAACGAGTGACTATCATGGCGTCTCCTACCCATGTTTCCCATGAAGAGTTGATTAGGTTAGGTTGTATATGCAAAAACAGCGCGCGAGCCGAGCGAGCGAAGCGAGCGTGCCGCGGCAGCGGCCGGCGAAGCGCCAGAACCAAACTGTTGTTTAAGAAATACAAGCGACAATTTTTTTTTTCTTTAAAAACTGCGTTTTTTGTAGATAAGTGTTGGAGAGGGAAGGGTACACCCTCCTTCACACCTTTTGTCATGCCCTATAGCCCCCCTCTTATTCAAATTTGAGTATTTTTAATGGAAACAGCGCTATTTTATCCGAACCTTAAATCATGCATATCTCCTAAAATCTGGGGTTTCGACGGGGGGGGGAAGGGGGTACAAGGGGGTCGGTTGCCTCCCCCCTCCCCCCTTACCCTCGCAAACCATCGGTAATTGTTGGAAAGTTTTACCGAAAAAGTTATGAATTCTGCTATTAATAGCATGAACAGAATCTAAAGGTATCTTTAGAGGACTGTGCAAAATAGCAGAATATGAAAAATAAATCTGGTCACCTTGCCCCTTGCTTGTCACTGTCACTTGTCATCAGTAGTAGTTGTCACCACAGAGATATCCAATTGTCACCCTGTCACTTGTCAGCTTGTCAGAGCAGAGATAAAAACATTAAAAACTAGCGGTGCGGTGTTTCGCGAGTAAAAATTGCAAACAATTTGATAAATTCAGTGAATGAATGAATTAAACCTCACCAATCTAACTCAAAAATGGGTCTACTATCAGATCCAGAATACGGTTCCGTTAAATGGGTTCGTGTATTGAAGCGAGTCCACAGGCCTCTCTGTTTCCTCTGCTATGCTGGTTCCCTGGTATGGTTTGTTCTATTAGCGAACAGGGAGTTCAACAATGAAACTTATTTCTCCGAAAACGCCTTGCTACCTGGCCTTGTAATTAATGAATTTAATGACGAGCAATCTGCGCAGCAGTTTTTTCAGGAGTATGTTCAGGAACTCGAGGTTTGTGTAACTTTTTTTATGTTACGAAGGTGGCAAACATGCAGTTCACATGGATGTTAAGTGATGGCTGCAGTCTATAGACATCTAACAGATGAACTAGACACTAAAACCAGAGGTCAAAATGCAGATGTGTTGCCACCCTTGAGACCTTTGCTGTTGTGTGTCTGTGATGGTAATTACGGGGCCATACATTGCCATCTAACTGGAACACGACAGTGCTGAACACTACCATTTGGCGGCAGATAGGTTCCCTACGCTGGCACTCTACCACCAGTAACTTTTGTAAACCAGCATTGAGCTTCGTCTTGACATAATGCTGAACTGGAATCCATTTGGTGCAGCCGTGAGACATCGCCAAATATACTTTATTTTATTTAATGACAATATATCTAGGTATGTAATAATACAAGGTACCTTGCTACGCATTGTTTTAATTTTATTAAATTTAGTTTTTTTTTGTAGTTAGTGATCGTATTTCTGTTTTTGTGCTTTTTATTGTCTATTAGCTGACCTGACAAACTTCGTATTGCCTCAGAATGAAATAATGTGTCAAAGGTTTGATAGATACTGACTATTTCTATGGGAAAATAAAATTGTGGTTTTTACTGTTTCCATTCAATTTCTTCATATTTTCTTACCTTTTAAACCTTCCCTCGACTTTCAAAAATCATTCAAATGAACCAATATTTCTAGCAAAAAAATAATTCTATTCTATTCTATTCAAAACCAAAATTAGCCAAATCGGTCCAGCCATTCTCGAGTTTTAGCGAGACTAACCAACAATTGTTTTTTATATATTTATTTATATTTTCATTGAATATGTACTTTTTGTTTGTTCTCAAGCACCAACCTATTTTCATTTTGTTGTTTTAAGGTTAAATAGTTTTTTAATTTTCCAGGATAAATATGATGACACAGACAAAATACCAGTGCCCTGGCTAGTTGCGAAAATGTCACAGCTTCATTTGGAAGTCTATACTCACAACTTTACCCTCAATTATCCATTAGGTGATAAACAGGTGAGCATGCACATACTTCCAATTAAAAAAAACATGTCATATTGTTATTTTATTTAGAAGATTATTCTAATTCTCTTTCAAATTATAAAGAGTTCGAATAGTCTCTATAATACCTAGATAAATTAACATATTCTTTAAGAAATTAAAAAAAGGAATGGAAAAAGAAAAAAACTTTTGGTACAATTTTTTTTGGTATTATAAAGCTCAATACCGAAATTTTATGAGAAAAATCAAGTTTAACACGAAAGTTGAAGCGTTATGCGCGATTTCCCCGCGAGCGCTGCGATCGAGCGAACGTGTTTCACTCGGCCGCACACTAGCGAGCTGACACACAAACATTTTTTATTTTTTTTTTATTTCTGTTTTTATTGCGAAAAATAAAAATTTACAAATTTATATTCCTAAAGGTAATCTAATAAAAATAAATCAAATATTTCACATCACTAGTCAAGTCACATTGTTAAGATAAATATCAAGATATTAATCAATAATAAATGTACTATTTATTTTTCGCAATAACATATGCAAGTGAACTTCAAAAATTAAAAAAAAAACGGAAAGAAATTTTTTTTTCTTTAATTTCTGTTAATAAGTATATACCTATTATCCCTTCGAACCCTGTACCTTAGTAATGACAATATACCCCAACAAAATCATCAGGGAGATTTGGTTTTCGATTTTGAATTTATATTCCCTACCAAAATATATGTTATTAAAAAGTGGTCAAGTGTGTATTTTCTACAGCAAAATTGTTTAAAACTATTTTAGGTATTCAGAGGCACAAATGTATACGGTATACTACGTGCGCCCCGCACATCTTCCTTGGAAGCACTTGTGGTGACTGTACCGTTTCGACCGCTGTCATCTTACCAGAAGGGGACGGGTGCTGGCATTGCTCTCATGCTGGCGTTCGCGAAGTTCGCTCGACGTGAGTTATTTAAAACTAGCTAACACGGGAAACATCGTTCTGTCATACAGTAAGCCTAGTTTGCACTAAGATATTTGTTATACTCATTGTAACATTTCACATCTTTAAAGTTTAAAGTTAGAGAAGGATATGAAGTGTTACAATAACTTTAACTTTAACAAATATCTTGGTGCAACCCAGTCTAAACGACATACAGTGGCTTTTGCCATTGCCGCACATTTTTTCAAATCAAGCAAAGTTTCAACTCCCGTCAATACTGTGTACCAGCTTTCAAATTGCCGCATTTATTGTAAGTTACCAATTTTTTCGAAGATTTCGAAGATAGGTATATGCCACGGCGGATTTTTATTGTAGATCTACGAAAAATTAAATTCTCCACCATACATTGTTTTGTTATATTTCAAAATGCTTAAGCAGCACAGTGGCTTGAATTTTCCAAGATATCTCTGTTATCATATTCTAATTCATTTCTATTTTAATCCACACAAAACATTAACAAATGATATATACACAAACCTTCCTCATTAATCACTCTATCTATCGGTGAAAACCGCATGAAAATCCGTGTAATTTTTGAGTTTATCGCGAACAGACGGACAGACAGATCCGGGAGCATTTTGTTTTATATTAGTTACAGAGATATAGAATAGAATAGAATAGAAAATATTTTTATTTCGAATAGATCTTTACAGATACTTTCAAAACGTCAAGAAATATAAAATACCTAGAGTGAATAACCATTACATAAAGTAAAGCAAAATCATATATCAATAGTAAATTAAAAATTAGAATTTAAACTACTTAGTTAAAACATAATAATCACAAAATTTTTCAATTCCTTCAATGATGATAAATGAAGAAAAAGAAAAACTTATTCGTCAAGATCAAAGTTATTCACTTAGCAGAGTTCCAAGTGCAGTCACTACTGAGAAGAACTCCGCTACCCAACAAACTCAGTAAGAGCTCTTTTAAATGAGAGCTTAAATCTAGTACAAATTATCGTGAAAAATCAAATAATGTGAACGTCCATAGCATAGATGGAAATAAACTGCTATCTACTAAATATGATGTAGCTCCTGCAAACCAGAACAGACCAGTCCCCACCAACAGCACCCGTTCACGAGTATGACGCATGTGACAGCCATTGCCCTCCTCGACCATTTTAGAGGGAAGTGAGCAACCCGCCACACGACGCCGCCAAAGGCAAAGACATTTAAGCGTGCATGACTGCTCCGGATATGCATACGGCAAAATAAAAGATGGAATTAATTTACGGCCAGGGTATTCACATTATTCAACCCTTAACAATACTAATTACAGAATACACGAAATAACAGTATCATGAAATAGCCTGGCAGCGATCGCTATAATCCCAAGATGTACTATCATTAAGATAATCACAGGTCTTATAGTAATTACATTTATATAAACGTTCTTTCATTACTTTCTTAAATTTATTGATTGATAGACTTTGAACGTTTTTGGGGATTTGATTAAAGAACCGTATACATTGACCTCTGAAAGAATTACTGACCCTATTCAGCCGCGTTGCATGCACGGACAATTTGTATTTGTTCCTAGTATTTATACTGTGATTGTTACCTATTGTAGGAAACTCATTAATGTTTTTACGGACATATAATACATTTTCATAAATGTATTGCGAAGCTACAGTCAGAATATTTATTTCTTTAAATTTATCTCTAAGAGATACCCTCGGACTCAGCCCGTAGATCGCCCGGACAGCTCTCTTTTGCAGTACAAAAATAGTGTTGACGTCGGCGGAATTTCCCCATAGCAAAATGCCATAGGACATTATACTGTGAAAATAACTAAAATAAACAAGGCGAGCCGTCTCGACGTCCGTTAATAGTCTAATCCTTTTCACAGCAAACGCTGCCGAGCTAAGTCTATTAGCTAATTTGAAATGGTGACAAGCAAAAAGATTAAGCCTGGGTTGCACCAAGATATTTGTTAAAGTTACTATCGGCCCTGTGATTTCCGGCACAGAGGCATAACACCTTAGGTCTCAGAAGTGGTAACGCATCTGCATTTTGACCTTGGTCTTTGTGTAAGTGACTATAGGCTGCAGTCATCACTTAACGTCAATGTCAACTGCATGCTTGTTTACCACTTCCATTATTTAAAAAAAAGTTTTACATTCTTCTGTAACTTAAAGAAATCTGTTAACATTAAAGAAGGATGTGAGGAGTTTTGGCGGGAACCTTGAAAGATACGTGTGGTGCTCTTATTATATTTCATTTTCTTGGTGTATTTTTGAGTTATATTAAATAAAGTTGGTGGCATTTTATTTGATATAGGCTTATTGCTGTGCTCGCGTATAGTGAAATAGAATAACAGTGCAAAAACACGTTTTTTCGGGTTGTCTCCAAAACTGCATTGTAAATGTTCTGGTAAAGTAGCCATAGCTTTACTCGAATTACTGTGACTCTGACTGACGGACTGATAAATTGAGTGACTGACTCTGAATTTTACGTTGCTTAATACGAATTGGAAATATCGTTTTACTTGACACTGGCAATATGCAAAACAAGCGATGCCATAAAAAAAGAAGGATTTAAAAGTAAAATTATTTTTTTGTTCTAGCACAAAAATACTGGGCTAAGGATATAATATTCTTAGTTACCGAACACGAACAACTAGGAATGCAGGCGTGGTTAGAAGCTTACCATGGCCTCCAGAGCGACACCGAGACATTTTATTCGAGTCTCGGTAGTTTCTGGCGCCCTGGTAGCTCCAGTCCGGATCTAGGGAAGTTAGTGCCAGGGTTTGAATGGTTAGGTGACCATAGTAAATGCTTGAACCCTGGTACATTGAAGGGTCGTTCTGGGTCTATTCAAGCGGCAATCAATTTGGAGTTCCATACGCCGAAGATAAGTAAGTTGGGATTATAATTGTTATTATTATAATTATACTAGCAGCTCGTTGATCTTCTTCGACTTTCATGTCGTCGACAACATATGGCGCTGCTTGTTTAATAAATATTTTACTAAATTCTGGATTCATAAATATTAATTTTAGTGGCAAATGTATAGAAAAAATGAATAATAAATACTATTTTATTGAAATCAATTTTTTGCATCTGCTTTCATTAAAATTTTCACTTTTACATAGAAAAATTGGTTGAATATTGCAGAATACATAGAGGTGAAGGTGGAAGGTTTGAACGGTCAGCTACCAAACCTGGACCTAGTCAACCTGGTGAATAAACTGTGCGTCAAGTCGGGGATACATCATTCGTTCAAAAACAGGTGCGTGCGGATACCATTTTGTTTTATAAAGTTCTTCTAATCGACAGGAAGTTTTTTTCAACAAGCGGCTCCATCGCGTAACTTTATCAGGTAAGGGTGGAAAAGTTTTTTATCTATCCTAGCGCGAGCATACCGCACCGAAGTCCTCTGTGTTTTTGTTGTGACACATCCCATTCGAGGAGGAGTGGTAACATTATAAGGACAAATTAAAGACAATAACTTGTAGAGAGAAATACATGGAAGCAGACGTTTTTATGTGTTTCTTCATATCCTATTCTTAGCCCCGTATACCGTAAGGTACGAAGGGGAATGGATTTTTTTTTTTTTATGTAATGGAAGTGGTAAACAAGCATGCAGTTCACATTGATGTTAAGTGATGACTGCAGCCTATAGACACCCACACAAAGACCAAGGTCAAAATGCAGATGCGTTACCACTCCTGAGGCCTAAGGTCTTATGCCTCTGTGCCGGAAATTACAGGGCCGTACATTACCACCTGACCGGAACACGATAGTGTTGAACACTACCATTTAGCGGCAAGTATATTAGGTAATGCGGTGGTGCCTACGCCCGCGAGCTCCGTCACTGGAGCTCTACCACCAGTAGCTGGAGCTCTACCACCGGATGGTGGTTTATGTGTCCACCGCGTAACATGACCGCTTTTCTACTGGCTTAGTTTATAAATATATTTTCTCATTTTGTATCTCAATCATATTTCTCATTTATGTAGCGTCTAATACATAAGGCGCCACCTAGTGAGGAAAAACTAGTACTTATCTAGGACGGAAGATGGTGTTGACTTGCACATACAAAGTTTTCACACAAGTTGCTCTGCTCTACCAAAACAATTTTCTATTATTGATCTTTGAGCCGCGTCAGACGTTATCACCTCGCCTGGTCGGAGGACCCTCTCTATTCGCCGGAGGATCTTCTCTCTTCCCCTTGTTTGCCACATTATTTAGTTATTTTCAGTTCACGGACGATAATTATAATAATAATAATGGCAACCAACATCAGGTGGAGATACGGGGTTAGTAGCCAACCCGCTGTCGGATATTTTCAAACCGCCCATAAGGCCTTCAACAAGGTTTAACGACTGCTATATATCGATAGCAACCGGGACCGACGGCTTAACGTGCCCTCCGAAGCTCGGAAACGCGCATTTTAATTTGCCACTAGCGGGCACCCATCACACACCCGACCGCGCCCGTAGTGCTTAATCGAGTAGATCGCTTATGATCTACACAGGCCCATGCGCCACGGACGATAACAGAACATCACAAGCCGAACACTAAGCACCCTAACGCACTAGCGCTAGTGCGTTACTAGCGCTAGGGCGCTTAGGGCGGCCACACAAAACTGCGATGCCATGCGACGCCGCATCGTAGGCGATATATTCGTGCGAGCGTGTGAGAGTCCTTAAGCCGATCGTACCTTTCTATCCCTTGTTCCGCGCTCACGCTTGCACGCTCGGTTCAGGCGTGACACATTTTCGTGCGTGCAGCTGGCGTTCATCGATTTATGAGACGTTATCACGCCAAAAATAATTGTATTATCGTTCCAGTTACTCATGGATGCGCAATCGGAACAAGATGGAGGAATGGACGAACGGCATTTGGACTATGTTGGGGATGGTCATGGAACTTATATCAGGGGTAAGTATGAATATAGACTGAGTCAAACGTTGGCTTCCTAAAGAGAAAGTTCTCTTAATTTTAAAGTAAGCTAATGTTGTTCCAAACAAACTTTTCTTTATTTTTCCAAAACTGAAGAAAGTTAGATATTTATTTATTTAAAACTTTAATGCACATTTAGGTACATTAGGCGGACTTAATGCCATAAGGCATTCTCTACCAGTCGACCTTGTGGTAGTGGAACCATATTGTGGGGGTGCAATATAGAAAAAAAAACAACAGAAATCGTAGGAAAATAAAAAAAAAACTTAATGGGAGCTTACTGACAAATTAAATAAAGATATACTCACACACACACATATATATATATATATATATATATATATAAATATAAACATAGTTTATGAACTAAAATATGCATAGGAATAAAATATACACATAAATAAATAAGATTGAATAAATACAGTAGTATGAATATTTAAGCAAAAATATGTACTTGAATAAAAATATACAGTATTTATATTCGTTTTATACTTAGTGAAACTTTGAGTTGTCCTATTCATTTTTATTTAATTATTGTTTGATTAAATTATGTATTTTTATGTCACATAATTCATAGAAATTGGTACTAAAAAAACTCCATTTAGATATTTTTTTTAATCATCTACCGGAGTAATAGAACCGGCTAAAATGGGGAAAATGTTGGTCCTTCGAGCCGGATATCTTATCTTTATATATAATGATACATTTGACTCATGATAACTAATGATGAGATTAAACTTACGATAGATAAGTGCCTAAGTATTCGAGCGCGTAGACGTACAAGTTAAAATAACGCATATCTAAACCTAGGGTCACTATCTTTTGAATTACAGGTACCAAATGGCAACCACGGCCTATTCCATCGTTTCGGCATCGAAGCTGTGACCCTGGAAGGTCGCGACGCAAATGACCCCGGCGGCGCCGCCCCCCGGGTCCACGCCCTGACCTCCGCCAACTTCTACCGCCTGGGTATAGCGCTGGAGAGTGTGCTGAGGTCCCTCAACAACCTGCTGGAGAGGTTCCACCAGAGCTACTTCTTTTACCTGCTGGCTGCCACTAACCGGTTTATATCCATTGGTATGTATAATGTTTGTCTTGCAGTTTTTATAAGTTAGTTTAACTGCCTCAGTAGTGTAGTGGTAGCAGGCCACTACTACTACGCTGGGGGTTCTGGGTTCGATTCCCGAGTCGGGGACTATCAGAGATAACGGTTTAAAAATCCTTTACATCTGGTTCTATTGGGATTTTTCCATTTTCTGGAAGTTTCCCAGTACCTCGGAGTTTGGTAATGTGCCCGGAGATGGCAACAGGTTCGCCACCTGTTACATGGGCCAAAACGTAACCGGCGAGTCGTGGGTGTTTGGATGTATGCTTGAATGCATGCATTTACCTCTGCCTACCCCTTTGGGGATTACAGGCGTGAAGTTACTTTTTTTTTTCATCTTGGTTTAATAAATAAATTGGTTACAGGTCAATACATGCCGTCGCTATGTCTATTATGTGTTGCAATGTTGGTGCGAGCGTTATCTCTTTGGGTGACCATCCAAAAAGAAACCGAAGAAGACATAGACAAAGACACCAAAGACAAATCTTCAGAAGATAAGGGAAGTAAGGAGATAAATGATGAGAAGCTTACAGAAGATGAAGTACCAGAAGAAAAGGATTCCGAAAAGACTGCAACAGATGTACCAGGAGATAAGCATTCCAAGGAGATTAAAAAAGTGAAGGAAGATATTGATTTCAGTATTGTTAGTTTAGGAGCGAATTATCTATTGATACATGTTTTGGGGTATGCTGTGATGAATTCTCCTGTTATGTTTAGTTATATTGGTAAGTTTTTAGTGTAGTATATTATAATTTTTTACCTGCCTCAGTAGCCTAGTGGTAGCAGGCCACTACTACTTACGCTGTGGTCATGGGTTCGATTCCCGGGTAGGGGATATCAGAGATAATGGTGTAAAGTACTTTACCTCTGGTACTATTAGGATTTTAAAATTTTCTGGAAATTGCCCAGTACCTCGGGAGTTTGGTAATGTACCCGGAGACGTCAAAAGGCTCGCTACCTTTAATATGGGCCAATACGTATGGGGTATGCTTGAATGCATGCATAAAGTTACGTATTTTTATATTATAACTAGCTGACACGGCAAACTTCTTGTTGCCTCACAATGAAATAATGTGTAAAAAAAAGGTTTGATAGATACGGACTATTTGTATGAAAAAATGAAATTGTGGTTTTTACTATTCCTCTTCAATTTCTTCATATTTTTTTATTTTTTGATCCTTCCCTGGACTTCCAAAAATTATTCAAAACCAAAATTAGCCAAATCGTTAAAGTCGTTCTAGAGTTTTAGTGAGACTAACGTACAGTAATTGATTTTTATATATATAGATTAATTAATATTCTTTGTATGTAATCTTAATAATTGAAAATTCCTCGCGAACTCGCGATCGACGATAGTTCATGAGATTTTAAGAAGCGTATCCCAAGAGCGACAGACAAGGCATTGATGGCCAGACGGTGAATCAACCATACAAAAATGTTTTTATGTGATGGAAGTTGCAGTTCACATTCGTGTTAAGTGATGACTGCAGCCTATAGACACCCGCACAAACACCAAGGTCGAAATGCAGATGCGTTACCACTCCTGAGGCCTAAGATGTTATGCCTCTGCCGGAAATTACAGGGCCACCACCCGATCGGCACACGATAGTGCTGAACACTGCCATTTAGCGGCAAGTATATGGGGTAATGCGGTGGTGCCTACGCCCGCGAGCTTTGTCATTGTAGCTCTACCACCAGTAAAAATTAATGCATGTTGATTTGTAATGCTCAATAGTTTGTCTTGTCTACCTTCTTTAAAATGTCTCCTAAGAAAACTTGTACAAAAGTCTTCCTTTTATTTCAGGTCGAACCTACTTCGACACACCATCCGAGATATCAGTATTCTACGGTCTCGTGTCACTATCAATAATCCTAGCAGCGATCAGTCCATTCCTACTGACACTGTTCCACTCGGGTCGCATAACCCATGAAGAGATGTGCGTTATCAACATCCTGGTACTAGTGGAGCTGGCGACCGCGTGCTTGGCGATAGGCATGCACAACTTCCCACTGGGGTTGCTGATCGCAGCTCTTTACACTCCTCTCGCCCTGGTAGTCGGAGCGGTTGGGTTCGACGTTAGTATTAAGAGGTGAGTTTTTTTTTCTTATTAGCACACAGCTACATTCCGGTTATCGCCAATCGAATGGAGTAGAGAGAAAGTTGTAACGTTCATAATCGCATATGTTTCATATGTCTCTCCGCAACGTCCTAAGCCGAGGCACGGATCCGCAGGGGTCACCCTTAGGCAGTTGCGCTAACTTTTTGTTAGCGCAACTGCCTAAGGGTGACCCCTGCGATTGGCTGTCAGGCAACGACAAGATTGCGAACATTGCGTTCTATGCTAGCAAAATGCACTAATATGTTGTGAGCGTAGGTTGCCCTGAATGCGGTATCTATTAGAGGTGATCTGTGTAGATAGTAAATATATGACTGTACACTGACATACATAATAAATAATTGACTGACTATATTATACTAATTTTTACGCTGCTTAATTAAATACGAAATGTCGTTTTACTTGACACTGGCAATATGCGTAATTGTTTTATATTATTTCGCATCAACACATGCTTGTGAAATATATTTTATTTTAAAGAAAAATGGAAAGAAAAATTTGACTTCAGGCGAGACTCGAACTCGCGGCCTACTGGGAATCTAGTCCAGCCGCTCTTCCAATTGAGCTACTGAAGCCCTGCCCGATTTGTCAAATCTTTCCTTCACATTTATTGCGTTGCTTTGTGGTAGCAGCGGCGCCATCTATTACCAACTATGCTAGTTAGGCAACCGATATAATAGACTTTGCAGTTTATTGAATATCGTAAAGAAGTCGCTTTCACCCTTAATAATTGTTTTATATTATTTCGTTCGAGTCTCGCCTGAAGTCAAATTTTTCTTTAAAATAAAAAATATGTGTAATAGCAATATTAGCGATGCCATAAAAAAAAATATATATATATCGGCAGGAGGGCCTTCTCCAGTCAGGACATGTGGGTATGATTGTGGGCGTGTCTTTCCATAAGCCGATATGTTACTCATGTTTGTGGGCATCTGTAGGTGGGTACTCGAGCGGATGATGAAATAAAGCACAGGTTGGCAGAATAAAGTCGTATATTGCCAAAGATCCGCCCATTCGATTACTTCCGGCAGGGAAGAACGGGCAAGAAACCCTTCGGACCGGGCAACCATATTTATCAGGATACGATACTATTACTATCACTAGTCTTCTGCACATTTGATTCAGAACTACCCGCGTTATATCATTTTAATATCACTGACGTTCACTTTTCTAACTGGCAGCATAACTGCGCTATATTAATTCGATTCAACTGTGTGACTGACTGATCGACTGTTACTCTATGACTGACCGTCATGAACTATATTCTAGCCTTTATAAACCCGATATCGGCTAGTAACTATCCCCTCTAAGATAACAATTTCAAGAACCTACGCCGACAGTGGCGCCACCTAGAATTCTCTATTGAACAATCTACCCTAGTCATAATTAGGTTACGTCTCCGATAAACTAGATGGCGCTAGTAGTCACATTTAGGTTCCACTCCGACATATATATATATGATGACTCTCTCTCTTTCCACAGCTCGACCTACCTAATGTTACGGCGCGTGCTTTGCCTCTGCCTGAGTCCGCTGTGCGTGCTGACGGCGTGCGCGGCCGCCTACAGCCGCCGCCTGTTCCCCGAGGAGGGCCCGCTGGCCGCGGCCGGCCGGGGGCGCGACGCCGCCGTGCAGATCGTCATGTTCTCCGTTGTCGATTCCCTGGTATGTCATGTGTTTAACTGGTGGTAGACGGTTGCTCCGGTGACGGAGCTCGCGGACGTAAGGCGTAAACTATTTTTTTTACTCGTGGTAGTGCTCCAGTGACGGAGCTCGCGGGCGTAGGCACCACCGTATTACCTAACTAAACTATTTTTTTTTACTGGTGGTAGAGCTCCAGTGACGAAGCTCGCGGACGTAGGCACCACCGTATTACCTAACTAAACTATTTTTTTTTACTGGTGGTAGAGCTCTAGTGACGAAGCTCGCGGACGTAGGCACCACCGTATTACCTAACTAAACTATTTTTTTTACTGGTGGTAGAGCTCCAGTGACGAAGCTCGCGGACGTAGGCACCACCGTATTACCTAACTAAACTATTTTTTTTACTGGTGGTAGAGCTCCAGTGACGAAGCTCGCGGACGTAGGCACCACCGTATTACCTAACTAAACTATTTTTTTTTACTGGTGGTAGAGCTCTAGTGACGAAGCTCGCGGACGTAGGCACCACCGTATTACCTAACTAAACTATTTTTTTTACTCGTGGTAGAGCTTCAATGACGGAGCTCGCGGGCGTAGACACCACCGCATTACCTAATATACTTGCCGCTAAATGGTAGTGTTCAGCACTATCGTGTTCCGGTCAGGTAGTAATGTACGGCCCTGTAATTTCCGGCACAGAGGCATAACACCTAATGCCTCAGGAGTGGCAGCGCGTCTGCATTTTGACCTCTAGTCATTGTGTGGGTGTTTATAGGCTGCAGTTATCACTTAACATCAATGTGAACTACACGCTTGTTTGCCACTTTAATTACATTAAAAAAAAAATTGCGTCCGGTGGCAATTGCCGCGGGGGCAACTGGGAATATATCATCTATCTGCCGCAGTGTTCAGCACTATCGTGTTCCGGTTAAATGGTAATGTATGGCTCCGTAATAATTACAAAGACATGCCCACTTAGGTCGTGGGTGGCAACTAGGGATTGTAATCCCGCAGCTTCTTCAATCCCGCGGAATTGATATGCGGGATTGATCAATTCCGCGCGGATCCCGCGGGATCCCGCATTTTAGAAATTTTGTCCATAAATCAGTAGAAACTTCAGGTTTTAGTTATAGTTAGAGGGTTATAGTTTCGCCAAGTCCGTCTGTCCGTCTGTCTGTCTGTCCTCCCGCGGTTTATAGCAAAAATATTGGTAACAGAGACTTGAAATTTGGCACAAGTATACACCTTGATCAAAAAAGGTAGAATAAAAACATGAAAAAGAAATATTTAGGGTACCTGCCCTACATCTAACGCGCGGATAATTGTTTTTTTTGTTAGAGTCAAGTGTCCCCCCCCCTCTACCAACTAAACGGTTGTTGATTCATTATATGTAGCTACTATTGCCGTAACGTTTGAATTTCTATCAACAACCAACAATCTACATATAATGAAATTATATGTAGCTACTAGTACAATAGTAGCTACATATAATTTCATTATATGTAGCTACTATTTCCGTAACTAGCGGCCCGCCCCGGCTTCGCCCGCGCTGCTCCGTTCATATTAGTCATAGCGTGATGTTATATAGCCTATAGCCTTTCTCGATAAATGGGCTATCTAACACTGAAAAAACTTTTCATATCGGACCAGTAGTGCCTGAGATTAGCGCGTTCATTCAAACAAACATAATTCTTCAGCTTTATAATATTAGTATATATTAAAAGGAAAACTACCACACTTAAGTTGGCCTTACAAGTTTGCGAGTAATACGGCCAAATACTCTAACGTTACTTAAATCTAAGTGGGACTTAGGTCTTCTGTCTTTATAAAACACGTTCAAACGATAGAGATAGCGCACATTTGAGCGTTGCTTAAAATTGAGTGACGTTTTAGTATTCGGCCCATAGTCGATCATATGTATTTTACTCGAAAATTTTGAAGAACTCCATAGAATTTTTTTTTTTCATTATATTATTCAAGCTTAAGAACGACGGAACTGCGCGTGGCCCGACACGCACTTGACAGGTTTTTAAAAATAGAGTTTTAATTTAGTACATTTTTTTAGCATTAGACAGAAAGAATTGAGGTGTTTTTTTAGGTGAGTTTTAAGTGAAAAGTTCATAAATGTCGATCTTTATTCCGAAAACTAATTATACATATACAACACTACTATTTTCAAATATTAGGTTTTAAACATACTTTTTTTGAATTATATTTGGTAGTATTTGGCAACATATTTATTTTATATTAAATTAAATTTATGCGTTTTCTAAAACGTCTCCTATAAAAGACCTAAAGATGTAGTGGTCAAGAACACAAAACGAATGAAATACAATATTACAACTAATTAAAAATAATACTTTTATCTCGCACGCACGAAGCCCATCATAGTATTTTAATAAAAGTCTGATTACACGATGACAATTTTGCTGTCATGAATATCTTAAACAAAAAGTTTTGTGATACCTTATGGTCGAGGAGGGCAATGGCTGTCACATGCGTCATACTCGTGAACGGGTGCTGTTGGTGGGGACTGGTCTGTTCTGGTTTGCAGGAGCTACATCACATTTAGTAGATAGCAGTTTATTTGCATCTACTATGGACGTTCACATTCTTTGATTTTTCACGATAATTTGTACTAGATTTAAGCTCTCATTTAAAAGAGCTCTTACTGAGTTTGTTGGGTAGCGGAGTTCTTCTCAGTAGTGACTGCACTTGGAACTCTGCTAAGTGAATAACTTTGATCTTGACGAATAAGTTTTTCTTTTTCTTCATTTATCATCATTGAAGGAATTGAAAAATTTTGTGATTATTATGCTTTAACTAAGTAGTTTAAATTCTATTTTTTAATTTACTATTGACATATGATTTTGCTTTACTTTATGTAATGGTTATTCACTCTAGGTATTTTATATTTCTTGACGTTTTGAAAGTATCTGTAAAGATCTATTCGAAATAAAAATATTTTTTATTTCTATTTCTATTTCCTGCTTCTGGGTTTTCCTTCTGTCTTATTCTACAAAAAAAATGTACTATAATAAAATATGTCTCACATATTATTACAAATTATTGTTTTCTGACAACATATAAATTAAGTAAGTGAAAAATATTTAGTAAGCAAATCAGTTCTATATGACCTTAATTTTTAATATGTTTGGCATTAAGTTTTATTTAATTTTAACCTGACATCTAAAAACAGATTACCTTACGTAATCAATCTTATTAATAATGAGATAAAAACAGATTACCTTACGTAATCAATCTTATTAATAATGAGATTTAGAATGAATTTGTGCTCTCTCGCAAAACTTCAGGAACGTTTCAGCAGCTAATTTAAATTTGCGGGATCCGCGGATTCGCGCCTTGTAGGTGCGGGATCCACATGATTTATAAGAGGCGCGGGATCCCGCGGGATTGCGGGATCCCACTTTGCGGGATTGCAATCCCTAGTGGCAACGCATCTGCATTTTAACCTCTGGTCCTTGTGTGGGTGTCTATAGGTTGCAGTCATCACTTAGCATCAATGGGAACTGCATGCTTGTTTCTCACCTTCATGACATAAAAAAAAGTCGCAACTGCCTAAGGGCGGGAGACCGTGTGGATCCGATCCTCGGCTAGGGCGATGCGGAGAGACGGAACACATGCGATTAGGGGTGGAGAGCGGACTAGCTTGATAGGCAATCGGACAGCTATGGAAAATAAATGTAAACTATGATTAGAATGAATGTTTGTAAAATAATACGATGACTCATTAAATATTTTCGTGAAATTTTAATCATTTATATTTTTAAATTGCAAAATAAAATATAATAATTTTAATATGTTTTATCTGTGCTCCATGTTGAACGAAACATCAATCACAGGACGTGACGTCATATGTTTGTACAACAAATATTTAACACAAGTGATACTTTGATTTATTGGCTCTTTTTTTTTGGGTATTTTCTACTCTACGTTATTTACACGAAAACTAAGTTATACGAATTTCAACAAAATTAATTTGCACTTGGTTAGTCGTATGGAATTAAAAGATTCACTTTGATTGCAAACAGTTGACGTCACATTGTTCCGAGTCATTTGGCACCGTTTACGCGGCATTTTTGAAATTATAAAATGTATGTGTACTTTCTGGTATTTAAACATGTTTAAATATTTTTTTTATGGCTTAATAAACGTATAAAGAATAATTTTAGAGTCATTCTCAAAAGTTGTCCGATTCCCTATTAATGGGTGATTGTTTTTGTTTTGTTTTTCCCCAATAACACATGCGAGTGCAATATTTTTGAAGAAAAACGCCGAAGAATTCTCTTAACATACACACAAAAAAAACATACAGGCGATTTTTTTTATGTAACGCAAGTGGCAAACAAGCATGCAGTTACCATTGATGTTAAGTGATCACTGCAGCCTATAAACACCCACACAATGACTAGAGGTCAAAATGCAGATGCGCTGCCACTCCTGAGGCATTAGGTGTTATGCCTTTGTGCCGGAAATTACAGGGCCGTACATTGCTTTGTACGTAATTGACTGCAGCCTGTAGACACTTACACAAAGACCAAGATCAAAATGCAGATGCGATACCACTCCTGAGGCCTAAAATGTTATGAATCTGATAATCTCCTCCTTTTTGAAGTCGTTTAAAAATGGAAAGAAAAATTTGACTTCAGATGGGGCTTGAACCCGCGACCACTGGGAATCTAGTCCAGCCGCTCTTCCAATTGAGCTACCGAAGTCCACGCCTGATTGTCCAATTTTTTCTTCAATAAATTCTACATCAATAAACTTTATTACATTGCCTTGGGATGGCAGTAGCGACATCTATTGCCGACAATTAATATAACAGATAAATAATAGGTTGGGGAAAAAGTCTTTTCGCATTATAGTATGTATGAACTTGTAATAAGATCTCTTTGGCTGTAGTATTTGTATCTAGCTGGTTTTGGTATCATTGAAAGTTAAAATTTTAAAGAACATAATTCCAAATTCAAATTAGGCAAATGTGTGATTTTCATTTGTTTTTCGTACTGTCAGGATGAGTGAATCTAATGAAGAAATTCGATACATTTTAAAATTTTACTACAAAAAAGGTAAAAATGCAAGGCAAGCCGCGAAAAAAATTTGCGATGTTTATGGACCTCGTGCAGTGTCTGTGAGAGTAGCATAAATTTGGTTTAAGCGTTTTCAATCCGGAAATTTTGATTTCAAAGATGCACCGCGCTCTGGTCGCCCTATTACGGATAAAATGGATGCCATTTTTGAAAAAGTGGAGCAAGATCGACATATCAGTAGTTACGACGTAGCTGAAGAACTGAGAATTGATCAAGAAACAGTTTTGGCGCATTTGAAAAAAGCTGGGTACAAAAAAGCTCGATATTTGGGTACCTCACGAGCTCACTGAAAGAAACCTAATGAACCGTGTACTCATTTGTGATTCTTTATTACGACGTAAAGAAACCGCATCATTTTTGAAGAAGCTGATAATTGGTGATGAAAAGTGGATCACGTACGACAAGAACGTGCGAAAAAGGTCGTGGTCAAAGGCCGGTCAGGCTTCACAGACTGTGGCGAAACCCGGGTTAACTCGCAATAAGGTGATGTTGTGTGTGTGTGGTGGGATTGGAAGGGCATTATTCATTATGAGCTATTACCACCAGGCAGGACTATCGATTCTGAACTCTACTGCGAACAACTGATGAGATTAAACAAGAAGTTGAGAGAAAGCGGCCGGAATTGATTAACAGAAGGGGTGTGGTGTTTCATCATGATAACGTTAGACCTCACACATCTATAGCCACTCAGCAAAAATTAAGAGAGTTTGGCTGGGAGGTGTTAATGCATCCGCCGTATAGTCCTGACCTTGCACCTTCAGATTTCCACCTGTTTAGGTCTCTTCAGAATTCTTTATGCAATGTTAGGTTAACATCACGAGAGGACTGCCAAATCCACTTGTCGCGGTATTTTGATGAGAAGTCCCAAAATTTTTATAGCAATGGTATCATGTCCCTACCTACAAGATGGCAAAAGGTTATCGAACAAAATGGTACATACATACTTTAGTTAAATTTAAATAAACTGTATTAAAAAATGTTTTGAATTAGCTTAAAAAATGCGAAGAATCTTTTTACCCAACCTAATATAACAGACTTTTTTTTATTGTGTAATGGCATCGCTATTGCGCATATTGCCAGTGTCAAGTAAAATGATATTTCGTATTCTCAAGCAGCGTAAAAGTAAGAGTCAGTAGGTCAATTATAAGTCAGTCAGTCAGAGTCACAGTCAGTAATTCGAGTAAAGCGATGGCTACTTTACCAGAACGTTTCAAATGAAGTTTTGGAGGCAAACTGAAAAGCCGTGTTTTCGCACTGTTATTCTATTTCACTATACACGGGCACTGTAATAAGCCTATATCAAACAAAATACCACCAACTTTATTTAATATAACTCAAAAATACACTAAGAAAATGAAATAAAATAAGAGCACCACACGCCTCTTTCAAGGTTCCCGCCAAAACTTCTATAACAGTCTTTGCAGTTTATTAATTATTTAATGAGTGATATTTGTTACAGATTTACGGTAATTGGTTGTTCAGCGTGGCGACGACGATCATCTTCCCCACGTGGCTGATATTTTGGCAAATTCTGTGTAACAGGGTGGTAATTCATTAAAACCAAAGACGCTGTATTATTTAGTGCAAATACAAAAGTATTCCAGTAATATTCTGTTTTATTTGTGTTTATAAAATAAATCAGTTTTTTTAAAGTAACATAACTAGCAAATGAGCTTGCTCATGGATTGTAAATGAATAATGCAGCCTGTAGACATCTACATTATTAAATGTAAATGAATAATGCAGCCTGTAGACATAGACATATATATTAACCAGGAGTTTGCAGTCCAGCCAGTAATTTATAGCCCTTATAGTCTAAGATCCGAATCTAGGGTCCTCACCTATCTGTTTACCGAATGAAACATTGTTTTATCAAATTTCATACATAAAAAAAACGTCTTGCATATACTGCCTATCAAAATATGTTTATAGGTATCATTAAAGATTTTTTTTTAACAAGTTTCACCCCATTTTTAACCTATCAAATGTATTAAAAACTAAAAGTTTCAGACGTGTAAAATAGGTCTATGATGTATTGCCTACTTATTTACGTACATGGCTACCTGGCAAGCCGGTATAAACGGGTACTTAAGTGAATATAGGTGACTGCACCGATCTGTGAATGAACCTCATTTTATGTTTAAAACTTTTAGTTTCAAACACATTTTAATGGTTAACTAATGGGTGAAACTTGCTACTAGTAACGTAATACTACTTTATAGGACTATTTTTGGCAAAGACTTTCACTAAGTAGATAAAATGGTCGAACTGCATCGATGAAGCATCAGAGTTTTGGTGCCTGAGTAGAATTTTACCATAACCGATTCCGTGCGGATAGCATCATAGTGGTTATCTTTTGTGTAAGGCCGGTTGCCACCGCTTGGAGCCAAAAAATAACTCATAAAACTCGAATAAATTGGTTTTGCTACTAAACTCGAATAAATCGGTAGACTCGAATAAATTAGTTTGCTACCAATTTATTCGAGTTTAATGCGCATAGGGCTCTCGGCCTAAATACATTTACATAATAACAAATGTCTAATTTTGCGAACCTACGCCTATTACGATTCATTTAGAATCTCTAGCAATTGGACATGTAAAACTCATCTATTGACGACGCAATCAAGCATTACTTAAGATCATAAACGTGATATCTCAATACTCGTAAGACAGCCAAACTGCGTCTTACTTCAGCAATAAAAAATGGATTTTACCTTATTTTTTTTTACTCGTCATGCTGATCTGAATCCTATTAGGATAACATATCCATAGTAAGTATTTTACTATCTCTTTGAACATATCTTTCAAAGTATTTGTCATACTAGTGGCCTGCACCGGGTGCAACCCATTCGGGGGTCACCCTTTCTTTAAATAACCCAAATACGAGCTGGAATCAATACTGAGCGCGAAAGCGGAACACAAAACTCAATTTCGCATTTACAGTACCAGGGGGCGCCAGGGGCAGAATATGCTCAAATAAGGGGGCTACGCCACTGCATCGACCGATTCCTCAGCGTGTAAGTGGCCCGGTGGTAAAGCACCAGTGACTGAGTTCGCAGGCGTAGGTCATTAAGTACCTAATTTATGTATGTATCTTCACGCCAGGTTCCTAACGGGGTAGGCAGAGAGTGTAGAGCGCCAGATATCCCGGTTCTGACAAACCTCTCGTCTACCTTCATCATTCTCTTCATACATGCAGGCCGATTCTTAAAACTTTTGACCCCACCATTAGACAGAACTCGACCTATTTGGACATGGTAGGTCAGTCTTGCTCTTCCTGGGCCTCTGCAACCATCCTCATTCGCATTGTATATCTGTTTAGTCATTCGCTCATTCGACATTATTTCTATTTGCTCGAACCTAATTTACCTAATTTACTTGCCGCGAAATGGTAGCGTTCAGCGTTATCGTGTTCCGGACAGGTGGTAATATACGGCTCTATAATAGGTATCCGATACACAACTTAGAAACCAATACATAACATAACATAATAGACATTTGCTAACCTCTCCCAACAAGGTTTTACAAATATCACATAGAAAATGTGTAATAATATATATTATATTTATATATATATATATATGTAAAGAAATACTATTTCTTTCTTCGCACTCTGTGTGTTTACTTACCATGAAGTTTGGTTATAGTTTTTAACTTTTTAATTGTCTGATTTTAAAGAAGAAACGAATTCAGAATGTCAGATGACAGATTTAAATATGAGTTGATTGACAATTGGATAATCAATGAAAATTTTAATATTATATTATTTTATGTTTTAAAAGTGAAAGAATAAACTTTCATTGTCGTTTCTTCTTTACAGGTTTGAGTTCATATTGTTTTATATTACCTAAATAAAATAGTCTCTGTATAAAAAAAACTAACAATAAATCTTCTTTACAGCAACACAAGGTTTATTTCTTTCATGTATGTTCAGACTTATAAAACGACAATTTTGTTTATAAAAAGATGCAAATGGAGCAGTTACGTTTTGAATTCACGATTTTACCGGCGAATGATGGAAAATCTAATATTTGTTGTGTAACCTCAATCACAACTAAAGATGAAAAAAAATTTGCTATACCAGAGGAATTACAGTCTGTTGGATTTCACGAAGCATTAATTGAGACAGCTGTGTACAACAAAGTAAAAAATAGTTTAAAGAAAAGACATCAGACACGAAGAGTTTGGATAACTATGACAGATAAATTACGAGAAATTTACATAGATGCTGATGGTAACTTACAATTTGGAGAACAATATCTGGAGGAAATTGAACATAACCGAGCATCTGAAGAACAAATTAGAGATTCGAATTTATTGGAAGAAATGTTTACAAAGTTAATAGAAAATACACATGATTTAAAAAAACAGAATCTGAAATATGTCGCAGAGAAGTTTGTGATTGAGAAATTTACGAGCAAAAACTCGAATGCAAGGCAATGGATTGACATTTTTGAGAGAGAATGTTCTCGCTTCGGTATTATGAAAGATGAACAAAAAATTGAGATTCTCCGACTATTTATGGATAAAAGTTGTGTTGATTGGTACAGCTCAATGATTATAAAATTAACACTCAACTCAGAGTGGATAGTTTGGAAAGAAAAGTTGTGCGAGTCATTTGCAAACCAAAACTGGAACCAAGTGACCTATGCATTGTTATTTAAATATAAGGATGGTTCATTAGTGGACTATGCCATTAAAAAGGAAAAACTTTTATTGGACATGAGAAATTCAATTGATACAGGTACACTGGTGGATCTGATAGCGGTAGGTTTGCCAAGTTTTGTATTAGAGAAGATAAATAGAGAAGCAATGAACGATATAGTATGTTTATTCAATGAGGTGAGAAAGTATGAACATTTGGTAAATAAAAATAGGAATGGAACGTACAGAAAGTATGAAAATCAAAGGATAAATATTACAAATGAAGGACGTTATCCATGCAAAATATGCGTAAAATTAAATAAAGGGGTTCGCTATCATTCCGAAGCTGCATGCTGGTTTAGAGTTAGAGAAGATGATAAATTAAATAAAAGATATATTAAACATGTAAATAATTCAGTGATTGAAGCAGAGTTAAATGAAACAGAACAAAAAAACTAGTAGTGACACCATTAATTAAGATCAAACTACTGTTAAATAATAAATTAGAAATTTATGGAGTATACGATTCAGGTTCAAATGTATCTCTAATTAATTCCAAATTACTAAAACTAAATACAAAAGGACATAACTCGAATGAAGAAAATATAGTAACAATTAATGGTGTCCAAAAAACAAGTGGTTTGACAAATTTAAAAATAAAAATTTTTGAAATAGAAGAAAATGTGGATGTGTACATCATTGACGAACACAAATTCAGATATGATTTCTTAATAGGATTAGATATGATAAAGAAATACAAGCTAGTACAAAATGAGGAGTTAAAAATAACTCAGAAACAATACTTACATGAAAAGAATAGTAAAAAAACGGAGAAAAAGATAGACGAAGGTGAAAATGAAGGTAATAAATATGAAAACGAAAACAAAATTAATTTTAATGAACATATCAAAGAGGAGGAATTTGAAATAAAGGTTGGTCATTTAGATGATGATAAAAGGGAAGAAATAAATAAGCTAATACAACAATATCAATCAGTTTTTGCCAAAAACAAGTATGACGTGGGAAAGGTTAAAGGATATGAAGCAAGAATAGATTTATTAATGGACAAATACTGCAGCAAGAGGCCATACAGATGCACTATAGAAGACAAAAAAGAGATAGCAGAACAAATAGCCGAATTATTGGATAATGCGCTTATAGAAGAATCTTATAGTCCATTCGCAGCACCAGTAACTTTGACATTTAAAAAGGAAGAAAATAAAAAATCAAGGCTCTGTATAGACTTCAGGGATTTAAATAAAATTGTAGTTCCTCAGGCTCAACCCTTCCCATTAATTGACGATTTAATGACAAAAACAAGAAATTGCAAATTTTTTACAAGCTTAGACGTTAATTCAGCTTTTTGGTCTATACCTCTACGAGTAGAGGACAGGAAGAAGACAGGGTTTGTAACTCAAGAGGGACACTTTCAATGGACTTGCCTACCATTTGGTTTGAAGACTGCTCCAGCAATATTTCAAAGAATATTGTGTAACATACTTAGAAAATATAAACTAACCGATTTTGCTGTCAATTATATAGATGACATCCTGATATTTTCAAACTCATTTGATGAACACATAAGTCACTTGAAACAGTTACTAGAAGCAATTCAAATGGAAGGATTTCGACTAAAATTTATAAAATGTACATTTGCATCAGATTCGGTAAAATACCTGGGACATATCATTCAATATAATTCTATCCAACCACTGAAGGACAATCTCATTTCGATAAAAGAATTTCCAGTACCAAAAACACAGAAGAATATTCGACAATTTTTGGGAAAAGTAAACTTTTACCATAAATATATACCAAGGAGCGCAATAATTCTTGACCCATTACATAATTTGCTAAGAAAAAATCAAAAGTTTGTTTGGTCTGAAGAATGTCAAAATGCGTTTGAAAAAATAAAGTCTCTTGTGTTCACAGCCAATACTAGAAATTTATGATCAAAATCTACCAATAAATATTTATACTGATGGTTCTCTGCTGGGTGTTGGAGCAATTTTAAAACAAGTACAACTAGATGGTAAAGAAAAACCAGTAGCCTATTTTTCAAAAAAACTGAATGGAGCGCAAAAGAAGAAAAAGGCAATATATTTAGAATGCTTAGCTATTAAAGAAGCACTAAGATATTGGCAGTACTGGCTGATAGGTAAATCGTTTACAGTCTACACAGACCATAAACCATTAGAAAACATGAACTTAAAAGCTAGAACAGACGAAGAACTAGGTGATTTGACTTATTACCTTTCACAATATGATTTTAAAATCAAATATTCCCCTGGAAAAGATAATTTAGAAGCGGACTGTTTAAGTCGGAATCCTGTATTAGAACCAGAGGATAATCTAGAAGAACAACTGAAAGTTGTGAACTTAATTACATTAGAAGATATTGTAATAGATCAGAATCAAAATAAAGAAATACAGAGAAACAATAATAAAATAATAAAAAAACACAATTTATACTTCAAAAGAATTAGGAACAAAGAGAAAATAATAATAACAGAAGAATTCAGTATTAAATTTATAAAGCGAATACATGAAGATCTATGTCACATTGGAGTGGGACAAATGCTAACGACTATTAGTTCACTGTACGCAACAAAAAATTTAACGAAAAATATTAAAAATGTTTGTAGGAATTGTGAAATTTGCATAAAAAACAAAACAAGAGGACAACACAAATACGGATTAATGTCATATTTAGGCCCAGCGACAAGACCCTTTGAAATAGTATCAATAGACACAATTGGAGGTTTTGGTGGTTCTAGATCAACCAAGAAATACATACATCTTTTAGTGGACCACTTCACTAGATATGCATTTATTATAACATCAAAAACCCAGGGTGCACATGACTTTATAAAGCTAATAAATAAGGTCGCTGAAACCGAAGAGATTGGGATGCTCCTTACCGACCAGTATCCAGGAATAAACTCTAAAGAATTCAAGAAATTCCTTACTGACAAACAAATAACAATAATTTTTACAGCAGTGAATGCACCGTTTTCTAATGGCCTAAATGAAAGGTTGAATCAAACGATAGTTAACAAAATTAGATGCAAGATCAATGAAGATGGAGAAAACAGAGCGTGGACTACAATAGCACATGAATGTGTAGAAAAATACAATCAGACTAACCACTCAGTAACTGGCTATGCACCATGTTATTTGCTATACGGAACAGATGTTAAGGTTTTACCAAAAGAACTACAACAAGGAGGTATAAATAGTGACTGGATCGGAGATAAGAAAACAGCGCTTAATAATACCTTGAAATCACATTACTATAACAAAATGAGGTATGATAGGAATAGAAAACAAAGAGAATTCAGTGTGGGAGATCTAGTATATATAGAAAATGGGAATAAACTAAATAGGAAAAAGCTAGATGAATTGAGAATTGGACCATATAAAATAATTAAAAAGAAATCTAATACAATTTACGAGATAGATACAGGACATAGAAAAACAGAGTCAAATCTTTTTCATATCACAAAACTAATTCCAGTACAGATAACAGAGGATGAGAATGTGCAAGTATCAAATGGAGAACTGGAGTGAAAATTCACGGGTGAATTTACTTCCCCATGGGGGGAGATGTAAAGAAATACTATTTCTTTCTTCGCACTCTGTGTGTTTACTTACCATGAAGTTTGGTTATAGTTTTTAACTTTTTAATTGTCTGATTTTAAAGAAGAAACGAATTCAGAATGTCAGATGACAGATTTAAATATGAGTTGATTGACAATTGGATAATCAATGAAAATTTTAATATTATATTATTTTATGTTTTAAAAGTGAAAGAATAAACTTTCATTGTCGTTTCTTCTTTACAGGTTTGAGTTCATATTGTTTTATATTACCTAAATAAAATAGTCTCTGTATAAAAAAAACTAACAATAAATCTTCTTTACAGCAACACAAGGTTTATTTCTTTCATGTATGTTCAGACTTATATATATATATAATCATGCGAATGTAAATGGTTTCAGAGGCCCAGAAAGACAAAGACTGACCTACTATGACCAAATAGGTCGAGTTCTGTCTGATGGCGAATCGGCGTGCATGTATGAAATGAATGATGAAGGTAGATGAGGCACGGGAGGTGTGTCAGGACCGGGATATCTGGCGCTCCATACTCTCTGCCTACCCCGTTAGGGACCTAGCGTGAAGATACATACATACATAAGGAAAATTACAAAGTATTGGAAGAATAATGTATCACATACCTACCTTTAAATAGAAGAAGACTGGTGCCTGAAAAAAGTGAGACAAAATCTCACTTGAGATGCAGGTCACCAGCCTCTCACCGCGCTGTATGCTTTATTTTACATTTTCCATCTCATAATTACTTTTGTGGTAAACAGTTTACATGAGCAATATGAGGACAATTTTCGAAATAGACAATATGAGCAACGCATTTACTGGTGGTAGAGCTCCAGTGACGGAGCTCACGGGCGTAGGCACCACCACATTACCTAATATACTTGCCGCTAAATGGTAGTGATCAGCACTATCGTGCTGCGGTCAGGTAATGTACGGCCCTGTAATTTAGGGCACAGAGGCATAATACCTTAGGCCTCAGGAGTGGTAACGCATCTGCATTTTGACCTTGGTCTTTGTGTGGTTGTCTATAGGCTGCAATAATAAAAAAAATCTGCATTGAGATCTCTGGTTTGCTCAAAGTGAATTGTATGCTTAGGTATTTGCCACTTCTTGTCATAAAAACCGGTCAAGTGCGTGTCGAGACACGCGCAGTGTAGGGTTCCGTAGTTTTTAGGTTTGAAAGTGTAATTTAAAAAAATCTATATAGGTATATAATAAAACAGTAAAATCCGCGTGTCTGTACATTGTATATATTTACGAAAAACCAATTGGGGGCGATGTTAAAATAGTATTAGAACACTTTTCAATGATTTTTAATTTTTTTGTCTGTCTGTTTGTCACTTTGTCCAGGCTAATCTCCGAAGATACTGGACGGATTCGAACGAAACTGTGGTGTATAGATACTAAGCAACATTTAGACTACTTTTTACTGCGGGAAAATCACTAATTCCCACGGGAATCTCTACATTTAATTTCATTTTCCTATACAAATAGTCCGTATTTATCAAACCTTTGACACATTATTTAATTGTGAGGCAATACGAAGTTTGCCGGGTCAGCTAGTAAATAAATATTTTCTATGGAGTTGTTCAAAAATTTCGAGTATTAGATACATTTTTTAAAAAGATTTTTATTTTTCTATTGCCGTAACGTTTGAATTTCTAACAATAACCGTTTAGTCGGGGGAGGACACTTGTACGAAAATTGGCCCTTTAAAGCTTAATAAGTCACAAACAGTTATCTGAATCGAAAAATGATGTTTCCACACCCCTAACATTTTTGAAAGACCTCTTCAACGATATCCCACACTATTTAAATAAAACGAAAAATAAAAAAAATATCTGCGCGTTACATGTAGGGGAGGTACCTACTCCTAAATAAAAAAAAAACATGTTTTTATTCTACCACTTTGTCGGCGTGATTAAGTTGTATACTTGTGTCAAATTTCATGCCTCTAGTACCAATAGTGTTTGCGCTAAACCGAGGACGGACAGACGGACAGACGGATAGACGGACAGACGGACAGACGGACAGACGGACAGACGGACAGACGGACAGACGGACAGACGGACAGACGGACAGACGGACAGACGGACAGACGGACAGACGGACAGACGGACAGACGGACAGACGGACAGACGGACAGACAGACAGACGAACATTGCGAAACTATAAGGGATCCTTGTTTACTACGGAACTCTAAAAAGGTGATAACTGTAGTTAAATTAGTAAAATAGGTACTTATAAGGTAGTCTATTTTCGTAGGCAAACGTCTGGAATTACATAAATAGATTGACGTGTCCAAGCTAAATAATAAAAAGATCAGCCCCATTGTCAGCATCTTAAAAAAAAAACAAATAAGTCATTACGTTTACCATCGTGACTTGCGCGAAGTTCGGATAGCGCAGTTTTTAGGGTTCCACGAGAAACGGGTTTGTTTACGGCTCTGTGACTTATTTCACAACTAAGAATTTTTGATTTTTTTTTTTTTATGTCTGAAGATTGACAGACAAGCAAACGGGCCACCTGATGGTAAGTGGTCACCGTCGCCTATGAACATTTGCAACACCAGGGGAGTTGCCAACGCGCTGCCAGCCCTGAAGGACTCTTTTGACGCCATTTTTGAAGAACCCCATATTGTAGCACCTAGGGAACACCTCAGAGGGAAGTTCGTTCCACAATTTACACGTTCTGGGCAGGAACGAACGTGAAAACCGCACCGTTGAGCACTGCCAGGTGTCCAGTCGGTGTGGGTGGAACTTCTCTCTTCGGCGGGTAGTGCGGTGTAGGAAAAGAGACGGTGGCACCATGTCAAACAGTTCAGCGGAGCACTCATCATTGTAGATGTGATGTAACGATGATGGCAAACAAGCATGCTGATAACATAGATGTTAAGTGATGTCTGCAGCCATCTACACAAACACCAGTTGCAATCAAAATGCAGATGCGTTGCTACCCCTGAGACCTAAGTTGATGTCTCTATGATAGTTATTACGGGGCCATACATTACCATCTAACCAGAACATGATAGTGCTGAACTACTACTATTTGGGGGCAGATGGATTAGGTAATGCGGTGGTGCCTATGCCCTCGAGTCCCTTCACTGGAACTCTACTACCATTTTACATCTAGATACTTTTTTATGTAGGTAATCAAAGTGGCAAACAAGCATGCCGTTCACATTGATGTTAAGCGATTACTGCAGCCTATAGACACTGATTACTGCACCCACACATAGAACAGAGGTTAAAATGTACAGTCCTGAGGCGTAAGGTGTTATGCCTCTGTGCCGGAAATAACAGGGCCGTACATTACCACCTGACCGGAGAACGATAGTGCTGAACACTACCATTTAGCGGCAAGTATATTAAGTAATGGATTTCTACCACCAGTAAAAAATAAATTTGACAAAAATAATAAATTGGCATTATCGACGGACTGACTGCACTGCCTATAGGTAGCAGGCCACTACACCAGGGCCTTGGGTTCGATTCCCGGCTCGGGGTTATCAGAGATTAAGGTGTATACTTGTGCCAAATTTCAAGTCTCTAGTACCAATAGTTTTTGCGCTAAACCGAGGACGGACAGACAGACAGACAGACGGACATGGCGAAACTATAATGGTTCCTTGTTTACTACGGAACCTTAAAAAAGATGATTAACATAGAAAGCTATTTCTTCTTTGCAGGTAACCACATACCAGGAAACTACTAGTCATTATAAAGTCACCAATTTGCTAGGATTACATTATCATTTTTTTTTATAGTGACAAGAGACAGTTTGCATTCGAACTTACTTCAGATACTTCGGAGTCTCGCTTCAACCATGTCGGTTATTAACCAAGTGTTAGGCACTTTTATGGGTATGTATTTGTAATCAGTTTATTCATAGAAATAATTTCATACGATTAAGTTCTTGAAGAGCGCTTTCATATCGTGTTATTTAAAATTACTTATTCACTAAACTAAAATGATTTTGAAATCAACCCGACGCGACCTAACTAGGAAGTTAACACTAGGTTTATTATGTTGCGTTTTATTTTTGGGATCCGTTTATTTTCAAAGGTGTTCAGTCTTTAAAAATGTTTGAGAACCACTGGCCTAACATAACTACCGCCAAATTTTAATGATCGTGATCTATTTAGAGGGTAGGTAATGTATGCCCCCGTAATCAAGGCGGTACAACTTCGAAAAAGAGGTCAATCGTCGACTCCAACTCGGTTGGGCAGCGTTCGGGAAGCTAAACATCTTAACTTAACTTTACTTTAGAAGCCCATTTCCTGTCAAGCGGATTTGTGTCCGCACGCGGGTGTGGCCCGCATGCGTGTTACAAGGATCCCATCGTTTCATACAATCTTTTCGTTTGATGCGGGCACACCCGCTTAACAGGAAAAAGGCCCTAAGAAGAAGGTCTTAGTCCAGTGCGTGTTGTCATACTGAGTGATGACATACGGAACTGAAAATAATCGCAAAACTTTGAGTTTGATTTTCCCCTTAACTGTAACCTTATCAATTGCCTAGTTAGCACTCCTGTATAAATAAAACACTATGGAGTCAATTTATCCTTAAGATTTATTTCTTAACTAGCTGTTGCCCGTTTTATAAATAACTAAGTAGCCCATATTCTTTCTCAAAGTCAGCTCTATCTCTGTACCAATATCAATTTCATTAAAATCGGTTCAGTCGTTTGGACGTGAAAAGGTAACAGACAGACAGACAGACAGAGTTACTTTCGCATTTATAATATTAATAATAAATAATATAAATATAGTAGGGGGGAAGTAGGGATTATTTTACACGTTGTAGAATGAATTTCTTCTTACAGCAAGCTACTGCTGCATGCCACTGGGGATGATTTTCACGTGGCCCTCCTCCACTTTCCAACTGTTCGGTTCAACCAACACGACCCTGAACAGACCCATGACCCCGACTGAATTGTCTCTGTTCGGGAGTATATCAACCTTCAGCGCTCTGATCAGCACTCCATGCACGGGCATCCTGATAAATAGACTGGGAAGAAAGTATGCTTGCGTTTTGCTGGGGTTGCTGCAATTGGTAAGTTGTTACCCTTTTTGGGGGTCGTCTACCTATCGAACCATTTTTATGTCCATTTGTAGCCTCTTTAGGCTGCCTGTCCATTGACGCGGAGGAAGGCGGCGGAGATGAGCGAGCGAGTACTGCGGGGCGGACTTGCGGACTCTGTTTGTCCATTGACGCGGAGGGAGACACCGGTGCGGAGCCAGCGAGTATGCGGAGCGAACTTGCGGACTGTGCGAGTTTGGTGGACGATCTGTTAAGTCACTCCCCCGCCTCGCACAGCCGCCTCGCTCCGCACGCGCCGATCCTAAAAAGTATGATTCTTAAAACCTGCTCGCAAATCCAAGTCCACTGGAGATGAGCGGATTGGCGCTTTGGGCAATAACATGCGACCTTAAAAGCAGTAGTGATAATCTGACTGATGCTCTTGCTTTCGTAGGTGATAAACAACCAATAATGGTAGATTGTTTATGTTATTGTTATTGCTCTTAAAGTTTCGAGTCTTTCGAGTTCATTTTTCATGACAATTTTTATGTAGGCGGCGCGTTACTTGAGGAGGAACAGGTGGAAGTGAACTCCGACGAAAAGAGAGGATCCTCCGACCAGGCGAGGTGGTAGTGCCTGGCGGGCCGCGGCCCAACGATTGACCTTGGGAAACTTCCCATACAACTGACCACATCGCACATGAGAAATCTTCGCATGTGCGATGTAATTCGATTGCACGCCATCTATCGTACTAGACAAGTACTGGGAGGTTTCATCTGTGTTCCACTAGTTGGCGCCTTAATTAATGTAGCGGACGCTACATACTCACGATCGGTGAGCGTAGAAGGCGCTCCAGCCTAAATACTACTTGCAACGTTTTGAATCATTATATCATAATTACTTTTACTTACCTATTGTCTTTAATATGCTTCAACGAGACAAAAAATATTTATTTATATATTTTTGGGAATACCAATAATAAACAGATATACAATGCGAATGTGGATGGTTGCAGAGGCCCAGGAAGACCAAGGCTGACCTACCATGACCAAATAGGTCGAGTTCTGTCTGATGGTGGTGTCAAAAGTCTTAGGAATCGGCGTGCATGTATGAAGAGAATGATGAAGGTAGACGAGGCACGAGAGGTTTGTCAGAACCGGGATGTCTGGCGCTCTACACTCTCTGCCTACCCCGTTAGGGACCTGGCGTGAAGATACATACATACATACCAATAATAAAAAACAGTCAATATCACAATTCCATCATTATCACGAAATTATAAAGATGCGTTAATCTGTGCACACAATCTTATCAAATTATTACCTCTGTTATTTCATTCAACAAATAGTTTTCTTATCGTCTGTGTTTTTATAACTTAGTCATAGGCCTTTTATGTGTCTGCCATTACATTAGAACTACGCTAAAAGAGCAATTTTTATGTCTGTATCTTCACGCCAAGTCCCTTACGGAGTACCCTAGACAGAGAGTGTGGAGCGCCAGACATCCCGGTCCTGATACACCTCCCGTGCTTCTTCTTCATTCATCATTATCTTCATACATGCACGATGATGCCCAACCCCTTATTCAAAAACGAACATTAGATACGTTTTAGCTGTAGAATGCTTTGTCTTTGTCAGTTGCATTGTCAAATGTGCAGGATAGAAAAAGACAAAGGAGAAATTAGCAACACTTTAGCTAAAATACGATTATGAATAAGGCGGTAAGACTTTTGACTCCACCCTCAGACAGTACTCGACCTATTTGGTCATGGTAGGTCAGTCTTGGTCTTCCTGGGCCTCTGCAACAATCCATATTCGCATTTTATATCTGTTTAGTCATTAGCTCATTCGACATTCTTTCTACATGCCCGAACCATCGGAGCATGGGTCTTTTCATTTTTACACCGGTACTCCCATTCACACAAAGCCTCTTTCTTACTCGTGCATATGCATTACGAAAGCAGTTGATGAGCGACACGCCGCAGATCTTACGCAACGATCTCATCTCGACCGCGTTTACTTTACTTTGATGCCCTTTCCTGCATACCCAGCAGGGCAATTTTCACACATTAAAATAGAACTGGGACAATTTTTTGAAGTAAAAACTTGAATGGGTAAAAAATGTTGAACTCGCGTCAGGACACGTGACCTGATTGAAAATTCGTGAGACGAGGGGAGAGTAAACCGCCGGCGGGGCGTAGGAGAGTCCCTCTTTTTCCACCGCGCGGCGAAAATGCTAGGAGGATGGCGTTTGCGCGAATGTGCGTGTGTTTATTCAGTTTATTCATTTATTTCATATAATTAGGCTCCTGGAGAGCACTTTTACATAGTCATTTTTTTAAACTAACCTAGAGTGAATAACCACTAATAATAATCAAAAACAGATAAACAATTAAATAGAAACTAAACAATTTTGTATATTAAGGAAAGCATCAATTATTTACAAATTCCTCCATTTCCCCATTTCAAAAGAAACTGAGTTTGTGTTATAGCGAGCTGCTGCATTGAAACTAATTTAGCATTTGGCATTCCTTCGTTCTAGTAATGTAAAAATCGTTTAAAGTTAATAAACATTTTCTGTTACAGATTGCCTGGATAATAATAGCAACATGCAGTTATGTGGAGGCTATACTCACGGCATGCTTCATAGCTGGCTTCAGCATGTGCCTGGTGATCATAGTGTCGGTGTATATCGGCGAGTTTTGTCAGGAGTCTGTCCGCGGCAGGATGACGGCTTTCCCCGTAACCTTTATCAACATAGGCATGGTCGTGTCGTACGTACTGGGCGGCACGGTCAGCTACCACACCATGATATATGTTTGCCTGTCCCTCACCGCGTTCGGGGTATTGCTCCTCAACTTCATGAAGGAGTCGCCTTTACATCTAATGACTAAAGGATTGGAAGTGGTGAGATTTTTTCACTTGGATTCACTTGTTTAAAAATTGTTCTGCCATGGCCCGATAATTATCACACTGCCCTCTCGTGACCCGCTTAACATTTTTAACCGAAGCTGGTTCCTTATGGTAAACAGATAACAACACATTAATTAAGAATATTTACAATGCGTAAATGAAATGAAATGAAATGAAATAACTTTATTGATCGTAGCGTAGATCGATAGTAGCTAATATTTTCTAAAACAAGGTGGTCCGGTACCGGGTCGTGACTCGGCAAATGGGAAACGTTACTGTAGCCTATAAATATCTACATGAAACCTTTTTGATGAGATGAGAATTAAATTTTAATGTAGATGCGTTACCACTCTTGAGCACTAAGGTGTTATGTCTACGACCAAACGCACTGTTGAGGACAGGGCGTATAAATAATACACACGCGCTTTGAAGTATTCAACATGCCATTAATTTTATTTATGTGGATGATTTTCCTTAAGCCTAATAATACACAATATTATTGTGCGGCCAGCGGATACTTCCAAAACACTAGAAGCTTCACTTAATTCACTTTGGAAAGAGGCAGCACTTTTCTTGATGTTATCACTTATGTGGCTTGCTTTATTCTTTTTTTTCGACCCGGTAAGTCCAAGGGTGTGAGATGATCCTTCCATCGGATCGTTTGATCCGAAGGGTCGCGGGTTCGATCCCCGCACCGGGACAAATATTTGTATGGCCTACAGGTAATTGTTTCGGGTTTGGGTGTTTGTGTATGTGTTGTATGTGTACAACGGCACCCACGACACAGGTTTATACCTACTGTAGGGCTGCGAGTGAAGCGTACTTTTTTATTTTTATTCTGCTTTCTTCATCCGGCTCGAAGGACCAATACATACGTACAGTAAGAACATAATATGACCGGAACATGATAGAGTGGAACGCTATTATTTAGCGACAAGTAGTTTAGGTAATGCGGTGGCCTCCGCCTGCGAGCTCCAACACTGGCGCTGTACCATCATTAAACTTTTGTTTTTGGCTTTATTTGATTACGTGAAAAATTTCCTAAAAATCTTTGATTATTACGATATAATATGTCTGTGTAAGTTTTTCACGGCAATTTTCTTTTAGGTAGCAATATTATGGGGCCTTCAAAAATGGCGTCAAAAGAGTCCTTCAGGGCTGGCAGCGCATTGGCGACTCCCCTGGTGTTGCAAATGTTCATAGGCGACGGTGACCACTTTCCAGGTGGCCCGTCTGCTTGTCTGTTAATCCTTTGACATAAAAAAAAATACACATGCTGCATTTCTTTATTTTCTTCGTGTTTCTGTAGGAGGCAGCTAAGGTGATTGCTTTCTACCGGAGAGCGAAGGTAGACTCTAAATTGGTGATTAAAGAAGTGGAAAACATCAGACGAACACTTAATCCCGAACTTGATGGTTAGTATAATAAAATATCAGATCAGATCAGCAAGAAATATTCCTTATCGAGCCTACGAAAGAGACAATCGGCTAGTTTCCAATTCGTAGAGCGTTATATCTGCTGCACACTGCCTACGTAAGCACTGATAGTCCGGTATAGGTCAAAACTTGATCAAAATGGTCGGTAAACTTCGTATAAGTATGGTGCGGAAGAGATAACTACAGACCCGAAGTAAGCCGAAGTTTCGTTCTTAAAGTCGATGTGTATTATTTCTTGTTGGATACTGTACAGTGCTCATCAAGAAATAATGCACATCGAGCCTATGAAAGTGACAATCGTCTAGTTTCGGCTTTATAGAGCGTTATCTCTGCTGCACACAGCCTACGTAAGCATCCGTAGTCCGGTATTGGTCAAAACATGATTAAAATGGTCGACAAACATCAAATAGGTAAGATACGAAAGAGATAACGCTCTGCAGATCCGAAATAAGCCGACTCTTCTTGAGGTCGATGTACATTATTTCTTGGCGGATACTGTACATAAATATCTGTCAAATCAATTTAAAAAAGGAACCGGCTGTTTGTTCCCGTCGTATGTATGTATGTATCTTAACGCGAGGTCCCTAACGGGCTAGGCAAAGAGTGTAGAGCGCCAGATATCCCGGTCCGGACATACCTCTCGTGCCTCGTCTACCTTCATCATTCTCTTCATACATGCACGCCGATTCCTAAGACTTTTGACCACACCATTAGACAGAACTCGACCTATTTGGTCATGGTAGCTCAGTCTTGGTCTTCCTGGGCCTCTGCGCGGTCTCCTTTAGATTAAGAAACCTCATTGTACAAAGAACCGAATAATTAAGTTAAGGTTATTTTCTATTCAGATTCACCCGAAGAGGAGAAATTGAAACCTGAGTCCAATACTAAAGAGAAGTTGAATGTCTTGCAATTCTTACGTAAGTATAACAAATAATAAATCAGTTTGTCATTCGCTAGTAGAGTTTTAGCGATAGGGCGTAATAATTAAAAATTGCTTTTGTCATTCGTTCGTAGAATTTTGGCAATAGCGCTTAAATTCGCCGGCAGAACATACCCTTTTTTCCACGGGGTAAGCCATCATGGGCTTCTGCCATCAAGGGGAGGAGACTACGGGTACTCTGAGATTCATCACTCCAGCCGAAAGACATATACTGCTATACAAAGCCTTCACCAACGAGCCACAACAGTGTTGTGCGTCATTATTGGAGAATATGCGCACAATCGCCACGCTTGGCAGGTGGATTGGTAGTCGCGGTGGCGGTAGATTTATCGTGAGACGCTGCTGTCTACTCTCTGCTCCGCTATCCCGCGTTATTATTTTGCCGTATGCATATCCGGAACAGTCATGCACGCTTAAATGTCTTTGCCTTTGGCGGCGTCGGGTGGCGGGTTGCTCACTTCCCTCTAAAATGGTCGAGGAGGGCAATGGCTGTCACATGCGTCATACTCGTGAACGGGTGCTGTTGGTGGGGACTGGTCTGTTCTGGTTTGCAGGGGCTACATCACATTTAGTAGATAGCAGTTTATTTGCATCTATGCTATGGACGTTGACATTATTTGATTTTTCACGATAATCTGTACTAGATTTAAGCTCTCATTTAAAAGAGCTCTTACTGAGTTTGTTGGGTAGCGGAGTTCTTCTCAGTAGTGACTGCACTTGGAACTCTGCTAAGTGAATAACATTGATCTTGACGAATAAGTTTTTCTTTTTCTTCATTTATTATCATTGAAGGAATTGAAAAAATTTATGATTTTTATGTTTTAACCAAATAGTTTAAATTTAAATTTTTAATTCACTATTAATATATGATTTTGCTTTTATTATATGTAATGGTTATTCGCTCTAGGTAGTTTATGATTTATTGACGTTTTGAAAGTATCTGAAAGTATTTGAAAGATCTATTCGAAATAAACATATTTTCTATTTCTATTTCTATTTCTATTCTATTATATTTACTACCGTGAGTTTGAGACTCAAAGACATAATTAAAAACCCCGCGGTGTTCCGACTCCTCTACCATCAGCGGCTGGGTCATGGGAACGATTGCGCACACTTACCCGACCCTGTCAGTGGTTGCTCGCTGCCGAGTCCACCACAGTCAGAGCTTTTTAACCCCAACTAACGCTAGTGGCAGTGGGTATCGAACACCTGCACCCCAATCAGCGTTTTGGCTAACCAGGCGGTGGCAGTGGTGGTAGTTTTTTGAAGGAAAGCTGTTGCCTTTCCCGCATTTGTGGAGAAATTGTGAAAATGTTCCTTTGACGAAAAGGAAGGATACTCTGACCAGGCGAGGTGATAGGTCGTGGCCCTACGATTAACGTTGGAAAGTTCCATATAGGGCAACTCATGCGAAAACTTCGTATGTGCGATGCAGCTCGGTTATACGCCATCTGCCGTACTAGACAAGTACTTTGTATTGCCTCAGTGTTCCACTTGGTGCCTCTTTATGTAGCCGTTTTTCAGTTTACTGACTGCTATGGCTACGGCTGACTGACTTTCTTCTACAGGAAGAGAATTCTTCCACTTGTGTGCAGTGGGGTCGTCACGCTCTTACGCTCTTACCCTCTTACTCTATATTTGCCAATATATTATAAGTAATATTGGCAAATATAGAGAACCCTTTTTTACTTTTACATTTATTTCATAATTTCAGGTAAATCCCGAGCCAGCAGACGTCAGCTCTTCATTTGCTTAATACTATACAGCGCCGTGAGCTTACAAGGCCTGGTGGTTATCCAGGTGTACGCTGGACCTCTATTCAAGGAAGCCATACCCAGCATGTCGTCTACTTTGGCCAGTGTGACGTTTTCTGTCCTGTCTGTGTCTTCGGGCTTCCTTGGAGCTTATCTAGTCGATGTTATTGGGAGACGAGTGAGTTTATGAAAGCTTCATTTACTGAATCACTTTGGTGTTGCATTCAAATAAAATCCTTCGAACTTTGATGGTCAGGGTATTATGGTCAAAAAAAAAAAAATAACTGAGCGAGACTATGGGAAGACCAGAGAGAATTTTTTGAGAAAATTCTCGATTAGGGGTGTTCGTAAAGATGCCCGGTAAATAAATGAATAAATACGCCTGCACTTACATCGTCATACTAGGTATAAACCTATGTCATGGGTGCGGTTGTACACACACAACACATACACAAACACCCAGATCCGAAAGAAATATCTGGATACCATACAAATAATTGTCCCAGTGCGGGGATCGAAACCGCGACCTTTCGATGAAACGGTCGTCTCACGCCATTTCACGGGACTGGACTAACCGGATCGTAAAATTATATCCTGATGATTAGATTTCGGTCTTGGCAGACAATCTTTCAAGCATACATGTCATGTTGTTTACATGACATGTATGCTTGAAAGATTGGATCAAGATTCGCCAGTTACGTTCTGTAACGTAAAAGTTGGCGACTTTATTGACTTAAAAAAACAACGGGCTGCACTCTGGGAGTGCCGACAGAACCACCACCAACACCACCAACACCACCAACACCACCAACACCACCAATACCACCAACACCACCAACACCACCAATACCACCAACACCACCAACACTACTAACACCACCAACACCACCAACACCACCAGCACCACCAACACCACCAACGCCACCAACATCATTAACGCCATTATCACCACCAACGCTACCAACACCACCAACACCACCAACACCACCAACACCACCAACACCACCAACACTACCAACACCACCAACGCCACCAACATCATTAACGCCATTATCACCACCAACGCTACCAACACCACCAACACCACCACCATCCCGACCATCACAGTTGTCATTGGGTCCCCAAAAAGTAGGCTATTACAATTCTGGTCTTACGCATTTTCGGTCACGGTCACGTCTCCTGACGCGAGTTTAGGTGGCGGTAAGTTTTTACACTTCAAAAATGTATGTCCCTCTGAACGCGAGTCCTCGCATTTGTTCGGTTTTAGATATCAAATGCGTTCAGTAACTGATTTTTCTCGCGTTGATAATTATAATTAGTATTTCCTATTTGTATTCCAGCCGCTAATGATCTTCGGAACGCTAGGCACCTGTATCTGCTGCGCAGTACTAGGCTCGCAGATCCAAGTGCACTGGGGCCCATATTGGGTGACTGCAGTCCTTATCTACATGTACTGCATGGCGTATACGATGAGCGCCGGCACCGTGCCTTTTGTGGTCGTCGCTGAAGTGTTTTTGCCTGAGGTAATATTTTTTGAATTGCGCTTATGAATAATAGTCTCGTAAAATATTTTCTAGTGTTAGCGACGGCATTCCTTATGTATACAGGGTGTCAAAAGAACGCTTCCGAAAGAAAAACTGGCAATTGTACTCGTATTTCTGGATACAAATGACGTAAAAAAATCATTTGAAAAATTCAAATTTTAAAATTTTTTTGCAAATTTAAGGGATTTTTTGAGCCCATTGAGGAAAAAGTCTTTTCATATCAAGTTTTCTTCATAAGTATTTTGAATCTCTTACCAAATGTAAGAGTAGGGGCCACAGCACAGCGAGACGGAGAGGGTTTTTTTTTCTCCTTTGTATAATTAAACAAGAGGAGTAAGTAATGTTGTGGATGACTTGACAGAAGTCCTCGCTACGGTTTACGGGCGACTTAAGTCAAGATGAAAGGTGTGTATGGAGTGGGTTACTTATGTATTTTGAGTTTAGTTATTATGTGGTGATATCTCATGTATTGTTAACAGTGAGGCTAGACGTTTTGCTCAGAAATAGGGCGTAACAATCACAATATTCTTGCCCGGGGGTATCAATGGTTGATGCCCCGGCATTGGACGGGAGCCTAGGGGCCTCCTAATGCCGCCCCGTGCCTCTGAGGACTTTGTCCACCACTGTCCCCAACAACCCAATAGCACACCGCGGACACTCCGCCAAAATTCCATACAAACGCTTAATTTGGCTTCTATTCACAGACATCAAATTAGTGACGTGTATCTACACGCGCACCTGTGTGCGTAGCACGTACAAAATACCAACCGTCGCCCATAAGAGGGGAAGGGATTGAGTGATGCGACCAAATCGGGCGGGACGTCGAAGTGTCCATTCTACACATAGTATTATTACATATTCTCTGCCAATAGTTGACCGGTAGAAAACACCCTGTGGCGTTAACTCCGCCATATGTATCATATTTATGTAGCTAAGTAGTGCAAAGTATCTATTCTAATATCATAAATGGGAAAGTTTGTGAGTGAGTTATGGAAGCTTGTTACTCTTTCACGAAAAAACTACTGGACGGATTTGGATGAAACTTTACAGTAATGTAGGTTATACATTGGAATAACATATAGGCTACAATTGGTAATAATTAAAAGTACACGACGACGAAGTCGCGGGCAAAATCTATTTTTTTTTTATTTCTGAAGACAAGCAAACGGACCTGATGGAAAGTAGGCACCGTCGCCTATGAACATTTGCAACACCAGGGGAGTCGCCAACGCGCTGCCAGCCCTGAAGGACTCTTTTGACGCCATTTTTGAAGAACCCCATATTGTAGCACCGAGGGAACACCTCAGAGGGAAGTTCGTTTCCCAATTTACAACTTCTGGGCACGAACGAACGTGAAAACCGCACCGTTGAGCACTGCCAGGTGTCCAGTCGATGAGGGTGGAACTTCTCTCTTCGGCGGGTAGTAGGGTGTAGGAAAAGAGACCGTGGCACCACGTCAAACAGTTCAGCAGAGCACTCACCATTGTAGAGACAGTAAAATTATTAAATAAATAAAAAACATTTATTTTTTGAACAGATAAAAAGCTTTGCATCGACGCTGTCAATGGAATGGACCATTATATGCAACTTTACAATCCTCTTCACATTCAATCCACTGGTGAAGGCCCTGGGATTGGGGCCGGTGTTCTACATCTTCGGGTGCTTCTCTATGGTCTGTGCGGTGCTATGTGTGTTCTTCATGCCAGAGACCAAGGGACTGACGGTGGACGACATACAACAGAAGTTTGCTAAGAAGAAAATTGTTCTGCCTCATTGAGAAGTTTTTTTTTATTGTGGAATTAGTTTTATTATAATTTGTATTACAAAGAAAAGAAAGAAAAAAGTTTATCTGGCGTAAAAAATTAAAAATAAAAACAAGTACAATCAAAAGTTGAATAATACCTACATACATGGCCGACATTTAATTAATTAATATTAGTGCTAGTATCTCTTCTTTGAAGTATTACTTATGTAATGACAAGTATGTTTTTTATGTAATGGAAGTGGCAAACAAGCATGCAGTTCACATTGATGTTAAGTGATGACTACAGCCTATAGACACTAACATTAAGACCAAGGTCAAAATGCAGATGCGTTACCACTCCTGAGGCCTGAGGTGTTATGCCTCTGTGCCGGAAATTACAGGGCCGTACATTAATTACCACCTGACGGGAACACGATAGTGCTTAACACTACCATTTAGCGGCAAGTATATAAGGTAATGCGGTTGTGCCTACGCCCGCGAGCTTCGTCACTGGAGCTCTACCACCAGCTACCGAAGTACTACTTCGGTTCGGTTCTATAATGTATTTTGTTATTCAAGTTACATGTAAGCAAAAGTTTATTGTGTCGCAGTTCTTTAGACTGGACCAATAAAATCATAATAAATAAATAATGGCAACCCATTATACGTCCCACTGCTGGGCAAGAGTCTCTCCCCTTTTTTGGGGGGAGGCCTGGAGCTTACTCCACCACGCTGCTCCAATGCGGATTGGTGGAGGTGGGCAGGTTAGTGGCCAACCCGCTGTCGGATGTTTTCAAACCGCCCATAAGGCCTCCGACAAGGTTTAACGACAGCTATCTATCGATAGAAACCGGGACCGACGGCTTAACGTGCCCTCCGAAGCACGGAAACGCGCATTTAATTTGCCACTAGCGGTCACTCATCACACTACCCGACCGCGCCCGTAGTGCTTAACCGAGTAGATCGCTTATGATCTACACCAGCCACCGGGGCATGCGCGCTTCATTATAATAAAAACATAACATAAAACAAATACAATTTACACCACCCACCAAGAAAATTAAAGCAGAAATCAAGATACAAGCTCAGTTATTTATGAATAAACTTTATTTATGACGATCATAAGTAAAGCAATACCAGTTGCATAAGTTACAATGTAATTGATATCTACACATAACTATACAAATAAATAAAATTGGAGTGTCTGTTTGTAATATAAGAATAACCACTTTTTACCATAGAGCAACACCGGAGGGGAGTAGCCATATGCAGGATTTCCCCTCTGTCAAAGTACACGCCCAAATGGGCCTATACCTGTCGCCTAGATGTTTAAATGTGTGCGTGAAATTGTTTCTGTATTTTGTTAAAGTCAAGGTGTGAGTTTCGTAGTGATTGACGATTTTTGTAGCGTGTGTCGCACGCATTTCCCCCTGCAAAAAATGACAGACTGTTTTGCATCGGTTATAAACGCTATGGCTACTCCCCTCCAGTCCACCGCGGCCGGTGGCCCGTGTTGCTCTATGACTTTTTACTAATTCCACATGTATGTATACACGGTACATAGACCAAAACAACAATTTTTGTCTGTATGTCTGTCTGTCTGTTTGTTCCGGCTAATCTCGGGAACGGCTTTACCGATTTTGACGGGACTTTCAATGGTAGATAGCATATGTAATAAGGAGTAACTAAGGCTACTTTTATACTAGCTGCGCCCACGACTTCGTCCGGGTAGATACTGAACAATCGAAAAGCGGACGAAGTCGCGGGTACAGCTAGTATAATATAATCTACGTGTTTTCCAATTTCCATGAGATATCTAGTTCTTTATTATCCGTTGTGATCTTAACACGCCTAGGAAACTGAGATTTATTTTCCCTCTCTATTTTCCTTGTCACAACAGTTGTGGGGTTTTTTCGAGAGCTTCTTCGGAGACATTGTTTTCCTTTCCATAATTCTGGATGGCACAGTACAAGGAAAACGGTAAGTTGTGGAAATTATAATTTTTATGTCACCAAAATTTTTATGCTAGTATTTTTATAGGGAGGATATACGTATAGTCTAATGCCAAAGCCCAAAAAGGGAAAAATATGAGATGATGAAACCTATTAGAAAAATAAGAAATTAAAATGAAATTTTAAAAATGCTGGCGATCCGAAGTCCCTTACCCGTTTTGGGAATTGGGAGACATTTTAAGGGTTGAAAACGGTTAATCACAATTACCGGCAAACCTACGAGTTCTAATGAAAAAATAAAAAAAAAAGTTGTAGGAACTAAAAAAATCTACAACTTTAGTATTTGCACTTTCTTCACATTACGTTAAAATTAAAGCAAAAAATTTAATTGACCTTTTGGTAATTTATTTTTATCTCCTGCAAAAAGGTTTTTTTTTTCAACAAACTTGGTGATAATTTAATTTTTCATGTCCCAAATGCACTGTAATTTCTTTTGTTTCAAAATATTCATTTTTCCGCCTTAGTTTGATTAAATATAAAAAACATCATTTTTTTATGTTATGGAAGTGGCAAAATATCTAATATACTTGGCGCTAAATGGTAGTGTTCAGCACTGTCGTGTTCCGGTCAGGTGGTAATGTAAGGCCCTGTAATTTCCGGCACAGAGGCATAACACCTTAGGCTAAGGAGTGGTAACGCATCTGCGTTTTAACCTTGGTCTTTGTTTGGGTGTCTATAGGCTGCAGTCATCACTTAACATCATCAATGTGAACTGCGTGCTTGTTTGCCACATCCATTATATAAAAAAAATCATTTATGTTAACTGTATGTTTTTAGATCACCTTGGTAACTTAAAAAAATCTCCTGGAAAGTAGAAGCTAAGCAGATCTTCGCCTATTACGAACACTTTAGAATCAAAAACACTAGTGTATTTGTGCAATCAGGCATTACTTAATGTGATCATAAGTAACCTCAACAAGACATAAGTTAAGACGCAGCAATAAAAATGGAATCCTCCGCTTTGTTGACTTATTTTGTTTTCTCTCGTCATGATGATACTAGGATATCATTACATTCAAAGTATTTGTCATTTAAATTCACTGCTACTGGTGATATAATTACAGTGGTGTTTCAGAGCTCGAAGATGTAGGTGGCGTAATATTTCAGAGGTAAATAAAGGACTTATTACACAGTACGGTATTCAGGGCACGATAGGAAGGGTCAGGGTAGTGTAATAACATTTAGGGAGTTAGGGCTCTAATTAGGGCGACCGGAGCGGCCCATATATTTGTAGTGCGACCGGATAGTGTAATAAGCGGCAACTCGGCGCGAGGCCACGCCCACCCTTTCTACCGGACCCTGAATACCGTGCCGTGTAATAAAATGCCTTTAAAATGTGACGTGATAAGTTTTAATTCGTAGCTCTCGCTGTCTTTGTGTTCCTGGTAGATATCTTTTCCTACCTCATAATATCTGCCAAAAGATGTGCACTGCTAGAAAAAGCCTGTCCCTAAGGCCATAATCGCCACGCTTGGCATGCGGATTGGCGATCGCAATGGCGGTAGTTTTATCGCAGGACGCTGCTGCCCATCTTACGTTATTGCACTTACTACCGCCCTATTGGAATAGCTTGACCACCATGGTTCGGTTGACTGACTGCACTGGTAGAAGAATTTTCTTAAAGCTTTTAGTACCTCTGCATTACTTAAATTAAGCTCGCAAGCTATATTGCACAAGTTAAATATAGCGTGTATGGCCACAATTTTTGCGCAAATTCATACAACAACTGTCACTCTTGGCTTGTGCAAGTTTGTCGTAGACGAACGTCTGGAATTTAATAATAGATTGACACGTCTACGAGACTATAAACTACTAATAAACATATAAGCCCTAGTATTAGCAACTATAAAAAAAAACAAATGATAATATAATAATTTTATAACTAGCAACAAGTTTGAATAGCGCAGTATTTAGGGTTCCATACATAAGAAAATCCAATATTACAACTAGTTTTTCATGGCTCTATAATTTATTTCACAATTTAGACCTCATTCTCACACATCAGACAATGAATTTTTAGCTCTGGTGTTTGTATAGATGTCTGATGTCTATTGTCTAAGACCTGTATCTCCAGCAGACCATTCATAGATGAAACTTAAGAATATGTTTAAATATAATGATATAATCTCTAGGCATTATAGTGTTATGAGAAAATAAGTTAGTTAAGATTAAGCTTAATATAAGCCATATTAAAACATTAAAACTGTCGTTAAAGGTTGTCGCACAATGACATAGACTAGACGACTGAACAATTTCTGCCTGATAAAAAGCCTTAAATTTCAAAATCATAAAATTGGCAAACAAACAAACACTGTCTGTGTCTGCTGCCCTCATCCAGCGCACAGCTGCAACCTTTAAGATGGACTCGTCGTCGGTCTTAAAAAATATCTGCCTTACGGCCAAATACTCAATCGTCACTTAAATCTAAGTGGAACTTAAAAGTCTTCTGTCTTTGTAAACCACGTTCAAACGAGAGAGATAGCGCACATTTGAGAGTTGCTTAAAATTGAGTGACGTTTGAGTATTCGGCCATAACTCTTCCGGTACCCGGTCGCCAACCGAGAACTCTTATCTCCCTAACGGTTGTCAGTTCTTCGAGTGGGCAGGGCACCACTACCACTTGAGTTTCCCTTTTCGGTAATATTTCGATTACTTTGGTTCTCATGCGAATCTCTTCATTTCTGATTCGATCTCGCAGAGAAACTCCAAGCATAGCTCACGATGGATGCTCATAAGCCTTTCATATTAGGGCCATAGTGAGCGACCATGTTTGAGTTCCGTATGTCATCACTGGCAACACACACTGATCAAAGACACTTTGATCAGTGTTGCCAGTAATTTTGAATTTTACCAAATAAATAAATTTAGTCCCTCCGTCGTCCGTTCGTCCTGGGTTCGATTCCCGGGTCGGAGGCTATCAGAGATAATGATGTAAAATCCTTTTTCTCTGGTTCTACTGTGATTTTTCCATTTTCTGGAAGCTTCCCAGTACCTCGGAGTTTGGTATTGTACATGGGTCAAAAATAAAACGTAACCGGCGAATCGTGGGTGTTTGCTTTTGTTTTATGATGCTTAAATCTAGCTTGAATGCATGCATTTATCTCTGTCTACCCCTTCGGGGATTGCAGTCGTAAAGTTGCGTTAAAAAGAAAAATTTTTTATGTTATGGAAGTGGCAAACAAGCCTGCAGTCCACATTGATGTTAAGTGATGACTGCAGCCTATAGACACCCACACAAAGACCAAAGACAAAATGTAGATGCGTTACCACTCCTGAGGCCTAAGGTGTTATGCCTCTGTGTCAGAAATTACAATTCCGTACCAAAATGAATTACAATTACCACCTGACGGGAACACGATAGTGCTGAACACTACCATCTAGCGGCAAGTATATTAGGTAATGCGGTAGTGCCTACACCTGCGAGCTCCATCACTGGAGTTCTACCACCAGTAGAATGAATTTGTTTCATAAAGTAAGTTTCACTTGGCAAATGGCAAAGCCAACAGCGCAGTCACTAGGTTCGATTAACATAGAAAGCTATTTTTTCTTTGCAGGAAACCACTACGTCGGCATGTGCAAGCTAATCTTTATAAAATCATATATTTGCCAGGATTATATTATCAGTCTTTTATTGTGACAAGAGACGCTTTGCATTCTACCTGACAGATACATCTGATTCTGATTTCAAGAATGTCGGTGATAAATCAACTGTTAGGCTCCTTTATGGGTATGTATTTGTATTAAGTTTATTTATTATTTTTTTTTTATGTTATGGAAGTGGTAAACTAGCATGCAGTTCACATTGATGTTAAGTGATAACTGCAGCCTAACACCCACTCAAAGACCAAAGTCAAAATGCAGATGCGGTACCATTCCTGGGGCCTAAGATGTTATGCCTCTGTGCCGGAAAATACCTGACCGGAACACAATAGTGCTGAACACTACCATTTAGCGGCAAGTATATTAGGTAATGCGGTGGTACCTAGTTACCGACGCTCGCGAGCTCCGTCACTGGAGCTCTACCACCAGTATATTAATTTAATACAGTCAAGGTTTTGAAGAAAGCTTTTAAGTCGACAAATTATTTTAATAGTATCAATAGATAGTGCCTATAAGATAGTAAAAATCAAGTGTCTGTACCTACATTAAATATTTTTTTAAAAAGAACTGATACGGGGAGATTAAAGACTATTCTCATAAAAGAAACCAAAAAAAAATCTTGGAATTTTGTCTGGGAGCCTGGGAGAACACACAAATGGTGTATTTTTTAATATAATGAAGGTGGCAAACAAGCATGCAGTTCACATTGATGTTAAGTGATGTCTGCAGGCTATAGACACAGTAAACAGATTATTTACTATGCCACACAAAGACGAGAGCTCAAAATGCAGATGCGTAAGATGCGTTGTCATCCCTGAGACTTTAGTTGTTAAGTCTCTGTGATAGTTATTACGGGGCCATACATCACGCTGGACCAACTGGGTCGTCAAAATGATGATTATAGGTCGCGCCAGGTAAAAAGAACGCTGGCGGTCAAGCTGCGCAGTAGACGATTTATCGATCTATTTGGTAGTATGAGGTGCGGCGTTTTCAGTCTGCCTACCAATACACGAAACCGCAAGCGAAAGCTAGATCAAAAATAAACCAATAGGGCTAGTACTTTCGTGCGCGAGTGTACCGATGCGCGAACACATCCCTTCTACTTTCTTCCAGCGTTCTTTTTACGTGGCGCGACCTATATGATGAGATGATGATATGATGATATGATATGGAAAACAAATATTAATAATAATATAATAAATAATGCACCTACCTAATTGCGCATTGCGCATAAATATGCAATTTATTACATAGTTTATTATTTAGGAAAATGTGTATAAGTAATTTAATCAAGGAAAATCAAACTCATTTATTAAATACGTGCTAATGTAATTGGAGATTTTCCTCGTCTGAATGGGTTTTATTTATGTATTTATTAATGCATATTTAATTTTACTGCATTGGTGTGTAAATCCTTAGTTAATAAATGTTACAATAACTTAAGTTAATGTCTACATCATATAGCAATCAATTGCTGTTCGTTAGTCTCGCTAAAACTCGAGAACGGCTGGACCGATTTAATTAATTTTGGTATTGAATGATTTTTGGAAGTCCAGGGCAGGTTTAAAAGGTAAGAAAATATGAAGGAATTGAAGGGAATAAGTAAAAACCACAATTTTATTTTCTCATACAAATAGTCCGTATATATTAAACTGTGGAGGAACGGGTGGAAGTGTTCCTCCGACGAAAAGGGAGGATCCTCCGACCAGGCGAGGTGGTAGCGCCTGGCGGGCCGCGGCCCAACGATTGACGTTGGGAAGTTGTATAAATCTTCGTATGTGCGATGTAATTTGACTGCACGCCATCTATCGTACTAGACAAGTACTGTAAGGTTTTCATTGTGTTCCACTAGTTGGCGCCTTAATGTAGTGGACGCTACAAAACCTTTGACACATTATTTCATTTTGAGGCAATACGTAGTTTTCCGGGTCAGCTAGTTTGGAAATATTATTTTTTAGTTGCTAGATTACTACAATTAGCACATAAAGGAACCTAAGGAACGCGCAGAAAAGTTAAAAGAGGCTGTGATTTTATTGGATGAATACAGACTTTATGCAAACTGGTCATATTGACGAATCTATACAAATAAACAAAATGGGAGTGTCTGTTTGTTGTAGGTAATATAAAAATAACCGCTTTTTACTAAATGCATATGTAGTATAGTATAGTATGCACGGTACATGTACCGAAACAACATATTTTGCAATTTTTGTGTCTGTCGGTTTGTCTGTCTGTTTGTTGGGGCTGATCTCGGGAACGGCTAGACCGATTTCGACGGGATTTCACTGGCAGATAGCTGTAATAAGGAGTAAAAGAAATGATAAATATTATTAAGAACCGAATACGGTTCAAAATATTTAAAACTAGCTGCGCCTAAGACTTTGTCCAGGTAGATACTGAAATTCTCACGCGGACGAAGTCGCGGAGAATTTCAAAGAAGAAGAAGTAGTTATACAGAAAGGGTATTAGCTGACTTAGATTATAGGATACTTTTTATACCGAAAAACTGTTCATGTGGGATACCATGGGATGATTTGATGAGTTTCCACAGGTTACGCGAAAAGCGACTTACTCGCGGGCGGAGTCGCGGGCAACAGTTAGTGAATTAATTAATTCTGATTCTGGTTCTAATTCTAATAAACTTCGATCGTCACATTTCCGTGGACCTCCCGTCCCCCCTGTCACATTTTTGTCACGCTCAGCGAGACCCCTCTCCCCTCTTCCTCCTTTTATAGACGGCCCCTAATCCAATCACCACTTAACGGGAACCTATATAAAACCGAAACGACAGTTGAGATGAATTTCACACACACACAAATGTGTGTTTGCAGAGGCCCAGGAAGACCAAGGCTGACCTACCATGACCAAATAAGTCGAGTTCTTTCTGATGGTGTGGTCAAAAGTCTTAGGAATCGGCATGCATGTATGAAGAGAATGATAAAGGTAAATGAGGCACGAGAGGTATGTCAGGACCGGGATATCTGGCGCTCTACACTCTCTGCCTACGCCGTTAGGGACCTGGCGTGAAGATACATATACATTTTAATGTAACAAAAGTGGCACACAAGAATGTAGTTTAGTAGGCACTTAACATACTGGCCTTTATGTGGGTGTCTATAGAGACACCCACATAAAGCCCATAGGTCCAAATGCAGTTGCACGAACACGATAGTCCTGAACATTACCATTAAACGGCAAGTATATTAGGTCATGCGGTGTTGCCTACACCCGCGAACACCGGCACTGGAATTCTACCACCAGTAATAATAAATATCCAATCAATTTCTTCTTCCAGTGAGCTACTTCTGCATGACAATCGGGGCAATGTTCACCTGGCCCTCCTCCACCTTCCAACTGTTCGGATCAACCAACACAACCCTGAACAGACCCATGACCCAGACTGAGTTGTCTCTGTTCGGGAGTATATCATCCATCAGTGCTCTGATCAGCACTCCATGCACGGGCATCCTGATCAATGGACTGGGAAGAAAGTATTCTTGTATTCTGATGGGGTTACTGCAACTGGTATGTCAATAATTTGTTTTTTCGTTTTGTCATTTTTATATGTAATCAAAGTGGCAAACAAGCATGCAGTTCACATTGATGTTAAGTGATGACTGCATTCGATAGACACTTTCATCACGACCAGATGTCAAAATGCAGATGCGTTATAACTTCGGAGGCCTAAGGTGTTATGCCTCTGTGCCGGAAATTACAGGACCATAGAGTACCACCTAACCAGAACACGATAGTGCTGAACACTACTATTTAGCGGCAAGTATAATAGGTAATGCGGTGGTGGCTACTATTTTATAATGACGACGACCCGGTTAGTGTGTGATCCCCAACGGTGTGAGATGACCATTTACTCGAAGGGTCGTTGGTTCGATCCCCGCACCGGGACAAATATTTGTATGGCCTACAGATATTTGTTTCGGGTCTGGGTGTTTGTATATGTGTTGTATGTGTACAACGGCACCCACGACATAGGTTTATACCTACTGTGGGGCGGTGAGTGTAAGCATACAAAAAAAAATGTTCATTTTTAAATAATGTGGAAGATAATTCTACGCCTAGTGCAATTGGTCGAACGAACAACAATCAAACCATTCCAATGGGGCGGTAGTAAGTGCAATAACGCAAGATGGGCACCAGCATCCTGCGATAAAACTATCGCCACTGAGATTGCCAATCAGCATGCCAAGCGTAGCCATTATGGCCTCTTATGGGGACCCTTTGGTCCAGCAGTGGACATCTATTGGGCTCATATGATTATCAGCAAGATTTCAGGTATTGTCTGATTGGAATACGCGTTACTACACTCTGGAGGCTTTAGATCTCTAGCAACCCTTGATACGTCTCACTGCTGGACACGAGTCTCTCCCCTTCTTGGGGGAGGCCTGGAGTCTACTCCACCACGCTGCTCCAATGCGGGTTGGTTTAGATACGAGTTAGCGGCCAACCCGCTGTCGGAAGTTTACAAATCGCCCATAAGGTCTCCGACAAGATTTAACTGGCTTAACGTGCTCTCCGGAGCACGTTAATTTGCCACTAGCGGTCACCCATCACACACCCGACCGCGCCCATATCGCTTAACCGAGTAGATCGCTTGCGATCCGGGGCCATGCGCGCTACAGTTAAATAAAGGTCTATAATTATCATAAAGCAATAATTTTTGTTTTGTCGAGATGCGTTAATCTGTGCACACAATCATATCAAATTATTACCCGTTTTATTTCATTGAACAAACAGTTTTGTTATCGTCTACGTTGTTATGATATTACAACGTAAATATTAACATAATATAATCATATAAATATCTATTAAAAAAAGTGAAGTGTGTGTGTGTGTCTCAGCTCTGATGCACGACGGGAGTTTACTCGGTGTGCGTAAGGAGTACTAAGGAGATCGCTAATGTGCGGCCGAGTGAAACACGTCCACTCGGACGCAGTGCTCGCGGGATAATGGCGCGTAACGCCTAAACTTTCGAATTACACTTGATTTTAATCATAAAATTTCAAAACCACAGGTCAAAATGCAGATGAGTTGCCACCCCTGAAACCTAAGTTGTTATGTCTCTGTGATAGTTATTACGATCATACGTTACCATCTAACCGGAACACGGTAGTGCTGAACTACCATTTGCCGGCAGATAGATTAGGTATAGGTCGCGCCAGGTAAAAAGAACGCTGGCGGTCAAGCTGCGCGTCATGTGTTTTTATTTCATTTTATGTTATTCTATGTAATATAGTTTTCAATCTGCCTACCAATACACGAAACCGCAAGCGAAAGCTAGATCAAAAATAAACCAATAGGGCTAGTACTTTCGTGCGCGAGTGTACCGATGCGCGAACACATCCCTTCTACTTTCTTCCAGCGTTCTTTTTACGTGGCGCGACCTATAATGAAGTGGTGCCTGCGCCCTCGAGCTCCTACTAGAACTCTACCTCAAATTAAAATACATCTTGTTTTATATTATTTCGCATTAACACATGCTTGTGAAATATATTTTATTTAAAGAAAAATGGAAAGATAAATTTGACTTCAGGCGAGACTCGAACTCGCGGCCTACTGGGAATCTAGTCCAGCCGCTCTTCCAATTGAGCTACTGAAGTCCTGCCCGATTTGTCAAATCTTTCCTTCACATTTATTGCATTGCTATCGTAAAGAAGTCGCTACTTCTACTACTAGCGACTTCTTTACGATATTCAATAAACTGCAAAGTCTATTATATCGGTTGCTTAACTAGCATAGTTGGTAATAGATGGCGCTGCTGCTACCATAAAGCAATGCAATAAATGTGAAGGAAAGATTTGACAAATCGGGCAGGACTTCAGTAGCTCAATTGGAAGAGCGGCTGGACTAGATTCCCAGTAGGCCGCGAGTTCGAGTCTCGCCTGAAGTCAAATTTTTCTTTCCATTTTTCTTTAAATAAAATAAAATACATCTTGTCTTTTACAGAGTGCCTGGATAATAATAGCAACATGCTATTACGTGGAGGCCATACTCGCGGCATGCTTTATATCTGGTCTCAGCGTGTGTCTAGTGCTCATAGTGTCGGTGTATGTCAGCGAGTTTTGTCAGGAGTCTGTCCGCGGCATGATGACAGCGTTCCCCTTGATCTTCTTCGGCGTTGGTATGGTGGTGTCGTACATACTGGGCGGCACGGTCAGCTACGACACCATGACGTATGTCTGCCTGTCACTTACTGTCTCCGGGATAGTGCTCATCAACTTCATGAAGGAGTCGCCTTTGTATCTTATGACCAAGGGATTGGAAGAGGTGAGATTCTCTTATTTTTTTACGATAAAAAAATCTTTAAACCCAAAAAGAAAAAGGCATGCTCCGATGGTTCGGACATATAGAAAGAATGGCGTACGAGCGAATGACTAAATAGATATATTTACAATGCGAATGTGGATGGCTTCAGAAGCTCAGGAAGACCAAGATTGACCTGCCATGACCAAACAGGTCGAGTGTTATCTGAGGGGAGGGGGTCAAAAGTCTTAGGAATCGGTGTGCATGTATGAAGAGAATGATGAATGTAGACGAAGCACGGGAGGTATGTCAGGGCCGGGATATATGGAGCTCCACACTCTCTGCCTGCCCCGTAAGGGACCTGGCGTGAAGAAACATACATTAAAAAGTAAGCTGTATATTTTATGAACGTGCAGTATTCAATTAATTTTCAATGAGAACTGTTTATTTATTTACCTCTTTCACGACACCAACAGAAGACCATAAATGTGAACTGTATAATTTTTCCATTTTGGTGTCATCCTCACATAATTATAGTCAAAAGAACGCCTGCTGGCAAAAGGCCTCTCCCCAAAAATTGCCGCAACGAACGGTCCTGGGCCGCCCTCATCCAGAGATTGCCCGCCACTTTCACCAAGTCGTAGGTCCAATTCGTGGGAGGAATGCTCTACGCTTTGTCTTCCATTCGCGGAACGCGGTCGCCATTCGAGAACCCTTCTGGCCCAACGGCCGTCAGTTCTTCTAGCTATGATTCCTGCCCACTACCACTTGAGTTTGTTCTTATGGGGATATCCTTATATTTCTGATTTTCGTGATAAGAAAAGAAAAAACCGAGCCATGTAGGTAGGTTTACAAGATAATCGTCCAAACAATTTTTGGTGAGAAGGCAGGATCCCGCTTTCCACAATAGTTTTCTATTAGCAATACACTCTGCTTTTCTTAAATCTCGTCGTATTTAACAGGAAGCAGCAAAGGTGATAGCTTTCTACCGGCGAGCGAAGGTAGACTCCAAATTGGTGATCGGGGAAGTGGAAAATATCAGGCGATTACTCAATCCTGAACTTGACGGTTAGTTATAAATTCGTTAGTAAGTATAAACTGACTTCAGGCGAGACTCGAACTCGCGACCACTGGGAATCTAGTCCAGCCGCTCTTCCAACTGATCTACCGAAGTCCTGCCCGATTTGTAAAATCTTTCCTTCACATTTATTGCATTGCCTTATGGTGGCAGCAGCGCCATCTATTGCCACACTATGCTAGTTAGGCAACCGATATAATAAACTTTGCAGTTTATTAAATATCGTAAAGAAGTCGCTTTTACCCTTATTAATTGTTTTATATTATTTCGCATTAACACATGCTTGTGAGGTATTTATACATTTTTTTTTTTCTTGACGGTTAGTTTTAAATTCGTTAGTAAGTATATACTGATTTGTCTTTAAGTAAGGAAGGTGACAAACAAGCAAGCCTATAAACATCTACATAAAAACCATAGGTCAAAATGCAGATGCGTTGTCACCCCTGAGACCTAAAGTGTCATGTCTCTGTGATAGTTATTACGGGGCCATACATTACCATCTAACCGGAACACGAGAGTACCGTACACTAGCATTTAGCGGCAGATAGATTAGGTAATACGGCGGTGCCTACGCCCTCGAGCTCTCTAAGCTATACTTGGTTGCATTCTGGTCGAATTTGAAATAGTAGTTTCATAGGGAACTTACTTATAATATATCTAAGAGCCTCATAAACTCGATATAAATTAACTAAAAAAAAACCGCCATGTGTGACTCAAGTCAGATTTGCGCACTGAGTGTTCCGCACAATTGAAAAGAAAAACTTGATACCTACTTAATGATGCGTTAAACAACCCCGAATATTAAAATCATTTGGTCGTTTTCTTTTCAGATTCACCCGAAGAGGAGAAATTGAAACCAGAGTCCAATACTAAAGAGAAGTTGAGTGTCTTGCAATTCCTACGTAAGTATCACTTATAAATCGATTCTGATATTCGGTACCTAGTAAAATTTTATTAATTTTCATGAATTAGCTTGAGTTCGAAGGCAGCTATATAGTGGACCCTCGGTAATCCAACCCCTTTCGCCAAACTCGGCGCCCCCTGACTAGCATAAGTGTGATTCTCTTGTACGTAGTATGACTTTTACGAACATTCTCCATAGAAACGCCACTGGTGTAAGTCATCATCACTTTAGCCAAAAAAGGCCAAAAAATGCGCGAGCAAAAAAAAAATTTCCCTCCGTTAGCTCTACAAATCTTTCATGACTTCCAGCGATCACTCGATCTTTAGAGGCTCTCAGAACCGGAGGCCCGTGGCGGACCGCCCCAGCCGCCCCTCCTAACCCTGAGTCCGCCACTGGTAATAGTTAACAAACAGAGGCCCAATTCACTGAATCCAGATAAAAGAACTCTAAAAGTAAGCACTGTATAGATATATATGAATACTTCTTTCACAATTTTCTCATCATTCCAGGTAAATCCCGCGCCAGCAGACGCGAGCTCTTCATCTGCATTGTATTGTACAGCGCCGTGAGCTTACAAGGCCTGGTGGTCATCCAGGTGTACGCTGAGCCTCTATTTCAGGAAGCCATACCCAGCATGTCGGCTACTGTGTCTAGTGTGACCTTCTCTGTGTTGTCCGTGGCTACCGGTTTCCTCGGTGCTTATCTAGTCGATGTTATTGGAAGACGGGTGAGTTTACGAAAGAAATGGGCGCCGACCGCCTATTTCATAGGCTTTCGTGATGTTTTCGATTATAAAGCCGTCCTGTCAGTCTCATAACTAACTAACTAATCTAACTTTTGCCTGGCAGGGCCCTCTGATATGATTGACCCACTTTGGTGGTTTGTGAACTTCTTTCCTTCGATTTTGGAAACTTGTTCCAACAAAAACTTCTGTCTTTGAACTTTGGTGGTTAGGGCATGCTCAGAAAAATCTGACAATAAGCGTAACTATGGGCAAACCAGGATAAAATATAGATAGCGTTGATTTTTTATGTCAAATGTCCGATATTTCGATGAAATAGTTAAAAAAAAAATTGTTTTATGTTATGAAATTGGCAAACCAGCATGCAGTTCACATTGATGTTAAGTGATGACTGCAAACTATAGACACCCACACAAAGACCAAGGTCAGAATGCAGATGCGTTACCACTCCTGAGGTGTTATGCTTCTCTGCCGGAGATTACAGGGCCGTAAATTACCACCTGACCGGAACACGATAGTGCTGAACACTACCATTTAGCGGCAAGTATATTAGGTAATGCGGTGGTGCCAACGCCTGCGAGCTACATCACTGGAGCTCTACCACCAGTACTATATTTCTTGCTTTTGGGGCGTTCGACGTTGTTCTTCGGTATTCTTAGCTGTTCAGTTTAGCTCGCATTGATATTATAATCAGGATTTTGTATTTCTATTCCAGCCATTAATGATCTACGGATCATTAGGCACGGCTCTCTGCTGCGCAGTACTAGGCTCGCAGATACAAATGCACTGGGGTCCACATTGGGTGACTGCGCTCCTTATCTACATTTACTGCATCACGTACACGTTGAGTGCTGGCACGGTGCCATATGTAGTCGTCGCTGAAGTGTTTTTGCCTGAGGTAATTTGAACAGCGATATTCTTATGATGTCCTATGAAATATTTCCCTTGAAATATTTTGCAGTGTTTGACGACCCAGTTAGTCCAGCGGTGTGAGACGTTTGATTCAAAGGGTTAGGGATATTTGTATTTGTTTCGGTGTTTGTATGTACAACGACACTTACGACGTGTGAGTATATGAGCGTAAGCGTATTTTATTATATCGCTTACTGAAGTCGCGAGCGTAAATTTTGCGACATTCTCTTAAATTATGCTATTAAACTGTCTTGAATGGCGCTGTGCTTATACTATCCTGGTCTCGTAAAATACTTTGGAGCGTTTTAAGTTTAATTAGGTGGACGACATTTCATAATATTTGTTTAAATCATGAAAGTGCCACACAAGCATACAGTTCAAATTGGTGGTAAATTAATACAGCCTATAAACACCGGAGATTTCAATTAAGACGTGTAGTAGAAAGAATATCAAATGAGCTAATTACTAAACAGATATACAATGCGAATGTGGATGGTTGAAGAGGCCCTGGGAGACCTAGACTCATCGACCTTGACCAAATAGGTCGGTCGAGTACTGTCTGAAGGTGGGTCAAGAGTTTGGGTTTTAAGGAATCGGCGTGAATGTACGAAAAGAAGCACGGTAGGTGTGGGCACGACCGGGATATCTGATGCTCAAGGGTTTTTTTTTTCTTTACCAGATAAAGAGCTTTGCATCGATGGTGGCAGTAGAATGGGCCATCGTCTGCAACTTTGTGATCCTCTTCATATTCAATCCAGTCGTGGAAGCCTTGGGCTTGGGGCCGGTGTTCTACATCTTCGGGTTCTTCTCCCTAGCCAGTGCGGTGTTGTGCGTGTTCTATTTACCGGAGACTAAGGGACTGACTGTGGACCTTATTCAAGAGAAATTTGCAAAGAAGAAAATTGTTTTGCCACATTAAAGAGTTTTTTAAAAGGAATAATTTTTATTTGTCTCTTTGGTGCCTGTTAGCTGTTTTTATATCACCACCGCCTAGCCGTTTTCGACTACAGTGACTTGGCTCTCCCCCGGTGATTCCTTGCGCACACGACAACCAACCTTTTGTATACGCCTTCGTCGAAGCAAGGGCAGATTATTGCCCGGGCAAGAACGCCATTCTCGTAAGCCCGTACCGTTGCTGCGCGCCTCACGCGCAATTTTGCGATGAACCATTAATGTCATGACTTAGCTCAGGCACTTTACATAGGCGAATGTTTAGCCCTGATGTGACTTACGTATCCAATTTTCGCATCAAATCTACGAGCACAGTCAGGGTTCCGTCATGGTAATGGTAGTGAACGCTAGAAGGTGGTCTTGCTTTTAATTGGTCGCTTTTGAAATTTAGTTTACGCCTTCGCTCGTCCTCGAACGCATACACTTTCTCCTGTACATGTTGTCTCCATTCAGGTCTGTTTTGAGCAAGAGCCTGCTAGCTGATTTTATTGTTCATGTATGCACCTATGTAGCTTCAGGCCATGTCCCTCACGGGGTAGCATCAGAGAAATTATAAATAATAATGGCAACCCATTATACGTATACGACCTACTGGGCACGAGTCTCTCCCCTTTTTTTGGGGGGAGGCCTGGAGCTTACTCAGACTCAAACAGAGTACTGGAATCGTGCCCAGCAGTGGGACGTATAATTGGTTGCCATTATTATTTATATATATTATATAGTGGGCAATGGGGTCGTAACGTCTGAGCTTTGTAATGCGGAAATAGGTATTTGCCGTATTTCCCCAACTATATGAAGGCTGTATGTATACTTGTTTAATAACTCAACACGATATGTGACAAGGCGTTATTAAAAGAATGCTAAATTCGAGTTATCTTTACAAGTGTAATAATTTTATATTTAACAAATTATTTTATTGTATCGTAATGTTTTGTGAGGTATAAAAATATTTCATTGTTTAATATAAACTATCTAAGGTTTGAGTTCCTGGGTTTGATTCCCATTCATCATCATTATCACTTTGCTCCATAAATCCCTGCTCCATAAATCGGGTGTGGAGGAGCCGGGGAATTAAGGGCAGAAATGTACCTGGATAGTCGGCATCTTTCTTACGCAGGTCACTGGTTCTTGAAGGGGGCCCCCGTGTCTTCTCCAGGTGTTAACTTTTATATTTGAGTTTTCTTTGGATTTCACACACACATCACAAAACACAGTCAATCACTGCACTGCACTTTTAGTTTATTAAATTAATTTCTTTTTGCGGAGCGTACGCGTGAACCGTCCATTTCTTATTGAAAAAGGGCGAGAGAGTGAGGGGAAAGGATGCGGGGCGAGAGGGAAGAACGTTTGGAATACGCATTCAAATTAAATTTGTTTTATGAATTTAAAAAGAAAATATGACATAGGCATGTAAAAAGTTTATATTAGGCGTAACCAACTTCGGGGGGCCTAGAGGTTTCCTCTACATTGAGTTGAGTCAATATATATAAGAATGGAAAAGAATAAGTATATATTTATAATATGATTAGGAGTAGGCGATATGATTTTTTTTTTTTTTAATGTCATGAGTGATGTGTTTATTGAGTAGGTAAAGGACAAAGTCTAGTCACTGGTCGAATATAAGATCCAGTGGCGGATTTGACTTTAACTGTACGAATGATTTTGTCCTTTCCCGGGAAAATCTCCGTAACAAGAGCTAAAGGCCAGTGCATTGGATGAGTATTGTCATCTTTTATTATAACTAGTTTACCCACAGTAACAGGGTTTGAGGGTGTGTTCCATTTATACCGTTGTTGTAGCGAGGTGAGATATTCCATATTCCATCGTTTCCAATAACTTTGAACTATTTTATTGAGTAGCTGATAGCGAGTGAGTCTATTCTCAGAGACAGTAGGGTCAATTTGTTCAGCGGGTAGAAATTGTAATGAAGTTATGTTTAAAAAATGATTAGGCGTTAAAGCTGTTAGATCAGAAGGATTATTAGAAAGTTCACAGATCGGGCGGCTATTTAACAAGCTTTCAATTTGAGTAAGTATAGTGTTGAACTCCTCATAGGTAAGGATTTGTTTTCCTATAGATTTATATAAATGAGTTTTAACAGATTTTACGTTAGTTTCACTTAAACCGTTAAAATGCGGGCCATAAGGTGGGCTATGCTTGAATTCGATTTTATATTGTGTTAAATAATGACTCAAGTGTTTTTCTACATCTGAAGTTTTAATTAAAGAGTAGACTTCATCTAATTTACGTTTAGCACCAATGAAGTTAGTGCCTCCATCACTATATAGCATGGAAACTGGACCTCTGCGAGAGATAAATCTTTTAAAGGCGGCGAGAAATAAATCCGTACTAAGATCGGATACCAATTCGAGGTGTAGTGCTTTGGTAGTTAGACACACGAATAAACAGATGTATGCTTTATGACTTTTTACACCACGGCGCCGTATATGAGTGATAAAGAAAGGTCCAGCATAATCAACAGCTGTGTGGACAAATGCCTTTACTTGTGTGACTCTGATAGCGGGAAGATCACCCATAGGAGGGTTTGTTATTCGAGGTTTGAATTTAAAACATGTATTACAATCATGAACAATTTTACGAATGAAACTTCGCGCAGAGAGAATCCAATATTTCTGTCTAAGTAATGCTAAGAGAAGGGCGGGTCCAGTATGCAAATGTATTTTATGATAATATTCAATAAGTAGTGTCACAATGCGATCTTTAGGTAACAATATAGGGTGTTTAATATCGAAATTAAGCTGAGAGTGAGAAAGCCTACCACCAACTCGAAGCAGACCAGTACTGTCAATAAAGGGATTGAGTTTCAAAATAGCTTTGATTTTACAAATTTGCTTGTTTTTAATTGAATTAATCTCTTGAGTGAAATATTTGGATTGTACAAAGCGTAACGTATAGATTTCAGCGGATTCTAAATCATGAGTAGTAATCGGACCACCTGATTTTAATAATTTTGTGAAACGTAATACATAAATGAGGGAGCGTATAAGTGTCGACCAGGAGGAGACACGTTCGGCGAGATTTTGAATAAAGTGAGTATTTTCCAGACCTGTTTGTACTAATAATGAAAGAGTTTTCTTTTCAGGTGATTCTTCTTTGTGATTAACTTTGAATTCTGTTACAGGCCAATCAGAGACGGGAAGAGATAGCCACTGCGGGCCACAAAACCAGAGTGTGTTATCAATTAAGCTTTTTGGAGTTACAGGTCTAGAGATTATATCGGCGGGATTTTCTACACCTTTGACGTGAAACCAGTGCGGAGCGGATAAATATTCATTAATTTGAGCGATGCGATTAGCTACAAACGTGTGAAATTTATATGCGGGGGAATGAATCCAAGTGAGCGTTATTGTTGAGTCAGAGAAAGCATAAATATCACGTATAGTATAGCGTTTATTAAAAACAGTACGAACCGAGTCTATTAATTTTGCGAGTAACAAAGCGGCGCAAAGCTCTAAGCGAGCAAGCGTTTTATTAGGGGATGAGACTTTAGACTTGGATGTAAGTAATTTGATTGAATGAGAGTGTGAATTTTTATCAGTATCAACGCGAACGTATACACAAGCACCGTAACACTTTTCGCTAGCATCGGCAAATCCAATAAGCGTTACTTGTAAACCGCGAGCGATACCTATATGGCGTGGAATTTTTAAACCTTTTAATTCAATCAATTCTTTATAAAACTGATTCCATTGGTTGAGAATAAAATCAGGCACTTCGTCATCCCACTCGAGCCCCAATTTCCAGCATTTTTGAATTAAAAGTTTCATGAACGTTACAACCGGGTTTATTAGACCCAGTGGATCAAATAATCGAGCGGTCACCGACAATAAGGAGCGTTTAGTACATGTATCAGGCAAATCAAAATTAAAAATCTGAAAGCTAAAATTATCGTCAGTGGGTAACCATTTCATACCTATTATTTTAGTAGCAGAATTAGAGTCAGAGTCGAAATTTATAGCGTGTGGACTCCTATGAGATGACGGAATATGAGAAATGAGTTCTTTACTATTTGATATCCATTTAACTAAATTAAAACCTCCTGACTTAAACATTTCGATCATTTGATTATAAGTATTTTCAGCGGTATCTATATCGATAAGTGAGCCGACGTAATCGTCCATATACATGTGGTTTTCGGCTTCATAAGCGGCGAGGGAGTGAGTACCGCGGCTATCAGCAGCCAGTTGGCGAACGACGCGCATCGCGAGGTAAGGCGAGCTTGAAACACCAAAACATACCCTATTGAATTGAAATACTTCGATATCAGCTTTAGGATCGAATCGGAAAAGAATCCGTTGATAATTTTGGTGTTCTGGTGAGAGTTTGACTTGAAAATACATTTTTTCTATGTCTGCGTTTAATGCGATAGGGAACATGCGTAAGTTCAAGAGTAAATCGAAAATATGACTTTGTAAGTTGGGACCTATATAGAGTAAATCATTGAGTGATTTTCCTGAAGTGGTTTTACAACCAGCATCAAGCACAATTCGAGTTTTTGAAGTCTCCCTTTCCGGACGATAGACAGCCCTATGCGGCATATAATAAGCGGAAGTGTTTGGAGAAGGATATTCAACCTTTGATAGGTAGCCATTATCTATGTATGACTGAATAGTGGCGTTATATTCAGCGCGTAAGTCAGAAGATTCGAGTTTCTTTTCTAAATGAATCAAGCGGCATTTAGCAATATTGTACGAATTACCTAATTCAGCGGGATCTAGTTTGAACGGTAAATCGACCGTGTACCTACCAGTGTTATCGCGAGAGTGAGTAGACATGAATAATTGTTCACATAATTCGTCCTCAGGACTAAGATGATCTTTATGCGGTACGCTTTCGATCTCCCAAAAGCGTCGAGTTAAATAATCGAGTGAGCTGGTATCTATATTACAGAAGAATGATTTACTAGATTGAGAGTGAGAGGATAAATTATTTTCATGCGTTTGATAAGAGTGCGAGCACGAGCTGTGCGTGACTTGCGTGAATGTGTGCGAAGAGCATTGAGCTTTACCCATAGCGACATATCCAAGAGTAGTTTCTATACCTACTACTGAGGAGTGAGGAGCGGTAATTTTACCAGATCCGAGTAAAAGAGGGAATAATTCATTGCCTATCAGACAATCGATTGGAGCGGGCGCGTGGAAATGGTCATCGGCCATTGGTAAATTTTGTAAATGAGATAATTCGTTGAGATCTATCACAACGTTGGGTAAAAAGTCGGTTATATTATCAATAACGCGAGCCTCGACGGTATAAGAGCAGCGCGAATCATAACGCGAATAAATTTTAAAATGAGTGAGGCCGAATGACTGACCTTCTGTCTGACCGATGCATTTGACCGTCATAGGTGCGGGCGTAATATTCAAATTCAAACGTTCACAACAAGCCTTCGTGATAAAGTTACTCATGGATCCTGTGTCCAGAAATACACGAATTTCATTTAATTTATTCTGTTTATAAACGTGTACAGACGCGGTAGGTAATAATACAGTAGTTTTATTTACTGTACGCGGCAGAGAAGTCACAGAAAGTGCAATGTTGTTGTTATCAACGTTTGAATTCACGCGGGAAGTTGAACCGACTACGGCAGGTGGCTGCGTGAGCGGGGCGATGGCCGAATGCGACTGCGGGTGCGGGTGCGAGCGAGAACGAGAGATGTCAGTCGCGGCCGGCGGCGGGTGCGGAGCGCGCGGTGTTGCGGCGATCAGCTGACCGTATTGATAACTCGAGGATGCAGATGCACCGTTATCATTATGATAAGAATTGAAATGTAACAAAGAGTGATGTTTACGGTGGCAAGTTATACACCTAGAATTCGATTTACATTGGTTTATATGATGAAACCCCAGACAGTTTTTACAGAAAGAATTTAAAGTAACAATATTGAAGCGGGTCCTAGGATCTTTATTTAAAAAAGCGTCACATTTATAAAGAGGATGAGAATAGCTTGATTTGCATATTTTACATATATTAGATTGCGTTTGTAAGTTAGTATCATTATTATTATTATGAGAAAAGGTTGCAAAATTATTTTTTGTGACTCTTTGACAGAGCATAGATTGAGGTTTAGATTTAACAAAACTTTTATTAAAAGGTTGAGGTTGAGGTTGAGATTGAAAAGATTGAATGGGATTGCGGAGAATTTTAACTTTACTTTGTTCCTTTAAAAATGTTTTAAGATATTCAAATGTAGGAATGTCAGTCTGTTTGTGCGTTTGTTCAAACATGTTTACTGTGTCTTTGTCTAATTTGGAAAGTGCTAAATGCGTTATAATAAAATCTGATAAATCATTAATGTCAAGGCGACGGAGTGCGGCTTCAGCTGAACAAAAGTTGTCCAGAAAATCATCAACTGACTGATTTAATTTAAGGTTTAACATGTGATCAAGATACAAAGAAGCTTGTACCCTGACATCTTGATATTTGTCTAAGAGAGCTTTCCAAATAATTTCATAATTTTCAGCGGTGGCTGACAAACCTGCATAAACATTTAAGGCCTTGCCAGAGAGGCAACCGGTTAGATATTGTACCTTTTCAGTGTTCGAGAGGCATGAATTATTATGAATTAAATTACAGAAATTCTCATAGAAAACTGGCCATTTACTAGGAGTACCATCAAAACCTGCTAGTTGCAGAGGTGGGAGTTTGCGGTTTAAATGATGAAACTGCTTCTTTCTGTCCTCAAGCTGTTGTCCTAAATTAGTTTCAGTTTGTTTAATTTTACAGTATAACTCATCAAATGCACTGAGAGAGCTATAGCTAGGCCTCGACTCAGGGTCGTCGTTTAAGTATTCCAACACTATTTTATCAAGAGTATCCATGAAATCTGAGCGAATTTTATCAATAGATTGAGTACGAGCGAGGAACTGTGTAGCAATAATGGGGTCAGAAACCTTTAGGCTTAAATCGAACACGGCCTGAACAATTTGAAACAAACTTTGTTTCTTTTGTTCGAGCATAATTATCTTACTGTTTGTTTTATCTACCGAACTATCGCTAGACCGATCATCGGGCTTCTTTTTTCCACCCATGATGAAAAGTAGATAATAGATTAAAAATTAATAAGAAACAAAAATTAAAGATTTAAATTTGCGAGCTTTCTTTAAGCGAATATAGCGCGTAAATATGAAGAGCGTAAAGGCGATTGTTGCGTGAAGCGGTTAGTGAATAATGAGACGTGAGTAGGTATACGTAAATTATTTGTGAAATGAAAGTGAATATAATAAATGCGAAAATATAGCGTTAAATATATAATGTGATATGAATATATTAAAACTAATAAGATTCCAATGAGAAATAAGGATATTTTAAGAGTATGAAAACGGATATTTTTTAAATGCGTCGTTGAAAAATGGCGGGCGTTGAATTGCGTATTAGAAAATAATATAAGTTTGAGTATTTTGAGGGATATTATGTGGATTGCGGAATAGAAGATCAGGTTCGAAGGACCAAACACTGGAGGAGCCGGGGAATTAAGGGCAGAAATGTACCTGGATAGTCGGCATCTTTCTTACGTAGGTCACTGGTTCTTGAAGGGGGCCCCCGTGTCTTCTCCAGGTGTTAACTTTTATATTTGAGTTTTCTTTGGATTTCACACACACATCACAAAACACAGTCAATCACTGCACTGCACTTTTAGTTTATTAAATTAATTTCTTTTTGCGGAGCGTACGCGTGAACCGTCCATTTCTTATTGAAAAAGGGCGAGAGAGTGGGAGGGGAAAAGATGCGGGGCGAGAGGGAAGAACGTTTGGAATACGCATTCAAATTAAATTTGTTTTATGAATTTAAAAAGAAAATATGACATAGGCATGTAAAAAGTTTATATTAGGCGTAACCAGGGTGGGTAATCGTAGCAGTCATGCTCGCCTAAATGTGTAAGACTATGCGAGCCAAGTTTCTGAGCTGGATCAGGACATTTTTGACTCGACAGAATGCTTTGAGTCGTTGTGGTGAAGTAATAGAGGAAGTCTTAAAGCCTTATATCCAGGGCTCGTCGGATGAGTATTTTTGTTTATACATATTCACCGCTCAGAGAGGATTCTTTCATGTACCCAGTGACTGGTTTCAGTGAATGCAGTGATAAATTTCGAATTCGACCAGGTGTCGATGGATCTATATTGTTTAACGACTTCATTTTACTGTGATTGTTGGGGGTACTTTTTGGTTGCCGATTTATTTCTTGCGGTTTTCATCATCTTTCTGTCGAAAGACGTTTACTGCTGGACGAAATCTTCTCCCAAATATTTCCACAACGAACTGTTCTGGGACGCGCTTATCCAATGGTTACGTGCAACCTTCACTAGGTCGTCGGTCTACCTCGTGGGGGGGCTTGCCAACGCTTCGTCTTCCAGTTAAAGCTTTACTAGCAGTAAAATGGAAGACTGATCGTCTTAAAATTTAAAAAAAAACAAAGTGTGATTGTCATCCAACACACGACGGGCGTTTACTCGGTGTGCGTAAGAAGATCGCTAGCGGACGTGTTTCAAATACGTCTGCTCGGTCGCAGCGCTCGCGGGGGAATGGCGTGTAACCACAGAGTACCTTCTTATATATGAACCGCGTTACGCCTCAGCTTTCGTACTTCACCAGATTTTACTCCTCTTATTACAATACTCATAAGGAGATAACTCCAAAAAATATATATATTCTACAACATTTGCACCAGAAACCCACCATTAACATTGTGTCATAAACAAATTAGAAACGGCTAAATACGAGTAATACATCTCGCTAATCTACCCTTCATTATCTTTGTTTGTCTAGTACTTACATCTAGAGTATGATGATAACTTTGCACGGTTCTGTGCTCAGTTTCAAATGAGCATTCAATTTAACTAGAGGTTTGAATGGAGAAAAGATTTTGAAAAAATGTCTATTGTCCGCCAGTTCTTGTTATCTTGCGTGGGTAAGGGATCATTCATGAACATATTCTAAATTATACAGTTTTATAAGTATGTCTTTTACTTGAAAATATCATTACAATATGACGGATCTAGACATTTCTTTAATTAGTGATAGCTATGCACATATTTTGATAGGAAATACAAGGAAGTGTTTGTTTATGTATGAAATTCGATAAAAACAATGGTTTCATTCGGTAAACAGAAAGGTGAAGGTTCTAGATCTTAGACTAATAAATAGGACAATATTTATTTATTTATTTATTTATTTATTTATTTAAGGAGAACCAACAGCTTTTACAATCTTGATAGCATTGAAACATTTGAAAACAGAGAGCTAATTATAGGTTCCCGCGAATATAAAACAATTTAGTGTATCTTAAGTGTGTGAACACAACACATTAAACTACATCTACATCTACGCACCCCATAAAGGTGAAAAACTTAGCATAAAAAGTATAAACTTTAAATATTTACTGCATAGAGTTTTTAAGCGTAAATAATTTAACAAAGAAAAAAGAAATAATAACAAATAGCAAAAAAAAAAACTGTTATGTAGCTATAAAGCAATTTGTCACTTTATACCTAGTTTAGTATGAGAAATTAGTTCTCGAAAAACCTGTTACTCAACCGCCGCCTCGCCGATGCCACACTGGTACAAAATAGATCTAAATCTGTAACTTCAGATAGCTTGTTAAAAGTGCTACTCGCACGCAGTAGATAGGTATTTTGTCTGTAATTAGTCATAGCTCGCGGAACATACAAAGGATGTTTAGGACGTGTGATAATTGGCACTCGCAGAAAGATCTTGTCTAATAGATTAATGCAATCTATGCTGTTTGAGGCTATTCTAAGGAGAAAGCTTACGTCAGCTATATCTCGTCTATTTGATAAGGGAAGGAAATGAAATTTTCGGCATAGGTCATCATAGCTATACGAGTGATACGGAACTTTAAGACGGTAACAGAGGTATTTCATAAATCTACGCTGAATATTTTCTATACGTGTTATGTAGACAAGATATCGAGGATTCCAGATCTGGGACGACATATATCGACGACACAACACAGCTTCTCTCAATATAATTTAGAGCTATACCAGGATAACAGAACTAAGGCGAAGATATTTATATTTTGCAGTATGTACGTCGAGCTTCACATTGGGCATAATGTACTCATGGCCGTCATCGACATTGAATCTCTTCGCGTCTGCCGACACTCCTCTCCATAGGCCCATGACGGACACTGAGCTTGCTTTACTTGGAAGCCTCTCATCAGTTAGCGCTCTGATCAGTACTCCGATCAGTGGGTTCCTGTTGGATATATTAGGAAGAAAATATACGACAGTGCTATGCTCTTTGCCGCAAGTGGTAAGTCAATTTGTTTATTCATCAAGTGTTTTCTTATCTTTAGAGACTGAGGGCGAGATTCACAGACCGCACTGCGACTTTACTTTCTAGCAAAGTGCGCTTCGAACTGTCAAAACCCATACATTTCTGACAGTTCTAATCATACTTTGCTCAAAGTAAAGTCGTAGTGCGGTCTGTGAATCTCGCACTGAGTGTGTTGGACGCAAGTGTTGTTAATTGGGGTTAATTCTATCCTAATTTTAGTTTCAATAATCTTTGAGTGTCTAAAGATGTACCTATATGCAATGTCACGTCTGTTTTGAATTGCTGATTGTGGGGATTGGTCTGTTGTAGTTTGCGAGTGATATATTATCTCACGGTATTCTCACTGTTAAGTTTTCGATGAGTATATGCATTATATGTATTTGCATGTGCCATGGACGTTCACATTATCTGTATTCTACTTTAAGTTCGGTAGCGGAGTTCTTCTCAGTAGTGCCAGCACTTGGAACTCTGATAAGTGAATGACAATGTGTGTGTGTTTATGACGAATAGATTTTTCTTTTTCTTCTATGTAGAAATTGAAAGATTTAAATTTTATTATCCATTGATTATATTATTATAAATAAGTCATTCACTACAGGTAGCTTGTAAAGTGACAATGCAAAAGTGTCCTAATATAATTTGAAGTAAATATTTGAAGTTTTGTAAAAACGTTTTGGTTTCAACAGATATCCTGGATGATCGTCTGCTTAGCAGACAGAGTTGAGGCTATCCTCGCCGCTGTCTGCTTATCAGGAATGTCTGGAGGTACCTTCCTGGTCACCCCCATATACATCAGTGAGATCTGCCAAGAGTCCATTCGTGGAGCAATGACGTCCTGCGCCATAGTGTTCTTCGGTTTTGGTCTGCTCACATCGTATCTCTTAGGAGGATACCTGAGCTACCAAATGATGAACTACGTGGGCTTGGCGATAGCGGTGGCTGGTGTGGCGATGATGACCATCGTTAAAGAGTCACCGGTTTGCTTGATGAAGAAAAAATTGGAGAAGGTAAGTTAACTGTTATTATTCTTATTATTTCTAAGTGACCCATTTTTTTCTCTAAAAATGAATGTACTTGCCGGAGGCCGTTACAAAATGACAAGTAGCTGAGGGCGCTGTCTGCGCTCAGTTACGTGTTGCCTGAAAAGAAAATAAGTTACAGTAAGTGTAAAATTTTGCGGTAGTGCAATTTATCAGGCAGTACAATATACCAGACTCTAACCTACTACCTTCGCTACATTAAAAAAAACATTAAATTATTTAATAAATTATAATAGATATATAACAAAAGACAACGATTTATGGCCTCATGATTTTGGTACAGACAGAGGCGTAAAAGCTACCCCGTGAGTGGCAACACAAATACATTGGAATCTCGGGTTTTTATAGATGGTTAAAGGCTACAGTATTATTTTTCGAACCAGTTTCTTCTACTGGAAGAGAATTCTTCCGCTAGTGCAGTCAGTCAACCGAACAATGGCAGTCAAACCAAGGGGCGGTAGTAAGTGCAATAACGTAAGATGATATGATGATCACTAGCGTAGTTACATAGAGTAACTCGGTCCACCGGTCGCGGCGGACCGGAGGGGAGTAGCCCATAGCGTTTATTACCGATGCAATACAGTCTGGCATTTTTTGCGGGGGGAAATACGGTGTGACACACACTCATACCATAGAATAATACTACGTACTCATACTACAAAAATCGAAACTCACACCTTGATTTTAACAAAATACATAAACAGTTTCACGCACACATTTAAATATCTGGGCGACAGGCATAGGACTATTGGGTCTTGTACTTTGACAGAGGGGAAAGCCTGCATATGGCTACTCCCCTCCGGTCCGCTGCGGCCGGTGGCCCGTGTTGCTCTATGCGTAGCTAACATGGATGACAACGGACGGATGAGCAAAAAAAAAGCAAATAGATACTGACATCACAATTAATTTCTATTTTTAGGACGCTGCCGACGCTATAGCCTACTTCCGAGGAGTGAAGCGGGACTCTAAGGAAGTTTTACAAGAGCTGAACAACATTAGGAGAGCCTTGAATCCTGATTTTGAAGGTATTTTTTCACTGGTAGAGTTACAGTGTAGGAGCTCGAGGGCGTAGGCACCACCGCATTACCTAATATATCTGTCGATGAATGGTAGTATACAGCACTATCGTGTTCCGGTTATATGGTAATGTATGGGTCCGTTTGCGTTCGTTGAAGCGCGCATGGCCCAGCGGCTGGTGTAGATCGTAAGCGATAAGCACTACGGGCGCGGTCGGGTAGTGTGATGGGTGACCGCTAGTGGCAAATTAAATGCGCGTTTCCGTGCTTCGGAGGGCACGTTCAGCCGTCGGTCCCGGTTGCTATCGATGGATAGCAGTCGTTAAACCTTGTCGGAGGCCTTATGGGCGGTTTGAAAACATCCGACAGCGGGTTGGCCACTAACTCACCCACCTCCACCAATCCGCATTGGAGCAGCGTGGTTGGAGTAAGCTCCTGGCCTCCCCCAAAAAAAAAGGAGAGACTCGTGCCCAGCAGTGGGACGTATAATGGGTTGCCATTATTAATATTTATTATTTGAGAGTTGGAAACGTATCTGCATTTTGACTGACTTACTCTGGTCTTTGTGCGGGTAGTGATAGGCTGCATTCATCACTTAACGTCAATATGAACTGCATGCTTGTTTGCCACTTTTATTACATAAAAAAAACAACGGTGGAGAATGGAGAAATAAGATACAAAAGAATGGGGAGTATTGCCTTTTTTTTTGCTCATCCAACCCGGGTGCCACCCGCGTTAGCTACGCCACTGCCTGGCGTCCCTGGCGTCCCCAAAACTAGGCATATTCGGCAATGGAAAATACCCCTAACATTTTTTTTTTTTTTATGTATTTGAAGTGGCAAACAAGCATGCAGTTCACATTGATGTTAAGTGATGACTGCAGCCTATAGACACCCACACAAAGACCAAGGTCAAAATGCAAATGCGTTACCACTCCTGAGGCCTAAGGTGTTATGCCTCTGTGCCGGAAATTACAGGGCCGTACATTACCACCTGACCGGAACACGATAGTGCTGAACACTACCATTTAGCGGCAAGTAAATCAGGTAATGCGGTGATGCCTACGCCCGCGAGCTCCGTCACTGGAGCTCTACCACCAGTAAACACATTGTTACAGGTAATAACTGGTAAGAACAACAAGTAAAAATGAACTTTCACTACTATTACGCTGGAGGTCCTGGGTTCGATTCCCAGGTCGGGGAATATTAGAGATAGCGGTTTAAAATCCTTTATCTCTGCTTCTATTGGGATTTTTCCATTTTGTGGAAGTTTCCCAGTACCCCGGAGTTTGGTAATGTGCCCGGAGATGGCAACAGGTTCGCCACCTGTTCATGGGCCAAAACGTAACCGGCGAGTCGTGGGTGTTTGCATGTATGGTTGAATGTATGCATTTACCTCTGCCTACCCCTTCGGGGATTACAGGCGTGAAGTTACGTTACGGTAAAAACGAACAACGACACACAATGCAGATCCGTAAATCACAATAGAGCGCTATAAACAAGATAACCCCGTACAAACACGTGGATTACCAATAAAACTGAGTACACGTTGTAATTAATTAAAGACGTCAAATTGCCTGATGTGATGTACTTAGCTTGCGTGTTCTTATCTTTCATGATTTTCATTAAGATATCTCATAAGATATATTATTATGGTTTTTCAAAATAAACCACAAATTGTTTCTCTGAAAATGCAATGACTACAGGTCGAAATGCAGATGCATTGCCATTTATAAGGCCTAAGGTGTTATGCCTCTGTACCGGAAATTACAGGGTCATACATTACCACCTGACCGGAACACGATAGTGATGAACACTTATTTGAGCAAATTCTGTCTCTGGTGTGTGGTATTATCCACGAGGGACAGTTTTGTATTGCGCTTGCACGTCTAAACAGCTCAATTCACACACACACACACACACACACACACACACACACACACACACACACACACACACACAGTAATATACGAGACATTTATTATTGATTTAAATTTTTGGTTCTGTTATGTTTTATTACTTATTATTTTAATGATTTTTATTTTCTCTGCCATGTATAATTATAAAATAACTAGCGGCCCGCCCCGGCTTCGCCCGCTCTGCTCTGCTCCTATTAGTCATAGCGTAATGTAAGCTATCCTATCTCTCAAGTTGGATCGAACTGCACATGGTGTGCGAATTTTATTATAATCGGATAAGTGGTTTAGGAGTCCATTGAGGACAAACATTGTGACACGAGATTTATATATATTAAGATAAAAGTTCATTAAATGTATTTAACTTGAGCGAGAGTCCTGGTACTCATAACACAAGTTAAATCTTACCATGGGTACTAATGCCTAACAAAAAATTGTCAACACTGTTATAAGCGCTGTTACAGCTGTTTTTACTGGTGGTAGAGCTCCAGTGACGGAGCTCGCGGGCGTAGGCACCACCGCATTACCTAATATACTTGCCGCTAAATGGAAGTGTTCAGCACTATCGTGTTCCGGTCAGGTGGTAATGTACGGTACTGTAATTTCCGGCACAGAGGCATAACACCTAATGCCTCAGGAGTGGCAGCGCATCTGCATTTTGACCTCTGGTCATTGTGTGGGTGTCTATAGGCTGCAGTCTTCACTTAACATGAATGTGAACTGCATGCTTGTTTGCCAATATTATTACATAAAAAAAAAAAGTGCATCATTTTTATTAAAATTGACATGAATGTATCAATGTATTGACATGAATGTATCAAGGTACATGATAATAATAAATTTAATTCTTATTCTTATTCTTAATTTTTGGTTTTTGAGAGGGTGTCACCACCATATTGGTGGCATTGGCGCTAGGTTTCATATAAGCTCGTGAGTGCCAAGGGCTGCTATCTACAAATAATAATGTAATGAAGTGTAAATACGCAAAAAATGTGGTTAAACTTGCTAAGTGCTAAGTTCAATACTTTTGAAGCTAGATTAAAAATTATTGTTTCTTTTAAAGGTGAATCAAGCGAAGAGCAGAAGTTGAAGCCTCGACAAATACAGCAAGAGAAACTGTCGCTGTGGCAATTTGTCAGTAAGTAATTTTTACCCGACTGGAACGCGAAGGAGGGTATTGTGTTCATCAGTCTATACCTATACTGTGCCTATTATCGATTAGCCTTGAGCCAGAGAATATGTAATAATACTACGTATAGAATGGACACTTCGACTTCCCGCCCAATTTCCCCGCATCACCCAACCTCCTCCCCTCTTATGGGCGACGGTTAGTATTTTCTACGTGCTACGCACAAAGGTGCACGTGTAAATACACGTCAATCAATCATTTCAATCAATAATTTCAATCATTTATTATAATCAAAAAAGAGTCCGAGTCACTGATTGATGTCTGTGTAATAGAGACCAAATTAAGCGTTTGTATGGAATTTTGGCGGAGTGTTAGCGGTGTACTTGAGCTCAAGTTAACAAAATTTCAACCACCACCAGTGATCACCAATAGGTGCCATGTCATCATCGTCATCATCATCATTCAGCCGAAAGACGTCAACTGCTGGACAAAGGCCTCTCCCAAAGATTACCACAACGACCGGTTCTGGGCCGCCTCCATCCAGCAATTGCCCGCGACCTTCACCAGGTCGTCGGTCCACTCGTGGAGGGCCTGCCTACGCTTCGTCTTCCGGTACGCGGTCGCTACTTAATAATGTGCTGCACAAGAAAAAAAAATGATACCAACTGAGTCATGCTTGTTTGCCACCTTACTCACAAAAAATATACACTTCAGAAAAGGAGTCCTTCAGAGCTGTACCCACTTTCCATTAGAATATTCCGTTTGTTTGTCTGTCAATCTTTTGACATGAAAAAGTCGAAGCAGATATCCATAGTCTTAGGTGCTGTTTTGACTCTCTTTTAGTATTGAAATATACTAAACTTTTTTTTTTTTTTTTTTTTTTTATTATGAAAAGAACAAATGTCGTAAATTTTAACCTTAAGGAGCTAGCGAACATTGTTAATTAGCGCCATAGAGCAACACGGGCCACCGGCCGCGGCGGACCGGAGGGGAGTAGCCATATGCAGGCTTTCCCCTCTTTCAAAGTGCTAGCACAAGTGACCATGCCTGTCGCCGAGATGTTTGAATGTGTGCGTGCAATTTTTTATGTATTTTGTTAAAGTCAAGATGTGAGTTTCGTAGTAATAGACGATTTTTGTTGTGTGTGTGTCAAACAACTCCCCCCCGCAAAAATTGACAGACTGTTTTGCATCGGTAATAAACGCAGTGGCTACTTCCCTCATGTCGGCCGGTGACCCGTGTTGCTCTATGATTAGCGCATATGTGAACGCCTTTTCCCAACTATGGTCAACTTTTGCGAGTTCACTTATAAACATATCATACAACTTTAAATATTTTTTTTTTGTTATTTTCACAGAAAAATCTGAATCAACTCGTCGAGCACTGATCGTCTCCCTCGTGCTGTACACCGTTGCGATTTTCCAAGGACTTGTGGTGGTGCAAGTTTACGCTGAGCCTCTGTTCGAAGAGGCTTTACCAAGCATGTCGGCTACAGTATCGAGTGTACTGTTTGCTGTCATTACCGTCTTGGCTGGGTTGGGTGCCGCGTACCTTGTTGAGTTAGCTGGTAGAAGGGTAAGCTCTTTGTTTTTATAATCTCCTGGTAATAATCGTAGGTAATATCCTAGTAATCGCATTAAATAAAGATTAAGTCTGGGTTGCACCAAGACATTTGTTAAAGTTCACATTCTTCTCAATTCTAACAAATATCTTGGTGCCTAGGCTAATTGTTTCGGAAAAACTACCAGGGAATCCTGGGATCCTTCTAGACCGACTTGCTTCTTCTTCAGCAACATCATCCCATTCTATCAGGTGATATGGTAACCAAATGTTGGTCTGTAAAATGAAAAATTGTTAATGCAACCATTCTACGGGCGGTGACATTGTCCATGTTGCGACCACTTTGCGGTCGATCGTAATCGGATCGCTTTCGGGCTCTTCCTGCCTCTAAAAGTAACACACCGACCAAATCCGCTGTCGCTACACACGACTGGATTCGGTCCGGCGGACTGATTTCGCCCACCAAACCCGCGCAAGCGGACCGCATCAGACTTGATTAATAATAATTCTGTCCGCCGTACTCCTCTTTACACAATCAGATTTGGTTCGGAGCGTACCGAATCCGCTGTCCGCTCCGTACCAAATCCGGACGTGTGTTACGACTACAAGTATTATGAGTAACTGTCTCTGTGACAGTTAAGTAGTAGACGTAGTTACTGGTGGTAGAGCTCCAGTGACGGAGCTCGCGGGCGTAGGCACCACCGCATTACCTAATATACTTGCCGCTAAATGGTAGTGTTCAGCACTATCGTGTTCCGGTCAGGTGGTAATGTACGGCCCTGTAATTTCCGGCACAGGGGCATAACACCTTAGGCCTCAGGAGTGGTAACGCATCTGCATTTTGATCTTGGTCTCTGTGTGGATGTCTATAGGCTGCAGTCATCACTTAACATCAATGTGAACTGCTTGCTTGTTTGCCACTTCCATTACATAAAAAAAAAAAAAAATAATAAGTATTCCTTAACATCTAACCGGAACACGATAGTGCTGAACATTGCCATTTTGCGGCAGATAGATTAGGTAATGCGGTGGTGCCTACGGCCTCTTTATTTGGGAACTCTTTCTTTTTTTTATGTAATTGAAGTGGCAAACAAGCATACAGTTCACATTGATGTTAAGCGATGACTGCAGCCTATAGACACCCACACAAAGACCAAGGTCAAAATGCAAATGCGTTACCACTCCTGAGGCCTAAGGTGTTACGCCTCTGTGCCGGAAATTACAGGGCCGTACATTACCACCTGACCGGAACACAATAGTGCTGAACACTACCATTTAGCGGCAAGTAAATCAGGTAATGCGGTGGTGCCTACGCCCGCGAGCTCCGTCACTGGAGCTCTACCACCAGTAAAAATATATATTATATCTGTCATATTGTTACAGCCACTAATGATCTACTCGTCCATCGGTGCCGGCATCTGCTGCGTGGTACTAGGAACCCAGGTCCATCTACACTGGGGCCCACATTGGGTCACTGGCGTCTTTATATACCTGTTCTGCATAATGTATACGTTTGGAGCCGGAACTGTACCATTTGTGATCGTTGCAGAAGTCTTCTTGCCTGAGGTAAGATCTATTTTGAACTCCTCGGTTTTATGGTTACCTGGGACACCAGGAACGCCTTTGACTGTCGTTTTTCTTCTTTCATACAAACATCTTTCGGACAATGATACATACAATTAATTTTTCTTTCATACAAACCTTCTTCGGACAGTGATAAATACAAAACAAAAAGAATTAGCAGAATTGGTCCTGCCGTTCTCCAGTTTTGCGTATGGCATGGCATAGTTTTTATCGTGACAATAAACTTTTAATTGTTATATTATTATTGAATGTATGGCCCCGTAATAGCTATGTATCTCAGAAACATAACAACTTACAGTACTCAACAAAGGAGATGTTGCGAGCTCGGCTCTAGATCGTACACATCCTCAAAAAATGGGTAAATTAAAGAAGAATCCGAAAAAAATGCAATTTAATTATTCAAGTATATATTTTAGAGTTACTACCACATTTAATTCAAACGATTTTATCATTTTCAACCATATTCAACATGGCGGCGACACAGCCGACGCTTCTTTAAATTGGAAATCGATTAGTTTAAGTTCTTAGTATTAACACATGAAATCGATTTCGATAGTATTCAGAAAATATTACTTTTTTCTCCAAATTCTATATAGTCAAAAAAACAATTTAAAAAATTAAAATGTCAAAATGACATCGCCCGCCATATTCGCCATGTTGGTTTGAGTTGCAATTCTAACTGCAAATAATATTTTGTAACTGCAAACAAAGCTAAACAAGTGAAAATATGCAGTAACAAAACGTTTTTATATTGATTTTGCCTGTTATTGATATTGTGTACAATAACATGGCCGGAGGTCCATACATTTTTGCAACATCTCCTTTATATTGCACATCGAGCCTCCGAAAGAGAAGATCGGCTCGTTTCGACTTCGTAGAGCGTTATCTCTGTTACACACTGCCTACGTAATCACTGACAGTCCGATATTGGTCAAAACTTGATCAAATGCGCGTTTCCGTGCTTTGGAGGGCACGTTAAACCGTCGGTCCCGATTGTTATCGATAGATAGCAGTCGTTAAACCTTGTCGGAGGCCTTGAGCGGTTTGAAAACATCCGACAGCGGGTTGGCCACTAACCCTTATATCCACCAACCCGTATTGGCGGAGTTAGCAGCGTGGCGGAGTAAGCTCCAGGCCTCCTCTCAAGAAGGGCAGAGACTCGTGCCCAGCAGTGGAATGTATCAAGGGTCGCCATTATTATTATTATATACTTACCCTTCATGGTCAGACACGTGTGTACACTCAATATTAATAAACCTTATTTACAGGTTCGAAGCATAATCTCCATGATAGCTGTTGAATGGTGCTGGATCTGCAACTTCGTGATCCTCTTCATCTTCAATCCCCTCGTCGCAGCCATGGGTCTTGGCCCCGTGTTCTATCTATTCGCCGTTGTCTGTGTCTTCAGCGCCATCTTCTGTTATTTCTGCTTGCCTGAGACCAAGGGCTTGACTGTTGATGTCATTCAGGAGCTGTTCGTGAAGCGGAGACGGAATCCTATGTACTGAAGGACTTTTATTTTTAATTGTTAGATCTAAGTTAGTTTGTAATTTCTTATTAGTCTACTTTTATGGCATTTTATGTACCTACTCATGACGCACAATAATTCACCCCTACTTAATATTATAAATGCGAAAGTAACTCTGTCTCTCTGTCTGTCTGTTACCTTTTCACGTCCAAACGACTGAGCCGATTTTAATGAAATTTGGTACAGAGATAGAGTTGACTTTGAGAAAGAACATAGGCTACTTTTTAAACGACATCCACGCGGGAGAAGCCGCGGGCAACAGCTAGTACATAATAAATCTTAAAGTAATAGGTTGGGATCCCACTGCAGAATCATTTCGTTCATCCAGATATGATGCAAATCTTACTTTTAGGCATATTTATAATTTAAAGAATATAAAATATCCACTAGGTTTCCAATCAAAATTTGGCCGTAAGTATTTCTAATTATATTATTTTATTTTATTATTTTAACAGCCAGCAACTCCTATTTTTACGCCCGATTTAATTTGGCTCCCGTATATGATAATAATGAGAAAAAAATAGCTTAAATTTGTTAAAATATAAATAATACATGTATGTTATGGACGTAAAAAGTTATCGGAGAGTAGAAGGAAAATACGTACGGCCGGCCAAGTGCCCAACGGCAGCCGTGATTTTTCAGAGTCTTTATAAACACCGTTTATAAAGAATTGCCGTGATATTTAATTGAAAAAAAAAGGAAAAAAAATCTTTCCCATAAAAATAATATAAAAAAATACTTTCAGCCAAATTTTGATCGGCAACTTAATGGATATATATTCTTTAGATTATAAATATGCATAAAAATGAGGTTTGCAGCATACCTGGGGTGCGACCGGGACCGCCTCGACAATGCTATTGTTGGTGTCATTGCTGTCAAATTTTCATGTCGATTTGTAGCTCCTATAAAAGCAGTAGTGATAATCTGATTGTTTTTCTTGCTTTCGTAGGTGAGAAACAAGGGATAATGGTAGATTATTTCGATTATTGTTATTTAGTTAAAGTAAAAATCGACATGAAAAATGCACCCCTGGACATAGAGCAACACGGGCCGCGGACTGGAGGGGAGTAGCCATAGCGTTTATTACCGATGCAAAACAGTCTGTCATTTTTTGCGGGGGGAAATGCGTCCGACACACACGCACACTACAAACATCGTCTATTACTACGAACACACCTTGACTTTAACCAAATACAGAAACAATTTCACGCACACATTTAAACATGGAGGCGACAGGTATAGGGCCATTTGGGCTTGGACTTTGACAGAGGGGAAAGCCTGCTTAAGGCTACTCCCCTCCGGTGTTGCTCTGTGTATCTGTATGAACGAAATGATACTGCAAAGGGATCTTAACCTATAACAAGACAATTGAAATGGTCTCAAGTCGGGAAGGCAAGTCGCAAGTACACTTACAATAACAGCGTATTCAAGTTATAAGAAATTTTAGAACATCTATTTAAGGCGCATAACACACTGCACCGCGCCCTGCCGCGTAGCGAGGGGTTGCAGATTTTTGTCATACTGCCGTCCCGCTGCTGCGTGCTGCGTCGGCAGTCGCCTTAGGCGTGTTTTCTAAACAAATCGAGATATTTGATATTTGCATACAATATCAAAATCTACTATCCCTCGCTAAGCGAACAGGCGCAGTACAGTGTGTTACGCGCCTTAATCGCCTAAGCACGGGAGGTGTATCAGGACCGGGATAACTGGCTCAAAGTAAGTCTATTAAAACACACAGGCTAAGCAAAACATTAGCTTAAGTATTGTTTTTTTTTGTAATAAAGTTGATCTGAATGTCTGTGCAAAAGAATATTTGGTGATATTATAAATAAGTATGGAAAATAATGATTCGTTGTTTTTATTTATCTTGTAAAGGTTCAGCGAAGTAAAAATCTGTAGGTGAAAAGTAACCCCCTTATTCATAAACATACTTTAGAGACGTTTTAGCTATAGAATGCTTTGCCTTTGTCAGTTGCATTGTCAAATGTGTAGGATAGAAAAAGACAAAGGAGAGACCAGCAACACTTTAGCTAAATAGGTTAATGAATAAGGGGGTTAGCCTTTTAAGGGTCAAGACATTCACGCGCGAGCAAAAAAAAAGCAACTTTAGCCCTTACTCTTGCAATCCACTTGGTACAAATACAAGTTCAGAAGGACCCGCGAACAAAAAAAAAACTGGTTGCCTTTAAAGTCGGTTTTACGGGCGAAGATTTTACGTGACGTCTTTTTCTCGGTAGAGAGGCATTCGCCGGTCCGGCAGGCCTCTCTCTCGTTCGGTGACTCATCGTTACGTTACCGGGCGTTACACTTTTTAATGAGTGACTCCGAGCCGCAACCTAATTTAAGAAGTTGTCACGTCAAAAAAGACTTTTACTCAAATGGGTAAATTTTTCTACTGGTGGTAGAGTGTCAGTGACGGAGCTCGAGGCCGTAGGCACCACCGCATTACCTAATTTATCTTCCGCTAAATGCTAGTGTTCAACACTATCGTGTTCCGGTTAGGTGGTAATGTATGGCCCTGTAATAATTACAGAGACACAACATCTCAGGTCTCAGAGGTGGCAACGCATCTGCATTTTGACCTCTGGTCTTCGCACCTTTCTGTGGGTGTCTATAGGCTGCAGTTATCACTTAACATCAATGTGAACTGCATGCTTGATTGCCACCTTTGTAAAATAAAAAAAAACAGAGTCCCGTATAATTTGATACGGCAGATGCGACGGCGGTGGTAGGTACGCCTCTGGTCTTAGGTAGAGGTAGAGCTCACGCGTGATATTGGATTGGACATTAAAATCGACCGTATAAATAAGTGTTTTTTTGTAATAAGTGCGTTTGTGTATTAAAACAAGTGTTAACAGTGCAACCAGTGCCGGATAAAGCCGGTGCGGGGCCCGTAGCAAATGTGACCATGGGGCCCTAGAGTTACATTGCCTACTGAAATTTAGGATGTAAATAAAACAACATTTACGAAAAGGAATCGAAAACAAATTTAGGGGATTCCCCCTTGTAAGTATTGTGGTATTGCCAACTTGCAACATAATAATATAGGTACTTATATAATTAGTGGTCAACGCTCCCTTTGAGAATAGCTAAGGTGTATTACATATTTGTGTTTTTTTTTGGGCACAGGCACGGGGCCCCCAATGGCGCGGGGCCCGTAGCATTTGCTACTCCTGCTATATGGCTAATCCAGCACTGAGTGCAACGTATCCCGTAATGAATAAAGGCACGATGACATGTGTAAATCAAAATGAGTCCAGCAGTTACGTGTATGCGTAATTTGGCATTAATAAAACTGCAGGCGTTTTTGAGCGTAGATAACATTTTTGGAGTTTGCTCTTTAACATACGATTTTGTTTTATGTAATGAAGGTGGTAAGCAAGCCTGCAGTTCACATTGATGTTAAGCAATGACTAGACACTTACTCAAAGATCAGAGTTCAAAATGCAGATGCGTTGCCACCCCTGAGACCTTAGTTGTTACGTCTCTGTGATAGTTATTTCGGTGTCATACATTAACATTTAACCGAAGCACTAGATGAACATTGCCCTTTGGCGAAAATAAATATTTCTGTAGGTATCTACTAATTCACTTTTAGAGTTTAGTTCTGTTAATAAAAAATTGTAATTACCTCACGGTACAGCATGCCATAACTAAAATTTTAATCCTACCAAAATAACGCATTAAACCATCGCTAAAAAGTCTTTGTTTTTAACAATAGAAATGATATGTTCTTTGGTTTTCGCGAGCTACACTCATTGAAATAAAACTAGTTTTCGGATTTATCTCGCGTTTATTAAACTAAAATGATTATTAAAAATCGAACCCGACGTTGCGGTCGCTTTTTTTTTTTTTTTTTTTATTTTGGCATCGCTATTACGCATATTGCCAGTGTCAAGTAAAACGATATTTCGTATTTATTTAAGCAGCGTCAAAGTTAGTATAATATCAAGTATAATATGTAAGTATCAAGTATATAAGTTATCAAGTATAACATTTACAATGAAGTTTTGGAGGCAACCTGAAAGGTCGTGTTTTCGCACTGTTATTCTATTTCACTATACACGGGCACTGTAATAAACCTATATCAAACAAAATGCCACCAACTTTATTCAATATAACTTAAAAATACACCAAGAAAATGAAATAAAATAAGAGCACCATACGCCTCTTTCAAGGTTCCCGCCAAAACTCCGGTCGCTTTTCAGCTTCCGTGATTCCGTGGTGTCGATCAGACTGAGATGGCATTTGTCTGACAGCAGTTTGAAAAATTCCGAGTATTATGTTCAGCTACCTCCATCTATTTCGCAAACGTCTTGCGTAACGTTCAGGATTAACACAAAAAAACGTCGGATTCGATTTTAAATAATCATTTTAGTTTAATATACGCGAGCTAAATCTGAAAACTAGTATTAGTTTAGTTCATTTAATAAAAAATTGTAATCACCTCACGGTACAGCATTCCATAACTGAAATTTTAATCCGTCCCAAAATAACGCATTAAACCCTCGCTAAAAAGTGTTCGTTTCTCTAAAAAACAATAGAAATGGTATTTGGAAATGTGCAAATCTTCATTTCAAAACCAACGTTTTGTACACTATTATTTCCACAAATACATAATTACGCAAATGTATCATTTCGCAACTCAACGATTTGTATACTTTTTTTAAATTTTTTTTTGTTTAATAAAAGTGGAAAACATGCGTGCAGTTCACATTGATGTTAAGTGATGACTGCAGCCTATAGACACCCACACAATGACCAGAGGTCAAAATGCAGATGCGCTGCCACTCCTGAGGCATTAGGTGTTATGCCTCTGTGCCGGAAATTACAGAGCCGTAGAATGCAAACATTTGATTACGTAAATGTATGAAATAATAATTAATACTGTCAGCAAAAAAATAGATACCTAACACCGAACAGTGCGGCCGCACCCTTCGACTTAACCTGACTGTCGTATAATTTGTGAATATTATGATTTATCAAGTAATGAGATATGAAATGAATAGTTTTGTAATAATCTGTTTTGCAAGTTGAACTATTTATGTAGTGATGTAGTTGTGGAAAGTTGAGATGTGAAACGAAATCGTTGCGAAACGTTTATCGGCAAAATGAACGGGTATCCAAAAATGATATGATGTAGATGTATAGTCTGATAACTCGCTGCTTATAATAATGGCAACCCATTATACGTCCCACTGCTGCCCAGCAGTGGGACGTATAATGGGTTGCGACGAAACGAGTCTCTCCCCTTTTTGGGGGGAGGCCTGGAGCTTACTCCACCACGCTGCTCCAATGCGGATTGGTGGAGGTGTTGGGGTTAGTGGCCAACCCGCTGTCGGATGTTTTCAAACCGCCCATAAGCCTCCGACAAGGTTTAACGACTGCTATCTATCGATAGCAACCGGGACCGTGCCCTCCGAAGCACGGAAACGCGCATTTAATTTGCCACTAGCGGTCAACCATCACACTACCCGACCGCGCATGTAGTGCTTAACCGAGTAGATCGTTTACGATCTACACCAGCCGCTTTAACATGCGCGCTTCACTCGCTGCTTAACCAAGATCAATGAAACATAGTTTTTATAATTGACGATCCAGCTGATCCAGCGGTGTGAGACGACCGTTTGATTCGAAGGGTCGGAGTATCGATCCCCGCACCGGGACAAATGTATATTTGTATGGCCTACAGATATTTGTTTCGAGTCTGGGTGTTTGTGTATGTGTTGTGTGTGTACAACGGCACCCACGACACAGGTTTATAAATATTGTGGGGCTGTGGGTGTAAATCTATACACTATAACATGAAAGTAAAATTCGAGTGTCTGTACATAAATATTTTTCAAAAAAAACTAATACGAGGCGATTAAAAAACAGTAACAAGAACCAAAAAAACATTTTTTGGATTTTTTGTCTGTCTGTCTGGTACGTTATAACTTCAAATATAGTCAACGGATTTGAGTTAATAGTTGTTCATAGATAATAATAAGTACAACGACCCACTAATGTATTGCTAATTATTAAAATTAAACATAATAAAAAAGAACACTACGTGGCGCTACGACAGCGGCTGTAGTGGTCGGTCACATTATTGCACCATAATTTTTATGACTAAAAAATACCTAGAAATGTCGTCGCGCGTCGAAAAAAAAATATAAAAAAAAACTGGTTGCCTGTAAAGTCGGTTTTACGGGCGAAGATTTTACGTGACAACGTCTTTTTCTCGGTAGAAAGGCATTCGCCGGTCCGGCAAGCCTCTCTCTCGTTCGGTGACTCATCGTTACGTTACCGGGCGTTACACTTTTTCATGAGTTTCACGTCCTCGCTGAGTCGAGGGCAGGCCCGCCCGGGCAGGAGGAACTACCTCGAGGCCCGCTCCGCCGCTGCGCGCTCGCGCGCGTAGCAGCGACGACCGTTCTAGGCTAAAAAAATACGTAACGGAACTTCACGCCTGTAATCATAGAGCAACACCGTAGGGGAGTAGCCATATGCAGGCTTTCCCCTCTGTCAAAGTACAAGCCCAAATGGGCCTACACCTGTCGTCTAGATGTTTTAATGTTTGCGTGATATTGTTTCTGTATTTTGTTAAGTCAAGATGTGAGTTTCGTAGTAATAGACGATTCTTGTAGTGTGCGTGTGTGTCGCACGCATTTCCCCCCGCAAAAAATGACAGACTGTTTTGCATCGGTAATAAACGCTAAGGCTACTCCTGTCCAGTCCGCCGCGGCCGGTGGCCCGAGTTGCTCTATGCCTGTAATTCCCCAAGAGACAGGTAAATATATGCATTGAAGCATACACGCAGACACCCACAGTTCGCCGATTTCTTTTTTGGTTTTACAGGTGGCGAAACTGTTGACATATCCGGGCACATTACCAATCTCTGAGGTACTGGGAATCTTCCAGAAAATGGGAAATATCCTGGGAGCTATAAAGAATTTTACATCGTTATCTCTGATAGTCCTCGACCCGGGATTCGAACTCAAGGCCCCAGCGTAGTGGCCTGCTACTACTACCACTAGGCTATTAGGAGTTTACACTAAAACACAAAAAATCTAGATGTATCACACTAAAAATAAAAAAAATATTTTTAATACTTATATAATTTTAACCGAGAAGAAACGTCTAAACGAGAAAACGACCATCACCGACGTGCAATCGTATATGACGGAGAAGATCGTCAAAGATCTACTTACTGAGGGACAAATACAAGGGGAAATCGAAGACTTGAAGTCAAACTGACCCACAGGTTTCTCCTCCTTTAAGTTGCGTATACCTGCCAAACATCTGCAGATATTCCTCAGTCCTGACTTTTGGCCCGAAGGCGTAGTTTTCTGAAGATTTTGGGAGGCGAAACGTACGCCTCGATTATATTGTGTGTAATTGGTGATTAGTTTTAGAGAACAATATAGTATTAGTATATGTTTGTATTTTTATATTTTATGTGTTTATTGTATTTTATATGGGCTCTAGTAGCTCGAAATAAATGATAAATAAATAAAATAAAAATAAATTTAAGTACCGACCTATCTAGTAGAGTTACGATCTACAATCCTACTGCTCTATTTTCGTTTATTATTGTATTACAACCTCGCTCATAAATACTCTAGATGGCCTAGGTATATGGTAAAGCAGTAAGCATTATAATATTTCTTATCAAGATAAAAAGACATTAATAAAATAGGCTTTTTATCTAGATTATAATAATATAATAAACAACAAAAAAATAGTATAATATCACTTCAGATAGGCTCAACCAGTTATAGAACATAATAGTCTTTATAACTTATAAGGATTAGATGTCATTATCTGATAGTTCTGATACTAGAGTATTTATATTTATATAAAACAATTCATTGTGATGTGAACTCTATTCGTAATATGTAGAGTTCAATTTCAAGTGAATGCCGCGTGCGCCGGCGCCGGTCAATGCTTGTATGGGGGAGTGGGGAATGATAAAGTGGTTCTAGTGATGTTTGAAAATATTGTGTCGATACATTTTATGTAAGGTCAAGTAAGGTGTCAGGACGTCACCAACTCACGATCTCACCTAGCGTAGGAGATTTTTTTCTGCTAGTCTTCTTTAGTTAGTCAACCGGTGGCAGAGAATATGTAATAATACTACGTACAGAATTGACACTTCGCCGTCCCGCCCGATTTCTCCGCCTCACACAAACTCCTCCCCTCTTAGGGGCGACGTTTGGTATTCTCGACGTGCTACGCACACAAGTGCACGTGTAAATACGCTAAACTGCCTTCCAAATGAGGCGATTATGGCAAATTTTAAATTATGGCATATGTGATATTATTATATAATATTCTTTGTGAAATTTTAGTGGTTGTTTTCCTGCGGCAAGACAATTTCTCATTTGTTATCAAAAAATAAGAGGTAAATGAAAAAAAAAAGTAAAAAGCAATGATTTGCAAAAAATTAAAATATGACCATCAGCTCAAAAGCGTGAGAAATCATAATAATTCCCTTAACGTGTAAGTTCAAGTAGTCCATTCAACATTAGTTGAATGGACTACTTGAACTAGTGCACGCAAACCTAAAATAAAATTAAGAAATAAAGTAAAAAAAACAGTAAATATTCCTACATATCGTCCATTTCTGGGTCACACCCTGTCCCAAGTAGGCCAAGTCATGAAAGATAGCAGAAAAAAAATTTTATTATACTATGTATCTTCACGCCAGGTTCCTAACGGGGTAGGCAGAAAGTGTAGAGCGCCAGATATCCCGTTCCTGACAAACCTCTCGTGTCTCGTCTACCTTCATCATTCTCTTCATACATGCACGCCGATTCCTAAGACTTTTGACACCACCATCAAAAAATATTTGTCATGTATTTTTTATATTATTAGGATTTTAACTATAGATTGTACTCGTAGTTTACAGAAGTCTTGGGATTTGAAGGATCATCGCAGGATTTCGGTTTTTCCGATATTTTTAATTAAAAATACATGACAATTATTTATTTTTTTCACATTTTTCTGATAAGAAGAAATGCAAAAGCTACTTTTCCAAAAGAATCTAAATATCGTAGTGAAAAAAGCCACGTTAAAAATATCGATAAAACGTTGCCATCACTATACTACACAAGTAGCTGTACCAGTTCAGTATAACGCCGTTGGCCTTACCAAGGCGACATAGAAGTGTGATATTTGTTTGTTTTTGACTAGTGACTGCCGGGTTAAGTTGAAAGGTAAGTTTATTTTTATTTATTTGTGAATATTAAAATTTATTGTATAAACCGTAAAATCGGTAAGATTTTTTCTTCTATTTATTAATGCAATTATTATTTGCTTCGTACATTGCCCTTTGTCATATTCATTGAAGATATTTGCGAGTGTATTGTATATAATTTACGGAGTAAAAGCGAACGTAGTCATCTTAGTCGTTTTACAATTATAATGTTGGAAATTGACTGCATATTATTATTATTATCTATCAACGTAGGTAGTAGGTATTTAGTATTACCTAGCGTGCGTGAAATGTATTAATATTAACGGCATAGGTATTATCTTCATGTCGCCGATGGCGTAGTGGGTTTAGTGGTAGAGGCTCGTCAGTGATATTCAGTGGTGTAGCTATGGGGGAGCGGCCCGTACCGGGTGACACCCTTTTAGGGTTGGCGGCCCGCGCCGGGTACCTTCCTCATAGGTTTAGTACCCGCGCCGGGTGCCACCCTTTTGGGGATAACACCTTCTCCAATGCTCACCTATGTTTAAATAACCAAAACTGGTAAGCGGTTTAGCCGTGCAAACGCAAAAGAATGGGGAGAAATTAATTCCTCCTTTTTTTGCTCATCCACCCCGGGTGCCGGTTAGTTACCTACACCACTACTGTAATTTGTTCATAACTGATACCTGCCAAGGGTGTCATCAGTCAACCACCTAGAGGGGGGCGTAGATTCGTCTTCTGATAACCTAGGAGAAGGGAGGAGGAGGCAATACGCGGGACAAAGGCCATCCTGAAAGAAAATAGAATTTGACCAAAATCTACTTATAACCAAAAACAAATAAAAAAAACATTTTATATACGGAATTAAGAAAATAAATCGGTAGGTACAAAGGCAACTCATTTAGATACATAGTGTTACGCGGGACAAAGTGCAACCCCGAAAGAAGCTGAAGTTTGACCAAATTTTATCATGGAAAACAAATTAAAAAAAAACTTTTCGACTTTATTACCGATTTAATTCAGGTGTCAAGAAAATAAATCGGTACATGCCTATGGGCCTTACTTACATAAAAAATAAATAGTCAAAGTCAACATAGTGGTTTGATTATATTGAATTAAAAAAATATCAGGTTCAAAACTTAGCAGTCATTTGATTTATAAGATTTATTCACAAACAGCTGGCAAATGGGGTGCTTCCCAAATAGGTTAGGATATCCCACTGTAGAATCATTTCGTTCATCCAGATATGTTGCAAAGCTTATTTTTACGCATATTTATAATCTAGTGAATATATTTATATCCACTAGGTCGACTAAATTACGAATTAATAAATGCCCGCAACTATTTTTGAAAATTTTTTTTGGGAAATAATTTTTTTACATGTTTTTTCAATAAAATATCATTCACTTCACGGCAATATGTATAAAAACTCTCATCACTTATAAGGGCTAAGGTGTTATGGCTCTGTGCCGGAAATTACAGGGACGAACAATCTTATATCTCTTTAAATAATACAGAAGCTGGATTCTTAAGTTCTTCTGTTGATATCATCAATGCCGTATCTACCATAAGGGCACTCGGGGCCAGTGCCCAGGGCCCCCATCCTCAGAGGGCCCCGAAGGACCGACTATTTCGAATGATCGACGTGATAAACAAGCTTTTGTCCACGGCTTCGCTTGAGTAGAATTTCGTCTCCCACATTAAGTTTCGTGACGGATTATCTATACTTATAATAAAACTGTAGAAGTGTGAATTCTGTACATTAAAAATATAAAAAAGAAAAATACCAGGGGATGTTACTAGATCAATACCGAACACAAATATGTGAATAGAAAAATTTTTGTCTGTCTGTCTGTCTGTTTGTTCAAGCATCACACAAAATCTGCCGGTCCGATTACGATGAAACTTGATATAATTATACTTTAACTTTTGGCGCACAACACTGGGTACTTTTTATCCCGGGAAAATGTCTGTTTGTCTGTGTGTTTGTGCACGCAAATTTCTGAAATGGCTTATCCGATTTGCAGTTTCACTAACATATTGTGGTAAGTTTTACTAAACATTTAGTGTTTGTTTCGTGTCAATCGGTTCAGAAATAAAAAGTTAGGTATGTCAATTTAAATAATCATATCGAATATTTTTAACTATTCTGTATCTATCTACCATCTTTTAGGGGGTTTCGTATCTAAAAGGTAAAAACGGTCCCTACGGATTACTAATTCTACGCTGTCTGTTTATGATCCAAAATTAACGAAAACGTGTATCCAAAAGCGCTGCCCAATGTCACAAAGCCACTTATCCACGCTGGGCGTTCCGAAGCCCAGTGTCCCGACGCCCAGCGTCCCGACGCCCAGCGTTCCGACGCCCAGCGTCTCGACGCCCAGCATCCCCGATGACGAGCGTCTAGACGCCCAGCGTCCCGACTCCCAGCGTCCCGACTCCCAGCGTCCCGACGCCCAGCTTCCCGACGCCCAGCGTCCTGACGCCCAGCGTCCTGACACCCAGCATCCCGACGACGAGCGTCCCGACGCCCAGCGTCCCGACGCCCAGCGTCCCGACGCCCAGCATCCTGACACGAGCGTCTCGACGCCCATCGTCCCGACGCCCAGCGTCCCAACGCACAGCGTCCCGACGCCAAGCGTCCCGACGGCCAGGGTCTCGACGCCCAGCGTCCCGACACCCAGCGTCCCGACGTCGAACGTCCCGACACCCAGGTTCCCGAAGCCCAGCGACCCAACGCCCAGCGTCCCGACGTCGAACGTCTCCACGCCCAGCGCCCCGACGCCCAGCGTCCCGACGCCCAGCGTCCCGACGCCCAGCGTCCCGACGCCCAGCGTCCCGACGCCCAGCGTCCCGACGCCCAGCGTCCCGACGTCGAGCGTCTCGACGCCCAGCTTTCCGACGCCCAGCGTCCCGACGCCCAGCGTCCCGACGCTCAGCGTCCCGACGCTCAGCGTCCCGACGCCCAGCGTCCCGACGCCCAGCGTCCCGACGCCCAGCGTCCCGACGCCCAGCGTCCCGACGCCCAGCGTCCCGACGCCCAGCGTCCCGACGCCTTGCGTACCGACGCCCAGCGTCCCGACGCCCAGCGTCCCGACGCCCAGCGTCCCGACGCCCAGTGTCCCGACGCCCAGCGTCCCGACGCTTAGCGTCCCGACGCCCAGCGTCCCGACGCCCAGCGTCCCGACGCCCAGCGTCCCGACGCCTTGCGTCCCGACGCCCAGCGTCCCGACGCCCAGCGTCCCGACGCCCAGCGTTCCGACGCCCAGCGTCCCGACGCCCAGCGTCCCGACGCCCAGCGTCCCGACGCCCAACGTCCCGACGCCAAGCGTCCCGACGCCCAGCGTCCCGACGCCCAGCGTCCCGACGCCCAGCGTCCCGACGCCCAGAGTCCCGACGCCCAGAGTCCCGACGCCAAGCGTCCCGACGCCCAGCGTCCCGATGCCCAGCGTCCCGACGCCCAGCGTCCCGACGCCCAACGTCCCGACGCCAAGTGTCCCGACGCCCAGCGTCCCGACGCCAAGCGCCCCGACGCTGGGCGTCGGGACGCTGGGCGTCGGGGCGCTGGGCGTGGAGACGTTCGACGTCGGGACTATGTCGATTGGAGATCACGCCCCAAAAATTCTTTTAAAAGATATTCAACGTATAGTTTTGACTTTTGAGAGACTCGTGGCCAGCAGTGGGACGTAACAAAAATCTAAAACCCTTGTTACGTCGCACTGATGGGTGTGTGTGTGTAGGTATGTGTATGTGAGTGTATGTATGTATGAGTGAGTGTGTGTAGTATGTGTGTAATAAAGCAGATTAAAAAAAAGCTATAGTTCGCTTTCTTTACAATCCAAAAGGGCCCCGAATTCTTGTGTGCCCAAGGGCCCCAGCATAGTCTTAGATGGCCCTGGACATCATTAACACCATTCACGCTTCACCAGCAATTATATAATTGGTTGCATTACTTTCAATTTAGTACTGCACTGTGCACTGCACAGTTTCTCATGCAAGTTATGTTAAAAGCTATTGTTTATCGTATAGATTAGGTATAAACATGCCAAACTTATCTGAGATTGTTTTATATTATTTCGCATTAACACATGCTTGTGAAATATATTTTATTTTTAAAGAAAAATGGAAAGAAAAATTTGACTTCAGGCGAGACTCGAACTCGCGACCTACTGGGAATGTAGTCCAGCCGCTCTTCCAATTGAGCTACTGAAGCCCTGCCCAAATCTTTCCTTCACATCTATTGCATTGCTTTATGGTAGCAGTAGCGCCATCTATTACCAACTATGCTAGTTAGGCATAGGTGGTGACTATCTGAGATTGTGAGATTACTAACTAATAGCTTCCCGCCCCGGTTTCGCAAAGAAAATTAAGGTGTAGTGGGGTAATTCCGATATAAATTTTGATGAGATGACTAGAGTTGAACGGATTAAGTTGCTTTTGAGAAAAGTTTTACATTTTTTCTCATTTTTTTTTACATTTGTATAATTGATAAAGAGATTTATACTTTCAAATTTTTCAGTTTATACTTTCAAAGTACAAGCCTAAATGGGCCTATACCTGTTGCCTAGATGTAAGGTTAAATGTGTGCGTGACATTGTTACTTTGTTTTGTTAAAGTCAAGGTGTGAGTTTCGTAGTAATAGTGTTGCTCTATGGTACAGACAGTCCGATAAAAAATACACAAAAATAACATTTTGTCGTCTATTTGCCTTATAAAGACTCCTCCGAACACGATAGTGTGAACACTACCATTTAGCGACTAGTAAATTAGGTAATACGGTGGTGCCTACGCCCGAGCTCCGTCAGTGAAACTCTACCACCAGTAAAAATAAAACTGTGAATGGACGAATTATTCCCAGTTGCCCCCGCGGCGATTGCCACTTAATGGACTATGCCTGTACGCGGGAGAATATTAAGCCCCTTTTAAGAATAAAATTAAGAGGGGTCTTTAATAAATAAATACGGTTACACTCACAGCCCCACCCTAGGTATAAACCTGTATCGTGGGTGCCGTTATAAACACACAACACATACACAAACACCCAGACCCGAAACAAATATCTGTAGATCATACAAATATTTGTCCCGGTGCGGGGATCGAACCCGCGACCTTTCGAATCAAACGGTGGTTTTGCACCGCTGGACTAACCGGGTCGTCGAATTTATGAGGCAAATAGATGACTCCTGCGACGAAGCTGAAGAGTTTGTTTGTTTGAACGCGCTAATCTCAGGAACTACTTTACTGATTTGAAAAATTCTTTAAGTTTAGGATTATCTATTTATCGAGAAAGGCTAAAGGCTATATAATAATAATGTGATTAGTGTGATAATGTGAAGTGTGATGTGAAGTGTGGTGTGATTTGTTGTGTGTTTTTGACTGGCTGAACAGATTTTTATGTTTTTTGTCGCACTTATCTTATATCTTATCTTGTACCTACATGTATTTTACTATTTATATATATGTACTAGCTGTGCCCGCGACTTCGTCCACGTGAGAAAAATATGATTGTTCAGTATGTATGGCGCAGCTAGTATAAAAGGCCTAAGTTACTCCTTATTACATCAGCTATCTGCCAGTGAAAGACCCGTCAAAATCGGAGACACTCAAATTCTATTTATCTGTATGTAGGTATGTATGTATGTATGGAGATAAAAGTAGCCTCAGTTACTCCTTATGACATCAGCTACCTACACGTGGAAGTCCCGTCAAAGTCGGATACACGCCAATTCTACTTATTTGTATGTAGGTAATAGAAATAGAAATAGAAAATATTTTTATTTCGAATAGATCTTTACAGATACTCTCAAAACGTCAATAAATCATAAACTACCTAGAGCGAATATCCATTACATATAGTAAAAGCAAAATCATATATTATTAGTAAATTAAAATTTAAAATTTAAACTATTTGGTTAAAACATAATAATCATAAAATTTTTCAATTCCTTCAATGATAATAAATTAAGAAAAAGAAAAACTTATTCGTCAAGATCAATGTTATTCACTTAGCAGAGTTCCAAGTGCAGTCACTACTGAGAAGAACTCCGCTACCCAACAAACTCAGTAAGAGCTCTTTTAAATGAGAGCTTAAATCTAGTACAGATTATCGTGAAAAATCAAATAATGTCAACGTCCATAGCATAGATGCAAATAAACTGCTATCTACTAAATGTGATGTAGCCCCTGCAAACCAGAACAGACCAGTCAGGTATGTATGTATGTATGGATGTATGGACATAAAAGTAGCCTAAGTTACTACTTATTACATCAGCTACCTACCCGTTGAAGTCCCGTCAAAGTCGGATACACTTCAATTCTACTTATTTGTATGTATTTATGGATGTATGGAGATAAAAGTAGCCTAAGTTACTCCTTGTTACATCAGCTAACTACCCGTGGAAGTCCCGTCAAAGTCGGTTACACTCCAATCTACTTATTAGTATGTAGGTATGTACGCATGTATGGGTGTATGGAGATAAAATTAGCCTAAGTTACTCCTTGTCACATCAGCTATCTACCAGTGAAAGTCCCGTCAAAATCGGTCCAGCCGTTCCCAAGATTAGCCCCGCCAAACAGACAGACAGACAGACAGACAAAAATTGTAAAAATGTTGTTTTGGTATATGTACCGTATGTACCGTACATACATATGCAATTAGTAAAAGGCGGTTATTTTAATATTACAAACAGACACTCCAATTTTATTTATTTGTATGTATGTATGTATAGATACAAGTATAAAATTAAATTTAAAATCATACTGATAATGCAGCCTGAGCTTTACAACCGAAGGAAATGACTTATTATTCTTTTATTTTCGAACAACAAGGTCCAAATGTGTTAGTAAACATACAAAATAACTTAATACTAATCTTAGTAACACAACAAATCTAGGTGTGGGCGTGTGTAGTATGTATGTACTAATACTTATGTATCTGAAAAAGCGTTTGCCGACATGCGTTTGGCTGGTTATTTACGAAATAGGTAGGTACGATTTTTTCTCCTTTTTATATTACGATTTGGGATTTGTCCATTTTCTGGAAATTTTCCAGCACCTCGAAGTTTGGTAATGTGCCCGGAGATGGCAACAGGCTCGCCACCTGTTACATGGGCCAAAAACGTAACCGGAGAATCGTGGGTGTTTGCATGTATGCTTGAATGCACTCATTTACAAGCTTGAAGTTACGTTTAGGTAGGTACTTTGTGTATATTTATTGGGTCTGAAATAGGTTGTAAATATTGTATGGCCCCGTAATAATTATCACAGAGACATGACACCTTAAGTCTCAGGGGTGACAACGCATCTGAATTTTGACCTCTGCTTTTTATGTACCCACATGTCTATAAGTCGCAGTCATCACTTAACATCAATGTAAGCTGCATGCTGATACATAAAAAAAATATAAGTACCTATACGGCTAAACGATGTGTTTTAACCATAGAGCAACACGGGCCACCGGCCGCGGCGGACCGGAGGGGAGTAGCCATATGCAGGCTTTGCCCTCTGTCAAAGTACAAGCCCAAGTGTTCCTTTGTCTGTTGCCCAGATGTTTAAATGTGTGCGTGAAATTGTTTATGTATTTCCAGTGCCGGATGAAGCCGGTGCGGGGCCCGTAGCAAATGTGACCATGGGGCCCTAGAGTTACATTGCCTATTGAAATTTAGGATGTAAATAAAACAACATTTACGAAAAGGAATCGAAAACAAATTTAGGGGATTCCCCCTTGTAAGTATTGTGGTATTGCCAACTTGCAACAAAATAATATAGGTACCTATATAATTAGTGGTCAACGCTCCCTTTGAGAATAGCTAAGGTGTATTACATAATTGTGTTTTTTTTTTGGGCACAGGCACGGGGCCCGTAGCATTTGCTACTCCTGCTATATGGCTAATCCGGCACTGTGTATTTCGTTATAGTCAAGGTGTAAGTTTCGTAGTAAATAGTAAAAGACGATGTTTGTAGTGTGTGTGTGTGTATCACTCGTATTACCCCCCGCATTCAATGACAGACTGTTTTGCATCGGTGATAAACGCTATGGCTACTCCGGGAATAGTCATATGCAGGCTTTCTCCTCTAACAAAGTAGGTACATGCCCAAGTGGTGCTATGCCTGACGCCCATATAATGTTTAAATGTGTGCGTGAAATTGTATATTTAATTTTATTTATTCTTTTTATGCACGAAGATGGTATATAAAGGCGGACTTAATGCCACTAGGCATTTTCTCCCAGTCAACCTTTGGGTTATGAAGAGAGCGACGATGTAGGTGAAAAACGTTTATGTATTTTGTTAAAGTCAAGGTGTGAGTTTCGTAGTAATTGACGATTTTTGTGTCGCACGCATTTCCCCCCGCAAAAAATGACAGACTGTTTTGCATCGGTAATAAACGCTATGGCTACTCCCCTCCGGTCCGCCGCGGCCGGTGGCCCGTGTTGCTCTTTGGTAGGTAATAGTGGGTATGGTACCTGTTTATCACTATAGATACTTTACCAATTGTCATAAAAACGATTACTACGTAGGTACCTATACAAGAGTGCGACAATGCTCAATGCACGATCCATTTAACTTTGTATGAATGTCAATGTATAATATACTTCATACATACAATAGATGCTGCGTATTTCTGCGGTAGACCTTGGGTTTGTCACCTACCCAGTAAGTATAATTTAAAACTAAAAGAGAAGGAAATCCACGAGTAACTTTTATAGTATAACTATCTTTTGTCCGCGATTTCGTCCGCATGTTTGAATCTGAATCTGAAAGGGTGAACCCCTCAATCTGACCTATTCCGAAAAGCGAAAAGGATAAAGGACCCCTCAATCTAACCTATCCCGAAAAGGAAAAAGGACTCTTCAATCTGACCTACCCCGAAAAGAAAAAAGGACCCCTCAATCTGACCTATTCCGAAAAGGAAAAAGGACCCCTCAATCTAACCTATCCCGAAAAGGAAAAAGGACTCCTCAATCTGACCTACCCCGAAAAGGAAAAAGGACCCCTCAATCCGACCTATCCCGAAAAGGAAAAAGGACCCCTTAATCTGACCTATTGCGAAAAGGAAAAAAGACCCCTCAATCTAACCTATCCCGAAAAGGAAAAAGGACTCCTCAATCTGACCTACCCCGAAAAGAAAAAAGGACCCCTCAATCTGACCTATTCCGAAAAGGAAAAAGGACCCCTCAATCTAACTTATCCCGAAAAGGAAAAAGGACTCCTCAATCTGACCTACCCCGAAAAGGAAAAAGGACCCCTCAATCCGACCTATCCCGAAAAGGAAAAAGGACCCCTTAATCTGACCTATTGCGAAAAGGAAAAAAGGCCCCTCAATCTAACCTATCCCGAAAAGGAAAAAGGACTCCTCAATCTGACCTATCCCGAAAAGGAACAAGGACCCCTTAATCTGACCTACCCCGAAAAGGAAAAAGGACCCCTCAATCTGACCTACCCCGAAAAGGAAACAGGACCCCTCAATCTGACCTACCCCGAAAAGGAAAAAGGACCCCTCAATCTGACCTACCCCGAAAAGGAAAAAGGACCCCTCAAACTGCCTATCCCGAAAAGGAAAAAGGTCCCCCGGGCACTCTTATAGTACAAACTCCGGCAATCATCACGTATATAGTTAATCAAATCTTCACGCCAATCCTATACGGGGTAGGCAGTTTAGAGTAGGTAGTTTGGAGCGCCAGACAATCCTTCCTCCCACCTCTTGCTGTCCCCTCTAGTTAGCCTCCAAAGGGAACAGACGGGGTGACAACTGGGTAGACAATTCGCAGCTGTCACCGGGGTGACAGGGCTAGAGGGGACTGCTGGGACTAATCCTGTTTAAAATAAGAATTTAAAAATTACATGGCCGTACATACTGACCTGACCGTGCAGTCGTGATTATGTCTGCGAGCTCCGTCGCCGGAACTCTACCACCATTTTTTTAAAGTTTTTAAATTTTACTACCTACTCATAATGGTACTCGCCCTTTGGGGTCGAAACGCTAGGTCCATGGTGTCCCAGTGCTCCTCTCCTATTTGTTTGCATGTATGATTGAATGCATGCATTTACCTCTGCCTACCCCTTCGGGGATTACAGACGTGAAGTTACGTTTCTACCAGTGTACAAAATTTTATAGAAATCCGTCCAGCTACTTTAGCGTGATTGAGCAACAAACAAACAAACAAACATCCATAGGTACTATCACATTTACTTTTTTTAAAGGTTCAAAATCTAAGTACCGTAGCCTCTATCTTTATCTTCTATGAGCCGGAAATTACAGGAACATTATGAGAAACCTTAAACAAACTATCTTAAAAATAATAAATAAATAAAGCAGTTATGCATCAAAAAAATCCACATCGCCGTTGTACTGCGGTACAGTTCCCAGCGGCGGTAAGTTCCCAGAAGGCTGCCAGCATTGCCACGTTGAATGGCAATATTTATTCTCTGACCGAAATATTGGCCAGCCCTCTGGTCACGGGAAGTGTCGACTTGTCGACCAATCACTTCGCAATGTCTACAAATAGGAGAGGAGCACTGGGACACCTTTTTCCTTTTCGGAATAGGTCAGATTAAGGGGTTCTTTTTCCTTTTCGGGATAGGTCAGATGGAGGAGTCCTTTTTTCTTTTCGGGGTAGGTCAGATTGAGGAGTCCTTTTTCCTTTTCGGGATAGGTTAGATTGAGGGGTCCTTTTTCCTTTTCGGAATAGGTAAGATTAAGGGGTCCTTTTTCCTTTTCGGGATAGGTCAGATTGAGGGGTCCTTTTTTCTTTTCGGGGTAGGTCAGATTGAGGAGTCCTTTTTCCTTTTCGGGATAGGTTAGATTGAGGGGGCCTTTTTCCTTTTCGGAATAGGTCAGATTGAGGGGTTCACCCATTCAGATTGAGGGCCTCCAGAACCCTAATGTTACGTCACGGTAGCCAGGTACTGAAAAAATCATAACAAAAATATACTACTATTAAGTCTTCGAAGCTGTATAAATAACCATAAGTAGAAAGAATTAATAAACATTTGAGGGCCCTTCAAATATTTGTTTCTTTTTGCACGCAAAATATCGCATTGAATACGGAAAGGAAAGACTCGTAGTCCTTAACGACACTACTGGTGTAATTAGGGTTGACAATTATTTTAAAACACTTTAACTTTTATTAAAAATGTTAACAAAAAAATTATGTTACAAAAATAAAATAAAGTACATTTACATTTTTTTATTGTTGCCTTTATGATGAGAAAAAAATTCTGAATTAGAATATTTTGAAAAGTATTTAACTTTATTTTTTTTTAATGAACTTACGCAGGCGGCTCGTCTCCTTACGGCACAAGTCTACTTCACCGGGAAATAGTTATTTTTTTATCGATTTTAATTTATCGGGACTTTAGGCACACTATTCGTAAAAAGTCATATTTATGTTGACTTGCTATTGATGCACTATAAAAATGAATTAAAAATGGTATCTTCAAAGTCCCTACGAGATAGGAGGATAGAAAGAGTGGAACATCAAATATGTATATTGCTCCATATATACCTCTCGTGCCTCTTCTATATTCATCACTCTTTTCATCTCACTTCAGCCGAAAGACGTCCACTGCTGGACAAAGCCATCCCCAAAGACGTCCACAACAGTGTTGTGTTTTTGTAATGGAAGTGGCAAACAAGCATGCTGTTCACATTGATGTTAAGTGATGACTGCAGCCTATAAACACCCACACGAAGACCAAGGTCAAAATGCAGATGCGTTACCACTCCAGAGGCCTAAGGTGTTATGCCTCTGTGCCGGAAATTACAGGGCCGTACATTACCACCTAACCGGAACACGATAGTGCTGAACACTACCATTTAGCGGCAAGTAAATTAGGTAATGCGTTGGTGCTTACGCCCGCGAGCTACGTCACTGGAGCTCTACCACCAGTTAAAATGTGTTCTACCACTAGTATTATGCGTCATTAAGGTAGGATATGCCATAATCGCCACGCTTGGCATGTGGTTTGGCGATTGCAGTGGCAGTACCTTTTTAACTTTTTTTAAATATTTTTTATAAGGCAACCCTAAGTGATACGCATTCGAATCGTCAACCAAACTAACCAAGGTTCCCAATCGCGTCATTTCCAATTTAAAATTCAGTAGGTAGTTAACTTTTAAATTATTAAAATAAGATTTAAAATTTTGCGATTTTGTACGTAACTGAGTTTTATTTTTAGTGTACAGGGTCGAATCGAGTGAGAGATATAATATGCAATTAAAAAAATAGGTATTTGAATACATATTATAAATTTGCCTTTTTTAATTTTAGGGTCGGTGGTGTCTGTGATGGTCAATTTTCACCTACTTTCTTACCTCAAAAATGTTGGTTCCGAAATTTATAAACAAAAAAAAAACATGTATTTATATAGTCGAGATCAATACATATCACCTCAAATTCGATATTTCACACACCTACTTTGGAAAACATTTTTTTAAATCTAATTTATCCCCAAAATGTACCCCAAATGTTACCCTTAAGGTCCACTGCTACAAAGCCTCCTCAGGCTTTACAGCAGTGGACTTTTTTCGGATGAATCGGTGATGCTATATTCTATCCCCACTTAATATTATAAATGCAAAAGTTACTCTGTTTGTCTGTCTGTCTGCCTGTTACCTTTTCACGTCCAAACGACTGAACCAATTTTAATGAAATTTGGTACAGAGATAGTTGACTTTGAGAAAGAACATTGGTTACTTTTTAATCGACATATACGCTGGCGAAGCCTTGGGCAACAGCTAGTAGTTAATGAAGGTTTCACGCACTTGTATAGGTCACTTATTTACATATGCGTACAATTTTCTTTTTAAATTCTTTTTTAAAGTTCTATTAAAAAAAAAAATAGGTTGTGACACGGACAAATAAAAAACACACACTCACAGCCCCGCACAAAAAATGACAGACTGTTTTGCATCGGTAATAAACGCTATGGCTACTGCCCTTCGGGCCGTCGTAATTACCGATAATAATAAACAAGTATTAAAAACATTTTTGAAACATTTTTTTTTACTCGTTTTTTCAACGAAATATGGTCGATTGCACGGAAATTTGCCGTGTATAGTTCGTTGAAAAAACAAGTAAAAAAAAATGGTTTTACAAAAATATAAAAAAATACTTGCGGACAAATTTTCATAGTCAACCTAGTGAATACATATTTTCTAGATTATAAATTATTATGCGTAAAAATTAGGTTTGCAGCATATCTGGATGAACGAAACAATTCTGCAGTGGGATCCTAACCAAAAATGTACTGCCACGGTCAGCGAAACTTACCACTTAGGTGTGAATAGTAATTTTATCGCGTCCCCACGCGGATTCGCTACCGCAGGCGGCAGCGATCACCGTGCAGGTCTAGCTGTAATAGCGCTTTCGCACTCTAATTTGGACTACAGTACACACACACAAACACACACACACACGAGAAAGAGAGAAACACGCAGGCGCGCGCTTTTGTGTTTCTCTAATCTAATTCGGTCTACCAAAACACCCCTAAATCATCCTTATAATTATTACCATTCCTATTTTCTATCTTAACAATGATTTATTTGTTTTTTATAATGCGACTTTGGTATTTGGGAGAAAACACTGACCTTAGAAACTTAATATTATACTTAAAACGAAGTTCAGGATTTCATTATATACTGAGACAAAATGTATTTTAAGTCAATAAAGTTTTTTATTATTATTACAGTACAAATATGAACAGTATGGAAACCACATACAAACCGTTCGAAACAGCACCCTCACACAAACACGCTCATGATTACTTGGCGTTGGCAATAGACATAACAGCGATGCCATTATATTAAAAAAGAAGTGTCGAGTTTTACAGCTTTCGCGATGAAGGGTTACACTTCGATGAATATTTAAATAAATTATCTTATCATTCTCTTGAAGAGAATGATGAAGGTAGACGAGGCACGAGAGGTATGTTAGGACCGGGATGTCTGGCGCTCTACACTCTCTGCCCCGTTAGGGACCTGGCGTGAAGATACATACATTATCTTATCATTTTTGTTCCGTACAGGAACAGGGCATGTCCTATTTATTACGTCCAAGTACGGTACGGCAGTAAGTTCATTCTATCAGTGTCAGCTAATACTTTCACCTTAAACAGCTTGTTATTTAATTCAGGCACGTACGTAATGATTATGATAAGTCATTATCGCAATTGAAAACACGTGGTGGATTTATAAATCATGTTCGCCAAAACAATTTTAGAATCATATCGTTATTATCAAAACAACAGTACAGTAGGTACAGTAGTACCAGAGAATATGTAATAATACTACGAAAAAGAGTCGAGTTCTGTCTGATGGTGGGGTCAAAAGTCTTAGGAATCGGCGTGCATGTATGAAGAGAATGATGAAGGTAGACGAGGCACGAGAGGTGTGTCAGGACCGGGATATCTGGCGCTCTACACTCTCTGCCTACCCCGTTAGGGACCTGGCGTGAAGATACATACATATATTCTACGAAAAAATCAAATACGTTTACACTCACAGCGCCACACTACGAATAAACCTATGTCGTGCGGTGCATAATGTGCAATAACTCAGTCATGGAGCAACACGGGCCACCGGCCGCGGCGGACTGGAGGGGAGTAGCGTTTATTACCGATGCAAAACAGTCTGTTATTTTTTGCGGGGGGAAATGCGTCCGACACATACGCACACTACAAAAATCGTCTATTACTACGAAACTCACACCTTGTTTTAACAAAATACAGAAACAATTTCACGCACACATTTAAACATCTAAGCGACATGTATAGGCCCATTTATGCTTGTACTTTGACAGAGGGGAAAGCCGGCATATAGCTACTCCCCTCCGGTGTTGCTCTATGCACTCAGTGAAGATGAAGCTTAAAGGCCACAACAGGCGCGTTTTAAAGGTCGATAATATCGCAGCCCTATTGGTATAATAGGTATTATCTCTCTCAGGTATGCAAAATAAGCATTCTTCATCTGATGATATGATATCCATATTATAGAAAAGTTTTTAGGACACTCATACAGTCACGTAACCACTCTCAAACTGTCGATAAAACCAAACGTCATACAAGTACTAACGTTATTATCGCAGATGTTTATTATCGTTAATGTCGCAATTTTTACTGGTGGTAGAGCTCCAGTGACGGAGCTCGCGGGTGTAGGCACCACCGCATTACCTGATTTACTTGCCGCTAAATGGTAGTGTTCAGCACTATCGTGTTCCGGTCAGGTGGTAATGTACGGCCCTGTAATTTCTGGCACAGAGGCATAACACCTTAGGCCTCAGGAGTGGTAACGCATTTGCATTTTGACCTTGGTCTTTGTGTGGGTGTCTATAGGCTGCAGTCATCACTTAACATCAATGTGAACTGCATGCTTGTTTGCCACTTCAATTACATAAAAAAAAAAAATAAAAAAAAATGTGTGTACGGTCGTTTGCGTCCTGATACAAAACATTCTAGAACTCATATCGGAATATCGCAGGACGGAGAAACGCAACGTCCTACTTCCATTGCGGCGTTATTATCGCAGCAGTGTGTAACTAACTACACGATCATCCTAATACAAAATGTACTGAAAACAGATATTGCAGTAACGCATGCGATATTATCGACCTATAATAACGCTCTTGTATGGTGAAAGTTTTTGTGTGAATAACGTTACAAAAATACATAAAAAAACACAAATTATGATTCCTTTTTATGATATAAATATAGACTAGTGGCTCGCCCCGGCTTCGCATGAGTGCAATGAATAAAATATAGCCTATGTCACTCAGTGAAGATGCAGCTTTCTAATGGTGAAAGAATTTTTGAAATCGGTCAAGTGGTTTTTGTGTGAAAACGTTACAAACATACATAAAAAAACACAAATGATTTCTCTTTATAATATTAAAGAAAAAAAAAACACACCCAACGAAAAGACAAATTGATTGGTTAATTCATAATTTTGTTTTTTCTCTTCCAGCAGTTGATAAAGCAATGAGCACATAAACACAGTACCAGGATGACAGCAAAAACAGAAGTTCGCTTCGAGGAAGCGGAGAGAAGGAAAGGGGCTATTCTGACGTCCATTGCGACGTCATCTGGAATTATCGCATGGCTCTCTCGGGATTCTCCACTTATGCTCTCCGGTATCGCGCTCCTAACGACTTATCTGCTCACTGGTAACAGATACCAGTGGGTTTATATATGGAAGAAGACATTTTTCAGGGATTGGTTGTGAGTAGCATTTGTTTCTATCCTAGAAATCCTAGCTTTATTGGGATAACACATTATTTTAAGTCGCATTTTATTACGGTTTTATTGATGTTAATTCTCCTGAACGTCCATAATACCTCAAAAAGTGTTCGGGCTTTTGGTATTACAGCAACATTATTTAATAGCGTGTTAACTACGCCTACGGTAAGTTACCGTTAAGTAAGTCAGTAGAAAATAGAGCAGAGTTAAAAAACCGCCATTAAAATGCATACATATTTTAATGCTGTCGGAAATGTAACGGCTAATGTTTTATTTGACGAATTTCAAAATGAGAAATTTATCTTCCCAAAGTTTCTTATCCTTTGGATTATAGGTAGATTAGGTAGTACTAAACTATCCTCCGAGGTTCCCCCGATTTTGTTTTGCTCGATACAGTCAGCAAGATGGTAGGTAGCGTGACTTAACGTAACTTCACGCCTATAATCCCCGAAGGGGTAGGCAGAGGTAAATGCATGCATTCAAGCATACATGCAAACACCCACGATTCGCCGGTTACGTTTTGGCCCATGTAACAGGTGGCGAGCCTGTTGACATCTCCGGGCACATTACCAAACTTTGAGGTACTGGGAAATTTCCAGAAAATGGAAAAATCCCAATAGAACCAGAGATAAAGGCTTTTTCACCATTATGTCTGATAACCCCCTACCCGGGAATCGAACCCAGGACCTCAGCGTAGTAGTAGTGGCCTGCTACCACTAGGCTACCGAGGCAGTGTGACTTAATTTTAACTTAACTTAGTTGATAAATTACATGTAAACGCAAAATTTATATTGATTTTTTTGTCCGGTGTCCGGCATTAAAACAAATTTTACAATAACCAACCAACCATATTTTTTAAATAAATTAAAATTCAAAGTTTAAATACTTATAATTTATTCCTTGAATACCAGGGCGGCATGAAAGCGAGACAGTCCATCGGACAAAGGTCATAGGTGTCATATTTCGTATCCATATACATCGCATCTATATGGGTAAGCATTGTAAACAATGCAAAGTCCACCATTGTTTCAGTATCAGAAAATTACTGAACAGATGCGTTAACATTGAATGCTTTGGAAATGCTATTGTTTTTTTTTTACTGAGTAATGTTTATCAAAGTACTAAAAAGCCTATTTACCTCGTGTACTTTTTATATCTTTTTTTGTTTCTGTACCTTGCCATGATTTAGAAGGATGATTAATATAAGTTAAGCAATAGCAATAGCAATAGCAATGTATGTCAATTCTCTACAAAGCAGAGAACATGAAAATGATTTTTTGTCGAGCCTAAAATAATCATGAACGAATTGATCGGGCATCCCGTCAATGCTCCCTAATCATCTCCGAGCAATATTTCTTTTTTGGCGACAAATCGACACATATTCGTTTTGCGCAGCCCATAGTTATCTTTTAAGAGTGCATTTTTAACGATTTTCCTTTTTCCGGGTTGCTCACTTCCCTCTAAAATGGTCGAGGAGGGCAATGGCTGTCACATGCGTCATACTCGTGAACGGGTGCTGTTTGTGGGGACTGGTCTGTTCTGGTTTGCAGGAGCTACATCACATTTAGTAGATATCAGTTTATTTGCATCTATGCTACGGACGTTCACATTGAGTTTGTTGGGTAGCGGAGTTCTTCTCAGTAGTGACTGCACTTGGAACTCTACCAAGTGAAAAAACTTTGATCTTGACGAATAGTTATTCCTTTTCTTCGTGTATCATTATTGAAGGAATTTAAAATTTTTGTGATTATTATGTTTTAACTATGTAGTTTAAATTCTAATTTTTAATTTACTATTAGTATATGTTTTTGCTTTTACTATATGCAATGGTTATTCACTCTAGGCAAATTATGATTTTTTGACGTTTTGAAAGTATCTGTAAAGATCTATTCGAAATAAAAATATTTTCTTTTCTTTTCAATAAAATAAAAACAACGTGAATGTTCACATCACAACACCTAGTGTTTGTATACTCTTTGACAACACCTAACAGCTGATTCGACAGTCGGCAATTTTATTCGTTTTCGTTTTCTGCAAGGTGTCAGCGTTCGCCAAGTAAGCATACGATTGCTTAGCCTACGCTTGTCAATAGTTTTATAGTTTATTTATTTCATATAAAAATAACAATTAACAATATGACAATTTTAGAGTCTCCATTTAAGCAAAATAATTTGCTTGTGTTAGGAGAATTGTAATAGTGGCACTTGACTTGCATTATCAATGGTTAGCGGCGTTTCGTTCAAACTCAAACTCAAACTCAAAAATTCATTTAATCACTTGGAAATAATAGAATTTGCTAGTGATAGGTCAAATTACAAATATAAAATTAAAGCGAATAACAACTGATACGTTGATTAATATGTCAAAGTAAATAAATTAATAATAGTCCAAAAATACTTAATAATAAAAATAGGTATCAACAGAATGTTCCATACTCTCTTTTACAAACGGCAAGATAAGACTAAACAAAAAAATATGGGACATTCCTTGTCATTCACTGGCAGAGTTCCAAAGCCCACATTACTGAGAAAAAACCTGCCCAAACAAAACTCAGTTGGGTCTTTTCAAAATATGTTCCTTAAAACTATTTTCACAATATGAAACTTATAACTATGTTTTACAATGTCAAGTACAATGCACATTCATTTCATAAAATTATTGTTTAGTCTTGTGGAGCTAGACCAGCATTTGTCCAGGCATCTCTATCCTTTAGATAGTCATCGAGTCTATAGTACGCATTTTACATAGTGTGCGTTTAATACATGACTTAAATTTATTATCTGTAAGTTCAAGAATGTTGGACGGAATTTTGTTATAAAACTGTATACAACATGTTAAGAAACATTTATGTGTTTTCGATAGGCGAAAACTTGGAAATACTAATTTATTTTTATTTCTGGTATTATAAGTATGTATATCATTAATTTTCTTAAATAAGTGCAAGTTTTTCCTAGCATACAATATATTTTCATAAATATATTGGCAAGGGACCGTCATTATATTTATTTGCTTGAATAATTCTTTCAAGGAGTCACGACTATTTAAGTTATATATCGCTCTAATAGCTCTCTTTTGTAATATAAATATTGAATCAATTTCAGCTGCCCGACCCCACAACAAAATACCGTAGGACATGACACTGTGAAAGTAGCTGAAATAAACGAGTCTCGCAGTGTCGACATCCGTTAACTGTCTAATCTTCCTGACGGCATAAGCAGCAGAACTTAGACGTTTTCCTAACAGTTTAATATGAGGACCCCATTGCAATTTTGAATCAAGCGTTATACCCAAGAAGACAGCTTCACTAACAAATTGTGTTTTATCATTTTTCTTTACTTTTGACATTTGGAAGAGTAAAACGAATACATTTAGTTTTTTTACTATTTAATGCAAGATTATTTACTGTAAACCAATTATGTACTTCTTGTATGGCTTTATTAATAGTATCATAATTTGGTTCTTTTCTATTCACTTTAAAGACCAGCGAGGTATCATCGGCAAATAAAATTGTTTTAGGCTCACTGATGGGCATCAAATGGAGCAAATCATTTATATATACTAAAAACAGAAATGGACCTAATATCGAGCCCTGTGGTACACCCATTTCTACTTTAGAGCCTGGTGATTTTACTCCGTTAACTATTTTCTTTAAAATATTTAGTTATATTCCGTAACAAACAATTGATTAGAATGACATTCTTTAGATTGCAAACGCTTAAGCATTAGTAATTGCAGATTGGAAATCGTTTGACACTTGGCTAGGCCCGGAGGTGTTTTAACCGTGCGTGACGTCAAATGTTCAGTCATTTTTAACCGAGTTCAAAAAACGAGAAGGTTCCCAATTCGGCCGGTATATATATATATATTTATTTATGTATGAGAATTTCGCCGAGATTTCTAGACCGATTTACGTAATTCTTTTTTTTTTGATGCGAAATAGTTTCGAATTGGTCCCATAAAAATTTGATTCAGATAGGCCCATCAGTTTTCATATTATGAACATTTTTCTACTAACTTTCACTAAAGGAATAAAGAATAGACGGCGAGTTGTCATACAGTGAGTTGAATCCACTGACGTCCTAGACAGTCCTAATGCGCATGACAACAAGATGACAACAAGTGACAATTACACATTTGCTCATCGACAACCCAACACAGGTTATTTACTTATTTGTGGATACAATTTTTTCATTGATTTCGTGTAGTCGTGTAATAATTTTATATCGACACACCTAAACAATTCAAATTAGGTATCTAATTATCACAAAGCTAAGATAAGTCAGATTTTACTAATTTAACAGATGTGAACATTCATCTAATTGGCAATGAAGCAATAAACTAAAAAGTATTAAATAAATATAACTTCGTTAAGAAAAACCAACTTCAAAACTGAAAAGTAAAAAATAATAAAGATTTAATTGTAATTATATACTACCTATTATTTGTATGTGCTATTTAATAATAGGTTTGAAGTCGGTGCCAAGCCAAAATCACTAAAGTATGCATTTCATTGTATTAAAACGTAACTTCACGCCTGTAATCCCCGAAGGGGTAGGCAGAGGTAAATGCATGAATTCAAGCATACATGCAAACACCCACGATTCGCCGCTAACGTTTTGTTCAGTGTAATAATTTGCTCGTATTCATATTTAAGTGATTAAAATATAATTATTTGTTTAAGGCTTGGCACCGACTTCAAACCTATTAGTAAATAGCACATATAAATAATAGGTAGTGTATAATTACAATTAAATCTTTATTATTTTTTACTTTCCAGTTTTGAAGTCGGTTTTTCTTAACGAAGTTATATTTATATATGAGCCATTTTGAGTTTATTTCACGACTCCGGACGTCTTGTATCGTCATTATTTTTAACTGTCCAACATCCCCATTGTGAAAAGGCGGAAAAATGTAGTGATGAAATTTCCCATAACACTTAGTGCCTCAGGAGTGGCAGCGCATCTGCATTTTGACCTCTGGTCGTTTTGTGGGTATAGGCTGCAGTCATCACTGAACATCAATGTGAACTGCATGCTTGTTTGCCACTTTTATTACATAGAAAAAAAAAGAAAAACTTTAAGAATAAGCCCCCACAATTCCAGGTAGATAAATATAGTATGTTTTTGTTATCAATTCAAAAAAGAATACCAGGATATTATAGTCAAGACTACAGTACCTTCTCAATAAGATTCCCACCAGGAGCACAGTCCAAATTTTCCATTACACCGTTCCTGTACCGGACGCGGGTGATTACTCTATTGTACGCGAGGTGTCGCAATTGTTAGACCTTGGCCTCTTCTGTGTGCTGGGTAATTTGTTTGTAGGGGGACCCGTTCGGTTTAGGGTTATCAGGTCATGATAAAGAAATTATTCTTTCAAGAATCTGAACGTATAAGAAATAAGAACTGATTGGTTCATAAATTCATCATCATCATACTACTGAAAAAGTTTGTAAGTGTGATTTAAGAATGTATGTATTAAAATTGTATCTAATAGGTAGACGACTCTAATGGTGAGATTCACAGACCGCACTACGACTTTACTTTCGAGCAAAGTACGCTTCGAACTGTCAAAACCCATACATTTCTGACAGTTCTAAGCATACTTTGCTCAAAGTAAAGTCGTAGTGCGGTTTGTGAATCTCACCATAAGAGTGAGATTCACAGACCGCACTCCTGCTTTATTTTGAGCAAAGCATGCTTAGAACTGTCATTAAAGTATTGAGTTGAGTATTGAACTTTGCTGGAAGTAATATCTTACCCTTACAATCTGATCCGAACCTGAATCAACCTTCACCGAGCTGACAATAGATTGAAACATATTTAATTATTAATTTAATATAAGAAAATACAAAATAGGTTTGCATCACGAATCCTGGACAGAATATTTGTAATTGTGGGGTTGTGACATCTCGATACCCAAGTAAAGCATTTAGTTGCCCATAACGCTGATTCTCTCTTTCCCTTTCAGAGGACTTCGAGTTCTTCTAGCAACTATAATCAGGATCTGGTTGTGGGAGCGGAGAGGCGTATCGGTGGTATCTCGATGGGCAACTATAGCGAAGAGAACACCTGATAAGAAAGCCTTCGTTATGGGGGACAGATCACTAACATTTCGAGAGGTATGTTACATCTACACATCCATACAAATAAATAAAATTGGAGTATCTGTTTGTAATATAAAAATAACCGCTTTTTACTAAATGATATGTATGTTTACACGGTACATATACCAAAACAACATTTTTTTACAATTTTTGTCTGTCTGTTTGTTGCGGCTAATCTCGGGAACGGCTGGACCGATTTTGACGGGACTTTCACTGGCAGATAGCTTATGTAATAAGGAGTAACTTAGGCTACTTTTATACTAGCTGCGCCCACGACTTTGTCCGGGCAGATACTGAATAATCATAAATTATCACGCGAACGAAGTCGCGGGCGCAGCTAATGTAACATAAAAAATAAGTTGACACCTGTGACTTCCGAAAGGCTACGTATCAGCATGCAAACAGTATCATAACTTTTTGGTTTATGAATAAGAAAGTCAGTCCTTTGACTTGACCTATATAATGATTTACGATGTTAGCCTGCAGTTAACTCTTTAATGGATATGTGTCCAATAAATAGGTTCCCGCTCACCTCGCCCATCTATAATTCTTGACGTTATAACTCCAGAACGCACGAACCGATTTCTACGGTTTTGTATTCTTTGGAAAGGTCTCGGGCTCCGTGAGGTTTATAGCAAAGAAAATTCGGGAAAAATTTGAACGCGGGCGAAGCCGCCGGCAACAGATAGTTATTTATAAAAAGTTCACTCTTTTTTTTTCTCAGGGAGATGAATTTAGCAACCGTATCGCCTGGTACTTCAAGCGCCAAGGCTACAAGAGTGGCGAAGTCATCGCTCTGTTCATGGAGACACAGCCAGAGTACGTGTTCCTTTGGCTGGGTCTTGCCAAATTGAGGGTGACCACGGCCCTGGTCAACACGAACCTAAGGGGTGCACAACTTATACATTGTTTGAGGATCGCTGGTTGCAAGGCTGTTGTGTTTGGGGACGAGATGGCTGATGGTAAGTCTCAACTGCTTTTGTTCAAGCTTCAAACAACGTTTGGTTCAATTCGGTTTTTTTATGTAAGGAAGTGGCAAAAAGGCATGCAGTTCACATCGATATTAAGTGATAACTGCAGCCTATAGACACTTACAAAAAGATCAAAAGTCAAAATGCAGATTCGTTGCTGCTACCCCTGCTGAAAACTACAATTTCGCGGTAAACAGATGAGGTAATGCGGCGGTCCCTACGTCCTCGAGCTCCTACACTGAAACTCTACCACCAAAGTCAGTGGTAGGTACGAATTGTGGAGAGTCAGGTGGATTATGCATGCAACGCGGCTGAATAGGGTCAGTAATTCTTTTAGAGGTCAATGTATACGGTTCTTTAATCAAATCCTCAAAAACGTTCAAAGTCTATCGATCAATAAATTTAAGAAAGTAATGGAAGAACGTTTATATAAATGTAATTACTATAATAAGACCTGTGATTATCTTAATGATACGTCTTGGGATTATAGCGATCGCTGCCAGGCTATTTCGTGATACTGTGATTTCGTGTATTCAGTAATTAGTATCTGCAATTGTTATGTGTTGAATAATGTGAATACCCTGGCTGAAAATTAATACCATCTTTTATCTTGCACTATGCATATCCGGAACAGTCATGCACGCTTAAATGTCTTTGCTTTTGGCGGCGGCGTGTGGCGGGTTGCTCACTTCCCTGTAAAATGGTCGAGGAGGGCAATGGCTGTCACATGCATCATACTCGTGAACGAGTGCTATTGGTGGGGACTGGTCTGTTCTGGTTTGCAGGAGCTACATCACATTTAGTAGATAGCAGTTTATTTGCATCTATGCTATGGATGTTCACATTATTTGATTTTTCACGATTATCTGTACTAGATTCAAGCTCTCATTTAAAAGAGCTCTTACTGAGTTTGTTGGGTAGCGGAGTTCTTCTCAGCAGTGACTGCATTTGGAACTCTGCTAAGTGAATAACTTTGATCTTGACGAATAAGTTTTTATTTTCCTTCATTTATCATCATTGAAGGAATTGAAAAAAATTGTGGTTATTATGTGTGCAGGACGCTCGTCAATAGAGTACAGTGTTTGTGATTAAAAAACAGTTTTGATAGTGATCGGCCATACAGTCCTCGATAGTGTACGTTGTCAGCGCGTAGACAACATAAAACAATCGCGTTGTGTAGTGGTTGATAGCATAGTACGCAATAGTATACGTTGTCGGAACGTAGACAGTGCTCAAGTGACCAATAGCGTTAGAGTATTGTGTAACTTCTATTTTTAGATTTTGTCTTTTTTAGGTTATATTTGTGATAATTTAGAATAATATTGATAGTTTTGTGTCACTTAAGGCTCGTTTGTGTTTTAGATTACTTAATTTTGTATAGTTTAATAGTTTTTTGTATTTAATTTCATAGTTCTTTGCATATGTTTGTTTTATTTGACTTTGTTTTATAGTTTTTAACATTTGTAATAGTTTTATGTTTGTTATATAATTGTAACATGTGTAATTTGACTGAAAATAAAGAATTTTGATGTTGTTTGTTTCCTTTCGGTAATGATCTGAGATACATAGAGATTTTAATTGGCCAAATAGATCTGATAGCTGATTGGTTGTTCGAATCAACCAATCATGGATAGTAAAATTTGTTTACTTGAAATTTAAATATCTCTTGTGATTGGTTACTTGAACCAATAACCAATCACCAGAGGTTTTCTTAAGCTCGATGACCATGAGATTTTGGAATAAAGGTAGGGCAGTTTTGTATGGCATACTCGGATCACTACCAAAGGAAGAAATCAGAAGAAGGAAATTAATAGTGAAAAAGCGTTTTATTGGAAGATCGGTAGAGCGTGTCACCCTGGTTCGCTTGCACTGCTATATCCGTCATATGGCGTGCTTCTTCAATCCAGTCAATAGTAAAGTGTGGTTCGCCATTTATGTGTTTGCTAAGTAGTTTAAATTCTATTTTTAAAGAAAAATGGAAAGAAAAATTTGACTTCAGGCGAGGCTCGAACTCGCGACCTACTGGGAATCTAGTCCAGCCTAACAGTTGCCTAACTAGCATAGTTGGTAATAGATGGCGCTACTGCTACCATAAAGCAATGCAATAGATGTGAAGGAAAGATTTGACAAATCGGGCTGGGCTTCAGTAGCTCAATTGGAAGAGCGGCTGGACTAGATTCCCATTAGGTCGCGAGTTCGAGCCTCGCCTGAAGTCAAATTTTTCTTTCCATTTTTCTTTAAAAATAAAATATATTTCACAAGCTTGTGTTAATGCGAAATAATATCAAACAATTATTAAGGGTAAAAGCGACTTCTTTACGATATTCAATAAACTGAAAAGTCTATTATATCGGTTGCCTAACTAGCATAGTTGGTAATAGATGGCGCTACTGCTACCATAAAGCAATGCAATAGATGTGAAGGAAAGATTTGACAAATCGGGCTGGGCTTCAGTAGCTCAATTGGAAGAGCGGCTGGACTAGATTCCCAGTAGGTCGCGAGTTCGAGCCTCGCCTGAAGTCAAATTTTTCTTTCCATTTTTCTTTAAAAATAAAATATATTTCACAAGCTTGTGTTAATGCGAAATAATATCAAACAGTTTAAATTCTATTTTTTAATTTACTATTAATATATGTTTTTGCTTTTATTATATGGAATGGTTATTCACTCTAGTATTTTATGATTTCTTGACGTTTTGAAAGTATCTGACGTTTGTAAAGATCTATTCGAAATAAAAATATTTTCTATTGTATTCTAATAAGTGTTCTTTTGGCTGACTCTGTCTGTGTGAGGCTGTTGTGTGGACGATGGAGGCATTACAATAAATACTCTTTTTGAGCCCGAAGTTAATATATTGATAAAGCATTATTTTATTTTTTGCAGCAATAAAAGCAATACAACCTGAAATCCCTGACATACCTCTTTTCCAATACAACTCACCTGAAAGGGAATCAGCTCCGATTCTTCAAGACACAGCACCATTGGCCACTGAGCTCACTGAGATGGCTACTGATGCATTCATTGACGTAGCACCAGTGAAACCAAGAGATACACTGATGTATATTTATACGAGTGGCACTACTGGGTTCCCTAAAGCTGCTATAATTACTAATATAAGGTTAGTTCAAAGATACAATTTATTGTTTATGGCATAGTTGTAGCACAGTCTAAAGAAAACGAACATGTTGAGTGGTTGTAGTAGGCAAATGTAGTAGGTAGATGAAAAAAGGCATGCTCCGATGGTTAGGGCATATAGAAAGAATGTCGAATGAGCGAATGACTAAACAGATATACAATGCGAATGTGGATGGTTGCAGAGGCCCAGGAAGACTAAGACTGACATACCATAACCAAATAGGTCGAGTTCTGTCTGATGGTGGGGTCAAAAGTCTTAGGAATCGGCGTGCATGTATGAATAGAATGATGAAGGTAGACGAGGCACGAGAGGTATGTCAGGACCGGGATATCTGGCGCTCTGCACTCTCTGCCTACCCCGTTAGGGACCTGGCGTGATACATTGTAGTAGGCCACAACTATACACCGGTGGTTCGAGGCTCCATCCTTTTTCGTAGACAACCTAGGAGTTTGGAAAGGAATCGCCAACCTTCTTTTGCACTTCATCAAACTTTACTTTTTTGACTTTCCCTGCACATAAACTTTAGCTCACATAGCTAACTTTTTGCAAATGTACATACAAATCGTATATGTTTTGGTCCTTCGAGTAGCTTGCATATCTTCATTCTTGCATTCTTTCACACAAGCATTCAGTTTTTTGCCGGTGCGGTGATATTATAGCGCACAAATGTACAGTGCTCATCAAGAAATAATGCTCATGGAGCCTATGAAAGTGACGATCGGCTAGTTTCGACTTTGTAGAGCGTTATCTCTGCTGCACACTGCCTACGTAAGCATCCGTAGTCTGGCATTGGTCAAAACTTGATCAAAATGGTTGACAAACGTCAAATAGGTAAGGAGCGAAAGAGATACTACGAGACGCTCTACAGATCCGAAATAAGGCGACGTCTCTGCCTGAGGTCGATGTGCATTATTTCTTGTTAGATAGGTATTTTATGTGCGCCAACATAGGTGCACTCACTCTCCTCTCTCCTCACTCTCATAGCCCGTTACCTAATGCATCTGACGTTAAATGGTAGTTTCCAGCACTATCGGTTAGATCAGAGGTTCCCAAACTTTTTTTTTTTTTTTTTTTTTTATGTAATGGAAGTGGTAAACAAGCATGCAGTTCACATTGATGTTAAGTGATGACTGCAGCCTATAGACACCCACACAAAGACCAAGGTCAAAATGCAGATGCGTTACCACTCCTGAGGCCTAAGGTCTTATGCCTCTGTGCCGGAAATTACAGGGCCGTACATTACCACCTGACCGGAACACGATAGTGTTGAACACTACCATTTAGCGGCAAGTATATTAGGTAATGCGGTGGTGCCTACGCCCGCGGGCTCCGTCACTGGAGCTCTACCACCAGTAAACTCCTTGTAGACTCCTTTCTTGTAGACACCTTTCAATTTTTTTCTGGTTTCGGCGGACCCCCTTGATAACATTTATAACACTTTCCCATATATCCCATTTTTATTTACGCATATACGTAGACCCCTTCGAGTCTCCCATAGACCTCAGGGGGTCTATATGGACCACTCGGGGAATCACTGGGTTAGATGGTAATTTATGGCCCCTTCGCTTTACACAACTATCACAGAAACATAACAACTTAAGTCTTAGGGGTGGTAACGCATCTGCATTTTGACCTCTGGTTTTTTTTGTGGGTGTATATATGCTGCAGTCATCACAACATCAATGTGAACTGCCTGCTTGTTTGTCACCTTCGTTACTTTAAACAAAATTCGCGTTCGGAAACCAGGGGGGGGGGGGGGGGGTATAACTGCAGCACATTTAGGTTTATTATATTATTGATATAACTGCCTCAGTAGCGTAGTGGTAGCAGGCCACTACTATTACGCTGGAGGTCCTGGGTTCGATTCCCGGGTCGGGGACTATCAGAGATAACGGTTTAAAATTCTTTATCTCTGCTTCTATTGGGATTTTTCCATTTTCTGGAAGTTTCCCAGTACCCTGGAGTTTGGTAATGTGCCCGGAGATGGCAACAGGTTCGCCAACTGTAACATGGGCCAAAACGTAACCGGCGAGTCGTGGGTGTTTGCATGTATGATTGAATGCATGCATTTACCTCTGCCTACCCCCTCGGGGATTACAGGCGTGAAGTTACGTTTTTTTTATATTACGTATTGATCGTAACATGCTTTAATATCATAAATTACGCAGATAATAATATACTCGTATAATACTTATTATCGAAGATATTTAATATCTTAACAGTTTATGCGAGCACAAGATATGTAATGAATAGTACAAAAACAGGTTTTATAATAATATAATAATAATGGCAACCCTTGACACGTCCCACTGCTGGGCACGAGTCTCTCCCCTTTTTTGGAGGAGGCCTGGAGCTTACTCCACCTCGCTACTCCAGTGCGATAAGGGTTAGTCGCCAAACCGTTGTCGGGTGTTTTCAAACCGCCCATAAGGCCTCCGACAAGGTTTAACAACTGCTATCTATCGATAGCAACCGGGACCGACGGCTTAACGTGCCCTCTGAAGCATGGAAGCGCGCATTAACAGCCACTAGCGGTCACCCATCACATAAGTACCCGACCGCGCCCGTATCGCTTAACCAAGTAGATCGCTTCCGATCTACACCAGCCGCTGGGCCGTGCTCGCTCCAAAAAAAAAGCAGGTCTTATTAACAGTAAATACATGTAATAATTTGAATAATGTTTGTCAGTATGTCTGTTTGTCCATGCTAATCTCGGGAACGGCTGGACCGATTTTAACGGGACTTTCACTGGCAGATAGCTTATGTAATAAGGAGTAATTTAGGCTACATACTAGCTGCGCGCACGACTTCGTCCAGGTAGATACTGAACAATCATACATCCTCAAGCGGACGAAGTCGATGTCGCGGGCAGCGCTAGTTTTATATAAAATTCTCGTGTCGCAATATTTTATTTTATTATATGAAGTAGCAAACAAGCATACAGCTTACACTGATGGTAAGTAATACTGCAGCCTATAAACATCTTCAATGAGACTGGCGGTTTCAAGATGTAGATGGGTTGCCACTCCTTAGGTCTAAGGTATTATGCCTCTGTGCCGGAAATAACAGGGCCGTACATTACCACTTGATTTTACGGGCGCGGTCGCGTTCGTAAAATGCGCGTTTCATTGCTTCGGAGGGCACGTTAAGTCGTCGGTCCCGGTTGCTATCGTTAAACCATGTCGGCGGACTTATGGGCGGTTTGAAAAAAGTCCGACAGCGGGTTGACCACTAACCCGTATCTCCAACAATTCGCATTGGAATAGTGTGGTGGAGTAAGCTCCAGGCCTGCCCCCAAAAAGGAGAGAGACTCGTGCCCAGCAGTGGGACTTATAATGGGTTGCCATTATTATTAAAATTTATTTGATAGGTAGGAGAATCGTCAACATCTATTTTTCATACGAACTCTAAGTGATAAGGATGATTCTCACAAAATATTACTTTTTCGATTTTTTGGACATATTGTTTTATTATACCTCTAAAGCGATACAATGTTCGTGGGGGGCAGCTAGTATTGCTATGCTTTTATACATATTGCTAGCAGACAGACCAAAGAATATTGCAACGAATTGATGACGCTTTTGAAGAAAATTAACACATTATGAAATTGATTATAAACAATTTCACTCATTTTACGAACCGGGTCGTGACGCGATATAGATATTGGGTAAAAACACTTTTTACCTTTATTCCGACGTTTCGACTCGGTTGCACAAGTTGTGTGCCGGCCTCCACAATAATCACGCAACTTGTAGGTAGAAGAACATCAAGCCACCCGCAATTTGACATTTTGCTGTTACAACAGTCTGTCCGCGACCACGGCTTGTGCAACCGAGTCGAAACGTCGGAATAAAGGTAAAAAGTGTTTTTACCCAATATCTATATCGCGTCACGACCCGGTTCGTAAAATGAGTGAAATGAGTGTTAAACGCGAGTGTTTTAAAAGTGATTATAAACAATACAGTGTTGTCCAGTGTACAGTCTACAGAATAATTATAAAGTTACGGTACTAGGTATTATTAAGTCATTCACACTTTATCTTTGACCCTTGGAGATATCCTCGACCCGGTGTTGTAATGTATTATTGTCGATAACACACTCATGCTTATAGGCTAGGATCCCACTGCAGATCATTTCGTTCATCCAGATATGCTGCAAACCTAATTTTTACTCATATTTATAATCTAGAGTATATGCATCCACTAAATTGCCTATATATTTTTAATTAAATTATTTCATCTTTAACAGCCAGCAATTCCTATTCGCGGCCGATTTAATTTGGCTCCTGTATAACATATAATGAGAAAAAAAAATTGATATAATAATGTAAATAATACATGTACGTCATGGACGTAAAAAGTTATCGGGGCGGAACGAAAATACGTAGGGGCGGCCAAATGCGCAATGACAACATTGATTTTTCAGTCTTTATACATATTGCCGTGAGGTAAACGATATATAATTGAAAAAAAAAAAAAACGGTCAAAATAAATACTTGCGACCATTTTTTTATAGGCAACCTACTGTTACTTTTAAAACACTCGCGTATAACACTCAATTTACTAATTTTACGAACCGGGTCGTGAGGCGATATAGACATTGGGTAAAACACTTTTTACCTGTATTCCGACGTTTCGACTCGGTTGCACAAGCCGTGGTCGCGGACAGACTGTTGTAACAGCAAAGTGTCAAATTGCGGGCGGCTTGATGTTCTTCTACCTACAAGTTGCAAGATTATTGTGGAGGCCGGCACACAACGCTCACTGTATCCGACGATAGGTCCGATGTTACATCGCGGCAATCTTAAATTGTTTTTGACCGGTGTCCAGGTCGAAGACAATTAATTATAAAAAGTGTTTTTACCCAATATCTATATCGCGTCACGACCCGGTTCGTAAAATTAGTGAAATGGATATACCTATATTCTCTAGATAAAAAAACGTAAAAACTGGGTTTGCAGCATATCTGGATGAACGAAATGATTCTGCAGTGGGATCCTAACCTATTATAATTTATTAGTGTACATTTTTAAATCTACGATACAATTGATAACGACCTTGTGATTCAGCGATTTTATTGTTATCGCGAAATACTGGCATTCCTTATATACCTATTTTATTAGATACTCAGTGGGAAGCTGGTTCCACAATTTACATGTCCTGGACAGAAACGAACACGAAAACCAAACCGAACTGCTAAGCGTCCAGTCTGTGGGTGGAACCTCTCTCTTCGACGGGTAGTGCGGTCACACCGCGGACACTCCGCCAAAATTCCATACAAACTTAATTTAGGTTCTATTACACAGACATCAATCAGCGACGTGTATTTAAATGCGTACCTGTGTGCGTAGCACGTACAAAATACCAACCGTCGCCCATAAGAGCGGAAGGGGTTGAGTGATGCCGGCAAATCGGGCGGGACGTCGAAGTGTCCATTCTATACGTAGTATTATTACATATTCTCTGGTGCGGTGTAGGAAAAGAGACGGTGGTACCATATTTTATCAAACAGTTCAGCACACGCCGTGGTAGAGACGGTAAAAAACGCACAGACTTCCAACATCTCTGCACAGACTCCGATGTTTGAGTTTACCAGTGAATCCTAATCGTTAAATACGAATGGCGCATCTTTGTAAGGAGTCAAGCGGACCGGAGTTGGTATTCGGGGGCTCTCCCGCTTACAAATTGCAGCAGAATTTCAGATGGGAGGGAAACTGAACCACTTCCACCAATTTTAAGGTCTAAACTATCCTATTTAAAGAAAAATGGAAAGAAAAATTTGACTTCAGACGAGACTCGAACTCGCGGCCTACTGGGAATCTAGTCCAGCCGCTCTTCCAATGGAGCTACTGAAGTCCTGCCCATTTGTCAAATCTTTCCTTCACATTTATTGCATTGCTTTATGGTAGCAGCAGCGCCATCTATTGCCAACTATGCTAGTTAGGCACCTGAAGTCAATTTTTTCTTTCCATTTTTCTTTAAATAAAATATATTTCACAAGCATGTGATAATGCGAAATAATATAAAACAATTCTAAACAATCCTACCCAGGAATCTCGGTATTGACGACCCGGTTGGTCCAGCGGTGTGAGATGACCGTTTGATTCGAAGGGTCGCGGGTTCGATCCCAGCACCGGCACAAATATTTGTATGGCCTACAGATATTTGTTTCGGATCTGGGTGTTTATGTATGTGTTGTATGTGTACAACGCCACCCACGACACAGGTTATTACCTACTGTGGGGCTGTGAATGTAAGCTTTTTTTTATCTCTCGATTTTACTACGGGGTACATTGTTCGATGTGATTCACAATCCGTTGTCACTATATTACACATTACACGGCGTTTTGGGTACAGGCCAGTGCCTCATATATTAGAATGCACTGTATTTACATCAAGAGAGTGAAAGGGTAACTATCTGTAATGTCCAGACGTGTGAAAGGGATAGATATTTGTAATAATTTGTATATCCAGAATTGCAGAAGCCTTTTATTTTTATTATTTATTCATTTATTTCAATCTGTATCTCCCAGGTATCTCCTGATTCCATTGGGAGTACATAATTCAGGGCAACTTACATCCTCCGACGTGATATACGATCCGTTGCCGCTACATCACACGGCTGGCGGCGTGTTGGGAGCAGGCCAGTGCCTCCTACTAGGTTGTACTGTGGTCCTGAGAAGAAGGTTCTCGGCTAGCAACTATTGGAGTGACTGTGCTAAGCATAAATGCACGGTGAGTTATTGCGATTAAATTTCTCAGAAAGAATCATCATTATCACTTCAACTGCACTACACTCACTGCCTACCCCGTTATGCACCTGGCGTGAAGATACCCACACACACACTTCAACTGAAAGATGTTTACTGCTTTATCAAGCAAGCCTTCCCCAAAGATAAGAACCACAAGAGAATGCCATAATCCCCACACTTGTAATGCTAATCGGCGATCTCACACGGGCCATAGCCTACCCCCTTTCTCACAGATCTGGCTTGCAGAGCTTGCTGCATACATTTATCTTCGGCCCCAGGCGTGTGAGGAGCCACCGAACCCTTCCAGCTCAGTCCCTGCTGGCATTTTACCACCAGACAAAACTCCAAACTACATCTAACTGCTCATCTCTTCTGTTTTCAAAGGTAGCACAATATATCGGTGAAATGTGCCGGTATATTATCAATGTGCCTCCGACGCCACACGATCGTGCCCACAACGTTAGGGTGATTGTCGGCAACGGCCTCAGATCGCAGATATGGCCAGACTTCGTGGATCGTTTTGGCGTGAAGCGAGTGCTGGAGTTTTATGGAGCTACGGAAGGGAATAGTAATCTTGGTGAGTTATTAGGTCATCATCATCATTTCAGCCAAAAGACGTCCACGACTACACAAAGGCCTCCCCCAAAGATTGCCATAACGAACGGTCCTGGAACGCCCACATTCAACGATTGCCCGCGACCTTCACCAGGTCGTTGGTCCATCTTGCGGGGAGTCCGCCTTCCGCTATGCGGCCGCTGTTCAAAAACTCTTCTGCCTCAAGTTATTCGTCGTCTAGGGATAAATGCAATGCAATGGTCATAACCACAAAACAATAAAAGTGTTCTGTGGTTAAACAAAAGACAGCACCGCAGGGCTGGCAGCGCGTTGGCAACTCCCCTGGTGTTGCAAATATTCATAGACGATAGTGACCATTTTCCATCAGGTGGCCCGTCTGCTTCGTAATTAACCTTTTAATAGGTATAAAAAATAGACAACAGACATATAAGGGATCTTTTCCGCACATGCCTTTCTGTTAAGTTGGATCTAACTGCACACGGTGTGCAAGTTTGATGAAAATCGTTTTAGTAGTTTAGGAGTCCATCAAGTACAAACACTGTGACTCGTAATTTATATATGTATACTAGCTGACCCGGCAAGTCTGCCGGTCGGCAAACTTGTACGTATTGCCTCAGAATGAAATAATGTGTCAAAGGTTAGGTTTTGATATAAACGGACTATTTGTATGGGAAAATGAAATTATGTTTTTTACTATTCCCCTTCAATTTTTTCATATTTTTTACTTTTTAAACCTTCCCTGGGCTTCCAAAAATAATTCAAAATTAAATTTAACCAAATCGGTAGCACCGCTCTCGAGTTTTAGCGAGACGAACGAACAGCAATTGATTTTTATATAAATAGATAGAAGATTAAGAAGATACCTATATACAAATAAAATTATACGCCCACTTTCGTATATTGGCGCTCTAGAAAAATTAAACTTATTTACAATTTTACAGTAAATCTGGACTCCAAGGTCGGCGCAATCGGTTTCCTAAGTCGACTGGTCTCATCCATATATCCGCTTACTCTAGTCAAGTAAGTAACTGCGTATGTAAATATTTATTCTTCACTTACCATTGACCAACTTAAATGTACTAAAGTATCTATTAGACAAGACACTGTCTTTGGTTGTACGGTTACAGTCTGACCACTCTTTCACATAGCCACAATGACTTATTGACAGTTGACGTGGGATTGTGGAGACACACAAACTTAAAGATGTGCATATGGAATGCACTCTTTTCTTTATACTGATCATAACAAATACAATTAAACGTAATTTCACGCCTGTAATCCCCGAAGGAGTATGCAGAGGTAAATGCATGCATTCAAGCATACATGCAGACACCCACGACTCGCCGGTTACGTTTTGGCCCATGTACCAGGTGGCGAACCTGTTGCCATCTCCGGGCACATTACCAAACTCTAAGATTTTTTTTTAAATTTAAATATCTTAATAGAACCAGAGATAAAGGATTTTAAACCGTTAGCTCTGATAGTCCCCGACCCGGGAATCGAACCCAGGACCCCCAGAGTAGTAGTAGTGGCCTGCTATCAATACGCTACTGAGGCAGTTAACAAAACAACACAATTAAAAAAATATAATTTTGTATAAAAAAATTAGTCGCACGAAATCAACGAGTGCACAGGTAAAAGTATTGAACAATGTCTTGTCTGCTTTTTAATCTATATTATTAGCGTCAATCGACATTTTATCATACCTTAACTGTCAATGCAAAGATTTCTATTTCGAAGCGTTGCAGTTGCTACAACTGAGGCCTAAACTGTTATCATAGTGCAAAAAAATACGGGGTCATACATTGCCTACTGAACGGGATACGATAGAACACATTTTCATTTAAAGACACGATTAGGCAACGCGGTGGTGCCTACGCCTTTGAGCCCTGCCACTGGGCCTACTATCGATTGTATAGTCGATAGAACGTAATTTTTTGCATCTTAGATAATCGTAATAATAAATAAAGCAAAAACGTTGAATTAGGTATGTCGAAAAGGCGACGTGACGCAATAACATAGATTAAAAAGAAGACAAGACGTTCTTCAATTCTTGAGTATTTTACCTATATCCGTTCGTATCGTTGATTTCATAGATCCTACCACCAGATAGGTAAATTTATAATCTTTGGATCGCATGTTACGCTTGACACATTTTGTTACAGATGTGATGAAATCACTGGTGAAATCCTGAGGGATGAAAACGGGAGATGCATAAATTGTGGTCCTCATGAACCTGGTGAGTGTTCAATACTAAGTAAACAATCATCATGAATCGGCTGAAATGATGTTCAGCCGAAAGACTATAGAGCTATTGACTAGGTAACAAATATCAACCTCACATATCGTCGATGACAGTACAGTACCGCGTAAGTAATATTTTACATTTTAAATGTGATTTCCATAAGTAGACAAAAACATCGTTCAACTAAATAGTTTTCAAATTATGTATTTCATGAAAACCAAGCTAAATAATAATAAAAGTAATTTATTTCTCCACAATAAGGCCAACAATAATATAGGTATACAATTCAATACAAAATCAACAGATAGTCGTATGTGATGTAATTGTGGAGACTGGAGCCTGAACTAAAGTTTAAAAAACCTGTTTTACAGGTCTCCAGGTCCACCCTTCGGAAAATAGTGGTATTGTACCTATAATCAAGAATGTACATTTTACATTTTATGATGTTGTATATATATATATATGATGTATGTAATACAATTACAGACTATACTCACTCACCACAACCCAATTATTTCTCTCACAGGCCTACTTCTCGGAAAGATCGATGCAACGAAAGCCATCCTCACATTTGCCGGATACGCTGACAAGACAGCTTCGGCGAAAAAGATGGTGAGGAACGTGAGGAAAGCAGATGACTGCTACTTCAACACTGGAGACATAATGGTCATGGACCACTATGGATACTTCTACTTCAAAGACCGGACCGGGGATACGTTTAGGTAAAAAGAATACAAAGAACATTGTTACAAATCTACAATTTCCCCCAGTAGTCTAGTGGTAGCCCACTACAGTCCCTGGGTTCGATTCTTGGGTCGGAGGTTACCAGAGATAAAGATTCTATGGGGTTTTTTCCAGTTTCTGGAAGTTTCCCAGTACCTCCGAGTTTGGTAATATGTCCGGAGATGTCAACAGGCTCGCCTCCTGTTACATGGGCAAAACATTACTGGCGAATCGTGGGTTTTTGAATTCATGCATGCATTTACCTCTGCCTACCCGTTCGGGGATTACAAGCGTACTTAAAATACGACTACGACTACCTACTTAAAAATTAAAATCATAGAAAGAAGATCGCCTGATCTACATTTATTATAGCTTTGTTGATTCCAAAATATGGTTTGTGTATTATGAATGGCGATGTCAGCTGATGATATTAGAAGGAAGTAGAGCCGTTTGAATCTAAGGGAGATCACTCTTATCAGCAAATGTGTTATTATTTGGGCTATTTTATATCTAGTTCACTTTCTCTGACATATCCGAGGAAACCCATGTTCAATTTGTCCTATTTAACAAAACATTGATTCGTGTTTTAGATGGCGCGGTGAAAATGTTTCTACAGCTGAAGTGGAAGGAGTAGTCAGTAATGTGGCGGGGCTTAAGGATGCTGTAGTATATGGAGTTACTGTGAGTATTCTCAATTACTTATTTTAAATTTACTAGATACAATAATACGGGCATTTTTCTGTGTAACGAAGGTGGTAAACAGTTCCTATATTTCATAATTTTTTATCACATTTTTTAGGTTGCGAAGCTATAAAGGAAAAAAGGCAGCCTAATAGTATCATTTGCTTGTACGTCTGTCTATCTGTTTTATATAGACTAACTCTTGCGTAGGTAAACAAGAATATGACCTAGGCTACGCGCTAATATTATAATAATCATTATAATGTTTCGATGCAACGAATACACGAATAAGCTATCAGATTCTCTATAAAAAATGTTGAGTGTTTAATTTTTGTACATAATACATTTTACAATTGATCCGATCTTTTCCGTATTTCAGATACCAAACGTAGAAGGTAAGGCTGGAATGGCAGCAATAGCAGATCCTGAAAAGAAGCTAAACTTCGAGAATTTAGCAAAAGGCCTCCAATCCTCTCTTCCTGTCTTCGCCAGGCCGCTATTCATTAGGATCCTCCCAGAACCCCCCCTGACAGCCACGTTCAAGCTGAAAAAAAAGGAACTGATGGAACAAGGTTTCAATTTGAATCTCTTTGATGATCCCGTTTATTTTATGGATCAGAAGACTGGGCAGTTTGTGCCGTTGACCCAGAAACTGTACGATGATCTGATCCAAGGGAACATTAGGCTGTGATGTCTTGTTGACAAAGACTGATTTACAATTCACTTGGTAACGATCGGTCTATTTATATTGGTTTCCAGTTTCTAATTTAAAAACCTTACGGCCAAATAAATACTGAAACGTCACTCAAATCTAAGTGTGACTTAAGTCTTTTGTCTCTATATAATACGTGCAAACGACAGAGATAGCTTATATTTGAGGGTAACTCAAAATTAAGTGGCGTTTGAGTATTTGGCCATTAGTTATCTTTTTCAAGATTTGAGTCTGTTGTGATTCTAGTGGATATCTGGGTTGGGTTTTTCCTTTCCCTTAAATTAAAAAACGGCTATACGTCATGATTTTCCAGACTGGTGGCAAAGGCACAAGTTAAAATAAAATTTAGAGGGCGAAGGCAACACTGCGTTAGACTCAAGGGAGTAAAAAGTTTTAATATTATGAATTATAATACGGAAGCCCATTAGGTACCTCCTTTTATTCCGATTAGGTAAAACTAATTTAAGATACCGCCCACTATCTTAGATTCTTGGTTATTATGACAATATTCTACATCTGTTTCACTTGGAAATTTTTGTCTATATTTATTGTGCGAATAAATTAATTAAACATGCTATTGTTGAAATTAAACTTGCGGATTTTCTCGCGTATACAACACTCCTAAACTTCTTCATACACCCGACGTTTCGGTCGCTTTCCAGCTACCGTTTAATTTCAACAATGTATGAAGCTCGCGAAAACCTACGTAAACGTTATAAACATGCTATGATTTTCAAAAATATCTAATTTTATATTATAAAGGTAATACAAAATGAAATTAAAAATGAATAAAAATTAACGTTAAAAAGTGAATTGTTATGTAATGTTATGTAATATTATGTAATGTTTTGAACATTATACTATCTGTAATAAATAGCTAATTGTAAAAATATTAGGTAAGTCAAAAAATATTTGCATATCATTGTAATTGTATCATTGGTTAATTAGGCACAGTTTATGTATAAAGATTGGAACTTTGATATTATACGAGTAATATAAGCTGACTCAACTTTTTCTTCACCTGTAACTACACATTTACAATGAGTTATAAAAATAACCGAAGAAAGCATTTCTCTATCAAAAATGTTACCAGGTCTTCCATTTTCTATAATTTTCTAATGTTTCATAATTTTCACCATAAGTTCAAGCTCAATTTACTCAAACATTCGTGTGTTTAGGTAGGTACGTTTAATCATGCAAATTGAATTAGATTAGTCATATAGTAAACTATATAACTACTCTCATATTTTTTCATTAATAGCTATTGCAATATGAAATAAATATATTTTTTTTTATACCTAACATCTTATTCCAAGCAATCGTCTGATTCAGTAGGGTCGATGCGCCTTAAAGACTTCTTAAGCATACTTTCAATAGTTACCTAGATTGGATGTTCTTGAGATTCCTTTAATTAAATAAATAATAAGTCATAAAAAAAAGTAACTTCACGCCTGTAATACCCGAAGGGGTAGGCAGAGGTAAATGCATGCATTCAATCATACATGCAAACACCCACGACTCGCCGGTTACGTTTTGGCTCATGTAACAGGTGGCGAACCTGTTGCCATCTCCGGGCACATTACCAAACTCCGGGGTACTGGGAAACTTCCAGAAAATGGAAAAATCCCAATAGAAGCAGAGATAAAGGATTTTAAACCGTTATCTCTGATAGTTCCCGACCCGGGAATCGAACCCAGGACCTCCAGCGTAATAGTAGTGGCCTGCTACCACTACGCTACTGAGGCAGTTGTTGTGTTAATAAGTCATCTAACCCAGAACCCAGCTTTCATACTAAGCATAAAGTAATATTGCTACTATGATCGGTGATACTGCAATATCAAGTGACTAAACTTACTATGTCACTTACTTTTTACTGGTGGTAGAGCTCCAGTGACGGAGCTCGCGGGCGTAGGCACCACCGCATTACCTAATATACTTGCCGCTAAGTGGTAGTGTTCAGCACTATCGTGTTTCGGTCAGGTGGTAATGTACGGCTCTGTAATTGCCGGCACAGAGGCATAACACCTTACGCCTCAGGAGTGGTAACGCATCTGCATTTTGACCTTGGTCTTTCTGTGGGTGTCTATAGGCTGCAGTCATCACTTAACATCAATGTGAACTGCATGCTTGTTTACCAATTCCATAATATAAAAAAAAAATGTCAAATATATTATGCTGAAGTATAACCTTGTAACAATTGTTGCTTACGCGGTATTGCAGTAACAACGATATAATTTCTCTATTAAAATGTATTTTACAAAAGCATGGCAAAATTATAATATGTGAACTAATAAAAATGAATCGTCTTGTCTAAATTAGACTAAAATTTAATTTAAAAGCGAGACTCGAACTCGCGACCTACTGGGAATCTAGTCCCAGTAGGTCGCGAGTTCGAGTCTCGACTGAAGTCAAATTTTTCTTTCCATTTTTCTTTAAAAATAAAATATATTTCACAAGCATGTGTTAATGCGAAATAATATAAAAACAAATATATGATGCTGAAATATAGCCTTGTAACAATTGTTGCTTACGCGGTATTGCAGTAACAACGATATAATTTCTCTATTAAAATGTATTTTACAAAAGTATGCCAACATTATAATATGTGAACTAATAAAAATGAATCGTCTTGTCTAAATAAGACTAAAATTTAATTTAAAAGACAATTTGGTCGCAGCTTTAAAGCTTATAAAGCGATCCCTAATTTGTATTTTGTAATTTACGTGTCAAGAGCGTCACCAACTGATGGTCCAACCATCTGAGGAGAGAGGATTGATCCTGATGACCCAAGGTTGTTGTTGATGGAGTTGTTAATGCCACCTTTCAGGCCTTGTTTATCTGTGAGTATTCTAACTGGAAATCGATAGTGCTGAATACTACCATTTGGCGGCAAATAGACTAGGTCATGCGGCGGTGTCTAAGCTCGAGCTTCGACACTGGTACGTTTCTCTTGTAACATACGCCTAGTGGCGTTAAGTCCGCCATATGTATCTTTTATGTGCATAAAAGTATGAATAAATAAATAAATATTGCCGGTATTGTGTAGGAAGCCTCCTGGACTTCTTTTTATTGGTGGTAGAGTTTCATTATAGGAGCTCCAGGGCGTGTAGTTACCAGCGCATTACCTAACCTATATATGTATGTATGTATCTTCACGCCAGGTTCCTAACGGGGTAGGCAGATAGTGTAGAGCGCCAGACATCCCGGTTCTGACAAACCTCTCGTGCCTCGTCTACCTTCATCATTCTCTTCATACATGCACGCCGATTCCTAAGACTTTTGACCCCACCATCAGACAGAACTCGACCTATTTGGTCATGGTAAGGCTGACCGCCTTGGTCTTCCTAACCTATCTACCGCCAAATGGTAGTGTTCAGCACTATCGTGTTCCGGTTAGATGGTAATGTAGTATGATTACAGAGTGACGGAGCTCGCGGGCGTAGGCACCGCATAACCTAACATACTTGCCGCTAAATTATAGTGTTCAGCACTATCGTGTTCCGGTCAGGTGGTAATGTACGGCCCTGTAATTTCCGGCACAGAGGCATAACAACTTAGGTCTCAGGGGTGGCAACACATCTGCATTTAGTTCTCTGGATTTTTGTGTAGATCTGTATAGGCTGCAGACATTACCTAACATCCACGTGAGCTGAATGTTTGATTGCCACCCTAATTAAGTACCTACGTAAAAAAAATCGTTAGATTTGTTTGGCCAGTGTAAGTGTGTGTTCACTTTTATACTATCAATCATAGTGATATTACATAACCTAACATGTGATGTTGTGCTGTAATAAATATGTTTTGATAAAATTGTGCTTTGTTGTTCATTCATTTCGCATGATAAGTTAGATAACATATTTTACAATTACGTTGCCTAACTAGCATAGTTGGGAATAGATGGCGCTGCTGCTACCATAAAGCAATGCAATAGATGTGAAGGAAAGATTTGACAAATCGGGCAGGGCTTCAGTAGCTCAATTGGAAGAGCGGCTGGACTAGATTCCCAGTAGGTCGCGAGTTCGAGTCTCGCCTGAAGTCAAATTTTTCTTTCCATTTTTCTTTAAAAATAAAAAAAAATTACGTTTATGTTAAGGCTCGGCTCCACTACGACGCACATGAGCTGCGTGGACTCATTGGTTCACGTGGGTTTAAGGCTTTTTTTTATGTTATGGAAGTGGCAAACAAGGCATGCAGTTCACACTGATGTTAAGTGATGACTGCAGCCTATAGACACCCACACAAAGACCAAGATCAAAATGCAGATGCGTTACCACTCCTGAGGCCTTAGGTGTAATGCCTCTGTGCCGGAAATTACAGGGCCGTACAAAATATCGGTGACATCAAAATATTTGTCAAACATCAAAATGTTGCATCCTTCTCTAACTTTAGCAAAGTTAGCGTTGTAGCACACGCTATATCTTCTTAATATATATAAATCTCGTGTCACAATGTTTGTCCTCAATGGACTCCTAAACCACTTAACCGATTATAATAAAATTCGCACACCATGTGCAGTTCGATCCAACTTGAGAGATAGGATAGCTTACATTACACTATGACTAATAGGAGCAGAGCAGCGCGGGCGAAGCCGGGGCGAGCCGCTAGTACGAATAAAAAGCAAACATTTTACAACGGCGGCCACGCCGCGCCTATTAGCGGGGGTCTAAATATCCACGATAGCACACGCTATAATTTATTTATTTATTTTACTTTAATTACAACGATACCAATAACGAATTATTATAATATACATAGGTACGACTTTTAACCCACCATTACATACAATTGCCTCAGTAGCCTAGTGGTAGCAGGCCACTACTACTACGCTGGGGATCCCCGGTTCGATTCCCGGGTCGAGGCTCTGTCAGAGATAACGGTTTTAAATCCTTTGTCTCTGGTTTTATAAAAAGAAAGAAAAGAAAGAAAACATTTATTTGGACAGCACAGAGATTGGGATTTTGGGATATTGGGATTTTACAATTTTCTGGATGTTTCCCAGTACCTCGGAGTTTGGTAATGTGCCCGGTGATGGCAACAGGCTCGCCGCCTGGGCTACACGGGCCACATGGGCCAAAACGTAACCGGCGAATCGCTTGCAAGTATGCTTTAATACTTTTATTTACCTATGTATTGTATATGTATATTATTACCGGTTCGGGGATTACAGGCGTGAAGTTACGTATATATTTTTTTATGTTACAAAGGTGGCAAACAAGCATGCAATTCACATTGATGTTAAGTGATAACTGTAGCCTATAGCATGTGACCTCTAGTCTTTCTGTGGGTGTCCCACAGAAAGACTAGAGGTCAAAATGCAAATGCGACCCCTGTCACCTTACATGTTATGTCTCTGTGATAGTTATTACGGGGCCATACATTACCATCTAACCGGAACACGATAATGCTGAACACAACCATTTAGCGACCACTCCTGAGGCCTAAGGTGTTATGCCTCTGTGTCGGAAATTACAGGGCCGTACATTACCACCTAACCGGAACACGATAGCGCTGAACACTACCATTTAGCGGCAGATAGATGAGGTAATGCGGTGGTGCCTACGCCCTCAAGCTCCTGCACTGGAACTCTACCACCAGTAAAATATTTACCTCTGTCTACCTCTTCGGTGTACATAGGCGTGAAGTATTAGTATTTTAATCTAATTCGCCATAAATCTTTATCTTCCTGATAAGAACTTTATCATTACGGCAAAACAATGACACGATTTTTTTTTTAAATATTTGGATCGATTATCTATACAAATAAATAAAATTGAAGTGTCTGTTTGTAACATAAAAACAACAGCTTTTTACTAAATGCATATGTATGTTATACACGGTACATATCTCAAAAAACATTTTTTCAAATTTAATCTGTCTGATTGTCTGTTTGTCCCCGCTAATCTCGGGAACGGCTGTACCGATTTTGACGGGACTTTCACTGGCAGATAGCTTATGCAATAAGGAGTAACTTAGACTACTTTTATACTAGCTGCGCCCACGACTTCATCCGGGTAAATTCTGAACAATTATAAATTCTCACACGGACGAAGTTGCGGGCACAGCTAGTCTGGTTATAAGAATTCAAATTCATTCTATCTATTACATCAAATGAGCCAAAAGATGTCAACAGCTGGACTAAAGCCTACCAATAAGGGGGGATATGCCATAAACGCCACCCTTGGCATGCAGATAGGTGATCGCAGTGGCGGTAGCATCGTAAGACGCTGCTGATGACAATCTTACTTTACTGGTGGTAGAGCTCTAGTGACGGAGCTCGCGGGCGTAGGCACCACTGCGTTACCTAATTTACTTGCCGCTAAATGGTAGTGTTCAGCATTATCGTGTTCCGGTCAGGTGGTAATGTACGGCCCTGTAATTTCCGACACAGAGGCATAACACTTTAGGCCTCAGGAGTGGTCGCTAAATGGTTGTGTTCAGCATTATCGTCTTCCGGTCAGGTGGTAATGTACGGCCCTGTAATTTCCGACACAGAGGCATAACACCTTAGGCCTCAGGAGTGGTCGCTAAATGGTTGTGTTCAGCATTATCGTCTTCCGGTCAGGTGGTAATGTACGGCCCTGTAATTTCCGACACAGAGGCATAACACCTTAGGCCTCAGGAGTGGTCGCTAAATGGTTGTGTTCAGCATTATCGTCTTCCGGTCAGGTGGTAATGTACGGCCCTGTAATTTCCGACACAGAGGCATAACACCTTAGGCCTCAGGAGTGGTCGCTAAATGGCTGTGTTCAGCATTATCGTCTTCCGGTCAGGTGGTAATGTACGGCCCTGTAATTTCCGACACAGAGGCATAACACCTTAGGCCTCAGGAGTGGTCGCTAAATGGTTGTGTTCAGCATTATCGTCTTCCGGTCAGGTGGTAATGTACGGCCCTGTAATTTCCGACACAGAGGCATAACACCTTAGGCCTCAGGAGTGGTCGCTAAATGGTTGTGTTCAGCATTATCGTCTTCCGGTCAGGTGGTAATGTACGGCCCTGTAATTTCCGACACAGGCATAACACCTTAGGCCTCAGGAGTGGTAACGCATCTGCATTTTGACCTTGGTCTTGTGGGTGTCTATAGGCTGCAGTCATCACTTAAGATCAATGTAAACTGCATGTTTGTTTGCCATTTCCATTACAAAAAATTTTTTTTTTCAATCTTATTTTATTGCACTTACTACCATTCCTTGGAATGAACGTAACTTCACGCCTGTAATCCCCGAAGGGGTAGGCAGAGGTAAACGCATGCATTCAAGCATACATGCAAACACCCACGATTCGCCGGTTACGTTTTGGCCCACGTAACAGGTGGCGAGCCTGTTGACATCTCCGGGCACATTACCAAACTTTGAGGTACTGGGAAATTTCCAGAAAATGGAAAAATAGAACCAGAGATAAAGGCTTTTTCACCATTATTTCTGATAACCCCCTACCCGGGAATCGAACCCAGGACCTCAGCCTAGTAGTAGTGGCCTGCTACCACTAGGCTACCGAGGCAGTTGTCCGAGTCCTTGGAATGGTTTGACCGACATTGTCCGGTTGACTGACTGCACTAGTGGAAGAATTCTCTATCAGAAGAAATAAATTCTTCCGCAAGTGGACGGTAGGGTCGTCACAGGTCTCAGGGGTGGCAAGTGGCAACGCATCTGCATTTCGACCTCTGGTTTTTGTGAAGATGTCTAGGTTTTTGTGAAGCAGTTGCAGTAATCACTTAACAACCATGTGAATTGCATGCTAGTTTGTCACCTTCGTAGCAGTAAAAAAAGAATTTAACCCTTAACCAGCTTTATACTGGGATCCTATACCATAGGTGAAATAAAACGAAAACCTAGATTTATTTAAAACCACAATATTTATTTACGTTGGGGACAATATTATGTTTTCACCAAAAATAAAAACATATTTTAATTTTTGATCATAGAGGTACTTTTTGTAAGGGTCATAACTCACTACGGCCACCCGGCACCCGACCAGCGACCGACCGCCTCAAGCGATCCGAGTGCCTAGTGCGAGATTTTCGATCGCGATCGCGATCGACTCACCGCTAGATGACGCTCCTTCAATTTCATACAATTCTGCGTTTACTCTTACGCGATCGAATTCGCATAAAATCTCGCACTAGGCACCCTGCACTCATTACATCAACTCCGCTCCGTATCGCTTCGACCGCAAGCGCGCAAGTGGTCCACGCGCGGGCGGCGCGTGGACCACTCGGTGACCACTAGACGTAGTAGTATTACATATTCTCTGCCACTAGCTTGTCTTGCGTTGACTTTGCATTGCCAACTCGCTGTTCTCAAGTGGACCGCGCGCTGTCCGCGAGTGGTTCACAAGTAACATCGCGTCGTTCACCCGTGGACCACCCGTCGACAACGAGTGGACGTCGTAAAACGAGGCGGTGCTGGTCGAGTGCCGGGTGGATGTAGTCAGCTATGGCCCTTAACGAACAAAGAATAAACAGTAAATCGGTATGTATGATGATGTTCTCTAACCCCTAGTTTGCACTAAAAACATTAAACACTATGATGTTTCGCAACTCAACGCATAAAGCAGCATAAAGTATGTATTGCGATAAATGTCTTGTTGGTGCTAGCGTTCGCACTGCTGTCAAACCTATCATTTTAATATGTTTTATGTGAATGTTTCATCAATGCAAACTCACGGTAAGATTTTCTCGAGTAACACTCATTGACATAAAACTATTTTTACGGATTTATCACGCGTATAATACACTTTTATTGATTTTAGAACTAAAACTCAAAACTTTATTTAATCACTTGGAAATAATAGAATTTGCTTGTGAAAGCGAATAACACAATAGTGCAGACTTGATGGACTCAATGGTTAGGTACTTAAACTTACCCAACGAGTAACATTTCTTAAAACTACCATGTATAAATGAACACCAAAATACATTTAATATCAATATTTACAAACATCAATTAGGTGCTAACTATTGACTTAACAAAAATATTGAAAATTTTGCACAGAAAGAACTGAATTGTTTATATTATAATTTCGCGAAATAACTCAAAGATTTTTAGAGAAAAAAGGAGACCAGCAGCTCAGTTAGTTTATGATTTTCACACCTAGAATATAAATGTAGTACCTATTACCGATTTTGGTTTTTGAAATCGTTGTAAAAGTGGGATTTTGCAAAAAAAAAAAATAACAATCGCTCACCGACACATTGTAAGCGAAAAACGAATAAGCAATATTTTAATTCATTAACCAAAACCATAAATCCATATTATTTCAGAATTTTTCTAGTTTTAAGATTTTGAAAAAATGTATAATGCAAAAACGCAAAAAAGCATTAATAATTATTTTTGATCAATACCGATTACAAAATACTAATGACACAATTATTTTTATTTTAATTGACACACATTAAAAACTTTTTTTCTATTATTTCACTTCATAATGTTAATTATTTATTAAATCTTTTTACCCGACTGGAACAGAAGGAGGATTATGTTTTTCGGGTGTATGTATGTATGTATGTAGATTTTTTTCTAGCTAAATAAATATCTGATGCTATTGAAGTTCTTCATAGCCTTATGATTAAAGTAGGTAATTAAATAGATCTTTTGCTTCAGTTCATAAATTTAAAGAGTACTTAATATTTTGAGTACAATTCATTTTAATATTGGTAATATTTACTGGTGGTAGAGTTCCAGTGACGGAGCTCCAGTGGCGGAGCTCGCGGGCGTAGGCACCACCGCATTACCTAATATACTTGCCGCTAAATGGTAGTGTTCAGCACTATCGTGTTCCGGTCAGGTGGATTACCACCTGACACTGTGGCCGTACATTACTACGGCCCTGTAATTTCCGGCACAGAGCCATAACACCTTAGGCCTCAGGAATGGTAACGCATCTGCATTTTGACCTTGGTTTTTGTGTAAGTGTCTATAAGCTGCAGTCATGACTTAACATCAACGTGAACAGTATGCATGTTTGCCATTTCCATTACATCAAAAAATATTTATTTTGTTAAAATCCATCCAGTACTTTTGGCATATTCCTATTGGTAATACGTACACAGTATTTTTCACATTTTTTAAATTGATAGGTAAGTTTATCGTTCGTATATCATCTTACTACTTCACATGTTTAATAAATATAATTATAATTTAACTTTCCAGCTATATTTTGAGTAAGTAGATTAATAATAAGCGAACATAATACTTACGTATATGTGATATGAATATACTTTAGCCAAATATTAATTCCATTAATAGCAAACTATCTAATAACTATTGTATAATAATATGCTTAATATATTACCTTACATGCATCAAAAAATATTAATTCCTATTTATATTGTGCTTCTCAATTCCGATTAACATATATTAATTTAGACACATATTTAGTTTAAACTGCCTCAGTAGCATAGTGGTAGCAGGCCACTACTATTACGCTGGAGGTCCTGGGTTCGATTCCCGGGTCGGGGACTATCAGAGATAACGGTTTAAAATCCTTTATCTCTGCTTCTATTGGGATTTTTCCATTTTCTGGAAGTTTCCCAGTACCCCGGAGTTTGGTAATGTGCCCGGAGATGGCAACAGGTTCGCCACCTGTTACATGGGCCAAAACGTAACCGGCGAGTCGTGGGTGTTTGCATGTATGATTGAATGCGTGCATTTACCTCTGCCTACCCCTTCGGGGATTACAGGCGTGAAGTTACGTTTTTACATATTTAGTTACTTTTAATGCTTAATATACACTTATTTTTGATATTACATAAAATATAATTTTCAAGTTGACACACCTTACTGGTTTGATCATTAGTAGCATAGTCTAACGTCACCCTTGCAAAAAATACTATAGCTCACGGGACACGCTTTATAGAATGAATAAAGATCATCTGTCTAGATAGAACTAGTATTTTCCTAAGTACTTATTATTAGACTAGCTGTGCCCGCGACTTCGTCTACGTGAGAAAAAATATGGTTCAGTATCTACCCGGACGAAGTCGTGGGCGCAGCTAGTATAAAAGAAGCGTAAGTTTAGTAGTAAAGATTTAGTAGTAAAGATTTACGGAGGTTTATATTTCTCGTTAGGAAATAAATACCCCGTATTGAAACGTTCTTGCGCGGGGGACATGGGTCACTTTTCAGGTAGAGTTATCATGGACACATGAAAGTAAATAGCATGGTTATAAATGTATATCGTAGTTTAGGAGATTACAAATATTATTTTGGGTAAGTTAAAATGTGCTAAAAGTAAACAAATAAACGGTCGTTAAGAAGGTAATTAAAAACAATTCGAGGTACCAGGTCACCATAATTGACTAGACGGTTTTGGCAAGCACGTTTCTCATAAATGGTTTTGGTGTATTCCATGACAATAACTATCTATGTATACCCTATTATTATGAACATAAAGTACTGAATTACACGATCACACATTTAATTAAAGCTATTCTAACATTTAGATACGTGGCTTCATTACGATATCTCACGAACATAGAGCAACACGGGCCACCGGCGGCGGCAGACCGGGGGGTAGATGTCATATGCAGGCAAGCCCAAGTGGGCCTATGCCTGTCAACTTATGTGTTCGTGAAATCGTTTATGTATTTTGTTAAAGTCAAAGCGTGAGTTTCGTAGTAATAGACGATTCTTGTAATTCGATCGAAAATCTTACAGAGTGCCTAAAGAGAGATTTACAATAAATTATGTAAGAAATAATTTCACCAACGTTATAATCGAAATAACAGCAAACACATCGTCATGAACCTGTTTGAAATTTAATCTTTTTTTTTTAAATTTAATTATGGCATCGCTAAAATTTAATCTTATTTGTAAACTCACATTTGCTAAAATGTTGAAACAGCCAATCAAAGGAGATGTTGCGAGCTCGGCCCTGGTTCGTACATGTTCTCAAAAAATGGGTAAATTATAGCAGAATCCGAAAAAAATACAATTAATTTAATCAAGAATATATTTTAGAGTTACCACCACATTAAATTCAAACGATTTTATCATTTTCAACCATGTTCAACACGGTGGCGATACAGCCAACGCTTGGTATCAATCGATTTCGATAGTATTTACAAAATATTTTTTTTTCTCCAAGTACTAGATAATCAAAAAACAATTCAAAAAATGAAAATGTCAAAATGACGTCGTCCGCCATATTCGCCATGTTGGTTTTAAGTTGCAATTCTAACAGCAAATAATGTTTTGTAACTGCAAACAAAGCTAAATAAGTGAAAATATGCAGTAAAAACGTTTTTATATTGATTTTGCCTGTTTAATGATATTGTGTACAATACATGGCCGGAGTTCCATACATTTTTGCAACATCTCCTTTGCGAAAACTCCTTGTATGGACTCTTTTGTTGCCAATTATTATCGATAGATGGTGTTATTTAATTTTTCGATAAATCTCGCACTAGGTACAATATTGCTTTTGGAACCATTGGGAATTTTCCCGTAAACCATTTTCTGTCTGTCAGTCTGACATTTTCGATATATTTATGATAAGTATAATTCTGATGCAGTTTGATGGATTCTCCGTACTCCATCTAAATATTGAGCATTTTGTACGAGCATTTAAATATGATCCAAATATTCACCAATTGTTCGCAATGCAATGCCTTTGCAACTAGCAAAGGACAAGCTCATACTGTCCCAAATCTCACCGGCATACGTTTTGTACGTCTAGCAGACATCAAGATTCATCATTACACTATCAGTCTAGATCATCAGATATGGTGAACACCACCGGTTTTCCGACTTGTCATCGATCCTCAGCGTTCTTCCGTCTCCTCAAATAAAGGAGCAGTGGACCATCCAGGTCTTCGTGGATCTGACCCTGGCATTTGCCCTTAGTTTCTGGTATAGCGAGGCATACGTACACGGCGCCCAGGAGTGTGGTGGAGGCGCATATGTAGTAGGTGGCGTGGAGACCGAGCGAGATGGCGATAGTGCCGTAGTAACGGAGAATGAGAAAGTTGCTGAGCCACATCCAGGTGATTAGGAAGCTTGAGACGAGACCGCGAACCTGAAGAAAATGACAGTAATAATGAGGTGATTTTCAAGGGATCGAAAATTAACTTAAAATATTTTTTTTTATGTAATGGAAGTGGCAAATAGGCATGCAGTTCACATTGATGTTTAGTGATGACATAAGGGGGATATGCCATAATCGCCACGCTTGGCATATCCCCCTTATTGGTTGGCGGTCGCAGTGGCGGTAGTTTTATAACAGGATGCTGTTGCCCATCTTGCCTTACTGCACTTACTACCGCCCCATTGGAATAGTTTGACCGCCATTGTTCGGTTGACTGACTGCACTAGTGGAAGAATTATCTACCAGTAGAACAAAATTCTTCCGCTAGTGGGCGGTGGGGTCGTGGGTCGTAACGTCCCGACGCCAAAAATATACGTAAAAAAAACGGTACTTCACGCCTGTAATCCCCAAAGGAGTAGACAGAGGTAAATGCATGCATTCAAGCATACATGAAAAAACCCACGATTCGCCGGTTACGTTTTGGCCCATGTCATGGTGGCGAGCCTGTTGACATCTCCGGGCACATTACCAAACTTCGAGGTACTGGGAAATTTTCAGAAAATGGAAAAATCAATCCCAATAGAACCAGAGATAAAGGACTTTACACTATTATCTCTGATAACCCCTACCCGGGAATCGAACCCAGAACCTCAGCGTAGTAGTTGTGGCCTGCTACCACTAGGCTAGCGAGGCAGTTCAAGAAATATACCAGGTACATTTAATCAATATTATTGCTTCCTTCAATATAGCCACCGAAGACAGTTCCTATAAACTAAATTATATCTACTTACGTTTATACTAAAGAGTTCGGAAACCAAAATATAAGGCACTGAACCCAGTCCAATATTGTACAGAAACAACACCATTGACAGCAGTATCACCGGCAGCCATATTGGATCATCATTCTGTTCGAACTTGACTTGGGACGACCAGGAATCTGTGACATTCTCCTCTAAACTTAATCTCCAGGGTCTATTCTCATTTTCTTTCACTGTACTCTCATTGTAAAGGTCTCTTGTGAAGTTCTGTTCGATCTCCATTCGTTCTCTTATGCTTTTCTCTTTCAAAGTGACTCTCTTGTAAGGCCATAGTCTTTGTGGGTACCAGGAGTGCATACGCATATGGGGGTCGCAGTAAACGCCGAGGACGGCCAGACAGAACGCGATTCCAGAACATGACCATAGCAGCAATGTCTGGAAATTATATATTTTTTATTTAATGAAAGTGGCCAACAAGCATGCAGGTCACATTGATGTTTAGTGATGACTGCAGTCTATAGGCGTTAAAATGGAGATGCGTTACCACTTCTGAGGCCTAAGGTGTTATGCCTCTGTGCCGGAAATTACAGGGCTTTACATTACCACCTGACCGGAACACGATAGTAGAGAATATGTAATAATACTACGTATAGAATGGACACTTCGACGTCCCGCCTCATTTCTCCGCCTCACTCATCCTCTTCCCCTCTTATGGGCGACGTTTGGTGTTTTCTACGTGCTACGAAAACAGGTGCACGTGTAATTACACGTCACTGATTGATGTCTGTGTAATAGAGACCAAATTAACAGTTGGTATAGAATTTTGGCGGAATTTCCGCGGTGTGACGATAGTGCTGAACACTACCGTTTAGCGGCAAGTATATTAGGTAATGCGGTGGTAGGTCTACGCCCGCGAGCTCCATCACTGGAGCTCTACCACCAGTTAAATATATTGTAATATCACCTTTCGTCCGACTTTGTCAACTGTGACCGTAGCTACCGCTGCCCCCAGGACCAATGCTGTGCCGCACAGTATAGATCCTGCTTCTGAGGACTCGAACAGAGCTCTGGGAGCAGTCCTGGAAAACATAAAAAAAAAATGCAATACTTATACTTAGGGAGAGAAGCGCGCATGGCCCCGCGGCTGGTGTAGATCGGAAGCGATCTATTCGGTTAAGCTATACGGGCGCGGTCGGGTGTGTGATGGGTGACCGCTTGTAGTAAATTAAAACGTGCGTTTCCGTGCTTCGGAGGGCACGTTAAGCCGTCGGTCCCGTTTGCTATCGATAGATAGCAGTCGTTTAAATCTTGTCGGAGGCCTTATGGGCGGTATAGGAATCGTGAGACCAAATGTCTCACGATTGCACCATTCGCTATTGATAGTGTGAGGGAGGGTTTCTTTATATTATATAACAGTTGTCGTGGGTGGTTATTTAGATTTGTAAATCTGTAAGTAGTTACGTTTTTATTTTCTCAAATATTTATTTTGTCTTGTACGTGCGTCTCTCGACCGCATCAATAAAGAGTTTTTCTTCTTCTCCTTCTTCTTCTACCTTCATCATTCTCTTCATACACGCACGCCGATTCCTACATTGAACTTACCCATTATAAATAGTATAATTATACGCAGTGATGTTGAGATGTGGCACTGTGTGCGCGGAGTGCCGCACCACGGCCGCCGCGAAGCTGTTGACGGCGCCGACGCCGGTGCTCGCGGCGGCCGACACCAGCACACAGCACGAGAATAGGGCTCGGCGGGAGCGGCGGTGGCGGACTGAAAATATACATATTTTTTTATGTAATGGAAGTGGTAAACGAGCGTGTAGTTCACATTGATGTTAAGCGATGTCTGCAGCCTATAGACACCCACACAGAGACCGAGGTCAAAATGCAGATGCGTTACCACTCCTGAGGCCTAAGGTGTTATGCCTCTGTGCCGGTAATTACAGGGCCGTACCACCTGACCGGAACACGATAGTGCTGAACACTACCATTTGGCGGCAAGTATATTAGGTAACGCTGTGGTGCCTACACTCGCGAGCTCCGTCACTGAAGCTCTACCACCAGTAAATAAAATTAAAAAAAATATATTAAAAAAAAACTTTAAAAATTTAAACTTTTTAAAATCCTATTTTAACTAACGACCATATCGACACGGGCCACCGGCGGACCGGAGGGAGTAGCTATTTTTATTTTATTTTATTTTATTATTTTTGGAAAGCAGACAGTGAAAATATAACTGCATACAAATATAATAGTTAAAGCTATACACCATTTAGGAGCTTTCGCATATGACATCTGTAACACAAGGCTCTTGATTAGCAAAGTCTGACAAACAAAATAAAAAGATTTTACATAGAATTAAAAAAAAAAAGGAAGGGTAGCCAAAAAGCGAAACTTATTCATTAACATAACTGCTATAGCGCTTATTACCGATGCAAGACAGTCTGTCATTTTTTGCGGGGGGAAATTCGTGAAACACACACAACTAAAAGCGTATATTACTACGAAACTCACACCTTGACTTTAACAAAACACATAAACAATTTCACGCACACATTTAAACATCTCGGCGACAGGCATAGGAACGCTTATACTTGTACTTTGACACAGGGGAAAGTCTGCATGTGGATACTCCTCTCCGGACCGCCGCGGCCGGTGCGGCCGGTGGCCCGTGTTGCTCTATGTATGCGAGCTCAGATACTGAAATTCTTCACCAGTTAATATATCAACGATAAAAAAAATAGAGAGGTCTTTCTCATTCATAACTGTGCTACCTTATTGGGCACTCACATAATTCTCTGCAAACAGGCTGTTCTCCTCTTTTATCAGAATTGGACTCTAGTCCACTACTCCGCTTCAACATCGGTTGGAAGGTGTCAGAGTCTTGACGACGCATGACCTCCCTGCGTCCGTAGCACTCAGATGTCCTAATTTTCACTTCTTGCTGTTCTATTACATCAGTCAGATCTTCTCGAAAGTCGGAACCGTCGAACCAGCACATTACTTTAGCTGCGTCCTGCAAAGATGAGAAAGCATAGTTAGTTACTGGTCCTTTTTGAGGAAACTCGTCACATTAACTTGGGTTCCAATTGATAACCAGCGTCAGGTTAATATATCTGACATCAACCTTTTCGATCGTGTGACACATATTACCAACTATGTTTTATTTTTATTTTTTTTTTAATTTAAAATGGCATCGCTATTACGCATCTTGCCAAGTGTCAAGTTAAACGATATTTCGTATTCGTATAAAAGCGGCGTTAAAGTTATAATCAGTCAGTCAGTTATTTATTTATTATGTCAGTGAAGTGGGTCACAGTCAGTAATTTCAGTAAAGCGATGGCTACTTTACCAGAACATTTACAATGAAGTTTTGGAGGCAACCTGAAAGGCCGTGTTTTCGCACTGTTATTCTATTTCACTATACACGGGCACTGTAATAAACCTATATCAAACAAAATGCCACCAATTTTATTTAATATAACTCAAAAATACACCAAGAAAACGAAATAAAATAAGAGCACCACACGCCTCTTTAAAGGTTCCCGCCAAAAAAAAAAAAATCCTACTATATTTTTATTAATTTTTTTTTTTTTGATCTAAGAAATACTTTTATTATTCTTTTTGTACGTTTGTTTTTTCATTTGTTAAAGCACTGTTCGTTTGGTGTCGTGAGGTCTGCGCCGAATGAATATTCTTTCTTCTTATTTTATTAGGTCTTTAAACTGTCCATGACCATTTTATTGGAACACGAAGGTGCGAAATATATTTAGCAGTAGGTAGTAAGTAGCTTGGGGATATTGACTGGGTACAATCTTATTCTGCTATATATTCTTTAAAACTGCCTCAGTAGCGTAGTGGTAGCAGGCCACTATTACTACGCTGGGGGTCCTGGGTTCGATGCCCGGGTCGGGGAATACCAGAGATAACAGTTTAAAATCCTTTATCTCTGGTTCTATTGGGACTTTTCCATTTTCTGGAAGTTTCCCAGTACCTCGGAGTTTGGTAATGTGCCCGGAGATGGCAACAGGTTCACCACCTGTTACATGGGCCAAAAACGTAGCCGGCGAGTCGTGGGTGTTTGCATGTATGCTTGAATGCTTGCATTTACCTCTGCCTACCCTTTCGGGGATTACGTCGCCGTGAAGTTACGTTACAATCTTATTGGCACTTTTATAAACACATTGCTTGGGTCTAATTTGTTATGTACCTACTTAATATTTATTGTAATTGTAACGCTAGACAGCGAGAAGGCCGTCTCCAGGCACTATATTTTACTGGTGGTAGAGCTCCAGTGACAGAGCTCGCGGGCGTAGGCACCACTGCATTACCTAATTTACTTGCCGCTAAATGGTAGTGTTCAGCACTATCGTTTTCCGGTCAGGTGGTAATGTACGGCTCTGTAATTCTCGGCACAGAGGCATAATACCTTTAGGCCTCAGGGGTGGTAACGCATCTGCATTTTGGCCTTGGTCTTCATGTGTTCATGTGGTTGTCTATAGGCTGCAGTCATCACTTAACATCAATGTGCACTGCATGCTTGTTTGCCACTTCCATTACAAAAAAAAAAAAAAACTATAACAGCAAAAGTAGTAAAATTGCCGTCAGCACCACCATCTGTGGAGACGATGCCTGCTCAGAGAGCATGCTACTGCTGTAAACAAACAGAATGCCAACGAAAAAAGCATTATTATTATTTCTTAACCGACTTCAAAAAAAGGAGGAGATTCTCTTTATTAGAGATTTTTTTATGTATGTTCACCGATAATTTGAAAACGCCTGTACCGATTTGGATAATTTTTTTCAATATCTTTATTTTTCAAACACTAATCACCGACGACAGAGATTGTCGCTGTGTGTTCAGAGAGCATGTAAGTAACAGGATGCCGTCACTAAAAGACTGTCATCTTCGTACGTGTTTTGTAAAGGCTAACCCCCTTATTGATAAATGTATTTTAGCTAAAGTGTTGCTAATCTCTCCTTTGTCTTTTTCTATCCTGCACATTTGACAATGCAACTGACAAAGACAAAGCATTCTATAGCTAAAACGTATCTAATGTAAGTTTATGAATAAGGGGGTAAAGAGAGAGACAGCGTGTGAAGAGAGCATGCCATTATACGTGAGTGAGACTTCATTTCTGAAAAGAAGATTTATACATATTTATGTACCTGTATTTTGCCAACGTTAATAAGAAACGATGGTGACTCCGGTATCCAGAATAACGACAGAAGCAAAATTGCAGGTGGCACCGCCATCGACAGAGACAGCGCATGCGCAGAGAGCATGCCACCGGCACCATAGGCAAACAGGATACCGCAACTGAAACATGAAAAGGAGATGTTGCGAGCTCGGCTCTGGTACGTACAGTACCTGAAAAAATGGGTAAATTAAAGAAGAATCCGAAAAAAATACAATTAATTTATTCAAGAATATATTTTAGAGTTACAACCACATTTAATTCAAACGATTTTATCATTTTCAATATGGTTATTAGTGGCATTTGTCAAAATGACATCGCCCGCCATATTCGCCATGTTGGTTTTGAGTTGCAATTGTAACTGCAAATAATGTTTTGTAACTGCAAACAAAGCTAAATAAGTGAATATATGCAGTAAAAAACGTTTTTATATTGATTTTGCCTGTTAATGATATTGTGTACAATACATGGCCGGAGGTCCATACATTTTTGCAACATCTCCTTTTGTTCCTATATGTTCCTGTTGAAATATGTTCGCACAAGGGGGGGAAGAATGAATAGAATGAATAAAAATAGGATAGAATTTATTTATTTGGACAATAACACAGATTTATTTATTTATTAACTCTTTTTATGCACGAAGATGGTGAACATAAAGGCGGACTTAATGCCACTAGGCATTATCTCCCAGTCAACCTTTGGGTTATGAAGAGAGCGACGATGTAGGTGCAAAACGGGTCTAAATTTAGAAATTATGAGTGGAAAATGATTTGATCAAATAATTATATTATTAAATATAGTATATAAAATAACATTAGACAATAGATTTAACACAGATTTAAGCAATTTAATACAACAGGCAAGTAGGTAAATAGACAAGAATGTCTCATGGTTGATCCAAAAGGGTAACCAGATCAGCTTCGTGCCAAGCAGATATTACTTATCTACTTGACGATGATTTTCATCTGGGCCCCTGAGTTCCATGGATGTCAGTCAGTTGCCACAAAGTATAGTTATTGTTTATACTTAATAAATAAAATATATATACTGGTGGTAGAGCTCCAGTGACGGAGCTCGCGGGCGTAGGCACCACCGCATTACCTAATATACTTGCCGTTAAATGGTAGTGTTCAGCACTATCGTGTTCCGGTCAGGTGGTAATGTACGGCTCGGTAATTTCCGACATAGAGGCATAACACCTAATGCCTCAGGAGTGGCAGCGCATTTACATTTTGACCTTTGGTCATTGTGTGGGTGTCTATAGGCTGCAGTCATCACTTAACATCAATGTGAACTGCACGCTTGTTTGCCACTTTTATAACATAAAAAAAAAAAAACCAAATAAAATAAAGGAAGGGGAAGCTCACTAAGCGTGACAAGATCTGAACGTGCGTGACAAGGAGGGGATGGGTTTTTTAATGTAATGGAAGTGGCAAACATACATGCAGTTCACATTGATGTTAAGTGATGACTGCAGCCTATAGACACCTACACAAAGAACAAGGTCAAAATTCAGATGCGTTACCACTCCTGAGGCCTAAGGTGTTTTGCCTCTGTGCCGGAAATGACAGGGACAACCTGAACGGAACACGATAGTGCTGAACACTACTATTTAGCGGCAAGTATTTTAGATAATGCGGTGGTGCCTACGCCCGCCAGCTCCGTCACTGGAGCTCTACCACCAGTCATCTCTACAGTTGGCTAATTACCGTGGCCCAAACTGGTCTGGTGGTTATCGGTGGACATTATAGCTACCTACTATAATTTTATAAGAAACTGTTCCTAAAAATGCTAGAGCCCACTATATCCTCACCTGCAAGCCAACGCTGGCATAGCAGCCAAGCCTTTAGTCCTTGGAGCTATCTCCGCGCAGTACAGGGGTGCCAGAGCCAGGGCCCCAGCGCCGCCGGCCCCCGCCGCCACCCGTGCCGCCCACACCCCTCGCGGACCGCACCATGCGGCTAATGACCAGCTTATCTGGAAACAATAGATGTAACATCAACCACAGATATAATATTTACTCAAAAAAAAAAAAACCGGTCAAGTGCGTGTCGGGCCACGCGCAGTAAAGGGTTTCGTAGTTTTTAGGTTTGAATAATGTAATGAAGAAAATAAATGCATATTTTCTATGGAGTTGTTCGAAATTTTCGAGTTAAATACACTTGGTCGACTATTACTCGCAAATTTGTAAAGCTAACTTAAGTGTGATAGTTTTCCTTTTAATTTCGTTATATGTAGCTACTATTGCCCTAACAACAACCCAGTGCCGGATTAGCCATATAGCAGGAGTAGCAAATGCTACGGGCCCCGCGCCATTGGGGGCCCCGTGCCTGTGCCCAAAAAAAAAAACACAAATATGTAATACACCTTAGCTATTCTCAAAGGGAGCGTTGACCACTAATTATATTACCTATATTATTATGTTGCAAGTTGGCAATACCACAATACTTACAGGGGGAATCCCCTAAATTAGTTTTCGATTCCTTTTCGTAAATGTTGTTTTATTTACATCCTAAATTTCAGTAGGCAATGTAACTCTAGGGCCCCATGGTCACATTTGCTACGGACCCCGCACCGGCTTTATCCGGCACTGCAACAACCGTTTAGTTGGTAGAGGGAGTGGGACACTTGAGTTTAACGAAAATTAGCACTTTAAAGCTTAGTAAGTCACGAACGATTAGTTAACCAACTAAATCGAAAAATGATGTTCGCACACCCCTTACATTTATGAAAGACCTATCTAACGATATCCCCACACTATACAGAAAATGAAAAATAAAAAATTATCCGCGCGTAACATGTAGGAGAGGTACCCTAAATGAAATAAAAAATCATGTTTTTACCACTTTGTCGGCCTGATTAAGATGTATACTTGTGCCAAATTTCAAATCTCTACTACCAATAGTTTTTGCTCTAAACCGCAGACGGACAGACATACAGGCAGCCAGACGGACATGGTGAAACTATAAAGGTTCCTCGTTTACTACGAAACCCTAAAAAAAGTCGCGATTGTGGCATATCCCCCTATAATAATATGTTGCCCCCTATATGGGCATCTTTGGCTTTTGTCCAGCAGTGGACGTTGTATGACCCCGTGTTTGCCAAGCATATTTGCCACCTTTATCACATAGAAAAAATATGCTCATTATCTTGCATTATGTTCATGATACAATTTAATGCAGTTGGCATTTTAATTATATTCTCAGAGAATTACCGAAAGCACATTTTGCGAGTAGATATGAATCAATAGGAACAAAAGCCGCTGGCACACAAATTGGATTGTTTTAGAGTTGACGGTTGGCACTGTTTGATAAAGAAATAATTGCTATCTGTTACTGCGCAATAAAACTTGAATTCGAATAATATTATTTGTACTCGAGATCAAGCGAGTGCTGGGTATGCAGGAAAGAGCATGAAAGTAAATTAAACGCGGTCGAGATGAGATCTTTGCACAAGATCTGCGGTGTATCGCTCACCGATCGCGTTCGTAATGAAGATGTAAGAAAGAGGTTTTTGTGTGAATGACAGTATCGGTGTAAAAATGAAAAAAATCGGGCATATTGAAAATTGAAAATTATTTTATTTACCAAAAGACTTATGTTACAAGAACAGATGTGCTTACGGCCCTCACACTAGATTTAAGATGTAACGTGAGGTACCAGAAATACGATTTCTATAATATACATAAGAGTTCGGTTGATAGAAAGAATGTCGAATGAGCGAATGACTAAACAGATATACAATGCGAATTTGGATGGTTGCAGAGTCCCAGGAGGACCAAGACTGACCTACCATGACCAAATAGGTCGAGTTCTGTCTGATGGTGGGGTCAAAAGTCTTAGGAATTGGCGTGCATGTATGAAGAGAAAGATGAAGGTACTCGTAGATGAGGCACGAGAGGTTTGTCAGGATTGGGATATCTGGCGCTCTACACTCTCCATCTATCCCGTTAGGGACCTGGCGTGAAGATACATATATAAACACCGCGTTTTGGGTCAAATGTCCAACAGATGGACACAATGTTGGTATTAGACGCCGACGAAGTCTCTCAACTCTTAACTCATTCAGAGTTGAATGTAATTTTTTTTATGTTAGCAAGGTGGCAAACACGCATGCAGCTCACATGACTGCAGCCTATAGATATCTACACAAAAACTGGAGGTCAAAATGCAGATGCGTTGCCACCCCTGAGACCTAAGTTGTTGTCTGTGATAGTTATTACGGGGCCATACATAACCATTTAACCGGAACACGATAGTGCTGAACACTACCATTTAGCATCAGATAGATTAGGTAATGCGATGGTGCCTACGCCCTCAAGCTCGGCAGTGGCATAGCTATAGGTCCGGCAAGGGCAGCCTTCGCCGGGTGCCACCTGTTTGGTTTCCTTTTTTTTTTGCTCATCCGACCCTGGTGTCATGTTAGCTACGCTACTGGAGTTTGGGAACACTAGATCTCTACCATCAGTAAATATAAGTATTTTTTATGCCATGAAGTGACAAACTAGCGTACAGTTTACAATGATGGTAAGCATGCGTTCCTGAGGCCTAAGGTGTTATGACGGAAATAACATCTCAACAAATCACTCCGACGAAGTAAATTATTTTGTTCTGAACTACCCGAGTGCATAACCAGTAGCAAACAGCCGTTCCATGAATTCTAAACGAATCTTATGAAAATGCAAACAGCCTTAAAATCTGTTTTGAACATAATGCAAGATACTGCACTGGGTAAAATGCAAGCAAGTAAAGTCTACAAGCAAATGGAAATTAGTTCACTATTCCTTATTCAAAGAACTTACACGTTGTAATAGATGTGAATTAGCATATAGTTTACATTTATGGTAAGTGAATTCTGCAGCCTTAGAGGTTTATGGATATGCATGGTATTCTAATGTGTATATTGTCGCCAAGTGGTAGTGTTCAGCTAAAATGTGTTCCTCCGGTTAGATATCTTATATCATAGACATCCACGGTTTGGCTAAGCAAGCGCGTTTGAAAAGTCGCAAACGTAAAATCTGCACTAAGCCAATTGTAGATTTTCCAATTGATAAACACATTTCGAACCAAAAATATCCCGTCCCTTTTGATTTCATATCGCCCTCGGAAAATATTTCTCCGGGTTCTGAGCTGCAGTGGTTTTTTTATGTTATGGAAGTGTCAAACAAGCATGCAGTTCACATTGATGTTAAGTGAAAACTGCAGCCTATAGACACCCACAGAAAAACCAAGGTCAAAATGCAGATGTGTTACCACTGCCTGAGGCCTAAGGTGTTATGGCTCTCACCTTCTTTGGTCTTTGTGTGGGTGTCTATAGGCTGCAGTCATCACTTAACATCAATGTGAACTGCATGCTTGTTTGCCACTTCCATAACATAAAAAACCACTGTAATTTACGGCACACCAGATCGAAACACGATTATGCTGAACACTACCATTTAGCGGCAAGTATATTAGGTAATGCAGTGGTGCCAACGCCCGCGAGCTCCGTCACTGGAGCTCTACTACCAGTAAAACTTATTTGGCGTACGCTGATTCGGTTACGCTCCCTAGTAAGCCGCTGCAGGTCCAATATGTTGAGATGGGCCTATTGTTTGTGCCCTAATAAAGAAGCAAAGATTTGACGAAGGCGACTGACTCGGCTGTAACATGGTCATGTTCTCATATCAGGATCAATATAATACCTTAAATTGGCCATTAACACGGGCAGAAGAAGAAGGCAATAACAATCACTAAGGGCTGTGACTGTGAGCCCTTTGTGCACGCTGATTACCCGGTGAAGTACACTACGTTCATGATGTGTTCATACGCCATGTTCTCGCCTTCGTTTATTGGGGAACTGCTTCCTCGTGGCATGGCGGTGCACAGTGTTGAATACTATAGATATAGACATTAAAACTAAAGCAAGCAAGATGCAAGTGGATGAAGTCGTCGGAACTTGACGACCCCATAGCTCTCTGGTGGAGGGGAGAGTAACCCGGCACGGTAGGGCGGCAAGCCAGGCGCCGCCGGTCAGTGATTCATTTCCAAGGATAACCGACACCCAGTCTATGCTGCAGCCGGGGGTAAATCAGTAGTGCAGAGGTTTTCAACCTGTTTGCCGCGGCACACTAGTGCGCCCTGTATGTTTCCAAGTGTGCCGCAAATTGCATACAAGGGTAGTTCGTTCATGTGCCCGCGAACAGCCTCCAGGGATTTTTAGGTTAGAACTTATAGGTAGAGTTTTTTTGTCCAACGCGCCCATAATTACCAAGCTTCTATTCTCTGGCATACTATTACGTATACTGTAAGGAATCCTCTAGGCGCGAATCTGACTCCCATTTGGCTACTTTTGTACTAGAGTGCCGTAAAATTGTGATAAAATAAAAAAATTGCCGGTGAAAAAGTCTGAAGTAGTGGTTTTTTTTTCATACAACGTATACACGTATATATACGTCCAATACTTACAAGAAAACTAAAGCAGATACACATAGCTCCAGCCTTTCGACCCTTGACATCAGCAAGAACAGCGAAGAGTGGCGCGGCGGGCAGGGCAACCAGACACGGCAGGGCTGCAAGCCAGGCACCGCCAGTCAGAGCTTCATTTCCAAGGACACCAGACACCCATCCTGTACTGCAGCCGTGGGTGAAGCAGGAGAGGTTATCTTGAAAAAAAAAAAGATCTGTTCAATAACTCTTTTTACATCGTGATATTGGCAAATACTCGTAAGCATGCAATTATGATAAGTGGGTCATGTAGGATATATATATCTAAACAAATAAATAAAATTGGAGTGTCTGTTTGTAATATAAAAATAACCGCTTTTTACTAAATGCAAATGTATGTACATATATACAGTACATATATCAAAACGACATTTTTTACAATTTTTGTCTGTTGTCTGTTGGTACCGGCTAATCTCGGGAACGGCTGGACCGATTTTGATGGGACTTTCACTGGCAGATAGCTTATGTAATAAGGGGTAGCTTAGGCTTTTATACTTTTATACTTGCTGCGCCCACGATTTCGTCCGGGTAGGAACTGAACAATCATATTTTTTCTGACATGGACGAAGTCGCGGGCACAGCTAGTATATCTATAAAAACGGCCAAGTGTGTGTTTTTTTGTGTAACGATGTCGACAAACACGCATGCAACTCACATTGATGTTAAGTGATGACTGCAGCTCATAGACATTTACAAAAAAACTAGAGTTCAAAATACAGATACGTTGCCACCCCTGAGACCTAAGTTGTTGTTTCTGTGATAGTTATTACGGGGCCATACATCTAACCGGAACGCGATAGTGCTGAACACTACCATTTTTTGTTTTTTTGACCAATAAATATTATTCTTATTCTTATTCTTCTTATTTGGAGATAGATTAGGTAATGCGGTGGTGCCTACGTCTTCGAGCAGCTACATTCTGCCACCAGTAAAAAATACATAATAAGGGCAACCCTTGTATACGTCCCACTGCTTGGCAAGAGTCTCTCCCGTCCTTGGGAGGAGGCCTGGAGCTTACTCCACCACGCTACCCCAATGCGGGTTGGAGGAGATAAGGGTTAGTGGCCAACCCGCTGTCGGAAGTTTTCAAACCGCCCATAAGGCCACCGACAAGGTTTTAACGACTGCTATCTATCGATAGCAACTGGAACGACAGCTTCACGTGCCCTCCGAAGCACGGAAACGCGCATTTTAATATGCCACTATCGGTCACCGATCACATAGGTACCCGACCGCACCCGTATCGCTTAACCGAGTAGATCGCTTCCGATCTACACCAGCCTCGAGGCTATACGCGCTTCATTAAAAAAAATACATGGATATAAAATAACGAACTTATTCTCAAAATCTATACATATAATAAAACAGTAAAATCCGCGTGTCTGTACATTGTATATATTTACGAAAAACCAATTGGAGGCGATGTTAAAATAGTATTAGAACACTTTTCCATGATTTTTAAATTTTTTGTCTGTCTGTTTGTCCCTTTGTCCAGGCTAATCTCCGGAGATACTGGACGGATTCGAATGAAACTTTTTGTGGTGTATAGATACTAAGCCTGGCCAACATTTAGGCAACTTTTTAATGCGGGAAAATGACTAATTCCCACGGGAATCTCTACATTTAATTTCATTTTCCTATACAAATAGTCCGTATCTATCAAACCTTTGACACATTATTTCATTGTGAGGCAATACGAAGTTTGCCGGGTCAGCTAGTTATCTAATAAATGCTTTTAAATGAGATGCCAAACCTGTATTTTAAAAGGCAGCAGCTGCAGAAAACCGACTTGTAAAATGCTACAGAACTCCGCGACACCACCACAACTCGAGTAATCCCCCGTACTACTAAATCTTGCTTGACATACATTTCAATACGCGACGGGCATTAAAGTAGTCGGAAAAGGCCATGTTGCATTTTGTGGGAGAAAGACGAATGGCTTCTGAGTATTTTTGCGGGTTCATTTTTAGGGTTCCGTAGTAAACAAGGAACCCTTATAGTTTCACCATGTCCGTCTGTCTGTCGGTCTGTCTGTCTGTCTGTCCGTGATTTAGCGCAAAAACTATTGGTACTGGAGACTTGAAATTTGGCCCAAGTATACCTACACCTTAATCACGCCAACAAAGTTTAGTGGTAAATGAAAAAATGAAAAAAAAAAATTTACGCGCGGATGTTTATTTTATTTTTTGTTTTCTATATAGTGTGGGATATCGTTGGATAGGTCTTTCAGAAATTTTAGGGATGTGCCAATATTATTTTTCAATTTAGTTAACTGTTTATGACTTATTAAGCTTTTAAGTGCCGATTTTCGTTTCGAGTCAATCGTCCCCTCGCTCTCTACCAACTAAACGGTTATTGTTAGAAATTTTAAACGTTACGGCAATAGTAGGTACATTTTTTTTTTTTATGTTATGGAAGTGGCAAACAAGCATGCAGTTCACATTGATGTTAAGTGATGACTGTAGCCTATGCAGACACCCACACAAAGACCGAGGTCGAAATGCAAATGCGTTACCACTCCTGAGGCCTAAGGTGTTATTGCCTCTGTGCCGGAAATTACAGGGCCGTACATTACCACCTGACCGGAACATGATAGTGCTGAACACTACCATTTAGCGGCAAGTATATTAGGTAATGCGGTGGTGCCTACGCCCGCGAGCTCCGTCACTGGTGCTCTACCACCAGTTTAAACCCACCAGTTTTAGCTACATATAACGAAATTATAAAGAAAACTAGTTGGCTTTACAAATTTGCAAGAAAAAGTCAACCAAATGTATTTTACTCGTACGTAGAAAAAAGAACTCCAAATAAATGTTTTTTTTTTTTCATTACATTATTAAATCAGGTTTTATGTTAGGAAGGTACCAAAGAAGCATGCAGCTCACATTGTTGTTAAGTTTTGCCTGCAGCCTCTACACATCCGCAGTCATCTACACAAAAATCAGAGGTCAGAATTCGATTCAATTCATTTATTCAATAACAATTTTACATTGTGTTTCAAATTACAATCTCGATAATTAATATAAACACAAGTTAATCTCCTCAGTACAAAATAATGTATCTATATAATAAGATCAATTTCGAATGCAGATGCGTTGGTACCCTTCAGATCTTTATTGTTATGTCTCTGCGATAGTAAGTACGGGGTCCATTAAAAGGAAAGTTACATGGAAGATAGGGAAAACTCACAAATAGAAGCGGCAATCACGCGACGTACTGAGCCCCGCCATCTTTTCGAAGATGTCCGTTCTATTCGATTCCTGTAACAAAAAAACATAATTATAAACTACTCCCCTCCAGTCCGCCGCGGCCGGTGGCCCGTGTTGTTCTATGTGCGCCATAGACAGAACATCCGATTGCCACTATAACCGCATAAAAGGAAAACTTAGAAATCGATAGAACATAAATCACAGACGCTGTACCCATGTTCGCATGGTCGCGACGTTATTTATGTATCGAAATCTTTGATAAATGGCATCCGTTGTTTACACGCATTTCACACGAATACAGGCAATAATTTGGCGATATAAGGCCATTTAAATGAGATGAATCGGTAACACGCCTACAGTAATACTGATATTAAAATTAATTTAAGAACAACATTACGCTTCTTTACAAGAATAACGTGACATTTCATCTAAATCGTTCTATATGAAATGTCACATTATTCTTGTAAAGAGGCGATTAATTGAAACATTAATGTTGGTTGGGGAAAAAGTCTTTTCGCATTGTAGTATGTATGAACTTGTAATAAAATCTCTTTGGCTGTAGTATTTGTATCTGGCTGGTTTTGGTATCATTGAAAGTTAAAATTTTAAAGAACATAATTCCAAATTCAAATTAGGCAAATGTGTGATTTTCATTTGTTTTTCGTACTGTCAAGATGAGTGGATCTAATGAAGAAATTCGATACACTTTAAAATTTTACAACAAAAAAGGTAAAAATGCAACGCAAGCCGCGAAAAAAAATTGCGATGTTTATGGACCTAGTGCAGTGTCTGTGAGAGTATCACAAATTTGGTTTAAGCGTTTTCAATCCGGAAATTTTGATGTCAAAGATGCACCTCGCTCTGGTCGCCCTATTACGGATAAAATGGATGCCATTTTTGAAAAAGTGGAGCAAGATCGACATATCAGTAGTTACGACGTAGCTGAAGAACTGAGAATTGATCACAAAACAGTTTTGGCGCATTTGAAAAAAGCTGGGTACAAAAAAAAGCTTGATATTTGGTACTTGATACCTCACGAGCTCACTGAAAGAAACCTAATGAACCGTGTACTCATTTGTGATTCTTTATTACGACGTAATGAAACCGAATCATTTTCGAAGAAGCTGATAACTGGTGATGAAAAGTGGATCACGTACGACAAGAACGTGAGAAAAAGATCGTGGTCAAAGGCCGGTCAGGCTTCACAGACTGTGGCGAAACCCGGGTTAACTCGCAATAAGGTGATGTTGTGTGTGTGGTGGGATTGGAAGGGCATTATCCATTATGAGCTATTACCACCAGGCAGGACTATCGATTCTGAACTCTACTGCGAACAACTGATGAGATTAAAGCAAGAAGTTGAGAGAAAGCGGCCGGAATTGATCAACAGAAGGGGTATGGTGTTTCATCATGATAACGCTAGACCTCACACATCTATAGCCACTCAGCAAAAATTAAGAGAGTTTGGCTGGGAGGTGTTAATGCATCCGCCGTATAGTCCTGACCTTGCACCTCCAGATTTCCACCTGTTTCGGTCTCTTCAGAATTCTTTATGCAATGTTAGGTTAACATCATATATATATCATATGCAATTTGCATAATGTAATAAGTAAAACCGGTCAAGTGCGTGTCGAACCACGCGCAGTGTAGGGAGCCGTTGTTTTTAGGTTTTTTTATGTAATGGAAGTGGCAAACAAGCATGCCGTTCATTTTGATGTAAAGTGATGACTGCAGCCTATAGACACTCACACAAAGACCAAGGTCAAAATGCAGATGCGTTACCACTCCTGAGGCCTAAGATGTTATGGCCCCGTTCCGGAAATTACAGAGCCGTACACTACCACCTGACCGGAACACGATAGTGCTGAACACTACCATTTAGCGGCAAATAGGTAATGCGGTGGTGCCTACGTCCGCGAGCTCCCTCACTGAAACTCTACCACCAGTAATTGGTTTGAAAAAAGAAATTAAAAAAAAAAATCTATGTCGACCAAATGTATTTTACTCCAAAATTTTGAACAACTCAAATTTTGGAGTGAAATACATTTGGTCGACTATTAATCGCAAACATGTAAAGCCAACTTAAGTGTGATAGGTTTCCTTTTAATTTCGTTATATGTAGCTACTATTGCCGTAACGTTTGAATGTCTAACAACAACCGTTTAGTTGGTAGAAGGGGGGGAGGGACACTTGACTCTAACGAAAATTGGCACTAAAGCTTAATAAGTCACAAGTTAACTAAATCGAAAAAATGATATTTGCACACCCCTAATATTTTTGAAAGACCTATCCAACAATATTCCACATTTTAATTTCAGGCTTTCCATTTTAGAATTATTTTTCCTTCTTGCAAACTTTATTCTATGAAATGAAATTGCAGAGGCCCAGGAAGACCAAGACTGACCTACCATGACCAAATAGGTCGAGTTCTGTCTGATGGTGGGGTCAAAAGTCTTAGGAATCGGCGTGCATGTATGAAGAGAATGATGAAGGTAGACGAGGCACGAGAGGTTTGTCAGAACCGGGATATCTGGCGCTCTACACTCTCTCCCTACCCCGTTAGGGACCTGGCGTGAAGATACATACATACATACATACATACATGAAATTATTTTTGTTTTTTGTTAAAACAAATTGGTAGTAGTGACATATCGTATAGTTGACAGATTCTGTACCATCATTCACATCATGCCAACGTTATTTATGGTTCAACACATTTGATGGATGACACTCATTCACACGCATTTCATACGCTCAGTGCCAATGATTTGGTGGTTTCAGGTCGTTTATCATTGAACGGTAGAAAAATTTCCATTTTATTCTCTCTTTCTAATTCAAAAGGTTGTACCTTTTTCATGAAACATTTTAAAATACCGATTTCAAAAACACATCCTCCTCGACAGCATCTTCTTTGTTACTACCTATCTGGAATGAATCCAGAATGATTTGCTGTGTCATGTTTTTATCATCTGCTCTCATGTATTTTTAATTTCGTACTAAAATAAAAAGTGACTTAGGTTTTTCATTTTCCAACTTTTTTTTTTATGCAATGGAAGTGACAAACAAGCATGCTGTTCACATTGATGTTAAGTGATGACTGCAGGCTATAGACACTTACACAAAACCAAGGTCAAAATGCGAATGCGTTACCACTCCTGAGGCCTAAGGTGTTATGCCTCTGTGCCGGAAATTACAGGGCTATACCACTGACTACCACCTGACCGGAACACAAGTCGCTTCTCAAAAGTTTTCCTGGGTCAAAACGGAACGTATGGTCACGTTAATAATACGTCCCATGATTCACCCGTCACCTTGTAGGTGTATGCCGATTTTGATCGCTCCATACGGTACAAAGATACACGCCCACATTTTCCAGGAAAAATAGATTATTCAATACCCGTGCACATGAATTCCAATTCACGTTTATCTATTTAATTAATAATTCCAGCAACTGTTTGATATTAGGATCACGCACTACCACAATACGTGTGGGATTTGCATAACCCGAGGCATCGCTCAATGGTTGAAAATAGAAGTTATCAATTTGAACGATATCGAATTTCTTTTGAAAGGGAATATTGTTTTACTGTTGGGAGTACATCCTACGCATAATGATGTAGGTATAGAAACGCTTATATATGTCATATAATCTTTCCTTTGATTTTAACAGCAATAATCCTCGACAGCATCTTCTTAGATATTATCTATAATGAATCTAGAATAATTTGCTGTGTCATGTTTTATCATCTAATCTCACGTTTTTTAAATTTCGTACTAAAATAAAAAGTAACTTAGGTTTTTCATTTTCCAACTTTTTTTTATGCAATGGAAGTGGCAAACAAGCATGCTGTTCACATTGATGTTAAGTAATGGCTGCAGGCTATAGACACTTACACCAAACCAAGGTCAAAATGCAAATGCGTTAACACTTCTGAGGCCTAAGGTGTTATACCTTATTTTACATTTATATTATATTACACAGACATCAATCAGTGACGTGTATTTACACGTGGACCTGTGTGGGTACCACGTAGAAAATACCAACCGTTGCCCATAAGAGGTGAGAGGTGATTGGGTGAGGCGGAGAAATCGGGCAGGACGTCGAAGTGTCCATTCTATACGTAGTATTATTACATATTCTCTGGCGTAGGCATCATCCTACACATAATGATGTAGGCATAGAAACGTAAATGTCATACAATCACCCCTTTGATTTTGGTTCCATTTACGCAGACAAATTAACTGCAATCATAACTGTTCTAACACTCACACTTCCAATAAAGACAATTTATTAACTAGAAATTTTGGGTTATTCGTCATCTCGCCCGACAAAAATTCGCCTGATTGGGCGACTTGGCACCTTTTAAATTTTAATAACATTTCTGTCGTCAACACGCCCGACCATAAAATTGTGAGGGGATTGTGTACAGTCAACAACAAAAATCTTTCTTAAAAACGTTTAATATTTTATGGTTGGTTTTTAAAATAAATCAAAATCTTATTGTATCATCATTTCAGATATATATTTCTATCAAAAGATGTAATAAATAATATAAAATAGAAGCAACAATATCACAAAAGAATGTGCCTTGACATTATCTAAGTATAAAAATGTAAACAAAAGTAAGAGAATGATGAAGGTAGACGAGGCACGAGAGGTTTGTCTGAACCGGGATATCTGGCGCTCTACACTCTCTGCCTACCCCGTTAGGGACCTGGCGTGAAGATACATACATACAAAAGTACAAAATACAATCAACAATATCACAATAGCATTTGGCTTATTATAACTACCTACTTCTTACAACATTACAATAATTGTCTATATAATTATCACAGATTACGATTTTTGTTTTTATTGGTTGTCAAATCAAAATATTCAAAAAATTATAATACAAGACTTTCGATACATAATTCAATACTTATGTTTCCGAGTCTGAGTTCGGTAACTATGGTAGTAATATATTTATCAATAGCACAAGTTTCTTTCTGTTTTATAGTAATTTTTTTAATCCTTTTAAATATAAAGTTTGATAATATTTATCTTCTCATTGTAAGATAGCTGTAATCAAAATATAAATAGAATTAACAATATCACAAAAGCATTTGGCTTATTATAACTACTTCTTATAACATACAATAATTGTCAATAGGTACTTATAATTATCACAGAACACGATTTTTGCCACGATTGGGATAAAGGGTTAGATAAATAAAAAAAGATAGCGCTATACTTCTGTGAGCACAAATCTGTTTAGCTCGGTGGTGTGTAGAAGAGCGCTATTCTTTTCACGTCGGAATCCTCTTTGATAGTGTACGGTCGATTTTTTAAATAGTTTTATGTATAAATCTATTTCAGTTAAATATAATATAGTTTTATACTAAGTCTAATACTAAGTAATTTTATTTTAAATTTATTTACCTGACTGTACTTTGTATGAGCGTGCGAGTTGACAACAGAAATATTAAGTAAATTCCAAAGGTGCCAACTCGCCTGATCGGGCGAGCATTTGTCGGGCGAGATGACGAATAATTATATATAGTTAAGTTACATCGTTAAAAAAAAAACAAATAGCGCATCGGTCACTTTCTTCATCATTATATTTCTAGTGCATCAGAAAGCAAAGGCCTCTTCCAGGTTTTCCATTCTGAGCGATCTTGTATCACTCTGGGACAAAGGGGGCCAGCTACTTTTTTGATATCGTTTATCCATCTTATGGCTTGCGCACCCCTCTTCCTCTGAGTATTGAGTCTGGGTATCCACTCTATAACTGTTTTCGTCCATTTATCAGTTCTTTCTCTCATAATGTGGCCCACCCATTTCCATATTAATCTTTTTATTCTTTGTTGCGACAAGATCATTTTGCCGAGCGGCAAGGAAACGTGCAATAGGCGGCTGACGTTCCGGTGTGTCCTTTTTACGCTTATTTATGTGGAATATTTTTTTGACTTAGCCACACGTCTTTACATAATTATTTGTAGGCACACTAATATATCTGCCGTCAAATGGTAGACTTCAGCACGAACGAAAAATTAATTTCAGGCATGATCGTAAGGCTAAGAACTATAGATTTTATACAGGGTTCATTTAAATCAGCGGTTCCCAAACTATTTTTCTTTGTAGACCCCTTTCAATTCTTTTCTGGTTTCGGTGGACCCCCTTGCTAACATTTATTTCACTTTCCCATATATCCCATTTTTATTTACGCATATACGTATACCCCATCGAGTCTCCCATAGACCCCAGGGGGTGTATATGGACCACTTCGGGAATCACTGATTTAAATAAACGCATCACCTCTTGCAGGCAGCCTCTCTCACTCAACCCCAACAAAATTTATTCTACGTTTTTTTACGAATCTTGATAAATACCTATATCTTACACAGTAACGGCCATCCGATTATGGAATTCCCTTCCAACCCATATCCGAGAAGCTCAATCTGTTGAGTCGTTCAAAAAACGGCTCAACGAGCACTACATCTCCCAGTTCCTTCCCTAACCTTGCTGAATCCTGATCAATACTAATCTGCCTGTTCATATTTCATATTTATTTTTAAATAGTAAATAAGATTAGAAATACCGATTTGTACACCCCTAAATTGTTCTTTACACAGTTTCCTGAACTCTAAGGTTGCTTGGTAGAGATCGCTGTTCAGTGATAAGACCGCCTCTTGTATACTGTATCTACAATATCAAATGTCTCTGTATTTATGTGGGTGTTTGCATGTATGCTTGAATGCATGCATTAACTCTGCCTACCCTTCGGGGATTACAGGCGTGAAGTTACGATGACAAGTTGATATCTCGTACACGACACGGACTTGTCGGACATGTCCACTAATTCTCGTTATCTGTAGGCTAACTTGGAATTGTATAAATAAAATACCCGTTTGTATTTTAATGTTCCTGTTGAGGCTTTTTATTTATGAGTTTCACGACTGAATACTGAACATAGAGCAACGCGTCCCACCGGTCGCGGCGGACTAGAGGGGAGTAGCCATAGCGTGTATTACCGATTCAAAACAGTCTGTCATTTTTTGCGGGGGGAAATGTGTACGACACACACGCACACTACTGAAATCGTCTCATCGTCATCATCATTTCAGCCAATAGACGTCCACTGCTGAACAAAGGCCTCCCCCAAAGAATCCCACAACGAACGGTCCTGGGCCGCCCTCATCCAGCGATTGCCCGCGACCTTCACCAGGTCGTCGGTCCATCTTGCGGGGGGCCTGCCTACGCTTCGTGTTCCGGTACGCGGTCGCCACTTGAGAACTGCTCTGCCCCATCGGCCGTCAGTTCATCGAGCTATGTGCCCTGCCCACTGCCACTTGAGTCTCGCTATTCGGTGAGCTATGTCGGTAACTTCGGAAATCGTCTATTACTACGAAACTCACACCTTGACTTTAACAAAATACAGAAACAATTTCACGCACACATTCCAACATCTAGGCGACAGGTATAGGCACATTTGGGCTTGTACTTTGACAGAGGGGAAAGCCTGCATATGGCTACTCCCCTCCGGTGTTGCTCTATGATACTGAAGATAGACTTTCTGTTGATAACAAGTTGATGAAAACTTTTACTGGTGGTAGAGCTCCAGTGACGCAGCTCACGGGCGTAGGCACCACCGCATTACCTAATATACTTGCCGCTAAATGGTAGTGTTCGGCACTATCGTGTTCCGGTCAGGTGGTAATATAGGTACGGCCCTGTAATATCCGGCACAGAGGATAACACCTTAGGCCTCATGAGTGAACGCATTTGTATTTTGACCTTGCTCTTTGTGTAAGTGTCTAAAGGCTGCAGTCATCACTTAACATCAACGTGAACGTTGTTTTCCACTTGCATAACATAAAAAAAAACTAGTGGATATTATGTCGCGTACGTGAACTCAACACGGACATGTCCACTAGTTTTCGCATTTTGTAGGCTAACTTGGAATTGTATAATATAAATGAAATTCGCATTTGTATTTTGATTTTGATATTGAAGCTGTTTATTAATATTTATGAGTTTCACGACTGAATACTGAAGTTAGACTTTCCGTTGTGCTGTGTGATGTTGTATGTATGTATGTATGTATCTTCACGCCAGGTCCCTAACGGGGTAGGCAGAGACTGTAGAGCGCCAGATATCCCGGTCCTGACAAACCTCTCGTGCCTCGTCTACCTTCATCACTCTCTTCATACATGCACACCGATTCTTAAGACTTTCGAGATCGCACCATCAGACATAACTCGACCTATTTGGTCATGGTAGGTCAGTCTTGGTCTATAGAAGAGATATTCAACGATATACGTACCACGCGGATTATAAACGTATTTTAGCTAAAGTGTTGCTAATCTCTCCTTTCTTTGTCTTTTTCTATTATGCACATTTGACAATGCTACTGACAAAGACAAAGCATTCTATCGCTAAGACGTATCTAATAAACGTTTATGAATAAGAGGGTAAGAAGTTATGGCAACAAATAACGAGCGAGAATGAGCTCAGAACAAAGATGACACACGCCTGTTTTTTTTTTTTTATTTATTTTGAGGCTTTGGCTTAAAATAAATTTCAATAATAAAAACATCTATTGTATGACAGAACGACGCCGAGTCAGCTAGTATGTTTATAAAAATACGAAGGACAAGAAATATAATATTCCAAATGGCTCCCAACAATCCAATTTCAAACGACGTTCTCTGAATATAAACCAGTCTATTCTCAATATTTTATTAGAACATGCATCAATCAAATCAAAAACGTTGTCTATACGTCGTACAGAGCGTAAATAAACCAACAAGCTTCTGAATAGCTAAGCGCAGAGGCCACTGTCGATAACTGAACATCGCATCACTAATGTATTGGAGTTGGATGGTTTGACGAGTGTCAGAAATGTCAGAAATGGTGTTTGAAACGGACATAATAATGGCAACCCTTGATACGTCCCACTGCTGTGCACGAGTTTCTCCCCTTCTTGGGAAGATGCTTACTCCACCGCGTTGCTCTAATGCTGGTCGGTGGAGATAAGGGTTAGTGGCCAACCCGTTGTCGGTTGTTTTCAAACCGCCCATAAGCCACAAGGTTTAACGACTGCCACCTATCGATAGCAACCGGGACAGACGGCAGAGAATATGTATTATTACTACGTATAGAATGGACACTTCGACTTCCCACCCGATTTCCCCGCCTCACTCAAACTCCTCCGCTCTTATTGGCGACGTTTGGTATTCTCTACGTGCTACGCACACAAGTGCACGTGTAAATACACGTCACTGATTGATGTCTGTGTAATAGAGACCAAATTAAGCGTTTGTATGGAATTTTGGCGGAATGTCCGCGGTCTCCCAAGGGTTAACGTGCCCTCCGAAGCATGGAAACGCGCATTTTAATTTACCACTAACGATCACCCATCACACACCCCGACCGCGCCCGCAGCGCTTAAGGTTCCGTATTCAAAGGCAACAAACATGGTCAACCCCATCAAAAATATTACTCTGTTCCTATCGATTTAATGCGACTCTCAACAGAGTGTCGCTCGTCTGTATGAACCTGTGGAGGAACGGGTGGAAGTGTTCCTCCGGCGAAAAGGGAGGATCCTCCGACCAGGCGAGGTGGTAGCGCCTGGCGGGCCGCGGCCCAACGGTTGACGTTGGGAAGTTGTATATAAGCCAACTCTTGTGAAATCTTCGTATGTGCGATGTAATTTGACTGCACGCCATCTATCGTACTAGACAAGTACTGTAAGGTTTTCATTGTATTCCACTAGTTGGCGCCTTAATGTAGTGGACGCTACAAACCCTTATTCCCACGAATTTACCTCTTTTTAAACTTTTCTCAAGAGCTCAATTTCTCGGATAATTTCACCTTCATCCTTGAGAGCTTTATATTTTTGTTGTTGAATAAAGGAATATTGTTAGTTTTCTTTGTAGCTGTTTTACCTTTCAAGTAAATCTGAGTTTCGTTGAAAATTGTTTTTATATGTAAGTGTTATTTCAACTGGCTTATTATTGTTTTTATATTATTTCGCATTAACACATGCTTGTGAAATATATTTTCATTTTTAAAGAAAAATGGAAAGAAAAATTTGACTTCAGGCGAGACTCGAACTCGCGACCTACTGGGAATCTAGTCCAGCCGCTCTTCCAATTGAGCTACTGAAGCCCTGCCCGATTTGTCAAATCTTTCCTTCACATCTATTGCATTGCTTTTATGGTAGCAGCAGCTTGGTGGCTTATTATTCTAGGTGCTAGGAGACCACTACCAGATAATATGTACCTAATTGTATTACGTGTATACAATGGAAACTTCGACGTCCCCCCTGATTTTCCCTTTTGCAGCCCGCAACCTCTTTGGTAGAACTCCAGTGATGGAGCTCGCGGGTGTAACACACCATATACTTGCCGCAAAATGTTTTTAGTTGTTAGAGCCCCAGACCTTTGTCAGGCTTTACCTTTTATTCTGACCGTTAGGGCACACCGCGGACACTCCGCCAAAATCCATCCATCCATACAAACGCTTAATGACTTAGGACAACTCATCTGCAAATGTATTTTATCCGCGGATGAAATGTCACTCTTTACAAATAGTAGGCGTCGACTCATCCGAAGTGGTGTTGTTATTCGGAGGAGTCGCCACCTAGGTAAAATTACTAGTACAGCTTTCATCCAAAGTTGAGTAACACCTATATATTTAAACCTATGCAAGATGGCGGCTGCATGAAGTTGAATCCGATAGTGGTGTCAAAAAAATTGGTCTCTTTTACACAGACCTCAATAAGGGACGTGTATTTACACGTGCACCTGCGTGCGAAGCACATAGAAAACACCAACCGTCGCCCATAAGAGGGGAGGAGGTTGGATGATGCGGGAAAATCGGGCGGGACGTCGAAGTGTCCATTCTATACGTAGTATTATTACATATTCTCTGGTTAGGGTATGACCGTAAATTATACAGATACAATTCAAGCCACGTTCGATCGTCCATAGACAGCTTTTGTTTATAGAAGGGGATTGAATACAGCTGAGTTTGCTGAGACTATTCTGTGCATTGTTGTCGATTCGTGTTTGACTTTGATATTACGCCATTATTAGGGTTCCGTGCATAAACGTAAAAACGGAACCCTATTACTGACCCTCTGCTGTGACTGTCCGTCCGTCTATCTCTCATCAGGCTGTACTTATAAACTGAAAGAAAAAAGCGGAAATTTTCACAAATTATTTAGTTCTCTAGTATTTTATTTTGTTATTATTTATTTACATCATGTATAAACAAAAAAACACAGATTTCAATGTAGATTCGTTTCCACTTTTGAGGTCTGTGTTACTATAGGTACCTCTATGTCAAAAATTACAGGACCGTACATTACCACCTGATCAGAACACGATAGGTCTGGACACTACCATAAAGTAGATAAGGTAATGTGGTGGTGCCTAAAGCTGTTATCATTTCAGTACAAAATCAGTATTTTTTATCATATAATATGAAAATTTAATGCAAATGGAATGGAAAAGTACGAAAATTCGAGTAACTTATTTCTAAAATGACGAAAAATAGTGATATAAAATTTAACTGAAAAATTGACATGATTTTACTTTTAGAATCTTTATACAATTTCCAACAAAGGAGATGTTGCAAAAATGTATGGACCTCCGGCCATGTATTGTACACAATATCATTAAACAATCAATATAAAAACGGTTTATAATTCATATTTTCACTTATTTAGCTTTGTTTGCAGTTACAAAACATTATTTGCAGTTAGAATTGCAACTCAAAACCAATGGCGAATATGGCGGGCGATGTCGTTTTGACATTTAATTTTTTAAATTGTATTTTGATTATGTATTGTGAGGGCCCGGTTTCACTCGGTTGGCGTCTCACAAACAGGGACTCCCACAAGGGAGAACGGTCTAATAGGTCGTCTGACTAACCTGCGGTTCCAGCTTTCGGCATTTATGTTGTCTTGATCCTATGGTCTTCGAGTTCTTTCTTGGTTTTCACTCCCGGCCGGGGTGTCGAGTCACGGGTGGCCCTGGACCAGCCACAAAACGCGCGCGTTCGGGATCACGAATTTCAAGCGTCTCGTTTCCCGTTGCAAGTTCGATTCGCCACAGGTAGTGGCGAGTGGTGACGTCAGTGACGTCTTGTCAGAATCGACCAATGACCGCGAAGAGTGCCAAGGAGCGCCAACCCAAGTGTAAGCTTGAGAATTGTATACCAACTTTGAAATAATATGATGACGGTACATTTCCGCCCACCAAAATACGTTATAGGTATTTTCTAAAACTAGCGAATAACTAACCTACGAAAAGACTCAATTACGACTAAAGCTAATAATTAACGAGTTACGGATTAATCTAGGTTAGGTAACGGACATAGCTTAGCCAACGGTCGAGTTAAGCACGAACCATCGACTGTACGAACCGTTGCGATACGAACTATTCCGTCCGGGCTAGGGTGCAATTTCTCGACCCGAGCCAGAGGCCAATGTAACGGAAGAGAAGTTTCGGTTTTCAGAATTACCACGGATCCCACGATTAGCGGCTTAGAATGTTTAGTCCACTTTGCCCGTTGAGTCAAAGTATGGAGGTATTCGCACTTCCAACGATTCCAAAAATCCTGTTGGAAACGTTGAATGAGCTGCCAACGACTAAGTCGATTAATATTAACTGACGTTAAGTCCTCATCGGGAACGGTAGTTAGAGGCTCCAAGGTTAAGAAGTGGCCCGGTGTCAGTACAACCAAGTCATTGGGGTCTGAACTCAACGGACAAAGGGGTCGCGAATTGAGTATCGCCTCAATTTGCACGAAGACCGTACTTAGTTCTTCGAACGCTAAGACCTGATCACCGATAATTCGATAAAGGTGCGATTTTACTGCTTTAATTTGAATTTCCCAAACTCCTCCAAAGTGAGGACTCGAAGGCGGGTTAAAACGAAACTCAATCTGTTCGGTTTGAGCGGCAGATTGCATGAGAGACTGAAGCTGATTATTCGCGCCTACGTAATTTGTACCGCAATCGGATTGGATGACGTTGACCCTACCGCGACGACCGACAAATCTACGAAGAGCGGCAAGGAATGCGTCCGATGAAAGATCCGAAACAGTTTCGAGATGCACTGCTTTGGTACTTAAGCATACGAACAAACAGAGATAAGCCTTACCGATTTTCGCACCGCGATGTTTTGCGAGTTTGATGCGGAAAGGACCACCGTAATCCGTTCCCACAACAGAAAAAGGCTTAACCTGATTGACGCGAGTAGCAGGTAGATCGCTCATAAACGGTTCAAGAGGAGTCGGGTTCGTTTTATAACACTGAACACACTTCGAAAGGCAATGACGAATTGCCCGTTTGGGTGAAAGGATCCAAAATTGTTGTGTTAGAAGGTGTTGCATCGTGTTAACGCCAGCGTGACAATTTTCACGATGAAACGCTTCGATGATTAAATAGGTAAGCTTCGATTCGCGAGGGAGCAGAGCGGGGTGTTTATGCTCAAATTCGAGCCCCGATCTGGCCAATCGGCCACCCACCCTGAGAGTTCCCTTAGCGTCGAGAAACGGATTTAACTTACGCATTTGTTTCGAAAGAAGAGTATTGTCTAGCAAGTGACTTATCTCTGATGCAAAATGATGTGATTGAACGTACCTCACAATAATCATAAGGGCATTATGTAGTTTTACCCGAGTCGATATGGGATCAGAACAGCGAGTGCGTTTACAACGAATGAATGCAATGAATTTTATCCATACACACAAAAGGCGTTGGATTTTACGAATCGACGAATAGCGATCCAACAGAGTGTCTATAAACGGACTAGGAACGTCACCATGAGTAAGGAACGAGCGAGGAGCCTTTTCTTCTGCAGCTAGAATGTCTGAGTCTGGAATACCATCAGAACTTGGCCAAGATGAAAGCGGTTGAGAGAGCCACGACGGACCCGCCCACCATAAGCGATTAGTGACAAGAGCTGATGGAAGCTGTCCACGGGAGACTACATCCGCTGGATTATCCTCAGAGGCCACGTGACCCCATCGAGCCCCAGGGATGACATCAAGAATGTGCCCTACGCGATTCGCAACGAAAGTCTTCCAACGTGAAGGGTGAGAGCGAAGCCACGCAAGCACAACGGTAGAATCAGACCACGCGAAAAGACTACTGCTTGGAAGAACAGGTGAGTATATGTCCCTTACGAATTTCAGTATGTTTGATTGGAGTTTGGGACCGACGAGCAGAGTGTCGTTTAACGATACGCCCCTAGCATCTTTAGCTGAAGCGTTAAACACCACACGGAGTTTCGTTGTGGCGGACTCGGGACGCAGAACGCAGTGATGAGGGATGTAATACTTTCCCTCTGTAAGTTTGTTTACAGGGACAAGACTCATGTGACCACTATCGAGATAGTCTTTCATGAAGTCGTTGTACTGGTGATGCAACTCTGGATTTCTCCTGAGTTTTCGTTCGATTGAGTGAAAAAAACGCAAAGCGATGTCACGAGATCCAGGAAAAGAACGATCCTGCTCTTCTTCCTTGAAAGGCAGAGTGACCACGTATCTGCCAACCGAATCACGGGTATGATGAGATGCGAAGATTTCTTCACAGCGAGTTTCCTCAGGGGTTAGATGTCGAGGTGACGGAAATGATTCCAACTCCCAGAAGCGCTTGACTTCCTCATGAAGCAGATCATCGTCTTGGCTGAAAAACGATTGAACTTCGTCCTGACAGCCGGCACCACCCAGTAAGAACCAGCCAAACACTGAATTCAGAGCTGAGGGTTGATTTGGACCTCCATCCACACGGCCAGGAAGGAGAAGAGAAGTAAACACCTCAGCGCCGAGAAGCAGATCTACAGAACCAGGCTTGTCGAAGTTAGGGTCAGCCAAGGCGAGATCCTTGATATGATGCCACGACGATTTATTAATACGAGTTGAAGGTATCCTACCACAAATGCTAGGCAACGTGAGCGCGTCGATAGAAAAGAGGCTGTTGCTGTTAGCACCAACCTCAAGGCGAACTGCACCTGATATAGACGAAGATGCTTGTCCCAAACCACGAACACGACGAGAAGTAAGTGTGCGGGCGACACCTAAGATGGTGGCAGCACGTTCACTGATGAAGTGAGCCTGGCTACCCGAATCTATGAGAGCACGAAACGATTGGAAGTTGCCTGAGGAATCACGAAGTTGCACAGTGGCTGTTGATAACAGCACCACAGAATTATCACCTATGCTCGTAAGTACTCTTACAGGTTGCTCTGGACTACTGCTCGAATCGGCTTGACTTGATGAAGCAGATAAATTAGCATCATCACCTCGATGAAGCAGGGTGTGATGACGTTGACGACACTTTTGGCAACTAAAAAATGATCTACAATTCTTTAAACTGTGCGAAGGTCTTAAGCAGTTGAAACACCAACGGTTGGTTTTAGCGAATTCAATCCGTTCCGCAACAGAAAGCTTTGTGAACCGTTCACAATAACTGATCGAATGATTTTCAGAACAGAAGGAGCACTTGACAATTGGTGTTGTGACTGATGCTTCAGATGCCGTAATCGTTCGAATTTTAGGTTTATCAGCAGTAGATTTAGTGTTGCTAGTGCTGGAAAGGAATACCGTAGTCGGTTTCGATTTAAACGATTTATTACTTGGTGGTATTTTAGGTATAGATTTATCGTGTGCACGGTTGGTAGTAGAGTAACTACGCTCTTGTGACAAAAAATGTGTATCTCGAACAAGGGCCTCGCATGTCATATTTAAAAATTTATACAAATCTCTAAATTCAGGAAGTTCGGCAGTTGAATGACTTCGTTCAAATGCACAGCGAGTCTTAGAATCGAGTTTCGATAATATGTGATAACACAGAATAAAGCTCCACTGATCCGTAGGTAAATCAAGACTTTTCAAAATATTTAAATTTTCACTAATTAAATCAAGTACACGACGGAATTCTGAAGGAGAACTCGATTTAAAATTAATATTTAATATTTCTTTCCAGCACGTAAAAGCCAACTCACGCTTATCACGATACCTAGTGAGCAAGGCTTGGTAGGCTTCGCTATAGAAAGTACCCTTAACTGGGTACGTACGAATAAGACCAAGTGCGTCACCTGACAAACTTGATATAAGATAATGCATACGTTCAGTGTCTGACAATGTTTCGTTATTATGGATCAACGAATTAAAAACATCATTGAATTCAGGCCACTCTTTAATAGCTCCTGAAAACGTTGGAATTTTGATTTTTGGTAATTTAACATTACAGACGCTCGAGCGATCACGTTCAGTACGTTGTTCATCGTTACTAGGAATAAGTTCCCTATAAATAGTAGCAATTTTAATGTAAATGTCATCAAATTGTTCGCGTATTAAATCTTCTTTCTCTTCCGATGTGCCATCAATAATGCCAAGAATGTCCGTATGAGCTTGCTCAAAACTTTCACAAAGTCGCGGCATGACAGCATGATGAGAAAGAAACGTGTTCAGAAGAGATCTATCATCTTGAGCTAGCTCAGCTGCCTCCAAAGTTTTTTCAAGACGTCGCAGAGCTAGTGTACGCTTCCTCCGTAAAACCGGTAAGTCTTGCATAGTTAATTCGGAAGTAGCATGTGAGCCACGCCTCGATGTTGTGTCGTGCTTAGAACGTCGCCGAGTTGCGTACATCGTTGTGAGAGACTAGTACAAACGAAATACGACAAAGCAGTGTACACAAGCTACGGCTTAGCACGCGCAATGCTAAAAAACGTGAAAAATAATTTAATTAAAAGAATTGAAGAACCATTTATCTATTAAAACGATTTAGTGTTACGATATCCCGCGAGTCAGGTTCCCAACCGAACTCGTCCTCTTATAATTACGAGGGGATGTGGAACTATACGAGAATAATTAAAAGTTAAACAATAGAATACCTAATTAAACGATATGTAGGTATAGCACGGTCCAGTTTTTACGAGAGCGATCGAGCACTATTATTATAATAATAATGGTGCTTCACGATAGGTACCTATCACTTTAGAGTACCTAATGAGCTAAGTTACGTAAACACGATTGTTATTGTTTGCAGTTGAATAATTTCGCTTATGGTAAGTCACTCGATGAATAGGACGTCAGAATTATTTACGAGCCATTTATAATAGGTAAGTAAATTACGATAAAAAACGACCTAACTACGATAGTTGCATACTTACCTACCTACACCACTAAAAAGAATCAGATAAACAAGTGCGAGAACCAGCGATGTTATACCGCGATATAAATAGAATGTATAAACAACGCTAGGCAACGATAAATTGCAACTTGAATACCTATCCACTTTTACATAGTGTAGGTCTATGAGATAAGCGACGAATTTTAGGTACCTACGTAATTAAGGCAAACCTGTGTCAACAAACAACAATAGAATGCTGCTCCTCTTTACGATAGGTTTTTACCAAAGCGAATAAGTGAAAGGCGCAAGCAATTGTATTATTGTGTTGTACGTAGGTATGTACCTAGGAGCGAAGAACAATTATTTACTTAAAAAAAACTTAAATACGCGTATGATACGATGTTATAAACAACAGTTAGACGAATAGGATTTTACCGGGTTTGTGTATATTCACGTAAAACGTACCTACCTATATCCAAACCGCTAAACGTTGAATATTGAAAACGATTTGTAAACTAGGTAGCTACACACAATAATTATGCCGAACGGAACACTTGGTATTTGCAACGGTTGTACCTTCGGATTACTAGATCACACTAGGTAGGTATGTTACTCCTGGTGACCTAAAAATTTTTACATAGAAATCGAATTTATTAATTTATTCAGAATCGTTCATTTATTGAAATCGAAATCGAAAAAATATATATATATGGATGCGTAAGATGAGGATATCTTTCCAATGTTAACGATCGATCAACACGTTAATTGAATATAATTGTTACGTGTACAGGGCAGAATCTCCCAACTTTCCCGAAATTAGGGAGTTCAAAAAAGTCGGTAGGAAGAAAAATTGTACGTGTATGGTTTTACGAAAGTTAATGAAAAATGGATAATTCCCGGGTTTCGGCACCAAAATGTATTGTGAGGGCCCGGTTTCACTCGGTTGGCGTCTCACAAACAGGGACTCCCACAAGGGAGAACGGTCTAATAGGTCGTCTGACTAACCTGCGGTTCCAGCTTTCGGCATTTATGTTGTCTTGATCCTATGGTCTTCGAGTTCTTTCTTGGTTTTCACTCCCGGCCGGGGTGTCGAGTCACGGGTGGCCCTGGACCAGCCACAAAACGCGCGCGTTCGGGATCACGAATTTCAAGCGTCTCGTTTCCCGTTGCAAGTTCGATTCGCCACAGGTAGTGGCGAGTGGTGACGTCAGTGACGTCTTGTCAGAATCGACCAATGACCGCGAAGAGTGCCAAGGAGCGCCAACCCAAGTGTAAGCTTGAGAATTGTATACCAACTTTGAAATAATATGATGACGGTACAGATTATATAGTACTTGGAGAAAACAAGTAATATTTTCTAAATACTATCGAAATCGATTGATCCCAAGCGTCGGCTGTATCGCCGCCATGTTAAACATAGTTGAAAATGATAAAATCGTTTGAATTAAATGTGGTTGTAACTCTAAAATATATTCTTGAATAAAATAATTGTATTTTTTTCGGATTCTTCTTTAATTCACCCATTTTTTGAGGACGTGTACGAACTAGAGCCGAGCTCGCAACATCTCCTTTAGTATGTCGTCATTACACAAAAAACGCAGTATCGACGAAGATATTCTAACATTTCTCGATTTCACCATTCAATTCACCGGTGTCGTACACTTTGTGATGTAATAAAGTGCTGCAATTTTATTTGGGCCGTTTTGAGTCATTTCACTACTCGCAACGTTTTGAAACGATATATCTTAACAACTATCACTTAATGAGTATATGTTTCTAAGACAAATAGTATTTATTTATCCAATGAAACGTAACTTCACGCCTGTAATCCCCGAAGGGGTAGGCAGAGGTAAATGCATGCATTCAAGCATACATGCAAACACCCACGATTCGCCGGTTACGTTTTGGCCCATGTAACAGGTGGTGAGCCTGTTGACATCTCCGGGCACATTACCAAACATCCAGGTACTGGGAAATTTCCAGAAAATGGAAAAATCCCAATAGAACCAGAGATAAAGGACTTTACACCATTATCTCTGATAAACCCCTACCCGGGAATCGAACCCAGGACCTCAGCGTAGTAGTAGTGGACTGCTACCACTAGGCTACCGAGGCAGTCTTATTAATTTATCCAATGCTTTTTAGAAAATCAATAATAATACATTAGTCAACAACCCTATTGTAGATATGTCATAAGATATACAATTTATACAAATATAGCAGTAAATCACAATTTAACCTCCTCGTGCAATATTTTTCATTTCTACTGCGCTACAGTCTATTTACGTTGCATACCCAATGGAGCTTGTTACTAGGATATCATAAAACTGTGAGAGTTACATAAAGGCATAAATAAACAGAAGTTGACAGTTGGGTAGCTGTCCTTATCATAGCATGGGAGCCCAAGAGGGGATTTTTGAATTTACTCCAGCGCGTCAGATTAAGTTATAGGAGATACCTTGCACCAGTACCTCCACCAAATCTAAGATTTCCATAAAAGGCCGAACCCTTAGGGCTTCCGCCACGAGCTTGCCTCGCATCCAAATTGTCAGAATTTTGGATGGGAGCTATGATGGGGTTCACTTTAGATCTTCTCTGAGTATCTGACATTCTTGAGTAATTTTTCACCTTCATTTTTGAACGAATCAAATGTTTTTGAAGAGGACGCGGCATCAACGTCTTGGGTCAAGAGCGTGTCAGATATTCTGTGAGGGTTTGAAATGTGGCCAAACAATGCTCCTATCCAAAATTCAGACAATTCGGAAGATGAGTAAGATCGTAGCGACATTTATATTTTTTTTAAGACTATTCTTCGGCCGCGTCTTTATATACGAACCTTAGATTTAGTGGAGATAACCAGCGGGGTTCAAGGAATCTCCCATATCTTTATCTGACGCGCTCGAGTAAATCCAAAAATAGCATCCTGGGCTCTCCTACTATCATATGAATGAATAACTGTGTACCTTAAATAAACATTTTTATTCAAATGATGTTTATTTTTAATTCCATGATAATTATTATTTTATCTTTCTACACATGTCTAGAATGACTCAAAGGACTGTTATTTATATAATAGGGTCCAGGGGGCTTTCCCATCTGTTTGTCAAACTGACATATCAAGCAAAATCTATAGTCATACCCCCTTATTCATAAACGTACATTAGATACGTTTTAACAGTAGAATGCTTTGTCTTTGTCAGTTACATTGTCAAATGTGCAGGATAGAAAAAGACAAATGAGAGATTAGCAACACTTTAGCCAAAATACGTTTATGAATAAGGGGGTAAGTCTCCTTACTTATTTTTGATGTAACGAATCTCAAATGTGCAGGATAGAAAAAGACAAAGGAGAGATTAGCAACACTTTAGCCAAAATACGTTTATGAATAAGGGGGTAAGTCTCATTATTTATTTTTGATGTAACGAATTTTACGGATTAAGTGCCGCGACTGCGATTGCCAATCCGTATGCCAAGCGTGGCGATAGGCATGCGAGTTGGCGATTTGGTGGGATTACCCTCTCCTTATATGATTCCCATCCTCCTCGCGTCGTACTCCTCATTACTGAGGGTCGTGATTTCCCCGATGGGAGATTAATTTCCGATGGATGATATTGTCTCTCCTTGGCGTCATGGAGTGCGTCGTGAAGCTTTGTGTCCAGAGTACAGCGGATCTGGTCACACCACCTGACTCCTTATATAATTAACGAATGATTAATAGAAGGCGTCGGGACGTGACGTCACGTCAAAGTGGTGTAGTAAATATAATAACGCGGGATGGGCAGCAGCGTCCCGCGGTAACACTACCGCTAATGCGATCGCAAATCCGATTACCAAGCGGTGATTACGGCACATTCTCACCTAATTACGCGCATTATTCTTGTGGGCGTCTTTGGGGCAGGTTTGTCCAGCAGTGGAGTCCGTGTTTCGGCTGGACTCCACTGCTAACGAATAATTGACTCGTCAAAAAGTTAACTCCACGAATTGTAGTCAACAGGTCAAACATATACAAAAGCATACAATTTGTCCTTATACTGAAACATAGAACAACACGGGCCACCGGCCGCGGCGGACCGGAGGGGAGTAGCCATAGCGGGTATTACCTATTCAAAACAGTCTGTCATTTTTTGCGGGGAGAAATACGTGTGACATACACACACTACTAAAATCGTCTATTACTACGAAACTCACACTTTGACTTAATACATAAACAATTTCACGCTCTCATTTCAAACATCTGGGCGACAGGCATAGGGACACTTGTGCTTGTACTTTGACGGAGGGGAAAGCGTGCATAGCGTGCTGGCTACTCCCCTCCGGCACAGTACAAATACGAACAGTATAGAAACTACGTACAAAACGTTCGAAACGGCACACTAACACAAAGATGCGCATCAACGCTCGATGTAGCGAGTGACTCAGTACTGCGGCACCGCGAGAACCGCTTAGAGGCCTCGTCGATGCGCATGTTTGTGTGAGTGTGATGTTTCACGGTTTTGTGTGCAGTTTCCACACTGTTCATATTTGACCTGTGCCTCCGGTCCGCCGCGGCCGGTGGCCCGTGTTGCTCGATGTACAGAAATAACACAATTATAAGCCGAGAAGTAAATCGTGTGTAGGTAGCAGTTAATAATGTGTACCACACGCGATGGTGACGTAGTTTTGAAATTAACGCTTAATAAACATGATAAGGAACGAATCATTTTTTTTTATTGGGTTCCTTATACAGGGTTATTTGAAATTAGCGCATTACCTCTTGCCGCTGCAGGCAGTTTCTCTACATCAATTCCAACAATATTTGTACTACGGCTTTTTAAATTCATAGTTTTAGTTTTTTTCCTTTTCCCATACAAAATATTTTTTTTTGCCTATGAACTGACATTTACTCTGAGCGTAGGTATAGGTCGCGCCAGGTAAAAAGAACGCTGGCGGTCAAGCTGCGCATGTGTTTTTATTTCATTTTATGTTATTCTATGTAATATAGTTTTCAATCTGCCTACCAATACACGAAACCGCAAGCGAAAGCTAGATCAAAAATAAACCAATAGGGCTAGTACTTTCGTGCGCGAGTGTACCGATGCGCGAACACATCCCTTCTACTTTCTTCCAGCGTTCTTTTTACGTGGCGCGACCTATAACAATGCCACGTCCTTGCCCAGGCGAAATATCGCCACTAGGAGCGGGGAGAGGGATTGCGGGGTGACGCAGCGGCGGTATTATTGCGTGTTCAGGTTGTAGATGCAAATGAGTAGTCCCATGTTGGGGATCACCATATAATGCGGAATTTAAACTGTTACATATTCGCGGTTACTTTAGGCGGGTTGAGGTGCGTATGCGCGGCTCTAAGGTTATGAGACAACTGACGACGCCGACGCAACGCTAAGCTTGCGGCGCCGTCCGGATGTTTATATTATAACGCTTAATAATGTGACGCTACACCTTTACATAAAATACATCTCTACCTAAACAAAAATAATTACATAATTGTTTTATATTATTTCGCATTAACACATGCTTGTGAAATATATTTTATTTAAAGAAAAATGGAAAGAAAAATGAATGTAAAAGAAAGATTTGACAAATCGGGCAGGACTTCAGTAGCTCAATTGGAAGAGCGGCTGGACTAGATTCCCAGTAGGCCGCGAGTTCGCGTCTCGCCTGAAGTCAAATTTTTCTTTCCATTTTTCTTTAAATAAAATATATTTCACAAGCATGTGTTAATGCGAAATAATATAAAACAATTATTAAGGGTAAAAGCGACTTCTTTACGATATTCAATAAACTGCAAAGTCTATTATATCGGTTGCCTAACTAGCATAGTTGGCAATAGATGGCGCTACTGCTACCATAAAGCAATGCAATAAATGTGAAGGAAAGATTTGACAAATCGGGCAGGACTTCAGTAGCTCAATTGGAAGAGCGGCTGGACTAGATTCCCAGTAGGCCGCGAGTTCGAGTCTGCCCTGAAGTCAAATTTTTCTTTCCATTATGACGTGACAACGTCTTAAATTAGGTTGCGGCTCGGAGTCACTCATGAAAAAGTGTAACGCCCGGTAACGTAACGATGAGTCACCGAACGAGAGAGAGGCCTGCCGGACCGGCGAATGCCTTTCTACCGAGAAAAAGACGTTGTCACGTAAAATCTTCGCCCGTAAAACCGACTTTACAGGCAACCAGTTTTTTTCTTTAAATAAAAAATATGCATCTTTATACAAAAATGGAAAATAAAATATATTTGGTAAGAATCATCCTGATCATTTAATGTCATAAAAAATAGACTACAACCGATTCTTATACCTACCAAATATAACATTTTCATAAAGATTGGTCCAGCAATTGCGATGGAAAAAATTTTTATTTTTTTTTGGAATTTTACAAACACTGTGACACAGCGAATTTTATATATTAGAAGATATATATACCTACCACCAGTTTAAGGGTTCAAGTTGAGTGGTTCATAAAAATTTACGACGGATCCCTAAACAAGTTTAAACTCTTCCCTGTTGTGTAAGTGTTATTGACCACTTTCAGCTGTAAAGTAGGATTTTTAATTATTAAAGGGTTGAGGGTTGCTTGTTTCAAGGTAGGCATACACGTAAATACGAGTTAGTCCTTGTTTCATGGTCAGTTTTTGGTTATTTTTTGTTTCTTGTATAAGAAATTAAAATTTTTCTTGTGATAATGTGAAAGAGTGTATAGAGAAAAGACTTAACTACAAATGTTATTCTATACAAATTATAAAATAAAGTCACTTAACGCATCTGTCTGTCTGTATGTATGGTTTTAGTGTGGTTTTCACTTATAGATTGAGTGTTTCGTGAGATAGGTTTTTTTTTTAAATACGCTTACACTCACAGCCCCATAGTAGTATAAACTTGTGTCGTGGGTGCCGTTATACACATACACAAACACCCAGACCTGAAACAAATATCTGTAGGCCATACAAATATTTGTCAGGTGCGGGGATCAATTCCGCCACCCTTCGAATCAAACGGTCATCTCACACCGCTAGACTAACCAGGTCGTCAAAATTGTTAAAGAGGTCAGGAAAAATCAAGTCGCTTGGGAGCTAAGCTTTCATCGAAATTAATACTTTTCTAAAGAACTTTTTTTTTTATGTTATAAAAGTGGCAAACCAGCATGCATTTCACATTGATGTTAAGTGATGACTGCAGCCTATAGACACCCACACAATGACCAGAGGTCAAAATGCAGATGCGCTGCCACTCCTGAGGCCTAAGGTGTTATGGCCTCTGTGCCTGGAATTACAGGGCCGTACATTACCACCTGACCGGAACACGATGGTGCTGAACACTACCATTTAGCGGCAAGTATATTAGGTAATGCGGTGGTGCCTACGTCCGCGAGCTCCGTCACTGGATCTCTACCACCAGTAAAAGAACTTCATGCAATGTGCATTATTAATTTACTAGCAACCCACCCCGGCTTCGCACGGGTGAAATGTTACAGGTAGTTTGATGCCATTTTCTATCATCAATTCCTACCGATTCAACTGTAGCGATTATTGACGACTGACGTAACGCAAGCGTTTTAAGGTTAATGTTAAAAAAGTTATATATGGTCGTTAAGTTTTCTTAAAATTTATTTTCGCGCAACTGTCTATTTTTTTGTTTTATATTATTTCGCATTAACACATGCTTGTGAAATATATTTATTTTAAAGAAGAATGGAAAGAAAAATTTGACTTCAGGCGAGACTCGAACTCGCGGCCACTGGGAATCTAGTCCAGCCGCTCTTCCAACTGAGCTACCGAAGTCCTGTCTATTTTTTTCTCACAAAAACACCTTTTCTGGACAGTTTTAAATAAAACACAAAAAGAATTAGCGAAATCAGTCCAGCCATTCTCGAGTTTTACTCTTAGCAACACACTTAACTATTCTTTTTTATTCGTATAGATTAAACCCTGTATAACCTTTTATAAAATATAAAAGATACCCTACCCTATACACTCTCTAATTAAAATCAATATACTTACTAGAATTTGACGCACAAAATAGTGTGTTGTTACATAAATTTCACTAAACACAATAGATGTTGTAGGAATTTGACTTAGGCTGTTGTTGGTAATGTTGGCTCCATTTTTACCTCTAGTCTTATCAGGAAACGATGTTAATCAAATATGAGAAGAAAATAAAATATATTTCACAAGCATGTGTTAATGCGAAATAATATAAAACAATTATTAATAATATAAATCAAGGGTAAAAGCGACTTCTTTACGATATTCAATAAACTGAAAAGTCTATTATATCGGTTGCCTAACTAGCATTGTTGGTAATAGATGGCGCTGCTGCTACCATAAAGCAATGCAATAGATGTGAAGGAAGGATTTGACAAATCGGGCAGGGCTTCAGTAGCTCAATTGGAAGAGCGGCTGGACTAGATTCCCAGTAGGTCGCGAGTTCGAGTCTCGCCTGAAGTCAAATTTTTCTTTCCATTTTTTTTTTCTTTAAAAATAAAATATATTTCACAAGCATGTGTTAATGCGAAATAATATAAAACAACGATGTTAATCACTCTCCTAGTGAGTTAAGGGTTGAAAACATAGAAACCAATTTATATACACTTCCTTCTGCCGACTTCTTACAAAATAAATTAATAATAATAATAATGGCAACCCTTGATACGTCCCACTGCTGGGCACGAGTCTCTCCCTTCTCGGGAGGAGGCTTGGAGCTTACTTCACCACGCTGCTTCAATGCGGGTTGGTGGAGATACGGGTTAGTGGCCAACCCGTCTCGCCCGCCAATAAGGCCTCCGACAAGGTTTAACGACTGCTATCTATCGATAGCAACCGGGACCGACAACTTAACGTGCCCTCCGAAGCACGGAAACGCGCATTTTAATTTGCTACTACCGGTCACCCACCACGCACCCGACCGCGCCCATATCGCTTAACCGAGTAGATCGGTTTCGATCAACACCAGCCGCGGGGCCATGTGCGATTCGAAATACAGGCGTGAAATTATGTAATAGCGAAATTCCTTGACGCATTAAAATGGTTAATGTCTCATTAATAAAACCGGCCTGAAACTTGGACCATTATTCACAGAAGCCACATCGAGCGACTGTGGGATGAGATGAGGATGACATTGTCTTTCATTTGTTCACGAACGCATCAATGTGGAACGAACCTTTAATACCAACTTTATAGGTTAGGTTCACACTGCAGAATCAGTTCGTTCATCCACATTTGCTGGAAACCAAATTTTTACGCATATTTATAATCTAGATCAGAGGTTCCCAAACTATTTTTTCTTGTACTTGAACCCTTTAAATTTTTTTCTGTTTTCCGTTTCTTGCTACATTTATATCACATTCCCATATTTCTTAATTTTATTCACGCCTACGTAGAGTCGAGTCCCATGGTCCCCAGGGGGTCTATATGGACCACTTTGGGAATCACTGATCTAGTTAATATATTATATCCACTATAATAAAACATATAGATAGATAAGGCTATCAAAAAATGGCCGCAACTATTTTCTTAATTTTTTTTTTTGGAAAATATTTTTTTTAAAATTTGTTTTTCAGTAAAATATCGTCCATTTTACGGCAATATGTGTAAAGAAATACTATTTCTTTCTTCGCACTCTGCGTGTCAATGAAAGGTGGCTTTTTAATAAATCTTCTTTTTAGCAACACATGGTTTATTCCTTTCATTGAGTGAAACAGACTTATATATATATAAAGACTGAAAAATTACGGCTGCCGTTGCATACTTGGCCGCTCCTACATATTTTCGTTCCAACCCGATAACTTTTTACGTCCATAACTTACATGTTTATATATCAAACTAGCTGTTGCCCGCGGCTTCGCCCGCATTGAAATTTTCCCTGTATTTTCTTTGCTATAAACCTCACGGAGCCCGAGACCTTTCCAACGAATGCAAAACCGTGGAAATCGGTTCGTGCATTCTGGAGTTATAGCGTCAGGAAGGAAAACCCGACTTATTTTTATATTATAGATAAAAGTTATTTTTTCTCGGTATTATGATGTACGGAAACCAAATTAAATCGGCCGCAAACAGGAGCTGCTGGCTGTTAAAGATAAAACAATTTGATAAAAAATACTTGCGGCCAAGTTTTGATAGGCAACCTAGTGGATATATATTCCCTAGACTATAAATATGCGTAAAAATTAGGTTTGCAGCATATCTGGATGAACGAAATGATTCTGCAGTGGGATCTCAACCTATGTTATACCTACTAACTTTACGTCATAAACCATGTTGAAGTGAACTTTGTTGGGTCCCCATTTTATCTGAAGTGATAAGTTATTCATTAAATAAAGCTTTGTAAATATTGTTATAAAGTACATAGGCACCTACGTAATTTACTCAACCCTAACGATACAAATAATTTTATATACAACTAGCTGTTGCCCGCGGCTCCGATCGCGTTTAGGTCGCTTTTCGCGTAACATGTAGAAACTCATTAAATCATCCCATGGCATCCTACAGGCACATTTTTTCGGGATATAAACTATCCTATGTGTTACTCTAAGTTACCCTCTAGGTATGTGTGTGCCAAATTTCATGAAAATCGGTTCAGCAGTTTTTGCAGACGCAAAGAGCAACACGGACCACCCGCCGCGGCAGACGGCAGAGGGTAGCCATATGCAGGCCCTCTGTCAAAGTGCAAGCACAAGTGTGCCTATGCCTGTCGTCTAGATGTTTAAATGTGTGCGTAAATTGTTTATGTATTTTGTTATACTCAAGGTGTGTTTCGTAGTATTAGACTATTTTTGTAGTGTGAGTGTCTGTCACACGTATTTGCTCCCGCAAAAAATGACAGACTATTTTGCATCGGTAATAAACGCTATGACGACTCCCCTCAGGTCCGGTGGCCCGTGTTGCTCTATGTTTTATTGTATGATATGGCCCTGGTTGTATGAAATAAATGGTAAATAATAATAATAATAAAAACTGGTTGCCTGTAAAGTCGGTTTTACGGGCGAAGATTTTACGTGACAACGTCTTTTTCTCGATAGAAAGGCATTCGCCGGTCCGGCAGGCCTCTCTCTCGTTCGGTGACTCATCGTTACGTTACCGGGCGTTACACTTTTTCATGAGTGACTGCGAGCCGCAACCTAATTTAAGACGTTGTCACGTCAAAAAGTTAAATTCAATAAAATATCACGAATTATAATAATGACGAGACTGAAGAATGAACTTACTGCCGTACCGTTTCAGCTGTACTTGGACGTAATAAATAGGACATGCTCTGTTCCTGTACGGAACAAAAATGATAAGATAATGTATGTATCTTCACGCCAGGTCCCTAACGGGGCAGAGAGTGTAGAGCGCCAGACATCCCGGTCCTAACATACCTCTCGTGCCTCGTCTACCCTCATCATCCTCTTCAAGAGAATGATAAGATAATTTATTTAAATATTCATCGAAGTGTAACCCTTCATCGCGAAAGCTGTAAAACTCGACAAAAAGCTGCTCATTTGAATACCTCGAACAACATCCAAGTTTTATATCCAACAGCAATAATAGAAGTTTCAAAGTAAGGTGAAAGATATCGAAGTTTAGATAAAGGTACGATTCCGACCTCGGCAGCACGCAGCAGTACTGCCGCTGCAGTCGAAACTCCTTGTATTCGAAAATAAAGGGCTGAAGGAATTAAAATGGCCGCGGTGTGACAAGACCGCAGCCTTTCAAAGGGTTGAAAAATTACGTCACTTAAAAAGCGTATCTTGTTACGCCATCAAGATGTTGGAATTTTTGGAAATTTATGTATTAAAGGATATTTTAAGAATTTAACAAAGGAAATGCGCATACAACGCAACAAAACGTCTAATTTTTTTTTAATATTATTAACCGGTGGTAGAGCTTAAGTGAAGGAGCTCGTCCAACGCATTACCGAATCTACTTTATTAATTTAATTGATCTTATATTATTTTACAAGGATAACTTTAAAAGTTGTGTTAAATTATAGAATATTAAATTATTGTTCTTAGCTATTAAAATATTAGAAAGATTTCTAGCCTGTAGCACACCGCGGACACTCGGCCAAAATTCCATACAAACGCTTTTATTTGGTCTCTATTACACAGACATCAATCAGTGATGTGTATTTACACGTGCACTTGTGTGCGTAGCATGTAGAGAATACCAAACGTCTCCCATAAGAGGGAAGGAGGTTGGGTGAGGCGGAGAAATCGGGCCGGACGTCGAAGTGTCCATTCTATACGTAGTATTATTACATATTCTCTGCCTGTAGGTTGTATTTGACGCTCATATCATAGTAGAAATAATGTACCGACTGTAGATACTCATATTGCTGAAACTGTAGAGCACATGGGAGGGGAGTAGCCATATGCTGGCTTTCCCCTCCGTCAAAGTACAATTACAAGTGTACCTACGCCTGTCGCCCAGATGTTTAAATGTGTGCGTGAAATTTTTTATGTATTTTGTTAAAGGCAAGGTGTGAGTTTCGTAGTAATAGACAGTTTTTGTAGTGTGAGTGTGTATCACACGTAGTTCTCCCCGCAAAAAATGACAGACTGTTTTGCATCGGCAATAAACGCTATTCCCCTGCCGCGGCGGCCGGTGGCTCGTGTTTCTCTATAGTTTTTTTTTGTTATGGAAGTGGCAAAGTTCACATTGATGTTAAGTGATGACTGCAAACTATAGACACCTACACAATGATCAATGTCAAAATGCAGATACGTCACCACTCCTGAGGCCTAAGGTGTTATGCTCCTGTGCCGGAAATTACAGGGCCGTACATTGAAACATTTCTTTGGTTGAAAGATTTTAATAGAAACACTGAGAATTTGAAAATTTTTATCTCGTATGTATGTATGTATGTATCTTCACGCCAGGGCCCTAACGGGGTAGGCAGAGAGTGTAGAGCGCCAGATATTCCGATGTTGACATTCCTCTCGTGCCTCATATACCTTCATCATTCTCTTCATACATGCACGCCGATTCCTAAGGTAGGTCAATCTTTGTCTTCCTGGGCCTCTGCACCCATCCACATTCGCATTGTAGGTATATCTGTTTAATAGTCTCGTACTCAATTGACTGGAATTGATGGATTGATTGAATTGAATTTGACTGGTGGTAGAGCTCCAGTGACGGAGTTCGCGGGCGTAGGCGCCACCGCATTACCTGATTTACTTGCCGCTAAATGGTAGTGTTCAGCACTATCGTGTTCCGGTCAGGTGGTAATGTACGGCCCTGTAATTTCCGGCACAGAGGCATAACACCTTAGGCCTCAGGAGTGGTAACGCATTTGCATTTTGACCTTGGTCTTTGTGTAAGTGTCTATAGGCTGCAGTCATCACTTAACATCAATGTGAACTGCATGCTTGTTTGCCACTTCAATTACATAAAAAAAAAAAAAAAAAAAACAATAAAATTCTTATTGACAACCTAGAGAAGAAGTACTTTGTAAAGGATAGAATCAATAAGCGTCGTATTTCATTATGAAAATAAGTAAAGTCAGTAAAGCTCGCAATGACCGCTAGGTGTATGTTGGTTGTATGCAGCGGCAGTTTTTAATTCGATATAACTCGTTAGGTTCTCATAGTAGGCACGTAATATTTGAGTATGATGATAAACGAATTGTTGTCTAGCGATTGCCATAGAAAATATTAAATTTGGAGGTGTAGGTATTTTCGGTTAGTCGAAAGGGTCGTCCACGGAGAGGTGACCGACAGAGCACCTGATCCACCTGCGGTGGCGGGGGTGAAGTGCGGGGAAGTGACGCGGAGGAAGCGTAAATACGCAGCGCACTTTTTTAGAGCTCAGTCAGTGGCATAGCTCGGCGTAGGAATGTCTAATAATTCATATTCACGACCAACCCCACGCATGGCATAGGCAGATCAGTAGTTATCGACTGGCAAAGTTCGCTGTAGTAGACACTATTATGAGATGTTTGATAAAAACTGTAATGTAAATTAGGTATTTTGCTGTATACTTATCACACACACACTGGCCCGGAGATATGCACGGAGATGCGACCACGTAGCGCGCGTAGAAAGTAAAGAAATTGAGAAATTATAACACAAATTGTATAAAATGTTACGGTTAGAAATATCAATTTGTATGTAGGTAGATTCAATTAGTTTGTTCACAGCTGATGTTGAATTCAACATTTTGTATGGAGAAAGAGGTGAAAGGCGCTGTATTTTCGAAAATACCAAAGATATTAAGCTGAAAGTTATGTACGAGATGTATTTTTGTTGCCCCCTCAGGGAGATATATGTATAAAGAGTGTAAGTAAACTCATACTAAGGAAAAATGAATGTACCTAATCTTACTTGTTAGATAAAATTGTCTCTCACGTTTGGAATAAAGGAGATAGGCAGATGCCGTTTGCGGTGTTTAATTGTATTTAGGTTTGGCTAGCGATATTCAATCGTGTCACAGGTGATAGAGCATGACAGAGCCCCTAAAAAATTATGTTTTTCAAATAAGTAGAAACTTTGAAAGTGTATCGAATTAGAATAAGAATCTAATAAGAATTGTATAAGAAAATTTAATAGAATAAGAGATATTGCGTATGAAATGTATCAAGGCGGGGGCGGGTCAGCAGAGATGTATGACGGTGGTAGGAAATTAGACCGTATATGTAATGATTTAGAGTCCTATCTCTATTGACCCGGACCTTCGTGACGTTCGATTTTTGGGCGTGTCACGGCATTTTGACATGGAAGGAGACGGTTTGGAAGCGTATATAACTCGGTACATTTCGTTGCTAGTTTGTCCTCGTTCGATTCTCCGCAAGAAAAGTGCTTCCAGACCGTGAAGGTATTGCCAGTGAAAGTTTAGAATAGTACCAGACCCCCTGGTTCGCTAGTTAGTTATAGTATAGTGAAATAAGCTAGTGAATAAGTTAGAATAGTATGAAACATTGCAGAACCGAAAAAATACAGTCCATTATGAATCACATCGATGCAGATTTGTGTTTGACTTTGGTGTAAAAGCCATTTGTCCCCCACAAAGTTCTGGTCCATCGACGCCGGATTAGTAGGCCACCAGCGGCCATCCGGGAAAGGAAACAAAAGGGTACTGGTAACGACCGGCAAGGAAGAGCCGGAGTAGGATACCGGCGCGTTGATTAACGGATCGGAACGTGCATTCCAGGTCTCGCAGTCTGAGGGCGAGGCCAGGGAACGACGAGGAACAGGGTCGACGTGCAGCGAGACCAGGGCGCCAAGCAGGCGTCAGCAGCTGCACCTCGGGGTCAACGGGCATCGTGGCTTGGGCGCTATCCAGCGCCAGCGACCACACAAGCTCCAGGTCGACGGGCATCGCAGCTTCGGCGTTTTGAACGCCAGCACCGTCATCGCTCAGGCATTGTGGCCTTGAGCACGGGCGATACTCGGGCTTGACCGCCTTGAGCACGGGCCGTGCGGCTTGGGCGCTCTACCAGCGTCAGCGACCGCAGCGGGCCGGGTCGGCGAGCATCACAGCGCGGGCGTTTCGAACGCCAGCGTTTTCACCGCTTGGGCAGCCGCCTTGAGCAGGGGCGTACGGCGCGGCGTTTCGTACGCTAGCGCATACGCAACTCGGGCGGGACCGCCCTGAGCATCGCAGCTTGGGCGCCTTCATCGGAGCAGCCGGGACGTCGGGTCAACGGCGTCGGCGGCGGCGGCTTCGTGGCAGCGTCAGCGTCTGCACAGCTCAGCACAGCGGCATCGGGCGGGTGCGGCCGAGCATCGGGACGTCGGCGGCGCCTGCAACTTCGCGGATCGCGGATACGGACGGATATACAGTGAGTCGTAATCCGTGTATATTTTCAGGCCAGTGTATTTGTGTGTGTGTTAGGCCGTTAGGAATTTTTAAATTTTTTTTATTTTGTTGAATTGTGTTACTGTGTAGGGACCATCTCAGTTAGGGAGGTAGGGACCTATTTCAGTGTAGTTGAGGTAGTTAAACAGTGATGATGCCAAGGAGTCCACCTACCACTAGGAAGCGCGCGGCGCTTAGGGTCATACCAGACTATCCAGAGTCTCCTTCCGAGGCTCCGCAGGACGTACCATTGCCAGGGACCAGTAGGACCGAGCAAGTAGTTACCGAACAGGAAACTTTAGGTACGCGGCCGCCATCGGTTTGTTCGCGACGGTCAACCGATAGTGCGCGCGCTAGGCGGGAGCAAATTAATACGGAAACAGACATGTTAAAGGCACGAATTAGGCAGTTAGAAATAGAAGCCGGTTTAGTGGATAAGCAGATAGCTAAGGATAGGGTAACGCCGCCGGAAGAAACCGATAGAGATAGTGTAAATGGGCAAATAGATGCGAACGAAAGGGTAGAACATTGGTTACAGGATAGTCATCCCCCGCGGGAATTTTTACGGGGGGAGGATAGGCTAGGGGATGGTAGGGCGCCGAATAATAGTAAACAAGACGAGCCCGCCAAAACCAATATCTCTAAAGACGAAGTCCTAGATCGTTTAGTGTACGCGTTAGAGAATATGTCGCGGGGTCGACCCCCACCACGACAGGCCCAGGAGTTACCCTTATTTGATGGGGACCCTAGGGAGTGGTTGCCATTCAAAGCAGCGATGAGGGACTCTACGCAGAATTATAGACTCACGGACATAGAGAATTTGGCTAGGTTGAGGGCGTGCTTGCGGGGTCCGGCACGACAGGCGGTGTCGGCCCTTTTATATTCGGCGTCAGACCCAGATAGAATTATGAAGACCCTAGAACAATGTTTCGGTCGCCCAGGCACTATTATAGACCAGGCAGTAGGGGAGGTAATGCGACTACCTAATGTGGGGGCATCGGCAAATGAGTTAAATATTTTTGCGGTTAAAGTGCAAAACGTAGTCACTGTGATTGAAAGTGTGGATCCGGTAGGTAGAAATACGGATCCACGGCTACCTAGGATGTTAAGTGAGAAACTTAGTCCCCACCTTAAAAACAAGTGGTATGACTATGCTTTCGATAGGGCGGACGGGCCGGAATCCGAGTTAACTAGATTAGCGAACTTTCTCATGAAGGAGGCTGATAGGGCTATTCAGTTCTCATACGAGAAAAGCACGGTAGCAAGCGCGCGCGCAGTGCAGCCGCCGGCATCGCGGCCTACGTTTAAAAAGTTAGACCGCGCGCGCCGGCCGGTGTATAACACAACAGAGGCGGCTATTACATGTCTTTGTTGTGGTAGTGGGCACCGGACCGATGCGTGCGGTAAGGTTGTAGCGATGTCAGTACAGGAGCGCTGGAACTGGGCACGGGAAGCGCGAATTTGCTATCAATGTTTAAACGGGAAACATAGACGTTTTCAATGTAAGGCAAAGCGATGTGGTAAGGGTGATTGCACACGATCACACCACATGCTGTTGCATTCCGAGCCGCGGCCGGAAGTAAAAGAGGTACAAATAGAGTCAGTAATTACGGCGTCGGCGCATACGCCAGTTGATAGCACGCAGGTACTTCTTAAGGTCTGCCCTGTCACAATAGGGGGTGGCAGGGGTAGGGGGGTACAGACCTACGCGTTATTAGATGAGGGGTCCACTATCACTTTGATCGACGAGCAGTTGGCAAAGTCGATAGGGGCCCAGGGCCCAGTCCGCGCCCTGAATATAATAGGTGCTAATTCTAGTCAGCAGGAGTCGGAAAGCCGATTAGTAGGTATTAGCTTGGCCGGGCAGAGCGGACGCCCCTTTAAGATTAAAGCGCGTACGGTACGGAACCTCACTTTAGGTAGGCAGACCGTTAGTAAAGAATTGTTACAAATGTCGCATTTTAGAGCTTTACCACCGGATGCGGTGTGTTATGAGGGAGTGAGACCTCAAATTCTCATAGGTGCGGATAATTGGCATCTTATAGTGTCGCGGAAGTTGGTGACCGGTAGCCGTAGGCAACCGGCCGCGTCACTGACCCAGTTGGGATGGGTCATACATGGGTCAATGCCTAAAAGCATTGTTGTTAATAGGGCGTCGGTGTTGCATGTGCACACCACGCAGAGTCCCTCAGATGCGAATCTGAATGATATAGTGCGGTCCCATTTTGAAATTGACTCTCTTGGTATAGGCAGAGAACCAAGGGTAGTCCCGGGGGAGGAGCGCGCAATAGAAATAGTAAAAAGAACTATAACTAAAGTAAATGGCCGTTATGAAGTGGGGTTGCCATGGGTCAGTGACGATGCAACCCTTCCGCCTAGCTATAACATGGCACATAGCCGTTTAGTAGGTATTGAACGTAAAATGGATAGGTCTCAGGAGTTTAGGGAGGCTTATACGGCTCAAATAAATAGTTTAATAGAGAAAGGCTACGCGGAGCCCTTAGGAGAGACAAATACCTACAATCAAAGGGAATGGTATTTGCCTCATTTTGCAGTTACAAACCCTAATAAACCGGGAAAGGTGCGTTTGGTATTCGATGCGGCGGCAAAATCGAATGGGAAATGTTTAAACGACATCTTATTAGAAGGTCCGGATTTATTACAGTCTCTGAATAAAGTTTTATATGGATTCAGGGTAGGCAGGATAGCATTGACCGCGGATATCCGCGAAATGTTTTTGAGAATTAAAATTAGGAAGGAGGACCGCGTAGCACAACAGTTTCTGTGGCGGGGGGAGGATCGTGTGAGCCCCCCCAGAAAGTATGTAATGACGTCTATGATATTTGGAGCGCGCAGTTCGCCGTTTTTAGCACATAGTGTGAGGGATGAAAACGCAGCGGTTTATAAAACTTCACACCCGCTGGCGTTTGACACCATTACCACTAGCACATATATGGATGATTGGATAGTTAGTTTTGACTCTGAGGAGACTGCCCGGCGCACGGTGGGCGAGGTACGTCACGTGCACGCGCAGGCGGGTTTTGATTTAGCGGGTTGGAGTTCGAATCTCGACTCTGTAATATCTGAGGTACCGGAAAGTGATCGCGCTCACGCACCGAAGGAGATAGCGGGGAATGCGTTTATTGAAGACAGGGCTTTAGGTATTTTGTGGCAACCTAAAAGCGATGAGTTAGGCTTCAATACTAGCATGCCTAGGGTACCTACGGACGTCCGGAACTTAACACGGGTACCTACGAAACGCGAGGCATTGAGTGCAGTCATGTCGGTTTTCGATCCGCTAGGTTTATTGAGTCCATATACTATAGTGGCAAAAATTATCCTACAGGAACTGTGGCGACAGGACCTAGGGTGGGATGAACCGCTTCCCCATGAGCAGGCAGTAGCTTTCGCTGATTGGCAGGCAGATTTAGAATACATTAACCGTCTTAAGATACCGCGATGTTATGACAAGCGTGAGGATATAGTGGATAGGCAGTTACATGTATTTTGCGATGCAAGCGAACAAGCGTACGCGGCAGTGGCGTATTGGCGATTTGTAGATAGCTCAGGGGTAGTGAGGGTGTCGTTGGTGGCCGGGAAAGCAAAGGTAGCACCAATAAAAACTCAAAGTATCCCGCGATTAGAACTGCAGGCGGCTTTAATAGGTGCGCGCTTAGCTAGTGACGTCATAGACAAACATCCCTGGTCAGATGTAGGGGTGTGTTTTTGGACAGATTCGACAACCGTATTGCAATCGATAAGGAATGACACGGTTAGGTATAAACCGTATGTAGCACATAGGTTAGCGGAGATAGTAGAATTAACGAAAACCGAACAGTGGAGGTGGGTTCCCACCGCATCGAATGTAGCTGACGATGCGACGAGGATTGGCCACTCGCGATTGGGCCCCTCCTCCAGATGGTGCACCGGCCCCTCGTTTCTCTTAAGAAATGAGGAACCACCATCGAGTGCGTTCGGAAAGGAGTTGGTCGCGCCGCTGGAGGAGGTTTTGGTTACACACACGAGGTGTAGCCCATGCCTAATCGCAGTGGAACGATTTTCATCGTACGACCGCCTTGTCCGTGCCCTGGCTTACGTGTTATTATTCATAGATAGATGCAAAAAGATTCCTTCAAGTTTAGATACAAAATACACACGACGTGCGGAATTGTTAATAATTTCGCAGGCGCAGCGCGCAAGCTTTCCGTGTGAAATAGACAGACTTAGAGTAGGTAAAACGGTTGATCGGTCTAGTAAAATTTATAAATTGGATCCCGTCATAGGAGAGGACGGTCTTATGAGATTGAATGGTAGGATAGATGCGGCAAACATACCAGCTCAGCGTAAAAATCCACCTATTTTGGACGGGCGGAGCTTGTTAGCTAAGTTATATATAAAACGTGAACACGAACGTAACAATCATATGGGTAGAGAGGCGCTAGTTAACAATATTAGACATCAGTTTTGGATAACGCGGCTTCGTCCGGCAGTTAGAACGATAGTAGGGCGGTGTGTCAGGTGTAGGACGCGCATAGGGAGGCCCTGTGACCCAGTCAAAGGTGACCTACCGGCCCTCCGTTTAGAATCGTATACGCGACCTTTTGCATATTGTGGTGTAGATTGTTACGGTCCGATGCTCGTCACAGTAGGTAGGAGAAGGGAGAAACGCTGGGGAATGCTATTTACCTGTTTGATAACGCGTGCCATTCACATAGAAATAATTTCGAGTCTTAGTACAGACGCGGCTATCATGGCAATTAGGCGGATGGGAGCGCGCCGCGGTGCGCCCCATACCATGGTAAGCGATAATGGAACTAACTTTCGGGGCGCCGATGTAGAATTATGTAATGCGTATAAAGAATGGTTGCCTGAGTTAGAAAAATTCGCCACGACAAAAGGAATGTCATGGCGTTTTATAGATCCCGGTGCTCCCAATCAGGGAGGTGCCTGGGAGCGGTTAATAAAGAGTGTTAAGAAATCTTTATTAATAGTTTTGAATGAACGTGCACCAAAAGATGATGTACTTGCGACGTTCACCGCTGAGGTAGAACACACGGTGAACTCGCGACCGTTGACTCACGTATCAGTTAATGCAAGCGACCCTGAAGCCCTTACTCCGAATCATTTTCTTATCGGATCAGCGGTCGGCTTGCCCTTTGTTGGTAACTGCGCGGTAGCGGATAGGCGGGCGTGGCGAGCTACGCAGGCGTTGTCTGATATGTTCTGGCAGCGATGGATAAATGAGTACTTGCCAACCTTGGCCCCGCGAGGTGATAGTCATAACGGTAAAGAGAACATTAAGATAGGTAATTTGGTGATAATAGCAGACGGGTTGTTGCCCCGTAATGTATGGCCCCGCGGTTTAGTAGAAAAGGTATACACGGGACCTGATGGCGTGGTACGTAGTGCGGAGATTCGTACTCGAGGTGGAATATTTAGACGCCCAGTATGTAGATTGATTATCCTTCCGGTAGATGATGAGGCTCGAAGGTCTACGCCGGGGGGAGAGTTGTAAAGGATAGAATCAATAAGCGTCGTATTTCATTATGAAAATAAGTAAAGTCAGTAAAGCTCGCAATGACCGCTAGGTGTATGTTGGTTGTATGCAGCGGCAGTTTTTAATTCGATATAACTCGTTAGGTTCTCATAGTAGGCACGTAATATTTGAGTATGATGATAAACGAATTGTTGTCTAGCGATTGCCATAGAAAATATTAAATTTGGAGGTGTAGGTATTTTCGGTTAGTCGAAAGGGTCGTCCACGGAGAGGTGACCGACAGAGCACCTGATCCACCTGCGGTGGCGGGGGTGAAGTGCGGGGAAGTGACGCGGAGGAAGCGTAAATACGCAGCGCACTTTTTTAGAGCTCAGTCAGTGGCATAGCTCGGCGTAGGAATGTCTAATAATTCATATTCACGACCAACCCCACGCATGGCATAGGCAGATCAGTAGTTATCGACTGGCAAAGTTCGCTGTAGTAGACACTATTATGAGATGTTTGATAAAAACTGTAATGTAAATTAGGTATTTTGCTGTATACTTATCACACACACACTGGCCCGGAGATATGCACGGAGATGCGACCACGTAGCGCGCGTAGAAAGTAAAGAAATTGAGAAATTATAACACAAATTGTATAAAATGTTACGGTTAGAAATATCAATTTGTATGTAGGTAGATTCAATTAGTTTGTTCACAGCTGATGTTGAATTCAACATTTTGTATGGAGAAAGAGGTGAAAGGCGCTGTATTTTCGAAAATACCAAAGATATTAAGCTGAAAGTTATGTACGAGATGTATTTTTGTTGCCCCCTCAGGGAGATATATGTATAAAGAGTGTAAGTAAACTCATACTAAGGAAAAATGAATGTACCTAATCTTACTTGTTAGATAAAATTGTCTCTCACGTTTGGAATAAAGGAGATAGGCAGATGCCGTTTGCGGTGTTTAATTGTATTTAGGTTTGGCTAGCGATATTCAATCGTGTCACAGGTGATAGAGCATGACAGAGCCCCTAAAAAATTATGTTTTTCAAATAAGTAGAAACTTTGAAAGTGTATCGAATTAGAATAAGAATCTAATAAGAATTGTATAAGAAAATTTAATAGAATAAGAGATATTGCGTATGAAATGTATCAAGGCGGGGGCGGGTCAGCAGAGATGTATGACGGTGGTAGGAAATTAGACCGTATATGTAATGATTTAGAGTCCTATCTCTATTGACCCGGACCTTCGTGACGTTCGATTTTTGGGCGTGTCACGGCATTTTGACATGGAAGGAGACGGTTTGGAAGCGTATATAACTCGGTACATTTCGTTGCTAGTTTGTCCTCGTTCGATTCTCCGCAAGAAAAGTGCTTCCAGACCGTGAAGGTATTGCCAGTGAAAGTTTAGAATAGTACCAGACCCCCTGGTTCGCTAGTTAGTTATAGTATAGTGAAATAAGCTAGTGAATAAGTTAGAATAGTATGAAACATTGCAGAACCGAAAAAATACAGTCCATTATGAATCACATCGATGCAGATTTGTGTTTGACTTTGGTGTAAAAGCCATTTGTCCCCCACAAAGTTCTGGTCCATCGACGCCGGATTAGTAGGCCACCAGCGGCCATCCGGGAAAGGAAACAAAAGGGTACTGGTAACGACCGGCAAGGAAGAGCCGGAGTAGGATACCGGCGCGTTGATTAACGGATCGGAACGTGCATTCCAGGTCTCGCAGTCTGAGGGCGAGGCCAGGGAACGACGAGGAACAGGGTCGACGTGCAGCGAGACCAGGGCGCCAAGCAGGCGTCAGCAGCTGCACCTCGGGGTCAACGGGCATCGTGGCTTGGGCGCTATCCAGCGCCAGCGACCACACAAGCTCCAGGTCGACGGGCATCGCAGCTTCGGCGTTTTGAACGCCAGCACCGTCATCGCTCAGGCATTGTGGCCTTGAGCACGGGCGATACTCGGGCTTGACCGCCTTGAGCACGGGCCGTGCGGCTTGGGCGCTCTACCAGCGTCAGCGACCGCAGCGGGCCGGGTCGGCGAGCATCACAGCGCGGGCGTTTCGAACGCCAGCGTTTTCACCGCTTGGGCAGCCGCCTTGAGCAGGGGCGTACGGCGCGGCGTTTCGTACGCTAGCGCATACGCAACTCGGGCGGGACCGCCCTGAGCATCGCAGCTTGGGCGCCTTCATCGGAGCAGCCGGGACGTCGGGTCAACGGCGTCGGCGGCGGCGGCTTCGTGGCAGCGTCAGCGTCTGCACAGCTCAGCACAGCGGCATCGGGCGGGTGCGGCCGAGCATCGGGACGTCGGCGGCGCCTGCAACTTCGCGGATCGCGGATACGGACGGATATACAGTGAGTCGTAATCCGTGTATATTTTCAGGCCAGTGTATTTGTGTGTGTGTTAGGCCGTTAGGAATTTTTAAATTTTTTTTATTTTGTTGAATTGTGTTACTGTGTAGGGACCATCTCAGTTAGGGAGGTAGGGACCTATTTCAGTGTAGTTGAGGTAGTTAAACAGTGATGATGCCAAGGAGTCCACCTACCACTAGGAAGCGCGCGGCGCTTAGGGTCATACCAGACTATCCAGAGTCTCCTTCCGAGGCTCCGCAGGACGTACCATTGCCAGGGACCAGTAGGACCGAGCAAGTAGTTACCGAACAGGAAACTTTAGGTACGCGGCCGCCATCGGTTTGTTCGCGACGGTCAACCGATAGTGCGCGCGCTAGGCGGGAGCAAATTAATACGGAAACAGACATGTTAAAGGCACGAATTAGGCAGTTAGAAATAGAAGCCGGTTTAGTGGATAAGCAGATAGCTAAGGATAGGGTAACGCCGCCGGAAGAAACCGATAGAGATAGTGTAAATGGGCAAATAGATGCGAACGAAAGGGTAGAACATTGGTTACAGGATAGTCATCCCCCGCGGGAATTTTTACGGGGGGAGGATAGGCTAGGGGATGGTAGGGCGCCGAATAATAGTAAACAAGACGAGCCCGCCAAAACCAATATCTCTAAAGACGAAGTCCTAGATCGTTTAGTGTACGCGTTAGAGAATATGTCGCGGGGTCGACCCCCACCACGACAGGCCCAGGAGTTACCCTTATTTGATGGGGACCCTAGGGAGTGGTTGCCATTCAAAGCAGCGATGAGGGACTCTACGCAGAATTATAGACTCACGGACATAGAGAATTTGGCTAGGTTGAGGGCGTGCTTGCGGGGTCCGGCACGACAGGCGGTGTCGGCCCTTTTATATTCGGCGTCAGACCCAGATAGAATTATGAAGACCCTAGAACAATGTTTCGGTCGCCCAGGCACTATTATAGACCAGGCAGTAGGGGAGGTAATGCGACTACCTAATGTGGGGGCATCGGCAAATGAGTTAAATATTTTTGCGGTTAAAGTGCAAAACGTAGTCACTGTGATTGAAAGTGTGGATCCGGTAGGTAGAAATACGGATCCACGGCTACCTAGGATGTTAAGTGAGAAACTTAGTCCCCACCTTAAAAACAAGTGGTATGACTATGCTTTCGATAGGGCGGACGGGCCGGAATCCGAGTTAACTAGATTAGCGAACTTTCTCATGAAGGAGGCTGATAGGGCTATTCAGTTCTCATACGAGAAAAGCACGGTAGCAAGCGCGCGCGCAGTGCAGCCGCCGGCATCGCGGCCTACGTTTAAAAAGTTAGACCGCGCGCGCCGGCCGGTGTATAACACAACAGAGGCGGCTATTACATGTCTTTGTTGTGGTAGTGGGCACCGGACCGATGCGTGCGGTAAGGTTGTAGCGATGTCAGTACAGGAGCGCTGGAACTGGGCACGGGAAGCGCGAATTTGCTATCAATGTTTAAACGGGAAACATAGACGTTTTCAATGTAAGGCAAAGCGATGTGGTAAGGGTGATTGCACACGATCACACCACATGCTGTTGCATTCCGAGCCGCGGCCGGAAGTAAAAGAGGTACAAATAGAGTCAGTAATTACGGCGTCGGCGCATACGCCAGTTGATAGCACGCAGGTACTTCTTAAGGTCTGCCCTGTCACAATAGGGGGTGGCAGGGGTAGGGGGGTACAGACCTACGCGTTATTAGATGAGGGGTCCACTATCACTTTGATCGACGAGCAGTTGGCAAAGTCGATAGGGGCCCAGGGCCCAGTCCGCGCCCTGAATATAATAGGTGCTAATTCTAGTCAGCAGGAGTCGGAAAGCCGATTAGTAGGTATTAGCTTGGCCGGGCAGAGCGGACGCCCCTTTAAGATTAAAGCGCGTACGGTACGGAACCTCACTTTAGGTAGGCAGACCGTTAGTAAAGAATTGTTACAAATGTCGCATTTTAGAGCTTTACCACCGGATGCGGTGTGTTATGAGGGAGTGAGACCTCAAATTCTCATAGGTGCGGATAATTGGCATCTTATAGTGTCGCGGAAGTTGGTGACCGGTAGCCGTAGGCAACCGGCCGCGTCACTGACCCAGTTGGGATGGGTCATACATGGGTCAATGCCTAAAAGCATTGTTGTTAATAGGGCGTCGGTGTTGCATGTGCACACCACGCAGAGTCCCTCAGATGCGAATCTGAATGATATAGTGCGGTCCCATTTTGAAATTGACTCTCTTGGTATAGGCAGAGAACCAAGGGTAGTCCCGGGGGAGGAGCGCGCAATAGAAATAGTAAAAAGAACTATAACTAAAGTAAATGGCCGTTATGAAGTGGGGTTGCCATGGGTCAGTGACGATGCAACCCTTCCGCCTAGCTATAACATGGCACATAGCCGTTTAGTAGGTATTGAACGTAAAATGGATAGGTCTCAGGAGTTTAGGGAGGCTTATACGGCTCAAATAAATAGTTTAATAGAGAAAGGCTACGCGGAGCCCTTAGGAGAGACAAATACCTACAATCAAAGGGAATGGTATTTGCCTCATTTTGCAGTTACAAACCCTAATAAACCGGGAAAGGTGCGTTTGGTATTCGATGCGGCGGCAAAATCGAATGGGAAATGTTTAAACGACATCTTATTAGAAGGTCCGGATTTATTACAGTCTCTGAATAAAGTTTTATATGGATTCAGGGTAGGCAGGATAGCATTGACCGCGGATATCCGCGAAATGTTTTTGAGAATTAAAATTAGGAAGGAGGACCGCGTAGCACAACAGTTTCTGTGGCGGGGGGAGGATCGTGTGAGCCCCCCCAGAAAGTATGTAATGACGTCTATGATATTTGGAGCGCGCAGTTCGCCGTTTTTAGCACATAGTGTGAGGGATGAAAACGCAGCGGTTTATAAAACTTCACACCCGCTGGCGTTTGACACCATTACCACTAGCACATATATGGATGATTGGATAGTTAGTTTTGACTCTGAGGAGACTGCCCGGCGCACGGTGGGCGAGGTACGTCACGTGCACGCGCAGGCGGGTTTTGATTTAGCGGGTTGGAGTTCGAATCTCGACTCTGTAATATCTGAGGTACCGGAAAGTGATCGCGCTCACGCACCGAAGGAGATAGCGGGGAATGCGTTTATTGAAGACAGGGCTTTAGGTATTTTGTGGCAACCTAAAAGCGATGAGTTAGGCTTCAATACTAGCATGCCTAGGGTACCTACGGACGTCCGGAACTTAACACGGGTACCTACGAAACGCGAGGCATTGAGTGCAGTCATGTCGGTTTTCGATCCGCTAGGTTTATTGAGTCCATATACTATAGTGGCAAAAATTATCCTACAGGAACTGTGGCGACAGGACCTAGGGTGGGATGAACCGCTTCCCCATGAGCAGGCAGTAGCTTTCGCTGATTGGCAGGCAGATTTAGAATACATTAACCGTCTTAAGATACCGCGATGTTATGACAAGCGTGAGGATATAGTGGATAGGCAGTTACATGTATTTTGCGATGCAAGCGAACAAGCGTACGCGGCAGTGGCGTATTGGCGATTTGTAGATAGCTCAGGGGTAGTGAGGGTGTCGTTGGTGGCCGGGAAAGCAAAGGTAGCACCAATAAAAACTCAAAGTATCCCGCGATTAGAACTGCAGGCGGCTTTAATAGGTGCGCGCTTAGCTAGTGACGTCATAGACAAACATCCCTGGTCAGATGTAGGGGTGTGTTTTTGGACAGATTCGACAACCGTATTGCAATCGATAAGGAATGACACGGTTAGGTATAAACCGTATGTAGCACATAGGTTAGCGGAGATAGTAGAATTAACGAAAACCGAACAGTGGAGGTGGGTTCCCACCGCATCGAATGTAGCTGACGATGCGACGAGGATTGGCCACTCGCGATTGGGCCCCTCCTCCAGATGGTGCACCGGCCCCTCGTTTCTCTTAAGAAATGAGGAACCACCATCGAGTGCGTTCGGAAAGGAGTTGGTCGCGCCGCTGGAGGAGGTTTTGGTTACACACACGAGGTGTAGCCCATGCCTAATCGCAGTGGAACGATTTTCATCGTACGACCGCCTTGTCCGTGCCCTGGCTTACGTGTTATTATTCATAGATAGATGCAAAAAGATTCCTTCAAGTTTAGATACAAAATACACACGACGTGCGGAATTGTTAATAATTTCGCAGGCGCAGCGCGCAAGCTTTCCGTGTGAAATAGACAGACTTAGAGTAGGTAAAACGGTTGATCGGTCTAGTAAAATTTATAAATTGGATCCCGTCATAGGAGAGGACGGTCTTATGAGATTGAATGGTAGGATAGATGCGGCAAACATACCAGCTCAGCGTAAAAATCCACCTATTTTGGACGGGCGGAGCTTGTTAGCTAAGTTATATATAAAACGTGAACACGAACGTAACAATCATATGGGTAGAGAGGCGCTAGTTAACAATATTAGACATCAGTTTTGGATAACGCGGCTTCGTCCGGCAGTTAGAACGATAGTAGGGCGGTGTGTCAGGTGTAGGACGCGCATAGGGAGGCCCTGTGACCCAGTCAAAGGTGACCTACCGGCCCTCCGTTTAGAATCGTATACGCGACCTTTTGCATATTGTGGTGTAGATTGTTACGGTCCGATGCTCGTCACAGTAGGTAGGAGAAGGGAGAAACGCTGGGGAATGCTATTTACCTGTTTGATAACGCGTGCCATTCACATAGAAATAATTTCGAGTCTTAGTACAGACGCGGCTATCATGGCAATTAGGCGGATGGGAGCGCGCCGCGGTGCGCCCCATACCATGGTAAGCGATAATGGAACTAACTTTCGGGGCGCCGATGTAGAATTATGTAATGCGTATAAAGAATGGTTGCCTGAGTTAGAAAAATTCGCCACGACAAAAGGAATGTCATGGCGTTTTATAGATCCCGGTGCTCCCAATCAGGGAGGTGCCTGGGAGCGGTTAATAAAGAGTGTTAAGAAATCTTTATTAATAGTTTTGAATGAACGTGCACCAAAAGATGATGTACTTGCGACGTTCACCGCTGAGGTAGAACACACGGTGAACTCGCGACCGTTGACTCACGTATCAGTTAATGCAAGCGACCCTGAAGCCCTTACTCCGAATCATTTTCTTATCGGATCAGCGGTCGGCTTGCCCTTTGTTGGTAACTGCGCGGTAGCGGATAGGCGGGCGTGGCGAGCTACGCAGGCGTTGTCTGATATGTTCTGGCAGCGATGGATAAATGAGTACTTGCCAACCTTGGCCCCGCGAGGTGATAGTCATAACGGTAAAGAGAACATTAAGATAGGTAATTTGGTGATAATAGCAGACGGGTTGTTGCCCCGTAATGTATGGCCCCGCGGTTTAGTAGAAAAGGTATACACGGGACCTGATGGCGTGGTACGTAGTGCGGAGATTCGTACTCGAGGTGGAATATTTAGACGCCCAGTATGTAGATTGATTATCCTTCCGGTAGATGATGAGGCTCGAAGGTCTACGCCGGGGGGAGAGTTGTAAAGGATAGAATCAATAAGCGTCGTATTTCATTATGAAAATAAGTAAAGTCAGTAAAGCTCGCAATGACCGCTAGGTGTATGTTGGTTGTATGCAGCGGCAGTTTTTAATTCGATATAACTCGTTAGGTTCTCATAGTAGGCACGTAATATTTGAGTATGATGATAAACGAATTGTTGTCTAGCGATTGCCATAGAAAATATTAAATTTGGAGGTGTAGGTATTTTCGGTTAGTCGAAAGGGTCGTCCACGGAGAGGTGACCGACAGAGCACCTGATCCACCTGCGGTGGCGGGGGTGAAGTGCGGGGAAGTGACGCGGAGGAAGCGTAAATACGCAGCGCACTTTTTTAGAGCTCAGTCAGTGGCATAGCTCGGCGTAGGAATGTCTAATAATTCATATTCACGACCAACCCCACGCATGGCATAGGCAGATCAGTAGTTATCGACTGGCAAAGTTCGCTGTAGTAGACACTATTATGAGATGTTTGATAAAAACTGTAATGTAAATTAGGTATTTTGCTGTATACTTATCACACACACACTGGCCCGGAGATATGCACGGAGATGCGACCACGTAGCGCGCGTAGAAAGTAAAGAAATTGAGAAATTATAACACAAATTGTATAAAATGTTACGGTTAGAAATATCAATTTGTATGTAGGTAGATTCAATTAGTTTGTTCACAGCTGATGTTGAATTCAACATTTTGTATGGAGAAAGAGGTGAAAGGCGCTGTATTTTCGAAAATACCAAAGATATTAAGCTGAAAGTTATGTACGAGATGTATTTTTGTTGCCCCCTCAGGGAGATATATGTATAAAGAGTGTAAGTAAACTCATACTAAGGAAAAATGAATGTACCTAATCTTACTTGTTAGATAAAATTGTCTCTCACGTTTGGAATAAAGGAGATAGGCAGATGCCGTTTGCGGTGTTTAATTGTATTTAGGTTTGGCTAGCGATATTCAATCGTGTCACAGGTGATAGAGCATGACAGAGCCCCTAAAAAATTATGTTTTTCAAATAAGTAGAAACTTTGAAAGTGTATCGAATTAGAATAAGAATCTAATAAGAATTGTATAAGAAAATTTAATAGAATAAGAGATATTGCGTATGAAATGTATCAAGGCGGGGGCGGGTCAGCAGAGATGTATGACGGTGGTAGGAAATTAGACCGTATATGTAATGATTTAGAGTCCTATCTCTATTGACCCGGACCTTCGTGACGTTCGATTTTTGGGCGTGTCACGGCATTTTGACATGGAAGGAGACGGTTTGGAAGCGTATATAACTCGGTACATTTCGTTGCTAGTTTGTCCTCGTTCGATTCTCCGCAAGAAAAGTGCTTCCAGACCGTGAAGGTATTGCCAGTGAAAGTTTAGAATAGTACCAGACCCCCTGGTTCGCTAGTTAGTTATAGTATAGTGAAATAAGCTAGTGAATAAGTTAGAATAGTATGAAACATTGCAGAACCGAAAAAATACAGTCCATTATGAATCACATCGATGCAGATTTGTGTTTGACTTTGGTGTAAAAGCCATTTGTCCCCCACATACTTAGTAAAGCTATTCTGGTTGATTGATAATGATGAATAAATATATGCTTTTTAGCATTAAGTCCGCCTCATGTACTATTTCATGCAAATTTTAAATAAATAAATAAATCTTCAGCAACCAATCAACTCATGTAATTCCGGAACTGTCCAAGTACAGGTAACTGATTAACTCGGCGTTCATAAATCACCGGGAGCAAATGTATCAGGCTAACCGATATAACTCAACCCGGGAGAGTAGAGCGAAGATACGATACTTCAAGGTCTCCAAGTATATTATGCTGCCTTGGTACTTTTGATGTGATTTACTAGGCCCTTCTTCACGTTTCTATAAAAAAACCGGTCAAGTGCGTGTCGGGCCACGAACAGTGTAGGATTCCGTAGTTTTTAAGTTTGATTAACCAAATTACCACACACCATTTTGTTTCACACTCCTTATAAATTAGTTTGTCCGTAAGTTCCATTGTTACACGTTTGTGAACACTGTTTTCCCCATCAAGTTGTTGAATGTCGACTTTTTTTTAATGTTATTATAGCATCGCTTTTACGCATATTGCCAGTGTCAAGTAAAACGATATTTCGTTTTTATTTAAGCAGCGTAAAAGTGAGTATTATGTAGTCTTCAAGTATAATATGTAAGTATCAAGTATATAAGTTATCAAGAATAATATGTCAGTCAAGTGAGTTACAGTAAAGTTATTCGAGTAAAGCGATGGCTACTTTACCAGAACATTTACAATGAAGTTTTGGAGTCAACCTGAAAGGTCGTGTTTTCGCACTGTTATTTTATTTCACTATACACGGGCACTGTAATAAACCTATATCAAACAAAATGCCACCAACTTCATTCAATATAACTTGAAAATACCCCAAAAAAATGAAATAAATTAAGAGCACCATACGCCTCTTCCAAGGTTCCCGCCAAAACTCGAATGTCGACTTGTACACAAGTTGGTGGGTGCATACGGAATACGAATTTCTCGAAAAAGGTTACATTGCGCTATTGCGTAATTCCATTAGAAGCTGTCATGTCACCCTGAGTCCTTTTTGTTGTGAATAGGTTTTGTTGTTATTTTCATGACCAATTCTTGAAAAAGTTGCGCTAACATTCTGTAGTCCTGGTCTCACTAACAAGTTTCGTGTGAATGTGTATATGTATATGTATATTCTCAAAAGATTCAGTTAAAATAATAATGTAGCACATTGCGATCTATTATCTGCGTCAGACGAAAAAACAAACAGACAGACATAGTTATATTAGAGCTCTGCCCATACCCCATATAGTATGAGGTGTTATGATAAGCTTGCACTCGCACGGTGACCGAGCTGACACAGCATTCGTGTTATTCCCGATCATCAAGACCGCCCGTGCGAGGATGTTATTGTCTACTTGTCTTAAGAGTTGTAGTTTTTAGTTACTCTTGCATCAATATCTGTAAGGTCTAGGCGTAAAATAAAGCTTCTGATTTCGTGTAATAGTTTGCGTTTTATTTTTAAAAAAGCATTTCGTCGCTCCCGAAATCTAAGTAGGTACATTCCGTGTTTTCCTTTTGAGGTACGGAACCCTAAAAAATATTACAATAGACACTGAACCCGATATTTAGCTATTCACTCAAGTTCAAACTCAAAAATTCATTTAATCACTTGGAAATAATAGAATTTGCTTGTGATAGGTCAAATTACAAATATAAAATTAAAGCGAATAACAACTGATACGTTGATTAATATGTCAAAGTAAACAAAATAAAATAAATAATAGTACAAAAATACTTAATAATAAAAATAGGTATCAACAGAGAATTTGGTTAGCCTAGACAGCTAAATTATAGCAACCAAGTCGGTATAAAATTTAATCTAAACTACATGGCCCAGCGGCTGGTGTAGATCGTAAGCGATCTGCTCGGTTAAGCACTACGGGCGCGGTCGGGTAGTGTGATGGGTGACCGCTAGTGGCAAATTAAATGCGCGTTTCCGTGCTTCGGAGGGCACGTTAAGCCGTCGGTCCCGGTTGCTATCGATGGATAGCAGTCGTTATACCTTGTCGGAGGCCTTATGGGCGGTTTGAAAACATCCGACAGTGGGTTGGCCACTAACCCACCCACCTCCACCAATCCGCATTGGAGCAGCGTGGTGGAGTAAGCTCCAGGCCTCCCCCCAAAAAGGGGAGAGACTCGTGCCCAGCAGTGGGACGTATAATGGGTTGCCATTATTATTATTTATATAATTTATACACAGACACCATTTTGTTTCGCATTTATAAATTGGTTTCTCCGTTACTAACATTGTTACACGTTTGTGAATAGTGTTTTAGCCTTACTTTGTCAAATTGTATACAAGTCGGTGTTAGATGGGTTTGAACACGGCATACAAATTACTCGAAAAAGGTCGTTGCGTAATTTCTTTAGAGGCTGTTACCCTATTACCGCGTCCTTTGCGTTAGTTGGGGACCTCGCAAGTTGCTTTGAATTCTGAAATCCTGGTATTGTAAAGACGTCAATCCGGATCGCTAATGGGATCTCACATGAATGATGTCTATAAAAGTATTTATTTGATGCCTCGATAACTATGTTATCCTGGTAAGTCATTTAGGTAGCACACGGTGAGGACGTGTAATTAAGGGGTAAAGTAGCCTGAATGACCTTGGCAAAACGGAGCTCAACGTATAGAATGGACACTTCGACGTCCCGCCCGATTTCCCCGCATCAACCAATCTGCTCCCCTCTTATGGGCGACAATTGGTATTTTCTACGTGCTGCGCACACAGGGGCACGTGGAAATACACGTCACCGATTGATGTCTGTCTGTATGTAATAGAGACCAAATTAAGCGTTTGTATGTAATTTGGGGAAGTGTCCGCGGTGTGCTGTAAGTGTATTAAAGGCATTAAACATCTACATGAAAATTTTACTGTTGATAAGTTGCCCTTCTCACTTCGGTAACGGATTTTTTTATGTAATGAAGGTGGCAAACTATCGTGCACTTCACAGTGATAACTGCAGCCTATAGACACCCACACAAAGACCAGAGGTCAAAGTGCAGATGCATTACCACCCGTGAGACCATAGCTGTTTAGTAAGAGCAAGATGACACAGATTGCAAGTCGAGGACTTGAACAGGTGAAAAAATATTTTTTTGGTTTTAAGTCTATGTGAAACTACAAGGTATTAGAAAAGAGGCGGTTTTCTACTTTACAAATTCTCAAAAATGTTCGCGCTCGAATATTTAGGCCAAGAAAAAATCACTCAACCTTATTTTCCACGCTGAGAATCATAAGAAACATTTCACAATCAACCGTGTCAAAGCGAAAATATCTTGTTTTCGCTATTGTACGCATTTTACACTGGGTGCAATCTTAATCTTACACTCTTACGGACCAAGTGCCTTTGTGAGTGTCTCAAACGGAGCTTCCAACTGAGAAGCGGAATGGGATGAAACGTTCCAAACGATTGGAGACATAGATACGCTTTTACAAATAGACCGCACAACAGATTTAATCCCAAAAAGCAAAGGTTAGATGGTAATGTATGGTCTCATAATAATCACAGAGACATAACAACTAAAGTGTGAGGGGTGGTAACGCATTTTGAACTTTGGTCTGTAAAGGCTTGGGTGTGGGTGTGTAAAGGCTGCATTCATCACTTAAAATTAATGTGAACAGTAATCATGTTTGCTATCTTCATTACGTTAAAAAAATATTAAGTATATATCGTAAGGATGTCGTTCCTCCCTTAATAATTATTTTTATTCTACTGATTATTCACAATCGCTACAAATTGCTTCATACGGAGCTTATATAGCAATTTAAGGGATTATGTGCCCTAAAAATGACAAAATGACAATCCGTTTCGTTCTAACAGACGGTAGATTTGAATAACAAAATTAGACAAAGATAATGCGGCCAAACCTGTAAAATACAATAATTTAGATGTCGAAAAGTCTGACCTGGTCGTACAAGATCCGCTTCCATTGTAATAGCGGGAACTGTCTGTGTTAGGTTGTCGAATATTTGTAGCACCACGAACACTACCAACACTACCAGTACCACCAACATAACCAACACCACCAACACCACCAACGCCACCAACACCACCAACGCTAGCAACGCTACCAACGCTACAAGCGCTACCAACGCTACCAACGCTACTAAGGCTACCAATGCTACCAACACCACCAACACCACCTACGCCACCAATATTATTAGAGCCACCAACGCCCTCAACACCACTACCATCGCCACTAACGCCGCCAAAACCACCAAACTCACAAAAAAAGAAGTTTGCACTTCAAGAAATGAGAGTTCGAACCGCCTAACTTTGCGTTACAAGATGCGTATGAACTGTCTATGTTAGGTTTTCAAACAAGTTGCGTTTCATTCCATTTATGTTGGCTCAGTTGAAAGCCTTTACGATAAACAATACCCACTAGATACCATAAGAAGTGGAAATCGTTCCTGTTTTGCGTCAAGTTATACAAAGCAGCACCTTTTTCGTGAAAACTGAACGCCATTTGCCAAGTATCGGATTTCGGCTATCTACTTTTCATCATTCAAGCACTTATTTTATCGGTGTAGTGTTTGTGCGGCTATCTGTTTCAATTCATAGGCAACGGTGTAAGGCAAATCAAAAAATAGGTACCTACCTATTTTCTAATTTACCGGAAACTAAGGCATTAGGGGAAAAAATCGAAAGTAGGTAATATACTCGTACAAAGTATGTATTGAATTTGCCATGAAAATTACTGACTAAAGGTGTCCACATAAAACTTCGATGCGATGCGATGCGTCGCCGCATCGCGGGAACGCGGTCAACTGAATCACATCGCAGCAACTCCTATCGCAAGTTTCTGCGATGCGTCGCATCGCGGGAACTCGGTCAACTGAATCGCATCGCAGCAACTCCTAGCGCAAGTTTCTGAGATGCGCCGCATCGCGGGAACTCGGTCAACTGGATCGCATCGCAGCAACTCCTTTCGCAAGTTTCTGCGATGCGCCGCATCGCGGGAACTCGGTCAACTGAATCGCATCGCAGCAACTCCCATTGCAAGTTTCTGCGATGCGCCGCATCGCGGGAACTCAATCGCATCGCAGCAACTCCCATCGCAAGTTTCTGCGATGCGCCGCATCGCGGGAACTCAATCGCATCGCAGCAACTCCCATCGCAAGTTTCTGCGATGCGCCGCATCGCGGGAACTCGGTCAACTGAATCGCATCGCAGCAACTCCTAGCGCAAGTTTCTGAGATGCGCCGCATCGCGGGAACTCGGTCAACTGGATCGCATCGCAGCAACTCCTTTCGCAAGTTTCTGCGATGCGCCGCATCGCGGGAACTCGGTCAACTGAATCGCATCGCAGCAACTCCTATCGCAAGTTTCTGCGATGCGCCGCATCGCGGGAACTCGGTCAACTGAATCGCATCGCAGCAACTCCTATCGCTAGTTTCTGCGATGCGCCGCATCGCGGGAACTCGGTCAACTGAATCGCATCGCTGCAACTCCTATCGCAAGTTTCTGCGATGCGCCGCATCGCGGGAACTCGGTCAACTGAATCGCATCGCAGCAACTCCTATCGCTAGTTTCTGCGATGCGCCGCATCGCGGGAACTCGGTCAACTGAATCGCATCGCAGCAACTCCCATCGCAAGTTTCTGCGATGCGGCGTCGCATCGCATCGCATCGCATCGCAGTTTTGTGTGAACGCCCTAAACTGGCGACTGTTTGGTCGAGATGAGGGTTTCTCAAATTATTGCCGAAGTCACGCACTTTTTGGTTAAAATACGGCACCCAAAGAAGTTTTCTTTTTATGTTACAAAGGTGGCCATCATGCATGCAGTTCACATCGATGTTAAGTGATAACTGCAGCCTAAAGACACCCACAGAAAGATCAGAGGTCAAAATGCAGATGCGTTACCACCCTGAGACCTTAGATGTTGTGTCTCTGTGGTAGTTATTACGGGGCCATACATACTAACCGGAACACGATAGTGCTGAACACTACCATTAAGCTGCAGATAAATTAGGTAATGCGTTGGTGACTACGCCCGCGAGCTCCGTCAATGGAGCTCTACCACCAGTAAAAGTTTCTTTCTCCTATTCTTCACCCAACAGGCATATACTTTACACCGAGAGTGTTTGTGCCCTTTAAAAATTACAAAGGGCAATCTGTTTCACTCTCTGGTGGTAGATTTGAATAACAAAATGAGACACAGATAATCCGACCGAATCTGAAGGCTGAGTACAATAATTTAGAGATCGAACAGCTTGACCTTGTCGTACAAGATGCGGTTCCATTAAAATAACTCGAACGGGCTTCGAACGTTTGTTGAGTTTCATCCCATTCCGCCTTACTTCACGTAGTTGAAGGCTTATAATATGAAAAACATTATTTACTAGATAAAGCATATTTACAAAAAATACCTATTCCAAAAATCACAGCATTAATAACTTTATCACTGGTGGCAGAGTTCGAATGTAGGAGCTCGAGGGCGTAAGCACCACCGCATTACCTAATTTGTCTGCCGCTATGGTAGTGTCCAGCACTATCGTGTTCCGGTTAGATGGTTATATATGGCCCCGTAATAACTACCACAGAAACATCACGTCTTAAAAGATCCGGACGATGAGACCACGTTGGCCATCGCCGCTATGAACAATCATTTACAGAATCACACTGCACAAACCGCTAACAATACAACGCGCCGACGCGTTTCGCACCGCGCCCGCCCCTGATCCCGACCCTATCTCCGGCCCCGCCAGGCCGATGACATTCCGGTTATCACCAACCGAATGGAGTAGAGCGAAAGTTGCACCGCCCATAATCGCATATGTCTCATATGTCCCTCCGCAACGCCCTAAGCCGAGGCACGGACCCGCATGGGTCACCCTTAGGCAGTTGCGCTAACTTTTTTGCTAGGCTGGAGCGCCTTCTGCGCTCGCCGATTGCCAGGTGAAGTAGACTAGTGCCGTCTCGAGACAGGCCGCCTACACAAAGCCAGAACTAAAAAAAAAAAAAAAAAAAAAAACCACAGAAACATGACAACTTAGGTCTCAGAGGTGGCAACACGTCTGCATTCTTGAGCTCTGGTTTCTGGCTGCAGGCATCACTTAACATCAATGTGATCTGCATGCTCGTTTGCCACCTTCCTTACATACTAATTAAATAAATAAATAACACCAAGGTACTGATAAAGTTTTCCAAAGGATAAACCTTGGTGTTATTTATTTTTGGCCATGAACGATTAAAGGAACAGTTCTTAATTGACGAGAATCGCACCAAGCGTTCCGAACGAACAGTTCGCTTAATAGAAAATGTAAGTTATCACACCAGTGAGGCCATTTCGCGAGATTGAAACTGAAAGGCTGAATCTAAAAACCTCCAGAGGGCGATGGTTATAGCGAATGTCATTTATATACAGCTTTCGAATAAAATTTTTGCTATTTCGTTTAAGTTATTGCGAATGGAGATTTTGACTTTCCTCAAAGTATTTTTATACCATTGATGAAGAAGCTCCAATGATGAGGCTCTTATAACTGCCAGTGAATAACAAAGAAAGTCTCCTCTTTTTCTGAACTCTTTGTATCAGTAGAATGAACCCACAGAATAATTATTAAATAAATCGTTCTAAATTGACGACAATCGCACAAAGCGTTATGAATGAACAGTTCGCTTAATAGAAAATGTAAGTTATCACACCGGTGAGGCCACTTCGCGAGATTGAAACTGAAGGGCTGAATCTAAAAACCCCCAGAGGACGATGGTTACAGAGAATGTCATTCATCGATTTCGAATGGAATAGGATTTTGTGTAGTTTTCGAATATAATTTTTACTATTACATTTAAAATTATTGCGAACGGAGATTTTGACTTTCTTCAAAAAATTTTTATACCATTAATAACGAAGCTCCAGTAGCTCAAAGGCGTAATCACCACCGTATTGCTAAGGGTCGTTACATCTACAATAGTCATTGTGTGAACGATTAAAGGAACAGTTCTAAATTGACGAGAATCGCACCAACCGTTCCGAACGAACTGTTCGCTTAATATAAAATGTAAGTTATCACACCAGTCAGGCCATTTCGCGGGATTGAAACTGAAAGGTTGAATCTAAAAATCTCCAGGGGACCAAAGTTACATTGACTAGAAGCTTTCCAACAGAATTTTATTATTTCAATTGATTCTTTGCGAGTGGAGAATTATTAGGGTTCCGTAGTAAACAAGGAACCCTTATAGTTTCGCCATTTCCATCTGTCTGGCTGTCTGTCTATCTGTCCGTCCTCGGGTTAGTGCAAAAACGATTGTTACTAAAGACTTGACATAAGTATATACCTTAATTACGCAAAGTGGTAGAATAAAAACACGAAAAAAAAATTTGGAGGTTTAATAGGTTAATATTTGGAGAAAAAATATTATGTAGGGGAGGTAGATACCCCTACATGTAACGCACGGACATTTTTTTTAGATTTCGTGTTCTGTATAGTGTGGGATATTTTTGGATAGGTCTTTAAAAAATGTTTGGGGTGTGCAAAGATCATTTTTCGATTAAGTTAACTGTTCGTGACTTATTAAATTAAGCTTTAAAGTGCCAATTTTCGTTAGAGTCAAGTGTCCTCTCCTGTCCTGCCTCTACCAACTAAACGGTTGTTGATAGTTATAATTCAAACGCTACGGCAATAGTAGCTACATATAACGAAATTAAAAGGAAAACTATCACACTTAAGTTGGCTTTACAAGTTTGCGAGTAATAGTCGACCAAATGAATTTTACTCGAAAATTTTTAACTAATCCATAGAATTTTTTTTTACATTACATTATGCGAAACTAAACACTATGGAACCCTACACTGCGCGTGGCCCGACACGCACTTGACCGGATTTTTTTGTAATATTGTTTTTTGTACCACTGGCACAGCTCCAGTGACGCTCGAGGTCGTAATCACCACCACATTACCAATGGTAATGCTCAGCAATTGTCGACAATGTCATTTTTGGCATACAAACGTAACGTAAAAACGTAACTTCACGCCTGTAATCCCCGAAGAGGTAGGCAGAGGTAAATGCCCACAATTCGCCGGTTACGTTTTGGCCCATGTAACAGGTGGCGAGCCTGTTGACATCTCCGGGCACATTACTAGACTTCGAGGTACTGGGAAATTGCCAGAAAATGGAAAAATCCCAATAGAACCTGAGATCAAGGACTTTACACCATTATCCCTGATGACCCCCTACCCGGGAATCGAACCCAGGACCTCAGCGTAGTAGTAGTGGCCTGCTACCACTAGGCTACCGAGGTAGTTTAAGTTTAAATTCAATTACACTTAAATTACATAAACATTCAATCTCTTGAGTAAAATTGGACTGACATTTGTTTTAAACCATTCATAACACTACATAAATCACTGATAAAGGTACCCAAACTATAAAGGGCAGGAAGTATAAAGTAAACTGTTCTAAATGGACGACAATCGCACCAAACGTTCCGAACGAACTGTCGCTTAATAGAAAATCTAGGTAATCACACCAGAGACGGCTTTCAGAGAGATTGAAGCTGAAAGACTAAATCAAAGACCTCCAGAGGGAATGGTTACAGAGAATTTCATTTACTAGAACCAATTCATTCCAATTCATTTATACATATGTAAAGAAATACTATTTCTTTCTTCGCACTCTGTGTGTTTACTTACCATGAAGTTTGGTTATAGTTTTTAACTTTTTAATTGTCTGATTTTAAAGAAGAAACGAATTCAGAATGTCAGATGACAGATTTAAAATACGAGTTGATTGACAATTGGATAATCAATGAAAATTTTAATATTATATTGTTTTATGTTTTAAAAGTGAAAGAATAAACTTTCATTGTCGTTTCTTCTTTACAGGTTTGAGTTCATATTGTTTTATATTACCTAAATAAAATAGTCTCTGTATAAAAAAAACTAACAATAAATCTTCTTTACAGCAACACAAGGTTTATTTCTTTCATGTAGTAAAACAGACTTATAAAACGACAATTTTGTTTATAAAAAGATGCAAATGGAGCAGTTACGTTTTGAATTCACGATTTTACCGGCGAATGATGGAAAATCTAATATTTGTTGTGTAACCTCAATCACAACTAAAGATGAAAAAAAATTTGCTATACCAGAGGAATTACAGTCTGTTGGATTTCACGAAGAATTAATTGAGACAGCTGTGTACAACAAAGTAAAAAATAGTTTAAAGAAAAGACATCAGACACGAAGAGTTTGGATAACTATGACAGATAAATTACGAGAAATTTACATAGATGCTGATGGTAACTTACAATTTGGAGAACAATATCTGGAGGAAATTGAACATAACCGAGCATCTGAAGAACAAATTAGAGATTCGAATTTATTGGAAGAAATGTTTACAAAGTTAATAGAAAATACACATGATTTAAAAAAACAGAATCTGAAATATGTCGCAGAGAAGTTTGTGATTGAGAAATTTACGAGCAAAAACTCGAATGCAAGGCAATGGATTGACATTTTTGAGAGAGAATGTTCTCGCTTTGGTATTATGAAAGATGAACAAAAAATTGAGATTCTCCGACTATTTATGGATAAAAGTTGTGTTGATTGGTACAGCTCAATGATTATAAAATTAACACTCAACTCAGAGTGGATAGTTTGGAAAGAAAAGTTGTGCGAGTCATTTGCAAACCAAAACTGGAACCAAGTGACCTATGCATTGTTATTTAAATATAAGGATGGTTCATTAGTGGACTATGCCATTAAAAAGGAAAAACTTTTATTGGACATGAGAAATTCAATTGATACAGGTACACTGGTGGATCTGATAGCGGTAGGTTTGCCAGGTTTTGTATTAGAGAAGATAAATAGAGAAGCAATGAACGATATAGTATGTTTATTCAATGAGGTGAGAAAGTATGAACATTTGGTAAATAAAAATAGGAATGGAACGTACAGAAAGTATGAAAATCAAATGATAAATATTACAAATGAAGGACGTTATCCATGCAAAATATGCGTAAAATTAAATAAAGGGGTTCGCTATCATTCCGAAGCTGCATGCTGGTTTAGAGTTAGAGAAGATGATAAATTAAATAAAAGATATATTAAACATGTAAATAATTCAGTGATTGAAGCAGAGTTAAATGAAACAGAACAAAAAAACTAGTAGTGACACCATTAATTAAGATCAAACTACTGTTAAATAATAAATTAGAAATTTATGGAGTATACGATTCAGGTTCAAATGTATCTCTAATTAATTCCAAATTACTAAAACTAAATACAAAAGGACATAACTCGAATGAAGAAAATATAGTAACAATTAATGGTGTCCAAAAAACAAGTGGTTTGACAAATTTAAAAATAAAAATTTTTGAAATAGAAGAAAATGTGGATGTGTACATCATTGACGAACACAAATTCAGATATGATTTCTTAATAGGATTAGATATGATAAAGAAATACAAGCTAGTACAAAATGAGGAGTTAAAAATAACTCAGAAACAATACTTACATGAAAAGAATAGTAAAAAAATGGAGAAAAAGATAGACGAAGGTGAAAATGAAGGTAATAAATATGAAAACGAAAACAAAATTAATTTTAATGAACATATCAAAGAGGAGGAATTTGAAATAAAGGTTAGTCATTTAGATGATGATAAAAGGGAAGAAATAAATAAGCTAATACAACAATATCAATCAGTTTTTGCCAAAAACAAGTATGACGTGGGAAAGGTTAAAGGATATGAAGCAAGAATAGATTTATTAATGGATAAATACTGCAGCAAGAGGCCATACAGATGCACTATAGAAGACAAAAAAGAGATAGCAGAACAAATAGCCGAATTATTGGATAATGCGCTTATAGAAGAATCTTATAGTCCATTCGCAGCACCAGTAACTTTGACATTTAAAAAGGAAGAAAATAAAAAATCAAGGCTCTGTATAGACTTCAGGGATTTAAATAAAATTGTAGTTCCTCAGGCTCAACCCTTCCCATTAATTGACGATTTAATGACAAAAACAAGAAAAAGGCAATATATTTAGAATGCTTAGCTATTAAAGAAGCACTAAGATATTGGCAGTACTGGCTGATAGGTAAATCGTTTACAGTCTACACAGACCATAAACCATTAGAAAACATGAACTTAAAAGCTAGAACAGACGAAGAACTAGGTGATTTGACTTATTACCTTTCACAATATGATTTTAAAATCAAATATTCCCCTGGAAAAGATAATTTAGAAGCGGACTGTTTAAGTCGGAATCCTGTATTAGAACCAGAGGATAATCTAGAAGAACAACTGAAAGTTGTGAACTTAATTACATTAGAAGATATTGTAATAGATCAGAATCAAAATAAAGAAATACAGAGAAACAATAATAAAATAATCAAAAAACACAATTTATACTTCAAAAGAATTAGGAACAAAGAGAAAATAATAATAACAGAAGAATTCAGTATTAAATTTATAAAGCGAATACATGAAGATCTATGTCACATTGGAGTGGGACAAATGCTAAAGACTATTAGTTCACTGTACGCAACAAAAAATTTAACGAAAAATATTAAAAATGTTTGTAGGAATTGTGAAATTTGCATAAAAAACAAAACAAGAGGACAACACAAATATGGATTAATGTCATATTTAGGCCCAGCGACAAGACCCTTTGAAATAGTATCAATAGACACAATTGGAGGTTTTGGTGGTTCTAGATCAACCAAGAAATACATACATCTTTTAGTGGACCACTTCACTAGATATGCATTTATTATAACATCAAAAACCCAGGGTGCACATGACTTTATAAAGCTAATAAATAAGGTCGCTGAAACCGAAGAGATTGGGATGCTCCTTACCGACCAGTATCCTGGAATAAACTCTAAAGAATTCAAGAAGTTCCTTACTGACAAACAAATAACAATAATTTTTACAGCAGTGAATGCACCGTTTTCTAATGGCCTAAATGAAAGGTTGAATCAAACGATAGTTAACAAAATTAGATGCAAAATCAATGAAGATGGAGAAAACAGAGCGTGGACTACAATAGCACATGAATGTGTAGAAAAATACAATCAGACTAACCACTCAGTAACTGGCTATGCACCATGTTATTTGCTATACGGAACAGATGTTAAGGTTTTACCAAAAGAACTACAACAAGGAGGTATAAATAGTGACTGGATCGGAGATAAGAAAACAGCGCTTAATAATACCTTGAAATCACATTACTATAACAAAATGAGGTATGATAGGAATAGAAAACAAAGAGAATTCAGTGTGGGAGATCTAGTATATATAGAAAATGGGAATAAACTAAATAGGAAAAAGCTAGATGAATTGAGAATTGGACCATATAAAATAATTAAAAAGAAATCCAATACAATTTACGAGATAGATACAGGACATAGAAAAACAGAGTCAAATCTTTTTCATATCACAAAACTAATTCCAGTACAGATAACAGAGGATGAAGGTAATAAATATGAAAACGAAAACAAAATTAATTTTAATGAACATATCAAAGAGGAGGAATTTGAAATAAAGGTTAGTCATTTAGATGATGATAAAAGGGAAGAAATAAATAAGCTAATACAACAATATCAATCAGTTTTTTTCATATCACAAAACTAATTCCAGTACAGATAACAGAGGATGAGAATGTGCAAGTATCAAATGGAGAACTGGAGTGAAAATTCACGGGTGAATTTTCTTCCCCATGGGGGGAGATGTAAAGAAATACTATTTCTTTCTTCGCACTCTGTGTGTTTACTTACCATGAAGTTTGGTTATAGTTTTTAACTTTTTAATTGTCTGATTTTAAAGAAGAAACGAATTCAGAATGTCAGATGACAGATTTAAAATACGAGTTGATTGACAATTGGATAATCAATGAAAATTTTAATATTATATTGTTTTATGTTTTAAAAGTGAAAGAATAAACTTTCATTGTCGTTTCTTCTTTACAGGTTTGAGTTCATATTGTTTTATATTACCTAAATAAAATAGTCTCTGTATAAAAAAAACTAACAATAAATCTTCTTTACAGCAACACAAGGTTTATTTCTTTCATGTAGTAAAACAGACTTATACATATAATAAAGCAGTAAAACCCGCGTGTCTGTACATTGTATATATTTACAAAAAATCAATTGGGGGCGATGTTAAAATAGGATAATGAACACTTTTCAATGATTCTTAAATTTTTTTCTGTCTGTTTGTCCATTTGTCCAGGCTAATCTCCGAAGATACTGGACGGATTCGAATGAAACTTTTTGTGGTGTATAGATACTAAGCCTGGCCAACATTTAGGCTACTTTTTACTGCGGGAAAATCACTCATTCCCACGGGAAACTCTACATTTAATTTCATTTTCCTATACAATATCAAACCTTTGACACATTATTTCATTGTGAGGCAATACGAAGTTTGCCGGGTCAGCTAGTCTATAATATAAAAATAAGTCGGGTTTTCCTTCCCGACGCTATATTTCTAGAACGCACGAACCGATTTCCACGGTTTTGCATTCGTTGGAAAGGTCTCGGGCTCCGTGAGCAATGAAAATTCAGGAAAAAATATTTATAAAACGACATCCACGCGGGCGAAGCCGCGGGCAACAGATAGTTTTTTATAAATTTTGTTCAGTATCTACCCGGACGTAGTGGTGGGCACAGCGAGTATAATATAATTCTTAAATAAAAGTAAGCCTAAGTAACTTCTTATTACATAAGCTATCTGCCAGTGAAAGTCCTATCAACATCGGTAAAGCCGATCCCGAGATTAGCCGGATCAAACAAACAGACAGACAAAAGTTGTAAAAATGATGTTTTAGTATATGTACCGTGTACACATACATATGCATTAAGCATTAGAAAGTGGTTATTTTTATATTACAAACGGACACTTCAATTTTTTTAAATTTGTATAGATGTATAGATTTTGTTAGAACCATTGCGAATGAAAATTTTAACTTTCTTCTATTTAAGTAATTTTTTTTATACAGTTGGCAAACAAGCATGCTTTTCACATGGATGTTAAGTGATGACTGCAGTCTATAGACATCTACGCAAAACCTGAGGTCAAAAGGCAGATGTGTTGCCACCCTTGAGACCTCAGTTGTCATGTCTCTGTGATAGTTATTACGGGGCCATACATTACCATCCAACCGGAACACGATAGTGCTGAACAATACCATTATCACAACGTTAATATTCTAGTTTTCACTTCGGAGTGTAACCTGTTATTTTTTTTGGGTTCCGTAGTAAACAAGGAACCCTTATAGTTTCGCCATGTCCGTCTGTCTGTCTGTCCGTCCGCGGTTTAGCGCTAAATCTATTATATTGGTACTAGAGACTTGAAATTTGACACAAGTATACACCTTAGTCACGCCGACAAAATGGTAGGATTAAAACGCGCGGTTTATTTTTCGGAAAGTCACATATAACGAAATTAAAAGGAAAACTATCACACTTACGTTGGCTTTACAAGTTTACGAGTAATAATTGACCAAATGTATTTTACTCGAAAATATTAAACAACTCCATAGAAAATGTTCATTTACTTTTTCATTACATTATTCAACCCTTAAAACTACGGAGCCCTATACTGCGCGTGTTCCGACACGCACTTGAGCGGATTTTTTCCCCTGATAATAATATAATAATAATAAACTATACTATCACTCCATAGGCCCAGCCAGCTAGTCCCCCCAGTTCACCCACATAGCCCAAAGTTCTGCGGGGTCTGTCTGTGTCTATATTAACTATTGATGCAGTCAGAGAGAGGTCCCGCCGAATAAAACCCATTACAAAGTAGATCAAAATTCTCGAAAGGGCCTCTACGTGTTGGACCCCCCATGTCCCCGCGCAAGCCTGACAAAGGTCCGGGGTTCAAATTGAACCCCGTGCTGACATATTATTAATAATTAAATACGCTTACACTCACAGCCCCACATTAGGTATAAACCTGCGTCGTGGGTGCCGTTGTACACATACAACACATACACTAACACTCAGACCCGAAACCAATATCTGTAGGCCATACTAATATTTGTCCCGGTGCGGGGATCGAACCCGCGACCCTTCGAATCAAACGGTCGTCTCACACCCCTGGACTAACCGGGTCGTCAATGTCGTCATGATATCAATACCTACGCAACTACCAACTTTTGCCGTATGCATAAATGAGTAGCCATCCATTTTATTATGCCAATGCGGTTTTTTTCTTCGATAATAAATGACCTTATCGATTCTTCGGGATGCTTACTATTATGCGGTAAAATACCTACCTATGCATAATTTATTGTTTTAAAAATTAAAGTTAAGGCTGTAAACTTATGATAAACAAAAATACTTCTTTCCACTTTTAGGACTTAAAATGTATCTTAAGATAAAACAAAGCATAATAAAAATACGTAACTTCACGCATGTAATCCCCGAAGGGGTAGGCAGAGGTAAATGCATGCATTCAAGCATACATGCAAACACCCACGATTCGCCGGTTACGTTTTGGCCCATGTAACAGGTGGTGAGCCTGTTGACATCTCCGGGCACATTACCAAACTTTCAGGTACTGGGAAATTTCCAGAAAATGGAAAAATCCCAATAGAACCAGAGATAAAGGCTTTTTCACCATTACCTCTGATAACCCCCTACCCGGGAATCGAACCCAGGACCTCAGCGTAGTAGTAGTGGCCTGCTACCCCTAGGCTACCGAGGCAGTTAATAAAAATAAATTCAATAAGAGTTCGATTACTCTTAGAAATAACGAATACGAACCTTCGAGCCAAATGAACACAATGAACCGACACTTAGGGCGCTGAATAAGTAAAGGTTAGTAAGCGATCAGATTAAGTTTGGACCCAACTTATGGACCATTTCACGCAAAACCTTCCAAAATAATTAATTCTGGTAAGAATTTTATTCATGACTGTATAACAATAATAATAAGGAAATTAAATATCTTGATATGGCTCACGAGATTGTCGCCATGTGGGATGTGGATTTGGCCATCATTGTGCCGATAGTCGTCACGGTCAACGGGTTGATAGCAAAGAGCCTCGACCAACATCTCAAGAGGCTCAAGTTAGGAAATTGGATCAAGGGCGAAGACAGGAGGCAATACAGAAGGCGGTACTCCTCGGCACGGTACGTATAGTGAGGAGGTTCCTGTCTCTGTGACCCTAACCACCGACGGCTTGGACCCTGTTCCCGCTGTTCCCACACTATTTTTTAATTTTTTATATACATTAGCTTTTTTTAGTAACTTATATATGTTAAAAAAATATTCAATATGTACAGGAATAAATGAGTGGAATAACTATAATAATAATGGCAACCCTCGAAAAGTCCCACTGCTGGGCACGAGTCTCTCCCCTTTTTGGGAGGAGGCCTGGAGCTTACTCCACCACGCTGCAATGCGGGTTGGTAGAGATACGGGTTAGTGGCCAACCCGCTGTCGGATATTTTCAAACCATAAGGCCTCCGACAATGTTTAACGACTGCTATATATCGATAGCAACCGGGACCGACGGCTTAACGTGCCCTCCGAAGCTCCGTCTCGCACAACCGAGTAGATCTTGCGATCTGCTCTGTCAATTGTGAGCTGTAGTAGCTACTAACTTAAAGAATTAACTGTCTCTATTATTTGAAGTAAAACAATTTTTTTTTTATCATTGAACATATATATATTTTTTGTTTATGTAATAAAAGTGGCAAACAAGCGTGCAGTTCACATTGATGTTAAGTGATGACTGCAGCCTATAGACACCCACACAATGACCAGAGGTCAAAATGCAAATGCGCTGCCACTCCTGAGGCATTAGGTGTTATGCCTCTGTGCCGGAAATTACAGAGCCGTTCATTACCACCTGACCGAAACATGATAGTGCTGAACACTACCATTTAACGGCAAGTATATTAGGTAATGCGGTGGTGCCTACGCCCGCGAGCTCCATCACTGGAGTTCTACCGCCAGTAGATTAATCCCTACTAATATTATTTTCCACTTTTGCGACTATACTTAAACAACAACTAGGCAAAAGAATACTTCTACACAAGTTCGATTACTTTGTGCAATCATGAATGACCTTCTTAATATTCCATTGGGCCAAATGAACACAACGAACCGACCCTTAGGGCGCTGAATAAATGAAGGTTAATAAGCGATCTGATTTAGTTTGGACCCAGCTTAAGGCCCATCTCACACAAAACCTTCAAAAATACCACATTTTCGTAAGCATTTCCTTTAAGAGCTGTTGTAGCTACTACGTAATTTTTTTTTTTTATGTAATGGGCTTGGCAAACAAGCATGCAGTAGTGCAACAATATTAGAGAGCCACCACGTATTGCATGTGTTCTACTGAACGAACTACCAACCTGGTGCCTGCTGAAATTGAATATTAATTCATGGGATTTCAACCAATGTTCTGTAAAACAACTGATGACTGCAGCCTATAGACACCCACATGAAGACCAAGGTCAAAATGCAGATGCCATAGAGCAACACGGGCCACGGGAGTAGCCATATGCAGGCTTTCCCTTCTGTCAAAGCACAAGACTAAATGGCCCTGTGCCTGTCGCCCATTTATTTAAATGTGTGCTTGAAATTGTTAATGTATTTTAGTTACAAGTCAAGGTGTGAGTTTCGTAGTAATAGACGACTTTGTAGTGCGGTAATAAACGCTATGGCTACTCCCCTCCGGTCCGCTACGACCTGTGGGCCGAGTTGCTCTAAGAATGTTACCACCAGAAGGTAACAGGAGTTACTGGTGGTAGCATTACCTAATCTTTCTGCCACTAAATGGTAGTGTTCAGCAGTAGCGGACTAAGGTTATCAGGGGCCCCGAGCGGCATTTGGCACTTTGAGGCCCAGTACTGTGACGCACGAGCAAAGCAAGGTCGTGAACTGAGTTTTTACTGGCGGTAGGGCTCCAGTGATGGAGCTCGCGGGCGAAGGCGCCACCGCATTACCTAATATACTTGCCGCTAAATGGTAGTGTTCAGCACTATCGTGTTCCGGTCAGGTGGTGATGTACAGCCCTGTAATTTCCTCATATAATAGGCCTCAGGAGTGGTAACACATCTGCATTTTGACCTTGGTCTTAGTGTAAGTGTCTATATAGGCTGTAGTCATCACTTAACATCAATGTGAACTACATGCTTGTTAGCCACTTCCATTACATAAAAAAAGAAGTAAAATTAGCCCCCCCCCCCCGCCCACGCATATATTGCCCCCCCCCCGTATGATTAATACGGTATATAGATTCTAAAATACACATCGAGAAAGCGCGAGCAAAAAAAAGCGACATTTCTCTCCGTAAGCTGTACAAATCTATCATGATTCCCAGCGACCAGTAGAACTTTGGAGGTCCCCATAACCGGAGACCCGTGGCCGCGTGGCACAGTTCAAATATCACACATACACAATAATACAAACGTCACACTCACACAAACATGCGCATCGACGAGGCCTGAAGCGGTTCTCGCGGTGCTGCAGTACTGACTCACTCGCTACATCGAGCGTCGATGCGCATGTTTGTGTTAGTGTGCAGTTTCGAACGTTTTATACGTAGTTTCCATACTGTTCATATTTGTACTGTGCCCGTGGTGGACCGCCCCTGCCCCAAACCCCTCCGCCCTTAGTCCGCCACTGGTGTTCAGCACTATCGTGTTCCAGTTAGATGGTAATGTATGGCCCCGCAAAAACTATCACAGGCAGAGAGACATAATGACTTAGGTATCAGGGGTGGCAACGCGATTGCATTGTGTCCTCTGGTCTTTGCGTAGATGTCTAAAGACTGCAGTCATCACTTAACATCTATGTGAACTGCACGCATGTTTGCCACCTTGTCACAAAAAAAGGAGAAATAAGTATACAAATTTCTAAAAAAAGCCGCCCACCTAAATACGTGTCACAATGAACCCAAACACTTGGAGTATTGAATAAATAATGATTATGCGATCGATAACCTAGTGAGGACCTATCTTTATAATGGACATTCTAATAGGTTAGGATCCCACTGCTGAATAATTTCGTTCATCCAGATATGCTACAAGCTTTATTTTTACGCATATTTATAATCTAGAGATTGTATATCCTCTAGGTTGCCTATAAAAAAATAACAAACACAGAGTGTTGCTCATTTAATCAAAATCCTTATATTTTATACAAATGGGAATTAAAGTAGAATATATACCTACAGATAATGTGAACGTCCATGGCATATGCATATATTATTATAAATACACATGCAAATACTTATCAACCGCTTATTATCGTGATATAAAATAACACCCGCAAACCATATAATAACACCCATAAATAAATATTATCAGCCCTACCGTTGCACCCACATAAACACTTGAAACAAATATCTGTAGGCCGTACAAATATTTAATCCGGTGCGCAATTGAACCTGTGACTCTCAAATCAAGCTTTAACGTACCGCTAGATTAAGGTCGCCTAAAAATAATCGACTTACTTTCTAAACCTCGGACTAACTTATTCTAGAACCAAATTTTATTTATAACAACCTACCCAGTATTGAATAAATAAAGATTTAACAATCGATAACCTAGTGCGGACCCACTTTAATAATAGGCATCTATATTGAGTCGTCTGAAATAACAGGTGGTTAAAATTGGAACATCAATATTCATTTCTGTTCGGGGAAGTTGTCTAGACTCCGATAATTGTAAACACGGGGGGAGTCCGGGAGAGTTGAACTCTCATTTTCATAGTCAAGTATAAAATCGCTACTGCCACCATAGAGCAACGCGGCCCTCCGGTCGCGGCGAACCGGAGGCAGAGAATATGTAATAATACTACGTATAGAATGGACACTTCGACGTCCCGCCCGATTTGCACACATACACAACCCCTTCCTCTCTTATGGGCGACGGTTGGTATTTAGCCATAGCGTGTATTACCGATGCAAAACAGTCTGTCATTTTTTGCGTGGGGAAATGCGTGCGACACACACGCATACTACAAAAATCGTCTATTACTACGAAACTCACACCTTGACTTTAACAACATAGAGAAACTATTTCACGCACACATTAAAACATCTAGGCGACAGGTATAGGCCCATTTGGGCTTGTACTTTGACAGAGGGGAAAGCCTGCATATGGCTACTCCCGTCCGGTGTTGCTCTATGACTGCCACCACAAGGCAATGCAATTATAGCGCGGTGAGAGGCTGGTGACCTGTATCACAAGTTAGTCATTGTCTCATTTATTTCAGGCACCAGTCCTCTCCAATTCAAGATCATGAGGACTATATTTATGTTTTTATCATTCGTAACTCATACTCACACTTTGGTAAAGAGGCAAATATATTGATTTTTATTTAAAAAATGTAAAGGAAACATTCGACAATCAGGTGTGGACTTTAACTCAGTTGGGAGAGCGGCTGGACTAGATATACCAGTGGACGCGGGTTCAAGACCCGTCTGAAATCAAATTTTTCCTTAAAAAATATTTCACTCGCATGTGCTATTGCGAAAAAATATATATTAAAACAATTATTAAGGGTAACAACATAGAGCAACACGGGCCACTGGCCGCGGCGGACTGGAGGGGAGTAGCAATAGCGTTTATTACCGATGCAAAACAGTCTGTCATTTTTTGCGGGGGGAAATGTGTTCAACACACACGCACACTACAAAAACCGTCTATTACTACGACACTCACCTTGACTTTAACAAAATACAGTAACAATTTCACGCACACATTGAAACATCTAGGTATAGGCCCATTTGTACTTTGACAGAGGGGAAAAGCCTGCATATGGCTACTCCCCTCCGGTGTTGCTCTATGGGTAAAAAGGACTTCTTTACGATATTTAATAAACTGAAACGTTTGTTGTATCGGTTGTCTAACAGGCATTGTTGGCAATAGATATCGCTACTGCCTCCCCAAGGCAATGCAATGAACGTGAAGTAAAAATTCGACAATTAGGTGTGGACTTCGGTAGCTCAGTTGGGAGAGCGACTGGATTAGAGATCCCTAGTCTCAACCCTTGGACTCAGTGGCAGCGGGTTCTAGCCCCACCTGAAGTCAATTTTATCTTTTGATTTTTTTTAAAATTTAACGAGTTTGCTCCAAATATTCAGGTTGTTTCGGATGCCTCTCTCCACTTGTTAGGTGCTCCCCTCCTGGATGAGTCAGTGCCGACTTTTGTGACAGAACAAAAACAAAAATTGGCCAGCGCTACAGAACGACTTTTAAAAATATCCCCGCATGTGGCTTTGTGTATAATTAAGTTTTGTCTTTTTGTTCCCCAATGTATGTATGTTCTTAGATGCTCACATCTGTGGAAGTTTGAGGACCTGTTACTGGACATGGATGGTATTATTGTTCAACTTTTGTCTAAAGTTTTAAACTGTCATCTTTCGATAGGAGCTTGGGCTCAGGCAGCGCTTCCTGTTCGTTTTGGGGGGCTTGGTGTAAGAAGTGTGTCCGCTGTCTCTTTGCCCGCGTTTTTAGCTTCTGCGCATAGTTGTAAGAGACTCGTCGATCGCATTTTGCGCTATTCACCTTTTAGTACTGAAGTGGCTCACCTTCCAGAGGCGTTATCTTTGTGGAGTTCTCGCAGTGGCGGTGAGATCCCCGAAACCTTATTTTCGCAGAGACAGTGGGACGAGCCCATGTGCAGGCTGGCACAGGAAAGGTTACTGGCGGAAAGTGCCAATACTGTTGACCGAGCTCGGCTGCTTGCTTCTTTTGAAAGAGAATCGGGTTTGTGGCTCAATGCGATCCCTTCGGTCAACGTGGGCACATTTTTAGACCGTCACACTCTGACCTTAGCGGTGAGTCTTCGGCTTGGTCTCAGATCGATCCAGCCTCACATGTGCCGCTGCGGTTGTCAGGTGGACGGGCTTGGTCATCATGGCCTTTCGTGCCAGAGGAGTGCTGGTCGAATACCACGCCACTCCGCTCTGAATGACGTGATTCGTCGGGCACTTGTCTCAGCGAACATGCCGGCAGTGTTAGAACCAAACGGCATTGTTCGCTCTGATGGCAAGAGACCCGACGGCGCGACGCTCATTCCGTGGGAACGAGGCAGGTGTTTGGTGTGGGACGTCACGTGTGTAGACACGCTGGCCCCGTCACATCTCCGTGCTTCCTGTGCGGGGGCTTCCACAGCAGCTACCGAAGCGGAGCTACTTAAAAAGCGTAAATACACGGATATACCTGACTGCTACATGTTCATGCCTATAGGCTTCGAAACAATGGGTTCGTGGGGTCCCAGTGCCAAATCTTTTTTAAAGGCGATATCGTCACGTCTCTGTGAGGCACTGGGCGATCGCAGGGCCGGTAGTTTTCTGTCCCAAAGGATTAGCATCGCCATCCAGAGGGGTAACGTGGCCAGTATGTTGGGGACGTTGAACGGCGGAGACGGACTGGACGTGGCACATTTGGTTTAGTTTCTTTGTTGTGCTTTAATAAAAATAAAAAATAATAATCAAAAAAAAAAAAAAAAAAATTATCTTTCAATTTTTTTAATGTATAAAATCGTAATCATGGTATTGTAGAAATTAAACTTGCGGGTTTTTTCGCGTATACAACACTCCCAAACTTCTTCTTACACCCGACGTTTCAGTCAGTATGCCCGTGACCACGGTAGCTGGAAAGCGACCGAAACGTCGGGTGTAAGAAGAAGTTTGGGAGTGTTGTATACGCGAGAAAATCCGCAAGTTTAATTTCTACAATGTATGAAGCTCGCGAAAACCTACGAAAACGTTATCGTAGTCATGACTCAAATTTTCTTCAAATTCTAATTTGGCACTTCCATTCCTACGTCTTACAGTCCATTATAATTCTACTATCAATAAAAAAACTCAAGTACGTATATACCTACATAACTTTATTACAAACTACCTACTTACTTAACCAAACTTATACCCGGATATTAAACACCGATATCTAATCGTGAATATCCGGAAACCAAAAGCAATTTAGACATATCCGGCCCTATACCCGGCTGAACGCTCCGTTGACTACGTAGTGCCACTCCAATTAAAACGCAATGAACTGGTTCTTTTACTGCAATCTGTTGGAACAGAATTTTGGACTTAGTGGAATTAGCTACCTTAGGCATACCGCGGACACTCCATAAATTCCATACAAACGCTTAATTTGGTCTCTATTACACAGCCATCAATCAGTGACGTGTATTTACACGCGCACCTGTGTGCGTAGCACGTACAAAATACCATCCGTCGCCTTAGGGTCATTAGCTCAGTAGAGCCGGCACCCGACCTGCGCCCGACCAGTTCGAGCGGTCTGCGCTCATTACATCGACTCCGCTCCATATCGCCTCGACCGCAAATCGCGAATAATTTTTTTTACGTTTTTATCCCACCACTTTGTCGTGATTAAGGTGTATATTTGTGCCAATTTCAAGTCTCTAGTACTAACAGTTTTTGCGCTAAACAGCGGTCGGACAGACGGACAGACAGACGGAGATGGCGAAACTATACTTAAGGACAGAGAATATGTAATATAGAATGGACACTTCGATGTCCCGCCCGATTTCCCCGCATCGCCCAACCTCCTCCCCTCTTATGGGCGACGGTTGGTATTTTCTACGTGCTACGCACACAGGTGCACGTGTAAATACACGCCACTGATTGATTGCTGTGTAATAGAGACCAAATTAAGCGTTTGTATGGAATTTTGGCGGAGTGTCCGCGGTGTGCTAAGGGTATAAGGGTTGTTTACTGCGGAACCCTAAAAACAACATTTAACTATCATTATTTAATCTCTCTTTCGACAGTGTTGAGTGTTCGCTATCGAATTGCGATTAATGATAGCAAACAGAACTAATAAACATGACTTTGATTTAGAAAATCAAATAGTGCCACACGCAATAGTGCAGTACCTTATATATTATGTATTATTAATACGAGTATGTAGTAGTATATAATATAACTTATATTATGTTTTAGAATATTATAGTAGTATATGCCTTTATATTTATGTACCTGTTATATATATTTTAATAATATACCTTTTTTTTTGTTTTGTTCTTTTTCTTGAATGCTCTGCATTATTTATGTTTTCTTTACAACCCAAAGGTTTACTGGCAGAGAATGCTATATACCATTAAGTCCGCCTCATGTAACAATTTCTTGTGCACATGAAAGAATAAATAAATAAATAAATAGTGCCATAGCGCTGATTACTACCGGTAGATAATGACAGTAAAATAGCAGTATTTTGAATACACCAAGGTGACTTAAGCACATGGATATTGTGGAAGTAGACTCTGCGGACTATCATCCACTAGATGACCTTCAACTCATTCCAAATAACAGATTGCACTAAAACATGTTTTGAAACTACGTAGCCAGCCGGGTATCGGGCCGAATATGTCTAAATTGCTTTTGGTTTACGGGTTCAGATATCGGCGTTCAATATCCGTACGAAATATCAGTAGTTTATCGATCTATCTATGTATATAAAAATCAATTGCTATTCGTTAGTCTCGCTTAAACTCGAGAACGGCTGGACTGATTTGGCTAATTTTGGTTTTGAATGACTTTTGGTCCAGGGGCGCTCAACCCAGTACAGTTTGTACAGGCATTTTGTCAGTTTTTAATGCCTGAAAATTGGTTTACAGACTCTTTAGGTGCATCAATATTTTTTTAATCTTCCCCCAAATCCCTAGAAATGGGTAAGGAAATTGGTGTAGGTATACATGGGATTTGCCGATTTTCAAGGTGGAATATTAACGAACAGGCTCTTTCAATAAAACAAATATTAATATTCCACGAATGGTACGCGAGGCTATTGAAATTAAAAAACACCCAAATTTCAATAGATAAGATGGATGGCGATTATCAACATCATGGGATCCCATACTTAGCAAGATTAAATCCCAGCCGCAGCAGTCTGCAAGACCTCAAGATACCATAAGTAATCATTGTGTTAATCCTGAACGCTACGCAAGGCGTTTACGAAATCGATGGAGGTAGCTACATATAATTTTTCAAACTTCTGTCAGACAAATGTCACCTCAGTCTGCCCGGGACCACGGAAGCTGAAAAGCGACCGAAACGTCGGGTTGATTTTAAAAATCATTTTAGTTTAATATACGCGAGATAAATCCGTAAAAATAGTTTTATTTCAATGAGTGTAGCTCGCGAAAACCTAAGAACATATCAAATATTAATATTCTTGGGAAAAGATAAGTACTTTACAAAAAAGTACGCGACGGGAAACTTGATTAGGACATTTCCACGAGATCGTAAAATTTAAATTATTTATAAAAAACATCCACGCGGGCAAAGTCACGGGCAACAGCTAGTTTGTAATAAAAATATTTTTAAACTTGAGTTTTTTAATTGATGATTAAACTATAATAACACCTGAAACGTAGGAATATCGTTAGCAATGTCTCTATAATAGTTATTACCGGGCCATACATTACCATCTTACCGGAACACGATAGTGCTGAACACTACCATTTGGCGGCAGATAGATTAAGTAAGGCGGTGGTACCCATCCACCCCCGTAAATATACATAATAATGGCAACCCATTATACGTCTCACTGCTGGGCACGAGTCTCTCCCCTTTTTTTTGGGGGGGGGGGGGGGCTGGAGCTTATTTCACCTCGCTGCTCCAATGCGGATTGGTGGAGGTGGGTGGGTTAGTAGCCAACCCGCTGTCGGATGTTTTCAAACCGCCCATAAGGCCTCCGACAAGGTTCAACGACTGCTATCTATCGATAGCAACCGGGACCGACGGCTTAACGTGCCCTCCGAAGCACGGAAACGCGCATTTAATTTGCCACTAGCGGTCACCCATCACACTACCCGACCGCGCCCGTAGTGCTTAACCGAGTAGATCGCTTACGATCTACACCAGCCGCCTTAACATGCGCTTCGTAAATATTCATAATATATACTTATTGTATTATTATTATAGTTGTAGATACAGTGCCGGATAAAGCCGGTGCGGGGCCCGTAGCAAATGTGACCATGGGGCCCTAGAGTTACATTGCCTAATGAAATTTAGGATGTAAATAAAACAGAACATTTACGAAAAGGAATCGAAACTTATTATATTAGGGGATTCCCCCTGTAAGTATTGTGGTATTGCCAACTTGCAACATATATGCGTTGGTTGGTGACCAACGCTCTCTTTGAGAATAGCTAAGGTGTATTTCATATTTGTGGTTTTTTTCAATTCAACCGTACTATAATTTTTTGGGCACAGGCGCGGGGCCCCCATTCGCGGGGCCCGTAGCATTTGCTGCCTCCTGCTATATAGCTAATCCGACACTGTGTAGATAGTGGGCGTAGACCCGTGGCGTAGACCCTGAAACCTATCATTATTGTCAACTAAATAAATTAATCAATCAATTCCAATGACACTACGTAGTCAACCGAGCTTTCTGCAGGGTATTGGGCCGGATATGTCTAAATTGCTTTACGGATAATCACGATTAGGCATCGGCGTTAAATATCCGGGTAAAACATCGGATAGGTCCGTTCAATTTGAAAACGCGACATAATGGCGTCAAGTGGCGGACGGGAGTAGCAGATTTTCGAAACAGGGAGTTACTGGTGGTAGAGTTCCAAGTGTAGGAGCATGAGGGCGTAGGCACCACCGCATTACCTAACCTATCTGCCGCCAAATGCAACCTAGTGTTCGGCACTATCGTGGTCCGGTTAGATGGTAATTTATGGCCCCGTAATAACTATCACAGAGACATAACACCTTCATCAACCCGGACACCCCAGGATGCCGACGTATGTCCGAGCCCCGATCCCGCGAATCGTGATCCGATACGTTAGCGAGCCAAGCTCGGCCGTGCTCGCCATTAGATGGAGAGCTCTGTGACGAAGTTACGCAACCCGCCCGATCTTGGTTCGATTCCCGGACGTGGAGACCCTCATAGGGGATGCGGTCGCGGGTCCGGCTAAGGTCCAAGCTATGACGCAATATTTGCGAGCGTTGCCACTGAAGTGGTGGATGCTCGCCTGTATTGGCTACCCATAATCTCGGCTCTGGGCGACGGAAGTCCGCCTCAGCTACGGCCTTAGTTCGGGCAAATTATCATTCGGACAAATGATGATTAGGACCAGAAACATTATGCATATAAGATTATTTGCGAATGAAAAAGTTTGGTAATCAAATTGAGAACCAGACAGCGCATTAGTAAAAATAATACAGCGGAGCGAGGTAATCGCGGCCCCTGATTATATCTTCAGTTCAAAATCACAATGATAAGGCTCGAAGGACCATATCAGCCGATAAATGTCCACTGCTCGACCAAAGTTTTCCCTTAAGGGAGATATTCCATAATCGCCACGCTTGGTATGCGGATTGGCAGTGGTTGGAATACATCACTCACCTTCGGTTTGCCGACGATATTATAGTCATGGCAGAGTCACTGGAAGATCTCAGCACAATGCTCGAAGACCTCAATCGAGTGTCCCAAAGAGTGGGCCTTAAAATGAACATGGAGAAGACCAAGGCCATGTTTAATAACCTTGTATCGCCCACTCCAGTATCCGTTGGGAACTCGATCCTCGAAGTTGTTGACGAATATATCTATTTAGGACACACCATACAACTAGGCAGGTCGAACTTCGAGAAAGAGGTCATTCGCCGAATCCAACTCGGCTGGGCAGCGTTCGGGAAGTTAAGGAGCGTTTTCTTGTCAAACATCCCGCAGTCCTTGAAGACGAAAGTCTTTAACCAGTGCGTTTTACCGGTGATGACCTACGGTGCCGAGACGTGGTCTCTCACTATGGGTCTCGTACGAAAGCTCCAAGTCACTCAGCGGTCAATGGAAAGGGCTATGCTCGGTGTTTCCCTACTGGATCGAATCAGAAATGAGGAGATCCGTAGGCGAACGAAAGTCGCTGACATAGCCAAGCAGATTTCCAAGCTGAAGTGGCAATGGGCAGGGCACATAGCTCGGATAACCGATAGCCGCTGGGGCAGAAAGGTTCTCGAGTGGAGACCACGTATCGGCAAACGCAGCGTAGGACGTCCACCTGCAAGATGGACCGACGACCTGATCAAGGCTGCAGGTACCCGCTGGATGCACGTCGCTTCCGATCGGTCGGCATGGAGGTCATTGAGGGAGGCCTATGTTCAGCAGTGGTCTTATGGCTGATATGATGATGATGATGACTAAGCAACGTAAAAGTCAGAGTCGTCAGTCAATTTATCAGTCAGTCTGTCAGTCATAGTCAGTAATTCTAGTTTTAGCGATGGCTACTTTACCAGAACATTAACAATGAAGTTTTGGAGGCAACCCGAAAAAACGTGTTTTCGCACTGTATATATCAAACAAAGTGCCACCAACTTTATTAAATATAACTCAAAAATACACCAAGAAAATAAAATAAAATAAGAGCACCACACGCATCTTTCAAAGGTTCCCGCCAAAACTCCCAATTATTCCACTTGTGGACGGTGGGGTCGAATTTCGAAGGACCATAAGTTGTCAAAGTCAAGTTACTAATACATAAAACGTTAACACGTCAAAAAATATAACGCTAATACACAGAAAATATTTGCAAGGGTTATAGACTCACACGACCTCTTTGGATTTAAGCATAACAGCCAAGTCAAACAGAGAGCCCTTCAGTGGGACAATATCAAGTTATTTCCGACACGTCAAAGGGCCACTTGAGTTAGCCGCTTGTCTTCTCTAAAGAATCGTCGTCGATAATTTTCATCGACTTTTTTCGGTTTAGACACTTAACATTCATCCATGTATAACCTAACTGGCGTACAATACAATAATAATCCACGGTGAACATACATAAAAAAAGACCGGACGAATTGAGAACCTCCTCCTTTTTTCGAAGTCGGTTAAAATAGGTATCACAGAATGGATTATATAAAGTTTGAAAATATTTACAATGAAAGTATAAATACGCTTAAACTCACATCTCCACAGTAGGTATAAACCTGTATCGTGGGTGCCTTTGTACACATACAACACATACATAAACACCCAGACCCGAAACAAATATCTGTAGGCCATCCAAATATTTGTCCCGGTGCGGAGATCAAACCCGCGACCCTTCGAATCAAACGGTCATCTCGCACCGCTGGACTAATCGGGTCGGCTCTTCAAGAGCCGTGGAAACGACACCCATGATGACAAAATTGACAAGTCCATGCAGCCGCCATCTTGGATTTACATTTTGACACCACTATCGAATTCAACACCCTCAAGGACCATGGAAACGACACCCATGACGAAAAAGTAGTCAACTCCATGCAGCCGCCATCTTGGATTTACATTTTGACACAAATTGTCAAATTGAAAAATTGTCACCTAAGTATTTTTTTTACTATTGGTACCTAACGTATGTATGTATGTATGTATCTTCACGCCAGGTCCCTAACGGGGTAGGCAGAGAGTGTAGAGCGCCAGATATCCCGGTTCAGACAAACCTCTCGTGCCTCGTCTACCTTCATCATTCTCTTCATACATGCACGCCGATTCCTAAGACTTTTGACCCCACCATCAGACAGAATTCGACCTATTTGGTCATGGTAGGTCAGCCTTGGTCTTCCTGGGCCTCTGCAACCATCCACATTCGCATTGTATATCTGTTTAGTCATTCGCTCATTCGATCGTACCTAACGTCCGATGCGAAATGCGAATAAACCATTGCAGTATAACTACGAAGGGGGCAAATGAAACTAACGGCCACCGGGGTGGCCGTTGGCACTATTTATTCTCAACGGCCACCCCGGTGGCGGTCTCAGAGGGGGCCGATGGGAATAAAGGGTAGCACCCCTAGTCATCACTTAACGTCAATGTGAGCTGAATGCTTGTTCGCCAACAACTTTACATTAAAAAATAAATCTATTAGAATTTCCATTCTTTTGGATGAAAATACATTTTACTAATAGGTACCTAAGTCCTAAGCAAATTTGACCTGTCAGTGAGTTTTTAGGAGGTCGTAAATACCCGAGGTTGTTTGTCTAATATTTTTTTTCCTAATTAATTAAAAGACGCGTTCCACGTTGGGCCCGCACCTTGTACACTATATCAAAATATAGAGATAAAGAAAAAACGAAGAATCATTGCAAAATACTCAAAAAATAATTTGAATCGTTTTTTTTGCCCAATATATATTATAGTTTATGTAATTTTTATATGACAACGATATGTCACCATATTGCTACTGTTCGAGAATGGGAACATTTGAATTAAATGACTTGCTTCGTAAATCAAAATAATTAGATTTAATTAGACATAGACATTAACATAGGTAAATCGCGTGCGATTTAGTGACGGCCTGTCGGCAAGTGAGGGTGCGCGGTAGTAGTGGGCGTTGAATGAACGAACAGTTTTTTTAGACTGTTTCTTGGTCGTCGACTAATAAACTAGTTTACTGTTCAATGATAAACTAGTTTACCAATAAACGGCGCGACGCGCGCGACATTTGATTGTTTGCCGTTTACTGAACTAGTCGATCAACGTCAACGTCGTTAACTACTCAATTAAGAAACGTTGTCGTTTCATGAACTTTCGTGTCGACGCTCGACGCAGCGCGCGAACCGTGCGAGACGGCAACAATGCACGATTACATTAATGTATATAAACTTAAGACTCAGTAATATAATACCTAAACATTTCCATCAAATGTCGTTCACTTTAACCATACGCGCATAATATGTATGAAATAAACTTGTTGAAAAATATTTCATTAATTCATGCATCGTTGACGGTAAACGGTCAGCGTAATCAACATAATCGACTACATTTCAAAACTAGTACACGAAATAAACTAGTCGAAAAAAAACTGTTTTTCCGACTAGTTTATAGTTACGGTAAACGGTCTTGTTGCGTTGACGTGAAAACCGTCGACGACCCACGTCTAGTGCGCGGGCGACGACCCGATCAGCTGGGTCCTCCCGCGCATCCCTCTTCACCTCGGTGCCGCGGCTGTCATCACAAAGGCGCGAACAGCTACTATGACATTCATGTTTTTGAAATATACTTACGACAATTAATTGAAGGTATAATAAACGATTTGAATTGCTGAAAATCATTAAGTATTTTAAGCTGCTTCTCTCACTATAGCGTACAAGGTACGGGCCCAAGATCCATATATTTTGGAATGTCTCCTTTAGCCTGTCAGTAAGTTTTTAGGGGGTCGTAAAGATCCGAGTTTATTCGTCTAATAAATTTTTACCAATTAATTAAATTTGAAAGTGCAGAAGTAAAGAACCTTTTTGTTCGTTGTATTTTTCAACTTCGTGTCTGGCCTTAGTAGAAGAGATCTAATTCAATACAGGAAAAATGTTTTTATGTGTCTTGGGGCTACAAGGTATTTAAACTCCGGTTCTTTATCAGAATGAATAAAATATACAAAGAAAGAAACATTTATTTCGACACACAGCGAGACACACAAAACAGACATAAAACGTAGATAAAGAAGAAAAGACAACACAATTTCTTAAATTAATACATATACACGCAATGTGTCTCACGGTTGCCAAAAAGGTGCCCTGTTCAGCAAATGTCAGGTACCTTCATATACTCGTACAAGGTACCTGACGCTGGTTTCAACAGGACCCTTAAAGTGAGTGAAGCACGAATGTCAAATTTATAATAATATATAATTTATAGCGATGAATAAAATATATGTGGCTTTCTTATGCAATTAGGTTTATCAATAAAACAGTAAAAATCGAGTGTACGAGGTACCTACATTAAATATTTTTCCAAAAAACTGATAGGGGGCGATTAAAAAAGAGTAACAGAACCCAAAAAATTTTTTTTGTCATTTTTGTCCATCTGTCTGGTACGTTATAACTTCAAAAATACTCGCGGTTTTCACAGGAGGTTTACATATTATAAATAGTAGCGTTGTGAAAACTTTGTTTCGTCAAAATCGGTCAAGGGTTAAGAGAAGTTATGGTTAATTGAAAATAATACTTTTACACAGATTTGAATGCGGTTTACATAAACGTATTTGATTGAGACTAGCTGCGCCCGCGACTATATCCGCGTGGGATTTAACAACATTATTGTTCAGTATCTACGCGAACGAAGTCATGGGCACAGCTAGTTACAAAATAAAGCTTTGTATCAAACATGATAGTTACATTTATTTTATACATAAATAGCCTGTTAACTTGTACTAAAAAGTAAAAGAAAACCTTTTTAATTTTTAAAAGAGTATGAAAGTTTGTGAAATTCGTAATGTGCATGTGTTTATTTTCCCATTACCATCTATTTCAATTTGGTCGACCTTCACCTCAACTCTGCGTTCCTGGTACCGATGCCTTAGCTGCATCGTTATTGCAACTACATCCATTGCGGAAAGCATTTCGGTCTGTATGTAATAATGATAAATAATGGCTTAAAATTAAATATTAACTTACTTTGGTTTGTTTAAGTTTCTTTGCGTGGTAAAAGTAATTCTAATGCGTTGCTCACACCGAAGCGATGATGAGACCCATTTATTTTTTTTATAGTGACGTATTTGACGCCCATTGCATTTATGGCATGGCAAAACGATAGTGTGCATTCAGACCGTGTCAAGTTCTGGGCGGTTTTTTATTAGGGTTCCGTAGTAAACAAGGAATCCTTATAGTTTCGCCATGTCCGTCTGTCTGTCTGTCCGTCCGCGGTTTAGTGCAAAAACTATTCGTACTAGAGACTTGAAATTTGGTACAAGTATATATACCTACCTTAATCACACCGGACAAAGTGGTAGACTAAAAACATGAAAATTAATTTACATGTAACGCGCGAATTTATTTTTTTTCGCTTTCTGCTTAGTGTTCTTGATACGTGTCTTCACGATACCCCTATCGTGGGATAGGTCTTTCAAAAATTTTCGAATTTCGAAAATGCTAATATCATTTTTCGATTTAGTTGACTGTTCGTGACTTATTAAGCTTTAAAGTGCCAATTTTCGTTAGAGTCAAGTGTCACCCCCCTTTAACAACTAAACGGTGGTAATTAGAAATTCAAACTGTTGAAATATGTGTATCTAAATTGCCGCTTTCTTACATAATCTGTATCATCAATTTTTTACTCTGTATTGAATGTTGTCTATTGTCCATAGACTAGTTACGTCTACTGTCTATGCTCTCTCTCTCTCTCTTTGCCGTACTCTCATGTAAGTCACGCGTGTTCTGCGCATAATATAATTTCAACTATTTGAAGTCGTTTAATTTATCAGGTTATGGGCCCAGAGTACAGAACAATAAATCAGTGTTATAATTATATACAACAACGACGTTTTTATAAAAATAGTTTGGTCGCCGGTCAAGTGACACGACCTAACCTCCGAGACCGCGTGCTGGACTTTATACTTAAGAAGATTCCGATAACACTCCGGTTATTAATTGTAAAATAAAATGTCTTCTAATAATACAATGATGCTAATCGAAAAATTAATTGGACGTGATAATTATAGCACATGGCGGTTTGCAGTACAGACCTATCTCCAACACGAGGATTTATGGCACTGTATAGAAGACGACAACGTCAATCCGAAACTCGATACCAAAGCCAAGGCGAAATTTAATATTGTTAGTGGATCCAGTAAATTATATACACATACAGGAAACAAAATCAGCCAAAGAAGTCTGAATGAATTTACAAAAAGCATTTGACGACAACGGATTGACTCGTCGTGTTGGGTTGCTGAAAAATTTTATTACCACCACTTTAGAAAACTGCCAGAGTATTGAAGAGTACGTAAATAAAATAATGGGTACAGCGCACAAATTGAGAAACATTTCTTTTGATGTAAATGATGCATGGCTGGGGACATTACTCCTGGCTGGATTACCTGAAATATACAAGCCTATGATTATGGCTCTAGAAAATTCCGGTGCGTCTATTACAGCAGATGGTGTCAAAACAAAGCTTTTACAAGAAATAAAAAGCTCGGATTCCGTGGCATTGTATGTTAACAAACCCAATTATAATAAAGAGAGGCGAAATCATACAAATCTGCAAAAACCTAGTAAAGGTCCGCGCTGCTATAAATGCACTATGTATGGACACATAAGTAAGTTTTGTCGAATAAAGAAAAATGACCCAAGAAAAGATTCTAACAAAGAATCTGGGTATGTAGCTGTATTTTCAGCGGCGATGAAAAATGATAGCGGTAGCTGGTTCATCGACTCAGGAGCATCCATGCATATGACTATGAAGAAAGTCTGGTTATACGATGAATCACCACCCCGATTTCAAGCATCCGTATTGGAAATGACAAAATGCTTGCCGTTAAAAGTTGTGGTAAATTAAACTTAAATGTTAATGTCAAAAATGGAAAAACACAAACAATACAAGTAACTAATGTCTTGTATGTGCCAGATTTAGCAATAATCTTCTCTCAGTGATCCAATTAATAAGAAATGGGTGTTCTGTGCAGTTTAATAGTAATGGCTGTAAAATACTAAATAAAGAAAATGTAGAAGTTGCTGATGGAAAGTTGATCAATAACATGTATAAATTAACATTGAACTGTGTACCAGCATATTTCTCTGAAGTAAGAAGTAATGATCATTTCTTATGGCATCTCAGAATGGCACATTTGAATTTGGCAGATGTGAATAAACTTCCAAATTGTACCTTAATTCAAAAATGATGTTAGCACACCTATAACATTTTTGAAAGACCTATCCAACCACATTACACAGAAAACTAAAAATAAAAAAATTATCCGCGCGTTACATGTAGGGATGGTACTCTAAATAATTTTCTTTTTCATGTTTTTATTCTACAACTTTGTGGACGTGATTAAGGTGTATACTTGTGCCAAATTTCAAGTCTCTAGTACCAATAGTTTTTGCGCTAAACCGCGGACGGACAGATAGACAGACAGACGGACATCGCGAAACATGTTGAAGATGTGCGCTCCCGAGCTTACCCCCGTTCTGACGCGCCTGTTCTCGCTTTCCTACGATCATGAAAAGGTACCGTCTACGTTGAAGACAGCTCTCGTACACCCGATACCCAAAAAAGGGAATCGCAGTGATCCGGCCAATTACAGGCTCCCTACTCTGCAAAGTCATGGAGCGTGTGATCAACACACAACTGCTGCAGTATCTTGAGGATCATCAGCTGATCAGTGACCGCCAATATGCTTCCGTCACAGTAGATCTGCTGGTGTTCTTCTAGTATATCTCACGCACCGTTGGTCTCACGCCTTGGACAAGAGTGGGGAGGCATTGGCTGTAAGCCTAGATATTGCTAAGGCCTTTGACCGGGTCTGGCACAGGGCACTTCTCGCGAAACTTCCATCTTACGGTCTTCCCGGGAGGCTTTGCAACTGGACAGCCAGCTTTCTGTCTGAGCGTTTTATACAAGTCCTAGTTGACGGTCAGCGCTCAGACAGACTACCTATCAACGCTGGTGTGCCGCAAGGCTCTGTGCTATCTCCCACGCTTTTCCTTCTGCACATCAATGAAATGTTGGAGCTAAACCCCAATTTTCATTGCTATGCGTATGACAGTACGGGAGATGCACACTACACTAGCCGTGCAAATGCTTCTCGGACGCTTATCGGGGAAAGCAGGACTAGACTTGTGTCTGAAGTCGAGCACTCTCTGGAACTGGTCTCAGATTGTTGTCGACTCAACTTAGTGCAGTTCAACCCCTCGAAAACACAAGTCTGCGCGTTCACCGCTAAAAAAACCCCATTCATTGTAGCACCACAGTTCCAGGGCACTCCGCTCGTCGTTGGTAAGAGTATCGGTTGACATATCGAACGAAGTGCAATTCGGGAGTCACATTGAGTGTAAGACCAAGTTGGCATCCAAAAAGCTAGGGGTGCTTAACAAAGCGAGGCAGTATTTCACATCGGGGCAGCTATTACAGCTTTATAAGGCCCAAGTGCGGCCCCATCTGGAATACTGCTCTCATTTGTGGACGGGAGCCTACAAATGCCAACTTGGTCCACTTGACTCCCTACAAAGACGCGCCATTAGTATTGTTAACGACCCAGGACTTACTGACAGGCTCGAACATCTGAGCCTGCGCCGAGACATTGGAAGTCTTTGCGTTTTATACCGTCTCTACAACGGCGAGTGCTCTGTTGAACTGTTCGACATGGTGCCACCGTCTCTTTTCCTACACCGTACTACCCGCCGAAGAGAGAAGTTCCACCCTCACCGACTGGACACCTGGCAATGTTCAACGGTACGGTTCTCACGTTCGTTTTTGCCCAGAACGTGTAAATTGTGGAATGAGCTTTCCTCGGAGGTGTTCCCTCGGTGCTACAATATGGGGTTCTTCAAAAATGGCGTCAAAAGAGTCCTTCAGGGCTGGCAGCGCGTTGGCGACGCCCCTGGTGTTGCAAATGTTCATAGGCGACGGTGACTACTTTCCATCAGGTGGCCCGTCTGCTTGTCTGTCAATCCTTTGACATAAAAAAAGGGTTCCTTATTTACTACGGAACCATAAAAAGGACGATGCTATGTTCGACAGTATGTTGTTTTGTTTTTTGACGTGATAAGGCCTTGTAAAGAGCGCAGTAAAATATTGCACAGATTCCTAAGACTTTTGATTTTCTATTTCCATTTAATTTTTATATCATTTTTTTGTAGCTTTGCTTTAATATTCAATGAGAAGGTCAAAGATTTTCATATTATAATAATGAGTGACTGAGAATTATAAAAACTTGCTTTTGCTTTGAATTTCATTCGAAACAAAAGTTCTGAGCATTTCTAAAGACTTACGTCCGAAAATCGATCGCCTTACGATTGTCCCTTAGTCGTAAAAGTCTGGGATACTTATTCCATGCCGATGAATTTTGCATATTTATGTTATGTCTCAAAATCAAATCAAAAACAAAATTAGCAATAGAAAAGTTAATGCCATCGAGGACAGAACACAGCATGGTTAATGCACTCTAACATTTGATGAAGGTTTTTAATCAACGCCAAAAAGGAGGAGGTTGCTTGTATGTTGTTTTTTTATGTTGTCTGAAAATCAAATCAATTAAAGCCAAGAGATAGATTTTAAAATTATCGGATTTTGATAATTTTAAAATCTAACATGAAATCATCACAAAAATGTAAAATTTATTCGCTATTGTTGAACTTCCCTTTACCTCTATCGACAACAATTTTTCAATGGTAAAGTTAAATTTGCACTCTAGGCCTGGGTTGCACCAAGATATTTGTTAAATTTAAAGTTCCTAGAGCTCCAGTGACGGAGCTCGCGGGCGTAGGCACCACCGCATTACCTAATACACTTGCCGCTAAATGGTAGTGTTCAGCACTATCGTGTTCCGGGCAGGTGGTGATGTGCGGCCCTGTGATTTCAGGCACAGAGGCCATGACGCCTTGGGCCTCGGGAGTGGCGGTGCATCTGCATTTTGACCTCTGGTCATTGTGTGGGTGTCTATAGGCTGCAGTCATCACTTAACATCAATGTGAACTGCACGCTTGTTTGGCACTTTTATTACATAAAAAAAAAAAAAAAAGTTATTGTAACATTTCACATCCTTTTCTAACTTAAGAAAATCTAAAAATCTAAATTATACGATGTGGGACTTCGGTAGCTTAGTGGTAAAGCGGCTGGACTGGTTGTCCTGATGTCGCAGGTTCGATTCCTGCCCGAAGTCAAAATTTTCTTTCCGTTTTTTCTTTATTTTCTAAAGTTCACTCGCATGTGTTATTGCGAAAAATAAATAATGCAATTATTAAGGGAACAGCGCCATCTTAACGATATTGCATAAACTGCAAAGTCTATCATATCATTCATATTGGTTGTATAGCTATTCATAACTTATCAATGGATGTCGTTCACCGACCCTAAATCGGTTAAAAATCAAAAACGGAAAGCAAAATTTGACGCATCGGTGTGGGACTTCGGTACCTTTGTGGTAAAGCGGCTGGACTGGTTATCCTGAGATCGCAGGCTCGATTCAAAGTTTTCTTTCCGTTTATTTTCTTTAATTCTAAAGTTCACTCGCATGAGTTATTGCAAAAAATAAGTAGTAGGTACAGATTTTTTTTAATTAGAGGAGGACGTGAAATGTTAAACATTAACATTAAAATTAACAAATATATTGGTGCAACCCAGCCTAAGAAGATTGTCAGTCTGTTTGTTGTACGGAGACTTGCGATTGCGATCCAAAATCGATCGTTTTACGACTGTCCCTTAGTCCTAAAAGGCCGGGATACCCATTTCATGCCGATGAATTTAGCATAATAAGGGTTTTATTACGTGCCTCCGGTTGGTTGAGTTCGACTATTTGTTAGTGATGTGTATCTCACTCACGAGTTATCCGAGCGCGGATCTAGGGCCCAAGGATGGTGACGGTACGGTCACAGTCACGTAAATATCTGTCAAGTGCGAGTCGTCTTTTACAGGTATTATCTTACGATACCATAGAGAAACATAGAGAAACACTCCGCCAAAATTCCATACAAACGCTTAATTTGGTTTCTATTACACAGACATCAATCAGTGACGTGTATTTACACGTGCACCTGTGTGCGTAGCACGTACAAAATACCAACCGTCGCCCATAAGAGGGGAGGCGGTTGGGTGATGCGGGGAAATTGGCGGGAAGTCGAAGTGTCCATTCTATACGTCGTATTATTACATATCGAATATAGGCACAATAGGTATTGACTGATGAACACAATACCCTCCTTCGTGTTCCAGTCGGGTAAAAATTACTTACTGACAAATTGCCACAGCGACAGTGACGGAGCTCGCGGGCGTAGGCACCACCGCATAATTAATATACTCGTACTTGTCGCTAAATGGTAGTGTTCAGCACTATCGTGTAATGGACGGTCCTGAATTTCCGGCACAGAGGCATAACACCTTAGGCCTCATGAGAGGGAACACATCTGCATTTTGACCTTTGTCTTTGTGTAAGTGTTTATAGGCTGCAGTCATCACTAACATCAATGTGAACTGCATGCTTGTTTGCCATTTCCATTACATAAAAAAAATGGTAAATGTTCCAATTGGAAATATATCCAACGGCACGCCCGGATACTGGAAAATTAAATGTGCCCGATGAATGTCGATAGGCTCACCCCCTTTTACGTGAGGGCTTGAAACACTCGGGAATCGGATAAGCATGTACTAACATACATCACTAGCCTTTGACCGCGACTTCGTCTACGTGTAATCTATATATATATTCAAATCAATTGCTGTTCGTTAGTCTCGCTAAAACTCGAGAACGGCTGGACAGATTTGGCTAATTTTGGTTTTGAATGATTTTTGGAAGTCCAGGAAAGGTTTGAAAGGTAAGAAAATATGAAGAAATTGATAGTAAGAACCATAGATTTATTATCTATAAAAAAACACAATTTCATTTTCCATACAAATAGTCCGTATCTATCAAACCTTTGACACAATAATTCATTGTGAGGCAATACGAAGTTTGTCGGGTCAGCTAGTCTATACTTATAATAAAACTGTAGAAGTGTAAATTCTGTACATTAAAAATATTGAAAAAATAAATACCAGGGGATGTTACTAGATCGATAACGAACCCAAATATGTGATTAGAAATTTTTTTGTCTGTCTGTCTGTTTGTTCAAGCATCACAGAAAATCTCCCGGTCCGATTACAATGAAACTTGGTATGATTATACTTTAACCTTTGGCGCACAACACTGGGTACTTTTTATCCCGGAAATATGTCTGTTTGTCTGTGTGTTTGTGTACGCTAATATCAGAAACGGCTTATTCGATTTGCGATTTTCACTAATATATTTTGGTCAGTTTCACTTAACATTTAGTGTTTGTTTCATGTGAATCGGTTCAGGAATAAAAAGTTATGTCAATTTAAACAATCATATCGAATACTTTTAAGCTATTCTGTAGCTTAGTTCTATCTTTTAGGGGGTTTCGTACCTAAAAGGTAAAAACGGGCCCTACGGATTATTAATCCTCCGCTGTCTGTCTGTCTGTCCGTCCGTCCGTCTGTCTGTCACCCCAGCCTGTATCTCATAAATAGTGATAACTAGAAAGCTAACATTTTCACAAATTATGTATTTTTGATACCGCTATAAAGACAAAATTAATTACTAAAAATAAGAAAATGAAAATGTTAAGGGGTCCAAGGGGGCATATAATAAACGTGTTTTTTTTTTCTGTATATGTTTTGCTCGATAATAATAACGGTAGCAAGTAGACGCTATAAATTTTGACAGAATTTTTAGGTCTTATGTTGTATATTACCTTCCATAATAAATCTATACAGATAAATAAAATATGAGTGTCTGTTTGTAATATTAAAATAACCGCTTTTTACTAAATGCATATGTATGTATACACGGTACATATACCAAAACAACATTTTTTACAATTTTTGTCTGTCTGTCTGTCTGTTTGGCGGGGCTATTTTTGGAAACGGCTATACCGAATTTTACGGGATTTTCATGGGTAGGTAGCTGATGTAATAAGGAGTAACTTAAGCTACTTTTATCTCCATACATCCATACATACATACGATACATACCTACATACAAATAAGTAGAATCGGAGTGTATCCGACTTTGACAGGACTTCCACGGGTAGGTAGCTGATGTAATAAGGAGTAACTTAGGCTACTTTTATCTCCATACATCCATACATACATACATACCTACGTACAAATAAATAGAATTTGAGTGTCTCCGATTTTGACGGGACTTTCACTGGCAGATAGCTGATGATAAGGAGTAACTTAGGCTACTTTTATCTCCATACAACCATACATACATACATACATACCTACATACAAATCAATAGAATTTGAGTGTCTCCGACTTTGACGGGACTTTCACTGTCAGATAGCCGAAGTCGCTGGCACTGCTAGTTTGGAATATATTATTTATGAACTAAAGGAAAAAATCTTAGTTTTATTACCGCCCTATTGGAATGGTTTGACCGCCATTGTTCGGTTGACTGACTGCGCTAGTAGAAGAATTATCTTCCAGTGGAAGAAAATTCTTCCGCTAGTGGGCGGTGGGGTCCTTTTGAGGTAACCCTGAAAAACAGTTCATGTCATATACTGGAGAAGCTCTTAATTTTGGTTCTTCATTATTTGGTCCCTCTGGATTGAATGCCTAATGGCTGATGTGTATCGCCAGCACTAATTTGATTTGCCGGGCGTCCAAAGAGTTTTTATTTGGCCTAATAAGAATAAGCGCGGCCATGACTGTCCGAATCAATATTTAAAAGAAAAAAGTTTATTTCAAAAACAATCGAAGAAAACATATGAAGATTTTTTCATTACTCTCTTATCTTTCAGCTGTGAACACACGATTTTATAATAATTAAAAATCTGTGAATTTGCACTGAATTTTGTGTCCGTTAACCTAATTCCGGAGTTATCGGACCCTCCGAATAAGCTGGTGGAGATCAATTTATGGTCGAAGAAGACGCCGGCGTCGAGAAGTGAGGAACACCAAACCTGACTACGTGTTCGTTAAGATCAATAACCAGATCTGCGTTACCTCAGTACAGTCTCCAATTTGGTGAGTGGCTTGCACGTTTGTTATTGGGGTGTTTGATCCGGGGAGATAGGTGATCTGGTGCCTAAGTTTTGAGAGTTACCATCATATTGTACTCAGGATTTATAATCCGCCTTGGTGTGGACTATTTACACGTTCCATCATATACTATATTCAGGAAGCCACAAAACGATAAGGTAGACAGTTTTTTCTTAGGTTTTCGCGAGCTACACTCATTGAAATAAAACTATTTTTACGGATTTATCTCGCGTATAACGCGAGATAAATCAAGGTAGACAGTGACAATTATTTCAAGGTAGACAGTGCTTTATAAAAGGGTTATTTTATATGTCCACGTAAATTGAACGAGTGGAAGTGTTTTACGGTCCGGTCCGCCCAAAACGTGCAAACTGTGAAACGAACTGCCCTCTCGAATTGTTCCCAAGACGCTTAAATACGGGATTCTTCAAAACTGCTGTCACAAGAGATTCAGGATTGGCCATGTTGTCAATGCGAATGTCCATCAATAGACTGTGAGTACTGAATTTCTATCAGGCAATATTGACATATTTACCGGAGGTAATACGTGGTATACGTACTAGCTACTCATGACCGGGTGGTGATTGTGAGGACTGGTCTGTTGTGGTATGCGGGTGTTATTGTATATTAAATAATATCAGAATCAGAATCAGAAACTCATTTATTCATTTAGGGTGACAGGCACCTTTATGACACGTCAAAAACAAACAAAATAAATTAAAGCGAATAACAATTGATATACATGTCACACCGGACTTTGGCAGAATTACCCTTAAAAGTTGGTAGTTGCCATTAACCAAAAGAAAGAAAGAAAGATATACATGTCAAACAAGATAAAAAATATATGTAAAGTCAAGAATATCACTAAGATAAAACTAAATGTAATAAACTAATGTGAAAGTATATCAGTAGAATGTCTCTTTTCCCCTTTTTAATAATAATGGCAACCCATTATACGTCCCACTGCTGGGCACGAATCTCTCCCCTTTTTGGGTGTGGGCCTGGAGCTTACTCTACCACGCTGCTCCAATGCGTATTAATGGAGATACGGATTAGTGGCCAACCTGCTGTCGGATGTTTTCAAACCGCCCATAAATCCTCCGACAAGGTTTAACGACTGCTATCTATCGACAGTGCCCTCCTACATTAGCGGTCTCCCATCACACACCCAACCGCGCCCGTATCGCTTAACCGAGTAGATCGCTTACGATCTACATCAGCCGCTGGGCCATGCGCGCTTCATTTCATATTTGATTTATTTTTTTTTAATTTTGTTTCTAATTATTTTGCATTACGTAACTTCACGCCTGTAATCCCCGAAGGGGTAGGCAGAGGTAAATGCATGCATTCAATCATACATGCAAACACCCACGACTCGCCGGTTACGTTTTGGCCCATGTGGCGAAATACAGGTGGCGAACCTGTTGCCATCTCCGGGCACATTACCAAACTCCGGGGTACTGGGAAACTTCCAGAAAATGGAAAAATCCCAATAGAAGCAGAGATAAAGGATTTTTAAACCGTTATCTCTGATAGTCCCCGACCCGGGAATCGAACCCAGGACCTCCAGCGTAATAGTAGTGGCCTGCTACCACTACGCTACTGAGGTATTTTGCATTAAATCTAAGGATTTGGCAAAAGAGCAACACATTGAGTTTGTTCGGTAGCGGAGTTCTACCCAATAGTGCCTGCACTTGGAACTCTGCTAATTATTTGTGTTAGTGAACGACTATGATTATGACCAACAGATTTTTTTCTCTTTTAAGAAGGCATTGAAAAATTTCATGATCTTTCGGTTAAATTTTATTTATAGGTAAATTGGTAATTATTATTAATATCAATTGTATTAATATTCTCATTTATTTACTTTGTTACATATTTTCTATATTTTTACATACATATGTAGCGTCCACTACATTAAGGCGCCAACTAGTGGAACACAGATGAAACCTCACAGTACTTGTCTAGTACGATAGATGGCGTACATTCGAATTACATCGCACATGCGAAGATTTCTCAAGAGTTGGCATATATACAACTTCCCAGCGTCAATTGTTGGGCCGCGGCCCGCTAGGCGCTATCACCTCGCCTGGTCGGAGGATCCTCCCTTTTCGCCGGAGGAACACTTCCAGCCGTTCCTCCACACATATATTATTAAAAATATATATATATATATATATTATCATAAGTCATTCACTATAGGTTGCTTATATAGGATATAGAATATAGGATAACGCAAAAGTGTCCTTCTAGACCTATTTGAAATAAAACATTTGAATTTTGGTAGAGCTGCAGTAATGGTACTCTATCACCAGTAAATACAACAACAAGCTAGAAAGATGTTACCAATATTAAAACCCAAAAAATGCCGACATACATATACACACTATAAATATACATACTTATAATATATGTATCAAATGGATTTTAAATTTCAGTGTTGTGGAAAAAAGTCGTAGTGCGGTCTGTGAGATTCACAGACCGCACTACGACCTTACTTTCAGCAAAGTATGACTAAGAACTGTCAAAACTCATACTGTACTGACAGCTCTAATGGTGAGATTCACAGACCGCATTACGACTTTACTTTCGAGCAAAGTACGCTTCAAACTGTCAAAACCCATACATTTCTGACAGTTCTAAGCATACTTTGTTCAAAGTAAAGTCGTAGTGCGGTCTGTGAATCTGAGCCTTAGAACTGTCAAAACTCATACTGTACTGACAGCTCTAAGGGCGAGATTCACAGACCGCACTACGACTTTACTTTCGAGCAAAGTACGCTTCGAACTGTCAAAACTCATACATTTCTGACAGTTCCAAGCATACTTTGCTCAAAGTAAAGTCGTAGTGCGGTCTGTGAATCTCACACTAATTGCTATTAACAACTAAGGTCTCAGCGGTAGCAACGTATCTGCATTTTGATCTCCGGTTTTTGTGTAGAGGGTTTATGTAGCGTCTCCCATGAAAGCTCCCAGGCGGCATATTTTTTTCGACACCTTCAACACATATCGTTATATTCCAACCAATTTACACAACTTTTAAACAAATTACGTACACAAACCATCCTCAAGAATTACTCTATCTATTGGTGGAAACTATATGAAAATCCGTGCAAGTAGTTTTTGAGTTTACCGCGAACAAACGGACAGACAGACAGTTGCGGCGGGTGACTTGTTTTATTACATGTAATAGACATAGATAGACGATAGTAATTATAAAAATACATTTTGCGTTGGTATTATTTAAATGTAAGTAAAATAATTTTGCAACAAATCAGAACCAAGATAACATAACCGAGAAGCGATTTAAAGATTATAATGAAACGACTTGAAAAGAGAAAAAAGTATCCAATGACTCAGCGTCCGATCGCTATCTTGACGAGATGAGCTTTCAAGGTAATCCGATTACACGCTTAACCTTAAAACGCCTCGTAACTCCTGCTCCCCTGGTACTTTCGTTTCAAACGGGAGATAAAGGTTGCTTTATAAAAAGGAGGTTTTATCATTATCATTTTTCACGTACCTTTGCATTTCCCGCGTGATTCAGCCAAGCACGTCCATTCACACAGAAAACCGGGGACCAACTAATACCCGTCGGTTGATACCCGACAGGGTGGTTTTGGAGATACATAGAGTTGTTATAACCCAACAAATTAATTTGATGAATGTTGTTAATTAAAACTATTAAGTCTACATTTACGGCTTTTGTAATTAAGCAGGACTATGTTTGAGTGTCATTGCGTTTCATGTTATGTGATTGTTTGTAATTGAAGGTGTAGGAGTTAGTGACAAAACTGACATTTTTATTTTAGGACTAGTTGACCCGGCAAACTTCGTATTGCCTCAGAATGAAATAATGTGTCAAAGGTTTGATAGATACGGACTATTTGTATGGGAAAATTTAATTGTGGTTTTTACTATTTCCCTTCAATTTCTTCATATTTTCTAACCTTTTAACCTTCCCTGGACTTGCAAAAATCATTCAAAACCAAAATTAGCCAAATTTGTCCAGTCGTTCTCGAGTTTTAGCGAGACTAACGAACAGGAATAGATTTTTACATATGTAGATTTATTTTTATAGAGACTGATATAACATCTTGGCCTAAACATAGAATCTTGTATTATTATGGCATTGGAATTCTGTAGGTCATTATTATTTGAACTATTATTATTTGATAATAGTCCATGTTATAAAACAATTAATAGTAAGTCATTGATATTCATATATTTTATGTAATTATATTTAAAATGTCTGACCAGAAATAAATATCTCAGCTTGTTATGTGCCGCAGCTCGCACCTATCTTCTAGATAAACACTCTATAATTCTACATACAAACCATTACAAACACAGATTTTTAAAAAAGTATTATTTGCATTATTATGTAAGCAATAAAATAAAATTAGGCTCCTAACAGTGATACAGAAGATAGTGAACAAGAAGAAAAGCCTACAAAACCCCTTTAAAAAAATAAAAAAGAAAAGCCTTTATATATCTACATAAACCCAGAGGTCAAAATGCAGATGCGTTGTGTGCCTGTGCCTTAAGTTTTTATGTCTCTGTGATAGTTATTACGGAGCTATTACCCTCTAACCGGAACACAATAGTGCTGAACACTACCATTTAGCGGCAGATAGATTAGGTAATGAGGTGGTGTCTACGCTCTTGAGTTCAAGCGCTGGAACACTACCACCAGTAAAAAAAAATATAAAATTATTTTGTAAAAAATTATATGGCAGCTCTATATAATTCCAGGGTGGAATTGAGTCTGTAGCGTACGATCGCTCCCCACGCCCGCCCTCCCAGCAACAGTTTGTTAGCAGGGCTGCATGTTGTTGGAAATTTTGCTGCTTTATCGGGTAATTCTGTTTGTCATTTGTTTTCATAGGTACAAAATGCACGGTGCGGCAACAGTACGACACCAAACGCATAAATTGAAAGAGCCCCTAGATTGGATCAGAAAGCAGTTCCAATTTTTAAATTAATAAAATTAAGAATCTGGTGGTGGAGTGCCTGTTGCAGCTCGAGGACTAAGGCACCACCGCATTACCTTATCTATTTGCGGGAGTTTTGGCGGGAACGCGGAAAAAGCTGTGTCGCTGCGTGATATTATTTTCGAAATTTCTGTATAGACACGTTAGTATGTGTAAAAATGGTGGGATTTTTATCATAAAGCATTCGATAACGTTCACGGGTGTAGGAAAGTGATATTATGAAGTGAAGAGTGATTTTTCGTGTTGCCTCTAAAACTTCGTAAAAACTCCTAGTAAAGTCCCCATCACTTTACTGGAGCCATCTCATCATATTCCACATGGAAACATTCAATCATCGTCATCTTCCATAGGACATTCATTAGTTTATGAAATGAAGAATATATCAAATACTAAAGATTGGCTATTAAGGACTTGAATCCGTATCCGTAAAACGATTAATTAAAAAAATATATATCTATTTGCAGTCAAATGGTGTCTAGTCTTTAACACTATCGTATTCCATTTAGATAGGTAGTAATTTATGGCTTGATATTAACTAGATATGATAGGGGATATTTAAAAGTATAACTGGTGGTAGAGCTCCAGTGCTGGAGCTCGAAGGCGTAGGTACCACCGCACTACTTAACCTACTTGCCGCTAAATGGAGAATCCATATTTTTTATGGATTAGGTGGTTATGTACGGTCAGCTCTGTAGTAATGGGTACAGAGGAGTACTTTTATCTCCATACATCCATACACATATACATAACTACATACAAATAAGTAGAATTGGAGTGTATCCGACTTTGACGGGATTTCCATGGGTAGGTAGCTGATGTAACAAGGAGTCACTTAGGCTACTTTTATCTCCATACAACCTTACCTACATACAAATAAGAAGAATTGGAGTGTCTTCGACTTTGACGGGACTTTCACTGGCAGATATCTGATGTGATAAGGAGTAACTTGGGCTACTTTTATCTCCATACAACCTTACATACATACATAACTACATACAAATACATAGAATTTTAGTATCTCCGATTTTGACGGGACTTTCACTGGCAGATAGCTGATGTAATAAGGAGTAACTTACGCTACTTTTATACTAGCTGCGCCCACGACTTCGTCCGGGTAGATACTGAACAATCATATTCTCACGTAGACGAAGTCGCGGGCACAGCTAGTATGAAATAAATGAATAAACTGAAATGAGTGGTGGAGGTGGGGTCAAGAGTCTTAGGAATCGGCGTGCATGTATGTATGTATATGTCTTGGCATGGATATATGTACATACATATCAGGTCCGGGCCAATTTTTGTTTCATACAAAATATTTACACTCTAGTAGGTACCTGTCATAAGTGAAATAATTTTCGGCAAAACTTAATCTGTATCTGGCAACTTTGCTGAGAAAAATGGTTTACCCGACCAATTTCGAATTACACGAGGCAAATCGCGTTGCGTACTTAATAACGTCATATTTTCATCAGTCGTATTTCACGTCGGGTGTTTGAGGCTGGGGTAAAAATATTATATGAAATTTTTATCGAAATTCAACTTTATCTCTCTTAAGATAAGATTGGATTCGAGTGAATATCAATTTTGTTATAAGAAAGTGCTTGTGCTACATATTACTCTGATCAAGACATTGCTCTTAGGAGGTTCTGTGTTCGATTCTATAATGTAATATTGTTTTTTTATGTAATGGAAGTGGCAAACAAGCTTACAGTTCACATTGATGTTAAGTGATGACTGCAGCCTATAGACACCCACACAAAGACCAAGACCACACAAAGTCAAAATGCAGATGCGTTACTCCTGAAGCCTGAGATGTTAAGCCTCTGTGCCGAAAATTACAGGGCCGTACATTACCAGCTAACCGGAACACGATAGTGCCGAACACTACCATTTAGCGGCAAGTATATTAAGTAATAAGCGGTAGTGCCTACGCCCACGAGCTCCGTTACTGGAGCTCTACCACCAGTAAAAATATATTTTGTATATCCGATAGTTTCCATAACAATAACGGAGCCCTCAACATCCCTAGCACAGATATTGGATATTGACTTCTCAAGAAAAACATACATCGCGAAATGACCACTTTGCTGTAGATAAATAACGAAACTCCGATATAAGATGGACCCTGCCAATATATCACGCCACGGCACAAGGTCTTGACCTTCTTTATACGGCTTATTCTCATAAGTTCGATTCATTAGTTCGATCGTTGAACTAGTCGGGAAAAGAGAAGAGGATGAGAACGCAGCAGAACCTGGGGTGCTACCGCCTATCTGTATTGCTGCTGACATTGTCATTGCTGTCAAATTTTCATGTCGATTTGTAGCTCCTTTAAAAGTAGTATTGATAATCTGATTGATGTTCTCGTTTTCTTAGGAGATAAACAAGCGATAATGGTAGATTATATCGATTATTGTTATTTAGTTAAAGTAAAAATCGACTTTAAAATTTGACAGTAATGACACTCGACAGCAATGTCGATAGGCGGTCGCACCCCTGGATGCCTCTTTATGAAATAATCCTATTTTTTGACGTGTAGAATTGTGGTTTTACAAATAAATTTCTATTGACTATACTTTAGTGCTACGGAAGCTTAATCACTACATGTTAATAAAGTAAATAATCTCGGAAAGTTGCGAACGGATTTTGTTCCAGTTTAATTTTTTTTTTATGTCATTAATTTGACAGACAAGCATACGGGCCCCCTGATGGAAAGTGGTCACCGTCGCCTATGAACATTTGCAACACCAGGGGAGTCGAGAACGCGCTGCCTGCCTTGAAGGACTCTTTTGACGCCATTTTTGAAGAACCCCATAGGAGCACCTAGGGAACACCTCAGAGGGAAGTTCGTTCCACAATTTACACGTTCTGAGCAGGAACGAACGTGAGAACCGCACCATTGAGCACTGCCAGGTGTCCAGTCGGTGAGGGTGGCACTTTTCTCTTCGGTGGGTAGTACGGTGTAGGAAAATAGACGGTGGCACCAAGTCGAACAGTTCAGCAGAGTACTCATCATTGTAGAGATGGTACAACACGCACAGACTACCAATGTCTCTGCGCATTCTCAGATGTTCGAGCCTGTCAGTAAGTCCTGGATCGTTAAAATGTTGGAAAGAGGGTTTTTCTGAGGAAGGTTTATACTCGTATTTTAACAGTTATCAATATCGTAGTTATATTTACAGAAATATCACGGTTTTTGTCAAAGAAGTCGGGCACGTCCCCACAATATAATAATTGCTACCCGTGCGAAGCCGGGGCGGATCGCTAGTAAATACTAGCGACCCGCCCCTATAGAAAAAACAGGCGAAAATTAATAATTTAATAAGGATGGGTAGTTAGTGAAAGCTACTTTAAGTAAAGCACAAACAAACAGCTACCAGGATACTATGAAACAAAGGAGGACGAGCCAAACAGTTTTTCACCTAAATCTTGATTAAGCGTCAAAACTGTCATAACTCGAGAATGCAAAGTTGTTTGTGATATTATGACAAAGTTAACAAAGTTAAATGGATGCCATTTTTGAAAAAGTGGAGCAAGATCGACATATTACGATCGACAGTTACGACGTAGCTGAAGAACTGAGAATTGATCACAAAACAGTTTTGGCGCATTTGAAAAAAGCTGGGTACAAACGTGCGAAAAAGGTCGTGGTCAAAGGCCGGTCAGGCTTCACAGACTGTGGCGAAACCCGGGTTAACTCGCAATAAGGTGATGTTGTGTGTGTGGTGGGATTGGAAGGGCATTATTCATTATGAGCTATTACCACCAGGCAGGACTATCGATTCTGAACTCTACTGCGAACAACTGATGAGATTAAAGCAAGAAGTTGAGAGAAAGAGGCCGGAATTGATCAACAGAAGGGGTGTGGTGTTTCATCATGATAACGCTAGACCTTACACATCTATAGCCACTCAGCAAAAATTAAGAGAGTTTGGCTGGGAGGTGTTAATGCATTCGCCGTATAGTCCTGACCTTGCACCTTTAGATTTCCACCTGTTTCGGTCCCTTCAGTATTCTTTATGTAATGTTAGGTTAACATCACGAGAGGACTGCCAAATCCACTAGTCGCGGTATTTTGATGAGAAGTCCCAAAATTTTTATAGCAATGGGATCATGTCCCTACCTACAAGATGGCAAAAGGTTATCGAACAAAATGGTACATACATACTTTAGTTAAATTTAAATAAACTATATTAAAACATGTTTTGAATTATCTTAAAAAATGCGAAGAAACTTTTTCCCCAACCTAATATGGCTATTAGAAGCGCGCATGGCCCCGCGGCTGGTGTAGATCGGAAGCGATCTGCTCGGTCAAGTGATACGGGCGCGGTCGGATGTGTGATGGGTGACTGCTAGTGGTAAATTAAATGCGCGTTTTCGTGCTTCGTACGACACGTTAACACGTTCACTGCCCTCAAGCAGACACAATAGTTAAAACAATGCAAATGGACACATGTCGTACATGGGACATGGAATGGGTTAAGCCGTCGGTCCCGGTTGCTATCGATAGATAGCAGTCGTTAAACCTTGTCGGAGGCCTTAGGCGATTTGAAAAACTTCCGATGACGGGTTGGCCACTAAACCTTATCTCCACCTGCCCGCATTGGAGCAACGTGGTGCAGTAAACTCCAGGCCTCCTTCCAAAAACTCACAAGTTTTTGCTGCATATAGTAATTATAATTATTCCAGACTGCCTAGTCCGCTGGGTGTCTAAGCGTCAAAACTGTCTGTGACCAACTTGACAATGCAAAATTGTTTCTGATAATATATTATGTGAAGTTACGCGACAGCATCAGAGTCAGCAGAAGTTTAGTTTGGACTTAATTAACGTACAAATAACTTAGTTGAAAAGCCAATCGCGTAAATGTAGGTATATATCTGAAATCATCACATTCTCAGATTATATATACAAATAAATAAAATTAGAGTGTCTGTTTGTAATATAAAAAGAACCGCTTTTTACTAAATGCATATGTGTCTATACACGGTACATATACCAAAACAACATTTTTTACAATTTTTGTCTGTCTGTCTGGCGGGGCTAATCTTGGGAACGGCTGGACCGATTTTGAACTTTCACTGGCAGATAGCTTATGTAATAAGGAGAAACTTAGGCTACTTTTATACTAGCTGCGCCCATGACTTCGTCCGGGTAGATACAATCATAAATTCTCACGCGGGCGAAGTCGCGGGTACAACTAGTACCTATATAAATAACTCGTCTTCTTGTTCTACCGCGACGCACTCTTAAACTACTTAACCAATTTTATGAAAATTTGCACACCGTGTGCAGTTTGATCGAAGCTGCAAGATAGGATAGCTTACATCTCAATTTTTATTTATTTTTAACTGCCTCAGTAACCTAGTGGTTGCAGGTTACTACTTTTACGCTGGGGTTCGATTTCCGGGTGGGGGATATTAGAGATAACGGTGTAAAATCCTTTATCTCTGGCTCTATTGAAATTTTCCATTTACTGGCAGTTTCCCAGTACCTCGAAGTTTGGCAATGTCAATAGGCTCGCCTGATGATAATGTGATGCCTGGTGATAAAAATGATTTAATACATGCGTGCACCTCTGCCCACCCCTTCGGGATTACAGGCGTGAAGTTACGTTTTTCAATTTATAGTCGCCATATTATGCGAAGCCGGCGCGGACCGTTAGTTAGTTAATATAATTTGTTATAATCAGAGATCCCGGTGTAAATAGCCTAAAAACCTTTTCACCAAAATCTCAAGGCGTCAAAATCATAGTATTTTACTTTCTCTATGGTCAAAACCAACCAAAAGTCAAGCTATAATCATTGGCAGCTCGCGTATGCTCCAAATTAGATGGCAGCTGTAACAGCTGCCATCTATTAAAATTAATGGAACGTGTATCACATATTGTGATAATGTTAAGAATTTGGGGATAATTATCGACAATAGTTTATGTTGGACGCCACAAATCGCTGAAGTGAGCCGGAAGATGTTTGCTGCCGTTGGCGCCTTGAGAAGACTCCAAAATTTATTGCCGTCATCCACTAAAATTACTTTAGCTCGATCGATTCTCTTTCCAATTCTTGACTATGCCGACATATGCTATCTAGACTTAACTCAGGAGCAATTAAACAAACTTGTGCGGCTTCAAAACCTTTGCATACGATTCATATTTGGACTACGCAAATATGATCACGTTTCTGATTTTTGTAAACAACTCAAGTGGCTACCCATTCATTTTCGCAGGAATACACACATTCTTTCTTTTCTTTACTGTATACTGTTCAATCCCCAAACCCCAACCTATTTGAAGGAGCGTTTTCTTTTTCTTGGCTCTTCTCATTCCTTGTCCCTTCGTTCTTCCAATAATCTCCTTCTATCAATTCCTTCACATTTCTCTTCATTTTATTCCAAATCATTCACGGTGGAAGCTATCCGCCTATGGAACTTGCTTCCTGTTGAAATTCGACAAGCTAATTCAGTCGTAACGTTCAAAAAACGCCTTTACGATCATTACGTCGCCCAGATCTTTCCCTAGTCGAGTTAAGTCCTGATCACCTAAAAGTTACCTATTATTATTTTTATTATTTTTTTTTTTTTTTCTTTGTAAGCTATAATTATAAATTTACTTGCATTAGTACACCCCTAATATTCTAATTTACACAGTTTCCTAAACCCAAAGGTTGTCTGGAAGAGATTGCAGTTTTGTGATAAGACCGCCTTTTGTATCGTCTATTTCTTCTATTTTGTTGTCTCTTTAATGTATTGGTGTACAATAAAGTATAAAAATAAAATAAAATAAATAAATAAAAACCTCAAAATTGTCACAGCTTGACAATACAGTTTCTAGTTAGAAGTATTATGAATACAGTTAGTGAGAGTTTCAACAGTAGCAGAAGTTAAGTTTTGGTTTATGAGACAGTTCGTTGAAAAGCCAAATAAATGTATGAATATTCAAAATCGTCCTAACTTTGGGTATAAATACGTTCAACCGGCAAACAAGCGTGCAGTTAGCATTTAATTGTAAGTGATGTATATTAAATAAAGTGCGCATAGCCGCGGTCGGGTGTGTGATGGGTGACCGCTGGAGGCAAATTAAAATGCGTGTTTCCGTACTTCGGAGGGCACGTTAATCCGTCAGTCCCGGTTACTATCGATAGATAGCAGTCGTTAAACCTTGTCGGAGTCCTTGCTCTTATTTCCGGTTTGAAAACATCCAACAGCGGCTTATCCACTAACCCGTGTCTCCACCAACCTGCATTGGAGCAGCGTAGTGAAGTAAGGTCCAGTACTGCCCCCAAAGTCTCATAGGTAAGGTGCGAAGGAGATAACGCTCTACGGACTCGAAATAAACCGAGGGATTCTTATTAGGGTCGATATGGAACTTTTTTTTGTTGAATACTGTACAATGACAATGATGAATCGTAGCTCGACAGTAATGACAGTACACGCGGGAGGGTTAATCCCGCTGAGTGAGGCTTCAATTACACTCGTTTGCATTCGCTTGTGTACACGCCATAATCAGGGGTTCTTGCAGAACGGTGACTGATTTTTTAAATATTATTTATTTGTCAATTGTAGTACAGTAAATATATATAGCTCGGAGAACCGATAGCGGCTGGGGCAGAAAGGTTCTCCTGGGAGGCCTATGTTCAGCAGAGGACGTCCTATGGCTGATATGATGATGATGATGATGACGGATATTTGCAACACCCGGGGAGTTCCTAATCCGCTGCCATAATGTACGGCCCTGTAATTTCCGGCACAGAAGCATAACACCTTAGGCCTCAGATGTGGTAACGCATCTGCATTTTGATCTCTGGTCTTTGTGTGGGTGTCTATAGGCTGTAGTCATCGCCTAATATCAATGTGAACTACATGCTTGTTTGCCACTTATTACATTAAAAAAATCCTTGAAGGATTTTTTGACCATTTACATTTCCAAAAATTGTAGTTGCGTTATCACTTTTACTTTGATGGTTATAAGGATCGATAAAGGATCGAGTCTTTTAAAAAAAATAGCACTTTCAAATTACACCAAAAAATAGCAATTTCAAATTACACCACAGCTGTTTACCTATGAAACCGAAGCTTAAATTGCGGTTTCAATTAGACTCGTTAACATTCGTTTATGAACTACACACATTCGCAATGTTTTATCGCAATTTTAAAAACATTAAGCTGCATATGTATTGTCTATCGTTGATAGAATAATGTACATTCAATTAACATTATCACCCTTATTCATAAACGTACATTAGATACGTTTTAGCTATATAATGCTACACCCTCGAGCACTGGAATTCTAACCCCCTTATTCATGAACGAACATTAGATACGTTTAGTTATAATATGCTTTCCCCCTTATTCATGAACGTACATTAGATACGTTTTAGCTATAGAATGCTTTGTCTTTGTCAGTTGCATTGTCAAATGTGCAGGATAGAAAAAGACAAAGGAGAGGTTAGCAACACTTTAGCTAAAATACGTTTATGAATAAGGGGGTATATGTTAAAGGCTCAGTCAATGCCAACGATTGCCTTGGCTGACGAGTGAGCGCATAACCAGAAATGATGTGCTTACCTATTAGACGCGTTATTAATTATTTATTAAAATGAAAATAAACGTTTTATTTTTGTTGGATTTTTTGCAGCACACATGCATGTGAAATATGTATAAGGAAAAAATTTTGTTACGTCAAAAATTTCTTTCCATTTCTATTCAAAAATTAAAAAACCATGATTTTAAAACCTAAGAAAACCACGTAATGCAATACATTTCACTATTACTAACAAACTTTAGGGCTAAGTTTGTGTGTTTTTCTTCAAAAAAAACACAAACATACCGCCCAATTCATAAAAGCATTTTAGCTAACATGTTGCTAATCTTTCCTTTGTCTTTTTCTATCCTTCGCAATTGACAATGGGACTGATAAAGACAAAACATATTACAACTAAACGTGTCTAATGTTCGTTCATGAATAAGGGGGTTAGAATTCCAGTGCTCGAGGGTGTAGTCACCACAACATTACCTAATCTATCTGCCGCCAAATGGTAGTGTTCAGCACTATCGTGTCCCGGTTAGATGGTAATAATGATGACCCCGTAACAACTACAGCTGAGACATAACTTATGTCTCAGGAGTGTCAACGTATCTGCATTTTCACCTCTGCTTTTTGTGTAGATGTCTATACGAGTAGATCTATAGGTTACAGTCATCACTTAACATCCATGTGAGCTGCATGCTTTTTTGCTTTGCTACCTTCATTTCATAAGCAAATATATTTTTTATTTCTCTTTACATGGATTCAATTTTTTTTATGTAATGGAATTGGTAAACAAGCATGCAGTTCACATTGATGTTAAGTGATGACTGCAGCCTATAGACATCCACACAAAGACCAAAGTCAAAATGTAGATGCATTACCACTCCTGAGGCCTAAGGTGTTCGTACATTACCAACTGACCGGAACACGATAATGCTGAACACTACCATTTAGCGGCAAGTATATTAGGTAGGTAATGCTGTGGTGTCTACGCCTGCGAGGTCCGTCACTGGAGCTCTACCACCAGTAAAATCCTTATGCCAAACGTATAAATTATTTTTTTATTCTAAAATAAAGTCAATCTGTTTTTACTAAAACAGAAATAAAATGTTTGACAATGCTATAAGAAGACATGCCAAAACACACAGCCACACAGTACAAAATATCGTTTCCTTCAACTCAAAGGTAAGGCGTGGTAAGGGCGAGATCTACGCTACACTCAATTTGGTTCTATGGTTTTGCTCATAGAGCAACCCGGGCCACCGGCCGCGGCGGACCGGAGGGGAGTAGCCAAAGCGTTTGTTACCGATGCAAAACAGCATGTCATTTTTTGCGACACACTACAAAAAATCGTGTATAACTACGAAACTACATCTGCAGGCGACAGGCAAGACGATTGTGCTTTGGTTGTACTTTGACAGAGGGGAAAGCCTGCATAATAATATGGCTACTCCCCTCCGGTCCGCCGCAGCCAGTGGCCCGTGTTGCTCTATGGTTTTGCTAAATTAATTTGCGTCGGAGCAAATTTTCTCAAGATAAACCGCGAGCTGGTACCTATATACCATATTATGTCTTGTTTCTTTGTGTTCTTTATTTAAATTTGGTACACTGCAAATAACAATAGTACGATACTCAGTAATAAATATTGCACATCGAGCCTACGAAAGAGACAATCGGCTAGCTTCAACCACCACTACGGTGTAAAATCCTTTATCTCTGGTTCTATAGGGCTTTTTCCATTTTCTGGAAGTTTCCCAGTAGGTACCTCGACGTTTGGTAATGTGCCCGGAGATGTCAATAGGATCGTCACCTGTTACATGGGCCAAAAACGTAGGTAACCGGCGAATCGTGGCTGTTTGCATGTATGCTTGAATGCGTGCATTTTCCTCTGCCTAACCCCTTCGGGGTGTTACAGGTGTGCAGTTACGTTCTCTATATCCAATTTACCCTTACAACGTAGGTACAGAAACAATTTCAACTTTGGAAACTCAAACTGGCAACCAAACCCAGACGGAATGTACCAGGGTAGCATAATAACGAAAGTGTACGGCGCACTAACCACAACGGAGGCTGTCTAGACAGTTCATCCCTTTCATGCGGCAAATAAAATGAAAGAAATACAAAAGTTTGTACCTACATAGATTTAATTAAAAAATATTTAGTTCAACTTTTCCTTTTGAAACTTTTATTGTTATGAAGGAACATAACCTAATCTACTTGCCGCTAAAATTGAATGTTCAGCATTATTATGTCCCGGTCAGGTGGTAATGTACGGCCTTGTGATTTCCGGCACAGAGGCATAATGTTGATGACTATGTCCGAAAGAAGACCAACTTTACCCTCAGAGTGGAGCGATTGGAGTCTCCCCGCCAAGTCAGTTTCAACTCCTTTCTGGTTAGAGTACCGACGCACAACCTACCAACTTTGTGAAGGAGGAATTCTGGCCGCAGGGAATTATGTTCCGGAGGTTCAAGGGACAACTGCCTGCAGACAAGCCGCGCATTACGTCGCCGACTTTACGTGTTAAATAGTGTAGTGTTTTGTATGTATGTTCATAGATTCACATGCTCTTTGACATTCACATACTATAAAATAGAATAGATAGAAAAATTTGCAGTACAAAGAGTAGCTATGTACATTTTTTCTGCGGATTAAATGTACCTACCTATCTCCATATTAAAATTCATCAAAATTGGTTGTCCTTTTGACGTGAACGTTTTGGTTCATCATCATCATCATTTCAGCCAAAAGACGTCGACTGCTGAACAAAGGCCTCCCCCAAAGAATCCCACAACGAACGGTCTCGGGCCGCCCACATCCAGCGATTGCCCGCGACCTTCACCAGGTCGTCGGTCCACGACTTTTACTACTACGTTTTGGGTAAAAGACGACAAAAATCATTGTTTATAATATCTTCAAACAAAACAAACTGTTAACAAAACTATAAAACTAAGAACCTTCAGTACTAGGTGAGCAGCAACAGCCGAGCACTCGCCTCTACCACAACACAAATTGCAGACAAGCCACTCCAGACCCGCATCGTCATACAAAACTACCAGGAGATCATCGGCTTTATCGACAACATATCCTTTAACGATTTTCCATCCATAAATCAGGGAGCATTCCAACAAAATGAATGTTATCGGTACCTGTAAATAAGATTATTATAAGCACTATCTCACTAGTGGTAGAATTCCAAGAGTAGGAGCTCATTACTTAATCTATTAGCCGTTCAGCACTATCGTGTTCCATTAATAATAATAATAATACAGAGGGGGCAGAGCAGCTTGTGGCGAGCTGTTGGTGAGTAGCGACACCACCCCCTACCATAATCTCGAGTTCCATCGAGAGAACTAGGCTCCGCCTCGTCCGCCACACAGAGGTACGGCCAGACAGAGCATCAGGTCTCTCACCTCTGGCTTGCCTTCATTGGCCGGTCAGAGTGGGGCGCTAGAGGTATGGCATTTGCAGAAATTTAGATAATAGGCTGTTGTCTAAATTTCTGGAAGAGCCATACACTTGGGGGTGGAAGTGTCTAAAGGCCTAATAGCGGGGAAGCCCGCTCCGAGCTCGAGATTACTCGCTCGTTATGGTGAAACCGGAGCCACACATCTCGACACCCCCAGCCTCTCTCAACAGTGTTGGCCCCCGTCGACCATCGGTTTGACTGTTTGGGGGGGCCACCAAAAAAGAGGCGAGTCACCACCTGCCTAAAGTAGGATTCGATAATGTGAGATGTCGAATATAGGCAGGTGCCGGATCTCACTCCATAAGCCCAGTCCCCCGAGTTCACCCACATTGCCCAAAGTTTGGCGAATCACTTATCATTACACTATTGTAATGATCCTATTATATTCTGCGGGGTCTGTCTGTGTCTGTATTAACTATTGATGCAGCCAGAGAGAGGTTCCGCCGAATATAACCCATTACAAAGTAGATGACCAAATAGGTCGAGTTCTGTCTGATGGTGGGGTCAAAAGTCTTAGGAATCGGCGTGCATGTATGAAGAGAATGATGAAGGTAGACGAGGCACGAGAGGTTTGTCTGAACCGGGATATCTGGCGCTCTACACTCTCTGCCTACCCCGTTAGGGACCTGGCGTGAAGATACATACATACAAAGTAGATCAAAATTCTCGAAAGAGCCTCTACGTGTTGGACCCCCCATGTCCCCGCGCAAGTCTGACAAAGGTCCGGGGTTCAAATTGGATCTCGTGCTGACGAGAGATAATAATGCCAATCCTTAATACGTCCCACTGCTGGGCACGAGTCTCTCCCCTTCTTAGGAGGAGGCCTGTAGCTTACTCCACCACGCTGCTCCAATGCGGGTTGGTAGTGATAAGGATTAGTGGCTAACCCGCTGTCAGATGTTTTGAAACCGCCAATAAGGTTTAACGACTGCTATCTATCGATAGCAACCGGGACCGACGGCTTAACGTGTCCTCCGAAGCACGGAAACGTGCATTTTAATTTGCCACTAGCGGTCACCCATCACACACCCGCGCCCGTATGGCTTAACCGAGTAGATCGCTCCCGATCTACACCAGCAGCGGGGCCATGCGCGTATCAAAAAAATATACTAAAAATAACTATTAAAGAGACATAACAACTAAGGTCTCAGGAGTAACAACGCATCTGCATTTTGCTCTCTAGTTTTTATGTAGATGTTTATAGGCTGCAGTCATCGCCATAGGCTCTGTTAGTGGCGACAGTGAACTATGTACTTGTTTGCCACTTCCATTACATTAAAAAAAATCGTTGTCGCCTACGTACATTTTTGTGTAAGGAAGGTGGAAAACAAGCATGCAGTTCACATGGATGTTAAGTGATGACTGCAGCCTATAGACACCCACACAAAGACCAAGAATAAAATGCAGATGCGTTACGAATCATGAGGCCTAAGGCGATATGCCTCTGTACCGGAAATTACAGGGCCGTACACGATAGTACCTGAACACTACCATTTAGCGGCAAGTATATTAGGTAATGTGGTGGTGCCCACGCCCGCGAGCTCCGTCACTGGAGCTCTACCACCAGTGACTAAAACTTGTTTGATCCTCAAGACACAGAATTGTTTGTTTAAAGTATATAATTGTATGTATGTTATCTTCACCCCAGGTCCCTAGCGGGGTAGGCAGAGACTGTAGAGCGCCAGATATCCTGGTCCTGACATACCTCTCGTGCCTCGTCTACCGTATAGAATTGTGTTTACTATTTACACTTTAACCGTTTAATCTGGATCAAATCCAAGCTTGCGGAACAAACTTTAGAATTCTTGTTTACTTTCAAAAGTTTTTTGGCGGATTGCCCAAACTTTCAGCTTTTGTATGGACGTATCACATGCTTAGCAACAAATATAAAAGTTTCTCCTTCATTTATAAACACTGGCACTGTTATATAAACTTCCGATTCGTTAAGTGGACCCTTCTGACATGGGTATAGCCAGCCATGGGCTCCGGGTGGAGCAGCAGGCTAAATAATATAATTTGTTTGTAAGGACTCTCTACCCTGTAAGGGACTTGGCTAGAAGGTATCTACATACAAACATTTAAAATATGTTATTCTTACTTCCAATAACAATGCAAGGCAATGTAATCTTCGCCACAGACATTTTGGAAAAAAGGTTATTTTTGTCAAAAATAGGCCCACACTGAAGAGGAACACCAGATCCGAAGCCAAATGCTCACTGTTTAAAAGTTTATCTGAAACAAAAATCCTTACAAATTAGTCTGCTATATACCTAGGTTTATTATTATTATTTTTATTTAATCGTATGGCATTTTACATTTTAAAGGCATAATTTTACAATAAACTGAAATTGTTTTGTATTATTTCGCATTAACACATGCTTGTGAAATATATTTTATTTTTAAAGAAAAATGGAAAGAAAAATTTGACTTCAGGTGCCTAACTAGCACAGTTGGCAATAGATGGCGCTGCTGCTACCATAAAGCAATGCAATAAATGTGAAGGAAAGATTTGACAAATCGGGCAGGACTTCAGTAGCTCAATTGGAAGAGCGGCTGGACTAGATTCCCAGTAGGCCGCGAGTTCGAGTCTCGCCTGAAGTCAAAATTTTCTTTCCATTTTTCTTTAAAAATAAAAAAATAAACTGAAACTTAAATTAATAAATTACAACTCCACATCCAGGTTGCGGAACCAGTCCATAGCTCCGTTTTTGAGATCGAAGATGTCCATTGGGTCACCCTGATAACGTCATCTTGGACTCTGTTCTACGATTATTTTTTATTGAACGGACTCAAATAAGCGGCAGCACATCTCGAGACAGCAACAGCGCGTTCCACTAATCGACTGCAACGACCGGATGGGCGCTACCCATTGTATTGTTCCAGTGCCGGATTTAGACTTCGGCGGCCCGTAGGCAGAGCATGTGGTGGAGGCTCTCAAATCGTTTGTGGTTAACTGTTGAAAGTTTCTATTAGGCCTAATAAAGTCAAGTTAAAGAAGACAGCAATGAATATGTTGGCTTACACAAAATTTCTTCAAAATTAAACTAGAGGTACCTACCTACTAGCAAAATTATTTTTCACCCGAGTTTGACGTAATTATAAGCGTATCAAATAGCAAAGTCCATTTCCCTTATATTTTTTTCTCGTCTAACAATTTGTAACAAAACTCAGTATTTTTTGTTACTACTAAGTTTTTATCGATTATTTTTTTTTTGTGGCGTGGTGGCGGCTCTTTCTGGTTGCGGCCCCTAGGCAACAGCGTATGTTGTTTGAGCTTAAATCCGGCACTGGTTCCACCAGGCCCGTGGTCGTCGCGAGCGATCGTTTGACATCATGGATGACGTCAATGTTTGCGACCGGTACGCACCCACTTCGCCCACAAAATATTGGTGGATCGGAGTGCGCTTTCACCAAAATGTAGCGGGAATTAAAAAAAAAAGTGAGACGTGCGTTCCACCTATGAGAATTGCCTACAACGCCTCCAGACACGGAAGATTAGTGGAACGGCAATTTCAGCGGTCGTGATCGTAGTCATTGCGGTTGATTAATGGAAAGTACTCATAAACTACTCCACCGGGGCAATCGAAGAGCACAAGTTAGCGCAACTACCTAAGGGAGACCCCTGTGGGTCCGACCCTCGGCTTAGGGCGTTCCGGATATATATGCGATTAGGGGTGGTGCTAATTTCACTCTAGTCGACAATCCGTCATGCTCTTGTCGCATGACAACCAAATACTACGAGATACGAGAATATGTAATAATACTACTTCAGGCGAGACTCGAACTCGCGGCCTACTGGGAATCTAGTCCAGCCGCTCTTCCAACTGAGCTACTGAAGTCCTGCCCGATTTGTCAAATCTTTCCTTCACATTTATTGCATTGCTTTATGGTAGCAGCAGCGCCATTTATTGCCAACTATGCTAGTTAGGCAACCGATATAATAGACTTTGCAGTTTATTGAATATCGTAAAGAAGTCGCTTTTACCCTTAATAATTAGTTTTATATTATTTCGCATTAACACATGCTTGTGAAATATATTTTATTTTAAAGAAAAATGGAAAGAAAAATTTGACTTCGGGCGAGACTCGATTTTTCTTTCCATTTTTCTTTAAAATAAAATATTTTTCACAAGCATGTGTTAATGCGAAATAATATAAAACAATACTACTTACGTATAGAATGACCTCCCTCCAAAAAGGGGAGAGACTCGTGCCCAGCAGTGGGACGTTTCAAGGGTTGCCATTATTATTTATAGAATAGCATTTCGACGTCCCACCTGATTTCCCCACTTGCAGCCCGCATCTCCCCTTGAGTACCATGACGGCAGCCTCGTACACTGAGGTTGCGAGCGGTCAACTGTGTGCGTGTAAAAAACACGTCCTGTTTGATGTGTGTAGTATGTAACCAGAATAAGCGTTTGTATGGAATTTAAGCCGAGTGTCCGCGGTGTGCTTCTGCTGCAAGATAGGCCATGTTGTTCCAGGGTCTTGGGTACTTACATTTATAAAATATGGCGTTTTCATTCAATATCAAGGAAATAGCTAACAACACCGTACTTATTTTTGTCATATGTTTACAAATAAATTATTAGAATAACCTCAAAATAAAATAAAAACATGTACTTTTTTAATAGAATTATCAAAAAATTAAAAATACATACCAAAGAGTATACAAATACTACGTAAATACATTAATAAATACATACCACAGACCAATCAGCCTTCCTTTGGTTCCATAGTCGATGATACATACTAATTCCACATAATTGGCAGATAATATAACAAGAAATGAAATGACACAGAGTAAATATGGTTGGGGAAAAGTTTCTTCGCATTTTTTAAGATAATTCAAAACATTTTTTAATATAGTTTATTTAAATTTAACTAAAGTATGTATGTACCATCTTGTTCGATAACCTTTTGCCATCTTGTAGGTAGGGACATGATCCCATTGCTAAAAAAATTTTGGGACTTCTCATCAAAATACCGCGACAAGTGGATTTGGCAGTCCTCTCGTGATGTTAACCTAACATTGCATAAAGAATTCTGAAGAGACCGAAACAGGTGGAAATCTGAAGGTGCAAGGTCAGGACTATGCACGCGGATGCATTAACACCTCCCAGCCAAACTCTCTTAGTTTTTGCTGAGTGGCTATAGATGTGTGAGGTTTAGCGTTATCATGATGAAACACCACACCCCTTCTGTTGATCAATTCCGGCCGCTTTCTCTCAACTTCTTGCTTTAATCTCATCAGTTGTTCGCAGTAGAGTTCAGAATCGATAGTCCTGCCTGGTGGTAATAGCTCATAATTAATAATGCCCTTCCAATCCCGCCACACACACAACATCACCTTATTGCGAGTTAACCCGGGTTTCGCCACAGTCTGTGAAGCCTGACCGGCCTTTGACCACGACCTTTTTCGCACGTTCTTGTCGTACGTGATCCACTTTTCATCACCAGTTATCAGCTTCTTCAAAAATGATTCGGTTTCATTACGTCGTAATAAAGAATCATCTTTGACATCAAAATTTCCGGATTGAAAACGCTTAAACCAAATTTGTGCTACTCTCACAGACACTGCACTAGGTCCATAAACATCGCAAATATTTTTCGCTGCTTGCGTTGCATTTTTACCTTTTTTGTAGTAAAATTTTAAAATGTATCGAATTTCTTCATTAGATTCACTCATCTTGACAGTACGAAAAACAAATGAAAATCACACATTTGCCTAATATGAATTTGGAATTATGTTCTTTAAAATTTTAACTTTCAATGATACCAAAACCAGCCAGATACAAATACTATAGCCAAAGAGATTTTATTACAAGTTCATACATACTATAATGCGAAAAGACTTTTTCCCCAACCTATTAATATAATGATACAAAAATAAAATAAAATAAAAACGTATTTATTCTCTCCACAATAACATTAACAGTACAACATTATGTTAATTGCAATACAAAACATTCTGTCGTGACAAAAGAAGAGTTCCAATGACGAAGCTCTAGGTTGAAGGCCGCACTATCTAACCCAGGTTTTCCCAACCTTTATATTTTGTTGAGGCTCCCTGGATCATAATGCGTGTGGTCAGGGTGGATGGTAATCGGTCCAGCTACTACGCTACTGAAGCCCACATTGATACTATATCTTATATATGTATTAAACTCAATTGCTGTTTGTTGATCTCGCTGAAACTCGAGAACGGCTCGACCGATTTCGCTAATTTGGGTTTGGAAGTCCAGGGAAGGTTTGAACGCTAAGAAAATATGAAGAAATTGAAGGGAAATAGTAAAAACCACATTTCATTTTCATACAAATAGTCCGTATCTCTCTTTATCCTATTACACATTATTTCATTGTGAGGCAATACGAAGTTTGCCGGTTCAGCTAGTGTATAATAAAATTCAGTGGCTGTTCGTTAGTCTCGATAAAACTCATGAACTGCTGCACCAATTTACCTAATTTTGGTTTTTAATTTTTTTTTTTAAGTCTAGGGAAGGTTTAAAAGGTGAGTAAATATGATGTAAAAAATATTAGGATCCGATCCATACAGAAAGTTTGTTCCGTTCAATCTTTAAGGGCGTTTGTGCACTTATGGAATTTAACTGTCCGGAGTGTCCGGCATTCCGATTTTTTACGGTCCGGTGTGGCAAAAGGAAACGATGAACTGGGAAAATTGAAATTACGGACGGTAAAATTACGTATAATGCACAGACGCCTTTATTAATTCTAAGGCGGTACAAAGTTTGCCGGAATTATAATTGATTACGCTTGGATATTGAGGAAAAATAAAAATATGACTCATATTATAGTATTGTCTTGTCGGTCTTGTATAAACATAAACACAGAACACCCTTTCTAAAGTTGGTTTAAAAAGGAAAAAGCTTCTTTATTTTTCTAACGTATCATTATGCTATGCGCATATTGGAGGCCAAATGAAAAACTTCCAGCCTCGCCTCATTGTGTTGTCAGTGGAGAGAAGTATTCATTAATCTTTAGACATTTTGCTTGCTAATATACAAATGGTGTGTAATATTTACGCATTATGATGTAGGCACAGCATCCAACAAGAAATATTGCGATTCGACTTTAGGATAGAGACTATTTCGGGTCTGTAGAGCGTTATTTCTTTCGCACCTTAACTAATATGTGACGTTTGTCGACAATTTTGATTTTTTTTTGTTTTGTAGCACCGAGAAAACACCTCAGAGGGAAGTTCGTTCCACAATTTACACGTTCTGGCCAGAAACGAATGAGAATACCGCACCGTTGAGCACTGCCAGGTGTCCAGTCGGTAAGGGTGAAACTTCTCTCTTCGGCGGGTAGTACGGTGTAGGAAAAGAGACGGTGGCACCATGTCGGACAGTTTGACAGAGCACTCACCATTGTAGAGACGGTATAACACGCACGGACTCCTAATGTCTCTGCGCAGGCTCAGATGTTCGAGCCTGTCTTTAAGTCCTGGATCGTTAACAATACGAACAGCGCGTCTTCGTAGGGAGTCAAGTGGACCGAGCTGGTATTTGGGGGCTCCCGCTCACAAATGAGAGCAGTATTGCAGATTGATCAAGTTTTGACCAATACCATAGGCAGTGTGCAGCAGAGATAACACTCTACGAAGCTGTAGTATAACACTCGAAACTAGCCGATTGTCACTTTGGTTGTCTCGGCACACCGCGGACACTCCGCCAAAATTCCATACAAACGCTTAATTTGGTCATTACACAGACATCAATCAGTGACGTGTATTTACACGTGCACCTGTGTGCGTAGCAAGTAGAAAATACCAACCGTCGCCCATAAGAGGGGAGGAGGTTGAGTGATGCGGGGAAATCGGGCGGGACGTCGAAGTGTCCATTCTATACGTAGTATTATTACATAACCTCTGGTCTCAATGAGCAATATTTCTGTAATATGGGCGGTTTGAAAACATCCGACAGCGGGTTGGCCACTAACCCACCCACCTCCACCAATCCCTATTGGAGCAGCGTGGTGGAGTAAGCTCCAGGCCTCCCCCCAAATAGGGGAGAGGTTGCCATTATTATTGTTAAGATACGCCAGAACAATGTTGTGAGTCATTAGGGGAGAATATGCCATAGTCGCCACGCTTGGCGGGAGTTTGGCTTCGGTTGACTGATTGAACTGCGAAAGAATTCTCGATTAGAGGTCGGTGGGATCATCACGTCCCAACGCCTTCTGTTGTTCAACTGTATGTGTATTAAATCCTCTCCTTTAACTGCCTCGGTAGTCTAGTGGTAGCAGGTCACTACTACTACGCTGAGGTCCTGGGTTCGATGCCCGGGTTATCAGAGATAATGGTGTAAAGTCCTTTATCTCATGTTCTGTTGGGATTTTTCCATTTTCTGGAAATTTTTCAGTACCTCGAAGTTTGGTAATGTGCCAGGAGATGTCAACAGGCTCGCCACCTGTAACATGGGCCAAAACGTAACCGGCGAATCGTGGGTGTTTGCATGTATGCTTGAATGCATGCATTCACCCCTTCGGGGATTACAGGCGTGAAGTTACGTTTTGAGTAATGATGACTGATAATATTGGTGGTAGAGTTCTAGTATTGGAGCTCAAGGACTTATGCCACCGCATTGCTTCTATCTGCTGCCAAATGATAGTGTTCAGCACTATCGTGTTTCGGTTAAATAGGCAAACATGGCCTCGAATGTCTATCACAGATTCGCAAAGGCAAAACAAGTTAGGCCTCTTGCATTTTCACTTCTGGTTTTGGTGTAAATGTCTTTAGGTAGCTGTAGTTACTTACCATCCTTGTGATCTGTCTGAACTGAGGTGTCATATGTGGGTCACCCGATTGAAACGAAGTTCCTCTTCAACTTCTAATGAAACACTTTCACAATCCATTGTTTGTTTTTTTAAATATTTAAAATAACTAAAACTGCATACACACGAACAAGACTAAACAATGTACGCATATACAGAGGACACGTCACGTGGCTTGTCATTGTCGAGCATAGAGCAACACAGGAGGGGAGTAGCCATATGTAGGCTTTCCCCTCTGTCAAAGTACAAGCCCAAATGGGCCTATACCTGTCGCCTAGATGTTTAAATGTGTGCGTGAAATTGTTTCTGTATTTTGTTAAAGTCAAGGTGTGAGTTTCGTAGTAATAGACGATTTTTGTAGTGTGCGTGTGTGTCGCACGCATTTCCCCCCGCAAAAAATGACAGCCTGTTTTGCATCGGCAATACACGCTATGGCTACTCCCCTCCGGTCCGCCGCGGCCGGTGGCCCGTGTTGCTCTATGCTGTCGAGAGAGAGAGAGAGAGAGAGAGAGAGAGAGAACGGATAAGTTGAATCCTATACTCGGCATGCCCCCTCTCCGAGCGCTACGCACTATAGCAAATGTCGTGAGGATTTTTCGTGACGCTTGCCTAGCACCCTTAGCCAGCTTACCGCGCGATAAGGGTATTCATTTCAATAAAAACACTGACAATTTTAAACTGTATCTTCTAATTAATAACCCTTTTCGAACAAATGTGCATATAAAACCATCCCCATCATCTTTTAAAACAAAAGTATCCCGCTCGTTAAACCCTTTGCATTTCGCGATACCAGGATCGCATAACTCAAATGGCAGCAAAACTAAAGCTATACGTGCGTCAATAAAACCTACTTCGGATTCCTATGCAACTTTATGGCTTACTTTGCCATAAAAAAATACATCAAACACTTTTATCGTCGAAGCACAGATGCTTATAATCATAACGTATCGTTTCAAAGTGCTAAAATATTAAAGTGATGTGGAATAAGGTGGCTAAGGCTTTGTCATTTTATTCGTGTTAGAATTTGATTGTGTTATGGTTGGTGCGCATTTCATTTTTATGTCATGGAAGTGGCAAACAAGCTTGCAGTTCACATTGATGTTAAGTGATGACTGCAGCCTATAGACACCCACATAAAGACCAAGGTCATAATGCAGGTGCGTTACCACTCCTGAGGCCTAAGGTGTTATGCCTCTGTGCCGGAAATTACAAGGCCATACATTACCACCTGACCGGAACTATATTAGGTAATGCGGTGGTGCCTACGCCCGCGAGCTCTGTCACTGGAGCTCTACCTAGCTACAGCTCTGCCACCAGCTCTACAAAAGTATTGATGGGAGTTCTAAGTAACACTTTACCTTGTTCATAAAGCCTTAGTAGATTAGGTCGATGTGCATTTTTTTTGTTAGATACGGATATTGTATGTTTTGATTAAAAGGAAAACATTTTAAAAAATCCATACACGCGGTAGCGGTTCAAGCCAAGTAAAATGGCTATTTATTACACGACACGGTATTCAGGGTCCGGTAGAAAGGGTGGGCGTGGCCTCGCGCCGCGTTGCCGCTTACACAATCCGGTCGACAGCGCCCTAACTAAATACACGGGCCACTCCGGTCTCCCTAATTAGGGCCCTAACTCCCTAAATGTTATTACACTACCCTGACCCTTGTTATCGTACCCTGAATACCGTGCCGTGTAATAAGGCCATAAGAAAGACATGAGAACTGGCATTATTATACTATTATATATATATATATATATATATATATATATATATTATTATTATTGCCTACCCCGTTAGGGACCTGGCGTGAAGATACATTATTATTATTATTATTAAAAAGTTTTCCTATGTAACTTTTAACATATCCAAGAAGAGGTACGAGTTCTAGGTTTCATGATGATTGGTTACGTAGTTTTCGCGTGAAAGTTAGACAAACAAACTTACATTCGTATTTATAATACTAGCTGTGCCCACGACGTCGTCCACGTGAGAAAAAAATATATTTATTCAGTATCTACCCGGACGAAGTCGTGGGCGTAGCTAGTATAAAAGTAGCCTAATTTACTCCTTATTACATCAGCTATCTGCCAGTGAAAGACCCGTCAAAATCGGTCCAGCCGTTCCCAAGATTAGCCCCGCCAAACAGACAGACAGATAGACAGACAAACAGACAGACAGACAGACAGAAAAAAATGATAAAAAATATTGTTTTGGTATATGTATCGTGTATACATGCATGTGCATTTAATAAAAAGCGGTTATTTTAATATTACAAACAGTCACTCCAATTTTATTTATTTTTATAGATGTATAGATTACTAGGTGTAATATAATAGACATATGCTTTGCAGATTAAACCAATAACATGAAGTAAACAATCTAAATATGACGAAAAGAGAATTTTATATCACATTCATAACACTGATCAGTCCAGTAAATATTTTCGCTCTAAAAGTATTGCAGTTCCACAAAAATTACGATGAAGATGAATTAAATTCTGATAATTATGTTGAATTAGCAAAACTACACGATGATGTTGACTATGATAATGGAATTAAGGCTTTATTAGAAGAAAGTTATAGGTTTAGAAACGACAATACTTCGACTAGATACAGAATTTCAACAGATGGAGGTGAGAAATAAGTATTAACCTTTCATGATTCAAATTATTTTATAAAGCCTAGCTCCTATATTCGTAAACGTATTTTAGCTAAAGTGTTGCTAATCTCTCCTTTGTCTTTATCTATCCTGCAAATTTGACAATGCAACTGACAAAGACAAAGTATTATATAGCTTAAACGTAGCTAATGTACGTTTATGAATAAGGGGGTAGGTGTACGCCTTAAAGTCACTTCCTTCACAGCGACTAGTAAGTACTTAACTAATTTCAACTCCGCGCAAAACTTGTGACATTCTCTTGCAAGAATGAAACTCTGCTGGCAATTTTGTACTCAAGCCAGCAGACATCTAAGATGTGTGCAGATGAGAAATCTTTTTTAACGGACTTTCGTAGGCAGCTCATTGGCTCGCAGCCTTAATAAATTTACACAACAAAAGGAGACCCCTGTGAATCATGAAAAAATACACCCGAAATTTACTGGTTATAGATTTACAGTATCGGTGTTCGAAATCGATGGCATCACTGCATTACTTTTTTTTTTAATTCAAAAAAAGAAATATTTTATTTCAAATTAGTCTTCTACAAGAACACTTTTGCACTTTTGCTTTATTCAGGTAACTGCCGCCAAATGGTAGTGTTCAGCCCTATGGTGTTCGTACTACATGGTAATATATTATAAAAAGGCAATTACACGACACGGTTATCAGGGTCCAACAGAAAGGGTGGGCGTAACCTCGCGCCGGGTTGCCGCTTATTACATACACTATCCGGTCAACAGCGCCCTAACTCAATCACAGTACAAATACACGGGCCGCTCCGGTCGCCCTAATTAGGGCCCTAACTCCCTAAATATTATTACACTACCCTGATCCTTGCTATCGTACCCTGAATACCGTGCCGTGTAAAAAGTCCTTAACCCTGTAATACGAGTAACTATCACATAGACAAAACAACTTCAGAGGTTTCAGGCTGGCAATGCATCTATATTTTGACCCCCGGCATTTGTGCAAACGTCTATAGGCTGAGTGAGTAACTGGAGTGTTGAATACTCTTATTTCGAATTGTCTTGTCATCCATGTGATCTGCATGATTAATGATTATTTGTTATCTATTGCCAAAAAGTGGGCAGGGCACATAGCTCGAAGAACTGACGGCCGTTGGGGCAGAGCAGTTCTCGAGTGGCGCCCGTGTACCGGAAAACGAAGCGTAGGCAGGCCCTCCACAAGATGGGCCGACGACCTGGTGAAGGTCGCGGGCAATCGCTGGATGAGGGTGGCCCAGGACCGTTCGTTGTGGCACTCTTTGGGGGAGGCCTTTGATCAGTAGTGGACGTCTATTGGCTGAAATGATGATGATTGCCAAAAAAAAATAATTGAAATGTTACATAAGACCTTATTAACGTTAGGGTCACTGTTCTTACTTCAGGCTTCTCCACATCCGACCGTCAGCTAGCCTGGGCCTTCCGCACCTTTGCGGTCCGCCGCATCGTGGGTGGAATGGAGACCAGTATCAGCATGTATCCTTACAACGTGGCGATATCGCGCAACGGCAAACACTGGTGTGGTGGGTCCATCATCGATGAACAGTGGGTGCTCACTGCTGGCCATTGTTTTGAGTCGTAAGTATTAATGTAGTTACTGGTATAGGCAGTGGCGTAGCATAAGTGGCACCCGGAGCGGATGAGCAAAAAAAAAGGAAATACTCCTCATTCTTTTGTATCTTATTTCTCCATTCGCCAGCGTTGTGCCCTCCAATTTGAGTCTATAGAGCTCAAATTTGGGTTATTCAAATAGAGGGTGTCACCCCCAAATGGGTGGCACCCGGTGCAGGCCGCCCTTCCTCCTAGCCGATTGTCTCTTTCATAAGCTTGATGTGCATTAATAATTGATGAGTACTGTACATAAATATCTGTCAAATAAAAGTTGAAGCGCGCATGTCCCCGCGGCTGGTGTAGATCGTAAGCTACTCGGTTAAGCGATACGGGCGCGGTTGGGTGTGTGATGGGTGACCGCCAGTGACAAATTAAAATGCGTGTTTCCGTGCTTCGGAGGGCACGTTAAGCCGTCAGTCCCGGTTGTTATCGATAGATAGCAGTCGTTAAACCTTGTCGGAGGCCTTATGGGCGGTTTGAAAACATCCGACAGCGGGTTGGCCACTATCTCTACCAACCCGCATTGGAGCAGCGTGGAGGAGTAAGCTCTAGGCCTCCCCCGAAAAAGCGGAGAGACTCGTGCCGAGCAGTGGTACATATAATGGGTTGCCAGTATTATAATAAATTTAAAAATGGAATCGGCTGTTTGCTTCTGTTGTTTTCTCTATGGCAAAATATCATATTTTTATGTCTCCTGCAGAGCCTTCGATGGAGATAAAAGAAAACTGCTTCCCTTCATAGTGAGAGCTGGCAGCTCATTCCACAATCGTGGAGGTTACCAGGCCCGAGTGAACAAGGTAATCGTAAAATTTTATAACTATTTTTTTTTGTTATGGCATGGCAATTAAATTTCCAGTGTCAAGTAAAACGATATTTCGTATTTGTAATAAGCAGCGTAAAAGTCAGAGTCAGTCAGTCAATTCATCAGCCCGTCTGTCAGTCGGCGTCACAGTCAGTAAATCGAGTAAAGCGATGGCTACTTTACCAGAACATTTACAATGAAGTTTTGAAGGCAACCCGAAAGGACGTGTTTTCGCACTGTTATTCTATTTTACTATACACGGGCACTGTAATAAGCCTATATCAAACAAAATCCAACCAACTGCATTTAATACAACTCCTAAATACACCAAGAAAATTAAATAAAATAAGAGCACCACACGCCTCTTTCAAGGTTCACGCCAAAACTCCAATTTTAGAACTTGATAAGAAAACTAGTTTTAGTCGTCGCTTAGTACCTACACGTGCCAGGCCCGTGTTGCTCTATGTCATATAGGTACCCATTATCACAATACAGTAGGTACGAGAAAATCTTTGATTCGCAGGTATTTTTCCCAGGAGAGTACAACCCAGGTAACGCAGACTTTGACTACTCCTTGATCAGATTAGATCGACCCATGCCGATTGGTCGAAATATTGCCGTCCTCAATCTACCCACCAGGGACTACCGCACGAAATCTGATGACATACTCATTGTTACTGGGTGGGGGAGCACTGATGTAAGTATTTTAACACGGCACGGTATTCAGGTTCCGGCAGAAAGGGTGGGCGTGACCTCGCGCCGGGTTGCCGCTTATTACACTATCCGGTCGATAAGGCTCTAACTCAGTCACAGTACAAATATTAACAGTATGGAAACTACGTACAAAATGTTGCAACGTTGAAATGGTGAAAAAGCCTTTATCTCTGGTTCTATTGGGATTTTTCCATTTTCTGGAAATTTCCCAGTACCTCAAAGTTTGGTAATGTGCCCGGAGATGTCAACAGGCTCGCCACCTGTTACATGGGCCAAAACGTAACCGGCGAATCGTGGGTGTTTGCATGTATGCTTGAATGCATGCATTTACCTCTGCCTACCCCTTCGGGATTACAGGCGTGAAGTTACGTATGATGTTTTATGTAATTTCACGTCTGTATTCCCCGAAAGGGTAGGCAAAGGTAAATGCATGCATTCAATCATACATGCAAACACCCACCATTCGCCGATTACGGTTCGGCGCCTGTAACAAGTGGCGAGCCTATTGACATCTCCAGGCACATAATGACATAACCAAACTTCGAGGTACTGGGAAACTTCCAGAAAATGTAAAAATCCCAATAGAACCAGAGATAAAGGGTTTTACACCGTTATCTCTAATATCCCCCGACCCGGGAATCGAACCCGGGACCCCAGCGTAGTAGTAGTGGCTTGCTAATTATAGGCTACTGATGGCCGAATACTCAAACGTCACTCAATTTTAAGCAACCCTCAAATAGCGCTTACGCTATCTCTATCGTTTGAACAAAGACAGAAGACTTTTAAGTCCCACTTAGATTTAAGTGATGTTTGAGTATTTGGCCGTGAGGCAGTTAAACTATAACCCCCTTATTCATAAACGTATTTAAGCTAAAGTGTTGCTAATCTCTCCTTTGTCTTTTTCTATCCTGCACATTTGTCAATGCAACTGACAAAGACGAAGCATTCTATAGCTAAAACGTATCTAATGTACGTTTACGAATAAGAGGGTAAGTCTATGCTGATGTCTTTTCAGGAGTCCGGTTTCGGGCATATTCCGGTGCGGCTCCGATTTGTGCCGGTGCCTGTGATGCGTCTGGATCAGTGCCAGCAGGCGTACCGGTTCTACATCACGCCACGGATGATGTGTGCCGGGTTCGCCACCGGTGGCAAGGACGCGTGTAATGTTGGTTTGGTTTTTATCAAGTACAAATGGTGGTTTATTCCCGCTGTCCCCGAGCCCCGTGTCCCCATGTGACGGGGACAACGGTACTTTAATTATTTAAAATTACTTTGGTGTCAACGATCGACTTCACTATGGTTTTTTATATGTAGGTCATAGAGCAACTGGGAAATAGGAGGGGAGTAGCCATAGCATTTATTACCGATGCAAACAGTCATTTTTTGCGGGCGGAAATACGTGTAACACACGCACACACTACTAAAATCGACTATTACTACGAAACTCACACCTTGACTTTAACAAAACACAGAAACAATTTCACGCACACATTTAAACATCTAGGCGACAGGCATAGGAACACTTGTGCTTGTACTTTGACAGAGGGGAAAGCCTGCATATGGCTACTCCCCTCCGGTCCGCCGCGGCCGGTAGCCCGTATTGCTCTATGATGTAGGTAATGAAGGTGGCAAACAGGAATGCAGTTCATATTCATGTTTAGTGATAACTGCAACTTAAAAACACCCACACAAAGACCAGAAGTCAAAATGCAGATGCGTTGCCACCCCTAAAACCTTAATTGTTATGTCTCTGTGGTAGGTTATTACAGGGCGATACATTAAAATCTAACCGAAACACGATAGTGCTAAAAAGGCTATTACACGACACGGTATTCAGGGTCCGGCAGAAAGGGTGGGCGGGTTGCCGCTTATTACACTATCCGGTCGATAGGGCCCGAACTCGGTCACAGTACAAATATGAACAGTATGGAAACTACGCACACTACTTGTACCGTGTGTAGTTAGGGCGTTAGGCTGACCAGGCCGCTCCGTTGCCATTGATGTAGAGAGGCTGCCTGCAAGAGATGCGCTTATTTAAATTAACCCTGTATATTGCTTCCATGTCCTAATGCTTACAAAAAATTCTACAGCACGATTCAGGAGGTCCGGCAGTGCGAGAAGGAGTTCTTCTAGGCATCGTATCATTCGGGGGCAAGCAATGCGGAGACCCGCGGTCTCCTGGTGTCTACAGTAAGGTCTCCGAGATCACAGAGTGGGTGGAGACCACGATTACTTCCAACGAAGCGGGAACCGTGCCGGAGTTGAAAGCAAAGATTGAGAAGGCTCGACAGCGGGAGAGGGAGTTGCAGAAGTTGGTATACTTAAGTTGCATAGACGATAAGTTGCGTAGACATCACAAAATACACATCTGACATTAATAAATCTATTGAATCCATATTAAAGTGGTTAATTGACAATAATCTTCACGTTAACTTGTCAAAAACAAATTATATTAATTTTAGTAATTATTGTAGTATTAATCATGACATTCACATTACCTATAGGGGCACGACAATATCGCAAGTTATAATATCGCATTACTAAAGCAAGTTTTACATGATTAACAGATTCAAAGCGCAAGTAGAAGAAAAGAAGAATAAACTAAAAGAGTGGCTCCGAGAGACTCTCCATTCCCAAGCGTTCATAGATCTTGCAAAGAAGAAACTCAGAGAAGCTGGTATACCTTTCAAGAGGAATTTAAGAAGGACAGATGTCTACGAGAGTCTGATGGATGATAGAACGATGGATGAAATTAATCTATCCAATTTAATAAATGAAATGATCCTTGAAGGTGATGATAATAATGAATCTGAGACTCTTCTGCGAGCGTTGGCGATGCAGGAGTTGATTATGAACGTCAGTGATGAAGATACTAAATACGAGAGTGATCATTCTGACCCTATAGTAATAAATATTTCTTAAAAAAAAGTATTGATGTTTTATTCGTATTTTTTTTAGTTTCTTTCATATTATTTTACGCCCTCATTGGAAATACTTACTAGTAGCACAGTCTAAAGAAAACGAATATGTTAATTACCTTATACTGTTCTAGTAGTAGGTACATTATGTTTTGAAAATAGATATCATAGCTTCCTCTACTCCATCTTTTCCCATTTGCCGGGTCTAGGGTTACCATCCGTCCGGATTAGTACGGACATGTCCGGACTTCTAGACCTTCGTCAGGCCCTACCTATTCTTTGTCCGGAATTCTTATTTATATGGTATGTGCGTAATAAAACTTACATAATTAGGTAAAATTTTATTAACTTGCATTCCATGGATCTGACCGTCTAATCTCATACCTTTAATCTGATGTGCTACAATAAAGTCCGGATTTTTTTTAACTGTCTGGATTTTTTAAAGAAAGGCCGGGTAGCGACCCGGTACCGGATTATCAATATAAAATACCGGGTTTCAACATGCCCACCTTGTTTTTACTTACTAGGTATCTACCGAAATTTATTTTGCCTTTTGTTTTATGCATGTGAAGCTAAATTTGTTTTAAAAAAATGTGTATTATTTTACCGAATAGAAACAGCTTGGCAAGCAAAAACTAAGTGGGTTACGAAGGGGCAGTGTGAAAATTACCGGGCCATGGCAGAGCAATGTTTCGAAAACACTGCTCTACCAGAGAATATGTAATAATACTACGGCTCTACTCTCTTTTCTTCCACCGTTCTTTAGGAATTTCATAAAGAAGATAAAATTCATTCCAAAATATCCTTTATCGCATAAAGCGCCATCTGTTGCTAATATTGTAAACGTTCTAAACATTTGCTTCGTCATTAGTTCATGCGTTTGACTGATATTACAAATTTCCGCTAGATAGCGCTACCAAGTGAACTAGAAATAGTTAAACTTATTATTGTGATAAGGAATGTATTTATCCTTTTAAAATATAATTCCTAGAACTATGAATAAAATATTATTATATTATACAATAATTTCTTAACACAATACATAAGATAATGTTGAGGATTAGAACAAAAGTAAAGTAAAACTAGTTGTGCTACTCGACAATAGATGGCAGCATAAAATACTTTGTACCGCTAAGACTATGTACGCGATTTGCATTTGCACAAGTTTTACTCTTATGTTTATAAAATACCACAGTAGATTTAACACTAATGATCGTTAAATTGTAATGCAAAAATGTACCTCAATAAAATTAAATATACCGTCTACCTAAGGCGGCCAACTTATTGAAAATAGCATGCGGGACTTTTTGTAGATTGATAGGGTATGGTGAATGCGAAGTATGAACTTTTGTCAGTATATGTACTTACCAAAATTATGTAAAAACCCAAAACTTACATAAGTACTGAAGTAATTTATTTTCAAAATACATGGTACGTCAATGCATCGAATGCGGGACATGCGGGACGCATCCAACGTTTTGCGGGACTATTTTATGAATCCTTGCAAAGCGGCATTACATCCAGCATTACGGGACGGTCCCGCAGAATCCGGGACGGTTGGCCGCCTTACGTCTACCTATGTGTAGGTATGTATCTTGATCTAGAGATTTTAATCTTCTAGTAGCCTCAAAAGTATTTAGGTCTACAACAGAGTGAAGCATAATGATTACGTCATAATTTTTGTACCCAAAATGATATTTTCTATAGTAAAATAATTGTAACTGTACTAAAATTTCCGAAGTCTTGTAAGAAGGCTTGCATTTTTAAAAACCAAGTAGTTGAGCTGTTTACGGAGCAATCACCACCATACCAGACTGTGGTGTTTTATTAATCTACTCCTAGATGGCGTTAACCACGTATTACGTATCTACTTGTGTTATTTCAATTATTTTTAGATTAGAAGAACACTATTATTTTTACATTGCGTAAAATAAAAATAGTAAAGCATTTAAAAGATATTGTTCCTTCATCATTTCAAATTATAAAATGATACTAGGGAAATGTAAAATTCAATAAATTATAATAAGAATTCATTTATTTCAAATACAAAATACTTACTTATAACATTGTTAGTAGTTATCGAGGATTCAATGTTGTACATACATGAACACGAATATAAAACTATAAGTATTTTTACAACAAATCATAACGGTTGAAATTGAAAAAAATTGGAAAAATGTAGGAGAGGTGGTAACTATTTTTATTTTTAAGTTGCATTATTTTATTTGCACTATTACTTTGCGTATGTATTATTTTTGTCTAGTCAAATTTCCAAATTGTTTTTTTTTTTTTTTAATCTTTTTTTCTATTCTCTCTCGTACATTTTTGTAGTTTTCATAACCAGTTTTCACCGCATTTGACATATCAATTGCAATGAAAACTAGGCAGCGATAGTTACCATTTTACTTCTATTGAGATTCGTCTTGTTGGAAAAGGCCTCTCGCGCGGTAGTTGTCTCTATGTATTAATGTCGCTTCACAGATATCTTCGGGGCTCTTCCATAATAGGCACGTTAACAGCTGCCCCACAATTGTCTGCAAATTTTTTTAATATATACCTATCTAGAGAGAAAACTTTAATAGTGCGATGCAGACTCACTTGCCACATACGTGACTACACAATGGTTGCGTCACTTTTTTGTGTCTCACTTCAATAATAGATGGCACTATAAAGTTTATTTTGTAGGATTATATTTTATTTTTATAATTATATTTTTATTACGACAAAGTGCAAAATAAAAAAATGTATCATAGTAAATAGAAACATAATTACAAAATAAAAAAAATATCTTCACGCCAGGTCCCTAACGGGGTAGGCAGAGAGTGTAGAGCGCCAGATAATATATGTTTTTAAAAACAGTGCTTTATTTGATAACAAAACACGATTCAGAGTGCTTAGTGCGAGATATTATGCGAATTCGATCGCGTAAGAGTAAACGCAGATTTGTATGGAATTGAAGGAGCGTCATCTATTCACCGCTAGATCTCTAAATAGATCGCTAAGTCTCGCACTAGGCACTCAGGTAGGTACTATTTTATGCGGTGAACGGCAAGTGCCTTTGTATTAAATTACCTACTCACTTACCTACTTAAAAAAAATAAAAAATAAGCAAAGATTTCAAAAACTGGACAATCACGACACTCGAGGTCGCAGGTTCGATTCCTGAAGTCAAATTTTTCATTCCATTTTTTTTTAATTTCTTTCTGTTTTAGATTGAAATACCTACTATCACTTAGCCGGCTTGACTAAAAATTAAATTGTATTCAAACCAAATGACAGCGTTCTACAAGACATTTTAATTTTTAAAGAAATGAAAGAAAAATTTGACTTCAGGCGAGGCTCGAACTCGCGACCTACTGGGAATCTAGTCCAGCCGCTCTTCCAATTGAGCTACTGAAGCCCTGCCCGATTTGTCGAATTTTTCCTTCACATCTATTGCATTGGTTTATGGTACCAGTAGCGCCATCTATTACCAACTATGCTAGTTAGGCAACCGATATAATAGACTTTTCAGTTTATTGAATATCGTAAAGAAGTCGCTTTTACCCTTAATAATTGTTTTATATTATTTCGCATTAACACATGCTTGTGAAATATATTTTTATTTTTAAAGAAATGAAAGAAAAATTTGACTTCAGGCGAGGCTCGAACTCGCGACCTACTGGGAATCTAGTCCAGCCGCTCTTCCAATTGAGCTACTGAAGCCCTGCCCGATTTGTCGAATTTTTCCTTCACATCTATTGCATTGGTTTATGGTACCAGTAGCGCCATCTATTACCAACTATGCTAGTTAGGCAACCGATATAATAGACTTTTCAGTTTATTGAATATCGTAAAGAAGTCGCTTTTACCCTTAATAATTGTTTTATATTATTTCGCATTAACACATGCTTGTGAAATATATTTTTATTTTTAAAGAAATGAAAGAAAAATTTGACTTCAGGCGAGGCTCGAACTCGCGACCTACTGGGAATCTAGTCCAGCCGCTCTTCCAATTGAGCTACTGAAGCCCTGCCCGATTTGTCGAATTTTTCCTTCACATCTATTGCATTGGTTTATGGTACCAGTAGCGCCATCTATTACCAACTATGCTAGTTAGGCAACCGATATAATAGACTTTTCAGTTTATTGAATATCGTAAAGAAGTCGCTTTTACCCTTAATAATTGTTTTATATTATTTCGCATTAACACATGCTTGTGAAATATATTTTTATTTTTAAAGAAATGAAAGAAAAATTTGACTTCAGGCGAGGCTCGAACTCGCGACCTACTGGGAATCTAGTCCAGCCGCTCTTCCAATTGAGCTACTGAAGCCCTGCCCGATTTGTCGAATTTTTCCTTCACATCTATTGCATTGGTTTATGGTACCAGTAGCGCCATCTATTACCAACTATGCTAGTTAGGCAACCGATATAATAGACTTTTCAGTTTATTGAATATCGTAAAGAAGTCGCTTTTACCCTTAATAATTGTTTTATATTATTTCGCATTAACACATGCTTGTGAAATATATTTTTATTTTTAAAGAAATGAAAGAAAAATTTGACTTCAGGCGAGGCTCGAACTCGCGACCTACTGGGAATCTAGTCCAGCCGCTCTTCCAATTGAGCTACTGAAGCCCTGCCCGATTTGTCGAATTTTTCCTTCACATCTATTGCATTGGTTTATGGTACCAGTAGCGCCATCTATTACCAACTATGCTAGTTAGGCAACCGATATAATAGACTTTTCAGTTTATTGAATATCGTAAAGAAGTCGCTTTTACCCTTAATAATTGTTTTATATTATTTCGCATTAACACATGCTTGTGAAATATATTTTTATTTTTAAAGAAATGAAAGAAAAATTTGACTTCAGGCGAGGCTCGAACTCGCGACCTACTGGGAATCTAGTCCAGCCGCTCTTCCAATTGAGCTACTGAAGCCCTGCCCGATTTGTCGAATTTTTCCTTCACATCTATTGCATTGGTTTATGGTACCAGTAGCGCCATCTATTACCAACTATGCTAGTTAGGCAACCGATATAATAGACTTTTCAGTTTATTGAATATCGTAAAGAAGTCGCTTTTACCCTTAATAATGTTGCCTAACTAGCATAGTTGGTAATAGATGGCGCTACTGGTACCATAAACCAATGCAATAGATGTGAAGGAAAAATTCGACAAATCGGGCAGGGCTTCAGTAGCTCAATTGGAAGAGCGGCTGGACTAGATTCCCAGTAGGTCGCGAGTTCGAGCCTCGCCTGAAGTCAAATTTTTCTTTCATTTCTTTAAAAATAAAAATATATTTCACAAGCATGTGTTAATGCGAAATAATATAAAACAATTATTAAGGGTAAAAGCGACTTCTTTACGATATTCAATAAACTGAAAAGTCTATTATATCGGTTGCCTAACTAGCATAGTTGGTAATAGATGGCGCTACTGGTACCATAAACCAATGCAATAGATGTGAAGGAAAAATTCGACAAATCGGGCAGGGCTTCAGTAGCTCAATTGGAAGAGCGGCTGGACTAGATTCCCAGTAGGTCGCGAGTTCGAGCCTCGCCTGAAGTCAAATTTTTCTTTCATTTCTTTAAAAATAAAAATATATTTCACAAGCATGTGTTAATGCGAAATAATATAAAACAATTATTAAGGGTAAAAGCGACTTCTTTACGATATTCAATAAACTGAAAAGTCTATTATATCGGTTGCCTAACTAGCATAGTTGGTAATAGATGGCGCTACTGGTACCATAAACCAATGCAATAGATGTGAAGGAAAAATTCGACAAATCGGGCAGGGCTTCAGTAGCTCAATTGGAAGAGCGGCTGGACTAGATTCCCAGTAGGTCGCGAGTTCGAGCCTCGCCTGAAGTCAAATTTTTCTTTCATTTCTTTAAAAATAAAAATATATTTCACAAGCATGTGTTAATGCGAAATAATATAAAACAATTATTAAGGGTAAAAGCGACTTCTTTACGATATTCAATAAACTGAAAAGTCTATTATATCGGTTGCCTAACTAGCATAGTTGGTAATAGATGGCGCTACTGGTACCATAAACCAATGCAATAGATGTGAAGGAAAAATTCGACAAATCGGGCAGGGCTTCAGTAGCTCAATTGGAAGAGCGGCTGGACTAGATTCCCAGTAGGTCGCGAGTTCGAGCCTCGCCTGAAGTCAAATTTTTCTTTCATTTCTTTAAAAATAAAAATATATTTCACAAGCATGTGTTAATGCGAAATAATATAAAACAATTATTAAGGGTAAAAGCGACTTCTTTACGATATTCAATAAACTGAAAAGTCTATTATATCGGTTGCCTAACTAGCATAGTTGGTAATAGATGGCGCTACTGGTACCATAAACCAATGCAATAGATGTGAAGGAAAAATTCGACAAATCGGGCAGGGCTTCAGTAGCTCAATTGGAAGAGCGGCTGGACTAGATTCCCAGTAGGTCGCGAGTTCGAGCCTCGCCTGAAGTCAAATTTTTCTTTCATTTCTTTAAAAATAAAAATATATTTCACAAGCATGTGTTAATGCGAAATAATATAAAACAAAGACATTTTAAGTCAGGAAGAATATTTTTGGGTCATCACGTCCCGACGGCAGGAATTACATTTTTAATAACAAATTACAGCTTTAGCTTTATAGTGCTAATAGGTGCTAATAGCAGAGAATATGTAACAATATGCTAATAGTCTCTGAGATAAACTGCGGACAGACGGACAAACCGACGTAGGTACATGGTAAAACTACCTAAAACGGTGTCTTGTATAGAATGGACACTTCGACGTCCCGCCCGATATCCCCGCATCACCCAACCTCCTCCCCTCTTATGGGCGACGGTTGGTATTTTCTACGTGCTACGCACACAGGTGCGCGTGTAAATACACGTCACTGATTGATGTCTGTGTAATAGAGACCAAGTTAAGCGTTTGTATGGAATTTTGGCGGAGTGTCCGCGGTGTGACGGAACTTTGGAAACCATAGAGCAACACGGGCCACCAGCCGCCGCGTCGGGAACTTTTTGCGGGGGGGACTACGTGTGATACACAGATACACTACAAAAATCGTCTATTACTACGAAATTCTCTCAAAAAAAAAACTGCCACAGTAGCCTAGTGGCAGCATTCCACTGCTACTACGCTGGGGTCCTGGGTTCGATTCCCGGGTCGGGAATATTAGAGATAACGGTGTAAATCCTTTATCTCTGGTTTTACTGGGATTTTTCCATTTTCTGGAAGTTTCCCAGCACCTCGAAGTTTGCTAATGTGCCCGGAGATGTCAATAGGCTCGCCACCTGTTACATGGGCCAAAACGTAACCGGCGAATCGTGGGTGTTTGCATGTATGATCACACCTCTGCCTACCCCTTCAGGGATCACGGGCGTGATGTTACGTTGCTACAAAACTCACATCTGGATTTTATCACAATACGAGTACTTAAACAATTTCACGCACACATTTAAACATCTGGGCGACAGGCGTAGGCCCATTTGGGCTTGTACTTTGACAGAGGGGAAAGCCTGCATATGGCTACTCCCCTCCGGTCCCCCGGGCCCGTGTTGCTCTATGTTGGAAACGGACATACTCGCGTATCAGAAAATCCTTGACATGGCTCTTATGTTTATATACTTCGATTATTTATTGAGATTAATCATTGTGATTGTTGTATTATGAGAACTAGGAGTATAAATAAATAAAAGGTAGGTAATTATGTTCGTAACTTACATCTATGATGCGTAATTATAAGGTGAAGTAATCCATCTATAGGTATCTATATATATTAAAATCTCGCTAAAACTCGAGAACGGCAGGACCGATTTGGCTAATTTTGGTTTTGAATGATTTTTGGAAGTCCAGGGAAGGTATAAAAGGTAAGAAAATATGAAGAAATTGAAGGGAAATAGTAAAAACACAATTTCATTTTTCCATACAAATAGTCCGTATATATCAAACCTTTGACACATTATTTCATTGTGAGGCAATACGAAGTTTGCCGGGTCACCTAGTACCTTTATATATATACCTTCCATGTTGCTTAGAGCTGTTTCAGAACTATACAGGCACAATACCACATTTAAACTGTACGCAGAATTTCAGAAGTGTGCCTGCAAAAATAAAATTGAATAATATCGCTCATTACTGGTGGTAGAGCTTCAGTGACGGAAGGCGCGGGCGTAGGCACCACCGTATACTTGCCGCAAAATTGTTCAGCACTATCGTGTTTCGGTCAGGTGGTAATGTACCTTAGGCCTCAGGCCTTACTCGACCAAGTTCAACAATTTCAAATGGTTATTTCAACCTTTCAACAGTGTGGTGAAACATATGAACAAGCCTTGCAACGTATTTCAGAACTGGAAAGTGAAGTTTGTGATGCTCATAAGACAATTGCAAATATGGAAGAAGCTAAAATTAATGAACAATCGTTTTATACCCATAGTTTGTACAATGAATTGGTCGGTACCACTTCGAATCTCAGTGAAATACATAACAAGCAATCGTTAACAATAGACTTGACTGGTGATGATACCATTAAGCAGTGTCCAATTTTGAGTAGTAGGAATAAATTAAAAAAGTATAGACGTCTGAATAAAAATATTAAAAGAGGCTAGTGAACTTGTTGACTTAGTCACATACAATGCAGAGAGATATGAATCATTGACTAAGAACAATTTAATTACTTGTTCTCACTGTCCAAAAGCTTCTGTGCCTACAATCATTACTCCGAGCACATCTGCAAATACTCAGATTGATGGCACATATAAAACATTGCTATTTTCAGATAGATTGGGATCAGGTTTTGGATCCTTAATAAAGGATCATTTGACAAGCAATATAATTAATAATTGTTACCCTGACCAATCATATAAACAAATAATTAATAAAATTAAGAATGCAAAAATTGACAGTGATTCAACTTTAATAATAATGTTGGGAAATAGCTCAGGTCTCAAAAAAAAGGACATTGTTGATGGTGTTGACACCTTATTAAATCTGAATTTTAAAAATATAATGGTTTGTGCATTTCCCTACTCAGAATCATTGACACAAAGGGAAAATAATTGTATTTATTATTTGAACAATGTAATTCATACATTGACTTGTCGTCATAGTGACAAATTATTGTATTTTGACACTAATTAGTTTATTAGTGGATTTAAATTGACACGGAAAACTATGTATCTTCCCAAAAAATATAGGAAATTACTCGCTACGCTGATAGCCTATAATATTAACAATGTTATATGTAATATAGCAAATGCTCTTAGTAGTTTAGAGAGTAACATAAGTGTTACCAACAATTTTATGAATGACGTAGAGTGTAATAGCATCCAACCCCTGATGACATCTGCCAACACCAGGGACTCTGAGTATTCTCTGGCACAGGGGGGAAATATAAACTGTACATCCTCGCTGACTGGTGTTGGCGGAGGCGTCATGGGTTGCACTCTCAATTATTTAAACTAGATTCTAAGACAGAAGAAGTTACCAATATTGAACATACTAATAAACCGGTATCTTCTGGCATTTGCACTTTTAATAAAGTCAACAGTTTGGTAGTATTACACCAAAATATTCAAGGGTTGCATTCCAAGTTATTGGAATTAGAACTAATTCTGGAGAAATTCCAGTATGACATTGTTTGTTTATCTGAACATTGGTTAAAAGAAAACCAAATCTTGATTAATTATAAGAATTATTCTGTTGTTAGTTGTTACAATCGAAAAGTTATGCAACATGGTGGCACTTTAATTTTGATAAAAAACTCAATTAAATCCAGGGAACGTAAAGACATAGTTGAGTTATCGATTGAACATATTGTACAAGTTAATACCAGAAATAAAAATAAATTAGTATTTCCAAGTTTTCGCCTATCGAAAAAACATAAATGTTTCTTAAATAAAAAAATAAAAAGTCTGGAACATTCTGTTGATACCTATTTTTATCATTAAGTATTTTTGGACTATTATTTATTCTATTTTGTTTACTTTGACATATTAATCAACGTATCAGTTGTTTTTCGCTTTAATTTTATATTTGTAATTTGACCTATCACAAGCAAATTCTATTATTTCCAAGTGATTAAATGAATTTTTGAGTTTGAGTTTGAGTTTGGTCGGCCGGTGGTCCGTTTGCTCTATGACTGAGCATAACTTTGCCCAGGTACCACCGATTTGAAAAGGTCGTACGTAGGTAATGTAATAAAAACTATCCTTTTCACCCTTAACATTATTAGGAAAACATGAGTCAGTGAGATATAACTAATTATTTTATAACAATGTAAATAAATAATGAATTGACGCGCACTGCATTACGCACATTCTCACATATCGTGCGACCCTGGTAGTATGTTATGCAACTCTTTATTACTGTTTCGCTATTTCTATGCCATCTAAGTTACTGTTTAATAATTACCTTGTCATTATTTTTTTTATTTTTTAAAAGACAACAAAGTAGATATTTTTTACTAATACATGACATAAATAGTAAAAAAAGAGTGCAAAAAAGCATGCAGTTCACATTGATGTTAAGTGATGACTGCAGCCTATAGACACCCACACAATGACCAGAGGTCAAAATGCAGATGCGCTGCCACTCCTGAGGCCTAAGGTGTTATGGCCTCTGTGCCTGAAATTACAGGGCCGATTATATTACCAAACATAGGTACCTACTTATTTACCTACTGTCACACCGCGGACACTCCGCCGAAATTCCATACAAACGCTTAAATTGGTCTCTATTACACAGACATCAACCAGTGATGTGCATCTGTGTGCGTAGCACGTAGAGAATACCATACGTCGCCCATAAGAGGGGAGGAGGTTGGGTGAGGCGGGGAAATCGGGCGGGACGTCGAAGTGTCCATTTTATACGTAGTATTATTACATATTCTCTGCTACTGTCCAATATGTAAAATTAAAATGAGTTTAATAATTTAATAATATTTTTTTTACTGGTGGTAAAGCTCCAGTGACGGAGCTCGCGGACGTAGGCACCACCGCATCACCTATAATATAGTTGCCGCTAAATGGTAGCGTTCAGCAGTATCGTGTTCCGGTCAGGTGGTAACGTACGGCCCTGTACTTTCCGGCACAGAGGCATAACACCTTAGGCTTCAGAAGTGGTAACGCATCTGCATTTTGACCTTGGTCTTTGTGTGGGTGTCTATAGGCTGCAGTCATCACTTAACATCAATGTGAGCTGTATGCTTGTTTGCCACTTCCATCACATAAAAAAAACTGACTTATAAAGGAAATAGGTTGGTTAAATCCAAAATAACAATTGCAAATAGTACAATAACTCGTTCAATTTAAAATTGCTTTATATTTCTTCAATTTTCATCATAGTCACGCTAACTAATTTCAAAGACTTTGATGAAACACGTCACACGTTTTAACTATTTCAGCGAAATACTTTGCAGTTTATGTTTGCCTAGTAACTAAAACTGAATATACCAAGTCTGATTACTACCTCAACAATACCTAGAAAGTAGTAGGGGAGCACAAGAGGGGATTTTTGAATTTACTCAAGCGCGGTAGATTAGGTAATATACCTTGCATCCTGTTGAGTCCTTCTACCAAATCTAAGGTTTCTGTATAGGACCGAACCATTAGGTCTACCGCTACGAGCTTGCCTCACTTTCAAATCCTCCGGAATTTGAATAGGAGCTTTGGTTGGATTCACTGAACGTCTTTTCTGGGTATCTGAAATTCTCGAGTAATTTGGTACCTCGATTTTTGAAGGAATCAATTTAAATCGGAGAACGGCATGATCATCATCATGGGTCTAGGATGCGTCAAATATTCTGAGTTTGTATCCTTTTTACTAAATGCATATCTATGTAGCTATACACGGTACATATACATATACCAAAACATTTTTTTTTTAATTTTTCTGTCTGTTTCTCTTTGCTAATCTTGGGAACGGCTTTATCGATTTTGACGGGACTTTCACTGGCAGATAGTTTTTGTGATAAGGAGTAACTTAGGCTACCTTTATACTAGCTGCGCCCACAACTTCGTCTGGATAGATACTGAACAATCATACATTCTCACGCGGACGAAGTCGCGGGCACAGCTAGTACCTATACAATATATTTAGTGGCAAGTATATTAAGTAATGCGGTATTGCCTACGCCCTTGAGCTCTGTCACTGAAACTGCAAGACATTCCTTGCCACCCAAACTCGATTACCTTCCATTCAAGACATTCGTCATCATGATTTCAGCCGTTGGACGTCCACTGCTGGACTAAAGCCTCCCCGACAAGGAGGATAATAATATGCTGTAATTGCCACGGTTGGCATGTGGATTGGCGAACACAGCGACGGTAGTTTCATCGCAGGATACTACCGCCCCATTAGAATGGTTAGACAGCCATTGTTCCTTTGACTGACTGAACTTGAACTTTTACTGGTGGTTGAGCTCCAGTGACGGAGCTGGCGAGCGTAGGCTCCACCGCATCGCCTAATATACTTGCCGCTAAATAGTAGCGTTCAGCACTATCGTGTTCCGGCAGGTGATAATGTACGGCCCTGTAATTTCCGGCACACAGGCATAACACCTTAGGCCTCAGGAGTGGTAACGCATCTGCATTTTGACCTTAGTCTTTGTGTGGGTGTCTATAGGCTGCAGTCAACACTTAACATCAATGTGAAATGCATGCTATTTTGCCACTTCCATTAAATAAAAAGAAACCAGCGGATATTCTTCAATACAGAGCATAGAATTATTATGTTATAGAGACAGACAATCAGTCGGATTATTATATAACAACGATAATGTAGCTATCAAATGCGCGTGCGCCGGTGACCTAAAATTATAACTAAAAGATGCAAACAATCTTTTTAAGTTTTTATACCAGGGCCGGATTTGGTGCAGTGATAATTGATCGAGTTACTGAATCGGAAATTGATAGGTACATTCGAGTAACCGAATCGGACACCATTTTGGTTCAGTAAGGAGAACAATAGTTTTTTTTTATATAATGAAGGTGGCAAACGGCCACCCAAGATCAAAGATCAAAATGCAGATGCTTTGCCACCCCTGAGACCCTAGTTATTATGTCTCTGTGATAGTTATTACGGGGCCATACATTACCATCTAACCGGAACATGATAGCGCTGATTCGAACATTACCAGATAATAGCCATATAAATTAGGTAACGCGATGGCGCCCTCGAGCGCCTACACTCCACTTCACAAAGTCAAAATTCTACTTTATCCCTTTTTAAAATTTTTTAATGTTTGTTTTTATGGTAGCAACAGAAATTCATCATCTGAGAAAAAATCTATTTCAGCTATCACAATTCATGAGACACAGCCTGGTGACAGACAGAAGAACAGTGGAGACTTAGGGCGAGATTCACAGACCGCACTACGACTTTACTTTCGAGCATAGTACGCTTCGAACTGTCAAAACCCATACATTTCTGACAGTTCTAAGCAGACGTTGCTTAGAACTGACAATAAAGTATGAGTTTTGACAGTTCTAAGCTTACTTGGCCGGAAGTAAAGTCGTAGTGCGGTCTGTGAATCTCACACTTAGTAATAGGACCCATTTCTACCCTTTGGATACGGACCACTAGAAACAATCAGCTTATATACCTACTTATGTCATATAATATCAAGATATATACACAGGGCTTGCTGACCATCAATTTTTAATATGATAATATTCACTTTACCCTACAAACATATCAAAATTACGAGCGCTTATATAAAAAATAAAAAAAGACAACAGAAAAAAATATTTTTTCACAAGTGCATCATCCGGCCCTGTGCCTTTCTATTAGTAGCTGGGTCTGCCCTATATAGGGATTGCAACATAGGGACACACATGCACATGTCATGACACGTGTGTGTCTGTGTGTGTAGATAATGCGGCGACTAGACGATGTTTTTTATATCTTCAATAAGTATTGATTGTGAATCTATGTTGTGATAAAATATCTATTTTGCTATTCGTCTGTGTAAGAAATTATTTATTTATTTATCCTCTTTATGCACAAAATTGGTACAAAAAGGTGGACTTAATGCCACTAGGTCTTTTCTCCCAGTCAACCTTTAAGTTGCAACCTTTGGTTTTTGTTGCAATTGCTCAAGTCAACTTGACTGACCACTACCCTATACCACACTGAAACCTATTTTTATGTTTAGTTTTTTGGAGAAGACGGTGGCAAACAAGAATGTCGTTCACATTTTTTTTTAAATGTTATGGACGTTGCAAACAAGCATGCAGTTCACATTGATGTTAAGTGATGACTGCAGCCTATAGTCACCCACAAAAAGACAGGTGGTAATGTACGGCTCTGTAATATCCGGCACAGAGGCATAACATCTTAGGCATGAGCATTCCTGAGAGTGCTCACGCATTGCATGCATTTTGACCTTGGCCTTAGTGTGGGTGTCTATAGGCTGCAGTCATCACTTAACATCAATATAAACTGCATGCTCGTTAGCCACTTCCATTACTTAAAAAACCTTTTTTAAAATACCGAAAATAAAAATTTTCGGTACTTTTGGTACCGAGTATCGAGATAGGTCACTCGGCCACAAGAGCACCAAAAAATTACGATGCGCCAATCACTATATGTAACAAAGTGCGCAGACTGAGAATTAACATACAATATGTAGTAGCGCTAATAGAAATTAGTTGGTCAACACTAGTGACCCGCGCCCTGTATTGTGATCAACCTTGGGAGGAATTGGGACGTTGCCCTAAAATACAGTACTGGAATATTGCCGCGATAGCGTCAATCTGTATACGCCGTAGACTGAGGTGATAGACAGAATAAAAGTAAAGGATAATTATAATGGCAACCCTTGAAACGTCTCACTGCGCTGGGTACGTGTATCTTCCCCCTTTTTTGAGGGGGGGGAGGCTTGATGCTTACTCCACCACGCTGCTCCAATGCGGGTTGGTTAGTGGCCAATCCGCTGTCGGATATTTTCAAACCACCCCATAAGGCCTCGGACAAGATTTGATCCGACCGAGTAGATCGCCTGCGTCTTGCAATCTACACCAGCCGCGGGCCATGCGCGCTTCGTAAAAGATATAACGGTCGATTATATTCAGCAGAGCAGAAGCAGGCAGAGCAGTTCTCGAGTGGCGACCGCGTACCGCAAAACGAAGCGCAAGTGGGCCTTCCCACAACATTGACCGACGACCTGGTTAAGGTCGCGGGCAATCGCTGGATGAGGGCGGCCCAGGACCGATCGTTGTGGCATTCTTTGGGGATGGCCCTTGTTCAGCAGTGGACGTCTTTTAGCTGAAATTATGATGATGATGAGAGTGTTATGTCGCGTTCTTTACCTATGTCTCGTTTGTTGACCATTTTGATCAGTTATGACCAATGGCGCCCTATTAGTGCTTACGGAGGCAGTGTGCAGCAGATATCGCCGTCAAAACTTGCCGATTGCCTCTTTCGTAGGTTTAATGTGCAATATTTCGTGCTGGGCCATACATAGAGCAACATATACTATACTGGAGGTAGAGCTCCAGTGACGGAGTTCACGGGCGTACGCACCACCGCATTACCTACTTGCCACTAAATGGTAGTGTTTAGCACTATCGTGTTCCGGTCAGGTGGTAATGTACGGCCTGTAATTTCCGGCACAGAGGCATAACACCTTAGGCCTCAGAAGTGGTAACGCATCTGCATTTTGACCTTAGTCTTCGTGTGGGTGTCTATAGGCTGCAGTGATCACTTAACATCAATGTGAACTGCATGCTTGTTTGCCACTTCCATTATGATAAAAAAAAACATGGGCCACCAGCCGCGGCGGACCGGAGGGGAGTAGCCATATGCAGGCTTTCCTTTCTGTCACAATGCGGACACTCCGCCAAAATATCATACAAACGCTTAATTTTTTCTGTATTACACAGACATCAATCAGTGACATGTATTTACACGTGCACCTGTGTGCGTAGCACGAAGAGAATATCAAACGTCGCCCATATGAAGGGAGGAGGTTGAAAGAGGAAATCGGGCGGGATGTCGAAGTGTCCATTCCATACGTAGTATTACTACATATTCTCTGCCTCTGTCAAAGTACAAGACCAAATTGTCCTACGCTTGTCGCCCAGGTTTTTAAATGTGTGCGTGAAATTGTATATGTATTTTGTTAAAGTCAAGGTGTGGGTTTCGTAGTGATAGACGATTTTTGTAATGTGTGTGTGTGTCACACGTAGTTTCCCCCGCAAAAAATTACAGACTGTTTTGCATCGGTAATAAACGCTATGGCTACTCCCCTCCGGTCCGCCGCGGCCGGTGGCCCGTGTTGCTCTATGGGGCCATACATTATACATCTAATCGGAACACGATAGTGCTGAACACTACTATTTGGCGGCAGATAAATTAGGTAATGCGATGGTGGCTACGCCCTCGAGTCCTTACGCTGGAACTCTACCAATATTGAAAAAATAACGTGCGTAACTTCACGCCTGTAATCCCCGAAGGGGTAGGCAGAGGTAAATGCATGCATTCAATCATACATGCAAACACCTACGATTCGCCGGTTACGTTATGGCCCATGAAACAGGTGGCGAGCCTATTGACATCTCCGGGCACATTAGCAAACTTCGAGGTACTGGAAAACTTCCATACAATGGAAAAAATCCAATAGAACCAGAGATAAGGGATTTTACACCGTTATCTCTAACATCCCCCGACCTGGGAATCGAACCCGGGACCCCAGCGTAGTGGTAGTGGCCCGCTACCACTAGGCTACTGAGGCAGTGAAAACATACTATAAAAAAAATACAATCTTACCGTGGTTACTAATGAATTATGAAACTATGCCTTAAAGGCCCAGGATTTAGTATTACCCAATATATCTTCCGCTAAAAGATACAGACGGTGACTCGGCAAACAACAGTAATATACCAATTACTCACTATGACATAGAATCACATAATTGATTGTTGCAAAAATACATTAGCGCGCAAGTTGCGCGAGAGTTTACACTATGGTATTAAGTCAGTTTCTATTACCTATATAGTGAATATTGTGCTTTAATAGTTCAACTGAAGCGCGCATGGCCCAGCGGCTGGTGTAGATCGTAAGCGATCTACTCAGTAAAGCACTATGGGCGCGGTCGGGTAGTGTGATGGGTGACCGCTAGTGGCAAATTAAATGCGCGTTTCCGTGATTCGGAGGGCACGTTAAGCCGTCGGTCCCGGTTGCTATCGATGGAAAGTAGTCGTTAAACCTTGTCGGAGGCCTTATGGGCGGTTTGAAAACATCCGACAGCTGGTTGGCCACTAACCCTCCCACCTCCACCAATCCGCATTGGAGCAGCGTCGTGCAGCAAGCTCTAGGCATCCTCCCCACAAAAAGGGGAGAGACTCGTGCCCAGTAGCGGGACGTATAATGGGTTGCCATTATTATTATTATTATAGTTCAACTAGCTTACCGGCGTCGGGACGTGACGACCCCACCGCCCACTAGCGGAAGAATTCTATTGGAAGATAATTCTTCCTCTAGTATAGTCAGTCAACCGAATAACGGCGGTTTAACCATTCCAATAGGACGGGTAAAAAAAACGCGGGATGGGCAGCAGCGTCCCGCGACAAGCAAACCGGCCACCTGATGGAAAGTGGTCACCGTCGCCTATGAACATTTGCAACACCAGGGGAGTGGCCAAAGCGCTGCCAGCCCTTCAGGACTTTGACGCCATTTTTGAAGATCCCCATATTGTAGCACCTAAGGAACACCTTAGAGGGCTTTTCGTTCCACAATTTATGCGTTCCGGGCAGGAACAAACGTGAAAACCGCACCGGCACTGCCAGGTGTCCAGTCGGTGAGGGTGGAACTTCTCTCTTCGGCGAAAATTGATTCAAACGAACCTAAGTGTAAGCGTGCTTTTCCACCAGAGATCTGCCATGCAGCTATGTTGCGAAAAAACGTAACTTCACGCCTGTAATCCCCGAAGGGGTAGGCAGAGGTAAATGCATGCATTGAAGCATACATGGAAACAGCCACGATTCGCCGGTTACGTTTTTGTCCCATGTGACAGGTGGCAAAGATGTGAAATATGTGACTGTTTCCATTCCACCAATACTAAGCTGTACGAGGAAGATGCGCTATGAAGATGTGCCGCCGCAAAGTGCGCGGCATACTGTAGGTACTCTGCTCTGCACATACTTGAAGCTACACCATTTGCGACGGTCCATAGCACGCATCCATAGCTCGCATCCATAGCACGCATCCACTGCAGCTTCCATTTTGCAGGTGATAGAGCTCCAGTGACGGAGCTCGCGAGCGTAGGCACCACCGCATTACCTAATTTATTTTCCGCTAAATGGTAGTGCTCAGCATTCACATACTCTCACTCACTCACAGGCACAAGTAACAGGCACAACAATAACACCTTAGGCCTCAGGAGTGGTAACGCATCTGCATTTTGGCCTTGGTCTTCGCGTGGGTGTCTATAGGCTGCAGTCATCACTTAACATCAATGTGAAGTGCATACTTGTTTGCCACTTCCATTACATAAAAAAATAGTACACATCCTCCCATATCAAAAACATATCTTGGTTGAATCCGTTTTCACCAGTACTAAGCTATGTGCACCAATGAATATGATTGGTGGATATCAAACGCATCCACAGTATCGTAGCACTTCTCTGGTGGAAAATCCATAGTATCGTAGCATCATCGCACATCTCTGGTGGAAAAGCAGCCTAAACCAGGTGTTCGTTTTTTTCCACAGTCACCCGGTATCTACACACTTATACAGTATACAAAATGATATCACATCAGTACCCCCACCGCGTGGGTATGACATGACACACTTTCGCTCGCCGCACGTTCATTTGAATACACTCTCGATTATTCGAACCTACTGCAATCGATTTCTCGGACTTGTAAATGTTGAATCTTATTTTTTTTGTAGTTTAGTCGTAAGATTTGTAATAGTTATGTCAGTTAAAGCTACAGTGATAGAGGTCGCGGGCTCATAGGCACCACAGTATTAGTGTATCCGACACTGTTTTTACTGGTCGTGTAGAGCTCCAGTTACGGAGCTCGCGGGCGTAGGCACCATCGCATTACCTAATGGTCATTGTGTGGGTGTCTATAGGCTGTAGTCATCACTTAACATCAATGTGAACTGCAAGCTTGTTGGCCACTTTTATTATATTAAAAAAAACTCTAACAAGAAATATTGCACATCGACCTTAGAAAGAAGGCTTCGGATTATTTCAGGTCTGTAGAGGGTTATCTCTTTCGCGCCTTGCCTATGTGACGTTTGTCGAACATTTTGATCAACTCAAAATTCCATACAATCGCTTAATTTGGTCTCAATTACACTGCCATCAATCAGTGACCTGTATTTACACGTGCACCTGTGTGCGTAGCACGTAGAAAATACCAAACGTCGCCCATAAGAGGGGAGGAGGTTGGGTGAGGCGGGGAAATCGGGCGGGACGTCGAAGTGAAAATTCTATACGTAGTATTATTATATATTCTCTGCCAATACAGGACTATGAATGCTTACGTAGGCAGTGTACAGCAGATATAACGCTCTACGAAGTCGAAACTAGCCGATTGCCTCTTTCGTAGACTCGATGTGCAATCTGCTATATAATCTATTTACTAAATGGTAGTGTTCAGCACTATCGTGTCGTGCCGTCAGGTGGTAATTTTCGGCCCTGTTATTTCCGGCACAGAAGCTAACACCTTAGGCCTCAGGAGGGGCAACGCATCTATATTGAACTTTCTGGTTTCTTATTACTTAACATCAATGTTAACTCCTTTACTTGGAGCTTACTCAACCACACTGCTCTAATGCGGGTTGCATTGGAGCAGTGTGGTGGAGTAAGCTCCAGGCCACTCCCCAAAAACGGGAGAGACTCGTGCCCAGCAGTAGGACGTATTAAGGACGCATTATTATAATGTTAACTGTATGCTTGTTTCATGACATGCAGCAGTGCAGCTCTTGGCATCGGGACTTGATGATCCCACCGCCCACTAGCGGAAGAATTTTCTTCTTCTGGAAGGGAATTCTTCCACTAGTGTATTCAGTCAACCGAACAATGGCCAAACCATTCCAATGTATACTCGTATATGTCTTGAGATAAAATTACCGCCACTGCGATTGCCAATCTGCTTGCCAAGCGTGACGATTATGGCATATCCCTCTTATGAGGGGCAGGTGGCTTTAGTCCAGCAGTGGGCATCTTTCGGTTGATTATGAATATAGATAGCTATTATCAGCCAATCACACCACAGCGTAGATAAAAATGATTTTTGAGTTAAAAGAGACTTTTTCCTCTTAAAAATAAAAGAAAAAAATCTTTTTTTTCCATACACAACATGTATGTGCTCACAAACTTGTATGTGCTTCGGTAGCTTAGTGGTATAGGATAACCAGTCCAGCTGCTTTAGCTGGACTGGTTATCCTTGTCACAGGTTCGATTACTCAAGTCAACATTTTTCTTTCTTTTTTTTTATTTTCTAAACTCGCATGTTATTGCGAAAAAAAATATATATGACAATATCAACTTGTGTATATTTTTATTAGTAACCTTGGACACTTGCGATGAATTCCAATGAAAAGTGAAAATATAACTGCACGTGCTCTGCATATATATATTAAATGTGATTTATATACATAGAGCAACACGGGCCACCGGCCGCGGCGGACTGGAGGGGAGAAGCCATAGCGTTGATTACCGATGCAAAACAGTCTGTCATTTTTTGCGGGGGGAAGTGGGTGCGACACACACACGCACACTACAAAAGTGTCTATTACCACAAAACTCACACCTTGACCTTAACAAAATACAGAAACAATTTCACGCACACATTTAAATATAAGCCCCCTTATTCATAAACGTATTTTAGCTAAAGTGTTGCTAATCTCTGCTTTGTCCTTTTCTATCCTGCACATTTGACAATGCAACTGACAAAGACAAAGCATTCTATAGCTAAAACGTATCTAATGCACGTTTATGAATAAGGGGGCTAGGCGAAAGGTATAGGCCCATTTGGGCTTGTACTTTGACAGAGAGGAAAGCCTGCATATGGCCCTCCGGTATTGCTCTATGTTTATATACGAAAGTTATAAACATTAATATAGATAACATGACATAAACGGCTTCTATAGTGTGTTATTCCCATAGATTTATAATAGTAGTATAATAAATCTATGCATTTTATTTTTAAAGAAAAATGGAAAGAAAAATTCGACTTCAGGCGAGACTCGAACTCGCGACCTACTGGGAATCTAGTCCAGCCGCTCGTCCAATTGAGCTACTGAAGCCCTGCCCGATTTGTCAAATCTTTCCTTCACATCTATTGCATTGCTTTATGGTAGCAGCAGCGCCATCTATTACCAACTATGCTAGTTAGGCAACCGATATAATAGACTTTTCAGTTTATTGAATATCGTAAAGAAGTCGCTTTTACCCTTAATAATTGTTTTACGATAACGATAATTGTCTCGCCTGAAGTCCCATTTTTCTTTAAAAATAAAATATATTTCACAAGCATGTGTTGCGAAATAATATAAAAACAATTAATAAATCTATGGTTATTCCCGACTTCAAATTTTATCCACAAAAACCATATAAAGGGGGGGTCGCAAAGATTACCACTGTGAATAGCAGCCATTGTAAAATTTCATTATCTCGTATTTTTAAGAGTTCATTCAAATTCTTTTCATGATTTCCACATGTTTTTTTATGTAATGAAGGTGGTAAACGAGCATACAGCTCACATTGATGTTAAGTGATGACTGCAGCTTCAACTGCTTCAGTAGTCGAGTGGTAGCAGGTCATTGATGCTTCGCTAGGGACCTAAGTTCGATCCTTGGTTCGGGAAATAAGTGCTATTTCAACTGTTGTAAGCATTTCTCAGTGCAACCCTTTTCCTTAGGCCCGCCACTTCTTTACGCGGGTTCGATCCCCGCACCGCGACTTATATTTGCATGGCCTACAGATATTTGTTTCGGGACTGGGTGTTTGTGTACGACATAGGTTTATACTTTATACTTTGTGGGGCTGTGAGTGTTAGCGTATTTATTTATTTTAGCTCTTGATTCTATGTTCAGTTTGTAGACTCGGTTAAGAACGGCTACATACGACCCTAAAATCAGAGGCGATATCGGGGCAGTGGTGAGGAGGACCCTAGATTATACTCTAAATCGCTTCGTATGTAGGCAAATCGTAACTAGAATTCTCACGATTTAGGGACGATCATCCCCACCACAACTGTCCCGATATCGCCTGTGATTTTAGGGTGTTGGTATGATCTCACTCAACTACGGAACTGAAACAACTAAACTGCAACTAAGATCTATATACTAGGTGAGCATATCGTGCGGGCATTAGATCGAGTACGGAGTCGGCCTCAACGCGAAAGTGAGAGTGGGCTGGTTACGTAACGCGCTGGGCTTATGACGTCCTAGTACCGCTGCCTAGATTTGCGATCCGCTCCGCTTAACACAATTTAGTTGTTTTTCATTATTTCTGGAGGTTTATGCTTTGTAAACGATGTTTTTACTATTTACATCATTCATTACTGTCGTAATAATAGTTCACGAGTTGGAAATGGCACTAAAAATAGGATAATGGTAAAAAATGATGTTCATTCAATATGGAATGATGCATGTCTAGAGAATGTACTGAAAAGTTATTTAATGACACTGTAACTGAAATACAGTAACCAACAAGAATATATTACACATCGACCTTATGAAGGACACTACATGTTATTTCGGCTCTGTTGAGCGTTGTATCTTTCGTACCATACCTATGTGACATTTGTCGGGCATTTTGGCAGAGGATATGTAATACACTTCGACGTCCCGCCCGATAGCCCTGCCTCACCCAACCTCCTCCCCTCTTATGGGCGACCGACGTTTCGTATTCTCTACGCACTACGCACACAGGTGCACGTGTAAATTTCTGTTCTGTGTGTAAAATGTGTAAATACATACACATACAATTAAATTAAATTCAAAATCTTACCAAGATCTGAAAATGCAATCTGAACAATTAATTACTTATATATCTGAAATTGAGAAATTGGAAAAATAATGTAATAATTATATGTACACTCACCCCAGCTGGTTCAAAGCCTGTATGTGCTTCACCTACAAAGCCGCCCCAGCTGCCCCAGAGCTCATCTAACACATTCTCTGGCCGTTCCTTACAACCAAATCATGTCAAACATAAATATGTGATGTTCAGTGATGAGATTGGCAAAGACTTGGGCCATTTATTTAAAATGCATTCGGGACAGTCAACCTTCATTAATTACTGCTTGCCGGGGTTAACCTATGATGGCATACTAAAAAAAATAACAGCTTTTAGCTTCGATCAGGATACCACCTTAATTATATGTATTGGAAACAGAGGCAATGTAAATAAAAAACAATTAATTGAGTACTTTGACAATTTACAAACCTTAAAAATGCATAATTTCATTTTATTTACATTACCATACAGTAAGAGTCTGTCAAATATAGAAAATAATATTAGACATAAGCTAAATTTGATATTAGATAACCTAATTTGTTATATTAACAAGTTTTATAAATTGGACATAAATTGTATTCTTGGAAATAATTTTTATTTGACCAAAGATAATTACTATCTTAATAAATTTTTGAAACGACAGATATCTGTATTGCTATCAAATTATATTGACCATATAGCCAAAAATTTGGCTAGGCCGACTGCCTCTATTGGGCAATTGCATAACAATATACAGAGTTTGGAAAGTATTCCAAATATTAGCATAGTAAATGACAAATCAGTATTGAGTAGAGACTACCAATACTGTGAATAATAGTTTACAAATGACATCTAATAATGTGGACATTCAATTAAATCATTTAAATTAGATTTAGAGACAAAAGAGACAGCCTCTTGCTCACATTTTCCAAAGGGAAATGTTTATAAATCTAGTATGTTGTTTCATAATAATAATAACATTGTAAACCTGGTGCATCAAAATATACAAGGAATATTGGGTAAAGAATTAGAAATTGAGTTATTTTTAAACATTAATGACATACAAATTTGTTGTTTTACTGAACATTGGTTGAAAAATAGTGAATTAATATTCAATTTTAGTGGGCACCAGGTAGGCAGTTCGTTCTGTAGGTCACATGCAATACGTGGTGGCTCTCTTATATTGTTAAAAAAAGACATTAAACATAAAGAACGCAGAGATATAGTGAGATTCCGTTGAACAAACTGCAGAAATAGCTTGTGTGGAGCTTGAGCGCTTGATTATTGTGTCCGTATACAGACCTCCAAATGGATCTTATGAATGTTTTGAAAAAAATTTAGATGTTGTACTAAACAATCTAACTGCTTCAAAAAAACGTGTCATTATTTGCGGCGATTTCAATATAAATTTGTTGGAGGAAACTCCAACAACTGTGAGGTTTAAATCGTTACTTATGTCATTTAATTTGCATAATTTGTTCTCAGAACCTACTAGAATTACACAGCGACATGCATAGACAATATTTTTATCGATTTTGAACCTACACATAAAAATATTTTGACTGAATTAAGCTCCGACCATTGTGGTCAGTTAGTTTCCTACTGTGGTCAATTACATAATGATAAAAATAAACGAGCAATTGTATTTGTTCCTATCAATGCGAAGCGAATTAAGAAACTCAGAGAAAATATTGTCCCAAAACTTGCAAACATGCAATACCGCTATGGTATTGCATGTTTGCAAGTTTTGAGACCTAAATTATTATACAATGACTTATTTGCCACAATTTTAAAAGAATATAATTTAGTTTTTACCAACAAGACAATAAATGTAAGAAGTCATAAGTCGTTCAATGAATGGGCGACGGTTGGAATACATAAGAGTAGACAGAGATTGTATGACCTGTATGGAGAAAAGTCATATAATCGTACAAATTCGTTTAAAAATCATGTTAAATTATATTCGAAAATATTCAAGAAAGTATGTTTAGCAGCCAAGGCACTTCACATTAAAAATAAAATTAAAAATTCAAATAACAAAATTAAAGCGACTTGGAATGTAATTAATAGTGAAACTGGGAAACAAGCTGTGCGTTTAACTCTGATTTTAAATTAATAATTGACAATAAACATGTTACTACTGACGAAGACTTTGTTTTAGCATTTGAAACATTATTTGCTAATATTCCAGTTTCTTTAACTGGAGACCTCATTTCATCACCTACCGTCGCCGAATCATTATTGAAAAAAATGTACATCAAAGTAAAACTATATTTAATTTTAAGTTAGTTAATACTGCGGATGTTATACATGCCTTTAAGTCTATTAATATTAAGAACACAATTTGATTTATGGGGCTATATTTATTTGGATATATTTTAATTTATCTGTAAAATTTTCATATGAAATAATGGTTGTTATTGCCCCTTACCTAGCGGCTATGTTTAATAATAGTATTGTAAGTGGTATATTTCCTGATCTAATGAAACATAGTAAAGTTATTCCATTATTTAAATCCCGTAGTACAACTGACCCCACAAACTTTAGACCAATTTCTGTACTACCTGTCTTAAGTAAAATTTTTGAAAAGCTATTGAATTTTAATTCATCTACTTGCACATTTTAACCAATATAAACTTTTACATTGTCGACAGTTTGGATTTACTAGGGGTCGTTTAACTACCGATGCAGGTGTTGAACTTGTCAAACACATTTTTGAAGCTTGGAAAAAATCACATAATGCGCTAGGGGTATTCTGTGACTTATCTAAAGCATTTGATTGCGTTCAGCATGAAACATTGGTCAGAAAGATATATCACTACGGCCTTCGAGATACCGCTCTCGAGCTTATGACTTCATATTTATAGAGAAAGTCTCACAGGTAGACTTCAGATTTTTCACGATAATTTGTACTAGATTTAAGCTTTCATTTAAAAGAGCTCTTACTGAGTTTGTTGGGTAGCGGAGTTCTTCTCAGTAGTGACTGCACTTGGAACTCTGCTAAGTGAGTAACTTTGACCTTGACGAATAAGTTTTTCTTTTTCTTCATTTATCATCATTGAAGGAATTTAAAAATTTTGTGACTATATGTTTTAACTAAGTAGTTTAAATTCTAATTTTTCATTTACTATTAATATATGATTTTGCTTTTACTATATGTAATGGTTATTCACTCTAGGTATTTTATGATTTCTTGACGTTTTGAAAGTATCTGTAAAGATCTATTCGAAATAAAAATATTTTCTATTTCTATTTCTATTTTCTACTGATTGATGTCTGTGTAATAGAGACCAAATTAAGCGTTTGTATAGAATTTTGGCGGAGTGTCCGTGGTGTGATTTTGATCACGGTTTGAACGATACCGGAGTATCAGTGCTGATGTAGGCAGCAGTCCAGCATATATAGCGCTCTTCGAAATCGAGACTAGCCGATTGTCTCTTTCGTAGGCTCGATGTGCAAAATTTCTTGCTGTAGTTTTCCAACAACCAACCAAATCTATTTATATAAATAATAATCGAAATGTTTGTAAAGCACATTACTTCCAAACGATATTACCAAATTGGATGAATCTTTATGCGTTATTGTCAGGAGAATTTTGTATGAGTACATAAAAAAATATTAAAAAAAAATTGTAGCAAGTGTTTAAATATGCCCGATGGCGGCTCGAAGTTTGCCGGGTCACCTTGTTTTAAGTTTAAAATGGTACTCACTCAAATTACTATTTTAGCAAAGAAGTAGCATGTCATTATAATTATTGGAAATTATAGAAGCTAATGGATAATTTTGAATACAAAATAATTATAATTAAATCAAATAAGAAAGAGAAAGAAAAGGTCGACTACTCAAACGTCACTAAATTATAAGTTACCCTCAAATGTAAGCTATCTCTGTCGGTTGCACGTGTTTTATAAAAACAAAGACTTATGAGGCTCACTTAGATTTGAATGTCGTCTGTCGTCAGTCTAGTCACCTAGTACGGCTAATACTAGGGATAAAAAGTACTAGGACATATTGGATGCCAAGAGATTCACTTCACTTTCAAATGCATTGCTGACCTAGGGTTATCACTCATTTATTAAATTGCAGTTAATTATTGATTACTAGCTGAGCCGGCACACTTCGTATTACCTCAGAATGAAATAATGTGGCAAAGGTTGAATAGATACGGACTATTTGTATGGGAAAATGAGATTGTGGTTTTTACTATTTCCCTTCAACTTCTTCATATTTTCTTACCTTATAAACCTTCCCTGGACTTCCAAAAATCATTCAGAATTAAAATAAGCTAAATCGGTCCAGCCGTTCTCGAGGTTAAGCGAGACTTACGAACAGCAATTGATTTTTATATATTCGTAGAAAAATAATGTAGATTAAATTTAATATCTTAAATGTACATATAAATAAAATAATAGAATGAAATATATGTTTAACAGCATGGTGCTCTAAAAAACCGACCAAGTGCGAGTCTGACTCGAGGTTATAATAAAAAATATGGGTAATTTTATCAAAACTTTCGTAACAATTTTTAATCCACTAAAAAGCGAACGCGGTGTGTCATCTGAACACGATCCAGCTCACGTAGTTGAGCATTTAGTGGACTACCTGTTGTGAATGACTGATGACACCAATTGGTCATGTAGGTGTGTGACAAAAACGAACAAGTACGAACATGTAAAGATGCAGTAAACTGCAGAGAAGAGGAAAGTTGAAAAGATATTAAAGACGTTTTTGGTTGAATTAAAAAAAATATAAAATATGACATGAAATGGTAGGCAGACGTTAATGCATAGGAGGGTAACACTGGGAAACTGCCAGGAAATGGGAAAAACCCAAAAACACCAAAGATAAAGGATATACCTAAGCTAGCTCCCGACTCAGGCATCGAACCCAGGACCTCAGTGTAGCAGCAATGGCCTGCTACCACTAGACTAATGGTCTAATTGATTAGTTAATTAAATAATTAATAATTGACTAGGTAACCTCCTTATTCATGAATACATTTAATGTATTAAGTTTTTAATCTCTCTTTTATCTCAATCTATCATACGCAATTACAATGACGCTAACAAGGACGAAGCATATGCTTTATGACGATTATAAATGGGGGTTGGTGTCAAGAAATTTTTAGTTTTTCTATTTAGGAAAGAATTCAAAAATTACACAACTGTAATCTTACTGACTGGATTCAGCATACACTCAGTTTTTTAAAATTTAGTGGCTCCGTTGATTAACTCTATTTATTGCTGTTATCCTGGTTTATGTATATATTTTTGTCCCTTTCGTACCGCCTATGAGAACAATAGCGATAATAGTAGGCCGCTAGGCAGTATAGAAGCGATAGCGATATTAGATTATTGCTAATGCTTTCACGGGTGCATATGAAAGGTTAGAGACGTAGGACTAGGCGAAAAGCGACTCCATTGGCTTAGGCGGTCGACCGTCTGTGGAATTCGCTTTGAGCAATGCGATCGGTATTTTAGTTCCGCAGTTACCAGGCGAACATAACAAGGCGGGAGATGTATTTGAGTTAGTTTGTACTCTTTGTACTTTGTATGAAACCGATAGCTCTAGTCGCCTACATAGAAGGCTTCATTGCTTAGTTAGATATTGGAGTAGAAATATTCATAATTTCTAAAAATTATTTTCACTGTTCCCTACCCAAAAATAGTAATCTTCATAATAACTCGCTTCTCTGTCCTACCATACACAGGTCCATCACAGTCAATTAGCATTAAAATTGTCATTTGTGACCACTTCTTTGCTACACCGCGGACACTCCGCCAAAATTCCATACAAACGCTTAATTTGGTCTCTATTATACAGACATCAATCAGTGACGTGTATTTACACGCGCACCGGTGTGCGTAGCACGGTGAGAATACCAAACGTCACACATAAGACGGGAGGAGGTTGGGTGAGGCGGGTTAATCGGGCGGGACGACCATGTGTCCATTCTATGCGTAGTAATCCCCACTAATATTACAAATGCGAACGTAACTCTGTCCGTCTGTCTTGTCTGTCTGTCTGTCTGTCCGTCCGTCCGTCCGTCCGTCTGTCTGTCTGTTTGTCTGTCTGTCTGTTACCTTTTCACGTCCAAACGACTGAACCGATTGTAATGAAGAGTTGACTTTGTAGTTTCTGGCAACAACTAGTATAATACATATTCTGTCTTTGCCAAAAAAAACCAGAGGTCAATATGCAGATACGTTGCCACCACTGATTGTGAGACTTAACAACTAACTAACTATGTCTCTGTGATAGTTACATACGTATAAAACATAGAAATAGTTGTTAAGGGGCCATACATGAACATCTAACCGGAACACAATAGTACTGAACACTACAATTTCTCGGCAGATAGATTAGGTACTGCAGTGGTGTCTACGCCCTCGAGCCTCTACACTAGAACTCTACCACCATAAAAAATTATTTGGAAGAAATTTGCTTTAAAAAAAAGTTAATTTTAAAATTAATTACTTAATAGGTCGACCAAATAGGTCGAGTTCTGTCTGATGGTGGGATCAAAAGTCTTAGGAATCGGCGTGCATGTATGAAGAGAATGATGAAGGTATACGAGGCACGAGAGGTATGTCAGGACCGGGATATCTGGCGCTCTACACTCTCTGCCTACCCCGTTAGGGACCTGGCGTGAAGGTACATACATACATTATTACTTAAAGATAAAAATAGTTATCATGAAATTTGGAATTACTGGGGTGGAGCTCCAGTGGGGGATCTCGCGGGCGTAGATTAATATTAAATTATAGTGTTCAGCACTATCGTGTTCCAGTCAGATGGTAATGTACGGCCCTGTAACTTCCGGCACAGAGACATAACACGTTAGGGATGAGGAGTGATAACGCGTCTGCATTTTAACCTTGGTCTTTGTGTGGCTGTCAATAGACTGCAGTCATCACTTAACATCAATGTGGACTACATGCTTGTTTGCCAGTTCTATTACATATAAAAAAAAACGAATACCACAGCCCAGGCATAATAAGAACTGCACTAGAATACGGCAGGATTTTCCTTCACTTTGCATCCATATTAAAAAATTGCGTGATGTTACACAATATCGAAGAATTTTTAAGGCTTGCACAATATTGTGTTAAATTTTTTCTTCTTATTGAATTAAGTGAGATACTAAAATAATACAATTTTGATGGTTTTCTTATTGAAAAATAATTTTTGATGGCTTCAAATTGTACCTACATTAGCTTACGAGAAAGACAATTGGCTAGTTTCGACTTCGTAGAGCGTTATCTCTGCTGCATACTGCCTAGTAAGCACCGATAGTCTGGTATTGGACAAGACTTAATAAAAATATAAGTAAGTGCGAAAAAGGTTTTTTTTTTGGTACCTTGAAAGTTGCGTGTGGTACTCATATTTTATATCATTTTCTTGGTGTAAATAAAGTTGGTGGCATTTTGTTTCATAAAGGCTTATTACAGTGCTCGTGTATAGTGAAATAGAATGACAGTGCGAAAACACGGTTTTTCGGGTTGCCTCCAAAACTGCATTGTAAATATTCTGGTAAAGTAGCCATCGCTTTACTCGAATTACTGTGACTCTGACTGACGGACTGATAAATTGAGTGACTGACTCTGACTTTAACGTTGCCTAATACTAATTGGAAATATCGTCTTACTTGACACTGGCAATATGCATAAAAAGCGATCCCATAAAATTAAAAAAAAAAGTGCGGAAAAGATTCTAAGAAAAAATAGTTCTCACAGACATCGAAACTGCTTCGATTTTTTCTTTAATTTCTAAATTCACCCGTATGTACTCGTATGTGGTAAATAAAAATAGGTATAAGACAATTCAATATTTTTGTCCGATTCAAAAAGTATGACGATGGCAGAATGCGCAGCGGCTGCTAGGGTAAATTCAATATTGAAAACTGAAATTCGTAAAACACCTGAATTCTGTCTGATGGTGGTGTCAAAAGTCTTAGGAATCGGCGTGCATGTATGAAGAGAATGATGAAGGTAGACGAGGCACGAGAGGTTTGTCAGAACCGGGATGTCTGGCGCTCTACACTCTCTGCCTACCCCGTTAGGGACCTGGCGTGAAGATACATACATACGTACCTGATTTTAAGTTTTTTTACTGGTGGTAGACTTCCAGTGTAGGAGCTCGCGGGCGTAGGTACCACCGCATTATCTAATTTATCTGCCGCTAAATGGTAGAGTTCAGCACTATCGTGTTCCGGTTAGATGGTAATGTATAGCCCCGTAATAACTATCACAGAGATATAACAATTAAGGTCTCAGGGGTGGCAACGTATCTACATTTTAACTTCTGGTTTTAGTATAGATGAAGCAGTAATTACTTAACATCAATGTGAACTGCATGCTTGTTTGCCACTGTCATGACATAAAAAAACACATCCCAGAGCTCTAGCACAAAATCTAAATACAGAGCTATTTTTAGAACTAAGTGCATCAACATCATATGACCAGGCGTGCATAACGTGGTAGGAGGTACGGTACGGTGACTGGGTTACCGGCGCGGTTGCGTCACCAACCACTTTCTGCTGTCGCCTACTTACCCACTCATTGAGACGTTGTTGCGTATGCGACGGAGTCCGTAGTATGAATTTGTGAGGGTTTTCTGGATGAGTCCAATTGGTGAAGATGATTTTTGACTTATACATTTACCCCCTTATTCATTAACGTATTTTAATTGTACTATTTATTTTTCGCAATAACACATGCAAGTAAACTTTAAAATTAAAGAAAAAACGGAAAAAAAAAATGACTTCGGGCAGGAATTGAACCTGCGACCTCAGGATATGTAGTTCGACCACATTTCTCACTATCGCTCAAAACTAAAATGGCTTCCCATCCGACAGCGAAGATCTGCCCTGATGCTTTCCTTACTGTTCAGTGTTCTTAATGATCCATGTTCTCCTCACTATCTTAACTCAAAATTTAAAATCTTGGGCAATTCTCACAATCTTAATCTTCGATCTTCGAAAAATCTTACCCTGAATGTTCCTCTTCACAGCTCATGCTTTATTTCAAACTCTTTCTCTATTTTGGCAATAAAACTATGGAATACGTTTCCCGTGAATATCAGGAAATCAACATGCAAGTACTCTTTTAAGGACATTACTTAAACTTAGTTGGCTAGTAGCTTCACAGGCTGTAGTAATTATTCATCGTCATATTTCCTAATTATAATTATTATATTTATTATATCTATTATATATGTGGATGGTTGCAGAGGTCCAGGAAGACCAAGGCTGACCTACCATGACCAAATAGGTCGAGTTCTGTCTGATGGTGGGGTCAAAAGTCTTAGGAATCGGCGTGCATGTATGAAGAGAATGATGAAGGTAGACGAGGCTCGAGAGGTTTGTCTGAACCGGGATATCTGGCGCTCTACACCCTCTGCCTACCCCGTTAGGGACCTGGCCTGAAGTTACATATATTTGCGTCTTAGTTATATACGTATGTATGTATATTTATATATATTTATATCTAATATTATATATCAATCATCTTAGTATAGCATTTTTTTTGTTATTCTCATATATTTTCACCAGTGTTGCACCTACTTAGTTGCTATCCTCACTACCCAAAGGTTGACTGGTAGAAATGCCTAGTGGCATTAAGTCCGCCTTATGTATCGTTTTAGTGCATAATAGATTAAATAAATAAATATATGGTAATAATAAATGGATAATAATAAAGCGGCTGGACTGGTTATCCTAAGGTCGCAGGTTCGATTCCTGCACGAAGTCATATTTTTCTTTCCGTTTTTTCTTTAATTCATAAACGTATTTTAGCTAAAGTGTTGCTAATCTCTCCTTTGCCTTTTTCTATCCTGCACATTTGACAACGCAACTGACAAAGACAAAGCATTCTATAGTTTAAACGTATCTAATGTACGTTTATGAATAAGAGGGTTCAATTTTAAGTTATTATTTAACGACTTCAAAAAACTATGAGTTCTATGTGTTCTGAAAATTCTTATGCCTTTTTAATAGGAAAACTTCGAAATTGGTCCCGTTTCCTTATAATTGAGATCTGATGATGGCATCTTGTAATATTTTTTTTTGGAATAGATGTGGTAAACAAGCATACAGTTCACAATTGATGTTAAGTGGTGACTGCAGCCTAGACACCCACACAATAGCAACCGGGACCGACGAATTAACGTGCCCTCCGAAGCACGGAAACACGCATTTTAATTTTCCACTAGCGGTCACCCATCACACTTCCTGACCGCGCCCGTAGTGCTTAACCGAGTAGATCGCTTACAATCTACACCAGCCGCGGGGACAGGCGCGCTTCATTACTATGATCGTAATAATCCCGAATAATGTAGCTTTCTGTTTGTGAAAGAATTTTCATGATCGGTTTAGCATTTGCGAAGATTAGACTCTACAAACAAACAGTCAAAGTTACAAACTTTATCTCTTCAAAATATTAGTATAGATTTGAGAGTTAACAATTTTAGGGTTCCGTACCAAAAAGGCATTGGGACGTGACGACCCATCGTACACTAACACCCATACCTATTCTAAGTCGTAAATTCGACCTCAACTCAACCTTACTCAATGGAATTGGTATTCTTAGTTGTAACTAATAACGTCAACTCGACATTCTGCCTCCGTTTGAGGTAAGAAAGCAATTGTCAAACTTGAGGAGTATTTTTTACATTTACGTTACATTCTTGCGCTCAATAAGTTTGTCATGTCGGAACTGTCTGGAACATAGATATATCGTAGTTTATTAAATCTAGGGTCTGGAAATAATATTGTATATATATATGTAAAGGAAATAATGGACTCCTACAGGATTTCCTTCATGTTAATTTGAATTGGGCGCACTTTTTGATGTCATGTCGAGTCGATAGGTGGCGCGGTCGGTTGAGACGACAGGGATGTTATTTCGTAAAAAGAGTTGTTAATGTCTGTAATTGAGGAACCCGATTAAAAATTAAATTAATTAGTGGAATAAGAACGACAATATAACTTTAAATGTCGTTTCTTTGTTTTACAGGTAAAGTTCTTACATTACAGTAATGATATTTTGTTGTTAATTCATTGTAAAGATCTAAAATTAAAAACTTTGTTTTACAGATCAACACATGGTTTAATTTGTCGTAAATTCCAATTAAATAGAATAATTGTCTTATAAAACGACATTTTTAGTTAATAATAATGGAAAAATTACGATTCACCTTCACGATATTAGGAGGATCTGATGGGAAAAGTAATATAATGTGCATAACCTCAATCGAAACTCCAGATGGACGATTATTTGATATACCGGATGAGTTGAAGTCTGTTAGTAAACACATAGACATAGCTGCTACAGATTATTTCACCAAAATCAAGAACTCTTTGAAGAAAAGGCATCAAACACGGAAAATATGGATCCCCTTAACCGAAAACTTAAAAAAGTGTTACTTGGATGAAGGTGAAAATTTACAATTTGGTGATCAATACCTAGATGAAATGATACCTGAAACGAAGCATCCTGGGAATAATGTCAGTGTGAATGGTGAAAATAAAAAGATAGGAAAAATAGCAGAAAGATTTTTAATTGAGAAGTTTTCAGGAAAAACGTCAAGCGTTAATCAATGGATGGATGAATTTGAGAAGGAATGTATCCGTTTTGAGATATTAAAAGATGAAGAGAAGATTGAGATTTTAAAGCATTTGCTTGAAAAACAGTGCTTAGATTGGTACACAAGTATGTTGATAAAATATACTATCAATGCAGGATGGGAATTATGGAAAACAAATTTTTGTGAAACATATGGAAGTAAAGTTTGGTCACAAATTAAATATACTTTTACATATAAATACCAAGGAGGGTCATTACTTGAATATGCTACTAAAAAAGAAAGATTACTATTAGAAATAAATAGCAAAATTGACACACAAACATTGATTAACCTCACCATTATGGGTCTACCTGATTATATAATATACAAAATGGATAAGGAGGTTATAACTTCAACTGCAAATCTTTTTAAGGAAATTGGTAAACATGAACAAACAGGAAAAAAATATTATAGCAAATTTAAAAGAAGTCCATTTGATAGTAAATTGAAAAATGAGAAAATGAATCCCTGCAAAATGTGTGAAAAATTAAATAAAGGGAGCCGTTTTCACGCAGAAGAGAAGTGTTGGTTCAATAAAACATTTGATGAAAATAAAAATTATAACTACAAAGGAAACGATAGAAGGAATGTGAACAATACCGTGCTAGATGTGGAATTGAGTGACAATGAGCCAAAAAACGAGTAATTACACCATTAATTGAAGTAAAACTAACATTGGAGGAGAAATTAGATATATTGGGTATATATGATTCTGGTTCCAACGTGTCCTTAATCAATTCTAAGTTATTAAGATTTAAAAAACAAGGCCGTAATGTATACAAAAACGCAAACCTAATAACGATTAATGGTGTCAAAAATACAAAAGGATTTACAACAATAAAAATCAAGATCTTTAATATAGAGAAGGAAATTGGGGTTTACATTGTAGAGGGAATAAACTTTAAGTATGATTTTCTAATTGGACTTGATATAATTAAAGAGTTTAAATTGATACAAGATGAAAATTTGGAAATCACACAAAGGTCTCAAGAAAATAAAACAGAAGAAGAAAAATATTTTGAAAATTATAAAAAAAGAAGCACTAACAAAGAAGATTTGAATATTGTAAATTTTAACGAACATGTAAAAGATGAAGAATTTAAAATGGATCTAAGCCATCTAAATAATGAACAAAAATGTGATATAAATAAACTCATAAATAAATACAAAGCAAGCTTTGCTAAAGATAAATATGATATCGGAACAGTAAAAGACTATGAAGCACACATCGATCTACTTGTGGACACATACTGTAATAAAAGACCATATAGATGCTCGTTAGAAGATAAACTGGAGATAGAAGAACAAGTGAGTAAGTTGCTAGAAAGAGACCTTATAGAACAATCTTACAGTCTATTTGCAGCACCAGTAACCTTGGTTTTTAAAAAAGAAGACAGTAAAAAAACAAGATAATGTATTGATTTCAGAGATTTGAACAAAATAGTGGTGCCTCAGGCTCAACCATTCCCTTTGATTGAGGACTTAGTAACCAAAACAAGAAACTGTAAGTACTTTTCTACATTAGATATTAACTCTGCGTTCTGGTCTATTCCACTGCGAGTAGAAGATAGAAAGAAAACTGCTTTTGTCACCCAGGAAGGCCATTACCAGTGGACATGCTTACCCTTCGGTTTAAAAACCTCACCTGCAATATTCCAAAGGATTTTAAGCAACATACTAAAGAAGTACAAATTAAAAGACTTCGCTGTAAATTTCATCGATGACATTTTAATATGTTCGAAATCATATGCAGATCACATAAATCATTTATCACAGCTTTTAGAAGCAATTCAAAAAGAAGGTTTCCGGCTAAAGTTCACGAAGTGTCGATTTGCAACCAATTCTGTAAAATATCTCGGACATATAATAGAAAATAACACTGTAAGACCATTAAGAGACAACTTAATTTCAATAAAAGAGTTTCCAACACCAAAAAATCAGAAAAATATTCGACAGCTTCTAGGAAAAGTCAACTTCTACCGTGAGTTTATACCTAACAGTTCAACAATTTTAGAGCCACTACATAATTTACTGAGAAAAAACCAACGGTTTACTTGGTCAAATGACTGTCAAAAAGCATTTGAGAAGATAAAACAGCTGTTGTGCTCACAACCCATTTTAGAAATTTTTGACCAAGACCTGCCAATAAATATATACACAGATGCATCAATTGATGGAATTGGAGCTGTGTTTAAACAAATTCAACCTGATGGAAAGGAAAACCCTGTGGCATATTTCTCTAAAAAATTAAATGTAGCCCAGAAGAAAAAGAAAGCAATATACTTAGAATGCTTAGCTATTAAAGAAGCTATTAAATACTGGCAATACTGGTTGATAGGCAAATATTTCACGGTATTCTCTGACCACAAACCTTTGGCAAACTTAAATATCAAATCCAGAACCGATGAAGAGTTGGGAGAACTGTCTTACTATCTATCACAATACGACTTCATTGTAAAATATACACCAGGAAAGGATAACGTAGAAGCTGATTAATTAAGCAGAAACCCAGTAATAGAACCAAATAAAGAGGTACATGAACAGTTAAAGATAATTAACTTAATAACATTGAGTGACATACTGACAGATCAGGAAAATAATGAAGATATAAAAAATACAAAAACAAATTGATTTATAAAGACAATATATATTTTAAAAAGATAAAGAAACAAGAAAAAATAGTACTATCCGAAGAATTCAGTATAAAATTTGTAAAATTAAGTCATGAAAATATGTGTCACATAGGCATAAAACAAATGCAAAAGAAAATAGGAAAACTATATACAGCAAAGAATTTAACTAAAAACATCACGAAAATATGTAAACAATGTGATATATGTATAAAGAATAAGACAAGAGGACAAACAAAATATGGGTTAATGTCACACTTAGGACCTGCCACAAAACCATTGGAAATTGTCTCAATAGATACAATTGGAGGATTCGGAGGTTCTAGATCAACAAAAAAATATCTACACCTCTTAGTCGATCATTTCACTCGATATGCTTATATAGTTAATTCAAAGACACAGAGTGCTAAAGACTTCATAAAACTCATAAATAGAGTACCAAATTGTCATGAAATCGGTATGGTACTTACCGATCAGTACCCTGGGATAAATTCAAAAGAATTTAAAACATTTTTACAAGAAAACTCTATCACACTAATTTTCACTGCAGTAAATTCACCTTTTTCCAATGGACTCAACGAAAGGCTTAACCAAACACTAGTAAATAAAATAAGGTGCAAGCTAAATGAAAAACCGAATACTACAGCATGGACGAGTATCGCTCATGATTGTGTAGACAAATATAACAATACAGAACATTCAATAACAGGTTTTGCACCAAGATACTTAATGGATAGCACCGATGTCGCACTATTACCCAATGAACTAAAACTGGAAAAACAAACAAGTGACTGGATGAGAGATAGAAAAACTGCAATAGAGAGATCGATAAAATCACATGAGTACAATAAAACAATGGTAAATAAGAACAGAATAAAATATAATTTCAAAATAGGTGATATGGTTTATGTTGAAAATGGGCACAAATTAAATAGAAGAAAATTAGATGAGTTAAGGATTGGTCCATTTAAAATTGAAGAAAAACTATCGCAATCAATATACAAGATTAATACAGGCCACAAGAAGATGGAATCAAACCTGTTTCATATCACTAAACTGACTCCTGTCCCCACACTAGAATAATTATAAAAATTATTGGAGAAGTAGAGAACTAGAATTGGGGGGGGGGAGATGTAAAGGAAATAATGGACTCCTACAGGATTTCCTTCATGTTAATTTGAATTGGGCGCACTTTTTGATGTCATGTCGAGTCGATAGGTGGCGCGGTCGGTTGAGACGACAGGGATGTTATTTCGTAAAAAGAGTTGTTAATGTCTGTAATTGAGGAACCCGATTAAAAATTAAATTAATTAGTGGAATAAGAACGACAATATAACTTTAAATGTCGTTTCTTTGTTTTACAGGTAAAGTTCTTACATTACAGTAATGATATTTTGTTGTTAATTCATTGTAAAGATCTAAAATTAAAAACTTTGTTTTACAGAGCAACACATGGTTTAATTTGTCGTAAATTCCAATTAAATAGAATAATTGTCTTATATATATATATATATATTTCTCACTCTCAAATCTATACTAATATTTTGAAGAGATAAAGTTTGTAACTTTGACTGTTTGTTTGTAGAGTCTAATCTTCGCAAATGCTAAACCGATCATGAAAATTCTTTCACAAACAGAAAGCTACATTATTCAGGATTGCTATGGGCCATATCTTATTACGATCATAGTAATGAAGCGCGCCTGGCCCCGCGGCTGGTGTAGATTGTAAGCGATCTACTCGGTTAAGTACTACGGGCGCGGTCAGCTAGTGTGATGGGTGACCGCTAGTGGAATATTAAAATGCGCGTTTGCGTGCTTCGGAGGGCGGTCTGCGGTCTGCGGTCGGAGGCCTTATGGGCGGTTTGAAAACATCCGATAGCGGGTTGGTTACTAACCCACCAACGTCCACCAATCCGCATTGGAGCAGCGTGGTGGAGTAAGCTCCAGGCCTCCGCCCAAAAAGGGGAGAGACTCGTGCCCAGCAGTGCGACGTACAATGGGTTGCAAACATTGCACCCGAGCGAAGCCGGGGCGGGTTGCTAGTTAGAGATAAACAGATTATTCGTTTTGAATTTATTGTTGAAGTCGAGTCTTGAATGTGAGTGAATGCATGTTTACCATTCAAATATTATTATTATGAAAAAAAAAATGTTATCCATATTATGCAACTAAATTTAATTTTAATGACTTTTAACGGGCCACGGCCGATACAGTTGCATCATCGACCGTTCACCGATAGGCCTATAGACGTATAGAAACATATATCACCCTACTTATTATATAACTAGCTGTGCCCACGACTTTGTCCGCGTAGCTTGATGTTAGCCTATAGCCTTCCTCGATAAATGAACTATCATATTCTAAAAGAAATTTTCAAATCGGTCCAGTAGTTCCTGAGATAAGTGCGTTCAAACAAACAAACGAACAAACTCTTCAGCCGTATAATATTAGTATACTCGTAGATTACTATTTTTTTTGTAATTGTTTTCTTTTTTTGCTTAGGATTATCATAAAACTTCAAAACTTCAAAACTTCAAACTTGAAAACTTCTTTATGTTTGTATACTTCTTTTTTTCGGGGGCCGTGCATCCCTCATGACTGCCCCAATAAAGGCAATTCTTTCTTTCTTTCTTTCTCTTCAGTTTTTTAATATTCAAGGTCTCAGCAACGCATCTGCGTTTTGACTTCTGATATCTTTTAAATGTCATTCAGCTTGTTTTATATTATTTCGCATTAACACATGCTTGTGAAATATATTTTATTTTAAAGTAAAATGGAAAGAAAAATTTGACTTCAGACGAGACTCGAATTCGCGGCCTTTTTTTTTTTATGTAATTGAAGTGGCAAACAAGCATGCAGTTCACATTGATGTTGAGTGATTACTGCAGCCTATAGACACCCACACAAAGACCAAGGTCAAAATGCAAATGCGTTACCACTCCTGAGGCCTAAGGTGTTATGCCTCTGTGCCGGAAATTACAGGGCCGTACATTACCACCTGACCGGAACACGATAGTGCTGAACACTACCATTTAGCGGCAAGTAAATCAGGTAATGCGGTAGAGGGAACTGCGGTACACCTCAGAGGGAAGTTCGTTCCACAATTTACACGTTCTGGGCAGAAACGAACGTGAGAACCGCACCGTTGAGCACTGCCAGGTGTCAAGCCGGTGAGGGTAGAACTTCTCTCTTCGGCGGGTAGTACGGTGGCACCATGTCGAATAGTTCAACGGAGTACTCACCATTGTAGAGACGGTACAACACGCACAGACTCCCAATGTCTCTGCGCAGGCTCAGATGTTCGAGCCTGTCAGTAAGTCCTGGATCGTAACCAATACGAACGGCACGTCTTTGTAGGGATTCAAGTGGACCAAGCTGGTATTTGGGGGCTTCCGCCCACAAATGAGAGCAGTAATCCAGATAGATAGAATATGTATACCTATAAGCTGCAGTCATCATTTAATATCCGTGTGAACTGCATGCTTATTTGTTAACTTGGATACATATTCCAACATGTCTCTTACATGTGGCAGAGCTCCAGTGACGGAGCTCGCGGGCGTAGGCACCCTTGCCGCTAAATGGTAGTGTTCAGCACTATCGTGTTCCGGTCGGGTCGTAATGTACGGCCCTGTAATTTCCGGCACAGGCGCATAACACCTGAGAGGTAAAGCATATGCATTTTGACCTTGGTCTTTGTGTGGGTGTCTATAGGCTGCAGTCATCACTTAACATTAATGTGAACTGCATGCTAGTTTGCCACTTCCATTAGGTACAAATGGAAGTGGCAAACAAGTGTCAAAAACCTGTAGGTTAGAAAATAAAAAGAAATCCTTCTTTAATAAAACTTGATATTACGTTTAATATAAAATTATGTGAAAATAACAAAATCGTGAGGTTATTGTATTATTGAAACGGATCGGCTGACTGCACACTAGAATTTTATTAATAATTCATCATATCAGCCGAAAGATGTCCACTGTTGGGTTTTAAAAATGTACTTGTATTTAAATTTATAAGTAAAACGATATTTCGTATTCGTATAATAAGCAACGTAAAAGTTATAGAATCATTCAGTCAGTCAATTATTTATTATGTTAGTCAAGTGAGTCACAGTCAGTAATTCGAGTAAAGCGATGGCTACTTTACCAGAACATTTACAATGAAGTTTTGGAGGCAACCTGAAAGGCCGTGTTTTAGCACTGTTATTCTATTTCACACACGGGCACTGTAATAAACCTATGTCAAACAAAATTCCACCAATCTTATATATTTATTTATTTATTTATTCTTTATTGCATCAATAAAATATCGGTACAAATGGCGGACTTAACGCTTAAAGCACTCTCTGCCAGTCAACCATTGGTAGTGAAAAAATGGGGGGGCGGTGCTTACAAAAAAAAATAAACTAATAAATCGAGATATTCAGTTGGAATGGTACAATTAAATACAAAAATAAATATATTATAGAAACCAAATATAATGTAAAATATGTATGTAAAATATAATGTAACTCAAAAATACACCAAGAAAACGAATTAAAATAAGAGCACCACACGCCTCTTTCAAGGTTCCTGCCAAAACCCCTAAAAATGTACTTACCTACTACAAATGTTAATGTCAACATTTAAAAAAAAGAAAAAATAGAAACGAAGGAAACTGTTAAAGGGGATATGCCATAATCGCCACGCTTGGCATGCGGATCGGCGGTGGCGGTAGTTTTATTACAGGATGGTGCTGCCCATCTTGAGTAATTGCACTTACCACCGCCTATTAAATAGAACATACTGTATTTTAAAATTAAACCACTTAAAACTCGGGGGAAGCTCTCAAAAGTAGTACAGACACTATATATATATATACTTTGGTTCAATAGTGTGTTACATCAAAAAACCCAATTTTAAGGGTTTCAAAAAGTCATTGTAGCTAATTGACCTATTTCTTTACCATTGTTTATGATTAATTAACTACATAGTTTAACAATAAAGCTTTCTGGTATTTAAATATTTTTTTTTATATTACAATCAATTTAACAAAAGCAATGCCATTTATATTTTTATATTGTAAACGGGACTTAATCGCATACTATTATAATTGAAGTATTTAACTCGAATCGAAATGCCATTTTTCCATATAAGATCATGTATGTATCTTCACGCCAGGTCCCTAACGGGGTAGGTAGAGAGTGTAGAGCGCCAGATATCCCGGTTCAGACAAACCTCTCGTGCCTTGTCATCATTCTCTTCATACATGCACGCCGATTCCTAAGACTTTTGACCCCACCATCAGACAGAACTCGACCTATTTGGTCATGGTAGGTCAGCTTTGGTCTTCCTGGGCCTCTGCAACCATCCACATTCGCATTGTATATCTGTTTAGTCATTCGCTCATTCGACATTCTTTCTATATGCCCGAACCATCGGAGCATGCCTTTTTTCATTTTTATCCCTTGCATTTGTTCTCTGCTCATCTCTTTCAAATACTACTACTTTAGTTTTATCCACATTCAATTGTAAGCCTTTCTCCATATAATCCTCTTTCATAACTGTGACTAGTGCTTGTAGCCCAGATGGTGTAGAGCTAACAATTACCGCATCATCTGCGTAAAGCAGACAGTTCACCTCTAAGTCACCCATACGCACATATAAGATCATAATTATAACAAACAAGTTAGTGTTGATGATATTCACTTTATTTACTTCAAGTACTCTAACCAGTTAAGTAATGTGACACATTGTTGAAATAAACGATCCAAAATATAGAGTTTCATTGTAATATTTAAATTTTTCGCAATAACACTATTTATTTTCTATAGAGTTTCGGTTTTTTTTCTTTATTTATTTATTTAATCATCATTCACGCTACTTAGGTCACGTAGAAAGCGCAGCACTCTTAAAAAAATATTTAAAAATATTTCGATAGAAGTAGTTTTGTTACTTACTTACATAAAGACATTTACATGACTAAATTAAAACTTAAACAACTTTGTCTAAATAAATACAGAATTTCAAAATCAAAAAATTTAGAGACTTGTGGAGGAACGGGTGGAAGTGTTCCTCCGGCGAAAAGGGAGGATCCTCCAACCAGGCGAGGTGGTAGCGCCTGGCGGGCCGCGGCCCAACGGTTAACGTTGGGAAGTTGTATATATGCCAACTCTTGAGAAATCTTCGTATGTGCGATGTAATTTGACTGCACGCCATTTATCGTACTAGACGAGTACTGTAAGGTTTCATTGTATTCCACTAGTTGGCGCCTTAATGTAGTGGACGCTACAGACTAAAAATATGAAATAACAGAAAATAGATTTAATCCATCAGAGCACGCTATGTAGAGCGTATTATAGTTATTTATATTATATATTAGATATTTATGTTTCTAGTGTCAATTTTTGTTTTGTTTCAAAATATTAACATCGAAGTGTTATTAAAAATTTTAAGTCTGCAGTGAGCTTTAGTTGTAAAGTGTATGCTCATTGAAAATATCATATTACACGACGCAGCCAAATCTAGTGCATAGTGTAAATACTAGACCGTATTGGGTCAGTAACACGAGTGTATATTTAATGCGAATAAAATGAAATATTAACTATTGGTGCTAGAGCTCCAGTGATAGAGCTTGGGTGCGCCACCGTTATATCCAATCCACTTGCTAGTGGCAAGTATTCAGCGCTATCGTGTTGTGGGTGGTACGGTCCTGTAATTTCCACCACAGAGATATTAACTGTAGCAAACAAGTAGCTTACATGGATCTTAAGTGACTGCAGCCTACAGACATCTACAAAAAGCAGAGGCCAAAATGCAGATGCGTTGGCACTCCTGTTTCTATAATAGTTATTACGTGACCATACATTACCATCCAACCGGAATACGATAGTCTTGAACTGGTATTGTGGTGGGGTCTGCGCCCTCAAGCCCCTCCACTACCAGTTATAATAATAATGGCAACCCATATACGTCCCAACCGTCAAACCGCCCATAAGGCCTTCGACAAGGTTTAACGACTGCTCTCTGTCGATAGCAACCGGGACCGACGGCTTAACGTGCCCTCCGAAGCACGGAAACGCGCATTTTAACTTGCCACTAGCGGTCTCCCATCACAAACCCGAACGCGCCCGTATCGCTTAACCGAGTAGATCGCTTACGATTTACACCGGGCATGCGCGCTTCCAGCTATTGATGTTTAATTTGTATCCTTAACGCGAGCATCCCATGAAAAGCATTTCTGCCTACCCCGTAAAAGAATCAGCGCGAAGATAAGTTAATTGATAAAGGATAACACCCCAGTCACGTCTTGTCCGCGCAATACCATAAGATGTAGATAGCGCAGACCTCTGCGTGACTGTATCGCAATAGATAACGATTACCTACCTACACGGACTGATAGGCTTCTGGATAGAGAGCGGGGTAGAAGTACAGTCGCGGCCAGTTTCTAATTAAGTAGTCTAAGCTAGTCCCTTGCCGTAACACTTTTAATACAAATAGAAATAGAAAATGTTTTTATTTCGAATAGATCTTTACAGATACTTTCAAAACGTCAAGAAATCATAAAATACCTAGAGCGAATAACCATTACATGTAGTAAAAGCAAAAACATATATTATTATTAAAATAAAATTAGAATTTAAACTACTTAGTTAAAAATATTAATCACAAAACTTTTCAATTCCTTCAATGATGATAAATGAAGAAAAAGAAAAACTTGTTCGTCATTATCAAAGTTAGAACTTAACCGAGTTCCAAGTGCAGTCACTACTGAGAAGAACTCCGCTACCCAACAAACCCCCCAGTAAGAGCTCTTTTAAATGAGAGCTTAAATCTAGTACAAGTTATCGTGAAAAATCAAATAATGTAAACGTCCATAGCATAGACGCAAATAAACTGCTATTTACTAAATGAGATGTAGCTCCTGCAAACCAGAACAGACTACAGACAGACAGATGGGATTTTTTTTAATGTAATCATGTGGCAATCAAGCATGCAGTTTACATTGATGTTAAGTGATGAATGCAGTCTATAGACACCCACACAAAGACCAAGGTCAAAATGCAGATGCGTTACCACTCCTGAGGCCTAATTTGTTATGCTAAATTATGCTAAAATTACAGGGCCGTACATTACCACCTGCCCGGAACACGGTAGTGCTGAACACTACCATTTAGCGGCAAGTATATTTGGTAATGCAGTGGTGACTACGCCCGCGAGCTCCGGCACTGGAGCTCTACTCGTACCACCAGTAAAAGAAATTACACAGATTAAAGTCTTAGGAATCGACGTGAATGTATGAAGATAATGATGAATGTAGAAGAAGCATGGAAAGTGTGTTAGGACCGAGATATCTGGTCCACATTCGCTCCACATTCTCTGCCTATCCCGTAAGGGACCGTGTAGATATACATACACACATACATACATACAAATATTAGAGAACGCGGTGGGGTCTACGCCCTCCTACGCTGGAATGATCACCAGTAGAATCCGTATAACAATCATGAGATGTAGTTTAGAATAGATGTACGCCGATTATTATTCTACTGGTGGTAGAGCTCCAGTGACGGAGCTCGCAGGCGTACTTACCGCTAAATGATAGTGTTCAGCACTATCGTGTTCCGGTCAGGTGGTAATGTATGGCCCTGTAATCTCCGGCATAGAGGCATAACACCTCAGCACTCAGAAGTGGTAACGCATCTGCATTTTGACTTCTTGTTTTTGTGTAAGTATCTATAGGCTGCTGTCATCACTTAACATTGGTGTGAACTGCATGCTTGTTTACCACTTTCATTACATCAAAAATAAGTACATATGGCCAATACCTCGTATGCACGAATACTTACCTACACTATCATTATGTGATTGATAAGTTAGGTAATCGGGCAATGCCTGTCGTCTGAAACTCTATTGCTGGAGCTATCTATTTCAGCAGATAGTCGTTATTGTTATAAATTCATCTCAAATTATTCGATTTATCAAAAAAAAATATTACAAATAATGTAGATTATTGTTAAAAATATATAAATAAACTATTTTATTGAAAATAATTTAAAATTATATTTTTTATGGGAAATAATTTATTTTGATTCATTCCTTTTTTCAACTGTGTACAGATCAAAAATCTAAACTCGTCAAGTGCGAATCGGACTCTCGGTACAGGTTTCCATACAGCTATCTTTTTTTTTTGATATCATAAATACCATGCAATCTTGTAAGATTTATTAACAAATAAATATTAAGTTCAGTTGTTTTGAAAATAAAGGGAGGATTGTTTCCTGGAGGACAAGTTAACACTAAGAGCCATCGATTTAGGGACTTACCATCAACTTAATATTTGAGGCCATATTCTAAATTATAGATAAGCATGGTGCATTAATGGAATTCTTTCGGATATGTACAGGAGTAAAGAAAGTTTAATTTTATTTATTTAAACTTTCTTGCACTTACAAGTACATGAGGCGGACTTAATGCTATGAAGCATTCTCGACCAGTCAACCTTGGGGTTGTGTTGAAAAAGAAAAAATATGTTAATTTTATGGTTTTTTTATGTACTTAATTATTATTTTGTGAATCAATTTTTAGTATTAATGTAAAATTTGAAAATTAATATAATGAATATTAATTTTACAGGAGGTATGCATTAATAATTCAAAAGGATTCATATTTTGATAGTAAATAAAAAATAATTATAACAATTTACAAAATGTTTTCTAATATAATAATTATCGTTAATTTAATTTTGGTTAACTTAATACCACTAATAAGTGTTAGTCATCTTTTTGTTGTACTTATTGCATATTTTGGTTAAAACGCAAATTAATTGTAATTTCTCAATTCAGTCAATACAATTCTCGTTATAGGTTAGATATATTCTTATAATCATATATTTAAAAGCTAAATAATATTAACATAATATAAAGTTAAGACTAAACTAAAAACAACATGCGTCTAAAAATTCCGCATCACTGCCTTCCTGTGTTATGGTACCCAGAAGGCTGGCAGCATTGCCTCGTTGGGTGGCAATGCTGATTCTTTGACCTAAAAATTGGCCAGCCCTCTGGTCACGGGAAGTGTCGACCATTATAATTTAATGAACAATAAATATAATTAAACTTTTGTAAACAATTATTTATGATTAAAGAAAAAGTATAAAAGTAAATAAGAATCTTTTATTCACTTATTATATTCGATTTACATAAATAAATAATTATTGCAAAACAATAACAATAAATGAATAAACAGTTAATTTCTTTAATGTGTAAATTAAATGAATGGAAATATGGAAATATATTTAGTTTTATTAAGCATTACCTACATTATTATTTGTATATTCTTTATAAATTAATATTTTATATTTCGAAAATAGAGGTTTCTTTATGTTGTTAATATTAGTCAATTTAATACTTTATTTTATTTATTGATGAATGAAAACTGTTAAATTTATTTTGACGTAGTAAATGCACTTTTCCAAATAACAAAAACCATAACTAAATAGGTATATTACTAAAATTAATAACCAAATAAAATCTTCAAACATTTAATAAATTTACAATGACACAATTTAGTAGTCCTTAATAATATCCCACGCTACATTAGTAAAGTCAATTACAGTAATAACCAAAAAAAAAAACTTAAAAAAAAAATTAACATATTAAGCACTTAAAGGAACCACGCGCGGTGTGCATACAGCCTAACAAAACTTTTACTCATAAACTTTCAGTTTCAGTTTCCTTCCGGGCAACCTTGCGCCGCGCGCACCGCCAGTCCGCGTCCGACCGCCACACTGTGCGCACGCGTCCGCGAGTGGTGCATGTGCTGTGAACCAGTGCCCTGAAGTGGAGACCCGCGCAGCCACCGCTGGGCCACTGGGCCCGGGCGGTATGGAGTCCCCGCAGATGTACGATGCGGCCGCAGCCCCGCCGCCACCGCCGCAGCCAGACCTCAAGAAAGCAGATGACAAACGACAGACCTTCCCGCCGCCGGATCTCGATGAGCTCAATGGCCAGGAGATCAGCTTGGACCTGCAGCACCTCATCGAGGACCAATTCCGCGGCGAGGAGACCATGGCCCTCTTCCAGGAGATCATGCCTGGAGGCCGGTCTCCACAGGCGAGGCCGTTCGCGCGCACCACCCTGGCGTATATGCCGCAGCCGGTGCACTCGGGAGCGTCGTACGCGGCCCCAGTTCAGGCGAATTCCCACGAACAGGCGCCTCCTATAAAGGAGGAGCCGCCGGAGCCTCATGACTTCAGGCGAGCAGTCACGTGTGCTCAATATACCGGGCAGTACAACGCGCAGCCCCCGGTCGGAGTGAGCGGGCCGTACGGTGGGGGCTTCACGCCGCTCCCGCCGCTTGGAGCCCCCTTGCTGCCTCCGCTCCTCAAACACAAACCCGCACCGGCCCGCCGCTCTTCCGGGAAGGCCATAGATAAAGGCACAGATGAATATAGAAGGAGACGTGAACGCAACAACATAGCCGTTCGGAAGTCACGAGAAAAGGCAAAAGTGCGTTCTAGGGAGGTTGAAGAAAAAGTGAAAACGTTGCTACGAGAGAAAGAAGCTCTGTTAAAGAGGCTGGAGGCAGTGTCCGGAGAGTTGAGCCTCCACAAGCAGATGTATGTGCATCTAATTAACTTGAATCATCCGGAGATTACCGAACTGTGCCGATCGATGCTGCAATTGGGTGCCCCTCATGCGCCCGATCATACGCTTTGACCACAGGTGAGTGAGTAAAATAATGCCGGTCGTAAATCAAATTTTATGTTGCCGATATGCAATGATTTCTTTGATAGTTTATTTTTTTATTTTTTTTTATGAAAACACTCGATTCCATTCGACCCAGTTACAAGTTTTCAGCCGAACAAAGACTTATTCATTTATTCTTAACTACTTGAAAAAACTGTGTTAACAAATTCGCTTTGAAGCAAAATTCTATGTATGTAAACATGACATTTCAAATTAGTTTCCATCGTGTTCAATCGTAAGTTATTTATTAATTACAACTTAGAAAATCTAAGTTATGAGCATCATAGCATTATTAGCGATGACTAATCATATTCCAGTACATTCATTGATGAACTTAACTTAATTAATGATAATAGTTAAATAGTATCATTCATACTAAATGACGTCACTTTTGAGAAGTTGATTAACATACTAAATGATTTAAATACTAATGAACTAATTAATTAATTATGAATTGTATTAAACTAAGAAGATGTTATTAATTGGGTCATAAGAATTAATTAAATGGATGTAGGTTGTATTTTTTATTTTTTTTATAATTCTTATTTAATTATGTAATTTGCTCTCAGTTATAATAATTCACATTTATTTCATTATTTAAGAAAAATAATATTAACAATTTTAAATTAATGGGACACTTTTTTAAATTTCGTATTGCGTTGCGTATGCGCATAGCAAATTACATAATTGTTATTTTTAGAGTTTATTTCGTTAAATTTTATAAGTTAGTATAAATAACAGTTTCTTGTAATCATATTTCAAGGCTCTATCATTTATTTGTACACAACTTTATATATATTATTCTACTGTACGTGTGTATGTCACTGAATACTCCCGATTTGAATGATTTTTTTTATATGCGTTTGGGTGGTAAATATTTTTTTTAATTTTTACCTTGTTCGTAACATATTATGTGCTTTGTCTATTATCATCAGCTTTTTATACTTCTGCAATATATGATTAATTATAATTATCCAGGACTAAAAATACCTACGTTGGTACCTACTATTCGTCGGAAAACTAGAAAACCTTTTTTTTTGTAAATCAATCAGCTTTGCAATCGTTATACCTATAATTTAAAAGTTAGTGAGTGAGACATGTAACAATTAAAAATTTAGGTATTATGAATAAATAAAATTATTCACATGTAAATCAAAAATTTTATCCAAAATGAGAATAGAGAAAACATATTTTTGTCTCTTCTCATTTTGGATAAAACCTTATTTTTATTCTCTAGTGTAACTTTTCGGTCGCCCCTTTTTCATCCAATACTTGTGATAAAAGGAAAACTAACATAAAATTTAAAATTATTTTAACTTACAGTCCATTAGCGATATTATTTAACTGTCATATGTTTTGCTTCCTTAAGTTAAGGAATAACTGTTCTACGTAAATGACCTTGTATTTGAGTCCTATTGGGCTAGTGTAGTAGAAATATACCTAGGTTAAGAAAGCAAAAAAAAGGGAAGCAAATATATAAGTATAAGTCCTGACCTAAATAAATTAAATGACTGTCTCGATAGTGCAATATCTTTAATTCATTTAAAATATTTTTTAAGAATTCCTCTGCAAATACTAACTAAGCTTGAAATTTAATATAACAGACAAAAATTTTATATAATAGGTTGGGGAAAAAGTCTTTTCGCATTATAGTATGTATGAACTTGTAATAAAATCTCTTTGGCTGTAGTATTTGTATCTGGCTGGTTTTGGTATCATTGAAAGTTAAAATTTTAAAGAACATAATTCCACATTCAAATTAGGCAAATGAGTGATTTTCATTTGTTTTTCGTACTGACAAGATGAGTGAATCTAATGAAGAAATTCGATACATTATAAAATTTTACTACAAAAAAGGTAAAAATGCAAGGCAAGCCGCGAAAAAAATTTGCGATGTTTATGGACCTAGTGCAGTGTCTGTGAGAGTAGCACAAATTTGGTTTAAGCGTTTTCAATCCGGAAATTTTGATGTCAAAGATGCACCTCGCTCTGGTCGCCCTATTACGGATAAAATGGATGCCATTTTTGAAAAAGTGGAGCAAGATCGACATATCAGTAGTCACGACGTAGGTGAAGAACTGAGAATTGATCACAAAACAGTTTTGGCGCATTTGAAAAAGCTGGGTATAAAAAAAAGCTCGATATTTGGGTACCTCACGAGCTCACTGAAAGAAACCTAATGAACCGTGTACTCATTTGTGATTCTTTATTACGACGTAATGAAACCGAATCATTTTTGAAGAAGCTGATAACTGGTGACGAAAAGTGCATCACGTACGACAAGAACGTGCGAAAAAGGTCGTGGTCAAAGGCCGGTCAGGCTTCACAGACTGTGGCGAAACCCGGGTTAACTCGCAATAAGGTGATGTTGTGTGTGTGGTGGGATTGGAAGGGCATTCATTATTCATTATGAGCTATTACCACCAGGCAGGATTATCGATTCTGAACTCTACTGCGAACAACTGATGAGATTAAAGCAAGAAGTTGAGAGAAAGCGGCCGGAATTGATCAACAGAAGGGGTGTGGTGTTTCATCATGATAACGCTAGACCTCACACATCTATAGCCACTCAGCAAAAATTAAGAGAGTTTGGCTGGGAGGTGTTAATGCATCCGCCGTATAGTCCTGACCTTGCACCTTCAGATTTCCACCTGTTTCGGTCTCTTCAGAATTCTTTATGCAATGTTAGGTTAACATCACGAGAGGACTGCCAAATCCACTTGTCGCGGTATTTTGATGAGAAGTCCCAAAATTTTTATAGCATGGGATGTCCCTACCTACAAGATGGCAAAAGGTTATCGAACAAAATGGAACATACATACTTTAGTTAAATTTAAATAAACTACATTAAAAAATGTTTTGAATTATCTTAAAAAATGAGAAGAAACTTTTTCCTAAATTTTGCTAAATTTATCTTTAGCAAAATATATAAAATTTTTGTCCGTTACATTATTTTTTTGAGTTTTGCGATAATCTAATAAAAAAGTAAGCACTTTTTGAAAAAAAATTTTTTTTCTATTTTTGGACTGAGTTGCATCATCTCACTTTAACTTTAACAAGATTTGTTAAAGTTAAAGTGACTTGCACCATTTGACAATTATTAAACGACGTCATAAACTTTAACCGCAACTGGCTGTGCTGCGCTGGTTAAAGTTAACCCCAAAATTATCTGTCAGATAATAAGGGAATCTGTCAACCGGGGTAACTTAAACAATGTCAAAAATACGCGGGTGCAACATTTTGATCTCTGGTCTTTGTGTGGGTGTCTAAAGGCTGCAGTCATCACTTAACATCAATGTGAACTGTATGCTTGTCTGCCACCTTCATAACATAAAAAAACTCTACATTCCGTATAGCCCGACACGCACTTGCCGGCTTTTTTCATCAAAGAATTCTAAAAATAGTAAGACATTTAAACAACTCTTTAAAACGTACCTACATCAAGCTGCGTCAAAGTATTATTATTTCTTTCTTTCGTCACTGGAGCTCTACCAGTGACGTAGCATTAGGCCGTTAGACTTTCTCATTATCTTTATTATTTTATTCCTCACGTTTATATACAATCACGTGCTTCCTCGTTGTTTCAGTTTCACCGATAAGGAACAAAACGTGTTATTGATTTATATCAATGATTAATTAAAAGTGTACGTTGTGAATCACACACACATTTAAACACATATATACACACTATGTGGAACTTCGGTAGCTTAGTGGTAAAGCGGCTGGACTGGTTATCCTGAGGTCGCAGGTTCTATTCCTGCCCGAAGTCAAATTTTTCTTTCCGTTTTTTTTCTTTAATTTCTAAAGGTCACTCGCATGTGGTATTGCGAAAAATAAATATTACAATATATACACACGCACACACACACAACATATTACATCCGTACACTCTAAACTCATTGTTACTTACCTGTTAATCAATTAATTTGATTAAGTTAATCCTCATTATTTTGATGTAAGTAATATAAATTTCATACAAATTAATGATTAATTCTCGAATTAATAATTAATTTGTATTAACGTTAACTTTATTTTAATATTTTAATGGAGTCCCAGTGTAGAGACTGGAGGGTGTAGGCAATCTGCCGCTAAATGGTAGTGTTCAGCACTATCCTGTTCCGATCAGGTGGTAATGTACTCACTGTAATTACCAGCGTGCCTTTTGTCATCTCCAGGCACGTTATCAAACTCTAATGGTGGCACTATTGGACTGACACGCTGGCTCAGTGGTCGCAATCGCGATGGTGAAGCCGGAGATTAGAACAGATTTTCTGGGTGAGGAAATTCCCATTAGTGGCCCGGAGTTTGGTCGTGCCTCGGAGAGCACGTAAAGCCGTCGGTCCTGCGTCCGATCTCTCTCCAGTCGTGTCGGATTGCCGTTCCATCGGAGTATGACAGTGAGGAAAAAGAGAGTCCACATGTGTTTGCGCATACACACGTGTGCACTATAATACCTATCTCCCACGCAATTGGCAAGTCTGAGGTTGGCCGCCATGACCAAAATTCGGTCTGGAGGACGTTATTGGATGAATAGATAATTACCGAAAATGAAAAAAAAAAACTTACAGCACATATTCTCTGGCCTGCCGAATCGAACCCAGAACCCTAACGTAGCAGTAGCCTACTACGACTTAACTACTGGTAGTTGAAACGAATTAATCATATCAAATCATGAGCTAAGTATAGAAGTCCGTTACGTATCATTATATAATCGAAGTAAGTCAGGTCACGTGTGAAAACAATAACATTGCGTGTAGAGGAAAAATATATATTAAGTTCCTATCATAACGTAGTAATTACGTCTTGTTAACTTCAGTGGTATTTTTTATATTGTGGACAGTGGAGGAGTGACAGTTGGGAAAAAAATTCTCAGTGGTGATCTCGCCGGTTCGCGAGACGGTACCGGGCCATCCAAATAAAATACCGGGTCGTATAGGTCGCGCCAGGTAAAAAGAACGCTGGCGGTCAAGCTGCGCAGTAGACGATTTATCGATCTATTTGGTGGTATGAGGTGCGGCGTTTTCAATCTGCCTACCAATACACGAAACCGCAAGCGAAAGCTAGATCAAAAATAAACCAATAGGGCTAGTACATTCGTGCGCGAGTGTACCGATGCGCGAACACATCCCTTCTACTTTCTTCCAGCGTTCTTTTTACGTGACGCGACCTATAACAGCCTTCGGAAATCGCATTAGAAATTATTAACTACTATCAATCCACGAATTGTAAATATTTTTAATAACTTATGGAATCAATTACTGTACTAACTTTAATTTCCGGCACAGAGGCATAACACCTTAGGCATCAGGAGTGGTAACGCATCTGCATTTTGACCTTGGTCTTTGCGTCTATAGGCTGCAGTCATCACTTAACATCAATGTGAACTGCATGCTTGTTTGCCTATTACACTTCATAAAAAAAACGGGTTCTGTTTAAAAATATTAAGCGGGTCACGAAGGGGCAGTGTGATATTTACCGGGCCATGGCAGAACAATTTTTTTGGGAAACGCTGCTATAGGGGATAAATGGGAAGCATTCGATTTGGGAAACGATTTTAAGACGCAAATAGAAACTGCTAGGGTCAACAAGTAGTTGTTAAAACTAGGCACGTATAAAAATCGTAGGGCACATAGGTAAGGGCAATAAGACGATTTTTCAGCGGGGTGACAAGTGGGAAAAACAATTCCCAGTTGTCACCCCGGGAGACAACGCTAGAGGCGATAAATGGGAAGCATTCGATTTGGGAAACGATTATAAAACGCAAATTAAACTGCTGGCACAACTAGTAAATTAGTACGATAAAACTGGGCACGTATAAAAACTGGAACATTACCAGCATCGTAAACATGATTATCAAGATAGTTTCTTTTTCAATGCAACTGTTTGGTAACATTAGTTGAATATTTGAATGCTTACCACTTGGGGCCATAGAGCAACACGGGCCACCGGCCGCGGCAGACCGGAGGGGAGTAGCCATATGCAGGCTTTTCCCTCTGTCAAATAACAAGCACAAACGGTCCTACACCTGTCGCCCAGATGTTTAAATGAACCAGAGAAAGGACTTTACACCATTATTATCTCTGATAACCCCCTACCCGGGAATCAAGACCCCAGCGTAGTAGTAGTGGCCTGTTACCACTAGGCTATCGAGGCAGTTACACAATCTATATCTACATATTATTATAGTAGTGGTGTTAGTCTACGATGGACTACTAAACTACTTAACCGATTTTAATCAAACTTGCACACCGTGTGCAGTTTGATCCAACTTACCAGATAGGATAGTGTACATCTTAATTTATAGTTGCAATATTATATAAGTACCTAAATTGCAACCGTGCGAAGCCGGTCGCGGGCCGCTTGTAGGTATATAAACAAAAGGTCATTCATCACGAAATCTCAGGAAAAACAAATGGTAGGAGTTTCAAATTAAGCATGAGGGTTATTTTATTTTTAAAGAAAAATGGAAAGAAAAATATGACTTCAGGCGAGGCTCGAACTCGCGACCTACTGGGAATCTAGTCCAGCCGCTCTTCCAATTGAGCTACTGAAGCCCTGCCCGATTAGTCAAATCTTTCCTTCACATCTATTGCATTGCTTTATGGTAGCAGCAGCGCCATCTATTACCAACTATGCTAGTTAGGCAACCGATATAATAGACTTTTCAGTTTATTGAATATCGTAAAGAATTAAATATCGCTTTTACCCTTAATAATTGTTTTTATATTATTTCGCATTAACACATGCTTGTGGAATATATTTTATTTTTAAAGAAAAATGGAACATTTTTCTTTAAAAACAATTAAGCATGAGGGTTCTTTTTAGGATGTAAGTGTAAATGTAAATGGCTACTCCCCTCCGGTCGGCCGCGGCCGGTGTCCCGTGTTGCTCTATGCCGCGCCGTGCCGTGCCGTTAATGGACGCCGGCCCTAAAATCGCAGTAAAGAGTATGTTTTCAATAATTTTGTCAGTCAATCTCTCGTCCGAGTTGTTATAATTCAATGTTACGGAAGGATACACGTTGACCTTAACCCAAAGATAAACGGTTGCAATCAAAATTGATAGCGCGAAAAATTGGACTAAAATGATAAGGCAATGGATGTGGTGGACGAAGATATTCGCAGCTGTAGATTTTAAAATTCGAATTGATGAGAATAATGTTTTTCAAGTTCACTTTTTTAAAGGTTAAGGATTTTGTCAAATTTAACAAAAATATTGACTTTTAGAGTTATCTACTGCAGGATATATTTTTTTTTTAATTTGACGTCACGTAATGCTTTTATTTTTAAACAGTGCAAATTTTTCGCTTTAGGTACCTTAACTATTTTTTTTATAGTTGAAGTACGTTGATGCCACCGAACCTTAAATAGGACAAATCGACTGACGTTTTCAAACTTCAACGGTGCCACCAAAAGGTCAGGAAAGGCCACCATCCGAAATAAACTCTTAACATTTACAGTCAAGCGAAATAAATCACTTGGAATCGAATCCAAGTCTAATATTGACGGATTTATTGTCACTAAGGCAACAGCGCGGGGAAATAGCTGAGGGAAAAAAAGGATGCTCATAAAAAAAAAACTCAGAAAAAAGTAAAACATTTAAGCATAAAACAAGGCTTAAAATAAAAAACTCAACAAAAAAAATTAGAATGTAGGTTGAAATCCAAGTCTAATATTGACGAACTTACTATTACTAAAGAAATAGCATAGGAATAGCTGAGGGAGTTATGAGCATCTCATAAAAATAAATAAAAACAGAAACTCAGGGAAAAAAAACAAAATAATAATAAAAAAAGGGATAGAATAAAAAGCTCAACAAAAAAAATTTTGTGTGTGTAGCCTCCCTCAGTTTGTTTTTGCGTGTCAGCATTCAGGCTATAAGATCACGCCCCAGGTACAAGGACTACCTCGATCCAGTGCCGGATAAGGCCGGTGCGGGGCCCGTAGCAAATGTGACCATGGGGCCCTAGAGTTACATTGCCTACTGAAATTTAGGATGTAAATAAAACAACATTTACGAAAAGGAATCGAAAACAAATTTAGGGGATTCCCCCTGTAAGTATTGTGGTATTGCCAACTTGCAACAAAATAATATAGGTAATATAATTAGTGGTCAACGCTCCCTTTGAGAATAGCTAAGGTGTATTACATATTTGTGTTTTTTTTTGGGCACAGGCACGGGGCCCCCAATGGCGCGGGGCCCGTAGCATTTGCTACTCCAGGTATATGGCTAATCCGGCGCTGCCTCGATCCCCAAAACATCCCCCTCTCTGTTGGGCTTCACTCGCGGAAGCAGGAATGATAATGGCTAATTAAGGCAACGGAAGTTACTCTAGATGATCACTTAACTCCTTCAAGATATTTATTAACACACTAGCTGTCCTGATAGACCTTCATCGTCATCATCTTTTCAGCCAAAAGACGTCCACTGCTGGACAAAGGCCTCTCCCAAAGATTGCCACCTTATCCTGCTCTATTTCTCTGAAACAGTTACCTAGATTTGCTGCCCCAACAGTTTTATCTAAAGTCTGTCGCAGTGTAAAAGAAATAAAATGATGTTAAAAGATCGCAGCATTTTAGACTGGTGGTAGAGCTCCAGTGACGGAGCTCGCGGGCGTAGGCACCACCGCATTACCTAATACACTTGCCGCTAAATGGTAGTGTTCAGCACTATCGTGTTCCGGTCAGATGGTAATGTACGGCATGACACCTTAGGCACAGAACAGTAAGGCCTCAGGAGTGGTAACGCATCTACATTTTGACCTTGGTGTTTGTGTGGGTGTCTATAGGCTGCAGTCATCACTTAACATCAATGTGAACTGCATGTCTGTTTGCCAATTCAATTACATAAAAACAAATGCAGCAATATCCAGGTCCTATGGTCGATGCTAATATCATATGTGATGAAAGCGTTGTCGTTTTGATTGTCGTTAAATGTTTGACAGCTAAAGATAGAGTAGTTTGCGTGATAAAAATATGATCGTTTTATATTATTTCGCATTAACACATGCTTGTGAAATATATTTTATTTATAAAGAAAAATGGAAAGAAAAATTTGACTTCAGGCGAGACTCGAACTCGCGACCTACTGGGAATCTAGTCCAGCCGCTCTTCCAATTGAGCTACTGAAGTCCTGCCCGATTTGTCAAATCTTTCCTTCACATCTATTGCATTGCTTTATGGTAGCAGCAGCGCCATCTATTACCAACTATGCTAGTTAGGCAACCGATATAATAGAATTTTCAGTTTATTGAATATCTTAAAGAAGTCGCTTTTACCCTTAATAATTGTTTTATATTATTTCGCATTAACACATGCTTGTGAAATATATTTTATTTATAAAGAAAAATGGAAAGAAAAATTTGACTTCAGGCGAGACTCGAACTCGCGACCTAATGGGAATCTAGTCCAGCCGCTCTTCCAATTGAAAAATATGATCGTTTTTACAATTTTCCTCGTATTTTTTAAGTTTTTCTCTCTGTGAGAATCTTCAGACTTCATCAAAACAACAAAATAGAAATCAGCCAAATCGGTTCAGCCGTTCTCGAGTTTGCCATTCGTTCATTATTTATTACTAGTGGCCCGCCCCGGCTTCGCGCGGTGCAATATTACCTAAGCTCTCGTATTCATTGACGACTCGGTTAGTCCAGCGGTGTGAGATCACCGTTTGATTCGGAGGGTCGCGGGTTTGATCCCCGCACCGCGACAAATGTTTGTATGGCCTACAGATATTTGTTTCGGGTTTGGGTGTTTGTGTATGTGTTGTACAACGGCACCCACGACACAGGTTTATACCTACTGTGGGTCTGTGAGTGTAAGCGTATTTTTTTTTATTCATCTTAGCTTAATGTTATCCATATCGTGATGTAAATGGCCTATCTAAAAATGAAAGTATTTTTCAAATCGGACCAGTAGGTAGTTCCTGAGATAAGCGCGTTCAAGCAAACAAACAAGCAAACTCTTCAGCTTTATAGTATTAAGTATAGGTGTAGATTTTGACTTTCATGCAAACCCAAAACATGAAACTCCCACTAAATATTAAAAGAAACATAACACCAAAAGAGTAGAGAATTTAGTATTCAAATTCATTTGTGCAAAACGTCAACTTTCATTTTCGCTGAGCCCGCCGCTATATGACTTTCAACTTTAATCCTTGCCATCATGGTTCTGATTTGGTTGATAGCCGTCAAATTTTCGCCTCTCATGTCCTACTTACAAGTTCCGATCAGCAGTTTGTTGATTTTAACTATTTCGTATACTTGAACAATGGAAGGTTTTATGGCTATCTCTATAAGGTTCTTGGCTTTTGGCTTTAGGATTGTTCCTTTGTGTACAGATTTAAATTTTTCACTTTCGCTGGTCTTAAATATATATTCGTCTTGTCGTTTGAAGTTGAACTACGTGAGAGTGATATATTCAGGACTAGCTATGCCCGCGACTCCGTCCGCGTGAGAATTAATGATTGTTCAGTATCTACCCGGGCAAAGTCGTGGGCGCAGCTAGTATAAAAGTGGCCTATGTTACTCCTTATTACATAAGCTGTCTGCCAGTGAAAGTCCCATCAAAATCGGTCCAGCCGTTCCTGAGATTAGCGGGAACAAACAGACAGACAGACAGATAGACAGACAGACAGACAAAAATTAAAAAAAATGTTGTTTTGGCATATGTACATTCATATGCATTTTTAGTAAAAAGCGGTTATTTTTTAATTACAAACAGAAACTCCAATTTTATTTATTTGTATCGATTTATACTGTTTTTTTTCTTCCTGGGTAGAGGGCTATCAGAAATTATGGTGTAAATTTTATTATCTCTGGTTCTATTGGGATTTTTCCATTTTCTGAAAATTTACCAGTAGGTATCTGGAAGCCAAATGGTAGCGTATTGTGTTCCGTTAAGATGGTAATTATACTAACCTGTAATAACTACTATAAATGTATATAAAAATCAATTGCTGTTCGTCAGTCTCGCTAAAACTCGAGAACGATTGGACCGATTTGGCTAATTTTGGTTTTGAATGATTTTTGGAAGTCCATGGAAGGTTTGAAAGGTAAAAAAAATATGAAGAAATTGCCCTTCAATTTCTTCATATTTTTTTTAGTAATAGTAATAACCACAATTTTATTCTTCATACAAATATATCAAACCTTTGACACGTTATTTCATTGTGAGGCAATACGAAGTCTGCCGGGTCAGCTTGTAATATTATTAAATACGCTTTACACTCACAGCCCCACACTAGGTAAAATCCTGTGTCGTGGATGCCGTTGTACACATACGAAACAAACACCCAGATCCGAAACAAATATCTGTAGGCCATACAAATATTTGTCCCGGAGCGGGGATAACGGTTCATCTCCTGGACAGCCAGAAGTGGTCTCGGTGTTCGATTGAGCGGGACCCAGCGTAGACTGTATTTTAAAGTGTTCCATGAACATATTTGCGATCTCAGAAGGATCGTTTTTGTCCCCGACGCTCAGCGGAAGGCCCTTCGAATCAAACGGTGGATTCACACCGCTGGACTAACCGGGTCGTAATATATGACAACTAAGTTCTCAGGGGTGGCAACGCATTTTTTTATGTCATTACGCTGACAGACAAGCAGACGGGCCACCTGATAGAAAATGGTCACCGTCGCCTATGAACATTTGCAACACCAGGGGAGTTGCCAACACGCTGCCAGCCCTGAAGGACTCTTTACTTCTTTAGGATTTGCTCTTTTACCTCTGGTTTTTGTGTAGATGTCTATAATACTATAGGCTACAGTACCTATAACTTACCGTCAATGTAAACTGTATGTTTGTTTGTCCACGTCATGGCTTAAAAAAAAGATAAATTCAATATTGTACTGGTGGTACAGCTCCAGTGACGGAACTCGCGGGCGTAGGCACCACCGCATTACCTAATATACTTGCCGCTAAATGGTAGTGTTCAGCACTGTCGTGATCCGGTCAGGTGGTAATGTACGGCCCTGTAATTTCCGGCACAGAGGCATTACAACACCTTAGGCCTTAGGAGTGGTGACGCATCTACATTTTGACCTCGGTATTTGTGTGGGTATCTATAGGCTGCAGTCATCACTTAACATCAATGTGAACCGCATGCTTGTTTGCCACTTCCATAACATAAAAAAAACCATTGATAAAATTCGAGTCAGTTCAACCCAGCAATAAACCAGTTTAAATTCTAATTTTTAATTTACTATTAATATATGATTTTGCTTTTACTATATGTAATGGTTATTCACTCTAGGTATTTTATATTTCTTGACGTTTTGAAAGTATCTGTAAAGATCTATTCGAAATAAAAATATTTTCTATTTCTGTTTCAATTTTTAATAATCAAATTATCACCCAATCGCATTATATTTTAAAAGTCCCAAACGATATCTTCGATTGCTTTAGAAAGTGCCGAGGCGTTCAAAATATACTATCTATAATGGTGGACCAACTAGAAAAGCTATTATTTAAATCGAACCAAATGGGATTGATATCTATTTTTAAACACTCTTAGAGTGACAGTTTGCATAGATTATGTGGTTGTTTGCATAATTGTTGGTTTTTTTTAATTTATAAATATTGTTGGCATTAGAAACATCTGGTTCTGCCATTGAACAACACGAGAGTGACAATAGCGTGTATTACCGATGCACGACAGTCTATCATTTTTTGCGGGGAAAATTTGTGTGACACACACACACACACACACAGACACACACACACACAACAAAAATCTATTATTAATACGAAACTCACTCCTTGACTTTCACAAAATATATAATCAATTTCACGCACACGTTTAAACTTCTAGGCAACAGGCATAGGCCCAATAGTGCTTGTACTTGGGAAAGCCTGCATATGGCTACTCCCCTCCGGTCCGCCGAGGCTGGTTGCTCGTGTTGCTCTATGTATCCAGCACTATCATGTTAGCGTTATATGGCCCGAAATAACAATAACAGGCAAAACAGCTTAGGCCTGAAGGGAGGCAACGCATTTTCACCTCCGGTTTTTCTGTAGATGTCTGGTTGCAGTATTTATTTACGCTTCCTCTTCTCCTGTGGGGTCCACTCCAGAGTGTGTCTGGATATGTGACCGGGAATTCTTCTGAGAATGTGTCCAATCCACGTTCACTTGCCACGTTTTATTTGGAATCCTTAAAACTTCAAATTGAATGGCTTTGACTTATATTTGACCTACTTGACCCAATTGATTTATTTTTTTCTAGCTAAAAATAAGAAAAAGGCTTAAATCTACTGCCAGCTGTCTAGCCTGACCATTAGCTTTTTTTTATGTAATGGAAGTGGTAAACAAGCATGTAGTTCACATTGATGTTACGTGATGACTGCAGTTAAAAAGTTGTAGTTTCTACATTGATATACAAAAAACTTTTGTATAATCAATGAGTTTCTACAACAAACTCGATTTATATTTTTATAGCATATTGAATTGATTTCGTTACTGTACAAAGTGAAATTATAAATATTTATTGCCTATAAAATAAAATCAACTCGAGTAAATAAAGAAAACTAAGAAGATCTTATTTAAAAAATAAATTACCCGTGATAAAATCTACATCAAATCTGTTTGTCTGTTTGTCTATCCGTCTAAGTCCCAATTGTCTTTGGCAATAAGCACGGGGAAATAATATACTAGGCTCGCATAACTGCGAAGAACCCAGCTATCAGTGAATCAGACGAGTTTGTTTGCTACACGTGTGTGGGTGAACGCACTTTCACTTTTTTTCGTTAATATGCCTTTTGTGTTTTGGACGGCTGTATTCGGGAGTGAATTATTAAATTTAATGTATATAGATACCTACTTATTTTGAATTAAAATGATTGAGAAATGCTGTTTAAAATTTATAGCGCATTAATTTTGAATTTTAATTTTTCTTATCACTTAATACATCTGAGAGATTTTATTTTAAATTTATCTGCTTTATTGTTATAATAAAGTCAATACAGTCGTAGGAAGTCTGTGTATTCAACATATCTCTACATTTTTGGGTTATCTGACTAAAAAAATATGCTTATATACTATGCGCGTAAATACAGGTAGCTAGTTAACTGTTTCTATACATTACTTACATGTTTATTATCCATTAAACTCAGAATTATTGAAACTTTTCTACTAACAAATCACAAGTCGTGTGATTTGTGAACAACTTCGAACGCGGTTTCGCAATCCGTTATGTGTGTCAAATCGTCTTATGTCATGCCAGCGAATGTAGTGTGATTGTCACGTGGTATTTGATGTTTTATTGTTTGCCAGCGCAAATAGGTACTTGTTTGTTTTTTTGTATATTTGACATTATGCTTTGAGATTTCTTTTTTCATAGAACTCGATTCATTAATAATTTTTATTGATTTCGTTTTGCTCTTCTCATTATATTACTTTCAATCACTTATTTTATTCAGTTCTTCTTACATACTTGTCATTAATATTTATAGGGAGTTTAATTAATATTTTTTTGTTTATATAACTAATATTTTAGCGTACATAGTACTTATTTAATATCTAAATCTAAAAAAAAAGTAGAGGTTACTACTTCATAATTGTCTTGATTTTGTGTAAGGTTGTCTGAAAGAAATCGCTATCAGCTATCTTTTGTGCCTAAAGTTTTTTCTTCTTTCTTAGTATATCTTTTAGGTGTAATTTTATGATTTCATTTACTTAATTATTTTATTTCACATTAAATACGTAATGCAATTATATAATATATCCGATGCTTAAAATATTTATCATTATCGTAAAATAAAATTTGTATTCATGTATCATCGAAGAAATGCCCGTTAGATCACGTCGTAGCCTTATGAGTATCACGATAATAGCTAATTTGTAATATATTTGCGTCACCGGAAACTTTTTCGATGGTACTTTAGACATATTTTATCATTTTTTAATGCAAGTATAATCTAAAATTTCGTGAATATCGTTGTTTCTCCTTACGGTAACATTATAAACTCTACATAAAACACGCGTAATGGATGTTTATGTATTTAAATTAAATACAATTGCTCTTTTTGAATTGTGCATAAAATCATCAATGTCTGTCCAATATTTGTTGTTCTGTTTATTTCTTTGATTTATTTTATTAATATGCCAATAGTTTCCTCGTTGTTCTAACAGAACATTTATTTTATTATAATACTCTTCGCTTAATATTTTAATATATTTAAATAATTTCGAATAAATTTTAATAATCGAAATTTGGTAATAATGCGAAAAAATACATGCGAGTGACAATTTATCTATACCACGTGAATTTTGGATATGTCAAAATTTAAAGCGTTTGTAACTTTACTTTCTCTAGTAGCGACTTCTATTTTTTCCTTACTTTTGTCAAAATTGTTGTTTTGACTAACAAGTATACTTATTACTTAAACAATAGGATATTCATTATACGGATCTTCACCAAATTCCCTTACGGGGTAGATAAAGCGTCTGGACTGCGGAATATCCTGTCCCTTACAAACATCTCGTACTTCTTCTACATTCATCAGTACATGTTACTTATTAAATCAGTAACCCGTCATCTGCGCGTTAATGCGAAACATTTTCATAAAACTATAGCACCAGACAACATGCGTGATGTCACTAGGGATTGCAATCCCGCAGCTTCTTCAATCCCGCGGGATTGATATGCGGGATTGATCAATCCCGCGCGGATCCCGCGGGATCCCGCATTTTAGAAATTTAGTTAGAAATCAGTGAAACTGCAGGTTTTAGTTATAGTTAGAGGGTTATAGTTTCGCCAAGTCCGTCTGTCCGTCTCTCTGTCTGTCCTCCCGCGATTCAGAGCAAAACTATTCGTAACAGAGACTTGAAATTTGGCACAATTATACACCTTGATCATGCTGACAAAAAGGTAGAATAAAAACATGAAAAAGAAATATTTAGGGTCCCCCCCTCTACGAACTAAGAGGTTGTTATTAGAAATTCAAACGTTACGGCAATAGTAGCTACATATAAAGAAACTATACACTTATACATATACAACACTGTACTATTTTGAAATATAAGGTTTTAAACAATACATTTTTTGAATTGCATAACAGTATTTGCCAACATATTTATTTTATAAAAAATTAAACTTATGCGTTTTCTAAAACGTCTCCTATAAAAGACCTAAAGATGTAGTGGTCAAAAACACAAAACGAATTAAATACGATGTTACAATAAATTAAAAAGAATACCTACTTTTATCACGCACGCACGACGCCCATCATGGTATTTTAATAAATTCGGATTTTAAGAATTTGTTGGGTAGCGGAGTTCTTCTCGGTAGTGACTGCACTTGGAACTCTGCTAAGTGAATAACATTAATCTTGACGAATAAGTTTTTCTTTTTCTTCATTTATTATAATTGAAGGAATTGAAAAAAATTATGTTTTAACCAAGTAGTATAAATTCTAATTTTCAATTTACTATTAATATATGATTTTGCTTTTTCTATATGTAATGGTTATTCACTCTAGGTAGTTTATGGTTTATTGACGTTTTGAAAGTATCTGTAAAGATCTATTCGAAATAAAAATAATTTCTATTTCTATACACTATGACAATTATGCTGTCATAAATATCATATACAAAAAGTTTTGTGATACTTGCTTCTGGGTTTTCCTTCTGTCTAATTTAAAAAAATGTACTATAATAATATATGTCTCACATATTATTACAAATTATTGTTTTCTGACAAAATATTAATTAAGTAAGTGACAAATATTTAGTTAGTAAATCAGTTCTATAAGACCTTAATTTTTAAAATGTTAACGAAGTTACGTTTATTGTTTTCTGACAAAATATTAATTAAGTAAGTGACAAATATTTAGTTAGTAAATCAGTTCTATAAGACCTTAATTTTTAAAATGTTTGGCATCAAGTTTTATTTAATTTTAACCTTACATCTAATAACAGATTACCTTATGTAATCAATCTTATTAATAATGAGATTTAGAATGAATTTGTGCTCTCTCGCAAAACTTCAGGAACGTTTCAGCAGCTAATTTAAATTTGCGGGATCCGCGGATCCGCGCCTTGAAGGTGCAGGATCCACATGATCGATAAGAGGTGCGGGATCCCGCGGGATTGTGGGATCCCACTTTGCGGGATTGCAATCCCTAGATGTCACAGATGACCGGACGTATGCACTTAATGTAAAAGAAAGTAGTTATCCATCGAATCATTACATTATTCTGTTCACACATATTTACATTATTTAATGATTTTCCGTTGTTTAATATTTGCAAGAAATTTGGGATACTTATTACTTTCGTTCTGTAAACGTTACATTTTTTTTATAAAACACAAAAAAAACTTATTGAGGTCAGAACACTCGACAAATTAGTTATGAAAATAAGATTAAATGGCTTCATATTGCATAAGTCGGCCACATGCGCAGGAGTTGGAAAGTGTACAGGGGAAATCGGTACGCGTTGTGTAACCTTACCCGGATAAAGCACGTTGCTGACCCGGGTGATTATAAAAAAGGATAAAAATATTCTTGAAAAGTAGGTCATGTATTTTATCTTTAAAGGCGTGTGAAAATTATTTCGTTTGTATTCACAAGGGCTTTTTAATACAGATGATATGCGACATGTGTGAATGCGAGAGGCTTTTTGAATACTTTGTTGTTTTTTTTACTTTCGCCATTTTCGCACATTCAATAAGTAAACGGTAGTCTTCATTTATTCGACGTTTCACTTACAATCCGACTCTCCCAAGAAGCCCTGAGTGTCTACTGTTTGATATAGTATAAGCGTGTAAACACTATGTCGAAGCTACGCGACGGAAATTCGAGTATTAAAACGCTATTACACGACACGGTATTCAGAGTCCGGACAGTTAGAGAGGATATGGAAAGACCGTAACATTACGAAAAAAACCAAACAGAAGCTCGTGAAAACCTTGGTATTCTCCATTTTCCTCTATGGGGCCGAGATATGGACTCTCAAAGCAAACGACTGCAGACGCGTGAACGCATTCGAAATGTGGTGTTGGAGGAGGATGCTGCGTATTCCCTGGACGGCGAAACGTACAAATGTCTCGATACTCAAGGAACTCAATGTGTTCACTAGACTGTCATCCATCTGCTTACAAAGAGTCCTTGAGTACTTTGGTCACATTGCCCGCAAAGATGGGGGCAACCTCGAGAATCTCGTCGTCACAGGGAAAATCGAGGGCAAAAGACCACGAGGGAGAAGCCCAACGTGCTGGACAGACCAAGTCCGCACCACACTCGACAAAAAAATGCACGAGGCCATACACGTAGCTGAAAATCGGAACCGATGGCGCAGGATCGTGAAACAGAAGGTGATCCATGGAGGGGGTCCCGACCCTCAGTTATGAGGCAAACGACTCGAAGAGAGATCTATTTAATGTTTTTACTTTTATAGTTGTATTATAAAGTATGGCGCTTCCGTAAACAGCTACAAAAGCAATCCCACTTACACCTAAAAAGAAGCCAATCATCTGGTGTAAAATATTTAATTTACCATCAATGTACATGCGTGCTTGCATATTTTGAAAGTCACGTATAGTTTTGTACTATTTTAGCCGCCTTTAAAACCACCCACGACAGAAGATCGGATCGGATTTCACACGCCAATCATTTTCAGTTTACCTAATTCATTATGCGTCGAAGTTCTCACGAGTACGACCGAGGAAAACTCTACATCATAGAGCAACACGGGCCACCGGCCGCGGCGGACCGGAGGGGAGTAGCCATATGCAGGCATTCCCCTCTGTCAAAGCAAAAATAGGCCTATGCCTGTTGCCTAGATGTTTAAATGTATGCGTGAAATTGTTTATGTATTTTGTTAGAGTTTAGGTGTGAGTTACGTAGTAAAAGACGATTTTTGTAGTTTGTAGTAGTAGTCAAAAAATGACGGACTGTTTTGCATCGGTAATAACCGCTATGGCTACTCTGCTCCGGTCCGCGCGGCCGGTGGCCCGTGTTGCTCTATGGTCTACATGGACAATTTAAGCGGTGGTGAAATAAAAGTTTTCGTTTTTATTTTTCGTTTCCGTGCTTCGGCGGGTACAATAAGCCGTCGGTCCCGGGTGCTATCGATAAATAGCAGTCGTTAAACCTTGTCGGAAACATTATTGGCGGTTGGAAAAACATCCGACAGCGGGTTGGCCACTGACCCGTATCTCTACCAACCCGCATTGGAGCAGCGTGGTGGAATAAGCTCCAGGCGTCCCCCCAAAAAGGAGAGATTCGTGCCCAGCAGTGGGACGTCTCAAGGGTTGCCATTGATATTGATATAAAATAAAAGATATACTTATTTAATTATTTTTGTACAAACGAACAACCAATCATCAGTAGTTGTATTTAGGTGCGATTATCTAACCTTCTTCTTCTTCTTGGGGTGCCTCTCCGTCTAGCGAAGGTTGGCGGTCAATATGGCATATTGTTCCCGGTTTCTGGCGAGAACAAACAACTCGGCTGCACTTGCTATTCCTGTCCACTCTCGGATGTCACGTAACCAAGATTTCTTTCTTCGTCCAACTCGTCTTTTACCCGCGATTTTCCCCATCATATATCCGTGCTTCGGAGGGCACGTTAAGCCGTCGGTCCCGGTTGCTATCGATGGATAGCACTCTAATAAACCTTGTCGGAGGCCTTATGGGCGGTTTGAAAAAAATCGACAGCGGGTTGGCCACTAACCCACCCATCTCGACCAATCCGCATTGGAGCAGCGTGGTGGAGTAAGCTCCAGGCCTCCCCCCAAAAAGGGGAGAGACTCGTGCCCAGCAGTGGGACGTATAATGGGTTGCCATTATTATTATTATTATTATTTCCCCATCATAATCAGTTGTAGCAACTCGTACCTATCATGTCTTAGTACATGTCCGAGGTAGGTCATTATCCATTATCTAACCGGAACACAGTTAAGTATTAGCGAACGATGCATATTTAGCGGCAGGTGTGCCTACATTACTTACACCTTCGCCCTTAACGTTTTCTTTCAATAAAATAACCATTACACTCAATTCACGTGATATGATCTTGAATATTTTATGAGGAGTACTTCGAATTTTCTATGCCACGTGAATTTTGGCATTGACAAAAGCGTTTAAAACTTCACTTTCTCTTGAAGCTATTTCCATTTTGTTTCTGGTATGATTTCTTAGATAAGTGGGAATATTTTTATTCTTTAATGCACATTCTGAGATACGACCAATTTGTATTGATCTAATTTTATTCGATGTCACTTAAAATACTCTTCTTACTACAACATTGGCACAAATAAATTTTCTTTTTTTCTTTCTTATTAATGCGACTGTAGTTGGTATACACAAAAACTTGGACATTTAAAAACATTTTTTTTATATGATGGTGGTGGCAAGCAAGAATGTATATATATAAAAATGAACTGCTGTTCGTTAGTCTCGCTAGAATTCGAAAACGACTTTACCGATTTGGCTAATTTTGGTTTTGAATTAGTTTCGGAAGTCCAGGGAAGGTTTAAAAGGTAATTGTTTTATATTATTTCGCATTAACACATGCTTGTGAAATATATTTTATTTTTACAGAAAAATGGAAAGAAAAATTTGACTTCAGGCGAGGCTCGAACTCGCGACCTACTGGGAATCTAGTCCAGCCGCTCTTCCAATTGAGCTACTGAAGCCCTGCCCGATTTATCAATTCTTCCTAAAGCAATGCAATAGATGTTTGCATTGCTTTATGGTAGCAGCAGCGCCATCTATTACCATCTATGCTAGTTAGGCAACCGATATAATAGACTTTTCAGTTTATTGAATATCGTAAAGAAGTCGCTTTTACCCTTAATAATTGTTTTATATTTATTTAATAATTTATTCAAAATTTTTCTTTCCATTTTTCTTTAAAAATAAAAAAAAAGGTTTAAAAGGTACTCGTAAGAAAATATGAAAAAATTGAAGGGAAATAATAAAAGCCACAATTATTTTATCATTTATTTTCCAATACAAATAGTCCGTATCTATCAAATCTTTGACACATTATTTCATTCTGAAGCAATACAAAGTTTGCCGGGACAGCTAGTATATTAAAAAAAATAGCAAATTAATGTATAAGTTTTTAACTTGACCGATATTGTTTACTCTTCCATAGTTTTTGTAGTTTAAACTGTATAAATTAAAATATATAATTAATATTAAATTATATATTTGTGGTTTGGCAATGCTACGTTTTGCGGTCTTTTTAATAAAAATACCTATTTTAGACTTATCAAATATCGCAAATGTGTGGTTTTTATTATTCATTTATAAAAAATAGTGTCTATCTATCTATATAATATCATTTTCATCTAATGAAGATAATGCTTAAATGGAGCAACACGGGCCACCGACTGCGGCGGACCGGAGGGGAGTACCAAATGCAGGCATTCCCTCTGTTAAAGTTCAAGCACAATGAGCCTATTGGTCTTATTACACGACACGGTATTCAGGGTCCAGCAGAAAAGGTGGGCGTGGCCTCGCACCGGGTTGCCGCTCATTACACTATCCGGTCGACAGGGCCCTAACTCAGTCGCAGTACAAATATGGAGAGTATGGAAACTACGTACAAATCGTTGCAATGGCACAATCACACAAACATGTGCATCAACGTGGGCCACGTTGGCCACGCCTAAGCGGTTTACGCGGTGCTGCAGCTCCGAGTCACTCGCTACTCGAGCGTCGATGCGCTTGTGTGAGTGTGCCATTTTGAACGTTTTGTACGTAGTTTCCATACTGTTCATATTTGTACTGTGTGTAGTTAGGGCGTTAGGCTGACCGGGCCGTTTCGGTCTCCGTAATTAGGGACTCCAACTCCCTAAATGTTAAAACACTTCTCTGACCCTTGCTATCGAACCCTGAATACCGTGTCGTGTAATAAGGTCATATGCCATATGCCTGTCACCGAGATGTATAAATGCGTGCGTGAAATTGTCTATGTATTTTGTTAAAGACAAGGTGTGAGTTTCGTAGTAATAGACGATTTTTGTTGTGTGAGTGTGTGCCACACAAATTGCCCTCCGCAAAAAACGACACTGTTTTGCATCGGTAATAAACGCTATGGCTACTCCCGTCCGGTCAGCCGGTGGGCCCGGTGGCCCGTGTTGCTCTATGAATGCTTACTAATGTTCATATATACGGGATTTTGATAATTAGTCTATTTTTGATTCGATAAACTGTCACGATAACACAGATAGTTCCTAGGCCTAATTTATATTTTCTCCACCTAGGAAACTGTTTTAGTAATTTTTGTCTCTTATTTGGTTTCTCACAAATCTTTGAATGGTATATTTAGATTTGTAAAGGTAGGCCGATTAGATTATTTTTTCAGTATTATGCCTTATACTTATTACTTATCGAAATTCTGACTTCTATTTATACATTGATGTTTACAATTTAGGGACATGGGAAATCGACATTAATATGAATTTAATCATAAACAACACAATACCAGGTATCCATAAATCAGTTGAAGCTTAAATCTCAATTTAAGAATGATTTATCGGTAAACTTGTAAAATGAATTAAACATATCGGATGACTAATGTCTTTACAACTTGTTGCATTATGCAATTCATTTGCAACCTCCACGGTAAATATGTATTTGCACCGAACTGAGTTTATGAGATGGAATATTACGCCTGTGTTGTACCAAGATATTTGTTAAAGGTATTGTAACATTACGCATCCTTCTCTTACTTGAAGAAATCTGTTAAAGTTAGAGAAGGATGTAAGGATGTGATTTTTTTTTTTATTGGTGTTCTTTGCTAATACAATTTTTATTTTATACATAGAACTCGCCAAACTTAATAAAAGTTTGATGGCGAATTGCGCTCTTTTTGTTAGTGACCTAACTCATTACTGTCTCTAAATTACAAGATAAAGTTCTTATTCTTAATTTATGTCCAACCGGTGTAAAGATACAAACATACATTCTAATTATTCAGTATTAGTATAAATACCGTAGGTAAATTTACTTATCATTTAAGAGGAATTCCTTCAACGTATTTTTTAATTTAAACTTACTTAATTTAGGATATTGCGTTAACATATTATTTTCTCTGAAAATTTACAGTACAAGACATTTTGACAATCTTTCTCCATAATAGTTAGTGACCCTTGGTTGGATAAATTTCGTTTTGGTAACACTCCTAGTATTGTAATTATTTTTTTATAATTTCCAAGTACTCCCCACTATATTAATATTCCAAACTCAATAGGTATTTAAATTACTTTTCTACTGGTAATATTTTGCAAATAGGAAACAATTTATTATAATCAGTATTACATTTTTCTTTTATATTCGTGTTTACTAAATACTTAATCAACCTAATCTGTAATGTCTGTGTTACAATAACTAATAAATATCTTGGTGCAACCCAGGCTAAGAGTGGCTACTTGTAATTTCTAGATTACTGCTATCTCTGTCACCATAGAGCAACACCGGAGGGGAGTAGCCATATGCAGGCTTTCCCCTTTGTCAAAGTACAAGCCCAAATGAGCCTATACCTGTCGCCTAGATGTTTAAATGTGTGCGTGTAATTGTTTCTGTATTTCGTTAAAGTCAAGGTGTGAGTTTCGTAGTGATAGACGATTTTTGTAGAGTGCGTGTGTGTCGCAAGCGTTTCCCCCCGCAAAAAATGACAGACTGTTTTGCATCGGTAATAAACGCTATGGCTACCACCCTCCAGTCCACCGCCGCCGGTGGCCCCTGTTGCTCTATGAATGGCACTATGAAATGTGTGAACAGTCCGAGTTCAGTTTTCAATGCCTAAAGGGCGATAAATATTTTGATATGAAAGAGTTGCTATTGCCAATTTTTTTTTTTTTTTTTTTTTTGTTATGGAAGTGGTAAACAAGCATGCAGTTCACATTGATGTTAAGTGATGACTGCAGCTTATAGACACCCACACAAAGACCAAGGTCAAAATGCAGATGCGTTACCACTCCTGAGGCCTAAGGTCTTATGCCTCTGTGCCGGAAATTACAGGGCCGTACATTACCACCTGACCGGAACACGATAGTGTTGAACACTACCATTTAGCGGCAAGTATATTAGGTAATGCGGTGGTGCCTACGCCCGCGAGCTCCGTCACTGGAGCTCTACCACCAGTAAAAAGCCAATAGCCAATTTGCTGCTCTCTACAAAAAAGCAAATAAATAGAAGTTTTTACAGTATCCTGGGAATACCAGATACAAGGTATATACTCGTATATGTATGTATGTATTTATCTTCACGCCAGGTCCCTAACGGGGTAGGCAGAGAGTGCAGAGCGCCAGATATCCCAGTCCTGACAAACCTCTCGTGCCTCGTCTACCTTCATCATTCTATTCATACATGCACGCCGATTCCTAAGACTTTTGACACCACCATCAGACAGAACTAGACCTATTTGGTCATGTATATAAGATATATAAAATACTATTAGTGCATAATAATGTAATGTAGGTGGAAAACAAGCATGCACACAGAGGCATAACACCTAATGCCTCAGGAGTGGCAGCGCATTTGCATTTTGACCTCTGGTCATTGTGTGGGTGTCTATAGGCTGCAGTCATCACTTAACACCAATGTGAACTGCACGATTGCTTGCCACTTTCATTACATAAAAAAAAAATGCAGTTCACATTCATGTTAAGTGATGATCGCAGCCTACAGACACTTACACAAAGACCAGAGGTCAAAATGCAAATACACATTGCCACTCCTGAGACCTTAGTTGTTATGTCTCTGTGATAGTTATTACGGGGCCATACATTACCATTTAACCGGAACACGACAGTGCTGAACTCTACCATTTGGTGGCAGATAGATTAGGTAATGCGGTGGTGTCTACGCCCTCGAGCTCCTACACTGAAGCTCTACCACCAGTAAAATATTAGAAGGATTCTAAAGTCTCGAATAATTCCCTAAGTACTAGGCTATAAGAAAACGAAAGAGTTGCTGACAATGAAAATGGTCAAAATCCACATATGAACTAAACATAACATTTATACACAAGTCATAATTAAAATAGTTTTAATCACATTTGATAAGGAACACAGGAAGCACTGATATTTGAAATATGCCTTGAACAAAGGGACTATATTTGTAACAATATATATTTAATACATTATATAACTTTTTATGACTAATATACACATTGTAAGGGATATTGTACCTATAGGGAGGGTCATATGAGTCATTACCCCGGTGGTATAGATTTCGACGTGACAACGTCTTAAATTAGGTTGCGGCTCGGAGTCACTCAAGAAAAAGTGTAACGCCCGGTAACGTAACGATGAGTCACCGAACGAGAGAGAGGCCTGCCGAACCGGCGAATGCCTTTCTACCGAGAAAAAGACGTTGTCACGTAAAATCTTCGCCCGTAAAACCGACTTTACAGGCAACCAGTTTTTTTTTATTCGATAGTTGAGTATCAAGTCTTTAATGGTAGTAGAGTTCTAAGTGTAGGAGCTCGCGGACGTAGGCACCACCGCATTACCTAACCTGTCTGCCGCTAAATGGTAGTGTTCGGCATCATCGTGTTCCGGTTAGATGGTAATGTATGGCATATTAACTATCAGACATAACGACTAAGGTCTCTGGGGTGACAACATATATATATGCATTTTGACCTCTGGTTTTTTAGACATGATGTTAAGTGATGACTGCAGCCTATAGAGGCTGCCGTCACTTAACATCCATGTGAACTGCATGCTTGTTTACCACCTTCGTCACATTAAAACATAAATATATATATCTATACATATAATTTTTTACTGGTGGTAGAGCTCCAGTGACGGAGCTTGCGGGCGTAGGCACCACCGCATTACCTAATATACTTGCCGCTAAATGGTAGTGTTCAGCACTATCGTGTTCCGGTCAGGTGGTAATGTACGGCCCTGTAATTTCCGGCACAGAGGCATAACACCTTGGGCCTCAGGAGTGGTAACGCATCTGCATTTTGACCTTGGTCTTTGTGTGGGTGTCTATAGGCTGCAGTCGTCACTTAACATCAATGTGAACTGCATGCTTGTTTGCTACTTCAAAAACATAAAAAAAAAAAAAATTTGGAGTGTCTGTTTGTGTATAAAAATAACCGCTTTTTACTAAATCCATATGTTTAGTTTACACGGTACATATACCAAAACAATTTTTTTTTCAATTTTTGTCTGTCTGTCTGTTTGGCGGGGCTAATCTTGGGAACAGCTGGACCGATTTTGACGGGACTTTCACTGGCAGATAGCTGATTTAATAAGGAGTAACTTAGGCTGCTTTTATACTAGCTGCGCCTACGACTTCGCCTGGGTAGATACTGAACAATCATAAATTCTCACGCGGACGAAGTCGCGGACACAACTAGTTAAGTATAAGATCTACAATTCCATCAAAGCAAACAAGTTGTTCAATTATTATTTCATAAGTTTTTTTTATCGAATTGTCATTTATGACAATTCTTTAAACAAAACTTAAACAATGCAAAACCATAAAACAGTTGTGTAATATTTTGAAACCATATGAAAAATCGCAGACTTTCATTCGGTCACGTGACCATTCTATTACAGTATTGCTGTAACAAAGAGTCCGGAAATAAGTCTCAAAGTTTTGGTAAAAATCGTAAACAAACGCACGTTGCGGCACCGCATCGGTTCCAACGTGACCGAAGAACTTTTCATTTCCCTTTGATGGCGAAATTCTTGGAAATTTCTGCCTAAACAAAATATACTTAATGAACTTGGGGAGCAACAGTTGCTCACGGAACTTGGGGAGCAACAGTTGCTCACGGAACTTGGGGAGCAACAGTTGCTCACGGATATTTTTATTTAGTTTCATTTTAGCTAGCGATCCGACCTGGATTTGTAATGTGATTTTATTAATAACCAGCGGCTCGTCCTTTTTTTTTTTTTTATCTAATAAAAGTGGCAAACAAGCATGCAGTTCACATTCATGTTAAGTGAAGACTGCAGCCTATAGACACCCACACAATGACCAGAGGTCAAAATGCAGATGCGCTGCCACTCCTGAGGCATTAGGTGTTATGCCTCTGTGCCGGAAATTACAGGGCCGTACATTACCACCTGACCGGAACACGATAGTGCTGAACACTACCATTTAGCGGCAAGTATATTAGGTAATGCGGTGGTGCCTACGCCCGCGAGCTCCGTCACTGGAGCTCTACCACCAGTAATGTAACCCGTCCTGGCTTCGGACGGGTAGAAAATATATAGCCTTTGTCACTCACTGAAAAAAATATTAAAATCCATATTATAGGTACGCTGCCGCCGCCCCGGTCGGCCGCTACCGCAGCATACGCTACGTCCCGCAATCCCGCATCCAAATCCATAGAGCAACTCGGCCTACCGGTCACGGCGGACCGGAGGAGAGTAGCCATAGCGTACCTATAATATATTACCGATGCAAAACAGTCTGTCATTTTTTGCGGGGGGAAACACATGTGACACACACTCACACTACAAAAATCGTCTATTACTACGAAACTCACACCTTGACTAAGAAAATACATAAACAATTTCACGCACACCTTTAAATATCTGAGCGACAGGCATTTGGTCTTGAACTTTGACAGAGGGAAAAGCCTGCATATGGCTACTCCCCTCCGGTCCGCCGCGGCCGGTGGCCCGTGTAGCTCTATACTCAAATCTAAGATTTCCATAAAGGGCTGAACCCTTAGAGCTTCCGCCACGAGCTTGCCTCGCATCCAAATCGTCAGAATTTTGGATGGGAGCTTTGATTGGGTTCACTTTACATCCTCTCTTTTTTTTTACTACAAATTTAGTGTCCTATTTTAGTTTTTTATTTTTATTATTTTTATCTTTAAATTGGCAGCAGTTGGGTATCCGTAGTGTCACAGTATAAGGCCCCAACATAATACCAGCGCCGGGTTTATTAATCCGGCACAATGCTGAGTTGGGGACCCTTTAGGACAATTTTATAATTTAGTTTCTGTGTTAATCTTTTTTTTTTGTATTTTTTTTGTTTTGTTTTCTTTTATGTACCTTTTTGTCCTAATAAATATAATTTCTTCTTCTTCTTCTTCTCTCTGAATATCTTACATTCTTGGGTAATTTTTCACCTTCATTTTTTAAAGAATCAAATGTATATTATTTGAAAAGAGCACGATTCAACGTCATGCGTTAAGAGCGTGTCAGATATTCTTAGAGGGTGTAAAATGTGCCCAAGCAATGCTCCTAGCCAAAATTCAGACGATGCTGAATATGAGTAAGATCGTTACGACCTTTTGAATTTTTTTAAGGGCTAACATTCGGCCGCGTTTCTATATAAAAACGTTACATTTAGTGAAGGTAACCAACAGGGTGTAAGGTATCTCCCATCTCTTAATCTGACGCGCTCGTGTAAATACAAAAATAGCATCCTGGGCCTACTATTGTGATGAATCAAGCATGACGTCACACTATGTGATCACGTGACTAGAACGAGACACCAACCTTCGTTTTGAGAAAATTCTTAAGTGCCATAGAAAAGTTATTTCGTGAATAACAGCAACTAACCTCAGACTGTTGTTTTTATCTGTTTAGCAACTAACGTTAGACTGTTGCCTTTATCTGTCGGTGTGCATCATAAAAAATTCACTCTCATATTTTTTTTTCAATCGCGTCAAAAGAAGTATATAACTTCAAAAACATGACAATGTATTGAAAGTATGTAGCATGTATGGTAGTTTCGCGTGTAAGACATAGGTAGTATTACTTAACGTTACCACGATTGCTATACCAGGACGACATCACTTTAAAGAAGGTTTTAATAAACACAACATGCTTTCCCATTCCCACCATTTCCCGTGTGCATTATTTCGTTTGTATTGACTGTTCACCAAATGGGTGACGATAATTTCCTTCATTATAATTAATTTAGGGACAAAAAGTTACCTATATTCAAAAATGCCTACAATCGATTCGGTTATAGATTCTGAACAAACTAGTCTCGGGTTGTACATTCAATCCTGTTACACGTTGTAGAAATCAATTGCTGTTCGTAAGTCTCGCTAAGACTCGAGAACGGCTGAACCGATTTGGCTAATTTTAGTTTTGAATGATTTTTGTGAGTCCAGGGAAGGTTTAAAAGGTAAGAAAATATGAAGTGAAATAGTAAAACCACAATTCCATTTTTCCATACAAATAGTCCGCATATATCAAACCTTTGACACATTATTTAATTCTGAGCCAATACGAAGTTTGCCGGGTCAGCTAGTGACGAATAAATATTTAAATAAAGGTGACATGTTGTTCTCATACATAAAATATTTCCGATTCTACGTTTTTTTCTCTATTTTTTTTATATGTTCAAGGTGCGGGCCGAGAGTTTTTTGGCGGGAACCATGAAAGAAGCGTGTGGTGCTCTTATTTTATTTCGTTTTCTGGGTGTATTTTTGACTTATATTAAATAAAGTTGGTGGCATTTTGTTTGATATAGGTTTATTACAGTGCCCGTGTATAGTGAAATAGAATAACAGTGCGAAAACACGGCTTTTCAGGTTGCCTCCAAAACTCCATTGTAAATGTTCTGGTAAAGTAGCCATCGCTTTACTTGAATTACTGACTGTGCCTCAATTGACTGACTTAATAAATAATTAACTGATTGACTGATTAACTTTAACGCTGCTTTTATATGAATACGGAATATCATTTTACTTGACGCTGGAAATATAGCGATGCAACTAAATTAAAAAAAAAAAACGTGCGGGCCCAACATGAAACTCGTGCTTTCCTTAGCGTTCTTGAAGCTATTTGCGGCGATGTTGATGAATTTTTCAAGTTTCTGGAAGTTTCTCAAATCAAAGGCAAACTTTTAATGAGTTGGGTCACGTGTGTACTATTGCGGCCCGGCCACGGGGCTTTAGGAAATGTTTATAATAGAGGGTGAGGTTTGTTTTGGAACCGAAATAAGCGGTTCGAAATAGGTTGTATATTTCTCGTTTAAAAATCATGTTTTTTTTTTTTAAAGAAGAAGAGAAGCAATCAATTTTCATCTTTTATTTTGCCCTATACATATCCGGAACAGTCATGCACGCTTAAATGTCTTTGCCTTTAGCGGCGTTGTGTGGCGGGTTGCTCACTTCCCTCTAAAATGGTCGAGGAGGGCAATGGCTTTCACATGCGTCATAGACGTGAACGGGTGCTGTTGGTGGGGACTGGTCTGTTCTGGTTTGCAGGAGCTACATCTCATTTAGTAGATAGAAGTTTATTTGCATCTATGCTATGGACGTTCACATTATTTGATTTTTCACGATAATCTGTACTAGATTTAAGCTCTCATTTAAAAGAGCTCTTACTGAGTTTGTTGGGTAGCGGAGTTCTTCTCTGCACTTGGAACTCTGCTTAGTGAATAACTTTGATCTTGACGAATAAGTTTTTCTTTTTCTTCATTTATCATCTGTGAAGGAATTGAAAAATTTTGTGATATAATAATCACAACTTTTTTTTTTCAAGTGCAGTTTTAACGAAGTAGTTTCAAATTCGAATTTTGAATTTACTATTACTATAAATATAGGTAGGTACTTCTTTAGCGTGACAACCAGACCAGAAATAAAACAAAACAACAATAAAAAATCCTGTGATTTCCGGCACAGAGGCATCATAACACCTTAGGCCTCAGGAGTGGTAACGCATCTACATTTTGACCTCGGTCTTTGTGTGGGTGTCTATAGGCTGCAGTCATCACTTAACAATACTTAAAATCAATGTGACTTTTATTACATTAAAAAAAATGTACCGTCAAGATTCATGACATTCATGATAACTTTACTAGACGTAACTTCACTTACTCTATTCTAGTTAAAACGTGTGGCTTGGCCGTTTTGCTACCATAACGTAGATTTCAAAGGCATCCGTTATTTAATTTCTAGAGTAACGAATCGGCCAAGGTAGCTGCTTTTAGAAGGCGGTTATTTATAATTTTTAAATAGTTTTCTAAAATACTGTTTATAGGTACTGTATATTGTTACTTTATTTTTTTATGAAATAAAAGTGGCAAACAAGCGTGCAGTTCACATTGATGTTAAGTGATGACTGCAGCCTATAGACAACCACACAATGACCAGAAGTCAAACTGCAGATGCGCTGCCACTCCTATGGCATTAGATGTTATGCCTCTGTGCCGGAAATTACAGAGCCGTACATTACCACCTGACCGGAACACGATAGCGCTGAACACTACCATTTAGCGGCAAGTATATTAGGTAATGCGATGGTGCCTACGCCCGCGAGCTCCGACACTGTAGCTCTACCACCAGTAAAAATTCATTCAGTTCAATTCATCCAGTTCATTTCTTGTATAAAAGTTGGCAACCCTATTCGTCAAATAAAAAAGTTAAGACGAGTTTAACTAAATACAGTTAATACAGTATCATATCGCGACATTTTTAACTATCTCACAACTAGAACAGTCTATAGAGTGTCCACTCCATTTATTTAGGGCAGCCATCGATAGCACTGACACACATTTGTTATCTAATAAACAAACAAACAAACAGATTTGATATGATATTTAGATCTTTACGGATCGAGGTATTTTTATAGTGGACTTGATATGAGCTACAATTTATGATGACTTTAAAGTTACGCGGACGAAGACGCGGGCAAAAACTAGTCACATATATTCGTGTAAAGTTTAATCCAAATCCGTCGCGTACTGTCCCGTAGTTCGTGAAAGAGTTACAAACATCCATACTCATAAACTTTTAGGAGATATAGTTTACATCCTCTCTGATTATCTGACATTCTTGATTAATTTTTCACCTTCATTTTTGAAAGAATCAAATGTTTTTGAAAAGGGCGCGTCATCAATAACATGGGGCAAGAGCGTAACAGATATTCTGAGAGGGTGTATAATATGCCCTAACAATGCTCCTATCCAAAATTCAGACGATTCGGAAGATGAGTAAGATCGTAGCGACCTTTTTTAAGGGCTTCCGCTTCGGGCGCGGCTCTTTATACAAACCATAGATTTAGTGGACGTAATGCAAGGACGTAAACAGAGTGCAAGGTATCTCCCATATCTTAATCTGACGCGCTCGGTTAACTACAAAATTAGCATCCTAATAGTGATGCTGCAGTAGCGAGTCACTCGCTATACGAGCGTCTATGCGCATGTTTGTGTGAGTGTGCCGTTTTAACGTTTTGTACGTAGTTTCCATACTGTTCATATTTGAACTGTGGCTTTGTGCAGCTGCGCATTCGGTTGGAGGGAATGACTCAGACTACTGAGATAGTTTATTCTATAATATAAAAATAAGTCGGGTTTTCCTTCCTGACGCTATAACTCCAGAATGCACGAACCGATTTCCACGGTTTTACATTCGTCGGAAAGGTCTCGAGCTCCGCGAGGTTTATAGCAAAGAAAATTCAGGATTATAAAACGACATCCACGCGGGCGAAGCCTCGGGAACAGCTAGTTTAAAAAAACTGGTTGCCTGTAAAGTCGGTTTTACTTGCGAAGATTTTACGTGACAACGTCTGTCTTTTTCTCGGTAGAAAGGCATTCGCCGGTCCGGCAGGCCTCTCTCTCGTTCGGTGACTCATCGTTACGTTACCGGGCGTTACACTTTTTCATGAGTGACTCCGAGCCGCAACCTAATTTAAAACGTTGTCACGTCAAAAAAATCATCGTACTTTAAGTAAGTTGCGGATGGTCAAAGTCTGAGTAATGTATCAGATATGTTGAATAAATAAAACATCTTCAAGATAATTTGCAGATAACGAATGAATCATTTTTTTATAGATAGTCTGAGAAAGTACTAATAGATAAAAGGTAGATGCAATCCTTTTAGGTACTGCTTTACTTTTACTTCTAAACTTATCATAGCGGATAAATAAAGTCATTGCATTACGTGGATGGCAAATGAATCCGTATCTATAAATATAAAATCAATTTCTGTTCGTTAGTCTCGCTAAAACTCGAGACCAATTTGGCTAATTTTGGTTTTGAATGATTTTTGGAATTCCAGGGAAGGTTTAAAAGATAAGAAAATATGAAGAAATTTAAGGAAAAACCACAATTTAATTTACCCATACAGATAGTCCGAATCTATCAAACCTTTGACACATTATTTCTGGTGTTCATTATTTTGAAACTCGGTGTGTGTTTTTGGTGGGTATGAGAATCGGTTGTAGTCTATTTTTTATACCGCTAAATGGTAAGACTGAATCGCCCCCAATTCTTTTTCTACTTTTTACACAATTTTCTATAAGTTTTACTTTTTTATGATACCTACTGCATTTACTGGTGGTAGAGCACCAGTGACGGAGCTCGCGGGCGTAGGCACCACCGCATTACCTAATATACTTGCCGCTAAATGGTAGTGTTCAGCACTATCGTGTTCCGGTCAGGTGGTAATGTACGGCCCTGTAATTTCCGGCACAGAGGCATAACACCTTAGGCCTCAGAAGTGGTAACGCATCTGCATTTTGACCTCGGTCTTTGTGTGGGTGTCTATAGGCTGCAGTCATCACTTAATATCAATGTGAACTGCATGCTTGTTTGCCACTTCCATAACATTAAAAAAAAAAAAGAAATACGTATAGCCCCAAATTTTTTGTCTTCTACCACAAATCCCCAATTCTTAATAGCGGTATTAGCATCTCCATTAGAGTTGCCACGAGTAATGCTTTGGCCGAATAACCGAATATTCGGCGGCCGAATATTCGATCGCAGACATTATGCAATAATAATAAGCATAAATATAACTACGTTAAGAAAAACCGACTTCAAAACTGAAAAGTAAAAAATAATAAAGAATTAATTGTAATTCTTTATTATGTATATACTACCTATTATTTATATGTGCTATTTACTAATAGGTTTGGAGTCGGTGCCAAGCCTTAAACAAATAATGATGAATGATTTTAATCACTTAAATATGAATACGAGTAAATTAATACACTGAACAAACCGTAACCGGCGAATCGTGGGTGTTTGCATGTATGCTTGAATTCATGCATTGACCTCTGCCTACCCCTTCGGGGATTACAGGCCTGAAGTAACGTTTTAATACAATAAAATGCCTACTTTAGTGATTTTGGCTTGGCACCAACTTCAAACCTATTAGTACATAGCACATATAAATAATAGGTAGTATATAATTACAATTAAATCTTTATTATTTTTTACTTATCAGTTTTGAAGTCGGTTTTTCTTAACGTAGTTATATTTATTTAATACTTTTTAGTTTATTGCGGCATTGTCAATTAGATTAATGTTCACATCTGTTAAATTTATAAAATCTGACTATTTTAGCTTCGAGACAATTAGATACCTAATTTAAATTGTTTAGGTGTGTCGATACAAAATTATTACATGACGATACGAAATCAATGAAAGAAATTTATCCACGAAGGAGTAAATAAGCTGTGTTGTGCCGTCGATGAGTAAATGTGTCATTGTCACTTGTTGTCATCTTGTTGTCATTCGCATTAGGACTATCTAGGACGTCAGTGGATTCAACGCACTGTATGACAACTCGCCGTCTATTCTTATTCCTTTAGTCTGAGGTGAAAGTAAGTAAAAAATGCTCATAAAATAAAAACGAATGGGCCTATCTGAATAAAATTTTTATGGGACCAATTCGAAACTATTCCGCACCAAACAAAAAAATAATTACGTAAATCGGTCCAGAAATCTCGGCAAAATTCACGTACATACATAAAAAAATATATACCGGCTGAATTGAGAACCTTCACGTTTTTTGAACTCGGTTAAAAACGAGGAAGACAGTTACAGAAAAAATTCCATTTTCAAATGACATTTGTTTTTATTTGAAAACTGCTACCTAAATCGGACGGCAGATCATAAAAATGGTAGTCAGCAAACACAATAATTCCTAGTCCTGACGAAATTCGCTAAGATTCATTTAAGATCTATCACCTCCTGGTGTGTATGGTGAAAGATTTTTTTCAGAAGCGGGTATCATTTATAACGAAAATCGAGTCGTTTACCGTTAGCAAAATATGTCAAAAAAAAATGTTTTATTTATCTTAACTTACCATTGGTAAATTTTAAGTATTAATGTACCTACATAGTTTAAAATATTGCATTCTTGAATAGTATGTGGTATCCGATTTCCATGATTTATTGTTGGGTATTCGGTGTAAGTGGCCGAATAGGCCGAATACCGAATAATGGCCGAATATTCGGGGCATCTCTAATCTCCATTTTTAATAGGCGAAACGAAGGTCTTCGTGGCAGATCGTATTAATATTGTTCCGCAGATGTCTACATAAAACAAAGACTGTTCAATACATTGCATAGAGCCCCATGTGACCTCTATTTAGTTAGCCAGTAATTTTGTTATTGCACATTACCTTATTACATACCAATAGAAACAAAGCAGAGACGAACACTACAACTGCAAGAACTCTCTCACTAGGAGCTCTACCACAAATAAATGTTTAACATTTTAATTCATTAATCACTAGGAGTTCATAAATTGAAAAACAGTTGGTAATCACATTCAATAAACTGTATTGAATAATTTACTATACCGTTATCATATCGGAGCAAGGATCTGTTATCGTTCGAATTAGCATTTTATTTTTGCAAGCGGTCTTTTTACGCAAAGTTGAATCACCGTCATTGAACGTTATTGACTTGTGTTTACGGTGGTTTACGTCTATCTGTCTCATATTCTCCTAGTACTCACTAGTTTTGTTGAGGGAGATAGCAGACTAGGTTTGTGATTCGAGTTGATTCGAACAAAAGTTTGACGATGTAAGCGGTAACTTCTTGAGTGTTTCTGCTCGCCTGGTACTATGTTGCTGTAAAGTTTTGTAATTTTGCCCACCCCCCACTCCTAATAAATATTATTATTATTTAACTATAAGCACTATTTATTAATATTTTTGTTGTACTAGAAAACTATTTTTTTTGTATATGTTAGTATCCTCGTTGAGGTAGGCAGAATATGATAAAATACATTTTGACTGTATCGGAAGTTCACGCCTGTAATCCCCGAAAGGGTAGGCAGAGGTAAATGCATGCCTAAGCGTATGCATGTATATGCATACACCCCCGATTCGCCGGTTACGTTTTTTTTACATAAAGTTGATCGCTTTCCAGCTACCGTGGTCACGGGCAGTCTGCCCGTTAAGTTAATTGACTAAAGTTCACTTTTATTGGCGAATTAAAAAAACTCTACATTAATCATGGAAACAAAACAGTTGACCGAATTAGGTAACCAAATCTTAATGATATTAATTTATCCATGTACACCAAATTATTTATGAGATAAATCTTAAAAATACAAAATACTATATCAAGAAACCTTAATTAATCAACATAATAAAAAAACATTAACCCCCTTATTCATAAACGTATTATAGCTAAAGTGTTGCTAATCTCTCCTTTGTCCTTTTCTATCCTGCACATTTGACAAAGCAACTGACAAATACAAAGCATTCTGTAGCTAAAACGTATCGTACGTTTATGAATAAGGGGCTAAATATATAATATAAAGATACCAACAACATGCGTATAAAAATTTCGCATCACTGCCTTCCTGTGTTATGGTACCCAGAAGGTACCCAGAAGGCTGGCAGCATTGCCTCGTTGGATGGCAATGTTATTAATTTATGATTATTGATCTTCTTAATGATTATTTAATAATTTATTTACCATAAGATTCGTGTTTATTTTATAAGCTTGATGTAGTGTCAAGCTTGACTTAGAACCGGATTAAATATAAAATTAATTTTAGTTCAATGATAATAAATAGTTTTTGAATGAGTGTAATTCAAAATTCTAAGATTATGAAATACTTAAAATCTAATCATTTTAATTTTTTGCCATATAAATCTACAAATCCCGGTAAACACGACCGCAATTTATCGCTGGCCGCGGGCGAATGACACCGCGCGATGCGCGGGCGCCGATACCCTACGCACTTTCACTACACGCTAGTGTGCGTGTGGGCGTGGCCCACGGGTTTTTTTTTATTAATTTGGCCCACATTTGGGATTGTTACGTCACACGCATTGATCTGGATGCAATGTCATTACTGTAGTTTATGTAATTCGCGTAAATTTTTGTAAACATATAGATTTTAGTATTTGGTTTAGTTAATTTGTGTTGGTTTTAAAGATTTTTTATGAGTGTAGGTGAACTGGTTTGTTGAATCACTGGTACTGATTGTGGTACAAAGATGGTAAACTTAATGCATACTAGTCTTTTTACTCAGACGATTTGAAGGCTACGAAGTGCTACGAACTAGCTACGTCGCGTCGTTCGTAGTTTTATTTTAATACTAGGTATAGGTCGCGCCACGTAAAAAGAACGCTGGAAGAAAGTAGAAGGGATGTGTTCGCGCATCGGTACACTCGCGCACGAAAGTACTAGCCCTATTGGTTTATTTTTGATCTAGCTTTCGCTTGCGGTTTCGTGTATTGGTAGGCAGATTGAAAACTATATTACATAGAATAACATAAAATGAAATAAAAACACATGACGCGCAGCTTGACCGCCAGCGTTCTTTTTACCTGGCGCGACCTATACCACGACTTCGCGCAGGTGCAATGTAGATTCAGATTGTTACTGGTAATTTGATGAAACGATAACTGATGACTGACTATTATGTCAAAGGTCGTAAAGTTTACATTGGAAAAGTTAGTATCATGGTTAAGTTTTCTAAAAATTGCTTGTTCTCCGCGCAACTGTATATATTTTTTTCTTTCACAGCATCCTTCTACGGGTGATTACAAATAGAACAAAAAAAGGAATGAGCGAAATTGGAACGTAATAAATAACAAAATATGTGTAGAATATAATATTTTAAAATTGGGCCACTTATAACACCAATTTGTTTATTTCGAACCAGAGACTTTAATATGTATATGCGTTGCCACTCCTAAGATGTTATGTCTCCGTGCCGATAATTACAAAGCCGTACAAATCTATACTTATAATAAAACTGTAGAAGTGTAAATTCTGTACATTGAAAATATTGAAAATATAAATATCAGGGGATGTTACTAGATCGATACCGAACACAAATATGCGATTAGTAATTTTTTTGTCTGTCTGTCTGTCACACAAAATCTACTGGTCCGATTACAATGAAACTTGGTATGATTATATTTTATTAACATTAACCTTTGGCGCACAACAATGGGTACTTTTTATCCCGAAAAAATGGCTGTTTGTCTGTGTGTTTATGCACCCTAATTTCAGAAATGCCTTATTCGATTTGCGGTTTTCACTAATATATTTTGGTTTCGCAGTTTCACTTAACATTTAATGTTTGTTTCATGTGAATCGGTTCAGAAACAAAAAAGATAAGTCAATTTAAATAATCATATCGAATTTTTTTAAAGATATTCTGTATCTTAGTTATATCTTTTAGGGGATTTCGTACCTAAAGGGTAAAAACGGACCCTACGGATTACTAATCCTCCGCTGTCTGTCTGTCTGTCTGTCTGTCTGTCCGTCCGTATGTCTGTCACCAGCCTGTATTTCATAAGAGTGTAATATAGCTAGAAAGCTAACATTTTCACAAATTATGTATTTCTGACATTGCTTTAAAGACAAAATTAATTGCTAAAAATAAAAAATGAAAATTTTAAGGGGTCCAAGGGGCATACAATACACGTGTTTTTTTTTCGTATATTTTTTTGCTCGATAATAACGGTAGCAAGTTCTAGACCCTTAAATTTTCACAGAATTTTTAGATCTTATGTTGTATATTACCTTCTATAATAATAAATCTATAGAAATAAATAAAATTAGAGTGTCTGTTTGTATTATTAAAATAACCGCTTTTTACTAAATGAATATGTACGAGTATGTATACACGGTACATACACCAAAACATTTTTTACGATTTTTGTCTGTCTGTCTGTTTGGCGGGGCTAATCTTGGGAACGGCTGGACCGATTTTGACGGGACTTTTATCTCCATACATCCATACTTACATACATACATACCTACATACAAATAAGTACAATTGGAGTGTATCCGACTTTGACGGGACTTCCACGAGTAGGTAGCTGATGTAAAAAAGAGTAACTTAGGCTACTTTTATCTCCATACAACCATACATACCCACATACAAATAAATAGAATTTGAGTGTCTCCGATTTTGACGGGACTTTCACTGGCAGATAGCTGATGTAATAAGGAGTAACTTAGGCTACTTTTATACTAGCTGCGCTCACGACTTCGTCTGGGTAGATACAGAATAATCATGTTTTTTCTCACGTGGACAAAGTCGCGGGCACAGCTAGTCTTACATAAAATCCGTTCTTTTTTCTAATGAGTCACTTAAAAGCGGAATCATAAGTGGGGATCAATTCAGTTTATTCAGTTTATTCATTTATTTCATATAATTAGGCTCCTGGAGAGCACTTTTACATCGTCATTTTTTTTTTTAAACTAACCTGGAGTGAATAACCACTAATAATAATCAAAAATACATAATAAATTAAATAGACACTGAACAATTTTGTATAATATGGAAAGCATATAAAGCAAGCAATAAGTTGGGAGGCGAAACGTACGCCTCGATAATGTTTTAGAGAACAATATAGTATTAGTATATGATTGTATATTAATATTTTGTGTGTTTATTGTATTTGATATGGGCTCTAGTAGCTCGAAATAAATAATAATAATTAGTAGAAAAATAAACACAAAAGAAGTAATTGAAGTCTTTCCACCGACTAACCCCCTTCTTCATAAACGTACATTAGATAGGTATGTTTTAGCTATAGAATGCTTTGTCTTTGTCAGTTGCATTGTCAAATGTGCAGGATAGAAAAAGACAAAGGAGACATTAGCAATACTTCAGCTAAAATATGTTTATGAATAAGGGTGTAAGATTATAGTTGCCATTATATTAACAAAAAAGAAAACAAATATAAAAAGAAGAAAAACAATTTTACGGTTCATGGCCCACGACACAAAATTGACAGGGTATTAAGAATAAAAAAAAACAAAACATACAAAATAAAAAAAAAAGGAAAAATAATAAAAATTCACTTTTATGAGTTTTTCAAATCAAGCCAAAAGAAGTGTAACTTCAAAAAAAATGTCTTCATCTCCTAAAAAATATAAAAAAACTAGCTGACCCGGCAAACTTCTTATTACCTCTCAATGAAATAATGTGTCAAAGGTTTGATAGATACGGACTACATATTTGAAATGAAAAATGAAATTGTGGTTTTTACTGTTTCCCCTCAATTTCTTAATATTTTCTTACCTTTTAAACCTTCCCTGGGCTTCCAAAAATCATTCAATCCCAAAATTAGCCAATTCGGTTCAGCCGTTTTCGAGTTTTAGCGAGACTAACGAACAGCAATTGATTTATATATATATGTATGTATGTATATATGTATATATATGTATGTATATATATATATATATATATATATGTCGGAGTGGAACCTGAATGTGACTGCTGGCGCCATCTGGTTTGTCGGAGACGTAACCTAATTATGACTAGGGTAGATTGTTCAATAGAGAATTCTAGGTGGCGCCACGGTCGGCGTAGGTTCTTGAAATTGTTATCTTAGAGGGGATAGTTACTAGCCGATATCGGGTTTATAAAGGCTAGAAAATAGTTCATGACGTTCAGTCATAGAGTAACAGTCAGTCAGTTACAGTCATACAGTTGAATCGAATTATTATAGCGCAGTTATGCTGCCAGTTAGAACAGTGAACGTCATTGATATTAAAGTGATATAAAGCGGGTAGTCCTGAACTTGTGATAGTAGTAGTATCGTATCCTGATAAATATGGTTGCCCGGTCCGAAGGGTTTCTTGCCCGTTCTTCCCTGCCGGAAGTAATCGAATGGGCGGATCTTTGGCAATATACGATTTTATTCTGCCAACCTGTGCTTTATTTCATCATCCGCTCGAGTACCCACCTACAGATGCCCACAAACATGAGTAACATATCGGCTTATGGAAAGACACGCCCACAATCATACCCACATGTCCTGACTGGAGAGGCCCTCCTGCCGATATCAGAAGTGGGATTCACTCGAGCGAAAATATGATGAAAATACGCAGAGTGGATTATTAATTGGATCAACAAGTTGACGACCTACCCTCAACTGAAAAAAAAAAAAAAGTGTCAAATTTCAAAGAGCATCAAATCGTTCAAACAATTGCTGCCGAGTTCGCTGGTCGCCTCAGCTGGGCCTCCCTTATGGGTCTCACCTGGCTGGGTAGACCGCACTGGCCACAGAAAGAATGAGGTAGTCCAGTGCCAACCAAAAGTGATTAACAAACAAAACCAAACCAAAGTACTGGAATCGGAAGCTTTACACCGAATATTATTAATTACACCAATATACTTGGCTGGAAGTTCAAGTTTGCAGCAGAAGTTGTGGTGTGCATACCACTGCAGATTAGATCATGGTAATGTAACCATACCGCCACATTCACTAAGCTGGAGAGCGATGAGCAGATTTCAACACTTCAATCGGACATGCATTCTACATTTGGTGAGTCGTTTTCATTGTGTTATGACCTCGCAACAGCTGATGAATGGGTTCAATTCCCAGGTCATGGTGAATCGGTACAAATCACCAATTTGTGGCATTTCCCGTTGAAAATGTTTTCAATGTAATCCTATGCCTAGAGTTGAAATTTAACCTAACACATGGTTAAGTTTAGAAAATGGCTAATTTCATTTCCTCTATTGGGGTAGATAGTTTGAAAAAGTTAGTCAAACGGTAAAGTTGATAATGGTTTCACCTGTGGGTAATTACGGGAAGAAATTATAGGATCCTTGTGATTTAATAAGTGTGGTCTCTCCTGCTTTAGTGGGTGACGACTATCACTGTTATGTGGTCTTTCCTGCTTTTGTGGGTAACGATCATCACTGTTCGTTTAATGTGTATGTGGTCTTTCCTGCTTTTGTGGGTAACGATCAATCTTAATGCTGTAGGAATCTTACGATTAGGTAGCGGACACTGAGACTCAAGTACCAATTGATATGATGTGACGAATATTGAAAACGTTATGTGTGAGCATGTGTGTACAGGTTCTTGGTTCACGGGTGTCGTGACTATGCCAGAGTATCAGTGTGTTGACTCTGGGTGGAATATGAGATGATTTGGCATTCCTGGAGGGAAGTGCTGGTTGTTGAGTTGTTGGCCATGAACGAGACACCTGTGTTAATTTGTGCGATAATGTAAATTTCGTTGTGATGAGATTTTATTAACATGAAGTCTGTCAATGATACTTGATCTCAAAATGTTTTGTCTCTTTGTGAGGGAGTGAATAATTTGTTTAAAGCGTTACTAGTTATCTGAGATGCCGAGAAAAGCACAAGATGATTTGTGGTAGTGATAACTTGAGATCGATTCTAGTAATGTCAGGTAGGCCGAGCTAAATACGGTTACTGCCTGTCTTTTGGGCTTAAAAGCAATACCTTACTTTAGTGGTTGATAATGACGAGTAGATACAACGGCGAATTAATTACGTCATAGTTGGGCCAATAAAGGCCTAGTGAACTATCATACTCTCAGAGATGTTTCCTTGTTACAGGTAATCGCATCGCACGAGGACGTGCGAATTGTCAGTATGGCCGTGTCGGAGTGGAACCTGAATGTGACTGCTGGCGCCATCTGGTTTGTCGGAGACGTAACCTAATTATGACTAGGGTAGATTGTTCAATAGAGAATTCTAGGTGGCGCCACGGTCGGCGTAGGTTCTTGAAATTGTTATCTTAGAGGGGATAGTTACTAGCCGATATCGGGTTTATAAAGGCTAGAAAATAGTTCATGACGTTCAGTCATAGAGTAACAGTCAGTCAGTTACAGTCATACAGTTGAATCGAATTATTATAGCGCAGTTATGCTGCCAGTTAGAACAGTGAACGTCATTGATATTAAAGTGATATAAAGCGGGTAGTCCTGAACTTGTGATAGTAGTAGTATCGTATCCTGATAAATATGGTTGCCCGGTCCGAAGGGTTTCTTGCCCGTTCTTCCCTGCCGGAAGTAATCGAATGGGCGGATCTTTGGCAATATACGATTTTATTCTGCCAACCTGTGCTTTATTTCATCATCCGCTCGAGTACCCACCTACAGATGCCCACAAACATGAGTAACATATCGGCTTATGGAAAGACACGCCCACAATCATACCCACATGTCCTGACTGGAGAGGCCCTCCTGCCGATATATATATATATATATATGATGACAACAAAAAAAAGAAATCATTCAATCCCAAAATTAGCCAATTCGGTTCAGCCGTTTTCGAGTTTTAGCGAGACTAACGAACAGCAATTGATATATATATATATATATAAATGATGACAACAAAAAAAAAGAAATGTCCACGCCAAAACATCCCAAACTATCAACTCTACGACCTCGAGTGCATTGCCCATAGAAATTCGGCGTTCATTGACCCCGGTGATTTTTTTATGATACAACGCGACGGCTTATGCACTCTCGTTAAATAGGCCAGTGCACTTTGACAAACATGCTCTATGCAGTGAGTCTACTCTATTTTAGGGAGATGTGCTTTGGTGATTCAGTTTTTTATTACGTTATTAAAACATGTATTGTACCTATATGCTTTTTTTTATGTAATGGAAGTGGCAAACAAGCATGCATTTTGACCTTGGTCTTTGTGTGAGTGTCTATAGAAATATTTACAACCATTTACCTGAAACATTCAAAAACTTAGATAATGCAACATTTTTATTCCAAATAAAGAAAATTCTCCGATGGTTCGGGCATATAGAAAGAATGTCGAATGAGCGAATGACTAAACAGATATACAATGCGAATGTGGATGGTTGCAGAGGCCCAGGAAGACCAAGACTGACCTACCATGACCAAATAGGTCGAGTTCTATCTGATGGTGGGGTCAAAAGTCTCGGAATCGGCGTGCATGTATGAAGAGAATGATGAAGGTAGACGAGGCACGAGAGGTTTGTCAGAACCGGGATATCTGGCGCTCTACACTCTCTGCCTACCCCGTTAGGGACCTGGCGTGAAGATACATACATACATACATAAAGAAAATTCTATTTAATAAAACCTTTCACAGCATTAAGGAATTCTTACAAGAAAAAGAAATAAATATAGATTAAAAATTAAATTAAGGCTAGCCATCAGTTACATGGGCCAAAACGTAACCGGCGAATCGTGGGTGTTTGCATGTATGCTTGAATGCATGCATTTACCTCTGCCTACCCCTGCGGGGATTACAGGCATGAAGTTACGTTTTTTAATTTAAGCGTACTCTCTCGATTTAACAGCTTTTTTTTTCGTAATTGATAGCGAAACCATTGACATTCATGGGATACTTTTGTCCTAATTATTTTCAATAGAGCCTCTTCCGTTGATATATTTCTGCCTATCTCTTCGGAATTATATACAAGCGTTAAGTCTAACATATTTCTCGTTTTAGGAAAGTTAATAGATTTGATCTGATTGAAGTGTGTTTTTAAAGCCAAGTTCGCCATGGAGTAGGCTGCTTGAAGCAGAAGATATCCCGGTCCTGACACACCTCCCATGATTCTTCTGCATACATCATTCCTAAATCTTTTGACCCCATCCTAAGACAGTACTGATTAATCTATGTTATATACTGATAGAAGCTTTTAACAATTGACCTTGTGATTTAGATTATCAGTAAATTTTTCATGCCATGAAGTGGCTAATAGGCATAGAGTTCAAATTGATGGCAAGTACTATATATATATATATATAGATTTTACTGGTGGTAGAGCTCCAGTGACGGAGCTCGCGGGTGTAGGCACCACCGCATAACTTAATATACTTGCCGCTAAATGGTAGTGTTCAGCACTATCGTGTTCCGGTCAGGTGGTAATGTACGGCCTTGTAATTTCCGGCACAGAGGCATAACACCATTAGGCCTCAGGAGTGGTAACGCATCTGCATTTTGACCTTGGTCTTTGTGTGGGTGTCTATAGGCTGCAGTCATCACTTAACATCAATGTGAACTGCATGCTTGTTTACCACTTCCATAACATAAAAGAAAAAAGTAACACTGTACAGTAGCCTACCAACATCATGAAACCAGCCATTTCAACACCACGCCTAACTACAAGGCCTAAGGTTTTATGCCGGAAATTACAGAACACTAAAATTAACAAATAGATTAGGTAATGCGTGCCTGCCTACGCGAGCTTCGTCGTTAGAGCTCTACCACTAGTAAAAATTCTGATTGAATCTTGTTTTGCTCCAACCAACCTAGTATTAAATTAGAGGCATAGAGTTCAAATTGATGGCGAAACCGTTGACATTCATGGGATAAATGATCCAAGGTAAATGCTCTTTTTTATGTAATGGAAGTGGTAAACCAGCATGCAGTTCACATTGATGTTAAGTGATGACTGCAGCCTATAGACAAACAAAGACTAAGGTCAAAATGCAGTGAGGTCTAAGGTGTTATGCCTCTGTGCCGGAAATTACAGGGTCGTACATTACCACCTGACCGGAACACGATAGTGCTGAACACTACCATTTAGCGGCAAGTACACTCACACAGAGACCTTGGTCTTTGTGTGGGTGTCTATAGGCTGCAGTCATCACTTAACATTATTGTGATCTGCATGCTTGTTTGCCACTTCAATTACATTAAAAAAACTAGTGATACAGCAAGAACACTTTACCGTTAGAAACTGAAAGCCCGTGTGAAAGATGGGGAACAGTGTATCAATCATCAGAATGCTGAACACGCTTACTTAATGTTAAGCATAGACAGCGTGCTTAACATTAATGATCATTGGACATTAAGTTTTCACTTCGCTACGAGTGTTACATACAAAATATCCATGCACTACCCTAATTATATGAATTGTCTCAATAGTCTAGTGGTAGTTAGTAACAGTTGCCAAGGTAAATGCTCTTTTTTATGTAATGGAAGTGGTAAACCAGCATGCAGTTCACATTGATGTTAAGTGAAGACTGCAGCCTATAGACACTTACACAAAGACCAAGGTCAAAATGCAGATGCGTTACCTCTCCTGAGGCTTAAGGTGTTATGCCTCTGTGGCGGAAATTACAGGATCGTTTATTACCACCTGACCGGAACACGATAGCGCTGAACACTACCATTTAGCGGCAAGTATATTAGGTAATGCGGTGGTGCCTACGCCCGCGAGCTCCGTCACTGGAGCTCTACGACCATTATACATTTTTATAATGTTATTGGGTTTTTCCTATTCCTTGGTAAATTTCCAGTGCTACCCTCGGAAGTGAGTTAGGAGTGTCGTCCGGCACTCTGTACGTTTTTGCATTAAGGAATATCGCTTGTATAGAGTAAAAATAAGAGGGGACAAGTGCGGAACCTTGGGGAACACCGGCTGTAATCCTGTGACTATTAGGGAGGGCCTACTTGATATAGAAAGCCTCTGTTCGACAGGAAACCGTATGATGTGGACGATTTGCTTGGGCCCTTGGAGATTAGTTGTATGTGACGTGACCTTGAAACAAGACACATAATGTTGTTCCTCATTGGATCTCATATCTCCTGACGGGACAAATTCTTCATTAGATTCACTCATCTTGACAGTACGAAAAACAAATGAAAAACACACATTTTCCTAATTTGAATTTGGAACTATGTTCTTTGAAATTTTAACTTTCAATGATACCAAAACCAGCCTGATACAAATACGCCAAAGAGATTTTATTACAAGTTCATACATACTATAATGCGAAAACACTTTTTCCCCAACCTATTAGTTGGTTTTAAACTGGTGGTAATGTGCCTCATTTTCTATATGTGTGACATCAAGCCTTTAATCTTCAGAGGGAGGGGGAGAGGGGGAGAGAATTAATGCATAGAGACAAACAACTACGACTCGTCAACTACTTTTCGTCCAATATAGTGACAATCCTATATTTCTTAAATGTTTCTTATTATTATTATTATGTTGACGCTTATTTATTATAAAAAAAATCAGTTCTTATTGAGATTAGATAAGTATTTATTGGTGGTAGAGTTACGGTGTAGGAGCTCGAGGGCGTAGGCATCACCGCATTACTTTTATCTGCTGCTAAATGGTAGTGTTCGGCACTATCGTATTCCGGTTGGATGGTAATGTATAGCCCTTTAATAACTATCACAGAGACATAATAACTAAGGTGTCAGGGGTGGCAACGTATCTGCATTTTGATATCTGGTCTTTGTGTGGGTGTCTATAGGCTGCAGCCATCACTTAACATCAATGTGAACTGCATGCTTGTTTGTCACCTTCATTACATAAAAAAAAATTAAGAAGTATTGCATTTTGTTATGCCCGAGTACAGAAACCAAGCTCTCAAAGTAAACAGTAATGGTTGCTTCATTATGTCTTCTACACAGTTTAATCTTTTATCATTTATCTTGTTACATTTAACCAAAACAGTATATTATTTATATTGCCAAGGCCTTCATAGATTAAAAATAAACGGATGCATTCAGATTATAAAACCAGGTAACCGACAAAATTTGAATCTGTTGTGAATAAAACGTAATTAATCTGTCATTTCACACGTCCTACTTTCTACTAACATTCAACTTCAACCAAAAAATTGACGTAACATCTGGGACATTGGGTCTTTAGGTTACGCAAGTTGAAATTTGTAGTTGCATAACGTGTGAAAGTCGGTCGCTGAGCTTCCGTAGCTGACGTAACGCGTCTTAAGTGCGGCGCTGACACGGTTTTGCTATAGAAAAAATGGTGTGTGACTTATGTTTGTAATGTTCCGGTTTTGTGGGTTTACATTTTGCAAAATTGCATTTAATGTGGTATAGCCCCATATTATTTAGTTCTTACAAATTGCGGCATACGGGGTAACCCCATATTTTTAGGGTAAAACAACAGTAGATATAGTTTTTTGTACTCAAATTCCATCAAACTGAAACTAAATGAGGTTACCTTTTAAGTTTTTTTCTTTAGGTACTCATATAGTTATAACATTAATTGTTAGGATATAATAATATGCCAAAATAAATGAATGATTTAGACTTTTATCGGCAATGAAAACTGGTCTTTGGAATAAGAACGGAATAATATTATAATATAAAATTATTTTCATTTAAGTACGTTAAAAAAATTACGTAATATCTGGAACATTTCCTAATATTAAATATGGGTTATCTTTTATACTAAGTAAATTAATGAAAAAACAAAACATTTCATAAAAAAATACGTTTGAAAAAGAATAACAAAAATATTATGATGAATGTTATTTCAAAGTTATTCTTACAATGTAACTCAAAATAAAATGTGATTGTCATCTAAAAGTAACCGCAATGGGTCAATAAAATTTAGATGCCAACAGAATACTTGCGCGAATATATGAGAATTCTCACATTTACTCGTATAGATGTAATATGTAAGAGTTATTTTGTATGATAATAATTTTTATGCAATTGCCTTGACATATTTCTTTTTCTTTGTTTCAGTGCGGTGACTTCGAGTGATAACGTGCATTAGACTTAAAAATAAGTGAAGCCTCTTCTAAAGTAAGCTTAGTTAGCAAAATTATTACTTTGTGATTTTTACCGTTTACTTTTTTTTATAAATATACACAGATAGTTTAGATTTTTTACTATTATACAAATTATAAACGGTACCTGGTCGCACAGATGTGATCTCAAAGACGTGGCCGGGTTCATTAGGGTCCTACAAATAAGCAGTCACATTAAGAAACAAATGATCGGTCTTACCAAGAATAATTTTATCATGCTTTTGTCTTGTTAAAAAAAGAATGTCACTTACCAAGTTTTGCTGAAAGCCGATCTTATTTTATGTCATAACAATTGTAATCAAAAATGTATTTGAATCGTAAAAAGTATCTAAAACTGACAAACTGTTGTATTATTTTGTTTAATTGGTTATGAATAGCTCAACGATCACTGCCATTGTTGTCTCGAAAGATTTATTTTAAATTTTATTTTTAAGTTCATCGTCCAATCCTTTTCATTTTTATTTAAACATACCTCTGTTCCTCTTAATTATTTAATCATCCCACAGATCTTGTAACTTAATTATACTTAATAAATAAAGTTAACGGATTTAGTACCAATTAAAAATTTTGGTAAATATTTTTTCCCAAACACTGCAAAATATCTTTCGTGATACTTTTTTGATGATAGTAATTTTTTTTTAATATAAAACTGATGTTAAACCATAATAGATGTCGCTAGAGTTGCACAATAATAGAATCACACTTTGATTTTAATAACTACCGCTCATGTGACTGATTTAATAATGTTTTGTATTTGTTACTGATTTCATTATCGTTCAATATTTTATAAGAATATTTAGATAAAATACTGAATATTCTCATTGTTTTAACATAGAAATACTTAATTCTTTATATTTTGTAAAATATAGATTTTAGTTTTTAGTGTAATTAATTATGTAAATTGGTTGTATATAATTTTTGGATCAGTAATCGAATGTTGTAGACTGTAATTATTACTTCATATTTCAAATTCTTGGCATGATTCTTATTCTTTTTTTAGATTTATAAGATTGCAGGAATCAGGAAAGGTACTTGCGTAATTTATTTAATTTAAATCAAGACTTGTTCTATAATGCAATATTATTTATCAAGGAGACATCAAATTTATTATTTCTTTACCTATTTTTTTCTGTTAAACGTCTTGGCTAAATAGCCAAGACGTTTAACAATCTAAATAGATTGTATGAACATATACATTTATTTATTTATTTTTGACTAATTTTAATTAGCCTTTCCTGTAATTGTTTTGTATATATTTTTTTGTTTCATTTATTGTAAATCGTAAAACTATAATTTTGCAAGCATTTCTATCTCTCTATCTTTTTCTTGGACTTTTCGTCGTTTGTTCTATAACTTTTAATATTTATCGTTTTCTTTTGTAATTATAAAAAACGTGAAACAGTTTCCGTTAATCTTTTCCTTTCAAAATATCATTAAAATTTAATGAATACATGTAAATAACAAATTTAAGTTACGCTAAGCGACTAGGGTTTACAATAATGGGATATTATTAAATATTTTTTGTTGGTTTCTAAAATGTTTATTCCTAAAGTACCTTCTATCTTATTTGTTAAATATTCCTATCATTAAAAAAAAATAGATAAACATGGTCTTGAGGGCACTGAATGGGAAGTACAAGGTGGTATTTATATATAAAAAAATGTTTTCATTTTTTTCTACTTAATTGATATAGCGCGGGTTTGTAGGCTGCTAAACCTAAATATTTTATATTACATGTAAAATGTAACAAGTGACAACCCTAATATATTAGATGGACCTCGCATTGACTGCTAGCTAGCAGCTACGTTAATGTGACGTTAAAATATTATGAAATTATACATTATCAGTTGTGTAAACATAAAAAATATTTTTTCTAATATTAGGGTTGGCACTCAAAGTAAAACGGGTCTCGAAACATATAGTTACCATATGGATCCTACAATGTAATGAAGTAGGTGATGATATCTACACACTTTTTAAAAATCGTATGAAAAATGGAGAACCTTTTACAAAAATATATTTATATAAACGTTCCATCATGAAATTTTTTTTGGTGTGTAGGAGTCATGTTATATAATAGTTTAAAATAATGATATCGCTTCGCTGCTCCGTCCCGTTTTTATATGTCATAAATACGACATATCTATGTTAAAAAAGTATCTTATAAGGAACTATGTAAAATGAAATATATTTTCACTACTTAAGTATACTAAGCGTTTCTAATACGTATAAAATTGACTCGTGTTTTGATGTTAGTGTTTAAAATTAACGCTGGGTGATACGAAATCGTAGTTAAAAAGTAAAAATATTTTTGCTATTATGCATTTTGATGTCAAACAAGAGCGATATTACCCGGCGTTTTTTGACCCGTAGTTAATTAAGAATCGCGGCGTTCGATCGCCGCACGTCTGAAAGGCCATCGAAACATAGTTTCATTATCCCTGTTTCTATATTTCTTAGCTTTTGTTTTAATTGTTGTTTTTATTTTATTTATATCTACTGAGTATTCTGATGATGTGCCAATATTAGGGTTTTTTATTTTACCAAATCAAATATCGAATATTTTCATTATTTTAACAGTATTTTTAGACCACAGCTCTACAAAAAAGTAAATAGAAAGAAGTGTAATCAGTCGTAAAAAGTGTCCCAAACATTTTGACATTTAACTACATATATCTAAACGTCAAAATTGTTCAGAATTTGTGTGCAATTGATCAGCTCGTTGTTAACTACAATTGACAGCTCCGATGGTGCTACTTTTTATTTCTTTTTAATTGCCCTTCTTTTGATTTTTTTTTGTATGTATGACTACTATTTTGAGGATAATAAACAAAAAAAAATTATTGTTTTATATTATTTCGCATTAACACATGCTTGTGAAATATATTTATATTAAGGAAAAAATTTTCTTTCCATTTTTCTTTAAAATAAAAAAATAAAAAAAAATTGTTAATTTAAAAAAAAAATACAAAATCGAATTTTTTTTCGTATTAATATTGGCACTTACCAGATTATTAAGTAGTGTCAATATATATTTTATTTATAAATTGTTTTCTATACTATGGTGCTACAAAAAGTACATTTTATATATTTATATCAGAGCCAAAGACTTTTGTTTGATATGCCCCGCTTAAATACCTCTGTTAACTTCTCCAATATACTTGAGAATATGGCCTGTTTTATACTAAATATGACAATAAAACTATAGTTCTACATGGATTTACCGTATTGATGTTAAAGGTGCAATTAAATATAATAAATACCTATTTAATATTTATATGCTTTTTCTTCATTTATCCAAACACATTTTTATTTTACTGGAATCAGCAGAGAATGTTTAACTTGATTTTTTTATATCAAGTAACTGCAAATTGTGACACAGCTTACCAATTTGATGTTCAGTGCAGTAGCCTATAAACATCATACTGGAAACATAAAAAATCAGTGACTAACGTTGTAGCACAGTCTAAAGAAAACGAACATGTTAAAATTAATGGTTGTATTGTCACAATTTTTTTAGAATTACTGTCAATCTTTTACTCAAGTTACTTCTAGTTTCATTCCAGGGTTGAAGTTGTGCGGACACAGACACCTTTGGGTATACCGCCAATGGTTTAGTTCAGTATAAATCTACCACACAGTAACTGCAACATTATATGACTGACATTCCGCAATTTACTGACTTTGTTACTTGATTAACTCTGAGTGATATTACGCGACACTGATAAACCTTAATACCATGTAACTGCATCTCTAGTGTCATGGCAGTTGATGGATTTGGCGGCTCTTATTTCTTACGGCTGTACATTTGCTGGCAGATGTATGATATGCTACTTACTCCCCCAAACACTTCTTGACTCACTCATCAGTGTAAACCTAGGAACACGAAAAGCTGACGACGGTATGATTGAATGTTTGTCAAAACATTGATAGATGTAAATTAAAGTTCTTCTATAGGTGCTTTGAAGATTACGATTTGTTTCCTTACTTACCGAATTTACCAAGTAACTGGAGCTCTACAACCTAAAGAACACAGTAGAGAGACAAGCAGACGCATTACTGAACCTATAAAATGTAAAAGTTCCGTTTCTATTTTTCAGTTGCTGAACCCTAAAAACAATTCCAATTCCCAACTTGACCCTATTAATAGAACTGCAATTAAACTCCGATCGGAAGACGATGACATGAAATTGTTTTTATTTAAGTCAGTCAAGGTGATCAGGGACACAATGCGTTTATTTTTGTAGCCGTCCGTCTGCCAGCGAATTGGCAAATATTTGATCCAACGTTTGATCGAACTGGTATCAGCTCTTCATGGTCAAAGGTTTACCATTTAATGGAACCCTCATCATCATCATTTCAGCCAAAAGATGTCCACTGCTGAAGAAAGGCCTCTTCCAAAGATTGCCACAACGAACGGTCCTGGGCCGCCTTCATCGAGCGATTGCTTGCGACCTTAACCAGGTCGTCGGTCCATTTTGTGCCTTCACTTTGAATGGAACAGTGAAGAGACGTAATGGTCGAAGGACAAGGATAGAGATAGACACTGATTTCAAGAGTTACTTTCGATCAGCAGTTATTAGGTAAACTCTAGAGGGATCGATCTAAAGTATTGCAGTTATTTGGAATTTCGGTATGTATGAAATCTTATTTGAGAATTTATCTACTTCAAGATACAGACGGACTTTAATTTTATTTAAATCTGACAAATTTTTGTTTGTAAAGTTTGATTGAACGGGCATCAGCAAAAGGTTTACCGTTGAATAACAATAAAGAGTTCTATGGACCAACAATACTGATTTCTACCATTAAACTGGTGGTAGAGCTCCAAGGCCAAAGCTCGCGGGTGTAGGCACCACCGCATTACCTAATATACTTGCCGCTAAATGGAAGTGTTCAGCACTATCGTGTTCCGGTCAGGTGGAAATACGGCCCTGTAATATCCGGCACAGAGGCATAACACCTTAGGCCTCATGTGGGGTAACGCTTCTGCATATTGACCTTGATCTTTGTGTAAGTGTCTATTGGCTGCAGTCATCACTTAACATCATTGTGAAGTGCACACTTCCATTACATAAAAAACCTTTTTACTGCCTCAGTGGTCTTGTGGTAGCCACTACTGCTGCGCTGGGTAGGTCCCGGGTTCAAATCTCAAGTTAGGAGGTCATGTACTTTTGCTGTCACCATCGGGATTATGTATATGCCGGCATTATGCATCGGCTTGCCTATTTATGAGACAAAACGTAAGCAAAGCTTAGTGTACTTGTATGCTTGAATGTATGCATATGTCTCTGCCTAGTCAACCTGAAAACGGAGCTTAGGCAAGGCCTTCAAGATGGACCGACGACCTGGTGAAGGTCGCTTGCAATCGCTGTATGAGGGCGGCCCAGGACCATTCGTTAAGGCATTCTTTAGGAGGCCTTTGTTCAGCAGTGGACGTCTTTTGGCTGAAATGATGATGATAGTCAACCGAACAAGGGCTGTCAGCCAATGGTGCGGTAGTAAATGCAATAACGCAAGATGGGCAGTAGGGTCCTTCGATAAAACTACCGCCGCTGTGATCGCCAATCCGCATGCCAAGCTCGGCGATTGTGGTATATCCTCCAGCAGTGGACATCATTTGGCTGAAGTGATGACCTCTGCCTACCCCTTCGGAGAATAGAGGTATGATATGTAATATACTTGCCGTTAAATGATAGTGTTCAGCACTATCGCGTTCCGGTCAGGTGGTAATGTATGGCCTTGTAATTTCCGACACAGAGGCATAATACCTTAGGCCTCAGGAGTGGTAACGCATCGGCATTTTGACCTCGGTCTTTGTGTGGATGTCTATAGGCTGCAGTCATCACTTAACATCAATGTGAACTACATGCTTGTTTGCCAAAAATGAAGACACATTATAAATAACAATGAAGTTTTCGATATAACTATAAATTATAACAAAAGTAAGTGTAAACGTACTCAAATACTAAAAAGACTAAAAACAGCAATTTCTATAAAGTTGCCGAGACCGTCAAAAAATTTGAGACGAGCACAGGTTAGTTACAATGAAACACTTTATTTAAAATTAAAAATTTATTCGTTGTTTCCTTTGTTTACGATCAGATTAATTTTAATAATACTAACCAAATCGAATGTTAAGTTAATTTTAAAGAATTGACGTTAAAACCACAGTCTAAGAATTATTAATTAAGTACCTAACTAAACTAACAAGACTAACAATTTAAAAATGTATGGATACAATGTATGGCCCTGCAATAACTATCACAAAGACAACAACTTAGATGTCAGGGTTGGCAATGCAACTGTATTTTGACCTCTGGATTTTGTATAGATTTCTTTTATATAGGCTGCAGTTACATATCACTTAACATCAATGTGAGTTACATGATTCTTTGCCACCTTCCTTACATAAAAAAAAAAATCACTTTTTGGCGTTGTTGCATAGAAACTCTACATCTATATTAGAAACCATTTTTTCTATTAGTTACTTACGCTACTTATTGCAGTCATTTATTTTGTTTTGTCACATAGATACAAGCATGTCAATCTGATAACCTTGTTTTTTGAAATAACGTTAAAAAAAAATTTTTTGTCTTCCGAACCCAGGTTCAAAAACAAGACCTCAAGCCCTAAAATAGTATCCCAGTGCCACTTTACTATAGAGATAAGAAAAAATAATAATTCTATAAAGTATAATGTATTTTAAACTAGGAACTGTCTTCACTCTTTGATATTTCCTCAATCATAAGTTATAGTTATTGTTCATTGTTTCAGTTATTACTTTTTTAACTGATTAAAAAAACAGTGATAGCTATAGTTTGTTTTGGTGTCAGTTTTATCCTCTAGGTCACTCTATGGCTACCACCGTCCAACGCCTCACGCGTTAGTTGCAATTTTTTTGACTCTTCAATTTACACGACCCGCACCTTAACCTTATTGTTGCTAAAAAATATGATGACGACAAAAACTTAACCTATGTTTAACCTTAATGATATTTTTGTCTATTTATTTATATATCGTCTAAATGAATATAAAAAAAATAAAATAATTAGGTTTAAGAATTATAATGACAAAAAGTATGTCTACCTTTTTTTATGTATTGGAAGTGGCAAACAAGCATGCAGTTCACATTGATGTTAAGTTATGCCTGCAGCCTATAGACACTCACACATTGACCAGAGGTCAAAATGCGTTGCCACTCCTGAGGCCTAAGGTGATGCCTCTGTGCCGGAAATCACAGGGCCGTACATTACCACCTGACCGTAACACGATAGTGCTGAACACTACTATTTAGCGGCAAGCGGTAATACAGTGGTGCCTACGCCCGTGAGTTCCGTCACTGGAGCTCTACCACCTTACTCGGTATGTCAAATCAAATTAAGACCAAAAAATATTCGAAACGAAGAAATCTCTGCCTGATCGTTTTAACCAAACTCACTCTATCAGTTAATTACTCTATGCTCCAATTCTACCTCAGATATACGACACCTGACTTTATCAAATTACAAAATACTAATGTATTTGGAGTTATAAAAAATCTCAGTTTACTCATATTAACAGGTGTTAGAGCTACAGTAGTAAAAAAATCTGAAGCGCGCATAACCCCGCGGCTGGTGTAGATCTTAATGCTTAACCAATCTACTCGGTTAAGCATTACGGGCGCGGTTGGGTGTGAGATAGGTGACCGCTAGTGGCAAATAATATGCGCGTTTCCGTGCTTCGGAGGGCACGTTAAGCCGTCGGTCCCGGTTCCTATCGATAGATAGCAGTCGTTAAACCCTGTCAGAGGCCTTATGGGTGGTTTGAAAACATCCGACAGCGGGTTGGCCACTAACCCGTATCTCCACCAATCCGCATTGGAGCAGCGTGGTGGAGTAAGCTCCAGGCCTCCACCCAAAAAGGGGAGAGACTCGTGCCCAGTTGTGGGACGTATAATGGGTTGCCATTATTAGAGCTACAGTGGTGGGCATAGAGCAACACGGGCCACCGGTGGACCGGAGGGCAGAAGCCGTAGCGTTTATTACCGATGCAAAATAGTATGCCATTTATTGCGTGGGAAAATTTGTGTGCCACACACACGCACACAACAAAAATCGTCTATTACTACGAAACTCATACCTGGACTTTAACAAAATACATAAACAATTTCACGCACACACTTAAACATCTCTGGCCCACTTGATCTTGTACTTTAACAGAGGGGAAAGCCTGCATAAGGCTACTCCCCTTCAGTCCGCCGCGGCCGGTAGCCAATGTAGCTTTATGTTGGTGGGGCTCGGAATAGGAACATAGAATTTTAATATTTTTATTTCTCGCAATAACATATGCAAGTTAATTTAGAAATTAAAGAAAAAAAAAAAGAAAAAAATGACCTCGGGTAGGAAGAAAATTTATGATTAATATATTTTTTATTATATACATTTTTTATTATAATTATATGTTTTTCATTTTCTATATTAAATATTCATTATTTAAATCAATTCTAATAAAAGAACTATATTATTTATGATAAAATAAATTATTATAAAAAAAAATAGTTTCTGCTTTAGTTCATTCTTCTACTTTATTTACTGCTGGAGTTTATTTATTAATTCGTTTTAATTTGTTACAGGAATTGAACCTTACGACCTCAGGATAACCAGTCCAGCTGCTTTTGGTCCTAAGCTACCGAAACTTGTTTCTTTAAAAATAAAAAATATTACAATTGTTAAGGGTTGTAAGTTGTAATTGTTATCGACAGGGTAGCGACATCTTAAGGATTTTGTATAAACTGCAAAGTAGATCTACGATTTTGTTTTATGTAATGAAAGTGGTAAACAAGCATGCAGTTCACATTGATGTTAAGTGATGACTGCAGCCTATAGACACCCACACAAAGATTGAGGTCAAAAAGCAGATGCGTTACCACTCCTGAAGCCTAAGATGTTATGCCTCTATGCCGGAGATTACAGGGCCGTACATTACCACCTGACCGGAACACGATAATGTGGAACACTATCAATTAGCGGCAAGTGTATTAGGTAATATGGTGGTGTCTACGCCCGCGAGCTCCATCACTGGAGCTCTACCACCCAGTACAGCTACATAACTTATGTGACACGGCACGGTATTCAGGTTACGATAGCAAGGGTCAGGGTAGTGTAATAACATTTCGGGAGTTAGGGCCCTAATTGGAGCGGCCCGGTCAGCCTAACTCCCTAACTACACACTGTACAAATATGAACAGTGTGGAAACTACGTACAAAACGTTCACTCCTGAGGCCTAAGGTGTTATGCCTCTGTGCCGGAAATTACAGGGCCGTACATTATCACCTGACCGGAACACGATAGTGCTGAACACTACCATTTAGCGACAAGTATATTAAGGTAATGCGGTGGTGCCTACGCCCGCGAGCTCCGTCACTGGAGCTCTACCACCAGAAAAAAATAAATTACATTTTAAATTACATTTTAAAACTGCCTCGGTAGCCTAGTGGTAGCAGGCCACTACTACTACGCTGAGGTCCTGGGTTCGATTCCCGGGTAGGGGGTTATCAGAGATAATGGTGAAAAAGCCTTTGTCTCTGGTTCTATTGGGATTTTTCCATTTTCTGGAAATTTCCCAGTACCTCAAAGTTTGGTAATGTGCCCGGAGATGTCAACAGGCTCGCCACCTGTTACATGGGCCAAAACGTAACCAGCGAATCGTGGGTGTTTGCATGTATGCTTGAATGCATGCATTTACCTCTGCCTACCCCTTCGGGGATTACAGGCGTGAAGTTACGTTACATTTTAAAATTTCACATCTTCGCAGCATAGCTTGTGCTAACAAGCACTGGAAAAGCACGCTTAATGACAATTTTCGTTACATTACACAACAGGGAAGCTGATCCAGGAAGCGATATAACCTTGTCCATACAATAATTATGAATTAATGAAACAATAGAATCGGTATTTTCCTCGCCATAGACACGCAATGAACAGATGAGATGGAAGGAAAAATATGGTAATGAATTCAATATATTTTTTCTTATTACAGAATAGCATCGGTGGCGTAGTTCTAGTAGACTACGCAGTGGTCCTGTGCTTGATCATCGGAAGATAAATGCTAAAGATATTTTATAAAGGAGATGTTGCGAACTCGGCTCTAGTTCGTACACGTCCTCAAAAAATGGGTAAATTAAAGAAGGATCCGAAAAAGTACTATTAATTTATTCAAGAATATATTTTAGAGTTACTACCACATTTAATTCAAACGATTTTATCATTTTCAACCATATTCAACATGGCGGCGCTAAAGCCGTCGCTTCTTTAAATTGGAAATCGATAAGTTTTTAGTATTGTATAAGTTCTTAGTATAAACACATGAAATCGATTTCGAAAGTATATAGAAAATATTACTTTTTTCTCCAAGTACTAAAATATAATCAAAAAACAAGAAAGTGAAAATGTCAAAATGACATCGCCCGCCATATTCGCCATGTTGGTTTGAGTTGAATTCTAACGGCAATTATTATTTTGTAACTGCAAACAAAGCTAAATACGTAAAACTATGCAGTAAAAAAAACGTTTTTATATTGATTTTGTCTGTTTAAAACGTTTTTATATTGATTTTGTCTGTTAATGATATTGTGTACAATACATGGCCGGAGGTCCATACATTTTTGCAACATCTTGCTTTCCCAATAAAAGCCTTCCCAATAAAAGCCTCGTGCCGAGTTTGGTAATCTATATCTATACATATATATAAAAATCAATTGTTGTTCGTTAGTCTCGCTAAAACTCGATAACGGCTGAACCGATTTAACTAAATTGGTTTTGAATGATTTTTGGAAGTCCAGGGAAGGTTTAAAGGTAAGAAGAAAATATGAAGAAATTGAAGGGAAATAGTAAAAACCCTTATAAACCACAATTTCCTTTTATCATACTAATAGTCCGTGTATATCATACCTTTGACACATTATTTCATTGTGAGGCAATACGAATTTTGCCGGGCCAACTAGTGAGAATTTAATTAATTTCATTTTACGTTAAAGTTACGGTTTTTGACAAATTTTACAATAAAAGTAACATTTACTTTAGCAGGGACAGCGAAATGTGTTGTATCAGCGTATTTTAGCCTTAATTAAAGTTATCATTGTTGACAGATTCTCTCATCACAGACCAGTTGAAGTTATGACGTCATTTAACAATTTGCAAATATTGCAACTCATTTTTTATTGTCATCTCCGGGAACATCACCAAACTTCGGTGGCATTTAGAAACTTCCAGAAATGAAATCTATCTACAATCACGTGGTAGTGTTGAGCATTATCTTGCACTTTAGATGGTAATATCTATTCAGAGACAAAACAAATTCTCCATCAAAGGTGACAAGTGGTACATCTGCGTCTTCTTTTGCGTGAAATTAAAACAATAACATAATACTTAACAACAAAAAATATCACTCCATCCACACTTTTGAAAAAATCTGAAAACTTTTTTTACAGTCAATAAAAATAAATTACCCTCACGTATCAAGTAATTTATGAATCTTTCAAACTAAATGAAAATTAATTTGTCAACAAACAGGCGGCAATCAGATATTATTAACTGTATAGATTACACTGTAATGTACCAGGGCTACATAACTCGCGAGGCGAGGGACGCAGGGCTGCCCCACAAATGCATCCCACTTTAGAAATTAGGCCGATATAAATATACACTGCACTTGCACGCGCGATCAGGGATGCGGGAATTTGTTTGGGTCGATCGCTTTTTGGTACGCTTTCGCTTTTTATGATTTCCTAGTGGTATTTTCGGACGTCTGGCAAAGCCTGGTCAATCTAATAGGTTGCGGAAAAAGTCTTTTCGCATTATAGTATGTATGAACTTGTAATAAAATCTCTTTGGCTGTAGTATTTGTATCTGGCTGGTTTTGGTATCATTGAAAGATAACATTTTAAAGAACATAATTCCAAATTCAAATTAGGCAAATGTGTGATTTTCATTTGTTTTTCGTACTGACAAGATGAGTGAATCTAATGAAGAAATTCGATACATTTTAAAATTTTACTACAAAAAAGGTAAAAATGCAACGCAAGCCGCGAAAAAAATTTGCGATGTTTATGGACCTAGTGCAGTGTCTGTGAGAGTAGCACAAATTTGGTTTAGGCGTTTTCAATCCGGAAATTTTGATGTCAAAGATGCACCTCGCTCTGGTCGCCCTATTACGGATAAAATGGGTGCCATTTTTGAAAAAGTGGAGCAAGATCGACATATCAGTAGTTACGACGTAGCTGAAGAACTGAGAATTGATCACAAAACAGTTTTGGCGCATTTGAAAAAAGCTGGGTACAAAAAAAAGGTTGATATTTGGGTACCTCACGAGCTCACTGAAAGAAACCTAATGAACCGTGTACTCATTTGTGATTCTTTATTACAACGTAATGAAACCGAATCATTTTTGAAGAAGCTGTTAACTGGTGATGAAAAGTGGATCACGTACGACAAGAACGTGCGAAAAAGGTCGTGGTCAAAGGCCGGTCAGACTTCACAGACTGTGGCGAAACCCGGGTTAACTCGCAATAAGGTGATGTTGTGTGTGTGGTGGGATTGGAAGGGCATTATTCATTATGAGCTATTACCACCAGGCAGGACTATCGATTCTGAACTCTACTGCGAACAACTGATGAGATTAAAGCAAGAAGTTGAGAGATGGCGGCCGGAATTGATCAACAGAAGGGGTGTGGTGTTTCATCATGATAACGCTAAACCTCACACATCTATAGCCACTCAGCAAAAATTAAGAGAGTTTGGCTGGGAGGTGTTTATGCATCCGCCGTATAGTCCTGACCTTGCACCTTCAGATTTCCACCTGTTTCGGTCTCTTCAGAATTCTTTATGCAATGTTAGGTTAACATCACGAGAGGACTGCCAAATCCACTTGTCGCGGCGCGGTATTTTGATGAGAAGTCCCAAAATTTTTATAGCAAAGGGGATCATGTCCCTACCTACAAGATGGCAAAAGGTTATCGAACAAAATGGTACATACATACTTTAGTTAAATTTAAATAAACTATATTAAAAAATGTTTTGAATTATCTTAAAAAATGCGAAGAAACTTTTTCCCCAACCTCATATTTACCGTGGCCTGGTGGCGGAGTTATTAGAAAATTTCCCGTGTAATTTAGTTCATGCCTGTATTACCCCGACGTCATAGGCAGATGCATTTTGAATTCAACAAGCATTAGTACAATTACGTATTATACCTACGCGCATAATAATATATCCCCTTATGTATTTTTAGTTTTATGTACTTCAGAAGAAAAAACGAAACCTTAATAAGATAACTCGTGTGTCTGTCTTCTGTCTGTCTGTCCGTGCATCTATCGCGGACGATATTTTCCGAAAATACAACAATTGAGTTAACTGCATGCTTTTTCCTTACAATTACACTTGCTAAAATTTTAAAAATGACTGTGGTAGTTAAAAAAAAAGTAAACAAAAGTGTGCAGGACGCTCGTGAATAGTGTACAGTGTTTGTGATTAAAAAACAGTTTTGATAGTGATCGACCATACAGTCCTCAATAGTGTACGTTGTCAGCGCGTAGACAACCTATAACAATCACGTTGTGTAGTCGTTGATAGCATAGTACACAATAGTATACGTTGTCGGAACGTAGATAGTGCTTAAGTGACCAATAGCGTTAGAGTATTGTATAACTTCTATTTTTAGATTTTGTCTTTTTTATGTAATATTTGTGTAATTTAGAGTGTAATTAATAGTCTTGTGTCACTTAAAGCTCGTTTGTGTTTAATATTACTTTATTTTGTATAATTTAACAGTTTTTCGTGTATAATTTTATAGTTTTTTGAATATGTTTGTTTTTCTTGACTTCTGTTTGTATCTTTGAACATTTGTAATAGTTTCATGTAAGTTTTATAGTTGTAATGTGTTTATTTTATCTGAAAATAAAGATTTTTGATGTCGTTTGTTTCCTTTCGGTAATGATCTGAGATACCCTGGTTCGCTTGCACTGCTATATCCGCCATACGGCGTGCGTCTTCAATCCAGTAAATAGTAAAGTGTGGTTCGCCACATTTTTGGTCCTTCGAGCCGGATAAGAAGAAATTACGCCGTATACGCAGTCAAGATGCCAATCACGCGTTCTACCGGGAGAGGATGTGCACAGCCGTCTACAGCGGAATCGTCGCCAACCACAGAAGAATCGACGCAGTCTGGTACTACCGAAACTACCAGTTCTACGAACAACACATCAACAGAGGCGACTACGACCAAGACCACAGCCACGTCCGCATCCGCGTCCACGTCGACGACAACAGAAACGGAACGCAAGAAGTCAAGTAACCCTTCAGATCCGAGTAACGCACCCGGTCCGAGTGCTGTCGAAAGGCGAGCTGTCAATCCAAGTCCCGCTCCCGGCCCGAGTGCTGTCGAGCCGCGAGCTGGCAATCCTAGTGCTGTCAACCCGTATAGTAAAGGTACCGCCGTGAGTGTCGTCAACCCGAAAACCGTCGCCAGTGCCGCCACCGCGAGAACCGTCGTCGCGAGCGCCGTCATCCGGAGCGCCGCCGCCGAACAGACAGCGTTTTCACAAATGAAGAAACAGGGCGTCACGCCACAAATAGAACAGGAGGCAATGAAGAACCTCAACAAGCCAAGATCTAGAAGATCTACGAAGTCATCGAAGCTGGCCAAGGCCAAAGAAAATCTTACGCGTGTTCGAGCTAGCACAAGCGCAGATCGCCGTGATAGAAGCGGAGTCCGACAACGAGGACGACGGCTCCGTGTTTACACAGATAGAACAGCATGATAGAATCGACGCCTGGCTGCAGAACCAGCCGCAAGCGCCTACGATGTTCGCCATCGAACCCATTCGAAGAATAGAGGCTGAAGAAATTAGAAGATCGCCTATAGAAGCGGGACAACAGCAGTATGGGCAGCAACAGCAACAACAGAATTATTATAGAGCTGCGCCATCATTCACTCCGCACAAACAGACGCCTGCCGGTCCGCAGCCTTCATCGGAGCTCGTGCTACTGGCAGACGCGATCTCTCAATTTGCGAAAACAGCCAACAAACCGAGGGCGATCGAACTACCGATATTCAACGGTGTACATCAAGACTGGCTGTACTTCCGTGCTGCGTATCAAGAGACTGAGAACCTACATACGAAGCTGGAGAACTTAAACAGACTCAGGAGAAACCTGAAAGGAAAAGCGAGAGAAGCTGTGGAAGCCCAACTGATAACGAACTCCGATCCATCTATTATCATGGAGACTTTGGAAGCCAGGTTCGGCAGACCAGATGCCATAGCAGCAGCTGAGATAGAAACTCTTCGTGCCCTACCCCGTCTGACGGAATCGCCAAGGGACATCTGCATATATTCTACGAAGATTTCTAATGTCATCGCTACTCTGCAAGCTCTCAACTGCATCTACTACCTGTACAATCCAGAGGTCGGAAGATCAATAGTCGAGAAAATGGTTTCAACTCTACGCTTCAAGTTCTACGAGTTCGCAGCGATAATACCAAGAGAAACTTCTGAACTTATCAAGCTTCAACGGTTCCTCAAGAGAGAAGCTGAGATCTGCGGTCCATACGCGGAGCCAGAAATAGTTACAACGCAGTATCAACAGTCAAGTCAACAATCGAGTCATCGAAATAGACGAAATCATCGTGTCAACACAGTAACAGAGAAACTTATAATGAAGTTTCTTCACATACTGGGCAGTATGTGAAGAAACTGGACATGCCGTCATCAACTGCGATGTCTTCAAGAAACAAAATAGTAATGAGAGATGGGATACAGCCAAGAATCATTGACTGTGCTTCAAGTGTCTTCGCTACCGATCGAAAACGCACTTTTGTCAACAGCGTGTCTGCGGTATCGACGGTTGCAAGTACTATCACAATAGAATGCTACACTTCAGAAGGAGTGCCAGCAAGCCAGAAGATGATCACACAGAGAAAACAGAAGCCATCAACTCAGCATGGGTGTCAGCAGGAAGACAGTCATACTTGAAGATCATTCCAGTAACAGCGTCAGGCCCTGATGGCGAAATAGATGCTTACGCCTTATTGGACGACGGGTCAACAGTAACATTAATAGGCAATAGCATCGCCGACAAAATAGGAGCGACAGGACCCGTCGAACCACTCCGCATAGAAGCGATCAACTCACTTAAGACAGGAGTATATGCATCAAGGAGAGTCAGCATCACACTGAGAGGTGTCAACAATAGAAGAGAGTCCATACAAGAGTGAGTGAAGAACTTGGATGTCACAGCACAAGAAGTGTCAAGGCGCCGCATCAAGGAGTGTCGACACCTGCGTGGCATCACTAATTTCATCACCTACAGTGAAGCGAAACCTGGAATACTCATCGGTCAAGACAACTGCCACCTACTGTTGTCTACGAAGGTGAAGAAAGGCACTAAGAACCAACCAGTGGCATCACTCACGCCACTGGGCTGGGTCTTCTTGCATGACAGCCACAGTAACGCGTCGAACAGCATTGACTTCGTTCACCACCTGACTGAAGAACCGACCGATGAGAATCTAGAAGAACTGATGAAACAGTACTTCGCCATGGACTCTTTGGGCATCACTCCGATGAAGCCTCAGTCAGACCCAGAAGAAAAGGCTCTTCGTATTCTACAGCGTAACACAGCACAGAGAGAAGATGGAAAATACGAAACTTCTCTTCTATGGAAAACAGATGAAGCAACTCTGCCTGATAACAAACAGAACTCACTGAAGAGGCTCTACAGTATAGAAAAGAAGCTTGATCGCGACGATGACCTGAAGAAGAAGTACATAGGTCCAGAATTCCTCCTGGAACCGGAGGACACGTGGCCAGCAGACACTTCAGCTCCAGCGCCGTCAGAACCTACAGGCGAAGAGGCAGTCCACCTGATAACAGACAAAAACCAACTGAGACTGTCAGAAGCTCTACCAGTGCCCTCTCGCTTCTCTAACTGGGAGAGGCTGCGCTACGCCACAGCACGGGTTCTCCTCTTCATTCAGCTCTGCAAGCCATCAACAGACACAGTCAACTACAGTAGAACTGTAAAAAACAAACAGAAAGATCCAGACTGGAGAAAGAAGATGAACAAAACAGTCAAAAAACACACACAAAAGAAGACTGAAACAGAAAAGAAGTTCATCCACGTATCTGCCGAACTCCTCATTCGGGCAGAAGCTCTTCTGATGCGTGCTCCACAGGAAGAAACCTCCGGCCAAGAAATAGAAGACATCAGAAAACAGAAAATAGTAAACAAAGATAGTCGTATTCAACAGCTCAGCATAGAATACACCGAAGGGGCTCTACGTTTACGCAGCCGCATATAAGCTATAGAGAAAGCTCCAGGAATTAATAGAAGTCCGATGATTTTAGATGGCAATCATCACATAGTCAGGCTATGGATAGAGGACATTCATCGTAAGCTTCACCGTGCGGGCGTCGAAGCTACAGTAAACGAGTGTCGTCAACAGTATTGGATTCTACGTGTACGACCGATTACTCGTACAATCGTACGACGCTGCCTTCACTGCAGAATGAAGACACAGACTCCACCGTATCCGAGAACAGGGGACCTACCATCGTGTCGTCTCGCCCATCACCGGCGACCCTTCACCTACACAGGGGTCGACTACTTCGGTCCGCTTTCAGTTTCGACTGGCAGATCCCACCAGAAGAGATACGTGGCGATCTTCACCTGCCTCACGACACGCGCCATACATCTCGAAATAGCGGGCTCTCTCAGCGCGAGCTCCGCTATCTAGTCTTGTCTCTGATGCATAACAGTTTAGCATCACGACCACGGTTCCAAATGTAGTTATAACAGCACTTTCAGCATCAATATCGCGGTTCCATAAATTATTTTTAATGTTTGTTAATCATTACCGCCATTAACCCGTAGCGGGTTGAAATAAATACATTTCACTCGTACACAGCCCTGCGAGCAACGGACGTGCGGTAACCGGGACTCAAGCAAACCATTTGTAGTTTAATTATAATTTTATTGAATCATATTATATCAGATCTCTCATGGTGGTAGAGTTTCGGCGGTCGAACGAGTGCAGACACCAGCGTAGCACCGAATCCATCTCATACGGTTAAGTAAAAAAAAACATCGTGTTTTACTAAGCATGTTTTTTATGTAATGGAAGTGGCAAACAAGCATGCAGTTCACATTGATGTTAGGTGATGACTGCACCCTATAGACACCCTCACAAAGAGCAAGGTCAAAATGCAGATGCGTTACCACTCCTGATGCCTAGAAGATGTTACGGCTCTGTGCCGGAAATTACAGAGCCCTACTTGACGTCGCCTGCCCGGAACACGAGCGGCAAGTATATTAGGTAATGCGGTAGTGCCTACGCCCGCGAGCTCCGTCACTAGAGCTCTACCACCAGCATGTACCCTCATGCAGTTCCTTATGGGGTAGGCAGAGAGAGACTGGCGCCAAAGTGTTAGTCCTTTCACACCTCCCATGCCTCTTCATTCATGACATCATTCTCTTCTGACATACGTGCATGCCGATTCACACTACGCAAACTAGATATTACAGTGCCCAACAATAAATATTCCACATCGAGCTTAGGAAGGAGACTTCGGCTTATTTCGGGTCTGTAGAGCGTTATCTCTTTCGCACCGTACTTATTTGACTTTTTTTTTTAAATTTATAATGGCATCGCTATTACACATATTGCCAATGTCAAGTCAAACGATATTTCGTATTAGCATAAAAGCAGCGTTAAAGTTAGAATCAGTCAGTCAGTTAATTATTTATTATGTCAGTCAAGTGAGCCACAGTCAGTAATTCGAGTAAAGCGATGGCTACTTTACCAGAACATTTACAATGGAGTTTTGGAGGCAATCTGAAAGGCCGTGTTTTCGCACTGTTCCAACCAATCATATTCAATGGTGCACATACTTTCAAAACACTGCACTATGCACTAATGAATGTGATTGGTGGATATCTAAACGTATCCATAGCATAGCTGCATTGCACATTTTTGGTGAAAAAGCACCCTTAGATAGGTTAGGCTTGGTCTACTTTGCTTTTTGACATGTATACAAATAAATAAAATAGGAGAGTCTGTTTGTAATATAAAATCCGCTTTTTACTAAATACATACGTATGTAAACACGGTACATATACCAAAACAATTTTTTTTTCAATTTTTGTCTATCTGACTGTCTGTCTTTTTGTTGAGGCTAACCTCGGGAACGGCTAGACCGATTTCGACGGGACTTTCACTGGCAGATAGCTTATGTAATAAGGAGTGACTTAGGCTCACTTTTAAACTAGCTGCACCCTCGCCTTCTTCCGGGTAGATACTGAACAATCATACATTCTCACGCGGACGAAGTCGCGGGCACAGCTAGTGTAAAATAAACATAATGTACTCAGATAAAGTCAATATTTATTTTAGAACGATTTTCCCTTCTGACTTCTTTCTGCATCTGAGCTCTGCCGTAAATGCTCTACCATCGATAAACGCACAAAAATTATAAGCAACAGTTTTTAACCAGTAAATAAACAGTATTCCTCTTTCTCGATAACCACGCGTCCTATTTAACCAGCAGTTATTTTTAACTGGCATTCCCGCCGCTCGGCTTTTGCCAAACGCTTAACCCTGAGTCTGGTTCAAATGTTCGGAGGAACTGAGATATGGTGGACTTCCGTTTCTGTTATGTGATCCTGGTACATCATTGTGATATTGATATTGAAAACTGAACTTTTTTTTGTGATGGATAAAAAAGAAGTAACATCCGGATTTGATGATACAGAGCGGACAGCGGATTCAGTACGCTCCAATATAAATCTGGCCGTGTGTAGAGAAGTCGGCGGACATAATAAATAAATATTTTTTAATGTTATGGATGTGGCGAGCAAGTATGCAGTTCACATTGATGTTAAGTGACGACTGCAGCCTATAGACACCCACACAAAGACCGAGGTCAAAATGCAGATGCGTTACCACTCCTGAGGCCTGAGGTGTTATGTCTTTGTGCCGGAAATTACAGGGCCGTACATTACTACCTGATCGGAATACGATAGTGCCGAATACTACCATTCAGCGGCAAGCAAATTAGGTAATGCGGTGGTGCCTAAGCCCGCGAGCTCCGTCACTGGAGCTCTATCACCAGTAATAATTTTCTTTTACTGGGAGAGAATTCTTCCACTACACTACAGTCAATCAATCGAACAATGGCGGTCAAAACATTCTACAGTGCTCATCAAGAAATAATGCACATCGGGCCTATGAAAAGGACAATCGGCTAGTTTCGGCTTCGTAGAGGGTTATCTCTGCTGCACACTGCCTACGTAAGCACTGGTAGTCCGGTATTGGTCAAGACTTTGTCAAAATGGTGGACAAACGTCAAATTGGTAAGGTGCGAAAGTGATAACGCTCTACAGACCCGAAATAAGCCGAGTCTCCTTCTTGAGGTCGATGTGCATTATTTCTTGTTGAATACTGTAAAAGGTAGTCATTAAATACCTATACCTAATAACGCGGAATGGACAGCAGCGTCCCGCGATAGAACTACCGCCACTACAATCGCCAAACCGCCTGCCATGCGTGGCGATTATGGCATATTTTACTGGTGGTAGAGCTCCAGTGTCGGAGCTCGCGGGCGTAGGCACCACCGCATTACCTAATATACTTGCCGCTAAATAGTAGTGTTCAGTACTATCGTGTTCCGGTCAGGTGGTAATGTACGGCTCTATTATTTCCGGCACATAGGCATAATACCTAATGCCTCAGGAGTGGCAGCGCATCTGCATTTTGACCCCTGGTCATTGTGTGGATGTCTATGGGCTGCAGTTATCACTTAACATCAATGTGAACTGCACGCTTCTTTGCCACTTTTATTACATAAAAAAAATATATAATCTCCCTAAGTGACACATAACTCTGTTGTGGGTGTCTTTGGGGAAGGAAGGCTTTATCCAGCGGTGGAAGTCTTTTGGCTGGAGTGGAGTTAAACTCGCGTCAGGACATGTAACTCAGATCGAAAATGCGTAAGACGTACGTGGCCAGAATTGTCCGCAAATTTTTGGTGGCGGTGGTCAAAAATGCTCAACGTTAATTTGCTCAAAGTTTTGCTCAAAGTTTTCAACTCTGCCGGCACCCTCGGAGTGCAACCCGTTGTTGTTTTTATTTTGAAGGTAGAAAGCGTACAGTTTCTATGGACGTCCACATACATCTACGAGACATTTGTCTCACTGTAAAGCTTTTCTCCATACGTTCTTAGTGTGAGATTCACAGACCGCACTACGAATTTACTTTGAACAAAGTATGCTGAGAACTGTCAGTTAAGTACGAGTTTTGACAGTAGCGTACTTTGCTGGAAGTAAAGTCGTAGTGCGGCCAGTGAACCTCACCTTAGATTGTGGTAAAGAATGTAAAAATGTTATTTTTTTTCATGCAATGGATGTGGCATATAAGCTTTCAGTTCGCATTGATGTTAAGTGATGCAGCCTATAGACACCCACAGAAAGACCAGGGTCAAAACGTAGATGCGTTACCACTCCTGAGGCCTAAGGTGTTATGTCTCTGTGCCGGAAATTACAGAGCCATACATTATCACCTGACCGGAACACGATAGTGCTGAACACTACCATTTAGCGGCAAGTATATTAGGTAATGCGGTGGTGCCTACGCCCATTAGCTCCGTCACTGGAGCTCTACCACCAGTGAAGATATTTTAATAGGTACTAAGCTCTATGTAAAATATAGATGTCTGTTAGAAGTAAAAGAGCTTTTATCAGTTGTCGATATCAAATTGTCACCATTCATTAACATACCTAGAGCAACACAAACCACCGGCCGCGGCGGATTGAAGGGGAGTAGCCACATGCAGGCTTTCCCCTCTGTCAAAGTACAAGACCAAATTGTCCTATGCGTGTCGCCCAGATATTTAAAAGTGTGCGTGAAATTGTTTATGTATTTTGTTAAAGTCAAGGAGTTTCGTAGTAATAGACGATTTTTGCACTGTGAGCGTGGAGGTACGTGATTCCCCCCCTCAAAAAAATGACTATGAATGAACGATGATATAATCGGGTAGTTTCAACTTTGTAGAGCGTTATCTCTGCTGCACACTGCCTTCGTAGGCACTGATAGTCCGATATTGGTCAAAACTTGATCAAAATGGTCGACAAACATCACATATAGCTATGTGCGAAAGAGACGCTTTACAGATCCGAAATAAGCCTTTCTCATTCCTAAGGTCGATGTGCATTATTTCTTGTTGGATACTAAAGTAAGAGTAACTGCATATTGCTAAGACCCAGCACATGTCGTATTTTATATGCGCAGACGACGCGCGTATTATTAACGCGCTTCTTCGGCGCTGTCGACGCTGATTGTTGCGTTTGAATTGATGATACAAACGCGCGCGTAAAGCGCGTTTGAAGCGATAGATATACAAAAGACTCAACCGAAGTCATTGTATTGTACAACTAGAGAATGGAGGAGTCTCTGATCAAAAAGCAAAGGCTACGAGCGACTACAGCACGTATGTATACGCACAGTACATGAGCGTTTTACGATCGCTCCGTGTGCGAAGTGGCAAACAAGCATGCAGTTCGCATTGACGTTAAGTGATGACTGCAGCCTATAGGCACTCACACAAAGACCAAGGTTGAAATGCAGATGCGTTACCACTCCTGAGGCCTAAGATGTTATGCCTCTGTGCCGTAAATTACAGGGCCGTACATTACCACCTGACCGGAACACGATAGTGCTGAACACTATCATTTAGCGGCAAGTACATTAGGTAATTCGGTGGTACCTACGCCCGCGAGATCCGTCACTGGAAATCTACCACCAGTAAAAGAAGTTCGTATTCGGTTCAAACTACGCGTTGCCCGTCAGAATTAATTAGACATATTTTTCTATACCTGCCCCACTTATTGTATCATTCAAAGCCGCGTTGCATTTTATGCGTATTTAATAGCCCATGGAGCATAGGTAGGTATATTATTATGAAAGTTATCCATCCAAAATTATTATGTGCTTACAAAAATCTTTATAAAAGAAAATCACAACTATGCAAATAAACCCAGTCGCCCACAACACCATAAAAACACCCACACATTCACAAACTTGAAGGAAATCTCCAAAATCCGCTCACACACACGCGCACGCGCAACCAAATTCTAACACACACAACCGTTCTCCCTACACCAGAATTCGTAGCTCCAGGCACACATTCAAATCTGTTTATATAAAATCCGTACACATGCACACAGCGAGTGCATACAGATGCAGTATCAAAAGGTTTTGGTTACAGCCCACGCACACACACAAGTGAAATTCATGTGTGGGTAAGTGGGTCACAGAGATAGGAACAACACGTGTTTGGAGGGCTGGTCCTTTATTCATGTGCTCTTATTATGTAATTGATTTAATTCTTACTTTTACTAATTGGTTATGCAATATGGAAATTGGTTAAAACGGGAAATGGACCAGTTAAATTATTTAATGTATTTTGATTGAATCCATTAAATTGTTTATTTTATCTGTTATAGCCTTTAAATTATTGTAATTAATTAACTTTTACTTAATGTTCGCACGTTGAAGAAGACAATTATATTCATTACATTCGAATATTTTAGGTTATCTGACGAAATTTTTGCAGTCTTACAATGGTATGCAAAAATCGGTAATGTTTTATTAATTTATGGAGACCGTTTGAGTTTGAATGGCCAGCTTTTGCCGTGGTTCTGTACCAGCTGTAAAAACAACATAAAATAAAAACATTTTAACACATTCTCATCTATCCACGAATTCATTTTCTTTAAAAACTCGAAATAACTGAAGGATTTTTTGATGTTTCGTTTAAATGTTAAATGTACCTCACGGGTCATATACGTACATATAAAACTGACGATTGTATTTCAGGGATTAAAATATGAGTTATTCGAATATAATTATTGAAATTTAAAATATAATTTAATTTTAAATCATGTATTTTTATGTAACAAAACCACATCGAAGGCCGTATTATGTAACTCGGTTGACATCAATTTGAAAACCACTATTCCGGTGTATACCAGCTCCGATGTAATACGATAATTATCATCATTTTAGAAAAACAGCAATGTACTGCGAATTAAGTGTGTATAAAATAATTGACTTTCAAATTATGTCAACTCAATTACATAATACCGTGCCTGAAACAGACAGTCTCCTTTACCTAAAATGTTTACATAATTTTACTGACTTAGTTAAAATGAAATTTGGTACAGAGATAAGAGCTGACTTTGAGAAAGACTTTGGTACTTCTTACCTATTTATAAAACGACATCCACGCTGGCGAAGCCGCGGACAGCTGCTAGTTTAATATAAATAACTCAAAAATACACCAAGAAAATGAAATAAAATAAGAGCGCCACACGCCACTTTCAAGCCAAAACTCTTAAAGAATATATTTTGTGTGTGAGCCCTTCGCGCACGCTAATCAAGCCCCTGGCGCTACGCTAGGATGATATCGCCCGAGATCGTTCACCCCGCGACGAGCCCGCGCGCATTCGAATAGTTTTCGGAACAATTGAAAAATGCTACAAAAATCCTGTTTCCTCCATCCCAGTTATGAAGCCCTGGTACATTTGAAGCCGTATCCATTATAAATGCAGTTTTTTTGTAGTAGGTTTGTACGTGTACATACCTGAGTTTTTTTTAATGTAATGGAAGTGGTAAACAAGCATACAGTTCACATTGATGTTAAGTGATGACTGCAGCCTATAGACACACAAAGACCAAGGTCAAAATGTAGATGCGTTACCACTCCTGGGGCCTAAGGTGTTATGCCTCTGACATTACCATCTGACCGGAACACGATAGTGCTGAACACTACCATTTAGCGGCAAGTATAAGCCCGCGAGCTCCGTCACTGGAGCTCTACCACCAGTAAAATTATTTTCTAAGTACATATTGTATGTGATGTGTATTGTAGGTCTAGACCAGTGATTCCCAAGTATCGACCCCTTGGGGTCTATGACAAGCTAAAAGGGGTGTGCTACAGCGAAAAAAAAATTGGGGATCCGTGACATGAAAATGGGGGTCCACGATAATGGATCTCAACACATACACTGATTGTACCAATTTACTTACATCATACCAGTGATTCCCAAAGTGGTCCATGGCAGACTCGATGGGGGTCTACGTAGGCGTGAATAAAAATTGGAAACATGGCAATGTGATATAAATGTAGCAAGGACGGGGGTCCACAGAAACCAGAAAAAATTGTAAAGGGTCTACAAGAAAAAATAGTTTGGGAACCCCTGGTCTAGACTCTAGACATACATACAAATCGTTTGATAGGTTCCATAGTTTAAAAGCAACCCTTTAAGTTTTGCCGAAAAAATTTAAACAACGTGGTACAAATAAAATCTTGAAGAACATTTTTAGGGTACTTAGTAGTAATTACCTACCTAGCTACAAGTAAATTGGGGATTTGTGTGTGGTTACGTCCGATTATTGGTCACACTCATACGACAACTGTCATTGTTAGCTTTAGCAATCCTAAATTTGCGCAAGTAAATCTTACGGTGGCCGCCATAACAGTCAATAAGTAGACTCTATCCACTACCAGCTAAACAGTGGTACGTATTATAAGGAAAACTATCACAGCTAAACTGGCTACAATTTCACGAGTAATAAAATGGTCGATCAACTAATAAAATTAAATGTACTTAAAAAAACATGCAGGTTACATAAAATGTATGTGTTCACAGCGGATGTTAAGATGACTTTTCAGTAATATTAAATACGAGCTGACCCGGGAAACTTCGTATTGCCTCTGATTGAAAATATGACATGTGTCAAAGGTTTGATAGATACGGACTATTTGTATGGGAAAATGAAATTTCCCTTCAATTTCTTCATATTTTGACCAAGGAAAACGGGTTGCATTTTTATATATATAGATTATTTTAATGAAAGATATTTTAATGAAGCAAGCTTCTATCTCTGAAAGACCAAATGACATTAGGAACGAAGTATACAAACATGTTTCTGTTAGTGTGCCGTTTCGAACGTTTTGTACGTAGTTCCCATACTGTTCATATTTGTACTGTGATACAGATCTCGGTTAAATTCAGAACGAACTACACGTTCTCCAATAGGTTAGTAGTTAAAATACTAGACGTTTTGTACGTAGTTTCCACACTATTCATATTTGTACTGTATACAGATCTTGGTTAAATTCAGAACTAACTACACGTTCTCCAATAGGTTAGTAGTTAAAATACTAGAGTCCATCTAGCTCATAAATCATTAGGTTTGCAGCATATCTCGTTGAACAAAGTAATTCTACAGCGGGATCCGAGCCTACAAGGAACACATAGAGCATCACGGACCACCGGCCGCGGCGGGCCGGAGGGGAGTAGCCATTTATGCAGGCTTTTCCCTCTGCCAAAGTACAAGCACAAGTACAAGTACGTAGTATAATTACATATTCTCTGGCACAAGTGTGCCTGTACCTGTCACCTAGATGTTTAAATGTATGCGTGAAGTTGTTTAAATATTTTGTTAAAGCCAAGGTGTCAAGCCAAGTTTCGTAGTAATAGACGATTTTTGTAGTGTGTGTGTGTGTGTCACTCGTATTCCCCACCGCAAAAAATTACAGTTGTGCTTCGGTAATAAACGCTATGGTTACTCCCTCCGGTCGGCCGGTGGACCGTGTTGCTCTATGAAGGAACATGATGTTGCCTACTCTGTCAAAATATGTGATATTAATTGTGAAATCATTGTTTAGATCAGTGATTCCCAAATTGGTCCATATAGACCCCCTGGGGTCCATGGAAGACTCGATGGGTTCTACGTATATGCGTAAATAAAAATGGAACATATAATAATAAAATACATACTACAAAAATATCACAAATATTACAATGTGCATCTGCGAATAGTAATATGGGAAAGTGATATAAATGTCAGCAGGGGGCGTCCACCGAAACTAGAAAAAAATTGAATGGGGTCTACAAGAAAAATAGTTTGGGAACCTCTGGTTTAGATAATATGACAGCACAATTTCGTCATCATCATCATCATCACTTCAAACCGAAAGACGTCCAATACAAGCCTTCCCCAAAAATGTCCATAACAGTGTTTTACAGTGGCAGCGTCGATGACAAGCCCAGAACAGAAGCAATTGGCTGTGATCGACAGACAGACTGAAAGACAGACAGACGTCCTAGTGACTCTATAAGATTCCCTTTTTATTTATGGAAGAACCCCTAAATTATTCACTCTCAAGTATAATAAATAACATTCTGACACAGAAAAAAGAAACAGATAACAATGAAGTCTTCTATAACTCTAATTGAAAATTAAGAAACAATAGGTATGCAACGATCACATCCTGCATATTAAAGAAATAGCTAATTATTCAGTTTCACACCACTTTCCACTAATTAATTTTCATAACAAATAACCGAAAAAAATGAAAACTAATTAACGAAACCGGTATCATTAACTGTTGGTGAAGTACCAGGCTCGCACGAAACGCTGGAGTTACTCGTATGGAAAGCGGAACGAAGGACGACAGGTACGTCGAATTTCACCGATACACTCCGACCCCTATTTAGTCCAGGAGGAATCGGCGCATGAGTACCGAAAACTATTCCACCTCAATTTTTTTATGCGATCCTCCTTAAATTGTCCTACTGATGATATAAATGCATGTTGCCATGGGGCAACCCCGTGCCATATTGTTTAAACTGAAATTGTTTAAACAATTGCAAGGAATTGTTATTTTTCAACCGGACAAGGTTCTAAAAATCTCAAATTTGGGTACTTTTGACCCATGAAAAATAAATTAAAAAAATTAAAATTTAAATAATATAATTCTTTGTACAATAGTTAATAATATTCTTAATAGAGACTCTTAAGAATTTTATTATTTTTAATTGTTTTGTAATTGTTAATTTCACGTTTTATAATTTAAAGTATGCGCCGCTTACCTTTAAGTATATTAATAATAATATAAAACGGTATTTGAACATTTTTTTGGAATAATAATTATAAAAAAATATTTTTATACAATTATGATTCCAAAAAATGTTCAAATACCGTTTTACATTAAAAATATTAAATTTAAAAAAATGTTTATATATTTTTTTTTATATATTTTTCATGGGTCAATAGTACCCAAATTTGAGATTTTTCGAACCTTTAAAAATTCATATCTCTAAAAATATTAACTTTATCGTGAAAAATCATAGGACTTTTTTTATTTGTATTTCAATAAAGAATATAAAAAAATGTCCTGTTGAAAAATAACAATTCCTTGCAATTGTTTAAACAATTACAGTTTAAACAATGTGGCACGGGGTTGCCCCATGGCAACATGCATTTATATCATCAGTAGGACTATTTAAAGAGGATCGCATAAAAAAATTGAGGTGGAATAGTTTTCGGTACTCATGCGCCGATTCCTCCTGGACTAATTCGCTGGACAGCTGTAAACTAGCTGTAAATAAATTCAAGTGGATTTTAGAGGACAAGTTCCACGTTGGGCCCACACCTTATACACTATCAATGGAAATCCAAAGAACGGAAAAATAATAAAAAAATATTTTAAAGCGTTGTTTTTTCTTGTCGAAAATATTTATTTTATGTAATTTTGGCTGACAACAATATGTCAGCATATTGCTACGATGACATTCGTGTTTTTGAAATATATTTACGACAGTTATTTGAAGGTAGGTATATAATGTCGTAAATATATTTAAAAAACGTTATCGTTTCATCCACACGCATTGTAACGTGTCGATGATGGTATTAATGTTTTTATTCTACGACTTCGTTTACTACGTAACCCTAAAAATTCCTAAAACATAAGAGAAAACTAAAAACCGCGACAGGATATTTTACGAAGGTTGTGGCTGGTTAGTTAGCCCTGATTTTTAACGAACTCAAAAAAAAAAGAAGGAGGTTCTCAATTCGTCCGGGTCTTTTTTTTTTATGTATGTTCACCGATAATCTGAAAACGCCTGTACCGATTTGCATAATTTTTTGTGCTTAACTTTCACGTCCAATAACATTATTAAATCTGCCTTTAAACTACCTGCAACATTTCTCATATTTTTATTTTTCGCAATAATGCATGCATGCATCTTTAATACATTTGGAAATAATGAAAAAAAAAATGTTTTTTCTGTCGATTTTTTTTATGGATCCGACTTATTTATGTAATCTCTATTCGGTGTAGGTCGGGCGTCTCAAGACAGCATGCTTGCTTGCTTCACCGGGCCATCGGCGAGCGTAGAAAGCGCTTCAGCCCAAATTTACTGGTGGTAGATAGTGTAGGTAGGTAGGTGGTAAAGCTCCAGTGACGGTGCTCGCGGGCGTAGGCACCACCGCATAACCTAATAGACTTCCCGCTAAATGTTAGTGTTCAGCACTATCGTGTTCCGGTCAGGTGGTAATCTACTAATTTCCGGCACAGAGGCATAACACCTTAGGCCTCAGGAGTGGTAAAGCATCTGCATTTTGACCTTGGTCTTTGTGTGGGTGTCTATAGGCTGCAGTCATCACTTAACATCAACGTGAACTGCATGCTTGTTTATCACTTCTATTACATTAAAAAATACTAATAATAAAAGTCAGGGCAACTGCCTAAGGGGACCGGAGACACTGTGGGCACAGTAGATAGAACAAAATACAACATTGCAATAAGGGAAGGTGAGCTATTTTTTCTTGAATTTCATAATAGGTATAACATAATTGATTTAGAAATACAACTAAAATGGCAATGCCTATTAAATATATAATATATTAAAAACCACCAAAGAAAAGATCGACCGCGTTCAAGTAAGTTGAACGCGGTCGAGATGAGATCTTTGCGCAAGATCTGTGGTGTATCACTCACCGATCGCGTTCGTAATGAAGATGTAAGAAAGAGACTTTGTGTGAATGATAGTATCGGTGTAAAAATGAAAAAAGGCATGCTCCGATGGTTCGGGCATATAGAAAGAATGTCGAATGAGCGAATGACTAAACAGATATACAATGCGAATGTGGATGGTTGCAGAGGCCCAGGAAGACCAAGGCTGACCTACCATGACCAAATAGGTCGAGTTCTGTCTGATGGTGGGGTCAAAAGTCTTAGGAATCGGCGTGCATGTATGAAGAGAATGATGAAGGTAGACGAGGCACGAGAGGTTTGTCAGAACCGGGATGTCTGGCGCTCTACACTCTCTGCCTACCCCGTTAGGGACCTGGCGTGAAGATACATACATACATACCAAAGAGAAATAGTAACTTGAAAACAGATTTGAATTATTATTTGTTTGATTTTAAAATAAAAAAACCGGTCAAGTGCGTGTCGGCCACGCCCAGTGTGGAGTTCCGTAGTTACAGAGTGAGAGATGTAACGAAAAAAAATAATATGTATTTTCTATGGAATTGTTCGAAACTCGAAAACTTGCAAAGCCGACTTAAGTGTGATAGTTTTCCTTTTAATTTCGTTATATGTAGCTTCTATTGCCGTAACGTTTGAATTTCTTACAACAAAGCTTAGTCGCTAGGGGGGGGGGACCCTTGACTCTAACGAAAATTTGCACTTTAAAGCTCCACTTAGTCTCGAAAAGTTAACTAAATCGAAAAATTATGTTTAACCATCCATAATTTTTTTGAAAGACCTATTCAACAATACCCCACACTATATGGAAATCGAAATAAAAAAAAAAATATCCGCGAGTAACAGGTAACCCTAAATATTTTATTTTCATGTTTTTATTCAACCATTTTGTCGGCATGATAAAGGTGTCAAATTTGCCAAATTTCAAGTCTCTAGTATCAATGTTTTTGCGCTAAACCGCGGACACACAGACAGACAGACGGACATGGCGAAACTATAAGGGTTCCTTGTTTACTGCGGAACCCTAAAAATATATAGGTATTTGAGGTCCTCACAACTAGATCTTTGGTTCGGTATATCACACAATTACTTTTTTATTATTCTCTGTAGGTAGGTACAAAAACTTCATGTAAGTTTTACACGTCCATACTTGGGTCACTGATATATATAATAATGTATAATATGTAGGTATACATATTCCAAATTTAAACTCAATTTATTTCAAATAATGGACTGACGCGATGTGACAGACGGACAGACAGACAGACACACGCACGAGTGATATTTAAAAGGGATCCCTTCTTTACCGAATACTTAGAACATATTTTAGTGAGTAAAATGTTGAATTGATTTGAACGTATTCAACCCTTTCTTCTAAGACTAGAAAACTATAGGAGAGACTAGGAGGGATTATAATAATAACATTTATAAAACGAATTTAGAACATATCCTGTTACTTTTACTCCCCTAATATCAGGATAGAATAAACAAGAAATATAAAAGATAACCTCAATAATTCCAATTTGTTCCAATGAGTCCATTAGAATCGGCCTTAAAACAAAATCAGCGAACCAGTGTGAACCAGTTCGCTAGTAGTGGGAAATAACTGCGAAAGGGGGGACAAAGGCATCGGCGGCAACCTACATTCCTCCCCTCTTTTGATCTCAAAGATTCGATTGCTCAGATGTGAAAGTAGGCAGTAATGATTGTTTGTCTCTGTGAGACTAGGTTTGTAGGTATTATATTTTGCGTAGATTATTTTGCCAAAAACACTTGAATCAATTGATGCAGAAGTTTTAGATGCATGCTGTGTTTAGTAAATATAGAAGTAAGGCTTATTCTTAGATACCTATTAGTTGTAACTTTTTATTTGTAAATACAGATATTGCTCCATTCAAAATATGACTAAAGCTTGAATTAATTAATTGGCTTAAATTTTTCATACGTGCATTTTTCATTCATCTCTGTTTCAACTCTGTGGGGGTTGATAAAACCACGCAGTTCACGTGAATGGTAAATATGACGACTGCCGCCAGAGACATGAACCAGAGGTCAAAATTAAGATGCTTTGCCACTCATAAGGACTAACTTGTTTAGCCTCTGAGAAAGAAATTACGGGGGCGTTTCGAGAAATATACAACACTAGCTGTTGCCCGCGGCTTCACCCGCGTGGATGTCGTTTTATAATCCTGAATTTTCTTCCTTTGCTATAAACCTCACGGAGCCCGAGACCTTTCCAACGAATGCAAAACCGTGGAAATCGGTTCGTGCGTTCTGGCGTTATAGCGTCAGGAAGGAAAACCCGACTTATTTTTATATAATAGAATAAGCATTCGAACTCATAGATGTGGACCCCATTGTAACTTCGAGTTATGCGTCCTTAAAATGTTTCTGGACGTGTATCTATTTTTGTTTTATATTATTTCGCATTAACACATGCTTGTGAAATATATTTTTATTTTAAAGAAAAATAGAAAGAAATATTTGACTTCAGGCGAGACTCGAACTCGCGGCCACTGGGAATCTAGTCCAGCCGCTCTTCCAACTGAGCTACCGAAGTCCTGCCCGATTTGTCAAATCTTTCCTTCACATTTATTGCATTGCTTTATGGTGGCAGCAGCGCCATCTATTGCCTCACTATGCCAGTGGCCGCGAGGTCGAGTCTCGCCTGAAGTCAAATTTTTCTTTCCATTTTTCTTTCACCTCCTGAGTTCCAGAGTAACTTTTTTCGAGATTTTTATTGAGTCTTTTATATTATGTTACTTAAGGAAGACTTAGTACAGGAAAAATAGTAAAAAAAATCCGGTGCTGGAAAATCTGGATTTTCACTACGTCCTTTACAAAGAACAACGGAATCGAATCGAGTTGTCCTTTGTAAAGCACATAAAATATTTTTGTGCAGATTGTGGGGATTGTAAACATTTTACAATAAATTAAAGAAAGTTAAGTTTTATTATAATTCATCATTTTATTATAATACTCTTTAAAATCAACTAAAAATATACTCTTGCTACCGCATAATATATGGTAATTGATTGAATTAATACACTTGTTTGAGTTATTAAATGTACTTTAATAATTTAACTTGATTAATGAATTATTAAATGTCTTTGCCTTTGGCGGCGTCGTGTGGCGGGTTGCTCACTTCCCTCTAAAATGGTCGAGGAGGGCAATGGCTGTCACATGCGTCATACTCGTGAACGGGTGCTGTTGGTGGGGACTGGTCTGTTCTGGTTTGCAGGGGCTACATCACATTTAGTAGATAGCAGTTTATTTGCATCTATGCTATGGACGTTGACATTATTTGATTTTTCACGATAATCTGTACTAGATTTAACGTAACTTCACGCCTGTAATCCCCGAAGGGGTAGGCAGAGGTAAATACATGCATTCAAGCATACATGCAAACACCCACGATTCGCCGGTTACGCTTAAAAGCAGAGACAAAGTCGCGGGTAACAGCTTGTATTTAAAAAAAATACTTTCTTCAAACAAGCACGTCCTCTACGATAAGAAAGTGTAAGTACGCGCACTATCTCCTTTCGTTATAATCACGAACTTACTAAAAGAAATGCAGATACGTTACGAGTATTACGAAAGTATGTTTCGCAATTATTGTATATTTTACATGAGAAACAATGGGTATTATAATAATACCCATTGGATGTCCTTGGGCAATTTAGAAATTTATATAAGCAGAATTGTAGGATACTGCGGATCTTAGAGTAACTGTTTGTTCGAATATATTTTTAAGCAGGGTAATCCACCAAGGACGTCGACCTAGGATAGCTATACCATAGAATTAGAGCTAATCTTAGCGTCCTCCACGAAGCCCGTGAGTAAAGTATTTCTTGCGCCTACAGTACAGTATCTATTGTTTTATTTTGAAATTGAATCACTTACCTGTAGGGACATATAATGGGTTGCCATTATCAAAGTATAGATGTCGTAATATAACTTTGTTTTGCCCTACAAAGCGTACTTGCCCGTTTTGGTTAATGCTGTGGTTTTATGTTGTCATGTATTTCTGCAAAAATTATATAAAACCTATACTACTTCTACTACTAAATTCAATAATTTAAACACAGTAGAGCTGACATAAAAGATCGTGTGAGACTCTTATTCAGTAAAGGGTGACTATTATGGGCCGACCCTCGGGTTAGGACATTGTGGATGGACACATAAGACACATGTGAATTAGAGGCCATCCAAAGACTACAGCTAAAGTTGCACCAACTTTAGCTCTAGTCTTTGGATGGTGGTAACCGGAATAAAGACCACGAGGGTCGTGCTAGGGTTGGAGCAAGACTAAAGTTCATTACGTACCGAGGTACAAATCGGGTTGTCAAATATAAACGAACTGTCGTGTCTGCGAATCAACGCAAACTACTCATTGGTTTGCGCAAGAGTCTCATCTCGCCCGCTCTAAGCTGCCTTACGCAACCTTTCACTGTTGCGCAACCAATGACCGACATTTTGCGATTTGCGCAAGTTACATAACAACAATTGTTACCCCCTTTTGGGACCGTATCGTATTGGCCGATTGATCGGAAATTGAAAGTTGATCGAAATCGATCTAGAATCGATTCCGAATAATTTGACATTACCATTTTGCAATTGGGATAGAACAAAACAAAAAATGTTACGATTCTAAACATGTTGTGTAACATTTGTGTTATATTTCGGTGGCTTACGGCCAAATACTCAAACGTCACTGGTGGTAGAGCTCCAGTGACGGAGCTCGCGGGCGTAGGCACCACCGCATTACCCAATATACTTGCCGCTAAATGGTAGTGTTCAGCACTATCGTGTTCCGGTCAGGTGGTAATGTACGGCCCTGTAATTTCCGGCACAGAGGCATAACACCTTAGGCCTCAGGAGTGGTAACGCATCTGCATTTTGATCTTGGTCTCTGTGTGGATGTCTATAGGCTGCAGTCATCACTTAACATCAATGTGAACTGCATGCTTGTTTGCAACAAAAAAAAACGTCACTTAAATCTAAGGGGCTTAAAAGTCTTCTGTCTTTATAAAACACGTTCGAACGATAGAGATACCGCACATTTGAGGGTTGCTTTAAATTGAGTGACGTTTCAGTATTCGGCCATTATTAGCCTAGTGATGACCCCACCGCCCACTAGTGGGATTATAGTGTCGGGACGTAACGACTCCACCGCTCAATAGCGGAAGAATTTTCAACCACTGAAAGAGAATTCTCCCACAAGTGAAGTCAGTCAACCGATCAATGGCGATCAAATCATTCCAATGAGGCGGTAGTAAGTGCAATAACGCAAGATGGGCAGCAGCGTCCGGCGATTAAACTACCGCCACTGCGATCACCAATCCGCATGCCAAGCGTGGCGATTATGGCATATTCTCCTTATGGGGTGGCTTTGGTCCAGCAGTGGACATCTATCGGCTGAAATGATTATGATGATGTGATAGTACTACTGAGGTCTGTGATAAAAACTGGTGGTAGAGCTCCTGTGACGGAGCTCGCGGGCGTAGGCACCACCGATTTACCTAATATACTTGCCGCCAAATGGTAGTCTTCAGCACTATCGTGTCCCGGTCAGGTGGTAATGTACGGCCCTGTAATTTTCGGCACAGAGGCATAACACCATTAGGCATCAGGAGTGGTAACGCATCTGCATTTTGACCTCTGGTCTTTGTGTGGGTGTCTACAGGCTGCAGTCATCACTTAACATCAATGTGAGCATCTGAGCATGCTTGTTTGCCACTTCCATTAGATAAAGAAAAAGTGTGTATGCCGAGCTCTGTACTTCTCTGCACTATAGCACCAATAAATGTCTCTATCGACATATCGAACGAAGCGCAATTCGGGAGTCACATTGAGTGTAAGACCAAGTTGGCATCCAAAAAGTTAGGGGTGCTTAACAAAGCGAGGCAGTATTTCACTTCGGGGCAGCTACTACAGCTTTATAAGGCCCAAGTGCGGCCCCATCTGGAATACTGTTCTCATTTGTGGGCGGCCCCCAAATACTAGCTTGGTCCACTTGACTCCCTACAAAACGCGCCGTTCGTATTGTTAACGATCCAGGACTTACTGACAGGCTCGAACATCTGAGCCTGCGCAGAGACATTGGGAGTCTGTGTGTATTGTACCGTCTTTACAATGATGAGTTTACTGAACTGTTCGACATGGTGCCACCATCTCGTTTCCTACACTGTACTACCCGCCGAAGAGCGAAGTTCCACCCTCACCGACTGGACACCTGGCAGTGCCCAACGGTGCGTTTTTCACGTTCGTTCCTGCCCAGAACCTATAAATTGTGGAACGAACATCCCTCTGACGTGTTCCCTAGGTGCAACAATATGGGGTTCTTCAAAAATGGGGTCAAAAGAGTCCTCCAAGGCTGGGAGCGCGTTGGCAACTGGTGTTGCAAATGTTTACAGGCGACGGTGACTACTTTCCCGTGGCGCCCGTCTGCTTGACTGTCAACCTTCAGACACAAAAAAAATAGTAATAATCGAAAAAACAACCCTATTATCCCAGACCTCAGAAGTACTATTAGGCATGTGAGAATAGGCCGTAAACTATTTTAATACCCGAATAATATGCGATACGAAGTTCGCAAGGACATCTAGTTATATTCTGATGCCATTTATTGTCACGTGTATCATCTTCGAGGAAAGTAAGAACGAAAGTAAAAGGCATCCTGAATCCGGTACGCACATCCGCGAATAACTGTTCGGTCGACAGTCACACCGTGCCGCACAGACGCGTTATCATCTTTAAATGAAACTTATAATTGAACATAGTTTTTTATGTTACGAAGATTTTAATGAAACGAAGACCAGTACAAATATATACATTATGGAAACTATGTACAAAGCGTTCGGAACGCCACACACAAACATGCGCATCGATGAGGCCCTAAGCGGTTCTCGCGGTGCGCAGTCGTAAGTCACTCGTTACTCGAGCGTCGATGGGCATATTTGTGTGAGTGTGCCGTTTAATAACAACTATATACTGAACTAATAACTATATACTCTATATACTGTGTCCAAGATGACTCGATTAGGCCCGCGGTTTGCGACGACCACTTGATTCCCGCACCGGGACAAATATTTGTATGACCTACATATATTTGTTTAGGGTCTGGGTATCTGGGTATGTTTGAGTGTATACAACGGCACACACGATTTATTCAAAATCCTTGTGTGGGTATTTGATTCCGAGCAAAATTCGTTTTTTTTATAATTTGTTCAATTGAGTCCTTTCACTCAATTAAAGATGATTATCAAAAATGTAATTACACTGTTCAATAGCTCATAAAAATTAGAAATATATGAAGTAAATTGTAATTTAACATTTGAGTAAGCACATACATTAATGATATTGATTATTAGTAGATTGTAAATGTTCATGCAACGGTGTGATACGAGGCCTCGCCATAACGGGTTTTGCTTGAATCACCCCGTTAAATTATTTTTAAATTTACTTGAATACTGAATCATATTTGCTTACAAATAGTTGACCTACATTTTTATACGTTTTGTTTAAGGAAAAACGGAACCCTCATTATGTAGGTTATGTTTGGTGTTCGTACGCCCGTTTGCCTGTCTTTATTCAATTCAATTTATTTCAGATATACGATCCATTGAGTTAGTACGTTCTTGATCTATGTTAGTTCAAAGAATAGAATAAAAATCAATTGTAATAGAAAATTAAATAAAATGTCACTAAGTTCATAAAATCTCCACCAATTCCAATATTCATTGAAAAAATTTTTGTAAGTTTATGTCAAATATATAAATTAGTTTGGTTCAAAAGTTTTATAATGTGGAGGAACGGGTGGAAGTGTTCCTCCGGCGAAAAGGGAGGATCCTCCGACCAGGCGAAGTGGTAGCGCCTGGCGGGCCGCGGCCCAACGGTTGACGTTGGGAAGTTGTATATATGCCAACTCTTGAGAAATCTTCGCATGTGTGATGTAATTCGAATGCACGCCATCTATCGTACTAGACAAGTACTGTGAGGTTTCATCTGTGTTACACTAGTTGGCGCTTTAATGTAGTGGACGCTACATCACTCCCCTCCAAGACCGGAGGTTGATATGTATCGAGGCAGCTGTCAGGGCTTTTCGCGGAGCTGTGCCAATGCCATAATCCCATGCCGCAAGTCCCAGTGAGTTGGGTGCGAAGGTCCTCAGTGGGTCGAGGAAGTCGCTGCGTAGTTACCGCTCGATCAGGTGCTGGTGATGTGAGGGATGACGTCATCGAAGGTGCTGCAGAGTGGCTGGTGAGAAGGTTGCTTCCAATCACGTCGGGGGTCACCACTGTGGAGGAACGGGTGGAAGTGTTCCTCCGGCGAAAAGGGAGGATCCTCCAACCAGGCGAGGTGGTAGCGCCTGGCGGGCCGCGGCTCAACGGTTGACGTTGGGAAGTTGTATATATGCCAACTCTTGAGAAATCTTCGCATGTGTGATGTAATTCGAATGCACGCCATCTATCGTACTAGACAAGTACTGTGAGGTTTCATCTGTGTTACACTAGTTGGCGCCTTAATGTAGTGGACGCTACAATAATATTGAAATGTGTGACTGTAAAAACTCTTTTTCAGGAGTGTGTGGAGATATCCTATTGCAATAATTCTAAGCTGGGCTTTGCGAAAATCAGACTTATGATGAGATTCACAGACCGCACTACGACTTTACTTTGAGCAAAGTATGCTTAGAACTGTAAGAAATGTATGGGTTTTGACAGTTCGAAGCGTACTTTGCTCGAAAGTAAGGTCGTAGTGCGGTCTGTGAATCTCAGCCGATATTTATTACCGTCGTAATAAAAGGCGACGAGTTCTGCTATTTGGATGTCACGCTATGTGGAAAATTGTTCGTGATAAGGTTGACATAAGATGCAAGTTTTAAGCTAAAACGCGTTTATTAAACTACTGAATATTGAATTAAACTACTGAGAAATGTCTCAGAGCAAATCCGCCCTTATAAATCAACGCAATAAAAAGATACAAGTTTGTGTGCGTCACCCTGTATCACTCTACTTTCAGATAAATATAGGGAAAAATTGTTTTTCAATAAACATAACTTCACGCCTGTAATCTCCGAAGGGGTAGGCAGAGGTAAATGTATGCATCGTGGGTTTTTGCATTTGCATGCATTCAAGCATACATGCAAATACCCACGATTCGCCGGTTACGTTTTTGGCCCATGTAACTCTTTGAGGTAGCAGGCATGAAGTTAGGTTTTTTTTTACGTTACATAAATTTTAGTTTACGATAAGATCCCGTGGGCCACAGTTCACTAAAACACATTACATAATTCCTTCAAAATGACCAAACACTAGGCATTTAGCATGGGAACATCCGTTTAAGAGTGATCGTGTAACATTCATACATCCGGACTGGATGTAATGACGAAAGAATCGAATCGAACACCTGAGTTTGCAACTTTTAAAAAAGTAATTTGGAATCGACGTGCATGTATGAAGAGAATGGTGAATGTAGATGAGGCACGGGAGATGTGTCAGGACCGGGATATCTGGCGCTCCACACTCTGGACTTGGCGTGGGTGCCCCTAACCTGGTGACCCGACCTAATTCGATTTTAGGTTTTTTTTTGCTTACAGTCATAGAGCAACACCGGAGGGGAGTAGCCATATGCAGGCTTTCCCTTCTGTCAAAATACAAGCCCAAATGGGCCTATACTTGTCGCCAGATGTTTAAATGTGTGCGCGAAATTGTTCCTTTATTTTGTTAAAGTCAAGGTGTGATTTACGTAGTAATAGACGATTTTTGTAGTGTGCGTGTGTGTCGCACGCATTTCCCTCCGCAAAATATGACAGACAGAGAGCCTAGAGTAAACTCAGATTTGAATGGAATTGATAAATCTGTTGTCTTTATAAATCTGCGTTTACTCTTACGTGATCGAATTCGCATAATATCTCATAAAATCTCGCACTAGGCACTCTGTTTTGCATCGGTAATAAACGCTATGGCTACTCCCCTCCAGACCGCCGCGACCGGTGGCCCGTGTTGCTCTATGCTCACAGTACCTACCCTAAGAAAATAGGCCAAACGCACGTCGCACGAGCGAATTAATCAAAATGCCCGGCTTAGTAGGGAACCGCCCGGTCCAAGCTATAAATTCAATCTATTGCTAACATTGATTTTTTAAATGGACCACGGGCTGTCGGGCATTACTCAAACGTCACTTAAATCTAAGTGGGACTTTAAAGTCTTCTGTCTTTATAAAACACGTTCAAACGATAGAGATAGCGCTCATTTGAGGGTTTTTTTTTATATGTAATCGAAGTGGCAAACAAGCATGCAGTTCACATTGATGTTAAGTGATGACTATAGAGCAGCCTATAGACACCCACACAAAGACCGAGGTCAAAATGCAGATGCGTTACCACTCCTGAGGCCTAAGGTGTTATGCCTCTGTGCCGGAAATTACAGGGCCGTACATTACCACCTGAACACGATAGTGCTGAACACTACCATTTAGCGGCAAGTATATTGGGTAATGCGGTGGTGCCTACGCCCGCGAGCTCCGTCACTGGAGCTCTACCACCAGTGAATGGGGTTGAATGGGTTGAATGGGTGAATGGGTTGCTAAAAATTGGCCATTAGTAATTCAAAATACTAAAAATTTATCAAATACCCCGATGCTATTGTGAACTATTCATAATACTAACCTTATTAGTACAGCCCTGTTAATCACGTTGCCCGTAACATATACATCCCTAAAATAGATCCCGAACTACCTCTCATCGTGAATTGCATTATATTTATGGTTGCCTGGTACCCCGAGTAGATGCAACTAGGGTAGGACAAAAAATTGGAATCTGCGAATGAACCCGAAGTGATTTTCTAGTCGACCACAAAAACAATCGCCACACAAAGGTTCATGTCAATACGATTTCATAATGTTCGTAAAAGACTCTGCCATAAGGCTCCGAATCTCTTTTAGCGGAACAACCAAAGGCTGTAAACGCAAGACCAAATGTCGTAACTCCATTTTTACTTCGAGCAAAAATGCACTGTAGCATCAGACGTATAAATTGGAATTGAATCCCAAATGCATCTGCACCTACGATGTATCCGTTTTCAAACACATACTATGACATGGTTGTAAATACTCCTCCTTATTCACTGGTATTTAGAATTCAATTCCTTTCCCACAGAGCTCAATTTACATTGGAATTCATACGAAAGAAGAGCCAGTTTCACAGAGAGCGGTTTGCCCTACAATGAAAAGTGAAAGTATGGCTGCGTCGCGGGGTGAAGGCGGGGGGTCTAACCTGCGCACGAGCAGAATAGAATGTAAATGCGGATTTGGGCGTTTGATGACCCGCCGCACGTAAGCCGTCATCAAGTAAGGGATTTTCTAGCATCCCTTCGTGTATCCTGCCTTCTTGGTACTTTTATGCATCAACGATGACTAAATCAATCGATACTCAAATCAATCTGCGATAAAAAATATACTTTGGTTTTTTTAAATAATTTGTGACACATTTATCAATAATGATCGCATTACCTGTCTAGTATTGTCCCATAACATTTACAATGTTTTATAAGAACAGGGTAGAAAGCTTTATACTAAAGGAACAAAATTTGTAAAAATTGTAATACGAAATTTATTTATTAATTGTAGTGTATGTTTGATTGAGGCTCTGGTGATAGAGGATGTGACGCTCTTTTTAAATTATGATACCTCAGTACTTTTATAGTACAACGTTACAGCTTCTCTGGTAAAAAATTGTAGAGAACCAAATATTTTCAAATAGATCCTCGACGATTGGTTCGGTTTGCAAAGAGACCTTCTGAGAGCTCGTGGTTCCCTAGTGTTTTTGTAGGTCATTGATACGGTGATGGAAACAAGTGAATTTAGGTCCCATTCATAAGAGCAACACAGGCCGCCGGCCGCGGCGGACCGGAGGGGTCCGGAGTCATATGCAGGCTTTCCCCTCTGTCAAAGTACAAGCACAAGTGTTCCTATGCTTGTCGCCTAGATGTTTAAATGGGTGATTACCCGTGCACCCACTGCTGGGTGGAGGGGTCATTCCTTGGGTTATGCGTGAAATTGTTTATGTATTTTGTTAAAGTGAAGGTGTGAGTTTCGTAGTAATAATAGACGATTTTTGTAGTGTGTGTATGTGTGTGTGTGTTGCACGTATACAAAACAGTCTGTAATTTTTTTCTTCGACCAGCGAACATCGGTATCGGTAACAGACGCTATGGCTATTCTCCTCCGGTCCGCCGCGGTCGGTGGCCCGTGTTGCTCTATGGCTTAAACACCCCCGACATACCATTTTATGATGATCCTAAATATCCTTATACATCGTGATGCCTTGGTACTTAAATAGTACAGGTTCCTGGTAAACGATTACAGGTAAGAGGAAAAAAGGAACATTTTTTGCTACGCATCGATATGAATGAACTGTATTTACTATTTTTTATGTCATGAAGTAGGAAACAAGTTGTTAATACTTCATGACATAAAAAATAACGCAACATCACGCCTGAACTCTCCGAAGGGGTAGGTAGAGAATGTAGAGATGAATGCATGCATACATGCTTAACACCCACGATTCGTCGGTTACGTTTTGGCCCATGTAACAGGTGGCGAGCCTGACATCCCTGGGCACATTACCAAACTCCGAGGAACTAAGAAACTTTCTTATAATAAAAAAATCCCAATAGAACTACTAGACATAAAGGATCTTACACATTTGTCTTTGGTAGTTCCCGACTCGGGAATCGAACCCAGGACCCCAGCATAGCAGTAGTGGTTTGCTACCACTAGGCTACTGAGGCAGTAAAAAAAATAATCTTAAATAATTTATGTTACTAAATAATCATTAATTTCTGTGAATTGTGTATACTAGTGTCAAATAACGAAGGTACCTCATAAATAATTCAAAGTTGAAAAATATGTAGGCCTGTGGGATTAATAAATAGAACAGAAAACATAATATTATGTAATATTCGTATGTGTGTATATCCTGGATATATATCTATGTATTTGTATGTTATTATTTACATATTTATAAAATCATAAATATCTTTTTCCACTCTTGATTTATATATATTTTTTTTCTGTAATTAAAGTGGCAAACAAGCGTGCCGTTCACATTGATGTTAAGTGATGACTGCAGCCTATATATTTATAGAGGCATTAGGTGTTATGCCTCTGTGCCGGAAATTACAGGGCCGTACATTATCACCTGACCGGAACACGATAGTGCTGAACACTACCATTTAGCGGCAAGTATATTAGGTAATGCGGTGGTGCCTATGCCCACGAGCTCCGTCACTGGAGCTCTACCACCAGTAAAATATAAATTACAATAAATTAAATAATAAAAATAAAAATAATAATATTAATATAAATTAAAAATAATTTATATTTGTTTTGCACCTACATCGTCGCTCTCTTTATAACCCAAAGCTTGACTGGGAGAAAATGCCTAGTGGCATTAAGTCAGCCTCTCTGTGCATAAAAAGAATAAATTAATAAATAAATAATTCGAAATGTATGATCAGAAACGTACATTCAAAAACAAAATATATAAGAAGAAGCAATCAATGCAAATTATTGCAAATGTATTGTTATTGATTCAAGTCTATGCACATCTGAAAGCATTGGACTGGGGACTTTACTAGCTATTGCCCTGATTTCCCGAAGGAGAACTTCTCTGATTCGCTTTAAATATTAAGCAGCCTTTTATTTCGAAAAATAAAGATTTTTTTTTATGTAACGAAGATGACAAACAGGGATACAGTTCACATGAATGTTAAGTTGTTCGACGACCCGGTTAGTCCAGCGGTGTGAGACGACCGTTTGATTCGAAGGGTCGCGGGTTCGATCTGCGCACCGGGACAAATATTTGTATGGCCTACAGATATTTGTTTCGGGTCTGGGTGTTTGTGTATGTGTTGTGTGTGTACAACGGCACCCACGACACAGGTTTATACCTACTGTGGGGCTGTGAGTGTAAGTGTATTTTATTTTATTTTATAAAGTGATGACTGCAGGCTATAGACACCAGTACAAAAATCAGAGGTCAATATTCAGATGTGTTGCTGCCCCTGAGACCTTAGCTGATATTATTATTTGGATTACGTCGGATTCTTGAAGCATATAGACGTGCGCATCAATGCGATATTAAATTAATTAACAATTACTCTAATGTTAATTAATCTCACAATATAGTGAAGTACTCTACCGCCTGAAACACAGGTTCAACCTAGTTCAGGTACGAATACAAACCATCCCTTATTTTATATAGTTAAGAAATTTCATGTATATCTTCTTTGTGATCTATTTTATAAATAAACAAATAAACAAAAATTATGCCTCTGTGCCTCGGAAATTACAGGGCCGTACATTACCACTTGACAGGAAAACGATAGTGGTGAACACTACCATTTAGCTGTAAACAGATTAGGTGGGAGAGGAGTGGTAACCAGTGCCGGATGAGCCACATAGCAGGGGGCAGCAAATGATACGGGCCCAGCGCCTACGGGGGTCCCGCGCCAATTGGGGCCCCGCGCCTGTGCCCAAAAAAAAACCACAAATATGTAAAATATGAAGTACACCTTAGCTATTCTCAAAGAGAGCGTCAGTAAGGTTCGGTTGCACCAAAATTTATATCTGTTTAAGTTAAAGTAAGATTTCACATCCTTCTCTAACTTAAAGTTAAAGTTAGACAAGGATGTTAGATGTTATATTAACTTTAACAAATAATAATATGTTGGTGCAACCGAACCTTAGTCCCATAGTAATTTCCGACATTCTTTCAGGAGTGGACAACTGAAAACGCATCTGCATAGACCAGAGGTTCCCAAACTTTTTTGTTTGTAGACCCCATTAATTTTTTTTCTGCTTTCAGTGGACCCCCCCCATGCTACATGCATTTATATCACATTCCCATATTGCCAATTTTTATTCACGCCTACGTAGACCCCCATCGAGCCTCCCATGGACCATAGGGGGTCCACCTGGACCACTTTGGGAATCACTGGCATAGACCAATGATATTTTTGTAGAATGTGATTGGCATAGACAGATATTATTTATTACATAATCTGGTTTGTATACTTTGTATGCAGACGCCTATAGAATCTAACTACTGTGCCTATAGACAGCAGCATCATCATATACCTACCCTAAACCCTACTGATAAAAATTAGTGATGACGCTGCCACAGTAAATAGATACTACACAAACCAATTAATGACTAGACAGACAGACCTGTCTGTCTAGTCATTAATTGGTTTGTTTTATTTTATTTTTATATAACCTACAATCCACTTACTAGGCGAACAGGACTAGTTAGGAGTTCTTATTACAATTATTCACGTTGGGAACGATCCCACGAGACCATTCGTGCGCCGACTAATTGTGAATAGAACAATGCATTGCTGAGCAAAATCAACTCTTAATATTTTCAATACAACGTTCTATTTCAAATGATAATTACCTGTAATTAAATCATACGGAAAATATTACATAATTGAATTGTGCATAATGAAAACTAAACTACGTTTTTCAATGAGTTTGATAATAGAGGTGGTCATTCGTATGATACTTTTAATATCTTTAAAATGTATGTTGTCCGTGTGGACGTATTGACTTTAGGGAATTATTTTTCTGTAATTTCTTATTAATATAATTATTAATTTACTTACGGTAGAACTCCAGTAACGGAGCTCGCGGGCGTAGGCACCTCCGCATTACCTAATACACTTGCCGCTTAATGGTAGTGTTCAGCAATATCGTGTTCCGGTCAGGTGGAAATGTACGGCCCTATAATTTCCGGCACAGAGGCCAGCACCTTAGGCCTCAGGACAGGTAACGCATATGCATTTTGACCTTGGTCTTTGCGTGAGTGTCTATAGGCTGCAGTCATCACTTAACATCAATGTGAACTGCATGCTTGTTTGCCACTTCCTTACATAAAAAAAAAGAAAAGACTTCGGCTGATTTCGGATCTGTAGAGCGTTATTTCTTTCGCACCACCTATGTGACGTTTGTCGACCATTTTGATCAAGTTTCGACCAATGACGACCCGGTTAGTCCAGCGGTGTGAAACCACCGTTTGATTTGAAGGGTCGCGGGTTCGATCCCCGCACCGGGACAAATATTTGTATGGCCTAAAGATATTTGTTTCGGGTCTGGGTGTGTGTGTATGAGTTGTGTGTGTACAACGGCACCCACGACACAGGTTATACCTAGTGTAAGGCTGTGAGTGTAAGCGTATTAAAAAAAAAAATACCGGACGATCAGTGCTTATGCATGCAGTGTGCAACAGAGACAACGCTCTACGAAGTCGAAACTAGCCGATTGTCTCTTTACTTAGCTCGTAAAACTTTACCTTATTGATGTCAGACTTCTCCTGATAACTTACTTCCTATTACGTTCGTGCTGCCATCCTTATAGCATTAACAAGTTACGGACAATTTTATTGTTTGAATCTACTATGCTAATTCAATCATTGCCCGGCACGTAAATTGTGTTTATTTACATTGCAATGGTATTTTATATCGAATATAAGAATTCTAACACTGAGCCGCCAAATTGTAGTGTTCAGCAATAACGTCACACCGCGGACACTCCGCCAAAATTCCATACAAACGCTTAATTTGGTCTCTATTACACATACATCAATCAGTGACGTGTACTTACACGTGCACCTGTGTGCGTAGCACGTGGAGAATACCAAATGTGGGCCATAAGAGGGGAGGAGGTTGGGTGCGGCGGGGTAATCGGGCGGGACGTCGGAGTGTCCATTCCGTACGTAGTATTAATACATATTCTCTGGTATCGTGGTACGGTTAGATGCTAATATAATGGACCCTAAGAACTATCTAACCTAACGAGTATATAGAAATAATGTCGAATGAGCGAATGACTAAACCATAGAGCCGACGATATGATACATAAGAATGACTCTTTTTCTTTTCTTTTTACTCTTTGTTATCAGTTTGTAAAGGGGAAAAGAGACATTCTACTGATATACTTTTACATTAGTTTATTACATTTAGTTTTATCTTGTGATATTCTTGACTTTACATATATTTTTTATCTTGTTTGACATGTATATCAATTGTTATTCGCTTTAATTTATTTTGTTTGTTTTTGACGTGTCATATGAGGTGCCTGTCACCCTAAATGAATAAATGAGTTTCTGATTCTGATTCTAAGCAACACCGGAGGGGAGTAGCCATATGCAGGCTTTCCCCTCTGTCAAAGTACAAGCCAAAATGGGCCTATACCTGTCGCCTAGATGTTTAAATGTGTGCATGAAATTGTTTCTGTATATTGTTAAAGCCAAGGTGTGAGTTTCGTAGTAATAGACGATTTTTGTAGTGTGCGTGTGTGTCGCACGCATTTCCCCCCGCCAAAAATGACTGTTTGCATCGGTAATAAACGCTATAGCTACTCCCCTCCGGTCCGCCGTGGCCGGTGCCCGTGTTGCTCTATGGACTAAACAGATATGCAATGCGAATGTGGATGGTTGCAGAGGTCCAGGAAGACCAAGATTGACCTACCATGAGCGATAGGACGAGCATTGGCTGAGGGTTGAGTCAAAAGTCTTAAAAATCGGCGTGCATGTATGAAAAGAATGATGAAGGTGGAAGAAGCTCGGGAGGTAGATATGTCAGGACCGGGCTCCACACCCTCTGCCTATCCCGTAAGGAACTTGTCGTGAAGAAACATATAAAGAACTATAACAGATTTTTTTGTATGTAATGGAAATGCCAAACAAGCATGCATTTCACATTAATGTTAAGTGATGACTACAGCCTATAGACACCCACACAAAGACCAAGGTCAAAATGCAGATGCGTTACCACTCCTGAGGCCTAAGGTGTTATGCCTCTGTGCCGGAAATTACAGGGCCGTACATTACCACCTGACCGGAACACGATAGTGCTGAACACTACCATTTAGCGGCAAGTATATTAGGTGATGCGGTGGTGCCTACGCCCGCGAGCTCAGCCACTGGAGCCCTACCACCAGTAAATATACATGTAAGATACCTATTAGAGGTGGCAAGTGGCAACGCATCAGGATTTTGACTTATGGTCTTTGTATAGGTGTCTTTAGGCTACAGTCATCACCTTACATCAATGTAAACTGCATGCCTGTTTAACACCTTCATTACATTAAAAAAACTAGAATGATCTTTTAGTCTTCTCTTTATTTTTGGCACTTCCACAAACAAGCTACATCTACCAAAAGAAAAACAGCATCTATTATATCTTTCGCTTTTGAAAAGGCTTCACTCGGGTTCAAATTTTCGGCAGATAAGTGCATCGTCCGCAGGGCCAAGAGCCGGGAGGGCCTTCACCCCGGTGAAAGTACTAGTTCGATGGCATCTCTCTCATTTGGTTCATTCACTTCTGGAATGGATAAGGGTGGTGTGGAGAGGTTGTTGGTGTGTTTTTGTTATGAGGGTGTCATTAGCAGTGGTTTTCATGAACGACAAGAGAGGCATGAACAACGAATAAGTAAGGAAGAAGTCATAAAGACCGGCCAAGTGCGAGTCGGTCTCGAGCACGAATGGTTCCGTATATTATCTATAAAACACACTCTTTACACTATTTGCCTACCCGGTAAGGGACGTGGCGTGAAGACACACACACACACACACACACACACACACACACACACACACACACACACACAGACACACGCAGACACACAAACACACACACACACACACATCTATAAAACACGCCAAATGAGGTACTGCAGCCCCCTTGAATATTTATTTTATTTAAATTTAACTACCTATCTATTTTTCAAGTGAATACCTGTCCTGCTACTGTAATATGTGTTAAGTCTACGTATTACCGTTATTAATTAAAAAAAAAAACGTAACTTCGCGCCTGTAATCCCCGAAGGAGTAGGCAGAGGTAAATGCATGCATTTAAGCATACATGCAAACACCCACGATTCGCCGGTTACGTTTTGGCCCATGTAACAGGTGGTATTGTAACCGTTATTAATATCGGACAAAAAACCACGTTTGTTGTATGAAAGTCACCCCTTAATTTTTTTTTTTTTACTATTAATTGTTATTGTGGCAACAGAAACACATTATCTGTGAAAAGTTCATATCTCTAGATATCACACGGATGGACAGACGGACGGAAGTACGGACAGCGGAGTCTTATGTAATAGGGTCCCGTTTTCAACTTTCGGAACCTTGAAGATAAATTTCAATAATCCCTCGATCGACGCTACACGAAGCCCTTTTTTTTTATTTTTTTTCTTTAATTTCGATTTTCTCTCGCATGTGTTATTGCAAAATATAAAAATTACAACAGTTAACTTCACATTTAAATATACCACGATCATAGAAAATTTCACAAAAAAATAGTTCAAGCGTCTCCTAGCATCTCCTGCGCCGAATCTTCAAGGCTAGACTCGGAAGAAAGCTCAGAAAGCGACAGTGGAATTCACCGGCGCTTACGCATCCCCCCTCCGGGAGTGTAATGCCTTGGACCATTTTGGAAAACCGGGATTTATCGGTGCTATCGAGTCTTTTTTTTAATGTGAACTATGCTTAGGAGCGTTTTTTTTAATTCAAATTCAATTAGAGCTACCATTACTTAGTAAGAAAAGTTTCTTACGTAGTTCCTTTACATTTCTTTTGTAAAACATATCTTTTTAGGGTTCCGCACCTAAAAGGTAAAAATGAGACCCTGTTACTAAGCCTCCACTGTCTGTCCGTCGATCTGTATGTCACCAAACTGTATCTCATAAGCCGAGATAGGTAGAAAGCTGAAATTTACTGGTAGTAGAGCTCCAGGGTGATAATGTATGACCCTGTAATTTCCGGCACACAGGCATAACACATTAGGCATCAGGAGTGGTAACGCATCTGCATTTTGACCTTGGTGTTTGTGTGGGTGTCTATAGGCTGCAGTCATCACTTAACATCAATGTGAACTGCATGCTTGTATGCCATTCCAATATATAAAAAAATATATCTCAAATTATGGATTTCCGTTGCCAGAATATTAAATTGTATATTACCTTTCTTAATAAATAATTTAATCCTTGAAAAAACTTTTATTGTGAGTAACGGCCATTTTGAAAGTGATCCCACCCGATCCATCATCCTTAATGTTAACTTTCACCATTAAGGACCTGTTCTCAATTTTGACATTCAATATCAACCATAGAGCTACAAGGGCCACCGGCCGCGGACCGGAGGGGAGTAGCCATATGCAGGCTTTCCCCTCTGTCAAAGTACAAGCCCAAATGGGCTTATGCCTGTCGCCCAGATATTTAAATGTGTGCGTGAAATTGTTTATATATTTTGTTAAAGTCAAGGTGTGAGTTTCGTAGTAATAGACGATTTTTGTAGAGTGAGTGTGTGTCACACGTGTTTTCCCCCGCAAAAAATGACAGACTGTTTTGCATAGGTAATATACGCTATGGCTACTCCCCTCCGGTCTGCCGCGACCGGTAGGCCGAGTTACTCTATGATATCAATAATCGTTGCGGTTACCATCGGTTTTTAGGGTTCCGAATCTCAAAAGGAAAAAATCTAACCTTTAATAGATCACTCCTGGATCTGTCTGTCCGTCTGTTACAGCCAATTTTCTCCGAAAGTACTGGACCCAAATATGAAGGTGAAACAAAAATAGAACTTTAAACATAGGCCATTATTCATAAACGTATTTTAACTAAAGTGTTGCTTATCTCTCCTTTCTCCTTTTCTACCTTGCACATTTGACAATGCAACTGATAAAGACAAATTCTATAGCTAAAACGTATCTAATGTACGTTTATGAATAAGGGGGTTAGACTTCTTTTAGGGGATAAGCTAGGGAATAAAAAATATGTTTTTCCTATTATTAATCAGCCTATAGCCGTCCACTGCTGGACGTAAGTCTCTCCTTGAGCATACCAACTATTCCGATCCTGAGCAGCTCGTATCCGACCGACTCCAGACACTTTTCACATAAGTCGTCACTCCAACGCGCAACTCCCGCGAGCTCCAGTGACGGAGCTCGCGGGCGTAGGCACCACCGCATTACCTAATATACTTGCCGCTAAATGGTAGTGTTCAGCACTATCGTGTTCCGGTCAGGTGGTACGGCCCTGTAATTTCCGGCACAGAGGCATAAAACCTTAGGCCTCAGGAGTGGTAACGCATCTGCATTTTGACCTCGGTCTTTGTGTGGGTGTCTATAGGCTGCTCTACAGTCATCACTTAACATCAATGTGAACTGCATGCTAGTTTGTCACTTCCGTAACATAAAAAAAAGCGTTTCATGAAAAAAAACAACAGACAGTTGCATTCTAAGTAAGCCTTCTTATCAACTAAGTAATTAGATTTAGGGTTTGTGGTATAAAAAGTGTCAATAATAAGGTCAACGGACGTGCAGGTACACCCAAACGGTGTTGTGGGTATGGTCTATGAGTGCATTTTTTATTTAAATGGAAAACATACCAACAGCACACCGCGGATACTCCGCCAAAATTCCATACAACCGCTTAATTTGGTCTCTATTACACAGACACCAATCAGTAACGTGTATCTACATGTGCACCTGTGTGCATAGCACGTAGAAAACACCAACCGTCGTCCATAAGAGGAGGTTGGGTGAGGCGGGGAAATCAAGCGGAATGTCGAAGTGTCCATTCCATATCTACGTAGTATTACTACTAATCTCTGCCAACAGTTTACATTTTGTCCTCTTCAAGAAGGGTCACCGTGGGTGGGTGGGACGTGACTCACGTCACCCACCGCCCACTACTGAAGTCCACACAGCTCAGTTGGGAGAGCTGCTGGACTAGAAATCCCAGTGGTCGCGGGTTCAAACCCCGCCTGAAGTCAAAGTTTTCTTTAGAATTTCTTTACTTGTATGTGTTATTGCGTAAAATAAAATAAACGCAAATTCCGACGTACAAATTATTTGCTGTGTTGTCCTAGCCTATTTTTTTGACCCATCTGTAGTATAATAATAAGTCGGGTTTTCCTTCCTGACGCTATAACTCCAGAACGCAAGAACCGATTTCGACGGTTTTGCATTCGTTGGAAAGGACTTGGGCTCCGTGAGGTTTATAGCAAATTCAGAATTATAAAACGACATCCACTCGGGCGAAGCCGCGGGCAACAGCTAGTTTTTCATAGAATTTACTAAAAAGCACAATAACACCTAGAATTTAATAGTTATCTACTGAAATAAAATGTATGAAGAGAATGATGAAGGTAGACGAGGCACGAGACGTTTGTCAGAACCGGGATATCTGGCGCTCTACACTCTCTGCCTACCCCGTTAGGGACCTGGCGTGAAGATACATAATCTACTAAAATAAAATTCTACCATGTATGAAGCATGCGAGAACCTGCGAAAACTATCTACTGTATAATAATCTATATATATATTTAAAGGTATATAAATCTATTGCTGTTCGTTAGTCTCGCTTAAACTCGAGAACGGGTAAACCGATTTGGCTAACTTTGGTTTTGAATGATTTTTGAAAGTCCAGGGAATGTTTAAAACGTTAGAAAATATAAAAAAAATTAAGGGAAATAGTAAAAACCACAATTTCATTATCCCATACAAATAGTCCGTATCTATCAAACCTTTGACACATTATTTCATTCTGTTTTCAAGTTTGTTGGGTCAGCTAGTTATAAATATATTTTAATAATAATTACCCACCCATGTCATTATTTTATAGTAGCCCATAGTTGTTAATTCATCATTCCACGTTGCACTGCCGGTGTACATAGCACGTGCAAGGCCGGGTCATTGGCCGAATGCAGCCTCCAATGAAAAACTGTACCCATTTATCTGCTGAATCGGACTTGGCGAGAGGTTATGGGTAGGAGGAGTAGCTGAAAAAATGTATGACCCCGTAATAACTATCACAGAGGCAAAACGACTTAGACCTTTGGGGTGCTTAGTGACGGTAACTTTATTTCCTGTAAGAAACAGGCTTTGTGTGAATAGAATAGAATAGAATTGAATAGAAAATATTTTTATTTTGAATAGATCTTTACAGATATTTTCAAAACGTCAAGAAATCATAAAATACCTAGAGTGAATAACCATTACATATAGTAAAAGCAAAAACATATATTAATAGTAAATTCAAAATTAGAATTTTAACTACTTAGTTAAAACATAATAATCACAAAATTTTTCAATTCCTTCAAAGATGAAAAATGAAGAAAAAGTAAAACTTATTCGTCAAGATCAAAGTTATTCAGCAGAGTTCCAAGTGCAGTCACTGCTGAGAAGAACGCCGCTACCCAACAAACTCAGTAAGAGCTCTTATAAATGAGAGCTTAAATCTTGTACAGATTATCGTGAAAAAAAAAATGTCAACGTCCATAGCATAGATGCAAATAAACTACTATCTACTAAATGAGATGTAGCTCCAACAAACCAGAACAGACCAGTCCCCACCAACAGCACCCGTTCACGAGTATGACGCATGTGACAGCCATTGCCCTCCTCGACCATATTAGAGGGAAGTGAGCACCCGGAAGTGTGAATGATAGTATGGGTGTAAAAATGAAAAAAGGCATGCTCCGATGGTTCGGGCATATAGAAAGAATGTCGAATGAGCGAATGAATAAATAGATATACAATGCGAATGTGAATGTTTGCAGAGGCCCACGAAGACCAAGACTGACCTACCATGACTAAATAGGTCGAGTTCATTTTGATGGTGGGGTCAAAACTCTTAAGAATCGGCGTGCGTGTATGAAGAGAATGATGAAGGTAGATGAGGCACGGGAGGTGTGTCAGGACCGGGATATCTGGCGCGCCTACCCCGTTAGGGACCTGGCGTGAAAATATACATATACATATTCGAAGAAAATGGAATTTAATTGATTTTCAGAATAATCGCATAAGTTTGGCACGAAATGGCGTCAAAAGGGTCCTTCAGGGCTGGCAGCGCGTTGGCAACTGCCCTGGTGTTGCAAATGTTCATAGGCGACGGTGACCAGTATGACATTAGGTGGCCCATCTGCTTTTCTGTCAACCTTTTGATTTGACGTATAATCTTCTTCTATATATATATATATAATTCTCGTGTCACAATGTTAATGACCATACTCCTCCGCAACGGCTGGACCGATTCCCATGAAATTTTGTGTGCCTATTGGGTAGGTCTGAAAATCGGCCGACGTCTATTATTCATACCCGAAAATGATAAGGGTTGTCCACCGCTAACATTTATTTTCTTAACATTTTTTATTTGTAGCATTAAAAACACAAAATTTTCGCTCTTCTATTACCAATCCCTATTTTTTATAGCGGTATTAGTAACATAAGTAGGCGATACGAAGTTCGTCGGGACAGCTGGTAAAATATAAATTATCATATAATTGTTTTTATATTATTTCGCATTAACACATGCTTGTGAAAATATTTTTTTATTTTTAAAGAAAAATGGAAAGAAAAATTTGACTTCAGGCGAGACTCGAACTTACTTACTGGGAATCTAGTCCAGCCGCTCTTCCAATTGAGCTACTGAAGCCCTGCCCGATTTGTCAAATCACCTTCACATCTGTTGCATTGCTTTATGGTAGCAGCAGCGCCATCTATTACCAACTATGCTAGTTAGGCAACCAGTAGGTCCCAGTAGGTCACGAGTTCGAGTCTCGCCTGAAGTCAAATTTTTCTTACCATTTTTCTTTAAAAATAAAAAAAATATCATATAGTTATATATGTATACAGATATAATAAACAATTATGTTCCTAAGTGTGAATGAAATGTAGGTGGTCGACGAAATATGTGTTTAATAAGAAATCAACAAACAATCACTCCACGATTTCCATGAACTTGTGAATTGAGCATTGTCGGTGGTCAAATACTGCAGACGTCACAAAATACATTCAAGTTTTTATAATGAGTGCTGCGTTGACAAACAAAACGGCTTTCAATTTAATGTACTCATGGTAGAGCTACACTGATAGAGCTCTAGGGCCATTGGCCATTGACATGCTAGCGCTCAAATGGCAAGTCCAAGATTTATTTTTATGTGATGGTGGTGGCAAAAAATCTATCAGTTCACATGGATGTAAAGTGACGACTAAAGCTTTCAATTTAATGTACTCATGGTAGAGCTCCACTGAAGAGCTCGAGGGCGTAGACACCACCGCATTACCGACTATACTTGCCGCTAAATGGTAGTGTTCAGCACTGTTGTGTTCCGGTCAGTTGGTAATGTACGGCCCTGTAACTCCCGGCACAGAGGTAAAACACCTTAGGCCTCAGGGATGGCAGGCCTCAGGGATAGCAACTCGTCTGCATTTTGACCTCTGGTCTTTGTTTGGGTGTCTATAGGCTGCAGTCATCATCATCAATGTAAACTGCATGCTTGCTTGCCACTTTCATTAATAAAAAAATTGTTTCATTCGATAAACAGATGGGTGAAGGTCGTCACACCGCGGACACTCCGACAAAATTTAATACAAACGCTTAATTTGGTCTCTATTACACGGACATCAATCAGTTACGTGTATTTACACGTGCACCTGTGTGCGTAGCACGTAGAGAATACCAAACGTCTCCCATAAAAGGGGAGGAGGTTGGGTGAGGTGGGGAAATCGGGTGGGACGTCGAAGTGTCCATTCTATACGTAGTATTATTACGTATTAACGTATTACCTTTTAGGACTGATATCCGTGTCCCACCGAGTAGTTTCCAGTTGAAAACCAGCGTCGGCCTCCGGCTTGACATAATGCTGAGCTGATTTTGTGCAGTCGTGGGATCTTGGTTTTTATTTTCTACTTTAACAAGGTACTTTTTTATATCAGAGTTCTTTCCTTTTTTTTGGCACCCCTTTTTTAGTATTTCTTTTGTTTATTGTGTTACGTATTTTTATTTTAAGTGTTTGTTATTTTCGTTGTTTGTTTTCAATGTAGAACCTTATATCGGCTGCACCAATAAATGTTTTTTTTCTTTTTCTTTCTTTCTTGTATTCTCTGGCGTCGGTACGCGAGGAGTGACGGCGGGTTGTGAAGCAAGTCACTAACCCTGAAGTGCAGTTTTGGCGGGAAGCTTGAAGGATGCGTTTGGTACTCTTATTTTATTTCGTTTTCTTGGTGTATTTTTGAGTTATATTAAATAAAGTTGGTGGCATTTTGTTTGATATAGGCTTATTACAGTGCTCGTGTATAGTGAAATAGAATAACAGTGCGAAAACACGTTCTTTCGGGTTGCCTCCAAAACTTCATTGTAAATGTTCTGGTAAAGTAGCTATCGCTTTACTCGAATAACTGTGACTCTGATTGACCGACTGATAAATTGACTGACTGACTCTAACTTTTACGTTGCTTATAACGAATACGAAATATCGTTTTACCTGACACTGGCAATAGGCATAACAAGCGATGTCATTAAATTAAAAAAAAAAAAACACCCTTAAGTGACAACCACGACGACTCTATCAAGAGTGTAACGACCAAGAAGGAGAACCAAGAGTTTTGGCGGGAACCTTGAAAGAGGCTTATGGTGCTCTTATTTTATTTCACTTTCTTGGTGTATTTTTAAGTAAAGTTGGTGGCATTTTATATAGGTTTATTACAGTGCCCGTGTATAGTGAAATAGAATAACAGTGCGAAAACACGACTTTTCAGGTTGCCTCCAAAACTTCATTGTAAATGTTCTGGTAAAGTAGCCATCGCTTTACTCGAATAACTGTGACTCTGATTGACCGACTGATAAATTGACTGACTGACTCTAACTTTTACGTTGCTTATAACGAATACGAAATATCGTTTTACTTGACACTGGCAATAGGCATAACAAGCGATGTCATTAAATTAAAAAAAAAAACACCCTGAAGTGACAACCACGACGACTCTGTCAAGAGTGTAACGACTAAGAAGAAGAACCAAGAGTTTTGGCGGGAACCTTGAAAGAGACGTATGGTGCTCTTATTTTATTTCACTTTCTTGGTGTATTTTTAAGTAATATTGAATAAAGTTGGTGGCATTTTGTTTGATATAGGTTTATTACAGTGCCCGTGTATAGTGAAATAGAATAACAGTGCGAAAACACGACTTTTCAGGTTGCCTCCAAAACTACATTGTAAATGTTCTGGTAAAGTAGCCATCGCTTTACTCGAATAACTTGATTGTAACTCACTTGACTGACATATTATACTTGATAACATAAATACTTGATACTTACATATTATACTTGATGACTATATTTTACTAACTTTTACGCTGCTTATATAAATATGAAATATCGTTTTACTTGACACTGGCAATATGCGTAACAGCGATGCCATAATAACAAAAAAAAAAGAAGAACCAACTGTAAATACATCATCATTCGTTCTGTGACCATCATATAACCTGGCTTTTTTTTTAAAGAACGTGACCGTGTCAAGAATTCAATTTTCAATTGGAGTTTTTTGTGTCATCTATTGTGATACGTAATCACCAGATGGCGTTGTCTTAGTCTTGCTACAGGGTGTTACGTAACCGGCAACTAGACCGGAACGTTGTATACAGGTTGATTTTTAAATAATTATGTTAATATAATTACATTTAGATTAGATTATCATAGTTGAATAATATCGTGTTTTTTTATGTTAATGAAAGCTAGTGTAGGGGGTAGGCAGTTTAACGAATTATGTGCGTACAATAACGCAAATGGGTACAGAGCATTGTCATGCTGTCTTGTATGCCTAATTGTTATATTTTTACAGAAATTTAAAATGATTGTGTGTATGTATATTCATAGTTGTTATTATATAAATAAGATAGTAATTAATAACAATTGTATAAAATTGTATTCAGTAAAAATATTTGCAACATAATTCATTATACTTTACCTAGGTACTTTTTAAATACCTATAACGAAGGTGGCAAACAAACACGCAGTTCACATTGATGTTAAGTGATGACTGCCTATAGACACTCACATAAAGACCAGAGGTTAAAATGCAGATGCGTTGCCACTCCCAAGACCTTAGTTGTTATGTCTGTGTGATAGATATTACAGGGCCATACATTACCATTTAACCGAAACATGATAGTGCTGAACTGAGGCATAACAGCTTAGGTCTCGGAAGAGGCAGCTCACGTACTTAGATTGTAATCTTTGATTTTATGTACCATAGAAGTAGTTTCCGGGGATCCATAACCATTGCAAATTAGACTTTATCGCTACACAAATAAGGCACCGATGTCACACCGCGGACCCTTTGCCAAAATTCCATACAAACGCTTAATTTTGTTTCTATTACACAGACATCAATCAGTGACGTGTATTTTTTTTTTTTATTTTTTTATTTTATGGAAGTGGTTAACAAGCATGCAGTTCACATTGATGTTAAGTGATGACTGCAGCCTATAGACACCCACACAAAGACCAAGGTCAAAATGCAGATGCGTTACCACTCCTGAGGCCTAAGGTCTTATGCCTCTGTGCCGGAAATTACAGGGCCGTACATTACCACCTGACCGGAACACGATAGTGTTGAACACTACCATTTAGCGGCAAGTATATTAGGTAATGCGGTGGTGCCTACGCCCGCGAGCTCCGTCACTGGAGCTCTACCACCAGTGAAGAATTTACACGCGCACCTGTGTGCGTAGCACGTACAAAATACCAACCGTCGCCCATAAGAGGGGATGGGGTTGAGTGATGCGAACAAATCGGGCGGGACGTCGAAGTGTCCATTCTATACGTAGTATTATTACATATTCTTTGCCGATGTGATCTATCGGACATTTCTTCGATTGTACCAACTAAGTTTTTTATGTTCACTTACTATCAAAGTTCTTCACTGGTGGTAGAGCTCCAGTGACGGAGCTCGCGGGCGTAAGCACCACCGCATTATCTCATATACTTGCCGCTAAATGGTAGTGTTCAGGACTATCGTGTTCCGGTCAGGTGGTAATGTACGGCCCTGTAGTTTCCGGCACAGAGGCATAACACCTTAGGCCTCAGGAGTGGTAAGTGGTAACTCATCTGTATTTTAACATTGGTCTTTGTGTGGGTGTCTATAGGCTGCAGTCATCACTTAACAAAGTGAACTGTAGGTTGCACTTTTTTTGCTCTTCTTGTTTGTCACTTGCATGACAGAAAAAACTGTATGCCCATGTGGTGCGAGATTTTATGCGAATTCGATCGCGTAAGAGTGTGAAATTGAAGGAGCGTCATCTGTTCACCGCTAGATGACGCTCCATCAATTCTATACAAAACTGCGTTTACTCTTACGTGATCGCGATCGAAAATCGCGATCGGAAAACTCGCACTAGGCACTCTGATCTAGCCGTCTAGTCGTATAATAGTCAGTGGGGGGGCAAAGGCATCAGAGGCCCGGGCGGCCCTTGGAGGCCCTGAAATATAAGTTAAATTATGAAGCAAAAAAAAGCGCAAGCAAAAAAAATCTTCTATAACCTCTCTGCATCTGTGTGGCCTCTAAAATCTAAGAGATAAGAGATTCAAAAAACATCTAAAATACACACCCAAGTAAAACAAGCGAGCAAAACTATACAAGCCAAAAAAATAAAAACAAGCCCCATCCCGTGGTGCTCAGTCGCCCTTTGGGGGACACCCTCCCCCCTTGCAGCTCACAGTTGAAATTATAGGGCCGTACATTTCCACCTGAACATCAATGTGAACTGAGTGCCTAGTGCGAGATTTCCGATCGCGATTTTCGATCGCGATCGCGTAAGAGTAAACGCAGATTTGTATAGAAATAGAAATAGAAATAGAAATAGAAAATATTTTTATTTCGAATAGATCTTTACAGATACTTTCAAAACGTCAATAAATCATAAACTACCTAGAGCGAATAACCATTACATATAGTAAAAGCAAAATCATATATTAATAGTAAATTAAAAATTAAAATTTAAACTATTTGGTTAAAACATAATAATCATAAAATTTTTCAATTCCTTCAATGATAATAAATGAAGAAAAAGAAAAACTTATTCGTCAAGATCAATGTTATTCACTTAGCAGAGTTCCAAGTGCAGTCACTACTGAGAAGAACTCCGCTACCCAACAAACTCAGTAAGAGCTCTTTTAAATGAGAGCTTAAATCTAGTACAGATTATCGTGAAAAATCAAATATATGGAATCAAATGTATGGAATTAAAGGAGCGTCATCTATTCACGCAGATTTGTATGGAATTGAAGGAGCGCATAAAATATAAATTCGCATAAAATATCGCACTAGGCACTCTGCACGCATGTTACTATCATTGTATAAAAAAAAAACTGTTAACGTGTTTCTAAAATCAAGTCTTTTTATTTACATAAAAAGTCGATTCTCGAGAGCAACCTATATAACATTTGAACTGCAACCAGTTTTACGCAACGCGGGACTCGAACCAAGATCACTTCCCTGTTTATGTCACCGCGACCCACATTGCAATGGACCACTTTTCGGCGCAAAATCGTGATTACTTGTCGTTAAATGAAAATGATTCTTTAAAACGTTTGTTTATCGTTTTTAGGGTTCTGTAGTAAACAGGGAACCCTTATAGTTTCGCCATGTCCGTCCGTCTGTCTGTCTGTCTGTGTCCTGACAAAGTGGTAGAATAAAAACATGTTTTTTTTTAACCACCAGATGACCCCTCCCCTTCCCAAATCATTGAGAGGACTCCAGATCTCTCCAGGTAATTATGGTAAAAATAAAATAATGTAAAATAAGGTAATATATATAAAACAAGGGCTAAAAAGCACCAAAAAAAGAACCAAAAAAAATTAAAAACGAAACAAAAAATGATCACCTCTCAGCGAGTTTCCCTGCGTGCCACTATCCCCCCACATGGGAAGGAGGGACCTCGACCCTAGAACCATCCCCTTCCTCTGTTACGCTTCACGTTTGTACTGGTGGTAGAGCTCCAATGACGGAGCTCGTGGGCGTAGGCACCACCGCATTACCTAATATACTTGCCGCTAAACGGTAGTGTTCAGCACTATCGTGTTCCGGTCAGGTGATAATGTACGGCCCTGTAATATCCGGCACAGAGGCATAACACCTTAGGACTCAGAAGTGACAACGCATCTGCATTTTGAACTTTGATCATTGTGTCGGTGTCTATAGGCCGTAGTCCTCGCTTAACATCAACGTGAACTGCATGCTTGTTTGCCACTTCCATTACATAAAAAAAAACGTGCGGAGAGAGGGATAATGATTATTAGTAGTATGTATGTCATTGTCACTAAAGGTAACGACCGATATGGTTTCGCAAAGTTGAACGTTCTGGAAGCTATCGGTCAGCCAAGTTGATCGGTGAAAAGCCTTGAGTTAAGCATAAATGAACCCTGGTGAAGTATTGACGTTAGGAATCCCTTTTTTTTAGGGTGTTGTAGTAAACAAGGAACCCTTTTAGTTTCGCCATGTCCGTCTGTCTGTTTGTCCGTCCGTGGCTTAGCGCAAAAACGATTGGTGCTACAGACTTGAAATTCGACACAAGGACACACCTTAATCACGCCGACAAAGTGGTTGAATAAAAGGTTTATTCCGAAAACCATATAAAATAAAATTATTTAGGGTACCTCCCCTACATATACTTTTACATTAGTTTATTACATTTAGTTTTATCTTAGTGATATTCTTGACTTTACATATATTTTTTATCTTGTTTGACATGTATATCAATTGTTATTCGCTTTAATTTATTTTGTTTGTTTTTGACGTGTCTTAAGAGGTGCCTGTCACCCTAAATGAATAAATGAGTTTCTGATTCTGATTCTGATTCATGTTACGTTCGGATATTTTTTATTTTTCGACTGACGGACATATCGAAACCATAAGAGTTCCTTGTTTACTATGGACAAAATTGATTAAATTAGGCAGTCAATCTCCGCCATTGCACCATAACAGAGCAACACGGACCACCGGCCGCGGCGGACCAGACGGAAGTAGCCATAGCGTTTATTACCGATGCAAAACACTACAAAAATCGTATAATAATAATAATAATAATGGCAACCCATTATACGTCCCACTGCTGGGCACGAGTCTGGGTTCACTAACCCACCCACCTCCACCTTGAAAACATCCGACAGTGGGTTGGCCACTGCCAACCCACTGTCGGATGTTTTCAAACCGCCCATGAGGCCTCTGACAAGGTTTAACGACTGCTATCCATCGATAGCAACCGGGACCGACGGCTTAACGTGCCCTCCGAAGCACGGAAACGCGCATTTAATTTGCCACTAGCGGTCACCCATCACACTACCCGACCGCGCCCATAGTGCTTAACCGAGCAGATCGCTTACGATCTACACCAGCCGCTGGGCCATGCGCGCTTCATCGTATATTACTACGAAACTCACACCTTGATTTTAACAAAATATAGAAACAAATTCACGCCCGTATTTAAAAAATTGGGCGACAGGCATAGGCCCAGGGGCCCAGCCATAGGGGCTTGTACTTTGACAGAGGGGAAAGCCTGCATATGGCTACTCCCGCCGGTCCGCCGCGGCCGGTGGCCCGTGTTGCTCTATGCACCATAATATTACGTTTACAAGTCGCTTCATCAGCTAATCACTTTATGCACATATTTGCAATCGGCTATCTGTGTTTCACGGAAAATAAATGCAGATGTACGATAAAAAAAATGCAATGACTGATAAAAAATGCAAGTTTAATGCACTCGATCGAACGATTTCGAACTTTTTTTTATCTGTCAACGATTGTATGTTACAATTTAATATTATTAGTTTCTTGTGATAATTTATTATTTACTTGTGATCGCCCAATGGTCGAAATTCGACCACTACTTGATACTTGACTAGTTGTTGCCCGCGGCTCCGCCCGCGTGTAGGTCGTTTTTCGCGTAACCTGTGGAAACTCATCAAATCATCCCATGGCATGCTACAGGAACTCTTATTCGGGATAAAAAGGCCTATAATCTTAGTCAGCTAATGCCCTATCTGTATAACTAATTTCATCAAAATCCGTTCTGTAGTTTCGGGGTAATTGACGGACAAACATCCAAACAAAGAAACTTTCACATTTATAGTATTAGTGTGATGTGATAATGTGATTAACTAAGTTTGGATCCCATAACCATAGAGCAACGCGGTCCACCGGTCGCGGCCATAGAGCAACACCGGAGGGGAGTAGCCATATGCAGGCTTTCCCCTCTGTCAAAGTACAAGCCCAAATGGGCCTATACCTGTCGCCTAGATGTTTAAATGTGTGCGTGAAATTGTTTCTGTATTTTGTTAAAGTCAGGGTGTGAGTTTCGTAGTAATCGACGATTTTTGTAGTTCGTGTGTGTCGCACGCATTTCCCTCCGCAAAAAATGACAGACTGTTTTGCATCGGTAATACACGCTATGGCTACTCCTCTCCAAAACGCGACCAGTGGGCCGCGTTGCTCTATGGTCGCGGCGGACCGGAGGGGAGTTTGGGCTTGTATTTGACAGAGGGGAAAGCCTGCACGTGGCTACTCCCGTCCGGTGTTGCTCTATCTCTATAACCAACCTCTACGGTGAAACCATTTTACCATAAGCTGGTGTATGCAGCCAGTGGCCATCGACTTATAAGACGATAGCATGTCAAAAATATCAGTAAGAAATCAGGTGTGATTTTTTTCATAGCGATATTGCCACTTCTGATATTATAAAAAAAAGGTCAGGTGGTACGGCCCTGTAATTTCCGGAACAGAGGCATCACACCTTATTTATTTATTTATTTATTTAACTTTTACGCACACGAATAATAGGCACATAAGGCGGACTTAATGCAACCAGGGTATTATCAACCAGTCAACCTTCGGGTTGTGTTGAAATGGAAGAATAGGTGCTGAGAGGTTACAATATATCCATATTAAGTACGTAGAGAATAAATACATGATATATATAATAGGCCTCCCCCCAAAAAAAAGGGGAGGGACTCGTGCCCAGCAGTGGGATGTATAATGGGTTGCCATTATTATTATATATAATAAAATAAATAAGTAGAAAAATAAACTGAATTCATAAATTAATACACAACTATAAATAAATATATATAAATATATATATTTAAAAATATAAAAATATATAGATATATACAATGTACAAGTCATAAATGAAATTGTTTGTTTACTTTTAAATTACCAATCAAACATTAAATTGCAGATTTTAAAAAGAAGTCGCGAAGCTTACGTTTGAATGTAAATTTACTCGTGCTCCTTATGCCTCAGGAGTGGTAACGCATCTGCATTTTGGTCCACTTTGGTCTTTTTGTGGGTGTTTATAGACTGCAGTCATCACTTAACATCAATGTGAACTGCACGCTTGTTTGCCACTTCCATTACATAAAAAAAAGTCCGATTTGTTTTAAAATAGGGACAGTAGGTTAAATAAATCGGAACGCAGGGGTAAAAACGGGACAGTAAAAAGCAAGCCAATAAATTAATTCGATTTATCTAAATCCTCGGGACGCAATAATGATTGATCTTTAGACGAGTTATTCGTCATCTCGCACGGTAAAAATTCGCACTATCGGGCGACTTGGCACCTTTTGAATTTACCTAATATTTCTGTCGTCAATTCTCACACAAAGTACAGCCAGGTAAATAAATTTTAAATTAAATTTTAGAAACGACATTGCTACTTCTACTGACTAACTACTGTTGTTTTATTATATCTAATACAGATTTATACATAAAATTTAAAAAAATCGGTCGTACACTATATTGACAATCATTGTTAGTCTGTGCGTGTTGTACCGTCTCTACAATGGTGAGTGCTCTGCTGAACTGTTTGACATGGTGCCACCGTCTCTTTTCCTACATCGTACTACCCGCCGAAGAGAGAAGTTCCACCCACACCGACTGGACACTTGGCAGTGCTCAACGGTGCGGTTTTCACGTTCGTTCCTGCCCAGAGCGTGTAAATTGTGGAACGAACTTCCCTCTGAGGTGTTCCCTAGGTGCCACAATATGGGGTTCTTCTAAAATGGCGTCAAAAGAGTCCTTCAGGGCTGGCAGCGCGTTGGCAACTCCCTTGGTGTTGCAAATGTTCATAGGCGACGGTGACCACTTTCCATCAGGTGGCCCGTTTGCTTGTCTGTCAATCTTAAGACATCAAAAAAAAAAATGGTATCTTATATGAAGTAGCACGCTTTCAAGCTTATATAGTAACGAGCCAAATTCTTTTGTGATATTGTAGATTCTATTTCATATTGTTGATTGAGATGTAGGTAGGTACATACTAAAATTATGATATAATAATATTTAGTTTTATTTTTTAGACCAACCATAAAATATTAAATGATTTTTGTAGTTGACTGTACGTAACCTCACAATTTTATGGTCGGGCGAGTTGACCACAGAAATATTATTTAAATTTTGAGGTGCCAAGTCGCCCGATCGTGCGAATTATGGTCGTGCGAGATGACGAATAACCCCTTTAGACAGGCTTCTGTCTAGCAGTGGACGTCTTTCGGTTGAAGTAATGATGATGATTGATTTATTGGAACATTTAACGTCCCGATCAGGTCAGGTTCAGGTTCATCGGGATGTATCCCCAGGGCCCTGAAAGTCGGGACGTCCCGCGCAAATCGGGACACCTGCCAATACTACAACGGGATACCCGGTTGGTCCAGCGGTGTGAGTTGACCGTTTGATTCGAAGGGTTACGGGTTCGACCCCTGCACCGGGACAAATATTTGTAAGGCCTACAGATATTTGTTTCGGGGTTGTTTGTATACAACGGCATCCACGCCACAGGTTTATACCTACTGTGGGGCTGTGAGTATAAGCGTACTTTATTTATTTATTAAAGATATAGGTACGTTATAATGTCTCAAGTAGCGAATGCATTTCAGAGCAACATTCCACGCCGATGTCGCGGCAAATAGGTAGCTAGATTAGATAATAATCGTAGTGCCTAGTGCCTACGCTGATGGGCTTCCCCCACTGTCACCAAATCAACTATCTCAATTAAATGGAATACAGAGATAATATAAATTGAACTGTCGCCCATTCCAAAGCAAAATATTTTAAGACACTGACATTAATCATTCATGATGCTGAAATCATTTTTCCACAGACCAATCAGCCTTCCTAATGCATTTTTCAAAACTTAACATTTTTGAGTCTTCAAAGGTAGTGCCATCTAGTATTGAATAAATATCTTCGGCATATGTGCCGCTATCTATTCTTGAGCACTTAAACAATATCAAGCGCTCTTAGTTCAAATTAATTATTATAGATGGCAGTATAAGCGTGTTTTGAAGTGTAAATATTGAAATTAATAATATACAAAAAAAAATAATATATAAATATAGATACATGTATGCGTCTAAAATATGATAACTAGATATTAAAATAACATCAAATCTGTAGCAATTATGGAGAATCAAGTTATTTTTTTTTACACATTATGTGCTACCATCTAGTGTCGAATAGAGAAGCCATTACATACAAAGTACACGATTTTATGATTATTAGCGATAATAAAATATACCTACGACTTTGAATAAAACTAAACAAATTAATGAAATATATGCTCATAAAGTTTCATTATAAGATAACGCTATTCAGCTGATATAATATTAAAATAACCTACTGTGAACAATAACTTTACATTAGGAGTTGTAGTTTAAATAAAACTTCAATTTTTTCGCGCAGTTGTGTATTTTATTTTTCTTTTAAAAAAACCTTCACTGGACAATTACCAATCGAGTTTTGGCGGGAAGCTTGAAAGATGCGTGTGGTGCTCTTATTTTATTTCATTTTCTTGATGTATTTTTGAGTTTTATTAAATAAAGTTGGTGGCATTTTGTTTGATATAGGCTTATTACAGTGCTCGTGTATAGTGAAATAGAATAACAGTGCGAAAACACGTTCTTTCGGGTTGCCTCCAAAACTTCATTGTAAATGTTCTGGTAAAGTAGCCTTCGCTTTACTCGAATTATTGACTGTGACTCTGACTGACAGACTGATAAATTGACTGACTGACTCTGACTTTTACGTTGTTTATTACGAATACGAAATATCGTTTTACTTGACACTAGCAATATGCATAAAAAGCGATGCCATAAAAAAAAAAATACCAATCCTAACATTTTACTCACAACCAATCTAAAAAAAAAAAAATATAGTAATAAAAATGATATGTTTCCGCCCGGGATCGAACCGGGGGCCTTCTGCGTGTTAGGCAGATGTGATAACCGCTACACCACGGAAACCGATAGTATAAGTACCAAAATTTTTATAAGTTTCCTTAGTAATAATATTCTTATATCTATTCAGTTCACAGCGACCTGAGTGCCTAGTGCGAGATTTCCGATCGCGATCGCGTAAGAGTAAACGCAGATTTGTATGGAATTGAAGGAGCGTCATCGATTCACCGCTAGATGACGAAAATTGCGATCGGAAATCTCGCACTAGGCACTCTTCTGACCTGCTGACCCTGCTTTACCCCTTAGTTGCTATGTCTCTATGAAAGTTAAGGGCCATACTACCAAGAAAAAAAAATTGCTGAGGGAAAACATACACCATAATTTCACCATGTGAGTATTTTATATGCCATGGCGGCAATAGCGACACACAAAATAAAAAAAACTCAAAAAAAGATTTATTACTTAATAGGTATCTTTATTTTCGAATTTATTTTATAAGAATACTGTTTCTTATACAATTATAGTTACCTACTTACTTAATTAAGACTCAATTTGTGACTTCATACTTCTATATATACTTGCCTTACCTATTAATATACATATTATTATCTGTACATTTTACCCCGTTAAGAATCCGGCGTGAAGATACATAATAATATAAATAATATACAAAACATCCCAATAGTCAACTAATCTTGGAGAACTAGGACAACATACCTACTATTAAGTAGATTTTAATGGATTCCTTTTTGAAGTATTCAAAACATTTTCATTTTCTACTGGTGGTAGAGCTTCAGTGACGGAGCTCGCGCGCGTAGGCACCACCGCATTACCTAATATACTTGCCGCTAAATGGTAGTGTTCAGCACTATCGTGTTCCGGTCAGGTGGTAATGTACGGCCCTGTAAGTTCCGGCACAGAGGCATAACACCTTAGGCCTCAGGAGTGGTAACGCATCTGCATTTTGACCTTGGTTTTCATGTGGGTGTCTATAGGCTGCAGTCATCACTTAACATCAATGTGAACTGCATGCTTGTTTGCCACGCCCATTACATTAAAAAAAAAATTAAAAAAAAATCATTTAGCAACACAGCTCAAAAGTTTGAAGTCTCTTCCGAACAGCTCTCCATCTCCGAGGGTCTGCGGCAGAGGCTGGTTCAGTGTCTCTGGGAGGAAAAGTGACGTAAACCCTGCTAATACACTCAGCACCCCCATTATTATCAGCGGTAATGATCTTGCGTAGTCGGCCTGGAAAAAAATTGCGGCGTTATTTTTCAAATTTCCGATTCAATGGACACAAACCGCTCCAATAGGTACATAGTATTTTTGAAATTTCTGTTTCGACCGGAATTTTTTGATGGTTCATTTCAAAATCTTAGAATTAATAACTTTATATGTTCGGTACTACGTCTATGGGCTATTCGCAGTTATATGTGGGAGGGACCCACACATAACTGCGAATTCGCATCGCATTGCAAATATCTGCGAGCTCGCACAAATCGGTACATCCCCTGCGATGTGGCGTCGTATCGCAGTTTTGTGTGGCCGCCCTATATCGAGAGTTTTCTCATTATTGATGATTCCTATTCTTTTGGCACTTAGGTAGGTACATCATTGAGTAGAATGGGATATTACCAGTCTACTCAATGATGTACCTACAACTACATACAAGACATGACGATGCCTTTAATAGGCCTCTTGTTGATTTAAGTTTAAATAAATAAATAATTATAATCTTAAGTAATTTTACAAATTATCACAACTCACACTAAAAAAACTACTAATGCCATGTATACTTAAATTAAGAAATTTATTTAATAATATTTGATAAGAATGTTACTACATACCTACTTACATTTTACTTTATATTTATAATCTACGACTTCATTTCACAAGATAATTACTTACTTTCATTTCATATTACTATTTCATAACAGATGGCGCTGACACGCATTCATATCAGTACGTTACTGAGCTCATATTTAATTTGACTATTCGCTCACAGATGGCGCTATTACAATAATTATTCGACTTGGATCAGCAGTCTGTGTTATCAACTTACCAAATGAACAATATACGGACAAGCCAGCAGCCCCAGTCCTGATATGAACGAAGCAGCTCCCATAGCTTGGGCCCTTATAACAGTTGGCAGTAATTCTCCAATCAACACGTAGAATACTGCGAAAGCGGCAGCCACGCAGAGACGTCCTAGCATTGCTAATGCTACTGTAACCCACGGCCACTCTGTAACAAGTTAAATGTAACATCACGGTGTTTGAAAGGAATAGCCAGACGTGTAGAAATATCCATAAGCGTAGAGAGGAGATGGCAAAATTGGTAAACGGCCCTGTAATTTCCGGCACCGGCACAATACCTTAGGCCTCAGAAGTGGTAACGCATCTGCATTTTGACCTCTGGTCTTTGTGTGGGTGCTTATAGGCTGCAGTCATCACTTAACATCAATGTGAACTGCATGCTTGTTTGCCACTTTCATTATATATAAAAAAAGGTTACCGAATGCGATCGGATAAACGATTATGACGAAACGCGGCGGTGGCGGGAGGGGTGATAGGGGAAATCCAAACTACGTAATAGGTTGGGGAAAAAGTCTTTTCGCATTATAGTATGTATGAACTTGTAATAAAATCTCTTTGGCTGTAGTATTTGTATCTGGCTGGTTTTGGTATCATTGAAAGTTAAAATTTTAAAGAACATAATTCCAAATTCAAATTAGGCAAATGTGTGATTTTCATTTGTTTTTCGTACTGTCAAGATGAGTGAATCTAATGAAGAAATTCGATACATTTTAAAATTTTACTACAATAAAGGTAAAAATGCAACGCAAGCCGCGAAAAAAAATTGCGATGTTTATGGACCTAGTGCAGTGTCTGTGAGAGTAGCACAAATTTGGTTTAAGCGTTTTCAATCCGGAAATTTTGATGTCAAAGATAAAATGGATGCCATTTTTAAAAAAGTGGAGCAAGATCGACATATCAGTAGTTACGACGTAGCTGAAGAACTGAGAATTGATCACAAAACAGTTTTGGCGCATTTGAAAAAAGCTAGGTACAAAAAAAAGCTCGATATTTGGGTACCTCACGAGCTCACTGAAAGAAACCTAATGAACCGTGTATTCATTTGTGATTCTTTATTACGACGTAATGAAACCGAATCATTTTTGAAGAAGCTGATAACTGGTGATGAAAAGTGTATCACGTACGACAAGAACGTGCGAAAAAGGTCGTGGTCAAAGGCCGGTCAGGCTTCACAGACTGTGGCGAAACCCGGGTTAACTCGCAATAAGGTGATGTTGTGTGTGTGGTGGGATTGGAAGGGCATTATTCATTATGAGCTATTACCACCAGGCAGGACTATCGATTCTGAACTCTACTGCGAACAACTGATGAGATTAAAGCAAGAAGTTGAGAGAAAGCGGCCGGAATTGATCAACAGAAGGGGTGTGGTGTTTCATCATGATAACGCTAGACCTCACAAATCTATAGCCACTCAGCAAAAATTAAGAGAGTTTGGCTGGGAGTATAGTCCTGACCTTGCACCTTCAGATTTCCACCTGTTTCGGTCTCTTCAGAATTCTTTATGCAATGTTAGGTTAACATCACGAGAGGACTGCCAAATCCACTTGTCGCAGTATTTTGATGAGAAGTCCCAAAATTTTTATAGCAATGGGATCATGTCCCTACCTACAAGATGGCAAAAGGTTATCCAACAAAATGGTACATACATACTTTAGTTCAATTTAAATAAACTATATTAAAAAATGTTTTGAATTATCTTAAAAAATGCGAAGAAACTTTTTCCCCAACCTAATATTTTAGTGTAGGAAAGGTAATTAATGAGATATGGTGCACGCCTGTCTTTTGTTTTAATTTTATGAATGTAAATCTTAACTTTTCGGGGATATTACAGACTATTACAGCTATTCCAAAAAGTTTCGTATTACCTTCTGGCACCAGTACGCAGCTGAGACAAGCCAGGCCACCCACACACATAAACACGCACAGCACCCAGCGCCGCCCAAACCTCTCCATGCAGCCCCACGCGAGGAAGTACGAAGGCAGTTCTACTGCACCACCTGAAATACCACTTTGAATCAACTTTTCTCATCATGCGACTGGTGGTATTATCAGAGAATATGTAATAATATTACGCACCTATAGAATGGACTCGATTCGTAGAAGAAACAAAGTAACCGACAGTGACAATGGGCAGGCCACATCGCTCGACGAACTGATAACCGATGGGTACGAAAGGTTCTCGAGTGGCGACCACGTGTAGGAAGACGCAGTACAGGACGCCCCCCCACGAGATGGACCGATGACCTAATCAAGGTTGCGGGGAGCCGTTGGATGCAGACCGACCAGAATAGGTCATTGTGGAAGTCTCTGGGGGAGGCTTATGTTCAGCAGTGGACGTCTACAGGCCGATGATGATGATGATAGAACAGACACTTCAACGTTCCGCCTGACTTCCCCTCTTGCAGCCCGCACCTCCCCTTGAGTACCGTGCCGGCAGCCTCATGCACTGAGGTTGCGAGTGGGCAACTGTGTGTGTGCGGGTAAAAACACGTCCTGATTGATGTCTGTGTAGTAAGTAACCAGAATAAGCGTTTGAGAGGTCTCAAGGGTGGTAAGGCATTTGCATTTTGACCTGTGGTTTTTGTGTAGACGTCTATATGCTGCAGTCATCACTTAACATCAATGTGAGCTGCATGGTTGTTTACCACCTTCCTGACATAAAAAATATGGTAAGTGAATGCTCTAGCCCATAAAGATTTATATGAAAACTAGATATTTCAATGTTAGAGGCGTTGCCGTAAATGAGGCTTAAGTTATGCCTTTATGCCTCTATGCCGGAAATCAAGGGGCCGAACTTTACCACCTGTCGAATACACGACACGACACCATCAGTAGTCCAATGTTGAACTTCAATGCTAGTTTAGTATGGATTGACTTAACTAGCCGTATTGATCTTAAACATATAAGAGATATACTAACCTATGAAAAAGGCTAAATAATCATCCACTCCCAAATTCGAAGTATTATAGCTCAAGCTATTATAAACTACACCTAAAGCAACCCAGACAAAAGTCAATATCAAAAACTTCTTTCGTATATTTGGATATCTGAAGACATCTAACGGAGAGGCTTTACAGTCTCCCTCAGAATTCTGATCGTCCATCTTTTTATTCTCCATTATATCTTCTTCTCCTTCTTCTTTTATAAAAAATCTGCTCACCAATTGCAATGATTTTCTTCTTAATGTTCCAACTGGTGACCTTGCAAATGAATCTGTCTGCGTTGCCTTCTGGTTTGAATCAAGGTTCAAATGTATTTCGTCTGCATTTTCTGACCTCACTTCTTCTTCTTTCAAATTCTCTTTTCTTCTACTTTTCTTGTTCACTATATCTGCTACTTCAAGAGCTATAATCCTTTCTAAACTCTCTCCTTTTTCCTCTTCAGAGATTTTAGTGAAGTCTGGTTTGAATGTTAGCATGTTACTTATTCTTCTATCTATAGATTCATCTTTTCCTAGAAATTCTGGACAGTGAGCTATATTTCCGTTGATATTAGGCAGCATCGTCACTTCTGCTTCTGCGTCTTCTTCTTTAATTTTTTTCTAAAATGTTATAAGCAGCTCATCAAAAATTTTGCTAAGCCAAGCGCGGTTAAAATTAAAATTCTGAAGTGAACTATTTAGTTTTTAATTAAATAGGTAGAGCTCCAGTGACGGAGCTCGCGGGCGTAGGCACCACCGCATTACCTAATATACTTGCCGCTAAATGGTAGTGTTCAGCACTATCGTGTTCCGGTCAGGTGGTTATGTACGGCCCTGTAATTTCCGGCTCTGGCATAACACCTTAGGCCTCAGGAGTGGTAACGCATCTGCATTTTGACCTTCGTCTTTCTCTGGGCTCTTGTCTATAGGCTGCAGTCATCACTTAACATCAATGTGAAATGCATGCTTGTTTACCAATTCCATAACATAAAAAAAAAGTTAAGCCTGGGTTGCACCAGATAATTGTTAAAGTTTAAGTTATTGTTAACATTTCACATCATTCTCTAACTTAAGGAAATCTGTTAAAGTTAGAGTAGGATGCGAAATGTTAAAATAACTTTAACCTTAACAAATATCGTGGTGCAACCCAGGCTTAGTGATTGGTTTCATCACTTAAAACTAAGCGCTCTTAAACTTATGCATAATATAGACACATTTGTAAAAGTTGTTGTTGAATTCATTGTGAAAATAATGGCAATGACAAAAAATCGTGGCGTTTTGCGTATATTAAAAAAAAAATTAAAAAGGTAAAATGTGATGTAGCTTTGGAATAAAATTTTGAGAACTTCAAAAAACTAAACTAGAAAACAGAGTCATTTGCAAGGTCACCAGTTGGAACATTTCCAAAAAATCATTGTAATTAAATATAATTGATTAAAAAAGTAAGTACCTATCTACTAAAATAAAAATAAAAACGTATCTACAAAATACTTTTTTATTCAGATTAAGGTGAAAATGCGTATTAAAATACTAAAAAAAATTGTAGAAGTTCCCAATAGATTTACCCTAAGAATTTTTTAAACTTTTTTGTGCCAAACAAAAGAAAGTGACTTACGTGCAGTTCCAGTAAAAACCCGCGAGATAGTTTGATCCCATTCTTTTTTGCTAAGTTTCGCAAAACCTTCTCGGCATCAGCTATACGACCTCTACCCACAAGCCATCGAGGTGATTCAGGAATAAGCCAGTAGTAGCTGGAAAAAAAGAGTAATTTTTGATGAATCATAAAGAGTAATTTTTGATGAATCACCTATCTGTCTGATTCACTGCTGGTATTATGTTGCAGTCTTGTGATTTAAGTATTATATATTATTATTTAATTAAAGTTTGTAAAACGAGTTCCTTTTGAAACTGTTTGTAAGTGCAGTATAAGATTAAAAAAAATAGTTTTGGGTTGTATTAAAAAACAAATTCTAAATATATCGTAAAAAAATAATAAAATATTACCCATATAGCAAAATGAAGGGTAAACTGGTCGCCAACGACAGATAGAACCAATCTCGGAGCATGAAGGCTAGAAGAGCTAGGGCACACATGCCACTGGCGAATAGCATTCCCACAACGATACCTGAAAGTATTAAATTAAGGCTTAGGCATCTTACTAAATTAAATAAAATATTGTTGGACTCTTGTCCATAAATCTCACTAAGCAAAGAACTGAATAACATACCAGCATAAGTCCTCCTATTCGGGGGCATCAGTTCTAAGGCTAATATGAAAGGCAGCTGGTACAATGCCGGGAAGAACAATCCTCCAGCAACCCTCAGTGCGGAGTAGCTCCAATAAGACCCTGGAAAAGACGCTGCAATCGCCAAGGGGACCTCCAGGAATATCATCAGTAAAATTGTGGGACGTCGACCATACCTGAGAAAAGGAAAAAATTACATAAATAAAGGAAATCATATTTCAAGATACCCCAAAGCGGTAGGTATAAGAAGTATATGGATACCTTAATACCCACGATTCCAACCATCATCAAATGGAGGAGAATCCTTCCACCTATGCAATCAGTCAACCGAACAATGGCGGTCAAACCATTCCAAGGGGCGGTAGTGCAACAAGCAACAACGCAAGATGGGCAGGAGCGTACAGCGATAAAACTACCGCCACTGCAATCGACAATTCGTATGCCAAGCGTCGCAATTAAGGCATATCCCCCTTCAGCTGATATGATGATTTCAAAGAAAGAAAAACGAATACAAATGCGATTTTCTCTTACCTATCAGACATCCAGCCAAAGAATAGGTTGCCGAAGATAGAACCGACCCAGAAGAGAGTATTGCTCGTTCTGGGCAACCATTCTTTGTCGCACACCAACGAGAACTGTAAAAACAAAAATACCACACATAGTATTGCAATATGGAAAGCTCACATATCAACATACCTATTATCTAACACTGAAAGAATTTCGCAAATCGGACCTGTAGTTCCTGAAATTGGCCCGTTCAAGCAAATAAACAAACAAACTCTTCAGCTTTATAATATTTAGTATCGATACAAGTATTGGTATTTTAACAAGAACCTTTGTCTAAGAATATGGATATTTTAAGTGGCGGCGCATTTGTCGGGTCTTGGGGTATTGTCTTGGAAACTTACCTCTGTCACCAAAGTCCTTCTATAATGATCACTCCTGAACTTCCATCCGTGGGCGCATGGCGTAGCCTTTGTATTTCTCGCTGCTCGTACCGCTTCTTCCACCCTAGATATCTAATTGAAATAATTGGATTAATAAACATAAATTTAATAATGGTCACGGAACGCGAGACTGCCGCTCACTAATACGAGAAATCTTCTATTAGTGCAATCAGTCAACCGAACAATGGCGATCAAACCATTGCAATAGGCTCTTTTTATGTCAAAGGATTCACAGACAATCAGACGGGCCACCTGATGGAAAGTAGTCACCGTCGCCTATGAACATTTGCAACACGAACGTCAACGCGCTGCCAGCCGTGAAGGATTTTTTAAGAACCTTTTATTGTAGCACCGAGGGAACACCTCAGAGGGAAGTTCATTCCACAATTTACACGTTCTGGGGAAAAACGATCGTGAGAACCGCACCGTTGAACACTGCCAGGTGTCCAGTCGGTGAGAGTGGAACTTCTCTCTTCGGCGGCTAGTACGGTGTAGGAAAAAAACGGTGGCACTATGTCGAACAGTTCAGCAGACACTCTCCATTGTAGAGACGGCATAAAACGCATAGACTCCCAATATCTCTGCGAAGGCTCAGATGTTCGAGCCTGTCAGTAAGTCCTGGGTTGGTGGGCTGCAGTAAATACAATGGGCAGCAGCGTCCGGCAATGAAATTGCCTCCACTGTGATCGTCAATCTGTAATCCAATTGTGGCGATTAAGGTATATTCTCCCCTAAGGACGCACAACATTGTTATCTTTGAGGAAATCTTTTGTTCAGCAATGGACGTCTTTCGGGTGAAGTGATTTATTTTTAATGTCCTCAGATTGACAGACAAGCGGATCACCCGATAGAAAGTGGTTACTGTCGCCTATGAATATTTGGAATACCAAAGGAACCAACGCGCTGCCAACCCTGAAGGACTCTTTTGACGCCACTTTGAAGAGTTACGCCAATATTGTAGCGCCGGAGGAACACCGCAGAGGAAAGTTTGTTCTACGTTTGCACGTTCTAGGTAAGAATGAACGTCTGAATCAGACAATTGAGCATTCCAAGCTGTGCGGGTGAAACTCCCCTCTTTGGCGGGTACGATGTAGGAATGGAGATGATAGCACCAAATCGAACAGTTCGTCATGATGTGCATTTTCTACCGCTTCTACATCCACTGAAGACGATATACAACGCACAGACATCCGATCTCTCTGCGCAGACTCAGATTTTCGAGTCTATCTGGGATTCCATGGTCGTTGACGATTCGAAAGGCAAGTTTTATATGTTGTATGTCCAGCGATTATATTTATATATTCTATTTTCCCTTCATCACTGCATTAATGTTGTGCACATTGGTATGGACATCTTTAGGGAAGGCTGTGTCCAGCAGTGAATGTGTTTCGGCTGGATTGTTGAGCTGTTGCAACACCTCCAGTATTCACAACTTGAAATGAATGTTAACTACTTAACTAACACAAAAAACTTACTTGCTTTTTACGCGCTTCATCTCCGTGAACAGGTATGAACTGTTGTGTTCTCACTGTTTTCAAAGTTCCACTTTCACGGATGATTTCTTGCCTGAAAATAAATTGTTGACCATTATGATGTAGCAGTCAATCGAACAAAGGCGGCAAAATCATTGCATCCTTATTGAAGGAATCTTAAATTACAGATGACAAACACATATTCTTCATTTCGTATTTTATCTTTCTTAATCATAAACTAATACGTACTAATACGTACGTAGGAGTAGTAGTATTGTACTAACTAATTCCACTACTACGCTGGAGGTCCTGGGTTCGGTTCCCGGGCTATCATATAACGGTTTGAAATCCTTTATCTCTGGTTCTACTGGGATTTTTCAATTTTCTGGTAGTTTCCTAGTACCTCAGAGTTTGGTATTGTCCGGATATGACAACAGGCTCGCCACCTGTTACATGGGCCAAAACGTAACCGGCGAATCGTGGGTGTTTGCATGTATGCTTGAATGCTTGCATTTACCTCTGCCTACCCCTTCGGGGATTATGGAAGTTACGTTATGTATAATCATAAACATTATAGGGTCGGGATGTGACGACTCCATCGCCCAATAGTGGAAGAAATTTCTTCGGCTGGAAGAGCATTCTTTCACTAGTTCAGTCAGTCAACCGAACAATGGCCGTTAAACCATTCCAATAGTGCGGTAGTAAAAATAACAACGCGGGATGGGCAGCAGCGTCCCTCAATAAACTACCGGCACTGCGATCGCCAATCCGCCTGCCAAGCGTGGCGATTTTGTCATGTTCTCCCCTAATGTCGCAACTATTAAGGGTGTTTTTGCAGAAGGTTTTCGGTTGGAGTGGATGATGATGATGAATGAAAAACATCAGGTCATCATGATAAACCAGAAGGTTGACAGAAGTTTACACATTCGTCGTGAATATGTAATAAGTTGTATTGGTATTTGCGGGGCGAAGACCTTTCAATGAAATATTGGGTAAGTGGTTGGCGTGAAGCCAATATAACGTGGACAGAATATACAAGATATTGTCATGATTTCCTGGTAAAAAGATTTTTTAACAGATGAGATCATCTCTTAGTTGACTGAATTGTAAAATTTTATTGAAGAAATAAATATTAATACCTACTCATTTTATTTAATGTAATAGAAGTGGCAAACAAGCATGCACCGAAACTTAGATGGCTAGATGGAGTAGAGCAGGACCTGAAAACGCTGGGCGTAAGGAATTGGAGGGAAAGAGCCAAAAACAGACCGGACTGGAAGAAAATTCTTAACCAGGCCAAGGCCCACCCTGGGCTGTAGCGCCTTAGATCATCATCAAACAAGCATGCAGTTCACATTGGTGTTAAGTGATGACTGCAGCAAAGAACAATGTCAAAATGCAGATGCGTGACTCCTGAGGCCTAAGGTGTTATTTTTTTTTATGTAATGGAAGTGGCAAACAAGCCTGCAGTTCACAGTTGATGTTAAGTGATGACTGCAGCTTATAGACAGACACCCACACAAAGACCAAGGTCAAAATGCAGATGCGTTACCACTCCTAAGGCCTAAGGTGTTATTCCTCTGTGCTGGAAATTACAGGGCCGTACATTGCCACCTGATCGGAACACGATAGTGCTGAACACTACCATTTAGCGGCAAGTATATTAGATAATGCGGTGGTGCCTACGCCCGCGAGCTCCGTCACTGGAGCTCTACCACCAGTACAATTGGTATATTTTCGTATTCCGCGGATACCGCTGCAAATATTTTCAAGGAGACAAAGCCTAATTCTACTAATTCTCGATCTGGGTATCAATCTTAGCATACTCAACATCACCATGCATACCACCGCCGAAACATCAACAGCACTACCACCACCACGGCCACCACCACAACCACCACCACTAACACAATCACCATCACCATAACCATCACCATCACCACCACCACCACCACCACCACCACCATCACCACCACTATCATCACCACAATAACAGCTGTCATTGGATCCTCAAAAAGTAGTAATTAAATAAACAAATTTAATATGTTTGTATACGTATGTATAGTATTTACTGTATTCCTCGACAAGGTATAGGCATATATTCAAGCGTACATTCAAACACTTACAATTCGCTGGTTATACATACTTTGTCCCATTAATGGGTGGTGAGCTTATTGACATTGCAAGGCAAGTTATCAAACTCCGAGGATGACCCTGAAAACTTCTTATATGTAGAAAAACTATCCCTCAACCCGGGAGTCAAACACATTAATTATAATAACAGGACCTCAACGTCATAGTAGAGGTTTCATCACTTCAGCCGAAAGACGTCCACTGCTGAACAAAGGCCTCCCCCAAAGAATGCCACAACGAACGGTCCTGGGCCGCCCTCATCCAAGGATTGCCCGCGACCTTCACCAGGTCGTCGGTCCACCTCGTGGGGTGCCTGCCTACACTTCGTCTTCCAGTACGCGGTCGCCACTCCAGAACTCTTCTGCCCCAGCCGTCAGTTCTGCGAGCTATGTGCCCTGCCCCCCCTGCCACTTGAGTTTCGCTATTCTGTGGGCTATGTCGGTGACTTTGGTTCTCATGCGGATCTCTCGTTTCTGATTCGATCACGCAGAGAAACTCCGAGCATAGCCCGCTCCATTGCTCTCTGAGTGACCTTGAGCCTTCTTATGAGGCCCATAGTGAGCCCACGTTTCAGTTCCGTATGTCATCACTTGCAACACATATTGGTCAAAGACTTTCTTCTTCTCTACTACTACAGAAGTAGAGGTTTGCTACCATTTTATTACTGAGCCATTTTGCGCATTTTGTTTCTATTATTTTACCTTTCTTCTACATAATCACTGAGTGCCGTGTATAAGATGCTAGGTTCCACCGCGTACTCCAAACAGCTTTCATATCCTTCATGCTTGCCTGGTACCGTCAGGGTACGTAGAATGTCATCTGGCAGGCCCAAGGGCTGAAGTTCCGGGGGTGGAGCGCACCAGTGCTCTGGCGTGGCATTTGTGAAAACCTGGGAATATATTAAAAAATATTTGAATTTTGATATTAAAAAAATGGTTTTGAGGCCCGTAGCCAAATGGAATAAACTTCACGGTATTAATCCCCGAAGGGGTAGGCAGAAGCTAAAGCATGCGTACGAGCATACATGCGTTCATAACGTTGCAGTTGAATCGAGGCTGGCGAGCCTGTCGTCATCTTCGGGAACAATAGCAAACTCCGAGGTTATGGGAAACTTCCAGAAAATGAAAAAAACCCAGAAAAACCGGAGATAAAGGAATTTGAATCGTTGTCTCTAATAGTCCTCGACGCGGGAATCAAACCCAGGTTCCCAGCGTAGTAGTAGTAACTTGCTACCACTAGGCTAATGAGGCAGTAATCATTTCATCAGAAAAAATTATTCATCATAATCAAAATCTAAGTTTTATTTTTTTATGAAATGGAAGTGGCAAACAAGCATGCAGTTCACATTGATGTTAATTGATGACTGCAGCCTATAGACACCCACACAAAGACCAAGGTCAAAATGCAGATGCGTTACCACTCCTGAGGCCTAAGGTGTTATGCCTCTGTGCCGGAAATTATAGGGCCGTACATTACCACCTGACCGGAACACGATAGTGCTGAACACTACCATTTAGCGGCAAGTATATTAGGTAATTGTGTGGTGCCTACGCCCCCGAGCTCCGCCACTGGAGCTCTACCACCAGTACAAAAGTTATTCACTTATATGTGTATACTTATATATATGTAGCACCAGCAGACCACAACAGATCAGTCCCCACCATCAGTACCCTTGTCTTAAATACTTCAGCACTGGTGATACTATTTTAAGCTCAATTCTGAATGTACGAATAGGAACGTTAGCGTAAGGAATCAATTTAAACTGTTCATACCTAAATGTAGAATTGAATTACATAAAAGGAATGCTTTTGTAAACGCCATAAGGGTTTTTAATAAATTACCCATTACGCTCAAGGAAATACGTTTACCACAATTTAAAAACAAACTGACTCAATGGCTACGACATAATTGTTTTTATGACTTAAATGAATACGTGACTTGGAAAGCAATATCCTAATTAATTGAATAATGTTTGATCTAATCATCTGACCTGAATTTTATTATTGACGTATCTAAAGTATTTTAATTACCCAATTCCGTTTACCTAATTAATGACATATTATTTATAAATTTTTTGATTAAGTAAAAAATATTTATAAATGTGCAACAGAATGATAATAAGATATTAATAATAGTGACAAAGGTATGAAATGATGATATGACAATTTAATTCGATACAGATTATTATAATTAACATTAACTCTTAAATAAAATATTCATAATTTAATCTTTGACATACTTATGAAAAGGAATGCAATTTTAGTGATGACAATTTGCTGTTGTTCCTGATTTGATAATACATGTATTAGAGATTGTTAATTTAATTTTAATGTAACTAGAAATGTTTATAATATGTGTGAATTTCAATAGTTTAAGGATATGCATAATATTTTACACACCATTGTTATGGTAGAATGTTATAGTTTCCATTATTTTGTTACCACCTGTAGCCACTACATTCTAGTAAATAAATGATTTATGATTTATGATTTATGATGGTCATGTAGTTTACAGGCCACACAATAGCATGTATGCCAACAAGATGCATTTGCATTAATTTCAAAAGGATGCACTCATTGCTTTAAGTAGGTCTCTGAAACTAGGGTTATAACGACAAATCGAAAAACGAATAATATCGAAATTTAATTATGAATATTTTATTCCAATTCCAATTTTACTTTTAGTAGAGTTTCAGTGTAGGAGATCGAAGGGGTAAACACTATCGCATTACCTAATTTATCTGCCGCCAAATAGTAGTGTTCAGGACTATCGTGTTCTGGTTAGATAGTGATGTATGGCCCCCTAATAACTAATCACAGAGACATAACAACTTAGGTTTCACCATCACCACCACTACCACCACCACGACCACGAACAGTTGTCACATGTCCTGACGCAAGTTTGACATTTCTTATCCATTACAAAAAAATCAAGGCGCCGCTAAAAAGAAGTGTTTACTTCAAAAATACAATTTACTCTCTTATTTAAAAGAGTAACGCTCATAAACACTGCCGAATAAAATAAAATGTTTTTTTTGTTGAAATTTCCCAGCTGACAGCATGACATTTCGAAATAAATCATCACGTTTCAACGAAGTTGACGTGTTGGCAAAGAGCCCCTGTCTTTCACGAAGTGTGTAATTTAGCAATAACCTGATCCCTATTTACTGCCGTCAACCATAATGATGCGAGATCTAATTCTCCTGGTGAAAAAATTCCGGATCATCAATAAACATAGTTTTCATGTCGCGAACGTAGAAAACTTTCTTACTGGGCCTAATGCAAGTATTTGCATTGTAACTACGAATATGTATTTTGACTAGTTATGCGTCGTTCGCGATTGAACGAATCGTAGGAACCGGGTCTTCAATCTGCGCGATCTATTGCTTCGTTACGTTAAAAATGACCCGTTCGTTCGATGATCCGTCATAGTATCGCAGGTCGCGGCGAACTGAGTGATTTAGACAAACGGAGCTCAAACAGTGACATTTATCGAATTTTCCAGCGGTGTGAGACGACCGTTGAATTCAATCCACTCATTGGTACAAATATTTCTATGGCCTACTGATATTTGTTTCGAGTCTGGGTGTTTGTATATGTGTTGAGTGTGTACAACGGTACACACGATACAGTTTATACCTAGTGTGAGGCTGTGAGTGTAATTCTATTAATTTATATCATTATATTATCCGAAGAGGTAGGCAGAGGTAAATGTATGCATTCATGGATATGTGCATGAGCTAAAACGTAAACCACAATTATCTATATTGATCGATCTTTCTTACTGATTCAATTGAACTACTGAGCTATTACGAGGAACAGGTCCATTTCATAGAACCAAATTTAGTAGTTAGTTAGTTTTCGAGATATTTCGATTGCCCAACTTAACTAAGCTTAACTAGCCCCGCTCTACCCTACACATTAATGTTATGTGATGCCTGCAGTCTATAGTCAACTAGAGGTCATAAGTATGGCAACTCAATTCATATGAGTTGCCATACTTGTTAGGTAGGAACTCGTATATATCTCTGTGATAGTTATAAAGGTATAACGGAGCCATTCATTACCATCTAACCGGAACACGATACTATTTAACTCTACCATTTGGCGGCAAATAGATGTGGTAATGCAGTGATGCCTATGCTCTCGAGTCCCGGCACTTGAACTCTACCTCTATCTATTTTCCATAAAAAAAGGTAAAATAGAATGAACTTCTATTGGTAATGGAGCCATACCTGTGAGAAGACGAGAAAAGACGTGGGTATAGCAGCCAAGCCGCATAGCAAGTAGAAAAGCAAGATGTGCCAGGAACCGCCCCTGGTGGCCAGTTCTGCAGCCTCATCCAATTCTCTAGTCCAGGAAGTCATGGTCACCTGATTGACACTTGTATTGTGGTGAGAATTTCACTTTGTAAACACATTGTGTTTTGGTCTTTCGGATTTTTTGGTACATCACAACGTTTGGTCTTTATTGACTTTTCACATCACTATTTTTATGGTTCACACTTTTGTTTTTATTTACTTCTTATTTTTAGTATTTTATATCGTTAATTATTGTCATTCAATTTATTTTCTTTATATTGGTATACGACGAAGATATTTTTAATAACATATTACATTGTACACATAGGTACGCTTTTCTATTTTACACTATATTTATATTATATTTTATTAATAACTATTACTAAAGTTCACTAACTCTGTTTTAAATGAAATAAAAAACATACTTAACTTATGTAATTAAATAAAGTTTAAAAACAGTAATCCTTAAGATATTATTTTATAAGTAATAGTTTTACAACATTCGCCAAATCACGAAACATTTTCATAAAATTTTCGTAACAAAAATACGTGATTACCGCGCGGTATCAAAAAACAAACTGTACTAATTCCTGCGTTTGCGCATATAAGTGCGGGGAAATTGTTGACCCTTTCGTGGCGTGTATATTGTAACAGAACAGGTACCAATTTGTCTTGGTCGGTTTACAGTTTTTAAATAAGAAAGGCTCTGCGTAGGAGTTTTTATTGAGAGACTAGACTTGTTTTCACACATTGTAGTTTATAATTGATTATTTTAACCCTAGATGTAGAAAATGATCTGACACATCAGAGAATGGAGCTTTTTTATACAACGATGGTGACAAATAAGTATGCAGTTCACCTGGATGGTAAGGGAATACTACAGCCTATAGATATCTACAGAAAAGTCAAACTTCAAAACTCAGATGCTTTGTTCACCTTGAGGCCATAGTTGTTTTGCCTCTGGGGTAGTAATAAGGGTTATTCGCGGGGTCATAAATAATTATCTAACTCAAACACTACCATTTGGTGGTAGACTAAAAATACGAGTACAAGAATAAAAGAAAAGGTAGGTATAGAAAAAGGATTTTAGGTTGGTTTAAGAATACTTTTTTACTCTCTTCACCGATCGAATATACCTATTTGTATGTTCAAATGAAATGACATTTGTCAGTATACCCAAAACTCAAGAACGGCTAAACAGATTTGGTTAACTTTAGTTTTGTAATATTCGTAAAAGTCTAGCAAAAGTCTATGGTAAGAAAATATAAAGAAATTGTAAGGAAAATATGTAGTTAAAATAAAATTTTCTCGATAGATCGTACCTGATAAAATTCAATCTTTTGACACATTATTTAATTTTAAGTCGGTACAAAGTTCGCTAATGCAAATTTTATTGTAATAAAACTAGAATCATAAACTCTATTATCAAAATGGTCCATCTTCTATCACGATTGTACGGGACCAAGACAGACAAATCCGGATGTTTTAACTATAATTTACGAGCTCAGCTCAATTGACCCGTTATGTGCGGACCCTCGGGCGTCTTTAGACGTTTATGAGCAATCGAATGTAACAAAGGTATGTAACAAAATATACATGAATCCTAAAATACGGGGATGACTCAGTTTAGGATTCAATGCGTACATTCATCAAATATATTGTACATAACACTTATATTTTAACGTAACTTCACGCCTGTAATCTCCGAAGGGGTAGGTAGGCAGAGGATGCATTTATTTATGCATTCAAGCATACATGGAAACACCCACGACTCGCCGGTTAACGTTTTGGCCCACTTGTAGGTATTTTACAGTGAAATAAATATGTTTTACCTTTATCAGAATGCTTATAATACTTATTAAGCTACTCTTCTATTGTTCTGATTGTTTGTACTTTTATGCCAATAAATTATTCTTATTCCATTCTTATTCTTACATCCCAAATAGTTTTTTTTTTGGTTTCATTTAAAATCATCAGCTCGCGGGAAAAACATAGCAATTGATTTCAATAATAATTGTTCAATTGCCGCCGGCGGTCTCTCGAATCGAGACGGTTTATAAGTTTATTTAAGACTGTTTATCTGGTGGTAGAGCTCCAGTGACGGAGCTCGTTGGCGTAGGCAGCACTGCATTACAGTGTTCAGCACTATCGTGTTCCGGTCATCTGTAATTTCCGGCACAGAGGCATAACACCTTAAGCCTTAGGAGTGGCAACGCATCTGCATTTTGACTTCTGGTCATTGTATGGGTGTCTAGTAAGCTGCAGTCATCACTTAACATCAATGTGAACTGCATGCTTGTTTGCCACTTTTACAATATAAAAAAAAAGTGACAGACAGAACGGATTTGAGCTCGCATGTGTTACTGTCATATTAAATACAACAATATTATAACTTTGGTAATTGATGACCGAAAATGTCTGAAATCAAATCATTTGATTGTAGATTCAGTCGACAGAAATCCACTGCGGAAAAGCTTCTAGAAGGATGCCCACATCGAATCGTTCTGGGTCGCCCTCATCCAGCGATTGCCCGTGAGCTACACCAGAGAGTGTATTATGTATTTCAACCATCGATTTGAAAGCTTTTTTCTAAAGTTTTGCTATCATGTACGATGTACTATCATGTATGTATGTATCTTCACGCCAGGAAATAGGCAGAGATTGTAGAGCGTCAGATATCCCAAATGGGCCTATACCTGTCGCCTAGATGTTTAAATGCGTGCGTGAAATTGTTTCTGTATTTTGTTAAAGTCAAGGTGTGAGTTTCGTAGTAATAGACGATTTTTGTAGTGCACGTGTGTGTCGCACGTATTTCCCCCCGCAAAAAGTGACAGACTTTTTTATTTATTTTTTTAGGTCGGGCTTTGTGTAGGCGGCCTTTCTCGGGACGGCACTAGTCTACTAATCGGCGAGCGCAGAAGGCGCTCCGGCCTAAGCAAAAAAGTTAGCGCAACTGCCTAAGGGTGACCCATGCGGGTCCGTGCGGAGGGACATAAGAGACATATGCGATTATGGGCGGTGCAACTTTCGCTCTACTCCATTCGGTTGGTGATAACCGGAATGTCATCGGCCTCGCGGGGCCGTAGATAGGGTCGGGATCAGGGGCGGGCGCGGCGCGAAACGCGTCGGCGCGTTGTATTGTTGGCGGGGTGACACGACTGTTTTGCATCGGTAATAAATACTAATAAACGCTAAGGCTACTCCCCTCTAGTCCGCCGCGGCCGGTGGGCCGTGTTGCTCTATACCTACAAGTCGACGGTCCTACTAGTGACGTCCACCACTTGATCTCAAATGCTAATATTTAATTTTCGCGATATGTACTAAGCAGTATTTGCGCAATTCTTTATTTGCAATCATGTTAACCGAATTTTAGAACATATTCAATTATTGAAATAAAACTAGTTTTCGGATTTATCTCGCGTATATTAAACTAAAATGATAATTTAAAATCGAACCCGACGTTTCGGTCGCTTTTCAGCTGCCGTGGTCTCGGGCAGACTGAGGTGGTATTTGTCTGACAGTAGTTTGAAACCTAAGAACATACTATATTCAATTAGTTATTTACTGTTGAATAGATTTGCTCGTTTTATTATTATATATTTCATTCATTAATAATTTTACATTCAACAGACAAAGTACTTGGAGAGAATTAGTTGATGGTGAAGCTTCAGCTGAAAGACGTCCACAGCTGGAGCGATGTATGGCCCCGTAATAACTATTGCAGTTATCATTTGTCCGGATTAGTCCGGACATGTCCGAACTTCCAAACCGTCCGGCCTTACCTATTCTTTGTCCGGATTTTTTACTTAGATGGAATATGAGGAATAAAAGTTATATAATTATAATATAGGTATAGTATTTAATAAGTCCGACGACCTGGTGAAGGTCGCGGGAAATCGTTGGGGGAGGCCTTTGTCCAGCAGTGGACGTCTTTTGGCTGAAATGATGATGATGATGATTTAATAAGTCTCTAATCTTTATTAACTTCTAAATGATCTTGTATTAATCGTTGCGTCCACTTAACGCTTGTCGTATGTGGTTACCCCCGAGGGTTTCCGCCTTGTCGTTGGGGGGGGGCTCAGTACCCGGTGGTTGTCCTCACACCGGCGAAGCCAAGAGGAACGCAGAGAGGGGGCGGCGTTTAGCGTGGCTCTGCCCGCCACTCGCTGCTGTGGAGACGAGACGGCTGGGGAGGAGGTGTATGGGTATTTCGTTGGCCCTGTACCCTATTCCCAGCCGCCTAACGGTGGTCCCGCCGTCAGATGGGGACGTGGTGGGAAGACGGCTGGGGAAGAGGTATATGGGTATGTCATTGGCCCTGCACCCTATCCCCAGCCGCCTAGCGGTGGTCCCGCCGCTCGATAGGGACGTAGTGGGGCCGTGGGGGGGCGGACGAGGGAACCAAAATTTCTTCGACGCTACCCCAGGGCCGAACTGTGTGCCCCTGGACCTCTCCACCCGGGCGTCTTGGGACGCCTGGTGTTGTGAGTGGTCGGGGCAGGGACCTTCGGGCGCCCCCCCGAGGGTTTCCGCCTTGTCGTGGCGGGGGGGCTCAGTACCCGGTGGTTGGCCTCACACCGGAGAAGCCAAGAGGAACCCAGAGAGGGGGCGGCGTTTGGCGTGGCTCTGCCCGCATCTCGCTGCTGTGGTGAGGAGACGGCTGGGGAAGAGGTGTACGGGTGTGTCGTTGCCCTGCACCCTATCCCCAGCCGCCTAGCGGTTGTCCCGCCGTAAGATGGGGACGTGGTGGGGAGGCGGCTGGGGAAGAGGTGTATGGGTGTGTCGTTGCCCTGCACCCTATCCCCAGCCGCCTAGCGGTGGTCCCGCCGTCAGATAGGGACGTGGTGGGGCCGCGGGGGGGTGGTTGAAGGTCAGTTCATCACTGATATTCCCGCTCCCCCGGGGCCGGACTGTGTGCCCCTGGACTTCTCCACCCGGGCGTCTTGGGACGCCTGGCGATGTGAGTGGTCGGGGCAGGGATCTTCGGGCGCCGGACTAGGGGATGTCCGTCGCCCGAATGGAGAGGTCCCGGGCTGGCTGGCGTGCAAGTGTTCCGCAAGCCACTAGTGTTGGTTGGAGCCGAAAGGCTCCGAGGAGGGCTCGGCAACGAGCAGCCGCCGGTGGGGTCGCGGATGTGTGCGATAGCGTTCCCGTGACCCCGCCAGTGATGGCGGACGAGTCGGAACACCCAGGGGTTTTTAGTGGGTAGACGGATGCCTTTCCCGGAGTCCCACATAACCCACCCCTCTACCCAAGGGTGGGTATGCGTAACGCATTTTCCCCTGGTAAAAAAAAAAAAAAAAGGGACCTTCGGGCGACGGACTAGGGGAAGTTCATCGCCCGAATGGAAAGGTCCCGGGCTGGCTGTCGTGCAGGTGTTCCGCACGCCACTAGTAGTGGTTGGAGCCGAAAGGCTCCGAGGAGGGCTCGACAGGAGGGATCGAGCAGCCGCCGGTGGGGTCGCGGATGTATGCGATAGCGTTCCCGTGACCCCGCCACTGATGGCGGACGAGTCGGAACACCCAGGGGTTTTCAGTGGGTAGATGGATGTCCTTTCCCGGAGTACCATATAACCCACCCCTCTCCCCAAGGGTGGGTATGTCTAACGCATTTTCCCATGGTAAAAAAAAATGGTCGCATGTGGTGGTTTACAGCCTCACGGGCTAACCCGTATCTCCAACAACCCGCATTGGAGCAGCGTGGTGGAGTAAGCTAAAGGCCTCCCTTAATTTGCCACTAACAGTCACCCATCACACTCCCGACCGCACCCGTATCGCTTAACCGAGTAGAATCTCGCTTACGATCTACACCAGCCGCAGGGCCATGCGCGCTTCTGCGTGTATATTACAATGTAATTATTTGTATGAATGTATGAATATGATGTGTGAGAAATCGCAGGCGTGATGGCACGCTTCATTGACTTGTCTCGCATGCTTCAACGCTCACAATAACAAGGTGTTATGTTAAAGTAAGTTAAATATTTGTACTTGCAAAATAGGTTGAAATGACTGGCTGTATTCAAGAGACTTCTCAAGGTCCCTGTCTCTGTAGACCTATAAAATAATTTCGAATATATATCTGTGAGCTTCGAGAGTCTTTTTAGGGTCACCGCGTTGGTAGACATGGTAGTTGTACTATTTATTTTTCGCAATAACACATGCGAGTGAACTTTAGAAATTAAAGAAAAAACGGAAAGAAAAATTTGACTTCGGGCAGGAATCGAACTGCGACCTCAACTTAGTGGTAAAGCCGCTTTACCACTAAGCTTCGTGGGACTTCGGTAGCTTAGTGGTTTTTTTTATTTTTTTATTCACATTAATTAACAAAATGAAGCTTAAAATAAAAAGTACTGGTAAACCAAACATGAGGTTTGTATCAGTACTTGGTAAAGCGGCTGGCCTGGTTATCCTGAGGTCGCGGGTTCGATTCCTGCCCGAAATCAAATTTTTCTTTCAGTTTTTTCTTTAATTTCTAGACATGGTAGTCCTGAGGTAAGTGGTCCCTGTCTCTGTAGACCTATGAAATAATTAGAAATGTCTGTCTGCGAGCTTCGAGACTCTTTTCAGGGCCACAGCGTTGGTAGTCCTGAGGTAGGTGGCCCCTGTCTCTGTAGACCTATGAAATAATTTGAAATGTCTATCTGTGAGCTTCGAGAGATTTTTCAGAGTAATCGGGTTGGTAGTCCTGAGTGAAGGTTGTAAGCCATTTGATGGATAAGGACGGCCCGGGACCGTTAGTGGCAATCTTTGAAGGAGGCCTTTGTCAAGCACTGGACGTCTTTCGGCTAAAATGATGATAATGATGATTTGGTCCTGGCCTCTACAGTCCTGGCTACTCAGTTATATTTGTATATGGTCCACGACCTTCAGGTCACGTGCAACAAATCTCGAACAACCCACCTTCCTGGTGAACGTTGCGCAGCAAACAATTATGTGTAATTTGCATCTATTAACCAATAGAAATGCACGCGGAACAATTGATGCATTGTGACGATTCCGTCTTGTGGGGAAGTGCAGGGGTGGAACATCTCAGGCAATAAAGAAAAATAAATTATAGTAATACCACACCGCGGACACTGCGCCAAAATTCCATACAAACGCTTAATTTGGTCTCTATTACACAGACATCAATCAGTGACGTGTATTTACACGCGCACCTGTGTGCGTAGCACGTAGAGAATACCAAACGTCGAAACGAGGGGAGGAGGTTGGGTGAGGCAGGGAAATCGGGCGGGACGTCGAAGTGTCCATTCTATACGTGGTATTATTACATACTCGTATTCTCCGGTAAAACAGCAACTTTACTGGTGGTAGAGCTACATCGTCATCACTGGTCTTCGCGTGCACCATTCACGAGACGCGGATTTATCGGGGCCTTCCCCTCTACTGCAGCTTCTTCTGCCCGCGGCTGCAGGACGGCGTTTAGCACCCCCTTCTTGGGGGCTGTGGACTCGTCGACAAACGTAACATAGGTAAGGTGCGAAAGAGATAACTCTCTACAGACCCGAAATAGGTTAGTTCCAGCGGGGTGAGATGATCGTTTGATTCGAAGGGTCGCGGGTTCGATCCCCGCACCGGGACAAATATTTGTTTTGGGTCTAGGTGTTTATGTATGTATTGTATGAGTTCAGCGGCACCTACGAGACTGGTTTATACCGAGTGTGGGTCTGTAAATGTGTACGTATTTTAAAAAAAAAAATACTTCCTATTAAATGAAATAAATACAGAATGTATAGACAACCTTGCTCTAGTTTTAATCTGGTGACATATTGGCAATCAACGTACAATAAGCATGTATGATGTTCGTCCAACAGACAGACTTGCGTTGTTTGTTTTTTATGTAATTTAATTTTACTGGTGGAAGAGCTCCAGTGACGGAGCTCGCGGGCGATGGCACCCCCGCTTTATCTAATATACTTGCCGCTAAATGGTAGTGTTCAGCACTATCGTGTTCCGGTCAGGTGGTAATGTATGGCCTTGTAATTTCCGGCACAGAGGCATAACACCTAAGGCCTTAAGAGTGGTAACAAATCTGCATTTTGACCCCTTGGTCTTTGTGTGGGTGTCTATAGGCTGCAGTCATCACTTAACATCAATGTGAACTGCATGGTTGTATGCCACATCCGTTACATGTAAAAAAAAATCAAAACACCTTGCAAACTTTGTGTATATATCATAATTGTCAATTGATACGGCAAGAATAAAATAATGATCTATTTTTTGCAACATAATACGAGAAGGTAAATGTTCTTGAGATCACAAGACGGTTAAGTGCGAGTCGTATCGTGGAACGGACCCCGTTACTTGGTCCCATAGAGCAACACGGGCCACCGGCGGACCGGAGGGGAGTAGCCATAGCGTTTATTACCGATGCAAAACAGTCTGCCATTTTTTGCGGGGGACAAATTTGTACGACGAAAAATCGTCTATCACTAAGAAACTCACACCTTGACTTTAACAAAATACATACACAATTTCACACACACATTTAAACATCTAGGCGACAGCGCGAGTGCAGCGGCTTCTCAGAAACAATCTCGGATCAGTAGCTCAACCTCTAGTATACTATAACTGCGTTTCATTTAAATATTGTGTTAGTAGATTTCGGTCCATTTTGTATAAAATTGTGATATTCTTCATACTTCAGTAAATGGGCTGTTGACATGATATACAACATTTAACAGGAATAATGCACACTCTTAAACACCTCTATTTGAAAATCGAGTTATATTATATCGAGATATATCATAAGTCATGAACTAAAATAGCATGTTTAAGTATTTAATTATTTTTAATTTATTCAAAAATAAAAAAAAAAACATTAACTAACTATAATTTTAACTATAAGTAGGTACATATATTATATTAAATGCTGTTATATTTTATGCGATGCCCCTACGGGGTGTTACATGTATTAAGCTCATAAAAAAATAATTTTAAGACCTTATAATTTACCATGTAACAAGCAAAATAAATTGAATTGAATTGAATTGAACAAGTTGCCCCCAATTTGTACGAACAGTATGCACACCCTATGCATACTTACCCTACCTCTACTAACGACTCCACATAAAACACAAAAACACGTAAACTGCCGCAATGTGATGTACACTCGCTGGTAATAAGATTCCTTTTCACTATTTTATTTCTTAAATTATTATTAATAATAAAATGCACGTCTCTACGATTTCTAATAAACTTGTTAGGACCAGCATTTTATTTTGGATATACTTTAGTTCTCAGTCGTTTTCGTTTCTATTGACTGTTCACTAAATGGGTGACCATAATTTCCTTAAATGTAATTAATATTAATTTTGGGACAAAATGTTACCTATATCAAAAATGTCTATAATCGATTCGGTTATCGATTCTGAACAAACTAGTCTCGGGTTGTACATTCAATCCTGTTACACGTTGTATATGTACTCGTAGAATGACATGGACCCAATTACCTGCAACAAGTGATTCTATTCTATTATGTACGTAATTTATGATTTAATAAATAATTTAAACAGTAAACAAGAAAGGCTTTACCTTATTTAATTGCCTTTTACAAATTACTGTCAAGTTGTTAGTTTTTCCTGATATTTAATTGAACCCTAAAGAGAACCTTTAACGGTCCGTTGACAATGCGCAAACGCACCTTTCTGACGTCATCAGCGATCTGATGACGCACATCTATTTGCTAATCTTGAAAGCAATATTGATTATGACTCTAAGGCCTTGCAAATATTATCAGATTATGAGTATCTTAGTATACTAAAAGTAATAATAATTTTAAAAATATTGCAAAAAATAAATGATAAGGACAAATTCAAGGAATAATCAGAATCTGTATTATACCATTTTGAATTTTTTTAGAATATTTACTGTAGATAATTAAAAATCTACTTTACGGAAATAAAAATGCAACAATCATAGCAACAATCGTACTCGTTAGTCTCCTGACAATAATAATAATAGGTGGATAAAATTTAAGTTTTAACTTTTTATTCCGACGAGGTAAAACTTTTGAGATATTGGAAAATATTATTTAGGTTTTCAAGATAATTTTTAGAAGCAGTTTCACCTATACTTCTGTTATTGTAATTTTCCAGCGGTTACTCGAATGAATATCGTTAGGTGTATACAAATTTTTAGCACTAATGAATGCAACATCAAAATGACTAACAGCATTAATTAAAATAATAACATCTAACGACTACAAGTGTGCACTTAAAATAATTAAAATAAATATTGTTTTCGCACGTAGTATAGTGGAACACTCATTCAGTAATGTAAAAGGTCTAACCGGTAAACACAAGACAAAAGTATGAAACAATTAAAATGAAATCAATAATAATGTGAAATATTTGACAGTTGCAAATTTAATTGAAGCTCAAAATTGAAAAGTTCTGTATAGCACCAAATCGCTGACTTAAAACACGAAAAAGAAATAAGCCGAATAAAGAGTGCTTGTAAAACTATCAGACATATTGCTTTAACAGAGAAAGGTAACAAAGACCACTTGAAAGTTGATGAGCTCGGTAGCAAAATGTCTCTTAAAAACCACTATTTATTGAACAATTTAATCGACAAAGAAATGCATATCGCCTTGCTACCTCTAGATCTGATCAGGACTATGTATTGCCTTTCAAATTACAGTATTCGAGGTAACTTTATCAATGAGAGGGGATACTTGTACTATGTCTTTTCATTTATTGGAATTTTATTGTTTATTTACTCTCATTATGGCCACATTGAACAAGTATTTGATAATTTTGATTATTTAAATAAAACCATGGTCTTCGCCATCGTATTCAATATCATTCTCTACGGTATCGGTTTCATTTTATTTTTTATCAATAACATAATACATAAGACACGTAATGTTACCCTCATTATGAAACTTCAGAAGGTGCGTAATATTTTGAAACATGTTAAAGGTGGTAGTTTGAGGAGGATGACAATATTTAATTGGCTTACTTTCACAATGTTTTCATGTTCATTGATATCACTTATAAGTGCTAAGTCAATGGTTGACGATGGGAATATCTTCACTACAATTTATGTTCTCTCCTTGCTGTGTTTTGATGTGAACATCATATATGCACGGTACATTATGAAGCTGATGAATCTCATGCTTGTTCTTTGGATAAAGGAAGTAAAAATACATTCAGCAAGGAGACGATCGGAATGTGTTGTTCAAGAGAAACAAAGACAATTGTACTGGAAATTATTATTTGATGCCTATTTGGATATTTTGGATGCCTTCAACATATTTAAAATAATCTTTCAAATACCAGTAAGTGGCATAATAATATATATTTTTAAATTGAATTGGTTTAGTTTCTATCAAGAAACTTTAGAAATACATGTCGACAATAACGATAGCGAAAATTGATGAGACGTTTATAACATCGCAATGATTTGTATGAATGACATGATGCCAATCCAATCTATACAAATAAATAAAATTGGAGTGTCTGTTTGTAATATAAAAATAACCGCTTTTTACTAAATGCATATGTATGTATGTATGTATACACGGTACATATACCAAAATATTTTTTTTTACAATTTTTGTCTGTCTGTCTGTTTGTTCCCGCTAATCTCGGGAACGGTTGGACCGATTTTGACGGGACTTTCACTGGTAGATAGCTTATGTAATAAGGAGTAACTTAGGCTACTTTTATACTAGCTGCGCCCACGACTTCGTTCTGGTACATACTGAAAAATCATAAATTCTCACGGGGACGAAGTCGCGGTCACAGCTAGTTGAAAATATATTTTTTAATTTACAATACATTAAAAAGTATCTCAAATGATTATGGAATCAATAAAACTTTTCTATTTTTTAATATTTCAGGTTTTATTCAAGACAACAGACACATTCGTTCATTCACTTGTCTACACACAGGTTTTCATAGAGTTAGCCAAGTTGAACGTTTTGGACTTTAATAATGTAAGTTGCTTAATATTTCATTTTTAAAATTGTTATCAAAGTCACAATACAAAATTATTATTTACATAATATATATTTACAAAGATTTTTTTTTTTCAATGTAAGAAAGGTGGCAAACAAGCTTATAGCTCACATGGATGTTAAGTGATGACTGCAGCCTATAGCTATAGACGTCTACTCAAAAACCAAAGGCAAAATGCAGATGCGTTGCCACTCTTGAGACCTAAGTTGTTATGTCTCATTGATAGATATTACGAACATAAAAATAATGCTGATCTACCAATTGGTAGCAGATAGATTAGGTAATGTGCTGGTGCCTACGCCCTCGAGCTCCTGCTCTGGAACTCAATCTTATAGGCGCGCAGGGGAATAGCTAAGGGGAAAAAAATACACAAAAAAAAATTTAATAACAAAAATATCATAAAACAAAGAAAATGGGTTAGAAAACTCAAACAATAATAAAAAAAAGCAAAAAAGAAAAGTGTATGAAGCCTCCTTCAGCGAGTTCCCTTGCGTGCCAGCATCTCCCGTTTAGGACCACGCCCCTGACGCCTCGGGGGCAGATAGGCCCGGGGAAGGAGGACATTACTCAACCCCCGAACCATTCCCCCCTTCTGTTGAGCTTCACGCGCGGAGGGAGGGATGATGAATAAACAGTCAGAACTCAACCATCAGTTAATGCTGTCTACTAGTTAAACAGGCCTGGGATTCAATGCCTTTCTATTGGCGATTTTTATATAAGTTTTTTTATGTAATGAAAGTAGCAAACTCGCATGCAGTTCACATTGATGTTAACTGATGGCTGCGGCCTATAGACACCCACACAAAGAAACGTAACTTCACGCCTGTAATCCCCGAAGGGGTAGGCAGAGGTAAATGCATGCATTCAAGCATACATGCAAACACCCACGATCCGCCGGTTACGTATTGGCCCATGTAACAGGTGGCGAGCCTGTTGACATATCCGGGCACATTACCACACTTCGAGGTACTGAGAAATATCCAGAAAATGGAAAAATCCCAATAGAGGACCAGAGATAAAGGACTTTTAAACCATTATCTCTGATAACCTTTTATCCGGGAATCGAACCCAGGACCTCAGCGTAGTAGTATTGGCCTGCTACCACTAGGCTACCGAGGCAGTTACACAAAAAGAACAGAAGCCAAAATGCAGATGCGTTACCACTTCTGAGGCCTAAGGTGTTATGCCACTGTGCCGGAAATTACAGGGCCGTACATTACCACCTGCCCGGAGCACGATAGTGCTGAACACTACCATTTAGCGGCAAGTGTATTAGGTAATGCGATGGTGCCTACGCCCGGGAGCTCCATCATAGCTCTACCACCAGTAGATTATATGATCACATATATCAATAAGTGCTAAATAGCATAAGAACTTCTGAATCTAAATTTTCGACACATTAAAGCTTATCAATCTTTTACAGTTGGTTGGTAAAATAACACAGTTTTTTGTATTTATGTGGGTAGCAAAAAATCTTTATCTATTGTGTTGCCTGATAAAAGATTGTGAAATGTTCTATTTAACAATCATCGAAGCTGAGACGACAAGTATCACTGAATTGGGAAGCAGCGATTGTTCAAGTAAGAAGTTAAGCTTAAATATATTAAACTAGCTATTTATAGCGGGGTTTGCTCGCGTGGATATCGTTTTATGAAATTAGAGATCGGTTATAAAAACACTTAGAAATGAGAAGCGCGCCTGGCCCCGCGGCTGGTGTAGGTCGTAAGCGATCTACTTGGTTAAAATTGATACGGGCGCGATCGGATGTGTGATGGATGACCGCTAGTGACGAATTAAAATGCGCGTTTCCGTGCTTCGGAGGGCACGTTAAGCTGTCGGTCCCGGTTGCTATCGATAGATAGCAGTCGTTAAAACTTGTCGCAGGCCTTTTGGGCGGTTTGAAAACATCCGACAGCGGGTTTGCAGCAACTCGCATTGGAGCAGCGTTGTGGAGTAAGCTCCAGGCCTCCCCGCAAAAGGGGAGAGACTTGTGCCCAGCAGTGGGACGTATAATGGGTTGCCATTATTAATAAAAACACTATGTAACGGAATGGGGGCCGCCCACCTATCGTCATCTGTCGTCAATGTCATTGCTGTCAAATTTGCATATCGATTTGTAGCTCCTTTAAAAGCAGTAATGATAATTTGTTTGATGTTCTTGTTTCCGTAGGTGATAAACAAGCGATAATGGTAGATTATAAATTATTGTTATTTGGTTAAATTAAAAATGGACATGAAAATTTGACAGCAATGACGAAAGAAAAACCTGTGATAATGGTAAGCAACGGGGGAGGGGGTCGGTAGAGGTGTCAACCCCCAAAGCTCTCATCTCAATCTCACCAATTCCGGGGTCAAACTGCAAAATCGCAGCTACCAACTGATCTCTGTTTTACGTACGAGGTACTCTGTTCACCGGGAAAACAAGCATAGATAGGGGATAAGTTCGCTGACCCGACAATTACCCCTGCCTATTTTCTACGCAAAAGTCAGGTTCTCTGTATCTTTAAGTCTTATTTTTATAAAACAGAGTTATAAGTATCATATTTTGAAATTATTGTAAGTGTGAAGTTGTAATTGAACATATTATTAAAAGACCCTACTGAGTTTTGTTTTGTCAGGTTTTTTCTTACTAATGTGGGCCTTATAATTCTGCCAGCGAATGACAAAGAAATATTCTTTTGTTTAGTCTTATCTTGCCGTTTGTAAAAGAGAGTATGGAATATTCTGTTGATACCTATTTAAATTATTAAGTATTTTGTATCATTATTTATTTAATTTTGTTTACTTTTACATATTAGTCAACGTCATCAGTCACAGCAGTTGTTATTCGCTTTGACCTATTACAAGCAAAATCTATTATTTCCAAATGATTTAATACATTTTTGAGTTTATAAAAAGAATCATCCTGATAGTGGCTGAGATTAGATCGTTAAAGAAATATAATAATTTGAAGCAAAAATTCAGTTAGTGATAGCAAGGACAAAAATATACAAAAACAGAGTCGAACAGATAATCTTACTTTGAATTTTAGTCCCTAATATCTCGCTAGATGTGTGTCGAATGTGTATATTTTAATCAATTGTAATACGAAAAATGTAAATAATACTGACTTATCCAATATTTAATTACAGGGACACAAAAGGCATTTTCCAAGAATATTATCAGAATAAACCGAACGTACTTTCAGAAGATGACTGCGGCTGGAATGTTTGCTGTGGAGGCAGCTATGCCGCTTAGGCTTATACACTTAGTTGGCACTTACATCATTGTATTGCTGCAGTTTACCTTCTCATAATTTCTACATCTCTAGTACAAAACGACAGATTAAGGGCGGACACGCAAAACTGCGATTCGACGCCGGTGATGCATTCGTGCGAGCTTGCAGATTTTTGCGACACGACATTTTGCATTTTTTTGAAGCTTCTTATCCGAACAGAGCGCCAGCAACCGACCCCAATCGATCGTCCTAATATAAGATCTAACTGTTTCTAATTTCACCATAATGTCTTCTTAGACAGGGTCCAATAAATCCTTGTGCATCATCGACTTTAGAAACCTTTTCACCATTTAGGTCCCTTGACGACCCGGCTAGTCCAGCGGTGCGAAACCACCGTTTGATTCGAAGGGTCGCGGGTTCGATCCCCGCACCGGAACAAATATTTGTATGTGTTGTATGTGTACAACGGCACCCACGACACAGGTTTATACCTACTGTGGGGCTGTGAGTGTAAGGGTATTTTATATATTTATTTATAATCTTCTTCTTATAGTGCCTCTCCTGCCCCTCCTAGTAACCAGTGAAGGTTGGCCGTCAGTTCGGAAAATTTGTGTCTGCCTTTCGCGAGACGAAATAGTTCAGCGGCGCTGTTGATGCCGGTCCACTCGCGAATATTGCGCAGCCATAACTTTTTTCTTCGGCCAACTGATCTTTTTCCAGCGACTTTGCCCATCATAATAAATTGCAGCAGTTGGTATCTGTCATGTCCTTTAAAATAACATTAAATAAATGATTGGCACTTTTATTTCTCATTGTATCCAAATAAAAACAGTTTTCTGACAATGTGTCGTATTACGTTTCCATAATATTTTGAATCAACATGTACTTAACTAATGTTGATTCAATAAGTTGTAAGATTTGTTTAATTATCACACTAATATTTCGTATAAGTTAATGTGAAAGTTTCTTTGTTTGGATGTTTGTCCGTCAATCACACCGAAACTACTGTATGGATTTGAATGAAATTTGTTATACAGATAGGATATTAGCTGACTTACATTACAGAACATTTTTTATCCCGAAAAAATGTTCCTGTGGGATGCCATGGATTCCACAGGTTACGCGAAAAGCGACCTACACGTGGGCGAAGCCGCGGGTAACAGCTAGTTATTTCATAATTATCATAACTAATTGTCGTTAACAGATTGAAAATAATATTAATGTATGTATTAAATTAGGTGATTTTACAAAGAACGTAATTTTCAGCATCAAATCAATGTGAGAAATTAAATCCTTAAAATCAAACAAATTTCGAAATGAAATTATGAAATCAGATATCAGTCATATGTGGCGAATGTATATTAATAGTATTTTCAAATTTTTACTATTATAAGAATACATACGCCTGCAAGAGATTTATAATACGCCCTCGAGCTCCAACACTTGGAATTCCACCATCAGTAAAGTGGTAACACCTATTGGTAACCTAGGATTTTTCTACAATATTTAGGAGTTGTTAACCAAAGTGAAGCGCGCATGGCCCAGCGGCTGGTGTAGATCGTAAGCGATCTACTCGGTTAAGCACTACGGGCGCGGTCGGGTAGTGTGACGGGTGACCGCTAGTGGTAAATTGAAACGGCACGTTAAACCGTCGGTCCCGGTTGCTATCGATGGATAGCAGTCGTTAAACCTTGTCGGAGGCCTTATGGGGCGGTTTGAAAACATCCGACAGCGGGTTGGCCACTAACCCACCCACCTCCACCAATCCGCATTGGAGCTGCGTGGTGGAGTAAGCTCCAGACCTCCCCTCAAAAAAAGGGGAGAGACTCGTGCCCAGCAGTGGGATGTATAATGGGTTGCCATTATTATATCACTCATTTATTAATTATTATTATTATTGATATCATTATTATTATTATAACCAAAGTCACGTCAGTAAGTAAGTATTTTATACTTCGTAACTCCACGCCTGTAATCCCCGAAGGGGTAGGCAGAGGCAAATGCATGCATTCAAGCCTACATGCAAACACCCACTATTCGCCGGTTACGTTTTGGCCCATGTAACAGGTGGCGAGCCTGTTGACATCTCCGGGCACATGACCAAACTTCGAGGTACTGGGAAATTACCAGAAAATGGAAAAATCCCAATAGGACCAGAGATAAAGGACACCTTTATCTCTGATAACCCCCTACCCGGGAATCGAACCCAGGACCTCAGCGTAGTAGTATAATAATGGCAACCCATTATACGTCCCACTGCTGGGCACGAGTCTCTCCCCTTTTTTGGGGGGAGGCCTGGAGCTTACTCCACCACGCTGCTCCAATGCGGATTGATGGAGGTGGGTGGGTTAGTGGCCAACCCACTGTCGGATGTTTTCAAACCGCCCATTAGGCCTCCGACAAGGTTTAACAACTGCTATCCATCGATAGCAACCGGGACCGACGGCTTAACGTTCCCTCCGAAGCACGGAAACGCGCATTTAATTTGCCACTAGCGGTCACCCATCACACTACCCGACCGCGCCCGTAGTGCTTAACCGAGCAGATCGCTTACGATCTACACCAGCCGCTGGGCCATGCGCGCTTCGTAGTAGTAGTAGTGGATATATATATTACATATATATAGTATAAAATATAAGTGGGTAAATCGCTAGTTAAAGTAACCCGCACTGAAACTACCTCAGCAGTCCAGTGGTAGCAGACACTACATCCGGTGGCCCGCCTGCTTATCTGTCAACCTTATGACATGAAACAGCACTAAGTATAAGAATAAGGGTCATAACTCACTACAGCCACCCGGCACCCGACCAGCACCACCTCGTTTTACGGGTGAACGACGCGATGTTACTTGTGAACCACTCGCGGACTTAGCGCGGTCTAATTGGGAACAGCGAGTTGGTAATGCAAAGTTAACACAAGACAAGCCAGTGGTCACCGAGTGGTCCACTTGCCGTCCTGGACCGCTCGCCGCCCTCGCGTTGACGGCTTGCGGTCGAGGTGATACGGAGCGGAGTTGATGTAATGAGCGCAGACTGCTCGAGGCGGGCGCTGGTCGGATGCCGGGTGGCTCTAGTGAGCTATGATCCTTACTTTTTTTAATGTCATGGCAGTGGCAAACAAGCATGCAGTTCATATTGATGTTAAGTGATGACTGCAGCCTATAGACACCCACACAAAAACCAAAGTGAAAATGCAGATGCGCTGCCACTCCCGAGGCCCAAGGTGTTATGTCTCTGTGCCGGAAATTACAGGGTCGTACACCGTTCCGTAACTTACTTTTACTTGCCACAATTGATAATAAGCTAAATTTTCGACAACAGTATGTGATGTTACATTATCATAAACTTAATCAAAATGTAGTACGTTCTTCTCGAAATAATAACATGATTGATATTGAATACGTAGCGTTTCTGAACACCTTGCTTTTAATTCTTGTACAATCAATAAAATACAATTAGCGTGAGCATTGTGGTCTGGCTTAATCATATTATTGCTTTATGCATTACATGTAGGGGAGAAGAATTTTATTTTTCATGTTTTTATTCTACCACTTTGCCGGAAAAAGGTTTTTGACCAATGTGTGTTGCCAGTGATGACTTATGGGACAGAAACGTGGTCGCTCACTATGGGCCTCATAAGAAGGCTCAAGGTCACTCAGAGAGCAATGAAGAGAGCTATGCTTGGAGTTTCTCTGCGAGATAGAATCAGGAATGAGGAGATCTGCATGAGCACGAAAGTTACCGACATAGGTCACCGAATAGCGAGACTCAGTGGCGGTGGGCAGGGCAGTTCTCGAGTGGTGACCGCGAACCAGAAAACGAAGCGTAGGCAGGCCCCCCACAAGATGGACCGACGACCTGGTATATTTAAAAAACTGAAATTATGCGTAATAACAAATATGACAAATATATATATATTTTTTTAAACTGCCTCGGTAGCCTAGTGGTAGCAGGCCACTACTACTACGCTGAGGTCCTGGGTTCGATTCCCGGATAGGGGGTTATCAGAGATAATGGTGAAAAAGCCTTTATCTCTGGTTCTATTGGGACTTTTCCATTTTCTGGAAATTTCCCAGTACCTCAAAGTTTGGTAATGTGCCCGGAGATGTCAACAGGCTCGCCACCTGTTACATGGGCCAAAACGTAACCGGCGAATCGTGGGTGTTTGCATGTATGCTTGAATGCATGCATTTACCTCTGCCTACCCCTTCGGGGATTACAGGCGTGAAGTTACGTTTTTTTTTTGTTTTTAAATTACTAATAGGCCAAAGAATAATATGAATTACAAAATTATTACAAAAGCTTTTTAGGACAAAAAAGTAGTGGGTGAAAATATTGTTAGCGATAACAATATTATGCCAATTACGTGCGTGGCCGCCGGGTGGGAGTTTTTTTTTTTTTTATTTTATCGAAGTGACAAACAAGCATGCAGTTCACATTGATGTTAATTGATGACTGCAGCCTATAGACACAACACAAACACAGACACAAAGACCACGATCAAAATGCAGATGCGTTACCACTCCTGAGGCCTAAGGTGTTATGCCTCTGTGCCGGAAATTACAGGCCCGTACATTACCACCGGACCGGAACACGATAGTGCTGAACACTACCATTTAGCGGCAAGTATATTAGGTAATGCGGTGGTGCCTACGCCCGCGAGCTCCGTCACTGGAGTTCTACCACCAGTAAAAGTTTTAAAAAAGGCAATGCTTGTCCTTTTACAACTTAATTTAATTTATTAAGTAAAATTACAAAATAAAATAATTATTTCTAAGACTTAAGACTACTTGCTACGGCGATCGAGCAATCATTGTCCTTTCCACACTCTTCCTATGTCCCACGATAGACAGATTTGGATGTCAGCAGTTTATTGTTCCCACGGCTCGAATCCACGGTTCGCAGGGGATGATGTCATGCAGGTAGGTATCAAGTTAACAGGTATCCGTAGGTAACATGCCAAAAGATAATATGCAAATTCAATTATGCGAAACAATAATAGTCTAAAAAAAATTAGGCGAATGAAAAGGATCCCTGTGTCATCGGTTATAAATTGATTACATAGTAATATTGCGCAACCAATTAGAGTAGAAACGAAATGGAGTTCGATCAAGAGATTGTCAACAAAATTAATGATATTTGTTCCGCTCATACACTGAACACTCACTGAAGCATTGCGCTTTGGTGTGTGCTACGATAATGACAATGATACAATTAAGAAATGAGTTTTTGACCGAGAACTATGTTGATAAGCAAATCCAGGAGATAATTGCACCTTTAAACTTAATGCTGTACATATTTTTTTCTCCCAAATATCAGATTCGTGAAAACTTTATAACTTTTAATAGTTGGGGTGCGAATTTTATTTCATTTTGTGTTCAAGTTTTCTTCATATACATGAATTTTCTACGTTGTTTAACGAATATTCGTATATATTTCATCAGAAATAGTACGGTCGTGTTTGCAAACATCGTTTTTGATATCGTCATTTATATTTTCGGATACATCTCTTTTTTTATTTTTAACCTCTGCCTAAGTAAATGTAATATCCGCATGGTTTTGAATATTCAAAAAGTGTTTAGAGTACTTAAAATCACCAATCACAATCTAATAAGGAAATTTAACATCCGCACTTGGGTACAAATTACAGTACTTGTTATTGGTTATATTTCTTTTGTAACTTTTCATGTTAGTCATTGGAATTGGGCAGTTACTGAGAGTTTGACAATCATATTCTTGATGTTTTTCGATATACATATAATTTACGCTACTCGGATGTTAGGAGTAATAAGAATTCAGATAACACTGTGGATTGAGCAAGCAAAGGTATATCAAAAGAAGGAAGATTCTGAGATGAATGAAAATTTGGGTGGTGACCAGACGTTCGCTACGGACTGGAAGAAAATGCTTGAGGCATACAAAATTATTTTGGAAACATTTGATGTTTTTAATGAAGTGTTCCAGTTTATGGTAAATTTAGTAGTTGTTACAATATTAGAATTTATTGACTGAATATAGATGAAACTTAATTTGTTTTATTTCAGATACTGTTTTACGTCACAGAAACATTCCTGCATTCACTGTTATACGTCCACTTTCTATCAAACCTTCCATTTCAGGTACCACAGTCTGGACACGTCAGTGTAAGTAAGATTTTTTTTTATGTAATGGAAGTGGGAAACTAGCATGCAGTTCACATTGATGTTAAGTGATGACTGTAGCCTATAGACACTTACACAAAGACCAAGGTCAAAATGCAGATGTGTTACCACTCCTGAGGCCTAAGGTGTTATGCCTCTGTGCCGAAAATGACAGGGCCGTTCATTACCACCTGACCGGAACACGATAGTGCTGAACACTTCCATTTTGCGGCAAGTATATTAGGTAATGCGGTGGAGCCTACGCCCGCGAGCTCCGTCACTAGAGCTTTACCACCAAGTAGAATCTTAAAATTATGTTTATTATAATTTTATATATAAAGAGCACGCAACGCATTATCTCTTAATGTTAATAAAGCACAGTTAGTTGATGTCGAAAGTCCCAGAACGGTGAGAAAAGCTGTCTGGATCAACATATCGCCAGTTTTTTTTATGGTATACCTGTTTCTTTTTAATAACATAGTTCAAAATTAAAGTATGATTTTGGACAAATGCCTTCCACGGGGCTCCACAGCTTTGTGAAGTAGGAAGGAGCAGTAAGGTATTTGCCTTAATAAGTTCTTTGAGAAGAGAGCGTAACTTCTTATCAATACCAAACAAAATTGCGCTTACGCACTCATTGTTGTTGCCTTTCTTAGACTATGCCAACATATCTATCTTCACCTGACTCAAGAGCAGTATAATAAAGTGTTAATATACGAGTATTAAATATAAATTTACTTGCACATGCTAACTTTATTTTTTCTCGCTATCTCTTTTTTCTCCCTCGGCCGTTTGGCCTTTTTCCGTTTTATTAAATAAATCGCTCTGCAAGTCTGGTTATAATTTATTACAATCTATATATATAAAAATCAATTGCTGCTCGTAAGTCTCGCTAAAACTCGAGAACACCTAAACCGATTTTGCTAATTTTTGGTTGTGAATATTTTTTTAAGTGCAGGGAATGTTTAAAAGGTAAAAAATATGAATAAATTGAAGGAAAATATGGAAAACCACAATTTCATTTTCCCATACAAATAGTCCGTATCTATCAAACCTTTGACACATTATTTCATTCTAAGGCAATACGAAGTTTGCCGGGTCAGCTAGTATTATATGATGATTGTTTTGTTTGATAAGTCGAATACTCAAACGTAACTCAATTATAAGCAACCCTCAAATGAGCGCCATCTCTATCGTTTGAAAGTGTTTTATAAAGACAGAAGACTTTTAAGTCCCACTTAGATTTGAGTGACGTTTGAGTATTTGGCCGTAAGACTACCATTTGTACTGTGTCTCTTAGGTGAATTTATCTTTATTACGTCCTTAGTGTATAATAAAGTGTACCTGTTGTGTATTAGTGCGTTTGTTGTTGTGGAATTAGGCTCCAAGGTTTTTCAGTGGTTTTGGTTAATATTTTACTGGTGGTAGAGCTCCAGTGACGGAGTAGGCACCACCGCATTACGTAATGTACTTGCCGCTAAATGGTAGTGTTCAGCACTATCTAGTTCCGGTCAGGAAGCAATGTACGGCCCTGTAATTTCCGGCACAGATTCATAACACCTTAGGCCTCAGGAGTGGTAACGCATCTGCATTTTGACCTTGGTCTTTGTGTGGGTGTCTATAGGCTGCAGTCATCACTTACCACCAATGTGAACTGTATGCATGTTTACCACTTCCATTACATTAAAAAAAAAAAAAAAAAAAAAAAATATATATATTTCAGCTACAAGCATCAAGGACAACGTGGAACTTGATATGCGTGTGGATATTTAAGAATTTGATGATCCAGTGGGTGCTCAGTATCGAAAGCGAGAGACTTCACTTAGCGGTGAAAAATGTTCATGTTTCATGTTTGTTTCTCATGATGAAAGAAAAATGTTCAAGTGAGCTGTGTTTTTATGTTTTTATAAAAAAAAACGTACTTTATTTATTTATTTAAACTTTCTGCACAATTAACGCACAAGAGGCGGACTTAATGCTAGACAGCATTCTCTACCAGTCAACCTTAGGGTTGTGTAGAAAACGTAGATTAGTAGTGCATTGCAAAAGCGTTGAATACGGTAAGTTAAAAGTCATTATAAAAACATATTTCATGAATAAATACGACTATACATTAAGAAATACATATAGGAAAATATATACATACATATCTAGACAATAACATAAATAGATATATGCATAAATATAATATACACATAACCATAATATATATACCTATATATATATATATATATATATATATATATATATATATATAAATATAGATAATTCTGATAACAAACAACTTAAAATAAAATAAAATGACGAATTCTTTATTGTAACGAAATAACTCAAAGCATCTTGAGATAATAGTCTCGGAGCTTTCTTTTAAACGTGATTTTACTGGAAGCTTTTCTTATATCCGTGGGTAGCGAATTCCAGAGCTTTATTGACGAAACAGTAAAAGAGTTGGCCATGAAACCAGTACCGTGAGTGGGAAGAAGAAGAGTAAGAGATTCCGATGAACGGAGATTGAGACTATGAGAGTCGCCCAGAATATGAAAATTGAGTTTGAGATAATCAGGGGAACCAGGATCGTTTAGTATTGAGAATAATAAGCAGAGTATCCTGACAGAGCGTCGCTCCCCGCTCATAGGAAGCCACTTGAGCTTGGCACGAAAAGACGAAATGTGGTCGTACTTGCGGAGTCCATAAATGAAGCGAATGCAGTTATTTAAAATACGATCCAATTTGTTCAGAAGTTCTTGGGAAATATCCGGAAAGCAGACATCAGCATAGTCAATTATGGGCAACACAAGAGATTGTATCAATAGCATTTTTGTTATAGTTGGTAAAAAGTTTTTAAATCTATAGAGAGACCGCAGCGAAGCTGTAACGTTTTGACTAACTGTCGTAATTTGCTTGTTCCAACTAAGGTTGGAATCTATGTACAGACCTAAACTCTTAACAAATGGCGAGAAAGGTATAACAACATTATTGAATAGAACAGGCGCAAGTTGTTTATGATCAATTTTTTTAATAAAGTAAGAACTACCCAATATTATGGCCTGGCATTTATTGATATTAACTGAGATACCGAAATTCTTGGACCATTGTAAGATTAAATCAAGATTTCTATTCAGATTCGATATGGCAGATTCCAAATTGTCCAAATTAGCCTGTGTATATAATTGCAAATCGTCAGCGTACAAATGGAAAGAGCAGTTGAGATATTGAGTCAAAGAATTAATTAATAATGAAAATAAGAGAGGTGAGAGAATGCCGCCTTGTGGTATACCAGAGGTTAAGTCGCACCAATCGGACAGATCCCGATCTATGCGAACCGCCTGCTGGCGTCCGTGAAGATAAGCCGAGAACCAATCCTGTACATGAGATGAGGCGCCAGCTTGATTAAGAACAGTTATAAGAATATCATAATCTACAGCATTAAATGCATTTGAAAAATCAATTAAGACTAATACCGTCAGCAACGAATTTTCCATCCCTGCCCTAACGTCCTCGGTAATTTTAAGCAAGGCAGTGGAAGTACTATGGCAAGGCCTAAAGCCAGACTGGTACGGGGAAAGAAGATTATTCTGGAAAACATGATGGGACAGCTGTTTATGTACTACAGCTTCGAGAACTTTAGACAGAAAAGGCAAAATCGAGATTGGCCGAAAATGATTATCCAAACAGGGATTAGTGACTTTTGGAAGCGGAATTACGTGTGCTTTACGCCATTCTAAAGGAAAAGTCCCTGTTTCTAAAGAAAAGTTGATGATGTGAGTAACGAAGGGGAGTATACAATTTAAAATAAGGGAAATCATGACTCTACTAACTTTATCACAACCAACTGCCTTAGATTTAATTGAGCTCAATATCTTGTTCACCTCATCACAAGTAACAGGAGAAAAAGAGAAGGAGTGAAATATTGGCATAGAAGTAAGTTTCTGAATCGTGCCAAGTTTCGTTTGATAATCCAATACATAACTTTTAGCAAAGTGAAGGTTAAGCTGATTAATTGAAATATTTGAACCAAGAAAACTTTGTTGAGACTTTGTTAATCCGAGAGATTTCAGAAACTTCCATATGTCTGCTGGAGAACAGTTGGTAATGTTATCAAAGACATAGCGGCGTTTGGCTGCTCTTACCATTTGGTTGCAGCGATTACGGGCCAGTTTATAAGCACACCAATTAACTTCGCTGCGGTCTCGTCTAAATTCACGAAATTTTTTATTACGTCGTGACATGGCTATGCGAATCCCTCTGGTCATCCAAGGGGCGGGTGGTCGTTTTACACGCACCGCCCGCAGAGGAGCATACTTTCACGCCTGTAATCCCCGAAGGGTAGGTAGAGGTAAATGCATGCATTCAATCATACATGCAAACACCCACGACTCGCCGGTTACGTTTTTGGCCCATGTAACAGGTGGCGAATCTGTTGCCATCTCCGGGCACATTACAAACTCCGGGGTACTGGGAAACTTCCAGAAAATGGAAAAATCCCAATAGAAGCAGAGATAAGGGATTTTAAACCGTTATCTCTGATAGTCCCCGACCCGGGCATCGAACCCAGGACCTCCAGCGCAATAGTAGTGGCCTGCTACCACTACGCTACTGAGGCAGTTATCTATCTGTCTGTTTTTATCTAAAGAACGAAACAAACATTTCAGTTCACGTAGATGGAAAGAGAGATTTTCCTTACATTTAGTTTTTCCAATTAGAAGTCCATTTGCTATTCCATAAGATATTATTTTTTTAGTCATATTTTAGGGTCAACCCTTAAAACACTCCTTTTTATCTCTCCCTCAAAGTTTGCTACAGTCTTCTACTTGATTTAAGCACAATGATTTTTAATATTAACTTTTAAGGTAATTTTAACAGATTCTGATGATAGATGATGCGCAAGTTGTTTTTTAATGTAATAAAAGTGGCAAACAAGCATGCAGTTCACATTGATGTTAGGTGATGATTGCAACCTATAGACACGCACACAATGACCAGAGTTCAAAATAAAGATGCGTTGCCACTCCTGAGGCCTAAGGTGTTACGCCTCTGTGCCGGAAATTGCAGGGCCGTGAATCATAATACTCCTTTAAATCAGAACGTTTTTTTATATCAAGTCTTGTTAATTAAATTATGTAATAAAAGTGGCAAACAAGCATGCAGTTCACATTGATGTTAAGTGATGACTGCAGCCTATAGACACCCACGAAATGACCAGAGGTCAAAATGCAGATGCGCTGCCACTCCTGAGGCATTAGGTGTTATGCCTCTGTGCCGGAAATTACAGAGCCGTACATTACCACCTGACCGGAACACGATAGTGCTGAACACTACCATTTAGCGGCAAGTATATTAGGTAATGCGGTGGTGCCTACGCCCGCGAGCTCCGTCGCTGGAGCTCTACCACCAGTAAATGCTTGTTATGATCATGCGGGTTATGATTGGCTTAGGGCGGCCTAGCAATGTACATTGTCAGTATCTTTAAAGAAGAATTTGGTACAGTAGTGGATGCCTTTCTAGGTTAGAATCCCACTGCAGATTCATTTCGTTCATCCAGATATGCTGCAAACCTAATTTTTACGCATCCTTATAATCTAGAGAACATATATATTTACTAGGTTGCCTATTTGGCCGCAATTATTTTTAATTAAATTATTTTATCTTTAACAGCCAGCAAATCTCATTTGCGGCTGATTTAATTTCGCTCCCGTATATCATAATAATGATTAAAAAATACCTTTAATTTGATAAATAAATAATGCGTGTACGTTATACACGTAAAAAGCGCAACGGCAGCCGTGATTTTTCAGAGGCTTTATACATATCCCCGCTAAGTGGACGATATTTTATAAAAATGCAAGTTAATTATTTTTTTTAAATACTTGCGGCCAAATTTTGATAGGCAACCTAGTGGTAAATTATACTCTCTAAATTATAAATATGCGTAAAAATTAGGTTTGCAGCATATCCGGATGAATGTAATGATTCTACAGTGGGATCCTAACCAATTCGGATGAAATGATGCCAATGATGATAATCTTCAAGAGCCTTTAAACTTGTGATAGCCGATTTGTTTAAATTTAATGCATATTTTTTTTGTTTTCGAATCCAGAAGCAGCCAGAAGAACCTTCAAGAATGTACGTCACCTGAACCGTGTAGCGTTCGCACCGCTTAACGTATACGGCCTGTTTCCAGTCGACATAACTATGCCACTAAAGCTGATCGCCGCACTAGCTACGTATATCGTTGTGATATTGCAATTTGCACTTCTTTAGCAATCTTATTAAACTTATCAAAATTGAATATAAAAAAGTGTTTTTTTCTATGTCTTGTTTAGATTTGATTTGTATGTATGTACCTTCACGCCAGGCCCCTAACAGGATAGGCAGAGAGTGTGTAGCATAAGATATCCCGGTCCTGACACACCTCTTGTGCCTCATCTACCTTCATCATTCTCTTCATACATGCACGCCAATTCCTAAGACTTTTGACCCCACCATCAGACAGAACTCGACCTATTTGGTCATGGTAAGTCAGTCTTGGTCTTCCTGGGCCTCTGCAACCATCCACATTCGCATTGTATATCTGTTTAGTCATTCGCTCATTCGACATTCTTTCTATATGCCCGACCAAGGACCAAGTAGTTTGGACATATACATGAGGAATCACTTGTTTGACCTATTTTCATCAAACTTAATTAACTTCACCGACAATCAATCCCATTTAATCGAAATGCTTTTTGATATCTTTTTATTTTCATCATAACATGCCATGTGTTGATGTGGTAACTAATGAAAGAATATGGTCGGTATCCGGAGACGTGTAATTCACTAAGTTAATTTATTTACATAATAGCATAGAGCAACACGGACCACCGGCCGCGGCGGACTGGAGGGGAGTAGCCATAGCGTTTATTACCGATGCAAAACAGTCTGTCATTTTTTGCGGGGGGATATGCGTGCGACACACACGCACAAAACAAAAATCGTCTATTAGTACGAAACTCACACCTTGACTTTAATCAAATACAGAAACAATTTCACGCATACATTTAAACATCTAGGCGACAGGTATACTACTTTGACAGAGGGGAAAGCCTGCATATGGCTACTCCCCTCCGGTGTTAATCTATGCATAATAGACTTGATTGCGTGTCACCGTACTTAAATAATGAAGTTTATTGAATAACTGCATACTTGTTTACAGTCATTTATTCACAACTAGCTGTTGCCCGCGGCTTCGCCCCCGTGGATGTCGTTTAATTGTTCTTTCTCAAAGTCAACTCTATCTCTGCACCAAATTTCATTTAAATCGGTTGAGTCATTTGGACGTGAAAAGGTAACAGACAGACAGACAGACATACAGACAGACAGACAGCTGACTGTAGTTACTTTCGCATTTATAATATTAGTAGGGATGGAAGGTACAATACAACATAAGACCTAAAAAATCTGTAAAAATTTTAAGCGTCTCTACTTGCTACCGTTATTATCGAGCAGAAACTATACGAAAAAAAACACCTTTATTGTATGCCCTCTTCGACTTCCTAACATTTTCATTTTCTTATTTTTAGTAATTAATTTTGTCTTTAAAGCGGTAACAGAAATACATACTATGTGAAAATGTTAGCTTTCTAGCTATCACTATTTATGAGATACAGCCTGGTGACAGACAGACGGACGGACGGACAGACAGACAGACAGCGGAGGATTAGTAATCCGTAGGGTCCGTTTTTACCTTTTAGGTACGAAACCCCCTAAAAGATAGAACTACGATACAAAAAAGCTTCAAAATATTCGATACGATTCTTTAAATTGACATAACTTTTTTATTTCTGAACCGATTCACATGAAACAAACACTAAATGTTAAGTGAAACTTACCATAATATATTAAAGAAAACCGCAAAGAATAAGCCGTTTCTGATATTAGCGTGCACAAACACACAGACAAACAGACATTTTTCCGGGATGAAAAGTACCCAGTGTTGTGTGCCAAAGGTTAAAGTATAATCATACCAAGTTTAATTGTAATCGGACCGGTAGATTTTCTGTGATGCTTGAACAAACAGACAGACAGACAGACAGACAGACAAAAAAGTTTCTAAACACATATTTGTTGGGTAATGTGTTGGGTATCGATCTAGTAACATGGTATCTATTTTTTCAATATTTTTAATGTACAGAATTTACACTTCTACAGTTTTATTATAAGTATAGATAAATCTTTGGAAGATACGAGTACCTTCGCCAGATCCTTACAAATCTTATACTTATGAATAAGTTAAGTTAAATATTTTTTTATACAAATTTAAATTAACCACACACTTCTTGCTAAGGAAATAAAAGGCTTTTTATTTACTCGTATTTAATTTTTCCACTCATTTATTCTGGTACCTTTATACATATTTTTTGAACCCTTATGGTCGCAAGATTGGTTTTTTGAATAAAAGCAAAAAAAAAAATCATATATTATAGGTTGTTTCTTTGGGAGTATAAAAAACATCAAAAAAATAAATAAAAAAATCGTCATATGGAAATTTTGGAAAAACGACATGTATATTATTCTATACATTGCTACACGCACAGTGATAATCGCATTTTTAGGAATGTATATTATGCTATACATTGCTATGTTTAGGGAGAGTTTGAATGTTACTGGTAATTTTTAACATATACCAAAAGTTAAATAAAAATCACTGACTTGGTGTAAGTAAATTTATTTAATTAAATAAATTTATCTAAAACACTACAAAATAATCGTAATATTCAGAGACCCTATCGCTTGCGATGGTATTCCAAAAAAACAGTTGTATTTCTTCACGTAACAAATATGAACCTAACATTTTGTGCACATCGTACTTGCCTGGCTAGCTTTGCAGTACTTGCATCTCTGATATTCGGCTATTTGTGGCCAATGGTCATATTTGTCATACCGGATAAATCGACTCTTCTCATGTGACGATTATAGTCTTTAACAATTTTAGGACATTTTACATCAACACGAGATTTGAACTGCCTACGTAGCCTAGTGGTAGCAGGCCACTACTACTACGCTGGAGGACCTGGGTTCGATTCCCGGGTGGGGGGCTATCAGAGATAACAGGCTCGCCACCTGTTACATGGGCCAAAACGTAACCGGCGAATCGTGGGTGTTTGCATGTATGCTTGAATGCATGTATTTACCTCTGCCTACCCCTTCGGGGATTTTCTCGACAGGGTATGCATCATCATAAGAACTCACGAACTCACCAATGTGACCTGTTTATTATCAAGCCACTGGACAATACTAAGCTTATTATTTTTGCAAACATTCTGACAGAAGGCACCTCTTTCTTTCTGTTTCAAAGTCTTTTCAGTTAGCAGTTTAGTAGCAGCATCTTTGAGTCTATTTTGTCTGATTGTTCCCGCGCAACGATGGCAGGAGCTTTGCGTTTCATTTTTTGAGCACGCGTCAATGGAGCGCCGACAGGCGTACAAGTGGTTGATTTGAAGGCAAAGATGGTAACGATGAAATTGAGGGTAGAGCGTCATAATTACTTTCTGATGGATAAGGGAATACCTGAGTAAGTGGGACTTTTGTATCGGCATAAATATCATCTGCATGCGTTCCTATTTCATCATCAGAAATTTGTAGAAGATTTAACCTTTCGAGACTGGAATCTATCGATGGCGCTGGTGAACTTTCTGCTGATTCAATCATTCCAGTTTCATCACCGCTACTAGCTTCGTCACTTGTGTCAGAGTCTGCATTTTATCAGGCATTAGGGATAAAATGCGCCTAGCTCTTTCACTCATAGCAGTCTAAAAGCAAAGCAATAGAAACATGCAAAAGAACATCACCATAGTAAAGCCAAAATTATATTATATTATAGATAGGTAAAAATGTATGTAATGTTATATGTCCCTTTATATAGGTAGGTAGGTAGTCATGCAGTTATAAATAATAATAGTATTTTTTGTGGAAATCGATTGTAGAAAGCGACCCACAACTTTGTGGGTCGCTTTCTACAACCACTATATCAACGAGGCAGTAAAACATCAGCACAACTGTTTATTAAATTGTAATAAAATTGGTACAGTATATAACACATACATATTTGCATTTTACGTTTTATAATAAAGTAACAAAATATATATTGATCCCGCGAAGTTAGCAATGTATATTATTCTATACACCACCAACTAGTATAATATAATAGGTTGGGGAAAAAGTCTTTTCGCATTATAGTATGTATGAACTTGTAATAAAATCTCTTTGGCTGTAGTATTTGTATCTGGCTGGTTTTGGTATCATTGAAAGTTAAAATTTTAAAGAACATAATTCCAAATTCAAATTAGGCAAATGTGAGATTTTCATTTGTTTTCGTACTGTCAAGATGAGTGAATCTAATGAAGAAATTCTATACATTTTAAAATTTTACTACAAAAAAGGTAAAAAGGCAACGCAAGCCGCGAAAAAAATTTGCGATGTTTATGGACCTAGTGCAGTGTCTGTGAGAGTAGCACAAATTTGGTTTAAGCGTTTTCAATCCGGAAATTTTGATGTCAAAGATGCACCTCGCTCTGGTCGCCCTATTACGGATAAAATGGATGCCATTTTTGAAAAAGTGGAGCAAGATCGACATATCAGTAGTTACGACGTAGCTGAAGAACTGAGAATTGATCACAAAACAGTTTTGGCGCATTTGAAAAAAGCTGGGTACAAAAAAAAACTCGATATTTGGGTACCTCACGAGCTCACTGAAAGAAACCTAATGAACCGTGTACTCATTTGTGATTCTTTATTACGACGTAATGAAACCGAATCATTTTTGAAGAAGCTGATAACTGGTGATGAAAAGTGGATCACGTACGACAAGAACGTGCGAAAAAGGTCGTGATCAAAGGCCGCTCAGGCTTCACAGACTGTGGCGAAACCCGGGTTAACTCGCAATAAGGTGATGTTGTGTGTGTGGTGGGATTGGAAGGGCATTATTCATTATGAGCTATTACCACCAGGCAGGACTATCGATTCTGAACTCTACTGCAAACAACTGATGAGATTAAAGCAAGAAGTTGAGAGAAAGCGGCCGGAATTGATCAACAGAAGGGGTGTGGTGTTTCATCATGATAACGCTAGACCTCACACATCTATAGCCACTCAGCAAAAATTAAGAGAGTTTGGCTGGGAGGTGTTAATGCATCCGCCGTATAGTCCTGACCTTGCACCTTCAGATTTCCACCTGTTTCGGTCTCTTCAGAATTCTTTATGCAATGTTAGGTTAACATCACGAGAGGACTGCCAAATCCACTTGTCGCGGTATTTTGATGAGAAGTCCCAAAATTTTTATAGCAATGGGATCATGTCCCTAGCTACAAGATGACAAAAGGTTATCGAACAAAATGGTACATACATACTAACTAATTAAATTTAAATAAACTATATTAAAAAATGTTTTGAATTATCTTAAAAAATGCGAAGAAACTTTTTCCCCAACCTAATATGTCAAAGAAGGAGGCTGATTTTGATTTTTAAAAATAGTCTCTATGTCTTTGCTATTACTCATGTGTAATTTGTAATTAGGAAATTAAAGAAAAGATAAGTAGGTTGTGTCTATACTTTATAATTATCAGATTTAAATTTAAAACTAAAATAGAACAATAATCAAAACTTTATTAATTATTAATTTTATGATCACTAGATCTTACGAACCAGTAATCCTTCAAATTAACTTATTTTGATATTTAAACTGACGCAACGCCTAACTTTGAGCAGAGTTACACCTCACCGTCCGTGCGCTCTAGCCAGTGTTTTTGAAATGGCCAACATTGCCTTTTATAATAAAGCACTTGGACGGTTGAGGGGGGGAACCCCTTAAACGCTTTACAAAACAAAGTCATTAGTAAATTGATTGTAAACAAGATCATAAAACACCTGCTTATATGTCATTAGTAAATTGAGTGTTATCAAAATCATAAAACACCTTCAAATAGACTAATAAGGTAAGGTGCTTGTGTTATTAGATTTCAGCAACGCATTTAATAATGTCGATTACGATTTTTTACTTGCGATTCTCCGTTCTCTTAACATATCTCCGACAGTGATTGATTGGTTTCAAAGTTACTTATTTGGTCGCCGGCAGTGTATACAAGTGGACGGTACTTTTTCCTCGTGGTGTGACGTTACTGCCGGTGTACCTCAAGGTGGCGTGTTGTCTCCATTCCTTTTTTCTACATTCATCAATATAATTTCTCAAAACCTTACTTCTCTCTACCACCTGTATGCTGACGACCTCCAAATTTATCAACAAGCCAAATAAACAGATTTGTCCGAAGCTATTCAAATTGTCAATAATGATTTGGCTCACATTTCCAAATGGAGTCAATCTTTGGGCCTCAACATCAATCCTTTAAAGACTCAGGCGATCATTGTTGGCAGCTCTCGGATGCTGTCCAAAATTGACTGGACTAGAATACCTCAAGTGATCCTTAACGGTACACCAATACCTTTTTGTGATAAAGTTAAGGACCTCGGCGTGATCATCGATAGGTGTCTTACTTGGACTCCGCAGATATCCGAAGTTAGTAGGAAAATGTTCGGAGCGATCGGCTCTCTTAGACGTTTGCAAAACTTTGCATACGGTTCATATTTGGCTTGCGCAAATATGACCACGTTTCTAAATTTCGCCCTGAGCTCAAGTGGCTTCCTATATCCCTTCGCAGGAATACTCACATTCTCTCTCTTCCTTACTGTCTACTATTCTTACCTCGTACCCCCGATGACCTCAAAAGTCGCTTCAATTTCCTTTGTCATACAAATTCCCTCTCCCTCCGATCTACAGAAAATCTTCTTCTTCAAATACCTCTACACTCCTCTTCCTTTATTTCCAATTCTTTCACAGTTACGGCAGTGCGATTGTGGAATACCTTGCCGTTAAAAATTCGTCAAGCTCAGACTCTTGAGTCTTTCAAAAAACAGCTCAATGAGTACTACCGAGCTAAAAATTAGTATTGCTCTTAATTACCTATAATATTGCTGTATTATTATGTATATATCTATCCAATGTTGTTTATCTTTATATGTTTTATACTTTGTATTTTATTAATTTAATTTCTGTACGTATTATTTATTTAACCTGTACACCCCTACTGTCTTAACCAAATCAAAAGTCTCCTTCCACCTACAGGTAGTCTGGAAGAGATCGCTTTAAGCGATAAGACCGCCTGGTTGTATTGCCTATTTGCTATGCATCTAATTTTATTTTTGTAAAAAATATTGGTGTACAATAAAGAATATTCTATTCTATTCTAAGGTAATTACATTCTATTGCAACACGAATATCTGATCCAGGCAATGCAATTTTTTTTTAATGGTAGTGTTTCAATTTACTATGAAAACACGAAAAGACTCTACTATTATTATTAAATTGTGATTGACAGACGCGTCTGCGCCGATATATACATTAGTAAAAAACACGACAAAAACTTGCTAATTCTCATAATGACAACAGCATATATATAAAAATGTGTAAGAACAAACATTTAGGCACGTGTATTTTATAATAAACATACATATTTAGGGGTATAAACATAAAAATAAAATAAAACTTACCATAAATAAACCTGAGCGGCGCATTTTGACGGTTATTTTTCACAACTGATTTAAAATGATGACAGATAAACGACTATTTTTATTTTTGAAGTATAAATAAACGTCTAGAAATGTCATGTGTTTAATACTTAGTTAAAAAATATTTTATAGTGACGGTATATTTTTATAAAGTTGTATGTATGGTATACTATACAAAATGAACTTAAGGGGGTAAAAATAGGTAAAATAAAAAGCACAAATATATGTAAAACGTGCGACGCCGGCAGCGGGAACAGGGTTCAAGGTGTCGGTGATTAGGGTCACAGATCCAGATCAAGATGTTTCCATGTCTTTTTCGGCCTTCACGAGATTCTCATCATGAGGGACGGTGATATCGATAATCACTGCGCGGCGCTCCGAGCGGTCTATTACCACTATATCAGGCTTATTGGCTACGACAGATAATAGACCAGTGCCAATACATTGTGGCATGGTCACTCCGAGAACTGGGTCGGTACCTGTATACCTGTAGTATGGTATCTCTTATTTTTAAAGAGAAATGGAAAGAAAAATTTGACTTCAGGCGAGACTCGAACTCGCGACCTACTGGGAATCTAGTCCAGCCGCTCTTCCAATTGAGCTACTGAAGCCCTGCCCGATTTGTCAAATCTTTCCTTCACATCTATTGCATTGCTTTATGGTAGCAGCAGCGCCATCTATTACCAACTATGTTAGTTAGGCAACCGATATAACAGACTTTTCAGTTTATTGAATATCGTAAAGAAGTCGCTTTTACCCTTAATAATTGTTTTATATTATTTCGCATTAACACATGCTTGTGAAATATATTTTATTTTTAAAGAAAAAAAAATATTTTTTTTCTTATTTTATTTTTAAAGAAAAAAAAAATATTTTTTTTCTTTTAAAGAAAAATAAAATATATTTCACAAGCATGTGTTAATGCGAAATAATATAAAACAAGTATGGTATCTCCTTTAAGGTAAATAAAGCTAAGTAAAGGCAAACTGCAGCAACACAATTGTGTAGGTTGCCACAAGTCCCAGTAACTTGAGGGGCAGAGCTGCTTCTACAGCGAACATCCCGCACGCTGTCATCTTCTGGAAGTTGGTCCGGTTTACTCTTATTATGTTCTTGAAGAATTTGCGGGAACCTTAAAATAGTGAAATTTTTGGAATTGTTCAGCTTACTTATTAGTTTTTACTGGTGGTAGAGCTCCAGTGACGGAGCTCGCGGGCGTAGGCACCACCGCATTTACATATACTTGCCGCTAAATGGTAGTGTTCATCACTATCGTGTTCCGGTCAGGTGGTAATGTACGGCCCTGTAATTTCCGGCACAGAGGCATAACACCTAATGTCTCAAGAGTGGCAGCGCATCTGCATTTTGACCTCTGGTCATTGTGTGGTTGTCTATAGGCTGCAGTCATCACTTAACATCAATGTGAACTGCATGCTTGTTTGCCACTTTAATTACATAAAAAAAAAAAAAAGTTACTAGCTGTAGTTAGTGTACTAGCCCACCACTTCGTCCGCGGTGTGCGCGATAGTGGAAAACACGCATTTCACATTGATGTTAAGTGATGACTGCAGGCTATAGACAACCACATAAAGACCAGGGGTCAAAATACAGATGCGTTGTCATCCCTGAGACCTAAGTTGTTAAGTCTTTGTGATAGTTGTTACAGGGCCATAGGCGATCAACTCGGTTAAGCATTACGGGCGCGGTCGGGTGTGTGATGGGTGATCGCTAGTAACAAATAGAAAATGCGCGTTTCCGTGCTTCGGAGGGCACGTTAAGCCGTCGGTCCTGGTTGCTATCGATAGCAGTCGTTAAACCTTGTCGAAGGCCTTATGGGCTTTTTGATTTGGTTTGAAAACATCCGACAGCGGGATGGCCACTAACCCGTATCCCCACCAATCCGCATTGAAGCAGCGTGGTGCAGTAAGCTCCAGGCCTCCCCCCAAAAAGGGGAGGGGCTCGTGCCCAGCTGGGCGTAGGTATAATGGGTTGCCATTATTATTATATTATTACACTAGCTGTGCCCGCGACTTCGTCCACGTGAGAAAAAATATGATTGTTCAGTATCTACCTGGACGAAGTTAGGGGCGCAGCTAGTTTCAAAGTAGCCTAAGTTACTCCTTATCACATCAGCTACCTACCCGTGGAAGTCCCGTCAAAGTCGGATACACTCCAATTCTACTTATTTGTATGTATGTATGTATGGATGTATGGAGATAAAAGTAGCCTAAGTTACTCCATATTACATCAGCTGCCTACCCGTGGAAGTCCCGTCAAAGTCGGATACACTCCAATTCTACTTATTTGTATGTATGTATGGATGTATGGAGATAAAAGTAGCCTAAGTTACTCCATATTACATCAGCTGCCTACCCGTGGAAGTCCCGTCAAAGTCGGATACACTCCAATTCTACTTATTTGTATGTATGTATGGATGTATGGAGATAAAAGTAGCCTAAGTTACTCCATATTACATCAGCTGCCTACCCGTGGAAGTCCCGTCAAAGTCGGATACACTCCAATTCTACTTATTTGTATGTATGTATGGATGTATGGAGATAAAAGTAGCCTTAGTTACTCCTTATCACATCAGCTATCTGCAAGTGAAAGTCCCGTCAAAATCGGTCCAGGCGTTCCCAAGATTAGCCCCGCCAAACAGACAGACAGACAGACAAAAATTGTAAAAACATTGTAAGCGCCTACTTGCTACCGTTATTATTATCGAGTATAAAATATACGAAAAAAAACACGTTTATCGTATGCCCCTTGGACCCCTTAATATTTTCATTTTCTTATTTTAAGTAATTAATTTTGTCTTTATAGCGGTAACAGAAATACATAATTTGTGAAAATGTTAAGCATTCTACCTATCACTATTTATGAGATGCAGCCTGGTGACAGACAGACGGTCGGACGGACAGACAGACAAACATACAGCGTAGTTAGTTAGTAGCAGGCCACTACTATTACGCTGGAGATCCTGGGTTCGATTCCCGGGTCGGGAACTATCAGAGATATCGGTTTAAAATCCTTTATCTCTGCTTCTATTGGGATTTTTCCATTTTCTGCAAGTTTCTCAGTACCTCGGAGTTTGGTAATGTGCCCGGAGATGGCAACAGGTTCGCCACCTGTTACATAGGCCAAACGTAATCGGCGAGTCGTGGGTGTTTGCATGTATGCTTGAATGCATGCATTTACCTCTGCCTACCCCTTCGGGGATTACAGGCGTGAAGTAACGTTTCGTTATTTACACTTTTAAATTAACTTAAACAGTCTTACCTGAGCTATTATTTGTCCCAAGATTGTTAAAGCTGATCGTCTCAGCTTTGATGAAATCGATATACATATGTTCACAGTCCTTCACGATGTATACAAGTATAACTAAATTTTTGATTGGCCAGCCAACAACAAATAAAACAGTTAGTAGCCCAGGGATCTAAAAATAAAAAAAATAAAAAAAAAGGTCTATTTTTTGGCTTACACTTAGAATAACTACTACATACTACAAAATCATAGAGCAATACCGGAGGGGAGTAACCATATGTAGGCTTTCCCCTCTGTCAAAGTACAAGCCCAAATGGGCCTATACCTGTCGCCTAAATGTTTAAATGTGTGCGTGAAATTGCATCTGTATTTTGTTAAAGTCATGGTGTGAGTTTCGTAGTAATAGACGATTTTTGTAGTGTGCGTGTGTGTCGCACGCATTTCCCCCCACAAAAAATGACAGACTGTTTTGCATCGGTAATAAACGCTATGGCTACTCCCCTCCGGTCCGCCGCGGCCGGTGGCCCGTGTTGCTCTATGGCTGTAGTAGATGTAATTTATTTTTGTTATGCACCTATGTAAGCGTAACGGGCAGCTTGGAGTTCATAATGTCACGAATCATTCACGGCCCTATCAGAATACAAACGATGTAGTTCATGCTACAGCATCTTGGTGAGATAGGAGCCATTTTTTTTTGGCCTTTTTCATGTTTTATATGTTTTGTACATCAGCAACGCGGCCCACCGGTCGCGGCGGACCGGAGGGGAGTAGCCATAGCGTGTATTACCGATGCAAAACAGTCTTGTCATTTTTTGCAGGGGGAATTGCGTGCGACACACACACACTACAAAAATCGTCTATTACTACGTAACTCACACCTTGACTTTAACAAAATACAGATGCAATTTCACGCACACATTTAAATATCTAGGCGACAGGTAAAGGCCTATTTGGTCTTGTACTTTGACAGGGGGGAAAACCTACATATGGCTACTCGCCACCGGTGTTGTTCTACGACTACAGCACAAAGATAAATATAAATGAGTGAAAGAGGTTCATAATGTGTGGTGCACCTGTAATCGTCTATTGAAATCTAAATAAATAAATTGTATTGGTCTCTGTCAAGTGTATAATCTATGGTCTGTGTATTCTGCGGCATGCCGTCATAAAAATAGGTAAGTAGGTAAATAAATTAAAAATGATAATAGAACAATAATTATTTTGGCTAGTACTTATAACGGCTGCCAAATCCTTCATAAAACGACCAAGAAAAAATTTTAGACAGCTAACTGACCATACCCTTTCGAAATCATTATAAATTTTAAAAAATAACCTAGTCGGTACTATTCTGGGGTTTTTTGGCGGGAACCTTGAAAGATGCGTGTGGTGCTCTTATTTTATTTCATTTTCTTGGTGTATTTTTGAGTTATATTAAATAAAGTTGGTGGCACTTTGTTTGATATAAGCTTATTATAGTGCTCGTGTATAGTGAAAAAGAATAACAGTGCGAAAACACGTATTTTCGGGTTGCCTTCAAAACTTCATTGTAAATGTTCTGGTAAAGTAGCCATCGCTTTACTAGAATTACTGACTGTGACTGACTGACGGACTGATAAATTGACTGACGACTCTGACTTTTACGTAGCTTAATACGAATACGAAATATCGTCTTACTTGTCACTGGCAATATGCATAACAAGCGATGCCATCAAATTAAAAAAAAAAAAGAAAAAGGTACTATTCTAAAGATATAAAACTTTAATGGAAGTGTCTTCCATCACTGATTCATATACTTACAACTTTGCTTACTTAAGTTAGTATTGCACGGGCTCACTCATTATTATAATTACACTGAGTGGTAAGCTAGTGCAGCGTTTCCCATTTGCCGGGTGGCGACCCGGTACCGGGCCGTCATAATAAAAAAACCGGGTCGCAACATTCCCACCTTAATCCCATTTTTAAAACAAGGTGGGAAACACATTCACGGCCAAGCACACGGATCCGTGTAATGAATGGGTGGCCGTCCCGCACGGATCCGTGTATTTGCCCGAACAAATTTCAAAGATCTATTGCACAGTCGGCTCTCGAAATACAGACACAGCTTTATAGCTCGCCACTTGGGCAATCCATGAATACAAAATAAACAAATACACGGATCCGTGTATCCGGCCACCGGCGCCGTGCTTTTCGGCGCGGGCCGTGATGGGCCCGTGTATTGTTTTTTTTTGTCGTAAATATGTTATATTATATTTTAAATTGATAAATGTTACTAACAATGAGTTATTACATATAAAATATAACATATCCGCTGGAAAAAAAATACACGGATCCGTGTATCCGGCCACCGGCACTGTTGATGGCCGACTACACGGATCCGTGTATTTATTTATTTTTGGCCTCCCTGGGCTGGGCTATTAAAATGTTTGGCAGTGAATGTGTAGAAAAAACGGAAAGAAAAATTTGACTTTGGGCAAGAATCGAACCTGCGACCTCAGGATACAATTACTTTAGAATAAATTTAATTTAATAACTTACTGTTGTGTAGAATAATATACTCATTTTCGATATTTCAATAAATTCTTGTGCGTAAACCAATGTATGGGCGAAAGTATCTGTCGCTATGAAAAGTATCTGTAACATAGAAGAAAAATATTAATTTATATAAGTGAAGTGAAGGTACATGATTTTACCGATCCTGTAGATTGGTAAAACCATGTTTTTACCTACTTAGTGGAATATAAGAAATATTACTGCATTGGAAAATTCTGAATAAATTCCGTATCAGTTGATAAATGAAAAAAAAAAGATTATGTATAAGAAAGCAACATTTTAGAAAATGAAACAAACAAAATAACGGCTTTCTAATTTTTTTTTACTTTTTTTAAATAAATATTTTTTCTATTAGAAAACGTTTTTTTTTAAATAGAGCGAACAATAACTGGTTCAAATGAAAAGAAATAAGAAAAAGCTAATTATAACTTCAAAACAATTTTTTATTTTTTCGATAACGCTAACATATTACGTAACGGCTATTCCATTAGTTTCCTTAACGATAACAACTTATGTATTTTTGGATTTCGATCGGTTAAGAATGTGTTTAGAAATAATTTTAATCAACTCCAATTACTTACCGATACTTGAAAAATGTGTTTGTACATATCAAATGCCTTCAAAATATCTAAGTACGTCACGAACAACAAATTCCAGTGTAAGTGTCTATGGTTTTCCTTTACTCCACTTATTTCTATAGAGTTAGCTGCTGAGTAGTATTCTAGTTCTTTTAGCCAAAGTTTTAATATTTGCTTTAATAAAGTCAGAATGTTTATCGCATATACAATATTCGCGTCGACAAAAAATAAGGATATGTAATAAATTGTATAAATTATGATAGTATAATTATACTCGGCCATCAAATACTCAATGTCTAAGAATATTAACATAGTAATGTTAAGAGAGATCATGACAAGAAAACACCAGTTAGCGAAGCGCATTTTTTTCAAACTACATTGTTTAATATGTTTCAACACGTTGCGAATCTTTTGAATCTTCAAAATAAGAATGATATTATTGATCCTGTAATAGACATCGTTAATAAAGCATACGAGAAAACCTATACAAAAGAGAACACAGTTGAATATAATGGTAAATGACATAGTCTTGCTTTTATATTCGTCCATTCTTACGTCGATTAAAATGTAGTGATCAACATGGGTGTAGATGAACAATAATATGCCGCATAATGCAAAACAGAAGTATAAATATCCTCTAGGATTGATAAAACTCTTTTTGAGACTAAACTTTGATACAAAATAAAAACACTGTAAAATGTTGATAGGAAGAAATGTTTTTCTCATTTCATCATCTAATGAATTATTTAAATATTTTATTTTAGGCATATTGATTAATTTTAGTCATACGTCTTTTGTATTCTTTTTAATGATTGTCTTTCTGATGACAGACGTTTTACAACTGAGTGCCATGTTCAATGTCTTTACTCCAATTCATTATTTTAAGTGCACTATTGTAAACACTGTACAAGTGCACATAATATGTATATTCTTGTTAATAGTTATATCGTGTTTTTTTAACTCTAACAATTCCTTTGTCATCGTATTTACCCTAATAACGCCTTGATGGTAATCGTTATGGTATTAAAAGCTCAGCTGAGTCGTAATGCTAAAAATGGCTAAGCTGACATGCACACGTTCTTGTGCACATGTGTTTAAGACTTTTAACTAAATTTGATTTTTGATTTATATTATTTCGCATTAACACATGTTTGTGAAATATATTTTATTTAAAGAAAAATGGTGCTACTGAAGTCCTTCAGGACCTTCCTTGATGGACTTCAGTAGCTCAATTGGAAGAGCGGCTGGACTAGATTTCCAGTAGGCCGCGAGTTCGAGTCTCGCCTGAAGTCAAATTTTTCTTTCCATTTTTCCTTAAATAAAATAAATTTGATTTCTTATAATTAACTTACCTGACTTAATGAGCTATGTCCCCTAGATGGGAGGGGCTAAGAACATCCACAAGTCCACGACTCTATAATAAACTTGGTACAGAACTAAAAAAAATGCTGCTCGTTACTATCTTTTTTTCAGCATAGTTCAACTTTAAATACTATCAAGGTATATTTGTTTAAGTATCCATTTCCTGTTTATTATTCATATTCAATTAATTTGGAATCAAATAAGTTCCAACGATAGCCGCGCAGTTTGTTTTGGACGCTTGCTTCCTGTATACATATTAGTTACATCTAACAGTCGGTACATAGGTCAATCATAATCATCGTATTGATCGACTCGACAAAATGAATCGTCGTCGCATTAAACCTAATGATATGTTACTTTCGAACAAACTTGAAGATGATTTTCAATCCATCTTCAAACCAATATACTTCACTAGCAAATTATTTTTGTCACGAAAATTTGTATTACGTGATAATTTGATTACACCAATAACGTACAAAGACACTTTTGTTACTTGTGTCGGAGTGTTTATACAATTTTACCTTTTAATTACAACTATAAATGTGTTTGGTACACAATTCAGCAAGAATTCACCTAATTATTACGTTTACTGTATTTTGTTCATTCATTTTACTGTAAGTTACTCGACACTTGCTTTCATTAATATTTATTGTAGCAAATCGAATGTGAAGTTAATATTGAAGCTACAAGAAATAGATAAAGTCCTGCCAGATGATATAGATAAGAAGAAAATAAAGATATTAATGTGGTTGGCAACGGGCGTTTTGTTTCTGATGTATTTCACTATGTTCATCTTGAAATCAAATTATGATCCGCAGTGGTGGTGGAGTAAAGGAACTTGTATATTGATTAACTTAATGTTTGACTTAGAACTATTGTATATGACGTTACTAGCACTTTTCTTAGTCGTGAAAATTAAGACATGGAGAAATTTATTTGAAACTAAAATAAAGGCGCGTATGACGATTTCAGAAGATGGACACACAGCAATAGAAATTGATAATAATATGTTGACTATATTTCAATTGTTGATTGGTACAGAAAAAAATATGAAGGATGTGTTACAGAGTGCGGTGTGTTGAAATAAAATACTTTAATCTTCAATTTACTGTATTGAAAACATTACGGGTAACTCTTAACTAGTATGTAAATTATCGACTCACCGGCGCCCAGGTAAACCCTGTGAGGTTTTCGTGGTGCGGTATTTATTATATAAAAGTGCTGTATTTTAAAATGTACTAAGTAAATTAATTAAAAAAAAAATCATTAACATACTCATTTCCTTTTCGCAGATATTTGTACATTTCATACATTAAAGTATCTTTTATATTCTACCGTAAATAATGAATTCATGGAAACAAACAACGATTTCATACCTGATAATTTTTTTTTTTTTTTTTTAATTAACGTAAGGTCCTTTTTTGAACCTTATTAAAATTACAATCTAGCCTAAAAGACTAATAAGCAATTTTATGCTAACTTAAACTTCTAATAAAATTATTTCTAAGTAAATGTCCACTGGCACTTTCTTAGTATGTCTTAAGGGGAAGTCACTTTGTTCGTGTGATTATGCAAAATAAGTCACTAACACTATTTATTTTTTTTAACACTACACTAACTCAAAAGGTTTAGTTCTCTTAAGTCTTCTCACTAGGTTTGTGTTGTCGAGGAGCTGGATAGCCTCAATATTCACATGATGATGAAGCCTTTTTTCATGGGCTTCGGCGTATTTTCTTATAACGTTATCTACGAAATCCATTTTCAGGTCCCGATGGAGATCGTTATTGCGTACATACCAAGGTGCATTTACAATGTCTCTGAGCACTTTATTCTGGAAACGTTGTACATTGCTCTTTTTGGCACAACCCCACAGCTGAATACCATAAGTCCATACTGGCATGAGGACTTGCTTATACAATAATATTTTATTGTGTATCGACAGCGGAGAGTATCTTCCAAGAAGCCAATACATCTTATTATAGCGAATACATAGCTCTTCTTGCTTCTTCTTGACGTGAGCTTTCCAGCGCAACTTAGCGTCAAGCGTCATACCTAGGTATTTAGCTGTGTTCGCATATGGTATTTGTTGTCCATTTATATATAACGGGAGATAATGTGGTCTTTTGTTAGTAAAGTCGATATGGACCGACTTCGTTTCATTAAGCTTGATGCGCCATTTTGTAGTCCAGTTATTTAAAACATTAAGAGCCTCTTGAACTTTTTCTCCTGCTTCTTCATGACTTTGACCTGTAGCCATTATAGCAGTGTCATCAGCGAAGGTAGCAATTATATTATTCTCTAAATTTGGGATATCGCATGTGTATAATAGGTACAGGACCGGACCTAAGACAGTACCTTGTGGTACCCCAGCTTTTATTTCTTTGAGTTCAGAATAATCACTTTCTTGTCTCACTCTAAATGCTCTATTGGTTATATAAGATTCTAATATATCAGAGAATTGTTTCGGCAACATAGTTCTGACTTTATAAATAAGACCTTCATGCCAGACTTTGTCAAAAGCTTGTGCCACATCTAAAAATACTGTTGTACAAACTTTCTTGTCTTCTAGTGTTATTTCAATGACATTTGTTATTCTATGTACTTGGTCTATAGTAGAGTGTTTTTCTCTGAATCCAAACTGGTGCTCAGGAATAAGGTTTTTAGCGTCCAGAAGTGGTTTCAAGCGTCTTAGAAGAAGTTTCTCGAACAGTTTTGAAAGAACCGGCAGCAGAGAAGTTGGTCTGTACGACGTTGCTTTATGAGGTGGCTTTCCAGGTTTTGCTATCATTATTATTTCTGCCACTTTCCACAAATCAGGTACATATTTTAGTCTGAATGCAGCATTAGAGTTGTTAATTTTACGATAGCTTTTCGAGGTAGATTGTGCAAGATTTCTCCTGTAATTAAATCATATCCTGGAGATTTTTTTGGGCTGATATTTGTTTTGATTGCTTTGATTACCTCGTTTGGTGTCACAAGTTTTATAATTAGCTCTTCTTGGATAAAGTTTTCCTCAAGAAGATCGTTTGATAGGTTCTCATTCGGCTTAAAGATATTTTCAAGATGTTCTGAGAATCTTTTGGCTTTTTGTTGGTTGTTAATAGCCCATGTTCCATTTTCACCCCTAATTGGTGGAATATGTATTATTGGTCTGTTTAAATTTTTAGAGGCTTTCCAAAGTGAGTAATCGGTACTTCGGTCACTGGTTAGCTTTGTAATAAAATAACTCATATTGTTATTGTTGTATTCATTGATTTTTCTGGTTAACTTTTTGGTAAGATTATTAAGCAACCTTTTATCTCCTGGGAACCTTGTCATTTGCCATTTGCTTCTTTGTAATCTTTTCTTGTGTAAGAGATCTAAAATGTCTCTAGGATATGTTCTTGCCCTTGGTTTGTACTCTGTTGTTGGTGTACTGTTCCACGCTGATTGTTGGATGTTAGTTATAAAATTTTCCACCTCTATATTTAATTGTTCTGGAGTTTTTAATGGGACGTTCAATTTTATAGACTCATCCAAATCTGTTTTAAAACTGGCCCAGTCTGTTTTCTTATTGACGAGCCTTATGTTATAATTTTTATATGTAATGTTTTCACTTAGTGTTAGAATTATGGGTGAGTGATCGGAGTTCATATCATTCATTTCGTTTACTTGGAGGTAGTTGACTGAAATATTTTTATGAATAAAAAAGTCTATTAGGTCAGGTATTTTTTGTGGATCGGTGATACCTGATAATGAAAACCAAAATTATTCAAATTTCAAAATTCAAATAATTTATTTCAAATTGGTCTACAAGGACACTTTTGCATTGTCGGGTTATAAGCTAAGCTACCTTTTGATTTATTTATATACTAACCCCCTTATTCATAAACGTACATTAGATACGTTTTAGCTATAGAATGCTTTGTCATTGTCAGTTGCATTGTCAAATGTGCAGGATAGAAAAAGACAAAGGAGAGATTAGCAAAACTTTAGCTAAAATACGTTTATGAATAAGGGGGTTCGAATTTACGAAACGTGCTTTTTTCTTTACTTCTTCTCTTCTTGCATCTCAAAAGTTTTAGCTCATATTTCACTTCCAGGTTGATGTAGTTGTGGTTATGAGTCACTTGTACGGCGTGATATGTTGGGGCATCAAATATCTGGGTATGGAATCAATGATCTGCATCTCTTATGAACTATTCTACCAGGAACTGAGCAGCGTTAGAGTCATTATCATCAAGTTCCTAAATCATGATTGCTCCAGTAAGTCGCCTAAATTTTTATTATTCCAAGTCTTTTACTCTGCTGTTATTTATTACAAAATCATCATGAATTTTATTGTAAGTCAAAAACGTTAGACCTTGTTTCTTCAAAACCAGTTTCTTCAATCGCGGTGTTTTATTAAATTAACTGTTGGTACGATAGAATAGGTTCTATCGTACCAACAGTTAATTTAATAAAAATAAGGTTCTCAAAAAGTATTCTAGGTCACAGCGATTTCACCTTAGCAATTTTTTTCATTATTTGTTGTCAAACTAATTTTAGATACTACCATTTTTTAAGAATACTTACATTATTAACCAGTAACCTAAATTATTTAATTACAGTCAAAGAACGACGATTAGCTAAGAATATTCTTCGAACGATCGACGTGTGGTCCAACAAACTCACTGCTTACGGCATCTTCGTGGTAGATGCTGCTTTGCCGATTCGACTATTTGCCGTGGTGGCTAACTATGCTATCGTCTTGTTGCAGTTTGCTTTTCTTTAAACTTCTGTAGTCCTGGTAGTGTGTGAAACTGTAAGGTGTTTTATCATAACATGTAAATAAATAGCTTACATGTTTATCAATTATTTTATTTGAAATTAGCTGTGCCCGCGCCTTCGTCCACGTGAAAAAATATGATTCTTAAGTATCTACCCGGACGAAGTTGGGGGCGCAGCTAGTATAAAAGTAGCCTAAGTTACTCCTTATCACATCAGCTATCTGCCAGTGAAAGTCCCGTCAAAATCGGAGACACTCAAATACTATTTATTTGTATGTAGGTATGTATGTATGGTTGTATGGAGATAAAAGTGGCCTAATTTACTCCTTATCACATCAGCTATCTGCCAGTGAAATCTTGTCAAAATCGGTAGAGCCGTTCCCAAGATTAGCCCCGCCAAACAGACAGACAGACAGATAGACAGACAGACCGACAAACAAACAGACAAAAATTGTAAAAAATGTTGTTTTGGTATATGTACCGTGTATACATACATATGCATTTAGTAAAAAGCGGTTATTTTAATATGACAGACACTCTAATTTTATTTATTTGTATAGATGTATAGATAAATTAACAAAAAAAAAATATTTTCAAAGTTTTAAGGCGCAGAAAACTCGTATATCATTAATTTTCGTAGCATTACCTCTTTCTATTAAAGTAGGTAGTCACTTTCTGCCCACTCTCTTAACCTCCGCTCCTTGGAATTTCTAAGCCTGGGTTGCACCAAGATATTTGTCAGGTGGTAATGTACGACCCTGTAATTTCCGGCACAGAGGCATAACACCTTAGGCCTCAGGAGTGGTAACGCATCTGCATTTTGACCTTGGTCTTTATGTGGGTGTCTATAAGCTGCAGTCGTCACTTAACATCAATGTGAACTGCATGCTTGCTTGCCACTTTCATAACTTTAAAAAAAAATCAGGCTTACTCTTGACATCCCTCTTCAAAGTACTGTTTTCATTTCTAAGTACTACCGCTTTTACAGCAATACAACTGTGAAACACGCTCTCCACAAGTTTTTTTTGTTATGGAAGTGGCAAACAAGTATGCAGTTCACATTGATGTTAAGTGATGACTACAGCCTATAGACACCCACACAAAGACCAAGGTCAAAATGCAGATACGTTACCACTCCTGAGGCGTTATGCTTCTGTGCCGGAAATTACAAGGCCATACATTACCACCTGTCCGGAACACGATAGTGCTGAACACTACCATTTAGCGGCATGTATATTAGGTATTGCGGTGCCTACGCCCGCGAGCTCCGTCACTGGAGCTCTACCACCAGTAATAAATGTATTGTTAAAATTACAATAACTTTTCTATTGTAAGTCGATTTTTCGATCCTTTATCTCTGCTTCTATTGGGATTTTTCCATTTTCTGGAAGTTTCCCAGTAACCCGGAGTTTGGTAATGTGCCCGGAGATGGCAACAGGTTCGCCACCTGTTACATGGGCCAAAAACGTAATCGGCGAGTCGTGGGTGTTTGCATGTATGCTTGAATGCATGCATTTACCTCTGCCTACCCCTTCGGGGATTACAGGCGTGAAGTTACGTTTTATTTTTTTACGTTCTATAAGTTTCTCATTTAATTTTTTCTCCACCAATTCGTTGCTTTTCTTTCCTACCTGTAACGGTTGACTATGAAGAAATGTAACATGATAGTAAGAAAATAGACATTTAAATTTATTCTCATTATCAGTAAAATTGAAAAATAAATTTAAGCGGTATTGTTAAATAGGTTTTTCAATTCTTCGATAAATTCGGAAACCACAAAAATTTCATGGTATTGTTTCGATTGGTTGTATGACACGATCGATTTTAGTAAGAATTAATTTCGTTGAATTTGAAGAAGTGCTTTGGGGATATGAAGAAACCAGGGATATTTCCTGAAGGCAGCAAAATTAATCAGATAATATGTGCATGTTTAAGTAATGTTTTTTGAAGTTTAAATTCCTTTGCAGTGCCTTGCACTTTTTATGATGGGTAAAAAATGTTAAGCTCGCGTCAGGATACGTAATCTTGATCGAAAATGCGTAAGATGGTATCGGTGGCGTTGGTGATGTTGGTGGTTTTGGTGGTGTTCTTGGTGTTGGTGGTGTTGGTGGTATTAGTGGTGTTGGTATCTTTGGTGGTGTTGGTAGTGTTGGTGGCGTTGGTAGCTTTGGTGGTGTTGGTGGCGTTAGTGGCGTTAGTGGCGTTAGTGGCGTTAATAGTGTTGGTGGCGTTAATGGTGATGGTGCAACAAAATAAAAAATGCGCTACGTTAATATTCATGTTTCCACTTGTGCTGGCACTCCTGGAGTGCAATCCGTTTTTTTATATTAGTGAATATTAAGAGAAAGTTATTGTGCCACAATCGTTTTTAAATGCATCTTAGTAACGACACTTCATGCTAGTAGAAATTCCCCAAGGAACCTCAGCATAAAAAGAGACTTATACATTGTTTCTTTTAAAATCTGTTTATTGAGCGGCCTTAACCCTAAAGCGTCTTCAAACCATTATACCACACTACCGAAATATACCGCATCTCTCCCATATGAGCTTATGAGTTGAGCTGACGATCTTTTTGATTTTAATCGGTCTTAAAGTACAGATAAGAGATCTGTTCGCTCACATGCTCTAGTGGCGTGCCGTGGCATCTTGTAGAAAGTCACGACATGCCGCGGCATGCCGTGGCTATTAAGGCAGCTGAAGTTCCCTAATTGCACCTTTATCTTCGAAAAAACTTCACCTTAAAGTCACATGAAAAATAATATTTTGAGGAGTTTTTATGTTACAGTCTGCCTTCCCTCTTTCATGTACGGCATGAGCATAGCATGGATGTCTCCTATGACGTTGCTGCTGCAATCCAAGGAGTCGCCTAAAGGAATCCCACTTACCGATGCCGAAGTAAGTAAGTTCGTATCAGAAGTATTGCCAAGAACTTTGTTACGTATTGCCAAAACCAGTACGATTTACCAGTGCAAAAAAAAGCTAGAGTTTCTTAACAAACCAAGGCAGTATTTAACTTTGGGGCATCTACTTAATAAGCCCTAAAGTGCGGCCTTAACTGGGATACAGATCTCGTTTGTGGGCGGCCCATAAATTCCAACTTGATTCGCTTGATTCCTTACTCACTGGCGGGCTCAAACGTCTGAGCCTGCTCATATTTTTTATTTTTAAAAGGAGGAGGTTATAAATTCGTCGGAATCTTTTTTTTACTGTCTCTACCATGGTGAAAGCTCTGCTGAACTACTTGATATGTTGGCACTGTTTTTTTTCCTTCACCGCACTACCGCCGAAGATAAGTTCCACCTACACAAACTGGACGCATGGTAGTGCTCAATGGTTTAATTTTCGCGTTCTTTTCTGCCCAGGACGTGTAAATTGTGGAACGGTAGTGGTGGTAGAGAGAGAGAGAGAATTCATTCACAATCAGTGTGTTTTAATTATACTTTTTTACGGCCAAGTAAAACAGGGCAAGTCCTTATCAAAAACAGGTTTTTGTTATATTATCTTTTTAATTATGTGACTGATATGGATATTGGCTTGGTATATGACCGCTATGACCTCATTTTTTGTTACAATACTTACAATGTTGGAAATCATAATTTCAAAAAGAGAATGTGAGATGAAGAATATAGGCAGGTGCCGGATCTCACTCCATAGGCCCAGCCAGCTAGTTCCCCCAGTTCACCATAGCCCAATGTTTGGCAACTCATTTCTCATTACAATACATGGGACCATGTATTCTGCGGGGCTTGTCTGTGTCTGTATTAACTATTGATGCAGTCGGAGAGAGGTACCGCCGAATGAAACCCATTACAAAGTAGATTAAAATTCTTGGAAGGACCTCTACGTGTTGGACCCTTGACGCCACGCAAGCCTGACAAGCCGAACGGTCCTGGGCCACTCTCATGCACGATTGTCCGCAACGTTCACGTGCGATGGTTCCGACAGCGAGTTGGCCACTAACCCGTATCTCCACCAATTCGCATTGGAGCAGCGTAGTGGAGTAAGCTTCCAGGTCTTCCGCCAAAGAGGGGAGACACTCGTGCCCAGAAGTGGGACGTATAATTATAATTATTATGATATTTAATTTATTAAGTAACACAGACTCATTTTGTTAGTAAAATGTACTTAGACTATGTTAGTTCAGATCAATCACAATTACCAAATCAAATTTACATATACAACAAATTAAATTAAATTTACAATTTTTTTTATTGTAAATAATGGGTGAAAATTTTTGTGTATTTTTGGTAGCCATTATTATGATTTATAAATAAATAAAAATTTTGTTTTCCTACGTTCCAGATATCATGGATGGCCGCTCTTCCATATTTGATATGCGTGCCAGGAAACTACCTCATTGCGTACATGGGAGATACTATTGGAAGGAAAAGCACCCTTCTCTTCTTGTCGGCTGTGTGTTCAGTGAGTGTTGTCTAACTTTATAGTCATTATGAGGGGTAATAATTGCTGGTGGTAGAGCTCCAGTGACGGAGCTCGCGGGCGTTGGCACTACCGCATTACCTAAGATACTTGCCGCTTAATGGTAGTGTTTAGCACTATCGTGTTCCGGCCAGGTGGTAATGTAAGGCCCTGTAATTTCCGGCACAGCGGCATAATACCTTAAGTCTCAGGAGTGGTAAGGCATCTGTATTTTGACCTTGGGCTTTGTGTGGGTGTCTATAGGCTGCAGTCATTGCTTAACATCAATGTGAACTGCATGCTTGTTTGCCACTTCCATTACATAAAAAAAAAACACTTGCTCGTGGTCTCTGGCCGTCTAAACTGCAATTCTGGCATGAAGCAGTACCGCAGTGCGGTTTGGAATATACCGTCCTAGGACCTATCCCCGTCGGTATGACACGCGTCCTAACCGAAGATGAGAACCGCAACTTATCACGAAGCGCTATAAACGGATGGATTCAGTGAAAGAAGTGCCAAATAGGTACGTGGAAAATAGAAAGAAAGAAAGAAACTTTTGTTTGGAACAATGTATACGTACAACAGTTTTTTTGACGGAAATCAAGATACGTTACAAATTGGCCCTAACTCAGCGTGTTCTGGTTGAGGGACAACCAGCGCTGGTCTTCCGTTAGGGCCATTTGGGTCGTTATAGACGGCTGTACTTAAATAATAAAAAGTTTTATGAACAAATACAATTATTTACCTTTAATAAGGATTAAAAAACAATAATTAAAAGAAAAAGCAAGAACTGACACCTACCTACGGTAGTGAGTGGTGGAGGTTTATAAGGACAGAAGATTTGCACCTCCACGCCAAGCTCGTGATTAACACCCATATTCTAAGTCGTAATCTCGACCTAACTCCAGGGAATTGCTATATTTAATTGTAAGTACCTGGTTGACCGAGCTTCGCTCCGTAGACTAATGGTTCTTCTATTCATCAATAGATGGCGTTAGTAATCGGTTATGAAGAAAATTTATTATTAACTTGGAACCGAGCTTTTCTTGGACCTGGAACCTAAATAAATCGATTTCTTGACCCGAAAAACCCCTAATCTGTAAGTTTCAAGAAAATCGTTGCAGCCGTTTTCTAGATCTTGATTTATATATGGGGCCGTTCAAGTATTACGTCAGCACTATGGGGGGGTGGGGAGGTCTTTGCTCTGCTTATTTTGCATGACATGGGGGGTAGGGGAGTCTAGATGATGATTACGTCATCGGTAGTTATTTACTTATTACATCAGTAAAATCTAATCTCTATGCTAAATCTATTTCCTTATTATTAAAATTATAATTATAACATTATAATTAAAATATTAAAAAAAACAATACATTAATTGAAAAATGTTTACGTAAGCATGGGGGGAGGGGGTAAGAGCTTTGCTTACTTTTGCTGACAAGGGGGAAGGGGGGGTAAAGAATTGTAATAAATCTGCTTACGTAATACTTGAACGGCCCCTATGTATATATAAATATATATACACAAGAATTGCTCGTTTAAAGGTATTAGATTAATAATGTGGAGGAACGGTTGGAAGTGTTCCTCCGGCGAAAAGGGAGGAACACCCCAACCAGGCGAGGTGATAGCGCCTGGCGGGCCGCGGCCCAACGATTGATGTTGGGAAGTTGTATATATGCCAACTTTTGAGAAATCTTCGCATGTGCGATGTAATTCGAATGCACGCCATCTACCGTACTAGACAAGTACTGTGAGGTGTTCATATGTGTTCCACTAGTTGGCGCCTTAATGTAGTGGACGCTACAATAACGTCAACTCGACAATCTGCCTCCGTTTGAGGTAAGAAAGCAATAAAAGCCCAACCGCAACAGTCTGTAAGACCTCAAGATACAATAAGTAACTTTTGTGTTAATCCTGAACGCTACGCAATACGTTTGCGAAGGGTTCCCTACTTTGCTGCGAAATACGACAACTATACATCGAAGACTTCATTGAGCGATGCTTTATTTCGCCGAAGCTTCATTGCTGGATGTACGTTTGATCGAAAACGATTCACCGATACCTTGTTTCGTCGATGCTTATTTGATCGAAGGGTTTTTTTACTTCAAATTTGTTTCCTCGAATGTATGTAAAACTTATTCGACTTCTTAGTTTTAAAATATGCGATTTTTTTTAAGAAATTCTAAAGGACTAGATACTGTCGCCGGTACGAATCAATTTCCTTAATACCTATCTATTATCTATATAACTAGCGGCCCGCCCCGGCTTCGCGCGGGTGCAATGTTACCTACCCTCTCCTATTCGTCTTAGCGTGATGATTATAGATATAGCCTAAAGCCTTCCTCGATAAATGGACTGTCTAACACTGAAATAACTTTTCAAATCGGACCACTAGTTTCTGATATTAGCGCGTTCAAACAAACAAACAAACTCTTCAGCTTTATAATATTAAGTTAAGATTACCGAATATGTTATCTTCAATTCCATATAGAGCACTACACATCACAGTCATGCATGCTGGACAGTAAGAATAGAAAAAGAACATCTACCAAAGAAGTATCGAGGATTCCATAGTTTTTGCCGAAACAAGGCCTCGATCAAAATAGCTTCGAAATAAAATTTTCGATGAAACGTAGCATCGGGCAAACGAAACTTCAATGTATAAATTTTCGGCAAACAATAGCATCGCTCAATGAAGTCTTCGATGTATAGTTGTCGGCCAATGATTTTTCGATGAAAGGTATTTCGCAGTAAAGTAGGGAACCCGTTTGCGAAATAGATGGAGGTAGCTGCACATAATAATTTTTCAAACTGCTGTCAGAAAAATACCACCTCAGTTTACCCGAGACCACGGCAGCTGAAAAGCGACCGAAACGTCGGGTTCGATTTTAAATAATCATTTTAGTTTAATATACGCGAGATAAATCAGAAAACTAGTTTTATTTCAATGAGTGAACAACCGAAAACCTAAGAACATACTAGCGTAAAAGTTAGTATAATATATAGTCAGTCAATTATTTATTAAGTATGTCAGTCAAGTGAGTTACAGTCAGTGATGACATTAAAGCGATGGCTACTTTACCAGAACAATTACAATGAAGTTTTGGAGGCAACCTGAAAAGTCGAGTTTTCGCACTGTTATTCTATTTCACTATACAAGGGCACTGTAATCAACCTATATCAAACAAAAGCCACCAACTTTATTCAATGTAAAAAAAATACACCAAGAAAATGAAAGAAAATAAGAGCATCATACGCCTCTTTCAAGGTTCCCGCCAAAACTCGAGTTTTTTTTTGTAATGGAAGTGGAAAACAAGCATGCAGCTCACATTGATGTTAAGTGATGACTGCAGCCTACAGACACAAAGACCAAGGTCAAAATGCAGATGCGTTACCACTCCTGAGGCCTAAGGTGTTATGTCTCTGTGACGGAAATTACAGGGCCAATTACATTATATTTTGTAATTTGACCTATCACAAGCAATTTCTCACACTTCTTTCCAAATGATTAAATACATTTTTGAGTTTGAGTTTGAGAAATAAATTACTTTCTTCTCAAGATTCTCTGGATCCTGAAGCTAATGTCGATGAACATTTGGGTGTTCGTGCTGGCCAGGTCGCTGGTTGGCATCACAATGGCTGGGAACTGCGTCACTACTCCGATATACATTAAGGAAATAAGCGAAGGCTCCATACGGGGAGCTTTAGGATGCTGGGTAAGTGGAACTCTGCCGGTGAATGACAAAGAATGACTCTTTTTCTATTCTTTTTACTCTTTGTTATCAGTTTGTAAAGGGGAAATGAGACATTTTACTGATATACTTTTTTACATTAGCATATTATATTTAGTTTTATCTTAGTGATATTCTTGACTTTACATATATTTTTATCTTGTTTGACAGGTATATCAATTGTTATTCACTTTAATTTATTTTATTTTGTTTGTTTTTGACGTGTCATAAGAGGTGCCTGTCACCCTAAATGAATAAATGAGTTTCTGATTCTGATTTTGAAGTAAGACGAAGAGCATTTCAAGAAGAATATTATAAGGTATTGAGTGGGTAAGGGTGGTGGTAGAGCTCCAGAAACGGAGCTCGCGGGCGTAGGCACCACCGAATTGCCTGATATATTTGCCGCTAAATGGTAGTGTTCAGCACTGTCGTGGTCCGGTCAGGTGGTAATGTACGCCCTTGCAATTACTGGCACAGAGGCATAACACCTTAGGCCTCAGGAGTGGTAACGCATCTGCATTTTGAACTTAGTCTTTGTGTGGGTGTCTATAGGCTGCAGTCATCAATGTAAAATATCAATATCGATGTGAACTGCATGCTTGTTTGCCACTTTCATTACATAAACAAAAAACTGCAATATCTATTCTCTTCGACACTATATTGCGTTGAGCGCTATTGTAAATAATAATTCCTGTATCAAATATGTTTCAACTGATTGTATTTTTTTAAAGTTTCTATGGAAATATTAGAGCAGGTTTTGTTTCAACCACCATGTAATCTTTAATTCATCAATAGGAGCGTTGTTAAAACTTTGTTTCGTCAAAATCGGATAAGGGAGAAAAAGTTATTCTCAATTGAAAATTAATTTCAAGCACTGCTTTAAAACTTTTGAACAGAGTTGAATGATGTTTACTTAAACGTATTTAATTTAGACTAGCCGTGCTCGCGACTTTATAAGCGTAGAATTTAACAAAATTATTGAGCAGTATCTACGCGGATGAAGCCGTGGGCACAGCTAGTCTGAAATATATTGCATACTTTCAGAGAGTATTATTTTGCAACAGCGGCGGTGTCTTCATGTACGTCATCGGTGATCTGCTGAACTACAATGTTGTACTCTGGGTTGGCCTGTTTTTTCCTGTTTTACACTTCGTACTTTTCCTGGGGATGCCGGAATCACCGTCGTTTTTGGTCAAAACGGGTAAAATTGAGGTATGTTAATTTGATTTCATTACACCATAGCAATTTCATAATTTTCATTACGTTCATTTTTTTATGACACTAAATGGCATAGAGCAGCGCTGGAGGGGAGAAGCCATATGCAGGCTTTCCCCTCTGTCAAAGTACAAGCCCAAATGGGCCTGTACCTGTCCCCTAGATGTTTAAATGTGTGCGTGAAATTGTTTCTGTATTTTGTTAAAGTCAAGGTGTGAGTTTCGTAGTACTTAATCATTGATATACAAAAAACCCAAGATGCACACTCAACGTCTCAAAACCGTCCGCTCGCAAATAGCGCTGAAATGAACATTTAGCGCTCATTTCAAACAGTGTCACGTCATTCTTAGAGCAGTGCGTACGTGAAAAATGCCGAAGTGTTTCGTAAAGAATTGTAAAAATAATACGTCTATTACGACAAAAAAGGATGGGATATCGTATTTTCGGTAAGTAGAAAACTTTATTGATTTACGTTTGTCATATAAATGAGTAAATATAGCGATTTATAAGTGATTTTGACTTAATTTATTTATAATCTAACTCATCGATCCAAGTATAATACGGAAAATTTCAATAGTTTTACGGACTACGGTCAGAGAAACGTATTAGGCTCATTTTGTTTTAGTCGTTTACTATAATCCAAGCGTCTCTGTTCCTGGCAACGGAGTCGATTTCTTATCATATGTATTTTTTGTTATTAATTTAGTTAACTCTTTAAGTTTATAGTATTTAGTTATAAAAGAATATGTATATATATATGTAGGATCCTTGAGGCTCGTCGACAGTGACACAACTTCTTGAATTATTAACTTAACTTCTTTTATTTCTTTAAATCACCTTACATTACAGTACATCTTTTCATAATTCACCTTAACACCTTGCACGCTCTTCCTCTCATTCCCCTTCCCTCCTTCCTCCTTTTCTTTTCTTCAGTCACCGTTCACTCGCAACATTCATTCTCACCTACGTTCCGTTTCCTTCCTTACAGTCACACCGTTTACACTTAACTATCTTAAATTAAATGATTAACCACTATTACACATTTTTTTTTTTTTTTTATGTTATGGAAGTGGTAAACAAGCATGCAGTTCACATTGATGTTAAGTGATGACTGCAGCCTATAGACACCCACACAAAGACCAAGGTCAAAATGCAGATGCGTTACCACTCCTGAGGCCTAAGGTCTTATGCCTCTGTGCCGGAAATTACAGGGCCGTACATTACCACCTGACCGGAACACGATAGTGTTGAACACTACCATTTAGCGGCAAGTATATTAGGTAATGCGGTGGTGCCTACGCCCGCGAGCTCCGACACTGGAGCTCTACCATAACACACTACATACACATATAACATACTCTACATACACATATAACATACTTTAAAATTTCCTACATATATATATATATATTCATATATATAATATATATCATACATTTATAGTAATTAACCAAATTTTAAAAAAGAGAAGAGGTGATGACCTCTTCTCTTTTTTCGATATTATTCGATATTTTTGTTTTAATGAGAAATTATGAACGTCATGATGTTGATTTATTTACATACTAGCTTTCTCCTGCGGCTTCCCCTGCGAGGTATGTATTAATTATAAGCACGTTTAAACAAACAATCTAACTTTTTAGCTTTCATTTATTATTATAGTATTAACCTATATTACTTCTAGGAAGACCCATGACGATCCATTTGGTCCAGGGTTGTGTGACGACCGCAAGAGGCGAAAGATCGCGGGTTCGATTCCCGCACTGGGATGAATGTTTGTATGTTTCACAAACTGATTGATATAAAAGATTTTGGTGGTTTATTACCCTAGTGAAGATGTTTACACTAAGTGCAGTAAAACCGAGGAGATAATAAGACGAGAACAGCGCATAAATGGTGAAACAAACACAACCAAGGCCTACTTGTGTTCATTAGTTTTAAAAAGGATATTCAACTTAAATATATTTTCTAGTACACATTCCCAACAGCAACCTGCTTTTTTCAATCATAAAATAAGTCTCATAAAAGCTATTGTTGAAAAGTTCATAGACATTCGTTTACATTATATCGCCAAAAAAACAACAGATGCGCTGAAATCTAATTCAAAAAGGCAACTATATAATAAGCTTAACTTATTTCAGGGAAATTGATGTATTTTCTAAAATGTAATAGTACGTCTTTTTAAATACTTAATTATGTATTATATAAAATTATGATTCGTGTTCCCTATATCAATGAAAAAAAAAATATAAAGAATATTCATAAAAATTATTATCAATCCTGGACATCACTAACTCTAAAGATCGAAACCTTTTACTTATAAGGTATTACATTATTTGAAGTTAAAATTGTTACGTAGACATGTTATACCCTTAAATACTTATTTCGTTTCGATGTAAGTACATATGATAGCTGTGTATTTCTTTTTGACAATTGACATAGATTAAGTGACCCAATATGTTAGTAATACAAAACGTAAAATTACAGTTAAAACACGTTAACGTAAATTGTTTTAAATTATTTCGCATTAACACATGCTTGTGAAATATATTTTATTTAAAGAAAATGGAAAGAAAAATTTGCCTTCAGGCGAGACTCGAACTCGCGGCCTACTGGGAATCTAGTCCAGCCGCTCTTCCAATTGAGCTACTGAAGTCCTGCCCGATTTGTCAAATCTTTCCTTCACATTTATTGCATTGCTTTATGGTAGCAGCAGCGCCATCTATTGCCAACTATGCTAGTTAGGCAACCGATATAATAGACTTAGCAGTTTATTGAATATCGTAAAGAAGTCGCTTTTACCCTTAATAATTGTTTTATATTATTTCGCATTAACACATGCTTGTGAAATATATTTTATTTAAAGAAAAATGGAAAGAAAAATTTGACTTCAGGCGAGGCTCGAACTCGCCTGAAGTCAAACTCGACTCGAGTTCGAGTCTCGCCTGCAGTCAAATTTTTCTTTCCATTTTTCTTTAAATAAAATACGTTAACGTAAATTTTACAAACTCAATTAATTATGTAACTGTATAATAAGAAAAAAAAATCAAAAAAATTATATTTGACTCCATTCAATTCGTTGTGCCACTCACGAAAAAAATTGTTTACTTTTTGCATATTGTTTTGAAAAGAGAACTTAATGGGTAATACAATTAAGGTTCACTTTTTTCAAAAAAAATAAGGTCGTGTGATATCTATAACTACGTTTGTACAACTGAGGACAGTTCCGAGTGCTAAGTTTGTCCGCGACTGTGCATCTTGGGTTTTTTGTCAATTTACTTAATATACGATTCTTGTAATGTGAGTGTGTCGCGCGCATTTCCCCCCGCAAAAAATGACAGACTGTTTTGCATCGGTAATAAACGCTATGGCTACTCCCCTCCGGTCCACCGGTCGGTGGCCCGTGTTGTTTGAGTATTTTTCCATGATTCTGCGTATTTTTCTCTATCTTTTGATATAGTTTACAAGGTGCGGGCCCAACCTGGAACTTCTCCTTTATTGTGAGACATATTAAATAAAAGATGTTATTGTCAGAATCTAAAATGTATTTTATCAATAGCTTTATCGTTATTTCTGTGTTATCAATAGCTTAATCATTTTCCTGGTGGTAGAGCTCCAGTGACGTACTGGTGGTAGAGCTCCAGTGACGGAGCTCGCGGGCGTAGGCACCGCCGCATTACCTAATATACTTGCCGCTAAATAGTAGTGTTCAGCACTATCGTGTTCCGGTCAGGTGGTAATGTACGGCCCTGTGATTTCCGGCACAGAGGCATAACACCTTAGGCCTCAGGAGTGGTAACGCATCTTTATTTTGACCTTGATCTTTGTGTGAGTGTCTATAGCCTGCAGTCATCACTTAATATCAATGTGACCTGCATGCTTGTATGTCACTTCCATTACATTAAAAAAAAAATCGTCCTTCGTTTTCTTTCCCTTCAAGTCTAAATTACTAGGCCAATATTTGTAAGAAAATAGTTTTTTACCGACACATTACATTAAAAAATCTATCAACTATACGGAATCCTACACACGCGAGTCCAACTTGCACTTAGCAGGTTTTTTATTTCAGAAAGCAGCCAAAACACTTGCTTGGCTTAGATGCAGAAAAGAAGATGATTGCTTAGTACAGAACGAGCTGGACATCATCAGGAAAGAACAGTTCAATGATGAAGAAAATGGGAAACATTTGTTGAAAACGATTTGTAAGTTATTTCTCATATACATACTACTGCATTAACTAATCTATCTGCCACCAAACAGTAATGTTCAGCACTTTTATTGGTGGCAGAACTCCAGTGATGGAGCTCGCGGGCGTAGGCACCACCGAATTACCTAGTATAAAACGTAACTTCACGCCTGTAATCCCCGAAGACGTAGGCAGAGGTAAATGCATGCAATCAAGCATACATGCAAACACCCACGATTCGCCGGTTACGTTTTAGGCCCATGTAACAGGTGGCGAGCCGGTTGACATCTCCGGGCACGTTACCAAACTTCGAAGTACTGGGAAATTTCCTGAAATTGGAAAAATCCCAATAGAATCAGAGATAAAGGACTTTACTTCATTATCTCTGACAACCCCCTACCCGGGAATCGAACCCAGGGCCTCAGCGTAGTAGTGGCGTAATACCACTAGGCTACTGAGGCAGTTACCTAATATATAGGCATAACACCTTAGGCCTCAGGAGTGGTAAGGCATCTGTATTTTGACCTTGGTCTTTGTGTGGGTGTCTATAGGCTGCAGTCAGTCATCACTTAACATCAATGTGAACTGCATGCTTGTTTGCCACTTCCATTATATAAATAAAAATACCACATGATAAAAATTATTTAGAACTTGTAACGTAAATAGATCTTTTTTCCGTTCCAGTCACCGATAAAATCCTCTTCAGAGCATTCCAAATAGCATTGGTAGCAGTTGTCTCCAGAGAAATTTGCGGTGCAGTTCCCGTTTTGAACTTCGCTGGTGATATCTTCAAAACAGCTTCCGAGGACACAGGTTTGGTGATGAGTCCTAATCAACAAACTATGGTGCTTGGAGTGGTTCGGTTAACTGGATCTATCCTCGCATCGAGTGTAATCGAGAAGGCTGGGAGACGGGTAATTCCTTGTTCACTTATTATATTGAATTATGAAAACCGACTTTACATTTGTGAGCACAATTTAATATCCTTCTTATATTGATTCGACAACTCAACAAAGGAGATGTTGCGAGCTCGGCTCTGGTTCGTACACGTCCTCAAAAAATGGGTAAATTAAAGAAGAATCCGAAAAAAATTGTTTTATTCAAGAATATATTTTAGAGTTATCACAATACAATTTCAAAAATGAAAATGTCAAAATGACATCGCCCGCCATATTCACCACGTTGGTTTTGAGTTGCAATTCTAACTGCAAATAATGTTTTGTAACTGCAAACAAAGCTAAATAAGTGAAAATATGCAGTAAAAAACGTTTTTATATTGATTTTGCCTGTTAATGATATTGTGTACAATACATGGCCGGAGGTCTATACATTTTTGCAACATCTCCTTTCATGTACTAATAATAACTTTGATGACCTTACCTTCTTACATAAGGGCAGAGCTTCATAGTTTCAATGTAAGTAAATTAATAAGCGCGCATGGCCCCGTGGCTGGTGTAGATTGCAAGCGATCTACTCGGTTGAGCGATAAGGGCGCGGTCGGGTGTGTGATGGGTGACCGCTAGTGCTTCGGAGGGCACTTAAGCCGTCGGCCCTGGTTGCTATTCATAGATGTCAGTCGTTGAACCTTGTCGGAGGCCTTATGGGCGGTTTCAAAACATCCGACAGCTGGTTGGCTTCTAACCCGTATCTCCACCAACCCGCGTTGGAGAAGCGTGGTGGAGTAAGCTCCAGACCCCCCTCCCGAAAGGGAAGGGACCCTTTCCCAGGAGTGGGACGTCTGAAGGGTTGCTATTATTAAATCAATTAGGCATATTTGTACAGCTCCATGATTTCCAGCACAGTGATAAAACAGTTTAGGATTAAGGAATGGTAACGCATGTACGTTGATGCCTCTAGTTTTATTTATGTAAATAAATGTTTATGGGCTCCAGTATGCACTTGCCTTTATGTAAAACGTATAAGCCACATTCATACTGAAAACAACTTCTTTGTAGAATTAAAGTCTGTGTACATAGGTACACAGCATAGCTTTACATGTAAGGAACATTACAAGAAACCCTATAACCTATGCAAAGTCTTTGATAAGAAATATGGAACCCGTGAACACGAGTCCAACTCGCACTCAGCCGCTTTCCTTCAATAATTTTGTACAAATCAATCTTCATTGAAACTTTCAGCCACTCATGTTCATCACAACCCTGGTGTTTGGGCTAAGCATGTGTCTGCTTGCGACCTGGTTCATTATCAAGGAGTACGGAATTGCTGCACCAGCTTGGATACCCGTGTTGACCCTCTGTCTGTGCATGTTTTGTGACTCTTTTGGTCTGATGCCGATCTCCGTAGTCATCACAGGAGAGATTTTTTCTTTTAAGGTTTGTGAAAATTTCATTTAGGGGCCGTTTTATTGAGTTTGCTTAGTTTTGATTATAAAACGTAACTTCACGCCTGTAATCCCTGAAGGGGTAGGCAGAGGTAAATGCATGCATTCAATCATGCATGTAAACACCCACGATTCGCCGGTCACGTTTTGGTAACAGGTGGTGAGCCTATTGTCATCTCCGTGCACATTACCAAAATTCGAGGTACTGGGCGTCTTCCAGAAAATGGAAAAATGAATGAAGAATTTTACACCGTTATCTCTAATATGCCTGACCGAGAAATAGAACCCAGGACCCCAGCGTAGTAGTAGTGGCCCGCCACCACTAAGCCGCTGAAGCAGTTCAGAAATCTTAAAATTTATTCACATCCTTACTTCCCTACTATATTAATATTATAAGTGCGAAAGTAATTCTGTCTGTCTGTCTGTCTTTCTGTTACCTTTTCGCGTTCTAACGACTGAACCGATTTTAATGAAATTTGGTACACAGATAGAGCTGACTTTGAGAAAGAACATAGGCTACTTAGTTATTTATAAAACGACATCCACGCTTGCGAAGCCGCGGGCAACAGCTAGTATGTTATATATGACAACTAAAACATTTGTTACAGTACCGCGGCACAGTTCTAGCAATAACGATGGCAATTGCATCTTTTGCCGACTTCTTTCAACTACTCTTCTTCAAACCTTTCGCGAATTCAATAGGAGTTCACGTAGCTTTCTACTGCTTCGGTACTATGTGTCTGCTCACTGCACTATATGTCTTACTGGCTTTACCAGAAACTAAAGCCAAGGGTTTGGACGAGATATACAAAGATTTAAGACCGAAGAAGTTGAAGAAATTGGAGAAAGTAAAAGCTTAAAATTTTATCTTCATATTGCTGTACGTCTGGAAAGTATTTGTGATAATTATATTCTTTGTAAGCCTTCCCCGTAACAATGGATGAACCCAAATTGTCTTGGTTTTTTTTTTCTTTCGCTATGTAATAATGAACAAACTAGCGCAACAACAACTTCTTCAACGTAAAGGAGATGTTGCGAGCTCGGCTCTGGTTCGTACATGTCCTCAAGAGAAGAAATCAAGAATCCAAAAAAAATACAATTAATTTATTCAACAATATATTTTAGAGTTACAACCACATTTAATTATAACGATTTTATCATTTTCATCTATGTTAAACATGGCGGCGATACAGCCGACACTTGGGATCAATCGATTTTGATAGTATTTAGAAAATATTACTTTTCTCTCCAAGTTCTATAATCAAAATACAATTTAAAAAATGAAAATGTCAAAATGACATCGCCCGGCATATTCGCCATGTTAGTTTTGAGTTGCAATTCTAACTGCAAATTATGTTTTGTAACTGCAAACAAAGCTAAATAAGTGAAAATATGCAGTAAAAAACGTTTTTATATTGATTTTGCCTGTTTAATGATATTGTGTATTGCAACATCTCCTTTGACGAATTATTTTAAACGAAATAAAATACACTTCAAATGCACATTCCAAACTAATTTATAACGGACATAAGCCCGTCATAGTACATCATGTTTTACCAATCCCGGAATATCCCTTACGTAGGCAGTGTGCAGCAGAGAAAACGGTCTACGAAGTCGAAACTAGCCGATTGTCTCTTTCGCAGGCTCGATGTGCAATATTTCTTGCTGGATACTGTAGATATAAACTACTAGGATTACAGAATTAAAGAAAAGCAAATTGTAACAGTACGATAGCATAATTAGCCACCACAACAAAAAGTCTCAACGGCGTAACAGCATCGACGATGAAGATTCCGCAAGCAGTCAGCTTGTTGAAGCATACGTCGATCGTCCGAAGAATATTCTTAGAAAATCGTCGCGCTTTCACTGTAATCAGATATGTTTCATGTATTCCTAGTAGCGCGCATGGCTCCGCAGCTGGAGTAAATCGGAAGGGATCTAGTCGGTTTTATTACCACTAGCGGTAATTTGCCTCTAGCGGTCACCCATCACACATCCGACCGCGCCCGTATCGCTTTACCGAGTAGATAACTTGCGATCTACACCAGCCGCGAGGCCTAATACCACCGAGAATTGCGCCACAAGTTGCCTATAAGAGCCACAAATTAGAGGTGACCCCGATATGCTGATTCAGAGTCCTTTCCAATCCAGAAGCTCGAAGAATTCCCATTATGCAGAGCTGAACTGTTTCAGAGGATGATATCTCCCTGTATCACACGTTGCTGCAGTAGATTTCAAGTTCTGGGCCTGAACGCGTACCGACATGGTGGTGTTTTCGTACAAGCTCATCGGTAATCGAATTGGTACAATTCGAATAAGATTATTTAGGCATACAAGTTCCTACAATTTCTACGAATTCAAAAAATGTATGGTAAGTCTGGGACGCAGAGCAACACGGGCCACCGGCCGCGGCGGACCGGAGGGAAGTATCCACAGCGTTTATTACCGATGCAAAACGGTCTGTCATTCTTTGCGTGCGTGTTACACACACACCCTACAAAACTCACACCTTGACTTACTACTTTGACAAAATACATAAACAATTTCACGCACACATTTAAACATCTAATGTAGAATTTGTAATGTACGGCCCAGTAATTTCCGGCACAGAGGCAAAACACCTTAGGCTTCAGGAGTGGTAACGCATCTGCATTTTGACCTAAGTCTTTGTGTGGGTGTATATAGGCTGCAGTCATCACTTTTGAGCTTGTTTGCCACGTCCATTACATAAAAAAAAAAATCTAAGCGACAGGCATAGGCCTACTTGTACTTTGACAGAGGACTTTCTTCTCTGTCAAAGTACAAGTATGGTAAAGACAGTTAGTAATTATTTAAAATTCATCCCTTTCAAATTGTGCTACAAGGAATAACTAGGAATGCTTCTTGAAAATGTTTCTTATTTGTGATCGCAGTTAAAGTAGATCAAGGCATTTAAAAACTTACATGAGTAATTATGATTTAAGAACTCGGCGATGTTGACTCTCACGTGGGTCAGCCGCTGATAGAATAGTTCACAGGCGATACATAGCATAATTTCTACATACAGACCCTTGACAACCCAAAGTACGACGCCATACATGTGACTCATCACCACAACTGAATCAATCTGGAAATTAAATAAATTAACGCAAGAGAGTTCAAGGTATGAGGCTCTCCCCTTTTTGGTGGGAGGCCTGGAGCTTACTCCACCACGCTGCTCCAATGCGGATTGGTGGAGGTGGATGGGTTAGTGGCCAACCCGCTGTCGGATGTTTTCAAACCGCCCCTTAAGACCTCCGACAAGGTTTAACGACTGCTATCTATTGATAGCAACCGGTACCGACGGCTTAACGTACCCTCCGAAGCATGGAAAGGCGCATTTAATTTGAAAAAAGTAAATTATAGACATTTTGTGAATTAGTGCGTCCACACCTGGCGAATGTGTAGCTCGCGAGCCGCTCACCAGCTGCCTGCGAGCTGCACGAGCGTACTTTTTAGGTTCAAGCGCCACTCCTGTGTCACCCTCGCGCAGATCCCGGGGCACTAAACTATTGCAGTTACAGCGCATGCGCAGTTCGCGAGCCGGTCGTGAGCTGCACATTCGCAGCGCATTCATCTTTTACTTTTAATTAAGATTCGTTAAAGTCAAAGTGAGTACTAAACTAACTATTAATTAATTGGCAAGTCGTTACTATTTCCACTCCAAAATTTTTTTTGACTTTGCTACTTGCTGTAAGTATAATAATACTGAAAAGGAATTGTTTTGGGTTTATATACGGGTTCAATGAAATTCAGCCACCATCTCAACCAGCACAGGCACAACATTTTGATAAGAACTGAACTAGCACTAGCAGCACTTCATTCCATGGTGACGACCACAATTCAACTGAATCCCCTCTTACCTTTGACAAGCCCATTTATACTATTGACAAGCTCATTTCTACCCCCAATTACTTGACTTCGTAAACAACATTCGAGTCGTTATCTTTACAATAGCTAGCAGGTGTGATTCAAAATGTAAACAACCTAATTCCAATTAGGCACCTGTTTTGGCATAAACACCACCTGCTTTTGGACAAACACCACCTGATTTGGCACAAAAACCACCTGTTTCACCTTAAATGATGCCTACTATATTTTAGGCACTAACAATTTGCATTGTTAATGAGATAGGTACTTACACTTGAGGGTTTCATCCAGACGATCAATATCTCGAAGTATATCAAAGATTGAATAAATACTATCGCAAAATGTACAAATATCTGCAATTTGAAGGATGCAAGAATTAGGTGAAATATTTTTTATAGTTCCCAAAAGGTTGCATTCCATGCATGATCAACTAACCACACTATTTAAATTTTTCTTCATTAATGTTTCTATTTCAATCAATACTTGAAACACATTCAGCATATAATCCATTTCTTCTTCTCTGTTTTCATCTTGAATTTTCAGATAAGTCTCCAATTTTGTTTCAAATCGTTTTCTCCATCTCTCGGTTTTTACAGCCAAGAAATACACTAAAAACGTCACATGTAGTAGTTCTATATCGAAGATTAGGGTCATTAATATGAATAATATCCTCGTCCACGTCCACAGCGGATCAAATATCAATTTGAGGGTTATCATTATAAAGTACATTATGTACAAAACACTAGTTGAGAACCATAGGAACGTCTTCACTTTCCTCGTATCGGTATTGTCTGGTAGCTCCTTATTTATTTTTTGCAGTTTCAATATTAATTCTACGTTTGATTTACTATGATAAATATTCATGAAAGCAAGTATCATGTAATTTGTAGTATACTTGCTATACATAATACTATAGGCATAAAAAATTATAAAGTCGTCACTGAAGAATGTCTTAAATGTATTTAATGTTGTGCATAAGAGGTAAAATTGTATAATCACGCCGATACAAGCAACAAAAATATGTTTCTTAGTCGTTGGAGTGATGAAATTATCTCGTAATTGAAATTTTCTTGAGAAAAATAATACACTAGTAAAATATAGTGGTTTAAAAATAGACTGAAAATCATCTTCAAGTCTATTTGAAAGTAATACTTCATTGGGATTAATGCGTCGTCGATTCATATTGTAACGGCACCCGATATCATACTAATCTAAGACTGGACTAAGTATTGATTGCTTGACAGTCTACATAGAAACCACGCGTTTGTAATATAGTGCGTTGACTGTTTTTTAGAAATACAATATTTATACAAATTGAATATGAATGAATAATTAGCTTTCAAATACAAATTGATATTATCTTTAATAGCAGACATACGTAAGCTTCTAATTACGTAGCCTGTACACCCTTTAGCACACCCATCGATGCGACATTCGACAGACAGACAGACGCGATCCGTACGCAACTGTTGATTCTTCACTATCATGTATCGCGATAATTCGCGTCGATGCGACGTGTTACAGTGGCTGGGTGAGATTCACAAACCACACTACGGCTTTACTTTCAGCAATGTACCCTTAGAACTGTCAGTAAAATATGAGTTTTGACAGTTCTCTTCTAATTTCTTAATTCAACCGAATTCATGTTTTTTTTGTTAGTCTTTTTAAATTAGGTTTTGTAAATTTTTTATTAAAAATTTACAAAAAAAAATTATTGTCTTTCTTTTTTTTTTTTCTTTTGGGTTCTTTTATTATCGTTTCTTACATACAACCATTCCCACACATACCCGCCTTGTTGTTCTTCGCAATTTTCCCGCTTGTTATGGGGTTTTAGCAGACCAGTAGCTGTCGCTTCCGTGTCGGCATTTGAATCTGGTAATAAGTACGGGACTCAAATCATACCAGAAGGGAGGACCTTTATAATAAGAGCATGTACTTTATAGTCCGTATGAAATGGTGTGTACTTACTTTTTAAATTATTTTATATTATGTTATGTCATTAATACACAAGACGCTTCTGCACCGACATGGCATGGGAGGAGTTTGCGCCGGAGCAGGCCAGCTTGTCCACGTCGAAGAACATGCAGCACCAATCCAGCCACTCTGGGCGCAGGTCCAACAGCGATTTTCATCTATGAAGAAAACCCAATGTAAGCCAGTTTACAGCTCATGCTGTCCCTGTTTGCCAATGAGAAGGATGACGTCATCTTTCACGCAGATGGCCGCGTACGGTGAGGTTGTAGTCTGTATACGCCGCATACAGCATGGGCAACACACAGCTGCCCTGTTGTATTCCAGCACGGATCGGGTGGTTGGAAAGTGATCCATGCGAAATACGCCGTTGAGGAGTCTCCCCATAAATATGATGCTCTTCAACTCTTAGTTGCTGCAGCGCCTTGATCGAGATGTCGCCAAAAAAGGTGTAGTCTGTGTCGAGTGCAGGCATCTAATTCTCAGAGTATAGTCGTTGAGTGTAAATTGAACTTTAAAAAAATCCACTATTCGACTCTGTTTATTTGATACAATAATTTAATTAAGGTGCGTAAAATAAGACAAGAAAAATAGGATTTAATGAATTTCTTTATTGTTGTGTAATAAGCATATTAAATATTTAAAGTCGATAAAATGAACATCACCATTGCGAGGTATATAAAATTATTGTTTTAATACATTACAATGATTATTTTAGATTAGAGATAAGAAATTACTACTTGCCCAAAATAATATTGTAGCCGGTCACAAAATTAATCACGAAATTATTAATGAATAGCTGACTTTAAAACAGTTACAATCGGAAAATAAAAATGCTGTTCAACTGTTTGCCTCAGTATTTTCACCTTTCTCTCCAGTGCAGTAGAACCTTTCTGTCCTTGTCCTTCCTGTCTGTTGCTTACATCTGTACGAATGTAGAATGAAAAAGCACGCTTAAGAACTGTCAAATCTAATACTTTACTGACAGTACTAAGTATATTTTGCTGAAAGTAGCGCGGTTTGTGAATGTCCCACTAAGATAGTCATTACAAGCCTAAACATTATCACCTAACTGGAACACAATAGCAATAATTCTACCATTCGGTGGCAAATCGATTAGATAATACAGTGGTACCTACGCTTTCACGCTTTCAGCACTCGCTTCATAAAATCCCATGTACCCCCCGTACATAGAATGGGCCGTCGGGCCTACTTTTGAGGCGCTGATTTCTCCTCGCAGTGGGCGAGCTCAGGCTGGCTCCCGTGACGTGGGTCCATAGGTTGCTGGTGGTGTTTGAATTCTTAAGTGTTTGTGCATGAGGAGTTTCTGTTACATGTTTACTAACACGCACAGACCCTATAGACGAATATCGGAGTCACGTAAGTCCACACGTCATACGCGGCGTAGGCTACTTCAAAGTTTATGGAGTTTTTAGATTTGAGAACACGCCGCTATGTGGTAGTGTTCAGCACTATCGTGTTCCAGTTAGGTGGTAATGTACGGCCCTGTAATGCCCAGCACAGAGGCATCTAACACCTTAAGCCTCAGGAGTAGTAACGCATCTGCATTTTGAACTCTGGTTTATCTGTGGGTGTCTATAGGCTTCAGTCATCACTTAACATCAATGTGAGCTGCATGCTTGTTTGCTACTTTTGCCATAAAAAAAACAGTTGATTACGCGGCATATCTCACGAACGACATATAATGCAATGCTGCCCGACGGTGGATGCATCATACAAGTTTTGAATCTACCCACATGTTATATTTTTCGTTTCTGCTGTACACGAAAGTAAGTAATTAATACGACAAACTTTGTTCCTGTACGGAACATCCGATCTCTTCAAAATTCGACAAATTTGCAGATATTCTATCCCAAAATTATGCTTTCGCTTTCAGAAACATATTTTTGTAGTTAAATATTTAAATACTACGACTTTGACTGATAAAGTTCCAGTGTAGGACCTCGGGGGCGTAGGCACCACAGCATTACATAATCTAGCTGCCTCCAAATGGTAGAGCTCAGCACTATCATTTTCCGGTTAGATTTTTTTTTTGGCCCCGTAATAACTCTCACAGTGACAACAATTTAGGTCTCAGGGGTGGCAACGCATCTGCATTTTAATCTCTGGTTTTTGTGTAGATGTCTATAGGCTGCAGTCATCACTTAACATCCATGTGATCTGCACACTTGCATGCCACCTTAGATAAGGGTGCAGAAAAAAAAAATGGAATTTTGTATAATATTTACTTACTTAAAAAAATTGTACATTATCTAACACAACTCCATTTTAATCTCCCACTTTCTCCAACTCCTTCAACTTCTTCGGTCTTAAGTCGTTGTGTATCTCTTCTAATCCCCTGGCCTTAGTTTCTGGTACAACCAGTAAGACATATAATGCAGTGAGCAGACACATAGTACCGAAGCAGTAGAATGCGACGTGAACTCCCACTGATTTCGCTAGAGGTTTGAAGAAGAGAAGTTGAAAGAAGTCAGCAAGAGATGCAACCGCCATCGTTATTGCTAGAACTGTGCCGCGGTACTGCAACAATGTTTTAAATTATCATATTTTTGTTACTTAAATAATACATATGGGTAAAATTTAATATTTTTCAAAGAAATTAAAGTAATAGTAGAGTTATATTTTATTTAAAGAAAAATGGAAAGAAAAATTAGACTTCAGGCGAGACTCGAACGCGGCCTACTGGGAATCTAGTCCAGCCGCTCTTCCAATTGAGCTACTGAAGTCCTGCCCGATTTGTCAAATCTTTCCTACACATTTATTTCATTGCTTTATGGTAGCAGCAGCGCCATCTATTGCCAACTATGCTAGTTAGGCAACCGATATAATAGACTTTGCAGTTTATTGAATATCGTAAAGAAGTCGCTTTTACCCTTAATAATTGTTTTATATTATTTCGCATTAACACATGCTTGTGAAAATATATTTTATTTAAAGAAAAATGGAAAGAAAAATTTGACTTCAGGCGAGACTCGAACTCGAGGCCTACTGGGAATCTAGTCCAGCCGCTCTAGCTCTAAATTCCGAAATCGGGCAGGACTTCAGTAGCTCAATTGGAAGAGTGGCTGGACTAGATTCCCAGTAGACCGCGAGTTCGAGTCTCGCCTGAAGTCAATTTTTTCTTTCCATTTTTCTTTAAATAAAATATATTTTCACAAGCATGTGTTAATGCGAAATAATATAAAACAATTAATAGTAGAGTTTCAGTGTAGGAGCTCCGTAGGTAGTGTTCAGCACTATCGTGTTCCGTTCAGGTGATATTGTACGGCCCTGTAATTTCCGGCACAGGGGCATAACACCTTAGGCCTCAGGAGTGGTAACGCATCTGCATTTTGGCATTGGTCTTTGTGTGGGTGTCTATAGGCTGCAGTCATCACTTAACGTCAATCAGAACTGCATGCTTGTTTGCCACTTCCATAACATAAAAAAAGTGCACAAAGTTATCTTTTTTCCACAAAAACTAATGGCAATTTTAAGTGGAATACAAAATGTTTCATGATGAAAATTACATATTGAGGAAATTTTGATTTAAAATACATTTGTAATTGGTAAAAGCAGCTGGGCATTAGTCGCAGCAGTCGCACGATCATTATATCACACCAGAAGGCAAATTCACAATTCCGTTTTTTTTTAAATCTTAAACGTTGTTTAAAAATTGTAAATTCATCCATTTTTTTAAAGAAGATATTGTTTATTTATATTTTGTCATTTTTCAAATTAAAATAGCAAAAGAGCTCCAGTGCATGCAATTTTCAGAAGTGTGGGTTCAATCGGTCGCTCTGGGTGACCCCTGGAATTTTTTTTTTAAAAACATTCTGTGTTCTCCCCTAACAGGAAATTATCTAAATCGAAGCCGAAAATTTCTTGCATCATAAATACAAAGGCAAGGCGAGTAGGTAGAATAGTTTAGTTTGATGACCACCTCATGACCCATGAAAAGTAATAATATTAATTAGGTACCATTGAAGTTGGTAAACAAAATTTTCACAAACCTTAAAAGAAAAAATCTCTCCTGTGATGACTATGGAGATTGGCATGAGACCGCAGGAGTCGCAGAAGATGCACAGACAGAGGGTCAGCACGGGTATCCAAGCTGGTGCAGCAATTCCATACTCCTTGATGACGAACCAGGTGGCAAGCAGACACATGCTAAGCCCAGAGACCAGGGATGTGATAAACAAGAGAGGCTGAAAGTTTCAATACAGATTGATTTTACAAAAATATTGAAAACTAGCTGTGCCTGCGACTTTGTTCGCGTGGAATAGTGACTTTTGGACTTTTGGAAGCACTTTTGGATATAAATTTTGGCTAATTTTGGATCTTATACACTTTTGAGTAGCTTAAAAGCTGAAAGTAATGCTTCTCTGTACACGATATTAGACGTATGACCATCGGGGATAAAAGCACACTCCCAGCGGATGAAATTGCTATATCACTGATTATACAATTTGGCTTACAAATATTAAGTTGGTTTTCATAAATCTGTCTATTACCAGTGAAAATTGACTTTAATCTAGGTACTAGGGCATAATAAGTGACCAAGAGTTACCCGTCTCCCAGCCATCTCGATCACACTTGATGCTAACGCAGATCCAGTAAACTGGACCACGCCAAGCACCACAGTCTGTTGATTCGGACTCATCACCAACCCTGTATCTTTGGAAGCCGTTTTGAAGATATCACCGGCGAAGTTCACAACGGGAACTGCACCGCAAACTTCTCTGGAGACAGCTGCTACTAATGCTATTTGGAATGCTCTGAAGAGGATTTTATCAGTGACTGGAATTAAAAAAGACGTGACATTATTTATTTGTGATGGTAACTTTTAAATCTATTTTAATCATGTGGGTATATGCATGTTTAGAAATGTGGAATAAATGTTTTTTACCTTATTTCATTGGCTTGTTAACCACTTGCATGATAGCAGAATAGGTACAGTGAACGATACAATTCTTTACCGCTTGCGAAACAAAAAAAATCAACGAAGATTTCAAACAAGCATGTAGTTCAAATTGATGATAATAAGACACTGCTTGTAGACGTCCTGACAAAACCGAAGATCAAAATGAATTGAATTGAAAAGAATTTATTGACACAAATTGAAGGCACAGTACAAACAGACAGACATAAATTAAATAAGGGTTAAAGACACTCAATAAAAAAAAGAAAAGAAATAAAAACAGGACATACAAGAGGTACATAAGACTTAAAACTAACCATAACACACCCTAATAAACTGTGTCTCACGTCTGTACCAAAAAGGTCCGAATTCAGCTTTGTGTCAGGCCGGAGCCTGACGCTTGTTTTCAACTCGAACCCATTTGGTGATACACGGATATCATAACTGAAGCCCTGAAGCTTATGCACCGAACGCACCGGTGCACAAGTCGAGCTGCGACTAGCTGCGACGGTCACGCGGCGCGAATGAGACCTAAGCTGTTTTGCCTTGACGACATTTATTACGCGGCTGTACATTACCATCTAACCGGAATACGCTTGTACTGAACATTACTATTTGGCGGCAGATAGATTTGGTAATGCGATGGTGTCTACGATCATGAGTTCAAACATTGTACCACGAGTTGGTCTTCTTACACCACTTACAAATCGTTTTCAACAAGTGTTTCCCATTTTCTTCATCATTAAACTGCTCCCTCCTGATGACGTCCAGCTCGTCCTGTACTAAGCCATCATCTTCCCTTCTGCATCGAAGCCAAGCAAGCGCTTTGGCTGCTTCCTGAAAAAAAGTGTGAGTCGGACTGTGAGTAGCAAAAATATAACACAAAAAACCTACAGACAAATAACTTCTGCTAAATTAAACTATTTTAATGACATGTTAACTAAAGATTTTTATATTCCCAAAAGTTTGATTTAAATAGTGCAAATAATTGTTATGAGGAAATGTTTAAGGTACTTAATACACAATTTAATAAAACATTTAAGATTAAAACTTAATCTACCAAATATAAATTTAGTTTCTGTGATTGGGCTACAACTGGCATTCGTAAAAGTAGGGAGAGATTATTCGAATTATATGGCCTTAAGAATTGTATGCAAAATGAAAAACTTAATAAATATATTGCTACATATTCAAAAATTTTCAAAAATGTGTGTCAAAAGGCAAAGTCTATATATTTGAGTAGGAAAATAATAAATGCAGACGATAAGATGAAGGCTACGTGGAAAGTAATAAATAGTGAAGCAGGCAAAAATAAACGGAGTGATGGTCGCGTAATTTTGGAGACATCTCAGGGTACTGTGAGTTCGAATCCTGACATTGCGCAGCACTTTGTAGAATACTTTGCTAATATTCCCTTTGAAATTACAAAACCCTTAAACTCATCCTCTTTATTATCCATTGATATTCTGAAAAATAACGTAGAAGCTTATACTATTCAATTTAGGTTTAAACATGTTAGCCCACAGTCTGTAAGATCAGCTTTTCATCAACTTAAAATAAAAGCTACCGAAGATATTTCTGGCATGTCTGTTATGGTGTGTAAGTCGATTATAGATACCTTAGCTCCTTACTTAGCATAAATTTTTAACTTGTATTGATCAGGAAGTCTTTCCAGATTTATTAAAGTTTAGTAAACTTATACCGTTATTTAAATCGGGTGACAATAAAAACCCTAATAATTATAGACCGGTATCTATTCTGCCCGTTCTCAGTAAAGTGTTCGAAAAACTGATGCTTACTCAATTGCTGCAACATTTCAACACAAATAACATCTTACACGAACAGCAATTTGGTTTTACAAAGGGACGTTGTACAACCGATGCCGGTGTTGCTTTATTAAAACATATTTTTGAAGCTTGGGAGGATTCACAAGATAGTATAGGTATATTTTGCGACCTTTCAAAGGCGTTTGACTGCGTGGACCACAATACATTAATTGGCAAACTTGATCATTATGGACTTGAAAATAAAGATCTTCAACTTGTTCAATCTTACCTTAAGGATCAAGAACAAGTAGTTCGAGTGAATGGAGTAAAATCTAAAGGTGCAAAGACAGGAATGGGTGTCCCACAGGGCTCAATATTAGGACCATTTCTGTTTTTAGTCTACGTTAATGATTTACTTCATTTGATGCCTAACAGTATGCCCAAAACAATTTTATTTGCAGACGATACTTCAATAGTTTTTAAAGTGAACAGACGAAATCCAGATTACGATACTGTAAATAAGGTCATAAGAGAAGTACATAAATGGTTTACTGTCAATAATCTTGCACTGAATAGTAAAAAAACCAAATGTATCCGTTTTACCCTTATTTTAGCTATTTTCACAGTGTCATGTCCTATGGTATTTTATTGTCGAGCGGCTGACATACAATCAATTTTTGTATTACAGAAGAGGGCCATTAGAGCGATGTATAACTTACGTAGTCGTGATTCTTTGAAAGAACTATTTAAAGAAATAAATATAATGACAGTTCCTTGCATCTATGAAAATATACGTTTCGCGAGGAAAAATTTACATCTGTTTGATAAAATCTCCGATAAGCATAGTTATAATACGAGGAATAAGAACAAGTTGTCTCTGCCAAGTTTTCGACTGACGAAAACTAATATATCTTTTCTAAAATATAGTGTAGAATTTTATAACAAGATCCGGGATTGCTGAACTCACCGATAGTACATTCAAAGCATTAATTAAACGCACTCTATGTAAAAAGGCTTACTATAGACTCGAAGACTATCTCAAGGATAGAAATGTTTGGCTAAATGCTGATCTAGCTCCACAAGGGTGTTCTCTTGGGTGAATTCTTTCCTTTAAAAATAAAGTTAAACAATACTACTTATCTCTCTAACTCCTCACTTCCTATCCCTTTTTTCTTAATTTCCCTGAACCCCAACTTTTTTCTTTTTAACCTTCTGTCAAATGGTCATTACCACTTTGGTTAAGTTTTTAATATTTATAAATATTTGTGTGATTAGTACACCCTACCGACATTAAATTTTCTTTTTTTTTATTCCTGACCCGAAGGTTGCCTGGAAGAAATCGCAGCTTTGCGATAAGGCCGCCTTTTGTATCAATTGCTATTTTGTATAATATTTGTTGTAAATTTTCTGGTGTACAATGAAGTGTATTCATTCATTCATTCATTCATTCATTCATAAAAGAATTAACTGCTATGACGTTATGAAATCAATTTAACATACCTCAATTTTACCCGTTTTAACCAAAAACGACGGCGATTCCGGCATACACAAGAAAAGTACAATGTGTAAAACAGGAAAAAACAGGCAAACCCACAGTACAACGTGGTAGCTCAGCAGATCACCGATGACGTACATGAAGACACTGCCGATGGTGATAAATAATGCCCCCTGAAAGTATACAATATCACAGATGAATTATAAATGGTGATTGAAATAAAATTTTGGAATCAAACTCTTTTAATATTTCCATGTAAACCTTAAATAAAATTGATAATCAAAAACACATATGATAATGATTACGGTAACGCTCAATGCAATATAGTGTCAAAAAGAACTAACATTGAAGTAGCTATGAATTCAAATTTAAATTTTACCACTCCCTGTTTGATACTCTCTTTGACGGTACTTCAACATAGCCACATACTATTTTGGTTTCATGTAGGATCCCATTTAGCAGCTTAACAGGGATAATAATATGTTCAAGTAGTAAATATTTTCAAATGAGTATGCAGTATCGTTGCACCAGGTCAGTGGGTCTAGCAATGTCGTTACCCGCAGAACTAACTAAATCGAGTGAAAGAAAGGTAAAATTAAACTTACAAAAGAAGCAAATTAAATTTTAATAATATAACGAACGGCATGGTATCGCTTTGAACAGCACTGACTAACATGGCTGACTTTTTTACTACAATTAACATCCAAGCCTCACCAAACAGGTCTTGATAAGCTGACTCAAACATAAAAAAAATAAACGAATGAATAAAATCTTAAAATAAATAAATAAAATCTTTTTGATGTTTAAAGGAGTATCATTCATTGACTGTGTTTTTTAGACAGTTTGTTTTTCGTAGAAACCATCAGGAGTACCATTTGGAGGCACCAATAACCTTTCTTTCCCATGCAGAGCATACCTACTCTTTACCAAGTCAGTAGCCATAGCTGGTTCTGAATCTGAAATACACCTTAAAATATTTTTTCTCACTTTGCTTTACTTACCCAGCATCCCAAAGTTCCGCGTATGGAGCTTTCGCTTATTTCCTTGATGTATATAGGACCAGTGACGCAGGCGCCAGCCATCGTGATTCCAATCAGCGACCTGGCCAGCACGAACACCCAAATATTCATCGACAGTAGCTTCAGGATCCAGAGAGTCTTGAAAAGAAAGTAATTTATCCATGTAGAAATTAAAATAATTAACTGCCTCGGTAGCCTAGTGATAGCAGGCCACTACTACTACGCTGAGGTCCTGGATTCGATTCCCGAGTAGGGGGTTATCAGAGATAATGGTGAAAAAGCCTTTATCTCTGGTTCTATTGGGATTTTTCCATTTTCTGGCAATTTCCCAGTACCTCAAAAGTTTGGTAATGTGCCCGGAGATGTCAACAGGCTCGCCACCTGTTACTGTTACCAAAAACGTAACCGGCGAATCATGGGTGTTTGCATGCATGCTTGAATGCATGCATTTACCTCTGCCTACCCCTTCGGGGATTACAGGCGTGAAGTTACGTTTAGAAATTAAACTTGCGGATTTTCTCGCGTATACAACACTCCGTACGTACACAAAACTACCATGGTCACGGGCAGACAATCTGCCCGTGACTACGGTAGCTGGAAAGCGACCAACACGTCGGGTGTAAGAAGAAGTTTGGGAGTGTTGTAGCGAGAAAATCCGCAAATTTAATTTCTATAATGTATGAAGCTCGCGAAAACCTGCGAAAAAGTTATTAATTTATCCATCATTATGTAATATCGGGTATAGAACTCTATCTTGAATTTAATAGAGATATGGCATAAGTGACATAAGATACAGTGCTCAACAATAAATATTGCACATCGAGCTAGGAGACTTCGGCTTATTTCGGAGCGTGTTATCTCTTGCGCACCGTATCTATTTGACGTTTGTCGACCATTTTGATCAAGTTTTGACCAATACCGGACTGTCAGTGCTACCGTAGGCAGTGTGCAGCAGAGATAACGCTCTACGAAGCCGAAACAAGCCGATTGTCTCTTTCGCAGGCTCAATGTGCAATATTAATTGAGTACTGTACATACTTACATGTCACTAAAACCAAATTGTTGTATCTTAAATACCGTATTAACTGTCACAGGGACATAACAACTTGAGTCTCAGGGGTGGCAACCTGGCAATGTATCTGCATTTTGATCTCTGCTTTTTGCGTAGATGTCTATAGCCTGCAGACATCACTCAGGGAACCTTCCGTTTGGCAAAATATTTTTCGTCAAATTTTACTTGCCAAAAATTTTATCACACTAGTTTAATTTTCAAAAGGATCTTTACCAAGTTCATATTTCGCATTTTAATCACTTGGTCAAATATTATTTGTGCAACTTTTTACTTGCTCAAGTTTTATTAAGTCAATTAAGCACTAAGCAAATGCATTTTGATGATCAATCAATCAATCAATCGAATTTTTCTTGGACAAGAAAGACTGGGACCGAAAAATCTTACTCCTACAGTTTCGGCCTTTGGCAGAATTATCTCATTCTCATACCAAATCCTTTACGTGGAGGGCCAATCTTTTCTGTCTTTACAAACCATCACCACTCATGTTCCACTTGCCTGTTTTGCACTGCTTTCTTTGCATGCAGGCGTTTCGAGACCGTCGTGGCAAGTTGCGGTCCCAATCTCCGCTTAGAACACGAGTTATACTTACCTACGTCAGAGAATATGTAATAATACTACTTATAGAATGGACACTTCGACGTTCCGCCTGATTTCCCCGCCTCACCCAACCATTCTTTCTTCTTTGCGAAGGGCGATGGGCGATGGCATTCTTATGGGTGACGTTTGATGTTCTCTACGTGCTACGCACACAGGTGCACGTGTAAATACACGTCACTGATTGATGTCTGTGTAATAGAGACCAAATTAAGCGTTTGTATGGAATTTTGGCGGAGTGTCCGCGGTGTGCCTACGTCGTGATCTCCACTGCGGTATCGCTTCTTGTCGGAATTGTACCGTACGGAGTAGACAGAAGCAAGTTTTTACCAATTACCCTTTTAATTATGAACTCAATAAAATAATACAAAACTCACTGAACACACAGCTGACAAGAAGAGAATTGTGTTTTTTCTTCCAAGAGTATCTCCCATATACGCAATAAGGTACGTTGCTGGCACGCACATTAAATATGGAAGAGCAGCCATCCATGATATCTGAAAAATACAATTCTGATTGTCTTATAAGTAAATATTCATTCACTGCCGAAGCAGTTCATGTGTGGAATGCACTCCCACTATCCATAAGGAGCGCTCAAACATTGGTTTCGTTCAAGACTAAAGTCAGAGAATACTATCTGTCTCTTTAACTCCTTCTTTGTTGCCTTGTTCTCGGATATTTCTTTGAAAACTGTTATTTTTTATCATCATAAGAAGATTTTCTGTTTTCCTTGCTCTTTTATCAGGTCACTTACTGTTTAATTATCATAAGATACGTTTAATTTTTCATTATGTTGTACACCCCTACTATTTCCAGAATTTGTTTCTTTACATGTAAGGTTGCCTGGAAGAAATCGCTGTTAGCGATAAGGCCGCCTGTTGTACTATTTGTCATAATTGTTTTTTTTCTGTATTGTTATCTATTGTGTACAATAAATGGACGAATACTCAAACGTCACTCAATTTTAAGCAATGCTCAAATGTGCGCTTTCTCTGTCGTTTGAACGTGTTTTTTAAAGACAGAAGACTTTTAAGTCCCACTTAGATTTAAGTGACGTTTGAGTATTTGGCCGAAAGAGTATTATTATTATTTCACTCATTTATTTTCGAACTTATTTTATATTTTTTTACATATATAAATATCAAAAACAAATTTATATATAAAAAAATAAAAAATAGCTTGCCGCCGGCAGTGGGAACAGGGTCCAAGCTACCGGTGGTCAGGGACGCAGAGAGAGGAATCTCCTCACTATTCGTGCCGTGTCAAGTAGCACTGCCTTCTGCATCAGGCCCTTATTATTATTATTATTATAATCTTCGTTCATCTTAGCTTGACGTAAAATCTAAATAAAGAATGTATTGCTCAATGTAATACGCAACTTCACGCCTGCAATCCCCGAAGAGGTAGGCAGAGGTAAATGCATGCATTCAAGCATACATGCAAACACCCACGATTCGCCGGTTACGTTTTGGCCCATGTAACAGGTGGCGAGCCTTTTGCCATCTCCGTAGAACCTATATACTCACACAAAGACAAATACTCACTCACACACACACACACACACACACACACACACACACACACACACACACACACACACACAGAGAGAGATACACACACACACACACACATTCACATACATTTACACTTATATTATATAATTTTTCAAAAATAACATGTTCTTTTTTTTGTAGCTTAGTCTAGATAGCAATTTAAATTTATTCTATTGTGTAAGATCAGAACTCAATGTTTCGAGGTGGGCGATAGTATCTGCGACACAGTTACCAACTTTTGCAGATATTCATCGTTTTTATAAAAATTGTACACAACTGTTGTAATGTTCCTAATTAAACTTATTTTTTTTTAGAGATAAAGGATTTTAAACCGTTATTTCTGATAGCCCTCGACCCGGGAATCGAACCCAGTACCTCCAGCGTAGTAGTAGTGGCCTGCTACCACTAGGCTATTGAAGCAGTAAGAATAAATGTAATAGGTATATTTATTCATGGATTTCCAGGAAATAAACTAACATTAAAGTACAACTTTTCACTGGTGGTAGAGCTCCAGTGACGAAGCTCGCGGGCGTAGGCACCACCGCATTACCTAATTTACTTGCCGCTAAATGGTAGTGTTCAGCACTATCGTGTTCCGGTCAGGTGGTAATGTACGGCCCTGTAATTTCCGGCACAGAGGCATAACACCTTAGGCCTCAGGGGTGGTAACGCATCTGCATTTTGGCCTTGGTCTTCATGTGGGTGTCTATAGGCTGCAGTCATCACTTAACATCAATGTGAATTGCATGCTTGTTTGCCACTTCCGTTACATAAACTTTTACGCTGTGAAAAAATGTAAAAGAGAATTCTTCTTCATCATGACTGATATCGTGGTGCCGATATCCTTCTACAACTGAAACTCTTCGGTTATTGGTGGGATAAATAAGTGTCTGAACTGTCTCAGAAGCCTACCATACGGTAGCAAGCCACTGCTACTACGCTGGAGGCCATGGGTTCGATTCCCTTCGAGGGCTATCAGAGATAACGGTTTAAAATTCTTTGTCTGGTTCTATTGGGAGTTTTCCATTTTCAGGCAGTTTCCCAGTACCTCGGAGTTTGGGAATGTGCTCAGAGATGGCAATAGGCTCGCCACCTTTTACATGTGCCAAAACGTAACCGGCGATTCGTGGGTGTTTGCATGTATGCTTAAATGCATGCATTTACCTCTGCCTACCCCTTCGGGGATTACAGGCGTGAAGTTATGTTATAAATAAGTGATTGTAAATATGATACCTATTACGAGTACTTACTTCGCTATCAGTAAGAGGGACTCCTTTAGGTGACTCCTTGGACTGCAGAAGCAACGTCATAGGAGACATCCATGCTATGCTTATGCCGTACGTAAATGCGGGTAGGCTGACTGTAAATAAAAACACCATAAAAATATTTTTGGTTAATACACTTTCGAGGATTAAATTCGTTAAGATACGTAACGTTACGTTTTTTTTATTCTATATAATGTATAGGGTTGTCACACGACATGTCGACCCCATCGTACCCCTTACCAACTTAAACCAATAGCCTCGCCTACACCGGAGAGAGGCGTGGAGAGGCTGCGGAGAGGAGACGAGCGGCTTGGCCGAGCCTGGCTCGCGAGCCAGTAGTTTACCGGAAACACCGAGGCGGGACTCGAGGCAAGCCGAGCCATCCCGAGCCATGCCGAGTCATGCGTTCGACCGAGCAATTTGAAATAGAGAGCCGTGTTATTTGATTAAAGCTTCGTGCTCGTGAGCCAAACTCACGCATCTGGATTTTGACCTTCTCTTTTGGTCTATGCGTGGGTGCAGTCATCACTTAACATCAATGTGATCTGTATGCTTGTTTACGACTTACATTACATAAAAAAATTAGTAAGAAAAATAATACTTACTCAAAAATGCACATAGTATCTGAGTAATCTTGCTGCCTTCAGAGAATATGACTGGTCTCTTCATATTCACAATACACTTGTTTAAATATATCGAAAATAATCTTCAGCATAAACACAGAAACTGAACAAAATAGCCAATCGTAACAATATTGTGAAATTTTATTCGTTCACCGATTTATCAAAGTACTTAAGTTTGCTTAAATATTTTTTACAATTCCACTGATAATTAAAAATGGATAAACATTTCGGGAAATGTCAATTAAAATCTTTTTTTTTTCGATTTTAATACTGGCAGGTTACACTAGATAGGTACGACTTACTTAAAAAAGATATATTCGAATGAATTCATTAAAATTGACTTAAGATAATGATGTCATAATGATAATTAGTTGCATGCCGTAGACTGCCATCACTGGCGCATTTTGATTTTATAGATTAAAAATAATTGCATTTTAATTGATAAGTGTATAGATTTTTTTCGTTTGTCTGTTTTGGAATTGGGTGTTAAATAATATAACTTTTTAAACTGCATGCTTGTTTGCCAGTTCCATTACATAAAAAAAAATCATGGAGAAATCAAAGAACTCTTCAAAGGAGATGTTGCAAAAATGTATGGACCTCCGGCCATGTATTGTACACAATATCATTAACAGGCAAAATCAATTTAAGAACGTTTTTTATTGCATATTTTCACTTATTTAGCTATGTTTGCAGTTACAAAACATTATTTGTAGTTATTATTGCAACTCAAAACCAACATGGCGTATATGGCGGGCGATGTCATTTTGACAATTCCACTAATAATCAAATCGTAAATGATAAAATCGTTTGAATTAAATGTGGTTGTAACTAAAATATATTCTTGTATAAATTAATTGTATTTTTTTCAGATTCTTCTTTAATTTACCCATTTTTTGAGGTAGTGTACGAACCAGAGCCGAGCTCGCAACATCTCCTTTCACAGCACACTTGAAGGAATTTCGATACTTTTTATAATAATGTTCCATGTGTTTGCTTTCGGAAAGTTCAATCTGATGAAGGGGAACTGTAGATAGTAAAGGAATATGGGAATGAAAAAAATCGTAACAGTTTAAAAGATAATTGGCCACCCATGATGGCAACACGGCAACCCATTATACGTCCCACTGCTGGGCACGAGTCTCTCCCCTTTTTGGGCGGAGACTTGGAGCTTACTCCACCACGCTGTTCCAATGCGGGTGAAAAAACAAAAAAAGACGTAAATCAAAGTGGAACTGATTATGAAGACCACAGATTGTACTTTCGTAGTTGCAATAACTACTTTTACTTGACGACCCGGTTAGTCCAGCGGTGCGAAACCACCGTTTGATTAGAAGGGTCGCGGGTTCGATCCCCGCACCGGATCAAATATTTGTATGGCTTACAGATATTTGTTTCGGGTCTGGGTGTTTGTGTATGTGTTGTATGTGTACAACGGCATCTACGACACAGGATTATATAATACCTAATGTGGAGCTGTGAGTGTAAGCGTATATTATTTTTTATTTTATTTATTTACTTTATTAACAGTTACACATTTGTTTAAACATAGTTATAATGTTGCTAAAGGAAATGTATAAAAAATATATTCTTTCTACAATCGATATCAAATCACCAGAAATAATATTCGCACTGCAATTATCTGTCAGGTTACAAGAAAAATATGACTATTGATTTCAATCATCGACCACACAACCTAGCTTCTTGATTTCAATTGTGTCTCCGCCAATATTGGCCTTCTGATTAGGATTGCCACCTCTTCCGGAATTCCGGGAGTCTCCCGGATTCGAGCTCTGAAAATTAAAATCTCCCGTCTCACGGAAGGAATTTATAATAAACTGAATTCTACCGGAATAACAAGTTGTTCAAAAGTAAAGACACGCGATGTCGAACTGGCTAAGAGCGGCGTAAATTCTCGGCAGCATTCTTGCAGCCTTCTCGCCACTATCTCGCCACTGATGCCACTACTCGCCAGTGGGTAAGCTAGCTAGTTTCATATAAAGTGATTTGATTTGTAGGTACCTATTTTATTTTACTGTCTCTTTCTGAGCCACGTGCGTGAGAGATTGCGTCGTCTTTGTCTCACTCATTTTCGTTCCTCATTTCTTTGTTATGAGTTTCATTCGTTCGCTTATTAGTCTGTATCTAACAGCAATCCATGCACTTGTGTCGTATTTTGATTAAATACAATTATTTCTATGTTGTTATTAATTCAAAATAAAATAATAAGTTATTATTTTCAATGTTTTTTTTTTCTCCCGGATTTAGACAGCTAAGAGGTGGTAACCCTACTTCTGATCCGTGAGAGATTAACAAGTCAAATCACTCGAATAAAGGTTGAAGGTGCAATTGAAAACTAAAATAATTTGGTATCCTTGAAGGCAAATTTGGCAGAAGGCAAGTTGGGGAAAAACTTTCTTCGCATTTATTAAGATAATTCAAAACATTTTTTAATATAGTTTATTTAAATTTAACTAAAGTATGTATGTACCATTTTGTTCGATAACCTTTTTCCATCTTGTAGGTAGGGACATGATCCCATTGCTATAAAAATTTTGGGACTTCTCATCAAAATACCGCGACAAGTGGATTTGGCAGTCCTCTCGTGATGTTAACCTAACATTGCATAAAGAATTCTGAAGAGACCGAACGACACCCAGCGTCCCGACGCTCGACGTCGGGACGCTGGGCGACGAGACGCCGGGCGTCGGGACGCTGGGCGTCGGGACGCTGGGCGTCGGGACGCTGGGCGTCGGGACGCTGGGCAACGAGACGCTCGACGTCGGGACGCCCGACGTCGGGACGCTGGGCGTCGGGACGCTGGGCGTCGGGACGCTGGGCGTCGGGACGCTGGGCGTCGGGACGCTGGGCGTCGGGACGGTGGGCGTCGGGACGTTGGGCGTCGGGACGCCGGGCATCGGGACGCCGGGCGTCGGGACGCCGGGCGTCGGGATGCTGGGCGTCGGGACGCTGGGCGTCGGGACGCTGGGCGTCGGGACGCTGGGCAACGAGACGCTCGACGTCGGGACGCCCGACGTCGGGACGCTGGGCGTCGGGACGCTGGGCGTCGGGACGGTGGGCGTCGGGACGTTGGGCGTCGGGACGCCGGGCGTCGGGACGCCGGACGTCGGGACGCTGGGCGTCGGGAGGCTGGTCGTCGAGACGCTGGGCGTCGGGACGCTGGGCGTCGGGACGCTGGGCGTCGGGACGCTGGGCGTCGGGACGCTGGGCGTCGGGACGCTGGGCAACGAGACGCTCGACGTCGGGACGCCCGACGTCGGGACGCTGGGCGTCGGGACGCTGGGCGTCGGGACGCTGGGCGTCGGGACGCTGGGCGTCGGGACGCTGGGCGTCGGGACGCTGGGCGTCGGGACGCTGGGCGTCGGGACGGTGGGCGTCGGGACGTTGGGCGTCGGGACGCCGGGCATCGGGACGCCGGGCGTCGGGACGCCGGGCGTCGGGATGCTGGGCGTCGGGACGCTGGGCGTCGGGACGCTGGGCGTCGGGACGCTGGGCAACGAGACGCTCGACGTCGGGACGCCCGATGTCGGGACGCTGGGCGTCGGGACGCTGGGCGTCGGGACGGTGGGCGTCGGGACGTTGGGCGTCGGGACGCCGGGCGTCGGGACGCCGGACGTCGGGACGCTGGGCGTCGGGAGGCTGGTCGTCGAGACGCTGGGCGTCGGGACGCTGGGCGTCGGGACGCTGGGCGTCGGGACGTTGGGCGTCGGGACGCCGGGCGTCGGGATGCTGGGCGTCGGGACGCTGGGCGTCGGAATGCTGGGCGTCGGGACGTCGGGACGCCGGGCGTCGGGACGCTGGGCGTCGGGACGCTGGGCGTCGGGACGCTGGGCGTCGGGACGCTGGTTGTCGAGACGCTGGGCGTCGGGACGCTGGGCGTCGGGACGCTGGGCGTCGGGACGCTGGGCGTCGGGACGTTGGGCGTCGGGACTATGGGCGTCGGGATGCTGGGCGTCGAGACGTTTGACGACGGGACGCTGGGCGTCGAGACGTTTGACGACGGGACGCTGGGCGTCGAGACGTTTGACGACGGGACGCTGGGCGTCGGGACGCTGGACGTCGGGATGCTGGGCGACGAGACGCTCGACGTCGGGACGCTCGACGTCGGGACGCTGGGCGTCGGGACGCTGGGCGTCGGGACGCTGGTCGCCGAGACGCTGGGCGTCGGGACGCTGGGCGTCGGGATGCTGGGCGTCCAGCGTCCCTACGCCCAGCATCCCGACACCCAGCGTCCCGACGCCCCGCGTCCTAACGCCCAGCATCCCGACGTCGAGCGTGTCGACGCCCACCATCCCGACGCCCAGCGTCCCGACGCCCAGCGTTCGACGCCCAGCGTCCCGACGTCGAGCGTCTCGTCGTCCAGCATCCCGACGTCCAGCGTCCCGACGCCCAGCGTCCCGACGTCAAGCGTCTCGACGCCCAGCATCCCAACGCCCGGCGTCCCGACGCCCAACGTCCCGACGTCCAGCGTCCCGACGCCCAGCGTCCCGACTCCCAGCGTCCCGACGCCCAGCGTCCCGACTCCCAGCGTCCCGACGACCAGCGTCCCGACGCCCATAGTCCCGACGCCCAGAGTCCCGACGTCGAGCGTCTCGACGCCCAGCGTCTTGACGACCAGCGTCCCGACGCCCAGCGTCTCGACGCCTGGCGTCCCGACGCCCGGCGTCCCGACGCCCAGCGTCCCGACGTCAAGCGTCCCGACGTCAAGCGTCTCGACGCCCACCGTCCCGATGCCCAGCGTCCCGACGCCCAGCGTCCCGACGTCGAGCGTCTCGTCGCCCACCATCCCGACGTCCAGCGTCCCGACGCCCAGCGTCCCGACGTCAAGCGCCTCGACGCCCAGCATCCCGACGCCCGGCGTCCCGACGCCCAACGTCCCGACGTCCAGCGTCCCGACGACCAGCGTCCCGACGCCCAGCGTCCCGACGCCCAGCGTCCCGACGCCCAGCGTCCCGACGCCCAGCGTCCCGACGCCCAGCGTCCCGACGCCCGGCGTCCCGACTTTCGGCGTCCCGACGCCCAGCCTCTCGACGCCCAGCATCCCGACGCCCGGCGTCCCGACGCCCAACGTCCCGACGTCCAGCGTCCCGACGCCCAGCGTCCCGACGACCAGCGTCCCGACGACCAGCGTCCCGACGCCCAGCGTCCCGACGCCCGGCGTCCTGACTTTCGGCGTCCCGACGCCCAGCGTCCCGACGTCAAGCGTCCCGACGCCCACCGTCCCGAATATTAATTATATATTTTTAATGATTTTTACATTTGAAATATTATGACGACATGAAGATATATTTGGTCGACATCTAAGTGGAATGTAATTTGCATTTACACAGTTATAAGTGTTCGTGGATTAGAACTCGTGAGTGCTAAGTTGTTTCCGCCTAATATAACTTAATAGGTAGGTAGTTTTTGAATATTGGAATTTATCGAAGACTAGCTGTTGCCCGCGGCTTCACCCGCGTGGATGTCGTTTTATAAATAACTAAGTAGCCTATGTTCATTCTCAAAGTCAGCATTAAGATCGGTTCAGTCGTTTGGACGTGAAAAGGCAACAGACAGACAGACAGAGTTACTTTCTCATTTATGATATTAAGTAGGAATTACCGGTATAGCTTATTACCTCCAAATAATAATCTTGATAATTTTATTGACATCAAACTCGGACTCGGAATCGGACGGAACCGAGATTTGGTTTAAACGGATAACGCAACCAATACATGTATTAACAAAATTAATTACCACATATTGAAAAAGTTTCTTATAAATGTAAAATGTTTCCATTACAGTTCGATACATATCAAAAAGCTTCTTCCTCTCATCATCACTCTGCAATACTTGCATATTATTGCTGAGATACTTAGCCTGTTCCATCCACATCATCACTTGATTCCTTATCATTGCTAAGATTCGAATAGTATAAATCATGTTGTAATCAAAATAACTGAACTGCCTCAGTAGCGTAGTGGTAGCAGGCCACTACTATTACGCTGGAGGTCCTGGGTTCGATTCCCGGGTCAGGGGATATTAGAGATAACGGTTTAAAATCCTTTATCTCTGCTTCTATTGGGATTTTTCCATTTTCTGGAAGTTTCCCAGTACCCCGGAGTTTGGTAATGTGCCCGGAGATGGCAACAGGTTCGCCACCTGTTACATGGGCCAAAACGTAACCGGCGAGTCGTGGGTGTTTGCATGTATGATTGAATGCATGCATTTGCCTCTGCCTACTCCTTCGGGGATTACAGGCGTGAAGTTACGAAGTTAGGTAATCAAAATACATCAGTAATATCAGCGCCAAACTTTGTATTATATTCCAGCGGGAACATGAAGCATGGCATATGACAAACGAAATATGTCCAAGTGTAGTTCCAATAACGTACAACCAAGAGTGCAGGATAAACTTGTTGAACTTCTTATCATTTGTGCAGTTAAGCATCCTAAATACTTTTTGGATGCTCAAAACCAAGCGTATATTGTGTTTAGCGAAACAGATGTTAAGTAAGAAATACATGAAATATCCGAAAAGGTAAATAATCACGTCTATGTAAACGTTGTTCGACAATTCTTTGTTAATACTGTTAAGCATGAAAACACCATGCAAGCATCGAAGGAGACTCCCGTAGATCAATAAAAGATGAACAACAAATGAAACGATATTCGTGATAACATTATTAAAAGTAATAAAATTGTCGCGAATTTGATATTTAGGAGCAAAAAATATATACAGCATCACATTTAAGGGAAGAATAGCGTCTTGAACTTTCTTATTAACGTAATTATCGCGTAGAATATCATTGCTTGTTAATATTTCCGACATTATTACTTAAAAGTAATAAAATTAAATGCGAACATGCTACTCGCTTACTCGTTAATATGAGTAAGATGTAGAATTTTCTTTCGGTTGATTGACTTGGCTATCAATTAGGATATTGCAACCAAAATATCAACATTTCGTTTATTTAAGGTCATTTTGTCGGTGCAGTGGTACAATATTCATTAAACTCTAATGAATTAGATGTCGCTTTGCAGGGTCGTCGATATTATTTTAGCTTTATACATAACTGCAAACGAGTTGTTACCAAACAACGTTTTTTTAACTGTCAAAGTTGAGGAGAATAGAATATGCAGTACGGTCCTGTAATTTCCGGCACAGAGGCATAACACCTTAGACCTGAGGAGTGGTAACGCATCTGCATTTAGACCTCTGGTCTTTGTGTGGGTGTCTATAGGCTGCAGTCATCACTTAACATCAGTGTGAACTGAATGCTTGTTTGCTACGTTCATTACATAAAAATAATACATTTTGTACATTTGTTACTTTTTATATTCTGTGTTATTTTACTTATCACGACATCAGTGTTGACAAAGTTAAAATAACATGTCACATAAATGTTATAAGCGTATTTTTGTACTTTGCACTTAAAATAATTAATTTGACTTAGGACACTTATTTTAGTTTAATGCCTTGCATCAAAAGCCACGCATTTCTATTAAAATGTGAAATTCAAAAATATCGACGTATATTTAACAAGTTAACATGTCTTTAATCGCAAATGACTATCTTTTGAGTAATTTGTTAGACGATGACATGCGAGAAACATTTTTGCCCATCAACATTTTGCAGTCTATGTTTTTTCTATCAAAATTCAGTATCAAAGCGAATTTCATTAACTCGAAAGGCTATTTGTACTTTTGTTTTTCCTTCTGTGGCATTTTATTGTGCAGTTATTCCCACGTCGATCGCTACTTACAAATTAGTAAGAAATTAATAGAATTTAAAAATGAAGCCATGTCTTTTTCCAGTCTCCTGAACTGCGTCCTCTTTTGTGTTAGCTTTTTCGTGTTCTATATGAATAATTTGTATTATAGGAAGAGTAACGTCACTATCATTATAAAGATTCAAAAAGTCCGTAACAAGTTCAAACATTTCGAATGTGGTGCATTAAAAAAAATACGGTTATTCAATTGGTTTTCCCTCGTCGTTATCATACAATCTATATTATTTTTAATGTTACTGCACATTCTATTTTTTAACGGAGAGCTTAATTTTTTAATGTTATTATATTCATTGTCTCTATTGTTCTACGACGTGACTGTCATATACGCGGCAAATATAATACAGTTAATAAACTATATATCAGGTCTATGGTTAAAAGAATTGAAATGCTATTCAGCAACTAAATTAACAGGACATAATAATATATCAACAGGAGTCATTGGAGATAGTGAACGAAGAATGGAAAGACAGTTGAATAGGTTGTTTTTGACATATAATGATATTTTGGAGGCGTTTGATATGTACAAGCATATTTTTCAAGTACCGGTCAGCATTTATCTTTTTTTTTAATTAATTAGTTGTTGCAAACGTGGGTCTATTATATTGTTATTTGTGCTTGTGCTATCGCTCTGAACTGTCTATATTCCTTTTATTTCTATAGTTTCTAACTTGTGGTGTGTTGTGTAAGCTGTATCTATGTGATTTTCGTGATAACACGCTTCTTCTTTCTACGGACTAAATTCTTCTTACTCAATTCTTCCTCACACACCGTCTATCTACATTACCACTATAATAGCATACTATATCTCTTATTCAAATGAAATTGTATTTCTTGAAATGTATGTTACAGGTGTTTTTTGTAGCATTCGACACTTTTGTTCATACATTGGTTTACGCGGAAGTTTTGATCACAACGTTAAAATCGAGCATTGTGTTGTTTACAAGTGTAAGTTTTTAAATTATGTTATACCTAAGTGCATCGTTCTCATTTTATTTAATGTAAAAGTGGCAAACAAGCATGCAGTTCACATTAATGTTAAGTGATGACTGCAGCCTAATGACACCTAAAGACAAGGTCAAAATGCAGATGCGTTACTACTCCTGAGGCCTAAGGTGTTACGCCTCTGTGCCGGAAATTAGAAGGCCGTACATTACCACCTGACTGGAACAGGCGGATTGCTGATGGACGCTACTGCCCATCCCGCGTTGTTATTGTGTTTACCGCCGCATTGGAATGATTTGACCGTCGTCGTTCGGTTGACTGACTGCACTAGTGGAAGAATTCCCTTCCAGTAAAAGAAAATTGTTCCACTAGGCGGTGGGATCGTCACGTCCCGGCGTCACACATTATAACATAACAGAAATTAAGCAAAATATTATATTTAAAACCCCACTCAGATCAATACGATGTGTCCACTTTGTTTAGTTATAATCATTTGAACGAATTGAACTGTTAGGTGTGTCCACATTCGCATTGTATATCTGTTTAGTCATTCGCTCATTCGACATTCTTTCTATATGCCCGAACCATCGGAGCATGCCTTTTTTCATTTTTACACCGATACTATCATTCACACAAAGCCTCTTTCTTACATCTCCATTGGGAACGCGATCAGTAAGCGATACATCGCAGATCTCACGCAAAAATCTCATCTCGACCGCGTTTAATTTACTTTCATGCTCTTTCTTGCATACCCAGCCCTCGCTTCCATATAATAGCGTTGGAGTAAGTACAGCATTATGTACGGCTAGTCGAGCCCGCTGGCTGAGATGTTTTGATTCTAGCAGCTTACACAACGCAAGCACTCTTCTTTCTTTGGTACTGCCTGAAATAAGAAATTTTTATTTAATGACCCATCACAAGTGACTTTTATTTGAATTTGCAGGTTCCTGTACTAATATCTCAGATTTTAGTTGTTACTTGGATATTGAAAAACGGCTGTTTAATAGGATATCTCGTAAAGTGCTGTGAACATTTCTATAGTAATGTAATCGAAGCTCAGACCATCAGCATCATCAATGTTGGAACAAATATTAATTCTGGTGAGAATATTATTAATATTATTTAATGTTATTTTATTTTTTAAACCAACTCACTTGAGTATAATCTATAATATAAAAATGAATCGCAAAATGTGTTGGTAAGCGCATAACTCAACAACGCCTGGACCAATTTGGCCAATTCTTTTTTTAATATGTTTGTTGAATTTCAAGGATGGTATGTACGGCGAGAAAAAGTCGAATAATTGCCGGAAAACCCCTAAAAACAGCCCTTTTCTTTTTCCCATACAAATGTTTTCTAACTAAAACGTAAAGTCAACTTGAGCTTTATTGCTGTTGCATAAAGTTCATATTAAATTACAAGCACTCACGATTGTCTAAGCAATGTAGGTGTGTTCCTAACGTCAAAAAGTCAATTTGCACTTGCAGTTTTTAATGCCTCAAAATTGGTTTACAGACTCTTTTGTTGCATCAATATATTTTTTTAATCTTCCCTCAATCCCCTTAAAATGGGTAGGGAAGTTGGAATGGGACTTTCCGCAATTTTCAAGGTGGAATATTAATGAACAGGCTCTAATTAAATAGATATTTTTGAAGTTATAGACGTGTTCGAAGCTAAGTTACACAAGCTATTAGTACTCCACAAAGAGGTACGCAACGGGAAACTTGATTGGGACATTTCCACGGCATCGTAAATTATAAATAAGTTATTAATTATGTTAAATTTAATAATTAAATTTAATAAAAAAATTGTATATATTTACGAAAAACCAATTGGGGGCGATGTTAAAATAGTATTAGAACACTTTTCAATTATTTTTAAATTTTCTGTCTGTTTGTCCCTTTGTCCAGGCTAATCTCCGAAGATACTGGACGGATTCGAATAAAACTTTTTGTGGTGTATAGATACTAAGCCTGGCCAACATTTAGGCTACTTTTTACTGCGGGAAAATCACTCATTCCCACGGGAATCTCTACATTTAATTTCATTTTCCTATACAAATAGTCCATATCTATCAAACCTTTGACACATTATTTCATTGTGAGGCAATACGAAGTTTGCCGGGACAGCTAGTAAATAAATAAAATATAATAAAATAACGCTTACACTCACAGCCCCACAGTAGGTATAAACCTGTGTCGTGGGTGCCGTTGTACACATACAACACATACACAAACACCCAGACCCGAAACAAATATCTGTAGGCCATACATATATTTGTCCCGGTTCGGGGATCGAACCCGCGACCCTTCGAATCAAACGGTCATCTCACACCGCTGGACTAACCGGGTCGACAAATAACATGATAATAACTTAATATGATATCATCTTACAATTTATATTAACCATTGGTACACAATATTTTAAAAAATCATTCCTGGGAGCTTCATGTCTTTTCATTGAATCTGTACCACCATTGTGAAACCAATTTTTAATTACACAACACAATTACACACATACATAAACACACACACTTATTTTTTATTTTTCAGCAAGAATCTAGTATTATTTGTAACTTTTACTGTAGTTTAATCTAGTTAAAAATTTATTTTATTGTGTTTAAAATCAAAACCCAATGTTGGTGATGGTGTCTACCTATCTGCGACACTATTTCCAACTTTTGCAGATATTCATCGTTTTCGTAAAAATTGTACACAACTGTTGTAATGCTAAATAAACAAACATATTTTTATCATTTTTATCACTTGATTGATATTCGTAAACATTTTCAGATTACCACAAAACGTTTTCCAAAAATATAAGGAAGGCAAACCGAATCTACTACCAGAAGATGACAGCTTGTGGAATGTTTACTGTAGAAGGAGCTATGCCCCTTAGGCTGATGGGTCTTGTTGCGACATACACCATTGTATTGCTACAGTTTTCTTTCACTTAACCAGAGAATATGTAATAATACTACGTATAGAATGGACACTTCGACGTTCTCACCCGGTTTCATTGCCTCACCCAACCTCCTCCCCTCTTATGGGCGACGTTTGGAATTCTCTACATGCTACGCACACAGGAGCACGTGCAAATACACGTCACTGATTGATGTCTGTGTAATAGAGCGTTTGTATTAAATTTTGGCGGAGTGTCCGCGGTGTGACTTAACTTTAATGTTTTGATGAGAGTCAAATCAATTGTAACTTGATGTTCTGATGTCTTAAAAAATACAAGACTTGGACTTATCACAACAATAAACTGCCTGTCAATTATAAGAATTGTGTTCTTGCAAGTTCCTGTATAATAGCTGTATATAGTATATAGCTGTTGCCCGCGGCTTCGCCCGCTTGGATATTGTTTTATAAATAACTAAGTAGAATATGTTCTTTCTCAAAGTCAGCTTCAACTCATACCAATTTTCATTCAAATCGGTTCAGTCGTTTGGACGTGAAAAGGTAACAGACAGACAGAGTTACTTTCGCATTTATAATATTAATAGGGAAGCAGGGATTTAGCGGCGATTAGAAATAATGTTATTTTATAAATCAGAAATTTATTTATTAATTTACCCCCTTATTCATAAACGTACATTAGATACGTTTTGGCTATAGAATCCTTGGCTATAGAATGCTTTGTATTTGTCAGTTTCATTGTCAGATGTGCAGGATAGAAAAAGACAAAGGAGAGATTAGCAACACTTTAGCTAAAATACGTTTATGAATAAGAGGGCTGGACTTTTAGAGTGACAAGTACCTTTTATAAAACGTCTCAAACAAACAAAATAAATTAAAGCGAATAACAATTGATATAGATGTCAATTTTCAAACTAAAAAAATATCGTTTGTATATTATTTCGCATTAACACATGCTTGTGAAATATATTTTATTTTAAAACTACTTGCCTAACTAGCATGGTTGGCAATAGATGGCGCTACTGCTACCATAAAGCAGGGCAATAAATGTGAAGGAAAGATTTGACAAATCGGGCAGGACTTCAGTAGCTCAATTGGGAGAGCGGCTGGACTAGATTCCCAGTAGGCCGCGAGTTCGAGTCTCGCCTGAAGTCAAATTTTTCTTTCCATTTTTCTTTTTATTTTAAATAAAATAAAAAAAGTCCTTTATTCCCATCGGCCCCCTCTGAGCCCGGCACCGGGGTGGCCGTTGGCCACTAATAGATGGCGTTTACCACCCCGGTGGTCGTTAGTTTTAATCAAGATGATATTCTTGATTACCTACTTGAACTATCACAAAGAATGCACTGACAATTAAAGTATCAGGGATGGCAACGCATCTGCATGTTGACCTCTGTTATTTTAATGGTTGTCTATAGGCTGCAGTAATCAATTGGCATCAATGTAAACTGCTAAGAAAAAATTCAGTGGTACGAAACAGATGAGACGTTGTTTTAATTGGTCTTTGTGTAAGTGTCTATAGGTTGTAGTAATCACTTACCATCAATGTGAACTGAATGCTTGTTTGCCACCTTCAGTACATAAACAAAAATCGACAATAATTTAGATTTTTTTACTGGTGGTCGAGCTCCAGTGGAGGAACTCGCGGGCGAAGGCACCACCGCATTACCTAATATACCTACTTGCTGCTAAATGGTAGTGTTCAGCACTATCGTGTTTCGGTCAGGTGGTAATGTACGGCCCTGTAATTTCCGGTACAGATGCATAACACCTCAGGCCTCAGGAGTGGTAACGCATCTGTATTTTGACCTCGGTCTTTGTATGGGTGTCTATAGGCTACAGTAATCCCTTAACATCAATGTACCTTGCCGCTAAATGGTAGTGTTCAGCACTATCGTGTTTCGGTCAGGTGGTAATGTACGGCCCTGTAATTTCCGGCACAGATGCATAACACCTCAGGCCTCAGAATTGGTAACGCATCTGCATTTTGACCTCGGTCTTTGTATGGGTGTCTATAGGCTACAGTCATCACTTAACATCAATGTAAACTGCATGCTTGTTTGCCACTTCCTTAACATAAAAAAAAATATTCTAAGAAAGAATGATTTTTCGAAAATACATTTGTCTTATTATAATTTATTCATTTGAAGAAAACTAACTGATAAATTTGTATAAAATGTATTTACTAAATGTATCACATATATATCTAACATAATAAAACTGTATGTTAAGCTCCCACTTTCTCCAATTTCTTCATCTTCTTCGGACTCAAATCTTTGTATATCTCTTCTAATCCTCTAGCCTTAGTTTCTGGTACAGCCAGCAAGACATATAATGCTGTAAGTAGACACATTATACCGAAGCAGTAGAAAGCAACGTGAACTCCTATTGACTTCGCTAGAGGTTTGAAGAAGAGAAGTTGAAAGAAGTCAGCAAGAGATGCAATCGCCATCGTTATTGCTAAAACTGTGCCGCGGTACTGTAACAATGTTTTAATGGTAATATTGTATTAAGGTAAGGTATTGTATTAATATTGTGCTAAGTGATTACTGCAGCCTCTGTTAAGCACTACGGGCGCGGTCGGGTAGTGTGTTGGGTGACCGCTAGTGGCAAATTAAATGCGCGTTTCCGTGCTTCGGAGGGCACGTTAAGCCGGCGGTCCCGGTTGCTATCGATAGATAGCAGTCGTTAAACCTTGTTGGAGGCTTCATGGGCGGTTTGAAAACATCCGACAGCGGGTTGGTCACTAACCCAGCCACCTCCACCAATCCGCATTGGAGCAGGGTGGTGGAGTAAGCTCCAGGCCTCCCCCCAAAAAGGGGAGAGACTCGTGCCCAGCCGTGGGACGTTTAATGGGTTGCCATTATTATTATTATTGTATTAAGGTCATATCTAATAACAGTACATTTAAAAAAAAATGCCCGTCGCTGTCCTGATTTAAAATTGTTGTCATAATTAAATGATCATTATACTCTATGACACCTTTCAATACTCCTATAAAAAAAGATGGACCAAAAATATAACGACAACTTTGAAACATGTTCCATTATGAAAAATTGTGAATAAAGAAGTCATCTTATATGATAATAGCAGCTGGGGATTAGTATACGTTAAAATCCTTTTATTTAAACAGGGAAGTGGCAGTTCTGATGGAAGTGGCAAACAAGCTTGCAGTTCACATTGATGTTAAGTGATGACTGCAGCCTATACACACACAAAGACCAAGGTCAAAATGCGTTACCACTCCTGTGTTCTGCCTCTGTGTTATGCCTCTGTGTTATGCTCTGTACATTACCACCTGATCGGAACACGATAGTGCTGAACACTAGCATTTAGCGGCAAGTCTATTAGGTAATGCGGTGGTGCCTACGCCCGCGAGCTCCGTCACTGGAGCTCTACCACCAGTAAGTGGTGGTTGGAGTGACCGGGTGCCGAGTCCTCCCGCCACGACAAGGCGGAAACCCTCGGGGTGGTTACGTTCAAATCCTTCCCGAAGTCATGTTACCCTTTCCAGTCATATGTAGCCAGACGAAGGCTTTTTATGAGTCAAGATATTTCCAGTATGATTTAATAGTTTTCATGTGACTCTTGGTCTAAATAAAGAAAAACTAGTTACCAATTCAGGAAACATAATATTTTTTTCTACAGTGCTTAATTAAATTTACACGAACCTTAAAAGAGAAAATCTCTCCCGTAATAACCACAGAGATAGGCAAAAGACCGCAGGAGTCACAGAAGATGCACAGACAGAGGGTCAGCACGGGTACCCAGGCTGGTGCAGCAATTCCGTATTCCTTAACGACGAACCAGGTTGCCAGTAGACACATGCTTAACCCAGAAACCAGGGATGTGATGAACATGAGTGGCTGAAAGTGACAATGAAGATTGATTTGTTCAAAAATATAAAAAAAAGGCAATGGATCAAATAGCTGTGGAATTTTGAGAACCTTTGGATCATTCCATGGTATTTAATATATTTTTACCTCATCACTACAAAAATGTTCTATTCTACAAATAGTAGCAGTCCTTAAAACGAATGTTAATAAAATCTTCATCATTCCACTGTCAAGTAAAACGATAATTAGCTTTCAGTATAACAGCATAATATTAAAATGGAATCAGTTAGTCAGTCAACTATAGTTTTAACGTCAGTCAAATGAGTCACAGTCAGTAGTCACAGTCAGTAGTCACAGTCAGTAGTCACAGTCAGTAGTCACAGTCAGTAGTCACAGTCAGTATTTCGAGTGTAAAGCGATGGCTACTTCATCAGAACATTTACAATGAAGTTTTGGATCCAACCTTTTCATTTTTCAATTGGTTGGATCCAAAACTTCACCGTCACTTTCGCACTGTTTTTCAATCAAACAAAATGCCACCAATTTTATATAATATAATCCGAAAATGCAGCAAGAAAATGAAATAAACTAAGTATTTCTTTCAAGGTTCCACAAAAACTCCCATTATTTACTCATGAAAGCTGAAAAGCACTGTCCTTACGTAAGGTGAGATAAACAAAGTTAGAAAGTTAGTCGAGTTAGTTTGACAAAAATAATAAATCTAGCTCCATTAGTGAACGAGGAAGCGCGCATGGCCCGGCGGCTGGTGGGTCAGGTAGTGTGATGGGTGACCGCTAGTGGCAAATTAAATACGCGTTTCCGTGCTTCGGAGGGCACGTTAAGCCGCCGGTCCCGGTAGCTATCGATAGATAGCAGTCGTTAAACCTTGTCGGAGGCCTTGAAAACATCCGACAGCGGGTTGGCCACTAACCCACCCACCTCCACCAACACGCATTGAAGCAGCGTGGTGGAGTAAGCTCCAGGCCTCCCCCCAAAAATAAGGGGAGAGACTCGTGCCCAGCAGTTTGACGTATAATGGGTTGCCATTATTATATTTATTATATTATAAAGGCGAAAGTTTGTATGTATGGATGTATGGATGTTTGTTACTCTTTCACGTAAAAACTACTGAATGGATTTGAATGAAACTTTACCACAATATAGCTTATACATCAGAATAACACATAGGCTATAGCTTATACATCAGAATAACACATAGGCTACAATTTTTGAGGTTTTTAATGTGAGGTCGTAGAAAAAACACATTTTTTGCGCTTACATTGCAAACGCTGACTGAATCCTACAAGATAGATCAAAACAATTTACTACAGTATTGTACAACTTAAAAAGGTCTACAAAAAAGTCCGTGATGGTATATGTTTATCTCTTAGGAATAACCCACAATAACCATTTTTTATCCTTTACTTTGTACGAGAAATAATGGCTTATTTACGAAGCGATTTTAAGCAATACAGTATTAATCCTTATCCAATTAAGTATCTTAAATACATTGTGCATTTAATAAAGATCAATATGGCTTTTTACAGCATGTAAATTAAATAAATATTTTCGAAGATATCACAGATTTAAAATGCAGAGTTATAGCAATTTCGGCGATAAATACCGTTTCGGTGATAAATACCGGCAGCGGCGCCAGGCGAACGGGGCGTGGGGGGAGCGGGGTAGGTGCGGTGGGGAAGAAGTGGCTCATCGCTGAGTGCGCAACCCGAACGCGGGCAGACGCGTGGGGTAGACGTCGTTGACGGTTGTGTCCGTTTTGCGAATTTTCAAGGCACTAGCGATTTCTTTTTGGTTAGGAGTTACACGTACAAATTAGGGCTCTGCAGTGCTTAGTTACCGTATTTCTTACTTATTACTAGACTAGACGGGACGAACCTGAAGTCCACGCGAACGAAGTCGCGGGCAAAAGCTAGTTTATTATAAGTGAACGAGAATTACCCGTCTCCCAGCCATCTCAATCACACTTGATGCTAACGCAGATCCAGTAAACTGGACCACACCAAGCACCATAGCCTGTTGATTCGGACTCATCACCAACCCTGTATCTTCGGAAGCCGTTTTGAAGATATCACCAGCAAAGTTCACAACGGGAACTGCACCGCAAACTTCTCTGGAGATAGCTGCTACCAATGCTATTTGGAATGCTCTGAAGAGGATTTTATCGGTGACTGGAATGAAAAAGACATGATATTATTTAGTTGCGTTGGTGACTCTTATGCATCTTTTTTGGCATGCAAGTATATATAGCTTTTCATACAGAACTTTCACAGATCTTTTACAGATTGGATACGCGCATGGCCATGGGACTGGTGAAGATCGCAAGCGATCTACTCGGTTGTGCGACACGGGCGCGGTCGGGTGTGTGATTGTGTGGCAAATTAAAATTCGCGTTTCCGTGCTTCGGAGGGCACGTTAAGCCGCCGGTTCCGGTTGCTATCGTAGATAGCAGTCGATAAACCTTGTCAGAGGCTTTATGGACAGTTTGACAAAGAAAAGCGGGTTGACCACTAACCCAGCCACCTCCACCAATCCGCATTGGAGCAGCGTGGTGGAGTAAGCTCCAAAAGGCCTCCTTAAAAAAAGGGTAGAGACTCGTGCCCAGCTGTGGGACGTTTAAAGGGTTGTTGCCACATAGATCTTTACATTTTTATAGGTGGTAGAGCTCCAGTGAGGGAGCTCGCGGGCGTAGGCACCACCGCATTATCTAATATACTTGCCGCTAAATGGTAGTGTTCAGCACTATCGTTTTCCGGTCAGGTTGTAATGTACAGCCCTGTGATTTCCGGCACAGATGCATAACACCTAAGGCCTCAGGATTGGTAAGGCATCTTCAATTTGACTTTGGTCTTTGTGTATATGTCTATAGGCTGCAGTCATCACGTAACGTCAATGTGAACTGCATGCTTGTTTGCCACTTCCATTTCATAAAAAAAATTGTAATCTGAAATGTATTTTTTTTTTCAAAGATGAACGCTTTACTGCTTTATGCCAAGAAAACTGAAGTTTAGCCTTTGTGATAGTTATGACGCGACCATTTAACTGAAACCCAATAATGTAACTTTATACATTGACTAGCTGTGCCCGCGACTTCGTCCGCGTGAGAATTTATGATTGATCAGTATTTATTTACCCGGACGAAGTCGTGGGCGCAGCTAGTATAAAAGTAGCCTTAGTTACTCCTTATTACATCAGCTATCTGCCAGTGAATGTACCGTCAAAATTGGTCCAGCCGTTCCCAAGATTAGCGAGAACCAACAGACAGACAGACAGACAAAAATTGTAAAAAAAATTGTTTTGGTATATGTATCGTGTATACATACATATGCATTTAGTAAAACGCGATTTTTTAAATATTGCAAACAGACACTCCAATTTTATATATACATTGATATAAGATGTCAGAAAAATCTTACAAATAGTTTTCAACAAATGTTTCCCATTTTCTTCATCATTGAACTGCTCTTTCCTGATGATGTCCAGCTCGTTCTGTACTAAGCAATCATCTTCTCTTCTGCATCGAAGCCAGGCAAGCGCTTTGGCTGCTTCCTAAAAAAAACATGGCCAAGTGTGAGTCGGAATCCCAAGCGGAGGGATCCGCATAATCTTTTAAAATGGGGAAATGGAGGAATTTGTAAATAATTTAGTTAAAATTCTTTAGTTTCTTTTTAATTTATCATGTGTTTTTGATAATTATTTGTGGTTATTCACTCTAAGTTAGTTTAAAAAAAAATACTATGTAAAAGTGCTCTCCAGGAGCCTAATTATATGCCGGTGAATGACAAAGAATGACTCCTTTTCTTTTTACTCTTTGTTATCAGTTTGTAAAGGGGAAATGAGACATTTTACTGATATACTTTTTACATAAGCATATTATATTTAGTTTTATCTTAGTGATATTCTTGACTTTACATATATTTTTCATCTTGTTTGACATGTATATCAATTGTTATTCACTTTAATTTATTTTATTTTCTTTGTTTTTGACGTGTCATAAGAGGTGCCTGTCACCCTAAATGAATATATGAGTTTCTGATTCTGATATGAAATAAATGAATTGAGAGATTTCATTTGTTACATTTGTTTACTCTGTGACGAACCGTTATTTTTTATTTTTTTATTTTTAAAGAAAAATGGAAAGAAAAATTTGACTTCAGGCGAGACTCGAACTCGCGACCTACTGGGAATCTAGTCCAGCCGCTCTTCCAATTGAGCTACTGAAGTCCTGCCCGATTTGTCAAATCTTTCCTTCACATCTATTGCATTGCTTTATGGTAGCAGCAGCGCCATCTATTACCAACTATGCTAGTTAGGCAACGTTATTTTTTTGTATTTTTTTACAGTTTCGTGTCCAGTTTCGGTGATAAATAATCAATTTTCCCATATTCTAGGATTTTCTCAAAAACATTTACCTTAGATTACGTAATATTCTCGTATCTGTAACAGACGAATAGACCTACACATGCGACTAGTTCTCCATCTAAAGTGATGGATCACTAGTTCAATTTTTCACTTGAAGGTACGGAGACATAGGCTGTAAGCTCAATGTCATTTTACTGCCTAGTGGTAGTAAGCTACTATTACTACGCTGGGGTCCTGGGTACGATTCCCGGGTCGGGGGCTATCAGAGATAACGGTGTGGAATTCTTTACCACTAGTTCTATTGTGATTTTCCATTTTCTGCATGTTTCTCAGTATTTCGGAGTTTGGTTATGAGCCGGAGATGTAAATATGCTCACCAGTACTCACCGCCTGTTACTTGAACCTAAATATATTATAACCGGATAATCGTGGATGTTTGCGCGTATTTGCACACACAAACACATTGTATGCATTTTTTTTATGTTTTGGAAGTGGCAAACAAGCATGCAGTTCACATTGATGTTAAGTGATGACTGCAGCCTATAGACACCCACACAAAGACCGAGATCAAAATGCAGATGCGTTACCATTCCTTAGGCCTAAGTTGTTATGCCTCTGTGCCTGAAATTACAGGGCCGTACATTACCACTTGATCGGAACACTATAATGCTGAACACTACCATTTAGCGGCAAGTATATTAGGTAATGCGGTGGTGCCTACGCCTGCGAGCTCCCTCACTGGAGCTCTACCACTGCATGCATTAACTCTGCCTACCCCTTCGGGGACTACAAGCATGAAGTTACTTTATACCTACGTCATCTATTGTGGTGCATGCTAGGTGTAAATATATTATTTAATATTTTTTCGGGTTTGTATACAATCATAGCATGACGCATTATGTAAATCGATTTTACCGAAATAATGTACGGCTCTGTAATTTCCGGCACAGAGGTATAAAAAATCAGACCTCAGGAGTGGCAACGCATCTACATTGGAATCTCTAGTCTCATGTAGATGTTTATAGGCTACAGTATTACTTATCATCAATGTGAACTGTATGCTTGTTTGCCACTTCAACACATAAAAAAAAATATTGCCAAGCCTCTCAGACTTACAAAGCATGCAAAAATAAGAAACAACTATTTTGTAAATTTAAATCAATTTAACATACCTCTATCTTACCGGTTTTCACCAAAAATGAGGGTGATTCCGGCATACTTAGGAACACGATGAAATGTACAACAGGAAACAACAGGCAAACCCAGAGTACAGCGCGGTAGCTCAGCAGATCACCTATGACGTACATGAAGACACTGCCGATAGTGAAAAATAATGCTCCCTGGAAACACGACACGCATTAAAAACGGATTTAAGATTGTATGAAAATTAAAAATAAGAACTAGGTAGATAACTTTCTCATTTTATTTATATTGTAAACTAAGACATTTTTCCATTTCATTGATATTATTTTACTGATGGTAGAGTTCCTGTGGGCGTAGGCACCACCATTTGCTGGAGCTCTAACACCTGTAAAAATCTAAAGATCTAGATGGCAACAGCCTTTTTAACTTCCCACTGCTGGGCACGAGTCGCTCCCCTTTTTTTGGGGAGGTCTGGAGCTTACTAAACCACACTGCTCTAATGTGGGGTGGTCGAGATACGGGTTAGTAGCCAGTCCATAAGGCCTCCGACAAGGTTTAACGACTGATATCTACGATAGCAACCGGGACCGACGGCTTAACGTATTATCTTATATATCTACCGCCAAATGGTAGTGTTCCGCACTATCGTGTTCCGGTTAGATGGTATTGTATGGCCCTGTAATATCACAGAGGCATAACACCTTAGGCCTCAGGAGTGGTAACGCGTCTGCATTTGGACCTTGTTCTTTGTATTAGTGTCTATAGGCTGCAGTCATCACCTAGTTACGGACAATTTACGCGTGCGCGACGTCATACCATGAATCGCGGAGAGGTTAACATCAATCAATCAATCAATCAATATATTTATTGCAAAATGTACCTACGTGAACTGCATGTTTGTTTTATATTATTTCGCATTAACACATGCTTGTGAAATATATTTTTATTTTTAAAGAAAAATGGAAAGAAAAATTTGACTTCAGGCGAGGCTCGAACTCGCGACCTACTGGGAATCTAGTCCAGCCGCTCTTCCAATTGAGCTACTGAAGCCCTGCCCGATTTGTCAAATCTTTCCTTCACATCTATTGCATTGCTTTATGGTAGCAGCAGCGCCATCTATTACCAACTATGCTAGTTAGGCAACCGATATAATAGACTTTTCAGTTTATTGAATATCGTAAAGAAGTCGCTTTTACCCTTAATAATTGTTTTATATTATTTCGCATTAACACATGCTTGTGAAATATATTTTTATTTTTAAAGAAAAATGGAAAGAAAAATTTGACTTCAGGCGAGGCTCGAACTCGCGACCTACTGGGAATCTAGTCCAGCCGCTCTTCCAATTGAGCTACTGAAGCCCTGCCCGATTTGTCAAATCTTTCCTTCACATCTATTGCATTGCTTTATGGTAGCAGCAGCGCCATCTATTACCAACTATGCTAGTTAGGCAACCGATATAATAGACTTTTCAGTTTATTGAATATCGTAAAGAAGTCGCTTTTACCCTTAATAATTGTTTTATATTATTTCGCATTAACACATGCTTGTGAAATATATTTTTATTTTTAAAGAAAAATGGAAAGAAAAATTTGACTTCAGGCGAGGCTCGAACTCGCGACCTACTGGGAATCTAGTCCAGCCGCTCTTCCAATTGAGCTACTGAAGCCCTGCCCGATTTGTCAAATCTTTCCTTCACATCTATTGCATTGCTTTATGGTAGCAGCAGCGCCATCTATTACCAACTATGCTAGTTAGGCAACCGATATAATAGACTTTTCAGTTTATTGAATATCGTAAAGAAGTCGCTTTTACCCTTAATAATTGTTTTATATTATTTCGCATTAACACATGCTTGTGAAATATATTTTTGTCAAATCGGGCAGGGCTTCAGTAGCTCAATTAGAAGAGCGGCTGGACTAGATTCCCAGTAGGTCGCGAGTTCGAGCCTCGCCTGAAGTCAAATTTTTCTTTCCATTTTTCTTTAAAAATAAAAACTGCATGTTTGTTTGTCACTTTCATTACATTAAAAAAAATCTGGCTTAACCATAGATTTATTACGAAGTAGTATAATAAACCTATGGGCCTAACCATCTCAGCTTTGCTACGATGGACGTTCGGCGCCCTTTACCTTTTTCCTCTGTGCATAGCATAAACTTTATCATAACAGTAAACAAAGTTGGTGGTCCTCGACTTACTTACCCAGCATCCCAAAGTTCCCCGTATGGAGCCTTCGCTTATTTCCTTAATGTATATCGGACACGTGATACAAGTGCCAGCCATCGTGATGCCAATTAGCGACCTGGCCACCACGAACACCCATATGTTCATCGACAGTAGCTTCAGGATCCAGAGAGTCTTGAGAAGAAAGTAATTGATTAATATCTATGATTATGTTAAATCAGGAAGAGATCTCATGAGTCACTAAAATATCCCTGTAAATGCTTAGCATCTATTTTATTTTTTTTATATGACAACTTATGGTGCGATTCACAGACCACACTACGTCTTAACATTTAGCAAAGTATGCTTCGAACTTTCAGTACACGATGGGTTTGTTTTGACAGTTCTAAGCGTACTTTGCTCAAAGTTAGTCATAGTGCGTTCTGTGAATCACACACTTAGTGTGTGGTTGCGAGAGTAATGCCCAAATACTCAATTGTCACTTTAATCTAAGTGGGACATAAAACTCTTTTGTTTCTATAAAACACATGCAAACGACAGACATAGCATGTATTAGAGTATTCGGCCTCTCCGTCCCCTGCTGGACAAAACCTTCCCCAAAGATGCCCACAATAGTGTTGTGGGTCATTAGGGGAGAATATGCCATAATCACCTCAGTTGGCAGGCGGATTGGCGATCGCAGTGGGGGTAGATTTATCGCGGTATTGGTGTGGAGGATCAATTATCTCCACAACCCTCTACCACCCATTCCACGTATCGAATAGTCACACTTCCTTCTTTTCAGTAGTTTTGAGCCTACGGCAGAAGACAGTTCCCATAGCCGTGTTGACCACCAATGGGCACTGATCATAGGGCGATCTCTTTGAATAATCCTCAACCATCGCTGTGGCATACCAATTCTTCACATAAAGCTTCATACCAAAATTGTACTCCAGTTGACTGACAAAACACGCACGCACCAAGCACCTTTTTAGAAATAACTGCTCATCGAATACAAAATAATACAAAAATCACCGAACACATAGCTGACAAGAAGAGAAGGGTGCTTTTCCTTCCAATAGTATCTCCCATGTACGCAATAAGGTAGTTTCCTGGTACGCACATCAGATATGGAAGAGCGGCCATCCACGATATCTGAAATATGAAATTCTCAATGTCTTAAATGTTACTTTTTAGCTTGACGTTAGATGAATCTAAATAAACACTATTTCTTAATGTTCATTGACTTTTGGTTGAACTCACTGACAGGTGAACTCGAACATCTCAGCCTACATAAAGAGATCACAAGTCTGTTTTTAGCATCTCTACAACGGTGAGTGCTCTTCTGCACTGTTTGATATGGAGTCGCTGTCTCTTTTCGTAAACCGTACAACCGGAAAGAGAAGTTCCACCAGCACCAACTGAACATATGGTACTGCTCAACGGTACGATTTTTGTGTATGTGTATATTATTATACTCGTTTATTACAATGGCAACCCTTGATACGTCCCACTACTGGTCACAAGTCTCTCCCCTTCTTGGGGGGAGGCCTGGAGCTGAATGCGGGTTGGTGGAGATACGGGTTAGTGGCCCATCCGCTGTCGGATGTTTGAAACCGCCTCCGCCTTAAACGACGACGAAGACGCGTATTTTAAGTAGCCACTTTTAATTAGCGGTCACCCATCACACACCCGACCGTGGCCGTATCGCCTAATCGAGTAGACCGCTTACGATCTACACGAGCTGTGGGGCTTCGTTTAGAACATGCAAAATATGGAATGAGCTTGTGTCGGCGGTTACATTAAAGGCTACATTAAAGGATTCTTCAAAAATGGAGTCATGAAAGTCTGTCATAGCTGGCAGCGCGTTGGCAACACCTCTGGTGTTTCATCGGCGATGGTGACCACTTTTTATTAGCTCGTCAGCTTATCGGTCAGCCATATGACATAAAAATATAACACAAGGACCTATTCTCGCGTGACCGGGACTTAAGGGCCAACGATTACTGGATGCTTCCCATTGATCCACAAATCGTTACTGATGGTAGAGCTCACGGGCGTAGGCACCACCGCATTACTGGTGGTAGAACTCCAGTGACGGAAATCGCGGGCGTAGGCACCACCGCATTACCTAATATACTTGCCGTTAAATGGTAGTGTTCAGCACTATCGTGTTCCGGTCAGGTGGTAATGTACGGCTCTGTAATTTCCGGCACAGAGGCATAACACCTAATGCCTCAGGAGTGGCAGCGCATTTGCATTTTGACCTCTGGTCATTGTGTGGGTGGCTATAGGCTGCAGTCATCACTTAACATCAATGTGAACTGCACGGTTGTTTGCCACTTTTATAAAATAAAAAAAAAATACCTAATATACTTGCCGCTGATTGGTGGTGTTCAGCACTATCGTGTTCCGGTCAGGTTAATGCAGTCCTCACTGCATCACTTAATATCAATTTGAACTATATGCTTGTTTGCCACTTCCATTTTATAAAAAAATCTATTGTTCTTTTATTCCCAGTACCACGAAAGCAATTCAAAATTACACTTAACCGCAATAACACTATACTAATCACTATAATAATTTGTTTGATAAAATTTTGCTTGTTTTGTTTGTTATCACAGTAACTTTGTTTGCATTAGTAGCATTTCTTTGTTTGTATTATTATAGTCTTTGGTATCAGATCTAGTAGTAAATGTTTATTGCGTTTAAAATATACTACCTAATTTATACATGTTCGTAATTATTAGCAAACATAGAGCAACACAGGCCACCGGCCGCGCCGAACCGGAGAGGAGTAGCTATATGCCGGCTTCCCCCGCTGTACAAGCCCAATTGGGCCTATACCTGTCACCTAACCCCCATATTCATAAACGTATTTTAGCTCAAGTGTTGCTAATCTCTCCTTTGTCTTTTTCTATACTGCACATTTGACAATGCAACTGACAAAGACAAAGCATTCTATAGCTAAAACGTATCTAATGTACGTTTATGAATAAGGGGGTAAATGTTTAAATATGTGCGTGAAATGGTTTATGTATTTTGTTAAGGTCAAGGTGTGAGTTTCGTAGTAATAGACGATTTTTGTAGTGTGTCTGTGTGTCACACGCATTTCCCCCCGCAAAAATGACAGACTGTTTTGCATCGGTAATAGACGCCATGGCTACTCCCCTCCGGTCTGCCGCGGCGGCCGGTGACCCGTGTTGCTCTATGTTAGCAAAGAACAAGAACCAACACTATCTGATGCTGAGAATTTCAACTAAACAGAGAGCAAGCGTACGTTCATCGACGATATTTACTATGGTCGATACGTACATAAAAGGAGGGACACTTGTACCTAAAAGACCCAGACGATGAGACCACGTTGGCCATCGCCGCAATGAATAGACTCCAAAAACATTTAAAACACTTTACAAACAACCGAATACACCACACCGCGCCCGCGGCTAACCCCAACTCTAGCGCAACCCGCTAGGTCGAATTCCGGTTATCATCAACTGATAACTTGAGCGAAAGTTGCACCGCCCCTAATCGGATATGTCGTATGTTTCCCTCCGCAACGTCGTAAGCCGAGGTTCGGACTCACAGGGGTCTCCTTTAGGCAGTTGCGCTAACTTTTTTTGCTTAGTCTGGAGCGCCTTCTGCGCTCGCCGATTGCCTGGTGAAGTAGACAAGAGCCGTCTTAAGACAAACCGCCTACATAAGTCAGTCCTTAAAAAAGTTTACAGTACTCAACGATTAATATTGTACATCGAGCCTGTGAAAGAGACGATCGGCTCGTTTCGACTTCGTAGATCGTCGTTCGTTGCACACTGCCTACGTAAGAAATGAGAGTCCAGTATTGGTCAAAATTTGATCGACGAACTTCACATAGTTAAAGGTGCGAAAGAGATATAGTTATTAACATCCAAAAAGGAAGACGTATACCATATTTTGGTTGAATGTGTTCAGGGTGAGGCTCATGCTCATCATTAGAAATAGGACATTGCGACAGTGTCCTGGCAGATCCTACTACGGATGACGCCAGAATACTGTTGCAACTATATCAATTGTCAATGAGCTAATGTTGTTTAATTACATTTTTATAAATGAAGAATGTAATTCATGCGAACGTATAGAGCGTCATGGTCTTTGACCAAGCTCTTTAAACGAAAAAAAAAACATCCAAAAAGATTTTTTGGATTTGCATTACTAACATCAGATAGGTTGCTTGTTGTAGAGTGTTACCAAGTCAATATATCAATCACATAAAAAAAAAACTAATTTACTAAAGACCTGCTTTTGATAAGGTTTACTTTCTTAATTTTAACTGGCCGTAAAAAAACGTATTGTTAAGGCTTTTTAGTTCATTTCAATTTAACGTTGCGATTGTAATTAATTAGTCTCCTTCAAACCACTCTTATTACGATAGCTGATTTAAACAAGTCACGCATTTAAACAAGATTTTCATGGGTGATCTGTCTTTTTAGAACTCATGAAACCATATCTCTTATGGCCGAATACTCAAACGCCACTCAATTTTAAGCAAACCTCAAATGTGCGCTATCTCTATCGTTTGAACGTGTTTTATAAGGATAGAAGAGTTTTAAGACCCATTTAGATTGAAAAAGGCTATTACACGACACGATTTTCAGGGTCCGGCAGAAAGGGTTGGCATGGCCTCGCGCCGGCATGCCGCTTATTACACTATCCGGTCGACAGGGCCCTAACTCAGTCACAGTACAAATATGAACGGTATGGAAACTACGTACAGAACGTTGAAACGGCGCAATCACACAAACATGCTCATCAACGAGGGCCCCTAAGCGGTTCTCGCGGCGCTCGCTACGAGTCACTCGCTACTCGAGCGTCGATGCGCATGTTTGTGTTAGTGTGCCGTTTTGAACGTTTTGTACCTAGTTTCTTTAATGTTCATATTTGTACTGTGTGTATAGTTAGAACGTTATGCTGACCGGACCGCTCCGGTCACCCTAATCAGGGCCCTAACTCCCTAAATGTTATTACACTACCCTGACCCTTGCTATCGTACCCTGAATACCGTGCCGTGTAAAAAGTCCATAAGTGACGTTTGAGGATTTGGCCGATAAGGCCTCTATGTGCATTTATGCTATAACGTTTCCACGCTTGACAAGTCTCGGCATGTGACCGCCAACACAAGCGTTATACAGGGGTGTTTACTTTGTCTTGTGTACTTGCAGCTTGTTGCCGACCCGAGTCAGTGTCGGTTTTTGAACACAAATCAAACAAAGGTTGTGGCGTTTGCATCGTATTTACACGTAGGTGCGTACTAAATGTTGCTCCGAACGAATAATCATCACCCCTCCCTCCGCACGTGAAGCGTAACAGAGGAAGGGGATGGTTCGGGGGTCGAGGAAGTCCTCATTCCCCGGGCCTATCTGCCCCCGAAGCGTCGGGGGCGTGTTCTATAGAAGGGGATACTGGTACGCAGGGTAACTCACTAAGGGAAGCCATATACTTTTTTTTGTTATTTTTTTTTTAATTTTTTTCCTTTTTGAGTAGCTTTTTAGCCCATTTCGTTTGTTTTGTATATATTTTTTTTACTTTCCTTCTCAAAAAATGTCGCTCACAAGTGTGCCCCGTACGGGTGAATTTGACTCGTGCCGATGTTAGGATTTGTTTTGTAGGTACTATAAAATAGACGTTGATAAAATTTTTCTATATTTTTCTACCCTTCAAAATTAATGAATTATATGGGAACGACATCCAGGTATGCTATTTTCAATAAAAAAGAATGATCTAACTACTTAGTAAAAAGTTATGCGTGGTCAGAAAATATGTAATAAAATGTTCATACATTAAAAAAAATATTCGCGTCGACTACAGAACCTCCTCCGTTTTTTCGTCGGTTAAAACCATAGAGGAACTCGGCCCACCGGTCGCGGCGGACCGGAGGGGAGTAGCCATAGCGTTTATTACCTATGCAAGATAGTCTGTCATTTTTTGCGGGGGGTAATACGTGTGACATACCCTTACACTACAAAAATCGCCTAACACTACGAAACTCACACCTTCACTTTAACAAAATACATAAACAATTTCACGCTCACATTTAAATATCTGGGCGACAAGCGAAGGACCATCTTCCCCTCCGGTCCGCCGCGGCCGGTGGCCCGTGTTGCTCTATGGTTAAAACTGGTCTTGACAAATACTTTAACATTTGGTTGGTGGCATAATTATAGTGACTGTAAATGTGATATTACTTACTTCACTATCAGTGAGAGGGATTCCTTTGGGTGACTCCTTGGACTGCAGAAGCAATGTCATAGGAGACATCCATGCTATGCTCGTGCCGTACGTGAAAACAAGTAGGCTGACTGTAAAAAAAATCGCTATGAAATATTACTTATTTATGTGATTTAGAATCAGAATCAGAATCAGAAACTCATTTATTCATTTAGGGTGACAGGCACCTCTTATGACACGTCAAAATCAAACAAAATAAATTAAAGCGAATAACAATTGATATACATGTCAAACAAGATAAAAAAAAATATGTAAAGTCAAGAATATCACTAAGATAAAACTAAATGTAATAAACTAATGTAAAAGTATATCAGTAAAATGTCTCTTTTCCCCTTTACAAACTGATAACAAAGAGTAAAAAGAAAAGAAAAAGAGTCATTCTTTGTCATTCACCGGCAAAGTTCCAAAGGCCAATATGATCTGAGAAAAACTTGCCGGAAAAAACTCAGTCGGCTCTTTTAAAAATATCTCTTAGGCATATTTTTTTAGAAGTAAAGACATGACTAGTAGGTATTACGATTAAATTCCAGAGATGAAGTATGCGATTGTCGCCATTCTTAAGGTCTACATTATTTCTTTGAAGTGTATACTTCGCTTAAGCGCAATACACACTGAGCCCGCCAACTCAACCCGGCGGCCCACATGAAAAGATTCATGTCGGCAACTAGCGCCCGCGCGTGTTGCACGTCGACGTGTTGGCTTGCGGACGTACGCTCAGTTGCCCGGCGATACTCGAACGATAGTGACTAGTAAGTTCCTCATCTTAAGCCATAAAGTTTGTTAGAGGCATGTCGGCATGCCGCTAACAAACTTTTCCGACATGCAATGAGGGTAGTCGCAAACTAACACGCCGACAAAAAGTTGCCGACATAGGCCGGCGGACCGTCGGGCTCAGTGTGTATCGCGCCTTAGCGGCACCTTGCATTTTTTGAGATTGGTAAAAAATTTTAAGCTCGCGTCAGGACATGTGACCTTGATCGAAAATGTGTAAGACGGATATGTTACCAGAATAGAATCCGCTCAATTTTTGGGGTCCCAATGACAACTGTCATGGTGGTGGTGGTGGCTTTGTTCGTGTTGGTGGCGTTGGTGGTTTTGGTCGTGTTGGTGGCGTGGCTGACGTGGGTGTCGTTGGTGGCGTGGAAGGCGTTGGTAGTGTTGGAAGCGTTGGTGGTGTTGGTGGTGTTGGTGGTGGTGGTGATGATAGTGCAACAAAACAAAAAAAATGCACTATGTTAATCTTCAAGTTTTCACTCACAGGCATCCAACCCGTTGTTTTGATATATCTTTTTTTTTATGTCATCGAAGTGGCAAACAAGCATGCAGTTCACATTGATGTTAAGTGATGACTGCAGCCTATAGACACTTACACAAAGACCAAGGTCAAAATGCAGATGCTTAACCACTCCTGAGACCTAAGGTGTTATGCCTCTGTGCCGGAAATTACAGGGCCGTACATTACCACCTGACCGGAACATGATAGTGCTTAACACTACCATTTAGCGGCAAGTATATTAGGTAATGCGGTGGTGTATACGCACGCGAGCTCCGTCACTGGAGCTCTACCACCAGTAAAAATCACGGTAATGGTGTCATATAAGTCATATATTAATAGCATATTGTATGAAGTATGATATTGTATTTTTTTGTTGCGATTTTCCTGTATACTAAAATTATAATAACACAATTATGTACTTAGTGTTAATAGGTAGGTACGAGTACGTCAAGATAATTGAATTATTTATATAGGGTTTAATTTACATTCAGGAATCTGTAGTGATGGCCGCAGACTATAGGATGTTGAACGTGGATGGTAAGGAAATACTACAGTCTATATGTACATAAAAATCAGCCAAGTGTGAGTCGGTATCGCGCCCAACGGGTTCCGTACCATTACCTCTAAAAAACATAGAGCAGCACGGGCCACCGGCTGCTGCGGACCGGAGGGTAGTGGCCATAGCGTTTATTACCGATGCAAAACAGTCTGTCATTTTTTGCGGGGGGAAATACGTGTGACACACACACACTACAAAAATCGTCTATGACTACGAAACTCACACTTTGACTTTAACAAAATACATAAACAATGTCACGCATTTAACATATAGGCGACAGGCACAGGCACACTTAGTTTGCGCTTGTGCTATGACAGAGGGGAAAGCCTGCATATGGCTACTCCCCTCCGGCCCGCCGCGGCCGATGGCCCGTGTTGCTCTATGCTAAAAAAATGTTTGTTTGTAAATCCGGTTTACGGACGATAATAATTTTACGTCATAACAAAAGAAAAGATTCGTTACAAGCCGAACACTAAGGGTGAGATTCACAGACCGCACTACGACTTTACTTTCGAGCAAAGTACGCTTCGAACTGTCAAATCCCATACGTTTTTGACAGTTCTAAGCATACTTTGCTTAAAGTAAAGTTGTAGTGCGGTCTGTGAATCTCGCACTTAGACCGGCTCCACACGTTGGCCCGAACGTTGGCGCGAACGCTCCACGTCCAACGTGTGGAGCTCCAGTGACGGAGCTCGCGGGGCGGGGCACCACTATACTTGCCGCTAAATGGTAGTGTTCAGCACTATCGTGTGCCGGTCAGGTGGTAATGTACGGCCCTGTAATTTCCGGCAGAGACGGCATAACACCTTAGGTCTCAGGAGTGGTAACGCATCTGCATTTTGCGTGGGTGTCTATATGCTGCAGTCATCACTTCACATCAATGTGAACTGCATGCTTGTTTGCCACTTCCATAACATAAAAAACCATTTTATTCAAATATATACACATGACTAAGTAGTTAAATATATATCGTTATTAACAAAATACCTACCTATTCCATAAACTATCTTAAAATAATAAAAAAAGCGGTTACTAAAAATATTTTCAAAATCCTTTTTCCTTACCACATCGGAAAATACTTCTAGCGTGAAGTTTGAAAACATTAAATGCAATATTTAAAAACCAGTCAAGTGCGTGTCGGGAGATACGAACAGTGCAGGGTTCCGTAGTTACAGAGTAAAAAATGTACCTAATGAAAAAAAAAAATAAATCTTCTATGTAGGATAAAATACATTTGGTCGACTATTGCTCGCGATCTTGTAAAGCCAAGTTAAGTGTGATAATTGTTTTATATTATTTCGCATTAAAACATGCTTGTGAAACATATTTTATTTTTAAAGAAAAATGGAAAGAAAAACTTGTCTCGCCTGAAGTCCAATTTTTCTTTCCATATTTCTTTAAAAATTAAGTGTGGTAGTCTTCCTTTTAATTTCATTATATATAGCTACTATTGTCGTTACGTTTGAATTTCTTACAACAACCGCTTAGTTATTTTATCTTCTATGTATTTAAAATTCAATTGCTGTTCGTTAGTCTCGCTAAAGCTCGGCTAAAAAACAGAACGGCTGCACCAATTTGGCTAATTTTGGTTTTGAATGATATCTGGAAGTCCAGGTTTAAAAGGTAGGAAAATAATAGGTTGGGGAAAAAGTCTTTTCGCATTATAGTATGTATGAACTTGTAATAAAATCTCTTTGGCTGTAGTATTTGTATCTGGCTTGGTTTTGGTATCATTGAAAGTTAAAATTTAAAAGAACATAATTCCAAATTCAAATTAGGCAAATGTGTGATTTTCATTTGTTTCTCGTACTGTCAAGATGAGTGAATCTAATGAAGACATTCGATACATTTTAAAATTTTACTACAAAAAAGGTAAAAATGCAAAGCAAGCCGCGAAAAAAATTTGCGATGTTTATGGACCTAGTGCAGTGTCTGTGAGAGTAGCACAAATTTGGTTTAAGCGTTTTCAATCCGGAAACTCCTCCGGCACCTCGCTCTGGTCGCCCTATTACGGATAAAATGGATGCCATTTTTGAAAAAGTGGAGCAAAATCGACATATCAGTAGTTACGACGTAGCTGAAGAACTGAGAATTGATCACAAAACAGTTTTGGCGCACTTAAAAAAAGCTGGGTACAAAAAAAAGCTCGATATTTGGGTACCTCACGAGCTCACTGAAAGAAACCTAATGAACCGTGTACTCATTTGTGATTCTTTTTTACGACGTAATGAAACCGAATCATTTTTGAAGAAGCTGATAACTGGTGATGAAAATTGGATCACGTACCACAAGAACGTGCGAAAAAGGTCGTGGTCAAGGGCCGGTCAGGCTTCACAGACTGTGGCGAAACCCGGGTTAACTCGCAATAAGGTGATGTTGTGTGTGTGGTGGGATTGGAAGGGCATTATTCATTATGAGCTATTACTACCAGGCAGGACTATCGATTCTGAACTCTACTGCGAACAACTGATGAGATTAAAGCAAGAAGTTGAGAGAAAGCGGCCGGAATTGATCAACAGAAGGGGTGTGGTGTTTCATCATGATAACGCTAGACCTCACACATCTATAGCCACTCAGCAAAAATTAAGAGAGTTTGGCTGGGAGGTGTTAATGCATCCGCCGTATAGTCCTGACCTTGCACCTTCAGATTTCCACCTGTTTCGGTCTCTTCAGCATTCTTTACGCAATGTTAGGTTAACATCACGAGAGGACTGCCAAATCCACTTGTCGCGGTATATTGATGAGTAGCCCCAAAATTTTTATAGCAATGGGATCATGTCCCATACCCCTACATGATGGCAAAAGGTTATCGAACAAAATGGTACATACATACTTTAGTTAAATTTAAATAAACTATATTAAAAAATGTTTTGAATTATCTTAAAAATGCGAAGAAACTTTTTCCCCAACCTTATATGAAGAAATTGAAGGGAAATAGTAAAAACCACAATTTCATTTTCCCATACAAATAGTCTGTATATATCAATTAAACCTTTGACACATTATTTCATTCTGAGGCAATACGAAGTTTGCCGGTTCAGCTAGTTTATTATTTAAAAATGGAAAATAAAAAAAAATCCGCACTTTACATGAAGCGGAGGTACCCTAAATAAAAAAAAAGTTAATTTTTTATTTTACCATTTTGTCGGCGTGATAAAGATGTATACTTGTGCCAAATTTCAAGTCTCTAATACTAATAATAGTTTTTGCGCTAAACCGCGACGGACAGACAGATAGACAGACAGACATGGCAAAACTATAAAAGTACCTTGTTTACTACGGAACCCTAAAAAAATAATAGATACTCACTCAGAAACGCACACATTATCTGATTAATTTTACTGCCTTCAAAAAATATCACTGGTTTCTTCATGTCTGCAAAACACTTGTTATATATAGAAAAAAAATCCCTCAGCTTAAACACAATTTCACGAAATATCACACAGCCAATCGTAACAATACTGTAAAGTTTTATCGGTTCACCGATTTATCGTAAGTATTGCTTAAATATATTTTTCAATTCCACTGATAATAAAAATGAATTTACATTTCAGGAAATGTAAATTAAACATATTCGATTTTGTTACTGGCAGGCTACACCAGACACTACATTAAAAAGATACATTCGAATGAATTCATTTGAGTTGACATAAGATAATGAAGTACCTTCATATCATAATGAGTGTTAAGGCTCCAATACACAATGGCCTGTGATGAGCCATACTATGCAATGGGCTACTGTAGGCTTTTTTCATTTGATGTTCAGACAATTGTATTTTTTTTATGTTATGGTTGTGGCAAACAAGGTTGCAGTTCATTTTGATGTTAAGTGATGACTGCAGCCTATAGACCTCCATACAAAGACCAAGGTCAAAATACAGATGCGTTACCACCCCTGAGGCCTAAGGTGTTATGCCTCTCTGCCGGAATTACAGGGCCGTACATTACCACCTGACCGGAACACGATAGTGCTGAACACTACCATTTAGCGGCAAGTTTATAGGAAATGCGGTGGTGCCTACGCCCGCGAGCTCCGTCACTGGAGCTCTACCACCAGTGAAACGTGCACAATTGTGCATGGCTCATTGTTGCCTAGCGAAGAACTTGCGATCGCGGTGGCGATAATTACGGCCTCAAGTATTAATTTATATACTTTTTACAAGTATTACATAAAAAGCTAGCATAAAGAAGTGTTTACTGCACCAAAGCAGAAAGTCGTGGATGGTAAAAATCTACCGTAACAGGAAAAGAATTCAAAATGCCCATAGCTACCTTTTAGCGATATCGATCGGTAACGAACTGAACAATGAACGATTGTGTGAACACCGCAAGCCACGCTGCCATTTACTGTGACGCTGCGCTACGATTTCTTTGAAGTGTGCAAGAAAACCCGACAACATACCGATTGCGCGCCACAATGGACAGTTGTCTGCCATCACACGCCATCAGTGAGTAGTACACAATAAAGAGAATCAAATATCATTTCAGAATCAGAATCAGAAACTCATTTATTCATTTAGGGTGACAGGCACCTCTTATTACACGTCAAAAACAAACAAAATAAATTAAAGTGAATTAACAATTGATATACATGTCAAACAAGATAAAAATATATGTAAAGTCAAGAATATCACTAAGATACAACTAAATATAATATACCTACTAATGTTAAAAGTGTATCGGTAGAATTTAATAATAATGTAGGACTAAAGAAAGCTCATGACATTTTAAGTGACAAAGAAAAAAAAATAAATGCATAATTAAATATAAATATATCACATATTTTAGGTAATGAAAAATATAATTAATTGTCTTCACCCACAAAATAACTACCAATAAAACCAATACAGACAGAGTTTAGGATATAGATAGGAGAGGAGATTCTTTGTCATTTACTGACAGAGTTCCAAAGGCCATGAACTGAGAAAAACCAAAAATGAAAAAAAAAATGTCGCATCTTTTAAAGATGCGACATTTTTTTCCTGGCAGGTTTTGGTCAGGCCTGATGAATAACAATAATACATGTATACGCTTACATTTACAGCCCCACACTAGGTATAAACTTGTGTTATGTGTCTACAAATATCATTTTTCGACTTAGTGAAAAATGATATTTCTGTTCGTGACTTCTTAAGCTTTAAAGTGCTAATTTTCGTTAGAGTCAAGTGCCTCTACCAACTAAACCGTTATTGTTAGAAATTCAAACGATATGGAAATAGTAGCTACCTTTAACGAAATTAAAAGGAAAATTATCACACTTAAGTTGGCTTTACAAGTTTGCGAGCATAGAGCAACGCGGGCCACCGGTCGCGCTCCGGTCCGCCGCGACCGGTGGCCCGCGTTGCTCAATGTATGCGAGTAATAGTCGACCAAATGTATTTTACTCGAAAATTTTAAAGAACTCCATTGAAATATTTTTTTCATAACATTATTCAAACCAAAAAACTACGGAACCCTACCGCGTGTCCCGACACACACTTGACCGGTTTTTACTCATTAATAAGATGGGTCATGGGGCGTTTTGGCCCGCTCTTGTTTCGGTCCGGGGACCGAAACGCCTAACAATGCCTCTTGAATGGGTCGATTCTGTCCGCGGGACGAATCGCCCCATATTTTTATTATTATAGAGCGATTCGTCCCGATATGAATACCTGATTTGAAAGATTTAAGTACAGTTGGTTACAAAAAATTGAGAAATAAATAAAATGCAATGTATTATGATAAAATTTATATTTATTTTTAATTACCTACACAAAAATAAACTTAAACAAATAAATCACATAAATCAAATTAAATATATATCACACACACAAACACACTCACACACACACACACACACACACAGAGAGAGAGAGAGAGAGAGAACATTAATTATCTTAAGTAGTAGGCCGAATATCCCCATGAATAAAATGCTTATAGGTGTTTCGGTCCGCGGGAAGAAACACGAGCGGACCGAAACGTCCCAAGACCCAATTGATAACGCTACAAAATTGACTCGTGTAGCGATGGTCTGCAGTGGACCAGCATATTTTATGCCATTGTGTACTGGAGCCTTAAGCTGCATGCCATAGTGCATATTAAATTTAAAGATAAAAATAATTGCATTTTAATTGACAGACGTGTTTGGATTTTGTCTGCCACAGGGGTTATTTTCAAATGTTTCTTTTATAATGCTATAAATTTATCTCAATAGATTGTTCATTGTTTAACTGATTTTACATTGATTACGCTGTTTTCTTCTGTTAAATTATGCAAATACCTATATGGTACCTAGGGTTGCCACCTCTCCCGGACTGCCGAGAGTCTCCCGGATTCGAGCTCTGAAAATTAAAATCTCCCATCTCCCGGAAGGAATTTAAAATATACTAAATTCTCCCGGAATAACAGGTTGTTCAAACGTAATGACACGCGATGTCGAAATGGCTAAGAGCGGCGTAAATTCTCGGCAGCATTCTTGTACCTTCTGGTACCTACTTTATTTTATTGTCTCTTTCTGAGCCACGTGCGTGAGAGATTGCGTCGTCTTTGTCTCACTCATTTTCGTTCCTCATTTGTTTGTTGTAAGTTTCATTCGTTCAGCAATCCATGCACTTGTGTCGTATTTTGATTATATACAATTTGTAATCAATAGGCGTCGTATTTCCATGATGAAAATAAGTAAAGTTAGTAAAGCTTGTAATGACCGCCAGGTGTATGTTGGTAGTATGCAGCGGCAGTTTTAATTCGATATAACTCGTTAGGTTCTCATAGTAGACATGTAATATTTGAGTATAATGATGAAAGAGTTGTTGTCAAGCGATTGCCATAGGAAATATTAAATTTGGAGGTGTAGGTATTTTCGTTTGGTCGAGAGGGTCGTCCACGGAGAGGTGACCGACTGAGCACCTGATCCGCCTGCGGGGGCGGGGGTGAAGTGCGGGGAAGTGACGCGGAGGAAGCGTAAATACGCGGCGCACTTTTTTAGAGCTCAGTCAGTGGCAGAGCTCGGCGTAGGAATGTCTAATCATTCATATTCACGACCAACCCCACGCATAGCATAGGCAGATGAGTAGTTATCGACTGGCAAAGTTCGCTGTAGTAGGCATTACTATGAGATGGATTTCGTAAAAACTATAATGTAAATTAGGTATTTTGTTACATACTTATCACACACACACTGGCCTGGAGACGTGTACGGACGTACGACCACGCACCGCGCGTAGTAAGTAAAGAAAATTGAGAAATTATAACACAAATTGTATAGAATATTCCGATTAGAAATATCAATTTGTATGTAGGTAGATTCAATTAGTTTGTTCACAGCTGATGTTGAATTCAATGTTTTGTATGGAGAGAGAGGTGAAAGTCGCTGTATTTTCGTAAATAAGAAAGATACCAAGCTGAAAGTTATGTACGAGATGTATTTTTGTTGCCCCCTCAGGGAAGTATATCTGTAAAGAGTGTAAGTAGACTCATAGTAAGGAAAACACGAATGTACCTAATCTTACTTGTTGAATAAAATTGTCTCTCACACTTAGAGTAAAGGGGATAGGCAGATACCGTTTGCGGTTTTGAATTGTATTTAGGTTTGGCTAGCGATATTTAATCGTGTCATAGATGATAGAGCATGGCAGAGCCCCTAAAAAATTATGTTTTTCTAATAAGTGAAAACTTTGGTAAAGTATCGAATTAGAATTAAGATCTAATAAGTTTGTATAAGAAAATTTTATATAATAAAGAGATATTGCGTATGAATTGTATCAAGGCGGGGGCGGGTCGGCAGATATGTATGACGGTTGTGGTAAATTAGACCGTATACGTAATGTTTTAGAGTCCTATCTCTGTTGACCCGGACCTTCGTGACGTTCGTATTTTTGGGCGTGTCACGGAATTTTGACATGGAAGGAGACGGTTTGGAAGCGTATATAACTCGGTACATTTCGGTGCTAAATTGTCCTCGTTCGATTCTCAGCAAGAAAAGTGCTTCCAGACCGTGAAGGTATTGCCAGTGAAAGTTTAGAATAGTACCAGACCCCCTGGTTCGCTAGTTAGTTATAGTATAGTGAAATAAGCTAGTGAATAAGTTAGATTAGAAAGAACCATTGAAGAAATCGGAATAAAAGCAGTATACAGTCCATTTTATTACGTCGATGCAGATTTGTGTTTCACTTTGGTGTAAAAACCAATTTGTCCCCCACACAATTATTTCTATGTTGTTATTAATTCAAAATAAAATGAAAAGTTATTCTATTCAACGTTTTTTTTTTCTCCCGGATTAAGACATCTAAGAGGTGGTAACCCTAATGGTACCTACTAGCTGTTCCTATGCTATGTCGCTCGTGTGTAGGTCGCTTTTCGCGTAACCTGTGGAAACGCATCAAATCATCCCATGGCATCCCACAGGAACATTTTTTCGGGATAAAAACTATCCTATGTGTCAATCCAAGTTAGCCTCTATGTGTGCCAAATTTAATGAAAATCGGTTCAGCAAAGAAGTAACAAACAAACATACAAACTTTCGCATTTATAATATTTTTTTTTTTTTTTCATATAATGAAAGTAGCAAACAAGCATGCAGTTCACATAAATGTTTAGTGATGACTGCAGCCTATAAACACCCACACAAAATGACCGAGGTCAAAATGCGGATGCGTTACCACTCCTGAGGCCTAAGATGTTATGCCTCTGTGCCGGAAATTACAAGGCCGTACATTACCACCTGACCGGAATACGATGGTGCTGAACACTACCATTTAGCGGCAAGTATATTAGGTAATGCGGTGGTGCCTACGCCCGCGAGCTCCGTCACTGGAGCTCTACCACCAGTAAAAAGTTCCGTATATTGTTCCGGTCAAGGGGTAATGCTCGTGCAAACAAGTCCGGAAACTACAGGAGCGTACATTACCACCTGATCTGGAACACGATAGCAGAGAATATTGAAATTTATTGGCAAATAGATTAGATAATGCGTCAGTGCCTACACCCATGAACACCGCCACTGAAATTCTACCCCCAATAGAAAATAAACGATTAAGGCAAAATTTTTACAAACCAAAACATTCATTTTTCCGAAATAATAATAAAATAAAAAAAATCTAACTAAGTAAATCACGATTCACAAAATTTTATGTCGACTACCTCTCGCGTGGTGGACCGAAGGCCTGGTGAAGATCTGTAATCGCAAGATAAGGGCGGTCCCGTCCACATACAATATTAGGTAGAAAAATATAACTTCACGCCTATAATCCCGGAAGAGATTGGCAGAAGTAAAAACATGCATTCAAGCATACGTGCAAACGACCCACGATTACGTTTACGTTTTGCCGGTTACGTTTTGGCCCATGTGTAGTCTCGAAAGAACATTCATTTGGCTAAGGTACATATTAAAACCGGTCAAGTGCGTCTCGGGCCACGCGCATGTGCACATCTTCGGGCATATCACCAAACTCCGAGGAACTGGGAAATTGCCAAAAAATGGAAAAAATCCCAGTAGATCCACAGAAATAAGGGATTTTACACAGTTATCTCTGATAGTTCCCGATCCGGGAATCGAACCCAGGACCCCAGCGCATTAGTAGTGGCTTTCTACAACTAGGCTATTGAGGCAGTTATTAGGTTCAAATTCATTGAGGGACGATTAACTTTCTTCTTCTAAATTATTTTTGTATTTGTACCAGCTATAAATGTTTCAACATTTTCAGAATGTATACGTATAAAAACACATCCATTGAATAAATATGTTTACATACTTAATTTACTGGCACTGATTATGTTCTCAAAGTCTCCTGCGAAAAAATATTAGCAAGCTTCAATCAGTAACTTCAGTAATTTTTATCGCAGGAGTCTCGAAAGAACATTTATTTGGCTTAGGTATACATAAAAACGTGTCAAGTGCGTCTCGGGCCACGCGCAGTGAAGGGTTCCGTTAAAATTATTAAGTATTTTCTATGGAGTTGTTCGAAATTTTTGAGTAAAAATGATGTTGAGAAAGTAGTTCAACTTTTCTATTTTCTTTGTTCACTTTTGTATAGAACACCTTAAATATGCAGGATCTCATTTGTACAGAGTATTAGCTATGTTTTTCTCTGTGTGCGTTGGACACGGTTACTTACATACGCCAATGATGAAGACGGTGGTGGTGGCAATGTCAGTGACAAGGGTAATTATAGGCCCATCTCATTGGCCACTGTTATCTCGAAAGTGCTTGACAGTTTACTTAACAGTCAGCTTGAACGACATTTAAATAAACACGACAATCAGTTTGGTTTTAAGTCTGGTCACTCCACCGAAACAGCTGTTTTATGTTTAAAGCAAACTGTCAAGTACTACACTGACAAGAGCACACCAATTTTTGTTTTTATATTATTTCGCATTAACACATGCTTGTGAAATATATTTTATTAAAGAAAAATGGAAAGAAAAATTTGACTTCAGACGAGACTCGAACTCGCGGCCTACTGGGAATCTAGTCCAGCCGCTCTTCCAATTGAGCTACTGAAGTCCTGCTCGATTTGTCAAATCTTTCCTTCACATTTATTGCATTGCTTTATGGTAGCAGCAGCGCCATCTATTGCCAACTATGCTAGTTAGGCAACCGATATAATAGACTTTGCAGTTTATTGAATATCGTAAAGAAGTCGCTTTTACACTTAATATGAGTAATTGTTTTTATATTATTTCGCATTAACACATGCTTGTGAAATATATTTTATTAAATGATGGTCGAACTATAAATTCATTTATTGTTCGACCATCATGGATCACATGATGGTCGAACAATAAATGAATTGAATTGAATTGAATTAAAATACATTTGGTCGACTATTACTTGCAAACTTGTAAAACCAACTTAATTGTGATAGTTTTCTTTTTAATTTCTTTATATGTAGCTACTATTTCGGTAACGTTTGAATTTCTAACAACAACCGTTTAGGGAACACACTTGACTCTAACTAAAATTGGCACTTTAAAGCTGCTTAATAAGTCACGAACAGTTTAGCACACCCATAACATTGTTGAAAGATTTTTGGATAGACCAAAACGAAAAAAAAAAAAATATCCGCGCATTACATGTAGAGGAGGTACCCTAAATAATTTTATGTTTTGTGAACAGTCAATACAAACGAAAATGAGACAAACGTCTATCAAAAATGAAATGCTAGTCTCAACAAGTTTATTAGAACTCATTGAGACGTGCATTTATTACTAGCAAGTGTTAAATGGGGCTACGCAGGTTGCGCTACATCACATTGCGACAGTGTACGTGTGTGACCCCCCCGAGGGTGTCCGCCTTGTCGTGGCGGGGAGGTTCAGTACCCAGTGGTTGTCCCCACACCGGCGAAGCCAAAAGGAACCCAGAGAGGGGGCGGCGTTTAGCGTGGTTCTGCTCGCCACTCGCTGCTGAGGAGAGGAGACGGCTGGGGAGGAGGTGTATTGGTATGTCGTAGGCCCTGCACCCTATCCCCAGCCGCCTAGCGGTGGTCCCGCCGCACGATAGGGACGTGTTGGGGCCGCGGGGGGGCGGTTGAAGGTCAGTCCATCCCTGTCACTCCCGCTCCCCCGGGACCGGACTGTGTGGCCCTGGACTCCTCCACCCGGGCGTCTTGGGACGCCTGGCGTTGTGAGTGGTTGGGTCAGGGACCTTTGGGTGTCGGACTAGGGGATGTCCGTCGCCCAAATGGAGAAAGGTCCCAAGCTGGGTGGCGTGCACGTGTTCCGCACGCCACTAGTGTTGGTTGGAGCCAAAGAGCTCAACCTGCGGAGGGCTCGGAGACGAGCAGCCGCCGGCGGGGTCGCGGATGTGTGCGTAAGCGTTCCCGTGACCCCGCCACTGATGGCGGAAGAGTCGGATCATCGCGGGGTTTTACTGAGTACGAGTCTCACACTACCCGCCGTCTTTTCCTCTAGACGGCGGGTGACCAAGAGGGTTTCCCCGCGTAAAAAAAAGTATACGTGTGTGAGTTGGTTTGTGTTTTATGTGCGATCGTAAGTAGAGATGACAATCACGACCACTCTGTCAAGAGTGCAACGACTAAGGAGAAGAAGATTGACGCTGGTTTTCTACCGGAAATAATTTGATGACTCACGGATATCTTAAGCGACGCAGAAAAGAAAATCAACTGAAAAAAATACACTAATTTTATTTAATTAACTAGCTGTCCCCTCGACTTCGTCCGCGTGAGAATTTACGATTGTTCTGTATCTACCCGGATGAAGTCGTGGGTGAAGCTAGTATAAAAGAAGCCTAAGTTACTCCTTATTAATTTAGCTATCTGCCAGTGAAAGTCCCGTCAAAATCGGTCCAGCCGTTCCCAAGATTAGCCCCGCCAGACAGAAAGACAGACAGACAGACAAAAATTGTAAAAATGTTGTATGTACCGTGAATACATACATATGCATTTAGTAAAAAGCTGTTATTTTAATATTACAAACAGACTTACTGGTGGTAGAGCTCCAGTGACGGAGCTCATGGGCGTAGGCACCAACGCATTACCTAATTTACTTGCCGCTAAATGGTAGTGTACGTGTACGGCCCTGTAATTTCCAGCACAGCGGCATAACACATTAGGCCTCAGGAGTGGTAACGCATCTGCATTTTGGCCTTGGTCTTCATGTGGGTGTCTATAGGCTGCAGTCATCACTTAACATCAATGTGAACTGCATGCTTGTTTGCCACTACCATTACATAAAAAAGACACTCCAATTTAATTTATTTGTATAGATGTACAGATGAGAATTAATTATTAATTAACTAGCTGATGCCCGCGGCTTCGCCCGCGTTGAAATTTTTTCCGAATTTTCTTTGCCATAAACCTCACGGAGCCCGAGACCTTTCCAACGAATGCAAAACCGTGGAAATCGGTTCGTGCGTTCTGGAGTAATAGCGTCAGGAAGAAAAACCTGACTTATTTTTATAATATAGTTTTATACGTTGATGTGTAAGTAAAATGTCTAAACGATCATTTTATGAAACAAATAAATAGGTGTGTATCTTCACGCCAGGTCCCTAACGGGGTAGGCAGAGAGTGTAGAGCGCCAGACATCCCGGTTCTGACAAACCTCTCGTGCCTCGTCTACCTTCATCATTCTCTTCATACATGCACGCTTTTCCTAAGACTTTTGACCCCACCATCAGACAGAACTCGACCTATTTGGTCATGGTAGGTCAGCCTTGGTCTTCCTGGGCCTCTGCAACCATCCACATTCGCATTGTATATCTGTTTAGTCATTCGCTCATTCGACATTCTTTCTATATGCCCGAACCATCGGAGCATGCCTTTTTTCATTTTTACACCGATACTATCATTCACACAAAGTCTCTTTCTTACATCTTCATTACGAACGCGATCGGTGTATATAATAAATAGGTATATTATAGAATTTCCTTTTCTTACTATAACGTACGCAGTGGAATAAGTTTAATTGCCATATACGTTTCCTATATGTTGAGGAAATCTATGGAAATTTTGGGAAACCCTACTTTGAACAAAATACCATTAAATAAACCTTGGTAAGGTAGTGGTTAGATAATTTCCTGGAACTTTTACATTCGAAGCCCTAATTACCTATTATATAATATGTATAAATAGATCGGTACAGCAATTATTTTCCTGTTTTTGATTTACTTAACAATTTTCGCGTTGCATATTAATGTATTAATATATTGTAGAAATTTAACTTGCGGATATTCTCGTGTATATAACACTCCCAAACTTCTTCATATGTATACGCGAGAAAATCCGCAAGTTTAATTTCTACAATGTATGAAGCTCGCGAAAACCTATAAAAACGTTATTAATATATTGTTATTTATGTAATGGAAGTGGCAAACAAGCGTGCAGTTCACATTGATGTTAAGTGATGACTGCAGCCTATAGACACCCACTCAATGACCAGAGGTTGAAATGCAGATGCGCTGCCACTCCTTAGGCATTAGGTGTTATGCCTCTGTGTCGGAAATTACAGGGCCGTACATTACCACCTGACCTGAACAGGATAGTGCTGAACACTACCATTTAGCGGCAAGTATATTAGGTAATGCGGTGCCTACGCCCGCGAGCTCCGTAACTGGAGCTCTACCACCAGTAGGAATTAAATACTTTCCTAGTTATTTGCTATAATTTTGAAAGCGTGTTTTAAATGTTTAGTACTAAGGCCTTTATTTACCGCACTACCAGTCGCCACTAGCAACAAAATTTTGCTCTACAGCTATGTTACAGTAAATAGATTTCAAACAGTAATGTAACTAACAAAACGTTCGAAACGGCACACTCACACAAACATGCGCATCTACGAGGCCTCTAAGCGGTTCTCGCGGTGCTACAGTAGCGAGTGTCGCGTCGAGTGGTCGAGACGAGCGGTCACGTTGCAATTTGTTTTTGTTTCCACGAGTGTTTTAAAGATGCCACGAGCGTATTGCGTGGTATACGAGTGTTTGAACTCTGAATCATCAAAACCGGAGCTATCGTTTTATAAACTTCCTGGTGATTTTGGCAAGAATGATGTATTGTTATAATATCTAACATAGGTATTTAAAAAAAACTCGTGTGACAGTGTTTATAACAATATTCCTTCGCAGCAGGTAGACCGATCATTATGAAATTTTGTGTGTATAGTTGGTACGTATGAAAATCGGTTGTAGTCTTCTTTTAAATCCCTTAATGGTAAGGGTGATTATCCCCAATTTTTTATTTTTCAATTTTTTGGACAGTTAATTTGCTTATAGAGGGCGCAGGGGGCAGCTATTTATTATCCTGCTTACCCGAGTGGGTAAAGGGAAGAGAAACTCGCCCGGTCTCGACAACTCGTTGCAGTATTCCACAGATTGTACTGTCGTAAGAACTATGAAAATCAACCAAGTAATTAGCACTCAGTTTTGTTATTTTTAAGACCGAATTCACAGTAGCAATATAAATTATAATAGTCAATATCCCAATACGATTGATGTGAACGTCACTAAATGCTAAAATAATAACACCATTATTTAAAAAATATAGTGACATCCCTATTGCTTCAATGGAGTGTAGGTAAATATTTTATAAAATGGGCTTAGTTTCCATACTGTTTGTATCTATTTTTGTTTGTACTGTGGCTATGTAGAGTTATGCACCTGGTGTCCGTTTGGTTGCGCAACAAATTTGGTGGCGCGAATAGCTCGGGCGCCGGCTCAGAATGATACTCGGTCTTGGTGGTCGCGCCACCACTAATTACTATAGCGTATAAAACACCATAGTGTCTCACCCACTCGGCCACCAGCTCCGGCCTGAAGATATTAAGTTATAAGTTACAACAATTAAAGCGGGAACCTTAAAGGAGGAATCACTTATTGGCCAAAATGTTTATACATAATAATAGCAATCCAACGCATACGTCCCACTGCTGGGCACGAGTCTCTCCCCTTTTTGGGGGGAGGCTTGAAGCTTACTCTACCACGCTGCTCCAATGCGGATTGGTGGAGATAACAGGTTCGTGGCCAACCCGCTGTCGGATGTTTTCAAACCGCCCATATATCGATCACAACCGGGACCGACGGCTTAACGTGCCCTCCGAAGCACGGAAACGCGCATTTTAATTTGCCACTAGCGGTAACCCATCACACACCCGACCGCGCCCGTAATGCTTGACCGAGTATATCGCTTATGATATTCACCAGCCGCGGGGCCATGTGGCGCGCTTCGCATGAACCCGCTTAGCTTTTTATATAATTCAATATCAATTCATGTGGTTCATCATCATCATCATTTCAGCCAAAATACGTCCACTGCTGAACAAAGGCCTCCCCCAAAGAATGCCACAACGAACGGTCCTGGGCCGCCCTCATCCAGCGATTGCCAGCGACCTTCACCAGGTCGTCGGTCCATCTTGTGGGAGGCCTGCCTACGCTTCGCTTTCCGGTACGCGGTCGCCACTCGAGAACTGCTCTGCTCCAACGGCCGTCAGTTCATCGAGCTATGTGCCCTACCCACTGCCACTTGCTATTCGGTGAGCTATGTCGGTAACTTTGGTTTTCATGCGGATCTCCTCATTTCTGATTCGGTCTCGCAGAGAAACTCCAAGCATATCTCTCTCCATTGCTCTCTGAGTGACCTTGAGCCTTCTTATGAGGCCCATAGTGAGCGACCACGTTTCTGTCCCATAAGTCATCACTGGCAACACACTCTGATCAAAGACCTTTTTCTTGAGACACTGCGGTAAGTCGGACGAGAAGATGAACCGCTGCCCAACCGAGTTGGATTCGGCGATTGACCTCTTTCTCGAAGTTGGACCGACCTAACTGGACCGTTTGTCCCAGGTATACATAATCGTCAACAACTTCGAGTGTAGTACTCTCGACCATAACAGGAGTGGGTGTAACATGGACATTTGACATGATCTTCGTCTTGTCCATGTTAATTTTAAGGCCAACTCGTTGGAAAATTGGCCCACTCATGTGGTTCAGTGTCACCCAATTAGACTATAATTCTCAAAAAAAATAACAAGCTTACGAAACAAAAAATTAGCGAAATGGATCCAGCCGCTCTTGAGTTTTGCGCTTAGCACCACATTCAGAGATGCATTTTTATTTATAAGCTAGCTGACCCGGCAATCTTCGTATTGCCACAGAATGAAATAATGTGTCAAAGGTTTGACAGATGCGGACTATTTGTATGGGAAAATAAAATTGTGGTTTTTACTATTTCCCTTTAATTTCTTCATATTTTCTTAACCTTCCCTAGGCTTTCGGAAATCATTCAAAACCAAAATTAGCCAAATCGGTCCAGCCGTTCTCAAGTTGTAGCGAGACTAACGAACAGCAATTGATTTTTATATACATATATATAGATTACTGCTACTGCCTCAGTAGCGTAGTGGTAGCAGGCCACTACTATTACGCTGGAGGTACTGGGTTCGATTCCCGGGTCGGGGACTATCAGAGATAACGGTTTAAAATCCCTTATCTCGGCTTCCATTGGGATTTTTCAATTTTCTGGAAGTTTCCCAGTACCCCGGAGTTTGGTAATGTGCCCGGAGATGGCAACAGGTTCGCCACCTGTTACATGGGCCTAAAACGTAACCGGCGAGTCGTGGGTGTTTGCATGTATGATTGAAATCATGCATTTACCTCTGCCTACCCCTTCGGGGAGTACAGGCGTGAAGTTACGTTATATATAGATTATAGATTTCTGTTACTTTTACCACAGTCTAAAGAAAACGAACATGTTAATTACGTACAGTCATCCAACGGACGTGTAATGTCAAATCGCGCGGGGCGTGCGACGCGCGGGACGGAGGGGGCGGTACCAAGTAGTCCATACAAAAACTGTCAACTACTTGGTACTGAGCGATAAGGGCTGCGATATTTAAATATTTCTTGAGCAAAATTTTTGGAAAGAAGATATTGAAGAATTTGAAAATATCTTTACTGCTAATATTTATTTTAATTTTCATTTATTAATAGCGTGTTTTATTTTTAACTCTATGTATTTACATAATAGTTATTAGCAGTGTACCTAATGATTTTTTAAATAAATCTATTCAGTATGAATAGATTTATTTAAAAAATCTAATACTATAATATAATACTATATAACACTATATATAATAATACTATAAATCTATTCAGTATGAATAGATTTATAGTATTTATATATATGTATATATATTTATATATATGTATATATTTATATATACATATATATACATATATATATATATATATATAGATTTCTTCGACGAGTCGTACGTATTTCTAGTTAATCTCTAGATTTATATTTCTTTGTTTGTTATTCGGTTTGAACTCATGGATGGCAGATAAGAAGATTGGTAGAATGTTAGACTTGTAAACTGGAAAACCGGCACACTACTTCGTAGACTGGGAGAATGGCAGTCTGGCAGAATTTTAATATGATAGACGTTTCAGAAAATAAATCCGGTTTTTTGATTCAATATCATTCAAAAGTCCTCAAATTTGACGTATGTCAAATTTAAAGCAGCATTTTTTTATGAAGGTGGCAGACAAGCATGCTGTTCACGTTGATGTTATGTAATGACTCCAGCCTGAAGACATCTACACAAAACCGGAGATCAAAATGCAAATGCGTTGCCAACCTTGAGGCGTCACATGGCGCATTTTTTTCTCTGTAATAGTTTTTACGGGCTTTTTTCTTTTATTATTTTTTCTTAAGTATTTCAATTACCTTGCAATATAAACTGACGTGAAACACGACCGTAACTGAACTAAAAACTAAATTTGACAACTCTGAAGCATTTGGGCATATGTGAAGGAAGGCGGCATTTTGCACATATTCAAAGGCGATAAACTACTGTATGTACTTATACTGTGCTTTTACTGTCAAAACTATATTTTACGCAAAAAGCGAACTACAGGCGGGCGGAGCCGCGGAAAACAGATAGTTTGTAATTTAATTAAAATTATCATACCGCACGTCTCATTATTGCGTAAGCATGTACTCTGAATAATAAATATAATCTCTTCATAACAAGAAACATTAGTTGCATGTGTGATTCGAACAAGAGTGCCCGTCTTACGTCTCGTTTTAATTATACATTAATTGTTAATGATTATTAACGTTGGACAGTTGTGACTTATAAGGTATGTGCTTTGTTTCATTCCATAAGAACATTTGTTACGAAGTGTCTATCAAGCATTCATTTTTTTAAAGTTACAAGGTGGTAAACAAGCATGCAGTTCTTTTTTTATGTAATGGAAGTGGCAAACAATTCACGTTGATGTTAAGTGATGACTGCAGCCCATAGAGCAACACGGAGATGAGTAGCTATATGCAGGCTTTCCCCTCTGTCAATGTACAAGACCAAATGGCCCTGTGCCTGTCGCCCAGATATTTAAATGTGTGCGTGAAATTGTTTACGTATTTTGTTAAGGTCAAGGTGTGAGTTTCGTAATAATAAACGATTTTTGTAGTGTGAGTGTGTATCACACTTAGTTTCCCCCGCAAAAAAATGACAGACTGTTTTACATCGGTAACAAACGCTATGGCTACTCTCCTCCGGTCCGCCGCGGCCGGTGGGTCGAGTTGCTCTATGCTGCAGCCTATAGACACCCACACAAAGACCAAGTGCAGATGCGTTAACACTACTGAGGCCTACGGTGTTATGCCTCTGTGCCGGAAATTACAAGGCCATATATTTCTACCTGACCGGAACACGATAATGCTGAACACCATTTAGCAGCAAGTATATTAGGTAATGCGGTGGTGCCTACGCCCGCGAGCTCCGTCACTGGAGCTCTTCCACCAGTTAAGTGCTGACTGCAGCCTATACACAAAGACCAGAGGTCAAAATCAAGATGTGTTGCTACGCCACCCTTGAGACAGACAATATGTAATAATACTACGTATATTAATATATTATATTAATAAACATGTTATTTAAGTTGTATTATCTAAACAAGCAAAAATATTCATAGCCGCGTCCATACGACTAAGTAATAAGTCATAATAATTTCAAGTTTAACCAACTGGACACATGTGTGTCCGGTCCTTTGTGTCGAGTTGACGAATAACCCGATTTCCATACTGTTCATATTTGTACTATGTGTAGTAAGGGCGTTAGGCTGGCCGGGCCGCACTGGTCGCCCTAATTAGGGCCCTAACTCCCTAAATGTTATTACCCTACCCTGACCCTTGCTATCGTACTCTGAATACCGTGCCGTGTAATAAGTCCTTTAATAATACGGCACGGTATTCAGGGTACGATAGCAAGGGTCAGGGTAGGGTAATAACATTTAGGGAGTTAGGGTCCTAATTAGAGCGACCGGAGCGGCCCGTGTATTTATTTGGACTGTGATTGAGTTAGGGCGCTGTCGACCGGATAGTGTAATAAGCGGCAACCCGGCGGGAGGCCACGCCCACTCTTTCTGCCGGACCCTGAATACCGTGTCGTGTAATAGCCATTTAATAATGCCTTTTAATACTAATACTATAATAAGGCCACTATAATACATACTGAAATAGAGACCAATTTTCAATTTCAAAGAAAGCAACAGCTCACTTACGCCGTCTTGCGACTCGTTTTGAAACTAAAACCTAATGAGGTCAATGGCAGTGCTTACGAATGTTCGATAGGTCACGTGTCCTGATTACTCCTGACGCGAGTTTAACATTTTTTATCATCGCAAAAAGTGCACAACGCAGCTAAATAAGTTTATACTTTTAAAATATAATATAACTAGCTGTTGCCCGCGACTTCGCCCGCGTGGATGTCGTTTTATAAATGACTAAGTAGCCTATGTTCTTTCTCAAAGTCAGCTCTATCTCTGTACCAAATTTCATTAAAATCTGTTGAGTCGTTTGGACGTGAAAAGGTAACAGACAAACAGACAGACAGAGTTACATTATTAAGTAGGGAAGTAGGGATATATTCATAATCTAATTATTTTTACAGATGTACAGCCCGCTGACAATTGCTGCCCTGCTAATAGTTTTGGCTGATTCGCAAGATTTAGATTTGACACCTATCAGTGGTACGAGTCAAAAGTTTTTAATGACGTGAAAGTGGCCTTTTTGGTACTTAAAAAAAATACCCGTACACTCACACCTCCACATCTATACTTATATTATAAAGCTGAAGAGTTTGTTTGTTGCATTGAATGTGCTTATCTCAGTAACTACTGGTCCGATTTGATTAGGTATAAACCTGTGTCGTGGGTGCTGTACAACACATACACAAACACCCAGACCCGAAACAAATATGTGTACGCCATACGAATATTTGTCCCGGCGCGGGGATTGAACCCTTCGAATCCAACGTTCATCTCACACCGCTGGACTTACCGGGTCGTCAAATATAGGTACATACTACAATTCATACGTTACATGGACGAATTTAGTTATAACTAGCTATAACTAGCTGTGGCCGCGACTTCGTCCGCGTGAGAATTTATGATTGTTCAGCATCTACACGCACGAACTCGTGGGCGCAGCTAGTATTAAAGTAGCCTAAGTTACTCCTTATTACATAAGCTATCCGCCGGTGAAAGTCCCGTCAAAATCGGTTAAGGTGTTCCTGAGATTAGCTATTACAACCAGACAAACAGACAGACAACAATTGTAAAAAATGTTGTTTTGGTATATGTACCGTGTATACATACATGCATTTAGTAAAATACGGTTATTTTTATTTTACAAACAAAAATTCCAATTTTATTTATTTGTATAGATGTATAGATATATGAGTTACCATTTACTTAAATAGTAAAGTCTGATTCTGTTCTTATAAAGCCAGACATGCGCGCATGGCCCAGCGGCTGGTGTAGATCGTAAGCGATCTCCTCGGTTAAGCACTACGGGCGCGGTCGGGTAGTGTGATGGGTGACCGCTAGTGGCAAATTAAATGCGCGTTTCCGTGCTTCGGAGGGCACGTTAAGCCGTCGGTCCCGGTTGCTATCGATGGATAGCAGTCGTTAAACCTTGTCGGAGGCCTTATGGGCGGTTTGAAAACACCCGACAGTGGGTTGGCCACTAACCCACCCACCTCCACCAATCCGCATTGGAGCAGCGTGGTGGAGTAAGCTCCAGGCCTCCCCCTAAAAAAGGGGAGAGACTCGTGCCCAGCAGTGGGACGTATAATGGGTTGCCATTATTATTATTATTATTAAAGCCAGACATTAGTCTATATCACCGGGCAACAGGCGAACGCACAAGGCCACCGCACGGGCCACCGGCCGCGACGGGCCAGAGGGCTTTCCCCTCTGTCAAAATACAAGCCCAAGTGGGCCGAGATGTTTAAATGTGTTAAATGTATTTAGTTGCGGCGCGCTTGCCATGCCCACATTACCATTCCATCTTTATTTATCTATTCTGTGGCATCACCTAATCTATACACTCATCTATTACCTCATAACATAGAGCAACACGGGCCACCGGCCGCCGCGGCAGACCGGAGGGGAGTAGCCATATGCAGGCTTTCCCCTCTGTCAAAGTACAAACCCAAATGGTCCTACGCCTGTCGCCCAGATGTTTAAATGTGTGCGTTAATTTTTTTTTTTTTTTTCATTTATTCACACATACTTAAAACTATTTTACAATTTGAATTACATCAAAAAGCCTGAAGAGGTTTGTGCTGATGCAGGTATTCGTTCAACATATAAAATTCATAACAAGTAGGAACAGTATTCCATCTTTTTTTAATTGTTTATGTACTCGTATTTTGTTAAAGTCAAGGTGTGAGTTTCGTAGTAATATACGTTTTTTGTTGTGTGTGTGTGTCACACAAATTTCCCCTCGCAAAAAATCCCCTCCGGTCGGCCTCGGGCGGTGCCCCGTGTTGCTCTATGGGTAGGTATAGCAAAAGCATAGCTACTTTGTGTCGTCGATGAGCAAAATATAGCTTTCTTAATGGCATCAGTAGAGAAGAAGGCTCAATTATCGTCTGCATGTATTTTTGTCGTTTTTGGGGTTCCGTACCTTAAAAGGAAAAAGGAACCCTTATAGGATCACTCGTGTGTCTGTCTGTCTGTCTGTCTGTCCGTCTGTCACAGCCAAATTGCTCCGAAACTACTCGACCGATTGAGTTGAAATTTGATGAATATACATATGTAACTGTGTCGTGTGACATGTCAAATGAAAGAGGTTGTTGTCAGCATCTCAGATATATATTTTTTATAATTATTGCATAAATAAATTAGAAGTTATTTAAGAAAAACGACGAAAATTGACCATTTCCCCCTCCCTATCTCCGAAACTACTGAACTTAACATGTTGAAAAAAATGTGGAAAATAGTTCTTTGTCTATAGATTACTGGAAAACCTATAAGAAGTTTGAGTATTCAAATTAAATCGAAAATTTTTAATAATATAACCTCCCCTGCCGGTACCACCGTAATCGCTATGTCCCTGCATTTTAAATCTGTATTATTTTCGAAAATATTTATTTAAATTACGGAACCCTCACCACGCGAGTCGAACTCGCACTTGTCCGGTTTTTATATTTATGTTTACCGATTACTCCGTCAATTGTGGATCGATTTTGAAAAATCTCATGCCTTTTGAAAGCGTACACTTCCAAGTTAGTCCCATTGCCATCAAGTTGGTATTTTGATGCCATTAACACAGAGAAATTTAAGACAACCCTCTACTACTAATAATAAAGAAGCGTAACAGAGGAAGGGGATGGTTCGGACGTCGAGGTGCAACCCTCCTTAGAGGATAGGTAGATAGCCCCGGGGGGATTGTGGCACGCAGGGAAACTCGCTGAGGGGGAGCCTTCTTTTTCTTTCCTTTTTTTTTTCTTTTTTTTTCCTATGTTTAGTGCTTTTTAGCCTTTGTTTTTTTATGTGTTTTTTTTAAATTGATTATTTCAAACACTGACACAGCGGAGCGGGGAAGACGATGCGCGCGGTATGATAAACCGCGTGTCCGTTTTTTAGGTTCTTAAACAATAGCGCGATGAAAATGACGCCTGGCGCCATCTATCGCGGAACTTTATTTATAAATTCCAAATAATTTATATTTTTGAAGCGCGCATGGCACCGCATCTCTTTTATATCGGAAGCGATCTACTCGATTTAGCGATACGGGCGCGGTCGGGTGTGTAATGGGTGACCACTAGTAGAAAATTAAAATGTTTTATTTTAATTAAAATGAAATGTTTCCGTGCTTCGGAGGGCACGTTAAGCCGTTGGTTCCGGTTGCTATCGATAGATAGCAGTCGTTAAACTTTGTCGGAGGTCCTATGGGCGGTTTGAAAACATCTGACAGCGGGTTGGTGAAGCAGCGTGGTGGAATATGCTCCAGGCATCCTCCCAAGAAGGGGAGAGACTCGTGCCCCTGCTGGGACGTATCAAGGGTTACCATTACTTTTATTATATTTTTTGCTGAAATACTTGTACCTATGTGTCCGAATAATTTGTGTCAGAGTCGTGAGCTACTTGAATACAAAACTCCTACTCGAAATAAAAAAATACAAATTTCTTTCAACATATAAGAATTGTCGTCGATAAATTGACTTGTTTTTTTTTTTTTAAGTTATGGCATCGCTATTACGCATATTGCCAGTGTCAAGTAAAACGATATTTCGTATTCGTATTTTATCAAAGCAGCGTAAAAGTTAGTATAATATAGTCAGTCAATTACTTACTAAATATGTCAGTAGAGTTACAGTCAAGTTATTCGAGTAAAGCGATGGCTACTTTACCAAAACATTTACAATGAAGTTTTGAAGGCAACCTGAAAGGTCGTGTTTTCGCACTGTTATTCTATTTCACTATACACGAGCACTGTAATAAACCTATATCAAACAAAATGCCACCAACTTTATTCAATATAGTTTAAAAATACACCAAGAAAATTAAATAAAATAAGAGCACCATACGCCTCTTTCAAGGTTCCCGCCAAAACCATAAATTGACTTCACAGACAACCAATTTTTATTGCAGATCCAACAAGCTGTGAACGTGATGGTAAGCCGGGGAAATGCGTGGATTACACTTACTGCACACAAGAATATGTCATAGCGTCCGGTGGTGTCGTAGATGGAAGCGAAGTCAGGTAAAAAAGTAACTAGGTATTCAAGGTTTTTATAAAAATCGATATACTGATATATATCGAAATAAGCCGATATCGATATATCATTTTTTTTTGTTTTTTGGGGTTCCATATCTAAAAATTAAAAACGGGAGCCTATTACTAAGCCTCCGCTGTCTGTCTGTCTGTCTATCGCCACGCTGTATCTCATGAACCGTAATAGCTAAAAAGCTGAAATTTTCACAAATTATGTATTTTTATTGCCGGCTCTAACAACAAACACCAAAAATTAAAAAAATGGAAATATTAAGGGGACATTACAAAAAAACCGGTCAAGTGCGTGTCGGGCCACGCGCAGTGTAGGATTCCGTAACGTTAAGGTTTGATTAATGTAATAAAAAAAAATATTCTCTTTGGAGTTCTTCAAAAATTTCGAGTATTACGAGTACATTTGGTCGACTATTACTCGCAAACTTGTAAAGCCAACCTAAAAGTGTGATAGTTTTAGGTTTTTTCCTTTCAATTTCGTTATAATTATTTAGCTACTAGCGCGCATGGCCCAGCGGCTGGTGTAGATCGTAAGCGATCTGCTCGGTTAAGCACTACGGGTGCGCTCGGGTAGTGTGATGGGTGACCGCTAGTGGCGAATTAAATGCTTATATTTAGCTACTACTAACGTAACGTTTGAATTTCTAACAAAAACCGTTTAGTCTCTTTCTTAATAAGTCACGAACAGCCAACTAAATCTAAAAATGATGTTTGCACACCCATAACACTTTTGAAAGACCTATCCAACGATATCCCACACTATATATAAAACGAAATATAAAAAACATATTCCTTGTTTACTACGGAACCCTAAAGAGACTGAGTATCTGATTTTCAAGAGCCCCCGTGAGCAGGTTCAATATGAACCAATCATGACTCTAAACGGATTCACATAGAAAAGAGTGTACCAGTATAAATATCTTGGTCATTATGTTACGGAAGAACTTAAGGATCAATTAGATATTGAACGCGAAAGAAGGGCTCTAGCAGCGAGATGCAATATGTTGGCTCGCAGGTTCTCCCGTTGTAGCAGAGAATCTATACATATATTAAAACAGTAAGACCCGCGCGTCTGTACATTGTATATATTTACGAAAAACCAATTGGGGGCGATGTTAAAATAGTATTAGAACACTTTTCAATGATTTTAAAAATTTTTGTCTGTCTGTTTGTCCCTTTGTCCAGGCTAATCTCCGAAGATTCTGGACGGATTCGAATGAAACTTTCTGTGGTGTATAGATACTAAGCCTGGCCAACATTTAGGCTACTTTTTACTGCGGGAAAATCACTCATTCCATAATTTCATTTTCCTATACGATATCAAACCTTTGACACATTATTTCATTGTGAGGCAATACGAAGTACTTCGGATGAGTTGACCACTACTGTTTTTAACGAGTGACATTTCATCCGCGGATAAGTTACATTTGCGGATGAATTGTCACTTTGCTAAGTCAGTTTGCCGGGTCAGCTAGTCTAAAATAACACTTTTCAAATCATTCTGTCAAACCTTGACCACTACTGTTTTTAACGAGTGACATTTCATCCGCGGATAAGTTACATTTGCGGATGAATTGTCACTTTGCTAAGTCAGTTTGCCGGGTCAGCTAGTCTAAAATAACACTTTTCAAATCATTTGTGGTTCAACTATTCGCAAAAGTCGATTGATTATTTAAGAGTCACGTATAATAACGGATTTAGAATGCTGTTGGGCTTGACGCGATTTTGTTCTGCGTCTGGTATGTTTGCGGAAGCGCGGACAGATGATTTCTTCGCTATAATAAGGAAAAAGACCGCGTCCTTACTAACAAGATTGCGGTCAAGTTGAAATAGCATTCTAAATACGTTATCAGCTAAAACTGACTCTCCTATTTTGAAACATTTTGTTAATATCTTAACAAGACAGACTTGATGTGTTTTTCATACTTATATAATCACTAACATAGTTTTAAGCATTTTGTAGTACTAACAAGTGAGCCTGAGTTGCCATAAATAAATAAAATAGGGCATTAAAATATTTCTATACTATATTCAATACTATCATCACATGACAGAAGGAAGCGGGAATTGGAGAGCAGATCGCCACATTCGCGTTTCCGAAGAAGTAAAGATTCAATGAGGTACCCATTTTTTTTTTTTTTTAGTTCGGGCTTTATGTAGGCGGCCTGTCTCGAGACGGCACTAGTCTACTTCACCGGGCAATCGGCGAGCGCAGAAGGCGCTCCAGCCTAGCAAAAAAGTTAGCGCAACTGCCTAAGGGTGACCAATGCGGGTCCGTGCCTCGGCTTAGGGCGTTGCGGAGGGACATATGAAACATATGCGATTATGGGCGGTGCAACTTTCGCGTTGTATTGTTGGCGGTTTGTGGAGTGTGATTCTGTAGGTGATTTTGCATAGCGGCGATGGCCAACGTGGTCTCATCGTCCGGATCTTTTAAACACGTGCCTTGGGCGTCTCCTTTTGGCGCGATCAAAAGGAGTGTAAATCGCGGCCGCTCTGACCAGCGGATTCGGGTGGTGACTCGCCCGATCGAAATAACGAGCTGAAGCTCACTTCATAAACTGCCGGATGGTGGGCAGGTTTGTGTCAATGTGCAAGTTTTTATTACGTAGGTACGTACCAAGGCGCGCCTACGGCTCTACGTAAGAATCGATTTTGCAAAGTTTGAAGCTTGCGTAATGTTGTGTTTTTCGCGTGGGCGAATACCGGGGACGCGTAACATAGTATGGGCCTTATGCAGGACGTATAGGCGCGGATTTAGTTCCGGGCCGATAGCTTGCTCTTTTTGTTTAATAAACAATGTAATTGGGATAACACGAATGCAGCCTTTGCGCGCGCTGCTTTTACATGTGCAGCGAAGGTCAGATGCCGATCAAACGTCACTCCTAAGTATTTGATTTTGTCCATCCAGGGGATGGGCTCGTCAAACATTTGAACTGGAGCTACGTTAGGTCTGGGAGCGCGGTCCCGTACAAAGAGAATGGCAGCGCTCTTGCTAGGATTTACCTCTATACACCAGCGGCGGAACCAAGACTCAAGGTCTTTGGCCGCCGCTTGCAGGGCTTTCCTTATGATCTCTGGCTTTCTGCCAGAGACGTAAATAGCAGTGTCGTCAGCGTACATTGCCACCTGAACGCCGTGGCGGACAGGGATATCGCTAGTGTATAGCGTGAACAGGAGGGGGAAGAGTACGGATCCTTGGGGAACACCGGCTGTTATGGTGTGACGGTTCGAAAGGGTACCCTCGACTCGATATCGAAAGCCTCTGTCCGACAGAAAATTGCGAATTATGTGCACGATTTGAGTGGGCACTCCGAGAGTGTACAGCTTATATAATAAGCCGTTGTGCCACACGCGGTCGAACGCTTTAGCGATATCAAAGAAGAGGGCTCCCGTCATAATCTTAATGAGGTATGGGTACCTCATTAAGATTATGACGGCAAAGACATTTAAGCGTTAAGCAAAGCATGGGTGCTTTGCTTAACGCTTAAATGTCTTTGCCTTCGGCGGCGTCGTGTGACGGGTTGCTCACTTCCCTCTAAAATGGTCGAGGAGAGCAATGGCTGCCACATGCGTCATACTCGTGAACGGGTGCTGATGGTGGGGACTGGTCTGTTCTGGTCTGCTGGTGCTATATTTCATTATGATGGATAGTTGTTGTTTTGTTCTTATACAAATAGGTATATAGGTATGCTATAGACGTTTACATTATTTTAATGACTATCTGTATTCGACATAAGTTAAGAATTTAAAAGAGCTCCTACTGAGTTTGTTGGGTAGCAGAGTTCTTCTCAGTAGTGACTGCACTTGGAAACTCAAACTCAAACTCAAAAATGTATATAATCACTAGGAAATAATAGAATTTGCTTGTGATAGGTCAAATTACAAAATTAAAAATTAAAGCGTATAAAAAACTGATACGTTGATTAATATATCTAAGTAAACAAAATAAAATAGGTAAATAATGGTCCAAAAGTACTTAATAATAAAAATAGGTATCAACAGAATGTTCCATACTCTCTTTTACAAACGGCAAGACAAGACTAAACAAAAAAAATATGGGAACACTGCTAAGTGAATAACTTAGATTTTGTTTTGACGAATATTATTTTCTTTTTCTTCTTATCTAATTTTTGGAAGGAAGGAATTGCATTTTTTAGGAGTAAACTTACAGTTAAAATATAACTAAGTTTTTATCGCTATTTTAATAGTTAATCACTCTAGTCTAGGTAATTATTGTTTCTTATTGACTTTTCTAAAATGGTTGTAAAATCTTACTCGAAATAAAAATTATTTCTATTTCTATTTTCTAATGTGCAGCGAACAAATGAAATAACGTAGCATGATTCATACAATAGAATATTTGACAATGTGTATTTTTTTTTAAATTACGTAGTCCGATATTAACATAGAAATGATAAACATAAAAAATAATGCTATGTTGGTTAAAAAATAATAAAAATATTGTATATATATTAATAACATTAATATATACGTTGGGCCAGCACCCACACTATATCTAAAAGATAGAGAAAACTACGTTAAATCATGTATAAATACTCAAAAAATAATTAGAAATGATGTTATTTTGTCGGAAATATTTATTGTATATAATTTTTATATGACAACAATATATACAATATATATATATATACTTACGACAATTAATTGAAGGTAAAATAAACGAACTTAAAAATGATTCAGTATTTCATGCTTCTTCTCTCAATATAGTGTACAAGGTGCGGGCCCAAGCTCAATTCATTTTGGAACGTCATCCAAACTAATGTCGCATTTACAATTCCGTCTTGTTTTGTTTTAACAAAACGTTTCATTTTTATTGAGGCATAACGTTATACGAGGTGACGAATTAAATTTGATTTGGACATTCAAATCACATTTAATCACAAAAATTAAAGGCAGAAAGTCGTATGTGCATATACAGTCGACTCTCGTTAATTCAAACCTGCGATAATTCGAACCTCTCTATAATTCAAAGTTATCACGAGTTCCCTACGAAATCTCTTTATAATTGTTTTTATATTATTTCGCATTAACACATGCTTGTGAAATATATTTTATTTAAAGAAAAAAATGACTTCAGGCGAGACAATTATTAAGGGTAAAAGCGACTTCTTTACGATATTCAATAAACTGAAAAGTCTATTATATCGGTTGCCTAACTAGCATAGTTGGTAATAGATGGCGCTACTGCTACCATAAAGCAATGCAATAGATGTCAAGGAAAGATTTGACAAATCGGGCAGGACTTCAGTAGCTCAATTGGAAGAGAGGGTGGACTAATTCCCAGTAGGCCGCGAGTTCGAGTCTCGCCTGAAGTCAAAATTTTCTTTCCATTTTTTTCTTTAAAAATAAAATATATTTCATAAGCATGTGTTAATGTGAAATAATATAAAAACAACCATAAATTTTTGTACACTTGGTAATTCAAACGAAAAAATCATTGAAAACGACGCGTTAATTCGAACTCATCGGCGTTCAACATTCGACAATTCAAAGTTGCAGAGAGAAAGAGGCGGAAGGATTGTTAGTACAAATTCGATTTTGCGACAAGTTCAAACGTGTATTGTTTTTGTTATGATTACTCGTAGTTTGACTATTTGACACACACTCTAACGAATTGGTTTGTGTTATCATTCAGTTACTGGTACTCTTTCGTTGTTTTTTTTTTTTTTTTTTTATGTATGGAAGTGGCAAACAAGCATGCAGTTCACATTGATGTTAAGTGATGACTGCAGCCTATAGACACCCACACAAAGACCAAGGTCAAAATGCAGATGCGTTGCCACTCCTGAGGCCTAAGGTGTTATGCCTGTGTGCCGGAAATTACAGGGCCGTACATTACCACCTGACCGGAACACGATAGTGCTAAACACTACCATTTAGCGGCAAGTATATTAGGTAATGCGGTGGTGCCTAAGCCCGCGAGCTCCGTCACTGGAGCTCTACCACCAGTTAATTACCAGTTGTGTATACAGATTAAAATTTTCTGTTAGTCATGAGCCCTAGAAAGTATAAATGTATGTACACGAATGTATGTACCTCTAAACTTTAGTCATTGCTATAGAATAGGAGTTAATAAATAATAATTGATCAACACTTAAGAATTCGAAGTTTTATTTATTTACTCTCACAAATTTTCGAACCATTTGATATTTCAAACACTCGATAATTCGTAATATTTTAAGAGTCCCTCGAGTTTCGAATTATTGAGAGTCGACTGTAATAATAAGTTGAACTAACACATTTATTTTTCTTAGTGCCATAAAGTCGGAACTCAACATTAAAAAAAAAAAATGTTTTACTAGTTAGAAACATTATTTCAAAATTTTAATTATGGGGATAGGAAAGTACTTACTTTCGCTAAATATGGACATAGAAATAATTCCCGTGTTGTTTGTGGTTATTGAAATATTTGCCGATAAAATTGAAAATTTATTTTACTCTCTTGTAATGTTGGCAAAATCGACTTCCGCCGTCATGCATCTAGGCTCTAGATATAACGATTCAAAACAATACATACGATTCATATAAAATGATACTCGATTCTGACGTCACGTTAGAGCTAAAACTTACGAATTGTATGATGGAATCAATATATTTTTAAATAGCTTCGTCAGTACTGCGTTATATCGTATAAAGAATGTAAAAGTGAAATTATTTTTATTTTAAACTCAACTTTGTTGTTCACGAATTTTCGTAACTTTTAAATGCTTCTATCTCATACGATTCAACTCCAATTTTCATAATTTTGGTATCTTTATGTCTCATTTGAAACAGTTTAGCGACTTTTAACAAAACCAGTATGTGAATTTATAGATCTTGAAAGCTGGAATTCACTTGTACAGAATTGAACAACTTGGTATCTTTGGTGGTATGGTACGGGGCTGAGGAATCATATTGTGATTGGCCCATCGCGCGTCGCGTCGTAACCGCAACCGCCAGTCGTGATTCGTTCGTTGTTCTCGCTATACGTATCTCGCGACCAATAAGTGAGAATTTTATTTTGCCATAAGCGTATGCACAAAGCGTTCCCTTACTCTACCATCCAGCGTTCAAAATCCATGCTGCCAATTCGTCTGCTAATAACTTAACCGTCATAAAAAAAAATGTTGACTTAACTCCAAAATGATTTGCTATGAACTATGTTAAAATAACCTTATCGTGTGATTAACTGTGGCTAACTGCAACCATTTTTAAAAGAGTTCAAAAAGAAGGAGGTTTTCATTTCGGCCGGTATATTTGTTTTTTTTTTATGTATGTACACCGATTTCGCCGAGGTTTCTGAACCGATTTACGTAATTATTTTTTCGTTCGATGTGGAATAGTTTCGAATAATTCCTATAAAAATTGCTTCAGGTAGGTCCGTTAGTTTTTGTTTTATGAGCATTTTTATATTTACTTACACCTGAGACTAAAGGATTTTCCACCGCGCCGCCCTCCGCTATATCTCGTCGCGTAAACTCGCATAGTCAGCGGAGCCAGCGTAATGCCTATTAAAAATAGGTTTGCAGCATATCTAGATGAACTAAGGGTAATGTATTATAGGGCGACAGGTATAGCCCCATTTCGGCTTGTAGTTTGACAGAGCCTACATATGGCTACTCCCCTCCGGTGTTGCTCTGTAGATTCGGTAATACGGCGGTGCCAACGCCCTAGAGGTCCTACAATAGAACGCTACCAATAGTATTTGGCCGGTTTTTAACACCTACAGACAGTTTTACTTACAGATCAGGCACGTGTCCGCGCGATACAGAATGGTGCTGCACGGAAGAAATTGATGTTCCGACTCCAATCACTCCAACGAGTGCCGGTAAATATCTTCTTACATCGGATGTATAGTTAGGTACACATAAGTCCACAGACAGTTAGACAGTGTTCCCAGTTCCCAACTACACTAAAAGGCTGCCTGTCCAATGACGCGTAGCGAGGCGGCGGAAATGAGCCAGCGAGTATTGCTTGGCGGACATTGTCTGTCCATTGACGCGGAGCGAGACAGCGGTGCGGATCCAGCGAGTAAGCGGAACAAACTTGCGGACTGTGCGAGTTAACGCAACGAGACATACCGGAGGGCGGCGCGGCGCGGTGGACGATCAGTTCAGTTGTACGCAGCCTGCTCGCTTCACCACCTCGCATAGCCGCCTCGCATCGCACGCGCAGGGCGGAATAACTATGATTTTAAAACCAGCTCGCAAATCCATGCTCACTGGAGCTGAGCGGAATTTTTATGCATACCTATTGGTTAATATTTGTTCGTTCGCTCGCTGCCGCGTGCCGCATCAATGGACAGACAGCCTAATAGTGGTGTAAAAATTGTAATTTGATTATTTTTACCACCTACTGTAAAACATCAAAATAACACTAATTTCACTTAAGAAATAACTTGCACTATTATACGAAAAGTAGTCAATATAACCTTTGATCATTACGAAATTTTGTGTGTATATTAAAATGTATGAGAATCGGTTGTAGATTACCATCTCTAACATTTTTCATATTTTCAGGTTGCTTATTGACGAAAGCAGACGAATGCCCGTGGTGCGTTAAGATATACGGGTGAGTAAATTGTTTTCGTGTAATTAAAGGTTCAAACAAGCATGCAGTTACATTGATTTTTTACTGGTGGTAGAGTTCTAGTGACGGAACTCGCGGGCGTAGGCACCACCGCATTACCTAATACACTTGCCGCTAAATGGTAGAGTTCAGCAATATCGTGTTCCGGTCAGGTGGTAATGTACGGCCCTGTAAAACACCTAAGGCCTCAGGAGTGGTAACACATCTGCATTTTGACCTTGGTCTTTGTGTAAGTCTATAGGCTGCAGTCATCACTTAACATCAATGTGAATTGCATGCTTGTTCACCACTTCCATGACATAAAGTAAATCAAAATGTTATGTTGCCGTAAAGTAAATTATATTTTATTGAAAAAAACCATTACAAAAAAACGAAATGATTCTGCAGTGGGATCTAACCCAATTACTACCGCCCCGTCGGAATGTTTAGACCGCCGAGTGGAAGAATTCCCTTCCAGGAGAAAAAAATCCTTCTGCTAGGGGGCGGTGGTTCTCACGTCCCGACGCCAACACGTAATATACAGGGTTAATTTAATGAGGACAATTTTATAGAGTAGACACCAGCAACAAATCAAGGACCGGATTAGCGGCTAATTTTAAAAGCGCTTTAATACTTTTATCCTTACGATAGGGGGGTACGTTGCATCCATATCATCCTCTAGAAAGTCTTAACCAAGGAAAGGGTAACCTAATAATCTATCATAACGTTAGGGTAACCCTAAGGTTAGGATAGATTTAGCTTTTTTTCTCGGGGAATTGTCGCTGATAGTCGAGATTACAGGCTTTGCCTAATTCGGCTACAGATGATTGATTCTTTTAGTTATGTTAAATTTTGGAATACTGTACTAAGTTTTATGTAATAAAGATTTTTATTATTGTATTATTATTATTATTTTATAGCCCTTATTTTAAGCGCTTAGTTTAATCTCTTAGCGATAAGCTTTTTGCTTATCGACGTTGATTGCATCGCCCGCGCTGGTATCAAACAAACCGTTACCCATTTGTTAAATTTGTAACGCAATGCCTATATTTGTATATAGCCAAAAAATGCCAATAGGGTATATTTTATCTATGTGTGCCGCGCATCGCCAAGTCCAGAGAAAGCGCTTTAGCCTATCGCATCGCATGCGAAAGGGTTACCCTATCAGAAAGGGTTCTTGGAGGGTATCATAAAATGCACGTTTTAACAACTTATTTAAAGGGAAACCCTATTAAAGGCTTTCCGTGTGATAGAGAAAGTCAATCGAAACGTAACCAAGTTGTAAGGCGTTTTTATAGGGTAAGAATATTCTAACCTATCAATTTACCCGCAAAAATAAAGATAGGGAAAGCGCTTTCTGTCCCTGGAAGAAACAGGCGGTTCCGTCTTAAAATTGATTTGACAGGTATTTACGAGTATGACGTTTTCACGTCCAAGTGTAGTTAATTGTATGCAAGAAACTGAAACCATGCTACCAAGGAGAATATCCTGTCTAGCAAGTACTTTAATACATATACATAGGTCAATGGGAAAATTTAAATAAGGGCATCACCTCTTCCATGCTGAAACCTCACCACGTATCACCAAGGGGGAGGAGGGTGGTCAAAGTGACGCTAAAAACATCACGTGATTAATGGACGACCCTTACAAGTTTTTCTAATCAATAATTTTGTTGTTTTTTTTTCAATTTCAGAGGTAACGACACTTTGTCTAGCAGCAAGCCATACTGCGCCGGCGCACTTATACACAACAAAGTTATATTGACAGCAGCTACTTGCGCTATTCAGAAATGGCCACTAACGGCGTGGATATCTTTGCCGTCGTCGTCAAACCCGAACAAGAAATACAAAGTGCAGTTCAAAAAGCAAATCAAATATTATAACAGCGGTAAGTACAGCGCGCATGGCCTCGCAGCTGGTATGGGTCGTAAGCGATCTAATCGGTTAAGCATTACGGACGCGGTCGGGTGTGTGATGGGTGACCGCTAGTGGCAAATTAAAATGCGCGTTTCCGTGCTTCGGAGGGAACGTTAAGCCGTCGTTCCGGGTTGCTATCGATAGATAGCAGTCGTTAAACCTTGTCGGAGGCCTCATGGGCGGTTTTAAAACATCAGACAGCGGGTTGGCCACTAACCCGTATCTCGACCAAGCCGCATAGGAGCAAGGGAGAGACTCCAAAAAAAAAGGGGAGAGACTCGTGCCCAGCAGTGGGACGTATAATGGGTTGCTATTATTATTTATTAAGTACAGCGCGACTCGGCGTCGGTACGAGACGACCATCGACGTAAGAGTCATTATCATCATCATAGCCGCCGAAAACTGTCCATTACTGGACCAAAGCCTCCCCATAAGGGGGGGATATGCCATAAATATAGGCCCATTTGGGCTTGTACTTTGACAGAGGGGAAAGCCTGCATACGGCTATTCCCCTCCGGTGTTGCTCTATGTCTAGAACCCTTATGCCCGCTGCCGCCGTATCTGCCCTGTATCAATCATATTAAGGTTACGGATGAAAATGTCCTTTTTTTCTGAAATATAAGTATCTGAAAACTTTCACTGTCTAGCAGTGAAAGTCGCAGTTTTGAAGTCAACACATCACCGCTCAGCTTGTTGAGACCATAGAGCAACACCGGAGGGGAGTAGCCATATGCAGGCTTTCCCCTCTGTCAAAGTACAAGCCCAAACGGGCCTATACCTGTCGCCTAGACGTTTAAATGTGTGCGTGATATAATTTCTGTATTTTGTTAAAGTCAAAGTGTGAGTTTCGTAGTAATAGAGGGTTTTTGTAGTGTGCGCGTGTGTCGCACGCATTTTCCGCCGCAAAAAATGACAGACTGTTTTGCATCGATAATTAACGCTATGACTTCATTAACTTTGAATTTTGAGTTTATTCAAAACTAGTGATGTGCCGTTCCCGGGAAGTTCCCCAAAGTGCGAACATGTAAAATTTTAATAATTATAGAAGCATTTTGTAATTTTTATAAACAATGTTATCCTATGTTATCCCCACCTTGGGGAACGTTCTCGGCAACGGCACATCATTATTCAAAACGATTTCCAGGGTCCCATGCATTTGACTTCGGTCTGATGTTCTTGGAGAAAGAGACCGACGGGACCCAGGGAGGCGCCTGCTTGGGGTTCTCCCGTCAGCTGGATGGAGACTGCCTATCGTTTGGTTTTGACGAAAACTACAATTTTGTACCGGTAAGAGATCTACAGTTTATAAATAAACTAACTTCTCTGGTGGTAGAGCTCCAGTGACGGAGCTCGCGGGCGTAGGCACCACCGCACTCGTAATATACTTGCCGCTAAATGGTAGTGTTCAGCACTATCGTGTTTCGGTCAGGTGGTAATGTACGGCCCTGTAATTTCCGGCACAGAGGCATAACACCTAAGGCCTCAGGAGTGGTAACGCATTTGCATTTAGACTTCTGGTCTTTGTGTAGGTGTCTATAGGCTGTAGTCATCACTTAACATCAATGTGAATTGTATGCTTGTTTGCCACTTTCATTACATAAAAAAAAGATGTATAACCCTCTTTAGAATTGATATTTTGCTAGCAGGGACCGGTTGCGCCGCTAGGGGTCCAGGCGTCTTTACACGATATAGTCGTCACACACGTCCGGATTTTGTACGGAGCGGACAGCGGATTCGGTACGCTCCGAACCAAATCTGGCCGTGTGAAGCGACAGCGGATTTGGTCCGCCGGTCCGCCGGACCGACTCCAGACAATTGTACTTTGACAGAGGAGAAAGACTGCATATGCCTGCTTGTGTTGCCCTATGGCACACCGCGGACTCTCCGCCAAAATTCCATACAAACGTTTAATTTGGTCTCTATTACACAGACATCAATCAGTGACGTGTATTTACACGTGCATCTGTGTGCGTAGCACGTACAAAATACCAACCGTCTTAACCGTCAACCGTTACTTCAAAACTGTAATCTCTTATCTCCATATTTTCAGACACCGCTCATAGTTAAGAATGGCAGCTGCCGTGTTCAGGGTACCTCCGGAGACGCGTATTGTGGGAAAAGTGTATATGATAACTATTGCTTCGTCAACACTGGTGCGCCAGTCTTGTGTTCTTCAGATGTGAGTATTAGCACGTAATCGTTTACGTTCTCAGTTTCTCTTCAATTAAATCGGACTTCTGTCCCTCTTGGCGCGGTGTAGGCTTCGAGGCACCTGTACCTTGGCTTCGGCATTTGACACATCTCATCAAGAACATGTTGTTATGTATCTATACTGGGTTATTTGTAACCAGCGCATAATTCTTAAAGGGAGGCTTTGGCTCATCAAGACTAACACTTTTGTTACACAACTTTTTCTAATTCAATATTTTTTTAACCATACAAAAAATAATAAATAGAATTTGCAGTTCTAATACTTTTTAACTTCACGTTACGTAAACAGCTGACGTCTGTACTTATGTAAAAATATACCTTTGAAACGTAGTGCTAACAAGTGATAGAAGTCCCATATGAAACAATTTTATTTCTTATCATATCGCATGCATAATGGAACACTGACCTATTAGTAGATAGGTCACAATTGAGTTACGTACAGATACAGGCTTATGTTTGCGCCATCTATCGTCTACTGTTCGAATTACGTTCAAATTGCGCGTTGTTGCATTCCCAGCGATATATCGGTCTCTTTCACTTTTGTGGGATGTCTCATCGTGTTTTCACCGAATAGCGACTCATGCCAGTTTGCGCCCAACACTTGTGTAGTGAGGTTATTGTTAATTTATTGAACGAAGACCCATTCGTTGTTGAGTGTATTTATGTCTACATTAAAAGGTAAGTTTAATTGAATTGTGGTATCATATATTGACAAATTAAATGTTAGGTCAGTTTACTACATATTTTTATAAAGTATTACGTACAACATTCAGTTTTAAGCCAGTTTATCATTGAACGTTATCATTTTTGTCAAGGCACATACTGACTTAAGTCAGTTTACTATCAATAACTATGTATTATTATAGATAACTCTTTGTAATATTCAATTATAAGACTGTTTACTACTAAAGGTTACTGTTACTAATGAGCCCCATTATTGGATGAGTCTTTGTTTGTATAAAAAATAATGTAATGTAATGCATACTTTTTTAATTGCTTGTAAATATTTTATATTAAGTCTTTGTTAGTTTAAATACTACTTACAATTTTTATTTCGTACAAGAAGTTTTATTTATTTTTTATGGTTTAGGTTTATAATGTCATCCAATAGGTCCAGAAAGATGATTGAACTTGTTCAGGTTCCAATAGCGACACAACTTGCACAAAATGAAGGAAATGAATTGGTGCCAACAACTGAAGTAAAGGTAACAATTTGAAGTCACTGTTTAAATAAGGTTTGTATAATTGTTATTTATTTTATTATTTCTAAAACAGGTTCTTTTCTTATAGATGTTGGCTGATGTAACAAACAAGCCTGAAAATCAGCGTTACTCAAATGTACAGGATTATTTTGAAATTTCGGAATTGGCTTCAGTCCGCGACGAAAATCGTCGTCCTAACACGTCAATCGTCCACGATTACACTGATGAGAGACATTCGAAATCTGAAAATAGCGATGTCGATTTAAGTGATCAAGATCCAACAAATGCAGTTCCATCTAAAAAGCAAAAGCAAATACCAGTATATCCAAGTCAATCAAAAACATCTGGGAGTTCCTCGTCTTCTGCGTCTTCTTCATCATCGTCATCTTCTGGAACTTCTAGTGAAAGTTCTGATACAGATTCTAGTGGTAAACAGAATAAAACAAACGATAAAATAGTTCAACTAGCTGCAAAGAAACACTCAGAGCAAACAGACATTAATGAACCTGCCACAACAGAAGTTTGCCTAAATCAAAGAATCGGAGAAAACAATACAGAATAAGAAGAAAAGAAGAAGGGATGGAAACGTAAACTAAAGACGGGAGAACTATTTCATGGAATGACCTAAAGGTTATAAGAGTGAGCAAAGATACACCTTTTTTGTTTTTTGTTAAAACCTCGTACAAAGATAGCGTATACCAGGAAGTGAGTATCAGAAATAAAAGGAAGAAAATGCTTCCTCTGTGTGAAATTGTACCAACTGTCGTTTACAAACAAAGGCAAGAATTAAGTGAGAATAAAAAGAAAGATCTCAGAGAGTTATTATCGAAAAAATTGATCCCACCTTTTTATTCGGACTTTTATGATTCTATTATTTAATTGAGGTCTTACATTAACAATGATTAATTACTGATTATATACCAAAGTTAATAAGAAAGCAATGGTCCCTAAGTTTGATTATATTTGCTTGGAAGTTTTTATTTAATATTTTACAGAGATTTTACTAAAGTTGATTATGACGTTGTTTTATTAAATAGGTTATATATATCACTAAAGTGGGTTTATTTTTTTTTAATAATTTAGAACTTATTTCGCGATTTTTGCATAAATGGGGCGGAGCATTCTTCGGCTTGATTTTATATTGGCTTAAGGAACCTTTAACTAAATGTGAATGATGCTGCAATTAAAGACTGATGATTATATTTTTTTCTTTTAATTTATTTACAAACGCCAATTTGAGGTTTATTTATGTCCTGATAATTTTAATAAAGTGACCCAATCTTTAAAAGTGTTTCTTAAAGTAATCATATACAGACTAAATACTGAATAAGTCATTATAAATAATAAATAATTTAAACTGAAACAGGCTTAAAACTTGATGAAACATTTTCATTTTACCATATTTGCTTAACTTTTTATAAAAAACCGACTTAACTTAGAATGTACTTTTTGTAAAATTTTTCAAAAATAGATTTAAGTTATTTTCATTTGTTTTTTTACTCAGTACTTATCAGAAGTTTATCAAACTTTCAAAATATAACCATACATGATCAATTAAATAAGCTATTTTAATTTTATTCATCAACAAGTTCGACAAGTCCTCATTGCAAGATCTTCTTTTGCGATTTCCCAAAAATCGTCTTTTTTGAGTTAAGTCAGTATTCGATTAAGCATGCGATATGATGTACTGCGTTTTGGCAAAAGTCATCGATCAAAAGTTGTTAGTCTTAACGTAACTAACTCACCTTTGACGATTTATGCGTTTGATATATTTAACTCTGTATATATGTGCGTACGTATTGACGCCCTAGAGATGTGGTGCTGGCGACGCCTTCTAAGGATAAGTCTGACTGCCCATAGAACAAACGCATCCTTACTTAAAGAACTAAAAATAAAACAAAGGCTCTCGTCGACTCTCCAATTACGAGTCCACAAGTTCTTTGGTCACGTCACCCGTAAACCCAACTCTATGGAGCGCCTAGTAGTACAAGGGCGAGTGGAGGCAAAAGATCACGGGGTCGGTCCCCAATCAGGTCTGATCTTATAAAAACCACAACTGGCTCCTCCATCACAGAGTGTACCCGTAGTGCCACACAGAGACCGGTGGAGAGCAATCGCGAAGGCTGCGGTCAACACTGAGAGACCCATAATCACGACCACTCCGACAAGAGTGAACGACTGAGAAGAGAAGATGTATCTTCAGGCCAAGCCTCTTACGGGGTATGCAAAGAGCGGAGAGACAAATATCCAGGCCTGGCACAAATCCCTTGCTTTTTCAGCGTTGGGTCTGGGTGTTTGAGTATGTGTTGTATGTGTACAACGGCACCCACGACACAGGTTTATACCTGTGGGGCTGTGAGTGTAAGCGTTTTTTTTTTTAAACATCTCGGCGACAGGCGTAGGGTAAAAGCCGGATAGTTGCCCCACTTTTCGAAAAAGCTTTATTTTTCAAAAATATAAACTTGCTGAAAATGGCTTTGTATGAATTTCAAAACTTTGGTCTTTTATCTTTTATAATAGCCTATTTTTTATACATAATTAGCAACGTTTTTAAATAAATACTGTTTTACATGGCCTCTCAAAAAAGGGATAGTTGCCTACTATGGCGGATAGTAGCCTAGCGCGGAAAATGCTTCGGGGGATACTTGCCTCACGCGGGGATAGTAACCTCGGTGTGTATTTAATAAGAATAAAAAGAAATTTATATCAATTAAAGTAATCTTTATTCATTATTTAACAGTCTTTATATTTTATTATATAATTTACTGAGATCTTTTGTTAAGAATAATTAAAATATTAATTAAGTTAGCAGTTGCTGGTTACTGTTTTTGTAGCGTCTTCGTAGAGTTCGAGAGGATATTCCGTACATTCGGGAAATTTCATTGATACTTTTTTTTTTTCTCTCAATTCTTCCAAGGCAAGTACCAAACTATCTTCTGTCCAGTTAATGCTGCGTGGCACGACACCTTCTTTTCTTTTATATTTGCGAGGCATTTTGTTTATCTAGAATAAATGTATAAAACAGTTAAATAGATATATGTTTTATTTACAACAAGTTAGTCACAGAAAATTCGAAAAAACAACAAAAAAATTAGAATCCGTCTTTGCTTGTAACAATACTACTAGCCACTATAGGGGCAACTATCCGCGAAAGTAAGTAGAGCAACTATCCTTTTTGATGCGGATACTTGCCCTTTTTATTTGTGAAATAAATAAAAATTATTTAACTATAAAACATATCACACAATGTAATTTGAACTCTAATGTATGCAAAAAAACAAAAAGTTGACTGAAACCACTATCAGTATTAAAGATATTTAATAGAAATTACTTACCAATATAATTAAAGCGTCCGTCAAGGTTTCGCCGCGGAAGATTTTTACTCACACGAACAAAACACGTACGCCTATTTCGATGGCTTATGCGGCACTGAGGCCTGCGGGGGGTCTCCACTTATTGTATTAAAGCGCCAAAACATCTTATACTCCTAACATAGTGTATTAAAAACCGGGGCATGTATCCGTCCGAGGCAACTATCCGGCTTTTACCCTATAGGCTCACTTGTGCTTTTAAAGACAAGATGGCAATAAAATATTACAGTATCACTGTATTACTTACTTTGAAAAAGCCTGCATATGGCTATTCCCCTCCGATCCGCCGCGGCCGGTGGCCTGTGTTGCTTCATGTTTTTGAATAACTAATCCGCCACCCCCGTTGAGAAAATCGTGAACTACATTTTTTTCACGTTTTCGTAGGTTTTCGCGAGCTTCATACATTGTAGAAATTAAACTTGCGGATTTTCTCGCGTATACAACACTCCCAAACTTCTTCTTACACCCGACGTTTCCCGTCTGCCCGTGACCACGGTAGCTGGAAAGCGACCGCAACGTCAAGTTTGGGAGTGTTGTATACGCGAGAAAATACGCAAGTTTAATTTCTATAATACATTTTTTTTCCTTTAACCGCAGGCCGGCGGCAGCATATTGGCAGGTGTGGCTCGTATGTCGTGTGACGAAAATAAAGCACTTCTTGGAAGTATTCAGAATACCCAAGTACAAAGCTGGATCCGATCTGAACTAGATAATTTGAAAATAAGGGAAATCAACTATATACATGGAACTAGTTAAGACATTGTACTACCTATTTATTTTACGCAATAACACACGCGACTGAACTATAAATTAAAGAAAAAACGGAAAGACCGACCCTAAAATCGGTTAACAATCAAAAAGGGAAAGCAAAATTTGACGCATCGGTGTAGGACTTCGGTAGCTTAGTGGTAAAGCGGCTGGACTGGTTATCTTGAGATCGCAGGTTCGATTTCTGCCCGAATTCAATTTTTCTTTCCGTTTTTTCTTTTTATTTCTAATTAAGACATGAGAAATAGTAGACATAGGTATCTTTAATTGGATTCCTCAAATCACAGTACTAGCTAACTTACCACTACCACTTAGCTGGAACTTCGGTAGCATAGTGGTAAAGTGGCTTAACCAGTAATTCTGAGGTCGCGATTTCTGCCAGCAAAATTCAGGTAGCAAAATTTTTCTTTCCATTTTTTTGTTAATTTCCAAAGTTCACTCGAATATTGCGAAAAATTATATATTAATTAAGTACATTATTTATTATAATAACATTTTAAAGAAATATGTGAATAAACTGTGCTCGTTGAATTTCTATATTAAATTATTCGTTTTTTATGAGGTTTTATTTCTAGTAGGTATATTACTCTTACATTGGAACTCTACCTTTTTTTGGAAGAAGAGAACCTCCTCCTTTTTTTGAAAGTCGGTTAACTATATTATTATAAACTAGACAATAGCGCAGGACAAGAAAGAACAGTTACCTGTTTGTTTTTTTTTAAATTGTCTGCCTCGGTAGCCTAGTGGTAGCAGGCCACTACTTCTACGCTTGAGGTCCTGGGTTCGATTCCCGGGTAGGGGGTTATCAGAGATAATGGTGTAAAATCCTTTATCTCTGGTTCTATTGGGATTTTTCTATTTTCTGGAAATTTCCCAGTACCTCGAAGTTTGGTAATGTGCCCGGAGATGTCAACAGGCTCGCCACCTGTTACATGGGCCAAAACGTAACCGGCGAATCGTGGGTGTTTGCATGTATGCTTCAATGCATGCATTTACCTCTGCCTACCTCTTCGGGGACTACAGGCGTGAAGTTACGAATTTATAAAATTGAGTTATATTAAATTTCAAATTATCGAAACGTCATTAATATTGACCTCAACCTTGGGACTGGTTTATAACATGCAAAAAACATGTTATATAACAAGTTAGGAGATGAGTATGACCTTTATACTTATTTTATTTGCATACTAGCTGTCCCCACGACTTCGTCCGCGTGATAACTTATGATTGTTCAGTATCTACCCGGATGAAGTCGGGGACGAAGCTAGTATAAAAGTAGCCTAAGTTACTCCTTAATACATCAGCTATCTGCCAGTGAAAGTCCCGTCAAAATCGGTCCCGCCGTTCCTCCGATTAGCCACGCCAAACAGACAGACAGACAAAAATTGTAAAAAAAGTTGTTTTAGTATATGTACCTTGTATACATATATATGCATTTAGTATAAAGCGGTTATTTTAATATTACAAACAGACACACCAATTTTATTTATTTGTATAGATAACATTAGGGTACCTATAAGCCAAATTTGACTTATGATAACCTGATTTTTTATAAAAACAAGTCTTATAAAGGAGATATTGGGAGCTCGGCCTTGGTTCGTACACGTTCTCAAAAAATGGGTAAATTAAAGAAGAATCCAAAAAAAAAATACAATTTATTTATTCAAGAATATATTTCAGAGTTACAACCACATTTAATTCAAACGATTTTATCATTTTCCAACTATGCTAAATATGGCGGCGATACTGCCGACGCTTGGGATCAATCGATTTTGATAGTATTTAGAAAATATTACTTTTTTCTCCAAGTTCTATAATCAAAATACAATTTAAAAAATGAAAATGTCAAAATGACATCGCCCGCCATATTCGCCATGTTAGTTTTGAGTTGCAATTCTAACTGCAAATTATGTTTTGTAACTGCAAACAAAGCTAAATAAGTGAAAATATGCAGTAAAAACGTTTTTACATTGATTTTGCCTGTTTAATGATATTGTGTACAATAGATGGCCGGAGGTCCATACATTTTTGCAACATCTCCTTTGACATGAATTGTGTTCTTGGAAATAATTTTTAATTGACCAAAGATAATGATTATCTTAATAATGGAGACGGGTAATTTTGGACCTTTAAAATAGTTACTGTTTAAAAGGGTGGGTCACTTTTGTATGGAGAAAAAAAAAGTTTCTTTTTGGGCATGTAATAGCAATAAAAATGTGTCTTATGGTTGTAAGAACGAACACAGAAAATTTTGTCACAATCTGATAACATATTCTGCCTGCGGATTGCTCTCAAAACTTTGAATAAATTTTGTAAATTCATAAATTTTAAAACTTTTAAAAATGTTTATTGTTTTGTTGTAGAATAGACGTAAATAATGAAAATGTATATTGAAACTATAATGTATCGTTGTATTTTTTGTAGTTTGGTCTGAAAATGGTCATAACGCCATCTAGTTCATCACAGCCGTACTAAGACAACATTATCAATGTATTCCATACCACGCATATTTGGATTACATAATTTATTAACAGTTTAATTTGTTTCAAAACAAAATTTAAGTAATTACAAATTAAATATTAAAAATATTAATTAAATATAACCAGAAAACATAATTAAAATATTATTTGGTGAATTTTATTGGCATTGTTGCTGAAAGTCTGTAAAAGACGTGGATCCATGGCCGGTAAGGAGGAAGGTCTGAAAGATTATTAAGACGTCATCTGTGACATCTGTCATTTGTTTTTTCTCGGCCGGAGCCGATAGTGGCGACGAGCTCGAAATAATGAAGAGGCGAAAAGCCTTAAATATTTTAGCCATCATGGCCTAAATGCCTATTAAATAGGTTTTTTATCATCAATTGAGGTAAGATCTTCAAGAATCTTTGGATATTTTCTCGTTCACATGTCGATTTGAGAAATGGCGTGATGATTTCATGTTGGGTTGTTTGTTGCAGCCAGTTTCTCTAATCTCGGTGGAGTTGGGATGCAGAGGCTTTATTCTGTTATGAGATATTAGCGAAAAGTCCTCGTAAGTAATTATTTCCACTTCCACAAGTAGGGAGGCTGTTTGATTCATGTTGAGTTCGGTACTAGATTCTTCATGAACCGAACAGAGATAATGCAGATTGTAACCAGTGTGATTTTGTTTCAGATGCGGGTTTTATTTATCTAAATTATTTTTATTTCTTTAAATATTTCCTACATTTTTATTCCTTTTGGTTAGGTTTCATAATTTAGCATAGGGTGGGTATATTTAACATGGGGAATTCTCACCTTACATTTTAGGTACGGATCATTATTGGAATATTTCCCCAATTATGGTGTTAGATACCGTAGATTTTAGGCATGCTTAAATTAGGAGGATTCTGACTGATCTCTGGATGCGGGGTGTGACCGGTTACCCTGAAGCCTAGTGGAGTAGATAATACTGGACCCCTCCGTAAGCTGTCTACTAAGGTACCATCTTAAGGATTTGTAGAAAGGATTAGGGTTACCGGCATTACCATGCTCGGGGACAGGTAATTAAGTAAAGTATAAATTAAATTTTAAAAAAGGAGCAGTATTCGTCACCACTCGAACCCCTTTTATATTCACGACCCTGTGTTTTTGACAGTTTGGTACTGGATCACATTGGTAAAAAACATGTAATAATAATTTGTAAGTTACAATTTAAAAACATATAGATTAAATAACAATAATAAATAAATATCAGTGTACCAAACAAACAGCTTTTTATTCATTCTTCATTAACAAAACTGGGTTCAAGTAATTCATAAATATTCTGCGAGCCCGGTTACCAGCCGGCTTTCAATATTTTAATTAATTATTAAGTTAAAGACATAAGTAAACAAGTTTTTTTTTGTTATCTAGTATTTTTTAACTTTACACAAAAATCTTTTCTTACTATCAAATTTTGGCATTAGTATTCGAGACTCAATCTTGACTTTGATGAAACCCTCACGAGCTGATTTTGAGCACAGACTTACTGAAGCTTCAGTTACAGTTTTTACTGATCTTTCAACGGCTTTAGTATGGTAAGGTAAACGCAAAAAAAAATATTTTATTGTCCTCACCTTGAGCAATGAAAAATTTCATTCTAGTTCTTCTGTAGAGATTTGCTTCAGGATAGATAGTTCTGAAACTTGATGATTTTTCGATTTTTTACTGCGTGCTTTCAAAATACGGTGCAATGCTAATTCTCTTACCTGTATGTATTTCACTGTCTGATAAAATTATTAGTAGTAGATTTTCAGTATGGGCGAACTAGCTGTTGCGTTGTATTACCGGATCAACAATAGATTTTAATTCTGTCGTTAAGTAACGAGACCTCGAGATTAACTGCCATAAATGTCTTCCTTCATCTTTATAACTTGGATGGCTTTTAATTTCAAACCGTGTCGGAGCATATACCTTAACTACACAGGTTGCTAAATACAAGTTTATCACATGGGTCTGACGTTGCAATGTAGAGGCAAAGAATTCTGTTAGCACGTGTCAGCCATCGAGCATGAGACATCTTTCCAGGAGATTTGTGAACTAAATCTTCAGGATATTCACCAGATGTAACAGCAAATACTATTCTATGCAAATACAATAAGTCAGTACTGAGATCTTTCGTAGTAATCGCTGGCATTTGACCTGGAATATTTCGAAATTTCGCAACAGGTTTTGCTTCACATTTTTCTAAAGCTTTTCCAATTTCACCTGCAAAAGTTCTTGGACCGGAAGTCGAACCATCACCAATTGCAAATAAATCGAATTTACAATTCATACATTTGCCGCAAGCGAATGAACCACTAAAAATGTTTGTTTAATCTTTTTTCTTTTAATCTAATAAAATTATACCTACCATCGAATTTTCCAACCTTGACATTAGTACCATCACATCCAATAGTCATCAATTGGTCAAAAAATACATTTTCAGTCAGAAGTAAATTATAAATTTCTCTTTGCAGTTCCAGCTGTTGGAGTTATCTAACCTAAACATGTGCTGTCTGGTTCTTTAATTAATGAAATGTGTTCCTGAATTATGATTTCCTTATAGAGTTTTCCACATTTTTTCTTGGTAACAAACGTTTTATCATTTCTACCGGCAAAGTAAAGCGCAGGTATTAGGCATTCTCAATTATGTGTTTTCTAGTTTTCTTTTTTTCTCTTCTCAATTTATTTTTATCAACAATAGGCATGTTGTTTGTAATAGTAGACATCATCCTTAAATAAAAAAAAGTGATTTTGAGGGTATGGAAGGTGTACTTACTATTACGATTTCTTTGAAACATCAACTTTTCTGCTCAAAATATCGAAGCGAACGTGATCCGGAGGCAGTTATACTACAGCGATTGAAATAATATTTTATACACGTCATACCAGCATCAAATGACAACTGATAATCGCTATTAGAAATAATAATAATAATAATGAGGTATGGCATTTGCAGAAATTTAGATAATAGGCTGTTGTCTAAATTTCTGAAAGAGCCATACACTCGGGGGTGGAAGTGTCTAAAGGCATAATAGCGGGGAAGCCCGCTCCGAGCTCGAGATTACTCGCTCGTGATGGTGAAACCGGGGCCACACCTCTCGACACCCCCAGCCTCTCTCAACAGTGTTGCCCCCTGTCGACCATCGGGTTGGCTGTTTGGGGGGCCCACCAAGGAGAGGCGAGTCACCACCTGCCTAAAGTAGGATTCGATAATGTGAGATGTTGAATATAGGCAGGTGCCGGATCTCACTCCATAGGCCCAGCCAGCTAGTCCCCCCAGTTCACCCACATAGCCCAAAGTTTGGCAAATCACTTTTCATTACAATAGTCCCATTATATTCTGCGGGGTCTGTCTGTGTCTGTATTAACTATTGATGCAGTCAGAGAGAGGTCCCGCCGAATATAACCCATTACAAAGTAGATCAAAATTCTCGAAAGGGCCTCTACGTGTTGGACCCCCCATGTCCCCGCGCAAGCCTGACAAAGGTCCGGGGTTCAAATTGGACCCCGTGCTGACGAGAGACATAATAATATATACTTTATTACACACCAAAAAATAAGTTTACAAAAACAAAACATTTCAATTACATGTGATACAGCGGGCGGCCTTATCGCTAGAAGAGCGATTTCTTCCAGGCAACCCAAAAAATAAAAGATAATTCTTAAAAAGAAAAGGTAGGATGTGCGTAGGTACATAAAACAAAAGTAGTACTTATACAAATTTGAGAAAATAAATATAAAATGTTAATGATGACAGTGAACAAAAACAAGTCGGATTAACACAAGATATTAAGGAAGGGAACATAAATAATGAGACTTCACCTGGTGTTTGAACGCTTCAACAGTCTGAGCTTGTCTTATACTAGAGGGCAAAGAGTTCCATAAGCGTACAGCTTTTACTGCGAAGGAATTAGTGTAAAAATTGCTAGAGTGTACAGGAGTATTTAGACGCAAAAGTAATGAGGATCGAAGGGAACGCGAATGAGAGGTAAAATCAAACAAATCTTTTAAATATTTGGGACTAATAGGATTAAATAGCACGCAGTATAAAAGAGAAAGAATACGTACATTCCGGCGATGTTGAATGGAGAGCCACTTGAGCTTATTGCGATATTCCGAAACGTGATCATATTTGCGAAGACCAAATATGAATCTGATGAAAATATTTTGAAGGCGCTCAAGCTTATTTATTTGCCCTTGGGTCAAATTGAGGTAGCAGACGTCAGGATAATCAAGTATTGGAAAAAGTAAGGAATTTGCAAGCGCAATTTTAGTAGGTATCGGTAAAAAGTTACGTAATCGGCGCAAAGAACCAATCGTGGCAAAAACCTTCCTGCTAACTTCACAAAGCTGTGGAGACCATGACAGATGCTGATCAAAAATTATGCCCAAGTTCTTAACTTTGTCAAGAAACGGTATATTAATTCCATCGTACAATACCCGAGGCAACTTATCCCAGTCGATTTTACTCACAAGCCTTGAGCTACCTATAATAATTAATTGAGTTTTTTCGGGATTAACAGTAAGGCCAAAAGATTTGCTCCACGATGAGATGCGAACTAGGTCATCATTTAATTTTTTAATCGCATTAGGTAGATCATTCAAAGAAGATCTTGTATATATTTGTAAATCGTCTGCATAGAGATGGTAGAGAGAAGATATTTGAAGGCAAACAGAATTAATGAATATAGAAAATAATAGAGGGGACAACACGCCACCTTGAGGCACACCAGCATCACTGGCACACCAGGTCGAGTGATGTTCCTGAGCCTGAATGCGATGCCGGCGGCCATACAAGTAATTGCGAAACCAATCAATTGCAGACGGAGATATGTTAAGAGAGCACAAACTCGCTAGTAGAATGTCAAAGTCAACAGTATTAAAGGCATTACTAAAGTCTAGCAATGTTAATACTGTTAACTGTTGATTATCCATACCAAAACGAATGTCATCGGAGATTTTCACTAAGGCAGTCGTCGTACTATGACCAGGACGGAAACCGGATTGCAAGGGATTGAAAAGATTTTGCTGGGAAAGGAAGGAACTCAACTGCTGGTGAACAAGGCGTTCAAGGATTTTAGACAAGAATGGTAGGATTGAGATAGGTCTATAGTCGGAAAAAGTGGAGGGATTAGATTTCTTGGGGAGAGGAATTATATTGGCATCCTTCCACAAAGTAGGAAAGATGCCAGTGGAGATAGAGCAATTTAGAATGGAAGTGATTACAGGGGTAAGGATATCTAAAAGAGGAATGATCATCTTACGACTGATGCTATCACACCCGATAGCATTCGAATTGATAGCTAATATGCTCTTCCTAACATCACGTTCGGCAAATAGACTAAACATGAATTCTGAGTGACCGGGAGTGGGCATTTGTGTGAGGGCGGACAATGTATGTGTTTTTGTAACATCATCGATTGATGTGGAAGATGAGAAATGCTGATTAAGCAGGTCAATGTCTAAATTGTTAGGAAGAGAGTCATTACGAGATTTCCCAACTCCTAGTGTTTTAAGAAATTTCCAGACTTTAGCTGGATCTTCGTTATCTACAGAACTATGAATATGGCGTCGTTGTGAATCTCTACATACTCTATTACAGCGATTCCTAGCAGACACATATTTTAATTTATTTTTTTCGGTTGGTACAGATTTATATTTTCCCTTAGCGGTAACCTTTTTGTTCATAAGTTTTTTAATATTGTCGTCAATCCACGGCGCAGGAAGGTGTTTTACACGCACAGGTTTGACGGGTGCGTGGACATCATAAAGGCCAATCAATGAGGAGTTGAATAACGCAATTTGATCATCTACATGGCCCGCGTTGGTCACGGCAGTCCAATCAATATGGGCTGCATCATCAAGTAATTTATCAGGGTTCATACTACTAAAATTACGCTGCAGAAGAATTTTGGATTTATGTTTGGGAGGACGAATTTTGTAGGACATATAAATAAGGTCATGATAGGAAAAAGCATCAGCAGAAAGCTGACCATGCTTGACAACATCAATGCTTGAAATCATAATTAAAAAAAAATGTATATTGACCCATCCTACTGTTTAACCCATTACACAGTACATTTTGTAATATAGTTAACCATTAGCAATCTAACTTTCTATTTTGCTTCAATTACTGGCAATTGAAACAAGCAATTGACCATAAAATAAATAATTTGAAGTTCGAAGTCAATTTATTTATTTTATAGTCATTTGAAAATGACTTATTTTGTACAGTGTTAACACCTGGGCCCAGAAAGGAGATGTTGCAAAAATGTATGGACCTCCGGCCATGTATTGTACACAATATCATTAACAGGCAAAATCAATATAAAAACGTTTTTATTACTGCATATTTCCACTTATTTATCTTTATTTGCAGTTACAAAACATTATTTGCAGTTAGAATTGCAACATGGCGGGCGATGTCATTTTGACATTCTCATTTTTATAGTAGTTTTATAGTATTTTTTATAGTATATATATATATATATAAATCAATTGCTGTTCGTTAGTCTCGCTAAAACTCGAGACTCGGCTGGACCGATTTAACTAATTTTGGTTTGGAATGATTTTTGGAAGTCCAGGGAAGGTTTAAAAGGTAAAAAAATATGAAGAAATTAAAAGGAAATAGTAAAAACCACAATTTCATTTTCCAATACAAATAGTCCGTATCTATGATACCTTTGACACATTATTTCAGTCAGAGGCAATACGAAGTTTGCCGGGTCAGCTAGTCAATAATAATAATTTGATAGATAGACATTTTTTACTGGTGGCAGAGCTATAGTGAGGGAGCTCGCGGACGTAGGCACCACCGCATTACCTCTATCTGCCGCCAAATGGTAGTATTCAGCACTATCGTGTCCCGGTTAGATGGTAATGTATAGGCCCGTAATAACTATCACAGAGACATAACAATTAAGGTCTCAGGGGTGGCAACGCATCTGCATTAAGACCTCTGAAAGCCGACCGCCTAACTCAAATGCTTTCGTTTAGGACGTTATCTTGTTAGTTTCATACCGCTTATCATATACATTTTCCTCTTATATACCTGCGGATGAAAACACCTCCAGGAAAAAGTTAGGCGGTACGAAACTGACAAGATGATGTCAGTATCGAATCCAAAGGACGAATGGACTTATTACACGGCACTGTATTCAGGGTACGATAGCAAGGTTCAGGGTAGTGTAATAAAATTTAAGGAGTTAGGGCGACCGGAGCGGCCCTGTCAGCCTAACACCCTAACTACAAACAGTACAAATTTGAACAGTGGAATCTACGTACAAAACGTTCAAAACGGTACATTCACACAAACTTGCGCATCGACGCTCGAGTAGCGAGTGACTCGGCGTTGCAGCACCGCCAGAACCGCCTAGGGGCCTCGTTGTTGCGCATGTTTGTGTGATTGTTGTGTCGTTTCAACCTTTTGTACGTAGTTTCCATACTATTCATATTTGTACTGTGATAGAGTTAGAGCCCTGTCGACCGCATAGTGTAATAAGCGCGACCCGGCGCGAGGCCACGCCCACCCTTTCCGCCGGACCCTGAAAATCGTGTCGTGTAATATACAGGGTTAATTTAAATTAGCGCATAACCTCCTGCAGGCAACCTTTTTAGATCAATCCCAACAACATTAGTTCGACGACTTTTTACAAATCTTGATAAATACCCCAAAAAAATAAACAAAAAAAGATATCAAAAGTTGAAAAGAGCATAGCCGCCGCTGCGTCACCCCGCAACCCCGCTTACCGCTGCACGTGGATATATTTTGCCTAGTAGAGGTACGAGGTATACTTAAGCTAAGAGTAAATGCCAGTTTAGAGGCAAAAAAAAAATGTGAATGGGAAAATTAAAATTTTGATAACTATGAATTTTAAAAAGTTGTAGAGCAAATGTTTTTGGGATTGATGTGGAGAGGCTGCCTGCAAGAGGTTATGCGCTAATTACAAATAACCCTGTATATTATTATTGCCTTTTTAGTTTCGTACCGCCTATTTAAACATTTCCTCTTAAGTATATACCTGCGGATGAAAACACTTGCAGGAAAAAGTTAGGCGGTACGAAACTGACAAGATGATGTCATAACCGAATCGAAAGCTAAACAAAAGCATTAGAGTTATAGTCATAACACACGGACATAGTCCGGTCGTGTGTTACTACTTAGGCGGTCGGCCCCCTGGTCTTTGAGTGGGTGTCTATTGGCTGCAGTCACCACTTAACATTAATGTGAACTGCATGCTTATTTGCCACCTTCCCTACATAAAAAAACGAACAATTATGTATAGGTAATCTCTGTATCATAAAAAATGAAAGCATTTAATGTCTACTTACGATTACGTAAATATTATTTACTTCTGTGACAGTAATTCTTTATTTACACACTAGGTAATAAAACAATTTCCCATATTTTATTTACGTAGTTTTATTGATGTTTATATAGTTGTTACAATCATTATAAAACAATGTGTCGTTTATAATATATTTGGCTTCGGTTTAATGATAACTTTTACAACATTGTTCTACGTAGATTTTCAACTTAAATACTTTTCGTATCACGTGTGATAGAGGTGGGAACCTCTCCCGGAATCCCGAGAGTCTCCCGGATCCCGGAAGGAATTTAAAATATACAAAATTCTCAAGGAATAACAAGTTGTTCAAAAGTAACGACACGCGAAGTCGAAATGGCTAAGAGCGGCGTAAATCACGACCGCGCTCGACAACGGTGACGATAGCTTTATCTCGCACGCAACTACTCGCCAGAGTGGGTACCTACTACCCACTCTGGCGTAGGTCTGAGTCTGGCCCTGGGTAGGTAGCTAGCTAGTTTCGTATAAAGTGATTTGCGCGCGGGTAGGTATCAGCAAGACAAAGTTGATGTTCGTTGACAGGTCGGGCACCATGCAGAGATTGTTTGAGTTGCGTGATCTGGACACGGTACATGGATTCGTTTACCTGGGGTTTCTCTTGCGTAGTGACGGTGACAGCGAAGGGGAGTTAGTCCGGCGAGCGCAAATGGCAAAGTTAGCCATGAAGAAACTTGAGAGAATATGGAAAAATCGCAACACCTACCGCAGCACGAAAGTAAGACTTGTGCGGTGCCTAATCTTCTCAATCTTTCTTTATGCTTCCGAAACATGGACACTGAAGAGGAAGCTAAGGGCAAGGATAGACGCATTGGAAATGTGGTGCTGGCGAAAAATGCTGGGCATCCCATGGACTGCTCGTCGCACTAACGTCTCTATCCTCGAGGAACTGCAGGTGGTTACTCGCCTCTCGACCATCTGTCTGCGGAGATCACTTTCCTTTTTCGGTCACGTGGCTCGACGTGATGCTGGGAACCTGGTCACCCTGAAAAGCTAATCATAACAGGCCATGTTGAGGGAAAAAGGAGCAGAGGCAGAAAGCCCACTCGATGGATAGATGCCATCCTAGAGTCCCTTAATTGCAACACGCAAACAGCAATCCACTTGGCCCAAAATAGAGAAGCTTGGAGAGCACTGACCTGAGATGCTACTTTTGGTGGTCACGACCCTCAGTCATGAGGACACGACAAAGAAGAGAGGTATCAGTAGTTTCTGACCCACGTGCGTGAGAAAATGTGTCGCCTTTGTCCCACTTATTTTCGTTTCTCATAATATGTTTTATGTTTCATTCGTTCGCTCATTTATTAGTATGTATCTAACAGCGATCCATGTATCGTGTCGTTTTTTGATTAAATACAATTATTTCTATGTTATGTTATAGGTTCAAAATAAAACAAAAAAAATATGATAATCAATGTTTTTTTCTCCCGGTTTTATAAGAGGTGGTAACCCTACGTGTCATACGGGACGAGGATTCACTTCTATCCTTCTCAGGCCTCTTATACACGACAAGAAAAGACACCGGACCCATGTTGTATGAATTTGTGTAGTTTCTACAAACAAACTGTGTACACTATTTCGGTGCTATTCAAGAAAAAATCTTGGCTGCGGGGCTTAGGGGGCGGCGTAGGGTAAGGGAAGATGGACAAGGTGGTCGGTGGTCAGCTGCGAGGTAGTTTTTGTACGTTTGCTGCCCAACTACAGTATTAGCATAGGTACACGTTTCTGTTCGTCTTGTCTGTAGTAGACACGAAAAGATCAGACAAAGTTCTTGTCGTGTACATAAGGAATTGGTCCTATCTGCAGCAGACATGATAAAATGTTTTAGCGTGTACCAAGGCTCTTAAAATCTGCGTACGGCTAGTGCGTTCCTGTGGTACGCGTATTCGGGATCAGCTGTCTACGCTTACATTGGATACGCGTGCATCTGTACGGACCATCGCGAACCTGAACGCGAGGTAATAGATCCATATTGGAATCTGGATCATACGCCATGACTCCGAGAAACCTAGATTTTCATTATTGAAGCTCGATGATGCGTGTCTATCCATATTGCCGTCCAAATACAGCGTACCAAGGCACGAGCGTCCGCTTTGACGCGCGACAAAAATCGACCGAAGTTCGGTAATGATAATGTTTACAACATTGTTCAACTTAATTACATTCTCGTATCACGTGTGATACGGGACGACGATTCAATTGCTTGTGTCCTTCTTAGTTCATATGTGAACTAACTTGATCACGATAATTTCACCTATTTGCTCTCCTATTGCTGACGCGACGCGCAAACATAGTGAGCAAAATCCGTTAAAATGCCAAATTGCTCAATGCTGTTGTGTAAAAACCGAACACGAAAGCATATAAATCACTCAGTAGCATTATTTATCAACAGTATGTCAGAATTTTGTTCATTTTTAAGTTAAACATTAGTTAAATTACATCGTCCGTTTCAAACATTATTATGTCAAAATATGGGAGTTTTTCTAGCTAAATCATTTACATAGAATACGGCGGTCATCTCGATTTTGTAGTATAATGACGTCTTTACACTCATGTTCAAACTGATAAAACGCCATTTTTGTGACGTTTTGTGACGCGACCAAACACTAATCAGGTCAGGTGTGTTTGCCTCCACTATAGTAAATTGTACTAAATTGTAGTTGGAATAAATTTAACGCGATCGAACTATTTTGATACAAAGATTTTCGAAGATGAAGACGCCTTGTTTAGAATTAAAATGCAGATTTATTGAACAAAGTCGTTAATGCGTGTGCTGCACAATAAACATAACAGTACGAATTTCAGCGGTTTAATTGTTTTCTTGATTGACGCGACATAATTTATTCAAATGTGATTTTGTGTAATTCACATCAGGTACTATTACTACGAACCACGTCGGAGTATCAAGTTATTAAATCGGCATCCCATATAAAAATATAAACCCTAAATCTCTCAATGGCTTTAAATCTAATTTCAATATTAGAATTTTATCACAATCAAACTTTGTCGGTATTCTTCTGCTTCTCCTTCTTGCTTCTGAGATCCTGGTAGATTTCGTCTAAACTTCGGGCCTTTGTTTCTGGATATGCCAGGATGACATAAACAGCAGACATTAGACAGACTATGCCAAAGAAGTAGAAGGAGATATGGATGCCCACAGCGTTCGCGAGAGGCTTGAAGAAGAGGAGTTGGAGGAAGTCGGCGAACGAAGTCACTGACATCGTGAGCGCCATCACAGTTCCACGGTACTAGAAATAAAGAAAGATAAAGATTAAACCAAACAATTTTAGTTTACGCTGTGACGAGGTATAGGATAAACGGTAGTACGTTTGTATTGATAAATTAAAGCAATTCGTGTAAAATTATTTCAAAATATGAAAAATGCACAACGTTACTTAATATTCAAGTTTTCACTTCTGCCGGCACTCTCGGAGTGAATGTAAAAATCTATACAAAAACCAAAAGGTCTAAATGTAGATGCATTGTCACTATTCACTTGTCTATTTTCTACGAAAGTACTGTATAAATTAAAGGAAAACCTATTAGAGGTTTCTTATTAATGATCACGTCGTGTTCTGGTTAGATGGTAATGTATGGCTCCGTAATATCACAGGGAGGTCTCTGTAGCACAGTACAAATATGAACAGTGTGGAAACTACGTACAAAACGGGACACTAACACAAACATGCGCATCGCAACCTATGAAAAGGATATTCATTTGTTTTTTTTTTTTTCTATTTCGTATTTTTTTTTGCATGTACTGTAAATGTCCATACCATGTTTTTCTGGATTAAATAAAGTATTTTGTATTGTTTTTTGTATTTTTTTCTTACCTTATATGAGAAGATCTCTCCAGCAATGACCAGTGAAACCGGTTGAAGACCAGACGCGTCACAGAAGATACACAGGCACAGCGTCAGCAACGGAATCCAAGATGGCGCGGGAATGGAATACTCCTTCAGCACAAACCAAGACGCCAGCACACACATGCTAAGTCCTGATAGAAGAGACGTGACGAAGAGTAGTGACTGAAATAGAGATGTTTTAAATTTATAAGATTGTAAATCTAAGAGAAGATTTTTAGGGTTCCAACTCTAAATGTCTGGCTAGACAGTGGGCGTGGCGTGACCGGACAAGGCGGCGAAGCGACGTTTGACAGTTTTTTTTTATGTATGAAGGTGGCAAACAAGCAATTTCACTTTGATGTTAAGTGATGACTGCAGCCTATAGACGTCTACACAAAGACCAGAGGTCGAAATGCAGATGCGTTGCCACCTTTGAGACCTAAGTTCTTATGTCTCTGTGATAGTTATTACGAGGCCATACATAGTTGTAATGTACGAGTACTAGATAGATCCCCTAAGCGCATATAACTAATATGTACAGCAACGCCCTAAGCCGAGGACCGGACACGTAGGCTGAGAGCCTTTTGCTCTCCGATTGCCGGGTGAAGTAGACCATTGCCGTCTCGAGACGAGCCGCCTCATCATCATATCAGCCTGATATCCACTGCTGGACCAAAGCTTCCTCGTAAGGGGATATAATAACTTACCAAGCTTGGTGATCATAGCTTAAAATAATAATAATGGCAACCCTTGAAACGTCCCACTGCTGAGCACGAGTCTCCCCTTTTTGGGGGAAGGTCTGGAGCTTACTCCACCACGCTGCTCCAATGCAGGTTGGTGGAGATACGGGTTAGTGGCCAACCCGTTGTCGGATGTATTCAAACCGTCCATAAGGCCTGCGACAAGGTTTAACGACTGCTATCGATTGAGCAGTCGTTAAACCTTACCGACCGGCTTAGCCAAACCAACGGCTTAACGTGCCCTACAAAGCACGGAAACGCGCATTTTTCCACTAGCGGTCACGGTGGAGTAGAGTGGCTTGCGATCTACACCACCCGCGGGGCCATGCACATTCTTCTGATTATAGCAAATTCTCCCTTAATGGCACACAACCTTGTGGAGAAGACTTTTGTCCAGCAGTGAACGTGTTCCAACTGAAGTGGTGATGATGATTTACCATCCATGCTTGTTTGCCAATTTCAATTTATAAAAAAGAAGATAAAATTAAGTAGCTCAACTCTAAGGGCGCCTTCAAATTAGAGGCGCAAGGAAGTGAAGTCGCTGCACGGTGGCGCAAGTCAAAATAAAGTCATACGATCTGTGAATCTTGCCTTTTGTTTATCAATTTACTAGGCCTGAAGTTTGTGAATGAAGTTTGATTTCACTATAAAAATGTTGTTTATTACGGAAATATACGAGTGAATGACCTATACCTATTCAATTTGTCCTTGCACTATGAAAACCTGGCTTATCGCCAAAACTCAACATTAACGCAATATGACGGACGCATGTTACGACCGCGTGACATGATGTCTGTTATTGTGTCTTAGGAGTTCATTCATACTAACTACATCCACCACACCCTTCTATACATATTATAAAACAAAGTCCCGCACCACACCTGCCTGCCTGTTCCCGATTACCTCAAAGACTATTGCACAGATTTGCATGTCGTTTTCACCAATAGAAAGAGTAATTCTTCAGAAAGGTTTGTGTACTTATATAATTGGTTGAAGTTGTGTGTAAATCATTTGGAATATAACGATAAATGTTTGTCTATGTTAATCGAAGCCAGCATAGACCGGCCAACCTGAACTGCTTCTAACATCATAGCTTGTTAATTTGGAGTCGGAACCAGGCTGATATCTTCGAAAGCCAGTGCAAAGATCTAGATGTTTAAAGGCTTACTAAAGAGTTACTTACCGCCAAAGTGACCTATACACTTGCTTGCTTCTCTTCACGACCTGCAAAAGCACACTAGGGCGTCGTTCACCGATGATCCAGAAGGAGCGAGTTGGCAGCCTAGTTCAGGTTTCTTAATCGTATGCACGGCGAATGGAAAATATATCGATCAGTCAACGATTAACTGTAAGAGCAATTTTGAGAAGTATTTTACCTTCCGCCCCGTTTTCTCAATGATGATCGAAGCCAGCATAGACCCACCAACTTGGACTGCTCCTAACATCATAGCCTGTTGATTTGGAGTCAGAACTAGGCCGGTGCCTTCGGAAGCCAGGGTGAAGATCTCGCCAGCGAAGTTTAAGACTGGTACGGCACCACATATCTCCCGGGCGAGTGTCGCTGCCATGGCTATGCGGAAGGCTCTGAATAGGATTTTGTCGGTAACTGGAAACGGGAAAAAAAGTTTTTAATATTCTTTGATATGTATGTGTTCTTTGATCTTTGATGTGGACCGTGGAGCATAAAATATCTCTTTCTTTACACTCCTTCCGTGCTTTTTCTACGTTCTCTCTTCACCCACACATTTTTTATTATTTTTAGTAGTAGTAGTAATAATAGTTCACATAGAAGTAGAGAAAGCGATAGACACACAACGGAAAGACAAAACACCAGGACCCGATGGTATAAACAATGAAGTCTTAATACAAAATAAACAGGCTATCACACCAACCCTCATATTAAAACTGAAGAATAGAAAACATAGATATTAAAAATATAAGTTAGATAGAATATAGAGAATAGATTAAGGCTAGTTAAGCTACATAAAAATATCTACATATTCATAGTTATTAGTTCTTAATAATTTGTAAATAGATAGTAAGTTGGTCTGAATAAAGGGCTTTATTATTATTATTAGTAACAATAGTAGTAGTAGTACTAGTAGTGGTAGTGGTGGTGGTGGTGGTGGTGGAGGTGGTAGTGGTAGAAGTGGCAGTAGCAATAGTAGTACACTTTATTGCACAAAAAAAAGTACAGAGCATTATATTTTTACTGATGTTTGTGTTCCGATTTTACTATCAAATTTAATGAAATTTCGCGGAAAACTAAAAAAAAGTTGTTTCCCAAATATAACAGAAAAACCTTTATGAAGTAATTTACAACAGTTTTTACATTTCGGAAATTTCTTAAGAATTGTACTGATCCATCTACGCGTCATTCTTTTTCTTCTTTTTCATTGCAATAGAAACAATCTATAAATTCTGGGATTTTTTTCAATAGAACCACATGTTTGGAAACGTGCCTAATGAATGTCAATTGGCTCACCAATTGATCAATTGGACTCAAAGTAAATACGCATAAGTAGCAAAATGCGTGCAGGTATATATGTATACTTAAATGTATAAGCATCGGGACGTGACGACTCTATCGACCCTCTAGTGGAGGAGAACTCTTCCTCTAGTACAGTCAGTCTACCGGTAAGTAAATATAACAACGCGGGATGGCCAGCAGAGTCCTGCGATTACTGCCACTGGGGTTACCGTTGCTTTGCATAATAATATTTCTGTTGTTCCTATTATGTTTTGGCATAACTCGTTTTGTATACCTTTCTTTGTCATAATAATTATTTAGCATAACGTTTATTTGTTATACTGCATTGATAGTCATAATTTTCCTTTGGAATATTTTATTTTAGTCTAACGCCCCTAACTTTGCCAGGTTAGGGTCGAAGGGTGACGGAAAGCAATCGTTCGGTGTTAGGTATATTTTTACTGACAGTACAACCTACACTAAAAAAAATTTTGGCAAATTATGACGAAAGAAATGTATGCAAAAGTAGTTATGCCAAAGCATAATAGGAACAACAACAATATTGATCATTATGGCTGTAAATGTTATGCCAAATGAAAATGACTTTAAATTTTATGCAACCCGACTCCAATCCCCGTCACTGCGACACAGTACAAATATGAATAGTATGGAAACTACGTACAAAACGTTCGAAACGGCATACTCACACAAAACATGCGCATCGACAAGGCCCCTAAGAGCCTGTCCAGGTGAGGTGTTTTACGTGCGAGTTTACACGAGCGTTGACACTCGCGCGTACCCGAGATACTAGAGCTGCATAAATCCCGTCCAGATGCCTATGCGCATTTCCTCACTCGGTTTATTCGCATAAAACGCCTCATCAGGACATTCTCAAATCTGTCGTCCCACTTCTCACGGTGCTGCAGTAGCGAGTCGCTCGCTACTCGAGCGTCGATGTGCATGATTGTGTGAATGTGCCATTTCGAACGTTTTGTACGTAGTTTAAATATTGTTCATATTTGTACTGTGTCTGCGCTCACCAACCCGCATGCCAAGCGTGATAATGTTTTCAAAATTTTACTCACGTATAGTTTTTAGCAAGAATTTGCCACTATTTTCGTCTTTCTTTTGTTCTGATCCAATCATTGCCAGTTCTGCTTTAATGGCACCGTCATCTTCAGGCCTACATCTCAACCAGGCCAATGCTTTGGCTGCTTCCTGTGGAATTATTGATATTTTTAAGTAAAGCGAAGCGCGTATAGCCCCGCGGATGGTGTAGATCGGAAGAGATCTATTCGGTAAAGCGTTGCCAGCCCTGAGACCTAAGTCGGTATGTCTTTGTGATAGTTATTACGGGGCCATACATTACCAGCTGACCGGAACACGACAGTGCTGAACACTACTAGTTAGGTAATTAGGTAATGCGGTGGTGTCTACGCCCGCCTTCGTCACTGGAACTCTACCACCAGTAAAAGGTCACTAAATCCAGGTAATAATTAATTTTTGAAGCTCAAAAAGTTTAGCATATTTTGGTTTCTCACCTCATATTGTCCACTTTTGACCAGATACGAAGGCGATTCCGGCATCATCATGAACAATATTAGATGAACTGTCGGGATAGCCAAGCATATCCAGAGTATTGTTCGGTAGCCCAGGATGTCCCCTATGATGTACAGGAACAAGTTGCCGGTCGTATGGAATAGAATGACCTGGAAGAGAGTATCATAATGTCTAATGCAATAGGTGGCAAACAAGCATGCAGTTCATACGGATGTATGTAGACATACAATACTGCGGTATACAGAAACCCACACAAAAACTACTGGATAAATGCAGATGCATGACAACAGGGGTGACAACCCCTGATAAACCCTGAGGCCTACGTTGTTTTATTTCTGTGAATGAATAAATAAACTGATTCTGATTCAGAGAGAGTTACTCACCAAACATCCAAGCGCCCCTCTGATGCTATCTTGGCTGATCTCTTTGGTGTAAATAGGACAGGTGACGTAGCAACCGGCCATGGTTATACCGACTAGTGCTCTTGCTAGGATGAGAGCCCAGACTTGTGTTGACGCTAGAAGCAGTATCCAGCTTCCCTGTGAGATAGAACAAGATTAATGTTCAGTCGCTCCAGCCAAAAGACATCCGCTGTTGGACAAAACCTTCCCCAAAGACGCCCACAACAGTGTTGTGCATCCTTAGGGGAGATGATACCATAATCGCCACGCTTGGCAGGTGGATTGGCGATCGCAGTTGCGGTAGTTTTACCGCGAAACGCTGCTGTCCACCCCGCGTTGTAATTTTTATTCTCCACTAGCTGACCCGGCAAACTTCGTATTGCCTCAGAATGAAATAATATGTCAAAGGTTTGATAGATACGGACTATTTGTATGGGGAAATGAAATTGTGGTTTTTACTATTTCCCTTCAATTTCTTTATATTTTCTTATCTTTTAAACCTTCCTTGGACTTCCAATATTCATTCAAAACCACAACTAGCCAAATCGGTTTAGCCGTTCTCGAGTTTTAGCGAGACTAACGAACAGCAATTGATTTTTATATAATATATATAGATAAATAGATAGATTGGCATGGCTTCACTGCCTTTGTTCCGCTGACTGACTGCACTAGCGGAAGAGTTCTCCTCCACTCGAGAGCGATTGGATCGTCTTTGCTGAAGGCTTTGTCCAGCAGTGGTCAACTTTCAGCTTGAGTCATGAGTGTAGCTGTGAAAACCTAAGAACACATTATCACTGGTGGTAGAGCTCCAGTGACGGAGCTCGCGGGCGTAGGCACCACCGTATTACTTAATATACTTGCCGCTAAATGGTAGTGTTCTGGTCAGGTGGTAATGTACGGCCCTGTTATTTCCGGCACAGAGGCATTACACCTTAGGCCTCAGGAGTGGTAACGCATCTGCATTTTGACCTCTGGTCTTTGTGTAAGTGTCTATAGGCTGCAGTCATCACTTAACATCAACGTGAACTGCAGGCTTGTATGCCACTACCATAACATAAAAAAAAATCTGAAAACTTGTTGACAGTGCGGGACATATCGTATGGTCTTGTCATGGAAACATTTTACATAAAATTGTTTTTAGTGGGATATTACTTACAGCACTCATTGCAGAAATGAACAGCAATGTTTTCTTTCTTCCAAACTTATCACCTAAATACGCGTTGAGGAAGTCACCTGGCACGCAGACCAGGTAGGCTACAGCTGCCATCCATGAGACCTGGAAACAAACACGTTCACGAGTTACTTTCTTGGGAAAACTAAATATTGCCTTCAGAAAATGCATACCAAAATACCAACTGGGTGGTAGATTTTCAAATGTAGGTACTCGAGGGCTGAAGAAACTCCTCCTCCTTAGTCGTTCACTCTTGACTTGCATGATGCATCATCGCCAGCCACGACCACTCTGATCGTGGCTGACGATGATGCATTTTCTGCAGATGCTGCAGCTTTAGCGATGCGTCTCCATTAGTTGCGGTATTCAGCGTCTCGGCTGTTTTGGACTACCGATTTTGGAACTGTAGAAACTAGGCATTACCTAACCTATCTGCCGCTAAATGGTAGTATTCGGATCTATCGTGTTCCGGTTAGATGGTAATGTATGACCTCGTAATAACTATCACAGAGACATGACACCTTAGGTCTCAGGGGTGGCAACGCGTCAGCATTACGACCTCTGGTTTTTATGTAGATGTCTATAGGCTGCAGTCATCACTTAACATCAATGTGAGCTGCATGCTTGTTTGCCATCTTCCTTGCATAGAAAAAACTGCATGTTTAAAAATATAAGAAACTAAATTAATTGGACCACGAGAGAGGAAAGTACAATAACACCCCGACTCACGCTACCTCTTTTTGCGCAAATTCCGAGATACGGGGTTTTTTTTTATCAAACCGCGCGCATTGGTTTCTCCTCTCCGCTCGGTAAGTGTTCGGTTTACGAGAAGTTCGAGTAAATTACACATTTTTTTTAAACATGCTTACACTCACAGCTGCACATTAGGTGTTATGTAATTACTAGCTGTGCCCTCGCGACTTCACCCGCGTGAGAACATATGATTGTTCAGTATCTACCCGGACGAAGTCGTGGGCGCAGCTAGTATAAAGGTAGCTTAAGTTACTCCTTATTACATCAGCTATCTGCCAGTGAAAGTCCCGTCAAAATCGATCCAGCCGTTCCCAAGATTAGCCCCGCCAAACAGACAGATAGACAAAATTTGTAAAAAATGTTGTTTTGGTATATGTACCGTGTATACATGCATATGCATTTAATAAAAAGCGGTTATTTTAATATTACAAACAGACACTCCAATTTTATACAATTGTAGATATCGATTATTATTACCTGTGTCGTTGATGCCGTTGTACACATACAACACATACACAAACACCCAAACCCGAAACAAATATCTGTAGGCCTTACAAATATTTGTTACGGTGCGGGGATCGAACCCGCGACCCTTCGAATCAAACGGTGGTTTCGCACCGCTGGACTTACCGGGTCGTCTTTGGTGGCGTTAGTCTAATATCGTGTACAAAGCAGTATTAATATGTACCAGATTTATCATTAAACGTTCTAGGTCACAATGTCATAGGAGCATACCTCGCTATCAGTCAGCGGTACACCCCTCGGCGAGTTCTCGGATTGCAGGAGCAGGGTCATCGGTGACATCCACCCTATGCTGGCGCCGTATGCGAACACCGGTAGGTTTACTGTTGACAAGGTAATCTTAATATATATAAATCTCGTGTCACAATGTTTGTCCTCAATGGACTCCTAAACCACTTAACCGATTATAATAAAATTCGCACACCATGTGCAGTTCGATCCAACTTGAGAGATAGGATAGCTTACATTACGCTATGACTAATAGGAGCAGAGCAGCGCGGGCGAAGCCGGGGCGGGCCGCTAGTCTATATTATAAAAATAAGTCGGGTTTTCCTTCCTGACGCTATAACTCCAGAACGCACCAACCGATTTCCACGGTTTTGCATTCGTTGGAAAGGTCTCGAGCTCCGTGAGGTTAATAGCAAAGAAAATTCAGGATTATAAAACGACATCCATGCGGGCGAAGCCGCGACCAACAGCTAGTAATATTATATATGTATATATCTTAACGCCGAGTCCCTCACAGGGTAGGCAGAGTGAGTGGCGCGCTAGATATCCCGGTCCTGACACACCCGTGCTTCTTTTACATTCATAATTCTCTTCATACATTCACGCCGATTCCCAAGAGTTTTGACCCCACTCTTTAGATAGTACGGTTGTAGTAATGCTTGGTAGAGGAAGGAAGTAAAATGACGGTGAACGGCTGTAGGTAGCACCGGTAATCCACACTTGAATAAATAAAATAATAAAATACGCTTACACTCACAGCCCCACAGTAGGTATAAACCTGTGTCGTGGGTGCCGTTGTACACATACAACACATACACAAACACCCAGACCCGAAACATATATCTGTAGGCCATACAAATATTTGTTCCGATGCGGGGATCGAACCCGCGACCCTTCGAATCAAACGGTGATTTCGCACCGCTGGACTAACCGGGTCGTCGTGAATGGTCCATCGGTGGAAAAAACGTGTAGTGTACACATTTAAGAAGTCACACTTCAAAAAACAATTTTTTTGTTCTTATGTACTTACGTAAGAAGATAGACTTCCGACCAGTAAAAACTGGTGGTGGAGATCCAGTGACGAAGATCGCGGGCGTAGGCACCACCGCATACCTAATATACTTGCCGCTAAATGGTAGTGTTCAGCACTATCGTATTCCAGTCAGGTGGTTATGTACGGCCCTGTAATTTCCAGCACAGAGGCATAATTAACGCATCTGCATTTTGACCTTGGTGTTTGTGTGTGTGTCTATAGGCTGCAGTCATCACTTAACATCAATATGAACTGCATGCTTGTTTACCACTTCCATTACATAAAAAAAACAGAAATAAAACAAAACGACAAAAAAAGTTTCGCGACTAATTTCAGACTGTTGCTTTTATCTGTATAGCAACTAACTTCAGACTGTCGCTTTTAGCTGTCAGTGTGCGCGCGCATCGCAGGAAGTCACTCTCATATTTTTTATCCAGCGCCAGAGGAAGTGTAGGGTTTCCAGGGTTTCTTCTTAATTGTGGTAATTATAATTAAATGCAGGTTTCTTCCTTTACAATTTTAATTTGTACGAACAAAGTACGGACAGCGAGAGTGACGAGCACAAATCGACATTCACTCGTAGTCATTCATAAACGCCTGTTAATAAAATGCTGCAATAAGGCTGGACATAAAAATAATTAAAACTACAGGCGCTCCAACATGCCCCCGGGCGTTGAAAGACTTTCTTTCAACAAGAGGATGATACAGGTAACGGGCATATCCTGTTAAACGATCTACGGATGGTGCCCGCAGATGTCCGGATGTCGGCCACACGAACAATCCCGTCAGCTCCAGGGTGAACTCCAATGACTCTACCCAGTCTCCACTTCAAGGGTGGAAGGTCATCTTCCTTCACAACCACCAATGAGTTTAATTTTAACCCATCTTTGCAGGAACGCCATTTGACTCTTTGCTGCAGTTCGGAAACGAACTCTTTACTCCATCTTTCCCAAAAATGCTGGCGTAGCCTTTCGATACGTTGAAACCGGGTTAGATGAGAAGTAGAATGATCCTTGTAGTTTGGCTGTGGCAAAGACGTAAGTGAGCGCCCAATCAAAAAGTGTCCGGGAGTCAAGGGTGTACAGTCCGCTGGATCCGATGACAGTGGCGATAGTGGTCGGGAGTTCAAAACTGCTTCGATTTGCGTTAGTGCGGTGTAAAGTTCTTCGTAGGTTAAGTTACATTGTCCCAACACTCGTCGCAAATGAAATTTGGTTGACTTCACGCCGGCCTCCCAAAGTCCGCCAAAATGAGGTGAGTAAGCTGGTATAAAATGGAAATTTATGCGTTCATTAGCAATACTTTCGCCTAAAGAATTACTATGCGTCTTTAAAAATTTAGATAGGTCGTTGTACGCACCAACAAATGAAGTACCATTGTCAGAATAAATATCATTGGGCATCCCCCTACGCGACACGAACCTCTTTAACGCTGCTAAATAATTGTTACTCGTCAAATCTCCTACCAGCTCTAAATGAACGGCTTTCGTAACAAAACAAATAAAAATAGCTATGTAAACTTTCACAATTCTGCAACCTCGACCTTGACGGCTTGCGCTCATAATGGGACCTGCGTAATCAACTCCTACGTTTTGAAACGCGTAACCATCTGAAACAAGACGCTGCCGCGGTAAATTTCCCATCAAAGGAGTTATAATTTTACCTGATATGCGACTACATCGCACACACTTATGATAGGTAGCTTTAGCTAGATTTCTACCACCTATAGGCCAATAATTATCTCTGATAGAAGCTAAAAGTAACTGCGGACCTGCATGCATTAATTTCTTATGCTCATAATTAAAAAGCAACTTAGTGAACTCATGAGTGGACTGTAAAATAATTGGATGCTTTTTAGCATAAGAAAAATCCGAATGATCAAGTCGGCCTCCAACGCGCATTATTCGATTATCATCAATAAAAATATTAAATTTATGTAATGAACTCTTTTTAGGAATACTGTTTTTATTTATAAGTAATTTATATTCTGAAAACGAATCTTCTTGACACTTTGAAATGATTAAATTTAATGAATTATTTAATTCTTCATTTGAAAGAAAAACTGTTACTACAGGTTTCTTTTTACAGGCTTTAACAAATCGCATAACATATGCTACCGAACGGATTAAACGTAACAAATTTGAAAAACGACTAAAATCTATAAAACTCTTGTGATTCTGATTATCAACAACATTTAATGAGATCTCAGGTTTAGTTTCTGGTAGTGATGCTACCTTATGCATGGATTGAGAAGGCCATTGCGACTGGTCTAGTTTTAAAAACCCAGGTCCGGACCACCATAAGTGTGAATCACGCAGTGAACTAATATCCAAACCGCGAGATATTAGATCTGCAGGGTTCTTATCGGTTGGGACGTGTTTCCACGTAGCGTTACCCGCCTTTTCTAGAATTTCAGCTACGCGGTTGCGTACAAATGGCTGAAGTCTAGAAGGCAACATCTGTAACCATCCCAAAACTATGGTTGAATCTGTCCAGAAATAAACCTGGTTGATTTTAAGTCGCAGTGAGCTACTAACTTTCTCTTGTAGTCGAGCTGCCAACAAAACACCACACAACTCCAGTCTTGGTATAGTCGTGGGCTTGATAGGGGCTACTCGGCTTTTTGCAATCAATAACCGGACCATGACTTCCCTTCGGTTGTTGATACTCCAAACGTACACACAAGCACCATATGCGCTTTCAGATGCATCTGAAAATATATGCAAATCTATCATGGTGTACGAATCACAAAGAACTAATCTAGGACAACGCAAATATTTTAATAATGACAACGTTTTAGTAATGTCACTCCAACGCTTACTAATTTCTGGCGATAAGGGCTCATCCCACGATAATTTATCTAACCAGAGTTTTTGGAGTAACATTTTCATTTTAATAACAGCTGGCGCTAACTGACCCAAAGGGTCAAAGATCTGTGCAATTAGTGACAGTAAATTACGCTTGGTATTGCCATTTGGAATAACATCACTTATTGGAAAGCAGAGTTCATCAGAATCTGCATGCCAGCCAAGACCTAACAACTTGCTGGGCTCATGAGATCCAATATTTAAATCAAGTGACATTTTAGCAGTTTCAGATATCACCTGAAACGCATTTGATTTCCATTTTCTTAATGGCATACCAGCTGATGCTAGTGCATCGGTAACATCCTTACGTATAGTTTGTAAGGTAATCAAATCATCACAACCTGTTAGTAAATCGTCGACAAAAAAGTCGTGCATAATAATTTGACCAATAAGATTATTTTTACATTCTAGACCTATCTACTTAAGACATCGCGTGGCAAGGTATGTAGCACTGGCTGTTCCATAGGTAACCGTGTTCAACTGGTAATGCTTAACCGGTTCATTAACATTGTCACGCCAGAGTATCTTCTGCAAATGCCTATCTAACGGATGGACCAATATCTGTCTATACATTTTCTCCACATCCGCAGACAAAATGTATTTATGTTGTCTGAATCGGAGAAGTATAGACAGCAAATCGTCCTGAACCGTAGGACCTACCATTTGTATGTTATTTAAAGAGACCCCTGATGTTGTAAGTGCACTTGCATTGTACACTACACGAAGCTTCGTGGTGGTACTACTCTCACGAAGTACTCCGTGATGTGGAATAAAATATGAATTATGATCTTGCCTCTTCACATCGCGATGTTCAATTTCAGACATATGACCTAAAGCCTGATACTCCGACATAAAATCGTAGTACATTTTACTTAATTCAGGCTTGGCCTTTAGCCTACGTTCCAATGATAACAAGCACTGCGAAGCCCGTTGAAAAGAATTTCCTAAAACATCAGGATTCTGTTTCAATGGAATGCGAACAGAAAAACGGCCATCATTGCAACGTGAAGTGTTATTAATAAAATGTTGTTCACACATTTTTTCTTCCGGTGAATAACAAGATAACTTAGAATTTATCTCCTCTAACTGCCAAAAGCGAGTTAAATCGTTTCGAATATTTTCTATAATATTATTAACAGTATTACCAGAAATAACCTTTGTAAAATTACACTTGATATCATTCGATATCTCTGCACTATTGTGATTTAATATAGGACCCGATACAATCCAACCTAATCGTGTCTCATATAGTACAGGTGTGCCATAACCTGGCTTTATTTTCTGTGACCCTAATAAATCCCAGAAAAGATCAGCACCCAATAAAATATCGATATCACCGGGCTTATAAAACGTAGGGTCAGCTAAACAAATATTAGACGGTATCTTAAAATCAGATAGATTAATTTCACGACTCGGTACATTACCAGTAATTAATGGCAAAACAAAACAATGAAGGTCCGTGCTAAAGCTATCATTTAGCGACTTAATACTAACACGGCATGTTCTGCCGACGTGAGAAATCACGTTGTTTATACCTAAAATCGATCTATCTATCTGTGTTGTTACCAGATTCAATCGTTGGCAAAGTCTTTCTGTAATAAGACATGATGTACTACCACTATCGAGTACTGCGCGAACAATATGTTCGCGATTGTTAGTATCATACAATTTAATTAAAGCGGTCGACAATAACACTTCACAGTGTTTAATATTATGTGAAAATGCAACTTTCACTGACAAGGCTACATCACTAGCGTCATGACAAGCAGAAGGCGACGGTACGCACGCCTTGTCGTTATCATAAATACCTACACTGGACGGCGAGCTACCTGTCGACTTGTGTGAAGCTACGTGAACGATTGTATTATGTTTGCGCTTGCACACTTTACAACCCGGCTTCTTACAATGATTAGCAAAATGACCGGTTTGCAAACAATTAAAACATACTTTAAAACTCGGTAATAATTTTAATCTTGCATCACTACTTAATGCGAGAAATTGCGGACAATTAATTAGTTTGTGATCCCCGTTGCATTTTACACAAGTCTTAGTTGCCGATTCTGTGCTAGAATTACGCACCGATATCAAGCTTTTTAATTTAGGGATAGATTTATTCGAACAAGAATATTCTTTATTACGACTCACTTCCAGCGTTTCAATTAAATCAGCGTGAGCGCGCAAGAACTGCATAAAAATGTCAAACGTAATTGAGCTATCTTTATCGATGCGACCTTTGGCCTCTTCCCATTCACGGTAGGTTTTTTGATCTAGCTTATAAGATATTATGTAAATTAAGAGTGTGTCCCAATGGTTAACCGGTTCGCCCAATGATTGTAATGCTCGCAGGTTTTTGTTTACAGTGTCAATTAAATGTTTTAATGAAACTGAAGACTCCTTTGTAACAGATTCAATATGAAATAAAGCAGATACGTGATTCTGTACAAGCAAGCGTTTGTTATCATACCTGTCACACAGCAGTTTCCAAGCTACAGCATAATTACTAGCCGAAAACTCAATTGATTGGATCACCACCGCGGCAGCACCCTCCAAACATGACCTCAAATAGTGAAATTTATTTATGTCATCAATTTCATCATTAGAGTGAATGAGACTTATAAAACTGTCGCGAAACTCAAGATAATTGTGATATGAACCGCTGAATTTAGGTAAATTTATGGTAGGTAATTTAACGAGGCTACGATTATTTACATGCGAGGACCCCTTGTCACTATGTGTATCATTATTAGAAATATATTTAATTAATAGATTTTGAGCCTTAGCCAACGACTTATAATAAAGAGACTCAAAATCTGAACGCTCAGAGTACTGTCCGTCAGCATTATCTAAGCATTCTAAAGCTAACTGGGTATCATCATATTGTTCGTACAACGATTCCATCTTACCAACACGCAATTGTAATTCTGTAGCATCTTGATTAGTTATTGTCTTTTCACACAGGGCTTCAATATAATTCGTGAAAATTGTCAAACGGCCTTTGTAACTCGCTCGTTTTTTAATTAAATCCTTCTCACGGTCAGCCATTTGGGAGTCGGTAAGTGAAATCAACCTGGAATTGATAAAATATAACAATTTTATTACGGGAAAACAATACGTAACAAACCTAATTTTAATTAACTATTGACGTTAACAACTGTCTTAAACTTAATTACAAGTAGGTACACAACAGATTAGGAATACTAATTAATTATATATAAATACAAAATTTACCAACCTTTTATGCCGAAAATTACGCTAATTTATACTTAATACCGAATACCTGATCGAGTGCTGGGTAAAATAATGTTAACTTTAACACCGGCTTCTAACCTCAACACGCAAATCACTTCTTTTTAATTTCAATATCGCCAATTTTTTCCCTTTTGAATCAAATCCGGCTGCGATCCAGGACCATGTAGGGTTTCCAGGGTTTCTTCTTAATTGTGGTAATTATAATTAAATGCAGGTTTCTTCCTTTACAATTTTAATTTGTACGAACAAAGTACGGACAGCGAGAGTGACGAGCACAAATCGACATTCACTCGTAGTCATTCATAAACGCCTGTTAATAAAATGCTGCAATAAGGCTGGACATAAAAATAATTAAAACTACAGGCGCTCCAACAGGAAGTATAACTTCCAAAAAACTTTCAATCTAATCCAACTCCGCCGAGTAGCATTCGGGAAGCTATAGCTCTAGGAGAGCAATACGGAGGAATTCGACGTCTAAATAGACGTCACTACCTTATAACACGAATTATTAGCTTAACATAAAAAATACATAACAAACGGTCACAAACAGTTAAACGTGTCTTCTATAAGTCCAAACTGCTTGAGGAAAATCAGAAAGCTGATTCTTGTTGATATTTTTAACGTTTATATCACGTTCCGCCGCGGTAGTCATAGAAACATAGACTACAAAGGAGATGTTGCAAAAATGTATGGACCTCCGGCCATGTATTGTACACAATATAATTAAACAGGCAAAATCAATATAAAAACGTTTTTTACTGCATATTTTCACTTATTTAGCTTTGTTTGCAGTTACAAAACATTATTTGCAGTTAGAATTGCAACTCAAAACTATAGCACTTGGAGAAAAAAGTAATATTTTCTAAATACTATCGAAATCAATTGATCCCAAGTGTCGGCTGTATCGCCGCCATGTTTAACATAGTTGAAAATGATAAAATCGTTTGAATGAAATGTGGTTGTAACTCTAAAATATATTGTTGAATAAATTAATTGTATTTTTTTCGGATTTTTCTTCAATTTACCCATTTTTTGAGGACGTGTACAAACCAGAGCCGAGCTCGCAACATCTCCTTTGAATAATGACAGTAAGTGTATCGCTGTTTCCTCAAAAATCGATCTAAAAACCACTGTGGCAACAACCGTCAAAGCATTAGGGTTGCATAGAGAGCAGTCTCACTTATAAGTTAGATAGTAATGTAGGGCTCCGTAACAGAGAGGATGTAAAGTGAACCCAATCAAAGCTCCCATCCAAAATTCTGACGATTTGGATGCGAGTCAAGCTCGTGGCGGAAGCCCTAAGGGTTCGGCCCTTTATGAAAATCTTAGATCAAGGTATCTCTTATATCTTAATCTGACGCGCTGGAGTAAATAAAAATAATCTCCCCACAATTTTTTTATTTCGCACTCGGTCAATTATTTTCATTTTAACTTATTAAGTTCTTATAAAAATCTTAAGCAAACTATTTTAAAATGTATACAAATAAATAAAATTGGAGTGTCTGTTTGTAATATTAAAATAACCGCTTTTTACTAAAAGCATATGTATATGTATTCCCGGTACATATACCAAAACAACGTTTTTTCCATTTTTGTGTGTCTGTCTGTTTGGCGGGGCTAATCTTGGGAACGGCTCAACCGATTTTGATGGGACTTTCACTGGCAGATAGCTGATGTGATAAGGATTAACTTAGGTTTCTTTTATCTCCATACATCCATACATACATACATACATACCTACATACAAATAAGTAGAATTGGAGTGTATCCGACTTTGACAGGACTTCCACGGGTAGGTAGCTGATGTAATAAGGAGTAACATAGGCTACTTTTATCTCCATACATACATACATACATACCCACATACAAATCAATAGAATTTGAGTGTCTCCGATTTTGACGGCATTTTTACTGGCAAGCTGATGTAATGAGGAGTAACTTAGGCTACTTTTATACCAGCTGCGCCCACGACTTCGTCCGGGTAGATACTGAACAATCATATTTTTTTTCACGTGGACTAAGTCGCGGGCACAGCTAGTTAATAAATAAATAAAGCGGCTATGTAACAAAAAAAAAATACATCCACAACATCCACACATAGTAGGGACTATTAAAAGTGGGTCATTAATCATGTCAATGTGTCACGAGGCGAGGCACTATAATATATTCGTGACGTTCATAATTTCAATCAATTTCGCATGTACCTAACGAAATCATATTATTAGAGAAGAACCTGAATGAAGAATTATGCGTCGCTCCACACGTATTAAAACAAGTTTTTAATATCAAACAATATTGTTAACAAAAAATACCTCAATAAGATGTGCGTCACACAAAAGGCATTTATAAGTTTGTTTGTCTATAGTTCATAAATCATCATAATTTCAGCCAAAAGACGTCCACAGCTGGACAATAGCTTTCCCCAAATATTGCCACAACGAACGGTCCTGGGCCGCCCTCATTCACCGATTGCCCGCAACCTTCACCGTCGGTCCACCTCGTGGAGGGCGTCCCGCCCTAGTAGTAGATATATATTCCCTACCTAGTAGATATATATTCTCTAGATCAGTAATTCCCAAAGTGGTCCATATAGACCCCCTGGGGTCTATGGGAGACTCGATGGGGTATACGTATATGCGTAAATATAAATGGGATATAGGTATGGGAAAGTGATATAAATTTTAGCAAGTGGGTCTACCGAAACCAGAAAAAAATTGAAAGGGGTCTACAAGAAAAATAGTTTGGGAACCTCTGCTCTAAATTATAAATATGAATGATGCAAAAAACCCCATTCATTGTAGCACCACAGTTCCAGGGCATTCCGCTCGCCGTTGATAAGAGTATCGGTATCCTGGGCGTTGACATATCGAACGAAGTGCAATTCGGGAGTCACATTGAGTGTAAGACCAAGTTGGCGTCCAAAAAGTTGGGGGTGCTTAACAAAGCGAGGCAGTATTTCACATCGGGGCAGCTACTACAGCTTTATAAGGCCCAAGTGCGGCCCCATCTGGAATACTGCTCTCATTTGTGGGCGGGAGCCCCCAAATACCAGCTTGGTCCACTTGCCTCCCTACATAAACGCGCCGTTCGTATTGTTAACGATCCAGGACTTACTGACAGGCGAACATCTGAGCCTGCGCAGAGACATTGGGAGTCTGTGCGTGTTGTACCGTCTCTACAATGGTGAGTGCTGTGCTGAACTGTTTGACATGGTTCCACCGTCTCTTTTCCTACACCGTACTACCCGCCGAAGAGAGAAGTTCCACCCACACCGATTGGACCCCTGGCAGTGCTCAACGGTGCAGTTTTCACGATCGTTCCTGCCCAGAACGTGTAAATTGTGGAACAAACTTCCCTCTGAGGTGTTCCCTAGGTGCTACAATATGGGGTTCTTCAAAAATGGCGTCAAAAGAGTCCTTCAGGGCTGGCAGCGCGTTGGCAAATGTTGTTGGAATGGTGTTGCAAATGTTCATAGGCGACGGTGACCACTTTCCATCACGTGGCCCGTTTGCTTGTCTGTCAACCTTCAGACATAAAAAAAACATATTTGTATGTAGATGCGTAGAACTAGACAATTGCTATTCCTGTAGCTGATTATATTTCTCTAGAGGCTTATTCTAGGTCAATTAACATCTAACCGGAATACGGTATCGCTAAACACTATAAAATGTATGTAAATAAGTAAGTAAATGTGATAGGGCGTACTACCTCAAGTATCTGGTTCAATTTGGGATTTTTCCACTTTCTGGAAGTTTCCCAGTATTACGAAGTTTGGTTATGTTAAGATGTCAACAAACTCGCTATGTTACATGGTCAGGGTTAGAGCGTAACCGGCGAATCGTGGGTGTTCGCATGTATGCATCAATGCATACCTACATTTGCATCTGTCTACCTCATACTTTGTATATATACCAAGATATAGGTATTTTACTAACTGCCTCAGTAGCGTAGTGGTAGCAGGCCACTACTATTACGCTGGAGGTCCTGGGTTCGATTCCCGGGTCGGGGGATATTAGAGATAACGGTCTAAAATCCTTTATCTCTGCTTCTATTGGGATTTTTCCATTTTCTGGAAGTTTCCCAGTACCCCGGAGTTTGGTAATGTGCCCGGAGATGGCAACAGGTTCGCCACCTGTTACATGGGCCAAAACGTAACCGGCGAGTCGTGGGTGTTTGCATGTATGATTAAATGCATGCATTTACCTCTGCCTACCCCTTCGGGGATTACAGGCGTGAAGTTACGTATAGGTATTTTATGTTTGTTTAGCACTTCATGGTATAAAACGTCGAAGATACGCTAAACGTAACACAAGTAGGTAAATCAAATTATGTCATTAAACCGTAATATAGCGATAATGTGTTAATTAGTATAGACAACTTGGCAGGTAATGTCTGGGAACTCTCCGCTTATCCAAAATAAATCAAATATAGCTTTAATTACCATCGCATAAGACGCCCGTGTGATCAAGTCGCCGCATACGCCGCGTGTGTAAAAATTTAAGATGATTTTTATTAATAACATCTTAGGTCGAATAAAATTTGTGATTGGATAACGCCTGTTCTTCGAAATCAATACAATAATTAGTTCGCAGAAAAGTTTGCAAACAGGAAAATAATGATATGTAAAAAAACAGATGATCGAACACGTGCCAATATTTCTTTTTGAATTATTTATATTTTAAATAAACTATCTTAAAATAAATAAATAAATAAAGCAGTTTTGCATCAAAAAAATCCACATCGCCGTCGTACTGCGGCAAAGTTCCCAGAAGGCTGGCAGCATAACTGCTTTATTTATTTTAAGATAGTTTATTTAAGGATTTTTTTTTTAATTTTTATAATGAATTGTGTCTCTTTATATTTTTATTTCATTAAGAAAAAAAAAACAACGGGTTGCACTCCGGAAGCGCCGGCAGAAGTAAAAACTTGAACTTAGAGCATTTTGCAAGAAAACAAACTTAAACACAATGTCAAAAATACGCTGGGGAAACTATGTTAGGATCCCACTGCAGAATCATTTCGTTTATCCAGATATGCTGCAACCCTAATTTTTACGCAACTTTATATCTAGAGAATATAATATATCCGCTAGGTTGCCTATCAAAATTTGGCCGCAAGTATATTTAATTAAATTATTTTACCTTCAACAGCCAGCAACTCTTATCTGCGGCCGATTTAATTTGGCTCCCGTACACCATAATAATGAGAAAAAAAAACGCTTTAATTTGATATACAAATAATACATGTACGTCATGGACGTAAAAAGTTATCAGGGCGGAACGAAAATACTTAGGGGCGGCCAATTGCGCAACGGCAGACGTGATTTTTCAGTCTTTATACATATTGCCGTAAAATGAACGATATTTTGTTAAAAAAACAAATTTAAAAAAAAAATCACAATAAATATACTTGCGGCCATTTTTTAATAGGCAACCTAGATAATAATATAATAATAATGGCAACCCATTATACGTCCCACTGCTGGGCACGAGTCTCTCCCCTTTGGGGTTTTGGGGGGAGGCCTGGAGCTTACTCCACCACGCTGCTCCAATGCGGATTGGTGGAGGTGGGTGGGTTAGTGGCCAACCCACTGTCGGATGTTTTCAAACCGCCCATAAGGCCTCCGACAAGGTTTAACGACTGCTATCCATCGATAGCAACCGGGACCGACGGCTTAACGTGCCCTCCGAAGCACGGAAACGCGCATTTAATTTTCCACTAGCGGTCACCCATCACACTACCCAACCGCGCCCGTAGTGCTTAACCGAGCAGATCGCTTACGATCTACACCAGCCGCTGGGCCATGCGCGCTTCAACCTAGATATATTATTATATTCTCAAGATTATAAATATGCGCAAAAAATAGGTTTGCAGTCCCACTGCAGAATCATTTCGTTCATCCAGATGATGAACGAAATGATTCTGCAGTGGGATCCTAATCTAAACGCATTCCGCAGTAAGTGTTTAAGTCATTATTAAATGTGACAAAAACTTTAATCTCAATCACTATTGTAGGGCAAATGAACTTTAGAAAAAAAAATACAAATTATAGAATATTACTACTTATAAAATGTTAGAATAGTACTTACTTAAAACGGCGCATATTATCTGATTAACTTTGTTTCCTTCACCAAACACACCGAGATACATTTTTCAATTAAATACACTGAACCGTGTGATATTAATCGCGAATATTAAAACTTAATATTAAATATTGAATAATTCTTTGAAATTTAATTTTAAATATTCAATATTCGCGATCATATCAATATTACGCTCCGTTCGCGCGCCATCGCGAAACTAATTTAATGATATTTTACTTGAAGAAACTACCGTTACGTCCAGAGTCGGTCTGATACGAGTGGCGTTCACAGACTAAAGTGATTTTGGCGGCTTCCCATATTTTTTGGTAACATTATGAAAACATATTAGCGTTTCGCACGGGTGCAATTCATTGTTATTGTTATACGCTTACACTCACAGTCCCACAGTAGGTATAAACCTGTGTCGTGGGTGCCGTTGTACACATACAACACATACACAAACACCCAGACCCGAAACAAATATCTGTAGGCCATACAAATATTTGTCCCGGTGCGGGGATCGAACCCGCGACCCTTCGAATCAAACGGTCATCTCACACCTCTGGACTAACCGGGTCGTCGACATTGCGACTATAAATTGAGATTTAAGCTATCCTATCTTTCAAGTTGGATCAAACAGCACAAACCGTTCGCTTCGGCTTGTGACGCATAAATAAACTATTATCAATAAAATGTTTATTTCAATTCTTAATGTTGAGTTTCTCTGGCCTAATGGTCGCAAACGCGATGGAGAAACGTGAGGTCCTAGGTTCGATCCCCAGGTCGGGAAAATCTGTTATTACTGGTTTTTTCTGTCAGATTAGGTCTCCCAGTAGTAGCTCGGAGTCTAATACCCGTGCCTCGGAGAGCACGTTGAACCGTCAGTCCTGCGCCCGATCTCTCTCCAGTCGTGTCGGATTGCCATCCCATCGAGTTATGAGAGTGAGGGAATAGAGAGTGCACCTGTTGTCTGGAGGACAAGACCGAATGTCGGTCTCGGTGGCCAATGTCACCGGAGACAAGCCAACTGCGCGCCAACACTTATATTATAGTGAATAAGTGTATGCGCAAATACAGGTGTTGCATTTATTCATTTATGAAGAATAGTAAGTTATTACATAAAACTTTATCTATTTATTGACAGACCCTGTTAGCCCAGCGGTGTGAGACAAATATTTGATTCGAAGGGTCGCGGGTTCGATCCCCGCACCGGGACAAATATTTGTACGGCCAACAGATGTTTGTTTCGGGTCTGCGTGTTTGAGAATGTGTTGTGTGTGTACAACGGCACCCACGACACAGGTTTTTACCTTGTGCGGGGCTGTGAGTGTAAGCGTATTTAATATATGTATTTGTCTAAATATTTAATAGCTCCAAACTCAGTTGTGTCCGCTATATTTATATAGGTATGACAATGTCTTTAATTGACAATGTTGATACTAGTTAAGAGCAATTGAAATGTTTGTCAAGTAAAATGATTACACTTCTGATCTCACGTGCCTTTTCTGGAAGAACTGTTAATATTAGTTATAATGCGTTAATGTTTATAACTTTTATGCCCGTTCTCACCATCGAACCCACAAACGTCCCCTTTCTAAGGGTCCCCTGAGCTAAAGAGGCCCCTAGATCTTTTCCTTACCTAAATTGGTTTTCACCAAACTAAGTGACACCAAATAAAAGGACCACCTACATACTCGTAGCTGACAGATGCGCATTCACGTCTAAACAGTTCAAATTTGGGTTATTTAAAGAGAGGGTGGCACCCCCGAATGGGTGGCACCCGGTGTGGGCCCCCATTTGGGTGCCTCCCCCCCCTAGCTACACTTGAGTGGGGTCGTTACGTCCCGACACCAGCACTCAGCATTAACACTTATTTACTTATTACTAAGTTATACCTAGAGCGTAGTATCATTATTATTCTCTGCCTAGAGGTAGGCCTGTTTACCTCGAATACCCGATGCGCTGTTCCCCAAACTATAGTCACAATATATGAATGTTACCAAGTAAATTGTGACGACCCGTTAGTCCAGCGGTGCGAAAGCACAGTTTGCTTCGAAGGGTCGCGGGTTCGATCCCCGCACCGGAAATAAATATTTGCATGGCTTACAGATATTTGTTTCGGGTCTGAGTGTTTGTGTACGAGTATGTGCTCTATGTGTACAACGACATCTACGGACACAGGTTTATATTATACTAGCGGCCCGCCCCGGCTTCGCCCGCACTGCTCTGCTCCTATTAGTCATAGCGTAATGTAAGCTATCCTATCTCTCAAGTTGGATCGAACTGCACATGGTGTGCGAATTTTATTATAATCGGTTAAGTGGTTTAGGAGTCCATTGAGGACAAACATTGTGACACGAGATTTATATATATTAAGAAGATAATACCTAATGTGGAGTTGTTAGTAAGCGTATTAAAAAGTAATTTAATAATCACTTCCGATCACTTTTGGAGTCCCAGTTGTCTATTGTCGAACAAAAACAATAATACAATTTATCTTAAAGCAAATATCGCCGTGAATGTGGCCTGGCCTACACACCTGTTCATATTATTTTAGCAAATGTCCATAACATCAGTATGTTGCGCTATACTAGCTGTGCCCACGACTTCGTCCGCGTAGATTCTGAACAATATAAAATAATAAAAATGGCAATCCTTGATACGTCCCACTGCTGGGCACGAGTCTCTCCCCTTCTTGGAGGGAGGCCTGGAGCTTATTCCTCCATGCTCCTCCAATAAAGGTGGTGATAAGGGTTAGTGGACAACCAGTCGGATGTTTTCAAACTACCCGACTAGGCCCCGATAAGGCCTCCGACAAGGTTTAACGACTGCTATCTATTGATAGCAACCGGGACCGACGGCTTATCGTGCCCTCCGAAGCATGGAACCGCGCATTTTATATTTTACCACTAGCGGTCACCCATCACACACCCGACCGCGCCCGTATCGCACAACTGAGTAGATCGCTTGCGATATACACCAGCCGCGGGGCCATGAGCGCTTCATGTGTCACTCTTCTTTATTTAATACTAACTGCTGTTTACTGGTGGTAGAGCTCCAGTGACGGAGCTCACGGGCGTAGGCACCACCGCATTACCTAATATACTTGCCGCTAAATGGTTCAGCACTATCTCGTGTTCCGGTCAGGTGGTAATGTACGGCCCTGTAATATTCGGCACAGAGGCATAACACCTTAGGCCTCATGAGTGGTAACGCATCTGCATTTTGACCTTGGTCATTGTGTGGGTGTTTATAGGCTGCAGTCATCACTTAACATCAACGTGAACTGTATGCTTGTTTGCTAGGTCCAATACATAAAAAAAAAAGACTGCCTCAGTAACCATGTGGTAGCAGGGCACTACTACTACGCTGGGGACCTGGGTTCGATTCCCGGGTGATCAGAAATAAAAGTGTAAAATCCTTTTTCTCTGATTCTATTGGGATTATTCCATTTTCTGGAAATTTCCCAGTACTTCGAAGTTTGGTAATGTGCCCGGAGATTGCAACAGGCTCGCCACTTATTACATGGGCCCAAACGTAACGGTGAATCGTGGGTGTTTGCATGTATGCTTGAATGCATGCATTCACTTCTGCCTACCCCTTCGGGGATTACAGGCATGAAATTACGTAGATTTAATTTTAACACCATAGTATGAAGATATCACTTGACTGCAGCTCTGCCGTTGGTAGACGTAGGTTTAGGGCGGAGTCGCCACCGTATTTCTCAGTCACTGTTATAGCACACCGCGGACACTCCGCCAAAATTCCATACAAACGCATAATTTGGTTTCTATTACACAGACATCAATCAGTGACGTGTATTTACACGCGCACCTGTGTGCGTAGCACGTACAAAATACCAACCGTCGCCTATAAGAGGGGAAGGATTTTTTTTTTATTATAATGGCATCGCTATTACGCATATTGCCAGTGTCAAGTAAAAACGATATTTCGTATTCGTCATAAGCGGCGTAATCGGTCAATTATCAGTCAGTCAGTCAGAGTCACAGTCAGTAATTCGAGTAAAGCGATGGCTACTTTACCAGAACATCTACAATGAAGTTTTAGAGGCAACGTGAAAAGCCGCGTTTTCGCACTGTTATTATATTTCGCTATACACGGGCACTGTAATAAACTTATATTAAACAAAATGCCACCAACTTTATTTAATATAACTCAAAAATACACGAAGGAAACGAAATAAAATAAGAGCACCACACGCCTCTTTCAAGGTTCCCGCCAAAAAAACTCGGGGAAGGGGTTGTGTGATGCGGGGAAATCGAAGAAGTGTCCATTCTATACGCAGTATCTATTACATGGTTGGGGAAAAAGTTTCTTCGCATTTTTTAAGATAATTCAAAACATCTTTTAATATATATATCATATTTAAATTTAACTAAAGTATGTATGTACCATTTTGTTCGATAACCTTTTGCCATCTTGTAGGTAGGGACATGATCCCATTGCTATAAAAATTTTGGGACTTCTCATCAAAATACCACGACAAGTGGATTTGGCAGTCCTCTCGCCTCTCTTCAGAATCGATAGTCCTGCCTGGTGGTAATAGCTCATAATGAATAATGCCCTTCCAATCCCACCACACAAAACCAGCCAGATACAAATACTACAGCCAAAGAGATTTTATTACAAGTTCATACATACTATAATGCGAAAAGACTTTTTCCCCAACCTATTATTATCTGACCATAGTGTTCGGTGCTGTCGTGTTCAGGTTTGGTTACCATCTCACGGGGACACGATAGTGGTAGTGTTGGCACCAATGTGTTGGCACCAAATGGTAGTGTTCAGCACAATGCTCAACACTACCATTTGGTGGCATATAAATCAGGTAACGCGGTGGCACCTACGCTCTCCAGCTCTTGCACTGGAACTCTACCACGCAACGCATCTGCATTTTGCCCACTGGTTTTTGTGTGTACCTATAGGCTGCAGTCGTCACTTAACATCCATGTGAAATGTATGGTTGATTGAATTGCTTCATTAAACAAAGTTGGCTGAATAGTTTAAAAGCAAATTGTCTGTGACAGACGGACATGCAGACACACGAGTATCCTGTATGGGATTTCCCGTATTTATTTGGTTTAGGGAATCCTCAACATAACTTATAATTGACGAAAACCCTTGATCGTGTAGAGGCCGCTTAATTTCACACCCATAAGTGCGGCCTCTATTCTTCAGAACATACTGTGCCAGAGTTAATTAAAAAAAAAGATGACAAATCCTTCAATATCATGTGAGGTGTCACATGCTTCGTATTTTTTAATCAAAGTTATAATTTTAGAGACGAAATGTTTATTATTCGTTTATAATATTTACACAGAAAATTTAAATATAATGTTACTAAAATCCATTTGTCAACAGATCAGGTAATTCATTTGCTCCATCCGGTAATTTCAGAAAGCTCTGCAAATAATGACGACCACATTGTTAGAGCAATTTCAGATTAACTTAACTTCACGCCTGTAATCCCAGAAGGGGTAGGCAGAGGTAAATGCATGCATTTAAGCATACATGCAAACACCCACGATTCGCCGGTTACATTTTTTGCCCATGTAACAGGTGGCGAGCCTGCTGCCATCTCCGGGCACATTACCAAACTCCGAGGTACTGGGAAACTTCCAGAAAATAGAAACATTCCAATAGAACCAGAGATAAAGGATTTTAAACCGTTATCTCTGATAGCCCCGACCCGAGAATCGAACCCAGGACCTCCAGCACAGTAGTAGTGGCCTGCTACCACTAGGCTACTGAGGCAGTTAACGTTTTATTTTAATCGCTTTTACTGGTGGTAGAGCTCTAGTGACGGAGCTCGCGGACGTAGGCACCACCGCATTACCTCTAACTTTAAGCCTCAGGGGTGGCAACGCATCTGCACTTTGACCTCTGGTTTTTGTGTAGGCGTCTATAGGCTGCAGTCATCACTTAACATCAATGTGAGCTGCAAGCTTGTTTGTCACTTCCGTTACATAAAGAAAAAAAAATATCGACATTACTATTCACCTAAACGCATTATAATTAAACGCATCCTATTAGCACCAAGATAGACCTTGGCCTTTTAGCTTGCAAAATTAATGCAGATTCCGAATATATTTTCGTTGCGTGTCAACTGCATAATTAAACAACCTACATAGAAATAATAGTCCAGACTCATTTATAAATCAGCGCCTACTCTAAAATCTCTTAACAAAGGGGCTGTTTTTTTTCACAAATCTGAGTTGTTATGCCTCTGTGAGAGAAATAACTGCGCATAAGGCGAGGTTAGTCGACGCGAAAAGTTTCTTGCGGCCGCCGTTCAATAGCCGCGTTTTGGCCAGGTACCTACTTGTTTTCATTCATAGCATACATGGTTTCCTGGAAAATCCCAACTGTCACCAACCAGAGAATGAAATCTCGAAGGCTTAGCAGAAGCTGCTACCATACAAGCAATAAAAGTTAATGATCATGATTTTCATGTTCAAACAAAATGTAATAAGATCATTATCTATTACAACGTACCCTCACTATCCACATATTGACTTTTAACGACAGTTAGTCGTATCCACCTTTTATTGAAGTTGAAATTTATGATTTAAGACTTAAATAAATACGTATAAATTTATTTCCAGTGTATGGCGTTGATATGGATGTTTATCTACATTGTTTTATTGGGTTTGTATAATTATGTAAATCGTCATAATTTTAAGCCACTTTTTTATTGGTTGGAGACGAGAGGAAGCTTTAGGAGTCAAAGACCTCGAGGACGTTGCTAGGCACCACCCTAGTGCAAATATTTAACTCGTACAGCAGATTGTAATGTACAGCCCTGTAATATCCGGCACAGAGGCATAACACCTTAGACTTCAGGAGTGGTAACGCATCTGCATTTCGACCTTGGTCTTTGTGTGGGTGTCTATAGGCTGCAGTTATCATGTGAACGATGAGAAAAGTTCCACCCTTACCGACTGGACATCTGGCAGTGCTTAACGGTGCAGTTTTCTCATTCGTTTCTGCCCAGAACGTGGGAATTGAGGAACGAATTCCTCTGAAGTGTTCACTTGGTGCTACAATGTGGGGTTCTTCAAAAATTCCGTCAAAAGAGTCCTTCAGGGCTGGCAGCGCGTTGGCGACTCTCCTGGTGTTGCAAATGTTCATAGGCGACGGTGACCACCTTCCACCAGGTGGCCCGTCTGCTTGTCTGTCAACTCAATGACATTAAAAATATATACATAAAAATCATTGCCACAATTCGTTATACACCGCAGATCTTTGCGCAAGATCTGCGGTGTATCACTCACCGATCGCGTTCGTAATGAAGATGTAAGGAAGAGACCTTGTATGAATGATAGTATCGGTGTAAAAATGAAAAAAGGCATGCTCCGATGGTTCGGGCATATAGAAAGAATGTCGAATGCGCGAATGACTAAACAGATATACAATGCGAATGTGGATGGTTGCAGAGGCCCAGGAAGACCAAGGCTGACTTACCATGACCAAATAGGTCGAGTTCTGTCTGATGGTGGGGTCAAAAGTCTTAGGAATCGGCGTGCATGTATGAAGAGAATGATGAAGGTAGACGAGGCACGAGAGGTTTGTCAGAACCGGGATGTCTGGCGCTCTACACTCTCTGCCTACCCCGTTAGGGACCTGGCGTGAAGATACATAACATATTCGTTATAATTTTACAACTCAAGAACGCTCATCCACGGCTCACCTATCCAAACCAAATGTTTAGGCTTCATTTATCACATTTTTTTTTTTAATTTGTTAAAAGAATGTGATAAATGAAGAACCGCTCTACCTATTTTTCGCAAACTTCACATAAACCATTTACTAAATAGTCCGAACAAAGCCTAAACATTTGGTTTGGATAGGTGAGCCGTTGATGAGTATATGCAATAAATGATTAATCATTTTGTAAATGGATAGGCTCTATTTTATTATGATTGCAGTAATGTAGGTAGCATTGCATCCGTGTGCAGCCGGGGTGGGCAGCTAGTATAAAATAATAACAAATATTTAATATCTCTAATAACGGTACCAAGTTCGCCCCGTCATTTACTTTAAAATATTCGTAGGTATGGATGTTTTTTTTCTACTCCGTTAATTGTCAATGACGTTGCATATGTGCCCGATGAATGACTAGACTCGTGCGTTAGACGTGTTACAAAAAAAAAAGAAAACTCATGAATCGTGGGTGTGGCATGCTATATTTACGTATACACACACCTCTGCCAAACATTTGAGTAAAAATAATACGTGTAGGGTGGTCACTATGTCACACCGCGGACACTCCGCCAAATTTCCATACAAACGCTTAATTTGGTCTCTTTTACACAGACATCAATCAGTGACGTGTATTTACACGTGCACCTGTGTGCGTAACACGTTGAGAATACCAATCGTCGCCCACAAGAGGGGAGGAGGTTGGGTGAGGCGGGGAAATCGGGCGAGACGTCGAAGTGTCCATTCTATACGTAGTATTGTTACATATTCTCTGACTATGTGTCCAACATAGTGACCACCCAGTACCATTTGGTGGCAGATAGATTAGGTTATCTCGCGTCGGGACTAGACTAGACTACTGGAAGATAATTCTTCCATAAAGCAGTCAATCAACCGAATAATGGCAGTCAAACTATTCTGATGGGGTGGAAGTGATTTCTTTTTAGGTAATTGAAATGGCAAACATGCATGCAGTTCACATTGATGTTAAGTGATGACTGTAGCCTATGGACACTTACACAAAGACCGAGGTCAAAATGCAGATGCGTTACCACCCCTAAGCCTAAGGCCTAAGTTTTGGAAAAGAATTTTATTTACTTATTTTTTCAATAAAATATCGCATATTTCATGGTATTAGAGACATTTTCAGAGTCCATATACAATGCATTTTTTTTTCTCATTACTGTGATAAAGGGGAGCCAAATTAAATCGGCCGCAAATAAGAGTTGCGAGCTGTTAAAGCTAAAATAATTTAATTAAAAATACTTACGGCCAAAGGTGATGTTGCAAAAATGTATGGACCTCCGGCCATGTATTGTACACAATATCATTAACAGGCAAAATCAATATAAAAACGTTTTTTACTGCACATATTTTCACTTACTTAGCTTTGTTTGCAGTTACAAAACATTATTTGCAGTTAGAATTGCAACTCAAAACCAACATGGCGAATATGGCGGGCGATGTCATTTTGACAAATTCCACTAATAATCGATACTAATCGATTTCCAATTTAAAGAAATTCATCGGAACTTCTTTAAATTGATCGATTTGATGCATCGTTTTTTTGTTAATATGTGATGCACTAGTAAGATACAGATAGCATTAGTTTTGTTTTATCTACATAGGTACTATCCTAAGCGTCGGCTGTATCGCCGCCATGTTGAACATGGTTGAAAATGATAAAATCGTTTGAATTAAATGTGGTTGTAACTCTAAAATATATTCTTACATAAATTTATTTTATTTTTTTCGGATACTTCTTTAATTTTCCCTTTTTTTGACGTAGTGTACGAACCAGAGCCGAGCTCGCAACATCTCCTTTTGATAGGCAACATAGTAGATAAATACTCTCTAGATCATAAATATGTAGATATACAAATCTGGATGAACGAAACGATACTGCAGTGGGATCCTAACCTATAAGTTTTGTAGCCATTACATTACATTACATCAATTGTTTTCAGTCGCAATATTGAAATGGAATAACGATCTAAACACGACTGCGTACCTCAAATTCAAGGAAAAGTTTCAAGAATTAGTCCAAGAAATGTCCGTGTACTTTCAACCATGTGGTTACCCGATTGAGCTGGTCACGCGGTTCTGTATTGAACACTGTAGAAAATAAAAATATAAAAGACTGACTGTGGCTGTTTAAAATAATTATGCATAAGTGTCGCCGCACACAGGCCACACGCGACAGCCACAAACGCTGCCACGAGAAGCTCAAAGCGGCTACAAAGGTAGCTGATGCGCGCGACAGCCACTTGTGGCCGGTGTCTGCTGTTTTTGGGATTGAATCTCTAATATAAATACATCTATTTATTTCAATCGACAACAAATAGACTACGTAGGTACGTCCGTTGATTTCGACTTTAACAGGTTAACTGAGGTAAGGGAGAGAGATTTTTTCACGTTTTATAATGGCCAGTAACGAGCAACGACGATTTGTAGCCTGAGACGGCCATCGGCGTCAACCATGTCCGGCAAGTCCATATAAAACTATTAGTAATATGCCAGTGGGGGCGTTTTATGGTTGTAGCCGGTGGCTCGTGTGCGTCGACCCCTTTCATAGAGAGTCAACACATTCATACGAACCGAACGTGTCGAACGAGTAGAACGAATTTCAGAAATCTGTTCATGTAATCTTAAGAGACCTCGTCTGCGTCGAATCCGAATCCGGATGACGTCATCAGATCAGCGCGGCTCATGCGGTCTTTTTTTTTAAATAAAAAATGTTTTTTTGCGGCCACATTTTGATAGGCAACCTAGTGGATTTATATTCTCTGGATCATATATATGCGTAAAAAATGGGTTTGCAGCATAAACTCGATGAACGAAATGTTTGTGTTATGGGATCTTAAACTAAGAGATTTTATAAAGATAAATAAAAACAAATTACTTCGGGTGGCACTTGAACCCACGACCTGTGAGATCTTTAGTCCGGCCGCTCCGCAACTGATCGAAGTCCACCAAGGGTTCCATTTTATTTTCCGTTTTTTTTATTTTATTTCACTCGCAAATTTTCATATTAAAGCAAAAATCCAGTAAATTAAAAACGAAAAAACATTTTTTTTATTAATTTTTTAATTTGTTATTATACAGATTACCGTATACAGAGTATTATGTTTTGATCTATGGAAATTAGATATAAAACATCAAAATGTGTTTATTATAACTAATAATTTTAATATAAAACAGCAAGAAAAACGTTACTGCATTTATAAAGAGAAATGTTTAGTAGATAATGAGCAAAACTTGTTATTATACATTTTTTAAAATTTTACTTAAATAGGTATCATATTTAAAATTTATAAATGCACTCGATATATTTTTTTAAAAACAAACAGTATTTAAAAAAAAAATCAATATTTGTGAAGACTAAGACAAAATAAATAACATTTTAAGTATACTTCACACCATCAATTTTTAAGTTCTCCAAATCAAATCAAAATTCACTACTTCAAAAATGGATGGTGGAAATAGCAAAATATAAAAATACTAACTTTATTTACACATCACTTAATAAACGATTAATAAATAGAATAAATAAACAGTCGGAAACTTATCAAATTTAATTCTAAATCACTTACGGCCTAATACTGAAACGTCACTTGTAAACCTAAGTGGGACATAAGTCTTTTGTCTCTAGAAAACACGTGCAAACGACAGAGATAGCTTATATTTGAGGTTGCTTAAGTGACGTTTGAATATCCGACCATTACCTATAGCTAATGCCGGCTCCACACGTTGGCCCGAACATTGGCCAATGCTACACGTCCAACATGTGGATTTAGAAAATAGCACTGGCCCCAAGTTGGGGCGAGCGATGCGCGTTGTTGATTGGCCGCTTGTCAGCAGCCAACGTTAGGGCCAACGTGTGGATCCGGCGTAAGAGTAGAGTAATATTTTCATCCAACTGGCAGTGAAAGAGGCAGCATGTTTACTCGTTGTCGATTTCAGTCGTTGATAATTAAATAAATTGTTATACAGCGTCAGTCTTTACCATTGTACCCTGAAGGGAAAGTGTAAGGAATCATTAAAAATAATCTAAATTATGGAGTTTTGAAATTTTACTCAAAGGAAACATACGAGCCAGGTGGTCCAGCGGTGTCTGACGACCGTTTGGAGCTAGGTTTTGATCCAAATTGGATTGGGACAAATATTTGTATGGCCTACAGATATTTGTTTCGGCTCTGGATGTTTATGTATGTGATCTGTGTGAACAACGGCACGCACGACACAGGTTTATTCTCTTGTGGGGCTGTGTGTAAGCGTATTTGAATTATTTAATTATTTTGTCATAATAAATAACTTTAAATTACAATAATTATTTTAAAGATTTATTTTATTTTTCTTCATGAAATTACTATTAATTTTAAATGCTTCCCATTTTTACCCCGGCGACCAATCATCTCATTTGTCCCCTTCGATTTTATGCTAGAGGGGACAACTGGGTATGTCTTCTGATAATTGTTTATTGAATATCTCCATGTCTTCTTTTGATTTCAGGTACAATGTTCGTTAAAGATATTTATTAGTTACATAAATATCTGTCAAATTAATTTAAAAACGGAACCGGCTGTTTGTTTCCGGTGGCTCCTTTATAATATAGGTACATAATAACCTCGTTGCTGTAAATAGTTTTATTTCATCGCGAAATAAAATCATCTTTAGAATAAATAATTTAAGATATGAGTACTTTCCCTTTAGATGGCAAGAGTTTGACTCAACCTGTATAGTGGGAGTAAGAAGACCGCTTCCGAAAAAAAAACTGGTAATAGAACTCATGATTCTGGATACAATGACGTAAAAAGAATAAATAAAAAAAAAAAACAAATTTTGAAAATTACTATTGTATTTTTTGTTACAACCATCATGGTTTGGCCTCGGAAGCGGTCTACTTACATCCTGTATAAGTTGGATGGAAATAATACGACTCGTTAAATGCACAGTAATTTAACTATCACTGTCTTTAGGCTGGGTTGCATTATCCTTCGTTAATTTTAACACATTTGTTAAAGTTAAGTAAAAAAAAATAGTTTTACCTATTAAAAATTGTTAAATACGTCATAACTTTAACAGCTTACCGTAACTGGTAAAACTTCGCTGGTCGGTGCGACCGCCTATCGACATTGCTATTGTCGTTGTCACAGCTGTCAAATTTTCATGTCGATTTGTAGCTCCTTTAAAAGCAGTAGTGATAATCTGATCGTTTTTCTTGTTTTCGTAGGTGAGAAGGAAGCGATAATGGTAGATATTTCGATTATTGTTATTTAGTTAAAGCAAAAATCGACATGAAAATTTGACAGTAATGACAACGACAATAGCAATTTCGGTAGGCGGTCGCACCCCAGGTTAAAGATAACCTCAATCATCTGTCAAATGATGAGGGAATTTGTCGACCCTGATAACTCTGCCACTTAACTATGCCAAAATACACTGTGCAATGCATTTTATAATCACAGCTTATGCACAATGCTCAACAATAAATATTGCACATCGAGCCTAGGAAGGAGACTTCGGCTTATTTCGGGTATGTAAAGCGTTATCTCTTTCACACCTATTTGACGTTTGTCGTCCATTTTGATCAAGTTTTGACCAATACCGGACTGTCAGTGCTTACGTAGGCAGTGTACAACAGAGATAACGCTCTACGAAGACGAGCCGATCGTCTCTATCGCAGGCTCGATGTGCAATATTAATTGTTGAGTACTGTAAATGCATAGAGCAACACCGGAGGGAGGCTTTCCCCTCTGTCAAAGTACAAGCCCAAATGGCCCTATACCTGTGAAATTGTTTCTGTATTTTGTTATAGTCAAGGTGTGAGTTTCGTAGTAATAGACGATTTTTGTAGTGTGCGTGTGTGTCGCACGCATTTCCCCCCGCAAAAAATGACAGACTGTTTTGCATCGGTAATAAATGTAACTGGTATTATTAATGTTAACAAAAACCATAACTTTAACAAATATTTTGGTGCAACTGAACCTTAGTCTTGCCAATAATAAAGGCGCGCCATATTGGTCTCCATTTTGTACCCTCAATACAATCTAAATATTTAAAAATGGAAGACAAAGATTCGTATTCTCTAAATAAGACAGTTTTAGCTTAAATTTATTTTACATATATTTTGTTTTACTTATTTAAAGAGTTGGCACTAAATAGTGTGGGGCTGATCCCATCGATATGAAAGCGAAATAGGTCGATATGACTGGTGTAACTATTTAAACTAGGGATGAGTTTGTCGATACTCGTTTATCGATATAAATAGTTCTTGGGTTCTTCGGCGATTGGCTCCGAGCATGTGCCAAGGTACTTCATTTGGACGAGACTCCTAAAAAAAAAACAAATTAAAGTTTTTTGTCCTTGTAATTTCCGGCACAGAGGCATAACCTTAGGCCTCGGGAGTGGTAAGGCATCTGCATTTTTACCTTGGTCTTTGTGTGGGTGTCTATAAGCTGCAGTCATCATTTAACATCAATGTGAACTGCATGCTTGTTTGCCACTTCCATTACATTAAAAAAGAAGTAAATAATTTCTGTTTGCTTAGTCTAGAACTGAATGTATTTAGGCAGCTCTACTTAAATAAAATATTGATTTATTCCCGAGTTATTGCGATATAGGTATTGGTAGGATTTTTTAGATACAGAAGAAAATACACATAAGAAAATTTACCAAATTGGCATTTTACTGGTGGTAGAGCTCCAGTGACGGAGCTCGCGGGCGTAGGCACCACCGCATTACCTAATATACTTGCCGCTAAATGGTAGTGTTCAGCACTATCGTGTTCCGGTCAGGTGGTAATGTACGGCCCTGTAATTTCCAGCACAGAGGCCTAACACCTTAGGCCTCAGGAGTGGTAACGCAGCTGCATTTTGACCTTGATCTTTGTGTGGGTGTTTATAGGCTGCAGTCATCACTTAACATCAACGTGAACTGCATGCTTGTTTGCCAGTTCAATTACATAAAAAAAAGACATTTCTTATAGTAAGACCAGCGCTGCTCAAAAGAACAGCTTTGTGTTGAAATGGGGACCAATTTGTTATTTGTAGAATGTCTTACTTATTTTTTATTATAGTTTTAAGTTGTTGTTGCAAATAAATTATTATTCTATTCTATAGTAGTAACGCCATACAGAATCCGGACGTGTGTTACTACTATAAGAAACCGACCAAGCACGCGCGAGTCTGGGACCGCACCGCATCGGACTTGAACAATAGGTAATAATTATGTCCGCCGGACTCCTCTCCACACGGCCAGATTTTGTTCGGAGCATACCGAATCCGCTGTCCGCACCGTACCAAATCCGGATGTGTGTAATCCACCAATTTCATTCAGACATTATCAAAAGTACCAGGTAAACATAAACACTGAGTAGCTCACCTCGACCGACAGTTCTCCATCTCTAGGAAACATTTGTTGGAGTACGTCTTGTCGTCGGTACCGCAAACTGGATCGTACTCTGGAGGACACACTCTGGCGCAGCCGGCGTATTGGAATCGAGCGAGGCAGCGCTTCAGTGGCACCACAAACACGTGTTTCCTGTTGATGTTTATTCTTTGTGAGTTATGATCACCTGGTAGCCAACGTAATTGACATACATTAAGCGGAAATTTTTACTGGTGGGTGGGTAGAGAGATCTCTAGTGACGGAGCTCGTGGGCGTAGGCACCACCGCATTACCTAATATACTTGCCGCTACATCGTAGTGTTCAGCACTATCGTGTCATCGATATCTCCGATCAGGTGGTAATGTACGGCCCTGTAATTTCCGGCACAGAGGCATAACACCGTAGACCTGCATTTTGACCTTGGTTTTTGTGTGGGTGTCTAACAACAATGTGAACGGCATGCTTATTTGCCACTTCCATTACATAAAAGAAAATTGTTAAATGAAGTAAAAATATGCAAGCCAACGTAAAAAGAACAATTGCTGATACTAGTGGATTTTTAAATCGAAAACTCTATCTCCTGCTTTCTGAATTAAGGTTTGCTTGTTCCTGGTATTATTCTCTAAACATGGTATGGTTTCCTGGTAACCTTTTACCTTTACCTTTCTTTTCTGAATTTCTAAATAAAACAGGTCACTCACCCACAATTCTCCTTCTTCATAATGCACTCGTTCTTATAGAACCTGTTGTCAGATCCGCATACGAAGGCGGGGGTGTCAGGGCAGTCTTCGTGGCAGAGCGCCGTGGTGCGGCAGTGGGCCGCCGCTACCGCTACCACGTGCTGACCGCAGGTTAGGTGACGGAGCTCGCATTCTGATCTGTTGGTAAAAAAAACTTTAGGGATAGGGTAGTTCTGTAAATTTGTTAAGGCTGAGAACCCTTTGCACTCGTCCATTGCCCTGTGAAGTGAGCTTGTGCCGCCTACGTAAGTTCATTAAAAAACCGTTCAAGTGCGTGTCGGGCCACGCGCAGTAGGGTTCCGTAGATTTAGGTTTGATTAATGTAATGAAAAAAAATATATATTTTCTATGGAGTTGTTAAAAATTTCGAGTATTACATTTGGTCGACTATTATCGTTAATAGTCGGTCGAGCGTTATCTCTGCTACGCACTGGTGCTGTTGTAACCTGGACCTGGAATGCTGGACCAATAACGCGCTGATAGTCTGTTATTGGTCAAAACTTGATGAAAATGGTCGACAGCCGGATTCCTTTGTAAGGTCGAGTGCTCTGTTGAACTTTCGACATGGTGCCACCGTCTTTTTTCCTTCACCGTGCTACCCGCCGAAGAGAGAAAATTCACCCTCACTGACTGGACACCTGGCAGTGCTCAACGGTGTGGTTTTCGCGTTCGTTCCTGCCCAGAGCGTGTAAATTGTGGAACGAACTTCCCTCTGAGGTGTGTTCCCTAGGTGCTACAATATGGGGTTCTTCAAAAATGGCATCAAAAGAAACCTTCAGGGCTAGCAGCGCGTTGGCAACTCCCCTGGTATTGCAAATGTTCATAGGCGACGGTGACCACTTTCCATCAGGTGGCCCGTCTGCTTGTCTGTCAATCTGTCTTGTCTGTAAACAAATGTAAATATGCAAAATTTCTTGTTGGATACTGTAAAGTGTATGGTTTACTTACTTGTAAACATTTCCATCGGATCCACAAACTGGTTGCTCGACAGCGTTGTCACAGTTCTCGGGGCAGTCGATCTCCAGTTTGGGTAGAAGCGTGCAGTTGCCGAAGTGAGCTAGTTGTACACCTTTACTGTAATTAAATATGGCAGAATACATTATTTTGTCTTAAAGTCTTAGGAATCGACGTGCATGTATGAAGAGAATGATGAAGGTAGACGAGGCACGAGAGGTATGTCAGGACCGGGATATCTGGCGCTCTACACTCTCTGCCTACCCGTTAGGGACCTGGCGTGAAGATACATACATACATTATTTTGTGATTTGGTAGCTTATTGATTCGCTGCTGCAACGTTCGTGAAGCCGCGATCAACATTTTTTGTAACAATGTAATGAAGGCGCCAATCAAGCATGCAGTTCACATTGATGTTAAGTGATCACTGCAGTCTATAGAAACCCACTCAAAGACCAGAGGTCCAGTATGCACCACCTACGTTCACGCGCGGTGGATAGTGGGGATAGCTTAAGTTTCGAGTGAAGCGCCAGTTTGCTGGCTCTGGGTAACGCTAAAGGAAGATAAATCAATCTTCGTTTACATAGCATTTTTTATATTCAGCAAAAAATTATACTCGATTTTGGGTTCCTTAGGGTTCATACACACTATGCGGTTACCCGCAATGCGGCTAGCCGTCCGGCTGACCGCAAGCACACATGTACGTAATATTCATTTCTATGCGCGCTGCGATGCGGCTACCCACCCGCAGACCGCTCCGGTCACTCGGAGGGCTATACGCACTGTGCGGCTCAGTCTGCGACTGCTCGCAGTTGAGTGAGTGTGTGTGCGTGGTACGTCTGGTAAAATGGAATTCGATACCGAAAAATGTATCATCGAAATCCGGAATCGGCCAGCAATTTGGAACACCAAATTAACAGAGTAAATGTAGTAAATAAGCTGCAACTTCGTCCACGTCCACCTTCGAAATGGATCAATATGATCGTAACGTAACTTCACGTTGCGGTTGCGAAGGCGGCTGCCCGTGATCCTAGCATTTGCAACCGCATCCTGCGGTCAGCTGTACGGCTCGCCGCATTGCGGCTACCCGCATTATGGGTTTGAATCCTTAAGTGGGCGCTGCAATATTCTTGCCCGGGGAGTCAATAGTCACAACGCCGGCACTACATCTACATTTTGGGCTTTGGTTTTTGTGAAGGTGTCTATAGGCTACAGTCATCACTTAACATCCATATGAACTGCATGCTTGTTTGCCACCTCGTTATATAAAAAAACTCTATATTTAGCAAATTGGATACTCACAGGCAAGTAGCGACCTTCAAGTGGCAAGCGTTGGTATAAACATTGGCATCAGTGCCACAAACAGGATCGTTCTCAGAGGGACACTTCACTTTGAGGCATTTATTCATCTTCCCGCGGCATTTCTCCATGTCCACCTTCTTGACTATCTTTCTGCTGCTCACTCTGTAAAAATTGACAAAATAAAATTTTGGTTACAGTCTGCAGGTTCAGGACCCTTCTTTGAAATTCATCATGTTTGGTGCTTATACAAGGTGTGTAGCCGGTAAGGTCCGACAATATTATAACAGTGCATGCTTACTGATGTTGACATCCCCCAAGGTCTTTATCTCCTTAGAATGTAAAATCATCAGTTATTACATCAAAATTGATTCATATTGTATGCGTTTCAACCCTGATAACAACAGCTGACAACATATCAGTCGAAGGGGAACGCTACGCATGTGTGCGTAGGTATGAATTGTTCAGATGCTGCATTTCATACGCACATACGCGTATCTTTCGCCTCACCGTCACGCCACGCCACGCGTATGTGTGTGTGAAATTCTGAGCGTTTTCATTGATAACTTGTTAGGGTTGTCAAATAAAATAACAAATAATTAATTTTAAACTTTGTATGAATAAAAAAGTTGTGATTTCATTGTTATTGTTTACATCAAATTATTTAAGACTTAATATAGATGAACACCTATTGATATTGTTGAACCTTTCCGGCTACCCATTGTATGCGCAATAGTAAGTTAGTTACATCCGTGTTTACTAAATATATATGTATACACGGTACATAATAATATACTAAAACAGTTTTTTTATATTTTATTTAAAGAAAAACGGAAAGAAAAATTTGACTTCAGGCGAGACTTTTCGACGAAATTTTTCTTTACATTTTTCTTTAAATAAAATATATTTCACAAGCATGTGTTAATGCGAAATAATATAAAACAGTTTTTTTATAATTTTTGTTAGTCTGTTTGTTCCGGCTAATCTCGGGAACGGCTAAACGAATTTTGGAGGGACTTTCAATGTTAGATATCTAATGTAGTCAGGAGTAACTTTTATTTATGAATAATATTATACTAGCTGTGCCCACGACTTCGTCCGCATAATGGCCGTCACTTGCTTGCCAAGGCAAGCAAGTGGTCACCGAGTGGTCAACGCAAGCGTTGACTGAGCATTGCCAACGCGACCGTAACTCGTGGGCCATGCGAGGTTCACTGGTTGACCACTCATAGAAAGAAAGAGAAAGAAAGAAAATACGTTTATTTAATGCACCTGAGACACATTATAAGGCACAGAAAAAGAAACCAAAAAAATGTGCATAAAAAAGTAAAACAAAAAAAAACACAGTACGTAACATTACAAAAAAAAATCCTTATTATATTTATACAAAGAAAAAAAACACATATATAATTCCTATTTTAGGGGTGTCTCACTAAAAGGGTATCTTGTTCAGCATTTGCCAGATTGAAACTGGCGCTGATTTTCAACCGGACCCCTAACAACTGGGTGATATCAGAAATATCAAGATAGGAGCTGCAAAAATGTATTATTTAAACTATAAAGGTATTTTAAAATTGGTATACTAGGTAAATTATTCATCGACAAGTTAAACACGTAGTTCACCCGTAGTCCACCCGTCGACAATGAGTGGACGCCGTAAAAGGAGGCGGTGCTGGTCGGGTCTTGAGTAGCTCTATTGAGCTGTGACCTTAAGAATATTTTTTTAACATACCCGCAGTTAAGCATCTTCATCTCACACTCGTTCCTGTAGATGCTCTCATCGGACCCGCAGACCAACTTCTCTTTCTGATCCAAGCAGTCTGTGGGACAGTATTCGCCCCCTGAAGTCCTTTCTTGTGATACACAGAACGCCATGGGCACTTCGAATACATGTTTGCTGGAAATCACCAAATTTTTATGTCGTACACAGGTCTTGCAAATTTATTTGATTTTTTTTTTAAATACGTGTAAGAAAGGATTTTTTTTGTCATTACACATATAAAACGAGAGCAAAAACATGATTTAAAAAAAACCATCTGTTCCAAACCAATTTGTAAAACCTCTTCCCATTTTGGAAAACTTAATAAATATACCTAATAATAATTTTGTGACGAATTGATACATTACTCTATAGTGAAATAAATGTCACCAATTGAAATACGTCTAGTGTTAGCCAATCTCTTTATTAAGACATGGTAAAGTCCTGTAAATCGATAACACCGGCTGCACCCGCGAAAAACTGTCACGTTCCGCCTTAGTCGAGCGTGCAATCGAGAGAGCAGAACAAGAGATAGAGAGACCCGATCCGCCTAAGCGTTTTAGCTTGTGACGCATGTTTTTTAAAACGTTATCACGTAATATTATCGTGCGTAACTTGTTCTCGCTCTCGCTTGCACGTTCGGCACAGACGGAACGTGACATGTATTCGTGCGTACAGGCAGCTTTCATCGATTAAGAAGACATTATCATGTTAAAGACTATTCAAAGAAAAATGCAACTTACCCGCAGTTAGTAGCCTTCATTCTACAAGCATTGGCGTACAGCTTGCCATCAGAACCGCAAGTAGGACGAGCCACTCGCCAACAAGACTCCCGGCAGTGACGAGTCGTCTGGCAGTGCTTCTTGCTTGTGCGCACTACACCTTGGCTGAAATTGAACCGATTCACAGTTAGTGACATGGAATTGCTTTTTGGTGGGACAAGCGAGTTTATACCTAAAATGAGAATAATGTATGAGGCGAATCGTTCGCTCACTACTCTCTACGGAGTGACAAGTGACAAACGTCAAAAATGACAAGTCAGTTTTTCGCGTCACGTACTCTCTTGTTTCGCCGACGCACCTAAGTTGACCTAAGACCTAAGACAAAGATATTCTTATAATATCTTTGACCAAAGGTATCATTGTATTATCAGTTTATTGTAGGTGAATGAACGAAATACACACCTACTCAACTCAACGCTGTGTTTTGAACTATAGCCAAAACCCCAACAACGACGGAACCACCTCACCGACATGTACTAAACGGGAACTTGTAGTGGATCATTCTTTAAGTCAAAAATGTCAACTTTTGGATAAAAACCTTCACCAAAGATGGCAACAACAATGTTCGTTGTCGACGGTTGGATCGACACATACCGACACCACTTCAGTCAGATTGATAAGATCGTAAGTCATGACCACGATTTTAAACCAGTTTTAATATTTATAATCTCAATTTGCCTTCGCCTTTCTTTGCGGCAAACATGGTACAGTATCAAACAAAAAATATTGCACACTGACCTAAGGAGAGAGACTTTGGATAATTTCGGCTGTGTAGAGCGTTATCTCTTTCTCACACAACCTTTCTGACGTTTGTCGACCATTTTGATCAAGTTTTGACCAATACTACGAGCACTGCAGCGGCAGCACTGCTGCGTGCTGCAGAGATCGGAATCGTACCTTCAAGCTCTAACACCAGCTGCACCCAAAATAGCGATATCATGTCAAAATTTAAGACACAAATGATATGTCAACTTTAACCAATAAGAAAGCGTCACCGTGAAAGTGTTAACTGACAAACTAACAACTTTCATTGCAAAGTGTGTCATCGCGAAAATTGTGAAAACTTTACTTACATCTTCAGAAACTTTAGGTGGTGCGAATGTAGTGTTCAGCACTATCGTGTTCCGGTTACATGATTATATAAAGCTCCATAATTTCTACCACTTAGATTCAGGAATGTTTACTGTGTTTACTGGTAGTGGAGCTACAGCGACAGAGCTCGCGGGCGTAGGCACCACCGCATTACCTAATATACTTGCCGCTAAATGTTAGTGTTCAGCACTATAGTGTTTCGGTCAGGTGGTAATGTACGGCCTTGTTATTTCTGGCAAAGAGGCATAACACCTTAGGACTCAACAGTGGTAACGCATCTGCATTTTGACCTTGATCTTCGTGTGGGTATCTATAGGCTTCAGTCATCACTTAACATCAATTTGAACTGCAAGCTTGTTTGCCACTTAACACACATGTAGCGTCCACTACATTAAGGCGCCAACTAGTGGAACACATATGAAAACCTCACAGTACTTGTCTAGTACGGTAGATGGCGTGCATTCGAATTACATCGCACATGCGAAGATTTCTCAAGAGCTGGCATATATACAACTTCCCAACGTCAATCGTTGGGCCGCGGCCCGCCAGGCGCTACCACCTCGCCTGGTCGGAGGATCCTCCCTTTTCGTCGGAGGAACACTTCCACCCGTTCCTCCACACACACAATTACAAAAAAAAAGTTGCTTTTATGCCTGGAAAACTGTAATTGGGCATTTATTCTGAGCTTAGCTCAAAAGCTAAAAAAGGTTTAAGACGAACGGATGGACCGACACGTAAAACTATAAGGATTCCTTGCTGGTAACGAAATCCTTAAGAAAAAATAGACGGTCGGTTGTGACTTCGTTAGGTTACCCCTCAAGTAATAAGGCGACATACGAGCGTCGAAAACGGCTGGGGTACTTAAGCCTATAAAAACTTAACACCTGAGAGAAAGAGAAATCTAAGGCTTGGGCAAACCAAACGCAGGGCAGTAGCAGCGCTGTTTGAACGCGGGCCCGCTCAAGTTGTAATACAAGGAACTCTTTGAACTGCGTCACACTAAATTTGAACGCGGGCCCGCGCTCAAACTGCACCGCGCCGCGCCGCACTGCAACTGCCGGACGACAAACTGGGCGGCGCGGGAGCGGGGCAGGCGCAGCGCAGGGCAGTTTGAGCGCGGGCCCGCGCTGTTGTATTACTATGGCGGTCATATTGTCACGACCCACCGGAGGCAGTGCAGCGCAGCGAATCGAGAGCGGTCGGCGACTGTTGTATTGTTTTTACAACGGCGTGATGAATATCAGTGAAAAGATAATCGAATTAGTGCGTAAAAATAAAATGTTTGTATGATTTCCGATTTCAAGCTGTCTTTCGCAATCTTCAAAAGAACTTTTGGACATTTTTTCACATATATTCAAAATATGTGAAAAAAAATATTTTCATGACTTTCCAGCTCTCTGCAGAGACGATGAAATTCCCCATATTCTTTTTTATTGTTTTGATATCATAAACCCTAATTCTTTTTTTTTACCTAAGAGCCAAAAACACCATGAATTCTTCATGTCGTCTGACATCTTGCAGCGTTCTGCCTGCCGCACACGTCAAACTGAACGCGGTTTAAACGCGGGCACGCGTTGTAACCGCTTGAAAACTGCTGCTGCGTTCAGTGTGCCGACTCCCGCGCTGCTGCTACCCTGCGTTTGGTTTGCCCAAGCCTTTAGGCACTCACCCGCAAGTAAGCAGCTTCATCTGACATGTGCTCTTGTAAACGTTGCCGTCGGAGCCGCAGATGGGGCCGTCGAGAGGAGCTTGGGAGCAGTCTACAGGGCAGTTCTCTCTGTGGGCGCTGATGTTGTTACAGGCTCCCAAGTGTGATAGGCCGATGCCGACTCTGTAAATAGTCAAAGAATTGTATTTTTAGACATGTGAACTGGCGTCACGACGAGATGACCCCACCGCCCACTAGCGGTAGAATTTTCTTCTACTGAAAGAGAATTCTTCCGCAAGTGCAGTCAGTCAACCGAACAATGGCGGTCAAACCATTCTTATAGGACGGTAGTAAATATAACAACGCGGGATAGCCAGCAGCGCTTCGCAATAAAACTACCGTCACTGTTATCGCCAATCCGCCTGCCAAGCGTGGCGATTATGGCATATTCTCCCCTAATGACTCACGGCAATGTTGTGGGCGTCTTTGAAGAAGAAGGTCGGCTGATGATGATGATAAGACAGGTGTCAGAGTTAGGTATCAACAATTCATCTCATCTATTGTGGTGATAGCTTTTGTGGAACTTGAGGTTGTTCATGAGAGACGAGGTTTTTTAGTGAAGGTAGAGTTTCAGTGTAGAACTTCAATGGCATAATATATAGCCCCGTTATAACTATCACAGAGACATGACAATTATGTTCTCAGTGGTGGAACACATCTAGATTTTGTCTGGGTTATGTGTATAGGCTGCACTCATCACTTAACATTCATGTGAATTGCACGCTTGAAAAAAAATAGTGGTGCTTGAAGGGGTAAGTTGTTGTGCCTCGTCGCTGGAAATTAGCCGTAGGCGGCTGGCGAGCGCAATGGGCTTCTCAGCCTGAATGATTTTTCACAACTGCCTAACGGAGATCCCTTTGGGTTTGAACCTCAGCTTAAGGGGCTGCGGGGGGCCAAAAATTACTGGATTAGGGGCGATGGAACTTTTGCTCCAGTCATTGGTTGGTCATAGAATATGAAGAAGTAGCTACAATACCTGCAGATTTCAACTTGCAGCATACACCGATTGAGATACGTCCGACCATTGGTACCGCAGACGGGGTCCCGTTCGGAGGTGCAACGGTGGTCGCATTTGGACCCTTGGGCTCGCGAACAGGAACCTTGGTCTTGTGCTAATCGTACACCTGGAAATGTAAAACTGGAATATTGAGGATGCAGAAAGATTTTACTGGTTTAATACCTACATGTAACAGTCAGGCTCGCTTTAATGTCTTTGCGTTCTGTGGCGTTATGTAACGGGTTGCTCACTTCCCTTGATAATGATCGAGGAAAGCAATGGCTGCCACATGCGTCATTCTGGCGTAAATACCACCGTATTACCAAATCAACTTTCCGCTGAATGATAGTGTTCAGCACTATCGTGTTCCGGTTATGTAGTAATTGTATCCTGAAATATCCGGCACAGACATAACACCTTTGGCTGCAGGAGTGACAACGCATCTATATTGAAATCTCTAGTCGACATGAAGTAATTTTGTAAGGTACTCTCTGCTCTGATCTGCCGCATCTACATTGAAATCTCTATGCGACATGAAGTAATTTTATAGTGTACTCTCTGCTCTAATCTGCCGCCAAATGGTAGTGTTCAGCACAATCTTGTTCTGTTTGATGGTCATGAATGGCCCCTTAATAACTATCACAGAGACATAATAACTTAGGTCTCAGGGGTGGCAACGCTTATGCATTTTGACTTCTGGTTTTTGTGTAGACGTCTATAAGCTGCAGTCATCGCTTAACATCAATGTAAGCTGCATGCTTGTTTGCCACCTCCATTAAAAAAACTTACCATCAATGTAAACTGTATGCTCTTTTGTCACTCTATGACATAAAAATGACCTTCGGTTTTTTTTCTAGGCGTCTATAGGCTGCACTTCATCATCAACATGCTTGCTCGCATGAATGTATAAAATGCATGCATGCATGTTTGCCACTTCCATTACATAAAAAAATGTATATACGCTTTTACTGTGTATACACACACTACGTTTATTTTTGCGCAAATTCCCACAACAAGCGTCGTTGTTAGCTTGCGCTAGCCTGATTTTGCGCATATAAAACGTAAGGTAGCTGGTATTACCTTTGCCACAAGTTTTCTTCCTCATCTCACAGAGCGACGGATATATGAAGCCATCGGTGGCACACACCGGTTCACCCTGTAGAGCTGGTCCGCAAATTCTGGGGCACGTCGCATCTCGCGCTCCTTCGCACCATGATGCAGCTAGAAGAGAAAAGCTTCTGGTAAGTTCTGTTCTCTTGGTAGTTTGAAATTTCTGGTTTATGTTTTCCAGGAAACAATTTTCAGGTCATTTCCAGAAGCTGTTAGATAGAAATGAACATATAATTAAACTGAGCTTAGTGAAAACAATATTAAGAAATTATTTGAAACATTGTAAAACTAAAAATGTTTTTATGTGGGTAAATCTCGTAAAAAAATCCCGAAACAATGACTTCTACAACCTAGACAAAATAGTACATTTTATTGGCAATTCAGATTCACAGGCCTTGTCAGATTAATCATGTGAAGAAAGTGTATTATTCCATCATTATGAGACAGAACCATACTCAAGTGTGTCTGGAGTCTCTGGAGACGTGCACTTAAGTTACTTAACGACATTTACACTAAAATTTGAAAAAACTACTGCCTACTCAACTGCCTCGGTAGCCTAGTGGTAGCAGGCCACTACTACTACGCTGAGGTCCTGGGTTCGATTCCCGGGTAGGGGGTTATCAGAGATACTGGTGAAAAAGCCTTTATCTCTGGTTCTATTGGGATTTTTCCATTTTCTGGAAATTTCCCAGTACCTCAAAGTTTGGTAATGTGCCCGGAGATGTCAACAGGCTCGCCACCTGTTACATGGGCCAAAACGTAACCGGCGAATCGTGGGTGTTTGCATGTATGCTTGAATGCATGCATTTACCTCTGCCTACCCCTTCGGGGACTACAGGCGTGAAGTTACGTTTTGAAAAAACTAACTGCTAAAACGTGGGTTTTTATGTATACCCATTTCAAAAAATGATAAAGCTTTATATTAAGAAACTAGAGATGCCACATTTCCATGTAACAATATTGCAAATATTCCAGATTAAACACCAATTTTATTTCTTTAAGCTCAACTATCCTATTACTAAGCTGTAAAGTAAAAATCTTATCAAATATGTATCTTCACGCCAGGTCCCTGACGGGGTAGGCAGAGAGTGTAGAGCGCCAGACATCCCGGTTCTGACAAACCTCTCGTGCCTCGTCTACCTTCATCATTCTCTTCATACATGCACGCCGATTCCTAAGACTTTTGACCCCACCATCAGACAGAACTCGACCTATTTGGTCATGGTAGGTCAGCCTTGGTCTTCCTGGGCCTCTGCAACCATCCACATTCGCATTGTATATCTGTTTAGTCATTCGCTCATTCGACATTCTTTCTATATGCCCGAACCATCGGAGCATGCCTTTTTTCATTTTTACACCGATACTATCATTCATACAAAGTCTCTTTCTTACATCTTCATTACGAACGCGATCGGTGAGTGATACACCGCAGATCTTGCGCAAAGATCTCATCTCGACCGCGTTCAACTTACTTTCATGCTCTTTCCTGCATACCCAGCTCTCGCTTCCATATAAAAGCGTTGGAGTAAGTACAGCATTATGTACGGCTAGTCGAGCCCGCTGGCTGAGATGTTTCGATTCTAGCAGCTTACCCAACGCTCCATTCACGCAATTCCCAGCAAGCACTCTTCTTTCTATGTCAGTGGTGTACCTACCATCCTTGCTAAAAGCACATCCAAGATATACAATTTCATCAACCTGTTCTAACACTGCATCATCTACTACTACCCTTGCATTTGTTCTCTGTTCATCTCTTTCAAATACTAATACTTTAGTTTTATCCACATTCAATTGTAAGCCTTTCTCCATACAATCCTCTTTCATGACTGTGACTAGTGCTTGTAGCCCAGATGGTGTAGAGCTAACAATTACAGCATCATCTGCGTAAAGCAGACAGTTCACCACTAAGTCACCCATACGCACTCCCACATCCATCAACTTCACCCTCTGGAGGCATTTGTCCAGAGGGTGAAGTTGAAATAATTGGCTGAAAACACGCGAAAGGCTTTAGATAGCGAGTGTTGAGATTGTCGACAATAAGATAAGTATCGGTGCGGGGTACATTGTCTGTTGCGGGGCCAGGAAGCCAGCGAATATTCTGAAATACCTTTTTTTAAAATAAATACTTGAACCAACGGGATTAATATAAGGAGAAGACACCGGTAATAAGCAGTCGGTTCCGTTTTAAAATTGATTTGACAGATATTTATGCGACACGTTTCCTCATCCCGTCTAGTACTTTAGTAGATACGTGCGTACCTCGGACTTTTAATTACAAGATGATAAACATACTAATGAATGTAATGTAAAAACAAAAATAGGCACTATAGTACTCTCTCTCTCTCTCTCTCCCTCTCTCAAACAAGTATACTGTTTAAACAATTGACCTATATGTACTAAATGGTGACGTTTTTAAAATTTTAAGGGGTCATTGGTTCCTCAGAAGTTGAGATACGGTAAAGAGATATAAACGTCCGATTTTACCACAGATTGGATTTTACAATACCATCTGATCGGAGATATACATTTTTATTATAATGTAAAAAAATATATTTTTACAATATTGTTTGTTTTTCAACCGATGAATAAATCATATATTTCGATATTAATAAGTGAAATAATATATACATACTAATTCATTTATATACCTTCTCGGCAGCAAAAAAGGAATGAATTAAAACAAAAGAAAACGATCGCTATTTTTATGGCCCCACCGTAAACTAGCGGGCGACTGGAGGCGTAGTACTACGAAACTCCATTAGGGACCATCTACCGTTTAACATTTATACTGTGAAATTCCTTACCACCATTACATGGACTGTAATTTATTGGAAGTTTATTTCTATGCGAAGTCTATCTGGGGCTTTTAGCTTTATTTATAGCCTTTTATTTTGAAAGTTTAAGTACAGGGTGTGGCGTAAATAATTGATTGAAAGATGTTAATAAGCATTGGCGGATTTACCAGCAAGCTGAGTAGGCTGGAGGCGTAGTACTACGAGCCTAGGGCGGCAAATTTTAAGGGGCGGTAGATTTAGTTCATAATTTTTTATTTCTATTTACAAAATGACTGTTAAAATTATCAAGATTCAGACCATAGTTTTCAATGATTCTAACCATAGAAAAAAGTTGATGTAACGAGAATGACGAAGCCTAAAACATGAAGTTGGAATTTTATTGATAGAGAATATAATTGATATGATTGTGGACTACTACGATATCAAAATATAAGGGCGGCAAAAATTGAATAGTCTACTGGCGGCAAATTTGTAAGTCCGCCACTGTTAATAAGTGTACCTAACTAAGCCATAAAAATAGAAATAGAAACAGGATGGGGCTTGGCAAAATAAAATTAAATACGCTAATGGCCGAATACTCAAACGTCACTCAGTTACGGTCTTGTAATTACCGGCTCAGAGGCATAACACCTTGGGCCTCAGGAGTGGCAACGCATCTACATTTTCACCTCTGGTGGTCATTGTGTAGGTGTCTATAAGCTGCTGTCATCACTTAACATGAAAGTGAACTGCAGGCTTGTTTGCCACTTTTATTATATTTAAAAAAAAATTAAGGAACCTCAAATGTGCGCTCGCTATCTTTATCGTTCGAACGTGTTTTATAAAGACAAAAGACTTTTAGGTCCCACTTAGACTTAAGTGTCGTTTGAGTATTTGGCTGTTACACTCATACAGCCCCACACTAGGAATGAACCTGTGTCGTGGAACACACACAACACATTCATATACATCTAGACCCCAAACAAGGCCGTAGAAACATTTGCCCACCGGTGCGCGGAATGAACCCCGATCCTTCGAATCAAGCGATAGTCACACATGCCTGGACTAACCGGGTCGTTTTTAATTTCTTTCAACATTTCATAAACGACACACCGCCGCGTTCATACTATTGGACGTTTTCTTGCCGCTCGGCGACATGTACCCGGAGCGAATCGTGTTTGCATTTATGCTTGAATGTGTACATTACCTCTGCCTACCCCTTCGGGATAAATTAATGTAAACAAACACACTTCAACCTTCGGATTCACTGAATGAAACAAATCGTATGTACCTACCAATATAATTCAAATACTTTGAAAGACTAAAAAGCTTTTTCGATAAATGAATTTTGTTCTCACGGAATCATCATACCCTACTAATTTCACGTAAAATCTACTGAATGGACTTTAATGAAATTTTACAATAATATAGCTTATACATGAGAATAACACATCTTTATGCTTCAATTTATAAAGATATTGAGTGAATGCAGACGAAGACGCGGGCACAAGCTTGTCGAAAAATATTTTCAAAGTTACTGCAACTGCTTCTACTAAGCAATTGGATCCAACCAATCAACACGTATGTAATAAATCTCTACGCAATCTTATCTCTATTACCAAAGCATCTCAGAAATGCTCCCTACCGACCTTGCGGTTCCTAAGCGGGTCATATCCCTATCAAAAGCTGCGATCCTGGTACAAAAGAAATGAACACATTGGCGACATTTTAAATCCAAGCAAAAAAAAACGTGTTGGTGAACAGATAAAATTAATTAAATTGTAGGATATAATTATAATTTATTATTTCAAACTAGCTGACCCGGCAAACTTCGTATTGCCTCACAATTAAATAATGTGTCAAAGGTTTGATAGATACGGACTATTTGTATAGGAAAATGAAATTAAATGTAGAGATTCCCGTGGGTCCGCCGCGACCGGTGGGCCGCGTTGTTCTATGGCCTCCAAGAACCAAAAAGGTACAGTGACCATCAAGTAATATTGCACATCAGGCTTAGAAAAGAGACATTCGGGTAATTTCGAAATCGTAGAGCGTTATCTCTGCTGCAAACTGCCTATTGTGAGCACTTATAGTCCGGCATTGGTCAAAACTTGATAAAAATGGTAAACAAACTGGACATAGGTTACGTGTGAAAGAGATAACGCTCTACAAAGCCGATTTTTTTTATGTTATGGAAGTGGCAAACAAGCATGCAGTTCACATTGATGTTAAGTGATGACTGCAGCCTATAGACACCCACGCAAAGACCAAAGTCAAAATGCAGATGCGTTACTACTCCTGAGGCATAAGGTGTTGTCTCTGTGCCGGAAATTACAGGGCCGTACATTACCACCTGACCGGAACACGATAGTGCTGAACACTACCATTTAGCGGCAAGTATATTAGGTAAAGCGGTGAAGAAAATCTCTGCTGCAAACTACCTATGTAAGCACTTATTATAGTCCGTTATTGGTCAAAACTTGATCAAAATTGTAGACAAAGATTATGTGCGAAAGAGATAACGCTCTACAGAGCCGAATTTATCTGATGTCTCTTTCCTACGGTCGATGTGCAAATACATCTTGTTGGGTACTGTATAATGAGGATGGACCTTCAAGTTTTCAAATATTTTCAATTACAATTTGCCCTTTAATCGTTTCTAATTTGCGTAATAGGAGCCCATAATCCAGCGGGAGGCGATTAAAACTTTTATGTTCCTATCAAACGACACGTTATAAGCTATTAAAGTTATATTTTCGCTGAAGAGGGTTATAAAACTTTAATATTCTTATTGACAGTTTCTGGTATTTTATGATAGCTTGATACCATGATATCTAAACAATTTCAGTGATTGGTAGCTATATACTTTATACTGAGATTAATTATAGAGGAAGTTTATTTTATGAATATGCATGAATGAATCAGACCGAGCAGTTCTGCATCTGTGTATGCCTAGTAAATATAATTAAAAAAAAACCATTCATTGCAGCACCACAGTTTCAGGGCACTCCGCTCGCCGTGGCTAAGAATATCGGTATCCTGGGCGTTGACATATCGAACGGAGTGCAATTTGGGAGTGACATTGAGTGTAAGACCAAGTTGGCATCCAAAAAGCTAGGGGTGCTCAACAAAGCGAGGCAGTATTTCACATCGGGGCAGCTATTACAGCTTTATAAGGCCCAAGTGCGGCCCCATCTGGAATACTGCTCTCATTTGAGCCCCCAAATACCAACTTGGTCCACTTGACTCCCTACAAAGACGCGCCGTTCGTATTGTTAACGACCCAGGACTTACTGACAGGCTCGAACATTTGAGCCTGCGCAGAGACATTGGGAGTCTATGCGTTTTATACCGTCTCTACAATGGCGAGTGCTCTGCTGAAGTGTTCGACATGGTGTCACCGTCTCTTTTCCTACACTGTACTACCCGCCGAAGAGAGTTCCACCCTCACCGACTGGACACCTGGCAATGTTCAATGGTGCGGTTCTCACGTTCATTTTTGCCCAGAACGTGTAAATTGTTTAATGAATTTCCCTCTGAGGTATTCCCTAGGTGCTACAATATGGGGTTCTTCAAAAATGACGTCAAAAGAGTCCTTCAGGGCTGGCAGCGCGTTGGCGACTCCCCTGGTGTTGCAAATGTTCATAGGCGACGGTGACTACTTTCCATCAGGTGGCCCGTCTGCTTGTCTGTCAATACTTTGACATAAAAAAAAAAACAGATGCGACCCCTGCGGCCTAAGTTGTTGTTCCTTTTCCTTTGTGATAGTTATTATTATTATTTTTTTAAACACAACTTTATATTAGGTATTATATAAACCTGTGTTGTGGATGCCGTTTTTTTTTTTTTTTTTTTTTATGTTATGGAAGTGGTAAACAAGCATGGGGTGTAAGGGGTCTCAACCAACACCATCGAGACCCAAGCCAACCTCACCTGCACGTGGTGCACCCTGCTACATAACAAACGAGGCTCTGGCGACCTGCCAACACGCACTGGACCAGCGTGGCGGGTTATGGTCTAAACCCCCCCAAGATGGAAATGCAGACGAGGAAAAGGCCCCAAGTGCCCGGCGGCTCCAGGAGCAAAACCGGCGTAGACGGGCGCTGGTCGAGCTCTGGAGCCAGGGGTGCTAAGAATCTCCGGGTGAGTCGCTTCCGTCAAACGACTTCGGCATGCACAACGGAAAACCGACGTAGGTTATCACTGGTAACATACAATACACGCACGTTAAGGACAGACGAGAAAATTGCTGAGCTGGAAGAAGAATTGAACAAGTTGCACTGGGACATCTTAGGTCTATCTGAAGTCCGTAGAGAGGGAGAGGACACGATAACCCTGAAGTTTGGCAACTTGTTCTACTACCGGGAGGGCGACCAGCAGTCCCAAGGTGGTGTCGGGTTTATCGTCCACAAGTCTCTCGTTAACAACATTGAATGCATCACGAGTATGTCGAGTAGGGTCGCGTACCTGATACTCAGAATATCCAAGAGATATTCCTTGAAGGTCATCCAGGTCTACGCACCGACCTCGGCACACCCGGACGACGAGGTGGAAGCTATGTATAAGGACATAAGTAAGGCCATACATACTTCCAAAACGTATTTCACTGTTGTAATGGGAGACTTCAACGCAAAGCTGGGCAAGGGATGCGATAAGGAGCTGAGAGTGGGGCAATTTGGATGTGGGAATCGGAACCCTAGGGGCCAGAGGCTGGCCAATTTTCTGGAGAAGGAGGAACTTTTTATGATGAACTCCTTTTTCAAGAAGCCGCCTCATAGGAAATGGACCTGGATGAGCCCAGACGGTTCCACAAAAAATGAGATAGACTTCATTATGACCAACAAGAAACACATATTCAATGATGTCTCCGTGATTCACAGGGTGAAAACCGGAAGTGATCACCGAATGGTTAGGGGAACATTGAATTTAAACATCAAGATCGAAAGATCTCGTCTAATGAAGTCTACGCTCCGACCTACTATTTCTCACATACAAAACCCCGAGAGCTTTCAGCTCGAATTGAAAAATCGCTTTGCTTGCCTGGAGGATTGCATCTCAGTGGACGATATGAATGACAGGTTGGTAGAAACTGTCCAGTCGGTGGGGTATAAATACTTTAAAACTCGCCGACGAAATAGACCTCAAAAACTAACCGATCAAACCCTCAACCTTATGGCAGAACGACGCTCAATGACACTGCAGACCTCTGATGAAGCTGAAAAATACCGGCAACTTAATAGACAGATCCAACAGTCCTTGCGGCACGATATCAGATCCTTCAACACAGAATGTGTTGAGGAAACGATAGAGAGAAACAAGGGCTCCAAAGTGTTTGCAAGGGATCTGTCTATTGGACAGAGCCGGCTGATGCAGCTGAAGACAGAGGACGGCAGTTTAGCGTCGACTAAGCCTGAGGTATTGCGGGAGATCGAGAGGTTCTATGGGCAGTTATATACCTCGGTCGCACAACCTGCCTCTGATTTGGTTAGAGACCCGAGAGCCAAATTAACCCGACACTATACCGAAGATATCCCGGACATCAGCCTGTACGAGATTAGGATGGCCCTCAAACAGCTTAAGAACAACAAGGCGCCTGGAGAGGACGGAATCACTACAGAGCTTCTGCAAGCGGGTGGATCACCGTTACTGAAAGTCCTTCAGAAGCTCTTTAATTCCGTCCTATTCGAAGGTACTATGCCAGAAGCATGGAACAGAGGCGTGGTGGTGCTTTTCTTCAAAAAAGGTGATAAAGCCCTATTGAAGAACTATAGACCCATCTCGCTTCTGAGCCATGTCTACAAGCTGTTTTCGAGGGTGATCACGAACCGTCTCGCTCGCAGGTTTGATGACTTCCAGCCTCCCGAACAAGCCGGTTTCCGAAAAGGCTATAGTACCATAGACCACATACACACGCTGCGGCAGGTTATACAGAAGTCCGAGGAGTATAACCGGCCATTATGCTTAGCGTTCGTGGACTATGAGAAAGCCTTTGATTCGGTTGAAACATGGGCTGTGCTGCAGTCTTTACAGCGTTGCCACATTGACTATCGGTATATCGAAGTGTTGAAGTGTCTGTATAAAAACGCCACCATGTCAGTCCGAGTACAGGACCAATGCACGAAGGCGATTCCTTTGCAGAGGGGAGTAAGACAGGGAGATGTCATCTCACCTCTGCTCTTCACCAATGCAATGGAAGACGCCTTCAAGCTCCTGGAATGGCAAGGACTAGGCATCAATATCAACGGCGAATACATCACTCACCTTCGGTTTGCCGACGATATTATAGTCATGGCAGAGTCGGTGGAAGATCTCAGCACAATGCTCGAAGACCTCAATCGAGTGTCCCAAAGAGTGGGCCTTAAAATGAACATGGATAAGACCAAGGTCATGTTCAATAACCTTGTATCGCCCACTCCAGTGTCCGTTGGGAACTCGATGCTCGAAGTTGTCGACGACTACGTCTATTTAGGACAAACCATACAACTAGGCAGGTCGAACTTCGAGAAAGAGGTCATTCGCCGAATCCAACTCGGCTGGGCAGCGTTCGGGAAGTTAAGGAGCGTTTTCTCGTCAAACATCCCGCAGTCCTTGAAGACGAAAGTCTTTAACCAGTGCGTTTTACCGGTGATGACCTACGGTGCCGAGACGTGGTCTCTCACTATGGGTCTCGTGCGAAAGCTCCAAGTCACTCAGCGGTCAATGGAAAGGGCTATGCTCGGCGTTTCCCTACTGGATCGAATCAGAAATGAGGAGATCCGTAGGCGAACGAAAGTCGCTGACATAGCCAAGCAGATTTCCAAGCTGAAGTGGCAATGGGCAGGGCACATAGCTCGGAGAACCGATAGCCGCTGGGGCAGAAAGGTTCTCGAGTGGAGACCACGTATCAGCAAACGCAGCGTAGGACGTCCACCTGCAAGATGGACCGACGACCTGATCAAGGCTGCAGGTACCCGCTGGATGCACGTCGCTTCCGATCGGTCGGCATGGAGGTCCTTGGGGGAGGCCTATGTTCAGCAGTGGACGTCTAATGGCTGATATGATGATGAAACAAGCATGCAGTTCACATTGATGTTAAGTGATGACTGCAGCCTATAGACACCCACACAAAGACCAAGGTCAAAATGCAGATGCGTTACCACTCCTGAGGCCTAAGGTCTTATGCCTCTGTGCCGGAAATTACAGGGCCGTACATTACCACCTGACCGGAACACGATAGTGTTGAACACTACCATTTAGCGGCAAGTATATTAGGTAATGCGGTGGTGCCTACGCCCGCGAGCTCCGACACTGGAGCTCTACCACCAGTAAAACGTTGTACACATACAACACATACACTAACACCCAGACCCGAAACAAATATCTGTAGGCCATACAAATATTGGTTCCGGTGCGGGGATCGAACCCGCGATCCTTCGAATCGAACGGTGGATTCGCACCACTGGACTAACCGGGTCGTCTAAAAAAAATTAAACTTTTTAATCAACATTAAACCAGAGATTATAATATAATATAAAAGCTTTCTAATTTAGGTATACGCAATTTTGTTTTCCATTGCCTTTATAAAAAAAAACCCAGGTTCGATCGCAGCCCGAAACAAAACATTCCATTCCAATTCACTCACTTGTGTTAATAGAACTTCTACTGGTGGTAGAGCTCCAGTGACGGAGCTCGCGGGCGTAGGCACCACCGCATTACCTAATGTACTTGCCGCTAAATGGTAGTGTTTAGCACTATCGTGTTCTGGTCAGGTGGTAATATACGGCCCTGTAATTTCCGGCACAGAGGTATAACACCTTAGGCCTCAGGAGTAGTAACGCTGGTCTTCGTAAGGTTGGTCTTCGTATGGGTGTCTATAGGCTGCAGTCATCACTTAACATCAATGTGAACTGCATGCTTGTTTGCCAATTCCACGACGAAAAAAAAAAATAGAAAAAAAATATATACTAAATAGTTCAAAATTATATCAAGCACCTAACGTCACTAGTCATGATTGTCATTGTATTGCGATTGAATCGCATCGCTGTCTTGCTCTAACGTACGCTACGCGCATAGGATGCAATGACAATCAAGATTTATTATAGGCCCCAAGGCTTAAACCAATTCAGATAATACATATTTGAACTCAGACAATCTATTTTTTTTAACTCGTATATTTGACATAAGGGCATCGCGTCAGCACCCAATGTACACCGGAGGAGTCGGCTATAACTAGCAATGTACATATATTATTCTCATTAGCAGCGGACGTATTCCGGCCCCACATTTGAGAGCGTCGTAAGCCTCTTTTGAGGCTTAAAAACTTAAAATGTCAGATTATAGTCCTTCCTCTGAGAGTTGATTCCAGTGAACAGACAACGCGATAGCATTCAAGTGGAATGCACTTTAAAACTCTTGTCATATTCTGATCGCCTAGTACTTTTGATGCCGAACATCTTGTCTGTAGTTAGTGTACGTGTAAACAAAACACCTTGCTAATCTCCTGATACTTTGCTACTACGCAGTAGTAACTGCGTTTCAGTTTATAAGCAGTTTAAGGTTCGGTTACACAAAGATATTTGTTAAAGTTAAAGTAATTGTAACATTTCACATCCTTCTCTAACTTAAAGAAATCTCTTAAAGTTAGAGAGGGTTGTGAAATGTTACAATCACTTTAATTTTAACAATTATCTTGGTGCAATCCAGCCCTAAAGTTTTGGTAAAAGGAGATGTTGCGAGCTCGGCTCTGGTTCGTACACGTCCTCAAAAAATGGGTAAATTAAAGAAGAATCCGAAAAAAATACAATTAATGTATTCAAGATTATATTTTAGAGTAATTCAAACGATTTTATCATTTTCAACGTTGTTAAACATGGCGGCGATACAGCTGACACTTGGGATCAATCGATTTTGATAGTAATTAGAAAATATTACTTTTTTCCAAGTACTTTATAATCAAAATACAATTTAAAAAATAAAAATGTCAAAATGACATCGCCCGCCGTAATCGCCATCTTGGTTTTGAGTTGCAATTCTAACTGCAAATAATATTTTGTAACTGCAAACAAAGCTAAATAAGTGAAAATATGCAGTTTAAAAACGTTTTTATATTGATTTTGCCTGTTTAATGATATTGTGTACAATACATGGCCGGAGGTCCATACATTTTTGCAACATCTCCTTTTACATTCTTTTCTTAATTATTAAAGATAAAATTAGAGAAGAATGGAAAATTTTACATTAACAATAACTTTCACAAATATATTGGTGCAACCGAATCTAACACTTTTTGTAGTAAGTTACAAATTAAACAATAAATCAAACTCATGATTATGAAGATTATCATCACTTAACATCCATGTGAACTGCATGCTTGTTTGCCACCATCATTACATAAAAAAAATATATACGATAGCTATTACTGGTGGTAGAGCGAAAGAGAGAGAGAGGTGGTGGAGTGGTAACGCAATTGCATTTTGACCTTGGTCTTTGTGTAAGTATCTAACAGGCTGAAGTCACTTAATATCAATATGAACTGCATAGTTGTTTGCCACCTTCATTACATAAAAAAATATACATCGCGAACTTTTGAAAGTTAAAAGAAAAATGACAGTTTTCTTCCTAATTACAGAACAAACTCATACACAAGCACACGTACAGCCTACAAACACGGACATTACTCTAGCTCTCAAACCATGGCCATTTTCTATTTCGTTTACGCGTGAAAGTGACCATGGATGGCATGCAAATGTACGTGTTATTTCTTTGGAACGGTGGGTCCTGGTCCGATAGCTGTTGCTATTAATATATTTTTCTCATGCTATAAAAATGACAAACATGCAGTTTTTTATTGCCATGAAGTGGCAAACAAGCGTACAATTCACATTTACCAGTGGCGGACTAAGCCTGGGTTGCACTGCACGACTTTTGTTAAAGTCATTGTAACATTTCACATCCTGCTCTAACTTTAACAGATTTCTTTAAGTTTGAAAATATGTAAAATGTTACTTCAACTTTAACAAAAGTCGTGGTGCAACCCAGGCTAAGCGGACTAAGGGAAGGGCGGCAAAGGGCCCCGGGCGGTCCGCCATGGGCCTCCGGTTCTGGAGGCCTCCAAAGATCGACTGGTCGCTGGGAATCATGAGAGATTTGTAGAGCATACAGAGGGAAATGTCGATTTTGATGCCTGATGACCTTAGTCCACCACTGTCATTGATGCAAAGCAGTAACGGGGCCGTACCCCGTAACTGCCCGTAAGTATTACTTAGCATTACCTTAACACGTGCCTGGAACACGTTAGTGGTAAACACTTCCATTTAGCGACCAGTATAAGGTAATGCAGTAGTGGCTACGTCCGCAAGTTCCTTCACTGGAGCTCTACCACCAGTAAAAACCGGCGGTAAGTGAATATTACAGCCTAAGCAACTACCAGTTGCATAACTATAGCCACTCTTCATAAATTACGGGGTTGTGCATTATCACCAGCACGTAACACGCGATGAACACTAAGTAAAGGCTCTATCGCCAGTATATTCCAATACCATTATCCAGTTATGTCTTATTTGACTTTTATTTATCCATGGCGAGGTCATACATTACCATCTAACTGGGACATAATAGTGCTGAACACTGCCATTTGGCGGCAGATAGATTACGTAATATATAATATATTTTGAAAAAACCCTACTGACTTTTATTTTGCAGGTTTTTTCTCAGTAATGTGGGCCTTGGAACTCTGCCAGTGAATGACAAATAATGTCTCATATTCTTTTCTTTAGTCTTATCTTGCCGTTTGTAAAAGAGAGTATGGATACATTCTGTTGATACCTATTTTTATTATGAATATTTTTGGACCATTATTTATTTTATTTGTGTTCACTTTGACACATTAACCAACGCATCAGTTGTTATTCGCTTTAATATTTTGTAATTTGACCTATCCCAAGCAAATTCTATTATATTCAAGTGATTAAATTTTTTGAGTTTGAGTTTGTAATGTGGCGGTGCCTACGCCCTCGTGCTCCTACATTTGGAACTCTACCACCAGAAAACCTTATAGTATTTCGTTAAAAGCTCGCTTGTTATAGTATTGATCGTACGCTCTAACCGCGTCTTTACTAACACTGAATGTTGTTTAATCTCTCCAGACACGAGAAAAATATGACAATTGAAATTCAATTGTACGAGTATCTCGCCGCCGGTGGCCGTACGATCCTTGAAGGATTAAACAAGGTTCGTAATATTTTTTTTTTCTAATAACCAATGTTCCCTTTTTGTAGGTTAAAACATCTAATTATATGAATTTGAATTCAAATACTTCAATTTTAAGTATGAGAGCCGGTTAAGTATGCCATAATCGCCACGCTTGGCAAGCGGATCGACGAACGCATTAGCAGTAGTTTTTGGGATGCTTCTGTCCATTTTTTTATGTAGAGAAAGTGGCAAACAAGCATTCAGTTCACATTGACGTTGTGCCGACCCTTGTATTAGTGTCACATAAGAAATCATTGTTTTAGCTTTTAGTTACGCATAAGAAACCCTTGTAACCACAGTCGCTCAGAGTCGCTATCCGAACATCGTCGTGAACACAGTGTAACCGACCGTCTATACTTAGCCAATATACAGCACCGCCAGTGAGATATTAGTTTTATTACAATCATCGTCCTGCTACACACATACAACACACGCATATTTTTTTTTTTTTTTTTATGTAATTGACGTGGCAAACAAGCATGCAGTTCACATTGATGTTAAGTGATGACTGCAGCCTATAGACACCCACACAAAGACCAAGGTCAAAATGCAAATGCGTTACCACTCCTGAGGCCTAAGGTGTTATGCCTCTGTGCCGGAAATTACAGGGCCGTACATTACCACCTGACCGGAACACGATAGTGCTGAACACTACCATTTAGCGGCAAGTAAATCAGGTAATGCGGTGGTGCCTACGACCGCGAGCTCCGTCACTGGAGCTCTACCACCAGTTAAATTATTCTATTGCCACAACCCGGCAAAATGTTTTAATGACTACAGCCTATAGACTCCCACACAAAGACCAGAGGTCAAAATGCAGATGCGTTGCCGCCCCTGAGACCTTAGTTATTATGTCTCTGTGATATTTATAACGGGGCCATACTCGTACATTACCGTCTGACCGGAACACGATAGTGCTGAACACTACCATTTACCGGCAGATAGATTAGGTAATGCGGTGTTGCCTACGCCCACACGCTCCTACACTAGAACTTTACCACCAGTAAAAAGTCCATGGTTTTACCGCCATTGTTCGGTTGATTGATCACACTAGCGGAAGAATTCCCTTCATCTGGAGGGCCATAGGGTCGTCACGTCCCACCGCCTATGACCTTGCTAATCGAACGAAAGAATCACAAAGAATATTGGGTCATCACGTCCCACCGCCTATGACCTTGCTAATCGAACGAATCAATCACAAAGAACATTGGGTCATCACGTCCCACCACCTATGACCTTGCTAATCGAACGAATTAATCACAAAGAACATGGGTCGTCACGTCCCAACGCCTATGACCTTGCTAATCGAACGAATAAACACAAAGAACATGCCAAGGTATTAGCTTCATACACTTCTACTTTCATTTCTTGTTTTTTAATGTAAATGATGCGATCATCGAAATTGATGAAATGTATGAGATTCCCGGTTCATCGATCAGATATAGCGTTAAATACAGTAAATGGAAACCACATTTACCAGGGTTGGCACACGACAAAATTATTATTTTTATTATTTATTATGTATGTTGCGAGCTCGGCTCTGGTTCGTACATGTTCTCAAAAAATGGGTAAATTAAAGAAGAATCCGAAAAAAATACATGTAATTAATTCAAGAATATATTTTAGAGTTACAACCACATTTCATTCAAACGATTTTATCATTTTTAACTATGTTCAACATGGCGGCGATACGGCCAACACTTGGGATCAATCGATTTCGTTAGTATTAAGAAACTATTACTTTTTTTCTCCAAGTGCTATATAATCAAAAAACAATTAAAAAATGAAAGTGTCAAAATGACATCCCCCGCCATATTCGCCATGTTGGTTATGAGTTGCAATTCTAACTGCAAATAATGTTTTGTAACTGCAAACAAAGCAAAATAAGTGCAAATATGCAGTAAAAAACGTTTTTAAATTGATTTTGCCTGTTTAATGATGTTGTGTACAATACATGGCCGGAGGTCCATACATTTTTGCAACATCTCCTTTAAAAATACAGCACTTTTATATAATAAATACTAAATATCGTACCACGAAAACCTCACAGGGTTTATCGAGGCGCCGGTGATGATTTTTTTATATAACGTAAGGTCCTTTTTTGAAGCTTATTAAAATTACTATCTAGCCTAAAAGACTAATGAGCAATATTATGCTTACTTAAACTTCTAATAAAATTATTTCTAAGTAAATGTCCACTGGCACTTTCTTAGTATGTCTTAAGGGGAAGTCACTTTGTTCGTGTGATTATGCAAAATAAGTCACTAACACTAATTTTGTTTTAAAACTACACTAACTCAAAAAGTTTAGTTCTCTTAAGTCTTCTCACTAGGTTTGTGTTGTCGAGGAGCCGGATAGCCTCAATATTCACATGATGATGAAGCCTTTTTTCATGGGCTTCGGCGTATCTTCTGATAACGTTATCTACGAAATCCATTTTCAGGTCCCCATGGAGATCGTTATTGCGTACATACCAAGGTGCATTTACAATGTCTCTGAGCACTTTATTCTGGAAACGTTGTATTATTTGTACATTGCTCTTTTTGGCACAACCCCACCACCCCACCCCACAGCTGAATACCATAAGTCCATACTGGCATGAGGACTTGCTTATACAATAATATTTTATTGTGTATCGACAGCGGAGAGTATCTTCCAAGAAGCCAATACATCTTATTATAGCGAATACGAATCTTATAATATATTAGAGCTCTTCTCGCTTCTTCTTGACGTGAGCTTTCCAGCGCAACTTAGCTTCAAGCGTCATACCTAGGTATTTACCTGTGTTCGCATATGGTATTTGTTGTCCATTTATATATAACGGGAGATAATGTGGTCTTTTGATAGTAATGTCGATATGAACCAACTTCGTTTCATTTAGCTTGATGCGCCATTTTGTAGTCCAGTTATTTAAAACATTAAGAGCCTCTTGAATTTTTTCTCCTGATTCTTCATGACTTTGACCTGTAGCCATTATAGCAGTGTCATCAGCGAAGGTAGCAATTATATTATTCTCTAAATTTGAGATATCGCATGTGTATAATAGGTACAGGACCGGACCTAAGACACTACCTTGTGGAACCCCAGCTTTTATTTCTTTGAGTTCAGAATAATCACTTTCTTGTCTCACTCTAAATGCTCTATTGGTTATATAAGATTCTAATATATCAGAGAATTGTTTCGGCAACATAGTTCTGACTTTATAAATAAGACCTTCATGCCAGACTTTGTCAAAAGCTTGAGCCACATCTAAAAATACTGTTATACAAACTTTCTTGTCTTCTAGTGTTTTTTCAATGACATTTGTTATACTATTGTACTTGTTCTATAGTAGAGTGTTTTTCTCTGAATCCAAACTGGTGCTCAGGAATAAGGTTTTTAGCATCCAGAAGTGGTTTCAAGCGTCTTAGAAGAAGTTTCTCGAACAGTTTTGAAAGAACCGGCAGCAGAGAAGTTGGTCTGTACGACGTTGCTTTATGAGGTGGCTTTCCAGGTTTTGCTATCATTATTACTTCTGCCACTTTCCACAAATCAGGTACATATGTTAGTCTGAATGCAGCATTGGAGTTGTTAATTTCACGATAGCTTTTCGAGGTAGAGTGCAAGATTTCTCCTGTAATTAAATCATATCCTGGACATTTTTTTCGCTGATATTTGTTTTGATTGCTTTAATTACCTCGTTAGGTGTCACAAGTTTTATAATTAGCTCTTCTTGGATAAAGTTTTCCTCAAGAAGATCGTTTGATAGGTACTCATTCGGCTTAAAGATATTTTCAAGATGTTCTGAGAATCTTTTGGCTTTTTGTTGGTTGTTAATAGCCCATGTTCCATTTTCACCCCTGATTGGAGGAATATGTATTATTATTATTGGTCTGTTTAAATTTTCAGAGGCTTTCCAAAGTGAGTAATCGGTACTGCGGTCACTGGTTAGCTTTGTAATAAAATAACTCATATTGTTATTGTTGTATTCATTGATTTTTCTGGTTAACTTTTTGGTAAGATTATGAAGCAACCTTTTATCTCCTGGGAACTTTGTCATTTGCCATTTGCTTCTTTGTAATCTTTTCTTGTGTAAGAGATCTAAAATGTCTCTAGGATATGTTCTTGCCCTTGGTTTGTACTCTGTTTTTGGTGCACTGTTCCACGCTGATTGTTGGATGTAAGTTATAAAAAATTCCACCTCTATATTTAATTGTTCTGGAGTTTTTAATGGGACGTTAAATTTTATAGACTCATCCAAATCTGTTTTAAAACTGGCCCAGTCTGTTTTCTTATTTACGAGCCTTATGTTATAATCTTTATATGTAATGTTTTTACTTAGAGTTAGAATTATGGGTGAGTGATCGGAATTCATATCATTCATTTCGTTTACTTGTAGGTAGTTGACTGATATATTTTTATGAATAAAAAAAGTCTATTAGGTCAGGTATTTTTTGTGGATCGGTGGGCCAGTAGGTCGGCTTACCCGTAGATGAAAAACTGCACTTTGCTTCTTTTATGGCACTTAACAATTATTTGCCTTTGGTATTGGTGAGTCTAGAGCCCCAATGGGTATTTTTAGCGTTAAAGTCGCCACCAATGATAAATCGCTCGCCAAGGCTTTTAAGAAGACTAATGTATTCATATTTTTTCAAAGAATGTTTTCGTGGGAAATATATAGATGCTACAGAAAAAGAGTAACGCTTAGTTTTCAGATTTACGACTACAGCCACAGATATTCAGGGTATTAAAATTTTCTTTCCTCATTGTGTTCTATGTTTTCCGTAACTATAACAGCACTACCACCTCTTGCAGTATTGTTTGGGTGTAGTGCATGATAAACTTTGTATCCTTTAAATCTTATATACGACTGTTTAGTGAAATGTGTCTCAGACTCTAAACATAAGTCAATATTTTGTGTATCTAGAACTTGCAACTCATTTTGATGTTGTAGTAGTCCATTAGCATTCCATTCCATAATATTTAACGAGTTAGTCATTTTCGTAACGAAGAAGAAGGTTTCATTTGACTTGTTTTTTCAAGATTTTGGATTCGTTCATCAAAAGCAGTGATGACACTTAATATCCGGTCAACTTTTTCTTCTAAGGCGTTGCCTTTGTGTGTATTATTATGCCCAGTTTTTGTTGAGCCTTTAACAATTCCTGCATAAGTTATACTATTGCTAACTACCTTGGTTTTCTTGGCCATGGTTGACGACATTTTGTTTTGCACTGGTTGACTACTTGGTTTCTTTAATGTTTTATTTTTAATGCTTTGCATTTCTTTTGCGACCATACACCCTCTATAATTTGCAGGGTGAGGTGCGCCACAATGCACACACTTTGGTTTCTCTTCTGCTGATTTAGGCGCCGGTGATGAATGAAAAAGATTATTTCCTTTTAATTTTCTTAAAAATCGTTATTTTAAATTAAATTTAATTTTGTTTTTAATTTTGACTAGCTGGCCTTTTTATAATTAAACGATGTGTAAACATTTGATAGGCACGCACTATTTGTAAGTAAAAAGCACAATTTAATTGAGAAAATTAAATTGTGCTTTTTACTTCTTCTCACAATTTCTTCATATTTCCTCACGTTTAAATCTATACAAATAAATAAAATTGGAGTGTCTGTTTGTAATATTAAAATAACCGCTTTTTACTAAATGCATATGTATGTATAAACGGTACATATACCAAAACAACATTTTTTTGTCTGTCTGTCTGTTTGGCGGGGCTAATCTTGGGAACGGCTGAACCGTTTTTGACGGGACTTTCACTGGCAGATAGCTGATGTGACAAGGAGTAACTTAGGCCTTATCTTCATACATCCATACATACATACATACATACATACCTACATACAAATAAGTAGATTGGAGTGTATCCGACTTTGACGGGACTTCCACGAGTAGGTAGCTGATGTAATAAGGAGTAACTTAGGCTACTTTTATCTCCATACATCCATACATACATACATACATACCTACATACAAATAAGTAGAATTGGAGTGTATTTGACTTTGACGGGACTTCCACGGGTAGGTAGCTGATGTAATAAGGAGTAACGAAGGCTACTTTTATCTCCATGCATCCATACATACATACCTACATACAAACATGTAGATTGGAGTGTATCCGACTTTGACGGGACTTTCACTGGCAGATAGCTGATGTAATAAGGAGTAATTTAGGCTACTTTTATACTAGCTGCGCCCACGAGTTTGTCCGGGTAAGATACTGAACAATCATATTTTTTCTCACGTGGACGAAGTCGCGGGCAGCTACTAATATATATATTTAATAATTAATCAATATATACTTAAAACTTATTCAAGACTTAGGCAGGCTAAATTAGTTTTTGAGACTAACCATCGTCACTTCATTATATATATAGATTATAGTCAAATCTACAAACAAATCACTCATAAATATAAATAAAATTATTAACTTGCATACCAACCCTACGATAAGGCGATGCGCGGGCGCACCTAATACAAATGCCCACGTTAGAATGCAGCACGCACAACAGGTAAAGGCCCGACTGCGTTCCGCGAAAACGACTATTTACGTTAAACAACCATACCACTTAAATCTTTTGGACACGCACGAGACATAAAAAACAATAAAAAAAGGTTGAGATAATAAATTCAGTGGCAGCCCTGTCATGTTTTTATATAAAAAAAATAGGTTTAGGAGTTTTTTGCAAGGGTTACATAATATTGCATAGGTAATCAATTTTGAATTTTGCAGTCGTTTGAGATTTTGCACACACTCTTTGTTAAATATAACAAAAGTTAGCTTAAAATTAAGTTTTGACCAATACCGGACTATCAGTGCTTACGTAGGCAATGTGAATCTACCCGATTATCGCTCTCGTAGGCTTGATCTGCAATATGTCTTGTTGTGTATCACTGGCTGCCACATGCGTCATACTCGTGAACGGGTGCTGATTGTGGGGACTGGTCTGTTGTGATTTGCGGGTGTTATATTCTATCACGATATTAAGCTGTTGATGGGTATTTGCGTATGTGTTTATATTTATGTGCCATGGACGTTCACATTATCTTTATTCTATGTAATAATATTTGTATTAAATGTAAGGTTTTGACAAAAGAGCAACACGCTGAGTGTTTGTTGGGTAGCGGAGTTCTTCTCAGTAGTGCCTGCATTTGGAACTCTGCTAAGTGAATGACTATGATTATGACGAACAGATTTTTCTTTTTCTTCTATGAAGGAATTGACAAATTTGATGATTCACGTATCGGTTAAATATTATTATGAAATTGGTATTTATTCATATCTATTGGATTATTATTATAAGTCATTCTCTCTCTAGGTAGCTTATAACCCGACAATGCAAAAGTGTCCTTGTAGACCAATTTGAAATAAATGAATTGATTTAGAATTTTGATATTTGTCTCAATACAGCACTGTCGCAGGGTGTCAGTATATATTCAAATATAATGGAACAGCCAATAAATACCTACTGTACTGTACGTCGCGAAATATCACTAGCTATTAGTTATAAACCAAGCTGAAATATGTATTATTATGTCAAAACGGCGCGTGCGTAGGTACCTATATTATTATTTGAGAACCCGAAGGAGAAACTATGTTGTTTTATATTATTTCGCATTAACACATGCTTGTGAAATATATTTTTATTTTTAAAGAAAAATGGAAAGAAAAATTTGACTTCAGGCGAGGCTCGAACTCGCGACCTACTGGGAATCTAGTCCAGCCGCTCTTCCAATTGAGCTACTGAAGCCCTCATGTATATTAGAAGACAGGGTTAATAGAACAGACTCGTGTGATTCGAGTGACATATTATATTATATAGATTTTAAATAACTAGAAATACTTACATATAATACCGCGATTAATTAACAAATTACCCTTAGATATAAAAACAAAACTTAGTATTAAAAACATAACATTTGTATTTAAACGTTATTCCCTGGAAAATATAAAAGATCTAACTTGAAAGTATATGTACTAGTATCAGAATCAGATCAGTAGTACAATCTCGTTTAAGTTATAGGTACCTACATTTTTATTTTACTTAAGTTAGTTTCAAAAAATTGTATACTCATACATGTAATTATAGTATGTACCTGCGTACATAGTGAATTGTTTGACGTAGATTTGAATCTGAGACAAACCTCAGTGGTTTTAAGTAATGCATTGTAAGCAAAAAATTGTATAGGGTAAGTTGTTGAACAGTGAACCAACCTTTTTTCTAAGTCACATAACTTTATGTGTTAAGCAAAAACAAAACTTATCAATGTTATCAATGTAAACTGTATGCTTATATCCCGCATTAAAAAGAGACATTTTTTTTTTTTTAATGTAATGGAAGTGGTAATCAAGCATGCAGTTCACATTGATGTTAAGTGATGACTGCAGCCTATAGACACCCACACAAAGACCAAGGTCAAAATGCAGATGCGTTACCACTCCTGAGGCCTAAGGTCTTATGCCTCTGTGCCGGAAATTACAGGGCCGTACATTACCACCTGACCGGAACACGATAGTGCTGAGCACTACCATTTAGCGGCAAGTATATTAGGTAATGCGGTGGTGCCTACGCCCGCGAGCTCCGTCACTGAAGCTCTACCACCAGTAAAAGAGACATATTGACATTAAAAAATTGGTTATTTTGCAGTCGCATTTACAGCAATTTTCGAAGTTACACTTCTTTCGGCGCGATTGGCGAAAATTATGAGAATTATTTTTTACGATGAGGCGCGCGCACCTCTAGATAAAAGTGACAGTCTGAAGTTAGTTGCTAAACAGATAAAAGCAGCAGTCTGAATTAGGTGAATCTTTTCGTCGTTTTTTTTAACCGACGAAAGAAACGGAGGAGGTTCTCAAGTCGACGCGTATATTTTTTTTATGTACGTCAAACCATTCCATGCATAACTTTTTACTGAGCTGTCCGATTGATAATTCTTTATTTATTGAAAAAGAATACCTTGAAGTTTGGCGCAATTTTATTTTTTGCTTTTTAGTTCCATTTTTGTGAAAAAGTTTTTATGATACATTGCATTATTACGATAAGAGAGTATAACATTTTACGTGCGTACTTAAGTACCTATAAACGCACAGTTTTTGTATCGATTCATAGAATCTCGAATTAAATTCTTACCGTTAAAGTTAAACGAAGTAAACGTCCAATAAACCATAATATTATTAAAAGCGAAATCGGGTAAATGTGTGAAGCTTATTATAAACTTTCTAAGCACTGCTCGATGTACTTGTAAATTGCTTTATCATTGGAAAGCTTGGAATGAGGGTGCTGCCACATTATGAAGATTGATTGAACATGGCAACACGTTTTAAGAATGATTGATAAAATATTAGTACAGCATTAAGAAGTATCGCATAACGAGCCTACGAAAGATGCAATCGGCTAATTTCGACTTCGTAGAGCGTTATCTCTGCTACACACTGCCTGCGTAAGCGCTGATAGTGTGGATTTGGTTCAAAATGGTCGACAAACGTCACATGGGTTAGGTGATACAGATTATTATTTTTTTTATAAAATACGCTTTTATAAAAAAAATAACATTTGTCCCGGTGCGGGGATCGAACCCGCGACACTTCGAATCAAACGGTCATTTCACACCGCTGGACTAACCCGGTCGTCAGATAACGCTCTATAGACCCGAAATAAGGTCGATGCGCAATATTTCGTGTTGGATACTGTACACATATTTGACAAATGAAAAAATGCATGCTCCGATGGGTCGAGCATGTTGAAAGTATGTCGAATGAGCGAATAACTAAACAGATATACAATGCGAATGTGGATGGTTGCAGAAGCCCAGGAAGGCTAAGACTGACCAACTTTGACCAAATAGGTCGAGTACGTCTCAGGCGTCGGCGTGCATGTATAAAGGTTTTTTACTGGTGGTAGAGCCCCAGTGACGGAGCTCGTAGGCGTAGGCACCACCGCATTACCTAATATACTTGCAGCGAAATGGTAGTGTTTAGCATTATCGTGTTCCGGTCAGGTGGTAATGTACGGCCCTGTAATTTCCGGCACAGAGGCGTAACAGGCCTCAGGAGTGGCAACGCATCTGCATTTTGACCTCTGGTTATTGTGGGCTGCAGTAATCACTTAACATCAATGTAAACTGCATGCTTGTTTGCTACTCATATTACATAAAAAAAGAAAAAAAAGAAGTGATGAATGTAGAAGAAGCACGGGAGGTGTGTAAGGATTGGGATATCTGTAGCGCCACAGAAGACTGGTGGTAGCAGGCCGCTACTGCTGGGATCCTGGGATCGAGCTCCATATCGGGGAAGTGTCATCTGGATTTTTCCATTTTCTGGAAGTTTCCCAGTGCCATCCTACGAGTTTGGTAAAGTTTCCGTAATTGTCAATGGGTTCGCTTACCTTAGGACAAAAGTGGGACGAAATCTTTTAGGGCCATAAGATTTGCTAGTTGTATAACAGAAAAGAATGAAAAGTTTTTATTTTGCCTTAAATGTCGTCATTACCGAGCTTGAATGTTGCATGGTATCACACATTTATCCATTGAAATCCATTGTACCACTTGAAAAGAGCTAGATCCATGTTTATAATATCATATTTTTAGAATTTATTTCCATCCTGAGGATCAGAATAGTTCATAAAACATGTAAAATAAAAAAATAAAAAAAGTGATAAGGTATTTTTGTTTTGAACCATTTAAGAACCTACCCCTATTTTCACCTTACCTGTGAACCATTTGTAACATCACCCTAACATTTCAAGAAGCCAATTCACAATCCCTCGATAATTCTCGTACTTTTCGTCTCTTACATCATTAACAGTTACTTGTGTTAACTCTTTATTATCCGAGTGCCTTTTTTTGGGACACGATAACGCTACTGGGAACATATTATTATTAATGACATGTTTCATGTTGATCATTTACTGCGTTTTTACTGCATATTTTCTTCTATTTAGCTTTGTTTGCAGTTACAAAACATTATTTGCAGTTAGAATTGCAACTCAAAACCAACATGGCGAATATGGCGGGCGATTTCATTTTGACATTTTCATTTTCTTAATTTTTTTTTTATTAGAATAGTAGGTACTTGGAGAAAAAAGTAATATTTTCTAAATACTATCGAAATCGATTGATCCCAAGTGTAGGCTGTATCGCCGCCATGTTTAACATAGTTGAAAATGGTAAAATCGTTTGAATTATATGTGGTTGTAACTCTAAAATCTATTATCGAATAAATTAATTGTATTTTTTTCGGATTCTTCTTTAATTTACCCATTTTTTGAGGACGTGTACGAACCAGAGCCGCAACATCTCCTTTTTGAGTTTTGAGTTTGATGTGCAATATTTTTTGCTGCGTACCGTATATATGTATATTTATTCAGCCCAATCTACAAAACCTTAAAAGTCTTGACAGGACTTAAAGATGCAATTAAAACTCGGAACCGTTTTGTTTGGACATCAAATCAACATTCTTGAAATCTGATTGTATCTTTTGAAAAGGCCGCCAATGAATAAACATTTTAATGTATTTTAAAATTCGTGAAGCGCGAATTGATAAATATACATGGGTTTTGTAGGTGTTAAGTGTGGTCATTATCTTCATGATTTGAGTCGAAAGACCTCATATACCCCTAGATACCCAGTAAATAAAATATAATGAATTGTATAAGACGACAATAAATGTAAATTGGCATCTTATTTTGTGATGGTTGCAAACAAGCAAGCACTTCACATGGATGGTAAGTGAATACTACAGCCTATATCATCATCACTCGAGTCGAAAGACGTCCACTGCTAGATAAAGCCTTCCCCAAGGACTCCCACAACAGTGTTTTGCGTCATTAGGAAAGAATTGAAGAGCGCATGGCCCCTGAACAAAGGCCTCCCCCAAAGAATGTACCACTGAACCTGAGCCGCCCTAATCCAGCGATTGCTCGCGATCTTCACCAGGTCGTCGATCCACCTCGTGGGGGGCCTGTCTACGCTTCGTCTTCCAGTACGCGGTCGCCACTCCAGAACTGCCCCAACGGCCGTCAGTTCTGCGAGATATGTGCCCTGCCCAGTGCCACTTGAGTTTCGCTATTCGGTGGGCTATGTCGGTTACTTTGGTTCTCATGCGGATCTCCTCGTTTCTGATTCGATCTCGCAGAGAAACTTCGAGCACAGCCCTCTCCATTGCTCTCTGAGTGACCTTGAGCTTTCTTATGAGGCCCATAGTGAGCGACCACGTTTCGGTTCCATGTGCCATCACTGGCAACACACACTGGTCAAAGACCTTCTTCTTATAAAGACTACTTTATTCAAATAAAATAAATTGAATAAAAATAAATGCCGTGAGAATAATTTCCGAGATGGTGCCAATACTCTCAAAATGAACGACTAATGAAAAAAAAAAAGTTTTTTTTTGTATTTCAGTTTCGATATACGGAACCCCAAAACGTTAATACGCACAACAGTTAACCGTATGAACGGAATGTTTCGTTCCGTTTTGTAAAACATTAAATTTAGATAACATTAAATTATTATGCCTGAACATAGATGTTAAGTATTTTATAATGCGATTTTGATCTTGGGAATATGACCCATATTGTAAGCCGTTTAAACCGGGCTTGTAGCTGTAGGTCAGTTAAGTCTTTTTTAATCATGAAGGCTTGTATGTGACTTTACGCTAAGTCCCTTACGGGGTAGGCAGAAGGCGTGGAACGCCAGATGTTCCAGTCCGAGTTGATGAAAGTATTTATAGGCTAGGATCCCACTGCAGAATCATTTCGTTCATCCAGATATGCTGCAAACCTATTTTTTACGTATATATTTATAATCTCGGCCAAATTTTGATAGGCAACCTAGTGGATATAGAATTATGTATTCTCTAGATTATAAATATGCGTAAAAATAGTGTTTGCAGCATATCTGGAAGAACGAAATGATTCGGCAGTGGGATCTTAACCTATTATGTATGTATCTTCACGCTAAGTCTATTACGGGGAAGGTAGAGAGTGTGGAGTACTAGATGTCCCAGTCCTTACACACCTCCCGTGCTTCTTCTACATTTGTCAATTCTCTTCATACATGCATGCAGATTTCTTGACAGTACTCGACCTATTCGGTATTATGAAAGAAAGTAATTTCACTGTTTACTTCATAAAGGTGGTAAAATGCGCTAAAGGGTTTAGACCCAATCGTAGTATAAAATACGAGTATGATTGATTTTTTTTTTTGTGTGATGGTGGTGGCAAGCAGGTATGAAGTTCACATGGATGTTAAATGACGACTGCAGCCTACAGATATCTACACAATAATCAGAGGTCAAAGTGCAAATTCGTTACCACCCCTGAGGACCTTTTGCCTCTGTGATAGTTATTACGGGGCCATACATTACCATCTAACCGGAACACAATAGTGCTGAACACTACCATTTGGCGGCAGATAGATAAGGTAATGCGGTGGTACCTACCCCCTCGAGGTCCATTACTGGAGCTCTACCACCAGTAAAAATGTAATGCAACATACCTACGCGCCCCTACCATCATCTCGAGTTCCTCCGAGAGAACTGGGCTCCGCCTCGTCCGCCACACAGAGGTACGGCCGGACAGAACATCAGGTCTCTCACCTCTGGCTTGCCTTCATTGGACCGTCAGAGCGGGGCGCTAGAGGTATGGCATTTGCAGAAATTTAGATAATAGGCTGTTGTGTAAATTTCTGCAAGAGCCATACACTCGGGGGTGGAAGTGTCTAAAGGCATAATAGCGGGGAAGCCCGCTCCGAGCTCGAGATTACTCGCTCCTGATGGTGAAACCGGGGCCACACCTCTCGACACCCCCAGCCTCTCTCAACAGTGTTGCCCCCCGTCGACCATCGGGTTGGCTGTTTGGGGGGCCCACCAAGAGGCGAGTCACCACCTGCCTAAAGTAGGATTCGATAATGTGAGATGTTGAATATAGGCAGGTGCCGGATCTCACTCCATAGGCCCAGCCAGCTAGTCCCCCCCAGTTCACCCGCATAGCCCAAAGTTTGGCGAATCACTTATCATTACAATAGTTCCATTATATTCTGCGGGGTCTGTCTGTGTCTGTATTAACTATTGATGCAGTCAGAGAGAGGTTCCGCCGAATATAACCCATTACAAAGTAGATCAAAATTCTCGAAAGGGCCTCTACGTGTTGGACCCCCCACGTCCCCGCGCAAGCCTGACAAAGGTCCGGGGTTCAAATTGGACCCCGTGCTGACGAGAGACATAATAATAAAATGATGGATTAGCGCTATGATTTTTTAGACAATTCGATAATTAAGAATGCAGTTCACGATGATGTTGTGTGTATGTAACTTCACGCCGGGTCCCTAACGGGGTAGGCAGAGAGTGTAGAGCGCCAGATATCCCGGTCCTGACATACACCTCTCGTGCCTCATCTACTTTCATCATTCTCTTCATACATGCACGCCGATTCCTAAGACTTTTGACCGCACCATCCGATAGAACTCGACCTATTTGGTCATGGTAAGTCAGTCTTGGTCTTCTTGGAGCTCTGACCATCCACATTCGCATTATATATCTGTTTAGTCATTGGCTCATTCGACATTCTTTCTGTCAGTGAGCGATACACCGCCAATCTTGCGCACCGCCGATCTCATCTTGACCGCACTTAATTTACTTTCATGCTCTATCCTGCATACCCAGCTCTCACTTCCTTAAAAAAGCGTTGGAGTAAGTACAGCATTGTGTACAGCTTAACGAGCCCGCTGGCTGAGATGTTTTGATTCTAGCAGCTTACCCCACGCTCCATTCACGCCATCCCTAGCAAGTACTCTCCTTTCTATGTCTGCGGAGGTACACCGCACCATCATCCTTCCTAGCTAAAAGCACAGTCAAGATATACAATTTCATCCACCTGTTCTAACACTGCATCATATACTACTATCCTTGCATTTGTTCTCCGTTCATCTCTTACAAATACTAATACTTTAGTTTTATTCACATTCAATTGTAAACCTTTCTTCATACAATCCTCTTTCATAACTGTGATCAGTGCTTGTAGCCCAGATGGTGTAGAGCTTACAATTACCGCATCATCTACGAAAAGCAGACAGTTCACCACTAAGTCACCCATACGCACTCCCACATCCATTGGCTTCAACCTCTAAAGGCATTTGTCCAGATATATGATAAGCCGCCTAGACGAAAGCTCGCAACCCTGTCTGACACCGATTTTAACATCAAACCAGGGTGACATGTTACCATCTTCCCGCCTGACAGTTCACATACGTGGACTGTATTGCACGGAGCAGACTGCCGTTAATACCATACCCTGGCATGTCCCACGGCATACGGGAACACCCACGTGCGGACGCAAACTCGCTTGACAGGAAAAAGGCTTTTAGTCGCTCCACTCTCTCTATCTACCTCGCCATTGGCGTGAACTTCATTCCCTCTTGTTATGAAATCCTTAAAGTGATAAATATATCAAGTGAAAGTTATAGTCGTCCAATTAATTCGCTTTCAATACAAAATAAACTTTCTTTTAACATGACATAAATATTTTAATCGTCAATTAAAGGATTACTATATAAAGCACTTATTCCTACAAAAGATTTAAAAAAAACGTAACGCCTTTAATCCCCGAAGGTGTAGACAGAGGTAAATGCATGTATTCATGCATACATGCAAATGCACGATTCGCCGGTTATGTATTGGCCAATGTAACAGGTGGCGAGCCTGTTGCCATCTCCGGGCACATTACCAAACTTCAAGGTACTGAGAAACTTCCAGAAAATGGAAATATCCCAATAGAACCAGAAATAAAGGATTTAAAACCGTTATCTCTGTTAGCCTTCGACCCGGGAATCGAACCCAGTACTTCCAGCGTAGTAGTAGTGGCCTGCTACCACTAGGCTACTGAGGCAGTTAAAGATTGTGCCAAATATTGTAGTGGATATAAGTAGTAAGAGTCTTGTAATTCGCTAAACAAAACATTGGATGTAGGTTGCGATTAAATGTACCGGCGCAATGTATAGGCTGTTTGTAAAATGTTTAAAAGTATTTATAGTTTTATTTTAAGAAATATATATTTTTTTATTTAATCAAAATAAACAAGCATGCAGTTCACATTGATTTTAAGTGATAACTGCAGCCTATGGCCACTCTCACAAAGACCAGAGGTCAAAATGCAGATGCGTTACCAATCCTGAGGCCTAAGGTGTGCCTCTGTGCCGGAAAATACAAATCCGTACATTACCACCTAACCAGAACTCGATATTGCTGAACACTACCATTTAGCGGCAAGTATATTAGGTAATGTGGTGGTGCCTACGCCTGCGACGTCGTCTGCGTGAAGAGTCTACAGCTCCTCCCTCGTAGGCGATAGCGTGATAATATTATTATGTAGCCTATATTTTGACCCGACCTTATAGTAATATTCAGGCAAAATTGGAAATAAATCCATGCAGCACTTTTTGAGTTTCGCCTGGACATACCTATAGACAAACAGACAAAATATCTAAAAATTATCCCCCTTATTCATAATACGTTTATGAATTAGATACGTTTTAGTAATAGAATGTTTTAGTAATAGAATGTTTTGTCTTTGTCAGTTGCATTGTCAAATGTCTCCACATTTTTTGATTGAAAAAGACAAAGGAGAGATTAGCAACACTTTAGCTAAAATGGGTTTATGAATAAGGGAGTATATATTTGGCTTTAATGTCGATTGTAGATCACGCCCCAAGTATTCTTTTCAAAAATATTCATTGTATTGTTTTGACTTGCCTACGATTTTATTATATTATATGTACAGATCACGCGAAATCACTGCAAAAAAAGTATCCAATTTCATGACTCAACAAAATCAGCCTGTATACAACGAGCTTACCGTTATCTTTTATATACGCCAAAAAAAAGAGGATCAGTGTAACACAGAGTACGTGTTACTATGTGACGTGACGTGTGGAAACGCCTTGTTTATGGGCGCAAAAAATATATGTAGTTATTAATACTAAAAAAAAAACCGTTTAAGTGCGTGTCGGGCCACTCGCAGTGTAGCGTGCCGTAGATTTTAGGTTTGAATTATGTAATGAAAAAGATAAATAAATATTTTCTATGAAGTTGTTCAAAAATTTCGAGTTTATTTGGTCGACAATTACTCGCAAACTTGTAAAGCCAACTTAAGTGTAATCGTTTACCTTTTAATTTCGTTATATGTAGCTACTATTGCCGTAACGTTTGAATTTCTAACAACAACCATTTAGTTGGTATAGGGGGGCGGACACTTGACTCTAACGGAAATTGGCACTTTAAAGCTTATAAGTCACGAACAGTTGACGAAATCGAAAAATGATATAAGCACATCCTTAATATTTTTAAAGGCCAATCCAACGATATCTCACACTATATATAAAACGAAAAATAAAAAACACATCCGCCCGTTACATGTAGGAGAGGTACCCTACATTTTTTTTCATGTTTTTATTCTACCACTTTGTCGGCGTGATTAAGGTGTATACTTGTGCCAAATTTCAAGTCTCTAGTACCAACAGTTTATGCGCTAACCCGCAGACGGACAGACAGACAGACAGACGGACATGGTGGAACTATAAGGGTTCCTTGATTATACTACGGTACCTTAAAAACAGGCGCTGTTTCCTCCTATCAGTTTTTTAAAGGGGAAATGAGTCATTTATATCACTTTGCGGGAACTTACTGGTGGTAGAGCTCCAGTGACAGAGCTCGCGGGCGTAGGCACCACCGCATTACCTAATTTTTCTGCCGCTAAATGGTAGTGTTCAACACTATCGTGTTCCAGTTAGATGGTCATTACCATACATTTATGTCCCCGTAATAAAAAAATTACATAGACATAAAAACTAAGGTCTCAGGGGTGGCAACACATCTGCATTTTGACCTTTGGTCTTTGTGTGGGTGTCTATAGGCTGCAGTGATCACTCAACATCAATGTGAACTGCATGCTTGGTGGCAACTTGATTACATTAAAAAAAAAAAACAAAAAATTGAACACTCTGTACACGACCTACTATTAAAAGTAATGAGCAACACAACTAAATCTAGACTAGCGATGACAGCCTAGGCATTAGAGCAATTAGTCCGTCATGTTTATCAGGGTCTGACAGGTGGGAAGTGGCTGACAAGCCGATATACGGGGCTCAACCACTTTCATTATGAAGTTAGAAATAGCTTTTTTTATGTAATGTAAGTGGGAAACAAGCATGCAGTTCACATTGATGTTAAGTGATGACTGCAGCCTAAAGACAGCCACACAAAGACCAGAAGTCAAAATGCAGATGCGTATCCACTTCTGAGGCCTAAGGTGTTATGCCTATGTGCCGGAAATTACAGGGCCCTACATTACCACCAGACTAGAACACGATAGTGCTGAACACTACCATTTAGCGCCAAGTATATTAGATAATGCGGTGGTGCCTACGCCCGCGAGCTCCGTCACTGGAGTTCTATCACCAGTAAGTTTACATTGAAGGCAAGATTATGCTGTTAGCTATAGTACTACATAAAATAAATGATAATGAATATAGGTGTACTGGTTATACTTGTCGCTAAATGGTAGTGTTCAGCACTATCGTGTTCCGGTCAGGTGGTAATGTACGGCCCTGTAATTTCCGGCATAAAGGCATAACACCTTAGGCCTCAGGAGTGGTAACGCATCTGCATTTTGACCTTGGTCTTTGTGTAGGCGTCTATAGGCTGCTGTCATCACTTAACATCAATGTGAACTGCATGCTTGTTTGTCACTTACACTGCATAAAAAAAACTGTGTGCTTGTTTGCCACTTACATGGCATAAAAGAATGTAAAATCAAAATCATTAATCATTATTTACAAGCCATTGATTACCTTGTGATTCATTTGATAGGAACACCAGATGACATCTATACATATTATATAATAATTGTTTTATATTATTTCGCATTAACACATGCTTGTGAAATATATTTTATTTTTAAAGAAAAATGGAAAGAAAAATTTGACTTCAGGCGAGACTAATATAAAACAATGATTAAGGGTAAAAGCGACTTCTTTACGATATTCAATAAACTGAAAAGTCTATTATATCGGTTGCCTAACTAGCATAGTTGGTAATAGATGGCGCTGCTGCTACCATAAAGCAAAGCAATAGATGTGAAGGAAAGATTTGACAAATCGGGCAGGACTTCAGTAGCTCAATTGGAAGAGCGGCTGGACTAGATTCCCAGTAGGCCGCGAGTTCGAGTCTCGCCTGAAGTCAAATTTTTCTTTCCATTTTTCTTTAAAAATAAAATATATTATATAATAAAACAGTAAAACCCGCGCGTCTGTACATTGTATATATTTACGAAAAACCAATTGGGGGCGATGTTAAAATAGAATTAGAACACTTTTCAATGATTTTTAAATTTTTTGCCTGTCTGTTTGTCCTTTCGTCCAGGCTAATCTCCGAAGATACTGGACGGATTCGAATGAAACTTTTTGTGGTGTGTAGATACTAAGCCTGGCCAACATTTAGGCTACTTTCTACTGCGGAAAAATCACTCATTCCCGCGGGAATATCTACATTTAATTTCATCTTCCTATACAATATCAAACCTTTGACACGAAAGTTTGCCGGGTCAGCTAGTATAAAATAAGCTGATTGACTGATGACTTTATTCATGAACATGACTGACAGAATAACTAGAACAGACCAAGTCTCATCTCTGAAGCGCGCCAAGCCCTATGGCTGGTGTAGATCGCAAGCGGTGTGCGATGACCGCTAGTGACAAATTAAAATGCGCATCTCCGTGCTTCGGAGGGCACGTTAAAAAGGCTATTACACGACAGGGTATACAAGGTCCGGCAGAAAGGGTGGGCGTGGCCTCGCGCCGGGTTGCCGCTTATTACACTATCCGGTCGACAGTACAGATATGAACAGTATGGAAACTACGTACAAAACGTTGAAACGGCACAATCACATAAACATGCGCATCAACGAGGCCCCTAAGCTCCTAGCCCAGCGGAAGCCTAAGCTTTTCGCGGTGCTGTAGCTCCGAGTCACTCGGTACTCGATCGTCGATGCGCATGTTTGAGTAAGTGTCCCGTTTTGAACGTTTTGTACGTAGTTTCCATACTGTTCATATTTGTACTGTGTATAGTTAGGGCGTTAGGATGACCGGGCCGCTCCGGTCGCTATAATTAGGGCCCTAACTCCCTAAATGTTATTACACTACCCTGACCCTTGCTATCGTACCCTGAATACCGAGCAGTGTAAGAAGTCTATAAGCCGTCGGTCCCGGTTGCTATCGATCATAGCGCAAGTTGGGCCACCGGCCGCAGGGCGGACCGTAGCTGAGTAACCATAGCGTTTATTACCGATGCAAAACAGTCTGTCATATTTTGCGGGGGGAAATGTGTGCGACACACATGCACACTACAAAAATCGTCTATTGCTACGAAACTCGCACCTTGACTTTAACGAAATACTTTACTAATAACGTGGGACTTCGGTAGCTTAGTGGTAAAGCGACTGGACTGGTTATCCTGAGGTCGCAGGTTCGATTCCTGCTCGAAGTCAATTTTTTTTTTCCGCTTTTTTAAAATTTCTAACGTTCACTCGCATGTGCTATTGCGAAAAGTACAATTTAACAAAAATACACAAACAATTTCACGAACATATTTAATCTGGTGGTAAACTGGTGGTAGAGCTCCAGTGACGGAGCTCGCGGGCGTAGGCACCACCGCATTACCTGATTTACTTGCCGCTAAATGGTAGTGTTCAGCACTATCGTGTTCCGGTCAGGTGGTAATGTACGGCCCTGTAATTTCCGGCACAGAGGCATAACACCTTAGGCCTCAGGAGTGGTAACGCATTTGCATTTTGACCTTGGTCTTTGTGTGGGTGTCTATAGGCTGCAGTCATCACTTAACATCAATGTGAACTGCATGCTTGTTCGGCAACTTGATTACATAAAAAAAAAAAATCAAAAAATTGAACACTGTACACGACCTACTATTAAAAGTAATGAGCAACACAACTAAATCTAGACTAGCGATGACAGCCTAGGCATTAGAGCAATTAGTCCGTCATGTTTATCAGGGTCTGACAGGTGGGAAGTGGCTGACAAGCCGATATACGGGACAGGGGCTCAGCCACTTTCATTATGAACTTAGAAATTGCTTTTTTATGTAATGTAAGTGGGAAACAAGCATGCAGTTCACATTGATGTTAAGTGATGACTGCAGCCTAAAGACAGCCACACAAAGACCAGAGGTCAAAATGCAGATGCGTATCCACTTCTGAGGCCTAAGGTGTTATGCCTATGTGCCGGAAATTACAGGGCCCTACATTTCCACCTGACTAGAACACGATAGTGCTGAACACTACCATTTAGCAACACCTTAGGACTCAGGAGTGGTAACGCATCTGCATTTTGACCTTGCTCTTTGTGTAAGCGTCTATAGGCTGCTGTCATCACTTAACATCAATGTGAACTGCATGCTTGTTTGTCACTTCCACTGCATAAAAAAAAACTGTGTGCTTGTTTGCCACTTACATGGCATAAAAGAATGTAAAATCAAATTAATCATTACTTACAAACCATTGATTACCTTGTGATTCATTTGATAGTAGCACCAGATGACATCTATACATATTATATAATAATTGTTTTATATTATTTCGCATTAACACATGCTTGTGAAATATATTTTATTTTTAAAGAAAAATGGAAAGAAAAATTTGACTTCAGGCGAGACTAATATAAAACAATGATTAAGGGTAAAAGCGACTTCTTTACGATATTCAATAAACTGAAAAGTCTTTTATATCGGTTGCCTAACTAGCATAGTTGGTAATAGATGGCGCTGCTGCTACCATAAAGCAATGCAATAGATGTGAAGGAAAGATTTGACAAATCGGGCAGGACTTCAGTAGCTCAATTGGAAGAGCGGCTGGACTAGATTCCCAGTAGGCCGCGAGTTCGAGTCTCGCCTGAAGTCAAATTTTTCTTTCCATTTTTCTTTAAAAATAAAATATATTATATAATAAAACAGTAAAACCCGCGCGTCTGTACATTGTATATATTTACGAAAAACCAATTGGGGGCGATGTTAAAATAGAATTAGAACACTTTTCAATGATTTTTAAATTTTTTGCCTGTCTGTTTGTCCTTTCGTCCAGGCTAATCTCCGAAGATAATGGACGGATTCGAATGAAACTTTTTGTGGTGTGTAGATACTCGTACTAAGCCTGGCCAACATTTAGGCTACTTTCTACTGCGGAAAAATCACTAATTCCCACGGGAATATCTACAATTAATTTCATTTTCCTATACAATATCAAACCTTTGACACGAAAGTTTGCCGGGTCAGCTAGTATGAAATAAGCTGATTGACTGATGACTTTATTCATGAACATGACTTGCCGCTAAATGGTAGTGTTCAACACTATCGTGTTCCGGTCAGGTGGTAATGTACGGCCCTGTAATTTCCGGCACAGAGGCATAAGACCTTAGGCCTCAGGAGTGGTAACGCATCTGCATTTTGACCTTGGTCTTTGTGTGGGTGTCTATAGGCTGCAGTCATCACTTAACATCCATGTGAACTGCATGCTTGTTTACCACTTCCATTATATAAAAAAAAAAAAAAAAAAAAAAAGAATAACTAGAACAGACCAAGTCTCATCTCTGAAGCGCGCCAAGCCCTATGGCTGGTGTAGATCGCAAGCGGTGTGTGATGACCGCTAGTGACAAATTAAAATGCGCATCTCCGTGCTTCGGAGGGCACGTTAAAAAGGCTATTACACGACAGGGTATTCAGGGTCCGGCAGAAAGGGTGGGCGTGGCCTCGTGCCGGGTTGCCGCTTATTACACTATCCGGTCGACAGCACAGATATGAACAGTATGGAAACTACGTACAAAACGTTGAAACGGCACAATCACATAAACATGCGCATCAACGAGGCCCCTAAGCTCCTAGCCCAGCGGAAGCCTAAGGTTTTCGCGGTGCTGTAGCTCCGAGTCACTCGTTACTCGATCGTCGATGTGCATGTTTGTTAAACACAGACTAATGTTACCAAATTCCAGGCTCACTTTACATACATCCAGTCCCTATGTTATGGCCATTAAAACATTTAATAAATTACCGGAATCGTTAAAATGCGAAATTAAAAATAAAATATTTCTTAAGAATCTAAAAAACATGCTTGTTAAAAAATTTTATTATAATATAAAAGAATATTTTGACGATAAATTGTAAAATATTTGCTATATCTTTGAACAACCTCTCCTCTCCTATTATAACTATTATATAACTTTGCTGTGCCCAAATGGGTCTGTAATGAGATACTTATATTATTATTGTCCAACGCACTACCATTGCAGAATGCAAATAAATTATTGAATTGAATTGAATTGAATTAAGTGTCCCGTTTTGAACGTTTTGTACGTAGTTTCCATAGTTTTCATATTTGTACTGTGTGTAGTTAGGGCGTTAGGATGACCGGGCCGCTCCGGTCGCTATAATTAGGGCCCTAACTCCCTAAATGTTATTACACTACCCTGACCCTTGCTATCGTACCCTGAATACCGAGCAGTGTAAGAAGTCTATAAGCCGTCGGTCCCGGTTGCTATCGATCATAGCGCAAGTTGGGCCACCGGCCGCAGGGCGGACCGGAGGGCAGTAGCCATAGCGTTTATTACCGATGCAAAACAATCTGTCATATTTTGCGGGGGGAAATGCGTGTGACACATAAACACTACAAAAATCTTCTACTACTACGAAACTCGCACCTTGACTTTAACAAAATACTTTACTAATAACGTGGGACTTCAGTAGCTTAGTGGTAAAGCGACTGGACTGGTTATCCTGAGGTCGCAGGTTCGATTCCTGCTCGAATTCAAATTTTTCTTTCCGCTTTTTTTAAATTTCTAACGTTCACTCGCATGTGCTATTGCGAAAAGTACAATTTAACAAAATACACAAACAATTTACTAACTCCAACGCTTTTATATGGAAGCGAGAGCTGGGTATGCAGGAAAGAGCATGAAAGTAAGTTGAACGCGGTCGAGATGAGATCTTTGCGCAAGATCTGCGGTGTATCACTCACCGATCGCGTTCGTAATGAAGATGTAAGAAAGAGACTTTGTGTGAATGATAGTATCGGTGTAAAAATGAAAAAAGGCATGCTCCGATGGTTCGGGCATATAGAAAGAATGTCGAATGAGCGAATGACTAAACAGATATACAATGCGAATGTGGATGGTTGCAGAGGCCCAGGAAGACCAAGGCTGACCTACCATGACCAAATAGGTCGAGTTCTGTCTGATGGTGGGGTCAAAAGTCTTAGGAATCGGCGTGCATGTATGAAGAGAATGATGAAGGTAGACGAGGCACGAGAGGTTTGTCAGAACCGGGATGTCTGGCGCTCTACACTCTCTGCCTACCCCGTTAGGGACCTGGCGTGAAGATACATACATACATACATACATACACAAACAATTTCACGAACATATTTAATCATCTAGGCGACAGGCATAGGCCCATGGGCTTGTACTTTGATAGAGGGGAAAACCTGCATATGGCTACTCCCCTCCGGTCCGCCGCGGCCGGTGGCCCGTGTTGCTGTATGCTATCGATAGATAGAAGTCGGTAAACCTTGTCGGAGGCCTTATGGGCGGTTTGAAAACCCTACAGCGAGTTTGCCACTAACCCGTATCTCCACCAACCCGCATTGGAGCAGCGTGTAGTAAGCCCCAAGCCTCCCCCCAAAAAGGGGAGAGACTCGTGCCCAGCAGTGTGACGTATCAAGGGTTGCCGTAACTATATGGAACCGTCAAAAAGCTATACCTACTTAATTCAATCAATATTCCAATACTTATCTTAATCATTGATCATTCACTATCGTGTCATCGGTTCCAATCCATTAATCCCGTAAGGCCCAGCGTGAAGACAATGTGATAAATGTCATATTAACGGTTATTGTGCTCGCATCGATCACGATCTATGGATCTATCGATCATTGATCTAATGTACGAGAATGTTTTTTTTTAATGTAACGAAGGTGGCAAACGATGGCGTCTGAACTTAAAAAAAAAAGTATGTGTTGTGTATGCACGTTCTTATTGGGGGTAGAGCTCCAGTGACGGAGCTTGCGGGTGGAGGTACCACTGCATTACCTCATATACTTGCCGCTAAATGGTAGTGTTCAGCACTATGTGGCACTATCGTGTTCCGGTCAGGTGGTAGTGTACGGCCCCGTAATTTCCGTCACAGGGGCATAACACCTTAGACCTCAGGAGTGGTAACGGGTGTGCATTTTGTCCTTGGTCTTTGTGTGGGTGTCTATAGGCTGCAGTCATCACTTAAAATTGATGTGAACTGCATGCTTGTTTATCACTCCCATTACATAAAAAAAAACTTCAGAACTTATGCTTTTTCAGCGTAACAATCTAATATACCAGAAATAAAACGAACAAAAAGTTTAACAACTAACTTCAGACTGTTGCTTTAATCTGTCGGCGTGCTCGCGCATCTAAAATCACTATCCCTCGTAATTTTTTCCAATCGTACCGTAAGTAAAACTGCAAAAACAGTATAAGCTATGCCATAATTAATATTACAGAAAAAAACTATATGAACCTTAAAATATTTAAGGTTACAAGAACAGTTTTTATATTATTTCGCAATAACACACATAACACATGCTAGTAAAATATAAATATATATATATATATATATTTTAAATAAAAAAAAAATATATTTTTATTAACCTTAAAATATTTAAGGTTACAAGAACAGTTTTTATATTATTTCGCAATAACACACATAACACATGCTAGTAAAATATAAATATATATATATTTTAAAAATAAAATATAACGTAACGTAACGTAACTTCACGCCTGTAATCCCCGAAGGGGTAGGCAGAGGTAAATGCATGCATTCAAGCATACATGCAAACACCCACGATTCGCCGGTTACGTTTTGGCCCATGTAACAGGTGGCGAGCCTGTTGACATCTCCGGGCACATTACCAAACTTTGAGGTACTGGGAAACTTCCAGAAAATGGAAAAATCCCAATAGAAGCAGAGATAAAGGATTTTAAACCGTTATCTCTAATATCCCCCGACCCGGGAATCGAACCCAGGACCTCCAGCGTAATAGTAGTGGCCTGCTACCACTACGCTACTGAGGCAAAGAAGATAGAGAAACATACATAGAAAGTTGTTCTTTTGTCGAAAATATTTATTTAATATAGTATTTTTTGTAAGACAACAATATGTCACCATATTGCTACTATGACATTCTTGTTTTTGAAATATACAAACGAACGTTAATTGAAGGTATATTAAACAATTTGAAAAGCTGAAAATGATTCAGTATTTTATGCTTCTTCTCTCAATATAGCGTACAAGGTGCGGGCCCAAGCTCCATACATTTTGGAACGTCTCCTTTCATACGATGTTTATAAACTACAAATTACAATTAATTTTAAATGTATGCAATGCCACTGACATAAAAAAAGTTTACTGTCACACTGTCTTTAATAAATATGTACAAATACAATTTAATTATTGTCGGCGCGTGTGTTTTTGGAACAAGTTCGACGGGTTTTAATTAATAAACATTGTTTTGGCCGCTGGCAATTATGATTATGCCTACGCACTTTCTTTAAGGCCGTATGCAGAGGTGGCGTGTGGAACGCTCGTTTTATAAACGCTCGGACCTACCTCAACAACTCAACACACCAAATTAACGCCCATCCAATGATTCAGTAAATCTTGCAAAGGAACCGATCTATAGCGTAGGAAGCCTATTTAACCGACTTCGAAAAATGGAGGAGGTTCTCTCTCTTTTTTTTTTGATATTGAATATTGGTATTGAGATCGATATCACTGATTTCTGGCTCTTTTGGGATTTTTCTGAAAGTTTCGCAACACCGCGAAGTTGTACGATATTGTGCCCGGATATGTCAACAGTGTATCACTATGTATCAGTATCGTTTATTACATTTAGTTTTATCTTAGTGATATTCCTGACTTTACATATATTTTTTATCTTGTTTGACATGTATATCAATTGTTGTTCACTTTAATTTATTTTGTTTGTTTCTGACGTGTCATAAGAGGTGCCTGTCACCCAAAATGAATAAATGAGTTTCTGATTCTGATTCTGATTCTATGGCCTCGTAATAACTATCATAGAGATATACCAACTAAGATCTCAAGAGGGCAACGCATCTGTATTTTGACCTCTGTTTTTTACGGATATGCCTGTCTATAGAGTGCAATCACTTAACATCCATGTTAACTGCATGCTTGTTTGCTACCTTCGTTGCATAAAAAAGATACGAAGCTTTTATAAGATACCAAATTTTCAGTAAGTATTTACATTTAGAGGGCTAAACCCGTAAAAATTTGGATTTACTGTAACAATCCCATAATATGTTTATTGATTAATGGGATTGTTTCGGTTTACCTAAATTTTAACGGGTTTAGGCCTCTTAATGTAAATTCTTACTGAAAATTTAGTATCTTATAAACGCTACATAACTTTTTATTATTATGTGCCAACAAAAAACTAACTAGCAGATATGTCAAGTCAAGTAGAACACCAGACAAGCGCGCCCCACCCGCCCCCAGCCGCACCTAGCACGACCCGCGTTATCGTTTCCGGGTATCAACCGATGAAAAAATGATCCAACCGATGATTAGAGCAAAAGTTCCCCTAATCGCACGTCTTATGTTTCCCTCCGCAACGCACTACGTCGAGTTCGGACCCACAGGGGTGTCCCATAGGTAGAGCAGGTGCGCTAGCTTTTATTTAGGCAGAGAGCGCCCTCTACGCTCGCCGATTCAAACTAGATTCGATTGCGAACTAGTGCCGTCTTAAGTCGTGCCGCCTATATGAGTCTATAACAGCAAAAAAGTAAAAAAATACCAAAAATCGCTACATACACAAAAGCCTTAAGGTGAAAGCATTTAATTACATTCGTTAACTCACAAAACAGAATTGGGACGATACACTTTTTACGAACATTAGTTTCATTCGATAAAAAAGTGATCGGGTTTTTGCTAATGGTATTGTGCATTAATTTGGTAATTAACTGCTTCTCCATTTTATGGTCGCCTGGTACCAAGCTGTCAATATTTTTTATAAAGAAGCATTGGATGAAGTTTATAGGGACTTTCAATTTCTGATAACTGTATCAGGTTTTTAGGGGACTCTATTATTAAAAGCCTATCTGTCTGTCCGTCTATTTGTCTGTCACTAAGCTGTATCTCAAAAACCGTGATTGCTAAAAAGATGCATTTTTCACAAATTATGTATTTCCGTTGCGACTTTAACTAAAAATATTGACTTAAAATAAAAAAAAAACTATTAAACATTAAGGGGGTGGATAACCCGTTACAATAAACGTGATTTTTCGTATTTTTGCTCAATATTAGTTAGCGGGTAAACGCTTAAACTTTTTTACAGAATATTAAGTTGTACAGAACCATTCAAAATAAATAATTATATCAAAATAAAATAAATATTATCCAATCCCATACAACAAAGTTAATTTTTAAACACTTTTTTCTCGATCTTAATAAATAGGTAGAAAACCTAAAAATTTTCAAAGTTTACAACAAACGTGATTTTCGTGATTTTTGTGATTATAGATGTTGATTTATAGATGTATGGAACCCTTCGTGCCCGAGTCCGACTCGCACTTGGCCGGTATTTTGATTAAGATGAAGCTATGAATGAAGTTTTTTTATGGATTTCAAATTTCTGATAACCGTATCGGGTTTTTAAGGTTCCGTAGTAAACAAGGAACCGATAGTTTCGCCATGTCACTTGAAATTTGGCACAAGTATACACCTTAATCACGCCGACAAAGTAGTAGAATAAAAACATGAAATAAAAAAATATATTAAGGGGATATTTTTTTATTTTTCGTTTTCTATATAGTGTGGGATATCGTTGGATTATAGGTCTTTCAAAAATGTTAGGGGGTGCAAATATAATTTTTCGATTTAGTTTACTGTTCGTGACTTATTAAGCTTTAAAGTGCCAATTTTCGTTAGAGTCAAATGTCTCCCCCCTCTACCAACTAAACGGTTGTTGATAGAAACTCAAACGTTACGGCATTAGTAGCTACATACAACGAAATTAAAAGGAAATCTATCAATTATAGCTTTACAAGTTTGCGAGTGATAGTCGACCAAATATATTTCACTCAAAATTTTTGAACAACTCCATAGTTTTTTTTATTACATTAATCATACCTTAAAAACTACGGAACCCTACACTGCATGTAGCCCGACACGCACTTAAACGGGTTTTTTTAAAAGATGAAACTATGAATGAAGTTTTTTATGGACTTCTAATTTCTGATAACCGTATCGGGTTTTTTTAATTTGGCTGCGTGCACACAGAAATAATGTCGTTAATAGACTTTATAAGAAGACGATTTTTCCCGCAACTTCGTACTTAAATTTTAATATTCCCTAAGGTACCTCTGAACGGGAAAAAAGTATCCTTTTAAGTTTTTACTGGTGGTAGAGCTCCAGTGACGGAGCTCGCGGGCGTAGGCACCACCGCATTACCTAATATACTTGCCGCTAAATGGTAGTGTTCAGCACTATCGTGTTCCGGTCAGGTGGTAATGTACGGCCCTGTAATTTCAGGCACAGAGGCCATAACACCTTAGGCCTCAGGAGTGGCAGCGCATCTGCATTTTGACCTCTGGTCATTGTGTGGGTGTCTATAGGCTGCAGTCATCACTTAACATCAATGTGAACTGCATGCTTGTTTGCCACTTTTATTAAATAAAAAAAAAAAAAATCCTACATGTTACACCCATAGAGCAACACGGGCCACCGGCCGCGGCGGACCGGAGGGGAGTAGCCATAAAATATGCAGGCTTTCCCACTGTCAAAGTACAAGACCAAATGGTCCTTTGCATGTCGCCCAGATATTTAAATATGTGCGTGAAATTGTTTGTGCTTGTAAAAGTCAAGGTGTGAGTTTCGTAGTAATAGACGATTTTTGTAGTGTGAGTGTGTGTCACACGTATTTTCCCTCGCGTTTTCGTAGCACCAAATTAGGGGAGAAAGCTACGTATTAATAGGTACATAATTTTTAAGTCCTTTCATGTTTATGTAAATGCAAGCTGTGCCCGCGACTTCGTTTGCGTAGAATTTAATTGCAAACTAGAAGTAACCTAAATTACATTTTTATATTACAAACAGACACACCAATTTTATTCATTTTCATAGAGAAGATGTAGATTTTGAAGCACTATACATTCAAATTATAACACTTCAAAAATCTATATTTAGAAACCTTAATTAGGTTTTGGCGGGAACCTTGAAAGAGGCGTGTGGTGCTCTTATTTTATTTCATTTTCGTAGTGTATTTATTGAGTTATATTAAATAAAGTTGGTGGTATTTTGTTTGATATAGGCTTATTACAGTGCCCGTGTATAGTGAAATAGAATAACAGTGCGAAAACACGACCTTTCAGGTTGCCTCCAAAACTTCAATTTGAAATGTTCTGGTAAAGTAGCCATCGCTTTACTCGACTTAACTTGACTGTAACTCACTGACATATTATACTTGATAACTTATATACTTGATACTTACATATTATACTTGATATTATACTAACTTTGACGCTGCTTAAATAAATACGAAATATCGTTTTACTTGACACTGGCAATATGCGTAATAGCGATGCCAAAATAACAAAAAAAAAACCTTAATTATTCTACAGTACCTGGTTGACCGAGCTTCGCTCCGTAGACTAATGGTTCTTCTATTCATCAATAAATGGCGTTAGTCGTCGGTTATGAAGAAAATTTATTATTAACTTGGAACCGAGCTTTTCTTGGACCTAGAACCTAAATAAATCGATTTCTTGACCCGAAAAACCCCTAATCTGTAAGTTTCAAGAAAATCTTTGGAGCCGTTTCCGAGATCTATATATATATATATACAAGAATTGCTCGTTTAAAGGTATTAGATAATAAAACAAAAGTCAAGGAATCAGCATTGCCTCGTTGGATGGCAATGCTGATTCCTTGACCTAAAAATTGGCCAGCCCTCTAGTCACGGGAAGTGTCGACTAGCCGTTTCGCGATCTCTTTGAAACGAACTCTTTCACGCTTCAAAATAACTATCACAGATACATCACAACTTCGGTCTCAGGGGTGGCAACGCATCTGCATTTTGACCTCTGGTTTTTGTGTAGACGTCTGTCTATAAGTTGCAGTCATCACTTAACATCAATGTGAGCTTGTTTGCCATCTTCCTTAAACATCAAAAAAAATTGTAACTCACCAATTACTAGGAAAGCAGCAGTCGCCAGGAAATGTGCTTTAAACTCCATTGTAACGGTCACTTCACTAAATTCAGCACTGCTAGTGTTGTTGGCACTTCACTTAACTATGTATCACTGTTTGGTGTTATCAGTCGTTCATGTTTGGATTCTGTAACAAATGGAAACATTTTTTAAGAATATGTTTGTAAACGACGGGTGGACGATATTAAAATGATTGCAGGTTCTACATGGACTAGAAACGCCAAGAATAGAGACTCGTGGAAGGAGATAAAGGAGGCCTTTGCTAATCCGGCAAATAGTCAATTAATTTAATGTAAATTGACTGAAATAAAGGCTTATTTATATTATTATTATATTTGTAAAAGTAATAACAAAACGTAACACACGTCCGGATTTGGTATGAAGCGGACAGCGGACAACCAAATCTGGTCATGTGTAGCGACAAAACGAACGGATTTGGTCCGATGCGGTCCGCTCGCGCGGGTTTGTTTGACGGAGTCGGTCCGCCGCGCCGGATCGAATCCGCTAGTGTACCTATAGCAACACCAGATTTGGTCGGCAGATTCGGTCCGCGGATTATGTTACAAACAGACACTCCGATTTTATTCATTCGTTTAAAGATGTATAGATATGACAATGTAAATACATGAAATGTTTTTACTTCATAATTTGGCAATAACCTGACCAACTTCACCTCAATTGACATTAATTAAAATGTAGGCGTCAAGCCACAATCCACAAGCTCTATCTTAATATATATAAATCTCGTGTCACAATGTTTGTCCTCAATGGACTCCTAAACCACTTAACCGATTATAAAAAAAATTCGCACACCATGTGCAGTTCGATCCAACTTGAGAGATAGGATAGCTTACATTACGCTATGTCTAATAGGAGCAGAGCAGCGCGGGCGAAGCCGGGGCGGGCCGCTAGTAATATATATAAATCTCGTGTCACAATGTTTGTCCTCAATGGACTCCTAAACCACTTAACCGATTATAATAAAATTCGCACACCATGTGCAGTTTGATCCAACTTGAGAGATAGGATAGTTAAAATCTCAAATTATAGTCGCAATTTTAATTAATTGCTAATTATTTGTCTGTTATTATTTGACAGTCACAATTATCTGTTAACTCCAAATGATTCTAACAGATGTCGATACCTTTCGACTGGGTTGAGTAAGTAATCAATAGATGGCGCTGCTATTGTAAATCTACAAACATGTCATATAAGCTACATTTAAACAGCATAATTACCACGTGTTGTTGATCAAGTGTAAGAACATTTTAATTAATCGTGTTCAACGTACTTCCCCTTCAAATCTCAATCCAGTGAATTTGTATACCAACATCAACATTTTCGTCTTTGTTCGTAAATAATTTCATTGTACTAAAGGGTTATAGTAGTAGAAAGTCAAATAAGGAGATCACCAAATTTTTTTTACAAATACCATCTGTGTGAAAAATCATAGTGGACTCCGTGACTGATGTTCTCTTATTGTTCCTCTTAGATTGTTTACTATCCTACTACTATTATAAAGGCGAAAGTTTGTAAGTATGGATGTATGGATGTTTGTTACTCTTTCACGTAAAAACTACTGAATGGATTTGAATGAAACTTTACCACAATATAGCTTATACATCAGAATAACACATAGGCTATAGCTTATACATCAGAATAACACATAGGCTACAATTTTTGAGGTTTTTAATGTGAGGTCGTAGAAAAAACACATTTTTTGCGCTTACATTGCAAACGCTGACTGAATCCTACAAGATAGATCAAAACAATTTACTACAGTATTGTACAACTTAAAAAGGTCTACAAAAAAGTCCGTGATGGTATATGTTTATCTCTTAGGAATAACCCACAATAACAATTTATTATCCTTTACTTTGTACGAGAAATAATGGCTTATTTACGAAGCGATTTTAAGCAATACAGTATTAATCCTTATTCAATTAAGTATCTTAAATACATTGTGCATTTAATAAAGATCAATATGGCTTTTTACAGCATGTAAATTAAATAAATATTTTCGAAGATATCACAGATTTAAAATGCAGAGTCATAGCAATTTCGGCGATAAATACCGTTTCGGTGATAAATACCGGCAGCGGCGCCAGGCGAACGGGGCGTGGGGGGAGCGGGGTAGGTGCGGTGGGGAAGAAGTGGCTCATCGCTGAGTGCGCGACCCGAACACGGGCAGACGCGTGAGGGCAGATGTCGTTGACGGTTGTGTCCGTTTTGCGAATTTTCAAGGCACTAGCGATTTGATAAAAACGTATGGTCGCCTACTTTAAGTAATATAGGCCTAAGGTTAGTTATTGCCAGGTTTCTTTTTGGTTAGGAGTTACACGTACAAAAAGATACTTTATACCGCGCATCCCAATCATACCCAACAACTTGCCATTCAATTTTAAACGCCTGCAGTTCCCATTAAAAGTCGCATTTTCAATGACGATCAACAAATCGCAGGGTCAAACCTTGAAGGTAGCAGGCCTACATTTGGGCACGCCATGTTTTTCTCACGGTCAGCTCTATGTGGCTTGCCCACGTGTTTCCAAAGCGAAGAATCTGCATGTTTATGCTGAAGGAAAAAGATCGTTAAATGTAGTTTATAGGAGCATACTGCAGTAGCTACCTATAGGCCTATGATTAGGGCTCTGCAGTGCTTAGTTACCGTATTTCTTACTTATTACTAGACTAGACGGGACGAACCTGAAGTCCACGCGAACGAAGTCGCGGGCAAAAGCTAGTAATGTAATATAACAAAAACTTTAGCCACAGCAACGCGTGGCCGGGTCAGCTAGTTATAATATATAAAGAAAGTGGATGAGGTAAAATGTTAATATAATTATAAATCACAGAATCCCTTTACGCGTGATCATAAAAGTCTGTAATCCTGATTGAAAGCTATTAAACCAAATATCTTATATTGGACGAGAATATAATATATTTCCAAGTTTCGATTAAGATGATATTCATTTAATTTACTGTCAATAAAACCTTGTGGTTCTTGTTTTTTTAATTGAATGTATGTGTATATAACCGACGGTGACCACTTTCCATCAGGTGGCCCGTTTGCTTGTCTGTCCAACTTCAGATATAAAAAAAATGTATGTAGTGTATCTCGAGATATTTTTATAATTATAAATCACAGAATCCCTTTGCGCGTGATCATAAAAGTCTGTAATCCTGATTGAAAGCTATAGGTAAAACCAAATATCTAATATTGGACGAGAATATAATATATTTCCAAGTTTCGATTAATTAGTTCAAGTTCAAGTATCTCGAGACAGCTTATTGGTACCAATAAGCTGTCTCGAGATACACTACACACATTTTTTTTTATATCTGAAGTTGGACAGACAAACAAACGGGCCACCTGATGGAAAGTGGTTACCGTCGCCTATGTACACATACATTCAATTAAAAAAACAAGAAACCACAAGGTTTTATTGAGATACTTGAACTTAAACTAATTAATCGAAACTTGGAAATATATTATATTCTCGTCCAATATTAGATATTTGGTTTTATAGCTTTCAATTAGGATTACAGACTTTTATGATCACGCGTAAAGGGATTCTGTGATTTATAATTATAAAAATATCTCGAGATACACTACATACATTTTTTTAATATCTGAAGTTGGACAGACAAGCAAACGGGCCACCTGATGGAAAGTGGTCACCGTCGGCTATATACACATACATTCATTTCATCAGAAGATTCGCAGAGGTAGGAGGTACCTACCTTTCTTTGACATAAATTTTATCAAGTCTCGCGTTGTTATAATAGATTTCATAAAAGTCTTGAGGCGATCGGCCCCCTGCAAGTCTTATCTATACAAATAAATAAAATTGGCGTGTATGTTTGTAATATTAAGCTAACCGCTTTTTACTAAATGCATATGTATGTATACACGGCACATATACCAAAACAACATTTTTTACCATTTTTGTCTGTCTTTCTGTTTGTTCCCGCTAATCTCGGGAACGGTTGGACCGATTTTGACGGGACTTTCACTGGCAGATAGCTTACTTAAGGAGTAACTTAGGCTACTTTTATACTAGCTGCGCCCACGACTTCATCCGGGTAGATACTGAACAATCATAAATTCTCACGCGGACGAAGTCACGGGCACAGCTAGTCTAATTATAATGACCTAAGTTACCAAGACAGTTCAGCTTGAAAAAGGATATAATACAACTGAAAGCCGAACAAATCGATACAGTAAAATAACCGTTAACCGTAACCACCCACGCTAACAGATAAGAGATCTCCATTCGCTGCCTACGCTAGTTTATCAGATCCCGGCTTTGCTCGCATAAATTTGTGTCGCATACAGTTCCTGAAACTAATAATTTATGGGGTGAATTTTGAGGCTAATGTTTACTGCTTTCATAGTCCGGTTTCGTTTGGTGGTTGGATGATTTTAAGATAGTATATTCTTAGATGTAATAATTATTTTTAGCAATAACACATGCGAGTAAACTTTAGGAAATAAAGAAAAAACGGAAAGAAAAATTTGACTTCGGGCAGACATCGAACCTGCGACCTCAGGATAACCAGTCCGGCCGCTTTACCACTAAGCTACTTCGGTAGCTTAGTGGTAAAGCGGCTGGACTGGTTATCCTCATGTCATATCTCATATCAAATTTTTCTTTCCGTTTTTTCTTTAGTATTCTTAGGTTTTCGCAAAACAACGACATTGAAATGTCGGAATTTTTTATGTTTCATGACATAAACAAATCCGACAAAAAACCGTGGCAAACAAGTATACAGTTCATATTGATGGTAAGTTCGAAGTTCAAATGTTTTATTGCATATCATGTGTACTTAATTGAAGCGCACATGGCCCAGCGGCTGGTGTAGATCATAAGCGATCTACTCGGTTAAGCTATATGGGCGCTGTCTATGATGGGTGACCGCTAGTGGCAAATTAAAATGCGCGTTTCCGTGCTTCGGAGGGCACGTTAAGCCGTCGGTTCCGGTTGCTATCGATAGACAGCAGTCGTTAAACCTTGTCGGCGGCCTTATGGATGGTTTGAAAACATCCGACAGCGAGTTGGCCACTAACCCGTATCTCCACCAACCCGCATTCTACCAGCGTGGTGGAGTAAGCTCCAGGCCTTCCTCCAAAAAGGAGAGGGACTCGTGCCCAGCATTGGGACGTATAATGGGTTGCCAATATTATTATTATATGTGTACTTAATTCATGCTCTTAGAGTGATTTCAGACAAGTTTTTTTTTTACTGAGGGTAGAGCTCCAGTGATGGAGCTCGAGGGCGAGGCACCACCGCATAGCATAATCTATCTGCCGCCAAATGGTAGTGTTCAGCACTATCGTGTTACTTTTAGATGGTAATGTATGGCCCCGGTATAACTATGACAGAGGCAAAAGATCTTAGTCCTTAGGCAAACGCAACTGCACTTTGACCTCTTTTTATTGTGTAGGTAGGCTGCAGTCGTCACTTAACATCCATGTGAACTGAGTTCTTCTTCTGAGTATGCTCAGTAGCGGAGTTCTTCTCAGTAGCCAGCCAGCACTTGGAACTCTGCTAAGTGAATGACTAAGTTTACAAATAGAACGAATTGATTTTTCTTTTTCTTCTATGAAGGAATTGAAAGATTTGATGATTTATAGGTTAAATTTTATTTATAAATTGATTATTATTGATACCTTTTGAATATGTTAATATATTATAAGTCATTCACTATAGGTAGCTAACTGACACTGGAAAAGTGTCCTAGTAGACCAATCTACATATATAATATATAAAAATCAATTGCTGTTCGTTAGTCTCTGGCGGGCTGGACCGATTTGGCTAATTTTGGAAGTCTAGGGAAGGTTTAAAAGGTAAGAAAATATGAAGAAATTGAAGGGAAATAGTGAAAACCAAATTTTTATTTTCCCATACAATGAAATAATGTGTCGAAGGTTTGATAGATACGTGAGGCAATACGAAGTTTGCCGGTACAGCTAGTCGTTCATACAAATTCGAAAAAAAAAACCGTTTTATAACCATACAACTACAATTTTATTTAGTTGCGTAACTCCTTAGTATGCATCACAAACGTGCGTTTCTATGCATACATTACGGTGGAGCTACGACCTGATGACCTCGTATCAGGTAAAAGCTCCTACTTCTAAGTAAACCGTCAGTATAAGTAAAAGCTCTTTTCATTGGATATTACTGTAAATTGTATGTATTGTTTAAAGTTACCTTGTTGAATAAAGCAACAGCGAAATCATTTCCAGAATAAGGATTTTTGTTATAGTTTATTCAGTTTATTCATTTATTTCATATAATTAGGCTCCTGGAGAGCACTTTACATCGTCATTTTTTTTTAAACTAACCTAGAGTGAATAACCACTAATAATAATCAAAAACACATAATAAATTAAATAGACACTGAACAATTTTGTATAATATGGAAAGCATCAATTATTTACAAATTCCTCCATTTCCCCATTTCAAAAGAAACTGAGAAAGAATGAATTTGTAATGAATTGAAATATGAATACTGAATACTGTTAATTGCCTCAGAGAGATTTCAGAGCGTAAGAGTGAGATTCATAGACTGCACTACGACTTTAGTTTGAGCAAAGGAAGCTTAGAACTTAGTCAGAAAAGTATGAGTTTTCAATTAAATTATGGAGTGTATAGGTAAGAGATTAAAAAAACCGGTCAAGTGCGTGTCGGGTCACGCGCAATTTAGGGTTCCGTAGTTACAGAGTAAGAGATGTTATGAAAAAAATAAATAATTGTTTTCTATGGAGCGGTTCGAAATTAAAAGGGTGGGTAAGGGTAAAAGACGGACATAGCGAAACTACAAGGGTTCCTTGTTTACTACGGAACCATAAAAATGGAAAGAATAATTTCACTTCGGGCATGAATCATCATTCCTTTTTATGAGAATCAGAATCACACATTAATTTATTCATTTAGATGATAGGCGATAGGATAGATAATTTAGAATAGAGTAACAAGCACCTCATACGACACGTCAATAACAAACAAAATAAATTAAAGTGAATAACAATTGATATACATGTCAGATTAAAAGAAAAAGAGTCATTCTCTGTCATTCACTTGTTACTGGTGGTAGAGCTCCAGTGACGGAGCTCGCGGGCGTAGGCACCACCGCATTACCTAATATACTTGCCGTTAAATGGTAGTGTTCAGCACTATCGTGTTTCGGTCAGGTGGTAATGTACGGCTCTGTAATTTCCGGCACAGAGGCATAACATCTAATGCCTCAGAAGTGGCAGCGCATTTGCATTTTGACCTCTGGTCATTGTGTGGGTGTCTATAGGCTGCAGTCATCACTTAACAGCAATGTGAACTGAACGCTTGTTTGCCAATTCTATTACATAAAAAAAAAAAAAAATTCACCGGCAGAGTTCCAAAGGCCAATATGATCTGTTGTTATAATATTCTAATATTCCCATTTATAAAAAAAAAGGTTTCAACTGTAGTTAAAATAAAATTATACGATCGACGTAAGAAAGCTGCTGATTGCACAAATTACGCATCATTGTGCAAAATTACAGCCGGGCTTGTAATATTTATAATGAACCTGGTAATTCCCATATTATGGCGGTAGAACGTAATTTATAATTCAGGATCTTGTTGGGTTTCCAATTTTATGAGTGTGTGAGAGAAATCTTTTTTTACTATTGACCTTTTTGGATTATAAATATTTTACATCTTATAAGAAATTCTAGCCCATTAGAGCACAGCTCATTGACATTTGCAATAAATAATGAATATGTAGGTAGTTAGTTGCCAAAAGTACTATGTACATTCTTCTTTTGAAAGTAATTTTCTAATGTAATTGTTGAAAAGTGAAACTAAATCAACAAACTGATCATGAATGCGATGGACCTAAGCCGAATTACTATAATGGAAGGTATTATCATGTAAGTAAACAAATAAACCAAGCCTAGTTTTAGAGGTTTCTAGAACAAACGGGGCCAGCAAGACAGGTCACGACCCTATCGACAACCGAACCAAACACCAGGCGATCATAGACCGCGTGAAAGTTCTCGTCGGTACTGTGTATGCAACTTTCCTTCAGTTAATCTATCGGGTGGAAAGGTTAAGCTCAAAATAAGTCAAGGTTGATGCTTGTACGACGACAACAGCTCCAATCGCTTCATGCGATCCTAATACATGGTATGCGCGTTAGAAAGAGGAACAGCAGTTACTAGTGAATGAAAAAAAAGAATTATACTGTTCCATACATTTTTGGGTCCAGGTGTTAATTATGTACAAATTATGTCAATTTCAATTGACTTTAAAATAAATAACTTGATGAATACAAGCATTTTTTGAATTGCCAGTAATTGAAGTATATTCGATCAAGTGAAAGTTGGGTTAGATTGTTTATTGTTAACTATAATACAAAATGTACCGTGTAATGGGTTTACCTGTGACGATTTTGCAGGCTCACAATTACCCGTCTTCTTTACATGTTAGTTTTCAAGAGTAGGTATCATGATCAGATAAAAAATATAAGTCAAGGTCGATCGAGACTGATTATAATGTTTCATAAAAACTCGTAATTTGGTTAAGTTTACTAAACTTATCATAACGGAACTAATTCGGTTACCGACCCAAGACTGGTTATGCTAATTTAATAATCGATTTTATTGATTTCCGACGTCTTCTATTTTGTTAATTATAAAAATTCCAATCTTCGCTCCACTTTTGTGAAGCTCTTGTCTTTGTTTAATAGGAAAGATCTTTTTTATTGGGATAAATAGGTACGTGCTACTTAACACGTTAATTTTTATCAACGATGACAAGTTGAGGAAAATTAACAAATGATCAGCCTGAGTGGTACCAAGATATTTGTCAGAGTTAAAGTTATAGTAACATTTCATAACCTTCTCTAAAATTTGACAGATTTCTTTAAGTTAGAGAAGAATGTGATATGTGACGATGACTTTAACAAATATTTTGGTACCCAGTACTCTTGGCAAGCGACTTATTAAAATTAATCTTCCGTTAGATTTTACTGCGTAAGCTCCTTTTGAAATTTGCTACCCTAGTGCATTTTACGTAATTAATACTTCCCTCGCACATTGTAAAGTACACAGAATTATGCAGAATACGTGCATTGAGCACAACAAACGGACCCTTTTCATGAGATTCTAGGAAGGTGATATTCATAACTTTCCCACGGCCTCTGTTCTCCTGGTCCACAGACATACATTCGCCTTCATTATTTCACACTTTGTTGCCGTATTGTGAAGTTTACGAGCAAAAGAGCTGTTCGTGTTTATGATCCCCTAATGATGTCTTTTCAACTGTGTCCCAATTCCGGAGAAATTTTATTCCTAATTTTGTTATTTTTTTCCTGTTCCTATTTCCGGCTAATTTTCTGAACGAATTATTTTAATTATCATATATATTTTTCAAATTATCACTGTCTAGTAAGTATTAAAATCCTCAAGATTATTAGTTAAAAGATCTTAAGAGAGATTCAGAAAAAGTATTTTACGGTCATATATTTTTCACAAATTGCAAACATGGGAGTAAGTTTTATAAATTTAAGAAAAAATGGAAAGAAATAATTAATTTCAGGTAGGAATTGAACCTGCGATGACGTCACATGGTCCCAACCAGGCCAGCCGCATTACCCTTAAGCTACCTAAACGGAACACTATTAAATAAGAGATCAGTGAATCTAGTGTCTCTGCTACTTTGCGTATAAGTTATGATTTACATGGATAAAAATTGCAAGCACTTGAAATCCTTCCTGACTGTGAAAATAATTCTACAACACCTGAGTTTACTTTGAATAAAAATACTACTCTAAAGATAAATCTAGTTCAAATAATGATGACTTGAATTCTAGGCAAATCGAAAGTGTCACCACCGTTACAAAGATTGAAAATGAAGGCTAGTTCTAAATAATGATTCAATAATGGACGACGCTTTTTACTGGTGGTAGAGCTCCAGTGACGGAGCTCGCGGGCGTAGGCACCACCGCATTACCTAATTATACTTGCCGCTAAATGGTAGTGTTTAACACTATCGTGTTCCGGTCAGGTGGTAATGTACGGCCCTGTAATTTTCGGCACAGAGGCATAACACCTCAGGCCTCAGGAGTGGCAACGCATCTGCATTTTGACCTTGGTCTTTGTGTGGGTGTCTATAGGCTGCAGTCATCACTTAACATCAATGTGAACTGCATGCTTGTTTGCCACGTCCATAAAATAAAAAAAAAAAAAAAAAAAAAAAACGCTAATGATTTGATTTGTTGATGACACTATTCATTACATTCACAATGACACTGTTTACCAAATGCAACTCGGTGACATAGATATGCAAGTGCAAAAAATGCTAAATTGAATTTAGCAAAAACGTCACCGTCTTTAAATTTAAAGTTCGGAATTTCGATTCTTATTACTATAGTTATATAGTTGAAAATTACTTACTTATTTGCTGATATGTGATTAAACTCATTTAGTGAATTTGCCAATTCGTTCAAGACAGGTTTTTCACGTGTTTTATTGGTTTCTATTTAGATACTACAACTTTATTTCATGTTTGGATACCTACATACTTATTCAATAGAATATACTTTTACTGCTGTTACTTTCTGAGAAACGTAAACTTTTTCAGAAAAAAAAATGCATCTTAATTTATTAACAACAGCTTATAATAGATAGGTTACGTTTGACAAGTCATATTGGAATCATGCTTTTAAGTTTCACTTCGTGATTTTGAGAACAGTGTTTCATCCTTTTTTTGTATGTACTGCAAGTGGCAAACAAGCATGCAGTTCACATTGATGTCAAGTGATGACTGCAGCCTATAGACACCCACACAAAGACCAGAGGTCAAAATGCAAATGCGTTCCCACTTCTGAGGCCTAAGGTATGTTATGCCTCTGTGCTGGCAATTACAAGGTCCTACATTACCACCTGACCGGAATACGATAGTGCTGAACACTACCATTTAGCGGCAAGTAAATTAGGTAATGCGGTGGTGGCTACGCCCGCGAGCTCCGTCACTGGAGCTCTAGCACCAGTGGATTTACAACTTTATCAGAAGCCCAAAATATGTTTGGGATAAAGCATACGCTACCTGAAGTATTCATTAATAGCGCTTTTTTTTATGTAACCAACAAAACAGCCAACGAGCATGCAGTTCACATAAATGTTAAGTTATAACTGCAGTCTATAGACACAAAAACCATAGTACAAAATGCAGATGTGTTGCTTTAGGCAAAAATCCCAATAGAACCAGAGATAAAGGATTTTTTCACACACACTCTCACACACACACACACACACACACACACACACACACACACACACACACACACACACACACACACACACACACACACACACACACGCACACACACGCACACACACACACACACACACACACACACACACACACACTGACACATACGCGCACGATTGCAAACTTAAGCTTACTTACTTATTCGCTTTATTTATATTTATAAGTCTCTCTTTATATCTCACACTTCGTATTACAAACACTTACTTGAGCTCCTGCTTATCTAGAGTTAGGAGAGGCTGGTAATCTGTCATACAGGTACCCCTAGTGCAGAGACCAGTCTCTCACACAGATACACCTACCCAGCCATGTTATACCTAGTTTAAGGTCTGATTTTATATTTTTCTGTGTGAGAGAGAAATCTATAAGCGATTTTTTTTTTAATTTTAATATTTTAATCCGTCTGATAGCCCTCGACCCGGGAATCGAACCCAGGACCTCCAGCATAGCAGTAGTGGCCTGCTATTACTAGGCTACCTAAGCAATCCGCTTAAATAAATATTTAAATATTAATAGGTACTCCACTTGGGTGGTCTAGTTATTTTTAAAATCTTATTTATTTCGCATTACAACTCTATTATTTAATTTGTTTCACTATGACACGCAATTCCATCATAATATCGTCATTTCATTTCACGGGTTTGAAAAAAGGCAAACTGTAATTGTCATTGGTCCGTAACTGATCGCGTTATTATTAAGTTTGGGTTCCAATGTAGTTCAGGAGCGGATGTGATGCGATATTTTTAATGTGTTAGACTAGCAAGCCAATTGCAAGAAAAAAAAAACACCGTATGGCCCATCACAGAGACATACTCGTAACATCTAAGGTGGCCATCTACATTTTAATCTGTGGTGTTTGTGTGGGTGTCTATAGGATGCAGTCATCAATTAACATCAATGTGAACTGCATGCTTATTTGCCACCTTCATTACATAAAAAAAAACAGTGAAGTAAAGAACTAGAATAAAAGAAAATTGGGAATAAAACATGGAAAAGCAAGTCATTAGGTAGGTCTTTCAAAAATATTGTACCTTTGAGAAAATATTCTCCGGCACGTATTTTTGACTGTTAATTTTATCTTCATCCTATATAACAGTTATGTAAAATATTAATTGTTTTTTTGATGATAATCAAAGTTGATAAATTGAAAGCAATCAGTCGCCATTTTGACTAAGCTATAAAAACCATAGCCTAGCTTCATATAGATCACACGCATATCTTGCGGTAAAGTTGATGGGCACCGTGTTAACATTGGAATACCGTTTTTACAATGGCTCGTTAGTCCTGCTCGGTACGGTTTCCGGGTTTGACTGTGGGGCTATAAATACTTGTATTTAATTTGCTGATACTGATCTAGTTTTGTTTGAGATAGAAGTAAATCAAAACATTATTAGCTGTTGATAGGAAAGGAGATGTTGCAAAATGTTACACGATTTTTTAAATACTTTTTTTATTTTTATGGCATTGCTTGTTATGCATATTGCCAGTGTCAAGTAAAACGATATTTCGTATTAGTATTAAGCAACGTAAAAGTCAGAGTCATCAGTCAATTTATCAGTCCGTCAGTCAATCACAGTGAGTAATTCTAGTAAAGCGATGGCTACTTTACATTTACAAAGAAGTTTTGGAGGCAACCCGAAAAGACGTGTTTTCGCACTGTTATTCTATTTCACTATACCCGAGCCCTGTAATAAGCCTATGTCAAACAAAATGCCACCAACTCTATTTAATATAACTCAAAGATACATTAAGAAAATAAAATAAAATAAGAGCGTGGTGCTCTTATTTTATTCTTCTACGCATCTTTCAAGGTTCCCGCCTAAACTCCGTTACACGAATTAGCCCATTTGTTTTATTACTGGTGGTAGAATACCAGAGGAGGAGCTCGGTAACATGGCAATGGCTTCACCCCTATTCAGCCTATACTGTTGAAAACACAAAATAAAGGAGTACAATTTAAAAATTAATCATCTCCAATATAAGACTTCTTAATCTTTGTTATCTCAACTAAAACATACGTTATGTGGTGCTTTCTATATATGAAAGAAATATTGATGATGTAGAAGAAAATGTTGGGAATAATAAACATTTTGCCTTCGTTTCCGCCAAAAACCTAAAATTGTCTTATTTTTTGTTTTTAAGATACACATGGCACTGGCTTCACCCTATTCAGCCTATCGTAGATCGCAGCACTGACGTATATGCAAAATTAATTGTTACGTTTTATAAATTAATTAGCTCCAACATAACACTTCTTAATCACTAATCTCAACTAAAAAAAACCTTAAATAGCGTTTTCTATAAATCAAAGAAAGATAGACGATGTAAAAGAAAATCGCTGATCTAAAATCCCCTTTTAAAGTGATCCCCATCTATCGGCTTAATGTCTCAACTATATGGTCTAATATGGTCATTTAGAATATATGGCTACATTGCTTTAATAGTGCAGACATTTAGTCAGACCCGTTATGGTCTAAACTGCTCTAAACGGTTTAAACCGTTGATAACAGATAAAAAAAATGGTGGGAGTGACAAATATAGAGACCTGGCTGCGCATTTTAAATAGTAAAACGAATTTGTTAAGCGTTGACTTGATTTGGGCGATTTTTGGTTTTAAACTAACTTTTAGTTTTACGAAGTTTTGGAAGCAACACGAAGAATCACTTTTCACTGAATATCACTTACCTACACCCTAATATGTTATCGAATGCCTTATGATAAAAATCCCAAAATGTTTACCATAAAAACACGACTATACACAAGTTTTGAAAATAATATCATGCTTCCACACGGTTCTTGCCTGCGTTTCCGCCAAAATACGTTAGAATAGTCTGAGAGATTGTTTTTATTAAGCCATTTACATTATTATTACACATGGCAATGGCTTCACCCTTATTCAGCCAATATTGACGAAAACACAAAATAAATGGGTACAATTTAAAAATTAATAAGCTCAGATATAAAACTTCTTAATTAATCTATGTAATTTCAACTAAAAACATACGTTAAATAGCTCTTTCTATACATCAAAGGAAGATTGATGATATCGAAGAAAATGCAGGAAATAATATAACTTCGCTGACCTCAAAATCCCCTTTTAAAGTGATCCCCATCTATCGACTTAATGTCTCAACTATATGGTCTAATATGGTAATTTAGAATATATGGTTACATTGCTTTAATAGTGCAGACATTTAGTCGGACCCGTTATGGTTTAAACTGCTCTAAACGGTTCAAACCGTTGGTAACAGATAAAAAAAATTGTTGGGAGTTACAAATATAGAGACGTGGCTGCGCATTTTAAATAGGTGAACGAATTTGTTAAGCGTTCGCTTGTTTTAGGCGATTTTTGTTTTTCTTTATGTAATGAAAGTGATGTTATGTGATGATTGCAGCCTATAAACACCCACACAAAGACCAGAGGTCAAATGCAGATGCCCCTGAGATCTTATTTAATGTCTCTGTGGTAGTTATTACGGGGCCCCATAGATTACCATCTAACCGATTCTAACCGGAACTCGATAGCGCTAGACAGTATCATAATAATAAATAGATAAATAAAAAATCTTTATTTCTATATCAAAATGTTTTATGACACAAATAGGCTGGAGTCCCCTTTTAAGCATTGTAAAATGCCTGTGCCAGAGGGCTCCGCTCTTCTAATTTACAATTCATTCGTTAGATTTATTTTTTACTGTTACAATAGGTACCTACCAGTGATAGAATAAGTTCTATCGAAGAAATATCCGGTCCGTCACGTAAGTGACTTATTTGTATGATGTTAAAGTCCAATTTTACAATGTTTTGGATGACCAGAAACGTCATTTAGTGGCAGATAAATTAAGAATAGGAATAAGAGTAAGTTTATTTTTTTTGATACACACAATGCATCAACAAGGCAATAAATAATAGAGAAAGCAAAAAGTGAACATAAATGACTACATATTATATATAAGTAACTACGATAACGTATACCTATACCTGTTGAGATTATTATTACCTATGACATGATGCATGTATGAGACCAAAAAAAAATGGCCCCCACCTCAGCTAATTGCTGTAGTTGGCACTACAGCGCTGGTATTCTGGTGGGGCCGTGAGTGACATTGCGAACCACAAGTCGCCTAAATTATGTGATAAATACATACTTATGAGAAAGTTGTTCCACTTCACACTGATTACAAATACAAATAATTGGTATAAAATAGGTATTAAATTAGTGCAATAATAACTCAAAATAATAAGATACTTACAGGAGGTAAAACTTTGATAATTAATAATAATATAGGTATTGTGACGATAAATATTATCGTATACTACGTGTACGTGCAGATAAAATGTATGTATGTATCTTCACGCCAGGTCCCTAACGGGGTAGGCAGAGAGTGTAGAGCGCCAGATATCCCGGTTCTGACAAACCTCTCGTGCCTCGTCTACCTTCATCATTCTCTTCATACATGCACGCCGATTCCTAAGACTTTTGACCCCACCATCAGATAAAATAATTGTAAATATTTTTGATAAATTGTATGAAAATACATGTGATGGGTTATGTATATCTATAGATCTATAGTGAAAGTATACTTCTACACTAATAAAATAAAGTTGAAGAGTTTGATTGTTTGCTTGAACGCGCCAATCTCAGCAACCACTTAACCGATTTCAAAAACTCAGTGCAAGATAGTCCATTTATCTAGATGGCTATTAGGTAATGCGTTGGTACCTACGCCCTCGGACTCTTACACTGGCACTCTACCAGTGGGTTTTTTTTTTTTATGTAATGGAAGTGGTAAACAAGCATGCAGTTTACATTGATGTTAAGTGATGACTGCAGCCTATAGACACCCACACAAAGACCAAGGTCAAAATACAGATGCGTTACCACTCCTGAGGCCTAAGGTGTTATGCCTCTGTGCCGGAAATTACAGGGTAGTATTACCAGTACTACCATGGCTACCCTTATTTTCCGTGTTTAGATGACGCTTCTGCAATACAAAGACCGTACACCTTATATTTATACTCCATAGCGTAAAGTGATATCAAATCTTTTATTTTTAAAGAAAAATGGAAAGAAAAATTTGACTTCAGGCGAGACTCGAACTCGCGACCTAATGGGAATCTAGTCCAGCAATCTAGTCTAGTAATATTTCACAAGCATGTGTTAATGCGAAATAATATAAAAACAATTATTAAGGGTAAAAGCGACTTCTTTACGAAATTCAATAAACTGAAAAGTCTATTATATCGGTTGCCTAACTAGCATAGTTGGTAATAGATGGCGCTGCTGCTACCATAAAGCAATGCAATAGATGTGAAGGAAAGATTTGACAAATCAGGCAGGGCTTCAGTAGCTCAATTGGAAGAGCGGCTGGACTAGATTCCCAGTAGGTCGCGAGTTCGAGTCTCGCCTGAAGTCAAATTTTACTTTCCATTTTTCTTTAAAAATAAAATATATTTCACAAGCATGTTTTAATGCGAAATAATATAAAAACAATGATATCAAATCACCCACAAAAAAAAGTCTAACAGATAACATTAATTCGAAATTCGATTAAAAAACCACCGAAAAAAGCGCATATAAAAAACGTCGGCTAAATACGTCTAGCCCGCATATCGGTCACAAAAAAACCTCTTGTAAATTCTAATGGGTATTGACAGCTCATAAAAAAATCTAACACAGATGGATGAATGAATGTTAATAATATTATGGGTCAGTTTTTGACCCATTGAACTTTGAGTGAACGGTATCTTTAACATATTTCAAATAGGACTTATTATACTTTTTCCCGATCAAGATGGATTGAGTGATTGGGGTTTTGTGCTGATTTATACATGTCTGTAAAATCCATCCAACATTTACGAATTGTTAACAGTATTAAAATTGGACGCCTACGATAGGCAGTACATTTAGAGAGAGAGGACGAATCCAGAACACCCAAACGTCTACTGAATGGTAAACCGGGCGGGCGAATTAACCGAGCCAGATCTAAACTCCATCTGAGTATAGCTAGATGAGATGGAGTAGAGCAGAACCTGAGAACGCTGGGCGTAAGAAATTGGAGAGAAAGAGCCAAGAATAGATCGGACTGGAAGAACATTCTTTACCAGGCCAAGGCCCACACCGGGCTGTACCGTCTTAGATCATTGTCCCAACTATCCCGTCTGTCTGTCTGTTACCTTTTCACGTCCAAACGACTGCACCGATTTTAATGAAATTTGGTACAGAGATAGAACTGACTTTGAGAGAGAACAAAAAAAATGTTTTTTTCGTAGATTCATTACGTAAAAGTTTTTTGTACTAAATCGAATTTATCAATAAGTTATAAAACGATTACAAAATAGTAAAAATGTAATAAACGCTTTGTTATTATTACACAAATTGTTATAATGCCTATCAAAGCTGTCTATATTACCGTAACGTTTGATATTATGTAAACAAATTACGGAGCTAACGGATTTTTGTTACACCATGTGCAAAGTGCATTTCCATAAAGGGCATTATCCACAGCTATTGCCAAATGAAAAACTTTTAACACAAAATACTGACTTTAAGAACCAGATAGTCGCATCGCTTATTAAAAGTGAACGCAACCTAGCATCACTCCTGTAATCCCCGAAGGGGTAGGCAGAGGTATATGCATGCATTCAAGCATACATGCAAACACTCACGGTTCGTCGGTTACGTTTAGGCCCATGTAACAATTGGCGAACCTATTAACATCTCCGGGCATATTACCAAACTTGGGATACTGCCAGATACTTTTTTTACTAAATGCATTTGTACACGTACACGGTACATATACCAAAACAACATTTTTTACAATTTTTGTCTGTCTCTCTGTCCGTCTGTCGGTCTGTCTGTTTGGCGGGGCTAATCTTGGGAACGGCTGGACCGATATTGAAGGGACTTTCACTGGCAGATAGCTGATGTACTTTTATACTAGCTGCGCCCACGACTTTGTCCAGGTAGACACTGAACAACCATAAATTCTCACGCGGACAAAGTCGCGGGAAGAACTAGTCTCTCATATATTTGGGTTCCCAACCCGGAAACCGAACTAGTAGTAGTGGTCTCCTACCACTATACTATTGAAACAGTTACTATAAATCTACTCTACATCAAGCAAGTCCAGCTATTTCGAAACCATCTCTACATTATTATGTTTGTCCGTCGAACTATTCGAATGCTAACCGTTTAAGGTTTTTTTTTAAGTCTATTTGAAAGTGAAACGTTATAAGTGCGGTATTTACAAAAAAAGTCATGAAGCGTGCTTCTAAACATCTCTGACAGGCTTTCGTTGTTATTCACAGCTGCTCAAACTGCCGAGCATGTTGGTGAGTTGAAATAAATACAGTCATTCAAGCATAAATATATACAATCGATATGATAAGTACACAAAAAACTATACAATACATGTATTTTAAAAGATCTTGCTTATCCAATTTAACCGCAAGGACTAAGGCGTGTAACACGCTGCACCGCCGTCAGATGTTTTCATACTGCCGTCCCTCGCGATGCCGCGTCGGCAGTGCGTTGCCCTAAGCGTGTTTGCTATACAAATCGAGATCTAAGCATACAATGTTAAAAACCGCCGCCCCGCGCTGTCCAGTGTGTTAATCGCCTTACTTTGCATTATTGGACTCTTAGGAATCGTGCCCTAAACTTTTATCTGGATTTCTAAATTCGAAATCAAGCTCGTCAAACTAACCACCCGTGTGTATCAATACGAGAGTAATAAGTGTACACACGAGCTTCTATTGTTTTGACAAGTGACGATTGACGGGCGAAAGTGTTGCCACTTTTTTTAAAACGGCTACATGTACTTTCGATTTCTCTATACAATTAAATTGTATGAATTCGCGTATAGTTAATGACGGTAGCAAAAAGCCGTGTGTTTTTTTATCTCATTCTTTAATTGAAAGGAGATGTTGCGAGCTCGGCTCTGGATCGTACACGTCCTCAAAAAATGGGTAAATTAAAGAAGAATCCGAAAAAATACAATCAATTTATTCAAGTATATATTTTAGAGTTACAACCACATTTAATTCAAACGATTTTATCATTTTCGACTATATTCAACATGGCGGCGATACAGCCGACACTTGGGATCAATCAATTTCGATAGTATTTAGAAAAAAATACTTTTTTCTCCAAGTACTATGTAATCAAAATACAATTTCAAAAATAAAAATGTCAAAATGACATCGCCCGCCATATTCGCCATGTTGGTTTTGAGTTGCAATTCTAACAGCAAATTATGTTTTGTAACTGCAAACAAAGCTAAATAAGTGAAAATATGCAGTGTAAAAAACGTTTTTAAATTGATTTTGTCTGTTTAATGATATTGTGTACAATACATGGCCGGAGGTCCATACATTTTTGCAACATCTCCTTTCATGTTTATGAGCTTGTTTGAATTTGATTTCAGAATTACACTTTCAATTCGTCTTATCTCTATATTCTCCGACGTGGTAGGCATATGTGTTATGCGTGCATACACGGAAATACATACGACATGATATATACTAATATACTAATATATTATAAAGCTGAAGAATTTGTTTGTTTGTTTGTTTGAACGCGCTAATCTCAGGATTTTTTTTTTGTAATGGATGTGGCAAACAAGCATGCAGTTCACATTGATGTTAAGTGATGACTGCAGCCTATAGACACCCACACAAAGACCAAGGTCAGAATGCAGATGCGTTACCGCTCCTGAAGCCTAAGGTGTTATGCCTCTGTGCCCGAAATTACAGGGCCATACATTACCACCTGACCGGAACACGATAGTGCTTAACACTACCAAAGAGCGGTAAGTATATTAGGTAATGAGGTGGTGCCTACACCCGCGAGTTCCATCACTGGAGCTCTACCACCACTGGTGGTAAAGTATGCTTCAACGCATGCATTCACCTCTGCCCTGAGCTGAATTGTGTCAAATAAGTTTAATTTAAAAAGTTTTAAACTACATAGCTTTTATCGTAACTAAATTAGAATTAAATTCCATCCCACAGCTATTATAACCCATCCAACAACCAAAGGCACACTGCACCTCTAAATCCCGCTCGAAAACGAAAAAAAAGTACCTTAATGACGAAGCCGGAGTAATCAGTAAAATACAGACAATGCAACGCAGACAATGATGGCGGCCAGACCGTGAACTGGTGCGATTGTTGTGCCATTCATTTGTTTTGCAGTACAGCACTATGTTAATTAAATGTGAATATAGTTCACACACAATGACAGGTAAACGAATTTTCAACAAAAGCCTTTTTGTAAAAAAAAATTGTGTTCCTGGGAAATCGGGCGGGACGTCGAAGTGTCCATTCTATACGTAGTATTATTACATATTCTCTGGTTCCAGTTAAAGTAAGGTGGTTAAAACCTCTTATGTTCGATTGCACCAAAATATTTGTTAAAGTTTAAGTTTTTGCAATCATCCTTCTCTATCTAACTATTAACAAATTTTGTTGATGTTAGAGAAGGACGTAAAATTTTACTTTAACAAATATATTGGTACAACCGAACCTTAGAATCTCTGAAGCAGTGGCACAAGATTTCAAGTGCAAAATTTATATTTGAAAATGTATGTTTGAGTTACCATTTTACTCTTTTAAGAAAAATAGTCCACAAAACAACGAAACGAAATTATGCTTTCTGATTTGCCAATTTTCCAAAATTGATTTAAAATCGCAGTGAGCATCTACTTACTCCAACTTCTTTATAATAGTTAGAATACAATGCACTTACTTTTTCTTTTCTTGCTTGATAAAAAAGAAAAGAAAACACAAAACTAACAGGTTCACGATAACTTCACGACCGGGATAGCAGAACTCATTAGGAGTCCAATATCACTTGAATCCTATTACTACAACAAACTATCTCGTAATGATCTATTCTTAAAATAGTTCGACCCAATAAAGCAAAGCATCAATCAAATAATCAGAATTGAAAATGAACAAAGCTGAATGTTATTCTAAAGGACAACACGCAGTAATCAAGTCCAAAAAAAGTTAAGGAATCCATCCAATTGAGATGCAGTCTGACTAGATTGGGTGCAGCAGCAATACAATAAAAAAACGGATCTTAAGAAACCAATTTCTAATCCGCATTTTTTTTTTTTTGTTGTTATGGCATCGTTATTACGCATATTGCCAGTGTCAAGTAAAACGATATTTCGTATTTATTTAAGCAGCGTAAAAGTTAGTATAATATAGTCATCAAGTATAATATGTAAGTATTAAGTATATAAGTTATCAGTATATAAGTATATTAAGTATAATATGTCAGTCAAGTGAGTTACACTCAAGTTATTCGAGTAAAGCGATGGCTACTTTACCAGAACATTTACAATGAAGTTTTGGAGGCAACCTGAAAGGTCGTGTTTTCGCACTGTTATTCTATTTCACTATACACGGGCACTGTAATAAACTTATATCAAACAAAATGCCACCAACTTTATTCAATATAACTTAAAAATACACCAAGAAAATTAAATAAAATAAGAGCACCATACGCCTCTTTCAAGGTTCCCGCCAAAACTCCCAGGCGAATCCGCATTCAAGGCACCTATAAACTGTAATATGGACTAGGACATCATAACAATAGAACTGTCTCTCTCACACAAATCAACGACAATTTTTCAAAGCCTCCTCAATAGCTTTGCACGTCACTGAATACCTTGCCGTACCAATATATTGTGGCATCCAATCCACACAGCATTCTATGGGTCCCTGGTAGCTTTCACGCGTTCCTGTTTGAATATTACTGTCCTCAATACCACGAGAGGTAGGGTAGGTGGAGATAAAATGGTTGACTCAACTGATATACCATTGTTGTCAGTTCTACAAAGACTTATAGGCAATAGAAGAGATAAACGCCGATACGTGTTCAATGCAAAAAAGAAATAGTTGGGATTGCAGATCTGTCCGTGTGAATGAACGGCATAGAAATGGAGCGTGCATTTCTGTCTTATTGTACTTTACGAAACCTAATAACCGATATATATACACTTGATGTAATTTTTTATCGTAGGGGCTAGATTATAATATAAAATTAGAACAAAAAATATTTAGAGTAAATTTGGACTGAGATTCAATAAAGCCTTGGTTTCTTGAAGATTTTATTTAGATTTGAAAAAAAAACGTAAAAAGCATCGAAAAACTTTGTGTTGTGGAAGCAATATGAATGCGAATATACGTTGTAATATACCGTTGACTCACTCATAAACTAAATTATTACTATGGAGGGAAAAAAAACACATATCAAAAGAAAATAAACCAAAGATGAATGTAAATGTACAACATTCATTTCTTACAATAGTTTCTCTATATCGAACAAATTCATGATCGATACCAACTATACGAGTGGGATCCGACTTATACAATTGCGGGTACAATCTCTGACTCAGTAATATTTACTAGACATAACGGATAAGACTATGATGAACAATGTTACAACTGCGCAAATCTTGCTTTACGGACGACCGGTTGGAAGACCAGTAAACGCAGAATGTAGTTTTCGAGGAAGTAAAACTTGGTTTTTGATTTATTTAGAATAAAAAACTTCTTTATGTCTGCGGGAGCTTAAAACTTTTATTTGAGTCCTCGCTTGTCTACTAAAACATTTTTTTCTTACGGTTAATGATCTTTTTGCAAGATTTACTAAGATTAAGCAAGATTCCGACGATTCCAACGAAAAAAAAACAATTTTAAGAACATTTTTTTTCTCAAAAGATTCTGTAAAGATTTTATCAAGCTACCATAGCTACCTAATTGCGCCAACGATCCGCCAGTTATGTTTCTATGTTATATTTTTGGAGATTAGTCCTGTTTAAGCATAAATAAGCAATAACTATCTTGGTAGCCTAGTGATAGCAGGTCACTACGCTGAGGTCCTGGGATCGATTCCCGGGTAGGGGGAGATTATCAGAGATTATGGTGTAAAGTCCTTTATCTCTGGTTCTATTGCGATTTTTCCATTTTCTGTCAATTTCCCAGTACCTCGAAGTTTGGTAATGTGCCCGGAAATGTCTCACAGGCTCGCCACCTGTTACATGGGCCACAACGTAACCGGCGAATCGTGGGTGTTTGCATGTATGATTGAATGCATGCATTTACCTCTACCTACCCCTTCCGGGATTACAGGCGTGAAGTTACGTTTAGTCCTGTTTAAGCATAAATAAGTAAACTTTAGGAGCACATACACAAATTGCGCGAATAAATCAAAATGTGACCCTTTTTCTCTAACCTCTTCTGTCTACACCTATTAAGCTATTATAATAGAAGCAGTATAACAAAAGAATAACATAAAACTTAATTATAGAACAATTTCTTTCGAAATCGTTCATTAAGACGATTCAATTTTCTATACTTCGTAATCTAAATCTGCGTCGATATTAATATCCGTCACACATTATTCGTCATTAATTGCATCTTCTTCTTCTGTAAAGTCGCAACGTTTAACGTTATCTGTTCTAAAATCTTACTGAGTCGTCGCCAACTTGCATCGGTCTGTACCCTTTATCTGAGAATCAGCAACATTAGTTGTACAGAGACCTCATTGGATAAGATTGCTAAACGCGACAACGACTTTAAAATTGGAATTCAATGGTAATTTGTGATATAATGGGAATGAAACTCAGCGTGGAACTTTATGTCTGAGGAGATACAATACTGAATTTGAAATTTGTTTTTGAATGCACTTTTGGATGTGTGTGACGTGACATACATTATACAAGGGTACGAAGATGACAGTTCATTGACAGTTTTTATAAATATAGTCTCGCTAAAACTCGAGAACGGCTAAACCATTTTGGTTTTGAATGATTTTCGGAAGTTTATAAGGTAAGAAAATGTGAAGAAATTAAAGGGAAATAGTAAAAACCACAATTTAATTTTTCCATACAAATAGTCCGTATCTATCAAACCTTTGACATTATTTCATAGTGTGGCAATACGAAATTTGCCAGGTCAGCTAGTGATTTATAATTTTCGATTCGATTTCATTGTGTTAGCGCTCAAACGTTTTTTTTATGTCGGAAAGTCGCAAACAATATACAATTAACATTGATGGTAAGTAACACTGTAGCCTATAAACATCTATATGAAACTGGTTTCATACAGCACTACCGTGTTCCGGTGCGGTGGTACCTAATATACGGCCCAATAATAGTGGGGATTTCCGGCTCAGAGACATAAAACCGTAGGTGATAGAAGTGACAAGTGACAACGGATCTACCTTGCATTTCTCGGACATTTCCAGGGAATATAGATTCATTGCCAGGGAAATTACACAGGGCCGTATATTACTTAACCGGTACACGATAGTGCTGAACATTAACATTTAGCGGCCAGTAGATAGGGTAGTGCGGTCGTGACTAAGGTCGAGCTCCGTCACTGGAGCTATACCATTAGTAATCCCCTTAAGTTTGAGCATGAACATGAATAATATATATTTTTTAATTATATAGATAGACAGCAATTTCATACTTCAGCCACTAATTAAACCTTTTTATTCTGATGCCACTCGTTGTAACACTTAGAGGATAAAAAGGCAGTGTGATGTATCGTTATCTGTGAAACCACTTAGTAATTGATTACAGAGCTAGATCTCACTAATCGTGATAAGCCGGACCGTATTTACTCGCATTACCATGTATATGGGTTAGTCAAAGCTGTACACGATTTTTTTACGAATATTCTCATGCTTTCTGCAAAGACGACCATGCGTTTTCACCTCTATTTCTATTACTACAGGACCCACGTAATTCAACACCGCTCAATTTCGATCTAGGTACACTAGGAAAGCAATTTGAGGTAGCATTTAAGATTCACATCTCGTATTTATTGGACAGTACTGGTGTTGTGCCACAAGGCGGTATATTAGCCCCACTTCTCTAGCTTTTGTTTGTTTGAAACAAACGTAACAATAAACGGTGTTAGATGCCAGCGGAAAGTATACTTTACGGTACTGATTTAGCGGTTGGATAAGTTTCTGCATGAATTCAATTACAGTGGAGATCACTGACCCACCGGGTGTATGCATTAAGCGAGTTTATTGGAGACGATGGAATTTAGTACAAATCTTTACTAACTAATTGTACTGGCTGTGTCATTCGCTTTACACGTTCGGTTTTTTTTATGTAATGATAGTGGCAAACAAGCATGCAGTTCACATTGATGTTAAGTGATGAATGCGTCTATACCCACACAATGACCAGAGGTCAAAATGCATATGCGTTGCTACTCTTGAGGCCATCGTGTCGGAAATTACAGAGCCGTACATTACCACCTGACCGGAACACGATAGTGCTGAATACTACCATTTAGCGGCAAGTATATTAGGTAATACGGTGGTGCCTACGCCCGCGAGCTCTATTACTGGAGCTCTACGCACGAGTAAAAAACATAATTTGCTTTTGCTACGTGGAAGGACTCTACTATGAGACCTAGGGTATTGATTTTAGTACCCAGTTTGAAAAACTCGGGCAAGAAATAGTAAAAGTAGTAGTAATTTTTAACGTTCCGTAACTCAAAAGGGAAAAAACGGAACCATCACTCGTGTCTGTCTGCCAATCAGTCTGCCTCAGCAAATTTATTTTAAGCCAGATGGATTAATTGAAATTTTGCATTACATAAATTAGGACCATGACCAAATAGGTCGAGTTCTGTCTGATGGTGGGATCAAAAGTCTTAGGAATCGGCGTGCATGTATGAAGAGAATGATGACGAGGCACGAGAGGTTTGTCAGAACCTGGTTATCTGGCGCTCTACCCTCTCTGCCTACCCCGTTAGGGACCTGGCGTGAAGATACATACATACATATAAATTAGGAATTCAAACATTTATTTTAAGCGTTACGGAAATAAATTAATTTCATAAATAATAAACCTTGCATAGGTTTTTTTTTAATTGTACAGAACCGCGCGATCGTCTCGCACTTGGTTGATTTTTCATCCAAAAAGACAAAGACATTCCTAACTTCGAACATTGTGAATGTTCTCAGTGAATATCAGTAATACTCTTAAAATCATGTCTTTTACATAGTATGTACCTATGTTACGCTACTTACGCTGTCAGATAAAAGAGCTTTGGTGGTATAGATGTTTTGTAGTTATGATATTTTTAATAATTTCCTTTTATAAAATTTTAATATCTTTAATAATGTTACTTTCACAACTATCAAGAAATAATGAATCTGAAAAGAATTTTTAATCTATTTCTTTTAACTTTAATACTGTACCACTTCTTTGTAAAACAATGTAACAAAACACTTATCAAGCAATCAAAGAGATAAGAATCAAATTTAAAACTTTGAAAACTTGTTTCATATTTACAGACACGTTAAAAAAGAAAACATCTTAGTTTAATTTCACCTTATAAAGAACGTTCTCAGAATAAAAATACTGATGAAACATGTGGGTGAAATTCTTGATAGTACAACTACCGCGGAAGTAAGCTAAATTTATTTATATTGCATGACTGCGCAGAGAGTAAGAGCAAATTCCGTTAAATCATTGTATTACAGGAAAATATCGCGGGTTTATACGAATCTGATTGTTATAATTTGCTAATGAGATTCTTTATCGAGCATCACGTTTTTATACGATGATGTGGCAAATGCTTTTCTTATGATCAATTTATGAACTGGTTGTCTTGGTAAACAAATCTGATTGAATCTGGACGTGTTTGGTGATTTGGAACAGGAACTCCGTATCCGTAACTGAAACTATTATTATGTAATGGAATTGGCAAACAAGCATCCAGTTCACATTGGTATTAAGTGATAACTGCAGCCTATAGACACCCACACAAAGACCGAGATCAAAATGCAGATGCGTTACCTCTCCTGAGGCCCGCAAATACCTAAGAGTTGCTTGCTGTTAAAGAATGGCTAACTGTAAAAAAATAATTTTATTAAAAACACTTGCGGCCAAATTTTGATTGGCAACCTAGTGGATATATATTCTCTTGATAATAAACATGCATAAAAATTAGGTTTGCAGCATATCTGGATGAACTAAATAATTCTGCAGTGGTCCTAGCCTATTAAGCAGGTACTAAGAATGCAGAAATGTTTGTCAAACAAAATGTTCCGTCAGAAAATATGTAATAATACTACATATAGAATGGACACTTCGACGTCCCGCCCGATTTCCCCGCATCAACCTAATCCCCTCTTATGGGCGACGTTTGGTATCTTCTACGTGCTACGCATACAGGTGCACGTGTAAATACACGTCACTGATTGATATCTGTGTAATAGAGACCAAATTAAGCGTTTGTATGGAATTTTGGCGGAGTGTCCGCGGTGTGGTTCAGTGAGGAGTTTTACGACAGCAAAGCTTGCATTTCTCGTTAGTCCAGTATGAGTTGTATTATCTTATCCAGTTTAGATCTCCTGATTTCCATGAACTTGATCCTGACAATAGGTTGTATTATGCAATAAAGCAAAAGTAAAAAACAGCGAAGTGTAAGTAGTGGGCACATTATAATATACCAACGATGTTTAAAAAATGAATTTAAATCACAATGGTTGGTTATGTTAGCGATAGCTTAACATAATTTTTATTTTGATGAAACGCAAATTGAAAAGTTATTGATTCAAAAGCATTATCAAAAAGTGGCCAAGCGCGCGTCGGACTCGCCCATGACGGATTCCGTAGTAGAAAGAAATATTTGACTGAAAGTTCCAAGTTAGGTATATTTGTTGAAAATATCACTTTAAAATTAATTTCGTTGAAAGTTTTCATTAAATATTGCAGCATACATTTCTAGATTTTTAACAACTTTTTTTTTTTAATTAGAGGGTAAATTGACACAATTGACACAAATTGATGTAAATGTCAATCTTTCAAACGATTGTCTTTGAGACAAAATGGTTTTGGAGACCTTAATATCATACGTATAGGTTTGATGAGAAATTCGAGTTCCAAGCACAACTACTTATCTAATCTATCTGCCGCTAAATGATAGTATTCAGCACTATTATATCCCGGTTAGATGGTAATGTATGGCTCCGTAATAACTGTCACAGAGACATAACAACTAAGGTCTCATGGGTGGCAACGCATCTGCGAATTTACGCTTGACTGTTACCTGAACCTTTCGCGAATTTGAATTTCGAATTTGAAGATGTGTGGCGGTGACTTGCAAAGTCACTCTTTGGAATTGACGAAAGTACAATAAAATGTAATATACATTTCAGCATGATTCTACAAACTTGGCTAACAAATAGCATATTTCATGCATATGAACATGTTAAACCAGTTTCTTGCAAATTTTTTTTGCAAATCTAACAAGCTGAAATGATTTCTAATTATGTATGTGAAAGAACTCAAATGCATCTTGCTTTCCACTGACTTAACATTTATTTTAAATTACGCTAGAATAATAAAAGTGTTCACCATAATTTGAGCAATTTTATGTATCTAATTTCAAATAGCCTGCGTGTGTTGTCGGTGCAAATAGCACACATATGACAATTGATATTCAATTGTGTCTAGCTGCCGGCGGTTTAACGTTCCTTGAAAGGTGAATAATCACAAAAAGATATATAAGAATCATAAATATCAGATATCCCTCAAGCCTTAGTTGAAAAACATTAAGAAACCTAAAATGGAAATGAACCGAGCATGTTTGTAGAATGCCATTTGATAAAGGGGCCAGAAAACTATTAGGTAGAGTGAGTAGTTTTCGACTGGTGGTAGAACTTCAGAGATGGAGCTCGCGGGCGTAGGCACCACCGCATTACCTAATATACTTGTGGTAATGTACGGCTCTGTAATTGCCGACACAGAGGCATAACACTTAATGCCTCAGGAGTGGCAGTGCATCTGCATTTTGACCTCTGGTCATTATGTGGATGTCTATAGGCTGCAGTCATCACTTAACATCAATGTGAACTGCACGCTTGATTGCCACTTTTATTACATAAAAAAAGCAGTAGGTACCTTACTTAGGTGAGATGTACAAACAAACAAAAGTAAACCAAATAAAATATGGAAGACAATATTTACAATATAATAAGATACGCAAATAGATAAAAATGGTCATGAAAATACTCAATACTTTAATATTCATACTCAATACTTTTCATACTAAATGAACGTGATCGAAGTTCCCATTTCAAATCCTGGCGATTTAAAATCGAGGTAAGCTCGTGGTGATTTTTCAAAGATTTTGAATAGCTATCCTGAAGGTGCGATCCTTTTCTAGACCCCTCAAATTTGGTAGAGACTCAACAGGGTACTAGGTTATCAAGGTATCTCCCATATCTTAATCGGACGCACTTTATGTACAAAATCCTCTTTTAGGCTCCTCTAATTACCTTCTTTTTTACGAGGCCTTTGCATTCAACCGACTCTTTGGGAGAAGAGTCAGGATATGAGGGACAGGGACCCTCTAAAACCACCTCGGTGCCAACTTCAGTGCAAAAAGAGGGGGGGGGGGATTTGGGTACACTATAAACACTGCTCCGGTTCCCCCCTCGCACTTCGCCTCCATCCAAGGCTCGTCCACGAGGGCCTTGTGAGCCCCCCCATCGTCAGTTGCCACGATGACCTGCGGCTACCTCTGTCACCATCCTCACGGAGCCGCGAGTGCTGAGCGACCAGAGCCCCCACTCTCGCCGCCCGCGGCTCATATCCCCTTTTAGTCGCCTCTTACAACAGGCAGAGGATACCACAGTCCTATTCTATAGCCCCGAAACTGCAGGGGCAGGGAACATCCCCTAAATACCTATTACATGTTCAGGGGTCGTCAGGTTAAGACGCCAGCCTTTGTATTTTATTATATTTAAAATCCATTAGTCACATCCTATATTAATTAGCTATAAAATCTCGAGCAACTCAAGCCCATAATAAAATGAATAGAGTAGATCAGTGCAAGAGGAATGGTGCTCTAATGGCCTCATTATGTTAATTGAATGGTGCGAAGCCCTTGCCATTTATACCGCAAATAAAAACGGGCTTTCATGTTTCTGTGAACGGATGGTTTTTTCAAATGTGAGATTTCGAAAGAATTTGCAGTCCACTTAAACTTGAGAATGGCTGGTCTGATTTGGCAGAAGAAGGCTTAAAGGTGAGACAATACTTTACTTTACTGGTGGTAGAGCTCCAGTGGCGGAGCTCGCGGGCGTAGGTACCACCGCATTACCTAATACACTTGCCGCTAAATGGTAGTGTACAGCACTATCGTGTTCCGGTTAGGTGGTAATGTACGGCCCTGTAATTTCCGGCACAGAGGCATAATACCTTAGGCCTCAAGAGTGGTAACGCATCTGCACTTCGACCTTGGTCTTTGTGTTTGTGACTATAGGCTGCAGTCATCACTGAACATCAATGAGAACTGCATGCTTGTTTGCCACTTTCACGACATAAAAAAGGCCACCATCTCACCTGATGGAAAGTGAAGTTGTGACCGAAAAAGAAGCACGTTGATCTAGAATCTAGAAAGTTCTAGGACTGCTAAAAGTTTAATATAAAGAAATACTAATATAAAGAAATAATAAAACGGTTACCACTACCTATAGAACTAGTTATTAGTCTGCCAGATATTTATAGCCCGGTTGGTTATTTATACTACAACTTAAGTTTGTAATGTGATGTCTGGCAGGATTACCCGAGATCAACATTTGTTGAACCATAGAGCAACACGCGGAGGGGAGTAGCGATATGCAGGCTTTCCCCTCTGTCAAAGTACAAGACCAAATGATCTTACGCCTGTCGCCTAGATGTTTAAATGTGTGCGTGAAATTGTTTCTGTATTTTGTTACAGTCAATGTGTGAGTTTCGTAGTCATAGACGATTTTTGTAGTGTTTGTGTGTGTCGCACGCATTTCCCCTCGCAAAAAATGACAGACTATTTTGCATCGGTGATATACACGCTATGGGTACTCCCCTCCAGTCCGCCGCGACCGGTGGGCCGCGTAGCTCTATGTGTTGAACCAAGGTTAGGTTAGGTTTTATTTATTTTTATGTTATAAAAGTGGCAAACAAGCATGGAGTTCACATTGATGTTAAGTGATGACTGCAGCCTATAGACACCCACACAATGACCAGAGATCAAAATGCAGATGCGTTGCCACCCCTGAGACCTTAGTTGTTATGTCTCTTGTGATAGTTATACAGGGTTATACATTTTTACTGGTGGTAGAGCTCCAGTGACGAAGCTCACGGGCGTAGGCACCACCGCATTACCTAATATACTTGCCGCTTAATGGTAGTGTTCAGCACTATCGTGAATTGTAATTTCCGTCACAGAGGCATAACACCTTAGGCCTCAGGAGTGGTCACGCATCTGCATTTTGACCTTGGTCTTTGTGTAAGTGTATAAAGGCTGCAGTCATAATTTAACATCAATGTGAACTGCATGCTTGTTTGCCACTTCCATAACATAAAAAAACAAAAAAAAACCTTAGTTATTATGTCTCTGTGATGGGAATACAGGGCTATACATTACCATCTATCATCCATCGGAACACGATAGTGCTGAACCACCATTACGGACCTACCATTTGACGGAAGATAGATTAGGTAATCCGGTGCCTACGCCCTCAAGCTCCTACACTACAACTCGACCAATAAAATTTAAAAAAAAATACGCTTACACACACAACCCCACAGTAGGTATAAACCTGTGTCGTGGGTGCCGTTGTACACATACACAAACACCCAGACCCGAAACAAATATCTGTAGACCATACAAATATTAGTCCCGGAGCGGGGATCGAACCTGTGACCCTTCGAATCAAACGGTCATCTCACACCGCTGGACTAACCGGGTCGTCAAAATACAGGTAATCATATCAAAAGCCAATGGACCTTAAAATTAAGCTATTGATAAATTGAGTCTCAGTGAATAAATATTATTCGCAATAATTGCTTCCTTTAGATATCTATCAAAATGATTTTATTTCTTTTACAACATCCTTTTGTGAATCATTCGCCGGTATTGGATGAGTTTAATGACACTAGAGATATTAGAATTGTATCGACATGCAATATGTATGAAAATAACTGTTTATGTAATACATATATTTTTTTCACACATTCGAGTTTCACACAAACTTAAGAAATTAAAGAAAAAGGAAAGATGTGAAAGCAGTTGGTGGTAGAGCTCCAGTGACGGAGCTCGCGGGCGTAGGCACCACCGCATTACCTTATATACTTGCCGCTAAATGGTAGTATTTAGCACTATCGTGTTTCGGTCAAGTGGTAACGTACGTTATTTCCGGCACAGAGGCATAACTTAGGCTTCAGGAGTGGTAACGCATCTGCATTTTGACCTTGGTCTTTGTGTGGGTGTCTATAGACTGCAGTCATCACTTAACATCAATGTGAATTGCATGATTGTTTGCCACTTCCATAACATAAATAAAAGTTGGGCAAGTGCATCAGAACCAACATATCTACCCCATAAGGGACTTGGCGAACATGCACACAATATACAAAATTTCATCTTAAAGGTATTAACGGTTAGTAACATATCCGAAGAATGCACTTCCACCATTTCGCATCAAACCATTGATCATCACCCACCATACAACCATTAACAACCACAGAGCAACCATTCATCATCACAATCTGGGTCATTTGTACATCATATCTTACTTTACTCGGTAAGTATTATTCTGTGACCTGCTTAACTAATAAGTACTGAATTTTAATCTCGTTTTCTCTTAGAATATGTATCAAGCTTATTTATTTATTTATTTATAACAGGTTCTTTTGTACTTACAGCTTAGCCAAAACGCACACAAGATAAATTACAGTACATACATTTAAAGTTAACATGACGTACATACACTAATTACAAATACATTAAAAACACTACACATTTACTCAAAAAATCCCTTACACTAATGTTAAGCAAATCGATATCCGGATTCTGGGCAACCAGAGCGTTGAGCAGACTCAGAGCTTGGTATATATTATTATATTGTTGGAAACATAGTATAAGTTTTTTTGCTATAATTTTTTGATGTCATGAAGGTGACATACAAGCATGCAGATCACATTGATGTTAAGTGATGACTTTTTTTTTGTAATAAAAGTGGCAACCAAGCTAGCAGTTTACATTGATGTTAAGTGATGACTGCAGCCTATAGACACTTACACAATGACCAGAGGTCAAAATGCAGATGCGCTGCCACTCCTGAGGCATTAGGTGTTATGCCTCTGTGCCGGAAATTACAGGGCCGTACATTACCACCTGACCGGAAAACCATAGTGCTGAACACTACCATTTAGCGGCAAGTATATTAGGTAATGCGGTGCCTACGCCCGCGAGCTCCATCACTGGAGCTCTACCACCAGTGAAAAGCACTGACTGCAGCCTATAGACATCTACATAAAAACCAAAAGTTAATATGCAGACGTGTTGCCACCCCTGAGACCTTAGCTTTTTGTCTCTGTGATAGTAATTACGGGGCCATACATTATTTACTTAGAAAATTGATTCATTTTGCTAAATAGCAAATACTGTCTTTACTACTTGCTGTTTCAGTTCCCTACCTAATCTGTCGCCAAATGGTAAGAAATAAAGAATATTTATTGCAATATTTTAATACCCAAAAAAAAAAACAGATAAATTAAACAAAAAAAGTTTTTTTTTTGCAATCGTTCAAGCAATTAATCTAGAAATTAAAGAAAAATTAATGAATAATCTCACTTCGGGCAGAACTCGAAAACGACCGTAGAATAACCAGACAGTCGCTGTACCAGTAAGGCTTCGCTTCGGTAGCTGAGCTTAGCATTTTTTCATTCATTTCAATATAATCAGTGATTATTTAAAAAAATGAAGCTAGTGTGGCATGACAGACAGACATGACAGATTATAAGACTTCCATTTTTACTGTTTGTTAACGGAACCCCAAAAAAAGTATTATATAAGTTATTTATTCCAGAAGTGTCACGCACGGCGTGAAGCTTCAAAGTTCGATAATCGATTTTCTGGCGCTACCCGATTTAAGCCGAATCGATGTTATTGAATAATCGAATGTTTTTCAATAAAATCGAACAAATCAGACGTGGACTCCGGTAGCTCAGCTGGAAGAGCGGCTGGACTAGATTCCCAGTGGTCGCGAGTTCGAGTTTCGCCTGAAGTCATTTTTTTCTTTACATTTTTCTTATACTAAACTTTTACCGCAAATCTTCATCATAATAAAAAAACAAGGTATTTAAAAGTAACAGGTAACGGTAGTAAGTAAGTAATTTGTTCATTCCGTTTAGTACACCGTTACATTTGAATATAAACAATAATTTATGTTCGTTACTAAATTGGAACATAATTAAATGGAACTCATAAACATACGAGTGAATAATTGTCCAATAGTTATAGCAATAAATTTGCAGCCTGTTGATATTTATAAAAAGAATCAGCAGAGCTTTCTGACTTAGTATGTTCTCTATGAACTGCCTAGTCTGGCAGCAGGTAACTACTTTTTTTTTTTTTTCTCCTTTGTATAATTAAACAAGAGGAGTAAGTAATGTTGTGGATGACTTGACAGAAGTCCTCGCTACGGTTTACGGGCGACTTAAGTCAATATCAAGATGAAAGGTGAGTATAGAGTGGGTTAGGTATGTATTTTGAGTTTAGTTATTATGTGATGATATCTCATGTATTGTTGAACTGTTAAGGTGTTGACAATGTGTTTAGTGAACTGATTGAATGTGTTTCTTGTACTTTCTTTTTGTAGGATGCTTTCTAATTTGAATGGGTCTATATTGAGCATATTGCATGTGTATATGTGAGTGAAGCGAGCGTTACTGTAGCGAGGACAATCAGTTAGCAGGTAACTACTACTACGTTGGGTCCTGAATTCAATTCCCGAGTCGGGGACTATCACACGACACGGTCTTCAGGGACTGGCAGAAAGGATGGGCGTGGCCTCGCGCCGGCTTGCCGCTTATTACACTATGCGGTCGCAGTACAAACACACGGGCCGCTCCGGTCGCCCTAATTAGGGCTCTAACTCCCTTAATGTTGTTACACTACCCTGACCCTTTCTATCGAACCCTGAATACCGTGCCGTGTAAAAAGTCCTACGGGGCTATACACTCAAATCTAACCTGAACACGATAGTGCTGAACACAACCATTAAGCTGCAATTCCGTGCAGCGCTATCGATCGCGACCGCGAGCGGCCTACGACGGCCGACGAACGGTCGTCGGTCGCTCGCGACAATAGATGCAGTATGAAAATTCGTCCGTGTTAGGTTAGGATCCCACTGCAGAATCATTTCGTTCATCCATATATGCTGTAAACCTATTTTTTACGCATATTTATAATCTAGAGAATAGAATAATATATCCACTAGGTTGCCTATCAAAAAATGGCCGCAAATATTTTTTATGTTTTTTTGGGAAAGATTTTTTTTTAATTAGGCGTTGTCAGATAGATAAGATAATGCGGTGGTGCTTACACCCTCGAATTCCCCCCACACTGGGATTATCGCCAGTAAATTTAAATTAATAGTTTCAAAGTAAACAGGTATAAAGTATGACTATGACTAAATTGACTACGACATACGAACACGGACAGATGGGCAGACTGAATCTATAATGGTTCCATTGCCGTTTCGCTACGGAACACTAAAAAACTACAGCAAACACACACAATGATTCATAAACCGACAAATTGGTATACAATAGGACGTAATAAAGATATTATTATACCAGATCGAAGTGGAAGTACAAACACTTAACTCGGATAAAGACATAATGTCCTCCAGACCGAATTTCGGTCACGGCGGCCAACCTCAACGGAGACTAGCCAACTGCGCGGGAGATATTATAGTGCACAGGTGTATGCGCAAACACAGGTGCACTCTCTATTTCCTCACTCTCATAGTCTGATGGGACGGCAATGCAACACGACTGAACATAGCTGAGGATCGAACCCGGGACCTCGGCTTTCGGCTTTACCATCGCGATTGCGACCACTGAGCCAACGAGGCAGTCAATAAGGATTGCAAATACATGAATAACAAGTTTAATAGGAGGCAAACCCATTGACATTGACAGATAGATTACCAAACTTTGAGGGAAACTTCTAAAAAATGAAAATATCCCGATAGCAGTCACTGGACTTACTGGGTGTTCAGTGTGTTCACATCACTGTACCAACTGGGTCCTCATACTGCATTTGTGTATTTAGTATTTTTGCAATTCAGACGTTTCAGTTTCACGACAAAAGGAATGTTTATATCAAAGAGACTTTCAAAGAGGATAAAGATACAAAAATTATGAAAAATTCGAGTTGAATTTTATGAGATAAAAGATCTTTATAAGAGACATACTTTTGTGAACAAAAGTTAACTTTCAAAACTGTTTTGAAGAAACATTGGTTGTCTGTAAAGTAATTTTAATAATGGCAACCCATTATACGTCCCACTGCTGGAGTCTCTCCCCTTTTTGGAGGGAGACCTGGAGCTTACTCCGCCACGCTGCTCCAATTCGGGTTGGTGGACATAAGGGTTAGTGGCCAACCCGTTGGACATTAATCTGTTAATGTTTTCAAACCGCCTATAAGGCCTCCGACAAGGTTTGCAACTGCTATCTATCGATAGCAACCGGGACCGACGGCTTAACGTGCCCACCGAAGCACGGAAACGCGCATTTTAATTTGCCCGTAGTGGTCACCCATCACACACCCGACCGCGCCCGTATCGCTTAACCGAGAAGATCGCTGCCGATCTTCACCAGCCGCTGGGCCATGCGCGCATTTGGTCTTGTACTTTGACAGAGGGGAAAAGCTTGCATATGGTTACTCCTCTCCAATAACCCATAATTTCAATTATTTTTTTTTACGATTTGCACCCACTTTTACCATGTTACAAGTTTTTTTATTGTTGAATTAATAAACCGGGAATAATAACATCTATTTGAGAAATACAGGATTCATACCCAGTAATCATAAACCGAAGGTACTACCACTAAGCAACCGTTTGCAAAAAAAAAATACATTTTGTTATAATACAAACAATGTTTTTGTTTCTATCGTTATATGCATCTCCCTCGAACGCAATAGGTGTGAGCGAAACGCATACAGGATAAGATTTAGGACAGATTGTATTGTGAAATCAATTTGAATTTCCAATTGTAACACCCGTTGGTATAACGGTGCGTTTATGCTCGCCTGGTATTGTCTGGTGGATCGGAGATACGTTTCAAATTTCAAAATCAATTTTATGTAAAAATAACTGCGTTAAGAAAAACCGACTTCAAATCTAAAAAGTAAAAAATAATACAGATTTAATATTAATTATATACTACCTATTATTTATATGTGTTATTTACTGGGATTAATAGGATTGAAGTCGCTGCCAAGCCAAAATCATTAAAGTAGGCATTTCATTGTATTCATTATATAAATAATAGGTAGTATATAATTAATATTGAATCTGTATTATTTTTTACTTTTTAGATTTGAAGTCTGTTTTTCTCAACGTAGTTATTTTTATTTAATACTTTTTAGTGTATTGCTGCATTGTCAATAAGATTAATGTTCACATCTGTTAAATTAGTAAAATCTGACTCTTTTAACTTCGTGACAATAAGATACGTACATAATTTAAACTGTTTAGATGTGTCGATACAAAATTATTACACGACTATACGAAATCAATAAAAATAAATATTGATTTTTGGGAAAGTAATCATGGACTGTTAACTCTATGCATTTATCCACGAAGGAGTAAATAAGCTGTGTTGTGTCGTCGATGAGTCGAAATATGTCATTGTCACTTGTTGTCATGCGCATTAGGACTATCTAGGACGTCAGTGGATTCAACGCATTGTTATGACAACACGCTGTCTAATCTTATTCCTTTAGTTTGAGATGAAAGTAAGTAAATAATGCTCATAAAATAAAAACTAATGGGCCTACCTGAATAAATATTTTATGGGACCAATTCGAAACTATTCCGCATCAAACACAATAAGAATTACGTAAATTGGCGTACATACATTAAAAAAAAATATATATATACCGGCCGAATTGAGAACCTTCTCGTTTTTTTTAACTCGGTTAAAAAAGGGCCTTATCGTTTTATTGAGCCTTGGTACAAATAATTTTGCTTAGTTAGGACTATTTTTTTAAGGGTTCTGTAATTTACTTCCCAAAAGTGTAGTAACTTGATAATAATAATCCATTGATTTCAATATCTTGATACGCATTTAAAATGACAAAGCATGCACTTGAGGTTGATGATAAGTCAATAAAGCTGATAAAGACATCTATAAAAAAAGTAAGAGCGTAGAATTGGGTTTCTACCTCAGATGCTTCATTGAGGGTGAGATTAACAGACCGCACTTCGACTTTACTTTCAGCAAATTGTACTTAGAACTGTCAGTAAAGTATGAGTTTTGACGGTTCTAAGGGATTCTAATTCATAGACCGCAGCACACACACCACACCCTCATACTTTACTGACGGTTCTAAACATACTTTGCTTAAAGTAAAGTCGTAGTGCGGTCTGAGAATCACACTCTCATCCTTTACTGACAGTTCTAAGCATACTTTGCTCCAAGTAAAGTCGTAGTAACGTAACTTCACGCCTGTAATCCCCGAAGGGGTAGGCAGAGGTAAATGCATGCATTCAAGCATACATGCAAACACCCACGATTCGCCGGTTACGTTTTGGCCCATGTAACAAGTGGCGAGCCTATTGACATCTCCGGGCACATTACCAAACTTCGAGGTACTGGGAAATTTCCAGAAAATGGAGAAATCCCAATAGAACCAGAGATAAAGGACTTTACACCATTATCTCTGATAACCCCCAACCCGGGAATCAAACCCAGGACCTCAGCGTAGTAGTAGTGGCCTGCTACCACTAGGCCACCAAGGCAGTTTAAAATCGTAGTGTGGTCTGTGAATCACACCCTCATACTTTACTGACAGTTCTAAGCATACTTTGCTCAAAGTAAAGTCGTAGTGTGGTCTGTGAATCACACCCTCATACTTTACTGACAGTTCTAAGCATACTTTGCTCAAAGTAAAGTCGTAGTGTGGTCTGTGAATCACACCCTCATACTTTACTGACAGTTCTTAGCATACTTTGCTCAAAGTAAAGTCGTAGTGCGGTCTGTGAATCACACACTCATACTTTACTGACAGTTCTAAGCATACTTTGCTCAAAGTAAAGTCGTAGTGTGGTCTGTGAATCACACCCTCATACTTTACTGACAGTTCTTAGCATACTTTGCTCAAAGTAAAGTCGTAGTGTGGTCTGTGAATCACACCCTCATACTTTACTGACAGTTCTAAGCATACTTTGCTCAAAGTTAAGTCGTCAGTCTGTGAATCTCACACTAAGCGTTACTTTGCCGAAAGTAAAGGCATAGTCCGGTCTGTGAATCTTACTCTGAGACCTAACTTGTTGTGTTTCTATGATAGTCATTACGGGACATTACCATCTAATTGGAACACGATAGTGCTGCTCACTACCATTTGACGGAAGATAAAAAAATGTGACAAAACTACGAGTAATAATAATTGCAGTTATTATAATAATACTATAAAAAAACGTGCTTGCCTCGCCGGTAAGTAATGGTCAAGCATCATATAACCCTTCCATTGTAAGAAAGTCATTCGCTCCATTCATGCTCACCGATTTCTAAGATTGACCTAAATATTTGAATTATATCGGTCAAGGTCAGTCTGGTCACCCCAGAATTGTGCAACCATCTACGGGTTTTTTTTGTTATGAAAGTGGCAAACAAGCATGCAGTTCACATTGGTGTTAAGTGGTGACGGCAGCCTATTGACACTCGCATAAGAACCAGAGGTGAAAATGCAGATGTATTGCTACCTCTGAGACCTTAACTGTTTTGTCTCTGTAATAGTTATACGGGGCCATACATTACCATCAAACCGGAACACGATAGTGCTGAACACTACCATTTAGCGGCAGAAAGATAAGTTAATGCGGTGGTGCCTACGCTCTTACGCTCTTGAGCTCCTGCACTAGAACTCATCTGCCAGAGAAGACTTAGGGCAGAGAATACGTATGAATACTACGTATAGAATGGACACTTCGACGTCCCGCCCGATTTCCCCGCATCACCCAACCTCCTCCCCTCTTATGGGCGACGGTTTGCAGCATTTCGATCATCATCGACTGCATTTTGACCTTGGTCTTTTTGTGGGTGTCTATAGTCATCTGCAGTCATCACTTAACATCAATGTGAACTGCATGCTTGTCTGCCACTTCCATAACATAAAAAAATATAATATAATATATATATATATATTTAAAGGCTACACTTTTGTTACTGACTGGTTGAACAACTTGTCGTCGTGAGTCTTGTTGTCGGACTTCGAAACACGTTTAAATTAAATAATGCGCTAAAGATTTGTGCCGGTGCAGGGATCGAACCCGCGACCCTTCGAATCAAACGGTTGTCTCACACCGCTGAACTAACTTGGTCGACGAAAAGTTAATATAATCGTTAAATTCTCTTAAAATTTCAAATTTTCCGCAGAATAATGTGTTTAGTTTTTTTTTTATACGCTTTCACTCACAGCCCTACATTAGGTATAAACCTGTGTCGTGGGTGCCGTTACACACATACAACACATACACAAACACCCAGACCCGAAACAAATATCTGTAGGCCATACAAATATTTGTTGCGGTATGGTGATCGAACTCGCGACCCTTCAAATCAAACAGTCATCTCACACCACTGGACTAACCGGGTCGTCAAAATCCTTCTCCCGACAATTACTACGAAAAAGAATTTGCGAAATCGGTCCAGCCGTTCTCGAGTTTTGCACTTAACAACACATTTAGCCATTGATTTTTATTAATATAGATTTACAACGCATTGTTGATACCGGATATAACTCAAGGAAGCATAGTCATACCTAACCACTTACATTCAGTGTCAACAGCATGAGACCAAGTCAAATGCACCTTTCAATTGGCTATTTGACCCTAATATCATCCATGATCGGGGTCAACGCACTATGTAGGAATTAATTTAAAATCCATTCGTACTGAAAGCATATACAAACCAGATTGAATGGCTTTTCAATCGATTTCTAGTCAATTAGTATGTCAATTGTCAATTTTAAATTAGATGAGACGATTTTGTGATAAGAAAGTGTCGCGTATTTTGAAAGTGTATCGATCATACGTTGAGTGGTGGTTTTTTTATTATTATTATTTTTTTTATGTCTGAAGATTGACAGACAAGCAAACGGGCCACCTGATGGAAAGTGGTCACCGTCGCCTATGAACATTTGCAACACCAGGGGAGTTGCCAACGCGCTGCCAGCCCTGAAGGACTTTTTTGACGCCATTTTTGAAGAACCCCATATTGTAGCACCTAGGGAACACCTCAGAGGGAAGTTCGTTCCACAATTTACACGTTCAGGGCAGGAACGAACGTGAAAACCGCACCGTTGAGCACTGCCAGGTGTCCAGTCGGTGTTGGTGGAACTTCTCTCTTCGGCGGGTAGTACGGTGTAGGAAAAGAGACGGTGGCACCATGTCAAACAGTTCCGCAGAGCACTCACCATTGTAGAGACGGTACAACACGCACAGACTCCCAATGTCTCTGCGCAGGCTCAGATGTTCGAGCCTGTCGGTAAGTCCTGGATCGTTAACAATACGAACGGCGCGTTTTTGTAGGGAGTCAAGTGGACCAAGCTGGTATTTGGGGGCTCCCGCCCACAAATGAGAGCAGTATTCCAGATGGGGCCGCACTTGGGCCTTATAAAGCTGTAGTAGCTGCCCCGATGTGAAATACTGCCTCGCTTTAAAATTATGTAATGGAAGTGGCAAACAAGCATGCAGTTCACATTGATGTTAAATGATGACTGCAGCCTGTAGAAACCCACAAAAAGACCAAGGTCAAAATGCAGATGACCATTTCTGGGGCCTAACGTGATATGCCTCTATGCCGGAAATTACGGGGCCGTACATTCCCACCTGATCGGAACACGATAGTGCTGAATACTACCATTTACTTACTTCGTATATGTAATAAGAAGCGCGCATGGCCCAGCAGCTGGTGTAGATCGTAAGCGATCTGCTCGTTTAAGCACTACGGGCGCGGTCGGGTAGTGTGATGGGTGACCGCTAGTGGCAAACTAGCAACTAAGGTCTCAGGGGTGGCAACGCATTATGAACTCTGGTCGTAGTGTGGGTGTCTATAGGCTGCAGTCATCACTTGACAACAATGAGAACTGCATGCTTGTTTGCCTCCTTCATCACATTAAAAAAAGAAAGACGCACGACGAGTTCCGTTATTTCCTATTGAGGTTATCATCATCATCATATCAGCCATAGGACGTCCACTGCTGAACATAGGCCTCCTTCCAATGTCCTCCATGCCGACCGATCGGAAGCGACGTGCATCCAGCGGGTACCTGCAGCCTTGACTAGGTCGTCGATCCATCTTGAAGGTGGGCGTCCTACGCTAGGACGTCCTATTGAGGTACGGAACTTTAAAAGTAAAAAGAAACATGACCCTACCTCCTTCTGAGGCAGTCAAGTAATTAATATCAAATGTCAATTAAAAGTGGCAAGTTCAACAGGTAATTGCTCCCTGTTAAATGAATGGTCTCAAATTTGGGCAAGTCCACTGGAGCAAGTGGGTGGAACTGGTGCACTGCTGTTTTTGGATAAGGTATATGGGGTTCTTGTCTAAATGTTAAAATAATTGTAAGTTAATATAATAACATTTTGTAAGGGTTTTTTTAATGTAATGTTGGCAAGTGTGCATATGATATTAGTGGTACATGAATACTGCAACCTATACGAGTGGACTTCTAGACAAAAACCAGCGATCAAAATGAAGATGCCACCCCGGAGGTCCAAACTGTTTCATTTTAAAACAAAGGTGGCAAAAAAGCGTGCTACTCACATGGATGTTAAGTGATGACTGCAGCCTATAGACATCTACACAAAAACTAGAGGTCAAAATACAGATGCGTTTCCACCCCTAAGACCTAAGTTTTATGTCTCTGTGATAGTTGTTACCGGTAATAACCGGTTATAGCCCGGCCTATACATTATCATCCAACCGGAGTTAACCGAACATTATCATTGCGCGCCAGAGAATTGGGAATGTTCATTTGTACTCTGCCTACCCCTTTGGGGATCACACGCGTGGAGTTATGTTCGTACGCTTAATTTAACTAATCTTATCTATGTATATAAAAATCAATTGCTGTTCGTTAGTATGTATGTATCTTCACGCCAGGTCCCTAACGGGGTAGGCAGAGAGTGTAGAGCGCCAGATATCCCGGTTCAGACAAACCTCTCGTGCCTCGTCTACCTTCATCATTCTCTTCATACATGCACGCCGATTCCTAAGACTTTTGACCTCACCATCAGACAGAACTCGACCTATTTGGTCATGGTAAGTCAGCCTTGGTCTTCCTGGGCCTCTGCAACCATCCACATTCGCACTGTTCGTTAGTCTCGCTAAAACTCGAGAACGGCTGAACCGAGTTGGCTAATTTTGGTTTTTAATGATTTTTGAAAGTCCAGGGAAGGTAAAAGGTAAGAAAATATGAAGAAATTGAAGGGAAATAGTAAAAACCACAATTTAATTTTTCCATACAAATAGTCCGTATCTATCAAACCTTTGACACATTATTTCATTGTGAGGCAATACGAAGTTTGCCGGGTCAACTATATTATATAAAACCATATAAACTATCTCATCTTATCTCAAAAGAATCCCTGGTGACAGATTTCTACAAAGCGATAATTGTTCAAGCAATTAATGCATTCTTCACTCACGTTTGTTTGTTTTTTCGACATCATTAGTGTTGAGAAGCAAATAAAAATAAAAATATCGGATTGCTTTAAGTTATACTGGTGGTAGAGCTACAATAGCGGAGCTCGCGGGCGTAGGCACCACCGCATTACCTAATATACTAGCCACTAAATGTGTGATTTAAAAAAACGCAAAAAATAACAGACTGTTTTGCATCGGTAATAAACGCTATGGCTACTCCCCTCCGGTCCGCCGCGGCGGCCGTGTTGCTCTATGTTCTCTAACTTTAACATATTTCTATAAGTTAGAAAAGGATGTGAAATGGAACAACAACTTTAACTCTAACAAATATCTAGGGCAACGCAGGCTTAAAGTTAAGACACAAAAAAGAAAGCACCGAAGTTTTTAATTTATTTCATTTAAATAACAGCCCATCTCCATTTTAATGAATGTCTCACATAAATCATTATAATACAATATTTATCATGTTTTCGTCATGATTTACTCATACAAATCATTAAACTGTCATCTCATTAATTCTTAATGATATTTTCATTAATTGGCCAGAATAACATAACAATTCATCAACACCGGTCACCTTTGATGAAACTTTAGGAGATCTTAAATTTACGATATCCTAAAACATGTCTTAAAATATTCATTTAGTTACTGCATTTGTTAACTTTCTCATGATTTCTATAAAAGTATCTTTTAATGAGAATTATCTGTGTGACATTAATTTCAATGATAGTAATCTTAAAAACGTGTCTTAAAATGCGATTATCAAGACTTATGGTCAGGGTTAATTCTTTAAAATGCTTGTTTAGCTTAATCAAAGGCCACTTAAACTTAATAATTTTGTCAACTTTGCTAGCTAACAGGTTTCTGTACGATAACACCTGCGTTGCGTCCATGGAATCATAGATCTGCGCTGTGTTATTATTTCATTCAGCCTTTTCTATGTAATGAAGGCGGCAAACAAGCATGCAGTTCGCATTGATGTTATGTCATGACTGCAGCCTATCGCCTATATAGCTTCGAAAACATCAAATTTTCCGTATTAATAATAACGAAACTTAGTGCCTGTAATTACAAATGCAATGACCATCACGGAGGCAAAATCTAAGGTTGAGATTCACAGACCGCACTATCACATTGAAGCGCGCATGGCCCAGCGGCTGGTGTAGATCGTAAACGATCTACTCGGTTAAGCACTACGGGCGCGGTCGGGTAGTGTGATGGGTGACCGCTAGTGGCAAATTAAATGCGCGTTTCCGTGCTTCGGAGGGCACATTAAGCCGTCGGTCCCGGTTGCTATCGATGGATAGCAGTCGTTAAACCTTGTCGGAGGCCTTATGGGCGGTTTGAAAATATTCGACAGCGGGTTGGCCACTAACCCACCCACCTACGCCAATCCGCATTGGAGCAGCGTGGTGGAGTAAGCTCCAGGCCTCCCCCCAAAAAGGGGAGAGACTCGTGCCCAGCAGTGGGACGTATAATGGGTTGCCATTATTATTATTATTATACTATCACTTTACTTTCAACAAAGTACGCTTAGAACTGTCAAACCTCACTTTACTGACATTTCTAAGCATACTTTGTTGAAAAGTAAAGTCGTAGTGGGGTCTGAATCTGAATCTGACCCGAAGAGTTCATAAAAATCATTTGGATTTCGACCACTGGTTTTTAGGTTGCAGGCGTCACTTAACATACATATGAACTGCATTCTTATTTGTAACAATCATTAAACTAAGTACTTACATTAAATAATGTTACTACTACAAAATTGGTCTGCACAAAGATAGCAAAATGATATTGGCTTTTTATAATTGGAAACATTAAGTCATTTGGTGCCACCATCTGCTTAACAAGCCCCATAATACATGCCCAAAAATGGATGTAATGTGGTTGTTCGCATAAACATACACCACTGTAATATGTTGTTTGTTTATGAGAAGGTAGTATCTATGCGTCTTTATTTATTTTTAAATCCTATGGAACCCTCACACCATATTTGATATCTTAGAATGAACCGATTCAAATGATTATGATCGTACTTTTTGTGAATTTGTGTTTCTTTAGTGAACGTCATAAGAGTCTTCAATAAGTTACCCATTACCATTCAAGGAAATAAATTTACCACTGTATAAGCACAAACTGACTCAATGACTTCAACAACATTGTAGAAATTAAACTTGCGGAAAATCCGCAAGTTTAATTTCTACAATGTTGTTTGTACCAATTCGAACCACCGCACGATTGTGCGCTAGTGTTGAATTCAAGAGTACGAAATTGCGTTCAGCCGAATCAAACTCGATTGATTCAGAACTCGAAGCTCGGGAGTAAGCCTCCAGGCTGAACATCGTCGAATTAGTCTGCCCGTGACCTCGGCAGCTAGAAAGCGATCGAAACGTCGGGTGTATGAAGAAGTTTGGGAGTGTTGTATACGCGAGAAAATCCGCAAGTTTAATATAATGTATGAAGCTCGCGAAAATCTACGAAAATGTGACTTCAACAACATTGTTTTTATGATCTAAAAATCTAAATGAATTCATGACACATAAAGCAATATCGTAATTGATTCATGTCTAAGTTATTATCTGACCTGAGGTTTTTTTTGACGTATCTAATCTATTGAAAAAGAAAAATTATCTAATTGATGACATATTCTGTATATAAAATTTTGACTTATCTATATACATAAAAATCAATTTCTGTTCGTTAGTCTCGCTAAAACTCGAGAACGGCTGGACCGAAATTTCGTATCGCTATTTTTAGTTTTTATTGATTTTTGGAAGTCCAGGGAAGGTTTGAAAGGTAAAAAAATATGAAGAAATTGTAGGGAAATGGTAAAACCACAATTTTATTTCCCCTTACAAATAGTCCGTATCTATCAAAACTTCGACACATTATTTAATTGTGAGGCAATACAAAGTTTGCCGGGTCAGCTAGTCTTATATAAAAATCATCAATCTATATATATAAAAATCAATTGCTGTTCGTTAGTCTCGAGAAGGGCTTAAACTCGAGATGGGCTGGACCGATTTGGTTAATTTTGGCTTTGAATGATTTTTGGAAGTCCAGGGAAGGGAGATAGTAAAAACCACAATTTCATTTCCCCATACAAATAGTCCGTATCTATCAAACCTTTGACACGTTATTTCATTCTGAGGCAATACGAAATTTGCCGGGTCAGCTAGTATTCTAATACTAATATCGAGACTGTAGGTACTCTATTTCCAGCAACGAAACGATCCTTTTTTTTAATGTATTGGAAGTGGCAAACAAGCGTGCAGTTTATGTGATTAAGTGATGACTGCAGCCTATAGACACCCACACAAAAACCAAGGTCAAAACGCAGATGCGTTACCACTTCTAAGGCTTACGGTGTTATGCCTCTGTGCCGGAAATTACAGAGCCGTACATTACCACTTGACCGTAACACGATAGTGCTGAATACTGCCAAAAGGCAGTAATTTAATTAACTTGCCGCTAAAAAGCGGCAAGTTAATTAGGTAATGCGGAATAAAATTCTAACCAAACTTTCCAATATTCTTTCAATTGCCTTGCTCATTTATTAGGATAAGCACACAATGTTTAGAGGAGGGCTCCTAAACTGTACGCTATTTCCAGCAACGAAACGATCCTACATACAGTACAAGGAGAGAAACTAAGATAGATCAAAACCGAGATCAGTTAACCCAAACCAGTGTACACTTGATGCAACTGAAACAGGCCGGCAATATTTCTGCAATGTAAAATGAATGTTTACCGTAAGACCGAGCGCTTGTGCACTACGTCCGATAACACAATAACCTAATATTAAGATTTTGTTCTATTACTGTCTTTGATAAGTGCGTACATTACTTTGAGCACCATTTTGCTCACAGCTCCAAATTAGGTATCATATAAACCTGTGTCATAGATTCTGTTTTACACATACAACACATGTGTATGTGGGAGTGGGTGTTTGAACAAATATCTGTAGGCCTTACAAATATTTGTTCCGGTGCGGAGATCGAACCCGCGACCCTTCGAATCAAGTAATTCAATGAACAGTTACATTTGAGATGCAAGTTTAATATAATGTCTATCGATACAGTATCTAGAAAATTTTCGATAAAATAGTTCATAAACGTAACTAGAAAAGATGAAAACAATAGCGCACAGACTTAGCTACGTCACTGTTTTCTAAAATGTATAAGTTTTATTAATAAATTATAGTATCTTAAGGAAGCTTTATTGCCGTCACCAATAGCATTACATAACCTAGATAGATCAAAATCGAGATCAGTTAACCTAAACTGCACTAGACTTGAATGCAACAGTAATGGGCCGGCCACATTTCTGTAGATCATGTTAAATGGATGTTTACTGTATGAGAGCGTTTGTGCACTGCGTCCGATCACAAACTTCGACCAACATTTTAATAAATAGTACAATTTGAGATGCAAAAACTTTATGTTATGGGTTAATATTTAAAGAAAACAAATATTTTTGTATGTTTAGCACCTTTTTTAAATCGAATCCTGCTCAAAATGACTTGCTTTTAAACAGCATTATACGATCCATTTCTCGCCAAATGGTAGCGTACAGCACTAGCTTCATACCATAGAGATATTACAACTAAATTCCCAGGGGTGGCAACGCATCTGCATTTTTGGGCATAAATATTTATCGTTAGTCATTTTATACATTTTTGGATGGATCAGAAATAACGTTATAACAATGTCAAATATTTTTGCAAAAAAATGAAAGATGACAGTTATTAAAATACTCATAACGCAATTTGTACTTAAGAAAATTTGTATCGTCTCTGTAAACAAAAATTAAACATAGGACGAGAGTTAGGCAATCGCCCGAAGCCCGATCCTGCTGACTACGCAGCGGACGTCCGGCACGTGTTGTGTGGAATGCTTATTCGGCAACCTAGTTTTAAGTTATTGTTTTAGTTTACTTTATAAATATCTTTTCTATTGTAATTTAGTCTTGTAGTATTAATTAAACATTAAACATCTCTTTTGTAATTAAATATATTTTTTTATAATAATTCCTTCCGCCGTAACTTAACTCGAGTCGATTATTTAATCTGATCGATCGGATGAAGTGCACAACGACCATCACTCACAGACAGACATTGCAGTTTCTATAAATGTTGAATAACCGAGTAACGAGACACCGTAAGAACTGGTTTGAACAAAAATTTAACTTGCTGATGTTTGGACGATATAAGAATTTATTTACAGTTTTTAACTTGATACATTTTGCTATGGAAATGTTGGTATAAATTGTTAAAATTGTAGTATACATTGACATTATCATTTGCCCATATTTAGGTAAATTTTGAGTACATAAGGTCATACATACTTATCTTTTTAGAGGTTCCTCTTCATGAAATCTCTGATTTAGATTTAGAATCACTGCCTCAGTAGCATAGTGGTAGCAGGCCACTACTACTACGCTGGGGGTCCGGGGTTTGATTCCCGGGTCGGGGACTATCAGAGATAACGGTTTAAAATCCTTTATCTCTGGTTCTATTGGAATTTTTTCCATTTTCTTGAAGTTTCTCAGTACCTCGGAGTTTGGTTATGTGCCACCTGTTACATGGGCCAAAACGTAACCAGCGAGTCGTGGGTGTTTGCATGTATGTTTGAATGCATGCATTTACCTCTGCCTACCCCTTTGGAGATTACAGGCGTGAAGTTACGTTTTTTTATATTTAGAATGTAAATGGGTCGCCTTTATCCTGAAGCCTTAGTGTTATGCCTCTGTGCCGGAAATTACTACTACTCGAAACCGGACTTATTGTCCGGAATATGATAATGCTGAACACTACTATTTAACGGCAAGTAGATAAGGTAATACATTAATTTCGCACATGCACTCACCACACCACACCCACACCCACACCCACACACCCACACCCCCACACATTAACACATTCACACACACACACACACACACAAAACCTTATTTAAGTTAATTTGCTATTATGCTAATCAAAATGCTGTAATCTTTTTAGATAAATACCATATATGTATAGCTTTAATTGCCCTAGTGGATGAGCGGGGTACCCTGTAACACAGGTTTCTTAACCCAGTATGGGGACCCTTGCGATGTTACTTGTAAAACCGTTTAAAATGAATAAAGCATTTTTGATTTTGATTTTTTGATTTGATTTCCTACGGGTCTACGCCCACCAGTAAAAAGTCTTTTATCGTGATCTTTTACGCCAGGTTATAATAAAAATGGCAACCCATTATACGTCCCACTGTTGAGCACTAGTCTCTTCCCTTTTTGGGGGGAGGCCTGGAGCTTACTCCACCACGCTGCTCCAATGCGGGTTGATGGAGATAAGGGTTAGTGGCCAACCCGCTGTCGGATGTTTTCAAACCGTCCATAAGGCCTCCGACAAGGTTAAACGACTACTATCTATCGATAGCAACCGGGACCGACGTTAAGCACGTGCCCTCCGAAGCACGAATCGCGCATTTTAATTTGCCGCTAGCGGTCACTCTTCTCACACCCGACCTCGCCCATTTCGCTTAACCGAGTAGATCGCTTACGATCTATACCAGCCGCGGGGCTATGCGCGCTTCAGGTTACGAAAATAGATTACATTTCTTTAAATTTCTTCTCATTGGCAGTGCGAGCCCTCAGTAAAGAATCCAATGCACGACATAGAGCAACTCGGCCCACCGGTCGCGGCGGACCGGAGGGGAGTAGCCATAGCGTTTATTACCGATGCAAAACAGTCTGTCATTTTTTGCGGAGGAAAAAACGTGTGACACACACTCACACCACAATAATTGTCTATTATTACGAAATTCACACCTTGACTTTAACAAAATACATTAGCAATTTCACGCACACATTTAAATCTCTGGGCGACAGGCACAGGACCATTTGGTCCTGTACTTTGACAGAGGGTAAATCCTGCATCATTATAGCTCTCTGGATCCTGCATATATTATGACTCCCCGCCCGCGCCGGTACGTCGCGGCCGGTTATCCGTATTGCTCTATGAAGCACGAGCAGCATAACGATCGCGGATTTTAGGTATAACACTACCGTTTAGCTGTAAATAGATAAGGTAATGCGGTGGTTCATAGGCCCGCAAACTCCCAGTAAAGGATTACGAAAAAAGACTTCTATTCTTTTTTAGGGTTCCGTAATAAACAAGGAATCCTTATGGTTTCGCCATGTCCGTCTGTCTGTCTGTCTGTCAAGGTACAAGGTAATGCATTGATTGCCTATGTGGCTACGTCCACCAGTAAATAGTATTTTTTCGTAATCTTTTACGCCAGATTACGAAAATAGATTACATTGCTTTATATATAAAATAATAATAATGGCAACCCATTATACGTCCCACTGCTGGGCACGAGTCTCTCCCCTTTTTGGCGGGAGGCCTGGAGCTTACTCCACCACGCTGCTCCAATGCGGATTGGTAGAGGTGGGTGGGTTAGTGGCCAACTCACTGTCGGATGTTTTCAAACCGCCCCATAAGGCCTCCGACAAGGTTTAACGACTGCTATCCATCGATAGCAACCGGGACCGACGGCTTAACGTGCCCTCCGAAGCACGATATTGCTTTATATTTCTTCTCATTGGCAGTTCAAGTCCTCAGTTAGAAAATCCAGAATCGTGTCAAGATTGAGACACAATGCACGAGCCGCATTACGATCGCGGGAAAGTCATTTTACGAAATTCAGCAAACTGCATACGGAGAAAGCCGACGATCACGACCGTTCTAAATAGTTAAACGCTTTTGTTGTCGTTGTTCATTGTTGTTAATCTTCTGTGCTTTTTCATAATAAGTAAGATAAATATGATTTTTCATAAGTATTTTACTTATTATACTGTTTATTAAAAATAAACTGTTGATAAACGATTGGAATACAATAAGGGATGCAAGACTTTTATAAATATCGAGACAACATGTATGTGTTTGCAATAAATATATTTATTGATTTATTGTTTGATACATATCCAAGTAATTCGATAATGATATGTCGGTCTAGTTGGCCGATACATAGATATTTCTTTTTTTTTCTCAATAGAAATGCAAGTACTTAAATTTATGTTTACCAAACGTTTATCGATTATATGCTGTAAATAAATATTGTTATATGCTTACCTTACTGAAACTCTACCACCAGTACATTAATCTATATATATATATATATATAAATCAATTGCTGTTCGTTAGTCTCGCTAAAACTTGAGAACGGCTGGACCGATTTGGCTAATTTTGGATTTGAATGATTTTCGGAAGTCCAGCGAAGGTTAAAAAGGTAAGAAAATATGAAGAAATTGAAGAGGAACAGTAAAAAGCACAATTTCATTTTCCTATACAAATAGTCCGTATATATCAAACCTTTGACACATTATTTCATTCTGAGGCAATACGAAGTTTGCCGGGTCAGCTAGTTATAAATAAATCATTGAGTTCCATCTTACAACTGTTCTACTGGTGGAGTTCGAGTGTTGAACCCTTAGGGCGTAGGCTACACCGCATTACCTAATCCATCTGCCCCCAAATGGTAGTGTTCAGCACTATCGTAGAGATCGTAGAGCTCCAGTGACGGAGCTCGCGGGCGTAGGCACCACCGCATTACCTAATATACTTGCCGCTAAATGGTAATGTTCAGCACTATCGTGTTCCGGTCAGGTGGCAATGTACGGCCTTGTCATTTCCGGCACAGAGGCATAACACCTAATGCCCCAGGAGTGGCAGCGCATCTGAATTTTGACCTCTGGTCATTGTGTGGGTGTCTATAGGCTGCAGTCGTCAGTTAACATCCGCTTGTCCACTTCATTACATTACAAAAAGTAGTGGCACATACCGTTTGATACCGGAATCTTTTTTTTTATTGTTATGGCGTTGCTATTACGCATATTGCCAATGTCAAGTAAAACGATATTTCATATTTGTAATATGCAGCGTAAAAGTCAATTTACCAGTCCGTCAGTCAGCGTCACAGTCAATATCGAGTAAAGCGATGGCTACTTTACCAGAACATTTACAATGAAGTTTTGGAGGCAACCCGAAAGGACGTGTTTTCGCACTGTTATTCTATTTCACTATACATGGGTACTATAATAAGCCTATATCAAACAAATGCTACCAACTTCATTTAATATAACTCAAAAATACACCAAGAAAATGAAATGAAATAAGAACACCACACGCCTCTTTCAAGGTTCCCGCCAAAACTCAACCGGAATCTTATTTGGATATACAATTTTATAGGGTTCCATAGCACAAAAGGATAATCCTCATAGGAATGAGGATTTTTTTCGTTTTTTTTTTTTGCACCTTAAAGTACTGTGTTAGTAGGTATATGAGGATAACAATTTTTTTTTTATTCAAAACTTAAAATAGCTATGAAGTTATATTAGGCAAAAATTAATGACACTTTAAATTTTAATTACAGCACAATTTTTTTTTTAAAATAATCCAAATTAATTATCTACTTTTATATTATCTACAGAAAAAAAAGGGCATTTCTTAATTGCACGGGACTACACACGGCAACTCAACTCGCACTTGGTCTTACTTTTTGTGTATTAAAAATATTAGCCTATTGTTAACCATAAACACTAAATCACAAAGCTCTTAAAACGTTTGCTCATCTCATTTGTTGACTCAACGTGATCTGTGTTTGAAGAGATAATCTCTCTTTGCACGATTTGTTAAATATTTGAACAAGATACTCGTATTTAATATCTTTCCTAATTTTAATTAATGATTTCGCGCTTATTTCTTTAAAGGCAAACATCGTTTTGAAGGCATTGGGACGTGACGACCCAATATAGCGGAGAAGAATTCTTCCGATAGTGCAGCTAGTCAACCGAACAATGGCGGTCAAACCATTACATTTAGTACCATACCATAAGACGTAGGGACGTCACGACCCAATTGCCCTCTAGTGGAGAAGAATTCTTCCGGTGGTGCAGTCAGTCAATCGAACAATGGCTGTCAAACCATTCCAATTCCATTCCATTACATTTACTACCATACCATAAGACGTAGGGAGGGACGTCACGACCCAATCGCCCTCTTGTAGAAAAGATTTTTTCCGGTAGCGCATTCAGTCAATCGAACAATGGCTGTCAAATAATTCTAATTCCATTTACTACCATACCATAAGGCATAGGGACGTCACGACCCGATCGCCCTCTAGTAGAGGAGAATTCTTCCGGTAGTGCAGTCAGTCAAACGAACAATGGCTGTCAAACCATTTTTTTATGTAATGGAAGTGGCAAACAAGCATGCAGTTCACATTGATGTTAAGTGATGACTGCAGCCTATAGACATCCACACAAAGACCAAGGTCAAAATGCAGATGCGTTACCACTCCAAAGACCGAAGATGTTATGCCTCTGTGCCGGAAATTACAGGGCCGTAGAACCATAGGCCGTAGTACAGACCATTCCAAAAGTAAGTAAATATAATAATACGGGATGGACAGCACAGCAGCATCACGGGATAAAACTAACTGGTGGTAGAGCTTTAGTGACGGAGCTCGAGGGCGTAGGCACCGCATTACCTAATGTACTTGCCGCTAAATGGTACTGTTCAGCACTATCGTGTTCCGGTCAGCTGGTAATGTACGGCCCTGTAATTGGGTACACAGAGAGCAAGGTCAAAATTCAGATGCGTTACCACTCCTGAAGCCTAAGGTGTTATGCCTCTCTGCAGTCACTTAGCATCAATGTGAACTGCATGCTTGTTTGCCACTTCCATTACACAAAAAAAACTTATATTAGTAACTCTAGCAAAGTGGTAGAAGAGTGGTAGTAAAGTCAACCTTATTCTACAAATCTAACTATACAATAAAAGTACAAAAATTCGACATCGTTAAATTTTTCATTATCTTTTAAGTCTCATCATAGAGTAAAATGGATTAATATTGATGACCCGAGCGGAGACATTTCGATAGGCATAATAACTAGGTTTTAGGTGTAACTAGGGTTTTCTCAGTAATGTGGGCTTTGGAACTCTGCCAGTGAATGGCAAAGAATGACCGATATTCTTTTATTTAGTCTTATCTTACCGTATGTAAAAGAGAGTATGGAACATTCTGTTGATACCTATTTTTATTATTAAGTATTTTTGGACCATTATTTATTTTACTTTTGTTTACTTTGACATATTTATCATCGTATCAGTTGTTATTCGCTTTAATTTTATATTTCGCAATTTGACCGATCACAAGCAAAATATTTCCAAGTGATTGAATGAATTTTTGAAATTGAATATTTAACATTAAAAAAAAGAAGAATTTTATTATTTAGGCTATTCAAAACTCATATAGAGCTTCTTAAAATAATATTTTTTACAAACATAAATGAATAAAACAGGTACAGATAAAAAGTAGTTACCAATAATTATGTGTTGAGACTCTTGATCTGTTCAATTTACTCCAGTAGGTATAAACCTTTAGGTAACACCTAAAAAAAGTTAATGAGAGCTTATGACTCAATTGTTTTGATAGAATTTTATAAAAATATTTGGAGGATATTAATATTAATAGGTGACAGTGAAATATACTAAAAAAAAAAACAATTGCTAATGTATTTGTTTTATAAGATACATAGCCAAATACTCAAACGTCACTCAACTTTAAGCAACCCTCAAATGTGCGCTATCTCTATAGTTTGATCGTGTTTTATAAAGACAGAAAATTTTTAAGTCCCACTTAGATTTAAGTGACCTTTGAGTATTTGGCCCACAGAAAGGCATAAAGGCTAAAAATGAGGAGTTTATAACAGTACAATAAAATTATTAAGTTTAACTGTAATTCACTATTTAAAAAAAAAACAACTCTAAACACTTCTCTAAAAGTGATCATAAAAACAATAAATTGGTATGATACAGGCCTAATTGAAATGATAATAGGAAAATAAACTCAATTAATAAATATTCATCTCTTCATTAGCTAAAGACCAGACGAGTGAATGAATAAAAACTATGTTAATGGTATTCAGAAAAAGAAAAAAAAATGTGTCGTGAAGATTACATGACAGCATCTCGTTTAATTTAATTGTGATTCCATTTCGATCAATTTTTTTTTATGATGATTCATTTGCATTAATAAAATGTAGAGCAAAAATTTGACTAACAATCGAAATTAAAAAAATATATTTCGTATGATAATCAATGTCACGTAAAGAACGAAATTAAAAAAAATCTTATGGGTTTTTTTACCAATTTTGAAAGCTTAAAAATCTGAGCTTTTCAAACTACGTGAAAGAACATAAAAAGCCCAACGATGCAATTCCATTGCCATAAAAAACTTTTTCAAAAAATCAAAAAATCAAAAGAGACTTACAATGATTCCCGAATCACACCCAACACTGCACTGCAACTTGGACCGATTACGACCGATTGTGAAAGGAAGTTAAAGGAACCGTAACACGTGTGAACCGAACCACAGCGCGGCATCAACTGGACCCGTGGTGGTATCGCCACCGGCTATTATACCTCGTATACTAGTTTCCATCTTTCACTGGTAGCAGTCGCCGAGCGTTTTCTGGGTTAATGAGGACTCCGATACAACAGTGCTCTCCGTTTTCTAAGCGTTTTCGAATGACGCGCGCTTGACGCCTGCGTTGTTATGCTGCCCTAGTACTTTTGCTGTATGAAGTTTTTTTTGTTTACTTTTTTGGCTTGTCATCCTCATATCTTTCTAATCCTCATTTTGATTGCAGTTAGGTCTACAGATACATACATTTTAACAGATTTTAATTAAGTTATTATTTCTACTAACTTGGCGTGAACATTTTAAAAACATAATCCTCTTCAGTCATTTTCCTCTTCAGTCATTTTCCTCTTCAGTCATTTTCCTCTTCAGGCATTTTCCTCTTCAGACATTTTCCTCTTCAGGCTTTTTCCTCTTCAGGCTTTTTGATGTAGTTCAAATTGTACAATAGCTGTATGGTTAAAAAAAATATATCTATATAAACTGTTTGCAAATAGTGAAAATTAGCATAAAGTAAGTAGTTCGCCAATCCGCATGCCAAGCGTGGCGATTATAGCATATCCCACTTATGAGGAGGCTTGGTCCAGCAGTGGACATCATGCGGCTGATATGATGCAGTAAAGTAACCCCCATAATCATAAACGTACATTAAATAATAAATAATAAATAAATAAAATACGCTTACACTCACAGCCCCACAGTAGGTATAAACCTGTGTCGTGGGTACCGTTGTACACATACAACACATACACAAACACCCAGACCCGAAACAAATATCTGTAGGCCATACAAATATTTGTACCGGTGCGGGGATCGAACCCGCGACCCTTCGAATCAAACGATCATCTCACACCGCTGGACTAACCGGGTCGTCTTACATTAGATACGTTATAGCTATAGAATGCTTTGTCCTTGTCAGTTGCATTGTCAAATATGTAGGATAGAAAAAGACAAAGGAGAGATAAGCAACACTTTAGCTAAAATACGTTTATGAATAAGGGGGTAAAAGTTTATAGAGGCATTATTACCCCAATAGACACAATGGCAGTATGTTAATGGCATAATTGATGGCAATCAATGGCATTACTACTGGCACGAGAAGCATGCCATTTTAATCCTAAAGTGGTACACACTCAGAACATTATGAAATATTGATTGATAAAATTCTTAGCAACAAATGCTATTCCAATCTTAATGAATTTTTTAATGATAAACATCTATGACATTTTTAATTAATTTGAATATTTTATTGAAAATACCTATTAAAACTAAAGCCTTATTGGGTTCATTATATAATAACAATACTGTTTTCCAATATTAAATTGACATGATAATAAAACATAAATGAAATGAAATCTGCTTCACGTTCAAATAGTTTTATGTAATTTTGCAATTTAAAATATGTACCTATAATTTAATTACTCGCCAACAATATTGCCATACCCAAGAGGGTTTCATGATGTACTTAGATAATTATTATTACCACCTGTACTAAACATCTCATGATTTATGCAATAATAGAAATAGAAATAGAAATAGTTTATTTTTTGACACACACACACACACACACACTAAATAAACAAATGATAATAATAATAAAGAAAAAAAAAAAAAACAATAATAAAAACAGAAACAACTTAACACAACTACCGGCATGATGTATGTGTGAGACCAAAAAAATGGTACCCATCTCAGCTGATTGCTGTAGTAGGCACTACAGCGCTGGTGTTCTGATAGGACCACCGTAAGTGGCTTTGCGAATTACAAGCCGCCCAACTACATAAAACTTCCATGCATACTACTGTTATATAAATGAATAAATGAATTGAATGAATGAATTGAATGATAAGTTACTAGTAATTGCTAAAAACGTCTATAGTAATAATAATATACTGTAGTTTTTTTGTACTATCACTACAATTTCATGTTATTATAATGTTGAGTCTACATCTAAACTGCCTCAGTAGCGTAGTGGTAGCAGGCCACTACTATTACGCGGGAGGTCCTGGGTTCGATTCTCGGGTCGGGGATTATCAGAGATAACGGTTTAAAATCCTTTATCTCTGCTTCTATTGGGATTTTTCCATTTTCTGGAAGTTTCCCAGTACCCCGGAGTTTGGTAATGTGCCCGGAGATGGCAACAGGTTCGCCACCTGTTACATGGGCCAAAACGTAACCGGCGAGTCGTGGGTGTTTGGGTGGCATGTTTGAATGCATGCATTTACCTCTGCCTACCCCTTCGGGGATTACAGGCGTGATGTTACGTTACGTCGTGAGTCTACATTTAAATTAATGGGCATATCATGAATTATCCTACTTTAGCTTTAACATTTATTTAAATAGTTGCACGGTTTGTAAATTGATAAATGACGTCTTCATTTTAACTGTTAACTGTAACCAAGAGGCGCTAGTTAAAGCCTGGGTTGCACCACCACCCTTGTTAAAGTTATTATAACATTTCACATCCTGCTCTAACTTTAACAGATTTCCTTAAGTTAGAGAAGGATCTGCAAAGTAACAATTAGTTTAACTAAACAAATAATGTGGTGCAACACAGGCTAAGTTATTGTTAATGTCAACTAACTGTCAGGTGAGAAGATAATGTTTGAAGGAATTGTTTATACTATGAAAAATAACAATTTCACTTCCCAAAGAAATAGTTCGCACCTGTCAATCTTTTTTTATGCCATTAGGTTGACAGTTTTACGGCCCTGTAATTTCCGGCACAGAGGCATAACACCTTAGGCCTCAGGAGTGGTCTGCATTTTAACCTTGGTCTTTGTGTGGGTGTCTATTGGCTGCAGTCATCACTTAACATCAATGTGAACTGCATGCTTGTTTACCACTTTCATTACATAAAAAAAGATAAGCAGATGGGCCAAGTGATGGAAAGTGGTCACAGTCGCCCATGAACATTTGCAACACCAGGGGAGTTGCCAACGCGCTGCCAGCCCAGCTGCCAGCCTGCTTTAACACATTAATTAATTCTAAGGCCGTATGAAGTTTACCGGATCAGCTAGTTTCAAATAAAAGGGAAGGGAAGATTACAGGAAAACCTATAAAAAGTCTGCCTATAAAAGCTCTCAATTATACAAAGCCCGACTGTCAATTGCTCATTTTTGATCCTGAATACAGGATTTTCGAATGTAACTTAAAAAAAATTCTTGCACAACCATATCAGAATATTTTAAAATGGAACGAAGATCAGATATGTGAAACATTCGAAAATTGTTTCAATGTTCCGAATATCACTTTCTGAAACGTGAATTTTTGCACGGAATCGAGACCCAGTTTTGTTATCGCAGTACCGAAATGGCTGTGTTACTTTAAATTTTTGCGAATTTTTAAATTCACGGAAATTTGCTGCGAAAACTTTTTTGGAGTGTAGGAATGGCAAAAATTGTTTGATGAGAAAAGAAATACATTATTTTAATAAATTTTACATCTCAAAATTGACAGATTTTGAAGTATTTTTAATATTCAGATTTTGTAGAGATGAAATTTTGAAAATTTTTTGGCAACAACGCACAGTTAATCTCTATCAAAATTGTAAAAAACTTAAAACTTGAATTTAAAGCTCAACGTCTTTTCTTTATTCCGTTATTTTATGTTTCAAATCCCTACTAATATTTATAAATGCGCAAGTAACTCTGTCTGTCTGTCTGTCTGTTACCTTTTCGGGTCCAAACGACTGAACCAATTTTAATGAAATTTGGTACAGAGATAGAGCTGACTTTGAGAAAGAACATAGGCTACTCAGTTATTTATAAAACGACACCCACGCGGGCGAAGCCACGGAAAACAGCTAGTACTAAATATAGTGTTTGAAAACAGGCACACGAAGAAGCGTAAGCGAAAGAATAAACGTAAGCGTTTCATTTTGGGTGTAGTTCGTACTATTTCCACTATCGGAAAGTCAAATCATCATAAGATAAAGAAGAGATATATTTCATAAAACTCCACCAAAGTGGTATATATGCAAATTGGTCAATATGTATGTATAGTGGGATGGATATGTATCTATATTCTGCAACTCTTGGCCTCAAAGTGGCAAAACTTCCGATTGCTGCCATAAAAAACCCATAATTTTGAGCTTCACACAACCAAGGCTTCAGATATATTAAGAGCCATAGGAAAATAACTAAACAAGTCTGAGTGCGATTGGAGAAATTTACTCCGCGAAACACTTTCCCCCTCATCTGATGGGTGATTAGCTAGCGGGCGCACGTAGCGTTTTTTCCGCTGGCGCCTTGGCTGATTGCCACCTTATGCGTTATGCTAGCCTGGTACGCATGTATGTTGGTAACAAGAAAAGATTAGATCAAGATACAAGTTCTGCTGACGTTCAGACATGTTTATGATGTCCTAGTCGTAATAGTTTGGTTAGATAGAGGAAGGCTTAAAAATACCTGCCTCAGTAGCGTAGTGATAGCAGGCCACTACTTTTACGCTGGAGGTCCTGGGTTCGATTCCCGGGTCGGGGGCTATCAGAGTTAACGGCTTAAAATCCTTTATCTCTGGTTCTATTAGGATTTTTCCATTTTCTGGAAGTTTTTACGAGTACATCGGAGTTTGGTAATGTGCTCGGAGATGGCAACAGGTTCGCCACCTGTTACATGGGCCAAAACGTAACCGGCGAGTCGTGGGTGTTTGCATGTATGCTTAAATGCATGCATTTACCTCTGCCTAGCCCTTCGGGGATTACAGGCGTAAAGTTACGTTTTTTTAAGGCTTACAAAGAGAAAAAAAAAAATTATTCTCTTTGAGTCAAATATTTTTTAGGTGTCGGCTCCATTTTGTCAAGTCCCCGCTTAACGAAATTCCTATTAGGTTTTTTCAAAAATAATTTTTTGCTTGCGGATTCCGGAAATAAGTATAATAAATATTTTATTTCACTTATTTATTTAAAACTTATTCTCTTATTTCCTATTTTTTTACATATATAAGTATCAAAAACAAATATATATATATAAAAAAAATAAAAAATAGTTTGCCGCCGGCAGCGGGAACAGGGTCCAAGCTACCGGTGGTTAGGGACGCAGAGAGAGGAATCTTCTCACTATTCGCGCTGTGTCAAGGAGCACTGCCTTCTGCATCAGGCCCCTGACCCAGCCGTCCAACGTGAGCCTCTTAAGGTGTTGGTCGAGGCTCTTGGCGATAAGGCCGTTTACCGAGACGACTATCGGTACAATGATCGCCGAATCCACATGCCACATGCTGACAATCTCGTGAGCTAGATAAAGCTATTTTATATATTTTATTTCTCTCGTCAGCACGGGGTCCAATTTGAACCCCGGACCTTTGTCAGGCTTGCGCGGTGACATGGGGGGTCCAACACGTAGAGGCCCTTTCGAGAATTTTGATCTACTTTGTAATGGGTTATATTCGGCGGGACCTCTCTCTGACTGCATCAATAGTTAATACAGACACAGACAGACCCCGCAGAATATAATTGGACTATTGTAATGATAAGTGATTCGCCAAACTTTGGGCTATGTGGGTGAACTGGAGGGACTAGCTGGCTGGGCCTATGGAGTGAGATCCGGCACCTGCCTATATTCAACATCTCACATTATCGAATCCTACTTTAGGCAGGTGGTGACTCGCCTCTCCTTGGTGGGCCCCCCAAACAGCCAACCCGATGTTCGACGGGGGGCAACACTGTTGAGAGAGGCTGGGGGTGTCGAGAGGTGTGGCCCCGGTTTCACCATCACGAGCGAGTAATCTCGAGCTCGGAGCGGGCTTCCCCGCTATTATGCCTTTAGACACTTCCACCCCCGAGTGTATGGCTCTTGCAGAAATTTAGACAACAGCCTATTATCTAAATTTCTGCAAATGCCATACCTCTAGCGCCCCACTCGGACCGGCCAATGAAGGCAAGCCAGAGGTGAGAGACCTGATGCTCTGTCCGGCCGTACCTCTGTGTGGCGGACGAGGCGGAGCCCAGTTCTCTCGGAGGAACTCGAGATGATGGTAGGGGGTGGTGTCGCTACTCACCAACAGCTCGCCACAAGCTGCTCTGCCCCCTTTATTTATTATTATCTTATTTAACTGAGTAATTTGTATTCAATTCGTGTCTCCTGTTTATTAGGTTTCATTTATGTGGGCTGTGCTATCTTTATTATTAGTAATTAATTAGCCAGCAGCTGAAAGACCTACTTTTTAAATTTTTATTTCGCACTAGCTGACCCGGCAAACTTCGTATTACCTCAGAATGAAATAATGTGTCAAAGGTTTGATAAATACGGACTAGTTGTATGGGAAAATAAAATTGTGGTTTTTCACTGTTTCCCTTCAATTTCTTCATATTTGCCTACCTTTTGAAGCTTCCCTGGACTTCCAAAAATCATTCAAAACTAAAATTTGCCAAATCGGTCAAGCCGTTCTCGAGTTTTAGCGAGACTAACGAACAGCAATTGATTTTTATATTGTACAACGGCACCCACGATCCCCACGATACAGGTTTATACCTAGTGTGGGGCTGTGAGTGTAAGCGTATTTATTTATTATTTATATATATATAGATAATTCGACGACCCGGTTGGTCCAGCGGTGTGAATTGACTGTTTGATTCGAAGGGTCGCGGGTTCGATCCCCGCACCGGGACAAATGTTTGTATGGCCTACAGATGTTTGTTTCGGGTCTGGGTGTTTGTGTATGTGTTGTTTGTATATAACGGCACCCACGACACAGGTTTATACCTACTGTGGGGCTGTGAGTGTAAGCGTATTTTATTTTATTTATTATTTTATTTTTATAATACAGATTAAATCTTCAATGACGGTTGAAGAAGCTCGGTAGAGCTAGTAGAGCTTGATGCCGCAGCTCCAGGACGTAGGTATTATCGTGTTGCTTGCTATAAACTATTACTTACCGCTTAATGGTAGTGTTGAAAGCTACCAAGTTGCGGTTGGATGGTAATTTACGACAACGTTATTACCGGCTTATAAGCAAGACAGGTTTTGCCTCAGGGATGACAACGCGTATAGAGGTTTCTCAACCTCTATTTTATATGTAGGTAGGTGTTTTAAGAAGTTATAATGTAGGAAGTAAAACTACTTAATTACTCGTAAATATGGTAAAATAATACGCCCAGATTGAAATTCTTACGCCTTAATTTCTCCAAGAGAAGTAGACTTGAATTTTATGCAGTTTATATTATTAATATGACGTGCAGTCAGTTAAAAGAACCATGGCGGCCAAACCATTCCAATAGACGGCAGTAAATACAATAACGGCGATGGGCAGCAGCGTCCTACACTAAAACTACCGCCACTGCGATCGCCAATCTGAATGCCAAGCGTGACGATTATGGCATGTCAGATGATGCACAACTGTGGGTATCTTTAGGGGAGACTTTAGTCCAGCTGTGGACATCCACCAGCGGTAATACTCAAGGACTTATTACACGGCACGGTATTCAGGGTGCGATAGCAAGGGTCAGGGTAGTGTAATAACATTAAGGGAGTTAGGGCCCTAATTAAGGCGACCGGAGCGATTGATTGAGTTAGGGCGCTGTTGACCGGATAGTGTTATAAGCGGCAACTCGGCGCGAGGTCACGCCAACCCTTTCTGCTGGACCCTGAATACCGTGTCGTGTAATATAGCCTTTGTTGATGTCTTGAAGCTCCGCCGCTGAAGCTCTACCAAGTTTACAACAACTGAAGCTCCTCCAGCCCTCATTGAAATGTATGTATGTATGTATCTTCAAGCCAGGTCCCTAACGGGGTAGGCAGAGAGTGTAGAGCGCCAGATATCCCGGTTCTGACAAACCTCTCGTGCCTCGTCTACCTTCATCATTCTCTTCATACATGCACGCCGATTCCTAAGACTTTTGACCCCACCATCAGACAGAACTCGACCTATTTGGTCATGGTAGGTCAGTCTTGGTCTTCCTGGGCCTCTGCAACCATCCACATTCGCATTGAAAATGTAATCAGAATTAAATCAAGTACTAGGAACGCAGGAAGTTGAAAGAGGTTACCACATTCAAACATCAATCAAAATCCTCAACAATTTCCAATTCAATAGGTTTGCACTACTGTTTATTATGGGTGTAATAAACTTAGCTATCAATACCAAAACATTAGTTAAACGAAACTATGTCGAAGTAAACCAATCTCGCTGGTTCGTCGGTTTACACTAAATTCAATTAAACTTGCCCAAACAAAGGATGCAGCCAGTGACTTTGAATTAAGGCAGCTTGCATACGGCGCATTTAATCCGCAACTGCCTTTCTAATTTTTAGTAGGGCAATCTGAATATTGTTTTACGTGTGTAAAAAATCTTAACAATACAACAGACTCAAATCATGACCGTCTTATTAGTATGGAATCAAGAATATGTGATTATTGAGTTAATTAGTTTTTTTTTTTTTTTTATGTTATCAAAGTGGCAAACAAGCATGCAGTTCACATTGATGTTAAGTGATGACTGCAGCCTATAGACACCCACACAATGACCAGAGGTCAAAATGCAGATGCGCTGCCACTCCTGAGGCATTAGGTGTTAAGCCTCTGTGTCGGAAATTACAAGGCCGTACATTACCACCTGACCGGAACACGATAGTGCTGAACACTACCATTTAGCGGCAAGTATATTAGGTAATGCGGTGGTGCCAACGCCCGCGAGCTCCGTCACTGGAGCTCTACCACCAGTAAAAGTTTAGTTAGGTTAGGTTGAGGGAGTGCCATAGTAAAAGTATATGCCCTACCCAGTTCTCGAGCATGGTCGTATCACACTGTACTGGGTTCAACACGACCATTATTGCTAGCAAGGCTGATAGTGTGTTATGTTAGTATATAGTAGTGTTGGTAGATCGAACGGGGCGCCAAAGTGAAAAAAAAAAGATTCTCTATGGTACCTCCCCAATATGTACCGCGAAGATTTTTTTTTTCTATATATGTAGTGTAGGATATCGTTGGATAAGTCTTTCAAAAATATTAGGGGTAAGCTTAAATCATGATATGTTCTTAGGTTTTCGCGAGCTACACTCATTGAAATAAAACTATTTTTACGGATTTATCTCGCGTATATTAAACTAAAAATCATTAAGCTTAAATCATTTTTCGATTTAATTAACTGTTCGTGATTTACTAAGCTTTAAAGTGCCAATTTTCGTTAGAGTCAAGTGTCCCCCGCCCCTCTACCAGCTAAACGGTTGTTGTTAGAAATTTAAACGTTACTGCAATAGTAGCTACATACTCGTATAACGAAATAAAAAGAACGTAACTTCACGCCTGTAATCCCCGAAGGGGTAGGCAGAGGCAAATGCATGCATTCAATCATACATGCAAACACCCACGACTCGCCGGTTACGTTTTGGCCCATGTAACAGGTGGCGAACCTGTTGCCATCTCCGGGCACAATACCAAACTCCGGGGTACTGGGAAATTTCCAGAAAATGGAAAAATCCCAATAGAAGCAGAGATAAAGGATTTTAAACCGTTATCTCTAATATCCCCCGACCCGGGAATCGAACCCAGGACCTCCAGCGTAATAGTAGTGGCCTGCTACCACTACGCTACTGAGGCAGTTAAAATAAAAAGAAAAACTGTCACATCTAAGTTGGCTTTACAAATTTGCGAGTAATAGTCGACCAAATGTAATACTTGAAATTTTTCAACAACTCCATAGACAATATTTATATATTTTCTTCATAACATTAATCAAACCTAAAAACTTCGGAACCCTACCCTGTGCGTGACCCGATATGCACTTGACCGGTTTTTTAATTATACCTTAAATCGCGTCAAAAAAAACACTCTACCTTAGGAACCCTTAACAGCACGGTACTCGACTTTTCACACAAGCGATACATAGTTACACAAACCGCTTTGCTTTGTTTGCCAATGTATCATGTTTAGGATGAAGCTTCATCGATTTACTGTTACGTAATAACGCTTAGGTTCGGTTCAACCAAAATATTTGTTAAATTATGGATTTTGACTAATTTTACACTAACAGTTCATCAAAATATCAGCGTATTTTTGATTTTTTTTTTTTATGTAATTGAAGTGGCAAACAAGCATGCAGTTCACATTGATGTTAAGTGATGACTGCAGCCTATAGACACCCACACAAAGACCAAGGTCAAAATGCAAATGCGTTACCACTCCCGAGGCCTAAGGTGTTATGCCTCTGTGCCGGAAATTACAGGGCCGTACATTACCACCTGACCGGAACACGATAGTGCTGAACACTACCATTTAGCGGCAAGTAAATCAGGTAATGTGGTGGTGCCTACGCCCGCGAGCTCCGTCACTGGAGCTCTACCGCCAGTAAAATGATATTGTACTATTTATTTTTAGCAATAACACATGCGAGTGAACTTTTAAAACTTGACTTCGGGCAGGAATCGAACCTGCGACCTCAGGATAACCAGTCCAGCCGTCCAGACTGGTTATCCTGAGGTCGCAGTTTCAATTCCGGCCCGTAGTCAAATTTTAATTTCTGTTTTTTCTTTAATTTCTATTTTTGATATTGTTAAAACGTAACATCTGACAGATAATTTAAAAAAATGCAGCATATAAGCAAACTGTTATTTTCTACCCGAAGGTTAACTGGTAGAGAATGCTTTTTAGCATTAAGTCCGCCTCATGTACTATTTCATGCAAAGTTTAAATAAATAAGAATTATAAGCAGTATTAAGTAATATGTTGTATGTATATTATTACCACCTGACCGAAACACGATAGTGCTAAACACTACCATTTATCGGCAAGTAAATTAGGTAGGTATAGGTCGCGCCACGTAAAAAGAACGCTGGAAGAAAGTAGAAGGGATGTGTTCGCGCATCGGTACACTCGCGCACGAAAGTACTAGCCCTATCGGTTTATTTTTGATCTAGCTTTCGCTTGCGGTTTCGTGTATTGGTAGGCAGATTGAAAACTATATTACATTGAATAACATAAAATGAAATAAAAACACATGACGCGCAGCTTGACCGCCAGCGTTCTTTTTACCTGGCGCGACCTATAATGCGATGGCGCCTACGCCCACGAGCTCCGTCACTAGAAATCTACCACCAGTAAAATGTCAGGGAAATATGTCGTCTATCCGGAACATAGTACATTACTTCTCTCAAATCCTTAGATCTTTTGCATCTATTAGGAATGACGAACATGGAACGTGTCATCGAACCACAGCGATAGTGAAAAAAAACTACCTTATTGGTTCTATGGCCCACGGGGAAATGAAGTAGTTTTACAGGAAACCACAGGTTATACATGTCTTGTATTGAATAAAGCCGTCCAGAGGCGTGATGAAAGGTGTTATTGGCAACGCGCTATAAACACTGGCATTTTGTAAAGCTGATTCTGACACTCATAGAGCGACACGGGCCACCGGCCGCGGCGGACCGGACGGGAGTAGCTATATGCAGGCTTTGCTCTCTGTCAAAGTACAAGCACAAATAAGCCGAGGCACGGACCCGCATGGGTCACCCTTAAGCAATTGCGCTAACTTTTTGTTTAGGCTGGAGCGCCTTCTGCGCTCGCCTATTGCCCGGTGAAGTAGACTAGTGCCGTCTCGAGACAGGCCGCCTACATAAAGCCCGATAAAAATATTCCTATGCCTGTCGCATAGATGTTTAAGTGTGCGTGAAATTGTTTATGTATTTTGTTAAATTCAATGAATGAGTTTCGTGGTAATAGACGATTTTTAACTACTACTACTACTAACTAATATACTTTCCGCTAAATGGTAGTGTTCAGCACTATCGTGTTCCGGTCAGGTGGTAATGTACGGCCCTGTAATTCCCGGCACAGAGGTATAACACCTAAGGCCTCAGGACTGGTAACGCATCTGCATTTTGACCTTGGTCTTTGTGTGGGTGTCTATAGGCTGCAGTCATCATTTAACATCAATGGAAACTGCATGCTTGTTTGTCACTACAATTACATAAAAAATATATATATATCGGCTGGAGAGCTCTCAAGTCAGGACATGTGGATAGTATTGTGGGCGTGTCTTTCCATAAGCCGATATGTTACTCATGTTTGTGGGCATATGTAGGTGGGTACACGAGCGGATGATGAAATAAAGCTCAGGTTGGCAGAAGATAGTCCTATATTGTCAAAGATCTGCCCATTCGATTACTTCCGGCAGGGAAGAACGGGCAAGAAACCCTTCGGACCGGTAAACCATATTTATCGGGATACAATACTACTGCTATCACAAGTTCAGGACTACCCGCTTTATATCACTTTAATATCACTGACGTTCACTTTTGTAACTGGCAGCATAACTGCCTTACAATAATTCGATTCAACTGTGTGACTGTGACTGACTGTCATGAACTGTATGCCAGCCTTTATAAACCCGATATCGGCAAGCAATTATCCCCTCTAAGGTAACAAATCCAAGTACCTAAGCCGACCGTGGCGCCACCTAGCATTCTCTATTAAACAATCTACCCCAGTCACAATTAGGTTACGTCTCCGACAAACTAGATGGCGCTAGTAGTCACATTACTTTCCGACATATATGTATTTGTATTGTGTGTGGTTGTGTCACACGTATTGCCCCCCGCATTACAGACTGTTTTGCATCGGTAAACGCTATGGCTACTCCCAGCCGGTCCGCCGCGGCCGATGGCCCGTGTTGCTCTATGCTGACACTCATAAACTAGATGATGGTTAACTGTGATTATATTGCTATGCATTTTTAAAAATAGTTGTACAAAAAACAGATTATCGGATGTTAAAAGAATGTTTAATAATATAAAACGCCTCGTTTGTGGTGATCAAAAATCGGCCAAGTACCAGTAGGACTCGCGCATGAAGGGTGCCGTGCCTCCAAAAGAAATAAATGTTAAGCAAATTAAAAAAAAAATACACGTATATTGTATGGAGACCCTTCTAATATAAAAAAAAAAACACGTAAATTGTACGGTGATTTTTTTTTTTTAATCATTCAATCAATCAAATCGTTGGTTTGTTTTTTTTTATTTTTTGTATTTGTTGTTATACCGGCAACGGAAATATATAATTTGTGAAAATTTAACTTCAGCTTTCTGGCTATCACGGCTTATGAGATACAGCCTGGTGATAGACAGATAGAGAGACAGCGGAGGCTTAGTAATAAGGTCCCATTTTTGCCTTTTAGGTAGGTACGGAACCCTATAAAGCTTATCATGGTATAATTAAAAAGCTGCTTTCAGTTAAATAAAACTCGACTTGTGCGATCCGGACTTACGCACAGAATTGAAAAACAGTACGAAAAACCGAATAATTGAGAAATTCATATCCCACGGGATCCGCTTCTATTTACAGAACGTAACGTAACTTCACTCCTGTAATCTCCGAAGGGGTAGGCAGAGGTAAATGCATGCATTCAAACATAAATGCAAACACCCACGGTTCGCCGGTTACGTTTTGGCCCATGTAACAGGTGGCGAGCCTGTTGACATCTCCCTGCATATTATCAAACTTCGAAGTACTGGGCAATATCCAGAAAATGGAAAAAACCCAATAGAACCAGAGATAAAGGACTTTACACATATATCTCTGATAACTCCCTACCCGGGAATTGTACCCAGGACCCTCAGCGTAGTAGTAGTGGCCTGCTACCACTACGCTTCTGAGTTTCTGAGGTTGTTTAGTTTTTATACGTAGGTTTTTAGTTTAACGTTAATTTGATATTAGATTATTTAATAGCTTGAGATGATAATTTAAACTTAATAGGGAAAAATAAAATACACATAACAAAAAAAATATATATGTACAAACTTAGTCTAATAACTAATCATTATTACTTAATGTAAAGGTGTGGCTTCACCTATCATAAACCATCAGCAAACAATGAGCGGATAGCTAAGTTTACATACTGAAATATAGTAGAGTTTACACGAAAATCAACTAGTGAAGTGTACTTACAGTATTATACAGTTCACGTTGATGGTAATTGAATACTGTAGCCTATAAACATCTGAACGAAACCAGAAATTTCAATGTAGATGTTTTACCACTCTTGAAGTCTAAGTTATTATGCCTTTGTGCTGGAAATTACAGGATCGTACATTACCACCTGACCGGAAAATGACAATTTTGAACACAACCATTTAGCGGCAAACAGATCAGGTAATGCGGTAGTGCCTACGCCCGCGAGATCCGTCACTGAAGCTCTACCAAAGCCGTAGATACTAAAATATTTAGTCAAGCCGTATTTTTTTAATTACCCGAGGTACCTATGTACACCACACCAACCTTAATTATTTATCGTGAAGCCACACTAAATTCGATCTACGATTGCTTAAGACCAGAGGTTCCCAAACTATTTTTTCTTGTAGACCCCTTTCAATTTGTTTCTGTGTTCCGTGGACCCCCTCCTTGATAAATGAATAATATCACATTCCCATATTTCCAAATTTTATTCACGCCTACGTAGACCCCCATCGAGTCCCATGGACCCCAGGGGGTCTATATGGACCACTTTGGGAATCACTGCTTAGGACTATTCGACGTTAAATAAGTACATCATATTTTTAAAAATACATAAAGTTATTAATCAAAAGTGACATTTATTTGTACAATCATATTTCAATGTGGAGCCCAGCTAGGTAAGTTAGATTTAGGTTGGGTTGCACCATGATATTATATATATTTTTTTATTCAATTGAAGTGGCAAACAAGCTTGCAGTTCACATTGATGTTAAGTGATGACTACAGCCTAAAGACACCCACACAAAGACCAAGGTCAAAATGCCACCACTCCTGAGGCCTAAGGTGTTATGCCTCTGTGCCGGAAATCACATGGCCGTAAATTACCACCTGACCGGAAAACGCTGAACATTACCAATTAGCGGCAAGTATATTAGGTAATGCGATGGTGCCTACGCCTGCGAGCATCGTCACTGGAGCACTACCACCAATAAAATCTATCTATCTATCTTCCACTCCATAAAAGGCCAATGCGCCTTGATTTATTATCAATGAAATTCATTTATGTATACGATTTTTCACTAACATTTTCCTATGACGTCGTCACGTAAAATTATCTACGGACGACATAGAGCAACGCGGCCTACCGGTCGCGGCGGACTGGAGGGGAGTAGCCATAGCGTGTATTACCGATACAAAACAGTCTGTCATTTTTTGCGGGAGGAAATGCGTGCGACACGCACGCACACTACAAAAATCGTCTATTACTACGAAACTCACACCTTGACTTTAACAAAATACAGAAACAATTTCACGCACACATTTAAACATCTAGGCGACAGGTATAGGCCCATTTGGGCTTGTACTTTGACAGAGGGGAAAGCCTGCATATGGCTACTCTCCTCCGCCGTTGCTCTATGACGGACGATAACATATAACGTACTTAACAAACAACCATTTTTTTTCCTAAACTGCAAAGTATCAAAACCGCACTGCAATACAGTCTGACTGTCTTACAGCAATGAGTACTCTTTATAGTTTAAGATCCCACTGCAGAATCATTTCGTTCAACTTTATTATCTACATCTACTTTTTAATCTAGAAAATATATATCCACAAGGTTGCCTATCAAAATTTGGCCGCAAATATTTTTAATTAAACTGTTTTATCTTTAACGGCCAGCAACTCTTATTTGCGGTAGATTTAATTTTGCTCCCGTATACCATAATTATAAGAAAAAACCGGTCAAGTGCGTGTCGGGCGACGCGCATTGCAGGGTTCCGTAGTTACAGAGTAAGAGATGTAATGAAAAAAATATATATATTTTCTATGGAGCTGTTCCAAATTTTCTAGTAAAATACATTTGGTCGACTATTACTCGCAAACTTGCAGGGTAAGGTTAACTTAGGTGTGATAGTTTTCATTTTAATTTTGTTATATGTAGCTACTATCGCCGTAACGTTTGAATTTCCAACAACAACCGTTTAGTCTGTAGGGGGGGGGGACACTTGAGTCTAACGAAAATTTGCACTTTAAAGCTTAATAAGTCACGAACAGTTAACTTAATCGAAAATCTTACACCCATAATATTTTTAGAAGAGCTATCTAACGATGCCCAACACTATATGAAAATCGAAAATAAAAAAAATATCCGCGCGTTACTAGTAGGGGAGGTTACCCTTTTTTTTTAACATTTTTTTTCTACCACTTTGTCGGCGTAATTAAGGTGTATACTTGTGCCAAATTTCAAGTCTCTAAAACTAATAGTTTTTGCGCTAAACCGCGGACGGACAGACAGACAGACAGATGGACATGGCGAAACTATAAGGGTTCCTTGTTTACTACGGAACCCTAAAAAATAGCTTTAATTTGATATATAAATGGTACAAATATGTCATGAACGTAAAGTCATCGGGGCGGAACGAAAATACGTAAATGCGGCTTAGTGCGCAACAGCAGCCGTGATTTTTCAGAGTTTTTATACATATTGCCGTGAGGTTGAGCATATTTTATTTAAAAAAAAAACAAAATAATTCTTTTTTAAAAAAAAAACAATACTTGAGGCCATGTTTTGATAGGTAACCTAGTGGATATTTAAATTCTCTAGATTATAAATATGCGTAAAAAATCAGGTTTGCAGCATATCTGGATGAACGAAATCATTCTGTGCAGTGGGATCCTAACCTATTACTTTAACCTTACTAAAAACTGAATCTACCGTCGTTTCCTACCAAGAAAAGCTTCCTGTATCTGTTCACTAGAGAGTCCCTTAGTTTCGGGCACCATGAATATAGTGACGAGGGTATCACAAATGGCGAATACGGCAAACGCGTAAAAAGTGCCGTGGACTCCGAAGTATTTGATCATGAATGGGAAGATGGCAACGATGACGAAGTTGAGTAGCCATATCCATTCCATGAGCAACATTGAAGCGAAGCTCTGGACCTGGAATAAAATTAAAATGTGTATTTGGAGGTATTCTGAGTTCGGATATGTTGGGCTCGATTATTTTAAATAAAGTCATTTTGTTTTCTGAAATTCCAATATGTATTTTATTTAAAGAAAAATGGAAAGAAAAATTTTACTTCAGGCGAGACTCGAACTCGCGGCCTACTGGGAATCTGGTCCAGCCGCTCTTCCAATTGAGCTACTGAAGTCCTGCCCAATTTGTCAAATCTTTCCTTCACATTTATTGCATTGCTTTATGGTAGCAGCAGCGCCATCTATTGCCAACTATGCTAGTTAGGCAACCGATATAATAGACTTTGCAGTTTATTGAATATCGTAAAGAAGTAGAAATATATTTCACAAGCATGTGTTAATGCGAAATAATATTAAAAAATAAAAACAATTCCAATATGTACTTATTGAACGTCGGCTTATTTTATAACTCTAATTATTTATTTTGAATTTATTAATTTAACATAGCACATGCGTAGCATAATAACATAAACATTTTTAAATTAATCTACTAAAATTTATATCTATCTCCCACTCCATAAAAGGCCAATGGGCCTTGCGCGCCTTTCTGCCAGCTATTTAGTTAACATTATTGTTATGATCTAAATTGCTGTCCAAAAGATGTTTGCATAGTAGCTTTACATTTCTACAAGAAAAAATATGTTTTTCGTTATATTTCATCATCGGATATTACATTTCTAGATTTTAAAACAATTAGGCACACAGGGTGCTTAAGTCTGTTAACATCGCTAGCGTGATTCAAAGGCCTAGTTTCTATTCGTCCTACTAGATGACGCTTTTATGTAATATATTTACGGTTACGATAGATGGCGTTGTAAACATAAAAAACAAACCTCAGGTACAAAAACTTCAGCTAATAGTACATAGGGTACACTGCCAGATCCAAGCATGAAGAAGAAGCAGTACATCAGGATGATAATGGCAGTAACCCACGGGGGAGCTATGCTGGTCTGCAGGAGCATACCCATGCTGGCTAGGCATAATGCCACTGATACTGACGACATCAGAAGGAGTAGCTGTAAATGAATAAAATAATATGAGTTTGACTACTGCAGACTATAGACATCTACAAAAAAAAAAGATCTCCGGTTGAAATTTTAATGCGTTGCCGCCCTTGGTCTAAGATGTTATGTTTTCTTATAGTTATCAAAGGGCCACACATCAAGAACACGATAGTGCTAAGCTACCATTTGGCGGTATCTAAAGCCAAATGTTACCATATCTATTTTGATTACTACCAAAGCTGTCTCAAGCTTCGATGCTAGAACCTAACCATCAGTATAAAGTTACTACAACGCTCTAGTAAACAGCAACTAATTCAGAGATCCGGAGTTAAATTTCATTCTTCAAAACTGGCGTCAAAAGAGACCTTCAGTGTTGATAGCGCGTTGGTGATGTAGGCGACGGTGACCACTTTCCATCAGATGGCCCATCTACTTGTCTGTAAATCTCCGTAGAAAAGTATACTCACTCTTCTACCAAATCGATCGGAGAACACCGCACTAACAAGACTGCCACACAGTAGAATGAGTGCGAACATGACCGAGCAGAAGTGGGACGACAAGTTAGGTGCTGCTTGCGTGAAGATGGCCTTCGCGTATACTTGTACAGGCACCATCCCCATCCAGACCTGGTAGAAAGCAAAATAGAAAGACATTAGAATGAAAACTTCAGTAAAAGACCAAGAATTCCTTGACCGAATAGGTCGACTATCTGAGGGTGGGTCAAGAGTCTTAGGAATCTGCGTGCATGTATGAAGAGAATGATGAATGTAGAAGAAGCACGGGTGGTGTGTCAGGGCTACGGTACCTACGAATTGATATAGAGAGCATATTATTATACCCATTGAATTCCATACAAAGAATATCAACCGCGTGAGTTGAGGCGGAGCGGGTCAGCTGACGAGTGACTCTACTGAGTTTTGTTTCGGCAGGTTTTTTCTCAGTAATGTGGGCTTTGGAACTCTGCCAGTGAATGACAAAGAATGTCCCATATTTTTTTGTTTAGTCTTATCTTGCCGTTTGTAAAAGAAAGTATGGAACATTCTGTTGATACCTATTTTTATCATTAAGTATTTTTGGACTATTATTTATTTTATTTTGTTTACTTTGACATATTAATCAACGTATCAGTTGTTATTCGCTTTAATTTTATATTTGTAATTTGACCTATCACAAGCAAATTCTATTATTTCCAAGTGATTAAATGAATTTTTGAGTTTGAGTTTGAGTTTGAGTTGTAAACCTTTCACCCCACCTTCAGACAGACCTCAACATATTTGATCGATGTTGATCAGTCTTGGTCTTCTTGGGCCACTGCAACTGCACCCAATAGGGGGCGACATCCTCTCTTTAAATGACCCAAATTTGAGCTTTTTAGCTAGCGCCAGGGGGTGCCAGAGGCACAATTTGCTCAAATAGGGGGTACAACGGTAGAGAATGGAGAAATAAGATACAAAAGTAAGGTAAGTATTTCCTTTTTTTTGCTCATTTACCCCGAGTGCCACACATGTTAGCTATGCCACTCCAACCATCTACCTACGATCCGCATTGTATATTATAATGTATACCCATAAAAAAAAATTACCTGCAGAGACAAGGTCAGACACGTTACTGTTAATGCTCTTCTTAACGAAGGCGACGAAACTGAAAAGAAAATTATAAAAAAATTACACGGACGAACCTTCATCCCCATTGTCTCAGTCAAGTCTCCTGTATAATAAAAAACTAATATTACAACCCCATTCTACGTGGCGCATATTACTGGTAAAATAAAGGTTTGATCTAATTGTTTCAAAAATGTGTCATGTTTTAAAGATGTCACATTACCGTTGTTCGTCAACACGTACCTAAACTATCTGCCGTCAAATGGTAGTGATCAGCACTATCGTGTTCCAATTAAATGACATTGTAGTCCCCGTATTATCATAGATTTAGACTACTAGATAGATCTAGACCCTAAATCCTGCATTTCAGTCATACAGCATCTGCCGCCAGTCAATGCGTCTATAAAACTATTTTTTTAACATTTTTGCATACTGGTGGTAGACTTCCAATGACGGAGTTCGCGGGTGTAGGCACCACCACATTACCTAATATACTTGCCGCTAAATGATAGTGTTCAGCACTATCGTGTTCTGGTCAGGTGGTATACGGTAGTACGGCCCTGTAATTTCCGATTCCGGCACAGAGGCATAACACCTTAGGCCTCAGGCGTGGCAACGCATCTCGCATTTTGACCTCTGGACATTGTCTGGCAAACAAGCAGACGGGACCACTACTACAACGATCATCGATAATTAGTAAAAATATAGCTGCAATTTCAGCTATATTTGGACATGTAACATTGTTGCTCCATATATCTATGAAAGAGCTGACATAAATCCGTTTAACCGCACCGTTAATGATCACTGACTCCGTTTGCAATAAATCGTATTTTAGTACCAAACAGTTCATCTTATCAGTATTCTTAGTAGACGTTCAATTAGAATGCTCTTAAGGATCGCGGAGAAAGTACAGGGTAATAAATGTATGAGATTGGGTTTCGTGTGTGGCTTGCTACGATAGTGACTCAATGGACATTTAAGTAAGGTATGTATGGGGCTAGTGGGGTACGGAGTACCTTATGACATCATGGTAATGTACAGAAATATATTAATTTTGGTAATATTTTGGTATCTCCAAAGTCTGGACCCTTGACTGCAGTGTATATGTCAGACTCCCCGACGGCAAGCGTAGTCGTATCCTATGTCACGAGGATCTTGTAGCACTGGCAGCTAAGCATGGTAAACCTTCCGATGTTTCTGTCGGGGCTGCAGGGAAAATCACCAACATCCGGAACAGGCCAGAGCCAACACCACCAACGGAAGCTCCTTCCAGATCGAAGCGCGTAGTAAGAAACAAGTAGTATAAATCAATATAAAGTTTGCTTCTCTCTTCTGCTTCTTGCTTACGATCGCGATGTTTATTGTATCCATTATGCGCTTTTACTAGCTTGTGCTTCATACCTACTTGTTTTTGTAATTTATGCAGCTTGTGTTTTAATCTACCACCGTACTTTTTAATAATTACTGCAAAACTTTACAATTTCAAATGTAACTCAGGTAGGTTAGAATTAATTTAATTTTAGCTGTCTGTCATGTGTTAATAGATGTGTCAACGTCATGTCACGTTGACATTTTCGTTCAGAAAATTTAGTAATTGCAATTTGTTTGATTTCTTGTTGTTTGTTGAGATGAACTTTTTATTGTATTTTAGTGTTGTACCTTATTGTAAAATTGTAATATTTTGTTGGATACTTTTTGAGTGGCAAGATATAATTATGTGAACGGTCGATTGGCAGGTTGAATAATGACTTGTCGATTAATTTATAACTTAATTATTATTGTAATAACCTAGTGTTCATATTTATTTTAATTATATATAGAGATCTATCTATTATAAAATATCTATTTTAGTATTTATATATTAGTTTAATATTGTTTCACTATGTCTGACGATGATTCTTTTTATTCAGCCATTGATGATTCGTCGTTATCTCTTTCTTCATGTGATGACTCTTTTTCTTTAAGTAGTAGATTGCGCGATGTTTTTTTTCAGTCCCAATGTTTTAATATTTGTCACATTAACGCGCAAAGCGTACCTCAGCATTACTCGGAGCTTCTTGATACGTTTACTGATATTTCGTTGCACGCCATTTTAATTTCAGAAAGTTGGCTCAAGCCCGAACTTCCTTCATCAGCTTTTAGTTTACCAAACTACGTTCTTATCCGTAATGATCGCACAGGGGCAAGAGCCGGGGGTGTCGCTATTTACCTTCGTAGTGACATCCCTTTCAAAATTATTTCTACTTCACAATCACTGTACGATAGTAATCCCGAATTCTTGTTTATAGAAATATCAGTGAAGGGGAGTAAAGCCGTTCTTGGCGTTGTCTACTGTCCACCTGCTATTAATTACTTCCCCACTCTGGAACCTTTATTTGAAACCTTAGCATCAGAGTACGAACATCTCATAGTGATGGGTGATTTCAACACTGATATGCTCAGGAATTCGTCTCGTAGTGAGAGGTTGAAGTCAATCCTTGAATCTACCAATTTATCGCTGCTTCCTCTTGAGGCTACACACTTAAATTTTGATACGGATGATTCCTGGATTGATCTCATTCTTTCCTCTTCTAAGGAGTTTGTTATGCATCACGGGCAGTTAGCTGCACCTAATTTCTCAAGGCATGATCTTATTTACATTAGCTATCAAATAAAACCTCCCAAATTACGACCAACCATAGTTTACATACGAAATTTTGCGCGTTTAGACAATGCTAAACTTAGAACTGACGCTGAGAAAATGACTTGGTCCGATATTGTGGCGGCACCCTCTATTGAGGATAAAATCACATTATTTAATAATAAGGTTTTAGATCTTTTTAATACCCATGCACCCATTAGATCTATTCGTGCAAAGCGTCCTCCGGCTCCCTGGATTACCAGGATCGTCCGCATAGCTATGGTCCGCCGTGACAGAGCCTTTCGAAAATTCAAAAGAGACCGTTGTGCAGGTAATTGGGACCTATACAAGTTGGCAAGGAATCGGTGTAACAAAATGATAAGAGACTCAAAACGCCGCTATATCCACGAAAATATTCAAAATTCTTCTCCGGCTGTCACGTGGAAGTTTTTGCGTTCTCTTGGTTTTGGCAAGCCTAAACCTGATGTCGTACCCTCTTCACTATCCTTGAATGTTCTGAACAACTATTTCTCTTTTACGTTATCTCCTAACAATTCCGGTATGCTACAAAGTTCCTCTGTTTTAACTTCCACGCCGTTTTCTCCAAATCAATTTTCCTTTTCATCTGTTACTACTGAAGACGTGTTCAAATGTGCTCAAGCTATCAAATCTAATGCCATTGGATGTGATGGAGTGAGCAGGAAAATGATATTTCTTATTTTTGATAGTATTTTAACAATAATAACTCACATTTTCAATTTCTCTTTGCAAACTGGTTCTTTCCCTACTATCTGGCGTAAAGCTCATATTATCCCACTGCCTAAGATTTCGAATCCTAGTTTACCTAGTCATTACAGGCCAATATCTATTCTGCCATTTTTATCTAAAATTTTAGAAGCTTTAGTCCACAAGCAACTTTCAAGTTTTGTAGCAAAAAACAATATAATATCAGATTTTCAATCAGGTTTCAGACAGGGTCACAGTACCTCAACTGCTCTTCTCAAAATTACCGAGGACGTGCGTATGGGCATGGAGAATTCTAAGTTGACGGTATTAATTTTACTTGATTTCTCCAATGCATTTAACTCAGTTAGCCATGATATTCTTTGTGCCATCCTCTCACGTGCTGGCATCTCTTCAGTAGAACAGAGTTGGTTCTCTTCGTATCTTCGTGGTCGTCAGCAGGCTGTTAAAGTCGGTAACGAATACTCTGATTGGTACTGTTTATCCTCTGGCGTACCACAAGGCGGTATACTTTCTCCTCTTTTATTTTCTCTTTTTATAAATACTATCCTACACAATCTTAAGTGCTCTTATCATTTGTATGCCGATGACTTACAGCTCTATGTTCAAGCTAGTTTTAATGATATTGATAGTGCTATATCATCTGTAAATCTTGACCTTCAAGTGATTTATGAGTGGTCACAATGTCTTGGCGTAGCCGTTAATGTAATGAAATCTCAGGCGATTATTTTAGGGAGCTCGTATTTCATTAATGGCTTAAACTATGACTGTCTTACGCCTATTTTATATAACAACAGTGTTATTCCAACATCAACCCATGTTAAAGATTTAGGCCTAATTATTGATAGTACTTTCAGTTGGAAAAACCATGTCAATGTAATGAATCAACGAGTAACAGTAATATTGCGCTCCCTCTACCGCTATAAAAACTTCCTGCCAATTAAAACAAAAATTATTTTGGTTCAGTCGCTTGTCTTACCCATTATAGACTATGCAGATGTTTGTTGCTCTGATCTAACACAAGATCTCCTTAATAAAATGGATCGGATGCTTAATAATTGCATTAGATACATCTTCGGGTTACGTAAATATGACCATATTTCCATCTACCGTTCCCAGCTTAATTGGCTACCAATCCGTGAAAGGAGGTCCATTCGGATACTCTGTATGCTTTTTAGTGTTGTTAACGATTCATGTGCTCCTAATTATTTAAAATCTAATTTTCAAATCCTTGGTGATTTTCATGACCACAATCTTCGTTCTGCCGAAAATCTTAAATTTCAAATTCCTTCCCACCGTACTGGCTTTTATTCAAATTCTTTTGCTGTAACAGCTATTAGGCTTTGGAACGCGCTTCCCCTTGATATCAAGAAAGCTCCGAGTAAATTATCCTTTAAACAAAAGCTTAAAAAATACTTTTTAACCTCTCTAAATGAATGATTTTAACTTACGCCGTCATGATTGTTTTCTTTGAATTATTCTGTTATATTAAATATACATCCATTATGCATTTATTTATGTATGTATAAGTATCTATTTAGTATTATTATTTATAATTTTATATATATTATATAATATATTTATGTTATATGTATTATATTTCAGTTATATATTACTGGATTATTTATAAATTTAATTAACCTTACTTCGTAATGCACCTTCGACAGTTTTATTTGGCCCTAAGGTTGGCTGGTAGAGAATACCACTAGGTATTAAGTCCGCCTTATGTACATATTTTATGTGCTAAAAGTTTAAATAAATAAAAAATAAATATGAAAAAAAAAGGGGCTAAGTGCGGTGCGGTATCGTCCCGGGTTATATTTATCGAGAGTTTTTTTGCAGTTTTTGATAATATATCATACTAGCTTTTGCCCACGACTTAGTCCGTATGTACATATGTAAAAATTAAAAAATTGATGTTGAATTGATAAAATTAAAGCAATATTATTTGAAAACATTACACATTTAGATATCGGGACTTATGTTTTAATAAAACTTTATCATAAAAAAAGATAATGATATGAAAGTTTATAATAAAGGCGCAAAATACATTTAACAATTTTCGAAGTATTTATCAAACGTTTAACTTTCAGAAAAATGGTTTTAAGAACCTCAATGTCGGAGATTTATCTATACACACGTATGTATTAGATTCAAAAAAGTTTTGTATTTTTCTTCTATAGTCAACAGTGTCAGAAAATAGAGATTTCATTGTTATCTACGATGACACTTTAGAGCTCTATCGCTAGTAAAACATGTAACCTAAATAAAACATGCATAAATAAGTCACAAATGTAATTTAAATGCCTCAAGCTCAAAACGCCTACACAATTATTAACTCAATCACACCGGTGCGATAACACCGATAAAAACTGACAGGAGTCTTGCAAGTTCTAACTGTTCTTATTTTATTTACACTCTTATAGAGCTCTATCGCTATTAAAACATGTAACCTAAATTACGTAACTTCGTAACTTCACGCCTGTAATCCCCGAAGGGGTAGGCAGAGGCAAATGCATGCATTCAATCATACATGCAAACACCCACGACGTTTACGGTTACGGTTACGTTTTGGCCCATGTAACAGGTGGCGAACCTGTTGCCATCTCCGGGCACATTACCAAACTCCGGGGTACTGGGAAACTTCCAGAAAATGGAAAAATCCCAATAGAAGCAGAGATAAAGGATTTTAAACCGTTATCTCTAATATCCCCCGACCCGGGAATCGAACCCAGGACCTCCAGCGTAATAGTAGTGGCCTGCTACCACTACGCTACTGAGGCAGTTACCTAAATTAATTAAGCATAAATAAGTCACTAATGTAATTTAAATGCCTCAAGCTTAAAACGCCTGCACAATTATTAACTCAATCACACCGGTGTCTCAACACCGATAGAAACTGACAGGAGTCTAGCAAGTTCTAACTGTTCCTTTATTTTATTTACACTCTTAAAGCCGTGTTTTGTTTAATTATGCTAATATTACATTCTAAAGGGTGCGTTCTACTAAGCGTTCACAACGATCACGCTCACGACCGCAGTTTTTCCCGTTCCACTTGCTTGTGAGCGTTACTGTCGTAAACTCAAGTGGAATGGATTATAGAGCGTTTTGAGCGTAGAGGTCAATAATACAAATGGCGAGTTAATAAAAAAAATGCAAAAGATTTAAGAGGTTAGGTTATAATCTGTAAGCCTTGAAAATAAACTTAAATAATTATCGTTTAAATCGATTTATATTGAAAAAATTTATAATTTATTTTTTTGATATTTAATAACAGTGGTGTATTTAATTAATTTATGTTCAAATGTAATTAAAATGTCTTTTGCGGCGGCACTTGGATGTTTGGTATACATGTATATTAATTATAAACTACAATTAATTTTTCTAAACTTGTTTTACATAATTATATTTACCTGTGGAGGCACGTTGAGCATCCGCTGCAGAAACATTCACTTCTACTAATATATCTTTTTCGGCATGAAATAACGTAAGCATTACGGTCGCCATTTTTTATGTTTTGACTTTTGAAAATGCCGCTAATTTTCTCAACGATCACTTCGACCCACCTTTTTAGATGGGTCGTCGTGAGCTTCGCGTGAGCGTAATTCATGACGTCATGAGTGACGTTTACGCCGCGACCACAACGACTGCGGTCGTCATGTGGAACGACTAAAGGAGCGTTTCGATCGTTGTGAACGCTTAGTGGAACGCACACAAAAACGTGTTATAGACTTCTATTTAATATGGCACCGTAACAGGTATCACGGAGACATAACAACTAAAGTCTCAGGAGTGGCAACGCATCTGCATTATGATTTTTTTTTGTAATGAAAGAGGCAAACAAGCTTGCAACTCACATTGATGTTAAGTGATGACCGCAGCCTATAAACACCTACACAAAGACCAGAAGTCAAAATACAGATGCGTTTCCACTCCTGAGGCCTAAGGTGTTATGCCTTTGTGCCGGAAATTACAGGGCCGTACATTACCACCCGACCGGAACACGATAGTGCTGAACACCACCATTTAACGGCAAGTATATTAGGTAATACGGTGGTGCCTACGTCCGCAAACTCCGTCACTGAAGCTCTACCACCAGAAAAAAGGTGTTTGGTTTCTGTGGTAGATGTCCGTAGACTGCAGTCATCACTTAACATCAATGTTAGCTGTTGTTTGCGACTTTCCTTACATAGAGAAAAAGTACCTGGTTGACCGAGCTTCGCTCCATAGCGATTAGTATGAATTGCATATACGACTAACGTTAGGAGACTAATGGTTCTTCTATTCATCAATAGATGGCGTTAGTCGTCGGTTATGAAGAAAATTTATTATTAACTTGGAACCGAGCTTTTCTTGGACCTGGAACCTAAGTAAATCGATTTCTTGACCCGAAAAACCCCTAATCTGTAAGTTTCAAGGAAATCGTTTTAGCCGTTTCCGAGATCTTGATTATATATATATATATATATATATATATATATATATATATATATATATATATATATATATATATATATAAAATATATATATATATATATATACATACAAGAATTGCTCGTTTAAAGGTATTATAGATATATTCCGCTAGGGGCGGTGGTCACGTCCCGACATCGAAATCATTACCATGAACCGCAATCAAATAACGGATATAGACGCAAAATCTAAATTATTCATAATGTATAATATTTACATCGAGGAACAGTTTCCACAGCCTATGAAAGGCGGTGTTCACACATCTCGGATTATCCGAGATTAAAACTGATACCGCGTGGAAACATTTTCAATATGAAAGTGGAAATGACTTTGTAGCGGGCGTGGTTTGTATTCACTTTTTTTTTTCAAATGTTTATTAAGCTCCGCCTGATTTTTAGAAGAGCTTTATATGTTTTTTACCATTTCTAAAATTATGATCTATGTTTGACTACAAAATGTATGTTTTTTTTAAATCAATGTACGGCCCTGTAATTTCTGGCACAGAGGCATAACACCTTAGGCCTCAGGAGTGGTAACGCACTTGCATTTTGACCGTGGTCTTTGTGTGGGTGTCTATAGGCTGCAGTCGTCACTTAACATCAATGTGAACTGCATGCTTGTTTACCACTTCCATTACATAAAAAAATGATTTTTCACCAATCAATCTCTCAGTAGTAAAACATTTTGGAATTTCTTGTCGGTTGAATCTTGACCTACACTTTAGAATTGGTACCATTTCTATCAAGATTGCATCATAGGGTTTTAGTTGTGTTTTTTTTTAATTTATGTGGTATTTTCATCTGAGTATCATCATTTCATGCCAAAAGTCACATTAGAAGCCAGAACACTCCTCAACCGTGAGAGGGGGGAAATCCACTCAAAAAAACTCCTTCCCAATAATTCAACTCGAGCCTTATTTTGAAAAATCTTACTTAATGTTTTACTCATAAAATCTACTTTAGCTTAACCAAGCTCCTCTTGGCTATTGACGAAAGTATAAGGGTTCCTTGTTTACTACGGAACCCTAAAAAGTAATAAGCTCCGCGAGACTATTTTTTTGGAGAAATTTATAATTTTTTTACCGTTTCTAAAATTATGTTCTATGTTTGATTATAAAATATATGTTTTTTTAACCAATCAATCTCTTTCAATTACAATCAATCTTCTTCAAATTTCAATTCATTTTGAAAATTCTCCGATAATGCTCAAGACTACCATTCAGCGGCAAGTAGATTAGGTAATGCGGTGGTGCCTACGCCCACGAGCTCCGTCACTGGAGCTCTACTACCAGTAAATGTATCCTTTTTTTATGTAACAAAGTTGGCAAACAAGCATGCAGTTCACATGCATGTTAAGTGAGGACTGCAGCCTATATACATCTACACAATAACGAGTGGTCAAATGCAGATGCGTTTGCACCTCTAAGATCTTTTTTTTTTTTTTTTTTTTTTTTATGTAATGGAAGTGGTAAACAAGCATGCAGTTCACATTGATGTTAAGTGATGACTGCAGCCTATAGACACCCACACAAAGACCAAGGTCAAAATGCAGATGCGTTACCACTCCTGAGGCCTAAGGTCTTATGCCTCTGTGCCGGAAATTACAGGGCCGTACATTACCACCTGACCGGAACACGATAGTGTTGAACACTACCATTTAGCGGCAAGTATATTAGGTAATGCGGTGGTGCCTACGCCCGCGAGCTTCGTCACTGGAGCTCTACCACCAGTCATCTTAGTTGTTATGTCTCTGTGATTGTTATTACGGGTATAACAATAACAACAACAGTACACTTTATTGTACACCAGTTAAGAATATAAAGAAATACACAAAAGAAATACGTTTTAAGCTTTGATACGAATGCCGCGGGACTGCATGAATTTTTATTTTTTGACGTGACAACGTCTTAAATTAGGTTGCGGCTCGGAGTCACTCATGAAAAAGTGTAACGCCCGGTAACGTAACGATGAGTCACCGAACGAGAGAGAGGCCTGCCGGACCGGCGAATGCCTTTCTACCGAGAAAAAGACGTTGTCACGTAAAATCTTCGCCCGTAAAACCGACTTTACAGGCAACCAGTTTTTATTAATACATTTTCATCAAGAGATGTTTTGGTCATAACATATTACGAAAAATATCTACTTACACAAAAGTTTGTATGACGGCATGTTCTTTGTTTCTACCGGTGCTTCTTCTCCATTTGTTAACTTCTCTTTTTCAGCTTCTTCTGCCTTTGAGTTATCATCTAGAAGGAGAGAAGGAATTGATAATCCCAGCAGCAACAAATGGACACTATGAGGTCCAGCAATATAAAATCAGTCGTCATATTTTTCGTTCTGCCAATATTATGTCTAATGAAAATATCTGGCAATATTATTGACATCATTGTATTATGTGGATAGGAAAATTCCCAAAAATTGGGAAACCCCAATAGCACTTACCCACCGACCTGGGGATCGATCCCAGAAATTCAACTTAGCAGTAGTCGTTTGCTACCACTAGAATTCTTATTATTTTTACGTATTCATTTAGCGTATATTAAACTAAAATAATGATTCAAAATCAATCGGTCGTCTCGGTTGTTTTTTAGCGTCCATGATCTCGATCAGTCAAGTCTTTTTTAACTGGTGGTAGAGCTCCAGTGACGGAGCTCGCGGGCGTAGGCACCACCGCATTACCTAATATACTTGCCGTTAAATGGTAGTGTTCAGCACTATCGTGTTCCGGTCAGGTGGTAATGTACGGCTCTGTAATTTCCGGCACAGAGGCATAACACCTAATACCTCAGGAGTGGCAGCGCATTTACATTTTGACCTCTGGTCATTGTGTGGGTGTCTATAGGCTGCAGTCATCACTTAACATCAATGTGAACTGCACGCTTGTTTGCCACTTTTATAACATTAAAAAAAAAAAAAAAAAAGTCTACCCGAAACCATGATATACGAGTACGTAACTATACAGTTACGCTAATGAATATACGCCACATATTTCTTTAAAATATATTATAGTTCAATGAATGAACTCTAAACCCAAGAACACACTGGATTAAAATCAATCAAGTTTTTCTTTCGATTGTTTTCTTTAATATCTTCAAATTAATAGTATTTACATACCTGTATTAATGGAAAATAGTTCCACAGCAGGGATGAGCTGTTGTTTCAACCGCGAAAACTCCTCCAGCACCACTTTGGAAGTCGGCGACTCTCCTCGGTAGTGCGCGATAGACATACGCGCCTCCTGAACATTCACATTGAAGAAATAGGTACCTACCTATCCAATTTTAATTTTTAAGTACCTTGTACTAATGGTTGAGTTTCTGTAACGCTCGCGGGCGCAGGCATGACCGCATTGCCTAACCTATTTGCCCCCAAATGGTAGATAATGTTCAGCATTAAATTATCGTGTTCTGGTTATGGGGGTTAAGTATTACCCCATAATAACAATTGTCACGGGGTAAAATAACTTAGTCCCAAGCCTCATATCGGACGAAAACTTTTCTGTATTGTGTAATCTGGTCTTTGTGAAAATGTTTATAGCCTGCAGTCTTCACTTACCATTACAGAAAAGAAAAATGAAAGCGCACACCATAAAAATCGCACGCAAGGCATGATTGTGAGTGTCCCCCCCTCCCCACCCTTTATTGGGGAATTTTACAAAAAGTTTTGAAGCGAACAAACCATTACACGACGTCTACTATACTTGCCACAAACCTCTTCTCGTTTCTGACGCATCAGGTACACGGGGCTCTCAGTGACGGTCATGATTAGCGCCATGGTAGCTAGACTGCAGATGAGATTGGCCCAGATGATGTACCGGTACGTGAGGAACCAGCCCAGGAGGTAGGACACCAGCACTCCCATGCAATACATCATCATGGGAACTGGAGAAGAAAAATTACACTCTCTAAATTTCAATTCATGACGACCCGGTTAGTCCAGCGGTGTGAGACGACTGTTTGATGCGAAGGGTCGCGGGTTCGATCCCCGGACCGGGACAAATATTTGTATGGCCTACAGATATTTGTTTCGGGTCTGGGTGTTTGTGTATGTGTTGTATGTGTACAACGGCACCCACGACACAGGTTTATTTATACCTAGTGTGGGGCTATGAGTGTAAGCGTATTTTTTTTTAAAGGTTATTGAGAAGTATTTGATCCTAGACTTTGGTTCTTGTTTTAGTTATCAATTTTAACTTTTCATATCATCTCCGAAAGCAAGACTTGAGATGAAAATCCAATTGTTCAAAACACCGTAGAGAATTTTGGAAACAGAAGAGCTGGCATTCTCTACATATGGCCAGAGAATATGTAATAATACTACGTATAGAATGGACACTTCGACGTCCCGCCCGATTTCCCCGCCTCACCCAACCTCCTCTCCTCTTACGGGCTACGGTTGATATTTTCTACGTGCTACGCACACAGATGCACGTGTAAATACACGTCACAGATTGATGTCTGCGTAATAGAGACCAAATTAAGCGTTTGTATGGAATTTTGTGATATGCCGCCATAATATTTACGAGTATATCGAAAGATACCTATGAACTAGCAAAAACGAATACAGGTTTGCTAGTTCGCGTTGTAATAAAAGGACTGAATGCAGCTTGTAAAGTTATTGCAAAGTAAAATTAACACTTTACGAAGCTCCTTGATCACATTTTCAGACTAGACCTTAGGACTAAGCAATCTTTAATTTGAACAATATACCACCACATTTACCACTGCATGGATATATCTTGTCGCACCGCAAATTAACTTACAAGATCCGCATTGACTGCTAAACATGCAACAACATCTTGCAAATATTCTTTCTACGTGCCATTTTGGTAGCGTGATGGAACACCCGGGCATAGGCACCACCGCATTACCTTATCTACTTGCCGTTAAATACTTAATAATGTTCCAGCCCTATCGTGTTCCGGTCAATTGGTAATGCGCCCTGTAATTTCCGACACAGAGGCATTACACTTTGGAGCCTAGAAGTGACAACAAATCTACATTCAAATCTCTGGTTACATGTAGAAGTTTAAAGGCTATGGTATTACGTACCATCAATGTAAGCTGTATGCTTGCTTCATGATAGTAAAAAGATGGTCACTCCAGTCGGAAGACGTCCTCTGCTGGATAAAGCCTTCCCCAAAGACAGCATTGTGCGTCATTACGGGAGAATTTGCCATAATCGCCACGCTTGGCAGGCGGATTGGCGATCGCAGTGGCGGTAGTTTTATCGCCGAAATCTGCTACCAGTTCTGCGTTGTTATTTTTACTACTTGAAAACCTTCCGCTTTTATATATCATAGATACTCACCACAAAAGGAAGCGTCAAAATCATTGGAATGGTTTGACTGCCATTGTTCGATTGACTGACTGCAATGGTGGAAGAATTCTCCTCCAGTAGAAGACAATTCTTCCGCTAGTGGGCGGTGAGGTCGTCACGCCCCGACGTCCACAAAAAAAGATGGTTAAAAAGCTTAAATCCACTCACATGAAGCTAATGTCCCTCTTATTGATTCATCAGCAACCTCCGATACAAATATAGGGGCATAAACCAAAAACCCTCCTGCTGCAGTCCCTCCCAAGAACCTCGCAGTCAGAATCACAATGGATGATGATGTCAGGTCTATCATTAACCAGGAGGCCTGAAATTAAAGATTTTACTGAATTACTTATATTCTCCAAGAATTCATGATTCGTCATAATGATAAATGTGATGAAGAGACAATCATGACCAACAATGAATTGATATTGTCAGCATTACATTAGTGTACGTCCCTGTTATTTCTGGTGTAGAGGTGTAATAACTTAAACCTCATTATTGCCAACGCATCTTCATTGAAATGACTGGTATTTATGTAGATATTTATAAGCTTCTCTATCCACGTACCATCAAGGTGAACTTACCAGCAAAAGGCATGTGATGTCAGAAGAATGGTCTCCCGCAAGGAAGTATCCTGGCTCCAGCGCTTTTTAATATGTACAAGGGACCAGCCCATTTTACTGATACAATATCATGTCATTAGGTATAGAGATAATCTCACGGAACACCACGAGATTTTTATCGTATTTTACATTATTAATAATAATGTTATTATTAAAAGATTACTTACTTACTTCTTGACTATCAAACTCCAAGCAAAATTTGAAACTCCTTGCAAACCTTTCGCTTTTATATTTATCTTAGAAATACTCACCACAAACGGCAGCGTCAAAATCATTCCACCCTTATGTCGACCAAATGTATTGATGACCCAGCCAGTCGTGATGGTGCCGAACATGGCTCCCAAAGACGGTAGACTGCCCAGCAAAGATCCCTCGATCTCGGTCATAGGAGCTGACAGTAATGTGTTGTTCTGGGCTGTATACAGCCCCAGGGTGTACGATGGCCATACGTATAGCACTCCAGTGACAAGAGTCCCAAAGGAACCTGCAACAGATAGTTATATTATTGACGACCCGGTTAGTCCCGTTTGATGACCGTTTCATTTGAAGGGTCGCGGGTTCGATCCCCGCACATATATTTGTATGGCCTACAGACATTTGTATGGCCTACAGACATAGAGCAACACGGGCTACCAGCCACGGCGGACTGGAGGGGAGTAGCCACAGCGTTTATTACCGATGCAAAACAGTCTGTCATTTTTTGCGGGGGGAAATGCGTGCGACACACACGCACACTACAAAAATCGTCTATTACTAAAGAGAATGGCATGGCATGGCAATGGCATATTCTCCCACAGAGAAAAATGAAAAGTCAAAATTTTTCTCTATGGGAGAATATGCCATAATCGCCACGCTTGGCAGGCGAATTGGCGATCGCAGTGACGGTAGTTAAATCGCGGGACGCTGCTGCCCATCCCTCGTTGTTATATTTACTACCTCCCATAGAATAAATACCTCTATGCTACCGCCCTATTGGAATGGTTTGACCGCCATTGTTCGGTGAACTGACTGCACTTGCGGAACAATTATCTTCCAGTGGAAGAAAATTCTTCCGCTAATAGGCGGTGGGGTCGTCAGGTCCCAACCCCAGTATTTTTTTATGTTATGGATGTGGCAAACAAGCATACACACATTGATGTTAAGTGATGACTGCAGCCTATAGACACGCACAAAAAGACCAAGGTCAAAATGCAGATGCGTTACCACTCCTGAGGCCTAAGGTGTTATGCCTCTGTGCCGGAAATTACAGGGCCGTACATTACCACCTGACCGGAACACGATAGTGCTGAACACTACTATTTAGTGGCAAGCATATTAGGTAATGCGGTGGTGCCTACGCCTGCGAGCCCACCACCAGTAAAAAGTATGCCCCAAGCATAGCAGTAGTGGGGTGCTACCACGAGACTACTGAATCAGTTATTGTTTTTTGTATAGTGCTTAAATATACTTATCATAAACAATGCAAGCAATTAATCTGCTCATAGAAACAATAGAATTTTTGTTACTGTTGTTTATACGTCTGCAAATAACAAATTACTACTATATTCACAAAGTCCTACGTTATCAAAGCCGTATGATAAAATATCACATGTGACTTATGATATTTGCATTGTAAGACAATCAAACATGTTGACGAAATGCTCATTTGACTCCTGTTATCATAGACAAATATTAAGTATAGAATTATGGATGCATTAGCTTCTGCCAATGATGATTTTGTCGCTAAAAAAGTAACGACCAGTCCCTGGAAAGGTTTTTAGAAAAATGTTATTATTTTTTTTTTTTTTATTATGGCATCGTTATTACACATATTGCCAGTGTCAAGTAAAACGATATTTCGTATTTATTTAAGCAGCGTAAAAGTAAGTTTATTATAGTCATCAAATATAATATGTAAGTATCAAGTATATAAGTTATCAAGTATAATATGTCAGTTAGTGAGTTACAATCAAGTTATTCGAGTAAAGCGATGGCTACTTTACCAGAACATTTACAATGAAGTTTTGGAGGCAACCTGAAAGGTCGTGTTTTCGCACTGTTATTCTATTTCACTATACACGGGCACTGTAATAAACCTGTATCAAACAAAATGCCACCAACTTTATTCAATATAACTTAAAAATACACCAAGAAAATGAAATAAAATAAGAGCACCATACGCCTCTTTCAAGGTTCCCGCCAAAAAAACTCAATGTTATTATTATGGCATAGCTGTTAAGTATATTATCAGTGTCAAGTAAAACGATTTTTTTTATGCTATGAAAGTGACGGAGTTACGGAGCTCGCAGGTGTAGGCACCACCGCATTACCTAATCTACTTGCCGCTAAATGGTAGTGTTCAGCACTGTCGTGTTCCGGTCAGGTGGTAATGTACGGCCCTGTTATTTCCGGTACAGAGGTATAACACCTTAGGCCTCAGGAGTGGTAACACATCTGCATTTTGACCTTGGTCTTCGTGTGGGTGTCTATAGGCTGCAGTCATCACTTAACATCAATGTGAACTGCATGTTTGTTTGCCACTTCCATTAAATAAAATAGATGTTCAAACCGTAGATATATTATCTACTTCGGTTCAAACACACAAGTATCTAAATAAAACATAAATATCATCCATCATTCACCAAATAAAAATCCAAGCCGGTGTGGTGATCCTATTAGCATTTATCAGCCACGTTCTAATCGCTCGCGTTCAGCTCAGAGGCTCAGATGTGCTAAAATTGCTAATGGACTATTTGACAACATTTCAAAATAAGACCTACTTGTATTTTATTTGGGTGAGTATAAAATTATTCAGTCGACACTATAGTCTGGAGAAATGGGTGGAAACATTCCTCCGACGAAGAGAGAGGATTCTCCGATCAAGTTATTACTGGTGACAGAGCTCCAATGCCAGAGCTCGCGGTTATAGGTACCACCGCATTACTTACTGCCTCAGTAGCGTAGTGGTAGCAGGCCACTACTATTACGCTGGAGGTCCTGGGTTCGATTTCCGGGTCGGGGGATATTAGAGATAACGGTCTAAAATCCTTTATCTCTGCTTGTATTGGGATTTTTCCATTTTCTGGAAGTTTCCCAGTACCCCGGCGTTTGGTAATGTGCCCGGAGATGGCAACAGGTTCGCCACCTGTTACATGGGCCAAAACGTAACCGGCGAGTCGTGGGTGTTTGCATGTATGATTAAATGCATGCATTTACCTCTGCCTACCCCTTCGGGGATTACAGGCGTGAAGTTACGTTACGTTACGTTACCGCATTACTTAATATACCTACTTGCCGCTAAATAAAAAATCATCTATACAAATAAATAAAATTGCAGTGTCTGCTTGTAATATAAAAATTACCGCTTTTTACTAAATGCATATGTACGAGTGTATACACGGTACATATGCCAAAACAACATTTTTTCGCGAGCCACGGAAGCGGTTTCATACATTTTCATACCGCAATTATAGTCGCGCGGCCGCGATCGATCGCGACCCACGGAATTGCAGCTTTAGGATCCTTCCTTAGCTCTATGTGCAATATTTATTAAGCCTTCGGCTTATATCGGGTCTGTAGAGCGTCATCGCTTTCGCACCGTACATATTTGATGTTTGTCGAACATTTTGATCAAGTTTTGACCAATACTGGACTGTCAGTGCTTATTTAGGCAGTGTGCAACGGAGATAACACTCTACAAATTCGAAAAGAGCCGATCGTCTCTTTCGTAGGCTCGTTGTGCAATATTAATTTGTTGAGTACTATTTTATTTTTAAAGAAAAATGGAAAGAAAAATTTGACTTCAGGCGAGGCTCGAACTCGCGACCTACTGGGAATCTAGTCCAGCCGCTCTTCCAATTGAGCTACTGAAGCCCTGCCCGATTTGTCAAATCTTTCCTTCACATCTATTGCATTGCTTTATGGTAGCAGCAGCGCAATCTATTACCAACTATGCTAGTTAGGCAACCGATATAATAGACTTTTCAGTTTATTGAATATCGTAAAGAAGTCGCTCTTACCCTTAGTAATTGTTTTATATTATTTAAATAAAAAAATTAAATAATATAATTTAAATAAAAAATAATATAAATGGCGGCTGGACTAGATTTCCAGTAGGTCGCGAGTTCGAGCCTCGCCTGAAGTCAAATTTTTCTTTCCATTTTTCTTTAAAAATAAAATATATTTCACAAGCATGTGTTAATGCGAAATAATATAAAACAATTGTTGAGTAGAGTACTTACATTGAAAGTTTGAGGTTAACTATTTTGACAATTGAGTCGAACCACTTTAATTAAGAGTTTTTTTAATGTAATGGAAGAGGCAAACAAGCATGGAGTTCACATTGATGTTAAGTGATGACTGCAGCCTATAGACACCCACACAAAGACCGAGGTCAAAATGCAGATGCGTTACCACTCCTGAGGCCTAAGGTGTCATGCCTCTGTGCCGGAAATTACAAGGCCGTACAGTCTGCTTTCCCCTTCGGGAAATATAGGCTTACTTCAAGCCTGTAACTTGGATAGCTGGTTGGTTTTATACTGTAGGATCTGAACAGGCTGGAAGTTACACAAGCCTGCCCAAGAACTAAAACCAAAACCGGTTCTGAAGCTTGGGAAAACCTAGCTAAACGAGATAAGCTGATTAAAATCTAGATCAAAGAGGTGTTTTTTTATTTTAAAGAAAATGGAAAGAAAAATTTGCCTTCAGGCGAGACTTGAACTCCAAGATTCCCAGTAGGCCGCGAGTTCGAGTCTCGCCTGAAGTCAAATTTTTCTTTCCGTTTTTCTTTAAAATAAAATATATTTGACAAGCATGTGTTAATGCGAAATAATATAAAACAATCAAAGAGGTGTTGTTTAATTTGTGTAATAAAACGTAACCATCAAATTATTATCGAGATAAAAGAAGATTTATTTCATCGTCTTACTTTCTTACTAATAGCAGTTTCAGTGGTTTTAAACTTTCACGGTCTGTATTCATATTTTTATATTGTAAACGCAATATGTATCGGCCGTGGTCACGAGTAGACTTATATCTACTGGTGGTAGAGCTCCAGTGACGGAGCTCGCGGGCGTAGGCACCACCGCCTTACCTAATATACTTGCCTCTAAATGGTAGTGTTCAGCACTATCGTGTTCCGGTCAGGTGGTAATGTACGGCCCTGTAATTTCCAGCACAGAGTCATAACACCTTCAGCCTCAGAAGTGGTAGCGCATCTGCATTTTGACCTTGGTCTTTGTGTGGGTGTCTATAGGCTGCAGTCATCACTTAAGATCAATGTGAACTGCATGCTTGTTTGCCACAGCCATTACATTAAAAAAAAAAAAAAACTCTACGTTTCGGCCGTTGCATTACGGCCGAAACGTCGAGTGTCGAGGTAAATACTTCGATTAAAATAGTACGCGATTAAGTCCCGTTTACAATATAAAAAAACAGTTTCAGTGGAACTGGAAGTTTCCCAGTACCTCGCAGTTTGGTAATGTGCCCGAAGATGACAACAGGCTCACAACCTGTCACATGGGTCAAAAACGTAACCGGCAAATTGTGTATGTTTGATGTATGCTTGAATGCATACATTTACCTTTGACTACCCCTCAGGGATTACAGGCATAAAATTACGTTTTTTAATAAATATTAAAAAATACATTTAATTAATTAACCGCTGACACCAAAATAAGAATCTAAAGATTATTGAATAAAAAAACAAACTAATTCAAATCTAATTTACTGGTGGTAGAGCACCAGTGACGGAGCTCGCGGGCGTAGGCACCACCGCATTACCTAATATACTTGCCGCTAAATGGTAGTGTTCAGCACTATCGTGTTCCGGTCAGGTGGTAATAAACGGCTCTGTAATTTCCGCCACAGAGGCATAATACCTTAGGCCTCAGGAGTGGTAACGCATCTGCATTTTGACCTCGGTCTTTGTGTGGATGTCTATAGGGTGCAGTCATCACTTAACATCAATGTGAACTGCATGCTTGTTTATCACTTCGATTATACATAAAAAATATATATAAACATAGGTAGGTATGTACATACACTACTTAAAGATTAAAACAAAAAAAGACGATTGAAAAAAAGTTAAAAACATCCATAAATTTAAAATTAATACTCACAAGCCAGCGTTGTATGGAACTGATGAAGCTTCCCCATTTTACTGGTAAAACACTATTGTGTACACACAATAAAACTCTACAACACTGAACACTACACACCATACATAAAATTGTGTACAAAGTGATCACATCTCATGATTTGAACACTTTATACAACTTTAGGAACAAATTACATAAAGGTATTAACACACTGCAAATTCAAATATTATACTAGAGAGATAGCGTTTCAACGAACTCCTTATCAGAAATATCTTCAATGTTGCGAATGTAAGATGAAAAAGTTTTACAAAAAAAAACTTTCGTAAAACTAAAAATTTGAAAATTTCATCCAAATGTTATTTAAATATTCACAGTTTAATTCAAAAATATTACCATTGCTCGCCTTGAAAAAATTAAAATTTGTATTTTGTACGTGTGTATGGTAGTAGTATGGCAGAGTGTGTGGAGCGCCAGATATCTCGGTCCTGACACACCTCCTGTGCTTCTTTTACATTCATCAAATATGCTGCTGATTATACCAAACTATGTCACGGACTCGATGGGAACGCAATTATTATATTTTTATACGTCGTGGACCCGTTGGATATAATACATTTATTCAGTTCACGATTTAGATTTGTGGACCTCTGGGAACAAAAATAACTTAACCATTACCTCCGAAACTATTATGCTTGAAATTGTAAAAAAAAAATGGTTAGATATTCAGTATACATTGATAAGAATGGAATATATTGAATATCATTCCGTTTTTTTTTACAGATAAACTTTTCAGAAGTTTTTGGTATTGATGGTGACATAGGAAATCTCTCATTTATACCGACGTGCGAGTCTGTCTCACACTTAGCTGGTCCAGTTAATCCCCAAAATATTTAATTTATAGAAATGATATAGTTAATTAGTTACCCCCTTATTCATAAGCGTATTTTATTTATTTATTTAACTTCAATGCACACGAATAATAGGCACATAAGGCGGACTTAATGCAACCAGGGCATCATCAAACCAGTCAACCTTCGGGTTGTAATGAAAAAGGAAGAATAGGTGCTGAGAGGTTACAATATATCCATATTAAGTACGTAGAGAATAAATACATAATATAAATAATAAAATAAATGAATAGAAAATAAACTGAATTCATAGATATGTAATATATAAGTATGTATATAACTATAAGAATATATATACATATATATAAAAATATAAAAATTTATAAATATAAAAAATACATAGATATATACGATGTACAAGTCATAGATTAAATAGTTTGTTACTTTTAAATTACCAACAAACATTAACTAGCAGATTTTAAAAAGAAGTCGCGAAGCTTACGTTTGAATGTAAATTTACTCGGAGCTTTTTTAATGTCAATAGGCAGCGTGTTCCAGAGTTTGATCGCGGTGATAGCGAAGGAATTGGACATTTTAGCTAAAGTGTTGCTAATCTCTCCTTTGTCTTTTTCTATCCTGCACATTTGACAATGCAACTGAGAAAGACAAAGCATTCTATAGCTAAAAGGTATCTAATGTTCGTTTAATAATAAAGGGGTATGTCTTTAATTTTAGAATTAAAAAATAGTGTTTGTCTATCGTGACTGTACCTACTCGAGATAAATCTTTAAAAACAGTGTTAGAACGAGATATCACCGCTCAAATCTGCAGATGTAAGATTTTTATGAAACTTGTTTTTTATGGTAGTAGAATAGATTAAAGTATATTCCGGTAATTCAGTTTTCTTGGTTTTCTTGCTGATCATTCGAAATAATATGTCGCAAGTAATCGAACATAAAATGTGTCAGTCGCATGTTGTGTTTTACTTTGAGCTGCCAACCATTTATTTTTCGAATCATTATGTCATTTTCTTTCACTTCGTTCGCTTAAAAATATATACCCACAATTTATCAATAAAACCGATTATTTAAACAGCAATTTATTTTTCAGGCAACCATACTGTAACTCCACTACCACGTAGGTATCACTTGTCAAAACAGAGTTTCATTTGAAAATCAGATACCTGCTGATTAAAGCGGCGTGATCTTGGACTACGTCACTTTGTGCAAATTTCGGTGGCATATCTTAGTTTTCCATTTATCACATATTCTGATATAGCATGCTTGATTAAATTCCCTGTCATGAAAATGAACTCTGTACTCTGTTTTATGCTTAATTGAATATTCAGTCGTCACATTATATCTGACGCTCCACTCTCTGCCTATCCTGTAAGGGACTTGGCGTGAAGATTTAGACACAGGACCGACGACATACGCGTACACCTCTTCTCCAGCCGTCTCCGCACCGCAGTAGCGAGTGGCAGGCAGACTATATATACATATATATATTTATTTAAAAACATACAATAATTAGGTGAATACAATAACAGTAAGACGCAACATAAACTCGTTCGAGTTTTACCGCACGTCAGTGTCATCAACATGTTATTTATAAGATTATTTACCTACCCACAAAATCATATTAATTTAGACTAGGCGTGTGTATTACAATCATGTAGGTAAGTAGGTAATATTATGGCGAGCGCGAGCACTCCGTCGAACCTGAGCGCTGCACCGACCCACCTGACTTGTGTCAGGTGTATAAAGGACGTATTCAGTGTACGATAGCAAGGGTCAGGGTAATGTAATAACATTTAGGGAGTAAGGGCCCTAATTAGGGCGACCGGAGAGGCCCGTGTATTTGTACTGTGATTGAGTTAGGGCGCTGTCGACCGGATAATGTAATAAGCGGCAACCCGACGCGAGGCCACGCCCACCCTTTCTGCCGGACTCTGAATACCGTGTGGTGCAATAGCCTAAAAACTCCCTCGCTGGGTTCCTTTTCGCTATCACCGGTCATAGAGCTCCTTGCCGCGACTATTGTAATGCCTACATTAATCTTACAAATAGTTTTGTAATATTTTCAAATTTTTATAATCGTATAGCGTATACAAAGAAGTCATAGTAAATTGAAAATAATTATACATTTATACATTTAAATCCAGAACGCTCAATCAGTCAATGGCTTCAGGCTTTAAAACATAAAAATTTGTTACATCACCATCGGATAAAAACATTAAATATTCATTTCAAAAAAAGAGATAATATTACGCATCGTTCCATTTATCGGAAATGGAATAGGTTGATAAGTAGATGACCTGATGTGATCATATTGACAAGATTATTCAAGTAAAGAACTGCTGGTTTTGTCAGGGTCTAATATTGATGGCCCATTTTGATTGTCGATGTATGAATACGATTAAACGTTTTTTTTCTTGCTCTTTTTGACGTGACAACGTCTTAAATTAGGTTGCAGCTCGGAGCCACTCATGAAAAAGTGTAACACCCGGTAACGTAACGATGAGTCACCGAACGAGAGAGAGGCCTGCCGGACCGGCGAATGCCTTTCTACCGAGAAAAAGACGTTGTCACGTAAAATCTTCGCCCGTAAAACCGACTTTACAGGCAACCAGTTTTCTTCTTTATATTTTTCAATTTTTTATTGCATTGCTGCCGTGGCTCGGGATCTCAAATCTTCTTCTTCTTTGTCGTGTCCTCATGACTGAGGGTCGTGACCACCAAAAGCAGCATCTCGGGTCAGTGCTCTCCAAGCTTCTCTATTTTGGGCCATGTGGATTGCTGCAAGCAGCAGCCGTTGCTTTTAAGGGACTCTAGAATGGCATCTATCTATTGAGTGGACTTTCTGCCTCTACACCTTCTTCCTTCAACATGGCCTGTTAGGATTAGCTTTTCCAGGTTCCCAGCATCACGTAGGGAGACGTGAAGTCAAATTTTTCTTTCCGATTCTTCTTTAATTTCTAAAGTTCACTCGCATATGTTATGGCGAAAAATAATTAAATAGTACAATTATTTACATAAATAATACAATTCTTACACCAAATTTGGAAAAAATGTGTCTTTAGTCGATACTGAATGGCACCGAGAACATATCTTACGTGCTCTTTCATATTAAAATAACAATCTCACTCAATCAGCCCGCAGAATTACCTTGGATTTAAAAAAAAAGTAAGTAGACTTGAAGTGCGCATGGCCCCGCGGCTGGTGTAGATCGTAAGCGATCTACTCGGTTAAGCATTACGGGCTCGGTCGGGTGTGATGGGTGACCGCTAGTGGCAAATTAAAATGCGCGTTTCCGTGCTTCGGAGGGCACGTTAAGCCGTCGGTCCCGGTTGCTATCGATAGATAACAGTCGTTAAACCTTCTCGGTAGCCTTATGGGTGGTTTGAAAACATCCGACAGGGGGTTGGCCACTACCCCGTATAGCCACCAATCCGCATTGGAGCAGCGTGGTGGATTAGGGGCCGTTCAAGTATTACGTAAGCAGATTTATTACAATTCTTTACCCCCCCATCCCCCTTGTCAGCAAAAGTAAGCAAAGCTCTTACTCCCTCCCCCCATGCTTACGTAAACATTTTTCAATTAATGTATTGTTTTTTTTATCGTTTTATTTTTTTTAATATGATTTTATAAGTGATTTTTTGAGTATTTTTTACGTAACCCCCAGCGCGCGGTATTTCCTCTACTCGGTTCTAAAGCGAGTGCCTAAACGTATGCATTATTTGCGGGAATCCCCGAAAAAGCGTTTCGTTTTCAAGCAATGACAATGTGAGGGTTGCCATTCGTGTAAAAAGTAAATAACTACCGATGACGTAATCATCATCTAGACTCCCCTACCCCCCATGTCATCCAAAATAAGCAGAGCTAAGACCCCCCCGCCCCCTCATTGTGCTTACGTAATACTTGAACGGCCCCTTACCGATTTGGCTAATTTTGATTTTGAATGATTTTTGGAAGTCCAGGAAAGGTTTAAAAAAAGGTAAGAAAATATGAAGAAATTGAAGGAAAATAGTAAAACCACAATTTCATTTTTCCATACAAACAATCCGTCGGGTATCTATCAAATCTTTACGAAGTTTGCCGGGTGAGCTAGTTTGATACATTTTACAATCTACGATTGCATTTTACAATCAACGATTAGCATATTATTACGTCCACAATACAAGTCCCCATGGCATCGAAGCGAACGATTCTTTTACATTGTATTTACCTACCTGTGTTACTACGATTCCCAAAGGCACAACAAACTTATGGTATAAAATGCCTTTATTATTATATTATTCTACTATGATTCCCAAAGGTAAAACAAAGTAATGATATAAATTCTCTCGTATAGAACTCATCCTTTTAACATTGCAAAAACTGTAGGGACAAACACCCGTAGTTACAGAGTTAGAGATGTAATGAAAAAAAATATATTTTCTATGGTTGTTCGAAATTTTAGAGTAAAATAGGTGACAATTCATCCGCAAATGTATCTTATCCGCGGATGAATTGTCACCTAAGCCGTAAAATACATATGGTCGACTCTCTTACTCGCAAACTTGTAAAGCGAACTTAAGTGTGATAGTTTTCCCTTTATTTGTTTATATTAGGTTGGGGAAAAAGTTTCTTCGCATTTTTTAAGATAATTCAAAACATTTTTTAACATAGTTTATTTAAATTTAACTAAAGTATGTATGTACCATTCTGTTCCATAACCTTTTGCCATCTTGTAGGTAGGGACATGATCCCATTGCGTCCCATGGCGAAACTATAAGGGTTTCTTGTTTACTACACAACCCTAAAAATTGTGTGATTTGTATAGCGCCAATCAAAACAGCCAATTTTTTATGCAAAAAAAACGTTTACATGGCCCTTCATGTTTGTTTCGGTGCTTTGGTATCTATACATTCATACAAATAAATATAATTGGACTGTCTGTGTTTGTACTCGTAAAATAAAAATAACCGCTTCTTACTAAATGCACACGTCATGTAGCTTAACTATGTACCCATACACGGTACAAATACAAAAACATTTTTTTTTATTATTATCTATCTGTTTGTTTGTTCCGTTAATCTCGGGGACGGCAGTACCGATTCTGACGACACTTTTACTGGCAGAAACCTCATGTAATAAGGAATGACTTAGGCTACTACACGTGCGAGTGAACATCGGAAATTAAAGAAAAATATGGAAAGAACAATTTGACTTCGGGCAGGCATCGAACCTGCGACTTCAGGATAACCAGTCCAGTCGCCCCACCACTAAGCCACCGAAGTCCTTTACCTTAAGCTACTTTTATTTATACTAGCTGTAGCTGTACTAAACAATTATTTTGTTTTAAATTCTACACGGACGAAGTCGCGGGCACAGTTAGTATTATTATTATAATATAATGCTGACTTGTATAATCTTTGTTCTTTGGGAAAGTTAATAACCAACAAAACCCAACAGTAGCCTTTATTTATACATATCAAAGTCATTGCAAACCGAAACCATACATAGATATGACTGACAACAGATAACTGTTTAAATATTCCCTGTTAACATTGCGTTATCATGTAAAGTCTAATGCTTAGTTAAATTAGTTTCGTACTTGAGGGAAAAATGAATCTTCCTAAACTATTTTTTCTTAGTTCTTGTCAGTTAATGTACATTATCTTATGTCGTTTTTATAGTAGTAACACACGTCCGGTTTTGGTATAGAATCTGCTGTCCGCCTCGAACCCAATCTGGCCGGGTGTAGAGGAGTTCGGCGGACATAATTACTCGTATTATTAATCAAGTGCGATGCAGTCCGCTCGCACGTATTTGGTCGGCGAATTCGGTCCGCCGTACAGAATCCGGACGTGTGTTACCTACTACGTTGATCCGATAGGTAAATATATGAAAAAATAAAAAAGTCTGGTATGTTCTTAGGTTTTCGCGAGCTACACTCATTGAAATAAAACAAGATAAACCTAAGTTATATGTTAAGTAACTTCACGCCAGGTCCGTAACGGGGTAGGTAGAGAGTGTAGAGCGACAGATATCACGGTCCTGACAAACCTATCGTGCCTCGTCTACCTTCATCATTCTCTTCATACATGCACGCCGATTCCTACGACTTTTGACCCCACCATCAGACAGTACTTGACCTATTAGGTCATGATAGGTCAGTCTTGGTCTTCCTGGGCCTCTGCAACCATCAAAATTGCATTGTATATCTGCTTAGTCATTCGCTCATTGGACATTCTTTCTAAAGTGAAATGATAATACTTTATTAATTGTCTTCTCTATCTTATTAATAAAGGTTAATCACAATTTGCATGACCTTGTGATCTAAGAGACGGAGGATCATTACGGAGGGCCTCTGGATATCGGGAGAACATGCGTGGTAACTCATATCGGCAAGTCTCAATGCGCGATGGATACGGGAGCAGCGGTGGCGGTGGACAGCGCGCCGGTTGGCGAGCAGGCGGCGCGGGCGGCGGCGTCAGTCACTCAACGAGACCAGTGATAGCGACCACGGCCACGAGATACCTACCGTGCGATCGCTGTGGAGTTACGCATAGAAAGTTTCAATGTCCTGCATTTGGAAAACGATGTCTACGGTGCTCAAAAATGAACCATTTTGCCAAGAAATGTCTGTACAACGTCGAAAGCTTAGATGAACAGGTACTATTTAACATTCGTAGTATTAATGATTGGGATCTTAACTTGTTAATTAATGAACAAATCATAAGTTTTAAATTAGACACTGGGGCTGATGTAAATGTGTTGCCGTGAAATATTTATTGAAATTAGGATTAACTGAAAATGACTTGTTAAAAACGGATAAAAAACTAAAGGACTCGCCCCATAGACTTGATGTGCCTTGCTATGGTTTTGACTGTACTGATTTAGATGTAAACCCAACACAGAGTATAGAGAATAATGTATCTGATATTATACCAAAAGATGCATATGTAACTCGCTATGGCAGAATTGTGAGGCCCCCCGATAGATGGGGCTTTAATTAATTAAATAATAATGAGCTTATGTAAAATAAAATAGTAAATAGTGAGCGATAAATTAGTATTTGTATCATGTGTTTCAATTAACTTGAAATTAATAAAAATATATTACTTTATTACTATGTATGTTATGTCATTTATAATATAAAATAAAAAACGTAACTTCACGCCTTTAATCCCCGAAGGGGTAGGCAGAGGCAAATGCATGCATTCAATCATACATGCAAACACCCACGACTCGCCGGTTACGTTTTGGCCCATGTAACAGGTGGCGAACCTGTTGCCATCTCCGGGCACATTACCAAACTCCGGGGTACTGGGAAACTTCCAGAAAATGGAAAAATCCCAATAGAAGCAGAGATAAAGGATTTTAAACCGTTATCTCTAATATCCCCCGACCCGGGAATCGAACCCAGGACCTCCAGCGCAATAGTAGTGGCCTGCTACCACTACGCTACTGAGGCAGTTAATATAAAATAGTAATGTAAAAATCAAGAACTATATTATGGAAATGTATATGTAATGTTGTTGTTAATTAAATAATATGCGGAATCAATAAATAAACAGGTATGTTTATTAAACAATTTTTTTTTAATAATAATGTTTTTTTATTATAATATCTAATATGGTCATGTTTCTATAAATCGAAACTGTATCGAATTAACTTTCATTGGTAGTTATATATCGAATCGTTTGCATATTTAGAATAATATAACTACAAATTGTGATACCTGTTAATTAAATAATAATGATAGATATTATAATAAAACTTTAAGCATGACAGAGTATTTATTTTGTCTAATATTGTCTTTGTATACCTAATTGTTGAAATAGATTCAGACTTTAATACCTACTTACCAACTTGTTTAAGATAATGGTAGATCTTACCTTAAAGTATTTATACCTACATGTGTGAAGTTAGATATTTTTTAACTTTAACTTTGCTTTTATTGTGTAAAAAACTTGTCAGATATCGTTATATTCCTATAATAAGTTTAAGGTGTATGTGCAAACTTAAAATTGTTGAATTAAATACCTATCAATATTTGAGTTGATCAATATTACTCATTATTGTATTAAATATCTATTCGTTTTACTTTATAATTTTTTACATGATGTTTTTTTTTTTTTACTATAGGGAGGATGATGTCATGTTATGTATTTGATTTTTTTTTTATTTTAAGGAGGATGATGTCATATTGTGTATGTAGTAACAAGTAACACTTTTATAGGATACCCTCATATGATTTAATATTATTATGAAGTGATATAAAATGCTTGACACTAATGAAATAAAGTCTAAATCAGAACACCGTTGTATTATTATCTCATGAACATTACAACGAGTGGCTGAGATAAGTGAAACTTAGCTCTTTCGTAGACGCCTCGACTTGCTCGCGCATTACGTCTGCCACCCGAGACACACGCGACGCTGTAAAACATTTTTTAATAAAAGATTTGGTGTGTTACTTTTAACTTGTTGTTATTTTTAAAGAAAAGCTTTATCTTTGGCTGGGTTACACCAAGATATTTGTTTAAGTTAAAGCTGTTGTTTTCACTGGTGGTAGAGCTCCAGTGACGGAGCTCGCGGGCGTAGGCACTACCGCATTACCTAATATAGTTGCCGCTAAATGGTAGTGTTCGGCACTATCGCGTTCCGGTCAGGTGGTCATGTACGGCCCTGTAATTTCCGGCACAGAGACATAACACCTTAGGCCTCAGGAGTGGCAACGCATCTGCATTTTGACCTTGGTCTTTGTGTGGGTGTCTATAGGCTGCAGTCATCACTTAACATCAATGTGAACTGCATGCTTGTTTGCCACTTCCATAACATAAAAAAAAAAAAAAATATTTCACATCCTTCTCTAACTTGAACAGATTTCTTTAAGTTAGAGAAGGATATAAAATACAACAATAACTTTAACTTAAAAAAATATCTGCAACCCAGGCTTAATGTTTTTCTAGGTGACTGTTAATGGAATTATTACACGGCACGGTATTCATACGATAGCAAGGGTCAGGGTAGTGTAATAACATTCAGCCTAACGCCTAACTAAACAAATATGAACAGTATGGAAACTATGTACAAAACGTTCAAAACGGAACTCTCGCACAAACATGCGGATCGACGCTCGAGTAGCGAGTGTTGTACGGGGACTACGTCTGAACGGACCAAAAAGAATGGACCGTAGTCCATTCGGCCGTAATCAAAAAACGTATACGTCCCAACGGCCCGGTCTTGAATAATAATAATTTAAAAGTACAGTCGCATACAAGCGTAACAGTCGTATGGTTTATAAATGTTCACTACAAAATATCTACATATTAGGTTGGGGAAAAAGTTTCTTCGCATTTTTTAAGATAATTCAAAACTTTTTTTAATATAGTTTATTTAAATTTAACTAAAGTATGTATGTACCATTTTGTTCGATAACCTTTTGCTATCTTGTAGGTAGGGATATGATCCCATTGCTATAAAAATTTTGGGACTTCTCATCAAAATACCGCGACAAGTGGATTTGGCAGTCCTCTCGTGATGTTAACCTAACATTGCATAAAGAATTCTGAAGAGACCGAAACAGGTGGAAATCTGAAGGTGGAAGGTCAAGACTATACGGAGGATGCATTAACACCTCCCAGCCAAACACTCTTCATTTTTGCTGAGTGGCTATAGATGTGTGAGGTCTAGCGTTATCATGATGAAACACCACACCCCTTCTGTTGATCAATTCCGGCCGCTTTCTCTCAACTTCTTGCTTTAATCTCATCAGTTGTTCGCAGCAATATTGTATGACCGGTCCGTTGAGACGTAGACGATTTTTGATTACGGCCGAATCGACTACGGTCCATTCTTTTTGGTCCGTTCAGACGTAGTACCCGTTGTACGCAACACGTTGAAACGGAGCAATCACAAAAACATGCGCATCAACGAAGCCCCCAAGCTGCAGCTCCGAGTCACTTCCACTAGTTTCCATTCATATTTGTACTGAGTTAGGACCATGTCGAACAGATAGTGTAATAAGCGCAAGCCCGGGGCGAGGCCACGCCCACCCTTTCCGCCGGACCCTGAATACCGTGCCTTTTAAGCAAACTGTCAAGCTCTCTACATTGGACTCTTAGCTTTACAGATAAGTAGTAACTGCGTTAATGTACAAGGTCGAGCAAGGTTGATTGTTAGTTTTATAGCAGATACCGATTTATAATACGGCGTAATAAATTACAATTAAAAATAGGCTTCAAATGGAAAATTTGACACTATTGTCATCACTGGTAGAGCTCCAGTGAGGGAGCTCGCGGGCGTAGGCACAACCGCATTACCTAATAAACTTGCCGCTATATGGTAGTGTTCAGCTCTATCGTGTTCTGGTCAGGTGGTAATTAATGTACACTGTATTTTCCGGCACAGGGGCATAACACTTTAGGCCTCAGAAGTGGTAACGCATTTGCATTTTGAACTCTGATCTTTGTGTGGGTGTCTATAGGCTGCAGACCACTTCACACGAATGTAAACTGCATGCTTGTTTGCCACTTTCATTACATAAAAAAAACTTCAGTCGAAAAATGTCCTCGTTACAAATATACCCGCAGTTCTTATCTGAGAAGATATTGCATAATCACCACTCTTGTCATGCAGATTGGCGATTGCAGTTTTATAGCGGAACGATGCGCATCACGCGTTTCTAAGATGGCGGTAGAGTTCCAAATAAAAAAGGGCTTGTAGCGCTATGGCGATTAACACACGAAACTGAATAATCAACCACTTTTTACTGGTGGTAGAGCTCCAGTGACGGAGCTCGCGGGCGTAGGCACCACCGCATTACCTAATATACTTGCCGCTAAATGGTAGTGTTTAGCACTATCGTGTTCCGGTCAGGTGGTAATGTACGGCCCTGTAATTTCCGGCACAGAGGCATAACACCTTAGGCCTCAGGAGTGGTAACGCATCTGCATTTTGACCTCGGTCGTTGTGTGTGGGTGTCTATAGGCTGCAGTCATCACTTAACATCAATGTGAACTGCATGCTTGTTTGCCACTTACTTAACATAAAAAAAAAAAAAAAAAACAAACTGCGTACCGTCGCGGTAGGCGGTGAAGTGTCCATGTCTTTGTTTTTTACGTCCGGCTTTGTGTAAGCGGCCTGTCTCGAAACGGCACTAGTGTACTTCACCGGGCAAACGGCGAACGCAGAGGGCGCTCCAGCCTAAATACAAGTTAGCGCAACTGCCTAAGGGTGACCCATGCGGGTCGGTGCCTCGGCTTAGGAAATTGCGGAGAGACATATGAGACATATGCGATTATGGGCGGTGCAACTTTCGCTCTACTCCATTCGGTTGGCGATAACCGGAATGTCATCGACCTCGCGGGGCCGTGTATTTCATGTCGTTTGGTCTCTCTATTAAATACGTTGATACCGTTCACACTGCAACGCCCGACGGCGTGGACTAGTTTAATCACCTCCACCGCCATCCGCGGCGGCACGCGGTATGTGGTGAGGCGGATTTCATGTCACTTGGCCTCTCTATTAAATACGTTTATACCGTTCACACTGCAACGCCCGACCGCGCGGACTAGTTTACTCACCTCCACCGCCATCCGCAGCGGCGCGCGGTAGGCGGTGAGGCGGCTTTCATGATGCTTAGGCCTCTATTAGATACGTAGATACCATTCACACAACACCGCCCGGACTAAACTACTAACCACCACGTGTGTAAATCGCCATAGCTCTTAGGCTAAGAGCTATGGCGATTTTTTATTTTTTAAAGAAAAATGGAAAGAAAAATTTGACTTCAGGCGAGACTCGAACTCGCGGCCTACTGGGAATCTAGTATATTTCACAAGCATGTGTTAATGCGAAATAATATAAAACAATTATTAAAGGTAAAAGCGACTTCTTTACGATATTCAATAAACTGAAAAGTCTATTATATCGGTTGCCTAACTAGCATAGTTGATAATAGATGGCGCTGCTGCTACCATAAAGCAATGCAATAGATGTGAAGGAAAGATTTGACAAATCGGGCAGGACTTCAGTAGCTCAATTGGAAGAGCGGCTGGACTAGATTCCCAGTAGGCCGCAAGTTCGAGTCTCGCCTGAAGTCAAATTTTTCTTTCCATTTTACTTTAAAAAATAAAAAATATATTTCACAAGCATGTGTTAATGCGAAATAATATAAAACAACTATGGCGATTTACACACAGAACCGCGCGCCGCCGCGGTAGGCGGTGAAGCGGTTAGTTTACTCACTTCCACCGCTATCCGCGGCGGGGCGCGGTCCCGTGTGTAAATCGCCTGAGTATTACGAAATCGTATGTATGTATCTTCACGCCAGGTCCCTAACGGGGTAGGCAGAGAGTGTAGAGCGCCAGATATCCCGGTTCAGACAAACCTCTCGTGCCTCGTCTACCTTCATCATTCTCTTCATACATGCACGCCGATTCCTAAGACTTTTGACCCCACCATCAGACAGAACTCGACCTATTTGGTCATGGTAGGTCAGCCTTGGTCTTCCTGGGCCTCTGCAACCATCCACATTCGCATTGTATATCTGTTTAGTCATTCGCTCATTCGACATTCTTTCTATATGCCCGAACCATCGGAGCATGCCTTTCTTCATTTACGAAATCGTGATTCCCTGAAAGAATTATTTAAAGAAATAAATATAATGACGGCCCCTTCCCTTGTTTTAATTAATTCATTTGCGGATGATTGTCAAAGATAAATTAAATAATACAAGTTCAATGTGATTTTTTTAAATAAATTAACGTAACTCGTTTTGTTACCCGATGGCAATGACCCCAGCATGGACCTTTAAGATATATTAAGCTAATTTTGGATCTAAAGTATCATCGATGAAATGTCCAGTAGATCACGTCGGTGCTTTATTGGGTGATGATAAAGCCTAATTTGCAGTGGATTTGGATCACCGGAAACTTCTTCGATGATCCTTGATACAGTAAAATTATGCACTGTAATGTATTCAGAAAAACCAAAACTGTCCTACCTTGACCAAATAGGTCGAATACTGTCCGAAGGTGGGGTGGATTCTCTTCGGAATCGACATGACATGTGTTTGTGAGGGCGTAGGCACCACTGCATTATAGTATGTTCTTAGGTTATTGGGAGCTACGCTCATTGAAATAAAACTAACGTAACTTCACGCTTGTAATCACAGAATGGGTAGGTAGAGGTAAATGCATGCATTCAAACATACATGCAAACACCCACGATTCGCCGGTTACGTTTTGGCCCATGGCGAACCTGTTGCCATCTCCGGGCACATTACCAAACTTCGAAGTACTCTGGGAAATTTCCAGAAAATGGAAAAATCCCAATAGAACCAGAGATAAAGGACTTTAAACCATTATCTCTGATAACCCTCTACCCGGGCACCCAGGACCTCAGCGTAGTAGTAGTGGCCTGCTACCACTAGGCTACCGAGGCAGTTAAAACTAGTTTTCGATTTTTCAAAATGCTGACAGACAAATGCCACCTAAGTCTGCCCGAGACCACGCAAGCTGAAAAGCGGCCGAAACGTCGGGTTGATTATAAATAATCATTTTAGTTTAAGACGCCATGGCGTCTTAGTGAGTTAGGGCCCTAATATCCGCGAGATAAATCCGAAAACCACTGTATTGTGTAATCTATCTACCGCCAATGGTGGTACCTAGGCAGCCTCCAGCTCCTACACTTGGAACTCTACCACAAGTTAACCAATTGAACAGTTTCAAGTGCAATGTTAACTCTATAGAACGAAACTCAAAGGACTGAGCATTTTTCATCGTTATAGAGAGTTATCGTTATATGGAGTGAGCAAATAAAACAACCAAAGGAGATGTTGCAAGAATGTATGGACCTCCGGCCATGTATTGTACACAATATCATTAAACAGGCAAAATCAATATAAAAACGTTTTTACTGCATATTTTCACTTATTTAGCTTTGCTCCGCCACATTCGCGATGTTGGTTTTAAGAATTGCAACTTAAAACCAACATCGCGAATGTGGCGGACGATATCATTTTGACATTTTCATTTTTTTAATTGTTTTTTGATTATCTAGTACTTGGAGAAAAAAAAATATTATATAAATACTATCGAAATTGATTGATACCAAGCGTTGGCTGTATCGCCGCCGTGTTGAACATGGTTGAAAAAGATAAAATCGTTTGAATTAAATGTGGTGGTAACTCTAAAATATGTTCTTAATCAAGAACATATTTTAGAGTTACCATTAATTGTATTTTTTTCAGATTCTTCTTTAGTTTACCCATTTTTTGAGGACATGTACGAACCAGGGCCGAGCTCGCAATATCTCCTTTACAATAATGTTTAATAAGTCATAGATAAAATATGCATATATGTACATATATTGTTATTTACACATGTAGTCCGTTAACTTTGTCTGACGTTTTTTGCTATGCCAGCACTTGTTTTGTATTATCTTATGTATCCTATTCATATCTAGATATGTGGTGGAATCATCTTGATTAAACAACAAAAATGTTTCTATCAACTTAGCAGCATCTAGCGCTTGTTGAATTGTTGGTGGTGATTCGGCTTCGTCCACTTGATCATCTTCTTCATCATCATTATTGGGGTTTTCCTTACTTTTTGAAACTAAATCAACAATTTTTTCATCTGTAAGTGAATTGGTTGTGGCTACTGTATATCTTTGTTAAAATTGTAGATCTTTGTTAAAATTGTCTGGTATGTTGAACTGGCTTATCCATTCACTCAGCGGTAGATTGTCTTCACTATCAAATTGATCAATTTCTACTGTCTGGCTACTACATAACAAAGCATGACGAAAATAATGTTGGATAGTGGCTGCAGTTACCTCTTTCCAGGATTTTGATATAAAGTTCACTGCGTGTAGCATGTTAATCGAGACCTTGCCGTCAGTTTCGATCAGATCCATCAACATTTTCCGTCTGTAGTGACCCTTTAGACTTTTAATCACACTTTGATCCATTGGTTGCAAAATATTGGTTGTATTAGCAGGGAAAAATGTTAACTCTATGTTTCGAAGATTAGATATCATTGGGTGAGCCGGGCAATTGTCTCCTAGAAGCAAGATTTTCCGTGTTTTTAATCCAGCATCCCATTTTCTCACTTCCTCCTCAAAAAACTGCGATGTTATCCAAGCTGACTTTATACGTGACTGGCAACTGTTTTATGTTCTTGAAACACCGAGGGTTTTTTGATTTGCCTATAACTAAGAGCTTTCTTTTTTCTGTTCCATTCACACTGGCAGCTACTAGAACAGTAATACGCTCTTTAGACAGTTTTCCTCCAATACACTTTTCCCCTTTGAATTTTAATGTTTTGTCGGGAGTTAACTTGAAAAAAAGGCCAGTTTCATCAGCATTAAAAATGTCATTTGGTGAGTACTTCTTCTCGAATGTAGGCCACACTGTATTGATCCAATTTTTTTTTTTTTGTTGTTATGGCATCGCTATTACGCATATTGCCAGTGTCAAGTAAAACGATATTCCGTATTTATTTAAGCAGCGTAAAAGTTAGTATAATATAGTCATCAAGTATTATATGTAAGTATTAAGTATATAAGTTATCAAGTATAATATGTCAGTCAAGTGAGTTACAATCAAGTTATTCGAGTAAAGCGATGGCTACTTTACCAGAACATTTACAATGAAGTTTTGGAGGCAACCTGAAAGGTTGTGTTTTCGCACTGTTATTCTAAATAGAATAACAGTGCGAAAACACAACCTTTCAGGCCCGTTTATAGTGAAATCACTATAAACGGGCACTGTAATAAACTTATATCAAACAAAATGCCACCAACTTTATTCAATATAACTTAAAAATACACCAAGAAAATGAAATAAAATAAGAGCACCATACGCCTCTTTCAAGGTTCCCGCCAAAACTCTACTGATCCAATGGTCAGTCACATTCGTATCGACATCCCGCGCCTCTCCGTTCATTTTACCGTACGAAATTTGGTGACGGTGTTTAAATTTTCCGAGCCAACCTTCAGATGCTTTAAAGTCAATTATACCAAGTTGGTCGGCAAACTTTTCAGCCTTGGCTTTTACGATTGGCCCCGAAATGGGTACATTATTTTGGCGCTGCTTGTGAACAGCATTTCCTGATCCAATTCTACGAATTTTGGCTTCCTTAATTTTTTAGACGAGTTCCCTTCCAGCGCCGCCTGCAGAATTGTTTCTTTGTTTTTCCAAATGGTGGCAACAGTAGATTGACTTAGTTTAAAACGTCTTCCAACGTCACTTTTCTTTTCTCCTTTTTCAATCGCACGTATCACACAAACTTTTTCGTCAACACCAATCGCTTTTCTTTAACTGGCCATGTTAACAGTTTCAATGTTGGTTTACGACTGATAATACGATGGGTACCGTGTATGCTTGGTTGAAGACCATCACTTCCAAGAAAACAAAGCGTCATGTTGCACGTGTTCAAGGCAATTAAGAATAACAAAAGCAAGACCGACCGTTTACGACCTCAGATGTTTCGGAGCTTCAAAGTCTTTTGTTACCTGATAAGATAACATAAACAATAATACCGATAATAAATATGTATTTACTGTTAAAATATGATCACATTTCTTCATAATAGAGAATGGTTGTATCGTTATAAAGAGTGTATCAATGTATGGGTTTTAACGCAAACCAACCAAGTTGTGTACACTTCTACTTCATAGGGAGTTTATCGTAATAAAGGATAACGTTATAAAGAGTTTACACTGTATTACCAAACTGAACTTCTAGCTCCCAATCAAAATGGTTCCGTTTTTTGCCATTCGGCTAAGGAACCTTAAAAAAATATATGTAGAGCATCAAAATGTGGTCAAAATGTTCAAAGTAAGGGTCATAGCTCACTATAGCCGACCAGCGCCCGACCGCCTCGAGCGATCTGCGCTCATTACATCAATTCCGCTCCGTATCGACCCCGGATCGCCTCGACCGCAAGCCGTCAATGCGCAGGTGGCGTGCGGTCTTCCCGCGGACGGCCAGTGAACCACTCGGTGTCCACTGGCTTGCCTTGCATTGCCAACGTCACCGGTGGGCCACCTGTCGACAACGAGTGGCTGCAAAACGAGGTGGTGCTAATCGGATGCCGGGTGGCTGTAGTGAGCTATGACCCTAAACCGAAACAGACGCGACCTAGAGAGGTCGTCGAGATGAAATTAAAATATAAATAAATTAGCAATACCCTCACCATACCGGTTTTTCAAGCCATAACGCACATACCAAGCAAATAACAGTCAATATTATTGACAAATTATTTGATTATGTTTGACGCACATGTTATTTTTAGCTTATTTATCTACTTACATCAAATAGCTCATTTAAACAACACGAAGTTTATAAAGATAAAACCTTTTGATAATAAAGAGAAATTGGAATGGAAATTTACTAAAAATAGCTTATCAATTGTGCCAATGCAACGTCAATGCTCTCTCATTTATTTTTTTATCGTGCAAATGGCAAAGTAGCGTAATAATTCCTTTTCACACTAGGAATACGTATGAGCGATTTCATGGAGCAACACCGGAGGGGAGCAGCCATATGCAGGATTGTCCCTCTATCAAAGTACAAGCCCAAATGGGTACACCCAAGCCCTATACCCGTCGCCTAGATGTTTGTGCAAATTGTGTGCAATGTGAAATTGTTTCTGTATTTTGTTAAAGTCAACTTGTAAGTTTCGTAGTAATAGACAATTTTTGTAGTGTGCGTGTGTGTTGCACGCATTTCCTCCCGCAAAAAAGGACAGACTGTTTAACATCGGTTATACACACTAGCTCGCAGCGTGCCTGCGCGCATTCGCTGCGATGTCATCGCGAATTATAAACCGATGCGATATCACCAAAAGCTCACGAGCCTTTACAATCTCATATTTAGAAGAATAACGCTAATACATTGAGCCTGGGTTGCACCACGACTTTTGTAGAAGTTAAAGATATTGTAACATTTCACATCCTGCTCTAACTTAAAGATTCTTTAAGTTCACGACTTTTGTAGAAGTTAAAGGTATTGTAACATTTCACATCCTACTCTAACTTAAAGAATCTTCAACCTAGGCTCAACGGTAGCGCTGAACACTACCATTTGGCGGCAGATAAATTGGGTAATGCGGTGGCGCCAACTCCCTCGAGCTCCTATACTGGATCTTTAGTGCTACTGGTACTAAAGTTCCACTGGTACTAAAGTTCCAGTGTAGGAGCTCGAGGGAGTTGGCGCCACCGCATTACCCAATTTATCTGCCGCCAAATGGTAGTGTTCAGCGCTACCGTTCCGGTTAGATGGTAATAACTATCACAAAGACATAACAACTAAGGTCTCAGGGTTGGAAACGCATCTGCATTTTGAGCTCTTGTCTTTGTATGGGTTTCTGTCTATAGGCTGCATTTATCACTTAACATTAATGTGCACTGCATACTTGTTTGCTAAAAATACATGCAGCGGAATGTGGGCACGATCATAACCGCCGCGACATAGCCAGCCCACCCGCTGTGATATCGCGGCGATTATGTATTATGAATGGTATCATCGCAGAGAAGGCGCGTGTGCACGCCACTAGATTGCCGCTATATCACCTCACTTTAAAATCGCCCTTAAAAACCCTAGGTGGAAAGATTTTTAATATTGAATGCATCGCAATATCGCAATTTATCTGCCGCTCGCCTCGAGACCACGTTAGTCTACTTCACCTGGAAACTGAAGAGCGCGAAGAACTCTCAGCCTAAATAAATTTATACAATTGCTTCCTGCGGGTCCGATATAGGAGGACATATAAGACATATGCGATTAGGGGTGGTGCAACTTTCGCTCCAGACATCGGTTGATGGTAGATATTTAAAGCGTTGTCTCGATTCATCTATAGCTTTATGGCAATTGCTAGTAATTTTAAAATACGCCTTATGAGATCATTGTAGCAAATGATTCCGCTAGCGTATGTATGGAATTTGATAAAAACAATGTTTCATGCGGTAAACAGATAGGTGGAGGTCGACCTAGATTCGGATCTTAGAATATGTCATTTCTCATCCTCTCGAGGATATGATTTTTTTTAAAAATGATTTAAAGACAATTTGTTTTTTTTGTTAATGACTAGTTATATTTCGTTAATACTATTGAATACAAATCGTTCTGCTTCGGAGAAACAACCGCTGTAATTTCACCGTGTGTTTTGTTCGTCTCTCTGTCTGGCACGTAGGCGAGCAGAAGGTGCTGTCAGCCTAAACAAAAGTTATCGCAACTGCCTAAGGGAAACCCCTGTGGGTCCGAACCTTGAATTAGGATACTTGACGTTGCGGAGGGACATATGAGACATATGAGATTAAGGGTGCTGCAACTAAAATAAATCCATCCAGATTTATTTTAATTTCAAACCTGTCAAAACAGAATGTTGACATCTATTGAAACAGTCCAATACTTTAAAAGTTGTTTTGCTTTAGTACTATCCCCTTCAAACATTGTGCAGCTTTAAATACACGAAATATGATACATATTAAAACTTTGTACAATATGTTTCAAATTAAAATACCTTTATGTAATTTGAATATGTTAACCAAAAACTACAAAAAACAATCAACACCAACAAATAATGCAAAACGACATGAATATTTCTTACGTTATTTATGATGACTGTCACAATCTCTACAATAGATTTGAAGATGAATTACTATCAACTTTCAATCAAACTTTTTTTTATTTTGATAAATCACTCACATCACACGCACTTATCCATGTTTGTTTATGCCGTAAATTTTAACTTGGCTTCTTGATTTTATTTCACTGCACAGTCTACGATGTCACACAATTAAATGTAGTACTAATGCTAATCTATTTGGACGACACATCTGTTATAAACGCTCTTGTGTGGTACACGAGTGTCCACGTTTGACCGGTTTGCTTATCACTGTGTATTAATTTTACAGTATGTGTTGTAATATTGTTGAGAGCTAAAGGACAATGTCCACTAACGTGTGTAAAGTATTTTTTTCTAAGTGTAAACAGTAACTTCTAAAATTCCTTGTAGTAATAGTGCTAAATGTTTAGTTAAATTTTGTAATTGTTGTTTCAAGCTACAAACTGTAGGATAGTATTTTTAGAAAATATTTTAACTTAAGGATCTATGGGGCTGGCATCAACCAAAACTATAAAGAGGAAAAAAAAATTTAAAACAATTAAATTTTGTTTTTACCGTATGGTTGTTTAGTCTTTTATTTTTTTTACCAAAAGAAAATAATGGAATCCTTATTAGATCTGTTTGTCTGGCTGTTCGTCTGTCAAAGCGGATTATCTACGAAATCGAATCAAATTGTCATCTCACACCGCTGGACTAACTGGGTCGTCGTTATGGGTGGACTATTATGCAAACTATATAGTGTGATGTGTTATTAGACAGGTTTTATTGGAAGGATCTCGAAAATATATATTTTATAGTTTAAATATAAATAATATGAAAATATTCAAGATAATAGACAAAAGATAACCATTCTCCCCCTTTTTGAAAAAATATTAATTACCTATAAACTATTATTAAATAGGAAATTCGTTAATTTCATGATTTTATGGAACTCTATGAACGCAAATCCGACTCACACTTGCAGCTTTATTTAATTTTCTACTTGTGTACAACAATGTGTCGATAAACGTGTTTTTTTAATTAAAACTATCGTTGGTGGTTTAAAAAAGTTTATCTTTGTTCAATATGAGATTATCAAAAATAAACTACATTGATATTCAGCTAATTTTGGATCCAACTTTTATGTTGCATAGTCAACAAAATTAAATATCTTATCTAGGAATACTGTCCCCAATATTAAATTTGCTGTGGTTTGATAAGGCAAATATATTTTTCCTGTTCCAGTTGCCAATACAATTGAATAATAATAAGACTGCCTCGATAGCCGAGATCACTTTTGCTACGTTAGGGTCCTGAGTTCGATCCCCGGGACGGGACCAGGTAAATCTAGTGCGTCAAAATAAGGATATGGAGGATAGCTAGCGTACTATGTTGAAAATCTCTACCGAACCTGAGCTTGCCGTAAAGGAGTACCCTTAGTGCAGATATATCAACTAACTGCCACGAGCTTATCTCACTTCCAAATCGTCAGAATTTTTAGATGGAAGCTTCAGTCGCATTCAGTTAACAGACCGTATCTGACATGCTTAAGTGCTTTTTCACCTCCATTTTAAACCACTGAAAACCCTTCGACAATATTGAAGAAAGGTAACCACATGACGGGTTTTAGAACATTTTGAACTGCCACACTAAAGGCGCGCTACTAACACTACTTTCACGACTAATACTACTGTGACGGAGTTCGCTGGTATAAGCACCACCGCATTACCTAATATACTTGCCGCTAAATGGTAGTGTTCAGCACTATCGTGTTCCGGTCAGGTGGTAATGTACGGCCTTGTAATTTCCGGCACAGAGGCATAATACCTTAGGCCTCAGGAATGGTAACGCATCTGCATTTTGACCGTGGTCTTTATGTTAGTGTCTATAGGACGCAGTCATCACTTAACATCAATATTGACTGCATGCTTGTTTGCCACTTCCATTACTAAAAAAAAAGTTCTTACAAAATGGTCTGAAATGTTAATTGTCATCTTACACAACACAATTAATTAACGTTTAAGGCATTTCAATAAGTTTGGGCAGAGTCAATAATCCTCTAATCTTAAAGTTGCCTTTTAAAATATTTAAAAAAAACTCGATTACACCAAGCCATCTTTGTTGAAATCAATTATAATTTTTCCCCTAATACATTGAAATATGAACTTTATTTGACATACTGAACAATCGATGAGTACGTAACTTAACAATTCCTTTGATTTTATTTGTACGTTTCAAAAATTAAGTGTATTGCATAAAAAATATTGGCAGGCGCTCTTCTTTCCTGGCTAGAGTTGATTATTATAGCGTCTAGGTACCATAAAATTTTTAAAGCATGATATTTTTAAGATAACGCATAACGATAACTGCCTCAGTAGCGTAGTGGTAGCAGGCCACTACTATTGCGCTGGAGGTCCTGGGTTCGATTCCCGGACTATCAGAGATAACGGACTATAAGAACTAAACAACCTCAGAAACTCAGAAGCGTAGTGGTAGCAGGCCACTACTACTACGCTGAGGGTCCTGGATACAATTCCCGGGTAGGGAGTTATCAGAGATATATGTGTAAAATCCTTTATCTCTGCTTTTATTGGGATTTTCCATTTTCTGGAAGTTTCCCTGTACTTCGGAGTTTGGTAATGTGCCCGGAGATGGCAACAGGTTCGCCACCTATTACATGGGCCAAAACGTAACCGGCGAGTCGTGGGTGTTTGCATGTATGATTGAATGCATGCATTTACCTCTGCCTACCCCTTCGGGGATTACAGGCGTGAAGTTACGTAACGCATAATATATGCTATGTTAGTGTAGCGCTATAGCGTAATGAGGCTATAACGAATATAAGTCGCTGGACGCGATCGCGGACGGCTAGAAATAATAGTGGAGCAACTAGCGCCAGGCGCTATAGCAATATAGTATATCAGGTCGGCCGCCATCGCTATGGTACTGGACAAAATCCTCCCAAAAGATTGATACAATGAACGATCCTGGGGTATCCTCACCCAGCGATTACCCGCGACCTTCACCAAGTCGTCAGACCACCTCTTAGGAGGCCTGTCCCCGCTCCTTCATTTTAAATAAATATAATATTAGGTTGGGGAAAACGATACATTTTAAAATTTTACTACAAAAAAGGTTAAAATGCAACGCAAGCCGCGAAAAAAATTTGCGATGTTTATGGACCTAGTGCAGTGTCTGTGAGAGTAGCACAAATTTGGTTTAAGCGTTTTCAATCCGGAAATTTTGATGTCGAAGATGCACCTCGCTCTGGTCGCCCTATTACGGATAAAATGGATGCCATTTTTGAAAAAGTGGAGCAAGATCGACATATCCGTAGTTATGACGTAGCAGCTGAAGAACTGAGAATTGATCACAAAACAGTTTTGGCGCATTTGAAAAAAGCTGGGTACAAGAAAAAGCTCGATATCTGGGTACCTCACGAGCTCACTGAAAGAAACCTAATGAACCGTGTACTCATTTGTGATTCTTTATTACGACGTAATGAAACCGAATCATTTTTGAAGAAGCTCATAACTGGTGATGAAAAGTGGATCACGTACGACAAGAACGTGTGAAAAAGGTCGTGGTCAAAGGCCGGTCAGGCTTCACAGACTGTGGCGAAACCCGGGTTAACTCGCAATAAGGTGATGTTGTGTGTGTGGTGGGATTGGAAGGGCATTATTCATTATGAGCTATTACCACCAGGCAGGACTATCGATTCTGAACTCTACTGCAAACAACTGATGAGATTAAAGCAAGAAGTTGAGAGAAAGCGGGCGGAATTGATCAACAGAAGGGGTGTGGTGTTTCATCATGATAACGCTAGACCTCACACATCTATAGCCACTCAGCAAAAATGAAGAGTGTTAGGCTGGGAGGTGTTAATGCATCCGCCGTATAGTCCTGACCTTGCACCTTCAGATTTCCACCTGTTTCGGTCTGTTCAGAATTCTTTATGCAATGTTAGGTTAACATCACAAGAGGACTGCCAAATCCACATGTCGCGGTATTTTGATGAGAAGTCCCAAAATTTTTATAGCAATGGGATCATGTCCCTACCTACAAGATGGCAAAAGGTTATCGAACAAAATGGTACATACATACTTTAGTTAAATTTAAATAAACTATATCAAAAAAAGTTTTGAATTATCTTACAAAATGCGAAGAAACTTTTTCCCCAACTTAATATTAAAATGTAACATCTGTTCTTGAAAACTAATATCTTTTTAAAAAATATAAGCATTTATGAAACTAAACAAAAAACTAGGTATCTCAAACTTTAGGCGCTTTATTCGTGTTAACCTTGCCTTTATTTATAAACAATATCTGTATCGCATCGGCTGACAGTCCTTTGGTCTCTGGTACCCAAAATTGACCATATATAGCTCCGATGAAGCAGACCACAGAGAAAAGATAGAAGACCGGACCCAAACCTATGAGCTCTACTAAGGGGTTGAAGATAATTAGGGTGATGAAGTTGACGATCCACATCGCAGCCATTGAGATGCTGTTGCAGAGACCTCGGACCTGGAAATGGAAAATAAGAGTGGGTATAAGTAAATAAGTAACTTACTGGTGTTAGACGTCCAGTACAGGAGCACGAGGGCGTAGGCACTACCACATTACCTAATCTATCTGCCGCCAAATGGCAGTGTTCAGCACTCTCGCGTTCCGGTTAGATGGTAATGTATGGCCCCGTAATAACTATCACAGAGACGAAACAACTAAGGTGTCAGGGGTGGCAACGAATTCTCTTCTAGTGGAAAAATTATCTCCTATGGAAGAGAATTAGAATAAGAAGGAGAATTATCTTCTATAGAAGATAATTCTACCGCTACTGGACGGTGGAGTCACAGCCCGACGCCGAGAGAGAGCTTCTCCGTCTCTTCCAATTGAACCTCTGCTACAGTAATCAATTTGTCTATACAGTCATGCCAGTCACGAACACTCCGCTACCGACTACCACCACTACGGCTCCGCGGCCAAGATGTTCTATGGCAGCCGTCGGTCAAGTACCTCGGGTGTACCATCGACAGAGCGCTGCGCATGGTGCCCACCGTGGATAACGCGGTGCGCCAGGCGGCGGCTGCTCGAGCGATGCTACGTCCGGTACTGCAGTCGAGGCTGCCGTTGAGCACCAAGCTGCGGATCTACAACACCTACATTCGAACTAGGTTGACGTACGCTGCACCAGCGTGGTACGCCTTGTGCTCCACTACGCAGCGACGTCGCCTACAGGTACAGCAAAACGTGTGTCTACGCTTGATAACCAACGCGGGGAGGTACGTCAGAAATGACGTCATCTCACGGGACCTGCGTGTAGAATCCGTTCAGGAGTTCGTGGTCCGTCTCGCGCGCGGTATGTACTATCGTGCGGAAAACGGACCTCACGGACACCTCCACGGATTTGCCCCACTACATAGCAGGCCGCCTGACGGGAGGGCACTCCCGCGCGAAATCCTCTCCGTGGTATCAACCCGGACACCCCGGGACGCCGACGTATGTCCGAGCCCCGATCCCGAATCGTGATCCGATACGTTAGTGAGCCAAGCTCGGCCGGGCTCGCCATTAGATGCAGAGCCCTGTGACGATGTCACGCAACCTGCCCGACCCGGGTTCGATTCCCGGACGTGGGGGCTTCCATCGGGGATGCGGTCGCGGGTCCGACTACGGTCCGGGCTACGACCGCGCAATATCTGCGGGCGTTGCCACTGGAGTGGTGGATGCTCGCCCCTGTTGGCTTCCCAAAACTCGACGCTGGGCGACGGAAGCCGCCGCAGCGACGCCACTTCGCGCCGTGACGACACCCCCGCCGCCGCAATACCAACCGCCGCGGCACCGCTGTCATCGCGGCACCACCACACTTGGGAGGTGCCTACTCCGTCGCTGCGCCCTAATCGGCGACGCGGCGCTTACCACTGCGCCACCCAGACAAGACGCCGCTCCCATTACTATGGGAGCAGAAGATGCCGAGGAAAAGGGGCACGTGCCTCGAATCCTATACCGCGCCGCGCGCTAGCGCGCGCGACGAATCACGACGACAGGAGCACGAGGGCGTAGGCACTACCACATTACCTAATCTATCTGCCGCCAAATGGCAGTGTTCAGCACTCTCGCGTTCCGGTTAGATGGTAATGTATGGCCCCGTAATAACTATCACAGAGACGAAACAACTAAGGTGTCAGGGGTGGCAACGAATTCTCTTCTAGTGGAAAAATTATCTCCTATGGAAGAGAATTAGAATAAGAAGGAGAATTATCTTCTATAGAAGATAATTCTACCGCTACTGGACGGTGGAGTCACAGCCCGACGCCGAGAGAGAGCTTCTCCGTCTCTTCCAATTGAACCTCTGCTACAGTAATCAATTTGTCTATACAGTCATGCCAGTCCTGAAAACGCTTTGGACGCGTCCTATTTGGTCAAAGAATATCTGGAAACCATATAGTTAGATTCGCATTGTATACCTGGTTTATTATGGGCTCATTCGACATTCATTATCCATAAAGAGATTTCAATTTAGATATGTTGCCACTCCTGAGGCTTAAGGTATTACGCCTCTGTGTTGGAGATAACAAGACCGTACCAATGTACCACAATAGTGCTGAATAGAAAAAAGAAATAAAGAAAGAAAGAAACAACATTTATTAGGACAAAAAAGGTACTAACGTTTTCGTAGGTTTTTCGCGAGCTTTATACATTATAGAAATTTAATTTGCGGATTTTCTCGCATATACAACACTCCCAAACTTATTCATATACCCGAAGTTTCGGTCGCTTTCCAGCTGGTCACGGGCTGACTAATTCGACTATGTTCAGCCTGGTCTTATATAGCTGAGACAGAACACAACCCTAGTGCGATGTAAACTACTAGGGGCGCCATCTGTCGAGAAATTACTGAAAATTACGTTGCCATGTCATGCTAGCGCCACCTGTTTCTGAGCCGTCTGGCATAACGGTCCGGATTCACGCAAAAGTTACTAACCGTATCTCGTGGTTTTGCAGATTTACTAGTTTGGGATTTCAATTTGGATATAATGGGATCCCAATTCGTCGACAAACGCCAACCATCCTCTCTATTGAAATTTGGATGCTTTTTAATCTCAATAGCCTCCCTGACCATCCGTGGAATAGAACGATTTTCTTTTGATATTAACTGAACCTTATCAAAACGAATGTAGTGGTTGGGTTTGTCCGTTAGATGTTCACAAACTGCAGACTTTCCGGTTCGTTGGTGTTTGACATCGGCTATATGTTTTTTCACCCGGGTCAATACAGGCCTCTTTGTTTGTCCTATGTACGAAAGTCCGCAATCACAATCTAGTTTATAGATCGGGTCGGGTATATGAAAAAGTTTGGGAGTGATGTATACGCGAGAAAATCCGCAAGTTAAATTTCTACAAAAAAGGTTCATAAAAAAAACAAAACAGAAAAAAAAATTGAATTAACACTAAAACAAAAACTAAATTTTAAAAATTGTCCCCAACTCAAAGGGTCCCCAACTCAGCATTGTGCCGGATTAATAAGCCCGGCGCTGGTATTATGTTGGGGCCTTATACTGTGACACTACGGATGCCCAACTGCTGCGAATTTAGAGCTAAAGTTAAAAAAAAAAGTAAAAAACTATCAATACAACCATTTAGCGGCAAGTAGATCAAGTAATGCGGTGGTGCCTACGTCCACGTCCGCCACAGCTGTACCACCAGTAAAAATTGATTTTCCCAAAGACCCTCACCTCTGGTAAGAACACTTCAGCCGTCAACACGAAGGGTACAACCGCGATGCCAAGGTTGTACACGAAACTGTATGCGTATATAACGAAGGCGGTGAACCAGTGTGGCGCCCACCGTAGGTGCAGCTGGGAACCGAGGAACGCGTTGCAGACACCTGATGCTATTGATGTGTAGACCATGAGAGGCTGTGGATGAATTATTTATGTTTTGCAATTAAATTAGTTACAAATAATACATTTCACATTGATGAGCTCATTGGCAATCTACTAATAATGTAAAGAAGTAATAACGAGCAACAAAAAAATGACGTAAAGAGACACACTGTAGGCGGGGTACATCGCAGCACATCAGGCTACTGGCGATTTATTATGTAACGAAAGAGGCAAACAGCTCAACAGCAGGCAGCTCACGTGAATATTAAATGATTACTGCAGCCTATAGACATCTACACAAAAGCCAGAGGACAAAATGAACATGCGTTGCCACCCCTAAGACCTAAGTTGTTATGTCTCTATGATAGTTATTACGGGGCCATATCCAATCATTTGTTTCCAGCTTCAGGCACGCACACTAACACATAGTGCATGTACGTCTTACCACATCCAAGAGTCGGTCGCAAATATAAATTATATCAAAATATGTTCCGACTTACATAATATATATTCTATGCCACCTTAATCATTCCAAAGCCTCTATAACTTACTTTTCTCCCAAACTTGTCCACCATCACCGAGAAACATAAACTGGCAGCTAAATACACTGTTGCTAATATAATGGAGCATAAGTTCGGGTGCATCGAAGGCACCGCCTCCTTGAATAGCGGTTCCGCATACACTTGGAGCACTATGGACCCCATTAAGATGGCCAGTGACATGACCATGACGACAACTACCAAAGCTCGTTTTGAAGACTCGGAGTTTTCTGCAAGATAAGAAAAAACGGAAAAATAAAACTTTATTCAAATAAATGTTTTCAGATATTTTTATAAGTCTAATATTTTCAATTATTATGGCGACAGTATAACGGTCAACGGACTTATAGCAAAGAGCCTCGACCAAGATATCAAGAGGCTCAAGCTAAGAAGTTGGGTCAAGGTCTGATGCAGAAAGCGATACTTCCTGCACGACATGACAACAAAGTGTCTTGTGGCGAGCTATTGGTGAGTAGCGGTCCAGTCCAGTTCCTCTAAGAGCATTGGGTTCCACCTCGTCCGCTGTATGGCTACTCCGTCCGCTGTAGGTCTCTCACCTCTGGCTTGCCTTCATTTACTGGTTGAAGTAAGGCGACAAAAGTATGTCCCTTAATCCTTCAAGGATCGTACGGCCACCGGCGGCGAGACACAATTGAATTACAATTGTCATATTTTTCTCGTGTCTGGAGAGATTAAAGGAATCTAGGTACGTAATACGCTGTTTTCTAAATTTCTAGTATAGCTTTACACTCGGGGTTGCAAGTGCCTAATGGGGTAACGGAAAAATTCACTCCAAACTTGAGACTTCCTTTTCGCACCTTTCGACCCAGTCTCTCATGCTAATGTTGCCTCGTCGTTGAGGCCCGTTTAGGAGAGGCGAGTCACAACCTTTCCAAGGTAAGTATTAAATACCCTCGTGAGATGTGGAATAAAGGCTTTCACTTCATTCGTCTGATGGTGGGATCAAAAGTCTTAGGAATCGGCGTGCATGTATCAAGAGAATGATGAAAGTAGACGAGGCACGAGAGGTTTGTCAGAACCGAGATATCTGGCGCTCTACACTCTCTGCCTACCCCGTTAGGGACCTGGCGTGAAGATACATACATACATACTTCATAGCCCAGACGTATTTGTAATCCTCATATCTATGTTGCATATTGGTGCAGTTAGGCGATCAAACTTTATCAGCCCCGTGTATTCGGCGGAACCTGTTTGTGCGTGCATGGACATCCTGCCAAATGCATCCCATTACAAGTAAGATCGAAGCTGTCAAAAGGTCTGCTACGTGTTGTACTCATGTTCCCGCGCAAGCCTAATAAAGAGGTTGAAATACCGTCCCCGTACTTGCGAAAAAAATGATATTAAGTAAATATGAAATAAGTGCAGATACTCAATACTCACTTAAGAATTGCCACGGTGACTGAACAGTTTCTGGTGGTGTATCCATAAGTGCCTTTGTGGTATCTTGATCGGGAAGTTCTGTAAATGAACAATACAGATTTAGTTGGTAGGTGCGTTTCTCTGTAAGGATTCACACAGTAAACGTACGATATTTTATTTTTAAAGAAAAATGGAAAGAAAAATTTGACTTCAGTCGAGACTCGAACTCGCGACCTACTGGGAATCTAGTCCAGCTAGCATAGTTGGTAATAGATGGCGCTGCTGCTACCATAAAGCAATGCAATAGATGTGAAGGAAAGATTTGACAAATCGGGCAGGGCTTCAGTAGCTCAATTAGAAGAGCGGCTGGACTAGATTCCCAGTAGGTCGCGAGTTCGAGTCTCGCCTGAAGTCAAATTTTTCTTTCCATTTTTCTTTAAAAATAAAATATATTTCACAAGCATGTGTTAATGCGAAATAATATAAAAACAAACGTACGATAATTATGGAATCATGCAAGTTTAACCAAATATACGATATTTTAAAGGCCACGTAGGGAAATGTTGATTTTTTTAATCATGCGCGTTTTCTTAAGTTGTTATAGAAAATCCTTGAGAGGCCACGCAGGGCAAAGTCTTTTACTCTACTTGCTTCTTCTTTAAAATCCCTTCTATACGGTCGGGATCAACCGCCGACCATTATGTCATTGGTCGGGTCAACCGATGTTAGTATTTGTTCTATATCTTCGATTGTAGGTAGACATTTAATCTGTAATTATTAGGATAAATGATTGTATATAAATAATAGAATAAGTATGTAACTTTGTATTTTTTATCAGTATAGCTTTATTATGTATAGGTATTTAATATATACGACAGACGCTTTGCTGGCGTGATTTAGGTCCTATGTCACAAAATCGGCCCCAATGGAAGACCAGCGCCGCTCGTAAGATCGGCTTTATGCTGAATTGGGGACCTTTTTGTAACAACTTTGATTTTGTGTTCTTAGTTTTAGTTTTTTGTTTTTATAAGTTGTTACAAATAAAGTTTTTCTATTCTATTCTATTCTATATCGGGCAGTTGAGTCAACTGGTCAGTTCATTCAGGCATTCAAAGCAAAAGGCTGATTCAGACATATCCGTGCCGTAACAGTTCCGGCACAGTTACGCCACTTCACTGAGTATGTCAGTCGCGTAGGTCGACTGCGTTCCAGACGGTCTGAGCCGACCACGGACGCAGCTTGTCGGGAGAGATGCGCTCACGACCAAGTCCGTTGACTTCAACCAAAATTGGTCGGGTCAACCGATTTCTACACTTTCCATGTTTACATCAACCTGACCAAGGACACGACTACGACGGTCGGTGGTTGGATCCGACCGCGTAGAAGGGGTTTAACCAAACATAAGAGATTTTTAGAGGCTACGAAGGCAAATGTTGCATTATTTTTTGCACGCGCGTCCTTTTTACTTTGTATTAATAAATCTATTTAAACATCATAAAAATCTTTGCTGAATAAAATGATGTATCAAGTTGTTTATTCGATACCTAACACAAATGCAATATGTATTTTGCAATTATTTGAATATTATGTATGTATACCTAATGCACAAGCATCCTCCATTGTATTTGATTAGAGGAAATATTGACCAATTAAACTAATAATACACATATATCATGCTCCCGTCAAAATGACATTAGTATCATATATCAAATAGTGAATAACACATTATTTGATGCTTGTGAGGTGACGAATTCAAAACAATGATTCATGCAGTATTCAATGTCATTTAATTACAAATATTTAAACATTTAAAGCATGACGTTTCTCAAAAGGAAAAAAACGGATAAGTATCTTATAAGATCAATCTTGTGTCTATCCGTCTGTCACAGCCTCTACAGGTCCAGTACTCTTATTATTTTGGTTTTAACCTTGATAAAACCGTCCCTCAGTGAAATCATGGTATCATTATTCCACTTCGTAATAAAAAATAACAAACTAACGGTCACATTTTTTACTAGCGGTAGAGCGCCGGAGCTCGCGTGTGTAGGCACCACCGCATTACCTTATATACTTGCCGCTAAATGGTAGTGTTCAGCACTATCGTGTTCCGGTCAGGTGGTAATGTACATCTTTGTAATCCGGCACAGGCACACCTTACTTTTTAAGTAAGGTGTGCCTGTGCCGGACAGGTAACGCATCTGCATTTTGACGTTGGTCTTTGTGTGGGTGTCTATAGACTGCAGTCATCATTTAACATCAATGTGACTACATGCTTCTTTGCCACTTTCATTACATTAAAACAACAACTGCCTCGGTAGCCTAGTGGTAGCAGGCCACTACTACTACGCTGAGGTCCTGGGTTCGATTCCCGGGTAGGGGGTTATCAATGGTGTAAAGTCCTTTATCTCTGGTTCTATTGGGATATTTCCATTTTCTGGAAATTTCCCAGTACCTCGAAGTTTGGTAATGTGCCCGGAGATGTCAACAGGCTCGCCACCTGTTACATGGGCCAAAAACGTTACCGGCAAATCGTGGGTGTTTGCATGTATGATTGAATGCATGCATTTACCTCTGCCTACCCCTTCGGGGATTACAGGCGTGAAGTTACGTACGTACGTAAAACAACATCCTACTAAATAAAATAGATAATGCGGTGGGTTCTAGGTAATAACCGCCGTATTATTTATTTGAACACTGCCATTTGGCGCCTGGAATTTGCTCCACCGCGCTGCTCCAATGCGGGTTGGTGGAGATACGGGGTTAGTGGCCAACCCGCTGTCGGATGTTTTCAAACCCACCGACAAGGTTTAACGACTGCGATCTTTCGATAGCAACCGGGACCGACGGCTTAACGTGTCCTCCAAAGCACGGAAACGCGCATTTTAATTTGCCACTAGTGGTCACCCATCACACACCCGACCGCGCCCGTATTGCTTAACCGAGTAGATCGCTTACGATCTACACCAGCTGCGGGGCCATGCGTGCTTCTTATTAGAATATCTACGGATATTTACATAAAAGCGTCTCATTGCAAATATACCTATTGTTAGGCGTCTTTTGCCTCTTTGTTTGTCACTTACCATTGTCTCCTTGAAGAATTTTGTCAATCCTTGGATCCAGTTGCAACTTTATCTTCTTGATTTCGACTTCCACTTCTTTAGAAGTGACAGACACGCGACGATAGAACGAAATTGATTTGGCCGCTTCCTGAAATCAGATATCAGAGAATCAGAAACATGATATGCCATGATTTTTTACTGGTGGCAGAGCTCCAGTGACAGAGCTCTCGGGCGTAGATACCACCGCATTACCTTATATACTTGCCGCTAAATGGTAGTGTTCAGCACTATTGTGTTCCGGTCAGGTGGTAATGTACGGCCCTGTAAATTCCGGCACAGAGGCATAACACCTAATGCCTCAGGAGTGGCAGCGCATTTGCATTTTGACCACTGGTCATTGCGTGGGTGCCTATAGGCTGCAATCATCACTTAACATCAATGTGAATTGCATGCTGGTTTGCCACTTTCATTATATAAAAAAAAATCGTCACTCTTGTTATAGTAGGCGGTAGTTTTATCACGGAAAGCTCAAGTTATTACAAGTGTTAGGGTTCGTTATTATTTGTACATTAATTAAAGGCAACTAATCATTTAAGCTGGGGTAAGCTGCTAGAATCTAAACATCTCAGCCAGCGAGCTCGACTAGCCGTACATAATGCTGTACTTACTCTAACGCTTTTATATGGAAGCGAGAGCTGGGTATGCAGGAAAGAGCATGAAAGTAAGTTGAACGCGGTCGAGATGAGATCTTTGCGCAAGATCTGCGGTGTATCACTCACCGATCGCGTTCGTAATGAAGATGTAAGAAAGAGACTTTGTGAGTGATAGTATCGGTGTAAAAATGAAAAAAGGCATGCTCCGATGGTTCGGGCATATAGAAAGAATGTCGAATGAGCGAATTACTAAACAGATATACAATGCGAATGTGGATGGTTGCAGAGGCCCAGGAAGACCAAGGCTGACCTACCATGACCAAATAGGTCGAGTTCTGTCTGATGGTGGGGTCAAAAGTCTTAGGAATCGGCGTGCATGTATGAAGAGAATGATGAAGGTAGACGAGGCACGAGAGGTTTGTCAGAACCGGGATGTCTGGCGCTCTACACTCTCTGCCTACCCCGTTAGGGACCTGGCGTGAAGATACATACATACATACATACATAATCATTTAAGAAGATATTTTGGGTCATCAATAATACAATAATTAGTACCATTCGAGACCGTATTTCTGTCAATTTTAAATAGCGATCGAGTATCGAGGCGTGCTTGGGATTGGTCGTTGATTAACCAATTAAATTACACAGATGGTTGCCAGGCGACGGAAAACAAAAAAAGACAAAAGAAGAGACAACCATGTTGCTCGATGGGCTCGGTAGCACGGTCTGGCACGGTCATTGTCACAGAGTACTATAATACACACCGAAATAAAGCTCGTAACTCTAGAGGAACTCTGACCTGAGCCTGTCATTTAATTCATATTATGATGTCTTTCTCTAAGTAGTTCATAAGCAAGAATCCAAAGTATCCAATGGTTAACTAATACAAAATTACCGGTGATAACCTTCATGGCGTTCCTTTGATGACGTTTTGCCTTCATCTCTGTATGTAAATTGAAGATACAGCCTAGCCTGCTGCTCCTACACCAGGCTATTAACGATATCAAACCAAAACATTCAATTACCTCCTCTTTACCAATCTTCAAAAGGATGACGGAATTTCTTTCATATTTTTTTAATGATTTTCTATACTGGTGGTAGAGTTCCAGTGACGGAAAACGCGGGCGTAGGCATCACCGCATTACCTAATATACTTGCCGCTCAATGGTAGTGTTCAGCATTGTCGTGTTCCGGTCAGGTGGTAATGTACGGCCCTGTAATTTCCAGCACAGAGACATAACACCTTAGGCCTCAGGAGTGGCAACGCATCTGCATTTTTACCTCTGGTCATTGTGTGGGTGTCTATAGGCTGTAGTCATCACTTAACATCAACGTGAACTGCATGCTTGTTTGCCACTTCCATTCCATAAAAAAAGCAGCAAACAGTATGTAAAATATACAAGAGGCTGACAAAGAAGTTAAATACGGTGCTGATAGTAAAAGCACTTCTGATAGTGTCTTGGCTAATTGCCTAATTTCTGAAATGTGGACTGAAGATATCACTTGACCTACTGTTCCTAAGCCAGTTAGCTATGTCATGGCTAAAATGACATAGATTATAATAATTATAATAATAATGGCAACCCATTGAAATAAAACTAGTTTTCGGATTTATCTCGCGAATATTAAACTTTATTTATAAAATTATCACCAACATGGGATCCAATACTCAGTAGAATAAAAGCCCAACCGCAACAGTCTGTAAGACCTCAAGATAAAATTGGTAACTTTTGTGTTAATCCTGAACGCTACGCAAGACGTTTGCAAAATAGATGGAGGTTGTTGCACATAATAATTTTTCTAACTGCTGTCAGACAATTACCACCTCAGTCTGCCCGAGACCACGGAAGCTGAAAAGCGACCGAAACGTCGGGTTCGGTTTTAAATAATCATTTTAGTTTAATATACGCGAGATAAATCCGAAAACTAGTTTTATTTCAATGAGTGCAGCTCGCGAAAACCTAAGAACATACTATAATGGTTACCCATTACACGTCCCACTGCTGGGCACGAGTGTCTACCCTTTTTTTGGGGGGGGGGAGGTCTGAAGCTTACTCCACCACGCTGCCAATGCGGATTGGTGGAGGTGGGTGAGTTAGTGGCCAATCCGATATCGGATGTTTTTAAACTGCCCATAAGGCCTCCGACAAGTTACTACCCGACCGCGCCCGTAGTGCTTAACCAAGTAGATCGCTTATAATCTACACCGGCCGCCGGGCCATGCGCGCTTCGTAGACATAGATTAACGCTACGAAAATTAACGATAATCAAACAAAACATTTCATTGAATCCTTACCTCTTCCTTCCCAATCTTTAGCAAGAATACCGGAGATTCTTTCAGTAACACCAAAAACAGCATGTATGCCACCGACAGCGACAAATGCACGCATATGACCTGGTGATACGTAAGATATCCTCCCAGTATGTACGAAAATAAGAGGCCCACGAAGAAGTTTGCTACAGTGCTCGAAGTCATAGCTCCTCTTATGGCGTCTTGGCTTATCTCTGATATGTACACTGATGATACCGCTTGGCCTGCTGCTCCTACGCCAGCTAGCAATGTCATAGCCAAGATGACGTAAGTCGATGTGGCAAAATACAGTACTGCCCAGGTTACCTGTGAAATCAATTACAATTTGTTCTTGAAAATGATTAATGAATTATTATTTATTGGATAAGGAATGAAGTGTGAAAAGGGCATGAATTGACCAAACGATGGCGGCTAAACTTAACCGTTGAAAAAAACTAATTTTCGGATTTATCTTCTGTATAATAAACTGAAATGATTATTTTAAATCAAACCTGACGTTTCGGTCATTTTTCAGCTTCCGTGGTCTCGGGCAGACTGAGGTGATATTTGTCTGACAGCAGTTTAAAAAATTATTAAGTGCAACTACCTCCATCTACTTCGCAAATGTATTGCATAGCGTTTAGGAATAACACAAAAGTTACTAATTGTATTTTGAGGTCTTACAGACTGTTGCGATTAGGCTTTAATTCTACTGAGTATTGGATCCCATGTTGGTGACAATCGCTAAGCATCTTCTCTATTGAAATTAATCTTAACCGGTTCACAGTCCCACAACCCACATATGGTCTGTTTAATTCTTAAAACAATTGTGCCTGATTTTCGGACAGTGAAATCATTAACTTACCGCATAAGGCAATCCAAACAGCATAGCAGCGTACTTTCTTCCCAACTTGTCGACTGCAAACCCACAGAATGGTGTCATCACCAACGCTCCAATGTTTGTCAGACTTCCAAACAAAGACACCTCCAATGTGGTCATCGGTGATGTCAATATTGTGGCGTTGGATCGAAACATCTCGATTGTATATGAAGGCCAGGCGTAAATGAAGCCAGTAAGTGTTACTAGATTTGATACTGGAAAAAAAAAATATGCTGTAAAGTCATGGACGCAGTGGTGCTGCAGCTTTTTCTTCGTTCTTTTGGAATTTTTTTTCATCAGTTAGGTGTTCACAGGTTGGCCAACTTTTCCAGCCGCCATAACCGGACAACAAATATAATCGGATCATACTAAATCGAAAAAAAAAACGGTAAATATTGGAAAAGTTTTTTCGTTGAGGTTAATTTGTTCCCCAGGTTTTGGGTTATTACTTTGTAGAGTAGCAACATTTTTAATTTTTTTTTCCTAATCTACCCTCTTTTTGAAACTTTTTGTATCGAGTTTTTCTAAGTGTTTAAAAAGGTAGTTTAGGTTGGGTAAAATATATTTTTTTATTTTTTTTATGTTATGGAAGTGGCAAATAAGCATGCAGTTCACATTGATGTTAAGTGATGACTGCAGCCTATAGACACTTACACAAAGACCAAGGTCAAAATGCAGATGCGTTACCACTCCTGAGGCCTAAGGTGTTATGCCTCTGTGCCGAAAATTACAGGGCCGTACATTACCACCTGACCGGAACACGATAGTGCTAAACACTACCATTTAGCGGCAAGTACATTAGGTAATGCGGTGGTGCCTATGCCCGCGAGCTCCGTCACTAGAGCTCTACCACCAGTAAAAATTAAATTCTAGTGTAACCCCATGCCCCATCCGCCCGCCTGGCGCGCCCCTCGGGTCCTGCAGCTTCAGTCACTGAAGTTCAGTCTGCGCTGCGGTAGTCGTGGTATGGTACTTCACGCTACGCGTCACATTCTTAATATTTGCTAGCCGGACAAATTGAATCCGGTCGGGAGTAAGCGACCTGACCCCAACAATTCCTTCTAAAACCCAACAGTCCGGTCGAAAACCGGTCGGTTGGCAACCCTGGGTGTCCAACTAGAAATGGTGAGCAGGATAAGGAAGAATAGAAAACTCGGTTTCGGAGGCTAAGTTCCACTTCGGATTAGACTGAGCCAATGAATAAGTGGGACACGATACAGACAGAATGCCACTTTTCAAAGATTGTTTGTCCTTCTTGCACGAAAATAACGCAGCTATAAATTATTAGCTGAAGAAAAAATGAAAATCTTACATTCATGCCTGTACTCGTCGAAGGAGTAGGCAGAGGTAAATGCATGCGAACAAGCATACATGCAAACACCTACGATTCGCCCGTTACGTTAGATCCCATTACTCACTGCCCTTCAAAATGGTCGAGGAGAGCAATGGCTACCAGTTGCGTTATACTCCTGAACAGGTGCAGATTGTGAGGACTGGTCTGTTGTGGTTTGCAGGTGTTATCTATATTTATTAAAAGCCATCCATGTTTCTTCAAAACGGACACGGATGTTTGTTCTCAGCAAAAGAGGAGCGTATATGCTGATTTTCTCTATCAACCTTCTTGTCATAAAGATTTATACAAACAGATACGTATGATTATGTGTATTTTCTATTTTCAATACGCTCCCTCTCTCCATGAAGAAGACGACCGTTTGATTCGGATTGTGGGTTCGATCCCCGCTCCGGGACAAATGTTTGTGTATGTGTTGAGTGTGTAGTTACAACGGCACCCACGATACGGGTTTTTACCCAATGAGGGGCTGTGAGTGTATAAATAAAATTAAATGGCTTCTCCAAAGTTGTTTATACAAAGATTTTTTAAATAAAACTAACAATGTAAAACCATAGAGCAACACGGGCCACCGGCCGCGGCGGACCGGAGAGGATTAGCCATATGCAGGCTTTCCCCTCTGTCAAAGTACAACACCACATGGTCCTTTACTTGTCGCGCAGATATTTATATGTGTGCGTGAAATTGTTTATGTATTTTCTTAACATCAAGGTGTGAGTTGCGTAGTAATTAACTATTTTTGTAGTGTCAGTGTGTGTCACACGTATTTATTTCCCTCCTCAAAAAATGACAGACTGTTTTGCATTGGCAATACACGCTATGGCTACTCCCCTCCAGTCCGCCGCCACTGCATGCCCGCGTTGCTCTATGTGTAAAACATTCAAATGTTTCAAAAATTTGCACGTCTTCTTGCAAATCGAACACGTGTTCTTTATTGTACTTACTTTAAGATCATTTTTGTATTGTGTCCTGGCAAATAAACGACATAAACTATCTTATCTCAGGAATGGCAACGCATCTACATTGAAACCTTGTATGTAAGATGTGATTGTATGTGTGTGATAGGCTATTCAATTACCATCAATGTGAACTGTATGGTTGTTTATCACTTCATGACATAAAAATGCTATAAAATTTACAACGGTGCGGTTTTCGCGGTTTTTCCTGCCCTGAACGTGCAAACTGTGGAACGAATCATCTGAGGTGTTCGCTCTGTAATACAATATGGGCGTCAAAACAGTCCTTCAGGGCTGGCAGCGCGTTGGCAACTCCCCTGTTGTTGCAAATGTTCATAGGCGACGGTGATCACTTTCCGTCAGCCCGTTTGCTTGTCTATCAATTTTCAAACATAAAATAATACCGTATATTAGTGACATTTCAAATTTAGGTATATCCGAATCCTAATTATGTACAAGAAACTCATAAAAACGTTGTATGGATTCAATATTTGCTAGATAAATACGCTGAGCGACTAAAAACATTATGAGAAAAGCGAGATTATAAGAGGATTTTCACTGGTGGTAGAGCTCCAGTGACGGAGCTCGAGGGCGTAGGCACCACCGCATTACCTAATATACTTGCCGCTAAATGGGAGTGTTCAGCACTATCGTGTTCCGGTCAGGTGGTAATGTACGGCCCCGTAATTTCCGGCACAGAGGCATAACACCTTAGGCCTCAGGAGTGGAAACGCATCTACATTTTGACCTTGGTCTTTGTGTGGGTGTCTATAGCTTGCAGTCATCACTCAACATCAATGTGAACTGCATGCTTGTTTGCCACTTCCAAAACATAAAAAAAAGGATAAGGTAAAATACTATTTAATATTTCTCCATTGCAACTCTTTAGTTTATTAGTAACACTGGTGGTAGAGTTGCAGTGTAGGAGCTCGAGGGCGAAGGCACAACCGCATTACTTAATCTATCTGCCGCAAAATGTTAGTATGTATGTATGTATCTTCACGCCAGGTCCCTAACGGGATAGGCAGAGAGTGTAGAGCGCCAGATATCCCGGTTCTGACAAACCTCTCGTGCCTCGTCTACCTTCATCATTCTCTTCATACATGCACGCCGATTCCTAAGACTTTTGACCCCACCATCAGACAAAACTCGACCTATTTGGTCATGGTAGGTCAGTCTTGATCTTCCTGGGCCTCTGCAACCATCCACATTCGCATTGTATATCTGTGTCAAAATGTTAGTATTCAGCACTATCGTGTTCCGCTAAGATGGTAATGTATGGCCCCGTAATAACTATCACAGAGACATGACAACAGATCTCAGCGGTGCTAACGCATCTGCATTTTGCCCTCTGGTCTTTATGCGGGTGTCAATAGGCTGCAGCCATCACTTCACATCAATGTGAGCTGCATGCATATTTGCCTTACGTAAAAAAAAACTGAAAACGAAGTGCGATCGAAAGAAGTTCATCAATCCGTTGTTCTACCACGAATAAACTCTGTACAACATTAAATACAGGATATATACAGATGAAGGGAAACTGTATACTAGTTTGCCATATCTTCTATTCTATATATAAGTATATTATTATTCAATATTATAAAGCTAGTTTGTTTGTTTGTTTGCTTGAACGCGCTAATCTCAGAAACTACTGGTCCGATTTGAAAAATTCTTTCAGTATTAGATAGCCCGTTTATCGAGGAGGCTAAGGTGAATAGGAGGCAACATTGCAACTGCGCGAAGCCGGGGCGGGCCACTAGTTAATAGAATAAGACGTAAATTCACGCCTGTAATCCCGAAGGGGTAGGCAGAGGTAAACGCATGCATTCAAGCATAGACGCCGGTCACGTTTTGGCCCATGTAACAGGTAGCGAGCCTGTTGACATCTCCGGCCACATTGCCAAACTTCAAGGTACTGGGAAATTTCCAAAAAATGGAAAAATCTCAATGGAACCAGAGATAAAGGAATTAACACCATTATCTCTGTAACCCTAGAATCGAACCCAGGACCTCAGCGTAGTAATAGTGGCCTGCTACCACTAGGCTAACGAGGCAATTAATTTCATTAAAAAAAATCTTAAAACAAATATATGTAATAATACTAACTAACTAGTGTGGCCAGAGCCTGCATTAAAAAACCGGACCATTTCACTTTTTCACTAGACATTGTTTTACTATTTTCTTTTTCTTTCTATTTTATTAACACACAACGTACACAGTTTATCAACTCAATTCGTAAAATGATCTATTGAAATATAAATACACACAGTTTCACTGTATCTTCTATAGTCCTTTATTGTAGTGGATTAGATATTAATTATATAGGGTAAATGCGTAAGTTTTCTTCATGAGGCAAGAAATAGATACAGTTTATATTGGTGGTAAGTGTATGCTAATTCACATCGGGGCAGCTATTACAGCTTTATAAGGCCTAAGTGCGGCCCCATCTGGAATACTGCTCTCATTTGTGGGCGGAAGCCCCCAAATACCAACTTGGTCCACTTGACTCCCTACAAAGACGCGCCGTTCGTATTGTTAACGACCCGGGACTTACTGGCAGGCTTGAACATCTGAGCCTGCGCAGAGAGTTTTTGCCCAGAACGTGTAAATTGTGGAATGAACTTCCCTCTGAGGTGTTCCCTCGGTGCTACAATGTAGGGTTCTTTAAGAATGGCGTCAAAAGAGTCCTTCAGGGCTGACAGCGCGTTGGCGACTCCCCTGGTGTTGCAAATGTTCTTAGGCGACGGTGACTACTTCCCATCAGGTGTTCATCCTTTGACATAAAAAAATGCTATCTGTAAACATCTGTACAACAATCTTTTCTGGTGGTAGACCTCCAGTGAGCTCGAAGGCGTAGGAACCACCGCATTACCTAATATACTTGCCGTTCAGCATATGCTACCACGTATACATCGCCGTATACTACCACCTGACCGAAACACCTATCGTGTTAGTATATAACAGGTGGTAGTATATGGCCCTGTAAATTCAGGCACAGAGGCATAACACCTTAGGCCTCAGTAGTGGCAACGCATCTGCATTTTGACCTCTGGTTATTGTATGGGTGTCTATAGGCTGTGTCCATAGGGTGTCTATAGTCTATAGTCATCACCTAACATCAATGTGAACTGCATGCTTCTTTGCCACTTTAATTACATAAAAAAAAAAATTATTTACCTAATCTATCTGCCAAATGGTGGTGTTCAGCACTAGATATCGTGTTCCAGTTAGATGGTAATGTATGTATGTATGTATCTTCGCGCCAGGACTCTAACGGAGTAGGCAGAGAGTGTGGAGCGCATGATATCCCGACCCTAACACACCTCCCGTGCTTCTAGTACATTCATCATTCTCTTCATACATGCACGCCGATTCCTAAGACATTTGATCCACCATCAGACAGAACTCGACCTATTTGCTCATGGTAGGTCAGTCTTGGTCTTCCTGGGCCTCTGCAACCATCCACTTTCCCATTGTTTATCTATTTAGTCCTTTACTAAGTATTACTATTTATATTTACCTATTAAGTATAATAATACTAATGTTATAATAATACTAATGTATAGCCAACTTTGCATTTGTGAGTGAATACTTATTCACTCACAAATGCAAAGTTGGCTCGTTTTGTTATGGTTGGGGACAAAGTTTCTTTGCATTTTTTAAGATAATTCAAAACATTTTTTTAATATCGTTTATTTAAATTTAACTAAAGTATGTATGTACCATTTTGTTCCATAACCTTTTGCCATCTTGTAGGTAGGGACATGATCCCATTGCTATAAAAATTTTGGGACTTCTCATCAAAATACCGCGACAAGTGGATTTGGCAGTCCTCTCGTGATGTTAACCTAACATTGCATAAAGAATTCTGAAGAGACAGCAACAGGTGGAAATCTGAAGGTGCAAGGTCAGGACTACGGCCGCTTTCTCTCAACTTCTTGCTTTAATCTCATCAGTTGTTCGCAGTAGAGTTCAGAATCGATAGTCCTGCCTGGTGGCAATAGCTCATAATGAATAATGCCCTTCCAATCCCACCACACACACAACATCACCTTATTGCGAGTTAACCCGGGTTTCGCCACAGTCTGTGAAGCCTGACCAGCCTTTGACCACGACCTTTTTCACACCTTCTTGTCGTACGTGATCCACTTTTCATCACCAGTTATGAGCTTCTTCAAAAATGATTCGGTTTCATTACGTCGTAATAAAGAATCACAAATGAGTACACGGTTCATTAGGTTCACTCATCTTGACAGTACGAAAAACAAATGAAAATCACACATTTGCCTAATTTGAATTTGGAATTATGCTCATTAAAATTTTAACTTTCAATGATACCAAAACCAGCCAGATACAAATACTACAGCCAAAGAGATTTTATTACAAGTTCATACATACTATAATGCGAAAAGACTTTTTCCCCAACCTTTTATATGCGGTGTAAGGCTGGCTATTTAAACCTTGCCTTTCATCATACGAATAAGCCGAATACTGAATATTCGGGGCATCTCTAGTACCAATAATAGGGCACATTACCCTTACACGCCGTCACGCCGTTATTTTAGTAAACAAGACAGGCACTAAACAGTTAGCAGACAGATAACTGGCATATTTGTTTTAGACTTGAGTACCGATAGCATTTTATGAATTATGAATTATATTTGTCCCTTGGGATTGGTCTGGCTGTCCATAAAAGGAATAAAATTGTCTCCCAAGCATCATCTATACAAATAAATAAAAATGGAGTGTCTGTTTGTAAATAATATAATAAATAGAATTGTTCTGAGATTGTTTTGTCGGCGGTAATTCCTACAAAATGCTTTAAATCTCGTAAAAAAATTATTTAATTTTTTTTATATTCAAAGTCTTCAACTTTATTTATTATGATTGTACAGTATCTACCCGGACGAAGTCGTGGCCGCAGCTATTATAAAAGTAGCCTAAGTTACTCCTTATCACATCAGCTATCTGCCAGTGCAGGTCCCGTCAAAATCGGAGACATTTAAATTCTATTTATTATATTGATGAGGAATTGAAAAATTTGATGATTCACGTATCGGTTAAATATTATTATTAAATTGGTATTTATTAATACCTATTGAATTATTATTATAAGTCATTCTCTCTAGGTAGCTTATAACCCGACAATGCAAAAGTCTCCTTGTAGACCAATTTGAAATAAATGATTTGAATTTTGAATTTTGAACATTTTTTACAATTTTTGTCTGTCTGACTGTCTGTTTGGCGAGGCTAATCTTGGAAACGGCTGGACCGATTTTGACGAGACTTTCACTGGAAGATAGCTGATGTGGTAAGGAGTAACTAAGGCTACTTTTATCTCCATACATACATACGTACCTACATACAAATAAATAGAATTTAAATGTCTCCGATTTTGACGGGACCTGCACTGGCAGATAGCTAATGTGATAAGGAGTAACTTAGGCTACTTTTATCTCCATACAACCATACATACATACAAACATACCTACATACAAATAAATAGAATTTGAGTGTCTCCGATTTTGACGGGACTTTCACTGGCAGATAGCTGATGTAATAAGGAGTAACTTAGGCTACTTTTATAATAGCTGCGGCCACGACTTCGTCCGGGTAGATACTGTACAATCATGATTGTTATATCCGAAAGGATAGGCAGAGGTAAGTTCTTGTATTCAAACATACAAACACCATCGATTCGCCCGTTAGGTCTCAGGGGTGGCAACGCTACATTTTTACTGGTGGTAGAGCTCCAGTGACGAAACTCGCGGACGAAGGCACCACCGCATTACCTAATAAACTTGCCGCTAAATGGTAGAGTTCAGCACTATCGTGTTCCGGTCAAGTGGTAATGTATAGCCCTGTAATTTGCGACACAGGGGCATAACACCTTAGGCCTCAAGAGTGGTAGCGCATCTGCATTTTGACCTTGATCTTTGTGTGGGTGTCTATAGGCTGCAGTCAACACATAACATCAATGTGAACTGCATGCTTGTTTAAAAATTACACTACATAATTAAAAAAAAAAATGACCTACGATCTTTGTGTGGGTGCCTATAGGCTGCAGCACTTAACATCAATGTAAACTGCTAGCTTGTTTTCCTTTTCATAACATAAAAAATAAATAAACATTTTTTTCTGACTGTACAAAGGTGACACGTCTGTGATGCCAACGTGGATGTTTACATAATTAATGAAATATTTTCATATTACACTAATTACGTGTAATCCATTAATAATATTCAGATTTACTGTTAAAAATACACGAATAAATAATTGACGTGCACAAAAGATAAGGACCTTTTTCCTGTCAAGCGGGTTTGCGTCCGCATGCGGGTGTGCCCGCATGCAGGTAAACATGTCTGCGAGCCACCACGCAGAACTAAAAATCTGCTCCGTTGCAATTTGGTACGTGTTACTAACAGATACAGTCGTATATAGATTGGACATAAAAAAGCCATGCTCCACACCACGCACGCGGGTGCCACGCGTCGAAGAGAAAGAATGTATGAAACATAGAGCAACACCGGAGGGGAATAGCCATATGCAGGCTTTCCCCTCTTCGAGGTACTGGGAAATTTCCAGAAAATGGAACAATCCCAATAGAATCAGAGATAAGGGACTTTACACCTTTATCTCTGATAACCCCCTACCCGGGAATCGAACCCAGGCCCTCAGTGTAGTAGTAGTAGCCTGGTACCACTTGGCTACCGAGGCAGTCAGTTTCAATAATAATCTTCTGAAAAGCGTGAGGATTCCACCGCCATTTAGTGGAGAAGAATTCCTCCGTTGCTGCTATCATTCAACCGAATGATGGCGGTCAAACCATTCCAATAGGGTAGTAATAATAATAACGCGGGATGGGTAGCAGCGCCCCGCGATAAAACTATCGCCACTACGATTGATTAAATTTAATATCTATTGAATCTCTCGTCAGCAAGAGGTCCAAGTTGAACCCCAGACCTTTGTCAGGGCGGGACATGGGGGGTCCAACACGTAGAGGCCCTTTCGAGAATTTTGATTTACTTTGTTATGGGTTATATTCGGCGGGACCTCTTTTTGACTGCATCAATAGTTAATAACAGGCAGATCCCGCAGAATACGTGGGACTATTGTAACGATGAATGACTCGCCAAACTTTGGGCTATGTGGTTGAACTGGGGGGACTAGCTGGCTGGGCCTATGGAGCACCTGTCTATATTCAACATCTCACATTATTGAATCCTTCTTTACCTTATACTTTATATACTTACCTATTGAATTATTATTATAAGTTATTCACTCTAGATCATTTGTAACACGATATTTCAAACGAGTTTATTAAAAAACAAATTAGAAATATAAATGGTTTTCATATATTTCTGCCCACATTCAAGACTTTAACCAGGGCCAAGGTGAAAAATAAAAAGTGACTTCCATTATAATATCATACATTTATTATACAATAAAATTCTTAAATTAATATTTACAATTGACCACGATAATAATGGTCGTTATTAAAGTATGTTTTGGTAACTAATATAATTTATTTAGAATTTTAAAAAAGTGCAGTGATAATTAAATAATAATTAAAACATCTCCATTGTAAGATTACTAAGATAACTACTCATGTGTTTTATCGTTGAACAAAATGGGATTTCAAATATTTAAGTAATTTCGATTTTTAAATAGCATTATTATTAAAAAAATGTTATTTAACAATAACATTATTTTATTAAAGTTTTTTGGTCGATACAAATATTTATATTTCACTTATTTATTTATTTAAAACCTTATTTACTATTTTTTTTACATATATAAGTATCAAAAACAAATATATATATAAAAAAATAAAAATATATTATTATTATTAATTATATTATTATTATTAATTACCTATTGTACTTGGCAGTGTTAAATATTGCAAGCTTAACTATTATCTACAAAAAATCACAAAGAACTATATTTATTTACTGTAGGTACAGGTCAGTGATGGATCGCACTGAATTTTGGATATAATGAGAATGACTTTAATAAGACAGAGTATTATTTTGTTACAAATAATTATTAAGCCATCTGTCGGTAACTGAACTAAATATTTAACACTTAAACTAGTGAAATAGTTCATTAGTCTTTACTTTTGTGATAAACATGTCAGAAAATAAAATCAAGTAAAATATAACATTGATCGAATAGCAAGCATAATATTCTTACAATATTAAAATAGTTAATCAATTTAGCACTATATTGGTGCTGCCAGGTTAAAAAATACTAGTATTTATAGTAAATTAGTTCAAACCAGATATTTCATCCTTTAGTTTACATATTCTATTAGGCAAAAATGCTTAGTCATTACTATTTTCGAAAACATCGTAACATCTCTAATGACATTTTATAATAGAAAAACTTATATTTACACAGACTATAGGCGGCTTAGTCTACATGTGTTCAGATAAGATAAATACAAATTGTTCTGTTCAGCAATCAGATATACTTCTCTCACACACCACTGAGATATCTACAATGTAATCTTTCATAATACATAATTGGTCGTTATAAGACGAACTTCGAAGTCGTGGAAAAATACAGCAATTGACAATCTATGAGAATTTGGCGGTACCGCGTGACCTTTGCCAACAGAATGTTACGGCTAAACTACTTAATAAAGACCCGACGAGGACTAAAATACCTCCCCAAAGCGCTGCAGTTGGAGTTATGCAGAAACCAGCAGGTTCCTGAGGCAAGTCCTCTGCAAATACTACTCTTAAACCTTTGCCGATTGTCGTAACAGGTTCAGCTGTTTTGTTACCCATGTGGATGATGTCCCGTCTTTTTCTCCTTGGTTCGATACTGCCCGGGTTAGGACAGACTTCGCAATCAGTCTTGCAGAGTTCCACTTCACACTGAATAATTAGATCCATTTCATCAGGGAATTTGAAGGCTTTGAAGAACGCGAACGCAATAATTGTGGCACCACTGTTTCCTGTGTCTCTAGTCTTCTGGAAGGCTCCAAACAGTTTGGGTTTAAGGATGCAGCCATTTGCATCAGTGAGTGGCACAACATGACGCATCCCTGAGTCACGAGCAATACATTCTCTTACTAATATATCAAATCCTGGGTCTCCAGTCACAGAAACCACTAAAGTCATAGTTTCTCCAATTTTCACAAGACCGTTTGCTTCGGGGGCGAATGGACCTCTTCCAGTTTGGATATCCAAACGTGCCATTGCCGTGTCACCGCTAAAGTTACTTGTTATCTGATTCAACATACCGACACTTAGAGATGAGACCAGTTGTTTTGTAAGGTTACCTTCCCATAAACATCTGACTCTTCGAATATGATCCCACACTTCTTGGATACCTGGCTCGTTTTGTAGCACCAGTACATTTTCTAGGTAAGCCTGTCCTTCGTTCTCAAAATCACTGAAGAATCTTGTGCCACAAGTATTTAAGCTTACAGTGAAAGAGAATTTGGCTTGGTTCGAGTTTTCTCTTACATACACACATTCTGGTTCATTGTAATGATCTTGTGAATAGATTATACCGTTGTATGGTTTATTAAATTCAATATTAATGGTCATCATTTCTTTACCACAATCTACAGTGATGGAGTGGACATGGGGTGGATGACGATCGTCATCATCATCAGGTATCATTGGAATTATGGGCTGAGAACTACCTCCATTGATAGGCTTCATTTCCTCCGTTTGGTCAGTTTCATAAGAGGGTTCAGAAGTCTCATCTATGTTTGGTTGACTGGGTTGGTAAGACGGAGAAGTAGGCAGGCTGGGTTGATAGCTGGGTTGAGATGGTTGGTATGAAGGTTGACTGGAAGGTTGGCTGGGCTGGTAGGATGGTTGGGTCGGCTGGCTTGGTTGGTACGAAGGTTGGCTTGGTTGATAAGTAGGCTGGGAAGGAGAACTAGGCTGGTAACTAGGCTGCGATGACTGGCTGGGTTCATATGGGGTTTGAGGAGGTTGACTGGGCTGATACGTAGAAGGTTCATTGGGCTGGTATGGAGGTTGGGAAGGTGAGCTAGGTTGATATGTTGGTTGCGATGGCTGACTAGGTTCATATGTGGACTGACTTGGCGGGTACGGCGTTTCGGACGGTTGGCTCGGTTGGTAGGATGGTACAGTTGGTTGACTCGGTTGATAACTTGGTTGGAAAGGATTACTCGGTTGGTATGGAGTTTGACTTGGTCGGTAAGACGGTTGATCTGGTTGAGTGGGACTATATGGTTGATCAGGCTGGGAAGGTTGGTAAGTTTGTGTTGGAGACGGCTGATATGATGAGCTCGGTTGATAAGGAGAACTGGTTGGTGAGGGGCCCTCGTTGTAAGATGGAGTTGGTCGGGAGCCAGAAGCTGGATAACCAGTTGGTGGTAAATAAGAGGCTGGTTCAAATGGCCTGGGTCTTTCTGGCTTGCCTCCAAAATACTGGCGAGCTGAAATATAAAAAAATGTGTGAGATCATGTTTTAAATTTATCTTTATTTCATTGTGATTGAGTGTGCCGTTTGCGTGAACGTGGCGTGCTTTTATGCTTTTCTTGCGTATTTGTGTTTGTGCGTTGGTGTGAAATGAATTATAATAAAAAATTATGACCTTTTTTATAATATGTTGTGAAACACTGTTTTATTTCGTCATGAATATTGATAAAATAGTACTTTTTCAAACATTAACATGCTTGTAAATATATTAGAATATTTTCATAAAATTATTCGATCCTCCCTGTAGTATTGTGATGTCAAAAATACTCTATGCCACGTCTGTTTTTTCAAGTACTAGATAAAGAATCTCGTACTTGTAGAAAGTTCTTCTCAAATTATTAAGTATAAATCTCATTCTCACAAATTATTATTGAATATCAAATAAATATATTAAAAATATAATCTTAATACTAAAAATCATTCTACTCTACTTGATTCGGTGTCCTACAGACCTTTCCTATTTTTCTGCTGATATAACCCCTGTATCCAATGCAGAAGGTTGTTCACCATTTCATCGACATCCGCTTGTTGGGCTGGCTCAGCTGGAAATCACTACATCATCAGACTTGATATACCATCACCAGAGACATCCAATTCAAGGATCGAAGAACGACAAAGAAAAATGTACACCTTTATCATATTACCACTAGAAACGTTATAGGAATCGGGATTAGTTCAATATCAACATGCAAATATAATGAAATCGAGGATTAAAGATTGAGAAACGACTATTAAATTTGGACACTGTTAAAGTAAGGACACTGTTAGTTTAATTAATAACTTTGTTTTGAACACCAATTTGGGTACTTGATGCAATTTAAGAATAAAACAAGCAAGACCAAAAACTACTGACGGAATATTATTGATGAAGTTTTCATTAAAACACTAAAAAACGGAGAGCGAAATATTAATTAACTTAGGAAAATGATGCTGTTAATAAATTATAAGAAAAGGGATGGTTTATAATAGTATAACATGGCGAAATTAATATATTTACACAATTAATAAAAAAATACTCACACATTTCGAACATAACATTAAACAAATATGTTACCTTCCAAAGAAAAATAAATCGAAACTGTTAAAAAATTAAACCACAACTTACAATGGACCCAATTATTTGATAGAAAAATACAGGAACATGCTGTAACAACTAATAGCAAAACACATAACACTATTTTAACCAACCAAAACATGAAAATTAAAAAGAAACACTTGAACCTAAATACAACATTCGAAACCATACAACTTAATCATAAAACCACTTTAAAAGTTAATGAAAATATGCACAAATTAAAGTATTTACAAAAATATACACAGTTTACTGAAAAAAAAATGTTATTGAGTAGAGAATATAGAAATGTTTAATTATTAGCTTATTTCATTAGGATCTACATTATTATAATCCTATCTTTTTTACTCCAATAATTCCAATATTCCAATAATTCATGCTAAGTATATACATTTGTATAATATATACAAAGAACAAAACACAAACAAAATGTTTATCTCATAATTTCGAAAGAAATTGATATTTCTTTTCGTGAACGTTTAAATCGATCAATACCATTGTCTAATAATAGAGAGAAACGTAAAAAATAAGAACCTATCAAATCTTTTATTATGAAGACGTAAAATAATAAAATTATAAGTTGTATAGGCTAGTATATGTAGGGTGTAATTTTTAAAACTTCTTTAATTTCAAAAGACCTTTGAGCAATATTTAGGATAACATAATAATATGAGCTTGGACAAAGGCTAAATTTTTGTTATGAAGTGACAAACAAGCATACAGCTTACATTGTAATACGGAACCCTACAAACATCTACATGAAACCAGGGATTTCAATGTAGATTCGTTGCCACTCATAGGATTAAGTTATTATGCCTCTGTACTGGAACAGGGTCGCACATTCAATCAACATATACCTTTATTATATACCTTACTGCTATCTGCAATGGGCGCTCTAGGAACTAGAATTGAACGTAATTAACAAATGAAATTCTCTCAAGTCGGAAGCATAGACCTCCATACGCAATATTAGATAATTAAACAATCTTATCAAATTACGTTTTGTTTTTCTCGTGCAATAATACTATCTGCATATTGTAACGCAACGAGACATGAGTGTGTCGCACGCAATCTCTTTTTGTTTTGATTGCTGAGATTTTTCATGTCGTAAGGAAGTTATTTTTAAGGTTTGCTTTATTTATAAAGACTAACCCTTTTTTATACAGATTAACCCTTATTCATAAACGTACATTAGATACGTTTTAGCTATAGAGTGCTTTGTCTTTGTCAGTTGCATTGTCAAATGTGCAGGATAGAAAAAGACAAAGCAGAGATTAGCAACACTTCAGCTAAAATACGTTTATGAATAAGGGGGTTAAGAGTCAACTTTTATCTAAATAATGGTCAGATTTTAAAAAACCTTAAATAAACAATTTCACTGGTAGTAGAGTTCTAGTGTAGGTCGAGGGCGTAGGCACCACCGCATTACCTAATTTATCTGCCGAATTTTAGTGCTCAGCACTATGGAGTTATTTAGTTTAATGCGTTGATGCCTACGCCCTCGAATCCCAGCACTGGAACTCTACCAGTAAAATAATATAATGAGTATTTGTTGTTACCTAAAAATATAAAATAAGAAATGAAAAAGCAAAATCCCAGATAAACGCCCGCACAAGGCAAAAGCGTAAAGAGTTTATGGTGTTACTGCTCGATCAAGCAGACTTACAAGACTTGTTAAGAGATTTGAAATTAATATTCTAATTATACGAGTACAACATGTAGGTATGTGTAACGGAAACTATTCTACACTAGCATTAGTATTTGTAAATAAAAAAATATTATCTTAACCCCATATTATTCTGAAAGAGTAAGAAGAATGTACACATTCACGACCCAGTAATAAAAAACTTTATTATTATAAGTCATTGACAGTAGCTTGGAACTCGACAATGTAAAAGACAAGGTGTCATTGTAGAACAATTTGAAATAAAACATTTGAATTTAGTTTTTTTATCTTAAGGTAAAAAGGGGAGCAACACATTTGCATTTTAATTTTGATTTCTTGCGACAATGTCTATAAAGCTGCAAAATTCATTTACGGTATAATTGATTGTCATCACTATTAAAAAATATTAGCAACGTCAAAATTTATTCCGTTAGAATAATTTATTTTGGGATCAATGTATCTCTAATTCGACAGTAGTGTCCCTTTAGGTGATGATGTTAGATATACCTTTGGTTAAAAATCATTAAACAAATTAATCTGGCTCTATAAGAAGTGACGTAGTTTTGTTACCCATTGTTTTGTGTGTGGCTTTTCAGCTCATTGTTAGTATTTAATTAATCTCTTCATTGTGTATTGGTGTACGTACGATCTATTTTTTGTTTATTGTCTAAATCTAGTAAGTTTATTTTCAAGACTTATTTATTTTTACGTTTATCCAATAAATAAAGTACACAACAACAACAAGTTAATTCCGAATAATTTAGAAAAAAAATTGCTATTTTTTTTTTATTATTTAAATGTTATTATAAGAATGTCTATTATTTATAGTGTAGTATATAGTTTTTATTTTTATAATAAAGTTCTTTTTCATTTACGAAACTCCTAACAAGCCTTGTAACGTTGTATGACTTTTTTATTTACGTACCACTCCTAGAACTTATTTTGGAACTTATTTTTCTTACTTCTGTAAATATAAAAATAAATGTACTTTATTATTATATTTCTGCACTATTTACAAATGCTAATTATACTATTTAAATTTAATATTTTTGTAAAAAAAATAAAATAATAATCGAAAAATATAATGAACTCTTTTCTGTTTTATGTTCACTGTTTATGTGTTGAATTTTTGTATTATTTTTGAAAAACGATAGTAAGCTCCTAACAAGTCTTGTAATTCTATAAAATTGTTTACGTACCGGTCCTAGACCTTAGTTTTCTCATGTCTGCAAAAATAGTTGTGTGTTTTAACATAATATGATCTTTTTTTATACTCACACATTAATAGTAAAATAGAGATTGTTTATGCCATTAACTACAAAAATACAGAAATTAGTATCATGCAATTTTAGTACCTACTCTAGATCATACTATACACACAAAAAATAACGCATAATAACATATTGATGACACATTCTGAATTAAAAACATATACCTTAATTTAAAAAAAGTTAAACATACATGCGCAATCTCTTTATTACAAATAAATAATTAATTGACGTACATATTATATTAGTTATAAATTATTTTTTATAAGAACTTTTATATTTTTATATGACACAAACGGAAACAAAGCTTAGCATTCACGACCCAAATAAAAATATTCGTAATAGGTAATTTTGTGTTTTGATATATAATTACTTAGTGAAATTAACGCACTGGTGGTAGAGCTCCAGTGACGGAGCTTGCGGGCGTAGGCACCACCGCATTACCTAATATACTTGCCGCTAAATGGTAGTGTTCAACACTATCGTGTTCCGGTCAGGTGGTAATGTACGGCCCTGTAATTTCCGGCACAGAGGCATAACACCTAATGCCTCAGGAGTGGCAGCGCATCTGCATTGTGCGCATCTGCATTGTCTGGTCATTGTGTGGGTGTCTATAGGCTGCAGTCATCACTTAACATCAATGTGAACTGCATGCTTGTTTGCCACTTTAGGTATATAAAAAAAAACAAAAAAAAAATCTTCTTATTATTTATTTCACAATCATTCATCAGTACATATAAGTCAGGTTAAATCAGTTACGTATAATTATGTGATTTAAATAAAAAAAATATTTGTTTAATTTATATTAAACAATTTTTTTAAATCTTGGAATGGTAATCGACCATTAAATTACGATTGTAAAATATTAGTAAATAAACAGCTGGATTGCATCGGGTCGTGATGACCCCACCGTCCACTAGTCTGTCAAACTTGGGACGGCGGAAACACTGCCGTGACCTCAAACAAATTTATGTCCAAATGTCTGTGTCGTATAAAAATATGATAGTAATCATACTTATAACTAAATTAATAAATGGTTAGATACAACATATACGTACGTATGTACTTACGGTATCTCGGGGCATCTGCGCTTGCGCATACCACCAAGGCGCATAACGCCACTATTGCGCACCACCGGACCATCTGGAAATAAATGTAATAGTTAATCAATAAAAAAATCTGCCTATAGAGATCTATACAAAAACTGAGTTTTGCCTCACATGTAAGTTTATCATTTGCCGATGTTCAAATTATTTATTTTACCTCTCTGAACTGAAAAGTTTAAAATTAAGTTTTATCTATATTCGGCGCTAAGCTGCTGACAGACGGGCGGAAGGACGGACTGGTTTTCTTTTATAAGTTTGAAGGAGTCTGAGAAAGGTTCTCATGTAGAGCTTACCTCTGGAGAAAATACCTAAAAAGTATTAGCAAAATAGTAAAAACAATTTTTCGTCCAAATATTTCGCACTTGTCAAATTTTTGACACATTATTCATACATCTATTTATATCTATTAATATACACGTACATATTTTAGGCGACGGTACCTAACCACTATCCATCAGGTGGCCTGTCTGCATGACTGTCAATTTTTTGACATAAAAAAAATTACATTTAATTTTAAGATGGTACGAAGTTCGCCGGCTCAGCTGGTTCATAATAGAATTTTCGTAATTTATAACATAATTTTCGTAATTTTTAATAGAATTTTCGTAATAGCATTTTGATTAGATAAATTGGCTTGTACATTAAATTCCTATCCAATTTAATTTATAATTATTATTACTCTCAGCGCATAAATATTATTAATAATCCCACGTGAAAAAGTTAAGTTTTATCATCAGTGTTTACAACATTATACTCATCAAGGAAAAAAACTAAATCTATTATGACCCACATTACGAAACTATCACGATTGTGCATTGTACCGGGTTCGATTCTCAGCGGTTGCGGTTTCTATGTATCCTCTGCACAATTGTCGAACTTTTATCTTTGGATGTGAACCTTGACATAGTGGCTTTGTTAATTTTATTCTTTGATGCGTTCGTAGAACATTCTTGCGTCATTAAGAGGTCTAGCTAATTTGACAGGCATACTGCAGCGAGCTTTAAAAGGAAATAGAAGAAAAAATGACACTCGACGTGAACACACGAGACTGATCCTATAAGTCTTAAGTTTTTTCGTCCGTCTGTCACCAATTTGCTTCGAAACATGATTTGAAAAAATATAATAATATGTGGAGGGACCTATTTTTTTACATTTCATGTTAATCGATAACCCGTACAAAAGGATAACAGTTGGGGGACGCCTAAATCAAAAAATTAAAAAACTGAGGGTTGCAAACTATATCCAGTGATATACGTATCGAAATAAAGGGCTTATTGTGCGTTTGCAGATGTTTTTTATCGATACCACACCGCGGACACTCCGCCAAAATTCCATACAAACGCTTAATTTGGTCTCTATTACACAGACATCAATCAGCGACGTGTATTTACACGTGCACCTGTGTGTGGAACACGTTGAGAATACCAATCGTCGCCCACAAGAGGGGAGGAGGTTGGGTGAGGCGGGGAAATCGGGCGAGACGTCGAAGTGTCCATTCTATACGTAGTATTATTACATATTTTCTGTCTATACTTAATATTATAAGTAGGTAATTCTGAAAAAGTTGAGAGTAATTTTTGACCAAATTGCTGAGCCGATTGTACTACAATTTAACATTATTATTAATCGAATTATTATTTTCGATATTATTTCTATCAGTACCGAAAAAGAAAATAGGCTACTTTTGTGCTAAAGATAAGGCAGAGAAAATCGCGGGGAAACAGCTTGTTATCACTGGCCTTGCCACGGCGGACCGGAGGGGAGTACCCATTGGCGGGCTTTCCCCTCTGTCAAAGTACAAGCCCAAATGGGCCGAGATGTTTAAGTGTGTGCGTGAAAATGTATAAGTATTTTGTTAAAGTCAAGGTGTGAGTTTCGTTGAAATAGACGATCTTTGTTGTGTGCGTATGTCTGCGATGGTATGCACAAATTTCACCCCGCAAAAAATGATATACTGTTTTGCATCGGTAATAAACGCTGCGGCTACTCCCCTCCGGTTGCCCGTATTGCTCTATGATAACCACACACAAAATGCTTATGTTACATCTCAATATCCAAAGAATATAATATAATAAAAATTCGTCAAGCTCAGACTCTTGAGTCTTTCAAAAAACAGCTCAATGAGTACTACCTAGCTAAAAATTAGTATTGCTCTTAATTACCTATAATATTGCTGTATTATTATGTATATATCTATCCAATGTTGTTTATCTATATATGTTTTATACTTTGTATTTTATTAATTTAATTACTGTACGTATTATTTAATTTAACCTGTACACCCCTACCGTCCTAACCAAATCAAAAGTCTCCTTCCACCTACAGGTAGTCTGGAAGAGATCGCTTTAAGCGATAAGACCGCCTGGTTGTATTGCCTATTTGCTATGCATCTAATTTTATTTTTGTTTAAATTATTGGTGTACAATAAAGAATATTCTATTCTATTCTATTCTATCCACTCCAACAAATGAAACCCAATTGATATACAAATCTCACGGACGTATTCGGGAGTCGTTAGTGTCGTGACAAAGCCAGTGAAAGTCGGATGCTTTCCTATGATCGAAATCTTGAAAATTGGTAGAAAGGGAATTTGTTTCGGATTTGGAATGAGTTGCCTTCCGCATAACATTTTGCTTTGGTCTCTTTTTACTTAGAATTATTATTTAACTATTAACTATTTATTTACTAGCTACAGTCTCCAATAGGAAATATTGCATTTGGGCCTTAGAAAGCAGACTTGGGCTTATTTCGGGTCTTTTTAGGGTTCCGTACCTTAAAAGGAAAAAAGGAACCCTTATAGGATCACTCGTGCGTCTCTCTGTCTGTCCGTCTGTCACAGCCAATTTGCTCCGAAACTACTCGACCGATTGAGTTGAAATTTGAAGAATATATGTAAATTGGTGACCCAAAGATGAAACACTTCAAGTAAAATAATAAATTTTAAACAGGGGGGTAAACCAGAAAATTAAAAAAAATAATCGTAAACTGTGTCGTGTGTATATATTTTTTATAATTTTTGCATAAACAAATTTGAAGTGATTTAAGAAAAACGACGAAAATTGACCATTCCCCCCACCCTATCTCCGAAACTACTGAACTTAAAATTTTGAAAAAAAATTTGAAAATATTTCTTTGCCTATAGATTACTGGAAAACCTATAAGAAGTTTGAGTATTCAAATTAAATCGAAAATTCTTAGTGGCAAACAAGCATACAGTAAACATTGATATTAAGTGATGACTACAGCCTATAGACACCCACACAAAGACCAAGGTCAATGCAGATGCGTTACCACTCCTGAGGCCTAAGGTTATGCTTCTGTGCCGGAAATTACAGAGCCGTACATTTCCACCTGACCGGAACACGATAGTGCTGAACACTACCATTTGGCTGCGGATAGAGGTAATGCGGTGGTGCCTACGCCCGCGAGCTCAGTCACTGGAGCTCTACCACCAACTGCCTAAAGGAGAGCCCTGCGGGTCCAAACCTCGGCATTGCGGAGGGACACATAAGTATTATGTGATTAGGAGCGGTGCAACTTTCGTTCTAGTCATCGGTTATAATTATGGCAACCCTCGATGTCCCACTGCTGGGCAGGAGTCTCTACCCTTCTTGGGGGGAGGCTTGGAGCCTACTTCCACCACGCTGCTCCAATACAGGTTGATGGATCGAGATAAGGGTTAATGGCCAATTCGCTGTTGGATGTTTTCAAACCGCCGATAACCGCGGCGGACCGGAGGGGAGAAGCAGGTTTTCCCCTCCGTCAAAGTACAAGCCCAAGTGGGCCTAAGCCTGTCGCCTAGAAATTTAAATGTGTGCGTGAAATTGTTTATATATTTTGTTAAAGTCAAGGTGTGAGTTTCATAGTAATAGAAGATTTTTGTAGTACCAATGTGTCACACGCTTTTCCCCCCGCAAAAAATTACAGACTGGCTTGCATCGGCAATAAACGCTATGGTTACTCCCCTCTGGTCCGCCGCGGTGGCTGGTGGCCCTATACTGCTATCTATCAATAGCAACCGGGACCGACGGCTTAAAGTGCCCTTCAAAGCGCGGTTTTTTTTTTTTTTTTTTTTTTTTTTTATGTTTTACGTCGGGCTTTATGTAGGCGGCCTGTCTCGAGACGGCACTAATCTACTTCACCGGGCAATCGGCGAGCGCAGAAGGCGCTCCAGCCTAGCTTCGAAGCTCGGAAGTCATCGGTTGATGCAATAAAATTCGCGACATCTGTGCAATGCGCTATTAGAGTTTTATTACCATTGCAATAGATTCATAAAAATAATCATATATTTCCCAAGAAAATCCATAATCAACATTTCGTGAGAGCCCATAACCTTCATGGACCCTATAATTGTTCTTAACAACGCGCAATCGTTTTCTAATGGCGTAACTTATCCGCTCTCCCAGAGGTCAAAAAACTGAAGAGTAATGACATGTCTTCTATACAAAAGTTACATAAAGTTTTTACTTAAGCCACTCAGTATGTTATGGCTAGGGCTGTCTATTATATAACACTATTATTAAGACGTACCCACATAATCGAATAACTTGCATTTATTACCAAATAAAGTAAGCATCGGAATTGCGGGAACCTTGCAAGAGGCGTGTGGTGCTCTTATTTTATCTCGTTTTCTTAGTGCAATTTGAATTATCTAAATCTAAACTAGTATTATAAAGAGGTAATATTTTTTTGTTTGTTTGTTTGTAATGAATAGGCTCAATAACTACTAAACCGATTTTAAAAATTCTTTCACTATTCGAAAGCTACATTATCCACAGGTAACATAGGCTATGTTTTATTTTGGTAAAAATAGGGTTCCGTAAGATATTTGGGTTTTTCAGACAAAAGGTGTAAAAAATCAACCAGAAAAGTTACTTATTTTGCGTATGCTGCCTAAACTATAGAAGATATCGAGGAATATCTTTTACAGTTTATTTCACTATTCGAAAGCTACATTATCCACGGGTAACATAGGCTATATTTTATTTTGGAAAAATAGGGTTCCGTAAGATATTTGAGTTTTTCAGACACAAGGTATAAAAAATCAAGTTACTCATTTTGCGTACGCTGACTAAACTATAGAAGATATCGAGGAAGGCTTTAGGCTATATCTATAATCATCACGCTAAGACGAATAGGAGAGGGTAGTGGACTCGCGCGTTAACTGCCTCATCTGAACAGGCTCTAAGAACGCATTTCTATATAGACAACTCTGTAGGTAATTGGTAGACATACTCAACAAAGTGTAAACTATCACATATCCTTCATCTGACGCGCTCAAGCTACTGCAAAATCCCTTTTTTTATGTTTTGAAGGTGGCAAACAAGCATGCAGCTCATATTGATGTTAGGTGATGACTGCAGCCTATAGATATCTACACAAAAACCAGAGGTAAAATGTAGACGCATAGCCACCCTTGATAGCTAAGTTGTTATATCTCTGTGATAGTTATTACGGGGCCAAAAGATACTCAAAGTGGTTCAATCTATAGCCCATATCCTTAACCTAACGCGCTCAAGTTACTACAAAAATCCCTCTTGGGCTCCCAGTAGGTACTATAATGCGATATAAATCTATGCACAGAAATGCTTATCTGCCTGTCAATAAATTTAAATAAATACTACTGTAGTCTGCTTTTCATACATAGCAGATAGTGTTTCACATCAGTTTCATGTTTTTTTATATGAATGAATATAGCATGCAATAATATAGCATGCTTAATATAACGGGACATTACACGTTCACACACAATACTATCACGCCAAACACTTACCCTCTTATTCATAAACGTACATTAGATACGTTTTAGCTATAGAATGCTTTGTCTTTGTCAGTTGCATTGTCAAATATGCAGGATAGAAAAAGACAAAGGAGAGATTAGTAACACTTTATCTAAAATACGTTTATGAATAGGGAGTTACAATTAAGCGGCAGATAGAAAGGCTCGAACTCTTTCACTACAGTTCTACCATCAATGACCGTGATTATTTATTAATTATGAATTAATTATGTCTTTAGTAGGTTTTGACAGCCCTATCAACGTCAGCGTATTAACGACACACATTTTGCGTTTATGCAATAAGTACAACACAGAAGAGCGATCAAAACGCTTGTGAATAAACATTGCAACGAATCGTACTTGTATCGATGATTGGCATATTTTAAAGTGTATTGAATATTATTCAAATCTATTGAAAATTATGAGTTCAAAAGATTTTTATCGAAAGTTTTAAAGGGAAATCTAAGTTTTGTTATGATGTGAGATGTCAATAATCGCGTATAATATAATGTAAAAGAGAGTACACTGCTCAACAATAAATATTGCTGATTTATATTATTTCGCATTAACACATGCTTGTGAAATATATTTTATTTTTAAAGAAAAATGGAAAGAAAAATTTGACTTCAGGCGAGACTCGAACTCGCGACCTACTGGGAATCTAGTCCAGCCGCTCTTCCAATTGAGCTACTGAAGCCTTGCCCGATTTGTCAAATCTTTCCTTCACATCTATTGCATTGCTTCATGGTAGCAGCAGCGCCATCTATTACCAACTATGCTAGTTAGGCAGGGCTTCAGTAGCTCAATTGGAAGAGCGGCTGGACTAGATTCCCAGTAGGTCGCGAGTTCGAGTCTCGCCTGAAGTCAAATTTTTCTTTCCATTTTTCTTTAAAAATAAAAAAAATATTGCACATAGAGCCAAGGAAGAGACTTCGGCTTATTTCGTATAGCGTTCGTGTAGAGTCTGTATAGCGTTATCTCTTTTGCGCTGTACCTATTTGACGTTTGTCAACCATTTAATCAAGTTTTGACCAATACCGGACTGTCAGTGATTACGTAGGCCGTGTGGAGCAAAGATAACGCTCTTTCGTAGGCTCGATGTGCAATATTAATTGTTGAGTACTATCTCTATCATGGCAAGATTTATACAGAAATGAAAGAAGGTACACGGCAAAACAGCTTTGAAATATTATCTAGTGAACCTGAAGAATATTTCCACGTACTTAATTATTTAAAATATTTTTAACTGTCCGGAACATGGAGTTTAAATGACAATGCCAGAAATTACATAGAACTTTGACCCACCTGCAAACAGTTATTTACCAGCATGGCGAATACCTCTTTTTGCTGGGATTTTATCACTGATTATATACACACACATTTAATGACTTTTAAACTTGTAGTTTATGTGTAAACTTAAAAAATGTAATGCGTGGCACGGCCGCAGTAATATACATTTGGTACAGTACACACAGTAAGGACATGGTCCATACAGCCTGGTCAAGTATTAAATCATTCTGATTTCTTCAAACCTGTGTGCTATGTAAAAATAAAATTATTTATTAGTTAAAGAACCGTTCTTTGACATAAGTACCTAGGTTTGTTGTTGCTATTATATAAGTACAATCGTTTTTCGGGTAGATCAAAAATCTGTGACAGTAATGTTGACCGATACCTTCATTGTCAACGTTTCGATAGTAAAAACAGCGTTTGTAATAATTTTAAAATAATGTTTATATTAATTAAATGTACGAAAATAATATATTTGGATTAAAACTAACTTTGGGTGGTTAAAACTTGAGTTAGAACGTTTTAAAGTATTGTATTGTTATTTAGAGTAACGCAATTGATTGCGTTTCTAATTAGGAACAACCATAACCAAGTCTTTTTAATCGTAATTATTAAACTCAAGTTATACAGAAAAAAGATCAATTAACTAAGAATTCTATTTTCAAAACACAGTTTCTCTTTAATTTACATTTCGTGTAAATGCCGGGTCACAATCTGGCATTGTCATTTAAGTTTAGTAGTGCTGCTTTTGTTGCTATAAAAGACTATTTTTAAGCCGGTGTTACAAAAAATGTTTTGCAAAATGCAGATGCGTTACCACTCCTGAGCCCGAAGGTGTTATGCCTCTGTGCCGGAAATTACAGGGCCGTACCTATTACGCGTTACGCATTACCTTACCATTACATTACCGCTAAATGGTAGTGATCAGCACTATCGTGTTCCGGTCAGATGGTAATGTATGGCCCTGTAACATCCGGAACAGAGGCATAACACCTTAGGCCTCAGGAGTGGTAACGCATCTGCATTTTGACCTTGGTCTTTGTATGGGTGTCTATAGGCTGCAGTCATCACTTAACATCAATGTGAACTGCATGCTTGTTTGGCACTTCCATTACATTAAAACAAAAAAAAAGGTCTTTACTTCACTTTATTTTATAACCAAGCGTTTCAACCGCCGCGCTTGGCACGCCCGTAAACACTTATTATGTACATTGCGTCAAAGGTCATTACTCACCTCATCAAAATCGCAAGATAATAATCAGTTTTATTGATTTGTCAGTAACTGTATTGACTCATAGATCACAAGCTTCATTAAAATAATTAGTTAGAGCTTAAAAGATTTTTCAACTGCCTCAGTGTAGTGGTATCAGGCCTCTGCAACATTGGTGGTAGAGCTCCAGTGACGGAGCTCGCGGGCGTAGGCACCACCGCATTACCTAATATACTTGCCGCTAAATGGTAGTGTTCAGCACTATCGTGTTCCGGTCAGGTGGTCATGTACGGCCCTGTGATTTCCGGCACAGAGGCATAACACCTTAGGCCTCAGGAGGGGTAACGCATCTGCATTTTGATCTTGGTCTCTATGTGGATGTCTATAGGCTGCAGTCACTAACATCAATGTGAACTGCATGCTTGTTTGCCACTTCCATTACATAAAAAAAAAAAAAAATGGGTTTAATTCCCATGCGTCCGGAGGTGATCAGGGATAAAGGTGTATTATCCTTTATCTCTGGTGCTATTGGTTTTTTTAATGAAATTTTCTGGAATATTCCCGAAATTTTCGAAATTTACAGATACATCAATAGGTTCGTCACCTGTTATACGGGCTGAAACGTTACCGACGAATCGTGGGTGTTAGTTATGCTTGAATGGCGATCGCAGCGGCAGTAGCTTTTTTTATAGAATGGAAGTGGAAAATTTTGAGTCAGCGCGACTCAATATTTTAGGTTTTTATTATATACTAGCTGTCCCGGCTAACTTCGTATTGCCTCAGAATTAAATTATGTGTCAAAGGTTTGATAGATACGATATAATTGTTTTATATTATTTCGCATTAACACATGCTTGTGAAATATATTTTATTATAAAGAAAAATGGAAAGAAAAGTTTGACTTCAGGCGAGACTCGAACTCGCGGCCTACTGGGAATCTAGTCCAGCCGCTCTTCCAATTGAGCTACTGAAGTCCTGCCCGATTTGTCAAATCTTTCCTTCACATTTATTGCATTGCTTTATGGTAGCAGCAGCGCCATCTATTACCTAGATTCCCAGTAGGCCGCGAGTTCGAGTCTCGCCTGAAGTCAAATTTTTCTTTCCATTTTTCTTTAAAATAAAATAGATACGATATATTTGTATGGGGAAATGAAATTGTGTTTATTACTATTGCCCTTCAATTTCTTCATATTTTATTACATTTTAAACCTTTCCTAGACTTCCAAAAATCATTCAGAACTAAAATTAGCCAAACCGTTATCGAGTTTTAGCGAGACTAAAGCACAGTAATTGAATTTATTTATTTGATTTTGTGTGGCTTACAAAAAATTGACAAACACACCAATATAGATAATACACAATTATCCAAATCGGACAACTCTGAAAAAAGTTATGCGTTTAACCACGCTGAAATCAAGGAGCGAATAAACAATAATTTCCTATTTTTCTACCTTTTTTAGGCTGGAATTTTGTTTTTAAAAATGTGGTTCTTCAATGCCCTTTCCAATAAAAAAAGAATTATCAAAATTGGACTACTCAGTAAAAAGATATGCGTGGTCACAGAAAAAAAAATATACTCGTCGACTTGAGAACCTCCTACATTTAAAAAAAAATTTACTTTTCTTTATATTATCAGACATTACCTGCTATTTAGCGGAAGATAAATGAGGTATTCTTTGTCAGAAATATCGTCTGAATCGACTCCATTCGGATGTTGACACATCACTAGACTAATCAGAGTGTCTAGGACCAACAATACTTAATCAAAGTGAACTATATTCGACTCGATGCATCGATTGTGCCGAGACATCGATTGCATCACATCGCGACAATCGAGAACATAAATTCACGTAACAGATAATTGAGGTTTTTGATGCGAGTGACATCTTATTTGTGATTTAGTTCTTGCGATTTATGGTTTCCTGGTAGCTTTGGCTTGTTAAAGGTTTCAATAGTATTTGGTAACTTTTTAGCTGACAATATAACTGTAGGCAAATTTATGATGATCAGGAATCAGAATGATAAGGAAGGAGACAAAGAATAATCATAATGTACACGTTTCTTAACACCGCTTCATAAACCGAATAGTTTAAAAATTAAAGAAAAAACGGAGGACAGGAATCGAACCTGCGACCTCAGGAAAACTAGTCCAGCCGCTTTACCACTAAGCTACCAAAGTCTCACACCGACGTGTCAAATAATTTTGCTTTTTAAAAGGGGAATAATAAAAATAAATAACCACGAGTAACCGTATAAAAACTTTTCTAATGGAAACGTTCCAAAGTTGTGTGGACCTGTACCTGTACCTTGTACGCTAAATTATGAGAAGAAGCATCGGCAAGTTCGGCGAAGTTCGTATTCAGTTGAAACCACATTCAGCCCATCCCTAATTTGAATAATTATTCAGTTCCAGAGATGAATTCAAGAGATTTTAAGACGTCAAAATAGTTTCAATCGCTCTTAAGTTTTTTTTTTTTTTTTTATGTTATGGAAGTGGCAAACAAGCATGCAGTTCACATTGATGTTATGTATGATGACTGCAGCCTATAGACACCCACACAAAGACCAAGGTCGAAATGCAGATGCGTTGCCACTCCTGAGGCCTAAGGTGTTATGCCACTGTGCCGGAAATTACAGGGCCGTACATTACCACCTGACCGGAACACGATAGTGCTGAACACTACCATTTAGCGGCAAGTATATTAGGTAATGCGGTGGTGCCTACGCCCGCGAGCTCCGTCACTGGAGCTCTACCACCAGTGAAAAAGTTATAATTATGTTACGAAAACAGTTGCAGAGTAAGATAAACACACATAATGTTATCTAATTAGTACGAGTACAATCTGAACACACCTAATATGCACAATCTCAAAACGTATTTCTTTTTAGGGTTCCATACCTCAAAATGAAAACTTTATAAGATAAGTCATGCGTCTGTCTGTCCATTTACATACAAGCATACATGCAAACATCCTCGATTCGCCGGTTACGTTTTGGCCTACGTAACAGGTGGCGAGCCTGTTGACATCTCTCGGCACATTACCAAACTCCGAGGTACTGGGAAACTTCCAGAAAATGGAGCCAATTTCCTACGAAAGTAAAGGATATGTCAAATAAGAGGTGTTATTAAAGGAATCTCAAATTATAAAAGAAAAAGGCTAATTTAGACCATTCTCCCTATCTTATCCAAAATTGTAAATCCTAAGATTTTAATTTAAAAAAATATATATGATATGCTTACACTCACAGCCGCACACTAGGTATAAACCTGTGTCGTGGGTGCCGTTGTACACATGCAACACATTCACAAACACCCAGACCCGAAACAAATATCTGTAGGCCATACAAATATTTGTCCCAGTGCGGGGATCGAACCCGCGACCCTTCGAATCAAACGGTCATCTCACACCGCTGGACCAACCGGGTCGTATAAAATAACGGTACCGCAGTAGTCCAATGATAGGAGGCCACTAGGAACCTGGGCTCAATGCCCGGAGGCTATCAGAGATAACAATGTTAAATCCTTTATCTCTAGTTCTACAAGCCTTTTCCATTTTTTGGAAGTTTCCCAGTACCTCGGAGTTTGGTTATGTGCCCAGAGATGTCAACAGACTCGCCACCTGTTACATGGGCCAAAACGTAACCGGCAAATCGAGAGTGTTTGCATGTATGCTTGTGTGTAAACAAACAACGACACACTTCTGCCAAACCCTTCGGAGATTACAGGTGTGAAGCAATGTAAAGGCAGAGAATATGTAATAATACTACGTATAGAATGGACACTACGTCTCGCCCGATTTCCCCGCATCACCCAACCTCCTCCCCTCTTATGGGCGACGGTTGGTATTTTCTACGTGCACAGACATATTTACACGTGCACACAGGTGCACGTGTAAATATGTCTGTGTAATAGAGACCAAATTAAGCGTTTGTATGGAACTTTGGCGGAGTGTCCGCGGTGTGGTATAGGTACGTACGAACGTATTGAAATACTCATTACTTGAGCATTAATTACAGGCATTAATTACAAGTCTAATGTTCTTAAGGTATTATTAGAAATCTCTCAATTATACGGAACCGTGTGCATGAGACTCGGACTTGGCCGGTATTATAAACAGTCTTAAATCCACACGCACAAAAATGTTTGCGAAATATGACCGCTAATAACATTTATAATGTGTGAATCTCACAAAACTAAGTACAACATTACATAATCTTGATTCTAATACTTGAGTAGTTCAAACAAATTTTGAGGTCAATATGAAACGTACACACTTACTCCCTTATTCATAAACGTACATTAGATACGTTTTAGCTATAGGATGCTTTGTCTTTGTCAGTTGCATTGTCAAATGTGCAGGATAGAAAAAGACAAAGGAGAGATTAGCAACACTTTAGCTAAAATACGTTTATGAATAAGGGGGTTAAACTTTATGGGACAGTACAACATTACATAATCTTGATTCTAATACTTGAGTAGTTCAAACAAAGTTTGAGGTCAATATGTAATGTACACACTTAAACGTTATACACTTGTGAATAAACTTCACTAGTTGTGGGTGTTGTATATTTTTTACTTGTTTTTCCGCCTACTTTTTTTTTGTTTTTGTGTCTTTGTAGTAAAATCTATTTTACAATATTCCTTTTTTATTAGTTACTAGCTGTACCGGGCAAGAGTTGCTACGCGAACAACTAAAATCAATTTAAGAAAAATACCCATTAAAATACATCTTCATACTAATTTTAAGTAATTTTCATTACAATCGGTTGAACGGGGCAGAAGATGATACTTTGCAGCGCCACCTGGTGGCGAGTGACATCAACGAGCATATTATACAAACCTTCTCCGTGGAAAAATACATAGAGGTATGTATACCAATTTTCATAATAATCTGTTTAGTAGTTTTTGAGTTCATCGATGGCATACAGACAAACATTTTTTTTTTTTTATATAGATGCAGAATAAGTCATGTAAGCTTATCCTACTCTGACATTTTATGAACATTCACTGTCTTTTCACTTTGTCGGCAGCGCATGTAGGTGTCGAAAGGTGCGGTAGGAGTTTCTCCAACGCGAGCGAGGGAACTCAAGGTCGCAATGGGCTTCAGGAAGTCGCCCCTTTCCACTTGGTATTATGGCTCTTGCGGAAATGTATGGCGGCCAACCGTCCCGGATTCTGCGGGACCGTCCCGTAATGCTGGATGTAATCCCGCTTTGTATGAATTAATAAAATAGCCCCGCAAAACGTTGGATGCGTCCCGCATGTCCCGCATTCGATGCGACGTACCATGCCTATTTTTTTTCAGGTTACTACACAACCACACAGTCACACACAAACATAAAACATTCACTACACTACACCCACACGCATGCAATTGTGTGAATTCAATTGAAAATTGTTTGCGTGGGTGTGTATGTGATCGCTTTGTTGCAATTTAAATTCTTTAAAAAAGTGTCACTCTAGTGCAGTGATATACACTATTTTAAAAATAAATGACTTCAGTATGTAAGTTTGTGCTTTTATGTAATTTTGGGTACGTATACTGACAAAACTTCATACTTCGCATTCACTATACCCTATCAATCCACAAAAAGTCCCGCATGCTATTTTCAGAAAGTTGGACGGCTTTCGGGAATGTATATAGGTAGCCTATTATCTAGATTCTCTCAAAATAATGCCACATCGAACGGTCCTGGACCGCTCTCATACAGCGACAGTCAATTAATTCATCTCGTGTAGTCTTAGACTTCGTTTTCCGTTACGCAGTCTCCACTTGAGGATTCTTTTAACCGTCAGTTCTTCGAGCTATGTATTCTGCCCACTTGACTTTCTCCATTCAGTGGGCTATGTTAGGTACTTTGATTCTTATGCGAATTTCCTCATTCTTAATTTGATATCGCAGGAAAACATAGTGTTGCTATCCATTGCTTTATGCGAGACCTTGAGCCTTCTTATAATGGCAACCCATAATACGTACCACTGCTGGGCACGAGTCTCTCCCGTTTTTTGGGGGGAGGCTTGGAGCTTACTCTTTGGACTTACTTGCTTACTAATTGGATTGGTGGAGGTGGGTGGGTTAGTGACTAACCCGCTGTCGGATGTTTTCAAATACATTACCACCTGACCGGAACACGATAGTGCTGAACACTACCATTTAGCGGCAAGTATATTAGGAATTGCGGTGGTGTCTACGCCCTTGAGCTCCGTCACTGGAGCTCTACCGCCAACCACCTTAGCTGTTGTGTCTCTATTACGAGGCCATACGTTACCATCTAACACGATAGTGCTGAACACTACCACTTGACGGCTGATAGATTAGATGCCTAAGCTCCTTAATGTCACTGGAACTCTACCACCAGTAAAAGCTTTTGTTTAGAAGTGAATAGATGTCTTAAGGATGTAGTGCATTTATACTTTTTACTGGTGATAGAGCTCCAGTGACGGAGCTCGAGGGCGTAGGCACCACCGCATTACCTAATATACTTGCCGCTAAATGGTAGTGTTCAGCACTATCGTGTTCCGGTCAGGTGGTAATGTACGGCTCTGTAATTTCCGGCACAGAGGAATAACACCTAATGCCTCAGGAGTGGCAGCGCATCTGCATTTTGACGTCTGGTCATTGTGTGGGTGTCTATAGGCTGCAGTCATCACTTAACATCAATGTGAACTGCACGCTTGTTTGCCACTTTTATTACATAAAAAAAAAATGCTCCACAAAAAATTACAAATCTAAAACCAGACAATGGTTACCCAAACATTAGTAAATGAAGTTGGCCAATCAGACCCAACGCGGAAGGGTTCCATAACAAAAAACTCCTACGCAATTTAAATATCAAAATGTTTCACAGAATTTCGTCCTAAATAATTTACACACATAAAACAACAATGCGTAAACCGAAGTTATCCCATACAAAAACCTCTCTCACGAACTATTGTTCTTCTCAAGCAACATTTGTCACATGAATTAAATATAAATAATTGTGAGTAGTTTGAAAGAAACTTGTTGACCTGAAAATGATTGATTAGATTATATTTATCAATCCACTACCTTTAGTTATTTTTTTTTATGTCATGGAAGTGGCAATCAAGCAGTTCACATTGATGTTAAGTGATGACTGCAGCCTATAGACACCCACACAGACACCAAGGTCGAAATGCAGATGCGTTACCACTCCTGAGGCCTAAGGTTGTATGCCTCTCTGCTGGAAATTACAGGGCCGTACATAACCACCTGACCGGAACACAATAGTGCTGAACACTACCATTTAGCGGCAAGTAAATTAGGTAATGCGGTAGTGCCTACGCCCGCGAGTTCCGTCACTGTATCTCTACCACCAGTTAGATTAGATTATGTTTATCAATCCTCTACCTTTAGCTACGTTGGCATATACAGGGCTATTTTCAATAAGCGCATCTCCTCTTGCAGGCAGGGTCTTTTCATCAAGCCCAACAACATTTATTCTCCGACTTTTTACGCATCTTAATATATAACCCAAAATAAAACAAAAAATGTTTTCAATCGAGCATTGTTGCCGCCGCGTCACCTCGGAGCTCGCTACACGTGGCCATATTTTGCCTAGGCAAGGCGTGTGGCATATCTACCCTCAGAGTAAATGCGAGTTCAGAGGCAAATAATACATTTTGTGTTGGAAAACTTTTTTAATAGCCTTAACTGTCCCACTGCTGGGCAAAAGCCTCCCCTAACTTTTTCCACCTATCGCGGTCTTTCGCAATCTCAAGCCAGTCTGGTTCAAAGTTGGAAAACTTAAAAAATCATGGCAAGTGTCATACATTGATTTGTACAAAAAAAGTTAGAAAAAGGTACAAGGTAAAACTGATTAGAAATATTATCAAGGGAATCTAAAGAACATTTTCTGGTATTTAAAATATTTTTAAATCACCGGAATAAAAATCGTCTTTCCTAACAACAGTAGAAGCACTCCATACTAAAGTTCAATTTCAAACTTTTTATTCCGGAGAGTTGAAAATATTTTAAGTATCAGGAAATGTTGTTTAGGTTCACTGGATAATATTTCCATGCTGTTTCACCGGGTACCTTTTTTTTTCATTTTTACTGTACAAATGTCACATTATTCTTGTAAAGAGGCGAAATCTTGCCACGATCCTTTAAAAAATAAATCAATATGAACTGCATGCTTGTTTGCCCCCTTTAAAACATAAAAAAACAGCAATACCCATATTTTATTTCGTCAACATGACATAACTAGTAACATTATAATGGGAACATTAATGTAAAGAGAACCATATGCATACGTGGGAATCATTATTGAGATCATTAACTGTCGGTTTTTCATTAGAATCATCGTTAATCATTAATGCCTCATGTCGATCCATTTGTCGCTTTTTCATACAATCACATTCATAAAAGGAGGGTAATGAGTTTTGCTAGCACAATTAATTATAATGTATAACAGGCATTTAATTTTTTTTATATTTCGTGTAGCAACTGTGTACCCGTATAAGTTACGCCTACGACAAGTAAGCAATCAGTTTGAGTCGATCAACTATTAAAATATACATGAAAAATGAAACCCGAACTTACTTTCTGATTTACATTAAACCTACAGCTTAAAACTATAATTACCTAATATTTATAGCGAAATGTTACACAAAAACGTAAGTAAGTGCTTAACAGCTTCTTAGCAATTTTGAAAATTCCTCTTTTAGTGGCCCTTCATTACCATACTGCTGATGAATACCGAGAATTATAAATATTTTCTATATGTAATTAAAAGTACTAAAATCAAACTAAAACTTAGGCTTAATTACAGTACGGGACAAAAGATTTGATAGCGATACGGAGTTCCATAGTCACTTGGGCAATCTCCTTTAGTGTTTTATTTTGATTTATTAGTTAAATGTGTACATATAAAATATTCATCATTTACATAATGCAACCAAATATATATCTTTACTATCTATACATTTATATGTAATGTTGACAGCCGCGGCCCGAGGGAGGTCGTAGGTCATGACACCTTTCCTTAAAACTCTTAAAATTCAAAGACAACTGAATAAGTATTGCAACAAGCAAAAAAAACACGACTATCGATGTAACAAGTAAAAATATTTTTGAAAAAATAAAAAAATATATATATAATATATACCGGCCGAATTGAGAACCTTCTCGTTTTTTGAACTCGGTTAAAAAGATAACTTTTTTTTGTTACTACGGTAGCAAGCAAACATGAAGTTCACGTGGAAGCATAGAACAACACGGGCCACCGGCCGCAGCGGACCGGACGGGGAGTAGCCATAACGTTTATTACCGATGCAAAACTCTCTCTCTCGTCTGTAATTTTTTGCGGGGGGAAATGCGTGTGGTAAATTAATAAAATTAAATTAATAAAAAAAATTTTTTTAAAAATATTTAAAGGGGGGGTAATATTTTTTTTTTTAATTTTATAATTAATAAGTATTGTAAAAGAATTATGAAATATATGAAAATTAATTTAATAAAAAGTAAATTTAATTTATTGTATCTGACGTACACACTATAAAAATCATCAATTACTATGAAACTCACACCTTGACTTTAATAAAATACATGAACAATTTCTCGCACACATTTAAACATCTAGGCGACATGCATAGGCCCACTTGGGGTTGTACTTTGACAGAGGTGAAAGCCTGCATATGGCTACTCCCCTCCGGCAGAGAATATGTATTAATACTACGCCTCCGGTCCGCCGCGGCCGGTGGCCCGTGCGTGTTACTGTTTGTGTGGGTGTCTATAAGCTGCAGTCATCATTTAACATCAATGTGATGCATGCTTGTTTTCCATCCTCATTATATAAAAAACAAATATTTGGCCCATGCGCATCCCACATTGGATCAACTGGCTCGTCTACATAAAATCCAATGTAAATCCAATGAGACGCGCAATTTTTCGAAAAAAGCATTTGAATTTCGAATCACGAAATCGTTCAATCGTGAGTTGTGGCCAATTAACCAATGAGGAAACGCCATTATGTTGTTTAAGATGCGTTTTCGCAATAGTCGAGCACACAGCGAAATTAACTGTTATTTTAACGTGTTTGGATTCTAAGTATTATTGTGTAAGAAATAAGTAGGAACTACATACTTGTAGTGCGTCTAAATTGCGGGCAAAGTTCAGAAGTTTGTTCTTCAACTTACAAATACATAATTGTTGGTTATAGATCTGACATTTCTGATTTTTTTAATGTTATTTAAGTGGCAAAGATGCATGCAGTTCACATTGATGTTAAATGATGTCTGCAGCCTATAGACACCTACACAGAGACCTAGCTGGAAATGCAGATGCGTTACCACTCCTGAGGCCTAAGGTGTTATGCCTCTGTGCCGGAAATTACATGGCCGTACATTACCACCTGACCGGAACACGATAGTGCTGAACACTATCATTTAGCGGCAAGTATATTAGGTAATGCGATGGTGCCTACGCCCGCAAGCTCCGTCATTGGAGCTCTACCACCAGTAAAATGATCTTCTGTTGGATATTCTAAGAGATATTACGGGTATACTGGATGGTGGGTTAAGGGTCATATCAAAGGTCATAGGGTCCATATCAAAGGACATAGTAATTCAGGAGATTAATTTATTTAAAGAAGGTGGCAAATAAGCATACATTTCACATGGATTAAAGTGATGACAGCAGTCTATATACTTCTACACAAAAATCCACGATTCCCCGTTTACGTATTGGTTTAAACCTTTAACAAGTGGCGAGCCTGTTGACTTCTAAGGATACATAACCAATCTATGAGGTATTGGGAAACCTCCAGAAAATGACAAAAATCACTAGAACCAGGGATAAAGGAATTCACACCGTTGTACTGGTGGTAGAGCTCCAGTGACGGAGCTCGCGGGTGTAGCCGCCACTGCATTACTTAACATACTTGCTGCTACACGGTAGTGTTCAGCACTATTGTGTCCCGGTCAGGTGGTAAAGTACGGTCCTGTAATTTTTGACACAGAGGCATAACACCTTAGGCCTCAGGAGTGGTAACGCATCTGCATTTTGACCTTGGTCTATGAGTGTTAAGTGATGACTGTAACCTATAGACATGGGTTGCACTCATCACTTAACACCAATGTGAACTGAATGCGTGTTTGCCACTTCCATTTCTTTAAAAACAAAACACTTCGTGTAAAATACTTTCGGTGAAGTACTTTCGGTCAGGCAACTATTCATTTTAAATACTATCCTTTTACAACATCACTATACCCCATACGTAGAACTCAATAAACGCCGCAAAGACAAAGCTTGTTATCCATGCAAAGTTAATAATTCATTTGCCAAAAGATTTATCTGCTATCAAGGGCCACACTTATATAATAAAATAAACAAACACCTTAATATTTACTCCTTAACTCCCAATCCTCTCAAAAAAACCGTCACAGACTGGCTCCTAAAATTGAATTACCTAAATACAGAACAACTAATATCTTAACTATCCACTTCACCTTAAACGCACATACAGTCGCAAAAAGGCAAAAAGTTAACACTCAAACCACACAAACAGTTACACACACACGCACATACACACACACACACACACCAACACACACACACACATACACATACACACACGCACACGCACGCATTGTTTCACTCAAATTTAGCTAAGCCCTATTTATTTTTAGTTATTCATTTTTCTTTGTATAATTAGGTACCTACTCTTTTTTTGTTTTCAAAAGGAACTCAAGAAAGTACTTAATTTTGATTAATTTGTTCTGGATTTTTATTTTTATACATATTTTTGTTTGTTTACAAACCATAGATCGCCGCAGTCTACGCTCGCCATTGTATGTCTGTATAATTGCAACAATATGTGTCTTGTATCAAGGGTTGGGACTAGCGCTTTTAATACAAGTTATTCCATAACTTAACAAAAGTTCTAGTTGCGACACACATGAAATTGACGAAATATGCATTAACGCTATCTTATGTACAACTGTGTTTACTGTATAATTGTAAACTGTAATAAGCAAATAAATACATTATTATTATTATTATTAAAAAAACAAAAGTCTCTTACTATCCACGAAAAATTGTATAACATACACACTTTCGCATCCGACGCCATATAAGGAGAACCTAATACGTTAATACCTGAATGTGGGGAGTGAAATCTCTGTCTAGGTCGTGGGTCGGCGAAAGTCCTAGGGCTAGAAACTAGTATCGGGACCTTATGAACTGGTGGGAACCTTGTCAATTTTCAAATAGCTTAGATTTTAGACTTCCAATATAAATTAGTGTTGAAATAAAATTAGTTTTCGGATTTATCTCGCGGGTATTATACTAGAATGATTATTTAAAATCAACCCGACGTATACTGATACCTATAACCTAGTGTACTTAAAAGCTTTTACACAGAATGCGCGTTATATAGAGTGTTGTCAAAATATAAAAAACCGGTCAAGTGCATGTCGGGCCACGCCCAGTGTAGGGTTCCGTAGTTACAGAGTAAGAGATGTAATGAAAAATTAATAAATATTTTCTATGGAGTTATTCGTAATTTTCGAGTTAAATACATTTGGTTGACTATTACTCGCAAACTTGTAAAGCCAACTTAAGTGTGATAGTTTTCCTTTTAATTTCATTATATATAGCTACTACTACTACTAAGGTCTCAGGGGTGGAAACGCAACTACATTTTAACCTCTGGTCTTTAAAAAAAACTTGGTATTTAAAGTAGGTATATCCACTGATTGCAAATTTGAATCCTTGGTTTTTCTCTTAGACATACCGAACCCCAAAAAAAGACAATCACAGCCAAGTTAACGCTAATTCAAGTTTAAATCGCTTTCATCTTAGAATTACCTGCAGATAAGGTCATCCGATGTCTACACAAATGGGTTAATGGTGTCATCAGCATTTGAACTTTACTTACTTAATGACAGAGTCTATTTTGATTTGTCATTACTTCTGAAATGATACAAATGGCAAGTAATGATCGTCCGGTCTATAATGACATCCGATGTGTAGGAGCACGCACAATATTTGTATGTAAGGAAAATATCTATATCTATACAAACAAATAAAATTGGAGTGTCTGTTTGTAATATAAAAATAACCGCTTTTTACTAAATGCATATGTATACATGTATACAGGGTACATATACCAAAATATATATTTTTTTAATTTTTGTGTCTGTCTGTTTGGCGGGGCTCACCTTGGGAATGGCTGGGCCGATTTTGACGGGACTTTCAATGGCAGATAGCTGATATAATAAGGAGTAACTTAGACTACTTTTATACTAGCTGCGCCCATGACTTCGTCCGGGTAGATACTGAACAATCATATATTCTCACGCGGGCGAAGTCGCGGGCACAGTTAGTTGTTAATATAAATTACTTAATAGTTAATTATTATTATTTTACCACTCATTTATTTTAAAACATATTAAATATTTTTTACATATATAAGTACAAAAAACAAATATATATAAAAAAATAAAAAATTGCTTGCCGCCGGCAGCGGGAACAGGGCCCAAGCTACCGGTGGTCAGGGACACAGAGAAAGGAACCTTCTCACTATTCGTGCCGTGTCGAGGAGTACAGCCTTCTGCATCAAGCCCTTGACCCAGCCGCCCAACGCGAGTCTCTTAAGGTGTTGGTCGAGACTCTTAGCGATAAGGCCATTGACCGAAACGACTATCGGTACAATGATCGCGGCATCCACACGCCACATGCCGACAATCTCGTGAGCTAGATCCAGATATTTTAATTCTTTATCCTTCTCAGCCTTCACGAGATTCTCATCATGAGGAATGGTAATCTCGATGATCACTGCACGGCGCTCCGTTCGATCTACCAACACTACATCAGGCTTGTTAGCAACTATAGCCCGATCAGTGATGATAGATCGACCAGATACCAGACTGTGACTAGACTTCATAGGCGTTGGGATATGACGAACCCTCCGTCCAGTATTGGATGAGAATTTACTGGTGGTAGAGTTCCAGTGTAGGAGCTCGAGGGCGTAGGCACCACCGCATTACCTAATCTATCTGCCGCTAAATGGTAGTGTGTCTATCGTGTTCCGGTTAGATGGCAATGTATGGCCCCGTAATAACTATCACAGAGACATGCCACCTTATGTATCAGGGGTGACAACGCATCTGCATTTAGACCTCTGGTTTTTATGTAGCTCGCATAGCTCCGCGGCTGGTGTAGATCGTAAGCGATCTACTCGGTTAAGCGATACGGGTGCGGTCGGGTGTGTAATGGGTGACCGCTAGTGGCAAATTAAAATGCGCGTTCCCGTGCTTCGGTGAGCACGTTAAGCCGTCGGTTGCTATCGATAGATAGCAGTCGTTAAACCTTGTTCGGAGGCCTTACGGGTTTAAAAACATCCGACAACGGGTTGGGCGTACCCGTATCTCCACCAACCCGCATTGGAGCAGCGTAGTGGAGTAAGCTCCAGGCCTCCCCCCATAAAGGGGAGAGACTCGTGCCCAGCAGTGGGACGTATAACGTGAACTACGTGCTTGTTTGTTCACCTTCCTTACATAAAAAAATATTTATTCTCATAACGCATATTTGTTTAACGTAGGCTTATTTGTTTAAATCTTCAGTCAACATTTTAAAACGTTAATTACTATCGGAAACATGATTAGAATCAACATTTATAAATTTTACGCTCAATTTGCAAAAACTTTCGCTAACTGGATTTGCGGATTGAAAATTATTCATACTTTCCTACATTACGACATTACTTATTTTGATAGTTTTTTTTATGTAATGAAAGTGGCAAAAAGCATGCAGTTCACATGGATGTTAAGTCACAGTAGCCTACAGACATTTACACAAAAACGCATGGTAAAATACAGAGGCGTTGCCACCCCCGACCACTTAATTGCCTTGTCTCTGTGAGGCTGAAGCTACAATGGGCAGCGACTTGCGATGGGACTGGAAGAGTGAATCAAAATGTACTACACACAGTTGTGATTCAGTGTAGCCGCGTACGGGAGCATTCATTTAGTTGTTTTATTCGCTTATGTGTCGCAGTTCGCGTCGCGGCTTAATTAAGCCTCATCCTGATAGTTTTTTTTTGTATATAATGGCATCGCTATTACGCATATTGCCAGTGTCAAGTACAACGATATTTCGTATTCTTAATAAGCAGCGTAAAAGCAGTTAAAGTCAGAGTCAGTCAGTCAATTATTAGTCAGTCAGAGTCAGTCAGTAATTCGAGCAAAATGGCTACTTTACCAGAACATTTACAATGAAGTTTTGGAGGCAGCTTGAAAGGATGTGTTTTCGCACTGTTATTCTATTTCACTATACACAGGCACTGTAATAAACCTATATCAAACAAAATGCCACCTACTTAATTTAATATAACTCAAAAATGCACCGAGAAAATGAAATAAACTAAGAGCACCACACGCCTCCTTCAAGGTTCCCGCCAAAACTCAGCCTGGTAGTTATTAGAGGCCATACATTACAATCTAAACAACACGATAGTGCAGACACGACATTGTCGTTTGGCAAATAAAAACTCTTCTAAGATTGGAAGCTTGCCGAAGAGTTTCAAGTTTTATTTATTTTTATTTCCATACGACCACTATCGTGTTCCGGACGTTCCGGTTAGATGGTAACGTATAGCCACACCGCGGACATTCCGCCAAAATTCCATACAAACGATTAATTTTGTCTCTATTATCATAGAGACATGGTAATAGAAATCATAAAATAAATAAATAGAGCAACACCGGAGGGGAGTAGCCATATGCAGGCTTTCCCCTCTGTCAAATTACAAGCCCAAATGGGTATACCTGTCGCCTAGATGTTTAAACGTGTGCGTAAAATTGTTTCTGTATTTTGTCAAAGTCAAGGTGTGAGTTTCGTAGTAATAGACGATTTTTGTAGTGTGCATGTGTGTCGCACACATTTCCCCCCCCCAAAAAATGACAGACTGTTTTGCATCGGTAATAAACGCTATGGCTACTCCCCTCCGGTCCGCCGCGGCGGCCGGTGGGCCGTGTTGCTCTGTCTATTACACAAACATTAATCAGTGACGTGTATTTACACGTGCACCTGTGTGCGTAGCACGTAGAGAATACCAAACGTCGCCCATAAGAGGGGAGGAGGTTGGATGAGGCGGGGAAATCGGGCGAGACGTCGAAGTGTCCATTCTATACGTAGTATTATAGAGACATAACTAAGATCTCAGAGGTGGCAACTCATCTGCATTTTGACCTCTGGTTTTTGTGTAGATGCCTATATTGAGATCGTTAGCATGTTTAAACATTTCCAAATTTTTTTATACACAGGAATTATTAGTGCGTGTAAATATTGTTGTAATGTACAAAGCAATAAAAGATTAATATGCAAATAAATATGAATTACAACATGAAATGTGTTTTTGTAAGATGAACGATAATTTAAATAAATTAATATCTTCACGCCAGATCCCTAACGGGGTAGGCAGAGAGTGTAGAGCGCCAGATATCCCGGTTCTGACAAACCTCTCGTGCCTCGTCTACCTTCATCATTCTCTTCATACATGCACGCCGATTCCTAAGACTTTTGACCCCACCATCAGACAGAACTCGACCTATTTGGTCATGGTAGGTCAGTCAGTCTTAAATAAATTAGTAATATTTTAAAATGAAAGTAGTTAGACTTTATATTTCCAAATAAACTACGTAGTCAGATTTTAATATAAAATTTTGTACTGGTGGTAGAGCTCCAGTGACGGAGCTCACGGGCGTAGGCACCACCGTATTACACATACTTGCCGCTAAATGTTATTTCAGCACTATCGTGTTCCGGTCAGGTGGTAATGTACGGACCTGGAATTTACGGCACAGAGGCAAAACACCTCAGGCCTCAGAAGTGGAACGCATCTGCATTTTCACCTTGGTATTTGTGTAAGGTGTCTATAGGCTGCAGTCCTCACTTAACATCAATGTGAACTGCATGCTTGTTTGCCACTATCATTACATTAAAAAATAATAATAATACCGCAAAGCTGCGGATAGACAGATCCCATATCTGTCTATCCGCAGCTTTGCGGTATTATTATTATTTTTACGGAACCTTAAAAACAAAATATTTCATAACTAACACCATCAAAACTCAATGAGTCATTCATCGTGTATGGATATTGGTATGTTGCGTATTACCTTTTACTCTTCAAGTAAAAGCGCAAATGTCAAATGTCAAGCCGCCCATTTGACAGGTGTTTGACGGTGTGTCATACCTCATAACCATGACTTTTCTATTTATAGGTATTTCGTAATAATGATATGACATTTTGATAAATATAATTGCCCAGTTGTCACGTCTCTATTAAAGTTATTACAGGGCCATACATACATTACTTCCCTTTAACTAATATTATAAAGCTGAAGAGTGTGTTTGTCTGAACGCGCTAATCTCAGGAACTACTGGCACACCGCGGACACTCCGCCAAAATTCCATACAAACGCTTAATTTGGTTTCTACTACACGGACATTAATCAGTGACGTGTATTTACACGCGCACCTGTGTGCGTAGCACGTACAAAATACCAACCGTCGCCCATAAGAGGGGAGGAGGTTGGGTGAGGCGGGGAAATCGGGCGGGACGTCGAAGTGTCCATTCTATACGTAGTATTATTACATATTCTCTGCTACTGGTCCGATTTGAAAAAATATTTTAGTGTTAGATAGCCCTTTTATGGAGGAAGGCTTTAGGCTATATAACGTCGCGCTAAGACGAATAGGAGAGGGTAGGTAACATGGCACCCGCGCGAAGCCGGGGCAGTTTGCTAGTATATCTAAACTAATATTATAAAGCTGAAGAGTTTGTTTGTTTCTTTGTTTGAACGCTCTAATCTCTCTTTTTTTTTATTTAATAAAAGTGGCAAACAAACATGCATTTCACATTGATGTTAAGTGATGACTGCAGCCTATAGACACCCACACAAAGACCGAGGTCAAAATGCAGATGCGTTACCACTCCTGAGGCCTAAGGTGTTATGCCTCTGTGCCGGAAATTACAGGGCCGTACATTACCACCCGACCGGAACACGATAGTGCTGAACACTACCATTTAGCGGCAAGTATATTAGGTAATGCGGTGGTGCCTACGCCCCCGAGCTCTGTCATTGGAGGTCTACCACCAGTTCACTAATTCTTAGTTAGTTACTTCCCTTTAACTAGAACACGAAAGTGTTAATTATTACCATTTTATTGGATGTAGAGCTCCAGTGATAGAGCTCTGGGGCGTAGGCACCACTGCATTACCTAACACATCGGCCGGCAAATGGTAGTTCTTTTTGTGATTATCTACAAAATCGTAGACTTTTGACTCTCCGCGGTAGCGAACATTATACATCAACGCGCACTTAAGGTAAATAATCATATTTGAAACTAAAAAAAATCAAACCATGACTAAGATCCAGGGCAGGACTATGTTTTAAATTACAATGATAAATATAAAGAAAATTTTCAGTTAATCAACATTTAGGCCTTATTTTTCAAATATTTAACATTTAACTGGTGGTAGAGCTCTAGAGACGGAGCTTGGGCATAGGCACCACCACATTTCCTTACCTACTGCCCGATAAATAAATATGATTTCATGTTAGTTGAAAATTAACTTTGACTTTTAAGATTAATATGCCTATTTCAAGTAAATTTGTAGAAAATATAGCTATATTTGAATACATGCATCAGGTTACGTTCAAGACATACAGGACAAGTGAACCCACAAAAAAGTCACAACACTAGTAACCTCGATACCATCTTTCTCATGTATCTATTGTCAATGTTCGCTCACAACACAATCGCATTACAGATCTCTATTGCAATTTATTACCTAATTCTATTCATATGGTGAATGAAATGTCTTAAATTGTGCATGTCTTTATTTATTTACTTAATACTAACTGACCGAATTAATTCTGAGAGAGAATCCGCGGTCTTATGTCAGAATTATTTCGATAATCAATCGGACTTATTTGAGTCAGAATCAAAAGACTCAATCAGTAAATATTTGACAGAATGAAGTAGTTACCATCTTTCTCATGTATCTATTGTCAATGTTCGCTCACAACACAATCGCATTACAGATCTCTATTGCAAGTTATTACCTAATTCTATTCATATGGTGAATGAAATGTGTCTTTAAATTGTGCACGTCTTTTTTTATTTACTTTACCAACTGATCGAACTTCGATTCTGAGTGAGAGTCCGCGTACTTTTGCCAGAATTATATCGACAGTCCATGGGACTTATTTCTGTCAGAGTTGAAAGACTGTTAATAGTCAAATAACAGAAAAATTTTGACAGAATGTTATGGTTACCATCTTTTTCATGTATCAATTGTCAATGGTCGCTCACAACGCAATCGCATTATAGATCTCTATTGCGAATTATTACCTAACTAGCGGCCGGGCCCGGCTTCGCCCGCGCTGCTCCTTTCCTATTAGTCATAGCGTGATGATATATAGCCTGTAGTCATCACTTAACATCAATGTGAGCTGCATGCTTGTTTGCCACTTTCATAACATAAAAAAAAATTGGGATGCTTTGATTTGTGGCGCTTACTCCACGACGCTGCTCCAATGCGGGTTGGTGGAGATACGGGTTAGTGGCCAACCCGCTGTCGGACGTTTTTCAAACAGCCTATAAGACCTCCGACAAGGTATCCATCAATCAACCAATCGATGGATAGCAGTATATCGATAGCAACCGGGACCGACGGCTTAACGTACCCTCCGAAGCACGGAGACGCGCATTTTTTATTTGCCACTAACGGTCACTCATCACATACCCGACTGCGCCCGTATCGCTTAACCGGGTAGATCGCTTGCGATCTAAACCAGCCGGGGGCCATGCACGCTTCTTAAATAAATCTCTGTTGCGAATATTACCTAACTAATTTATCCGTATTGTGGAAGAAACTGCAAGTCTTCATATTATTATGTAAAGATATTCATTCGTGTATTTAACACTTTCCTTGTATTAAAGTAACCAACTTTCAAATACTAATTTTAGTATTTTATCTATCACGGTATCAGTTTTTTTTTTGTTTAGATATAATGTAACACATAACGTTTTCATATGACGCCAGTAGAATATACACTATTTCATATGTATACTATTTCTGATGTGTTCTTAGTCTTAGGATTTCACGAGCTACGATTTTTAAGCGACTTCAAAAAGGGGGAGGTTGGAGTTTTGGCGGGAACCTTGAAAGAGGCGTGTGGTGCTCTTATTTTATTTCGTTTTCTTGTTGTATTTTTGAGTTATATCAAATAAAGTGGATGGCATTTTGTTTGATATAGGTTTATTACAGTGCCCGTGTATAGTTATATAGAACAGGCGAAAACACGGCTTTTCTGGTTGCCTCCAAAACTTCATTGTAAATGTTCTGGTAAAGTAGCCATCGCTTTACTCGAATTACTGACTGTGACTCTGACTGATAATTGACCGACTGACTCTGACTTTTACGCTGCTTATGACGAATACGAATATCGTTTTACTTGACACTAGCAATATGCGCAACAGCAATGCCATTATAAACAAATAAAACAAGGAGGAGGTTCTCAATTCGCCTGTATGTTTTTTTGTTGATTATGCCGTCGTATGTAGACGGATTTACAAAATAAATACATTTTTTTTTATTGGGAAGTCTATAGGAACTTCCGCCGTGGTCCCATTACCATTAAGTCAGCATCTGATGATGGGATCCCAGGGAAATCGAGAGAAACTTTCAAAATGTATGGGCGTAGATAGTGGTTTTCAACTGTTGGGCATAGATAGTGGTTTCAACCTTATAAACTATAGAACTAAAGGATTGAATGATTGACTGACTGAGATATCAACGCACATATGATGCTATTCCAAAATTAATAAACTTCCTACTGGAAATTGAAAAAAGTAACTTCCAACTATATATAATTATAAACAAACTTAAACTAGAAAAAAAAGTAATTTTAAAAACATAAATTAAAACCATATCTACCTCTTAAGCATAATGTGCAAGCTTAAACTAGCACCAAAATGTTTAAAATAATATTTGTATGACTTCAAAATAAAGCTTATATGTAAAGAATTAGCGAAATTATAGAAATTAACTTAATTAAAGTCTTAAAGTTATCAATAAAATGGATTTTTTTTTAATTTATTTTAATATTTTCCAATTTTCAGTAGGTACATCCGACAAAATATGAAATTATTAAAACTGTAATTTGAACACAAACATAGTACTTAGATATAGTTCTCTTAGTTGGTCGTAACTTTGTAGATATATTACATACATCGAGAAATATGGTGAAAATTTTTCGTAAAGATATATCTTTTTTTTATTTGTATATCGCTATTTTTTTAATTTGTATATTTTAAATATTAATAAATTCAAAAATATTCCGTAGTTATGCGTCATTTAAAACTATTTAACTAATCAACGATGATTTAATATTTGTTTTTTTCTGAATAAAATTTTTCGTTATAAAAATTTAATTTCAATAAATCAATATTACTTGATTTGAAATACAATATACAAATGTGTATGTAAGGTCTTCCATCAATAAAGTTATCGTCTCAAATAACTGTCCAAGCTACCTAAGGTAGTACCTAAGTATAACCAATACTATAAATAACACTAATGCACTTTTCTTTCTGACCTACAACTACCAAATATAAAAATAATCCAAAACAACAGAAATAAAAAATAAATAAAACTCACCGTCAATTCTTTAGTTCCAAAATCAAAAGCACGACAGCTAAAAAGATAAAAATAATCAATTAACTGTCTATAGAAATAAGCACAACACAACACTTTTCGTACATAAAACCCGTGAAGCTCCAAACTTGGTACCGTACCCGAAGATGCACGTTAAATTTACAAATCCCAAACGCGTGGAACGAGCAGCACAAAGAGAATGTTCGCGGGCGGACCATAGTCCACGCTTTTAACCTCTCCACCCTGACAGACACCACTCTAGCCCGACCTCCATCTTGGAAGCGCAACCAAAAAGCGCGGGATCCCCCAAAATGGCGGACCATCTGACATCCATTAATGAAGATTCAGTAATTAGTTTGGATCTAATTATTGCGCAAATTTCGAAGGTTGGACTGTTCACAGTCGTAATATATCTGTTAGCTTAGAATTAACAAAAGGTTCGTTTGTCAATACACTATCTGGACATTTTATCTCCGGTGTAATTGTAAAAAAAACGGGCTAGTGCGTGTTGGGCCACGCAATGTAGGGTTCTGTTTCCAAGTCCATTTTTAAAAGTAAACTAGCTTTTGCCCGCGGCGTCGCCCGCGTGGATGTCGTTTTATAAATTATTTTTCCTGAATCACCTTTAAACCTCACGGAGCCCGAGACTTTTCCAAGGAATGCAAAACTGTGGAAATTGGTTGCGTGCGTTCTGGAGTTATAGCGTCAGGAAGGAAAACCCGACTTATTTTTATATTAAAGATCGGCTATTAGGTTCTCGTAAACTTGTAAATTTTAAATTCGTATTTATAATATGTCTTGTCACTATGATTTTTTTACATGTCCAAATACCACTGTGTGGCTGGTAGATGGGAAGGGACACTTGAGTCTAACAAAAACCACTTTAAAGCTCAGGTTCGGTAAAAAAGTTTAAAGTTAATGTAAAATTTTACATATTTTCCCTAACTTTAACAAGTTTGTTAAAAACAACAAATAATGCACTGCCCTGTAATTTCCGGCACAGCGGCATAACACCTTAGGTCTCAGGAGTGGCAACGCATCTGCATTGACCTCTGGTCATCGTGTGGGTGTCTATAGGCTGCAGCCATCACTTAACATCAATGTGAGATGCATGCTTGTTTGCCACTTTTATAACATAAGGAAAAGTAAGAAAAGGTTGTAATTTAACAAATATTATAGTGTAATCGAACCTTAATACTTATTTCACGAACCGTTCCCTTAAGAAAGTGTTTTCTACAATTCAAATCCAACTGACAATTCTTTTAAAAACCTTGCTAACAATACCTTAAACTACGCACCCCACGAAGAAAAAATCACACACTTCACGAGTAGGTGAGATGCCAAAAAAAATTAAAGATTTTCTCCACATAACTCGTGCCAAATTCCGACTTTCTAGTACAAAAAGTCTACGATCTTAACTGCGGACAAACAGACAGACGGACATGGCGAAACCATAAGGATTCATTATAGTCTTCGGACAAGTATCAGGAACAACGTGGAATAGAGTGGCCCAAGATAGACAGGAATGGAAAAGGTTGAAGGAGGCCTCTGCCGACTGGCAAACAGACCTACAAAAGACAACCAAGTATTAAAACTTAAGAATAGAAAACATATATTAAAAACTAGCTGTGCCCGCGACTTCGTCCCTGTGAGAATTTATTATTGTTCAGTACCTACCCAGACGAAGACGTTACTCCTTATTACATAATCTATCTGTCAGTGAAAGTCCCGTCAAAATCGGTCCGGCCGTTCCCAAGATTAGCGGGAACAAACAGACAGACTGACAGACAAAAATTGTAAAAAATGTTGTTTTAGTAGATGTACCGTGTATACATACATATGCATTTAGTAAAGAGTGGTTATTTTTATATTACAAACAGACACTCCAATTTTATTTATTTGTTTTTTTTTATGTATTTTATATAAGATAGAATATAGAGAATAGATTAAGACTAGTTAAGTTACATAAATATATCTTCATATTCATAGTTATTAGCTCTTAATAATTTGTAAATATATAGTAAATTGGTCTGAATAAAGGGCTTTATATTATTACTAGCGGACCGCCCCGGCTTCGCACGGGTGCAAGCACCTACCCTCTCCTATTCGTTTTAGCGTGATGTTATATAGCCATAAGCCTTCCTCGATAAATGGGCTATCTAACACTGAAATAATTTTTCAAACCGGACCAGTAGTTCTTGAGATTAGCACGTTCAAACAAACAAACAAACAAACTCTTCAGCTTTATAATATTTCTAGCGTCCCGCCCCGGCTTCGCCCGCGCTGCTCCGCTCCTATTAGTCATCGCGTGATGCTATAAAGTCTAAAGCCTTCCTCGATAAGTAAGCTATCTAACAGTGCAAGAATTTTCAAATCGGACCAGTAGTTCCTGAGATTAGCGCGTTCAAACAAACAAACAAACTCTTCAGCTTTATAATTTTTCTAGCGGCCCGCCCTGGCTTCGCCCGCGCTGCTCCGCTCCTATTAGTCATGGCGTGATGTTATATAGTCTAAAGCCATCCTTGATAAGAGGGCTATCTTACCCTGAAATATTTTTTTAATCGGACCAGTAGTTCCTGAGATTAGCGCGTTCAAACAAACAAACGCTTCAACTTTATAATACCTTATTTATAAACGCATTTTAGCAATAGTGTCGCTAATCTCTCCTTTGTATTTTTCTATCTTGCACATTTGACAATGCAACTGGGCAAGGACAAAGCATTCTATAGCTAAAACGTATCTAATGTACGTTTATGAATAAGGGGGTTAGTATAGATTATTATAGGCTTCGGAACCCTAAAACCGCGGCGAGTTCTTTATAAACTGTGTGATACAGCTAACAATGCGTTTCATGAGACCCCATGAAAAAGTTGTAATCGTTGTATTAACTTATGAACCATACGCGTGTTCACATGCCTTAATGAATTTGAGTTTTAATTTGAATTTCATTATCTAATTTCACAGGGAAATAGATATATAATAATGTAATATAATATATTAAGTAACTGCCTCGGTAGCCTAGTGGTAGCAGGCCACTACTACTACGCTGAGGTCCTGGGTTCGATTCCCGGGCAGGGGGTTATCAGAGATAATGGCGTAAAGTCCTTTATCACTGGTTCTATTGGGATTTTTCCATTTTTTGGAAATTTCCCAGTACCTCGAAGTTTGGTAATGTGCCCGGAGATGTCAGCAGGCTCGCCAACTGTTACATGGGCCAAAAACGTAACCGGCGAGTCGTGAGTGTTTGCATGTATGCTTGAATGCATGCATTTACCACTGCCTACCCCTTCGGAGATTACAGGTGTGAAGTTACGTTACTATAATATCTCTGGTGGTAGAGTTTTTTTTATGTAATGGAACTGGCAAACAAACATGCAGTTCACATTGATGTTAAGTGATGACTGCCGCCTATAGACACCCACGCAAAGGTCAAAGTGCAGATGCGTCATCACTTCTGAGGCCTAAGGTGTTATGCCTCTGTGCCGGAAATTACAGGGCCGTACATTACCACCTGACCGGAACACGATAGTGCTGAATACTACCATTCAGCGGCAAGTAAATTAGGTAATACGGTGGTGCCTAACCCCGCGAGCTCCGTCACTGGAGCTCTGCCACCAGTAATATCTCTGGGAACGTTACCATATCTTATTAAATGGCGATGGCTGTGTTCCGGTCAGGTACGGCCCTGTAATTTCCGGCACAGAGGCATAACACCTTAGGCCTCAAGAGTGGTAACGCATCTGCATTTTGACCTTGGTCTTCGTGTAAGTGTCTATAGGCTGCAGTCATCACTTAACATCAACGTGAACTGCATGCGTATTTGCCACTTCCATTACATAAAAAAAAACCCGTCACCGCGGTCAAAACGTAACAGGCGGATTGTAAGTGTTTGCATGTATGCATATGCATGCAGTTACCTCTGGACCTCTGCCTACCCCTTCAGGATATACTAGCGAGCACTTGCGGTTAATTTCAATAATACGCTGTCAATACCAGACCATGCTATTGAAATAAAGTAAATCGTGTTGATGATAACACTCTGTACCAGTAATTACAAGGACATTTTACTCAATTATACTAATAACAAAAGTCATACTGCAAAGCTTGATTAATTAATTTCATAATGACAGCTGTCAGTTTTTGTTTTTTTTTTAATGGACAATAGATTGCTGTGTCGACTGCGTTTGGTGTGTATAATGAAATTATGAAATCTATTCGAAATTCAAACTTTAATGAGCGAACATTTGCTGGTTTTTAGGGATCCGTAACCAAATGCTATAAAAACTTTTAATTATTTTTCATGTCAGTCTGTCTGACCGTCCGTGTGTCACAGCCACTTTACTCCGAAACTAATAGGACCATAATAATATATGTACTTGAAACTCGGTAGGTAGATGTATACTGTGAACAACTTTATGACCTTTTAATAAGAAATAAAATATATGGGTAGACTATACTGCAGACAAAAAAAACTTTTTCGTCTAACCCAGTGATTCCCTAAGTGGTCTATATCGACCCCTGGAGGTCTATGACAAATTGAAAGGGGTCGGCGTCATCAAAAAAAAAATTTGGGGGTCCATGAAATGAAAATGGGGGTCCACGATAATGGATCTCAACACATACACTGGGAGTACGAATTTACTTACATCATACCAATGATTCCTAAAGTGGTCCATGGGAGACCCGATGGGGGTCTACGTAGGCGTGAATAAAAATTGGAAATATGGGAATGTGATATGAATGTAGCAAGGACGGGAGTCCACAGAAACCAGAAAAAATTGTAAAGGGTCTACAAGAAAAAATAGTTTGGGAACCTCTGGTCTAACCTAAACGTGCGGGTGATAAAGATGTCCACTCTTGGACAATGCACACCCACTGCCCACTACAGTGACTTGACTTGACTTAATGTCCTATTTCCCCTAGGTGGGACAGAGGGCGTCCACAATACTCCGCCATCGCGATCTGTCTTGGGATCGCTTGGCTTGGCGATTGGCGCAGAATGCTTCTTCCCATCTTGTGTTATTGCACTTGCTACCGTCCCATTGGAATGTTTTGCCCGCCATTGTTCGGTTGACTGACTGCACTAGAGTACGGTGTAGAGTACGCTAGTGGACGGTGGGGTCTTATCGTCCCGGCGCCACTAAATATTCCCGGCGCCATGAAATATTCCCGACGCCAAATATTCCCGACGCCAAATATTCCCTACGCTACTAAATCTTACCTGTTAATACGGAACCCTTCATAGATATTCCCGACGCCAAATATTCCCGCCTCCACTAAATATTCCCGACGCTAAGATATATTCCCAACACTCAATATTCCCCACGCCACTAAATATTCCCGACGCCACGAAATATTCCCGACGCCAAATATTCCCGCCTCCACTAAATATTGCACACGCTACGATATATTCCCAACACTCCATATTCCCCACGCCACTAAATATTCCCGACGCCACGAAATATTCCCGACGCCACGAAATATTCCCGACGCCAAATATTCCCGACGCCAAATATTCCCTACGCTACTAAATATTACCTGTTAATACGGAACCCTTCATAGATATCTGACTCACACTTGGCCGCTTTATTTATATGACTTTAGTAGCAATATTTTATAATCCACATCGATGTACGGTGATTACTGCAGCCCAATGTCATTCGGAAATCTAAACATATACGCGTATGATTTCACGCCATTATATCTCTGATCATGGGTATATACAGGGTTATTTGAAATTAGCGCAACACCTCTTGCAGGCAGCATCTCTACATCAATCCGAACAATATTTGTTATACGACTACGACATAGAGTTCAGCACTATCGTGTTCCGGTCAGGTGGTAATGTACGGGACAGTAATTTCCGGCACAGAGGCACTATAACACCTTAGGCCTCAGGAGTAGTAACGCATCTGGTCTTTGTGTAAGTGTGTAAGTGTCTAGTGGCTGCAGTCATCACTTAACATCAATATGAACTGCGTGCTTGTTTGCCACTTCCATTGCATAAAAAATATTGTTATTATATATTTTATAATCATTACGTAAGCAAAAACAGGCGGCAGTGACAATGCCATCCAACCGCATTGACCACAGATTACCGGTTTCTATGTGTTTCTATAACACACTTCCTTAGAAGCTAACTTGGTCAGTTTTTGACTCGTAGAACCTGGTAGAACACTATGTGAGAGAGCTTAGAGCCTAGACAAAAATGTGACTTTACAAATTAAATAATGTGGTCCCAGGTTTGACTATCTATCGCCAGAATATTTTGTTTTCCATTAATTTTTTTTTTCCTTTTTTTTTTATTTATTAATCTATAATTTATTGCGAGGGGAACTACGTGTGATACACACAGTGTACACACACTACAAAAATCATATTCTATTACCACGAAACTCACACATTGACTTTAACAAAATACATAAACAATAGACAATCGGACAGCTATCGAAAATAAATGTAAAAATGTAAACTATGATTAGAATGGATGTTTGTGAAATAATACGATGACTCATTAAATATTTTAGTGAAATATGAATGCTTTATATTTTTGAATTGCAAAATAAAATGTAATAATTTTAATATTTTTTATCTGTGCTCCATATTGAACGAAACATCAATCACAGGACGTGACGTCATACGTTTGTACGACAAATATTTTACACAAGTTATACTTTGGTTTATTGGCTCTTTTTTTGGATATTTTCTACGTTATTTACACGAAAAATAAGTTATACGAAATTCTACAAAATTAATTTGCACTTGGTTAGTCGAATGGAATTAAAAGATTCACTTTGATTGCAAACAGTTGACGTCGCATTGTTCAGAGTCATTCGGCACCGTTTACACGGCATTTTTGAAATTTTGAAATGTATGTGTAGTTTCTGTTAGTATAACATGTTTAATTAATAAAATTAATATTTTTTATGGTTAAATGAACGTATAAAGAATAATTTTAGATACATTCTCAAAAGTTGTCCGATTCCTTATTGCACGCACACACTTAAACATCTGAGCGACAGGCGTAGGACCATTTGGGATTGTACTTTGACAGAGGGGAAAGCCTGCGAATGGTTACTTCCCTCCGGTCCGCCGCGGCCGGTGGCCCGCGGTGTTGCTATATGGCCACTGCAATCGCCAATCCACCCGTCAAGCGTGGAGATTGTCATATTTTTACTGGTGGTAGAGCTCCAGTGACGGAGCTCACGGGCGTAGGCACCACCGCATTACCTAATACACTTGTCGCTAAATGATAGTGTTCAGCACTATCGTGTTCCGGTCAGGTAATGTACGCTTACAGGGGCGTACTTACGCTTTCCGGCACAGAGGCATAACACCTTAGGCCTCAGGAGTGGTAACGCATCTGTATTTTGACCTCGGTCGTTGTGTGAGTATCTATAGGCTGCAGTCATCACTTAACATCAATGTGAACTGCATGCTTGTTTGCCACTTCCGTAACATAAAAAAAAATCTCCCCTAATGCCGCACAACATTGTTGTGGGCGTCTTTGGGGAAGGCTTTGTCCAGCAGTGGACGTCTCCGGGCTGGAGTGATGATGAAACCGTTGACCATTGAGGCAACCCTAGCTCTACAATAGTACACTTAACATCTCAACTTGTTAATAATGGAAACTCATTATACGTCCCACTGCTGGGCACGAGTCTTTCCCCTTTTTGGGGGAGACCTAGAGCTTACTCCACCACGCTGCTCAAATGCGGGTTGGTGAAGATACGGGTTAGTGGCCAACCAGATGTCGGATGTTTTCAAACCGATTTAACGACTGCTATCTATCAATAGGGACCGACAGGCCCTCCGAAGCACGGAAACGCGCATTTTAATTTGCCGCTAGCGGTCACCCACCACACACCCGACCGCGCCCGTATCGCTTAACCGAATAGATCGCTTACGATCTACACCAGCCGCACGGCCATGCGCGCTTCAACTTGTTAACCATATAATTATTATATCACCCGTGCATCCATAATTATGCAATAGTGTAATTCATTATGAACCCATCACTCTAGTTTCTACTGTCAATAAAACTCATTATCCGGAACCCACTGACATTTACTGTCATTAAGAAGTCGTAAAAAAATCTGTAAAACAAACAGTTCTTCTCATTATCTTGGGCTTCGAATTGACGACCATATGGTAAGAATGGTGAAATGCCCCAATCAGTTATTGAAACCAGGTGGTAAAGATCTGTTTGGAGCTCGAAGGCGTTGGCACCATTACGTTACCTTATTTACTTGCCGCTAAATGGTAGTATTCAATATTATTAGACACCTGGCAGTGCTCAACGGTGCGGTTTTCGCGTTCGTTCCTGCCCAGAACGTATAAATTGTGCAACGAACTTCCCTCTAAGGTGTTCCTTCGGTGCTACAACATGGGGTTCTTCAAAAATGGCATCAAAAGAGTCCTTCAGGGCTCTTAGCGCGTTGGCAACTCCCCTGGTGTTGCAAATGTTCATAAGCGACGGTGACCACTTTTCATCAGGTGGCCCGTTTGCTTGTCTGTCAACATTCAGACATAAAAAAAGTCATGTACCGGGCAAGTGGTAATTTATAACTCCGTAATTTCCGACACAAAGACTTACTCCAAGTTTAAGCTAATCTCAAAGGAGACTTGTCAATTACGCCTTTGAATAATGAAATAAAGGCGAGAAGTAACTTTTTTGAACTAGTTCTATCAGCAATAAAAATAGCGTAATTATAAAACATATTGGTCAAGGCACATTATGAAATATGTGACCAATAGTTAGTAAGTGAAGACATTAATTTATAGTTCTTGCAGTTCACGAATGTTACCGGCACTCGGTTGTGGTTAGACGAGACAATCTGTTCATGTACGGTGTGACAGTGTGCGTGCTTTACAGAGTGGCCAATTATACACGCATACACGTATACATACACACAAGTTTTTACCACAAACAAGCGTTCACCTCATTTGTGAATTGCAAACACTATAGCTCCAATCTTATATCATCTAGCATTACAAACAAACTTAACTTAAATACGCAATTAATATGTATTAAGTTAACAAATGTAGTACTTATTTGTCTATGGGTAACTTAATAAAAAATTAATATACCATAACCTACATAGCATTCATTACAAAAATAGACACAAGATGCAAATTTTAATGTACGATAATCTCAAGTTATGTCTATGATTATATTAGCATATATTTAACATTATTTTTTGTTGTTACGTACACTGTGATATCTGTAATTACATGCTTTCGTTTTTAGGACGATATGACCAGTGCCGGATTTAAGTAAAGGCAACATAGACAGTTGCTTATGGGCCGCAAACACAAGGGGATCGCCACCACATAAAAAAAAATCGATAGAAGCTCAGTACAAACAAAAAATACTGATTGAAATAAAACTATTTTTACGGATTTATTTCGCGTATATTAAACTAAAATGATTTTTAAAATCAACCCGACGTTTCGGTCGCTTTTCAGCTTCCGTGGTCCCGGGCAGACTGAGGTGACATTTGTCTGACAGAAGTTTGAAAAAATTATATGTAGCTACCTCCATCGATTTCGTAAACGCCTTGCGTAGCGTTCAGGATTAACACAATAATTACTTATGGTATCTTGAGGTCTTGCAGAGGGAAAAAATACTGAATTTTGTTACAAATCGTTAAGACGAGTTACTGGTGGTAGAGCCTAAATTTGTGTATGAAATTGCATGGTGGGAGAAAAGTGGCGACACTGGTTCTAATACTAAATTGAAGCAAAGGCCTTTCCATCCTTATTTATCTATTCCGCGCGGAGCACGATAGTGCTGAACACTACCATTTAGCGGCAAGTATATTAGGCAATGCGGTGGTGCCTACGCCCGCGAGCTCCGTCACTGGAGCTCTACTACCTGTAAATAAATTTATATCAAAATCACACTTCTATAAGCCATTGACCCAAAATCTTTTTTTTTTGTCTATTATTTATTAGGGACTTTTAGTCGTCGTTCGACTATGCCAGCCCCGTGGTTGCTAATTAATGTCGCCTAATCAAGAATTAGGTAGACCCGAAATCTTGGTACAGGAATGCGATTACCATCTCTAAAGAGGTCAGAGTAAGTCCGCAGCCTCAACAATTGCATGCGATTATGTTATCCGTGTTACATAACAAGTGTTAACTTTGTTACCCTAGTGTTTATAGTTTGTTGCGAGACTTTCTGTTTCCTTTAGCTATTTTATTTTGTAACCGTTTAGAATCTTCAAAGTAAGGAAGAACATTTGCTTTTGTTACGAAATAAGTTGTAGGTTAATATTTAATTATATTGTGATCGTTGGCTAATCGCAAGCTTAAACAAAAACACAGCAATGCCTTCGCATAATATTCACATTTGTAAATTTTTTCTTAATCTCCAAATCGTTGGCTAAAAAGTTAAATTGGTGATGCATTTGTCCAGCATTGGGATTTGTCCTCTCCCAAACATTGCTACAAAGAATGGTCCTGCCTGCCCAGAACCTTCACCGGGTCGTCGATCGAACAAAGGGTAGACAGACCCACAACATTGCTCGTGGGCCGCCTGCCTACGCTTACTATTTACTACTACTCGTATACGATTATGATACTAAAATGACTTCTGAAAAGACGCTGGGATCGTTATCGGTCTCTCATATACAGGTTGCAGGTTCGGATCCTGCTCGAGGACACATTTACTGGTGGTAAATCTCCAGTGACGGATTTTTTATTATTTTGAGCGTGTTAGATTATCTAAGTTTTTTATCTACAGAATAAAACAAATCCTTTTTGCTATATATAATATTTTATTTATTAAGTGCTAGCTGTGCCCGCGACTTCGTCCGCCTGAGAATTTATGATTGTTCAGTATCTACCAGGACGAAGTCGAGGGCGCAGCTAGCATAAAAGTAGCCTATGTTACTCCTTATTACATAAGCTATCTGCCAGTGAAAGTCCCGTCAAAATCGGTCCAGCCGTACCCGAGATTAGCCGGAACAAACAGACAGACAGACAGACAAAAATTGAAAAAAATGTTGTTTTGGCATATGTATACCGCGTATACATACATATGCATTTATTAAAAAGCGGTTATTTTTATATTACGAACGGACACTCCAATTTTATTTATTTGTATAGATATACATTATCTATATGGCATGTAACTGACTGACATCCGTGGAACTCAGGGGCCCAGATGAAAATCAGCGTCAAGTAGATAGGTAATACCTATCTACTTGACATGATATGTTCTTAGGTTTTCGCGAGCTACACTCATTGAAATACTTGACATGTTGTATTAACGTAACTTCACGCCTGTAATCCCCGAAGGGGTAGGCAGAGGTATTCAAGCATACATGCAAACACCCACGATTCGCCGGTTACGTTTTGGCCCATGTAACAGGTGGCGAGCCTGTTGACATCTCCGGGCACATTACCAAACTTTGAGGTACTGGGAAATTTCCAGAAAATGGAAAAATCCCAATAGAACCAGAGATAAAGGCTTTTTCACCATTATCTCTGATAACCCCCTACCCGGGAATCGAACCCAGGACCTCAGCGTAGTAGTAGTGGCCTGCTACCACTAGGCTACCGAGGCAGTTGTATGTTGTATTAAATTGCTTAAATCTATTGTCTAATGTAATTTGTTATTTGTTAAATGTTATACTTTGTGTCTCTGTGTTGTAGTCCGAATAAAGAAATTCTATTCTATTCTATTCTAGTAATAGACTAGTGCCGTCTCCAGACGCGACGCCTACATAAGTCCGTCATAAAAAAAAGTGAAGGGTTTTTTTTATGAGAAATAGCAACTGATTGATTTTTGCGTTTTTCTCCCATTCAGCTCTGAAGATGATAAGATCTATGTAACATGCTGATATGAGGTACTAATTAATGCGTCCGGCCATATTCCTAATCATTGAGCACCATCTCGGTAACTTTCCTCAATACTTCGAATGAATTGAATTGAACGTAACTTCACGCTCAATTTATACTTAACTTATATCTAAACATTATAAAGCTGAAGAGTTTGTTTGTTTGTTTGAGCGCGCTAATCTCAGGAACTACTTTTCCGATTTGAAAAATTTTTTCAGTGTTAGATAGCGCATTTATCGAGGAAGGCTTAAGGCTATATATCATCACGCTATGACTCTATATATATATATATATATATATATATATATATATATATATATATATTATATCTATTATATCTAGGTATTTTATGATTTCTTGACATTTTGAAAGTATCTGTATATATTTAAAAAACTTCACGCTCGTATTACCCGAATCAGTCATCATCATCATCATTTCAGCCAAAAGACGTCCACTGCTGAACAAAACAAAGGCCTCCCCCAAAGATTGCCACAACGAACGGTCCTGGGCCGCCCTCATCCAGCGATTGCCCGCGACCTTCACCAGGTCGTCGGTCCATCTTGTGGGAGGCCTGCCTACGCTTCGTTTTCCGGTACGTGATCGCCACTCTAGAAGTGCTCTGCCCCAACGGCCGTCAGTTCTTCGAGCTATGTGCCCTGCCCACTACCACTTGCGTCTCGCTATTCGGTGAGCTGTGTCGGTAATTTTGATTCTCATGCGGATCTCCTCAATGCTGATTCGATCTCGTAGAAAAACTCTGAGCATAGCCCTCTCCATTGTGAGTAACCTTGAGCCTTCTTATGAGGCCCATAGTGAGCGACCACCGAGACATCATCACTCTAGCTGAAAGACGTCCACTGCTGGGCAAAGCTTTCCCAAAGACGCCCACAACAGTGCTGGTAATATTCCATAATCGCCACGGATGGGCGATCGCAGTGACGGCATATTTATCGCAAGACGCTGCTGCACATCCCGCGTTGTTATACTTACTGCTGACCTATTGAAATGGTTTTACTGCCATTGTTCGGTAGACTGACTGCAGTCATCACAGTCGGCTCTTTTAGACTCAGGTCAGTTGGCTAGTCAGCCAATGTTAAACCAAAACTAAATTACTAATGTTACGGTCGACTTATCTCTTAAAATATAAAAAAATATTTTAAAATTAAAAAAAAACCGCCTTTAAAAAAAATTAAAAACTGAATAGACAAAAAACACTAAAAAGCGATAAATAAACTCAATTAGATAATTTCATTTTAAGGGAATAAACACGTAACATATTAATTATAATAAGACAATTACTTTAATATGGGCTACGTACCTACCTACTCATAGGTCTGAAGTCGGTGCCAAGTTGAATTAAAAAAATTAGAGCCTATTTCACTGCGATTCATTTAGCCACACTGCAACAACACAACATTAGTTCTAACGCGCGGGCCGCACTATTGGCTTGGCACCGACTTCAAACCTATGAGTAGGTAGGTACGTAGCCCATATTAAAGTAATTGTCTTATTATAATTAATAGGTTACGTGTTTATTCCCTTAAAATGAAATTATCTAATTGAGTTTATTTATCGCTTTTTAGTGTTTTTTGTCTATTCAGTTTTTAATTTTACTTGAAGGCGGTTTTTTCATTTTTAAAATATTTTTTTTTTTTGCTTTTTAGTATGTATGTATGTATCTTCACGCCAGGTCCCTAACGGGGTAGGCAGAGAGTGTAGAGCGCCAGACATCCCGGTTCAGACAAACCTCTCGTGCCTCGTCTACCTTCATCATTCTCTTCATACATGCACGCCGATTCCTAAGACTTTTGACCCCACCATCAGACAGAATTCGACCTATTTGGTCATGGTAGGTCAGCCTTGGTCTTCCTGGGCCTCTGCAACCATCCACATTCGCATTGTATATCTGTTTAGTCATTCGCTCATTCGACATTCTTTCTATATGCCCGAACCAACGGAGCATGCCTTTTAGTGGTATAACTATTATTAGTATTAAGTGCTACAGTAAAAGTAGGTAGGTATTCTAACTACTACTACTACTACTCGTATCTATAGTGATTATAATCAGTTCTAGAGGTGTGAATAGCGGCTTTTCTGGAATGGCAACGAAACGAAACTAACTTTTGAATTCTAATAGCGATTTCGAAAACTATTTATTGAAGTAGCTGGTTTTTAGGCAGACAAGCAAAAGGCTAATTCAAAGTGTAGTGATAAAACCAGCTATTAAGATAGATGGTTCTGTATTGTTTAAAAAACTCGCTAACCGCTACTGCAGTGATAGATTGTTTCAATAGGAACTGTGGCTCTTCCTTTATGACGCACAACACTGTTGTGGACATCTTCTGGATAGGCTTTGTCCAGCTGTAAACATCTTTCGGCTGGAGTGATGTTGATGATTTTGATGGACGATGTTGGTGGTGGTGGTGGTGATGATGGGTGATGAAGATGATGGGGTTTACGATAGACATGGCGATGATGGTGATGTTGATGCAGGTGATGATGAAGATGATGACGGTGATGATGATCATGACACGCATATATCATTATCAAATACATCATCATCCCTTCCATCATCATCACCTCCATCATCATCTCTTCCGTCATCATCTCTTACATCATCATCATCACCTTGATCGTCATCTCCTCCATCATCATACCCTCCATCATAATCATCTTTATCATCACCTCCATAATCTTCACCTCCATCGTCATCACCACCATCACCACCACCATCATCACCACCATCACCACCACCACCATCATCACCACCATCATCACCACCATCATCACCGCCATCATCACCGCCATCATCACCATTATCATCATCACCATCATCACCACAGTCATCGTCACTTCCATCATCATCACCACCATCATCACCGCCATCATCACCACCATCATCACCATCATCACCACAGTCATCGTCACTTCCATCATCATCACCATCATCATCACCACCATCATCACCACCATCATCACCACCATCATCACCGCCATCATCACCGCCATCATCACCATTATCATCATCACCATCATCACCACAGTCATCGTCACTTCCATCATCATCACCACCATCATCACCGCCATCATCACCACCATCATCACCATTATCTTCATCACCATCATCACCACAGTCATCGTCACTTCCATCATCATCACCATCATCATCACCACCATCATCACCGCCATCATCACCATTATCATCATCACCATCATCACAACAGTCATCGTCACTTCCATCATCATCACCTCTATCATCACCTCCATCATCATCTCCTTTCAAATGTGCTATGAAATTTGAGTAGTTCCCTCGATTTCTCCAGGATCCCATCATCACATCTTGACATGGTGGCAATGGGACCACCTGTGAAGTATATCCCTTCAAACAAAAAAAAATCCAAATTGGTACAGGCGTTTTCGAACAATCGCGGTTTATAATAACAATGTTTTAAACAAACGTGTAACTATTATTAGTATTATTACAATAAAAGTAGGTATTTCAACTAAGAAGGTACCATACATAGTCTTCATCATCAGTTCCACTTCATCAAATTGTGCCTCCCGAAAGCAAACACACGGAACATTATATAATATCGAAAACCTTTCAAGTGTGCTATGAAATTTGAAGAGTTCCCTCGATTTCTCCAGGATCCCATCATCACATCTTGTCATGGTGACAATGGAATACATGTGAGGTATACGGCCACAAGGCTCGGAAGGTTATTATTACAAAAAATATCGAAAAATCACCCAAGTATGCTATGAGATTTGAAGAGTTCCCTCAATTTCTCCAGGATCCCATCATCACATATTGACATGGTTACAATGGGACCAACTGTGAGGCACACCCTTTCAAACAAAACCAACATTATCCAAATCGGTGCAGGCGTTTTCAAATTGTCGGTGAACATACATAAAAAAAAAAATGATGCGGACGAATTGAGAACCTCCTCCTTTTTTTGGAAGTCGGTTAAATAGAAGATACGTGTACTTGGTACTTGGTATAACCACAAACGTGTTTATACCAATCGGCGATTTTTTTTTTAAATAACTACAAAAAACCAAAACATCCGTCGGATATTACTTATTAAAAATATTCACACGATATTCTAAGGGCTTTGCTAAGGCTCCTCACAAACTTGCGTCAACGCTTGTATCCTAACTGACTTAGGGTGCTTACACAAAACTGCGATGCGATGCGAATTGCTGCGATGCGATTCAGTTGACCATACCTTTAAAATAATAAAGATATTCAATCTAATAAAATAGGAAAAACAATTATTATTGAATTAAAAGAAATAATTTCTCACTCCAAAAAAAGAACTATATTATTTATAATAAAATAAATTATCTTAATAAGTTAGACGAAATCGCATCGCAGCAATTCGCATCGCATCGCAGTTTTGCGTGGACGCCCTAACAGCGGGATTCAATGTATGTGTTGTATGTGTATAACGGTACCCATGATACAGGTTTATTCCTAGTGTAAGGCTGTGAGTGTAAGCTTAGTTGTATTTATTTATTTTTGTTTCTTTTTTACGTAATGAAGGTGTCAAAAAAGCATGCAGTAGACATTGATGTTAAGTTATGACTGCAGCCTATAGACACCCACACAAACACCAGAGTTCGAAATGCAGATGCGTTGCCACCACTGAGACCTTAGTTGTTCATCTCTATGTGATAGTTATTACGGTAGTTGTATTGATAACTTTCGATCGACTTTGCCAATCTTTTGTCGAAAAAGGCGTCTCAATAACAAATCTACAGACGTCTGTTATTATTGAGATGTGAACAGCGGAGCGATCAAAAGATCGTTTGAACTAAATTTCTGCAAAGGTGCAATAGTAGAACTAGCCGTTAGACGCGTAGTTAGCGTTATTGCACTTACTACCGCCTCATTGGAATGGTTTGACCGCCATTGTTCGGTCAACTGACTGCACTAACGGTAGAGTTCTTCTTCACTAGTGGGCAGTGGGGTCGTCACGTCTGAAAGAAAGAAAGAAAGAAAAATATTTTATTCTTTGGATTACACATCAAAAACAAAAAAAACAAAATGAAGAATCAGTTACTACATAGTTACATAGTAGCTATGCAGATATGCTCAGCGTGTGAAGCCAAAAAATCGAACATTGACAGCCCCACAGTAGGTATAAACCTGTGTCGTAGGTGCCGTTGTACACATATAACACATACACAAACACCCAGACCCGAAACAAATAATCTGTAGGCCATACAAATATTTGTCCCGGTGCGAGTATCGAATCCGCTACCCTTCGAATGAAACGGTCATCTTACACCGCTGGACGAACCAGGTCGTCAAAAACACAAAGGTATATTATTATACGTCTCGACACCAACATGATATAAAAAAGTCAATCTCATGCAAAAAGTCGCTAGTCTGCAAGCCACCCTTCGATAACAACAATGAGGGCTTATTGTACGTACTAACGAATTAATTATCCAACAATTCACGCCCCATTGTCAATGATATTGGAATTGATCCAACAATATAGTTATTCAATATGCTTTTTTGCCCTTTGTTTTCCACTATAATAAAATTGAGGATGACAATATGATACGCCATAATACGCTTACTGACATGGTAGTTAGAGCGTAATTTAATTATCATGGTAATTATCATTATAATTAGGATGGTTGTCTCGAAGGCGTAAGTACTAACAAATTACAAAGCACATTCACATTTCACACAGCCCATACATATCACACAGATAAACGTAGGTGTAAAAGACAAGTTTCACAAGTACACTTACCCCCTTATTCATAAACGTACATTAGATACGTTTTAGCTATAGAATGCTTTGTCTTTGTCAGTTGCATTGTCAAATGTGCACGATAGAATAAGACAAAGGAGAGATTAGCAACACTTTAGCTAAAATACGTTTATGAATAAGGGGGTATATCAAAAGATAGAGACAAATACGTAGAAACAGGGAAAAAATACTCAAAAAATAATTTGAATCGTGTTTTTTTTGTGCGAAATACGTATTTTATGTAATTTTTTTTGTACGAGAACAATAAACCAGTTATATCACCATATTGATACTTTTAAAATGTTTGCCTTGGATACCTTTATAGATAGATTTATTCACGATTCACATCCTAAAGGGACAAAAGCAACTAATGTAAATGACGTTTACGATGACGTCGAAATGTGTTTGAAAAATCTATACAAATAAATAAAATTGGAGTGTTTGTTTGTAGTGCAAAAATAACAGCTTTTTACTAAATGCATATGTAAACGTAGTCGTGGGCGCAGCTATGAAAGTAGCCTAACTTATTCCTTATTACATAAGCTATCTGCCTGTGAAAGTCCCGTCGAAATCGGTACAGCCGTTCCCGAGATTAGCCGGGACAAACAGACAGACAGACAGACAGAAATTGAAAAAAAATTGTAAAAAAAAATTTTGCTATATGTACCGTGTATACACACATATTTATTTAGTAAAAAACTGGTTGCCTGTAAAGTCGGTTTTACGGGCGAAGATTTTACGTGACAACGTCTTTTTCTCGGTAGAAAGGCATTCGCCGGTCCGGCAGGCCTCTCTCTCGTTCGGTGACTCATCGTTACGTTACCGGGCGTTACACTTTTTCATGAGTGACTCCGAGCCGCAACCTAATTTAAGACGTTGTCACTTGTAGAAATTAAACTTGCGGATTTTCTCGCGTATACAACACTCCCAAATTTCTTCATACACCCGACGTTTCGGTCGCTTTCCAGCTACCGTGGTCAAGGGCTGACTGAGTAAGCCCGTACAATGTATGAAGCTCGCGAAAACCTACGAAAACGTTATTTCCAGACGTTGTCACGTCAAAAGCGGTTATTTTTATATTACCAGTACAAACAGACACTCCAATTTAATTTATAACAATAATAATGGCAACCCTTAATACGTCCCAATGTCGACACGAGTCTCTCCCCTTCTTGGGAGAAGGCCTGGCGCTAACTCCACCACGCTGCTCCAATTCGGGTTGGTGCAGATAAGGGTTAGTGGCCAACCCATTGTCGGATGTTTCCAAACCGACCATAAGGTCTCCGACAAGGTTTAACGACTGCTATCTAACGATAGCAACCGGGACCGACGGCTTAACGTGCCCTCCGAAGCACTGAAACGCGCATTTTTTAAATTTCCACTAGCAGTCACCCATCACATACCCGATCGCTTACGATCTTCACCAGCCGCGGGACCATGCGCGCTTTATGATGATTTATATATTTTTACGTTAAGGTATTGGAGTGAAGCCAAATGGTATTTTAAGATATGGACTACAAGGATATATGTATGTATCTTCCCGCCAGGTCCCTAACGGGGTAGGCAGAGAGTGTAGAGCGCCAGATATCCCGGTCCTGGCATACCTCTCGTGCCTCATCTACCTTAAAAATAAATAAATTTATGTAAATATTATTTATTTTAATGAGCAGCAAATGAGCAGTTATGTTATCAAAATCGTTAACTTTATATTAGTACCTACATTCCATACCAAGTCATCAACGAAATTGTTGAATTTTTAATATTCAGTACAATTTCTTCATATTTTATAAGCCGTTCTCGAGTTTTATGAGACTAAGGGCGAGATTCACAGACCGCACTACGACTTTACTTTCGAGCAAAGTATGCTTTGAACTGTCAAAACCCATACATTTCTGACAGTTCTAAGCATATTTTGCTCAAAGTAAAGTCGTAGTGCGGTCTGTGAATCTCGTCCTAAGAGACGAATGTTTGTAGGTATCTTCGTCGTTTACTGGGTAGAAAAAGAGTGTGGAACGCTAGATATCAGGATATTTGGAGGACTGTGGTCCTTAAACAACTCCCGTGCTTCTTCTATCATTCTCTTCATACATGCACGCCGCTTCCTAAGACTTTTGACCGCACCATCAGACAGAACTCGACTTAATTGGTCATGGTATGACCTACCATGCCCTGGTCTTCCTGGGCCTCTGTAACCATCCACATTCGCATTGTATATCTATCTGTTTAGTCATTCGCTCATTCGACATTCAACTCTAAGGATGCTGATTTTTCAATAAATAAAAAAAAGTGAATATCGATTTAACAAGAATGTTTGTTCAGTGAAAGTGTGCACAACTATCGCCAATTATTTCGCAAATACCAATTATGTAATTATTGTAATCGATAATTGGGGATATTGTTTTGTATGTGGGAAACTTGTTTCACGTTTAGTTAGAAAATAAAAGTTATTCGATCGAATAATCTGTTTTATTGATATGATTGGGTGAAAACGAATTTGACTTTCAAATGGAAAATATCAAAAAATTGACATATACTACGATCAACGGTATTACGATCTTTTTTTTTTCAATTATTTATTTTCGTAATGAATGACGTAGGCGTGGAAAGTGGACAAAAAAGGGGGCAAAAGACATTGAGGTTTTTGACTTATTTTTTACTTACTTTTTTGACCTACCTAGTAGTGGACGTTATGTTTTAAAAACGCATGGAAATGTGTAATGTTTTATTTAATGATAATTGTTTTATATTATTTCGCATTAACACATGCTTGTGAAATATATTTTATTTTTAAAGAAAAATAAAATAAAAAGAAAAAAAAAGAAAGATAAAATATATTTCACAAGCATGTGTTAATGCGAAATAATATTCTTCGACTTCTTTACGATATTCAATAAACTGAAAAGTCTATTATATCGGTTGCCTAACTAGCAAAGTTGGTAATAGATGGCGCTGCTGCTACCATAAAGAAATGCAATAGATGTGAAGGAAAGATTTGACAAATCGGGCAGGGCTTCAGTAGCTCAATTGGAAGAGCGGCTGGACTAGATTCCTAGTAGGTCGCGAGTTCGAGTCTCGCCTGAAGACAAGTTTTTCTTTCCATTTCTCTTTAAAAATTAAATTTATTTAATGATTTAATGTTTTTTATACGCATTTCTTATCAATCATTACAAACTTGTAATAAATGGAAATATTTTACCCAAGGGTTGGGACTAGTGCTTTTAACACAAGTTATTCTTAATAACTTAGCAAAAGTGCTAGTTGCGACAAACATAATTTTATGAAATCATATTACTAATAAGGATTCCTCATAAATGTACTACTGTGTTCTTCATTTTATTGTAATTTGTTATATGCAAATAAACTTATATTATATAATATAATATTATATTATATTTTTTTAATTTATCTAAAAACTCATTGATCAAAGAGCTAATATGATGTAATAAAAAAGGGGAAAAAAAAATTTTTTGCAACGAAAACAAAAAATTTTGAAAAATATTAGCATTTTGCACTTCTCCTACTAATAAGAGTGCAAATTTTCAAACTCCTCCCTCCGAGCAATTTTCGTAAAAAGAGGTCAGAAGTTTTTGCTTCACGTATTAATATTAATTTTACTGGTGGTAGAGCTCTAGTGGCGGAGCTCGCTGGCGTAGGCACCACCGCATTACCTAATATACTTGCTGCTAAATGGTAGTGTTCAGCACTATCGTATTCCGGTCAGGTGGTAATGTACGGCCCTGTAATTTCCAGCACAGAGGCATAACACCTTAGGCCTCAGGAGTGGTAACACATCTGCATTTCGACCTTGGTCTTTGTGTGGGTGTCTATAGTCTGTAGTCATCACTTAACATCAATGTGAACTGCATGCTTGTTTACCACTTCCATTACATAAAAAAATAAAAAGTTTTTTATTATGATGTTTAAATGTTTTTTTTTTCACTTACTATAAAAAAAACGTCATTATCTAAGAAACAGTAACAGGGTTAATGCTTTAACAATAAATATTGCACATCGAGCCTAGGAACGAGATTTCGGCTTATTTCGAGTCTGTAGAGCGTTATCTCTTAGGCACCGTACCTATTTGACGTTTGTCGACCATTTGGATCAAGTTTTGACCAATACCGGACTGTCAGTGCTTACGTAGGCAGTGTGCAACAGAGATAACGCTCTACGAAGTCGAAATGTGCCGATCGTCTCTTTCGCAGGCTCGATGTGCAATATTAATTGTTGAGTAGGTACCTACTGTACATTCTATAGACTACTATTACATAAATATTAAAAAATTCTGTAATCCTTTCTTATGAGGGAAGAGCTGGTGTCCTGAAATACAGGCTCTGCTTAGTACCAGCTGCAAAAGTCTCCCACAATTTACTTTAATAATAACTCACAAATTGTTAATATAATTTGGTAAACTGTATAGTTATTAAGGTTATTGTGGTGATAAATAAATAAATAAAATAAAATAAATAAATAAATATTTGGTGTGGGACGTCACGTATGTAGACACGCTGGCCCCGTCACATCTCCGTGCTTCCTGTGCGGGGGCTTCCACAGCAGCTACCGAAGCGGAGCTACTTAAAAAGCGGAAATACACGGATATACCCGACTGCTACATGTTCATGCCTATAGGCTTCGAAACAATGGGTTCGTGGGGTCCCAGTGCCAAATCTTTTTTAAAGACGATATCGTCACGTCTCTGTGAGGCACTGGGCGATCGAAGGGCCGGTAGTTTTCTGTCCCAAAGGATTAGCATCGCCATCCAGAGGGGTAACGTGGCCAGTATGTTGCGGACGTTGAACGGCGGAGACGGACTGGACGTGGCACATTGGGTTTAGTTTCTTTGTTGTGCTTTAATAAGAAAAAAAATAATAATCAATGTGAATTGTATGCTTGTTATCAGGTTTTATGGTAATGTTTTAATTATTATTCATATTATTTAAATATAAGAACTTGTATGATTGTAATGTTACTCATCTAATAATTATAAAAAAATAAATAAATATTCTCTGACTGTGGTACCAGGATTGCATAAAATGACAAATCTCAATACATAGTTACAAATGTTACAATTTGCCAACAGTAGAACCCGCCTCGAGTTTGATAAGGGCGTGGTCCAATGACTTGCATTATTGTTTCTAATAAATACATTATGTTATACGATAAAATGATTTGTCTGTCTGTCTGTCCGTCCGCGGTTTAGCGCAGTAACTATTGATACTAGAGACTTCAAATTCAATTTTTTCAATGATTCTACGTATTTTTCTTTATCTTTTGATATAGCGTACAAGGCACCAGATATCCCGGTCCTGACATACCTCTCGTGCCTCGCATCCCTTCATCGTTCTCTCCATACATGCACGCCGACTCCTAAGGATTTTGACTCCACCATCAGACAGAACTCGACCTATTTGGTCATGGTAGGTCAGTCTTGGTCTTCCTGGGCCTGGTTCCATGTTGGCCCCGCGCTAACATGGAACTTGTCCTTTAAGTCAATAGGTTGAAGATAAAAAAAAAATATAAACAAAAACCAAATCTACCGAAATATTACAATAATTTAATAACGTAAGAAATTACGTATTTATCACTAAGTACTTTTTTTTAAACAATGCGAATGTGGATGGTTGCAGAGGCCCAGGAAGACCAAGACTGACCTACCATGACCAAATAGGTCGAGTTCTGTCTGATGGTGGAGTCAAAATCCTTAGGAGTCGGCGTGCATGTATGAAGAGAATGCTGAAGGGATGCGAGGCACGAGAGGTATGTCAGGACCGGGATATCTGGTGCTCTACACTCTCCACCTACCCCGTAAGGGACCTGGTGTTAAGATACATACTACATATATATACCTCTTTTATCAAAAGCGGTAATGGAATGGATTTCATCACCGCTTTTACGTAACAATACAAGCGTGGTCGCAGTACATAGTCAGTATGTTAAACATTTGAATACAATGATGTGGGAAAGTATGCTCAAGAGGTGTGTTTGCATTATGATCTGATAGTATTAATCCCTACTTAATATTATAAGTGCGAAAGTAACTCTGTCTGTCTGTTACCTTTTCACGTCCAAACGACTGAACCGATTTTAATGAAATTTGGTACAGAGAAGTTGACTTTGAGAAAGAACATAGGCTACTTAGTTATTTATAAAACGACATCCACGCGGGCGAAGCCGCGGTCAACATCTAGTATTGCATATATCAAGCCTATGAAAGAGACAATCGGCTTGTTTCGACTTCGTAGAGCGTTACCTCTGCAGCATGCAGCATGCAACTGATGACTGCAGCCTATAGACATCTGCACAGAAACCAGAGGTCAAAATGTAGATTGCATTACCTAATTTACTTGCCGCTAAATTGTAGTGTTCAGCACTATCGTGTTCCGGTCAGGTGGTAATGTACGGCCCTGTAATTTCCGGCACAGAGGCATAACACCTTAGGCCTCAGGAGTGGTAACGCATCTGCATCTTGACCTTAGTATTTGTTTGGGTGTCTATAGGCAGCAGTCACCACTTAACATCAATGTGAACTGCATGTTTGCCATTTCCATTACATAAAAAAAACTAGGTAGGTATTAAGTAAAGTCAGTTTATCATAAGATTTACATTTTATTTCATTTTATGATCATAAAAAAAACATAAACTTACATTTGATCAAGTGAAAGATTAGATTCACACTTTAACATCGGTATTCAATGTAATTTAAACGTTTTTTTTTTATGTAATGAAGGTGGCAAACAAGCATGCAGTTCACATTAGGGTTGTTGAGGATTCCTCTTCCTCTTCCTCATAATGAGGAAGTTCCGCAATATTTTGGGTTCTTCAACCGTTTCCACATCCTCAAAAACAAAAACAAAAAAATCCTCTTCCGCTACCGCTTCCTCAAAATCTAAGAGGAATTTATGAGGAATTTCATTGCGCATGCGCGTCTCGTATGCATGGCAACGCACACACACGCCGCAGCGCGATGCCGGGCCGAAACCGAACAAGCGAGCGAGACCTCCCCTCCCGCCACTGGCGCTGTTCCTTGCTAGTTTGTTTTAATTTTATTGACATACATTACATACAATATTATGTTTATACGCGTAAGCAACAAAAAAATTCGAAATATTCGGGGCTGTACGGAACTGTATGGCAGTGGTTCCCAACTTTTTAAATGATGGAACCCTTTTGGGAATCAAAATACTTGATGGAACCCTGCAATAAAACAATTGTTTTTATATGTGTATTTTTTATTAATCAGCATATTAAAAGTACAATGTAACAGTTACTAATTATTATTTACTTCACCAATTGGCAAGGACAATAAAGAAAACATTTAAAAAGAAAAAATCTAACTAGTGGGAGGTATGAAACTGTTTTTTATTTTTCATCAATTGGTTGATATCAGGTTTGATGGAAGAAAGTTGGAGTCTCATATCAGCTTCGGCGTCCAGTCTATTGCGATATTTTGTTTTCGTGGCTGCGTAGGCAGAGAATCCTGTTTCGCACAAATATGTAGTTGGGAACGGGAGAAGAATATCCGGAGCCATTTGGCCAAGCATTGCATATTCATCTTGGATTCTGCACCAAAAATCATTGAGAGCCGTCGTTTTGAACAGTGACTCCATACTTGTGTCTGATGACATTTCTAAAAGAGATTCATATATCTCGTTTGACATGTTTTCAGGCTTTTCCAAGTTGGGTAAAAAAGGATTATGAATCCATGAATTCACTTTAATTTTTGTATTGTGTTCTTCGGGAAAATACTTTTCAAAAGATGCGGTCATCGAACTGAGATATTGGACCAATTCTTCAAACACATCCATCCGATGCGAAATGCGAATAAACCATTGCAGTATAACTATGAAGGGGGTAAATGAAACTAACGACCACCCCGGTGCCGATCTCAGAGGGGGCCGATGGGAATAAAGGGTTAAGCCGACGGTCCCGGTTGCTATAGATAAATAGCAGTCGTTAAACATTGTCCCAGGCCATATGTATGGGCGGTTTGAAAACATCCGACAGCGGGTTGGCCACTAATCGTTATCTCCACCAACCTGCATTGGAGCAGCGTGGTGGAGTAAGCTCCAGGCCTCCCCTCAAGAAGGGAAGAGACTCGTGCCCAGCAGTTGGACGTTTCAACGGTTCATTATTATTATTATGTCATTAACTGCCCCCGTAGCGTAGTGGTAGCAGGCCACTACTACTACGCTCGGGGTCCTGGGTTCGATTCCCGGGTCGGGGACTATCAGAGATAACGATTAAAAATCCTATAACTCTGGTGCTATTGGGATTTTTCCATTTTCTGGAAGTTTCCCAGTAGGGTACCTCGGAGTTTGGCAATGTGCCCGGAGATGGCAACAGGTTCGCCACAAACGTAACCGGCGAGTCATGGGTGTTTGCATGTATGCTTGAATGCATGCATCTACCTCTGCCTACCCCTTCGGGGATTACAGGCGTGAAGTTACATACGTTCTTCCTCTTCCTCTTCCTCATCCGCATCCTCTTCCTCATTAACTAATCCTCTTCCTCATCCGCATCCTCATAATCACTTCCTCAACAACCCTAGTTCACATTGATGTTAAATGATGACTGCAGTTTATAAACACAAAGTTCCAGTGCAGGATCTTGAGGACGTAGGCATTACCGCATTACCTAACCTATCTGCCGCCAAATGGTAGTATGTATGTATGTATCTTCACGGCAGGTCCCTAACGGGGTAGGCAGAGAGTGTAGAGCGGCAGATATCACGGTCCTGAGATACCTCTCGTGCCTCATCTACCTTTATCATTCTCTTCATACATGCACGCCGATTCCTAAGACTTTTGACCACACCATGGTAGTGTTCAGCACTATCGTGTTCCGGTTAGATGGTAATGTATGGCCCCGTAATATACACAGAGACATAACAACTAAGGTGTCAGGCGTGTCAACGCATCTGCATTTTGATCTCCTGTTTTTGTGTAGATTTCTATTGGCTGCAGTAATCACTTAACATCAATGTGAAATACATGCTTGTTTGCCACCGTTTCATAAAAAAAATATCCAAATATTGTTTTTTTTTTTCGCTTCGTCGATATTCAAATCACAGCGATACTAATAATAAGTCAGAGAATATGTAATAATACTACGTATAGAATGGACACTTCGACGTCCCGCCCGATTTCCCCGCCTCACCCAACCTCCTCCCCTCTTATGGGCGACGTTTGGTGTTCTCTACGTGCTACGCACACAGGTGCACGTGTAAATACACGTCACTGATTGATGTCTGTGTAATAGAGACCAAATTAAGCGTTTGTATGAAATTTTGGTGGAGTGTCCGCGGTGTGGCGATACTAAGTTTTCACTTCAAAATGAAGAGAAGAGACAAAACCAGTATGACTACAATTAGTGGATAGTAAAATTCCTTTACTTAAGAAAAATTCAAACGAGTCTTTTCACTTTTATTTTCACTATAACACATGCTTTCCATAGCCCGAGTCAGGTCAAAGATCAACTCTAGGGAAGCCGTCCGCTAGTGTTTGAAGAGATATTGTCTATTGTCCTACTAATATTATAAATGTGAAAGTAACTCTGTCTGTCTGTCTGTTACCTTTTCACGTCCAAACGAGTGAACCGATTTCGATAAAATTTGGTACAGAGATAGAGTTGACTTTGAGAAAGAACATAGGCTACTTTTTGTCTCCCAATATTATCCCCATCCCCCTAAAATAGGGGATGGAAATTTGTATGGAGCATTCCACAATTTTCAAGTTAGAAAGATAAAACTCGGTATGTGAACTCTTTGAGTTTAACGAATAATACGTACATCATTTTTGTTTTAGAAATCTCCCCCATCCCTTTAAAACGGGGGGTGAAATTTGAAGGTATTGGACTTACGGCAGTGTTCAAGCTGGAAAGCCAAAAATAGGTATGCAGACTCTTTTTTACTAAAAAAAATAACAATTGCTTATTATTTAATTATTTTTTTTAGAAATCCGCCCCACCCCCTAAAATATGGGCTGGAAATTTGTATGGAGAATTCCACAATTTTCAAGGTATAAAGTTAAAATTCGGTATGCGAACTCTATGAGCCTAACAAACAATGAAAACGTATTTTTTTTAAAGAGGGAGTGAAATTTGTATTGGGCTTTCCGCAGTGTTCAAGGTGGGAAGTCAAAAATTGGTATGCGGCCTTTTTGTTACCAAAAAACAACGTTTACTTGATTTTTTTTTTGGAAATCTGCCCCACCCCCTATCACAGGGGGTTGGAATTTGTAGGTCTACAATTTTCAATGTAGAAAGTTAAAACTCGGTATGCGAACTCTATGAGCTTAAAAAACAATAAGTACATTTTTTTATTTTATCTACCCCCATCCCCTTAAAAGTGGGAGTGAAATTTGGAAAGCCAAAAATTGGTGCGCGGCCTCTTTCTTAATAAAAAAACAACGTTGACTTGATATATTTTCTTTTTTGGAAATCTGCTTCACCCCCTATCATAGGGGGTGGCAATTTGTAGAAAGCATTCCACAATTTTCAAGGCAGAAAGTTGAAACTTGGTATGCGGCCTCTTTGAACCTAAGAAATTGGTGTCCAAACTCTTTGTTACTGAAGAAAAAAAAGTTAAAGTTCTTAGAATATATACTTTTTATGGAAATCTGCCCCCAACCCCCAAAGAGAGGAGGTGATAGTTAGTACGGGTATTTTGTCAATTTTAAAACCGTTTTTTATGTCATGAAAGTGGCAAACAAGCATGCAGTTCACATTGATGTTAAGTGATGACTGCAGCCTATAGACACCCACACAAAGACCAGAGGTCAAAATGCAGATGCGTTACCACTTCTGAGGCCTAAGGTGGTATGCCTCTGTGCCAGAAATTACAGGGCCACATTACCACCTGACCGGAACACGATAGTGCTACACTAACCAACACTATCATTTAGCGGCAAGTATATTAGGTAATTCGGGGGTACATACGCCCGCGCGCAGCGGCCGCGCGCTACCTTTGCTCTGAATTAGACGGTTGATTCTACATTGATTATTTATTTGCTTTTGATTTGTAATTGTATACGAAAATGTTTTATGAAACTACTGTTGTATACTAAAATGTTATATGAAACTACTGTTCCTAGAGACTTAAAATTTGGTACAAGTGTTCCTTTCATGATGTATAAGAAAGGATTTTTAGAGATAAATATAATAGTATGGGAGCCCAAGAAGGGATTTTTTAATTTACTCCAGCGCGTCAGATTAAGTTATAGGAGATACCTTGCACCCAATTCAGTACCTCCACCGAATCTAAGATTTCCATAATAGGCCGAACCCTTAGGGCTTCCGCCACGAGCTTGCCTGGCATCCAAATTGTCAGAATTTTGGATGGGAGCTTTGATGGGGTTCACTTTAGATCCTCTCTGAGTATCTGACATTCTTGAGTAATTTTTCACCTTCATTTTTGAACGAATCAAATGTTTTTGAAGAGGACGCGGCATCAACGTCTTGGGTCAACAGCGTGTCAGATATTCTGTGAGGGTTTAAAATGTGGCCAAACAATGCTCCTATCCAAAATTTAGACAATTCGGAAGATGAGTAAGATCGTAGCGACATTTATAATTTTTTTGAAGACTATTCTTCGGCCGCGTCTTTATATACGAACCTTAGATTTAGTGGAGATAACCAGCGGGGTTCAAGGAATCTCCCATATCTTTATCTGACGCGCTCGAGTAAATCCAAAAATAGCATCCTGGGCTCCCCTACTATAAAGGACTATATGACAACAGGTATAAACATTTTGGATTACAATAAAAAATGATCTGCGTAGACGAAATGGACAAATTCTTTCCTAAAAGGGGAAAATGAGGTGGTTAAATTTTTTATGGAAAGTTCCTCATTCCTGAACTAAACAGTATAAAAATTGGCATACAGGCTCATGATTAGGAATAGAGAAAATGATCTGTTTAAGTGAAATGGACAAAATTTGGGTATTGTTTGTATGGAATTGAGGTTAAAATTTGTGTGGGATTTTTGGTAGTTTCTAAGTTAGAGACTTGAAAAATAATGTTCCAGTCTTTCTGTTAGGAATAAAAAAATAGGTACGTGCTTCAGTATTTTGTCAAAATCACCCCTAAACTTTCAAATGTAAGGGGTTAATTGAATAGAGATTTTTGAAGTTATATACAGGATTAAGTACTCCACATATAGGTACGCGACGGGAAACTTAATTTGGACATTTCCATGGGATTGTAAAATTTAAATTATTTATAAAACGACATCCACGCGGGCGACGCCGCGGTTAACAGCTAGTAAAAAATAAAGTATTAAACTTATCTTCAAAACAATTCAATTTTTTAACAAGTCAGTAAAACACGTGAGTGTCTGAATTACAAGAGAGATGCGTCCAGCTACAATTTTGTGCCATAACATTATACGCCAGACATTTTAGTTTGGATTCATTAATATTTAGGGATCCATAGTAAAAGGTTTTACCCTGAATAATTCTTTTTCTGGTTTTTATTCTACCACTTTGTCGGCGTGACTAAAGTGTCTATGTATACTTGTGCCAAATTTCAAGTCTCTGGTACTAATAGTTTTTGCGCTAAACCGCGGACGGACACACAGACAGACAGACAGGACATGGCGAAACTATAAGGGTTCCTTGTTTACTACGAAACCCTAAAAACAGAAATTTTCCAGATAATATAATACCTATATAATAATATAATACGTTCTTCAGCTTCCTTTGTTTATCAAGAGTGACGTTCAAACATATTTCACACTTAAAAAATATTGCAAAGACGCTTTTACATAATGTGCATGTGGAACCCATATTCATTACTACAACTCGCGCTTCACCGGACTTCCACGCTGTAAAAAACTGTAATTATGTGATTGTCGGTACACTCAAAGCTGTTTAGGATTACATAATTGTAATTGGTAGATCACATTCTATTTACACTAGATTGTCGACACGGTGTTACTTGCTACAAAAAATAAAACTACTCGGAAGAATTTTCTCAAAAGCTGAATCCCTCGATTATTTTATTGGTTTCGAAGGACACACGTGAGGACAGGTATGTAACTTTACGCCACTTCACGACGGATGATGTCCATCATATGCTCGTAAAATGTGTAAAACTTGTAAGACAAAGAGAATTATTTATGCAAATAAATATATAAAATCAATAAGTATGAAATAGGAGTAATAACAGCTTTATTAGGACAACCGTTTAGTGATGCAGCAAAATCATTATTAAGTTTTATATCATTACATAAATAAGTGTCTTGTAAATTGAAGATTAGGAATATGATGGGGCTGACATATCCTCCAGTGGACAAAAGCCTCCAAATAAATTTAGTATTAAAAAAAAACTTCACGCCAGACCCAAACAAATATAATTACTGGTAGTAGAGCCCGCGGGCGTATGCACCTCTTCATTACCTGATTTTTTTCTTAAGAAGTGGCATACAAGCGTACAATTTATATTGAAGGTATTTAGGTAATATAATATACTGTAAACATATATATACATATATATACCTATAAACATCTACATGTAAGTAGATATTTCAATGTAGTTTCGTTGCCACTCTTGAGGCCTATGTGTCAACCTCTGTATAATGCCTCTGTGTCGGAAATCACAGGGCCGAAAATTATTACCTGACCTAAACTCGATACTTTACACGGTTTAAATGATAGTGTTCAGCACTATTGTGTTTCGGTCTCTTTGCAATGTGATATTCCTTTTTTCTTCTTCCTTTTTTTTCCTTACCATCAACAGTAATATGCTTGTTTGCCACTTCATGTCATAAAAAAATGGAATTCCCAGAAAGTATGGCCGAATCCTTACACACCTCCCATGAACCACCCATGACCCGTGAAGGGGCCTAGAGTCCTCCGACACTAAAGCCAAGACTCTTCGCAATCGGCGAGCATGTAGGTATGGTCAGATTGAATGGAAGATTTTTTTTATGAAATGGAAGTGGTAAACAAGCGTGCAGTTCACATTGATGTTAAGTGATGACTGCATATAGCCTATAGACACCCACACAAAGACAGAGATCAATGTGTAGATGCGTTACCACTCCTGAGGCCTAAGGTGTTATGCCTCTGTGCCGGAAATTACAGGGGCGTACATTAACACCTAACCGGAACACGGTAGTGCTGAACACTACCATTTAGCGGGCAAGTATATCGAGGGGTAACGGGCTATTTGGTTTAAGCGACATTTTTGCAACTTTACAGGAGAGCCTTTTAAAGTTTGAAATTTCGAAATAAAATTCATAATAAGAAAACTTCTGCAGTTATTTAAACGGTTACCCCGTTTAAATACTGCAATTGAAATTAAATTAAAAATATCTAGTTGTTGATACTAATACCAAATAAAGCGGGCCTTTATTTACAAAGATAAATGTCGCTTAATACAACGTGCCCTTTTTTAGAGACAGGAAAAACGATTTAAGTGACTTCATAGCTACAACTGGCTACAGGGGAAAAAATTAAGCGACAACGCATTCTATTTACGGAGCAAGCCAAAAGGTATGAAGTAACGAAACCCAAAGGAGATGTTGCAAAAATGTATGGACCTCCGGCCATGTATTGTACACAATATCATTAAACAGGCAAAATCAATATAAAAACGTTTTTTACTGCATATTTTCACTTATTTAGCTTTGTTTGCAGTTACAAAACATTATTTTCAGTTAGAATTGCAACTCAAAACCAACATGGTGAATATGGCGGGCGATGTCATTTAGACATTTTCATTTTTTAAATTGTATTTTGATTATAGAGTACTTGGAGAAAAAAGTAATATTTTCTAAATACTATCAAAATCGATTGATCCCAAGTGTCGGCTGTATCGCCGCCATGTTTAACATAGTTAAAAATGATAAAATCGTTTGAATCAAATGTGGTTGTAACTCTAAAATATATTCTTGAATAAATTAATTGTATTTTTTTCGGATTCTTCTTTAATTTACCCATTTTTTGAGGACGTGTACGAACCAGAGCCGAGCTGGCAACATCTCCTTTAGTAGAAGCTAGCTATTTATCTTAACTACCAATTTAGATTAAAATGACTGTCAGGCTAATTTACTTATGTGACATATAACATTGAAATTGTAACGTTTAATGTTTACTAATAATTACGGTTTATTTACATCTAAGACTATCAATGGCTGATAAAACAACCAGGATATATTGCAATCACCGAAAATTTCAGGTGCTTATATTGAATAAATGAATAAATAAACACAACATAATAATCAACCACAGTATTTATTTAGAACTAGCTGTGCCCGCGACTTCGTATACGTGAGAAAAAATATGATTGTTCAGTATCTACCCGGACGAAGTCGTGGGCGCAGCTTTTTTTTTTCTTTTTTTTTATGTAATGGAAGTGGTAAACAAGCATGCAGTTCACATTGATGTTAAATGATGACTGCAGCCTATAGACACCCACACAAAGACCAAGGTCAAAATGCAGATGCGTTACCACTCCTGAGGCCTAAGGTCTTATGCCTCTGTGCCGGAAATTACAGGGCCATACATTACCACCTGACCGGAACACGATAGTGTTGAACACAACCATTTAGCGGCAAGTATATTAGGTAATGCGGTGGTGCCTACGCCCGCGAGCTCCGTCACTGGAGCTCTACCACCAGTGAGCCTGCTAGTATAAAAGTAGCGTAAGTTACTTCTTTACATCAGCTATCTGCCAGTGAAAGTCCCGTCAAAATCGGAGACACTCAAATTCTATGTATTTGTATGTAGTTATGTATGTATGTATAGTTGTATGGAGATAAAAGTAGCCCAAGTTACTCCTTATCACATCAGCTATCTGCCAGTGAAAGTCCCGTCAAAGTCGAAGACACTCCAATTCTTCTTATTTGTATGTAGGTATGTATGTATGTATGGTTGTATGGAGATAAAAGTAGCCTAAGTTACTCCTTATCACATCAGCTATCTGCCAGTGAAAGTCCCGTCAAAATCGGAGACACTCAAATTCTATGTATTTGTATGTAGTTATGTATGTATGTATAGTTGTATGGAGATAAAAGTAGCCCAAGTTACTCCTTATCACATCAGCTATCTGCCAGTGAAAGTCCCGTCAAAGTCGAAGACACTCCAATTCTTCTTATTTGTATGTAGGTATGTATGTATGTATGGTTGTATGGAGATAAAAGTAGCCTAAGTTACTCCTTATCACATCAGCTATCTGCCAGTGAAAGTCCCGTCAAAGTCGGATACACTCCAATTCTACTTATTTGTTTGTAGGTATGTATATGTGTATGGATGTATGGAGACAAAAATAGCCTAAGTTACTCCTTATCAGATCAGCTATCTGCCAGTGAAAGTCCCGTCAAAATAATCGGTCAAGCCGTTCCCAAGATTAGCCCCGCCAAACAGAGAGACAGACAGACAGACAAAAATTGTAAAAAATGTTGTTTTGGTATATGTACCGTGTAAACATACATATGCGTTTAGTAAAAAGCGGTTATTTTAATATTACAAACGGACACTCCAATTTTATTTATTTGTATCTATATAGATTTATTATGGAGCTACAATACAACATAAGACCTAAAAATTCTGTGAAAATTTTAAGCGTCTACATTATAGCGGTAACCGAAATACATAATTTGTGAGATACAGCCTGGTGACAGACAGACGGACCGACGGACAGACAGACAGACAGCGGAGGATTAGTAATCCGTAGGACCCGTTTTTACCTTTTAGGTACGAAACCCCCTAAAAGATAGAACTAAGATACAAAATAGATTAAAAATATTCGATACGATTCTTTAAATTGACATAACTTTTTTAGTTCTGAACCGATTTACATGAAACAAACACTAAATGTTAAGTGAAACTAACCACAATAAATAAGTGAAAACCGCAAATCGAATAAGCCGTTTCTGATATTAGCGTGCTCAAACACACAGACATTTTTCCGGGATAAAAAGTACCCAGTGTTGTGCGCCAAAGGTTAAAGTATAATCATACCAAGTTTCATTGTAATCGGATCGGTAGTTTTTATGTGATGCTTGAACAAACAGACAGACAAAAATTTTTCTAATCGCATATTTGTGTTCGGTATTGATCTAATAACATCCCCTGGTATTTATTTTTTCAATATTTTTAATGTACAGAATTGACACTTCTACAGATTTATTATAAGTATAGATAATTATTATTATATAACAGTCTCACTAGGAACATCAATTATATTCATTTACTTTTTAATTTTTTATGTTCTTGAATTCAACCGGAAGATAGAGTTTGGTAGTGTCTTTGCGGCAGTAGTGTGATGGTACTGCCGGTAGCCTTTTGATGAAGGATTTCACTGCTTCTTTAATTTCGTTGGGTGTTTTGTTGGGGGGAATGCATTTTCCTCTTCCATCTTCTTTCGACATACCTTGTTTCTGTGTTGTCAAAGTATAATAAATGTATCTTTGAGTGACATCGAGAGTATTCATGAGAAACTTCAAACAAACTTGTCGCCGACCCTCTCCATCATTAATTAAATAAAAGTATGTATTATTCCTGTAATTAGAGTCTTTAGACCTCTTCCTTTTTATAGATTATTACATAGATATTATCCAATGTTTTTTTCTATCCGTAGATAATCCCCAAAAATGTTCAAATATGGCACTCCTTTTATCTGGTGTTATTTCTTGACACTTGTAGGGACAACTTTTTTCCACACGGCACACTCTGGACTGTGACAGAGGCGCCCGCGCACGATAGTTCAGTTGAATGATTACGATTTTTAACACCCGGGCGAGGAAATAAATATGGTATCATATGACATGATTGAAATGTACCATATTAATATTTTGTGATTGAAATACCGACTTGTATTTTTATGAATACAGGCTAAATGTTTCAATATACATAATTAATTTTATCGTCTGTATTAAATGACATGCATTTTAAAAAAAAGTAGGACTTAAATGGTTTAACGATTAAACAAAATATCTGAACAAAAACGAGTATTTGATTCAAGTAGCACCCGGCGTGGAAAATAGATGCAGCTAAAAGAGTTTAAGCGACGACCTATATCGTATTTGGGACAAATGGTTTAAGCGACATCACACCGTGTGATTAGGGAAGCCAAAATGATTCAAGTTACTTCTTAATAAAATTTAGAATCAGTAAAAACGCTTTATCTCTTATTCACTTATTTATGAGAGATAGGGTGACTGGTTTATGTCTCGGTTATTAATATGATGATATGGTTCAAGTATATGATTTAATAAAAAATGCGAAATCCACGTCGTTTAAGACACTGCCACTTTGGAAACGACACGAAAATAGTATTATTTGAAACGCCAAAAAAAGTGCTCCGATTTTAATGAAACCATTATCATTCGACGGAGAAAAATTCGCTGATTCCAAATATGTATATAACTCAATATCACCCAAAATGTCGCTTAAACCAAATAGCCCATTACCCCTCGATATTGTAATGCGGTGGTGCCTACGCCCGCGAGCTCCGTCACTGGAGCTCTACCACCAGTTGAAGAATACGTATGTAGAATCAATCATATCATGCATATTATACGTGTTTGTCGATCCCGAAGAGTCTGGGCCCTATTTTCGGAGGATACAGTCATAGTGGAATTCTCTAGTAGAAAATGTTCAAGCAATTTGTATTTCCAGTCAATTCTGAGCTTTCTAACATCTATACAAATAAATAAAATTGGAGTGTCTGTTCGTAATATAAAAATATCCGCTTTTTACTAAATGCATATGTATGTATACACGGTACATATACCAAAACAACATTTTTTTCAATTTTTGTCTGTCTGTCTGTCTGTTTGTCGGGGCTAATCTTGGGAACGGCTGGACCGATTTTGACGGGACTTTTACTAACAGATAGCTGATGTCATAAGGAGTAACTTAGGCTACTTTTATACTAGCTGCGCCCCCGACTTCGTCCGGGTAGATACTGAACAATCATAAATTCTCACGCGGGCGATTTCGCGGTCACAGCTAGTCTATAACTAAAGTCGTAGAGCGCCACCCCACGGGGACAGACGAAAGTGGTTTATTTCATGCAATAACCGTCCGTGTTGAATACACTTAACTGTTCTTAAACCCGGGTTTCTTTATGTAGAGCTGTCTTTTAACAAAAATGGTGGTAGAGCTCCAGTGACCGAGCTCGCGGGCGTAGGCACCACCGCATTACTTAATATACTTGCCGCTAAATGGTAGTGTTCAGCACTATCGTGTTCCGGTCAGGTGGTAATGTCCGGACTACGGATGCTTACGTAGGCAGTGTGCAGCAGAGATAACGCTCTATAAAGCCGAAACTAGCAGATTGCCACTTTCATAGGCTCGATGTGCATTATTTTTTGATGAGCACTGTACAAAGCCACCCCACGAGGACAAACGAAAGTGCTTTATTTCATGTAATAAACGCCCGTTATGTTTGCTGGCATTCGAGTTACTTTACGTTGAATACACTTAACTGTTATTAACCCCCGGTTTCTTCATGTAGAACGTTAAATTGATTATCACTCAAGTCAAAAATATATTATTATTTTTTTTTTTATTGTGAAATCGTCTAATAAATCGATAAACGCCGGCTTGTCCTTAAATGACGCATAAGACTGTTGTGAGCGTCCATGGGCGGCTCTAGCTCATGTAGCGCCCGTCTGCAATGAAACTCTGGCGCCCCCTAGACCTGACCATGATGGTCCAAGGGAGCGCCGCGGCGCCCTCTAAGATGGAGGCGCCCGTGTGCATTGCGCACCCTGCACTATTGGTTAATCCGCCCCTGTGAGCGTCTTTGGGGAAGGTTTTGTCCTGCAGTGGATGTCTTTCTGCTAGAGTGATTACCTACAGAATCTTGATATCTTCTAAAGTGTGGGTGACATCAAGACGATGCCATAAATATGGATTTATATACAAACCCATCCATAACATTTAGAGACCGAAATTGATGTGGATGGGATTGTATAAATTCATACTTACTTCTGCTATCTTACAAACAAGATACCGTGGCTATGAACATACCCAAATAGCTGCATGTGTAAAAATTGTAGAATTCACATTTGCGGATTGTCTCGCCTAAAGGTACACTACTCCCAACTTCTTCTCTTACCCGACGTTTCGGTCGCTTTTCAGCTACCGTGGTCAGTCTGCTCGTTTAGGTCGCTTTCCAGCTTGGTGTATTCAGGTTTTCGCGTGCTACACTCATTGAAAAAAAACTATTTTTACGGATTTGTATCTCTTGTATTACAAAAAACGGTATGTGTAAAAAGTATTGAGAATGCCCGTGTTACGCGTCAAGAAACCGACACTTAACTTTACCTTGTTAGTCGTGACCAATTGAACTGCGCTGCAATTTGAATAAATCAATATGAAAAAATACTTCCGAGGTTCACTCAGTAATAACTGAAGAGATATGATGACTTGTAATTGTGATGGCTGATAACGAAGAAATTGTTATACCAACCTGGACAGCTTCCGCGACTTCTCAGAGAGTTTTTTTATAACTTTAAGTGGCAAACAAGCTTACAGTTCACAAAGAATGCTTTAGCCTAACCCCTCCTATTCATAAACGTAGGTACATTAGATACGTTTTAGCTATAGCATGCGGGGCGATACGCGCTTTGTTTTTATCAGTTGCATTGTCAAATGAGCAGGATAGAAAAAGCTAATGGAGAGATTAGCAACACTTTAGCTGAAATACGTTTATGAATAAGGGGGTATAAATACAAACATAAAACATGGCCCCGTACCCTGTAGATTACACACACCCGAATAACGCGCCGATGCGTTACTCGTGTCTCTCTCTAACTTTTATTTAGGCTGAGTTTTTATTAGATTGCCCGGTATAGATGTACTCTGTGGCCTGTGGTCCTAACACACCATCCGTGCCTTTACTACATTCATCATTTTCTTCAGACGTGCTTCCATAAAAATATATTCATAAACGTAACTTCACGCCTGTAATCCCCGAAGGGGTAGGCAGAGGTAAATGCATGCATTCAATCATACATGCAAACACCCACGACTCGCCAGTTACGTTTTTGGCCCATGTAACAGGTGGCGAACCTGTTGCCATCTCCGGGCACATTACCAAACTCCGGGGTACTGGGAAACTTCCAGAAAATGGAAAAATCCCAATAGAAGCAGAGATAAAGAATTTTAAACCGCTATCTCCCCGATAGCCCCCGACCCGGGAATCGAACCCAGGACCTCCTATATATTCATAGATAAATAATAATATCTATAATTAATTAGGGCAACCCTTGATACGTCCCAGTGCTGGGCACGAGTCTCTCCCCTTCTTAGGAGGAAGCTGGAGCTTACTCCACCACGCTGCTCCAATGCGGATTGGTGGAGGTGGAGGGTTAGTGGCCAACCCGCTGTCGGATGTTTTCAAACCGCCCATAAGGCTTCTGACAAGGTTTAACGACTGCTACCTATCGATAGCAACCGGGACCGACGGCTTTGCGTGCCCTCCGAAGCACGGAAACGCCACCCATCACACACCCGACCGCGCCCGTATCGCTTAACCGAGTAGATCGCTTCCGATCTACACCAGCCGCGGGCCCATTAGCGCTCCATATAATTATTAATAATAATATATTGTAAATTGGCATAGAATTAAAAGAAAATACACATGTTTTCGTTAATGCTTAACCAAAGTGCTTATTGAACACTGCAGTGAAGTGAAAGCTTCGCAATTTAGGGCCACGAGATCCGCGTACCTACTTCACACCGCGGACACCCTGCAAAATTCCAAACAAACGCTTAATTTGGTCTCAATTATACAGATATCAATCAGAGACGTGTATTTACACGTGCACCTGTGTGCGTAGCACGTAGAAAATACCAAACGTCGCCCATAAGAGGGGAGGAGGTTGAGTGAGGCGGGGAAATTGGGCGGGACGTCGAAGTGTCCATTCTTTACGTAGTATTATTACATATTCTAGAAGAAGAAAAGAAGAAGAAAAATCATTCTCTGCCTGGTCTGCTTACTCTGAAATCTAAAAGTCACAATTGTCAATGAATCGCGATTTTATGGCTTCACGGTCTTTTTCGAACCAATTAGCGACATAGGTTAAAAAAAGACAGCGGAGTGATTCAATCGCGATCCAATGATAATAATTTATTACGGTAGCAGAATTAGGCCCCAAGTTCAGATTACAATCTCATACAAACATATTTTTTGTCACATGGTGGTTAGAGTTCCTGTGTAGGAAGGAACTCAAGGCCGTAGGCACCACCGCATTACCTAATCTATCTGTCGCCAAATGATACTAGATGGATGAACATTACCATTCAGCGGCAGATAAATTAGGCAATGCGGTGGTGCCTACGCCCTCGAGCTCTTGCACTGAAACTCTACAATTTATTTATTTATATATCTTAAAATGTATTGTAACCCACACAAAGATGGCTGAATATGGCTTATGCCCGATGGCAGATAAAATAAGGGATTTAAAAAAAATGGATATATAACGAAACGGATTATTCATAAACGTATTTTAGCTAAAGTGTTGCTAATCTCTATTTTCTTTTTATCTATTCTGCACATTTGACAATGCAACTGACAAAGACAAAGCATTCTACAGCCAGAGAACATGTAATAATATATCTAATGTACGTTTATGAATAAGGGGGTAAAACTATAGCCTTTGTAACAAACGCGACTGCCAGGTTTCGGTCGCTTCTCAGCTTTCGTCCCTTCCAATTCTCGGACAAATCAAACTCTGGTTTCGTGGCTGAACACTGTTCAATAGGCTTGGTGCGTTTTCTGTGACACTTGAACTCCGCTCCGTCAGTGAAATCAGTTGGAAATCATAGTTTCAGTGGCGTAGCGTGCCTTGGCGGAGCCCCGTATAAAAAATTGTTTGTGGATAATGAAAAGTAAAGCTTTACCCTTATGAAAGGTATAGATCTCTCAAAACAACTTCTTCAAAACAACATCTTTTGCTTACGCAAGTTTTTTTTATGTATTGGCAAACAAGCATCACATTTATGTTAAGTGATGACTGCAACCTGTGAAGACCAAGTTCAAAATGCAGACGCGTTACCACTCCTAAGGCCTAAGATGGTATGCCTCTGTGCCGGAAATTACAGGGCCGTACATTACCACCTTCCGACAAACTTCGCATTGCCTCAGAATGAAATGTGTCAAAGGTTTAATAGATACGGACTATTTGTATGGGAAATTAAAATTGTGGATTTTACTATTTCCCTTCAATTTCGGTCCAGCCGGTCCAGCCATTCCCGAGTTTTAGGGAGACTAACGAACAGCAATTGATTTTTATATTTTTATGAAGATATAGATAGATGAATATAATTAAAAACAAAAATCTATGTTTCCGCCCGGGATCGAACCGGGGGCCTTCTGCGTGTTAGGCAGATGTGATAACCGCTACACCACGGAAACAGATGACTGATTATCCGAAAATTTTATATAACAACTGTTACGTACCATTTTACAGATTACACATTAACCGATATGTTAAATCATGTAGCATATGAGTAGTAATCCATAAAGTATAATTTTATATGATTATGCAACTGATCTTAAAATTTTTGCCTGATTCACAACATGTACTTATAATTCAGAGCAGCGCCATCTACCTATGGAACATAATATTGAAATAGTTTCAAAAAATTGCTACTAGATGTCACTTAAACGGTATTTGTGAGCAACTTAAAGATTGTTTTTTTTTTCGTATTTGTATGTTTGTTCAACTGTATGTTCATTTAGATCTCTTTTTTGTAGTAATAATTTCTTTCAATGTGGCAATACATAGCTTACCATCAACTAACATATTCCAATGCTGTATCCACAATTTAAAACTTTGTATAGTTAAAAATAGTTTTTTTTAGGTTCCTATTGTCATAGTGAAGCTTAAATACATTAGAATGCTTTTAATTGTATTCAATGACAGTATGCCAATATGATCATACTGTAGGTACATAAGTATATTATTCGAACCACGGGTTTCACCACGGGGAACACCAAAATACTGGACGGATAATATGTAATTGATGTAAAAAATTATGCAGGAGACATGAAAAGCATTGATTAGAGTGCTCACTTGTGAATAAAAGAATATTTCAAAAATAAAGCAGGATATATTTGGGGTTTGTATAAAAAAAATCATACATTTAATTACTTGGAAATAACAAATTTTTCTATTTCTTGTTTTCTTAGAAATATTATCATGCATATGCATAAACAATAAAAATAATATTTAATATTCAATAGGTACAATACAAATATATATATTTTAATCACATACTCATACTAAATTTTTTTTCAGAAAATGAGCTCATGATCATTGTAAAATGTATACATTTTAGACAATCATGTAGGCATATTAGCTACTAACAGTTAAATATTTGAGTATTGATGAGTAGAAAGAAACAGAAGCTACAGTGTCTATATCATTTCAGTATCCAAAAAGAAATATTGCACACCTTTTGTAAGCGGCGCGCGGAGGAATAGCTGAGGGAGTGAAAAGAATGTACCCAAAAACAAAAAAAAAAAACATAAAACAAAGAAATGGGTTAAAAAGCTAAAAAAAAATAAAAAAAAGGAGAAAAAACAAAAAAAAAAAAAAAAACTACGAAGCCTCCTTCAGCGAGTTCCTCTGCGTGCCAGCATCTCCAGTTAAGGACCACGCCCCCGACGTCTCGGGGGCAGATAGGCCCGGGGAAGGAGGACATTCCTCGACCCCCGAACCATCCCCCCCCTTTTGTTTTTGTACATCGACTTTAGGAAGGAGACTTCGACTTATTTCGGGTCTGTAGAGCGTTATTTCTTTCGCACCGTACCTATTTGACGTTTGTCGACCATTTTGATGAAGTTTTGACTACTTTTGACCAATACCGGACTATCAGTGCTTACGTAGGCAGTGTGCAACAGAGATAACACTCTACCAGAGAATATGTAAGAATACTACGACAGAATGGACACTTCGATGTCCCGCCCGATTTGCCCGCATCACTCAACCCCTTCCCCTCTTATGGGCGACGGTTGGTATTTTGTACATGCTACGCACACAGGTGCGCGTGTAAATACACGTCACTGATTGATGTCTGTGTAATAGAATCCAAAATAAGCGTTTGTATGGAATTTTGACGGAGTGTTCGCGGTGCGACTCTACGAAGTCAAAATTAGCCAATTGTCTCTTTTGTAGGCTCGATGTGCAATATTTAATACTGGTTACTGTAATATGCTATGTATGTATAGTATTGTCAGGAGTCTCGATTTGCGTGCGACGTCCCGATTTTCAGGGATCTGGGGACTCGTCCCGATTAACACCTGATTGGGACGTTAAATGTCCCGATAAATCAATCATCATTATTGCCTCAACAGAAAGACGTCCGCCTTTCTAAAGATCTATCAGAGTCCCGAGGTTTTTTTTACTTAAGGGAAGTGGCAAACAAGAATGCAGTTCACATTGATGTTAAGTGATGACTGCAGCCTATAGATAACCACACAAAGACCATGGTCAAAATGGCGATGGTTTGCCACTTTCATTACATTAAAAAAAAAAATTTAATCAGTTTGAAGCCTTGATTTAAACTAGGTAAATTTGAAATAAATAACCTAGTTTAGCAGCCTGCCGATAGCCTCCTGCCACTTGACACTTTAATAGAGAACGTACCAGAGTTTTACACCCTCAGCCTACCCTGTAAGCAACTAGAGATTTAGATATAGCTATGTTTAAATTAATACATCCAAAATGGACAAAATATAGAGCAACACGGGCCACCCGCCGCGGCGGACTGGAGGGGATTAGCCATAGCTTTTATTACTGATGCAAAACAGTCTGTCATTTTTTGAGGGGGGAAATGCGTGCGACACACACGCACACTACAAAAACCGTCTATTACTACAAAACTCACACCTTGACTTTAACAGAATACAAAAACAATCATGCACACATTTAAACATCTAGGTGACAGGTATAGGCCCATTTGTTCTTGTACTTTGCCAGAGGGAAAGCCTGCATATGGCTACTCCCCTCCGGTGTTGCTCTATGGGACAAAATAAAGACAAAGAAATATAAAATAACAGACAAAACCGAACAAACATTACGTAAGTATACATTTTTGTCTAGTTTCAATTACATTTTTTTCAACTTCAATATATTGTTACAATATTATACAAATTAAAAATGTACTGTGTAACTGCCTCAGTAGCGTAGTGGTAGCAGGCCACTACAATTACGCTGGAGGTCCTGGGTTCGATTCCCGGGTCGGGGGATATTAGAGATAATGGTTTAAAATCCTTTATCTCTGCTTCTATTGCGATTTTTCCATTTTCTGGAAGTCTCCCAGTACCCCGGAGTTTGGTAATGTGCCCGGAGATGGCAACAGGTTCGCCACCTGTTACATGGGCCAAAAACGTAACCGTCGAGTCGTAGCTGTTTGCATGTATGATTGAATGCATGCATTTACCTCTGCCTACCTCTTCGGGGATTACAGGTGTGAAGTTACTTTAAAAATGTAAAGACAGTATACAATTACATATTTCATGCCAGATTCAATTTTATATTTATTTTCTAGATATCTTTGGAATTAAATAGTTGTATTAATAATTTCATAAATACAAATACATTATTGAAGCAAGGGCAGATCCAGCCTTCAAGAAAGGGGTCAAAGCAGCTTTTGGGAGAATTTACCCGTAAGTAGTAGTTTAGGCCTTTCCATCAGGGTTATTATAGTGACACATATAATAACCCTGATGGAAAGGCCACCAAAACCTTAAACTAAAAACAAAACATGTTTGTGTGCAATAATTCACATGGTAAAAGTGAAATGTTCAAAAATGTTCATAAGCCATACTGCATACTGCTTTATCTCATTTCCTCTCACATTAAATCTCATGAATTTATGTGTCTGTCTCTTTACTGTTGCTTTTTCATTTCATGAAATGCCAACTGCTCCAAAGTTATGAGACCCATTATCTCCCATTCTTTGTTTATGATATTATGGCATGGCAGGATCTGCCTGTAGTAGTGCCATTTCATTTTTAACTTATGGCATAGAAAGGACCAATAACTTTGCTGGATCTGCCCTTCTATTGAAGCTTGTTCTAAATTTAAATCAAATGGTCAACTCTAGACAATGCGACATAACTATGTTTTGTGTCTATGTGGTAGTACCCAACAGGCCCTGCATCACAGTCAGCACAACTGAGGTACTTATCGTTTGCAACTGTATGAGTAAAACCAATGTTTTCAAACGTAAACATATTCTCTACATGATAAAAGTCTTTTAACTTCTCGTTTTGAACTTCCCCTTCTTTTTTTGGGTCCTGTTGCATCAATGGTAAGTCTTTCTGAAAAAAAAAGATGGTGAATTTGAATATTTGAAAGTGGAATTACTTGAGTTTTAGGTTATGTTTATTTTGCGATGTAAATACGACATTCATGATATTTTTGAAGCAAGTAAATACCTCTTGCATGATATATTCAGCTGCTTTCTTCTCCAAGATCTTGGATCCGCAAAATTTACACTTAACTATAAATTTATTTGTGCCATCTTCCACGTACAGTGTTTTCAGTTCTTCGCTGTTATCATTATTATGCCCGTTTACTGTTTCAGCCATATTGTATGATATTTAATAGGATTTTACGTTGAGCAACGGTTGAGGATCATGTATCTAATATATTTTAATTACACATAACACACCGCTAAATTTTTTTCTAAATAGACCCCAATCAAAATCATTAATCAACTACAGTTTACGAATACTGTTACGTTACCTTAACTCATTAATGTCAAAGTAGCAGAATTAGAACAGTAGTTGTGACAACTGTAAAAAAAAATCTTGTCTTAATGATTGATTGAAATCATACAAGTAAGTGTATGAATTACATTATTTTACGTATTTCGTAAGCATTTTTTCAAAACTAATAGCGTTTAAATTGATTCAAACGTAAATTGATTTCATTTTACATTGCCCTTGTAAACGCTACTTAACAACGTTACGTTCTACTCCTTTGAATTATTTGCTGCTAATAAAATTAATAATTATTTTATTTACCTAGTGTTTTTTGAAATGTCTTAATCATGAGTATTAATTATGATTTTGTGCACAAGCTACTATTATTTTAAGTAAATCCGATTTAAAAAATTATAAAATTTGAAATAACGAAGGAGATGTTGCGAGCTCGGCTCTGGTTCGTACACGTCCTCAAAAAATGGGTAAATTAAATATGAATCCGAAAAAAATTCAATTAATTTATTCAAGAATATATTTTAGAGTTACAACGTTTAATCCAAACGGTTTTATCATTTTCAACTATGTTAAACATGGCGGCGATACAGCCGACACTTGGGATCAATCCATTTTGATAGTATTTAGAAAATATTACTTTTTCTCCAAGTACTATAAAATCAAAATACAATAAAAAAGATGAAAATGTTAAAGTGACATCGCCCGCCATATTCGCCATGTTGGTTTTGAGTTGCAATTCTAACTGCAAATAATGTTTTGTAACTGCAAACAAAGCTATATAAGTGAAAACATGCAGTAAAAAACGTTTTTATATTGATTTTGCCTATTTAATGATATTGTATACAATACATGGCCGAAGGTCCATACATTTTTGCAACATTGTTGTCACTTGTCACAATTTTTCGCTGTCATCTGTCAATTTTAAGGTTATTTTTTATAAAGCTCAGCAGATAGTCCGATTCGATACCAAGTTTACCAATTTTACCAAACGGAACTGTAATTGCTTTGCTTGTGGACATACTTTGTGGAAAAATCGTATTTGGCCAACAAAGAGTAATAATGAGTTCTGGATTTATATCTGAATCTGAGGTACTAGAAGCAAGGCGTCGCCGCCAAGAAGAATGGGAGAAGGTCAGAACAGAAGATCAACCAAAAGGTAAAAATGATGTATCCGTGATTTCGATATTTATCACTGATCGTTTATATCAAGCCAAGATTATTGCATCGATGTTATTAATTTATTACTAGCAGCCCACCCTGGCTTCACATGGGTGCAATGTTACCTACATTAATACCACTGATATGTAACTCTTCGTAAATTCACGCCTGTGATCCCCGAAACGGTAGGCAGAGGTAAATACATGCATTCAAGCATACATGCAAATGCCCACGATGCGCCGGTTACGATTTGGCCTATATTTTATTCTATATTTTAACTGCAGCTCAACAGGTTTATGGGCACCTATCAGACATGTTAATCCAATACACAGTATCCCAGAAACACCTATTGCACGAAAATTACTTATAATTAGACTTTTATTGGTTTTTGGTATGTTTTAGTTATGTATATGTGCCAAGTAACAAACATAAGTTGTAGGTATGACCCCGAAATAACTATCACAGAGACAAAACAACTAAAGTCTCAGGGGTGGCAACACATCTGCATTTTGACCCCTGGATTTTGTGTAGATGTTTGTAGGCTGCAGTCATCACTTAACTTCAAAACTGCATGTTTGTTATTATTATTATTTGATTATAAGGCAGGCAGTTGGAAATAACTGATTTAGCCTATATCTTGTTCCTGTTTTGTTCACTATCAGAAGTTTGATAAATGTCTATCGAGTTCATTTTTGAAATGGTTAACAGTTTGATCTGATATTACATAATGGGGAAGCTTGTTCCAAGCTTTAACTACACGGTGGCTGATAAAATGTCTATGTGGGTTGTTATTTGACCACATACAGGACAGCTTTTGTCCATAGCCTCCTAAATGGATATTTATATTGAAGTTAAACATTTCTTTTTAATCTGGAACATCATAATGTCCACTTAAGATCTCATAAGTTTCTATTAGGTCTCCACATGCTCTGCGTTCCTCTAGAGTAGTGAGTTTCAGCATCTTCAGATGCTCTTCATACAAATGGTGTTTGAGAAGTCATGGTATTTTAGTGAAGCTGCGCTGTATTTTCTCCAGAAGTTCAATATCTTTCACAAAGTAGGGACTCCAAACTTGAAAAACGTATTCTAGAATTGGTCTGATGAAAGTTTTGTGAATGTCATCATTTCCGGTGTCAAAATTCCAAACGATTTCCTTCCCAAATAGATTAGACCTTTGGCTTTCTTCGCAATACCAGTTATATGCTCATCCCACATCAGGTTACATGTGATATTTACCCCAAGGTCAGTTTGGATCTTAACCTCTGTCAGTAGGGTGTCACTCAATTTGTAAGTCAGGCAGGGATTGCGACTACCTATGTGCAATATTGAACATTTCAATTTGTTCAGGCTTAGGAGCCAATCATTTGACCATTCAGCATTGATGGGGTTGTAACATCTTACAACCCCATCGCATAACACCTTGGAATTAATGGGCAGCAACTACCAATTTAATCCGCCTGCCAAGCGTGGCAATTATCACATATGACGCACAAGACTGTTGTGGGGAAGGCTTTGTCTAGCAGTAGACGTCTTTCGGCTGAAGTGGTGATGATGAGGTAGAAGTCTGAACTTCAATTTATCTTGATGACAGAGGCACCAGAAGAGCTGTACGACACCCGGCCACTTTACCAGCGTTTAGAGGAACAGAGGATGAAGAAAGAAGCAGAATTTGAAGAAGCACATAAACTTAGTAAGTTTTTTATCCAAATTCTAGTTACTGAACTGCCGCTGGGGTCCTGGGGTAGATTACCCTGATCGTTATCTCTGATATCCCCCGACCTGGATCTTAGAATTGTATTGTTAAAATCATAGAGAAATACGGGCCACCGGCCACGGTACTCCCCGGATGGGAGTAGCCTTATGCAGTCTTTCTCCTCTATCAAAATAATAGCACAAGTGAGCCTATGCCTGTTGCCGAGATGTTTAAATGTGTGCGTGAAATTGTTTATGTATTTTGTTAAAGTGTGAGTTTCGTAGTTATAGACGATTTTTGTAGTGTGTGTGTGTGTGTGTGTGTGTGTGTGTGTGTGTGTGTGTGTGTGTGTGTGTGTGTGTGTGTGTGTGTGTGTGTGTGTGTGTGTGTGTGTGTGTGTGTCACACAAATACACAAATTACCCCCTGCAAAAAATTACAGACTGTTTTGCATCGGTGATAAACGCCATGGCTACTCCCCTCCGGTTCGCCGCGGCCGATGGCATGTGTTGCTCTTTAGTCAAATATAATTTTAATCATCAGAAAACATGATCCGCGGGCTGGACGATGATGAAGTCGGCTTCTTGGACCTGGTGGAGCGTACGAAGGCTGAAGTGGCGCAGAAAATCTCCAATGAAGAAAAAAGAGAGATGCAGGAGTTCAGGTGAGTTTACATGCTGGCTACGCTTATTTTTGCTTGGAACAGCATGAGACTTTTCTAGTGATTATGGACTAGGTATGTGACGAAAACCTACGACTACTATATAAAAAAACGTAACTTCACGCTTGAAATCTTCGAAGGTGTAGGCAGAGGTAAATGCATGCATTCAAGCCAACATGCAAACACCCACGATTCGCCGGTTACGTTTTTGGCCCATGTGAAAGGTCGAGCCTGTTAACATCTCCTGGCAAATTACCAAAGTTCGAAGTACTGGAAAATTTCCAGAAAATGGAAAAATCCCAATATACCCATAAAGGTCTTTACACCATTATCTCTGATAACCCCCTAGTAGTAGTAGTGGCCTGCTACCACTAGGCTACTGCAGTAAGACTACTATCATAGATGTCTCTGGGTTTTTTTTTTTTTTTTTTGAAACCTAGTTTTGTCAAACATCTATGGTTTCAGGGTCGGCAACGAATCTGCATTTTGACCTCTAATCTTTATGTGGGTATCTATAGGCTGCTGTGTCTTGATTGCCACCTTCATTTATTCATTTTCAGTTTATTCATTTATTTCATATAATTAGGCTCCTGGAGAGCACTTTTACATCGTCATTTTTTTTAAGCTAACCTTAGTGAATAACCACTAATAATAATAAAAAACACATAATAAATTAAATAGAAACTAAACAATTTTGTATAATATGGAAAGCATCAATTATTTACAAATTCCTCCATTTCCCCATATTTCAAAAGAAACTGAGAAAGAATGAATTTGGTTGTTACTTACATTTTTTTTTCTATTTTCCGGTATCATCTTGCAATCAGTCCGCAGACTATAAGCAGATGGGTTAAGTACATTTTGTCGCTTAAGGCGCAACACCCATTGGAGTTAGCCTTTCTTTGTGCCTGTATAATTTCAGGACTTGTAGTCGTCGGAGATATCACGCCTCTTTTTAAGACGACGTATGGTTTCCGGGATTGTGAGCTGACCCGCCAGCTGATTCGGGTGCTTTGATAACCTGAGTTTATAGCTCTCTGCATGAGTGTTTTTTTACTGGTGGTAGAGCTCCAGTTTCGGAGCTCGCGGGCGTAGGCACCACCGCATTACCTAATATACTTGCCGCTAAATGGTAGTGTTCAACACTATCGTGTTCCGGTCAGGTGGTAATGTACGGCCCTGTAATTTCCGGCACAGAGGCATAAGACCTTAGGCCTCAGGAGTGGTAACGCATCTGCATTTTGACCTTGGTCTTTGTGTGGGTGTCTATAGGCTGCAGTCATCACTTAACATCAATGTGAACTGCATGCTTGTTTAGCACTTCTATTACATAAAAAAAAAAAAAAAAAAAAAAAATATCCCTCACTGTCCATCTATACTTACATAAAAAATTAAGTATAGATGGACCTATATATATTCATGTAGTGGTATTTCTTCGGAAATGAAAGCAGGGATCCTTTTACAAGCGTTTATTTTCTTCTTTAACAACTTTAAACAACTTTATAATAATTTCTACGCACTAACACCATTTCGTGCAACCACTACACTCGCCATCTTTTTCTTCTATCCCCCCGTCCCGCTCTCTTATACACCTCTCTTTTACTCACTCCATACGTTCCATTTCACACCTTTCTCCTTCATCACATCTTCAACCATACCAACTTACTTAATTAATTAACATTATACAAAAACAAAATATTAATGCCTACATTCATGTGTCGGTTTTGTCCACAGAGAGCGTGTGTCCAACCTCGCCGAGAGTGAGGAGTTGACAAGACTTCGAGCACAACTCGCTCCAGCTAGAACTGCCGCGCCGCCGCCGCAGAAGAATAAACTGCAAGGGGTAATATTTCTATGTGAAAATTATTGTTATTTGTTAGTGTGAATGATATTTATGTTTCACTGGTGGTAGAGCTCCAGTGACGGAGCTCACGGGCGTAGGCACGACCGCATTACCTAATATACTTGCCGCTAAATGGTAGTGTTCAGCATTATCGTGTTCCGGTCAGGTGCCAGGTGGTAATGTACGGCCCTGTAATTTCCGGCACAGAGGCATAACACCTTAGGCCTCAGGAGTGGTAACGCATCTGCATTTTGACCTTGGTCTTTCTGTGGGTGTCTTATAGTAGTGTTGCTAAACTATCGATAGTTGACCTCGAAAAATAATCGATAGCGCGATGTTACTATCGAAACTATCGACCCTTGACGATACTATTGGTAGTCAAAAATAAGCAATACTATTGCCAAAGATCAATAGTATCGATAGTATTGTTATAAACACTATCGATAATAAAGATCTTTGGCAATAGTATTGCTTATTTTTAACTATCGATAGTATTGTAGCATGTCGATATTTTCGATAGTCCTATCGATAGTGTGACTGTTTTTTCGAGGTCACGATAGTTCACAATACTATCGATAGACTATTACTATTGCAACAACATTAGTCTATAGGCTGCAGTCATTACTTAACATCAAAGTGAACTGCAAGCTTGTTTGCCACTTACATTACATAAAAAAAATGACGCCTTAGGTCTCGGCGTGGCAACGCATCTGCATTTCGACCCCTACTTTTTATGTAAATGCCTATAGGCTGCAGTCATCACTTAACATCAATGTGAGCGGCATACTTGTTAGCCACCTTCATACATAACATAAAATAAATTATAATTAATTGGGCTTCTTTAAATGTCAATAGGTGGTGGTAAGAAAGCGTAAGGCCAGCGAAATGGACGGAGAGAATAAGGAGAAAGGGGCTTCGCCCCCTAAAAATGGCGTGGTCAGCAGTGAGAGGTATGTTTTGTATTTAATTACGACATTATATTGTTAACTAGCTGACCCGGAAAACTTAGATCTGTCATACGATAAATGTAAAAGCCACTGCCGCACAAAAAAAGTCGAGTCCAATCTCGCGTCATCGGCGTGAGCAACGCGTTTGAATTTTATTTATTTTCAAGCGCGCTTGAATTTTATCGACAACTTCTGAGGTATTTTTTAAATTACGTTTATGGTGTAATATATATATATTAGGTTGGGGAAAAAAATTCTTCGCATTTTTTAGATAATTCAAAACATTTTTTAATATAGTTCATTTAAATTTAACTAAAGTATGTATGTACCATTTTGTTCGATAACCTTTTGCCATCTTGTAGGGAGGGACATGATCCCATTGCTATAAAAATTTTGGGACTTCTCATCAAAATACCGCGACAAGTGGATTTGGCAGTCCTCTCGTGATGTTAACCTAACATTGCATAAAGAATTCTGAAGAGACCGAAACAGGTGGAAATCTGAAGGTGCAAGGTCAGGACTATATGGCGAATGCATTAACACCTCCCAGCCAAACACTCTTAATTTTTGCTGAGTGGCTATAGATGTGTGAGGTCTAGCGTTATCATGATGAAACACCACACCCCTTCTGTTGATCAATTCCGGCCGCTTTCTCTCAACTTCTTGCTTTAATCTCATCAGTTGTTCGCAGTAGAGTTCAGAATCGATAGTCCTGCCTGGTGGTAATAGCTCATAATGAATAATGTCCTTCCAATCCCACCACACACACAACATCACCTTATTGCGAGTTAACCCGGGTTTCGCCACAGTCTGTGAAGCCTGACCGGCCTTTGACCACGACCTTTTTCGCACGTTCTTGTCGTACGTGATCCACTTTTCATATCCAGTTATCAGCTTCTTCAAAAATGATTCGGTTTCATTATGTCGTAATAAAGAATCACAAATGAGTACACGGTTCATTAGGTTTCTTTCAGTGAGCTCGTGAGGTACCCAAATATCGAGCTTTTTTTTGTACCCAGCTTAGCTCAGGGACCGACGGCTTAACGGCCCTCCGAAGCACGGAAACGCGCATTTTAATTTGCCACTAGCGGTCACCCATCACACTACCCGACCGCCCCCGTAGTGCATAACCGAGTGGACCGCATAAGATCTACACTAGCCGCGGGGCCATACGCGCTTCAGTAAGTGTATTAGCATTTAGTAATGTACTAGCATTTAGTCTCCTTACCCTATTTCAGTACGGAAGTGGAGGGTGAGGATATGGGTGCGTTACGCTGCGTTGGAGTATTGCCGGGGCTTGGACATTACGAGACCGACACGTCCAGCGACACGGATGACTCCAGCGACAATGACTCTGTGAGTACCTTTATTTATTTTCAGGCAACAAGCTTTTTTTTTATGTAATGGAAGTGGCAAACAAGCATGCAGTTCACATTGATGTTAAGTGATGACTGCAGCCTATAGACACCCACAAAGATCAAGATCAAAATGCAGATGCGTTACCACTCCTGAGACCTAAGGTGTTATGCCTTTGTGCCCGGAAATTACAGGGCTTAAAATAAACAGTAGGTTTATATAAAATATATACCTTAAAGACTAACATACATATGATATAACTTATAACCAGAGAATATGTATTAATTTACGATTTCCCCGCCTCACCCGACCTCCTCCCCTCTTATGGGCGACGTTTGGTATTCTCTACGTGCTACGCACACAGGTGCGCGTGTAATTACTCGTCACTGATTGATCTCTGTGTAATATAGACCAATTTGAATTGTCGCTGGGAATCATGAAAGATTTGTAGAGCTTACATAGTGAAATTTTTTTTTTGGTCGAGCGTTCTTCTTGATGTGTATTTTAGAATCTATCTACCGTATCAATAATCGGGGAGGGAGGCTCATATATATTGATAGGGGACTTGATAAGGGGTGTTCATCACTATCGTGTTCCGGTTAGATGGTAATGTATGGCCCCGTAATAACTTCACAGAGACATGACAACTTAGGTATCAGAGATGGCAACCCACCTGCATTTCGATCTCTTGTTTTTGTGTTATGTTATCAATGTGAGCTGCATGTTTGTTGCACCTTCAGTACATAAAAAAGTAGTTTTTTTTCTCCTGAGTGGTTATTATAATTTTTCCAGAGTGGTTATTGTAATTTCTCCTGAGTGGTTATTATAATTTCTCCTGAGTGGTTATTATAATTTTTCCAGAGTGGCTATTATAATTTCTCCTGAGTCGTTATTATAATTTTTCCATAGTGGTTATGATAATTTTTCCAGTGTGGTTATTATAATTTTTCCAGAGTGGTTATTATTTTATTTTTAGAGTGGTTATTTTTTTTTCAGAGTAGTAAATGCTGTGCTAAGAGAGACCTGCTGGGTCGGAGGCCTGAGCATACGGAAAAGAGGAAAGAAGAGACCAAGAGTTAGATGCACGCTTTATTGTAGCTTAAGATATATTGATTTACAGTATCCAACAAGAAATAATGCACATGGACCTCAGAAAGGAGACTTCGGCTTATTTCCGTAGAGCGTTATCTTTTTCACACCTTACCAATGTGACGTGATTTATTCTCGCACTAGTGAGAATTGTAAAGTGTTTACTGTCAGCAAAAAATAAGCCGAATCGCACCCTTCGACCTAACGACGACCGAACGAAATCGCACCCTTCGACCTAAACTGGCTAAGTCGGGAACGCCTATGGTCCTCATCACGCCCCTTTATTAGTTAGACGGTCGAACATTTGAGAAAAAAAATCTCACTAGTTCGACAATCGAACTTATGAGAATAAGCCTATGACGTTTGTCCACCATTTTTATCAAGTTTTGTCCAATATCGGTCTATCAGTGCTTACGTAGATAGTGTGCATCAAAGATAACGCTCTAAGAAGTCGAAACTTTCATAGGCTCGATGTGCAATATTGCTTGATGAAACTGTAAATACGGTGAAAGTATCACGACAAGTTCCATGTTTTGATTTGTATTAAAATGTGTGTCATGTCAAACAGTTATGGAATATCGTATTGAGAACCTGTAGAACATTACTCATTGTTTAAAAATATTTTTACGTCAGAATAAAAATGGTTCTATCTCTTCAACTAGTGATGTCACGACGGATTTGGCCGAACCCCGATTGGCGAAGATTTTTTTTTTAAGTTGTACCTCTTTTGGCGAGCTTCGAAAAAATTATGAGTGTATTTTTACGATGCGCGCGCTCACCAACAGATAAAAGCAAGTATTGACTGTTCACCAAATGGGTGATCATAATTTCCTTAAATGTTATTAATTTTAGGACAAAATATTATCTGTATTAATAATGCCTAAAATCAATTCGGTTATCGATTCTGAACAAAAGAGTTTCGGGTTGTACATTTAACCCTGTTACACGTTGTATATGTGAACTGCTTGCTTGTTCCTCACCTTCCTTACATAAAAAAAAACGTATCATCTTAGAATTCCAACTTCTCAAAGAGCCAAATTCGCAAAATGCCAACTTCTCAAAAGCCAAATTCTCAAAACAAACAACGACAAAAAAAGTTTAACAACTAACTTTCGTCGCGTAGCCAGAGAATATGTAATAATACTACGTATAGAACGAACCCGCCCGATTTGCTCGCATCACTCATCCCCTTCCCCTCTTATGGGCGACGGTTGGTATTTTGTACGTGCTACGCACACAGGTGCGCGTGTAAATACACGTCACTGATTGATGTCTGTGTAATAGAAACCATATTAAGCGTTTGTATGGAATTTTGGCGGAGTGTCCGCGGTGTGGCGTAACTTCGGCATACTGTGTTTACACACGAACCATAGACGTACATTAGATACGTTTTAGCTATAGAATGCTTAGTCTTTGTCAGTTGCATTGTCAATTGTGCAGGATAGAAAAAGAAAGGAGAGATTAGCAACACTTTAGCTAAAATACGTTTATGAATAAGGATGTAAGTCTTTGGGTTCTCAAAATAATATTTCAAAGTTGTTTCATCGTGAAACTTTCTTTTTATATAAGTATGTACAAATTTTGCCATGATTGTTTAAACATTTATACACAGACGAGCGGCACTTACGACAGCCGTCACATGTCAGCACTGGTGGCAGAGCTCCAGCGCTCCATTCTACTTGCCTCTAAATAGTGTTAAAGCGTTCCGGTCAAGTGATAGTGTATGGCCCTGTAATATCCGGCACAGAGGTATTACACTGATTTTTCGATTTTCGGGTCGTGACGCGATATATATTTTCGATAAAAACACTATTTTATCGTTAATATCTCGGGGAGAGGAAGAGGGGGGAGGAATATCTATATCGCATCACGACCCGTTTCGTAAAATCAGTGTAATGTATGATTGTTTAACACGTCGTGTCATAAAAAAAGCTGTAGACGGCTGCCTGCTGCTAAACGCCGTTTGTCTGCATGTACCCTAAATAATTCTAAAAATGAAAATTCCAAATACGTAACTTCACGCCTGTAATTTCAGAAGGGGTAGGCAGAGGTGACATGTAAGTACCCTTGATTCGCAGGTTACGTTTTGGCCCATGTAGCACATAAGCCGAAACGTAACCGGTGAATTGGAGGTGTTTGCATGTATGCTTGAATGCATGCATTCACCTCTGCCTACCCCTTCGCGGATTACGGGCGTGAAGTTACGCTTTTATTTTCAAATCGAAAATTTATGAAAACTTTCCCGTATCATTTTAGGGTCTAGAACAGTGATTCCCAAAGTTGTCCATATAGATCCCCTGGGGTCTATGGGAGACTCGATGGGGTCTACGTATATGCGTAAATAAGAATGGGATATATGGGCAAATAAATGTTAGCAAGGGGGTCCACCAAAAAAAACCAGAAAAATATTGAAAGGGGTCTACAAGAAAAATAGTTTGGGAACCTCTGGTCTAGAACAACTAAGCTTTCACCGTGTACGTAAATAAAGTACTAGATCACTGCTGTGTCTAGTACTGCAGTACATTTTCAGTACCCAGCTAGAAATATTGTACATCGAGCCTACGAAAGAGACAATCGGCTAGTTTCGACTTCGTAGAGCGTCATCATTTTTTTTTATGTCACTAAATTGACAGACAAGCAGACGGGCCACCTGATGGTAGGTAAGTGGTTACCGTTGCCTATGAACATTTGCAACACCAGGGGAGTTGCCAACGCGCTGCCAGCCCTGAAGGGCTCTTTTGACGCCATTTTTGAAGAACCTAGAGAACACCTCAGAGGGAAGTTCGTTCCACAATTTACACGTTCTGGGCAGAAACTAAAGAGAAAACCGCACCGTTGAGCACTGCCAGGTGTCCTGTCGGTGAGGGTGAAACTTCTCTCTTCGGCGGGTAGTACGGTGTAGGAAAAGAGACGGTGGCACCATGTCGAACAGTTCGACAGAGCACTCACCATTGTAGAGACGGTATAACACGCACAGACTCCCAATGTCTCTGCGCAGGCTCAGATGTTCGAGGGTGTCTGTAAGTCCTGGATCGTTAACAATACGAACAGCGCATCTATGTAGGGAGTCAAGTGGACCAAGCTGGTATTTGGGGGCATCCGCCCACAAATGAGATCCGCAATCTCTTCCGCACACTGCTTGCGTAAGCACTGATAGTCCGGTATTGGTTAAAACTTGATCAAAATGGTCGACAAACGTCATATAGGTAAGGTGCGAAAGAGATAACGCTCTACAGAGCCGAAATAAACCGAAGTCTCCTTTATAAGGTCGATGTGCAATATTTCTTTTTGAATACTGTAATGCCGGCTCTACACTCGCGTGTGACGTCGCGCCGTCAATTCACGTAATAATAAATGAATAGCACCTACACATGTCGCGCGGGTATTCGCACCGCGAGTGTAGAATCGACTTAACATTTATGTCAACGTTTAGGATATAGTCATTTTAATATATCGTTGTATAGATATATTTAACTATAAAGCTAATTTTTTAGTGTATTGTTTTTGTCAGCTACCCACTTTTCACGGATAAATATCGTGAATATTAAAAAAAATGTCAATCCACCTTGTATTTAATTTTTCACACTTGATTTCCAAATCCAAGTAGAATATTGATGGTGTTCTCAATCTGTGAACACATAGCGTATAAACCAGTGATTCCGTTTTTATTTTTGTCGTTTTGTCTTGTCCACCTTATACTATGTCCCATGACTCACCTATGACTGGTGGGTCATGGGATATGTTAAAGGACGTAATTAATTAGGATTTCGATTAAAAATTATAAAAAGCTTAATTTGATATGTTCTTAGGCTTGCGCGAGCTACACTCATTTGAAATAAAATTATTTTTACGGATTTATCTCGCGTATATTAAACAAAAAATCTTTTAAAAATAAACCCGACGTTTAGGTCGCTTTTCAGCTTCCGTGGTCCCGGACAGACTGAGGTGACATTTGTCTGACAGCAGTTTGAAATTGTTTCAAGTTTTAGTCTACCCGGAACCACGGAAGCTGAAAAGCGACCGAAACGGGTTGATTTAAAAAATAATTTAGTCATACGCGAGATAAATCCTTAAAAATAATTTTAGCAAAAAAAAAAGCTTAATTACAAGAAAACGCGCGCATGGTCCTGCGGCTGGTAGTAATGGGTCGTAGTCGAATTTTCGACGGACGAAACGCAACCGGTTTTTACAAAAATTAAAACGGTTGTGCAGACCAGTCGTCGCAACTGGTTTAGGAAGATAAAAGAAAACGAAACATAACTGAGACCTTTTCAGAAGCAATGGTTCTTTTTACCATTGCTAATAACGCTTTGAACGCTTTTTAATAAATGTATTGTATGTTTTTACCAAAAAATCATTGAAATGATCTTCCCTTCATACTTTTTCAGACTTGGGACTGGAACAAATCCTTTTAAAATTTTACCAGGCGTATTTAAAAGATCGATTATTTTTTTATACATACTTCAATTGATGTATTTTTTTTTTTTACATTTTTTGTTTTACTATAAAACATTTTTATATACATTTTGACATGTTCCCATGAAATCGTTCTTCGAGCATTTTCACATTCAAAAGCATTTGATGGTCAATCTTGTCCTGCGCTGTTTTATAAGTAATCGAGACTTAGAAAACATCCGTTCACATGGCACGGGTGTTGTTAATGTTGCAGTGCTGGATGTTAATTTTAGCCAAATGTGGGAGACTGCACGGTGATTCCTCCACTCTAGAGGGCAATTCCAATCTCCAGTCGAGTTTTTTCTATGTAACCTCTTATCCGACAAGCACATGTCGACCTCCTTGATAGGCGGCGTGCCTTGCCCGGTAGGTTGTCCAAGCAACTTGTCAAAAATTGCCCAAGGGCTTATGCCACTTCAATTCAATAGTTTATTTACATTCTGCAATGGTAGTGTTGTTGGACAATAAAATAACATTTTCTGTATCACATTACGGACCCATTTGGGCACAGTAAAATTATATAAAAATAGGAGTGGAGAAGCTGTTCATAGCAAAATTATTTTTATAAATAGGTAATAAAATTCGGATGAGGTTCCTGGACGCATTGTGGTGTTTGATAGCTAGATACGAGTACCTACCTTACTTATCTCGGTCAAGAGCGTTTTCACCCGCTGTTTGGTCTTCAACTTTATGTTTGGCTGCAAATGCCGGCATTTTGAACCTCGGATCCATGTGTAAAGTGAAAGAGCCACTTTGCTCTAAATTCTTTAGCCGTTCAGCTGTTCCTGCTTTTAAATAAGCCATCCATCACAGTTTTGTTTTCGATTTTGCAGCAGGACACACGACACTCAGGGCTTCTTTAAACATCGTGTCATTACGATGACTGAGCTGCCTGTCGGATATTTCTCGCCACTTATATCTTTCGTCATTACCTCAAAGGGACCAAGAACGACGATCAATTGAGATATAAATATCCCATTCTTGTGTACTTATTTGGGGCAAATTGGTCTACCAGGGCTGTTGTACACCAGACTGCTTCTTTTAGCTCTATGAATCGACTGTATTTTTATTTTTTTTAACTTAAGGTCCTAGTTTTGCACCTTATTAAAAATTACAATCTAGCCTAAAAGACTAATAAGCAATTTTATGTTAACTTAAACTTCTAATAAAATTATTTCTAAGTAAATGTCCACTGGATTTTTTTTAGTATGTCTAAGGGGAAGTCACTTTGTTCGTGTGATTATGCAAAATAAGTCACTAACACTAATATTGTTTTAACACTACACTAACTCAAAAGGTTTAGTTCTCTTAAGTCTTCTCACTAGGTTTGTGTTATCGAGGAGCTGGATAGCCTCAATATTCACATGATGGTGAAGCCTTTTCTCATGAGCTTCGGAGTATCTTCTTATAACGTTATCTACGAAATCCATTTTCCCGATGGAGATCGTTATTGCGTACATACCAGGGTGCATTTACAATGTCTCTGAGCACTTTACTCTGCAATCTTTGTATTATTTGTATATTACTCTTTTTGGCACAACCCCACAGCTGAATACCATAAGTCCATACTGGCATGAGGACTTGCTTATACAATAAAATTTATTGTGTATCGACAGTGGAGAGCATCTTCCGAGAAGCCAATACATCTTATCATAGCGAATTCAAGCTCTTCGCGCTTCTTTTTGACGTGAGCTTTCCAGCGTAACTTAGCGCCAAGGTATTTAGCTGTGTTCGCATATGGTATTTGTTTTTCATTGATATATAACGGGTGATATTGTGGTCTTTTGTTAGTAAAGTCTATATGGATCGACTTCGTTTCATTTAGCTTGATACGCCATTTTGTAGTCCAGTTATGTACAACATTAAGAGCCTCTTGAACTTTTTCTCCTGCTTCTTAGTGACTTTGGCCTGTGGCCATTGTAGCAGTGTCATCATCGAAGGTAGCAGTTATATTATTATCTAAATTTGGGATATCGCATGTGTATAATAGGTACAGGACCGGACCTAAAACACTACCTTGTGGCACCCCAGCTTTTATTTCTTTGAGTTCAGAATAAGCATTTTCTTGTCTCACTCTAAATGCTCTGTTTGTTATATATGATTCTAATATGTCTGCGAATTGTATCGGCAACATAGTTCTTTCTGACTTTTTGAGTAAGACCTTCATGCAAGACTTTATCAAAAGCTTGTGCCACATCTAAAAATACTGTTGCACAAACTTTTGGCTGTAATGTAAAATGTTTTTTTTATAATGACCCACTATTCTCTTCACTTTGTCAATTTGCTCTTTGCAGGGTCTTAATGCATTTTCAACAATTAAATTGAGAGTATGGTCAAAACATCCAAAATGCCTACAGGTTAAGTAATCTTTCACGGCCTTTACAATGCTTGGTGCATTGCAGGGAAAAAGCAACATGCCAATAAAACTGTCTTGAACTGTAAGTCGTTTGTCTTGTACCTAATGTCCTGTAATTGCGATGTACGATTGTTCGAGAGGTCCATAAATCTGTAGTTATACAATTAGAATAAGCTTCATTGGTCATCTTTATATGTTTTTTTTTTACTTTGTTGTTCCACTTTATTATACATTTCGTCAAGTAAAGAGTTGGACAAAGTTTTTCGTGTTGGCAGTTTATGACCGGGTATCCAATGGCAAAGTTTTTGAACCCTCGTACAATAGAAAATGGATGAAAACCATCCACGCATAAATCTAAGAAATCCTCATCGATTCGTTTTTTGTTCTGTACTTTTTTATACTATAATCTATATATAAGGTTGGGGAAAAAGTTTCTTCGCATTTTTAAGATAATTCAAAACATTTTTTAATATAGTTTATTTAAATTTAACTAAAGTATGTATGTACCATTTTGTTCGATAACCTTTTGCCATCTTGTAGGTAGGGACATGATCCCATTGCTATAAAAAATTTGGGACTTCTCATCAAAATACCGCGACAAGTGGATTTGGCAGTCCTCTCGTGATGTTAACTAACTAACCTAACATTGCATAAAGAATTCTGAAGAGACCGAAACGGGTGGAAATCTGAAGGTGCAAGGTCAGGACTATACGGCGGATGCATTAACACCTCCCAGCCAAACTCTCTTAATTTTTGCTGAGTGGCTATAGATGTGTGAGGTCTAGCGTTATCATGATGAAACACCACACCCCTTCTGTTGATCAATTCCAGCCGCTTTCTCTCAACTTCTTGTTTTAATCTCATCAGTTGTTCGCAGTAGAGTTCAGAATCGATAGTCCTGCCTGGTGGTAATAGCTCATAATGAATAATGCCCTTCCAATCCCACCACACACACAACATCACCTTATTGCGAGTTAACCCGGGTTTCGCCACAGTCTGTGAAGCCTGACCGGCCTTTGACCACGACCTTTTTCGCACGTTCTTGTCGTACGTGATCCACTTTTCATCACCAGTTATCAGCTTCTTCAAAAATGATTCGGTTTCATTACGTCGTAATAAAGAATCACAAATGAGTACACGGTTCATTAGGTTTCTTTCAGTGAGCTCGTGAGGTACCCAAATATCGAGCTTTTTTTTGTACCCAGCTTTTTTCAAATGCGCCAAAACTGTTTTGTGATCAATTCTCAGTTCTTCAGCTACGTCGTAACTACTGATATGTCGATCTTGCTCCACTTTAAAAACGCTTAAACCGAATTTGTGCTACTCTCACAGACACTGCACTAGGTCCATAAACATCGCAAATTTTTTTCGCTGCTTGCGTTGCATTTTTACCTTTTTTGTAGTAAAATTTTAAAATGTATCGAATTTCTTCATTAGATTCACTCATCTTGACAGTACGAAAAACAAATGAAAATCACACATTTGCCTAATTTGAATTTGGAATTATGTTCTTTAAAATTTTAACTTTCAATGATACCAAAACCAGCCAGATACAAATACTACAGCCAAAGAGATTTTATTAGAAGTTCATACATACTACAATGCGAAAAGACTTTTTCCCCAACCTATTATATTGAAATGATTTGCTGTTCGTTAAAACTTGAGAACGGTCCTATGATATGTTGGCGAACATTATGTCCCAAAATGGCAATAAAATCGTTTTGTATTTGGGTCATTCCATTATCGCGGGTGCAACATCTAGAGTCTAGACTCATGTTTTAGTTTCATCCGATTAAATAAAAAATATTTTTAATGATATTAGTCTTAAAAGGACTAAGCTTAAATATTTTCACTTTAAATTAGTTAACAAATATTTTAAATTAATACTTTAAAAGTCAGGAGAAAGGTTCAAACCGCCATCGCGGATGCAACAAATTTGGCCTAATCATTACAGGCCCTATACAAAATACTCAGAAATCTGTTAATTGTGATACATATAATATGTTATACCTTAATACCTTGCACGTCTGCTATGTCGTTAACGATTTCTCTGAAACGTTTGCCATCAATGATGGTCATAAATTACTACTCTATAATTGTTGTCCATCTTCATCCTTCGTTCTTTTCTGGATTCGCATTTTCGTTCCCGTTTTGGATTTGATCATTTATGCTAGGCATTTGTCTCCTAATTTCATCCCTATTATAAAATTCACCAATCAATTTTTTCCCTTCATCAGTTAGCTCCTCCTTGTACGACGATAAAGAACCGGTGTCAGCCTTTCCTAGTGGGCAAGGACTTTGTCTGGCAGCTTAAAATGAAATGAGTATTTATTTATTTTATTGCATGTCACATGTCTGTCCGATCTTCTAGAAAATGCAAAAGTACAGGTGACGCCCTGTAAGAGCACGGCAAACATAAGGGGGCAACTAGCTGCCTTATTATTATTATTAATATAGATTTTACAATTAACTTTAACAGTTAACTAATTTTTAAAATTAACATTTTACAATTTTAATTATACATAGTTATAGTTAACAAAAACACATTATTATCATTTTTAATAAAAACAAATACAATTTATTGTATTCATATTATTACCTATATTTATTACTGGCTGCCTTATTCATAATTAAAAAGAAAAACAGTATTAAATATTTTCATATGTCAAGGAGGTGAGCAATTGTTAGTAGGATCATTGTCTGAGTAATTCTTTTGACGAGGCTTTCTAGCTCCGCCTTCACGTATAGGTATAACGATATCTTGGAGTAATCATCGTAAAGCTTTTTGAGATGTATTCCCATTGTTCTGCAGCATCACCTAATGTCTAATAGTTCTTAAATAATTATTTTCTCTCATCTTCAGATAGTTTAGATTTACATTGTAACCTACATTTATCTCCACATGGCTCTTTCATTATTCTCGCTTCCTTAATTTTCTTACTTGCAGTTTCATAAGCTTTTCCATTATTCCGCAATAATTTCTTCACATTTCTTATCCAATTGGCTTCATATCTTTTACGTTTTCTACTAGTGATGTGCCGAGTCGCTGTTTTAATGGATCGAGTGGACTCGAGTCAGTTTATATAGTATTCGAATCATGACTCGATTCCCTGATTCGAGTCGAATTTTAGTCCAGAACTGTAGTCCGATTTTAGAACAAAAGGGAAAAATGAAAAGGAGTTAACTTCAAACAGCGTGTAGGTTAGGTTAAGCATAATGACACAACAATAGTAAATCAATAATTTTTAATGAAAGATAATTATAAACATTAAATAAAAACATAGAGCATAAGAGTTCTACGGAGATAAACAAAAGAACATAGAACATAATCAAATATACTCACGACTTAGACTAAATATTATTATTTATTTATTAGTAATTGGAGACAGCTTTAAGGAATCCTATACACCTAAACACTAGACAGATATAGAAAATAGTAAGCATTAAAATCAAACCATTTTAATTGTACAAAAGTAGGTACACAAACTCAACAGCTCAGAATATAACCTTTGGGAAGGTATCCACAATATCCACCTAAGCAACCTAAACCATACTCACAATACCGTACATAATTAAATGAATATATAAAAAATTAAAATAGAGATAAGAAAATAAAAGTTATTTGAAGTAACTGTTCAAAAAAAGTATTTGGTCAACCTTCTTGGAATCCAGTCTATTGCGGCGTTGGTTGCATAAAAGACCAGCCTTAGAGAAAACTCGTTCCGAAGGCACAGAAGTGGCTGGAATACATAAATACTTCAAAGCTATTTTATAAAGGCCGCTGTTGGTGATTTTGCGAAGCTCCCAAAAGCTTTTCTATCCAAATACGGTAGCTCTACGTACTGTTTCACCTTGATAATTGCTGATGTTGTGGGGTTTTCCATGCTTGAAAATTCCGATACCCTTTTTTCTAGATGATTCCATAAATTCCATAAGTCACCTCTGATGTTATCTGCTGGGAATCTGAAGATGAAGTTGTAGGTGTTTCAAGACGTGAAGTAGATGGCAATAGAGATCTATTTGGCACCTGAAATTGAGCTTGAGATTCCTGTGTTTCCAACATTATTAACTCATCAACAACAAATTGTTGAGCATTATCTGCATTTGTCTCGATGCCAAAACCAGCTTTCTTAAATCTTGGATCCATGAATGTTGCTTTAGCAACAGTTTTGTTAATCTCATGACCACCAAATCTTTTATCGAAAACGTCCAGTAATTTTATTTTTAACCTTCTAGCGACTTCGGAATTAGAACTACAACTTCTTAATGCCGTTTGTACGCCTCGAATAAGAGGTAGGATGCAGGATAACGTTGGATATTTCTCGCCAGATATAATACCCGTCATTTGTTCCACAGGTTTTAAAACGCAAAGGCACTCGTGCACCTCGATCCATTCGTCAGCGTTAATATTAGGTGGACAGCCAGGTAATGAAGAGATTGCAGCAGAAAGAGGTATCTTGACCTTATCGAGACGTTCGAGCATATAATACACTGAATTCCATCTCGTCTGGACATCTTGTTTTAGTTTTAAGGGTTCCAGCTGCATTTGTTCTTGAACCTGTTTTAATTTATATGCAGCATTATTGCTTCTTTTGAAATAGGCTACTATTGCTCGGCACTTTTCAATCAATCCAATTAATAGTTCATTGTCTTTGATGGTATCTTGAACCACCAAGTTTAAAGTATGAGCTGCACAACTGTGATGACGTTTTTGCAGAATATCAACAACAGCTTTTTTATATTAGCCGCATTATCAGTTATAACACAAATGATTTTGTTGAAAATATTCCATTCGGTTTCCAATATATCTTTCATTTCTCGAGCTAAATTTTCTGACGTATGGGCATCCTTAACTTCCCTGGTCGATAACGTTAAAGTTTTAAATTTGCCATCATAAATGAAATGAATCGTCAGGGTCATGTAACTTTTGCTGCTATCGGAGGTCCACAAGTCTGTTGTCAAAATGTAATCTGTTACTTTAAGCATCTCCTGCGTAGCCTTTCTTGCCAAAGAATATTGCTCCGGAATTATTTTTTCCGAAAGAATCTTTCGCGAAGGTAGCTCATAATTAGGGTTAAGCGTACGAGTATACTCTTGAAAACCTGTATTTTCAACGACTTGAAGCGGTTGAAAATCAACACACACCATTCTCAGTAACGCTTTATCCACATTTTTAGAATTCACCTTCAGAGTTTGCTTAGACGGAAAGGTCATCTGAAGTTGCCGTTTACATGGTGGTGGTACTGGTGGTGTTTCGCAGTCTGTCATTGACTGGGATAGATTGGAGTTGTTGTCCTCGTTGACTGGCGTTCCATCTTCAGAACCAGAAGCTACACTTAATAAATCGGAATCACTTTGAGCGGGGGAGGTAGTTAAAGAATTGTCAATATGAGTCGAGTAAATAATAGGATGCGATTTTTTTAGGTGCTTTAACAAATTAGTTGTGTTTTTGAAATCTTTAAATACGGAGTCACAGTTTTTGCACTTTATTTTATCGCCGTCCACTTTCTCAAAACACTTCCATACACACGTACACGTCTCCTGTCTTAAACCACATTCATCCAGTTTATATTTGCAATAAATATATTGATTGAGTTTACCCCAGCTACTTTGACAATGTCATCAGCCCATTTTTTCTTTGGCCGGCCTGTGGATCTCTTGCCAATGGAACCGAGCCATTTTGTCAAGTGTTTGGTCCATCTCTTGTTAGTATACCTCGATATGTGTCCAGCCCATCTCCATTTCAGCTTCAATGCATGTTGAAGGGCGTCTGTCAGCTTAGTTCTTAGGCCTATTACTGTATTTCTTTCTCTATGAATTTTTCTCAGCTTTAACATGCTCCTTTCCATTGAGTGTTGGCAAGATAGGATTTTCCACTTATTTTTTTCGGAGTTAGTCCATGTTTGGCTGGCATAAGTTAAGGTTGGCAGTATGCAGGAGTCCATCAGTGTCTTTTTTATTTCCATAGCGTAATTTCCTTTAAGTATTTCCTTAAGCGACCAGTACTTTTTCCGTGCATTATTGATTCTTCGATCTACTTCGTTTTCATTGCTGTCGGTCTTATCTACTGGGATTGCTTTTCGATAGGCTGTTTGTTTATTTTTGTTCTGGTAGGGTTCATCTGTAATCCAACCTTCTGGCTTTCTGTATTAATGTTATTTAATAGATGTTCTAAATTTGTGGCAGATTCCGTAAAGAGTGCTATGTCGTCTGCAAATCTTAGGTCTGTAAAACACCGATTATTAACATAATAATATGCCTTTGTTTTATTTATTTTATTCTTTATTTTATTTATTTTATTTTTTATTTTATTTATTTATTAAGTAACACAGAGATCATAGTGCGAACCGGCGAGCCAGCATGTTTGTCCTTTGAAATACATTTTCCAATACTGCTATCAGAGTTGTCCACGGTGTGGTACAACTGACCATGCGAGAAACAACGGACACCAAAATCTCCAGCAACACGAAAAGTCTGCCCATGAGCCTTATTAATTGTCATTGCATCACACACCGATACTGAGAATTGCGTTCTTTTAAATTGGAATGGAAAATAATTTGGTATTATGGGTATTATGGGAGGGAATAAAGACGGTTTCTCCTGCACCGCAACCTGTTAAAATTTGAGCCTCGATTATATTTTGTTGCAACTGTGTTACTTTTAGCCGAGTTCCTTTGCAAAGTTTTGGTGGTCTTAAATTTCGGAGCAGAATAATCTGAATGTAAATTTTTAAACAAATCTCATGAGATGGAAGTCCGGGTATATTTAAAGGATTTAAAAATTATATCGGGTAATAGTGGCTTCTTGTTCATCGACCATTCTATTTATTGAACTATGAACTTTGCTTTTCCCCTGTATATTCGACAGTATTTTGTTATTAATCTCAAATGACGATTCGTTAAAATGGATCTTTCGCCTAGCTAAGAATTGTCCCTATTTAATATATTTGTTACGTCACCGTTAACCGACGATATAAAATGTGGTTGGGATTGCACTATACAACATAAATCAGGCGTCAGAATAAGTTTTCCTTGGTGTAGTTGTGGATAGGTACCTTCACCAATCTTTAATAAGGTATCAGAAACTTGACGATCATCCGGGGTATCTCCACTTCTCACTCGCATGTTTATAGTCAAATGCACCGATTGTATATCACGCCACAATATAAGAGCTTTTCAGGCAAGCCTTATCAGCTTGGGTTCCCCGTGGTATTACCGGTAAGGTTTTTCGGAAATCACCACAAAATAAAACCGTGATACCGCCCATTGGTCGATCATTTTGTCTTATATCCCTTAAAGTTTTGTATACCGCTTCTACTCCTTTTCGATGGGCCATCGAACATTCATCCCATATGATTCAATTGCACTCACGTAATACCATAGCTTTGTCGCTATTTTTTGAAACGTTCAACAGGCGTTAATTATGCACTCCCAATGGTACACTCTATACCCAATAGATGGCTCTGTATTTCGGGGACTGATAACGATAACGAATTTATTATGAGATAAGTATTTATAGTGTATTATTTGAAAGCTTCGTAACAGTCACTTTGAGCTATGATTTACAACGATCCGAATTTGTTTTTAAGGCACTATGGTTTACACTAAAAATATTTTATAAAAATATAAGTATGCACTTTGGATCACTGTTCAACACAGAATTATTTTGGGAATAAAGCAGCTATAATATCGAATACCGACACTGAACTTCAATATATGTAGTAAAGAGCACCAACAGTCGACTGTACACAATATACTTTTTTCATAATCAACTTTGTTTTTTTTATTTTCACTTCGAGAATTACTTAAGAACACTTGCAGCTGTTTGACATCCGTGACGTCACTCTCAGGAGTGGACTTTCCGTTGGACTACAGGTTGGACTTTCCGTGCGATCTCTATCAATTGGTATTTTGAACATAGTGTGAGCAGTTCTACCTCCTGGTAGCAATATTGCAGCTATACCTGATGAAGCTACGGCAAGAGCAATTTTACGCTGATTTCGAACTTAAGCTAATAGTAATTTAGTCAAAAAAGTTTTCCCAGTTCCTCCAGGTGCATCTAAAACCATATTGTTCCCAAATTATTCTGAACACTCGCACATGCGATCATAGACTGAACGTTGTTCTGCAGTCATCATTATTGGGACATCGTTTTCCAATGTTTCCAGCAGTTCCATTGAGTTGTAACCAATCTCTGCGGAATTCCCTATTGGCAACCTCTCCGACTGAGGTTGGTGTTGGCAAACCATATTCACAGAGTGATTTACCGCCTACTGCTGTTAGCCACCTGAAGAGCTAATAAGCACTGATTCATGGCAAGATCAATTATCATTAGTAGCGCCTTCATCATTGTGAGATATATTCCAAAGAAAGTCTTCTGCAAATTTTTCTTTTTCCCAAAATTGTACAGCATCTGACAAATTACAAATAAATGGCGTTACCGACGTGGATTATCACTAACACAGGATTCTGCTAAGCCGTCATCCCAATGCTGATCGTTTTCAAGCAAATGACGCGCTTGGAAAGCTGCATGATAAGTTGAATAAACAACATCGTCTACTTTTCTCAAATCTATAAATGGTCCTCGCACTGTATGTAATAATAATAGCATATAGAAACACTCAGCGTTGTTCGGATTAACGGATAACACTCTACCAAAAACATGTTCTTTGAAAAATACCTGACTCGCCATCTACAGGCCTGCCACGGCGTCTACTATTATAGACACGTTGCTTATCGTAGGTATAATAGGATGGAACTTCTTCATACAAAAAAGATTTTGCAAAATCATCAGTTTGGCAAAGTCGAAAGAATGCTATTAAAGTTGTTTGTCTAGGGTTCTCTAATCGTTCTGTAATATCTTCGGCGTTGAAATATACACGTTGACCGCCTTCAAGATGAACATCCAGATGAGTCACAAGTGGATATCTTTCGTTGATGTTGTAACTTAAGATCGGCCACACAGCTTCTCAAGAGCTGATATATCTGCCAGACTGAAATCTAGTAACTTCATCATGTTCATTTCTCAACGCAAACGTGGCTTGGTCACTGCCTTTGTTAATATACTTCCAAATATATTTTATTGATTCTACATTATTACACATTTCCACATTAATGTGAGCTTGAATTGCTCTGGACAACACAGGCGACGTATTCGCCTATTATCTAAAGTAACCTGTTGTCCAGACACTCGCTTTTCAACAGTAAAAAAACCACCATTGTCTCTTGATCGGCGACGATATAATGGTTATCCATCATGTCCTGTTACAGTTTCATCCACTAAGGCTTTTGGATATCTTTTAGTGCAACGACCGTCTTGCATGCAAGGAGCATTCCCGTTAAATGCACCACATGGACCATGTATCATATAAGTTTTAACAATGTCGTATAACACGGGATCTGCAATCGGATCTGGAATTTCAGCACGGATATGTGCGTGAGGTACATATAACACAAAACTTCTCCAAAAATGTTATCGTTGGCAAGTAGATCTATCATTGATTTTAATTTAAAATGAAAAACTCTTGCGATAATATAATGGCGATCGTGCGGTGCTTGACCCCCAAGAAGCTCCTGAGTGACTTCATCCCATTTGGGATTGGTAGTTATATAGTCTATAAATCAGTCGGTCCCATATTTTCTTACGTAACAAAAAGCATCTCGTGTACGTTCGTGCATGTAGCGTGTACCACCAGTAAAAGAAGAGGGTAAAATAACTAAACGGCCCATATTCACCGTATCATTATCTTGCTGCATGGCGTCGCGAAGGTGCACGTATTCTTCAACGCGCAAGCTGCCTTTGATTAGATCTTGTATAAACTAATCTTTCGGTTTCTATTTTTGCGTATATGTCAACAATAAACTGATTGAATAAGCCACGAAAACGTTGGAAGTATACAAATCTATTCCTACTCACTTGCAAGTGACAATAAAATTGAAGGCATGACATCTTTTTTATTATAATTAGGTAGGGTAAAAGAGGGTAATGCGGGTCACTTAAGCGAGAAATTAAATATTTATTTATTTGTAAATAAAATATTTATTGCAACCGCCTTTAAACATAATTCACTTAATAACCTATCAATTGAGATCAGTTTCAATCACTTTGGCAATCAACTTTGGAAATTACCAATGTTTAAAAAAAAAACAGATTTGACTCCCATTACACCGATATCAGGGAAATGGTGGTCGCTATGGGGGGCAATCAGGGTCAAAGAAAACCTAACACATATCGCAGACATAACCTTCAGCTGAATCCCACCCAGTGCAGTCCGAGTGAGCCCATAGCCCACATGTGGTACATCTGAACCACATCTCGTTATGTCGGCCAATATCGTTGCATACAAGGCACCTGTATGCAACGATATTGGCAGAAGATGCAGGAACTTCTGCGTCATCATCCTCATCGACCTGGCACAAATCGTTGGTCCCAACATCAGATACAGAGGTTTCATTCGATTCTTGCAGTACTTGACGCTTTACTTTTTCAAGACCTTTCTTCTGTACTTTGGTTTTCTTTCCCTGACCTTTTCCTTTCCATTTCTTATTTTCTTTCCCTCTTTTTGTCTTTTTTTTCTGATTTTCTTTTTGTATTAGATTTTCTTTCACTGGTGTTGAAGTTAAGATTTTTGCATGTTGCTTCCTTCGGCCATGTCTTGTATTAATAATATGTGTCTTCTCTGGCAACTTAATTAAATTACTAATTTGAGTTAAAGTGCTAGGACCTGGTGGTGTGCTCGGTACTGCGGAATGAACTTCTTTAAATGTGCTCGGAACTAGTGATTGAATTTCTTTGGATGTACCTGGAACTGGTGATTGAACTTTTTTTGATATGCTCGGGGCTGGTGAGGAAACTTCTTTTGCTGCGCTGGGAGTGGTTTTTATAGTTGGAATAGATTCATTGCAATCATGGATTATAATAGTCTCAGGTTGGAGAATTTCTGCTGCTAGAAAATCGTCTTCTGTGAATACTTCTGGATTGAGTGGAAATATTCCAGTTGATCTAAATCCTGATTCTCCTTTGCTGATAGATGCAACATTGCTAAATGCTTTCTTCACCAAGGATGCTACGTCATAAGGGGTTATTTTTTCGGCAAGATGGCTTTTCAAAAATAAAACGGTTTCGTAAATACGTTGCAAACGATTGTCTCTGGAACAAATAACGATATCACGCCTATCAAATTCCTGGTCGACCAATACTACAGCAACTTCATTCGTGGATGGAGCGTTACAACGACCAGGGTGTTCCTGAGTTGGACGCTTATCGGCATTTATGATAATTTTATAATTATTATCACCATCTTGAGGAAAAACTTCTAACGCCGATTTAAAACAGCATACATACGAATTAACCTGATGAAACATGTTCTGAAGTTGTGAAATGAGTTCAGTATTCAAATTCGGGAAATATTGATTTCTTATATTCGAGTGTTCGTTGTAGTCGGATACAAAATATATTTGAAGAAACTTAGGTTGGTCTTCAGGCAAAAGGGATCCTATTAAATGGTAAACCTGACCATGTATCTTAAAAGTAGGCATGAAAGGACCTTCTGAGATTTGTTGAGCACCAAAGGATGTCATTTGAAACGCACTATTAAGAGTGCTAATATTGTCTAAGAACTCTTTAAATTGCATATGTTCCCCTAAAAGTATTAATTCAAAGGTTCCGGTGGTCTTTTCACAAATTTACAAAATTTGGTTGTAGAAGTGAAGGCGAAGGGGCTAAGGAAGTTTCTGCAAAAGATCCTGGAATCCTTTCTGGTGAATTTAAAAAATGTTTCCCAACATTTCCCTTCACTGCTCTGCTCCTATTGATTGTAGCGTGATGAAGAGATATATTATAAATTATAAAGATATACTATAACCAGCTCAGGAGTATGAAAAATATTTGTACCAAGTTTCGTTAAAATCAGACAGACAGACAAAAATTTTACTGATTGCATTTTTGGCATCCGTATCGATCCCTAATCACCCCCTGATAATTATTTTGGAAATACATTTAACGTACAGAAATGACCTCTTAACAGATTTATAATAAGTATAGATTATAATAAAATTGCTTGTAATAGTTTCAAAAACTATTTTGCAATGGCTACTCCCCTCCGGTTCGCTGCGTAGCCGGTGGCCCGTGTTGCTCTATGATTCGAAGTGTTAATTAAGTAAATCATGATCAAATTTCGGTGTTTCTAGTGTTTGACACGTTTATTCGTGAAAGGATCACTAAAAGTGGATGGGCTTTGGTTGAAAATGAACCTGACCGGGGAAAACGGCGGTCGGCCAGGGACACCTATCAATCCTAGGCTTCCACTATGGGCTATTGCGGATAGCAAGAAGGACCAGGAGGAAATATCCTCCAGCGGGATGGGGTTAATTAGGGACAGAATTGAACGCACGTACCTGGGTGTTCTGTGGGGTCGCGTGGCAATAGTTCTTTACCACCGCGCGTCCGGCTTTTCCTTGATCTTCTGCGCGGTACATGACTCAGGGCGTGTAAGTCCGTAGAAACACAGCACATACACAATTGCGGCTTAAAGTTAGTGAAATACAACGAAAAAGAACAGCGGTAACAGCGGTGCACACATAAACTTCAAAAACGAACGGCGAATCTTCTAGATCTTCTCTTCCAGTTCACAGCGCCGACGCGAGTCAGAATCGTCGGCCAATCAGAGCGCGCTCGTCCCACAGTTAATATAAAAAATACGTGCGTTCGAAAGGAATAGAAAAAAGGTTGACTAAAGAGGTATTATATATTATGCGGCGCATCCAGAAAGTTAAATGTAGGATCCTGTCATTTACTTTCAAATATCTTAGAGTAGGAAGGAAAACATATTTTGCATACATCTATTTTAGTACCATTCTGTTCCTTTAACGTAAAAAATCTTTTTGGCTGCTGTTTTGGTACACTCGTAACTTTTCTTTTTGGTACTGCAAGACTGCAACACACGTGTGTGCTTCAACAAATGCATTTTGTTCTTGCCACGACGTATCCCAATACGCTTCATTTGTGGTTTCCCTTTCCTCCTCATTAAAAAACCTCATACGTTTCTTATTACATTTTTTCTTGTGTTGAACTTTGTTTTTTGTTCTACAGAGAATTCAACGAATAACTGTTCCAGTGTGTCTAAATTAGATTCAATATATTTTTTTGCCAGCTGTCCTTTGATATCTCTCCAAACCAATTCGATGGGGTTAAAGTCTGAGTGATATGGAGTCAGCCTTAAAACTTCAGGACCTGCCGCCTTTAATATTTCGTCTATTTTGTACACATTTTCCGATCCGTGTTGCTTAATTAAGTTTTTTTATTTAATCATTTGATTCAGGCAACAATGCTTAAAATAAACAGTAGGCCTATAGAATAAACACCTTACAGCTGACTTCCAGCGACGTGATGCGCGGCTTGTGTGCAGGCAGTTGTCCTTTGAACCTACGGAACACAACTCCCTGCGGTCAGAATTCCTCCTTCACAAAAGTTGGTAGGTGGTGCGTCGGTACTCTATCGAGAAAGGAGTTAAAACTGAATTTGCGGCGAGACTCCAATTGCTCCACTCTGAGCGTAAATTGGGCTTCTTTCGAAGATAGTCATCAATATCCTCAACTCCCGTTGACCAGTGCAGTCGAGACAATGGCGTAATTCAAAGGCGAATTGACATCGACGCTTAAGAACCAAGTCTATCTATCTACAAAAATCAACTTTACAGGAGACGAAAAAAACGTATAAATTTTTTTTCTTCAAACAAATTCATACTATTTCAGTCTGAATATTTACTGGATACGGATAGGATTTAAGGTCCATACATGTATTTTAAGAGAGCTTCATTCGTTTTAAAATTTATAATTTATTTAACTCGTATTTTGATTTGTTAAGCAATTCCAAGAAACTTAGCAAGCATACGTAGTTTCTTGGATTTGCTATTTTCGTCTTTATACGAGAACTTATATAGAGCAATATTCGTCTCTGATGTGACGTCGCTTTCGTCCTTCATTCACATTTCCAAAATCATCAGCTTTCATACTCTTCTTCATCCTCACTTTCACAATAAGTCGTATCGCTGTCTTCTTCGCGACTCTGCAGCTGATTGAACAAGACTCCTAGATACAGGTAGGAGCATCACAGTCAAAATGAAGTAAAGGACGCTGATAGACTTCATACTCTGATAAAAGATGTTTGTTTTTGAATTTCAGAAGTTCAATCGGATGAACAAATGTGTTTCTTTAAGAAACTGTTCGAGGTCATACATTTCTTTGAGTTATCGTCAATAAATTCCTGCAGTTCAGTATGCATGCAACTTAGAATTCTTTTATTATTGGATTTAGGGTTTTTATCACTTTCAGGCTTCTGGAAACTGCTAGACGCTTTTTGTGTTAGACCTTGTTGCAGAACTTCATTTGAAAATTGATATTCAAATTAAAAACACAGCACAGCAAAGATCGTCATCGATTTTTTATAAATGTTGTGCCTGCCTGCAAGAGGTGAAGCGCTAATTTAAATTGGCCCTGTATAATACATTCAGAAACTGTTAGGTGAGTAGTAGTTTTAAATAGGTAGAGTAAGATAAGAAAACCAATAAAATAGAATCAGTTTATATAATACTTTTAACTTTACCAGTTATAACACGTCGCACTCTATCGCCTAACGGTTCACTTTGCGAATCCTAACAGAAAAGTAAGGACATGTCCTGTGTAGATAGGTGATATTGCCAAAAAAATGTCCCGTAACTAAGGTGGTATTGGTGTTGTCTTATAACTCTTAATTTATTGCGAATTTGAGGTTACTGATTTAAAAAAATGATTCTAAGTTGACCATAACAACAACTGCGACAAAAAGTAAAAATCGACAAAAGTGTAGATAGATGGTCTTGGTTCTTAAGCGTCGATATGTTTTATCCATGTAAACGATATTTCTTTGATCTCTTATGTGCTTCTTTATCGCATTAAGATAATACCACCGCCACGATACGATGTTTTGTTGCTCAATCAGTAATTTTCTTCTTGACTGACATATCATAAATCGACAGCCAAGTTAATGGATGGAAGGATTTAAATCCACATTTCAAAACAATAATTTCGGCGTACCTCAGGGCAGTGTTCTAGGACCAGTATTATTTTTGTTATATATTAATGACCTCGTTGACGTAATATTAAACTCGCTCGTGATGGTGAAACCGGGGCCACACCTCTCGACACACAGCCTCTCTCAACAGTGTTGCCCCCCCGTCGACCATCGGGTTGGCTGTTTGGGGGGCCCACCAAGGAGAGGCGAGTCACCACCTGCCTAAAGTAGGATTCGATAATGTGAGATGTTGAATATAGGCAGGTGCCGGATCTCTCTCCATAGGCCCAGCCAGCTATAAGGCAACAGTACGCTGCTTCCGACTTTCCCAAGACACAATTGATTTTCCCACAAAGAAAGCATAGCCCGTATATGATCTACGGTCGATACTATTGGAAGCCCAGTCTGCATCTGCGAATGCTGTGATATTCGTGCCACTTTTAGAAAAATTTATACTTTAATTACCTTTTGTACCTTTCAAATACCTTAGTACCCTCTTTGCCGCTTTCCAATGTGGTTCGCTAAAACAATTATTAAATTGGCTAAGATAACTCACCGCGTAACTGATGTCTGGTCTCGTACAAACAGCAACATACATTAAGGAACCAATGAGGCCTCTATAGTCCTTGTCATTCGAACAGGTTTCTTTTTATTTTTATGCTGGTGACTTTGATTGGGTTTCTCCTTGTCAATGTACTTTCCTGGAATCTGCCTATCTGGGCAATCTCTTGCGATATGTCCATCTTGGTTACACTTGAAACACTTGGGCTGCCGTTTTGTACATAGAGCGGCAACATCTTCATGCTTGTCCTGGCGTCTATGTGTCTCTTCTAATAATTTTGCAGCCACTTGCTCAGTAGTCAATTTACTGCCTGCATTCTCTATAGCCATAATCAGAGGGTCGTAGTCTGATGTGAGACCACTCAACATTATAATGGCAACAAAGTCATCATCTAGCGGGGACTCAATTTCACTCAACTTCTTCCGGTTTCCTTAATTTTATTTAGGTAGTCTTCCATAGTGGTGGTATCAGATAGTTTTGTACTGAATAAACCCCTTAACAGACCTCCTTGATAATCCACGCCCTTCGTATGCCTTTTGTAGGTTATGCCACGCTTCATGTGCACTTTTAGCCGTCCGAATATAAGGAATAACATTTGGCTGCACCGATAGTGCTATTCGGGCTAAAGCCTTTTCTTCATTCCGTTTATTGTCACTGGTATTCTCGACACATTCCCAGAGTTCTTCATGTATAAGAAGCATTCGCATGGAAAATTTCCATGTCGAATAATTGTCGGATCCTCTCAATTTTTCGATGGAATTCATAAATTGTGTAGAATTCATTGTAATTAAGTATTTTCACACTCACGAGGGTGACCGGCAACCGGCGCGGGCGCACGACGTGGGCGTTTTCCGTAGATGGCAATCGATTCGATTGTGCTTCAAAATTATGGCGAATCTTATAGCCGGGAACCACGCTCTGCTACCATGTTGGAAATACAGCTGGATATTTGTAAATTAAACCACGATTTCATTGGATTATTCTTGAGACATATATTCACCTTTTACAAGCAGTATGCAAGAGAGACATAACCAAAACACGACCAATCAGAATCAGACAAAGTAGTGCTGGGACTTGTTCATAGTGAAGTACGCAGACACCACAAATAAGTAAACCGATACAAACTACGAACCAGAAAACAATATACTTTTTAGTAGCGTTTACATTTATCTGAAATATTACACATATTTTCAACAGATTCTTGACTGAACCATCTGCCAGTCGCAAAGATTAAAAAACTTTCTTAATTTTAACGTCTTTAGAAGTTAACTCATTAGCCAAAATAGAACTAGCTACCGACAATTTAGCGCCAGTATCAATTACGACGCGATCACTTACACCGCACACTTTAACACTCAAAACGGGGCGCACTCCCGAATTGTAGTCATTGACAGACAAAAGGTCTGTGTCACTATAGTGTCCTTCGGTGTCTACACATGAAGCCGTGGGGGTTGAAGAGCTGGCCGTCTCTCCAGACTTGTTGCAGGTGGTACACTGCGCGCGAATTACACCAGGCGCACCACATCCGAAACAGGTTATCTGTTCAACTCTCCTTAACAGTTTCGAGCAATTGTCCTTGACATGCCCGAATGTTTTGCAATATGCACACCGCTCGCGCGTCCTCTTGGGCGGCGACTGCAGAGGTTGGATCAGCGACGGTCGCGACGTTTGATGCGATGGCCGGGGCGACGCGCGCGGCGGTGGTAACAACGCAGGGGAACATGACGCCGCTGGCGTCGGTTGCGGCGGCGGCGGCGCGGGCGACATCCGCATCGTACAAGGGTCTGTACGTGTAAATGCCGGTTGTGCCGACCCTCTTGTTGTAAATCCTCAACACGTCGGGTCTCTTTCAATAGATCCATAAAGTTTTCAAAAGAACTCCGAGACACTTTCTCCCGGATACGGCGGTGAAGCAGGCCATACACCATATCCAATTGAACTTCTTCCTTCAAACTGCCCGCTGGTAACTGTGCGATAATCGCCCTCGCGCGGCACACAAATATATCAGTACTCTCCTCCCCCTGTTCACGAGAAAAAAGTTCACGATAAATTCTATGGGGTGGAAGTCGGGGTCCGAAGGTCTGTCGCAGGAGGTCTAACGCGGCACACCAGGTGTTGACGGAGCTTTTAACACCTTGCCACCATGTCGTACCATGGCATCGTCGACGGACGTACACTCTTTATAAATTTCGACAGAGTCGATAAACGCCAAAACGTCGTCGCCGGAACCGTCAAATCTTGACGTGCACTTGGCCAAATTACCCGTCATCTGTGCTGGGGTTGGTGTGGGCGTCTGCGACTGCATCACTTGCTGTAAAAGTCGCGACAGCTGTGCGTCTGTCATCACAACAGGCGTCGCACTCATGGTTGATGGCACGTTGTTCGACAACTCCACAGGTACAGAGTTCTCTCGACCCGAGCTGGAGTCATCGCGTTCGGCATTAGTACGCGTACTACGAACGTTACTTCGACTACGCCCACGCGGCATTTTGAATATTTACGAACAAACACACGTACAAATCAAAGTCAAAATTAACAGCAGAATGTCTAATTTTCTTGTTTTAACATGAACCGACAAAACAGTACAGCACTGTCGCGGTAACTGCAGTGCTTTTTGGAACACGCCCTTTTTTCGACGAATCTAAAAATAGATCGCGTAAACACCAGTCTATAAATAGCTTTACGCACACAAAACACAAACAATTGCGTAACGTAAACTATAGGTAGTGAGTCTGAAAGACACAAATTAATGTTCTTCGCGTACGTGACTTTATAACAAACACGTAAAACTGTTCGTGTACCTAGTTGGTATTCAATCACACAACAAACTATCGAAATTGTTCTCGCGTGGTTATGTATTTGTCTACTATCGTCGTAAGACACTTTTCACTACGTGTAGACAATAGCACACGCTTATGTATTTGATAAATAAGCTGAATACATAAGAGAAACAAGTTCGTAGACGTTCTTGTTACGAGTTCGAAGTTCACAAAGCTGCACTGCACCGAAAATACTCAAAAGTCACTAAGCCACTGAAATAACTGACTTGAGTTCGGGCCACTAAGTTGGGCTGCCAATTTATAGCACAATTTCCAATTACAATTACTAAGTACACTTTAATTATCAAACGTACGCGCAGGTCTCACTCAGTCTGGTGTTCGCCGATTGACAAGTCAGTTAGCGCGAAATCCTTCTGTCATATTTGACAATTAGAGCGGGGAAAAGATTTTAGTGACGGAGTCGATTCGGAACCCTACGCTGAGGGCGCGAAGACGGGTGTCGATTCAAGTTTGCTATACTAACATACGTATTAATATATTAGTACATAAAACTTAATACTATGTTAGTACACTTCACTTGCACTATGTCATTGTGCGTTCGAGTGGCACTTGTCCCCGGAAGTGACGGAACACCACATCTTGCGGCCAAAAGATGACGAGGTGCAGCAGGTATGTCGGCACAAGCACCACGAACGACTTGAAGAGACGTTGCGGCGCGACTCCAGCAGCTGAACTCTCAGCGTGTACTTCAACTTTCGACGAAAGACTCCACGACGTCCTCCGCCTCAGTGGTGTAGTGGAGGCGGGAGATGTACACCGGGGTATTCGTTTTAGCTGCGTGTAAACCTATATTGTGTTCCACGGGAGCCTTACCGCAGCTGTTCTTGTAGGTTCGCTGTCGGCGCTTCCTCCTTTGCACCATCATTATCATCAGCCCGGTTCGTGGCCTTTTCAGGTCCGGGCTTCGCAGGGAGCGTCACAGAGACGCTCTCAGTAACCATACGGTCCAGTCGTGTAGGAGGCTGTGCAGCGCGAGGAGGAGCTGCGGGGATGGGGGCGAGACTGCAGGATGCGCGGGCATACCGATACCGCAGGCATAGCATTCGGCGCCGGCGACAATACCGCTGAAGCAAAACTTGCAGGCGATGCATCGAGGGGGCAAGCACCTCGCACGGTGTTGATGTTATTAGACACCGTCGGCGACCTAGTAACTGCGTCAGGATCCACCTCCTTCAGCAGGGTAATTATATCCTGCAGACTCTTCTTAGTTCCTTCACGCCTGCGGGACACCATCTGGTCGCTTCTGTTCAGCAACTTAAACAGCAACAGCTTGGCACTTGCTATTTCTTGTTCGCTGAAACTCGTTGAACATATTTGGATGGCGGACACCTCGTCCATTACATCCAATTTCTGTTGCAAAATAGCCAGCCAACAGCTCGTTCGCCACCAGTGTATCACTCATGGCAACCAAAGTCTCGAGCGACGGCTAGTGCCGCGCTAAACGATAATAATTGAGTAGGCAGCTCTTCAGATTCAGAGCGCGGCAAACGCACGACTTAATGAGGAACGAAAATTAAAATTATATAAAAATATAAATTTCCATCGAAAACGTAATGACAATAAACTTAACAAACATTTAACCAACATCGTAATCTACTTATTTAACATTAGACTAAATAGTCTTTTAATACTTTTTGGTATTTAAAATCAGTACGATAACAAACGTAGGCTTTAATCATACTTGTTGGAGTTACTCAACAAGTATTTTTCGAAGTCAATATCAAAAATTAAGTATCTTCTCGCCAGGTCCCTAACGGGGTAGGCAGAGAGTGTAGAGCGCCAGATATCCCGGTCCTGAAATACCTCTCGTGCCTCGTCTACTTCAAATATTAAGGCACTTCTTTTATTACTTTGTGTTGGAGGTGCCAATTTCATGACATTTTCTGTTTATGGATTGAATATTTAAGGTGGACAGCAGGATAAATAAAGAGGATTTTCTTTGTTTCTTTTTTATAAGCTGACCCAATTACTTTCTCTTCAGTAGAGTTTAAAAGTTCAAGGGATCATAAATATTTACTTCATTTTGGAGCAGGTCACGTGTTTCATTATTTTCTTTCTCGTGTCTCTCTTTCTCTTCGTTTTCTTTCTTTCGCCTCATTTGAGAGGCGTCTGATTGTGATCGTTCTTGGACTCGCCTGAGTGGGGCAGCAGTCCCTAATCCTGCGGGGAGGGGTTTGGGGAGTGGTTAAAATATGTCCCAATTACCCTACAGCACGACGTAGATTGCTTCTCTCTGACTCTGGGGAGCCCTCCGACGTCCGGTTCGGGAGCTACAGGCGTCTTAAGTCTGCGCTGAGCAAAAACATAGTGGCGCCCGAAAACTGACACTATGTGTCTCCCGAGCCAGGTGTCCGATTGTGGTCGTTCTTGGACTCGTCTGAGTGGGCCAGCAGTCCCTTTTTCTGTCAGGAGGTTTGGGGTGGAGGGGGGTAAAAATATGTCCCAATAACGTGACGGGACGACGGGGATTGCTTCGCTGACTGTAGGGAGCCTTCGCACGTCCCCCTCCGACGTCCGATTCGGGAGCTACAGGCGCACTAAGTTTGCGCCGAGTAAAAACAAAATGGCGCCCGAAAACATTGACATTATGTATCTCCCGAGCCAGGCGTCCGATTGTGGTCGTCCTTGGGCTCGTCTGAGTGGGTCAGCGCTCCCTTTTCCTGTGTGGGGGAATTTGGAGGGGTGTCAAAAATATGTCTCAATAACCTTACGGGACAACGGGGATTGCTTTGCTGACTCTGGATAGCCCTCGCACGTCTCCCTCCGACGTCCGGTTCGGGAGCTACAGGCGTCTTAAGATTGCGCCGAGCGAAAACAAAATGGCGCCCGAAAACTTTGACACTATGTATCTCCCGAGCCAGGCGTCCGATTGTTTTTTAACAAAAACTTTGACACAGGTAATACACTTCATATCCTCATTCTTCGATTGTTGTTGCCAACATGGTCCAACATGTTTGAAAAAACCTGTAAAACAACTCATTTGCCTTAACCATTTACAGTTACAGTGTAAACTCTGTACAACGACACCAGAGAATATGTAATAATACTACGTACAGAATGGACACTTCGACGTCCCGCCCGATTTGCTCGCATCACTCAACTCCTTCCCCTCTTATGGACGACGGTTAGTATTTTGTACGTGCTACGCACACAAGTGCGCGTGTAAATACACGTCACTGATTGATGTCTGTGTAATAGAAACCAAATTAAGCGTTTGTATGGAATTTTGGCGGAGTGTCCGCGGTGTGACGACACTGAAGGGACTGTGCATTTTATGGCGTTATTGAGAGTTGTAACGACAACTGGGAATGGAGAGAAGAAAAGTCAGAATTAGAAAAAGAAAAAATATACCGGCCGAATTGAGAACCTTCTCGTTTTTGAACTCGGTTAAAAAGTTTATTTCAGACTAGTGTTAGTAGTTATGTACAAAAAGATGAATCTTATTTGAACGCTATTGCGTATAGTCTGTTATTTTTGTCTGACGTCTTTTGCTGCACTAGTAATTTTGTTTCCCATCAAATTCTTTTAAAGATTTTGGTAATTTGTTATACATAGCTGTAAGATATGCATTGCGAAGTTGTAATCTAGACTTTACATGTCTGGGCATTACCAATCTGTCAAAATGCCGTGAATGGAACTTATAATAATCCTGAAATTTAATAAATAAATGTTTGTGTTTTTTTACAAATTTACACAGCTCCAGAATATAAATGCATGGTAATGTCAACAGTCTATACTTTTTGAAATAGGGTTTACACGAGCTGGTAGGCGGCTCATTAAAGATAGCGCGTATACAATTTTTCTGCGTAATAAACAGTTCGCCAGCATCAACCGCATTACCCCACAATACCACCCCGTAGCGTAGCACGGAAGCTACGTGTCCGTGATATGCCAAAAGAGCAGTCTTGCAGTCGGTTATACGGGCTAACCTCCAAAGTGCATAGGGGAAAAGGAGGTAAGATGGGGTAGCGGGTAAGACGGGGAGAGGGACGAAATTCACAGTTCAAACTGACCAATCACGCACGTTCATTCATCGTTCGATGCGCCGCCATGATACTTGTCATTCGCCCGGCAACAAACGGTTCGCAAGTGCAGACACGTCGAAAAAATAAAAAAAAAGTGTCTTACTGCAAATTGTTTATCATATTTTCTTCAGGTTTGACACGTGACTGTGATTTGTTAAATAACGCTAGCTAGGTGAGGTGTTAGTGTGATTGACGCTTAAACTAACCTATAATAAGGTAGGCATTATGTTACTTGAAGATTGTTGACTGTTTTTTTTGTATTATTTTATTGCTAGAAAATGGTTCTACAGGCAAGATGGGGTAACGGGGTGCCCCATCTTGCCCCCCAATGAAAAAATAGTGTTCTTGCTTGTTTTTTTGTAAAAATGAGTTTATTTTTTGTGTGCTTATTATAGTTTTGGTTTTTAGAATGGTTCGTGACTACAAACGCACGACTAACAGAGGGTCGTGGTCCGAAGAATCCATGCGAGAAGCAGTTAAAGCTGTTTTGGATGGAAAGATGGGTTATTATAAAGCAGCTAAACAATTTGATGTGCCACAGACGACATTGGAGAGAAAAGTTAAGGCTGCCCGCTCAGTATTGAAGGAAACATCCGATAAAAACATACCTATACCAATTAAAGTACCATTGGGTCCTAGGCTGCCTGTTTTTTCTGTGCTTGAAGAAGATGAACTGTGTGCCTACTTATTAGAAATGGAAGAAAGGTTATATGGGCTTACGGTTAAAGATCTAAAGGAATTAGTATACAAGTTAGCAATAAAAATAATAAATCTAATCCATTTAACGCTGAGAAAGAAGAAGCTGGTAGAGAGTGAATGAATGGCTTCCTAAAACGACACCCAGAGCTTTCAATTAGAAAGCCTGAAAATACTTCTGCTGCCAGAGCATCTGGTTTTAACAAAGTTGCAGTAGAAAAATTCTTCAATTTCCTCAGCAACGTGTACGATGAGCACCAACTTACTCCTGACCGTATATATAACTGTGACGAAACAGGGGTTTCAGTTGTGCCAAAGACAAAATCAAAGATAATCGCTAGAAGAGGACGGAAACAGGTTGGAGCTTTAGTTTCAGCAGAACGAGGACAGACGGTAACGGTCGAGATATGCTTCAGTGCAGCTGGAAACTACATGCCACCTATGCTTATTTTTCCAAGAAAAAGGATGGCTCCAGAGCTGATGGTGAATTCACAAGCTGGTGCTTGGGGCACATGTAGTGATTCGGGCTGGATTACTTCCGAGCTGTTCCTCCAATGGTTTAAGAGATTTGTGATTTTCAGTGGAGCATCTAAAGAGAGACCCGTGCTTCTTTTACTAGATGGGCACAGCACCCACACTCAAAATATTGACCTGATCAATGAAGCCAGAGCTCATGGTGTTATAATCTTGTGTTTTCCTCCACACACTACTCACCGTTTACAAGTTGCAGATGTTGCGTTCATGCGACCATTGAGTGTTTATTATGAACAAGCCGTTACAGCCTGGCTGCGGTCTAACCCTGGACTAGTTGTTACTATCCGCCAAGTCGCTGAAGTATTTGGAAATGCTTTTGTTCAAGCAGCCACTATGTCTACAGCAGTTAATGGATTTCGTAAATGTGGAATTTGGCCCTATAATCCAAACGTGTTTTCTGAAACAGATTTTGCCCCTTCTTTGACAACCGAGATCCAGTTAAATGACAGTCAAACTTCCACAAACCGAGAAGTATTTCAAGATATAAGCAATGTCACTACTGCCCGAACTGTAGACACAGTAGCTGCACAAATAACTGATAATGCTGCGATTTTAACCAGAGACGTTGTTGATGACGCTTTGCCAGGGTGTTCCCACTGGAGTCCCAGGCTAGGTAATCAGGAACCACCATCAGCACCATATCAAACTAAGGACCACCCAGAGACATTACAAGCAGAACAAAATCAATCCGACCAGCGAACACACTCATTAAAACCAGCTAAAAACCCTGTTCGTCAAGAACCAGAGACATCACAACCAGCTAAAGTGCCCACATGTGATAAAAGCGACAGTAGCTTTACTTTGGCTGCTCCAAAACAACTCCTTCCATTTCCGCTTACTAAAAAATCCACTCGTATTACTAAAAAGCGTGGGAAAACAGTAATTATCACGTCGTCTCCCTATAAACAAGAATTAGAAGTTATCGCTAAGAAAAAAGATGCTGAACAGAAAAAACTAGAGAAAATAGAAATAAAGAAAAGAAAAGATGAATTAAAAAAACAGAAAAAAACTACTACAAAAGCTCAAAATAAAAAATCAAAGAAAAATAGCCGAACAGCTAAACGACGAAGAGTCTCATCATCTGGAGATGAAAGTGAAGAAGAGGGGGACACACCATGCATGTATTGTTCGGAAGTATATTCTGTTTCCATTGAGGGGTGGATATCATGCTCAGTATGTGAAAGATGGTCTCATAATAGCTGTGCAGGAATAGATGATGATGATGACGAGGCCGTCCACGTCTGCGAGTTTTGCCAGTGCAAATAATCATTTTTCTGTGATCATTCTCATCACCCCATCTTACCTCAGGGGGGTACCCCATCTTACCAGCACCATGGGGCAAGACGGGGCAAAACACCTTTTTTTTTGTTTTTTTTTTTGTCTCCTAAATGTGTGACTAAAAGTTCCCAATGACACCAAATATTAGAATAGTAATAATAAGTTGTTATTTAAAAAATAAATATGATTATTTCACTACGTAATTTTTTATATTATAGACCTTTAAAGCTTAAGTACCCCATCTTACCACCCCCTCCCCTATACAAAGCCGTTAAGTTTATTATTGACTGATTTGATATGGAGTTTCCACGAACAATTTGAGTCCAGCTTAATTCCAAGGAACGTTACGTCGTGAGATTCATGGATCTCCTCATTATTGTAAGTAACACAAATTTGGTCAGATTTTCGTTTTCTGTTATAAAATTGAATAAGCTTTGTTTTAATGACATTTACTTTTAAATTATTTTCAGTAAGCCACTTTATGCATTTACCGACAGTTACATTTAATTCCACAATATGCTCTTTTTCGATGATGTTAGTAACCACAATAGACACATCATCGGCGAAAAGGACACACAAATATTCGGAGATATTTGGTAGGTCGTTCATATAGATAAAAAACAACAAAGGTCCTAATACGCTTCCCTGAGGAATACCGTGCTTATTTAGTTTAAAATCCGATCTGTAATTTGTTACCTCATATCTATGATTTAATTTACTTAGTTCCACACATTGCGTTCTAGAACTTAAATAGCTTTCAATCCAACCAAGAGCAAGGCCACGAATCCCATAAAATTCAAATTTATTGATTAGTCTTTTATGACAGACATAATCAAAAGCCCTGCTCATGTCAAAAAAGACACCAGAAACAAATTTATTCTTAGCTACATTTTCCAAAATATAATTAACTAACGTGAAAGCGGCCAATGAAGTTGATTTTCCTTTCTGAAATCCATTTTGATTTTCTTTTAATATGTTAAAGCGAAGTAAGTAATGCATAAGCCTTGCGTGCATCGCTTTTTCAAATATTTTTGCTAAGACTGGAATAAGAGTAAACGGGCGGTAGTTATTTATATCAAGTTTATCATTCTTTTTAAAAATCGGTTTGACAATAGAAATTTTAAGTCTATCTGGAAAGATTCCCAACTCAAAAGATAAATTAATTAAGTGACTGATTATCATCGAGAGCTCAACCGCGCACTCTTTTATTACATTAGTAGATAGGCATCATATCCGACCGAATGTGTTTTATTTAATGATTTTATGATGTTGATAATTTCTGTTTGATCGCATGGTTTCAAGAACATGCTATGGGATTGAGTATCGATGTTAATGTCTGTGTTAATATTATTATTTTCAACTAAATTAATGTAAAAATTATTGAAGATGACAGCAATTTTATTTGGGTCAGATATTATGTCATCATTATATTTAATTTTAAAATCTTTGTTTTTATATTATTTCGCATTAACACATGCTTGTGAAATATATTTTTATTTTTAAAGAGAAATGGAAAGAAAAATTTGACTTCAGGCGAGGCTCGAACTCGCGACCTACTGGGAATCTAGTCCAGCCGCTCTTCCAATTGAGCTACTGAAGCCCTGCCCGATTTGTCGAATCTTTCCTTCACATCTATTGCATTGCTTTATGGTAGCAGTAGCGCCATCTATTACCAACTATGCTAGTTAGGCAACCGATATAATAGACTTTTCAGTTTATTGAATATCGTAAAGAAGTCGCTGTTACCCTTAATAATTGTTTTTATATTATTTCGCATTGACACATGCTTGTGAAATATATTTTTATTTTTAAAGAGAAATGGAAAGAAAAATTTGACTTCAGGCGAGGCTCGAACTCGCGACCTACTGGGAATCTAGTCCAGCCGCTCTTCCAATTGAGCTACTGAAGCCCTGCCCGATTTGTCGAATCTTTCCTTCACATCTATTGCATTGCTTTATGGTAGCAGTAGCGCCATCTATTACCAACTATGCTAGTTAGGCAACCGATATAATAGACTTTTCAGTTTATTGAATATCGTAAAGAAGTCGCTTTTACCCTTAATAATTGTTTTTATATTATTTCGCATTAACACATGCTTGTGAAATATATTTTTATTTTTAAAGAGAAATGGAAAGAAAAATTTGACTTCAGACGAGGCTCGAACTCGCGACCTACTGGGAATCTAGTCCAGCCGCTCTTCCAATTGAGCTACTGAAGCCCTGCCCGATTTGTCGAATCTTTCCTTCACATCTATTGCATTGCTTTATGGTAGCAGTAGCGCCATCTATTACCAACTATGCTAGTTAGGCAACCGATATAATAGACTTTTCAGTTTATTGAATATCGTAAAGAAGTCGCTTTTACCCTTAATAATTGTTTTTATATTATTTCGCATTAACACATGCTTGTGAAATATATTTTTATTTTTAAAGAGAAATGGAAAGAAAAATTTGACTTCAGGCGAGGCTCGAACTCGCGACCTACTGGGAATCTAGTCCAGCCGCTCTTCCAATTGAGCTACTGAAGCCCTGCCCGATTTGTCGAATCTTTCCTTCACATCTATTGCATTGCTTTATGGTAGCAGTAGCGCCATCTATTACCAACTATGCTAGTTAGGCAACCGATATAATAGACTTTTCAGTTTATTGAATATCGTAAAGAAGTCGCTTTTACCCTTAATAATTGTTTTTATATTATTTCGCATTAACACATGCTTGTGAAATATATTTTTATTTTTAAAGAGAAATGGAAAGAAAAATTTGACTTCAGGCGAGGCTCGAACTCGCGACCTACTGGGAATCTAGTCCAGCCGCTCTTCCAATTGAGCTACTGAAGCCCTGCCCGATTTGTCGAATCTTTCCTTCACATCTATTGCATTGCTTTATGGTAGCAGTAGCGCCATCTATTACCAACTATGCTAGTTAGGCAACCGATATAAAATCTTTGTTCATATTTGTCTGTCCTTTATTATTAATTATATTCCACGAAGCTCTATATGGAAAAATCAAATTGTGATTTTTTTGAGAGAGAATAATTACTTTTTTTAGTAGTTTACTATAATTTATGAATTTACCTTTACACTCTAGACTTTTTGTTTTGTAATAGGTAAACCGCAATTTACGCTTGGTTATACATTATCGTTTTATACCTCTACTCATCCATTGCAATTTGCTCGCTTTAGTAACAATTTTAAGTTTCTTTATTGAAAAACACAGATTATACAAAAGAATTAACATGTCATGAAAATTAGAAAAAGCCTGGTTAAGGTTATTAATTTCGAGAATATCACTCCATGATAGATTTTGTAGGCATTCGCGAAATTTCCTTACATTCTCAATATTAAAATCACGCTTCCAAGTGTGCCATTTCTCTATAGGTTTGGGTTTATTATTAATTAAAAATTCCACTGTTTGGCCTGTATCATGGTCTGATAATCCCAGGCTATGGATTTTGCCTACCGCTTCTTCAACATTGCTGATAATTAAATCCAAGCAAGAGTTTAGTCGTGTTTTATCCTGTATGTATAAGTGATATTTATAATTTTTAATTAATTGCAGAAGTTTTTCCGAATGTTTAGAAGGTTTTAATACGTTAATGTTAAGATATCCACAAATAATGTTTTTATTATTTCGCTTCTTGCTTAGTATATACAGTAGATTATCAAATTTTTGGAGAAATAAATGAATGTTGTTGTATTTTGGCCTTCGGTATATACTTATAATAATTGTTTTAAATGAAGGAATATCAATACCACAGCATTCGAAAATATATGGACATGCATTTAAGTTAGGAAGTTCTACAAAATCAATATAGCTGCGAAATAAAATACAAGAACCGCCGCGTTTTTCATTTTTCCTAGTAAATGATGTAGCCAGCTTGAATTTATTTACTTGTAAAATATTCTCTTCACCACTCCTCAAAAATATTTCTGTTAAGCAAATTATATCCAAACAAATACCATTTTCTCTTAACTCATTAATACAAAGCTCCAATTTATTACGCACTTCTTGCATATTTTGATGAAACACAACAACTTTGTTATCGAAAGGAATTATTTTTATTACAAATATAATCTGTTCGAGCGGTTATATTTAACAGAGCAATGTGTTCTGAACTAGACTCTGACGGAGCGGGCGGTAACGGGTTTGTACGTTTTTGGGGGTTAAAGTAATCTGGTATTGTTTTTTGTCTATACAATTTTATATTATCCACCTGCTGATGAGGGAGAGTCCTTTTATTTCGGATCATTGGTAAGGAGAGTTTTGCAATGTTCAAAGCAGTTAGTATAATTTTGATCTAATGTTAATTTATTACCCTTTTTGAGACAATTTGTTAGTGGTTTAGTAATGCGTGCAAAATTAGGTATGAACTTCCTATGGTATCCGAGTAAACCGAGAAAACGTTTGATTTCTGTTGTAGTTTTTGGTAATGGATAATTCTGAATAGCCTGGATCTTATTAGGGTTAGGTTTAACACCATCTCTGCTAATGACATGCCCTAGTAATTCCGTTTGCATTTAATAATCGCGCCGCGGGTCCCGAAATTTTAATCTGCAAAGGATCTTTCTACTGTTCCGCTATCAAACGATACTGTTTCACGACGAATCCATGATCTGGCAAGCTTCGTCAAACAAGAACTAGTTACACGTCTACAAAATACACGATTCGCCTTGCAAATGGAACAGTCGACTGATGTCGCTGGTTTGGCTATCCTGCTGGTTATTGTGAGATATGCATATAAAAGTTCTTTTGAAGAAGACATGCTTATGTGTTCATCGCTGCTTACAAACACTACCGGGGTAGAAATTTTTAATAAAATAAATATATTTTTTGAAGAAAATAATCTCAGTTGGAACAATTTCATTGACATTTGTACAGATGGGGCCAAGGCGATGACAGGTAAAACAGCAGGAGCAGTGTCACGAATGAAAAATAAAGCGCCTTATTGTAGTTCCAGTCATTGTATTCTGCATAGACAAGCACTTGCGATGAAGCAAATGCCGTCAAATCTAAAATTAGTTATGGAGGAAGCGGTAAAAATAATTAATTTTATCAAATCACGACCACTACAATCCCGATTGTTCTCATTATTGTGTGAGGATTATGGCAGCAAACATAAAACACTGCTGCTCCATACAGAAGTGCGATGGCTGTCTCGGGGTAAAACTTTAACAAGGCTATTTGAACTTAGAGCCGAGTTACAAATATTTCTTTCAGCAGATACTTCTTTTAATTTGAAAGACCGTTTGTATGATAAAACTTGGTTGTTCCGATTGTCTTTTAAGGCGGATATCTTTCAAAAACTTAACGAATTAAATTTATCGTTGCAAGGTAAACAGGCCTATAATAAAATAACTGCTTTTAAAAGAAAATTAGATTTTTGGATCATTTGTAAGAAAGAAATAGAAAGCTTTACGTTACTCAGTGAGTTTGTTGGCGAAAACGACTCAGAAATGTTTGAAGATGATGTGTTTGAAGAATTGGTCCAATATCTCAGTTCGATGCGCGCATCTTTTGAAAAGTATTTTCCCGAAGTACACAATACAAAAATTAAAGTGAATTCATGGATTCATAATCCTTTTTTACCCAACTTGGAAAAGCCTGAAAACATGTCAAACGAGATATGTGAATCTCTTTTAGAAATGTCATCAGACACAAGTATGGAGTCACTGTTCAAAACGACGCCTCTCAATGATTTTTGGTGCAGAATCCAAGATGCAATGCTTGCCCAAATGGCTCTGAATATTCTTCTGCCGTTCCCAACTACATATTTGTGCGAAACAGGCTTCTCTGCCTACGCAGCCACGAAAACAAAACATCGCAATAGACTGGACGCCGAAGCTGATATGAGACTCCAACTTTCTTCCATCAAACCTGATAGCAACCAATTGATGAAAAGTAAAAAACAGTTTCATACCTCCTACTAGTTAGAATTTTTCTTTTTAAATGTTTTCTATTATTGTCCTTGCCAAGTGGTGAAGTAAATAATAATTAGTAACTGTTACATTGTACTTTTATTATGCTGATTAATAAAAAATACACATATAAAAACAATTGTTTTATTGTAGGGTTCCATCAAGTATTTTGATTCCCAAAAGGGTTCCATCATTTAAAAAGTTTGAGAACCACTGGCATAGAGCAACGCGGGCCACCGGTCGCGGCGGACCGGAGGGGAGTAGCCATAGCGTGTTTTACCGAAGCAAAATAGTCTGCCATTTTTTGCGGGGGGAACGCACACTTTCTTAAATTCACACACAACAAAAATCGTCTATTACTAAACTCACACCTTGACTTTAACAAAACACATCAACAATTTCACACACACATGTAATCATTCCGTGTCATAATAGTGTAAAGAATGATGCAACTACATCGACAAGTCCTGAAAACCATAGTTGCGACAAGTGTCGATAAATTTTATCGATAAATTACTTAACTCTGGGAAATAAGGTTTAAATGAAATACACAGTTTTATTATAAAGATGCACTTTATTTATTATGTACTACCAATTTAACAAATTATCTTGTCGCGTTATGCGCACGTATAGTCCGGTCAATTTAGACCAAAAAAATAGAGTGAAGTTACATAAAGTCCCAACAAGCTGAATTTCAGTGAAATTGTTCAAATCATAATTATACACAATGTCTATAAGTTAAAAAAAAATTCAAGTTAAAAAATATTCAAGGTCAAAGGTAAAAAAAATGAGTTTTTCGCGATTTTCAGCAAAACGGTAAGTTTTATCAAAAAAGTATCCCAAGCAAAAATTTTAGATCATAAAATTATCTATAAAAAATGTATCAATATTTTTTTCTTATGAGCCACCGTTTCTGAGATAAAACGATTCAAAAAGTTATAAAAGTTGTTATCGTCATAATATGCACACGTTTCCACGCCACCTATGAGGTAGTATACTTAGCGCGTTTTTTTTAATGTGGTTTCCCCAGTAGTGCCTACTCCACGGGTCAGTTGTGATCCTGTTTAATGTAAAACTATTGCAAAATAACGAAAATTTTCAAAGATTGGAAAAGATCAAAGCGATGTAAATTTAAAAAGTGTTGAAATTCATTCGTCTGATTCGTAAGTTTCAAATTTTTGTTCTTCCCCTGCTTCTTCTTCATCTTCATTTTTGATGCAAGTCAATTGTGTCAATAGCGATGTATCGCGCGATACTTCGTCGGAATCAAACGAATCTTCCATTGTTTGTGATTCAATATTAGGGCACGACCGGCCTTGACAATTTGTGCATGCCAAAGAACAAAACAGTCCTACTTTTTTGCAACCACATTTAGCACTGCATCCCTTTATGCAGTTGCAAGAAATAGTGTTCAGCAGTTTTTCTGGCGCAGGTGGAAGTAAAGATTGAACTGGCTCTAATATATTGTTGACCAACTTCCAACCCCAGTCTGTAGGGTCTAGCTGATAACCAAGCCACACTTAAACTTGGTAATATACTCGAAAAAGATGTTGGTGAACAGCAACTGAGGTTGGAGGAAGACGGTGGTGGTGGTGGATTTTTTCAAATTTACCAGTAGTTTCTGAGATAAGCGCGTTCAAATAAACAAACAAACTCTTCAGCTTTATAATATTAGTTTAGATTTTCGCTCGGTGAGTAACTTCGCAATACTAGCAGCCTATGTGCTTTCATATCCCATGGCCAATGCGTCTATACAATATCATGTAGAGAGAAGCATTAACGTAAAACAGATTTTTTTAACTATCCAAAAGTGTTTATGATCCAAAATTTACCTAAATTTATATCCAAAAAAGCTGCCCAAAGTCACTTTTCCACGCGTACGAAGTCGCGGGCACAGCTAGTATTAAAATAAAATCCACAAAATAATAAAAGTAATAATTTTATTTTTTTATATGCATTTTTTTTATAACTACTATGTATGTTAAAAAATACTTAATAAGAACAAGAATAAACGAGCGAATATTAATAAATAATAACGGTGGCCCAGAGCAGTTTGTGGCGAATACAACTACAACATAACATATTAATAAGAAAATTTCATCTCAAAAATGTCTCTGTATATAAGACTCTTTTGCAATATTTATCGATAACTATCCACAAACCGACAACAACACTATCGATAACCGGCACCGGCGACAGCGGCTTCTCGGAAACTAACTCGGATCAGTCGCTCGACCGATCCCTGTATCGCATAAGGCATACCAAACATTGCGCCCGACTGTGTTGTTTATATCAGTCCGAAACAACACGACCGATATTATGGCATTTTATAGCTTGATGTGTTAGATCTCTTTTTACAGTAAACAACACAGCAAATCAGCATTTTTTTGGACGTCCGTTCAGTCGCACAACTAGATTTAGTCTAATGAGCAGTCCAGCTGCAACTAGTTTTATTATACGCACAGGATTTAAAAAAAAAAAAATATCTTGTACTTTGACAGAGGGGAAAGCCTGCGTATGGCTACTCCCCTCCGGTCCGCCGCGACCGGTGGCCCGCGTTGCTCTATGTTCAAACGTTATAATTTGTTGTTATTTGTTATTCGCGTATATTAAAAGGTTCTGAAGTTATTGAAATAGTTATTATTTGTTATCACCAGTAATCACAGTTCTAATTATTGTCTAATTATCTTAGTTAGCACTGGTTTCACTCCGGTTCTTGCACTTTTCACTATTTTTTAAATTAAACTACGCGGAGGCAATGTTTGCATGTCAACAGCGCAACTGTCACTCGATGGGCTGATAGATTTCTGGTAAACCAGCCAATAGTAAAGTACCCAACCACTCATCATTCACAATGAAATCAATGTTTCTCAGTTGGTGTGCAGTGGTCATGATCCGGTTTACATAGTCCTCAATATTTTGGCATCCATCTAGCGTTAATCAGATCTCTCAACAACCCAACTCGGCGGGTCAATCCACTGTCGTCAAAAGCTATCGCTAAATTATTCCATACTTCTTTTGAAGTTTTAGCTTCCTGGATGTGAATGTAGTTGAATCTACTAATATAATAATCTTTGATGTCGCTTTAGTATCCTTTTTTGCACCAACTCCTTCGTCTGAAGTCTGAGTGACGGAGTGCAACAATTCTTCATGTTCAAGGTAAGTTTTGACAGTGAAATTCCCGGTAGGGTAATTATCTCTTCCTGTCAGCTTCTCAATTAATGTCATTGAACTATTTGAAAATATTTTTTGTTACTGTATATTTTTTCTTATTGAGCCCAGCACTGGTTATAGTTAGAATCGGTAGCGATTGTTTGTCTCACTAATTGTTTGGCTTCACCGCTAAGATGGCTCTTCAAATAATGCATTTTTTGTACATTGTCTAACTTATCATTGTTATGCACAAGAGATATGAATAAGTTTCTAAATGTGGTCCATTCCTGAGTATTTGCCACTAAAATTCGGAATGGCGATCTTAGGTAGTCTAACAAAAGTGCCAGCATAAGAAACAAGCGGTGCTCAGGTCTGATGCGAGTTCTATATGAACCGCCTTAGTAGTTAGACAAATGAATAGGCAATATAGCCGATCAAGATAGCGTGTCATCGCTATCTTGATCGGGCCGGCGTAATCGGAACCTACATGTGTAAACGGCTTTACCGATGGTGTAACTTGACAAGCTTTAAGGTCCGCCATCTGTGGATGCGGTGCTGAAGGACGTGTCTGAAAGCAAACGTTACATTTGAACATTCTATTGCGAATCAAACTACGCGCAGATAAAATCCAATACCACTGTCTTAGAATTGACATAAGTAGGGTTGGTCCAGCGTGGCAATATTTTTTATGATAATAGTCAACGATAAAACCTGCGACGTGATCGTGACGCGATAATATAATCGGATGTGTTAAAATGTAGTGAATTCTAGGCACAGCACTAGTGCCGCCAAATGTGTCATGTCAATGTGACACTTACTTTTCCCTCCTAATAAAAATTATATTGCGCTTCAACTTATGTCCTTAATGTAAAACTAAAGTTTAATAAACATTAATGGTAAAATAAAACGCTTTTATTGCTCCACCACGCCAACAAGTGGTAGCAGAGCGTGGTTTTAGTTCGTTTCGGTGAAAAACTCTATTAAAAATGAGTGGTGTTGCAACTTCGTCGTATCTCCGAATCGAAGGTCTTACAAAGGACAATTATGATACGTGGTGCGTTCAAGCACAAGCTGTTCTCGTTAAAAGCGGCTTATGGGAGTACACGAATGGCGATGTTAAATTGCCGACGAAAGATGACGAGCAAAAAGCATTTTATCAAAAGGATATGTTGGCGCGTTCAGAACTTCTTCTACTCATCTCGCCTTCAGAACTCAAGCAAGTAAGGGGATGTAAAACTTCATATGAACTCTGGAATAAACTAAAAAACATATATCAGAGTACAGGACCAGCCAGAAAAGCCACATTATTGAAAAAACTTATACTAGTAAAACATGAACATGGGGATGTTCATGAACATCTGAACAGTTTCATGGACATCGTTGACCTGCACCCTGATCTCCTAAGCATCATGATGTTGTATAGTCTACCTACATCATATGAAAACTTTCGTATTGCCGTTGAGTCAAGGGATACCTTACGTAAACCTGAAGAGCTAAAAATAAAAATTATAGAAGAAGGTGAGGCTAGAAAAAGGAAAAACATACCTAAAGAAAGAGGTGAAGGTGCATTTCATAGCAAGAAATATGCAAAATACTGCCATTATTGCAAGAAGAAGGGCCACACCACCCAAACATGCTGGAATAAGAACAAACCAAGTATGAAACCAAAAGGAAAAGAAAAGAACTTTAATATATGCTTATCTATTGAAAATAAAGAAAAGGAGTGGTGTTTAGACAGTGGCTGCACATCACATATGTGTAAGATAATTCAGCATTCAGTGCAATCAATAAGGACATTGGAATCTTAAAATTAGCTAATTCCAACACCGCAGAAATAGAAGGTCGTGGAAAAGTGAAATTATCACATGATAGCATAAATTTCAACCTGAATAATACCCTGTATGTGCCCGAGCTAACATCAAATCTCCTGTCTGTGGCAAAAATTACTGAAAACGGTAATAAAATTTTGTTTGAAGAAGACAAAGCAAGTATTATAGAAAATAATGGAAAAGTCATACTCACAGCAAAGAGAAAGAATGATTTATATTATATTAACTTTGAATCACAAGAACATTCATATCTTACTTCAGATGACAACAAAAATATAATGAGTTGGCATAGAAAATTGGGACACATTAATGAAATAGATTTGAAAAATGTAGTGAAGAACAACATCATTCACGGTGTGAATATTAAAAATGAAGAGTTAGGTGTGTGTGAAACATGTATAAAAGGAAAGCTGTCTCGATTACCATTTGAACGGCATAATAAAATTATATCTCAAAGACCTCTAGAAATTATCCATAGTGATGTGTGTGGTCCATTTGAATATGAATCATTGGCCGGCTCAAAGTACTATGTCACATTCATTGATGACTACTCCAGATATCGCTGTGTTTACTTCCTAAAACAGAAAAGTGAAGTATTTGAAATATTTAAGGAATATAAAAACAAGGTAGAGAATATGATGAATACTAAGATTAAATATTTACAAACAGACAATGGTAGAGAGTATATAAATAAAGAATTTGATGCCTATCTGAAAGAACATGGCATACAAAGAAGGCTATCTGCTCCTTATACTCCACAGCAAAATGGGATCAGTGAAAGAAAGAATAGATCCTTAATGGATAAGGCACGTTGTCTGATGATTGAAGCGAACGTTCCTAAAAAGCTGTGGGCAGAAGCAGTTTACACTGCAAATTACCTTATCAATAGAAGTCCCGCAAAAGCCCTAAATGGCAACACACCATACCAATTATGGACAGATAGAATACCATCTGGAAATCATCTCCATATCTTTGAAAACAAAGCTTTTGTTCTTATTAAAAATAGAAGAGGAAAATTAACTGAGAAAGCAAAGGATGGGATATTCATGGGATATGCTAAGAAAGCTAAAGGATTTCGCATATATATTCCCGAGGAAAATGATGTCATCATAAGCCGTGATGTAAAAATCATAGATAAAATGTACTATGAAGGTGAAAACAAAAGGTATGATGATCTCATCGATGAACCAAAAGAATACGATGAACACATATTTGAAAAGCAGCAACATGAAGACCAGCAATTACACAAACCTGCAAAAGAAAACGGAATTAATAAGAATAATAATATACTTAAAATTGAATTAACAGTGAACAAAGAGAACTTATCTGAAGATGCTGAAGTTTTTGAAATACCTTCTGATGAGAACACTCAACCTCCAGAAGTAATATCTCTTGAAGATATTCAACCTACTGAAGAAAATTCTGTTGATGTTGTCCAATCTCCATTTCCCAAATGGATCCAGAACCTATGAAAAGGAAAAGGAAGCCACCGACTTGGACCAAAAATTATGTAACTGGAGATGACCTTGATGAAATTTTTTTGGCATCAGAGATATCAAACCTGTCTGAAGAACATAAGGGAGAAGACTGGAGTGATGCTGTGAAATCCGAAATAAGAGCACACATTAAAAACGATACCTGGAAAATCATAAAACAAGAATATGGAGCTAAAGTCCTAAATTACAAAATGATCTTGAAAAAGAAAACTGACCCGAACATCGGGGAAAATAAAAAGGCCAGACTTGTAGCTCGGGGATTTAGACAAAGGCCAGGCATTGACTTCAATGAAACTTTTGCACCAGTAGCAAAGTTGAGCACTATTAGGTCTGTCATAGGAATGGCAATTGAAGAAGGATTGCAACTGCACCAAATGGATGTACCTGAATGGCGAACTAAAAGAGACAATATTAATGAAAATGCCAGACTATGTAGAACGCTATGTTGCTGAAATCATGGTGGACGAGGCTGATAAAGAGGATCTAACAATACACAATAAGGCCAGAAAAATGCTATTAGATATAAAAGATATAGAAGGAGAAAAAGTGTGTTTACTTAAGAAAGCACTTTATGGCCTGAAACAAGCCGGAAGACAATGGTATATTAAACTTGACACAGAGCTAAAGAATTTTGGATTCAAAGCATCAAATGCTGATCCCTGTGTCTACATATTTCGCGCAGGAGGAGTAAAAATGATACTTGCAATTTATGTGGACGATCTTTTGATAGCTCACTCCTGTTCAATAAAGTTAGAAGAATTGAAAAATATTTTAAGAGAAAATTTTGAAATAAAGGATCTAGGTAGACCAAAACGTCTCATTGGAATTGATATAACTTACAACGAAAAAGAAATAAAACTAACGCAAAGTAAATTTGTAGAAGAAATACTAGAAAAAAATAATATGAAAGAATGCAAAAGTACTACAACACCAATGGAAATAAATTTAAATTTAGAGCCTAATAATAAAGAATTAATGGTAGACTTACCTTACAGAAACTTGATTGGTACACTCATGTACCTGTCAGTTGCAACAAGACCGGACATTACGTTTGCAGTTAACTACCTATCAAGATTTAATGATTCCTATGGCAGTGAACATTTTAAGGCTGCAAAACGCATCGTGCTATATTTGAAGGGCACCATAAATGTAGGCCTTACTTTTAAAAGGACAGGTAATCCCATAGAAGGCATGGCTGATGCTGACTGGGGATCTTGCAAGTTAGATCGCAGATCAAATTCAGAATACTGTTTTAAATATGCAGGAGCAGCTATTAGTTGGGCATCAAAGAAGCAGAAAAATGTAGCCCTGTCAACGGCAGAAGCCGAGTATACTTCCTTAACCGAGGCTGCCAAGGAAGCTGTTCATCTTAAATTACTCTTTAATGACATGGGCATTCAACAAAATTGCATTACTATCTGGAATGACAATCAGGCTGCGTTGAAATTAAGTCAAAACCCTATAGTGTCTTCAAAAACAAAACACATAGATCTCAAACTGCATTTTATTAGAGACTGTATTAAGGAAGGATTCCTGAAGGTCATGTATCTACCCACTGGAGACATGGGAGCCGATATTTTGACCAAAGCCTTAGCAGGACCCCGCATGTCAGAGCTCAGATATAGACTTGGGCTCTACTAGTGTTGTGAGTAGGAGTGTTAAAATGTAGTGAATTCTAGGCACAGCACTAGTGCCGCCAAATGTGTCATGTCAATGTGACACTTACTTTTCCCTCCTAATAAAAATTATATTGCGCTTCAACTTATGTCCTTAATGTAAAACTAAAGTTCAATAAACATTAATGGTAAAATAAAACGCTTTTATTGCTCCACCACGCCAACAGGATGTTGTTGACTGTAGCCAACATCGGCGTTTCTTAACATCCCACCTACACGAATCAAACCGTCCTTATCTATAAAGGCCTTTAAGCGTTGTAAGGGGCGTGAACAAATTTTATTATGACTTAAATTTTGTAGATCTGGATGAAAATACAATCCTTGTGATTCCTTTAAAATTTGAATTTCTACGAATTTCAAGTCTGCAGCGGTTATAAGCGATGATGAACTACGTGGTAACATTTTTAAAAATCGAAATATAAAAATTAGGACTCGACATGCCTTAGACCACGAGGAATATCTTTTTACTATACTGTAAATAAACGAGTCATCCTTATTTACCACAACAGCGTGCGACAGCAATTTTTGCTCTGGTATTTCTGTTACACCAGAAGGAGAAAATGGCTCAACTGGCCACTCATTACTATTTAAACGTGCCCACGGAGGCCCATGGAACCACAGTGGGTGGTCCATAATCTGCGCGGGTGTTAGCCCCCGGGATAGACAGTCTGCTGGATTATATTTTCCATTGATATGGTAAATATCATCAGGCGAAATATTTTCAACAATTTTCGTAATGCAATTTGCGACATATACATTCCATCTATGCGGAGACGAATGTGTCCAACAATACGCTACAGTGGAATCTGAAAATGCGTTTAGTTTAGAAATATGGTACCGCGACTGATATTGATCGAATACTACTTTTATCAATTGCGACAACAACAATGCGGCGCACAGTTCTAGTCTGGCTACTGATACAACTTTAACGGGTTAAACTTTTGACTTTGCACATACTAATTGAATAGTACTTGTATGTGGCGTTGCGACGTGCAAGTATACAAACACCTCCATAAGCGCGTTCACTAGCATCAGCGAAACCCAGTAGGGTTACAGTGCAACCATCTACTACACCGAGAAGACGAGGTATTTTTAAGTTATTAACCGCGAGTTCAGATCGGAACTGATTCCAAGACCGAATTATTTAATCCCACTTTAAACCTAAAAGCCAAAGTTGCTTTATCATTAACTTTGCATGAAGTATAACGGGTGCGACGAAACCAAGCAGATCCCACAATCTTGCCACAGTGAACAAAATTGAACGTTTGGTACACTGCTCACTGGGTATTTTAACATGAAAGCTAAAGCAATCGGATACGGGATTCCATTGAACGCCTAAAACTTTATGTGGCAATTCCTTGTCAAATTCGAATTTGACAAGGTCCTGCTTCTCATCGGTTAGAACCGATGAGAAGCAGGAATGGATGATAGCACAGCGTGCGAGTTGCTAGTCCACTTCACTAAATCAAAGTCAGCCAATTTTAATAGGCATATTAATTGCTTAGCGGTTAGCCTAGCATCCGACACAGATGGTACGGAAAACACAAAATCATCCATATACAAAAACGACTCCATCTTCTTTGCGCACGGATATCTATCTCCGTGATCACTGAATAACTGTTGCATTGTACGCAACGCGAGGTATGGGCTGGACTTAAGTCCGAAGCAAACGCGATTAAATTGATAAACTGAAAGCGGTTGTTGTGGATCAAAGCGGTATAATATGCGTTGGAAACACCTATCTACTTCACGAACCCCAATACGTAAAAACATTTGACGAACATCGGCTGCCAATGCTACTGAAAAAAACGAAAATTTATTAAAATTTTAAACAAATCGCCCTGTAAATTCGGGCCATTGTGCAAGATGTCATTGAGCGATACGTCGGTGGACGTCTTCATACTCGCGTCCAAGACAACCCTTAGGCTGGTTTTAGTCTTACGCCGACGCCACGCGCACCGTCAGCGCTGATGGCCGAGATATCGCACCTTGAAGAAGCGTTTTCGAATGACGCGCACGGTGGTCAGCGCTGATAGCTACACGGCCACACGCGTCGCGCGTCGGCCCCGCGTAGTTGTCGGCGCTGACGGTCGCACGAGCGCCTCTGCTTTCAATGAGCGTTCTAGTGTCGAGCGGAGCGCACGTCGTCAGCGCGTACAGTCATGGCGACTCGCGAAGTGGATACAGGTCGAGTTATCGATGAGGTACGTCAGAGGAAGCAATTGTGGGATGCATCCGATCCACTCTACAAAAACAAAGATGCAAGAAATAAAGCCTGGGAGGATATTGTGGACACATTGTTCGAAAATATTTCAGGAGAAGAAAAAACACAGCTTGGTTTGTTTACTTTCTTATTTTATTATCTGAATACTATACTAGTACACTACAGCACAAAGCCTTTTAAAATATGCTTATTTTAAAAGGCTATATTTTAAATATATAAATAATAGGCGCGCGCTCGTTGGCTCAGACTGCACATAAAATCTAAATTCAAAAACTTTAACTTATGTTATTGAACATCGTATGTAATACATATACATGATGTATGTATGTTTATCCGACCACAAAGTAAAAACAAGTGTCATGTTATATATATATCTGTATTATTTAATTTTGATTTGTATTTAAAGCTTTCTACGGCAACTTCCTCTTTTGTTAAATTATAATTGTTACTTTTTTTTTTATTAAAACATTAATCTGATATAAAAATTTAAGCCTTTTAAGTTAAAATATACACGAATCTTGCCAGGGCACGCTTCCAACAGGGCTCACAAAGTACTCAGCAAAATGTTCTCGCAGAGCGTGTCCAGACCTGTTTGTAGGTACAGTAGGCAAGTCTACCATACCCTCAATTGTAAGTGTGTCTTCAAAACGATAACCATCGCGAATTCTTATAAAGTTATGCAATACGCAGCATGCTTTAACTATATTCTTTGTAACATTAAAACTCACATTAATCGGCGTATGAAACACTCTGAATTTGTTTGACATTATACCAAATGTCGATTCTATGTATCGTCTACTGCGGCTCAGTCTATAATTAAATATTTTTTTCTTGTGGGTCATATTGGATCGTGCATATGGCTTCAGAATTTTATTTGATATTCCAAAAGCACCATCACCCACAATTACATGTTCAACTGGAGTATTTGTTCCAGGCAGTAGCTTCGGTCCTGGAATATTTAAAGTGTTTTGTTCAAGGTTGCTGTATAGTGTACTGTTTTGGAATATAGTCGAGTCCGAGTTTTTCCCGTAGGCTCCAATGTTTACGTATGTAAAACAATAATCTGCGTCGCACATAGCTGGCAGAACTATGGAGTAAAATTTTTTATAGTTATAGAATTTTCATCCACCACCGGTTGGATTTACGATTCGGATGTGCTTGCCATCAATAGCTCCGATGCAATTTGGAAAGTTGGTCTTTTCTAGAAAACCGTGAGCAATATTTGGCCACATATCTGGTGTATGTATGGTTGATGGTATGCATTCATCGTGTAGCGTTTTCCATATTACTTTACACACTTCGTCTACAATCTTACTGATTGTTGCGATTCCCATCCTAAATGAATACTGCAAATCTGTATATGTTCGACCCGTAGCGAGAAATCTGAAAATAAAAAGTTTTTATTATTTCAGGAAAACTAGTCCAACAAAGGTGGAAAACAGCCCGGGATGCGTTTTTTAGAACAAACAACGCAAAGAAAAAAACGCCTTCCGGAAGTGCTGCACAAAAATACACGAAGTACATACATTATGACGAATTAAGCTTCCTAGCTCCAACAGTTGAGAATGAAGTTGATGAATTACTGAATGAAACCATACCATATCTGTATTTACTGAGGGTGAGGGGAGGGAAGGTCCCCTCACCCTCAGTAAATACAGATAATACATTGGATGGTATGGCATCTTCAGAAAATACTCAAGAGTCTGATATATTAACGCAGCAAGTTTTTCAAACACTCAACAGGGTGAGCCGAATGACCGTGGTGCTGATTCAGTATCATCACAAAAACCTTGGCTGGAAAAGAGAAAAAGGAGGGCCCCGTAAACAAATCCAGAAAGCACTCCATTTGAAAAAGAATAATTAACTTTACTCAGTAATCAAACACCAGATCTTGCCGCTGGCGACCAGGCTTTTTTTGCTTCTTTAGGTCCAATTTTAAAAAGATTTGATGTAGGACAAAAGCTGGAGTTTAGATCGAGAGTGCTGCGCGAAGCCACTGATATTCGAAATTGCTACAGATCAAATAGCTCTAATAGCTCTTACTCCAATGACGCAAGGTCTACACTCGACACGTATGCATCATCATACAATTATCAGACTCCAGGTTACCAAGGGTACGAAACCAATGATACGAATCCAGGTTACTCTGGTTATGAAACAGCTAGACGTACTGACGAATAATTATATTATGTTTAACTTACTAAAAATATGCCTTTTTTGTCTTACCTATAATTTGAAACGTTAGGTATAATAATAAATATGTTGTCTTACCTATACTTTACTATGATTAAACATAATGATAAAACCAGTAAATATGTTTTTTCTTACCTTATAGTTACCATTAGTCGTTCAATCGGTGGTACAGGCACGATTCGTAAGCTGCAATGGACCAGTTTATCCGGTATCTTTGCCAGTAATTCGTCAAAAGTTCTAGTTGACATTCGAAAGTAATTGAAGAACTTACTTTCGTCAGCCCTCAAAGTTCCATACAACAAGACAAAGTCTCCTGCAACGGCTCTCTGTTCAATCAATGGATGAACATGGAGTCTTCGTCGTCGACGGTTTTTATTTTTTCGGGAAAGATAGTACAAAGCAGCAATAATTATTACACTCCGTATTTTGGCCGTCGTCTGTACAGTAAGGCGGTCAGTACGATACTAAAACGAGCCACGTTAAGCTTCAGCGCAGACAAACTACGCGCTAAGCTATGAGCGCTGACGGTGCGCGTGCCGTCGGCGTAAGACTAAAACCAGCCTTAGTACATGGGAGGCATTGACTTATTGGATCGTATTATTGGCAAGTATCCCATGAGAGGAAGAACTGGTAAGTGGACTATTAGAACTCTCAAAAAGAGAATTCTCAGTATTGACTGCCCTTGGAATTCTGCCAAGTGAATAACCTTTATTATGACGACCAAATTCATTCTTTCTCAGTTTCTTTTGAAATGGGGAAATTGAGGAATTTGTAAATAATTGATGCTTTCCATATTATACAAAATTGTTCAGTGTCTATTTAATTTATTATGTGTTTTTGATTATTATTAGTGGTTATTCACTCTAGGTTAGTTTAAAAAAATGACGATGTAAAAGTGCTCTCCAGGAGCCTAATTATATGAAATAAATGAATAAACTGAATAAACTGCATAAGAACAATATTTCACTTTTTCGACTTTGCTGCAGCAGCAGGTTGGGTGCAATATCGAGACGATGCTGCAAAATCTGGACATCAGAGGAAAAATATAGAAGCCACAAAATTTGAATTTACAATCTCCCCGCGTGACACGCAATACCCCACAGCAAAGCCCTCGTTCCGCTCCAAGTATTCGTGACAGTCCTGTTCCCATAATAAATGAAAGACCTTCCACGTCTACTAGAAAACACAGACTCATTGAACCTATAGTACATTGCAAAAAGGAAGAAAGAATAAAACCATCTGCCAACTTGTGCTAAAGGAGCCCAAAACAACAGATCGAAATGTCGGAATAAAGGTTGTAGGAACTTGACATTTGTATAATGTTCCGAATGTAATATTTTTCTATGCGTCAATGTAAATCGGAACTGCTTTTTTTATTATCACATTTCCCAGTAGTTTTTTTTTTACGTAAAGTCTGATAATGTGCCATTTTTAGATGTAAATTGAAAATAAGAATAACATAAACAATAACCTTTAAAGTTTTAAACTAATGCAGTCCCAAGGTATCACCTGTGGTACCATCCCTTATGCCAAAAGGGGATGGGGAGGATTTTTTTCTCTCATGTTTTATTAATTATAAGTAGTCCCCAGCTATAAAAAGTAGCAATCTTGACCTTGGGTTATATACTTTAGTCTTCACTGTATTGTCTTCAGTAAGACTAACGCCAGAAAATCGCTGCTTTGTAGGTTCGACTTTACCTTTGTCATTAAAACTAATTGATTCGAATTTCGATATTTATACCAGTCATAACACGAACGGAGTATCTGACAAGAATCTAGTTCAAAAATGTAAAAATGTCACGACATGTAAACAGCTCGTTTACATGTCGTGACATTTTTACATCATGATAAATGAGTTCTTATTTATTTATTTATTAAGTCTTTATTGTCACAATACACATACAATATTGTTACAAATGGCGAACTTAACGCTAAGAGCGTTCTCTACCAGTTAAACCATTACTAGTATAGAAAGTTATATGGCGGTATTACGACACAACAGACATACAGAGCATAATAATAATTCATACTTAGTATAACTAGTACATACAAATGTATACACATTTATTACATAAATAGAATAAAGATACAATTTACATATATATAGATATATATATATATAGAGATATATATATATATATATAGAGATATATATATAAATAAATATAATATGAAATATATGCATATAATCATGTTGATGATGATTACAAGGTATTCAAATGATTATCGTAAAAGATAGATCTTGAGGTTCTTCTTAAACGTAAATTTTGAGTTAGACCTACGAAGTGTATCCGGCAGCGCATTCCACAAGCGAGCCGCTTGAACACCAAAAGAATTTGAAAGGAAACTGGATCTATGGAGAGGAATAGAGAGAGTAAAAGAGTTCTTCATGCGAATCTACATCTGTAGATAGCAAGATCAGTCTCTACAATGATCCCGAAATAGAGCAATCCAGTGACAGTTCTGAAAAATATTTAGAAAGTAATGAATATAAAGGACAAACTGAAGATAACAACAATGTGTATGAAGAATTTTCTATTGGAAATACAGTTTTAGTTCGATATTATATCAAGAAGTCCTGGAAGTACTTTGTTGGTGTTATTAAACATGTCGATTATGATAGTAAAATGTACACAATAAGTTTTCACAAAGCTAATAAAATGCGTAAGGGTTTAATTTTTACTGTACCAAAGCGTAAGGATGAAGACATTGTACCTTATATTTCATCAGTTACAAGTGACAGAACTTTTACAGATCAATGATAAGCCTGAAGAATATGTTTTGATGAATTATGCAGAAAATGTATATTTTTTATTTTATTCATACTTAATAAAATTCATACGCTATGCTTAAACCTTAATCACTTTAATAGCAATACTATAAACGTAAATAAATATAAGATTATATTATGCAATTTAATTTGTACCTTTAACATACCGCGTCAAGTGTAAACTATCAGCCTTACTAATAAACATTTATACACAAGGTGTAACAGAGTTATAGCAGATTCGCTACTAATAAACCAAATTTTGACATTTGTGTGTTATACGCCTGTTATAACAGTTGTATAAATACTATGCTGTCTTGTATAACATTTACACAGTCTGTGAACGTTGTATAACTTGAAAATAAACTACAATTTTGATTTTTATTTTGTTCTAAGTATGCCTTAAAATGGATTATTTAAGTTATTTTGATCTGTTTGATGAATTGGACCGCGAGGAACCACCAAGAAAGAAAAAACATTACAAAATTCGCTACGATCCTTTCTCATTAGAAGATAATGAATTCATGAGTAAATATAGGTTTACAAAGAAATATGTGAGGGAAGTGGTGGAGTTAATTCGCAGCGACATCCAGCAGAGAACCAAGGGTGGCGGCTTTACAGCAGAACTTCAAGTTTGTACAGTTCTGAGGACATGGGCACGGCAGGAAGTTCAAGATGATGCAGCTGATATTCATGGGATGAGCCAGCAATCTGTGACCAATATATGTCGCAGAGTTTCCTTCGCACTGGCAAGTCGAACCGCCGACTTCATCTATATGCCACGAACGCTGGAAGAAGAGGAGGAAGTTGTGGCTGGATTCCGTAGCATTTGTGGGTTTAGGAACGTGGTGGGTGCTATTGATTGCACTCACATTAAAATAAAAAAAGTCAGCGGAGATAATGCCCAATATTATGTAAATAAGAAAAGGTGTATATTCTATAAATGTGCACGTTGTTTGTGACTCAAAGTTGCAGATCAGGGACATTGTAGCCCATTGCAGAGGCAGCACACATGATTCTCGAATATTAAGAGAAAGTCAAATACGGTGCAGATTTGAAAATGGAGAATTCCATGGTCGATTGTTGGGTGATGCCGGTTATGGCCTTACAAGTTTTTTATTTACTCCCGTGCAAAATCCTATGAATTCCCAGGAAGAGGGATATAACAAGTGCCATATCCTGACAAGAAACCCTGTGGAGAGATGCTTCGGACTATGGAAACAGAGATTTCGCTGTTTGCTTCATGGCTTTAGTGTCTCTCTAGAAAATGTCAAAGTTTATATTGTGGCACTTGCGATTCTCCACAATATTGCTTTAAAAATGGGGGAAAATTTTGAAATTATAGAGGGCAATATACCTAGACAGCCCCGGCAACTACCCCAACAGGATATCCAAGATGACATAACTGGACAGGCTGCAAGGCAATTATTGATTAGAACATATTTTTAAATAAAATTATGATGTATGCTTAAAGGTCTTTTTTATTTAATTTCTTAATTAACATTTCATTTTCTAATTCTAAATTTCTTATTCTCAGTTTCGTTTCCTTTAATCTCAGTTCATGTTCTTCTCTTGCCCATTCATGGGCTTCGCTGATATTTTTCATTTTTATTTCATGTTCAGCTTGTAGTGTATCAACAAGAATTTGGTTCCTGTGTTTTGTCAAATCATTTTGCTAAAACAAATATGTTGTATATTAATAAAACATAACAATCAAAATAACAAACAAAACCAAAAAAGTTAGAAACCTACTTCAAATGGCAATTTTCTCTTTAAATTCGTGTATTTAGGCTTTTTCATAACTTCCAAATTTAATTTATCCACACTTTCTTCCTCTTTATACTTATTTGGGTTGCTTGAAGGTGTAACAAGTATCTGAAAGAAAAAAACATTAAGGAAACCTTTTACAAGCAACAAAACGTAAAAGAAATTCAAAAACAGTATTAATTTTGATAACTTATACAAAAGTTAAAAAATTAGCTTTAAAGCAAAAACTTTGTAACCTTATGATTTCACATCATCAGAGGCCGTTTTTCCCTACTAACTATAATAAATAAAAAAATAACCGGCCCATTTAAATAAGACACTTTACATAGCCTTTTGGTCGTTATCAGGGGATATCATAGCTCTGATGGATTAAATTTGATCTGCAGGGCATAATCACAGTCATCAGACAGTGATCAGTTTAAGAGCTGATTAAAAACAAATCCCAGGAGAATTAATAAAAGGTTTACCAACCTCTTGCATGTTCTCAACATGTTGTATTGGACTGAAGACAACTTCTTGTACTACCTCTACAGGACTCATTACAAATACTCCTTTATTGGTCGCATCATTTTTAGTTTCCTATAAAATGTAAAGTAAATATTAAATCAAGACAAAATACTCAATAAACTGAAATACTCAACCAAATAATCATATCTAGTATTCAAAATGTAAATAATTATCATTTCAAAATAAGATAGGTATGTACCTGCAAAATAATACCATCACTATCAAATTCATTACAGTCCACTTCAAATTCCTGCGGGATCATTTCCAAAATTTCATTTGTCACAACGTCTGGGCATGGAGGCTTATGTCCACCACCAGTTGCATTCCGTTCCCTTTTATAGTGGGACAATTTGTCCTTCGCATCCAATTTTGTCGTCCGCCACTGTTGTTTTATTTCCACTATTGTTCTTGGTCTGCTGTTAAGTTCATTATATCTATGACCAAAGCAAACAAGAGAACATTAATATACTGTAAACAACGAGAATCATGGTAGGCAATGAAAGAAGTCAATTTACTAAAATCACTATTCCATAGGATACAGATGTACTTACATGTATGTATATACATCTTGAAATGTACAGGTGTGCATTTTAAGCACTAGTCGTCGTTTATAATTTATATTTAAAAGGGAGCATCTATGGTACACTACAGTACGATTAATTTAGGTGGCGGTTAGGATGAAAAAGATTGTCTCAAAGCATTAACTAGCATTTTTCGCTTTGTTCGTGTTGGTATCTGTGTTCTTGTTTTCAATTATTCCCACAAATTCCTTAATGCAATTACGTAGTAAGTCCTAAAACACAAAAGAAGACGTTACATTTTACCTAGCTAGTTCATCAAGTAGAATTTCTTTCAGGGGGGGGACACTTCCATACAAATCCAAAATTACGAATTTAGTACCGCCATCTGGTATCATATCCTGTACAACTTGTACAAATATTATCCTGGACTTACAATAGATGTCACCAGGTGTGTAAATTCGTGAAAATACGCGAAATTATTCATTTCAGTTTTATGAATTCTTGCTTAGTTTCTATATATTCCAGTTCGAAATAATATTATGAAACTGTAACAGAAAAAATATGTGATATAAAGTTCATCAACTATTTTTGTAAATAGCAACACCATTTCATCAATAAATGTCAAATTGAAATCAAAATCAATCAAATTGTTATTCTGTTGTTATTACATACGATTTAGTGTTTGTTTAGTGCTTTAGTGCGTCGAGTTCAAGTTTTTTCCTCCGCCTATAGTGTATACTGCCTATATCGTACGTATATCTAAAACTTGCGAATGGACGCTATATCAAAAATTTGCGAAAGGACGCTTTTAACTTAGTTGTTTAGTGTATTATTTGAAAGTTGTGGTTGGATTTGTGTTTTAAAAACAATAAATAATGTATCAAAGTAGTTATGCATCCCCCGCACCCTTCGGTATTAAATTAAGAGGGCATGCTCAGCATTTGCATATAGTGCATGCTTGTACTTCCAGGTAATGCTGAGCAGCGTTCCCAGACGTATTAAGTATCGTTTAGTCTAGACATAGGAATAAGACCACATTGTAGATTATTAGTATTAAAGCCTCCAAATCGGCAACACGTAGTTTTAATTAATTTTAATTTTAATTGTGCTTTTTAAAAAGGCTTTTGAGAGCTCCCTAAATTTGACTGGCGCAGCCGGTAGGATTTACTCATCAAAGGTTGCCTAAATTTCCTTATTTCGGGCATCAAAATTTGTCTAAATAGTACGGAAACGCGCGACTAGGAGTGAATCCTCGAACCAAATAAATTCGTCAAGAACGGGACACAACATGGGAGCAGTTGGTTGGTGAGTCAAAATTTTCGCCAAATCCTTTCTGTAATTCCTCTCCCATCATTTTTAAATGTAATTGTTAATTATTGAGATCAAACCTTGCTCATGTTAACGTGTCTGGTAACTTCGTATGAAATTCTAAGAAGTATGCCATTGTTTAAGTGATAACGCAGTATAGAGTAGATTGTACGTAGACTGAACATAAGATTTTAAATTAAGTATTTAAATTTTAAGTGTCTATTATAATTTTAGGCTTTAATTAATTAGGCTATATTGATTAGATTAGTAAAAGACATATACAATTTTATACATTAAAACATTTTTACAAATATACATTTTATATAACAAAATTAAAATCAAATATATATAAAACCAACATATATATTACATATATAAAAACTTTAACTGTCTTTACATATTTTTGGTGTGTGTCTTTTATTATCTCACTGTGTGCTTTACATATTTTTACATTTTTGTGTGATTTTATTGTGTGTACTCTCTTATCTGTTCATTACTCTATATAAAAATGGCTCAGTCCGACGGAACTGTATCAATTCCTCCCGATATGGTAAACATTATCCCTACATATGCAGGAGATAAAAGCCTACTCAATCTGTTCATTAATAAATGCGAGTATATTATTAGCAAATATGTATAGAGGTAGCGCGGAACAGGACTTATATGTGTTTCAAACAATAACGAGTCGCTTGCGCGATAAGGCCGCCGCGTTGCTGTCAGACAGGGAAGACATAGAGACTTGGGGTGAATTACAAACTCTGCTAAAATCACATTTTGGGGATCCGCGTACCGAGGAATGTATAAGTGCTGAACTCGAATCCATGAAAATTAAATCCTGTGAAAGTTATCTAGATTTTTGCAATCGTATACAGAGTGTCAGGTCATCATTGATATCAAAAGTGAATTTGTTAGATAATGTGGATTTACGGCTCGCGAAAAGAACCATTTATAATAATATGGCTTTAAATACGTTTCTCTACAATTTGACCGAGGATATGGTGCGCATTGTGAGGCTCAACGCCCCCGCAACCTTGGAGGCCGCATTGAGCGTGGTGTTGGAAGAAGTAAACTTCCACGACCAGTATAATATGCGGAAACGTATGCTCAGTAGTGTTAATAGCACAAACGCGCCTAAGCCGTTTGTACCTCAACCCCCAGCTAATAATGCTTTCAGATTTGGTATAAATCCACAGCCAACTGGATTTAGGTTTGTGACCCCCAGTAATTTCGGAAACCAACCCGTACCGTTTAGAATGCCTCAGGGTCAGCCGCAAAATTTCGGATATCGCCCACCGCAAGTTGGTTATCAACCCCAGTTAGGATATCGCCCCCAATTAGCGAACATTCCGTCACAGCCATCAGGTTTTAAGATAGGCCCCAACGTAGCCATGACACCCCAGCAATTCGGTTATACGCCACCACAGTTCGGCTACAAGCCACCCCAACAGTTCGGCTATAGGCCACCCCAACAGTTCGGCTATAGGCCACCCCAACAATTTGGGTACAAACCGCCCCAAATTTTACCACCACAATTACAGGAGTCGGACGTAACTATGAGGACAGCACCTCAAGTACCACGTCAAGGGTTTAAACTTAACGAACTGACCGACAATGACGACGGACAATATTATACCTACGACGACGGTACGTACGCACCGCATTATAGTGACAATATGTGTGAAATAGTTTACGATGGACATAACAACGAAGGCCTTTATGAGACTGTAGAAACAGACACAGCGCACGATCAAAGCACTGAAAATTTTCCCGTAGCTTCTGTAACAGACAAGAAATCATAGAATTAAACTGTGACCCCACACTTAAACTACCTTATGTTTATATTCCCGAAATTGACGCAAGACTGATGATTGATACTGGCAGTACCAGGTCATTCTTGAGTCCGGAAAAAGCATATCAGTTCTTTCATCAATGCGTTAGGTATGAGCCCTTCGAAGTTGTCAGTACCCATGCATCCAGTAAACATAATGAGGTGATTGAAATACCCCTTTTACCAACATTCAATAGTGACAATGTACATAAATTTTACTTATATAATGTCGATTCGCGTTATGACGGACTGATCGGGAACGACTTGTTGAAACAATTAGAGGCAATAATCGATCTTAAAAACTTGATTTTAAAGACCAAAACCACGTGCATTCCAATTATTCATAACAATTTAGACTATATACTTGAAATTCAACCGCGATCTGAGCAACGGGTTAAGTTGCCGACAGATCAACATTCAGGCGACGCTATTATTGACTATAGAGAATTTGGCCCTGGTGTGCGAATGCCAGCCGCCTTAGTAAACTGTGTTAATGGATATGCTACGACAGTTGTACAAAACACCTCAAACGAACGAGTCATTCTCACCGTAAAGCGACCGTTACAAGTTTCAGATTATTCACGTACCGAATGTGACCTTAATTTTACCACAAACACTACCGACATAGAGACTGACAATATACTTGAAGAAAATTTAGACCGATTAAGACTAGACCATACCAATGACGAGGAACGTGAAAAGATCTATAGACTGTGTAGGGAATATAAGGACATTTTTCACTGTGACGAATTACCTTTAACATTTACTAACCAAATTAAACATAAAATTCGCACAAAGAACGAGGACCCTATTTTCGTAAAACCGTATAGACAGGCTCCGGCACAAGCTGAGGAAATAAATAGACAGGTTGAAAAGTTATTACAGGACAAAGTAATACAGGAATCACATTCCCCGTGGAATGCCCCGGTTCACTTGGTACCTAAAAAGATTGACGCGACAGGAGAGCAAAAATTCAGAATGGTAATTGACTATAGACGACTGAACGACATTACGATCGACGACCGCTACCCTTTGCCAAACATTACCGACCTTTTTGACAAATTAGGTAAAAGTGTCTATTTCAGCACGCTGGACTTAGCAAGTGGTTATCATCAGATAGAGGTTGAAAAGGAGGATAGACAGAAGACTGCTTTTAGCACCCAAAACGGCCATTTCGAATTTTTGAGAATGCCATTTGGGCTAAAAACGGCTCCAGCCACATTCCAACGTACTATGGATAATGTCCTCCGAGGACTCCAAGGCTTGCACTGCATGGTGTACCTTGATGACGTTATCATTTTCTCTTCCAGCCTCGATGAACATATCCACAAACTTAAACTGATTTTCGACCGACTCAGACAGACAAACCTCAAGGTGCAATTAGACAAGTCAGAATTTTTACGAAAGGAAGTACTTTACCTAGGACATACAATTACTAAGGACGGTTTAAAACCAAACGACGATAAAATAAAAGCAGTTATGAACTTTCCGATACCTCAGACCACAACCGAAATCAAGAGCTTCCTTGGCCTTGTAGGTTACTACAGACGATTCATACCTAACTTTGCCAAAATTACCCAACCGCTGACGAACTGTTCAAAGAAACGCAACAAAATCATCATTGACCAAAATTATATCGACGCCTTTAATAAATGCAAAGAACTTTTGACACACGCCCCTCTGTTACAATACCCTGACTATGACAAGCCATTCATCTTGACTACAGACGCCTCGAATGTAGCCTTAGGTGCGGTTCTCTCACAGGGACAAGTTGGTAGTGATAAGCCAGTAGCGTATGCTAGCCGTACCTTGAGTGATACAGAGACTCGGTACAGCACTATCGAGCGTGAGCTACTAGCAATTATCTGGGCTACAAAGCATTTTCGACCATACTTGTATGGCCGAAAATTCTACATATATACTGACCATCGACCGTTAGCCTGGCTCAATTCCCTTAAAGACCCTAACAGTAAACTCACACGTTGGAGACTGCGACTACAAGACTTTAACTTTGAAATCATATACAAAAACGGGAAACAAAACACTAACGCAGACGCTCTTAGTAGGATTAAAGTCAATGCTTTAGATTCAGACGACGACGGAAACTCAATGATTGTAAACATAGACAGCAAGGAACGTAAATTACAGAATGAGATGAATGACGTTATTAAAGACATTGTAAAATAGTCAGCCAACAGGAATAACCGACAGGACTCGTCAACTATTACAGCATCCGATCTAAGCGGTACTATAACAGCTAGCAGCCCTGGTCATATCAGTATATCAGATTCGTCCGATACCAATGAGATTGCTTTTCAATTATCAATTGAACGCCCGGTTATCTATTCACCATCTGAAAGTAGTCGATCACAAACCATTCATTCCGCTGCCGACCTCGAGTCAAATGGAATACCCATATTACATGAGGCCATTGATAATAAACCTAATCAAATTTTAATATTTTCATGGCATAAAAACGAACTACAAGTTAAGGATCTGTCTCGTGATAAACACAAAATTTTAGAAGTTTTTCTACCCACAAATAATCCGGAGTTGGTTAAAACTTTCCTTAAAGAGTATATTCGACCGAAAATTCGATATTTCATTTATTTTGAAGAGGAGGACCACTGTAAACAATTTAGTAACACAGTAATAGAACTTTTTAAAAAAGATATGATTCGGATGTATGAATGTACACAACGAGTGGTGTATGTAGAGGAAGAATGCGAGCAGAGAGAAATAGTTTTAAAATATCATACAGGAAAAACATGCCACCGAGGTATCAAAGAAACGTTGGTTAGGTTGCGTAGGAATTACTGTTGGAATAAAATGGAAGAAACTGTAACGGCAATCATCAATGCGTGTGAAGCATGTAATATGATGAAATATGACAGGAAACCGCTGAAACCAATACTACAACTAACCCAAACTCAAAATGCACCTTTTCAAGAAATATTCATAGATCTATTCTCCATAGAAGGAAAATATTACCTGACTCTTATTGATGCGTTCAGTAAATTAGGGCAGGCCATCGAAATATCAAACAAATCCACACCGGAAGTTGTCAGAGCTCTCTTAAAGTATTTCTCCTATTACGGCATTCCCAAAAAAAATAAGTTCGGACCCCGGAATGGAATTCAACAATGAATTAATTAAAGAGTTCCTTAGTCTTCACAAGATAGAACGTCATATAGGCACAGTAAACAATCCTAATTCTATGGGACTTATCGAACGGTTCCATTCTACCATAATCGAAATTTACAGGTTGGCAAAATACGAACAAAAGTGTACTGATGCAGCATCAATCATGACGTATTCGGTCCTTGCATATAATCTAATATAATAAAATGCGAAATTGTATGTACCTATGTTTGTATATAATGCATGTTCCGTTTTCACGTTAAAACCGATTTTTTGATAAATTTTGATACAGACTACAGATACAGATTTTTATTTTAGGTACTCATCCGTTCAACTGCCCACAAAACCAAGACGTGAACACCGTACGGGACAATATAATTGCCATACACTGACTATGCTAGATTTGGTCAAATTTCATGACAATTTTTACAAACATCCACACAAAGAAACTCAAGATGCATTTCTACTTAACTATTGCACTCCGAAGATACCGAAAAGAAAAAGACCTCGTCAATGAACTCATGCATGCAAAAAATTCCAAACTCAGTTTTTCGTTTATAGCACCGTGCAAAAAAAGAAAATCCGTGTATGTCAAACAGCATTTCTGGGTATATTAAATATTACAAAACACCGCATCCAATATATAGCAAAAACATTTTTGGAATCAGGAGGAGCGCCAGTCAAAGAAAAAAGAGGAGGAGACCGAAAAAGTGAGATGTATGCTGCAAAAAAAAGAGCAGTAATGTTGTTCATCAACATGTTTTACGTTGATGAACCGCATTATTGCCGGGGACATACTGAAAGACGTTATTTGTCTGCGGAGCTATCTATTAACAAAATGTTTAAAATGTACAATAACCAGGACGGATTAGAAGAACACCTTAGAGTAAAAAATGGATATTTTTGAAAAATATTTAACAATAACTACAACCTCGGCTTTGGTAGTCCCAGAACTGATGTGTGTTCTGTTTGCCTGCAAATTTTAGAAAAAATCAAAAGAGAAAATAGTGAGACTGAAAAGCAACGACTACGTGTAGAACATCGAATCCACAAGTTAAAAGCCAAAGCGTTTTTTGCATTAGTAAAAGAAGAACAGTCAGACTTAAAAACTTTGTCCTTTGACTGCCAGAAAAACTTGCCACTCCCAAAAACTCCTGACCAAATCACATACTATTCTCGTCAGTTGTACCTCTACAATTGCACAGTTGTAGAAGGTACTTCCAAGTCTCCACTGACCCCAGAAAATGTATTTGCGTATTGCTGGACTGAAGACGAATATGCTAAAGGAGCCAATGAAATCGCGTCCATAATATATCATCGACTCATGAACACGGACTTCACTGGTATAAAAACAGTAAGGTTAATAGCAGACGGTTGTCCTGGACAAAATAAAAACTCTATTATGATAGCTATGTGCTCAAAATGGCTATGTACTTCAGCTCCAAGTCACGTTCAAGAAATCCAAATAGTTTTTCCGGTCGTTGGTCACTCTTTTATCCCTCCAGACAGGGTATTTGCTCATGTAGAAAAAGCGACAAGAAAATTAGAGTGTATCATAACTCCGGAGAACTACTTAGACATAATAAGATCACAAAGCAGTATTGTGCGTTTGGGTTCTGACTGCGAGGTGTTCGACTTCAAAACTAGTATGAGTAGGGTACTGAAAGATGTAGGGTCATGGCATTTTCAGTTCAAAAAATGCAAAAGATTTTTTATAAAGCGATCTGCTCAGACAGGAAATATCCTTATAAACGGTGAGGTTCATTACAACAACCGTGAAGGTGTTTTCAAAAAAGTAACCCGCAAAAATAAAGTTGTCGCCGATTTAAATCCCGAAACCATCACTATTAAAACAGTCAAAATAAAGTCTGCCAAGTTAGAAGACGTGAAGAAATTATTAAAAAGCCATTTTGGTGAAAGCTGGGAAGATCAAGAAGAATTATTATTTTATAAAAATATGCTCGTTCATGAGTCCGTTGAAGAAGAAGACGTGACTGAAGTCATCTATCTGCGAGCCGCGTAATGAAAACAATTGTGTCGTCTGACAACGTGTGTTATTTTGGATTTAAAAAAATTACCTTCTGATGAAACCAGTTTCTCATTTTCTTTTGTTAGTTATACCAGTATTACTAAGTATTCTGTGGTTATACTTAACTTATAATCACTATCATTGCATAGCAGAAAACAAAGTCGCCCTCCGCCTCTGTCTGTGCCTTTCTAAATCTTCTTGTAAACCGTACAACGGTTTTTAATACAGTTTTCACCATTAGGTACTTAGAGCACTCAGACTAAATTAAAACTATAGACACGACTCTGTCATATTCACAAGTGAAGCCAATTTATAGAATATGAAATTGACATTTCCCATACGATTCTAAAACACAGTGTAACACAGTGTTACGGAATCGTATGGGAAATGTAACACAGTGTCAATTTCATATTCTATAAATTGGCTTCACTTGTGAATATGACAGAGGCGCATCTATAGTTTTAATTTAGTCTGTTTCTCAAGGGGTTTATTATCTAATAGTGTATAATGAACATTCTCATGCAATTTCGCAAATAAATACGAATTTAACGCTCAGCGAAGCGAGGGCGGATAGCTAGTAAACAATAATTTATAATTTTAAGGACACACAAAGAAAAATAGGTATAATAATATTAAGTCAAGACAAAGAAAAAAAGATAAACATCAAAAAGTACGCATAAAGTACCAAAATCATAATCATGACTATGTTTGAATAATGGTAGTTATTCAATATGGCGGACATTCATATCGACGCTTGAAAGGCAATCGTATCTAAGCGACACAAATCTGTAAAATTAGTAATATATACCATTCGAATCGCCAGATTTTTCTGCGTCGTTTGGTCTAGGTCTCGTTGCTCTGCGACGAGTTTTGTTGTCGCTTAGATATTGCAATTTTATGGTAAAATCTATATTTTGTGCTGACTAAACGACAGGAAAAACGGGATTTTAAGGATATTCAGCAGTTATGACATTTAATTAATAAGGAACGTGAGCTTAGTCAGTTTTACATGTATTAACTGTTTTATTTATTTTTATTTACGCATTTTTACTTGTTATGATATATTCTTTTGAAATAACTTCGTAGATTTTACCTACACAAATATACTTAAATTTATGTGGTTATGAATTTTAGCTTGATAATTTATTGAATGACAGTATACATTTGTATAATTTAACCTGAAATAAAGTCAGAGAATATTAGAGTTTAGATACTTTTACTTAGTATAATATGATATTTATTTTTGATACTTAGATATTTTTATTTTATAACGGTTAATGTTAATGATGTCGGTTATATAGTCTTACTTAATTTGCTAAATGGCCTAGAGTGTCGCTTAGATAAATTTACCTGTACGCAAAATTTATTTTCTTGTCGCCTAGGAACTGCATGAGTTTAAAAAACGTCGTGTAGATACGCGCGCTAAACCGCGACACTTGTCGCAACAAGTCTATACGGGTTCGCATTCTGGCTCCCGCCGTCGCTTAGGGAGAACGTGCTTCATATTTTGGCGCGTATTCAATGAAGACATAGTAAGTATCCAATCAAATTATGTGTCTATTTCTACGAAAATAACTATTTCAAAACAATGGGATTATTTTAAAACCATAATTATGTTTAAATAAAATGAAATATACATTATAATTATATTTAAGTCAATTTTATTTTTATTTGCAGTTAACCCATATATTCCTAGTGTTTGAAAAATGGAACGGTATAATATTTTATTTTTTTCTCTTATTAAAACGAACGCATCCTATTTTTTTTTTTTTGGTTGGCGGTACTGGCACTACTAGCTGTCAATCGCAATATTTGACACTTTGCAAAGGCGCGAAAGTTTGTAAAGAAATAAAGATTGTTGCAATAGATATTTACGGAAAAATGGAGCGACGGAAGATGTAAGTATTTGTTTTTAATTTATTTGTTATTGTATCGAGATTTGTGGAAATTTACTTGCTTTAGTACTGTAATTGATACTACAAATAAAACATGTTCAATACATAACGCAGTTAGTGTAATACAAGTAATTTTATGTACTGTTCCAATATTGGAACAGTAGGAAAATACGAGAATGTAAAATGTTTAGTCCATTATGCTATTTATTATTTGTATGTTTATTTTGTTTGGTTGCAGTTTGTCTGTAAATGAGATTATATCTCAACTGGAAGAAGATGACGATGTTCTGTCCGCAGATATTTACATAACGCCTCCTAGCGGCTATAGAAGTGATGAAGATAGTGGTGATGAAGACTCTGGCAATATAAATAATTTGTCTAAAAACCAACTACTGGTAGAAGCTGAGTTCAGGGCTACTATTTCATCACAAAGTGGAATAGACGTGGTGGACAATCTACGAGACATCCAGTCGGCGTCGACAAGCACATCGTTACGGGAACCACCTCCTTCAAAGAAAAAGCGCATTGAGGTCACAAGGAGATGGAGATCTGTGGATGTTAGTGAAAAACCCGAAAAAGAAGAACACCCACCTGATTTTCTCGAAAATATGGAAAACCCTGTTCAGTTTTTCGAAATGTTTTATGATGACGAAGTTTTAGAAGTATTGCGATCAGAAACGGAAAAAAATGCCATTCAGAAGGGTAAACACGGATTTAGAGTTACTAAAACCGAAATAAAACATTTTATCGGAATTTTATTATTATCTGGATATAATAGTGTAGCTAGGTATAGGATGTATTGGGAGCAAAGGGTTGATTGCAATTTTCAAGGAGTAGCATCTCTTATGCCCAGAAATCGTTTTGAAGACCTACTTCGATATTTTCATGTCGCGGACAACAATAATCTAGCACCAGGTGACAAGTTTGCTAAAGTACGCCCTCTCTGGAACCTGCTCAACAAAAGGTGGCTGAAATATTACCCAGGCGATAAAAATTTGAGTATCGACGAGTCGATGATTCCTTACTACGGAAAGCATGGTGCTAAGCAGCACATACAAGGAAAACCAATCAGATTTGGATATAAAAATTGGTCGATTTGTACACGCCTTGGCTACCTCATCTATGGCGAACTTTATCAAGGAGCTAGCACTGGAAATACTCATCCTGAGCTTGGTGTTGGTGCGTCTGTAGTACTTGACCTAGTGTCGAAGTTGCCACCAAATAATTATAGTTTTTATACGGACAATTTTTTCACTTCTTTACCTCTATTGGAAGAGCTAAAGAAATTAGGACATGATGCTACAGGAACTATAAGAGCTAACAGATTAGGTGGGGCACCCTTGAAAGACGCAAAAGTTATGAAAAAGACGCCGAGAGGATCGTACAACCAATGCACAGATGTATTATCAGACATCACCCTCGTCCGATATAATGATAATAATATTGTTACCGTAGCGTCAACTCAGTGCGGCATAAACCCTATTGGCAAGGTGAAGCGTTATTGTGATAAACAAAAGAAAGATGTTGATCAACCCAGATGTTTCATCAATTATAATAAATACATGGGCGGCGTGGATCGTCTGGATCAAAACGTGGCTTGCTACAGAGTTTCAATTCGCCTCAAAAGATGGTATTGGCAGTTATTGATGTTTCCTCTCAACGTGTGTGTAAACAACGCTTTCCAGCTTTATAGACTTTCACCGGTTTATAAAACCGAAAAGAGTCCTCACGATCTTTTATCTTTTACTAGATATATTGTATCGTCATATTTTCTCATGAAAGAAAATCCCAATTCGACATCCATCTCAAAACATTTCATGCCTCGCTCTTCATTGGCAGTCATAAAGCGAGTGTCTGATCACGTTCGATTAGATGGCAAAGAACACCATATTGTGTCACAAAATAAACAATCTAGATGTGGTTTGTGCCATAAAAACACTACTATGAAATGCACAAAATGTAATATCGCATTACATATGAAATGTACCATTACGTTTCACACAAAATAGTTATGAGTGAAACAAAATTATTATATAATTGTTGATTTTACTTTTGATATTTTATAAAATTCATTTATATGTAATATAAATAAAAAATAAACATAGAACGACTTCTTATTTCATATAAAAATTCCATAGTCTAATAGTCAATGTCCGTGCTAGTAAGTTCCTACTGTTCCACTTTTGGAACGGTTTGATTCTACAAAAACTAAAGTTCATAATTTCTTTTTGGTTACTTACCTATTATTACTAATCTATTATAGTCATATATACCGAATTTCATCATAGTGCGACGCGTTTTTAGTATACTGGGAAGATATGGGTTAAAAATGAGTCGCGAGCGAAAACGACGTAGTTCATCTATAGTTGAGATGGCGTTGGTGAATGCCGGCATTGCAACAAAAGTTCGGCAGTGTCGAAGAAGATTGAGTTATGATCTAAACACAGTAAGTACCCGCTTCTTAATTTGTTTGAGTACCTATCTATTTACCTTAGAAGTTTCTTCTTTTTAAAAATAAAAAATAATTATTTTTTAATTTATAAAAATAGTAAATTAAGTAAGCAATAATATTATAATTAGTAAAAATACATTGCATAAATCTGTCATCATTTTTTACAGTTCTCGAATTGGTCAGGACAAGTCAGTGCTACAAAAGAAGAGTATAATTATAACACATTAGAGCCAGCTTCCATCAGCATTGACACTTCAAAAGATTTAGCTTTTCCGATTTCTGCCGATAGTTTATGCACTACAACAGATCACACTAAAACGACTGCATCAATTACTGCTCCATGTATTCAAGAATTTGATATCGCTTTAACAACTGACCCACACATCGAATCACCGATTTTGAATGATCATCAAGTTGAGAAAAACACTCAATATACATCACTTATATCAAATCATAGTGTACCGTCTACATCGGCACTACCAAGTAAAGTATCTATTGTATCGAGTCCAATTAAAAGCAAAGTTGGTAAAAGGAAATTGAAGAATGATATAAAATATATTGATTATATGTCAGACCAAGAAGACTTTTCCACTTTTTATGGTGATGTCGCTGATTCAGATAATTGGTCAGAAGGACAAGAAGGAAAAACGTCAGAAGATCATTTAGAATCAGTGGAAGAAAAAGCTAATAAAAATAAAAGGTACACTAAAAAGAGATCAAAAGTCAAAAGCAGGGATGCTAATACTGAAGATGAAGTAGTCGGAGAATCTGCAACGAGAATAAAAAAAAATAATTCAAGAAAAGAACGGAAAACAGCTAAGAATTCAGGTCAGCAATACCTAACAAATAAAGGTATCACTGTACCAGCAAAAACAATACAAGCTAATCCTTGTTTAGGGAAAAAATGCGGAAACGACTGCGGGTCGCTGACAGAAGAGAGACGAAAGAGTTTATTTGATTTTTTTTGGAGTCTCGACAAAGCACGTCGCCGTGATTGGTTAGTATCCCTATCTCAAAAGGAAAATATCAAACGGAAACGTACAAATTCTCAAAAGCGAAACTACTCTATTAAATATTTTATAAACGAAGGAGAAGGTAGAAGATTTGTTTGCCAACAATTTTTAGCAGCCACTTTCAATATATCAGATAAAACTATATACGCACTTGTCAAAAATGCTTCATGGGGATGTGCACAAGAGGACTTACGAGGGAAGTGTGAGCCTCCAAATAAAACAAAGCAATCCACAATAGATGCTGTTAACAGGTTCATTAAAAATCTACCAGCTGTACCTTCGCACTACTGTCGTGCACCACCCCCAGGAATTTTTAAATTCTCTGAACCCCGCTGGGCTACCACCTCATGAACTGTCGTTAAAAGTTGGCACGCCGATAATGCTTCTAAGAAATTTAAGCGCAAAATATTTAAACAATAAACTTGTACTTTCGTAAAAAAATACAAAGTAACGGTTTGGCCGAACGTTTCAATCGGACTGTGGTTGAAAAGGCAAGATGTCTCTTATCTGATGCAGAATTGGATGGAAGTTTTTGGCCCGAAGCTACCAATACCGCTGTATACCGAATATATAAACCGAATGCTGAATGGAAAAATACCATGAGGTGTGGACATTGAGGGATAAAACCAGACATGAGCCATTTCAGAGTTTTAAGAAGTACGGTGATGACGCACACATACCCAAAGAGAAGAGGCTAAAATGGGATAGGTAGGCTGAAAAGGGTATTTTAGTTGGCTATCCAGAAGATGTAAAAGGGAATCGAATTTAAATTCAAAGGACAAAAGAAAGCACTCGTTGGCACTATGGTAATTGCTGTCAATCCAGACGCAGACAATAGTAGACAGTAATTTCCGGCACAGAGGCAAAACACCTTAGGCCTCAGGAGTGGCAACGCATCTGCATTTTGACCTCTAGTCATTGTGTGGGTGTCTATAGGCTGCAGTCATCACTTACTGCAAATGCATGCTTGTTATCCACTTTTAAGACAACATTACGCGCGTGTTCACTTTAAAAACCAAAAACGGAATGTCAAAAAGACCTGTACTCTGTGGCCATCCCTGAGACCTTGGTTGTTATATCTGTGTGATAAGTTATTAAAGAGCCAAACAATCTGTGATACGGTCTGTGATATGTTCTTCCGTTACAGGTACGATAACTGATTTTCATCTTTTTTGTGACGGTTGCCCCGGACAGAGCAATAATAATAAGGTAATTCGATTTTTAGAAGCATTGTCTGTACTAAAAATATGGCGATATACATTTTCCATTACGAGATCACTCTTTTAATTATTGCGACAGAAATTTTTCGATTGTCAAAAGGAAAATTAGACGCGAAGACCGTGGGTTTACCTACTAACAATATATTGGTCTTATAGCAACACGGAGAAATTTAATGTTGAAAAAGTCACAACAGAAGACAACAAAGATTTCAAGAAATGGGCTCAATTAAATTTTAAAGCTAAACCTTTATCAGTAAGAAGTTACGGAAAAGATGTACCTAAAAATCAAAAACTTTTCAAGTATCTACTTGTTCGAAACTCCACATAATTTGAAAGTCTGATGACAGATGTAAAAAAGTAATGGTCTCCTATAGCAACCATATAACCGTGCATATTGCTCGTGTTCATAACCAATGTACCTATGGAAATACCCTCGTCCGGCCAAGTGTGTGTTTAAAAGGACATTATACGATATGGGTTACAGCCCGACTCTTCTTTCAAAAACATCGCAGTTTTGCCGGAAGTCAAGAATAAATGACATATTCAAATTTCGTGCTCAATATTTTTGTATTGGCGCGACCGTCATTTCTTTTTATGATTTTCTATTGGTTATCTAATGGCCTATAACAACGAGGTGTCAAAGTGATTCCCAACCAATCGAGTCATGAACAGTTTGTCACAACGTGTCCACCATGAGTGTGCCTCGGAGGAGAGGTGAGTTTTAATCCGTATTTTACAAAAGTATCTTTTAGTTTGTAATCAAAATTTTGCTAACAAACGTTTGTTATTTAAATTCCTTGAATGTTGTTTGCATTATTTTCGTGATGTAGTCGTTCGTCTTAGTGTTATGAAAAACCAAACTTTTTTGTCATTTGTAAAGGACAATGTGCAGAATCTAAGTGAATTATTTGTATTTCGTTACAGTGATTACCGATAGAGATAAAAGTGAAATACTTGCGTATTCCGACTGCGAAGATTTTCTTCCATCAGATGAAGATGTTGGTGACTCTGCGTATGTGCCACCAAGTCGGCAATTAGGCGTGAGCGACTCCGAAGAATCAGATAGTGAGGAAGAGAACGATGACTCTTTTTCATCACCTTTGATTGCAAGTCGTCGCGGTTCACGTGGCGCCGCTCGAAGCAGAGGCCGTGGTCAGAGTAGAGGTCGTAGTAGGAATCGCGGATCAGGGAGAAGTAGGGGACAGGCTCGAGGACGTGGACAAACTCGTGGCCGTAGCCGAAGTCATCGTGGGAGAGGGCAGGGCAGACGTGAAGCTCAAGTACGAGATTATCATAGCGCAAGTGATGACAACCAAGATGATCATGATTTTTTGTCTCCTTGGTCTGAAAAAGAATTTCCACCTAACGTACCGATAATGATGCAACCTGCTTATCTTCAAACCAATACAGAAGAATTTGAAAAATCCGATTATTTTCACATATACTTTGACGAGGATATTATTACACAAATAGCAGAGAGCACTAATCGAACTGCGATAAAGATTGAAGGTAAAAGTCTGCACCTGACACCAGACACCAGAGAGACTGATATAAATTACCTAATGTTTAGATGTTCTTTATTATAGAAGATTGTTTTGTTTTTTAAGATTTTTGAGTACCACTTTGGTACAAAGATCTCAACACAGAAATAAGTTTTGATTGGAATAACTAAGATGAGTGGGACTGATAGAGTTAATTAGCGCTGTAAATTTTACTTACATTATAGACAACTTGGCTTATTGCAAGTTTATTTCATTATCTTTGAGCTGATTTTAGCTAAAAATGACGTATTAAAATGTTAATTATGTAATTTTATTAATAAAAAAGAATCTGTTATTGCTTATTCATTTATGCCCAATGGCCTTTTTAATACACAAATAGAAAATAGTTGATTAATATATTTCGGCCCGATGTCATTTTAAAAGAACTTTTTCTAGGAATTTGGAATTGCACCAAGTGCTTAAGGACTCGTTCATTAAGCACCCAAAAAAATATCAAAGGTGTACCTAACGTTTTTTACAAAAAAATCAACCTCATTTGCCTTGGGCCGTAAGGGATAAAAATATATTGTTCTTTGAGCAGGCCACCAGGGGGTAACTTCAAACAGATGTATAACGCTTGGGCCGGACGAGGATACAGTTTTTATTATGTTTATGGAGTTTAAATTAATAGAACCAGAATAATCCATAACACGACTTGTGTGACAACAAGGTCTCTAAGGGCGAGATTCACAGACCGCACTACGAGTTTACTTTCGAGCAAAGTACGCTTCGAACTGTTAAAACCCATACATTTCTGATAGTTCTAAGCATACTTTGCTCAAAGTAAAGTCGTAGTGCGGTCTGTGAATCTCGCACAGTGTCTATGACGCGGAGTTGAGAGAATAAAAAGAAGCAACATTCTCTCTGGTAGGCGAATGCGAATCGCGTCGGTAACTAGAATTATATTTTTTGTATATAATTGTCCGTAAACCTATAAGTGTGCCGCCCTACAGAGAAGCGACACATCATGAAGAAGCAAATAGATCAGATGTTAGCTGAAAGTGTTATAGAAGAAGCAGAGTCCGCATGGACTTCATCGGTAGTGATGGTGCCGAAAAAGAATGGAGAAATGCGTTTCTGCGTAGACTATAGGAGCCTCAACAGAGTAACTCGTACGGACAAGTCGTTGTTGTCATTGACAGACAAAAGGTCTGTGTCACTATAGTGCCTTTCGGTGTCTACACATGAAGCCGTGGGGGTTGAAGAGCTAGTTTTATTCGTTGTGGATTAAACAGAGTTTGCTCCCCGTGTTTCATCCGCAGGCAAATCCCGCAGAGTGAAAAAACCGGGATTTGAAGCTAACTAGCGATGCTCGTTGGTCCTGAGCATCGGAATTGATCCAAGGTGCTCCCTATTGTATGGTTAGAAAAAATATAAATACAATAGTTGTTTCCAAATGACCTCATTTGGAGCAGACATTATTGAAGAACGACGATTTAATCCGACATCCTAGGTATTTATATTTATTTAAACCTTCATGATTATCACTCATATTGATTGATGATGACTGTTTTTTTTATTTTGTAGATACAAGGACAGATTCACCATCGAATTGGATCATTACAACCTCTCCATGATGGACAGCATATTTTTTAACAAATATATTTCATGCCCTGATACCAGATCTCTTTATTACTTTTACGTGTAATCCAAAATATATAGAAATTGTTCAATTGCTGTTTCCCGGACAAACACCAAGTGATCGACACGGCATCACAGCACGTGTATTCAGGCAAAAAATGCGGTCCCTAATGAACTTTATTGTTAAGCAACGCGTCTTTGGAGCAACTCGATGCTGGATGTATTCACTCGAATGGCAAAAAGTAGGCCTGCCTCACGCACACATTCTTATTTGGTAAGTGTAAAAAATTCAACCAGACCAAATAGATGATATCATATGAGCCGAGTTTCCCGATCACGAAGCCGATCCAGACCTACATAATGTTGTAATCACAAATATGATTCATGGTCCATGTGGCGCCATCAATCCCCAATCACCATGCATGATCGTCGGCAAGTGTTCCAAACGATATCCACGGAAATTAACAGCGGCGACTGTCACTGGCAACGATGGTTATTCACTTTATTTTATCGGTGTCGATCACCGAATATATGATGATAACGGTCGAACTATTACAACAAAAGTTAAAAGAATGGATTTCGTGGTCGACAACAGTTGAATTGTTCCATATTCTCCACTCATTTCCAAAACGATTAAGAGACATTGTAAGGTTGAGTATTGCAATTCAGTAAAGTCAATAAAATATGTCACGAAAGGCAGCGATATGGCAGTTTTTGGCGTCCAAGCCTCCAATACGAACGATGAAATTGGTCGGTATGTGAACTGCAATGAAGCGATTTGGCGTATATTTTCATTCCCTATACACGAACGTCATCCAACTGTTGTGCATTTGGCGGTGCATTATTAATTATAGTGTTTGCAATTATTACAAAGTTACATTTAACCCCAATTTCTTTTAAGCCAGTTACATAATCTGCAATGGTTTCACCCATGTTGTCGGAGACAGAACTTGTGTTGTTGGGCGACCCCGGCGTTCAACGGGCTCTGGGGCAATATGGTTCTCCAATAATTGGACAGTTTATATGATTTTTATACTGGGAGATCTGGTGCTGCAATAGTTTTGAGGACTTGATAGTATTTAGGCCCAATACAGTTTAGAAATATTGGTACCTTAATTGTAGCGCTGGTGACCCCTTTCAAGGTGAAAGATAGAGTTTTCAAGTCTTTGTAAATAGGATGAAAATGATTCGTTATTTTCGTCGTACGGTTGTAAGGTTATACCGCTATCCGTTTTATCGTTATTTTGTAACGCTTGTTGTAATTGTGCTTGCTGTAATTGCATACCTCTCATTGTTTCCATAATTTGAGACAAAACTAGCCTTAATTTATGTTCCATTGAAGCGTATCTCGTGAGTACGTAAATAAGGGAAAAAGGTATGTGTGAAGCACAATATTCCTGTGTTATCAACACAGGAATAGGTAACCTAGGAAAAAAGGAAATACAAAGGTGTATATAAAATTTTCACCACACGAGAGGTTATGTATGATGAATTCCACTCCACTTTTACAATCCTCGTCGCCAATCTGTTGTGTATGTACCTTGTATGCGTTGTATGTATGTTTTTATTTTTTATTTTTATGTAATGGAAGTGGCAAACAAGCATGCAGTTCACATTGATGTTAAGTGATGACTGCAGCCTATAGACATCCACACAGAGACCAAGATCAAAATGCAGATGCGTTACCACTCCTGAGGCCTAAGGTGTTATGCCTCTATGAATATGTAAATAATTACCGATCACTTGGTAGATATACTTTATTGAGTTCACAAATTACAAGTGATACACGATGTAGCAGAGACAGAAAAGGCATGATGCAATATTTAATTGATAATAGAATAATACCAAATAATTCCAGTAGAGGCGCTGGCGAACTGCGTTCCGAAACACGCAATTATTAGACCTAACAGTTCTAAAGTCGTAGGGCCCTTTACAATACATGTACAACGTGTTGAAATCTCACTCAATAGTAATAACAATCACCCCAACCTCCACCCGATCCACTCTGCATCTCGTATCATTTGGTCGATTCTTACAAAAGAAGTACATCTCGAACATCGTCGATGGGAATATCAAGTGCATTGGGCGCATAGGCCTTTCTTTCGTATCTGCATACTCTGCAAATGCATTCAAAAGTAACCCAATGCTTTCCGATCACGGATATAAAGCTTTTATTCCGTCATTTAATGTGGCCTTGTTCGCGCCATTCTTTCTGCAATGTTGTGTTTACGAAAGATCGTTAATAGACATACAAAAATTTAAGGTTAGAATGAATATAATGATGTTTTAGGATGAGTAAATCAGTTTCTAGTGAAATATGGACTTTAGTAAGTTACATACTACGTATAGTAGTATAATAAGTTAAAAAGTGCAATATTATCTTGTTTGATATTAATATTTTCATTTCAATAAAAGAAGATTTTCTTTTAGTCTTAAATGGAAGTTGATTTTTGTAAGAACTTTAATTACATAAGGAGAAGAATATGTTCGATAATTATTATGCCAAGTGTATATTTAGTTTAGTTTATTATTATTCTAGGTTGAAAATAGAAGAATTACTTGAATTTCAAAATAGTACCTAGACAATAATGTAGAACTGATTATAGTATAAGAGAAGAATATCAAACAAAAACATGATATTATTAAACACTAGCAGCTGCCCGCAACGTCGTCTGCGTGAAGGCTCTACAGCACCAAACATACCTAAGATGCCAGTGTCGCTTTAGCATTATAAGCAAACAACTTTTAAAACAGTATTAAATTAAAAGTATTAGTTTTTTTGCAAGGGAAGCAAATGTCACAAAAACTCGTCATAACCAAAGTGTTAATGTGACTTCCTGATTGCTACAACACTTTGTAGGAAACCGCGCCGGATGAGAAACTAACACTAGATATAGGTCCCGCCAGGTAAAAAGAACGCTGGTGGTCAAGCTGCGCAGTAGACGATTTATCGATCTATTTGATGGTATGAGGTGCGGCGCGGGGCGGGCGGGTGACGCGCCGCATGCTTCATCATATCAGCCATAAGACGTCCACTGCTGAACATAGGCCTCCCCCAAGGACCTCCATGCCGACCGATCGGAAGCGACGTGCATCCAGCGGGTACCTGCAGCCTTGATCAGGTCGTCGGTCCATCTTGCAGGTGGACGTCCTACGCTGCGTTTGCCGATACGTGGTCTCCACTCGAGAACCTTTCTGCCCCAGCGGCTATCGGTTCTCCGAGCTATGTGCCCTGCCCATTGCCACTTCAGCTTGGAAATCCGCTTGGCTGTCAGCGACTTTCGTTCGCCTACGGATCTCCTCATTTCTGATTCGATCCAGTAGGGAAACGCCGAGCATAGCCCTTTCCATTGACCGCTGAGTGACTTGGAGCTTTCGTACGAGACCCATAGTGAGAGACCACGTCTCGGCACCGTAAGTCATCACCGGTAAAACGCACAACCAGTGCGTTTTACCGGTGATGACTTACGGAGCCGAGAGAGACTTTCGTCTTCAAGGACTGCGGGATGTTTGAGGAGAAAACGCTCCTTAACTTCCCGAACGCTGCCCAGCCGAGTTGGATGCCGCATGCTTACCGCCGCGCTATTGGTTCGTCAGTCGACCTTTGCTATCCGCCCTGTGTCCACTGTTCTCGAAATACCATCGCGCACAAAAGTGTTTACTTACGAAATGGAACATAGAAAAGAAAGGAAAATGATTTACAATGTATATTGTTTTATGAAGACAGAGGCTGATAATAATGCAGCTGTTAATTTAAAACAATGTATGAAACGGACGGCTGAGGCAACAAAATGTTCCGAGTCTACAGTGAGACGAATTGTAAAAGGTTCAAAAGATTCGGAATTTCTTACTGTATTCCGAACTCCCGGCAAAAATAAAAGAATTAAACAAAAACCAGTAACAGAACCGGACAGCTTTGACCAGGGTGTAATAAAACTAATGATCCACAATTTCCACGACACGGAAAAAGAATGGCCTACCATAGGCAAGTTGCGAAGGAAGTTACAGGTGACCTAAATTTCCAAGGATCTGCTACAAGTCTCAGGCGAATAATAAAAAAAATCGGTTTTAAGTGGGCAAAAACAGAAAGCAATAGAAAGCTTTTAATTGAGCAGTCACAAATACGCTTTCAGAGGATTGAATATCTAAAAAAGATAAAAAAAATATAGAGAATAAGGAAGACCAATCATTTACACTGATGAATCATACGTGGATAGTTCCCATACGTCTCATCATTCTTGGACAGACGGTCCCACAAAAGGCATTAAAAAACCTATCTCCAAAGGTAGCCGCTTGGTCATAGTGCATGCGGGTGGTGAATCAGGTTTTGTGCCGAATTTCAAAGCCGGCACAAAAGGCGGCGACTACCATGACAACATGAACTCTGATAATTACGAGCGGTGGCTGCGTACTAAACTAATGCCGAATTCACCGCCTAATTCAGTCGTGGTAGTGGATAATGCGTCTTATCATAATAAACAAGTCGATGCTGCACCAACGGCCAAAAAAAAAGCAGACATGCAACTCTGGCTCCGTCAAAAAGGAATTCCATTTGAAGAATGTATGCTAAAGCCGGAGTTGTACAACATAATAAAAAAAAACAAAGAAGAATTTAAGAAATTTAATAGCGATGCTATTTTAAACGAAGCAGGCCATTCTGTACTCCGTTTGCCCCCGTATCACCCGGACTTGAATCCTATAGAAATGGCCTGGTCCCAGATAAAGGGATATGTCGCCAGTAAAAATGTGAGTTGGAACCTGACACGAATAAATGAATTAATTAATGAAAAAGTAAATCTAATGGGAGCTACAGAATGGGGAAAATTATGCACTAAAGTCAAGAAAATAGAAGCCGAGTATAAGTGATCATGTGGTCGACATGATGACAGAAAAATTTATAATTCGCGTAGATGATGATGATTCGGACTCAAACGATGATGAAGGCTCAAGTGACGACAGTGACGAAGATGAAATGGCCGAATCTAGTACCAACACCGCGTCGTCATCTGGATTTCACACCACCCGCGACGACTTAATGGAAGGCGTTGCGCCGTTAGTTTAATTTTTTATAGTAGTTATGAAAATTAAACATTATAGTCTGAAATAAACATGTGTTTTTATTTCATTTTATGTTATTCTATGTAATATAGTTTTCAATCTGCCTACCAATACACGAAACCGCAAGCGAAAGCTAGATCAAAAATAAACCAATACCAATAAGGCTAGTACTTTCGTGCGCGAGTGTACCGATGCGCGAACACCTTCTACTTTCTTCCAGCGTTCTTTTTACGTGGCGCGACCTATAATCTTGTAGCGAGGTTATTGATCGAAGAACGTGTAGCAGCAGAAACAGTGAGAAAATAGTTCTGAAAAGAACTACTTACACACATTGACGTCCACGAAACAAGATGAGTTCTGAAAAGAACTGTGCTGCACAGACGACGTTCGCGTGAAACAAAATCGGAATTTTTACAATAAACTTATGCCACAACGGATTTTTGAAGTGAACGCAAGATATTTTGAAAAATAATAATAGATAAGTAATTTTAAAACAGGAAAGCCCTATTTGTTGAATATACTTGATATTTGATATTATTATGCTCGCTCTTAGGCCGACATATGGCCTGGCCTTAACACGTCGCGACCTGTCAGTTGCCGACCGGACGCTACGGTGAAAAGTTGTGTGTTCTAAGTGACTTTCAACAGTTGAACAATCTTTCTAATGTTTACATTTTTTTTATTTTTAGCGAATGACGTAATAGAGATTATATAGAGATTTTAGTGAATTTATGATAATTTATCTAGCAATGTTATCACGTTTATTCTATTTGATTATATTTTGTATATTTAAGGCGCAATATTTTATTTAAAAATTGTATGCTTGGGGCAAGTATTAACAAAATGCTAGGGGTAAGTTTTAACGTGTTAATACTTGCCCCTGAAGATTTAGAAAAATGCTCTACAAAATTTATTTCTTTATTTCAGAATGCGAAATAACAAAAGTAAAACCTCGCGGGGTTCTGCATCTTCGGCAGTTTTTCAACTTGCAGCTAAAGAAATATTAGATAATGGCAGGAAATACCGAGAGGTAGCAGAAGAATTTGGTATTTGTTATGTCTCCCTACTTAAATATTTGAACAATATAAAAAAAGGAATTCAACTGAATATTGGTGGGTCGTATTCACCTGATACTTGCAGAGTTGACTGGTTTGAAGGCATGCCATGCAAAAAATGGTAATATAATATAATATAGGTATAATATGCTTGAAAAAAATTTATAAATTGTTGTAAAATAATATAAGAAATATTGCTGTTACTATAAAACTTGGTTCCGTGAATAAACTTTTATTTATTTTATGCAAACTATTATTTGAGTGCATTCACCTTCTGCAATAAGAAACATATATGTCGGAGACGGTCACTAGTACGGACCGATAATTGACAAAGCACAAGTTCCGGTAAAGGGCGCCACCATCGCCATGTTGCAATTAACTTCGTGCTACAACAGAGCCTAGCCGTTGGAGGGGAGGTCGGATCAAGACTCACTTACCATTTGATCGTTCTCGTGATAAGTTCTCCTCCAAGCTAGGAACTGTTTCTGTCGTTTCGGTCTGATACGGTGTTGTGATTGTGTACAGTGACTTGTGAGTGTAATCAATTGTGTAATTCGTTGCTCGACTTTATACGCCCACTATGTCGGACGAGGAAACTAATAATACGTCCGTGCCGATATATATAACTCATATAACCATAACACTTCTAACACACATCTAAAAGTAATACGAATTGAGTTTTTTTTTAGGGTTACATCAAAAAGGAATAGTTATTATATGTTAATACTAAACCCTGTCTCCATAACTTGACTAAGTTGAGATTTACAGCAAAAACAATAAAATATGTTAGTACATGCCCCTGGCTCCCCTACAATGTTTCAATAGCCCGCAGCCGACAGTCGGCTAGGCACGCAGACGACGTAGTCTGTCACAGACGCCATGTCGCCTACCAAACTACCAATGCGTTCTGCCATCCTTTAGACAGACGACATGCTGCCTGAGCGATTCACTACGATACCTTAATAAGGTGTTTATCACGTTTTCAGATGGGAATGGATGGAAACCACAATGGGAACTTAAACGGAGTGGAAACACCCTGCAAAGGAGGAAAATTTGTAAAACCAGTGTACTAGAAGAAGTACGAGTACCTATATTCAGATAACTGGAGATCTTGGATCATTATCATGCCATCTTATAACCAAGAGCTCATAAGACGGCATGAAATTCACCAAAGAAGACTTTGGTTATGCTATATTCTCGGACTAAGAATGCAGACTTCGATTTGCTATCCCAACATTTAGACTTACAAAGGTTTATATTCCAGAACCGTCTCAGTGAGCGACACTATAAGAGAATAAAGAGGATGTTACTAACTTGGCCTCTGGGTTGAGCATTATTGACGATAATGTCAAAGGTATATCCAAAACGAAGACAAGAAATAAGATAAAAAGGGACCTCATTTTAGGTCATGACGACTCAGAAATGATAAAGTCTGAAACTTCGAATAACGGCGATTTAGTTTTCATCTCGAGCAGCTCACGTGTTTCCAAAAGAAACCATTGCCCAGACCCTCTTGCGAGTGCACAACAAAACATAAAACAAATATTAGAAAAACTTTGTACAATACCACAACATACTAATGAGAACGTGAAGCTAATTCTCGATACGAAAATCTAAAATCTATTAAAAGTTAAATTTATACCTATTATTATATTAAAGGTCGACGAATCCATTTGAATCAGATTATGAGGAGGATGAAGTCCCGCTGGTTTTGAAGAAGAACGTTATAAAACCGTTCAGTGGCAAGAAAAAAACAAAATAAACCCGCTCTAGCAGCAGCGCTCGCTGACTCAGACTAAAGACGAGCCTCCTATTCCAAGCAGACAGCCTTAAAAAACAAAAGAAGTTAAACACCTAAGCAGACTCGGGGTTTAAAGACATTTATTCTCAAAAAAAAGACATCGAAGTCACTTACATGAGAATCATAGTTGTTAAGTTATTACAATTCGTCGTCGCATACAAAAGAAAAAGAAAAAAAAACCAAAGATAACAGAAATGAACATAAAAGAAAAAAAACAGTGGGTTAAAATTAAATGTAGTACAGATAAGAATAAAGTACTTGTAGTGAACACACATACATACATATATAATAGGTTGGGGAAAAAGTCTTTTCGCATTATAGTATGTATGAACTTGTAATAAAAATTTTGAAATTGGCTTGTGTTTGAAATTGGCTGTTGAGATACTGTGACGTCGAGATACTGATTTAGTAAGAGCAGAACATACGTTGCGTTTCATGATTCGAAAGCTAAACACTTCTCTCTCAGAAAAGTTGGTATCTTAGACTTATAAATTATTTATTTATAATTATTAGATGAGTAATATTACAATCATACAAGTTCTTATATTTAAATAATATGAATAATAATATGCTCTAATAAAAATCAAAATAGACACTTATAATTAAATCATTACCATAAAACCTGATAACTTACTAGCATACAATTCACATTGATTATTATTTTTTTTTTTTTTATTAAAGCACAACAAAGAAACTAAACCCAATGTGCCACGTCCAGTCCGTCTCCGCCGTTCAACGTCCCCAACATACTGGCCACGTTACCCCTCTGGATGGCGATGCTAATCCTTTGGGACAGAAAACTACCGGCCCTGCGATCGCCCAGTGCCTCACAGAGACGTGACGATATCGCCTTTAAAAAAGATTTGGCACTGGGACCCCACGAACCCATTGTTTCGAAGCCTATAGGCATGAACATGTAGCAGTCGGGTATATCCGTGTATTTACGCTTTTTAAGTAGCTCCGCTTCGGTAGCTGCTGTGGAAGCCCCCGCACAGGAAGCACGGAGATGTGACGGGGCCAGCGTGTCTACACACGTGACGTCCCACACCAAACACCTGCCTCGTTCCCACGGAATGAGCGTCGCGCCGTCGGGTCTCTTGGCATCAGAGCGAACAATGCCGTTTGGTTCTAACACTGCCGGCATGTTCGCTGAGACAAGTGCCCGACGAATCACGTCATTCAGAGCGGAGTGGCGTGGTATTCGACCAGCACTCCTCTGGCACGAAAGGCCATGATGACCAAGCCCGTCCACCTGACAACCGCAGCGGCACATGTGAGGCTGGATCGATCTGAGACCAAGCCGAAGACTCACCGCTAAGGTCAGAGTGTGTCGTAGGCATACAAAGAAGGAATATGTTCTCTAGCCTGAGATAAAAGGCAACCACGACTTAAAGAATTAAAAGCATTTTTAATATCGACTTTTAGTAAAATCTGCCCATACGCATGTTTCAAAAAGGTTCGGGTAGCATGTACCGCAGCTTCGCAGCCGTTTCTGCTTCCGAAACCCATCTGGGTAGGTTGAAATATGTTTCCCAAGGTAGGGGCTATCTGTTTACATGCAATTTTTGAAACCAACCTCCTGAAAGTAGTCCCCACGGCAATGGGACGAATACCTCCGTCCTTTTTTTTGAATGCACATAAGTTTGCCCCATATAAAATGTCCGTTACCTCCTCATTCACCTTCCCCATTATCATAAGGTTTGCCAAAGAGGCTAGACTGGAAGCCAATTCCCTGCCAGAGTCACCAATAGAAAAACAAACAAGATCTTTGAGATGTTGAGGGGAGAGGCCATCCAGGCCGCCACTAGAACCATTTTTGAATGACAAAATAGCACAGATTATATCATCTGTTGATATTGCAGGTGGTGTATCGTCTGCCCGAGATGGGTCCCCCGTCTCCCCGATGTCATGTAAAGTAGTATTATCTGCCGCTGGGTGCTTTTCTCGCAGCTGTTTAAGAGTCTCTTCACAGACGGGAGCCAGGACATCATTCGAAAACAATAGACGACTGGCACCACTGATATCTCCATCACCAACCTTCTCCTCCACTTTCTTAAAAATATAGCGAGTCTGACGCGTAGGCGACAGCGGTGGCTTACTATTAAAATTTTGCGGCGAGGGAAGAGTGGGGTTGACACAATTATTCTTCAGTTTTTGAGTTAAACTCAATTTTTTGACTTGTGACCTGTCAATATTGAGGTGCCTGTACGCAAAAGTAAAAAGGTCTTCCCACACACCATTGTTATTCAATAATACCACTCTATCTAAATGTGATTTCAAGGCTATAGCTACTGCAATCCGAGCGCCCCGCGGTATACGTTTGACAAGGGGGATATTAACCTTGAGATTGCTAAGTTTCTGCCATAAAGGTAAAACAGCTCTTGAAGATGGAGGGCCATGAGACTGTGGAGATGGTAGAGTGTTGTCAGATATAGGGCGAGATTTGGACGGACTAGATTTATGGATTTTAGCTTTATGAATATTTAAAGCTTTTTGGGATCGAAAATACCGTGGCAAATCTATGCAAAGGTCACATTTAAAATGCAATCCTTGAGATAGACTTGACTGTCAATTGAAGGATGAGGCAATACTGGTTGAGACATTATGCTTAACTATCGACACACGACAAATTTACAAGAAGATACAGGTTATATTAATAATACATTTAAAAGCAGCAGAACTTTATAAAAGTAATAGGTAGGTACCAAAGTTACAATCATAATAGGTAGGTAATTGAATACGACACATACCCAATAATTATTCCTACCACCTAATGTATTTAATTATAATGATAATGTATTATAACTAACATGAAATAATTTAATACAAGGAAAAAAAAATCAATCAATGTACCTGATAAAAATAAAAAGATTGCGTCTAAATAAAAAAAAAACACCAAAACATTCAAATTATCAGTATCTTAGATGATCGATCGAATGTCGCATGAAAACAACTGCAGCGGTATTATATTTGTCAGTAATAAAAAATAAATGGATTTATTAGAGTGTGGAGGAACAAGGGATAGATTTTGCGGTTTGCATATTGTCACTAGTCACCCTGTTGCCAACCAGTGTGGAGTCGGAAAGGGCATTCTCAGCAGTTGGCTACATTGCAACGGACATTAGATGCCCCGTTAGCGCTCTTGATACACTTTGTTTTAGGAAGTTACTTTCAAAATCACCCGTAAATATACTTTTCTTCTGATTATATTCATGTTAGTAAAACTTAGGTATATTTAAGGATCAAGACTTTTGTTTTCTTTCAAATAATATTTTGTTTTAATTAACCTTATTATCACAAACAAGTAGTTCAGTTTCAGTTCAGTTCAGTCATCATATTCAGTAAGTACTCTCTTGAAAGTGACTATTTTTTTTTTAACTAGACGAGATCCCGAAAATTTCGGGAATGGATAAAGTTTTCTAATCCCGAGCGATCTCGAATTTACAATCTCGAGTCGGGATTGCATTCCCTAGCTACAATGTACTTTATAAGAAAATAAAAGGTATGTTTTCATTAATTTTTTGTTGTCTCTAAAAATCTACATGTGTGGCTATATCTGAAGAATGAAGCGAGACGCAATATTACATATGATCAAACGAACTTAACAAGTGAAGTTCGATCGATATTATATTAGTACGCTTCATTCGAAGATATAAGCACCCACCCTCCCATGCAAACCCAGTAGTTAACAAAAAAATAAAATTACAGGGGTATTACCTACTCTAAACATTGAGGCTTTGGCTCAGAGCGTGGAGGGAAGGAGTGAATGTCAAGTTGTCAAAGTCAAGTGACTTTTTGTTTCTTAACGTGCGGTGTTACCAATGTTTTAAAAGGACTACATGCGTGGCTATATCTTCGCATGAAGCATACCTACTAATATAATATCAATCGATTTCGCCGGTTAAGAACCAGATGAACGTATCTGCAAAATGGTCGAAAATGACTTTTTGATGGAAAATTGATCACGAAATCATACTTTATATACATTGTACCAAAACGACGTATAGCTAGAACTCATAGAAAGCCTAATACTATTTCAAAGGAATCGCACAAAAGATATATAAACAACTGCCATAAAAACGTTTTTTTAGTACCATCAAAATGTCAGTATAAATTATTAAATTTGCTCGTGCAATAATGAAGTAAATGATATTCCGCTACAATTGACTTAAACAAATATAATTATTTAAATCAGTATAACATATAACGTCTTGCATCTTTTTGGTACTAATCATGATTGCTGTATTTAGTAAGAAATTAAAACCAAATTAACGTTACTGTTTATACGTTGATTTGGTCGTGACTCTGTTACTTCCATCCATAATTTTACGTTAATGCCAAAACAACGGATCTGAATATACACCGCTTTGGCTTGAAGAATCTGTTTCAAACGTGTTGAAACATGAACAAACGACACTGACATACCGATACCAGAAGTATCAATTAACGTAAGGGACATTTTGGCAAAAATGAGTTATATATATCATTGGCTTCAGAATTTTGAGCTCTATTGTATGGTATTATTGAAAAAATTCTATCGTCAAAAGTAAATCCCTTACAGTAAAAAAATTTGGCCTGCGTAAAACGATTTATGACAAAAAAATGATGTAACAGACGATTACATTTTTGTTTTCTCTAAAAAATACAGTAAGTCATAGTATTAAGTAATTTACACCCTCACCTTAAACCGCAAATCTGTCGATTTAAGTAACATGTCCCTTACATTAATGAATGATTAGAGTTTTTTAAGAATTATTCTCTTACATTATTATTTAACAAAACTATCTTTATTTTAAGCTCCTTACAGTAATATGCCTATTACGTAACAACTAGAAATCAAATTTGTATTTGCTTTACTTTATTTGTTTAAAAGATCGTTGCTAAAATACCGCGTACTTACATTAATTTGATTCTGATGATTATCTCTCGCTCTGGCGCGCGACGAGCGTAAGGTGTTGCGGTGTAAACAAACGGGGGAGACGGGTAAGACTTACGACGGACCCGCTCGTTCCTGTTCGCGAGCATTTGAAGTTTGTTATTGTTATGATTGTATCATACTATTACATCTATCAACAGTATCAACGCTAATGCTTGAATTAAGTGGTGTGTTATTGTAATAAGGTGTCATACAAGTAATTTAAATAAATAATGACATGTGTGAAAACAATAGTAATATCCCTGATAAGTTAAGTGCCTTACTGGTCCGAAGGAAAAAATTAATTAACATGAAGAGAACCATTGAAAGGTATGACTGTATTACTTACAATTTTACGATGACAATATTTTTTATGTACCATTATGTAACGATCTTGTTTATTATTTAGAGAATAGGTGAATTGGTTGAAGTTTTAGATATCTAGGTACCTAATTATTTGCAAAGTCCTGTACAAACTAGTTCGTATGATCTCGTGTGCCGATACTGGGCCAGGTAAAAACGGATACCTACTTAAGTAAAAGTAAATGAAAGTTATGAATGACACTTATCATTAGGCGAACGTCCTGCTCTTCTCGCACCTTAGTAGGTATACCTACCAACTTACCTATAAAATAAAAACAATCTTAAAATGTACCTACGACTGCTATAGGTGCTATATGTACCTACTTACTCAAATCCCGGGTTTTATTCTTGTAAGTATGCTTGAATTGCAGGTGCTTTCGTATTTCCATGTAATGCTTTCTACGCAATAGTGGTTTATGTATTATTTGCATGTTTTATACATTGCGTATAATACCTAGGTTTTGTCTACATCATCCATTTAGAATTATTAAAAGCATACAACAAATCAATGTAAGGGACATTTGTTATTATGTTTGACTTTACATTAATTTAAGTGTTTATAAAAATTAGCTATTTTCAGTCGTTCTAAACTATAACGTTAATAGTAATTAATTAAATTCTACAAATATAATACTCTTGTCATAATTGAATATTTTTTGATTATTTAAAAGAATAATAATTGATCTTTACTTTATAAACAATGCGAGTTTAAAGTTATTATGTCCCTTACGTTAAAGTGTTGTCGGATTTTTACTCGAGTTGACCCATACAATAAATCCGCCTTATGCCTTAAATCTGGTAATCGTATTCATTACTGTTTTCTTTTTAGGTCTACTGAAGACAAAAGAGATTCTTCAGAAAGTTTTATAGAAAATAGTGATGTAGACTCAGAAACGCAGTTGATAAGAAGAAGTTCAAATAGACCTAACATTGTTATTAATAGCAGTAATGACTCTGTGTGTTCTGTTGAAAATGACATGGAAATCATGAACACATCGATTATTTCCTTGTCTCGATCACACCCTTTTTTTAATAAACCTATAAATGAAAGTTCAACGAGTACTGCTGTAAACAATAATAATTACCCGTGTAGTCAAGTTATTGAAAATCCTTTAAACGTATTACCCTATGTCATGAATGACCCGATTGAAGCAACTCTAAACGTTGAAACAGAAACTGATGCATCCAATTGTGATGCCTTTGTGATCACACATTCATCACGTGAGTTAAAGGATACAGGAGAAGAACTGGAGAATATAGAGACTCTGTCATTGTCTAATAATTACATAGACGTCATGCATAAGCCAACAGAGACAATTCATTTCGAAAACTCATTGCAAGAGGAAAATCGAAGTCCTGAAACTTTCTTATCTCCTACAATACTTACAAATGTAATAGCAATTGATATTACAGACAAAGACACTATGATGGCTGAAGGCTTACATCACGATGATGTTTTAGGCAATTGTAATTCTTCTTGTAATGATTTGATATCAAGCGAAATCGATAACAACGTACCTTCTAAGGAAGTCGTAACTGAAGCTAATTTAAACAAAAAACGTCGTGTAACATCAACATTTATGAAATCTTGCATTGATTTTCTAACAGATAGCGAGGATAAGGACTTTTCTTCGGGAAGTTCTAATCTTTGGTCAGACAAAGAAGAAACTTCAGGTGATTCAGAAAATCACAAGAAAAATAGAAAAAGAAAGAAAACCAAGTCAAAACAAAGCAAAACAAAAACAAACCAAATAGAAATCGTACCTAAGAAGAAAAAAATACCTGAAAATAAACGTAAGTCAAGAAGACAGCTCAAAGAAAAAGGTTTATCCTACGTGACAATATCTGGTAATGTAAAAGAAGCCCGAAAGTTACAAGAAAATCCTTGTAAAGAGAGTAAATGTAGCAGGAAGTGTTATGAAATTACAGATGAAAGAAGGAAATCTATATTTGATTATTTTTGGGCACTTAATGACGATAAAAAACGGGATTGGATTGTGCAATATTCTAGACCAATCAGTGTAAAGCGTCAGAAGACTAAAAACGCAGTTAGCAGACGTTCGGTAACTTATGAGTACTTTATTAACGAAGACGAAGGACGGAGGCAGGTGTGCCAACAATTTATACTGAAGACTCTCGATATAAGCCAAACTTACATTTTGTATACATTAAACCATACAAAAGAAGGACTGTCTTGTGATGATAGTCGAACACGTACAGCACCAAATAAATATGATGAGACCACAAAACTGAATGCAAAGAAATACATAGAAGCATTACCAGCTTTACCTTCTCACTACAGTAGAAAAAAATCTACCAAATTGTATCTGCCAGAGCACTTTAAGAACTTTTCAAACTTGTACAGGTTGTACACTAAATATTGTGAAGAAAGGTCTGAAAACTATTTGAGCGAAAAATTATTTACATCTATGTTTAAAGAGTATAACTATGCATTTCATGTTCCTAAGAAGGACAAATGTCTCTTATGTACTAAAAACGAAAATAATCCGGATTTGACGACTAATGAACAGTTACAAGCTCATTTATTGGAAAAAGAAGCCACATATAGACGATTTCATATCCACCAAAATCAAAAACGCGATAACACGTTTGTTGTATCTAGTTTCGATCTTCAAAAAGTTTTAGCGACACCGTATGGTGAAAGTATGCAATTGTATTATTCCAGAAAGTACGCTGTGTTCAATTTTACAGTATATGAGAGTGGAACGCAGAACGGATACTGTTACATATGGGGTGAAGCTGATGGTAAAAGAGGAAGTTGTGAAATAGCAACATGTCTGTATAACTATTTAAAAGAACTCGATAACAGAGGAGTGAACACGTTGTTATTATACTGTGACAACTGCACGGGGCAAAATAAGAATAAAGTAATATTTTCAATGTTCAAACATTTCCTGGAACAATCTAAAAATCTAAAAGTTATACAAATTAATTACCTTCTAGCGGGGCATACATACATGCCAGTTGACAGCATGCATGCTGTTATTGAGAGGGAAGTAAGAAAACTAATTGTTTGGGCACCTTCGCAATGGCCAAGTTTTATAGAGAGTGCTAGGAAACGGCCTCAACCATATAAAGTGAGTGTCTTAGAGCATACAGATTTCATCAACTTCCAGAATCTGGCGGAATTTGTATTCACTCAAGCTACTCTTAAAAATAAAGACCTGCGTATAAAAAACATAAGAGTGTGCACATTTAAAAAGAATGCTTTAACGAAAATTGAAGTTAAATATACAATGTTAGAGACTGGTGATACTTATGACATAGAAGTCTCCAAAGAATTACCTCCAAAGAATTTTAACGCAAGAGGAAAGGGTAAAGGGATTGGGAAAAGAAGTGCTGTTAGAGGTAAAAATACAAAAAATATAGACCAAAAAAATGAATCTGCAGCTGAAAGTACTAGTAATGACGTAAGTCAAAGAAACACAGACAATTTGCCATCTCTTTATAATGAGAGGCTCTCAATTTCCATTCCAAAATACAATGACCTCAAAAAATTGTGCGACACCGGTATAGATTTCATTGTGAATATTTGAACCTTCCGAATAAATCGCCAGTTAAAGATACCCTCAATGAAACCGACGACGATGAAGATGTGATGACAGCTGATGATGATAACTAGATAAAATACCAAATAGAAAAAGTTATTCCAACCGAAATGGTCGGAATAACTTTTTCTATTAGGGAATTAAGCTATTTTAATTTCACCATTAAAATAGTTTAATTTACCAATAGTTATCATCATAATCTGTCTGCTCATACCTAATTATTTATTCTTGTAATACTAGGTATATATTTCTTATATTAATATTTATATCATTTATATTATGTATTTTATTCATTCATTTTTCAGACAATTCATATTTTTCATCTGTCTTTCGTTTCCAACACGTTCATTAAATTACTAAATAAATAAGAATTCTGAGAAAACTATTATTTTTATCCATTTATAAAGCTAATTAAACGTAATTATTAAAAGTACAGACTGTTAATTAAAAGAGATAATGGTGTCAAAAGATAGCCATACACGTTGGGGTAGACCTGACGAGTTAACCTCTCAGGTCTACCGTAGCGTGTATAGCCTTCTTTATTTTTACATTGATTACTAGGTGTGTAAGAACTTATACTTATACTTATTAGAACTGTTACTTTTAGAAAAGTTTTATAGACTGATTAGTGTGTCAAATATAATTATAACGCAGACATAAAAGTCGGAAATAAAAAATTGTATTAACAATAAATCGTTTTTTTTTGTATCCCTAAATTTCATTTAAATCTGTGATAACTAAGCTGAAACTAACATTAACCATGCAAATAACCTATTTCCATTGTGTTAAAATACCTTAATTATAGTAGATAATCTATGGTTACATCAAATTGCTACACTGTAAAAGTCCTTTACAACAGAATTACGTATAATTTTCTATTGCTCTTGTTGCTTACACTATTCTAGTCGGTTTACACATAAAATATTAGTAACGTAAGGTACAACTAAACATATTTTTTTAATGTAAGGGACATGCTATATTTTAAACCGCTGGGTATTCCTAAATCTTTCGTTTATAGCATGAAAGAAGATGATTTTTTAAGAAACTTCGATCTAGACACAATTAAAATTGAAGTAGACAGTAAAAAGTTATGGACACATAAACAAAAATAAAAACGTTTTTTGCCTCACCTGAAACCGTGTTTTGTCCCTTACATTAATTGATACTTCTGGTATCGCATTGAAGAACTTACTTTCGTCAGCCCTCAAAGTTCCATACAACAAGACAAAGTCTCCTGCAACGGCTCTCTGTTCAATCAATGGATGAACATGGAGTCTTCGTATTTGTAGTTTGGCAGGACAGTAAAGAAGTGCTTCTTATGAGTAACGCTTTCCACCCTAAAGTTGCTCGAGCACATGTAACACGAACTGAGAAAGATGGCTCAAAAAAGAATGTACCTTGCCCACTTGTTGTAAAAGAATACAATAAGCGAATGGGTGGCGTTGATCATTTTGATCAGCTGAAAGGGACGTATTCAGTAGGCAGGCGAAGTAAGAGATGGTGGCTACGACTTTTCTATTTCCTCTTGGACACGAGCATAACTAATGCTTTCTTGTTGTACAAAAGCAATAAAAATTGTACACTTACCCATCTCGAATTTAGAGTCGGCTTAGCACGAGGATTGATAGGTGGTTTTACCAGCAGGAAGAGACGCTCGACCGGTAGTATGGCATCTTATGTAAGCAGGCGGAATATCACGAATGAAAACCGGCAAAAAACTATTAGTGCTGTGCCCGAAGGAGTACGATATACCAATGTGGGCGATCACATGCCGTGCCAATTGCAATCGTACAGGGGATGTAAAATGTGCAGCACTAAAACGAACGTTCGAACGAACGAAATAAACGTTCGAAAATTATGTGCGCGAAGTGCCAAGTCGCACTGTGCATAGCACCATGTTTCAGCGAATTTCATAAACAATAAAATTAGATTTTTGTAAAAAACAAAATATTTGATTTTTGGAATAAATAAAAAATCTTGATTTTGGTAATAAATAAAAAAAACTTGATAATTGCAAAGATTTTTATTTGAAATATTACCAATAACAGTAAAAGAATAGGCTGGTCGCGTGAAAAGATTTATATATATAACGCAATAGAGAACATCTGACTGGTAGGGGGAATATTTTTCCCACCATAGAAATATATAGATATATATATATAGAATAGAATAGAATAGAAAAACTTTATTTGTAACAACTTATAAAAACAAAAAACTAAAACTAAGAACACAAAATCAAAGTTGTTACAAAAAGGTCCCCAATTCAGCATAAAGCCGATCTTACGAGCGGCGCTGGTCTTCCATTGGGGCCGATTTTGTGACATAGGACCTAAATCACGCCAGCAAAGCGTCTGAAACTAAACAAAAATAATAGGCGTTATAAGAACTAGTATACCGTTGTAACGTTAGTTGCCGTTGCGAACAGTTCTAATGCTATTGACTTGTCAATCTTGACATTTGACATATTAGCATATTAATTACAGAAAGAAGAACAATAAAAACGGCGGGAAATTCCGAAAAGCGCGGGCGTGTTTTTTTTGGCTAAATTGTTTTTTTGTAAATTAATAGCATTCTGTCTGGGTAAAATTGTATATATCTGTTTTTATTTTCTTTTCATTATTTAGTTGTATATATTTCTTCTTACGTTTGGTAAGTTTTTGTACATATTGTAAATATTCAAGTAAGGTACTATGAACGAGCCTCCTGATCCCGGGGGCACAGTTTCTCCGGCGGACAATTTTGTTCCTCCCGCGAGTAATTTTGTCACAGTCGAATACGACGAATCAAGTATTGACACAGATTGTTCCATTCCCCAATCAAATTCGAGGAAACGCAGTCGTTTGCATAAAATATGTAAGCACTGCAATAAAAAAAAGAGGAAAAATATAGGAGGTCAAAAGGATATTGGATGCCATTGTCTCGAAGAGGAAAATGTTATGGATCAAAACCCTCAACCCATTGAAGTCCCACATTCACATGTTCCCCCTATGCAAACATTTAACATTCAGAATAACGAAGATGCTGATAAAATCCAGGAACAGAGCAATGTTTTTCAGAGCAGGAGATATTACAATAAAACAGATGCTTCTCCATTTGTTGTCCATGTCCAACGACTACAGTCGGCTCCCAATGATGGCACAACTTTACATCCTATTTCATTTGGTAACTTTCTTAAAAAACACAATATCCAGAATATTGTTAACGGCAGTGTGAAAAGATTAGGTCGGAATCGTATACAATTATCTTTCTTGAACTACACAGATGCTAATTTATTTATTGAGTCTGATATTTTAACAGCTAGTAAACTTAAAGCTTTTATACCATCTGTTAATATCACAAGAGTTGGGATAGTCAAAGGTATCCCAAATGAATGGTCCCCTGAGGAAATAATAGCCAACACTTCAGTGCCTTTTGGTTGTGGCAACATAATCAAAGTAAGGCGCATTAACTATAAAGTAATAATAAATGGCACCCCAGAGTGGAAACCTTCTCAATCTGTTGTATTTTCATTTGATGGGCAGGTATTGCCAAAACGAATTTTTATCTGTTATAATGCTCTTCCTGTAGACCTGTACATATTTCCCACTATTCAATGTTACAATTGCTGTCGATATGGTCATACCAAGACACAATGTAGATCAAAACCCCGTTGCTATAAATGTGGACAGGAACACAGTGGTGAATCATGTAGAATCGAAGGTGATATGCTTTGTTGCATTTGTTCAGGTCCCCTCTCAGCCACTAGTAAATCTTGTCCAGAATTTAGTAGACAAAAAGAAATTAAAGTATATATGGCACAAAATTGTGTATCTCATGCAGAAGCCTCCAAAATGTATCCATCAAATAATATAAAATCATATGCACAAGTTTTATCACCATCTTTATTTAAATCCATTCCTGAAAACAATAATACTATTGGTAATCAGTCTAGTCATAATAATAAATTCAACACAAAATCATATAAAAAAACAGTTTTTCTCAAGTCTCGCCCTTCACCGAATTTAAACAAGGGGTACGATAGAGAGGCACATCAGAATCTCATTAAAGATTATGATATGCCTCAACCATCTGATGGTTGTGTCATAAACTCGCAGTATAACTTCGAACGCGGACAAGACCAGGGCTTATCCGCTAATATTATATCTGCTCTATTCAATACTCTAGCCCAATTCAACATTTCTTTACCGTCCAACGTTGCTAGAATAATTGAAATACTCTTACAAAACTTAAACATTGAAAATGGCTTACAAAGCCAACATAATACAGTGGAACTGTAGAAGTATAGTCAACAAGAAAAGTGATTTAATTTATTTAATAAATACGTATAATCCTATTTTATTAGCAATTTCAGAAACCTGGCTAAAGCCAGATTTTAGTTTTAAGGTTAGGAATTATAACATTATCCGAGAAGACAGATCAGATGGTTATGGCGGTGTTGCCATTCTTGTTAAGAAATCTTATCCCTTTAAACTAATTTCACTTCCAGCACACAATCCAGAATTTTCTATAGTCGCTATTGAAGTCATGAATTTGTGTTTTATTTCAATCTACATACCGCATCCGTCTTCTGCAATTATGTCCGAAATAAATAACTTATTAACTACCTTGCAAAGTCCACATTATGTAATTCTAGGCGACTTTAATTCTCATCATGAGTCCTGGGGCAGTAGTTTCTCAAATCATTTCGGCGACAAGTTACTGGAAATCATTGATAACCATAACCTTTGTATTTTAAATAACGGCTTACCAACAAGACGAACAAGGCCTAATGAGGGTAAAAGTGTTGTGGATTTATCTTTTTGCACACCAAATTTGGCGCCTATGTTTACCTGGGACGTTCTTTCGTCCACATTTGGTAGTGACCATTTCCCTATTCTCATAAAATTTCCAACCAAAAAAAAAATTCTACCACAAAAGCCGCTGCGTATTAAATATAAGTTGACTAATGTCAGGGATGAAATGTGGAACAATTACAGCAAAAAGGTCGATAACAGAATGTCACTTCTAGGTACTACGCTAAGTGTGTCATGTCGTGCTGCGTCTCTCGCCAATATTATGATAGAGACAGCAAATGAAATATTTCCAACCAAAAAACATCCATCTACGCTTCCTTGTCCTCCATGGTGGGACAATGAATGCAAACAGGCAATCAAAAAAAGGAAAGAAGCGGAGACTAAGTACAGACATGATATGTCGATGAATAACTTCTTGTTTTTAAAAAATGTTGAGTTCCGTGAAAATTCTATTTAAGAAAAAAAAGAAAGAGAGCTGGTTTAAATTTTGTTCTTCTATTTCTCCCAGCACTCCTGCCTCACTAGTATGGAAAAACATTCGAAGATATCGGCTCGGTATTGATAACTCGCCCTCATGTTATTTACCGTCTACTCTTGTGGAAGAGTTTTTAGATAACGTAGCTCCGTCTTCAGTCCCACAGAATATTATCCCCCTTTCGATTCATCCAACTGATCTAATAGGTCTTAGTTCACCATTTTCATATGAGGAATTAAATAACATTTTAGGGACCGTAAAAGACTCTGCTCCGGGTCACGACAACATACCGTATTCTTTTGTTAGTCATCTTAATCAAGATTCTAAATTATATTACTTGGACATTATAAACTCTATTGTCATTGCCGGAACCATTCCTAGTTCTTGGAAAGCTCAGATAATAATTCCCATTTTAAAACCCAACAAAGAGCCATCTTCTGCAACATCATATCGCCCAATAGCCCTTTCCTCAGTATTGTTAAAAATTACCGAACAGTTGATAAAACATCGACTGGAGTGGTTCCTTGAATCGAATCAGATGTTAAGCTCAACTCAGTTTGGTTTTAGAAAAGGAAAAAGTACGATTGATAGCCTCAGCCTCTTTACCACAGACATACGTCTTGCGTTTTCGGAAAATGAATCTGTAGTTGCAGCCTTTTTAGATATTACTTCAGCGTATGATAATGTCGTGATTTCGGTACTCAGGGAGAAGCTTTTAAAACTTAATATTCCTAAAATATTCATAAATTTTATTACTAATACGTTAATGGATAGATTGATTTACTTATTTGACGATGATAATAAACATGTTCGCTCTGTTTTTAAGGGTCTGCCACAGGGTTCCGTTTTAAGCCCCTTATTATATAACATTTATACCTATGATTTAGATGCTTCTTTAGAAGGTAATGTAAGAGTTTTACAATATGCCGATGATCTTCTGATGTATTCTATTAATCGCGATATTAATATCGCTAGCAATTCATTGTCATTATCCCTCACTAGGCTAAAGATCTGGTTGGATAAAAACGGTCTTGATTTATCAGCATCAAAAAGCACTATAGTTCTGTTTTCTAGATCTCGCATGCCTCCACCTATCTCTGTTCGTTATGGCAATACTCCTATCCCGGTGAAAAATAGTTGCAAATTTCTAGGTGTCTTGCTTGATTCAAAATTAACTGGATTACCACACTGCAGTTTTATAGCCAATAAGTGTGAAAAACTATTAAATATACTTAGATGCCTCTCGGGCGTCTGGTGGGGTGCTCATCCCTTTTATTTAAAAATGATGTACAATGCCTTAGTGAGAAGTGTACTTGATTACGGAACTTTTCTACTTGAGCCATGTAGTGCAGTTGCCCTTAAAAAACTTGATAATATTCAATACAAATCATTGCGTATAATTAGTGGTGCGATGAGATCTAGCCCTATCAATGCCCTACAAGTTGAATGCTGTGAGCCTCCGTTGCATTTAAGAAGGCAATTCCTTAGTGATAAATACTTATTTCGAAGTTTACAATTTTCTAATCATCCAATATTAAGTAAGTTACAAATTTTATCCGAATACATTGATAACTATCCTTATTGGTCGCACAAACACATTCCTTGTTTAGTGATTAGTTTCCGTAAATATTTGTCTTTGTCTGCTCCAGTTTATAGATCTTTGACTCTCCCAATTTTTCAGTGTTCTTACGAATCTTTAACGCTCTCTCCCATGGTACACCTTGACCTAGATATAACGAAAACTGAATATATTAATGACCAATTTAATCTCATTGTAAACGAAAAGTTCCCAGATTACAATCTTATATTTTCGGATGCTTCAAAACACGATAACAGCTGTGTCGGTGTTGGAATCTATCACTCGCAATATAAAATAGTAGAAAAAATTAAATTGCCCATTGAATCATCTGTCTTTACCGGGGAACTGTTTGGTATATTTAAAGCCATTGAATACGTATGTATCTTCAAATTACGCAAAGCTGTTGTTTTCACAGACTCATTAAGTGCACTGCAAGCGATACTAATATTCCCTTTTCGTTCTACCAAAATAAATCCTATTATTTTTGACATCAGACGTTTGTTATATGATTGCTACCAAAAACATTATACAGTTCAGTTTGCATGGATCCCAGGACATTGTGGAATTATTGGCAACATCAAAGCCGATGACCTTGCAAATGATGCCGTACAGAATGGGGACATCTACCCTTATAAAATATACTGTCCTGACTTGGTAACGATTCCTAAATTTTCGCTTCACTCTGCCTGGCAAGATTTGTGGAAAGACAGTAGTCAAAGGAAAGGCGTATATTACTCCAATATTCAAAACAGCATCCCTCTGAAACCATGGTTCTTTTCCTTGGATCTGAATAGAAGATGTACAAGCATTATAACTAGGATCAGATTAGGGCATACTTGTACACCACAGCACCTATCAAAGCTGCGTATAATTGAGAGTTCTAACTGTGCTTGTGGAGCGGATGTCGTTGGGGATGTCAACCATATCTTTTTCTCCTGTTGTTCCTACGACCATTCCTCTTTTTATGCAGATCTTATTTCCCTCAAAATCCCACTCCCGTCCTCTATAGTCTGTCTTCTTTGTTATAATGATTTAAAAATTTATAGAATTTTAGCTAGATTTATTTTGTTAAATAATATTAAGATTTAAACTTTCATTTATATTTTTTCTATTAGTGTAAATACTATAAGTAATATGTTGTAAATAGTATGATTTATTATTATTATTGAAATCTTATATTACCTATCCTTATCCACACTATCCCTTACCGAATGTTCCCATCAAAAATCCGTTACTCCCGAATAATGGAATATTCAAAACAATGAATTTCCCTCGTTTACTTGTAAGTGGCATGAAGTACTAAAATACATTGCCATACAAAGGAAAAAAAAAAAAAAAAAAAAAACAGAAGAACAATTATGAATTACAATCTTATCGCTTAAACTATATTATGAAGAAAAGTGCAAATAATAAAAGGAAGCAATAATATACACTAGAAATTATATACCTTGCGTAATACAAAACCAAAAAGTTACATAAAATATACTTAACCTTATCTACAGGTAAGCTAAATTAGTACAGAGTTCATCAGTTCTGTATTTTGTCCGTGCGACATCAAAAAACACTAGTGTCATGTATAAGATCCTCCTCCGACTTCTGATGACGAAATATAAACTTTTTAATCGAGTGTTTAAAGCCATGTGTACTTTGCAGGTTTCTTATAGGCGGTGGAATGTTATTCCAACATTTCGACGCGGAGTAACGGAAGCTACCTCTAAAGGCGTGTGAGCTGTGGCGTTGTGTCATTAACTGAACCGCACACTGTCGAGTTCCACGGGTACTAGACATCCAGGATAACTTTTTATGTAGATATGGAGGGATGTTAAATTTAATCACACCAAAAAGAAGACATGCCATATGAAGCTTTTGCCGATGTCTCATTTTTAGCAAAGAACGACTGTTAAGAAATGGTGTGACATGAGCCCTGAACGGACTATCGAAGCAAAACCGGGCACAGGCATTTTGGACGCGCTGGATGAGTTTTTGTGTCTTGGTTAGAAGACGTGGGCCAAAGACTGTGTCCATGTAATTCAGCTTTGATAATATCAGGCTTTCAGTTAACTGTATACGTAACTGTTCTTTCAAAAATGGTCTCATTTTATAAAGTACCTTCAACTTATAAAAACAATTTTTTATTGTATTAGCGACATGTTTTTCAAATCTGAGCTGGGAATCCATATGTAGACCTAGATTACGTGCTTCGTATACTCGTTCTAAAGGTTCTCCCATTAACAAGACAGCCCGGGATGAATTTAAATTCCTTAACAGATGGCCACTACCAAAAACTAAATATTTTGTTTTAGATGGGTTAAGAAACATACAATTTTTATGTGACCAATCAGCTAATCTTAAGAGATCTTCATTAAGTTTATCTATTGTGCTGTCTATATCAGAGGGTTTGCATGATATGTATATTTGTATATCGTCTGCATAAATATGGTACCTACAATTTTTTATGACGGTTTTAATGTCTGCTGAGTACAAATTAAAAAGAATTGGGCCAAGGATAGAGCCTTGAGGAATACCTCTACCTACCAGCCCCTCATCTGATATAACTGTAGATCCATCAGTATTGTTCAATTTTACTCGTTGAACACGATTGCTCAAATAGCTATCAAACCATTGCATGGCTTCCGCATCAAATCCATAATAATTTAGCTTCAATAAGAGCAAAGGAATACTGATAGAATCAAACGCCCTGGAATAATCCAATAATACCAGTAATGTGCACATACCCTTATCTTGAGCGCAAAGAATGTTAAGAATGTTATATAATATATATATATATATATATATATATATATATATATATATGTATATATTTATATGTAGATATCTTTTTACTTCTATTACATAACCACTACCAATTTTATTTTTCCACTGCTTACTCCTTATGACCGTTAAAGGGTTAAAATGGATTATTTAAGTTATTTTGATCTGTTTGATGAATTGGACCGCGAGGAACCACCAAGAAAGAAAAAACATTACAAAATTCGCTACGATCCTTTCTCATTAGAAGATAATGAATTCATGAGTAAATATAGGTTTACAAAGAAATATATGAGGGAAGTGGTGGAGTTAATTCGCAGCGACATCCAGCAGAGAACCAAGGGTGGCGGCTTTACAGCAGAACTTCAAGTTTGTACAGCTCTGAGGACATGGGCACGGCAGGAAGTTCAAGATGATGCAGCTGATATTCATGGGATGAGCCAGCAATCTGTGACCAATATATGTCGCAGAGTTGCCATCGCACTGGCAAGTCGAACCGCCGACTTCATCTATATGCCACGAACGCTGGAAGAAGAGGAGGAAGTAATGGCTGGATTCCGTAGCATTTGTGGGTTTAGGAACGTGGTAGGTGCTATTGATTGCACTCACATTAAAATAAAAAAAAGTCAGCGGAGATAATGCCCGATATTATGTAAATAAGAAAAGGTGTATATTCTATAAATGTGCAAGTTGTTTGTGACTCAAAGTTGCAGATCAGGGACATTGTAGCCCATTGGAGAGGCAGCACACATGATTCTCGAATATTTAGAGAAAGTCATATACGGTGCAGATTTGAAAATTGAGAATTCCATGGTCGATTAAATTATGATGTATGCTTAAAGCTCTTTTTTATTTAATTTCTTAATTAACATTTCATTTTATAATTCTAAATTTCTTATTCTCAGTTTCGTTTCCTTTAATCTCAGTTCATGTTCTTCATTCATGGGCTTCGCTGATATTTTTCATTTTTATTTCATGTTCAGCTTGTAGTGTATCAACAAGAATTTGGTTCCTGTGCTTTGTCAAATCATTTTGCTAAAACAAATATGTTGTATATTAATAAAACATAACAATCAAAATAGCAAACAAAACCAAAAAAGTTAGAAACCTACTTCAAATGGCAATTTTCTCTTTAAATTCGTGTATTAAGGCTTTTTCATAACTTCTATATTGATATATTAAATTAAAATTAACCTACGACTACTTATTTAAAATAAATTAAAATGAACCTGATGAAATGAATAATAAAAAATCCTAATATTAACATTATTATTGTTTTCAGTCATTGACCTGCAAAAGAAATGGAAGAGTATTAAGGACGCTTATAATAGAAATAAAGCGACAAACAATAAATGTCCCAGTGGATCTGGAGCTAAGCCTAGAAGACCCTACATGTATTCTAATTTGCTAACTTTTTTAGACCCGCTTGGCGAAATAAGACCTCCAAGTCAATGTTCAAAGAGCTCAAGTCAAAATGATGATGCAGCACAAGAGCAGGACCAACACTGTAATTTTCAAAAGCCACGTTCACCGAAGAAATCTAAAAAGACTCCAAAACATGAAGACTATCAAGATAAATTGTATGAAGCATTGACAGCAAATCTGAAACAGTCTAAAGATAATAATACAATTTTATCCGAAAATCCCGACATGCTGTTTTTAGTTTCGTTAGCCAAAGATTTTTCTGCCATCCCAGAAGAATTCAAGTTAGAGGCCAAAGCTGATGTGATAAATTTAATTCGCAAATATAAAAAAATGGGACAATCATCGAGAGCATTACATGAAAATAGTGGTGCATTCCAATATGAACATCAGTATGGATACCAGTCTGGATATCAGTCTGAATTTCAGCCTCAATATCCAAGTACTCCAGCGCCAAGAAACGAAATTGGCAGTTCACTCCTAAATATGGATAGCAATGAATCGGTTACAAATGACTCCGATATAATATCTGACATGTATGATGATAATAATTCATAATTTTCATATTTTTTTTTTAATTCTCATAATTTTTCTCTCCGTTCTTCGGAAAATATGTCCCTTGCTATTCCTTCACACCGCTCTGGTTTCATGTCGAATTCCTTTGCAATATCTGCAATTAAACTCTGGAACATGCTGCCCCTAGACATTCGCAAATCTCCCTCTAAATTTTCATTTAAACGGAAGCTTGGTAGTCATTACCTGAAATTATTGATGTAGGTGGTTTTAATTGTCGTCGTTTATTATTATTTATTTTTTTCAAGTATATATTTGCTTATATATTCATACTACTGTATTTATTCAATCTTATTTATTTGTGTGTATATTTTATTCCTATGTATGAACTATGTTTATATCTATATATATATATATATATGTGTGTGTGTATATCTTTATGTAATTTGTCTGTAAGCTCCCATTAAGTAATTTGTTTATTATTATTTTTTTTTTTTTTTATTTTCCTATGATTTCTGTTTCTCTATGGTTTTTTATTTTTATTTTTTTTTTACATTGCACCCCCACAATATGGATCCACTACCACTAGGTCGACTGGTAGAGAATGCCTTATGGCATTAAGTCCGCCTAATGTACCTAAATGTGCATTAAAGTTTAAATAAATAAATAAATAAATATTTAATAAATAAACCTTATTCTCTAATTCATAATCTAAGTGCACTTATTACTTATTTTGATTTTTTTAGAACTGTAACAGGTCAATAAATAATAAATACATACTAAATAAATAATACTGGTTGTTTTCTTACCTCAATGTGATGAGTAAACGTTCTTCTGCCGATATACATGATCTCATTACTGTATTTTGATGAGTTAAGTCCGATTTTACAATTAAAAGAAGTTCTTGGAATGACGAATATGACATTCGATAACATTTATAAAATTTCTTCCATCTTCTATGTATTACCAATTTTTTAAACGTTGTATGATAATGACCACTCAATCTTCTTTCACTCGTAAATGGGTCTATCCAAAAGATTCGTTTATTTTTGTGTTTTTTTCTTTTTAAAAGAAGTACTAAAGCCAGTGTACCCAGTGTTATATCAACGGACGCCATTGTACAACTGGAGAGAGGAGTCTCTGATCAAAACGCAAAGGCTAGGAGCGACTACAGCACGTATACACGCAGTAGAAGTGCGTATACGCGCAGTAGAAGCGCGTTTCACGGCCGCATTGTGTGCTTAAGATACAAAGTTGCGTTCAAATCTCGTATGAAGCGCGTATACGCGCGTCATCTGCGCGTCGCCTGCGCGTTTAAAATACGCCATGTGCTATGGGCCTAACACATTCTCTGGCTGTTCCTTACAACCGAATCATGTCAAACATAAATATGTGATGTTCAGTGATGAGATTGGCAAAGACTTGGGCCATTTATTCAAAATGCATTCGGGACAGTCAACCTTCATTAACTACTGCATGCCGGGGTTAACCTATGATGGCATATTAAAAAAAATAACAGCTTTTAGCTTCGACCAGGATACCACCTTAATTATATGTATTGGAAACAGAGGCAATGTAAATAAAAAACAATTAATTGAATACTTTGACTACTTACAAAAATTAAAAATTCATAATTTTATTTTATTTACATTACCATACAGTAAGAGTCTGTCAAATATAGAAAATAATATTAGATATAAGCTAAATTTGACATTAGATAACCTAATTTGTTATAATAACAAGTTTTATAAATTGGACATAAATTGTATTCTAAATAATTTTTATTTGACCAAAGATAATTACTATCTTAATAAATTTTTGAAACGACAGATAGCTGTATCGCTATCAAATTATATTGACCATATAGCCAAAAATTTGGCTATGCCGACTGCCCCTATTGGGCAATTGCATAACAATATACAGAGTTTGGAAAGTATTCCAAATATTAGCATAGTAAATGACAAATCAGTATTGAGTAGTTTTACTACCAATACTGTGAATAATAGTTTACAAATGACATCTAATAATGTGGACATTCAATTAAATCATTTAAATTAGATTTAGAGACAAAAGAGACAGCCTCTTGCTCTCATTTTCCTAAGGAAAATGTTTATAAATCTAGTATGTTGTTTCATAATATTAATAATAACATTGTAAACCTGGTGCATCAAAATATACAAGGAATATTGGGTAAAGAATTAGAAATTGAGTTATTTTTAAACATTCATGACATACAAATTTGTTGTTTTACTGAACATTGGTTGAAAAATAGCGAATTAATATTCAATTTTAGTGGGCACCAGGTAGGCAGTTCGTTCTGTAGGTCACATGCAATACGTGGTGGCTCTCTTATATTGTTAAAAAAAGACATTAAACATAAGGAACGTAGAGATATAGTGAGTCTTTCCGTTGAACGAACTGCAGAAATAGCCTGTGTGGAGCTTGAGCGCTTGATTATTGTGTCCGTATACAGACCTCCAAGTGGATCTTATGAATGTTTTGAAAAAATTTTAGATGTTGTACTGAACAATCTAACTGCTTCAAAAAAATGTGTCATTATTTGCGGAGATTTCAATATAAATTTATTGGAGGAAACTCCAACAACTGTGAGGTTTAAATCGTTACTTATGTCATTTAATCTGCATAATTTGTTCTCAGAACCTACTAGAATTACACAGAACTCAGCGACATGCATAGACAATATTTTTATCGATTTTAAACCTACACATAAAAATATTTTGACTGAATTAAGCTCCGACCATTGTGGTCAGTTAGTTTCCTTCTGTAGTCAATTACATAATGATAAAAATAAACGAGCAATTGTATTTGTTCCTTTCAATGCGAAGCGAATTAAGAAATTCAGAGAAAATATTGTCCCAAAACTTGCAAACGTGCAATACCATAACGATCCTAACATATTATACAATGACTTTTTTGCCACAATTTTAACAGAATTTAATTTAGTTTTTACCAATAAGACAATAAATGTAAGAAGTCATAAGTCGTTCAATGAATGGGCGACGGTTGGAATACATAAGAGTAGACAGAGATTGTATGACCTGTATGGAGAAAAGTCACATAATCACACAAATTCGTTTAAAAATCATGTTAAATTATATTCGAAAATATTCAAGAAAGTGTGTTTTGCAGCCAAGGCACTTCACATTAAAAATAAAATTAAAAATTCAAATAACAAAATTAAAGCGACTTGGAATGTAATTAATAGTGAAACTGGGAAACAAGCTGAACGCAACTCTGATTTTAAATTAATAATTGACAATAAACATGTTACTACTGACGAAGAAGTTGCTTTAGCATTTGAAACATTCTTTGCTAATATTCCAGTTTCTTTGACTGGAGACCTCATTTCATCGCCTACCGTCGCCGAATCATTATTGAAAAAAATGTACATCAAAGTAAAACTATATTTAATTTTAAGTTAGTTAATACTGCGGATTATATACATGCCTTTAAGTCTATTAATATTAAGAACACAACTGATTTATGGGGATACTGACTTATCTGTAAAAGTTGCATATGAAATAATGGATGTGATTGCACCTCACCTAGCGGCAATGTTTAATAATAGTATTGTAAGTGGTATATTTCCTGACTTAATGAAACATAGTAAAGTGATTCCTCTTTTTAAATCTGGTAGTACAAGTGACCCCACAAATTTTAGACCAATTTCTGTACTACCTGTCTTAAGTAAAATTTTTGAAAAACTTATTTTAATTCAACTACTTGCACACTTTAACCATCATAAACTTTTACATTGTCGACAGTTTGGATTTACTAGGGGTCGTTCAACTACCGATGCAGGTGTTGAACTTGTCAAACACATTTTTGAAGCTTGGGAAAAATCACATAATGCACTAGGGGTATTCTGTGACTTATCTAAAGCATTTGATTGCGTTCAGCATGAAACATTGGTCAGAAAGTTATATCACTAAGGCCTTCGAGATACCGCTCTCGAGCTTATGACTTCATATTTAAACAATAGAAATATGTGTGTTGATGTAAATGGGACAAGATCTCCCGGGACTTCAATGGATATGGGGGTCCCACAGGGCTCTATTTTAGGGCCATTTCTTTTCTTAGTCTATATTAATGACTTACCCTACATTATCAATGATGGCCAAGAGATGGTATTGTTTGCTGATGATACTTCTTTAGTGTTCAAAATTAAAAGACAGGAGGTAGATTTTGACTGTGTAAACAATACTCTCTCTAATATAGTACATTGGTTTAGCGCCAATAACCTTTCGTTAAATAGCAGTAAGACAAAATGTATTAAATTTACTACTCCTAACGTAAAACAGGTTGAAACCAATGTTAAGATAAATGAGGAAGTATTGGAGATCGTAGAGTCCACGGTATTTCTGGGCATTACCGTGGATGCTAAATTGCAATGGGGTCCCCATATTGCCAAATTAGCTAATAGACTTAGCTCGGCAGCATTTGCTGTGAAAAAGATTAGACTATTAACAGACGTCGAGACGGCTCGCCTTGTTTATTTTAGTTATTTTCACAGTATAATGTCCTATGGCATTTTGCTATGGGGAAATTCCGCCGACGTCAACACTATTTTTGTACTGCAAAAGAGAGCTGTCCGGGCTATCTACGGGTTGAGTCCGAGGGTATCTCTTAGAGATAAATTTAAAGAAATAAATATTCTGACTGTAGCTTCGCAATACATTTATGAAAATGTATTATATGTCCGTAAAAACATTAATGAGTTTCCTACAATAGGTAACAATCACAGTATAAATACTAGGAACAAATACAAGTTGTCCATGCATGCAACGCGGCTGAATAGGGTCAGTAATTCTTTTAGAGGTCAATGTATACGGTTCTTTAATCAAATCCCCAAAAACGTTCAAAGTCTATCGATCAATAAATTTAAGAAAGTAATGAAAGAACGTTTATATAAATGTAATTACTATAAGACCAGTGATTATCTTAATGATAATACGTCTTGGGATTATAGCGATCGCTGCCAGGCTATTTCATGATCCTGTGATTTCGTGTATTCAGTAATTAGTATCTACTATTGTTAAGGGTTGAATAATGTGAATACCCTGGCTGAAAATGAATTCCATCTTTTATTTTGCCGTATGCATATCCGGAACAGTCATGCACGCTTAAATGTCTTTGCCTTTGGCGGCGTCGTGTGGCGGGTTGCTCACTTCCCTCTAAAATGGTCGAGGAGGGCAATGGCTGTCACAAGCGTCATACTCGTGAACGGGTGCTGTTGGTGGGGACTGGTCTGTTCTGGTTTGCAGGGGCTACATCACATTTAGTAGATAGCAGTTTATTTGCATCTATGCTATGGACGTTGACATTATTTGATTTTTCACGATAATCTGTACTAGATTTAAGCTTTCATTTAAAAGAGCTCTTACCGAGTTTGTTGGGTAGCGGAGTTCTTCTCAGTAGTGACTGCACTTGGAACTCTGCTAAGTGAATAACATTGATCTTGACGAATAAGTTTTTCTTTTTCTTCATTTATTATCATTGAAGGAATTGAAAAATTTTAGATTATTATGTTTTAACCAAATAGTTTAAATTTTAATTTTTAATTTACTATTAATATATGATTTTGCTTTTACTATATGTAATGGTTATTCGCTCTAGGTAGTTTATGATTTATTGACGTTTTGAAAGTATCTGTAAAGATCTATTCGAAATAAAAATATTTTCTATTCTATTCTATTCTAAACACCCATGCGCCGATTATGATGTAGCAGTATTTTTGGACTTCTGTCATATGTTGAAATTGATTAGGAATCATTTTGAATCGAAAGAAGTGTTTTTATATAAAGAAAATGAAATAAAATGGGAATATGTTAATAAATTAGCTGAACTGCAAGAGTAAACAGGTTTGCATTTTGCGGCAAATTGATTGAGTAATGCGGTGGTGCCTACGCCCTCGAACTCCTACACTCTAACCAAACTCTACCATCAGTAACGGTTCCATTTTTTATGTTTTGTGTACCATATTATTAAATCGCATTTAAAAAACTCATTGTTTTATTGATTTTATACATCTGTATTAACCCCATAACCCTATATTATTATGTGCATGTATCTTCGATTCATCAGTTACGTTTAGTCCCATGAAATGGTATATTCGAGCATCTCTGTGATAAGTTATTGGGGCCGTACATTACCATCATATGTATTTTAGTACTCTGTGATTACCATCTAACCGGAACACGATAGTGCCGAACACAACCACTTAGCGGCAGATTGAGTAACACGATAGTGCTGAACACAACCATTTAGCGGCAGATTGATTGGGTAATGTGGTGGTACCTACACCCTCGAACTCTTACACTCGAACCGAACTCTATCACCACTGTTTATTTTTTTTTGTTTTATGTACCACTTTTAAAAAAACTCATAGTTAAATTGATTTTATACATCGGTATTAACCCTGTAACCCTTTATTATTATGTGCATACATCTTCGATTCGTCAGTTACGTTTAAAATTGTATATTCGAGCACATTAACGGTAATCGGGCATTTCTTTGCATGCATAAAATTTTGTGACAGAATTTAGTTGAATTTATATTATTATCTGTATACTACCGTAACATTGAGAGGACCGTTAGATTATATCCTTAAGTACATTCCTTTGTTAGATTAATGTATCTTACAATAAAATAATTATATCTTGAGTTGGTAATTTTGTTAGATTGTAGTCAAACAGTTTTCACAACAATATGGTGATATTGGCGATATGTCATAAATTAGGAAAAAAGAGAACTCGACTTAAGGTAATTTTCCCTATTTTAGGGAAAAAAATCACAAGTAAGCAACATATTCACCAGTTTAGTAGTGTGTGTAAAGCGAATAAAATATACGTATTTGTGTGCGTTACACGCACACAAGGCTTCTCGGGTTGGGACATTGTTTTTGCGACGTTTGTAAAGCAGCGCTCCATCTAGACGTGTATATAATCAAAGGTTGTGGTTGGATTTGTGTTTTAAAAACAATAAATAATGTATCAAAGTACATATGTCTTGTATTTTTATTTAATCAATGTTTTTATCAAATGCATATAAGTCTGTTTTACTACATGAAAGAAATAAACCTTGTGTTGCTGAAAAGAAGATTTATTGTTAGTTTTTTTTATACAGAGACTTTTATTTAGGTAATATAAAACAATATGAACTCAAACCTGAAAAGAAGAAACGACAATGAAAGTTTATTCTTTCACTTTTAAAACATAAAATAATATAATATTAAAATTTTCATTGATTATCCAATTGTCAATCAACTCGTATTTAAATCTGTCATCTGACATTCTGAATTCGTTTCTTCTTTAAAATCAGACAATTAAAAAGTTAAAAACTATAACCAAACTTCATGGTAAGTAAACACACAGAGTGCGAAGAAAGAAATAGTATTTCTTTACATCTCCCCCCATGGGGAAGAAAATTCACCCGTGAATTTTCACTCCAGTTCTCCATTTGATACTTGTACATTCTCATCCTCTGTTATCTGTACTGGAATTAGTTTTGTGATATGAAAAAGATTTGACTCTGTTTTTCTATGTCCTGTATCTATCTCGTAAATTGTATTAGATTTCTTTTTAATTATTTTATATGGTCCAATTCTCAATTCATCTAGCTTTTTCCTATTTAGTTTATTCCCATTTTCTATATATACTAGATCTCCCACACTGAATTCTCTTTGTTTTCTATTCCTATCATACCTCATTTTGTTATAGTAATGTGATTTCAAGGTATTATTAAGCGCTGTTTTCTTATCTCCGATCCAGTCACTATTTATACCTCCTTGTTGTAGTTCTTTTGGTAAAACCTTAACATCTGTTCCGTATAGCAAATAACATGGTGCATAGCCAGTTACTGAGTGGTTAGTCTGATTGTATTTTTCTACACATTCATGTGCTATTGTAGTCCACGCTCTGTTTTCTCCATCTTCATTGATTTTGCATCTAATTTTGTTAACTATCGTTTGATTCAACCTTTCATTTAGGCCATTAGAAAACGGTGCATTCACTGCTGTAAAAATTATTGTTATTTGTTTGTCAGTAAGGAACTTCTTGAATTCTTTAGAGTTTATTCCTGGATACTGGTCGGTAAGGAGCATCCCAATCTCTTCGGTTTCAGCGACCTTATTTATTAGCTTTATAAAGTCATGTGCACCCTGGGTTTTTGATGTTATAATAAATGCATATCTAGTGAAGTGGTCCACTAAAAGATGTATGTATTTCTTGGTTGATCTAGAACCACCAAAACCTCCAATTGTGTCTATTGATACTATTTCAAAGGGTCTTGTCGCTGGGCCTAAATATGACATTAATCCGTATTTGTGTTGTCCTCTTGTTTTGTTTTTTATGCAAATTTCACAATTCCTACAAACATTTTTAATATTTTTCGTTAAATTTTTTGTTGCGTACAGTGAACTAATAGTCGTTAGCATTTGTCCCACTCCAATGTGACATAGATCTTCATGTATTCGCTTTATAAATTTAATACTGAATTCTTCTGTTATTATTATTTTCTCTTTGTTCCTAATTCTTTTGAAGTATAAATTGTGTTTTTTGATTATTTTATTATTGTTTCTCTGTATTTCTTTATTTTGATTCTGATCTATTACAATATCTTCTAATGTAATTAAGTTCACAACTTTCAGTTGTTCTTCTAGATTATCCTCTGGTTCTAATACAGGATTCCGACTTAAACAGTCCGCTTCTAAATTATCTTTTCCAGGGGAATATTTGATTTTAAAATCATATTGTGAAAGGTAATAAGTCAAATCACCTAGTTCTTCGTCTGTTCTAGCTTTTAAGTTCATGTTTTCTGGTGGTGGTTTATGGTCTGTGTAGACTGTAAACGATTTACCTATCAGCCAGTACTGCCAATATCTTAGTGCTTCTTTAATAGCTAAGCATTCTAAATATATTGCCTTTTTCTTCTTTTGCGCTCCATTCAGTTTTTTTGAAAAATAGGCTACTGGTTTTTCTTTACCATCTAGTTGTACTTGTTTTAAAATTGCTCCAACACCCAGCAGAGAACCATCAGTATAAATATTTATTGGTAGATTTTGATCATAAATTTCTAGTATTGGCTGTGAACACAAAAGACTCTTTATTTTTTCAAACGCATTTTGACATTCTTCAGACCAAACAAACTTTTGATTTTTTCTTAGCAAATTATGTAATGGGTCAAGAATTATTGCGCTCCTTGGTATATATTTATGGTAAAAGTTTACTTTTCCCAAAAATTGGCGAATATTCTTCTGTGTTTTTGGTACTGGAAATTCTTTTATCGAAATGAGATTGTCCTTCAGTGGTTGGATAGAATTATATTGAATGATATGTCCCAGGTATTTTACCGAATCTGATGCAAATGTACATTTTATAAATTTTAGTCGAAATCCTTCCGTTTGAATTGCTTCTAGTAACTGTTTCAAGTGACTTATGTGTTCATCAAATGAGTTTGAAAATATCAGGATGTCATCTATATAATTGACAGCAAAATCGGTTAGTTTATATTTTCTAAGTATGTTACACAATATTCTTTGAAATATTGCTGGAGCAGTCTTCAAACCAAATGGTAGGCAAGTCCATTGAAAGTGTCCCTCTTGAGTTACAAACCCTGTCTTCTTCCTGTCCTCTACTCGTAGAGGTATAGACCAAAAAGCTGAATTAACGTCTAAGCTTGTAAAAAATTTGCAATTTCTTGTTTTTGTCATTAAATCGTCAATTAATGGGAAGGGTTGAGCCTGAGGAACTACAATTTTATTTAAATCCCTGAAGTCTATACAGAGCCTTGATTTTTTATTTTCTTCCTTTTTAAATGTCAAAGTTACTGGTGCTGCGAATGGACTATAAGATTCTTCTATAAGCGCATTATCCAATAATTCGGCTATTTGTGCTGCTATCTCTTTTTTGTCTTCTATAGTGCACCTGTATGGCCTCTTGCTGCAGTATTTATCCATTAAAATCTATTCTTGCTTCATATCCTTTAACCATTCCCACGTCATACTTGTTTTTGGCAAAAACTGATTGATATTGTTGTATTAGCTTATTTATTTCTTCCCTTTTATCATCATCTAAATGACCAACCTTTATTTCAAATTCCTCTTCTTTGATATGTTCATTAAAATTAATTTTGTTTTCATATTTATTACCTTCATTTTCACCTTCGTCTATCTTTTTCTCCATTTTTTTACTATTCTTTTCATGTAAGTATTGTTTCTGAGTTATTTTTAACTCCTCATTTTGTACTAGCTTGTATTTCTTTATCATATCTAATCCTATTAAGAAATCATATCTGAATTTGTGTTCGTCAATGATGTACACATCCACATTTTCTTCTATTTCAAAAATTTTTATTTTTAAACTGTTTTTTGGACACCATTAATTGTTACTATATTTTCTTCATTCGAGTTATGTCCTTTTGTATTTAGTTTTAGTAATTTGGAATTAATTAGAGATACATTTGAACTTGAATCGTATACTCCATAAATTTCTAATTTATTATTTAACAGTAGTTTGATCTTAATTAATGGTGTCACTATTAGTTTTTTTGTTCTGTTTCATTTAACTCTGCTTCAATCACTGAATTATTTACATGTTTAATATATCTTTTATTTAATTTATCATCTTCTCTAACTCTAAACCAGCATGCAGCTTCGGAATGATAGCGAACCCCTTTATTTAATCTTACGCATATTTTGCATGGATAACGTCCTTCATTTGTAATATTTATCCTTTGATTTTCATACTTTCTGTACGTTCCATTTCTATTTTTATTTACCAAATGTTCATACTTTCTCACCTCATTGAATAAACATACTATGTCGTTCATTGCTTCTCTATTTATCTTCTTTAATACAAAACCTGGCAAACCTACCGCTATCAGATCCACCAGTGTACCTGTATCAATTGAATTTCTCATGTCCAATAAAAGTTTTTCCTTTTTAATGGCATAGTCCACTAATGAACCATCCTTATATTTAAATAACAATGCATAGGTCACTTGGTTCCAGTTTTGGTTTGCAAATGACTCACACAACTTTTCTTTCCAAACTATCCACTCTGAGTTGAGTGTTAATTTTATAATCATTGAGCTGTACCAATCAACACAACTTTTATCCATAAATAGTCGGAGAATCTCAATTTTTTTGTTCATCTTTCATAATACCGAAGCGAGAACATTCTCTCTCAAAAATGTCAATCCATTGCCTTGCATTCGAGTTTTTGCTCGTAAATTTCTCAATCACAAACTTCTCTGCGACATATTTCAGATTCTGTTTTTTTAAATCATGTGTATTTTCTATTAACTTTGTAAACATTTCTTCCAATGAATTCGAATCTCTAATTTGTTCTTCAGATGCTCGGTTATGTTCAATTTCCTCCAGATATTGTTCCCAAATTGTAAGTTACCATCAGCATCTATGTAAATTTCTCGTAATTTATCTGTCATAGTTATCCAAACTCTTCGTGTCTGATGTCTTTTCTTTAAACTATTTTTTACTTTGTTGTACACGGCTGTCTCAATTAATTCTTCGTGAAATTCAACAGACTGTAATTCCTCTGGTATAGCAAATTTTTTTTCATCTTTAGTTGTGATTGAGGTTACACAACAAATATTAGATTTTCCATCATTCGCCGGTAAAATCGTGAATTCAAAACGTAACTGCTCCATTTGCATCTTTTTATAAACAAAATTGTCGTTTTATAAGTCTGTTTTACTACATGAAAGAAATAAACCTTGTGTTGCTGAAAAGAAGATTTATTGTTAGTTTTTTTTATACAGAGACTTTTATTTAGGTAATATAAAACAATATGAACTCAAACCTGAAAAGAAGAAACGACAATGAAAGTTTATTCTTTCACTTTTAAAACATAAAATAATATAATATTAAAATTTTCATTGATTATCCAATTGTCAATCAACTCGTATTTAAATCTGTCATCTGACATTCTGAATTCGTTTCTTCTTTAAAATCAGACAATTAAAAAGTTAAAAACTATAACCAAACTTCATGGTAAGTAAACACACAGAGTGCGAAGAAAGAAATAGTATTTCTTTACATGCATAATACAATTTTAAGATATCATATTGTTTTGAACTATGGGTGAAGGTAGCCTATTCAATAACTGCAACATAGTCTTAGATATCTTAAAAAAACTTGCATTTGATAAAAACTAAAAATTCCTCGATTTTAATATCTACAAATCCAGTAGTACTTTCAATATTTATGTCTATATAGCTACCTATACATAAACAATAGTTCACAGGATGTGCTAATAGATGGCGTTACTGTGTCACAATGTTTGACATTGTATGACAAAAAAATCCTCAAGAGTGCTCTCTTTTCCCAGTATATTATTATACTCTTTGATTTCTTTTCAACATAAAAAATAATTACACTTACCTTTTCCAATGAATCCCAATTAGCGGAACGTTTTCTTTTTGTGATAATATTGATCATATTATTATTTTCTTTATTCATCTTTAGAAGTTATTTCAGAAATAGATAAACTTTTCGCGCGAATTAAGTTTAGAAATGTCAAGAAAGATGACTTTGACATTTATCGATACATTCAAAAACATATTCAGTTCTCACTACATAAGAGATAGCTGCTATAAAAATAATATTTCTGCATCGAATTTATTGCTAATATAATGTTTTTCCGGGTAAAAAATTATGTATTTTTTTAAGTTAATTCTAATTTTATGCTAAGAAAAAATGTATTTTTAAGTCTTGGGTCTCAGGAGGCTTTTGTGGGTTACCACTTAAAAAATCATAAATTAGACGTTTTCAGATTTCTACTCCTGGTAACAATACACTCTCCGATTTCAAAATAACGTCTTTTTTGTGGTCGAACGTTGCTGCCATACAGTTATTACTTTTTAAGCTTGTTCCTTGTGATCGAAGGTAAGTTCACGTGTTTTCATTTTATACTTTATTTTATATTTATTTCTGTCGTATTTGAGATGTTATATAGGCACAGACCAATCAGCCTTTATATAGGGCTTATCTGATACAAAAAAAATGAGTACTAGTGGCATATGATAAAACACGTCGTGCTGGCATCTGGATCCAATATTTTGCAAATTCTAAATTTTCATCACTGGTGCTGATAAATGGTAAAATGTTGTATTAATACTTATTCCATATTTTTTATTGTAAACCATTTTTATTTAAAGCATAGACTTAAATTTTCTTGGCAAGTGTATTTTATACCTTCGAAATCCAAATCCTAGCATGGTGCTGAAACTGCATTTGTTCAAAAGCCGATTTACCGAAAGTGATTTACCTGACCGGAGTGATAAGGTGAAAAGAATAATAAAAAAACCTGAAAGGTATGGTTTATCAAACTTGTGTATTCTGATGGACTGTGTGATGATGCTAATGGCTTGTCTCTAGAAGAAACCTTGCAGGGACATGAAAAGGAACAATAGTTATTGGCAGTGAAAGAGGAGCTTTAATGTTTTGAGGACAATGATGCATGGGAGCTCGTGGACATGCCACAGGATGGTAAGACTGTAGTGAAATGTAAATGGGTGTAGAAAAAACTGGACAGTATTCGTTACAGGGCTCGTTAAGTTGCCAAGGGCTACATGCAGAAAGAAAATGTAAACTGTTCAGATACTTTTTCGCCTGCGGTTAGGCATTCAACGTTAAGGTTATTGTTTGCATTATCTGTAAAGATTGGATTAGATATTATACATCTTGATGTTACTACAGCATTCTTGAATGGGGCCATCGAGGAAATAATTTATATGCAAAACACCAATGTTATAAAGTTCTGAAAGTAATATTAATAATAAAGTACTTAGATTAAAAAAAAAAACAATTTATGGTCTTAAACAGTCTTGGAGGGCCTAGTACCAAAAAGTTGACAAATGTCTTGTTAGTTATGAACGTTCCAAGTTAGAACCATGTTTATACATTAAAAATAAGATGAATAAATGAATAATAGAATGATAAAAAGACAATTGGACGTAGTTTTGCAAAGGGGAACCAACCCACATTTTTTCTGAAATTGAGTTTTGTTTTGGTATCCGTCTGCATGATGGACATCAAATCATGTGTTTAACCTCCTAAATATAGATCCAAGCTGGTAAACCAAGTCACAACAAAGAAACATAATCGTAGGTAAAGTACTAACCCTAGATAGACTGACTAATAAAAAGCTAAATAGACCCTTAACATTTTTATTTATTTAAACGGAACCATGACGTTTGGTTCTAATTTTCATGTATACTAAAATAACCAAGACGCTAAGATTTTATTATTTAAGGCAACTATATTTTTAAGTTTGTCGGATGTATGAAGCTTAGACCTGTTTTGCAATCAAAGTCTAACCTGTTTTCAAAGTACCAGAAGAGTGACCGAACTTATTTTATTATTGAGACTGGTTAAAAATAAAAATAAGTTAAAAACATGTATAAGAAGCTTAGTGCTCGATCCAGGGCACTAGTAAGTGCTTGTATAGAAAATGGTGCGAATGATGAAGAAACTAGCGACAGCGCTAACGGTAAGTAGATGTTGTCACAACTCTAACCTTAAAATTCAGTTTGTTATTGTATTTTTCTGTAGATATGATTCTAATGACAAAAGATTTTAATATCAGTTTCGAGCTATAACTTGATGTATTATAGTGCAACTTTTTATAAACACAACTATGTAAGTATTTTGCTTGCGTGAGCGTAATTTTGTTCGTATATTTCGTAAAGCTACATGGAAATAAGCATAGCAATTTTCCACAACAGCTGCTGAAACTTGGGTGCGATACGGGTCTTCGAAAAGTATAACACCGAATATCACGTCCCCGTAAGTCACGTGACAACGTGACAACGAATGCACCACGAAAACTTAAAGGAGAAATTTTACAATTTGGCCAAATAGTCTATAATTTAGATAGTCTGATAGATGCTATAATTATAACCTGACATCGAAAACTGTCATAAAAATTATTTTCGTTGGCTGTTTTGTAGAGCAATAGTTTCTCCCAAGAATGAAAAAGTCGACGAAAGAAACAATTTAACTATGCAGAAAGTACCGGGTGAAGTTAAGTGCTATAAATCCATAAACACCGTCACTAACATCGAGGACGCAGTGCACCACCCCCAGGAATTTTTAAATTCTCTGAACCCCGCTGGGCTACCACCTCATGAACTGTCGTTAAAAGTTGGCACGCCGATAATGCTTCTAAGAAATTATAGCGCAAAATATTTAAACAATAAACTTGTACTTTCGTAAAAAAATACAAGGTAACGGTTTGGCCGAACGTTTCAATCGGACTGTGGTTGAAAAGGCAAGATGTCTCTTATCTGATGCAGAATTGGATGGAAGTTTTTGGCCCGAAGCTGTACCAATACCGCTGTATACCGAATATATAAACCGAATGCTGAATGGAAAAATACCATGAGGTGTGGACAGTGAGGGATAAAACAGACATGAGCCATTTCAGAGTTTTAAGAAGTACGATGATGACGCACACATACCCAAAGAGAAGAGGCTAAAATGGGATAGGTAGGCTGAAAAGGGTATTTTAGTTGGCTATCCACAAGATGTAAAAGGGAATCGAATTTAAATTCAAAGGACAAAAGAAAGCACTCGTTGGCACTATGGTAATTGCTGTCAATCCAGACGCAGACAATAGTAGACAGTAATTTCCGGCACAGAGGCAAAACACCTTAGGCCTCAGGAGTGGCAACGCATCTGCATTTTGACCTCTAGTCATTGTGTGGGTGTCTATAGGCTGCAGTCTTCACTTACTGCAAATGCATGCTTGTTACACTTTTAAGACAACATTACGCGCGTGGTCACTTTAAAAACCAAAAACGGAATGTCAAAAAGACCTGTACTCTGTGGCCATCCCCGAGACCTTGGTTGTTATATCTGTGTGATAAGTTATTAAAGGGCCAAACAATCTGTGATACGGTCTGTGACATGTTCTTCCGTTACAGGTACGATTACTGATTTTCATCTTTTTTGTGACGGTTGCCCCGGACAGAGCAAGAATAATAAGGTAATTCGATTTTTAAAATCATTGTCTGTACTAAAAATATGGCGATATACATTTTCCATTACGAGATCACTCTTTTAATTATTGCGACAGAAATTTTTCGATTGTCAAAAGGAAACATAGACGCGAAGACCGTGGGTTTACCTACTAACAATATATTGGTCTTGTAGTACAATCGAGCAACACGGAGAAATTTAATGTTGAAAAAGTCACAACAGAAGACAACAAAGATTTCAAGAAATGGGCTCAATTAAATTTTAAAGCTAAACCTTTATCAGTAAGAAGTTACGGAAAAGATGTACCTAAAAATCAAAAACTTTTCAAGTATCTACTTGTTCGAAACTCCACATAATTTGAAAGTCTGATGACAGATGTAAAAAAGTAATGGTCTCCTATAGCAACCATATAACCGTGCATATTGCTCGTGTTCATAACCAATGTACCTATGGAAATACCCTCGTCCGGCCAAGTGTGTGTTTAAAAGGACATTATACGATATGGGTTACAGCCCGACTCTTCTTTCAAAAACATCGCAGTTCTGCCGGAAGTCAAGAATAAATGACATATTCAAATTTCGTGCTCGATATTTTTGTATTGGCGCGACCGCCATTTCTTTTTATGATTTTCTATTGGTTATCTAATGGCCTATAACAACGAGGTGTCAAAGTGATTCCCAACCAATCGAGTCATGAACAGTTTGTCACAACGTGTCCACCATGAGTGTGCCTCGGAGGAGAGGTGAGTTTTAATCCGTATTTCACAAAAGTATCTTTTAGTTTTTGATCTAAATTTTGCTAACAAACGTTTGTTATTTAAATTCCTTGAATGTTGTTTGCATTATTTTCGTGATGTAGTCGTTCGTCTTAGTGTTATGAAAAACCAAACTTTTTTGTCATTTGTAAAGGACAATGTGCAGAATCTAAGTGAATTATTTGTATTTTGTTACAGTGATTACCGATAGAGATAAAAGTGAAATACTTGCGTATTCCGACTGCGAAGATTTTCTTCCATCAGATGAAGATGTTGGTGACTCTGCGTATGTGCCACCAAGTCGGCAATTAGGCGTGAGCGACTCCGAAGAATCAGATAGTGAGGAAGAGAACGATGACTCTTTTTCATCACCTTTGATTGCAAGTCGTCGCGGTGCACGTGGCGCCGCTCGAAGCAGAGGCCGTGGTCAGAGTAGAGGTCGTAGTAGGAATCGCGGATCAGGGAGAAGTAGGGGACAGGCTCGAGGACGTGGACAAACTCGTGGCCGTAGCCGAAGTCATCGTGGGAGAGGGCAGGGCAGACGTGAAGCTCAAGTACGAGATTATCATAGCGCAAGTGATGACAACCAAGATGATCATGATTTTTTGTCTCCTTGGTCTGAAAAAGAATTTCCACCTAACGTACCGATAATGATGCAACCTGCTTATCTTCAAACCAATACAGAAGAATTTGAAAAATCAGATTATTTTCACACATACTTTGACGAGGATATTATTACACAAATAGCAGAGAGCACTAATCGAACTGCGATAAAGATTGAAGGTAAAAGTCTGCACCTGACACCAGACACCAGAGAGACTGATATAAGTTACATAATGTTTAGATGTTCTTTATTATAGAAGATTGTTTTGTTTTTTAAGATTTTTGAGTACCACTTTGGTACAAAGATCTCAACACAGAAATAAGTTTTGATTGGAATAACTAAGATGAGTGAGACTGATAGAGTTAATTAGCTCTGTAAATTTTACTTACATTATAGACAACTTGGCTTATTGCAAATTTATTTCATTATCTTTGAGCTGATTTTAGCTAAAAATGACTTATTAAAATGTTAATTATGTGATTTTATTAATAAAAAAGAATCTGTTATTGCTTATTCATTTATGCCCAATGGCCTTTTTAATACACAAATAGAAAATAGTTGATTAATATATTTCGGCCCGATGTAATTATAATTTTTTTTTCTAGGAATTTGGAATTTCACCAAGTGTTTAAGGACTCGTTCATTAAGCACCCAAAAAAATATCAAAGGTGTAAAAATATCAAACCTAACCTAACCTAACGTTTTTTACAAAAAAATCAACCTCATTTGCCTTGGGCCGTAAGGGATAAAAATATATTGTTCTTTGAGCAGGCCACCAGGCCGTAACTTCAAACAGACTTATAACGCTTGGGCCGGACGAGGATACAGTTTTTATTATGTTTATGGAGTTTAAATTAATAGAACCAGAATAATCCATAACACTACTTGTGTGGCAACAAGGTCTCTAAGGATAAGATTCACAGACCGCACTACGACTTTACTTTCGAGCAAAGTACGCTTCGAACTGTCAAAACCCATACATTTCTGATAGTTCTAAGCATACTTTGCTCAAAGTAAAGTCGTAGTGCGGTCTGTGAATCTCGCACAGTGTCTATGACGCGGAGTTGAGAGAATAAAAAGAAGCAACATTCTCTCTGGTAGGCGAATGCGAATCGCGTCGGTAACTAGAATTATAATTTTTGTATATAATTGTCCGTAAACCTATAAGTGTGCCGCCCTACAGAGAAGCGAGACATCATGAAAAAGCAAATAGATCAGATGTTAGCTGAAAGTGTTATAGAAGAAGCAGAGTCCGCATGGACTTCATCGGTAGTGATGGTGCCGAAAAAGAATGGAGAAATGCGTTTCTGCGTAGACTATAGGAGCCTCAACAGAGTAACTCGTACGGACAAGTCGTTTTTGTCATTGACAGACAAAAGGTCTGTGTCACTATAGTGCCTTTCGGTGTCTACACATGAAGCCACCGAAGTGGGGGTTGAAGAGCTAGTTTTATTCGTTGTGGATTAAACAGAGTTTGCTCCCCGTGTTTCATCCACAGGCAAATCCCGCAGAGTGAAAAAACCGGGATTTGAAGCTAACTAGCGATGCTCGTTGGTCCTGAGCATCGGAATTGATCCAAGGTGCTCCCTATTGTAAGGTTAGAAAAAATATAAATACAATAGTTGTTTCCAAATGACCTCATTTGGAGCAGACATTATTGAAGAACGACGATTTAATCCGACATCCTAGGTATTTATATTTATTTAAACCTTCATGATTATCACTCATATTGATTGATAATGACTGTTTTTTTTATTTTGTAAATACAAGGACAGATTCACCATCGAATTGGATCATTACAACCTCTCCATGATGGACAGCATATTTTTTTAACAAATATATTTCATGCCCTGATACCAGATCTCTTTATTACTTTTACGTGTAATCCAAAATGTATAGAAATTGTTCAATTGCTGCTTCCCGGACAAACACCAAGTGATCGACACGACATCACAGCACGTGTATTCAGGCAAAAAATGCGGTCCCTAATTAACTTTATTGTTAAGCAACGCGTCTTTGGAGCAACTCGATGCTGGATGTATTCACTCGAATGGCAAAAAGTAGGCCTGCCTCACGCACACATTCTTATTTGGTAAGTGTAAAAAATGCAACCAGACCAAATAGATGATATCATATGAGCCGAGATTCCCGATCACGAAGCCGATCCAGACCTACATGATGTTGTAATCACAAATATGATTCATGGTCCATGTGGCGCCATCAATCCCCAATCACCTTGCATGATCGTCGGCAAGTGTTCCAAACGATATCCACGGAAATTAACAGCGGAGACCGTCACTGGCAACGATGGTTATTCACTTTATTTTATCGGTGTCGATCACCGAATATATGATGATAACGGTCGATCTATTACAACAAAAGTTAAAAGAATGGATTTCGTGGTCGACAACAGTTGAATTGTTCCATATTCTCCACTCATTTCCAAAACGTTTAAGACACATTGTAAGATTGAGTATTGCAATTCAGTAAAGTCAATAAAATATGTCACGAAAGGCAGCGATATGGCGGTTTTTGGCGTCCAAGCCTCCAATACGAACTATGAAATTGGTCGGTATGTGAACTGCAATGAAGCGATTTGGCGTATATCCTCATACACGAACGTCATCCAACTGTTGTGCATTTGGCGGCGCATTATTAATTATTGTGTTTGCAATTATTACAAAGTAATAATGTATTTAACCCCAATTTCTTTTAAGCCAGTTACATAATTTGCAATGCTTTCACACCCATGTTGTCGGAGACAGAACTTGTGTTGTTGGGCGACCCCGGCGTTCACCGGGCTCTGGGGCAATATGGTTCTCCAATAATTGGACAGTTTATATGATTTTTATACTGGGAGATCTGGTGCTGTAATATTTTTGAGGACTTGATAGTATTTAGGCCCAATACAGTTTAGAAATATTTGTACCTTAATTGTAGCGCTGGTGACCCCTTTCAAGGTGATAGATAGAGATAGTGATAGTTTTCAAGTCTTTGTAAATAGGATGAAAATGATTCGTTATTTTCGTCGTACGGTTGTAAGGTTATCCCGCTATCCGTTTTATCGTTATTTTGTAACGCTTGTTGTAATTGTGCTTGCTGTAATTGCATACCTCTCATTGTTTCCATAATTTGAGACAAAACTTGCCTTAATTTATGTTCCATTGAAGCGTATCTCGTGAGTACGTAAATAAGGGAAAAAGGTATGTGTGAAGCAGGTTATCAACACAGGAATAGGTAACCTAGGGAAAAAGGAAATACAAAGGTGTATATAAAATTTTCACCACACGAGAGGTTATGTATGATGAATTCCACTCCACTTTTACAATCCTCGTCGCCAATCTGTTGTGTATGTACCTGTATGCGTTGTATGTATGTAAATAATTACCGATCACTTGGTAGATATACTTTATTGAGTTCACAAATTACAAGTGATACACGATGTAGCAGAGACAGAAAAGGCATTATGCAATATCTATTTGATAATAGAATAATACCAAATAATTCCAGTAGAGGCGCTGGCGAACTGCGTTCCGAAACACGCAATAGACCTAACAGCTCTAAAGTCGTAGGGCCCTTTACAATACATGTACAACGTGTTGAAATCTCACTCAATAGTAATAACAATCTGTAATGTTAGGTATTAAGGATCGGTCGGTGCCTACGTGCACCGTGGCGACGTTAGCTTAAGACTGTTTGTGAGTAGTCAATAAAGGATTTTCATAGTGACAACACGCGTTCTCTCTGTGCTTCCCTACCTATAAACATTACAGTGGCGACGAGGCGGGATATTTTATTTTTATTTTTGTGGTTGTTTCGCGCTTCTGATATTTAATAACGAGTAAGCAATCATTATGTCGATCGGAAAAGTGAGCGAGTTACACGCGCGGGGCGGCACGTGGTCATCATATATCGAACGACTAGAGATGTATTTCCTCGTAAATGAAGTTAAATCAGAACTTTGGCTGCCGACATTGATCGCAGTGGTTGGAGATGAGACTTACGAATTGCTGGCAAACCTGGCAAGTCCACGAAAACCGGCGAAATTAACGTACGCGGAGGCGGTAGATATATTGGGTAAGCACTTGCAACCGGTGCCATCGATTCTCACAGAGAGATATCGCTTCAGGAAATGCAGACAGTCCGCGGATGAGAATATAGCGGGCTATGTGGCGGAATTGAAACGTTTGGCCCGTCATTGTAAATTTGATGACAAATTAAATGACAATCTACGGGATCAATTTGTTTGCGGACTGCGCAGTGACGTCAACCGGCAGCGACTTTTTGCAGAGAACGATGATTTAACGTTTGTGCTTGCGGTTAACATTGCAACGTCATTGGAGGCGGCGGAGCGGGACGCGGCCGCGGTAGATTTGCAAGCGGGTGAAGTGCGGGAATCTGGAGCGGGTGGTGAAACTGCAGTTCACGCAGTACGCGGAAGTATAGGGGATCGCAACACCATGCAATATGCGAGGCCGGGTGCCGGGGATCTTCGCGGAAGGGGACGAGGGAGTCCTATGCGAGGCGGATGGAAAGGCTCGGGAACGGCCGGTGGCGTTGGCGGGAATCGAAGCGGCCATCGTCTTAACTGTGGCGGTTGTGGAGGGACGGATCATGTTTACACTGCTTGTCGATTCCAGGACTATACATGCAGCTTATGTAGACGGGTCGGACATCTGCGGCGCGCATGCCCGGGACGCGGCGCGATGCGCGGGAATTTTAAACAGTCGTCGCGTCTTCATCACAATGCGGTCACCGAAGAGGAGGAGGGAGCAGACGTAATAGAAGACTTGAACAATATATGTTTAAACGATTACCGGGCGGTGAGTGTACCTATTGTTATAGACGATAATGTTATAGCAATGGAAGTAGATACGGGGTCGGCGGTGTCGTGTATAAATAGTGCTATGTACTATAAATATTTCAAGCACAATGTTTTATTGAATAGTGATTTGGTATTAAAGTTTTATAATGGTATGAAAATAAGACCACTGGGTGTAATAAAACCATTAGTTAATTACAAGGGATATAGAAAACAGTTAGAACTTTTTGTTATCGGAGGAGGTAGCACGGCATTATTGGGCAGGCAGTGGTTAACGGAGTTAAAAATACAGATCCCTATTCTAGGTAATTGTCATAACATTCAGTACGATAAAAAACATATGTGTAAAGGTATCGATGATTTGATTAACAGGTATAAAGAATTGTTCGGTGGCGGACTGGGGCGATACACAGGCGGGGCGGCGAGCCTGCGGGTGCGGGAGGGGGCGGTGCCGGTGTTCCACCGCGCGCGGCCGCTGCCGTACGCGCTGCGCGAGCGCGTCGACGCCGAGCTGGACCGCATGCTACGCGACGGCGTCATCGAGCCCGTCGACTACTCCGACTGGGCGTCGCCGTTGGTACCGGTAACCAAGGCCGATGGCTCCTTGAGAATTTGTGCTGATTTTAAAGCTACCGTTAATCCCGTTTTACAAATTGATCGATATCCGTTACCTAAGATAGAGGATTTGATGGTCAATCTGAGCTCGGCGACCTATTATTCAAAAATTGACCTTTCACAGGCTTATAATCAAGTCGAACTCGACGACACCAAGAAATATACCGTTATTAACACTCACAAGGGTTTATATAGGTACAATAGACTCGTTTATGGTTTGTCGTCTAGTCCGGGAATTTTTCAACGTATAATGTGCAATTTGTTGGCGGATATACCTAACGTTGAAATATTCTTAGACGACATAATTATAGGGGGCAAAAGCGAACGAGAACATATGACAGCTTTGGAAGCAGTCTTCGAGAGACTGCATAAAAATGGTTTGAAGTTAAAATCTAGTAAATGTGTGTTTTTAGTAAAGGAGATACGATATTTAGGATATATATTGTGCAAGGAGGGATTAAAAACAGATCCAGCAAAGATAGAAGCCATCTCTAAAATACCGAGGCCTTCTAATGTATCAGAATTACGATCATTTCTGGGGCTAATTAATTTTTATGGAAAATTTATTAGGATGATGAGCGATAAGTTAGTACCACTGTATGAGTTACTTAAAAAAGAAAAACATTGGTTTTGGTCAAAAGAATGTGAAAAAGCCTTTAACAACATTAAAGAAATTCTTTCAAGTACGGAAGTATTAGCTCATTATAATCCTAACGAGCCACTCTTCCTTACATGTGATGCGAGCGGGCGCGGGATAGGCGGGGTGCTCTCGCAACTCAGCGCTGACGGCCGGTATGAGCGACCGATCGCGTATGCGTCGCGAACATTAAACGACGCCGAGAGAAATTACTCACAGATTCATCGCGAAGCGTTAGCGATTATATTTTGCGTTAATAAATTTCATCAGTATTTATATATATGGCCGTCATTTCAGTTTACGAACAGATCACAAACCGTTGGTATCTATTTTCGGACCGAATACAGGAATACCGACTATGATAGCGAGTCGTATGCAACGGTGGGCAATAATATTATCGGCATATACATTTACTATTGAGTACGTTCGTACCGACGAAAACGGAGCGGATGGCCTATCGCGGTTGCCGATCGGGTTGGCAACAGAAACCGGTTCTGCGCGCGGGCCGACGGTTCCCGAGCAAACTTATTTACACTTTGTTCAAGAAGCGTTATTGTTAGATTATAATATAATTAAAAAGGAAACGTCGCAAGATCCGTTGTTATCGAAAGTATTGAGTTAAAAAACATTCGCGACGGTTGGCCTGTGGCCTGCGATATTGCAAGTCTACAGCCTTATTTTAATAGGAAAGGGGAGTTATACGAATAATTGGGTTGTGTAATGTGGGGATATAGACTAGTGGTACCTGAGAAATGTAAAGAAAATATTCTGAAGTTGATTCATGAACCGCACATGGGCATCGTTAAATCAAAGATGTTGGCGCGAAGTTATGTGTGGTGGGCCGGGATGGCCGAGGCCGTGGAGCGCATGTGCCGGGAGTGCGCGACGTGCGCGGCGCACGCCGACGCGCCCCCCCGGCACGCGCCGCGTATGTGGCCCTGGCCGCAGCGCCCCTGGACCAGGCTTCATTTGGATTTTATGGGCCCTATAGCGGGAAGAACTTATTTGGTTGTAGTCGATGCTATGTCGAAATGGATAGAAGTATTTAGGGTTGCTAGTATAACTTCGGGGAGCCTGATCGACAGACTGATCGAGTTATTCAGTAGATGGGGTATTCCAAAACAAATAGTTAGCGATAACGGTACACAGTTTGCTTCAAAAGAATTTCGTGATTTTGTAAAAAATAATGGCATAGAACACATTTTCACAGCACCGTACCATCCGGCTTCGAATGGTTTAGCGGAAAATGCAGTTCGCACATTAAAGCGAGTTATAAAAAAGGCTATTCAGGGCCGGGAGAATGTAGATAGGGCACTATGGACATTTTTAATTTACTATAGGAACGTTGAACACTCCACTACGGGAGAGTCCAGCCATTCTCCTACTAGGACGACGTATTCGAAAACGTCTAGACTTAATTAAACCGAATATAGAAAACAAGGTATTGAAAGAACAACAACGCCAGGAGCGTGACGCTGCAGGCGTTTCGAGGACGGTGGAAAGGGGAGACGAGGTATGGTACAGGCAGTATGTTAAAGGGGAGAAGTGGGTACCGGGTCAGGTGGGACTCGACCCGACTCGTTGGGGTCTAGGAACTATAAAATTATAAATAAGGACGGTGAAAGGGTACATAGGCATATCGATCAATTGCGTAAACGAACTAGTAGCCGGCTGTCACTGGCGACTACTAGCACAACCGACCGCGATAAACAGGAACGATCAGACACAGATTCTCCGGGGAAAACATCGGTCTTGCAGGGGCCCGCGGCGAACGACAGCTCGGAGGGGCCGGCGGAGCCTCAGACGCCATCGCCGCGTCATGTCTTGTGCCAGCACGATGGACGTCTTAGAGTTGGTACTCCAGCTAAGGAGGATCCGGTTTCACCGGAGGAACCATTTTGTTCACCCATAGCCCCATCGCCCCAGGTCCGACCCATTAGGCAATGTAGATTAAGGAAGTTTACTAAAGATAAAACATAATTCATGGTTATTGAGCATAGTACTTTACGTGTAAATGTGTTATGATATGTATGTGTTAATTTAGTGTAGGGGAATGTAATGTTAGGTATTAAGGATCGGTCGGTGCCTACGTGCACCGTGGCGACGTTAGCTTAAGACTGTTTGTGAGTAGTCAATAAAGGATTTTCATAGTGACAACACGCGTTCTCTCTCTGTGCTTCCCTACCTATAAACATTACACAATCACCCCAACCTCCACCCGATCCGCTCTGCATCTCGTATCATTTGGTCGATTCTTACAAAAGAAGTACATCTCGAACATCGTCGATGGGAACATCAAGTGCAATTGGGCGCATAGGCCTTTCTTTCGTATCTGCATACTCTGCAAATGCATTCAAAAGTAACCCAATGCTTTCCGATCACGGATATAAAGCTTTTATTCCGTCATTTAATGTGGCCTTGTTCGCGCCATTCTTTCTGCAATGTTGTGTTTACGAAATATCGTTAATAGACATACAAAAATTTAAGGTTAGAATGAATATAATGATGTTTTAGGATGAGTAAATCAGTTTCTAGTGAAATATGGACTTTAGTAAGTCCCATACTACGTATAGTAGTATAATAAGTTAAATAGTGCAATATTATCTTGTTTGATAGTAATATTTTCATTTCAATAAAAGAAGATTTTCTTTTAGACTTAAATGGAAGTTGTAGTATTACCGTTTCTTCAAGAATTCCAGATTTTTGAGCAGACCAACCGCGACTCTGGTTTGTCCAGTTTGAAGCTGTGGTGGAGAATCAAAAACTGATTGATACCTCAAAACTGAACTTGGTCGTGACTAAGTTGACCAAGAGTGCTATACAGCAGGTCAGCGATCTGTTGTTAGCACCACCAGAGACACGGAGGTACCAAGCATTGAAAGATCGTCTGCTGCAAGTGTTCGAGGAATCCGAGACGAGACAATTTCAAAAGCTTTTGGGAGAGATGCAGCTCGGCACCCAAAAACCTTCGCAGTTGCTCAGACGCATCAGAGACCTGGCGCGTGGGAAGATACCTGACTCGACGCTACAAATAATGTGGAACGGTCATCTTCCGGCTGCGGTGCAAGCTGTTAGTTACCGAGCAGTGCTGGCAGTTACCGAGGTGAAGGAGCTCGAGAGTCTGGCTACCGTGGCCGATAAGGTCATGGAGGCGACCAGATCAGCGGACATCGCGGTGGTGAACTCGAACCCCTCGCACATGGAAGCCAGCCCACCATCGGATTTAGCAGCTGCCGTAAAGGAGCTGAGTTGCAGAATTGCAGAATTACGGCGATCACGTCATCCCGTTCGCACTAGGAGCGCAGGGAACAAGTTTCGTCGATCGAGGTCACACACGAGAGATTCGAGCAGAGGTCGGAAAACCCCAGAATGGTTGTGTTTTTACCATTATAGGTACGGACCTAAGGCCGCTAAATGCGTGGACCCCTGCAATTGGAAATCGACAAAAGGTGGAGTTGCTCCATCGGGAAACTGAACGCGATACGTCCAGTCGAGGCGGAGGTATGTATCGGTTCAGCAAATAATCGCCTTTGTGTGTCGGATAGGAAAAGTGGACTAAATTTTTTAATTGATTACGGAGCAAACGTCTCAGTAATTCCTGTGTCAAGTAGGTTTTTAATTAACAATAGCCCTAGTGATAAATATAAATTATATGTGGCTAATGGGACCGAAATTAAAACTTTTAAATGGACCTTTATCGTTGCCGCTGTTAAACAGCCTATAATAGGCGCAGATTTTTTAAGCCATTATAGGTTGTTAGTGGATTTAAGCGCACGTAAATTAATAGATCAAGTTACTAAGTTGAATGTCGTAACGGCAGTAGTGTGCAACAGTAATTGTGAGTCGTCAATTAAAACAATAATAAGTAACAATAATTATATTTGAAGATGTTAGTGAATTTTTCACAGGAAGTTGTAAAATACATTAAATGGTTACCATTACCATAGTTATGTTAAAGATTATTAAATAAAATTTTAGTTAATGAAATTCCGAGATTAGTATCAATACTGACAAAGATCAATAGTTTTTTTTAATAATAATCTACTTGATTTACAATTAATAATGAATAATAATATTAATTATCCAACAGGTGAGGTAATCGTATTTGAAATTGAAAACGCTATTGAAGCGCAAATTTCAAAACTAGACGCTATTCCAAAACATTTTAATAATCCGTTAAATGAAGAGGAAAAATATCGTCTTGTAGGGGTTGTACACTTAAGTCAACGTACTACAAGACGATCGCATGACAGTGGCAATAGAGAAACCATGGGCCACTTTACGGCATTATGTTTGCGGGGGACAGAATGGTGGGAGTACGATGACACTATAGAAGCTGCTAAGCAACGGAAAGGGTCCACTCTCGTAAATTTACAAGTGATCGTTTACGTAAAAATGTAAATTTTTAAAATTATAAGATTGAAATAAAACAATTTTGTTATAAAACGGTTATTGTTTATTTATAATGTAAGATTACTTCGACGCCGTTTTTACACATATAGAAAGCTTAACTTGACTCAAGAGAAAACATTTCATAAAAAAGATAAGTAATAATTTTTTCTCTTATTCCAAAAAATGTATTGTTTTCCTTGTAATAATCTTGATTTAAGAGTTTCTCTCTTGAGTCAAGCTATCTTTTTTATCTGTGTAATTGCAGTCTCAAAATTGTTAATAATATATTACATAATCACGAACTCGGCCTACTAATGGTAATTACAGTTTCCAATTAATCTTTTTCATAATGAACTTTGTAAAAATAGGGCATTCAATTTGGATAAAAATAAAGGAAAGGTATTGCACAATAGGTCTCTAGAAGGGAAAAGCCGGAAAAAATAAGCAGACCTGACCATGCATGATCAAACCTGAATTTAGCCATGATCATGCATGCTCATGGATGATCACGTCTAAAGAGTTAAATACGTTCAGTCCGTTCATGCATGGCCATGACGGCTTCTGCATGATCATGTCTGTTCATTTCGGAAGCGTTGACTACCTTAAAGTCTGCTCATACCTTTTCATATCTGAGCAGCCATAAACAGGCATCGTAAATGCTATCGTCGTGACAAGCCGCGTTCTATCGTATATATATCGTACATATATAAACTTTTGAACCATATATATTTTCTGAATCAGCTCGACAAACTGAGTCAGGAAATGGCAAGTTTTTTCGAAAGTTCCGTCATTAGGACGAATGCAATAGTTAGACTTCTATGAAATCTAGTACAAAGTGGTTTTTTGCACATAACTTTGAAATCACTTGTTGGATCGTTTTTGATGAGAAGAACTAATTACTAGAACTCAAAAAACTCCATCGATTGCCGGCAAGTTTGTCAAAATCGGTTGATTCATTCGTGAGTTATCGAATACAACCAAATTGAAAAAAGTAATATTTTCTCGAATTACTGCGAAATTTTTGGTCCGATTCAATTGTGATTAAAAGAAAACCATATTATTCGAAAGACTGCTTCGATTGTGAAAAATTTTCCTAAATATTGGTTTTTTCATACGAACGTAATTGCCCGGAAAAAAAATTATATAGGGGAGGGGGGGCAAAATGGGGTAGGTGAGGCAAAATGGGGTACCCCCAAAATTTCGTAAAAAAATTTTTTTTTTCCAAAAAGCTCTTTCAGCTTTCTAAAATATATTTTAACGTCATTTCCTACAATTTCAGAGAAAAAAAAATTTTTTTAATAAAAAAACCAAAAAAATTTTTTTTTCTAATTTTTATTACATCAGTAATTTTTATCGTCATTATGCATCATAATAAATTTTTTTTTAACATCTAAGATTTCTTTCTCTAAATTTTTAATTTCTCACTTTACAAATAAATCAAGTTCTAATTTGATCTCTATATTTTTAAGGTTCTATAGGAAGTATCTTCATATTCCTACGAGGATTCCTATCAGCGTGTGTGTATGTGTGTGCGTGTGTGAGTGTAAGCCTCTCATAATTCTTGAGCGACTCCACTGATTTGATCGACATTCGCGTCATTCGATAAGGTTCAGCGAAACTTAGACTTCCTCATAAATTTAAAAAGACTTTTTGCTTTTAACACCTTTTAAGCAGATGTAACGATCAATTCCAGAATCTAATCAGCTCTTTAATTTAAAAAACTACGTTGATTGCTGCAAACCGCATCAAAATCGGTGATGTGTTGAAAAGAGATCATACACTAACTGTTTCAAAAAAGTTTCTTTATCAAATAAGATCGAATTATTCTCGGATTATTTTTGATGTCATAATTTAACTATCAATGCTCAGAAAACTGAGTCAGAGGCCGCCTATTTCTTCAAAATCATTCGGTACGCTTGTGAGATATTTAATTTAAAAAGTAAGATCTCCCGGCCAACAAGATTATTCAGTTTGAAAAAATTTTCCTGAATCCCTAAGCCAAGAAAGAGATTGCAAAAAAATTACGAATCTTTTTTTTCGTGCTATTACTTTGAATTGCATAAGAAACTATGAGTCTGAAAAATTTTTCACCAGGAGATCCAAAAACTAGAATTTTCTCAAGAGAACTCTTTTTTTTATCTTGATATTATTTTTACTCTAGCGAAACCTGTCAAAAATTACTACAAACTTTTAAATTTTTTTTTTGCCAGCTCAATTTTTGTTAGGAGTATATTGCTTTAACTAACAATGTCAATTTTTTGGTAGATTTGTTCCTATCTCTAGGTTCTTTCGTAGATTATCGATAAGAAAATGTTATTTTTTTAACGATATTTCATTTTCAGATGATGAAATTTTTTTTTTCACTTTTACAGGGGGTACCCCATTTTGCCCCCAAAAAAAAAAATTTTTTTTTCTACGGCAACTTGAAATTTGATTATTTTTCTTCAATTACGACTGAAAACGAGAAAAATCAGCGTATTTAAGTCCTTAAAATCATAACGATTTCTTAAGTACCCCATTTTGCCCCTCCCTCCCCTATAACCATATATGATCATATATAAAGTTCCTCATATATGAGCATGTAAAAAACTGGCCTTATATAATCTGATATGACTATATAAGATCATATATGATGAGCTGTGACCATACCCGAGTAAAAAAGATTTTATATAATTAGATACAATTATGTATAGATTATATATAATTATATAAAAAAATGGCCCGATAAAATTGGATAGAAATTATATATAATTGTATATAATTATATCCATAGAAATAAAAATATCTGGCGTGGGCAGGGATCGAACCTGGGACCTGACGCTTGGAAGACTGTTTCACTACCTGTTTACCTACTAGAACTTACTTGAAGGACAGAGTGTGTAGTAACTATAAGTAATGAAAATCGTACACATAATCGATACGTAATGAACAAAATTTTATATGAAATTTATAAATTATTCATTATTAATATATATGTGTACATAATAAATGAACAACATTTAGTACAGCAACAAATTCCAGACTCCTAATAAAAGGTAGATATACTGGTTTCAAGACAGCATGTAGAAAGAAAATTATTGTGAAATGGAAAATTGATAAAATTTTGCGTAACTATTTTGTTTCTCACTCCTACGGTTACTATGAACAACATTTAGGACAGCAACAAATTCCAGACTCCTAATAAGTGGTTTCAAGACAGCATGTAGATGGAAAATTACTATGGAATGGAAAATCGATCAATTTTTGCGTAACTATTTTGTTTCTCACTCTTACGGTTACTATGAACAACATTTAGTACAGCAACAAATTCCAGACTCCTAATAAAAGGTAGATATACTGGTTTCAAGACAGCATGTAGAAAGAAAATTATTGTGAAATGGAAAATTGATAAAATTTTGCGTAACTATTTTGTTTCTCACTCCTACGGTTACTATGAACAACATTTAGGACAGCAACAAATTCCATACTCCTAATAAGTGGTAGATATACTGGTTTCAAGACAGCATGTAGATGGAAAATTACTATGGAATGGAAAATCGATCAAATTTTGCGTAACTATTTTGTTTCTCACTCCTACGGTTACTATGAACAACATTTAGTACAGCAACAAATTCCAGACTCCTAATAAGTGTTAGATATACTGGTTTCAAGACAGCATGTAGAGAGAAAATTATTGTGAAATGGAAAATCGATCAAATTTTGCGTAACTATTTTGTTTCTCACTCTTACGGTTACTATGAACAACATTTAGTACAGCAACAAATTCCAGACTCTTAATAAGTGGTAGATATACTGGTTTCAAGACAGCATGTAGAAAGAAAATTATTGTGAAATGGAAAATCGATCAAATTTTGCGTAACTATTTTGTTTCTCACTCCTACGGTTACTATGAACAACATTTAGGACAGCAACAAATCCCAGACTCCTAATAAGTGGTAGATATACTGGTTTCAAGACAGCATGTAGATGGAAAATTACTATGGAATGGAAAATCGATCAAATTTTGCGTAACTATTTTGTTTCTCACTCTTACGGTTACTATGAACAACATTTAGTACAGCAACAAATTCCAGACTCTTAATAAGTGGTAGATATACTGGTTTCAAGACAGCATGTAGATGGAAAATTACTATGGAATGGAAAATCGATCAAATTTTGCGTAACTATTTTGTTTCTCACTCCTACGGTTACTATGAACAACATTTAGTACAGCAACAAATTCCAGACTCCTAATAAGTGGTAGAATTACCGGTTTCAAGATAGCATGTAGAAAGAAAATTATTGTGAAATGGAAAATTGATGAAATTATGCGTAACTATTTTGTTTCTCACTCTTACGGTTACTATGAACGACATTTAGTACAGCAACAAATTCCAGACTCCTAATAAGTGGTAGATATACTGGTTTCAAGACAGCATGTAGATGGAAAATTACTATGGAATGGAAAATCGATCAAATTTTGCGAAACTATTTTGTTTCTCACTCCTACGGTTACTATGAACGACATTTAGTACAGCAACAAATTCCAGACTCCTAATAAGTGGTAGATATACTGGTTTCAAGACAGCATGTAGATGGAAAATTACTATGGAATGGAAAATCGATCAAATTTTGCGTAACTATTTTGTTTCTCACTCCTACGGTTACTATGAACAACATTTAGGACAGCAACAAATCCCAGACTCCTAATAAGTGGTAGATATACTGGTTTCAAGACAGCATGTAGATGGAAAATTACTATGGAATGGAAAATCGATCAAATTTTGCGTAACTATTTTGTTTCTCACTCTTACGGTTACTATGAACAACATTTAGTACAGCAACAAATTCCAGACTCTTAATAAGTGGTAGATATACTGGTTTCAAGACAGCATGTAGATGGAAAATTACTATGGAATGGAAAATCGATCAAATTTTGCGTAACTATTTTGTTTCTCACTCCTACGGTTACTATGAACAACATTTAGTACAGCAACAAATTCCAGACTCCTAATAAGTGGTAGAATTACCGGTTTCAAGATAGCATGTAGAAAGAAAATTATTGTGAAATGGAAAATTGATGAAATTATGCGTAACTATTTTGTTTCTCACTCCTACGGTTACTATGAACAACATTTAGTACAGCAACAAATTCCAGACTCCTAATAAGTGGTAGATATACTGGTTTCAAGACAGCATGTAGATGGAAAATCACTATAGAATGGAAAATCGATCAAATTTTGCGTAACTATTTTGTTGCTAGTTCCTTCCATTTGCTACACATATATTCCCTTTAGCAACAAATTCAGGACTCTCATCAAGTGGTAGATAGTCGGGTATCAAGATAGCACAATTTTTTTATTTTGATTAAATTTCAAAAGTTAGTCAAAAAATTTTTTTTTCATTTTTTCGATTTTATCATCTGTTAGCAATTAATTAGCAACAAATTATAACGTACAATTCGAATTCCTTCCATCTCTTTTTTCCACTTTTCATGCTCACTTTATAAAATGCTAGCACTAATCGCGATATTTCGTAATCCGCTGGAGCAACAAAATTGGCATTTTGGTAACTAATTAGCAACAAATCAGCTACTAATTTTGAAGATTTTTTAATTGATTTTTGCTAATTTTCCCATGCTACCTTGATGGACCTATATATTTGAGTAGGAAAATAATAAATGCAGACGATAAGATGAAGGCTACGTGGAAAGTAATAAATAGTGAAGCAGGCAAAAATAAACGGAGTGATGGTCGCGTGATTTTGGAGACATCTCAGGGTACTGTGAGTTCGAATCCTGACATTGCGCAGCACTTTGTAGAATACTTTGCTAATATTCCCTTTGAAATTACAAAACCCTTAAACTCATCCTCTTTATTATCCATTGATATTCTGAAAAATAACGTAGAAGCTTGTACTATTCAATTTAGGTTTAAACATGTTAGCCCACAGTCGGTAAGATCAGCTTTTCATCAAATTAAAATAAAAGCTACCGAAGATATTTATGGCATGTCTGTTATGGTGTGTAAGTCGATTATAGATACCTTAGCTCCTTACTTAGCATCAATTTTTTAACTTATGTATTGATCAGGGAGTTTTTCCAGATTTATTAAAGTTTAGTAAAGTTATACCGCTATTTAAATCAGGTGACAATAAAAACCCTAATAATTATAGACCGGTATCTATTCTGCCCGTTCTCAGTAAAGTGTTCGAAAAACTGATGCTTACTCAATTGCTGCAACATTTCAATACAAATAACATCTTACACGAACAGCAATTTGGTTTTACAAAAGGACGTTGTACAACCGATGCCGGTGTTGCTTTATTAAAACATATTTTTGAAGCTTGGGAGGATTCACAAGATGCTATAGGTATATTTTGCGACCTTTCAAAGGCGTTTGACTGCGTGGACCACAGTACATTAATTGGCAAACTTCATCATTATGGACTTGAAAATAAAGCTCTTCAACTTGTTCAATCATACCTTAAGGATCGGGAACAAGTAGTTCAAGTGAATGGAGTAAAATCTCAAGGTGCAAAGGCAGGAATGGGTGTCCCACAGGGCTCAATATTAGGACCATTTCTGTTTTTAGTCTACGTTAATGATTTACTTCATTTGATGCCTAACAGTATGCCCAAAACAATTTTATTTACAGACGATACTTCAATAGTTTTTAAAATGAACAGACGGAATCCAGATTACGATACTGTAAATAAGGTCATAGGAGAAGTACATAAATGGTTTACTGTCAATAATCTTGCACTGAATAGTAAAAAATCAAATGTATCCGTTTTACCCTCCCTAATGTAAAAAGTAAAGAAGGAGACATTTTTATAAACAATGATAAAATTCAATTTGTTGATGACGCTACCTTCTTGGGAATAACGCTTGACTCGAAGTTACAATGGGGACCACATATTAGGCAGTTAGCGAAACGTCTGAGTGCCGCAGCTTATGCTGTTCGAAAAATTAGGCAATTAACTGATATAGGCACTGCAAGACTTGTTTATTTTAGCTATTTTCACAGTGTCATGTCCTATGGTATTTTATTGTGGGGTCGAGCGGCTGACATACAGTCAATTTTTGTATTACAAAAGAGGGCCATTAGAGCGATGTATAACTTACGTAGTCGTGATTCTTTGAAAGAACTATTTAAAGAAATAAATATATAGCATAGCAATAACCTCCCTACTCTGTAAAGTCATGGAGCGTGTGATCAATACTCAACTGCTGCAGTATCTAGAGGATCATCAGCTGATCAGTGACCGCCAATATGGATTTCGTCATGGCAGATCTGCTGGTGATCTTCTAGTATATCTTACGCACCATTGGTCCCACGCCTTGGACAAGAGTGGGGAGGCATTGGCTGTAAGCCTGGACATTGCTAAGGCCTTTGACCGGGTCTGGCACAGGGCACTCCTCGCGAAACTTCCATCCTACGGTCTTCCCGAGAGGCTATGCAACTGGACAGCCAGCTTTCTGTCTGAGCGTTATATACAAGTCTTAGTTGACGGTCAGCGCTCAGACAGACTACCTATCAACGCTGGTGTGCCGCAAGGCTCTGTGCTATCTCCCACGCTTTTTCTTCTGCATATCAATGAAATGTTGGAGCAAAACTCCAATTTTCATTGCTATGCGGATGATAGCACGGGAGATGCACACTATACAAGCCGTGCAAATGCCTCTCGGACACTTATCGAAGAAAGCAGGACTAGACTTGTGTCTGAAGTCGAGCACTCTCTGGAGCGGGTCTCAGATTGGGGTCGACTCAATTTAGTGCAGTTCAACCCCTCGAAGACACAAGTCTGCGCGTTCACCGCTAAAAAAACCCCATTCATTGTGGCACCACAGTTCCAGGGCACTCCGCTTGCCATTGGTAAGAGTATCGGTATCCTGGGCGTTGACATATCGAACGAAGTGCAATTCGGGAGTCACATTGAGTGTAAGACCAAGTTGGCATCCAAAAAGTTGGGGGTGCTTAACAAAGCGAGGCAGTATTTCACATCGGGGCAGCTACTACAGCTTTATAAGGCCCAAGTGCGGCCCCATCTGGAATACTGCTCTCATTTGTGGGCGGGAGCCCCCAAATACCAGCTTGGTCCACTTGACTCCCTACAAAAACGCGCCGTTCGTATTGTTAACGATCCAGGACTTACCGACAGGCTCGAACATCTGAGCCTGCGCAGAGACATTGGGAGTCTGTGCGTGTTGTACCGTCTCTACAATGGTGAGTGCTCTGCGGAACTGTTTGACATGGTGCCACCGTCTCTTTTCCTACACCGTACTACCCGCCGAAGAGAGAAGTTCCACCCACACCGACTGGACACCTGGCAGTGCTCAACGGTGCGGTTTTCACGTTCGTTCCTGCCCAGAACGTGTAAATTGTGGAACGAACTTCCCTCTGAGGTGTTCCCTAGGTGCTACAATATGGGGTTCTTCAAAAATGGCGTCAAAAGAGTCCTTCAGGGCTGGCAGCGCGTTGGCAACTCCCCTGGTGTTGCAAATGTTCATAGGCGACGGTGACCACTTTCCATCAGGTGGCCCGTTTGCTTGTCTGTCAATCTTCAGACATAAAAAAAAAAAAAAAAAAAAAAAAATATAATGACAGTCCCTTGCGATTACATCTATGAAAATATACTTTTCGCGAGGAAAAATCTACATCTGTTTGATAAAATCTCCGATTGGCATAGTTATAATACGAGGAATAAGAACAAGTTGTCTCTGCCAAGTTTTCGACTGACGAAAACTAATACATCTTTCCTAAAATATAGTGTAGAATTTTATAACAAGATCCCAGCCGGGATTGCTGAACTCACCGATGGTAAATTCAAAGCATTAATTAAACGCACTCTATGTAAAAAGGCTTACTATAAACTCGAGGACTATCTCAAGGATAGAAATGTTTGGCTAAATGCTGATCTAGCTCCACAAAGGTGTTAAATGTAATAATCAAAGTGTAATGTTGATATATTGTTAATTTTAAGCTTGTTTAAATTATGGAAAATTGTAAAAATATGCCTAAGAGATATTTTTAAAAGAGCCGACTGAGTTTTTTCCGGCAAGTTTTTCTCAGATCATATTGGCCTTTGGAACTTTGCCGGTGAATGACAAAGAATGACTCTTTTTCTTTTCTTTTTACTCTTTGTTATCAGTTTGTAAAGGGGAAAAGAGACATTCTACTGATATACTTTTACATTAGTTTATTACATTTAGTTTTATCTTAGTGATATTCTTGACTTTACATATATTTTTTATCTTGTTTGACATGTATATCAATTGTTATTCGCTTTAATTTATTTTGTTTGTTTTTGACGTGTCATAAGAGGTACCTGTCACCCTAAATGAATAAATGAGTTTCTGATTCTGATTCTGATTCTAATGTTTCAAGTTGTTAGAAGGGGCAAAAGACCTGCCATTGATAAGATTGTTCTAAAGAAAGCTTACGTGTAGCTTCCAGTTTAGATTTTTATCCACGAAAACCTAAAAAAGTAGTATCAGTCATCCGACGGTGACACTTGTTTAGTCCCCTTTCTATTTGAGCCCTTTTCTGTGTTAATCGAATATATTCTTTTTTTTAGCTATTATCTTTTCTTTTTTAAAAAGAGACCTTCCTAAATCCGTGTAACAAATTTATATTTCTTTGTATAAAATATTATTTACAAAGAAATTTAAAAAGTGTACCTATTTATGAGCATACAATTTTTTTTAGATTCGTATATGAATTATAGTCTCATTTTTGATGAATTAATTTATTAGTAACATAATTTTGCAAGAATATGAAGTTGGACCTAAACTACTTTCTAACGCGACCAAAGCCGCAAGCAATTGCTAATTAAAGATATGATGTAATTATATATTGTTTCAGGTTGTATCAAATAGAAATTTAGAGACCATGGATATAGCGGCACATTGGCGAGGTCGTACACATGACTCAAGAATATTCAATGAATTTCGTTTCAAGCAAAGATTTGAGCAATCAGAATTTAAAGGAGAGAGAGAGGAGCTAGGTGATTCTGGTTTTGCTTGCACCCATCATTAATTTACTATTTTATCTTAATACACAAAAGGAAGAGATGTACAACCAGGCACATGTAAGAACCTGTAACATCGTAGAACGTTGCTCTGGAGTATGAAAACAAAGATTTCTGACCTGATTCCTGAGAGGATTTACAACCAAATTGGAGCATACAAAACTCTATATTGTTGCTTAAAGGGTAGTGTTCAGCACTATCGTGTTCCGGTCACTTGGTAATGTACGAGCCTGTCATTTCCGGCAGAGAGGCATAACATTTTGTTAAGTTGAGACCCATGTTGCGAACATGTATGCCAAGTGCTCGTAGGACGTCCCAGATTGAATCAATCATGGCGCAAAGGAAACGAAACATGGCAGTACCGGAACTTGATGGTTTGGTTGATCCTCATGTTCTTGGTGAAAGGTTAACAACACAATTCTTTGCGTCTTTCATGGATAAGGGAAAAGAGTGGATGTTAAATGAATTCAAAACCATCCCTATACACCCTGTTGATCCCACGGAAATCAACCGTATAATAAAAAGCCTAAAAAGTAAACACTCCTTTGGTGTAGATGATTTACCGCCAAAATTAATTAGAAAGTGTGCTGACAATCTCACTATTCTACTATTCTACAAAATAATTGACTGAAGACTCGATTCATATTATGAATTGCTGTTTGCATATCATGATGTATGCTAAACAACAGCAAATCATCTGCAAATTGTAGAATATATACATCTGAATTATCAACGTACTTTAGTATTTCAGATGTATAAATGTTGTAAAGCAAAGGAGATAAAATTACCCCTGGGGCCAGGGCCATGTAGCTTATTGTTATATTTAACAAAGACTGTTCTATTCCTCAAAAAGTAGTAAAGCCATTTTAAAGTATGGCCTGGTAGATAGATAAAATAGACCCATATCATAAGTAACTTGGATGAGCTCCTCAAAATTTGCATTGTCAAAGGCACCTTTAACATATAAAAAAACACATATTGCATTAGGTTGACTTAATTTGACTTGTTTTAAATCTGATAAAAGTGATACAAAGCTTTCAGAACAACTTTTGCCTTTCCTGAATCCATATTGGGTAGAAGGTATTAAATTATTTGATTCAACAAAATACTCTAATCTCAATTTTAACATATTCTCAAAAAGTTTTCCCATGCAGGAAGATAAAGATATAGGTCTATATGAAGAAGCATTATTTACAGGTTTATTAGGTTTAATTATTGGTATCACACATTCGAGTTTTCCAAGTTTCAGGGATAAGAAGATCATTCCATAGCTTATTATATATCTTAAGTAATGTGATTTGAGCATTTCAATGTAATTTTTTAACTAAGATGTAAGGTATATCATCCAAAGCTGGTGTTGTGTTTTTCCTACTCTTTTGTGAAATTAAGAACTCATCTATCGTAAACTCGTTTTTGAGAAACATATTCATATGATCTTCTGAAGCATTTTCAAACAAATGTGTAAGTTTATTCTCAACTACTTACGTTGAATCTGCTAAATTATCTAAGAAACTTGGAATCCACTCATCATGAAAGTTTTGATTTCTATTCAAACCTATCTTTTTGAATCGTTTAATATGACGTTTAATATATAATCCCCAAATGCGTGATATTGGTGTTAATCTATCGAAGCTGCTGCATAAAGTTTTCCAAGAGGAAATACGTTCCTCTTAATGTTCTTTTTTTTAATGCATCTACGTTTTTGTACTTTATCCAATTTTCTATTGTGGGATCACGGAAGTAATTCTTTAATGCTACTTTTGACTTCGTGACAGCTTCAGTCAGTACATTTTGGGTTCCACCATGGTACAGATATTATAAAAACCATATTAGAAGAATTAGAACACAATTTGCGTTTTGGAATTGTTTGGTGTCTTAAGCTATTCAAAATTTCCACAAAATTATTATAGGATGTTAAAGTGTTGTCAGTAGTATCCATGTTAGAAAAGAGAGTTTCTGATAAACTGTAATAAGTATCCCAATCTGCTTTGTTATAAATGAATTTTTCATATCAGTTACACAAGTGAGCAATGGAAGGGCTGACAAGAGCAAGATCTATGGCTGAAGCTTGTCTACTATGATACGGAACTGTTGTTGGTGAACCATCATTCATAACACACAAGTCAAACTCATCAATTATATTATACAGTGATTTCCCTCTGCTATTATCGCTGTGGCATCCAAACGCTATGTTATGAGCATTAAAATCCCCCATAATGCCCCATATGGCGTGCCTCAGGGTAGTGTTTTAGGACCTTTATTATTTTTAATTGCAATGAATGATTTTCTGAAACCTATAAATTTCCCGATGATTTTGTTTGTAGACGACAGCACTGTCATATTTTCTGAAAACAGTCTTGATAGTCTGCAAAGGGTCGTTAATAGCACTCTTGTTAATATAGTAGATTGGCTAACAACTAACAACCTGGTAATTAACCTAGAAAAGACAAAGATTATCGCTTTCAAAAATCGAACTTCTAATGCAAATCTTGAAATAGAATATTCTGGTATAAAGATAAAGGAATCTGATTCTGTAAAATTTCTAGGGCTGCATGTTGACTCGAGACTTAACTGGAAGACACATGTTGAGGAAATATGTTTGAAATTAAGCAAGAATTCTTATGTGCTGTACATGCTCTCAAAAACTGTACAAACAGCTACAGTAGTAACAGCATATCATGCATATGTCGAATCCATTCTGCGATACGGTATAATATTCTGGGGAAATTCAACGCGCTGGGAAGAGGTATTTAAGGCTCAAAAACAGTGTGTAAGAGCAATCAACAGGTTAAAAAGGACAGAAAGTTGTAAACCGCATTTTAAAAATCTTAATTTATTGACTCTACCGACTCTATACATCTATAAAGTAATCGTATTTGTAAGAAAAAATAAGAATCTATTCATAAATCTATCTAGCCAACGTTATTACGTTGGCTAGATAGATTTATGAATGACAAAACAACAACAACATAAAATTAAAATGCTGCCAAATAAGACATCGTTAGTCAATAAAAGTATAATATGTATGAATTCATGGGCAAAAATCACGTGTGATGAATAGTAATTTTCTTCATTACATACTGTATAAATCGAAAGATGATTATAGCAAAATCAGATGACAGTGAAAAATTATGACAATGAAGTGACAACCAAAAATCCCATATAAAAAATTTACAGTTTGCACCAAATGAATACTCCAAATTAAAGAAAATAGACGTGTTTATGAAAAGTAGAATGGAATGATGTTTACAAGGGGGACGGCCAAAGATACGGCCCTCCTAGCAACCAGACGTTCTCCGATTTCGTATGTATGTACTTATGTATCTTCACGCCAAGACCCTTACGGGGTGGGCGGACAGTGTGGAGCGCCAGATATCCCGGTATCGATTGCGTGTTTACCAATTTCGTGTACTTTTGTGCAACACCATTGTGACCATTGTGACAGCCTTTTCTATAGTGTGTTTATTCTTTTAATCTTTCGTTTTTAGAGTGTACATATTGTGTAAGTTATTTTAGTTCATATTTTTCTAGTTTAGTTTTATGCCGGGTGGCGGTGGTGCGGTCGCGGGTGGTTCATCCGTACTTGTACCTAATCGAGTGACTTGCTCTCTCTGTTCTCAGACGCGTTGTTTTCAAAATGAACGTGGCTTGAAAATTCATTATGGCAGGGTGCACAAGGGACATATTATTAATTAATTATCACATGACGGAAACGGCGCTAACCTTCCTGACCCCAATAATAACAAAAGTCTATCAGAGACATTGTCTTATTTAAAAAAAACAGTCCCAGTACTGAAAAGGGTGCCTCGCGGTGCTAGGACAACCGCAGCACAGGCCTTGTCCAAGTGTATCCATGCCGTAAGCACACAAAATTCTTTTAGCGCCTGGGAACAGCTGCTGACTTTCCCTTACAGAGTTTTACATTTCGATAAAATTTTAGCAACCAAAAAATCTATAACATCTTTAATAAAGCAAAATTGTACGTCCTTGATTCCCATTCCTGACTCAAAATTATATTGTAAACAAAATAGACATGTTACATACGTAGAATCAAAATTAAGGGACGGTGACATTAAAGGAGCGGCACGAGTGAATTAAAGAATTTAATGTAGGCATACTGTGGGAGAGTAGTATGTTTTTATATATTTCCTCATCGGATAGATTGTTAGGTACAAATCTTAACACACCAATTTTTTCTGTTAGGTACGACTGATTGGATAGATTGTTAGGTACAAATCTTAATACATCAATTTTTTCTGTTAGATACGACTTGGATACGACGGGATAAAAGCTTTCATTTGGGTCCATTTTAAGAAAGTTGTTAGGAGCTGTTGATTTTCTAAATTTAATGCCTATTTTGTGTGCATTTACTCAATACACTCCTAAAACTCCTTTGACATTTTCGGTAATTAAATTGGTAAGAATAATTGGATTTTTATTACCCAGTTTTTCGTTTTCTGTAGACTCAACATATACTACTTTCATTTTCCAGAAACAGCCTTTTGTAGTTGGTTTTGGTGAAGACCTTATACTTTTCCAGGTTCACGGATGTGCTTCCTACAGATGTGAATTTACGTTTCTTCTTAACCCCCGGCTCCTCACCGTCGCTTTGAGGACTCATCGTAAGTTAGTGTCGTAGAGAGTCTGTTTATTGATTTAAGCTATAATAGTATAGTAGTACTATGGAAATCTGAAGTTATTTAATTATTTTAATTTTTAGCAAAATTAAAAGTTACCGCCTTTACGACTTCCCGCCAAAAAGTCCACTTTTTGTTTCTTAACGTACGGTGCTACCAGTGTTGTAAAAGGACTACATGCGTGGCTATATCTTCGAATGAACGTACTAATATAATATCAATCGAACTTCACTTGTTAAGTTGTTATAAAAAGTGTACCTATTTATGGGCATACGATTTTTTTAAGATTCAGATATGAATTTGGTCTCATTTTTGATGAATTAATTTATTAGTAACATAATTTTGGCAAGAATATGAAGTTGGACCTTAACTACTTTCTAAGCTATTCTAGCAATTGCTAGTTAATGATATGATGTAATTCTATATTGTTTCATAACTCCGTGGATACCGGACAGAGAATCTTGGCAAAATCGCTTCCCAAGTTCTGCCTGGGAATCGATCTCCAACGAAACAGTATTTTTTTATGAAACTGCCGTAATCACCACTGTCAAGTCAACTATCCGTGAAGATACCCGTTTGTCACTTGACTATTACAAAAAAATGCTTCGAGAAAGTTTATCGACGAGTCACAGTCTCACGGCACACTATTGTAACTAGAAGAGAAAACAAATAGAAAGGAGATGTTGCAAAAATGTATGGACCTCCGGCCATGTATTGTACACAATATCATTAAACAGGCAAAATCAATATAAAAACGTTTTTTACTACATATTTTCACTTATTTAGCTTTGTTTGCAGTTACAAAACATAATTTGCAGTTAGAATTGCACCTCAAAACCAACATGGCGAAGTCCATAAAAACGAAGTCCAAAAGCAAATAAACCAAATGTTAGATCAAGGAATAATTGAACCTTCTAAATCACCATGATCTGCACCGATATGGGTAGTTCCCAAGAAGTTAGATGCTTGCGGTGAAAGAAAATGGCGAATTGTCATAGACTTTCGTCAGCTCAATGACATCACAATAGGGGGATACATATCCTATTCCTAATATCAAAGAGATTCTTGACCAATTAGGTTCCAGTAATTACTTTTCTACTTTAGACCTCTCCTCTGGTTTCCATCAAATCCGCGTAGAAGAAGAAGATAAACCTAAGACGGCTTTCTTTGTCCCTCATGGACATTACCAATTCACTCGTATGCCATTCGGTCTTAAAAATGCACCATCCACATTCCAACGGTTGATGAATACCGCCCTATCAGGCTTACAAGGTACGCGCTGTTTCGTATATCTAGATGATATAGTCCTTTACGGCTTCGATCTAAACTCGGCTATTCAAAATCTCAAATGTGTCTTCGAAAGGTTAAGAGAATTCAACCTTAAATTGCAACCAGAAAAATGTGAATTCCTCAGACGAGAAGTAGCCTATTTGGGTCATGTCATCACTGAAGAAGGTGTCAAACCCAACCCTCAAAAGATAAAAGCTGTTGTAGAATTTCCAAAACCTACGTCCCCTAAAGATATAAAATACTTTCTGGGATTAGTTTCATATTATCGCCGTTTTATTTCCGATTTCTCCAAAATTGCTAAGCCTCTTACCAGTCTCTTGAAAAAGGACACTCCTTTCCAATGGCAAAACGAACAACAAGTCGCCTTCGATGAACTAAAAAGTAAATTAACTTCCTCTCCTGTTCTTTGCTATCCTGATTTTACAAAACCTTTTATACTCACTTGTGATGCTTCAAATCATGCCATAGGTGCCGTCTTATCCCAAGGTACTATCGGTAAGGATAAACCTATAGCATTCGCCTCGCGTACACTTAACCGAAGCGAAACCAACTACAGCACAACGGAAAAGGAACTCTTAGCTATTATCTTCGGCTGTAAAACTTTCAAACCTTATCCCCCTTTTTAGATTCTCATGAGTCATTAGCAAAAAGGAGCATAGTCATGACGACTAACAGCGAAGATGCGGATATTTCCAGACAACCACAAACGTCAACCTCCAACCAACAGCGATCTCAGCCACAACCACAACCTGGTCGAAAACGTGCAAATATGCAACGACCCAGACCAACTTGGACTGACAGATCATTTCCGAAGCCAAAGTACTTATCAACCGTACCAACTCCACTAACAAACGATCCACTTTGGACCACGGCTGTTGTAACCGAAGGAGAACGAGGCTTAGTCAGCGAAGAGGCGATAAAAACCTTCAGCGCAGATGCAGCCGGATACGTTTACTTAGTTGAACAGGAATATAATGCCATCTCTGACTGTGACAAATTCGTCACGAAGACCGTTCCACGTAGCGCGTTCGCGTACTTCCACCACGTATTGTGGTGGTACAAGATCGCAATGGTCGCGCAAAGAAGAGGAACCGCGAGTGTAGCCCAAGAGCGGCTCATACAATTCGTTGACGGATACGATATTCACGTTGGGTCCGGAGCGGCCACATACCTTTCAGGTATGGGTGACTTCGTCGACGGCACTGGGATCAAGCACTACCTTGAAGCCCAAGAACCCAATGACAATAGTAAGTCCCCTAAAGATATAAAATACTTTCTGGGATTAGTTTCATATTATCGCCGTTTTATTTCCGATTTCTCCAAAATTGCTAAGCCTCTTACCAGTCTCTTGAAAAAGGACACTCCTTTCCAATGGCAAAACGAACAACAAGTCGCCTTCGATGAACTAAAAAGTAAATTAACTTCCTCTCCTGTTCTTTGCTATCCTGATTTTACAAAACCTTTTATACTCACTTGTGATGCTTCAAATCATGCCATAGGTGCCGTCTTATCCCAAGGTACTATCGGTAAGGATAAACCTATAGCATTCGCCTCGCGTACACTTAACCGAAGCGAAACCAACTACAGCACAACGGAAAAGGAACTCTTAGCTATTATCTTCGGCTGTAAAACTTTCAAACCTTATCCCCCTTTTTAGATTCTCATGAGTCATTAGCAAAAAGGAGCATAGTCATGACGACTAACAGCGAAGATGCGGATATTTCCAGACAACCACAAACGTCAACCTCCAACCAACAGCGATCTCAGCCACAACCACAACCTGGTCGAAAACGTGCAAATATGCAACGACCCAGACCAACTTGGACTGACAGATCATTTCCGAAGCCAAAGTACTTATCAACCGTACCAACTCCACTAACAAACGATCCACTTTGGACCACGGCTGTTGTAACCGAAGGAGAACGAGGCTTAGTCAGCGAAGAGGCGATAAAAACCTTCAGCGCAGATGCAGCCGGATACGTTTACTTAGTTGAACAGGAATATAATGCCATCTCTGACTGTGACAAATTCGTCACGAAGACCGTTCCACGTAGCGCGTTCGCGTACTTCCACCACGTATTGTGGTGGTACAAGATCGCAATGGTCGCGCAAAGAAGAGGAACCGCGAGTGTAGCCCAAGAGCGGCTCATACAATTCGTTGACGGATACGATATTCACGTTGGGTCCGGAGCGGCCACATACCTTTCAGGTATGGGTGACTTCGTCGACGGCACTGGGATCAAGCACTACCTTGAAGCCCAAGAACCCAATGACAATAGTAAGTCCCCTAAAGATATAAAATACTTTCTGGGATTAGTTTCATATTATCGCCGTTTTATTTCCGATTTCTCCAAAATTGCTAAGCCTCTTACCAGTCTCTTGAAAAAGGACACTCCTTTCCAATGGCAAAACGAACAACAAGTCGCCTTCGATGAACTAAAAAGTAAATTAACTTCCTCTCCTGTTCTTTGCTATCCTGATTTTACAAAACCTTTTATACTCACTTGTGATGCTTCAAATCATGCCATAGGTGCCGTCTTATCCCAAGGTACTATCGGTAAGGATAAACCTATAGCATTCGCCTCGCGTACACTTAACCGAAGCGAAACCAACTACAGCACAACGGAAAAGGAACTCTTAGCTATTATCTTCGGCTGTAAAACTTTCAAACCTTATCCCCCTTTTTAGATTCTCATGAGTCATTAGCAAAAAGGAGCATAGTCATGACGACTAACAGCGAAGATGCGGATATTTCCAGACAACCACAAACGTCAACCTCCAACCAACAGCGATCTCAGCCACAACCACAACCTGGTCGAAAACGTGCAAATATGCAACGACCCAGACCAACTTGGACTGACAGATCATTTCCGAAGCCAAAGTACTTATCAACCGTACCAACTCCACTAACAAACGATCCACTTTGGACCACGGCTGTTGTAACCGAAGGAGAACGAGGCTTAGTCAGCGAAGAGGCGATAAAAACCTTCAGCGCAGATGCAGCCGGATACGTTTACTTAGTTGAACAGGAATATAATGCCATCTCTGACTGTGACAAATTCGTCACGAAGACCGTTCCACGTAGCGCGTTCGCGTACTTCCACCACGTATTGTGGTGGTACAAGATCGCAATGGTCGCGCAAAGAAGAGGAACCGCGAGTGTAGCCCAAGAGCGGCTCATACAATTCGTTGACGGATACGATATTCACGTTGGGTCCGGAGCGGCCACATACCTTTCAGGTATGGGTGACTTCGTCGACGGCACTGGGATCAAGCACTACCTTGAAGCCCAAGAACCCAATGACAATAGTAAGTCCCCTAAAGATATAAAATACTTTCTGGGATTAGTTTCATATTATCGCCGTTTTATTTCCGATTTCTCCAAAATTGCTAAGCCTCTTACCAGTCTCTTGAAAAAGGACACTCCTTTCCAATGGCAAAACGAACAACAAGTCGCCTTCGATGAACTAAAAAGTAAATTAACTTCCTCTCCTGTTCTTTGCTATCCTGATTTTACAAAACCTTTTATACTCACTTGTGATGCTTCAAATCATGCCATAGGTGCCGTCTTATCCCAAGGTACTATCGGTAAGGATAAACCTATAGCATTCGCCTCGCGTACACTTAACCGAAGCGAAACCAACTACAGCACAACGGAAAAGGAACTCTTAGCTATTATCTTCGGCTGTAAAACTTTCAAACCTTATCCCCCTTTTTAGATTCTCATGAGTCATTAGCAAAAAGGAGCATAGTCATGACGACTAACAGCGAAGATGCGGATATTTCCAGACAACCACAAACGTCAACCTCCAACCAACAGCGATCTCAGCCACAACCACAACCTGGTCGAAAACGTGCAAATATGCAACGACCCAGACCAACTTGGACTGACAGATCATTTCCGAAGCCAAAGTACTTATCAACCGTACCAACTCCACTAACAAACGATCCACTTTGGACCACGGCTGTTGTAACCGAAGGAGAACGAGGCTTAGTCAGCGAAGAGGCGATAAAAACCTTCAGCGCAGATGCAGCCGGATACGTTTACTTAGTTGAACAGGAATATAATGCCATCTCTGACTGTGACAAATTCGTCACGAAGACCGTTCCACGTAGCGCGTTCGCGTACTTCCACCACGAATTGTGGTGGTACAAGATCGCAATGGTCGCGCAAAGAAGAGGAACCGCGAGTGTAGCCCAAGAGCGGCTCATACAATTCGTTGACGGATACGATATTCACGTTGGGTCCGGAGCGGCCACATACCTTTCAGGTATGGGTGACTTCGTCGACGGCACTGGGATCAAGCACTACCTTGAAGCCCAAGAACCCAATGACAATAGTAAGTCCCCTAAAGATATAAAATACTTTCTGGGATTAGTTTCATATTATCGCCGTTTTATTTCCGATTTCTCCAAAATTGCTAAGCCTCTTACCAGTCTCTTGAAAAAGGACACTCCTTTCCAATGGCAAAACGAACAACAAGTCGCCTTCGATGAACTAAAAAGTAAATTAACTTCCTCTCCTGTTCTTTGCTATCCTGATTTTACAAAACCTTTTATACTCACTTGTGATGCTTCAAATCATGCCATAGGTGCCGTCTTATCCCAAGGTACTATCGGTAAGGATAAACCTATAGCATTCGCCTCGCGTACACTTAACCGAAGCGAAACCAACTACAGCACAACAGAAAAGGAACTCTTAGCTATTATCTTCGGCTGTAAAACTTTCAAACCTTATCTATATGGTCGAAAATTCCAAATCGTTACTGACCACCGTCCATTGAAATGGTTATTTAATCATAAGGATCCTTCCAGCAAACTCCAAAGATGGCAACTAAAATTAGAAGAATACGAATACGAAATCGTTTATCGAAAGGGTAAATTAAACTCCGCTGCAGACGCTCTTTCCAGATATCCTGTAAACATAATAGGATCTGGTTCTAATCCTAATATTAACCCTAGCGATATACAAAATCCCACTGGATCATCTCAATTGCCTCTACCTTCTACCTCTCAAGGTCCTCCGAATCCTGAGCACATTGATCTAGAAATCCTGAATAGTTCTCCGAATCCTGATGAATGGAACTTACCCTTTTTAGATCCACTAGAACAACTTGAAGAACTTACAATTTCTCCTCTTAATCCGGAAAACATTAACCCACCTTCAAATTCACCAACTGAGGCCATTCCTGAAAATATCACTGTATCTAATCATGAATCACCTTCTTTAAATTTACCAACTCCAGATAAACTTCTAAGCCCTCCTACTAATTCTTACAGTGACTTACCTATAGACATACCAAGTCCAAATGTCTCCGATGATTGTTATGCTGATTTCCTAAAATCTATGTCTAATACTAAATCTATGTTTAACACTGTGATTCATGAGTATACAAGAAATTTATTGTCCTCCGATTCTAAATTAATTGTCTTACCAACTTCTATTGATCTGGATGAAACTAACCCGTATGTTGAAGAGGTCCTTTCAAATCAAAAGGACACCACTGAATTCCTTAATAAAGAACAAAAATTACATTCCTTTCTAAATCTTAAAGCAAATACTAAATTTTACTATTTCTTATTTACTAAAGTCTATCACTTTGACACTGTTTCATATCCTGACTTATTCGAATCTTTAAAAAACCTTAGAAATGAAATATTTATCAATAATCCTGATTCTTGTAACGAAATTGCTATATCTGACTTTAAAGATCCTTTTGTGAAAATTAATTATACTAAACTTTATAACATGATAAATTATCTTTTCCATAACACTAATATATCAAAATATACAGAAATACTATTGTCTATCCAACTCCAAGTGAAATTTCGAAAATATTAAAAGATAATCATGATATACCTATCGCTGGTCATGTTGGCATGAGCAGAATGTACAATAGGATCAGAGAAAGATATTTTTGGAAGAATATGAAAACAGATATTGAAAATTATGTTATGAAATGTGCTCAGTGTCAATCAAATAAAACATTACGTCAAATTAACCGAGCTCCAATGCAAATAACTTCTACATCCTCTGCTCCTTTCGAAAGAATAAGTCTCGACATCGTTGGTCCTCTTCCTGATGCTGGTAAAATTAACCTCAGGTACATCTTAACACTACAAGATGACCTTACTAAATATTCAACTGCATATCCTATAGCTAATGCCACAGCAGAAGAATGCTGTGAATGTCTCGTTCATTTTGTCTCTCTTTTCGGCATTCCAAAAATAATTCTCACCGACCAAGGCACCAACTTCACAGCTGATTTATTTAAGAAGACTTGTCAGTTTCTTAAGATTAAACAACTATGGTCTTCACCATACCATCCGCAAACCCAAAGTGCACTTGAAAGAAGCCATTCAACACTTAAAGAGTACCTCAAATCATATGTTAACGATAATCAAACCAATTGGCACAAATATGTTTACACTGCTATGTTAGCTTACAACACTAATGTCCACACAACGACCAAATTCACTCCTAACGAACTTCTCTTTGGTCATAAACCATATCTTCCAGACTCTATCTTTGAAACAAATTCCACTGGTACATACCACGATTATATTAAAATGTTAAATCATCGACTAAAACTATCGCGTGAAAAAGCCCTGGAAAATATTGCTAAATCTAAAGAAAGATCAAAATCTTATTATGATCAACGGTCTCGTCCTGTCACCTATAAGGTTGGTGACCTAGTGTATCTTAAAGCACACTTAAGGCTACGAAAACTTTGTCTCCTGTATGGAAAGGCCCATACAAAATCTTAAAGGTCCATAGTAACCATAATGTTACTTTGTTAATAAACAGACGCCATACAAAGCATCATTTTGATGAAATAAAACACGCAGTAGCTCTAATTTAAATTAAGCTAATTATAATCGTGTTATACTTTATTCTTTAGATTATATTTTATTTTATTTTAAGACTTTAGTAGTTTCATCTTATTTACATTTTTCGTCTCTTTCTATAACAGTGTACTGGCTCAAGGGCAACAAGATTATGTTCAACAAATCAATTCGAGTTCTGGTATCTATTTTGATCAAATTGGTGAACTTAAAATAGGCATCGACTACCTCGCTGTAGTAACACCCTTTGATATATCTTACATAGGTCCTCATATAGAAAATCTTAATTCCGTTTTAGGCACAGTCCGTTTTCTTTGCAATCAGATTAAAAGTGAATCAAATAATCTCGAGTGTCATAATGTTTTAGAACCTCTCACAATTAGATACAATGACATTGTCTCCGATTACTCTTCTATATCTCATTTGCTAAGTAATAATCGATTCAAACGAGGAGCTTGGATAGGTGGCATCGACACTCTTGCTAAAACTATTTTCGGGACCTTGGATGAAAATGATATGTAAAATATGATGATGCAATTCAGAATGTTCAAAATAATGAGAAAAGACTGAGTTCATTAATTAAAGAGGGTATTTTAGTCACATCTTCTACTTTGTCTCTATTTAATTCCACAATTCATAAAATTAAAATCAATGAAGCCAGTCTAAATGAAGCTATCAACACGTTCTCCTTAAATCTAAAAAACCTTACTTTAATTGCTAATGATCTAAACATAAAAGTTAATATTAATTCAATTATAAATAATATAGAAGCTACTCATCTTACCTTATCTTTCAAATTAGAAGATATAATGAATGCTATCATACTAAGTAGTAAAAATATCTTACATCCAGCAATTCTACCTCCTGCCTTGTTATATCAAGAACTTGTTGATAACTACAGATATATTCCTGTACATAAAAAAATACCTACAAGTTTAACAATTAATCAAATTCATATTCTGACTAATATAATGCATTATTTATATTGTTACTGTAATTTATTGATATTTTAGAGTGCATTCTTTTTTTTAAAAAAAACCAACCTCTCATTTTTTTTTCATGTTGATAACTATTTTTTTATATTGATAACTGTTAATGGTGTTATTTCTCTCAGATTGATTCATAATATAGCGATTATATCTTTCAGAAAAAAACAATCAAAAGTATATTGTGCAAAAGACCATGCGGAATGACGACCCGGTTAGTCCAGCGGTGTGAGATGACTGTTTGATTCGAAGGGTCGCGGGTTCTGGTGGTAGGTTTATACCTACTATGGGGCTGTGAGTGTAAGCATATATTTTTTTTTTAAACAACCTTCAAAAACTATAAAAATATCAGCACTTTTTTTGCCAGAGGATAATGCATTATGCATGTTACCCTTAGTAGATTAGGGTGGGTTATATGGAACCTGGGAAAACAAGACCCGTCTACCCACTAAGAACCGCTGGGTGTTCCAACTAATCTGCCCTCAGTGGTGGAGTCACGGACACACTTATGCAAATTCACAACCCTGCCGGAGACATCAGCGCCTATCCCAACCTAACTCACATTAATAATTGAGTAATATATTCCAGGAATTATCAACCAAAAACACAAACAAATATCATGATCGAAGAAACAACCTTCAAAACTATCAGACACATCAGCACCTATCCCTCGCTTTGAATGACAGAATTACTATTTTCATGATCTCTTCTTTTTAAACAATAGTACCTAAGGCCAAAATAGAGTGATCACCATATTCTGTAAAACCCATATCTAACCTTGTGGTATTATTGTATTTTTTATTATATTTATTATTACTGAAATATGCTATCATTGCGTCCTTCCTGTGGTTGTATTGAAAAATATTATGACTTTTTCAGAGATAATTGCAACGACTCAAAACACTATTTTGATATTTTGATTTAAATACCTAAAGGTACGTTTACACGCTTGCCAAGCCTTGACAAGCCTCGACAATCGCAAGCATGTAAAAAGGGCGTTTGGCTTGGCTTGCGTGGGCTTGTACGTACTTGCTTCCGATCCAGTCGAGTGTCGGTTTTTTTACGCAGATCAAAAGGCGTTTGCGGCAAGCGCTTGCGATGCATTTACACGTTGGTCCGCGTTTAGTAGCCATTGTGATCTCGCGACGAGTACACGCTTGCTTGATTTTTCAAAAAAATAAATAAAAAATGAGTTGCTGGTCGAATGAAGAGACTCTATCCTTTCTGGAACATTACCAGATGGAATCATGCATATGGAATCCGAAAGATGCAAATCATAAAGATAAGAAGAAACAAGCAGATGCATGGATTCGTCTTGCTGAACTTACTGGAAGACCAGTAAAGGAAATAAAAAATAAAAAAGAGATATTGATGACTACTTTTCGCAAGCACTTGAAAAAAAAACGCGAATCCTTGCGTTCTGAGCTCTCCTTTTTTTTGTTTCACTTTGCTTACATTTCAAATAAAAGTACGTTAAACCAAATGCAATAGCCGCCACAAGTTCGGTGTCCGCCATGCTTGGATGTATATTGCAGAATGACGCATTCACAAGCGTGTAAATGCCTTTCAAACGCCAAACGAGATTTGTGGAGGCTTGGGACTGTTTGTAGTTTGCCAAGGCTTGGCAAGCGTGAAAACGTACCATAAAGTAGGTACAGTTTGAGAACTTTGATAACTCCACTTTTTTTTAGATTCGTACACAATCAGTCATTAATTTTTTGATGAACCTCCTGACACCCAAGTTTAAATTAGTATATATAGAGTTACAATTATCTTTCGATGTACTAATATAACCTAATATTATTACAAAATCAACAACGTCCGTAGAGGTAGACCCAAGCATTTTAATTTTGTGTGCAATTAACTCTCAAGTCTCAAGTGACTATATAGTTTCAACTTCTCAAGTTCTCTCTCTCTTCTTTGAGTGCTTTAGGGTGCGTTTCTCAATTTTCAAATTTTTAATTCCAAAATTCTCAAATCTCAACATTTTAACTCAAGCAACTCACTCTAGGGATGGACGATATACATAGATGCACAGAGTACATTTTATCTATATGACATAGATGTTTTAAAATCACTCGATGTATTTTATCAATACATCGAATGGAACCGATTTATTTTCAGTTCTTCAACATCGAGTATATATCGATGTTTTTTTTCAATACATCGAATCGAAGAAACGTATTAAAAAACCTTTATACACCGTGAACTGAGTGATTCTATAAACAAAAACCTTTCAATAATAATGAATACCTAGCTTACCAATTTTGGTTAGCTAGGTATTCTTTATTTCATTAATTTTTCTTCTGCTTCTTGGATTCGATGTATCAAATAAAAAAATCGATATTATATTCTCAATATTGAAGGACTAAAAATACATACATCGGTTCGATTCGATGTATCGGTAACCAAAATTTTATTCAAAGGTTTTTTAGTAAATAGAATCACTCGGTTCACGGTATATAAATGTTTTTTTTTTCTTGTACTAAGTCTACACGCTTCTATCATCAAATTGGCACACGGGCGGACAAAAAGAATGGGTCCGATAGAACATGTTACTGCTCTGGTGATGGCAAACATTTTAGACCCTCGATTCAAAAAAATGCACTTTAATGATGCAAAATAGCTTGTAGCAATGCAGAAACAGATTAAAGGGGAAAAGATTGGGTAAACTTGTTTCTCCAAAGAATCGATAAGAAGTATTGGCATATTTAAACATAATTTTACTTTAGGGAGTTTTGGCGGGAACCTTGAAAGGGGCGTATGGTGCTCTTATTTTATTTCATTTTCTTGGTGTATTTTTAAGTTATATTGAATAAAATTGGTAGCATTTTGTTTGATATAGGTTTATTACCCGTGTATAGTGAAATAGAATAACAGTGCGAAAACACGACCTTTCAGGTTGCCTCCAAAACTTCATTGTAAATGTTCTGGTAAAGTAGCCATCGCTTTACTCGAATAACTTGATTGTAACTCACTTGACTGACATATTATACTTGATACTTACATATTATACTTGATGACTATAATAAACTAACTTTTACGCTGCTTTAATAAATGTGAAATATCGTTTTACTTGATACTGGCAATATGCGTAATAGCGATGCCATAAACACAAAAAAAAAATATTTTCCTTAATTTTTCTCACCACAATTTTTTTAAATTTATTTTACGGCCATAGATTTTAGTCCAATCTTCATTAGTTTTTATATTCTTCATTTCTTATAATGAATATCCATATGGAAGATGACGATGGTTGGATGTTTCCATATGGAATAATAATATGATGAGATGAGTCTAGTAAAGTGTGAGGACTTTACTAGGAGTTTTTACGAAGTTTTGGAGGCAACATTAAAATCACATTTCACTTCATGATAAGTATCACTTTTCTACATTCGTGAACGTTGTCGAATGTTTTATGATAAAAATCCCACCATTCTTAGACATAAAAAACGACTACACACGTTTTGAAAATAATATCACGCTACGACACGGCTCTTTCCCAGGTTCCCGCCAGAACTTATAAAATTGTTATCAGCTTATAAAATGTAAGGTTCGTTTGCACCAAAACATTTGTTTAAGTCATTTTTAATGCAATTTTTTACATCCTTCTCTACGCTTAACAAATTTGTTAAAGTTAGAGAAAAACGTAAAATTTTATTATTAAATTTACAAAAAAAATAACTTTGACAAATATTTTGGTGCAACCGGACCTTAGTGTAATAAAGACTTTTTACCCGACTGCAACAAAAGGAGGGTTATGTTTTTCAGTTGTATGTATATTAATGAAGTGCCTTTTTTTTCATTTTTAAAATACATACCTGTATTAAATATTTTACAGTAATTTAAAAAAAACAATCGATGTATGTAAAACATCGATGTATTTTCTGAATTAGCGATGTTACATCGATGCAACTTTCCGATGCATTACATCGAAAAAAACATCGATGGTTTTTTTTCAATGTCCATCCCTAACTAACTCAACTAGGGATGGCGATCTGAGTCTCAGATCGCCATCCCTAGTTGAGTGAGTTGCTTGAGATCGATTAATCGGAAAATCGATCTTTTAGACCGAAAAGATCGATTATTTAAATCGATTCACAGCACTGGATCGATCTAGCAAATCGATACTTCACCTTGGAAAATCGAAGATCGATCTTTTTGCTTCTATATATATATAGGAAGCATACAGTGAATACAGTAAAAAGAGACACGACACATAAATCATAGTATTGAACGTGGGGAGATATGATTTTTTTGCTCGTCATTTATCTTTGATTGAATTTGAAGTATTACATGAACCAAATTGGTAAAAAGATCGGTTAATCGGAAATCGATTTTTTAGACGTCGATACAAAGGTGGATCGATTTTGTACTCTTCAATTCGAATCGATTCAAAGATTGATCTTTTTCAGAAAGAATCGCCATCCCTACACTCAACTACTCAACCACAGATCACTATATACTAGTCTACGACCTCTACGACAGATAGGACACTTCATGGTTTAGGTTCTAGTTCCGATGTTTCCACATTGCGCTGGTATCGTTTTGACACTAGTGTTGTAACGCCAAATTCATTCACGATTGTATCGATATCGATAAAGCTAGTGATGTACCATATAATGCTCGATACGTAGGGATAGTTTGACATTTTCATTTTATTTTAGAACGAAAACCAGGGAAATAAAATATCCAATAAACATATTACGGATTACTATTAATTGATGACATTTGATAAGTAAATATGTTTATTAGATATGTAAAAATAAAAACAACAATATCTATTATTTTTAATTTATTGGTTTTATATTTACGTATCGCTAATTGCTGCGGCATATTCATTTTATTTACAAATTTCTCATGTAGGGCTCCTCTTAATATTTTATTTATAATGTGGCACCAATTGTGAACATGTAGGCGGGTAATAAATTGGATAAACCAAGAACTTAAGATTTCTTTATGAATATCACACCCTAACCATTGCAAAACAAATTTACTGCTAATACAATGCCTGATATGTCTGCTTACATTTTTATAATGACCAAACTGATTCATATAATTATGTACAAAATCTGCAATTTCTCTATATAGAATTAAAAATTTCTTTGACGGATATTTCAAATTGTTATGTTTAAGATCTTTATATTCTCGATGAGATATCCATTCATGTATATTTTCTTTTTCATGTGCTATAAAAGTTTCCGAACATTTGGTACAATTCATTTTTTTATCATTCTTCGGCATATGAAACCTGCGGTATATGCCGAAGAATGAAGAAAAAAGAAGAAGAAGAAAAAACATTTATTGGTGCAGTCCCCATACCAATATCAGGTACTGCATTCATAAAAAAAAAACAATAGAACAAAAAAAAACATTTACAATACAGATACATTACACAAAAAAAAACATTTAAAAAGGGTTGACAAAAAAAAAACTTATACCTATTTAAAAGAGTACCTAGTTAAAGCAGAAAATAAGAAACAAGATCCCACGGCTGCACCAAATAGTTCCCAGTTCAGCATTATGTCAGGCCGAAGCCCGACGCTGGTTTTCAACTGGAAACTACTCGGTGGGACACGGATATCAGTCCTAAAAGTCGATATAATAAATACTTACTATAAAACCTATATAAGTGCAAATAAGTATATGTAAAACTAAACACAAATAAAATATATATAATAAGAACTTGAATAACAGCAAATTACATAGTAAATAATATACAATAAACGTAAGTACAAAAAAGTGTAAGTATATAGGTATGCATGTATAAAGATATAAATAATTATATACTTGTAAAATATACGGACGCATACAAAAACCCCGAGAGCGTCATGCACGCGGCATGATCTCAATCTCTCTTTGTCATATCTTTTCACCACGCGACCTCCCCCGACTTCACCCGAACCGTTTCCCAATCGACTTTTCCGAACGAAAGCCGAGGAGCTAATTATTAATTAATAGGTCGCGTGGTGCGCTTCGCTGTGGTCAGCCGATGCGTAAGTAGTACGTCATAAAAAAAATGAAAGTACCCAAGCGAGTAAAACTATCTTCATTGCCAACAATTCACCCAATATACCAACACAAAACAATTACTGACCCATAGGTATAATGGATTCAACAATTGGTATCCGTAACTTTGGTGAGTACCTACCTACCATTTACTGAATGCACTTTTTTCTTTTCATTAATGACCTCTTCTACCACGAATGTTCTTCCAGATGTGGACGGACGAGGATCCATTATGTTACGAAATGATTCTGGTGCGATATTTTCTTTATTATCACTAGTTGACTGTAGTAGATTCATAAGATCTATTAGAGTTGCCCCGTTGTCATTTTCACAGTTGGAATATATAGAGTGTGGGCCCATAACATTGGATATCAGCAATGATTTAAAAGAATTGATAAATGTATTAGCGTCGGGATTAACGTTACGAAAATTTAAAGCTCTGGTTCTTCCAAAAAAATTTTCCAAGGGATCTTGATTTAACATACGCGAGTACAAATAATCAATACCATATTTTTGAAATAATAACTTTGATAGTCTCTCAATACTTTCTACAGTTGTTCCCCAACTATCTAAACTGGGCACTCGGACTAAGATTTCTTTATTAGCTAAAATAGCTCGTTTGCTAGATTTATCAACAAATTTTATGTTTTTTAATATTTCTTTAGCTTCATGCCAAAACTCAAAATGCTTTGACGTTTCCTTTATAGGGCCACGAAGTTTTCCTTTACATGTACCTCTTCGGGATCCATTCACACTATCAAATAACTTGTCGATAAACTCAACAGCTGCTGCAGTTACACCCATCGTTTCAATCACTTGCTTCCCATTTTGTAGATTTTCTGAAATGTATAAAATGAACAACAAACAAAAAATAAGAATAATTAATAAGAAAGTACCTATATCAATTGATATAATTTTTTTTTTGTTTTGTACTTGATATGATATATAATAATACTTTCTTGTTTTTTTTGCTCCACACCCTACACAATTTGTCCCATAACCCCATGGTTGACTGTCAGAGAATACCTAGTGGCATTTAGTCCGCCAATTTTTTTATGTATAATGTTCATAAAAGTATAAATAAATAAATCAACGAGAAAACAGACCTTGACAACACTGGAACGCTGGATGTCACTAGGAGGTTTGGCGGGAACGCGGAAAAGAGCTATGTCGCTGCGTGTTATTATAATATAATGCATAATATAGCACTTATAATATAATAATATATAATATTGTATAATATGTAAGTATCAAGTATATAAGTTATCAAGTATAATATGTCAGTCAAGTGAGTTACAGTCAAGTTATTCAAGTAAAGCGATGGCTACTTTACCAGAACATTCACAATGAAGTTTTGGAGGCAACCTGAAAGGTCGTGTTTTCGCACTGTTATTCTATTTCACTATACACGGGCACTGTCATAAACCTATATCAAACAAAATGCCACCAACTTTATTCAATATAACTTAAAAATACACCAAGAAACTGAAATAAAATAAGAGCACCATACGCCTCTTTCAAGGTTCCCGCCAAAACTCACTGTTGTCACTTGTCAATCACAGTTTTTTTTTTTTTGCGTTATGGCATTTGCCCGCAGGCATTTTGCCAGCATCACGTTTGATTAATATTTACAAAGAAATGGAAAAGAAGCTTTTATATACATTTAATAATTTAAAAGAAACAAAATAATAGCTACTCGGAGCAAAAAAAAATCACAAAATCTGGAAAAAAAATGTAAGTATATTATTAGACAACGGACAAACAATGGTTAGAAATCACAGAGTTAATACACATACCTCAATGCTTGTCTATAGTTGTTAGTTGTCACACAAATCGTAAAGAAATCCTGAAAAATAGGGTATTTTAAATTTTTGCCTATTTTCATCAAATTTTCATCTTCATTGCGAATTTATCAACAGATATGCACAACGTAAAGTTTTAATTTTATTTAATTTAATGATTTCTTGCCAGTAGAGTGATTCACATTGTCTAAGTTAGTTACATTTAATTAACCATGGATCTTACAGTATGCCGTATATGTTTGCGTATGGACACGAAATTATTTAATTTCCTCAGTGCTCAATCAAAGACACACTATGAAGAAATCTTGGATATTCGAGTGAGTTTATAGCACTTTCAGTAGCATAATCTTTTTCACCATAATGTAGTTTGGCATAACAGTTTTAGCATACAGTTTTTTCGCATAAATTACGATAAGTAGAATGTTATAAGCCCAGAATGGGTTCATCGGCATATTTTTAGTAACAGTAGTATTATACAGAACAACAGTTATATTAATCAGCATAAATGTTAAGAACATAATTGCTATACGTCTAATGGTAATTAATTCGAAAATGCGAAATGCTTAATTGATGTATGCATTCCATGACCTTTAAAGTCATAAATATAAAACAAGTTTGATGCAGATTATTTACATAATTCAGATTATTTTGCACCACTGCATTACCTAATTTATCTGCTGCGAAATGGTAGTGTTCAGCATTATTGTGTTTCGGTTATATTTGTATATGGACCGTTTATTACGGTTATGATATGTTACATGTATGACTAGTAACCATAATGCCATAGGAGTGAGATGAAAAATTGGTAATTGTTATTATAAAAATATTTACCTATGCATGAACATTATATTATTATGTTGACATATCGTTATGAAGAAATGAAGTATGCCTAATGAATTTATTTTAAATGAATGTTATGCAAAATAAAGAAAATGCCAAAAAAATGGTAGAGGCCTAAAATATGCCTCTATAATTTATGCAACCAAATATGGACCTGTATAGAAACAATCATTGTATAAGTTTTACCATCTCCAGAGTTCCCAGCCACTGCCAAAGTAGAGGTCAGATTAGAGGTCCAGAATCAGAGGTGGGATCTAAAGAGCTCTGATCTCAAATTAGGTAGAAAAACTTAAACATTTTTAGGCTGAGCTCTTTGAACTCACTGATTGCCCACCGAATGATAAAAGCAACAGTCTGAAGTTAGTTGCTAATCTTTTTTTGTTTTATTTTTACCCCCATATTCATAAACATATTTTAGCTAAAATGTTGCTAATCTCTCCTTTGTCTTTTTCTATCCTGCACATTTGATGATGCAACTGACAAAGACAAAGCATTCTATAGCTAAAATGTATCTAATGTATGTTTAAGAATAAGGGGGTTAGTATATTGCTACGCTAAAGAAGTATAACTTCTTACGTGCGTACATAAGTATACATACTGTTTTTATCTATAATAATATTATAAAGCTGAAGAGTTTGTTTGCTTGTTTGCTTGAACGCAATAATCTCAGGACCAACTGGTCCGATTTGAAAAGTGTTCGATAGCCCATTTATCGAGGAAGTCTTTAGGCTATATAACACCACGCTAAGACGAATAGAGAGAGCTATGCTTGGAGTTTCTCTGCGGGACCGAATCAGAAATGAGGAGATCCGCATGAGAACCAAAGTTACCGACATAGCTCACCGAATAGCGAGCTCAAGTGGCAGTGGGCAGGGCACATAGCTCGACGAACTGACGGCCGTTGGGGCAGAGCAGTTCTCGAGTGGCGACCGCGTACCGGAAAGCGAAGCGTAGGCAGGCCTCAAGATGGACCGACGACCTGGTGAAGGTCGCGGGCAATCGTTGGATGAGGGCGGCCCAGGACCGTTCGTTGTGGCATTCTTTGGGGGATTTTTAAAAGAGCCGACTGAGTTTTTTCCGGCAAGTTTTTCTCAGATCTTATTGGCCTTTGGAACTTTGCCGGTGAATGACAAAGAATGACTCTTTTTCTTTTCTTTTTACTCTTTGTTATCAGTTTGTAAAGGGGAAAAGAGACATTCTACTGATATACTTTTACATTAGTTTACTACATTTAGTTTTATCTTAGTGATATTCTTGACTTTACATATATTTTTTATCTTGTTTGACATGTATATCAATTGTTATTCGCTTTAATTTATTTTGTTTGTTTTTGACGTGTCATAAGAGGTGCCTGTCACCCTAAATGAATAAATGAGTTTCTGATTCTGATTCTGATTCTGAGGCCTTTGTTCAGCAGTGGACGTATTTTGGCTGAAATGATGAAGACGAATAGGAGTGGGAAGGTAGCATTGCACCCGCGCGTAGCCGGGGCGGGCAGATAGTACCATATATCCATATAATTCACTTGCACATAATAGAATGTGTTACGGGTACTTTTTGATTATGTATGTTTATATAACTGCCTCGGTAGCAGGCCACTACTACTACGCTGAGGTCCTGGGTTCGATTCCCGGGTAGGGGGTTATCAGAGATAATGGTGAAAAAGCCTTTATCTCTGGTTCTATTGGGATTTTTCCATTTTCTGGAAATTTCCCAGTACCTCAAAGTTTGGTAATGTGCCTGGAGATGTCAACAGGCTCGCCACCTGTTACATGGGCCAAAACGTAACCGGCGAATCGTGGGTGTTTGCATGTATGCTTGAATGCATGCATTTACCTCTGCCTACCCCTTCGGGGATTACAGGCGTGAAGTTACAACAACAACAACAACAACAATACACTTTATTGTACACCAGTAAAGAATACAAAGAAATACACAATAGAGTTACAAAGTATACAAGAGGCGGCCTTATCGCTAGATGAGCGATCTCTACCAGACAACCTTTGGGTAGAGGAAAAGATGTAAAAGAGTAGGTTAGGGGTGCACAGATCAAAATATAGAATAGTAAATACATAATAATAATAATAAAGATTTACACATAAATAGACACATAACAATATCAATACCATATATCATAAAATATCTACTATAATTAAATAAATACAGGTACTTAATAATATATAGAATAACATAATAATATGTACAATAATACATAAAATAATAATAATTGCAAATAAATAAAGCATTATATATGAGTGCATATCTACACGACTTGACAACAACTTCTAATTTTTTGTGTAGTAAAAGCTTTTTAGGCGATTTTTAAACGTCTCAAGAGTTTGAGCTTGTCGAATATTTAAGGGTAAGGAATTCCATAGACGTGTGGCTTCTACAGTAAAGGAGTTTGATACAAAAGATGAACTATGTAAAGGAATTTTAAGAATAAGATTTACGGAAGAGCGAAGGTAGAGAGGATGGGTTAGGCCGAGCCAATGAAAACGTTCTTTAAGATAAGGTGGGGTTTGTGGATGAAATAGTAGACAGTAAAGAAATGAAAGAATATGTGCATTCCTGCGGAGGCGGATTGGTAACCACTTGAGTTGTTCGCGAAATTCTGAAACATGGTCGTATTTTCGTAGACCAAATACGAACCGGATACAAAGATTTTGAAGGCGCTCAAGTTTATTTAGTTGCTCTTGTGTGAGGTCAAGATAGCATATGTCAGCGTAATCTAAAATGGGGAAAAGAATAGATCTAGCTAGCGCAACCTTAGTGGTAGAGGGTAAAAAATACTGCAGTCTTCTTAACGAACCAAAAGCCGCAAACATCTTCCTGCTTACCTCGCTAATTTGTGGAGCCCATGACATTGTGCGGTCAAGGATTATTCCCAAATTACGTACTTCATTTGCATAATGAATAGTAGCACCTTCAAACTGTTACGTTTTTTTTTTTTTTTTTACGTTATATTTATATGTTTCAGGTGACCAATGTAGATAGACTGCCCCATTATTTCTGTAACATTTGTGCTGCTATGCTACAAAAGTATCACAAATTCAGAGAAAAGTGTCACAGAGCACAGAATCTATTTGAAGATATACTTTCTATAGGCCCTGTAAGTTTTATTACTTTTTTTTTTAATGTTATGAAGGTGGCAAACAAACATGCAGTTCACATTCATGTTAAGTGATAACTGCAGCCTATAGACACCCACACAAGGACCGACCAGAAGTCAAAATGCAGATGCGCAAAGTCCTTTTTATGTAATTATTTAGTCAACACAGTCAATAGTAGGTTCTGTTGATGACTAATGACAATGTGAACTGCATGCTTGCTACTTATTATGACAAAAAAAAAAATTAGATGCCCAAATAATTTTCCACCATACAAGCTAAAGCTCAGATTAATCAGACAATCAATAATAATTTCAGATTACTTATGAAGAAATAAAGAAAATTGATAGAATAGCTTTCAATCTACGCAACCCAATAGAAGAATTCATAATTCTAAAGGAGCTGTCAATCACTAAAAAAGATGTTGACGAGCTTCAACCTGATCATGAACCAGAAAACGTAATTGAACTGTCAGCAGTGAAGACAGAAGACATAACAATTGAAGAAAATATTCTATTCAATGTACCAAAATATAACGAGTTAATTAATGAAATCAAACAAGAAGCACAACTTGATCCAATTCAGTACCAAAATGATAATTTAAGTCCACGAAGCATAGAAATACCAACAATATTTGAGACTACGAAGGAAGCTGTAAACTATGAGAAGACTTCAAACAGCGGAGTGAGGCAAGAGGAATTGGAAAAAGACTCTGAAAAGTTGGTTAGTGATAATTGGAAGACAACTCCGTTTAATGATGAGAAACCTATGCAGGTAATACTGTACTGAATATTTATGATATACTAGCTGTGCCCGCGACTTCGCCCGCGTGAGAATATATGATTGTTGATACTGAACAATCATACTGAATAAATAATTTGAATTTGAATTTGAATTTTTAAATTCTCACGCGGACGAATCCGCGGGGACATCTAGTAATAATAATATATTTGACATTGATTCATTTATGACCCCATAATAACTATCACAGAGACTTAATAACTAAGACCTCAGGGGTGGCAACGCATCTGCATTTTGACCTCTGGTCTTTGTGCGAGTGTCTATAGGTTGTAGTCATCACTTAACATCGATGTGAACTGCATGCTTGTTTGCCACCTTCATTACTAAAAAAAGACTGCTGCAACGTTTACGCAGCCACTCAGTGGCATTTAAGTTTTACACCTGCTGTTGTTTATTCATTTATATCATATAATTAGGCTCCTGGAGAGCACTTTTACATCTAAATTTTTTTTTAACTAACTTATAGTGAATAATTACTAATAATAAACAAAAACACATAATAAATTAAAAAGAAACGAAACAATTATGAATGTTGAAAGAATCAATTATTTACAAATTCCTCCATTTCCTTATTTCAAGAGAAACTGAGAAAAGAATGAATTGGCAACGCATCTGCATTTTGACCTTGGTCTTTGAGTAAGTGTCTATAGGCTGCAGTCATCACTTAACATCAATGTGAACTGCATGCTTGTTTGCCACTTCCGATACATAAAAAAAAACATACAAAAACGGAACAATCAAGTGCGGACATCACGTTGCCAACGAGACCCCTCCCCCCCTGGTGCACATGTAATGGAAGTGGCAAACAAGCATACAGTTCATATTGATGTTAAGTGAAGACTGCAGCCTATAGACACCTACAGAAAGACCAAGGTCAAAATGCAGATGCGTTACCACTCCAGAGACCTAAGGTGTTATGCCTCTGTGCCGGAAATTACAGGGCCGTACATTACCACCTGACCGGAACACGATAGTGCTGAACACTATCATTTAGCGGCAAGTATATTAAGTAATGCGGTGGTGCCTACGCCCGCGAGCTCCGTCACCGGAGCTCTACCACTAGTAAAACTAATTTTATGAACGGCCCCATTTTCTCTGCCGCTGGTCTTTGTGTAAGTGTCTATTCTGCAGTCATAACTTATCACCAATGTGAACTGCATGCTTGTTTGCCACCTTCATTATATTAAAAAAGTACCCTTAATAAGTGTCCTAGATTTTTACTTACATTATTGATTAATAACAGGAAAAAATTAATAACGACATATTGCAATCATTCAAAAGTAAGAGGGGCGGTGTTAAATTGAATGTCAATGGTTTTATATTCGAGAAAAACCGGGAGCACAATAAAAAAATTTACTGGCTGTGTGAATTGAGCAGAAATCCAAGTTACAAGTGTAAGTCGCGAATGACCACGACGTTAACGAACAACCAGGAGCATATGTGTGTATCAAAAGATGTACAAGAACATAACCATGAACCAAATTCAATTAGAGAAAAGGTATGATATATGATTTGTGTAGTTTTTTATTTTTTAAAAGGATCGTAACTAGATTTGTACAGAAAAAATAACAATGGGTTGCACTCCGGGAGTGCCGGTAGAAGTGAAAACTTTAATATTAACTGACTGCATTTTTGTTTTGTTGCACCACCAATGCCATTCACATGCACATCATTAACGCTACCAACGCCATTAATACCACCAACGCTACCAACGCCATTATCGTCACCAACACCACCAACGCCATCAAAACCACCTACACCACCAATGCCATTAACACCACCAATGCCATTAACACCACCAATGCCATTAACACCACCAATGCCATTAACACCATCAATGCCACCAACATCACCAAAGCCACCGACGTCATTAACGCCACCAATGTCACCAAAGCCACCAAAACCACCAATGCCACCAAGACCACCAAGACCACCAATACCACCAACGGCACCAACACCACCAATGCCACCAACACCACCAATGCTACCAACGCTACCATCACCACCAACACCACCAACGCCACCAACCACCACCGGAATAGAAGGTTTAAAATTTATGTTTAGTATGGAGTTCTTATACTGTTGTTAGATTATATTTCTAAGCTGTCCTACGTTGTTTTTTTTTTCTTTATTTTCTGTACAAATCAGTATATTGAACTTGCCATGATTCTTTGTTTGTTTGTGTATTGAACTATGACGTACCCTTGAAGTAAAATACCGTGTATTACATATCAATTTGTTGTATCTTTCAGGTAGATAATGCTATTAATAAAATAAAAGACTATGCAAAATTACATTTGAATGAAAAGCCATGTCATATCATCAGTGACTTTGAAACTAGTACGTCATCATCTGTTTTACAGCATCTGCCAAAAAGCACGAACTTAAGACAGACTATATATAGAGAAAGAAAAAAGATCAATAAATTAATTGAACCGGAAAACATAAATTTTGAATTTAAAAAAGAAAACTTGCACATTGAACTGATTCAAGAAATGATAATTATAGATAAAAAATATGACGAAAACGAGAGAATTGTTTTATTTACTACAAGAAACCTTCTAAATTGTCTATGTTCATCTAAGTATATAATTATGGATGGAACGTTTAAAATTGTACCAGTAATATTTCAACAGTTATATACAATACATGGATGCATTAATGACTCGCACACTTTTCCAATGGTTTTCGCATTGTGCTCTAATAAAGATGAGAAATCTTACAATCTATTATTCACATCAATAAAAGAATATTGTAAGAAGATCGGGTTGGATTTATCGCCCAGATATATACTTATGGATTTTGATAAAACTGCTCATAACTGTGCTGAACAACTATTTGAAAATGCAAACATAAAAGGATGCAATTTTCATCTTGGAAAAATAATATATAACAAGATTAAAAGAAATGGGTATCAGACTTTATATGGTAATAATGAGAACTTTGCAATAGAAATAAAAAGTTTATTAGCGTTAGCTTTCTTGCCAGAGAGTGAAATAGGAATTTATTTTGATGATTGGAGATGCAATATATCTAAGGAAGCAGGTATTTTTTGTTTATTATATTTTCACGGTGTCAGAGAATATGTAATAATACTACGTATAGAATGGACACTTCGACCACACCGCGGACTCCGCCAATATTCCATACAAAAGCTTAATTCGGTCTCTATTACACAGACATTAATCATTAACGTGTATTTACACGTACATCTGTGTGTGTAGCACGTAGAAAATACCAAATGTTGTCCGTTCTATATGTAGTATTATCACATATTCTTTTCCCCGCCTCACTCAACCTCCTCCCCTCTTAAGGGAGACGTTTGGTATTCTCTACGTTCCTACGCACACAGGTGCTCGTGTAAATACACGTCACTGATTGATGTCTGTGTAATAGAGACCAAATTAAGCGTTTGTATGGAGTTTTGGTGGAGTGTGACGGTGTAGCCGGAAAGGTGTAGCAATATTTCAACAGTCCATGCCTATACTGATGTTAACTTCATCCATCAAGGTCTTTTTCTCTTGAAAATGTAAAATCAGCAGTTATTACGAGTCAAACTTTGATTCAAATTGTATGCTTTTCAACCCTGACAACATATATTATATCAGTCGAAGACGAACGTTACTAGTGTGTTCGTAGGTATGAATAGGTATGAATTGCTGAGATGCTGCATTTCATACGCGTACTGTTCGCCTCACCGTCACCACGCACGGTATGTGTGTGTGAAATGCTGATCTTTTTCATTGACTACTAGTTAGGGTTGTCAAATAAAATAATAATTAATTTTTAAACTTTGTATAAAAATAAATTGTGATTTCATTGTTATTGTTTACGTTTTTTTTTATGAAATCTAAGTAGCAAGCAAGCTTGCATTTCACATTGATGTTAAGTCATGACTGCAGCCCTCACAAAGACCACGGTCAAAATGCAGATGCATTACCACTCCTGAGGCTTAAGGTGTTATGCCTCTGTGCCGGAATTAACAGGGCCGTACAAAATATAAATGATTTGAAACTTAATATAGATGAACACATTATAATATTGTTGGACCTTTCCGGCTGCACCTTGTATAATAAATAATATTTTTCCAAAACTTCATGCAAGCATTCAAGCAGGTATGCATGCAAGCTAGCAAGCAGGCATGCATGCCTGCTTGTTATTTGTAGTCCTTACCTAATAGCTAACCTAGTTTACTCTTTATTGGTTGTTACAGACGATATAGCGAAATGGTTCAGTCAGTATTATGTATGGGGAAATGGAAGTTCGCCACCAAACTTCGAACCAACATTTTGGAGTACCTTCGAATTAGATGGCGATAACATACCTCGAACCCAAAATAATGCTAAGTCGTGGCATAACCGATTTTCACATTTTGTCGGACAAGATCATCCGGGGTTTTATTTTATATCCCAAAAAATTGCGCAAGAATTAAGACGCCAAACTGAAGAAATGAATAAACTTTTATTTGGAGGACCATCATCAGGACAAGCGAAGAAAAAGAAGAATTTAGAGGAGGCGAATATAATTGACGACATTTTAAAGAACAAATCGAAATATTTATCAAGAAATGATCTTTTGCGGGCTATTGCTGCTAACTTAACATTATACTAATTATACCACACTGAGTAGTTTTTTTTTTTTTTGTTATGGCATCGCTATTACGCTTATTGCCAGTGTCAAGTAAAACGATATTTCGTATTTATTAAAGCAGCGTAAAAGTTAGTATAATATAGTCATCAAGTATAATATGTAAGTATTAAGTATATAAGTTATCAAGTATAATATGTCAGTCAAGTGAGTTACAATCAAGTTATTCGAGTAAAGCGATGGCTACTTTACCAGAACATTTACAATGAAGTTTTGGAGGCAACCTGAAAGGTCGTGTTTTCGCACTGTTATTCTATTTCACTATACACGGGCACTGTTTTAAACTTATATCAAACAAAATACTACCAACTTTATTCAATATAACTTAAAAATACACCAAGAAAATGAAATAAAATAAGAGCACCATACGCCTCTTTCAAGGTTCCCGCCAAAACTCCAACACTGAGTAGTTAGTAATAGATTTTTTAAATGTATATTTTTGTGAGTTTCTTTTGTTTTGACGACCCAGTCCAGCGGTGTGAGACGACCGTTTGATTCCAAGGGTCGCGGGTTCGATCCCCGCACCGGGACAAATATTTAATTTTGTAAGATATTTGTTTCGGGTCTGGGTGTTTGTGTATGTGTTGTATGTGTACAACGGCACCCACGATACAGGTTTTTACCTAGTGTGGGGCTGTGAGTGTAAGCGTATTTATTATTATTATTTTTTTTTTATTTAATGGATGTGGCAAACAAGCATGTAGTTCTCATTGATGTTAGGTGATGACTGCAGCCTATAGACACCCACATGAAGACCAAGGTCAAAATGTAGATGCGTTACCACTTCTGAGGGCTAAGGTGTTATGCCTTTGTGCCGAAAATTACAGGGCCGTACATTACCACCTGACCGGAACACGATAGTGCTGAACACTAACATTTAGTGGCAAGTATATTGGGTAATGCGGTGGTGCCTACGCCCGCTAGCTCCGTCACTGGAGCTCTACCACCAGTAAAATCTATAATTAACTTTTTTTTTCTCTCTTTCATTCCTCATATTAGGTTGTTTTTTTTTTTAATAGTAGAAATGTGAGTAAAATATTCCAGCATACATTGTTTTGTGATATCTCAAAAGGCAGCGTCAGCGTCATCGTCAACGGCAGCGTGTTCGATGAAAGCTTACAGGCGGCTTGATTTTTTCCGACACCTCCGATATTTATCGTTGTATTCCATTCAATTTAGGAATGAAAATACTTTATGTATTACGCAAATCCTTAAAGTAACAATTGTATTAAATCTATTGGTGAAAACCGAATCACATTCCGTGCAGTAGTAGTAGTATCTAGTCCGAGTTTATCGCTAACAGACGCGGTGGGGGAGCATGTTTTATAATAAGTATAGATATAAATAGAATAAGTCACGGTATACTATGGGTTGCACCCGAGTATGCTCGCGAATAAATACATACGAATATTTGTGTGTTATGGAATACATGAATGTTCTATAGTGTAAGTGCGTGTATTATATTGATTCACAGAACAGAAAATTCTGTGTATTGATTAATACGTAATGTTTATTTATTTATTAAAGCTTTTTGCACATTAATTATGTACATAAGGCGGACTTAATACCGAGTGGTATTCTCTCCCAGTCAACCTTAGGGCCAAATAGAGCAGTCGAAGGGGTGCAATGATTGGTAGTGAGGAATATCGGATTAAGTTAAGTTATTGTTCCCTGTAATGTCTTTATTATAGTGAGATGATTATTTACAAAGTCTTATGATTTCTTAAATAAGCTGAATGAAATTTATTATTTATTTATAACTTTAAAAGTTATGGAAACATCAATTATGCGTTTTGTATTTTCGAATAAATTACCTTTAGACGTATAGCAATTATGTTCACGAAAATAGACCGCTCGCTCGCCTGCTGGCAACCTCACTGTTGAAGTTTATCCAACTGCCTCTCAAGGAGGGTGATGGGTGAGGAGGGAAAAATGGGGCGGGGCGTTGAAGTGCCCATTCTAAACGTAGTATTATAACATATTCTCTGCCTGTAGTGTGCTCTCCTATCGAAGTTTTTTTCTTGAAAAGTAAAAAGGGAAATACGCCCTATTTTTTCCGAACTGTGTCAGTAGCGTAGTGGTAGTAGGCCACTACTACTTCACTTTGGTTCTGGATTCGATTCTCGGGTCGGGAGCTATTAGAGATAACGGTGTAAAATTCTTTCGGCCATATACTCAAACGTCACTTAAATCTAAGTTGGACTTAAAAGTCTTCTGTCTTTATAAAACACGTTCAATCGATAGAGATATAAAATTGAGTGACGTTTGAGTATTCGGCCATTAATCTTTCTTTTGTATTTTTTTTTTCATTTTCTGGAAGTTTCCCTGTACCTACGTCGGAGTTTGGTAATGTGCCCGGATATGTCAATAGACTCGCCAACTATTACATGGGCCAAGACGTAACCGGCGAATCGTGGATGTTTGCTTGTATTCTTAAATGCATGCATTTATCTCTGCCTACCCCTTAGGGGATTACAGGCGTGAAGTAACGTTTTTTTACATTATAATATCATGATTTGAGCGCGTGTTAACCAACGTGGCTAAGGCTACACCATGATGTGGCCAATGAACAGTGAACATTCATCATTTCAGGATATACTCAATTTAACGATATAGCTGCGACATATACATACATGTATGCATTTAGTAAAAAGCGGTTATTTTTATATTGTAAACAGACACTCCAATGTTATTTATTTGTATTGATGTATATGACATGACAAACTAAGAGCACCACACGCCTCTTTCAAGGTTCCCGCCAAAACTCCCATCTCTGCCCTTTTTAATTAAATAAGTAGTTTTTTTTTTGTTATTATGGCATCGCTATTACGCATATTGCCAGTGTCAAGTAAAACAATATTTCGTATTTATTTATGCAGCGTCAAAGTTAGTGTAATATCAAGTATATTAAGTAAGTATCAAGTTTATAAGTTATCAAGTATAATATGTCAGTCAAGTGAGTTACAGTCGAGTTATTCGAGTAAGGCGATGGCTACTTTACCAGAACATTTACAATGAAGTTTTGGAGGCAACCTGAAAGGTCGTGTTTTCGCACTGTTATTCTATTTCACTATACACGGGCACTGTAATAAACCTATATCAAACAAAATGCCACCAATTTTATTAAATATAACTTAAAAATACACCAAGAAAATGAAATAAAATAAGAGTACCATACGCCCCTTTCAAGATTCCCGTCAAAACTCCCATCTCTGCCCTTTTTAGTTAAATAAGTAGGTACTTAGAACGTTAATTAAACAATTAAAACTAGTTGACATGATTTACCAATAGATGGCGTGCATCAGCTTTTCATCGCACTATGACTATTATCCAAATTGATGATAAAGGTCCTCTCAAGCAAGTTATGAAGTTACAAACAAACAAACAGCTTTACCTCGATATACTAGCTGTGCCCGCCCACGGCTTATGTTCGTGGTATTTTTGATGCCCTATCTAGGGGCACTAACACACTAGACTAGACTTTGGTTGTAACAGGTCAATCGCAATACCTGTTCTTCCTGTTACTGTTCCGTAGAAATACCTGTTCTCAATTTCTGTTATTAAATACTAGCCTGTTCTTGTTCTAGGCACGGGTTGCCACAACCATGTCAGTATGATGGGTTTAAGTGTTATTCTGTTGCGTTCTTAAAATTGAAATATTTACAAAATAAATCTTAACCGTCTAAGTACCTAAACGTAGTATTATTTCATATTCTCTGCCTAAAATAAACTAACTTCGAGTCTAAAATTTCAATAACATCGGTTATATAATTTTGCTGTAAATTAAATTCCACTTTTATAAACACAATTTATTGAAAGTTCTATTACACATTGTTCATGCAAGATTGTTGTACAAACCGACAGACAGACGGTTAATTACCACGGCAGTACTGTGAGTGAGAGGGATTAATAATATTACGACTTTTTTTTTTGGTCGGGTTTTGTGTAGGTGGCCTGTCTCGAAACGACACTAGTCAACTTAACCGGGCAATCGGCGAGCGCAGAAGGCGCTTTAGCTTAAGATAATACGACACGTCACAGTTCAGAAATATACAATATTGCCACAAATTCTCCACAGCGTCATTTAGGACGTTTTATCAAACATAGTAGCGCCATCTATTAGCCGTTATAGCGTAATATATTATAATACCGTTTACAATTGTACTAAAATTATCAGCCGTTAATAAAAAAACCTTAATTAATCTACATAATAAAAAAAAAACATTAAAGTATATTTAAAAGCTAAATAATATTTACATAAAAAAAGTTATACCGTTAATTGTTTCAACATTGTAAAATAATAATATTATTACCATTTATTCTCTTACAATTTGTTCGTATCTATTTCCGAACAGAACATATAACATGGCCAGAAACATGACTTCCTCTAGTAAAACTACACATATTTGTCGGATAATAAAATACTAGTTGCTTCTCGTTTTAGCAAGGCTATTCAGGTCAGGAATGAGCGAGATGTACTATTGTCAAAGCAATAACAGATTACACTACCAAATTAAGGTAGACGAGGCACGAGAGGTTTGTCAGAACCGGGATGTCTGGCGCTCTACACTCTCTGCCTACCCCGTTAGGGACCTGGCGTGAAGATACATACATACATACTACCAAATTTAGGAGGCATTTGTCAAAGATGGTTTGTTCCTGCTCAACTGCAAATTGTATTTTTCGGATAAAATACTAGGTGTGTCTCGTTTTAACCAGTGACATTCGTGTAAGACGGATTGAGACGGATGATGAGAACAGAACAGTGTCGTGTGTATTGGTATTGACTGTTATCAGACCCTACCTGTTATATGACTGGCGACTGTTCATTGAGCGTATCATAGATTGAGAGTATTTTTAGGAACAGGTATTTGTTAACCACGAGAGCAACTGGTATCTGTTATCTGCCTTCTACCTGTGATTTTTACCTGTTCCGATAAATACGCCTCACCTCTACATTAGACCTGAGTCGATCACTCCTTCGCCTGGATTCGGGTCGATCCCGACCCATTGACAAGGTGATCAAGTCTAGACTCGATCGTTTGGGTCATTTGGGTCGCGACTCGATTTCGCTCAAACGTATACTGTAGCTCATGATTCTCGTGATTCGAGACCCATCTGATAAGGATGCGAGACTAGGGTTGTTGAGAAAGTGATTATGAGGAAGAGGAGGAGGAAGAGGAATTGTGACGCGCAAATTTAGAGGATGCGGATGAGGAAGAGGATACGGATGAGGAAGAGGATGCGGATGAGGAAGAGGATGCGGAAGAGGAAGAGGAAGAGAAAGAACGTACATTACTTCACGCCTGTAATCCCCGAAGGGGAAGGCAGAGGTAAATGCATGCATTCAAGCATACATGCAAACACCCACGACTCGCCGGTTACGTTTTGGCCCATGTAACAGGTGGCGAACCTATTGCCATCTCCGGGCACATTGCCAAACTCCGAGGTACCTACTGGGAAACTTCCAGAAAATGGAAAAATCCTAATAGAAACAGAGATAAAGGATTTTTAACCGTTATCTCTGATAGTCCCCGACCCGGCAATCGAACCCAGGATCCCCAGCGTAGTAGTAGTGGCCTGTTACCACTACGCTACTGAGGCAGTTAATGATATAATAATAATAATAATAATGGCAACCGTTGAAACGTCCCACTGTTGAGCACGTGTCTCTCCCCTTCTTGAGGGGAGGCCTGGAGCTTACTCCACCAAGCTGCTCCAATGCGGGTTGGTGGAGATAAGGGTTAGTGGCCAACCCGCTGTCGGATGTTTTCAAACCGGCCATACATATGGCCTGCGACAAGGTTAAACGACTGCTATTTATCTACAGCAACCGGGACCGTCGGCTTAACTTGCTCTCCGAAGCACGGAAACGCGCATATTACCGCAATTTACAGCAACCGGGACCGTCGGCTTAACTTGCTCTCCGAAGCACGGAAACTTTGTATGCCTATTGCCTATTGATTGAGCAGTGCAAGGCACGTCTCGACGCGTACTTCGCGCTGACTATCATTGAGTTCGTGGGATACCCATTTGTCAACATTGCCAATTCGAAGCAAATCGACCAGTATTGTTTATATTGCTAACGTCGAAAGCTGCTGCTAATTTAGCAGTAGATTGAATTTCATCAGCTTCCACAATCGCCTTTAATTCTTCATTGACGGCCAAAGATTTCGGACGACCACGGGTTCATTTTTGAAGTCAACATTTACAGAACGAAAGCGGGCAAAACAGCTGGTGCGTTCGTTTGTAGTGTTCGCTCTGTAAATGTTGTTGATCTTGCGGGCCGCTTGTGCTGCTTTGCTGCCACGACCAATTTTTAATGTTCGAATGCGTTGAAAACAAAACTATTAAACAAATGAAATGACGATTTTAGTTAAAAGAATTCCATGTTTTTAATATAAAATAAATTTGACGTAACTTCACGCCTGTAATCCCCGAAGGGGTAGGCAGAGGTAAATGCATCCATTCAATCATACATGCAAACACCCACGACTCGCCGGTTACGTTTTGGCCCATGTAACAGGTGGCGAACCTGTTGCCATCTCCGGGCACATTACCAAACTCCGGGGTACTGGGAAACTTCCAGAAAATGGAAAAATCCCAATAGAAGCAGAGATAAAGGATTTTAAACCGTTATCTCTGATAGTCCCCGACCCGGGAATCGAACCCAGGACCTCCAGCGTAATAGTAGTGGTAAAATAAATTTGACATTAGAATTATCAGGCAAAACACAATATTTTGATTGATTTAAAATGGCCAGCACGGCAGAACGGCAATTTCATATACATTTATTTAATATTACTCAAAAATACACCAAGAAAATGAAATAAACTAAGAGCACTACACGCCCCTGATCTCACCAAAACTCCCTGTTCTGCCCCAATTATGTACTAACAATAATTTAAACAAGTTCACATGGTTTACCGATAGATGGCGCGCATCAGTTTTACATCGCACTATGACTATTATCCAAACTGATGGTAAAGGTGTTGCTCATCGCGTTCACAGTACAGACAAACAGACATCTTACAGATTTATACTAGCTGTTGCCCGCGAACTATCGTTCGTGGAATTTTTGATGCCTTGTCTAGGGGCAACTTTGATAGAATTCTTAGAACGTTACGTCAGTTACGTGCAGGCGGCAGTAGGTGTTTTCGTCGATCGCGTCTAATGCGATGCAGTAATAGATATCACTTGAATTGTTAGATATCTTGCATAAAGAAAAAGTTGCTAATCTTAGGACATTCCTAAGTTAGGATAGAATGTTGCTAAATTATTGAAACTGGAAGTCGAAAGAAATTGATACCGATAAAAGTTGCCAGAAGTGGCTAGATGAAAAAAAAATATTTTAATTCTTTTTTGATGTAATGGAAGTGGCAAACACAGATCACCCCCAATAGATACCGCATTAGTGAATATTTGTTCGGAGCAGTGTTGTTGCAATAGTAATAGTCTATCGATAGTATTGTGAACTATCGTGACCTCGAAAAAATAGTCGATAGCGCGATAGTACTATCGAAAATATCGCCATGCTGCAATACTATCGATACTAGCTAGTAACTATACTAGCTTCGATAGTATCGAAACTTTCGATAGTATCGATACTATTGACCTTATTGACTATTGTTTATAACAATACTATCGATACTATTGATCTTTGGCAATAGTATTGCTTATTTTTAACTAGCGATACTATCGATATTATCGATAGTATTGCAGCATGGCGATATTTTCGAGTACTATCGCGCTATCGACTATTTTTCGAGGTCAACTATCGATAGCGCAACTATCGATAGTTTAGCAACACTGGTTCGGAGCCGTGTTCACCGTTTTTGAGGTACGCGGGTGTTGCGGGAGACGTAACTGAAGCGCTGTGATTGGCTGTTTGAATTGGAGACTTGGCCCGCCCCATACGCCCACTCATTGAGCTGGGAAGCTATCAATATTTCTTATCGATATTTTTTCCACATTTATTTGCTTTTTTAAAGATAATTCAGCAGAACTTGGTAAACAGTAGTAAATACAGTTGTCTGTAATTTATTTTGTTTGTTTTTGACGTGTCATAAGAGGTGCCTGTCACCCTAAATGAATAAATGAGTTTCTGATTCTGTAATTGGAAATTAAAATATTAATAGTATATCATTTGAGTAGGTAAATAAAAACGCATAAATTTAATGGTCTTATTATTTATTTGTTAATTGGCTATTTAATCTGGTTGCCTATTACATAGACATCAATCTGTGACGTGTATTTACACACACACTTATCAACATAAAATTTTTTTTTTGAAGAAAGTATAAAAAATTGGAAATTAGTGGTAGAGATTTAGTGGTAGAAAATTACCGGGCCATACATTACCACCTGACCGGAACACGATAGTGCTGAACACTACCATTTAACGGCAAGTATAATAGGCAATGCGGTGGCGCCTACGCCCGCGAGCTCCGTCACTGGAGCTCTACCACCAGTAAAAATAATTATTAAATAGTTATGATTGCAGTTATTTAAAAAGTACACGAGAAACTACCGAAAGTTATATGCTTTAGAAAATAAGTTGTGTTTTACAGCTCTGGGATCTTGGACCATTGTTTTAAGAGTTACATTTCTATAAATTATTATTCAGTGTTGGTAGGTTTTAAGTAAATATAAGCCATGAAGATACATTTCTTGCAAATAAAAATCATTAATTAATTAATTTATATTACAGCGCCTAGCATATTTTCTAGCGCCTCTATTCGCTACCCTCGGAATCCTCGTTCGACGATTCTCCTGTTGCTTATGGATCTTCTTCTTGCTCTTCCAGATTCTTTGGTCTTCTGTTTCTGTAAAAAAAAATATATAAATTACTAGCTGTTGACCGCGGCTTCGCCCGCTTTGAAATTTTTCCTGAATTTTCATTGCTATAAACCTCACGGAACCCGAGACCTTTCCAACGAATCCAAAACCGTGGAAATCGGTTCTTGTGTCCTGGAGTTATAGCGTCAGTAAGGAAAACCTGACTTATTTTTATATTAAAGACTAGCAGTTGTCCGCGGCTTCGCCCGCGTGGATGTCGTTTTATAATCCTGATTTTTCTAATTTTCTTTTGCTATAAACCCCGCCGAGCCCGAGACCTTTCCAACGAATGCAAAATCGTGGAAATCGGTTCGTGCGTTCTGGAGTTATAGCGTCAGGAAGGAAAACCCGACTTATTTTTATATAAGAGATTACCTCTTCATAACATTGGTATAGAAAAATAATCTCTATATGTTGCTAAGTACAAAACTCGAGAACGGCTGGACCGATTTCGCGAATTCTTATTGTGTTGTATTTATAATTGTTCGGAGGTTTTTATGCGAGAAAAAAAAAAAGATATTTTCGCGGATAATTAGAAAGGAGATGTTGCGAGATCGGCCCTGGTTCGTACATGACCTCAAAAAATGGCTAAATTATAGAAGAATCCGAAAAAAATACAATTAATTTAATCAAGAACATATTTTAGAGTTACCACCACATTTAATTCAAACGATTTTATCATTTTCAACCATGTTCAACACGGCGGCGATACAGCCAACGCTTGGTATCAATCGATTTCGATAGTATTTATAATTTTTTTTTTCTCCAAGTACGAGTACTAGATAATCAAAAAACAATTTAAAAAATGAAAATGTCAAAATGACATCGTCCGCCATATTCGCCATGTTGGTTTTAAGTTGCAATTGTAACTGCAAATAATGTTGTGTAACTGCAAACAAAGCTAAATAAGTGAAAATATGCAGTAAAAAACGTTTTAATATTGATTTTGCCTGTTTAATGAAATTGTGTACAATACATGGCCGGAGGTCCATACATTTTTGCAACATCTCCTTTTAAGAAAAGTTATTACGTTTTTTTTACATATGTTTATTAAAATGTTTTTTTATGTTAAAATTGTGTTTGTAAACAAAGGAAAAATATGTGTTTTTTTTAATATGTAGTAGAAAATAAAGGCTATTTTTATTTTATTTTATTTTATTACTAGCTGTGCCCGCGACTTCGTCCACGTGAGAAAAAAATATGATTGTTCAGTATCGTTCAGTCGTGGGCGCAGCTAGTATAAAAGTAGCCTAAGTTACTCCTTATTACATCAGCTACCTACCCGTGGGAGTCCCGTCAAAGTCGGATACACTCCAATTCTACTTATTTGTATGTAGGTATGTATGTATGTATGTATGTATGTATGTATGTATGTATGTATGTATGTATGTATGTATGTATGTATGTATGTATGTATGTATGTATGGATGGATGGAGATAAAAGTAGCCTAAGTTACTCCTTATCACATCAGCTATCTGCCAGTGAAAGTACCGTCAAAATCGGTCCAGCCGTTCCCAAGATTAGCCCCGCCAAACAGACAGACAGACAGACAGACAAACATTGTAAAAAATGTTGTTTTGGTATATGTAGCGTGTATACATACATATGCATTTAGTAAAAAGCGGTTATTTTAATATTACAAACAGACACTCCAATTTTATTTATTTGTATAGATGTATAGATATGTTGTATTTAATGTACGGCCCTGTAATTTCCGGCACAGAGGCATAACACCTTAGGCCTCAGGAGTGGTAACGCATCTGCATTTTGACCTTGGTCTTTGTGTGGGTGTCTATAGGCTGCAGTCGTCACTTAACATCAATGTGAACCGCATGCTTGTATGCCACTTCCATTACATATAAAAAGAAAAACAAGAAAGAAACATTTAATTTGATACACAGCGAGACACATAATACAGACATAAAACGTAGATAACAGAAAAAAGACAACACAATTTCTAAAATTAATACATATAGTACATATAGTACACGTTATGTCTCTCAACCCAACCAAGTTTGAATGATGTACCTATGAAATTGAGTATGATGTAACCGTGTCGCGCTTATTTTACCACACATACCTACTTTGCGTAGTCTATTATTAGTCTTAGTATTTCAATGCATTATACATAATACTAAATAAATAAATAAATAAAATACGCTTACACTCACAGCCCCACAGTAGGTGTAAGCCTGTGTCGTGGGTACCGTTGTACTCATACAACACATACACAAACACCCAGACCCGAAACAAATATCTGTAGGCCATACAAATATTTGTCCCGGTGCGGGGATCGAACCCGCGACCCTTCGAATCAAACGGTCATCTCACACCGCTGGACTAACCGGGTCGTCTGTCCAGTAGTGGAAACTGTGTTCCACTAGTAAACATCTTTCGACTGATAGGGAATGATGAAATACAATAATACAAACCTTTTAGGATAAGGTTGTTTGAGGTGGAATGTGCGGTAATGCAGCTTCATACTGCCGCTCTGCGTGAACCGTTTGTCGCACAGACTGCATCCGAACGGTTTCTCGCCCGTGTGCGTCTGGAAACACATTTATAATATAAAGTATGGCACTACTTAAAATATATTTTTTATTTGTGGCAAACAAGCATGCAGTTCACATTGATGTTAAGTGATGTCTGCAACCTAAAGACACCCACACAAGACCAAGGTCAAAATGCAAATGCGTTACCACTCCTCAGGCCTAAGGTGTACATTACCACCTGACCGGAACACGATAGTGCTGAACACTACCATTTAGCGGCAAGTATATTAGGTAATGCCGCCACCGGAGCTCTACCACCAGTGAAAAAATACATGTGTCTTTGTTTTATATTCTTTCGCATTAACACATGCTTGTGAAATATATTTTATTTTAAAGCAATGGAACAAATGTGAAGGAAAGATTTGACAAATCGGGCAGGACTTCAGTAGCTCAACTGGAAGAGTTGCTGGACTAGATTCCCAGTAGGCCGCGAGTTCGAGTCTAGCCTGAAGTCAAATTTTTCTTTCCATTCCATTTTACTTTAAAATAAAATACATGTGTCTTGTTTGTATTAGGCATAGGAATGATTGCTACTTTTATTTAATTCTCAACCATTCATAACATGACTAAGTACGAAATATATGCCGTACGAAAGACGAAGTAACTTTACTGGTGGTAGAGTTCCAGTGTAAGAGCTCGAGGGCGAAGGCACAACCGCATTACCTAATGTATCTGCCAAAAAAAATGTGTTCAGCACTATCGCGTTCCGGTCAGGTGGTAATGTACGGCCCTGCAATTTCCGGCACAGAGGCATAACACCTTAGGCCTGAGGAGTGGTAACGCATTTGCATTTTGACCTTGGTATTGTGTAAGTGTCTTTGGGTTGCAGACATCACTAACATCAATGTGAACTGCATGCTTGTTTTAGGCGGTGCAGGCAGTGGCCTGCTACCACTAGGCTACCGAGACAGTTAGTTAACTGCTATTGTATTGAGTTCAATAATTCCACCAAAAGAAGTGTAACTTCAAAAAGTGAGCAATACTCACCACTAGATGGCATTTGAGGCTGCAGCTGGCGCTGAACTGTTTGCCGCAAATGCTGCACGTGTACAATTTCTCACGCGAGTGCTTGTTCTGGTGAGCCGCCAAACTGCCCGGCTGTTGGCGAATGTACACAAGTTTCTATTAATCCCTGAAGGAATGTGTGTCACAGGGCTTAATATTAGGACCATTTCTGTTTTTAGTCTACTTTAATGATCTGTATATCTGGCCCGACACGCACTTGATCGGTTTTGTTCGGACTACCTCCTGCTGTGGCGGCAAATCTAAAAGCACATTCAACTCAAAATGCGATAATTAAGATCAAAATCACTCACAGCTAAAGAAGCGCCGCATATCTCACAGACATGCCTCTTGTTGGGATGGAAGAAGGACGTCCGCGGGTGTTCTTTGAGATGGTGCTTCAGACACGCGCCTTGTGTGTCGAAGTGTTTACCACACTGCAATAAAATCAAATACAAACATTCAATTTTACAAAAAAAAATTGATGCATAACTTCTTTATTTATTAAATTTAAGATAGTTTGTTTAAGGTTTTTATTAAAAATATTTTCTGTTGAATCTTTTAACTGGTGGTAGAGCTCTAGTGACGTAGCTCGCGGGCGTAGGCACCACCGCATTACCTAATATACTTGCCGCTAAATGGTAGTGTTCAACAATATCGTGTTCCAGTCAGGTGGTAATGTACGGCCCTGTAATTTCCGGCACAGAGGCATAACACCTAATGCCTCAAGAGTGGCAGCGCATCAGCATTTTGACCTCTGGTCATTGTATGTGATAAGATTAAGAATAATTTAGTGTCATAAAAGTACAAACAATCAGAACAATAGAAGAGTAGCTTAATAAGTATTATAAGCATGCTAATAAAGGTAAAACATATTTATTTCACTGTAAAATAAAAGTGTTATGTAAAATATCTTTTATATAAAAATAAGTCGGGTTTTCCCTTCCTGACGCTATAACTCCAGAACGCAAGAACCGACTGCCACGGTTTTGCATTCGTTGGAAAGGTCTCGGGTTCCGTGTGGTTTATAGCAAAGAAAATTTAGGAAAAAATCCCTACTAATATTATAAATGCGAAAGTAACTCTGTCTGTTTGTTACCTTTTCACGTCCAAACGACTGAACCGATTTTAATTAAATTCGGCATAGATATAACCTGACATTATGCTGAACTGGATACCTTTTTGGCGCAGCCGTGCGACACGTTAGGTCGTTAATTTAGATATAGGTAATTACTATTTTAATTAATTATTTACCTACCTACTTTGTTTCTATTTTTTATTTAATCTTGTTTGTTTTTTTGTTTCATTGTATCGTACATACAGTATCCAGCAAAAACATCGACCGACTTCGACTTATTTCGGGTCTGTAGAGCGTTATGATTGCAGTTATTTAAAAAACTACTACACAAGAAACTACCGAAAGTTATATGCTTTAGAAAATAAGTTGTGTCTTACAGCTCTGGGCTCTTGGACCATTGTTTGAGAATTACATGCATTAGGGCATTACTACCATTATATAACCATTTAGCGGCAAGTATATTAGGTAATGCGGTGGCGCCTACGCCCGCGAGCTCCGTCACCGGAGCTCTACCACCAGTAAAAATAATTATTAAATAGTTATGCATTTCTTGCAAATAAAAATCATTAATTAATTAGAATAGAATAGAAAATATTTTTATTTCGAATAGATCTTTACAGATACTTTCAAAACGTCAATAAATCATAAACTACCTAGAGCGAATAACCATTACATATAGTAAAAGCAAAATCATATATTAATAGTAAATTAAAAATTAAAATTTAACTATTTGGTTAAAACATAATAATCATAAAATTTTTCAATTCCTTCAATGATAATAAATGAAGGAAAAGAAAAACTTATTCGTCAAGATCAATGTTATTCACTTAGCAGAGTTCCAAGTGCAGTCACTACTGAGAAGAACTCCGCTACCCAACAAACATTCATTTATATTACAGCGCCTAGCATATTTTCTAGCATATTTTCTAATGTGTCCTGGCTCAGCGCCAAATAAAATTTTCCCTTTCAATTGTGGTTTGAAATGAACACTTCTTTTGCATCGTTGTAATTTGAAAGTTGGCGAAACGAAAAAGCGACAGTAAACTTTACTGGTGGTAAAGTTCCAGTGTAGAAGCTCGAGGGCGTAGGGACCACCGCACTATCGTGTTCCGGTTAGATTGCATCGTAATACCTTAGGGGCCATTCAAGTATTACGTAAGCAGATTTATAACAATTCTTTACCCCCCCATCCCCCTTGTCTGCAAAAGTAAGCAAAGCTCTTACCCTCTCATGGGGGAGGGGGCTTACGTAAACATTTTTCAATTAATGTATTGTTTTTTTTTATATTATAAGAAAATAGATTTAGGATAGAGATTAGATTTTACTGATGTAATAAGTAAATAACTACCGATAAGGTAATCATCATCTCGACTCCCCTACCCCCCCAGTTATCCAAAATAAGCAGAGCAAAGACCCCCCTCCCCCCCCATAGTGCTTACGTAATACTTGAACGGCCCCTATTACAGTTATCATGGACATAACAACTAAGATATCAGGGGTTGGCAACGCATCTGCATTTTAACCGCTGGTTTTTATATAAATGTCCATAAGATGCAGACATCGCTTAGCACCAATGTGAGCTGCATGCTTGATTGGGAAGGAAAAAGCTTCCGATCTCGGAATCGAACCCAGTACCCCAGCGTAGTAGTAGTGGCCTGCTACCAGTAGACTAAACGTAACTTCACGCCTGTAATCCCCGGCAGTAATAATCGGAGGCAGAGGTAAATGCATGCATTCAAACATACATGCAAACACCCACGACTCGCCAGTTACAGGTGGCGAACCTGTTGCCATCTCCGGGCACATTACCAAACTCCGAGGTATTGAGAAACTTCCAGGAAATGGAAAAATCCCAATAGAACCAGAGATAAAGGATTCGAAACCGTTATCTCTGATAGTCCCCGACCCGGGAATCGAACCCAGGACTGGGGGTCCTGGGTTAGTAGTAGTGGTCTACTACCACTACGCTACTGCAGTTACTATAATATTAGTATAGATCAGAGGTTCCCAAACTATTTTTCTTGTAAACACCTTTCAATTTTTTTCTGGTTTTTTTTTATTACACATATACGTAGACCCCATCGAGTCTCCCATGGACCCCAGGGGGTCTATATGGACCACTTTGGGAATCACTAGTATAGATATTCACCTGGTAACAATCGGTCGGTTTCTTAGGGTGCTTAGCTCTCATTTCTTTCGCCAATTCTGAGGGTATAAAATGATCGTCCATACTTCTGAAATCAATAAAATGAAACCTATTCACAAATATTACCTAAGTTTAGCATTAATAAAAACGTACAGATTAGATTAGATTTTGTTGCAAACAATTCACAGTTCATTGTTAGAAATAAATAAAAACTTAGTCTTATTCATAAAAAATGCTTATAGAAGGTTTATAGCATTCATAAGTTAAAATGCTCTATAAGCCTATCAAACGCTCTTTAAAACACATCTAAACTGGAAGGAACATGTAGATAAAACAGTTAGTAAACTATCTAGTTTTGTGTATGCACTCCGAGAGCTTAAAAAAACTACGGACCTAAAGACAGCAACCTGCGCCTACTACGCATACGCAGACGCTTGGCTGCGCTACGGCATTGTACTTTGGGGGAACAGCAAAGATGCTAATAAAGTTTTTATTTTGCAAAAGAAATGTATCCGAATACTTGCTAATATAGATTCCATGACTAGCTGCAAATCGTACTTTATTAAATATAAAATAATGACCTTACCATCTTTGTATATATCAGAGATTTGTTCTCTTGTAAGAAATAACACAGACTGGTTCCCTCAACATTCTCGCCCCGAAAATCTAAGACATAAGGTTAAATTGGCTATAATCACATCAAAATTACAAATAGTTAATACCGGCCCTTACTCTATGTCAATAAAAATATATAATCAAATTCCAAATTCTATTAAACACATACAAAATAATAAATTATTTAAAAACAAATTAAATGAATTCTTAACACAAAAATGCTATTACACGTTGCAGGAGTTTTTTAGCGATAAGTAAAGATGAAAATAATATTAAAGATTATACATATAAGTACCGACCAAATTGTTATTGCTATATTTTCTGTTTAATCGATGTCATGCAAATTTTATAATAAAAATATATAAATTAATAAATAGATACAATCACATATATTAAATAATATGAATAATAGCTCTGAATTTAAATGTCTTCATTTAACATTATAGTCATAAGTTTATATTGTAATGTAAAATATTATATGTACATGAAATGTTCTCATAATTTTGCGGTGCCCCTACGGGGTGTTACATGTAACCACAAAATATTTAATTGTAAGACCTTATAACCATGTGACAAGCAAATAAATAAATAATAATAATAATAAAAATTGTTTATTCATAAACGTTCTATAAACCTTCCATAGTTAAATCCAATTCTGCTAATAGACAAAATGTTGCCAGTGCAAGGAATTCAGTGGACAGATGGATCCAACAAGAGATCAAACACGCCAAATTGTCTATAAATTACGCGTGAAAGTGACCTTATTTCGAATAAAAGGAAAAAAATCAACGTCAAAGGTGACATAAAGTCATAACAAGTCATTCCTAGCTTCGTTCCATTAATCGACCGCAACGACCGCGACCAAGACCGCTGAAATTGTCGTTTTGGTGAAAGCACAAAATATTGGTGGGTCGGAGTGGACGCGATGCGGTCGCGAACAGTGACGTTATTTATGACGACAAACGACCGCTCGCGACGACCACGGGCCTCAGGTGGAACAATACAAAGGGCGTTACGGTCGTTGGGGTCGATTAATGGAACGCGCCCAATGTCAATTTCAACAATCAGCTGTTGAATGTCGGCCATCTTTTGTCCTTATAGCACTGTTAGAGTAGGGTTCTGGCCTCTATATCTTTATAGTGGGTTTATATGCTTTAGCGCTAAAATTCTATTATGAATAATGTTTTTCTTATAGCATACTATAGCGAGCTCTTATAACTTTTTATGAATAAGACCGTTAGGGTCTATTATGTAAGTAGTAGTTATATAAGTACCTGCTTAGTATTTGTTTTTAATTACCAAATTCATTAATAAATAATAATAAAATACGCTTCACTCACAGCCCCACAGTAGGTATAAACCTGCGTCGTGGGTGCCGTTGAACACATACAACAAATGCATCAATTGATTCTATCACCAAGACAATCGGGAAGTATGTAGTGTAATTATAATTAAAATTAAAAATTTAATTATTATTCAAATGTAGGGTTCCTCACTCTCACCAGTGAATATTTATATTTTTGATGATTCTACCTAATCAATTATTATCAAATCTTCATTAAATATTTTACTATTTTTTTTATGTCAAAAGATTGACAGACAAGCAGACGGGCCACCCGATGGAAAGTGTCTACCGTCGCCTATGAACATTTGCAACATCAGGGGAGTTGCCAACGCGCTGCCAGCCCTGAAGGACTCTTTTGACGCCTGTTTTGAAGAACCCCATATTGTAGCACCTAGGGAACACCTCAGAGGGAAGTTCGTTCCCCAATTTGCACGTTCTGGGCAGGAATGAACGCGCGGGTGAAACTTCTCTCTTCGGCGGGTGGTACGACGAAGGAATGGAGACAGAGACATAAATGGTGGTACAGCTCCAATGACGGAACTCGCAGGCGTAGCCACCACCGCATTACCTAACATACTTGCCGCTAAATGGTAGTGTTCAGCACTATCGTGTTCCGGTCAGATGGTAATGTACGGCCCTGTAATTTCCGGCACAGAGGCATAACACCTTAGGCCTCAGGAGTGGTAACGCATCTGCATTTTGACCTTGGTATTCGTGTGAGTGTCTATAGGCTGCAGTTATCACTCAACATCAATGTGAACTGCATGCGTGTTTTACACTTCCAGTAAATAAAAAAAAATACAAAGTTAAAAATAAAATTATATTAATACGATACATTATAAATAAATCTTATATACTTAAACCGAATCATTTGGACTGGTTTATCTCTGAGGCGTACGTCTGGCCTCCCAAAATTTTCGGAACACTACGCAAAAAAAAAAATAGAAAAGACAAAGTTTCTTCGTTAAAACCTTTCCAAATTAAAAAGGTATATAAACTATAAACATGTCTCATAAAGAACGATTCTCTAATTACATTTATATTTTTTGTGTATGTATCGGACGTGGCAAGCAAGCATGCAGTTCACATTCTCTCAGTGCAGTTCATAGAGCTCTACCACCAGCCAAATTGACATAGAGACAATAACTCTGACGACCCGGTTAATCCAGCGGTGTGAGATGACCGTTTGATTCGAAGGGTCGCGGGTTCGATCCCCGCACCGGGACAAATATTTGTATTGCCTACAGATATTTAATTTTGTTTCAGGTCTGGGTATGTATGTGTTGTATGTATACAACGGCACCCACGACACAGGTTTATACCTACTGTGGGGCTGTGAGTGTAAGCGTATTTTATTTATTAACTCTTAGATCCTAGAAAAAGAGGAATTTCAAAGAAATTACTCTTATTTGATTTAACTGATAGGCGTTTAACGTTTTTCAACCAAGACAAAAAGTGAACAACGCGGCTAAACAAGTTTGCACTACAAAAACAGTAAGACAGATTATTAATACTATTTGATTTTGAACAGCTTAACATTTGAAATCGAACGTATTTTTTAGTTTTTCAATACTCAATACTCAATACTCAATTCTTTATTGCACCATAATGTTTGACTTTTTAATGTTTTAAAACCACTTACTGTAGCTTCATTGCCATTGTTATCTGAAAAAATTAAAACATATTATTAGTATAACATTTTGACGACCCGATTTGTCCAGCGGTGTCAGACGACCGTTTAATTCGAAGGGCGGTGAGTTGATCTCCGCACCGGGACAATTGTTTTGTATGGCCTACAGATATTTGTTTCGGGTCTGAGTGTTTGTGTATAGCGTGTGTACAAAGGCACCCACAACACAGGTTTATACCTAGTCAGAGAATATGTAATAATATTACGTATAGAATGGACACTTCGACGTCCCGCCCATATGCCGCGCTTCACCCAATCTCTTCCCCTATTATGCTCTACAGCGAGGTTGCGAGCGGCCTAGATATATACGATCAGTCTCATTTAACTATGTATAAGCAAATGGTTGAAGTGATGAAGACGGTTGGGCGAGATAGGACCAGTGTCTCGGCTCACCGTATTAAGTCACCACATTGCCTCGGCGACCGGCGACGCCGACTTTTGGCCTCGTATTTTTTTTAAATAATTGTTTTACGGCCACGGATTCAAGTCCTTAACAGCCAATCTTCAGTAATTTTTATCTTCATTTCATATGATAATGAATATCCATATGGAAAATGACGACGATTGGATGCTTCCATGTGGAATATGATGAGATGGCTCCAGTAAAGTGATGGACGGACTTTACTAGGAGATTTTACGAAGTTTTGGAGGCAACATGAAAAATCACTTTTCACTTCATAATATCACTTTCCTACACCCGTGAACATTATCGGATGTTTTATGATAAAAACCCATTTTTACATATAAAAACGCGACTATACACAAATTTCTAAAATAATATCACGCAACGACAGCTCCTTTCCGCGTTCCCGCCAAAACTCCCATTGCCTCGTTTCAGTCTACTAATAATAATATATATTTTTTAATAATAATGTATTTATTTGCTTATTACAGTTTACAATTATACAGTAAACACAGTTGTACATAAGATAGCGTTAATGCATATTTCATCAATTTCATGTGTGTCGCAACTAGAACTTTTGCTAAGTTATGCTTAGCTGGAGCAATAGTGCAGAGTTTGGGTGAGTTTTAAGACTTTCTTTGTATTTTAATGAGTTACGTTTTTCTTCTTTACTGATGGTTGGCATTTCCAAGTATTCATGGATTTCTGAGTTGCGAATAAAAAATGGTGCTGATGATATGACCCTAAGGATATTATTTTGGGCTCTCTGGAGCAGTGGCGATTCCTGGTGATTATAATTGGGGTCGCTCCAGCTTTTGTCATATAGTAGTGTAGTGTTAAGTGCAAAACCTGAAAACCATTTTTTTCAGACGGTCAATCTTAACAAGTTACGGTCTTTCAGCCTTTTCGTAAGGAAAGTACTTTGCAAAAGAGAAATTTCATACAGTTTAACATTTGCATTTTTGTATGAAAAAGCTCATATTTTTTCGCGATTTTAGGGTTTAATTACAAAATAAAAAGTCAATTAAATCAATAGAAAGACAGAAGACGTAACAAACATTATCACGTTAAACATGCGAAAAATCGTTAGGTAATGCGCCATTCACAGCGCCAGACCCGCGCTTCAAACTCCGTGAGTATTACTAGGCGATTGAGGGGGCGGGGCGCGGGCGGCGAACGACTTTGTATGGACTCCGCATGCGCTGGCAGAAGCGCATCGCTCGCCTCGGCCGCGTTCGGCGCCGACCGAACACGACGACAATCGCGACTTGCGTTCGTGATAGAAGACCGCAGCGTTCGTAAAATGCAATTGTATAATGTTCATAGCGGGGTTTTGGCGGGAACCATGAAAGAGGCGTGTGGTGCTCTTATTTTATTTCATTTTCGTAGTGTATTTTTGAGTTATATTAAATAAAGTTGGCGGTATTTTGTTTGATATAGGCTTATTACAGTGCCCGTGTATAGTGAAATAGAATAACAGTGCGAAAACACGGCTTTTCAGTTTGCCTTCAAAACTTCCATTTGAAATGTTCTGGTAAAGTAGCCATCGCTTTACTCGAATTACTGACTGTGACTCTGACTGACTGACTTATAATTGACCGACTGACTCTTACTTTTACGCTGCTTGCGAATACGAAATATCATTTTACTTGACACATTTTTACGCATATTGCCAATATGCGTAAAAATGTTCATGGCTCTAAGTAATTAGGTTGTAATTTTATTTAAAGAAAAATGGTAAGAAAAATTTGACTTCAGGCGAGACTCGAACTCGCGGCCTACTGGGAACCTAATCCAGCCGCTCTTCCAATTGAGCTACTGAAGTCCTGCCCGATTTCTCAAATCTTTCCTTCACATTTATTGCATTGCTTTATGGTAGCAGCAGCGCCATCTATTGCCAACTATGCTAGTTAGGCAACCGATATAATAGACTTTGCAGTTTATTGAATATCGTAAAGAAGTCGCTTTTACCCTTAGCATGTGTTAATGCGAAATAATATAAAACAATTAGGTTGTAAGTTTATGATAATTTATATTTTTATGCTTAAAAATTATGGTATGGCGGCACCATACGCGCCATCTTAGAGAAATCGCCACTGCTCTGGAGGCACATTATGTTATTAAATCATATAACAATATACAAATATGATCATACCTTAGCTCGCACCTTCCTGTCTAATAACTTCCTGGGCGGTGTCAATTTATCTTTCGCCTGTCTAGAATAAAAAAAATACTTTTATCTATCTTTTTTTTTTGTAATGGAAGTGGCGAACAACATGCAGTTCACATTGATGTTAAGTGATGACTGCAGCCTATAGACACCCACACGAAGACCAAGGTCAAAATGCAGATGCGTTACCACTCCTGAGGCCTAAGGTGTTATGCCTCTGTGCCGGAAATTACAGGGCCGTACATTACCACCTGACCGGAACACGATAGTGCTGAACACTACCATTTAGCGGCAAGTAAATTAGGTAAAGTGGCTCAGCCTACGCCCGCGAGCTTCGTCACTGGAGCTCTACCACCAGTAAAATATATCTATCATAATTTCAGCTGCGCTTCAGCTCCACTGCTGGACCAAAGCCTCCCCAAAAGGGGAAAATGGCACGATCGCCAAGCTTGATATGGGGATTGGCGATTGCCGCACTTTTACCGCAGGGCGCTGCTCATGCCAACCCATCTGCCGTTTATACAGGGTGCCCCAGAAATCAACGATAAACCGAAAACGGGTGATAGGCCAAGTCATGACAGAAAATATGTAATAATGCTACGTAAAGAATGGACACTTCGACGTCCCGCCCGATTTCCCCGCATCCTCCAACCTCCTCCCCTCTTATAGGCGACGGTTGGTATTTTCTACGTGCTACGCATACAGGTGCACGTGTACATACACGTCACTGATTGATGTCTGTATAATGAATGTATGTATGTATCTTCACGCCTCTCGTGCCTCGTCTACCTTCATCATTCTCTTCATACATGCACGCCGATTCCTAAGACTTTTGACCCCACTATCAGACAGAACTCGACCTATTTGTCATGGTAGGTCAGTCTTGGTATGTATAATAGAGACCAAATTAAGCGTTTGTATGGAATTTTGGCGGAGTGTCCGCGGTGTGCCAATGGTTTGAAACATACTGGGTGTCTTCAACATGCATAGCGGAGTGAAACAGATGTTCCTCGTAAGCCTTCCGCGTCTCAAAACGTATGTCACACCGCGCACAGAACGTTTTCGCTCCTTCGTCGTCGTCATCTGGAGATTCCAGATCCTGGAACAAGAATGTTATATCTGACTAGCTGTGCCCGCGACTTCGTCCGCGTGAGAATTTATCAGTTCAGTACCAACAAAAACGCGCCGTTCATATTGTTAACGATCCACGACTTACTGACTGGCTCGAACATCTGAGCCTGCGCAGAGACATTGGGAGTTTGTGAGTGTTGTACCGTCTCTACAATAGTGAGTGCTCTGTCGAACTGTTCGACATGGTACCACCGTCTCTTTTCCTACACCGTACTACCCGCCGAAGAGAGAAGTTCAACCCTCACCGACTGGACAACTGGCAGTGCTCAACGGTGCGGTTTTCACGTTCGTTCCTGCCCAGAACGTGTAAATTGTGGAACGAACTTCCCACTGAGGTGTTCCCTCGGTGCTACAATATGGGGTTCTTCAAAAACGGCGTCTAAAGAGTCCTTCTGGCTCTTCCCGCTGGAGGGCTGGCAGCGCGTTGGCAACTCGCCTGGTGTTGCAAATGTTCATAGGCGACGGTGAGGGGCCGTTCAAGTATTACGTAAGCACTATGGGGGGCGGGGGGGGGGTCTTTGCTCTGCTTATTTTGAATGACATGGGGGGTAGGGGAGTCTAGATGATGATTACATCATCGGTAGTTATTTACTTATTACATCAGTAAAATCTAATGTCTATCCTAAATCTATTTTCTTATTTCTAAAATTATAATTATAACATTATAATTATAATATAAAAAAAAAACAATACATTAATTGAAAAATGTTTACGTAAGCATGGGGGGAGGGGGTAAGAGCTTTGTTTACTTTTGCTGACAAGGGGGATGGGAGGGTAAAGAATTGTAATAAATCTGCTTACGTACTTGAACGGCCCCTGACCACTTTCCATCAGGTGGCCCGTTTGCTTGTCTGTCAACCATCAGACATAAAAAAAAACAAACATCAGTAACATATAAAAAAAATACACTTACCTCGAGCTCTGCCAAGTGTTTGCGGCGCCTATGCATGTTAAGGCCGAGCTCACTAACAAAGGAAACCCCGCACGCAGTGCATATATGCTTGCTGCGATGTGTACGCATGTGGGTGTAATATGTAGATGCGTGTCTGTAATTAAAATACGGATATTTTATAATAAACTAGCTGTGCCCGCGACTTCGTCCGCGTGACAATTAGTGATTGTTCAGTATCTAACCGGACGAAGTCGTGGGCGCAGCTAATATAAAAGCCTAAGTTAATCCTTATTACATCAGCTATCTGCCAGTGAAAGTCCCGTCAAAATCGGTAAAGCCGTTCCCTAAATTAGCCCCGCCAAACAGACAGACAGACAGACAGACAAAAATTGTAAAAAAAATTGTTTTGCTATATGTACCGTCTATACATATACATATATGCATTTAGTAAAAAGCGGTTATTTAAACATTACAAACAGACTCCAATTTTATTTATTTGTATAAATGCAGGGGCGACTCTAGCTCGTGTAGCGCCCGTGTGCAAAGAAACCCTGGCGCCCCCTTGGCCTGCCTTCTGGTTTCGGTGGACCCCCTTGCTAAAATTTATATCACTTTCCCATATATCCCATTTTCATTTACGTATATACGTAGACCCCATCGAGTCTCCCATGGACCCCAGGGGGTTTATATGGATCACTTTTACACACAGCTACGTTTTAACCATTTCTTCCCTTATAGGGCGGCGCCCGTGCGCATTGCACACCCTGCACTATAGGCAGAGAATATGTAATAATACTACGTATAGAATGGACACTTCAACGTCCCGCCCGATTTCCCCGCCTCACCCAACCTCCTCCCCTCTTATGGGCGATGGTTGGTATTTTGTACATGCTACGCACACAGGTGCACGTGTAAATACACGTCACTGATTAATATCTGTGTAATAGAGACCAAATTAAGTAAAGATTTCGCTATGCCCTTAAGAAAACGCGCTTATTAATTTACCACTAGCGGTCACCCATCACACACGCGACCGCGCCCGTATAGTATAACCTAGTAGATCGCTTCCGATCTACACCAGCCGCGGGGCCATGCGCGCTTCAATGAATTCACTATTATTTCATGAGTTATATAACTAGCTGACTAGCTGACCCGGCAAACTTCGTATTGCCTCAGAATAAAAATATGACATGTGTCAAAGGTTTGGTAGATACGGACTATTTGTATGGGAAAATGAAATGGTGGTTTTTACTATTTCCCTTCAATTTCTTCATATTTTCTTACCTTTTAAACATTCCCTGGAATTCCAAAAATCATTCAAAATCAATATTAGCCAAATCGGTCCAGCCATTCACGCGTGATGCCGTGACCAAGGAAAAAAACGGGTTGCATTTTTATATATATAGATTAACCCCCTTATTCATAAACGTATTTTAGCTAAAGTGTTGCTAATCTCTCCTTTGTCTTTATCTATCCTGCACGTTTGACAATGCAACTGATAAGGACAAAGCATGAGGGGATGAATAAGGGGGTAAATATTTACCTTATCTACTGGTGGTAGAGCTCCAGTGACGGAGCTCGCGGGCGTAGGCACCACCGCATTACCTAATTTACTTGCCGCTAAATGGTAGTGTTCAGCAGTATCGTGTTCCGGTCAGGTGGTAATGTACGGCCCTGTAATTTCCGGCACAGAGGCATAACACCTTAGGCCTCAGGAGTGGTAACGCATCTTCATTTTGGCCTTGGTCTTCATGTGGGTGTCTATAGGCTGCAGTCATCACTTAACATCAATGTGAACTGCACGCTTGTTTGTCACTTACAATTCATAAAAAAAAAAAAAAAAAAAATTACCTAAATTCTTCTTGACAGTATTCACATTTCTTCTTAACACCCCTGTGGGATTCGTCATGCATCAACGCAGTTCCCCTAACAAAGAAACAAAACATACTTTATTGGTCATACTACTTTTGGAGCGATTGAAAAACAAATATGAGATTTAATTTTTACGATGCGCACGCACACCGACAGACAAGAACGAGTCTGAAGTTAGTTGCTAAACAGATAAAAGCAACTTTACTGGTGGTAGAGCTAAAGTGACGGCCCTCGCGGGCGTGGGCAACACCGCATTACCTAATATACTTGCCGCTAAATTGTAGTGTTCAGAACTATTGTGTTCCTGTCAGGTGGTAATGTACGGCTCTGTGATTTCTGGCACAGAGGCATAACACCTTAGGTCTCAGAAGTGGTTACGCATCTGCATTTTGATCGCTGGTCTTTGTGTAAGTGTATAGGCTGCAGTCATCACTTGAAATCAATGTGAACTGCAAGTTTGTTTGCCACGTTCATTACATTTAAAAAAAACATATTTTATACTCTTGATACTATCGAATATCGAAGTTAAATAATATCGATAGTATCGATACTATTGCAGATCATCAACAATATTATTTATTTATTTATTTATTTAAGCTTTAATGCACAATGTAAGCACATAAGGCGGACTTAATGCCGTAAGGCATTCTCTACCAGTCGACCTTAGGGTAGTGAGACAAGATGATGAGAGTGCAAATAAAAAAACCTTGGAGGGAAAGTATTTAAAATAGAAAGATAACTACCTTAAATTAGATGAAATAATTATATTTATATAATATAAATAAAATACTATATTATCATGTAACAATAATAATGAATAATGTATAATAAATTTTAATAAATCAGTGCATATATAAATATATATAATAAATAAATATAAATATATAATACCATAACTAACAATAAAATTAAATTAAAATTAAATTAAATAACATTATGTACATGTTTTGTACCATCTACAGAGAATATGTAATAATACTACGTATAAAATGGACACTTCGACGTCTCCGCCCGATTTCCCCGCCTCACCCAACCTCCTCCCCTCTTATGGGCGACGGTTGGTATTTTCTACGAGCTACGCACACAGGTGCGCGTGTAAATACACGTCACTGATTGATGTCTGTGTAATAGAGACCAAATTAAGCGTTTGTATGGAATTTCGGCGGAGTATCCGCGGTGTGCTATCGATACTATCGATAGTACTGGTTGTAACATAATAGATAGCCCTATCGATCCAAACTGATTGTCGACGTTAACTATCGTTCGGCATCGCTATAGTTCCACAAGAAGTTTTAAAAGTTATTAATTAAAAAATAATTGGTAGAGCTTCAGTGACGGAGCTCGCGGGCGTAGGCACCACCGTATTACCTAATATACTTGCCGCTAAATGGTAGTGTTCAGCACTATCGTGTTCCGGTCAGGTGATAATGTACGGCCCTGTAATTTCCGGCACAGAGGCATAACACCTTAGGCCTCAGGAGTGGTAACGCATCTGCATTTTGACCTTGGTCTTCATGTGGGTGTCTATAGGCTGCAGTCATCACTTAACATCAATGTGAACTGCATGCTTGTTTGCCACGCCCATTACATAAAAAAAAAAAAAAGAAAACTCACAACAACGGGCAGACACGGTTACACCGAAGACATTCGTATCTGTCGTAATGCCGCACAATGTGTCTCTTGAGGTAGCAGTCCCATTTGAAGCGCATGTGACAGAAGTGGCAAACGATATTGCCGAGCGACTGGAACAATTTTTTTATATATATATATATATACTAGCTATTTATACATATGGATTTCGTCCGCGTGAGAATTTATGATAGTTCAGTAGTTCAGTATCTACCCGGACGAAGTCGTGGGCGCAGCTAGTATAAAAGTAGCCTAAGTTACTAGCTATCTGCCAGTGAAAGTCCCGTCAAAATCAGTCCAGCCGTTCCTAAGATTAGCGGGTACAAACAGACAGACAGACAAACAAAAATTGAAAAAAAAAATGTTTTGGTACATGTGGCGTGTATACATACATATGCATTTAGTAAAAAGCGGTTATTTTTATTTACAAACAGACACTCCAATTTTATTTATTTGTAAAGATAACCAAGAAAACGAAATAAAATAACAGCACCACACGCCTCTTTCAAGGTTCCCGCCAAAACGAACCCAGTAAGGAATAATGACCAAAGGACAAGTTCCACTTTGGGCCCTCACATTGTACACTAAACTACGAAACCCCCGTTGTCGTGGACCCCCATGTTCCCCCCTGTCACATTTCGCCACGCTCAGCGAGACCTGTCCTCCCCTTGTATGCGAACGCATTTTATTGACAGCCCCTTAAGGTACGATTCCGAACACGGCAGCTCGCAAGTGTTGCCACAGCATCATATATTGCACAGCATCATTATTTTTACTGGTGGTAGAGCTCCAGTGACGGAGCTCGCGGGCGTAGGCACCACCGCATTACCTAATATACTTGCCGCTAAATGGTAGTGTTCAGCACTATCGTGTTCCGGTCAGGTGGTAATGTACGGCCCTGTAATTTCCGGCACAGAGGCATAACACCTAATGCCTCAGGAGTGGCAGCGCATCTACATTTTGACCTCTGGTCATTGTGTGGGTGTCTATAGGCTGCAGTCTTCACTTAACATGAATGTGAACTGCATGCTTGTTTGCCACTTTTATTACATAAAAAAAAAAAAAAAATAACAAGTTGATCAAATAGAACGACATGCGAAGTCGCGTATATCACGACCGCGCTCGACAAAACGGCCTTCGCGCCACTATCTCGCCACTACTCACCAGATTGATTAGCTAGCTAGTTTCGCATAAATTGATTTGCGCGCGTGTTTGTAGGTACTTTGTTTTAGTGTCTTCTTCTGACCCACATGTGTGAGGGAATTTCCTCGTATTTGTCACTCATTTTCGTTTCTCATATGTTTTAAGTTACATTCGTTCGTTCATTCATTGTGTTTATTAGTATCGGACACTATAATTCTTTGGTATATGTACCGTGTATACATTTACATAGGGGCCGTTCAAGTATTACGTGAGCACTATGGGGGGCGGGGGGGTCTTTGCTCTGCTTATTTTGGATGACATGGGGGGTAGGGGAGTCGAGATGATGATTACGTCATCGGTAGTTATTTACTTTTTACACGAATGGCAACCCTCACATTGTCTTTGCTTGAAAACGAAACGCTTTTTCTGGGATTCCGCTTTAGAACCGAGTAGAGGAAATTCCGCGCTCTGGGGGTTACGTAAAAAATACTCAAAAATTCACTTATATAAAATAAACAATACTAAACATTAATTGAAAAATGTTTACGTAAGCATGGGGGGAGGGGGTAAGAGGTTTGCTTTCTTTTGCTGACAAGGGGGATGGGGGGGTAAGGAATTGTAATAACTCTGCTTACGTAATACTTGAACGGCCCCATATATGCATTGAGTAAAAAGCGGTTATTTTAATATTACACACAGACACTCCAATTAGATAGATTCATTAAATGTCTTAATGTGAATTTAGGTACCTTACTATGTCTCAATTTAAGGTGACGCTTCAACATATCCTCCTTAGAGAATCCTGTCAAGCAATCTACACATTTGTACGTCGCCGCAATGTATGTGGGATGGTCCGCTCTCGCTCGGAACTCCTGTAAATGAAAGAGACACATATTATACACTAGTTGAGCAAACTTCGTATTGCCTCACAATGAAATGATGTGTCATAGGTTTTATAGATACAGATAGATCAAAATGCAGATACGTTAACACTTCTGAGGCCTAAGGTGTTATGCCTCTGTGCTAGAAATTACAGGGCCGTACATTACCATCTGACCGGAACCCGATAGTGCTCAACATTTAGCGGCAAGTATATAAGGTAATGCGGTGGTGCCTACGACCGCGTGATCCGTCACTGGAGCTCTGCCACCAGTAAAAATATATTAGGTATATTTCAATTGGACTGCGCACATATAGCAACTTCGAGTTTCAAGTTCCGGTGATCGTCAAAAGTTTTAAGTTGCTGTAATATATGACTAATATAATATATGAGCTAGGTTAGTTCCTAATTTCCGCAACTAGCTTTAGCTTTGGAACTCTGCTAGTGAATGACAAAGAATGTCCCATATTTTTTTGTTCAGTCTTATCTTGCCGTTTGTAAAAGAGAATATGGATCATTCTGTTGATACCTATTTTTATTATTAAGTATTTTTGGACCATTATTTATTTTATTTTGTTTACTTTGACATATTAATCAACGTATCAGTTGTTATTCGCTTTAATTTTATATTTGTAATTTGACCTATCACAAGCAAATTCTATTATTTCCAAGTGATTAAATGAATTTTTGAGTTTGAGTTTAGCAACTGTTAAATACCAGGTTTCCGCAACTGTCAATCGCAATGCATCGGGTGATTTCACATTCACCTTCCCTCTCGCTGTGCACGGCAATTAAGGTAAAATTCAAAGTAGCTATATATAGGCTGCACTCATCACTTAACATCAATGTGAACTGCATGCTTGTTTGCCACTACTTTTACATTTAAAAAAAACCGCACATTGCGATAGCTCAGTGTCGATAGCGAATATTCGATATTCGGCCAAATCATGCCATCTCTAAGGCGCTTTCCACATGGAGCAACTATTGCAGCAACTGGCAACTGTCTGCCAACTAGCGGTTTACAAAACATATATTTAAATTGAACTGTGCACAAATAGCAACTCGAGTTTCGTGTACCAGTTTATTAAAAAGTTGCTGGTTTCCGCAACTCTGGCTGTGCCCGGAAATTAAGTTATAATTCAAAGTAGCTCACAGATTGCTCTAAAATTGCGGCAACCGTAAATCTATAGCAACTATCAACTTTGTACAGGAACCTTTAAAAATGTTCATAGTTGCCTCAACTTAAGTCGCTCCATGTGCAAAGCGCCTAAATACAGAAATATTCAGTTTCGTAAGGTATACATAACACAATATCTGGTAATTTACTGGTGGTAGAGCTCCAGTGACGGAGCTCGCGGGGGTAGGTACCACCGCATTACCTAATATACTTGCCGCTAAATGGTAGTGTTCAGCACTATCGTGTTCCGGTCAGGTGGTAATGTGTGGCCCTGTAATTTCTGGCACACAGACATAACATCTTAGGCCTCAGGAGTGGTAACGCATCTGCATTTTGACCTTGGTCTTTGTGTGGGTGTCTATAGGCTGCAGTCATCACTTAACATCAATGTGAACTGCATGCTTGTTTGCCACTTCCATTACATAAAAGAAAAACCTTCATTGCTTCCTCTTCACTCAAGGTAACTTTCTTCCAATTACCCGTTTCTACTAACTGCATAGGTTTGGTTATTTTTTTTTCCTTTTTTAATTTCTTTTCCTCGGCAACCTTCTTTCTCCATTCGGCCCGCCTTCTTTTCCTCTCTTGTAACAATTCAGTATCAACATTTTTTATCTGATTCTTTCTCCATTCGGCCTGCCTTTTTTTCCTCTCTTGTAACAATTCAGTATCAACATTTTTTATCTGATTCTTTCTCCTTACGGCCCGCCTTTTTTTCCTCTCTTGTAACAATTCAGTATCAACATTTTCTATCTGATTCTGAGTCTCTTTCTTAACATTCAAAACTATGTTTGGAATATCAGTCACATCAACTTTAGGTGAAATACTACTGTCTGCTATGTCATTATCGGAGAAATCTATCTCCAGTTCAATATTTTCTATTTTGGGAACGGCTAATATGTTGAATGGTTCGGTGTTTTCATCCATGTCTTGCATTACGGTGTCAACGAATACATTTTTATTAATTGTCAGTATATCTATGGAGGAATGGAGGTTTAGAATTTTTCTATCAATTTCGTTTACTGCTTCATAGGTGATCTGGAAGTACGGTGAATGGAAATAAATATTAGGTAAGTTTGTACTTAATTAGACTAGCATCAAACTTTAGCTGTGACGCTCTGTACATTAAGCCTGGGTTACACCAAGATATGGCTTAACTTCACGCCTGTAATCCCCGAAGGGGTAGGCAGAGGTATATGCATGCATTCAAACATACATGCAAACACCCACGATTCGCCAATTACATTTTTGGTCCATGTAACAGGTGGCGAGCCTGTTGACATCTCCGGGGACATTACCAACTTCGAGGTACAGGGAAATTTCCAGAGAATGAAAAAATCCCAATAAAACCAGAGATAAAGGACTTTACCATTATCTCTGATAACCCACGGCCCGGGAATCGAATCCAGGACCTCAGCGCAGTAGTAGTGGCCTGCTACCACTAGGCTACCGAGGCAGTTATTGTAACATTTCACATCCATCTCTAACTTAATAAGTTAGAGAAGGATGTGAAATGTAACAATAACTTTAACTTTAACAAATATCTTGGCAACCCAGGCCAAGGGTGAAATTTACAGATTAGAGTACTGCAATCTTATCTTAAAAGGCTGTTAAGCGACATTTGACGACCCAGTTAGTTCAGCGGTGCAAGACAACCGCTTGATTCAAAGGATCACGGGTTCGATCAGAAGTTATCACCTTGCATGGGGAGATGAACCTCCCTTTTCGTCTTAAGAACTTTTAATTTATTAAACAATCCCAGACAACTGCTGGTCATTGCCTGTGGTACACCTACTAAGTCCACCTGGGTGAACCAAGGGTAAAATTTTTTGCCCATGGTACATCCATTATGAGTTGGGTGTACCAGGGGTAATTACTTAATTCTGTTGTCCATCTTAGTTCACCTAGGTGTTCCAAGGGAAATATAATTTTCCCATGGTCCATCTGTGTCAGTGTTTGCGTAGAATGCTCAATTTTTAGGAACTTTTGGGAATCATCAAATGTGTTCTTATGAGTTGAGAGTAATGTACAACGTAATACGATAAATATTTTTGAAATCGAAACAGATGGCTTAGGTTATGTTAGAATGGTGATAACACAATGCTAAAACAAAATCTTTAATTTACCAGAAGGGAATTGTAACTACAATTATATTTAAACTAGTTGACAACTAGTTTTTATTCACTTAAAAAATTGTTAGGTGGACCATGGGCAATACATTCCGCTGAACTATCTAGCAGGTGTAGCATGGGCAAAAAATTTTACCCCTGGTTCACCCAGGTGGACTAAGTAGGTGTACCACGGGCAATGACCGACAACTGTCATTAAACAGTCTTTAACAAGATAGAATGGTAGTACAGGAGAGATGTTACGAGGTTATTGTAAATTGATTTATTTAAAATGCATGATTCATATAGATTCATTAAAATTAAAAATACTTACAGGGCCCTTCCCAAGTAATTCCTTAAGTGTCCTCTGTCCATTGAAGCATTTCTCTTTAAACTTGTGGAATTTTTGAAGAATTGCGGCACATTCGTAGCAAAAGTAATGAGGTAGTCCATCATTATCATCCACCTGCAAGTTGGATGACATTTAGTGTGGTGGAGTAAGCTCCAGGCCTCCCCCAAAACAGGGAAGAGACTCGTGGCCAGCAGTGGGACGTATAATGGGTTGCACCAATATTGCCTATATTGCCACTATTGGCAATTCCTTGAAAGAACAAGTAGGTATAGCCAGGTTAGTTTAAAGTAAACACTCGATCCTTCCCTATCTTCATAGGAAACTTCAGTCGGTTTTCATAGTCAGAAGCAAGCTAGCATATTTAAGTCACTTTATTGATTAATTTAATACTCACTTTAAACGCTAACATTTCTTCATAGTAAGACTTGAGATGAAATCGATCGAATTTAAAAACTTTCAATTGTGTACGCAAGCATATGCGACATATTTTAAGATCCATGCTTAATATTGCTTAACACACGGCAAGAATAAAATACAATTCTATGTTAAATATTACTATGTAAAATCTTAAATTAAAATCAATGTACTCTTTGATTATAATTAACAAGTAAAACACAGTTACTTTTTTTTTTTTTTTTTTAATTTTATGGCCTCGCTTGTTTTGCTTATTGCCAGTGTCAAGTAAAACGATATTTCGTATTAAGCAACGTAAAAGTCGAGAGTTTTGGCGGGAACCTTGAAAGAGGCGTATGGTACTCTTATTTTATTTCATTTTCTTGGTGTATTTTTAAGTTTTATTGAATAAAGTTGGTGGCATTTTGTTTGATATAGGTTTATTACATTGCCCGTGTATAGTGAAATAGAATAACAGTGCGAAAACACGACCTTTCAGGTTGCCTCCAAAACTTCATTGTAAATGTTCTGGTAAAGTAGCCATCGCTTTACTCGAATAACTTGACTGTAACACACTTGACTGACATATTATACTTGATAACTTATATACTTGATACTTACATATTATACTTGATGACGATAATATACTAACTTTTACGCTGCTTAAATAAATGCGAAATATCGTTTTACTTGACACTGGCAATATGCGTAATAGCGATGCCATATCAAAAAAAAAAAAAAAAAAAAAAAATAACGTAAAAGTCAGAGTAGTCAGTCAATTTATCAGTCCGTCAGTCAGTAATTCTAGTAAAGCGAGTTTACCAGAACATTCACAATGAAGTTTTGGAGGCAACCCAAAAAAACGTGTTTTCGCACTGTTATTCTATTTCACTATACAGAAAAAAAAGCTTATATCACACAAAATGCCACCAACTTTATTTAATATAACTCAAAAATACACCAAGAAAATTAAATAAAATAAGAGCACCACACGCATCTTTCAAGGTTCCCGCCAAAACTTCTACAACTAAGACCAAAATAGACGTGTGTTGTAACCAAGAAGCTTGAAGGTAAAAATGGAGTCAACACTCCAAACAAAAGTTTGAGTCAAATACCTACATAACTCTATTCTCCTCTTGGGGGGGCGACCTCTCTTTTTAATGTGATCTGTGGTATTGCTATCTTTTTATTTATATCTCCTACGAAAATTTGTGAAAGAAACACCACAGTTACAGTATTACATGATAAACATCACTGCATAATTTATTTGCAACTTATTAAATGTATTCAATTAACTGTTTTAAAAATTATTAATAATATATCTCACATTGACTATTTTGAGTTAGTGTATCAGTTGAAATTATACACCGACTTAAAAGGACTGTACGGAAATACATAGCACGGCAACATTGAATCTGCATAACAGTAATGGAGTTAATTGGAGTTTTGGCGGGAACGCGGAAAAGAGCTGTGCATGATATTATTTTCGAAATTTGTGTATAGTCGCGTTTTTATGTGTAAAAATGGTGGGATTTTTATCATAAAGCATTAGATAATGTTCACGAGTGTAAGAAAGTGATATTATGAAGTGAAAAGTGATTTTTCGTATTGCCTCCAAAACTTCGTAAAAACTTCAGTAAAGTCCCCATCGCTTTACTGGAGCCACCCCATCATCTCATCACATTCCTCATGGAAGCATTTAATCATCGTCATCTTTCATATGGATATTCATTAATTTAAAGAAATGTTAAATTCAATATGTATACGACTGAAAGACTCTGTAACTATGGTCATGACAAATTATAAAAAAAAATATATCAGTAATGTCAAAACTAGACGTGGGTCGTCGACGGTTTTCACGTCAACGCAACGAGACCGTTTACCGTAAACTATAAACTAGTCGAAAAAACAGTTTTTTTTTCGACTAGTTTATTTCGTGGACTAGTTTTGAAATTTAGTCGATTATGTTGATTACGCTGGCCGTTTACCGTCAACGATGCATGAATTAATGAAATATTTTTCAACAAGTTTATTTCATACATAATAAGCGCGTATGGTTAAAGTGAACGACATTTGATGGAAGTATTTAGGTATTATATTACTGAGTCTTATGTTGATGTACATTAATGTAATCGTGTATTGTTGCCGTCTCGCACGGTTCGCGCGCCGCGTCGAGCGTCGACACGAAAGTTCACGAAACGACAACGTTTCATAGTTGAGTAGTTGACGACGTTGACGTTGATCGACTAGTTCAGTAAACGGCAAACATACACATGTCGCGCGCGTCGCGCCGTTTATTGGCAAACTAGTTTATCATTGAACAGTAAACTAGTTTATTAGTCGACGACCAAGAAACAGTCCAAAAAACAGTTCGTTCATTCAACGCCCATTACTAGTCAAAACCAGATCGGTCCAATATGGCGAATGCTTACTATTTAGTTTTTATGTTTTCGTTGTGTTTGTGGAATTCGTGAAAGTGTGTAATGGTAAATAATTGCATAGTTGGAGATTGTGCTAGCTTATGGCATCCAGGAAGTAACCAAAGATTTCACATGAACAAGTGTTTGAATCGTAATTTTTATGTCGAATCACTGTCGACTTAATCTTGTTGTATTTTAGCTTAATATCTTGCTAAAATTATAAGTCAGTGTTTAAACAAATTAATGAATGTTAACTTTAGTAATTGATTTATGCAATTTAAAATAGGTTTGTTTCTATCATATCGTTATCAGTAGTGTTGAAGTAGTGTGACAATAAAACTTTATTAATTGGGAATGTTATAAAGAATCGACTTTTTTTAAAAATACGAACTAACATATATTATTTTCAATCAAACTAAATAAACTAAGCACGGGTAGGTTCATAGTTTCTAAGGGTATATAATTTTCTCGCTGCTTCAGAGGCTAACCCGAGCGTGAAGTTACAAGTTGTATTTCATCCATTGATTTAAGTAGATAATAAATCTATGATTTCATCCACGAAATTTTAGAGCAATATTTTAGTATGTATGTATTAATAATTCAATAATGCAAGTATGTATTAATAATTCAATAATGCAAGACGTTTGCAGACAAAAAATAATGATTATGTTTTACTTTAATATATACATTAAAATCTAAACTTACATTGTAAACTACTATAAACTTTGTTAATAAATTGATTATAATGGCTGTAGTCCATTTTATTTTATCCCTATTTTCCTTCAGCTCAATTTAAAATCATTGACTCGTAGCTGTCTTTGGAACTCATTTCGCTATTGATTTATGCAAAAATTGTCAATTAAACATTTCTATTTATGCTAAAATAGAAATGTTTAATTGACAATTTGTATCATCACTACACCCTTATAGTATCTACACTAACACTACACATAGTATAATACCATGGAATATTTCAAATGTAATGTTTAATTATTTCAAGTTTAATGTACGGCTCCGTAATTTCCGGCACAGAGTCATAACACCTTAGGCCTCAGGGGTGGTAACGCATCTGCACTTCGACCTTGTTGTTTGTGTGGGTGTCTATAGGCTGCAGTCATCACTTAACATCAATGTGAACTGCATGCTTGTTTGCCACTTCCATTACATTAAAAAAATGCGATTTACCACAATTCTTTGTTAAACATTCTTAAATTCATAATTTTTACTTCATTCAATGTCTTGTGTACCACAAGACATTTCGTCTTAAAGTTTGAGATTCATTGATAAATGCTTCATTATTGACTAGATTTTCATTCATTTCCTATGCTCGGTTTCAATAAATTACCAACGTAGGTAGGCTTACTATCCGTTATAATTTGACATTTCATCCATACATTAACTCTCACAATCAACTGTTCCGAAATATACGTACGGATGTAGGTAAGTTATTGGAACCCGGCCCTAGTAATGCCATCTTACCGGAAAGAAGAAGGTTTTACCGGACTGTTATAATGGGGATGTACGTATCAACTGAGATTTTCGAAATCCTTAACTACCACAGAGGCAGATCATCTTAAGCCTCAGGGGTGGCAACGCATCTGCACATTTACCACAGATTTTTGTGTAGGTGTCTATAGGCTATAGTCGTCACACAAAATCCGTGAGGCGTGTTTGTCACCTTCGCTACATAAAAAAAAATATATGTGTTGTTATGTTTTATGTGTCAAAATTGTGCGATTTTTATTATAAAGCAATCGATAGCGTGCACGGGTGTTGGAAAGTGATTTAATGCAATGTAAAGTTTTTCTTCGTGCTCCTCCGAGACTACATAAGAAGGTCCCCATTAGTTCCCAGTGAACTAATGGGGACCTTCTTACATCCCATCAACTTCCATATGGAACCATCTCATCATCGTCATCCTCCTATATATTCATTCACTATGTTATAGATTTATGTAATGAGCAGTTGTAATTATAATATTACTTGACCAATGTATCTTGACCATAGTCTATAGCTGTCGCTTTGCCAAACGAAAAGAAAAAAAACATTTTGTCATCTTAACAAAATAATCACAGTCATGTCCCAGGAAAATTGTAACTTTATGGTCACCCTACTTAGAAGAAACGGCCTGCTCCCAGAGAGAGATAGCTATATTTAGGTTTGCAAATGTTCGAAATGATATATACAAAGATTCGAAACTTTTTAGTGTCTCAGATGCAAATGTTCCAATCACAAAGGTGAGGTGATCTGTGCGTTTCTCCCACGCCTAGACACAAAAGATATAGCACTCGTGAGACGGAGGGAGAGTAGACCGCCTGAGATATAGCAATTCATGCAAAACTTCCTAATCATTCCAAAACATCAAAAATGCTCAACGTCAATCAAGTTTTCGGTTCTGCCGGCTCTGTTTTTTCATGTAAGGGGTCGTTCATAAATTATGTAAGGCGTTTAGGGGAGGGGGGGTGTTGACTGAATATTATAACTTCTTACTATAGGTAAGGGGGGCAGAGAATCTAAAATTACGTAAGATTTGAAATTGAAAATTCTACCACTTTCGCGCTAAAAATTGGCATTATTGAATAGCGCCATCTGTACTTCATCTCTTTAACTTGATATTGAATCTTACAAAAATCTTTTCTTACGATTTCTTATTAAGGGGCAGGGGGGACTAGTCGTAATCTTATGATGTCTTACAGTAGGGGGAGAGGGGGTCAAATTAGCCCTCAAAACCTCTTACGTAATTTATGAACGACCCCTAATGAAGGTGGCAAACCAGCATGTAACTATAATGCAATTCACATTGACATTGACGTTTTGTGATGACTGCATCAAAGATCAGTTTTTTTTTTTTTTATGTTATGGAAGTGGCAAACAAGCATGCAGTTCACATTGACGTTAAGTGATGACTGCAGCCTATAGACACCCACACAAAGACCAAGGTCAAAATGCAGATGCGTTGCCACTCCTGAGGCCTAAGGTGTTATGCCTCTGTGCCGGAAATTACAGGGCCGTACATTACCACCTGACCGGAACACGATAGTGCTGAACACTACCATTTAGCGGCAAGTATATTAGGTAATGCGGTGGTGCCTACGCCCGCGAGCTCCGTCACTGGAGCTCTACCACCAGTAAAAATAAAGAATGTCTCTGTAATAGTTATTACGGGGTCATACATTACCATCTCCATAGAGCAACTCTGGCCACCAGCCCCGGCGAGTAGCCATATGCTGGCTGGCTTTCTCCTCTGTCAAAGTACAAGACCAAATGGTCCTGGAACCTCCAATGAACCAAACGTCCAATGGTCCAATGCCTCATGGCCGAATACTCAAACGTCACTCAATTTTAAGCAACCTTCAAATGAGCGCTATCTCTATCGTTTGAACGTGTTTTTATAGAGACAGAAGACTTTTAAGTCCCACTTTGAATTAAGTGACGTTTGAGTATTTGGCCGTTAGATATTTAAATGTGTGCGTGAAATTGATTATATAATACGTTAAAGTCTAGGTGTGAGTTTCGTAGTAATAGACGATTTCCGTAGTGTGTCACACGTATTTCGCCCCGCAAAAAATGTCAAGTCTTTTGTTTTTATATTATTTCGCATTAACACATGCTTGTGAAATATATTTTATTTTTAAAGAAAAATGGAAAGAAAAATTTGACTTCAGGCGAGACTCGAACTCGCGACCTACTGGGAATCTAGTCCAGCCGCTCTTCCAATTGAGCTACTGAAGCCCTGCCTGATTTGTCAAATCTTTCCTTCACATCTATTGCATTGCTTTATGGTAGCAGCAGCGCCATCTATTACCAACTATGCTAGTTAGGCAACCGATATAATAGACTTTTCAGTTTATTGAATATCGTAAAGAAGTTGCTTTTACCCTTAATAATTGTTTTTATATTATTTCGCGTAACACATGCTTGTGAAATATATGTTATTTTTAAAGAATACTTTTGTGCATCGGTAATATACGCTACCGCTACTCCCCTGCGGTCCGCCGCGACCGGTGGGCCGAATTGCTTTATGATCATCTCTAACTGGAACATGATAGCTCTAAACACTACCAATGGTGGCAGATAGATTAGGCAATGCGGTGGTGCTTACGCCCGCGAGCTCCGTCACTGGAGCTCTATCACCAGTGGAAATAACTTTCAAAGTGTGCGTTTAATACGTCACAAGTTGTATTTAGGAAGGTTCAAATATAAAACACAATAAGTTCAAAATCCTTATAATTATGTAATGTCACATCAAAAGATTAATGACAATATAAAATAATAATTCTTAACATAAATAAAGACGGAGATATCTCAATATACACTTAATTGAACTGGACTTGGATGATTTAGGGAGTGGTTGGTTGGTTGGGGAGGTCAAGGCGATAAGTATTAGCTACAGGATCAAAACGAAGAATGAGTTCTTACTTTTTTAAGGACACAACTGTAAAGATGGCTGTATTGCAACGTAGCCACACCGCGGACACTCCGCCAAAATTCCATACAAACGCTTAATTTGGTCTCTTATACAGACATCAATCAGTGTTTACACGTGCACCTGTGGACGACGTTTGGTATTCTCTACGTGCTACGCAACACGTAGAGAATACTAAACGTCGCCCATAAGAGGGCAGGAGGTTGGGTGAGGCGGGGAAATCAGGCGGAACGTCGAAGTGTCCATTTTATACGTGGTAGTTATTATTATCTATTCTCTGACATAGGTATGGGCTGCTGGCATTTCATTAGTCGCGACAAGGTCGTATTACCGAGCAGCAAGGAAAAGTCCAACGCGCTGCGGTGGACCATATTAAGTCCCGCCCACGGGGCACCACGGTCCGTGAAACCATTTTTTTAAGCTTAGTTACACTTTAAATTACTCTTCGTAGAAGTTGGGGTAACAAAAAAAACCGGGCACAGAACCCCAAAAGAAGGAACTGACTCAAAACTTGGCCGGGGAGAGGATTTGATTCTAATCAGATCAGGCAGGTTTAGTTATGGGTAACACTGAAACACTAAAAATGTAATTCAGTCAAGTTTGGCTTGTGTGGGGTAGGTAGCCTCTTCTTCGTGTAGTGCCTCTCCAACTAGTGAAGGTTGGCCGTCAGTTCGGAATACTGTAAGCCTAAGCGTTCATACGCATTATGCGGTTACTCGCAATGCGGCTAGCCGTCCGGCTGACCGCAAGTACAATTATGTACGTAATATTCATTTTTATGCGCACTGTGATGCGGCTACCCGCAGACCGCAGGATGCAAAACGGGACTGTCCCGTTCAAAACGGGACGTATGGTCACATTAGTCATGTGGCATGTGAGATCAAGCCAGAGTGAGGTAATGCATGTCACTATCTGTCTGCAAATGCGTAGGCTCTATAGGTTCTGGTGCCTCCATTTCGGGCTGCGCCATACTGCCGTCCGACTCCTCATCGCTCGCTGATTCCACTGTTTCTTGTGGGTCTGTCTTCTTTTTTCTTCTGTTTCTGTATTAAAATAAACGAATTGGGATTATAAAACTAGCTTTTACTGGTGGTAGAGCTTCAGTGACGGAGCTCGCGGGCGTGGCCGCATTACCTAATATACTTGCCGTTACATGGCATCAGCACTATCATGTTCCGGTCAGGTGGTAATGTACGGCCCTGTAATTACCGGCACATAGGCATAACACCTTAGGCTTCAGGAGTGGTAACGCATCTGCATTTTGACCTTGGTCTTTGTGGGTGTCTATAGGCTGCAGTCATCACTTAACGTCAATGTGAACTGCCTGCTTGTTTGCCACTTCCATCACACCCGAAACTAGTTGGTTCAGAATCGATCACTGAATCGATTTTAGGCATTTTTAATATAGGTAATGTTCTATCCCAAAATTTATTAGAATGTATAGATAACAATTTAAGCAATATAAAACCATTTTAACAAAAAATTTAACCGCCGAAGAAAACGCATGAATTTGAAAAGGAATTTTGTAAAAGTTATAAATATAATACAAACCTTTTAGGATAAGGTTGTTTGAGGTGGAAGGTGCGGTAATGCAGCTTCATACTGTTGCTCTGCGTGAACCGTTTGTCGCACAGGCTGCAGCCGAACGGTTTCTCGCCCGTGTGCGTCTGGAAACACATTTAGGACTTAAGCCAAGTAGCGAAAGTGGAAGAAGTCGCCAACTGATGCAGCTCGAGTGGTAGACACTCGCTTTACCCGGCGACCCGGTTAGTCCAGCGTTGTGAGATGACCGTTTGAATACAAAGGTCGCAGAATCGGTCCCCGCACGGGGACAAATATTTGTAAAGCCTACAGACAATTCGGTCGTTGCCTGTGGTACACCTACTTAGACCACCTGGGTGAACCAGGGGCAAAATTTTCTGCCCATGGCACATCTCTTGTGAGTTAAATGTACCAGGTGTAATTTGTACTTTCGGTGATCCACCTGCTAGATAGTTCAGCAGAATATATTGACCATGGTCCACCTAACAATTTTCAATTGTGAATAAAAGACTAGTTGATACAGATTAAAAAAAAGTCCAACTTTAATTCCTTTCTGCGTTTAAATTCAAAATTATATTTTTAGCATTGTGTGGTCACCGTTCTAACATAACCAAACTCATCTGTTTCGATTCTGAAAATATTTAATCGTATTACGTTGTACATTACAATCAACTCATAAGAATACATGATGATTCCCTTTAATTTCAAAAAGTTGAGTATTCTACGCTAACACTGATATAGGTGGACCACAGGAAAAATGTATTTGTTTTGGAACACCTAGGTGAACTAAGGTGGACAACGGAAAGAAGTAATTACCCCTGGTACACCCTTTCAATAATAGGTGTACCACGGGTTCTTTGGTTCGTCCAGGTGGACTAAGTAGGTGTATCACGGGAAATTACCCAGATAACTGATTCGGATCTGGGTGTTAGTCTTGTTGTATGTATACTATGTGGCTGTGAGTGTAACACCCATATTCTAAGACGTTACTTGAACCATTGCTTGACTCACACTCAGCTTAAGATACTTTATGTCGGTTGAGGGTCAGTTCATCCCTGTCACTCCCGCTCCCCCGGAGTCGAACTGTGTGCCCCTGGACTCTTAAAACCGGGCGTCTTGGGACGCCTGGCGTTGTGAGTGGTCGGGGCAGGGACCTTCGGACGTCGGACTAGGGGATGTCCGTTGCCCGAATGGAGAGGTCCCTAGTGTTGGTTGGAGCCGAAAGGCTCCGAGGAGGGCTTGGCATCGAGAAGCCGCCGGCGGGGTCGCGGATGTGTGCGATAGCGTTCCCGTGACCCCGCCACTGATGGCGGACGAGTCGGAGTACCCAGGGGTTTTTAGTTGGTAGACGGATGCCTTTCCCGGAGTCCCACATAACCCACCCCTCTCCCCAAGGCTGGGTATGCGTAACGCATTTTATCCTAGTAAAAAAAAGGTCGAAATTACGACTTAGAACAGAGGTTCCCAAACTATTTTTCTTGTAGACCCCTTTCAATTTTTTTCTGGTTTCGGTGGACCCCCTTGCTAACATTTATATCACTTTCCCATATATCCAATTTTTATTTACGCATATACGTAGACCCCATCGAGTGTCCCATGGACCCCAGGGGGTCTATATGGACCACTTTGGGAATCACTGACTTAGAATATGAGTGTAAGTGTCGTGTTTTTTTTTTATGACCAGGAATACTCACCACTAGATGGCGTTTGAGGCCGGCGGTGGAGTGGAACTGTTTGCCGCAAGTGCTGCACGTATGCACTATCTCACGCGAGTGCATGTTCTGGTGGGCCGCCACACTGCCAGGCTATTAAACAAATATAATGATACTAGCTGTTGCCCGCGGCTTCGCCCGCGTAAATGTCGTTTAAAAAGTAGCCTATGCTCTTTCTCAAAGTCAACTCTATTTCTGTACCAAATTTCATTAGAATCGGTTCAGTCGTTTGGACGTCAAAAGGTAACAGACAGACAGACAGACAGAGTTACTTTCGCATTTATAATATATGTAGGGATGTAGGGAATGTAGGTAATGTAGGGATGTAGGGATGTAGGGAATGTAGGGATGTAGGGATAGGACCAAACAGGTTAGGTTTCAAACATACGTATAATAATGGCGCGATCAAAATGAGACATGCTTTCGACGACTCTTTTTGGCGCGATCAAAAGGAGACGTGCCCTGGACGTCTCTTTTTGGCGCGATCAAAAGGAGACGTGCCCTGGACACGTCTCTTTTTGGCGCGATCAAAAGGAGACGTGCCCTGGACACGTCTCTTTTTGGCGCGATCAAAAGGAGACGTGCCCTGGACACGTCTCTTTTTGGGGACACGTCTCTTTTTGGCGCGATCAAAAGGAGACGTGCCCTGGACACGTCTCTTTTTGGGGACACGTCTCTTTTTGGCGCGATCAAAAGGAGACGTGCCCTGGACACGTCTCTTTTTGGGGACACGTCTCTTTTTGGCGCGATCAAAAGGAGACGTGCCCTGGACACGTCTCTTTTTGGCGCGATCATAAGGAGACGTGCCTTGGACGTCTCTTTATGGCGCGATCAAAAGAAGTGGCAATCACGTCTTGTCGTGTCGAGTGGTGACTCGCGGTGTCAAAATATGGATTATTCGACGTCGTGGTCGGTTCGAGGGGTCTCAATAAGGATTATTGCCATTTGGTTACGGAACCCTAAAATGAACAGATACTTACAGCTAAAGAAGAGCCGCATATCTCACAGATATGCCTCTCGTTGGGATGGAAGAAGGACGTCCGCGGGTGTTCCTTGAGATGGTGCTTCATACACGCGGCTTGTGTGTCGAAGTGTTTACCACACTGCAACAATATCATTTTTATATATGTATTATTTTCCGCACCCTACACAAAGCTTTCCCATGGTTGACTGTCAGAGAATGCCTAGTGGCATTAAGTCCGCCATATGTACAAGGTGCATAGAAGCATAAATAAATAAGTATCAAATACAAACATTAAAATGTGGTTTGAAACGACTTTTTGATCCTGGTCCAGGGGTAGCAAACGCATCTGCATTTTGATCACAGGTTTTAGTATAGATATCTACATGCTGCAGTTTAAGGTGGTAGAGCTCCAGTGACGGAGCTCGCGGGCGTAGGCACCACCGCATGTAATATACTTGCCGCTAAATGGTAGTGTTCAGCACTATCGTGTTCCGGTCAGGTGGCAATTTCCGGCACAGAGGCATAACACCTCAGGCCTCAGGAGTGGTAACGTATCTACATTTTGACCTTGGTCTTGGTGTGGGTGTCTATGCTGCAGTCATCACTTATCATCCATGTGAACTGCATGCTTATTAGCCTCCGTTACATAAAAAGTAAATAATAAGTACAGTGCTCATCAAGAAATATTGCACATTAAGCTTAGAAAAGAAACAATCGGCTAGTTTTGACTTGTAGAGCGTTATCTCTGCTGCCGCCTACGTTAGCACTGATAGTCCGGTATTAGTCAAAACTAGATCGAAATAGTAGATGCTCGTATAGCCCCGCGGCTAGTGTAGATCGGAAGCGATCTACTCGGTTAAGCGACACGGGCGCGGTCGGGTGAGTGATGGATGACCGCTAGTGGCAAATTAAAATGCGCGTTTTTGTGCTTCGGAGGGCACGTGAAGCCGTCGGTCCCGGTTGATAGCAGTCGTTAAACCTTGTCGAAGGTCTTATGGGCGGTTTGAAATCATGAACGACCCGGTTAGTCCAGCGGTGTGAGATGACCGTTTGATACGAAGGGTCGCGGGTTCGATCCCCGCACCGGGACAAATATTTGTATGGTCTACAGATATTTGTTTCGGGTCTGGTTGTTTGTGTATGTGTTGTATGTGTACAACGGCACCCACGACACTGGTCTATACCTACTGTGGGGCTGTGAGTGTAAGCGTATTGTATTGTATGAACAGCGGGTTGGCCACTAACCCGTATCTCCACCAAACCGCATTGGAGCAGCGTGGTGGAATAAGCTCCAGGCCTCCTTCCAAGAAGGGGAGAGGCTCGTGCCCAGCAGTGGGACGTATAATGGGTTGCCATTATTACTATAGGCTTTATGGTTTGATGGTGGGGTCAAAAGTCTTAGGAATCGGCGTGCATGTATGAAGAGAATGATGAAGGTAGACGAGGCACGAGAGGTTTGTCTGAACCGGGATGTCTGGTGCTCTACACTCTCTGCCTACCCCGTTAGGGACCTGGCGTGAAGATACATACATACATACATACATACATACATACATACATACATACATACATACATACATACATACATACTATAGGCTTTAGTATAATAATGAATATTAACCTGATGACAATCGGTCGGTTTCCTGTTTTTCCGTCTCATTTCTCTCCGCCGGCGCGCCAAATCCGCGGGTATGAAATGAAGGTCTTCCACTCTTCTGAAATAAATAATTGTTTTAAATCGAACCTCTTGAACTATAGAATCGGTTTAGGATTATTATGTATGTATGTATCTTCACGCCAGGTCCCTAACAGGGTAGGCAGAGAGTGTAGAGCGCCAGACATCCCGGTTCTGACAAACCTCTCGTGCCTCGTCTACCTTCATCATTCTCTTCATACATGCACGCCGATTCCTAAGACTTTTGACACCACCATCAGACAGAACTCGACCTATTTGGTCATGGTAGGTCAGCCTTGGTCTTCCTGGGCCTCTGCAACCATCCACATTCGCATTGTATATCTGTTTAGTCATTCGCTCATTCGACATTCTTTCTATATGCCCGAACCATCGGAGCATGCCTTTTTTCATTTTTACACCGATACTATCATTCACACAAAGTCTCTTTCTTACATCTTCATTACGAACGCGATCGGTGAGTGATACACCGCAGATCTTGCGCAGAGATCTCATCTCGACCGCGTTCAACTTACTTTCATGCTCTTTCCTGCATACCCAGCTCTCGCTTCCATATAAAAGCGTTGGAGTAAGTACAGCATTATGTACGGCTAGTCGAGCCCGCTGGCTGAGATGTTTGGATTCTAGCAGCTTACCCAACGCTCCATTCACGCAATTCCCAGCAAGCACTCTTCTTTCTATGTCAGTGGTGTACCTACCATCCTTGCTAAAAGCACATCCAAGATATACAATTTCATCAACCTGTTCTAACACTGCATCATCTACTACTACCCTTGCATTTGTTCTCTGTTCATCTCTTTCAAATACTAATACTTTAGTTTTATCCACATTCAATTGTAAGCCTTTCTCCATACAATCCTCTTTCATGACTGTGACTAGTGCTTGTAGCCCAGATGGTGTAGAGCTAACAATTACCGCATCATCTGCGTAAAGCAGACAGTTCACCACTAAGTCACCCATACGCACTCCCACATCCATCAACTTCACCCTCTGGAGGCATTTGTCCAGATATATAATAAACAGCCTAGACGAAAGCACGCAACCCTGTTTGACACCGATGTTAACATCAAACCAGGGTGACATGTTACCATCTACCCGCACACATGCTTGACAGCCCACATACGTGGACTGTATTGCACGGAGCAGACTGCCATCAATACCATACTCTGGCAAAATGTCCCACAGCTCCTTTCGTAATACCCTATCAAACGCCTTCTCCAAATCCACAAAACCGCAGAAAACCTTCTGGCTCACAGCCAGATGCTTCTCTACGATGTTGCGGAGGGAGAAAACTTGATCCATACATCCTCTTCCAGATCTGAAACCACCCTGTGCATCCCACAACAACCCGTCGGACTTCTCTTTCATTCTTCTTTCTAAGACTTTCCCATACACTTTAGCTGCCAAACTGATCAAACTGATCGCTCGATAGCTAGGATTATTAAAAGGAAGTTATTGCGTTTAATACTTGAAAAATTATGGCATTACCAGAAAATATGTCATAATACTTTTTTTGATGTCATGAATGTGGCAAACAAGCATGCAGTTCACATTGATGTTAAGCGATGACTGCAGCCTATAGACACCGATACAAAGACCAGAGGTCAAAATGCAGCAATTTTTTTTTTGATTCTGTTGTCTTCTGAGGCCTAAGGTGTTATGCCTCTGTGCCGGAAATTACAGGGCCGTACATTACCACCTGACCGGAACACGATAGTGCTGATACTACCATTTAGCAGTAAGTATATTAGGTAATGCTGTGGTACCTACGCCCGCGAGCTCCTTCACTGGAGCCCTACCACCAGTAAACTACGTATAGAATGGACACTTCGACGATTTCCCCGCCTCACCCATCACCCCCCCTCGAGAGGCAGTTGAATAAACTTCAACAGTGAGGTTGCGAGCGGTCTATTTTCAGTTAATTTCGTCACGTAGTCAGAGCGACGACTTATTTGTCGATTGTTTAAGGTCAGAACCCTACGTGCTACATTTCTGTGTGCGCGTGTATTGATTGATGTCTGTGTAATAGGTAATCAAAGTAAGCGTTTGTATGGAATTTTAGCTGAGTGTCCGGGACGTGGCATTGCTTTTCAATTTTGATTATTTTTGTAATTATTCTTTTTTTGGCGCGATTGGTAAAATTATGAGAGTGACTTTTTACGACGCGTGCGCACACCGACAGACAAATGCGACATTCTGAAGTTAAATGCTAAACAAATAAAAGCAAGTCTGAAGTTAAACTTCTATTTGATTTTGAACATTTTTATATTTGAAATTTATTTTCTTAGTAACCACTCACCGTTGCTTCATTTCCTTTGTTATCTGTAAAAAAATAAAAATATACATAAGTATTTCTAATATTTGTATAAATAATAATATAAATATATCAATATGATATACCTTAGCTTTCAACTTCTTGCCTAAAACCTTCCTGAGTGGTGTCAACTCATTTTTCACCTGCCTAAAATATAATAAAGATTTTATCAATAAAACACATTATTTAAAAAAAAAAACAATTATACAATTAAAAATTTAAACACGGTATGGGTCAAGGTGACGATTTATTGGATAATATCAGAAAAAAAAGTGTCCTTGACCACTTTATACAAATGGATCGGGCAGTGAATCGAACTTGCTAACACAGGATAACCAGTTCAGCCGCTTTATCACTAAGCTACCAAAGCCCCTTTTTAGTATCCAGAGGTCACAGGTTCGATCCCTGTCCGAAGTATTTTTTTCTTTCCATTTTTTTCTCTTTCATCACTGCATCTATCAGCCTATAGTGATTTATGCAATAATTAATTGAATACGAGATCGCAGAATTCAAATATTTTTTTATGTAATGAAGGTGGCAAACAAGCATGCAGTTCACATTGATGTTAAGTGATGACTGCAGCCTATAGATACCCACACAAAGACCAGAACTCAAAATGCAGATGCGTTGCCCTGAGACCTCAGTTATTATGTCTCTGTGATAGTTATTCAACACGATAGTGCTGAACACTACCATTAAGCGGCAGATAAATTAGGTAATGCGGCGGTGCCTACGCCCCTTGTCTCCTACACTGGAATATTACAACCAGTTATTCTTTAATTTCTAATTTCACTTGCACTGTGTTTTTTCGAAAAAAATAAAAATACATATATCAATGGTTTGATACATACTGGGTGCCTTCAACATGCATAGCGGAGTGAAACAGATGTTCCTCGTAAGCCTTCCGCGTCTCGAAACGTATGTCGCACCGCGCACAGAACGTGTTCACTTCTTCGTCGTCATCTGGACTCTCCTGGAACAAGAGAGGTGATGTTTCATAAATGTACGAAGCCTGGGTCCACTCAGTGCCAGCGTTGGGGAGACAGGTAGGGGGGCGAGATGGAGAAACGGCCCAGGGGGGCGATCGATGGCGGTGGGATCCCCGCCAACTTCTTTTTCTTTTTATTCATACTTTAATTCACAAAAACAGTACACAGGGCGGACTTAGTGCCACTAAGCATTATCTCCTAGTCAACCATTGGGTAGTACAGAAAAGCGACGAAGCGACTTTTATTATATATATATATATATATATATATATATATATTATATAATCAAAATGAATATGTGGAGGAACGGGTGGAAGTGACCCGTTCCTCCACATATTTATTTTGATTATATGTATGTACATACATATAATAAAAGTCGCTTCGTCGCTTTTCTGTACTACCCAATGGTCCTCCGACGAAAAGTGAGGATCCTAGAAGTGGGCGTTGAATGAACGAACAGTTTTTTTAAACTGTTTCTTGGTCGTCGACTAATAAACTAGTTTACCAATAAACGGCGCGACGCGCGCGACATTTGTATGTTTGCCATTTACTGAACTAGTCGATCAACGTCAACGTCGTCAACTACTCAACTATATTCATTTTGATTATATAATATATATATATATATATATATATATATATATTATATAATCAAAATGAATATGTGGAGGAACGGGTGGAAGTGACCCGTTCCTCCACATATTTATTTTGATTATATGTATGTACATACATATAATAAAAGTCGCTTCGTCGCTTTTCTGTACTACCCAATGGTCCTCCGACGAAAAGTGAGGATCCTAGTAGTGGGCGTTGAATGAACGAACAGTTTTTTTAAACTGTTTCTTGGTCGTCGACTAATAAACTAGTTTACCAATAAACGGCGCGACGCGCGCGACATTTGTATGTTTGCCATTTACTGAACTAGTCGATCAACGTCAACGTCGTCAACTACTCAACTATGAAACGTTGTAGTTTCGTGTACTTCCGTGTCGACGCTCGACGCGGCGCGCGAACCGTGCGAGACGGCAACAATGCACGATTATATTAATGTATATAAACTTAAGACTCAGTAATATAATACCTAAACATTTTCATCAAATGTCGTTCACTTTAACCATACGCGCATAATATGTATGAAATAAAATTGTTGAAAATTATTTCATTAATTCATGCATCGTTGACGGTAAACGGTCAGCGTAATCAACATAATCGACTACATTTCAAAACTAGTCCACGAAATAAACTAGTCGAAAAATAAAACTGTTTTTTCGACTAGTTTATAGTTCACGGTAAACGGTCTCGTTGCGTTGACGTGAAAACCGTCGACGACCCACGTTTAGAGGATCCTCCGACCAGGCGAGGTGGTAGCGCCTGGCGGGCCGCGGCCCAACGATTGACGTTGGGAAGTTATATATATGCCAACTCTTGAGAAATCTTCGCATGTGCGATGTAATTCGAATGCACGCCATCTATCGTACTAGACAAGTACTGTGAGGTTTCATCTGTGTTCCACTAGTTGGCGCCTTAACGAAGTGGACGCTACAAATATGTTAGAAATTTTACAAGAAAAAGCGCACATGAAAATTAATTTAATTTTCTTTGGTTCAAGCAATGCGTTTGGCATTGCTTGAACCAAAGAGTCTCTCCCTCCTCCTCCCCCCCCCTTCCCCTCCCTCTCGACAGTGCCATGCGACGCGCGCGTCTGCTGTATGCGTGTTTTGTCGCGTTCGTGTGTACGTAGTTTTAGTTATTTTTAATATTTTAAAAAATAAACAATGGATTGTGAAAGAGCTTCATTAGAAGTTGAAGAGGAACTTCGATCCAATCGGGTGTCCCACATGTGACACCTAAGACAGATTTTATTAAAATTTTTAATAAGGCATTGGCTTTAACATTTATTGTATGGCAAAACGAAGTTTGCCGGGTCAGCTAGTACATACATAATTAAATGTGTCCCATAATTAATGCGCGCTTCATGGCGCGGGGCTATGAAGCGCGTATGGCCCCGCGGCTGGTGTAGATCGTAAGCGATCAACTCGGTTAAGCGATACGGGCGCGGTCGGGTGTGTGATAGTGGTGATCTCTAGTGGCAAATTAAAATGCGCGTTTCCGTGCTTCGGAGGGCACGTTAAGCCGTCGATACCGGTTGTTATCGATAGATAGCAGTCGTTAAACCTTATCGGAAGCCTTATGGGCGGGTTGAAAACATCCGACAGCGGGTTGGCCACTAACCCGTATCTCCACCAACCCCCATTGGACAATTTATCAGTCAAACGGTACATGACACTAACCTCGTGATAGGTGACATGTTTGACCCGCTTGTGCTGATGCAGACCGGCCTGACTGACGAAGGAGGCTCCACACGCAGTACACACATACTCGCTTCGGTGAGTGCGCAGGTGTGTGTAGTATGTAGATGCGTGTCTGGAATACACAAATAAATGTAGTTTTGTCTAATTCTCTAATCTCCAGCCAAACCAGAGAATAGACCGGCCTTCAAATTCACTTGATCAGAAGGCCAGAAGGGAGATGTTGCAAAAATGTATGGACCTCCGGCCATGTATTGTACACAATATCATTAACAGGCAAAATCAATATAAAAACGTTTTTTACTGCATATTTTCACTTATTTAGCTTTGTTTGCAGTTACAAAACATTATTTGCAGTTAGAATTGCAACTCAAAACCAACATGGCGAATATGGCAAGCGATGTCATTTTGACATTTTCATTTTTTGAATTGTTTTTTTGATTACATAGTACTTGGAGAAAAAAGTAATATTTTTATTATATTGTTAGCTCAGCTAGTTTTCCCTGCCAGCATCCTGTTAACGACCACGCCCCCGATGCTTCGGGGGCAGATAAGCCCGGGGAATGAGGAAATCCTCGACCCCCGAGCCATCGCCCCCTCTGTTACGCTTCACGTGCTGAGGGAGGGATGATGATTTGTTAGTCAGTTATATTGTTTTCTTTGGGCAGGAGGGTTAATTACTTGAGAGGTTCACTGTTATCTGGATACTTTTCAACGGGGGTACATAGAGCCGAAAGTTTGAGAAACCCTGGACTATAGAAAGGGGAAATGAAAATTGACGATGTACCTGAATTCCTCTTGACAGTGTGCACATTTCTTCGTCACACCACTGTGCGATTCTTCATGCAACAGCGCAGTATTCCTGATGAAGTAGAACAAGAACAAAATATTATGTACAGTCAGAGAATATATTATGTAATAATAGAATGGGCACTTCGACGCCTCGCCCGATTTCCCCGCCTCACCCATTCTCCTCCCCTCTTATGGGCGACGTTTGGTATTCTCCACGTGCTACGCACACAGGAGCAAGTGTAATTTTTTTTTATGTAATGGACTTGGTAAACAAGCATGCAGTTCACATTGATGTTAAGTGATGACTGCAGCCTATAGACACCCACATAGAAGACCAAGGTCAAAATGCAGATGCGTTACCACTCCTGAGGCCTAAGGTGTTATGCCTCTGTGCCGGAATTTACAGGGCCGTACATTACCACCTGACCGGAACACGATAGCGCTGAACACTACCATTTAGCGGCAAGTATATTAGGTAAATAATACACGTCACTGATTGATGTCTGTGTAATAGAGACCAAATTAAGGGTTTGTTTGGAGTTTTGGCGGCGTGTCCGCGGTGTGGTTCAGTACCCGGTAAAATTATAAACGTACTCGTAATTCCTGGTGGTAGAGTTCCAGTGTAGAAGTTCGAGGACGCAGGCACCACCGCATTACCTAATCTATCTGCCGCCGAATGGTGTTCAACACTATCGTCTTTCTACTGGTGGTAGAGCTCCAGTGACTCTACAAAAAGATGTAAAGTGACTATAAAAGATTTTGAAAACATTAAATGTTCCAATGAATTGTAGATCTTATAAATATCTACAAAAAAGTCCGCGACACACTATACCTATCTTATATCAAGTGAGAAACAACAACCATTTTTTTATTTAATAATCTTGTTTTCTTTTTGGACTACATTTAAACGCGTTTTTTACTCATGCTATTAATCCATATCAAAATAATTTTTACTGGTGGTAGAGCTCCAGTGACGGAGCTCGCGGGCGTAGGCACCACCGCATTACCTAATATACTTGCCGCTAAATGGTAGTGTTCAGCACTATCGTGTTCCGGTCAGGTGGTAATGTACGGCCCTGTAATTTCCGTAATTTCCGGCACAGAGGCATAACACCTTAGGCCTCAGGAGTGGTAACGCATCTGCATTTTGATCGTGGTCTTTGTGTGGGTGTCTATAGGCTGCAGTCATCACTTAACATCAATGTGAACTGCATGCTTGTTTGCCAACTCGATTACATAAAAAAAAAACTTACTAAGTACATTATTATGTAGATAATATTTGGTCCTTGAATGATTAAAATTGGACGTTTATTTTGAAGTTACGATGAAATTAAAATATAACGTTTTCTGCGGCACGGCCCGTCTATAATATTATAAAGAGGTAAAGTTTGTAACTTTGTTTGTTTGTTTCTAGGGGATAATCTTCGTAAATACTAAACCAATTATGAAAATTCTTTCACAATCAAAAATGTACACTATTCAGGAGTGCTATACTCTATATTTTATTATGATATTAATGTAGGTAACATTGCACCCGTGCGAAGCCGGGGCGGGCCGCTAGTCATTTATGTTGTTCTTATATTTAAACGTAACTTCACGCCTGTAATCCCCGAAGGGGTAGGCAGAGGTAAATGCATGCATTTAATCATACATGCAAACACCCACGACTCGCCGGTTACGTTTTGGCCCATGTAACAGGTGGCGAACCTGTTGCCATCTCCGGGCACATTACCAAACTCCGGGGTACTGGGAAACTTCCAGAAAATGGAAAAATCCCAATAGAAGCAGAGATAAAGGATTTTAGACCGTTATCTCTAATATCCCCCGACCCGGGAATCGAACCCAGGACCTCCAGCGTAATAGTAGTGGCCTGCTACCACTACGCTACTGAGGCAGTTATATTTAAATATATATAAAAATCAATTGCTGTTCGTTAGTCTCGCTAAAACTCGACAACGGGTGGACGGCTAATTTTGGTTTTGAATGATTTGTGCAAGTCTAGGGAAGGTTTAAAAGGTTTTTAAGAAAATATGAAGAAATTGTAGGGAAATAGTAAAAATCACAATATTATTTTCCCATACAAATAGTCCGTATCTATCAAACCTTTGGCACATTATTTCATTCTGAGGCAATACGAAGTTTGCCGGGTCAGCTAGTAAAATATAAAACTTACTCCAACGGACAGACAAGGTGACATCGGAGACATTCATATTTGGTGTAATGCTGCAGCATGTGTTTCCGGAGGAGGCAGTCCCATTTGAAGCGCATGCGACAGAAGCGACATTCGAAACTGCCGAGCGACTGAAACAAACAAAATCTATGTTTTGACAAACAAATCTATCTATACAAATAAATAATTGGAGTGTCTGTTTGTAATCTGTCTGTGTGTATGAGCATAAAAATATATAATAACCAATACCAACACCATTAAAAAATGAAACAAACTACAACACATTCATTAAAAATATCAAACAATTACTCATCGATAAATGTTACTATAATATTCAGGATTATTTGAGCGACACCTTCAAATGATATTTTTTAATCTAAATAAATGATAATATTTAACTTTCCCCTTATTACATAAGCTTCCCCTCTTATGTTGCTATACCCTAACAGGGTGTCATTGTACAATACCACCTATATGTACCCATATGACATAACGCAATAAATAATTTGAATTTGAATTTAATATAAAAATAACCGCTTTTTACTAAATGCATATGTATGTATACACGGTACATATACCAAAATAAATTTTTTTACAATTTTTGTCTGTCTGTCTGTCTCTCTGTTTGTTCCCGCTAATCTCGGGAACGGCTGGACCGAGTTTGACGGGACTTTCACTGGCAGATAGCTTATGTAATAAGGAGTAACTTAGGCTACTTTTATACTAGCTGCGTCCACGACTTTGTCCGAATAGATACTAAACAATCATAAATTCTCACACGGACGAAGTCGCGGGCACAGCTAGTACTTAATACAAAAAAAAGTGTGTGTCAGGTCCGAAGCATGACGGGAGCGACGAGAGTTAACTAGTGCGGTGCGGAAATCGCTAGTGTGCGGAGTGAAACACGTCCACTCCGGCGCAAGGCTCGCGGAGGAATCGCGCGTAACGCCTCAACTTTCTCTTTTGCTAATGATATTAATTGAAACACATGATAAATTGCTAATTCCGTATATGGTTAGAAAGAAAGAAAGAAAGAAAACATTTATTTGGACAGCACAGAGACATGACGATACAAATTTCCATACGATTAGGTACACAGGTACAATTATACAAAAAGAAAAACAATAAGAATTAAAAAAGAAAAAGAGATTAAGTCTCACGGCTGATCGAAATGGGAACCCAGATCAGCTTTATGTCAAGTCGGTTACTGAGCTTAAAAGATAAATGCCTGATAATGAAGCACGCGCGGTTTTTTTCGGTTGTACCGTACAGGATGGTTACAGGGGATCAATCAAAAGATTGTTTCCAAGGTGTCGAGCCTGTTGACATCTCCGGGCACATTGTCAAACTCCGAGGTACAATCCAGTATGAGGTAATTTAGTAACTTCACCTTTTGTATATGGATTAGCCAAATGTATACGTGTAAATAATATTAGAATTTAAACAACTTTTTTTTTTTTTTAGAATAGTAATAACTCTTTACTTCGTCTATACCAGTGATTCCCAAAGTGGTCTATATCGACCCCTGGGGGTCTATGACAAAATGAAAGGGGTCGGCGTCAGCGAAAAAAAAAAAGGGGGTCCATGAAATGAAAATGGGGGTCCACGATAATGGATCTCAACACATACACTGGTACCAATTTACTTACATCATACCACTGATTCCCAAAGTGGTCCATTGGAAACTCGATGGGGGTCTACGTAGGCGTGAATAAAAATTGGAAATATGGGAATGTGATATAAATGTAGCAAGGACGGGGGTTCACAGAAACCAGAAAAAATTGTAAAGGGTCTACAAGAAAAAATAGTTTGGGAACCTCTGGTCTAGACTATCATCTAACTATAGTGATTGTGTTTGTTTTTGTTGTAGGTATCATCCGAGGATATAACTTTATTCATCACCAGACACTCTTCTAGTCCACCGATCAATTTCATTTATTCATTTCTTTTTTGTTTGTATTTCCCTGTAATTTCCGGCACAGAGGCATAACACCTTAGGCTTCAGGAGTGGTAACGCATCTGCATTTTGACCTTGGTCTTCATGTGGGTGTCTATAGGCTGCAGTCATCACTTAACATCAATGTGAACTGCATGCTTGTTTGCCACGCACATTAAATAAAAAAAAAAAAAAAAAATTTGTGCGTCTCCAATTACTGGATTCTGGCAGAATTACCCTTAGTCTAGGGTAGTAGCCATTAATTATAATAAAGAAGAAGAAGAGGTACAATCCAAATAGAACCAGAGATAAAGGATTTTACACCTTTATCTCTGGCAGCCTCCAACCCGGGAATCGAACCCAGGACCACAGCAAAGTAATAGTGGCCTGCTACCACTAGACGACTAGCAGTATAATTTTTAAAAGTTTTTTTTTTATGTGTTGAATGTGGCAAACACATGTTTACATTGATATTAAGCGATGACTGCAGCCTATAGACACCCACACAAAGACCAGAGGTCAAAATGCAGATGCGTTGCCACTCCTGAGACCTAAGTTATTATGTCTCTGTGATAGTTATTGCGGAGCCATACATCACCATCTAACCCGAATACTACCATTTGGCGGCAGATAGATTAGGTAATGCGGTGGTGCCTACGCCCTCGAGCTCCTACACTGGAACTCCTACAGTGACGTATAAGTTTTATGTTATTAATACAATAAAAACTAACTACCTCACTGTGTCTCAATTTAACGTGTCGCTTCAACATATCCTCCTTGGAGAATCCTTTGAAACAATCCACACATTTGTACGCCGCTGCCGTGTATTTGCGGTCGTCCGCCCTCGCTCGGAACTCCTGCAAATGAAAGATAGTATTGTAAAGTAACATCTTAACGATATTTTATTTTTGCCTCACCAGATCTGCGTATTAAATTGTTTATATATATTTTATTTTAAAGAAAAATGGAAAGAAAAATTTGACTTCAGGCGAGACTCGAACTCGCGGCCTACTGGGAATCTAGTCCAACCGCTCTTCCAATTGAGCTACTGAAGTCCTGCCCGATTTGTCAAATCTTTCCTTCACATTTATTGCATTGCTTTATGGTAGCAGCAGCGCCATCTATTGCCAACTATGCTAGTTAGGCAACCGATATAATAGACTTTGCAGTTTATTGAATATCGTAAAGAAGTCGCTTTTACCCTTAATAATTGTTTTATATTATTTCGCAATAAATAAAACAAAAGCAATGCAATAAATGTGAAGGAAAGATTTGACAAATCGGGCAGGACTTCAGTAGCTCAATTGGAAGAGCGGTTGGACTAGATTCCCAGTAGGCCGCGAGTTCGAGTCTCGCCTGAAGTCAAATTTTTCTTTCCATTTTTCTTTAAATAAAATAAATGACAATAATCGAAATAATCTACCATTATCGCTTGTTTATCACCTACGAAAACGAGAATATCAATCAGATTATCAATCCTACTTCTAGAGGAGCTACAAATCGACATGAAAATTTGACAGCAATGACAATGTCAGCAGCAATACAGATGGGCGGTAGCACCCCAGGTACCGCTGCGTCCGCTGCGCGGCCTTCAGCGGCGAGGGGCGCGGAGGGAAATTGCACATCTGTGACGCGTGACGCACGCGCCACGAGTTTATCGGTACAGCAGCCACGAACTTATTAGTAATAACCTAACCCCCTTATTCATAAACGTACATTAGATACGTTTCAGCTATAGAATGCTTTGTCTTTGTCAGTTGCATTGCCAAATGTGCAGGGTAGAAAAAGACAAATGAGAGATTAGCAACACTTAAGCTAAAATACGTTTGTGAATAAGGAGGTTAATATTTTAATTATAAATGTAATGTATAAGTATTTTAATTAATATGTATATTGTAAGAAAAATCTTTAATTTATATTTATCAGTTATTTCTATTTACCTATCTATATTTATGTACTTCTATTTTATTTTTGTGCAGTTACTTACTTGATTTTTTTTTAGAATTGTTATATGAATATGTTTAGAATTTTTATTTTATTTTTGACATCCATGAACTCTCTCGTCTGGTTCCAATTGAAAATCAGTGTCAGGCGTTACGCCTGACATCTATGCTGAATTGGAGTCCATTTTGGCGCAGCCGTGCGACACATAATTACTATTATACCTAAGTAACTAATTATTTATAGTTCGTTTTTTTTTCTGTCCTTTTTTTCATTTTTTTTTTCTTTGTCTACTATTATTATTGTTTGTGCTGTTTCTGTTTTAAAATTCATTGTTTGTGTTTTTCAACCTGTATTGTCTTTGTGTGTTTCTCGGCTAAGTGCCAAATAAACGCCTTTCTTCTTCTTCATATTGTATAAACAAATCCCTATTATAATACAGTTTTTTTTTTTTGAAAGCACCGTCATCCTCTCTCATACATATAGCGGACTTGTGCCCCCTCAGAATAGGAAATTATTATAGTTTCAATATGTGTAATATTGAAACTATAGTAAGCGCACACGCACGCCACGTATAAAAAAAAATTAGAATAAAGTATAAAAAAAAAATACACATTTAAACAAGGACTAAAAAAAGCACCAAAAAACAAAAAAATGGCCCCCCCTCTTAGCGAGTTCCCTTGCGTGCCACCATCCCCCCAATTCGACCACGCCCCCGACGCTTCGGGAGCAGATAGGCCCGGGGAAGGAGGGTTGCACCTCGACCCCCGAACCATCCCCTTCCTCTGTTACGCTTCACGTGGTTTACTGGTGGTAGAGCTCCAGTGACAGAGCTCGCGGGCGTAGGCACCATCGCATTACCTAATATACTTGCCGCTAAATGGTAGTGTTTAGCACTATCGTGTTCCGGTCAGGTGGTAATGTATGGCCCTGTAATTTCCAGCACAGAGGCGTAACACCTAATGCCTCAGGAGTGGCAGCGCATCTGCATTTTGACCTCTGGTCATTGTGTGGGTGTCTATAGGCTGCAGTCATCACTCAATGTGAACTGCATGCTTGTTTGCCATTTGTATTACTTAAAAAAAAAATGTCCCGAGGGAGGGATGATGATTATTAGTAGTAATAGATAAAACAATACCTTTATAGCTTCCTCTTCATTCAAGGTAACTTTCTTCCAATTACTACTGTCCAGTAACCGCATAGCTTTGTTCATATTCTCTTGGTCCTGCCTTCTTTTCTTTCTCTCTTTAACAAACTTAGTCTCAACATTACTCATCTCTTTCTTAACATCTAATACAACTACGTTTGGTTCCTCAGTCAAATCAGCTTCGGCTTCAACAGGTTCATCATCTTGTATGTCATTGTCATGATCGGAAAAATCTATCTCCAGTTCAATACTTTCTATTTTGTCTACTTCTAATCTTTGGCAAGGCTTGGTGTCTTCATCCATGTCTTCTCTAATGGTGTATGCTATTACATTTTTATTAATAGTCAGTATATCTATTGAGGAGTGGAGATTTAGATTTTTTCTGTCAATTTTGTATACTGCTTCATAGGTGATCTGAAAATATTGGTGAATGTTATGGCTCATTGCCTCGGTAGCCTCGGTGGCAGGCCACTACTACTACGCTGAGGTCCTGGGTTCGATTCCCGGGTAGGGGATTATCAGAGTTAATGGTGTAAAGTTCATTATCTCGGGTTATATTGGGATTTTTTCATTTTCTGGAAATTTCCGGGTACATCAAAGTTTGGTATAGTGCCCCAGAGATGTCAACAGGCTTGCCACCTGTTACATGGGCCAAAACGTAAACGGCGAGTCGTGGGTGTTTGCATGTATGCATGCATTTGCCTACCCCTTCAGGGGTTACAGGTGTGAAGTTACGTTTTTTTTTTATGTATGTTTAGTTATGTTATGGCTAAATCAACATTATAGTCCAAGTGCTTTGCACATTAGAAGTCTTTATTAATCTCTTATGGTCCTATTCATAAAAACGCTTATAGAAGGTTGGAATAAAAATTGTATTATAGACACATATGCATTAAGTAAAAAGCGGTTATTTAAATATTACAAACGGACACTCCAATTTTATTTATTTGTATAGATATATTACTTACTGGGCCTGTCCAAAGAATTTCTCTAAGTGCCTTCTGTCCACTGTAGCATTTCTCTTTAAACTTGTGGAATTTGTGAAGAATTGCGGCACATTCATAGCAAAAGTATTGAGGTAGTTCATCTTGATCATTCACCTGCAATTTGGATGCCTTTTTTTTATGTTGTGAAAATGGCAAACAAACATGTAGTTCACATTGGTGTAGGTTCACATGGTTTAAGTGATGCAGCCTATAGAGTTATAAACACTTACACAAAGACCAGCGGTCAAAATGCAGATGCGTTATCACTTCTGAGGCCTAAGGTGTTATGCCCTGTGCCGGAAATTACAGGGCCAGTACATTACCAGCTGACTGGAATACGGTAGTGCTGAACACTACCATTTAGCAGCAAGTATATTGGGTAATTCGCTGGTGCCTCCATCTGCGAGCTCCGTCACTGGAGCTCCACCACCAGTAAAAATATATTTAAGACTAGGGTTTGCCTGCAACTTCGTCCACATGTACTTTTAATTATTATATATTGAAACCTCTATGTTATTCCAATGTATAACTTAAACTACTGTAAAGTTTCATCCAGATCCGTCTACAAGTAGTTTTTTCATGAAAGTGTAACGAACATCTCTACTCACAAACTTTTTACGCATTTATAATATTGGAAGGATTCACCAAGTTCTATAAATTGTCGTATACAAATAAAATTGGTTTATATTTTGATGCACCAAATATGAAGGCCGGAGGTGTCATAGCAATTTTTTTACCTACTCCTAAGAGGGCTACTTTAACAAGAGAAATAGATAAATTAGGTATATAGTTTCAGTATTTAAAAGTTTCTTCTATTATTTTATTATGTATGCATCCAAACCAATTCCCATACAGAACAGATGTAGTATGAAATGCTAACACTCGATCCTACCATAGCTGCATTATAACAATTAGCAACTTCAATCACTTCAAAGCAATATTACGAGATATATTTTAGTGTTCAATCACTTTGTTGAATAATTAACACTCACTTTCAACGCTAAAACTTCTTCATAGTAAGACTTGAGTTGAAATCGATCGAATTTATAAACTTTCGATTCTGTACGCAAGCATATGCGACATATTTTAAGATCCATGCTTTAGCACAAGGTTATAAACGTAATTAATACAATAAATGTTAAATCTATCAATAAAACACGTAAAACAATTTTACAAAATTTCATTTCCGTAATTTCTTCAAAATTTACAATGTTTTTTTTTTTCATTAATGTCATCGCTGTTACACATATTGCCAGTGTCAAGAAAAACGATATTTCGTATTCGTAATAAGCAGCGTAAAAGTCAGAGTCAGCCCGTCAGACAGAGTCACTGTCAGTAACTCAAGTAAAGCGATAGCTGCTTGACAAAACATTTACAATGAAGTATTGGCGAATATAACTCTAAAATGCACCAAGAAAATGAAATAAAATAAGAGCACCCCACACGCCTGTTCGAAGTTCCCGCCAAAACACCAAGTACCTGAATAGTGTAGCACATCACTAGAAATGTCTTGTGTACACTTCACAGTAAGCATTGAGATGTTACATATGGAGAAGCCCTACCTACAGAATTTGCGTGATAAAAAGGGCGATTAATATGGCCGCCTTTCATAAGGTTGTTTTCAATAAATATCGATATCATCTTCTCATACATGAGCAGTTAATATCGACATTTTCTCAACACCAATTCTTATTCTTTTAAAGTGTGAATGCTTAGTCTTAGTAAATCCACTCATTATAATATAGTTGAAAATGTATTCTGTAATTTGCATGCCAAATAAATGGTGAAAAAACTAGGGGTGCTTTACAAAGCGAGGCAGTATCACATCGGGGCAGCTATTACAGCTTTATAAGGCCCAAGTGCGGCCCCATCTGGAATACTGCTCTCATTTGTGGGCGGGAGCCCCCAAATATCAACTTGGTCCACTCGACTCCCTACAGAGACGCGCCGTTCGTATTGTTAACGACCCAGGACTTACTGACAGGCTCGAACATCTGAGCCTGCGCAGAGACGTTGGGAGTCTATGCGTTTTATACCGTCTCTACAATGGCGAGTGCTCTGTCGAACTGTTCGACATGGTGCCACCGTCTCTTTTCCTACACCGCACTATCCGCCAAAGAGAGAAGTTCCACCCTCACCGACTGGACACTTGGCAATGTTCAACGGTGCGGTTCTCACGTTCGTTTTTGCCCAGAACGTGTAAATTGTGGAACGAACTTCCCTCTGAGGTGTTCCCTCGGTGCTACAAAATGGGGTTCTTCAAAAATGGCGTCAAAAGAGTCCTTCAGGGCTGGCAGCGCGTTGCCGACTCCCCTGGTGTTGCAAATGTTCATAGGCGACGGTGACTACTTTCCATCAGGTGGCCCGTCTGCTTGTCTGTTAATACTTTGACATAAAAAAAAAAAAGGAAGCTTTAACGTGTACTGAAGATCATATGTACCTACTATATTTTTAGCAAATAAATTAATTCATTCTTTCAAATAAGGATCTCATATATTACCAGCAGCTTGCGAAAGGTTCTCAGCCAGTACTCAAGCTGAAAATTGCAAATTGTGGTAGTGTTAAATTTCAGTAGAATATATAATATATCGGCCTTCAAATGTGAGTCTTGTGTTGACCAGCTCCTAGGAATGCATCTTTGTAAATATTGTTGTTAAGTATTCAAAATTTAAATCATTATGTTTTACTTGAGTAGCACGATGACGCTTCGGTCAAGGCCAATAAACACATTTGATTTTTGTACATTCTCGAAAGAGCTACGTGTTGGACGTGAGTCCAACAGGATTTTTTTTTAAATTTATTGCTATACCTTAAACAATATTATAAACGTAGCAGGAACGGCTCTAGGTATGTTAATGATATGAGTATATGAGTAATTGAATAGAAATGGAACCTGCTTCAATTTCCAGATGATACGCATGTAGAAGTTAATGACGCAGATCTGTACGGCCCTGTGATTTCCAGCACAGATGCGCAATATCTTAGGCCTTAGGAGCGGCAACGCATTTAGATTGAAAGCTCTGGTTTCGTGTAGACTGATAGGCTATTACTTACCAATGTAAACTGATGCCTGTTTGCCACTTCATGAAATAATGATGATGATTATGATGAAGCACAGATTACTCTAGGTATTTGAAGTAGCATTGTCGATTTTCAGAGGACAGTTAGGACCTGATTATTACTACACAACAGCGACAGGTACCTAGATCAGATAATGATAACAATGTGTCTTCGCTTTTGAGCCCAGTTTGAAAGGGCAGAACAACGGAAATATACTTATCCTAAGAATAACTACGAAGAAACGTAATCACTCATGAAATATGTCACGACAACTACACGAAAGGTACCTAGATTATATTTCGTTGTCTATTCTGTTACTTAGAATGTGGTATTTCGTTTTCTTTAGAACGTGGTGGTATGTCTGTGCGTGTTATACCGTCTCTACAATGGTGAGTGCTCTGTCGAACTGTTCGACATGGTGCCACCGTCTCTTTTTCTACACCGTACTACCCGCCGAAGAGAAAAGTTTCACCCTCACCGACTGGACACCTGGCAGTGCTCAACGGTGCGGTTTTCTCGTTCGTTTCTGCCCAGAACGTGTAAATTGTGGAACGAACTTCCCTCTGAGGTGTTCCCTCGGTGCTACAATGTGGGGTTCTTCAAAAATGGCGTCAAAAGAGTCCTTCAGGGCTGGCAGCGCGTTGGCAACTCCCCTGGTGTTGCAAATGTCCATAGGCGACGGTGACCACTTACCATCAGGTGGCCCGTCTGCTTGTCTGTCAACTTAATGACATAAAAAAAAAAAAAATCATTTTACGATGTGCTTTGTTAGACAGGTAATGCTACCGGTGTTATACCTAGGGCCTGCGCAGAGGATCATCTACGGGATTTGTGGTATAAGCCTTCAGTTGTGGTTGAATAATTCTAAACTATTATACTTAAACAGTTAACTCCTGTTTTGCTTTTATATAAAAATGTAACTTGTCAGCAAAATTTTACTAATTAATTCTATAATAAATGCATAATATTACCCTTAAATAATTAAGGCTTAATTGCAGTAAATTCTAATAAATTATTTTGTGAACTGAAGATTGTTGAACATTATTTAATTGAGCATTGCAATTTGATCATGTTTCGTTTAAATGAATTAGTAGACTCATTCAATAATAAAACATATCGACTGAGTTTCAATGAATAAAATATTAAGTAGCAGAGCTTTAGGTTGTTTTTAACTTTTGAGAATGCGTTGCGTATCGTCTGATATTGTCTATTTATTCACAAATATTCAATTGTTGCCATGAAATGGCTTCACATATGAAATGTACAGTGGTAAAGTGGAAGAGAGATGATGCCATAGAAGTTATCAAGCTATTTCTGTCGCTAAATACGAGTACTTAGCAAAGTTAACGGTATAGCGTGCTGGTGAAATGGTAATGTCAAGCTTTTAAGCATACATGCAAATAGCCACGATTTGCAAGTTAGTGGTAAGCCAATTGATATCTCTTGGCATGTTATAATATTGTAGGAAGTAGTACTGGGATACTTCTAAAAAAAATCTAATAGTAATCCTCCACCTCCTTGTGCAGTGTCCCCAATGCTGAGGGTCGTGACCTCGAGGAATAAATTTCGTTTTGATAATATTACGCCATGTCATCCTATCTTCGGCGATGTGGATGGCTTGGCAAACCGTGGCTTCTAATGTGGAGGGAATTTGGTCGGACCATCGTTGTGGGCGCCTGCCCCTGAGTCTCTTCCTCGATGCTTTCCCAGTTAGCAGCGTCTTTTCAATATTGTCACCTCTCTTTCTGACAATGTGACCAAAGAATTCAAAGCTTCTTCGTAGGCATATTGTAATGAGTCTCATGCGATGCTTCCGAGCATTTTTCTCCAGTACCACATCTCGGAGGCATCAATTCGGCGTCGATCATTCTTTTTCAGAGTCCAAGTCTCAGCACCGTACTGGAGAATATCAGCGTGGTCACAAGATTGTTTTTGGTTTTATGTGAAATGTTCCTGTTGGCACTTATGTGATCCAGCTGGGACATGGCGCTCTTTGCCATGGCAATGCCAGAGAATATGTAATGCAATGCGCTTCCTAATAGCAATCGGGCTTAACTCCGATTTGGGAAACCTGAATCTTAGCGCAGTAGCCTCCTACTACTATACTAGGTTTTTTAAGTACTTAATGCTTTGAAGTGGCAAACAAGCATACAGTTCACATCGATGGTAAGTGAATACTCCCGTATAAACATCTACATGATATATATATAATTTCCTATTTCACTTCAAAAATAATGTCTTACAAGTAACTTATTTCATTACTTTCTAGACTTAAACGGAGCACAGACGACAAATTTTGATAATGGCCGACTTACAAAAGTGTCAAATGACGTAGCGTTGACGAAAAGTGCGATTCAAGTTTAAGCCCCTCACAGGCTATTACACAAATCGGGTCACTCGCTTGACGCATTAACTTTTGTAATAGCATCCGTGATTAATTTTGTTCCAGCTTTCTGTTGATACTACAGGCACTTAAGTCGCTTAATTTTTTGATTTTCAATTAGGAAATTGAACGTTTTGAGATAAGAATATCGTTGTTTTAGTCTATAAATACCTCTTTCAATCTTCGTTTTAAAGAGCCTATTTTTACGATATGGCCAATTGTGGTTGTCTAAATAAACATATGATTAAACAATTGTTAAATAAATTAATTGAGCACGCTCAATAATTTCGATCACTGATTAATAGCGTTCAGCGGGTCAGGAAACTGCTTGCAATATCGTCAATAAAAACTGCGCAAATGTGAAGCAGCGAACGGACGTGCCGCGAGCTATCAATAAACCAGATAATAGGTCATTTTAACGAATTATGCAAAGTGGAGCATCTCATCCACCTGTTCAAGTGCCTCGGCCCTATGCTTGTTATTATTTCATGGCATGAAAAAAGGGTGAAGTGAACATCTTCTAGGCGATTTAGAAAATTAAGTATAATACTTAATTGAAATTTTCAAAAATAACGGTCACTTTATAAAATAAGAATAATTATTATAAAAATAGAAAATAAAGGAAAAACGGAAAGAAAAATTGAAATTTTTCTTTCCGTTTTTAATTTATTTTCTAAAGTTCACTCGCATGTATTATTGCGAAAAATAAATAGTACAATTAATATTAAAATAGTTTTCTTGGTATATTGCATAAAAATATTAAATTTAGGCCTCGTATATAAACACCCCTTTACTGAGTGTGACGTCAAAGAGACGCGACGTATTATAACAAAATAGCTGCTATCAGATTACGGTTCATTGTCTAGCGCCTGACAAATAAAAATAGCAGTCGAAACGTTCTGATAAATTGTTGTGTAACCTTGTTAGGCATTTCGTGGTGAAAGTTATCGTGTTAAGTAATATTTTTGATCCTATTTTACGATATAAAAGAAACTCTGAAAAAATTGCATACTATTCCAGACGCGTCAATTGCTGTGGCTTATTTTTCTGTTAAAGAGTTAGAGCTGTGAGGGGTCATTTAGGGACTGATTTAGTAATTTTGTGAGGTGATGACGCAGGGCCAAGCTGCAGCAAGGGAGGAAAGATTTTATCAAGGTGAACAGTAAAACATAGTAATATTTCAGTCTCCCGCTGGAACTCTGACTGATTACAAAAATAAATAAATACGCTTACTTTCACAGTCACTAGGTATAAACCTGTGTCGTGGGTGTCGTTGCTGCCACAACACATACAAAAACACCCAGACCCAAAACAAATATCTACAGGCCGCACACATTTTTGTCCCGATACGAGGATCGAACCCGTGACTACCCCTGATTTTTTTAAATGTAATAAAGGTGTAATTATAGGACTGTACATTACCACCTGACCAGAACACGATAGTGCTGAACACTACCATTTATCGGCAAGTATATTAGGTAATGCGGTGGTGCCTACGCCCACCGCAAGCTCCGTCACTGGAGCTCTACCACCAGTAAGCGATTGAAACTGTAGTCCCACATCGCTGGACCAAATGGTAGGTGTACAGCGTTATGTAAATAAGTACTCACTATCCCATGCAATGTTGTATGATAATATGATAATAAAGTGAATACCCAACATTGTTAATTATTTTAGAATATAAGAAAAACAAAATTTAACTTAGTTTACTTTGGCAACAAAATAATGAGAATCTAAATTCTCATGCAAAACTGCCTCAGTAGCGTAGTGGTAGCAGGCCACTACTATTACGCTGGAGGTCCTGGGTTCGATTCCCGGGTCGGGGGATATTAGAGATAACGGTTTAAAATCCTTTATCTCTGCTTCTATTGGGATTTTTCCATTTTCTGGAAGTTTCCCAGTACCCCGGAGTTTGGTAATGTGCCCGGAGATGGCAACAGGTTCGCCACCTGTTACATGGGCCAAAACGTAACCGGCGAGTCGTGGGTGTTTGCATGTATGATTGAATGCATGCATTTGCCTCTGCCTACCCCTTCGGGGATTACAGACGTGAAGTTACGTTTTAAATTCTCATTATTTTTTTTATTTATTATTTTGTGTCAGATGGAGCAAGCTGGAGGAGGCCTACACCCAAAGAAGGGTCCAAATTTAATCTCAACACTCACACAATTTGTAATTTGTTGTGCATTTAATGGATTTGGAAAAATGGCATCATTATTATCATTATCTAAGCAACATGCTGTAGCATGAACTACAGCGTTGGAACTCTACCACTAGTAAAAATAATGATATGTAATAAGAAATGAATATCCTTTAGTCTGAGTGTCTTCCTGTGTGAAGCAGTATCGATGACGTAGTGATCCTCGGAGAAACGTCGTATTGGATTTACTTCGACCGGAAGGTTCTTAGTGGCACTTCTGAAGCTTTGAAACGTGCTTGTTGAATATCCAAAAGCTTTCTCTATATTACACGTTATATACCGAATTTGAGATAAATAACTGAGGAATCGTGGTCGTATGCATGAATATGCGCTTCATGATTTTGTACACCCTTTACTTTACACGCATAAATATATTTAACATTTTGCTCCAAAAAATCTATATATTAGTATCACTTTCCAAAGCTATTATAACTCGTGACCTATCAGACGGTCAATGTCATTCGGTCAAATACCATTGGCGAGACGTAACGCCTACGATTAATATAAATATGTACTATTTCAATATGCTGTGTATCCGTGCATTAAAATATTTGTATGTAGCGCCTGATGAATACAAATAGCATATCAAGTATACTGAGAATTTGATATTTTATAATATAAGGCGCTTGGTCCTTAAACTTTAAGGTATCTTATTGATTTTTTTTATTAATGGATTAGATCTGGTTTTTTGAAGAATTACTTATATTTTAGTGGTAGCAAGCCACTAAACGTTCGTAGTTTTCTTTAGACTGTGCCACTACTGTTACGCTGGATCCTGGGTTTGATACCCATTTCGGGGACTATCAGAGATACCGGTGTAAAATCCTTTATCTTTGGTTCTATTGGAACCTCGGCGTTTGGTTAATTGTCCGGAGATGTCAACAGGCTTGCCACCTTTTTTATGTAATGGAAGTGGCAAACAAGCATGCAGTTCACGTTGATGTTAAGTGATGACGGCAGCCTATAGACACCCAGACAAAGACCAAGGTCAAAATGCAGATGCTAGAGAGATTTAAACTTATATGAAATAAATAAACTTAAAGATGGGTTACCACTCCTGAGGCCTGAGGTGTTATGCCCCTGTGTCGTAAATTACAGAGCCGTACATTACCACCTGACCGGAACACGATGGTGCCAAACACTACCATTTAGCGGCAAGTATATTAGATAATGCGGTGGTGCCTACGTCCGCGAGTTCTGTCACTGAATCTCTACCACCAGTAAGTTACAAACAAGGGCCAAAACGTCACCGGCAAATGGAGGACCTTTGCGTGTATGCTTGAATGCATTAGTTAAAACTTTCAATGAAATTTAGTTAGAACGAGATGTTCTCAACAGTTTTTAGCATATATTAAAAAAATAACCAGAAAAAAACGTAACTTCACGCCTGTAATCCCCGAAGGGGTAGACAGAGGTAAATGCATGCATTCAAGCATACATGCATACACCCACGATTCGCTGGTGGTTACGTTTTTGGCCCATGAAACAGGTGGCGAGCCTGTTGACATCTCCGGGCACATAACCAAACTTCGAGTAACTGGAAAATTTCCAAACAATGGAAAAACCCCAATTAAACCAGAAATAAAGGACCTTACACCATTATCACTAATAACCCCCTACCCGGGAATCGAACCCAGGACCTCAGCGTAGTAGTAGTGGCCTGCTACCACTAGGCTACCGAGGCAGTTAATAAAATATATTTTTTAAAACTGCAAATATAGCTGAATACTCATTACTTGCTACTACAGAACCCTTCATGGGCAGATTCGCCTCGCCGCTTTTTTCCTTTTGAGACACGGAATCTAAAATTGGAACCTTCATCAGTTTAAATATCGCTCTGCCTAAGACCAAACGTTGTTTAAATGCGGTCACTCAATAGCATAGTGTGTACCTTCTGTATGTGTGTGGTTTGTGTGTGCCTTGTACCAAAATTGAAAAAAGGAAACCAAAGCTAATGGATTTTGTATTATAAGTGTATCGTTATTCACAGAGCCTATGTTATCAAGCTCCTTTACTATTAGATACTAAATAATTTACATTAGTCATAGAAAAGCTCACTGAAAAGCATCCTTAATAGAAGACCTTTTCTATTCAATTCACGAGTATTTTGTATAACCATTATAAATGCCTTTTTGGCCTTATGATGAAATCTTTTCTCTGTATTTAAGTACGGCACAACTCAAAAATGTTGGGTCGTCTATATTAATTGATAGACTAGGCGTTCACATCGTAAAGTTTGGTGTCAAAGTTTATTACAGTACTCAATAATAAATATTGCACATCGAGCCTACGAAAGAGACAATCGAACTAGTTTCGATTTCGTAGAGCGTTATCTCTGTATGTGTGAGTGTGCCGTTTTGAACGCTTTGTACGTAGTTTCCTGACTGTTCATATTTACATTGTACTTACAGGCCGTATTGGTCCAAACTTGATCAAAATGGCCGACTAAAGTCAGATAGACAAGGTGCGAAAGAGATAACGCTCTACAGTCCCGAAATAAGCCGAAGTCTAAAGGGGTAAAGGTCATGTGTAATATTTTTTGTAGGATACTGTACTTTTTGTGATTATAAGTACTATAACTTTCCTGCGCAGTTGCTTAGTGAGAGCACGTGTCATCGAGTCATCGAAGTATCATCGAAGAATTTTCCGGTCATCGAAAAACATTGTAAATAAGATTTCACCACCACGTAAATAAGGCACTACGCAAGATTTTCTCGATGGTATCTATAGCGATACTTCGAATCTTGATTGAGGTATTTTAAGTTGTTTTTTACAATAAATACATGGCAAGTGCTTAAGTCCCCGACCACTAAGTGCATAACAAAATATAATTTATGACATGCAAATCCTGCATATGTACAAAACGGTTTTGAATATACCAATACAATGATGTTACATAGAGTTAAGAAATCTTTTCTAAGGAATGTATGAGATAAGTTATTGGTTTCTTAGTCGAGTAAGGAATTCCGCGGCTATATCATGACCCCTTAACTGAACCGCTGTTGACTTCGTCTCGTTTTCACATACGCGATGTCGTATAAACAAATGAAACTTACTTAATAATTAAATAAAAAAATAAAACTAACTCATCTATTTTTTTTATGAAGTGGTAAACTGAACTGTATGCATAGTTCACATTGATAGTAAATAATAAAGTAGCTTATAAACATCTATAAAACCAGTGGTTTCAATGTAGTCATGTAGTAGTATGTAAGTACTACTGAAAACTGAAAAATCAGTTATAGAGCTACATGTGTGCCTTGTAATCATCGACGATCTAAGCTGCGTTGTGTCGTCGATGGTTGTAATACATCATAAACATACGTAACTTTGCGCCTGTAATCCCCGATGGAGTAGGCAGAGGTAAATGTAATTCAAGCTTACATGCAAACACCTACGACTCGCCGGTCACGCTTTAAACGCTTGTAGCAGGTGGCGGGCCTGTTGGTATCCTCGGAAATTTTACCAAACTCCGAGGTACTAGGCAATTTCCAAAAAATGGAAAAATTCCAATCGAACCAGAGATAAAGAATTATACACCGTTATCTCTGATCATAGAGCAACTCGGCCCATCGGTCGGCGGACCGAGTAGCTATAGCATTTATTGCCGATGCAAAACAGTCATTTTTTGCGGGAGAAAATACGGGTGACAAACACTCACACTACAAAAATTATCTATTACTACGAAACTCACACCTTGACTTTAACAAAATACATAAAGAATTTCACGCACACATTTAAATATCTGGGCGACAGGCATAGGACCATTTGGTCTCTCCCCTCCGGTCCGCCGCGACCGTTGGTCCGTGTTGCTCCATGTCTCTGATAGTCCCCGACACGGATATCGAACCCAGGACCCCAGCGCAGTAGTAGTGACCTGCTACCACTAGGCTACTGAGGCAGTTAATAATAAAAAATAATGTTAATTAGAAGATCTGATCAATTTTACTACAAAGACAAAATCATTTTGCTGCGGGAAATAAATTTTACAGTGTATTTGGTGGGTGCAAAAACTTTCATAGAAATATGTTGGCTATCTCGCCTCTTACTCCAGAATAAGTGCCACTTTCATAAAAACGTAACTTGACGCCTGTAATCCCCGAAGGGGTAGGCAGAGGTAAATGCACGCATTCATGCAAACACCCACGATTCGCCGGTTACGTTTTTGGCCCATGTAACAGGTGGCGAGCCTGTTGACATCTTCGGGCACATAACCAAACTTCGAAGTACTGGGAAATTTCCAGAAAATGGAAAAATCCTAATAGAACCAGAGATAAAGATCTTTACACCATTAACTCTGATAACACCCTACCCGGGAATCGAACCCAGGACCTCAGCGTAGTAGTAGTGGCCTGCTACCACTAGGCTACCGAGGCAGGCCATTTTCATGATAGGAAAATAAAAAGATTGCGTAAACAATATCGCTTCTTATTCTAGAATAAGTGCTCGTGATCTGGTAATTTCCTGTTACTCACACATTATCTTCGACATTAGTTTTTTAGATTTTCGCAGTGCGTGCTTATTCTGCTATGCGTGATATTTGTTTTTTAATACCTTACTTCTGTAATCTGGAAGGTTTGTCATCCATGAGGTCTAAGAGCCGATTTCACCGTCGTAATAAAACGCTAACAAATCCTGTAAAACGCACGCGTGCACGCGTTTTACGTCCTTAAACGTGTTCAATAACACTATTAGAATTTCACCGACGAAAATTAATCGTGATTAGGCTGAAATTGGATGCAAATTTTAAACTCAGTCCTAAGAGCAAACGGTCTAATCAGCCCTATTTTTTTGCCTCTGTGTCATTTATTACAGGGTCATACATTACCATATAAATGGTAGTGTTCAGTATTATCGTGATAACTATCACAGAGACTCAGGGCCGATTACTCATTCAATTTTAAGCAACGCTCCAATGTGCGCTATCTCTATCGTTTGAACGTGTTTTATAAAGTAGGGATGGACATTGAAAAAAAACATCTATGTTTTTTTCGATGTAATGCATCGGAAAGTTGCATCGATGTAACGATATTTCAGAAAATACATCGACGTTTTTCATACATCGATTGTTTTTTTTTAAATTACTATAAAATATTTAATATAGGTATGTAATTTAAAAATGAAAAAAAAAGGCACTTCGTTAAAATACATACAACTGAAAAACATAACCCTACTTTTGTTGCAGTCGGGTAAAAAGGCTTTATTACACTAAGGTCCGGTTGCACCAAAATATTTGTCAAAGTTATTTTTTTTGTAAATATAAAAATAAAATTTTACGTCTTTCTCTAACTTTAACAAATTTGTTAAACGTAGAGAAGGATGTAAAAAATTGCATTAAAAATGACTTAAACAAATGTTTTGGTGCAAACGAACCTTACATTTTATAAGCTGATAACAATTTTATAAGTTCTGGCGGGAAAGTGGGAAAGAGCCGTGTCGTAGCGTGATATTATTTTCAAAACGTGTGTAGTCGTTTTTTATGTCTAAAAATGGTGGGATTTTTATCATAAAACATTCGACAACGTTCATGAGTGTAGAAAAGTGATACTTATCATGAAGTGAAATGTGATTTTAATGTTGCCTCCAAAACTCCTAGTAAAGTCCTCATCACTTTACTAGACTCATCTCATCATATTATTATTCCATATGGAAAATTCCAACCATCGTCATCTTCCATATGGATATTCATTATAAGAAATGAAGAATATAAAAACTAATGAAGATTGGACTTAAATCCATGGCCCTAAAACAACTTTTAAAAAAAATTGTGGTGAGAAAAATTAAAGTAAAATTATGTTTAAATATTCCAATACTTCTTATCGATTCTTTGGCGAAAGAAGTTTACCCAATCTTTTCCCCTTTAATCTGTTACTGCATTGCTACAAGCTATTTTGCATCATTAAAGTGCATTTTTTTGAATCGAGGGTCTAAAATGTTTGCCATCACCAGAGCAGTAACATGTTCTATTGGACCCATTATTTTTGTCCGCCCGTGTGCCAATTAGATGATAGAAGCGTGTAGACTTAGTACAAGAAAAAAAACATTTATAAACCGTGAACTGAGTGATTCTCTTTACTAAAAAACCTTTGAATAAAATTTCGAAGTCGAAGGTCGAAGTGCAGATGCGTTACCACCCCTGAGGCCTAAGGTGTTATGCCTCTGTACCAGAAATTACAGAGCTGTACATTACCACCTGACCGGAACACGATAGTGCTGAACACTACCATTTAGCGGCAAGTATCTTAGGTAATGCGGTGGTGCCTACGCCCGCGAGCTCCGTTACTGGAGCTCTACCACCTTGGTTACAAAAATCAAAGAAAAATGGTCTCGCTTATTACGTAAGCGATATCGCTTCAACCTCCAGAATAAGTGCACTTCATATCTGGCAATTTCCTGTAAATCAGATATCACGGACGGCGGAAGCTTTTAAAGGCCTCTCTGATCGGAACGCAATTTGAGGACGTGTAAGTCAATTGGGAAGGGCACTAAAGGCTTGCGATGGGCCTTTTTGGATTTTTATGTTCGAAGAGCGATTTCATTTGACATTTATATCAAACAGGCTGATGCTTAAGGAAAGATACAGTACTCAACAATTAATATTGCACATCGAGCCTGTGAAAGAGACGATCGGCTCGTTTCGACGTCGTAGAGCGTTATCTCTGTTGCACACTGCCTCCGTAAGCACTGACAGTCCGGTATTGGTCAAAACTCGATCAAAATGGTCGACAAACGTCAAATAGGTACGGTGCGAAAGAGATAACGCTCTACAGACCCGAAATAAGCCAACGTCTCCTTCCTAGGCTCGATGGGCAATATTTATTGTTGAGCACTGTACACACCCTGCAAAACAAATTTTTGAAATTGTCACATAACCAGGAATATAGGACCTCGGTTATGTAGGGCAGAATGGGGGAATTGGGAACACTTAATTGTTAACGCGCAACATTAATTGATAAAGGTTATTAACTACATTTATTTTTATTGTAATATAACTTTGGGTATCCCATTGAGCAACACGGGCCATTGGCCGCGGTGAACCGGAGGGGAGTAGCCAAATGCAGGCTTTCCCCTCTGTCAAACTACGAGACCAAATGGTCCTACGCCTATCGCCCAGATATTTAAATATGTGCGTGAAATTGTTTATTTATTTCGTTAAAGTCAAGGTGTGAGTAGTAATAGATGATTTTTGTATTTTTATTTTTTGGGCCCCCCAAAAAAATAACAGATTGTTTTGCATTGGTAATAATCGCTATGGCTACTCCCCTCCGGCACACCGCGGACACTCCGCCAAAATTCCATACAAACGCTTAATTTGGTTTCTATCCATCAGTGACGTGTATTTACACGCGCACCTGTGTGCGTAGCACGTACAAAATACCAACCGTCGCCCATAAGAGAGGAAGGGGTTGTGTATGTGTGCAAATCGGGCGGGACGTCGAAGTGTCCATTCTATACGTAGTATTATTACATATTCTCTGCCTCCGGTACGCCGCGACCGGAGGCAGAGTTGAGGGCGATTAGAGGGCCCAGTTACTCTATGCCACTCTAGGGGGTATCCGTCTTCTTATTAATTAATTCTTATAATTTATTTACAGGAAAAACCCAAAATCAGCTAATTCCGATCTGGAGTCTTATTATGTCAGAATCAGAATCAGAATCAGAAACTCATTTATTCATTTAGGGTGACAGGCACCTCTTATGACACGTCAAAAACAAACAAAATAAATTAAAGTGAATAACAATTGATATACATGTCAAACAAGATAAAAAATATATGTAAAGTCAAGAATATCACTAAGATAAAACTAAATGTAATAAACTAATGTAAAAGTATACCAGTAGAATGTCTCTTGTGTACACAATAGGTACACAGCATTCCGAATTGTTTATATTCAAAGAGGGACACCATAGAATTATGCGTCTGGAGAAAGGCAACAGGCAACGGCTGCTTTAGAATTCTCATTTTATTTTCATCTTTGTTTATTTAATGAAGGTGGCAAACAAGTATGCAGTTCACGTTGATGTCAAGTGATGACTGCAGCCTATAGACACCCACACAAAGACCATAGTTCGTTGCCACCCCTGAGACCTTAGTTGTTATGTCTCTGTGATAATTATTACGGGGCCATACATTACCATCTAACCGGAACACGATAGTGCTGAACGCTACCATTTGGCGGCAGGTATGCCTACGCGCTCGAGTCCGTACACTGGAACTCTACCACCAGTCTCTACTCAATTTTGAGGACCCGGTTAGTCCAGCGGTGTGAGATGACCGTTGGATTCAAAGGTTCGCGGGTACGATCCCCGCACCGGGACAAATATTTGTATGGATATTATAATAGACATTTGTTTCGGGTCTGGGTGTTTGTGTATGTGTTGTATGTGTACAACGGCACCCACGACACAGGTTTATACTTACTGTGGGGCTGTGAGTGTAAGCGTGTAAACGTGTAAGCGTATAATCATCATTGTTATACCTATAATTAAAAAAAAAACCCTCAATGTCACGTACCTACTCGACCCGACTATTTGGTTGAACTATGGATGGGGGCAGTTAAAAGATTATAGTAATCACTTACCATCTACCTGGATGCCTTACCCATACATTGCCCGCATAAATAATATGACAGTCTAAACATTATCTAGGCTTCTAGAAAAATATTGTAATAAATAAAAAAAACCAAAAACATTTTTATGTAAAATGTTGCCAAGACGAGACCATATGGCTCAGTCAAAAAGTTATCAGATTTCTTGAATAGCCAAGTTTCTTGTTCTACGCGCCCTAATTTCACAAACTGTACACCTCAATCAAAATGCGCAGTTCGGATGTTTTGTTGCCGTTATATGTATGTATGAGGGCGTAAGGTGAAAAATTCATACACTGTTTATTATTTATTTTATGTAATAAAAGTGGCAAACAAGCATGCAGTTTACATTGATGTTAAGTTATGACTGCAGCCTATAGACACCCACACAATGACCAGAGTTCAAAATGCAGATGCGCTGCCACTCCTGAGGCATTAGGTGATATGCCTCTGTGTCGGAAATTACAGGGCCGTACATTACCACCTGACCGGAACACGATAGTGCTGAACACTACCATTTAGCGGCAAGTATATTAGGTAATGCGGTGGTGCATACGCCCGCGAGCTCCGTCACTGGAGCTCTACCACCAGTATTGCTTTTATTAAAGTAACTATATCAATTTCAAGACCAAATATGCGGAAGTCTCATACAACCTTCATTCATCATATTTTAGAAATTTTGTTTGGGTACTAATAGAGAGAACAGAAGAAGAAGAAATAACATTTATTTGTACCAATGTGCGAAGTGAAGAGTATTGTAGTAACAACGAGTAAAATTACCTTACTACAAATTGTCATAATACTAGCTTTGTTTAGAACAAGTTTGCGGATTTTCTCGCGTGGATAATACCCCACTCACTTACCCCAACACTACTACTAGTTCTAGGGTAAGTGAGCAGTTGAGAGTATTAACTCCGCAAGAAATTTCCGCAAATTCATTCTACACAATGTGTGAAGCTCGCAAAAACCTGCGAATACCTGCCAGTGCCGGATAAAGCTGGTGCGGGGCCCGTAGCAAATGTGACCATGGGGCCCTAGAGTTACATTGCCTACTGAAATTTAGGATGTAAATAAAACAACATTTACGAAAAGGAATCGAAAACAAATTTAGGGGATTCCCCCTGTAAGTATTGTGGTATTGCCAACTTGCAACATAATAATATAGGTAATATAATTAGTGGTCAACGCTCCCTTTGAGAATAGCTAAGGTGTATTACATATTTGTGTTTTTTTTGGGCACAGGCACGGGGCCCCCAATGGCGCGGGGCCCGTAGCATTTGCTACTCCTGCTATATGGCTAATCCGGCACTGATACCTGCGATTACTAGCTTACTAATTTCGGCTTTTTAGGACATTTGGTAGTACTGTAAGGAATGGTGATGATCATCAGTGAGTGACCGACTTAATCGGATTTTTTTGGATATCAATAATATAATCAACTAAAGTATAAGAGCTATGGAATTATAACTTTCTGTATTAAATTAGTCTACTATTAACATCATATGCAGATATCTTTTTTTTTTTTTTTTTAAACCTAAGGTCCTAATTTTGAACCTTATTAAAATTACAATCTAGCCTAAAAGACTAATAAGCAATTTTATGTTAACTTAAACTTCTAATAAAATTATTTCTAAGTAAATGTCCACTGGCACTTTCTTAGTATGTCTTAGGGGGAAGTCACTTTGTTCGTGTCAAAATAAGTCACTTACACTAATATTGTTTTAACACTACACTAACTCAAAAGGTTTAGTTTTCTTAAGTCTTAAGGTTTGTGTTGTCGAGACGCTGGATAGCCTCAATATTCACATGATGGTGAAGCCTTTTTTCATGAGCTTCGTCGTATCTTCTGATAACGTTATCTACGAAATCCATTTTCAGGTCCCGATGAAGATCGTTATTGCGTACATACCAGGGCGCATTTACAATGTCTCTGAGCACTTTATTCTGGAATCGTTGTATTATTTGGATATTATTCTTTTTGGCACAACCCCACAGCTGAATACCACAAGTCCATACTGGCATGTGGATTTGCCTATACAATAATAATTTATTGTGTATCGACAGCGGAGAGCATCTTCCGAGAAGCCAATACATCTTATTATAGCGAATACCTAGCTCATCGCGCTTCTTCTTGACGTGAGCTTTCCAGCGCAACTTAGCGTCAAGCGTCATACCTAGGTACTTAGCTGTGTTCGCATGTGGTATTTGTTTTCCATTAATATATAACGGGTGATATTGTGGTCTTTTGTTAGTAAAGTCGATATGGCTCGACTTCGTTTCATTTAGCTTGATGCGCCATTTTGTAGTCCAGTTATGTACAACATTAAGCAGCGTCATCAGCGAAGGTAGCAATTATATTATTCTCTAAATTTGGGATATCGCATGTGTATAATAGGTACAGGACCGGACCTAAAACACTACCTTGTGGCTCCCCAGCTTTTATTTCTTTGAGTTCAGAATAAGCATTTTCTTGTCTCACTCTAAACGCTCTGTTTGTTATATATGATTCTAATATGTTTGCGAATTGTGTCGGCAACATAGTTCTGACTTTATGAATAAGACCTTCATGCCAGACTTTATCAAAAGCTTGTGCCACATCTAAAAATACTGTTGTACAAACTTTCTTTTCTTCTAGTGATTTTTCAATGACACTTGTTTTCCTATGTACTTGGTCAATAGTAGAATGTTTTTCTCTGAATCCAAACTGGTGCTCAGGAATAAGGTTTTTGGCATCCAGTAATGGTTTCAAACGTCTTAGAAGAAGTTTCTCGAACAGTTTTGAAATAACCGGCAATAGGGAAATTGGTCTATACGATGTTGCTTTATGAGGTGGCTTGCCAGGCTTTGCTATCATTATTACTTCTGCCACTTTCCACAAATCAGGTACATATCTTAGTCTGAATGCAGCATTTATTAGAGTTGTCAATTTCACGATAGCTTTTCGAGGTAGATTATGTAGGATTTTTCCTGTGATCAAATCATATCCTGGACATTTTTTTGGGCTAATATTTGATTTTATTGCTTTGATTACTTCATTTGGCGTCACAAGTTTTATAATTAGATCTTCTTGGATAAAGTTTGCCTCAAGAAGGTCATTTGATTGGCTTTCATTCGGCTTAAAGATATTTTCAAGATGTTCTGCGAACCCTTTGGATTTTTGTTCGTTATTAATAGCCCATGTTCCATTTACACCCCTAATTGGTGGGATATGTAGAACTGGTCTGTTAAAATTTTTTGAGGCTTTCCAGAGTGAATAATCGGTGCTGCGATCATCGGTTAGATTTCTAAGAAAATAACTCATGTATCTCCTGGGAACCTTGTCATGTGCCATTTGCTTCTTTGTAATCTTTTCTTGTGTAAGACATCTAAAATATCTTTAGGATATGTTGCTACCTTTGGTTTGTACTCTGATTTTGGTATACTATTCCAAGCTGACTGTTGGATGTTCGATATAAACATTTCCACCTCTATATCTAAATGCTCTGGAGTTTTTCTTAAAAAAAAAAAAGAACTATGAATCGTTCCTAGTAAAGGTAGGTAGGGTTCGCTTGGCTCCTCTTGACGGGGACACTACCGTGCCTCCAGATACCCTGAATAATAACGTAAATATTTCGTGAATAATATTATCATAACAAATTCAAGTGTCGCTTGAAAAAAGGCGTATCAAGATGTCATGTCATGTCAGCTTGAGTCAGAATGGAACGGTCATTCATCAGTCAGTCGTGCGTTATGGTAACACGTCCGTAAATTAAAACTAATTATTGCGACGTGTTAAACGTGACAACCCCTGTAATCTCCGAAGAGGTAAATGCATGCATTCAAGCATACATGCAAACCCACGATTCGCCGGCGACGTTTTAGCCCACGTAACAAGCAGCGAGCCTGATGACATCACAGGAAACATTACAAAACCTCGAGATACGGGGAAACTTTCAGAAAATGGAAACCACCATTTAGAATACCCAATAGAACCAGAGATAAAGGATTTTACCGAGCACATTATCAAATTCTGAGAGTGACTCAAAACCCTCGACAAATGGTAAGATCGCAAAAGCACTTAACTCTACTTGCGTATCAAAACCAGAGGCCCAGCGTAGTAGTAGTGGAAATAATAATATTATAAATAACATAGCAACAAAGTAATCTAATATACCGAAAACCTTTGACGAACTTAGCCCTTCATTAACACGACTGACACATGAAGACCCCATAAGGATATCGTTACTCTTCAACGGTAAACCGTTTCACTTGAACACACCGCGGACACTCCGCCAAAATTCTATACAAACGCTTAATTTGGTATCTATTACACAGCCATCAATCAGGGACGTGAATTTACACGTGCACCTGTGTGCGTAGCACATAGAGAATACCAAACGTCGCCCATAAGTGGGAGGAGGTTGGGCGAGGCGGGGAAATCGAGCGGGACGTCGAAGTGTCCATTCTATACGTCCTACTACGTAGGTACTATTATTACATATTCTCTGACTTGGATCGTCAGTTGCCTATACCCAGACAAATGATAGAATATGGGTCTGTATTGTTGGTAAACTCACGTCATTTGCAACATATTTAGGGAGCCTTAACCATAATCTTTTTGACGTGACAACCTCTTAAATTAGGTTGCGGCTCGGAGTCACTCATGAAAAAGTGTAACGCCCGGTAACGTAACGATGAGTCACCGAACGAGAGAGAGGCCTGCTGGACCGGCGAATGCCTTTCTACCGAGAAAAAGACGTTGTCACGTAAAATCTTCGCCCGTAAAACCGACTTTACAGGCAACCAGTTTTTTGTCCCTATTATTTTTATAGACTTAACCCACATCAAAATCTTTGAAAGAAGCCGTTGTATTGGTAATATTGATGTTTGAAATACGGTCCTCTAATATCATAATCAATATTGTAATACAAAAGAAAATGTATTACAAACTAATTGCGTGCATTATCAAATTTTGAGGGTGACAGTGGGAAACTGCTGAAAATGATAAAACCCTAAAAGCACTTAGCTTTAGACCTAGGAATCGGATCCAAGGTCCCGTTATTTAAGTACTAGTTAGATGAAAAAATAATATGACTACAAAAGCAATTTCATTAAATTTACCGAAAATCTTTGACGAACTTAGCTCCTCATTAACATGACTAATAATGGCTTTATGAAGAAAAGAGGAAACCTTTACCCTTAAATCTTTAAAGGAAGCCGTTGTATTGATATTGAAGTATTTGAGAAGGTCTAATAAGTTCATCAATATTATACGAAAGAAATTGGGACATTTAGCTTCATTTTCTTTCTTATAATTACTCATTCATTTTTCTTTCTTTCTATCATAAAGTAACCGTGAACAATATAAAATTCTGAGAGTGGTACTGGAAAACTGCCGAAAAATGGTAAAATCCCAATAGCATCCACAACCTGGGATTCGAACCCAGGGCTCCAGAGTATAAGTAGTAGTTAGATAAGAAAATAATGTGGCTATAAAAGGAATTTAATTGAATTTACCGAAAATCTTTGACGAACTTATCCCTTCGTTAACCTTCATTAACATGACTCATGGCTATATGAAGACCTTTACCCTTCAACGGTAAATCCTTTCACTTGGTTCGTCATTTGTCTATACCCTATGAATTATATCCAGACATATGAATATTGAACATGGGTCTGTATTGTTGGTGAACTTACGCAACTTGCAACATATTTGGAGAGACATAAATCCTCTTTAGTCCCTGTTATTATCATAGACTTAACCCATGTCAAAATCTTTAAGTGAAGCCGTTGTGTTGATAATATTGATATTGACGTGCTTTTTAAATAACTATCATTTTATATATCGGCAGTTCAGACGGAATATTAAAAATCACTATCACTACATATTATAAATTAAAGTAGTATTTTCTCTGTCTGTATGTATGCGCTAATCTCGAAAAGTTGTGAACGGATTTTGTTCTTGTTTAAAATGTTTGAAAGACGCCTTTTTTTTGTAATGGAAGAGGCAAACAAGCATGTAGTTCACATTGATGTTAAGTGATGACTGCAGCCTATAGACACCCACACAAAGACCAAGGTCAAAATGCAGATGCGTTACCACTCCTGAGGCCTAAGGTGTTATGCCTATGTGCCGTACATTACCACCTGACCGGAACACGGTAGTGCTGAACACTACCATTTAGCGGCAAGTATATTAGGTAATACGATGGTGCCTACGCCCGCAAGCTCCGTCACTAGAGCTCTACCACTAGTAAGAAAGGGTTTTCTGAGGAAGGTTTTTAGCTATAATTTAATTAGCTTAATGCCACTAGGCATTCTCTTACAGTCTAGCTTGAGTTGTGTGAAATAAGTAGTAAGGGTGCAAGATTAAGTATATAAAATTAAATAAAATAATTAACTGGTGGTAGAGCTCTCTGATTTTTCCAATATTTCTCTACGGGGTGGAAACATGGACCATTTTGTCACGAGAAAGACTCAGAATAGATTCATTTGAGGTGTGGTGTTGGCGAAGAATGTTGCGCATACCGAGGACAGCCAGGCGAACCAATGTCTCAATTTTATCGCAACTTCACATCGCGGACCGCCTCTCCACTTTGTGCCTTCGTCGGATCACGAGCTATTTTGGTCATATAGCTAGACGCGGGGAAAATAGTTTGGAGAGGCTGATTGTTGTGGGAAATGTTGAGGGGAAAAGGGCAAGAGGCCGATCTCCAACCAGATGGTCTGACCAGCTCAAGGACAACCCAGCATCGGTTTTTTACACCACGGTGCAAATGGCCGCAGACCGGAGCCGATGGAGGCATTTCGTCCGATCGAGAGTGATGCCAGGATGATCACGATCCTCAGCCACGAGGAAACGACCAGAGAGAGAGAGAGAGAGAGAGAGAGCTCTAGTGACGGAGCTCGCGTAGGCACTAAGATATAATATCTTTGTGTACGGCCCTGTAATTGCCGGCGCGCATGGCCCGGCGGTGGGTGTAGATCGCAAGCGATCTACTCGGTTGTGCCACTTTGTGCGATACGGGCGCGGTCAGGTACACACCTGGGGCGACCGCTAGTGGAAAAACTAAAATGCGCGTTTCCGTGCTTCGGAGAGCACGTTAAGACGTCGGTCCCGGTTGCTTTCGATAGATAGCAGTCGTTAAACTTTCTGTGTCGGAGGCTTAATGGGCGGTTTGAAAACATCCGACAATGGCTTAGCAACCCTAATCTCCACCAACCCGCATTGAAGCAACGTGGTTGAGTAAGCTATAGGTCTCCCCCAAAAAGGGGAGACTCGTGGCCAGCAGTGGCACGTGTCAAGAGTTGCCACTATTATAAATCTGTACAAGAGTTTTCGTCAACATACTTATCAAACTTAGCCCTCTTTACCTTACCTACTCGTTAATATTATAGGAGCATTTAAGAGGGTTGTCTTCAAATATTTGCCGTAACACTTGATTCGACAGCTGTGTATGGTTCTTGTATTAGCTGGCATCTCGCATGAAATTCGCATTTGAAAGTGTTCAGAATACTGATGATAAGGTTGTGGTCTGAGTGATTTTTGACGAAGAGTAGAATTTATAAGTGACCAGTTGTTGCCCGCGGCTCCGCCCTCGTGTAGGTCGCTTTTCGCGTAACCTGTGGAAACTCCTCAAATCATCCCATGGCATCCCACAGGAACATGTTTTCGGGATAATAAATCTAAGTCAGCTAATACCCTATCTGTGTAACAAATTTCATCAAAATCCGTCCAGTAGTTTCGGCGTGATTGACGGACAAACATCCAAACAAAGAAACTTAAACATTTATAATATTAGTGTGATAGCGAAGTTCATTCTAGTCGAAATATTTTGCGCATATTATCAATAATAAATGACTGTTGTTGAGCGCCAATACAAACATTTATAGGGTTCCCTTTAATCTGTAAAACAACTATTTTCTATACTTTCATTGTAGTTTTAGTTTCGGAAATCTAGGGAATAATAGTGACTTAAAGTAAGCGCGCATGGCCCCGCGGATGGTGTAGATCGGAAGCGATGTACTCGGTTAAGCAATACGGGCGCGGTCGAGTGTGTGACGGGTGACTGCTAGTAGCAGATAAAAATGCTCATTTCCGTGCTTCGGAGGTCTCGTTAAGCCATCAGTCCCGGTTGCTATCGATAGATAGCAGTCGTTAAGCCTTATCGGAGGCCTTATCGGTTTGAAAATCCGCCAGCGGGTTGGCCACTAACCCTTATCTCCACCAACCCGCGTTGGAGCAGCGTGGTGCAGTAAGCTCCAGGCCTCCTCCCAAGAAGCGAAGAGACTCGTGCCCAGCAGTGGGACGGTTCCCATTATTATTATATGATAGTGAAGAATAGCGGTTTCTGACGGTAACGGTAGCTGTGTAATCGCACCAGTTTAGAACTGGCGTTACTGCTGCTAAGCTCATATGAACGCGCCCATAGAAACACGTAGACCAATAAACAGGATTCTACATGAAAATTGGAATTGAAAATCGCCCAAAACTAGGGAAATAAATGTGTATGTGAAGTTACAGTACCCAACAAGAAATAATGCACATCGACATCAGGAAGGAGACTTCGGCTTATTTCGGGTCTGTAGAGCGTCATCTTTGTCGCACCTTATCTATATGACGTTTGTTCACCATTTTGATCAAGTTTTGACCAATCCGGACTATCAGTGCTTACGTAGACAGTGTGTAGCAGAGATAACGCTCTATGCAGCCGAAAACTAGCCGATTGTCTCTTTTACTTCTTTTTTCTCTGCACACTGCCTACGAAAGCATCAGTAGTCCGGTTTTGGTCAAATCTTGATCTACGAAAATGTGTATGTGAAGTTACAGTACCCAACAAGAAATAATGCACATCGACATCAAGAAGGAGACTTCGGCTTATTTCGGGTCTGTAGAGCGTCATCTTTGTCGCACCTTATCTATATGACGTTTGTTCACCATTTTGATCAAGTTTTGACCAATCCGGACTATCAGTGCTTACGTAGACAGTGTGTAGCAGAGATAACGCTCTATGCAGCCGAAAACTAGCCGATTGTCTCTTTTACTTCTTTTTTCTCTGCACACTGCCTACGAAAGCATCAGTAGTCCGGTTTTGGTCAAATCTTGACCTACGAAAATGTGTATATGAAGTTACAGTACCCAACAAGAAATAATGCACATCGACATCAGGAAGGAGACTTCGGCTTATTTCGGGTCTGTAGAGCGTCATCTTTGTCGCACCTTATCTATATGACGTTTGTTCACCATTTTGATGAAGTTTTGACCAATCCGGACTATCAGTGCTTACGTAGACAGTGTGTAGCAGAGATAACGCTCTATGCAGCCGAAAACTAGCCGATTGTCTCTTTTACTTCTTTTTTCTCTGCACACTGCCTACGTAAGCATCAGTAGTCCGGTTTTGGTCAAATCTTGATCTACGAGTAAATAGTCGATAAACGTCTAATAGGTAAGGTGCGAAAGAGATAACGCTCTACAAATCTGAAATAAGCTGACGTCTCTTCTTGAGGTCGATGTGCAAAATATGGCAGACATGACAGTAGTTCGCATTCACTCAAAATTTACGCAGCCAACTTCATTCAGTGGCATTTAATATTAGCTCGTACTAGTCGTACTGTATCCAGGACTTCAATGGTCCGACTACTCATTCCGCTTTCCGCTTATTCCTGTCCACAAAGTCCGCACGCCATGGACCTATATTTGTACAACACGTCGAGACAAGATATTGTTTTGCATTTTCACCATTTTACGCCCATTATTGAGTGGATTCAGGACTTATATAGTAGATAGTCTAGGTACTACAGTAGACCTTCCTAAAGGTCATAGCTATACTTAAAATATTTCGTTCGATGTGGGTACTATGTGGAGGAAGACCGTAGAAATATCCATGTATCTATACAAAGTTCCCCGCTGCGACTGTCTGTCTGTTCTCGATAAAGTCAAAGACTGCACGGCTTTACATGCGATTTCACCAAAAGATAGAGAGATTCATGAGGGTTTGTGTATAATAATATAATATGAGTAAAATTTTGTGTAAATTGATTGGAATGTGACGATAATTTTTGGAGTCGAAATAAATCAAGAAGCCTGGGAGCTTTCATAAAAAGATGCTGCCTAAACCTTTTGAGATATAACATAACAATGTATGATAGATTTTCTTAATTAATATTAAGTTTGTTTGTTTTTAATTGCTATCTACGGGCTAAGCCCGAGAGTTTCTCTGAGAGATAAATTTAAGGAAATAAACATTTTGACTGTTGCTTGTCAATATACTCGTATATACGAAAAGTTATTGTATGTCCGGAAAAATGTTAATGAGTTTCCTACGAGAACGAATGATCATAATATGAACACAAGGAACAAATACAAGTTGTCCATACATGTAACACGACTGCATAGAGTAAGTAATTCTTTCAGAGGTCAGTGTATACGATTCTATAATAGAGTCCCAAAAAATGTTCAAGGTCTATCTGTTAATAAAGGAGATGTTGCAAAAATGTATGGACCTCCGGCCTGGTATGTTACACAATATCATTAAACAGGCAAAATCAATATAAAAACGTTTTTTACTGCATATTTTCACTTATTTAGCAAACAAATGCAGTTACAAAACATAATTTGCAGTTAGAATTGCAACTCAAAACTAACATGGCGAATATGCCGGGCGATGTCATTTTGACATTTTCATTTTTTAAATTGTATTTTGATTATAGAACTTGGAGAAAAAAATAATATTTTCTAAATACTATCAAAATCGATTGATCCCAAGTGTCGGCTGTATCGCCGCCATGTTTAACATAGTTGAAAATGATAAAATCGTTATAATGAAATGTGGTTGTAACTCTAAAATATATTCTTGAATAAATTAATTGTATTTTTTTTGGATTCTTCTTTAATTTACACATTTTTTGAGGACATGTACGAACCAGAGCCGAGCTCGCAACATCTCCTTAAAAAAGTAATTAAAGAACGTTTATACAAATGTAATTACTATAAAATTTGTTATATAAAATTTGAATATCTCACTGATAGTACACCTTGGGATTTTAGCGATCGCTGCCAGGCTATTTCATAAAATTGTACTTAAGGTAATAGATATTGATATTGGGTATGCTCTGGCCACAAACAGATTTGCTTTTCATCTATATTGCTATTTACGCACTGGTAATCATAACAGTCATGCTCACTTTAATGTCTTTGCCTTCGGCGGCGTCGTGTGACGGGTTGCTCACTTCCCTTCAAAATTGTTGAGGAGAGCAATGGCTGCCACATGCGTCATACTCGTGAACGGGTGCTGATTATGGGGACTGGTCTGTTGTGATTTGCGGGTGTTATTCTCTATCACGATATTAAGCTGTTGATGGGTATTTGCGTATGTGTTTATATGCAAATATTTATATGCCATGGACGTTCACATTATCTTTATTTTATTTAATAATATTTGTATTAAATCTAAGGTTTTGACAAAAGAGCAACACTCTGAGTTTGTTGGGTAGCGGAGTTCTTCTCAGTAGTGCCTGCACTTGGAACTCTGCTAAGTGAATGACTATGATTATGACGAACAGATTTTTCATTTTCTTCTATGAAGGAATTGAAAAATTTGATGATTCACGTATCGGTTAAATATTACTATTAAATTGGTATTTATTAATACCTATTGAATTATTATTATAAGTAATTCTCTCTAGGTAGCTTATAACCCGACAATGCAAAAGTGTCCTTGTAGACCAATTTGAAAGAAATGATTTGAATTTTGAATTTTTGAATTAATATCTTAGAAGTTCTCGTAAATAATTACACGCCTGAAATTAAATTTAATTCAAACCGCCTTGCAATGGTTTGATAGAATGGTTTTTCCGCCATTGTTGGGTTGACTGACTGCTCTAATGGAAGAATTGTCTTCCAGTAGAATTTATATCTCTAGTGGGCGGTGGGGTCGTCACGTCACAGCGCCATCGACTAACTTAATACAATACGAGTTTATTATAAATAAATAATAATAATGGCAACCCATTATACGTCCCACTGCTGGGCACGAGTCTCTCCCCTTTTTTTGGGGGGAGGCCTGGAGCTTACTCCACCACGCTGCTCCAATGCGGATTGATGGAGGTGGGTGGGTTAGTGGCCAACCCGCTGTCGGATGTTTTCAAACCGTCCATTAGGCCTCCGACAAGGTTTAACGACTGCTATCCATCGATAGCAACCGGGACCGACGGCTTAACGTGCCCTCCGAAGCACGGAAACGCGCATTTAATTTGCCACTAGCGGTCACCCATCATACTACCCGACCGCGCCCGTAGTGCTTGACCGAGTAGATCGTATACGATCTACACCAGCCGCTGGGCCATGCGCGCTTCACGAGTTTATTAAACATATCTAATCAGTAGATGTGTTACCATAGTTCCCATTCGACCCATTTAACGCCTGACAAAAGTTTCCAACAGACTTTAAGGTGTCAATCGGAATTTCCCTAACTTGGCAACACTTTGCACTAGTTCAGCCTAGTCTAGTTTTGTCGGACGAGGTTAGTAGCGCATGTTCTGAAACCGTGAAGTGTCGGTGGTAAAATAGACTACAACCGATTCTCATATCTACCAGATTCTTCAAGATTTATTTGGCACTAAAAGATAACGGGTATATGCTTTAACTTAAAAACTACATAATTAAATATGAATAAATTAAAATTAGAATACAAAAGAAAAAAAAAACAAAACATTTTTTTTAACATAAGAATATATATATATATATAACTGCCTCGGTAGCCTAGTGGTAGCAGGCCACTACTACTACGCTGAGGTCCTGGGTTCGATTCCCGGGTAGGGGGTTATCAGAGATAATGGTAAAAAGGCCTTTATCTCTGGTTCTATTGGGATTTTTCCATTTTCTGGAAATTTCCCAGTACCTCAAAGTTTGGTAATGTGCCCGGAGATGTCAACAGGCTCGCCACCTGTTACATGGGCCAAAACGTAACCGGCGAGTCGTGGGTGTTTGCATGTATGCTTGAATGCATGCATTTACCTCTGCCTACCCCTTCGGGGATTACAGGCGTGAAGTTACGTTTTTATATATATAATATATAAAATCTAATCAAACAAATCTATCTACCAGATACAGATCTACACTGAACATTTAATAATGATCGGTCCAGTCGTTTCGGTCTGTTACGGCCCTGTAATTTCCGGCACAGAGGCATAACACCTTAGGCCTCAAGAGTGGTAACGCATCTGCATTTTGACCTTGGTCATTTTGTATTATAGGCTGCAGTCATCACTTAACATCAATGTGAACTGCAAACAAGCATGTTTGCCACTTCCATAACATGCTTGTGTAAACATTTTATTCTAATATATTAGAATAAATTGTTTACTTCATGATCCAATAAACACCACTCAAATTTAAAAGCGGACAACAAATTACAAATTTACTAATACATTACACAAATTTCTAATCAGTAGCTGTGTTGCTATAGTTCCCATTCGACCCATTTAACGCTTGACAAAAGTTTCCAACAGACTTTAAGGTGTCAATCGGAATTTCCCGAACTTGGCAACACTTCGCACTAGTTCAGCCTAGTCTAGTTTTGTCGGACGAAGTTAGTAGCGCATGTTCTGAAACCGTGAAGTGTCGGTGATAAAATAGACTACAACCGATTCTCATATCTACCAGATATATCTACACTGAAAATTTCATAATGATCGGTTCAGTCGTTTCGGAGGAGTATTATTGCAAGCACTGTGTCACGAGAATTTTATATATTAGAATAAGTTGTTTATTTCATGAACCAATAAACACCATTCAAATTTAAAAGCGGACGTCAAATTACAAACTTACTAATAAATTACACAAATTTCTAATTTTTTTTTTTATAAGTTTATTCATGACCATAGATACAGAGACTTTCAGTCGTATACATATTGAATTTCACATTTCTTTAAATTAATGAATATCCATATGGAAGACGACGATGATTAAATGCTTCCATGAGGAATATGAAGAGATGATGGGGTGGCTCCAGTAAAGCGATGGGGACTTTACTAGGAGTTTTTACGAAGTTTTGGAGGCAATACGAAAAATCACTTTTCACTTCATAATAACACTTTCTTACACTCGTGAACATTATCGAATGCTTTATGATAAAAATCCCACCATTTTTACACATAAAAACGCGACTATACACAAATTTCGAAAATAATATCACGCAGCGACACAGCTCTTTTCCGCGTTCCCGCCAAAACCCCACAAATTTCTAATCAGTAGCTGTGTTGCTATAGTTCCCATTCGACCCATTTAACGCTTGACAAAAGTTTCCAACAGACTTTAAGGTGTCAATCGGAATTTCCCGAACTTGGCAACACTTCGCACTAGTTCAGCCTAGTCTAGTTTTGTCTGACGAAGTTAGTAGCGCATGTTCTGAAACTGTGAAGTGAGATTGTTTTGATTGTTTGTTGTTGATTTATTAAATAATATAGTGAACAACATGTATATAACAATGACACAGTTTTGTTACATTGTCACAAATAAACGTTTTTCTTTCTTGTTTTCATCCTTCGTAAACTACGAATAAGAAATGGCTGAGTCTATTCTGCCCGTGACCGGATGAATAAAATATTTATTTTCCAGTATCCGGATGGATTATATTATTATTACTCTTGTAAATATTTATTAATAGCGAGGCTGAGGTTATTTTGCCAGATGAATTTAATACTTAAAAGGCTGAGTCTATTCAGAGGAGAAGGTGGGAAGGAGGATGGACTCTTCCCTCTTCAGCACCCATCTACGGCATCTACTAAAGATACGTAGTGGTAAAAAATAGTCTAGTATTTTAATAGCTAGTATTTTTCGAACAAAGGTTCGGCTCTAGCGCTTTGCTCGGTTTTGATTTTGATAAGAAGGGTCATGGATAAGTGTGCTTCATTGACTCTTTAATGTCATACTACAATAATATTGGTACAAATGGCTCTTAAATGAACCCATTAATATATTAATATAATGACTTCATTTAAGATTTCTGTCTTTAATGTGTAAGTATCAAAAAAATATATGTTTTGTGCATTAATAGAAAATGAATTATAACAATATCAGATACAGAAAAGTTCGGTGTAATCTCATCAGGGTCAACGTCTATAAATGAAGGGAAACTTTAAAAATGTATGAAGTAAGACTGGTGCTATCGCTGATTTCCACCAGGAAGGAGGAACTACAAATGTGTCTTGGGTTTAGGGATGGCGATCTGAGATCGATTTGTCGATTATTTAAATCGATTCGTTTCGGACGAAATTCGGACTGGATCGATCTAGCGGATCGATGCTACGCCCTGGAAAATCAAAGATGCTTCATAACATTATAGGAAGCATACTTTAACAAGAGACATGACACATAAATACGTAAGATTTACAGTCGGGATAAGAAGCATTATACCAGTATTGAACACCGTTAAGATTCCGTTTTTTGAAAACTTCTTTTGGGGCGATTGGAAAAAAATATGATTTCATTGAGTGAATTTTTACGATACGTGCACACCGCAAAAGCAACAGTCTGAAGTTAGTTGCTAAACTTTTTTTGTCGTTTTGTATTATTTCTGATATATTGGATTGTTACGCTAAAGAAGTATAACTTCTTACTTGCGTATCATCATACACTCTATTTTTGCTCGTCTGTTATCTTGGATTTTAGTCCTACATAATCGGATTAATCGGAGATCGATTTTTTCGATGTCAGTTTAATCGTGGATCGATTTTTGATACTTCGATTTGAAAGAAATTCTTCCTTTTTTCAGAAAGAATCACCATCCCTACTTGGGTTTCATTTCACTTTATATTAATAAAAAGCACAAGATGCTTATTTACCTTTCAAATTCTGGGTTTGCGGAAATAGTCCAAATAAAAGGGTAAATTACATCTGACGTCTTACATCTAGTAAAAACTTATTTCAAGGTAAGTATTTTTGTATCTTCATGCCAAGTCCCTGAAGAGGTAGACAGAGAGTAGAGCGTCAGATATCCCGGCCGGATCAGATCAGGATCAGATAGCCCGGTCCTTACACTTGGCGGCAGATAGATAAGGTAACGGGGTGGTCCTCCCCGAGGGTTTCCGCCTTGTCGTGGCGGAGAGCTCGAAATATGAGCCCCTGGACCCTTCCATCCGGGCCGTGGTGTTGTGAGTGGTCGGAGCAGGGACCTTCAGGCACCGGATTAGGGAAAGACCGTCGCCCGAATGGAGAGGTCCCGGGCTGGCTGCCGCGCAGGTGTTCCGCACGCTAATGTTGGTTGAAGCCGAAATGCTCCGAGAGGGGCTTAGAAACGGGCAGCCGCCAGTGGGGTCGCGGGTGTGTGCGATAGAGTTCCCGTGACCCCGCGACTGATGGCGGACGAGTCAGAACACCCAGAGGTTTTTAGTAGCATACAGTACATAACCCACCCCTCTCCTCAGGGGTGGGGATGCGTAACGCACTTTCCCTGCTGAAAAAAGTTGATGCGGTGGTGGCTACGCCCTCGAGCCAGTGTAAGAACACTGGAACTCTGCCGCCAGTGAACTTATTTAGCTCTATATATTTATAATTATTGACTATTTTTTCAGTATTTCGGGTAGATAGGTTAGGTAATGCGATGGTGCCCACCCCATGCGATGTAGACCTTTTTATTTTTTAATTTATGTATTACCTACTAGCGGTTCAAACAAACAAACAAACAAAGCTCAGCTTTATAATATTAGTTTATAAGACAAAACATGACCAGGAGATACGGCTCTAGTTTTGTCACATTTGCTTTACAAATATGGACAAAGATAAGCCTGTTGGAGCTATCTATAGCTTATCACTTTAATTTCGGCCGGAACGATGTCCGCAAAGGCGTCAGCGTATTATATTAAATGTCCAAAAGTGTAATCAGGTTTAATTAATAAAAAACCACTCGATGTCAAGTGGTTAGACATGATTGTCACTGTTCGTTGTTAATATGAAATGATTTTTATACATCTGAAAAAGTCTGGTGGTAGCGAGCCACTACTGTTGCGCTGAGTTCCTGCGTTCGATCCAGGGTTATCAACCGTCAGTTTCCAACAGGACTGTTGGGTTTTAGAAGGAATTGTTGAGGCCAGGTCGCTTACTTCCGACCGGATTCAATTTGTCCGGTCAGCAAGTATTATGAAAGGGGCGCGCGGCGTAGAAGCGTGAAACTGAAGTTCCACGACTGCCGGCGGGCAGGTGGGGCATACATGGGGGATCCACTACAATTTATTCATTACTATTTAATAATTTTACTACGAACATTTACGAAGCGCGCATGACCCCGCGGCTGGTGTAGATCGTAACCGATCTACTCGGTTAAGCATTGCGGGCGCGGTCAGATGTGTGATGGGTGACCACTGGTGGCAAATTAATATGCGCGTTTCCGTGCTTCGGAGGGCACGTGTTAGCGAGTACTGGCAACAACTAGTCATCGTGACGTCACACACATTGTTTAATTATTGATTTATATAATATAAGAATAAGTTGAATTTTCTTCATGATAATTATAATAAATGAATAGAATATTACTTAAATTAGATCAAACCTAATATGAATATTACAATTAATATAGTTGGTGATTTGATATATTTCGAAATAATATATAAGACGGTAGGAATGATTTTTGACAAAAAAAAAATATTATTGTACTGTAACGCTGCCGAAATAATAGAAGAATACTAGTGAAAGTGCGATTATTATTCCATAAAATCCTGCTCGACGTAATACAATAATACACGTTAAGCTGTCGGTACCGGTTGCTATCGACAGATAGCAGTCGTTAAACGCTGGCGGAGGCCTCCACCCGGGCGTGTTGGGACGCCTGGCGTTGTGAGTGGTCGGGGCAGGGACCTTCAGGCGCCGGACTAGGGGATGTCCGTCGCCCGAATGGAGAGGTCCCGGGCTGGCTGGCGTGCAGGTGTTCCGCACGCCACTAGTGTTGGTTGGAGCCGAAAGGCTCCGAGGAGGGCTCCTTTAGCGTTCCCGTGACCCCGCCAGTGATGGCGGACGAGTCGGAACACCCAGGGGTTTTTAGTGGGTAGACGGATGCCTATCCCGGAGTCCCACATTACCCACCCCTCTCCCCAAGGGTGGGTATGCGTAACGCATTTTCCCCTGAAAAAAAAAGCCTTATGGGCGGTTTGAAAATATCCGACAGCGGGTTGGCCACTAACTCGTATCTCCACCAATCCGCATTGGAGCAGCGTGGTGCTAAGTAAGCTCCAGGCCTCCCCCCAAAAAAAGGGGAGAGACTCGTGCCCAGCAGTGGGTCGTATAATGGGTTGCTATAATATATGATTATTTAATCATTTTACCCAACCGGTTTCGATCACACGATCATCTTCAGCGGTTTGTTGACAGTTGTTGAGTAAACCTTTTTAAGCACTTAGAAAAACTCGATACAAAAAGTTCCAAAAGAGAAGCTACCCTACTCTACCCTAGATTAGGAAAAATATTTAATAATGTTGCCACTGCACAAAGAAACAACCCAAAACCTGGGGAACAAATCCACGTCAAAAAAAAACTTTTTCATTATTACCTACTTACCAATTGTTTTATATTATTTCGCATTAACACATGCTTGTGAAATATATTTTATTTTTTAAAGAAAAATGGAAAGAAAAATTTGACTTCAGGCGAGACTCGAACTCGCGACCTACTGGGAATCTAGTCCAGCCGCTCTTCCAATTGAGCTACTGAAGCCCTGCCCGATTTGTCGAATTTTTCCTTCACATCTATTGCATTGCTTTATGGTAGCAGTAGCGCCATCTATTACCAACTATGCTAGTTAGGCAACCGATATAATAGACTTTTCAGTTTATTGAATATCGTAAAGAAGTCGCTTTTACCCTTAATAATTGTTTTATATTATTTCGCATTAACACATGCTTGTGAAATATATTTTATTTTTTAAAGAAAAATGGAAAGAAAAATTTGACTTCAGGCGAGACTCGAACTCGCGACCTACTGGGAATCTAGTCCAGCCGCTCTTCCAATTGAGCTACTGAATGCAATAGATGTGAAGGAAAAATTCGACAAATCGGGCAGGGCTTCAGTAGCTCAATTGGAAGAGCGGCTGGACTAGATTCCCAGTAGGTCGCGAGTTCGAGTCTCGCCTGAAGTCAAATTTTTCTTTCCATTTTTCTTTAAAAAATAAAATATACCTACTTACCGTTTTTTTTTTTTTCTATTTTTCTAATTAACTAAATTTTAATCTATCTGCCGCCAAATGGTAGTGTTCAGCACGATCGTGTTCCGATTATATGGATTGCCATATATACAGACATATTTATTTTTTACAACTTATGTCTCAGGGGTGGCATTTTGCAACGCTTATGCGTTTTAACTTCTAGTCTTTGTATGTATGGGTGTCTTTAGGCTGCAGCCATCACTTAACATCAATCAATGTGAACTGCATCCTTGTTTGCCTTCATGACATAATAAAAGTTATTTAGTTTCTGTGATAACTGGTCATTACAGGCCCTAACTTGAATTAAGTGATAAAAATTTACCTTTATTAAAGTTTAGTTAGTTCAGATCAGAGGTTCCCAAACTATTTTTTCTTGTAGACCCCTTTCAATTTTTTTCTCGTTTCCGTGGACCATTTTACATTTATATCACATTCCCATATTTCCAAATTTTATTCAAGCCTACGTAGACCCCCATCGAGTTCCAAGGACACCAGGGGGTCTATATGGACCATTTTGGGAATCACTGGTAAAGGTGGAAGCCAATCAAGTCCACAATAAAAAATTAACAGTCTTAAATACAAATAAAACGTCCCAAACAAATTGTCCCAAATATAATGAAGCGTCGTCCCGAACGGAGACGCTTTAGATGAGTTCTAAAATTAGTTCAACATTAGTTAGTGGATCCGAACTTCAAATCAGTTTTGTTGGATGTTTGTTGGTGTTTTCCAAACTTAAATATAGTGCGAAATGATTTTTAGTAAAATACAGCATATACATATTATTTATTAAAATTAATTATTAATTATATATTTTTTTTGTAAATCAAGTAGGTCTCTCTCTCTCTGTGGTCGGTCTCTAATAATCTGAATCGTGGTTAGCTTTGCATCTGGAGCGGATGATATGTGTAGAATTTGGAAGATGTCGGATGTTTTATTTGGTCGGCCCATCATGTTGGTTAGCGGCCACGCGATCCTTTCCTAGTATTTCCAACCACAATATTTTTTCTAGGCTGGTGTCGCCTCTACCCACTGTGTGGCCGAAATAAGAAAGAATTAGAGACCGACCGAAGGTTCAGTTTCGGTTTCGGCAAAAAATCTAGTTTCGGCCACAGTTTCGGTTTCGGCTATAAACGGCCGAATCTTTTGCCGAAACCGAAAGTGGGATCTTAACCAGATCATTTCCATTGGTAAGAGCTATTGTGTTTAGAGCTTATCTTTTTATGTTAATGGTGAAAAAAATCGACTATAATGATGAAAAACAAGCATATTTATTTAGCATATTTTTTATTTATTTAATTACTACATTTTCAAAGTTACCAGTTAGTATTTACTTATCATCCATGTGAACTGAATGCTAGTTTAGTACCTTTTTTATGTTAAATGGCAAACAACTATCCAGCTTACATTGATGTTAAGTGATGACTGCAGCCTGTAGACACTTACAGAAAGAGCAGAGGTCAAAATGCAGATTTATCACTCTTGAGGCCTAAGGTGTTATGCCACTGTGCCAGGAATGACAGGGCCGTTACCATCGGACCGGAACACGATTGTGCTGAACACTACCTTTTAGCGGCAAGTATATTAGGTAATGCGGTGGTGCCTACGCCCGCGAGCTCCGTCACTTGAGCTCTACCACCACTAAAGCCTATAGTAGTACCTTTATTACATTAAAATATAATGTGGAAGGAGCTAAACAAGAACTGTAAAACCACATTGTACATGAAATACAATAGTTTTATACCTTTTTTAATCATGTCGATGGTAACGGTCAACCGTTTCCGAGTGGGAAATTGGTTTGGAATGGTTCCTTGCTCGTAAAAGGCTTCGGAACGTTGTGGAATGTATGAATAAAATGTTTTTAATATTTCGCTTTTGTATTCGACGTGTTGAATAAAACCAATGTATTTTGCGTTGTACCTTCAGGGTGAGGATAGACGGGTAATTTTGGGCCTGCAAAATAGTTACTGGTTAACCCATTACCCAGTACATTTTGCAATATAGTTAACAATTGGCAATCTAACCCAACTTTTACTTGATCATTAATTACTTAGAAATAACAAATTTGTTAATTAACAATAGGGAAGAGATACACAAATAAATTTTAATGTAGCTATCGAAAAAAAAAAATTGACAGCAATATTTTTTTTTTTTTTTTATGTAATTGAAGTGGCAAACAAGCATGCAGTTCACATTGATGTTAAGTGATGACTGCAGCCTATAGACACCCACACAAAGACCAAGGTCGAAATGCAAATGCATTACCACTCCTGAGGTCTAAGGTGTTATGCCTCTGTGCCGGAAATTACAGGGCCGTATATGGGTATATATAGGCAGTAGGTAAATAATTTGTAATATTAATTTTGCAGTCAATACCACGTAGAAGATTAGAACTACCTTAAATATTAATTAACCTTTCAAAAATATCAAAGCATTGACAGAAAGGAAGACAGGCCACCCGATGGAAAGTGGTTACCGTCGCCTATGAACATTTGCCACATCAGGGGAGTTATCAACGCTCTGCCAGCCCTGAAGGACTCTTAAGACGCCTGTTTTTAAGAACCCCATGTTGTAGCGCCGGGGGAACACCTCAAATGGGAGTTCGTTCTACAATTTGCACGTTCTGGGCAGGAAAGAACGCGCGAATCGGGCTGTTGAGCACTGCCAAGTGTTTTTTCTTATACGCTTTCACGCACAGCCCCGCAGTAGGTATAAACCTGTGTCGCGGGTGTCGTTGTACACATAGGTAACACATACACAAACACCCAGACCCGAAACCAACATCTGTAGGCCGTACAAATATTTGTCCCGGTGCGGGGATCGAACCCGTCACCCTTCGAATCAAACGGTCATATCACACCGCTGGACTAACCGTCTCGTCGAAACTAGATATATACAAATGAACCTAATCATACCAAATATACAATTATTTTTATTTTATTTAAGATTCACAAACAACAGTACAATCAGTATTGCATAATTATTAGGTACATTTCACAGCTTATGGTCTAAATTGTAATCCTATATGTGAATGCAAAAAACGTAACGTAACTTCACGTCTGTAATCCCCGAAGGGATAGGCAGAGGTAAATGCATGCATTCAAGCATACATGCAAACATCCACGATACGCCGGCTACGGTTTTTTGGCCCATATAACAGGTGGCGAGCCTGTTGACATCTCCGGGCATATTACCAAACTTTGAGGTACTGGGAAATTTCCAGAAAAACTATCTAAATAAAACCAGAGGTAAAGGACTTTACACCATTATCTGTGATAACCCCCTACCCGGGAATCGAACCTAGTACCTCAGCGTAGTAGTAGAAGCCTGCTACCACAAGGCTACTGAGTCAATAAACATACTATACATACATTTTAAACACAATAAAAAAAAATAACAGCAAACAAGTGAGCTAAATTAATGAAGTTCCTACTGTCATAACTAGAACAATATTATATTAGCAGCTCGCCCCGGTTTCGCACGGTTGCAATTAATGAATTAAAGCCTATGTCACTCAGTGGAGAAGCAGCTTTCTATTGAAAGAAAGAAAGAAATAGAAAAGTGAAAGAATTTTTGAAATCGGTGCAGTAGTTAGTGCAATATGTTACAAACACACAAATGTTTCCTCTATATAATGTCAGTATAGTTAAGATGTTACTAGTTAAATCTAGTTTAACTTCACGTGCAGGTGAAGACAGTTTGATTGATAATACATTACATAAGATGGCTAATAGCCGAATACTCAAACGCCACTTAATTTTAAGTAACCTTCAGATATAAGCTGTATCTAGTTTGCACGTGTTTTATAGGGACAAAAGTCTTAAGGGGTCGTCCATTAATCACGTGAGGCTCGAAAGGGGGAGGGGGGATCCGGAAAAAATCACGAAACATCACAAGGGGAAGGGGGGATATACGGAGATATCACGTGTGTTTATTTCTACTTCGAGTGCCCGATTTCAGCCGAAAAGTGCCAATTTCGTCTCGACCTAACACCATTTTCACGCCAAATACAAGCCTTTTTATTCCAAAAAATACACGTGATCTTAGGTGGGGGTGGGGGTTTATCTAAAACCTCACCACGTATCACCAAGGGGGAGGAGGGGGGTCAAAACGACGCTAAAAACATCACGTGATTAATGGACGGCCCCTAAGTCCCACTTAGATTTGAGTGGAGTTTCAGCATTTGGCCGTTCATGTTTTACGCACTACCAAAAGTCGGAGTCGCAAAAGATTTCATGATGCTTTTGAGTATGACGTCATCCTGTCAGCCTCGTATCGCCTAACCTTTGTCTGGAAGTGTTTTCGACAGCAGGTACAAGAGTTCCCACCTCTCCCGGAATTCCGGGAGTCTCCCGGATTTGACCTCTGAATATTAAAATATCCCGTCTCCCGGAAAGAATTTAAAATATACAAAATTCTCCCGGAATAACAAGTTGTTCAAAAGTTACCGCGAAGTCGAAATGGCTAAGTGCGGCGTAAATCACGATCCCGTTCGACAACGGATTTCTCGCCACTATCTCGCCACTACTGGCCAGAGTGGGTAGGTAGCTATTTAGTTTCGTATAAAGTGATTTGCGCGAGTGTAGGTACTTTTTTATAATGTCACTTTCCGACCCACGCGCGTGAGAGAATGCGTTGGTCTCACTCATTTTCGTTTCTCATGTTTTCTCAAGTTTCATTCGTTCGCTCATTCATTTGTCTGTATCTAACAGCGATGCATGTACTGGTGTCGTAATTTGATTAAATACAATTACATATTCTATATTGTTATGTTATAGGTTCAAAATAAAATAAAAAGTTATGGTAACATTTTTTTTTCTCCCGGATTTAGACAGCTAATAGGTACATACTTTAGAGCAAAATGTTTTAATACGCAGTCCAAAACTGACAAGACGCTATAATACCTTTTACTGGTGGTAGTGCTCCAGTGACGGAGCTCGCGGGCGTAGACACCACCGCATTACCTAATTTACTTGCCGCTAAATGGTAGTCTTCAGCACTATCGCGTTCCGGTCAGGTGGTAATGTACGGCCCTGTAATTTCCGACACAGAGGCATAACACCTTAGGCCTCAGGAGTGGTAACGCATCGTAACATCACGAAAGCATCACAAAAGGATTTGAGTTTAGCGATCGGGCCCCTTGACTACGGAAGTTTAAAAGCTTAAAGAAAAGCAAATTGTAAGAGGACGATAGCGTAGTTAGCCACAACAACATTTAGTCGCAGCGGCAAAGCAGCGTCGACGATAAAGATGCGGCAAACAGACAGCTTGTAGAAATGTAAGTCAGCCGTTCGAAGAATATTCTTAGCCAATCTTCGCGCTTTCACTGTAAACAAATGATTCAGATGAATGTGTTGTCCTGTTAATCTAATATTTCCCGTAAACGTATTTTAGCTAAAGTGTTTCTTATCACTTGTTTGTTTTTTTCTTTCCTGGCTTTAAGACATGCACAAATTCGCAACCGCTCTACAGATTTGAATATCTTTAAATTTGTATATATTAATAATGTTGAAGTAAGCGAACATACCGTTCATTTTGATGGGATGGTATCTGGAATCTACTTATATTTCAATGTATACGTATTGTCACTCCTTTAATCTAAAGTGTTATGCCTCTGCGTAGAAAATTGCAGGGAACACGCTGAACATACATTGAACGGCAAGTATTAGATACTATGGTGGTGCCTACGCCCTCGACCGCTGTCACTATAGCTCTACCACCAGTAATGTAATTGATGGATCAAGACACATTATTAACAAAAAATATAAGTATATTATAGTAAATTCATAAATAAATTGTCTGAAGTTGTAATTCATGTCGATTTGTAATGAATAATGGCGCAGTCAAAAACTTTGAACAATTTAAATTTTGGATACGTACTAGAGCTGTTATGATTTAAGAACTCAATGATAGTGACTCTCACGCTGTCCAGGTGCTGGTAGAACAGTTCATAAGAGATGCACAACATTATTTCTGTGATCACAGCCTTGATGAACCAGAAAGAGATTCTGTACATACGATTAATGACCACGGCTGGATCGACCTGTAAGGGAAATATAATAAACTCAATAGGATTATGGAATACTAGAGTGAGATATATGCGTTACTTACATTATGAGCCATATTTATAACTTTGGTTTTCATTACCAAGTACCAAATCGTAATTTGTAAGGATAAATTAATTACTTACATACTTTTAACGAAGAAATTAAAATTTATAACCCTTCTAAATGCCACAGATTGTGACTAGTCGTTTTCCGTGCTCATAAAAATGTATTTAATAAATATATTACATTGAATACCACCTAATTACTTTTACCGTCATCTATTCGTAAGAATTTGAATATATTTACATTTACTGGTTTTATCCACAGGATCAGTAACTGGACGTAAACGATTGGTTGAATAAAAGCAATCACAAAATATACAAATATCTGCAAAAAATCAACCCATATCGATCAAAATATTAGCCAAGAATCATAACGAATATTTCCAATACTCTAATAAAAGTTAAAGTATGAGCGAGTGAAACAACATCAACAACAACAATTGATTATAGTATTGGAATGTTAAAGTATGTTCAACACACCGGTACATGTACTATCTTCTTCATCAAGTTTTGTAATCCTATGATTAAATTAAACACAGTGCGCATATCATCAATTTTTTTTTCCTCATCTTCATCTTCTATGATCGTCATACGCGCCTTCATTTTAGTTTCAAATAGGTTCTTCCATCTCTTGGTTTTCAACGTTAAGAAAAACGCTAACGATGTCACATATAAAAGTTCTATGTCAAACATTAGGCTTGTAAATACGAATGCTATGTTTGCCCAGCTCCAGTGTGCATCATAAATCGACTTCACCATTAACAATAAGAAGTACAACACTAACAAAATGCTTGTATAGGACCATACTAATATCTTTACTTTCTTCCTATCCATATCATCTGGCAACACTCTGTCTATTTCCTGAAGCTTGAGTAATAATGTCACGTTTGATTTACTGTGATACATATTAATCAAAGCAAGTATCGCGTAGTTCACAGTAAAATGACTGTATGTAATACAGTAAATGTAATATATAGGTAAATTGTTGCTGAATTGTGTAGCATACTCGTTTAAAGTTGTAACTGAGAGGTAAAATTGTATCAACACTCTGATGCATGTAACGAATTTATCGTCATTTGTCGTTGGTGTAATAAAATTATCACGTAAAACAAATTTCCGTGATAAAAATAGTATATTAGTATAGTATATTGGTTTAAAAATGGACTGAAAATCATCTTCAAGTTTATTTGAAAGTAACACTTCATTAGGTTTTATGCGACATCGATTCATTTTGTTGAGTCGATCAATAAGATATAATTATGATTGATGTACGTAATGACAGTTTAATGTACACCTACTTCACAATACTACACGAAGCAAGCGTTCAAAACTAACTGCGTAGCTGCCGTTGGAAGTAATTGGATTTCAAGTAAATTAAACATGAATAAAAAAAATGAGCCATAAAACACATCTTGATATTAAATTTAGTAGAGTAACAAGTGAGCTAAAAAAGCCAAGTAACAAATAGTCAGAATACCTTCTAGTTCGATATAGTAATGGCAACCCTTGATACGTCGTACTGCTGGGTACGAGTCTCTCCCTATCTTGGGCGGAGGTTTACAGTTTACTCCACCATGGTGCTCCAATGCGGGTTAGTGGAGGTAAGGGTTAGTGGATGTTTACACAGAGCGAGCTGCCTCGCGCGGTAAATGCTTAGCGAGGCTGCTCGCCCTGTGTGGACACGCCTATTTTATAATGAATATTACAAGAATAAACATATTCAATTTAAATTATGAACGTCGTCGTAAATATAATCGATTTCAATGCCTTGATAATTATAGGGTTTGCAATTATGGGCGGGTCGATTTTAAAATTGAATGAAACAAGTTGTACCTATATGAGATATCAATAAGGTTTTATCAACTTTTATCTTTATTCGAGAGCCCTATCAATGACATGACTTTGCTGGACGAATTCGCAAGGATCAGTTTTCAATGACTTTGGCGCATAAATCAGGCAGAATTTGACCGATGGCATCAATTATGCTGTCTTTGAGGGCCGCGGTGGTTTCTGGCTTATTTGCATAGATCTTCGACTTAAGAACGTCCCACAAGAAAAAGTCTAAAGGGGTCAGATCACACGATCTTGGTAACCAATTCACGTCGCTTCGGCGCGAGAGAACCATACCATGAAACTGCTCTCGCAGAATATCGAGTGTGCCTTGAGCTGTGTGGCACGTAGCGCTTTCCTGTTGGAACTATGTCTTCGGTGTCCATTATCATCCAATTCAAGTGATTGAGCAACAAACAAACAAACATTCATACTTTCACATTTATAATAGGAGGAACATACAGTGTCGTATATATATTGCCTATACTCCAAATTGGTATCATGAAGAATAAACCCAGATGCACCACATATTTCGTTTTGGGCGTTACTCTTATTAAATAAACCTTAGTTTCTATTCAATTTCGTTCATGTTTTAATTATAAAGAGGACACCAAATCAAAATTGAAACAAACACGCTTTTTCCATTTATATGACCTGCGGGCAAACAGTGCAATGGCAAATTGGATCACTAATGCTTTATCTATTTTCTCAATAAGCGTCGAAATTTGAGGGTTTCAAAGCCTAAAATAGACTAATAAAGAGTTCTCCTTATAGTTTCACCATGTCCATCCGTCTGTGCCCAGTTATGCTCGGAGACTCCTAGCACTTACAACATGGGGTTCTTCAAAACTGGCGTTAAAAGATTCCTCCGAGGCTGGTAGCGCGTTGGCAACTTCTCTGATTTTGCAAATATTCATAGGCGGTAACCACTTTCCATCAGGTGGACCGTCTGCTTGTCTGTCAATTGTTTGACACAAAACTTTGTACGAAGAGTCTTTTACTGCTGTAATTTGGCACGAATATACATATTAGGTAGCAAAGAAAGTCGGTCAATAAAAATTGGAAAACATTTTTTTAGGATATCGCCAGCCTGATGCCTAAGTTGTCAGGAGGCCATACATTATCGCAGTGTCTCAAGAAGATGGCCTTTGACTAGTGTGTTGCCAGTGACGACATATGGAATTAAAATGTGGTCGCTCACTATGAGTCTCATAAGATCTCTCCGTAACTTCAGAGAGCAATGCTCTCTTCGTGACCTCAGAGAGCAATAGAGAGAGCTATGCTCGGAGTTTCCCTGCGAGATCGAATCAGAAATGAGAAGATCCGAATGAGAATCAAAGTGACAAGCGAATAGGGAAACTCAAGTGGCAGTGGGCAGGGCACATAGCTCGAAGAACCGACGGCTGTTAGGGCATAAGAGTTCTCCTCCCACGAGGTGGACCGGCAACCTAGTGAAGGTTGCGGGCAGTTGCTGGACGAGGGCGGCCTTCGTTCGTTTCACGTAAGGCTTCCGTCCAGCAGGACGTCTTTTGGCCGAAATGATGATGATGATATGCATTGCCATCTAACCGGAACAAGATAATACAGAACCGTGTTCAGTGAACATTGCTCGCAGCAGATAAACTCACGTGAACGTGCGTATACACTGTTGCGGTAAAGGCACGTCAATTTACTGGGCAAAAAAACGTTAGTCGCAGAACCGAACGTCGGTGTGAAAAAAGGGTGACAGTGACTCTCTCAATGTCTGTGTATCTGTGTAATATGCAACCTTTGTTTTCTAATTTCCTTTCATAAAACTGTGAATAAACCATTGGAGTAGGTAATTAATTGATTCCTTTTCCAAAGCTCTTTCAACATCGATGAATAGGCTACAATCAATTCAGACTGTAGCCGTCTAATTTTAGTGGTTACGTTCTTAATTAAATCGTACAAATAGGTTTTTGTTCATTAACTAATGGACTTTTTTTGTTGACGTTTGTGGTGAAATGCTGAGTTGTGTTTGGGTTGGAGTTTTATAATTTACTAGCTGTTGCACGCGGTTTCGCCCGCGTGGATGTCGTTTTGTAAATAACTAAGTAGCCTATATTCTTCCTCAAAGTCAGCTCTATCTCTATACCAAATTTTATTAAAATCGGTTCCGACGTTTGGACGTGAAAAGGTAACAGACAGACAGACAGAGTTACTTTCGCATTTATAATATTAATATAAGTAGGGAAATAGGGATTGTAAAAAAATATGTGAGGTCCACTTTGTATTATTATTTTTATTATCAACAAGCACACACTTCACATTGATGGTAACTGAATACTGGATCCTATAAATATGTACATAAAAACCCGAAATTTCAATGTGGACGCGTTGCTACAGACGAGGCATAAGTTTTTTTTATGTAAGCAGGGTGGCAAACAAGCATCTAGCTCACTTTTTTTTATGTACTAAAAGTGACAAACAAGCATGCAGTTCACATTGATGTTAAGTGATGACTGCAGCCTATAGACACTTACATAATGGCCAGAGGTCAAAATGCAGATGCGCTGACACTCCTGAGGCATTACGTGTTATGCCTCTGTGCCGGAAATTACAGGGCCGTACATTACCACCTGACCGGAACACGATAGTGCTGAACACTACCATTTAGCGGCAAGTATATTAGGTAGTGTGGTGGTGCCTATGCCCGCGAGCTCCGTCACTGGAGCTCTACCACCAGTAAATTAAACTCCACGAAATTACTGTAAGAGTATCTGCTGTTATACCCTAGAGGGAAATAGGAAATCTATACATCTATACAAATAAAATTGGAGTGTCTGTTTGTAATATTAAAATAACCGATTTTTACTAAATGATTTTTAATATGTATGTGCATATACCAAAGCAACATTTTTTACAATTTTTGTCTGTCTGTCTGTCTTTCTGTGTGGCGGGGCTAATCTTGGGAACGGCTGGACCGATTTTGACGGGACTTTCACTGGCAGATAGCTGATGTGATAAGGAGTAACTTAGGCTACTTTTATCTCCATACATACATACATACCTACATACAAATAAGTAGAATTGGAGTGTATCCGACTTTGATGGGACTTCCACGGGTAAGTAACTGATGTAATAAGGAGTAACTTGGGCTACTTTTATCTCCATATATACATACATACATACCTACATACAAATAAATAGAATTTGAGTGTCTCCGATTTTGACGGGACTTTCACTGGCAGGTAGCTGATGTGATAAAGAGTAACTTAGGCTACTTTTATCTCCTTACAACCATACATACATACCTACATACTTACATACAAATAAATAGAATTTGAGTGTCTCTGATTTTGACGGGACTTTCACTGGCAGATAGCTGATGTAATAAGGAGTAACTTAGGCTACTTTTATACTAGCTGCGCCCACGACTTAATTCGGATAGATACTGAATAATCATATTTTTTCTCACGTCGACGAAGTCGCGGACACAGCTAGTTTAAAATATTAAAAAATAATTGGATCCGTTTCCACCAATGCTAAGCTATGTACACCAATGAATATGATTGGTGGATATCAAACGCATCCATAGCAACGTAGCATACCACATCCCTGGTGGAAAAGCACCCTTAATGTCTGCACCTTTATTTGTGACGGCAATGTCCTAATTTCCTTTCATAAAACTGCGAGTAAACCATTGAAGTCGGTAATTAATTGCTTACTCTTTCACAAACAGCTCTTTGGACATCGATGAATAGGCTACAATCAATTCAGTCCGTAGCCGAGTAATTTTAGTGGTTACGTCCTTAATTAAATCGTACAAATAGGTTTTTGTTCATTAGTTAATTAATTTATTTATTTATTAGCTTTTTCACAATAGTACAGCACATTCATCAGAGTATATTGAGATCTTAAATATAATATTGTGACACCCCGTCAGGGCATTGCTATTTGTACAAAGAGGAAAAAGAATGTTTTTTTATTACATAATTAAATATAAATACTTTACAAATTATATTAGTATGCTTTCATTTTACAAAACTTAGAACTCTAATTACATTAAGTTCTACCTAAAGTTTTTTGAATATTTATTAACATTTAAATATAAGTATAATATTGACTCTCCTACTGCTTTTATTTTATCACATTGCATAAAGAACAGATATACAATGCGAATGTGGATGGTTGCAGAGGCCCAGGAAGACCAAGGCTGACCTACCATGACCAAATAGGTCGAGTTCTGTCTGATGGTGGGGTCAAAAGTCTTAGGAATCGGCGTGCATGTATGAAGAGAATGATGAAGGTAGACGAGGCACGAGAAGTTTGTCAGAACCGGGATGTCTGGCGCTCTACACTCTCTGCTTACCCCGTTAGGGACCCGGCATGAAGATACATACATTGCATAAAGTTAAAATAACATTTTAATACATATATTTTATTATTATTTATTATCATTAAATAAATCCTGTATGTGTCATAATAAGCTTTATTTATAAGAAAAAGTTTTAGGTGGGAGGTGAAAACTTTGCCTGTGTCTATATTTTTAATCTCTCTCTGTTGATGTTTGTGGTAAGATGCTGAGTTGTGTTTGGGTTGAGATTAGAGTTATATCATTTTTCATATGTTATGTTATCCACTTTTCTTATCCTAAGAAAGTGACAAACTAGAAAACAGTTCGCATTTGAAAATTTAATGTAATAATACACAATTTTTTATGAAGATAGATGAGGCACGGGACGTGAGTCTGGACCGGGATATCTGGCGCTCCACACTCTCTACCTACCACGTTAGGGACCTGGCGTGAAAATACATACATACATACAAATTTTTATCGGTCAAAATCGTAGTGCCACTTTTTATGACTTTTCTACTACTTTGCAATTACTTTGTTCATCTTTTTTATTATTGAGTTATCGAATCGCGACCGCATACCGACAGACGAAGCGTAGGGAGACCCTGGGTGGACCGACAACCGGGTGAAGGTTGCAGGAAATCGCTGGATGAGGGCGGGCGGCCCGGACCGTTCGCTGTGGTAATCTTTCTGGGAGGCTTTTGTCTAGAAGTGAACGTCTTTTGGCTCTAATGATGATGATGATGAGATATTTATTGATATTTTCCTGAAAAGACGTCTTACAATTTCAGCGAAAAATAAAACAGACGATCGAAAAGCATTATATTAATCTTGAGACTTGAGATGTTTCTCTACTAAGCGTGTCATTATATGACCACAACCATAGAGCAACGCGGCCCACCGGTCGCGGCGGACCGGAGGGGAGTAGCCATAGCGTTTATTACCGATGCAAAACAGTCTGTCGTTTTATGCGGGGGGCAATACGTGTGACACATATACACTACAAAAATTGTCTTTAACTACGAAACTCACACCTTGAATTTAACAAAATACATAAACAATTTCACGCACACATTTAAATATCTGGGTGACAGGCATAGGACCATTTGGTCTTGTACTCTGACAGAGGGGAAAGCCTGCATATGGCTTCTCCCCTCCGGTCCGCCGCGGCCGGTGGCCCGTGATGCTCTATGACCACAACAGACATTTCACCCGAGTACGGTAGAGCAAAACATTAGCTTTAAATGGCAAATAAATTAGGTAATGCGGTGAAGCCTTTGCTCTCGATCTCTCCCACTGGAGCTCTACCTACCGTCCACTGATATAAATATTATATGTGTATTATATAGTAAATAAACCCACACCGCATTTTATTGCATGGTTCTAATCAAATTGTTGGAGGTCCCCAAGTACCGGACACTTAAAGAATTAATATATTTTTATTATTGATTCACAAAATCCACAGGTCTTACAAATACTTACATTTAACTTATATAATATAACTTACATCCAATTACGAATTTTCTTTATATATGTAAAAATGATAAATTAACAGTCTTTAAAGAGCAGAAAAGTGTTGATTGTGTAGTACATAAAGAAAGAAAGAATTTTGTCAAATTAGACATTGTCCAAATAAGGAATTCGTTATCACCTACGAGTAGATGAAAATAGAACGAATCAACGGTAAATAGAGAAAACTGTTCTTGCTTAAGCATTGCTCATCAACATGAGCTTTTTTTTATAAAATCACAAAGTCTAAATCAAGCTTATTTCCATCGTCGGCACATGGCTTATTTTGCTACAGCATTTGGAACTTGAGATAGCTGATGTAATGAGAAATGAGTGTTGACGCGCTTATTTTACTCTGTGTTCATATTCTGTCCAGTTTTAAGAGCCGTCCGGGGTTACGGGACTCTCCCATATCACTTTTTTGTATAATGGCAAATAAGCTACAATAAAATGGGGATGTTATTTTCGTCGTGTACCTACCTACGCGTACCAACCCTAAGTCGTTGGCTAGGTTTTATATAATATCCGTACAGGCCTGAATAAGTTGATAAGTCAAAAGCAGTAGTTCTTCAGAGCCGGCATTTTATAGTTTGATCTTTAAATAGTTGTTTTATGTTTTTGAGTGTTTTTTTTTCAATACCCACCGACTTAGTCATTTATTCACCCTATAAATAAAGCATTTCTAATCCCTTGCGCAGAATTAAAAAAAAATCATACAAGTCGACTTGTCAATGTATTCACGGATATGTTGAATAATATTTTTGACATTTATTCCTGGTGACGCACACGTAAATAGTGACTGCGTGAAGTTATTAGGTTATAAAAGTTAAAGGGCGTATAAAAGACACTTGCGCGTTCAACACGCGGAACGGCACGTAAATCTGCATAACTGTGACGCGTGTCATCGAAATGAAATCACCGAAATACAGTAGCCAAGAAGAAATAATGCTCATCGACCTCAGGAAGAGACCTCGGCTTATTTCAGATCTGTAGAGCGTTATCTCTTTCGCACCTTACCTATTTGACGTTTTTTATGGCATCGCTTGTTATGCATATTGCCAGTATCAAGTAAAACGATTTTTCGTATTCGTAATAAGCAACGTAAAAGAAGCTGCGTTGTGTCGTCGATGAGCGATGGCAACTTTACCAGAACATTTCCAATGAAGTTATGGAAGCAACCCGAAAGAACGTGTTTTCTCGTACTGATATTCTATTTCACTATACACGAGCACTGTAATAAGCACTGTGAAACAAAATGTCCCCAACTTTATTTAATATAACTCAAAAATACACCAAGAAAGTGAAATAAAATAAGAGCACCATATGCGTTCCCGCCAAAACCCCTATTAGACGTTTGTCGACCATTTTGATCATGTTTCGACCAATACCGGACTATGGATAGATTCTTGCGTAAGCAGTGTGCAGCAGAGATAACGCTCTAAAGAGCCAAAACTAGCCGATTATCACTTTCATAGGCTCGATGTGCATTATTTCTTGATGAGCACTGTACACAAGCAGAGAATATGTAATAATTGACATAAGTACTGTGGGCGTACCTAACTTAACCTTTGATTGCGAACCTAACAATAATATTTTATTGAAGGATACGTATATTCATGCTAATGATATTAATTCCGCCGGAGGTCAATTTTTATTTATTTATTTTTAACACTATTGCCACAAATTAAAATTGCAGATTTTCTCGCGTATACAACAGTCCCAAAATCCGCATGAAGCTCGCGAAAACCTGCAAACACGTTACTTTTGCCACATTATATAATATCACATTGACAAATGGCGAACTTAATGCTAAACGCGCTCTTTTCCAGTTAACCATTGGTAGTCTAGAGCTGTCTGAGCGGCAAAACAGTTCAAGGAAAAAAAATAGATTCGAAAACAAAAGTATTACATAAGAAATTAAAGAAAAAACGGAAAGAAAAATTTGACTTCGGGCAGGAATCGAACCTGCGACCTCCGTTTAACCAGTCCAGCTGGACTGGTTATCCTGAGGTCGCAGGCCTTTTTCTGGAGCAGGAGTTATTCTTTAATTTCTTAAGTTCAATCGCATGTGTTATTGCGAAAAATAAATAGAACAAAAGTATTACTTATAATGAAATACACAATAATATAGATAAATTTCTAACTAGATCTAATATATAGAATACTCGTGTCACAGTGTTTGTAACAATACTCCTCCGAAACGCCTGGGCCGATCATTATCTTGTGTGTATTTGGTAGGTATGAGAATCGATTTCAGTATATTTTTATACTTAACCCTAAATGATCTCTGAGCTGATTCTCACCAAACAATTTTTTTTCGATGTTTTGAATGAAGTTCGTCGGGGCAGCTAGTATTATTATAATAAAATATACTTACACTCCAATAGATAACAGCGAAGAATAATTTAAGAAGAATTTGAAGGAGAAGAATTTAAAGAAGAAAAAATTAACAAGAAGAAGAAGAATTAAAGGAAGACAAATTTAAGAAGAAGAATAATTTAAAGAAGAAGGAGAATTTAAAGAAGAATTTGAATAAAGAGAAAGATTTAAGAAAAATAATAATTAGAAGAGGAAGATGTTAAGAAGAATATAAAGAAGAATAATTTGAAGAAGAAGAAGAATTATAAGAAGAAGAATTTAAGAAGGATATACGAAGAAGGTGTTTCTTCACTGTTTCAACATGAGGTTCGTCAAAAATTGGGTCAAAGGATTTCGTCAGGGTTGGCAGCGCGTTGCCAACTCCCCTGGAGTTTAAAATGTTCAGATGGCCCGTTTGCTTTGTCTATCAATCTTTAAATACGGAGCAAAAGCCACGGAAAAATAATCATATCTTTCAAGTTGCCGAAAAAGATACAAAAAAAAAATTAAACGTCACATGTGAAGAAACATGTTATTCCGAGCAAGTCATTTTTCACTGTCGACGTCTGTACTCGTATACGCAATATTTTGGGTTTAATCCTGTTTTATCGCAGGGGATGGATAATTTCACATTAATCATAATGAATACTTACTTATTGCCTCATAACAATATAGGTAATTAACATGTTCGTTTTCCTTAGACTGTGATAATTGGTTCTAGATTCGTTTCTGTCGCTTAGCAACCAACAATTTAAAGGTCCTGTCCTAATAATAAATATAACTATGTTAAGAAAAACCGACTTCAAATTCAAAACTGAAAAGTAAAAAATAATAAAGATTTAATTGTAATTATATATATAATAATAATAACGGCAACCCATTATACGTCCCACTGCTGGGCTCGAGTCTCTCCCCTTTTTGGGGGGAGGCCTGGATGTTACTACCTATTATATGTGCTATTTACTAATAGGTTTGAAGTCGGTGCCAAGCCAAAATCACTAATATTTAAATCACTAAGTGATTAAAATATAATTATTTAATAATTACTACTGTAAGTAAAAGTAAACAATGTAACAATAATAAGAAAAAGAAAAAGTGCATATTAAAAAAAAGTCTCAAACATCTTACACCTTCCATTAGTACACCTCAAAAATAATTCATAAATATTGATAGACAAACATATCTGTTTTATGTAAACGTGTTTGTTTGTTTATCACATCTGTAATACATCATTCACCAGCAGTTTATCCTGTTCGACGCGGTTTTACGGAGTTTCGTTAACGAGTTCTCGGAAGTTTCATTTCTATAAATATTTTTTTTTTCATATAAAAACATATTTCACTTATGACATCATAATTTCATCTCGATTTTGTACTGTGGTACGGGCACGCGACGCATGGGCAGAGAATATGTAATGATACTATGTATAGAATGGACACTTCAACGTCTCGCCCGATTTTTGTGCAACTTAACCTGCAATAAAAAGTCCTGTTAGTATTTTTCTTTTGACGTGACAACGTCTTAAATTAGGTTGCGGCTCGGAGTCACTCATGAAAAAGTGTAACGCCCGGTAACGTAACGATGAGTCACCGAACGAGAGAGAGGCCTGCCGGACCGGCGAATGCCTTTCTACCGAGAAAAAGACGTTGTCACGTAAAATCTTCGCCCGTAAAACCGACTTTACAGGCAACCAGTTTTGTTTCTTTGGAAATTTTCCCGAACCACCCTCGGAGATAGATTGATTAGATAATGCTGTAGTAGGTACCTACATCCTTGAGCTACGACACTGGCACTCTACCACCAGTAACCACCTACTAATGTGTAATAAATTGTGTTAAATTACTCTACCACCTACTAACTAACCTTTTACTGGTGGTAGAGCTCCAGTGACGGAGCTCGCGGGTGTAGGCACCACCGCATTACCTAATTTACTTGCCGCTAAATGGCACTACCATCATTCAGCACTATCGTGTTCCGGTCAGGTGGTAATGTACGGCCCTGTAATATCCGGCACAGAGGCATAACACCTTAGGCCACAGGAGTGGTAACGCATCTGCATTTTGGCCTTGGTCTTCATGTAGATGTCTATAGGCTGCAGTCATCACTTAACATCAATGTGAACTGCATGCTTGTTTGCCACTTACATTACATAAAAAAAAAAAAAAAATTAAATGAGTAGCGGTCTCAAACTCATAACTTTACAGCCCACTTAGTTTTTATGAACCCAAATTCTAGGGAGATTAAAAGAATACATAACTTCCATTATGATGTTAAAATATTGGTCTCATTAATGTCCAATTAATATTCAGATGTAGAACCGAATAATAAAACAGACGACGTCAAAGGAATTCGAAATGCCGAAAGCAAATGATCTTTACCTCTGAATTCTTTTCAGGATTACTTTATGTAATAGTGGGAGCACACAAGCAGATTACATTGATGTATGCATATGTACCGCAACCTACACAAAAACCGAAGGTCAAAATTCAGATGCGTTGCCACCCCTGAGGCTTAAATTGTTATCCCTTTGTGATAGTTATTACGAAGCACTATCGTGTCCGGTTAGATGGTAATGTGATGATAGTGCTGATCACTACCATTTCAGGCAGATTATTTTATGTGCCTACGTCCTTGAGGATCTCTACCACCAGTAATACCCCGATTTACGCTATCTGAAGCGCGAATGGCCACACGGCTGGTGTAGATCGCAAGCGATCTACTCGGTTAAGAGATACGGGCGCGGTCGGGTGTGTGATGGGTTTCCGTGCTTCGGAGGGCTCGTTAAGCCGTCGGTCCCGGTTGATATCGATTGATAGCAGTCGTTAAACCTTGTCGGAGGCCTTATGTTTGAGAACATCCAACAGCGAGTTGGCCACTAACCTTTATCTCCACCAAACCCGTATTGGAGCAACGTGGTGGGGTAAGCTACAGGTCTCCTCCCAAGAAGGGGAGAGACTCGTGCCTAGCAGTGGGACGTATCAAAGGTTGCCATTATTATATTTATTTATTACGTTACCTCGTTTTACGGAAATTCCGATATATGGTAATAAATCATTTATTTCAGACTACAATTAAACACTAAAAGTAAAACAAAAGGCCAAAACAGTATAATAATATAACGTTCAAACGACCTTAATGATTCAAATTATCAATCAATTTATTCTCAAATCAAAACATTGTTAGCCGTATTTAATATCAAGAAATCTGCAAAACCCGCAATATTGGCTAAAATTAACAAAAGCAAACTGCGGATACGATTGGAATCGTAACTATCTGTCAATATTTGGTTACGTTTAGAGTATCCGACTCCGACTGTCAAAGAGAGTATATTACACGAGATGAGGCGTCAAAATTGAAGACCCCCGACATTCTTTTCAATAGGGTTTTTGGACGGGTTATCCTTGGCAGACCGTAATTCAAATTGTAAGCGATATATTCATCAAGTTTCACAGTGGCTTGTTGGTATAACATGATACCATGGATATACCGACAGACGTGAAAAATATGTATTTGGGTATTAAACTTAAATATTAGGTTGGGGAAAAAGTTTCTTCGCATTTTTTAAGATAATTCAAACATTTTTTAATATAGTTTATTTAAATTTAACTAAAGTATCTATATACCATTTTGTTCGATAACCTTTTGCCATCTTGTAGGTAGGGACATGATCCCATTGCTATAAAAATTTTGAGACTTCTCATCAAAATACCGCGACAAGTGGATTTGGCAGTCCTCTCGTGATGTTAACTAACTAACCTAACATTGCATAAAGAATTTTGAAGAGACCGAAACAGGTGGAAATCTGAAGGTGCAAGGTCAGGACTATATGGCGGATGCATTAACACCTCCCAGCCAAACTCTCACTCAACCGTAAACCACGTATGAATGTTATGTACTGTTAGATATTTTTATAATTTATTTTGTGGCCTTCAAACTAACCAATACATAATATTATTATAAAAAATTACCAATATTCAAAAAAAATCTACACACGTAATTCGCGAGATAGTTGGAATCGTAACTATTTGTCAATATTAACGTTTGGTATCTGACTATCAATGAGTGGGTATATTACACGAGATGCGGCGTGAAAATGAATAACTGCCGACCTTTTTTCAATGGATGTTTCTTAGATTTGTTTTCCTGGACTTCCAAGTAAAACCAGTCAAAAAACATACTTCAATATCTAAAAGATATATTTTGTTCATACAGTGGAGTGGTAACACTCCTGAAGTTTCGTGTTCGATGCCCGGTACGGGAATAAGTTTAAACTAGGTCGAGAGCGTAGTCAATACCGCATAACCTATATACCAATCCTCCGCCAAATGATGTGTTCAGCACTATCGTGATCCGGTTCGACGGTTCTCTAAATGCCCGTAATAAACCCGCATCAAGTTAGCTTGGCAGAATAAGTATAATAAAAAGAATGCCGATTGAGTTTTTTTGGGCAGGTGTTTCTCAGATCATATTGGCCTTTGGAACTCTGTCAGTGAATGACAAAGAATTACTCTTTTCTTTTCTCTTTACTCTTTGTTATCAGTTTGTAAAAGGGGAAATTAGACATTCTACTGATAGACTTACTTACATTAGTATATTACATTTAGTTTTATCTTAGTGATATTCTTGACTTTATAATATATTTAACGTAACTTCACGCCTGTAATCCCCGAAGGGGTAGGCAGAGGTAAATGCATGCATTCAAGCATACATGCAAACACCCACGATTCGCCGGTTACGTTTTGGCCCATGTAACAGGTGGCGAACCTGTTGACATCTCCGGGCACATTACCAAACTTTGAGGTACTGGGAAATTTCCAGAAAATGGAAAAATCCCAATAGAACCAGAGATAAAGGCTTTTTCACCATTATGTCTGATAACCCCCTACCCGGGAATCGAACCCAGGACCTCAGCGTGGTAGTAGTGGCCTGCTACCACTAGGCTACCGAGGCAGTTAATATATTTAGCTTGTAAATTTACATGTATATCAATTGTTATTCACTTAAGTTTATTTTGTTTATTTTTGACATGTCATAAGAGGTGCCTGTCACCGTAAATGAATACATGAAATTCTGATTCTGAAATGTACGGGAATTTACAGCTAATTTGTTGCGAATTGCTAGTTAAAAATACGACTTTGTTGCTCAAGCTAATTGCAAAAAAATCTCCTCCTAGGTAGCTTGGTATCATAATAGCAGAAACTTTACATTTATTCCAAAATATCAAATCTGCTATAGGACAGGATTTGCTGCAATTCGTAGCCAATTTATTGCAAAATCGAATCCACGCTAGCTTGATATAAAAAAAACATATTTACGAAGCACGAGAGGTTTGTCAGAACCGGGATGTCTGGCGCTCTACACTCTCTGCCTACCCCGTTAGGGACCTGGCGTGAAGATACATATATATATATATATATATATATATATATATATATATATATATATATATATATATGTATATATATATATTTACAAAAAAATGCTAATGTCTGCAACTTGCAATGATTTTTTGGTAGAGCTCCAGTGACGAAGCTCGCGGGCGCAGGCACCACCGCATTACCTAATATACTTGCCGCTAAATGGTAGTTTTCAGCACTATCGTGTTCCGGTCAGGTGGCAATGAACTTCCCTGTAATTTTCGGCACAGAGGCATAACAACTTAGGCCTCAGAATTGGTAAAGCATCTGCATTTTGACCCCTGGTCTTTGTGTGGGTGCCTATAGGCTGCAGTAAAGTTTTTAAAGTAATTCTCCATTTCTAATTTATTGAATTTTTTGTTTTAAAAATTCTTCATTACCAGAAATAATTTACTTTCCACATTCAGTATTCCTTTGACGTCATCTGTTTCATAATTCGGTTTTACATCTGAATATTAATTGGATATTAATGAGGCCAATATTAACATCATAATGAAAATGGTGTGTTCTTTTAATCTCGCCAGAATTGGTTAATAAAAATAGAGTGTTTTGTAATGCGTAACGAGTTTCAGAGATCGCTTCTAATTTTCATTAGACGCTATAAGTTTTTCTCAAACGGTTTTTACTGGTGGTAGAGCTCCAGTGAAGGAGCTCGCGGGCGTAGGCACCACCGCATTACCTAATATACTTGCCGCTAAATGGTAGTGTTCAGCACTATCGTGTTCCGGTCAGGTGGTAATGTACGGCCCTGTAATTTCCGGCACAGAGGCATAACACCTTAGGCCTTAGGAGTGGTAACGCATCTAAATTTTTACCTCTGGTCATTGTGTGGGTGTCTATAGGCTGCAGTCATCACTTAACATCAATGTGAACTGTATGCTTGCTTGCCACTTTTATAACATAAAAAAAAAAACTGATAAATATTTGATGGATTTTGTCTAATTCTATACTAACAGGAAACAAACCTAAATTTGTGTTTTTGTGTGTATGTTTGTAACGTTTTACAATACAAAAAATACAAAAACTACTGCACCGATTTCAAAAATTATTTCACCATTAGAAAGCTGCATATTCAGTATATTTATGCTATACTAGCTGTTGCCCGCGGTAATATAATAACTAAGTAGCTTATGTTTTTTCTCAAAGTCAGCTCTATCTCTGTACCAAATTTCATTAAAATCGGTTCAGTCGTTTGGACGTGAAAGGTAGCAGACAGACAGATAGACAGACAGACAGACAGACAAACAGACATAGTTACTTACGCATTTATAATATTAGTAGGGTTTACATTCATTGCATCCGTGTGAAGCCGGGGCGAGCCACTAGAATCAAATGAAATAAGTTTGATTTATTTGTTTATGTGGCTTTAATGCACAAATAAAGTACTGTACATAAGGCGGACTTAATGCAACTAAAGGCAAGAAGATTTTCCTTCTAAACCAATGATTCTTTTTTGAGATGATTTGAGTATCAGGATAGTGGCGAAAGCGAACATAATAGGTACTCGTAGGTACTATGATATCAGAGAACTGGCCGCTTGAACACATAAGCACCTTATACGATGGTAAATAAAAATTATATTTCATAGTTTTTAGATAAGCGGAGAGCAGGCATAGGTACGCATGTCTGTATAAACGCGTCATATATAAAAATCAATTTCAAAATTCATTCAATGAGAGTGCTTCACGATAGCAGAGAATATGTAATAATACTACGTATAGAATGGACACTTCGACGTCCTCCCGCCCATTTGTCACGGTTCACCCAATCTCTTCCCCTCTTATCGGCGACGGTTGGTACTCTACAGCGAGGTTGCGAGCGGCCTAGTTTTAATTAATTTGTAATCGAATATTTATTTATTAACATTAAGATGGTGCTTTATTGTGCAGTGTATGGCTGTATGTCAACAAGTCGTGACAAAAAAAGATCATTTTTCAGTTTTCTGAAGGAAAAAATATCTAAGGTAAAATAATTATGTTCACAATTACAAAACTTTTTTATTTAACTAAAAACTTGTTTAACACTATTCTTACCTTTACGCTATGTGATTGCATTGCATTAGTAATAAAAGTTTTTCAGAATAATGAATTGAAGTGACTTGTCGACGTAATGAGTAGGTAGTGAGTGTTATTTTCCAATACTTGTGCTATTTGTTGAAGTAGTGTTTGTGTTTTTATGTTTTTAAAATGCACCGGTAAACTGGGTGAAACTGGTAAATAGAAATTTGCCTTACTTTTGAGCCGCAGTTAGCCGATATCGACCAAGAACAATAAAGAGCACATTGCTGATGTCAAAAACCGAAGAACAGGGAGGTCTGCAGTCTGTGAACACATAGCGGATAAGCCGAACCATTACATCCGGTTTGATAAAATTCAAATACTCGCTAGAGAACACAAACCCATTCCACGAATGGTACGCGAGGCTATTGAAATTAAAAAACACCCAAATTTCAACAGAGAAGACGGATGGCGATTATCAACATCATGGGATCCCATACTTAGCAAGATTAAATCCCAGCCGCAGCAGTCTGCAAGACCTCAAGATACAATAAGTAATTATTGTGTTAATCCTGAACGCTACGCAAGGCGTTTACGAAATCGATGGAGGTAGCTACATATAATTTTTTCAAACTTCTGTCAGACAAATGTTACCTCAGTTTGCCCGGGACCACGGAAGCTGAAAATCGACCGAAACGTCGGGTTGATTTTAAAAATCATTTTAGTTTAATATACGCGAGATAAATCCGTAAAAATAGTTTTATTTCAATAAGAACAATAAAATTAGAAATCAATTGTCATAGTTTTCTCGTGGCCAGCCGGGGTGCATAGTGTAAAACGGGTCAAAGAATAGAAAGAAAGAAAGAAAAATCAACGTAAGTACATAGTATTATGTTATTTCAATATTGTCGGTCCGAGGCCTAAAGTCATAACCTTATAACCCTACGTGCTACGCTGTGTACGTGCACGTGTGACTACACGTCACTGATTGATGTCTGCGTAATAGGTTACCAAAATACCTGAGCGTTTGTATGGAATTTTGGCGGAGTGTCCGCGGTGTGATGATAGTTTTGATTTAATGCAAATTAAAGAATAACCCCCTTATTCATAAACGTAAACGTAATTTCACGCCTGTAATCCCCGAAGGGGTAGGCAAAGGTAAATGCATGCATTCAATCATACATGCAAACACCCACGACTCGACGATTACGTTTTGGCCCATGTAACAGGTGGCGAACCTGTTGCCATCTCCGGGCACATTACCAAACTCCGGGGTACTGGGGAACTTCCAGAAAATGGAAAAATCCCAATAGAAGCAGAGATAAAGGATTTTAAACCGTTATCTCTGATAGTCCCCGACCCGGGAATCGAACCCAGGACCTCCAACGTCATAGTAGTGGCATGCTACCACTACGCTACTGAGGCAGTTATTCATAAACGTACATTAGATACGTTTCAGCTATAGAATGCTTTGTATTTGTCAGTTGCATTGTGAAATGTGTAGGATAGAAAAATACAAAAGAGAGATTAGCAACACTTTAGCTATAATACGTTTATGAATAAGGGGGTATGAGTTACCTACTATTGTTTAAGTGTTCCACTTTGCCTGATGTTCTGAATAACCTGCTCAAATTCCTTCCTTTCTTAACACTAATCGCATCCATTCCATAATTAAACGATCTATAAGACAAAAGCGTTTCTTGAATGCACGACTTGCCATTCGTGGAAATCTTTCAAGCTGTGCATTGATCAGCTCTCAGTTACGTACATTTACGTATGTGTATGTATGTTTCAGTAATGGGTATGTAGGATAGAGTTAGAGTTACAGTAGAGCTTGAGGGCGTAGGCACCACTGCATTACCTAATGTATCTATCGCCAAATGGTAGTGGTCACTATTTTTTTAATATTATTTAAGTGGCAAACGAGCATGCAGTTCACATTGATGTTAAGTAATGACTGCAGCCTATAGACACCCACACAAAGACCAAGTTCAAAATGCAGATGCGATACCACTCCTGAGGCCTAAGGTGTTAAGCCTCTGTGACAGGAACATGATAGTGCTGAACACTACCATTTAGCGGCAAGTATATTATGTAATGCGGTGGTGCCTAAGCCTGCGAGCTCCGTCACTGGAGCTCTACCACCAGTAAAAAGTACCAAAGTGTATCACAGGGTGTGCCCATTAATATAGTTTTAGTGGCCCGTAATTACAACTAGCCCACCATAAATATTTTTATGGGTTTGGGTAACTGATAGGGCATGGGGTTTTTATTCGACGCCTTATCGATGTCACACCCTTATACCGTCCCCCCGCCGGCACCCCTATGCCAGAGAATATGTAATAATACTACGTATAGAATGGACACTTCGACGTCCCGCCCGATTTGCACACATACACAACCTCCTCCCCTCTTATGGGCGACGGTTGGTATTTTGTACGTGCTACGCACACAGGTGCGCGTGTAAATACACGTCACTGATGGATAGAAACCAAATTAGGCGTTTGTATGGAATTTTGGCGGAGTGTCCGCGGTGTGCCTATGCTTAGCCGTCTGTGACGGACAAGATGGCTCTAACGGAAGACCAGCGCTGGTTGTCCCACAACCAGCACACGCTGAGTTGGGGCCAATTTGTAACAAATGTACGTATAATTGTTGCATGTTTTAAAAATTCTGTTGGTACAAATAAATGTTTCTTTCTTTCTTTCTAATTTTGGTACTTTGCTATTTTTTTTTATGTAATGAAAGTGGCAAACAAGCGTGCAGTTCACATTGATGTTAAGTGATGACTGCAGCCTATAGACACCCATACAATGACCAGAGATCAAAATGCAGATGCGCTGCCACTCCTGAGGCATTAGGTGTTATGCCTATGTGCCGGAAATTACAGAGCCTTACATTACCACCTGGCCGGAACACGATAGTGCTGAACACTACCATTTAGCGGCAAGTATATTAGGTAATCCGGTGGTGCCTACGCCCGCGAGCTCCGTCTCTGGAGCTCTACCACCAGTAAAAAGTCAAGTCGGTTTGTCCCTCTGGATTGATTACTTAATGATGTGTATTGCTAGCACGGTTTGCCGGGGCTTCCAGAGAGTTTCTGATTGGCCCAGTAGATGACGATCCTATGATTGATGGATGGAACTTGCCATGACTCTTGTCTTGGAACTCTGCTAAGAATGACTATGATTATGACGAACAGATTTTCCATTTTCTTCTATGAAGGAATTGAAAATTTTGATGATTCACGTATCGTTTAAATATTATTATTAAATTGGTATTTATTAATACCTATTGAATTATTATTATAAGTCATTCTCTCTAGGTAGCTTATAACCCGACAATGCAAAAGTGTCTTTATAGACCAATTTGAAATAAATGATTTGAATTTTGAATTTTGAATTTCTTATTGACATAGAAATACAAATTTTGACACTTTGACAACCAACACGATGACTTGTTATAATAATTTAGATTAACGCGACGGTGAAATCATTCGAATGTCATTCTGTGTAACTCGCACTTGGCACATAAACCTTGGAAAAGAGCCCAGAGGATGTCAACAAAAAAAGTTAATGTAATGCCAGGGAAATACAGACTATTCTATTTCATTCATTTTCTACAGATATTTAAATGATGATCTTTAAAAAAACACAAAAATGTATCTATACTTATTATAAAACAAAGTACCCCACCGCATCTGTCTGTCTATTCGCGATTAACTCAAAGTCTGGCAATAGATCACAGACCAATCAGCCTTCCTTCTTCTATAGTCGATGCAATAGATAGAGTGATTCGCTAGAATGATTTGTGTAAAAAAATTGTCAAAAAATTGTTTAAATTGATTGGAATATAACGATAAATGTTAGAGGTGTCCTGGGAGCTTTGATAGAAGGCGCTGTGTAAACAATTAGAGATAATATAACAAAACAACGTAAGGTGGAATATTTCTTCTTCGGTTGATTTGAAAAAAAGTTTCCGATGGCCGGACCTGGATCGTGGACGACCTACACATTACTTGACCAGAACACAATAGCGCTGAACACTACCATTTAGCGGCAAGTAGATTAGGTAATGCGATGGTGCCTATTCTCTTGAACTCCGTCGTTGAAACTTTAATCCTGGGTTGCACTACGACTTTTGATAAAGTTATTGTAACATTTCACATCCTGCTCTAACTTTAACAGATTTCTTTAAGTCAGAAAAGGATGTGAAATTAACAATTGATTTAACCCCTAGTTTGCACTAAAAACATTAAACATGATGTTTCGCAACTCGTCGCATAAAGTATGTATTGCGATAAATGTCTTGTTGGTGCTAGCGTTCGCACTGCTGTCAAACCTATCATTTTAACATGTTTTTTTTTATATCATGACATCACTATTACGCATATTGCCATTGTCAAGTAAAATGATATTTCGTATTCGCAAGCAGCGTAAAAGTAAGAGTCAGTCGGTCAATTATAAGTCAGTCAGTCAGAGTCACAGTCAGTAATTCGAGTAAAGCGATGGCTTCTTTACCAGAACATTTAAAATAAAGTTTTGGAGACAAACTGAAAAACCGAGTTTTCGCACTGTTATTCTATTTCATTATACACGGGCACTGTAATAAGCCTATATCAAACAAAATACCATCAACTTTATTTTAATATAACTCAAAAATACACCAAGAAAATATAATAAAATAAGAGCACCACACGTCTCTTTCAAGGTTCCCGCCAAAACCTTAACATGTTTTTATGTGATTGTTTCATCAAAGCAAACTGACGGTTACTTTAACAAATATAGCTCTACTGGTGGTAGAGCTCCAGTGACGGAGCTCGCGGGCGTAGGCACCACCGCATTACCTAATATACTTGCCGCTAAATGGTAGTGTTCAGCACTATCGTGTTCCGGTCAGGTGGTAATGTACGGCCCTGTAATTTCCGGCACAGAGGCATAACACCTTCAGCCTCAGGTGTGGTAACGCATCTGCATTTTGACCTCGGTCTTTGTGTGGGTGTCTATAGGCTGCAGTCATCACTTAACATCAATGTGAACTGCATGCTTGTTTGCCACTTCCATTACATTAAAAAAAAATATCGTGGTGCAACCCGGGCTTAATGTTGGAATTTGTATTTATGTTTAATGTCACAGGATTATAGTCAATATAAAACTAACAATAAGAACCCTTTCCATCATTAGCGGAGCTTCAAAGGTCTAACCCACATCACACATTGGGCTAACAGGATTCAATCACACGCAATAATTGGGATACGGGACATGGGGGTCATGTTTTATTGGCAAAGCTGGAATGTCCATGTCCGTCCGTCTCCACGGCTCCTGCATATTGAACAGGTCGGTGGAAATCGAAGGAATTCAATTAATTGAAACCCATTCATCATGAGTAAAGTGCGCATGAGTTGTGGCTTAAAATGGGATAGTCTACTTTTTTATGTAATAATGGTGGCATAAAATCATTCCATTTATGAGAAAAGTAAGTGATGACTTATCACTGGAGCCTCTAGATTGCACACCTGTAGAGGCCAAAAACATTTGTGAGCTGCCAAGTGTCCTTCTCCTTCAGGTTTTGTACCACCACTCGGAGTCCCTGCCTCCTGGCCATAACCTGCAGTGGACAATATGGAAATCGCTTAATTGTCTGCGAACCCAGGTTGGTCGCTGCAGGGGAAACCTGGCTAAGTGGGGTTTCTCAGCCAATACGATGTGTGACTGGAGAATCCGTTCAGACGATGGCTCATCTGATGGTTTGCCCTCTGTGTCCCACTAGCTGCTCCACAAGCGACCTTAGCGGGGCTACGGATAATGCGGTGGCCATTGCCAAGTTTTGGGCCAAGATTCTTTAACTTATTACATTTTGCATTGAAGTCGTTGACACGAAGAAGAAGACTGGAGCCTATAGATCTAGCTTTGTCACCCTTGATGTCTTAATTATTTGCCTCCGTGACAGAGATTAGTTCGAACACAATAGTGTTGACACCATTTGTAGGGAAATTTGGAGGTCCTGGGTTCGATTTCCGGGTCTAGGGCTATCAGAGATAACGGTTTAAAATCCTTTATCTGTGGTTCTATTGGGATTTTTCCATTTTCTGGAAGTTTTCCAGAACCTCGGAGTTGGGTAATTTGCCCGGAGATGGCAACAGTATGCTTGAATGCATGCCTACCCCTTCGGAGATTACAGGCGTGAAGTTATGTTTTCGTAACGTTTTTTATTATTAATATTGACTCATTCTGTGTTATTGCAAACACAATAGCTTAATTAAACAATGGAAATGCGCATTTGATTCATGGAACAGAATCTGGTTAAAATATTATGTATGAAAAGAGTGTGGTTACCCAGTAACATTTACGGATTTAACTAGGTCAACCATAGATTTTACTGAGTTAATTAGCCGACGGATATTGTATTGTACCAATTTTTAACAATATCCTACGATAAAAATTCACATTTACCCTACGGATTGCATTTGAAAGGAAAAAGTAGCCGGTAATAAATTGTCCCGTTAACTAGCGTAAAAAGTGGTCACATTATGAATCCATGACGTCATAGTGGTATTGCGTGTGTCGGATGGACACGGAATGACTTATTGAAGTGACAATTTGTAACGCGGTCCCATTTTTTAGGAATCGTTAACCTCTAACTCTTAATTTCATTTTCACATTCTGAGTAGTCGTATGTCGTATTTAGCAAAGCGAACTTTATGCTTGTTTGCCGCTAAGTAACATTCGAAAAAAATGCTAAAAGTGGCTGCGTACTTAAAAACGACGAGGGACACAAAGCAGTGTCCGTCGCCTATGGACATTTGCAACACCAGGAGAGTTGCCAACGCGCTGCCAGCCCTGAAGGACTCTTTTGACGCCATTTTTGAAGAACCCCATATTGTAGCATCGAGGGAACACCTCAGAGTTCGTTCCACAATTAGCACGTGCTGGGCAGACTGTTGTAAACCTTGTTTTCGAATTTATCTCGCGTATATGAAATTAATATGATTTTCTTAAATGGTGTACTATCCATTATTTCTTATGCCAAAGGAATATTTTTATTTTTTTTTTATGTCAAAGGATTGACAGACAAGCAGCCGGGCCACCTGATGGAAAGTGGTTACCGTCGCTTTTGAACATTTGCAACATCAGGAGAGTTGCCAACGCGCTGCCAGCCGTGAAGGACTCTTTTGACGCCTGTTTTGAAGAACCTCATATTGAATCTGGAAGTTTCCTGTTACCTCGGAGCTTGGTAATGTGCCCGGAGATGTCAAAAGGCTCACCACCTGCTAAAAAACGTAACCGTCGAATCGCAGGTGTTTGCATGAATGCTTGAATGTGTGCATTTACTTCTGCATACCTTCTAGGAATACAGGCAAGAAATTATTGTTTTTATCAGAAATGTATGAATAAGAAAAAGCGTTTTTAATAAAGTATTAGATTTTCAGAAAAGTCGCAGAAAACGAAATATGTTAATTAAAAATAATATGTTGAAGTTGCCTGTAAGACGATACTGATTTATTACTGAATACTCTGTAAAAAATAAAAGGGACGTAGCTTCGGTAAGTGTCCTAGACGCCTCTTCAAAATGGTGCGGTCTAGCGGGAATATTAGACATTCCGTTGCTTACGCTGTCATGCTTAAAAGATTTACAACCAGCATTAACTGAAGCCTTAAATTTTTTATTCATACTATAAATTTTATAGGTTTATCTGTAGGTATGTTTTTATTATAGTGTCAAAATGTTAACACGTTCGCTGTCAGTGAGCACTTACTTTGATATTACCAAAGTCAGTAAATTCCTAGAGGTCCTTATTCTACAGTTACTTACTTCTACCTTAACTTCTTTGAACAATTACTAAACCTAGTAATTGTTCTACCTTAACTTCTTTAAACAATTACTAAACCTAGTAATTGTTCTACCTTAACTTCTTTAAACAATTACTAAACCTAGTAATTGTTCTACCTTAACTTCTTTAAACAATTACTAAACCTAGTAATTGTTCTACCTTAACTTCTTTGAACAATTATTAAACCTAGTAATTGTTCAAAGAAGTTAAGGTAGAAGTAAGTAACTGTAGAATAAAGACGAATAAAGACCTCTAGTCTGGTCAAATTAGATAAAAAAATAAGAGTGAAGCTACATAAATTCGGATCAAGCTAAAAATAAGTGAAATTTGTTCACAACATAATTATAAACGTATTGTAAATACGTGTGTGTGTCACACGTATTCCCCCCCCGCAAAGATGGGGAGTTTAGATATTTTGTTTATAATTATGTTCACACACACTACAAAAATCGTCTATTACTACGAAACTCACACACTGACTTTAGCAAAATACACAAACAATTGTGACGCACGCATTTAAACATCTAAGCGACTGGCATGGTAACACTTGTGCTTGTACTTTGACAGAGGGGAAAGCCATATGGCTACTTTCCCCCGGTCTGCCGCGGCCGGTGGCCCGTGTTGCTCTATGAATGCTTGTGTATGCAGTGCGCAGCAGAAATAACGCTCTACTAAGTCTAAATTAGCCGATTGTCTCTTTCGTAGGTTCGATTTGCAATAGTTTTTGCTGGGTAATGTAATTAGGTACTTTCTTCTTCCTCTGATGAAGTAGAAGCATCAGATTTTTAAGCTATTGAATAGCTTCTATCGCGGGCCTTGAGCGTGGAGACCGAATCCAGAAATACCGTAACGAAAATAACCTAACGCACCCACCGCCATAATCCTCGAAGGGATTTAAATCGAAGGAGTAAATTATTAAACGGCTCATGTCATCATATGTTTTATTATTTGACATAATAAAAAAAAGTAATTTCAAACCTGTAGTCTCCGAAGGGGTAGGCAGTGGTAAATGCATGCATTCAAGCATACATGCAAACACCCACGATTTGCCGGTTTCGTTTTGGCCCATGTAACAGGTGGCGAGCCTGGTGATGTCACCAGCACATTACCAAACTTCGAGGTACTGGGAAATTTCCAGGAAATGGAAAACCCCAATAATTTTAAAATCGCGAGTAACATCGCGGGCTGACTCTAGTTATAAAATAAATGTGGACTCTAAAATAAGTAATCAAAAGCCTGACCTCGTCTTTACGTCCAAAACAATAAAGCAGCCTTAAAACCCGACGGGTTATATTTTAAATGTCATCCCGCAGTCATTTATCGTTTGTTTTAAGTCGATCCCTGATTCCGTTTTGGCCCCTACTATTAGTTGCTTAGGGGTATGTTGATTAGTTACAGTATCTAAGAAGAAATAATGCACATCGACCTCAGGAAGAGACATAAATTGCAAGTCGCTTTCATATGAAAGGAGACGTTCCAAAATGTATGAAGCATGGGCCCGCACCATGTTACACTATATTGAGAGATGAAGCATAAAATACTAAATCATTTTCAGCTATTCAAATCGTTTATTAAATCTTCAATTAATTGTCGTAAGTATATTTCGAAAACAAGAATGTCATAGCAGCGATATGGCAACATATTCCTGTCATACAAAAATTGCGTAAAATAAATATTTCCGACAAAAAAACAATGATTCTGATTTGAGTATTTTTCCATGATTCTGCGTATTTTTCTCTAACTTTTGATATAGTGTACAAGGTGCGGGCCCAACGTGGAACTTCTCCTTTTACTGGTGGTAGAGCTCCAATGACGGAGCTCGCGGGCGCAGGCACCACCGCATTACCTAATTTGCTTGCCGCCAAATGGTAATGTTCAACACTATCGTGTTCCGGTCAGGTGGTAATGTACCGTCCTGTAATTTCCGGCACAGAGGCATAACACCTTAGGCCTTAGGAGTGGTAACGCATCTGCATTTTGACCTTGGTCTTCGTGTGGGTGTCTATAGGGTGCAGTCATCATTTCTTAGACTGTGATAAAATCTACTATTTGAAATTCAATAGAAAAAAAAAATCTTTATTTCTACTTTGTTTTTACGCACCATTGTCATGGTAGAATATTAGAATCTGCTTAATCTGTACTCTCACCATCTGTACAAAACTATGTTATATTCTCGTAAATAAATGCATGATTATAATTATGAATATGAACGTCAATGTGAACTGCATGACAAACAAGCCACTTCCATTACATAAAAAAACAATTTAAAAAAACGCCATGCTTTGGAGGTGGATTATCCACCACAGTGGCGGTAAGATTATCGCGGTTTTTCGACTAAAATGATGAATAATATAATTCATACATTAATCATTTGCGAGTATCACCGTAGTAGGGGTGACAGAGAACTTATGAAAGCTTTAACAACCAGTTTATGTTGGCCTCATCAGCGCGTTTGTTTGAATGGACGGTCGCCGGCCAATATGGCGATGGCAGCGAGTTTTAAATGTCGAATAACCTCGAATTTGTGTAACTTTTTCTTTAACGTTACGTTCTCTACTATTACATCTATGTTACTCTTACGTGAGACGTCCCACTGCTGGGCACGAGTCTCTCCCCTTCTTGGGGGGAGGCCTGGAGCTTACTCCACCACGCTGCTCCAATGCGCGTGGGTGGAGATACGGGTTAGTGACCAACCCGCTGTCGGATGTTTTTCGCATTGCCCATAGGGCCTCCGACAAGGTTTAACGACTGCTATCTATCGATAGCAACCGGGACCGACGGTTTAACGTGGAATCCGATACACGGAAACGGGCATTTTAATTTGCCACTAGCGGCCACCCATCTACACATCCGACCGCGCCCGTTTCGCTTAACCGAGTAGATCGCTTGCGATCTACACCATCCGCGCGCTTCGTTCGTTTACGTAAATTACCATTAAATTGGAATACGATAGTTTTCAACATTGGACTGGACTGGCCATTTGCCGCGGGGCCATTCGCTTTGGTAATGTATGGCCTCGTTATAATTATCACAGAGATATTCGAACTAAGGTCTCCGGGGTGGCAACGCGTCTATTGACTGTAGTCATCATTTAACATCCATGTGATCTACATATGCTTGTTTGCTACCATCGTTACAAAAACATTTTTTTTTTTAAATTGTATAGCACTAAAAGGCCAGATTCGTGGCTCTAGTGTATACCCTCCGTAACTGCCTCAGTAGCCTGGTGGCAGCCGGCCACTACTACTACGCGGAGGTTCTGGGTTCAATTCTTGGGTCGGTGATGTCGTTATGAGATAACGGTGTACTTCTCCTCTTCTCTCCTCCTTTCCTTTAATCCTTTATCTCTGGTTCTTTTGGAATTTTTCCATTGTCTGGAAGTTTCTCAGTACCTCGAAGTTTGGTAATGTGCCCGGAGATGTCAATAGGCTTGCTACCTGTTACACGGGCCAAAACGTTACCGACGTATCGTGGGTGTTTGCATGTATAATTGAATAGATGCATTTACCTCTGCCTACTCCTTCGGGGGTAACAGGCGTGAAGTTACGTTTTTTTAGTGTATACTAAAGTATACTGAAGCCGAAAACGCAAGTAAATATAACAATCAAATACTTGAATCCTCAAATCTCACTTCTAAATCCCACAAGATGAAGACAATGAAGAGTATGTGAGTTTATTGAAGTATGCAGATTGTCGTAAACTTTTTGATAGCTGAGAGAACCCATTACGACTTCAAACGATAAAGGTCAACACTAAGATACGGCGGAATGATACGGTTTTAAAATGAAGGCACCACCGTATTACCTAATATACTTGCCGCTAAATGGTAGTGTTCAGCACTATCGTGTTCCGGTCGGGTGGTAATGTACGGCCCTTTAATTTCCGGCACAGAGGCATAACACCTTAGGCCTCAAGGGTGGTAACGCATCTGCATTTTGATCTTTGGTCTTTATGTAAATGTCTATAGGCTGCAGTCATCACTTAACATCAATGTGAACTGCATGCTTGTTTGCCACTATCATAACATAAAAAATCAGTATAGTCGCTTTCCGCTTCTCTTTTTATTGCGCTCCCCATACCGCTATGCATTATACTAACACCGACATTTTGTACTTAACTTCGGGTATTGCACGCAGTCCGCCATCTTGCCGTGTCAATTTAAATTGCAAATGGCGTAAGAATAAATTAAACGTGCAATTAGTGTGTGTGTATATTTAAATGTGTTGGTTTGACAGTTTGATTTTTTAATTAATTCGGGATTAGGGTTTGTGAAAGGTTGAAATAACAAACAGATTAATTTGATAAACTAAAAGTTTGCTTATTGTTCTGATACCTGAAAGGTATTTGATTCCAAAATTAACAAATGAGTTGGATGTGTTGTATTATTTTTACGTTATCTATACAAATAAATAAAATTGGTGTGTCTGTTTGTAATATAAAAATAACCGCTTTTTACTAAATACATTAGTATGTATGAATATACGGTACATACCAAAACAACATTTCTTACAATTTTTGTCTGTCTGTCTCTCTGTTTGTTTCCGCTAATCTCGGGAACGACTAGACCGATTTTGACGGGACTTTCACTGGCAGATAGCTTATGTAATAAGGAGTAACTTAGGCTACTTTTATACTATGTATCGGTAATAGTATCTACGTTGCCTAACTAGCATAGTTGGTAATAGATGGCGCTGCTGCTACCATAAAGCAATACAACAAATGTGAAGGAAAGATTTGACAAATCGGGCAGGGCTTCAGTAGCTCAATTGGGAGAGCGGCTGGACTAGATTCCCAGTAGGTCGCGAGTTCGAGTCTCGCCTGAAGTCAAATTTTTCTTTAAAAATAAAATAGTATGTACGGCTACTCCCCTCCGGTCGGTATGATAGGTACTAATATTATGAAGATAAAACATTTGTGTTTTTATATGTATGTTTGTAATATTTTCACACAAAAACTGCTGGAAAATCATCTTTCGCCATCGGAAATTTGCATTTTTACTGCCCGTGTTGCTTTATGGTACCTATAGAAGACTAAAAAGTAAATAGTAGAATATATACGGATACGGGTAGATACTGAGCAATCATAAATTCTCACGCAAGCGAAGTCGCAGGCACAGCTAGTCATACATATATTTACATTGCAAAAACACTTTAGAATTATATATATATATATATATATATATTAATATATATATAATTATATAAATATTAATTATATATATATATATATATATATATATATATATATATATATTTATGTATATATAAGTGGCAAACAAGCGTGCAGTTCACACTGATGTTAAGTGATGACTGCAGCCTATAGACACCCACACAATGACCAGAGGTCAAAATGCAAATGCGCTGCCACTCCTGAGGCATTAGGTGTTATGCCTCTGTGCCGGAAATTACAGAGCCGTACATTACCACCTGACCGGAACACGATAGTGCTGAACACTACCATTTAACGGCAAGTATATTGGGTAATGCGGTGGTGCCTACGCCCGCGAGCTCCGTCACTAGAGCTCTACCACCAGAAAAATACATTCTACTCTTAATATATTCTACTATTTACTTTTTAGTCTTCTTTAGGTACCATAGAGCAACACGGGCAGTAAAAATGCAAATTTCCGATGGCGAAAGATGATTTTCCAGCAGTTTTTGTGTGAAAATGTTACAAACATACATACAAAAACACAAATGTTTTATCTTCATAATATTAGTACCTATGATAGAGCAACACGGGCCACCGGCCGCGGCGGACCGGAGGGGAGTAGCCGTAGAGACTGTTACCGATGCAAAACAGTCTGTTATTTTTTGCGGGGGGAAATGCGTGTGAAACACACACACCTAACAAAAATAGTCCTTTACTACAAAACACCTTGACTTTAACAAAATACATAAACAATTTCACGCACACATTTAAACATCTAGGCGACAGGCATAGGCCCACTTGGCCTTGTACTTTGACAGAGGGGAAAGCCTGCATAAGGCTACTCCCCTCCGGTACGCCGAGGCCGGTGGCCCGTGTTGCTCTATGATAGGTACTAATATTATGAAGATAAAACATTTGTGTTTTTGTATATATGTGTGTAACGTTTTCACACAAAAACTGCTGGACCGATTTCAAAATTATTTTCTTTGGATCCATTCTTTCGCAATCGGAAATCTGCATTTTTACTGAGTGACATAGACTGTATTTGTTTATATATGTAGACTATATTTGTGTATATAAATGTGTTTCTTCTTCTTCTTCTTCTATTTGCGTGCGAAGCCGGGGCGAGTCGCTAGTTGTAAACAAATACACAGTTTAAAGCAATGTTAATATTGAAGCTAAAACGTTTAACGATTATTTTTTATCAATTTAACTGAATACACAAAATGTCTTTCAAAAATATTAAGAAAAAAATTATGAGATAGAAGAAAAATACAGCCTTTCATCTTCAATTAATGTTCAACTTGAAATGATTAAATAAAACCCATTTCATGTTATAAACCCTTTTCATCAAAGAGTTAATATCGTGGCAAATTGGTTTTCTTCGTGATTAGTAATTAAAGGCCTGTTTTAAAACAAAACGGCCTGTAAAGATTCTTTTGGTTGCGGTGACCAATATATAAGCTGAGGCGGGTATTGAACAATCTACTGCAAAAAAAACTCGAAGCTTCTAGACCTTAGAAATACCTAGAGATTAAAGTATTTTTTTCTATGAACCAAGGTGGCAAACGTTTCCGTGCTTAAAAGCCCGGTTGATATAAAAAAAATTCGCTTACACTCACAGCCCCACACTAGGTATAAACCTGTGTCGTGGGTGCCGTTGTACACACAACACATACACAAACATCCAGACCCAATACAAATATCTATAGGCCATACAAATATTTGTCCCGGTGCGGGGATCGAGCCCGCGACCCTTCGAACTAAACGGTCATCTCACACCGCTGAACTAACCGGGTCGTCATATCGATAGATAGCAGACCTATAGACAGACCTTGTCGGAGGCCGATCGATTCGACAGCGGGTCAGCCATTAACCCGTATCAGCCGCATTGGATCAGCGTGATGGAGTAAGCTCCAAGCTTCAGGCCTCAAAAAGGGGAGAGACTCGTACCCAGAAGTGGGACGTCTCAAGCGTTGCCATTATAATGTGACAAACAAGCATGCTGCTCATATAGATGCAAAGTAATGACTGCAGCCTATAGACATCTGTATAGATGTTGTCACTCCTGAGACCTTAGTTGTTATGTCTCTGTGATAGTTTTTTTTTTTTTTTTTTTATGTAATTGAAGTGGTAAACAAGCATGCAGTTCACATTGATGTTAAGTGATGACTGCAGCCTATAGACACCCACACAAAGACCAAGGTCAAAATGCAGATGCGTTACCACTCCTGAGGCCTAAGGTCTTATGCCTCTGTGCCGGAAATTACAGGGCCGTACATTACCACCTGACCGGAACACGATAGTGTTGAACACTACCATTTAGCGGCAAGTATATTAGGTAATGCGGTGGTGCCTACGCCCGCGAGCTCCGTCACTGGAGCTCTACCACCAGTAGAAAGGGGAATTAAGGGAAGGGTATTAAGGGGACTTTACCATCTAACCGGAACACGATAGTGCTGAACACTACCATTTAGCAGCAGATAGAATAGTTAATGCAGTGGTGCGTACGCCCTCGAGTTCCTACAATTTTTCAGTTTTATTCAGTTTATTTCATATAATTCGGCTCCTGGAGAGCACTTTTACATCGTCATTATTTTTAAAAAACTGAGTGGATGGAACTTTACTCGCAGTTTGGGACAATTGGGAAATCTGTATGACAATACGCTGTCGCATCACATGTTAAACCGTAAAGGTGACATAGTGTTATCATCAATGTGATGTGATCCTTTATTTTCAATTAGCGAGTTGGTTATTTCAAAATGTATAGCCAGTCCGATACGGTGATATAATTGCTACTCATCTCCGACTTAGGGCTCTCTGGACTGAGTAAACAGTGTCTTGGATTTGTACATCAAAAAACCCAATGGCTCGAAGTGACCCGGTGCTTACAGCCAGCTCCTATATATATTAAGATAAATGTAAACGTTTGTAGTGTATAGAATCCGCTAACCTTGTTTTACTGGTGGTAAAGCTCCAGTGGCGGAGCTCACGGGTGAAGGCACCACCGCATTACCTAATATACTTGCCGCTAAATGGTAGTGTTCAGCACTATCGTGTTTCGGTCAGGTGGTAATGTACGGCCCTGTAATTTCCGGCACAGAGGCATAACACCTCAGGTCTCAGGAGTGGTAACGCATCTGCATTTTGACGTTGGTCTTCGTGTGGGTGTCTATAGGCTGCAGTCATCACTTAACACCAATGTGAACTTCATGCTTGTTTGCCACTTCCATAAAATAAAAAAAAACCTAATCAACCAAGATAGCTTAACACTTTATTGCACGTAACCGAAGTTTGCACATTTTCTTTAATTTAAACTTTAGTTGACAATTTGGCTATTTCAAAATATGTAGCCCGAAATGTGTAGCTAGACATTTTGAAATAGCTTAACGCAATATCTTATGACTTACACCAATAGTTGGGATTAAACGCAGCAGCTAAGGTCATAGCTCGTTACGGTGATATAAACGCTGCTAATCTTCGACTTAGTGCCCTTTGGACTCAGCTGAGTCAAGTGCTTTAGGCTTTAACTATCCTCCTTTATTCTTCAAGTACAACAATACAGCTGGGAGCTGGGGAAAATTTTTCGTTTATTCACTAGGTACTGCCTAATGAATAAACGAAAAATTTTCCCCAGCTCCCAGCTGTATTGTTGTACTTGAAGAATAAAGGAGTATAGTTAAAGTAAGGAGGATAGTTCTTTCGTAAAGTAGCTTCTCGCCTGTGTACTCCTAAGGGGTATGCATGGGTTAATGTTTGTATTATCTAATGGCGTGGGTGTATGATTTGCTGATTACGTTTTATCCTCTTAATATTTATATTTCAATAGATGTATGTAAAGAAATACTATTTCTTTCTTCGCACTCTGTGTGTTTATTTACCATGAAGTTTGGTTATAGTTTTTAACTTTTTAATTGTATGATTTTAAAGAAGAAACGAATTCAGAATGTCAGAGACAGATTCAAATACGAGTTGATTGACAATTGCATAATCAATGAAAATTTTAATATTATATTATTTTATGTTTTAAAAGTGAAAGAATAAACTTTCATTGTCGTTTCTTCTTTTCAGGTTTGAGTTCATATTGTTTTAAATTACCGAGATAAAATAGTCTCTGTATAAAAAAAACTAACAATAAAACTTCTTTTCAGCAACACAAGGTTTATTTCTTTCATGTAGTAAAACAGACTTATATGTATATTAACATTAGCTTCTCAGTATTGACTGCACTTGAAACTCTGTTAAGTGCATAAACCTTTATTATAACAACCAAATTCATTTCTTTGCTCAGTTTCTTTTTGAAATGGGGCAATGGAGGAATTTGTTAATAATTAATTCTTTTTATTTTATAACAATAATTGTTTCTTTTCTTTTTGGTATAGTGGTTATTCACTCTAGGTAGTTTAAAAAAATGCCGATATAAAAGTGCTGTCCAGGATGTCCTAATTATATGAAACTAGCGGCCCGCCCCGGCTTCGCGCGGTTGCAACTATACCTATCCTCTCCTATTCATCTTAGCGTCATGTTATATCGTCAATGTCTAAAGCCTTCAAGCAAAACAAACAAATAATCAAACTCAGCTTTATAATATACAGCACTTCATTCTACGGTGACAACCACAATTCAACTGATCCTCATTTTCTTACCATTGACAAGCCCCTTTAAACCCCCTAATACTCGACTTCGTAAACAACATTTGAGTCATTATCTTAACAATAGCCAACAGGTGTGATTCAAAATGTAAACAACCTAATTCCAATTAGGCACCTGTTCTGGCATAAATACCACCTGATTTGGTACAAACACCACCTGATTTTGCAGAAACATCACCTGGTTTGCCACAAACACCACCTGTTCCATTTTAAATGATGCCTAAAACTGTACAACTATTTTAGGCACTAACATTACATATATAGATAAATTTCCAAATTCCCATACTGCATCATGGACGAATTTCAATGATATTTATTTTATACGTGCCTTAAGGGACTAGAAATTAAAATACATAAATCTCCTTCTTCCATAGCATAGCCATGGTTACACATTAATCAGGGCTCGTCCTAAAATATACCGTTTTATGACCTTGATATTAAACGCGTGATTTGACATTAATAGAGCTTAAATCATCCCTTAGCAAGTGAAGCGTGGATCATTTAGATAATGTAGTATGTACCAGGCGGCCATAACGTAAAAACTTTTCATAAATTTAACCAAATTGAATAGGTACGAGTATCTTTTAACTGCTTCGGTGGCTTAGTTATATCAGGCCTGCTGCTAGACCTAAGATCCTGGGTTCGACACCTGGGTCGAGGATAAAGTTTAATTTGTGTGGCCCTGTGAAAAGTACCTAAAATACTAACTCCTTTATTCATAAACGTATTTTAGCTAAAGTGTTGCTAATCTCTCCTTTGTATTTTCTATGCTGCACATTTGACAATACAACTGACAAAGACGTACTTTTAATCACATACTCAAGAGAAAACATAACATTTTCACAACTAACGGTTTTTAAGGGCAGCATTAATTTAACGTTTCCGAAACAAATATTTTCTTCTTCACATATTTCAGGACATTTTTTTAATAAAACTATGGGAGCGACTTAACGTCGGCATCTCCTATCGTACAATCCTTACGGTATTTAACCAAGGCGGGTAACTTGACATATTTGGTAGGCCAACAGTTTAACGTAATTAGGGGATTTCTCGGTTGAATGACGGAATAGAAACGATTAATTAGTTTATTGATTGTTACTACAATATTACGAGGACTTAATAATATGTCCCATTGCTGGGCACGAGTTTCTCCTCTTTTTTGGAGGGCGGCCTAGAGCTTACTCCACCACGCTGCTCCAATGCTGGTTGGTGGAGATACGGGTTAGTGGCCAACCCGCTGTCGGATGTTTTCAAACCGTAAAGCGTCCAACACGGTTTAACCGGGTAGGGGGTTATCAGAGATAATGGTGAAAAAGCCTTTATCTGTGGTTCTATTGGGATTTTTCCATTTTCTGGAAATTTCCCAGTACCTCAAAGTTTGGTAATGTGCCCGGAGATGTCAACAGGCTCGCCACCTGTTACATGGGCCAAAACGTAACTGGCGAATCGTGGGTGTTTGCAAGTATGCTTGAATGCAAGCATTTACCTCTGCCTACCCCTTCGGGGACTACAGGCGTGAAGTTACCTTTTAATAATTCCATTAACAATTACATAATTCATTACCATCATTAACAAAAAAAAAAAATGTGAAATTAAATAATATATAATACAATATGTAAGAAAGAAATTAAAAGTGTTATTAAATAAATTCATTTACAGTCAAAAAATTCTTGTACCGAGTAAAAACATTTTTGAATTAACATGTCACGAATTTTTTTTTTTTTTATAAATTAAAAGGTAGTAACTTTATGTCGTTTGGAATTTTATTATATTTTATTTTTAAAGAAAAATGGAAAGAAAAATTTGACTTCAGGCGAGACTCGAACTCGCGGCCTACTGGGAATCTAGTCCAGCCGCTCTTCCAATTGAGCTACTGAAGTCCTGCCCGATTTGTCAAATCTTTCCTTCACATCTATTGCATTGCTTTATGGTAGCAGCAGCGCCATCTATTACCAACTATGCTGGTTAGGCAACCGATATAATAGACTTTTCAGTTTATTGACGCTTCTGCTACCATAAAGCAATGCAATAGATGTGAAGGAAAGATTTGACAAATCGGGCAGGACTTCAGTAGCTCAATTGAAAGAGCGGCTGGACTAGATTCAAAGTAGGCCGCGAGTTCGAGTCTCGCCTGAAGTCAAATTTTTCTTTCCATTTTTCTTTAAAAACATAATATATTTCACAAGCATGTGTTAATGCGAAATAATATAAAACAATTTTATTATAGATTTTTCCGGCCATAACTTGGCAGCTCCTTGAATAAAGAGCTGTACTAGGGACCTTCGATCATTATGAAATGTTCTGTGTATATTTGGTAGGTATGAGAATCGGTTGAAGTCTATTTTTTATACCCCTGGATGGTACGGATGATTCTCCCTAAAGATTTTTTTTTCGATTTTATGGTCATATAATTTTTTTACACTTTTTTTTTTTTTATGGAATAAAAGTGGCAAACAAGCATGCAGTTCACATTGATGTTAAGTGATGACTGCAGCCTATAGACAACCACACAATGACCAGAGGTCAAAATGCAGATGCGCTGCCACTCTTGAGACATTAGGTGTTATGCCTCTGTGCCGGAAATTACAGGGCCGTACATTACCACCTGACTGGAACACGATAGTGCTGAACACGACCATTTAGCGGCAAGTAAATTAGGTAATGCGGTGGTGCCTACGCCCGCGAGCTCCGTCACTGGAGCTCTACCACCAGTAGCAAACCACTTCTAAAGCGGTACGAAGTTAGTCGGAGCAGCTAGTAATATTATATGTTAGGATCCCACTGTAGAATCATTTCGTTCATCCAGATATGCTGCAAACCTATTTTTTACGCATATTTATGATCTACAAAATATATATCCACTAGGTTGCCTATCAAAATTTGTATGCAGGTAGTTTTAATTAAACATTTTACCTTTAATAGCCAGCAACTCATATGGGGTGTTAGGGGTGGTAATTTATATTTTGACCCCTGGTTTGTAGTTTTCTATAGGCTGCAGTCATCATTTAACAACCATGTGAACTTTTTTTTATGTAATTTAAGTGGCAAACAAGCATGCAGTTATTGATGTTAAGTGATGACTGCAGCCTATAAACACCTACACAAAGACCAGAAGTCAAAATGCAGATGCGTTGCCACTTCTGAGGCCTGAGGTTTATGTCTCTGTGCCGGATTTTACAGGGCCGTGCGAACTACAACGTACTAAAGAACTGTATGCTTGTTTATCACCTTCGTTACATTAAACAAACCAACACACACACACACACACACACACACACACACACACACACACACACACACACACACATACACATACACACAACGAGCTCTATTGTATGACTGCTACGGGTAGCGCAAGGTGAGACGTAGCGCGTAGACGTAGATTTGTCTTAGCATTGTGCTACGAAACGTAGCCGTGTATACGTTTTGTAACTTGGGTCCTACGAAAGTTTAGACGTAAGATATAAATAATAAATAAGTAATGAATAATTGTTTATTTGTAAAATAAGTACAAAGTATTACAAAATATACTAGTATCTACTTAAAATGTAAAAAGTTTTTTTTTTTTGTTTTAATGTAATGGGCGTGGCAAACAAGCATGCAGTTCACATTGATGTTAAGTGATGACTGCAGCCTATAGACACCCACATGAAGACCAAGGTCAAAATGCAGATGCGTTACCACTCCTGAGGCCTAAGGTGTTATGCCTCTGTGCCGGAAATTACAGGGCCGTACATTACCACCTGACCGGAACACGATAGTTCTGAACACTACCATTTAACGGCAAGTATATTAGGTAATGCGGTGGTGCCTACGCCCGCGAGCTCCGTCACTGAAGCTCTACCACCAGTAAAACTCCAGTTTCAAATAAACATTGCCTGAACTAGGTAAAACTTGTGTTTCTGGCTGGATAGAGCTACAACAATATATATAAAGTTACAAATAAACATCGAAATACATAATTTATGAATTATACACATTCAAGGAGAACAAATAGTAAAGATAGTTTTCTTAGATTTACAATAAACTTAAACTATGATAATTAATTAATTTACAAGCTACTAGTAATTTTTCTGTACTATCGTAAGAAATAGCATGCAAATGTTTAAATAGAACTTGTTTACTTACAATTATAATAATGTAACTTGTAAAAAGATAGATAATAGGTTAGGTTTAGGTTTAAAGATCTTTATTCTCATAAAAACATACAGTTCTTTTAGAATGAGATATAGATTACATTTATTTATGAATATGTTAGTAGTACACCTCTGGCGCTTAGGGTTAGTAACATAGTTACAATATTGATACTATTAACTATTTAATTTATTTTGTTTGTTTTTGACTTGTCATAAGCGGTGCTTATCACCCCAAATGACTTAAATGATTCGATAATATGAATTAAATTTCTAATTCTGGTTATGAACTTATTTATATAAAACAAAGGTAAGTATTAGTAATAAGGTACTGTTAGTACATTGCTTAAAGAACTTAAATACTACTATAGTCTGGCAATATATGATTTTAATTTGTTTTTAAATATGTTGATACTACTGCACTCCTTTACATCGTTTGGTAATTTATTAAATAACTGAACTCCTTCAAATAGAATAGATTTCTTTGCGTAATTCGTTATTGGTGTAATTAGTTCAAATTGATGTTTGTTTCTTAAGCTAATGACTTTTTTTTTCAATTCAATATTAGTTTTGATTTTTTTGGTACTTATCCTATTTATTAATATACAAGTTTTATATTTGTATAACTGGTTTATGTTAAACAGGTTTGATTTTTTATATAATTCTTTTGTGGGTGTGTAGTAATTGTAGTGAAATAATACTTTAATTATTTTATTTTGTATTCTCTGTAATGGCTGAAGATTAGCAGATGCAGCCGACCCCCAGATTTCTATTAAATATTCCAAATGTGACTTTACCAATGAGTTGTAGACAATTGTTTTTACTTTTTTTGGTATGCAGTTGTTAACTTTGATGATAATTGTTTAATTTATTGTACAAAAATGAACCCAGGAAAGAAACAAATCGTTTTGTGAAGGCATGTTTTAAGGTTTGTAATGAATGTGAATAAAACTAAAGTATTAGTATTTGAAAGAGATGAACAGAGAACAAATGCAAGGGTAGTAGTAGATGATGCAGTGTTAGAACAGGTGGATGAAATGGTATATCTTGGATGTGCTTTTAGCAAGGATGGTAGGTACACCACTGACATAGAAAGAAGAGTGCTTGCAGGGAATTGCGTGAATGGAGCGTTGGGTAAACTGCTAGAATCTAAACATCTTAGCCAGCGGGCTCGACCCCAGGAAGGCCAGGAAGACCAAGGCTGACCTACCATGACCAAATAGGTCGAGTTCTGTCTGATGGTGGGGTCAAAAGTCTTAGGAATCGGCGTGCATGTATGAAGAGAATGATGAAGGTAGACGAGGCACGAGAGGTTTGTCTGAACCGGGATATCTGGCGCTCTACACTCTCTGCCTACCCGGTTAGGGACCTGGCGTGAAGATACATACATACATGTTTTAAGGTTGTAGTCGAGTTGCAGACTATATCGTTTCCGAGAAGATAGAACTCACCAAAAATATTTTCAAAACAAGACGAATTTATAAATTAAAGAAAAATGCCTTCGGTCAGGGATTGAGACTGTGACCTCAGACAAACTAGTCCAGCCGCTTTTACCACTAAGCTATCGAAGTCCCATATATGGGGTTGATTTCACTTTCCTTTTTATTTGAGCCGATTTTAGGATCGGTGAAAGACATCTATTAAAAACGAATGAATAGCTATACAACCAATATGATAGACAATATCGTTAAGATCACTGGTGGTAGAGCTCCAGTGTCGGAGCTCGCGGGCGTAGGCACCATCGCATTACCAAATATACTTGCCGCTAAATGGTAGTGTTCAGCACTATCGTATTCCGGTCAGGTGGTAATGTACGGCCCTGTTACTTCCGGCACAGAGGCATAACACCTTAGGCCTCAGGAGTGGTAACGTATCTGCATTTTGACCTCTGGTAATTTTGTGCGTGTCTATAGGCTGCAGTCATCACTTAACATCAATGTGAACTGTATGCTTGTTTGCCATTTTTATTACATAAAAAAAGGAAGAATTCTCTTCCAGTAGAAGGAAATTTCGTCGGTAATGGGCGATGAGTCGTCACGTCCCGAAGCCAGTATTTTTAGATACGGAATTCTAATAACTCCAAATTCACTTAAGAAACTGTTAAATTCACATTTTGTAAAAGTCTTACTTGAAATTGGATTTTCCAGTCATCAATTTGTCACCGAAGATTCTTTTACTTTGAAAGTCTGAAGTTCATAAATTGTATTATCAATCTTGCTTGCGGTTCCGTTTCACTGAATGAATGGATATTTTTAGCTGGTTTTTAATTTAATTTTCTTTAAGGTTGATATCATAGGGCAGAGAATATTTAATAATACTAAGTATAGAATGGACACTTCGACGTCCCGCCCGATTTCCCCGCCTCACCCAACCTCCTCCCCTTATGGGCGACGGTTGATATTTTCTACGTGCTACGCACACAGGTGCACGTGTAAATACACGTCACTGATTGTCTGTGTAATAAAGACCAAATTAAGCGTTTGTATGGAATTTTGGCGGGGTATCCGCGGTGTGGCTAGGGACTCTTAAAAACGTAAAATTTAACATAGACTTCTAGCTGCAACCAGCGCGCGTGTCTACGCCACCAACTAAAAATGACAGTGGCGCCATCTGTCGAAATTACCAACTCAGAAACCTTGTGCTCACGCACAACAACTTTGCTAAAGATCATCACATGATCAAATGCGTAGTTTACGATTCTATAGAGGGCATACAGACAAACATTCATTTTTATATATAAAAAAGCAACGGGTTGCACTCTGGGAGTGCCGGCAGAAATGAAAACTTGCATATTTGATATTTTGGAATGGTTAGGGAATAATTTTGCACGAATTGCTAAAGAACAGTATAAATGTACTATCATTTGGTGGTTAAGTAAAATATTCATTTTGCGCTATCTTGCACAAACATCACAATTTATATTGCACTCCAATTCTCTATTTCTCTTTCCATCGAGAGAGAAAGTCGAGAGAGAGAGAGTTGGGTCTCCCACTCCCCTTCATCCCTCTCGCCCCTCTTATCTCATTAATAATAAGCGCCATGTTATTATAATATTAATATGTATTATTATAATTATCAAGACTGACATATCATGACCAAATAGGTCGAGTTCTGTCTGATGGTGCGATCAACAGTCTTAGGAATCGGCGTGCATGTATGAAGAGAATGATGAAGGTAGATGAAGCACGGGAGGTACGTCGGGACCGGGATATCTGGCGCTCTACACTCTCTGCCTACCAAGTTTACCTGGCGTGAAGATACATACATATTGATATGTCCCATGATAAGCCAATCACCTTGAATACATACATACAAAATGGGTATAACCCCAATAGATAAGCGAGCAAAGCCGCGAGGCGCGCATAGCTCGGCACCCGATATCGATGTGTCGTCTACTCCGGATATGAAACCTGCCACTAATCTATGCGTTCAAGACTTACTAACGCTTAGATACGGCCATCTTGAAATGAAGTGAAGCTATTTGGATGAGGTGGGAGTGAATTTTGAAGAACCTATTTATATCATGAGAATGGTGGATAATTACTTCAAATTATCAATTTGAAATAATTATCCACCATTATGAAACAATGAGGAAACAATACAGGGAGAGATTGAAGCCTTAAAGTCAAACAGACCTACAGGATTCTGCTCTTTCAAATTGCGTGTGCCTGCTAAACATCTGCAGATTTTCCTTAGTCCTAATTTCTGGCCCGAAGGTGTAGTTTTCAGACGATTTTGGGAGGCGAAACGTACGCCCCATGTGAAGTGACGTGATTAGTTTTAAGATAAATAATGGTATTGTATTATGTATTGTATGTTATGGGCCCTGGTTGCCTGAAATAAATGGTTAAATAAATAAATAAATAAATAATTATTTAATTTAAATCAGCATAATTTTTTTAACAATTTTTTTTATGCAATGTAAGTGCCTATTATATCGCCTGAAGTCAAATTTTTCTTTCCATTTCTTTTAAAAATAAAACAATTAATTAGATTTTTTTATGTAATGAAGGTGGCAAACAAGCATGCAGTTAACATTGATGTTGCAGCCTATAGACACCCAAACAAAGATCATGCGTTGTCACCCTTGAGACCTTATTTATTATGTCTCTGTGATAGTTATTACGGGGCCATACTATTAGACCATTGATGTTGGAGGATCAAATCATTTTGTTAGTAAAGGTCGCGCCACGTAAAAAGAACGCTGGAAGAAAGTAGAAGGGATGTGTTCGCGCATCGGTACACTCGCGCACGAAAGTACTAGCCCTATTGGTTTATTTTTGATCTAGCTTCCGCTTGCGGTTTCGTGTATTGGTAGGCAGATTGAAAACTATATTACATAGAACAACATAAAATGAAATAAAAACACATGACGCGCAGCTTGACCGCCAGCGTTCTTTTTACGTGGCGCGACCTATAACTAGAGAATTCGTTTTGTCAAAATACATGCTACCAAAATATTTGCCAGTTCTATCCCATGCGGAAGTCTACACCCGACTCTGGGTGCGGCAGTATTCAAAAGTTTGCTTTGTATTATTGTTCAGTGCGGATGTAGCGATGTTGATGTAGGCTGTGCTTTACATCACACTCTACAATCTCAACTTTAGTCATCTGTTCTATTTATTTTATAAAGGCTTATACATGGTGACTGGTGAATCATGGGTCATATTAATGCAGGGTGATCAGTACTCGATTTTGGTCCAAAATCTATATAAATAAAACAATCGCTTAATGTTTTCTAAGTGCAAAACTTGAGAACAGATGTACGGATTTCGCTTTCACGATTAATAATTTTTTGTTCTATATTGTCCCTCGAAGGTTTTTATGAAAGAATAACAAACGCAATGGTGTGGAAATAGAAGAAAACTTAACAACCATATTAATTTCAGTGCTCATCAAGAAATATTGCTCATCGAGCCTATGAAAGTGACAGTCAGCTAGTTTCGACTTCGTAGAGCGTTATCTCAGCTGCACACTGCCTACGTAAGCACTGATAGTCGGGTATTGGTCAAAACTTGATCAGAATGGTGGACAAACGTTATATTGGTAAGGTGCGAAAAAGATAACGCTCTACCGACCCGAAATAAGCCGAAGTCTTCTTCCTGAGGTCGATGTGCATTCTTTCTTGTTGAATTCTGTATTGTACAGTAAACTAGAGTTGTCACGAATAATGATTTGGGCGAATAACCGAATAACGAATATTCGGCTTTCCCCTTGGCCCTTGGCCCCTGGACGAAAATTGGGCCGCAGACGTGTGCATAAAATAATAAGCAAAACGATGAACATGTTGAAAAAAGTTCTGTGGCAAATTAAATTGAGGTGTCCTATTCAAAAGATTATATTATATATTATACTAGCTGTGCCCGCGACTTCGCCCGCATGAGAATATATGATTGTTCAGTATCTACCCGAACGAAGTCGTGGGCGCAGCTAGAATAAAAGTAGCCTAAGTTATTCCTTTTTACATCTATCTGCCAGTGAAAGTCCCGTCAAAATCGGTCCAGCCGTTCCCAAGATTAGCCCCGCCAAACAGATAGACAGACAGACAGACAGAAAAAAATTGTAATAAATGTTGTTTTGGTATATGTACCGTGTAAACATACATATGCAGTAAAAAGCGGTTATTTTTATACTACAAACAGACACTCCAATTTTATTTATTTGTACAGATTATTCTATTCCTATTCCTATATGGAGGCATAGAGCAACACGGGCCATCGGCCGACCGGAGGAGAGTTGCCATAGCGTTTATAACCGATGCAAAACAGTCTGTCATTTTTTGCGGGGGTAAATGCGTGTGACACCCACACAACAAAAATCGTCTATTACTACGAAGCTCACATCTTGACTTTTACAACATAAACATTTTCACGCACACATTTAAACATCTCGGCGACAGGCACATATGAAAGCCTGCATATGGCTAACCCTCTCCGGTCTACTGCGGCCGGTGGTCCATGTTGCTCTATGTATGGAGGGATGTACCACAATCGCCACGCTTGTTACGCGGGTTGACATCCGCTGTGGTGGTAGCCGTATGGCTGCTGACCACCCTGCGTTATTGCATTTACTACGTATTGGAATAGTTCGACCGCCATTAACGTTTTCGCAGATTTTCATACATTGTAGAAATTAAATTTGGGGATTTTCTCGTGTATACAGTCAGCCCGTGACCACGGTAGCTGGAAAGCTACCAAAACGTCGGGTATAAGAAGAAGTTTGGGAGTGTTGTATACGCGACAAAATCCGCATTTTTAGTTTGACCGCCATTGTTCGTTTCACTAACTAGTGGAAGAATTCCCCTCCACTTGTGGGTGGGTCAACCCCTCCCGACGCTTTAAAAGTAATTTATTATTTTGAGAGCGTGAAAGCGTTTTTATTTTGAAAATAACATTGAGGTTTCTAAAACCACTTTCTCTGAAAGTTAATCGATTGAAAGAAATACACTTCAAAATGGTGTGATGTGTATCCCCTATACTGTATCTATTAAATTTCTACGTAAAAAATATATGTGAAGAAAAAATATCATTCAAAAATATCTTTTAAATTGGAACTTTATTAAAAACTCCGTTGTGTCCTGTTACTGACAAAATCAAATTTATGAATACAACAGATTCCATATTGGATTATGTTCTGGCAACAGACGGTATATTCAAAATGAAACTGTCTACAAATAATTGTTTTTCAGTTGACAAGATACAAATTGTTAACAAGTTTTTACCAGTTAGTTTGGCTTTGTAAATGATAAATTTATTTCAATATTTACAAACATTGTATTTTAGGGTATTTACTTTGTTTTTACAGGTAGAGAGCTCATTGTATCTACACTCGAAGTCCTTGAGAAAATTACCGGATCGTTAGGTAAAACATTGCTCAGTCGTGAACGACATACTTTGTCTGTGCTCACTCGTGAACGACATACTCGTACTTTGTGTGTGCTCAGTCGTGAACGACATACTTTGTCTGTTATATGTATTTACAGTTTCCAACAAGATATTATTGCAAATCGAAGTGAGAAAGTGCGCGATCCACATGGGACATAGAGCAACACCGGAGGGGAGTGGCTTTCCCCTCTGTCAAAGTACAATCCCAAATGGGCCTATACATGTCGCCTAGATGTTTAAATGTGTGCGTGAAATTGTTTCTGTATTTTGTTGACAGTGTGACTTTCGTAGTAATAGACGATTTTTGTAGTGTGCGTGTGTGTCACACGCATTTCCCCCCGCAAAAAATTACAGACTGTTTTGCATCGGTAATAAATGCTATGGCTACTCCCCTCCAGTCCGCCGCGGCCGGTGGCCCGTGTTGCTCTGTCTTGGGAACTGAGCGTTTGCAAAGCACAGTCAACGCAAGGCAAGTAAGTGGTCACCGAGTGGTCCACTCGCCGTTCGCTCGTGGTCCACTCACCGTTCGCGCGTGGTCCACTCGCCGTTCGCGCGTGGTCCACTCGCCGTACGCGCGTGGTCCACTCGCCGTTTGCGCGTGGTCCACTCGCCGTTCGCGCGTGGTCCACTCGCCGTTCGCGCGTGGTCCACTCGCCGTTCGCGCGTGGTCCACTCGCTGTTCGCGCGTGGTCCACTCGCCGTTCGCGCGTTGACTGACGGCTTGCGGTCGAGGCGATCCGGTGTCGGTACGGAGTTGATGTAAGGAGTGCAGCTCCATACAATTTCATATAAATAATACTTTTCACTGGTGGTAGAGGTCCAGTATCGGAACTCACGAGCGTAGGCACCACCGCATTACCTAATATACATGCCGCTAAATGGTAATGTTCAGCACTATCCTGTTTCAATTAGGTGGTAATATACGGCCCTGTAATTTCCGGCACAGAGGCATAACACCTTAGGCCTCAGAAGTGGTAACGTATCTGCATTTTGACCTTGGTTTTTGTGTAGGTGTCTATAGGCTGCAGTCATCACTTAACATCAATGTGAACTGCATATTTGTTTGCCACTTCCATGACATACTAAAAAAACGCTCGAGGCGGTCGTGCGCTGGTCGGGTCCCGGGTGGCTGTAGGGAGCTAGTGAGCTATGACCTTTAACCACCCGGCACCTCACTTGTAGAGATACATAGCCTTCGTCCGAAGTTCTGCTCCTATTTGAACAGCATCTTAGCAAATAGACCTATGTATATTTGCCGATACGTATTGATTTCTAATATTACTAGACAACGAATGACCTATATTTAACGGGATTTGATACATATTGGTATGATTCGGACCTAGGTTTCCTTGTTTATTGAAAATTTAAGCCTTGTTGTTGTAAGGCACAACGTAGGGTCCTAACCACTAGACGATCACGGCCAGCGCGATGAAGCGCGCATGGCCCCGCGGCTGGTGTAGATCGGAAGCGATCTGCTCGGTTAAGCACTACGGGCGCGGTCGGGTAGTGTGATGGGTGACCGCTAGTGGAAAATTAAATGCGCGTTTCCGTGCTTCGGAGGGCACGTTAAGCCGTTGGTCCCGGTTGCTATCGATAGATAGCAGTCGTTAAACCTTGTCGGAGGCCTTATGGGTGGTTTGAAAACATCCGACAGCGGGTTGGCCACTAACCCACCCAACTCCACCAATCCGCATTGGAGCAGCGTGGTGGAGTAAGCTCCAGGCCTCCCCCTAAAAAGGGGAGAGACTCGTGCCCAGCAGTGGGACGTATAATGGGTTGCCATTATTATTATTATTATTATTGTAAGGCATGATCCATGTATTAATTTAGTAGGGGTATATACAACATGTAACGGTAATAATGCACACTATTTAACACCTCGATTAGACAATCGAGTTATAATATTATGATTATGAACTGAAATTACATGTTTATATATTTATTTATTTTTTATCTAAGAAATAAGTTGTCCTCAATTTGTACGAACAGTATGCACACCCTATGCAGAATCAGAATCAGAAACTCAGTTATTAATTTAGGGTGACAGGCACCTCTTATGACACGTCAAAAACAAACAAAATAAATTAAAGCGAATAACAATTGATATACATGTCAAACAAGATAAAAAATATATGTAAAGTCAAGAATATCACTAAGATAAAACTAAATGTAATAAACTAATGTAAAAGTATATCAGTAGAATGTCTCTTTTCCCCTTTACAAACTGATAACAAAGAGTAAAAAGAAAAGAAAAAGAGTCATTCTTTGTCATTCACCGGCAAAGTTCCAAAGGCCAATATGATCTGAGAAAAACTTGCCGGAAAAAACTCAGTCGGCTCTTTTAAAAATATCTCTTAGGCATATTTTTACAATTTTCCATAATTTAAACAAGCTTAAAATTAACAATATAATATCAACATTACACTTTGATTATTACATTTAACACCTTTGTGGAGCTAGATCAGCATTTAGACAATGCATACTTACCCTACCTTTACCTACGGCCACACATAGAACACGAACCGAAAAAAGTAAGTGATGTATGATGTAGCGTAACTTGCGTACCCTTATGTAACACTCGCTATTAATAAGATTAATTTTCATTTTCCACTATTTTATATTTGTAATTAGTATTTACATTAGCATTTAGTATTACAACTGCCTCAGTAGCGTAGTGGTAGCAGGCCACTACTATTACGCTGGAGGTCCTGGGTTCGATTCCCGGGTCGGGGGATATTAGAGATAACGGTTTAAAATCCTTTATCTCTGCTTCTATTGGGATTTTTCCATTTTCTGGAAGTTTCCCAGTACCCCGGAGATTGGTAATGTGCCCGGAGATGGCAACAGGTTCGCCACCTGTTACATGGGCCAAAACGTAACCGGCGATTCGTGGGTGTGTGCATGTATGATTGAATGCATGCATTTACCTCTGCCTAACCCTTCGGGGATTACAGGCGTGAAGTTACGTACGTTACGTAATTAGTATTTATAACAAAAAGTACGTCTCATAGAGTTCTAATTAACTTGTTAAGACTAGCATTCTATTTTGGATAGACGTTAGTCTCTTTTTCGTTTGTATTGACTGTTCCCCAAATGGGTGACCATAATTTCCCGAATTGTCATTAATTTTGGGACAAAATATTACCCATATCAAAAATGCCTGAAATCAATTCGGTTTTCGATTCTGAGCAAACTAGTTTCGGGTTGTACATTCAATCCTGTTACACGTTGTATAGAAGATAATACTTATCGTCGGGCCAGGATTTCCGAGTTCCATGTGCCATAATTGACACACACAAACACAAATACTAACACACATACTTTGACACACAAGTGTTAAGATCTCTATTGCTCTCGTGAGCTATTACTAAAATTTGTACTAGTAATTAAGTGGACAAAATCCTGAGGCGGAGACCAGGAGACTCATAGCTACTTGCACATTTTAACCATCATAAACTTTTACATTGTCGACAGTTTGGATTTACTAGGGGTCGTTCAACTACCGATGCTGGTGTTGAACTTGTCAAACACATTTTTGAAGCTTGGGAAAAATCACATAATGCGCTAGGGGTATTCTGTGACTTATCTAAAGCATTTGATTGCGTTCAGCATGAAACATTGATCAGAAAGTTATATCACTACGGCCTTCGAGATACCGCTCTCGAGCTTATGACTTCATATTTAAACAATAGAAATATGTGTGTTGATGTAAATGGGACAAAATCTCCCGGGACTTCAATGGATATGGGAGTCCCACAGGGCTCTATTTTAGGGCCATTTCTTTTCTTAGTCTATATTAATGACTTACCCTACATTATCAATGATGGCCAAGAGATGGTATTGTTTGCTGACGATACATCTTTAGTGTTCAAAATTAAAAGACAGGAGGTAGATTTTGACGGTGTAAACAATACTCTCTCTAATATAGTACATTGGTTTAGTGCCAATAACCTTTCGTTTAATAGAAGTAAGACAAATTGTATTAAATTTACTACTCCTGACGTAAAAAAGGTTGAAACCAATGTTAAGATAAATGAGGAAGTATTGAAGATCGTAGAGTCCACGGTATTTCTTGGCATTACCGTGGATGCTAAATTGCAATGGGGTCCCCATATTGCCAAATTAGCTAATAGACTTAGCTCGGTAGCGTTTGCTGTGAAAAGGATTAGACTATTATCAGACGTCGAGACGGCTCGCCTTGTTTATTTTAGTTATTTTCACAGTATAATGTCCTATGGCATTTTGCTATGGGGAAATTCCGCCGACGTCAACACTATTTTTGTACTGCAAAAGAGAGCTGTCCGGGCGATCTATGGGCTGAGTCCGAGGGTATCTCTTAGAGATAAATTTAAAGAAATAAATATTCTGACTGTAGCTTCGCGATACATTTATGAAAATGTATTATATGTCCGTAAAAACATTAATGAGTTTCCTACAATAGGTAACAATCACAGTATAAATACTAGGAACAAATACAAATTGTCCGTGCATGCAACGCGGCTGAATAGGGTCAGTAATTCTTTCAGAGGTCAATGTATACGGTTCTTTAATCAAATCCCCAAAAACGTTCAAAGTCTATCGATCAATAAATTTAAGAAAGTAATGAAAGAACGTTTATATAAATGTAATTACTATAAGACCTGTGATTATCTTAATGATAGTACATCTTGGGATTATAGCGATCGCTGCCAGGCTATTTCATGATACTGTTATTTCGTGTATTCTGTAATTAGTATTGTTAAGGGTTGAATAATGTGAATACCCTGGCTGTATATTAATTCCATCTTTTATTTTGCCGTGTTCATATCCGGAGCAGTCATGCACGCTTAAATGTCTTTGCCTTTGGCGGCGTCGTGTGGCGGGTTGCTGAATTCCCTCTAAAATGGTCGAGGAGGCCAATGGCTGTCACATGCGTCATACTCGTGAACGGGTGCTGTTGGTGGGGACTGGTCTGTTCTGGTTTGCAGGAGCTACATCACATTAAGTACATAGCAGTTTATTTGCATCTATGCTATGGACGTTCACATTATTTGATTTTTCACAATAATTTGTACTAGATTTAAGCTCTCATTTAAAAGAGCTCTTACTGAGTTTGTTGGGTAGCGGAGTTCTTCTCAGTAGTGACTGCACTTGGAACTCTGCTAAGTGAATAATTTTGATCTTGACGAATAAGTTTTTCTTTTTCTTCATTTATCATCATTGACAGAATTTAAAAATTTTGTGATTATTATGTTTTAACTAAGTAGTTTAAATTCTAATTTTTAATTTACTATTGATATATGATTTTTATATATATATATATATATATATATATAATAACCATTACATAAAGTAAAGCTACTTTATGTAATGGTTATTCTCTCTAGGTATTTTATATTTCTTGACGTTTTGAAAGTATCTGTAAATATTTTCTATTTCTATTTCTATTTCTACAGGGTTTACCTAGTTTGAGGGCTCTTGTCTCCACAATACCCTGAGATTCATGTTTAAAAAGAAATCAATATAATTTTGAATGATGTATTTACCATAACATTGTGGAGAAATAAATTAAAAATCTTTATCTTAATCTATATCTTATATTTAAATAAATCTCTAGCATATTGCAGGGATTCTCAAACTTTCGGCTCCACGTACCGCTGTTGAAAAGTATCCAGGTGACAGCGAACCCCTCAACAAAGAAAACAATAAAAATGACTGTCGAAGAAAACAGTGTTTTTATTTTAAATAAAAGGTAACAAATAAAGTGCCAAAAGAAATATATTTTTACTACTATTCATGTGATGGGTGTGTTTCTTTCTTGTCACAATTTGTGTCAATTTTAGGAGTAAGTTTGGTCAATTTTAACCTTAATTGTGACTCGGCATCAAGTCTACTTATAGTAAATCTTGTCGTCGAATGGTGAACCCCTAGCGGTTCGCGTACTCCACTTTGAGAAACCCTGACCTCATCTATTCAAATGGTAGTGTTCATCACTATCATGTTCCAGTTAGATGGTAATGCATAACCCCGTTTTCATTGGTGGTAAAGCTCCAGTGACGGAGCTCGCGGGCGTAGGCACCACCGCATTACCTAATATACTTGCCGCTAAATGGTAGTGTTCAGCACTGTCGTGTTCCGGTCAGGTGGTAATGTACGGCCCTGTAATTTCCGACACAGAGGCATAACACCTTAGGCCTCAGGAGTGGTAACGCATCTGCATTTTGACTTTGGTCTTTGTGTGGGTGTCTATAGGCTGCAGTCATCACTTAACAACAATGTGAACTGCATGCTTGTTTGCCACTTGCATTACGTAAAAAAAAAACTATCACAGAGAAATAACAACTAACGTCTCAGAGGTCAACGCAACGCATCTGCATTTTGACCTTTGGTTTATGTATAATTGTCTATAGGCAATATAATGGCAAACACAAATGGTCAACACTTCAATGAGAGCAGATTTTTTTTATGTAATGGAAGTGGCAAACAAGCATGCAGTTCACATTGATGTTAAGTGATGACTGCAGCCTTTATACACCCACACAAAGACCAAGGTCAAAATGCAGATGCGTTACCACTCCTGAGGCCTAAGCTGTTATGCCTCTGTACCAGAAATTACAGGGCCGTACATTAGCACCTGACCGGAACACGATAGTGCTGAACACTACCATTTAGGGTCAAGTATATTAGGTAATGCGGTGGTGCCTACGCCCGCGAACTCCGTCACTGGAGCTCTACCACCAGTGAAAAGCATGGTTGTTTGCCTTCTCCCTTACACGAAAAAATGCCTTGGGTTGAAAAGTGGCACAAAATGTTAGTTCAGTAACATAGAGGAATGAAATAAAAAATAGACAGAACATATTCTCACAATAATTTATTTGTACAATTCGTAGATTCACTAATAACTAAACAATAAATAGTAATGTCTAATATGATGTACATTGCTCATCAACAAATAATGCACATCGAGCCTATGAAAGTGACAATCGGTTAGTTTCGGCTGTATAGAGCGTTATCTCTGCTGCACACTGCCTACGTAAGCATCCGTAGTCCGGTATTGGTCAAAACTTACTCAAAATGGTCGACAAATGTCAAATAGGTAAGGTGCGAAAGAGATAACACTACAGATCCGAAATAAGCCGACGTCTCTTCCTGAGGTCGATTTGCATTATATCTTCTTGTTTTGAATTCTCAATTTACACTCTTAACAAGGATTATTTTACAATTCTGGATCTCACTTTTAAAAAGTTTTTTTACATATTTTTTCCCTAGAAAATTGTTTATTAAATTAAGATGGGCATAATTTTTACAAAAATAATTTTGTAAGGTACAAAAATAATATTAAAAAAGAACCCTTTAAAAAATATATGATTTTTAAATAAGTATTTGGCTGTTTGGTAGTCCGTTTACGGACGTTGATTTTATCTGATGTCGTCATAAGAAAACGTGCATCACAAGCCGAGCGCTTAGGCCGATCGTGTGTCTCTATCGCTTACTCCGCGCTCTCGCTTACACGTTCAGCTAATGTTAACGCAGCATAAAGTTGAACGCAGCACCAAGGGCGTCTATGAACGCCGACTGCAGTCACAAAAAAAAAGTGTCACGTTCTTAAGCTGTTAATGGCGTGGATTTTTAATTGTAAACTTCTTTTTTTGAGGAAACTTGTATAGTTTAAACTTTACAATGAGCATTACAGACAGTATCACAGTAATAATTGTAGTTAATTGTATGGGCACGGGTGATGCGCGTGCGTTCCGTCTCGGTTCGTTGGGTTAAGAGAGCGGGCTGTCAAAAGTGACATTGAGATGTAGTAGGTCATCACTACTACACCTCAATGTCACTTTTGTGAATGACACAATAAAAAATCCACGGCATTAATAGCTAAGAACTGACACTTGTTTGTGCGCGCAGTCGGTGTTCATATGATATGCGTTCGTACGATTTATATGACGAGTTATCACGTAAAAAAAGATACATATTTTTTACAGACATTAGGCCGTTAGTTTATTGTACAACCTGTATATAGATAGAATAATATAAGCACTTATTTGTTTTCATAAGTGGGATATCTTTGTCAATTTTATATTAATATACATATAGCTTAATACATAATCAAGAACCTATTACTCGAGACAAGAATCATTGCATCGCATTATATGTTTTTTTTTATTTGGACGAGAGTGTAAACTGAGTTTTTAAAGTAATAATTAAACTGATGTATTAAGTTTTTTGCCATATAAATGTAAAGCAATACAATATTAAATTATGTTTAAATAAAATAAAATATTCATAATAATAATACAACTTTAACTTTGGTCCCTATTTAACATGAATATTGAGTAGTCATAATCAAAATATTGCTGTATGGATTGAAACAAAGTATTGAGGTTATAATGTTAAAAAAAGTGGGATTGCTAACGTAAGTATACATATTATTATGTGTCACAAGCATTGTTACAAGCCTAGAATAAATACAAAATTATTTAAAGAAAAATGGAAAGAAAAATTTGACTTCAGGCGAGACTCGAACTCGCGGCCTACTGGGAATCTTGTCCAGCCGCTCTTCCAATTGAGCTACTGAAGTCCTGCCAATTATTAAGGGTAAAAGCGACTTCTTTACGATATTCAATAAACTGCAAAGTCTTATATATCGGTTGCCTAACTAGCATAGTTGGCAATAGATGGCGCTGCTGCTACCATAAAGCAATGCAATAAATGTGAAGGAAAGATTTGACAAATCGGGCAGGACTCAGTAGCTACTAGATTCCCAGTAGGCCGCGAGTTCGAGTCTCGCCAGAAGTCAAATGTTTCTTTCCATTTTTCTTTAAATAAAATATATTTCACAAGCATGTGTTAATGCGAAATAATATAAAGCAAATAAAATTATTTTTTATTTTTATTAGTGATCTAACGAATTTTAATACATTACTTATTATTACATCAATTTAAATATTAATTTTATTCATTTTAGAGCAACCTGTAGTACATTGAGAAAAATCGTTTAATTTACATCAAGTTTTATACAAGTTAAACTAAAAAAATAATCGTGAATTATATCCACACGACATAATTTTATATTATTATAAGATTATATTTACATACATTATACTTACTTAAAGGAGATGTTGCGAACTCGGCTATCATGCGTACACTTCCTCAAAACATGTGTAAATTAAAGAAGAATCCGAAAAAAATACAAATAATTTATTCAAGAATATATTTTAGAGTTACAACCACATTAAATTCAAACGATCTTATCATTTTCAACTACGTTCAACATGGCGGCGATACACCCAACGCTTGGGATAGTATGTAGATAAAACAAAACTAATTCTATCTGTATCTTACTAGTACATCACATATTGCTACGCTTGGCCGATCTTTACTAACTAGACTATCAAGACGTTTTAAACTAAGTTCCGTGAAAAATGACTAAGCAAGTCGTAGTTCTCTAATTGTAATTTACCTACCTAATATTCAATTCAACGTAGGTACTTAACATAACTTCATTGCAAATTGCAAGGAATTTGTCAAATTTTTGAGTTGCAATTCTAACTGCAAATAATGTTTTGTAACTGCAAATAAAGCTAAATAAGTGAAAATATGCAGTAAAAAACGTTTTAATATTGATTTTGCCTGTTAATAATATTGTGCACAATACATGGCCGGAGGTCCATATATTTTTGCAACATCTCTTTTAACTTAAAGGATTACTTATGTTATGTTTACATACATTTACATATAACTAATTTAGTAGAAAAAGCTCAGATCGTATTTACAGATAAACAAAATAATAGATCTCATGTGATATCATATTTAGTTTTTCGTATCTATAATAAATTAATATTAATAATTTGTCAAGAAATTCTGTTTAAATTTCCCTTTTTTTGACAATTTAAAGTAACAAATGCTTTTTTTTAATAGGTTTTTTATTAACAATGTATGCATTTTCAAGTTTATTCGATATGATTTTCATTATTTTACATTCATTTAATAATATTTATTCAAATAATTCTCTTTCGTAAATTTTCATTAAAACCTTACAATTAATAATTATTAATTGTTATACTATATTATTATACTAAAATAATTTATAGCTTTTCGATAAACTTAACAAAATTCGATTTAAACTGCAGAACAAATTTGTTTTGTTCTCATAAGTTGACAGACAAGCAGACTGGCCACCTGATGGAAAGTGGTCACCATCGCCTATGAACATTTGCAACACCAGGGGAGTTGTCAACGCGCTGCCAACCCTGAAGGACTCTTTTGAAGCCATTTTTGAAGGACTCCATATTGTAACACCGAGGGAACACTGCCAGGTGTCCAGTCGGTGAGGGTGGAAATTCTCTCTTCGGCGGTAGTACGGTGTAGGAAAAGAGACGGTGGCACCATGCCGAACAGTTCGACAGAGCACTTACCATTTTAGAGACGGTATAACACGCACAGACTCCCAATGTCTCCACGCAGGCTCAAATGTTCGAGCCAGTCAGTAAGTCCTGGATCGTCAATAATACGAACGGCGCATCTTTGTGGGGAGTCAAGTGGACCAAGCTGGTATTTGAGGGCTTAGCCGATAAATGAGAGCAGTATTCCAGATGGGGCCGCACTTGGGCCTTATAAAACTGTAGTAGCTGCCCCGATGTGAAATACTGCCTCGCTTTGTTAGGCAACCCCAACTTTATGGATGTCAATTTCGTATTACACTCAATGTGACTCCCGAATTGCACTTCGTTCGATGTCAACGCCCAATTTGACACTCTAAACTCTCGTAGGGATGTTACATATTTATTCGAATTTGCACATATCTATATATTTATGTATCTTCACGCCAACTTCCTTTCGAGGTAGCCAGAGTAAACTGTTCACGAAAGCACTGAACACTTTAATTTATCGACAATCACATTAGGTAAGGTAGTGGTGCTTAACATCGAGTCTCTCCACTGGAGCTTTTCCACCATTAAGAATTATAAAGTCCAACTCTAGTTCAAATATTTTGTGCTATTATTAAACTTGTGCACGCATGTGTATTGACACCGAATACATTTGATGTAAACACGCCGTTTCCTGCCACTAAGTGTATTAGTGTATTATGTTTACAAATACTTAAATTATACCGTAAAAGATCCAATTTCAGTGCTTCTTGCTGCCGTCGTCTTACTAACAAAAGAAAGACAGATGTGGTCTAAATGCATTAATTCAAACTCAAACTCAAAAATTTATTTCATCACTTGGCAATAATAGAATTTGCTTATCATAGGTCAAATTACAAATACAAAATTAAAGCGAATAACAACTGATACGTTGATTAATATGTCAAAGTTAACAAAAAAATAAATAATGGTCCAAAAATCCATAATAATTAAAATAGGTATCAACAGAATGTTCTATATTCTCTTTTACAAACGGCAAGATAAGACTAAATAAAAGAATATGGGACATTCTTTGTCATTCACTGGCGGAGTTCCAAAGCCCACATTACTGAGAAAAACCAGCCAAAATAAAACTCAGTAGGGTCATTTCAAATTAAAACAGTCCGATGGTTAGGGCATGTGATAGAATATCGAATCAGTGAATAACTAAACAGGTATACCCACAGTGTGAATGTGGATGGTTGTAGAGGCCCAGGCAGACCAAGACTGACCCACCTTGCCCAAATAGGTCGAGTACTGTCTGACAGTGATGTCAAGAGTCTAAGGAATCGGCATATTTAAAGATAATGATGAATGTAGAAGAAGCACTTGAGGTTACACATTACCTAATATACTTGCCGCTAAATGGTAGTGTTCAGCACTATCGTGTTCCGGTCATTTCCGGCACAGAGGCATAACACCTAAGGCCTCAGAAGTGGCAACGCATCTGCATTTTGACCTCTGGTCTTTGTGTGGGTGTCTCTAGGCTACAGTAATCACTTAACATCAATGTGAACTGCACTCTTGTTTGCCACTTTCAATACATAAAAAAAGGTGTGTCAGGACCGGGATATCTGGCGCTCCAAACTCAGAGAGTTTGCAGCCTACCCCGTAAGGGACTTGTCGTGAAGATACATACATTTTTAAAATTGATGTTTAAAAACGTGATTTTTACGACATTTTATAACTGTTATAAACAAAATTATAATTAAATAATAGGTTATTAACCTGTGCCCGTTCACATAATTTGATGTATGTTACAAAACATTAATTCTAAGATAATTTGATACTACATTTATTTACATTTATAAATAGCGATAAATGCAATACATCGTCAACCTAAAAGCGGACAGAAAATGAGGTAGAGATAAAATGATACATTTATACAGATGAATAATAATGAAATGAATTATGTACAAAATAGTATATAACAAATTTAAATACTTTGAAATACTTATTATTTGTTGTATTCCTATAAATACTGCATTACTTTTAAATTATACGTATTCCTCGCAGAAACATATGCGAGATTAGAAGATCATCTCTAAATGGCTGAAAAAAAAAAGAAAAAAATGCGGCTCTAAACATTACCCGCCCAAATTCGGATTTTTCTATGATTATTTTATTTTTTTTAATAATAAATGATGCCTTAACCGTAACGCGTGCGGACAGTGAATGACAAAGAATGCCTCTGTTCCTCAACTCTTTGTTATCAGTTTGTAATAGAGGAAATGAGACATTCTACTGATACACATAAATAGTTCATCCGTTCTGGAGTTAAAGTATTAAATTTAATATACCTATACAATAGCATTACATGCAAGACGTGCTTGTCTATAATATAAAAATAAGTCAGGTTTTCCTTCCTGACGCTATAACTCCAGAACGCACGAACCTATTTCCACGGTTTTGCATTCGTTGGAAAGGTCTCGGGCTCCGTGAAATTCAGGAAAATATATTTATAAAACGACATCCACGCGGGCGAAGCCGCGGGCAACAGCTAGTTTATGTATAAAAGGACAAGTTCCATGTTGGGCTCGCACCTTGTACACTATGCACATCGAGCCTATGAAAGTGATAATCGGCTGGTTTCGGCTTCATAGAGCGTTATCTCTGCTGCACACTGCCTACGTAAGCATCCGTATTCCGGTATTGGTCAAAACTTGATCAAAATAGTCGACAAACGTCAAATAGGTAAGGTGCGAAAGAGATAACGCTACAGATCCGAAATAAGCCGACGTCTCTTCCTGAGGTCGATGTGCATTATTTCTTGTTGGGTACTGTATAATCAATAAAAAAAAATTGAATCGTTGTTTTTTTTTGTCGGAAATATTTATTTTATGTAATTTTTGTATTGCAACGATATGTCACCATATCGCTACTATGACATTCTTATTTTTGAAATATACTTAGGACAATTAATTATTGAAGGTATAATAAACGATTTGAATAGCTGAAAAAAATATTAACCCCCTTATTCATAAACGTACTTTAGCTAAAGTGTTGCTAATCTCTCCTTTGTCTTTTTCTATCCTGCACATTTGACAATGCAACTGACAAAGACAAAGCATTCTATAGCTAAAACGTATCTAATGTACGTTTATGAATAAGGAGGTTAGTATTTTATGCTTCTTCTCTCAAAATAGCGTACAAGGTGCGGTCCCAAACTCCATATATTTTGGAACGTCTCCTTTGATAAAAACAATGTTTAATTCCGTAAACAGATAGGTGAAGGTCGAACTAGATTCGGATCTTAGACTAGAAGTTATAATACTGTCTATTTTGTTATGAATTTGCGTGATGATATTGACAAAACGCTCTGTTTAGTAGGCACGAAATCTCGTGCCCACTAAACAGACCACATAATATAATAATATTCGCTCTTTTGAGTCAAATAAGCTGGAAATCATAAATAACATTCGGAATCGGAAATTTATTTATTCATTTAGGAATCGGCGTGCATGTATGAAGAGAATGATGAAGGTAGACGAAACACGAGAGGTATGTCAGGAATGGGACATCTGGCGCTCTGCACTCTCTGCCTACCCCGTTAGGAACCTGGCGTGAAGATACATATACATATAAATATATTTAGAATACAAAGCAGCGCTTATGAAACGATTATAACTAAGAAAATAAATTAATGCGAATAGCATTACAATATTAAGATATTTTTATACAGATCCCTCAAAATCGATATAACATTAAATGTATATTAGAAGTGGGTGGTTAAATGTATATCACACGTAATTTTAAAGGAGTGTCGACGTACCTCCATTAATCTCGAAGATAAACAGGGTGTCTTGTAAATAATGGGATAACCTTGTGACTACGCATTTTCCACAACATCCTGAAGGTTTTTTATTCGTATAAGGTGTTGAAAAAAAAACATGTCCCGTATTTGCTACATTTTGATGAGATAGGTACAATAAATTCCACTCGGGTCTCAGCGTAGCAGTGGTTAGTTGGTGTATTTGCTACTGGTGGTAGAGCACCAGTGATGAAGCTCGCGGGCGTAGGCACTGCATAACCTAATATACTTGCCGCTAAAAGGTTGTGTTCGGCACTATCGTGTTCCGTGAAAAAACATAGATCATTCTTAGCAAATTACTTTTCATGATTGAATTGTATTATTAAACTGACGTATGACGAACGGGTTTGTCCAGCGGTGTGAGATGACCGTTTGATTCGGAGGGTCGCGGGTTCGATCCCCGCACCGGGACAAATGTTTGTATGGCCTACAGATATTTGTTTCGGGTCTGGGTGTTTGTGTATGTGTTGTATGTGTACAACGGCACCTACGACACAGGTTTATACCTACTGTGGGGCTGTGAGTGTAAGCGTATTTTATTTATTTTATAAACTCGGTTTCTCAAGTTGAAAGGGAATATTCACATTCATTGGAAAGTATTCCTCATGTAATCATCTCGTCAACAATATTCACTCGTAGCAAATGCGGGAGGTCTAATCAATACGAGATATCGAGTTGATATAGGTTGTACTCTTTTTTTTTTTAGGTTGGGCTTTGTGTAGGCGGCCTGTCTCGAGACGGCACTAGTCTACTTCACCGGGCAATCGGCGAGCGCAGAAGGCGCTCCAGCCTAAAGGTTGTACTCGTAATATTACCAATAGATATAGGTCGCGCCACGTAAAAAGAACGCTGGAAGAAAGTAGAAGGGATGTGTTCGCGCATCGGTACACTCGCGCACGAAAGTACTAGCCCTATTGGTTTATTTTTGATCTAGCTTTCGCTTGCGGTTTCGTGTATTGGTAGGCAGATTGAAAACGCCGCACCTCATACCACCAAATAGATCGATAAATCGTCTACTGCGCAGCTTGACCGCCAGCGTTCTTTTTACCTGGCGCGATCTATACACATGATCTCTCAAACAAGGTCCGTTTGTTCAAAGAGAGAAGCTTCAGTGAATTTCTAGCTCGTAAATTTCGTAATGTGGAGAAAGGCATGCCTTTGAACTAAAATTTGTGGGCTATTATTCACTTAGAGCACAATACAATAGAAGACTAATGTTCAGTGGAAAATTGCGGCATTATCTCTCATAAATACGGAAATATTTAATTGGAACGAATATTGTTCAAAAGAGTGAGTAAAATGGATGATTATAGATTTAACGAACATTCTGTTAATGTCATTGTGTTGGGTATTGCGCTAATCGCGGCAAAAATTTAACATTAATTTAAAAACATCTTCAATCCATACATACAAAACACCAATCTTACCTGCAACGTTGATCTAATACACTGTGTTCACTTTACGTTTATTCTTAATCTGATAACTATTTAAACTACGGTTGAACTTAAACGTAAACCCGTTTTTAGGATCATCATTCACGTTAAACAGTTCACGCATTTCATTGTCACACCCACGGTAGTCTGCATACGTGTCACTGTGATGTTCCGCTTCTATACCTTTTTTCTTTCCTAAATCACAACCACTAGGTCCGGGACCCTTAAAACAATCGTAGTAAGGTTTACAATCAATGCTATTCGTGCTCCGAGCTATGTATCCAATGCCATCGTGGTTTCTCTTATCGCAAACGTAACCTAATTGTCAATCTCTGCCTACGTCCGTTGTCAAAGTGAATCTAGCTGATTCGCTGATGGATTCGTCTCGCATTTTAGGTCGTCGGTTACCGTTCATGTGTTCGATGAAGGAAGTGTTGGTGTTTCTTGCGATGTCCCGATGTATGCTGTTGTGGTTGGAGGGCGAGAGATGGGTCAGTCTGTAGCTGACGCAGGAGTCGTTTCGTCGTACAACAGTTCTGGTGGTGCCGGTAGTGGACCTGCCGATAGGAGCGAAGGAAGCGCCATTCTGATCCGGAGAAGGTGCTGGATGACAACAGCAGAAGCACTTGAAGTAGGACCTGTGAAACTCTCGACGGAATTTTCCTGGAACAAAATGTTCTGTTAAAGAAAGGAGGAGAAATTTTGGTGGTACTTAATAAAATAAAGTTGATTGGTATCGTAAGTGTAGATTTAGTTTTGTGGTTGGTGCAAAGGGATAATTTAAGGTTTTTCAAAATATAATTCAAGTTCTTTAATGAAACGGAAAGAAAGGTGCAGATGGTGAATAAAAATAAAATTAAAGTGATAAATAATGACATGCTAACCCCGTGAAATAAAAATTTGGCAAATAACATTTTGTTTAATGAAAATTTACGAATCAGGGCTTCTTACTAACCTGAAAACCCTGGGAATCCTGAAAGCAAAATAAATCAGTGACGTATTTTTCAAAGCAAAACAAGCAAATTTTAACGCGAGAAGGTAATAAATTAAAAACAAACCCAGGTAAGTATTACCACAAGCTGAAGACATGAAACAGTTGAAACAGATCTTAATAAAAGATGGCCAATTTAATTCTAGTAAGAATACTCGATGGAGTAAATAATATTATCATGAAGGTGCTTGTTATATGTAACATTTTTGGTTTTTCGTTAGTAAAAGCAATTGGGTTTAAAAGGTTTTGACAACATCTAATATAAGTCACAATTTTGGAAATATAAACTAGTTTTAAGATAAGAGACTGCGCCAAGTAGTGAGATTGAGGTTCCGGGCAGTATTGTTTTTAGTTTTCCAATTGAGAAGTTTCACAATGGCAGGGTATGTGCACGTTGCATGTCAATAGGCTGGATAAACAAAAATTACGATTGGGAATAAAAATAATGATCTCTTTACTTTTCAAGTAAATAGCACGTAGCATTTTTTTCTTAAGAACATTTTAGTTAATAAGTAAAACGGAAATTTAGTGCTAGTCTATTTATATACAATACGATAGATTGCGATATTTAAAAAGACCGATTAATACTGTGCTAGTTAACAGGAAATATAAGTATTTTATTATTTAAAATCGAGTCTTCAAATTGCTACGGGTAAAACTTATAACAAATTATTTAAAATCACTCTTTATGTTCCAAGATTTAGCTCAAGCGTATCTCTATTAGTCAAGTAAATCTCTCTTAAAATGATTATGAAATTTATAGCTTCACCGATTCAAATTATTGCAGATAAAGAGTCAATGTACTGTATATTTAATTTCATGATCGGGATTAAGGGAATCGTTCAGTTGGCTTGTTCAGTACTAGTCTAAAGACAAATCCCTCTTTCCAGACCGCCCGTATTTTGTTTTGTATTACATTATATTTTTATTTTTCTAATGGGTTGCATTCTGTTCAATTATTTACTTTTTATCATTTTAAAAGGCGACCACATAAGCCTATAGATTACAACAGCTAACCAGATATTATAAACTTCTGGGTATCCAATTCACATAGTATAGGTATGTAGTTATATGCACTACTACATTTTCATCTTGGTCGGCCTTTTAGTTTTTAAGCAAATTAGCAATGATAGATGAACAAATACATAAAGAAGTGGTTTCATAAGTGTTTTGCTTATATCGTTTGAGGTATGGAACCCTTAATATTTAATAACAAAAGCATTTTCTAATATCTACCTACATAGTAAAGCGACGAAAAGCTGAAGAAAATCTTTAATCTATAATATAAAAATAAGTCGGGTTTTCCTTCCTGACGCTATAACTCCAGAACGCACGAACCGATTTCCTCGGTTTTGCATTCGTTGGAAAGGCTCCGTGAGGTTTATAGCAAAGAAAATGTATCAGGACTTATAAAACGACATCTACGCGGGCGAAGCCGCGGGCAACAGCTAGTGCTAAGATAAAATAATAATAATACCACCGCTTTCTTGGGAAGATAAGCCCTTGGATGTATTCATTCACACAAAGTTATTTGTATAAAGTAAAAAGTTTTGATGCGGATAAGATTATAAGTGTAGGAGAATATCTGGGGCACGGCAGTGCTCCCGCCAAGTCGAGCAAAAAGCGACACGGCCGCACCATACTTTTCCCGAAACAATTCAGGCCATTTTCGACGCCCCATATCTTCGTTGTGGATAAAAATAGAAGCCTGTTCATTATAGCTACGACCACTACCTATGAAAGCAGCTAATCAGTTGGCCTTATAAAGCTGGGCGTCGAGGCAGTTTCAATTCTCTTTTGTATTGTGTCTCTTTCAATATTGTCAGGGTATATGTCTGCTTCGATTATTTATGAATGTAACTCTCATACAAACATCGATTTTTCATTTACGCATACAAACGAATTGTAATGATAACAAAAACTCACACTTTGAACATATACAATGCTTGCATTCGATTGGTCGCGACAAGGTCATTTCATCGAGCGGTAAAGATACGTTCGATAGCCTAACGCGCTGCGGTGTGTCCTTTTTATGCCTAAGATGTGTCTTTTTTTATGTGGAATCATTTTTTTTGTCTTAGTTACTTTATATTGTTATTAATAGATTTAAACATACGAGTACATGAAATCACGATTCGCCGGTTATCCCATTCAACAGATGGCGAGCCTTTTGACATCTTCTGGCACATTAACAAATAGTGAGGGTTGCACTGAGAAACTGCCAGAAAATGGAAAAATATCAATCTCAATTTTTGTTCTATATTTTTCACGTTTATTGTTATAATGTGTAATTAATCCCAAATTAAAAAGGACGTACAAACATTTGACAGTAATGCTCCTAGGATATTCACATTCGTATGAATGAACTACATTAAAAAAACTAAGCGATTTTATTTACAGTATCAATTTTCCAAAAAATAACAGTGAAGGTTTTTATTTTGTCATCGCCGATTTATCTGGATTTACTAAAATAAAAAAATAAACAATTTCACGTACGAGAGATAGTTTTTTATTATTGTAGTGAGAATCTAAGGTATAATCTTCGACATGATCCGGGTAAAAAATAATACCAGTTGTATTTTCCATAGAATAGTAAAGTTTACCGGAGCTACCAGTAAATCCCTGCGTTCAGTTTTATCTAGTGCTGTATTTTGTCTCGAGATAAAACAACACGTTTACCGGTTGAGTATCAACGTTGCAATTATCCGGGGCTTTGAGGCACCTATACAACACTAGCAGGATATCTATATTTTATGGGAGTGATTATACGTCGGGATTTGGTACAGGAAGATGTCATATAACGTAGTATAATTGTTGTATTGAAGGACGAATAGCAGAAATTGTGTCTTTTTATATGTATAAAGGAGTATCATACTTTGCAAGATGAATCTAATTTATGTAGAAAGACAGTCTTATCCTTTTTAAAAATATTAGCCTGCAATTTTATTTCTTGAAAAAATACGGTTCCACACTCGTATCTCATACTTGTACTGTGTCAAAAACATCCGGATAGTGCTTTAATGAAAAGAAAAATTGGCGAACAATATGTGGTAACCAGAATGAGATGTTTGATAACAAAGATATAGTAGATATAACTACTTGAATAGGCCAAAATATAACTGGCGAATCGGGGGTGTTTGGATGTAGGTATGCTTGAATGCATTTACTCGGTGCTGTCTACTTGGTCGGGGATTGCAGGCGTAAAGTTACGTTAGAAGTTTCAATTTTTATAATTATTTGATAAATTGCTGTTATAATACTAAGCAAGAATGCATCTCTTTACTTAAAGGTACCGATTAGTCTCATCTGGTGTTTCAAAACATAGTCTTTTTTATGTCGATAAAACTATCCGGATTATTTTTGAGTCATGAATTAATAATTTATTCAAGGCATAAATATCGCACCTTACCCTACCCGGGTGAATTGAATAATGTTATAATTATTTACGGTATTGTAAAGTTTACTCTATCTAGTTCTGTGTTTTATATTCAGATAAAACAACAGACGCTGAGCGGTTAAGTATCAACGTCGTAACTATGTGGGGCTTTGCGGCAACTATCTAACATGAGCAGGATATCTTGAAAGTGTACGTAGAGGTTAGGTTGGGGATGAGCTCTTTGATTACAAAGAGATATAATACTTTGTATACTTATTTGTGATTCTTTGGTTAATCGCTGCCATTTTATCTGTTTTATTTAAGTCATGCAAATAAACAGTATCTTTGTTTTAAACACACGTATTTTTTTCAGACAATAACCACCCGGATCATTTTAAATTATAAAAAATCTTATTTAAAAATAAGTGTCGCACCAGATCCGGGTAAATCGTATTATAATTATTTCGTTTGCAATTGTTAAGTTCACCCGAGCAGCTGTAAATACCTGCGTTTAGTTTTATCTAGCCCTGTGTTTTATCTTGAGATAAAACATCAGACGCTAAGCGGTTAAGCATCAACGTCGTAATTATCCGGGGTTTTACGGCACCTATCTCACTTAAGCAGGATATCTTGATTGTAGGGGGTGTTAATGCTGAAGTTAGGTTGGGTCCTAGTCTTGAGCTTTGATAACGTTTTCATTATCACTGCGGCGCACTTTTCGCCCTTGATATTGTATTGTAATTAGTTTTTTTTTAATCAGTAGGGAAAAAGATTGGATGTCATTTAAAATGTCTACGAATAGTACGAATCCAATTATCTCCTTTTTCGAGCCTCTGTAGAAATAAGGGCTTAAGTTTTTTTTTATGTTTTTCATCAATTGCCCTAATATTGGCGTATTTTTAACTTATTTGATTAGAAGTAATTTTTTTTTATCAACATAAAATATAAAAGTGGCACATGACCCGGATAAAAATGAAAATATATTTCTTTTATTGGGCAATGTTAAATTTAGAAGAGCTATTTCTAGTATATCCATGCCTTTATTGAGCTTTCAGTTTTATGGCGAAACACTTCAATAGACTGATTTAATAATTTGTTAAATTTACTTAAGTACCAGTAAATCCACGTATTTACTTTTATCTTGAGATAAAACAACAGACGCTAAGCGGCTAAGTATCAACGTCGCGTCGTAATTATCCGGGGCTTTACTGTACCTATCTAGTAGAAGCAGTATCATACCATGATTGTACGTAGGTGTTAATTTATTTATTTATTTATTTATTTATTATCAATATAGCACACAAAACAGATAACAATTTCATTTAACATTCAGGAGTTTGTATAAGAGTAATGATCTAAATTGTAATCCAAAACATGCATGCCTATAAGCTACATAAATTAATATTTAATTTATATGATTTTTTTTTTTCGTTACAATTTTTTTTTAATTTTCTGTGTTCTAATCATTTATGAGAAAATTTACAAATAATTTAAATACAATTTGGAAAAACAGTATAAAAATACAATTATTATTATATTACTCATTATCATTATTATTATTAATTATTGAACATATTAAAATATAAATATAGTTATTACATTTCATTATTATAATATCCAAACCCACATTCTTCACTCAGATGATTTTTTATTTGCCTCTGGAATTGGTGCAAGTTAAGGTGGAAGATGTCAATGTCTCTGTTAGAGACAAGAATTTTATTGTAGTGGCGACACATTCTTACTATGGGATTGAAATAGGAGATATTATTTTTAAACACTTGCAAGGTAAATATATTAAAGTTACGATTCCGAGATCTAAATCTGGTATTTATATTTATTTGAGTAAGGAGCGATGGCGACTCTAAAGTAGAGTGTAATATCTTGTGAAGGAGGCTAAGATCATAATATATTCTGCGGTTTTCAAGGGAAACAACATGAAAATGTTCCAATCGTTCTTTGTAAGAATTCAGCCTGCGACCCATGCCACATCTGTAGCTAACAATTCTAAGCAACCGTTTCTGAATACTCTCAATTCTGTCACTGTGATTTTTATAGAACGGAGACCAGATGGAGGAATTAAATTCAAGTATACTGCGTATTAGCGTATAATAAAGATATATAAAACTTTTCGGTCTCTTAAAATGTATTGTGCTTCTTGAAATAAAACCTAGTAGCCTAGAGCTTCGTTCCACGATACAATTATAATGACTGTGAAACGTAAGAGAATCATCAAAGATTATACCCAAATCCTTCACCGAATGATTTCGTTGAAGAGATTTATCATTTATTTTGTAATCGAAGATAATTTTTTGTTTTTTCTTAGTGAAGCTAATAATTAGACATTTGCTTACATTCAATTGCATTTTGTTTAGGTGACACCAGGCCGTTAAAGAATTTAAATCTCTTTGTAATTTAACTGCATCTTCATTACTGTCAACAACAGTAAAGATCTTTAGATCATCAGCGTAAAGAAGGCAAGGACAAGACAGGCAGTCAACTAGGTCATTGATAAAAAGCGCAAATAGCAAGGGCCCTAAATGACTGCCTTGTGGCACCCCAGATGGGATCGTCACTGGCTGAGAAAGATAGCCTTTCAATGCTACTAGTTGACTCCTGTAGTTTAAGTAAGAGTTGATCCACCGAAGTAAGCAACCGTGAATGCCTAATCCTTCAAGCTTTGCACAAAGTATGACATGATTCACTTTATCAAATGCTTTGGCAAAGTCTGTATAGATGGAGTCTACTTGGCCTCTCCTAGCAAAAGCAGCGCATATATAATTTTTATATTCTAAAAGATTAGAAGTAGTAGACTTGTTAGCCACAAATCCGTGTTGTTCTGGCTTAAGATAGGACTTAAAGTGATTGTAAAGATCATCATACACGACACTTTCAAATAATTTGGAAAAGCAGGATAATATACTGATCGGCCTATAATTTTTACAGTTAGTCTTATCCCCAGATTTGAAAATAGGCACAACATGAGCAACTTTCCAAGCCGTTGGAAACTTGCCGCTGTGAATAGATTTATTGAATAAAATCTGTAGCGGCAGACAAAGCTCTTTGCTACAGTTTTTAACAAATAGAGCCGGTATACCGTCAGGACCAGGTCCTTTCGATTTATCCAACTTTCGTATTTTATTAGTTATGCTAGATAAACTATGCTAGTTAATACTAGTGACGTGCCGGATTCTAAAAAATTTAGATCCGTGGATACGGATCTGCATACGGATATTTGGTGTCAAGATACGCGGATACGGATCATAACATTCTTCTTCAATCCATGTCTTATATATCGACATCACCTTTTAATTGAATTTCATCTATGTATTGAAATTTAATAAGGTTTAAGGTCAGCCATCAAATTAACGGATAAGGATGCGGATACGTATCTATTTTTTTCTTCGGATATCCGCTTGGACATCCGGCACATCCCTAGTTAGTACATTGAGATTAGATTGGGAATGAGATGTATGCTTATAAAGATACTAGCTGTTGCTCGCGGCGTCGCCCGCGTGGATGTCGTTTTATAAATAATTTAAATTTTACAATCCCATGGAAATGTCCTAATAAAGTTTCCCGTCGCGTACCTATATGTGGGGAACTTAATCACATCTATAACTTCAAAATCTCTATGTCAGGTCAGTTCATCCCTGTCACTCCCGCTCCCCCGGGGCCGGACTGTGTGCCCCTGGACTCCTCCATCCGGGCGTCTTGGGACGCCTGGCGTTGTGAGTGGTCGGGGCAGGGACTTTTGGGTGTCGGACTAAGGGATGTTCGTCGCCCAAATGGAAATAGGTCCCAAGCTTGGTGGCGTGCACGTGTTCCGCACGCCACTAATGTTGGTTGGATCCAAAGAGCTCAACCTGCGGAGGGCTCGGAGACGAGCTGCCGCCGGCGGGGTCGCGGATGTGTGCGTAAGCGTTTCCGTGACTCCGCCACTAATGGCGGACGAGTCGGAACACCGCGTGGTTTTAGTGAGTACGAGTCTCACACTACCCGCCGTCTGTTCCCCTTAGACGGCGGGTGCCAATGAGGGTTTCCCCGCGTCAAAAAAAAAAGGTATTTACAGCTGCTCGGGTGAACTTAACAATTGCAAACGAAATAATTATAATACGATTTACCCGGATCTGGTGCGACACTTATTTTTAAATAAGATTTTTTATAATTTAAAATGATCCGGATGGTTATTGTCTGAAAAAAATACGTGTGTTTAAAACAAAGATTACTGTTTATTTGCACGACTTAAATAAAACAGATAAAATTGTGGAATGCTCCCTACAAATTGCCACCCCCTGTGACAGGGGGTGGGGCAGATTTCAAAAAAAAATTAAATATCAAGTAAACGTTGTTTTTTTAGAAACAAAGAGGCCGCATACCAAGTTTTGGCTTTCCATCTTGAACACTGCGGAAAGCCCAATACAAATTTCACTCCCTCCTTTAAGGGGATGGGGGTAGATAAAATAAAAAAAATATGTATTTATTGTTTGTTAGGCTCATAGAGTTCGCATACCGAGTTTTAACTTTCTACCTTGAAAATTGTGGAATGCTCCATACAAATTTCCACCCCCTATTTTAGGGGGTAAGGCAGATTTCTAAAAAAAATAATTCAATAATAAGCAAATGTTGTTTTTTTTAGTAACAAAGAGTCCGTATACCTATTTTTTTCTTTCTAGCTTGAACACTGCCGTAAAGCCCAATATCTTCAAATTTCATCCCCCATTTTAAAGGGATGGAGGCAGATTTCTAAAAAAATGATGTACGTATTGATTGTCAAACTCAAAGAGTTCACATACCGAGTGTTAACTTTCTATCCTGAAAATTGTAGAATGCTCCATACAAATTTCGACCCCCTATTTTAGGGGGATGGGGATAATAAAAGGAGACAAAAAGTAGCCTATATTCTTTCTCAAAGTCAAGTCTATGTCTGTACCAAATTTCATCAAAATCGGTTCACTTGTTTGGACGTGAAAAGGTAACAGACAGACAGACAGACAGAGTTACTTTCACATTTATAATATTATATAAGTAGGGATTATGGAATACCTCGTTTTTTTATTTCTCTGATGAATTGTTTCTACTAGTTCTGTTTTCTTTAGGTCGTGCAAGTGAAAAAAAATTACAGGACCAATAAGAATGTATTCTGTCCTTTTTAAGTCTCATAATAATTTCATAAGATAAAAAATAAATTATAAGAAATGTAGGACGTCTGGCTAAATAGGATACGGTTTTCTCAATGCAAAGCAACGGATCTTATCGTTTGCATAAATAATATTGCTTGTATGACCAAGGTCGGATTGGAAGAAATAGCTATAAAAGCCATTGATTTCAGGCATATTGAATTTTGTGACGAACTAAATCCTACACGAAGAAAATGCTCGAAGTAAGAAAGGTGCCCTGTGAAGTTCCAGACTGAATATGTCTGAAACTAATGATGTATGTGACTATAAACATATAAGCATTGATTTAAATTTCTTTATTGAAGAATATTACTTAACTTTTCAACTGAATTAATAGAATTGTAGTTGCAGAAACTTATAGTAGTTCCATATTTGGATAAGAAATTAAGATTGAAAATTGTTGATGATGAAATTAGACTATAGCTCACTGTTCATGTATTTAAAGTGAAGATTTTGAGCAAGAAACTAAATCGATAATTTTGAAAAATAAACAAAATAATTGAGGAGTAACGTAACGTAACTTCACGCCTGTAATCCCCGAAGGGGTAGGCAGAGGTAAATGCATGCATTAAATCATACATGCAAACACCCACGACTCGCCGGTTACGTTTTGGCCCATGTAACAGGTGGCGAACCTGTTGCCATCTCCGGGCACATTACCAAACTCCGGGGTACTGGGAAACTTCCAGAAAATGGAAAAATCCCAATAGAAGCAGAGATAAAGGATTTTAGACCGTTATCTCTAATATCCCCCGACCCGGGAATCGAACCCAGGACCTCCAGCGTAATAGTAGTGGGGAGAATAGAATAGAATTGAGGAGTAACTTATCAAATAAGAATCCAATATATTGTTCTGATGTAGAAGTTTTACTTGATACTTAATATTTATTTATTAGGAAAACCAACAGCACCTAAGATATTTAACAAAGTAAGAGGAAAAATTCGTTTCCTTTTATACGCTAGAGAAAACGTAAAAACAGTAAATAAATTATTATTAGTGAATTTGATGATAACGACGATGAAAACGTAAAAATATGGGTCCTGTATTTCACTAAAATGACTGTTATGGAAGTTGATGACCATGGTGAAGAAATATGATTGCACCTTACCAATAATAAAAATAAAAAGTTTGATACACTACAAAGATTGTTATTGATTTGATGAAAACGATGATAAAACTGTATAACTGCTATTTACTGATAAAAGGTAGAAATAGTATGTATGACAATTTTAAAATGATTAGAATCTTACCGCTCATAAAATTGTATATGAGGGGATTGACAGCAGAGTTGGCGTAGCAGAGCACGTGGGAGATGAGAGCGATGCAGGTCATCACATCGCTCTGTTGAACGTCGTAGGCTATCCTGTTGAATTAATGCAAATTAGAAAAAAAATTGATTGGAAATATGTTAAGTGTGGATATCGGCGTTAATCTTGAGTGTTGGATGACAGAATCAATCTTAGACTGGGGATCTATTGTGTTAAACAGTGTGTCTTACACCATACAGGCGCCTCGTACGCTTAGGCCTGAAACTGGACCTCAGCAATCTGCGGGGCGACGGTGACTGTAGTTCACTTCAAAAATAATCTATATGTTATACCGCGTCACTCTCCACAGCCAAGCAGATCGGACATCCAGTATGAGACTTTATGATGAAATACGGCTAAAATAGCTACGCCTGGCATGCAGATTGGCAATCGCGGCACAGTAAAAATATGAACAGACTACGTACAAAACGTTCGAAAAGGCACACATACACAAACATGCGCATCGACGCTCGAGTAGCGTGCGTCTCACTACTCCAGCACCGCGAATACCGCTAAGCGGCCTCGTCGATGTGCATGTTTGTGTGAGTGTGCCGTTTCAACGTTTTGTACGTAGTTTCCACACTGTTCATATTTGTACAGTGATCGCGGTGAAGAAAATGTTGTTGAAGGACGCTGCTGGCCCGCTTTTACTACCGCCCAATTCGAATGGTTTGACTACCATTGTTCGGTTGACTTGAGCGTAAAGGCAACGCCACATTACTTAATCTACTTGCAGATATCGGTATATTAACCAAGACTAAGTTTAAAATATTCAATTTCGGTAGTTACGTGCAATCTTTTAGATCTTGTATTGAGATTGGTCATTTAAAGTTCCAAATGAAAAAAGATCAAAAGTCTTAGGAATCGGCGAGCATGTATGAAGAGAATGATGAAAGTAGACGAGGCACGAGAGGTTTGTCAGAACCGGGATATCTGGCGCTCTACACTCTCTGCCTACCCCGTTAGCGACCTGGCGTGAAGATACATACATACAGTTCCAAATGTTAAAAATGTGTGTGCATGCGTCTTTGAAAGGAAGTTATATAGCAAAAACGTAACTTCACGCTCGTATTCATCAAAGGTGCATACAGACGTCTTGGTAATAGGTGGCGAGCATATAGACATCTCCGGGCACGTTACCAAACTCTGAGACCGATACAGAAAAACCTTCAAGAAATTAAGATATCCCAATAATTCTTGCCTCCTACCCAGCGAGGTAATCCAGAAACTAAACGTAGTTGTACCTTACTACCAATAGATTAAACGTACGTAACTTCACGCCTGTAATCCCCGAAGGGGTAGGCAGAGGTAAATGCATGCATTGAAGCATACACCCACGATTCGCCCGTTACGTTTTGACCCATGTAACAGGTGGCGAGCCTGTTGCCATCTCCGGGCACATTACCAAACTCCGAGGTACTGGGAAACTTCAAGAAAATGGAAAAATCCCAATAAAACCAGAGATAAGGGATTTTAAACCGTTATCTCTGATAGTCCCCGACCCGGGAATCGAACCCAGGACCTCCAGCGTAGTAATAGTGGCCTGCTACCACTACGCTACTGGGGCAGTTACCAATAGATTACTGAGGCATTTATATTACTACTAGCTGTGCCCGCGACTTCGCCCGCTTGAGAATTTATGATTGTTCAGTACCTACCCTACAGGAGTTTAAAAGTAGCCTAAGTTACTCCTTATTACATCAACAACTATCTGCCAGTGAAAATCCCGTCGGAATTGGTCCAGCCGTTCCCAAGATTTGCCCCGCCAAACTGACAGACAGACAAATTATTTAAAAAAATGTTGTTTTGGTATATGTACCGTGTATACATACATATGTATTTAGTAAAAGCGGTTATTTTTATATTACAAACAGACACTTCAATTTTATTTATTTGTATAGATGTATAGATTGTGACGTTTGGTCTCGTTTCTTTACATGAGCTGTCGTATAAGCAAACGAAATCCGATCGATTCAGTTTAGGTCCTTCAATTGAATCGTAATAAGAGGTCAAAGTATGAGCCCTGCATTTTATGAGACGGCTAGCACAAACCAAGCTGTTACTTACATGCCACGAAATTTACTACAGCATAAAAGAGGGTTATTGTCTGAATTATAGTTAAGGCTTTTCAATTTAATTTGGTTTTGTGTATTTTAAAAGTGTTCTCACCTTTTCGAGGTGGAAATATTTTTTATACTATTTGAAAAACCAATTTGACAACAAAAGATCAAAATCTTTTTAATTTTTTTAAACATTAAATTCTACTTATTAACTTATCAAAAATGTTTTCAGCTTAGTAGTAGTGGCCTGCTAGCTAGACTACCGAGGTACAATAATTTGAAACGTAACTTAACTTCACGCCTGTAATCCCCGAAGAGGTAGGCAGAGGTAAATGCATGCATTCAAGCATACATGCAAGCACCCACGATTCGCCGGTTACATTTTTGGCCCATGTAACAGGTGGCGAACCTGTTGCTATCTCCGGGCACATTACCAAACTCCCAGGTACTGGGAAACTTCCAGAAAATGGAAAAATCCCAATAGAACCAGATATAAAAGATTTTAAACCGTTATCTCTGATAGCTCCCGACCCGGGAATCGAACCCAGGACCACCAGCGTAATGGTAGTGGCCTGCTACCACTACGCCAATGAGGCAGTCAATTAGAATGATTTAATTTTATCAAAAATCATACCTGAGAACGGAGATCAGGTGCACTGGGAAGTAGCAGACTGCGAACATGATGACCACGGCTACTAGCATCTTGGCTGCCTTCCGTCGCGATCGTAGTTGCCCTTCCGTGGAGGCGTTCGCGTGGATCGATGGCGTTGTCCTTCTGTTGGCCGCTAACCCTGGTGGTGTTTGAAGGTTTAGGGTGCTTTTCCATCAGAAATGTAGTATGCAGCTATGCTGCGAAGATGTGAAATCTACGCTACGAAAATATTTTTATTTTATTCTCTCTAACCGACTGGACACCTGGCAGTGCTCAACGGTGCGGTTTTCTCGTTCGTTTCTACCCACAACGTGTAAATTGTGGAACGAACTTCCCTCTGAGGTGTTCCCTCGGTGCTACAATATGGGGTTCTTCAAAAATGGCGTCAAAAGAGTCCTTCAGGGTTGGCAGCGCGTTGGCAACTCCCCTGGTGTTGCAAATGTTCATAGGCGACGGTGACCACTTACCATCAGGTGGCCCGGCTGCTTGTCTGTCAACTTGAATGACATAAAAAAAAAACATGTGGCCCTTTCCACTAATACTAAGCTATGTAGCTTTACGAGGAAGATGCGCTATGAATATGCGCCACCGGAAAATGCGCTGCATAGTGTAGGTACAAGTAGTCTGCTCTGCACATAGCTACACCATTCGCGACAGCCCATAGCACGCATCCATAGCACACATCCTTCCATATAAAAAACATATCTTAGCTCAATGCGTTTTCACCAGTGCTATGTGCACCAATGAATATGATTGGTGGATATCAAACGCATCCATAGCAACGTAGCATAGCACATCTCTGGCGGAAGAGCACCCTAAAGAAACTGTGGTGCAAGTTGTATTGCTGCCCGAAGGTTAGATCAGTCAGTATACGGTGACATTTGGTCAGACCAACACGCGTATTCTGTAACTCAGTGCCTATCAGTTTGATAGCCTACGAAAGATAGTCGGAATAAATCGGATAGTCTAGTAGGCAGACTTTGGTGAGCGTTATTTACTGCCTCGGTAGCCTAGTGGTAGCAGGCCACTACTACTACGCTGAAGTCTTGGGTTTGATTCTCGGGTAGGGGGTTATCAAAGATAATGGTGAAACGTCCTTTATCACTGGTTTTATTAAGATTTATCCATTTTCTGGAACATACCCAGTACCTCGAAGTTCGATAATTAGCCCGGAGATGTCAACAGATTCGCCACCTGTTACATGAGCCAAAACATAACTGGCGCATCGCGGGTGTTTGCATGTATGCTTGAATGCATGAATTTACCTCTGCATACTCCTTCGGGGATTACAGGCGTGGAGTTACGTTTTTTGAGCGTTATCTTTGTTGCACACTGCCTATGTTAGCACTGATAGTCCGATATTGGTAAAAACTTGATCAAAATGGTCGATAAAAATCCCATAGGTAAAGTGCAAAAGAGATAACGCTCTACAGACCCGAAATAAACCGAAGTCTCGTTCCTAAGGTTGATGTGAAATATTTCTTATACTGTAAGTACATTTTTTTAATATAATGGAAATGGCAAACCAGCATGCAATTCACATTGATGCTAAGTGACTGCAGCCTATAGCCACCCACACAAAGACCAAGGTCAAAATGCAGATGCGTTACCACACCTGAGGTCTCAGATTTATGCCTCTGTGCCGGAAATTACAGGGCCGTTTGCCACCTTCATTACATTAAAAAAAAGCTCAGTCCTATATACTCTGAGGTGTTCCCTAAGTGCTACAGTATGGGGTTCTTTAAAAATGGCGTCAAAAGAGTCCTTCAGGGCTGGCAGCGCGTTGGCGACGCCTCTGGTGTTGCAAATATTCATAGGCGACGGTGTCAATCCTTTGACATAAAAAAAACATATCTAAAGGCATACATCACTATCAGAAGCGAGTAAAATTGCAAATCCAAGCACGCAAAGGTTCACATGATTAATAATGAAACTTAACCCCCTTATTCATAAACGTATTTTAGCTAAATTGTTGCTAATCTCTCCTTTGTCTTTTTCTATCCTACACATTTGACAATGCAACCGACAAAAACAAAGCATTCTATCGCTAAAACGTATCTAATGTACGTTTATGAATAAGGGGGTTAGAATATACTAGGTAAATGATGGATTGCGGTAGCGACAGCTGTCGTCTGATCACCCTTAACAAGGTTAGTTGTTTAATATTTTATACAACGTGTAACAGATTTTAAATAATCACTTTAGTTTAATATACGCGAGATAAATCCGAAACTAGTTTTATTTCAACGTGTAATGTCATGTCATGTCGATGAGTGAATCGATTTTAAACATTTATAATATAGGTAATATTTTATCCCAAGAGTAATTAAAAATCAGTAAATTGTGGTCACCTTTGGTGAACAGTTAAAACAAACGAAAATGAGACTAACGTCTATCCAAAATAAAATGCTAGTCTCAACAAGTCCATTAGAACTCGTAGAGACGCACTTTTTTACCTTTGGCCGTGGTAACGCATCTGCGTATTGACCTTGGTCTTTGTGTGGGTGTCTATAAGCTGCAGTCATCACTTAACATCAATGTGAACTGCATGCTTGTATGCTACTTCTGTAAAAATGTAATAGCTTTACGATACTTTTCTTTTCGCACCATGATGTCGTCCCCTTTCAGTTTTCTACCATTCGTTTCGGCTATACTCGTATATTGTCTATCAGTCATTCAGTTACTCTTTCACTCCCTTGCTTAGTCACTCAATCACATAGCCAGACATCTTCAGCTAACGTAATAGTATTTAAAATCAATTTGCAGATTTGATTTGCTTTCCAGAAACAACTGCGTACTTTGCCGATAGCATGTCTTATAATTTACTACAATTACGGCCTGTCGATAAAAATTAATAAGGAAAATCCAATCTTGAAAGTCTTTTGTGATTAATTCTTTGAAACCTACGAACAAAGTAGCGAACTAATTGATTGATGGATTGCGGTCAGTATTAATGCTGATCAGCAATTTACTAAGTTTAAGTGGTGAAATTATGACAGAAAATATAACAAGAATTCAAAGATTTAAGTACCTATTACTGGTGGTAAAGCTCGAGTGACGGAGCTCGCGGGCGTAGTGACCACCGCATTACCTAATCTACTTGTCGATAAATTATAGTGTTCAGCACTGTCGTGTTCCAGTCAGTTGGTAATGTACGGACCTGTAATTTCCGGCACAGAGGCATAATACCTTAGGCCTCAGGAGTGGCAACGTATCTACCTACATTGAAATCTGTATTACTCACCATCAATGTTAACTGTATGCTTGTTTGCCACCTCATGATATTTTTAAAGAAAAACTTATTTTTGTTCAGACTAAATAATAGGAAACTCATAATTAATACTATTCGTAAGGAGTTATGTATCCACTTAAATTTAATAATTCCTATGCCATCTGCTAATCCCTACTTCCCTACTAATATTATAAATGCGAAAGTAACTCTGTCTGTCTGTCGGTCTGTTACCTTTTCCCATCCAAACGACTGAACCGATTTTAATTAAATTTGGTACAGAGATAGAGATGGCTTTGAGAAAGAACATAGGCTACTTAGTTTTATTATAAAATTTATTTATAAAACGCCATACACGCGGGCGAAGCCGCGGCCAACAGCTAGTTGATTATAAGATTTTTATTACATTAATCCTTACTTGCTACTTCAAAATCTTATGGGAACAACTTTGAAGTTGTTGTTATATAAAAAACAGATCTCCAGACGAAATGAAATCTCTCGCTAAATGAATTAAAAACTACAGAAGAACTAAATAAAAACTCCTTACTAAGAAAAAACTCGTCGAGCAAGCTTTTGAATAGTTGAAGGGTTAATTTTTTAAACTATAATTTCATTCCGCAAATTTGATTTAGGACTTTTCAGTACGTAACTTACGAATAAAATAAATTATAGAAGAGATATATATATATATATATTTTTACTGGTGGTAGAGCTCCAGTGACGGAGCTCGCGGGCGTAGGCACCACCGCATTACCTGATTTACTTGCCGCTAAATGGTAGTGTTCAGCACTATCGTGTTCCGGTCAGGTGGTAATGTACGGCCCTGTAATTTCCGGCACAGAGGCATAACACCTTAGGCCTCAGGAGTGGTAACGCATTTGCATTTTGACCTTGGTCTTTGTGTGGGTGTCTATAGGCTGCAGTCATCACTTAACATCAATGTGAACTGCATGCTTGTTTGCCACTTCAATTACATAAAAAAAAAAAAAAAAAAAAAGAAGAGAGTCTTTGTTTTTTACTGTAAATCGGTATTTTTAAAGAATACAAACAATCCGAAACACTAAGCAATAAATTGACAAATTCAACGTATCTTTTAAGGATTGCTCAAATTAATTTCCTTATAAATAACGTAATAATTTATCGTAATCTGATGTTTAGTTACGTACTAGTGTATAATTTTTACTTTACTATAGGTTTGTGACTCAAAGAATCACATTAAATCGATTAATGAATAAAATATTTTTACTGATCGATTTTATATGAAAGTGAGTAATATGGAGTGATATTGCTGCAATACCGTGTCTCGAGCAGTGCCGGCGTTACGATTATTTATACCCCGGGCAAGAATATTTAAACCAAAATCGAGTATTAATTTTTGTTGAATCAACGTAAACGTGGATTTATATTTTGACGTGACAACGTCTTAAATTAGGTTGCGGCTCGGAGTCACTCATGAAAAAGTGTAACGCCCGGTAACGTAACGATGAGTCACCGAACGAGAGAGAGGCCTGCCGGACCGGCGAATGCCTTTCTACCGAGAAAAAGACGTTGTCAAGTAAAATCTTCGCCTGTAAAACCGACTTTACAGGCAACCAGTTTTTATCTTTCCTTTAACGTTACGCAGAGCTAACGACGTGGATTAAGAAATTTATCCTATCCTCACCGATCGCCCCTTGAAATTAAAAAAAAAAAAATACTTTAAAAAATTCCCCTTAACGCCGGCCTAGTCTCTCATCTCTTTCGACAAAGTGGTCCAAACTAGTAAAGTAAACAAAAATATTTTTACGTAAGAAAATTATATGTATATTGTTATAATAATATTGAAGTTAATATTAAATTAAAACTGTTCTAAATCGCTAATATAATGAGACACTCACTACAAAAGAAGCTAATAATAACTTAATTCCACCTATAAAAGTAAACACAATAAGAACGTAGGCTAATTAAAAAGCCGTATCAGATGAGCGGACGTCCTAATGACGCAATTAGCTGAGTCTCATTCTCAAGCATCACAAACGGAATGGACTATGTGGTGCTTAATATTTGTAGCCGATTAGCAGACAAGCTTGCTTTTGGATACTTAAATTATTTTGTAAACTACCTTTTTTTTTTTTTATGTAATGGAAATGGTAAACAAGCATGCAAGTCACATTGATGTTAAGTGATGACTGCAGCCTATAGACACCCACACAAAGACCAAGGTCAAAATGCAGATGCGTTACCACTCCTGAGGCCTAAGGTCTTATGCCTCTGTGCCGGAAATTACAGGGCCGTACATTACCACCTGACCGGAACACGATAGTGTTGAACACTACCATTTAGCGGCAAGTATATTAGGTAATGCGGTGGTGCCTACGCCCGCGAGCTCCGTCACTGGAGCTCTACCACCAGTAAAAGTATGAATGTGAATGTGTTTTATGAACTGACTCACCTATTTTATTCTTAAAATAAAAGCTAAGATGAAGTAATGGATACCCAAAAAATATGCAATTAAGCTTTCAAGAATACTACTTCGTTTTCGTTAAATGGTTCACGAAAAGTTCTAAAGCACGGCGCTTAATTTTTAGGCATAAAGCCATCGAATCTGTATTGAAATCTGTTTATTTGTCTATTGGCAAGTTTATATAATTAAAAGGATAATATAGTAACGTTATCATTTTAAAACTTACCCCTTTATCCCTACTAATATTATAAATGCAAAAGTGACTCTGTCTGTCTGTTTGTCTGTTACCTTTTCACGTCCAAACGACAGAACCGATTTTAATGAAATTTGGTACAGACATAGAGCTTTGAGAAAGAACATAGCCTACTTAGTTATTTATAAAACGACATCCACGCGGGCGAAGTCGCGGGCAACAGCTAGTTCATAATAAACGTACATTAGATACGTTTTAGCTATAGAATGCTTTGTCTTTGGCAGCTGCATTGTCAAATGTTCAGGATAGAAAAAGACAAAGGAGAGATTAGCAACACTTTAGCTAAAATACGTTTATGTTAGACTAATAATAATGGTCTTTGGTTTTCGCAAGCTACACTTACCGAAAGAAAACTATTTTTACGGATTTATTTCTCAAAAATTAAACTAAAACTGTTCTACTAACTAATAAAATGAAATATTTACTACAAAGGAACCTACTTAAAACTTAATTCGACCCATAACAATAAACATAATAAGAACGTAGGTTAATTAAAAAGCCGTATTAGATGAGCGGACGTCCTAATGACGCAATTAGCTGAGTCAAGCATTACAAACGGAATGGACTATGGGGTGGTTAATAATAATGGCAACCCATTATACGTCCCACTGCTGGGCACGAGTCTTTCCCCTTTTTGGGGGGAGGCCTGGAGCTTACTCCACCACACTGCTCCAATGCGGATTGGTGAAGGTGGGTGGGTTAGTGGCCAACTCGCTGTCGGATGTTTTCAAACCCATAAGCCATAAGGCCTCCGACAAGGTTTAACGACTACTATCTATCGATAGCAACCGGGACCGACGGCTCAACGTACCCTCCGAAGCAAGGAAACGCGCATTTAGTTTGCCACTAGCGGTCACCCATCACACTACCTGACCGCGACCGTAGTGCTTAACCGAGTAGATCGCTTATGATCTACACCAGCCGCCGGGCCATGCGCGCTTCGTGGTGGTTAATATTGTCTGTGAATTACGAGGTAGACGAGCATGTTTTTGGATAGGTAATGAGTAGATTTTGTGGACTACCTGTTTAACTTATCACTATTATTTTATCATGACTTTCTTTTTTATGTGTGAAGGTTGATAGACAAGCAAAAGGGCCACCTGATGGAAAGTGGTGGTAGAGTTCCGGTGTAGGAGCTCGAGGGCGTAGGCACTACCGCATTACCTAATGAGTCGTAATGTATCTGCCGCTAAATTGTAGTGCTCAGCACTATCGTGTTCCGGTTAGATGGTAATAAAATAACTAAGGTCTCAGGGGTGCGCATCTGCATTTTGAACTCTGGTCTTTGTCTGGGTGTCTATAGGCTGTAGTCATCACTTAACAAACATGTGAACTGCATGCTTGTTTGCCACTTTCATTACATAAAAAAACTTTCTACAAAAAATTACATATATATTTATATATATAAGTACAGTCTCATTTCCTATTTAACAAACTAATTAAGGGAAAAAAAGGACAGGATATCTTCGGATGAATCGTACCCACTTTCAAAATGTTATTTGGATAACAGTCAACGTAATAGGTTAATTAAAAAGCCGTATCAGATGACGTGCCCTAATGACGCAATTAGCCGAGTCCGATCCTCGAGCACCACAAACGGAATGAACTGTGTAGTGCTTAATATTTGCAGTTAATTACGAAGTTAAAAGGCTTTTGGATAGATATAATTAATGAATAAACAGCATTTTCGCTGTTCTCAGCTTCGAATTTCATTCGTATTTTATATTTAGGTAATTTTCAGCACTGGCTTTATGATTTTCGAATTAAAATGATAACTGGCAACTACAAAACTAGAAAAGCTAGCTAGAAAGCTATTTACTGGTGGTAGAGCTCCAGTGACGGAGCTCGCGGGCGTAGGCACCACCGCATTACCTTATATCAGCGACAACAGAACCACTAGACACCCTATGTCAACGTTTCTACTAAGAAACATTTCAGTCAAAGCGATGAGGTATGAAGGGCCGGGGAGCGGCAAAAGAGAGCGTCGTGATTGGTCGATTAAAGGTTGCGACAGGTCATAAATTATAACTAGTGATGGTAATGTTTTCGTTTTGATTGCAAGAGGAGTGAGTTTTAATTTTATCATGGTCATTTCAATTTCAACTCATTTAATATACATATTTATAACGTTTAGTTAAGAAAATGTAAAACAATAATTTGACATATTTTAATATAAATGCATGTCAAAATAAATACACAAAATAATTTTTGCTTTTGTATATTTCTTTATGGAATTGTATATTATATTTTTTAATGTTTAGTTCAATACATTAATAAAGACTTTATTATCATTAGAAGTAATAATCAATGATAGAGCTCGAAGGCACGCAAATATTACGTGAGTAATATGGGTAGGTATGTCAGATAACCTCTAATGATGGGTGTCAATTTTGTGGTTTCTTGGCGTGATGTTAACAAAACATCTTTTTCTACAAGACAATTTTTTTTTTTGGGGTTGTTGATTACGAATACGTTTTTTTTATTAAATATGACATGTTCGAAGGCGTGGACGTGGAACTTTGACACCCATATCATATTCTACTAACTTATTTAACTTCAAGAAATTTTGAAGTTAAAGAAGAAAAATGAAGTTTAAGGAGTCTGTTCGCCATCTCGGATTTGAAAAGTCTGCACCCGTGAAATTGAAATCCATATCATATATTCGAAAAATAATTATGTCCCCCATCTCCGATTTGAAAAGAGATATCATGTTCGTAACCATCACCTACATTTCTTTTTTTTGTATTTTTTTTTTAATACTATTTATTATTGTTTACAATAGGCTACATTTAGTGAAATAAACATTAGGAAATGCAGTGGTGCTCGTACTTCCTGGAGCTCTACCACTGTATATTACCACCTACCCGGCAGATGATAACGGTTGACATTGAAGAAAACCGATAACCACTTACTGCAGATCAAATAGGTAGCATGTAGGTGTCACTAGGTGTTCACGCCTTCGAACTTGTTCAGTGGAGCTCTATCAAATAAATAATAATTCATTCAGCAAATAAATAATTCATTCATTCATTCATATCCGTAACCGCCGAACATAATAGCCGTGGACACCATAGATAAGTGGACACTACCACTTCGCGTCAGGTAGGAAAATTAAGTTTATAAAATATTCAATTTTAAAATTATCCAAATATAGACTGCTCACGACCTTAGTTTATTAGTCACCCAACTGACTTACCAAGAGCTCAGAGCGGTTAGGAAGGTGAATCAGGTGGGACATCGAAGTGTCCATTCTATAGATACGTAGTTTTATTAAATATTATCTGCCACCGTATTACCTACTATATCCACAAAATGATAGTATTTAGTTCTATCGTGTTCCGGTTAGATGGTAATGTATGACCCAGTTATAACTGTCACAGAGGCAGATTCTTTTAGGACTCGGGAATGGAAAATCCTCTGCACTTTGACCTCTGGTTTTCGTGAACATGTGAACTTCATGTTTGTTTACAAACTTCGTTACAAAAAAAAAACAATTAAAAAAAGTGTACGAAAGAAAATCAAGTAATATTCAATTGCATTAATTGTCATCATTCATCAGTTGATTGAGGTGTCACATCACTATACTGATACGTACCAAAATGGACGAAAGGAATGGCAATATTTATTTGAATGAAAAGAAAGGGATGCACTGTAAAAAGAGATCAACAAGTGCTGTTTTTGACCTGTAATGGCCTGTGTAAGTTGAACTCCGAATTAATATTATTTTTGAAAATTATAATCGTGATAACAGCATTCCTGTGAAAAGTTATGTCGTCTTTATTAAAATTAGATGTTTTGCTACATTTGTAACACCATTTTATTGAACAAGATGTCATTTTGCTTCACTTTCTTATTTTTTAACGAAATTATTTCGCGCTCGTAAAGCGACGTACACAGGTCACATACGTGATCGGTACTGAAGTCGAGCTCGCGCGCGGTTTCTTTTATCATTACTGAATTACTTATGTCACCCTATGTGTTGTCCGAAAGCGTTCGCCTGCGATGCGGTATCTATTAGGTTGAGATATCGATGCCTTATATACTTGCCGCTAAATGGTAGTGTTCAGCACTATCGTGTTCCAGTCAGGTGGTAATGTACGGCCCTGTAATTTCCGGCACAGAGGCACCTTAGGCTTTAGGAGTGGTAACGCATCTGCATTTTGACCCCTGGTTTTTGTGCAGATGTCTACAGGCTGCAGTCATCACTTAATATCAATATGAGCTGCTTGTTTGCCTAAGACCTAAGGTGTCATGTCTCTATGATAGTTATTACGGGGCCATACATTAGCATCTAACCGGAACACAATAGTTTTAAACACAGTAAATGTAATGATGTTGGCAACCCCAAACAATCGTAATTATTGTTTTATATTATTTCGCATTAACACAGGGGGTCATGCCAGAAGCGTGCACGTCGCGATCCCTGCCAGTCCTTTGGGGCTGCAATTCTGGCACGAAGGCGTACCGCAGTGCGGGTTAGGGCGTCCCCCCGAGGCGACGCGTACCGACCCGTCCCCGTCGGTACGAAAAGCGGCCAAAGCGGCGATGGGGACCGCCACCTATCACGCCGGGCCCGATACGGCGGATCGAGGAGTGGGGAGTGCCAGATAGGCACGTGGAATGTGAGAGGTGGAATTTGTGAGAAGATGAATGAGTTGACGAACGTAATGAGTGTGAGACGCCTGGATGTTTTGTGTGTAACAGAGACTAAACGAAAGGGCTGCGAGGTCGAAGATCTCCCGGGTGGCGCGATAGCTCTGTGGGCAGGTGTGCAACAGAGCGATCATGCCAGCGCGGGGGTGGGCGTCCTTCTGTCCTCTCGTTTAGTCACTGGAGTGAAAGATTATGGTTTGGTGAACCCGAGACTAATCTGGGTCCGAATTAAATTGGGCGTCACTAGGGTGTTTTTGGTAGCAGCTTATGCACCGGTTAGCTCAGCGACGACCCAAGACCTGGAGAAGTTTTGGGAATCTACAAGGGAAGTTCTCGATATGGTTGAAGCTAATGAAAGGGTAATTTTGTGTGGTGATTTGAATGGATGGGTCGGGACCAGGCGGCCAGGATACGAGGCCGTTCTAGGTCCATATGGTGATAGAAGAGTAAATGATGCTGGTAAGCTGATACTTGACTTATGCTTGGAACGAAGTCTCCTTGTGTCTAACACAGAATTCCGTCATAAGGACATTCACACGTATACATGGAGGAGGAATGAACAAAAAAGTATGATTGATTTGATCATGGTTGATAGTCGTCTTCGGAAGAGCCTGATGGACACTAGAGCCTACAGAGGTCCCACTCTTGATACAGATCACTACTTGGTAATAAGCCGGTTTAGGGGTCTGTTCAAGAAATGGCGACATTGGCGTGTCCGTGTGCCTTTCGGAGGACTTGAAAGAATAAAGAGTGAAAAGTTACAAGACATTAGTGTAAGGAGAGTGTATGAACGTCAAGTCCGTGAAAAGTTAGACAAGGTTTGTCTTACGGACTTGGACGTGGATGAATGTTGGCAAGTTATGAAAGATAGTATGGTGGAAGTTGCGAAAGAAGTATGTGGTTATGCAAAGATACGCAAATCCTTGAAAGGGGATGCGTGGTGGGACAAGGAGGTGCAAGACTCCGTTGAAAGAAAGAAGAAAGCATGGCTGGATTATGTAGCATCTTTGCAAATGAATAATGGTATGAGAGATGAGAAGAGAGAAATTTACCGTCGGCTCAAGAATGACACCAAGATTTTAGTGAATGAAAAGCGTGAGAGAGATAAAGTGGAAGCTGATGAGAGACTGGCGAAGAGCTTTGAGACTAACATCAAACTCTATTGGAGGGAGGTGAAAAAGTCTAGAAGCTCTTCTCCAGTTTCTGGAATGAATAGAATAAAATCTAAGTTGGGTGACATTCTTGAGAACACGCAAGATGTGTTAAAACGATGGAGCGAGTATTATGGGGAAATGTATGATTATGCTCACAACCCTGACGCCGGAGTTGCTGACTTGACGGTGCCGGCTTGTGAGGATATAACAATAGATGAGATTGTAAGGGCGATACGAAGTTTGAAATGTGGTAAGGCTGCGGGTATTGATCAGGTTTCTGCCGAAATGATCAAATATGGTGGTGCTGCCCTTTGGGATTCTTTCTGGGTGTTGTGCAACCTTTGCTGGAGGTCCGGAAGAATCCCAAAGGATTGGCGGTGTGCGGTCATCGTGCCTTTGTATAAAGGCAAGGGTTCACGTATGGACTGCACCAGCTATCGAGCGATCAGTTTGATCAGTTTGGCAGCTAAAGTGTATGGGAAAGTCTTAGAAAGAAGAATGAAAGAGAAGTCCGACGGGTTGTTGTGGGATGCACAGGGTGGTTTCAGAACTGGAAGAGGATGTATGGATCAAGTTTTCTCCCTCCGCAACATCGTAGAGAAGCATCTGGCTGTGAGCCAGAAGGTTTTCTGCGGTTTTGTGGATTTGGAGAAGGCGTTTGATAGGGTATTACGAAAGGAGCTGTGGGACATTTTGCCAGAGTATGGTATTGATGGCAGTCTGCTCCGTGCAATACAGTCCACGTATGTGGGCTGTCAAGCATGTGTGCGGGTAGATGGTAACATGTCACCCTGGTTTGATGTTAACATCGGTGTCAAACAGGGTTGCGTGCTTTCGTCTAGGCTGTTTATTATATATCTGGACAAATGCCTCCAGAGGGTGAAGTTGATGGATGTGGGAGTGCGTATGGGTGACTTAGTGGTGAACTGTCTGCTTTACGCAGACGATGCGGTCATTGTTAGCTCTACACCATCTGGGCTACAAGCACTAGTCACAGTCATGAAAGAGGATTGTATGGAGAAAGGCTTACAATTGAATGTGGATAAAACTAAAGTATTAGTATTTGAAAGAGATGAACAGAGAACAAATGCAAGGGTAGTGGTAGATGATGCAGTGTTAGAACAGGTTGATGAAATTGTATATCTTGGATGTGCTTTTAGCAAGGATGGTAGGTACACCACTGACATAGAAAGAAGAGTGCTTGCTGGGAATTGCGTGAATGGAGCGTTGGGTAAGCTACTAGAATCTAAACATCTCAGCCAGCGGGCTCGACTAGCCGTACATAATGCTGTACTTACTCCAACGCTTTTATATGGAAGCGAGAGCTGGGTATGCAGGAAAGAGCATGAAAGTAAGTTGAACGCGGTCGAGATGAGATCTTTGCGCAAGATCTGCGGTGTATCACTCACCGATCGCGTTCGTAATGAAGATGTAAGAAAGAGACTTTGTGTGAATGATAGTATCGGTGTAAAAATGAAAAAAGGCATGCTCCGATGGTTCGGGCATATAGAAAGAATGTCGAATGAGCGAATGACTAAACAGATATACAATGCGAATGTGGATGGTTGCAGAGGCCCAGGAAGACCAAGGCTGACCTACCATGACCAAATAGGTCGAATTCTGTCTGATGGTGGGGTCAAAAGTCTTAGGAATCGGCGTGCATGTATGAAGAGAATGATGAAGGTAGACGAGGCACGAGAGGTTTGTCTGAACCGGGATGTCTGGCGCTCTACACTCTCTGCCTACCCCGTTAGGGACCTGGCGTGAAGATACATACATACATATATGCATTAACACATGCTTGTGAAATATATTTTTTTAAAGAAAAATGGAAAGAAAAATTTGACTTCAGGTGAGACTCGAACTCGCGGCCACTGAAGGAAGAGCGGCTGGACTAGATTCCCAGTCGGAGCGAGTTCGAGTCTCGCCTGAAGTCAAAAAATTTTCTTTTCATTTTTCTTTAAATAAAAAATTGTAATTATGTTTGCAACCCCGACCTTTCACTTTCTAACCCCGCCTCGACGTGGTTACCTGCATTCGTATAGTTATTAATATTAAAAAAAGATCCGGACGAATTGAGAACCTCCTCCTTTTTTCGAAGTCGGTTAAAAACTAGTGAATTATATTAAACAGACCTCCAACAGCAAGCTGTTCTTTCTTTTAATCAAGACAGAAACATTACAGTAAACATTACCATTTAGCGGCAGTTAAATAAGGTAATGCGGTGGTACCTACGCTCTCGAACTCCTACACTTGAAGCTATACGAACCACCAGTAAGAATATCATAATAATCTTGGCTTAAATGTATAAATACTCACAATTGTTTTGTCCACCAGCCGAGCAAAGTTTATGAGATTCCGTGTGTCCAGGGATGTTGTCGGACCTCCATAACACCCTCACGATCTGGCAGTACGCTATCATCATCAGCAGCAGTGGGAACCTGGTGAAGAGGGAGTAGTTTGAGATTTGAAATGAAAAAAAAAAATGTGTGGCCGCCTATTTAACACGTCGGTTTTTTTTAACTGAGCTAGAAAATTGTGTCATGTGAAAGGAAGATTATTATGGGCCAATTTTTGGATGTCAGGTATTTTGCTAGCTGGAGGAAATGGAACAAACAGAGCACAAGGCTAACAAAATTCCGGTCGCACAAGGCTAACGAAAGTTCGAACTTTTGTTAGCCTTGTGCGCTGTTTGTTCCCATCTTTCTTCTTTAAATATGTGTATGAGGTACTCATTGCAATTTAAATATCTTAATCTATTTACTGTACAGTAGAAACAAAAGAATATTGCCAAGAAGCATTATCTAAAGTAATTTGTATTGTCTAAAAAGAACAAATACCATTAGCAAAGTGACGAGTCACAAAATTTAAGAAGCTGTGACCTAGCAATTCTAGGGGTTATATAAACTTTTATAAATATCCTAGAGGCAAGCTAATAAGAAAGACATTTGGGAAATACACTCCCTAAGTAGGGGTGGATGGGGTGTAAATTTTATAACATTTTCGCTTATCGGGGGATTATGAAGATACTCAAATTAATATAATAATAATAAGGGCTACCCTTGACATGTCCCACTGCTGGGCACGAGTCTCTCCTCTTTTTGGGAGGAGGCCTTACTACACCACGGTGCTCCAATGCGGGTTGGTGGACATACGAGTTAGTGGCCAATCCGCTGTTGGATGTTTTCAAACCGCCCATAAGGTACAAGCCTTCGACACACCGCGGACACTCCGCCAAAATTCCATACAAACGCTTAATTTCGTTTCTATTACACAGACATCAATCAGTGACATGTATTTACACGCGCACCTGTGTGCGTAGCACGTACAAAATATCAACCGTCGCCCATAAGAGGGGAAGGGGTTGAGTGACGCGAGCAAATCGGGCGGGACGTCGAAGTGTCCATTCTTTACGTAGTATTATTACATATTCTCTGCCTTCGACAAGGTTTAACGTCTGCTTTAACGGAGACGCGCATTTTAATTTGCCACTAGCGGTCATCCATTACGCACCCGAACGCGACCGTAACGCAAGACCAAGTTGATCGCTTGCGATCTACTCGGTTTCTCCTTTATTTCTTTCTCTTGTTAATAAAATAACAATTTCCATTTTAGGGATTGGAGGGATTCTGCCAGGATGTAGTGGAATTTACTAGCAGAGTTCCAGTGTACGAGCTCTAGGGCGTAGGTAACATAAGATAACCCCAATCTATCTGCCGCCAAATGGTAGTGTTCAGCACTATCCAGGGCCGTCTTAAACTATGCTGGGGCCCTTGGGCACACAAGAATTCTGAGCCCTTTTGGATATGTAAAGAAAGCGAACTATTATTATTTTTTTACTGTGATCTGCTTTATGTACACAAAAAAAACTGCCATCTTGGATCAGAAAACGAATGCCATTATGGAACTCCAAGAAAGAAATTGACACCCATATCACAATTCAGAAAAATAATTATGTCCGCCACCTTGCATCTCATCATCAAAATTGATAACTAATCATATTTAAAAAAAAAAAGTCTGTCCGCCATCTTGGATCTGAAAACAGATGCAATTTTCTTAATCAGCACCCCATGAAACCTCGAAATTGACACCGTTATCACAATTTGGAAAAAAGTATGTCCGCCATCTTCCAAAAAGATGTCAATTTCGTAATCAGCACCTCAAGAAGACCTCAAGGAACCTAGAAATTGTTACACATATCATATTTAAAAAAATTGTCCGCCATCTTGGATTTGAAAAATTTGCACCTCAAGAAACAGAAAAAATAAATCCATAACATATTTCTGGAAAATGATTATGTCCACCATCATTGACTAGAAAAGAGGTACCATTCTTGTAATAATAATCATCACCTCATCGTTGAGGTGATAAACATTTTTACCTTGACATTGACACCTACATTGCTTACATAGTATTGTCGTTAGGTACCATTTAGGGAAATGTAAACTGGGAAATGCGGTGGTGCTCGTACTCCTTGGGGCTCCATCACTGAAGCTCTACCGCAGTATATAACCTACCCAGAACATAATAACGGTTTACATTGGAGAAAACCGATAACCACTTACTGGCAGGTCAAATAGGTAAAATGGTATTCACGCTTTCGAGCTCGTTCATTGGAGCTCAATCTCCGTATATTATCATCGAACACAAGAGCGTTACAACCAAGATTTTTATGTAATAATAATATAAAAATGGCAACCCATTATACGTCCCACTGCTGGGCACGAGTCTCTCCCCTTTTTGGGGGGAGGCCTGGAGCTTACTCCACCACGCTGCTCCAATGCGGATTGGTGGAGGTGGGTGGGTTAGTGGCCAACCCACTGTCGGATGTTTTCAAACCGCCCATTAGGCCTCCGACAAGGTTTAACGACTGCTATCCATCGATAGCAACCGGGACCGACGGCTTAACGTGCCCTCCGAAGCACGGGAAACGCGCATTTAATTTGCCACTAGCGGTCACCCATCACACTACCCGACCGCGCCCGTAGTGCTTAACCGAGCAGATCGCTTACAATCTACACCAGCCGCTGGGCCATGCGCGCTTCAAATTTTTATGTAAATAAATAATATATTGAATTTAAAATGTATCAAAACTAGGCCGCTCGCAACCTCGCTGTAGAATACCAACCGTCGCTCATAAGAGGGGAGGTGGTTGGGTGAGGCGGAGAAAATGGGCGTGACGTCGAAGTGTCCATTCTATACGTAGTATAATTACATATTCTCTGACTGGACTGTCAGTGCTTACGTAGCTAGGCAGTGTGCAGCAGAGATAACGCCTAGGAAATACGAAACTAGCTGATTGTCTCGTTCGTAGGCCTCGATGTGCAATATGTCTTGCTGGGTACCTTTTATGTGGAAGCCATTATCATCAAAATTGTGAATAAATTTAATTCAATGAGATACTATTTTACAATCCACATTTTAGTATATTTATCAAACTCTTAATCAAAATCAATACCTATATTTGTCGCTTTAAGTATTTCATTAAGATAAACTTTGTCTTTCACAGTAAGTAAATTGACATGATACTTAGTTTAAAAATTATTACGGTACATGATGTACGAGTAGCTAAATATATTTAAAATAATCCGTCACGAAAAATTATGTGGCAGACTAAATTCCACAAAGCGAAGCCGTGGGCAAAAGCTAGATTATCACGTCGATCAAATGATCGACGTTCGTGCAACGAGAAAAACAGGTAGGTACAACCGTACAATGCACCCATGCGTAATATTTATGTGAGAGAAATTGTCGGTCCTTCGGGGCCCTTTGAGGATGTTGGCCCTGGGCACTGGCCCCGAGTGCCCTAATGGTAGTGTAGTGGTGTGTGCCCAATAAGTGTTCAGCAGTATCGTGTTCCGGTCAGGTTGTAATGTACGGCTCTGTAATATCCGGCACAGAGGCTTAACACCTAACGCCTCAGGAGTGGCATCGCATCTGCATGACCTCTGGTTATTGTGTGGGTGTCTATAGGCTGCAGTCATTACTTAACATCAATGTAAACTGCACGCTTGTTTTCCACTTTTATTATATAAAAAAAAAAGAAACATTAGTGTGTTTTCAAATAAAAGGTGTAAAGATATTAATGAAGCAATTTTGTTGACACGTGATAAACAACCAACAAGCCTTACAGAATATTACCCGAGCATTATTAAAGTTCCATCAGGAACCGAATGTAATAAAGGCTGTGTGTGTCTTGGTGGAAAAAGATTATTTGCAGTTAGTGAAGATATTCTTGTACAGAGTGTCTCAAAGATAGAGTTTAATGCAATTTATACTCGTCGTAGATAAGAATCACTCTCATGTGTAGATTGTTTTGCAGTTTTTGAGTGCCTTTAACGTTTTTATACTACTAGATTATCTTAAAACATTGGTTACAATGTTAAGTTTGCCATACTTTTTCTTAATTCGACTGAGTTATCATGAATTTTATTGTAGGTAGGTAGGCGTACATTCAATCAAAAAAATCCTAACATCCAAAAATTGGCTTAAATAATTTTTCTTTCCCATGACTCAATTGTCTACCTCAGTTAAACAAAGAGACCGACGTGTAAGATAGGCAGTCAATATACTAAAACTAAACGACCGTTCAGATTATGATTCTGTACATTACGATCTAACCAGAACTATATCTAAGCGGATTTGGATCCGGATTCGGTCCGCCAAAACCAAATCCGGACGTGTGTTACTACTATGAACCACAATTACCATTTGCTGCAGATATATTAGGTAATATGCTGATGCTTATTGAACTTTGAATTTCCGGCACAGGGGCATTACACCTCAGGCCTCAGGAGTGGTCACGCATCTGCATTTTAACCTTAGTCTTTGTGTGGGTGTCTAGTCTATAGGCTGCAGTCATCATTTAACATCAATGTAAAATACACGCCTGTTTGCCTCTTCAATTACATAAAAAAAAAACATTAACTAATTCTCTAAGTTCTTATCTTCTTAATTTCTGTACTTACGTATACAAGAAAAGGGCCTTAACGACATGCCACTTGAGGTCATTATCTGTTGACCAGGTCGGGGCACACTGCATAAAATACTGCACGTCGAAGAGCAACGGCACCCGCTTCTGCACTTGCAACACCACGAGCTCTGGTACATCTGCAAAGATAGAGAAGCTCACAGTTATGCTGCAACATTGCAAATTTATTTATTTAAAACTTTGATGCACATTTAGGTACATAATGCGGACTTAATGCCATAGGGCATTATTTTATATATATTTTTTGATAGGCAACCTAGAGGATATATATTCTATAGATTATGAATACACGTAAAAATTAGGTTTGCAACATATCTGGATGAGCGGAATGATTCTGCAGTAGGATCCTAACCTAAGCTACCCGAGAAACGGCACATGTGAAAAGGCACTAATGCCTTTTCACATGTGCCGTTTCTTGCCTTTTCACATGCGCCGTTTCTTGCCTTTTCACATGCGCCGTTTCTTGCCTTTTCACATGCGCCGTTTCTTGCCTTTTCACATGCGCCGTTTCTTGACTTTTCACATGCGCCGTTTCTTGACTTTTCACATGCGCCGTTTCTTGCCTTTTCACATGTGTCGTTTCTCAGGTAGCTGACGACTGACCGGTAACATATTCAGCTTTCACACGACCCTCGACGCGAGTACAATCGCGTAGTAAGCCGTAATACTGGTGGTAGAGCTCCAGTGACGGAGCTCGCGGGCGTAGGCACCAGCGGGCGTAGGCACCACCGCATCACCTTACTATATTCACTTATCATACTTGCCGCTAAATAGTAGTGTTCAGCACTATCGTGTTCCGGTGAGGTGGTAATGTACGGCCCTGTAATTTCAGGCACAGAGGCATAACACCTTAGGGATCAGGAGTGGTAACGCACCTGCATTTTGACCTTGGTCTTTGTGTGGGTGTCTATAGGCTGCAGTCATCACTTAACATCAATGTGAACTGTAAGCTTGTTTACCACTACCATTACATAAAAAAAAATCACACTACTGTAAAAATGGAACGCGAACATAATTATTGCACTGTGGATTTTGTACCGAAGATACCACCGCCAGAAAAAGAAATTAAGGGTTCCTAGTCGGCCTGTAGGCCACGGAAGCCTAAAAATAAACAGGCATGATGGTAGGTTTTTAATTTCTCTATCTGCAACGTGATTTAACCCTGACCTCAACAATAGCCTACCACATTAGTGTAAACAAGGCTTTTAAAAAGCCTAAATGAAAAGTTTAAAAAGGTGCTTCACAAAGTTGTCAATGTTAGAACTTTTTTTTTTTTTTTTTTTTTATGTAATGGAAGTGGTAAACAAGCATGCAGTTCACATTGATGTTAAGTGATGACTGCAGCCTATAGACACCCACACAAAGACCAAGGTCAAAATGCAGATGCGTTACCACTCCTGAGGCCTAAGGTCTTATGCCTCTGTGCCGGAAATTACAGGGCCGTACATTACCACCTGACCGGAACACGATAGTGTTGAACACTACCATTTAGCGGCAAGTATATTAGGTAATGCGGTGGTGCCTACGCCCGCGAGCTCCGTCACTGGAGCTCTACCACCAGTAGAAACTTTTGTACAACACATTTTTGTTCACCTCGTATATTTTTATAATTTCACACAAACTCTTGCCTCATACATCCGTAGGGTTTGGCGTATTTTGAGCAAAGATTATATCTTTTAGGAAAAAATGGGGCTCCTTAAAGATCTATCGTGCGTCTGTATATGTCATAACCGATTTACTCCGAAAGAACTGGACCCACTGAGTTGAAACTTCGTACACATATTTGTGCCAAATTATAAAATTCAAAATTCCAAAATTCAAATATTCAAACCATTTATTTCAAATTGGTCTACAAGGACACTTTTGCATTGTCGGGTTATAAGCTACCTAGAGAGAATGACTTATAATAATAATCCAATAGGTATTAATAGATACCAATTTAATAATAATATTTAACCGATACGTGAATCATCAAATTTTTAAATTCCTTCATAGAAGAAAAAAGAAAGATCTGTTCGTCATAATCATAGTCATTAGAATAAAGATAATGAACGTCCATGGCATATAAATATTTGCATATAAACACATACGCAAATACCTATCAACAGCTTAATATCGTGATAGAATATAACACCCGCATACCACAACAGACCAGTCCCCACAATCAGCACCCGTTCACGAGTATGACGCATGTGGCAGCCATTGCTCTCCTCGACCATTTTGAAGGGAAGTGAGCAATAGCTTTCTGGTACTAAGAGTCTCTGAGAATAGCTGCAGACAGACGGACGGACGGACATAGCGAAACAATAACCCCCTTATTCATAAACGTACATTAGACACGTTTTAGCTATACAATGCTTTGTCTTTGTCATTTGCATTGTCAAATGTGCAGGATAGAAAAGGACAAAGGAGACATTAGCAACACTTTAGCTAAAATGCGTTTATGAATAAGGGAGTAAGGGTTTCCAGTAGGCCATGGGAACCTAGAAATATTCAGCCGTGATGTTAGGTCTTTCATTTTACAACGACGTAGAATTTAACCCTGACCTCAACAATGTCCTACCACATTAGTGTAAATAAGGCTTTAAGATATGACCTAAATGAAAAGTTTTAGAAGGTGCTTAGGTGCTGCGTAAGTTTATACTTTAAGAGGTTGCAAATAAGCATGCAGTTCAAATGGATGTTAAGTAATTTATTTATTTATTTATTAACGTATTTTAGCTTAGTGTTTTACTGGTGGTAGAGCACCAGTGACGGAGCTCGCGGTCGTAGGCACCATCGCATTACCTAATATACTTGCCCCTAAATGGTAGTGTTCAGCACTATCGTGTTTCGGTCAGGTGGTAATGTACGGCCCTGTAATTTCCGGAACAGAGGCATAACACCTTAGGCCTCAGGAGTGGTAACGCATCTGCACTTTGACCTTGGTCTTTGTGTGGGTGTCTATAGGCTGCAGTCATCACTTAACATCAATGTGAACTGCATGCTTGTTTGCCACTTTCATTACATAAAAAAGTTTTGCATATCTCTCCTTTGTCTTTTTCTATCCTGCACATTTGACAATGCAACTGACAAAGACAAAGCATTCTATAGCTAAAACGTATCCAATGTACGTTTATGAATAAGGGGGTTATTGTTTCGCTATGTCCGTCCGTCCGTCTGTCTGCAGCTATGCTCAGAGACTCTTAGTACCAGAAAGCTATTGCTCACTTCCCTTCAAAATGATCGAGGAGAGCAATGGCTGCCACATGCGTCATACTCGTGAACGGGTGCTGATTGTGGGGACTGGTCTGTTGTGGTTTGCGGGTGTTATATTCTATCACGATATTAAGCTGTTGATGGGTATTTGCGTATATGAATAAGGGGGTAAAACTTTGCCTAAAACGCATGTGTTCACGTCATCACAATAAATATTCACTACTAATCAATCAGCGCGTCCAGTCCGAGTTTACATCATTTATTACCACCAAATTGAATTTGTAATGTTGTTTTCGACAACTCCTGGCCAAACTTAGATGAACTGATAATTAATCAAGGAAGTTTCGTCTACTGGGTTATAGTGAATTTATGGAGATTTCGTATTTATAAATAAAATATAAAATACGCTTACACTCACAGCCCCACAGTAGGTATAAACCTGTGTCGTGGGTGCCGTTGTTCACATACAACACATACACAAACCCGAAACAAATATCTGTAGGCCATACAAACATTTGTCCCGGTGCGGGGATCGAACGCGCGACCCTCCGAATCAAACGGTCATCTCACACCGCTGGACTCACCGGGTCGCTGGGACTATTTGATGTTTTTTTTCTTATAAAGGATTATTTTTGTCATAAATGTATCCGTTGTTAAACAGTGTTACTGGTAACTAGCGCAAACCTTTAACTTAACCTTTTAAACTTAAAAGGAGGCTTTGGCTCATCAAGAGTAACAAATATTGTTTAATTTTTTTTTTCTAATTCAATATTTTTTTTGCCATTCAAAAAATTTGTAAGCAGAATTTGCCATCTTAACCTCACATTGGGTATATAAGTGAACATGAGGTTTTTTTGCAGTCGGAATAATTTATGGTATTCCGAGATTTTTGTATACCTACATTTGTTTGCATTTATAAATATACAAGTCACGTCAAGAAATATTTCACATCGAATTTAGGGAAGAGACAATCGGTTTGCAGAGCGTTATCTCTGCTGCACTGCTTAAACCTTTTCTACACGGTCGGGACCATTATTAATACTAAGTATTGTAATAAATCTATGGTCGGGACCAGCCACCGACCATCATGTCATTGATCGGGTCAACCGATGTTCGTGTTTGTTCTACGCGGTCGAGTATCAGCACTTCACTGATATGTGTGAATCAGCCTTTATGTCTGTCGCGTCGGCCGACAGCGTTCCAGTCGAAGCCGACCACGGACGCAGCTGGGATGCGCTCACGACCAGGGCTGTTGACTTCAACCAAAATTGGTCGGATCAACCGATTTCTACACTGTCCATTTTTATATTAACCCGACCAAGGACACGACGGTCGGCGGTTGGAGCCGACTCTCTCTCTCTCCTAAGGTCGCTGTGAGATCTGCTAAGATACAGGCCTTTACTTGCCGCCTCAGTGCAAACGGGTTTTGGGTTGTATTACAAAAGATGACTTTCAATTAAGTAAACTATGGTCAGTCATTTGGTGGACAGTAAATACAATAAAAAAATAGACATTATTAAATTAAATAAAAAAATAAATTAGACATTTACTGGTGGTAGAGCTCCAGTGACGGAGCTCGCGGGCGTAGGCACCACCGCATTACCTGATTTACTTGCCGCTAAATGGTAGTGTTCAGCACTATCGTGTTCCGGTCAGGTGGTAATGTACGGCCCTGTAATTTCCGGCACAGAGGCATAACATCTTAGGCCTCAGGAGTGGTAACGCGTTTGCATTTAGACCTTGGTCTTTGTGTGGGTGTCTATAGGCTGCAGTCATCACTTAACATCAATGTGAACTGCATGCTTGTTTGCCACTTCAATTACATAAAAAAAAAAGACATACGTCTATCCAAATGAGCGTAAAACGAATTTATCACTAGCGAGTTTTGCGCTGGTTACGAACGCTACATCACATTGCGACAGTGTGCGTGTGTGAGTAGGTTTGTGTTTTGTGTGCAAACGTAGGTTTAAGTAGGGATGCGTGCATAGGATGTGCATTTCGTACAAATTGAAGACAATTTATTTCTTATATCAACAACATTTTACTCATGAACATGTAATTGCAGTTCATATATTGTGATTATAACTGGATTTCCTAATTGGTGTGTTTGAGGGTGTGCGTCATTTTCGTTACACGTTTTGTAAATATCGCTTGTTTCTCTCACTTGGAGATATGGTTTTATCGTATAAAATCCTATAGCACCCCCAGAGTTTGGCAATTTGTATGCATTAATGAATGTACAGCTTTTGGGGCAAATGGGTGTTGGGTTGTATTACAGAAATTGCCTTCCATATCGATGGTACGTGCAAACCATATTGATATCGAGTAAATCGTTTTTTACGATGTAAATTTAAAATGTACGCTTCATTGTCTTGTATAATGAAATTGGTAATTAAGCGTACAGTTCATATTGCACATAGATAGGAACAGAATAATGTTTTATACCACAAGCTTAGCCACCAGTGCATGCCTAACGCATTACCTAATATAATAATAATAAAAATAGGATGTTGTCTCTGTTCCAGGTGCTTGAACCAGCTGTCCAAGTTTCGGCTCAACGACTGTCGGATCAAGTGCGTGTCATAAAAGAAAGATGATAATAATATAAGAAAGTTAATGTGGCAGTGGCAACGCATCTGCCTTTTGACCTCTGGTCATTGTGTGAGTGTTTAAAGGCTGCAGTCATCACTTAACATCAATGTGAACTGCAGGTTTGTTAGCCACTTTTACTACAAAAAAAAATCCGTCAAAAACCAGTCAAATTATTTTTTGAGTATTTTTTTTATGATTCTACCGTATTTTTCTCTATCTTTTGACATAGTGTACAAGGTGCGGGCCCAACGTGGAACTTGTCCGTTATTTGGGCTGAGACTCCCTTGCTTTGGCCAATTGTCGGGTGAATTATACTCGTGCCACCTGTAAACGAGTCATCTACATATGTATGTCCATTCAAACAAAACAAAAGAGGTCTCGATCTTCGATGCTAGATAGCTCAGCCATAATTGAAAAGCTGCCGGAAATAATTTCGAATTCAATTTGGCTCTAACAAATGATGGAAACTCGGGTTGGACGTGTTGATTTATTGGCCCTAAATATTTATTGCGATGACAAGAATAAATTTATATTGCACGACCATTATTTGAATCACTCCAATTGATAGATAGACTTAAAAAGAAGAGAGAAAGCAGTATGGATGGAGTGCTTCGAACCCATCAAACATTTTCGTCTGGCTTAACTTTCGAAGTGCAAACGCCTTGAGCAAATATTGAAACGCTAAAACTGTAACCTCTCAATTATGAACTTTTCCCAGTAGTGGAAAAGGAGTTTCAGGTAACCGATCAAAATAATTTAGGACCTTCAGGTGGCCAATCAAAATAATCTAAGCCAAGTGAGATAATTTTGATTGGCCACCTGAAACTCCTTTTCCACTACTGGGTGAGCTTTTAGAAAAGAATCTTATAAATTGACTTTATTCCTGGTCCTATGGAGATTTTTCCATTTCTGAAAGCTTCCCTCTTTTTTTTTAAAGTGGTACTCTCTAAAGATCCTGACCGTGCTAGGAGCGTGTCAGGTAAAAAAATATTCTTTGTATTGAAAATTCTTTATATTCAGTGATCGATCGTTCCGTCACCGACCGATAACGTCGCGTGCCATGTATGGAGCGTCAAGAATTGTAGCCGGTGCCGATACGATGTGGTATGATACGCTGTTGATACGTTCTAGTGGGCATAGTAGTCCGTATCGTGTTAGCTTCCGCGCTTGATACGGTCCTAGCATACGGTGTAGTGGGCAGAAAGCTTTAGTTGGGTTATGTGTCAGGAGACGTCAATAGGCTCCCCACCTGTTATGTTGTGTATATAATTGTGAGTGCATGTATGCTTGAATGCATGACTTTACCTGCGAACCTTTTGGGAATACGTACTTGAAGGTACGTTTCCATTTTTCTGATGTCGCAGGCAACCAGTCCTGTCTTAAATAAGCAAAAAAACAGCAAAAGTTTTGCAAAAAATGATCTGTAGCTGACGGTACCATCAGCATTAGCGTGATTATTGAAATATTTTAATAAAAACAAAAATTTAATGATCATTACTTACTGAAAAGCAAAGAGAGCAGCCATATAATAAGTATAGCTGTCTTCGCCCGGCTGGTGGTGGATTTGAACTTGAGCGGGAAGCAGATGGCGTACCAGCGGTCCACCGAGATGAACGTCAGCGTCAGCACAGACACCGTCACCGACACTGACTGTAACAAATGGAATAAGTTAGTAAAAGATATCGTTTTACGTTCATAAACTACTCGTCCCAGATCCCATAGCAAAGAAAAAATATTTTCAGCATCTGCGATCACTTGTAGATTCCCAAAAAAACCTAAGAGATCTTTTTTTAATAGAGATCTTAGATAATGGTTTGAGTTGAATGACGATGCTGTTAAAAAATCTGGATTATTTTTTTTTAAGACCGAATTTCGGTTACGGCGGCCAATTTCAACGGAGACTAGGCAACTGCGCGGGAGATATTATAGTGCATTAGTGTATGCGCATACACTAATGCACTATAATATCTCCCGCAAACCTGTGTTTGCGCAAACACAGGTGCACTCTCTATTCCCTCACTCTCATAGTCCGATGGGACAGCAATCCGACACGACCGGAGAGGGATGGGGCGCAGGACCGACGGCTTTACTCTCCGAAGCACAGGTACCAGACTCCGGGCTGTTACTAGGGATTCCCTTACAGAAGAAACCCAATAAGAAAGAAAGCAAATATTTTTATTTCGAATAGATCTTTATAGATACTTTCAAAACGTCAAGAAATCATAAATGACCTAGAGTGAATAACCATTACATTCATATACTCGTAGTAAAAGCAAAAACATAAATTAATAGTACATTAAAATTGAAACTAACCCCCTTATTCATAAACGTACATCAGATACGTTTTAGCTATAGAATGCTTTGTCTTTGTCAGTTGCACTGTCAAATGTGCAGGATGGAAAAAGACAAAGAAGAGATTAGCAATACTTTAGCTAAAATACGTTTATGAATAAGGGGGTAAGTAGCTATGTTCCCGACCTGGGGATAGAACCCGGGCCCTCAGGCTTCACCATCGCGATTGCGACAACTGGGCCAACGAGAGGCAGTCAATTTTGTTAATACTGAGGTGATGGCGGCATACAAGCATGCAGTTCAGATTGAAACTGCATACTGAAGCTTGTGATAAACGTCTACTTAAAATTGGAGGTCAAAATGTAAATGCATTGCCTCCCATGGTACCCGAGTTATTTTGTATCAATGTAGTTACGAGGCCTCCTAACACAGCTCTATATTTAAAAAGCTGCTATGCCATGTCTGGTAAAATTTATAATAAGGTACCAAGTGATATAAAATCACTACCCATAAATTTATTTACAAAAAAAATTCGTTGACTAGAAAATGTTTTTATTTGATATGTTGAAGATTTTTTAGAACATTAGGTATGTGATGACATTTAATTTTAGTTATTATTTTTAATATTTTGTGACTGTTATTATTTTCATTTTTTTAAATGATTTTGATAATGTTTTATTTTGATTTTATTTGAAGACTGATTCTTATTACATAACAAAATAACGACAAATGAATTAATTTTGTATTGTGATTATGAATTATTATTGTATGAATTATTTTGTTTATTTAAGGTTAAATTTGAGAATTTGTATAATTACTATTATTATATGATGACAGACGAATTAATAAAATGTAGGGATTATGAATGTATTAATTGATATTATATAATAAACTAGACCTAATTAATATTATTATTATTAAAATGTAAGAATTTGCATGCTAAATTGTATTTGGCAAAGTATGTGAGCGATAAAACACTTATTATAAACTGTAAAACCATACATTAAGCAAATAAATATCTTTGAATCTTTGAGGCCATTCATTACCATAAGCGGAATATTACCATTTGGTGGCAATTATAGTAGATAATAAGCTCCGTCACTGGAGCTCTATTACCAGTAGAATTGAATCGCAATGCATGTCTATAAAGAGATACACATGGTCTATTGTGAGTGCTTCTTATGATCATTTATATGGAGAGAGCTTCGTCCTCGAAAAACCATGATGGATATAGCTCTCTGACTACAGATTGCCTGTTTATTGGCTTATGTCTGTAGCCCGCGGCTTCACATAGTTTATCTTGATTTATCCTTATGAAAAAAAATCTCAGGAGTATTTTTTGTTGATGGTAATCTAATATCTGTTTGAGTTAGATAAGAAAAATGGCTTATAAACGTCTACATTAAAATTGGCGGTAAAAATGCTAATGCCATTGTGTTGGTAAGCGCATAACTCAAAAACGCCTAGACCAATTTGGCCAATTATTTTTTTAAATGTTCAAAGATGGTATTTACGGCGAGAAAAAGTCGAATAATTGCCGAAAAAAAACCAGCCTTTTTCTTTTTCCTACAGAAACGTTTTCTAACTAGAACGTAGAGTCAATTTGAGCTGTATATAATAAGGAGTAACTTAGACTACATTTATACTATATGCGCCCTCGACTTCGTCCGGGTAGATAACGAACAATCATAAATTCTCACGCGGACGATGTCGCGGGCACAGCTAGTAATAAAATATTTATTTGCATATACTGGGTGACTTTTTTTACCGTCTTGAAAAAAATAGGGCGTGATAAGCAAATGAAATAAAAGCCTATGGCATAGTTATTTATATTATTTTTTTATATTTTCTAACTTCATCTGAAATTAAAAAAGTAAAAAACTTAACCTTAATAGATTTCTTTACCTACAAAACATGCAAAAACAGGATCGTGTCAAGTTGCCGGCGTTGGTTTGTTGAAATTCAGTGTTCTAAAATTAAAAATAGAATAATGAATATAAATGTTTAATGAAATTTTAATTTCAGATGAAGTTAGAAAATATAAAAAAATAATATAAATAACTATGCCATAGGCTTTTATTTCATTTGCTTATCACGCCCTATTTTTTTCAAGACGGTAAAAAAAGTCATCCAGTATAATTATTCAGTGTAGGAGGCCTATATTGTTACTTACAGTACCTATTTCGTGGAGACTGGATTCTTCGTAAATAATTTATAATAAGCTAACTATTACTATATAGATATAGACTTTTAGGACTGATATCCGTGTCCCACCAACTAGTTTCCAGTTGAAAACCAGCGTCAGGCTCCGGCTTGACATTTTGCTGAACTGGGAACTATTTGGTGCAGCCGTGAGATCTTGTTTTATTTTTCTACTGTTACAAGGTACCTATTTCTTTTTATATTAACAGTGTTCTTTCTTTTTCTTTTTTTTTGTGTTTTAATGTCAATGATTTCATAAATGTTGTTTTTTTTTGTCGTACCAACGTACTTATATTTTAAATGTTTAATTTTTTTTCTATTGCTTTTTTATGCAGTGCTTGATCGGCTGCGCCAATAAATGTTTTTTCTTCTTTTTCTTCTTCTTACTACCACATATTGTGCATCATTTTTTAAGCAAACCCGATAACGATAAAATAAACAAAAAAATACCTACTTAAGATACGTCATGTGTTCGTTTCACCGTATCTTATTACTGTTATTATATATAAAAAAAACTCAAATAATGCGGGCATAGCCGCGGGTAATACCTAGTTAAGAATATAATATTATCGAAATCCGTACCTTCATAGCTTAACAGTACCCACAAGAGAATTTTCAGTCATTACGGATGCAATGTAAGCGTTAAAGATTGCAAAGGTGCTTTCTCATTTCCTCATCAGCGACAAAGGTTCGTTTTCGTAGGTTTTCGCGAGCTTCATACATTGTAGAAATTAAACTTGCGGATTTTCTCGCGTATACAACACTCCCAAACTTCTTCATACACCCGACGTTTCGGTCGCTTTCCAGCTACCGTGGTCACGGGCTGACTGACTGGTAGCTGGAAAGCGACCGAAACGTCGGGGGTATGAAGAAGTTTGGGAGTGTTGTATACGCGAGAAAATCCGCAAGTTTAATTTCTACGACAAAGGTTCGGATAACTGGGAGAAGATGTAGGCATGTAGGTTTGTTTTAATCTCAAGGTAATAACAGGTGAGGAGTAATAATAAAAACCAAAAGCCAAAGATATGGTTTCTATTTATTAAGATCGCGAGAAAATCCACAAATATGAAGTTCGCGAGGAAGTGGAACATCGAGGCCCCGCGGCTGGTGTAGATCGCTAGCGGTCTACTCGGTTAAGCGATACAGGCGCGTTCGGGTGAGTGATGGGTGACCGCTAGTGGCAAATTAAAATGCGCGTTTCCGTGCTTCGGAAGGCACGTGAAGCCGTCGGTCGCGGTTTTTTTTATTATTTATTCTCCGTTTAAAGAGCTTGGTCAAAGACGCTCATGATGCTCTATACGTTCGCATGAATAACATTCTTCATTTCGGTCGCGGTTGTCGAGTAGTCGTTAAACCTTGTCGGAAGCCTTATGGGCGGTTTGAAAACATCCGACAGCGGGTTGGCCACTAACCCGTATCTACACCAACCCGCATTGGAGCGGCGTGGTGGAGTAAGCTCCAGTCCTCCGCCTAAGAAGGGGAGAGACTCGTGCCCAGCAGTGTGAAGTATCAAGGATTGCCATTATTATTATTTACTAGTGGCCCGCCCCGGCTTCGCCCGCGCTGCTCCGTTCCTATTAGTCATAGCGTGATGATATATAGCCTTCCTCGATAAATGGGCTATCTAACACCGAAAAAACTTTTCAAATCCGACCAGTAGTTCCTGAGATTAGCGCGTTCAAACAAACAAACAAACTCTTCAGCTTTATAATATTGAGCATAGATTTATTATGAAATTCGCGAAAACCGGCGAAAACTTTGTCTCCTAGCACTTGTATTTCCCAAGATTTCGCTAACCTTTCACTTTTACCTTTTTTATTTTCCTTAGTCCGACTTAAGTTCCATTGTAGATGTTTGAATGTACAAAAGACGTAAAACTGTAAGAACATCGTTTAATTATTTTTAATGAGGATATAGCATTGTCGGCATTAATCCTCCATGTCGGATTTAATTTTTCCTGTTTCGCTTGTAATTTGCGAAACATAATTTTCTCTTTATCTTTATCATTTCAAGCGAATGATGTCCACAGCTGGACAAAAGCCGAACTCAAAAATTATTATCATCACAATCACGTGGAGAGATATGCCATAATCCACTGACCATGATTCACTGGTGGTAGAGGTCCAGTGACGGAGCTCGCGGGCGTAGGCACCACCGCATTACCTAACATATATACTTGCCGCTAAATGGTAGAGTTCAGCACTACCGTGTTCCGGTCAGGTGGTAATGTTAAGGCCCTGTCATTTCCGGCACACAGGCATAACACCTTAGGCCTCAGGAGTGGTAACGCATTTGCATTTTGACTTCTGGTCTTCGTGTGAGTGTCTATAGGCTGCAGTCATCACTTAACATCAACGTGAACTGCATGCTTATTTGCCACTTTCATTACATAAAAAAAATCCCGTGAAAGTGAATTAGCGATCGCAGTGGTAAGTAGTATTATCACGGAACGCTGCTGCCCATCCCGTGTTATTGCATTTACTTCCACCCTATTGGTTTTTTATGTCATGAAGTGGCAAACAGTAATGGTAAATGTAACAGTAACATACAGTTAACATTGACGCTAAGTAATACTGTAGCCTATCAACATTCATGTGAAACCAGATATATGTAACTGGCGAATCGTGAGTATTTACATGGGTTACCTTGAGCTCAAATGTATGCATTTAGCCATTGCGTACCCCTTCGGAGATTACAGGCGTCAAAATACGTATCAATATCGAATTATCAGAAAAAATGTATGAGATGTAGGTACGCTATGAGAAAAGCATCCTTATATTTTCAATCACGCTACTTACTCCTCTTAACCAAACGCCTCGCCGAAGTCACACCGCGGACACTCCGCCAAAATTCCATACAAACGCTTGATTTGGTTTCTATCCATCAGTGACGTGTATTTACACGCGCACCTGTGTGCGTAGCACGTACAAAATACCAACCGTCGCCCATAAGAGAGGAAGGGGTTGTGTATGTGTGCAAATCGGGCGGGACGTCGAAGTGTCCATTCTATACGTAGTATTATTACATATTCTCTGCCGAAGTCACCACGTCCGCCGCAAACCCGTGGAGATACACTAAAAGCGCCATTACATTGACGCTAAGTAAATTACTTGAATTAATTACAATACACCGAAAATAGACCTTTATTTATGAAAAGATAAGATCCAAAATCAGGTCGCTTCAGGGTTACCAACCGCAAATTTGTAACGAAATTAGTGCTAATGCTCTTGAAATTTTAGATGTCGCTTTATTTTCGAGTGGTAGAGCTATGTTTGATGTGAAATTAAGCTAAATCTTGTTTATTAATAATATTTGTCCACAGAAAAAGTTCCCTTCCAAGAATTCTGAAAAGTGGAGAACATAGAAACACGGGCCACCGGCAGCGGGCGGACCGGAGGAAGAAGTTCTGACGTGGTTTTTACAAGAAAAAAATTGTGTAATTTAATTATAGCCTAAGTCCACGAACGTCAGCACTGAGGCGTTTCACACACGAGGCCGCGCGCCGCTGCGGTAGGCGGTGAAGCGGATTTCATGTCGCTTGGCCTCTCTATTAAATACGTTGATACCATTCACGCTACACCGCCCGACCGCGCGGACATGTTTACTCACCTACACCGCAATACGCGGCGGCGCGCGATCCATCAGACCAAGCATTTCATCGTCATCACTTCAGTAGGGCGAACGAAACGTCGACGGCCGAGATCGAATCAGAAATGAGGAGATCTCCATGATGATGAAAGTAACTGACATAGCCCACCGAATAGCGAAACTCAAGTGGCAGGGGCAAGGAATATAACAAGAAAAACTGACGGCCATCGGAGCAGAACAGTTGTCGAATGGCGACCACGTACCGGAAGACAAACTTTGGGCCCAAGAGGTGGACCGACGACCGGGTGAAGGTTTCGGGCAATCGCTGGATGAAAGCGGCCCAGGATTGTGGTAATCTTTGGGGGAGGTTTTTATCTAGCACTGGATGTCTTTCGGCTGAAATTTGAGTCAGCTGCTGGATAAAACCTCTTCCAAAGATGGCCACAATAGGTTTATTCGTTATTAGGACAGACTATACTATAATTGTCATGCTTGGTAAGCAGATTGGCTATAACTTTTATCGTGGTACGCTGCTGCTCATCCTTCGTTATTAGCGTTTCATACACATACACATACAACTTTAATATCATCATACTTGCGTAACTAATTTACGTCCAAGCTTACTTTAAAACTATAGATTACCTTGAGCGTGGACTCAAAAAGTTTATCAAAGTTTGCGTCTAATCCATTTACGGAGTTAAGAAACAATATTTCAGACGTTCAAACGTATTAATGCGATTCCATTTGATCACTATACCTAATTGAAATTATGTTGCTACAAATAATACTGTGCATTTTCGTCCATGGATCAATAGAATAATATCTTTCGTCAGAAAAGACCTGATGAATTCATACCTCTTCAGTGAAAGAGGTTGCAGGTTTGTGGTTTGTCCAATTCAGCAATATTCCACCTAGAATACAAAACTCCGGCTGGAAGACGTCTAATAGTAGTAACACACGTCCAGATTCGGTACGGCAGACCGAATCCGCCGATAAAAAGCGCGAGCGGACCGCATTGGACTTGATTAATAATAATTTTGTCGGCCGAACTCTACACATGGCCGGATTTGGTTCGGAGCGTACAAAATCCGCGGTCCGCTCCGTACCAAATCCGGACGTGTGTGACAAGTACACTGTTGGAAAAAGCCTTTGATGAAGGCGACGCGTGCGAAGCACCGTTTCGCCGCTCTTCAGGTATTGCTCAACCGCGAATGTGCGGTGCGCTCCCGAACAGTGACTAATGGCGACTAATAAAATAAATCCCCAAATCCCGCGCTTTGAATGGTACCCGCTTACCCCACAACGCTATCTCAATAATCGCAATTTTAAGTAGGAAAATTCTCAGGACACCTTTTACTTTAACTAAGTTTTTAATTCTAACTATGTGCTATTTATATCTGTTTTACTTTTTAACCGACTTTTTGAAAAAAAGGAGGAGGCTATCAATTTGTAAATATTTTTTTTATGTTTGTTCACAGATAATTTGAAGTATTTGTAAAGATATATTTTTTTTTATTGCGACCTAGTATTCGAAATAAAAAAAAATCTATCTTTCTATCGTTAGGCAAAAATGATGCGATTTCTCCTAGGGTTGATATTTTTCATTTCTAATATTGTAATTAAAGAAAAAAGCGAGTCTTTAAGGGAATCTCCTCTCCGCCAATAATAATTGATATGTACCGAAAATATATTTTTCTGTTTTGATTGAATGTCAACACAACAATCAAATATTGGTTCAAATCAAAGTGTCCGTGGGAAATAGTAGATGAGAACGGCATAAAAATCCTGTGGCTAAAACATCACGCAATGATTGACGTTTGTTTGACAAACAATCGCCAAACTCGTTATCGGTTTGGCAAATATTGATTGATTGGTCTGTGTTGGTTAGTTTATAAGAAGTGACAATTGGTGACAGATACTTTTTAGGGTTCCGTAGTATACAAGGCCTAACAGGCCACGTTGAAGGAAGAAGGAGCAGAGGCAGAAAGCCCACTCGATGGATAGATGCCATTCTAGAGTCCCTTAATTGCAACACGCAAACAGCAATCCACATGGCCCCAAATAGAGAAGCTTGGAGAGCACTGACCCGAGATGTTGCTTTTAGTGGTCGCGACCCCCAGTCATGAGGACACGACAAAGAAGAAGAAGTAAACAAGGAACACTTATAGTTTCGCCATGTCCGTCTGTCCGACCGCGGTTTAGCGCAAAAACTGTTGGTACTAGAGACTTGAAAATTGGCACCTTAATCACGCTGACAAAGTGGTAGATTATTTTTTTTTTTTTTTAAACGTAGAGTACCTCCCCTTTTCTCAGAACATGTAACGAGTGGATATATATTTTTGGTTTTTCATGTAGTTTGGGATATTGTTCGATCGGTCTTTTAAAAATGTTTTTTTTTTCTGAACTACAAATTATCAAAACCGCACAGCTAAAAAGACATCCATCCATCTATACATCTATTGTGTCTGTTTGTAATATTAAAATAACCGCTTTTTACTAAATGCATTATGTATGTATACACGGTACATGTACCAAAACGATTTTTTTTACTATTTTTGTCTGTCTGTCTGTCTGTTTGGCGGGGCTAATCTTGGGCACGGCTGGACCGATTTTGACGGGACTTTGACTGGCAGATAGCTGATGTAATAAGGAGTAATTCAGGCTATTTTTATACTAGCTACGCCTCCGACTTCGTCCGGGTAGATACTGAACAATCATAAATTCTCACGCGGACGAAGTCGCAGGCACAGCTAGTTAAATATGTATCTGACGCCAGCTTATCTGAACCGAACGAGATAATCCTGCAGCATGGCTTACCGTTTGACCTAACATTTTTAGGCTTTATTCGAAAAGGGCTAACGAAAAATGTATAAAGCCTTTAAAATACGATTAAAAAAGATATAGTGAACAACAACGGGCATACCGAATGAATTTATTTACAGTCACGAATAAATTGGCTGGAAGATAATGACATAATATTAAGTTCTAAACTCTACTTATTATATAAGTCCCCCCACGCGTCTGTCTGTCAGTTCGCGATAAACTCAATGACTACTGCACGGATTTTCATGCGGTTTTCACTAAGAGTGATTCTTGGGGAAGGTTTATGTATATAATTATTTAATGTTTTGTGTATATTGGTTGGAATATAACGATAAAAGTCGGAGGTGGCGTAAAAAAGCCCGCCGCCTGGGCGCTTTCATCGAAGACGCTGTCTAAACCCGTTGTGATATAACAAAACAATGTACGGTAGAATATTTCCTCTCTGATTGTTCCATAAAAAAGTCCGCGATGGCATATATCTATCTTTTTATGGTTAGCTTATTATAACCATTATTACATCCAAGAAAATGGTGACTTACAATGCGGTAATTGGAAAGCTATTTAGACCAATCAAAAATGCAATTGCGTGTCCCCCTCACGCCGCGAACATTTTTTGCGCACCTGCATGCGGCCGGCGGCGGCCGTTCGGCCGACTTTTGGGGGGTCCGATACAACAAACGAGATTTATAGACAACTAGCTGGGCCACGAAAACCTACACGGACGAAGTCGCGGGCACAGCTAGTTTATAAAAAGTCAAAAACGGTTATAAAAAGGCGTTCCCGAGATTAGTCGGCACAAACAGACCGACAAAAATTGTTAATAATATTGTTTCTGTAATTATGTACCGTGTATACGATACGATACATATGCATTTAGTAAAAAGCGGTTATTTTTATTACAAACACAAACTCCTATTTTATTTATTTGTATCGATAGATGTATATACAGATGTATAGATATAGGTGTGCAGGTGGTACGGAACCATTCGTGCGCGAGTCCGACTCGCATATGACCGGATTTTTAACTACGGGGGTCCGTTGGGTATGTTAAGGATATAAATTCATTCTACCGCGCAGGCGATCTACTCTTCCTCCATCTTATGCATTTCCAATCAGGTCACGTGACCCGACGCGAGTTAAACATTTTTACTCATTACAAAAAGTACACAACGCCGCTAAAGATTTTGAATTACTTCAAAAAATTGCGAGCTCCGTACCTATATCTGCTTATCTGCGAACATAACCCTGTTTTACGGGCAATGTGTTCATGTTCTCATATTTATAAAGCACATGATTTATGTGGGGCAAGTGTCCGTTTGTTTAAAAATATATTGCTAAAATTAAATTACGGGTTGAGAGAGCATAAAAACGTACACCTGTATTTGAAAGGTAAGATAAAAGTATTTAAGTCGTATGGCGGCGTCTGACGTTTAATTTTGACATTAACAAAGTGAACGTAGAGTACTCAACAATTAATATTGCAAATCGAGCCTGCGAAAGAGACGATCGGCTCGTTTCGATTTTGTAGAGCGCTATCTCTGTTGCCCACTACCTACTAAAGCACTGATAGTCCGGTATTAGTCAAAATGGTCGACAAACGTCAAATAGGTACGATGCGAAAGAGATAATGCTCTATAGACCCGAAATAAGCCGACGTGTCCTTCCTAGGCTCGATGTGCAATATTTATTGTTGAGCAATTTAATTTACAACGATGTCAAATGCATGGTGGTGTGTCTAATGTTTTATTTATTGATATCTAGCTGCCCTGGCAAAATTCGTTTTGCCTCAGAATGAAATAATGTGTCAAAGGTTTGATAGATACGGACTATTTGTATGGTTTCCCATCACAATAAAATTGTGGTTTTTACTTGATATGTTCTTCACCACCGGGACCACGGTCCCGGGCAGTCTGCCCGGGACCACGGAAGCTGAAAAGCGACCGAAACGTCGGGTTGATTTTAAAAATCATTTTAGTTTAATATACGCGAGATAAATCCGTAAAAATAGTTTTATTTCAATGTGGTTTTTACTGTTTCCCTTCAATTTCTTCATATTTTCTTAACCTTCCCTGGGCTTCCAGAAATAATTCAAAACCAAAATTAGCCAAATCGGCCCAGCCGTTCTCGAGTTTTAGCGAGACTAACGAACAGCAATTGATTTTCTTATACGACTAAATAGGTAATGCTTATAAAATACATTAAGTACTTTATAGACATTATTATTCAAAGTTATTCTACACTTTTCTAACACATAAACTATAAGTGTGCCAAATTTCATACTCCTCCGTCGGCGCATTTCTCGTAAAAAGGGAAAAGGGTTCTTAAATGCTGCCTAAAGGATTAATACGTAATACCACACTAGGAAACAATCGATATCGATTAAAAAAACTCAACGAGAATCGCTTTTTGAAGCATTTATTTCGTGATTATTGAAATGTCAGCTTCTTTATATCGTGAAATTGATAAAGACAATTTATTTAGCAAGTAATTGTCGTTGACATCATCACGATAGGTGGTCTAGATGTTTTATCATCTGGATTTATATAATCCGTTCCGATTACTTCGATCGGATATGCGGAAGTGCGAAATGCGGTGGCCCACTTAAAAAAGATGACCGATTCCAAGACCATGGCCTTCAAGGACCTGTGGAAACTACGTACAAAACGTTGAAACAGCACACTCATGCAAACATGCGCATCGACGAGGGCCCTAAGCGGTTCTCGCGGTGCTGCAGTAGTGAGACGCACGCTACTCGAGCGTCGATGCGCATGTTTGTGTATGTGTGCCGTTTCGAACGTTTTGTACGTAGTTTCCACACTGTTCATATATGTACTGTGCCTGGAGGGGAAGATTGAATATAGTATATAGATAGATTATAACGATATATAGATTTCGTATATATAGATTTCGATATATAGATCGTTCAAATCTATATAGTAGATATATAGATTTGAACGATTTAGGAAGGGACTTATTGAGCCTTCGCCCTTAAATTAAATTCTATATCTATCTGAATATCTGAAGACAATGCGAAGGCAAATCGATAAATATCATTTGCTATATTAATTCATATTCCACGTAAACGCCATATGTTATAATAAAACGTAATGTATTACGGTCACGAAAACTCCAACCATTTTAAGGGAGATCGAAGTCGATAAATTAGCTCGTATTCCATTTCACCTTATTTTTTACAACTAGACCTAAGAATTGCCCGTCGTTAAGTTTTACTAATGTGGAATGGGGGAGCATAAAGTTTGTATGAAGCCGCGGACCCACCGAAGCGCATGCTGCGCACGGGCACGCGACGCGTGGGTTAATTTATTTGACAACGTGGGTCACCGTTTCCACTGCAGCATACACTACATATATATGCATATTCGAGGAAGCCACGAGTTTCAATTCATGTATAGAGTGTCCGTAGGTTACGGTGGACACAATCTCATATATTTTCTTGCAAGGCGAAGCTTCACCTACATGCGTATTCTCTCCGTGCGCTGCGGTGGATCCGCGGCTTAATAACCCGAGAGCCGAGGCCAAAACCTTCGTCATTTTATAAGGGACTGAAAATATTGGTTGTCTGTTAAATCAGTTTACAGACAATAATTTTGTGTGATAATATCATAAGAAAACATTGATGAAAAGTTGCATGGTTTTATAAATTGGATTGAATCAATATCAAGACGCTTCGGCCGATGGAGTGGAAGAGAGATAGATGCGTCACAAACCGAACGCTTGGGTTGATCGTTAAGCCGAACGCTTCCATCTATCGCTTGCTCAGCGCTCTCGCTTGCACGCTCGGCTCACGCGGAACGTGACACTTTTTCGTGCGTGCAGCCGGCGTTCATCGATTTATAAGACGGGAAAATTGTATAATTTTCGTTGTTATATTGTGGTGTTGTATTGTAATAATTATTATTGAGCATTAAAACGAATGGGTCCAAAAGGTTACTACTGTTTAGGAGGTACTCGTCGAATGAATGAAAAAGTGGAATTACTCAAAATTATCAACGAGAGGAAGTTGCAGTATTTCGGATATAATTAGAGGTGATAAATACCAAATACTCTAATTGATATGGCATGGCAAGATTCTGGACAAAAGGTGACCTGATAGATGAATAACATCCTGGTTGGCTGGACTGGTTATCCTGAGGTCTCAGGTTCGATTCCTGCCCGAAGTCAAATTTTTCTTTCCGTTTTTTCTTCCATTTCTTAAGTTCACTTGCATGTGTTATTGCAAAAAATAAATAGTACAAAAATCCTGGTTGAAAAATTAGAGAGAATGGTTTGATGAATTGATGAATGCTGCATCTTCAAAAATTAGGATTGCCACGATGGTCGCCAACCTTTGTAAAGAAGTGGAACTTGAAGAAGAAGAATCAAAATTTAACCAGCGCCAATTGTGTGAACACCACAGTATAACAATGAAAACCGGACAATTTTTTGGTCCCTTTTGTCCTGTAGTGCTTTACTAAGGTATCATACATTTTTTTTATTACAAACATCACTGATTCGGATCATATTCATGAAGTAAGTAATATGATCCTTGTCCTGAACACCCACCAATTATGAGGACAGGGGAGGCAGGGGAACAAGATTTGAGGGGATAAGGATATGTCATAACTTACAAATCAGTCGATCCTACACCTATTCTGATCTCATAATGCTATTCAAATTGCGAACCTAAACAGGATCGCAATGTTATGTCTCGTCTCTTTGGGTGATTTTTATTGTGCGTTTGGTTTTTTGTAACTCAATATTGATAATATTATAAAGACTTATGTTACACATTTTTATTTTTGTTTTAACGTAAAAAGTTTTGCAGGTTTTCAGAAAATAAACAAAGATTGACCAATCGAAACCACCAACACCACCAACATTGCCAACACCACCAACACCACCAACACCACCAACACCACCAACACCAACAACACCACCAACACCACCAACACCACCATCACCACCATCACCACCAACACCACCAACACCACCAACACTATCAACACTATCAACACCACCAACACCACCAACACCACCAACATCACCAACACCACCAGCACCACCACTATTACCGCCATGACAGTTGTCATTGGGTCCCCAAAAAGGAGTCTGGTCCGTCTTACGCATTTTAGATCAGAGTCCTGAGTATTACAAAAAGTGCAAGGCGCCGGTAAAGAAGTACACTTCAAAAACTATTAAGGAACATAAATATCAAACTGAAGACTCAAATTCCGAGATATTATAAACACCAGTAAATTATTATTCAGATACCTTTCAATGTTCAGGATCAACAGATCCGTAAATTATTGCTTCGCCTTATCGCCTCCAATATTGTTCCCTAATCATTTATAATTGGTTGGATCAGGGACACGGGTTTGACTAATCGGATCACGAATGAATACGAACGGAATGCGGTCGGGATGGAGATTTATTTCTATGTCTTCTATTATTTCCGGGTTTATGAAGACCATTTTTTAAATTTAAGTAGGTAGTACAGTCATTTGGTGCTTAAAAAAGGGGTTACCCACAAAGTTTTCCGGGAGTTTTGCTAATCGGTGATTTTAAAGATTACGACGTGCTCTTTTCGTATTTTTGCAAAGTAAAACACCTCGTAACTTTGTCGCTCGCGGCGCGGATATATTGGAGAAATGGCGACCAAATACAGTTTTTTGAGAATAAATCCGTTCCTACTTATTTTACGATAAAAATAGTGATTATATAAATTAATCAAGAGAAAATTTGCTACAATTTATTTTCCCACTTCTTTTTGTAAAATCGTCGCAGTCACTCCAACACGCGTTGCCGCCAAACAACTCATTTCCACACCACCATGAGGGCGAGTATGTCACGCGTTTTTTTTTACGAGGTGTAAAGTGGAAATTCGAAAAAAGCACGTCAAAATGTATAAAATCACCAATTTTCAAAACTCTTGGAAAACTTTCTACGTAAAACTACCAAATGTTACCACTACCAATGACTTTAAGTTAGAGAAGGATGTGAAATGTTACAATAAATTTAACTTTAACAAATATCGTGGTGCAACTCAGGCTTAGTGTTAATTGTTACAAGACATTAAATCACATCAGCCGAAAGATGTCCACAGCTGGACAAAAACCATCCCACAAGAGGGATATGCCATATTCGCCACGCTTGGCATACGGATTAGCGATCGTAGTAGCGGTAGTTTTATCGCAGGACCATTGAAATGGTTTTGTTCGGTTGACTGAATGTACTTGTGGAAGAATACTCCTCTACTCACTACATAATTTGATTGGACTATAAACACCTGTAAATTATTCTTCAGATAACCTTTCAATGTTCAGGATCAACGGATTCGTAAATTATTGCTTCGCCTTATCGTCTTCCAATATTATTCCCTAATCATTTATAATTGGTTGGATACGGGGCATGGGTTTGGGTAATCGGATCACGAATGAATACGAACAGAATGCGGTCGGGATGGAGATTTATTGTCTATGATTTGCTTCCGGTTTTATGCAGAACATTTAAATGGAAGCAGTGTAATTGTTATACGACAAAAAAACACATAAATTATGCATAATTCTACCTATAATTAATTTAATTGTATTTGTTTTGACGTGATAATGTCTTATAAATCAATGAACGTCGGCTGCACGCTCGAAAAAGTTTCACGTTTTCCCCTGAGCCGAGCGTGCAAGCAAGAGCGTGGTATAAGCGATAGAGAGGCACAATTAGGCCTACGAGTTCGGCTGGAGACGCATGTTATCGCGTAAAAATATGACTCGTAAACCGATTTAACAGGCAATACATTTTATTGGTATTGTTAAATTGCAAATTTGTTTTAAATCAAATTTCTTCGTAAAAATTGACATAATTTTAATAAATTAAATTTTTAAGTAAGGAAAGTAGAAAAAAAGCATGCATCTGCATTTTTGATGCGACCTCTGAGACCTAAGTTGTTATGTCTCTGTGATAGTTATTACGGGGCCATACACTACCATCTAACCGGAACACGACAGCGTTGAAAACTACCATTTAGCGGCAGTTAGATTAGGTAATGCGGTGGAGCCTACCCCCTCGAGCGTAGCATTTGGAATTCTACCACCAGTAAAACTAGAATGAGTGTTGATAAAGGATTTCTGATTCGATTGACGTGTTAATGTTCACAACCGACTGATTCGTAAATAATCGCCATTCCTTATCGCCTTCTACATTGTTCACCAATCTTGTTCCCAATCCCCTATAATTGGTTGGGTCGGGGCACGGGACCGACTAATCGGGTTATTTAGTGAATGAATATGAACGAAATGCGATCGGGATGGAGGCTTATTGTGATTTACTTGTTTCCGGGTATATGAGTGGCGAAAATTGAAATATTATTGGATTATTTTTCACAAAATAAACTCTTTATTGCTCTACTGAAAGGATTCACATCTTCGCAGAGTCGAATTGTTATAAAATGGATGATCGAAAAATGTTTCTATGTTTTACACGTTGAAGTACATTTCGTTCGTTGAAGTTAATTACAGTACGCAGAGAGAGAGAGAGAGAGAGATGGATAGGTAAGAAAAGTTGCACATCGACCTTACCAGATAGACATCGGATAATTTCGGCTGTGTAGAGCGTTATCTCTTCTTATCGAACCTTTTTGAAGTTTGTCAACTATTTTGATCGAGTTTTGACGACCCGGTTAGTCTAGCGGTGTGAGATGACCGTTTGATTCGAAGGGTCGGGTTCGATCCCCGCACCGGGACAAATATTTGTATGGCCTACAGATATTTGTTTCGGGTCTGGGTGTTTGTGCATGTGTTGTATGTGTACAACGGCACCCACGACACAAGTTTATACCTACTGTGGGGCCGTGAGTGTAAGCGTATTGTTTTCTGTCGTAGTTTTGTATTTTGACCAATACCGGGCAGAGTGCAACAGAGATAACGCTCTACGAACTCGAAACTAGCCGATTGTCTCTTTCCTAAGCACGATGTGTAATATTTCTTGATGAGCACTCAATATCTATAATATAAAAATAAGTCGGGTTTTCCTTCCTGACGCTATAACTCCAGAACGCAAGAACCGATTTCCACGGTTTTGCATTCGTTGGAAAGGTCTCGGGCTCAGTGAGGTTTAAAGCAAAGAAAATTCAGTTTTTTTTTTTATAAAAAGACATCCACGCGGGCGAAACCGCGGGCAACAGCTAGTCTATTATATAAAAATAAGTCGGGTTTTCCTTCCTGACGCTATAACTTTAGAACGCTCGAACTGATTTCCACGGTTTTGCATTCATTGGAAAGGCCTCGGGCTCCATGAGGTTTAAAGCAAAGAAAATTCAGGATTATAAAACGACATCAACGCGGGCGAAGCCGCGAGCAACAGCTAGTTTATTATATTTCAACACTAGACGTTTACCCTAACCTAGCACGACTCGCGTGTCGTTATTCTGGTTACCACCAATCGATGAGGTAAGTGAAAGTTGCACCGCCCCTAATCGCTTATGTCTTATGTTCCCAACGCCTTGAGCTGATTATTGGACCCACATTGGTCTCCGATAGACAGTTGCCAGAGAGCCTCTTGCGCTCGCCAATTGCCCGATGAAATAGACTAGTTCCGTCTGAAGAGTCCATACATAATAAAAACTTGACATTGCAAAATGGATAACAATACCATATTTAATTTAGAAAATAAATCTCCAAAGACGGGAAAAGGTGAAGAAGAAGTTTTCCAACAAAACCTCAACTACCCCATAAGTTTCGTTGTCAACATGGGACTGTTATTTACAACGTCCCTCTGTGATATGTGACTTACCTTTGTTGTTTCTCATACACCTCTATGTATTTATTGGACAGAGGGATTATGTGATATAGCTATATCAGAGAATATGTAATAATACTACGTATAGAATGGACACTTCGACGTCCCGCCCGATTTCCCCGCGTCACTCAACCTCCTCCCCTCTTATGGGCGACGTTTGGTATTCTCTACGTATTACGCACACAGGTGCACGTGTAAATACACGTCACTGATTGATGTCTGTGTAATAGAGACCAAATTAAGCGTTTGTATGGAATTTTGGCGGAATATCCGCGGTGTGGCTATATGCAAGATAATAGTAATGCTTTATCTTTGGTTCTATTGGGCTTTTTCCATTTCTTGGAAGTTGCCCAGTACCTCTGAGTTTGGCTTATGTGCCCGGAAATGTCAGCAGGCTCACCACCTGTTACATTTGCCAAAAACTTAACCGGCGAATCGTGGGTGTTTGCATGCATTTTTTTTATGTAATGGATGTGGCAAACAAGCCTGCAGATCACGTTGATGTTAAGTGATGACTGCAGCCTATAAACACCCACACAAAGACCAAGATCAAAGACTCTCATAAAGTGCAGTTGCGTTACCACTCCTGAGGCCTCTGTGCCGGAAATTACAGAGCCGTACATTACCACCTGACCGGAACACGATAGTGCTGAACACTAACATTTAGCGGCAAGTATCGTAATGCGGTGGTGCCTACGCCTAAGTATTAGGTAATGCGGGGGTGCCTACGCCCGCGAGCTCCATCACTGGAGCTCTACCACCAGTGGAAATGGTGACTAAAACCAGTGGAGTGGTATTAACCTCTGCGTACCCGGTTCGGTATTACAGGCATGAAGTTACGTTTATAACATGGAAATAAATCTCTTCAAGGACAAAAAGGTGAAAGTTTTCGAACAAAACCTCAACTATCCCATAAGTTTTGTTGTCAAGGTGGAACTGTTATTCATAATGTCGATTTGTGATTGTGGCTTACCCTTTTTGTATGTGTTTCTCATCCATCTCTATGGATTTATTATACAGCGGGATTATCGCGTATATTAACCTTAAATGATTTTTTAAAATCAACCCGACGTTTCGGTCGCTTTTCAGCTTCCGTAGTCCCGGGTAGACTGAGGTGACGTTTTTTTTAACATCAAATTTGCAAATATTTTATGGAATAAATTCAATTTTCCTTATGACCTTTTATTAGAAAAGAAAACGACGAACTAAAACATTTTTAGCCCGATTCGGTTACGCGGCATAAGTAAGTAAGCCTTTACACAGGAGCGTTATTATAGGTTGATAATATCGCATGCGGTATTGCGATAATGCGTCCCGATTCCTTTTACATTCCTTGCACACCGCTGCGTTTTTATCGTCCAAACGTCCTACAAACTAATGTTATTATCGCAGGTGTGTGTACGGTCGTTTGCGTCCTGATACAAAACATTCTAGAACTCATATCGGAATATCGCAGGACGGAGAAACGCAACGTCCTACTTCCATTGCGGCTTATTATCGCAGCAGTGTGTAACTACATGACCATCTTAATACAAATTTGTACTAAAAAAAGATATCGCAGTAACGCATGCGATATTATCGACCTATAATAACGCTCCTGTGTGGAGGGAGCCTTTATTCAAGTTTGGCTTCTCAAAATATCCGAAATTTGACGCCACAAACTTTGCTGACAGGAATTTGTTTTGTCGACAAAATGTTGGCCATTCACATAATCTTGAAAGATTATTCTTGCATTTTTATACTTTAGGATCACAATTTGAAATTATTGAATTAATATTGTTAACTGCCTGAATGCGAATTGGTTCGCACACGAATTTTTTTTACTGGTGGTAGAGCTCCAGTGACGGGGCTCGCGGGCGTGGGCACCACCACATTACCTAATATACTTTCCGCTAAATGGTAGTGTTCAGCACTATCGTGTTCCGGTCAGGTGGTAATGTACGCCCCTCAGGAGTGGCAACGCATTTTCATTTTGACCTTGGTCTTGGTGTGGGTGTCTATAGGCTGCAGTCATCACTTAACATCAATGTGAACTGCATGCTTGTTTGGCACTTCCATTACATTAAAAAAATGTTTTTGTAGGTTGTATCCATCTTGGTCACTAAAAGTCTAACATTGCTTTTATTTAGGTCAGGATCCCACTGCAGAATCATTTCGTTCAACCCATAGATTTATTATCTATAGTATTATAAATCTATGGTTCAACCAGATATGCTGCAAACCTAATTTTTACGGATATTTATAATCTAGAAAATATATATCCACTAGGTTGTCAATAAAAAAATGGCCGCAATATAAAATTTAATTGAAATAATTCTTCTTAACCATGTCGGATCAAATAGGCACCTAAAACTGGATTGCTTTAAAGAGTGAGTCAGAACGTATGGGTCAGAAAGTTTCAAAGCTCTCACATTTGAAATTAAATTTTCTGTTTTATATTTTATATGTAATGGAAGTGGCGAACAACATGCAGTTCACATTGATGTTAAGTGATAACTGCAGCCTATAGACACCCACACGAAGACCTAGGTCAAAATGCAGATGCGTTACTCCTGAGGCCTAATAGTGATAGCCTCTGTACCGGAAATTACAGGGCTTGTATTATTTTACCGCTTGTTCAACCCTTGCCCTAAAAATAGGTAGGTATTCTTATATACCTTTGTTTAAATTTAATAGCCCGATAGTTTTCCATAATAAAATTTTGTTATTTTTTAATACTTATAAATGTAAATAAGGTTAAGGATCACTAAAAGGGGTGATGTTAACGCGTAAAGTAATCAAGTTGCCGTAAGAAATGTTTGTCATCATTGTAGAGAGTGTATAAAAGACGCGTTACAACTCTTTCAATACATTCACTGCTGTGTTCCAACTCAATAATAACAATTTCCCTTTCACCAAGTTTTTCAATCATCGAAAGATGGACGAGTTAAAGATTTTCTTGGAAAGATACGAGTATGATTCAGTAAACATAAAACAGTATTATTTTTATAGACAGAAAAATTTGATTATCAATTCGTTGGTATCGTTTTTGTTTGTTTATACTGTCTACTGAAATTTCTTTACCCTATTCTAACTGTTTTAGTATCAATGATGAAAGTGCTAAAATACAGAAAAAAATTGTAAACTGGTCTGTTTCAGATTGATACCTGAATTGATTCTTGAAGCATATAGACGTGCGCATCAATGCGATATTAAATTAATTAACAATTGTGTTTATTTATAGTGACCTAGTTTTAGTGATTTGGCGTGTGTGTAACTTTTTCAACTTTAAGTGATAATAGTTTTATATAATGAAATAATTTACGAACTATCCTAACTATTATGGAGGGAAGTCCATTCAATCGGAGTGGGATCACCCGCCGCTCCCCCCCGCCAACGCCGACGCATCAAAAAGCCCACGAGGGGATCGAAGTTATCTACTCCTGAGATTCAAAATTGGTTGAGTTCCATAGACCAATGTTTGAGCGAGGTCTGTTCGATTGCATCTGAGGGAAAGCTCAATTCAGACCAAAAATTGAAAATAAACAATCTTTGCCGAAAAGTTGTCATCATGTGGTCATGGAGCTGCGCAAATGGCCGTTCAATATCAGGCTGCGAAGCAAAAAGTCATTGTCACCCACAATGCACTACAAACTTTGACCGACGAGCGTGATCTTACGGATTGTTTAAAGGACATCAAACGTTCGATACAGGAGTCCAGCACTAAGCAGATTGCGCCGACTACATCCTTCGCGGAGATGGTGAAGAAAGGAGTAAACAATTTCGTTCATCCGAGGCCGGTTAGTTCCGTGGCGATCTACCCAAATGACATTTCCAAGACCAGTGAGGAAACCAAGGCCTTGGTCCAGAAAATTATTAGCCCTGAAGAAATGAAATTGAAAGTTCGAGGAGTTCGTAAAACCAGGAAAGGAGGCGTTATAATTAGCACCGAGACGAAGGAAAAAACTAAAAGAGTCAGTACAGTGCGCTACACCAGGACTTACTGTCGACGACCCTCAGAAGCGCAATCCGCGTATTATCATTATAGGTGTTTCTACGGCAATGTCGGAGAATGAGGTTTTAAAGTGTATTTTCGAACAAAATCTAGCCGAAAAAATGCCATCTATGTCGCGGGAAACATTTATGACCTCGGTGAAACTTAGCCACAAGTCTGGAAAAAGGAATATGGAGTCCTGTAACTACATAATCGAAGTTCCAGCCGTCGTACGTAAGGCGCTCATAAATCAAGACAGGATTTTTATAAATTGGGCATCATGTCCTGTAAAAGACTTCACGCTGGTAACAAGATGTTACAAATGTCATCAATATGGCCATGCAGCCAATTCCTGCAAAGCCGTGGCTTCTACGTGTGGACATGGCGGTGAAGAGGGTCATTCGATCCAAGAATGCCAGAAGAAAGCGGAGGCGCCAAAATGTGCAACGTGCTTGCGTTTTAAAAAACCAAGCAATCACAAGACCGGAGACCTAGAATGTCCTGCTAAAAAAGCAGCCGAGTACAGGTATATAAACTGTGTAAATTATGAAGGCGCCTAAGAGCGCCACATACTAGTTTGTATTTTAGATCTTATTATTATTAAATTAACCTTACTTAGTTAAAAATGGATATCAATAAACCATCCCTTATTTTATATAGTTAAGAAATTTCATGTATATTTTCTTTGTGATCTATTTTATAAATAAACAATTTTTATTTTTATTTATTTAATTTAGATAGTCATCGGATAAACAGTAAATTGTAGGTGCAGAGCACAATTCACGTTTCAATGAAAACCTTGGTGGTTCAAAGGTCAATCAGTTATGTGTAGTTATTTTATGATACCATAGAACTGACAACACCTGGATCTCGAAATCGAATGGGAAATAAATAGAGTTGAGAAGTTGAAAACTTGACACATTTCATCTCGGATCGCGGATCGGCTTCTTAGATTCGATTTGGTTACTCAGCAGCTTAAAAGATGCTGGTGACAAAGTGGATGGAAGTTTTTATACAAAACATCCTATTGTTCATCTTTATTTGGTTTAACGAGCAAGTTTCACAAAACAAAGTTAAAAAGTTTAAAAAACATTAGATTAAAAGAAAAATAATAAGTTTTAACCTATTCAATAAAAAACTTTGAAGAAGAAATTATCACAAAATACCTGCTTAAAAGCATACAATATTTTATTTATTTTAATCAAATGATCAGAATATAAATAAAACTAATCTTACCTGAAAATACAGGACGACTTTGCACATGACCGTACCAAAAAACCAAGTCTTAGTGACGTCCCACAGTACAGTTGGTGGTAGACATATCAGGATCACCATGAAGTCAGCTACAGCCAAATTCACAATGAAGTAATTGGTAACAGTCCTCATCGAATGATTTCTATAAACCGCAATGCAGACCAGGGCATTGCCTATCAAACCAATCACGAACACAATAGCATGTGTCGCTATCAAGACCCATTCGTAAGGCTGTGGGTATATATACTCATTCAACATATTTATATACTCTTCTTTAGACATATTACAATTATTATCCACATCATCGCAATCCGTAATATTGTAAAGATCGTTATTATATTCTGTAGTCGTATCTAAATTATCATTTGCTTCTGTAACATTATCTAGTTCTCCATTGGCTTCCATTTCTTTATCTATCTGCAACATTGCTTTATCTACTTTGGTATTATTTAAAGATCGTCTTTCTATATTGTGATTGAATCTGTTTTCTATTCTATCGATACTAGATTCATCTAAATTGAACATTCTATCTAAGCTGAAGATTGTTTCATTGTAATTTACATGTTCATCGACAAAGTGTTGATGGGTATTTAAGAAAATATTGAACAGTAGAATAAACGTTCCCAGCGGCGTTGAAGCCATTTTCGCTTTAACTCAACATTTTATGTTAGTCTCAATATTTTCAGAAGCACTTTCATATCATTTGCACGGTTCACGCCTCGGCGTCGGCATCTGTAAAGAGATTTTCATTTTAAAATTCGAGTTCGGAATGAGGACTTTTTATAATGAACATTTTCAAAGCGTATGTTTGTCAGCGTTTTCCACAGATTGGAGGTTAACGGTTCACTGTGTTTCAATTTTGTTCATAAAGTGTTTTTATGTTTGAAGCTTTCATTAATAGTAGAGGTAAAGGTAGAGCTCTAGGGACGGAGCTTGCGGGCGTAGGCACCATCGCATTACCTAATATACTTGCAGCTAAATGGTAGTGTTCAGCACTATCGTTTTCCGGTCAGGTGGTAATATACGGCCCTGTTATTTCCGGCACAGAGGCATAACACCGTAGGCCTCAGGAGTGCGCATCTGCATTTTGACCTTGGTTTTTGTGTAGGTATCTATAGGATGCAGTCATCACTTAACATCAATGTGACCTGCTTGCTTGTTTTCCACTTCCATAACGTAAAAAAAAATCTTTTTTTTGTATGTTAACTTTAACGATCTTGAAACACATATACCTAATACATTAATCAAAAATCATAAAACATACATCTCTCGCGTATACTTCATCACTCACCGCGGATTTTATAAGTAGAAAGTTTTCTTCATATTCACCAGTTTCAAATGTAATGTAAGACCGTTTCAAACCCTCCGAGACTATGAGTTTTGATGTATAGCTAAAGTATTTCAGTAAATGTAAATGCTCATGTATAATGGAACTTTCAAACTGTAATGTATTTAGTTATGGTTTTCACAAGTACGTTGGAATGTATAATCATTGACTGATTTGTACTAGATTGTGTATGGACAGAGAATATGTTATAATATTACGTATAGAATGGACACTTCGACACAGTGCAAATATGAACAGTATGAAAACTACGTACAAAACGTTCGAAACGGCACAGTAACATAAACATGCGCATCGACGCTCGATGTAGCGAGTGACTCAGTACTGAAGCACCGCCAGAACCGCTCAGAGGCCTCGTCAATGCGCTTGTTTTAGAGAGTGTCACGTTTCAACGTTTTGAACGTAGTTTCCTGAACGTAGTTTCCACACTGTTCATATTTGTACTGTGACTTCCATGTCCCGCCCGATTTCCCACACAAAGGCCAAGGTCAAAATGCAAATGTGTTACCACTCCTGAGGCCGAATGTGTTATGCTTCTGTACTGGAAATTACAGGGCCGTACATTACCACCTGACCGGAACACGATAGTGCTGAATACTACCATTTAGCGGCAAGTATATTAGGTAATGCGGTGGTGCCTACGCCCGCGAGGCATAGGCACCACCGCATTATCAAGCCCCTGTATCAAGAGGCGTCATTATAGATGAGTATTTTTTGCTTTGTTGTTTTAATAAGTACTTACTACAGTACTACAGTTTTACTGGTGGTAGAGCTCCAGTGCTGCGACGGAGCTCGCGGGCGTAGCCACCACAGCATTAACTATAAACTTGCCGCTAAATGGTACTGTTCAGCACTATCGTGTTCCGGTCAGGTGGTAATGTATGGCTTTGTAATTTCCGGCACAGAGGCATAACACATTAGACCTCAGGAGTGGTAACGCATCTGCATTTTGACCTTGGTCTTTCTGTGGGTGTCTATAGGCTGCAGTCATCACTTAACATCAATGTGAACTGCAAGCTTGTTTGCCACTTCCATTGCATAAAAAAAACAAAAATAAATTCTCACTTGAAGCTTGAAGCTTCACTTAACGATGGTATTAAGCCTGACAAAATCTAATTGAAACGCAATTTTTTTACTTATGATCTATGCATCTTCTTACTCTTACGTAAAATTACGTATGAAGTTATTTTAGTAAAAGTAATCAACAAACCTTATGTATTCTCAAGCAATCTTTCAAACATTCCTCAATCGATTTTTATTTATTCGATCTTTCTCGTACGGCTTACCGTGTATTCTATTGCTATTTATTATTTCCCATTACTTCCACATTGTTGCATCGTTCAATTTATGATCGGTGTAGATCATAACAAATTTATTTTGCTCTTCAGATATAAATCTATTTTAGAGTGCAATTGAGATTCGAAACGTACGAAAAATGTAAATGCGTTTATTTTCATCTCCGTTTAGTGAAACGATTGGTTACGGGGCACTTCCCGCACTGCGGAGAGGTTATACTCGTACATGGAGCAACACGGGCCACCGGCCGCGGCGGACTGGAGGGGAGTAGCCATAGCGTTTATTACAGATGCAAAACAGTCTGTTATTTTTTGCGGAGGGAAATGCGTGCGACACACACGCACACTACAAAAATCGTCTATTACTACGAAACTCACACCTTGACTTTAACATATTACAGAAACAATTTCACGCACACATTTAAACATCTAGGCAACAGGTATAGCCCATTTGGGTTTGTACTTTGACAGAGGGGAAAGCTATTAAGCGTGCTTAAGGCTACTCCCCTCCGGTGTTGCTCTATGTACTCGTAAAACACTTTTGCGATGTGGTACAAATTTGTTTACACATCAAATGATGTTATTTTTTGAATATTATTTAGTGATTATTTCAATAAAGGTGGCTTTTAAGAAAAAAACTGTTGATACTATTTTTGTAGATAATTAAATGATCTACAATTTATGTCTGGAGTAATTTTACGTTATAACTTACCGTTTCGAAAAAAATCGCGTAAAACCATTTTTTTTTCCTTAAACCGAAACTATGGAGAATTCGAAATAATGTTTGTAATTGTGTCTTGAAATTTTTTAATTATTTTCAGCTGATAGGATTTTTTTTCCTTAAACCGAAACGATGGAGAATTTCGAAATAATGTTTGTAATTGTGTCTTGAAAATTTTTAATTATTTTCAGCTGATAGGAATTTTTTTCCACAAACCGAAACGATGGAGAATTTCGAAATAATGTTTGTAATTGTGTCTTGAAAATTTTTAATTATTTTCAGCTGATAGGAAATTTTTAAAACGTTAAGGAATTTATCTAACCGTAACGCATCATAAACTATTCATGTAATCCCAAATAACAAATAAACTTTTTGTTTTTTTTTTTTTTAATTTTTATTTCACTTTTATTTTGTGGTCTAATTTGACCGGACTATTAATAAATAATCGACTTTTATTTATATGATCTTTCTCATATATCCCTTACCGTGTAATTTGTTATTTCTTCTTTATTATTGGAAGCAATTTAACATTGTTTGAACTGGCGAACGAAAAATGTTAATGCGTTTATTTTTATCTCCGTTTAGCGAAACGATTAGTTAGGGTACTTCACGCACTGCAGAGAGGTTATAATATGCATTCTGGAAGCTCTGAAATACATGATTTTTGTTCTGATTACTCACGTTCAATCTTACGTTTGCTTGTCGCAAGATTTGATAGACCTATTGGAAATACACCAGGAACTTGGACATTCAAAGTAAGATGTATCTACAATTAAACATTTTAATGACATTTTTTTCTACAGTCTAAAGAAAACGAACATTTTCGTAGGTTTTCGCGAGCTCCATACATTGTTGAAATTAAACTTGCGGATTTTCTCGCGTATACAACACTCCCAAACTTTTTCATACACACGCCGATTCCTAAGACTTTTGACCCCACCATCAGACAGAACTCGACCTAATTGGTCATGGTAGGTCAGTCTTGGTCTTCCTAGGCCTCTGCAACCATCCACATTCGCATTGTACGTATATCTGTTTAGTCATTCGCTCATTCGACATTCTTTCTATATGCCCGAACCATCGGAGCATGCCTTTTTTCATTTTTACACCGATACTACCATTCACACAAAGCCTCTTTCTTACGTTACGAACGCGATCGGTGAGTGATACACCACAGCTTACCCAACGCTCCATTAACGAAATTCCCAGCAAGCACTCTTCTTTCTATGTCAGTGGTGCACCTGCCATCCTTGCTAAAAACACATCCAAGATATACAATTTCATCCACCTGTTCTAACACTGCGTCATCTACCACTACCCTTGCATTTGTTCTCTGTTCATCTCTTTCAAATACTTATGCTTTAGTTTTGTTCACATTAAATCTTTTTAATTAAAATAAACGGAATAATAGTAATAATTTAGGGTTACCCCTATGAGTATTGTGACAGAAGAAATCATATGACGCTAATAGTAGTAACATTTGACCGGATTCGGTCCGCCGGACCGATACCGCAGACCAAACTCGCGCAAGCCCACCGCATCGGAGCAAATCCGCTGTCGCTACACACTACACACGGCCAGATTTGGTTCGGAGCGTACCGAATCACACGGGACTGCGCGCCGCCGCGCATTGCGGTGGAGGTGAGTAATCTAGTCCGCGCGGTCGGGCCACAGAACAAACATGAACAGTATGGAAACAATGTACAAAACGTTCGAAACGGCACACATACACAAACATGCGCATCGACGCTCGAGTAGCGTGCGTCTCACTACTGCAGCACCGCGAGAACCGCTTAGGAGCCTGGTGTTACGACTATAACGTTGTAGCTTTACAACCAGCTATTTGATTATATGTATTGTTTCCTACATTTTCGACATAAAATAAATCAAGCACTTGGTAACTCCAGTGAACAACAAGTCTCGAAAATGTTTTAATATTGTAGAAAACACCAGAATTGATGTATCATTCAGATTCTCGGAGATAAGTGCTTATTGTTATTCTTTCGTTTCAATAAAATGCGCATACATTTTCAAATGAAAATAAAACTAAGATTGAATACAAATTGAGGAGTGTGTTTTGCTTGTCATTCGCATAACATTTTAATGTAAATATGTTAATAAAAACCATTTCGTTCGAGTATAACTATACACAAATACAAACTTGCGTACTAATAATATTTAAAAATAATCTAGGGTGTATATCTTCACATCGTTTTTGCTAGTAGGTACTCAAGGAAAACAAGCATGATCTGATATAAAAAAAATACACTTACAATCACAACCCCCAAATTAGGTGTTAACCTGTGTCAGAGAAAATGTAATAATACTACGTATAGAATGGACACTTCGACGTCCCGCTCGATTTCCCCGCTTCACCCAACCTCCTCCCCTTTTATGGGCGACGTTTGGTATTCTCTATTTTGGCGGAGTGTCCGCGGTGTGCCTGTGTCGTGGGTGCCATTGTACACACACAACACATACACAAACATCCAGACCCGAAATAAATAATTGTAGGCCATACAAATATTTGACCCGGTACGCGGATCGAACCCGTGAGCCTCAGTTAAAACAGTCGTCACACATCTTTACTGGTGGTAGAGCTCCAGTGATGGAGCTCGCGCACGTATACACCACCGCATTATACTTGCCGCTAAATGGTGTTCAACACTATCGTTTTCCGGTCAGGTGGCAATGTACGGCTCTGTAATTTCCGGCACAGAGGCATAACACCTTAGGCCTTAGGAGTGGCAACGCATCTGCATTTTGACCTCTGGTTTTTGTGTGGATGTCTATAGGCTGCAGTCATCACTTAACATCAATGTGAACTGCAAGCTTGTTTGCCACTTTCATACCATAAAAAAACCCTGTACCAAATTACTCGTCAATCTACGAGTACATACATGTACGTATCGCACCCCATACATCCAGAGGTCAAAAGACCTTAGTGTCTCTGTGATAGTGATTACGAGGCCATACATTACCATCTTACCGTAACACGATAGTGCTGAAACCTACAATTTGATGATGTTATAAGTGTTCCGTTTTTATCCTTTAGAGATACAAAGCCCTACAAAGACTGTAGGTACTTGTGATATGCTCACCACAAACGGCATGTTTGCCACTGGTATAATAAAAAAAATAAACTTCTGTTACAAAATATTGTAAAGGCACAATCGTCATCTGCAAGGAAAAAGCGATATTTTCACTTTAATGAGATAGTAGGAGAGATACTGAACCATCCGAGTAACGTTTGCCCTGTAAGGCTAGAAATTTTTGTAGGGATGAATCATACCATGCTTAGTACAAATACTATCGCCTGGCAAGGATCAACCCGGAACTTCATCTGGCTTTCTAATGAGAAAAGTTACTTCCATATTTTGGATCTGGCTCGATTGCGACAGGCTAATTGATGTACAATGTACATGATGCGCTCGATACATAATTTATTTAATTCGTCCTAACAATTTCATCGTCATGGAAATACACTTCCGTTGTCATGACGACACTACTACAAATGTATACATATTATAAAACAGTAAAATCCGCGTGTCATATTTACATTGTATATATTTACGAAAAACCAATTGGAGGCGATGTTAAAATAGTATTAGAACACTTTTTAATGATTTTTATTTTTTTTGTCTGTCTGTTTGTCCCTTTGTCCAGGTTAATCTCTGAAGATACTGGACGGATTCGGATGAAACTTTTTGTGATGTATAGATACTAAGCCTGGCCAACATTTAGGCTACTTTTTACTGCGGGAAAATCACTCATTCGCACGGGAATCTCTACATTTAATTTCATTTTCCTTTACAAATAGTCCGTATCTATCAAACCTTTGACACATTATTTCATTGTGAGGCAATACGAAGTTTGCCGGGTCAGCTAGTATAAAATAAGACTGAACAATTATGGTCGCATAACTATGGCTGCCAGATATAAAATATGGAAGTAACTTTTATCATCAGAAATCCGGATGACGTGTAGGGATGATCCTTGTCAGGCGAAGGTTATCGTATATAGCATATTATGACTCATCCCTACAATTTTTTTTAGCTTACAGGCGTTCCGATACTCGAAGAGTTCACTAGCTCTTGGACCAAGAGACAAAGTAACAAGTTGAAGGACGTTTGTATGGACGCAAATGAGGGTCGCAGCCTTGAAAATTGTAAAGAATTATTACCATTGTTGAAGTACAGGTTATGTTGGAGCCAATATTGGTTGTTGGTGTATAGAAGTTGACGGTTGTTCAATGCGAATGAAACACTGGATTTATAGCTATTGTCTGTTATTTTTAAAAGATTCAGGCATCGCGGTCTTTGGTCGTTCACATTTATGTTAAGCTTTACTTTGTTTAACTGCCTCAGTAGCCTAGTGGTAGCAGGCCACTACTACTACGCTGAGGTACTGGGTGCGATTCGAGATAACGGTGTAAAATCCTTTATCTCTGATTCTCTTGGGATTTTTCTATTTTCTGGATGTTTTCCATTACCTCGAAGTATGGTAATATGTCAATAGGCTCGCCAACTGTCACAAGGGCCATCACGTAATTACGAATCGTGGGTGTTTGCATGTTAGATTGAATGCATGCATTTACCTTTGCCTACCCCTTCGGGGATTACAGGCGTGAAGTGACGCACGTACGTTCGTACTTTATATATACATACATACCAACAACTGGTAAGTGCGAATCGAACTCGCGTAAAGTTTTCATTTCAAAAATGTTCAACCAATTTTGGTGTATTGGAACCAACATAATTTTGACGTCCCAAATATTGGACGAACAAGTCCTCACTCATTACATGTTATGACGTATTTAGACGAGAAATGCTTACAAATGATCAATCATTTTGTGCTATTAAAGGTTTGTTGCTAACGAAACCTTCATTAGCATGTAATCTTTTGACTTGTTTTTTATTGGTATGCTTTACTTCCTGTCTGAGATTTTGGATTCGATCCCCAGGGTCAGAATTAAAGTGGTATTAAAAGAGATGTTGCAAAAATGTATGGACTCCGGCTATGTATTGTATACAATATCATTAATAGGTAAAATCAATATAAAAACGTTTTTTACTGCATATTTTCCCTTATTTAGCTTTGTTTGCAGTACAAAACATTATTTGGCTCCGGGCACATTACCAAACTCCGAGGTACTGAGAAACTTCCAGAAAATGGAAAAATCCTAATAGAAACAGAGATAAAGGATTTTAAACCGTTTTCTCTGATAGTCCCCGACCCGGGAATCGAACCCAGGACCCCCAGCGTAGTAGTAGTTTCCTGCTACCACTACGCTACTGAGGCAGTTTTAAATTTACAATTAATATTTTTTTTAATTTAAAATTTTTGTTCTTTTTTTTAAGATTCGTAAAAAGCCATAGCACAAATGATGTTAAGATTGGTCTAGAGAGACTGCCTACAAGAGGTGATGCGCTAATTCAAATTAACCCTGTACTAAGTTATTACACGGCCATAAAAATTGTACCCACCTTTTTTTATTTCGACATATATAACCTTCTAAATTTGTCTCCAGCTAGACTCCCAAGGGAGAAACAAGTGGAATATTAAATTACCTGTAATTAATCATCACTTAGTCCCAATGAAGAGCTAAACACCTGAATTATTAAACCTTGTTAACACAACAGAAATAACAAAACGAAACGTTGTCCCGCGTTATATCAACATGCTATAAAAGCGTTGGTTACTCCATAAATATTGTTATCAGACGTTTTTATTTATTTTTTAGTCCCAAGAGAGGTCCCGACTGACCCGACATTTGAGGCATGCGATCGTACTAAGCAGTTACGGTTTTAAAAGGTTCTCATTGAATTTTTAAACGACTTCAACGTTCTAATTTCAGTTGTTTTTATGTATGTACACTACTTTAGTGTAACCACGAGGAATACGATTTTCCTTGTGGTGACACTGGTGTGACCATCGATGTATTCACGAAGAAAATCGTATTCGAACGCACCATTATTGTTCCGATTTATGTGATTGTTTTTTATTTCAATTAGTTTGGCAAAGTAGTTTTTATTTTATGAACATTTTTGCTAACTTAAAAGATGTAATTTTCACGTTTAGTTGGACTAGGTAGAAAAATGACGACACGAGAGGCGTGTCAAGAACGGGATATCTGATAGCTCCACACACTCTGCCTATCCCGTAAGGCACTTGGCGTAAAGACACATACATACCTACATACTTATAAATTAACATGTTCGTTTTCTTTAGACTGTGCTTATACTATGTAATTTTTAGTATTAAGTTGTAGCAATGCACGGCGTAAGAGTGTGGAGCGCGGGTTATCCCGGTCCTGAAACACCACACGTGCTTCTTCTACATTCATCATCACCTTTATACATGCACGCCGATTCCTAAGTCACTTGATCCCACCCTAAGATTTGTGAGGTTCTGTATCAAGCAATACTGCCCATGTTGAGTGGCATTTTGGTCCGTCATTGTTCTTGTTAAGTATTTTAAACCTATCACCAAATAAATGTAGGAGTAGGGGCCACGCGAATACAGAGAGGGTGAAGACGTTTTTTTGCTCGGACGTTTTTGTATGTATGTATGCCAGGTCCCTGACGGGGTAGACAGAGAGTGTAGAGCGCCAGATATCCCGGTCCTGACATACCTCTCGTGCCTAGTCTACCTTCATCATTCTCTTCATACATGCACGCCGAATCCTACGACATTTGACCTCACGATCAGACAGAATTCGACGTATTTGGTCATGGTAGGTCAGTCTTGGTCATCCTGGGCCTCTGCAACCATCCACATTCGCATTGTATATCTGTTTAGTCATTTGCTCATTCGACATTCTTTCTATATCGGAGCCTCGCATGCCTTTTTCATTTTTACACTGACAGGTATTATCATTCACACAAAGCCTCTTCCTTACATCTTCATTCATCGCATTTTTGTATGTTCCTTAATCTAACTTATATATCAAAAAAGGGGCTGCCACAATATTCTTGTCTGAGGTCTCAATGCTAATCAATAGTAAATGTAACGCCGGCACTGGGGAGGGACCTATGAGGCTTTAAATGCCGCCCCAGACCTCTGGGGACCTAAGTCCATCACTGCTTATATGGCATTATTTATTTATTCTATTTTAATGTTTCATCAAGAAGCTACAACGTTTGTAACTCCATTATCGGCGTTGGCTGTCCGTCCCTTGAGAGTCCCTGTCGACTGCCCCAACCCCTGATATACGCGATTACACAAAGCTATTATGATTTTAAAAGCCTTTCAATTATTGCTTTATTTAGTTGTTTTTTTTTATGTGATGGAAGTGGCAAACAAGCATGCAGTTCACATTGATATTAAGCGATGACTGCAGCCTATATCTACTCACACGAAGACCAAGGTCAGGTGCGTTACCACTCCAGAGGCCGAAGATGTTATGCCTCTGTGCCGGAAATTACAGGGCCGTACATTACCAACTGACCGGAACACGATAGTGCTGAACACTACCATTTAACCATACCAAGTATATTAGGTAATGCGGTGGTGCCTACGCCCGCGGGCTCCGTCACTGGAGCTCTACCACCAGTAGTTGTGTTAAGGTTTTCGCAATAAGACATTCGAGTGAAATATTATTAAAGTTCTTGAGTATCGAGTGGACCTTGTGGTCCGCATAACAATAGAAAATTAAGTGTCATATTTTTCTCGCGAGCTGACTGGTTAAAGAAATATTTTTAACTTCGGGAGGGACTTGAACCCGTGACCACTGGGATCTTCAGTCCAGCCGCTCTCCCAACTGACTCTGCCACCTCAAGGCAATGAGTTTTAGTATATATCAATGCAATGCAGTAAACGTGAAGGAAAAATTCGACAGTCGTGACGGAGCTCGCGGGCGTTGGCACCACCGCATTACCTAATATACTTGCCGCTAAATGGTAGTGTTCAGCACTGTCGTGTTCCGGTCAGGTGGTAATGTAACGACCCTGTAATTTCCGGCACAGAGGCATAACACCTTAGGCGTTAGGAGTGGTAACGCATCTGCATTTTGACCTTGGTCTTTGAGTGGGTGTCTATAGGCTGCAGTCATCACTTAACATCAATGTGAACTGCATGCTTATTTGCCACTTCTATTACATAAAAAGGTGGGGACTTCGGTAGCTAAGGTAAGTATTCTCATTTATCCAATTTGGTGCAGTCGTTTGGAAGAAATGCGCTTACAAAATTTTCGCAATTTTTTTAATACATAAAACGTAACTTCTATTCTCCAATCCCCAAAGGGGTAGGCAGAGGTAAATGCATACATACAAGCATAATAATATATGCAAGCGCCCTCGGTGCTAATGTACAGCCCTGTAATTGCCGGCACAGAGGCATAATACCTAGCCCTGAGAAGTGGCAACGCATCTACATTTCATGTGGATGTTTATAGGCTATTACTTTCCATCAATGTAAACTGCATTCTTGTTTGCCATATACTGACACAAAAAAAATAAGGGAGAATATAATGTATTTATACTTGTATATAATTACCAATATTAGTAGCTTTAAGTACTTATAAGTACATCATTTTATATTAATACTAGCGGCCCACCCCGGCTTCGCCCGCGCTGCTCTGCTCCTATTAGTCATAGCGTAATGTAAGCTATCCTATCTCTCAAGTTGGATCGAACTGCACATGGTGTGCAAATTTTATTATAATCGGTTAAGTGGTTTAGGAGTCCATTGAGGACAAACATTGTGACACGAGATTTATATATATTAAGATAGTTGCCTTTTAAAATTTAAACTTCATTATTATAAAATTTATTGTTAACCTATCGTTTAGTTTCTTTGTTTTCGTTAGTTTAATATTAATATGCTCAGCACCTTTGCGTTTTCTTCACAACCAAAAGGTTGACTGGTAGAGAATGCTATATAGCATTAAGTCCGCCTCATGTAACATTTTTTTTGTGTGCATGAAAGTGTAAATAAATAAATAAATGAATAATGATTCAAAATTCATCCCATTGAATTTTTAATTGTGCTGATATCAATCCCGCGCCCGATCCTGATGAAAAGAGTGTTGAAACAGAAAACGGCCAAATTAAAAAGTCAACCCTTCAATGATTGCCGACGAATATTAGCTTAAGTGTAATGAAGGGGCTTTGAAGTATGACGCACAGTCAAACAACTGCCCGACGTACAAAAACAAATGAAAATATCTTTTTTTTTTTTTTTTATGTTATAAAAGTGGCAAACAAGCGTGCAGTTCACATTGATGTTAAGTGATGACTGCAGCCTATAGACACCCACACAATGACCAGAGGTCAAAAGGCAAATGCGCTACCACTCCTGAGGCATTAGGTGTTATGCCTCTGTGCCGGAAATTACAGAGCCGTACATTACCACCTGACCGGAACACGATAGTGCTGAACACTACCATTTAACGGCAAGTATATTAGGTAATGCGGTGGTGCCTACGCCCGCGAGCTCCGACACTGGAGCTCTACGACCAGTAAAAAAATAAATAATCTTTTATTACGACCGATTAAAGTAGGTACAAGCGGACTTTTCAGTGGTCGGCCTCGGGGGATTGGCACTGGTAAAATATTTTCTAGCTTTACATGAGAGTTCGTTTTGAGAGTATGGGAACGTATTAGATTTATTAACTAAGTTTTATAGTTGTTATTTACTGGTATAAATCTATCTTATTAAGGAAAACTTGCTAAACCCCCTTTTTTAAATTGGTAACCTTTTTACTGGTGGCAGAGCTCCAGTGACAGAGCTCGCGGTCGTAGGCACCACCGCATTACCTAATATACTTGCCGCTAAATGGTAATGTCCACTATCATGTTCCGGTCAGGTGGTAATGTACGGCCCTGTAATTTTCGGCACAGAGGCATACACCTTAGTCCTCGGGAGTGGTAACGCATCTGCATTTTGACCTCGGTCTTTGTGTGAGTGTCTATAGGCTGCAGTCATCACTTAATATCAAAGTGAACTGCATGCTTGTTTGCTACTTCCTACCATAAAAAATGAAGATGAAAAAGTCACCCCATTGATTAATTAAGCCCTATTCAGACCTGAGTATTCACTACCGACGTGGCGAGCGGAATTACCGAGCGGGTTTCGCTCGGGTATTTTGTATGAAATTCCGCGACTACAGCGGAACAAAGTCGCGGATGTATTTTATTTTTAAAGAAAAATGGAAAGAAAAATTTGACTTCAGGCGAGTTCGAGACTCGCGACCTACTGGGAATCTAGTCCAGCCGCTCTTCCAATTGAGCTACTGAAGCCCTGCCCGATTTGTCAAATCTTTCCTTCACATCTATTGCATTGCTTGATGGTAGCAGCAGCGCCATCTATTACCAACTATGCTAGTTAGGCAACCGATATAATAGACTTTTCAGTTTATTGAATATTGTAAAGAAGTCGCTTTTACCCTTAATAATTGTTTTATATTATTTCGCATTCACACATGCTTGTGAAATATATTTTATTTTTAAAGAAAAATGAAAAGAAAAATTTGACTTCAGGCGAGGCTCGAACTCGCGACCTACTGGGAATCTAGTCCAGCCGCTCTTCCAATTGAGCTACTGAAGCCCTGCCCGATTTGTCAAATCTTTCCTTCACATCTATTGCATTGCTTTATGGTAGCAGCAGCGCCATCTATTACCAACTATGCTAGTTAGGCAACCGATATAATAGACTTTTCAGTTTATTGAATATCGTAAAGAAGTCGCTTTTACCCTTAATATTTGTTTTATATTATTTCAATATATCTATAAAGTCGCGGATCTCCATAATTATACCGTATCACCACGCGGTATCCGCTCCCCACGTCGGTAGCGAATAACGCGCTGGTCTGAATAGGGCTTTAATTGTGCTGGTATCAAGCCCGCGCCCGAGCCTGACGAAATGAGCGTCGAAATAGAAAAGGGCCAAATAAAAAAGTCAACGCGTCAATGTTTGTCGACGAATATTAGCATATGTGTAATGAAGGGCCTTTGAAGTCTGATGCACAGTCAAACAACTGTCCGACTATACAAAAACAAATGAAAATAGGTTTTATTACAACCGATTAAAGTACAAGCGGACTGTAACTTGTAATGGTTCATTACAAGTTACAGTTACAACTACATACACGCTGGTGGTAGAGCTTCAGTGACGGATCTCGCGGGCGTAGGCACCACCGCATTACCTAATATACTTGCCGCTAAATGGTAGTGTTCAGCACTGTCGTGTTCCGGTCAGGTGGTAATGTACGGCCCTGTAATTTCCGGCTCAGAGGCATAACACCTTAGGCCTCAGGAGTGGTAACGCATCTGCATTTTGACCTTGGTCTTCATGTGGGTGTCTATAGGCTGCAGTCATCAATGTGAACTGCATGCTTGTTTGCCACGCCCATTACATAAAAAAAAAAAAAATTTGCCCATCACTACCACAAAGTGTGGTTATTACCATGTTAAAAAAAATTAAATGTTATAAAATCACTGGAAACAGACCTACATATTGCTGTTGAAATATCGCTCCATTAATTTATTTTGACTGAATAAATGCTTTCAGCGACTTTCAAATAGTTTCGTCATTTATTATTGCTTAACACGCGATTGGGTTCCGAAGTACTAACTAAATTAACAAATATTACAAATTACAGTCGGACTGAGTTAATAATTTATTTTAATACCCACATACTATGTTTACATTACCCTACGAATAAGTTCTTACGAAGAATAAAAAATAAGAAAGAGGCTTTGTGTGAATAAGAGTATCGATGTAAAAATGAAAAAAGACATGCTCCGATGGTTCGGGCATATAGAAAGAATGTCGAATGAACGAATTATTAAACAGATATTCAATGTGAATGTGGATGGTTGCAGAGGCCCAGGAAGACCAAGACTGACCTACCATGACTAGATAGGTAGGTACTCTCTGATGGTGGGGTCAAAAGTCTTAGGAATCGGCGTGCATGTATGAAGAGAATGATGAATGGAGAATAAGCACGGGCGTTGTGTCAAGACCGGGATATCTGGCGTTTAAACACTCTCTGCCTACTCTGTATGCCTAGATTGTATCTATATAGAGATACAATCAAAATATACTGACAAATTTAAAACCTCTTTGACTAATAGAACGCAGTAAATATCATACGTTACCATAGAGCAACACGGGCCATCGGCCGCCGCGGCGGACCGGAGGGGGGTGGCCATAGCGGTCTGTCATTTTTTGCGGGGGGAACTACGTGTGATACACACACACACACTACAAAAATCGTCTATTACTATGAAACTCACATCTTGATTTTAACAAAATACAGAAATTTCAAAAAAATGTACTTTTAAACGTAAACTTAAGTCATACTTCCTGAGTGTGTTTAAATAAAACATTATGAATATTATTTCGATTATCAGATTATATTCTGTATTCATTTAATACTAGAGACTTTGTGTGAATGATAGTATCGGTGTAAAAATGAAAAAAGGCATGCTCCGATGGTTCGGGCATATAGAAAGAATGTCGAATGAGCGAATGACTAAACAGATATACAATGCGAATGTGGATGGTTGCAGAGACCCAGGAAGACAAAGACTGACCTACCATGACCAATTAGGTTGAGTTCTGTCTGATGGTGGGGTCAAAAGTCTTAGGAATCGGCGTGCATGTATGAAGAGAATGATGAAGGTAGACGAGGCACGAGAGGTTTGTCAGAACCGGGATATCTGGCGCTCTACACTCTCTGCCTATCCCGTTAGGGACCTGGCGTGAAGATACATACATACATTTAATACTATATTCATACAAAATTGTAGATGTTGATGTTTGGTGAAATTTAACGTTATAAAATGTACTTACTTTAACTCTGATCTAAATGTTGATAGGTATATAATATAATTTTGTTTCCTGATGTAGACTTTAGCACTTAATACAAATATCATTGATTTTTTTTAGTGCTAACTTATCAAATATGTTAATTATAAATTGAAAATACGTTAAATAATTTAAAAAATATTAAACATCTAGGCGACAGGTATAGGCCTATTTGGTCTTGTACTTTGACAGAAGGGAAAGCCTGCATATGGCTACTCTCCTCTGGTGTTGCTCTATGCCTGCTAATGGCAACTCCCCTCCGGCCCGCCGCGGCGGCCGGTGGACAGTGTTGCTCTCTGTTGCTGATTCACACACATTGCGGTTGAAACCACAGTAAAGTTATAAAATTATAACTCCATACGTTAATGGAGAATAACATTAAAATATGGGATTGTATTTTATAAAGTAATATCTTAAGACGCTAGCGAAAAGTTTCTATGTTAATCTTTAACTTAGAAATAATAGAAACCTTCCTCAAACATACCTTGTTCTTTATGCGGTAATAAAGAGCAATTTATAATTGTTGCTCTTTTAGTCCAAAGTTTTTCATTGTACTCAAAGTTTCTTAAAACTTTTCGTAATGTTAAAATCACAATGGATTCAATATAAACAATAAAATAATGAACAAGTATAGTAAATTGGCGAGCTGAGTCGGTTTTTGCAATTGTGAATGTTTTCAAATAAAATTATGATCACTTTTTACAAAAAATTTTTTTTTGTTTTTTGATTATGGCATCGCTATTACGCATATTGCCAGTGTCAAGTAGAACGATATTTCGTATTAATTTGCAGCGTAAAAGTAAGTATAATATAGTCAAAAAGTATGTCAGTCAAGCATAGTAATATAATAAATCTATGCAGTCAACTGAGTTACAGTCAAGTTATTCGAGTAAAGCGATGGTTACTTTGCCAGAACATTTACAATGAAGTTTTGGAGACAACCTGAAAGGTCGTGTTTTCGCACTGTTATTCTATTTCACTATACACGGGCACTGTAATAAACCTATATCAAACAAAATGCCACCTACTTCATTCAATATAACTTAAAAATACACCAAGAAAATGAAACAAAATAAAAGCACCATTCGCCTCTTTGAAGGTTCCCGCCAAAACAAAAAAAAAAAAAAAATTTTTTTACTGTTTTTAAAAAAACAAATAAATACGATCTTTCTAGTGGAGTTCTTTGTGTCGCACGATTGTAAGCAGCTTAAATCTAATAATACATTTTAGTCGATAATCTTGGAAGGAATTCAAATAATCCGAACCGCTGACAGATGTTAAGCAATAAAAACAACAATGAAGAAAATATTGTTAAAGAAAATCGTCGTGTTAATTACATCATCCTGAGACACGCTTCCTGTCCGGTGTTTGTATTAATTTATAAGCGAAAGCGGTTTTCATTTATAAAACGAAGGTGGCATTTCCATGGAGCTCACATTGATGCTAAGTGATGACTGCATATATACATCTACACAAAAAGACGTGTGGCACTCGGGGACTGCCGCGGTAAAGCTATTGCATTTACATAATTATCTAAAATTATGCAAAACAAAATAAATGCAAATAAAAGAAAAAAAAATAGAAAAATGAAACAATAATTTTCTATTAATATTTATCACTTTTTAAATATTGAAAGGAAAAACAAACAATAAAAAAAAATGAATAAAAACAATCTTGGCAGCGGTGGGATTAGAACCCACGCCTCCGAAGATACTGGTGCCTTAAACCAGTCAACAATACATTTTAACCAAATTACCCACCAACATTATCCAGTTATACTACAGCAGCATACATAATAACAAGAAAATTTGATCGCCTACGTAACAGTCACCGTGGCCGAGTGGATACAACGTGAGAACAGCACCCCGTTATCCCGTCATAACTCGACGACACCGAGTTCAAATACCAACAAAATGAAAATAATTAAATATATTTTATTTTAAAGCTACACCTTCGTGCCCGTCGGAGTGGGGAGCGTTAGGTTTTTACGTTACGGAATTTCTGAATTCGGTCCCCGCGCTCAAGGCCCGCGATAGAAGCTATACAATAGCTTAAAAACTGGAGGCAAATGCAAATGCGTTGCCACCCCTGAGACCTAAGGTGTCATGTCTCTGTGATAGTTATTACGGGGCCATATATTACCATCTAACCCAGAGGTTCCCAAACTATTTTTACTTGTAGACCCCTTTCAATTTTTTTCTGGTTTCAGTGGTTTTTATTTACGCCTATACGTAGACCCTCATCGAGTCTCCCATAGACCCCAGGGGGTTTATATGGACCACTTTGGGAATCACTGATCTAACCGGAACACGATAGTGCTACACTAGCATTTATCGGCAGACAGATAAGGTTAACGCGGTGGTGCCTAACCTCTCAAACTCCCACACTTGGAACTCACCACTCGAGATCCCTCGGGATTAGAAATGTCAATCCCGCGGGAGCCCGAAATTTCCGGGATTGCATTTCTTACTGCCGGCCCATTAGAATGGTTTGACCGCCATTGTTTGGTTCACTGACGGCATTAGTGGAAGAATTCTATTCCAGTAGAAGAAAATTCTTCCGCTTAGTGGGGTGGGGTCGTCCCGTCCCGACGCCAGCTGCACGCACAAAAAAGTGTCTTGTTCCACCTGATTCAAGCGTATATTGCAAGCGAGAGGTACAAGCGATAAGGAGCCACGATTAGGCTAAATGTTAGGCTTGTGACGCATATCACGTAAAATTATCAGAATCTGTAATTCATTTAAAAACATAAAAATTACAAATAATAATGAGTTTGGGGTGGGGTGGGGTCAAAAGTCTTAGGAATCGGCGTGCATGTATGAAGAGAATGATGAAGGTAGACGAGGCACGAGAGGTTTGTCTGAACCGGGATATCTGGCGCTCTACACTCTCTGCCTACCCCGTTAGGGACCTGGCGTGAAGATACATATATATATAATAATGAGTTAAAGAAGATTATTTCCGCATGGCTCAGGAATTTTGACTATGATGGTATTGAAGTTATGTTAACAAATCTGTTTTTTTTCATAATATGGCGAAGTAAAGACGTACACGATTTCTGTTACACACAGTTATTAAATCTCTTACACCATCATCCAAACACTAACAGCTATATCTACCTTATGTCATGTTTTTTGAAAAAAATATTTTAAGTTGAGTTATAACTCGGAGAAGCCACTGATTCCCGAAATACAGTGTAGACTAGTTCGGGAATCTATGGATTCAATATTAACCATTGTAAAAATGTTTTTGTCAATAAATGATTATATTATTAATATGTCGGAGTGGAACCTAAATGTGACTACTAGCGCCATCTAGTTTATCGGAGACGTAACCTAATTATGACTAGGGTAGATTGTTCAATAGAGAATTCTAGGTGGCGCCACTGTCGGCGTAGGTTCTTGAAATTGTTATCTTAGAGGGGATAGTTACTAGCCGATATCGGGTTTATAAAGGCTAGAAAACAGTTCATGACGTTCAGTCATAGAGTAACAGTCAGTCATAGAGTAACAGTCACACAGTTGAATCGAATTATTATAGCGCAGTTATGCTGCCAGTTAGAACAGTGAACGTCAGTGATATTAAAGTGATATAAAGCGGGTAGTCCTGAACTTGTGATAGTAGTACTCGTAGTATCGTATCCTGATAAATATGGTTGCCCGGTCCGAAGGGTTTCTTGCCCGTTCTTCCCTGCCGGAAGTAATCGAATGGGCGGATCTTTGGCAATATACGACTTTATTCTGCCAACCTGTGCTTTATTTCATCATCCGCTCGAGTACCCACCTACAGATGCCCACAAACACGAGTAACATGTCGGCTTATGGAAAGACACGCCCACAATACTACCCACATGTCCTGACTGGAGAGGCCCTCCTGCCGATAAATATATTATTATTATTTATTTAGGTTGACAGGCACCTCATATGACACGTCAAAAACAAACAGAATAAATTAAATAACAATTGATATACATGTCAATTTACGAGCTCGCGGTCGCGGGTTCGATTCCCGCACCCAGACAAATATTTGTTTGGCCTACAGATATTTGTTTCGGGTCTGGATGTTTATGTATGTGTTGTATGTGTACAACGGCACCCACGACACAGGTGGGGCTGTAAGTGTAAGCGTATTGTATATTGTATTGTATATTACCATCTAACTATAACACGATAGTGCTGAACACTACCGTTTGGTAGCAGATAGATTAGGTATTCTTCTTTTTTTTATGATCTTCTTCTTTCTTTCTTCTTTATGCCCTCGAGCTCCTACACTGCAACTCTACCACCTAGACATTCTATTAAGTTTCGCTTACCGACATTTGTGTATTAGACAAGATTTAAGAGAATTGGTGTTGTTTGCGGGCGTTCAAACGACACCAATTTGTAGCGGCTAGTTCACGTGATCATGACAGTTCTAATATCTAATTATATATAGATTTCAAGCGTGCTTCATCTTGCCTTTTCATCAGGTGAGATGGCCAAACGTTTTTTCAGTAAACATAAAAAAGAGTTAATTTCTGTGCCAGAAATGAGAAGTTCTACATAAAATACTTACTGGAAAAAGCTGCAGGGCGTAGGCAACACCGCATTTCAATACAATATTTAAGAATGAGCACATACCTAATGATTCATCATCTAATTCAAGCCATTGATTTAGTATTAAAGACCTTCAATCGGCCACAACAGTGTATTCACCCATACCATACTCATTAGGTAATAGTTAAAAACGAAACACAACTTCATGTACATTTTCTTTGATAAAGATGGCAATTGTTTGTGTTTTTATCTCATCAAACGCAAATTGCTAATCGAATTGAAAATAATCGAATCTGGATAGATTGAAAAGAACATCAATAATCGTTTAAACTTGGACCAACCTCCATTATTTTCTCATTCATCAAAGAAGGTACATTGCCGGAATGCTTTTAGACTGTGTAAACATCCTCGGGTAAAATTTTTTTTTTCATTGTTACCAAATGCTTGCTGTCAGGCTGGTTAATTATTTGGAGTTTTAAGGTTTGGTGTATGATTCGTCAATTAATAATCCAAGTTGGAGAATGGATTATAATATGCTATTTATACGTAGTTTCACGCCTGTTATCTCCGAAGTTGTAGGAAGAGAGATTTAGCGGCAAGTATATTACCTAATATACTTGCCGCTAAATGGTAGTGTTCAGCACTATCGTGTTCCGGTCAGGTGGTAATGTACGGCCCTGTAAATTCCGGCACAGAGGCATAACACCTTAGGCCTCAGGAGTGGTAACGCATCTGCATTTTGATCGTGGTCTTTGTGTGAGTGTCTATAGGCTGCAGTCATCACTTAACATCAACGTGAACTGCATGCTTGTTTGCCATTTCGAAAACATCAAAAAAAAAAAAAAACAAAAAAAAGAAGAAAGAAAAGTTAAGCATTCACTACCACCGACTGGTGGTAGAGCTCCAGTGTCGGAGCTCCGCATTACCTAATATACTTGCCGCTAAATGGTAATGTTCAGCACTATCGTGTTATCGTAATAATCGTAGTAATTTCCGGCACAGGCGCATAACACCTTAGGCCTCAGGAGTGGTGATGTATCTGTATTTTGACCTTGGTCCTTGTGTGGGTTGCTATAGGCTGCAGTCATCAGTTAACATCAATGTGAACTGCATGCTTGGTTACCATTTCCATTACATAAATTAAAAAAAAATCACGAATACATTTATGCAAACCTACGATTTGCCTTTCACGTTTTGGCTCACTACTGCAAATGCCAATCCGCACGCCAAGTGTAGAGACTGTGGCATGTTATCCCCCTAAAGACGCACAACACAAAGTGTGTAAACACACTATGCCCAAGCTATGCGACGGAAGCACAATGTACATATCGGAAGTTCGGCGGCTGATTTTACGTTCCGACGTATTCGGCTAACATGACACACTATAAGCAGAGAATATGTTATAATACTACGTATAGAATGGACACTTCGACGTCCCGCCCGATTTGCCCGCATCTCTCAACCCCTTTCCCTCTTATGGACGACGGTTTGGTATTTTGTACGTGCTACGCGCACAGGTGCGCGTGTAAATACACGTCACTGATTGATGTCTGTGTAATAGAAACCAAATTATGCGTCTGTATGGAATTTGGCGGAGTGTCCGCAGTGTGCTATAAGTAACTTACGCGCCAGAACTTCAGTTCAGTGAGGTGTGTCGGCATAGTCTGTGAATTTAGCAATAGAAGCGAACTTTGGTCGTACGCCCGACCGAAGTTACGCTGTACGCTGTATCGGAGCGTAGTTTCGGCATAGTGTGTTTACACACAAAGTCTTGCAACAATTGTTGCAAGGCTTTGTCCAGCGGTGGACATCTGAAAGTTCTGATGATGATAAATGTTTTTGTAAATGTGAATGCAATCGTAACTACTTATCTACATGTTTTTTAAAGTATTCTAGTCGATTAAAATCGAAATATTTAACACAACTCTTAATAACTGGTCTAGACAGGTTCAAATCAGAATTTTAAACCCAAATCCGCTATCGTCGTTCCAAATTCAACCCTCGCAGAACAAAGGCTCCATCGAAATAAGCGTTGATTGAACAAAGCATAGACATAAAGTGAGGCTGTCATTTACTGATCCAACAAGTAGTGTTTATAGTGTTGATTCGCACTGCGGAATCCAGTTGTGCGGTTTTGGTATTCACGGATTTATTTCAAACAATATGACCTAAGAATTCTTCGCAAGTTTTGTTTTGTTGTCGTTTTTGGAGATTAACCACACCATTAATACATTATGTGCACAGATGTGTACATATATAAATAGGTAATGTGTACACCGATAATAAATGTCTCACGGATCTCGAGGCCAATATTGGTGGAGACACAATAAATTGTCATATTTTTCTCGTGACTTTTAATAGTGGTAGAGCTCCAGTGACAGAGCTTGCGGGCGTGGGCACTACCGGATTACCTATAAACTTGCCGCTAAATGGTAGTGTTCAGCACTATCGTGTTCCGGTCAGGTGGTAATGTACGGCCCTGTAATTTCCGGCACAGAGGCTCAACACCTTAGGCCTCAGGAGTGGTAACGCATCAGCATTTTGACCTTGGTCTTTGTGTAAGTGTCTTTAGGCTGCAGTCATCACTTAACATCAATGTGAACTGCAAGCTTGTTTGCCACTTCCATAACATAAAAATAAATCTTGAAGGATCACGAGAAAAATACGGAGATACATCTACCTCGTAGATGAGTCACGAGAGGTATGTTAGGACCGGGATATCTGGCGCTCTACACTAACAAATCAAAATTCACAGGTTCGTTAAAATATGTAATTACATAAAAAAAATAGGATTTTATGTTTTTTAATATAATCTGAGGATTAATGATTTAGCGATGGGAGTTTTATTTTCCCAGTCTACATTTAATTAAGCAAAACTATAGAAACAATGTTGCTAAATAACATAAATAAAATCGAACGAGAAATTTCTGTAGTGCGGTCAAGGCCTCACACCACTTCTATTTATCAGGGACGACACGTATGATTGATGGGGTAGATATGCAGTGTTCAGCTTAATTCAACGGTTCATATGCTTACTTATCTTTAAACAAAAGCTTGCTACCCTCATTTTCTTAGAGCAACTTCTTGTTATCGTACTTTACATTTTATTTGCATTTTAATATAGTATATTTTACAATTACCATCTAACCGGAACACATAGAGGAACACAGGCCACCGGCCGACCGGAGGGGAGTAGGAGTAGCCATAGTGATTTATTTCTTTTAACTAATACCGATGCAAAACAGTCTGCCATTTTTTGCGGCGGGAAATTTGTGTGACACACACACGCACAATAAAAATTACTTTCATCTATGACGAAACTCACACCTTGACTTTAACAAAATACTTGAACAATTTCACAAACATTCATTTCAGACATCTGGGCGACAGCGGCTTCTCGGAAACAAACACGGATCAGTCGCTCGACCGATCCGCGTATCGTATAAATAATGTATACCTATCCGTCCGCCCGACTATGTTGTTTTAATCAGTCCGAAACAACACGGCCGATATTATCACATTTTTTAGTTTTAAAGAATCAAATAACAATTTTGTTAATCAAAATTACTTACATATGAAAGGCAACGCCGTCTTTTTGTAAACTTGATGTGTCAGATCTCTTTCTAAAGCAAAAATACAGAGCAAATCGGCATTTTTTAGGACGTCAGTTCAGTCGCACAACTAGATTTAGTCCCATTAGTAGTTCGACTGCAACTATTTTTTTTTTTTTTTTTGTAATCGAAGTGGCAAACAAGCATGCAGTTCACAGTGATGTTAAGTGATGACTGCAGCCTATAGACACCCACACAAAGACCCCGATCAAAATGCAGATGCGTTACCACTCCTGAGGCCTAAGGTCTTATGCCTCTGTGCCGGAAATTACAGGGCCGTACATTACCACCTGACCGGAACACGATAGTGCTGAACACTACCATTTAGCGGCAAGTGTATTAGGTAATGCGGTGGTGCCTACGCCCGCGAGCTCCGTCACTGGAGCTCTACCACCAGTCTAACTAGTTTTAATTATACGCATAGGACCATTAGGGCTTGTACTTTGACAGTGGGGAAAGCCTGCATATGGCTAGTCCCCTCTGGTCCGCCACGGCGCGTGTTGCTCTATGCCGGAACACAATAATAGTGCTTGAACACTCATAATGCCTACGTTCTCGAGTCCCTACACTGAAACTCACCACCAGTTACGAACTGAAATGAATAAACATCTAATTTGTCTTGCGAGAAGTATCCATGACAGTTATAACGAAGCCGTACATGCTATCATCTTTCTGAATATCTCATTACACAGCCAAAAAATAATGGATTTTCTTTACAACTTAATTAACCCGGATAAACGGCTATAAAATAAATTTAAAACGCAGCCGGGTATCCGATTTTAAACCTTTTTTACGACTCGGATCTGAGAAGAATTTACTAGATTGTGAAACATTAAAATTTGGACCACAATAAAAACAACATATTGCTGTTGTTATTAAAAGTTTGATTATAAAATTTACCGTAGCTTAGCGATTGTTTATAGGAGTGGTAATCCGTGAACGGATTTTTCCCCGAGTATTTTTAATTTACATTGAATATAAAACTGCCTCAGTAGCGTAGTGGTAGCAGGTCACTACTATTACGCTGGAGGTCCTGGGTTCGATACCCGGGTCGGGGGATATTAGAGATAACGGTTTAAAATCCTTTATCTCTGCTTCTATTGGGATTTTTCCATTTTCTGGAAGTTTCCCAGTACCCCGGAGTTTGGTAATGTGCCCGGAGATGGCAACAGGTTCGCCACTTGTTACATGGGCCAAAACGTAACCGGCGAGTCGTGGGTGTTTGCATGTATGATTGAATGCATGCATTTACCTCTGCCTACCCCTTCGGGGATTACAGGCGTGAAGTTACGTTTTTTTTTACATTGAATATAACATATGACATATAAACTGCAATACATAACATGTGAACTGCAAGCTTGCTTGCCACTATCATTACATAAAAAAAATATTATACAACTTTCAATAAACATCTGTTTTATTTTATTTTAAAGTAAAATGGAAAGAAAAATTTGACTTCAGGCGAGACTCGAACTCGCGGCCTACTGGGAATCTAGTCCAGCCGCTCTTCCAATTGAGCTACTGAAGTCCTGCCCGATTTGTAAAATCTTTCCTTCACATTTGTTGCATTGCTTTATGGTAGCAGTAAAACATCTGTTTTAGTTATAATTTTTAATCCTAGAGAATGTCTAAACCAATTATGTAACAAAACTCACTTTACACGAATAAAACACGGTCGCATGAACTTCAGAATAACCTAAACAGCACCTAGGTTGTCCCGAACAGTTACACTTCTACTAATTAAATAGATTTAAACACATTTCAGCACTCAACGCCATGTTCCACAATATTTGTTAGGATGTTATTTATATTGTAATATCGTTAGTTAACATGTTATGTAATTAACTTAATAACAATGGAACATAGAACCCGTGCAGATATTACATGGTTCTCGTGTTTGTATTGTAAGCAATTTTGACGTGACAACGTCTTAAATTAGGTTGCGGCTCGGAGTCACTCATGAAAAAGTGTAACGCCCGGTAACGTAACGATGAGTCACCGAACGAGAGAGAGGCCTGCCGGACCGGCGAATGCCTTTCTACCGAGAAAAAGACGTTGTCACGTAAAATCTTCGCCCGTAAAACCGACTTTACAGGCAACCAGTTTTTTTTTAATAATTTTCAACCTTGAAAGGTAAGATATTAGAGTATAATCTATGGGTTAGACCAAAGGTTCCCAAACTATTTTTGCTTGTAGACCCCTTTCAATTTTTTTCTGGCCTTGGACCCCCCCCCCCCCTCCTTGCTACATTTATATCACATTCCCATATTTCCAAATTTTATTCACACATCGTAGACCGCTATCGATTTCCATAGACCCCAGGGGGTCTATATGGACCACTTTGGGAATCACTGGGTTAGAGCAAGTGCGTGTCGAACTCGTTTTCGTAGTGGTTTCGTAGGTATAGTTGAGAGACTGACACTCGCCTTGCCACCGCTGCGATCGCACATTTACAGATGATCCACAGTTAACATTTTTATTAATTTTTCATTAGAACGGAACACAACCCCTGCATTAATTACATGATTCTCGTGATGATTCACATGATTATCATTCTTTCTGAACGAAGTTCCTTATCGCGCGGCACGCTGGCTGAGGGGGCTAGGCGAGCATTACGAATGTTCACGACACTTTTGCTATAGTGCGTAGCGCTCGGAGAGGGGGCAGGCCGAGTACAGGATTCGACTTATTCGTTCTCTCTCTTTCTCTCTCTAGACAGTGACAAGCCACGCGACGCGGGTGCTGCTGTGTATGCGTACATTGTTTTAGTTATTTTTAATGTTCTTAAAAATAAACAATGGATTGTGAAAGTGTTTCATTAGAAGTTGAAGAGGAACTTCGTTCCTATTGGGTGTCCCACATGTGACACCTCAGACAGTTTTTTTCTTTCGAGTGTGCGATTAGATGTGCAAATGCTGAATTTTTAGTGTATGCATATATCTTTTTTTATATGTAATGAAAATGGCAAACAAGCATGCAGTTCACATTGATGTTAAGTGATGACTGTAGCCTATAGACATCCATACAAAGGCCAAGGTCAAAGTGCAGATGCGTTACCAGTCCTGAGGCCCAAGGTGCCATGCCTCTGTGCCGGAAATTGCAGGGCCGTACATTACCACCTGACCGGAACACGATAGTGCTGAACACTACCATTTAGCGACAAGTATATTAGGTAATGCGGTGGTGCCTACGCCCACGAGCTCCGTCACTGAAGCTCTACCACCAGTAAAAATGTTAGTTATGTAATGAAGGTGGTAATTGCTATGCAAAGAGTGGTTAACAGTATATCATGCGCAGTTAAAAATGAAAAAAGGCATGCTCCGATGGTTCGGGCATATAGAAAGAATGTCGAATGAGCGAATGACTAAACAGATATACAATGCGAATGTGGATGGTTGCAGAGGCCCAGGAAGACCAAGGCTGACCTACCATGACCAAATAGGTCGAGTTCTGTCTGATGGTGGGGTCAAAAGTCTTAAGATTCGGCGTGCATGTATGAAGAGAATGATGAAGGTAGACGAGGCACGAGAGGTTTGTCAGAACCGGGATGTCTGGCGCTCTACACTCTCTGCCTACCCCGTTAGGGACCTGGCGTGAAGATACATACATGCGCAGTTATTAAAAATCGGCGGTTATTTGTCGATGGAGTTCGTAGTTCGTCGCTGCGCAGTTAAGCCGACAAAGCTTTGTTGTTTACATGTGGTTTATCCGGGGATTATGTGGTATGGCCAGAGTGATCGCGTGAAGCGTTTCTATAAATTTTGATCTTTTTATGTAAATTTTTATTCCACTTCTTTATTTTCGCAATGTATAAGCGGAGGTAAGCATTATTATTATACTTTGATGTAGGTATTCATGCAAACGAACGTCCATGATTTACAACTATATATTTTTTTGGTTTCATTTAGGTAGTAGGTGGTGAGACTGGTGGTAGAGCTTTAGTGATGGAGGTCGCGGGCGTAGGCACGACCGCATTACCTAATATACTTGCCGCTAATATAGTGGCACGCAATCATGCAGTTCACATTGATGTTAAGCGATGACTGCACTTACGCGAAGACCAAGGTCAAAACGCAGATGCGTTACCACTCCTGAGGCTTAAAGTGTTATGCCTCTGGGCCGGAAATTACAGGGCCGTACATTACCACTTGACCGGAACACGATAGTGTTGAAACACTACCATTTATAATAATGATAATAATAATGGCAACCCACTATACATCCCACTGCTGGGCAAGAGTCTTTCCCCTTATTTGTGGGAGGCCTGGAGCTTACTCCACCACGCTGCTCCAATGCGCGTTGGTGGAGACTGGTGCTGCTACTATTGAGCGGCAAGTATATTAGGTAATGCGGTGATGCCTACGCCCGCGAGCTCCTTCACTGGAGCTCTACCACCAGTTACTTACCTCACCAGTCTCACTATCTATTATTGCTAATTTGATAGCTCATTGTATAAACTTTAGACGGCATTTGGCTGAGAAATGTTAACCAGGCCAATATTGTAACCCAAATGAGTTGTTAACTAAACACAGGATAGGTAAGTTTATTAAAACCACGGTTATTTGTTGACGCTGAAGTTAAGCCATCAAAGCGTGGTTGTGGAGTGCGGGGGACATTTTTGTATAAAATATTAGAGGGTAATATTTTTAACGTGGTGTCATTATGGATTCCTCGGTGGGCCCCCCAAATAGCCAACCCTATGGTCGATGGGGAGCAACACTGTTGAGAGAGGCTGGGGGTGTCGAGAGGTGTGGCCCCGGTTTCACCATCACGAGCGAGTAATCTCGAGCTCGGAGCGGGGTTCCCCGCTATTTTGCCATTATTATTATTATTATTATAAGTATGGGTTTGATGAAATAAAGTTTTATGAGAAAGGTCCAAGTACAAAAACGTATTTTTTTAAATGTTTTTTTTTTCGTTCTGTCATGTTTTTTCATTTTCATTGGTGTCATTATGGAAATTGTATATTTTTACAATACCACTAACACTGCCCTATGCGACGTTTTAATTCTTTCTACCCTAATATACCTATGACCAATAATTTGACTGAACGTTGCCGAAGTCCCACAAAGTAGTGTTAAAGCGGCTGGACTGTGTATCCGGAGGTCGCAGGTTTGATTCCAGCCCGAAGTTATTTTTTCCTTTATAATAATAAAATAAAATAATAAAATACGCTTACACTCACAGCCCCACAGTAGGTATAAACCTGTGTCGTGGGTGCCGTTGTACACATACAACACATACACAAACACCCAGACCCGAAACAAATATCTGTAGGCCATACAAATATTTGTTCCGGTGCGGGGATCGACCTTTCGAATCAAACGGTGGTTTCCCACCGCTGGACTAACCGGGCCTTTAATATCTAAAGTTCACTCGCATGTGCTATTGCGAAAAAAGAAATAACAATGACCAATAATTTGTAGAGAACAAATCTTAATTTTGAGAAAACAGATTTCTTTAGGCTAGTAACTTTATGACTGCTTTGGTGACCCTGAGATTAGGTGTTTTATTTACGGGTCACGGGACACAAACGTTTGAAGTTTAGAAATGTGTCCAGTGAACACAGGACCCTACACATAACTGGCAAATAATTATTAATAATTATTGAATACAAGCCATTACTATGTTGCCCGTTTATAACAGCAATATACTAATTTCAATAGCAATATGCCTTAGAAACGTTAACCAGACCAATATAGTAACCCAAACGCGTTGTTAACTAAACTCAAGTAAGCAAGTTTATTAAAACCGCGGTTATTTGTTGACGCTGAAGTGAAGTCTTCAAAGCGTCGTTGTTTGTGTGCGGTTTACTTGTGGTGTGGTCCGAGTGATAGCGTGGGATATGTTTGGCTTATAGAAATAAAACTAGTTTTCGGATTTAACTTATTTAAAACCCGACGTTTCGGTCGGTTTTCAGCTTACGTGGTCTCAGGTAACCTGAGGCAGAGAATATGTAATAATACTACGTATAGAATGGACACTTCGACGTCCCGCCCGATTTGCACACATACACAACCTTTTACTCTCATATGAGCGACGGTTGGTATTTTGTACGTTCTACGCACACAGCTGCGCGTGTAAATACACGTCACTGATGGATAGAAACCAAATTAAGCGTTTGTATGGAATTTTGGCGGAGTGTCCGCGGTGTGCCTGAGGTGATATTTGTCTGACAGCAGTTTGAAAAATTGTTATGTGCAGCTTCCTCCATCTATTTCGCAAACGTCTTGCGAAGCGTTCAGTATTAACACAAAAGTTACCTACTAATTGTAACTATGTAAGTATGGGTTGAAGCGCGCATGGCCCAGCGGCTGGTGTAGATCGTAAGCGATCTGCCCAGCAGTGGGACGTATAATGGGTTGCCATTATTATGTCTCTCGTCAGCACGGGGTCCAATTTGAACCCCGGACCACTGTCAGGCTTGCGCGGGGACATGGGGGGTCCAACACGTAGAGGCCCTTTCGTGAATTTTGATCTACTTTGTAATGGGTTATATTCGGCGGGACCTCTCTCTGACTGCATCAATAGTTAATACAGGCACAGACAGACCCCGCAGAACATAATGGGACTATTGTAATGATAAGTGATTCGCCAAACTTTGGGCTATGTGGATGAACTGGGGGGACTAGCTGGCTGGGCCTATGGAGTGAGATCCGGCACCTGCCTATATTCAACATCTCACATTATCGAATCCTACTTTAGGCAGGTGGTGACTCGCCTCTCCTTGGTGGGCCCCCCAAATAGCCAACCCTATGGTCGATGGGGGGCAACACTGTTGAGAGAGGCTGGGGGTGTCGAGAGGTGTGGCCCCGATTTCACCATCACGAGCGAGTAATTTCGAGCTCGGAGCGGGCTTCCCCGCTATTTTGCCATTATTATTATATCACTCATTTATTAATAATCCATATTAATTATTTTTTTACATATATAAGTAACTTAATTAAATATAACAAAAGATAATATTAACAAAGCACAAATATATATAAAAAAATAAAAAATAGTGTGCCACCGGCAGCGGGAACAGGGTCCAAGCCGTCGATGATTAGGGTCACAGAGACAGGAACCTCCTCACTATACGTGCCGTGCCGAGGAGTACCGCCTTCTGCATCAGACCCTTGACCCAACTTCCTAGCTTGAGCCTCTTGAGGTGTTGGTCGAGGCTCTTTGCTATAAGTCCGTTGACCGTAACGACTATCGGCACAATGATGGCCGAATCTACGTCCCACATGGCGACAATCTCGTGAGCCAGATCAAGATATTTAAGTTCCTTGTCTTTCTCGGCCTTCACGAGATTCCCATCATGAGGGACGGTGACATCGATAATCATTGCGCGGCGCTCCGAGCGGTCTATCACCACTATATCAGGCTTATTGGCTACAATAGTCCTGTCAGTGATGATAGACCGGTCCCAATACATTGTGGCATGGTCGTTTTCCAGAACTGGGTCGGGCACATACCTGTAGTATGGCACCTCCACGGCCACAAGACTGTATCGCAAGGCAAGTTGCTGATGGATAATCCTGGCCACTTGGTTGTGTCTGTGCAGATATTCGCCGTTGGCAAGACTAGAACAGCCGGACACAATATGCCTGATTGATTCACCCGGTCGGTGGCATGCCCGACATATGTCGACCGTGCCATCCTTCAGGATAAACTTCCGGTAGTTGTTGGTCATTACCACTTCGTCCATTATTGCACATTATTATTATTATTATTATAAGTATGGGTTTGATGAAAAAAAGTTTTATGTGAAAGGTCCAAGCACGAAAACGTATTTTTTTTAATGTTTTTTTTTTAATTTTTGCATTAAAAAAAATGCTGTTCACAGAATACCTACCTTATTATTATGTGGTCGGAGAGTAGTACAGTGTATTAGTGGTAGGAGTAAAGTGGCTGTGATAGACGGATGGATGGACAGACAAACAGATACACAAGTGATCTTGTGAAGTGAGTGAAGGGTTCCATTATTCCTAAAAACCGAATTCTAAAAGCACTATGTTTTTATAATAATGTAAGCCACCAAAGTCGAAGCCCCAACGCCGAGTCATAAAAAGTGAAGGGAAAATTACTATGAACATTAAATGTTTTCCAGCTTTGGATATAAGCTGGTCCGTGCTGCAAGTGCTTAATAACAGCATTTAAAATTACAGCTACACGCCTCCTGCCATAAATGTTACAAGGTCGCCATTGTGTGTCTGTATTGTTGCACGCAATCTTATAATTATGAAATAAAAGTCAAATGTGACTGTAAAAAACGTAACTGCACGCCTGTAATCTCAGGAGCAGGCAGAGGTAAAAGCATGCATTCAATCATACATGCAAACGTCCCTGAATCGCCTTTTACGTTTTGGTCCATGTAACAGGTGGCAAGCCTGTTGGCATCTCCGAATACATTGCCAAACTCCGAGGTACTGGGAAACTTCCAGAAAAATTAAAAATCCAAATAGAACCAGAGGTCAAGAATTTTAACCTTTATTTCTGGGAGCCTCCGATCAGATTTAACTCAGGGCGTCAGTGTCTCAGTAGTGGACTACAGAAGCAATAAAAACCAACCAATTATAATATCATAATTTAATTTTATACTAATAGAAAGTAGGCGTGCTTGGAGGAAATTAAATTCTAATGAATGTTTAATCAACGGCATTTGTTAATAAGAACACTGGGAGGCAATTCTGTTGAGTAAATTAAGTGTATTTTACTAAATTGATGACTCGACCGTGTAGGAACTTTATTATTTTACTGACTAAGGGCTTTCACACACGACGTTTTAACGCGGCGACGAGAGCGTTTTTTTATGTCATTATGATGATGGACAGGTCACCTGATCGAAAGTGGTCATCGTCGCCTATGGACAATTGCAACACCAGCGGATTGAATTATTTTTGACGCCATTTTTGAAGCCCCATTTTATAGCACCGAGGGACTACCTCAAATGGAAGTTCGTTTCACAATTTGCATTTTTTGGGCACGAGCCTGCCCAAAACATGCAAATTGTGAAACGAACCGCCAGAACCGCCAGAACCGCGCCATTGGTCCAGTCGGTGAGGGTGGAACTTCTCACGGTGCGGTGTTTTTGATGAGAGCATTTTTTTATTAGCAGCTTAAATGCGTTTGTGGAAATAATATGACCACGGGACATTACTCCTTTTCCACCGTCCATAATAAAGTTCCATCAATAAAGTTATGTCATTCATTTCATTTCATTTCATTCACCGCTCACGGTGAAAATTAAGTGGAGGAGAATTCACGGAAAAATGGCGGTTAGGCTTCAGGAATGGCAACACATCTACATTGAAATCTCTGGTTTGATGTAGATGTTTATAGAAAGAAAGAAAAAGAAAGAAATAAATTAACAATTATGTTTATTTAGGCCTTCCCCCAAAAAGGAGAGAGACTCGTGCCCAGCAGTGGGACGTATATGTTGCCATTATTATTATATTATATATGTTTATTTAGTGCGCCTGAGACACTCGAAAAGTCAGTTATACAGTTATACTTATCATCAACGTAAATAGTGTGCTTGTTTGCCACTACATGACATAAAAAAATCTCTCTGCCACTTGAGTTTTCAGTACTCCGTTTTGAAATATGTTTTTGTAAAGGCTAATAGGCTGTAGATGTCACTTTACATCAACGTGCACTGCGTGTTTCCCATAATGATTACATAAAAACGTGCGTGTTCGGCGTGTTTATAAATATCGTGTGCAAGGGTCCTAAATATGACGTCTCGGTTATTACAAAAGGTGTTTTATAAAAAAAGTTTTTGATGTTAGTTATAAAACAATAAAATGAAGGACGAATTTTAATTAGCGTGATATTATATTATGTCTGCGATGTCAGATGGTAAACGTTAATTATTTTTTTCTCACAACTATTTTTCGACATTTTATTAACCTTTTTATTAACTTCAGTAGCTCGCGGTCGTATGCACCACCGCATTTCCTAATATACTTGCCGCTATCTGGTAGTGTTCAGCACTATCGTGTTCCGGTCAGGTGGTAATCTACGGCCTTGTAATTTCCGGCACAGAGGAATAACACCTTAGACCTCAGAAGTCACCTTACGCATCTGCATTTTGACCTCATGACTTTGTGTGGGTGTCTATAAGCTGCAGTCATCACCTAACATCAATGTGAACTGCAAGTTTGTTTGCCACTTTCATGACATAAATTTTTTGTTTTCAAGTTCTTATTGCGCCGCTTTTTTGGCGTGATAAATGTGTATTCATGATAAATTACACCTTTCTAGTATTAAGAGTCTCCGAGCATAGCCACATCCCGGACACTCGGCTAAAATTCCATACAAACGCTTGTTCTGGTTACCTATTAATCATCAATCAGTAGGTACACGTGCACATAGAAATGTAGCATGTAGAGTTATAATGGGTGAGGGGGGAAAATCAGGCGAGACGTTTATTACATATTCTCTGGCATAGCTGCAGACAGACGGACGGACGGCCGGCGAAACTATAAGGATTCCTTGTAGTTAGTCCAGAAGCCTAAAATGAGAGTCTTTTATAAATCCACTAACACTCGCACCATACCCTGCGGTCGCTTATGCATACTGACTTATTCTAATGTCTGTAACAGATACGCCTATTTCGTGTCCATCCGAAGTTATATTGTTGTTATGGCACCCGTCCTTTTTACGGACGTATATTAATGGGGCTTGTGGTACTAATTATTTGTGCTTTTAACGGCACAATTTTGTATATAAATGTTCTTTGAATTAATTGCTTACATTACTCTTTGAAGTAACAGAATGGTACATTCAATCGACGGAGAAAGTTTCAGGTCGGACACTGTGTATTTTTTTTACTGACTTCAACAAAAGAAAGTTATATGTTCGACTGTATGCTTTTGGAGCAAAAAGAAAGTGGCGTCGTACTCTTTTTGTGATTTGTAAAAAAATGTTTAACTCGCGTCAGGACACGTGAAACAGTAACTGGTCATAATCAATGCACCGTCTGAATCATCATAGTATAACGGCCAGAAACTGCACAGACTAATCAACAATAAAATAAATACACAGCAACGAAATAGTGGAATTTAATCATCAACGTGACCAGCACGTGTCTCAAAAGAGCACGTGCGGCGGCTGTTCAATTGATTAAGCAGCAATTTCTTAAAATTTAATGAAATAAATTACTGAGACTGGCACAACAGGCTTGGAATAGTTTTATGTTATGTAAGTGCACGTAACTGCACACCTGTATTCCCCAAAGGGGTAGATATATGAAAGTAAATAGAGTAAATGCATTCAAACATATAATAAGAATGATAATACCCACTTAAGAAAAATTGACGTGCCGCATAACTAGTAGTTACCCATAATAATAAAAATAATAATGGCAGCCCATTATATACGTCCCACTGCTGGGCACGAGTTTCTTCCCTTTTTGGGGGGAGGCCTGGAGCTTACTCCACCACGTTGCTCCAATGCGGATTGGTAGAGGTGGGTGGGTTAGTAGCCAATCCGCTGTCGGATGTTTTCAAACCGCCCATAAGGCCTCCGACAAAGTTTGACGACTGCTATCTATCGATAGCAACCGGGACGGACGGCTTAGCGTGCCCTCCGAAGAACGGAAACGCGCATTTAATTTGCCACTAGCGGTCATCCATCACACTACCCAACCGCGCCCGTAGTGCTTGGCCGAGTAGATCGCCTATGTTCTACACCAGCCGCGGGGCCATGCGCGCTTCCCCATTCTTCGCATCTTACGCTCTACTACCCTATACTAATACTATTCTTACACTACCGCATAAATATTTTGTTTTATAGTAAAAGTCTCACCACAAAATATGAGTGATCGATGAAATCATGGACAAAAACACGTGTGATAAATAGTAGGTACATTACATAGAGCAACACGGGCCACCGGCCGACCGGAGAGGAGTAGCCATAGCATTTATTACCCATGCAGAACTGTCTGTCATTTTTTGCGGGAGGAAATTTGTGTAACACACACGCAACAAAAATCATTTATTCTACGAAACTCACAACTTGACTTTAACAAAATACATGAACAATTTCACGCACACATTTAAAAACATCCGCGACAGGCATAAGACCATTTGCACTTATATTTTGACAGAGGGGAAAGCCTGCATATGGCTACTCCACTCCGGTCCGCTCTTAACTACACCAACGGAAGAATTCACCTCCGTTAGAGGACGATAAGGTCCACGTTCCAACGCCTTGACATAGTCAAGAAATAGAAAACTGTTTAAATTTTGTAGCGAGTTATTTCTGCGAGAATACTAAAAAAAAATCTTTGGAGGCTGCTCCAAGTTTGTTCAAAGATAGACCGATACTTTAAGGCAATACACACATTATTTCGTTCTATAACAGCATAGCACTTAACCTTCCTACCCGGAATGTTAAGCTATTCTTTAATCTTGCTTCCCATTTTCCACGGTCTACCGATTCATTTTTTACCAATAATATGTTTTTGCTCAAGTAACGATTAAATACAAGTATATTGCTTTCTTTACATTTAATGTTTTCTTCGACGTTGAGGAGGCCTTTATGTTTTTTTTAAGTAATGAAAGTAGTAAACAAGTATGCAGTTCATATTGACGTTAAGTGATGACTGCAGCCTATAGACACTTACACAAAGAACAAGGTGAAAATGCAGATGCTTTGCCACTCCTGCGATCTAAGGTGTTATGCCTCTGTGCCGGAAATTACAGTTCCGGAACACGATAGTGCTGAACACTACCATTTAGCGGCAAGTATATTAGGTAATACGGTGGTGCCTACGCCCGCGAGCTCCGTCACTGGAGCTCTACCACCAATAGAAACGTTTACTACCGCTCTATTGGAATGGTTCGACTGCCATTGTTCGGTTGACAGACTGCACTAGTGGAAGAACTATCTCTCAGTACAATAAAATTCTTCTGCTAGTGGGCGGTGGGGTAGGGGTCGTCACGTCCCGACGCAAGAGAAGTTAAAGTAAGATGATGCATTCAGCCTATGTCAACATCACAAGTCTTCTTGCGTCCTAAATCTTCAATTCCATCTCACTCTTCACGATTCTTTACGTCATAACCCACACGTTACCAGTCGGTACTAACGCAGAAAACTATTAGATTTATTGCTGCGGTCTTCTTTGTCGCATTGACATATTTAAGACTTCGATCGAACGGGTCACCGGTCATCGCCTATTCATACTTTCCATACGTTTTGTAGGGATATATCACATAAGCGAAGCGCCTATGGTCCCGCGGCTGCTGTAGATCGTAAGCGATCTACTCGGTAAAGCGATATGTGTGATGGGTGACCGCTAGTTGCAAATTACAATGCGCGTTTCCGTGCTCCGGAGGGCACGTTAAGCGGTCGGTCCCAGTTTTTTATCGATAGATAGCAGTCGTTAAACCTTGTCGAAGGCCTTATGGGCGGTTTGAAAACATCCGACAGTGGGTTGGCAACTAACCCGTATCTCCACCAACCCGCATTGGAGTGGTGGATTAAGCTCCAGGCCTCCTCCCAAAAAGGGGAGAGACTCATGCCCAGCAGTGGGACGTATAATGGGTTGCCATTATATTGATTATTATTATATCACATAAGATACCTTAGTTCATTTAGTCCACCGTGTCCACACCCGTAAATTAATTCGGTTGAAGATAATATCTTTTATGCGTCATCATAATTTCATCCGAAAGATGTGCACATTGTGCACATCCAATGATGGGCAACACTGTTTTTACCACCGGAAAGGCTTTTTACAGCAGTGGATTTTTTTAAATGGCGTTAGTGCTCCAGGGACGGAGCTCGCGGGCGTAGGCACCACCGCATTACCTAATATACTTGCCGCTAAATGGTGTTCAGCACTATCGTATTCCAGTCAGGTATTGTACGGCCCTGTAATTTCACAGAGGCATAGCACCTTAGGCCTCAGGAGTGGTAACGCATCTGTATTTTGACCTTGGTCTTTGTGTTAGTGTCTATAGGCTGCAGTCATCACTTGACATCAATATGAACTTGCATGCTTGCCACTTCCATTACATAAAAAGTGGAAGTTTGTCGCCTGGAGTAATGTCTGTGATGAATGTAGTACAAATTAGTTGAGTTTTCGCATCCCATAATGTCCATTATTGAACGTGACTTAGCCATTGCTACGTGCTTCACGTGCCTTTTAGTCACAGTGTAACAATTTGATACGACTCATTATTGCCTATCAGCTTGAGGATTGAGTAATTGTACTTTTATTTGTTTAGTTAATTATTGCAACGTTTGTTTTTATATTAGTAGTAATTAAAGTTTAACCTACTAATATTATAAAGAGGAAACATTTAGTGTTTTTATATGTATTTTTGTAAATTTTTCTGCAGTATCGTGTTCCGGTCATGTGGTAACGAACGAACGAATAATCATCATCCCTCCCTCCGCACGTGAAGCGTAACAGAGGAAGGGGATGGTTCGGGGGTCGAGGAAGTCCTCATTCCCCGGGCCTATCTGCCCCCGAAGCGTCGGGGGCGTGTTCTATAGAAGGGGATACTGGTACGCAGGGTAATTCACTAAGGGAGGCCATATACTTTTTTTTTTAATATTTTTTTTATTTTTTTTTATTATTTTTTATTATTATTATTTTTTTCTTTTTTTTCGCTCTTTTGTTTTTTTTTTTAATGGGCATATTCTTTTCTCTCCCTCAGTGATTCCCCCGCGCACCGCTTACAACTGGTTGAATAGACTTATGTGGTAATGTACGGCCCTGTAATCCCCGGTACAAAGCATAACACTTTAGGCCTCAGGAGTGGTAACGCATCTGTATTTTGACTTCTGGTCTTTGTGTTGGTGTCTATAGGCTCCAGTCATCACTTAACATCAATGTGAACTTCATACTTGTTTGCCACTTTCATTACATACATAAGGTTTAGAGCACTCTGCGTTCGCCGATTGCCCGGTGAAGTAGACTAGTGCTGTGTCGAATCCGTAAGTGCGTTCCAAAAAAAAAAGGTTTCTTTTCTATTGGGATATATACACACGCTTCTTCGGAACCCTAAAAATGTATTATGGCAGCTATTGACTAACAATAAGAACTTTGTTAGACAGTGTTCCCCGAGGGAAAAGAGATATAGCGGCTATTACAAGAACGAGGGGAAACTTGTTCTTTTCAGATAACTTTTTTTTACTTCGTAGTGACCAAAGTGTTGTAAATAACGAGCTGGCGTAATCGTATTTATGCGTCAAAACGTATTTCTTATACGGGGATTTCCCTGAATGTCTAAATTTTATAAGTGGCAAAATTTTGTTTCAAATGTTTATACGATAGCGAGTATGAAACACTTGAAAAAAAAAACAACGGGTTACACTCCGGGCAGAGAATATGTAATGATACTACGTATAGAATGGACACTTCGACGTCCCGCCCGATTTCCCCGCCTCACCCAACCTCCCCCCCTCTTATGGGCGACGGTTGGTATTTTCTACGTGCTACGCACACACTACGTCACTATTTGATGTCTCTGTAATAGAGACCAAATTAAGTGTTTGTATGGAATTTTGGCGGAGTGTCCCCGATGTGCTCCGGGAGTGCCGGCAAAAGTAAAAAAAATAATATTAACGTAATATATGTGGGGGAGTAAGGGGAGATCGGAATACTAGCTTCACCGGTCCTATTGTCAACCCCACCTGCACGCGCCGGATGGCGGCGGCGACCAACTGGTTGCCGTGGTGCTCCCTGCTAGAAAACCAACGGGGCACTGGCGACCGAGAAATGGCGGTATAACCATACACACCCGTCGGGACAACCTGTTCGGAAGAGGCGTCAGAGGCCTTGGGGACTACGTACCCCCTAAAAATTCTGGTGCAGAAGGCAACGGGAAACCACTGCACTAACCTCCCACGAGAGTCATGAAGAGGTCACATAAAAGTAAATGTATGCCTAGAGATCCGAGTAGCGACCGGCGCCCTGTGTTGTCCGGGAATCAGGGTGTGAAATTGGTTACCGGCCATGAGGCAGCAGGCGACCAGGCGCCCCATGGAAACAATGCTTCTGGAAGAACAAAACTGAAATTACGCAATGACATCCGCGTCGGGACATGGAATGTAAGAGGTCTCACTGACGAAGGAAAGCTCCATGTACTAGACCACGAACTAAAACGATGCAACAGTGTTATTACGGGACTAAGTGAGACGCATTGGAAAGAGAGTGGTCATAGAATCCTTGAGAATCACACCATCTTTTTCTCAGGAAACAATACATCTAGCTTCTCCGGAGTAGCTATAGCAATACCCTCACTGTGGATTGGGTCTGTTTTGGGCTATAACCCTGTAAACGAAAGGATCATTGCAATGAAACTCAGTGCTTCACCATGTGATCTAAATATCATCCAGGTGTATGCTCCGACGAGTGCCGCAAGCGAAGAAAAAATTGAAGATTTCTATAACCAGCTTGAGGCTTGTGTCAAGAACATCCCTAAAAGAGAGGTCTTAATGATTATCGGTGACTTTAACGCGAAGATAGGAACTACCACTCTGGATGTGGGCTTGCGGAACATCGTAGGTCATTACGGTCTTGGTTGTAGGAACGCAAGAGGAGAACGCCTTATTCAGTTTGCAGCCGATAATAACTTTACTGTAATGAATACAGTTTTCAAGCACCATCCCAGAAGACTATATACCTGGACCTCTCCAAATGGAGAACACCGTAATCAGATTGACTACATATTGATAAGAACAAGATGGAGGAGCTCGATTACAAATGCACATACGTTACCGGGAGCCGATGTCATGTCTGACCATCAGTTACTAGTATGTAATATGAGGATCAGACTACGCAGACCTATTGTCAGGAAAAACAATAAGCGCATCGAAGTTATTGATAAGGTTTCTTTTGTTGAGTCACTTCGGGAAAAAGAACAATTCTGGCATGAAAACTGTAGCGAAGACTGGAACATCGACCACCTCTGGAAATCCACGGTGCAACTTATAAAAGACGCAGTGTCCGAATCACAGCCCAACATAACATCTAAGAAGAGGCAGCACTGGATGTCGGCTCGTACCTGGGCCTTGGTCGAGAAACGGAGAGACCTTAAAGTAAATGGTGCCAACATACAACAACTCAACGCCATGAGATCTGTCATACAAACTGCTTGCCGCCAAGACCGTAACGCGGCGCTGCATTCGATGTGCGAAGAGTTAGAGCGTCATTCTGAAAAGTCTGAAACGAAAGACTTACATATGAAAATCAGACTTCTGACTCGTCAGTTCAAACCGAAGTCTTGGGCCATAGAAAATGCGACAGGAGACAAAGTTACAGAAATAAGGGAGATTGTTAACACCTGGAAAACCTACTGCAAGTCTCTATTCGGTGACTCAATCGGTGACACTGTAATAACTGACGAAACAGCCTCAGAGCAAGAACCAATTCCACTGAGAGACGAAGTTCAAGCAGCGATCAAACACCTTAAACGAAACAAGGCTGTAGGTTTTGATGAGATCCCTATTGAGACAATAGCAGCCATGGGAGATATTGGAGTAGATATGCTACACACTCTCTGTTGTCGAATATGGATGACTGGGACTTGGCCGAGTGATTGGTCACTTTCTATATTCATACCATTACATAAAAAGGGGTCAACAAAGAAATGCGCCAACTATAGACTGATTGCTCTCATATCTCACGCCAGCAAAATCATGCTACATATTATCAACTCGAGACTTCAATCATACTTATCTCGAGAAATCGCTCCCGAGCAAGCTGGCTTTGTAAAAGGTCGGGGTACAAGAGAACAGCTTCTTATAATACGACAAATAACGGAAAAGGCTAGAGAGTTTAACATACCCCTCTTCATATGCTTCGTGGACTTTAAAAAAGCGTTCGATACCGTCATTTGGCGTAAGCTATGGTTGGTTTTGTTAAAAATGGGAGTACCACAACACCTTGTGCATCTTATGAGGCGTCTGTACGAGGATGGCTCTGCTGCTGTTCGAGTTGACGGTGTGGATTCGGGTCGATTTAGGACACAAGCTGGTGTCAGGCCGGGTTGTATACTATCTCCTTTACTGTTTAATATCTACACAGAGTACATAATGCGGATAATCCTCGAAGATTGGGACAAAGGAATTCTATAGGAGGCCGGAAGATCTCAAATCTGAGATACGCAGATGACACTACTCTCCTAGCGTCAACAAGAGAGGAAATCGAAACGCTTCTTCAACGCCTGCAGACCACAGCTTTAGATTTTGGACTGGCAATCAACCACGATAAGACCAAAATGATGATTGTGGATCGTGCCGACAATAACCAACCGGAAGTCCAAAGTATAGCGGGATGTGAAGTTGTCAAGAGCTTCACATATTTGGGTTCCACTATCACCAACTCTGGAGGTTGCGAGGATGAGATTCGTAGACGTTGCGCCGTGACAAGATCCTCAGTGGAAAAACTCACAAAGATTTGGAAAGACCGCAGAATAACAAAAAACACAAAGGTTCGGTTAATGCGATGCTTGGTCTTTCCGATCTTTCTCTATGGAGCTGAGACGTGGACGCTGAGGATACAGGATCGTCGCAAAATTGACGCACTGGAAATGTGGTGCTGGAGACGCCTGCTCAGAATCCCGTGGACCGCACACCGTACCAATGTCTCTATTTTAAATGAGCTGAAGATCAAGCAAAGATTATCGTCGATTGTGCAGATACGAATCATAAAGTTTTTCGGACACATCACCCGTAACGAGGATTCCATGGAACGACTGGTAGTGCAAGGGAAAGTTGAGGGCAAACGATCTCGTGGACGCTCACCGACTAGATGGACAGACCTCATAAAATCTGTGACGCACTCCAGCGTCAATGACTGCTCTCACTCTGCCAGACATCGAGCTACATGGCGACGCATCGCGATCACGACGGAGAAAGATAAAGTGACCGATACATGACCACGACCACTCTGCCAAGAGTGCACGACTAAGAAGAAGAATATATGTGGCACCACCATCAAAAACATCACCAACAACACCTCTGCGACCAACGCCACTAACGCCATTAGAGGATGCAATTACTTCACGTGTCCTGACGCGTGTCCAACATTTTTTACCCATCGCAAGAAGTGCAAGACACCGCTAAAGAAAGATACCCATCAAAATCCCACCACTGAAAAGTGTGAAACAATAGGAAATAGATTTTAATTAACCCAAAGAGCAATGCATTGAATATTTAGAAGTGAGACTGTTATATACTGTTATATTAACTGTTGCTATTTACCGTTATATTAACTGTTATTGGACCCCGACTTCTCAACAATTCAAAAATGTAACGTGCATTTACTGTGTGTGTATGTACATGATGTTGATGTAAAAATGTGTATTTTGACTGTCTGTTTGTATGATCCACTTCCAGGTCAAAACGACTTTTTTAATGTAAAGAAGGTGGCAAACGAGCATGCAGTTACCATTGATGTTTAGTGACTGCAGCCTATAGATACTTAGATAAAGACCAGAGGCCAAAATGCAGATGCGTTGCCACCCCTGAGACCTTAGTTGTTATGTCTCTGTGATTAGTTATTACGGGCCATACATTATGATTGAACTGATTTTAATGAAATTTGGAATAGAAACCCTGGGAAAGATATAATTTATTTTTTCAAAATAAACCCTCTATAGTTTTAAATAGGGTATGTAAGTTTGCATTTAAATCTGTCATGTTACAAATTCCAATACGAAGTCGCGGGTATACGCTAGTCAAATATAAATATTTTACTGGTGGTAGAGCTCCAGTGACAGAGTTCGCGGGCGTAGGCTCCACCGCATTACCTAATATACTTGTCGCTAAATGGTAGTGTTCAGCACTATCGTGTTCCCGTCAGGTGGTAATGTACGGCCCTGTAATTTCCGGCACAGAGGCATAACACCTTAGGCCTCAGGAGTGGTAACGCATCTGCATTTTTACCTCTGGTCATTGTGTGGGTGTCTATAGGCTGCAGTCATCACTTAACATCAATGTGAAATGTATGCTTGTTTGCCACTTTTAAAACATAAAAAAAAAATCAAACAAAAATACATTCTAATTATTTATTTGTTTACACTTTATCGCTAAAATTGATTTAATTATACGGAACTATAATACAATATCAATTTTACCACGTCCATTGTCAATATATTGTTATTGATGAGATCCAATTAATTGACTGCATGTATTTGCATTTGTATTGAAACGTGATTTATGAGTAGGCATAAATCGGGTGTAAAATCATATAATGTACTTAATGGCCATCGAATCATTTTACATGTGAGAGTTTACCATTCACGGTCATGAATGGTAAACTGGAAAGAAAACATCTTAAATCCGGCCCTGTTATACCATAGACGTACTTTATAATTATGTTCAGTTACTTTTAGCTAAGTTAAGAAATGGGTGAAATAAGTTCATTTAAAAAAAAAGACGCGTCTCACTCGGGGACTGCCGCGGTAAAGCTATTGCATAGCAATTTGTATCAACTTATGCAATTGTAATTATTTATTTATGCAGTACTTCTTTTTTTCTTTGATATTAATTCAAGTTACACTTTTTGAGCGTGATGACCGATAAGAAAACAATTTTTTTTCTTTTATTAAATAAATAAAAAGTTAATATTGTTTAAAATATTTTTATTATTTTACAATACATATGTGCAGCTCGTCTCGATTCGTGCGAGCTTCGTAGAGTGGTACAATACGTCTAGTTGCACGCACACAAACACCGTGTCAAAGACTGCCGAAAAGAAACGACGTTAGACAATGCACGGCCTTCAAGCCACACCTCTGTGCCCGTCGGAGTGGGGAGCGTGAGGTTTTTTCGTTACGGAATTTCTGGATTCGGTCCCCGCGCTCAAGGCCCTCGATAGAAGCTATGCAATAGCTTAAAAATATTAATAATGGCAACCCTTGAAACGTCCCACTGCTGTGCACGAGTCTCTTTCCTTCTTGGGAGGAGACTTGGAGCTTACTCCACCACGCTGCTCAAATGCGGGTTGGTGATAAGGGTTAGTGGCCAACCCGCTGTCGGATGTTTTCAAACCGCCTATAAGACCTCCGACAAGGTTTATCAATTGCTGAAGCACGGAAACGCGCATTTCAATTTGCCACTAGCGGTCACTCATTACACGCCCGACCGCGCCCGTATCGCTTAACCGAGTAGATCGCTTCCGATTTACACCAGCCGCGGGGCCATGCGCGCTTCTAAATAAATAAAAATAATTATGAACATATTGTGATTGGCATACATGCAAGACGTGTTTATGTATGAAATTTGATTAAAAAAAATATTTTATTCAGTAAACAGATAGGTGAAGGTCGGTCGGATTTTAGACGGTCGGATCTTAGACTATAAGAACTCAAGGATAGAAATGTTTGGCTAAATGCTGATCTAGCTCCACAAGGGTGTTAAATGTAATAATTAAAGTGTAATGTTGATATTATATTGTTAATTTTAAATTGGTTTAAATTATGGAAAATTGTAAAAATATGCCTAAGAGATATTTTTAAAAGAGCCGACTGAGTTTTTTCCGGCAAGTTTTTCTCAGATCATATTGGCCTTTGGAACTTTGGAATGGCAAAGAATGACTCTTTTTCTTTTCTTTTTACTCTTTGTTTTCAGTTTGTAAAGGGGAAAAGAGACATTCTACTGATATACTTTTTACATTATTTTATGACATTTAGTTTTATCTTAGTGATATTCTTGACTTTACATATATTTTTTATCTTGTTTGACATGTATATCAATTGTTATTCGCTTTAATTTATTTTGTTTGTTTTTGACATGTCATAAGAGGTGCCTGTCACCCTAAATGAATAAATGAGTTTCTGATTCTGATTCTGATTTTAAGGACATATGGTGCACCATTTTTGTTTCCCACGAAAGCCTACCAGAAACAGGAATAAATACATATTTCAAAATCCAATTACGTACAAGTAACAATAATAAACAATACTCCTAAGGAAATATTTCCATCATTTCCATGAAAATCTCACGATTATACCATTGTTTCTTATTACTAGAATCGCAAGGTTGAATTTCCATTGTATTATGCCTTATCTTAGAGGGAGCTGTGAAGAATGGCTTATCAGCAATCGATTCTAAAATAGGTATTAAGTCATAGTTCATTGTAATAACTTATACGCGGAGAAAATGTTTAATACTGTTTATTTTGCTATGGCGTCGAAAATATAACTTTGTTGGCTGATATTATACAGTAACGAGATTTTTTTATGTTACAATGCCGACAGACAAGCAAACGGGCCACCTGATGGAAAGTGGTCACCGTCGCCTTTCGACATTTGCAACACCAGGAGAGTTGCCAACGCGCTGCCAGCTCTGAAGGACTCTTTTGACGCCTGTTTTGAAGAACCCCATACTGTAGCACCGAGGGAACACTTTAGAGGGAATATGTTTTATTTTAAAGTAAAATGGAAAGAAAAATTTGACTTCAGGCGAGACTCGAACTCGCGGCCTACTGGGAATCTAGTCCAGCCGCTCTTCCAATTGAGCTACTGAAGTCCTGCCCGATTTGTCAAATCTTTCCTTCACATTTGTTGCATTGCTTTATGGTAGCAGCAGCGCCATATATTGCCAACTATGCTAGTTAGGCAACCGATATAATAGACTTTGCAGTTTATTTCCAGTAGGCCGCGAGTTCGAGTCTCGCCTGAAGTCAAATTTTTCTTTCCATTTTACTTTAAAATAAAATATATTTCACAAGCATGTGTTAATGCGAAATAATATAAAACAACTTTAGAGGGAAGTTCGTTCCACAATTCACACGTTCTAGGTAGTTGATAGAGCTCCAGTGACGGAGCTCGAGGGTGTAGGCACCACCGCATTACCTATCTGCCGCCAAATGGTAGTGTTCAGCACTATCGTATTCCGTAATAAATATCACAGAGGCAAAAATCTCTATAGGCTGCAGTCGTCACTTTACATCTATGTGAACTACATGCTCGTTTGCCACCTCCATCACATAAAGAAACACCTGAATCGGCCTAGTATTTTCAGAACAAAAAAAACGATTGCGACAGACCGACCGAAGCACGTGTTCAGTTTTTTCCCTTCCTCGTACATTCACGCTAAAATATGTATCAAAGACATTACATTAACATCGTTCCCTTTTATACGCGGACCTTTTGTAAATCTATATGTAATATTTAATAACAACTCATAATTGTTGTATATTATTTCGCATTAACACATGCTTGTGAAATATATTTTATTTTTAAAGAAAAATGGAAAGAAAAATTTGACTTCAGGCGAGACTCGAACTCGCGGCCTACTGGGAATCTAGTCCAGCCGCTCTTCCAATTGAGCTACTGAAGTCCTGCCCGATTTGTCAAATCTTTCCTTCACATCTATTGCATTGCTTTATGGTAGCAGCAGCGCCATATATTACCAACTATGCTAGTTAGGCAAGATTTGACATATCGGGCAGGACTTCAGTACCTCAATTGGAAGAGCGGCTGGACTAGATTCCCAGTAGGCCGCGAGTTCGAGTCTCGCCTGAAGTCAAATTTTTCTTTCCATTTTTCTTTAAAAATAAAACAACTCATAACTTGCTGATTACTAATCAAAATAATATCAGATTGCGTCTAATTACATCAGTTAAACGAACACCGTGAACATGTCGGCGTAGAAATGACGACATTACAAAGGACAGGAAATTTAGCTGCCATGAATATATTTGGGACGAAATATCTGACTGAGACAGTTAAGGCGATTGCACACTGAGCAATGATAGAAACATTTTCTTTTTAAAGACACAAAGACGTCCAAAGAAGACAAAGCCTATTCCTTTGTGACAGTTTTTTTTTTGTTATTTTATTTATTTTTTTTATGTAATTGAAGTGGCAAACAAGCATGCAGTTCACATTGATGTTAAGTGATGACTGCAGCCTATAGACACCCACACAAAGACCAAGGTCAAAATGCAAATGCGTTACCACTCCTGAGGCCTAAGGTGTTATGCCTCTGTGCCGGAAATTACAGGGCCGTACATTACCACCTGACCGGAACACGATAGTGCTGAACACTACCATTTAGCGGCAAGTATATTAGGTAATACGGTGGTGCCTACGCCCGCGAGCTCCGTCACTGGAGCTCTACCACCAGTAAATGTTTATTATGGCATCGCTACTATGTATGTATTACGCATATTGCCAGTGTTAAGTAAAACGATATTTCGTATTCGTATTTATTTAAGCAGCGTAAAAGTTAGTATACTATAGTCAGTCCATTATTTATTAAGTATTTGACTGACAGTCAAGTGAGTTATAATCAGTTATTCGAGTAAAGCGATGGCTACTTTACCAGAACATTCACAATGAAGTTTTGGAGGGAACCTGAAAGGTCGTGTTTTCGCACGGTTATTCTATTTCACTAAACACAGGCACTGTAATAAACCTATATCAAACAAAATGCCATCAACTTTATTTAATAATAACTTAAAAATACACCAAGAAAATACAAAAAAATAAGAGCACCATACGCCTCTTTCAAGGTTCCCGCCAAAACCCCTTTGTAATTGTTAAAACAGGGCCATTATTATAAATTTGACTGCAACATGACAGCATTGAACACTACCATTTGTCGACAGATAGATTAGGTAATGCGCACCACGCCTTCGCCCTTAAAGTCCGACACTAGAGCTCTACCTACAATAATATACTAATAATATTATAAAGAAAAAGAAAGAAAGCGTAATTATATTTGGCGCATAGCCGAAAAATAAAAAATAAACAAAAAACCGGTCAAGTGCGTGTCGGGCCACGCGCAGTGTAGGGTTCCGTAGATACAGAGTAAGAGATGTAATGATGTATAAATGTATCCAATGTGCTTTTTCTTGTATTTTGCTTACAACAGTGATGACTATGTTGGTGTGACTAATAAATAAATAAATAAATAAACCTTTGACACAATATTTTTTTTCTCAGGCAATACGAAGTTTGCCGAGTCACATCGACTATAAGGAAGGCTGATTGGTCTGTGCCGAGTCAGCTAGTCACCAATAAATTTTAAACTCAGTGTCTAATGCTTATGACTTTATTGCAAAAACAAAAAATACTTTATTTCATCAACAAACCCAATGTGCAGTTTTCCTTATTTCTAAACTATGCACGGAGCGGAGGAACGATACACCCACAAACATAGTTATAAGACAGTCTCTCAAGTTGTAATAATATTTTGACAACAAATTCATTCTCAACATGAATGGAATGACGGAAATGTAGACTGAATTAAATTTAATGACGGAAACTGATAATGTTTGTTCAAATATTGTTATTTGTAATTGTTACCGCAGCTGTAGGAATGAACGACATCCGAATAATTCCTCGGTCACCAGTCTCCGTTCGCGCCGAGTAATGAACGATCAATTTCGAAGTTATGTTTTAATTCTTTCACTCGTCTAAACCTCATATACGATGTTCCTTATAATATTTATTTTATTTTGGACCATTATTTTATTTTGTTAACTTTGACATATTAATCAACGTATCAGTTGTATGTATGTATGTATGTATGTATGTATCTTCACGCCAGGTCCCTAACGGGGTAGGCAGAGAGTGTAGAGCGCCAGATATCCCGGTTCTGACAAACCTCTCTTGCCTCGTCTACCTTCATCATTCTCTTCATACATGCACGCCGATTCCTAAGACTTTTGATCCCACCATCAGACAGAACTCTACCTATTTGGTCATGGTAGGTCAGTCTTGGTCTTCCTGGGCCTCTGCAACCATCCACATTCGCATTGTATATCTGTTTAGTCATTCGCTCATTCGACATTTTTACACCGATACTTTCATTCACACAAAGCCTCTTTCTTACATCTTCATCTTCTGTATCTTCTTTCTTCCTATCAGTTGTAATTTGCTTTAATTTTACATTTGTAATTTGACCTACCACAAGCAAGTTCTATTCTTTCCAAGTGATTAAATATATTTTTGAGCTTGAGTTTGAATAAAATAATAATAATGGCAACCCTTAATACGCCCCACTGCTGGGCGAGAGTCTCTCCCCCTTTTTTTAGGGGGAGGCCTGGAGCTTACTCCACCACGCTGCTCCTATGCGGGTTGGTGGAGATATTTAGCCAACCCGCTATCGAATGTTTTCAAATCGCTTACTAGGCCTCCGACAAGGTTTGACGACTGCTATCTATCGATAGCAACTGGGACCGACGGCTTAACGTGCCCTCCAAAGCACGGACAACCAAGTTTTAACCGACATTCCTATTCTAAATTGATATTTATACGTTTTTATACCAAATTCACACAAGTTGTCATTTTATTGTGTCATTACCTAATATACTTGCCGCTATATGGTAGTGTTCAGCTCTATCGTATTCCGGTCAGGTGGTTATGTACAGCCCTGTAATTTCCGGCACAGAGGCATAACACCTTAGGCCTCAGGAGTGGTAACGCATCTGCATTTTGACCTCAGTCTTTGTGTGAGTGTCTTTAAGCTGCAGTCATCACTTAACATCAATGTGAACTGCATGCTTGTTTGCCATTTCCAAAACATTAAAAAAAAGTCCGATGCGGTCCGCTCGCGCTGATTTGAACGGTGGATTTGATTCGCCGGACTGAATCCAGACGTGTGTTACTTTAACTGTTGTGCAACCATCACTTTGATTTTGTTTCCATTTACACAAATAAACTTACTGCTGTAATCATAACAAACACATTTTCAATATCGGCAATGCTGGCATTGGATTGTTCGCGACAAGGTCTTTGCGCCGAGCGGCATGGAAATGTCCAATAGCGTGACGCGATGCGGTGTGTCCTTATTTATGCCCCACCCACGGTGTGTCTCTTTATGTGAAATATTTTTTGGCTTAGTTACACTTCCTTACACATTATTTTCATTGATTCGTAGAATTATTTCAAATAGCAACATAGTTGTATTACTACCATAGAGCAACGCGGCCCATCGGTCGCAGCGGACCGGAGGGGAGTAGCCATGGCGTGTATTACCGATGCAAAACAGTCTATCATTTTTTGCGGGAGGAAATGCGTGTGACACACACGCACACTACAAAAATCGTCTATTACTACGAAACTCACCCCTTGACTTAAACAAAATACAGAAACAATTTCACGCACACATTTAAACATCTAGGCGACAGGTATAGGCCCATTTGGGCTTGTACTTTGAGAGAGGGGAAAGCCTTCATATGGCTACTCCCCTCCGGTGTTGCTCTATGATTACTACCGATCATTTCAAATGGTTTGACCCTCATTGTTTGGAACGGAAGAATTTTCCTCCTCTAGGGAGCTATGGGGTCATCACGTTCCAATGCCTACATAGTAATTTACTTGACGCGAATTTATAGAGGACAGTCTACGGTGTAACTAATACCTCGATCTGCTAAATTACAGTGCAAGCTTAACTGTGTTTGAGTTGGATTCTAATTAAAAACGATCTGTAATTAACAAACGCTCCGAGTTGTAGAGCTTCGGTAATTCGCTTTCAACAAGTAGACTAACTAATAAGGGCGATTTTTATTCACTGAATTTTATGCTTCGTACCCGTAGAGCAACACGGGCTTCCGGCCGCGGCGGACCGGAGAGTAGTCATATGCAGGCTTTCCCCAGGCTTAAGTACAAGCATAACTGTGCCTTTGCCTGTCGCCTAGTAATAGACGATTTTTGTAGTATGTGTGTGTCACACGTATTTCCCCCGCAAAAAATTACAGACTGTTTTGTATCGGTAATAAACGCTATGGCTACTCATGTCCGGTCGGCCGGTGGCCCGTGTTGCTCTGAGTTCGTACCTATTGCTTTCATCAAGTATTTTCAAGTAACTAATGAGGTTTGTTTCATTCTTTGTTTTTCATTCATTTATACTTGAAACAAAGTGTAAACTGAAAATACTGTCCTTCTCTCTCATGTAGGTAGTATTTTTGAATAATTCATTAGCTGATTAATGAACGAAGTTCCTTATTGCGCGATATGCCGGGGCTAGGCGAGCGAAAAATCCGCACGACACTTGTTATAGAGCGTAGCGCTCGGAGAGGAGGCAGGCCGAGTGTAGGATTCGACTTATTCGTTCTCTCTCTCTCTCTCTCTCTCTCGACAGTGACAAGCCACGCGACGCGCGCGTCTGCTGTGTATGCGTACATTGTTTTGTCGTGTTCCTGAGTACGTAGTTTTAGTTTCTTTTTTTTTTAAATAAACAAATATATGAAATGAGTGAAATATTGTGAATGTCATTCATGAGAAATTGAAGAGGAACTTCGTTCCAATCGGGTGTCCCATATGTGACACCTCAGACAGTTAATAACTTATTTATATCCGAGAAAATTATGTTACTTTTATTAAAAAAATATCGAATCAGAAACGAGGAGATCCATATGTGAACCAGATTAGCCGACATAGAATAGCGAAACCAAAATGGCAGTGGGCAGGGCAAACAGCTCAAAGAACCGGCAGTCATTGGACTGAAGAGTTCATGGGTGGCGCTTGCGCACCGGAATGCGTAGCGTAGCCAGCCCCCCCTCTCCTCCAACAAGGTGAATTGACGACCTATTGAAGGTTGCGGACAATCGCTGGATGAGGTCGGATTAGGTTCAGGAACTTTTGTTGTGGCAATCTTAAGGATAGCTTTTGGTAGGTAGGTCGTAGTAGGTAGGTTTTGTTCAGCAGTGGACGTAACTTCACGCCTGTAATCCCCGAAGGGGTACGCAGAAGTAAATGCATGCATTCAATCATACATGCAAAGACCCACGACTCGCCGGTTAGGTTTTTTGTCACGTTGCCATCTCCGGGCACATTACCAAACTCCGGAGTACTGGGAAACTTCCAGAAAATGGAAATATCCCAATAGAAGCAGAGATAAAGGATTTTAAACCGTTATCTCTGATAGTCCCCGACTCGGGAATCGAACCCAGGACCTCCAGCGTAATAGTAGTGGCCTGCTACCGCTACGCTACTGAGGCAGTTCGGCGAAAATAATGATTTCTAAGACATACCATTTAGGTACCTACATGCATTATAAGAAGCGCGTATGGCCCCGCGGCTGTTGTAGATCGTAAGCGATCTATTCGTTTGTGCGATACGGGCACGGTCGGGTATGTGATGGGTGCAGTGGCAAATTAAAACGCTCGTTTCCGTGCTACGGAGGGCACGTTAAGCCGTCGGTCCCGGCTGCTATCGACAGATAGCAGTCGTTAAATCTTATGGAGCAGTTTGAAGACATCCGACAGCGGATTGGCACTAACCCGTATCTCCACCAACCCGCATTGGAGCAGCGTGGTGGTCTAAGCTCCAGGCCTCCCCCCAAAAATGGGACGTTCCAAGGGTTACCATTATCATTATATTATTATTATGCATTATAGAACTTCACATCATTGTCCTCCTCACATTCCAGCATGACAGTGATGATCGCCAGTATGAACACTTTTTCATTTGACGTTGTTTCGTCTTGTCCAACTTATTTTAATTTGCCCCTGCTTTCCTTACATGTAACTCAAAAGACCTTCAGAGTCATAATAAATTCGTCTATTTTGAGAAACTCCGCAGTGTGAGATACCACGTGTTTGGGTCCGCAATAATGGATTAATTCTATTTTGTCTTTCATTTAATTACACATATGCCAGTTGTTTCGTTATAAAGGTCAACAGACCTTTTACACGACAGACACGTTATATAAACCCCTTTTTAATTGAAATAGGGATAGATGACAACCACAGTTAAAATCTTACTCATTCACAAACGTCATGTTTTTGAAACATTGTGTGGCATGGTAACATTTTTCTGACAACGTATATGGCTATGACATGTTATGAATCTATACTTAAAATTATAAAGCTGAAGAATTTGTTTGTTTGTTTGCTTGAACGCGCTAATCTCAGGAACTAAAACTAAAGTATAAAAAACTAAATGTATATATTTATATATATATATATATATAAAAATATATATATTTAGCTATATAACATCACGCTAAGATTCACGCCTTCCTCGATAAATGGTCTATCTAACACTGAAACAATTTTTCAAATCGGACCCTACTGGTCCTGGTGGTTATAATATATATTATATAATATATATAATATATATTTATATTATATATAATAGGTTGGGGAAAAAGTCTTTTCGCATTATAGTATGTATGAACTTGTAATAAAACCTCTTTGGCTGTAGTATTTGTATCTGGCTGGTTATGGTATCATTGAAAGTTAAAATTTTAAAGATCATAATTCCAAATTCAAACTAGGCAAATGTGTGATTTTCATTTGTTTTTCGTACTGTCAAGATGAGTGAATCTGATGAAGAAATTCGATACATTTTAAAATTTTACTACAAAAAGGTAAAAATGCAACGCAAGCCGCGAAAAAAATTTGCGATATTTATGGACCTGGTGCAGTGTCTGTGAGAGTAGCACAAATTTGGTTTAAGCGTTTTCAATCCGGAAATTTTGATGTCAAAGATGCACCTCGCTCTGGTCGCCCTATTACGGATAAAATGGATGCCATTTTTGAAAAAGTGGAGCAAGATCAACATATCAGTAGTTACGACGTAGCTGAAGAACTGAGAATTGATCACAAAACAGTTTTGCCGTATTTGAAAAAATCTGGGTACAAAAAAAAACTCGTTATTTGGGTACCTCATGAGCTCACTGAAAGAAACCTAATGAACCGTGTACTCATTTGTGATTCTTTATTACGACGTAATGAAACCGAATCATTTTTGAAGGCGCTGATAACTGGTGACGAAAAGTGGATCACGTACGACAAGAACGTGCGAAAAAGGTCGTGGTCAAAGGCCAGTCAGGCTTCACAGACTGTGGCGAAACCCGGGTTAACTCGCAATAAGGTGATGTTGTGTGTGTGGTGGGATTGGAAGGGCATTATGCATTATGAGCTATTACCACCAGGCAGGACTGTCGATTCTGAACTCTACTGCGAACAACTGATGTGATTAAAGCAAGAAGTTGAGAGAAAGCGGCCGGAATTGATCAACAGAAGGGGTGTGGTGTTTCATCATGATAGCGTTATCATTCAGACCTCACACATCTATAGCCACTCAGTAAAAATTAAGAGAGTTTGGCTGGGAGGTGTTAATGCATCCGCCATATAGTCCTGACCTTGCACCTTCAGATTTCCACCTGTTTCGGTCTCTTCAGAATTCTTTATGCAATGTTGGGTTAACATCACGAGAGGACTGCCAAATCCACTTGTCGCGGTATTTTGATGAGAAGTCCCAAAATTTTTATAGCAATGGGATCATGTCCCTACCTACAAGATGGCAAAAGGTTATCGAACAAACTGGTACATACATACTTTAGTTAAATTTAAATAAACTATATTTAAAAATGTGGCGGTGTGCGGTCATCGTGCCTTTGTATAAAGGCAAAGGTTCACGTATGGACTGCACCAGCTATCGAGCGATCAGTTTGATTAGTTTGGCAGCTAAAGTGTATGGGAAAGTCTTAGAAAGAAGAATGAAAGAGAAGTCCGACGGGTTGTTGTGGGATGCACAGGGTGGTTTCAGATCTGGAAGAGGATGTATGGATCAAGTTTTCTCACTCCGCAACAACGTAGAGAAGCATCTGGCTGTGAGCCAGAAGGTTTTCTGCGGTTTTGTGGATTTGGAGAAGGCGTTTGATAGGGTATTACGAAAGGAGCTGTGGGACATTTTGCCAGAGTATGGTATTGATGGCAGTCTGCTCCGTGCAATACAGTCCACGTATGTGGGCTGTCAAGCATGTTTGCGGGTAGATGGTAACATGTCACCCTGGTTTGATGTTAACATCGTTGTCAAACAGGGTTGCGTGCTTTTGTCTAGGCTGTTTATTATATATCTGGACAAATGCCTCCAGAGGGTGAAGTTGATGGATCTTGGATGTGCTTTTAGCAAGGATGGTAGGTACACCACTGACATAGAAAGAAGAGTGCTTGCTGGGAATTGCGTGAATGGAGCGTTGGGTAAGCTGCTAGAATCTAAACATCTCAGCCAGCGGGCTCGACTAGCCGTACATAATGCTGTACTTACTCCAACGCTTTTATATGGAAGCGAGAGCTGGGTATGCAGGAAAGAGCATGAAAGTAAGTTGGACGCGGTCGAAATGAGATCTTTGCGCAAGATCTGCGGTGTATCACTCACCGATCGTGTTCGTAATGAAGATGTAAGAAAGAGACTTTGTGTGAATGATAGTATCGGTGTAAAAATGAAAAAAGGCATGCTCCGATGGTTCGGGCATATAGAAAGAATGTCGAATGAGCGAATGACTAAACAGATATACAATGCGAATGTAGATGGTTGCAGAGGCCCAGGAAGACCAAGACTTACCTACCATGACCAAATAGGTAGAGTTCTGTCTGATGGTGGGATCAAAAGTCTTAGGAATCGGCGTGCATATATGAAGAGAATGATGAAAGTAGACGAGGCACGAGAGGTTTGTCAGAACCGGGATATCTAGCGCTCTACACTCTCTGCCTACCTAGTTAGGGACCTGGCGCGAAGATACATACATACAAAAAATGTTTTGAATTATCTTAAAAAATGCGAAGAAACTTTTTCCCCAACCTATATATATATATTTATTTAGATAACATCACGCTAAGATGAATATTGAATAATAATGGTATTAGATATATAATAGGTTGGGGAAAAAGTCTTTTCGCATTATAGTATGTATGAACTTGTAATAAAATCTCTTTGGCTGTAGTATTTGTATCTGGCTGGTTTTGGTATCATTGAAAGTTAAAATTTTAAAGAACATAATTCCAAATTCAAATTAGGCAAATGTATGCTTTTCATTTGTTTTTCGTACTGTCAAGATGAGTGAATCTAATGAAGAAATTCGATACATTTTAAAATTTTACTACAAAAAAGGTAAAAATGCAAAGCAAGCCGCGAAAAAAATTTGCGATGTTTATGGACCTAGTGCAGTGTCTGTGAGAGTAGCACAAATTTGGTTTAAGCGTTTTCAATCCGGAAATTTTGATGTCAAAGATGCACCTCGCTCTGGTCGCCCTATTACGGATAAAATGGATGCCATTTTTGAAAAAGTGGAGCAAGATCGACATATTAGTAGTTACGACGTAGCTGAAGAACTGAGAATTGATCACAAAACAGTTTTGGCGCATTTGAAAAAAGCTGGGTACAAAAAAAAGCTCCATATTTGGGTACCTCACGAGCTCACTGAAAGACACCTAATGAACCGTGTACTCATTTGTGATTCTTTATTACGACGTAATGAAACCGAATCATTTTTGAAGAAGCTGATAACTGGTGATGAAAAGTTGATCACGTACGACAAGAACGTGCGAAAAAGTTCGTGGTCAAAGGCCGGTCAGGCTTCACAGACTGTGGCGAAACCCGGGTTAACTCGCAATAAGGTGATGTTGTGTGTGTGGTGGGATTGGAAGGGCATTATTCATTATAAGCTATTACCACCAGGCAGGACTATCGATTCTGAACTCTACTGCGAACAACTGATGAGATTAAAGCAAGAAGTTGAGAGAAAGCGGCCGGAATTGATCAACAGAAGGGGTGTGGTGTTTCATCATGATAACGCTAGACCTCACACATCTATAGCCACTCAGCAAAAATTAAGAGAGTTTGGCTGAGAGGTGTTAATGCATCCGCCGTATAGTCCTGACCTTGCACCTTCAGATTTCCACCTGTTTCGGTCTCTTCAGAATTCTTTATGCAATGTTAGGTTAACATCACGAGAGGACTGCCAAATCCACTTGTCGCGGTATTTTGATGAGAAGTCCCAAAATTTTTATAGCAATGGGATCATGTCCCTACCTACAAGATGGCAAAAGGTTATCGAACAAAATGGTACATACATACTTTAGTTAAATTTAAATAAACTATATTAAAAAATGTTTTGAATTATCTTAAAAAATGCGAAGAAACTTTTTCCCCAACCTAATATATGTATATAACCTAACGCCTTCCTCGATAAATGGTCTATGTAACACTGAAAGCATTTTTTTATTAGCGCGTTCAAACAAGTAAACTCTCAGCTTTATAATATTAAGTATAGATTAAAGAACCGACACTGGTTCGAGTCATCCTATTTAAATAACATCGTAATAAAATAGCAACCAATTTGGTTTTGACCTTCGAGAAAGCTCTCCTAGTACCTGTAGCACCTCAAGTACCTCTAAAAAGAGGAAGTACATAGCTTTTTTATATCAAAACATTGTTATTTCAGAGACATTGATGTACCGTATATATCGCTTAACTCGTTATTGTGATCGATTTCTGCTATGTTGTGCAGAAAATTTAATTTTGGAAACATCGTTTCTCGATTCGATCTCATCTTCACTTCGATATTCCTTTACAGAATATATTACAGCCTGGAGACAAGCAATTTGCCAAAACGACGAACGTAGCGTACGCAACGCTTGAATGTCCAAAATAATAAAGTGTGTTTTTTTATGGGGTATGTATGAGAAAATTCTTTTCGATACGATGTTTTTAGATGCAGTATTTTAGTGACTATTATTTGATACGTCACCCAATTATTTAGCAAAAAAAAAAACAAATTTATCCTCTTAAAGTAATTTCAAAATTTTTTTTATGTATCGAAGGTGGCATACACGCGTGTAGTTCACATGGATGTTAAGTGATGACTGCAGCCTATAGACGCTCATATAAAGACTAAGGTCAAAATGCAGATGCGTTACCACTCCTGAGGCCTCAGGTGTTATGTCTCTGTACCGGAAATTACAGGGCCGTACATTACCACCTGACCGAAACACGATTGTGCTGAACACTACCATTTAGTGGCAAGTATATCAGGTAATGCCTACGCCCGCGAGCTCCGTCACTGGAGCTCTTCCACCAGTAAAAATGGCGTGAATCTCGTCTTGTTTGCAGAAATGCCTTTTCACAACTCAACAATTAAATGTAACAAGCTAAAAGCAGTTACTTACAACACTTCACAGTAATAGTTAACACGTTAGTTTTCTTTAGACTGTGGTAATAGCATGAAAATCAGAGCGACTGACTAGTCCATTCGATATTATATACAGATTTAACTATCCGAAATGGACTTTAACTGAAACAAAACAGAGTATAAATTAGAACACCGATACAAACTAGTATATCCACAACGAAAATTGTCTATTTCCGTTTGAACTACAAAAATCAAAGTTGGCACATTGGCACATGGGAGTTAAAAACAAGAACGTATTAGAAAAAAAATATATGGAAAAAGAAAAAAAAACACAAAATTTGCCAGTCCTATTTGATTTTCAGAAAGTTTTTATGCGAAGCTCGGAGGATTCGCCAGTTCATATGCAATGATTATAGAAACAAGCCAATAACAGTCAAATACAACACATCACGACATAAGCGTGAATAACAGAACAACGACTGATTAGTCTTTCGTCGTGCAGATTCAACCATTCGAGAATGGACTATGACTGGAATACGATAAAGCGCAATTTGGAAAATCGACACAAACTAGTACGTCCACAATGAAAATGGTCTGTTTCCGTTCGAACTGCAAAGTTCAGAATTGGCACGTACGAGTTAACAGGTTAGATGTGCAGTATTGTGATTGTTAATGAAATAACTACTGTCGTTTGAGTATGGGCGAATGTAGTTAAAAGATTTGTTATATTCCTTTGATGAAAAAGAGGACAGAATCAGAATCAGAATCAGAAACTCATTTATTCATTTAGGGTGACAGGCACCTCTTATGACACGTCAAAAACAAACAAAATAAATTAAAGCGAATAACAATTGATATACATGTCAAACAAGATAAAAAATATATGTAAAGTCAAGAATATCACTAAGATAAAACTAAATGTCATAAACTAATGTAAAAAGTATATCAGTAAAATGTCTCTTTTCCCCTTTACAAACTGATAACAAAGAGTAAAAAGAAAAGAAAAAGAGTCATTCTTTGTCATTCACCAGCAAAGTTCCAAAGGCCAATATGATCTGAGAAAAACTTGCCGGAAAAACCTCAGTCGGCTCTTTTAAAAATATCTCTTAAGCATATTTTTACAATTTTCCATAATTTAAACAAGCTTAACATTAACAATATAACATCAACATTACACTTTGATTATTACATTTAACACCTTTGTGGAGCTAGATCAGCATTTAGCAAAACATTTCTATCCTTGCACTTCGTCCAATCATAGTACGAGTATGTACAGTACTCAACAATTAATATTGCATATCGAGTCTACGAAAGAGACAATCGGCGAGTTTCGACTTTGTAGAGCGTTATCTCTGCTGCACGCTGTTTACGTAAGCACTGATAGACCGGTATTGGTCGAAACTTGAACAAAATGGTGGATAAACGTCACATAGGTAAAATGCGAAAGAGATAACGCTCTACAGACCCGAAATAAGCAAATACATGGTGGTCACTGTTTTTTTATTTTTTATTTTTTATGACGGTCTTATGTAAGTTACATGTCTCGAGACGGCAATAGTCTACTTCAACGGACAATCAGCGAGCGCAAAAGGAGCTTCACCCTAACGGTGGTCACAGTGGTATTTTTCAAAACCAATAGAATCGCCAACGCATTGCCAGACATAGGACTAATTTCACGTGAGTGTTGAAGAACCCTCAATACCTCAGAGAGGTATTAAGTCCTGGGCAGAAATAGCCGCACCAACAACTTCGTCTTGTTATGCACCCTAAACTGTTTGGATGACATCTTAGTGTTCGACACGTTTACGGAAAATCAAATCCCAAAGGAAATAAGGTCAGGGGAAGAACTTGTCTTCTCATTTCAAGTTTATGGATGGCAGAGAGAGGCCCAGGAAGACCAAGATTGACTTACCATGACCAAATGGACCATGAAAAAAGGATAAAGCTAGAACTAACGTAACTTCACGCCTGTAATCCCCGAAGGGGTAGGCAGAGGTAAATGCATGCATTCAAGCATACATGCAAACACCCACGATTCGCCGGTTACGTTTTGGCCCATGTAACAGGTGGCGAGCCTGTTGACATCTCCGGGCACATTACCAAACTTTGAGGTACTGGGAAATTTCCAGAAAATGGAAAAATCCCAATAGAACCAGAGATAAAGGCTTTTTCACCATTATCTCTGATAACCTCCTACCCGGGAATCGAACCCAGGACCTCAGCGTAGTAGTAGTGGCCTGCTACCACTAGGCTGTAGAAAAAGCAGGAGGGTGTGTCAGGACCGGGATATCTGGCTTTCCACACTCTCTGCCTACCCCGTGAGGGACCTGGCGTGAAGATACACAAACATTTCAAATTTAAGCATAAAACATCTGTTTAATACGATAAAAATAATGTGGAAAAACGGGCTCAGTGGGCCATGTGTAATTTCGTTTTCATTTATCTAACATTACCTTTAATAACTAACATTACGATTTAACTGCCTCGGTAGCCTAGTGGTAGCAGGCCACTACTACTAAGCTGAGGTCCTGGGTTCGATTCCTAGGTAGGGGCTTATCAGAGATAATGGTGTAAAGTCCTATATCTCTGGTTCTATTGGGATTTTTCCATTTTCTGTAAATTTCCCAGTACCTCAAAGTTTGGTAGGGGTAGGGTTATCAGAGATAATGGTGTAAAGTCCTATATCTCTGGTTCTATTGGGATTTTTCCATTTTCTGTAAATTTCCCAGTACCTCGAAGTTTGGTAATGTGCCCGGAGATGTCAACAGGCTCGCCACCTGTTACATGGGCCATAAAACGTAACTGGCGAATCGTGGGTGTTTGCATGTATGCTTGAATGCATGCATTTACCTCTGCCTACCCCTTCGGGGATAACAGCCGTGAAGTTACGAAGTTACATTTAATAACATTGAATATTAGATATATAAATAACATAGACATACAAATAAAAACATTTTATTTTCATGTATATACTACAACCGTATTTCTCTACGGGCTTGCTAACCCAATTTTTTCTCATATACAAGAAAACTTGTCTCCAGAGGCAACATGAATAATGTATACCAATTTGTACTCGACAACACAGGTAATAAAACATAATAAGTTAAACCGGTTAAGGGATATATTAAAAAAAAAATAAGATGTTTTTTACCCACTGGGTAACTTTTTTTTATGTAATGGAAGTGGCAAACAAGCCTGCAGTTAACATCGATGTTAAGTGATGACTGCAGCCTATAGACACTTACATGAAGACCAAGTTCAAAATGCAGATGCGTTACCACTCCTGAGGCCTAAGGTGTTATGCCTCTGTGCGGAAATTACAGGGCCGTACATTACCACATAAGAACAGGACAGTGCTGAACACTACCATTTAGCGGCAAGTTAATAAGGTAATGCGGTGGTGCCTTCGCAAGCGAGATCCATCACTGGAGCTCTACCACCAGTAAAAACTTTATGGATGACTAGCTTTTGCCTGCGACTTTGTACGCGCATTATTTTTATATGTACGGAGGGACATGGGGTGGAGCGCCAGAGCGCACCTCCCGTGCTCCTTCTACATTCATGATTCTCTTCAATTAAATTCATAAATTCAAAAACTACCATTCTCCCCTCCAATCTTATTTTGCAAATTACTGAAGTTTACTACATTTTGAGTTATGAGGCTCGGTACGGAAATTTTATGAGGAGTAAATTCAAATGTAACGCTAAAGTTGAGGCGTTACGCGCGATTCCCCCGCGAGGGTTGCTACCGAGTGGATGCATTTCAGTCGGCCACATACTAGTGATCACACGCACACCGAGTAACTCCCGTCGTGCGTCGGAGCTGACACACAAACTTTTTTTAGAAAGGCTGTACAGCGCCAGATATCCCGGTCCTGACATACCTCTCGTGCTTTTTCTACATTCATCATGCTCTTCATACATGTAGGCCAATTACTAAGCTCGAGCATTTTGATCAAGTTTCGACCAATACCGGACTATGGGTACGGATACCGGGGTGTAATGTTGGTATGTGTAATACAATTTTGTCTTCGCGAAATCCAGTGATGCAAAATTTTTGTATAAAGTTGTTAACGTTGGTATGAAGAATCGTCTATAATGTGTTTTTTTTAAATATTTTGTGTGTAACTATGAGGGTGGCATGTTCGAAATCAAACAAACCCTCGACAGATTATAAAGATAAAAAAAAAATAGAGTCAAGTGTATTTTTTTTTTTTTTTTTTTTTATGGAAGTGGCAAACAAGCATGCAGTTCACATTGATGTTAAGTGATGACTGCAGCTTATAGACACCCACACCAAGACCAAGGTCAAAATGCAGATGCGTTGCCACTCCTGAGGCCTAAGGTGTTATGCCTCTGTGCCGGAAATTACAGGGCCGTACATTACCTGACCGGAACACGATAGTGCTGAACACTACCATTTAGCGGCAAGTATATTAGGTAATGCGGTGGTGCCTAAGCCCGCGAGCTCCGTCACTGGAGCTCTACCACCAGTAAAACATACATATAATAAAGTAAGTACCACATACAATAAAACATACAATAAATACATATAAACAAGTTAAATTACATAAGCCGGTGACTATATCAAAGCCACAGTGTTAAGGCATTTTACTCGTAGAAATTCCACTATAAAGATAACAGCCTAACTACTTACTACCTAATGGTAGTCATAAATGGCTTCATAAATTTGACCGTAGTTTGCATAACAACCGTTACAAAATAAGCTAACAGTACCATATTACGGCTTGAAGGTATTATCTCGGGATGATGGTCCTCTAAGGATCCTTTCATTCTGCAGCGTGTCGCCGGTCGCGTGCGCGCGCAACTGGCGATATGCTGCACAAAAACCCTACCGGCAGCACGCGGCACCATAGAGCAACACTGGGGAGTAGCCATATGCAGGCTTTCCCCTCTGTCAAAGTACAAGCCCAAATGAGCCTATACCTGTCGCCTAGATGTTTAAATGTGTGCGTTAAATTGTTTAAGTATTTTGTTAAAGTCAAGATGTGAGTTTCGTAGTAATACACGAGTTTTGTAGTGTGTGTGTATCACACATAGTTTCCCCCGCAAAAAATGTCAGACTGTCTGTAGGCCATACAAATATTCGTCCCGGTGCGGAGATCGAACCCGCGACCCTTCGAATCAAACGGTCATCTCACACCGCTGGAATAACCGGGTCGTCAAAAACTATGGCTACTCCCCTCCAGTCCGCCGCGGCCGGTGGCCCGTGTTGCTCTATGCGCGGCACAATGAAAGCCACTACGGAGCTTCATACAAATTGCGACACGCTGCAGAATGAAATGAGCCTTACACGGTATAATGTTGCCCGTTTCCAGACTCCAAACTATACAAAATACAATTTCACTCCACCAACCCAGTCCACAAATCCACTAACCCAGTATAAAAATAAGATTGTGATGTAATTGCTTGCGTAATTTTTCATAAGTTTACGAAAACGTTGACTGAAAAGAAAGAAATACGTTTGAATGAGAGACGAGAGAGAAAAGGCAGACGAATGGGAACTATACAGACTTTACAAGTAGCTAGTAGCTAGCCTCCAGACTACATCATAGAGGCAATAACGATACAAAATATATTTTCACTCCGTTAACCCAGTATGGAAATAAGATTGTGAGGTAACTGCTTTGCAGGTAAGCTTAGGAAAATATTAACTGTAAAGAAGGAAAAGTTTGGAAATGAAAGAATCTTTGCACACATTCTTGGACTAACTCAATCGTAGAATTGCAACCTTCACCAAATAGAGTAGTTCAAACAATAACGCTTCCAACATTACATTGTTTGAAGTGTTTGTATCGATATCTAGGTTTTTAGGTACCTATAATATGTTTTTTTTTTACCGTGAACAATATATTTTATAAGTAATTGAAAAGCGGTTCGTAAAAGGTCGTTAAAAGATACCTGTACAACTTCTCTCCAATTAAAATAAACAACATTATTTACATTTTATTTTAAAGAAAAATGGAAAGAAAAATTTGACTTCAGGCGAGACTCGAACTCGCGGCCTACTGGGAATCTAGTCCAGCCGTTCTTCTAATTAAGCTACTGAAGTCCTGCCCGATTCCTCCAACATTATTTACTCATGTTTTTGCGAAACATGAATCTGACCCAAACCAACAAAAGTAAATAATAAATGTCCACTCATTTGGAGTTTATCAGGGAGCAATTATCAAAACATACGTATCATTGAGAACGTCACATTTTTAAGTAATGGTGGTGGCAAATAAACATGCAATTCACTTTGATGGTAAGTTGATAGGCCCTCAACTTATTACTAAAAGTGGCCCCTATGTTTGAAATAAATTTATTTTTGTTGGAGTCACTGATTTATATTTGTGCACCAAATTTCAACTTAATCAGTGCAGCACTTTCGCAGAAAATCGACTGTGACAGACGGATATAGAGATGGACGGATAGACGCACAAAAAATCATCTTATAAGTGCTCTGATTTTTTCCTTCCGTACTAAACTCTAAGTAAGACCCAAAGGAATCCTCGCCGTCTCATCTCTCAATCCTCCATAATCAAAATAAACAACACAGGCAATACATATATTTAAACAGAATATAATAAAAACTGCCTCGGTAGCCTAGTGGTAGCAGGCCACTACTACTACGCTGAGGTCCTGGGTTCGATTCCCTGTAGGGGGTTATCAGAGATAATGGTGAAAAAGCCTTTATCTCTGGATCAATTGGGATTTTTCCATTTTCTGGAAATTTCCCAGTACCTCAAAGTTTGGTAATGTGCCCGGTGATGTCAACAGGCTCGCCACCTGTTACATGGGCCAAAACGTAACCGGCGAATCGTGGGTGTTTGCATGTATGCTTGAATGCATGCATTTACCTCTGCTTACCCCTTCGGGGATTACAGGCGTGAAGTTACGTATATTAAAAACCAACAAAAGTAAAGACTAAATAAGCACGAATTTGGAGTTCTCCGGGGAGCAATAAGCAAAAGGTTCCGAGAGTTTTGAAGGTTGTTGACGACATTGTAAGGGTATCTTTGTAGAGCTGTGATTTGAGCTAAGGTAGGGATACTGTCAATTATTTTGTATTGTTACATAAAAACATGTAAAAATCCCAATTTCTCCAAGTTTGCACTGTCATGAAAAATGTAAAAGCAAAACACATATTGCGGAAACGAATTATAATACTAGAATTGCAATAGGTTTTATCAATAAGATCTTGGTATATGTTGTTTGATTAGGTTGTCAGATTTACACTCAGGGTATCGGATCTTGTCCACTACATGTTTCGTGTTTACCAGATGGATTGGAAAATTTAAAAACCGGACAAGTGCGAGTTCGACTCGCGTGGTGAGGGTTCCGTAATTTAAATAAATATTTTCGAAAATATTATAGATTTAAAATGCGTTACCGGCAGGAGGGGTTATATTATTAAGAATTCTCGATTTAATTTGAATACTCAAACTTCTTATAGGTTTTCCAGTAATCTATAGGCAAAGAACTATTTTCCACATTTTTTTCAAAATTTTAAGTTCAGTAGTTTTGGAGATAGGGGGAGGGGGAGGGGAATAATAAATTTTCGTCGTTTTTCTTAAATAACTCCAAATTTGTTTATGCAAAAATTATAAAAAAATGTATCTGAGATGCTGACAACAACCTTTTTCATTTGATATGTCACACAACACAGTTTACGATTTATTTTTAAATTTTCTGATTGTTTAAAATTTATAAAAAAAAAAAAAAAAAATTATAAACTGCCTCGGTAGCCTAGTGGTAGCAGGCCACTACTATTACGCTGAGGTCCTGGGTTCGATTCCCGGGTAGGGGGTTATCAGAGATAATGGTGAAAAAGCCTTTATCTCTGGTTCTATTGGGATTTTTCCATTTTCTGGAAATTTCCCAGTCCCCTCAAAGTTTGGTAATGTGCCCGGAGATGTCAACGGGCTCGCCACCTGTTACATGGGCCAAAACGTAACCGGCGAATCGTGGGTGTTTGCATGTATGCTTGAATGCATGCATTTACCTCTGCCTACCCCTTCGGGGATTACAGGCGTGAAGTTACGTTTTTTTAAAATTTATTATTTTACTTGACGTGTTCATCTTTGGGTCACCAATTTACATACATATATTCATCAAATTTCAACTCAATCGGTCGAGTACTTTCGGAGCAAATTGGCTGTGACAGACGGACAGACAGACAGACAGACAGACGCACGAGTGATCCTATAAGGGTTCCTTTTTACCTTTTAAGGTACGGAACCCTAAAAACCTGTAAATTAGACAAATTGTGTGATTTGTTTAGCGACAGTGCAAACGTCAACTTAGACATGTCCTAGTCAAACATGAATAAAAGACATGATTTATATAAATGCAAACACAGATAACAACAAATCTTGAGATGTTTCACTAAAATGATAGGTTTGACAGCAGTGCGAGCACTAGCACCAACAAGACTTATCGCAATACATATTTTATGCGACGAGTTGCGAAACATCATCATGTTTAATGTTTTTAGTGCAAACTAGGGGTTTAAAATACTACGTAGCAACAGATGCCTGTAATGCGACATGCCACTAGGTCTCTTGCCATTGTTACACGCTAAACCATTAGGCACGTCTGGCTTTGACACCTAATCTCCTGCTGTTTTTTCTCTATAAAGAAACGGCAGGAGGTTTTGGCGGGAACCTTGAAAGAGGCGTATGGTGCTCTTATTTTATTTCATTTTCTTGGTGTATTTTTAAATTATATTGAATAAAGTCAGTGGCATTTTGTTTGATATAGGTTTATTACAGTGACCGCTTAAAGTGAAATAGAATAACAGTGCGAAAACACGACTTTTCAGGTTGCCTCCAAAACTTCATTGTAAATGTCCTGGTAAAGTAGCCGTCGCTTTACTCGAATAACTTGACTGACATATTATACTTGATAACATATATACTTGATACATACTTACATATTATAATTGATGACTATATTATAATAACTTTTACGCTGCTTAAATAAATACGAAATATCGTTTTACTTGACACTGGCAATATGCGTAATAGCGATGCCATAAATAACAACAAAAAAAAAAAAGAAACGGCACAAAATGGTGTCACCCAAGTATTTTATTGTTCTCATGTACAATTGTTAAAATGGAATCAGTTGATACAAAGCAGGGAAAATCTTAAAATTTTATCAGGTCGATTACCTAATTGAATTAATATTAAGATTTAATAACCTTATGATAAGCGTTTGTTTTGAAAACTTACAGTGATGAGGTGCAATAGACAGAGCTGGTATATTTATATAAGTAGGTTCCTTATGTAGACCCACGACAAAAAATTAAAAATATTTCATGTATTAGCTTTCCACTAGAAAAATCAGTAAGTTAATAAACAACGCGGACAATACATATATTTATACAGAATACATTAATCTGACCTAAACTAAAAAAACAAACTAAATAAGCAGGGATTTGTAGTAGTTCGCCGGGGAGCAATAAGCATAACATTCCGAGAGTTCTGAAGGTCATTGACGACATTGTAAGGGTATCTCTGTAGAGATGCGATTTGAGCTAAGGTTGGGATACTGTCAATTATTTTGTACCGTTAAAATAACTACGTAGCAACAGATGCCTGTAATGCGACGCTTGCCGCTCGTAGGTTAGGATCCCACTGCAGAATCATTTCGTTCATCCAGATATGCTGCAAACCTAATTTTTACGCATATATGTATATCCACTAGGTTGCCAATCAAAAATTTGGCCGAGAGGATTTTTTATATTTTTTTTTTGGGAAAGGAATTTTTCACTTGTTTTTTCAATAAATTATCGTGCACTTCACGGCAATATGTATAAGGCTCTGAAAAATCACGGCTGCCGTTGCGCACTTGGCCGTCCCTACATATTTTCGCAAATAACTTTTATCTCATCATTACATATTCACATGGTTACAATGGGACCAACTGTGCAATATACAATTTCAAACAAAAAAAAAAATTCAAATCGGTACAGGCGTTTTCAAACTATCGCTGAACATACACATACACATATGAGAACCTCCTCCTTTTTTTGAAGTCGGTTAAAAAGTAAATACTAAATAAGCAGGGATTTGTAGTTCGCCGGGGAGCAATAAGCAAAACATTCCGACGGTTTTGAAGGTCATGGACGACATTGTATATCTGAGTTGGATGTGATTGGAGCTTGGGATGGATGATTTTGTTTTGTTTTATATTTGAAAGTATTATTGTAGTGGAAAGAAAGGTTTAATTTAGGTAAAGAAATTACTGGAGCTCCAGTGACGGAGCTGGCGGGCGTCGGCACCACCGCATTACCTGATATAATAATAATAATAATAATGGCAACCCATTATACGTCCCACTGCTGGGCAAGAGTCTCTCCCCTTTTTTTTTTTGGGGGGAGGCCTGGAGCTTACTCCACCACGCTGCTCCAATGCGGATTGGTGGAGGTGGGTGGGTTAGTGGCCTAGCCCTAGCAACCGGGACCGACGGCTTAACGTGCCCTCCGAAGCACGGAAACGCGCATTTAATTTGCCACTAGCGGTCACCCATCACACTACCCGACCGCGCCCGTAGTGCTTAACCGAGCAGATCGCTTACGATCTACACCAGCCGCTGGGCCATGCGCGCTTCACCCATGGGCAGATCGCTTACGATCTACACCAGCCGCTGGGCCATGCGCGCTTTACCTGATATACTTGCCGCTAAATGGTAGTGTTCAGCACTATCGTGTTCCGGTCAGGTGGTAATGTACGGCCCTGAAATTTCCGGCACAGAGGCATAACACCTAAAGCCTCAGGAGTGGTAACGCATCTGCATTTTGACCTTGGTCTTAGTGTGGGTGTCTATGGGCTGCAGTCATCACTTAACATCAATGTGAACTGCATGCTTTTTTTCCACTTCCATTACATAGGGAAAAAAACCAATTTCACATTTGTTTAATGTGACGAAGGTGGCAAACATGCTGCAGACTATATAGACTCTATAGGCTGCAGCATGTTTGCCACCTTCCAGTAGTCTATAGTAATATAGACATCTGCACAAAAACAAAAGATAACAACTAAGGTCTCAGGGATAGCAACGCATCTACATATTGACTTCTGGTTTGTGTACATGTAATAGGCTGCAGTCATTACTTAACATGCATGTGAACTACATACATGCTCATTTGCCACTCATTACATTCAAAAAGTGTTATAGTGCAATATATATACTGTGGGGCTGTGAGTGTAAGCGTGTTTTATTTTATTTTTTATTTTATTATATAGTACGCATCTCGCTACAACGTTCCATTCCGAATACACAAATCTTCGATAGATCTCATGAGTGTAATATTCGCATATTTATAAGATACTAGCCGTTGCCCGCGGCTCCGCCTGAGTGTAGGTCGCTTTTCGCGTAACCTGTGGAAACTCATCAAACCATCCCATGGCATCCCACAGGAACATTTTATCGGGATAAAAAGTATCCTATAATGTAAGTCAGCTATCTACATTACATATCTGTGTAACAAATTTCATCAACATCCGTTCAGTAGTTTCGGCGTGATTGACGGACAAACATCCAAACAAATAAACTTACACATTATAATATTACAGTGTAAAGTGTAATAAAATGTTCAATACCTTTATGTGATTTCGGGAACAGATCTGTAAAATAAATAAAAAACATGTGTTAATAAAATAGCATATCGCGTAGATTATCATCATGTCAGTTGAATGTCGTTCACTGTAGGACTAAAGCCTCCACATGCGGGGCATGTGCCATAGTTAACGTGACCATACGTCCCGTTTTGAACGGGACATTCCCGTTTTCATGCAGCCCGTCCCGGTGTCCCATGAAAACTTTTGGGAGCCCTCGAGCTCTAGTGACGGAGCTCGCCGGCGTAGGCACCACCGCATTACCTAATATACTTGCCGCTAAATGGTAGTGTTCAGCACTATCGTGTTCCGGTCAGGTGGTAATGTACGGCCCTGTAATTCCCGGCACAGGCATAACACCTTAGGCCTCAGGACTGGTAACGCATCTGCATTTTGATCTTGGTCTTTGTGTCAGTGGATGCAGTCATCACTTAACATCAACGTGAACTGCATGCTTGTTTGCCACTTTCATTACATAAAAAAAGAGCTGCGTGCTTGTTTACCACCTTTCTTGCATAAAAAGTAATATTATAGCCTATAAACATCTGCACGAAACAAGATATTTAAATGTAGATGCGTTGCCACCCCTGACGCCTAAAATGTTATGCCTCTGTGCCGGAAATTAGAGAGAAACGATTTACTTGTGACTTCTAATATGCACACATTATTTGATTTAAACCTACTACTATTACTGTATACTGATGGTATAGCTTCAGTGACGGAGCTTAAGTATATAGGCATCAGGTTCTCAGAATGCCAACTTCGCAAAATGCCAACCGCTCGCAAAAAGACAACTTCTCAAAATGCCAACTTCTCAAAACGCCAAATCCTCAAAAAGCCGAATTCGCGAAATGCCAACTTCTCAAAATGCCAACTTCTCATAATGCCAACTTCTCAAAACGCCAAATTCTCGAAAAGCCAAATTCGCAAAATGCCAACTTCTCAAAATGCCAACTTCTCATAATGCCAACTTCTCAAAACGCCAAATTCTCGAAAAGCCAAATTCGCAAAATGCTTACTTCTCTAAATGCCAACTTTATGTATTAAAATAGCAGTAAAAATCAATATACCCTACTATTACTTAGTTATGGATTTCAGATTCAATATGGACTTTGCTAGGGTTAGCTGAAAAATAGATGTCAAATAAAATACAGGTAATATTAAGTGGTAATATCTTAACTCAAATTCTTACAGGCAATCGTGTTCTGAATCCGTGAATTCTATTGGCTTAGATGAAATTGAAATGTCTCCTTAGTAAGAAATATTGCAATCTCAGGCGAAAACTATTTTTTTTTATGTGACGATGGTGGCAAGCAAGCATGAGTAATTGCTTAAGCTAGTTTAATTGTCCAACCTGCTTGACATCCGTGGAACACAGGGTCCCAGACGTAAAATTATCAATTTGTGGCAAATAAATTAATCGAGCTCTAACACTGCTCAGCTCTGACATTAGTAACTACTATATAGCTATAATGATGAGAAGATAACCCCTAATGACAGGTCAAAATATGGGTTTGCTCAATACACCACCATATTAAGTGATGCCCACCATTTTTTGTATGTAATGGGCGTGTCAAACAAGCCTGCAGTTCACATTGATGTTCAATGATGACTGCAGCCTATAGACACCCACATGAAGACCAAGGGCAAAATGCAGATGCGTTACCACTCCTGAAGCCTAAGGTGCCTCTGTGCCGGAAATTACAGGGCCATACATTACCACCTGACCGGAACACGATAGTGCTGAACACTACCATTTAGCGGCAAGTATATTAGGTGATGCAGTGGTGCCTACGCCGGCGAGCTCCGTCACTGGAGCTCGAGGGCTCCCAAAAGTTTTCATGGGACACCGGGACGGGCTGCATGAAAACGGGAATGTCCCGTTCAAAACGGGACGTATGGTCACGTTAACCACCAGTAAAATTTACCTATAGTTAAATTATGTTAATTAACCTATATTTACCTATCACTTCCCTAGAGATATAGCTCGCACTGTTAAAAGTTATCAGGGCCCGTACTATGACGTCTTATAGCGATTCAGTATAGGTGCTGCCAAAATCTTGTTTCAATTCTCTTATATGACAGCGCGTATGAAGAAAGGAGACAAAGCTAACAGCGTTTCAGTTTAGGTTGACAATAAAAAGTCATGGTATTATGTAGAGCCAAGTTTTTAACTTTACACGTTCTAAATCTACACACCTATATTCCCAAACTCTACACTTCATGCAAAATGCGTGACATGGCTGTGTTTTTACAGGTGGTAGAGCTCCAGTGGTGGAGTTCGCGGGCGTAGGCACCACCGCATTAGCTAATATACTTGCCGCTAAATGGTAGTGTTCAACACTATCGTGTTCTGGTCAGGTGGTAAATGCAAGGTCCTGTCATTTCCGGCACAGAAGCATAACACTTTAGGCCTCAGGAGTGATAACACATCTGCATTTTGACCTTGGTCTTTGTGTAAATGTCTATAGGCTGCAGTCATCACTTAACATCAATGTGAACTGCATGCATGGTTGGCACATCCGTAGCAAAAAAAAAATCAAAAACTATTTCCAAACAAACAAATAATGAGCTGCGGATAAGTATTTAACTTTTCGCTCACGTGTCGATAGTGAAACGGCCAAGCCAAGCTTTTGATTATGATGTAGTCTTAAAACATATTTGGGATAGGATTGTGTCCTTACACTTCGCTTGGCGGCGGCAATACCAGCAATACCGTGTCCCCAAATCCCGTAAGGCATCCTTTTGACATTCCAACGTTCCGTAATTCAAATCGCCCCTAGTACACCGTATAAATATGAACAGTATGGAAACTACGTACAAAACGTTGAAACGTTACACACACACAAACATGCGCATCGACGAGGCCTCTAAGCGGTTCTCGCGGTGCTGCAGTACTGAGTCACTCGGTACATCGAGCGTCGATGCGCAAGTGCGTGTTAGTGTGCCGTTTCGAACGTTATGTACGTAGTTTCTATACTGTTCATATTTGTAACGTGCCTACATAAAATCACTTTCAACACTTTAATCGTACAAAGACCTCGCTTCTAAGCCCTTATTACACGTACACATTTAGCTAGCCCACTTATAATCGAAAACAACAGTTCGGATTTAACCGGCGCTATTAATACAGAAATAACCACATTCGCAACTCTATTTCTGAATATTGACATTGCATTGTGTACTGTTCGGTCGGTAAATGTGAAGAGTTAATAAAAATAAAATACGCTTACACTCACAGCCCCACAGTAGGTATAAACCTGTGTCGTGGGTGCCGTTGTACACATACAACACATACACAAACACCCAGACCCGAAACAAATATCTGTAGGCCATACAAACATTTGTCCCGGTGCGGGGATCGAACCCGCGACCCTCCGAATCAAACGGTCATCTCACACCGCTGGACTAACCGGGTCGTCAAGTGAGTGAGTTATTGTTTTTATTAATATATATATATATTTTTATATGTTATGGAAGTGGCAAACATGCAGTTCACATTGGTGTTAAGTGATGACTGCAGCCTATAGACACCCACACAAAGACCAAGGTCAAAATGCAGATGCGTTGCCACTCCTGAGGCCTAAGGTGTTATGTCTCTGTGCCGGAAATTACAGGGCCGTACATGACCACCTGACCGGAACACGATAGTGCCGAACACTACCATTTAGCGGCAAGTATATTAGGTAATGCGGTGGTGCCGCGAGCTCCGTCACTGGAGCTCTACCACCAGTAAAATATTGTTGTATTGTTGCAAACTTCATCTTTAGTTAAACGTGTTTACGTTGTACGATCGTTCAATGGTCGAAATATGACGGCAAATAAAGCATGCTGCAGTTAGAGAGCAAGAATGACGGGTAAAGTCGTAAGGTCATTGTTGCCGAAGTGTTTTTTTCGCTGAATTAAACAATTGAAGAGTAGAAATACATTTTTGTAGCATCGGAAATTACAGGGCTATACATTAACCACCTGACCGGAACACGATAGTGCTGATCACTACCATTTAGCGGCAAGTATATTAGGTAATGCGGTGGTGCCAACGCCCGCGAGCTCCGTCACTGGAGCTCTACGACAGTAAACTGCATGAGTATTTGCGACCTAGGTTACATAAAAAAATTACTAGATCATCGACCCATTCTTAGCTCACAACGCTAAGCACATTAACTTGTCAGAAGTTAGATTTCAGTGGTGATTTATTAAGACCTTTTGTTCAATTAACCCTCCATTGTAATTACTAGTTGAAGTTCACTCAAAACTATTCACTAATGTAATCTTGTGATTGGTTGTGGCGTGGTTGAAATTTAGTGTTTCTGACTTAATTATAAATATTTTAGAGGCGTTTGATTTTGATCAAAATGGAGGGTATTAATATAGTTGTATAATAACAGTAGAGGTTAAAGACCGATTTGCGAGATTATTTGGGCTACTTATTAAATTGATTGCAATATACGAAAAAATTATACCTGGGAACAGGCTATTCAAATAAATAAAATTGGAGTGTCTGTTTGTAATATTAAAATAACCGCTTTTTACTAAATGCATATGTTTACTCGGTACATAGTTGGGGAAAAAGTTTCTTCGCATTTTTTAAGATAATTCAAAACATTTTATAATATAGTTTATTTAAATTTAACTAAAGTATGTATGAACCATTTTGTTCGATAACCTTTTGCCATCTTGTAGGTAGGGACATGATCCCATTGCTATAAAAATTTTGGAACTTCTCATCAAAATACCGCGACAAGTGGATTTGGCAGTCCTCTCGTGATGTTAACTAACTAACCTAACATTGCATAAAGAATTCTGAAGAGACCGAAACAGGTGGAAATCTGAAGGTGCAAGGTCAGGACTATACGGCGGATGCATTAACACCTCCCAGCCAAACTCTCTCAATTTTTGCTGAGTGGCTATAAATGTGTGAGGTCTAGCGTTATCATGATGAAACACCACACCCCTTCTGTTGATCAATTCCGGCCGCTTTCTCTCAACTTCTTGCTTTAATCTCATCAGTTGTTCGCAGTAGAGTTCAGAATCGATAGTCCTGCCTGGTGGTAATAGCTCATAATGAATAATGCCCTTCCAATCCCACCACACACACAACATCACCTTATTGCGAGTTAACCCGGGTTTCGCCACAGTCTGTGAAGCCTGACCGGCCTTTGACCACGACCTTTTCGCACGTTCTTGTCGTACGTGATCCACTTTTCATCACCAGTTATCAGCTTCTTCAAAAATGATTCGGTTTCATTACGTCGTAATAAGGAATCACAAATGAGTACACGGTTCATTAGGTTTCTTTCAGTGAGCTCGTGAGGTACCCAAATATCGAGCTATTTTTTGTACCCAGCTTTTTTAAAATGCGCCAAAACTGTTTTGTGATCAATTCTCAGTTCTTCAGCTACGTCGTAACTACTGATATGTCGATTTTGCTCCACTTTTTCGAAAATGGCATCCATTTTATCCGTAATAGGGCGACCAGAGCGAGGTGCATCTTTGACATCAAAATTTCCGGATTGAAAACGCTTAAACCAAATTTGTGCTACTCTCACAGACACTGCACTAGGTCCATAAACATCGCAATTTTTTTTCGCGGCTTGCGTTCCTTTTTTCCCTTTTTTGTAGTAAAATTTTAAAATATATCGAATGTCTTCATTAGGCTCACTCATCTGGACAGTACGAAAAACAAATGAAAATCACATATTTGCCTAATTTGAATTTGGAATTATGTTCTTTAAAATGTTAACTTTCAATGATACCAAAACCAGCCAGATACAAATACTACAGCCAAAGAGATTTTATTACAAGTTGTGATGCTGGAAGTGATGCACTAATTTGAAATAACGTAACTTCACGCCTGTAATCCCCGAAGGGGTAGGCAGAGGTAAATGCATGCATTCAAGCATACATGCAAACACCCACGACTCGCCGGTTACGTTTTTGACCCATGTAACAGGTGGCGAGCCTGTTGCCATCTCCGGCCACATTACCAAACTCCGAGGTACTGGGAAACTTCCAGAAAATCGAAAAATCCTAATTGAACCAGAGATAAAGGATTATAAACCGTTATCTCTGATAGCCCCCGACCCGAGAATCTAACCCAGGACCTCCAGCGTAATGGTAGTAATTTGAAATAAACCAATAATACTATCTAGGTTGCCTATCAAAATATGGCCGCTAGTATTTATAAGTGTGTGAAAAAGAAAGAAAGAAAGAATTACTGGTGGTAGAGCTCCAGTGACGGAGCTCGCGGGCGTAGGCACCACCGCATTACCTGATTTACTTGCCGCTAAATGGTAGTGTTCAGCACTATCGTGTTCCGGTCAGGTGGTAATGTACGGCCCTGTAATTTCCGGCACAGAGGCATAACACCTTAGGCCTCAGGAGTGGTAACGCATTTGCATTTTGACCTTGGTCTTTGTGTGGGTGTCTATAAGCTGCAGTCATCACTTAACATCAATGTGAACTGCATGCTTGTTTGCCACTTCGATTACATAAAAAAAAAAAAAATGGGTTAGAAGCATATCTCGATGAACGAAATAATTCTACAGCGGGATCCTAGAATACTAAAAGAAGTTTTAATTGGTGGCAGAATTCTAGTGTAGGAGCTCAAAGGCGTAGGTACCACCGCATTACCTAATCTTACTGCTACCAAATGGCACTGTTCCGCATTATGGTGTTCCGGTTAGATGGTAATGTGGACCCGTAAAAGCTATCACAGAGACATAACACCTAAGGTCTCAGGAGTAGCAACGCATCTGCGTTTTGACCTCTGGTCATTGTATAGGTGTCTGTGGGCTCCAGTCAACACTTCAATGAATGACACAACACCAGACTATCAGTGGTTACGTAGTGTAACGTTATTTCTTATTTAATAAAACAAAATTAAAAATAATTAAACAAAATTAAAGCACAACCATCGATATTGGGACATCCCCAATATCGACAATAGTGTTTATCGACACGCCGCCTTCCCTAACAATGACGATGCGCTAGGCGTACGCGCCATTCGGCGACGGACGACACGCGAGGACATTTTGAAGCGTCAGAGTGAGTGCACGTCGCTCTGCAAGCCGTCCGTACCCTTCGTGGCAGTTTAAATTTTCATCTTTTATCTTTAAATACATAAATATTCAAGTGTTGTGTTTCCCCCGCTTTTGGGGACCACGGCACAGTTCGCGGTTACTACCAGCATCTACCTACAACTCCTGGAAATCTGGAAAAGGGCAGTACCTATTTATTTGTCCTAAACGGCCCCTGTAACCCACGTCCGTTTATGAAATAAACATCTTTGTCTGTCTGTTACATGGTATGTTTTTTTTTTGTGAACAACCTAGACACGACAGTAGGCAATGTGCAGCTGAGAACGGTCTACAAAGTCGAAACTAGGCGATTTTATTTTTTAATTCAACGGAAGTGGTATACAACCCTGTAGTTTACATTGGTGTTAAGTGATAACTGCAGCCTATAGACACCCACACATAGAGCAGAGGTCAAAATGCAGATGGCGTTACCACTTCTGAGGCCTAAGTTGTTAGCCTCTGTGGGTGTCTATATGTTGCAGTCATCACTTTATATCAATGTGAACTGCAAACGGGTTAAAATAAAAAACCAGTCAAATGCGTGTCGGGCCACGCGGAGTATAGGGTTCCGTAGTTACAGAGTAAGAGAAGGAATGAGAAAAGAAAAATTATAAAGTTATTCGAAATTTTCGAGTAAAATACATTTGGTCGACTATTTCTCGCAAACTTGTAAAGCCAACTTAAGTGTGATAGTTTTCCTTTTAATTTAATGATATATAGCTACTAATGCCGTAACGTTTGAATTTCTCACAATAACCGTTTAGTTGGTACGGGACTTTGACTACCGTTCACTTGACTCCAACGAAAATTTTCACTTTAAAGCTTAATAAGTCACAAACCATTAACTAAATCGAAAAATGATATTCGCACACCCCTAACGTTTTTGAAAGACCTATCACACTATATAAAAAACGAAAAATAAATTACCCACGCCTTATACGTAGGGGAGGTACCCTAAATAAAAAAAATGTCATGTTTTTATTCTACCACTTTGTCGGCGTAGCAAAGATGTATACTTGTGCAAAATTTCAAGTCTCTAGTATCAATAGTTTTTGGGCTAAACCGCGGATGGACGGACGGACAGACAGACAGAGAGACAGACAGACAGACAGACGGACATGGCGAAACTACAAGGGTTCCCTGTTTACTACGGAACCCTAAAAAGTGCAATATTTCTGGTTGGGTACTGTACTTTGAAATAAAACTATTTTTACGGATTTATCTCGCGTATATTAAACTAAAATGATTTTTAAAAACAACCCGACGTTTGGGTCGCTTTTCAGCTGCCGTGGTCCCGGACTGAGGTGACATTTGTCTGACAGAAGTTTGAAAAAATTATATGTAGCTACCTCCTACTGTACTGTACTTTGTTTGTTAATATAGCCGTCACTAACCAAGGCCATCAACCCTTGCAAATTGCGATAAAATGGAGACACTAACATAGAATTTATTGACTATTTGTCGCTATTAAACCACCATAACTGTCTGGGAGCGAATCATCAAGCTGTAGTGATGTACACCTTATTAGGTCCGTAAAAGGCACTTTTAATGGACGCTCGAAATAGTTTAATGGGATTGATGGTGGACTTTAATCCTGAAAAATACCAGGTTTTTGTGCTTGAAATTTGTTTAAATGTAAAGCTTTTGGCATACCTGTTCTCATTTGTTCTTCTTTTATATTTACGGTAGAAACCAAGTTATTGAAAAGCCAATTTTTCCCCCATCTGTTTAATATAAAAATTAATTGCTGTCCGTTAGTCTCGCTTAAACTCGAGAACGGACCGATTTGGCTAATTATGGTTTTGAATGATTTTTGGAAGTCCAGTGAAGGTTTAAAAGGTAAGAAAATAGGAAGAAATTGAAGGTAAATAGTAAAAACCACATTTCATTTTCCCATACAAATAGTCCGTATCTATCAAACCTTTGACACATAACGTTTTCGTAGGTTTTCGCGAGCTTCATAAATTGTAGAAATTAAACTTGCGGATTTTCTCGTGTATTCAACACTCCCAAACTTCTTCTTACACCCGACACATTATTTCATTCTGAGGCAATACGAAGTTTGCCGGGTCAGCTAGTCTAATATAATATTTTTTATGTGACAAAGGACGTTAAAAAGCATGCAGCCCATGTGGATGTAAAGTTATGACATAGACACCATATAGACACCAAGGAATTGACCTTTTTTATGTAATGGAAGAGGCAAACAAGCATGCAGTTCACATTGATGTTAAGTGATGACTGCAGTCTATAGACACCCACACAAAGACCAAGGTCAATATTTCAGATGCGTTACCACTCCTGAGGCCTAAGGTATTATGCCTCTGTGCCGGAAATTACAGGGCCGTACATTACCACCTGACCGGAATATACGATAGTTTTGAACACTACCATTTAGCGCCAAATATATTAGGTAATGCGGTGGTGCCTACGCCCGCGAGCTCCGTCACTTAGAGCTCTATTGCCAGTATTATCGCATGTGTGAGTGACTATTATGATTTTAGTTCTAGTGTGAGTACGAATAGCTGCCCTGAGATGTATGTGTGTATGATTGACATGAGGTTTTTATAAGAAACTAGCGGCCCGCCCCGGCTTCACGCGGTGCAATGTTGCCTACCCTCTACTTTTCGTCTTAGCGTGTTGATTATACATAGATAAAGCCTAGAGTCTTCCTCGATATCTTTTATAGTTTAGGCAGCGTACGCAAAATAAGTAACTTTTCTGGTTGATTTTTTACACCTTGTGTTTGAAAAACCCAAATATCTTACGGAACCCTATTTTTTCCAAAATAAAATATAGCCTATGTTACCCGTGGATAATGTAGCTTTCGAATAGTGACGATATCTTTTATAGTTTAGGCAGCGTACGCAAAATAAGTAACTTTTCTGGTGGATTTTTTACACCTTGTGTCTGAAAAGCCCAAATATTTTACGGAACCCTATTTTTTTCAAAATAAAATGTAGCCAGCCTATGTTACCCGTGGATAATGTAGCTTTCGAATACAGACGATTTTTTTAAATCGGTCCAGTAGTTACTGAGCCTATTCAAAACAAACAAACAGACAAACAAACAAACAAAAAAATATAACCTCTTTATAATATTAGTTTAGATTGACCTAGACCGTCGCCTACGGCCTCCGCAATTGAAATTTTACCAGAAATATTTACTATCCATAATCGACTTAGTTTAAAATAATTAAAACTTAGTAAATCGTGCATCAACAAGTATAGAAAAATAATAGTTGTGTAAACATGCACTTACTTATTTTGCCAATCCACAGTAGGAGGTCTAATTATGTTCAAATATTTGTAGACGTGCTCTCAAATGTTTTTAAATAAAGCGATGACGTTTGTCTTGTGTTATTTTTTACGCTATCTAAATATTAGTCTACATTATGACTTGTGGTCAACTTTTATTTGTCTTGTATTAACTTTCTAATATCTGAAGAACCGAACTCCACTTACTGATTCGTCCTATATATATATTTTTTAATTAGTTGTGCCCACTACTTGGTTTTAAAGATTTTTATTTTAATACTCAGAATCAGAATCAGAAACTCATTTATTCATTAAGGGTGACAGGCACCTCTTATGACAAAAATTTTACTTCGGGCAGGGATCGAATCTGCGATCTTAATATAACCAGTCCAGCCACCTTACCGCTAAGATACCGAAACTCCACATCTGAGCATCGAATTTCTCTTCCCTTTTTGATTTAACCGATTTGGTATTGCTGAACGACATCAAAGAAATAAAAGAATGGAAAACCTAAAAGATTACTCGTGCGTCTTTTTGTCTGTCTGTCTGTTTCAGTAGATTTTTTCTGCAATTACTGGGATTAAGTTGAAGAGCTTACTTGTACTACACCGCGGACACTCCGCCAAAATTCCATACAAACGCTTAATTTGATCTTTATTACACAGACATCAATCAGTGACGTGTATAGCACGTGTGTGCGTAGCACGTAGAGTATACCAAACGTCGCCCATAAGAGGGGAGGAGATTGGGTGAGGCGGGGAAATCGGGTGGGACGTCGAAATGTCCATTCTATACTACGTAGTATTATTATATATTCTCTGCTTGAACAAAGATTACATACCCGTGACCCAAGTAAGAAAATAAATTGAGGGACACTTTTGGAGCACACAAAATGCGTTGGCATCGTAAACGCCTGAAGTGTTTTGTTGTGACAAAAGAAAACGAGGAAATTCACAAATACATCAGATATGTTTCTCAGTGTACTTGAAATATAGCTAATAAAATTACTGACGTAAATCACAAGAAAAAATTCTAAGGAAACACGCAAACCAGAATAAAATTTACGACGATAAAACCGCGGGATCATACACAAGCCTAAACAAACATAGGATAATCTACTTTAAAAACACACATCCGGGGATTCCTACTAACGAATCGATCTACTAAATAAACAAGGCAACTGATTTCGGAAAGAAATACATCAGTAGAAGTCAATTCGCTGATTGAAGCGGATCAAAAGATTTAAATATTTTATATTCTCATGGACAGATGTTTCCTGTGGCTGCATTAATAAAAGTCGGAAAGTGCGAAGCGAATCACCGCTAATGTCATTGTAGAAGGATCTTAGAATATAGGGATGGCAATAATATGATTTTTTTTATGTTACAAAGGTGGAAAACAAGCATGCTGTTCACATTGATGTTAAGTGTTAACTGCAGCCTATAGACACCCACAGAAAGACCAGAGGTCAAAATGCAGATGCGTTGCCACCCCTGAGACCTTAGATGTTGTGTCTTCGTGTAATGCGGTGCCTACGCCCTCGAGTTTCTATAGTGTCTACACTGGAACTTTACGCCCAGTAGAAACCTCCACGTCGACGTTTTACAATGCTTTTCTTATTTCAATAAACATTTTGAATTCACAGAATTTGTTAGCGTTTAATAATGGTGCATTGTTGTCAAATTCTAAAAATTCCGAACAACGGGCAATCCTAGCAATTAAATTTCTAGCTAAATGAAGCAAATCTAGAGATTCAAATCAATTATATGATTATCAACAGGTGTTTCTTGTGGGTAACAGTCGGAAAGTGCGAAGCGAGTCACCGCCGCGCCACGTTGATTTCATTGTGTAAGGTTCTTAGAATTTAGGGATGTCAAAGATATGATATTTTTAATGTAATTTAAACTCTGACTGACTGACTGCAGCGTCGCGGAGTAAGCTCCAGGCCTCCCCCTCAACTAAGGTGTATAGGTGGTACAGTGGGCTGTATCAATCAAGGGTTGACATTATTATTATTATATAATACCGAGTTTTCAATTTGAGGGTCTAAAACCACTTAACATTCTGTTATATTGTGGTTCAATCTTGCATTAAACGCCAATGACAAACCTTAATCTGAGTTATAATGAATATCGAAGATAAGCTTTATAGTATAAACACAACTTTAATCATAAGTTTGCAAACTTGAATTGTATTTCTTATAATAAGCGTTTAAGATCAGCTTAAAATTTATTTTAATTTTGGAACAATATTTTGGAAGCTGAACTGTCTATATTTTAATAGATTTTAAGGATAAATTGGATTACTTTTGATGCAAACACTTCATGTATTTTCTGTGAAATATTATGTTAGATTTTTCTGGATTTAAGTGCATATTGTGATAAATAAATAAAATGCCGACAAACCTTTAAATTAGAAATGATAGGCAATCATTCAACACAAATACTATTTAAACAGTCAGAGCTCAGTAATGGCAACCTTTGTTACGTCCCACTGCTGGGCACGAGTCTCTCCACTTTTTTTTGTGGGAAGTCCTGGAGCTTACTCCACCACGCTGCTCCAATGCGGATTGTTGGAGGACGGCGGGACGTCCAAGTGTCCATTCTACACGTAGTATTAAAGTGTAAAATATTAAATATTTACCCCCTTATTCATAAACGTATTTTAGATACGTTTTAGCTATAGAATGCTGTTTTTGTCAGTCGCATTTTCAAATGTGCAGGATAGAAAAAGACAAAGTAGAGATTAGCAACACTTTAGCTAAAAAACGTTTATGAATAAGGGGGTAAGACTTTAATGTGAGCTAACACCGTGACAACCCTATTTATGGCGCCTATTTCAAATGTTCCATTTGCTAACGAGCTTGTATGATTATTTGTTTGTTTGGACGCGCTAATCTATGGAGCTGACAATCAAATTTTAAGATATCTTCTATTTGTGAGTTGCGGTTAGATGTTGACTGTTACTCTGCTATGGAGTATGGATGCTAGAACATGGAAGCGAGGATTTTAATGCATTTGTGCAATGATAGGAGCGCTGTCACAGAAAAAAAATCAGTGTTGGAGTACAAGAGCGAAGGCATCGCTGCCTTACCTACAGCGTTTCCACACGGAACGCGCGTCGCCGCGGTAGGGGGTGAAGCGGATTTCATGTCGCTTGGCCTCTCTATTAAATACGTTAATACCATTCACACTACACCGCCCAACCACGCGGACAAGTTTACTCACCTTAACCACACCGCGGACACTCCGCCAAAATTCCATACAAACGCTTATTTTGGTCTCTATTACACCGTTACACAGACATCAATCAGTGACGTGTATTTACACGTGCACCTGTGTACGTAGCACGTAGAAAATACCAACCGTCGCCCATAAGAGGGGAGGAGGTTGGGTTATCGTCGGGTTGGGTTGGATCGGTCGGGTCGGGGAAATCGGGCTGGACGTCCAAGTGTCCATTCTATACGTAATATTATTACATATTCTCTGCCTCCACCGCAATCCGTGGCGACGCGCGATGCCGTGTGTAAATCGCCTTATTTTTCTACCTTCAAAATGAAATAGTAATATTCAGCACTATCATGTTCCGCTTTGATGGTAATGTATGGACTCGTGATAACTATCCTGTGAAAGTTACCACGCGTCCATACATTACAGTAAACAAAACAACATAGGTCTCAGATGAAGAAGAAGAAGAAGAAAAATATTTATTTTCAAGACACACACAACAACCAATAATAATTAAAGTTAAGAACAAGTAAAACAATGTGTAACATATTGGTTGTGGGAAGCCAAGAAAAACGGCACCCACCTCAGCTGATTGCTGCAGAGTGACTGCAGCGCTGATATTCTGGTGGGTCCTAGTGGCAGCAGAGTATCTGTATTTTAGCCTTCTGTTTTTGTGTAGATGTTTATAGGCTGCTGTATTCACTTACCACTAATGTGAACTGTGTATGTTTGTATGCCACCATCATAAAATATGAAAAAAAAATGCTGTGCCTTCATTAGGCGCGTTTACATAGAGCGAGCAGTCTCGCGAGGCAATTAACCGCGCGAGGCAAATGCGCCCGACACTAGATGGCTCGGGCGCTCGGACGCTCGGGCGCGCACGTTAACCGAGGCACGTCTACACAGAGCGAGCACACTCGCGAGGCATTTGCCGCGCTATTGACTAGTAAGACTACTAAGGAATAAAATAATATTTTGGGCTAACCCTAATTTGAAGTCTAGGCACGAATCCTAACAGGCAATGTAATCCGTCTCTCGATCATAAATAATTTTCACATTTAAATGCAAACACTTTAACGCCGTTGAATATTTCCTGTAATTCACAATTAAGTCTGAGTTTCATGGATTTTGGGGAAATTCGTTCATAGGAAACAGGATAATTAGAATATATAAATGGGTGGTTTCGGTATGATATTAATGATCATTATCATTATAAGACAGTTAAGGAACTCACCTAGTAATTTTTCTACTGGTGGTAGAGCTCGTGTGACAGAGCTCGCGGGCGTAGGCACCACCGCATTACCTAATATACTTGTCGCTAAATGGTAGTGTTCAGCACTATCGTGTTCCGGTCAGGTATATCATACATCATATATCGTACATCATCATAAACTTAAGATATATCACTCAGGGCCTTATGCTATGTGCGTTAAAATTTTTAATAAACTACCAGGAAATATAAGAGAATCCAAAAATAGCCCAAATTTTATTAAAACATTAAAAGAGTATCTCCTCAAAAAATGTTTCTACAAACTATCAGAATATTTCGAAAACACTGATGACTGGCTAAAAATATAAATAAATATATAAATGCTTAAAAACGAATCGGTTTGCTCTCACTGCATTAAATGGATTGCAATACCCAAATAGGGTTCATTTGTGACATTCTAACAAAAATGTAATATACCACCATTATAATTATTGTAATTACCTACTGTAACAAATGAAAGCAATAAATATTGAGTATTGAGTATTGAGGTGGTAATATACGGACCTATGATTTCCAGCACGGAGACATAACACCTAATGCCTCAGAAGCGGCAGCGCATCTGCATTTTGACCTCTGGTCATTGTGCAGATGTCTATAGGCTGCAGTAATCACTTAACATCAATGTGAACTGCATGCTTGTTTGCCACTTTTATTACATTTAGGCTTTATACTAGCTGCGCCCACGACTTCGTCCGGGTAGATACTGAACAATCATAAATTCTCACGCGGACGGAGTCGCGGGCACAGCTAGTGATAAATATAACACCTTCCAAAATTTGCTGCCAGCCTTCTGGGAACTTTGCCGCAGTACGACGGCGAGGTTGGATGTTTTTGATGCTTATTTATTTTAAGATAGTTTAAGGTTTTTAAAAGAAATGAAATTTCCTCATTATTTAAATACGATTATACCTTTTAGGAATTCTATGTGTGAATAACTATAAGACATAGAATTGTTCAATTGCAAATATGAAAACGAATCGAACGACAAGTAAGATATTACTCTTATATCAGTATTGGCACCTTATTTAACAGCTCACTTGCTGTTTCTTAGAGAAATTCAAACGAGTTTCGTTGGTTAAACAGGAATATTGGATGATCGAATGAACCAATATTGAAGATATTGAAGATCGCTCACATCGATACCGGTTTAAGTGATTGATGAAATATTACCCATGTCAGAGATACGGCTTTGATTCGCGATTGTGAGCGACGGATCCAAAGTTTAATGTAACACTTCTGGAATTAACTTTTCAGATAACATATTGGTAAATTTGATTTCTCTCCTGCAATCCGCATTGGAGCAGCGTGGTGGAGTAAGCTCCAGGCCTCCCCCCAAAAACGGGAGAGACTCGTGCCGGCAGTGGGACGTATAATGGGTTGCCATTATTATGTCTCTCGTCAGCACGGGGTCCAATTTGAACCCCGGACCTTTGTCAGGCTTGCGCGGGGACATGGGGGTTCCAACACGTAGAGGCCCTTTCGAGAATTTTGATCTACTTTGTAATGGGTTGTAGTCGGCGGGGCCTCTCTCTGACTGCATCAATAGTTAATACAGGCACAGATAGACCCCGCAGAATATAATGGGACTATTGTAATGAAAAATGACTTCTCAAACTTTGGGCTATGTGGGTGAACTGGGGGGACTAGCTGACTGGGCCTATGGAGTGAGATCCGGCACCTGCCTATATTCCCATTATTATGTCTCTCGTCAGCACGGGGTCCAATTTGAACCCCGGACCTTTGTCAGGCTTGCGCGGGGACATGGGGAGTCCAACACGTAGAGGCCCTTTCGAGAATTTTGATCTACTTTGTAATGGGTTATATTCGGCGGGACCTCTCTCTGGCTGCATCAATAGTTAATACAGACACAGACAGACCCCGCAGAATATAATGGGACTATTGTAATGAAAAGTGATTTGCCAAACTTTGGGCTATGTGGGTGAACTGGGGGGACTAGCTGGCTGGGCCTATGGAGTGAGATCCGGCACCTGCCTATATTCAACATCTCACATTATCGAATCCTACTTTAGGCAGGTGGTGACTCGCCTCTCCTTGGTGGGCCCCCCAAACAGCCAACCCGATGGTCGACAGGGGGCAACACTGTTGAGAGAGGCTGGGGGTGTCGAGAGGTGTGGCCCCGGTTTCACCATCACGAGCGAGTAATCTCGAGCTCGGAGCGGGCTTCCCCGCTATTATGCCTTTAGACACTTCCACCCCCGAGTGTATGGCTCTTGCAGAAATTTAGACAACAGCCTATTATCCAAATTTCTGCAAATGCCATACCTCTAGCGCCCCACTCTGACCAGCCAATGAAGGCAAGCCAGAGGTGAGAGACCTGATGCTCTGTCCGGCCGTACCTCTGTGTGGCGGACGAGGCGGAGCCCAGTTCTCTCGGAGGAACTCGAGATGATGGTAGGGGGTGGTGTCGCTACTCACCAACAGCTCGCCACAAGCTGCTCTGCCCCCATTATTATTATTATTATAAATTTGATTTAACCTGTTCGCAGGTTTTCGCGAGCTTTGTGTCAATTATATTTGCGGATTTGCTTCATGGATTATACTCCTCACTTTTTCATTTACACGACGATTTGGTCGCTTTTCAATTACATTTGCGCTTGAATGTGGGTACGAGCAGTCAATTAGTCTACCCGAAACCAAAGTTTTGTATGTTAAACATTTTGGAATTATCATTTCACTAGATGTTGCCCGCAGCTTCGCCCGCGTGCATGTCGTTTTATAAATAACTAAGAAGCCTATGTTCTTTCTCAAAGTCAGTTCTATCTCTGAACCAAATTTCATTAAAATCGGTTGAGTCGTTTCAACGTGAAAAGGTAACAAACAGACAGAGTTACTTTCGCAGCTTAGACAGACAGATAGAAAGACAGAGTCACTTTCGCATTTATAATATTAATTAGGGATATACCTGATATTTCGATCGTATTTGAAGAAAATAAGAAAAAAATATTTGTTCAGACTTTATGTATTATGTATTAGGCTACTTTTTGTTTTCTTATTTATTTTATCACGTCATTTGTTTATTGATTTCTCATTATATAGTATAAAATGTGCATTATGTAATTTTTTTGTTTTTTTTTTTATGTTATGAAAGTGGCAAACAAGCGTGCAGTTCACATTGATGTTAAGTGATGACTGCAGCCTATAGACACCCACACAATGACCAGAGGTCAAAATGCAAATGCGCTGCCACTCCTGAGGCATTAGGTGTTATGCCTCTGTGCCGGAAATTACAGAGCCGTACATTACCATCTGACCGAAACACGATAGTGCTGAACACTACCATTTAACGGCAAGTATATTAGGTAATGCGGTGGTGCCTACGCCCGCGAGCTCCGTCACTGGAGCTCTACCACCAGTAGAAAAAATTTAAAAAATATCGATTAAAATACTACAATACTGCTACTCTATGGCCCTGGTTTTGATCCCCGGATCGGAGGCTGATATTGGATTTAATTTATTGACTTATTTGCATGTGCGCTTGAATGTATGCATTTATATTAAACACAAAAACAATAATAACGGAATACACAAAAAGCAATGTGGATGGTTGCAGAGGCCCAGGAAGACCAAGGCTGACCTACCATGACCAAATAGGTCGAGTTCTGTCTGATGGTGGGGTCAAAAGTCTTAGGAATCGGCGTGCATGTATGAAGAGAATGATGAAGGTAGACGAGGCACGAGAGGTTTGTCTGAACCGGGATATCTGGCGCTCTACACTCTCTGCCTACCCCGTCAGGGACCTGGCGTGAAGATACATACATACATACAAAAAGCAAATCAAAAAGATACGTAAAATACTTTTGTTTTTAATTCCGATCAGTGAAACCATTAATCTGCCCATTGCTGTGCATAACTTAAACAATACAAAAAAAAAATGTACGGGTTTGTAATTGCCGGCACAGAGGCATAATTCCTTAGGCCTCGCAGGCCTCGCAGGAGTCGCATTTGCATTTTCACCTTGTTCTTCGTGTAAGTGTCTATAGGCTGCAGTCATCACTTAACATCAATGTAAACTGCATGCCTGTTTGCCACTTCCATTACATTAAAAAAATCCAGTAACAAAGATTCTTTATAAGATTACACAGAACCATTTCCAATTCTAACAATATTGCGCAAACGAAATCCAAAAATATTTAAAATAAATGTGGAAACTCGCCACCAGTATACAAGTAAATAAAAACGTACTAACACGTTCCCATAAGCAATAATTTGTTCAAATCAAAATGTTTATTTACGCCACTTGGTCGTAAACCGCAAAAATTATAGAATACATGAAACGTAGTATAAAAAGGTTGTAGATAAACATGCATTTGACGTACAACACATGTCTGTTTCAGAATTGGTGGTCTGATACTAGGATCAGTTTATTATTAGTATGGCTACGTCATGGAATCAACTTTATACTCTTTGATTCCGTAATCAAAAGAAAACAACTGCATTTTCTAGTTGTTTCGGTATTTTTTAGTATTATCCATCTTTTCGTGTGTCAATTCTAAATATCTACACTAAAAAAAATCATCAAAATGATTCTACGCGCATAACTCCCATACGACTGCACTGAATTTAATGAATCTTTCTTTAATGTACCTATTCGTTATTGTCAAGAGCAGGTTTGGAAAGTATGAAACCTAATCCAAAAGATAATAATAGCAAATATTTAAAAATTTCGTGTCACACACAATGTTTGTAACCAAACAGCTCCAAAATAGAATGATTTTCATGTTTTCTTTTCTGTACATTTAGGTCTGAGAGGTCTGAGAAAAGGTCGTTAACTATTTTCTATACTCCTTAACATAGAGCAACACCGGAGGGGAGTAGCCATATGCAGGCTTTCCTCTTTGTCAAAGTACAAGCCCAAATGGGCCTATACCTGTCGCCTAGATGTTTAAATGTGTGCGTGAAATTGTCTCTGTATTTTGTTAAAGTCAAGGTGTGAGTTTCGTAGTAACAGACGATTTTTGTAGTGTGCGTGTGTGTCGCACGCATTTCCCCCCGCAAAAAATGACAGACTGTTTTGCATCGGTGATAAACGCTATGGCTACTCCCCTCCAGTCCGCCGCGGCCGGTGGCCCGTGTTGCTCTATGCTCCTTAAGCATTACGGAGCCAACAACACTACGTGTCTTCGCTTCAACATTGGTGTCTGTCGTTTCCACCCTATTTATCCCTTGAAATAATTGCTGGCAAAAGTTATTATTCTGACATGTCTTTGTTCTTAAAAAGCCTACCAAAACACGATCTATCAATTCAGATAGTGAGAGTATGAATCTTTTTGTCATCTCATCCCTATCAAGAATGGAATCATTTATGTTTAGTTGATGAGTTTCAAGATATCGATCGTGCCTTTATATTAAAAAGAGAAAACACCCTCCAAAGCACATGTCTCTACAAGCGAAGGTATGAGTTGTGGATTGCCTATCTTTCTGTTACTGCTAGTAAAGTTAATCAAAGCTCTATGCGAGCAAGCTGCAATGAAAGGGTGCAGCAGTAGAAAAAATTACCTACCCTGCATACTGCATTTTATTATTGATATTAGAAAGAGAAAATGAAGAACTCCAGTTTTACCCTTTTTACAGAACCCTGTACTGCTTTGTGTACATACGTAACGAGTACTTATTCATATTTTTCGTACAATGCAACAAAAATACGTGGCAATCAGAATTATCAAACAATATCTCAATAAACAAAGGTATGCCTCAGGGAAATATATTAGGTCCCGTTTTATTCACGTTGTATACAATGATTCTCCGATTGTATGACAATTTATAATTCATACCAGCTTCTGCTAACGTTTTTACTTATGTGAGCTACATTTAACAGTAGAAGTAGGTAACATATTGTTTTCTACTAAGACATTTATATAAATAAAAATGAATTCCAAATCTTTGTAACCGCTCAACTTTCAAACGATTACACCAAATTGGATATTTTTTCATAAATGTGTTCTTTGTCACTATAAAAAATAAAATATTCAAAATTTAAAAATCTTTGATGGCTGTACGAAGTTTGCTGGATCAGATAGTTTTGGGTAAATGAAGAACTCCAGTTTTACCCTTCATCATTTTGAGTTTTTTTGACATTTTGAGTTTTCGATGCTTGGTAGATATTTCTGACATTTAATTATTTATTTTAATTAAGTTGATAAATTAACTTGCTAAATTAAATTATAATATGTTTTTAAAGTGAATGCTATATACTATTTCCTTATTAATTTAATTTGTTTCGATTGAAGCTGTAAGAGTATGTTAATTGTTTTATATTATTTCGCATTAACACATGCTTGTGAAATATAAATATACAAGCATGTGTTAATGCGAAATAATATAAAACAATTATTAAGGGTACAAGCGACTTCTTTACGATATTCAATAAACTACAAAGTCTATTAAATCGGTTGCCTAACTAGCATAGTTGGTAATAGATGGCGCTGCTGCTACCATAAAGCAATGCAATAAATGTGAAGGAAAGATTTGACAAATCGGGCAGGACTTCAGTAGCTCAATTGGAAGAGCGGCTGGACTAAATTCCTAGTAGGCCGCGAGTTCGAGTCTCGCCTGAAGTCAAAATTTTCTTTCCATTTTTCTTTAAATAAGAGTATGTTAATTACTGAAAAATTCGCATGCCGTGAGCGGCAGAACATATGATACAATCATATATTTAAGACCGAAGCATGTAATACTATGTTCTTGTGAATAAATGATTATGATTATGATTTAAGAAACAACCACAATCAAAATGTGACAAAGAATAGTTATCACACAGAAGCATTACTATCAATAATTACAATCAATACACACTACGACATAAAGCGGCGCATTCGAACACCAAATATTAATATCAAGAGTTAATAGGAAGTGGAAGGCCGAACGCGGAAGTCGAAACCAATCATTAATCTATTGAGAAAATTTATTAAGAGCCTAAACCAATCCCAGTAAATTAGTAATCGGTTGTTGAACTTACTTTGTTTGAATGCGAATGAATATTTACGGCTAGTGTCGGGGTGTGACGACTCCATCGCTTACTAGCGGAAGAATTTTCTTCTTCTTTTCTTGTGCAGTCAGTCATCTGAACAATGACGGTCAATCTATTCCAATGGGGGTGGTAGTATGTGCAATAACGCAAAATATTCAGCATATTTCCTGGTGGTAGAGCTCCAGTGACGGAGCTCGCGGGCGTAGGCACCAGCGCATTACCTAATATACTTGCCGCTAAATGGTAGTGTTCAGCACTACCGTGTTCCGGTCAAGTGGTAATGTACGGCACTGTAATTTCCGGCACAGAGGCATTACATCTTAGGCCTCAGGAGTGGTAACGCATCTGCATTTTGACCTCGGTCTTTGTGTGAGTGTCTATAGGCTGCAGTCATCACTTAATATCAATGTGAACTGCATGCTTGTTTGCCACTTGCATTACATAAAAAAAAACATCCTGCGATAAAACTACCGTCACTGCGATCGCCAATTCGCATGCCAAGCGTGGCGATTATGGCATATCCCCCTTATATGGAGGCGTTGGTCTAGCAGTGGACATCTTTCGGTTGATATGATGATGATTACAATTATATTTCTTCGATTCAATATCATTATTTAAATTATATTTTTATGTAATGTAAGTGGAAAACAAGCTTACAGTTCACACTGATGTTAAGTGATGACTGCAGCCTAAAGACACTTACACAATAACCAGGGGTCAAAATGCAGATGCGTTACCACTCCTGAGGCCCAAGGTGTTATGCCTCAGTGCCGGAAATTACAATACCACCTGACCGGAACACGATAGTGCTGAACACTACCATTTAGCGGTAAGTATATTAGGTAATGTGGCAAGTATATCAGGTGGTGCCTACGCCCGCGAGCTCCGTTACTGGAGCTCTCTACCTCCAAAAATGCCTATGACCTTGCATCGCAGTGCCAAAAGTACAATCTCAAAAAGAATGTGTAAAATATAAAGCAACATTATTTACTCGAGGAAAACCTAAACTCATTAGCGAGTTACAACTTCAAGAAAAACACGAAGTCAATGTTTGTATGAAAAATATACGTTTCTGAACGATATTCGAGTGTTTGTTATAAGTAACCAGAACTCAGGGAGTCATAGCGGGAGATTTTGTAATGGCCAAGTTTACTTTGTATTTAGTTAAAATGAAATCGAGCTTGTGATATTGTATACATTTACCAGTTCTGAACACATGGTTTTGTAACTAATAAACATACAGCAATATTTGCGTCTTAATTATTATAATTTGTGTTATTCTTTAATTTACCTATCAAATTCATAATGAACCCGTCAGCTCGCGAGAAAAATATGACAATTTATTTTAATTGTTTACACACCGCCGGCGGCCTTTCGTGTGTTGACGGTTTAGACTTAATGGAAACACCGCTTGACAGAAACGTGAACGAAATGGGGTCGTTCTTTATAGGCCTCATAAAAAAGCTCAAAGACACGCATAGGTCAGTGGGAAGTGAGTTTTATTTTCTACAGAGATTTAATAATATATGAGCAGATAAGATGCGCCTAAGAACCAAAGTAGCCGATATATATCAACGTAAGCGGGAGTGGTTAAGGACATAGATCAAAGAACCAACAGCCGTTGGGTCAAAAGGTTTCCTGAATTCCAAACTGTACGCACGCTGAATCTTCAGTGGATTGACGACCTGGTGAAGGTCGCGTACAATTGCTATGTAAGGGTGGCCCAAAACTGGTCGTTGTTGTCATCTTTGGAGAATTGTTCACCAGACTAGTTAGGCAACATGAATTGTTACTAATATTATAGCCCAGAAAATACATAAATTTTCACACTTTGCTTCTTTCTTTCTTTTTTATTTAATGAATTAAATAAAAAAGAACGTTGCTAAAGCGATCTAAATTAAGGTCTTAGTTCAGGTTTGTGTTAACGCCAAAAATCAAGCTTAGATGTTTTTGATATTCAAGGATAATCATAGATTATCGAATTACAAAATCAAAGGCAAAGCCGCGGGCAACTCTATATAATTTATACGCACGGATCAGATGATGAACAAAGTAAATGCGCTCAACCGGGCCTTTCGACTTAACGAAGCGAGAAGCAATCGTTTGATAAACAAACCGATTCGCAGACAATTTGTTACACCGGCTCTGTCGGCGCTAAGATTTCGTACTTTATAAATTGTTTCTCCTTTCTTGCGATGCTATTTATAACCTCACAGTGAGTGGTTTTGATCCTGATAAATGTTTGTGGAAATAAATTTAAAGGTGTTTCCAATCGTTTCAGGCGCTGATGTTATAAAAAGCATTCGATTGTATAGATCCTAATACTTTGTAAATGTTCTTCAAAGTACAGGTACCGATAAATGTAATTAAAAGAATAGGTAATATATTTTTTTATTACACATTTATGTACATTACATTTATGTACTCAATTTGCACTTAATATTATACAGATCATCCTGAAAAAGTACTATCCCATTTTATACTATTTTAATTTTTTCCCATAGGGTGTTTCTCAAGGGTCGTTATTAGAGCCAATGTTGTTAAGTATTTACATAGACGATATTGACTGTGATAAAACATCCTCACATTATTTTAAACAATACATAGAAATGAAGAACTTACATATATCCCAACTTCAAGTCTTTATTCGTCGTAGGCTTAGGTAAATCGTGTGTAATAATAGTGGCGAATCGCCACTTACGTTGCGTGTATGTTTAAGAATTTGGTTTTGTATGAATATATTGATTATAAAAAATAAAAAAATAAAATTCATTTAATTCAGGTTATTTCCACCCATATTCAAATTATAATTACAATACTGTTGATATAAAAATTCACATAAAAATCATGAAGTCAGTTAGATGTCAAAATTAAATTAACTTCAAAATATTTTTTTTTAATATAAAATCTTACAATTTAGAGTGTTACATGCAAATACACACATAAAACCATTATAAGTTTATCTATGTGTGCGGTCTAATAAATTTACTCAAAAGTCAATTAAATCAACAATTATGAAAAAGATAATAATTATACATATATTTCTTTTTTATTAATTATATATTTATATAATTATGCCCACGGCATACATAAATAAGGACGGAAAGGTAATATGGGCGTTGCAAGCGCACTACAAGCGTAAGCCCAGGATCATATTTCAGCCGAATCATTTGCCCATCGTTCGTAGTTGCGTATCGTACCTAACTTCTAAGATAAAAAGTCAAAACTCAAGCATAAAGCTAGGAGGTTTTTGTTTGTTTCTCTAGATTAACGCTATTACCATCCGCTTTACTAAGCTACCGAAGCAGTTAGTAGTGGCTGGACCGGTTATCCTGAGGTTGCAAGTTTAATTCCTGGCATTTTTTTCTGTCAATTTTTATTAAATTCCTAAAATTTACTCGCATGTGTTATTGCGAAAAATAAATAAATTACAGCTATTGCCATCTCTGCTTGCAAAGTACTGTGCTTAATGCGTTCGCTACACTTCAAGCACAGTGATCAAATCTAGGTTTTGGTTTTTTCAGCGCAGAGTTTTGCATGCGCCAGTGATTTATTGTCTTTGGTAGTTAAGTCTTAGTTTGAATTTGTGTTAGAAATGAAATGGTGGAAATCAAGCGGCAACTTTAATCCTAATATTAAATTAAAGCAAAGGCCTTTCCAACCTTATTTATCTATTCCGTGACTATGCTAATGAATATTATTGGAACACGGTACAGTTATCGATAACACGAACAATCTGATCTGGGGTGTGACCGCCTGATGAATTAAGACAATTAGTCTGGTAAGTGAAAGCCTATTATTTTTATGAAAATGCTAGTATTTTTTTTTTATGTTATGAAAGTGGCAAACAATCTTGCAGTTCACATTGATGTTAAGTGATGACTGCAGCCTATAGATACCCACACAATGACCAGAGGTCAAAATGCAGACGCGCTGCCACTCCTGAGGCATTAGGTGTTATGCTTCTGTGCCGGAAATTACAGGGCCATTCATTACCACCTGACCGGAACACGATAGTGCTGAACACTACCATTTAGCGGCAAGTATATTAGGTGATGCGGTGGTGCCTATGCCCGCGAGTCACTGGAGCTCTACCACCAGTAAATATAAAAAGCATAAATAAATAGTCTGGTATTGGTCAAAACATGATAAAAAATAAATGTCACATTGGTTGTGTGCAAAAGAGATAACGCCCTACAGAGTCGATACTATCCGTACACTCTCTCTTAGTCGACGTGCAATATATTAAATTTTGCTGAATACTGTAGGTACCTACCTACACGTATTTGAGGTAAGCACACGGACGTCCACGAACAGCCACGCCTACATTTTAGGCGCATTTCCCGGCGTTCAATATTTCACCAACATTTCACCGCATTAGAATGATTGGCTAATGGACTCAGAGTGATCGACACACAGTCGACGGCTAAATAATCTAACCTGCTAATATTTTGCTTACCTATACTATTTTCCGTGCGTTCGTAAAAACACGAACGGCTTGACTAATTTCGATAGAAATGATTTTGAGAATTACTTTGAAATCACAACATTAGAATTACTTTACAGATGCATCTGAACCTAATATTAACTATCACAGTGTTAAAACAACTAAGTTCTCAGGGGTGACAATCTGCATTTGCATTTTGACTTCTGGTTTTCTTTTCGTTTTTTTTTTTTCTTTTTTTCTTTGGGATCGGCGTGCATGTATGAAGAGAATGATGAAGGTAGACGAGGCACGAGAGGTTTGTCAGGACCGGGATATCTGGCGCTCTACACTCTCTGCCTACCCCGTTAGGGACCTGGCGTGAAGATACATACATACATACTTCTGTTTTTTTGTGTAAGTGTCTATAGACTGCAGTCATCACTTAACATCAATGTGAAAGACTTTAGAATTAAAATAGCCTTAAATCACCCTTAGTTATTATTATACACATAACTGGCTGTGCCCGCGACTTCGCCTGCTTGAGAATTTATGATTGTTCTGTATCTACCCGGACGAAGTCGTGGGCGCAGCTAGTAGGTATAAAAGTAGCCTAAGTTACTCCTTATTACATCAGCCAGTGAAAGTCCCGTCAAAATCGGTCCCGCCGTTCCCAAGATTAGCCTCGCCAAACAGACAGTCAGACAGACAGACAAAATTAGTAAAAAATGTTGTTTTGGTATATGTATGGTACAAACGTATAGATGCATAATAATAATATGTATTTAGTAAAAAGCGGGTATTTTTATATTACAAACAGACACTCCAATTTTATTTATTTGTATAGATAGATAATATAATCGGTATGGAAACCTTACATATCTTAAAGTTATTAACTTTTGAATTGTAATTACTATTATGGTATAAGTTCATACATTAATATGTAAAACACGTGTGAAAGGCAGTACATAAATAAAATAAAAAAATAATGCTACACCACTCATTTAGATTCGTCTTTTCGCATTTGAAAATTGTATTTTAGTGGAAAAAAAATTCACAAAGTATTTCCGCCAAACAAGGTTAATTTTGATACCACATAATACAATACTCGTCATTTGAAGTACCTATGACTGGCATTTCTGCTAACCTCGAATCTCAAGTATGACGGGGCTAAAACGACAAACCTTTTTGACAAAATGATTCAGCAGCTTTCAATACCCTTACCTTTTGTTTACTCAGCGGAAATGTTTGATTTCTTTTTCACAAGCCCAACCAACTACATTGTACTCATTTTTATGGTATTTTCAAATACAGAGTGCAACAGACGATATGATATTAATAATATAATAATGGCAACCCATTATACGTCCCACTGCTGGGCACGAGTCTCTCCCCTTTTTCGGGGGAGGCCTGGAGTTTACTCCACCACGCTGCTCCAATGCGAATTGGTGGAGGTGGGTGGGTGTGGCCAACCCGCTGACGGATGTTTTCAAACCGCTCATAAGGCCTCTGATAAGGTTTAACGACTGCTATCCATCGATAGCAACCGGGACCGACGGTTTAACGTGCCCTTCGAAGCACGGAAACGCGCATTTAATTTGCCACTTGCGGTCCCCCTTAACACTACCCGACCACGCCCGTATTTCTAACCGAGTAGATCGCTTACGATCTACACCAGCCGCTGCACCATACGCGCTCGATATGATATTAATGATCGATATGATATGATATTAAATTGTGATAAATGTCATGTAAGCATTTTTCAACAAGAGGTACGAGTATTTCAAATCTTTGTTTTATTTTATTGTTTTTTTTTTCATTCCAATCCGTTTGGATTTTGATAATCCTTAGACAGACATCGTTAGTCTCAGCCTAGATGGATAAGGAAATTCGCTTTGATTCGTAAATCCAACAGAATTTATCGCTTTGGGATGGATGTTCCTTCAAACAAAATTAACGACAGTCTTTTCAAGAATAAAAGTAAACTACAAGTTAAAAAAAAAATATATAGTAATCTAGCGGTAGCAAGCAATATTGTTTCGAATTCTTATTAAAGAATATTATTAATACACAATTTCGTTCAACTTAATTTCTGAAAAGACAAAATTAACCCAAATTTTAACAAGGACGGCTTATTTTATGATTTGAAAGGGATATTATAAACAATTAGACCCAGAAATATATGGAACGGTATATTTCTCTATTGTTTGTTCGTGGACACAAACCTATAAGATATCAACCAGGAACATAACACCGTATAGTATTCATCATATAATTAAGCTTCTTATAAATTAGGTGCCACCGGCTATGAGCTTACTAACTCTCACGAGACTCTATTCAAGGGAGAGCATATCATTATTAATAATAATAATAATGGCAACCCATTATATACGTCCCACTGCTGGGCACGAGTCTCTCCCCTTTTTTGGGGGGAGGCCTGGAGCTTACCTACTCCACCACGCTGCTCCAATGCGGATTGGTGGAGGTGGGGTGGGCTAGTGGCCAATGACCATTTAGCGGCAAGTATATTAAGTAATGCGGTGGTGCCTACGCCCGCGAGCTCCGTCACTGGAGCTCTACCACCAGTAAAATACTATGCTACTGAGGCAGTTATAATAGCAACTATATTAGTACGCTAAAATTACTTTTGGAAGCTATTTACTGGATCTCAACCAGAGTTCCAGTGACGGAGCTCAAGGGCGCAGGTACCACCGCATTACCTAATCTATCTGCCGCCAAATGGTAGTGTTCCGTTCACTATCGTGTTCTGGTTAGATGGTAATGTAAGGCCCCGTAATACCTATCACACAGCCATAACAACCAAGATCTCAGGGATGGCAACGCATTTGCATTTCGACCTCTGGTCTTTGTGTGGGTGTCGATAGGCTGCAGTCATCACTTATAATCAATGTGAAAGACATCACATAAAAAATTGCGTCTTTTCGCATTTGAAAATGATGTTTGAGTGAAAGAAAAAACCTTTGATTTCAATTCGATAGAATTTTCGCTAAACAAGATTAATTTTGATACTCAAGGGTGAAATTCACAGACCGCACTACGACATTACCCCTTAGACTGGCTTAGACCTGAACCTTAGTTGTTTTGTCTTGTCTCTGTGATAATTATTATTAGGTTAATAGGCGTCCGACCCTCAGCCCGGGTTGCACCACGACGTTCCTTAATTTTTTTTTATTTTTTATGTAATGAAGTGGCAAACAAGCATGCAGTTCACATTGATGTTAAGTGATGACTGCAGCCTATAGACACCCACACAAAGACCAAGGTCAAAATGCAAATGCGTTACCACTCCTGAGGCCTAAGGTGTTATGCCTCTGTGCCGGAAATTACAGGGCCGTACATGATACCTGACCGGAACACGATAGTGCTGAACACTACCATTTAGCGGCAAGTAAATCAGGTAATGCGGTGGTGCCTACTCCCGCGAGCTCCGTCACTGGAGCTTTACCACCAGTAAAAAACTTAAAGTTTAAGTTATTGTAACATTTCACATCCTGCTCCAAATTTTACAGATTTCTTTAAGTTAGTAAAGGATGTGGAACGTTACAAAAGCTATTGTTTTACAAAAGTCGTGGTGCAACCCAGGCTAAGATTTGTGTTTTCCTTTCGTTACACAAAGAATTATACACATTTCCCACCTAATAGGTTAAGATCCCACTGCAGAATCATTTCGTTCATCCAGATATGCTGCAAACCAAATTTTTACGCATATTTATAATCTAGAGAAAATATCCACTAGATTGCCTATCAAAAATTGGCCTCAAGTATTTTTCATGAAATTATTTTATCTTTAACAGTCAGCAACTCTGATTTGCGGCCGATTTAATTTGGCTCCCGTATATCATAATAATGAGAAAAAAATAGCTTTAATTTAATCTAAATAATACCTGTACGTTATGGCCGTAAAAAGTTATCGGAGCGGAACGAAAATATGTAGGAGCGGCAAAATGCGCAACGGCAGCCGTGATTTTTCAGAGTCTTTGTACATATTGCCGTGAAGACGACGATATATTGTTGAAAAAAAAACAAGTAAAAAAATTCTATCCCAAAAAAAAAAATATAAAAAATACTTCCGGCCATTTTTTGATAGGCAACCTAGAGGATATTATATATTCTCTAGATTATAAATGTGGGATATGTTGTTCGAAATAAAATTCCTTGTACTTTAAACATCTTTTATTTTCAATCTTTACTTCTTATTTTAACACCTTGCTCCGTCTTTACCCTTTCACACCCCGATCTAATCTCCTCGTCTCCGTTCGTTCTTCTCACTATCCGTCTTCCTTTCTTCCGTCCCAATCATTCACCTTACATTCCTTTTCATGCATCACAATAACGTTCCATTCCCACATAAATATGCTTAAAAATTAGGTTTGCAACATAATATATCTGGATGAACGAAATGATTTCTGCAGTGGGATCCTAATGTAACCAACATATAACACAAAATGATCCTGCACTTCATTCAAGGTACAATAAATTGAGTGCCTCCGCTGTGACCGCTTTGACCTCACTGACTCTCTAATGCCACTCGAGTTAATTCAAGATAATGAATAATGCAGGTGGTATTTTGAATAAGATTAGTTGCGGAGTTCTTTTACCACTTCCAAGGTGTTATTCTGGTAATGAAGCAACGTTTTGAGCTTCGCGCTGGTTTATATGGTAATGTACGAGTACCTACGGCTTCGTAATTTGTTCATAGGCAATATTTCTTTTTAAGGAGATTTATCCCCTAATTCATAAACGAAAGTTAATACATAAATAGTAAAAAATTAGTACGTAACTTCACGCCTGTAATCCCCGAAGGGGTAGGCAGAGGTAAATGCATGCATTCAAGCATACATGCAAACACCCACGATTCGCCGGTTACGTTTTGGCCCATGTAACAGGTGGCGAGCCTGTTGACATCTCCGGGCACATTACCAAACTTTGAGGTACTGGGAAATTTCCAGAAAATTGAAAAATCCCAATAGAACCGGAGATAAAGGCTTTTTCACCATTATCTCTGATAACCCCCTACCCGGGAATCGAACCCAGGACCTCAGCGTAGTAGTAGTGGCCTGCTACCACTAGGCTACCGAGGCAGTTAAACATTAGTAAAAACATAATAATTTAGTTTTTGTATGTAATGGAAGTGGTAAACAAGCATGCAGTTCACATGTGATGACTGCAGCCTATAGACACTAACACAAAGACCAGAGGTCATAATACAGATGCATTACCACTTCTGAGGCCTAAGGTATTATGCCTCTGTGCCGGAAGTTACAGGGCCGTACATTACCACCTGACCGGAGCACGATAGTGCTGACTATTACTATTTAGCGGCATGTGTATTAGGTAATGCGGTGGGGTCTACGCCCGCAAGCTCAGAATGAAATAATGTGTCAAAGGTTTGATAGATACGGACTTTATTTTCCCATACAAATGTATGGGAAAATAAAATTGTGGTTTTTACTATTTCCCTTCAATTTCTTCTTATTTTCTTACCTTTTAAACCTTCCCTGGACTTCCAAAAATCATTTAAAGCCAAATCGGTCCAGCCGTTCTCGAGTTTTAGCGAGACTAACGAACAGCAATTGATTTTTATATATATATATATATATAGAACGGCTGGACCGATTTGGCTTTAAATGATTTTTGGAAGTCCAGGGAAGGGTTAAAAGGTAATATATATATATATATAAATCAATTGTGATATTGTTGTGAGGCAATACGAAGTTTGCCGGGTCAGCTAGTAAGGTATAAGATAAGATTATTTAAAGCTTCTTTACCACTTTCATTACACTAAAAGACCAAACTTTTTCCATCTAACTTACACAGAACATAGCATCGTCCACCACTTCAATTTAGCTCCAATAAATTAGGTAATCCAGTGGTTTCTAGCTCACTGACGCTCTGCTCCCAGCGAGTAAATTCAAGGGAATCAAAATGAAAATGTATTTTAAATTAAATTGAAGTAGGAAACCAGCTTACAATTAATTGATGGTTTTTTTTTATGTAATGGAAGTGGTTAACAAGCATGCAGTTCACATTGATGTTAAGTGATGACTGCAGCCTTTAGACACCCACACAAAGTCCAAGGTTAAAATGCAGATGCGTTACCACTCCTGAGGCCTAAGGTATTATGCCTCTGTGCCGGAAGTTACAGGGCCGCACATTACCACCTTACCGGAACACAATAGTGCTGAACACTACCATTTAGCGGCAAGTAAATTAGGTAATGCGGTGGTGCCTACGCCCGCGAGCCCCATCACTGGAGCTCTACCACCAGTTAAAGTTAAATGGTCAAGATATTGCAATGTAAATACACCATGGCCTCAGTCGTTGTGCCTCCATGCTCAAAATTACTATTCCTTTCTACTAATATTAAAAATGCGAAAAATTTGTATGTTTGTTTGTTTGTTACTCCTTTACGCAAAAACTGCTTAACCGATTTTCATGTAATTTGGCACACACTTAGGGTAACTTGGATTAACACATAGGATAGTTTTTATCCCGAAAAAAATGTTTCTGTGGGATGGGATGATTTGATGAGTTTCCACACGTTACGCGAAAAACGCGAAAAACCTACACGCGGGCAGAGCCGCGGGCAACAGCAGCGAGCATTAGGCGCGTCCACACAGAGCGAGCTGTCTCATGCGGCTAATGCCTCGCGATGCAGCTCGCTCTGTGTGGACTTGCCTCGGTTAGCGAGCGCCCGAGTTATGGCCATATTACACGGCACGGTATTCAGGGTACGATAGCAAGGATCAGGGTAGTGTCATAACATTTAGGGAGTTAGGGCCCTAATTAGGGCGAGCGGAGCGGCCCGGTCAGCCTAACGCCCTAACTACACGCAGTACAAATATGAACAGTATGGAAACTACGTACAAAACGTTCAAAACGGCACACTCACACAAACATCCGCATCGACGCTCGAGTAACGAGTGTCTCGGAGCTGCAACACCGCGAGCACCGCTTAGGGGCCTCGTTGATGCGCATGTTTATGTGATTGCGCCGTTTCAACGTTTTGTACGTAGTTTCCATACCGTGTATATCTGTACTGTGACTCAGTTAGGTTAGTTGTAAGTTAAAAGGTAGTAAGTTAGAGGTGTCAATTTCGACTGAATTAAAATGTGATATTGTCTTCTTACACTTTGCATTCTTTTTAAAATCAATTATCGTATCGGTTATTTGATCGATACTCTTTAAGCCTGAGGATCGATATCAAAATAATATTCGAACAATATTGGAAATGGTAGTTTTAAGATATGCAATAAAATGCAGTTTTTGATATACGAGTACTATACATTAAAAAATATTGTTTTGATTTTTGTAAAATGAATTCAAACATAATTACATGCAATTTAGAGAAAATGAAATGCTGGCGACCATCGCGTGACGGCACGATTCAATACACAGATGAAGTCGTTGAACTTGTCAGTATTAGTGTATAATCTATGGTTGAACTGTGCAGTACAATACTAATTAATGCAGCTGTTCAGAAAAAAAGGAACAGATAAAAATTTGTTATTTATTTCAACAATTTCGGCCAGTACACGTTGTCTATTATCATCTGCCATAGTAACATAAATCTGATATTCAGATAAATATACCTATGTGACAGTAAGACTAAATGGAGTCTTTTCGTTACTCGATTAGCACTTCATAATTTGTGTTTCGGCTACTTTCGACCAAATTTTTTTGAGAACTTATCTTTTCTGAACAGCCCCAAAATTAATAACTTTTTTATAATACGGAAGGCGGAGTGTGACGTCACAAAATACACAAGTCACGTGACCTACCGTTTTAGCGGGAAATTCAATCTTCACCGGGAAAATATTTTATTTTTATTAAAACAATGCATTTTTGTAGAGATAATTGATTGTATTATAATAATATTTTAATAATTCACACGTTTTAAACTAATTATATTTATAAATATATTTTTCAAAACATTGAAGTAGTGATTTTGAATATCCTTTTTAGCAACACATAATGAATCGAGACGGCACATTACAATTCAGTGGCAAGTCTGCAATTAGAACGCAATAAGAGGTTGCAATGGGGCAGCTGTTCTCCACACATAATCAAATAGCATTCAATATACACTCTCTTGGGCTATCTCAATGATAGCGTTGGATTCTAATGCACTTAAACAATCCATATTTAGAATAGTTTGAAACGTTTCTGTTTATTGAATATAATTTTATTTGAATATACTAAAAAATAATGCACGTGAAAAATTACTGACGAATAAGTGGCGAAAACGGTTAGTTTTATGATAAAATGTGTCAAACAAAACTTGGAGATCATGCAATTATCTACAAAAATGGTCCTTACACATTTTCTGAGGAGATACCTTAGCCATAAATTATTTTTTTTAGAGTAAGCCATTTTTATCTAATTTGGCAAACAACCATGAAGATTTTTTTCTTTTTAAACAAAATTCCGAAGAACTAGTGTCGACTAAGACATCTTGAGTTACAAATCTAATGAAACATCGATTTGTGTTCCAAGAAATACGGACTAAGACCAAACCGTCCGTCAAATTGTTGGCAAGATAAGAAAAACCTCGTAGAATGGATTGGCGTGTTTACTTCCTCGATCAGTAATAGTATGTGACTGATAAATCTTGTAGAAAATCGTCAACGATTTCTTAAATTGTTTTTTTTATATAATGAAAGTAGCGGACAAGCATACAGCTTACATTGATGTATGTATTTGCGGATTTTGGCCAGCTGTGGACGTCTTTCTGCTGAAATGATGACGTATTTAAATTTTCGTTCCCTTTTGTAAATATGACGTATATTGAGGATGAGGTGAACTTGACCGAAAGGCATCGGCTATTATAAATTAAAAAATAAAAACGCACTGTAAAGCTCATTGTAAAGCTCAAAACATATTGTCACGTCAATCAGTCTCGGCTGAAGATTGCGCCCGACAAGTATTCACAGTCGTAAAATATTCAGGACTGGCAAAATACACATGTCGACGAGTTTCCGCTTTAGGGATAGCGGAAAGTCTCTCTTCATAAGGTGTTTCATGGACCGGAAGCTCTTCCAGGCGTTGTTAACTCTCCGGTCAACTTCTTTATCTTGCCTGTTTTCGAAGGAAACTAACTGGCCCAGATACACATACTCATCGAAATAGTGTATTTCCTGTCCGTCTACCTCGACCTTACGTTTTACCAGTCCTAACCTACGGTGCTCAAACCTGGTCTTTAACTGATGCTCAGAAAACCAAACTGAAAATTTGCCAACGAGCGATGGAACGCAGCATCCTGGGTGTGAAGCGTGGAGAAAATACGTAACACTATCATTCGCGAAAAAACGGGTATCGTGGATGTAGGCCTTAAATCAGCGAAGTTGAAGTGGGAGTGGGCGGGTCATGTTTGCAGAATGTCGTGGGAAAAATAGCAACATATTGGACCCCAGATACTCGGCGCTACCGAGGTAGACCTTGAAAACGCTGGCGAGACGATATCGATTGCTTTGAACCCAATTGGCTCGAAGTTGCAAAAGACCGCGATAGGTGGAAGAAAATAGGGGAGGCTTTTGCCCAGCAGTGGGACAAATAAAGCTATTAAAAAAAAAAAAATATATATATATATATATATATATAATCAGAGAGCCAGTCGAGAGTCGCTTTCGGACCCCTGATCGCTAAGGACACGCGACTTGCAACATGTAGTGTGCACACCATACATAAAATGTTAGTTAATGGTCTTCAGCTGCGGCTAATTTACGCGTGTGACAATATGTTTTGACCTTCACCTTTCAACGTACTGTGGACGAAAACGAAAATCGCGACCATAAAAGTCATTTCAGTAACACTATCTCTCGCTAGATTACTTTCACTTTGTGCCGGTATGTTATCTGTAGTCCCGCATTTAAGGCCTTAAGTAGGGTGAATTGCCTGAATTCGTACATGATTTAAGTCAAATTCTAGAAAAAACTGTTAGTTGAATCCGTAATATAGAAATACACAACGATAGACAAGGATTCAGAGAACACTTTTAATTGAACAGAATGTTAAATTTGCTAACCCCCTTTTAGAAAAAACCATTTAAAAATGCAAATGTTCTCCAAAACGGCACAGTCTTTTTGGTTCGTTTTTATTGCAAAAGAAAAGGCTTTAAATTACTCACAGTTTTAATTAAAAGTTTTATTTATTTTGGTGTTATTTATTAATGAAAATTAATAAAATAACGAAATTTCCGTGCATGAGCGCGAGCCCCTTCGTCACGCCATACTGTAATCTCAATCATCGTCAGTTCGCTAGTCGGCTGCGGCCTTTTGTAAGGGGAGGATGTACAGCGCGCTGCCGATATATAAACTTACATATTTTGGGATGTTACTGCGATGTTATGAGTAAAACCTGTAAAAAAATATGTATTACTATACAACACGAGTGTTTACGGACTTAAGATTTTACTAAATAGTGGCTATCGCCTATGTTTTTGTGCGAATTGATGTCTTGTTGTTGTCAAAGAATATAAATACATTGACAATATTGACATTGCAACACGGATAGTTGACGTAGAAAAAGAAACACAAATTAATGAACTTAAGGAGTATTTAGTTGATTACTCCTTAATACTTGTTATACCTACGTGTAATTTACCTACATTGTTACTTACCAAAATTATATTAGTAAGTAAGTAGATATAGATGTATCCTTTTATGTGTACAATAAAGAGTATTCTTATCTCATCTTATCTAAGTAGGTATATAAAGTGGTTTTATTTTGTGTAAGATATAACAAAATTAATTTAGGTATCTACAGATTTTTTTCAATCTAACTATTATAAATGTGAAAGTTGTATTCAAAACCGTTCTAGTAGTATAATCACTGTGATGCAATATTAATAAGCACAGCAATGCTTGTCTCCTCTACAGTTACTTAATCTTTGAACTTGTCGACCAAGTACAGCGAGTATCCGCTAGATCGCTCAAATTTTGACAAATATATGATGAGCTCCGTTTTGCCAAGGTCATTTAGGCTATTTAACCCCCTAAGAGCCGTAATCACGGGCAAAAGTGGCAAACAAGCATACATTTTAAATTGATGTACGTATGGGAGGCTTTTGTCTGACAAGTTGTGAAAGCCAGAGAGCCAGTTCGCCGTCGGATTCCTGATCGCTCAAGGACACTTCCGTGACTCACATAGTGTACACACCGTAGAAAAATGACTAGCTAGTATATGGTCTTCACCCGCGACTAATGGACGCGTGTGACAATACGTTTTGACCTTCACTGTCCAACGTACCACTGCGGACATCATCGCGACCATAAAAGCAATTGCTACTGCAATTACACTATCTCCCGCTAGATTACCTTCACTTTGTTCCGGTCTGTTATCTGTAGTCCTGCAATTAAGAGTCGTAATCACGGACAAAAGTGGTAAACAAGCATACATTTTATATTGATGTATGTAAGGGGTCTTGTGTGGCAAAGTTCTTTTGTCTGACAAGTTGTGAAAGCCAGAAAGCCAGTTCGCCGTCGGATGCCTGATCGCTCAAGGACACTTCCGTGACTCACATAGTGTACACACCGTAGAAAAATGACTAACTATATGGTTTTCACCCGCGACTCATGGACGCGTGTGACAATACGTTTTGACCTTCACTGTCCAACGTACCACTGCGGACAATATCGCGACCAATAAAAGCCATTGCAGTAACACTATCTCCCGCTAGATTACGTTCACTTTGTTCCGGTATGTTATCTGTAGCCCTGCATTTAAGAGTCGTAATCTCGGGCAGGAATTAACTTGCTTAATGATTGGCAGATAACCCTCAAAGCTTATTTGATGTTATCGTTAAGGTTAATCACTCGAAAATGGGAGTGTCGCGTGATAATTATTGAGGACAGAAAATAGGTAGAGTAGCTTTGTAAGATAATAGATACCGCGTAATCCAAATTGGTAGGCGCTAAAGGGAAACATGGCAAGGTGTATCAAACACCATGTTTTTTTCTACTTGCTTTAATCAGTTCGATCTAAGATTAACAAGATTATTTTGGTCAAAAATATACATTAATATACAATATATATATATAATATATACATTATAAGTATTTTGTTTATTGTTTATTTTAATATTTTTATACATTGGAGAGGCCTGATGAGTTTAGCTGACATAAATATCTTCTTCTATAATATGACTTATATTATCTTCTTCTTTATAAATAAAAATGAATCACCCATATTTTTGCAAGCGCGTAACTTCCAAACGAGTGCGTCAAATTGAATAAATATTTCTTTAATGTGTTCGTTATTGCCATGAAATTATAGGGAAGATTTAAAATCTCCGATGGTGGTAAGAAGTTTGCTGAAGAACTTACGTAACTTCACGCCTGTAATCCCCGAAGGGGTAGGCAGAGGTAAATGCATGCATTCAAGCATACATGCAAACACCCACGATTCGCCGGTTACGTTTTTGACCCATGTAACAGGTGGCGAGCCTGTTGACATCTCCGGGCACATTACCAAACTTCAAGGTACTGTGAAATTTCCAGAAAATGGAAAAATCCCAATAGAACCAGAGATAATGGACTTTACACCATCATCTCTGATAACCCCCTACCCGGGAAACGAACCCAGGACCTCAGCGTAGTAGTAGTGGCCTGCTACCACTAGGTTACCGAGGCAGTTAAGAATTGACTGACCCAGCTAGTTATATATAAACCCGTAACTAAATTCTTAAACATCAGGCCAAGGACAACCAAGCCCTTATGCAAACATTACGCACCTACCGCAAATTAATTTGAAGTTACTAAGAAAATTTGGGTGAATTTATCATGCCTGTACCTCGCTTTATCTCCAAAACGACTGAATTAAATTTACAATTACTAAATTTTTTAAATAAACATTTTGAAATAAAAATTCCAGAAAATGCTTCTTCTGTCCGATTACCACTTAGCCATTTTTTTTTACATTAGAAAGAAGTCTCAGCTACTTTATTTAGTTACACATATTCAGACCCCATATTGAAGCGCGCATGGCCCCGCGGCTGGTGTAGATCGGAAGCGATCTGCTCGGTTAAGCACTACGGGCGCGGTCGGGTAGTGTGATGGGTGACCGCTAGTGGCAAATTAAATGCGCATTTCCGTGCTTCGGAGGGCACGTTAAGCCGTTGGTCCCGGTTGCTATCGATAGATAGCAGTCGTTAAACCTTGTCGGAGGCCTTATGGGTGGTTTGAAAACATCCGACAGCGGGTTGGCCACTAACCCACCCAACTCCACCAATCTGCATTGGAGCAGCGTGGTGGAGTAAGCTCCAAGCCTCCCCCTAAAAAAGGGAGAGACTCGTGCCCAGCAGTGGGACGTATAATGGGTTGCCATTATTATTATTATTATTATTATTCAGACCTCAAAGTACAGTCACTGTAAAAAGTTGGATGTAAAAGTTTATTATTAAAACGTGTAGGAATGGTAATAGTCGTCAGAACTCAGCTAGCCTGCGAGATTCCCAACGCAAAATTACTGTCGCCAGGCGCTAACGAGACAAGGGAAACTTTGTTATCTGGAAGGGAAACTAGAGTACTGGAAAGTTCCAAGTACCTACTTAAAGTGTTTACTGTTGTTACTTTTTATTTAATGTAATGCAGTTCACATTGGTGGTAAAGTACTACATTCTATAGTTTCGCCATGTCCGTGCGTCCTTCCGCAGCTATTCTTGTGAACTGTTAGAAAGGTAATTGCCACGAATATACATATTAGCTATGCGGAGAAAGAGGAACCCTGAACAAATTTTTTAGGGTACTTTCTCTGTGGATGTATTTTTTTGTATTCACGCCCCAATATTTTTTAAGACCTGTCCAACGACACCCCATACAAAATACTGTGAGTTTGAGATAACTTTTTTCATTTAAGGGAACTATTTCATTTTGTGAAATAATAAGTTTTTAAAGTGCGAAGTGCGTGCTGCCAGTGATAATGATAATAATGTGTAACTGAAATGTGGTCGTTCACTAGTTCTAGGTTCTATAAGAAGGCTACGAAAAGCCTCGTAGACGGTAAAAGAGACAGTCATGCTCTTACGCAATCAAATCAGATATGAGAGATCCGTATAAGAATTAAGCCGACAAAACCTACCGAATGGCAAAATTCAAGATATGTGTCAAGACACATAGCTTGAAGAATATACTTAAATAAATACGCATCTTTTTTACCAACTGAAGTCTTAATATATTTGCCTACTTCTTCACCACATACACATATAACGTCAGTTATGTGATGATTTATGTTTGGAACAAGCTTATTGTGATTTATTTGCGGGACACAATTGCCAACTTCTGGATGATGCGGAGCATTGATAATTAGAAAAAGCTGACTCAGACGTTTTTATACAGCTAAACCACTCGTGATTAGTTTTTCGTTCGTGTTCCGGTTAGATGGTAATGTATGGCCCCGTAATTACTACCCATCACAGAGACATACTAACTTACGTCTCTGGGGTGGCAAGGCATCTGCATTTTGACCTTTGGTCTTTGTGTAAGTGTCTATAGGCTGCAATCATCACTTAACATCAATGTGAGCTGCCTGCTTGTTTGCCATCTTAATTACACAAAAAAAAACTTAAATAAAGACGCGTCTTTTTTCCATCTGATGTCTGAATATCTTTACCTACATTTTCAGCACACACTCACATTACGTCAGTTATGTTTGCGATTTATGTTTGGGGCGAGCTTATTGTGATTTATTTGCGGGACACATTTCAACTTTCCAACTTCAGGATGTTGCAGAGAATTGATAATTATAAAAAGCCGACTCATATTTTGTTCGCAAACCCAGGATTTATTAAACAGTCCTTTATAACGCAGACTAGGAGTTTGCTGCGGTTTCATCCACGTTAATCCCGATCCTGTGGGCTATTGAATTAAATGATTTATTTTTTTAATAATAAAGTTATCAGTTACCATTTAACTGTCACTTTGTTTTTGGAAAGTGCGCATGGCCCCGCGGCTGGTGTAGATCGTAAGCAATCTACTCGGTTAAGCGATACGGGCGCGGACGGGTGTGTGATGGGTGACCGCTAGTGGCAAATTAAAATGCGCGTTTCCGTGCTTCGGAGGGCAAGTTGTCGTCCCAGTTGCTATCGATAGATAGCAGTCGTTAAACCTTATCGGAGACCTTATGGGCGGTTTGAAAACATCCGACAGCGGGTTGGCCACTAATCCTTATCTCCACCAACCCGCATTGGAGCAGCGTGGTGGAGTAAGCTCCAGGCCACCCCTCAGAAAGGGGAGAGACTCGTGCCCAGCAGTGGGACGTAGCAAGCAACTTGCCATTGTTATTGTTTTTGGGCATCGAGGACATCTTTGGGGGTGAATTTTGTTCAGCAGTCTTTCGGCTGAAGTGACCAAGAGATGCCAAAAAACCCAAAAGGCTACCATCATCACTTCATGAACGTCCACTGCTGGACAAAGCCTTGCCAATGACGCTCATAACAGTGTTGTGGTTGTCATGAGGGAACTCCGGCACTGAAACTCTTCTATCCACAGACCAATCAGCCTTCCTTCTCTTCTGTCAGTAAATTATATCTTTACAGAGATCTATTTACATAGTACATGTTTGTTGGTTAATAATTAACCGAGCCGATATTAATAACAGATCTGAGATATGAAACAAAAGCGTAAGGAATGCGCTTTAATTATAAATTGGATCGGCATTTGTTTGGATTAATATATTACAATGTATGTGAATAATGGACGCACAGTTCAGTTTCTTTAACAGCTTTTCGACATATTTTAGCCTTTTATAATAAAATTGAAAAAAACTGTCAGCATGCAGCTCACATTGATGTTAAGTGATGACTGCAGCCTATAGACACCCACACAAAGACCAAGGTCAAAATGCAAATGCGTTATCACTCCTGAAGCCTAAGGTGTTATGCCTCTGTGCCGGAAATTACAGGGCCGTACATTACCACCTGACCGGAACACGATAGTGCTGAACACTACCATTTAGCGGCAAGTATATTAGGTAATGCGGTAGTGCCTACGCTCGCGAGCTCCGTCACTGGAGCTCTACCACCAGAAAAAATATAAAATCAATTTCCTTTGTCTTTAAATTTAACGCTTCACACTTTCTACCCCGTAAGGTATTTTAACTTAAACATTTTTTACTTTAAAGTTTTGACACTGGTGAAATCTACGTTCTCTATCTCCGACCCTAGAACACTCATGCACTGTTGGACAAAAACCTTCTTAATTTGATATATAAATAAAACATGTACGTTATGGACGTAAAAAAATATCGCAGCGGAAGGAAAATATGTAGGGGCGGCCAAGTACGCCACGGGCGCCGTGATTTTTCAAAGTTTTATACATATTGCCGTGAAGTGGACGATATTTTATTGAAAAAACAAGAATAAAAACTTCATACCCAAAAAAACTTAAAAAATATTTGCGGCCATTTTTTGATAGGCAATCTAATATATATTCTCTAGATTATAAATATGCGTAAAAAATAGGTTTGCAGCATATCTGGATGAACGAAATGATTCTGCAGTGGGATCCTAACCTATAAGAAAGTACAGGTTATGACGGTTCTTATTTTCGAGTTCTTTTTACACAAGAGGTGATTTTCAAAAATGTTCATGGCCAAATGAGAGTTGTTGAACAAGTTGCTTGAAGATCCTTATCGTTATATGCTACGGCAACTTGTTGGACGAGAATTTTTGCCGGAAATATGAAACTATCAACGACATTTGTACGGAACAAGAGCAGTTTCCAAATTTTCCTTTTAAATTATAAGGTTTAGGAATATTTTTCTACTTTTCTTGGGTATGCGGAATAAATTTGAAAAGCATATTCCTCCAGGTTTTTTTTTATGTAATGGCAGGGGCAAACAAGCTTGCAGTTCACGTTGATGTTAACTGATGACCACAGCCTCTAGACACACAAAGACCAAGGTCAAATGCAGATGCGTTACCACTCCTGAAGCCTAAGGTGTTATGCCTCTGTGCCGGAAATTATAGGGCCGCACATTACCACCTGACCGGAACACGATAGTGCTGAACACTACCATTTAGCGGCAAGTATATTAGTTAATGCGGTGGTGTCTCCGCCCACGAGAGTCTCGTAGTTTGTGAAGTTTACAGGCAAAACTGAAATAACTGGTGGTAGAACTCCAGTGACGGAGCTCGCGGGCGTAGGCACCACCGCATTACCTAATATACTTCCTGCTAAATGGTAGTGTTCAGCACGATGGAACTGGCGTGAACATGTGTTCAAAAGTTCCTTATCATTAAAAAAGATTAAAAAAAAAAACTGTACCAGGAAAACGTATGTATGCTAGCCTTTTGAGTAAGTACCCGCAATACCTTTATTTTATAAATCAAACCCATATCTTTTTCAAAATTTCATAAATTAATGAAAAGGTCTCAATAATTTTAGAGATATCGGTCCCTCTTTTCAATTCGATAACAATTTTATTGAATAAAATATTATCAGGATAGCAATTTATATTATTTGATTCATAGAGTCCAATCAGTATCGAAAAGCCGTAATTTGCTTGTGGGAAAATGGATTCTGAAAGCTACCTTTTCACTTGCATATTCAATTCTATGAGTAACGGTTTGCTAGGCACACTTATATAATATGTATGGCCAAGTTATTACTATCACAGGGACATAATAAATTAGGTCTCATGGGTGGCAACATTATCTGCATTTTTTGGTGTTTGTGTAGATTTCTGTAGGCTGCAGTTGTCTTGTAGGCTCAACATCATGCCTGAACCTCGCCGATTCCCCGGTACCGTTTGGGGAGTCGCAGTTACTTACCTTCATTTCACGTATGGGAAGGCTCCGGTCTTTCGTGCTTGAATCTCACCGAATTCCCCGTCCTGATTGGAAACTGCGCTACCAGAGAATATGTAATAATACTACGTATAGAATGGACACTTCGACGTCCCGCCCGATTTCCTCACTCAACCTCCTGCGCTCTTATGGGAGACGTTTAGTATTCTCTTCGTGCTACGCAAACAGGTGCACGTGGAAACACACGTCACTGATTGATGTCTGTGTAATACAGACCAAATTAAGCGTTTGTATGGAAATATTGGCGGATTGTCCGCGGCGTGACTTTACGTAACCTTAAACGTGTCTTGAGCTATAAAATTAGAGCATCGTTTAATTATGAGCATGAATCTCATATCTCTTTCATAATTCAATAAATTAGAGAGGGCCTCAATAATTTGTGAAACTGAAAAAGATATAGGCCACACTTATCGCAACGATAACAATGTTATTGAATAGAAATATTATCGGGATAGAAATTAATCAGGTGATTCATTGAGTTTAAGTGAAATGTGCCACCAGTGCAACCAGTAACCAGTGTGTTTTACCGGTGATGACCTATGGTGCCGAGACGTGGTCTCTCACTATAGGTCTCGTACAAAAGCTCTAAGTCACTATGCGGTCAATGGAGATGGCTATGCTCGGCGTTTCCCTACTGGATCGAATCAGAAATGAAGAAATCCGTACGCGAACGAATATCGCTGACGTAGCCAAGTAGATCTCCAAGCTGAAGTGGCAATCGGCAGGGCACATAGCTTGGAGAACCGATAGCCACTGGGGCAGAAAGGTTGAAACCACGTATCGGCAAGCGCAGCGTGGGACGTCCACCTACAAGATGGACCAACGATCTGGTCAAGGCTGCAGGTGCATATCCCGCTAGATGCACGTCGCTTCCGTTCAGTCGGCATGGAGGTCATTGGGGGAGGCCTATGTTCAGCAGTGGTCCTATAGCTGATATGATGAAGTGATATGGACCGTGTGTAACTTTAAGCTGCATCAATAGTCTAGTGGTAGAAGGCTACGATTTATACGCTGGAGCCTGAGATTCGCATCGGGAATCGAAGGATAAAGGTTTATTATCCTTTATTTCTGGTGCTATTGGGTTTTTTTCATGTGCCCTAAGCGGAGTTCGCCAATATTCCTTGATATCCTCGCCATCTATTGGATTCAAATCAAATCAAATGGATCAAAACGTAACAGGCGTTTTTCTAAGTAAAGAAGATGGCATACAAGCATGCAGTTCACATTGATTGTAAGTGATAATAAATAAATATAAACAAAAAAAAAATACAGATACGTTGACAGTTGAGACCTAAGTTGTTATGTCTCTGTGATAGTTAGTACGGGGTCATACATCGTGGTCATCGTGGAATCATGGCTTATTGCATGTATACTTGAATACATGCATCTGCCTCTGCTAACCCTTCGGGAAAGACAGGCGTGAAGTTTCGTTCTATTATCAGGGTAGCAGTTTATATCAGCTGATCCATTCAGTTAGATTTGTTTGGACAGTCTGTAATTCGATTCCGAGAGGTTAGGCAGTTTATTCTGGCCTCTTCTTGCAATTCATTTACAATACTTACCAGGATTGCATTTTATTTCCTTATTTTATACGCGTGCATCTAACGTAACAAAAGAATAATCGATTCTTATCCAGCCAATATTCCATACAAAAGAATAATCGATTCGTTTGAAAAGATGAATATGTACCTGACTGTCAAGTGTTTGTCGGATTCGCGTGGAGTTTGGCTAATGTTAATGGTAACATCCAATACTTCTTAAAGATTCCTTGAATGATCCTTTATTATCCATTTTTCCCTTTTCAAGTACGTAACCCTAAAAAATGTCGGTTTACAAACGTAACAACTTCCTTAAGTTGCTACGTTGCCAAAGTCATGCAGTTAACTGAATATTCTCGAAGGTATTACGATAAGGTGTTCGACGAATAGGCCATAGTCCTAAATATTCACGGCAAGCAGGTCCACAATAGCTGTTACCTTCACAACTTCTGATGTCGACCTATTCATTTTTGATAACGTAGTAAGGAATATTTTCTTCACAGGTCGATTCTTATTCTTACAAGTATGTTTGTTATTCATTTTCGTAAGGTTCGCAATAAAGACATTATAGGAAATAGACCGACAAAATAAACGGCGGTCAAGTATTTCTTTTGATCTATGACTGGTCAGGTGGCCATTCAGCCACCTATCGAACGTAGTGTGAATGAACCGTGAAAAACACAGAAATGTTACACAAGTCCGCTTCCTAAATTGCTGTATTTTGTTTTTTCCTTTTGTATTTTAAGTTCGGGGCCCTAAACATGGCGATCAAAATAAATATTATTAGTTTGATAAGCTTTGTATTCGTGAAGAATAGGGGACCATTATGTGTAAGGAAGTTTGCAATAACGTTTCCAAAGCCATGCAGTTCACTGAATATTATCGAAGGTATATCAATAAGGTGTTGGACAAATAGGAAATAGTCCTAAATGTTCATGGGAAGCAGATGGACAATAACTGTTACCTTCATAACATATTTTATTACGGGTGAAATTACCTGAAATAAATGTTTTTTATTTTTTGCATTTTATTTCAACCTATTCGTCCTTTGTAAGCGTTGTAGAAAAAAAAATATCTTTTACGTCAATAATATGTAGGTATGTTTGTTATCTATTTTTGTAAAGTTCACCGAATAACTGCAACCAAAGACATTATAATAAGAAATACACTGAGAAAATATACGACGGCTAAGCGTTTTTTTATCAATGAGCGGTCAGATGGCCATTCAGCCACTAAGTGCATATTTAGTGAAAATGAACGCGTAAAAAAACAAAAATGCTCCACAAGTCCGATTCATAATTGACTGTATTATGTTTTTTGCTTTTGAAGTATAGAGCTCTAAAATAGAGATCAAAAGAAAAAATATTTCGTTTGATAAGCTTTGTATTCGTGAAGAAAAGGAGACCATTATGTGTACGGAAGTTTGCAATAACGTTTCCAAAGCCATGCAGTTCACTGAATATCATCGAAGGTATAACGATAAGGTGTTCGACAAATAGGAAATAGTCCTAAATGTTCATGGAAAGCAGGTGCACAATAACTGTTACCTTCATAACATTTGATGTCAACGTATTCATCTTTTGTAAACGTTGTAAAGATCTTATTTTTTACGTTCATAACAAGTATGTTTGTTATCCGTGTACCAATTCATTTTCGTTTTGTTTATATTTTGATATTTTATTTTTTTTTATTATGGGCTTGTCTCAGGATTGCTTCAATAAAGTCATTTAATTTCATTTTCATTTCATTTATCCAGTTTCATGTCGTTCATACGACATATTTATATAACCCTTGATACATCCCACTGCTGCGCACGAGTCTCTCCCTTTCTTGGGAGGAGGACTGGAGCTTACTCCACCACGTTGCTCCAATACGGGTTGGTGCAGATAGGGGTTAGTGGCCAACCCGTTGCCGGATGTTTTCAAACCACCTATTAGGTCTCCCACAAGGTTTTAATGACTACTATCTGTCGATAGCAACCGGGACCGACGGCTTAACGTGCTTCCCGAACCACGGAAATGCGCATTTTAATTTGCCACTAGCGGTCACCCATCACACACCCGACCGCGCCAATATCGCTTAACCGAGTAGTTCGCTTATGATCTACACCAGCCGCGGGGCCATGCGCGTTTCGCTTCTGTTTTCAGTAGGTTCTAGCCATTGCTGGACACTGAAACATTTTTCAGACGAGGCGTTACGTTACGAGCCTGCCGCCAAGTGGAGGCGAATTCTCCCGCTAGCGCAGTTAGTCAATATAGTCCTGCCGCCATTTAATAATAGTTTTGTAGTATAGTTTTAGGGTACTTTTATGAGAATTTAATATTTAACTTCATCGAAATTAAATGATTACTATATTTTATTATTTTTACTGGTGGTAGAGCTCCAGCGACGGAGCTCGCGGCATCACCGCATTGCCTTATATACTTGCCGCTAAATGGTAGTGTTCAGCACTGTCGTGTTCCGGTCAGGTGGTAATGTACGGCCCTGTAATTTCCGGCACAGATGCATAACACCTTAGGCCTCAGGAGTGGTAACGCATCTGCATTTTGACCTTGGTCTTTTTGTGGGTGTCTATAGGCTGCAGTCATCACTTAAAATCAATGTGAACTGCATGCTTGTTTGCCAATTTCATAACATAAAATAATATGTGTATATATATATAAATATATATATATATATATATATCTATAAATATATAATAAATTGGTTGAAAATTTTATTCTTTTTTTTTCGCCATTTATATCACATTAAATCTCCATATTTGTTCAGACTGTATCCTTTATACATTCTTTGAAGAATACAGGCGTGAGGTGTTATGACTGTAAACGTTGGTACGTAAAATATGGAACATGCATGAAAAATTGGATGGTCTTTGTAAAGCGATTACAAAGGGCCCGCCACGTTTGTGTCCGCCCCGTAAATTGTGTCCGGACATCCTGTGACTTGTCAAACGCATGGTACGTACCTACAGGGGTTCTGAAAAAATAGATTAAAGGTTACCTATTGAGCAATTTTTTAACAGTCTTGATTTATAAATATGGACAAAAATAATAATAAAACCTTTTTTTAGTATTTTTTTGTAGACATAGTTGTTTTATCAGTGTAAATACATCCTTTGTTATTGTGTGAGTAAGGCTATTTCTTTTTTGTGCCCGGAGATGGCAACAGGCTCGCCACCTGTTACATGGGCCAAAAACGTAACCGGCGAATCGTGGGTGTTTGCGTGAAGTTACGTTTTTTTATCAGTTTTTACTTAAAACTGGAAATGTTCCCCCATTTATTTTGTGTAAAATCATCGAATTGTAAAGTATGTAACATGTACCAAAATATTAAAATCGACGATCACGGTCATCGGATCTATGTAAAGCAATAACAAAGGACCCACCACGCTGTGCCTGCGCCGTAAATTGTGTCCGGACATCCTGTGACTTGTCAAATATATGGAACTCGGATTCCGCGGGAAAAAGGATCAAAGATAATTGGACAACGTTTTTAAAAAGCCTTTGCTTATTGATTGGGGAAAACGAATATTTTAAACGAGCGAATGAGAAATATTTTGGTGAGTATGCGCAAAAGATAAATATTTTTTTATATGAGTTGAAGGTTCAGGCCTCTTCGCAAAAAGAGGCGAGACTCGTGCCCTGCAGTGGGACGTATAATGGGTTGCCATTATTATTATACATTAGGTAATGCGGAGGTGCCTACGCCCTCGAATTCCTACATTGTAACTCTACTACCACGTCTATCATCCTTGAGATTAAAAAAAAAACCTAACTTCACGCCTGTAATCCTCGAAGGGGTAGGCAGAGGTAAGTGCATGCATTCAATCATACATGCAAACACCCACGATTCGCCGGTTACGATTTGGCCCATGTAGCAGGTGGCGAGCCTGTTGACATCTCCGGGAACATTACCAAACTTCGAGGTACTGCGAAATTTCCAGAAAATGGAAAATTTCCAATGATAAAGGACTTTACACCATTATCTCTGATAATCCCCTACCCGGGAATCGAACACAGGACCTCGCGTAGTAGTAGTGGCCTGCTACCACTAGGCTGCCGAGGCAGTTAAAAAAAAGTACAAGCGTGAAATTACGTGTATTATAAATTGGTGGAACATTAAAGGATTCTGTCCTTCACATTACATTGTTGTCACCACGAGCCTGCAGAATCGTTTTCTTTGTGTCGGAGCGATAACGTAACCCACGTTATCTCCAGACACAAAGGCATCGTCGGATGTTCGTGTAAGCTCAATGTGAGCAAGATTATCGATAAGATGCTTCACTCACCTCGCGGAGCGTACGGCAAATCGTGCAAATCGCCAATTTTTAACCTCGTATTTTAGTGCTCATCGAGAAATATTGCACATCAAGCCTATGAAAGAGACAATCGGCTAGTTTCGACTTTGTAGAGCGTTATCTCTGCTACTAACTGCCTACGTAAATATCCGTAGTCCGGTTTTGGTCAAAACTTGATCAAAATGGTCGAGAAGTTAGAGACAGATGTGAAATGTTACAATAACTTTAACAAGTAATGTACGGCCCTGTAATTTTCGGCACAGAGGCATAACAGCTAATGCCTCAGGAGTGGCAGCGCATCTGCATTTTGACCTCTGGTCATTGTGTGGGTGTCTATAGGCTCCAGTCATCACTTAACATCAATGTGAACTGAATGCTTGTTTGCCACTTTTATTACATAAAAAAAACAAATATCGTGGTGCAACCCAGGCTAAGGGTGCTTTTCCACTATATGCTGCGAAGATGTGAAATCTACGCTACGAAAATATGTGATCGTTTCCACCAATACTACCCTATGTAGTATTTTCGACTGGTGGTAGAGCTCCAGTGACGGAGCTCGCGGGCGTTGGCACCACCGCATTACCTAATATACTTGCCGCTAAATGGTAGCGTTCAGCACTATCGTGTTCCAGTCAGGTGGTAATATACGGCCCTGTAATTTCCGACACAGAGGCATAACACCTGAGGCCTCAGGAGTGGTAACGCATCTGGATTTTGACCAGAGAGTGTAGAGCGCCAGATATCCCGGTCCTGACATACCTCTTATGCCTCGTCTACCTTCATCATTCTCTTCATACATGCACGCCGATGCCTAAGACTTAAAAATACATATCTTAGCTGAATGCGTTTCCACAAGTGCTAAGCTATGTGCACCAATGAATATGATTGGTGGAAACGCAGCCTAGCAACATAGCATAGCACCTCTCGTGGAAAAGCACCCTTAAACCCATATAAAGTGAATAACTTGTAAGTTTTTATCCTGCAAAGTTTATTGTTAAAAAAAATGAAATCACTAATGATTCAATTGTGTCCACTTCGTGAGCAGTCGCACTGCAATTGTATCGAAACGCATCAAATATCGTATGTCCGCCATTTTGTGTGCGCTATTTGACTTGAAATTTTTGTTTGAATGTCGATTTATTTTGGGTGGCGTGGTGTATGCGATTGTTTTATTGAAAACGAGAAATGTGTGAATGTTTTTTATAAAATACGAACGTGATAAAGAAGCACGCAGATCGAGTTTTGGCGGGAACCTTGAAAGAGGCGTATGGTGCTCTTATTTTATTTAATTTTCTGTTCATTTCGGTGTATTTTAAAGTTATCTATACTTATAATAAAACTGTAGAAGTGTTAATTCTGTACATTAAAAATATTGAAAAAATAAATACCAGGGGGGGGATGTTACTAGCTCGATACCGAACACAAATATGTGATTATAAAAAATGTTTGTCTGTCTGTCTGTTTGTTCAAACATCACACAAAATCTACTGGTCCGATTACAATGAAACTTGGTTTGATTATATTTTAACCTTTGGCGCACAACACTGGGTACTTTTTATCGCGAAAAAAATTCTGTTTGTGTGTGTGTTTGTGCACCCTAATTTCAGAAACGCCTTATTCGATTTGCTGTTTTTACTAATATATTGTGGTAAGTTTCACATAACATTTAGTGTTTGTTTCATGTGAATCGGTTCAGAAATAAAAAAGTTATGTCAATTTAAAGAATCAAATTGAATATTTTTAAGCTATTCTGTATCTTAGTTCTATCGTTTAGGGGATTTCGTACCTAAAAGGGAAAAACGGACCCTACGGATTACCAATCCTCCGCTGTCTGTCTGTCTGTCCGTCCGTCCGTCTGTCTGTCACCAGGTTGTATTTCATAAATAGTAATAGCTAGAAAGCTAATATTTTCATAAATTATGTATTTCTGTTACCGCTTTAAAAACAAAATTAATTACAAAAAATAAGAAAATGAAAATGTTAAGGGGTCCAAGGGGGCATACAATACACGTGTTTTTTTAGTATATTTTTTGCTCGATAATAACGGTAGCAAGTAGACCCTTAAATTTTCACTGATTTTTTAGATCTTGTGTTGTATATATTACCTTCCATAATAATAAATCTATACAAATAAATAAAATTGGAGTGTCTGTTTGTAATATTAAAATAACCGCTTTTTACTAAATGCATATGTATGTATATACGCTTCATATACCAAAACATGTTTTACGATTTTTGTTTGTCTGTCTGTCTGATTGGTGGGGTTAATCTTGGGAACGGCTGGACCGATTTTGACGGGACTTTTATTTCCGTACATCCATACATACATACAAATAAGTAGAATTGGAGTGTATCCGACTTTGACGGGACTTCCACGGGTAAGTAGCTGATGTAATAAGGAGTAACTTAGGCTACTTTTATCTCCATACATACATACATACCTACATACAAATAAGTAGAATTGGAGTGTATCCGATTTTGACGGGACTTTCACTGGCAGATAGCTGATGTAATAAGGAGTAACTTAGGCTACTTTTATACTAGCTGCGCTCACGACTTCATCTGGGTAGCTACTGAACAATCATATTTTTCTCACGTGGACAATGTCGCGGGCACAGCTAGTATTGAATAAGGTGGCATTTTGTTTGATATAGGTTTATTACAGTGCCCGTGTATAGGGAAATAGAATAACAGTGCGAAAACAGTTTCAGGTTGCCTCCAAAACTTCATTGTAAATGTTCTGGTATAGTGGGTTATTCGTCAACTCGACACGGACGACCGGACACACGTATGTCCAGTTGGTTAAACTTGAAATTGTAATGACTTGTTATTTCGTCGTTTAGACACGACAATATTTTTGCGTGTGTCCACATTGTGAAACTTAAATAAAACCACTTCTATGTTTTCACCAACTGGACACTATCACTTTTTTTGCAAAAAAGGTGCATATCATGTGCATAATCTTCTGGTTTATTACATCCTACTTTATATTTTAAATGCTAAATTTTGTGAGTATGGATGTTTGTACTCTTTCAAGAAAAAACTACTGGATGGATTTGGATGAAACTTTACAGTAAAGTCAAGTTGCGAGCAAAATCTAGTACTACATTATGAAAATAAACTGACTCATATTTTTGCTGATAAAACCTAATGGTTTAAATTTTTAAATAAAACAAATATGTTTCAAATAATCAAATTAAAGTACGATTTATTAAAATAAAGACACGGTTTGACTACCTATAGGAAAAGAGTGAAAATAGCCAATATTCTCTAAATATACATAATAATTTAAAATCATTACTTCAAATATCACAAAAAATGAAGTAGGTATGTACCAACACATAATTTAAAGTAGGAATTAAATTTCTGTATTTATTATCAAAGCCAAAGAAGTTTTGCCCTTGAAAGATATACTCCTTTTCTATGCAAACTTGCAAAGCTTGTTTGCTTGTTTACTAAATGTAGTTGCAATGAAGTTTGAACGAGAATTGTACTCGGAGAAATAATGAAATAAAATATCGCAAAAATGATCAATAGAGCATAATTATGGCATCATAATTCTAAAATGTATAATTTTAGAAATAATAATCATTCATTTTAACTCTGTAAGAACGATACTTGTCACTTTTACATAGTATTTCAGTAATAATTGAGCTAGGCACTTGTAGGTACAACAATCATTTTAACAAGACTAAATTCATGTTGCAATGCCTGTTTAAGGTACCTTTTAAAATCACAACCATGTATTAGTTTCTGGGTGTCACTGCGGTATTTGGCTTTTAATTAAACAAAATAACGTTTTATAATTTTATTTTTAAAGGATAATGGAAAGAAAAAATTGACTTTAGGTGAGACTCGAACTGGCGACCTACTGGGAATCTAGTCCAGCCGCTCTTCCAATTGAGCTACTGAAGCCCTGCCCGATTTGTCAAATCTTTCCTTCACATCTATTGCATTGCTTTATGGTAGCAGCAGCGCCATCTATTACCAACTATGCTAGTTAAGCAAGTTCCATTTTTCTTTAAAAATAAAATATATTTCACAAGCATGTGTTAATGCGAAATAATATAAAACAACGTTTTATAAGTTTCCACTATTTTATTGGGAAGCAGAGCATAAATAGTAGGAATAATGTTTGTATGATGTTTTGTACGCCCAATATCGACCTGAATCGTGAATAGTTGATGGCATTTTCTAACGCATGTTTTAAATCATCACAGAAAAATATCTTTGAATGGGCAACAATTTCTCACATGCTGTGATGGGCAAAAACGAGAATACCAATGCGATCTACATGCTGAAACTGATCAAGTTTTACTGTATTAGCCATATTATTACATACTCTCATTATATACATACCCTCATATATACCCTCATATACATATACGGATACATACACTCCCCCTGCCACAATCGCCACGCTTGGCATGTAAGTTGGCGATCGCGGTGGCGTAGTTTCATCGCAGGACGCTGCTGCCCATCTTGCATTATTGCACTTACTTACTACCGCCCCATCGGAATGGTTTGACCGCCATTGTTCGGTTGACGGATAGTTGGGATATTGGCAACTAAATGAAGTCCTTTGTCTTGAAAAATAATCTGCGTGACTGTACTTTGACATGAATTCGGTTAAAATGTGAACGTGTATCCAGTTGGCGAAAACAAAATGGTATTTTTTTTAAGTTTCACAATGTGGACACACGCAAAAATATTGTCGTGTCCAGACGACGAAATAACAAGTCATTACAATTTCAAGTTTAACCAACTGGACATACGTGTGTCCGGTCGTCCGTGTAGAGTTGACGAATAAACCCGGTAAAGTAGCCATCGCTTTACTCGAATACCTGACTATAACTCACTTGACTGACATACTTAATAAATAATTGACTAACTATATTATACTAACTTTTACGCTGCTTAAATAATTACGAATACGAAATATCGTTTTACTTGACACTGGCAAAATGCGTTACAGCGATGCCATATTAACAAAAAAAAGTAAAGAAGCACGCATTTCACATTGAAGTATTGTGCATACTTATACCTGTAAATCCCAATGGCGGCGTCGGGACGTGACGACCCCATCGCCCGATAGCGGAAGAATTCTCTTCTAGTGGAGGGGAATTCTTCCTCTAGTGCAGTCAGTCAACCGAACAATGGCGGTCAAACCATGGCGGTAGGAGTATGCGGGATGGGCAGCAGCGTCCCATGATAAAACTGCTGCCACTGCGATCGCCAATCCGCATGCCAAGCGTGGCGATTATGGCAAATCAACCCAATGAAGCACAACAACACACAACGGCCCCTAGTCCCCGGTAGCTCCGCTATTCCTGACCAAGGTGGTACCGGTCATGGCAACGGCGGGGCAGGGGGTGCTAAGAATCACCGGGAGGTGCCAGAGTACCACACCCGACGACAACTGGCCCTGGCAACATACAACTGGCAACATACAACTGACGAGAAAGTCTATTTAATTTAGATTAGCTGTGCCCGCGACCTTATCGAGGTAGCATTTAACAATATTGTTCAGTACCTAATCTACGCGGACGAAGTCGCGGGCACAGCTAGTCTTTAATAAGAATTAAATCGGAACTATTTTGGAGAGCAAAGTTAAATGTTAATAATTTACAGCTAAAAACGTAATTCACGCCTGTAATCCCCGAAGGGGTAGGCAGAGGTAAATGCATGCATTCAAGCATACATGCAAACACCCACGACTCGCCGGTTACGTTTTGGCCCATGTAACAGGTGGCGAACCTGTTGCCATCTCCGGGCACATTACCAAACTCCGAGGTACTGGGACACTTCCAGAAAATGGAAAAATCCCAATAGAACCAGAGATAAAGGATTTTAAACCATTATTTTTGATAGTCCCCGATCCGGGAGTCGAACCCAGGACCCCCAGCGTAGTAGTAGTGGCCTGCTACCACTTCGCTACTGAGGCAGTTTACAACTAGACTGACTTTATCTGTGACTTATGTACAGTCAACATAAAGACACATTTATCTAGATTGAAAAATATCTGTTGTTTACGGATATTCTATCCAGATATCTTTGAGATCGATGATAGGCGGAACAATGGGAGGGCATTGTGTTTTTATATGGAGCAGAAGCTACTCTAAATAAAAGCTTTCATGGTTTTTTTTGTAACAAAAGGTTTGAACCATCAATTTGTTGAGTGAGGCTCTTTCAGTACTTTATTGGCTTGAAGTGCGAAGTATTTCTTTATAGAGTTCTATTTTTAACCGAATATCTACTATTAGACTATTCTCGGCTCATTCAATTAAAATTCTATCAAAGTTATTAGAGTTTCGTGGCCAAATCTAATATCTATAAATCAATAATTTTGAAGAAATCAGAGAAAAATGGGAAGTGAAAATTGACTTCGAATGAGATTGACTCCTCCTTTATTTAACTATTCGATTGCGTAAATATTTACCCCCTTATTCATAAACGTACATTAGATACGTTTTAGCTATATAATGCTTTGTCTTTGTCAGTTGCATTGTCAAATGTGTAGGATAGAAAAAGACAAAGGAGAGATTAGCAACACTTTAGCTAAAATACGTTTATGAATATGGGGGTAAGTAGGTAAAATTAATTTTGATAAGAGACTTACATTATCTAAGGCTTATACGAAATCGACACAAACATGTTTTTGATAACTATATTGAAAAGATCTATTGTTTACGGATATTCTATCCAGATATCTTTGAGGTCGATGGGTGACAATGGGTGGGAATTGTATTTTATATGGAGCAGAAGCTACTCTAAATAAAAGCTTTCATGGATTTTATGTAACAAAAGGCTGAACCGTTAATTTGTTGAGTGAGGCTCTTTCAGTCCTTTATTGGCTTGAAGTGCGAAGTATTTCTTTATAAAGTTCTATTTTTAACAATATTCTATTTGATTATTTTCGGTTCATTTATAAAAGTATCGACGTTGCAAGTTAATTCATATTTTTTTTTTACAAAAAACGTGTTTTTAACTTACAAACCAATAAAAAACGTAGTAATATTTATTTACATCGAAAATTTCTATTCACTTGTTTACGGATATTTTATCCAAATATCAATTTTAGGTCAATGATAGGCGGAACAAAAGGTGGGCATTGTATTTTATATGGAGCAGAAGCTACTCTAAATAAAAGCTTTCATAGTTTTTTTTTGTAACAAAAGGCTTGAACCATCAATTTGTTGAGAGAGGCTCTTTCAGTACTTTATTGGCTTGAAGTGCGAAGTATTTCTTTATATTGTTCTATTTTTAACCGAATATCTACTATTAGACTATTCGCGGCTCATTCAATTAAAATTCTATCAACGTTATTCGAGTTTCGTGGCCAAATCTAATATCTATAAATCAATAATTTTGAAGAAATCAGAGAAAAATGAGAAGTGAAAATTGACTTCGAATGGGATTGACTCCTCCTTTATTTAACTATTCGATTGCGTAAATATTTACCCCCTTATTCATAAACGTACATTAGATACGTTTTAGCTATATAATGCTTTGTCTTTGTCAGTTGCATTGTCAAATGTGTAGGATAGAAAAAGACAAAGGAGAGATTAGCAACACTTTAGCTAAAATACGTTTATGAATATGGGGGTAAGTAGGTAAAATTAATTTTGATAAGAGACTTACATTATCTAAGGCTTATACGAAATCGACACAAACATGTTTTTGATAACTATATTGAAAAGATCTATTGTTTACGGATATTCTATCCAGATATCTTTGAGGTCGATGGGTGATAATGGGTGGGAATTGTATTTTATATGGAGCAGAAGCTACTCTAAATAAAAGCTTTCATGGATTTTATGTAACAAAAGGCTGAACCGTTAATTTGTTGAGTCAGGCTCTTTCAGTCCTTTATTGGCTTGAAGTGCGAAGTATTTCTTTATAAAGTTCTATTTTTAAGAATATTCTATTTGATTATTTTCGGTTCATTTATAAAAGTATCGACGTTGCAAGTTAATTCAAATTTTTTTTTTACAAAAAACGTGTTATTAACTTAGAAACCAATAAAAAACATAGTAACGTTTACGTAGGTTTTCGCGAGCTTCGTACATTTCGAATTGGGATCCCATTATATCCAAATTGAAATCCCAAACTAGTAAATTTGCAAAACCACGAGATACGGTTAGTAACTTTTGCGTGAATCCGGACCGTAATGCCAGACGTCTCAGAAACAGGTGGCGCTAGCATGACATGGCAACGCAGTTTTCAGTAATTTCTCGATAGATGGCGCCACTAGTAGTTTACATCGCACTAGGGTTGTGTTCTGTCTCAGCTATATAAGACCAGGCTGAACATCGTCGAATTAGTCAGCCCGTGACTACGGTAGCTGGAAATGACCGAAACATCGGGTGTATGAAGAAGTTTGGGATAGACCTGAGTCGATCACTCCTTCGTCGGGATTCGGGTCGATCGCGACCCATTGACAAGGTGATCGAGTCTAAATGACTCGATCGTTTGGGTCATTTGGGTCGCGACTCGATTTCGCTCAAACGTATACTGTAGCTCATGATTCTCGTGATTCGAGACCCATCTGATAAGGATGCGAGACTCGAGATCGCGATTCACACATTATGTCGCTGGCTATTTTTCATTTTAATACATTTCAATTAATTATCACTATAATTTCATTCTTAAACTTTATAGGTACATAGCATATATTTTACAATTAGATGACATGGTGCAGGGGAGCTTGATCGATAAAACTGTAAACAAACTGAAGTATACCTTATGCTTAATGTGATAGAGTTCACGAGAAACAAAGTACCCAATGACCCAAAGGACCCAAATGATCGACTCTTTTTGTACGTCACGACCCGATCACTTGTGTTTGGATCGTGATTCAATCAAAGTGATTCTATCGCTCGCGATCGACTCAGGTCTAGTTTGGGAGTGTTGTATACGCGAGAAAATCCGCAAGTTTAATTTCTACAAAAAAGATAGTAATATTTATTTACATCGAAAATTTCTATTCACTTGTTTACGGATATTTTATCCAAATATCAATTTTAGGTCAATGATAGGCGGAACTAGTGATGCGATTCGAATGGAATTTTGTGACTCGAGTCACTCGAGTAATTTTACAGCCTCACTCGAGTCATACTCGAGTTTTCGAGTCACTCGAGTAAAAAATCTCACTCGAGTAGAAAATCGCACTCGAGTTGCAAGTTTGCAATTCGAGTGCAATTTTTATTTTCTTATTCACTCATATTTTTTAACAATAAAATTAAGTAGGTTACTTACAATCAAATACCTAAGGTATAATCACTTTTACACTTTAATTTATATTCACCAATACTAAGAATATCAACTCTTTTACGTATTTTTCACTTTTAAACACTAATATTCAATCAATTTTGGTAAAAAAAACTTAAAGTACGGTTAACTACGAGATGCAAGTTTAAACCTGTCAGTTTTGATTTGTTTGTACCGGCCCGACACAGATAAGTAAAATAGAGTAGTGAAGTGACATCTAGTGGCAACAGAATTAACTCGATGCGCCGAGTTGACTCGGTAACTCGAGTGCATAGAGACTCGAGTAATATTTTTTTTCAATCGAGTACGAGTTTGACATATTCACTCGAGTGACTCGAGTAAAAACAGGGCTCGAGTCGCATCACTAGGCGGAACAAAAGGTGGGCATTGTATTTTATATGGAGCAGAAGCTACTCTAAATAAAAACTTTCATAGTTTTTTTTGTAACAAAAGGCTTGAACCATCAATTTGTTGAGTGAGGCTCTTTCAGTCCTTTATTGGCTTGAAGTGCGAAGATTTTCTTTACAGAGTTCTATTTTACCATCCTCGTTTATTTATGTATCGATGCTTTTGCAGTTCCTAAGAAAATAATTTGTACTATCGACCTATTTGACACAACGCTAACTTTGTTAACTTTAATATGTCCGGTGGGTTTTTTGGCGGGAACCTTGAAAGATGCGTGTGGTGCTCTTATTTTATTTCATTTTCTTGGTGTATTATTGAGTTATATTAAATAAAGTTGGTGGCATTTTGTTTGATATAAGCTTATTATAGTGCCCGTGTATAGTGAAATAGAATAACAGTGCGAAAACACGCTTTTCCGAGTTGCCTCCAAAACATCATTGTTACAGTTCTGGTAAAGTAGCCATCGCTTTACTAGAATTACTGACTGTGACTGACTGACGGACTGATAAATTGACTGAAGACTCTGACTTTTACGTTGCTTAATACGAATACGAAATATCGTTTTACTTGATACTGGCAATATGCATAACAAGCGAAGCCACAAAATTAAAAAAATATATGTCCGGTTGTATTTGATGTCAAATGTCTTGTGATATTTTTTTATCAATTATTAACTTTGCTTATTTGTGATCCTCTCATCTGCTGGTATAGTATAAAATAGATATAGATACTGTAGGAGAACTCTCCATTTTTTTTTTATGTAATGGAAGTGACAAACAAGCATGCAGTTCACATTGATGTTAAGTGATGACTGCAGCCTATAGACACCCACACAAAGACCAAGGTCAAAATGCAGATGCGTTACCACTCCTGAGGCCTGAGGTGTTATGCCTCTGTCCCGGAAATTACAGGGCCGTACATTACCACCTGACCGGAACACGATAGTGCTGAACACTACTATTTAGCGGCTAGTATATTAGGTAATGCGGTGGTGCCTACGCCCGCTAGCTCCGTCACTAGAGCTCTACCACCAGTGAAGATATCTCGGTTTTGTCAAAGAATTCGGTCAAAAACGGTTGAAATGCTACGTTTTTACATTGATAAGAAAAAAATAGATGATTCGCCATGCAATACGCGAGCGCGTCCCCATAATATAAAATATGATACACGTGCGAAGCTGGGGCGGGTCGCTAGTCATTCGTACACAATTAATTACACCATTTAATGAGCGGGTTAATTGTCATCAACATGGGATCCAATACTTAATAGAATAAAAGCCCAACCGCAACAGTCTCTAAGACCTCAAGATACAATTAACTTTTGTATTAATCCTGAACGCTACGCAAGACGTTTGCGAAATAGATGGAGGTAGCTGCACATAATAATTTTTCAAACTGCTGTCAGACAAATAGCACCTCAGTCTGTCCGAGTCCACGGAAGTTGAAAAGCGACCGAAATGTCGGGTTCAATTTTAAATAACCATTTTATTTTAATATACGCGAGATAAATCCGAAAACTAGTTTTATTTCAATGAACATAAAATTGTTATCAAATTTTAATATATACTAGCTGACCCGGCCACGCGTTGCTGTGGCTAAAGTTTTTGTTATATTACACTATAGTAAACAATCTAAGAGGAACAATAAGAGAACATCAGTCACGGAGTCCACTATGCTTTTTCACACAGATGGTATTTGTAAAAAAATAGGTGCTAAATATTTTTTAATAGAGGTTAAATAAAAACAATAAAAAAAAAATATTTGTACAACTATTGAAAAAGTGTAGGAAATTGTGTATCATTTTTGCATTGACATTTTAATTACATTTTATAATTATGTGATAATACTTACATACATATATTTAAATTAAATTATAAAGTTTTGATCAATGAAGCACAAATAAGTAAAAAACAGGATTAATTTCACTGTATTATCTTCATTCATTATAATATGAATTCAATTTACACTTCAGTCTATGTAACACGTGGCCGGCTATGCTAACACCAAAAATTTAAAAAGTTGAAATAATTGAATTATACGGTATTTCGTTCACTACAAAATAAATTTAATTAATTTTATAGCGTCAACACACGTGGTAATTATGCTGTTAAAATGTAGCTTATATGACACGTTTGTATAATTACCAAAGCAGCGCCATCTATTGATTACTTACTCAACCCAGTCGAAAGGTATCGACATCTGTTAGAATTATTTGGAGTTAACAGATAATTGTTACTATCAAATAATAACAGACAAATAATTAGCAATAAATTAAAATTGCGACTGTAATTTGAGATTTAAACTATCCTATCTCTCAAGTTGGATCGAACTGCACATGGTGTGCGAATTTTATTATAATCGGTTAAGTGGTTTAGGAGTCCATTGAGGACAAACATTGTGACACGAGATTTATATATATTAAGATTTTAAATAGAAGTATAGAGTACCCTAAGGAAATATGGACACTATTACGTTATTTAAGTAACATTTTACCCCGAAAGCCTCGCAAATGGGTTTACGTTTCTAAACCTTGAGGTCCCGACGGGGCTCAGTCAAGGTTAAGGTTCATTTGAGTCGCCCATTTGCGAAATAGTTGAAAGACGATAGCTTTCCAGATTATGTAAGAGAAAACACGTAACGTAACTTCACGCCTGTGATCCCTGAAGGGGTAGGCAGAGGTAAATACATTTAAGCATATTCCGTTTATTCATTCAGGCTCCTGGAGAGCACCAGCACAGAGGTAATGCACGATACCTAGCTCATCTTGCCACCTTGTGGTAACGTCTCCAAACCGTACTAACTGCTTGGATACGTAGCCGACGACGTCGCCATGGCGTCCTAGCGAGGTAGGGCCCTAACAGTTCTGATTATGGGCTTTAACTCACAAGGACGCCAAGGCGACGACGCCGGCTGCGTATCCAAGCTGCTAGTATTGAAATACATGACACCAAACTCACTTGGCTACCTTGCGGCGAGGTCTCCACACCAAACATTAGTTTACGTCGAAGCGCGCATGGCCCAGCGGCTGGTGTGGATCGTAAGCAATCTGCTCGGTTGGGCACTACGGGCGCGGTCGGGTAGTGTGATGGGTGACCGCTGGTGGAAAATTGAATGCGCGTTTCCGTGCTTCGGAGGGCACGTTAAGCCGTCGGTCCCGGTTGCTATCGATGGATAGCAGTCGTTAAACCTTGTCGGAGGCCTTATGGGCGGTTTGAAAACGTCCGACAGTGGGTTGGCCACCAATCCGCATTGGAGCAGCGTGGTGGAGTGAGCTCCAGGCCTCCCCCCAAAAAGGGGAGAGACTCGTGCCCAGCAGTGGGACGTATAAATGGGTTGCCATTATTATTATTATTATTATTTACGCAGCCGGCGACGTCGCCATGGCGTCCTAGTGAGTTAGAGCCAGGGTGTACAAACTTAGTACTAATGCCATGGCAATCATATCAATGTAAGGGCAAGTGAACGTTGCTAACACGCACCAACAGATGGACAGAATATATTTTTTTTATAGTCTTTTCTTTCTTGAAAGAAACAAAAATTTATCTAACTAACTGCATAATAACTTGCCAGCTATACGAGAAAAAAAAATTATTAGTTTCAAACAATTCAGACTGCAGGCAAACTAATTAATTTCGTATTCATTACAACCCCTCGTGACCCGTTACCACGAATGAAGTCCAAATGTGCCGCAAGCCTTTACCACGTGGTTAAAGTCAGACACGACACGTGGTAAGGACATTCCTATTACTTAGTTCATTTCAGTGGTTTGTCTATATAATAACAAAATATTTAATAACAAATTTAACTGCCTCAGTAGTGTAGTGGTAGCAGGCCAATACTACTACGCTGGGGGTCCTGGGTTCGATTCCCGGGTCGGGGACTATCAGAGATAACGTTATAAAAATCCTTTATCACTGGTTCTATTGGAATTTTTCCATTTTCTGGTAGTACCTCGGAGTTTGGTAATGTGCCCAGAGATGGCAACAGTTTCGCCACCTGTTACATGGGCCAAAACGTAACCGGCGAGTCGTGGGTATTTGCATATATGCTTGAATGCATGCATTTACCTCTGCCTACCCCTTCGGGGATTAAAGGCGTGAAGTTACGTTATAACAAAATATGTTAACTATTTGTAACCAGTTATTTACATACATCATCATAAACGTATTTTAGCTAAAGTGTTGCTAATCTCTCCTTTATCTTTTTCTATTGTGTACATTTAACAATGCAACTGACAAAGACAAAGCATTCTATAGCTAAAACGCATCTAATGTACGTTTATGAATAATGGGACAGGCTCGATCGTACTATTTGGTTTATACACAACAAATATTATTATTTCTTAGGCCTCATTTCATCATTTGACCCCGGGATCATGATATTGCGGTATATTTTTTAGTATTCAAAGCCCGGGATTACATTTGTAATCCCGGGATAATATTTGTAAAATACCGGGATTATATTTGTTATTCACCGGCATTTTCAAGATTTAAATAGGTATCTATGTCAACAGAGTCCAATAGGGAATTGGATCACGGGATCCTAGTTTAATATAGTTATGAAAATCCTAGGTTTACATTTGTTAATGTCCAGGTTGATGTAAAAAATATAAGTTGGCGTTCCCGTTGGCTGCAAATATGAGTTCCTGGCAGTTAAAGATAAATAAAAAAAAAATATTAAAAATTATTGCGGCCAAACTTTGATTGGCAACTTAGTGGATATTTATTCTCTAGATTATAAATATGCATAAAAATAAGGTTTGCAGCATATCTGGATGAACGAAATGATTCTACAGTGGGATCCTAACATATTGTATATTTTATTTTGCGTTGGCGTAGCTATGGTTGCTTAGAAACGAAGGGATCTTTGTAATTAATGACAAAGGTTACTCACACTTAACACGATTGGCAGGCCAAATTTCTTATCACATTCCTTCAGGGGAACTGTCTTTGATAAAAAATGGGATGGATTTTTATTTTGGGGTGAGCTCAATCAATTTTCTTATCTCTTCTTGTCGATTCTTACAAGAATTTAAAATGTCGGATTTTTTGTGTCGTTATAATCTTCCTACCTCTCTCTAGATACCCACGAACCGATTTCCACGGTTTTGTATTCGTTGGAAAAGTCAGTCTCCGTGTGGCTTATAGCAAAGAAATTCCAGGAAAAAATATTTATAACACGACATCAACGCGGGCGAAGCCACGGGCAACAGCTAGTATGTATGTATGTATCTTCACGCCAGGTCCCTAACGGGGTAGGCAGAGAGTGTAGAGCGCCAGACATCCCGGTTCTGACAAACCTGTCGTGCCTCGTCTACCTTCATCATTCTCTTCATACATGCACGTCGATTCCTAAGACTTTTGACCCCACCATCAGATAGAACTTGACCTATTTGGTCATGGTAGGTCAGCCTTGGTCTTCCTGGGCCTCTGCAACCATCCACATTCGCATTGTATATCTGTTTAGTCATTCGCTCATTCGACATTCTTTCTATATGCCCGAACCATCGGAGCATGCCTTTTTTCATTTTTACACCGATACTATCATTCACACAAAGTCTCTTTCTTATCTATTCTATCTTCATTACGAACGCGATCGGTGAGTGATACACCGCAGATCAGCTATTATATATATAAAAACAATGCCATTTTTCGTTGTAATTTTATAACTTAAGAACGGGCTCATCTATCCAAACCAAATGTTTAGGCTTTGTTCGGACTATTTAGTAGATGGATTATGTGAAGTTTACACAAAATCGGTAGAGCGGTTAATTTATGATATTTTTTGTAACAAATGAATTCAATAAGTGGTCAAATTGAACCTATTTTCAGATGGGGATTGTGCTGTCATATTGAAACTTTTTTCAGTGTTGACAGTAAAGGCATGGTGTCATTGATGCGGTCATGTCATTTTGGACGAGCGAATTGTCAGTAATAATTATTGCTTTGTGTTTTACATTTTTTCTTCAAATGTACTATGTACCTACATGCAACGTATTTTTCACTTTAAAGCTAATAAGTCACGAACAGTTAACTCAATCCAAAAATGATGTAAGCACACCCCTCACATTTTTGAAAGACCTATCCAACGATATTCCACACAACATAGAAAACGAAAAATAATATACGGTCGTTTAATATACTTGTGCGAAATTTCAAGTCTCTAGTAGACAGACAGACAGACAGACGGACATGGCGAAACTATAAGGGTTCCTTGTTTACTACGGAACCCTAAAAATGAATGCTTCTGAATTGCAAAAGATAAGTGATTATTTTCGTTCACAAGATCCGAAGACAGGACCCATTACGAAACGGACTCCACATTTTGTTTTCAACAATACTTTTGTCCTTAGCACCGTAATACCATGAAAGCCTCCCATTCCATGTAATCTGCGCAACAGATTGTCTTTTGTTGGGTGTCGAAAATAATGAAATGGAAAGTGTTTTTGTATGTTATCATTACAAAGGTTGCTTTGTTTTTGTCAATTCCATTCGAGTATATTGGAAGCGCGCATGGCCCAGCGGCTGGTGTAGATCGTAAACGATCTACTCGGTTAAGCACTACGGGCGCGGTCGGGTAGTGTGATGGGTGACCGCTAGTGGCAAATTAAATGCGCGTTTCCGTGCTTCGAAGGGCACGTTAAGCCGTCGGTCCCGGTTGCTATCGATGGATAGCAGTCGTTAAACCTTGTCGGAGGCCTTATGGGCGGTTTGAAAACATTCGACAGCGGGTTGGCCACTAACCCACTCACCTCCACCAATCCGCATTGGAGCAGCGTGGTGAAGTAAGCTCCAGGCCTTCCCCCAAAAAGGGGAGAGACTCGTGCCCAGCAGTGGGACGTATAATGGGTTGCCATTATTATTATTATATTGGAATTAGGTAGGGAGTTACAAAACAAGCATTAGAAATTCACTGGTGGTAGAGCTCCAGCTGACGGAGCTCGCGGGCATAGGCACCACCCTTAATATACTTGCCGCTAAATGGCAGTGTTCAGCACTATCGTGTTTTGGTCATGTAATGTACGTCGCTGCCGGAACAAAGGCATAACACCTTAGGCCTCAGGAGTGGTAACGCATCGGCATTTTGACCTCTGGTCTGTGTGTAAGTGTCTATAGGCTGCAGTCATGCACTTAACGTCAATGTGAACAGCATGCTTGTTTGCCACTTTTATAATAAAAGTTTTTTTGATGTAATCATCAAAAAGAAAAAACATTACTACATTCCCGCACAAACCATGAATCGTTTTAATTTTAGAATCGCAAATGCAACACTGCAGTGTTCCTCCTAAATGTTTCTGTCATAGTCAAAGGTCATTTGAAAGGACACGGTCATAGAGCAACACCGGAGGGGAGTAGCCATATGCAGGCTTTCCCCTCTGTCAAAATACAAGCCCAAATGGGCCTATAACTGTCGCCTAGCCCCCTTATTCATAAACGTATTTTAGCTAAAGTGTTGCTAATCTCTCCTTTGTCTTTTTCTATCCTGCACATTTGACAATGCAACTGTCAAAGACAAAGCATTCTATAGCTAAAACGTATCTAATGTACGTTTATAAATTACGGGGTAGATCTTTAAATGTTAGCGTGATATTCTGTATTTTGTTAAAGTCAAGGTGTGAGTTTCGTAGTCATAGACAATTTTTGTAGTGTGCGTGTGTGTCGCACACATTTCCCCCCGCAAAAAATTACAGACTGTTTTGCATCGGTAATAGACGCTATGGATACTCCCCTCCAATCCGCCGCGACCGGTGGGCCGCGTTGCTCTATGGACACGTTCATAAACCAAAAATATACCATCCATTTTTAAGTAAAATCTCTGGGGTACTCACCCAGCACCCCGCGCGCGTGATCGTGAGCTAATCATTGAAACGTAAAACGTGCGTACTTTACTTGCCATTTTCATGTTAATAAAAGTCCCAAAAATGATTACAGAAGCCGCTAAAAACCGCTTAAATAAAGAATAATTAATTTTTAGGAGACCGTTTAAATAAACGTTTACCTTGTTTTCAGTGATAATATTAACATTTGGCACACTTGTTGAATATGGATGGGAAATGTTCATGTCATGTAAAAAAGAAAGCAAATATGGCGTACATTTTGGGGTAGAATGTCGGAAAAAAATGTTCGCTTTATACGTTTCGATTCACTCTGGTAAGCACTAGCGATTTATGTTTTTTTTTTGTTTCATTATAGTAGTAAAAGTGGTAGAAGCGCGCATGGCTCCACGGCTGGTTTAGATCATAAGCGATCTACTCCGTTAAGCACTACGGCCGCGGTCGGGTAGTTTGATGGGTGACCGCTAATGGCAAATTAAATTTTAATTCCGTGCTTCGGAGGGCACGTTAAGCCGTCGGTCCCGGTTGCTATCGATAGATAGCAGTCGTTAAACCTTGTCGGAGGCCTTATGGGCGGTTTGAAAACATCCGACAGCGGGTTGGCCACTAACCCACCCACCTTCACCAATCCGCATTGGAGCAGCGTGGTGGAGTAAGCTCCAGCCCTCCTCTTGTGGCTCGTGCCCAGCAGTGGGACGTATAATGGGTTGCCATTATATATATTTACTATAGCCCAGCAGTGGGACGTATAATGGGTTGCCATTATATATATTTATTATAGTAGTAACACACGACCGGATTAGGTACGGCGGACCAATCCGGTCGTTTGTCTTTCGGCTGAAAAAATGGACTTATGAATATTCTTCTGCCTACCTCTTCCATAAAATACAGGATTGATAAACCAACAACACAAATAACCTTCACACGAATATTTGTATGCACAGCTTAATTTTCGGCAATGATTAAATTCCGTATATCACACGGGTTTCGTGCGTGGAATAACGTTATGTGACAGTTATGAGATGTTATCGCACATTTTCAGGCATTCTTTGAAATAGTGGGGCATTAATAACATTATTAGGGTTCCGTAGTCTTCAATGAACTTTTGTCGTTTCGTCATATCTGTCCGTCCGTCCGGCTGTCTGTCCGCAGCTTAGCTAGGAAGCTTAACATTAGAAAACTGTAATTTGATACGAATATACATTTAACTGCCTCAGTAGTCATTATCATCATACATTATTTTTATGTAATAAAAGTGGCAAACAAGCATGCAGTTCACATTGATGTTAAGTGATGACTCTAGCCTAAAGACACCCACACAAAGACCAGAGATCAAAACGCAAATGCGTTACCACTTCTGAGGCCAAAGGTGTTATCCCTCTGTGCCGTAAATTACAGGGCCGTACATTACCCCACCTGACCGGAACACGATAGTGCTGAACTCTACCATTTAGCGGCAAGTATATTAGGTAATGCGGTGGTGCCTACACCCGCGACCTCCGTCACTGGAGCTCTATTACTAGTAAACATCTTAGCTTAAAGACGTCCACTGCTGTTCCAAGGCCTCCCCATAAGGGAGATGTCATAATAGCCACGCGTGGCATGCGGATTAGCGATCGCAGTGCCGGTAGTTTTATCACAGTACGCTGCTGCCTCCTTTTACTACGTTTTTTTACTACGTTTTTTTTGCGCGTTACTGCACTTACTACAGCCCCATTGGAATTGTTTGACTGCCATTGTTCGGTTGACTGACTGTACTCGTGGAAGAATTATCTGCCAGTAGAAGAAAATTCTTCCATTAGCGGGCGGTGAAGTCATCACTTCCCGACTACTCCCGATATTTTATTTAATTAATAATGGCAACCCATTATACGTCCTATTGCTGGGCACGAGTCTCTCCCCTTTTTGGGGGGAGGCCTGGAGCTTACTCCACCACGCTGCTCCAATGCGGGTTGATGGAGATACGGGTTAGTAGCCCTGATGTGGATGTTTTCAAACCGCCCATAAGGCCTCCGACAAGGTTTAAAGACTGCTTTCTTTCGATAGCAACTCGGACCGACGGCTTAACGTGCCCTCCGAAGCACGGAACCGCGCACTAGTGGTCACCCATCACACACCCGACCGCGCCCTTATCGTTTAACCGAGTAGATCGCTTACGACCTACACCAGCCGCGGGCCATGCGCGCTTCTTTTTATTTATATGGCGACATATTTTAGGTACTGTTTAATTATACTTAGAAAATAAAAGTTGATTAATGTAGGTACCGTATAACATAATATATGAGCTCGTACATGGAATATTAACGCAAAAGTCATTACGTTTTGTCACGGAACAGGCAGACTTCCTTCGCATGAATGAAAGAAGCCGAACTTTATTATTACACATCAGTATATACCATAGGCTAGGTGTGCGTTCACCATTAGGTAGCTATAATTCAATTGCGAGATATCAATAACAACACGCAATATTTCCATGTCAATTGACATGACAGTGTGATGACACCATGACACTGACACTGATTAGCAGCTGATTACATCATATTGTCAATCTTAATTGTCACCTTTTTTTATATAATGTTTCTATCCTAAAATGTGTATGTATAGCCGTCTATGACGAAACTTGGTGGTCCTAACGGAAGACCAGCGCTGGTTGTTCTTCAACAAGCTGAGTTAGGACCAATTTGTATTAGTGTAGTTTTTACTTGTTTGTCACATATATTTCTCTTCCTACTTGTTTTGTTACATTGATAAAAATAAATGTTATTTTATTTTCTTTCCTTCTTTCATAGAAGTCCAATATGCAATTGTTTTGGATCACCGAACACTTTTTTGACGGTACCTAAATCAATATAACTGGTGATAGAGCTAGAGTGACGGAACTCGTGGGCGTAGGCACCGCCGCATTACCTACCGCTTGCTGTTTAATAGTAGTGTTCAGCACTATCGTGTTTCAGTCAGGTAATTTTTCAAAAAATGTACTATTTCCTGTATTTTTACAAAATTGCACCGGACCTATACGGTCATTGCTCGTATTACCGATAAATAGTAGCGTTCAGCACTACCATGTTTCGGCCAGGCAATTTACAAATAATGTACTATTTCCTGTATTTTTCAAAATTGTACTGAGCCTTGCCGGTAATTTCGGAGCTAAAAGGAGAAATGATAATTTTCGTGTATTTTTTTCAAATTCGCACCTTCTTAACTCAAAACTGTTATAATAATGCCTTACTAATATTTGACTAGTTGTAGTCAAATATTAGTCTAGTTGTAGTCAAATATTAGTCCCTAAAATAGTATTTAAGCCCTTTTATATATGGTGATGTATATTTTAGGTATTGTTTAATTATACTCAGAGAAGAAAAGTTGATTAATATACCGTACGACATATGAGCTCGTGCATGGAATATTAACGCAAAACACATTACATGTTGTCACGGAACAGGCAGACTTCCTTCGCATGAATAATGTGAACATTACAATATATTTTTATGTGAAAGAAAGAAGTATCACATTATTATTACACATGAATATGTACCATATAAGTCCAATTTGCAATTGTTTTTAATCACTGAAAACTTCTTTGATTGTACGTAAATCAATATTACTGGTGGTAGAGCTCGAGTGACGGATCTCGTGGACGTAGGCACCACCGCATTACCTTCTACTTGCTGTTAAATAGTAGCGTTCAGCGCTATCGTGTTTCGGCCAGGCAATTTACAAATAACGTACTGTTTCCTGTATTTTTCAAAATTGTACTGGGCCTTGCCGGCAATTTCGGTGACAAAAGGAGAAATGACAAATTTTCGTGTATTTTTGCCGTGACAACGTCTTAAATTAGGTTGCGGCTCGGAGTCACTCATGAAAAAGTGTAACGCCCGGTAACGTAACGATTTATATATATAAGTCACCGAACGAGAGAGAGGCCTGCCGGACCGGCGAATGCCTTTCTACCGAGAAAAAGACGTTGTCACGTAAAATCTTCGCCCGTAAAACCGACTTTACAGGCAACCAGTTTTTTTTTCAATTTCGCACCTTCTTAACTTATAACTGTAATAATATATGCCATACTAATAATATTTGACTACAATAAGCCCTTTTATATACATGGCGATATATATTTTAGATATTGTTTAATTATACTCAGAGAAGAAAAGTTGATTGATGTACCGTACAACATGAACTCGTGCATGGAATATTAACGCAAAACACATTACATGTTGTCACGGAACAGGCAGACTTCCTTCGCATGAATAATGCGAACATTACAATATATTTTTTAATGTGAATGAAAGAAGTATAACATTATTATTACACATGAATACAGTACTCAACAATTCATATTGCACATCGAGCCTGCGAAAGAGACGATCGGCTCGTTTCGACTTCGTAGAGCGTTATCTCTGTTGCACACTGCCCACGTAAGCACTAACAATCCGGTATTGGTCAAAACTTGTTTAAAATGGTCGACAAACGTCAAATAAGTACGGTGCGAAAGAGATAACGCTCTACACACCCGAAATAAGCCGAAGTCTCCTTCCTAGGCTCGATGTGCAATATTTATTGTTGAGCACTGTATGTACCATAGAAGTCCCATTTGCAATTGTTTTGGATCACCGAAAACTTCTTTGTTGGTCGTAACTCAGTATTACTTTTGGTAGAGCTCCAATGATGGAGTTCAGCTTCCAGTAAAAGTGGTAACTGATCTGCATCTTTAGCTCTGATTTTGTGTATATCTATAAGGCTTTTTATTGGTGGTAGAGTTTCGGTGTAGAGACTCGAGGGCGTAGGCATCATCGCATTAACTAATTTACTTTCCGGTAAATGGTAGTGTTCAGCATCATCGTGCTCCGGTTAGATGGTAATGTATGACCATCGCAGAGACATAACAACTAAAGTTACGACCCGGTTAGTCCAGCGGTGCGAAACCACCGTTTGATTCGAAGGGTCGCAGGTTCGATCCCCGCACCGGAACTAATATTTATATGTCCTACAGATATTTTATTTTTAAAGAAAAATGGAAAGAAAAATTTGACTTCAGGCGAGACTCGAACTCGCGGCCTACTGGGAATCTAGTCCAGCCGCTCTTCCAATTGAGCTACTGAAGTCCTGAACGATTTGTCAAATCTTTCCTTCACATTTGTTGCATTGCTTTATGGTAGCAGCAGCGCCATCTATTGCCAACTATGCTAGGCAACCGATATAATAGACTTTGCAGTTTATTAATATCGGGCAGGACTTCAGTAGCTCAATTGGAAGAGCGGCTGGACTAGATTCCCAGTAGGTCGCGAGTTCGAGTTTCGCCTGAAGTCAAATTTTTCTTTCCATTTTTCTTTAAAAATAAAATATATTTCACAAGATGTGTTAATGCGAAATAATATAAAACAATTGTCCTACAGATATTAGTTTCGGGTCTGGGTGTTTGTGTTGTATGTGTACAACGGTATTTACGACACAGGTATATATGTAAAGAAATACTATTTCTTTCTTCGCACTCTGTGTGTTTACTTACCATGAAGTTTGGTTATAGTTTTTAACTTTTTAATTGTCTGATTTTAAAGAAGAAACGAATTCAGAATGTCAGATGACAGATTTAAATACGAGTTGATTGACAATTGGATAATCAATGAAAATTTTAATATTATATTATTTTATGTTTTAAAAGTGAAAGAATAAACTTTCATTGTCGTTTCTTCTTTACAGGTTTGAGTTCATATTGTTTTATATTACCTAAATAAAATAGTCTCTGTATAAAAAAAACTAACAATAAATCTTCTTTACAGCAACACAAGGTTTATTTCTTTCATGTAGTAAAACAGTCTTATATATATAATACCTAATGCGGAGCTGTGAGTGTAAGCGTATAAAAAAAAAGTCGGTAGAGGCATATAATCTGCGGTCGATCTTTGGTTTTTGAAGTAACTTCACGCCAGTAATCCCCGAAGGGGTAGGCAGAGGTAAGTGCATGCATTCAAGCATACATGCAAACACCCACGATTCGCCGGTTACGTTTTGGCCCATGTAACAGGTGGCGAGCCGGGCACATTACCAAACTTCGGGGTACTGGGAAATTTCCAGAAAATTGAAAAATTGCAATATAACCAGAGATAAAGAACTTTACACCATTATCTCTGATAACCCCCTACCCGTGAATCGAACCCAGGACCTCAGCGTTGTAGTAGTGACCTGCTACCACTAGGCTACCGAGGCAGTTTTTTTTTTTGGTTTTTGAGTAGATTATAAGCAAAATTTATACAAAACCAGAGCTCAAAATGCGTATAAGTTGCCAGTTCCGCAACCCAAGTTGTTTGGCTTTGAGTGTTTTGTTATACAAATATGTTCAACTACACTGGTGGTAGAGCTCCAGTAACGGAGCTCCTGGGCGTAGGCACCACCGCATTACCTAATATACTTGCCGCTAAATGGTAGTGTTCGACACTATCGTGTTCCAGTCAGGTGGTAATGTACGGCCTTGTAAATTCCGACACAGAGGCATAACAACTTAGGCCTCAGGACTGATAACGCATGTGCACCTTGGTCTTTGTGTCTATAGGCTGCAATCATCACTTAACATCAATGTGAACTGCATGCTTGTTTGCCACTTCCATTACATAAAAAAAATCTAATTTTGAGGGTGAATTGACGGCAGATAGATTGTAACATGGTAACTGACATTGTAACTCTACCAGTAGTAATAATAGAATTGTCTTCAAGTCCAATATGCGCCGATGCTTAGGTACTTAAGGGCGTGGCTCCGATTTCCCTTCAGGGCAATATTTTATCTACGTTCGGGTGTTTGTACACTTAAGTACGTATTTATCGGCAAACGCAATACAATGGATAATGGATGGCAGTATTGGCTTAGTATTTTAAGACTTAGGGGCTAAGGACGTTCTGTTCTCTATGCTTTATAAAATATCTTAAAACAAAAGTTATACAACGTGACTGGTGAATCATGGGACATTAACGCAGTGTTCAGTACTCAATTATCATCCAAAGTAAAAACATTTTTTTAACAGAACTAAGGATATTCTTCCGCAAATTCTGCCCAAATTCAAATTTCCCTTTCCATTGTTCTTTCAAAAATCTTTGAATTCACACGCGTGTTTTTTCCAAAATATAAAATTATTTGCTATAGTTTTTATTCCTTTTAATATTTCAACTTAGCATTGAATACGTTATTCTAGAAAGTTAGAAAAAAAATCGAACATAGTCTTTTTAATTTAATTTCATAAGTGAAAAAGAAATATATTTTTAACATAGGTATCGTTATCTGTCAAAATCCTAGAGTCAATTTTGATTGATGACACTTCTTCCCAACAAGGTAAGTACATTTTTTTTATGTAGTAAAAGTAGCAAACAAGCATAGAGTTATGTGAACTGATTATATAACTGATGTTAAGTGAGAAGTAGACTAGTGCCGTCTCGAGACAGGCCGCCTACACAAGCCCGACGTATAAAAAAAAAGATGTTGAGAATGACCAGAGGTCAAAATGCATATGCGTTGCCACTCCTGAGGCCTAAGATGTAATGCTTCTATGCCGGAAATGCGCCGAACATTACCACCTGATCCGAACACGATAGGGCTGAACACTACCGCTTAGCGCTAAGTATATTAGATATTTATACTACTTAGGTAGTTCACAGTTTTCATTTTAATTTTTGTTTTCAGTAAAAAAAAAATGCTACCATAAAGCAATGCAATAGATGTGAAGGAAAGATTTGACAAATCTGGCAGGACTTCAGTAGCTCAATTGGAAGAGCGGCTGGACTAGATTCCCAGTAGGTCGCGAGTTCGAGTCTCGCCTGAAGTCAAATTTTTCTTTCCATTTTTCTTTCCATTTTCCTTTAAAAATAAAATAAAAAAAAATCTTTTTTTTTCTGTTTGATTTGTTTTGTAGACATTGGTAGGATTATGGTCAACTCTTATGTATATAATAGACATCGTGAGGGCCGCAAGCACATATGTTTAAGTAACATAAGTTTTTTGGTAAATAAATATTCTCTCATTTTAATTTTCACTCAATACGCCCGCAAGCTCCGTCACTGGAGCTCTACCACCAGTAAATACAGTGAAACCCTCGGATTTTGGTAATGTGACCGGTGAATTAATAGTACGCCAACTCACACGTACCACTATAGGGTTCTTCAAAACTTTACTTTTTAATGTAATGGAAGTGGCAAACAAGCTTTTAGTTTACATTGGTGTTAAGTGATGACTGCAACCTATAGACACCCACACAAAGACCATGGTCAAAATGCAAATACGTTACCACGCCTGACGCCCAAGGTGTTATGCCTCTGTGCCGGAAATTACAGGGCCATACAATGTGGCGTCAAAAGATTCCTTCAGGGCTGACAGCGCGTTGGCAACTGCCCTGATATTGCTAATATTCATAGGCGACGATAACCACTTTCCATCAGGTGGCCAGTCTGCTTGTCTGTCAATATTTTAACATAAAAATCTGTGGATTTCAAGTTGCTACGCTACGCCATCAAGACAAGAAAAAAAAAATTATGCTTGATTCGGTAGTTAGTGATGTGGTGTCACAACCAAAGTTTGTAACCAAAATTATTTGTGTTTTTTTTTTGTGTGAAACATCGGTAGATCTGAGAACAGGTTGCAAAGTATATTTATACCACTAAGGCGATACAATGTAACAATTTTTTTTTTTAATGTTATATATGTTCACCGATAATTTAAAAACTCATGTACCGATTTCGATTTTTTTTTGTTTGACAGGGTACACCTTACACGTGATCCCATTGTAACCATGTAAAGATGTGATGATGGGATCCTGGAGAAAATGAAGGAACTCTTCAAATTTCATAGCGCACATGAACAGTTTATTTTTCGCTTTTTAGTGTTTTTTGTCTATTCAGTTTTTAATCGTTTTTATTTCCACTTGGTTTCGAAGATATTGTGAAAAATAGAAAATAAAAAATCCGAACCCATTTTTTTTGTTTTAATTTTGTAAGTGAAAAAGTAACTTTTAACGTCAATTTTTATGATTGATGAAACTTCTTCCCAATCTGGTATGTACCTACATAATCGTGTATTAGAGTATATTCTCCAGTGAAACCCTCAGAGTTAATATGGCCGGTGAATGTCAATAGCTACGCCAACTCACACGTACCAGTGAATTTCAAATTTCTACGCCATCAAGGCAAGAAAAAAAAAAGTAGATAGCTACAGAGGTCACAGGTTCAAAACCTGCTTGAAGCTCTTTCGATCTTTTATTATATTAATTCTGGTGTCACAGAGTTTTTAACCAAACTTCTTTGTCGTTTTTATGTTAATGTTTGGTAGATTTGAGAACAGGTTGTAAAACATTTTTATACCATTAAGGCGATATAGAAACTAGTGCACCAAGACAATAAGTTTTTTTATAATAAGGCAATATTCATATTATTCTTTCAACTAAGTACTTAGCCTCCAATGCAATATTATTCCCGAAAAATCTTAATAAATTAATTAAATTCTTTGCTTTCTAAATATATAAAGTGTCCGATAAACTTAATAAAATTATATAATAAGTACGTATGTACCGAGGTAAATAAATATTAGTACTACTGTACTGCTATACATATATAAATAAATGATTAAATATGTGTATCTTCTATTAACCTATACTCTTTAATAAGTAAAATGTACACAGATATGTTTATGCGAAAATAGTTTAATTTCCTATCTACTTAGTAGGTATACCTACCTAATTAAGATTTATTTTTGCTGTATTATCGAAATTTCTTTTCGGACTAGGTACTTTCTTTTATTGTTTTGCGTTTTCTAATGTGTTCGTTTTTGGCATGATCTTCCTTGTATAAATTCATAGATCATAAATATTATACTAAAATTATTACTTACGATTTATTTCTTGGCGCGCCTTCAAAATTAATTTTCAAACCGGAATTTGAATGCACATTACACAATCACAAATATTGTAAATCACAAATCACCATAAAAACACATGAAAAGTTTTTTTAATCACTTCAAGAAGTTCTAAAAAGGCAATGGAAACTTTTACACAAACTTTTTTATGACTATGGACACAAAATCATTCAGCCTGCATGTAAGACGCACAAATAAAATTCTCAAATGTTTTGCAAAGGTTTATAAGTTTTTCTTTTTATTTTACGAAGTATCACGGCCCGATTCGCATACAGTCGCCCACACCGGCATGCATAGCCAGCGCTGTACGGTATTAGACTGATTTCCCGCGTCCGCGGTACACTGAAAGGCCACAGAGTAATGTAACAGTGCGCAACGCATTACACTGTGATTGATAATGACCTGTGGTTACGAATTTTAAGTTTGAATCATGTGTCAGTGTTGTTTTTTCGGAATGACTATATTAAATAGAAACTATTTTAGTCGGTAGTAGGTGTTACGGGCATATCTCACGGGACATTGAAAATTTATTTTGTGAGTAAAAGGACAGGTTCCACGTTGAGCCCGCACCTTGTGTACTATATGGTGCAATAAAGTATTGAGTATTGAGTATATCAAAAGATAAAGAAAAATACGTAGAATCATGGAAATATACACAAAAAATAATTTGAATCGTCGTTTTTTAGTCGTAAATATTTATTGAATAATGAGGAATATGTCATTTTTGTATGACAACAATATTTTATGTCACAATACAGCTACTATGACATTCTTGTTGTTGAAATATACCTACTTATGACAATTACCTAATTGAAGTTATATCTGAAAAGAAAATATAAAAAAAGAAAATATAAAAAGAAAAAATAAATAAAAGATCTGAAAAGCTGAAAATAATAATAATTTATGCTTCTTCTCTCAATATAGTGGTGCGGGCCGTGCGGGCCGTGCGGGCCGTGCGGGCCGTGCGGGCCCAAGCACCATACATTTTAGAACGTCTCCTTTCAAGGAAAAGGGTATTTTTTTTCAACATACAATCTTTTACCTGTTATCTCATTATCTTAGATCGATTTGAATCGGTTTGAATTTAAAAAATCTCCTTTTGCTATTTCTAATCAAAGATTTTTTTTAAAGATAAAGATGAATAGTCTAATAGATAAAATGCTAGTTTAAAACTTTCACGATATAAAAAAGATCATCAAAAGTCTCCGACCACAACTAATTCCAACTACATCGGAATGGAATGAAACCATAGAGCAACACCGGAGGGGAGTAGCCATATGAAGGCTTTCCCCTCTGTCAAATTACAAGCCCAAATGGGCCTATACCTGTCGCCTAGATGCTTAAATGTGTGCGTGAAATATGTTTCTGTATTTTGTTAAAGTCAAGGTGTGAGTTTCGCTGTAATGGACGATTTTTGTAGTGTGCGTGTGTGTCGCACGCATTTCCCCCCGAAAAAAATGACAGACTGTTTTGCATCGGTAATAAACGCTATGGCTACTCCCCTCCAGTCCGCCGCGGCCGGTGGCCCGTGTTGCTCTATGAATGAAACAAATAGAAAACAATGAATAAAAACTTAACTGCTTTTGGAAAATGTGGCGCTGGATTTATTGTTGTCACCTGAACTGCAGTGTGGGTTAATTCATTTGATTTGATATATAGTAAAGATTTTATTTATGTTATTGGCGATCAGGCCCAGATTGCACAGGTACACAGGTATTGACGACCCGGTTGGTCCATCGGTGTGAGTTGACTGTTTGATTCGAAGGGTCGCGGGTTCGATCCCCGCACCGGGACAAATATTTGTATGGCCTACAGATGTTTGTTTCGGGTCTGGGTGTTTGTGTATGTGTTGTTTGTATATAACGGCACCCACGACACAGGTTTTATACCTACTGTGGGGCTGTGTGTGTATGCGTATTTTGTATGCGTATTTTTATTATGCGACAAATTCAGATGATAAAATGCACCAGCTTTTCCTTAGGCAGTTTAACTGTGAAAACTAATTTCACTCAATAGTCGTTCTGTGACGCATACTAACATACCGACAAACAGAAGAAAAAAAACGTCATTTCACGCCTGTAATCCTCCAAGGGGTAGGCAGAGGTAAATACATGCATTCAAGCATACATGCAAACACCCACGATTCGGCAGTTACGTTTTGGCCCATGTAACAGGTGGCGAGCCTGTTGACATCTCCAGGTATATAACCAAATTTCGAGGTACTGGGAAATTTCCAGAAAATGGAAAAATCCCAATGGAACCAGAGATATAGGACTTTACACCATTATCTCTGATAACCCACGACCAGGGAATCGGACCCAGGACCTCAGCGTAGTAGTAGTGGCCTGCTACCACTAGGCTACCGAGGCAGTTACAAATAGAAGAGAGACAAAATCTACAAAAATCATTTTGCCACATGTTGGTCATATAGAGACAGCTCTCATTTTTTTTCTATAAAATCTTCTAATGGTCTTATGCTGTCGGGATCTGACGACTTCGGAACAAGCGTAGCAGCAACCAACACCAAAAAACGAATGACAGGTGGCAGAGTTCCAGTGACGGAGCTCGCGGGCGTAGGCACCACCACATTACCTAATATACTTGCCGCTAAATGGTAGTGCCCAGCACTATCGTGTTCCGGTCAGGTGGTAATGTACGGCCTTGTAATTTCCGACACAGAGGCATAGTACCTTAGGCCTCAGGAGTGGTAACGCATCTGCATTTTGACCTTGGTCTTTGTGTTAGTGTCTATAGGCTGCAATCATCACATAACATCAATGTGAACTTAATTTTAAATAATTAATTAAAGTACCGTTGTCCCCGCCGCACGGGGACACGGCGCACGGGGCCAACGGCGCTCGGGGACAAAGGGGAATAGACCTGCTTGCTTACCACTTCCGTTACATTAATAAAAAGACTATGAAATGAACGACTATTCATTCCACCTTTACTTTGTATGCTTGTTTCTCCCTCTTTATACATACAAAAATATATATAAAAAATTATTAAAAAGTCTTCAACCGCAACTGAATCAAACTGCATCGAAATGGAATGAAACAAATTGAAAACAATGAATAAAAACTTAACTGCTATTGGAAAATGTGGCGCTGGATTTATTGTTGTCACCTGAAACTGCAGTGCAGTTTATTCGTTTGATTTGATGGTAAAGGTTTTATGTTCTGACTAGCTGTGCCCGCGCTTCGTTCGGGTGGAATAGTGACTTTTGGCAGCATTTTTTGGATATAACTTTTGGTTATTTTTTTTAGATAAAAGTAGTCTAAGTTACTCTTTATTACATCAGTTACCTGCCCATCAAAGTCAGAAATACTCCAATTATATTTATTTGTATATAGGTTTGTATGTATGTATAGATGTATGGATAAAAGTAGCCTAAGTTACTCCTTATCACATCAGCTATCTACCCGTCAAAGTCGGAAATACTCAAATTCTTTTTATTTGTATATAGATTTATATGTATATAAAAACGTATGAATAAAGGTAGCCTTAGTTACTCCTTATTACATAAGCTATCTGCCAGCGATAGTCCCGTCAAAATCGGTCCAGCCGTTCCCGAGATCAGCGGGAACAAACAGACAGACTGACAGATATACAAAAATTGTAAAAAGAATGTTTTGGTATAAGTACCGCGTATGAATACATACATATAGATAAAAGTGGTTTGCATATATGCATTTAGTAAAAAGCGGTTATTTTTATATTACGAACAGACTCTCCAATTTTGTTTATTTGTATGGATATAGGATGTTATAGATGATGGCAAACAAGCTTGCAGTTCACGTCGTTTTAGTCCAGAATGTCAAATTTCCAAAACTACAGAAAAAATAATTAGCCATCTACACAAGACCGTTCAAAATGCCGATTCGTTGCCACAACTGACGATTTAATTATCTTGCCTCTAGCACACCGCGGACACTGCCAAAATTCCATACAAACGCTTAATTTGATCTCTGTTAAAAGGCTATTACACAACACGGTATTCAGGGTATGGCAGAAAGGATGGGGGTGGCCTCGCGCCGGGTGGCCGCTTATTACACTATCCGATCGACAGGGCCCTAACTCAGTCACAGTACAAATATGAACAGTATGGATATTACGTACAAAACGTTGTTGAAACGGCGCAATCACACAAACATGCACATCAACGAGGCCTCTAAGCGGTTCTCGCGGTGCTGCAGCTCCGAGTAACTCGCTTTTCGAGCGTCGATGCGCACATTTGTGCGAGTGTGCCATTTTGAACGTTTTGTACATAGTTTCCATACTGTTCATATTTGTACTGTGTGTAGTTAGGGCGTTAAGCTGACCGGACCGCTCCTGTCGCCCTAATTAAGGCCCTAACTTCCTAAATGTTATTACACTACCCTGACCCTTGCTATCGTTCCCTGAATACCGTGCCGTGTAATAAGTCCACTACAAAGACTTTAATCAGTGAAGTATATTTACACGTGTACCTGTGTGCGTAGCACCTAGAGAATACCAGACGTCTGCCATAAGAGGAGAGGCGGTTGGGTGAGACGGGGAAATCGGACGGGACGTCGAAGTGTCCATTCTATTCTATACGTATTATTATTACATATTCTCTGCCTCTGGCATAGTTAAATAGTTATTACGGGGCCATATATTTTTTTTACTAGCTCCTACACTAGAACTCTACCACCAGTAGAAGATTTAATAACGCCACTTTGTTGGCATGACTAATTTGTATAGCTATCATAACTTATCATATCACAACTTTCTTGTATTAATAGCCACTGAGCTACCGAACGCATGGATTGATGGATGGACATGGCGAAACAAGTGTTCCTTGTCAATAGAATTGTAATAAAAACGACCCCCTATCCGATTTTTCATCAATTCAAAACCTCGCGAGCAAAGATGGCGTCAGCATCCATTTTAATACCAAATAAGCCGTTGTAATTAAAACAGACAAGCGGCAGACGATATTAAAAATCTTTCATCAAGCTGTTTTACATTTATTGTTTTTATGGAACTATGTAGATTAATCCTAAAGCTTGAGACGTGACGACCCAAAATTCTTCTGCTAGCTAGTACAGCCATGCACTTGCAGAAGATTTTTTTTTTGCAGGAAAGAGCATGGAAATAAATGAAAAATAAAATACGCTTACACTCACACCCCCACAGTAGGTATAAACCTGTGTCGTGGGTGCCGTTGTACACAAACAACACATACATAAACACCCAGACCCGATACAAATATCTGTAGGCCATACAAATATTTGTCCCGGTGCGGGGATCGAACCCGCGACCCTTCGAATCAAACGGTCATCTCACACCGCTGGACTAACCGGGTCGTCAAATAAACGCGGTCGAGATGAGATCTTTACGCAAGATCTGCGGTGTATCGCTCACCGATCGCATTCGTAATGAAGATGTAAGAAAGGTTTAAAGACATTTATTCCCTCATAAAGATTAACAATCACTTACATGAGAAACAGTTGTACAGTATAAACGTTTTGTTGGGCTATTTAAAATTATCCTATTACAATCACAAGTCACATCACATCGCACCACAGAACGTAAAGTAACAATTATATTTGTGAACAATTATGAACTGATGTAGGTAGTTCTAGGTAAGACTGAAGACTGAACTAAGAAAGAGGCTTTGTGTGAAGCCAAGCCAACGAAACAATGGAGGTTAAACTCACAGGAGGTCCAGAGACAGAGCTCGCGGGCGTTGGCACCATTATCTAACTAACCTAACTCGCCGCTTACAATAGGTATGTCATATTTTTTCTATGTAATGGAAGAGGCAAACAAGCATGCTGTTCACATTGATGTTAAGTGATGACTGCAGTCTATAGATACCCACACAAAGACCAAGGTCAAAATGTAGATGCGTTACCACTCCTGAGGCCTAAGGTGTTATGCCTGTATGTATGTGATATTACAGGGCCCTACATTACCAAATGACCGGAACACGACAGTGCTGAACACTAACATTTAGCGGCAAGTATATTAGGAAATGCGGTGGTGCCTACGCCCAAGCTCTACCACCCGTAAAAATCATCATATAATAAGTTTTGTTTTTTTTTAATTCCTTAATTGATTCAACAATAGGTAGTGTATTTTATTTTTAAAGAAAAATGGAAAGAAAAATTTGACTTCAGGCGAGACTCGAACTCGCGACCTACTGGGAATCTAGTCCAGCCGCTCTTCCAATTGAGCTACTGAAGCCCTGCCCGATTTGTCAAATCTTTCCTTCACATCTATTGCATTGCTTTATGGTAGCAGCAGCGCCATCTATTACCAACTATGCTAGTTAGGCAACCGATATAATAGACTTTTCAGTTTATTGAATATCGTAAAAAAGTCGCTTTTACCCTTAATAATTGTTTTTATATTATTTCGCATTAACACATGCTTGTGCAGCTTTACGCAGATGATGCGGTAATTGTTAGCTCTACACCATCTGGGCTACAAGCACTAGTCACAGTCATGAAAGAGGATTGTATGGAGAAAGGCTGAACAGAGAACAAATGCAAGGGTAGTAGTAGATGATGCAGTGTTAGAACAGGTTGATGAAATTGTATATCTTGGATGTGCTTTTGGCAAGGATGGTAGGTACACCACTGACATAGAAAGAAGAGTGCTTGCTGGGAATTGCGTGAATGGAGCGTTGGGTAAGCTGCTAGAATCTAAACATCTCAGCCAGCGGGCTCGACTAGCCGTACATAATGCTGTACTTACTCCAACGCTTTTATATGGAAGTGAGAGCTGGGTATGCAGGAAAGAGCATGAAAGTAAGTTGAACGCGGTCGAGATGAGATCTTTGCGCAAGATCTGCGGTGTATCACTCACCGATCGCGTTCGTAGTGAAGATGTAAGAAAGAGGCTTTGTGTGAATGATAGTATCGGTGTAAAAATGAAAAAAGGCATGCTCCGATGGTTCGGGCATATAGAAAGAATGTCGAATGAGCGAATGACTAAACAGATATAGAATGCGAATGTGGATGGTTGCAGAGGCCCAGGAAGACCAAGGCTGACCTACCATGACCAAATAGGTCGAGTTCTGTCTGATGGTGGGGTCAAAAGTCTTAGGAATCGGCGTGCATGTATGAAGAGAATGATGAAGGTAGACGAGGCACGAGAGGTTTGTCTGAACCGGGATGTCTGGCGCTCTACACTCTCTGCCTACCCCGTTAGGGACCTGGCGTGAAGATATATACATGCTTGTGAAATATATTTTATTTTTAAAGAAAAATGGAAAGAAAAATTTGTTTTTGTTTCAAATTTTTCTTTCCATTTTTCTTTAAAAATGAAATATATTTCACAAGCATGTGTTAATGCGAAATAATATAAAAACAATAGGTAGTGTTTAAAATTCCGGAATATTGTGAAGGCAATAACAGAGCCTTATACATTGCCAACTGACCGGACAATTTTGATCGAGTTTTGACCAATACCGGACTGTCAGTGCTTACGTAGGCAGTGTGCAATAGAGATAACGCTCTACGAAGTCGAAACGAGCCGATAGTCTCTTTCACAGACTCGATGTGCAATATTAATTGTTGAGTACTGTATATCCATTTTTGTTCAACGGACGACAATTTATGATTGTCACTTACATACAGTTAGTGAAGCAACAAATAGCGTATTGTTACAGAAACAATCAATTTGTCTATAGAATAAAGTGTGGCGCCAACGCCTCCACTATTTTTCATAATCTACGGGTCACCGTCAAATAAGGTGATCTAGAATAATCTAGATCACAGTAAACAATTGATTGATTGACTTTGGCGTGCTTTTGCTATTTGGCTTTGAAAATATTTGGTGTGTTTATTTTCATTGGTCAGCAAGATATTATTTTTAGATTCCACATAGCTGCGAACATCCTTTTTCCAAAATTGTCAGATGTTTACAGTCATTCATATTTACTCTTAGGGAATCAATCTTAGATCAGACAGAGAGACAACACTTTGCTTTACAATATGTAAAGATAGATAAATAGATATCCCATATATAAAAATACGGCAAGGAGTTACTAGGTATATCTATCTATCTATATATATAAGATCAATTGTTGTTCGTTAGTCTCGCTAAAACCCGAGAACGGCGGACCGATTTGGCTAATTTTGGTTTTGAATGATTTTTTGGAAATCCAGGGAAGGTTTAAAAGGTAAGAAAATATGAAGAAATTGCAGGGAAATAGTAAAAACCACAATTTTATTTTCCCATACAAATAGTTTGTGTCTATCAAACCTTTGACACATTTTTTCATTTATCAATTGCTGTTCGTTAGTCTCGCTAAAACTCTAGATCGGATGGACCGATTTGGCTAATTTTGGTTTTTAAATGATTTTTGAAAGTCCAGGGAAGGTAAGAAAATATGAAGAAATTGAAGGGAAATAGTAAAAAACACAATTTTATTTTTCCATACAAATAGTCCGTATCTATCTATTGACACATTATTTCATTCTGAGGGAATACGAAGTTTGCCGGGTCAGCTAGTGTTAACTAAAAAATATCTTCATAGTACATGGTGTCGCATAATCTTGTTTCTTGCCGGGGGTCCACACTGACAAAATAAAGTTATTATACATATTAAAAAAACATGCATTCCACGTGTGCAATTCACACGTGGAAAAAGTGAAACCTTAAAAAAATCATAAGAGACATTTTATTGCTTCCTATTTCATTTACTCCCACGTTAAATCTTATGAATTGTGTGTGTGTGTGTGAAATGTGTCTGTCCCACTTTACTGTATGCTTCCTATCTCATTTTTTTCAACATTAAGTCTTATGAATATATATGAGTGTCTCTTTTTACTGTTGCTTTTTCGTTTCATCGTCTTTCAAATACATAGCGTCAAAACGGTTTTCCTTTTTATTGGTTTTAGAGCTCTATGACGGTGCTCGCTGGCGTAACCACCACCATATTACCTTTTTATATCATGAAGTGGCAAACAACCATACAGTTCGCACACATGTTTCTTTTTTTGATAATAAGTCATATTGCAGCCTATAAAACATTTACATAAATAAATAAAATACGCTTACACTCACAGCCTTACAGTAGGTATAAACATGTGTCGTGGGTGCTGTTGTACAGATACAACACATACACAGACACCCAGACCCGAAACAAATACCTGTAGGCCATACAAATATTTGTCCCGGTGCGGGGATCGAACCCGCGACCCTTCGAATCAAACGGTCATCTCACACCGCTGGACTAACCGGGTCCACAACCACATGAAACCACAGATTTCAATGAAGATGGTAATTTACTGGTGGGTTAACTCCAGTGACGGAGTTCGCGGGCGTTGGCACCACCGCATTACCGTTACCGCATTACCGCATACTTGCCGCTAAATGGTAGTATTCAGCATTATCGTGTTCCGGTCTAGTGGTAATGTACGGCCCTGTAATTTTCGGCACAGAGGCATAACACCTTAGGCCTCAGAAGTGGTAACGCATCTGCATTTTAACCTTGGTCTTTATGTGGGTGTCTATAGGCTGCAGTCAACACTTAACATCAATGTGCAGTCAGACTGGAAATAGAGAGCAGATTAGATGTAAAAATAAACAAAAACAACATTTCAGAAATTATAGCAGGTAAAAGTTCTCGAAATAAATTCGTAAAATACTGTATTAAAATAGCACAACTAGCAATAAAAAGAAATAAGTAAGAAAATATTATGTACAACATATATAGTAAATATATAAAAATACATAATAAAAGAAATTAAGTACAAACAACAAATCAGTAAAATCCATAAAAGTAATTAAAATAAATAAAAGTAAAAGACAACATTAGGAACTAACCCTTGAGGAACATTTTTATTACAAAAATCAAAAAATTTAAATTTAAATCTAAAGATGTAAAACGTCTCTGATCACCACGTCAGAGGTATAAAAATAAAAACAAAAATAATAAAAAAAAAAAAAAAACATCAATGTGAACTGCATGCTTGTTTGCCACTTTCATTACATAAAAAAATAAGATGCGTGGCCACTCCTTAAGCCCAAGGTATTGTGCCTCTCTGCCAGTGGAGAATGTAGAAGACGCATGGGAGGTGTGTCAGGACCGGGATATCTGCCGTCCACACTGTCTACCTACTCTGTAAAGGACTTTGTGTCAAGATACGTACATGCATTTATTAGACAGTCCGTGCTTTTTAAAAGATTTCGTTGGTGCGAACTCCCACAAATCTCTCATTATATGAAGTGGCTGGCTCAGCGTTGTGCCAAATTGACGCTTAAGCTGGATTAAGTTAAAGAGTTGGGGAACAAAATAATTAACAACCGACTTATTGCGAGTATTTAGAGTATTCTGTGCTAATTTTCACTTAATTATCAAACGCAAAATTACTGGAAAAAGTACCTATATAAATAAATAATAATGACAACCCTTGAACACGGACACGAGTCTCTTCCCTTCTTGGAGGGAGGCCTGGAGCTTAATCCACCACGCTGCTCCAATGTGGGTTGGTGGAGATAAGGTTTGTGGCCAACCCGCTATCTATCGATAGCAACCGGGACCGACGGCTTAACGTTATGTGCTTTCAAACATTTCTGTTATTCTATTTTAATTTGTATAGAACATAGAAGGGAACAGCAACCCAACCTCTAAATTTTGATTTGAATCTCAATTACTATAACTTTGATAGCATTGCTTCTATTAAACAACTAACTTTGTTAAGCCCTATTGCTGGATTCCTGTTATAGAATGTTTAATTAACAAGCATTGTAAATAGAAAACACAATCGAATTACATTGGGAATCTTAATTAAATAAATTTACTAGCTTTTCCTCGTGACTACGGCTGCGTGAAACATTTTTATGTCAAGGGATTGACAGACAAGTTGACGGGCCACCTGATGGAAGGTGGTTACCGTCGCCTAAGAACATTTGCATTTTTTTAAAATAATTGTTTTACGGCCACGGATTCAAGTCCTTAACAGCCAATCTTCAGTAATTTTTATCTTCATTTCTTATGATAATGAAGATGACGATGATTGGATGCTTCCATGTGGAATATGATGAGATGGCTCCAGTAAATGAATGGGGACTTTACTAGGAGATTTTACTAAGTTTTGGAGGCAACATGAAAAATCACTTTTCACTTCATAATATCACTTTCCTACCGTGAACGTTATCGAATGTTTTATGATAAAAATCCCACCATTTTTACACATAAAAACGCGACTATACACAAATTTCGAAAATAATATCACGCAGCGACACAGCACTTTTCCGCGTTCCCGCCAAAACTGCAGAACATTTGCAATACCAGTGGTGTGGTACGCCAATTTTGAAGAACCGCATATTGTTGCGCAAGGGAAAGTTCTGAGTCCTCAGAGGAAAGTTTTATATCTAGGAAGATCTATATAGATTCGATGAAATATGTACATTATATACTTCACGACGCGGTTTTCAAAATCAATGAATTATGTATTAAAATAAAGAATAATGGCAACCCATTACACGTCCCACTGCTGGGCACGAGTCTCTCCCCTTTTTGGGGAAGGCCTGGAGCTTACTCCACCACGCTGCTCCAATGCGGATTGGTGGAGTAACTTTCTTTTAATATCATCAGTAACTTCTTTTACCAGTAAATTAACACAGCAGAATAAATTATTTTCTAAAATAAACAAAAGAAAAATGCTGCCACTCAACCATGCAACGTTGGAAAAGCGTATTTATTTCTTTTTTACAGTAACCTCTGTGAATCGTTTTAGGGTCACAGCACACATTGCGAACACTGTCCGTTTTGGCTGTCGGATTTAATAAAAAAATAGAACAAGTATATGCAGTGGTTGGTAGTAGTGGAGGGTATAAATCTATCTTTCGCTTTTTGATTCATCATCAGGGTTCATCGGAGAAATTTCATGTTAAAGATGGAACTTTACATACTTACAAAAGGTTACTGATTCAGTAGGAGTCTAGAAATCTCTATGTTTTCACCTTGGACACTAAAGATGTTCTACCTATTAACCAACTTCAAAAAGGAGGAGGTTCTCAATTCGATCTGTGTGTTTTTTTTTTGTGTGTATGTTACGCAATTTTTCAGACCTACCTATGACCTACCATGACCAAATAGGTCGAGTACTGTCTGATGGTGGGGTCAAAAGTCTTAGGAATCGGCGTGCATGTATGAAGAGAATGATGAAGGTAGACGAGGCACGAGAGGTTTGTCAGAACCGGGATATCTGGCGCTCTACACTCTCTGCCCACCCCGTTTGGGACCTGGCGTGAAGATACATACATTTTTCTATTGACAGTTACTGTTGTAATGCTAAATGCATATATAAACTTGTTCTTTTTGCTTTGACTGGCATCGACTCCAAAAATAACGGATTTTAGAAAGTAAATAGGTACTTATATAATTTTCAGTAATAACGCTAATTCTTTTTAATACAGCTTTTTTTGAAATCATAAAAATATTATTAGTAGATAGTTTTGAAAACGGTTTTTTGAAATAATTTTTTGGTGTCATAATTTTTGTTTTAGAAATATACTAACAAATAAATGAAGGTATAGTATTTTATGCATCTTCTTTCAATATAATGTACATGGTGCAGGCCCAGACTCCATACATTTCGGGTACGTCTTCTTTGTATGACTGCACTGAAAGTCCAGGTGGAGTTCATAGATTAATCAGTTGTAGAGTGGACATGAACGAAACATTCTTTGCAAGGTAGATATTATGTTTGTGTTTAATATGCACCTTTATGAACCTTGGAGACATGGACAAAAAATCAGTTGAGTCTGCTATGTCGTAGTGCGAGATGCATGAATTTAAATGTTCACTGATCATATATAAAACTAGCTGTACCCGCGACTTCGCCCGCGTGATAGTTTATAATTGTTCAGTATCTACAAGTCGTGGGCGCAGCTAGTATAAAAGTAGCCTAAGTTACTCCTTATTACATAAACTATCTGCCAGTGGAAGTCCCGTCAAAATCGGTCCAGCCGTTCCCAAGATTAGCCCCGCCAAACAGACAGACAGACAGACAAAAATTGTAAAAAAAACATGGTTTGGTATATGTACCGTGTATACATACATATGCATTTAGTAGAAAGCGGTTATTTTTATATTACAAACAGACACTGCAATTTTATTTATTTGTATAGATATTTGTTGTAAAATTTAATTTGTTAATAAATTTGTTAATAAATTAGCTGTATCTTGAGATTAACTTAGACTGAACTTACACCGAATACAAACAATACAGAAGAGAAGATTTGTGACAAGCAAATTGTGGCCACAACTTGGACTGGGACTTAATAATTTTATGCCTGTCAAAACATGCTTACGCTTTTCTTTATGTAATCGAAGTGGCAAACAAGCATGCAGTTCACATTGATGTTAAGTGATGACTGCAGCCTATAGACACCTACACAAAGACCAAGATCAAAGTGTAGATGCGCTACCTCTCCTGAGGCCTAAGGTGTTATGCCTCTGTGCCGGAAATTACAGGGCCCTACATTACCACCTGACCGGAACACGATAGTGCCGAACACTACCATTTAGCGGCAAGTTTATTAGGTAATGCGGTGGTGCCTACGCCCGCGAGCTCCGTTGGTGAATAATCTCATCTGCGCAAATGCATACAACACTTTGCAATACTTTAATGTTACTATTATACGAGTATAGTAAACTCCATTTTGAGCGCTTTATTCCATTCCATTTACTTGCATATGCTTCGTCGTTGCAAGCAAACGACTTCCCCCATTTTATAGCGGTGCATTCTTCAATTCACTTTGTTGTTCAGAGTAAGTTTTATTTACCCAAGTTTGGTAGAAATCTAAGAATTCATTCTTACTCAAATGACAGTGGATTCACCGGTCATGTTTTTAGCGTTCCGAAATTGAATGTAGGAAGGTTATTATAGGTAGTAGGTACCTACCTATATAACCTTCCTACATTCAATCGTAAAGTGCAGTGGTTAAATCCAAACCTCAATAGGCTTTTATTCACGTTAAAATTGAATGTCGGGGCTTCATTCGATTTAGGCTGACACATATCTTTAGTGCACACTTAGGTTTTGTTGAAATTGCAACGGTTTTTGTCAAATTTAAAATGCTCCTATTTTGTTTGTTTTATTTTTTTTATTCTGATTCGTGATACCACGTTTTTACAATAGCTTTTTCAATATTTTATGCCCTGTTTGTTGTTATCAAGCCACTGTATTCCATAACAGTCACTCGACTATAGAAATTTTCCTTCACAATAACGATAATGCTTTTTGGTATTTATTGGTTTTATTTTTCTCCCTTTTTTGTAAAAATATTTTCGTATTAAATATTTTAAAGAAAATATAGTCTTCGGGCGGGAGTTTACTAGATCATTTGAGTGATATATTATTATTTAATGATCACTGTTAAAAATAAGAATTTTAGGTTTCAAGCGCTATTTTATCATATTAAAATATACCGATTTATTACAGTTTGAAAAAATATTATTTTTTGAAAAATCATTGGTTTTAATGTAAAACCAAGACTATGAATAGATCAACGTAACTTGGGAGACCCTTTAAAGTGAATATTGTATAAGTAATTCTAAGGGAAAATGTCACATCCCAAAAGCTTCTTAAATGACATTATAACAACCGATTTATAATGATCGATGGTCTGTTAATATTTTCGTCATACATTTTCAAAAGTGATGACAGACAGAAAGACACAAAAACGATATGTCCTTGCTTGTGATTCAAACTTCTCCGTATTCATATTTCGTCTTAATTTCCTACTGTTTGATCGTAAAAACATAATAGATAGAATCTCATATTTCTGTATCAATAGAAAAATGAAATTAATTTTGTTGGTCTCACAAGAACTCGAGAACGGCGTTGAAAATCTCTGGTTTTATGTAATTTTTATAATCTATAAGTATTACTTACCATCAATGTCAACTACTTGCTTGTTTGCCACTTCATAACACAAATAGCATGCTTAAGGTAGGATTGATTGTAAAAAATAGACATAAAGAATGCTACAGCATTCCAATACTTACGTTTCATAATGTCGGTACACTGCGGAAATACGCCAAGTGTAGAGTCTATTTGACACTTGAGCGTGAAATCCGAAGTGTTTTCCGTTCCGTACTTGTAAGTAGTGAAGTGATTTTTAATGGCTCTTAGCCGAGAGAACTTATTGTACCTTTAAAAGCAAATTAACTCTATGTTTCGTAGTCTTAATATTAAGCAAGCAGTATTTTTTTATGTCATGATGATGGCAAATAAACAGCCATATCATATATACGGTAATTGAATACAGAAAACCATCCCTGAAGATCAAGAAATTTTTTTTGGCGAGTTATTATGGGGACCTACGTTACCATCCATTAACACTTCATCATCATCATCATATCAGCCATAGGACGTCCACTGATGAACATAGGCCTCCTCCAATGCCGACCAATCGGAAGCGACGTGCATCCAGCGGGTACCTGCAGCCTTAACTAGGTTTTATTTTAAAGAAAAATGGAAAGAAAAATTTGACTTCAGGCGAGATTCGAACTCGCGGCCTACTGGGAATCTAGTCCAGCCGCTCTTCCAATTGAGCTACTGAAATCCTTAACTAGGTTGTCGGTCCATCTTGCAGGTGGACGCCCTACTTTTCGCTTGCGGACACTACACACACTACAATTTAAGATAAATTAGGTAATGCGGTGGTGCCTACGCCCTCGAGCTCCTACACTGGGACTCTACCACCAAAATAGGAGTACGTATCTAAATAAACACGATCTCATTAGTGGCTCTGTGCGGATGTAGAAATGAGGAAAGATGAAATATGCTCCAGTAATTCGGATACTTGAGAAAATAGACGGTAAAATAATGACAATAATTGAGATTTGAGATAGTAACGCAGCCCAAGAGGGAATTTTTGAATTTACTACAGCGCGTCAGATTAAGATATAGGAGATACTTTGCACCCTGTTCAGTACCTCCACCAAATCTAAGATTTCCGTAAAGGGCCAAACCCTAGGGTTTCCGCCACAAGCTTGCCTCGCATCCAAATCGTCAGAACTGTGGATGGGCGCTTTGATTGGGTTCACTTTACAACCTCTCTGAGTATCTGACATTCTAGAGTAATTTTTCACCTTCATTTTTGAAAGAATCAAATGTTTTTAAAAAGCGCGCGTCGTCATCGTATTGGGTCGAGAGCGTGTCAGAAATTCTTGGAGGGTGTCAAAATTCAGACGATTCGGCAGATGAGTAAGATCCTAGCGACCTGTTAATTTTTTTAAGAGCCGCCCTTCGGGCGCTGCTCTATACACAAACTTTAGATTTAGTGGAGGTAATCAACTGGGTGCGAACTATCTCCCATATCTTAATCTGATGCGCTCGAATAAATTCCACAAATAGCATCCTGAGCTATGATACTATGATGGTCGTAAAGACTAAGGAGATTAAAGCATTGATCTGGTTTTGACTCTCAATCAAAAGTACTGATTTAACATATGACGACCCGGTTAGTCCAGTTTTGAGCGTCAAATTTTTGGGGCTTCGGTAGCTTAGTAGTAAGGCGTCTGGACTGGTTATTATGAGGTCGGAGTTTCAATTCCTGCTGGAAGTAGAATTTTTCTTTCCATATTTCCTTTAATTTCTAAGTTCATGCATATTTTTGTTCAATACAGTTTAATAGCTAAATACATATACTAAAAAGACATGATTTTAAGTGATATCACGCTGAACGCTCCGCTGTAAATGTACCTTATCTAATTATCTTTCAAAGTAAGCACTTCACAGAACGACTAATATAACGTTAAATGCGGCATTTAAAGAGTCAATTAGAACGTCGCACGCATATTAATACGTAGACTTCTTACAAAAGAGAGTTGTGACGTAATTGCCCTAAGATTATAAGCAAAAGGGACAAATCGACTCATTCTGTTCTAACTTCGTTTTTTAATTAGAAGTTTGATTTCATTTTGTTTTCTTTTTTATGCCAATATAAAAATATATCTTTACACTTAATGAAAAAAAACTAGCCAAGTGCCTTTTGGCTCCTGACGGTTTGGCACATCGGAACACCTGTACGCCTACTAGCTTTGTTTCGTTTTTGTTCGTCCCTTTGTTCACACGCTTGAACGTTCCAGATGGCCGGCTCTGCTCAACAACACAATGCATCAGGCATTCAAAAACACCCGACGCAGTTCAGCCTGAGAGAGCGGTAACATCAAAATAAGTACGAGCTTATGCCACCCCGCGGCTCACGTTAAAATTCTTCACGTCTGTATTTCCCGAGACGATTCGCTGGTTACATTTTGGCTGATATAAACGGTGGAGAGAGCCTATTGACATTTAAAAACACATTACGAAACTCCAAGGCTAGCACTGGGAAACTTTCAGAAAATGGAAAAATCCTAGATAAATAATACGCAGCCTTATCTCTTTTAGCCCCAATCCGGGAATCGAAACAAGAACCCCAGTGCAGCAGTTTTACCTGATATCAATGTAATAATTACCATATATTGCTTAATTATATCAAAGTCATAAATCTTCCACCACCCACCCACATAGCGAAACAATTATTACAATTTCCTGCACAAGTAAATTACGACGTAATTGCCCCAAAAGTTTCCATAAAGGGGACATTTCGACGCATTTAGCCGCTCCCCTCAACGTTTGTAATAAGACTTAGTTGTTATTTTACTAGATTTATGGCAAGTTTCATATCATAGAAGCATGAAAAGGATTTTGTCTCGCGGGTCGCTAAATGGCTCTATTTTTACAGCGTCTATTTATGTGGTCAGAGACATGTTGATGGAAGGTCGTATCTCGTGGTAGTTTTAAATCTTAAGTATCAACTGGAACGATCCTTTTATTTTAAAACTGAAAAGAACACTGTTAACCTTGTTTAAAAATTCTTAAATTCTTGACATTTTCTTACTTCATTTTCTTCTCACGAGTTACGAAATCGATATTAATAAATTTATCGATATGACACTTTATTTTAGAAGGCTTTATTTTTTTGGAAATTAAACTAATTTCATGAAGTCCGTAACTATTTATTTTGATTTAAACTGATATTTTGTTCTGAATTTAGAATATCACTATCTCTTATTAAAAACAACAGAACTACTGCAGTAGCAAAATGGCAGCAGACATAGTACTACAGCTTGGTATTTCTTATAAGGGCCGGAGAAGGTGATATAGATGCAAACAAACTATCCAACTATACTATTTTCTATGTTCTATATAACTATATTATTATAGATATTTTTTAAAATACAAATGATATAAAAAATACGTGACAAGTATTCTTATCACATTTTTCAATAACTTGGCATATCACCCGTTTTCAGTTTATGGTTGATTTCTGGGACACCCTGTATACAAGTATGTTGAACCGTTACAAAAATCTGGTGTCGGGACGTGACGACCCACCGCCCACTAGTGGAAGACTTTTTCTACTGGAAGAGAATTCTTCCACTAGTGCATTCAGTCACCCGAAACAATGGCGGTCAAACCATTCCAATGATAGCAAGTAATAAGCGTCTTGCGATAAAACTACCGCCACTACGAACGCCAATCCGCATGCCAAGCGTGGCCATTATGGTATATTTCCGTTATGGGGAGGCTTTGGTACAGCAGTGGACGTCTTTCGGTTGAAATATGATACAAAAATAATTTTGCGAATCGGGCCAAAAACGACGGAGAAATCGCGTACCATACACACAAAAAAAACATACGGATCGAATTAAAAACCTCCTCCTTTTTGAAGTCGGTTAAAAATAAAGGCGCATCTACGTCCTAATTTCGTTCATTGCTGATCATAAAAGCAGACTAAAAATATCAAAACAGAGTACGATGTCATTTTTATTGCTAGAAATTTAGTACTATTTCTTTTCACCTATAAAATTTTGTCTGGAACAGATTACTCGTAACACTGAGCAACACGGGCCACCGGCCGCGGCAGACCGGAGGGGAGTCGCCATGGCGTTTATTACCGATGCAAAACAGTCATCTTTTGCGGGGGGAAATGTGTGACACACACTCACACTACAAAAATCGTCTATTACTACGAAACTCACACCTTGACTTTAACAAAATACATAAACAATTTCACGCACATATATAAACATCTAGGCGACAGGCATAGGAACACTTGTGATAGTATAATGACAAAGGGGATAGCCTGCATATGGCTATTACACTTCGGTCCGCCGAGGCCGATGGCCCGTGTTGCCTATGATTCGTAACAATGCCGTATACTTATGTCCCAGAATTGTTTTTATCACTTACTTTGATGTAAAATAAAGATTACAAAAGATCTAAGGTCTCTTTTAAAGGGGATGTATTGTTGCGTGTGATAAAAAGTTATTACGTTGTATATTTGAAGTGACACAAGCGCGGTCCGACTACAATTCGTAAATATAACGACAGACGTTAACGAAAAAAAATTTAATGAAAACTACAGTTATCGAAGAAGTTTCGATTTTCCAAATATATTACAAATTAGGTGTTCCGCGCGGCTTCGCTCGCGTGTACGTAGCTTTTCGCGCAACCTGTGAAATCTACAATTATTCAGACCTATAATTATACTCAGGTATAGGTCGCGCCAGGTAAAAAGAACGCTGGCGGTCAAGCTGCGCGTCATGTGTTTTTATTTCATTTTATGTTATTCTATGTAATATAGTTTTCAATCTGCCTACAAATACACGAAACCGCAAGCGAAAGCTAGATCAAAAATAAACCAATAGGGCTAGTACTTTCGTGCGCGAGTGTACCGATGCGCGAACACATCCCTTCTACTTTCTTCCAGCGTTCTTTTTACGTGACGCGACCTATAAACCGCATGCAACTCTGTTTAAAAGTTTTGAAGCAGTGCTTGAAGTAAATCTACAATTGTCCATAACTTCTTTTTCCATTAACAACAAATATTACAAAAATTGTTTTTTTTTGTTTCTGTTACTCTTCTTTGAAAAAACTGAAAAAACTGATAGGGGGCGACCCTATAAGTTTTTTCAGTTTTTTCAGACACTCGATGTTTAGCGTCTTGTTACAACTATGTATTGATAACAAAATGGAGATTAAAACATTTAAAAAAAATGCCTCAGTAGCGTAGTGGTAGCAGGGGCCACTACTACTACGCTGGGGGTCCTGGGTTCGATTCCCGGGTCGGGGACTATCAGAGATAAATAATAATAATGGTAACCCATTATACGTCCCACTGCTGGGCACGAGTCTCATGTCTCGTGGTGGAGTAAGCTCCTGGCCTGGCCTGGAGCTTACTCGACCACGCTGCTCCAATGCGGATTGGTAGAGATATGGGTTAGTGACCAACCCGCTGTCAGATGTTTTCAAACCGCCCATAAGGCCTCCGACAAGGTTTAACTACTGCTATCTATCGATAACAACCGGGACCGACGGCTTAACGTGCCATCCGAAGCACGGAAACGCGCATTTAATTTGCCACTAGCGGTCACCCATCACACTACCCGACTGCGACCGTAGTGCTTAACCAAGTAGATCGCTTACGATCTACACCAGCCGCTGGGCCATGCGCGCTTCAATATGCATCAGAGATAATGGTTTAAAAATCCTTTATATTTGGTTCTATTGGAATTTTCCCATTTTCTGGAAGTTTCCCAGTACCTTGGAGTTTGGTAATGTGCCCGGAGATGGCAACATGTTCGCCATCTGTTACATGGGCCAAAACGTAACCGGCGAGTCGTGGGTGTTTGCATGTATGCTTGAATGCATGCATTTACCTCTGCGTGAAGTTACGTTAAAAAAAAGTAACATTCTTCCAAGATGGGTGTCCCACGGCTGCACTAAAAGGGGGTCCGGTTTAGCATTTGCCAGATGAAGTCTGATGCTGGTTTTCAACCAAACCCCTAAAACTGGGTGATACCAGAAATATCAACATAATAATAAAAAATGATGATGAATGATGATAAAATGTAAAAAAATACTGTCAAATGACCATTGAATCTATAAAAAAAAGATTGAAATCGTTTTTCAAAAAAAAAATTTACGTAGCATTAGTGTCAATGCATATACTGATACTTTAGAAGCTTATAGGTTGTAGTGTTCACTTACCTTCAAAGGCAATGCTAGCAAGCCACTTTCTTGAAAATGATACATAGAACGGTCGTTCATCACAACTCGAGGCCCATACTTAACTTAAAAGGATTTCTGAGTGACATCAACTGAGTTAGGCAGCCCTTTCTCATTGTGTTCTAATATTAATGCAATTTCCCTGCAATGTTGTTTGAAGGATGCCTTGTGGTTTGCTTTTGAGGCACTTGGATATATATCATAATTTGTTGGACCAAAGATGAATACTGTCTAATATCTTAGGCCTCAGGAATGGCAGCGCATATATTTATGTATCTTAACACTAATAATGGATTAATTAGCATTCGCATTAATTGACAGTATTCATCATCAGCATTCACCATTTCAGCCAATAGACGTCCACTGCTGAACAAAGGCCTGCCCCAAAGAGTGCCACAACGAACGTTCCTGGGCCGCCCTCATCCAGCGATTGCCCGCGACCTTCACCAGGTCGTCGGTCCATCTTGTGGAAGGCCTGCCTACGCTTCGTTTTCCGGTACGCGGTTGCCACTCAAGAACTGCTCTGCCCCAACGGCCGTCAGTTCTTCGAGCTATGTGCCCTGCCCACTGCCACTTGAGTCTCGCCATTCGGTGAGCTATGTCGGTTACTTTGGTTCTCATGCGGATCTCCTCATTTCGGATTCGATCTCGCAGAGAAACTCCGAGCATAACTCTTTGGGTGACCTTGAGCCTTCTTATGAGGTCCATAGTGAGCACCATTGATAGTATTAGCATTTCGCAAATTAAATGAAGTTGTGAAATTCTGCGAAGTGTGAAACGCTAATTCGCAATTATTTTTTTATTATCTTCGATTTGTTTGCATTTAGGATCGTATATTGAATGAATTCGTGAGTTTTTTTGATAAATAATTGTCTCAGCAATAAGGTGTATTTTATTACGTCTGCTACTGGTGTGGTTTTGCAAATAAAAAATGCGTGCTATACCAATGTCCTTTATTCTGTCATTTAACAAATCAAGAGCATAAAGCGAATGGACTGTAAAACTATAAACATAATATAAGTAGGTAGCTACATGTAGATGCAATTAACAGAATTTGCTTGCCGCCCACCAAAGGACGTCGTCTTTTAACAATTCTTACACAAAAGACATAATGTAAGTAGATAAAATTATATAAAGTTTAAATAAGAAACACGGATGTCTAACTAAATCATACCTACAAATTATAAGATAGATATAATTATTTTTACTGGTGGTAGAGCTCCAGTGACGGAGCTCGCGGGCGTAGGCACCACCGCATTACCTAATATACTTGCCGCTAAATGGTAGTGTTCAGCACTATCGTGTTCCGGTCAGGTGGTAATGTACGGCCCTATAATTTCCGGCACAGAGGCATAACACCTTAGGCCTCAGGAGTGGTAACGCATCTGCATTTTTACCTCTGGTCATTGTGTGGGTGTCTATAGGCTGCAGTCATCACTTAACATCAATGTGAACTGTACGCTTGTTTGCCACTTTTAAAACATAAAAAAAAAAAAAAAGATTGTAAGATAATCCGACCGCCCACCAAAATATAAGAAATTAAAAAAAAAAAACAGTAATATAATGAAGCTTATGAAATAAATAACAGTAGAAAAAGGTAGGCTTACACAAGGTAAGAATAAACCATGAGGTAAGTATGAATCATAAGGTATGCATAAAGCACAAGGTAAAAAGCAGTTCACAAGTAAGTTCATTAATTATAATAGTAGTTAAATTAAGATTTATAATCATAGAATGAAGTAACTTTTTAGGAAATGTTATGAGTCTCTTTAGGTAATACACATATTTTACTTACAGGTCGTTTGTTTGTTCCATTTTTACATTTAACTGTCACAACACGAGTTAAATTATCAGGATCAACATGTTTTATTTTATTACTGGTGGTAGAGCTTCAGCGACGGAGCTCGCGGGCGTAGGCACCACCGCATTACCTAATATACTTGCTAAATGGTATTGTTCAGCACTATCGTGTTCCGGTCAGGTGGTAATGTACGGCCCTGTAATTTCCGGTGTAAGTGGTAACGCATCTGCTTTTTGACCTTGGTTTTCATGTGGGTGTCTATAGGCTGCAGTCATCACTTAACATCAATGTGAACTGCATGCTTGTTTGCCACGCCTATTACATAAAAAAAAACCTAATAGCCGTTTACATGGAGGAATATTATCTTCTTTTAAAATTACTACGTCATTGTTTTCGGGATCAGCGTTTTTTGTGTTCCATTTATACCTTAGATTAAGATTTACAAGATATTTTTTATTCCACCTATTCCGGAAATCATTAAAAATATTTTGTGAACCTCCATCTGTCAAGACTAAGTCTAAAATATAGAAGTAACTTTTCTCATCAGAAATCCAGATGACGTGACGGGTTGATCCTTGCCTGGGGATAGTTTTTGTACTTAGCATGTCACGATTCATCCCTTCAAAAAAGCCGCTTTCTCTCAACTTCTTGCTTTAATCTCATCAGTTGTTCGCAGTAGAGTTCAGAATCGATAGTCCTGCCTGGTGGTAATAGCTCATAATGAATAATGCCCTTCCAATCCCACCACACACACAACATCACCTTATTGCGAGTTAACCCAGGTTTCGCCACAGTCTGTGAAGCCTGACCGGCCTTTGACCACGAACTTTTTCGCACGTTCTTGTCGTACGTGATCAACTTTTCATCACCAGTTATCAGCTTCTTCAAAAATGATTCGGTTTCATTACGTCGTAATAAAGAATCACAAATGAGTACACGGTTCATTAGGTTTCTTTCAGTGAGCTCGTGAGGTATCCAAATATCGAGCTTTTTTTTGTACCCAGCTTTTTTCAAATGCGCCAAAACTGTTTTGTGATCAATTCTCAGTTCTTCAGCTTAGTCGTTAACTACTGATATGTCGATCCACTTTTTCAAAAATGGCATCCATTTTATCCGTAATAGGGCGACCAGAGCGAGGTGTATCTTTGACATCAAAATGTCCGGATTGAAAACGCTTAAACCAAATTTGTGCTACTCTCACAGACACTGCACTAGGTCCATAAACATCGCAATTTTTTTTTTGCTGCTTGCGTTGCATTTTTACCTTTTTTGTAGTAAAATTTTAAAATGTGTCGAATTTCTTCATTAGATTCACTCATCTTGACAGTACGAAAATCAAATGAAAATCACACATTTGCCTAATTTGAATTTGGAATTATGTTCTTTAAAATTTTAACTTTCAATGATACCAAAACCAGCCAGATACAAATACTACAGCCAAAGAGATTGTATTACAAGTTCATACATACTATAATGCGAAAAGACTTTTTCCCCAACCTATTATTTAATACATGTACGGTCCGTGACAAGTTGATGTAAAATATGCAAAAAATAAATTGCTCGCTGTAACTCGCTGTAAAGAAAGAACATTGTAATTTATTTTTTACGCCACCAAATTATACGACATGGTGGAAAGCCTGGGGACACCTGAGCCTCTAATCCATAGGTTATTTGTATGAAATTATTAATGAAGTAGATGTATGTGATAAGTAGGTGTATATATATAATATCTATTTACTGGTATTAGAGCTCCAGTGACGAAGCTCGCGGGCGTACGCACTACCGCATTACCTAAGATGCTTGCCGCTAAATATATCGTGTTTCGGTCAGGTGGTAATGTACGGCCCTGTAATTTTCGGCACAGAAGCATAACACCATAGGCCTCAGGAGTGGTATCGCATCTGCATTTTGACCTTGGTCTTTGTGTAAGTGTGCATAGGCTGCAGTCATCCCTTAACATCAATGTGAACTGCATGCTTGTTTGCCACTGCGATTACATAAAAAAAAAGTTGATGTGACATTTTACATCTTTCTCTAACTGTAACATTTTTTTTTAATTTGTTAAAGTTAGAGAAGGATTTAAAATGTTACATTAACTAACTGTAACTTTAGCAAATATATAACTTTTAAAACTCACCGATCGCGTTCGTAATGAAGATGTAAGAAAGAGACTTTGTGTGAATGATAGTATCGGTGTAAAAATGAAAAAAGGCATGCTCCGATGGTTCGGGCATATAGAAAGAATGTCGAATGAGCGAATGACTAAACAGATATACAATGCGAATGTGGATGGTTGCAGAGGCCCAGGAAGACCAAGGCTGACCTACCATGACCAAATAGGTCGAGTTCTGTCTGATGGTGCGGTCAAAAGTCTTAGGAATCGGCGTGCATGTATGAAGAGAATGATGAAGGTGGACGAGGCACGAGAGGTTTGTCAGAACCGGGATGTCTGGCGCTCTACACTCTCTGCCTACCCCGTTAGGGACCTGGCGTGAAGATACATACATATTAAAACACTCGCGTTTCAAATTCATCACACATATCATATTTTTTTAAATAAATAGTATCGCGTAACGACCCGGTTTTAAAATGTGCCTTAAGCTACTGGCAAACGGTAGTCCATTTGCCGATGTAATAAGTAATGCATCAGTGCCTACGCCCTCAAGCTTCTACACTGGAACTATATCTATACATCTGTACAAATAAATAAAATTGGAGTGTCTGTTTGTAATATAAAAATAACCGCTTTTTACTAAATGCGTATGTATGCACGTCAACGTATACGTATTCACGGTACATATACCAAAACAACATTTTTTACTATTTTTGATTGTCTGTCTGTTAATCTCGGAAACAGCTTTACCGATTTTGACGATTTCGCTGGCAGATAGCTTATGTAATATAGAGTAACTTAGGCTAACTTTAGGTAACTTAGTCTTTTATACTAGCTGCAACCACGACTTCATCCGGGTAGATAGGTACTGAACAATCATAAACTCTCACGCGGACGAAGTCGCGGGCTCAGCTAGTCACCAATACAAAGAGTACAGCAGTGTGAAGGCGCCGTACAATATTTTGCCTTGTGTCTTCAATTACAAAGCAATACCATAAAAATGTATTAGAAGTCGAGTATAAAAAGTAAAGACCCTGATATTAATACGTACACGTGACTCGTATACGCAATTTCGTAATGATTGAAAAAGCAGTTAGAACGCTTAGAAGTCAATATGTTCACGATTGAATAAATATTCCGTAACTTCGTAACTTCACGCCCGTAATCCCCGAAGGGGTTGGCAGAGGTAAATGCATGAATTCAATCATACATGCAAAACACCTACGATTCGCCGGTTACGTTTTTGGCCCATGTAACAGGTGGCGAGCCTGTTGACAACTTCGGGCACATTACCAAACTTCGAGGTACTGGGAAATTTCCAGAAATGAAAAAATCCCAATAGAACCAAGAAAGGACTTTACATTATCTCTGATAGCCCCCTACCCGGGAATCGAACCCAGGACCTCAGCGGAGTAGTAGTGGCCTGCTGCCACTAGGCTACCGAGGCAGTCAATATTTAATTTTTTTTAACACACACACACACACACACACTCATTCACAAATACATAATAATATACTCTCATACTTTGAGATAATCTCACATGTTTTCTGTATGTAGGGAACTTGCCGTTTAACCATCATGGATACCTAATGTAGGGATAAGAGGTACTATGCAAATTTGATTTTGGACTGGCAAAGCGTTCCCTTATAGTGCTTTGTTCTCTTTATTGCTCTCATGAGCTATTACTAAAATTGTATGTATGTATCTTCACGCCAGGTCCCTAACGGGGTAGGCAGAGAGTGTAGAGCGCCAGACATCCCGGTTCTGACAAACCTCTCGTGCCTCGTCTACCTTCATCATTCTCTTCATACATGCACGCCGATTCCTAAGACTTTTGACACCACCATCAGACAGAACTCGACCTATTTGGTCATGCTAGGTCAGCCTTGGTCTGGGCCTCTGCAACCATCCACATTCGCATTGTATATCTGTTTAGTCATTCGCTCATTCGACATTCTTTCTATATGCCCGAACCATCGGAGCATGCCTTTTTTCATTTTTACACCGATACTATCATTCACACAAAGTCTCTTTCTTACATCTTCATTACGAACGCGATCGGTGAGTGATACACCGCAGATCTTGCGCAAAGATCTCATCTCGACCGCGTTCAACTTACTTTCATGCTCTTTCCTGCATACCCTTTACTAAAATTGTACTAGTAATTAAGTGAACAAAATCCTGAGGCGGAGACCAGGAGACTCATAGCACAGGGTTTACCTAGTTTGAGCGCTCCTGTCTCCACAATACTCTGAAAAAAATGTTTAAAAAATAATTCAGTATAATTTTAAAAATAAAATAACTTTCTTAAGATGTATTTACCATAAGAAGACATTGTGAAGAAAATAAATAAAATCTTATCTCATCTTATTTATTTATTGAAATGTTTCTTAAAATTTCGGATAACAGACACTTACAATTTTATGTGACGTAAAGAACTCCTGGTCGAGTCACTTTCCTTTGTATGGTGTTATTTTGCATTGCAGAGACACTAGGGCAAGTTAAATAAAAATAACATTAAATATTTTTCCAAAAACCTGATAGGGAGCGATTAAAGAAGAAGAGAAGAGTAACAGCAACCAAAAAAAACAAATTTTGGAATTTTTGTATGTCTGTCTGTCTGGTACGTTATAACTTAGAAACTACTCAACAGAATTGAATTACAGATTTGAATTGCGGTTTCGGATTACGTATTATTAGGAGCGTTGTTAAAACTCTATTTCGTCAAAATCGGTTAAGGGTAAAAGAAGTTATGGTCAATTGAAAATTTACTTCAAGCACTGTTTCAAAACTTTTGAACACAGTAGAATGCGGTTTCTAACAATCATGGATATCACTCCACAGGCCCAGCCAGCTAGTCGCCCCAGTTCATCCACATAGCCCAAAGTTTGGCAAGTCATTTTTCATTACAATAGTTCCATGTATACTGCGGGGTCTGTCTGTGTTTGTATTAGCTATTGATGCAGTCAGAGCGAGGTCTCGCCGAATATAACTCATTACAAAGTAGATCAAAATTCTCGAAAGGGTATCTACGTGTTGGACTCCCCATGTCCCCGCGCAAGCCTGCCAAAGGTCCGGGGTTCAAATTGGACCCCGTGCTGACGAGACATAATAAAGGCAACCCTTGATACGTCCCACTGCTGGACACGAGTCCTCCCCTTCTTGGGAAGAGGCCTTCAGCTTACTCTACCACGCTGCTCCAATGGGGGTTGGTGGAGATAAGGATTAGTGGATAACCATAAGGCCACCGACAAGATTTAACGACTGCTATCTATCGATAGCAACCGGGACCGACGGCTTAACGTGCTCTCCGAATCACAGAAACGCGCATTTCAATTTGCCACTAGCAGTCACCCATCACACACCCGACCGCGCCCATATCGCTTAACCGAGTACATCGCTTCCGATCTATACCAGCCGCGGGGCCATGCGCGCTTCAATGATGCGAATGAATGCGGTTTACATAAATGTATTTAGCTTAGACTAGCTGTGCCCGCGACTTCGTCCGCGTAGAATTTAACTTAATTATTGTTCAGTATCTACTTGGACGAAGGCACATCCAGTTTAATCAATACAAATAAATAAAATTGGAGTGTATTTTATTTAAAGAAAAATGGAAAGAAAAATTTGACTTCAGGCGAGACTCGAACTCCTAAAAGCGACTTTCTTTAAATAAAATATATTTTACAAGCATGTGTTAATGCGAAATAATATTTAAAAAAAACAATTATTAAGGGTAAAAGCGACTTCTTTACGATATTCAATAAACTGCAAAGTTTATTATATCGGTCGCCTAATTAGTATAGTATGGCAATAGATAGCGCTGCTGCCACCACAAGGCAATGCAATAAATGTGAATGAAAGATTAGACAAATCGGGCAGGACTTCGGTAGCTCAGTTGGAAGAGCGGCTGGACTAGATTTCCAGTGGTCGCGAGTTCGAGTCTCGCCTGAAGTCAAATTTTTCTTTCAATTTTTCTTTAAATAAAATATATTTCACAAGCATGTGTTAATGCGAAATAATATAAAAAAAAACAATTATTGGAGTGTCTGTTTGTAATATACAAATAATCGCTATTTACTAAATGCATATGTATATATGTGCGGTACATAAGCCAAAATATTTTTTTTTACAATTTTTGTCTGTCTGTCTGCCGGTCTGTTTGGCGATGCTAATCCTGAGAACGGCTTTACCGATTTTGACGGGACTTTCACTGGCAGATAGTTTATGTAATAAGGAGTAATTTAGGCTACTTTTGTACTAGCTGCGCCCACGACTTCGTCCGGGTAGATACTGATCAATAATAAATTCGCACGCGGGTGAAGTCGCGGGCATTGCTAGTTATAAATGTAATTTCCGGTGCGGGTATCGAAAATATTTCTTCAGATATAAAACCCGTTGTTTTCAAGTCGGGTTCATTCTTGGCAAATTTCCTTTATAATTTGAATTCAAAGTAATCGAAAACTAAACACATAAAAACGGAATGACACCGTCAGAAACTCGAGCCTTATGGAAAAACCGTTAAAACTCGTTTCATTACAAAAAAGTTGGCAACCACCCGAAAGTAGACTCAGCGGTTCATAAAAAATTATGTCATGACCGCAGTTACGTCCGTTCTTTCGCAATTTTATAAAATTTAGGCAAATTGCGTCATTATAATAACATGTATGCTAATTGTCTGATAATGCGCGAAGGTGTTTTTTTTTTTAATGAAACCGTGTGTGACAAAGGTTTGAAATATAATTTTAAGCCTGGGTTGCACCAAGATATTTTTTAAAAATATTGTAACATTTCACATCCTTCTCTAACTTTAGTTAGATGTTGCAATAATGTATGGACCTCCGGCCATGTATTGTACACAATATCATTAACAGGCAAAATCAATATAAAAACGTTTTATTACTGAATATTTTCACTTATTAATTAATGCTAAACATTGTTTGCCGTTACAAAACATTATTTGCACTTAGAATTGCTACTCAAAACTGACATGGCGACTATTATTTGGCGGGCAATGTCATTTTGACATTTTCATTTTTAAAATGGTTTTTTTTTATTATATTGTACTTGGAGGAAAAGTAATACTATCGAAATCGATTTTATGTGTTGACACTAAACTAATCGATTTCCAATTTAAAAAAAATCATCGGGACTTCTCTGGATGGATCGATTCGTTACATCGTTTTTTTCGATAATCTGTACATATGTGCATGTACTAAATGTGGTTGTAACTCTAAAATATAACCTTGAATAAATTCATTGAATTTTTGTCGGATTCTTCTTTAATTTACCCATTTTTTGGCGTCATGTACGAACCAGAGCCGAGCTCGCAACATCTCCTTTCTTAAAGTTCCAATCGTGTAGACATAGATTCCTGACCCAAAAATCGAACCGGACACCGTGTAGCCTATTGCTACGTCGCGGTGCTACGTAACATTTCACATCCTTCTCTAACTTTAGCAAATTTCTATAAGTTAGAGAAGGATGTGAAATGTTAATATAACTTTAACAAATATATTGGTGCAACTCAGGCCAAGTGTGGTGTATATAATTATGTGTAGTGGCCGTAGCACCGCGGCGTAGCAGTAGGCTACAAGGTCTCCGGTTCGATTTTTGGGTCAGGAATCTATGTCTACGCGATTGAAATTCTTCGTATTCTCCAAAATATCCAGTTTCTTTTTTATGTAAAGCAGGTGGCAAACAACAATGCAGTTCACATAGATGTTAAGTGATGACTGCAACCTTATAGACATTTACAGAATCCATAGTACGCATTGTAAGTAAATGACGACCCGGTTAGTTCAGCGGTGCGAAACCACCGTTTGATTTGAAGGGTTCGATCCCCGCACTGGGACAAATATTTGTATGGCCCACAGATATTTGTTTCTGGTCTGGGTTCGGGTTTGTGTATGTGTTGTATGTAGTCAAAAGGCAGATCCGTTACCACTCCTGGGGCCTAAGGTGTTATGCCTCTGTGCCGGAAATTACAGGGCCGTACACTACCACATGCCTGGAACACGACAGTGCTGAATACTACCATTTAGTGGCAAGTATATTTGGTAATGCCGCCATTGGAGCTCTACCACAAGTAAATTATACTAAAGCTGATGAAATATTAATATTTATAAAACAAAAGTTTATATTTGTTACGGTGCCTATTTTTTTTTTTATGTAATAAAAGTGGCAAACAAGCGTGCAGTTCACATTGATGTTAAGTGATGACTGCCTATAGACACCCACACAATGACCAGAGGTCAAAATGCAAATGCGCTGCCACTCCTGAGGCATTAGGTGTTATGCCTCTGTGCCGGAAATTACAGAGCCGTACATTACCACCTGACCGAAACACGATAGTGCTGAACACTACCATTTAACGGCAAGTATATTAGGTAATGCGGTGGTGCCTACGCCCGCGAGCTCCGTCACTGGAGTTCTACCACCAGTAAATTTAAGCCCGGGTCATTAATATTTTGAAAAAAATCCGAGTAGAAAGTATGAATTTCTATAGATTTAATAAAATTGTACTGGTAGAGTGCCCACACTTTCATATGAACGGAAATATTTTCTTAAGTTCTTTTTTTAATTTACGGGAACATAGCTTTACGCCTGCAGTCTCTGAAGGGGTAGGTGGAGGTAAATACAAGATACAAGCGTACATGCAAATACCCTAGATTTGCTTGTTGCGTTTTGGCCCATGTAACAGATATTTATGGAATACGTTTCCAAGTTTTCCAGTCATCACGGAAACTTAAATCGTGCTACTAAGGTAAGTGTCCTGTCTTGTACTTAAGTACATTTAATAATAATAATGGCAACCCATTATACGTCCCACTGCTGGGCACGAGTCTCTCCCCTTTTTGGAGGGAAGCCTGGAGCTTACTCCACCTGCTGCTCCAAAGCGGATTGGTGGAGGTGGGTGGGTTAGTGGCCAACCCGCTGTCGGATGTTTTCAAACCGCCCATAAGGCCTCCGACAAGATTCAACGACTGCTATCTATCGATAGCAACCGAGACCGACGGCTTAACGTGCCCTCCGAAGCACGTAAACGCGCTTTTAATTTGCCACTAGCGGTCACCCATCACACTACCCGACCGCGTCCGTAGTGCTTAACCGAGTAGATCGCGTATGATCTACACCAGCCGCTGGGCCATGCGCGCATACATATAGCTCAATATTATTTATCAATTTATTATTTCAGAAAGCGGCAAACATGCATAGTTTACATTAACGGTAAAATCAAGAGAACCAGATGTTTCCATGTTGATGCGTAAAGTGTTATACCTCTGTGCCACAAATCACAGGGCCGTAAATTACCACCCGACCGGTACACGATAGTGCTGAACTCCAGCATTCAAAGTAAATTATGTAGATTAGGTAATGCTATTATGTAATTAGGTGTGCGGTGGTGCCTACGCCTGCAAATCCGTCTATGGAGCTAATTAAGTTTGCGGCAACCAAACTTTATAAAAAAATATATTTATTTAAAACAAACGGACAGAGTAACAGTATCGTACAAAAATCAAAATAGGAATCATCTAATTATCATAAAAACAATCTTTATAAGGAAGCTAAATGCTTACTTGCCCTTTACCCTGTGACGTCAGTAAGTTTATCAGATTACCTGTAGTCTATCGGTTCCCACGCTGGGTAAAGGGCTTATTAAGCGGATTTGGGGGGTGTTGGTACACTTAACTCCTCCCTCCCCAAGAGCAAAATTATCCGAAGGTGACGTAGAAGACTTCGGAGAATTTGGCCATAAAAATCGAACTTTGAATTTGATTATGACAAGAATACAACAAAACATTATTAAAATACAATACAAAATAATAGTCCAAATGCTAACATTAACAGTAACTATATCTAAATCCGAATCGTTTTCACTAAGAGTAAATTTTGCACTTTTTATCACTTCTTTGACGTCACTGAAGTCCACGTTTCTGAGGTCCAGGGATGACGTCTTCTTCTGGATAAAGTACTGCAGTTCAGGAACTGGTATTACTGGCAGCTGAAGATTAATGTTTGACGAATTGGCAGCGGCGTTCACAAAAACGTTTCCCATCTGTGTTGAACAGCTCTGGTTCGGCGTTAAGAAGAATGTTCCGCGAAGGTTAAATTTGCGAACTTCATTATTGCAGTCCTCAGTTATCACGAGGTTGTCTTCCGAATACAGCATCCAGTACTGTTTAGTAATTTTCTGAATTTTGGTCCTCTCAATTTGGATTTCATTTTGTAGACATTGACTGTAGTTGTTCTTCATCAGCATCACTTGCTCGATACACGTCTCATCAGGATATTGGATAAGACTATCTTCGCTACATAAATATTTCCCATTCCCAATGTCTTCGCAGGAACTGGCTGCGGGCCTGTATTTCAATCTATTCACCAATAGGTAAGGATACTTGGGAACAATGGTAAAAGTTTTTAAGGATTCACGAATCGGGATAGGAATAACCTTGTAATATATGTATGTGTCTGCTTCAACTAACGGTACCTCTAACACGAAAATTAAGTTTTCTTTATCTATATATGATTTTAATATAATATTACGTTCTATTTTCACTAAATTATCTTTATTTACTGTATAAATTGTATTTGCATGTCTACTTATTACCATTAAAGTTTCAAACAATTCAGTGCTATTTATTATAGACTGATGCAACACACCTAACTTACTAAAAGTTATCGCGGTTTCTATTTCTCGTAAGTTATCATTAATAGTACGAAAGTTACTCAAAAATTGATATAAAGAATTGATTATGTGTAACATGTTATTAAATTTAAATTCATTATCCAACACGATATCAATCTCATTACTTTTATTTGACAAGTTTTTCATATTAGAGTTAATTATTTCAGAAGCATTAACTAACTGTTCAAAAGCTTTCTGCAATGACGACATCTTACGTTCCACTAAATGCTCTTTATTCTGTAAAATTTTAATCTTATTATTATACAAAATTGCATCGTTTTCGTCTAAATTACCCGTTACGGCTTTTATAAACGACCCTAAGGGACTGAAAATCGCCCTTTTACTTCTAACACTACTTTTATGGGGTAAAATCTGGTATATTCTTTCCTTAGTTTGCTTAATTAAAAATTCTATTTGGTTCTCTAATCCTATGGTCTCGTTACCTAGGTTGTACTTCTTAATTAAGTTTCCTACCTCCCTATAATATTTTATATTACTGTCTATTTGTCTATCTAATGAATCTAAATCCAAAACCTTAAAAATAGTCCAATAATTATTCTTCACTACTGCTACTCCCATCTTCACTGAAGCTATGCCTGGATTCTGGCCTAGGTTTTTCATTTCTAGCCCGTACCCCGACGTTGTTGCTAGAACCAGAAGTACCAAGCACGACCTGCGGAGGGCGTTTAATATTTTTAACAGCCACTTTTGTATTTCTATTTTTCAAGTTTACCGGTACTATATTACGTAAAGTCTTATCAGTCACTACAGCTTTCTCAAAGCGTGGATGCTCCTTAGCCTTCCTATTACGCGTATTTCTCATAAAGATTTGATCATCTTTTTCAAAAACTGGTGGCTCTTCACCACCTTTCTTAGCCCTAACTTTTACTTTATTTGTCTCTAAGTTATCGCTAACATACTCGTACAGACATTTTAAGCGTTTTCTATGGTCAAGTAATAACTTTTGCATGATATTTCTATCTCTGTCTATGTCAAACACGTTCCCAGCGTCCGTGTGACCGAATACGATTTCGAACGGGGTATAGTTTGTAGCCGAATGAATCGTATTATTGTATGCCATTATTGCATATGACATAACCGAAGTTGCATCTAATTCACTTTTGTCATATTTAGCTAACCTGTAAATTTCTATGATAGTTGAATGGAACCTTTCGACAATGGCCATTGAATTGGGATTGTTTGGGGTTCCTACATGGAAATCAATTTTATATAGCAACATCATTTCTTTTATCAACTCATTATTAAATTCTGTCCCGGAATCGCTATTTATTTTCTGGGGCAAACCATACATGCTGAAATATTTAATCAAGGCCCTGACAATTTCAGGCGTACTTTTATTAGGTATATTTATAGCCTGACCTAATTTGCTAAACGCATCTACAATTGTCAAGTATTGTTTCCCTTCAATATATAACACATCCATAAATACTTCCTGGAATGGAGTATTTTGGGTTTGCGTCAGTTGAATATGAGGTTTGATTGGTTTACGATCATATTTCATCTTTCTACACTGTTCGCAAGCATTAATAATGGCTGTAACTGTTTCCTTCATGCTAGCCCACCAATAATGCCTTTTTAGTTTTGCTAAGGTTTCCCTTATGCCTCGGTGGCACGTTTTACCCTCGTGATATTTTAAAACGATATCCCTTTGGTCCTGTTCCGAATCTGTCAAATTAACTACTCGTTCTGTACATTCTACTAAATTTAAAGTACCCTTTTTAAACAGTTCAATTATAACAGTTGAAAATATTTTTCTAAAATTTGGGTGTTCAAAATAAATAAAATATTTATTCTTTGGATTTATGTATTCCTTAAGAAAGTCTTTAACTAATATTTCATTATTATATGGCATAAAAACTTCAAGAATACGCTGTTTGTTATTAGACAAATTTTTCACTGATAATTTGTCTTTTAACCAGGTGTGAACTAAAATTTGTTTGGGCTTGGTATCAATAGCTTCATTGAGTATTGGAATACCGTCATGTTCCCTATTCGAAACTGAATTGGCTGTAACGCCGTCTTCAGTATCTGACTTTTCGCACTTTTCAGACATATTTTCTTCGTCTGAGTCTAAAATTTCAATAGTGTCCATAGGCTCATCTTTTTTTTGTATAAATTGTTCAATTTCTTTAACTACATCTTGTACATCTGAGTCACTATCGTCTAAATTTACTATTATGGAATCTAGATCTTCATTTAAAGCGTTAATTTTAATTCTGGAAAGAGCGTCGGCATTAGTGTTTTGTTGCCCTTTCTTGTAACGTATCTCAAAATCATACTCTTCTAGACGTAAGCGCCATCGCGTCAACTTACTATTAGGCTCTTTCAGCGAATAAAGCCATGCTAATGGTCTATGATCCGTATAGATTATGAATTTATTGCCATAAAGGTATGGCCTGAAGTGTTTGACAGCCCAAATAACCGCTAACAATTCTTTCTCTATCGTGCTATACTTCGACTCCGTATCACTGAGTGTCCTACTTGCGTATGCTACGGGTTTGTCTGAACCAATTGTCCCTTGTGACAATACGGCCCCAATCGCACAATTTGATGCATCCATCGTCAAAATAAAAGTTTTATTAAAGTCTGGAAATTGCAATAACGGTGCATTTGTTAAAATCTTTTTACACGTTTCAAAACTACGCTTATATTCATCGTCAATAATTATTTTTCGACCCTTTTTCAAACAAGCGGTAAGTGGTTTTGTTATCTTCGCAAAATCCCTAATGAATTTTCTGTAATAGCCTATAAGTCCTAAAAAGCTTTTTATTTGCGTGACTGTTTCTGGCAAAGGATATCTCAAAACAGCCTCGATTTTGTCATTATTAGGCTTTAAGCCATCACTAGTAATTGTATGACCAAGATACAATACCTCTTTTCTAAGAAAATGCGACTTATCAAGTTGTATTTTTAAATTTGTCTTACGGAAACGTTCAAAAACGATTTTGAGTTTTTGAATGTGTTCTGGTAGACTTTTTGAAAAGATTATAACGTCATCTAGATATACTAGGCAATGTAAGCCTTGTAATCTTCTGAGAACGTTATCCATTGCTCTTTGAAAAGTTGCAGGCGCTGTTTTTAGCCCAAATGGCATGCGGTTAAATTCGTAATGGCCTGACGGTGTACTGAACGCTGTTTTAGGCCTGTCCTGCTCTAAAACCTCAATTTGGTGATACCCACTCGCTAAATCTAGCGTCGTGAAGTATGTACTGTTACCTAACATATCAAATAAATCATTGATATTCGGCAGCGGATATTTGTCATCAGTGGTTATTTCATTCAACCGCCGATAATCAATTACCATACGCCATTTTTGCTGTCCAGACTCGTCCATTTTTTTCGGTACGAGATGCACTGGAGCACTCCAGGGAGAGTATGACTCCTGGACTATATTATCCTTTAACATTTTATCAACTTGTCGCCTAATTTCGGCTGATTGAGAAGGAGGCAACCTATGTGCTTTAATATTAATTGGATCCTCATGTTTAGTTCGGATTTCGTGCTTGACTTGATTTGTAAAGGTCAAGGGTATATCCTCACAATAAAAAATGTCTCTATACTCATAACAAATATCTTGTATCGCCCTACGTTCTTCACTATTCATATGCTCTAATCTCAACTTATTTAAATTCTCCGTAAGTAAACTGTCTATATTTACTTGTCTATTCTCAGTAAAATTTACACTACACTTCGAAATGTCAATTGGCTCAACCTTAAATGGCCCTGTCACTACCATGGTTCTATGTTCATCAGTGCAATTTTGAATCACTGTTGACGCATAGCCATTTACGCAATTCACTAACGCGGCGGGCATTCTAATCCCCTGCGAAAATTGCTTAAAATCTAATATAGCTTCTCCATTATAAACATTCACTGGTAAATTAACCCTAAGTTCGCTACGGGCAGGTAAATGGTATACCTCTCTCATAGGCGGCGTATACATAATGGGTATACTCGTATTTTTTAAATATAAGATCTGATTCTCCATATCTATATTTGCACGTTATTGTTTTAGCAAATTACTACCTATCAATCCATCATAACGATCATCTACATTATACACGTAAAATTTATGGTATTCACTAGCTTCAAATATAGCTGGCAGTGGAGCGTATGCCGTTTCGCTATGTACGCTCGATGCGTGTGTACTCACGACTTCAAATTGTTCATACTGTAAATATTGTTTAAAATATTTATTGGCAATTTGAGGACTAATAAATGATCTGACACTGCCTGTATCTATCATAAAAATACCTTGCAACTCTGGGATTACTATGTGAGGTAAATTATGCCTACTACAATTTATTTTTATTCGTTCCCTAACCCAGAGGCGTTTACGCGAAAATTTTCGCCTTGGGAATTATTATTTACTGAATTATATTGCTGCTCCAAATTATTACTTGAAGGGTTGTGATTATACGGTTCATTGTGTGCAATATTGTCCGTATAATTCACTCGTCTAGAGCTAGCCGTTCTCATAGTAACATCAGTATTGGAACCCGATGCCGGCTGTGGAACACTAGAATACTGCGATAAAGGCGTCGCACGCGCATTTTGCTGACTCGGCTGAGAACGCCCGGCCTGCGGAGCCGAACTGTTACGTGATGATGACCATTGGTTATTATTAGAATTGTATGGTCTTGCATTTCTAATTTGAAATGAATTGTTTGGCGAATTTCGTGAGGTACTAGGTAAACTTTGTGGTGCCGGTACGGTATTTACTGGCATGGTTTGCTCCTGCAGATCACTAAAATTGTTTCGTGATCTATTAAAATTCCTGAAATTATTTGACCTGTTCGATCTATTGGAATTGAAATTATTATTACTGTTATTTTTAGAATCATAAGCAGTATCAAAGTTTTGTTCCTCTAGTACAATTTTTAACGCGTCCTCTAATGTACTAACATTATTTAAACGAACCAGACGTGCTAAATATTTCGGTAGGTTATACAAAAAAGATATTTAAAGAGCTGTGATTGTAAATATTGATTTTAGCCTGTCGTGAAATATCGTCACTAATAATTGCAGACAGCTTTGAAAATAAAATGCTCCTAATTTGTTGAATCCTTTGACAAAATTCTAAGTAACTTTCGCCCCTATTAATTTTTGCGGACTCTAATTCTAACGCGATACACTCCTCGGTTCGCGGATCCCCAAAATGTTGATCGAGAATCTTTTTTAATTCGTCCCAGTCTCGTATTGACTGACGCTGTCCTACTAAACAAGCAGCTTCTCCTGATAACCTACTCGTAATTACGTGGAATAAATATTCCATCTGCTTGTTTTCCCCGTGAAACAAAGAAAGAATGTACTCACTTTTTTGTATAAAAAGTGGTAAAAGCCTAACATCTCCGTTAAATACCGGGATAATATTAATCATTTCTGGTGGTACACGCACTATAGTCTCCATTTTTGAATAATTAAATAATTTAACTCAAAAACACAATAAAATGTTCGTAATATTTTTAAACGAAGCAAAAATAAAATAGAATCGTAAAAATTGCAAAAATCAACACAGTAAATAAATCGAAGAAATCAAAAAGCACAATAAAATACACGACACAAAATAGATTATAAACATTGGCCAAAAAAAAAAAAATCCCTAAAAATTACACGAAATGAAACACATAAGACAAAAATTCCTAAAACAACGAAATAAACACATACAACTTAATATTAAAAAAAAAATAGTAAAAATTTGATTACTTACATGTGTAGTTATCTAATAAGGCGTTTTCTAATCCCTAATAAAAGACACATACACATAATCTCACAAGGAGGTAAATGAAATGAGGATCACTGAAAGGAAGGTGAAAAGATTTACTCACAATTCCGCAGCGGTACCCATTCTCCTTGGGATTCCTGGTTGTTTGTCCTGGCTCTGTCCTTGGCTTGGCTCCGATATACTTAATAAATTTATTTGTTCGGTGATCTCCGCTTAACCGTTAATACGGATGTCCCCAGTAGTAAATGTGTATACTTGCTGAAAGACCGCAGAGATCCTACCGGCTGCGCCAATTAAGTTTGCGGCAACCAAACTTTATAAAAAAATATATTTATTTAAAACAAACGGACAGAGTAACAGTATCGTACAAAAATCAAAATAGGAATCATCTAATTATCATAAAAACAATCTTTATAAGGAAGCTAAATGCTTACTTGCCCTTTACCCTGTGACGTCAGTAAGTTTATCAGATTACCTGTAGTCTATCGGTTCCCACGCTGGGTAAAGGGCTTATTAAGCGGATTTGGGGGGTGTTGGTACACTTAACTAGCTCTACAGCCAGAAAAATAGATTGATTAACTATCACCACAGATATCTGAGCTATACCCGACGTAATTTGATGAAACTTTGAGACAATCCCGCTTGAATCATGAAATAATATCCACCCTACACGAACAACGTTCAATTAGATATCTCATAAGGACCGGAGCGTGATTCTCATAAAATACACCATTGAAGTATTACGAACATTACTCTGATTTCCTATTGTGTTTTCCTCATCCAGTAATCAAATGGGATGTATTTGAAAATTGGTTTGGTTTCTCCCAGAAAATGAGGTAAGTATTTTATTATTATATTAAATGAATTAAACAATATTGATTTTTTTTATTTATGTTATGATAGTGGCAAAACAAGCATGCAGTTCACATTGATGTTAAGTGATGACTGCAGTCTATAGACACCCACACAAAGTCCATGGTCAAAATGTAGATGCGTTACCATGAGGCCTAAGGTGTTATGCCTCTGTGCCGTAAATTACAGAGCCGTACTTAACCACTTAACCGAAACACGATAGTGCTGAACACTACCATTTAGCGGCAAGTATATTACGTAATAGGTCTGTATTAGGACCACGGTACGCCCGGCGCTTTCACCTCAACTGGTCGGATGATCCCCCTTTTTTTTTTTTTTTTTATGTAATGGAAGTGGTAAACAAGCATGCAGTTCACATTGATGTTAAGTGATGACTGCAGCCTATATACACCCACACAAAGACCAAGGTCAAAATGCAGATGCGTTACCACTCCTCAGGCCTAAGGTCTTATGCCTCTGTGCCGGAAATTACAGGGCCATACATTACCACCTTTGTTGTTGGAAGAACAATAACATCCTTTCCTCCTGTTTTGAAATTAGGACTATGAGGAAAATAAACACGTTTATCGTGTTATTGTTGATAGGGTGTAACCACCCTCTGGTGGGCCCTAAAACACGCACCTTCGTATGTCATTAATATGTAAAGGTGTGTTATACAAAATATGCAAACTTCTCGACTGTCTAGAATCCGTCGTAAACGATATTCATGGCTCGGGAAATTAATAAGGGAGCGCTAAAATGGTGCTTTAAACAAATGGAAATTAGCGTGAATCAGGCAATAACGTTTTAAGTTGACGTGTGTCTAAAAAGTACTTACAACCTGTTTCAGATGTTAAATAGTAGCAGTCCCTGCTGCTACGCTGTGGTTCGCTACTCATGGGTTCAATCCTTTGTTATCTTTTCTTACATTTTCTTCAGTCGTTGCTCCCACAGTCAACCCGATGGGTGACGAGGGGCAACACTGACGTAGATAGACTATAGGCAAGAAATGCGGCACCGGTTTCACCATCGCGAGCGAGTGAACTCAAGCTCGTAGTAGACTTCCCCACTAATGCGCCGTTTGAGATTTCCATCCTCGAGTGTAGATAGGAATACATAATAGGGTTCTGCAATTTCATCATACATAATAAGTAAAATCTAACAGCACCAGAAAAACTAAACTATGCTCGTTTGCCACTTTAATTCTATTAAACATATTAAGGCAATCGATCGTAGTATTGATACAGATTTATAGTTCGTTTTGAAACTGAACCCGTTTTTTGAAATACAACTGTTTTTACGGATTTATCTCGCGTATATTAAACTAAAATGATTTTAGTTAAAAATCATTTTAGTTTAATATACGCGAGATAAATCCGTAAAAATAGTTTTATTTCAATTAGTGTAGCTCGCGAAAACCTAAGAACATATCATGAACCCGTTTTGTTAAAATGAAGATCAAAATTATATTATTTATTTAAACGAAATACAGACGATCGTCAAACAGCAGGATTTTAGATGCTTCAGCGCTGCAATTAAAACGAGCTTTAAATTTATCGAGATTTGTTTTAACGTTTGTTGTTTATTACTGAATTATTTATGCATGTCGAGTAAACAGATAGTTGGGGCCGGCACGTGAGATTGTCGCCAGTAGTTACGTGTAATTATCTTCTATGCATATGTAAATTCTCGTCAATTGGGGACGTGACGACCCATAAAGCAACGCGGCCCATTGATCGCGGCGGACCGGAGGGGAGTAGCCATAGCGTGAATTACCGATGCAAAACAGTCATGTTTTGCGGGGGGAAATGCGTGCGACACACACACACACTACAAATATCGTCTATTAATACGAAACTTGTGCTGTACTATTGTGAAAAGCTATTAAATAAATAAGTAAATAAATAAGTAACTCACACCTTGACTTTAACAAAATACAGAAACAATTTCACGCACACAATTGAACATCTAGGCGACAGGTATAGGCCCATTTGGGCTTGTACTTTGACAGAGGGGAAAACCTGCATATGGCTCCTCCCCTCCGGTGTTGCTCTATGGTGACGACCCCATCACCCTAGAGGAAGAATTTTCTTCTCGGAAGTGGCAAACAAGCATGCAGTTCACATTGATGTTAAATGATGACTGCAGCCTGTAGACACTTACAAAAAGACCAAGGTCAAAATGCAGATGCGTTACCAGTGGACTGAGGCCTAAGGTGTTATGCCTCTGTGCTGGAAGTTACAGAGCCGTACATTACCACCTGACCGGAACACGATAGTGTTGAACACTACCATATAGCGGCAAGTATATTAGGTAATGTGGTGGTACCTACGCCCGCGAGCTCCGTCACTGGAGCTTTACCACTAGTAGATTTACCAAATAATCATTTGTAAGTCCGTCTGTCTGACACACCGTCCATTAGTTTTTACCATAATCAAGCATGTGAGTGATGACATACGGAACCAATACGTGGTCGCTCACTATAGGCCTCATTAGAATACTCAAGGTCACTTAGAGAGCAATGGAGAGGACTATGTTCGGAGTTTCTCCGCGAAATCGAATTAGAAATGAGAAGATCCGCATGAGAACCAAAGTAACCGATATAGCCCACCGAATAGCGATACTCGAGTGGCAGTGGGCAGGGCACATAGCTCGCAGAACAGACGGCCGTTGGAGCAGAAGAGTTCTGGAGTAGCGACCGCGTACCGGAAGACGAAGCGTAGGCAGGCCCCCCACAAGGTGGACTGACGACCTGGTGAAGGTCGCGGGAAATCTTTGGATTAGGGTAGGGCCGACCGGAACCGTTCGTTGTGGCAATCCTTGGGGGAGGCCTTTGTCCAGCAGTGGACACCTTTTGGCTGAAATAATGATGGTGATAATCAAGCGTCAATCGCTTTCTTGAATCGCAGACTTAGAATTGTTTCGAAAAAACTCGACTTAACCGATACGAATCTATGCAAGTTATTAAGCGACAGATGTGCTTAATGCAAAGCTACAGACTCGGCTTCTTTGGTCCTAATTTAGGGGTCCTTTAATGTAGCAATAGCAATTAGGTACCTACACAACTTTCTCTCACACCATATTGATTCTATGACCACTGCGGCTAATATGTTTAGTTTCGTGTAACGTTGACTTCAACTTTTTTTTTTGGGTTCCGTACCTCGAAAGGAAAAGCAGTACCCTTATAGGATCACTTTGTTGTCCACCCGTCCGTCCGTCCATCTATCTGTGTGTCAAGACTTTTTTCTCAAGAACGCGTGAAGGTACTATCTCTTGGAGCTGTGAAATCAAACTTCTAAGGCAACGCTACTTAAATATACAGCCGTTTTTGCAGCAAATTGCCGCAAATTTTCGCAAGGAAATAAAAACCTACAGAGTTCTTCCCGTGACCACACAATCTTTTCAAACTCAGCACTATCGTGTTCTGGTTAGATGGTAATGTATGGCCCATAATAACTATCACACAGACATGACACCGTGGCTCTCAGTGGTGGCAGCTTACTGCATGTTGACCTCAGGTTCTTATGTAGATGTCTGTAGGCTGCAGTCATCACTTAACATCTATGTGAACTGCATGCTTGTTTCATCATTTTAGCCAAAATATGTCCACTACTTGACCAAAGTCTCCCCATAAGGGGGATATGCAATATAGTGGTAACACACGACCGGATTCCGCCGACCTAACCTGCGCTAGCAGACTGCATCGGACTTTTTTAATAACAATTCTGTCCGCCGGACTTCTACACGGCCAGATTTGGTTCGGAGCGTACAGAATCCGCTGCCCGCTCTGTACCAAATCCGGAAGTGTGTTACGGTGTAACGACTATTAATCGCCACGTTTGACTTTTTTTATGTAATGGAAGTGGCAAAGAACCATGCAGTTCACATTGATGTTAAGTGATGACTGCAGCCTATAGACACCCAAAGACCAAGGTCAAAATGCAGATGCGTCACCACTCCTGAGGCCTAAGATGTTATGCCTCTGTGCCGGAAATTACAGGGCCGTACATTTTCCACCTGACCGGAACACGATAGTGCTGAATACTACCATTTAGCGGCAAGTATATCAGGTAATGCGGTGGTGCCTACGCCCGCGAGCTCCGTCACTGGAGCTCTACCACCAGTAAAAATGCAGATTACCGATCGCAGTGACGGTAGTTTTATCGCAGGATACTGCCATAAGCTGCCCAATTGTTGTTACATAAAAAAACTGTCATAGAAGCTAGAACGGAAAAATACTCAAACGTCACATCAATTTTAATGGGACTTAAAGTCTATTGTCTCTATAAAACACGCGCAAACAACAGAGATAGCTTATATCTGAAGCCTGCTTAAAATTGAGTGACTTTTGAGTATTCAGCCATGACACCAGTAAAGATTAAAATGGTGAAGTGGTGTTGACTCAAGCCACACCGCGGACACTCCGCCAAAATTCCATACCAACGCACATCATTTGGTGCACACACAAACACGTGCGCCTGTGTGCGCAGCACGTACAAAATACCAACCGTCGCCCATTAGAGGGGAAAGGGTTGAGTGATGCGGGCAAATCGAGCGGGACGTCGAAGTGTCCATTCTATACGTAGGTAGTATTATTACATATTCTCTGCTCAAGCTCCAACACTGGTGGTATTCCGTAACAAAAATCAGTAAGATATTCATTAAAATTCTCGCAGTGTCTGCGAAGCTCGTGGCAGTTTGAAATAGAGTAACTAGTCAAAGATTTACGACTTGGTCTAAATTTGAATGTAATTTGCTATTAGTACTTTACTAGAGTATTTAGCGTTTAGGTATTTACTGTGCTATCTGGTATTAGTAACATTTAAATGCAATGTCTTTTGATTCGTTGAAAGTGTCAAATATAACATGGACATATTTTGGCTAAAATGATGAAACAAGCTTGCAGTTCACATAGATGTTAAGTGATGACTGCAGCCTATAGACATCTACATAAAAACCTGAGGTCAACATGCAGTAAGCTGCCACCACTGAGAGCCAAGGTGTCAGTCTGTGTGATAGTTATTATGGGCCATACATTACCATCTAACCAGAACACGATAGTGCTGAGTTTGAAAAGATTCTGTGGTCACGGGAAGAACTCTGTAGGTTTTTATTTCCTTGCGAAACTTTGCGGCAATTTGCTGCAAAACGGCTGTATCTTTAAGTAGCGTTGCCTTAGAAGTTTGATTTCACAGCTCCAAGAGATAGTACCTTCACGCGTTCTTGAGAAAAAAGTCTTGACACACAGATAGATGGACGGACGGACGGGTGGACAACAAAGTGATCCTATAAGGGTTCCGCTTTTTCCTTTCGAGGTACGGAACCCAAAAAAAAAGTTGAAGTCTATGTTACACGAAACTAAAACATATTAGCCGCAGTGGTCATAGAATCAATATGGTGTGAGAGAAAGTTGTGTAGGTACCTAATTGCTATTGCTACATTAATGGACCCCTAAATTAGGACCAAGGAAGTCGAGGGTGTAGCTTCGCATTAAGCACATCTGTCGCTTAATAACTTCCACAGATTCGTATCGGTTAAGTCGAGTTTTTTCGAAACAATTCTAAGTCTGCGATTCAATAACGCGATTGACGCTTGATTATCATCATCATTGTTTCAGCCAAAAGACGTCCACTGCTGGACAAAGGCCTCCCCCAAGGATTGCCACAACGAATTGTTCCGGGCGGCCCTCATCCAAAGATTTCCCGCGACCTTCACCAGGTCGTCAGTCCACCTTGTGGGGGGCCTGCCTACGCTTCGTCTTCCGGTACGCGGTCGCCACTCCAGAACTCTTCTGCCCCAACGGCCGTCTGTTCTTCGAGCTATGTGCCCTGCCCACTGCCACTCGAGTATCGCTATTCGGTGGGCTATATCGGTTACTTTGGTACTCATGCGGATCTTCTCATTTCTAATTCGGTTTCGCGGAGAAACTCCGAACATTGTTCTCTCCATTACTCTCTAAGTGACCTTGAGTATTCTAATGAGTATATACCTATAGTGAGCGACCACGTTTTGGTTCCGTATGTCATCACTGACACGCTTGATTATGGTAAAAACTAATGGACGGTGTGTCAGACAGACGGACTTACAAATGATTATTTGGTAAATCTACTAGTGGTAAAGCTCCAGTGACGGAGCTCGCGGGCGTAGGCACCACCGCATTACCTAATATACTTGCCGCTATATGGTAGTGTTTAACACTATCGTGTTCCGGTCAGGTGGTAATGTACGGCTCTGTATCTTCCAGCACAGAGGCATAACACCTTAGGCCTCAGGAGTGGTAACGCATCTGTCTTTTTGTAAGTATCTATAGGCTGCAGTCATCATTTAACATCAATGTGAACTGCATGCTTGTTTGCCACTTCCGAGAAGATAATTCTTCCTCTAGGGTGATGGGGTCGTCACCATAGAGCAACACCGGAGGGGAGGAGCCATATGCAGGTTTTCCCCTCTGTCAAAGTACAAGCCCAAATGGGCCTATACCTGTCGCCTAGATGTTCAATTGTGTGCGTGAAATTGTTTCTGTATTTTGTTAAAGTCAAGGTGTGAGTTTCGTATTAATAGACGATATTTGTAGTGTGTGTGTGTGTCGCACGCATTTCCCCCCGCAAAACATGACTGTTTTGCATCGGTAATACACGCTATGGCTACTCCCCTCCGGTCCGCCGCGGTCAATGGGCGTTGCTTTATGGGTCGTCACGTCCCCAATTGACGAGAATTTACATATGCATAGAAGTTAATTACACGTAACTACTGGCGACAATATATAGAATTTGAGTATCTCTGATTTTGACGGGACTTTCACTGGCAGATAGCTGATGTAATAAGGATTAACTTAGCCTAAGTTACTCCTTATTACATAAGCTATCTTTGTATTAGCTACTTTTATACTAGCTGCGCCCACGGCTTCGTCCGGGTAGACATTGAAAAATCATATCTTTTCTCACGTGGACGAAGTCGCGGGCACAGCTAGTATCTACTAGAAAATTAATTTAAAATCACATGCATATTTTTTTCAAGATCTTCAAAAATTCAAGCAAACCAAACGGAGTTCCACTTGTATAGATTTATGAGAAATATCTGTCCGCCATATTGCTATCATTACGACCAGTTTACGACCTCGTTGAGGCGATGCGGAACGAAATTCGACGTAAATATGGTTTCTAGTTGTCATACTTGTAGGATTTATGTATTTACACGTAGTATCTAATAATAATGGTGGTAGTCCCAGTGTAGGTACTCGAGAGCGTAGGCACCACCGTATGCACAACTGTGCGGGAGATTTCATATGTATATTATAATTATTATCTTTAAATTATGGAAAATTGTAAAAATATGCCTAAGAGATATTTTTAAAAGAGCCGACTGAGTTTTTTCCGGCAAGTTTTTCTCAGATCATATTGGCCTTTGGAACTTTGCCGGTGAATGACAAAGAATGACTCTTTTTCTTTTCTTTTTACTCTTTGTTATCAGTTTGTAAAGGGGAAAAGAGACATTCGACTGATATACTTTTACATTCGTTTATTACATTTAGTTTTATCTTATGATATTCTTGACTTTATATATATTTTTTATCTTGTTTGACATGTATATCAATTGTTATTCGCTTTAATTTATTTTGTTTGTTTTTGACGTGTCATAAGAGGTGCTAATGAGTTTCTGATTCTGATTCTTATTAATTTTAATGAATGTATATGTTTTAATCTATTTTTGTATCCCTAATATGACTTATAATAATAATCCAATAGGTATTTATAAATACCAATTTAATATTATATTAATTGGTAATGCAGTGGTGCCTACGCCCGCGAGTTTCGTCACTGGAGCTGTATTAATAAATACCAATTTAGTATAAAAAGGAAATGTCAATGTCAATATGAGAGTGAAAAATTAATAAAAATATTAATAAATACTAGAGTGATGTTCAAGTACAATTTCAGATTGAATTGATACTTTTAAAAGAAATGCCGTTATTCTCATGTGCCTGTAAATATTATTACAAGATAGAAGTAGAAGTGAAACCAAGCGAAGCTTTGTACAACAAAACTTTGTACGCATGATTGGCCGCGAGGAGTGCAGTAGTGAACTAGTGAACGACAGTACGCAGGGGGGGGGGAAGGCGGGCTCGCCGGCGTCACGCAACCTCACCGCCGCCATCTCCGACTCATCCATTCGCAGTTGGTTTTAGTGGTGTTTGTCACCTGGCAACCGCCTTGGTTTTTTTTTAGTGATTGAAATATATTTTTGAAGTGTTTTTATTATTCTAAGGACAAGTCGTATGTGTGTAAATATTTTGGTGTACATATAGTGAAATTTATCAGTTTTTTTTAAATAGTCTTATGTCGGAAGGTAGTAGCGCAGCCACGGGTGAATCGTCAGTAGCTGATTCTGGGACCTTACTTGTGTCTTGCTCTCTCTGTTGCCCGGCGCGATTTTTCAAAGGTACACCATGGCAAAGTCCATAAGGGGCAAAATGTACACCTCGACCCCGTAAATACTAATATTAATTATTCTAGCAAAACCCTTTCAGAAAAGTTGTCACATTTCAAACAGACCATATTAGTTCTAAAAAGAGTGCCACGCGGTGCTAGGCCTACAGTAGCCCAAGCCTTAGCTAAATGTCTTCATGATGTCCGTAATGAAAATTCTCTCAGCGCCTGGGAACAGCTACTCACCTTTCCTTACCGAGTACTGCACTTCGATAGAAATCTGGCATTGAAAAAATCTATAACCTAGAATTAAACAAAATTGTACTCTTTCGGCTCATATACACGACCCAAAATTTCCACTGAAGCACAGCACACTTCCTGTGACATATATTGAATCAAAGTTAAGGGCTGGTGATATAAAGGGGGCGGCAAGAATACTTTTCAGTAGCGACGCCATTGCTCCTTATTCTCCGAGTACACTTGCTGCCCTGGAGAGCAAGCACCCACAGCCTTCGGATAGCCTTGCCTTCCCAGATCCGCCCGTTGCAAATGAATCTCTGTCAGTGACAGCCAATCAGGTGCTCACGGCTGTGAGCTCCTTCCGCACAGGTTCTGCCGGTGGACTCGACGGCTTGACTCCACAGCATCTTACGGCTGTAGTTAACTTGATGCTGGACGGCAGTGTGAATGATGCCGTCATCGAAGCTCTGTACGGCGCCAACTTATGTGCCTTACGCAAGCGTTATGGCGGCGTCCGTCCCATTGCCGTTGGTACGACCTACAGGCGTACGGCAGCGAAAATTTGCTGTCAGTTTTATGCAGACACGCTGTCAAAAAAATTTCAACCTCTTCAGGTGGGATTCGGCTCGAAGGGTGGCTGCGAGGCTGCCGTGCTCGGCCTAGCCAGCTTTCTGAACAGCGGAGAAGGCGAGGTTATCCTGAAGGTGGACCTCAAAAATGCATTTAATACTGTGAACAGAGACACCCTGCTGGCAGAGGTAAAAAAAGAAACCCCAAAACTTTTTCTTTGGCAATGTTATAGAAACCCTTCAAAATTGATGTATAAGGATAATGTTTTGATGTCTACCGTCGGCTGCCAGCAGGGTGATCCACTTGGGCCAGTCATTTTCAGTTTGGCTATTCAACCCATTATTAGACAGCTAAATTCCAAATTTAATGTTTGGTATCTAGATGACGGGACCTTAGGAGGAGATGTAGATTCCGTTATAGCAGATTTAAAATGGCTTAAAGAACTATTTATTCTCTTCTATTGGCTTGGAGTTAAATGCATCCAAATGTGAAATATTCATAACTGAACAGACGGACAGACAAACGACCATAGCAAAATTTAATCATATTGCTCCCAATATACAAGTCACGCTCAAAAATTATTTGCGCCTCCTAGGCTCCCCGATTTTTGAAGAGTCTTTTCCTTCTTTCGTGGAAGAAAAAACCCCAAAATTTTAATGAAATATCCAACAGACTAACACAAATCAATGTTCATTCAGCTTTCACCCTTTTTCTGTTCTGTTCTTTCTTCTAAATTTATGTATTACCTTCATTGTTCCCCGTTATGGAAACACAAAGATCTTTTGGAGAAAATTGACCAGATAATTAGATTAACGATGACATCAATTTTGAACACAACCATGGATGACCGCGCGTGGAATCAAGCCACTCTCCCAATTCGACTGGGTGGCCTTGGCATACGCAAAATTTCAAGTGTAAGTTTACCGGCATTTCTGTCTTCAGTCCAAGGCACTGAAAAACGAACGAGGAATATCCTACCTTTATCACTCATAAATGGCGAGGTGCCGTGTTCGACTGAAGCCTTGAATGCCTGGAAAATGACATGCCCAAATGTGGATCTGCCGGACAATCTCTCTTCGCAGAGACAGTGGGATGCGCCAGTCTGCGGCTTGGTACGGAAACAACTTATTGATACGTCAACCGATGCTGCAGAACGTGCCCGTCTACTGGCTTTGGGAGAGTGGGAGTCTGGCCTCTGGTCACAGGCTTTGCCATCGCCAAGCGTAAGAACAATGCTGGACGATATCACTTTCCGACTCGCGGCGTGCCTCCGATTGGATACTCCCTACTGTGCTCCACATCGCTGTCACTGCGGTGAAGCCGTCGACCGCCTCGGACACAAACTTTCGCATTTATAACATTAGTTGGGTGAAAGATACAAGCGTCAATTTATTTAAAACTAAGAGGATTTTTTTCAACTGCATTCCTGAATTACATATGACCCTAACTGATGTCCAATATATTACTTCGCGCAATTTCATTTACACTATCTAAAGCAAAGACAAACAGTAAGCGTAAGAGTTTTTTTTTATTTAATTAAGATGGCAAACAAGCTTGCAGTTTACATTGATGTTAAGTGATGACTGTAGCCTTTAGACATCCACACAAAGACCAGAGATGAAAATGCAGATGCGTTGCCACCCCTGAGACCTTAATTTGTTCTCTCTGGGATAGTTATTCGTGGCTATACTTTACCACCTGACCGGAACACGTAGTGCTGAACACTACCATTTGGCGGCGCACAGATTTGGTAAAGCGGTGGTGGACTGCCTCGTTAGCTCAGTGGTCGCAATCGCGATAGTCAAGCCTGTGGTCCTGGGTTCGATCCCCAGGTCGGGAAAATCTGATATTGGGTTTTCTCTGTGAGGAAATTCCCAGTAGTAGACCGAAGTCTGGTCGTGCCTCGGAGAACACGTAAAGCCGTCGGTCCTGCGCCCGATCTCTCTCCGGTCGTGACGGATTGCCGTCCCATCGGGCTATAAGAGTAAAGGAATACACAGTGCACCTGTGTTTGCGCATACACTTGTGCACTACAATTCAGAGAACTTCAGAACCATACCGCGCCTCTCATCCATGAGCTTGAGAGTTGAGTCGGAGATCTTCTTGGTCTTACCAAGCCGTACGGACAGTTTCCACAAACTTGTTCTTGTATTCGTCGACATCTACGCAATCTCTCAGGCATTCGAAGCGATTTTGAAGTTCGAGTTGGAAGCTCTCGGGGTTTTGGATTTGGGCAGGTGCTGGTCGGAGCGTAGACTTCATTAGCCGGGATCTTTCCAGCTTGACATTAATATTCAGTGTGCCTCTAACCATTCGGTGATCGCTGCCGGTTTTGACCGAATTGATCACAGAGACATCACTGAATATATGTCGCTTCGTGGACATAATGAAGTCTATCTTATTTTTAGTTGCACCGTCAGGACTGATCCAGGTCCACTTCCGGCACTCCCGCTTCCTGAAGAAAGAGTTCATCATGTAGAGGCTCTCTTTCTCCATTAAGTTAGCCAGAGTCTGGCCCCTGGTGTTTCGTCGCCCATATCCAAATCGTCCCACTTTCAGCTCATGATCACCTCGAACGCCCAATTTTGCGTTGAAATCCCCCATGACAACGTTGTAGTGGGTCTTAGAACTATGTATGGCTCTGGAAATATCCTCATACATACTCATTTTTTTTTTATCTACCTCATCATCGGAGTGTGCGGAGGTCGGGGCGTAGACCTGTATGACCTTCAGCGAATAACGTTTGGTTATTCTGAGTATAAGGTACGCCGCCACCCTCGACGACACACTCTCGATTTTGACAACGTTATTCACGAGGGACTTGTGGACGATGAACCCGACACCACCCTGGTACAGTTGTTCGCCCTCCCGGAAATAGAGCAGGTTACCAGGCTTGAGGGTTATCGAGTCCTCCCCCTGTCTTCGGACTTCCGATAACCCTATAATGTGCCATCGTAACCCGCTCAATTATTTTTTTGGTGTGACTCATTTGGGGTGATTTGCCATAATCGCCACGCTTGGCAAACGGATTGGCGATCGCAGTGGCGGCAATTTTATCACGGGACGCTGCTGCCCATCCCGGATACTCCTACCGCCATGGTTTGACCGCCATTGTTCGGTTGACTGACTGACTGACTGACACTAGAGGAAGAATTCCCCTCCACTAGAAGAGAATTCTTCCTCTAGCGGGCGATGGGGTCGTCACATCCCGACGCCTGCATACTTGTGCTAAATTTCAAGTCTCTAGAACCAATAGTTATTGCGCTAAACCGGGGACGGACAGACAGACAGACCGATGGACATGGCGAAACTATAAGGGTTCCTTGTTTACTACGGAACCCTAAAAATTGGTAAATGAAGGTTAATATATAGAAAAAAACATTATGTTAGAATCAAAATATAACATAAGCATTTACGAAGAGAGAGTTTTATGGCCACTAAAGTCCCATCACAGGCATGTTCCCTACAATGGCAACATATTTTTTTGTCTCTGTATTAAAAAAGGTTAAAAATAGTCCTCAACTCGCTTCCGGCTTGTGTGATCCATTAAAACGCTATTTTTCCAAGTTCTTCTATTATTTTCAAGAACCAGCCATACAACTTAAAATTAGAAGCATCGACATACAAGTCAGCTTCAGTCTTATGAAGGTATTTATCTCCCAAGATGTACCTACATCTTGGGAGATAAATACCTTCATACCATCATAAGATTAACATAGTGATTTTTAAAACAGCATTTATTATCTTATACTTAAGATAATAAATGCTGTTAAAAAAATCACTGCATCAATAAAAATGTCAACTCACACATTCTTAGCTACTAACGCTTAAATTTGCCTCTTTATCACTAAAGAATTTAAAATCCCATATAATTCAATAATAATATTATCAATTAATTTACCAAAAAAGAGTTCACTCATTAAAACGCTTGCTATCTACCGTCATCTTTAGCGAACCACTCGCACCCTTATCAAACAGCGGACAGATCCCAAATGTTATAGCAGATTTACCTCCGAGAATATATAGCGGCGATATCTCGAGTCAATCGCGTTCCACATTGAAATGGGCATCCTTGTCTAATGAATTCTGATGTTAACTGGACTGGAACACAGTATTAGAGGATCGGAAATTGCATTTTTTGAGGCATTCGTAGGTAATGCACATTGGTAGTAAGTGGAGCGGAGTCAAATGTCTTCGAAGATAAAGCGTACATTTACATTAAACATCGAAAAACAAAACAAAAAAATAACGACTTCAAAATAACAGAATACACATTTATATCGGTATTTTTTCAATAATATTTTTTTATCTCAGCAAACATAAATATTGGAAAACACATAATAATTTTATTTTTAAAGAAAAATTTGACTTCAGGCGAGACTCGAACTCGCGGCCTACTGGGAATCTAGTCCAGCCGCTCTTCCAATTGAGCTACTGCAGTCCTGCCCGATTATAATGTTGAATATAGTGTTGCCAACTCCTGAAGTCAAAATTATCGGATTCTAATCTAAAAATTTTGTTTTCGTTGAAAAATTATCAAACCTTTATCATTTGGAAATTTCCCTACATGGACTATACAAATTTTTGAATTTACTGTGAAACTTTCATGATTCCAAATTATCGTACATTATCTTACACCGCTTCGAAGCCTAACTTATCGTACCCCCTTATATTTATCTTACGGTTGGCAACACTGGTGTACGAATAAAATCAGTCAGATTTGAAAGCAACTTACGTTTAAACAATTCTCTTTGAAGTAAATATTAGTTCAACAAAAACTCTTTCAAAAAAACCTACTCTTCTACACGACCACTTAAACAATGAAATCTAATTTATCACCTTTTTTTCAAGAACAAAAACAATTTGTGATAACACTGGAGAAATTTATCTTCTGAAAGTTGGGTAGTTTCAAATAATCCACTCACGTACCGAAGTGAAATGTCATCTTAGATAATTGATTTGTCACTGGAGAGTGTTTGTTTAAGAAAGCAAAGTATAATGCATAAAATTAAAGTTCTTTTGCTATGAAATTGAAAAGAAAATATAAAGTATACACTGATCATGAATACTGCCTTTTCATTACTTTTTTAATAACACTGTGACACGTAATTTATATATATATTATAACTTCGTATTGCCTGAGAATGAAATAATGTGTCAAAGGTTTGATAGATACGGACTATAAGTATGGGAATATGAAATTGTGGTTTTTACTATTTCGTTTCAATTTCTTCATATTTTAAAAACGTAACGTAAAGTAACTTCACGCCTGTAATCCCCGAAGGGGTAGGCAGAGGTAAATACATGCATTCAACCATACATGCAAACACCCTATTCATATTATCTTACCCTTAAACCTTCCCTGGACTTCCAAAAATCATTCATAACCAAAATTAGCCAAACTGGTTTAGCCATTTTCGAGATTTAACGAGACTAACGAACGGCAATTGATTTTTATATATATATAAATTACAGTATCACAGTGTTTGTCCGCTATGGACTCCTAATATTTTAATCAAACTTGCAAACTGTATGCAGTTTGATCCAACTTAACAAATAGGATAGCGTACATCTCAATTTGTAGTTGTAATATTATGCAAAAACCTAAATTGCACGCGTGCGAAGCCGGTGCGGGTCGCTAGTACATAAAATTGTATGGTTGGTTGCCCTCAGCAAAATGAATTGTGCTGGCAGTAAGTACAATCAATCTCTACTTCCCTACTTATATAATACAAGCTGTTGCTCGCGGCTTCGCCCGCGTGGATGTCGAAAAGTAGCCTTTGTTCTCTCTCAAAGTCAGCTCTATCTCTGTACCAAATTCCATAAAAATCGGTCTGTCTGTCTGTCTGTTACCTTTTCACGTCCAAACGACTGAACCGATTTTAATGAAATTTGGTACAGAGATAAAGTTCACTTTGAGAAAGAACACTACTACTTTTTAAACGACATCCACGCGGGCGAAACTGCGGGCAACAGCTATCTTTCATATTTTTTTATAATACTTTATACATGTTATAGTACGAGATCCCTCGATAGGTATTTCTTATCGATAATTTTAACAAAAATCTATGTAAGTTTATAATATTTTTAAAGAAAAATGGAAAGAAAAATTTGACTTCAGGCGAGACTCGAACTCGCGACCTACTGGGAATCTAGTCCAGCCGCTCCTCCAATTGAGCTACTGAAGCCCTGCCCGATTTGTCGAATTTTTCCTTCACATCTATTGCATTGCTTTATGGTAGCAGTAGCGCCATCTATTGCCAACTATGCTAGTTAGGCAACCGATATAATAGACTTTTCAGTTTATTGAATATCGTAAAGAAGTCGCTTTTACCCTTAATAATTGTTTTATATTATTTCGCATTAACACATGCTTGTGAAATATATAATATTTTTAAAGAAAAATGGAAAGAAAAATTTGACTTCAGGCGAGACTCGAACTCGCGACCTACTGGGAATCTAGTCCAGCCGCTCCTCCAATTGAGCTATTGAAGCCCTGCCCGATTTGTCGAATTTTTCCTTCACATCTATTGCATTGCTTTATGGTAGCAGTAGCGCCATCTATTACCAACTATGCTAGTTAGATTCCCAGTAGGTCGCGAGTTTGAGTCTCGCCTGAAGTCAAATTTTTCTTTCCATTTTTCTTTAAAAATATTATATATTTCACAAGCATGTGTTAATGCGAAATAATATAAAACAACTATGTAAGTTTGTTTTAGAGAAATATGGCAGAATAAAGTCTGCCAGGACAGCTAGTTTATGAATAAAAATTACTAATTCTGATGGAGTATTATCCATTCCCACAAATCCTTATGACTGAATCGATTCCATCTCATAGAGCAACACGGGCCACCGACCGCGACGGACCGGAGGGGAGTAACCAAATGCAGGTTTTCCCCTCTGTCAAAGTACAAGACCAAATGGTCTTATGCCTGGCGCCCAGATATTTAAATGTATGCGTGAAATTGTTTATGTCGTATTTTGTTAAAGTCAAGGCGTGAGTTTCGTAGTAATAGACGATTTTTGTAGTGAGTGTGAGTATGTCACACGTATTTCCCCCCGCAGAAAAAGACAGACTGTTTCGCATCGGTAATAAACGCTATGGCTACTCCTCTCCGGTCCGCCGCGACCGGTGGGCCGAGTTGTTCTATGATTCTATCTACATAACAATACGACCATAAGCCGCAGGGCGATTGAAGTTTTTGTTGAAAACACTCCATCTTGCCAAAGTAAATGGAAGTACGGTTCAAAATTTACCTAAACTGGCTGCGATTTGGGATCAAGTTTTGTTTGCTTGCAAATTTTACCTTCGTGGTATAATTGGGAATAATAATTATTTGACCTCATCAGACTGTCACAAACTCTATGTAATACCTAATAATAAATACTAGTGGGATAGAGAAGGTTCAAATAAAATTTCTATAATCTGTACGTCACCAACGATGGAACTGGGTGAAGTTAAGCGAGTCACTTCCGTGGAAGAATCGGTTGTTATTTCAGAAGATAATAAAATATTAAAGACTTACCCCCTTATTCATAAACGTACATTAGCTACGTTTTAGTTATAGAAAGCTTTGTCTTTGTCAGTTGCATTGTCAAATGTGCAGGATAGAAAAAGACAAAGGAGAGATCAGCAACACTTTAGCTAAAATACGTTTATGAATAAGGGGGTTAAGATAAAACAAAAATATGTTTATTTAGGAACATTACAACAGTTGTGTACATTAAAAAAAAACGTTGAAATAACTAAAAAGATATTTATTTATTTAAACTTTGAATATAATAGTTCATGAGGCGGACGTAATGCTAAAAAGCATTCTCTCCCAGTCAACCTTTGAGTAGAAAAGAACAGTTACAGATATTAATATGTTTTAGCAAAGAGAGTTTAAATTTATTAAATTATCTATCTCGTTATTGTACTATCATTTCCTATTTAGTATAATAATAGGAATTTTACTTAGGACTCAGGAATGACTTCATCTTGGACTTAATTTGAGTCCTCCGAGTAGTATTTAAAATATAATTTGCACACTGGTGGTAGAGCTCTAGTGACGGAGCTCGCGGGCGTAGGCACCACCGCATTACCTAATATACTTGCCGCTAAATGGTAGTGTTCAGCACTATCGTGTTCCGGTCAGGTGGTAATGTACGGCCCTATAATTTCCGGCACAAAGGCATAACACCTTAGGCCTCAGGAGTGGTAACGCATCTGCATTTCGATCTTGGTCTTCGTGTGGGTCTATAGTCATCACTTAACATCAATGTGAACTGCATGCTTGTTTACCACTTCCAACAATTAATAAAAATAAAGTTAGAGCGCGCATGGCTTTGCGGCTGGTATAGATTGTAAGCGATCTACTCGGTTAAACGATGCGGGCGCGGTCAGGTGTGTGATGGGTGACCGCAAGTGGCAAATTAAAAAATGCGCGTTTCCGTGCTTCGGAGGGCACGTTAAGCCATCGGTCCCGGTTGCTATCGATGGATAGCAGTCGTTAAACCTTGTCGGAGGCCTTATGGGCGGTTTGAAAACATCCGACAGCTGGTTCACTCACCCGTGTGTCCACCAACCCGCATTGGAGTAGCGTGATGGACTAAGCTCCAGGCCTCCCCCCGAAAAGGGAAGCGACTCGTGCCCAGCAGTGGGACGTATAATGGGTTTCCTTTATTATTAAACTGCTTACTTACTCGCGATGTGTAAGTTTGTTTATTTTTCATGATAGAAAGAAATTGGTGCCTAAAAATACTGAAATTATTCAAGCATTTAAATATACCAGTGCCATCGTACTTTGTATTAATTGTTCCTTCAGTCAAGTAAATCGTTTTCCATCATCATAACAACAGAAGCCGCAAGACAATCAAAGTTTTTGTTGAAAACACTCCGACTTGTCTAAGTAAATGGAAGTACAGTTCAAAATTTACCTCTAAATTCGCTTCGATTTGGGGTCAAGTTTTATTTGCTCACCAATTTAACCTTCGTAGAATAGTTGGGAATTAAAATTGTTTGACCGTATCTGACTGCCACAAACTAGCAATAATACTATCAAAATATCCGTAGACAGGTATGTCTCTAACGAATGAATTGTGGAACGAACTTCCCTCTGAGGTGTTCCCTAGGTGCTACAATATGGGGTTCTTCAAAAATGCCGTCAAAAGAGTCCTTCAGGGCTGGCAGCGCGTTGGCAACTCCCCTGGTGTTGCAAATGTTCATAGGCGACGGTGACCACTTTCCATCAGGTGGCCCGTTTGCTTGTCTGTCAATCTTCAGACGTAAAAAAAAAAAAAAAAAAAAAATTGGGTGGAGTTAACGAGTAACTGACGTATTAGAGTCGTTTATTATTTATGTAAAATAAACACCTAAGATTAAAAAACAAAAGAATATTCAGATACAACTGCCTCGGTAGCCTAGTGGTAGCAGGCCACTACTACTACGCTGATCGAACCCAGGGGTTCGATTTCCGGGTAGGTTTCAGAGATAATGGTGTAAAGTCCCTCCGGAAATTTACCAGTACCTCGAAGTTTGGTAATGAGCCCAGAGATGTCAACAGGCTCGCCACCTGTTACATCTGCCAAAAACGTAACCGGTGAATCATGGGTGTTTGCATGTATGCTTGAATGCATGCATTTACCTCTGCCTACCCCTTCGGAGATTACAGGCGTAAAGTTACGTATATTCAGACATTTCAGACATGTTCAGCACTATCGTGTTCCGGTCAGGTGGTAATGTACGGCCCTGTAATGTCCGGCACAGATTCATAACACCTTAGGTCTCAGGAGTGGTAACGCGTCTGCATTTTGACCTTGGTGTCTGTGTGGGTATCTATAGACTGCAGTCATCACTTAACATCAATGTGAACTGCATGCTTGTTTGTCACTTCCATTACATAAAAAAAAATGAATAACAAGATTTGACAGGTCACTGGAATTGGTGTCGAATACTGTCTAAACGATACCAATTTGTGGCGTCAAGTTCATCCGATTCCACTTCTCGTTAGTTTAATATAAAACGTAACGTAACCTCACGCCTGTAATCCCCGAAGGGGTAGGCAGAGGTAAATGCATGCATTCAAGCATACATGCAAACATCCACGATTCGCCGGTTACGTTTTGGCCCATGTAACAAGTGGCGAGCCTGTTGACATCTCCGGGCACATTACCAAACTTCGAGGTACTGGGAATTTTCCAGAAAATGGAAAAATCCCAATAGGACCAGAGATAAACTTTACACCATTGTCTCTGATAACCCCAACCCGGGAATCGAACCCAGGACCTCAGCGTAGTAGTAGTGGCCTGCTACCACTAGGCTACCGAGGCAGTTAAATATACTGAGCCGATATACATCTCATGAATAATAAAATTTTAATTCTGAACTGTTAATATTATCTTTCAGATAGTCCCGTTCAAACAATCCGCTTTTATACAGTTAATTACAATAAAACAATATAAACACATCAGGGTTTCATAATTTTGCTATCAAGAAGTCAGATCAAAGGGTTTTCATTGGCTAATCTTTTGGGGTTCCGTACTTCAAAGAAAAGAAACTGGCTCGTAGATCTTTATTACTTTAGCGTTATTGGCACACAGTATCTGTGGTACTCGCGAGAAAACTGGCTCTTTTTGGAGGCGGCTTCTACCCGCATGACTGCAGCCTATAGACACCCACACAATGAGCAGAGTTCAAAATGCAGATGCGTTGCCACTCCTGAGGCCTAAGGTGTTATGCCTCTGTGCCGGAAATTACAGGGCCGTATATTACCACCTGACCGGAACACGATAGTGTGTAAGTATATTAGGTAATGCGGTGTTGCCTACGCCTGCCAGCTCCGTCACTGGAGCTCTACCACCAGTAAAAACAGAATATACCAGGTTCTTACAGAACAATAACAATATAATATTAACATAGATATCTAAAATTCTTTTTTAACAAAATTGTAACTCTTAGGAGTTACAGATATATATATATATATATATATAGTTGTTAAGTCTTGTATAAAAGATTCTCAATAGTGTGGTTCAGCTATGTAAATCTAGATGGCGCTGTACCATTTCACTGAGATCTTTGCATTACGCTGTAGGTCTTCCTTAGAACGGCATGATGCGTCTTGTCCAGGTTATAATGGCATATCATTAAATGATGATTTATTAGTAGGCCCTTCTCTTCAACCTGATCTGCGGCACATTGTTATGCGATGGCGTCGTCATCCAATTTCGCTGGTTGCAGACATCATTAAAATGTACAGACAGGTTAAAGTTTTTCCAGAAGACGCTGAATATCAACGCCTTCTGTGGCGGGAGGGTCCGGACGCCGACATAAAACATCTGCGTTTAGTTCGGTTGACCTTTGGTACATCTTCAGCCCCTTACTTAGCAGTTAAGGCTTTGCAACAGGTAGCGCATGATGAGGGTAGCGAGTTTCCTTTAGTATCAGAGCGCGTGCTACAAGATTTCTACATGGATGATCTCATGACTGGATGCGAGTCCATTGCTGAAGGCCTAGAAATTTACTACAGTATGAACAAAATGCTTGATCGCGGAGGCTTTCCACTTCAGAAGTGGTCTAGCAATAATAATAAGTTGTTAGAAGAAATTCAGAAAGGACAGGAAGAAATAAAGGATAGCTTAGCAATCAGAACAGACGAAATTCTAAAAATTTTAGGTTTAACATGGGTAAGAGATACAGATGAGTTTGTATACACAGTTAAACTTCCTCCGTTGGAAGCACCCGTGACCAAGCGTCAAGTGATTTCTGATATAGCTAAGTTGTACGATCCATTGGGATGGATCGCTCCTGTCATTATTACAGCTAAGATATTAATTAGGAAAATTTGGTTAGCTGGAATTTCATGGGACAGTGAGCTTCCTTCTCATCTTTTCCACGAGTGGAAAAACTTCCGTAGTCATCTTTGCGAACTTACTAATTTTCGCATCCCTCGTTGGTTAGGGTGTTACAAGGATTCGACTCTCGAACTGCAGGGGTTTTGCGATGCGTCTGATGATGCATATGCAGCCGTTGTGTATACAAGACTTCTAGATAAAGACGGCGTCGTTCGAGTGAGTCTGGTGTCTTCAAAGACAAAGGTGTGTCCCGTTAAGCAGGTGAGTATCCCACGACTTGAGTTGTGTGGTGCGGTATTACTTGTTAGATTGTTGTGTGAGGTCGCTGATACTTTACAAGTTGCCAAGGAAAACGTCCATGCATGGACTGACTCGTCCGTAGTTTTGTCATGGCTCAGAAGTCATCCAAGCAGGTGGAAAACGTTCGTGGCAAACAGGGTGTCTGAGATACTTACACACACCGATACTCACCAATGGTCACACGTCCAATCCAATGACAATCCCGCTGACTGTGCCTCTCGAGGCGTTCTTCCATCTGAATTAAGTGATTTGAAGCTCTGGAGGTCAGGTCCTAAATGGCTAAAAGAGAAAGAGATAAACTATAGTAAAGGTAAAATAAAGGAAACAGATTTAGAAGAACGAAAGGTAAAGATCAGTAGTAATGTACTTACCTGTAACTCCGACGACATTCTTGACAAATTTTCTTCTCTTACTAAACTTACCAGAGTCGTTGCGTATTGTAGAAGGTTTCTGCGATTGAGTTCTGAAAATAAAGTTAAAACTAGTTGGCTAAATTCGTGGGAAATAAATGAAGCATTAAATGTTTGTATTAAAAGGTGTCAAAATCAATGTTTTAAAGAGGATATAGATTCACTAAAGATATTAGGAAAAGCAAAAAAGAAAAGCAAACTTACTTCTTTAAATCCTTACTTGGACCAGGATGGAATCCTTAGGGTAGACGGTCGACTGCGTCATGCTAACATATCCGATACAATGAGGAATCCTATCCTCCTTCCTCATAGGTCGCATTTTACGGAACTAATTATAGCACACGCCCATGCCCGCACAATGCACGGGGGCCCACAATTAATGCTCAATTATTTGAGAACCAAGTATTGGATCGTTAACGCAAAGGGTCTGGTGAGGCAATTTGTGAGGAAGTGCGTAGTTTGTGTGCGTTATTCGGGGCAACCTATTCAGCAGCTTATGGGTCAATTACCGGAGGCAAGAGCAAATGCTTCCCGGCCTTTCGCAAGGAGTGGGGTGGATTATGCTGGCCCTATTGGCATCAGGCCGTCGAAGGGTCGAGGTTATCGCTCTATCAAGGGCTATATTTGTGTTTTCGTCTGTATGGCCACACGAGCTATCCACTTGGAGGTTGTCAGTGACATGACGTCACAAGCGTTTCTGGCAGCTTTCAAGCGTTTTACGGCCAGACGAGGTCATTGCGTCGATCTTTGGAGCGATAACGGCACCACCTTCGTCGGAGCTGACAGAGAGTTAAGAGGTTTATTCAGCCAAGAAAGGTCTACGATAGCTGCAGACATAGCAGACTGGTTAAGTAACAATGGCACCAACTGGCATTTCATACCTCCTCATTCTCCAAATTTTGGAGGGTTGTGGGAGGCGGGCGTAAAGTCCACCAAACACCACCTCAAACGAGTAATTGGTAACCACACGTTGACCTTTGAGGAGATGACGACAGTCCTCGCACAAATTGAGGCCTGTCTAAACTCTCGACCCCTTTCTCAAATCAGTACTAACCCTGACGACCCGTTTCCATTGACACCGGGCCATTTTTTAGTTGGAGAACCCTTAGTGCTTATTCCGGACAGTAATTTTGAAAATTCAAATATAGGTAGTTTAAAGAGATGGCATCTTTCTCAGCGTTTAGTACAAGAATTTTGGCGTAGATGGTCACATGAATATTTGACGCAGTTTTATCATAGGTATAAATGGTCTCATCAAACTCCAGAACCAAATGTAGGTGATATAGTTTTAGTTAAGGAGAATGATCTCCCACCAGCTAGATGGTTATATGGTATTGTTACCGAAAAGCATTGTGGTCTGGATAGTTTGACACGTGTAGTTTCGTTGCGTTGTAAAAATTCTATCATAAAACGACCTGTATCAAAACTTATTGTACTGCCTGTGGAAAAATCATAAGATGTAGTGTGTTTTTGTTGTTTTCTATATGATTTTTTATAGTATTGTGTTTTGAGTTACATTGTACAACCTTTGTTTTTGTGTAAATTAAACTATACAGTCCATTGTTCTGTTGTTAATTTGTACTTGTCTATAGCTATTTACTATGCTGTAAATTGTTTCACATTCTCTCACGGTGGGCGGCTAACTTAGATTGTGTTAAATGTGAAGAACTTATGTATTATGGACACTATAGGCTGTCCATGGTGGGCGGAATGTTAAGTCTTGTATAAAAGATTCTCAATAGTGTGGTTCAGCTATGTAAATCTAGATGGCGCTGTACCATTTCACTGAGATCTTTGCATTACGCTGTAGAGATTCTTTAAGCTCTACATGAGTATATGTGTTTGGTTCTAATAAATTGTCTTTCGCTGTGAGAACGTTGTTTACATTTGGGAGGATATCTTGGGATCCTGAACAATAGTCAAAGTGTTAGCACTATATCCATATATTTTCTGATACTAGCTAGTTTACAAAATAAACTTTGTAAACTAGCATTTCTGGAAGAAATAAAGGCTTTTTTATTTTATTTATCTGTGGTATACTTGGCGCCTGACTGCTTATTATTTTAAAAGTATGACATGCATTACTTACTCGTTTTTTATACTTTTAGGTATGTATGTATGTATCTTCACGCCGGGGTAGGCAGAGAGTGTAGAGCGCCAGATATTCAGACAAACCTCTCGCGCCTCGTCTACCTTCATCATTCTCTTCATACATGCACGCCGATTCCTAAGACTTTTGACCCCACCATCAGACAGAACTACTTTTAGGTGATGCAATTAATTCCATACTAAAGTATATTTTTTATTAATCCAAACAGTACAGTTAATTACAACAAAACAATATAAACACGAAGCGAGTTCAAAGGGTTTCGTTTGACTAATCTTTTGGGGTTCCGTGTACACATTGTTTTCATCTAAGTGCGTTAGGAAACACATTTCACCATTTAAGAAGTGTACCTTTCAAAAGTTAGTCCTTGAAAAAAAAATGGTTTGGAAACCTTAATGTCATTTTATATAAAGAACCTAAACTTCTTCAGTTCCAAATATAGAGACCCTCATATTTTTCTTTATTTTTGTAAAAAAAGGATAGCTATTTTCAAAATATATCTATCTTCCAAGATTCAACTATGTCATCATTATAGTTTCGGAGTAAAGTGACTGTGACATACTGACAGATAGCTATAAAACGAATCTATAACGGTGCCGTTTTTTGCCATTAAGGCCCCAAATAAAATTTCAATTAGGTGAAAAATTGAAATCTCTTTCTTATCAATTTGTAATCAATTCCTCGATTCTACATAACGTTGTTAGTCTTCAAACATTCCTTTATCCTGAAAACCCATTGAATCTCAAATAATTAAACTCAGCTTTCACCTTTTCAAAAACATAATATTCCCAGTTCGACATTAAGAAAATTTAATTGGGCCAAAATAACTGGCGTGCAATCAGCTATATATGACAACTAGCGGCCCGCCCCGACTTCGCCCGCGCTGCTCTGCTCCTATTACTCATAGCGTAATGTAAGCTATCCTATCTCTCAAGTTGGATCGAACTGCACGTGGTGTGCGAATTTTATTATAATCGGTTAAGTGGTTTAGGAGTCCATTGAGGACAAACATTGTGACACGAGATTTATATATATTACGAGATTTATATATATTATAGCGGCCCGCCCCGGCTTCGCCCGCGCTGCTCTGCTCCTATTACTCATAGCGTAATGTAAGCTATCCTATCTCTCAAGTTGGATCGAACTGCACATGGTGTGCGAATTTTATTATAATCGGTTAAGTGGTTTAGGAGTCCATTGAGGACAAACATTGTGACACGAGATTTATATATATTAAGAAAGATAACGCTAAGAGAAACACGGGCCACCACCCGCGGCGGACCGGAGGGGAGTCGCCATAGCGTTTATTACCCACGCAAAACAGTCGTGTGACACACATACACACATCGTCAATTACCACGAAACTCACATCTTGACTTTAACAAAATACATAAACAATTTCACGTACACATTTAAACACCTCTTCTTCTCTTTTCTACTGGTGGTAGAGCTCCAGTGACGGAGCTCGCGAGCGTAGGCACCACCGCATTACCTAATATACTTGCCGCTAAATGGTAGTGTTCAGCACTATCGTGTTCCGGTCAGGTGGTAATGTACGGCCCTGTAATTTCCGGCACAGAGGCATAACACCTTAGTCCTCAGAAGTGGTAACGCATCTGCATGTTGACCTTGTTCTTTGTGTAAGTGTCTATAGGCTGTAGTCATCACTTAACATCAATGTGAACTGCATGCTTGTTTACCACTTTCATTACATTAAAAAAAAAAAACTCGGCGACAGGCATAGGAACACTTGTGCTTGTACTTTGACTGAGGGAAAAGCCTGCATATGGCTACTCCCCTCCGGTCCGCCGCGGCCGGTGGCCCGTGTTGATCTATACAATAACGTAATTAAAACCCCGATGTTATTTAAAACAATGCATAACTTTGATTCATTGTTCGAAGTTTTTTTGATTTATTATTTGTTTACGGAGACTTGGGGAACATAATATCATCCGAACTATGTTCGCTGTAAGAACACTCTGAGAAATTGTCTCCGATGAGATTGTGAGAAGATTCTGAGTCATTTTTTACTTCGTTTTATGTTTTTGTTATAGGTAACACTTAGAGATATCAAAGCTGTAATTTGCTTTTTTTATAGTTATTATGTGACAAAGAAACACGTAGGTACCTATCCCCTTTTTTTTTAGGTATTTAAGAACTGCATTACGCATGCATACGGTATTTTTACAAAATTCAGGTACTGATTACTTAATTTCCGGTATTTGTATTTAGGTTGGGGAAAAAGTTTCTTCGCATTTTTTAAGATAATTCAAAACATTTTTTATATAGTTTATTTAAATTTAACTAAAGTATGTATGTACCATTTTGTTCGATAACCTTTTGCCATCTTGTAGGTAGGGACATGATCCCATTGCTATAAAAATTGAGAAGTCAAAGAAAATGAGAAGTCCCAAACTTCTCATCAAAATACCGCGACTAGTGGATTTGGCAGTCCTCTCGTGATGTTAACCTAACATTGCATAAAAAATTCTGAAGAGACCGAAACAGGTGGAAATCTGAAGGTCAGGACTATACGGCGGATGCATTAACACCTCCCAGCCAAACTCTCTTAATTTTTTATGAGTGGCTATAGATGTGTGAGGTCTAGCGTTATCATGATGAAACACCACACCCCTTCTGTTGATCAATTCCGGCCGCTTTCTCTCAACTTCTTGCTTTAATCTCATCAGTTGTTCGCAGTAGAGTTCAGAATCGATAGTCCTGCCTGGTGGTAATAGCTCATAATGAATAATGCCCTTTCAATCCCACCACACACACAACATCACCTTATTGCGAGTTAACCCGGGTTTCGCCACAGTCTGTGAAGCCTGACCGGCCTTTGACTACGACCTTTTTCGCACGTTCTTGTCGTACGTGATCCACTTTTCATCACCAGTTATCAGCTTCTTCAAAAATGATTCGGTTTCATTACGTCGTAATAAAGAATCACAAATGAGTACACGGTTCATTAGGTTTCTTTCAGTGAGCTCGTGAGGTACCCAAATATCGAGTTTTTTTTTGTACCCAGCTGTTTTCAAATGCGCCAAAACTGTTTTGTGATCAATTCTCAGTTCTTCAGCTACGTCGTAACTACTGACATGTCGATCTTGTTCCACTTTTTCAAAAATGGCATCCATTTTATCCGTAATAGGGCGACCAGAGCGAGGTGCATTTTTGACATCAAAATTTCCGGATTGAAAACGCTTAAACCAAATTTGTGCTACTCTCACAGACACTGCACTAGGTCCATAAACATCGCAATTTTTTTTCGCTGCTTACGTTGCATTTTTACCTTTTTTGTAGTAAAATTTAAAAATGTATCGAATTTCTTCATTAGATTCACTCATCTTGACAGTACGAAAAACAAATGAATATCACACATTTGCCTAATTTGAATTTGGAATTATGTTCTTCAAAATTTAAACATTCAATGATACCAAAACCAGCCAGATAAAAATACTACAGCCAAAGAGATTTTATTACAAGTACATACATACTATAATGCGAAAAGATTTTTTCCCCAACCTATTATATAATGTAGAAATAGTTTCGTCCAGGTAAATACTAAACAATCATAAATTCTCACGCTGACGAAGTCGCGGGCACAGCTAGTTTGAAATAAAACACATAATAATAATAAGGGGGCAGAGCAGCTTGTGGCGAGCTGTTGGTGAGTAGCGACACCACCCCCTACCATCGTCTCGAGTTCCTCCGAAAGAACTGGGCTCCGCCTCGTCCGCCACACAGAGGTACGGCCGGACAGAGCATCAGGTCTCTCACCTCTGGCTTGCCTTCATTGGCCGGTCAGAGTGGGACGCTAGAGGTATGGCATTAGCAGAAATTTAGATAATAGGCTGTTGTCTAAATTTCTGCAAGAGCCATACACTCGGGGGTGGAAGTGTCTAAAGGCATAATAGCGGGGAAGCCCGCTCCGAGCTCGAGATTACTCGCTCGTGATGGTGAAACCGGGGCCACACCTCTCGACACCCCCAGCCTCTCTCAACAGAGTTGCCCCCTGTCGACCATCGGGTTGGCTGTTTGGGGGGCCCACCAAGGAGAGGCGAGTCACCACCTGCCTAAAGTAGGATTCGATAATGTGAGATGTTGAATATAGGCAGGTGCCGGATCTCACTCCATAGGCCCAGCCAGCCAGTCCCCCAAGTTCACTCACATAGCCCAAAGATTGGCGAATCACTTATCATTACTATAGTCCCATTATATTCTGCGGGGTCTGTCTGTGCCTGTATTAACTATTGATGCAGTCAGAGAGAGATCCCGCCGAATATAACTCATTACAAAGTAGATCAAAATTCTCGAAAGGGCCTCTACGTGTTGGACCCCCCATGTCCCTGAGCATGCCTGACAAAGGTCCGGGGTTCAAATTGGACCCCGTGCTGACGAGAGACATAATAATTATGGCAACCCATTATACGTCCCACTGCTGGGCACGAGTCTCATGTCTCGTGGTGGAGTAAGCTCCTGGCCTGGCCTGGAGCTTACTCCACCACGCTGCTCCAATGCGGATTGGTGGAGGTGGGTGGGTTAGTGGCCAACCCGCTGTCGGATGTTTTCAAACCCCCCATAAGGCCTCCGACAATGTTTAACGACTGCTATCTATCGATAACAACCGGGACCGACGGCTTAATGTGCCCTCCGAAGCACGGAAACGCGCATTTCATTTGCCACTAGCGGTCACCCATCACACTTCCCGACCGCGCCCGTAGTGCTTAACCGAGTAGATCGCTTACGATCTACACCAGCCGCCGGGCCATGCGCGCTTCAACAATAAAACACATACCTACTCTCAATAATATTATAGACACCATATTCCAAGTGAGCAATGAAAAATGATTTTACTAGCTTAATTTATTCGCTCTAATATGAATTTGAAGACCTTCCATCTGGAGTGAAGCCAAGACGCTCTTTTATTGTAAGTCAAGTGCCGAGAGTTATTTTATGCATTTAAAATTCATGGAAGATGCATATCGGAGTAGTTTAGATTTTTAATATTTATTCCTCTATCTTTATTCTTTATCCATTCGGGATTTGGGACTGCTAACGAATTTTCTCACTTAACATACTCGTACTAAGAAACCTGGTTTTACTGGTGGAAGACCTCCAGTGACGGAGCTCGCGTAGGTACCACCGCATTATTGCCGCTAAATAGTAGTGTTCAGCACTATCGTGTTCGGGTTAGGTGGTAATGTACGGCCCTGTAATTTTCGGCACAGAGGCATAACACCTTAAGCCTCAGGAGTGGCAACGCATCTGCATTATGACCTTGGTCTTGGTGTAAATGTTTATAGACTGCAGTCACTTAACATCATTGTGAACTTCATGCTTGTTTGCCACTTCCATAACATGAAAAAATCGTGTAAATGGTTGCTTTGATATTATTTTTAATTCCCGCCCAATGTCAGTCTTTTATATATGTATCTTCACGCCAGGTCCCTAACGGGGCAGGCAGAGATTGTAGAGAGATATACATTCACGCCGATTCCGATTTCCGATTTCTGTTAATATGTCAATCTTTTCTTTCAAAATATTTTTTTTTTATGTCATGACGTGGCATACAAGCATACAGTTCACATTGATGGTAAGTGAATACTGTAGCCTATTAGCATATTCATAAAAACCAGAGATTTCAATGAAGATGCGCTTGCACTCCTGAAGTCCAAGTATTTATACCTTTGTCACCTTTGTGGTTCGCCACATGTTACATGGGCCAAACGTAACCGGCGAGTCGTGGGTGTTTGCATGTATGCTTGAATGCATGCATTTACCTCTGCCTACCTCTTCGGGGATTACAGGCGTGAAGTTACGTTACCTTTGTGTCAGATATTACAGGCTGTAAATTACCACCTGACCGGAACACGATTGACCCATGACATTGATGCCGAGCCCTATTTAAAAACATTTTCCGCGCGAAGCCGGGGCGGACCGCTAGTTTTTAATATTATTACATGGGTGTCAGTTTCGTAATTTCTAAGGGTGCTCATTACGAAAATGGCATCTTTATCTATGATAGCGTAAATAATTGTTTTTTGCGAAATATAAAATGAGTAGGCATTAATTTAGTAGGCATTTTGTAATAATAGTAAGGCTTCGTATCATTAAAAAATAATGTTCAACCTACTCCTTTCTAATCTTATTGCTTTAGCCGTTTCAAACACATCAATCTAAGATTACAGTGGGTCAAGGAAACAAGACGGTATGAACTACCACTTTTCATTTGATGATCCTTTACTGATATAGAATAAGTAATACAGTAGGTATAATTAATTGCAGGACTTACAAATACGGACATTTTTTTACTGGTGGTACAGCTCCAGTGACTGAGCTCGCGGGCGTAGGCACCACCGCATTACTTAATATACTTGCCATTAAATGGTAGTGTTCAGCACTATCGTGTTCCGGGTCAGGTGGTAATGTACGGCCCTGTAATTTCCGGCACAGAGGCATAACACCTTAGACCTCAGGAGTGGCAACGCATCTGCATTTTGACCTCTGGTCATTGTGTCAGTGTCTATATGCTGTAGTCATCACTTCACATCAATGTGAACTGCATGTTTCTTTGCAACTTGCATTACATATTAAAACAAAACTTCTAAAATTCCATACACACGCTTATTCTTGTTACCTATTTACACAGACATCAGTGACGTGTTTTTACATGCGCACACAAATGTGGCACGTAGGGTTATGGACTTAAAACCATCGACGACATTCGCTTTAATTTTTGAATTTGTAATTTGACCTATCACAAGCAAATTATTTTCAAGTAATTAAATAAATGTTTGAGTTTGAGTTTGACACAACGCAGCTTCTCTCCTATCATCGATGCTTAAAGCAATCGTGAAATACGTCGTCGCACTGACTGCGTGACCAAATTAAATAAAAATAGACCGCTCACTCGCCCGCTCGCAACCTCACAGTTGAAATTTGTCCAATTGGCTCTCAAGGGGTGGGAGGGGGAAGGGTGATGGGCGAGGTGGGGGAATTCAGTAGTATTATAGCATACCATGATTCTCTGACGACGCAAACCAAGTTATCACTTCAAATACGAAAATTTGGACTATTCATGTCTTCTATCATGTTACCCTACTGCATTTTTTTACCCTGTGGCGCTGCCTCAGCGAGGACACGAGTCGCGCATCTAATTCGTACATGTTTCCGAGTTATGTCGCACTCAAATAAACAGTTTATTGGTAATAACATTAACCTACTTTTACGACGGCATATTCGCGGATTCGTAAGCGCTCGTAAACTCGCCGGATATATTTTTATACTGTATTTTGATTATGTACCGAGTGAATGATGATTATATAGATTTGGTTGACTGGATTGAAGAATTGTTTAATTTTATTGGATACTAGCTGTGCCCGCGACTTCGTCCCCGTGAGAATTTATGATTGTTCAGTACCTACCCAGACAAAGTCGGGGGCGCAGCTAGTATGAAAGTAGCCTAAGTAACTCCTTATTACTAAGCTATCTGCCAGTGAAAATCCCGTCAAAATCGGTAGAGCCGTTCCCGAGATTCGCGGGAACAAATAGACAGACAGACAGACAAAAATTGTAATAAATGTTGTTAATATGTACCTTGGATACATTAAATATGCATTTAGTAAAAACCGGTAATTTTAATCTTACAAACAGAAACTCCAATTTTATTTATTTGTATAGATATATAGATTCTATTGAGATACACAAGTTTTTTTCTATGTATTGAAAGTGGCAAACAAGCATGCAGTTCACATTTTCTTAGCCGTAAATTACAGAGCCGTACATTACCACATGACCGGTCACGTAAGTGCTGAACACAACCATTTAGGGGCAAGTATATAAGGTAATGCGGTGGTGCCTAAGCCCACGAGCTCCGTCACTGGAGCTCTACCACCAGCAAATATTATTACATGATTCCATTCAAAAAGATAAAAAAAAAACAAATTATAATGCTTATAACATTTGACTTTAAAAAAAGGATTAGATCTATGGTCCAACAGTTACCTTTATTTTTAATACATATCCGTTAAGTTTTCTATTCACAAACAAAAACTAAGCTACTGGTGGTAGAGCTCCAGTGACGGAGCTCGCGGGCGTAGGCACCACCGCATTACCTAATATACTTGCCGCTAAATGGTAGTGTTCAACACTATCGTGTTCCGGTCAGGTGGTAATGTACGGCCCTGTAATTTCCGGCACAGAGGCATAAGACCTTAGGCCTCAGGAGTGGTAACGCATCTGCATTTTGACATTGGTCTTTGTGTGGGTGTCTATAGGCTGCAGTCATCACTTAACATCAATGTGAACTGCATGCTTGGTTACCACTTCCATTACATTAAAAAAAAAAAAAAAAAAAAACTAAGCAAGTAAATGAAATCAAGACAAACTTTTTCAAACAAATTAACAAATTGTCTCCGCAACTTGTTGAGAGCGAAGTTAGGCTGTGATTTTTTTATTAGTGTTACTTACGAACATTTCAAGTTTCGAACGCGTAGGTATGTCAACGCCTCGCGAGCTCCTACACTGAAACTCTACCACCCTTTAAAATATACGTAACAAAAAAAATACTCATATCGATCCACTCTCTCCTCATTATCTCAAACGTAAATTTAAATTACGTAACTGCCTCAGTAGCGTAGTGGTAGCAGGCCACTACTATTACGCTGGAGGTCCTGGGTTCGATTCCCGGTTCGGGGACTATCAGAGATAACGGTCTAAAATCCTTTATCTCTGCTTCTATTGGGATTTTTCCATTTTCTGGAAGTTTCCCAGTACCCCGGAGTTTGGTAATGTGCCCGGAGATGGCAACAGGTTCGCCACCTGTTACATGGGCCAAAACGTAACCGGCGAGTCGTGGGTGTTTGCATGTATGATTAAATGCATGCATTTACCTCTGCCTACCCCTTCGGGGATTACAGGCGTGAAGTTACGTACGTACTAAGAAGTTACGTAAATTTAAATTTCTTGGAGTCTCTCATCATCTCAACCTCCGTTCCTTGGATAATCTCATTTTAGAAATTCCTTCTCACCGTACTGGCTTTTTATCCAACTCTTTCGCCGTCACAGCTATCAAGCTCTGGAACACGCTTCCCGCCTCCATCAAAAAAGCCCCGAGCAAGTTGTCATTCAAGCGTAATCTACGTAACTTTTATTTAAAAACATCATCATAGACAATCATAATATCTCTTCTTGCTAACATTATATTATTTGCAGTTTTCTTCTCAATAACGTAACTTCACGCCTGTAATCCCCGAAGGGGTAGGCAGAGGTAAATGCATGCATTCAATCATACATGCAAACACCCACGACTCGCCGGTTACGTTTTGGCCCATGTAACAGGTGGCGAACCTGTTGCCATCTCCGGGCACATTACCAAACTCCGGGGTACTGGGAAACTTCCAGAAAATGGAAAAATCCCAATAGAAGCAGAGATAAAGGATTTTAAACCGTTATCTCTGATAGTGCCCGACCCGGGAATCGAACCCAGGACCTCCAGCGTAATAGTAGTGGCCTGCTACCACTACGCTACTGAGGCAGTTTTATTTTTTATTATTGATTTATTCAGTACATTTCAAAATACACTTTTATACAATAAGTACCGCACCACGAAAACCTCACAGGGTTTATCTGGGCGCCGGTGAGTCGCTAATTTTAGGCTTAGTGTAGTACCTTTTTAATTTATTACAGAAAAAATTATGGTTTGTACTATACATAATTTGCAAATCTACAGGAAGTTTATTTAAATAATGAGATATTAGATAACTTATCACTCTAGTCCCATAGAGGTTGTTGCTTTTTGGCAGAATATACTTGTTTCGATTTATGAGTGTTCTCATGTATACAGGTCTTATATTTTCCACGAGAGAATCTAAGTTATTGTTTTCAGACAAAATTAAGTATTCAATTTTTTTATACACACACATAATATTACAATATTCGAACAACTTTCTTGCGTCATTTTTAGTTTTATTTAGTATATGTTTAGGCGTTATAGTTTGTAATATTCTTAATTGCAATTTGTATATGGATTCAATATAAGATGTGTATGTTCTGCCATAGCTACTTAATCCGTAACTTATAACCGAATCTGCCAAGGCCATATAAATAAGTCTTAATATATTGAAAGGCAATTTATGTTTCAATACATAAAGTTTACTTAGAACCGATCTTAGTTTATTACATACATGATCTTTATGCGGGCCCCAGCAGAGCCTGTTATCAATCACTAGACCTACATATTTATGTCTATCAACTATTTCTAAAGACGAACAATTACATACATTATTTAATGAGTGAGAGTGTAGGCAAGCGTGTACATGGGACTTAATGGAAGGTGAAATATTTGTATGGTTGTGTGACGAATGAATGTGTACTATTTTGGTTTTTTGTGAGTTAATGACAAGTCCGTGATCATGCGCCCATTTGCACAGGTTGTTAAAGTTTGTTTGTAGTAAATTTTGGGCCTCATAAATATTTTTATTAGCCACCAGGAGGCATGTATCATCCGCGAATTGGTAAACGGATCCCTTACTAAAAATATTGCTCATGTCGTTTACGTACAGAAGATATTCGGTCGGACCTAATATAGAACCTTGTGCCGTGCCTTTAGTGGTCAAGATCTTTGAACTAAACTTGTCTTTGATTTTAACAGTCGTATATCTATTACTGTGGTAACTCATTAACAATTTTAAAAGAGGGCCTTGCACTCCGTTTTGTTTTAGCTTATCATATAGTAGGTCATATCTTAGCATATCAAAAGCTTTACTAAAATCAATAAATAACGCTAATACATGCATTTTTTTATCTAGACATTTATTAACTTCATCAGAAAATTTACTTAGTAGTTGGGTGGTGCTTTTATGTTTCTGAAAACCATATTGATTTTTACTGATAATACTGTTTGATTGAAGATAATTATTTAGTTGGTCACCTATAAATCTTTCAATTATTTTATCTAATGCCGATAGAATTGTAATCGGTCGATAGTTATTATATACATCATATTTGCCTTTTTTATGTATGGGCCTAATTATTCCTATTTTAAGAAGATCTGGATAAATTGATGTTTTGAAACATTGATTTATTAGATGTGTTATTACTGGGACCAACTGGGTAGAATTTTTTATAATATCCTTTGTTCTAATGTCATCATAGCCTGGACTTTTTTTTTCATTTAGATTTTTAATTATAGATTTGACAGATTCTTCACGCGCCGGATATATATATATATATATGTATATGTTCTTCTCAATCATATCGATATATATTTATAATATGTATGTTTGTATATAATGTATTTATTTATGTATATTATATGTATAGATATATATTTTATATAGTGTAATATTTATTCGTAGGTTATTTCCTTATTTTATAATTAACTATTTAATTTATAAGTTTTACGCGCCTTTCATTGTTTTCTATTTACCCAAAGGTTGGCTGGTAGACAATGCCTGTTAATAGCATTAAGTCCGCCTTTTGTACAACATTTCTGTGTTTGCAATAAAGTTAAATAAATAAATAAATAAAAATACTTGTTGTTGTTGATTCGCGGCGCGGTATAGGCTTCGAGGCACGTGCCCCTTTGCCTCGGCATCTTCTGCTCCCATAGTAATGAGAGCGGCGTCTTATCTGGGTGGCGCAGTGGTAAGCGCCGCGTCGCCGATTACGGCGCAGCGACGGAGTAGGCGCCTCCCAAGTGTGGTGGTGCCGTGATGACAGCGGTATTGCGGCGGCGGGGGCGGGGGGGTGTCGTCACGACGCAGAGTGGCGTCGCTGCGACGGCTTCCTTCGCCCAGCGTCGAGTTTTGGGAAGCCGACAGGGGCGAGCATCCCCCACTCCATTGGCAACGCCCGCAGATATTGCGCGGTCATAGCCCGGACCGTAGTCGGACCCGCGACCGCATCCCCGATGAAAGCCCCCACGTCCGGGAATCGAACCCGGGTCGGGCAGGTTACTTGACATCGTCACAGAGCTCTGCATCTAATGGCGAGCCCGGCCGAGCTTGGCTCACTAACGTATCGGATCACTTGAAAAACGGTTGACAGAACGTACACAAAAAAAAACTCTTATATTAAAAAAGTTAGGGCTCAGGAGTGGTAACGCATCTGCATTTTGGCCTTGGTCTTCATGTGGGTGTCTATAGGCTGCAGTCATCACTTAACATCAATGTGAACTGCATGCTTGTTTTCCACTTCGATTACATAAAAAAAATATGTACATTGTTAAAGTAGAAAATAACAGCTTAGCAGCCATTAGCAGCTTACAGCTAGAGCCAGGTTTATGGTTGCGCCGTATAACTGTGGGCGTCGACATCTTGGTGGAGACGTGAGTCCATGATGTTCACCTCCTCCACCACAGCCCCCAAAGGGGTGCCGTCCTGCAGCCGCAGGGAAGAAGAAGCTGCAGCAGAGTGGAATGACCCCCTGCTGCATCCGCTTCGCGGGAATAGTGCACGCGGAGACCAGTGACGGATGCTGGTATAAACCAGTGTAGTAGGTGCTGTTGTACACACACAACACATACACAAACACCCAGACCCTTCGAATCAAGCGGTAGTCATACACCGCTGGACTAACCGAGTCGATTTAATATAAAACGTAACTTCACGCCTGTAATCTCCGAAGGGGTAGGCAGAGGTAAAATGCACGCATTCAAGCATACATGCAAACACCCACGACTCGCCGGTTACGTTTTGGCCCATGTAACAGGTGGCGAACCTGTTGCCATCTCCGGGCACATTACCAAACTCCGAGGTACAGGGAAACTCCCAGAAAATGGAAAAATCCCAATAGAACCAGAGATAAAGGATTTTAAACCGTTATCTCTGATAGTCACCGACCCGGGAATCGAACCCAGGACCTCAGTGTTGTAGTAGTGGCCTGCTACCACTACGCTACTGAGGCAGTTCGATTTAATATAATATTCTTTACTTGAATATACCACCAGTGCTGTGCTCAGATCTGTGTTCAAACACTAGTTATAATATATTATAGGGTAGCCATCAAACATTGGAAACTCTGGAATTAGTCGAACTCATTTTAATTAAAAACAAATTCAACTGCTTCAGTTGGCTGTTACAGTGTTGGTTCACGACCCTACCGATTACTGGAGGAGAACTCCAGTGACGGAGCTCGCGGGCGTATTCAAGTGACACTATACGGCCCTGTAATTTCCGGCACAGAGGCATAACACCTTAAGCCTCAGGAGTGGTAACGCATCTGCATTTTGACCTTGGTCTTTGTGTGGGTGTCTATAGGCTGCAGTCATCACTTAACAACAATGTGAACTACATGCTTGTTTGCCACTTCTATTACACAAAAAAAACTCTTCTGTAAGTGAAGTCAGCCATCCGAACAATGACGTTGACGTTTCGATTTCAAAAGAGTTGTACTGAGTTTTTTCGGTAAGGGAGTTCTTCTTAAAAGGCTATTACACGACACGGTATTCAGGGTCCGACAGAAAGAGTGGGCGTGGTCAAATGGTCCTACGCCTGTCGCCCAGATCTTTAAATGTGTGCGTGAAATTGTATATGTATTTTGTTAAAATCAAGGTGTGAGTTTCGTAGTAATAGACGTTTTTTGTAGTGTGTGTGCGTATCACACGTAGTTCCCCTCGCAAGAAATGACAGACTATTTTGCATCGGTAACAAATGCTATGGGTACTCCCCTCCGGTCCGCCGCGGCGGCCGGTGGCTCGTGTTGCTCTATGTTCGCATTACAGTATAGATATTATTCGATGCCAAGCATTTTAGGGTGGCCATTCGTCTTGTTTTTCTAGGAAATAAATTTAATTTGTTTTTCATCTTATATCGTTTCTTTTTTAAATCTGTCTGAGTGAATAATCATTAATAATTATTATATTATGACTATATATATATATATGACTGCGAATATCTCAAACGTTATATTCGATGCATTGCAATGTCGCTGAGTTCAACGATTTTCAATAACAATGGAAACATGTAAAGTTATTGAAATACAAACAATTGAAGGTTATTCTTGTTAGACTATTATTTATACGATGGATCGGAATGAACTACATTAAAGTTTAAATATTGTATTACTAGCGGCCCGCCCCGGCTTCGCGCGGGTGCAATGTTATTTACCCCCTCCTATTCGTCTTAGCGTGATGATTATAGATATACCCCTTTATTCATAAACGTATTTATTCTCTCTTTTGTCTGTTTCTATATTGCACATTTGATAATACAACTGACACAGACAAAGCATTCTATAGCTAAAACGTATCTACTTTAGATACGTTTTAGCTATAGAGAGCCTTCCTCGATATCTTCTATAGTTTAGGCAGCGTACGTAAAATAAGTAACTTTTCTGGTTGATTTTTTACACCTTGTGTCTGAAAAACCCAAATATCTTACGGAAACCTTAAAATAAAATATAGCCTATGTTACCCGTAGATAATGTAGCTTTCGAATAGTAAAATATTTTTTATTATCGGTCCTGTAGTTTTTGAGCCTATTCAATACAACCAAACAAAGTTTTCCTCCTTATAATGTTGTATAGATAAAAGCACCTATATGGTATTTTTACTGGTGGTAGAGCTCCAGTGAAGGAGCTCGCGGGCGTAGTCACCACCGCATTACCTAATATATTTGCCGCTAAATGGTAGTGTTCAGCACTATCGTGTTCCGGTCAGGTGGTAATGTACGGCCCTGTAATTTCCGGCACAGAGAAATAACACCTAATGCCTCAGGAGTGGCAGCGCATCTGCATTTTGACCTCTGGTCATTGTGTGGGTATCTATAGGCTGCAGTCATCACTTAACGTCAATGTGAACTGCATGCTTGTTTGCCACTTCCATTACATAAAAAAAAATGTAGTAGGTATAACGTGACCATACGTCCCGTTCTAAACGGGACAGTCCCGTTTTTATGCAGTCGTTTCCGGTGTCCTGGGAAAAACCTTTTGGGAACCGAAAATGTTCCATTATCGGTAATCACAGAAAAAATGTGTAGATAAATACAACTACGTTTCGAAAAACCGACTTCAAAACTGAAAAGTAAAAAATAATGATTTCATTGTAATTATAGACTACCTATTATTTATATGTGCTATTTACTAATAGGTTTGAAGTCGGTGCCAAGCCTTAAACAAATAATTATATTTTTATCACTTAAATATACGGGCAAATTAATACACTGAACAAAACGTAACCGGCGAATCGTGGGTGTTTGCATGTATGCATTTACCTCTGCCTACCCCTTCGGGGATTACAGGCGTGAAGTTTGGCACCGACTTCAAACCTATTAGTAAATAGCACATATAAATAATAGGTAGTCTATAATTACAATTAAATCATTATTTTTTTACTTTTCAGTTTTGAAGTCGGTTTTTCTTAACGTAGTTATATTTATTTAATACTGTTTAGTTCATTGCTGCAATGTCAATTAGATTTATGTTCACATCTGTTAAATTTGTAAAATCTGAATCTTTTAGCTTCGTGACAATTAGATACCTAATTTAAATTGTTTAGGTGTATATAATAATAATATATAATAATGGCAACCCATTATACGTCCCACTGCTGGGCACGAGTCTCTCCCCTTTTTTGGGGGGAGGCCTGGAGCTTACTCCACCACGCTGCTCCTATGCGGATTGGTAGAGGTGGGTGTGGGTTAGTGGCCAACCCACTGTCGGATGTTTTTCAAACCGCCCATAAGGCCTCCGACAAGGTTTAACGACTGCTATCCATCGATAGCAACCGGGACCGACGGCTTAACGTGCCCTCCGAAGCACGGAAAATCAAAATAGTCGATACAAGATTATTACATGACTATATGAAATCAATGAAAAAATTTTATCCACGAAGGAGTAACTATGCTGTGTTGTGTCGTCGATGAGTAAATGTGTCATTGTCACTTGTTGTCATCTTGTTGTCATGCGCATTAGGACTATCTAGGACGTCAGTGGATTCAACGCACTGTATGACAACTTGCCGTCTATTCTTATTCCTTTAGTCTGAGGTGAAAGTAAGTAAAAAAATGCTCATAAAATAAAAACTAATAGGCCTATCTGAATCAAATTTTTATAGCACCAATTCGAAACTATTCCGCATCAAACAAAAGAAGAATTACGTAAATCGGTCTAGAAATCTCGGCGCGATTCGCGTACATACAAAATATATATATATATACCGGCCGAATTGAGAACTTTCTCGTTTTTTGAACTCGGTTAAAAACTAGCGTACCCGACTGAAATAGTCCTATAAATGGCAATCCGAAATTATTATTTTTTGATTAATTTAATTAATGTAGACGAAGCGCGCATGGCCCAGTGGCTGGTGTAGATCGTAAACGATCTACTCGGTTAAGCATTACGGGTGCGGTCGGGTAGTGTGATGGGTGACCGCTAATGGCAAATTGAATGCGCGTTTCCGTGCTTTGGAGGGCACGTTAAGCCGTCGGTCCAATTAAACCTTGTCGGAGGCTTTATGGGCGGTTTGAAAACATCCGACAGCGGGTTGGCCACAAACCCACCCACCTCCACCAATCCGCATTGGAGCAGCGTGGTGGAGTAAGCTCCAGGCGTCTCCCCAAAAAAAAGGGGAGAGACTCGTGCCCAGCAGTGGGACGTATAATAGGTTGCCATTATTAATTAATATAATTTCAAAAACAAGATAAAGCAAATAAGATTGGTAGAGCTCCAGTGACGGAGCTCGCGGGCGTAGGCACCATCGCATTACCTAATATATTTGGAATTTGAGTGGATCACTATTTTATTATAACGAAAATAATAACATGTATTTCTTTGAAAACATGAATGGACATTGAATACCCGAGTCATGATTAAAAAAGCAAATACATTTTTCAAAATTCAAACGTATAAAATCCCTCTAACGAATAAAAATCACCATGTACATACGCGGGAAAAATTACAAAATTTACTTTCATTCACCGTCAACCCTACATACATAATGCTGCCTACACCAATCAACCTTTGTCGCCTTTATAAATATGCAAAAAAGCATTAATTTTCTGGAACAGAGAACACTGATGCAAAGGGCGATCTTGTTACACTGTCCCCTTTTTTTTACATCTCAAAAATTTTGAATTACATTTTAGATGAATCCGCAATTTCTGTGAAATAAATTGAGCTTAAAAAAGACATTAACATGCTTTTGTCAATTTATTTTTATTCGTGTAGGTTTAAATGTTATTAAGAATTTTGTATGAGCAATTTATCTTGATTGAAAAGAATTTAAATGTAATTTAGTCGGTACAATTCTCATTCCCTGAAAATGCCGAAAAAACCTCGCGTATTGCCAAAAAAAGAACATTATATTTCTCAAGTAATTTAATACCTAAGAACAAGTTCCGTGTTGGGCCCGTACACTAGGGCCTTGTACACTTGATATACTTGTATCGAAAAATTGATAAAAATACGTAAAATCATGGAATAATACTCAAAAATCATTTGAACCGTTGTTTTTGGAACGTCTCCTTACAGTTCTACAACCAAATTATTTTTTTTTACCAGTTGCTTTTGCCTCTTATTCTTAATGGAACATGTATTATGTACTGTGTTAAAGTAAAAAACGTTGGCAATTTTAATTTTTGTCAATTTGTTTGCCGACCAAACCGCATCGGACCAAATCCGCTGTCATCACACACGGCCAGATTTGGTTCAGAGCGTAATCCGCTGTCCGCTGCGTACCAAATCCGGACGTGTGTTACGACTATTAATAACATACCTATAACGGACGTAAGAGGCTCTAGTTTCGGAACTCAAGAGCGTAGGCACCACCGCATTAGATACCTAAAATTGGAATATTTAGGAAATGCGCTGTATATTTACCCCCTTATTCATAAACGTACATTAGATACGTTTTTACTATAGAATGCTTTGTCTTTGTCAGTTGCATTGTCAAATGTGCAGGATAGAAAGAGACAAAGGAAACAACACTTTAGCTAAAATACGTTTATGAATAAGGGGGTAAAACTTTATTTATAAAGTTAGTTAATAAGGATTTACGAGAACAAATTAATTTCAGTATGTTTGACTTAAAAGAACAAATTCGGGTAGACATGATATCTAACGAATTAAAATAAGCAGGTATTATAGGTATGGACTAGTCGATATAATAATGATCGTTTACCAGTATTTGTTTTGCATAGAACAGTGGCATTTGCATTTTAATATTTGGTCTTTGTGTAGGTGTCATCACTTAACATCAGTGTAAACTGCGTGCTTGTTTGCTACCTTGATTACAAATAAAAATACAACTATGAAGGTGATAGTATTTAATCAAGCAAATAATCCACCGATGCGTAAATCCTAGCAGATTAAAAATGTTTTGCCGTCGTGTATTTCGTCGCAAAGATACGATAATTAATCTATCACGTAGCATAGGAACGATAGAAGATAATTATACTTTCTGTATGAGCGTTATTTATATCGTGTCTTCTCATATTAAAACTAGCTTTTGTCTGCGACATTGTCTGTGTGAAAGGAGATGTTGCAAAAATGTATGGACCTCCGGCCATGTATTGTACACAATATCATTAACAGGCAAAATCATTAAAAAGCGTTTTTTACTGTGTATATTCACTTATTTAGCTTTGTTTGCAGTTACAAAACATTATTTGCAGTTAGAATTGCAACTCAAAACCAATATGGCGGGCGATGTCATTTTGACAAATTCCACTAATAATCATATCGAAAATGATAAAATCGTTTTCATTAATTTTGGTTGTAACTCTAAAATATATTCTTTAATAAATTAATTGTAATTTTTTCGGATTCTTCTTTAATTTACCCATTTTAAGAGGTAGTGTACGAACCAGAGCCGAGCACGCAACATCTCCTTTGTCACAAAAGTTAACACAAACTTTAATCTCCTAGTCAAACGTTATATTGGTAGATTTTAGAAAAGAGACGTACCTATCCTTTGTCCTTTGTAGGGTTTTGAATTATGTCCATTTTAAATTTTATTACTATCGTTTCTGCCGCTTTGACGTGAAAGAGGAATATACAGATAGATAGACAGATAAACATACACATTAATTATATTTAATAATTTTACTGGTGGTAGAGCTCCAGTGACGGAGCTCGTGGGCGTAGGCACCAACCGCATTACTTAATATACTTGCTGCTAAATGGTACTGTTCAGCACTATCATGTTCCGGTCAGGTGGTAATGTACGGCCCTGTAATTTCCGGCCCAGAGATAAAACATCTTAGGCCTCAGGAGTGGTAACGCATCTGCATTTTGACCTTGGTCTTTGTGTAAGTGTCTATAGGCTGCAGTCATCCACTTAACATCAATGTGAACTGCAAGCTTGTTTGCCACTTCGACAACATAAAAAAAATAAGTAGACACTACCACATTAATTATTCTATGGCCTATCTGCCGCCAAATGATAGTGTTCAGTACCTTCGTGTTCCGGTCAGAAAGTGATGTAAGTAGTCCTCCCTAACACCTTATAACTTTATGCAACTTGTGCCTCAGCAGTCAGGGTGGCAATTGATTTTGACCATTGGTTGTTCTATACGCTGCAGTATTTACTCACTATCAATGTGTAATGCATGCATGTTTGCATAGAGCAACACGGGCCTCCGGTCGACCGGAGGGGAATAGCTATAGTGTTTATTATCGATGTAAGACAGTTTGTCATTTGAGGGGGGGGGGATTAATGTGACACACACATAGACAACGAAGCGCGCATGGCCCAGCGGCTGGTGTAGATCGTAAGCGATCTGCTCGGTTAAGCACTACGGGCGCGGTCGGGTAGTGTGATGGGTGACCGCTAGTGGCAAATTAAATGCGCGTTTCCGTGCTTCGTTGTGACACACACATAGACAACGAAGCGCGCATGGCCCAGCGGCTGGTGTAGATCGTAAGCGATCTGTGCACGTTAAGCCGTCGGTCCCGGTTGCTATCGATAGATAGCAGTCGTTAAACCTTGTCGGAGGCCTTATGGGCGGTTTGAAAACATCCGACAGCGGGTTGGCCACTAACCCACCCACCTCCACCAATCCGCATTGGAGCAGCGTGGTGGAGTAAGCTCCAGGCCTCCCCCCAAAAAGGGGAGAGACTCGTGCCCAGCAGTGGGACGTATAATGGGTTGTCATTATTATTATTATTATACACAGACAACAAAAATCGTCTATTACTACGAAACTCAAAGCTCGACTTTAACAAAATACATAAACAATAGGACCACTTGTGCTTTTATTTTGACAGAGGGGAAAGCCTGCATATGGCTACTCCCCGCCGGACCACCGCGGCCGGTAGCCCGTGTAGCTCTATGCATGTTAGTTACCATCATTTCAAAAGAAAGGATTGCGGCCTTTCGGTCGTATGTCTTTATTTTTTATATCGTCCTATATAAGATGTGAAGTGCGTATGGCCCAGCGGCTGGTGTAGATCGTAAGCGATCTACTCGGTTAAGCGCTACGGGCGCGGTCTGGTAGTATGATGGGTGACCGCTAGTGGCAAAATTGTCGGAGGCCTTATGGGCGGTTTGAAAACATCCGACAGCGGGTTGGCCACTAACTCATCCACCTCCACCAATCCGCATTGGAGCAGCATAGTTGGAGTAAGCTCCAGGCCTTCCCCCCCCAAAAAAAGGGGAGAGACTCGTGCCCAGCAGTGGGACGTATAATGGGTTGCCATTATTATGTAAGATGACAAATCTCTGTGCTAGTTAAGAATTCAATACGGCGCCTTATTTGGTATCCTTTGTTTTGGTGACACGTGACGTTTAATTTGGCGGAACCATCCCTGTAGAGTGCCCAAATATGATGCCACAGTAGACAAGTCATCATGCAGTTAGCTAACGCCGGTTTCATTCACTTTTTACCTTCTTTTTATTATTCTTAGGTATGTACGTATGTATGTATTTTCACGCCAGGTCCCTAACGGGGTAGGTAGAGAGTTTAGAGCGCCAGATATCCCGGTTCTGACAAACCTCTCGTGCCTCGTCTAACTTCATCATCCTCTTCATACATGCACGCCGATTCTTAAGACTTTTGACCCCACCATCAGACAGAACTCGATCTATTTGGTCATGGTAGGTCAGTCTTGGTCTTCCAGGGCCTCTTATGTGATTTCTCAAATTCTCAAGGGACATGAATGTTACTATTTCTATATTTTTTTTGTAATTTATGTAATTGTCTTGAGGATTAAGAGGCCTTTGCGCTCGTCAATTGTCCATTGAAATAATGCAGAAGGCTACATTAGTCTATTAAAATGCTTCCAAACGATGAGATGAGTATGGTTGGTGGTAAACTATTTATAATATCCTTTCTTTTTATGTACTGCAAGTGGCAAACAGGCATGCAGTTCACATTGATGTTAAGTGATGTTAAGTGACATCAATGTCTATAGACACCCACACAAAGACCAAAGGTCAAAATGCAGATGCGTTACCATTCTTGAGGCCTAAGGTGTTATGCCTCTGTGCCGGAAATTACAGGGCCGCACCTGACCGGAACACGATAGTGCTGAACACTATTGATCGTAAGCGATCTACTCGGTTAAGCATTACGGGCGCGGTCGGGTGTGTGATGGGTGACCGCTAGTAGCAAATTAAAATGCGCGTTTCCGTGCTTCGGAGGGCACGTTAAGCCGTCGGTTGGTATATATATATATGTCGGAGCAAGAAGTTTATTGTTGGTTCTGTTAAGTACTAAGCAATACAAATACCTTGCTAAAAATATTATTTTAAGTTTAATTTGATTTCTTAGATTTTGTTATCGTTTAAAATCATTATTTCATTTAAAGAGTAATTGTATTATAAAATTACATTACCGAGTTGAGGAGCTGACAGATCGCCGTTAACGGAGGTTATAAAATGTGTCGTTGTTGATCGAGGTGGATCATTCTTTGGTTGGACAGTGGAGTACTATTTCATTGGCGAAATAAGATCGGTGTCGCGAACCCGCTGCTCGTTGTACTTAAAAGTTTAAAAGTGTAATTATATCAAAGAGTTTTGAGTGTGAAGTTAAGCATTGATATTCTGTTAAAGTGATTAAAACTGACTGATAATAGTGACTTATTGTTTTGTGCTAGCATTTAACCCTCAAGATGCCCACTAAACACATAACCACTAATGATGATGTCGAGATTAATGTGTTTTCTCCGACATATATATATATTTAAGTTTTAGATCTTAGATAAATACAAGTAATTGTTAATTATTATTACACAATTTATATGTTCTCACAAATAGATGTGAACACATTTTAAACCACTTAATTAATTATGGTAATACATGTTTTACTAGTATGTGTGTGGTAATCTATACATGTTGTATAGATAAAATTGGAGTGTCTGTTTATATTATTTAAATAACCTATGCATATGTATGTATACACGGTACATATACCAAAACAACATTTTTTACAATTTTTGTCTGTCTGTCTGTTTGGCGAGGCTAATCTTGGGAACGGCTTTACCGATTTTGACGGGACTTTCACTGGCAGATAGCTGATGTAATAAGGAGTAACTTAGGCTACTTTTATACTAGCTTCGCCCATGACTTCGTCCGGGTAGATACTGAACAATGATAAATTCTCACGCGGACGAGGTCGCGGGGACAGCTATAAAGACATAATATGAAGACAAGTATTAATATAAAGACAAGCCTTTTTTTACTGGTGGTAGAGCTCCAGTGACGGAGCTCGCGGGCGTAGGCACCACCGCATTACCTAATATACTTGCCGCTAAATGGTAGTGTTTAGTACTATCGTGTTCAGGTCAGGTGGTAATGTACGGCCCTGTAATTTCCGGCACAGAGGCATAACACCTTAGGCCTCAGGAGTGGTAACGCATCTGCATTTTGACCTCGGTCTTTGTGTGGGTGTCTATAGGCTGCAGTCATCACTTAACATCAATGTGAACTGCATGCTTGTGTGCCACTTCCTTCACATAAAAAAAAAAAGCCATCTATTTTTATACTGACACTTATATGTACTGTGACACGGAAGGTGAAACGTTGACGTTTGTGTAATTACATCACGTACCTTTTTTTCTGAATACCCTCCCCTCCACCTTTTTGCTACTAGGTAACGTTGACATGCCTGTAGCTGGTGACAACATATAATATTAATGTAATGTATATACTAAACTGCCTCAGTAGCGTAGTGGTAGCAGGCCACTACTATTACGCAGGAGGTCCTGGGTTCGATTCCCGGGTCGGGTCTATCAGAGATAACGGTTAAAAATCCTTTATCTCTGCTTCTATTGGGATTTTTCCATTTTCTGGAAGTTTCCCAGTACTTCGGAGTATGGTAATGTGCCCGAAGATGGCAACAGGTTCGCCACCTGTTACATGGGCCAAAACGTAACCGGCGAGTCGTGGGTGTTTGCATGTATGATTGAATGCATGCATTTACCTCTGCCTACCCCTTCGGGGATTACAGGCGTGAAGTTACGTTGTATATACTTTTTACTAACGACCCGGTTAGTCTAGCGGTGTGAGATGACCGTTTGATTCGAAGGGTCGCGGGTTCGATCCCCGCACCGAGACAAATATTTGTATGGCCTACCGATATTTGTTTCGGGTCTGGGTGTTTGTGTGTGTGTTGTATGTGTACAACGGCACCCACGACACAGGTTTATACCTACTGCGGGGCTGTAAGCGTAAGCGTATTTTTGTTTTTTTTATAGGAATGAACATCAAAAGATTTAATACTGAAACAAAAATAATATTTTACTGGTGGTAGAGCGGCGGTGATAGAGCTCGCGTTTCAGGTCTTGGTGTTTGTGTTGTGTACAACGATACCCACGACACAGATTTATACCTAGTGTGGAGCTGTGAGTGTAAGAGTGTTTTATTTTTATTCCCTGGCCATACAAATATAATTTCCGGCACAGAGGCATAACACCTTAGGCCTCAGGAGTGGTAACGCATCTGCATTTTGACCTCGGTCTTTATGTAAGTGTCTATAGGCTGCAGTCATCACTTAACATCAATGTGAACTGCATGCTTGTTTGCCACTTCCATTCCATTAAAAAAAAAATCCCGGGAACGAACTAAGGTCTAATTTTTAAATTAAATTATGCCAGAAATAACAAAATAAAAAAATAATTCTGCTTTAATCTGTATACACAAATAAACTCAAAGCGAATTAATATGAACAAGATGAATACTAAATTTTCTCATAAAACACGATTGAGGTCTTAATTAATTTATTCATTGGATTTATTATCTGTGGCTTATCCTAGTTAATAAGTTCTGGATAATAAATTCAATGGATCTAGCTTGCTTAGCTTTATTCCACATTTAAAATAACAAGATATTTTAAAATAGCATGTTCTTGGGTTTTCGCGAGATAAATCCGAAAACTAGTTATCGGATTTATCTCGCGTATGTTAAACTAAAATTATTATTTTAAATCGAATCGTTTTGGTCGCTTTTCAGCTTCCGTGGTCTCGGGCAGATTTAGGCACACCGCGGACACTCCGCCAAAATTCCATACAAACACTTATTTTGCTTTCTATTACTAATACATCAATCAGTGACGTGTATTTACACGCGCACCTGTGTGCGTAGCATGTATATACTATATACATGCTACGCACACAGTATATACTATATATATAATACCAACCGTCGCCCATAAGAGGGGAAGGGGTTTAGTGATGCGGGCAAATCGGGCGGGACGTCGAAGTGTCCATTCTATACGTAGTATTAATACATATTCTCCGACTTAGGTAACATTTGTCTGACAGCAGATGTGATTGCAGGTAGAAATAAGGCGTGTAGAATAAGAAACATGGCTTTACATGAGATTTAATATCATCTTGTCACTGCAAGCCTTGGTCTTAACAATATTTTACATGAGAATGTTTTTGCAGAAATACATACATACATATGTTCCAGGAATTGAAACAAATCTGATACTTTACTCCGCCATCTACCCCAAACATGACGCAGAGGTACAGCCATAAAAACATCTAAATCTGTACCGAGCTTAACGGCGCACTGAATCGAGCAGACACTTGCTGCAAATGAAAAATCTGGGTACGGTGTTGAATAAAATTCCGTTGGCATAACATATTTTATCGAAATTATACTTGTTTTGAAGCGATTGCACAAAATGATGAGAGTTAATTTAGATTTTTATCTATAAACTAGCTGTGCCCGCGACTTCGTCCACGTGAGAAAAAATATGATTGTTTAGTATCTACCCGGACGAAGTCGTGGGCGCAGCTAGTATAAAAGTAGCCTAAGCTACTCCTTATCACATCAGCTATCTGCCAGTGAAAGTCCCGTCAAAATCGGAGACACTTAAATTCTATTTATTTGTATGTAGGCATGTAAGTATGATTTTCATTAAACTTCTTTAATGAAAATCAGAAAAGTGCAAAAAATAAGAAGCGAACACATCAGAAAAAAGACTAAGTTAATAGACGCTCTCAAGTACGCTCTAACGCAAAAGTGGCGCTGGGTAGGACATCTAGCAAGATACACGGACCACAGATGGACCACAGAAACAACAGCATGTCATGGACCAATAGGCAAAAGAAGAATAGGCCGCCCAAAGTACAGATGGATCGACGATATAATCCCAATAACAGGAAAAGGATGGAGAGAGAAAGCAAAATGTAGAAAAACATGGAGAAAATTGGAGGAGACCCATACCCGGTGTGGAGTTCCAATAACAAAATGAAATGCTTAAACTTAGTTACATACTTGTTATATAAGGTTGTTGGAAATAATAAAGGTTAAATAAAATAATAAAATGTGTGTATGTATGTATGGAGATAAAAGTAGCCTAAGTTACTCCTTATTACATCAGCTACCCTTGGAAGTCCCGTCAAAGTCGGATACACTCCAATAATACTTATTTGTATGTAGGTATGAATTTTAAAGCGAGAATTGCATTACGACAAAAGCAGGAATGGAAGCAATCTAAATCCGATTACGTACTAAAAGCATCGAAGTCTAAGTTTAAGTCTAAGTTTATTTTTTTTTATTTTTTTTTTATTATCACCATTCTTGGGGTTCGTAATCATACCTTTGTCGGGCCCATCAGAATACCAGCGCTGTAGTCTCGTCTACAGCATAATGCTGAGATGGGTTCCATTTTTTTGGCTTCACACATTGAGCACATCTGCATAGCTACCATATAACTATGTCATTGTAGTTAATGAGTATTCATCTTTATTATTTTATTTATTTATTTTGTTCTTGATGTGTAAGCCAAGGAATAAAGTATTTTCATTTCATTTCATTTCATTTAAGTAATATTTCCAACCAAGTGACTTCACTAAAGTGGATTTATTGGATAGAATAAATTAAATCTTTAGTTTCTATTTTGGAGCTGGCCACAACTAGTAGGTTAAGATCCCACTGCGGAATCATGTATGTATGTATGTATGGGGGTATGGAGATAAAAGTAGATTAAATTACTCCTTATCACATCAGCTATCTGCCAGTAAAAGTCCCGTCAAAATCGGTCCGGCCGTTCCCAAGATTAGCCCCGCCAAACAGACAGACAGGCAAAAATTGTAAAAAATGTCGTTTTGGTATATCGATGGGTTCTATGTATATGGGCCAAAATGCAAAATTGCAACTTTACAGGAGAGACCTCCAAAGTTTAAAACTATAACTTCAGATTGATAAAACCGAAGTATACGAATCTTTGCTTGTTTGCTAAGACAACTTGCCTCGTCATTTATGCTATGGTATTTTAAATGTACATTTATTGGTTTTTATTTTACGTCACATTAGCCCATCTACGTTAATTTTTGTTAAAATTATTTTTCTTTAAGAAACCCTAAAAGGGCCAATGTGTCATATTGGTCCTTATACGCGTGTTACACTAATCAGCATAAAATGTATATATTTTTAATTTGTTACCCAAAAAATCAATTAATAAGTGAAGTAATTGATAAATCATTAATTACAATGCAAGCTATTTCGATATTTAGTTATTTATGTCACATTGACACTTCTGCGTTTTACTATCTGCTAACCTACTAACTGACTTTTCAGTTAAATTCTTTCAATTATTAAAAAAACGCAACAGTTTTATTCATTAATTGAAATAAAAATTGAATTTGCCTTAAATCTACTCTTATGGACCCGTATTTTTGGTATTTTCATGATTCAGAAATTACATCAATTACATAAGGACACTGTTGCAAGAGATCTTACGTTGATTAATAAAATAATGTAATATTGAACTGCACATTATTATTTTTTAAATAAAATTACAAAAAAATAACAAACTTATAAACTTATCTAAACAAAAAAATTGAAAATGTTTTTATTATAATCAAGTAATAAACGACCAAAATCAATATTAATCAGTAATTCTCACTAAGTTTCCATTAATTTTCTTCATTTTCGCTTTCAATAATTGAATTTTTTTGCAATGTCTTAAATGCTACAAAATTTTGCTAATGACAAAAAAATATTCTCCCTATAATATTTTATCGACATAAATCAAGCAAGTCTTTCTTCTTGGAAGGTTGTATTGGTAAAAGCTGATTGTAAAATAGTTGCAGAGGAATTTCTGTAGGTCCCCATTTATTGTAGCACCACAGTTCCAGGACACTCCGCTCGCCGTAGGAAACGGTATCGGCATCCTGGGCGTTGACATATCGAGCGAAGTGCAGTTCGGGAGTGATATTGAGTGCAAGACCAAGTTGGCATCCAAAAAGCTAGGGGTGCTTAACAAAGCGAGGCAGTATTTCACAACGAGGCAGCTATTACAGCTTTATAAAACCCGAGTGCAGGGAGCCCCATCTGGAATACTGAATAGACGGCAGTCCTCAAATACCAGCTTGGTCCACTTGACTCCCTACAAAGTCGCAACGTTCGTATTATTAACGACTGGGGACTTACAAGCTCGCACATCTGAGCCTGCACAGAGACATTGGGAGTCTGTGCGTTTTATATCGTCTCTACAATAGTGAGTGCTCTTCTGAACTATTTGACATGGTGCCATCGTCTCTTTTCACACCCTCACCGACTGGACACCTGGCAGAGCTCAGCGGTGCAGTTTTCACGTTTGTTTTTGCCCAAAACGTGTAAATTGTGGAATTAACTTTCCTCTGAGGTGTTCCCTCGGTGCTTCAATATGGGGTTCTTCAAAAATGCCGTATAAAGAGTCTTTCAGGACTGGCAGTGCGTTGGCAATTCCCCTGGTGTGGCAAATGTTCATAGGCGACGGTGACCACTTTCCATCAGGTGGACCATCTGCTTGTCTGTTAAGTCAACCTATACAAAAAAGGTCTATCGGTAATTTTCTTTCTTGTTCGTACTGCCTGATCTAAGTTTTTCAATGTGATTTTCAATAGTAAAAAGAACTAGCTGGCCAGAGCTGAGTGTAATATTACATGAACCACTTGTTACCAATTTGACCCCTCTATAATTCAAAATCTTTTTAACGTAAACACTAATTCTATGTATAATCCAAAGATGTATTTATAAGAACAAAATAACAATACGAACAAGTATTAAACTATATTTCTCTACTTTATTGGATACCCATAACAATTGCTGTTATTTAAAAATGTGAGATCTTAAAGCAGATTAGATTTGACTTGACCAGTTCATCAGATTTTGTATTCATCACAGTGCGGCCGTTGCCCAGTTTAACGTAGTATAAGTGTCAAATCAGCTGATTGGTCCAAAACATAAACAAACGCGCCGGATTTTCCCGCGTATAACTCTCTAACTACTCTTAGGACCTTGTACGTTTAATTAATGTTACATATGCCGTTATACTGTCGTAAAATTTCGTGTTTCTATGCAGAAATCTTTTGTTTTTTTAAGCTCACATGATTCATTATATCGATAAGATGCGTTTACAATAAAAAAGTCAAAATGGCCAGATTGTTGGTTTGGCCCTTATACATAGGACCCATCGATATGTACCGTGTATACATACATATGCATTTAGTAAAAAGCCGTTATTTTAATATTACAAACAGACACTCCAATTTTATTTATTTGTAAATATATATTACAGGAAAACTAAAAACGTTTATGTTATATAATAAAAAAACAATTTCACACTACAATAATATCTTGGCAGGTCAGGTATTCACGGAACACTACCATTTAACCACAAGTTGATTAGGACGGTGGGGACGCCACTGGAGCCTTAACACTAATAAAATTTTCCTCTCATATCGAGTCCCTTTACGTTGAGTTTGCAATGTATATTATAGCCCCCATTGACGATCAGTTAAACTGATCAGTTGGACTGACGTAAAACTAAAATTTGATCATCAATGGGGACAATTATTCTTGCAAAAGATTGCTATTTTACGCTTTCTAATACAGTTTTTGGCACAGAGGCATAACATTTTGGGCATAGAACAGGCATTAGAAGTTGTAACACATCTGCATTTTGACCTTGGTCTTTGTGTGGGTGTCTATAGGCTGCAGTCATCACTTAACATCAATGTAAACTGCATGCTTGTTTGCCACTTCCAAAACATTAAAAAATGTTACTATTGAAGCGCGCATGGCGGAGCCGCTGTTCCGGTTGAGAGATACGGGCGCGGTCGGGTGTGTGATGGGTGACAAGTGGCAAATTAAAATGCACGTTGCCGTGCTTTGGAGGGTACGTTAAGCCGTCGGTTCCGGTTGCTATCGATAGAAAGCAATCGTTAAACCTTGTGCTTATGGGCGGTTTTAAAACAACCGACAACGGGTTGGCCATTAACTCGTAGCTCCACCAACCCGCATTGGGGCAGTGTGGTGGAATAAGCTCCAAGCCTCCATCCCCAAAAAGGGGAGAGACAGCCCTTTTTATACGTCCCACTGCTGGGAGTGGGACGTATACAAATGCTATTAATGGTTTATACAGCTATGTCGAGTTTGGTCAAAAGGTTCCAGGCTCGAACATCTAAGATTGTACAGAGGTATCGGGAGTTACGGGAGAGCGTTTTTTGCCGTCTTTACAAAGGTGAGTAAATTTTTTAACTGCCTTATATGGTGCCACCGTCTCTTTTTCTATAAATAAATAAATAAAATACGCTTACACTCAAAGCCCCACAGTACGTATAAACCTGTGTCGTGGGTGCCTTTGTACACAAACAACACATACACAAATACCCAGACCCGAAACAAATATCTGTAGGTCATACAAATATTTGTCCCAGTGCGGGAATCGAACCCGCGACCCTTCGAATCAAACGGTCATCTCACAGGGCTAGACTAACCGGGTCGTCAAATTTTAAAAAAATACTCCACTACCCGTCGAAGTGACAGGTTTCAGCTACATAGGCTGAACGCATGGGAGTTCTCAACAGCTTGGTCTTTGGGTTGGTTTCTGCTCAGAACGTCAGAACTTGCAGCCATTTTTTTATAGGCAACCTAATGGATATAATAATATATTCTCTTATAAATATGCATAAAAAATAGGTTTGCAGCATATCTGGATGAAAGAAATGATTTTGCAGTGGAATCTTAGCCAGTTGTGGCCAGCTCCAAAATAGAAACTAAAGATTTAATTTATTCTATCCAATAAATCCACTTTGGTGAAGTCACTTGGTTGGAAACATTACTTGTACTTCAATGCTTTCAGTACGTAATTGGATTTAGATTGCTTCCATTCCTGCTTTTGTCGTAATGTAATTCTCGCTTTAGAATGCAATAATTTTAAGACTTGAAAGGGTAACTCTAGTGGTTACTTAATTTGTGGAGGAACGGGTGGAAGTGTTCCTCCGGCGAAAAGGGAGGATCCTCTAACCAGGCGAGGTGGTAGCGCCTGGCGGGCCGCAGCCCAACGGTTGACGTTGGGGAGTTGTATATATGCCATCTCTTGAGAAATCTTCGTATGTGTGATGTAATTTGACTGCACGCCATCTATCGTACTAGACAAGTACTGTAAGATTTCATTGTATTCCACTAGTTAGCGCCTTAATGTAGTGGACGCTACAAATTAAATGACAAGGCAAGTGCGGAGGGCGACCGTGGTAGCCACAGGTATACGCAGAATGGGTCTGTCGGAGTCCCCGAAACCGGAGCAATACTGGTGGTATAGCTCCAGTGACGGAGCTCGCGGGCGTAGGCACCACCGCATTACCTAATATACTTGCCGCTAAATGGTAATGTTCAGCACTATCGTGTTCCGGTCAGGTGGTAATGTACGGCCGAATGTAATTTTTGGCACAGAGGCATAACACCTTACGCCTCAAAAGTGGTAAGGCATCTGCATTTTGACCTTGGTTTTTGTGTGGGTGTCTATAGGCTGCAGTCATCACTTAACATCAATGTGAATTGCTTGCTTGTTTGCCACTCCCATTACATAAAAAAAATCTATACTTATTTTATAAAGAGGAAAGATTTATGTTTTTGTATGTATGTTTATAACTGTACTATTTAGTTTCCGCAATAACACATGCGGGTGAACTTTAGAAATTAAAGAGAAAACGGAAAGAAAAATTTGACTTCGGGCAAGAATCGAATCTGCGACCTCAGGATAACCAGCCCGGCTGCCTTACCACTAAGTCTCACACCGATGCGCCAAATTTTTCCTTACCTTTTTGATTTTAACCGATGTTTATAACGTTTTCTCATAAAAACTATTGGACCGATTTCAAAAATTCATTCATAATTACAACGCAACTTCTTCACTTCACTTATACACATTGCTATATATATATAGATATATATATATATATTACATTAATTGCACCCGTGCAAATCCTGGGTGAGCCACTAGTCATGAATATAATACAGAACAAGGTTATTTTTTTTTATTTTGTTTTCACAGTGCCTTGACTTTAACAGACACTACGCGTAGCAAATAAGTATGCGTAGGCCTCTACGAACAGCTACGGCGTAGATGACGAATGTAAAAGAGCTACGAGTATACACATAAGAAGAATTTTAGTTTACTTGTTTTAGTTTAGTTAAAGGCTTCGGCAAACCAAACGCAGGACAGTTGCAGGGCAGGTCAGAAGCAGCGCGGGAGTCGGCACACTGAACGCAGCAGCAGTTTAAGCGGTTACAACGCGTGACCGCGTTTAAACCGCGTTCAGTTTGACGTGTGCGGCAGGCAGAAGGCTGCAAGATGTCAGACGACATGAAAAATTCATGGTGTTTTTGGCTCTTAGGCAAAGAAAAAAGAATTTGGGTTTATGATATCAAGACAAGAAAAAAGAATATGGGGAATTTCATCGTCTCTGCAGAGAGCTGGAAAGTCATGAAAATTTCGCTCTCGATGCGCTGCGCTGCACTGCCTTCGGTGTGTCGTGACAAAATGACAGCCATAGTAATACAACAGCATCGGCCCGCGCTCAAACTGCCCTGCGCTGCGCCTGCCCCGCTCCCGCGCCGCCTGCCGCCTGGTCTGTCATCCGGCAGTTGCAGCGCGGCGCGGCGCGGTGCAGTTTGAGCGCGGGCCCGCGTTCAAATTTAGTGTGACGCAGTTCAAAGAGTTTCTTGTATTACAACTTGGGCGGGCCCGCACTCAAACAGCGCTGCTACTGCCCTGCGTTTGGTTTGCCCAAGCCTTTAGTGTAAGTGTCTATAGGCTGCAGTCATCACTTAACATCAATGTGAACTGCATGGTTGTTTGCCACTTCCATTACACAAAAAAAGAAACTCGCGAATTACGAATGATCGCGTAAATGATAGATAGATGTTTATTGTGGTAACAAGGTGAGAAAACTGTCCGAAACCAAGTAATTTCGTCGTTGCAGTGCATATATACTTACGGGCGCGGTCGGGTCGTGTGATGGGTGCTTCGGAGGGCACGTTAAGCCGTCGGTGCCGATTGCTATCGATAGATAGCAGTCGTTAGACCTTGTTGGAGGCCTTATGGGTGGTTTGAAAACATCCGACAGCGGGTTGGCCACTAATCCCGTATTTCTACTAATCCGGATTGGAGAAGCGTGGTGGAGTAAGCTCCAGGTCTCCCCCCAAAAAGGGGCCCTCGCAGCTCTCGTGCCCAGCAGTGGGACGTATAATGGGTTGCCATTATTATTATTATCATTATTTGATAGTGTTTGGTAGGGTTATCCATTTGCAAAATATCTTAAAAAATAAAAAAAAAAAACAATCAACTATTCTTTAGTGCGATCAATAAAAAAACTAGTTAATTTTCGATATGGAACAACTCAATTGAAAAACTTATACTGGGGTGTCTTTAGGAGCCTGTCCAAAATATCATTTACATCTTTTCATCACACGTCACAGAATTAAATTTGAAACTAGTTAGTTTTATCTTAGTGATATTCTTGACTTTACATATATTTTTTATCTTGTTTGTTTGTTTGTATATCAATTGTTATTCACTTTAATTTATTTTGTTTGTTTTTGACGTGTCATAAGAGGTGCCTGTCACCCTAAATGAATAAATGAGTTTCTGATTCTGATTCTAGCAAAATAAAAAACCATGATTACGTATCATCAACACTGCCCGCCGTTCACTTCACTCTGATAAAAAAACATACCAAATTGCCTCAGTAGCCTAGTGGTATCAGGCCACGACTACTACGCTGGGTTCGATTCCTGGGTAGGGGACTATCGGAGATATTTTTTTGAGAGAGTTTGGTTATGTGCCCGGAGATGTCAACAGGTTCGCGACCTGTTACATGGGTCAAAACGTAACCGGCGAATCGTGGGTGTTTGCATGTATGCTTGAATGCATGTATTTACCTCTGCCTACCTCTTTGGGGATGGCAGGCGTGAAGTTACCAAAGGTGCCAGCTCGATATTAGTTTCGTGAAAAGTTTTAGCTGACAGCCAAGTGATTGAAGCTCTGGCAAAATAAAAACCGTCCAGATGTAATGGATAGCTTACGTACCAAGCTAAAGCTAGACTAACGAGCGCGTAGGACGAAACTTTTATGGGCATTTTCCGTTATTTCTTTTGAATACCGTATTTTTCTTGTTTCATTGAGGTTTGATTGTTTGGCCTTAATTGGCCTAAAATGACATTTTGACTGATTTGCCCATCATTTGGAAGGTGGAGAAGAGAACTGCTAGCAGTTTTATGTGACAGTAAACGCCTGTACTACCCAGTATTTCTTTTAACATCAAACGATCGATTATTATCATTTAAATTATTATTATTATAACTGCCTCGGTAGCTTAGTGGAGACTACTACTACTACACAGAGATCCTGGGTTCGATTTCAGGGTAGAGGGTTATCAGAGATAATGGTATAAAGTTCATTTACTCTTGTTCTATTGGGATTTTTCCATTTTCTGGAAATTTTCGAGTACCTCGAAGTTTGGTAATGTGCCCGAAGATGTCAACAGGCTCGCTACCTGTTACATGGGCCAAAAACGTAACCGGCGAATCGTGGGTGTTTGCATGTATGCTTGAATGCATGCATTTATCTCTGCCTACCCCTTTGGGGATAACAGGCGTGAAGTTACCAAAGGTGCCAGCTCGATATTAGTTTCGTGAAAAGTTTTCAGCTGACAGCCAAGTGATTGAAGCTCTGGCAAAATAAAAACCGTCCAGATGTAATGGATAGCTTACGTACCAAGCTAAAGCTAGACTAACGAGCGCGTAGGACGAAACATTTATAGGCGTTTTCCGTTATTTCTTTTGTATACCGATTTTTTTTTGTTTTATTGGGGTTGGCTTAGTTCAAATTGATTGTATCACGTATTTGCTAATTGCAGTTTGATTCTTTCGCCTAAAATGACATTTTGACTGATTTTCCCATCATTTGGAAGGTGGAAAAGAATTGCAAGCAGTTTTTATATTACTACAAGCTGTGCCCGCGACTTCGTCCGCGTGAGAATTTATGATTATTCAGTATCTACCCGGACGAAGTCGTGGGCGCAGCTAGTATAAAAGTAGCCTAAGATACTCCTTATTACATCAGCTATCTGCCAGTGAATGTCCCGTCAAAATCGGTCCAGCCGTTCCCAAGATTAGCCCCGCCAATCAGACAGATAGACAGACAGACAAAAATTGTAAAAAATATTGTTTTGGTATATGTACCATGAATGTATACATACATATGCACTTAGTAAAAAGAGGTTATTTTATATAAAAATACTAATATAGATAAACGCCCGTATGTAGTTAGTTAGTTATACTCTTTATTGTACACCAAAAGTAACAATCAACAAAGACAATAGTTTGGATATGCACAATAGGCGGTCTTATTGCTTAAAGCAATTTCTTCCAGACAACCTAGGTTATAAGCGACATAATTAGAATTAAGAAGAAGGGGTGTACAATCATAAACAATTATTTTAAAAGACAGGTAATCATTATCGCAATATGTGAAATAAATATTATCAATAAATACATAGTAGAATACTTACAAATATACATTTATATTTTATATATCTAGTTATGCATATTATATATATGAATATATAAATATTATATATACATAAAGACAAGTTCAAACATATAAAATATCTTACCATCAGGGATGACAAACTATGAGTCCAAGGTAAGGTAAAACTCCTTTACGCGAAACTTGAAAGTCGCCAGAGTTTGAGCCTGTCGTATTTTTATGGGTAAGGAATTCCATAGTTTGACAGCTTCAACAGTAAATGATTTTGCATAAAAGGAAGAAGAGTGAGACGGAATCTTTAAGCGAAGGTTGCGGGAAGAGCGGAGGCAGAGGGAATTATTTTGATCAAGGTATTTGAGAGGGTCATCCCAGAAGCGTGCACGTCGCGATCCCTGCCAGTCCTTTAGGGCTGCAATTCTGGCACGAAGGCGTACCGCAGTGCAGGTTAGGGCGTCCCCCCGAGGCGACGCGTACCGACCCGTCCCCGTCGGTGCGCAAGATCTGCGGTGTATCACTCACCGATCGCGTTCGTAATGAAGATGTAAGAAAGAGGCTTTGTGTGAAAGATAGTATCGGTGTAAAAATGATAAAAGGCATGCTCCGATGGTTCGGTCATATAGAAAGAATGTCGAATGAGCGAATGACTAAACAGATATGCGAATATGGATGGTTGCAGAGGCCCAGGAAGACCAAGACTGACCTACTGTGACCAAATAGGTCGAGTTCTGTCTGATAGTGTGATCAAAAGTCTTAGGAATCGGCGTGCATGTATGAAGAGAATGATGAAAGTTGACGAGGCACGAGAGGTTTGTCAGAACCGGGATATCTGGCGCTCTACACTCTCTGCCTACCCCGTTAGGGACCTGGCGTGAAGATACATACATATAAGGTATTTGAAACGATCTTTAAGGTATTAGGGACAGTGCGGGTAGTACAGTATGCAGTAAAGAAGAGAGAGAATGTGTGTATTCCTGCGAAGATGGATTGGAAGCCACTTGTGCTGTTTACGAAATTCTGAAATATGATCATATTTGCGTAAACCAAATATGAACCGTATAGAAAGATTTTGGACTCGCTCAAGCTTACCTAGCTGCTCCTGTGTCAGATCAAGATAGGATATGTCAGCATAGTCCAAAATGGGGAAAAGAATGGAGTTAGCGAGCATAATCTTAGTGGCAGTAGGCAAAAAAAATCTAAGTCTACGTAGTGAACTGACAGCGGCAAACATCTTCCTACTTACATCGCCAATTTGCGGAGGCCACGACATATAACTGCCCATTTTTATGTACCACGCAGTGTTATTATAAATTCTTATGTTATGGTAGTGAAATATTTCTTTTAATAACAAACGACCAATTATTATAATTAAAATTATTATTGTTTAAGAAAGTAAATTAAATAAATGAATATTATAATTAAGAATACTGTCTTACACACAAACAGTAACTTCTTGCTTGGCTTCACACTTAGAATGTAACACTGATTTGATCACAAGAGAAAATGTACACCAATTTGTATCGTGTTTACTTTTGTGAAGTGCTTATAAGGCGAAACGCGCGAAGGCGACGGTTTTATCTGCTTTAAAAGAAAAACATAAGAAAATATTGCTGTTCATAAAATTTCAGACACTTCCTTCTTTCACACGGGTATTCGTTTCTGCGAGTAACGATTTTTTGCTATATAAACAAATACACATTGTATGACCCCTTAATAACTATCACAGAGACATAGCAACTAAGGTCTCAAGGGGGTGGCAACGCATCTGCATTTTGACCTCTGGTCTTTGTGTGCGTGTCAATAGGCTGCAGTCATCAATCAATGTGAACTGCATGCTGGTTTGCCACCCTTATTACATAAAATAACACTAGGTACAAGTCTACTTCGCTAGGCAATTAGCGTGGGCAACCTAAATAAATTTACAGAAATACCTGAGGGTGTCTCCGAGACCCCTGCGGATTCGATCTTCGGCTTAGGACGTTATCAAGGGACATTTTTTTATGTAATGGAAGTGGTAAACAAGCATGCAGTTCACATTGATGTTAAGTGATGACTGCAGCCTATAGACACCTATACAAAGACCAAGGTCAAAGTGCAGGTGCGTTACCACTCCTGAGGCCTAAGGTGTTACGCCTCTGTGCCGGAAATTACAGTTCCGTACATTACCACCTGACCGGAACACGATAGTGCTGAACACTACCATTTAGCGGCAAGTGTATTTAGGTAATGCGGTGGTGCCTACGCCCGCGAGCTCCGTCACTGGAGCTCTATCACCAGTAAAACTCAGTAAAAGTAAAGTAAAATCTATTAGGGGCAGTGCAACTTTCACTCTTTACTCTATTCACTGAGAAATTCTAATGGAGCGCTCTTTCTCTTACACAATTGTATGGAAGTGATAAAGACAGTACTACTATTGTAAATGACATCGACGACACAACGTAAATGGCAATCGTTGGTCAATAGGCGGTAACATTTTTTCAAATATAAGGCTGCGTTTAAAATGCTTCCCACATTTATTTTACCCAGCTCACACTTGCGCTTCTTCAGTGTGTTTTAGCTATATGACGATATGCGATACGGTATGTTATACGACTTTGGACTTTTTAAATCTGCGATTCAAGACGTGTAGTAAATAAACAATAATTATCATATATGTTAATTCCAACTATTATTAACTACTTGTGTGACAAATTTCATCCTTTCTTCGTGAAGTCATCAGTTTTTTCTGTAATTGTCGGACGTGGTTTATTCCTTGTTAGGAGATTACAGATTGCCGTTGATTTTCTTTTCTTTTACTATTTTGAAAACGGACGACCAATGAGCTCCCGTACCTGTAGCAACCGTTTTTAAAATATCATTATTCTATGCATTAGGCGTAGCCTCAAGACGGCCTTGTGATTTCCGGCACAGAGGCATATCAACTTTGGCCTCAGGAGTGGTAACGCATCTGCATTATGATCTTGGTCTACATGTGGGTATCTATAGGCTGCAGTCATCACTTAACACCAGTGTGAACTGCATGACTGTTTTCCACGTCCATTACATAAAACAAAAACTGTTGCGAATTAAAGTTTTCTCAGTCTATGAAAACGGACTGACATGAGAGAAATAAATGATTTGAGATTCGGGATTATTATACAAGTCCCTATCGCAGAGGCCTTTACTCTGCCCAATCAAGTAGAATATTAAATACGTTGTAAAATATAGTATTGATAGAATGTCAATAAAAATATTGATTGATAAAATTGAAAACTGAATATGAGCATCTACCAAATGAATATTTCTTTAAATATTGAATATAAAATATAGATTTCGCGGAAAATAACGATAAATATTTTTTTTTTACGGGGTATTCTGTTCTTTTATTTATTATCTACACCCAAATCTAACAAGAGGGTGTACGCATCCTTTGTTCTGCCTGTTGTCCACCTGTTGTTATAAAATAACTTAATGTGTCTGTGTGTGTTAATATCTAAAGAAGATTAGTTTGAATTAAAAAAAGGAAAATAATTAAAGCGAGCTCGTAAAAACCACTTTACTTTCGAGCTGATTCAGAGATTGTGTAAGTTGAAACTTCAATCAAAAGTTACATAGCTTCGTCCACATTTTATGGACAGCTTTATAGAGCAGATACACGACAGAGAGGCTAATAAAATAAAATAGAATTGCTTAATCGTATCTACATAAATAAATTAATGAATCGCTAAATGCTTTATTATGCACAAAACTTAAAATTGGATGGCTTTTTTTTTCTTTGCGTTTGTTATTCTCATGAGAAAGTTGTTACGTAAATGACCTTGTGTTTGAGCCCGCGGGTGGCCTCGCGTAATATAAGGAATGAAAAAATAGAAGGAATTAAGAAATTAAATCAATGAATCGATATTTCATTATAGCTTAGTAACATTTCTAGCGTAATTTTAATAAAACTTTTCTATTCTTTACGCTTTTAACATTATGTATACACTTTTCTAATGGCGTTTGATTTATCTGTCAGTCGTTTGAGTCGATCTATTTGCTTATTCTAATACTTACAAGCTATAATATACATATAAATTGTGATCGATTATGGAGACGTACAACAGAGTTGTGGGCGTCTTTGGGAAGGCTATGTCCAACAGTGGACAACTTTCGGTTGGAGTGATGAATACTAAATAAACTTATACATATATTGTTGAGGAATATTTTTTTATATAACGAAAGTGGCAAAAAAATATCCAATGGTTACATGGATGTTCAGCAACGATTGCATCCTATAGACATATGCACAAGAACTAGAGGCCAAAAGGCAGATGCGTTGCCACCCCTAAGACCTCGGTTATAACATATCTGTGACAGCTATTAGACATACATTACTATACTTTTTACTGGTGGTAGAGCACCAGTGACGGAGCTCGCGGGCGTAGGCACCACCGCATTACCTAATATATTTGCCGCTAAATGGTAGTGTTCAGCACTATCGTGTTCCGTTCAGGTGGTAATGTACGGCCCTGTAATTTCCGGCACAGAGGCATAACACCTTAGGCCTCAGGAGTGGTAACGCATCTGCATTTTGACCTCGGTCTTTGTGTGGGTGTCTATAGGCTGCAGTCATCACTTAACATCAATGTGAATTGCATGCTTGTTTGCCACTTCCATAATATAAAAAAAAAAGAAAATCTATCTTGAACCCGTGAGTGCTAAACACTACCATTTGGTGGCAGATAAGGTAATGTGGTAATGTCTACGCCTCCGAGTCCCTATACTGAAACCCTACCACCAGTAAGAAAAACAGACAAATAGAAAAAAGAATGACAGCATCTGTCTATTGGTTACTCTGTACGGAACTCGGATGGGCATTTTACATTTTTTTCACAGACCCTGAAAGAGTTTGGAGGTTACAATCAAAAGTCACTTCACTGTGTTTGTTATAAAAGCTTTTTCGTGTCAGCAAAGTTAAGCTTGTTTGCGAGTGTCACAGCAATTTCCGTTGAGAAAAATACCTTTATGACAAAAATACGAGTAATTTGTGAGTGTTAAGTGATGACTAGTTAATCTGTACTTATTTTATATAAAGAAAAATGGAAAGAAAAATTTGACTTCAGGCGAGACTCGAACTCGCGGCCTACTGGGAATCTAGTCCAGCCGCTCTTCCAATTGGACTTCAGTAGCTCAAAAATGGAAAGAAAAATTTGACTTCAGGCGAGACTCGAACTCGCGGCCTACTGGGAATCTAGTCCAGCCGCTCTTCCAATTGGACTTCAGTAGCTCAATTGGAAGAGCGGCTGGACTAGATTCCCAGTAGGCCGCGAGCTCGAGTCTCGCCTGAAGTCAAATTTTTCTTTCCATTTTTCTTTAAATAAAAATATATTTCACAAGCATGTGTTAATGCGAAATAATATAAAACAATAATCTATACTTATAATAAAACTGTAGAAGTGTAAATTCTGTACTTTGAAAAAAATTGAAAAAAATTATACATGGGGATGTTGCTAGATCGATACCGAACACAAATATGTGATTTGAAATTTTTTTGTCTGTCTGTCTGTCTGTTTGTTCGCACAAAATCTACCGGACCGGTAATGATTGAAATGATTACGATGAAACTTGGTATAATTATATTTTATCCTTTGGCGCACAACACTGGGTACTTTTTATCCCGGAAAAATGTTTGTTTGTCTGTGTGTTTGTGCACGCTTATATCAGAAACAGCTTATCCGATTTGCGGTTTTCACAAATATATTGTGGTAAGTTTTACTTAATATTAAGTATTTGGTTCATATCAATCGGTTCTGAAATACAAAAGTTATGTCAATTTAAAGAATCATGTCGAATATTTTTAGACTATTCTGCATCTATCTTTTATAATTTTTAGGGTTCCGTACCTAAAAGATAAAAACGGACCCTATTTCTAATTCTCCGCTGTCTGTCTGTCTGTCCGTCCGTCCAGACGGACGGACGGACAGACAGACAGACGCACAATGTTGACAGTTGACAGACAGACGTCTGTCACCAGGCTGTATCTCATAAACAATGATAGCTAGAAAACTAAAATTTTCACAAATTATGTATTTCTGTTACCACTATAACGACAAAATTAAATACTAAAAATAAGAAAATGTAAGTTTTTTCTCTTCTCTCTCAGTCTTTCACTTTCTTATTTTTAGTCCAAGCATTTTTGCATGCTTGTTTGCCACTTCCATGACATGAAAAAAAATCATAAATGTTGTCAACAAAGTTCGAAGGAATCAACAGAAACATGAACCATACTTCCGTCCGTCTTTGTTTTGTGACAGAAATAAAATAAAAACATTGTGCGTGGCAACAAAACAGAGTGGGGTGTCGAGTTCAGTTGAAGTTGTGGATAATAATATTATTATTCTTTCACTTTGTTAAGGCTACTACGAGGGTGGATCCAAAAGTTCGAAGCCCGACAAGAAAATGAAAGAAAAGTGGGTCTAATTTTATATTTTATTTTTCGACATAGTCTCCATCTAGCTCAACACACTTCTTCCACCTGAACTGCAACTTGTTTATCCCCTCGAAAAAAAAATATTCCGGAAGGTCGGCGAAATACTCGTTTACTGCGACTATCACCTCATCAGAATGCTTCAAACAAATAATCACAGAAAATTTATATTGTGCAGTATCGGAATGAAACTGCGCACAATAAATTAATAGAAGACATACTAACAAATGACGGTAATTTAAGAAGATGTCATGTCTCCTTGTAGTTTGGGCCAAGAACTTTTGGATCCACCCTCGTATTTGAGGTTTATTCGAGATTATTTTCCTGTGCAGGACAATGGGACTGGTTTTTGTTAAAGCTACTGGTAGAAATATAATAAATAAAGTTACCTGCAGTAAAAGAAATACAATAAAATGTTAATGAGCATTTTTTTATGTAATAAAAGTGGCAAACAAGCGTACAGTTCACATTGATGTTAAGTGATGACTGCTGCCTATAGACACTTACACAATGACCAGATGTCAAAATGCAGATGCGCTGCCACTTCTAAGGCATTCGGTGTTATGCCTCTGTGCCGGAAATTACAGAGCCGTACAACGCTGGGATTTTGGGTTTAGTTTCTTGGGTGAACGGTTTACGGGTAAAGGCTAATCGGGAATAGCCTACTTTTCTGAAGTTTTTTTATGTTATGAAGCGGCTAACAAGCATACAGTTCATATTCATGGTAAGTAATAAGCTAATAAACATGTATATCAACACGGAGATTGAATGTAGATGCGTTGCTCCTCCTAAAGCCTAAGTTGTGATGCCACTGTATCCGAAAATGTTGGGCCGTACATAAACACACACTACCATTTAGCGGCAAATAGATTAGGTAATGCGGTAGTCCCTAACCATGTGTGGTGAGCTAAAACTATCAGTATTTTTCACTGGTGGTAGAGCTCCAGTGATGGAGCTCGCGGGCGTAGGCACCACCGCATTACCTAATACACTTGCCGCTAAATGGTAGTGTTCAGCACTATCGTGTTCCGGTCAGGTGGTAATATACGGAACTGTAATTTCCGGCACAGAGGCGTAACACCTTAGGCCTCAGGAGTGGTAACGCACCTGCACTTTGACCTTGGTCTTTGTATAGGTGTCTATAGGCTGCAGTCATCACTTAACATCAATGTGTTGCCACTTTCATTACATAAAAAAACACACACTACCATTTAGCGGCAAATAGATAGGTAATGCGGTAGTACCTAAAACTATGTGTAATGAGCTAAAACTATCAGTATAATAAATAAATAAATACATTTACACTTACAGCCTCACACTAGGTACAAAAACCTGTATCGTGGCTATCGTTATACACCCACAGCACATACACAAACACCCAGACCTGAAACAAATATCAGTAGGCCATACAAATATTTGTCACGGTGCGGGAATGGAACCCGCGACCCTTCAAATCAAACGGTTTAAGTAAGTATATGCTTGTCTTTGTTGAAACTAAATATGAATTGATACTATAATTTATGAAATAAGTTGCTGTTTACAGACACTGTTAATATACATGATTAATATGCTTTTTTACCTCTGTTGCTTAATATTTTGCAGCACGCAATATACGTATTATAGGTCACGCCAAGTAAAAAGAACGCTGGAAGAAAGTAGAAGGGATGTGTTCGCGCATCGGTACACTCGCGCACGAAAGTACTAGCCCTATTGGTTTATTTTTGATCTAGCTATCGCTTGCGGTTTCGTGTATTGGTAGGCAGATTGAAAACGCCGCACCTCATACTACCAAATAGATCGATAAATCGTCTACTGCGCAGCTTGACCGCCAGCGTTCTTTTTACCTGGCGCGACCTATACGCGAATTTTGATTATGAATTGAATGTTTTATTCTCAGAAATCACATTTTGTGTAATTTGTTGATAAAAGTCGATTTCATTCGAGTCTCGTATACCGATATACATTATCATATTGTATTTTAAGTTTCAAAGCTTTCGAATGACAAAAAATTTGCTTAGTGTCAGTTTTGCCTGGGTAATCCACTCTAGGTAATTTTGAATGACTTTTCTAAAGTGTCTATAAAGAAGATGTATTCTAAATGAAAAATATTTTCTTTAAACGTTTCAATCTATTTATATCTTATCTTAACTATATATTATATATAAAAATAAATTGCTGTTAGTTAGTCTCGCTAAAACTCGAGGACGGAGAACGGCTGGACCAATTTGCTTAATTTTGGTTTTGAATCATTTTTGGAAGTCCAGGGAAGTCTTGAAAGGTAAGAAAATATGAAGAAATTGAAGAGAAATAGTATAAACCACAATTTTTTTTGTGTCTGTCCCTAACGGGGTAGGCAGAGAGTGTAGAGCGCCAGATATCCCGGTTCTGACAATTTTATTTTCCCATATAAATAGTCCGTATCTATTTGACACATTATTTAATTCTGAGGCATTACTCTCCCTAAAACTCGAGAACCGCTCTACCGATTTGGCTAATTTTGTTTTTTCATGATTTTTGGAAGTCCAGGGAAGGTTTAAAAGGTAAGAAAATATGAATAAATTGAAGGGAAATACTAAAAATCACAATTTCATTTTCCCATACAAATAGTCCGTATCTTTCAAACCTTTGACACATTATTTCATTGTGAGGCAATAAGAAGTTTGCCGGGACAGCTAGTCTATACAAATAAATAAAATTGGAGTGTCTGTTTGTAATATTAAAATAACCGCTTTTTACTAAATGCATATGTATGTAAGTGGCGCGCGGGCGCTTGTGATCACTAGACGTTCTGTTGTTCGGGCTTCGTGTAGGAACCTATCTATTCGATTCGAGCACTCGCTACGCGTCGTCAAGTGCATTCTGTACTATGCGCGTATTTATTACAACATAATGAACGACGAACTTAGTAGTGTTGTGCAGGATGAGGCGAATGAGGATACTATAACGCATCTACATAGTGAGTTGACAAGAAGTAGTGATAGTTTGATCGAAATGGAGAACAATATGAATTGTGATGTTATTATAGAGGACGGAACAAGGCCGTCAAAGAGAAATCGACAATTAGATGAAGAAGAGATATGGACTACAGTTGGAAGAGGTGGGAAACGATTTGCTCGAGCAGCAAATATAGATGAGAGTACAAGAATATCAGAAAATATCATAGAGGTTTGCTTATCCGGTGCAGAAAAAATACCCAAACAATTCAAATTAGCAATATGTCTAAAAACAGAAAATATTCAAGACGTGACACGCGTAAAGTACATTAACCCCTACAAAGTTTTAATTCTGTTTTGTACTGAAGAAAGCGCGGACAAATTTGTAAATTCGAAATTTTTTAATGATAATGGGTTAAAATGACACAAGACGTACGAGGTAAATCAATCGTTAGGCGTTATTAAAGATATTGATCTTGACCTTAGTGAAGAAGAAATACTAGAGAGTTTGAGTTGTGAGACTCCTATAATCAATGTTAAAAGGTTAAAACGTAAAAACAGTTTAGACGGCCGATGGGAAGCAAGCGAGTGCATTCGTATTTGTTTCAAAGGCTCCACAGTTCCATCTCATTTAATGATATTTGACACGAGAATTAACGTGAGTCCGTTCATTTACCCGGTTACGCAATGCTCCCGATGCTGGAGATATGGACACACTATACGAGTGTGCACATCTGTAAAATTAGTCGGTCCGAAGTGTGGAGAGGATCATGCCAACTGCGAAACTACGGTTTATTCATGTAATAATTATCGAGACAGACACATGGCGCTAGCTAAAATCTGTCCTATATACATCAAAGAAAAGAAGCTATGCGAGCTCATGGCAGAATTAAACTTCTCCTACAAACAAGCCCTCACCATTTATAAGCCTACTCCCCCTTCCCCTATATTACCAGTCTCTTCTAGAAATGCTAAAATACAACCAGATACAAACCAAATTTTCCCAGTGTTGTATAATGAGAGTGAAGCACAACCAATAACGTCGGTAACAGATGCAACGGTTGTTAAAGAAGGAATTTTATCGGCAGGTGGCAAAAGAAAGAAGCAGCAGAAGCAAAAGAAGATGAAGACAAATGTTACTATTATAGAAGAAGAAACATTACAGAATAATAGAATAGATGAGAATGAAAGTGATAGTTATATCCCAGAGCAACTTGACAGTCCGAATGGAGAAGCAGAAAAAGAACGACACGCATAAGCAGAAAATGTCATTTAAGATATTTTTGGATAAGTTGAAAGAGGCAATATTGGAGAAGAACGCATCATGGGAAGAGAAGATAAAAAGTTGCCTTGGCATAATATTTGAGAGTATCGTGTCTTTATTAATGCAATACATATCCGTTTGGCCCTATTTAAATTTCTTAACTAAATATGAATAATTACACCACAAATGCAGCAGATGGACCAACTGCGCATTCCACTGTAGTAAATATAATGCAATGGAATGCGCAAAGCCTTCTGCCTAAAACAACAGAGTTTGAATTATTGCTGTATCAAGAAAAAATCCATATTGCAGTTATCAGTGAGACATGGTTGGACTCTGATAGCAGTTATCGCATCACTGGGTATAATATGTTCAGATCAGATCGTATGGATGGCTTTGGTGGAGTAGCGATACTGACACACAAATCTATTATAGCTCAGCAAATTTATGCTAGTTACGCGAATACTGGTATTGAAATAGCTCATGTCAAAATATATAACTGCGATCATTTACAGAATGTGGTGTCAGTGTATTGTACCCCATCGGTAAGAACAACTACTGGCGATTGAGACCAAAATTTTTTCACACCTGAATCAAAAGACCTTAGTTGCCGGGGACTTCAATGGCCATCACTCTAACTGTTCCACGAAAACTGACGCTAGAGGAACTCAAATCTTTGACTCTGCATTGGACAATAATCTCATATCTCTAAATGATGGCAATAACACACGCATTAAACTTGTAAATGGCGCAGTTCAGGGATCGTCTCCTTTTTTTTTTTTTTTTTTTTTCACCAGCGGAAAATGCGTTACGCATACCCACCCTTGGGGAGAGGGGTGGGTTATGTGGGACTCCGGACAAAAGAAGGACGTCCGTCTACCCACTAAAAACCCCTGGGTGCTCCGACTCATCCGCCCTCAGGGGCGGGGTCGCGGGAACGCTTTAGCACACATCCGCAACCCCGCCGGCGGCCGCCCGCAACCGGGCCCGACTCACAAGGGGAGCCCAATGGCTCCCGGCCACGCTAGTGGCGTGCAGAGCACCAGCACGCCAACCAGCTCGGGACCCAACTTAGGGATCGTCTCCTGACTTAACTTTGGCATCTGCAGATATTGCTCTTAAATTTAACTTCAGAGTAATAAATGAAAACTTAGGAAGTGACCATATAATGATTAAATTATTTATTGACGTAACTCCACCTAGATCAGTCAAAAAACGAAGAATATACAAAAAGGCAGACTGGTCATGCTATAAAAACAAAATTGAAGAGAAATTGAGTACTTTTTCTATACTAGAAGATAATTAGAGTGCCTACAATAGCTTTAATGATATTTTAGATAGATCTGCCAATGAATCTATACCAACTAGTATACTTCATGCGAATCCATTGAGTCCCGGGAAATTTAAGACGAAACCATATTGGTCACAAGATCTATCTCATTCAGTTGCCATCCGTCGCAGAGCTCTGGCAGAGTTCAGAAAAAATCCCACGCCGAATAACCTAACAACACTCCAAGATAAGGTGGCCGATTCACAACGAAATATTCGATGCGGCAGAACCAGATCATGGCAGTTTTTTGGTGAGAGCATTGATAGTACAACTTCATCAATTGAAATGTGGCAACGCATGAAGTGGCTCAAAGGATATAAATCAACCACACTGCGTGTAGATGGTCAAAAATATAAATTGCTGCTAAATAGTTTAACACCAGACTTTGTAACGCCCGATATGCCTAGGTGTTTCTCAGATAATCAACAACTTTGCTCCCCGATTACGGTACAGGAACTTAATAATTGTATAAAGCAGTCTGACACAGCACCGGGTAAAGATAACATTTCCTGTTATATGATCCGTAACCTTCCAGATTCGGGTAAATCGATATTGGTTTCTATGTACAACAGATTTTTGACAAGTAGTTTTGTTCCTAGCCAATGGAGAAGAATAACGTTGTCCCTATTCCGAAATCTAGTAGTAGTGATAGTTTTACTTCGAGTTTGAGACCTATTTCTTTGATAAGTTGTCCATATAAAGTTTTACATACTATCATATCACGCCGGTTGGATTGGTTTTTAGAAATTAACGACATTCTATCAAAAGAAACTGTTGGATTTAGGCGTTCACGATCTAGTGCGGACAATCTTTGTAGATTAGTGTCCCGTATACAGTTAGGATTTACCAAGGGTGATGCAACTTTGGGCTGTTTTATAGACATTGACAGTGCATATAACAATGTTAATTTGTCCAATCTTATTAGTACTTTAGACGGACATGAGGTGGGTTCAGTTTTGTGCGAATACCTATGGGAATTTCTCAAGGAAAGAATTCTATCCGTACAGTTAAATTATGATGAAATCCTTGCTAGAACAACTGGAACGGGCTTAGCTCAGGGCGATCCCTTATCCCCAATTCTATTTAACATAGCTACAGTCAAGATTTGCCATTATATACAACAGGTTTATATCTCGCAGTACGCTGATGACTTCGTCTTACATAGCACTAATAAAAATATGTCACAGGCTACAATAGATATACAAAATGCCATGGACATTTTATGCAGTATATTACATGATTTAGGACTTAATATATCTTATAAAAAATCTAAAATTTGATTATTTAGTAGGGGTCAAATAGTAAACAATATTCAAATAAAAGTAAATAATAATAGCATACAACAAGTTGACCGGGTTAAATATTAGGGAATGTGGTTAGACAGGGGTTTAAAATGGGGTAAACATATTAATTAAATAAGAGAGAAAACATCAAAATTCTTAAATGTATTTGTTTTATATTATTTCGCATTAACACATGCTTGTGAAATATATTTTACTTTTAAAGAAAAATGGAAAGAAAAATTTGACTTCAGGCGAGGCTCGAACTCGCGACCTACTGGGAATCTAGTCCAGCCGCTCTTCCAATTGAGCTACTGAAGCCCTGCCCGATTTGTCAAATCTTTCCTTCAAATCTATTGCATTGCTTTATGGTAGCAGTAGCGCCATCTATTACCAACTATGCTAGTTAGGCAACCGATATAATAGACTTTTCAGTTTATTGAATATCGTAAAGAAGTCGCTTTTACCCTTAATAATTGTTTTATATTATTTCGCATTAACACATGCTTGTGAAATATATTTTACTTTTAAAGAAAAATGGAAAGAAAAATTTGACTTCAGGCGAGGCTCGAACTCGCGACCTACTAGGAATCTAGTCCAGCCGCTCTTCCAATTGATATTCAATAAACTGAAAAGTCTATTATATCGGTTGCCTAACTAGCATAGTTGGTAATAGATGGCGCTACTGCTACCATAAAGCAATGCAATAGATGTGAAGGAAAGATTTGACAAATCGGGCAGGGCTTCAGTAGCTCAATTGGAAGAGCGGCTGGACTAGATTCCCAGTAGGTCGCGAGTTCGAGCCTCGCCTGAAGTCAAATTTTTCTTTCCATTTTTCTTTAAAAGTAAAATATATTTCTTAAATGTATTTAAAGTGCTAGCAGGAGCTAAATGGGGAATTCATCCCAAACATCTAAGACGACTTTATATAGCAATAATTCGAAGTCGATTAGATTATTGTAGCTTTATATATGATACTAGTGTTAAAAGTCATCTGAGTAAACTGGACAAAATACAAAATCAAGCTATGCGAATAATAGGTGGATTTATAAAAAGCACTCCAATCCATGTGATGGAGAGTGAGCTATGTCTCCAACCGCTGCACATCCGTCGCATGTACCTGGCTGGTAAATTTTGGCTGAAGTCTAAATCTTTCACTAACGATATTACTACAAATGTTATTCATCAACTTGGCGAGGTTATCCATTGTAACTAATGGACTAGGAAAAAACTGCCTTTGTTAGTCAACATAAATAGGAAGCTTGGGAACTTTAATATACACACAGCCTGTAAATTACATATACACATGATTGATAAATGGATAACCAGTTTTGACTTATCGAAAAATATTATAATAAAAATAGACGGAAATAATAGTTCGAAAAGAAATATCAACTCAATAGACTTACAAACTACATGTAATACTTATCTGAATAGTAGGTACAATGGGCATTATCAGTTATTCACTGATGGTTCCAAGGATGGAAAACGTTGCGGCGCGGCATTCTTTGACCCTCAGATACGTGCTAAATTTCAAATAAGCTCGGATATCAGTATTATGCACTGTGAACTGATAGCCAGCCATATATGAATCTATATCGTATAGTCTATCGGCGGGGGGAAATAATATTGTCGTTCTGTCTGACTCAAAAAGTGCACTTTTACATTTGGCTCGGCTAGCCTCGAATGTTCGAGGCCACCCGATAGCCTACCACATCCTTGAGTACATTTATAAACTCAGAGATTTAAACAGGACAGTAGTGCTCCAATGGATTCCTTCTCATATCGGAATCGTAGGTGACGAGGAGGCGGACAAAGCAGCGAAGCAAGCGATACATGACGGCATACCATACCATTGTTTACCAGTACATAGCGAAATGTTGAGTGAAGTGAGGTTACTGTGTCGTCAAAACTGGAGTGAGTACTTTGACGAGCGCTCGCGGACGAAGGGTATATGGTATAGAACAGTGCACGCTTCCTCGATATCTATGGTTTGATACGATATCTATGTACCGAAAACAAATCGTAGCTTTGTTGAGACTTCGTTCCGGACACATTCCATCAAACAAGTTTAAATATTTATTTATTTATTTATACTATGGGTAAGACAAACACCCCTAACTGTGCAGATTGTGATATTGTCGAAGATGTTCAACATGTTTTGATGGAGTGTGTTCGAAATGAAACTATACGTTATAATTTATTTGCTGACAATAATTGTAACATTGGTACATGCAATAGTGTTTTGGCTTCGCCCGCATCGCCCGAAGCCAAAATGTTTATTAAATTGTATATATTATGTTCCTTTTCTCAGGAACTTAATTGTAGTGTATACATATATTTTTAATTGTTTGTTGTTAATCTGCCTTACGGGAGTGACATAGTCAAAAATTGACAAAACTCCTATGTTTTTACTGGTGGTAGAGCTCCAGTGACGGAGCTCGCGGGCGTAGGCACCACCGCATTACCTAATATACTTGCCGTTAAATGGTAGTGTTCAGCACTATCGTGTTTCGGTCAGGTGGTAATGTACGGCTCTGTAATTTCCGGCACAGAGGCATAACACCTAAAGCCTCAGGAGTGGCAGCGCATTTGCATTTTGACCTTGGTCTTTGTGTGGGTGTCTATAGGCTGCAGTCATCACTTAACATCAATGTGAACTGCATGCTTGTTTGCCACTTCCATTACATAAAAAAAAAAAAATGTGAAATTTTTTGATAGAGGTGATTGGTAGAGGTGAGTGGGATAGTGGCCAACCCACTGTCGGATGTTTTCAAACCGCCCATAAGGCCTCCGACAAGGTTTAACGACTGCTATCCATCGATAGCAACCGGGACCGACGGCTTAACGTGCCCTCCGAAGCACGGAAACGCGCAATTAATTTGCCACTAGCGGTCACCCATCACAGTACCCGACCGCGCCCGTAGTGCTTAACCGAACAGATCGCTTACGATCTACACCAGCCGCTGGGCCATGCGCGCTTTGTAAAAAAATATATCTTAGCTAAATCCGTTTCCACCAGTGCTAAGCTATGTGCACCAATGAATATTATAAATAATGGCCACCCATTATTCGTCCCACTGCTGGGTACGAGTCTCTCTCTCTCTCTGCGGGTTGGTGGAGATACGGGTAAGTGGCCAACCGCCCGGAGGCCTTATGGCCTAACATCCGACATGTTTTCAAACCGCGGTTTGAAGACTCCGACAAGGTTTAATGACTGCTATCTATCTATAGCAACCGAGACCGACAGCTTAACGTGCCCTCCGAAGCACGGAAACGCGCATTTTAATTTGCCACTAGCGGTCACCCATCACACACCCGACCGCGCCCGTATCGTTTAACCGAGTAGATCGCTTACGACCTACACCAGCCGCGAGGCCATGCGCGCTTGAGTATGATTGGTGGATATCAAACGCATCCATAGCAACGTAGCACCACATCTCTGGTGAAAAAACACCCCTATTCTGGTTACTCATTACACAGACATCAATCAGTGACGTGTTTTTACACGCGCACACAGAAATATAGCACGTAGATTTATAACCTAAAACAATCGTGAAATAATTCGTCGCACTGCACTGAGTACGTGACCAAATTAACTAAAAATAGACCGCTCGCTCGCCCGCTTGTAACCTGCTATGTAAGCTTTAGCGTATGTCAAAGATGGCGACTCTGTGTTATTCCCCATGGTGCAAAATGGGCCACAGTCGCGGCGGGCTGGAGCCACTTTGCTCTTACATATTCCCTGATTTGTGTACCGACTAGTATTCATTCATCGTATAAGTAATTTTTCGGATTGTCTCAATATCTGTCGGATTCTCCCGGAGTGTCGCCGTTAAGTAATTACATATTAGTGAAGCCTGTGTTTTTGTGAAATGAGAAAGAAAATGTAGGCACAATAACATTGGTGACAAAGAAGATAATCTCTATTAAGATAATAATGTAACATGTACCTGCCTAATTTTTTTTTTTATGTAATGGAAGTGGTAAATAAGCATGCAGTTCACATTGATGTTAAGTGATGGCTGCAGCCTATAGACACCCACACAATGACCAGAGGTCAAAATGCAGATGCGCTGCCATTCCTGAGGCATTAGGTGTCATGTTTCTGTGCCAGAAATTACAGAGCCATACATTACCACCTGACCGGAACACGATAGTGCTGAACACTACCATTTAGCGGCAAGTATATTAGGTAATGCGGTAGTGCCTACGCTCGCGAGCTCCGTCACTGGATCTCTACCACCAGTCTAAAAGTCCAGTGAAGCCTATGTTTTTGTGAAATAAGAAAGAAAAATGTAGGCACAATGAGATTCGTGACAAAGAAGTGAATCTCTATTAAGCCAACAATGTAACAGGTACCTGGCTAAGTGTAAATACGCTAAATACGCTAAGAAACAGAATCAGAAACTCATTTATTCATTTAGGGTGACAGGCACCTCTTATGACACGTCAAAAACAAAGAAAATAAATTAAAGTGAATAACAATTGATATACATGTCAAACAAGATAAAAGATATATGTAAAGTCAAGAATATCACTAAGATAAAACTAAATGTATTAAACTAATGTAAAAAGTATATCAGTAGAATGTCTCATTTCCCCTTTACATTCACAGCCCCACAGTAGGTATAAATAAACCTGTGTCATGGGTGCCGTCTTAGACAAACAACACATACACAAACACCCAGACCCGAAACAAATATCTGTAGGCCATACAAACATTTGTCCCGGTGCGGGGATCGAACCCGCGACCCTTCGAATCAAACGGCCATCTCACACCGCTGGACCAACCGGGTCGTCAAAATTAGATTAATGGAGGAATCCACTAATATTGTTTTCGATTCCTTTTCGTAAATGTTCTGTTTTATTAATATTCTAAGTTTCAGTAGGCAATGTAACTCTAGGGCGCCGTGGTCACATAATTATACACATATACACATAATTAGAATACTAATTCAGATCTGTCGTTTTTTTTATCGTAGAGGGCCGTACATTAACGGCCCTGTAATTTCCGGCACAGAGGCATAGCACCTTAGGCCTAAGGAGTAATAACGCATCTGCATTTAGACCTCGGTATTTTTGTAGGTGTCTGTCTATAAGCTGCAGTCATCACTTAACATCAATGTGAACTGCATACTTGCTTGCCACTTCCATACCATAAAAAAATATGTATATGCAGAATGAGTTTGTAGATAAAAATTGATTGCGCAAATGATTGGACAGTTAAAGAATGCTAATTAAGCTTGCAGAGCCTAACAGCGCTTTGTACTAGAATCGAATAGAAAGAAATGTTTGCGGAACTTTCTAGCGTTCATAAGACCCACTGTCGGATAAAGCCGGTGCGGGGCCCGTAGCAAATGTGACCCCGGCGCCCTAGAGTTACATTGCCTACTGAAATTTAGAATGTAAATAAAACGGAACATTGCCGCGGCAAGTATATTAGATAATGCGGTGGTGCCTACGCCCACGAGCTCCGTCACTAGAGCTCTACCACCAGTAGATACAACATACTCATATTGTATATAAATTATTATTTATTTATTGTAAGAGGGTGCTTCATTTTTGCACTAACGCTTCCATACACACAAAATCTCCCATCTCACCGTATTACGAACGCAAATCTGTCCAATAAAATACAAGAATTATTTACACCAATGCTCCATATTACCCTTATCATTGTCACAAGGCATTTCAGATTTTTCAGAACAAATAAAAATACCATTCACGTCAAAGGATGAAACAAAAAGTCAGTCAACTCAAACAAGGCTTTATTTCATAATTTCAGTAGAGGCACCCTTTTTAACTGTCTCTCGATACTCCTGACATTTTTATTTTTTATATCTGGTACTTTTGTTATAGTGTACACTGCCCCAAATAGGTTTATGCAAGCGAATATGTAGAGAAGTGTGTAAATGCCGACGTAGTCCTCGATATATTTGAACGAGTGTACGTGGGCTAGTCTTAGTATTTGGGAGTAGGTGTAGATAAGCCCTATAAGAGTTGCTCGGACCTGCAAAAAAATATTTGTTATTTAACACGCTTTTTTTAAATAGCTTGTTGATTTTTAAGGAGGTAAAGGACAAATTCCACGTTGGCGCCGCACCTTGTTCACTAAATCAAAAATAGAGAAAAATATGTAGAATCATGGAAAAATACTCAAAAAAATATTTTTGTATGACAACAATATGTTATTGCTACTATTTTTTTTTATGTAATGAAAGTGGCAAACAAGCATGCAGTTCACATTGATGTTAAGTGATGACTGCAGCCTATAGACACCCACACAAAGACCAAGGTCAAAGTGCAGATACGTTACCACTCCTGACGCCTAAGGTGTTACGCCTCTGTGCCGGAAATTACAGGGCCATACATTACCACCTGACCGGAACACGATAGTGCTGATCACCACCATTTAGCGGCAAGTATATTAGAAACTAGCCACTAAGACATTCTTGTTTTTTAAATATAATAAACAATTTGAATAGCTGAAAATGATCCTCCCTTCCTTCCTCCTTCTTTTACATTCATCATTCTCTTCATGCATGTACGCCGATCCCTAAGACTTTTGACCTCCCCGTAGACAGTCGACCTATTTGGTCAAAGTAATTCAGTCTTGGTCTTCCACGACCTCTGCAACCATTCTCATGTGTTTCTCTGTTGTTTCTCAAGTGGATCAGCAAAAATAAAATATAGTCAAAGAAAATTACCTGAAAATTGTATATTTCCACCATAATAACAATCGGCACTCCCCAAGCCATGCCATAGCTGAAGACCAGCACCCCCAAAGCCACTATTGGTAGCCACCTCAATGACGTCACAGTCAGATCAGCCTGGGTGAACACCGCCAATATGCCCATTGACAGCACCATTATTGAATAGGCGAATGTGAGGTAATACTGGAAAATAATCACACACTACAATAATAGTAAGCCACCTATAGGTAGAGCTCCAGTGACGGAGCTCGTGGGTGTAGGCACCACCGCATTACCTAATTTACTTGCCGCTAAATAGTAGTGTTCAGCACTATCGTGTTCCGGTCAGGTGGTAATGTACGGCCCTGTAATTTCCGGCACAGAGGCATAACAACTTAGGCCTCAGGAATGGTAACGAATCTGCATTTTGACCTTGGTCTTCGTGAGGGTGTCTATAGGCTGCAGTTATCACATAACATCAATGTAAACAGCATGCTTGTTTGCCACTTCCATTACATAAAAAAAAATAATAATAGAAAGCGAGGCATTTCCATTTGGGATGTAATTTAAAATCATACTTATGAATGAGACCAAATTATTACTGTATTAATATCGAAATTGTAAAAACCAAATTGCCCGTTTGAAGCCCCTGATTCAAAAAGGCGTGACATGAATCACAATTCGTTTGGCCATTGTCAATGATTTGTTTCCTCAAACGTCAAATCAATACGCAAATTGGTTTTCGGACTTTTAGATTTCCTAAACATTTATTTGGAGCGTGTGAATGAAGCTTTGATCTTTATCGAGGTAAAAAGTGGACAGGACTCAACAATTTTTTACTGGTGGTAGAGCTCCAGTGACGGAGCTCGCGGGCGTAGGCACCACCGCATTACCTAATACCTATACTTGCCGCTAAATGGTGTAGAGGCATAGCACCTTAGGCCTCAGGAGTGTTAACGCATCTGCATTTTGACCTTGGTCTTTGTGTGGATGTCTATAGGCTACAGTCATCACTTAACATCAATGTGAACTGCATGCCTATTGGCCACTTCCATGACATAAAAAAGATATAGCTTACTAACCCTTCTCTCAATATATTTAATTAAAATCGTACTGGTGACCCCGCCGCCGAACATGGAAATGGGTACCATTATGCTGTCAGGGTCCACTGAAGTCTTCAACTGCATCAGAGTCTTAACCTGATCCAGAAATATTATGCAACCACCGATTACTGTCATTGTGTTCAGAACTATGCCAATTTTTGTCGCATCCCGCCATATTTCGTTTTTCACTGAAACAAATGCTATATTTAACTAGCTGCCCGACGAACTTCGTATCGAATTAACGGTAAAAAAATGGTACGTTCTTAGGTGTTTGCGAGCTACACTCATTGAAATTAATCTAGTTTTCAGATTTATTTTGCGTATACGTTGGGTTCGATTTTAAATAATCATTTTAGTTTAAGATACGCTAGGTAAAAAATGGTAAAAAAAAATTGAAAAATAAATAAGTTTTTTGAGAATTTCCCTTTATCACTTAGGGGTATGAAAAATAGATGTTGGGCGATTCTCAGACCTATCCAATAGGCATACAAAATTTCATGATTATCGATCCAGCCGTTTCGGAGGAGAATGGTAACTAACGTAGTGCCACGAGACTTTTATATAATGTGTCCCAGGGATAAGTGAGCGCCCGGCGTTTTTCGAATAATAATATAATAATGGCAACCCATTATACGTCCCACTGCTGGGCACTAGTCTCTCCCCTTTTTGGGGGAGGCCTGGAGCTTACTCCACCACGCTGCTCCAATGCAGATTGGTGGAGGTGGGTGGGTTAGTGGCCAACCTGCTGTCGGATCTTTTCAAACCGCCTTTAAGGCCGACAAGGTTTAACGACTGCTATCTATTGATAGCAACTGGGACCGACGGCTTAACGTGCCCTCCGAAGCACGGAAACGCGCATTTAATTTGCCACTAGCGATCACCCATCACACTACTCGACCGCGCCCGTAGTGCTTAACCGAGCAGATCGCTTATGATCCACACCAGCTGCCGGGTTATGCGCGCTTCTTTGCAGTTTTTCGAATATTTGCACAAAATTAAGGATAATTACTCATATATATATGGGACTTACCGGCTTTGGTTTATTTGTAATGATTTTTTAATTTTGCAGTAAATACGCGTGACGTGCTGCAGTTTTTTTACGATATTTCCTAAGTTTTTACATTTTTCTTCATTAAGTTTTTTTTATTGACTAGCGGAAATCATAGTTTATCAATTAAAATTATCAAAAGTAACTAAAATTTAATTAACAATTAATTTTATTTAACAGTTTTCAGTAAGTATTGATCAAAATGGTCGAAACGTCACATAGGTAAGGCGCGAAAGAGATAACGCTCTACAGACTAGAAATAAATCGAAGTCTCTTTCTTAAGGTCGATATGCAATATTTTTTTTAGATACTGTTTATACAGTAAAAAATTAGTTTCAGGAGGCACTTTTACCAAAATACATATTATAAAGTTTCCTGAATATCCAGTTTCAAGAAAACGCTAAACGATTTCCGATAACTTATATAAAAATATATATTGGCGAAATTTCAGAACGTTTAGTCTGCTATCGTATCGAATTACACTCTTGTTTCTGGTTAAACCAATATTGCCTCCGTGAGACTCATTTTATCCATTTTAAAATGTATCCCTCCGACATTAAAGTCCAATTTTATTTGGAGGCTTTCAAGGCTTCTTTATATTTCGTTCATTTTAAGAATGTTTCCAATTGACGTCATTGTAAGATGCCAAATTGAATTATGTCATCCATTAAAGTTAATAAAGTTAATTAATTACAAAGAAACAGTCAACAACCATCTGTTCTATTAAAAAAATGTACCAAAAACTAAGACATAACAAAAAAGAAAGGCGTCGGGATGTGATGACCCCTTCGCTCTGTAATGGAGGAGAATTCTCCCGCCAGTGCGGTCAGTCAAACAAACAATTGCCGTCCTGCGATAAAACTAACGCCACTCCAATCGCCAATTCACCTGCCAAGCATGATGATTATGGCATATTATCCCCTGTAGAGAAACGGGTGAAAATGTTCCTCCGACGAAAAGGAAGGATCCTCCAACCAGGCGAGGTGTTAGCGCCTAGCGGGCCGCGACCCAACGATGGACGTTAGGAAGTTGTATATATGACAACTCTTGAGAAATCTTCGTATGTGCGATGTAATTCGACTGACGCGCCATCTACCGTACTAGACAAGTACTGTGAGGTTTCATCTGTGTTCCACTAGTTGGTGCCTTAGTGTAGTGGACGCTACACCCCTAATGATGCACAATACTGTTGGGGGCGTGGTGGAAGGTTTACTCCAGCAGTGGACGTCTTTTGACTGGAGTGATGATGTGAGGATGAATAAAAAATTGTATTTAAGTTTTTGGAGAAAACATCATAAGCTTGGGATGGCAAACTATTAAATGACAACATAGAGCAACGCGGCCTACCGGTCGCGGCGGACCGGAGGGGAGTAGCCATAGCGTGTATTACCGATGCAAAATAATTCTGTCATTGTTTGCTTGGGGAAACGCGTGCGACACACACGCACACTTCAAAAATCGTCTATTACTACGAAACTCACACCTTCACTTTAACAAAATACAGAAACAATTTCACGCACACATTTAAACATCTAGGCGACAGGTATAAGCCCTTGTACTTTGACAGAGGTGAAAGCCTGCATATAGCTATGGGAACTTTTATAAAGGGCAACTCGTTAGAAAACTTCGTATCTGCGATTCAGCGCGTTATACGCCATCTTCCGTACTAGTTAAGTTTCTTCAGTGTTCTACTAGGTGGAGCCTTATGACTGAACGCTACAAAGGCATACATCAACATCTAACCGTAACAAGATAGGGTTGAACACTACCTACCGATAGATTATGTGATATTTAGCCTCGACTTTCGACAATAGAACTCTGCCCCCAAAAAATCAGAAAAAATGTACTCACAAATGCTTATAATGTTCAACTTTCTATTGGATATAGCTCGATCACTTTCGTCTTTTAAATCATTTATCGCATTTTTCACGTATGTGTTGTCTTCATTCAAACATTTAAGTTTAGCCATATTCTGTTTCGCCACCTGTAAAAAATAAATTAAAAGTTAAGTTAGATTGCTAATTGTTAACTACATTACAAAATGTACTGTGTAATGGGTTAACCAGTAACGATTTTGCAGGCCCAAAATTATCCGTCTCCTTTATGGTAAGTCTTAAAATTATGGGGAACCCTCTGCAGATTTTTTATACGAAGCCTGTTTGACATCTTATACATAAAGATGACTCGTCTTAAAATTGTCTCCGGATAAGCTTATTAGTACCAAAGACAAGCTTATGGATTAATAGAACCCGGAAAAATTAAACGAAAGGTATGTTTGTTTAAGGTCGCAGCTGCCAAGGAAAAGGAATAATTAGTAAAATAAGTTATTTTTTTTTGTAAACGTTATTGTAAGATTTATTTCAAATATTAAGCTTATTTTTTTTTTTAATTTAACAAAAAAAATTTTTAAGTTATTGTAACATTTCACATCTTGCTCTAAATTTAACTGATTTCTTTAAGTTTTATTTACTGGTAGTTGAGCTCCAGTGACGGAGCTCGCGGGCGTAGGCACCACCGAATTACCTAATATACTTGCCGCTAAATGGTAGTGTTCAGCACCATCAGGTCAGGTCGTAATGTACGGCCCTGTAATTTCCGGCACAGTCATAACACCTTGGGCTTTGGAGCTCTACCACCAGTAATTAATTATGTAGTTGTCCAAGGATGTCATACAACTATCCGAAATCGGTTGAATCAAAAAGGGGAAAAAGAAATTCGACACTCAGATGTGGGGACTTGACATCCGAAAGAAAAAGATAAATTAAGTATTTTATTGTATTTCTTTTATTTACCCAGCGTAGGGGTGTGACGGTCCCACCGCCCACTAGCGGAATAATTATATACCAGTAGAACAGAATTCTTCCGCTATCGAGTCTCTCAACCCAATAATGACGGTCAAACCATTACAATGAGGTGGCATAAGTGCATTAAAGCAAGATGGGCAGCAGCGTACTGCGATACAACTATCGCCACCGCGATTGTATAGTAAGTGGGTCTTAGAAATATCTCAGTAGCGTAGTGGTAGCAGGCCACTACTACTGCGCTGGGGGTCCTGGGTTCGATTCCCGGGTCGGGGAATATCAGAGATAACGGTTTAAATCCTTTATCTCTGGTTCTATTGGGATTTTTCCTCGGGTACCTCGGAGTCTGGTAATGTGCCCGGACATGGCAACAGGTTCGCCACCTGTTAAATGGGCCAAAACGTAACCGGCGAGTCGTGGGTGTTTGCATGTAGGCTTGAATGCATGCATTTACCTCTGCCTACCCTTTCGGGGATTACAGGCGTGAAGTTACGTTTTAGAAATATCAACACAACACTGAAATGACTTGAAATTAAAGTTGCTGGGGTAGGGTTAATATTCAAAATAAATTCCCACTCTCCGCTTCGACGATAACGTCGGGTATATTTTACTGGGAATTTCACTAAAACAAATAGGATTTAATTGAAAATACGAAATTGGGGCTAATTAATAAACAACTTTCATTAGACCCCAATCAATTCGAGTGCTAATTCGGATCTCTCGATCTGATGGAACTCGACAAAATTGGAAATCATTTATTAAAGTGATTTGGTTTCATGATGTGAGACTATATTTATATTATATTGAGTACTAATTCGGTCTGACTGGTTTATTAATATCTGCGATTTTTTTTATGTTTTGGAAGTGGCAAACAAGCATGCAGTTCACATTGATGTTAAGTGATGACTGCAGCCTATACCACCCACACAAAGACCAAGGTCAAAATGCAGATGCGGTACCACTCCTGAGGCCTAAGGTGTTATGCCTCTGTGCCGGAAATTACAGGGCCGTACATTACCACCTGACTGTAACACCATAGTGCTGAACACTACCATTTAGCGGCAAGTATATTAGGTAATGTAGCGGCGCCCACGCCTGCGAGCTCCATCACTGGAGCTTTACCACCAGTAAAATAATTAAAATTATTTGCGATCCTGTAAAACCCAACTTTAGACCCCTATTTAACTCTCAACTTATTCTTTGGATGTAGCAACATATTTGCATCATGATTGGTAGAGCTCTATTGACACAGCATGCGGGCGCAGGTACCACCGCATTACCTCTATCTGCCGCCAAATGGTAGTGTTCAGCACTATCGTGTTCCGGTTAGATGGTAATGTATGGCCCCGTAATAACTATCACAGAGCCATAAAAACTTAGGTCTCAAGGGGTGGCAACGCATCTTCATTTTGACCTCTGGTTTTTATGTAGATATTCATAGGCTGCAGTCATCACTTAACATCAATGTGAGCTGCATGCTTATTTGCCACCTTCATTATTCTATTAATAGATATCTATAGGTTGCAGTACTATTTTACCATCTATGTGAACTGACTGAAACGTGTGTCTGTTTTCCCCCATCATAACCTAAAATAGCAAATACAAGTTTGTTAAGCCTGAAGGATGGCATCTACATTTTGACCTATGGCATATTTGACCTATGTGCAAATAAATTTGTATACTACAATGTTCACTTACCATGTGAACTAGCATGCCTATTTGCCAACTATATATCACTATACGTATACACACTTTCACCTCTACCCACAACAATTTATAATATCACACTAATAAATTGTGGTGGGTAGAGGTAAAAGGCCTAATGTTCTATGTATTATTACTCTTCCACCAGTGGATTGAGATAAGCTTAAGAACATACACCAAAAAATAAATGTATCTGTTTTGTCCCGGTTGAGTAATTTCAATACAAAATTGAAATTAATTGAAACTGCTGATGTAGGTGGTAATATTCCCAATGAATTCCCAATCGCCCCCTCGACGGGAATGTAAAGTACATCCCTGGAATATTAACTAAAACAAGTAGAATTTAATCGCAAATACGAAATTGGGGCTAATTTACAGTCAATTCTGTTCAGACCCCAATCAATTCGAGTGCTAATTTGGAAATCTCGAACTGATGAAACTCGACAAAATTGAAAATCATTTAATAAATTTGATTCGGTTTGTGATGTGAGGGATTTAAATTGAGTCCTAATTCGGTGTGAGTGGTTTATTTATATCTTCGATCCTGTAAAAGCTTTCAATAATTATGTTTTGGTCCTATAATCACTTGATCAATGACAATTCTCGGTTGGCAACGCATAGGCATTTTGATCTCTAGTTTTGCATAGATAGATGTCTATGGGCTGCGGCATTCACTGATCATCTATGTAAACTGATATTTGTTGGCCACCATTATTTTAGAAAAACGTCTGCAGCAGGATGCCATAATCGCCACGCTTGGCATGCGGATTGGCGATCGCAGTGACGGTAGTTTTAACCCAGGACGGTGCTGTCCATCTTGCGTTATTGCTTTTATTTCACTGCCGTTGACGTGACGTTACGTTTTAAAATGAAAACCAACCTCAACCTTATTCATTATCATCAGATAACTCGGCGACTCCAAGAACAAGAAAACCGAAGCAAACTGGAACATCACTAGTGCCACCATTAAGTACATCAACCCTTCATCACTCATCCCCAACCGCGTCAAGTAACTGGCTGATGCCATCGCCATCATCAGTGATACTGCTGACCCTCGGGTATCATCGCTTATTTCCCTGATGTAAATTGGTACGACTGTGAATAGCCCACCTGATGATAATCATGCAATGACAGACGGACAGACAAATAAACAGACATACAGACAGATAGACAGGCAGAGGGACAGACAGAAGGACAGACAGATAGACACGAAGACAAGACAAGCAGAAAAACAGATGGACACACAGACAGACATATAGACAGATGGACAGACGTTCAGACAGAGAGACAGATGGACAGACGTAAAGACAGAGAGAGAGACAGAAAGACAAAAAGACGAATAGACGGACGGACAAAAGAAAGAGTTCAGTTGTTGATGTGCGAAATCCTAAATTGGAAACTAACCTCAATTTTATTCACCATCACCAGATAACTTGGCGACTCCAAGAACAAGAAAACAGACGCGAACTGGAACATCACCAGCGCCACCATCAGATACATCAACCCTTCATCACTCATCCCCAACCGCGTCAAGTAACCGGCTGATGCCGTCGCCATCATCAGTGATACTGCTGACCCTCGGATATCATCGCTTATTTCCCTAATGTAAATTGGTACGACTGTGAACAGCCCACCTGATGATAGTCCGGCGAACACATGAAGTATTATCGCGTTCAATTCGTTTGTTGTAAGCAAGAGTGGTACACATGATATCTGAAACAAATAATTATGGTTTACTTAATAAACTTGCCGCTAAATGGTATTGTTCAGAACTATCGTGTTCCGGTCAGGTGGTAATATACGGCCCTGTAATTTCCGGCACAGAGGCATAACACCTTAGGCCTCAGGAGTGGTAACAAATCTGCATTTTGACCTTGGTCTTGTGTGGGTGTCTATAGGCTGCAGTCATCAGTTAACATCAATGTGAACTGCAGGGTTGTTTGCCACCAACATCACATAAAAAAACGTTTGGAACAGTCGAGTCCAACAAAAAATTTTTACACCTAAACGAACCCCTTAATCGAAAAATTATGTGCTGTAATAAGTTCTAATATTTATCCTCAATTATTTAAGCCTGTCGTATTTATGGCGACCCAACAATACAGGGTATGCGGGGAAAAATTACATCCTAAATCATATATATATTTTTTTATATTTAGAGGAGCGGTATCATAACAAACCGTATAGACCTATTTTAAACGTTTAAAATTTTTGTTTCAAACACATTTGATTGGTTAACAAATAGGGAAAAATTGTTAAAACGTTTTTTTTTTCTAACGTTTTTGCAAGTTTACGCGAGTTTCAGAACATTGTAGAAATTAAATTTGCGGATTTTTTTTTTCAAATTAAATATGTCTATGAACATATTTTGATATTCAATTAATGCAAGACTTGTTTGTTTAAGAATAAAATTTGATAAAAACAATGTCTCACTCATGCGGTAGACAGATATGTGAAAGTCGACCTAAATTCGGCTCCCCTATTATAATTTACATGACATATAAGACTTTAGAGATATCAGACTTTTAAAGTTTGATGTATTCAAATGTACTGAGAAGCGAAAGCCTACAATACTATTTACATTTCACAAGACAACCGTAATAGAACATGTTCGTTTTCTTTAGACTGTGATAATAGGTTAGGATCCCACTGCAGAATCATTTCGTTCATTCAGATATACTGCAAACCAATTTTTAACGCATATTTATAATCTAGAGAATATTCTATATACTATATAATATCCACTAGGTTGCCTATCAAAAAATGGCCGCAAGTATTTTTTTTATACATTTTTTTTAGGTTTTTTTTCTTTTAACCTATTTTAACCTATTTTTTCAATAAAATTACGTCCATTTCACCATTCCATCCGTCCATTTTTGATTGGTAATCTAGTGGATATATATTCTCGAGATTATAAATATGCGTAAAAAATAGGTTGGTAATAGACGAGGCACGAGAGGTTTGTCAGAACCGGGATATCTTGCGCTCTGCACTCTCTGCCTACCCCGTTAGGGACCTGGCGTGAAGATACATACATACATACATACAAAATAAGTCTCATAACAGCTGCTACCAGAGAATACACTACGCACTATAGACACAGTAGATAGAACAAAAGACGTAGCATAGAATATAGATACTCGTATAGCATAGACACTACGCTGTTGTAATAAAAGGTATATTTTATTGTTTTTCTATAAACAGTTCTTTCATAGTACATTAAACGAAACTCATTACCGTGTATTCAGTTTCTCTCCTGTTTTTCCGCAGGAGTACATTAAAATAATGAATCGTAAAATTGCGTGTCTGTTCTCTGTACAAATACACGCATTGCGATGAAGGAACGTAATGAGAACTTTTTTTTATGTAATAAAAGTGGCAAACAAGCATGCAGTTCACATTGATGTTAAGTGATGACTGCAGCATATAGACACCCACACACAGTCCAAGATCAAAATGCAGATGCGTTACCGCTCCTGAGGCCTAAGGTGTTATGCCTCTGTGCCGGAACACGATAGTGCTGAACACTACCTTTTAGCGGCAAGTATATTATGTAATGCTGTGGTGCCTACGCCCGCGAGCTCCGTCACTGGAGCTGTACCACCACTAAAAAAACCACTAGTTAAAATTAATATTTATTCACTACATTGTCTATATAATTGCATTAATCATACTTTTATCTACAAATCAAATAATTGCCAGTGTCAGTTATTATGTTTACAATCAGATAAAATGAACACAAAGTCTAAGTAGCGAGAGCTACAGAAAAAACTGTCTTTGTCTTTTAAGTGGTATCTTTTATGTAGGACAGAGGTTCCCAAACTATTTTTCTTGTAGCCCCTTTTCAATTTTTTTCTGGTTTCGGTGGACCCCCTTGCCAACACTTATATCACTTTCCCATATTTCCCATTTTTATTTACGCATATACGTAGACCCCATCGAGTCTCCCATAGACCACAGGGGGTCTATATGGACCACTTTGGGAATCACTGGTGTAGGAAATTAAATACTTACTAAGGCATTGATCTGATTGTGTTTCAGTTTTTTTTTTCTTCAGTTGATAGCAAGTTTTACTGGTGGTAGAGATCCAGTGTAGGGACTCGAGGGCGTAGGCATCACCGCATTACCTAATCTATCTGCCGCCAATTGGTGGTGTTCAGCACTTACGTGTTCCGGTTAGATGGTTAGATGCTACTTAATAACTATCACAGAGACAAAACAACTAAGGTCTCAGGAATGGCAACGCATCTGCATTTTGATCTTTGTGTAAGCTGCAATCATCACTTAACATCAATGTCAACTGCATGCTTGTTTGCCGCCTTAATAAAGATAGCATGCAAAGACCGTTAATTCGTTCGCTTAGAAAAAAAATTGAATACGTATAAAAACCAGATATTTCATTATAGATGTTGCCATTTCTGAGGTCTAAGAACGGTCCTGGGCCGCTCTCATTCAGCTTTAGTCCGCAACTTTCACTAGGTCGTTGGTCCACCTAATGGCGGGTCGGTCCACCAACCTTCGTCTTTCGGTACACCGTCGCATATTACCTACGTGGTATATAATACGTAACTAGCGAATTTTGGGTGCTTGCATGAAGGCAGGCATCATTTACCTCTGCCTACTATTACGAACAATACAGACATGAAGTTAAGTTTTCGTTTTATTTTAAGAGTAAATAAACACGACTTAAATAATGTTTACTAAAAACTGTACTATTCATTTTAGCAATAACACATGTGAGTGAACTATAGAAATTAAAGAAAAAACGGAAAGAAAAATTTGCCTTCGGGCAGGAATCGAACTTGCGACCTCAGGATAACCAGTCCAGCCGCTTTACCACTAAGCTACCAAACTATAAACTGTTCATACTCACACCTTGCAACAAAATTACGATATAAACGCCGAACTTCCTCCCAAACTTGTCGATCAGGTAACACTGTATGGGTGCAGACAGGAGGGCACTCAAAATCAGAGCCGTGGTGGTCCAGGGTACATCGTCTGGCGTGGTGAAGTGGCCGGAATGAGTTGATATAGATAACGCATTGCTTTCCACGCCGTGTGTGAAGAACGGGATACTTGCTGTGAACAAAATTGTTAATATTACAGTATTTTTTAAGTGATGACTGTAGCCAGAAACACCCACACAAAGACCAAGGTCAAAATGTAGATGCGTTACCGCTCCTGATGCCTAAGGTGTTATGCCTCTGTGCCGGAAATTACAGGGCCGTAAATTACCACCTGACCGGAACGCGATAGTGCTGAACAATACTATTTAGCGGCAAGTATATTAGGTAATGCGGTGGTGCCTACACCTGCGACCTCTATCACTGGAGCTCTACCACCAGTGAGACTATTGGACCAACGCTGAATATACGTCAAACAGTTAGCTAAAAAGTTAGCTCTCTTATAAACATTTTCTTTGGACTATGAACATACTTTAATTTTGAAAGAACATACTGTAATGATAGTTATTCAACATTAAGCTTCTAAATACAAACAAGTTTAATTCCGGAGAAAACGCTGAAATCCTGTATGTATAAAAGGGCAAGATAGGGTCAGAGATAGATAAGGTCAAAATCATAAATAACTTCAATTTTACACGACAAGACGCCACATAAAATATCCGATTTCAAGAATATTAATCTTATAAATGAAACTAAGAATGTAAGGACAACTTAATAATATAATTGTAGGGGTTAACATATACGTAGTAATTGTAAGACGTGACGCGACGTGTGCAATTTGTGTACCACGCCATCGCGGTCCGGCAGTTCAGTCCGGTCCGCATAACATGTAACTTGTGTTCGCAATAAATTGGAGTAATTTCAGTGTAGAGCTCAGACTTTTAATTATCGCATTCCTGGACTAAGTAGGTGACCTGCACACACACACCATACACCTAAATTGGTGACCCCGACCGAACAAAGGATAATCTGGATAGTCACACCGGACTGAACTCAACATGGCCACGCCGTCACCGCTGCCTCACGCGCTCGCCGCGTCGCACCACGTGCCGGCGGCACCTCCTAACCCTACTGCGGAGTTAGCGGCAATATCGTTAACATCCAAGATTCCTGATTTTTGGACGGACCAGCCCAGGGTGTGGTTCGTCAGGACCGAGTCGATGTTGGCACCTCAGAAACTTTCGGACGAAGCACGGTACGACATCGTCATTTCCAAGCTCAGCAAAGATGCCATCACGCAAGTAGCTGATATTCTCCTGAAGCCGCCAGACGTCAAGAAGTTCGACACATTAAAGGCACGACTCTTAACAATCTACGAAGAGTCGAAAAATAGACAGCTCCAGAAACTTATAGGAGAAATGGACCTCGGGGACCAGAAGCCGTCACAACTACTACGGCGCATGAGAGAGCTAGCCAAGGATAACATACCAGACGAGACCCTCAGGATTTTGTGGCAAGGACACCTGCCCAGCCCCGTAAGAGCCGTGCTAGCTGTGTCGGATACAAAGGATTTGGATAATTTGGCGACCATTGCCGATAACGTGCTGGAGACTACGCGAGCAGCACACGTAATCAGTGAAGTGTCACAGCAGCAGCCCACGACATCGAAGGATACCGCAATTATTATGGCCGAAATCGCCAAGCTCAGTTTTAAGGTTGAGGAGCTGGAGAGATCTAGACCAAGGCTTCGTCGTCGCTGGAACGGTCGTTCGCGTTCAGTTTCCCGTAATCGCAGCCGTGGTACTTCGGAGATGCGTAAGAAACCTGACAGCCCCGACTGGCTCTGTTTCTACCATTACAGGTTCCGCAACAGAGCCAGAAAATGCTTAGAGCCATGTGCTTGGACAACGCGCCAGGAAAACTGACTGAGGCGCAGACATCGGCGGAAATCTGTGCCATTACACCGTGTCACCGCCTTCGTATTATGGACATGAACAGTGGCTTGAACTTTTTAGTGGACACTGGAGCCAACGTGTCTGTTTTGCCGGTAAATAAAAAACAGTTATTACGTGAGTGTAGTGACTATAAATTATTCGCAGCTAACGGAACGGAAATCAAAACCTATGGGGTAAAGTCTTTAGTTTTGAATTTTAAGTTACGCAGGCCCTATCGATGGGATTTCGTTGTCGCTGACGTCAAACAGCCAATAATTGGTGCTGATTTTTTAACCCATCATAATCTTCTGGTTGACCTCAGTGCACGAAAACTCATTGATCAGGTAACTGATTTAAATGTTATAGCTCCCATTGTAGCGGTAAAAGAACCATCTGTACTGTCTGTTAGCATTGAACATCCTTACCATAGTCTGTTATCTCGTTATCCAAACATTACTAAACCTGTGTCATTCGTTGGAACCAAATCAAATTCGGTACAGCATTTTATAGAAACCACGGGACCTCCAGTATTTTCCCGTGCGAGGCCTCTGCCTCCCGCAAGGTACAAAATTGTTAAAGCTGAATTTCAAAAAATGCAGGAATTAGGGATATGTCGACCCTCGAAAAGCGCTTGGGCAAGTCCCCTACACGTAGTTCAAAAAAAGAATGGAGATATTAGACCGTGTGGTGACTACCGCAGGCTCAATACTATTACTAAGCCCGACAGATACCCGATTCCGCGTTTGCAAGACTTTACTTATATTTTAGCCGGTAAAAAAATATTTACTAAAATTGACATCAACAGAGCTTACCATTTTATAGAAACAGCACCATGTGATGTTGAAAAGACAGCGATCATAACTCCTTTCGGTCTTTACGAGTTCCCCCGCATGACATTTGGTTTACGTAATGCTGCTCAAACCTTTCAACGGTTTATGGATACTGTTTTTCAAGGTCTGGATTTTATTTTTAACTATGTCGACGATGCACTCATCGCAAGCGAGAATGAATCACAACACCTTGAGCATTTAGAAACAGTTTTTCAGCGTTTAGATAAGTATGGTTTAACAATCAATTTATCTAAATGCGTGTTTGGTCAATCGTCTCTTGAGTTTTTAGGTTTTCAAGTTTCATCCAAAGGGATTCGACCAACCGAGGACAAGGTCAAGGCCATCATCGACTACCCAAAGCCAGTGACAGTCGAGGACTTACGACGTTTTACAGGTATGGTTAATTTTTATAGATCTCATTTACCTAATGCAGCATCTTATCAACATTTATTTAACAAATACCTAGGTAGCTCAAAGAAGAAGGATAAGAGTAAAATTGAGTGGTCAGAAGAAGCAACCGAAGCTTTTGAGCAGTGTAAAACCAGTCTTAAACAGGCTGCTACACTATCTCACCCGTGCACTGACGCACCTCTAGCCTTAATGACTGACGCTTCAAATGTATGTGTAGGAGCAGTACTGCAGCAAAAAGTAAACGGCATTTGGGAACCATTAGGTTATTTCTCCAAAAAACTAACAACCGCTCAACAGAAATATTCAGCCTACGATCGTGAGTTATTGGCTATTTACATGTCAATAAAACACTTCCGTAAACTTTTTGAAGGACGTCAGATCATCGTGTACACCGATCACAAACCTTTGACTTACGCATTCTCTAAATTGGGTAAAGAATCTAACGAAACCCCACGTAGAATCAGGCATTTGTTATACATAAGTGAATTCACTACAGATATACAACACATCAGTGGACATAACAACATCGTAGCAGATAGTTTATCGCGCGTAGAGACAGTTTACTGTCCCACGGTTCTTGACTACGAAAGAATCGCTGAATTGCAACAGACAGATCCTTTCGTAGAAGACACACTGTCCAATAACAACTGTATTATCTTAAAACAATTGTATTTGCCTACATGTAATAAACCTATTTTTTGTGATGTATCTACAAAAATAGCAAGACCGTATATACCACAGGAATTTAGACGTATAGCATTCGAAAGTATACACAACTTAAGTCATCCTGGTATACGTGCTACAAGAAAATTGGTATCGCAAAAGTATTTTTGGCCGGATATGAATCGAAACGTAAATGAATGGTCAAAGTCATGTATTAACTGTCAAAAATCAAAAGTCGATCGCCACACTATTTCTAATTTAAGTACATTTCCTAACGCCGATCGTTTCGAACATATTCATGTTGATATAATAGGCCCTCTGCCTATCTCACAAGAAGGTTATAGATACTGCTTAACCATTGTTGATCGTGGTACACGCTGGCCTGAAGCCTTTCCAATTAAGGACATATGTGCTGAGACAGTTGCTAAGATAGTTTATACTAACTGGATTTGTCGATACGGGTGCCCCGTTCGACTAACGAGCGATCAAGGACGTCAATTTGAGAGTGTACTCTTCGAACAGCTGATGAAGTTGCTAGGTATTAATAGGATACGCACTACGTCGTATCATCCACAGGCTAATGGTGCTGTGGAGCGCTGGCACAGGACGCTAAAAGCCGCCCTTATGGCGCGCTTAGATGGTAACTCATGGATTGATGAGCTACCCACTGTACTTTTAGGTCTTCGAGCAGCTTGCCGCAGCGACAGTGGAGTGTCAGCAGCAGAGTTAACTTTTGGTCGAACTTTGCGTCTCCCCGGTGATTTCTTCAACGCTAATCAGGTAGGTATTTCAGACCCCCATAGCGTAGTAGAGCAGATTCAGAAAAGCATTAAGGCTTTGGCACCGGTACCGCAACCGCATAGCAGCACACGATCATGTTTCATTCACCCTGATCTTCATAACAGTGAGTATGTTTTTGTCAGAGATGACACCGTACGTAAGCCTTTGAAGCCTCCTTACGATGGTCCCTATCGTGTTTTAAAAAGGAGTTCAAAGGTCTACAAAATTCAATTCCCCAGTCGAATAGCTCATATATCTATTGATAGGCTAAAACCTGCTTATTTGTTAAGTGATCGCAAGGAGCAGGTCAGTACAGATAGTTCGGTGGTAGTAGAACCGCAAGTCATCAAACAACCAGAGCATGTCGGATTCGAACCCGTACCTAATCGTAAGCAAGCACCTATTTTACGCACTTCACATTATGGTCGCATAATAAAAACGCCTGTGCGATTTTTACTATAAGATTTTGTACATTATGAGCTGAGCTAAAGCTAAGCGATACGATCGAGAACCGCTACGATAAAACATTTTCTGCAAATCATATTAAATTAATTCTTAGCATAGCGCTATATCGTATCGCGTAGCACTACTAGCTCACCCTTAAGTTTAATTCAAAGTAGGTTACGTTTAAGCAAAATTTTACAATATAAACTCGTATTTTTACAAATCAATTTTATTCTTTACAAAATTTCTAATATACAATATACCTTTTTTATTTTACAAGTTTGTTTTACATAATTTTATATTATGGGAAAGTCATACAGTAAGCAAGAAGGAATTGTAATCGCCCAAAATGGTGCGAATAACGCTAAAAATAGCTCTTCAGAAGAGAAAATGGAAACATATGGTGTATTGATTGCAACCCTGCTAGCAATATTATTAGTAATAACGTTGCTCGCCTTCATGTTTAAGTGCAACAGAAGAGTCAAAAGATGGGCACGGAAGGAAATGGTATCTGCCGTTTCGTTAGGCCGGACTGATAAAGTCAGCCAACAACCAACAGTAGCCCAGTACCCATAAGGTATATTGTATTCTATTCATTTTTTTTAATGGTAACCTTTGACTATTGGACGACCCGGTTGGTCCAGCGATGTAAGATGACCGTTTGGTTCGAAGGATCGCGGGTTCAATCCCCGCACCGGAACAAATAATTACATAGCCTACAGATATTTGTTCTGTGTGTTTGTGTATGTATATGTTGTTTGTACACAACAGTACTTTCATAAGTAACATTTTTTTTTTTGTTTCAGTGTTCATAATTTTTCCAGTGTACAAATATTTAAACCTACTTCTATTGTTTCATAAAAAGAATCAATGTAATTCAGTATTGTGTAGTTATGCAGGTGGCATAACTAGTGAATCAGTGTAATAAGATATTTTTGTTATTGTCATAACGTGTATCATGTTAGTGTCGAGCCATTACAGTGTCAGCTAAATGCAATATTTTATTATAAAGGTGCGCTCACACTTGTGCGTAACATATATATATATTTTTTTCTTCTCAAATATTTTCTTTTGCATTGTATAATTTTTTTAAAGGGGGGAATATTGTAGGGGTTAACATATACGTAGTAATTGTAAGACGTGACGCGACGTGTGCAATTTGTGTACCACGCCATCGCGGTCCGGCAGTTCAGTCCGGTCCGCATAACATGTAACTTGTGTTCGCAATAAATTGGAGTAATTTCAGTGTAGAGCTCAGACTTTTAATTATCGCATTCCTGGACTAAGTAGGTGACCTGCACACACACACCATACACCTAAATAATCATAATAATGGCAACCCTTGATACGTCCCACTACTGGGCACGAGTCTCTCCCCTTCTTGGGAGGAGGCCTGGAGCTTACTCCACCACGCTGCTCCAATGCGGGTTGGTGGAGATAAGGGATAGTGGCCAACCCGCTGTCGGATGTTTTCAAACCGCCCATAAGGCCTCCGACAAGGTTTAACGACTGCAATCTATCGAAAGCAACCGGGACCGACGGCTAAACGTGCCCTCCGAAGTACGGAAACACGCATTTTATATTTGCCACTAGCGGTCACCCATCATATTCATAACCGCGCCCGTATCGCTTAACCGAGTAGATCGCTTCCGATCTACACCAGCTGTTGAGCCATGCGCGCTTCAACCGAGGATAACTTACACTAATGGAAAACTTTAATTTGAAATTACATTAAAGACTGAATGGAAAGCAATATAAGTTTGTAAAACTAAACTTAAGACCGATCCTTTGAGGATTAAATTCAAAGAGGATAAAAACTGCGACAAGCTTTGAATTGCATTCCACGAAACTTGACCATTGATCTAAATAATATATACACATAGTTGGAAATTCACGAAAATGTTCGTTTTATTTTAGTTTGGGACATATCAAAGGTACATTTGGTATTCAAATATATTTTGTATTGAAAAAAGGATTCCTAGAAGATGATTATCTGCTCCAAATAAATTTTTCAAAGAAGAAGCAGAAAATAAATTTGATTATTGTACGCTTGGTAAACAACATCTGACCTTTTAGAAATTAAAAAAAATCGAAAGGAAAATTTGATTTCGGGCAGAAATGGAGACTATTTCGGTAGCTTAGTGGTAAAGCGGCTGGACTAGTTATCCTGTGGTCGCAAGTTCAATTCCTACCCGAACTCGAATTTTTCTTTACATTTTTTCTTTAATTTCAAAAATTCTCTAGCATGTTTTATTGCGAAAAATAAAATATTATTACATCCGACCACTTTGTTTTGTTGTACCCATGAATATAGTACTGGTGGTAGAGCTCCAGTGACGGTGCTCGCGGGCGTAGGCACCACCGCATTACCTAATATAGGTAGTGTTCAGCACTATCGTGTTCCGGTTAGGTGGTAATGTACGGCTCTGTAATTTCCGGCACAGAGGCATTACACCTTAAGCCTCAGGAGTGGTAACGTATCTGCATTTTGGTATTATCCTCTGGTCTTTGTGTGGGTGTCTATAGGCTGCAGTCATCACTTAACATCAATGCGAACTGCATGCTTGTTTGCCAATTCCATTACATAAAAAAACACACTTACTGTATTCGTTCGGACACTGGAACTATACCGTCAGTACAAAACAATACATTATTATGTATTTATTGTCTACTAGAATCTTTTATATAAATAACATACAGACAAACAAAAACACGAGTGATCTTATAAGAGATCCGTTTATGGGGTATATATTTTTTATATATCTTGAGGTTTTTTTTTTTATGTAATTGAAGTGGCAAACAAGCATGCAGTTCACATTGATGTTAAGTGATGACTGCAGCCTATAGACACCCACACAAAGACCAAGGTCAAAATGCAAATGCGTTACCACTCCTGAGGCCTAAGGTGTTATGCCTCTGTGCCGGAAATTACAGGGCCGTACATTACCACCTGACCGGAACACGATAGTGCTGAGCACTACCATTTAGCGGCAAGTAAATCAGGTAATGCGGTGGTGCCTACGCCCCGCGAGCTCCGTCACTGGAGCTCTACCACCAGTAGAAAGGTACGGATACCTAAAATTGAATTACCGATTTCGTATGATTGTACGCACATATCTTCCAAACGGCTGCAACAAATTGGATAGATCTTTATTTCACGTGTTCGTTATTGTGAGGCAAGATGAAAGAAAAAGAAACAAATAGTGAATGAGACAATTCTATGATTTTGTTAAAAACGAAATTTGCGTTTTTTTTTCAAAATACTAATCTTACAGAAATTCATTTAATTTTTCATTTTTAAAAGACACCAATTTGCCAATTAGACATGAGTGAAATAAATAATGATCCGAGTTTCAACGAGAATTTAACTCAGTGATTCCCAAAGTGGTCCATGTAGACCCCCTGGGTTCCATGGAAGACTCGATGGGGTCTACGTATATGCGTAAACAAAAGTGAGATGTATGAAAAAGTGATATAAATGTTAGCAAGGGTCCACCGAAACCAGAAAAAAATTGAAAGGGGTCTACAAGAAAAATAGTTTGGGAACCTCTGGTGTAACTGGTTCGTTGCTACCGCAACAAATATATTTCAATTGAAAACCAACATCATAGAGGACAAGCCAATTGATCGACCACACAGACCACACTGATCATTAGCTAATTTACCTACAAACAAAATATACTTTTTTTTTTCTTTATTAATATTTTGGCATCGCTGTAACGCGTATTGCCAGTGTCAAGTAAAACGATATTTCGTATTCGATTTTTTTTAAGCACCGTAAAAGTTAGTAGAGAGTCAGTCAATTATTGATTGTCAGTTAAGTGAGCCACAGTCAGTAATTCGAGTAAAACAATGGCTATTTTACCATTTTATTTTCTTTATTTTATTTTATTTTTTTTCACTACTACTACGCTGAGGTCCTGGGTTCGATTCCCGGGTAGGGGGTTATCAGAGATGATGGTGTAAAGTCCATTATCTCTGGTTCTATTGGGATTTTTCCATTTTCTGGAAATTTCCCAGTACCTTGAAGTTTGGTAATGTGCCCGGAGATGTCAACAGGCTCGCCACCTGTTACATGGGCCAAAACGTAACCGTAAAATCGTGGGTGTTTGCATGTATGCTTGAATGCATGCATTTACCTCTGCCTACCCCTTCGGGGATTACAGGCGTGAAGTTACGTATTTTACCAGAACATTTTCAATTGAAAAAAAAAACGTAGTTCACGTATAGTGAATGTGATTTTGGTAACAAAAGAACGTCATTACGCATTCCATTCGTTGTTAAACTATTGTTAGATTTTTTTTTTTTTTTTTTTTTTAATACGCTTACACTCACAGCCCCACAGTAGGTATAAACCTGTGTCGTGGGTGCCGTTGTACACATTCAACACATACACAAACACCCAGACCCGAAACAGATATCTGTAGGCCATACAAATATTTGTCTCGGTGCGGGGATCGAACCCGCGACCCTTCGAATCAAACGATGGTTTCACACCGCTGCACTAACCGGGTCGTCAAATTTCCGATGAACTAATCGAATGTTGAATGATTGGAAGTGATAATTATTGTGTTTTTGCAATCGAGTGGTAACTTTTTTTACTGGTGGTAGAGCTCCAGTGACGGAGCTCGCGGGCGTAGGCACCACCGCATTACCTAATATACTTGCCGCTAAATGGTAGTGTTCATCACTATCGTGTTCCGGTCAGGTGGTAATGTACGGCCCTGTAATTTCCGGCACAGAGGCATAACACCTAATGTCTCAAGAGTGGCAGCGCATCTGCATTTTCACCTCTGGTCATTGTGTGGTTGTCTATAGGCTGCAGTCATCACTTAACATCAATGTGAACTGCATGCTTGTTTGCCACTTTTATTACATAAAAAAAAAAAAAAAAAAAAAAGGATTTTACATTTATAAACTCACGGAATAGATAAATAAAAAAACTGAACTCGTGGCGGTAACAAGTGGCGAACCTGTTGACATCTTACTTAGGTTCTTGGGACAAGACGTAACCGGCGAATCGTGGGTGTTTGCATGAATGCTTGAATGCATACATCTACCTCTGCCTACCCTCTCAGGGATTACAAGCGTGAAGTTACGTAAATTTAAACTTTGAAAATATTGAATGGCATAGGAAAACATTACTATGTATAATTATACATTGCATTAATCGTTGTTTTTTAATATTGTGTTGAAGTGGCAAACAAGCATGCAGTTCACATTGATGTTAAGTGATGACTGTAGCCTATAGACACCCACACAAAGACCAAGGTCAAAATTTACCACTCCTGAGGCCTAAGGTGTTATGCCTCTGTACTAAAAAATTACAGGGCCGTACATTACCACCTGACCGGAACACGATAGTGCTGAACACTACCATTATACGGCAATTATTTTAGGTACTGTGGTGCCTACGCCCGCGAGCTCCGTTACTGGAGCTCTACCGTTTACTAATCCTTGTTTTTAAATTTTAACTAACTTACCTATAAAAGATAAGACATATTGTTTCCATATGCATCCTCTATTTCCAACTTGAGTTATCTCGACGTTTCCGGAAGATATTGTGAAAACCATTCTCACAACTAGGTCTAATAATACAAAAAAAAACCAAAAAATCACATTTTAAAATTCAATACAAACAAACGTGTTATTTTAATATTGCAATTCTAATTAAAATATTTACAAAAAAACATGCAAACAAAAATGAAATTAAACGCCAAATTGAAAAAACAAAAGCACTTGATCAAAATCCGACGCGACTGTCCATTAAACAAAGACTTTCAATTTACACCAACACAACTGTACACTCGCATGCAGACCAGCGAATCACTCGCGCAGTAAAGTACAATACGTATTTGTAAAGGCATATCAGTCGTAAAACTAAGCGTACACTGGTTGCTCTGATTGGCACTATAAAAATATAAAAATATTTAATCCAATTTAAACAATCGTACTAATGTACAAGACGTGATGCGAAGCGCGTTGTACTGAACGTATTATAGCGATGACAAATGTTAATGTCATCATTTATGATACTATCCGGATTACTGCATGTTTACTTTTCATTTTTGCATCATATTTTTAGGCACAAACAGGTATTTAATTTGCGACTATAAGTAACTAATTGTACTATTTATTTTTCGCAATAACACATGCGTGCAGTGATTCCCAAAAAACGGAAAGAAAAATTTGACTTCGGTCAGGAATCGAACCTGCGACCTCAGGATGATCAGTCCAGCCGATTTACCACTAAGCTACTTCGGTAGATTAGTGGTAATTAATTATAATTATTAATAAGATTAGCTGCTGGACTGGTCATCAAATTCATGGAGGTCAAATTTTTCAAAAACCTGCTGTTACCGATGGATGCCGTACCTGAAAATGGTAGAAACAGAACTTTTGAAAGATCAGATGTGATCTGGTGGTAGTGTTCTAGTATAGGGACTCAAAGGCACCACCGCATTACTAAATCCACTTACTCCTAAATGGTATTAATCAACACTATCGTGATCCGGTCAGGTGGTTATGTTTGGTCCCTAATAACTATAGCCATAACAACTAACGTCTCAGGGGTGGTAGACACGACACCCCCGCTGCCCCGAGGCCGGACTGTGTGCCCCTGGATCCCTCCACCCGGGCGTCTTAGCACGCCTGGTGTTGTGAGTGGTCGGGGCATGAACCTTCAGGCGCCATACTAGGGGACGTCCATCGCCCAAATGGAGAGGTCCCGGGCTGGCTGGCATGCATATGTTCCGCACACCACTAGTGGTGGTAGGAGGGCTGGGCAACGAGCAGCCGCCGGTGGGGTCGCGGATGTGTGCGCTAGCGTTCCCGTGACCCCGCCACTGATGGCGGACGAGTCAGAACACCCAGGGGTTTTTGTTGGGTCCATAACATTAACTTTTATAATTAATTAACTCTCTTGAATTCATTTTTTATAATATTATAAAACCCTTGACCACTATAAAATTCTCTTCAACCTAAATCAATATTTTTTACTGAACTATTTCTAAAAGTAAAGGGTTATTTAATTCATCTAATAAATATTGTATAAAATATTGTAATGAAGGTAAAGCAATAAAAATTAGAGTGAATGAACTAAAGCAGAAACTGGAGTAGGAGCTGCTATCGCAGCAGGTTATCAAGATCTAAAAGGAATTTGAGCTCACACTCGCAGTTCGTAACGTTCGTCAAAGGACCCATCAGAATATCAGCGTTGCAGCGCTTGCTGCAACAAATAGCTGAGATGGGTGCTATTTTTCCCTGGCTTCACATGACCATACCGTTTAAGTTTGTTTATGTTAGTTGTCTCCTCTTTTTAAGTGTTTTTTTTTTCTCTTTTATTTTACATTATGTTTGTATGTTGTGTATTGTCAGGTAAATAAATGTTTTTCTTTGTTTTATATTATTTCGCATTAACACATGCTTGTGAAATTTATTTTATTTAAAAAAAAAAATGGAAAGAAAAATTTGACTTCAGGCGAGACTCGAACTCGCGACCTACTGGGAATCTAGTCCAGCCGCTCTTCCAATTGAGCTACTGAAGCCCTGCCCGATTTGTCAAATATTTCCTTCACATCTACTGCATTGCTTTATGGTAGCAGCAGCGCCATCTATTACCAACTATGCTAGTTAGGCAACCGATATAAAAGACTTTTCAGTTTATTGAATATCGTAAAGAAGTCGCTTTTACCCTTAATAATTGTTTTATATTATTTCGCATTAACACATGCTTGTGAAATATATCTTATTTTTAAAGAAAAATGGAAAGAAAAATTTTACTTCAGGCGAGACTCGAACTCGCGACCTACTGGGAATCGGGTTTAAAGACATTTATTCTCAAAAAAGACATCAGAGTCACTTACATGAGAATCATAGTTGCTAAGTTATTACAATTCGTCGTCGCATCCAAAAGAATAAGAAAAAAAAAAAACCAAAGATAACAGAAATGAACAAGAATGATGTAGTACAGATAAGAATAAAGTACTTGTAGTGAATACACACACATATATATATGCTACCTGGACTCTAAAACGCATCAATTCACATGTTCACTGAGCACACACCAAACAACAAATCAATATGTATCTGATATGTACTCAGCAAGCCGTTTCTTGAATACGTTAAATGAGCCCACGTTTTTTATTTCCGAGGGTATTTTATTATAAAATTGAGCTCCTTCAAACGTAATCATTGATTTGCCATAGTTTGTTCGAGCTTTTGGTAGAACAATGAAACTAGCTCGGCGCGTGGTTCGTCGATGCGGTATCTCTTTTTGTTTAGTGAACGTAAGATTAGTATGGATATTCCGATCGAGTGTTTTTCGTATGAAGATGCAAGTGTTGTAATAATATAATTTTTTTATGTTCATTATATTTGTTTCATTGTATATTTTATTTGTTGATGTTAAATAGTGATAGTTAAAAAGTAATTTGATTATTTTGTTTTGTATAATTTGGAGTTCGGCTATTCTTGTTTTTACAGAGCTGCCCCAGATTTCAATTAGGTAGGATAAGTGAGGTTTGACTAATGCGTTGTAAATGGTGTATCGTAACCTACGTGGTATACAACGTCTTATGTTCCGTAACGACCCACAAAGGCTGACTAATTTGGTTTTTATTTTATTAATATGGACTTTCCATGATAAGTAGGTATCTATGTGTAGTCCCAAGTATTTTTCGTCAGTTTTTTGTTGCAAAGGTATGTTATTTATTGTTAAGGGGGTATATGTTGGCACTGGTTTATTTTTAGCTTTAAAAATTATATAACACGTTTTAGATATATTGATAGTCAGTAAGTTATATTGCAGCCAATCGCTTACAATGTTTAAGTCGTTTTGAGCTTGGGATATTAAGGTATGTATAGAAGAGCCAAAATAAAATAAACACGTGTCATCTGCATAAAGAGTTATTTGACCCTTAAGTCCTAGTTCGTTGATGTTATTTATATAAATCAAGAAGAGCAAAGGACCTAGAATTGATCCTTGTGGAACCCCGTAGGTTATAGGTTTAGAATTACTCTTAGAATTATTAATTTTTACTACCTGAAATCTTCCGGTAAGATAAGATCCAAACATTTGTAAAGCTTTACCCGTGATACCAATGGCTTCCATTTTTTTTTAAAGTAATTTGTGGCTTACTGTGTCAAATGCCTTTTTCATATCTATAAATATACCGAGTACTATATGTTTATTATCTATGTTTTGTTTTATTTTAGTAATGAGATCAACAGAAGCAGTGAGAGTGCTACTTTTAGGTCTAAAGCCGTACTGATTTTGTGAAATGAAGTTAATTGATTCTAAATATTTTTGCAACCGAATATACATGATTTTTTCTAAAATTTTAGAAATTACTGGTAGTACAGATATAGGACGGTAATTACCCGGGTCTGTTCTCGGACCTGATTTGTAAATTGGTGTAGTCTTTGCTATTTTCAGTGAATTTGGAAATATACCGTTTTCAAGAAGGTTGTTAAAACAAGCAGTTAATTTACTCAATATGGTTTGTTTTACGCTTTTGATCGCTTTGGTACTTATTCCATCTATACCAACACTACTATTAGAATCTAGTTGAGATATAATATGTAAAATTTCTGCTTCAGTACATGGATTAATAGATGACATTTGAGAGTTTATAGTCGTATTTTGTGCTGGAAGAACTTGCATATAATTGTCGTGAAATATTTTAGGTATTTGATCTGCTAACTGCTGACCTATTGTTGAAAAATAGGTATTAAATACGTTTGCTATCTCAATAGGGTCTTTTATTTCATTGGAATTGATTAATAGTTTTGGAGGAGCACAGTTTTGTTGTATCTTATTATTTGATAAAGAATTTATTAGATTCCACATTTTCTTTGGTTTTTTGTTACATTTAGTAAACTCTTTAAAATAATACGAATCCTTTGTGTCTTGCATAAAATTTGCTACTTGTTTTCTTTTAATTTCAAATTGCTCCTTCAAATCCTCATCACTTGATGCATTCGTCATATTATTAAGTTTTGTCCATTGTATATTTCTCTCATTAATTGCAGTTATCACGTTCTTATTTATCCAATCTTCCTGAGGTTTGTTTAGAATTTTTTTCTTTTTGACTTTGCTTTCTTCAATGCACTCCTTGATTGTGTTCTCAAATGTATTATAATCCTCAGTAATGTTTTGAATCTTATTTTCGACTGACTGCAGTAGTCTGGTATAGTTTATTGCTTCATATTGATGGTAGATTTTTTTAGGAGGTTTGACCTTTTTAATTTCCAGGTATATCTGCTTATGATCGGATAGTGAGGAATTAAATATTGTCATATGAAACTTATCGTTTTTGAGGTTGGTACTTACGTGATCTAAAATAGATTTTCTTGTTTTTCCAGATCTTGTGCAATACTTTTTGCTTATCTTATTGATGATTTTGTGTCCTGATTCCTGTAAAAGTTGCTTGTATTGTTTTGTTTTACTATCTTTTCTCAAGAGATCCATGTTAAAATCACCAAAAACAATCGTTCGGTTTCTACGTTCCAATTGTGATTCATATACTTTTAAAAACTCTTTGTAGTCAGTGTTACCGGGATTGTATACAACACCAACTTCAAGAGCGTATTTTTCTAATTTAATCCATAGATAGTTGTTCCCTCCAACATAAATTGACTCAGACAGACTATGTTTAATATTATTGTGTACATATGCTGACACTCCTCCTCCTCCAGAATCCGATCTATAATTATAATAATGGGTATAGGTATCAAGTTGATATTGTAATGCTTGTTCTTCGGTACGTATCCACGTTTCTGTTAGTAGAATAATGTGTATGGTATTTGGTATGGCTCGGAGGATGCACTTTAATTCATCAAATTTTCCTCTTTTACGAATACTGCGAGCATTTAAATATAAGAATGTAAAGCGTGATTTATTTTTATGAATTTTTTGATAGTTTTCTAGTACTTCGTAGGTATTTTTCGATTCGGTGGCCGTGGCAGTGATGTCTATTTGTAGTTTTTTTGGTTCGATTTGATTATTGTAGGAGTTCCGTGTATATATTTGATAGTTAGATTTTCTCCATTATTCTCACGCCGTTGCAACTCTTCTTTCAAATGTTTGAAGTAGTTCCGTTGTGTTGGAGTCTGATCTGAATAAATCTTGATTCCACCTGACAGTTTATTTCTGTTACGTAGCAATTCCTTAGCGGGCACTACTGTATCAAAGCATATCTTTATTGTTCGATTCTTATTAGGACTGTATTTGCCAACTCGAAAAATATTGATTGGCTTCGGAAGGTCTGTACTTATAGATGATATTATTTTAAGCACTTCAGTTTCGTCTTTTGCTATATTTTGATCAGTGTTAGGGAATGATGGTTCCAGTAAGCCAACAATCATAACATTTCTCTCTCTGTTCTTACGATTCTGTAGTTCTTGAACTATGTGCTCACCAAGGGAAAGTTGGTTTTCTGGGTTCGGTGGTGACACTGTTTTTAAGTTTTGTAGATCGTTCTCGAGTGACTTTATTCTATTCTCGCCGAGAGATATCGACTTTTCTAATTTTGTCACGTGGATTTTTATGTCCTTCTGTTCAGATAACATCGATGTCGTTGATGATTTAATATCGTTAATATCCGTAATTACTCTATCTACATTACTTTGTATGGTATTTATAGTTTGTTCATTTGAAAATTGCATGTCTCTAATTTGTGTCGATATTTCGGTAATATTTTCTTGCATTTTTTGCATAATCTGCTCATTAGATCCTACATATTTTTCCAGTAATGAACTAATTCGTGTCATCTCAGAACGTATTTCTTTTATCTCATTGTGACATTCGCAGTCTTCCGGCTTTTTACGCTTCCGGAAAGTAATTTGCGTATCCACATTAAGATTACTCATCTTGGACAAGTCCGGTTGTGATCCACCGATGAGGGTAGCCGAAGCGCTGCTCGTTGAAGGTAGATTGGGTCGGGGCGGTGAGCGCTGCACATTCATGTTGGTGATGATTGCTATGCGTGAAAGAGCAAAAAATAGCAACTGTTTGTTTCCGCGGGACGAAGGAGGGTCGTGGGCGCGGTGGCTGCAGGCGCGTCTAGGTGCGTAATGATGTAATTAGCTCCGCACTTTTTGTTTGGTTTTAAACTTAATTTACTGTACTTTAAAGTTAATATTTATATGACACCGATTTTTTTTTAAATTATAACGCATACTGATACACGTCTAGTCACTGCGAGGGACGAAGCACAATTCTGAGACACAAGACTGAAGCCCTGCCCGATTTGTCAAATCTTTCTTGACAAATTTTATTTTTCAGTAGCTCAATTGGAAGAGCGGCTGGACTAGATTCCCAGTAGGTCGCGAGTTCGAGTCTCGCCTGAAGTCAAATTTTTTGTTCCATTTTTCTTTAAAAATAAAATAAATGTTTTTCTTCTTCTTCTTCTTAAAGTATAAAAATTTCGGATTACCGTTTATAAGATGACTACAGCTTCAGTCGGGTACGCTTGTTTTCTACACACATTTTTGCTGAGATTACCGATAAAGGGAGATTTTCGCTTCCTAAAAAAAGATTTTTCTGGGAGACGGAAACGGCGACGGGACTGGCTGCATGAAGACGGGACTGTCCCCTTCAAAACTGGACATATAGTCACGTTACACATAACCCACCCCTCTCCCCAGTGTAAAAAAAGGAATTGGTCATTGCAGAGCCGGCACTTTTATCGCGGGCCGCTGCTATCCATGCCACGTTTTTCTATTAACTGGCGCCTATAAACATAAACAATATGAAGCGCGCTTGGCCTCGCGGCTAGTGTAGATCGGAAGCGATCTACTCGGTAAAGCGATACGGGTTCGGTCGGGTGTGTGATGGGTGACCGCTAGTGGCAAATTAAATGCGCGTTTCCGTGCTCCGGAGGGCACGTTAAGACGTCGCCTATCGATAGATAGCAGTCGTTAAACCTTGTCGGAGGCCTTATGGGTTGAAAAACATCCGACAACGGGTTGGCCACTAAACCTTATCTCCACCAACCCGCATTGGAGCAGCGTGTGGAGTAAGCTCCAGGCCACTTCCCAAGAAGGGGACAGATTCGTGCCCAGCAGTGGGACGTAACAAGGGTTGCCATTATTATTATTATATAGGAAATAAGTTGACCGCCATTATTCGATTGACTGCACAAACAGAAGAATCCTTCTGCACCAGTCATCACGTCTCAACGCTATATTACTTTTGTACTAATTTACTTGTTTGCTTTAATCTAGTTATAATTGCGTCCTCCACGTTACAATTAACCACGGCTTATCAGCTTAAGTAATGAGGTTAAATGTGCGAGGTAGCTAATAAAAATACATTCTTATTTAGTGTTCTGAGAGCACTGTTTATTTCATATATAAAAGTATAGCTTTGGAATCATATCAGCCATAATACGTCCACTGCTGAACATAGGCCTCCCCCAAGGACCTCCATGCCGACCGATCGGAAGCGACGTGCATCCAGCGGGTACCTGCAGCCTTGATCAGGTCGTCGGTCCATCTTGCAGGTGGACGTCCTACGCTGCGTTTGCCGATACGTGGTCTCCACTCGAGAACCTTTCTGCCCCAGCGGCTATCGGTTCTCCGAGCTATGTGCCCTGCCCATTGCCACTTCAGCTTGGAAATCTGCTTGGCTATGTCAGCGACTTTCGTTCGCCTACGGATCTCCTCATTTCTGATTCGATCCAGTAGGGAAACGCCGAGCATAGCCCTTTCCATCGACCGCTGAGTGACTTGGAGCTTTCGTACGAGACCCATAGTGAGAGACCACGTCTCGGCACCGTAGGTCATCACCATATACGTATAAACCTGTGTCCTGTGCGAGGTAGCTAATAAAAATACATGCTTATTTAGTGTACTGAGAGCACTGTTTATTTCATAATAATAGTATAGTTTTGAAATGTTTGCTATCGACATTTCAAAAAAATACGCTTACACGACTGTGTAGTGTAGTTTTAGGAATCGGCGTGCTTGTATGAAGAGAATGATGAAGGTAGACGAGGCACGAGAGGTTTGTCAGGACCGGGATATCTGGCGCTCTACACTCTCTGCCTACCCCGTTAGGGACCTGGCGTGAAGATACGTACATACATACGACTATGTATATAGGTATAAACCTGTGTCGTGGGTGCCGTTGTAAACACATAACACAAACACCCAGACCCGAAACAAAAATCTGTAGGCCATACAAATGTTTGTCCCGGTACGTGTATGGAACCCCTTGAGCCTCGGTTAAAACGGTCGACACACCAACGCCGGACCAAATTAATGAAATTCGGCCAAATTGCTTGAAGCAAATAAAATACTTTAAAAAAGACTGAAATATCTTTGTCTCTACTTTTAAGTATTTTAGGATTGCAACGAGCATTTACTCTTTGGAGTTATTTAATCTGTTTTCTGCTGTTTTTTTTTACATCTTAGTTATGGGTTTTTGAAGTCGGCACCGTTTTTTATTATGCGATTTTCAGTGTACATGTTATATTTGGTGGAGATACTTAACATTGCGACCCCACCGCCCATTAGCGGAAGAATTTCCCTTCACTATTCTTCCACTAGTGCAGTCAGTCAACCAAATAATGACGGTCAAACCATTCCAATAGGTCGGTAGTAAGTGCAATAACGCAGGTTGGGCAGAAGCGTCCCGCGATACCGCCACTGCGATCGCCAATACGCCTGCCTAGCGTGGCGATTATGGCATATTCTCCCCTTATGATGCACAACAATGTAATGGGCGTCTTTGGGGAAGGCTTCGTCCAGCAGTGGACGTCTTTCGGCTGGTGTGATGATGATGACTTAACAGGATGCAAGGTATCTCCCATATCTTAATCTGACAAGCTCAAGTATATTAAAAAACCTCTCCTTACTATAGGGCAGTAAGACCACCTTTTAGCAGTCTGGCAGCAGATTTTAGAGTTGGACTGACCCGATAATATAAATATAAAAAAAAATCTAGCTTGATAGTGTAGACGAGAAAAATACGCCGGGTAATGATGAAATGACTCCTGAACTACTGAAAGCAGCTGGACTTTTTATAGAGGAACTGGTAAAAATGTTCCTCTGAATAAACTGAAAAGTCTATTATATCGGTTGCCTAACTAGCATAGTTGGCAATAGATGGCGCTACTGCTACCATAAAGCAAGGCAATAAATGTCAAGGAAAGATTTGACAAATCGGGCAGGACTTCAGTAGCTCAATTGGAAGAGCGGCTGGACTAGATTCCCAGTAGGCCGCGAGTTCGAGTCTCGCCTGAAGTCAAATTTTTCTTTCCATTTTTCTTTAAATAAAAATATATTTCACAAGCATGTGTTAATGCGAAATAATATAAAAACAATGTTCCTCTGTTGAAAAGGAAGGATCCTCCGACCAGGCGAGGTGATAGCGCTTGATGGCTCGCGGCCCAACGATTAACGATGGGAAGTTTTATATTCTGCAACTCCAGCGAAAACTTCGTATGTGCGATTCAACTTTGTCATACGCCATCTACCGTACTAGACAAGTACTTTGTGATTCTACAGTTTCTTCAGTGTTCCACTAGGTGGCACCTTATGTACTAGACGCTACAAGTTTAAGTCTCTTTTCGAATTTAAATTTACGGTAGCTGGCTCGTCATTGTACCAAGTATTCAAAGGTCAGTGAGCAGTGCGCAGTCGATGTCCGGGAAGCAGTTAACTCAATTTGCGGCGGTCATTCTGCTCATTGTTCACTTTGTATTCGTTTCGATGCTCCAAATCGCCTTACTAGGCATTTACAGACCTATTTACTTTAATAGACAGACCAGTAAATTACTATGACTGTTAATCATAATGAGAGGAGAGCGTATTGATACTCAGCGAGCAAGTTACGAAAGATGAATACAAATATTTTTTTTTATGTAATAAAAGTGGCAAACAAGCATGCAGTTCACATTGATGTTAAGTGATGACTGCAGCCTATAGACAACCACACAATGACCAGAGGTCAAAATGCAGATGCGCTGCCACTCCTGAGACATTAGGTGTTATGCCTCTGTGCCGGAAATTACATGGCCGTACATTATCACCTGACCAGAACACCATAGTGATGAACACTACCATTTAGCGGCAAGTATATTAGGTAATGCGGACCACCGCATTACCCGCAGAGTCCGCGAGCTCCAGTGACGGAGCTCTACCACCAGTATAAAATTAATTTGAAATTAAATTGATTTGATATTAATTTGACGTTATTACTGACAGGTTGGTATTGAGCCAAGCACAACTCATATTACTTTGTATACGATTCGCCAGTTTTTAGTAACCAGGAAACATTTTTTTACCCGTAGTATAAAAATATGGTTACAATTCTAATTGTACTATTTATTTTCTCGCAATAACACATGCGAGTGAACTTAAGAAACTTGGGACTTCGGTAGCTTAGTGGTAAAGCGGCTGGACTGGTTATCCTGAAGTCGCAGGTTCAATTCCTGCCCGAAGTCAAATTATTCTTTCCGTTTTTTTTTTAATTTCTTACAATTTAAATTTTTAAATTCTTGAGTTAACTTATGACACAAATTTTAAGCCACAGTCAAAAAAACATTAAACATGAACAGACTGTTGACTTACAACTAAACCTTGTCAGTAACTGTAGTATATTTTATTTTTAAAGAAAAATGGAAAGAAAAATATGACTTCAGGCGAGACTCGAACTCGCGACCTACTGGGAATCTAGTCCAGCCGCTCTTCCAATTGAGCTACTGAAGCCCTGCCCGATTTGTCAAATCTTTCCTTCACATCTATTGCATTGCTTTATGGTAGCAGCAGCGCCATCTATTAAATTACACAAGCATGTGTTAATGCGAAATAATATAAAAACAATTAACTGTAGTATATTTAACTTAAAGTAAGCAAAGTCTCCTTTCACGGAGTTCACAAAAGCATTCCTGCCAGTGCTAATTGCAAAACTTTCATCAGAACATTCTAGTAATTTACGTACACTACGTAATTCTCCTGGCTTAATTTTATTACTGAATTCATTTTTCAATATTAATGTCCAACAATGGCCAAAAAGCTGGCTCAGTTGGGAGAACGGCTGGCATAGAGAGCCCAATGGCCGCGGCTTAAAGTCCTGCCTGAAGACAAAATTTTCTTTCCATTTTTTTCTTTAAAAAAATCATTCACTCGCATGTGTAGTTAAATAAAGATCTAATAAAAGACAAAGGAGATGTTGCAAAAATGTATGGACCTCCGGCTATGTATTGTACATAATATCATTAACAGGCAAAATCAATACAAAAACGTTTTTTACTGCATATTTTCACTTCTTCAGCTTTGTTTGCAGTTACAAAACATTATTTGCAGTTAAAATTGCAACTCAAAATCAACATGGCGAATATGGCGGGCAATTATGTCATTTTGACAAATTCCACTAATAATCGATACTAATCGATTTCCAATTTAAAAAAATTCATCGGAACTTCTTTAAATGAATCGATTCGATACATAGTTTTTTTTGATAATATGTGATGCATTATTAAGATACAGATAGCATTACTTTTGTTTTATCTACATAGGTACTATCCCAAGCGTAGGCTGTATCGCCGCCATTTTGAACATGGTTGAAAATGGTAAATTCGATTGAATTGAATGTGGTTGTAACTCTTAAATATATTCTTGAATAAACTAATCGTATTTTTTTCGGATTCTTCCTTAATTTACCCATTTTTTGAGGTAATGTACGAACCAGAGCCGAGCTCACAACATCTCCTTTTATTAAGAGTAACGACCTTTTTATATTTAGCATCGTAGTGCCTATCACAAATACTTTGTTTCATTCATTCTAAGCCAAATGGCTTAGAATGTGAATGTAAAACAGAACCAACAATGTACGAACTTGTATGTTCAAAAGTCCTGCAATGCCGATAACTAGTCCGATAAGAATTTGATACTAATATTTGTAATGCCTACTCTCCACACTGTGCGGGAGGTTTAACGAGGACATACATTAAGATGAGGTATAACTTGTTAACGTAAAGCCTCCCTTACAATAGGCGTGCGCGTTCCTCGGGCGTGTGGGCAACGCGGGCGCGCCGCGTTGCTCTTCACACACGCCGCAGTGCAGCAAAACACGACGCTCACGAAGCGCGCTCGCGACGCGCACGCCGCGATCGCTCTGTTCGCACGCCGTTCGGAGGCCAAAATGACTTTGTGTTTGAGCTCACTGGCGAGCTCGCGTAAGATAAGGAATGAATAATGAAGACTGTGGAAATCCTTAGTCTAGAGCCGTATTTATTTCAATAGGAACCCTATTGGATAATATCTGATCCAGCATACCTTCCTCGATACATTTAATTAAATTAAATACGCCTACACGCCGCACGGTCCACACTAGGTAATATTAAACCTGTGTGCCGTTGTATAAATGTAAACCATACGAAAACACCATTACCCCAAATAATTATTTGTCCCGATACGAAGAAGGAAACCCGCAAACTTCGTATCAACCAGTCGCATATCACTCGACTAGCCAAATTATTATTACCAAGTGATTAAAATGCGAAAATTAAATTTGCCAAAGATTCTTTTAGGAAATGAAACCAGTGCGATAAGTTTTTTGGGAAGTTAAGTTTAACGAAAAGTATTTTGCCAAACGGAAAGATACCAGTAGCATGCGTATATGTTTAATATGTGAAGCAAAAAAAACGAAAACCATCTCAGCAATATGCTGTATAAGAGACTACGGCGCAGAGACTAAATCGTGTGAGGCTGTTGATAAAACTTCTAATCTCGAACATCTCCCTATAACCTCTACGAGGCATATTCGCGAGAGTGTTAACGCCGGGTTATTAGTAAAGTTACTGTGCAGATATGGCGGTACATAGCACATAAAATAAGTTTGCAAGTAAGATACAGAAAGTCAACCCGTTATAAAGTACTATGGGTTGCAGACTTAATTGATACTAGCTCTTGCCTCCGTCTGAGTGGATTTTAATTCTAAAATAAATGTAGCCTGAGTTACTATACTATTACATTAGCAGGTAGATAGCTGATGTATTAAGGAGTAACTAAGGCTTAGTAACTTCTTTTTTATGTTCTGGAAGTGGCAAGCAAGCGTGCAGTTGATGTCTGTATAAAAGAGACCAAATGAAGCGTTTGTATGGAATTTTGGCGGAGTGTCCGCGGTGTACTATATATAGGTTAAGCCGTCCCTGGTTTCAACAGTTCTAAGCGTACTTTGCTGAAAGTAATCTGTAACACTCACACTAAGACAAGCAAGACAAAGAAGACAAGCTTTCTTCTTCAGGGACAGAGAGTGGAGGTTGAGCGACAAAGGTTACAGTGGACGAACACTCGTGGTGTTTAATTATTTTTTTTTTATGTAAGGTAAGTGGTAAACAATCATGCAGTTTACATTCACGTTAAGTGATGACTGCAGCCTATAGACACTTACACAAAGACCAAGGTCAAAATGCAGATGCATTACCTCTCCTGAGGCCCTCTTGCCTCTTGCCTCTGTACCAGAAACTTAAGAGGCCTAGCTCTTAAGTTTCTGGTACAGAGGCAAAACATCTTAATGTTATGCCTCTGTACCGGAAATTACAAGGCCATACATTACCACCTATTCGGTTCGCCTTCAGGACCAAAGCTCGAAACCTATCCAACTGCAGCGAGGTGTGAGACAGGGAGATGTCATATCTCCGAAACTGTTCACCGCTGCATTGGAAGATGTCTTCAAGCTTATGGACTGGAACGGACTCGGCATCAACATTTACGGCGAGTACATCTCCCACCTCCGATTTGCGGATGATATCGTAGTCATGGCTGAGACCCTGGAAGACTTTGGCACAATGCTCAATGGCCTCAGTAGGGCCTCCCAACGAGTGTGCCTTAAAATGAACATGGACAAGACGAAGGTCATGTCGAATGTCCTCGTTATGCCCACTCGAGCCCACTCGATCGTTAAGCCAAATTCGAGTGTAGTACCCTCGACCATAACAGTCGAGGGTACTACACTCGAATTTGTTGACGATTATGTATACCTGGGACAAACGGTCCAGTTAGGTAGGTCCAACTTCGAGAAAGAGGTCAATCGCCGCATCCAACTCGGATGGGCAGCGTTCGAGAAGCTGCGTTATATCTTCTCGTCCAATTTACCGCAGTGTCTGAAAAAGGTCTTTGACCAATGTGTGTTGCCAGTGATGACATACGGAACTGAAACGTGGTCGCTCACTATGGGCCTCATAAGAAGGCTTAAGGTCACTCAGAGAGCAATGGAGAGGGCTATTCTCGGAGTTTCTGTGCGAGATCGAATCAGAAACGAGGAGATCCGCATGAGAACCAAATTAACCGACATAGCCCACCGAATAGCGAAACTCATGTGGCAGTGGGCAGGGCACATAGCTCGCAGAACTGACGGCCGTTGGGGCAGAAGAGTTCTGGAGTGGCGACCGCATACCGGAAGACGAAGCGTAGGCAGGCCCCCCATGAGGTGGACCGACAACCTGGTGAAGGTCGCGGGCAATCGTTGGATGAGGGCGGCCCAGGACCGTTCGTTGTGGCATTCTTTGGGGGAGGCCTTTGTTCAGCAGTGGACGTCTTTCGGCTGAAATGATGATGATGATGATAACATTACCACCTGACCGGAACACGATAGTGCTGAACACAACCATTAAGCGGCAAGTTAATAAGTTAATGAGGTGGTGTCTACGCCCGCGAGCTCCATCACTGGAGCTCTACCGCCAGTAACTACTAAGTAGTTCTATTTCTTTTATAACTACCTCGGTAGCCTAGAGGTAGCAGGCCACTACTACTAGCGGGTTATCAGAGATAATGGTGTAAAGTCCCTTATCTCTGGTTCTATTGGGATTTTTCCATTATCTGGAAATTTCCCAGTACCTCGAAGTTTGGTAATGTGCCCGGAGATGTCAACAGGCTCGCCACCTGTTACATGGGCCAAAACGTAACCGGCGAATCGTGGGTGTTTGCATGTATGCTTGAATTCATGCATTTACCTCTGCCTACCCCTTCGGGGATTACAGGCGTGAAGTAACGTTACGTTACTTTTATTTAAGAATTATATTATATAAACTGCGAACTGAACAATGACTTTTTTGTCAAATCCAACTCAGAAGAAGTCGCGGGCACAGCTTTACTCGGACTTCGATGCCCGATTTGACATTAGCTACTGTCACTTCGTAAAATAATGATACCACATTCAACCTAATAGTGATGGACCCAACAATCAATAAAAAAATCGCGATTTTTTGTTTATGTAATTATAATATTGGTGTGCAAAGTTTTAAGAATTATTTATCGATTTTATTGCAAAAATACATTATTATTAACAATAATTATTTATTCATAAAAAATCATTGCAACATTTCATTAAAAGTAAATGTTTTGTGTCAATTATATTAAAAACAAAACTTATAATGAAAGAGCCTAGATAGCTAGTTTTCTTTAACATTAAGTGTATTTATTTGTTTCGGTTTGCCATCAAAATGAATCCTCAGCCAAGTATCATCATCACAAACAGACGTAAACGCAATGTCGCCCACAAAAAAAAAACCTTTACGAAAAGCTTTGACGGTTACTGAAAAAGTAATGATCCGCAACGCCTACAAGTTAACGCAGCTTCCCGAACGCTGTCATCACGGCACCACCACACTTGGGAGGCGCCTACTCCGTCGCTGCGCCGTAATCGGCGACGCGGCGCTTACCACTGCGTCACCCAGACAAGACGCCGCTCCCATTACTATGGGAGCAGAAGATGCCGAGGAAAAGGGGCACGTGCCTCGAATCCTATACCGCACGAATATATACGAATATATATACGAATCACGACGACGAACGCCTGCAAGTACGTGAAAAACAAAACTACTGCGCTAAAATAGTAGTTGTTAAGATAATACTATAAAGGAATCGAATCGATTAGGAAATATTTCATTTTCGCATCGATTAATATCGCAACGTCACTATTTAGCAGTTGTCATTACCTTGCAACACTGAAAATGTCAAATCGGGAATCGATATATATTTTGAGTATAGTTATTAAATTATTGCTTAACAAATACTCGGCATTGCGAACAAAATTAGCATAGCAAATATTTCAACAAAACTTTGCCTTCCATGTTGAACAGTTAATGGTAAAGTTTTGAATTAACTATAATTTGATAGCTACCTTTTTTTTTTTTTATGTTATGGAAGTGGCAAACAAGCATGCAGTTCACATTGATGTTAAGTGATGACTGCAGCCTGTAGACACCCACACAAAGACCAAGGTCAAAAGGCAGATGCGTTGCCACTCCTGAGGCCTAAGGTGTTATGCCTCTGTGCCGGAAATTACAGGGCCGTACATTACCACCTGACCGGAACACGATAGTGCTGAACACTACCATTTAGCGGCAAGTATATTAGGTAATGCGGTGGTGCCTACGCCCGCGAGCTCCGTCACTAGAGCTCTACCACCAGTAAAACCACCTACCACCTGTATAGACTTTCATTAATAAATGTTTGAAGATATATTATTATTAATTTTTACTGGTGGTTGAGCTCCAGTGACAGAGCTCGCGGGCGTAGGCACCACCGCATTACCTAATAAACTTGCCGCTTAATGGTAGTGTTTAGCACTAACGTGTTCCGGTCAGGTGGTAATGTATGGCCTTGTAATTTTTATAACATCTTAGGCCTCAGGAGTGGTAATGCATCAGCATTTTGACCTCGGTCTTTGTGTAAGTGTCTATAGGCTCTGCAGTCATCACTTAACATGAATGTGAACTGCATGATAGTTTGCCAAAAAAATAATTAAACACCATAAGTGTTCGTCGACTGTAAACCTTTGTCGCTCAGCCTCCACTCTCTGTCCCTGAAGAAGAAAGATTGTCTTCTTTGTCTTACCTGTATTAGTGTGAGTGAGAGTGAGTGTCACAGATTCAGTCACAGAACTGTTGAAGCCAGGGGGTGCAATGCGCACGGCCGCCGCCGTCTCAGGGGGCGCCGCGGCGCTCCCGTTACGACGGAAAAGTTAAAGCCGCGGGGGGGGAGGGAAGTCAAGCCTAGGGGGCGCCAGGGTTTCATTAAACACGGGCGCTACAAGCAACACTAGCTCGAGCCGCCCCTAGTTGAAACCCAAACTGTACTGACAATTCTAAGGATACTTTGCTCAAAGTAAAGTCGTAGTGCGGTCTATGAATCTTACCCTAGTCTGTTTTTGTCATTAAACAAACCACCATTTTCAATTCAATATCCAATTCATACGGAACCATAAAGGAAACTTCGTGTCCTACATACATTTTTTTAAATGTGTAGAGAGCTAACGAATAGCTGGAATAAAATGTTATTCGACATTTTGCGTGGAAATTCCTTTCATATGTTAAGGCTTGGTTACGTCAGTGCGACTGCATACGACTTATCTGAAATGTTCAACTTACGTTAAACTGGCGGACCACCCCTTGTGCATGGTACTCGCTTGTACGTTGGTAGATGATCACAATCTTTGTAACTTTTTAATCGTTTTAGGAAATGCCCAAAACCAAACTAAGTGAATGATATACCTATATTTAGAAAAATTTAAAAACTAACGACATCGGGTTGGCCACTAACCCACCCACCTCCACCAATCCGTATTGGAGCAGCGCGGTGGAGTAAGCTCCAGGCCTCCTCCCCTCCCCCCCCAAAAAAGGAGAGAGTCTCGTGCCCAGCAGTGGGACATATAATGGGTTGCCATTATTATTATTATTATAAACACTAACTTACTCCCAAACTGTCTTCTTCTAGGAGTTTTTCTAAAGGATACCAAAATAATTATTTCCAAAATATCAGCCAAAGAGCAATTGGAGACACTGCATCAAAGATGTTGCGGCATTTGTCTGCTCTCACCATCTGGTTGTAGCGATTATGAGCTTGCTTGTAAGAATTCCAATTTCCAAGCTGCGGTCTCGTCTTATTTTTCTAAAGGCTTTATTGCAGTTTAACATGGCTATATGTACTCCTTTGTTCAGCTAACGAGCAAGAGGTCTGTCTCTTTATATGTTCTTCCCTAAGTGGAGCATGGGCGTCATATAGCTTCTCGTCAATTGTGGACATCACGGTGGACATTGGTGGTACCATCTCCAACCAGTCAAGGCTTATAACTTCTCATTTAATATACTAATATCTATTATATGTGTACTAATATTTGCGCAGGTAATACATAAGGTGTGTGTGTGGGCGAACTGGCCAGCATAACTATTTATCTTGGAACTTGAGTCGCAGTCGAGCCGAAGTAACCTAGGCTTAAATAAAAACTAGATTATAACACTCAAAAAGCGTTAAAATACAAAGTTTTATGTGTTTTGCTCAACAAAGTGGAAAATAAAATGTCTCTTTCTGTGGTTTCAACTTCATTTAAAAAACGACAATTTTTAAAAAGCGAAATCGAAACCATTAACAGTAAGCTTTTATTTAAAAAAATGACTTTTATTCTCATCACCTTCGTTTTGGCAGAAAGACATCCACTGCTTTACCAAAGCCTATATATTTATATAGGCTTTGGTAATAATTTACATATCCCCCTTATTTAAGTGGGATATATTACGCTTGTCATACGGATTGGCGATCGTAGGGGCGGTAGTTCTATCGCAGGACGCTGCTGCCTATCTTGCGTTGTTGCACATACTACCGCCCCATTGGAGAAGTTTGACAGCCACTGTTTGGTTGCCTGACTGCACTACCCATGCTCTTAATACGCATTTTAGTGAAAAGAGCCTCGTATTTTATTATATTACTAGCTGTGTCCGCGACTTCGTCCCGTGAATATTTATGATGGTTCAGTATATACCCGGACGAAGTCGTGGGTGCAGCTAGTATAAAAGTATCCTAAGTTACTCCTTATTACATAAGCTATCTGCCAGTGAAAGTCCCGTCAAAATCGGTCAAGCCGTTCCCGAGATTGGCGGGAACAAACAGACAGACAGACAAAAATTGTAAAAATGTTGTTTTGGTACAATGTACCGTGTATATACATATGCATTTAGTAAAAAACGGTTATTTTTATATTACAAACAGACACTCCAATCTTATTTATTTGTATAGATCATACCAATCGGAAACCTGTATTGGAAAAGTTTTCGCTATTTTTAACCGACTTCAAAAAAAGAGCAGGTTCTCAATTCCTTTGTATATTTTTTATTTTATGGATGTTCACCGATAATTTGAAAACGCCTGTACCGATTTGAATATATTTTTTATGTCACACAACATTCTTTCCCATTACATAAAACTGCGATGCGATAAGACCCCGCATCGCAGATACTTGCGATGCGAATTGCTGCGATGCGATTCAGGTTACCATACTTTCAACATGTCGGAGGAAATCGCATCGCAGCAATTCTATCGCAAGTTTCTGCGATGCATTCGTGCGAGCTCGCAGATATTTGCAATGCGATGCGAATTCGCAGTTATGTGTGGCCGCCCTAAGACGAGATATCTAAACCAACTCTCTAGAATTTTATTACTGTTGTGAAATCAGTTTGTTAAGTCTCTTGAAGATAGTTTGTCGGAGGCGAAAAATATATTTACTTTTTACCTCTTAGGCTATGAGCAGATGAAAATAGTTTTCATGCGAATAATATTGATCTGATCTCCTTTAGTAGGTACACTTTTATCTAAAATATTTTTTGATACATTCTTCACACCGATCAACAAAACTGTTTAGACATCTGATTTTGTAAAAATCAGATGCAAGTAGATGCGACTGGTTTTTACGGGGTGCCCTGCATGAGCGACAAATACGATGCGACGTGACGTTGCCAACGCGATCAATATATTTTTATACCGTCTGTTTGTTCTGGCTTATCTCTGGAACGGCGGGGCTGATTTTGATGGGACTATCTTTGGCACGTAGCTAATATAATGAGAAGTGAGAAATATTTTATTTTAGAATTTTATTATACTAGCTGACCCGCCAAACTTCGTATTGCCTCATAATGAAATAATGTGTCAATGGTTTGATAGATACGGACTATTTGTATGGAAAATGAAATTGTGGTTTTTACTATTTCACTTCAATTGTTTCATATTTTCTTACCTTTTTAACCTTCCCTGGTCTTCACTGAAAATCATTCAAAACCAAAATTAGCCAAATCGGTCGAGCCGTTCTCGAGTTTTAACGATAGTCTGTTCGATAGTCTCGTTTAAGACTATCGAACAGCGATTGATTTTTATATATATATTTTTATATATATTCTATATTGATAGGTAATCTTTACAAATAAATATATCTATACAATACCCTGACAAATCACAGTCTAGACACAGTTAGTTTTGAATATTTTGAAACATGAAAGAAAATATTATTTTCTTTTCAAGACTATTTAATATTACTGTTTCAAATAAATTACAAGACGTATCGTTTGCCGTCTGTTTTCTTCCTAAAATTACGTCACAGCGCCAAAGAATCCTTCATAGAAAATTTATACACAGGTGCAGACGTGTACTTACACTGGGAATTTCTTTGACAGGCCCTTTAAAAGTCTTCTCATTTTGTACTCCTTTTGATAACCCAAAAACTTTCTGCGATAAAATGCTTCGAGAGATGAAACTTTTATAAATATGAATACGAGACGAATGGCAGTAGAGTTTCATATTGGCTGTAGAATTTCAGTGCGACCATTAACATGAGCAGTAAAATTTAATAAAGTGTTTTATAGAGAATTCCGTACACGAGAAATTTCCTCTATGTAACTTTCAATAGAACAGACTCCTTGTAGATGTTCTTCTGATCTACAAATAAATCATCCGATCTTTCTTTCTTTCTAGTTTCAGTGCTCGAGGCTCGGTTTAATCAATGTACGGCTCTGTAATTTCCGGCACAGAGGCATAACACCTTAGGTCTCATGAGTGGCAACGCATCTGCATTTTCACCTTCGGTCTTTGTGTGGGTGTTTATAGGCTGCAGTCATCACTTAACAACAATGTGAACTGCATGCTTGTTTGCCACTTTCATGACATAAAAAAAACTTGTAATTGTAGACGACCCGTTTGATTCGATGGGTCGCGGGTTCGATCCCCGTACCAGTACAAATATTTGAGTGGCCTACAGATGTTTGTTTCGGGTCTGGGTGTTTGTTTTTTTTTATGTACCGAAGCTGGCAAACAAGCAAGCAGCTCACATTAATGTTAAGTGATGACTGCCGCCTATTGACACCTACACAAAAACCAGAGGTCAAAATGCAGATGCGTTGCCACCCCTGAGACCTAAGTTGTCAGGTTTCTGTGAAGTTATTATGGAGCCAGCGGTGTATTAGTGTAGTGCTACCCTTGGAGTTTGGCAATGAGCCCGGAGACACAGTATTTTGCCGGAGATGTCAATAGGCCACATGTTAATCTACATTAGCCATAACGTAACCGGCAGCGTTCGTGGGTGTTAAGATGTATGCTTTGTTTACCCCCTTTTTTATACTAGGGAAAAATGCTTTACGTTAACCCACCCTTAGGGAGAGGGGCGGGTTTTGTGGGACTCCGGGATAGGCATCAGTCTACCCACTAAAAACCCCTGATGGTGTTCTGACTCGTGTGCCATCAGAGTCACGGGAACGCTATCGCACACATCCGCGACCCCACCGGCTGCTGCCCGTTGCCGAGCCCCCCTCGGAGCCTTACGGCACACCGCGGACACTCCGCCAAAATTCCATACAAACGCTTAATTTGGTTTCTATTACAGAGACATCAATCAGTGACGTGTATTTACACGCGCACCTGTGTGCGTAGCACGTGCAAAATACCAACCGTCGCCCATAAGAGGGGAAGGGGTTTAGTGATGCGGGCAAAACGGGCGTGATCGAAATGTCATTCTATACGTAGTATTATTACATATTCTCTGCTTTCGGCTCCAACCAACACTGCTACACTGCTAGCGTGCAGAAGGCCTGCACGCCAATCAGCCCGGGACCTCACCACTCGGGCGACGGACATATACTTTGTCTACCCCTAACCTAACCTTTGTCTACCTCTTGAAGGCAACCCGAGGTGAAATTACTATGCGTTTTGTGAAAATCAGAATCAATATCAAAATCAAATTAGCATCTAAAAAGGTCTCTTCAAACTACTTCATCAATTTTAGTGCCCGAGGCTCCATGTAATCAACTTGTAATTGCATTATACTGCTCTTTGTACCAAAATGGTGTTAAAATGTAAAATCTTGCTCTCGAAATCGATTATGGAGCTAAATTGAATCGTTTGGAGATAGCAGAGCATTTTTGGATATTTTCACATAGTGTGGGGATATCATTGCATAAGCCTTTCAAAAATATTGTGGGTTTGAGACAACTAAGTTCTCGATTAAGATATGTGAATTGATAGGCTTTAACATGCCATTCTTGTACTCGATCTCGAATACTTAGGCTGGGTTCCACCAAGATATTTGTTAAAGATAAAGTTATTGTAACATTTCACATCTCCTTCTTTAACTTAAAGAACTGTTTTAATATATATATTTATATATTTAAGGATGTGAAATATTAAAATATTTTTTTTTTTAACAATCCTTTAACAAATATCTATCCTTTAATTATCACATCCTTCTCTAACTTTAACACACTTCTTTAAGTGATGGATTAAGGAGTTAGTAGGTTGAGTGATTTTTGGTTTGCTTTTATTGTACATATATGTTTAAAGACGTTTTTAAATATTAATAAAAAAACTAACTTTTCTCTCGAAGCCGGACGGACTGCTAATCCGTTGGTACTAACTCTGTAAATGTTACAAAATTACATTGTAAATCATAAACACATTACCACATACCACAAATTGAACTATAAATCTTTCACACTAAACTAGATTCCCTGAATATTTCACTCACATCAAAGTTTCGTGGTAATCAATTTCACATTCCAAAACTTCATGTTTACGTGCGTGTGTTATAAAGGATTACTTTTGAAATATGAGCTTATAGGTTAGGATCCCACTGCAGAATCATTTCGTTCATCCAGATATGCTGCAAACCTAATTTTTACGCATATTTATAATCTAGAGAATATATCCACTAGGTTGCCTATCAAAAAATGGCCGCAAGTATTTTTTCATATTTTTATTTGGGAAAGATTTTTTTGTTCTTGATTTTTCAATAAAATATCGTCCATTGCACGGCTATAGAGACTCTGAAAAATCACGGCTGCCGTTGGGCACTAGGCCGCCCCTACATATTTTCGTTCCGCCCCGATAACTTTTTACGTCCATAACGTACTGTATTATTTATATATCAAAATAAAGCAATTTTTTCACATTATTACTATATACGAAAGTCAAATTAAATCGGCAGCAAATAAGAGTTGCTGGCTGTTAAAGATAAAATAATTTAATTAAAAATACTTGCGGCCAAATATTGATAGGCAACGTAGTGGATATATATTCTCTAGATTATAAATGGTGAAGCCTCTTAATATTGGTACTTTATTATTTTGTCCCTCTGGATTAGATACTTAATGACTGATATGTATCGCTGGCACTAATTTGATTTGCCGGGCGACCAAAGAGTTTTTACTTGGCCTAATGAGAATTAGCGCTACAATGACTGGCCGAAAAGAAAAAAGTTTATTTTAAATAATCGAATTAAAATAAAGAAAGAAGATATTTTCACATTGCTCTCGTACTTTATCAACTGTGAACACACTACTTTATATTAATTAAAAATCTGTGAATTTGCATTGAATTTTATGCCCGTTTACCTGATTTATTTTAGCCCGGTTATCGGACCCTCCGAATAAGCTGGTGGAGAACAATTTATGGTCGAAGAAGACGCCGGCGTCGAGAAGTAATCAACACAAAACCTGATCTGCGGTACCTCGGTACAGTCTCCAATTTGGTGAGTGGCTTGCACGTTAGTTATTGGGGTGTTTGATCCGGAGGGATAGATGATCTGGTGCCGAAGTTTTGAGGGTGATCATCATACTATACTTAGGATTTATAATCCGCCTTGGTGTGGACTATTTACACGTCCCACCAATAAATAGGCTTAAAAAAAAAATCCGGACGAATTGAGAACTTCCTCCTTTTTTTGGAAGTCGGTTAAAAATTAGGTTTACAACACATCTGGTTGAACGAAATGATTCTGCAGTGGGATCTTTACCTATTAATTTTAAAACAAATATAGCAATTATCATACATTGTTAACAAGCCATTTGGTCCAGCGACGTGTGACGATGATTTTAGTCGAGGCTCACGGGTTCAATTCCCGTATCGGGCAAATAAATATTTATTTATTTAATGTAATGGAAGTGGCAAGCAAGCGTGCAGTTCACGTTGGTGTTAAGTGATAACTGCAGCCTATAAACACCCACACAAAGACCAAGGTCAAAATGCAGATGCGTTACCACTCCTGAGGCCTAAGATGTTATGCCTCTGTGCCGGAAATTACAGGGCCGTACATTACCACCTGACCGGAACACGATAGTGCTGAACACTACCATTTAGCGGCATGTATATTAGGTAATGCGGTGGTGCCTACGCCCGCGAGCTCCGTCACTGGAGCTCTACCACCAGTAAAATATTTGTATAACCTTAGTTTCGGGTCTGGGTGTCTGTGTAGTGTGTGTACAACGGCATCCATGGCACAGGTTTATTCCTAGTGTGGAGCTGTGAAAGTAAGCGTATTTTTTTAATTGTTTTAACTATAAACTTATTTACACTGTAATGATAGAATGACTCTACGTGAGAATTTATTCAAGGAAAAAATGGAGCTTTCTCTCTCTCTCTCTCTCTCTCTGCTTTACTTGAATGTATTTACCTACGTCTTCCCCTTTAAGGATTACAGGTGTAAGTGGTGTAAAGTTATGTATCAATATTAACTGTATAGTTATTTGCAACCATCTTTATATAAAAAAGTGTGTGTATCAGCTCCGATGCACGACGGGAGTTTACTCGGTGTGCGTAAGGAGATTGCTAGCGACTGAAACACGTCCGCTTGGTCGCAGCGCTTGCGAGGGAATCGCGCATAACGCCTCAAGTTTCGTGTTTCACTTAATTTTACTCCTCATAAAATTTCCGTACAGGGCCTTATAACACTAATCATTTCTAATGGAGTAAACTCCAAAAATATATTATAATACTTCTCTCATTTAAAGCGCTCATGGCCCCGCAACTGGGAAACGCGCATGGCCCCGCGGCTGGTGAAGATCACAAGCGATCTACTCGGTTAAGCATAACGGGCGCAGTCGGATGTGTGATGGGTGACCGCTAGTGGCAAATTAAAATGCGCGTTTCGTTAAACCTTGTCGGAGGCCTTATGGGGCGGTATAAAAACATCCGACAAGGGGTTGGCCACTAACCCGTATCTCCACCAATCCGCATTGGAGCAGCGTGGTGGAGTAAGCTCCAGACTTCCCTCCAAAAAGGAGAGAGATTCGTGCCCAGCAGTGGGACGTATAATGGGTTGCCATTATTATTTATTATTTCTTCTCCCAAATGTCGACACGATCTTAAACCGTGCAAAAGTCTGAAAGGATCAACTCTGAGCAAGTTTTACAAGCTGACTGCAAGTTCAAATGTAAATATGTCGAGCGCAACGATTCCAAGAATTTTATATGACTGCGGAATTAGTTGTGAAGAAAGTACGTGTAGAGTTAAAATGCTTGCTTCCAATACTACTGAATAGTAACTTTATTTGGCTCCAGCCGGCACAGATTATGTGTTTTTATTGCGATAAGATTTTTTGAGGGCTACGAGTCTCGTTATGATAAAATTAAACTCTTATACCGGCACTACGGCGGACGCATACGCCGACGTGTAGAGGAGGTGATTCGAGCGTCTGTGGTAGGTATTTAACATCGGCGGACGCATACGCAGATGACGTCTGCAGATGCATCTGTCGACGTGTAGTGCCGGCATTATAGAATTACTAGTTTGTCTGTCTGTCACAGCCATAGAGCAACTCGGCCTACCGGTCGCGGTGAACCGGAAGGCAGTTGCCATAGCGTATATTACCGATGCAAAACACTCTGACATTTTTTGCGAGAGGAAATACGTGTGACACACACTCACACTACAAAAATCGTCTATTACTACGAAACCCACAATTTGACTTTAACAAAATACATTAATTAACAATTTCACGCACACATTTATATATCTGGGCGACAGGTATAGGACCATTTGGTCTTGTACTTTGACAGAGGGGAAAGGCCTGCATATGGCTACTCCCCTCCGGTCCGCCACGGCCGGTGGCCCGTGTTGCTCTATGGTCACAGCCAATTAGAAATGTAACTAAGCCAAAAAAAATTGTTCCACGTTAATAGAGACACCGCGGGCGACGCATAAAAAGGACACACCACAGGACATAACAATAGGTAAACAACATATTTTATGATATGTTCTTAGGTTTTCGCGAGCTACACTCATTGAAACAGTTTTTGAACCATATAAAAAGATTCATCAGTATTTAAGACCCATTAAAAGTAATATTCCATTACAAAATTCTGGCATTTATAAATTAGATTTTGATTGTGGACTCTCATATATTGGTCAAACAAAGAGAGCTGTATCCACCCGCGTTAAAGAGCACATTGCTGATGTCAAAAACCGAAGAACAGGGAGGTCTGCAGTCTGTGAACACATAGCGGATAAGCCGAACCATTACATCCGGTTTGATAAAATTCAAATACTCGCTAGAGAACACAAACCCATTCCACGAATGGTACGCGAGGCTATTGAAATTAAAAAACACCCAAATTTCAATAGAGAAGATGAATGGCGATTATCAACATCATGGGATCCCATACTTAGCAAGATTAAATCCCAGCCGCAGCAGTCTGCAAGACCTCAAGATACCATAAGTAATTATTGTGTTAATCCTGAACGCTACGCAAGGCATTTACGAAATCGATGGAGGTAGCTACTTATAATTTTTTCTGATTTCTGTCAGACAAATGTCACTTCAGTCTGCCCGGGACCACGGAAGCTGAAAAGCGACCGAAACGTCGGGTTGATTTTAAAAATCATTTTAGTTAATATACGCGAGATAAATCCGTAAAAATAGTTTTATTTCAATGAACATATTTTATAATTATAAAACATAAAGTAACAAATATTTGTCACGGTCCGGTAATCGAACCCGCAACCCTTCAAATCAAACGGTCATCTCACACCGCTGAACTAACTGGGTCGTCTTAAACTCTAAATCAACGTAAACGTATATGCTTGTTTGCCACTTCATGGTGTAAAAAAAATAAACAAATCTAATTTCGAATAAAAACACAACCAACGCTGCAATTCAACACCGAATGGCAATCCAATATTTATTACTTTCGAATCGTTTACATCGTTAATAGTAATTTGCTTTGGGATCAGCTTTTAGTTGAAATACAAAATATACATCTTATTTAAGGTTCTAGAAATCAAAAACAATTGTAACAAGTTCGATTTAAATTAGAGGAATTAATTACGTCAGAGTCCCGATGGGGTAAAATATTTATATACATACTATTACTGATGGTAGCGCTCCAGTGATGGAGCTCGCAGGCACAGTACAAATACGAACAGTATGGAAACTACGAACAAAACGTTCGAAACGGCACACATACACAAACATGCGCATCGACGCTAGAGTAGCGTGCGTCTCACTACTGCACAGAGGCATAACACCTTAGGCGTCAGGAGTGGTAACGCATATGCATTTTGACCTTGGTCTTTGTGTAAGTGTCTATAGGCTACAGTCATCACTTAACATCAATGTGAACTACATGCTTATTTGCCACTTCCATTACATAAAAAAAAAACATATTACTATGAATTTTGTCGCCGACTCAAAAATTTTATTATTCTTTTTTCAGTTTCATTAATTTTTGGCGGTTTCTTTTTTGTTAGAAAGTTTTTTTTTGTGACTTTTAATAAATATGACGATGAAACTAAAACACACACACACCCTATCCAATAAAATACACAAATATCAAAATCGGTCTACTCTGAAAAAAGTTATGCGGAGTATACGTTGCAATCAGAGAGCGAATGAACAATCATTTCCTATTTTTTTTTAATCATAAGGCTGGAATTTCCAATAAAAAAATAATTAGGTATCAAAATCGGACTACTAAGTAAAATCATGCAAGGTCATTCATAAAAAAATTACGCGTCGACTTGACAACCTCCTCCGTTATTTTCGTCGGTTAAAAAGGTTCATAGTTCGTTAGGGTATAACATACTTGAAAATTTTGAATAGACAAATCTCTCTGTGCATACAATAATATGATGGTCCAAGAGCTAGTGAACCGTTCGAGTATCGGAACGCCTGTAAACCTAGAAAATTTTGTAGGCATGAGTCATAATATTATGCTAAGCACGATAACCATCGCCTGGCAAGGATCAGCCCTGCACGTCATCTGGATTTCTGATGCGAAAAGTTAGTTCCATATTTTAGATGTGGCAGCCCTAGTTTTGCGACCATTATTGTTGCGTCTTATTTATATTTGTCGTGGTGTTACCATGACAACAAATGTGTGTTTCCATGACGATGAAATTATTAGGACAAATTCAATAAATTATAATGCATCGAGAGTATCATGTAATGTAAATTGTACATCAATTAGCCTGCTATTGATATACGATTGAGTAGCTCGTTTGCAGTAAGCAAATCGTGATTTTCTATAAATATCCGAACGCACAAAAATTAAACTTTAAGACGCAACATAAATCGAGCCAGATCTAAAATATGGAAGTAGCTTTTCTCATCAGAAATCCAGATGACGTGACGGTTTGATCCTTGCCAGGCGATGATTTTTGTACTTAGCTTAGCATATTATTAGTCATCCCTACAAACATTTTTAACCTTACAGGGCCAACGTTACTCGGAGAGTTCAGTATCTCTGCTACTATGAGTTAAGAAGTTTATACAAAGATGTAAAATAATTAACTTGAGCAGTATAGAGTTAAGCCAGTTGTGAGCTTTGAACAGATTATAAGACCGATATAACCTTGTTTATCATTCATGTCGTTACTTCAGCTCGATTAGGTTGAGGACACACTGAATAATCATCATTTTCTTCAAAAATCAAAAAAAAAATAAAAATTTTCTTCGTGTTTTTTGTTTTTTTTTAATGTTATGAAAGTGGCAAACAAGCATGCAGTTCACATTGATGTTAAGTGATTACTGCAGCCTATAGACCCTTACACAAACCAGATGTCAAAATGCAGATGCGTTACCACTTCTGAGGCCTATGGTTTTGTCTCTGTGCTGGAAATTACAGGGCCGTACATGTGTCCTCGTTATATATTTTTCTTTCATGTCATAAAAGTAGCAAACAAGCAAATAGTTAATGTTAATATTGCAGCCTTTACCTTTATACATGTCTCAGTCTCATAGCTGCACCAATAAAGCACTCTTTCATTCTTTCTTTCTTTTTTTTAATACGTTGTAAAGATTCCGTGACTATGCATCCAGCTTTTTTCAGATGAAAACCTGTGTCAGGTATTTATTATATTTTATGCCTGATATTATGCTGAATACTATACCAAAAATAAAAAAAAAATTCAATAAGGAAATGAACTAAAAACTAAAAATTGCTATTCAGAGGCAAAAACGTTGAACGAATATCTTTTCATGCATACATTTTATTTGGACAATGCATACTCATAACCATAGAGCAACACGGGCCACCGGCCGCGTCGGACCGGAGGGAGAAGCCATAGCCGGCTTTCCCCTCTGTCAAAATACAAGCCCAAGTGGGCCCGAGATGTTTAAATGTGTGTGTGAAATTGTTTATGTGTTTCATCGAGGTGGACTTTCGTTGTAATAGACGATTTTTGTTGTGTGTGTGTCATCATACAAAGGAGATGTTGAAAAAATTTATGGACCTCCGGCCATGAATTGTACACAATATCATTAACAGGCAAAATCAATATAAAAACGTTTTTTACTGCATAGTTTCACTTATTTAGATTTGTTTGCAGTTACAAAACATTTTTTGCAGTTAGAATTGCAACTCAAAACCAACATGGCGAATATGGCGGGCGAGGTCATTTTGACATTATTTATTTTTTTTAATTGTTTTTTGATTATATAGTACTTGGAGAAAAAAGTAATATTTTCTAAATACTATCGAAATCGATTTCATGTGTTAATACTCAGAACTTAATACTAATCGATTTACGATTTATAATTTATTTTTTTCATCGGTACTTCTTTAAATTGATCGATTCGATACATCGTTTTTTTGTATAATACTCATACACTTTATTACATCATAATGTACCTACAACATTAACATTATGGACCCTGTAGGGCACGGCAATGTAGGAAAGAGAATGATTCAGACTGAATTAAATACCTATTTTAACATATATATTGTTTATATTCTTACCATAATTTATTAAAATTTAATTTTACTGTATATTTATATATTTTTCTTGAAAGAATTCATTAATGCTGTAATAGATTTTATTTTTAAAGAAAAATGGAAAGAAAAATTTGACTTCAGGCGAGACTCGAACTCGCGACCTACTGGGAATCTAGTCCAGCCGCTCTTCCAATTGAGCTACTGAAGCCCTGCCCGATTTGTCAAATCTTTCCTTCACGTCTATTGCATTGCTTTATGGTAGCATCAGCGCCATCTATTACCAACTATGCTAGTTAGGCAACCGGCTGGACTAGATTCCCAGTAGGTCGCGAGTTCGAGTCTCGCCTGAAGTCAAATTTTTCTTTCCATTTTTCTTTAAAAATAAAATATATTTCACAAGCATGTGTTAATGCGAAATAATATAAAAACAAATGCTGTAATAGGTTTTATTTATTAAAAATTTCTTTAATTTGGACAAAAATGTTTTTTCATTATCTAAGTTTTAATATAGACTGGTACTATCCCAAGCGTCGGCTGTCGGCTGTATCGCCGCCATGTTGAACAGGGTTGAAAATGATAAAAATCGTGTGAATTAAATGTGGTTGTAACTCTAAAATATATTCTTGAATAAATTAATTGCATGTTTTTCGGATTCTTCTACATTTTACCCATTTTTTGAGGACATGTACGAACCAGAGCCGAGCTCGCAACATCTCCTTTTCAAAATTTTGCATCTTTAACAATGGCTATAATGTAATAATAATAATAATGTTTGTTTTATTGTTCTCCACAAAATTTATTTACAAAACTTTTTTTTTTTTCTTAAATAATTACAATGTTATTGTGGAGACAGGAGTGCCCAAGCTAGGTAAGCCCTGTGCTATGGGTCTCCTGGTCTCCTCCCCGGAAGTTTTCCTTTGTATATAACACAAAATCTTAGATTAATATATAAAATAACTTATGGTACTATAATATCTACTAGAGGTACAGGCTATGGCTACTCCCTATCGCTATGACGAATCTTGGTGGTCCTAACGGAAGACCAGCGCTGGTTGTTCTTCAACCAGCACATGCTGAGTTAGGACCAATTTGTATAAGTGAAGTTTTTACTTGTTTGTCACACAAATTTCTCTTTTTTTTTTTATGTAATTGAAGTGATAAACAAGCATACAGTTCACATTGATGTTAAGTGATGACTGCAGCCTATAGACACCCACACAAAGACCAAGGTCAAAATGCAAATGCGTTACCACTCCTGAGGCCTAAGGTGTTATGCCTCTGTGCCGGAAATTACAGGGCCGTACATTACCACCTGACCGGAACACGATAGTGCTGAACACTACCATTTAGCGGCAAGTAAATCAGGTAATGCGGTGGTGCCTACGCCCGCGAGCTCCGTCACTGGAGCTCTACCACCAGTAAAAACTTCTTCTTACTTGTTTTGTTACATTGATACAAACACAAAACAAAAGAACAAAACTCCTTCTTCCCCTCCTGTCAGCCGGTGGCCCGTGTTGCTCTATGCCCATAACCATGTGTACACGATACTTAATAATGCTGTGACAGAAGATTAAATAGGAACCATGTCCCATACAGATACTTTCAAAGGAGCGGAAATTACTACATCGGGTTCATAATAAGGGTGTTAGGGACGGCTAGCGGGCTCTTGTTTCAACATAGCGGCTGAAATTCAGTAGTTTGTGAATGGGTTCAAAATGAGGCGATGAGTTTGAATATCACGGTCAGTGACGTAGAAAGGTCATCAGAGGCCCGGGACTTCATTTGGAAGCCCAGTATCGGACTGGCTATGTTTTAGTTTATACTGATGGTAGAGCTATAGTGACAGAGCTCGAGGCACCAACCGTATAACCTCTATCTGCCGCCAAATGGTAGTGTTCAGTACTATCGTGTTCCGTATAGATTTTTTTTTTTTTTATGTAATTGAAGTGGCAAACAAGCATGCAGTTCACATTGATGTTAAGTGATGACTGCAGCCTATAGACACCCACACAAAGACCAAGGCCTAAGGTGTTATGCCTCTGTGCCGGAAATTACAGGGCCGTACATTACCACCTGACCGGAACACGATAGTGCTGAACACTACCATTTAGCCGCAAGTAAATCAGGTAATACGGTGGTGCCTACGCCCGCGAGCTCCGTCACTGGAGCTCTACCACCAGTGAAAGATAAGAATGTATGGCCCCATAACAAGTATCACAGAGACATTACAACTTAGGATTTAGGGGTGGCAACGCCTCTGCATTTAACCTGTGATTTTTATGTAATTGTCTATACGCATGGATGCTTGTTTTCCACCAACGTTACAAAAAAAATCAATAATGTTTTTCCACTGGGAATCTAGTCCAGCCGCTCTTCCAACTGAGCTACCGAAGTAGTACAAATCGGGCAGAACTTCGGTAGCTCAGTTGGAAGAGCGGCTGGACTAGATTCCCAGTGGCCGCGAGTTCGAGTCTCGTTTGAAGTCAAATTTTTCATTCCATTTTTCTTTAATATATTTCACAAGCATGTGTTAATGCGAAATAATATAAAACAACGTATTTCCAGTTCCTCAATTAATTCGAAATTAAAAATTCATACCAAACTGCTAATATCACTAGTTAAGTGCTCCTCAAAAGAAATCAGATGCAGCCTTAAGACGTCAATCCAAAACTTTATGCTATTAGTGTAGAAATGTTGGGGTTGTTTAACATGTAAGAAGATTGCGAGCCCACAGAACGTTGTGCGGAAATTGAATAACTTCGCCTTGCTAACGAAGTATCTATCGATAACGTTAGGGGCTCCACACATCTGTTAGTCAATGAAATGAGAGATTAATATAGTAGGAGAGATACTGAGCCACCCGAGTACCGTTGGCCCTGTAAGGCTAGAAATTTTTGTAGGAATGAATCATAACCTAGCCTAGCTGTTTATTACGGATTACGCATAAACATAACTTTTATTGTATTCTGTTCTTATCGTTATGTTCATAGGAAAGGAGATGTTGCGAGCTCGGCCCTAGTTCGTACACGTCCTCAAAAAATGGGTAAATTAAGAAGAATCCGAAAAAAATGCAATTAATTTATTCAAGAATATATTTTAGAGTTACTACCACATTTAATTCAAACGATTTTATCATTTTCAACCATATTTAACATGGCGGCGATACAGCCGACGCTTCTTTAAATTAGAAATCGATTAGTTTAAGTTCTTAGTATTGACACATGAAATCGATTTTGATAGTATTTAGAAAATAAGACTTTTTTCTCCAAGTACTATATAATCAAAAAACAATTAAAAAATTAAAATGTCAAAATGACCTCGCCCGCCATATTCGCCATGTTGGTTTGAGTTGCAACTCTAACTGCAAATAATGTTTTGTAACTGCAAACAAAGCTAAATAAGTGAAAATATGCAGTAAAAAACGTTTTTATATTGATTTCGTCTGTTAATGATATTGTGTACAATACATGGCCGGAGGTCCGAGGATTTTTGCAACATCTCCTTTATAAATTTTAAAAACGAAATATTATAATGCTGTCCTAATGTAGACTGACTTTAGCATCGCTACAAATCTTTGTGATTTTTGTATGGTAAATTATACAAATGTATTGTATCTGTAGTTAAATATGTTAAATTAATAAATTATTTTAAAAAAACATGATAAGTACAAAAACCCCTGGCAAGTATCAACCCATCATGTCAAATGGACTTGTGATGAGTAGGAGCGATACTGAACCCTCCGAGTAACGTTTGCCCTGTAAGGCTAGCAATTTTTGTAGGGATAAATCATAACATGCTAAGTACAAAACCATCCCATGGCAAGGATCAACCCGTCACGTCAACTGGATTTCGGATAAGAAAATTTACTTCCTTATTTTATATCTGACTTTATTGCGACCATTTATGTTGCGTCTTAAAGTTTAATTTTTGTGTGTTCGTAGATTATTAAATTTAATTGAAATCACGATTTGTTTACTGCACATAAATGACTCAATCCCTACTATATATCCCTACTTCCCTACTATAATAATAAAATAATAATATTATAAATGCGAAAGTGACTCTGTCTGTCTGTCTGTTACCTTTTCATGTAGAAACGACTGAACCGATTTGAATGAAATTTGGTACAGAGATAGAGTTGACTTTGAGAAAGTACATAGGCTACTTTTTAAACGACATCCACGCGGGCGAAGCCGCGGGCAACAGCTAGTCGTATATAAATAGCAGGATAATTGATGTACAATATACATGATATGCTCGATACAATATTTATTGGATTCGTCCTAACAACAACATTGCCATGGAAACACACTCGCGTTGTCATGGAAACACCAATACAAATGTAAATGAGACACAACAGTTATGGTCGCGAAAGGGTTCCCTACTTTACTGCGAAACATGTTTACTCGAAAAATCTTTGGCCGACAACTATACACCGAAGACTTCATTGTGCGACGCTTTATTTCGCCGAAGCTTCATTGCTCGATGTACGTTTGATCGAAAACGATTCACCGATATCTTGTTTTGTCGATGCTTATTTGGTCGAAGGTTTTTTACTCCGAATTTGTATCTTGAATGTATGCTTGGTTTTTACGGATAGGTACCTACCTTATTCGACTTCATTGTTTTCAAAAAATCGATGTTAGATTAATAAATAAAATTATTGACAATAATCGACACAATAGCCAGAAGTCATATAGCAGATGCGTTGCCACCCCTGAGAACTAAGATCTTTTATGTAGGTATCTTGTATAAATAATAATTTAACTATTATTAGATAGTTGTTTTATATTATTTCGCACTAACAAATGCTTGTGAAATATACTTTATTTAAAGAAACAACAATTATTAAGGGTAAAAGCGACTTCTTTACGATATTCAATAAACTGCAAAGTTTATTATATCGGTTGCCTAACTAGCATAGTTGGCAATAGATGGCGCTGCTGCTACCATAAAGCAATGCAATAAATGTGAAGGAACGATTTGACAAATCGGGCAGGACTTCAGTAGCTCAATTGGAAGAGCGGCTGGACTAGATTCCCAGTAGGCCGCGAGTTCGAGTCTCGCCTGAAGTCAAATTTTTCTTTCCATTTTTCTTTAAATAAAGTATTATTAGATAGATTTGGTGGTGGTAGAGCTCCAGTGTCTGAGCTCGCGGGCGTAGGCACCACCGCTTTACCTAATATACTTGCCGCTTAATGGTAGTGTTCAGCACTATGGTGTTCCGGTCAGCTGGTTATGTACGGCCCTGCAATTTCCGGCACAGAGGCATAACACTTTAGGCCTCAGGAGTGGTAACGCATCTGCATTTTGACCTTGGTCTTTGTGTGGGTGTCTATAGGCTGCAGTCATCACTTTACATCAATGTGAACTGCATGCTTGTTTGCCACTTCCATTACATAAAAAAATAGACATCCAGGAATAGAATCACAAAGTAGAGATCGCTTTTAGCGATAAGACCGCCAATCGTACAGTTTTTAATGTATCTTGTATGTTTCTAATCATATTGTACAAATAAAGAATACATTATTGTCTATCGTCAGCACAGGTCCAGGTCCAATTTGAACCCCGGACCTTTATCAGGCATGCCCTTGCCTTATATTATTTTTATTATTTACTTTTTTGGCTTAAGACTAAAATTCCATATAAAGCAGTACAGACCACAGCCATGCATGCTGGACAGTAAGAAAATAAAAAGAACATCGATCAAAAGAAGTATCGAGGATTCGCCGAAACAAGACATCGTTCAAAAAAGCTTCGAAATAAAATTTTCGATGAAATGTAGCATCGAAACTTTAATTTATAAATTTTCGGAAAACAATAGCATCGCACAATGAAGTCTTCGGTGTATAGTTGTCGGCGAATGATTTTTCGATGAAACGTATCTCGCAAAACTATCCTTACCGCGGACGGACAGACAGACGGACATGGCGAAACTATAAGGATTCCTTGTTTATTACGGAACCCTTAAAAAACGAGGACTAAGGTTTTAGAGGTGGCTACGTATCTGCATTTGACCTTCAGTTTTTGTGCAGTGTATAGACTGCAGTCATTTTAACATCCATGTGAACTGCATGCTTGTTTACCACCTTCGTTACATAAAAAAAATCATTTCTGGTCACGTACGACCGTTCTTGAAACTCTGCACAATTTGTATGCTGCTGATTCGTTTCTTTATTTTTGACGTGACAACGTCTTAAATTAGGTTGCAGCTCGGAGTCACTCATGAAAAAGTGTAACGCTCGGTAATGTAACGATGGGGTGCAGTTTTGGCGGGAACCTTGAAAGAGGCGTATGGTGCTCTTATTTTATTTAATTTTCTTGGTGTATTTTTAAGTTATATTGAATAAAGTTGGTGGCATTTTGTTTGATATAAGTTTATTACAGTGCCCGTGTATAGTGAAATAGAATAACAGTGCGAAAACACGACCTTTCAGGTTGCCTCCAAAACTTCATTGTAAATGTTCTGGTAAAGTAGCCATCGCTTTACTCGAATAACTTGATTGTAACTCACTTGACTGACATATTATACTTGATACTTATATACTTAATACTTATATATTATACTTGATGACTATATTATACTAACTTTTACGCTGCTTAAATAAATACGAAATATCGTTTTACTTGACACTGGCAATATGCGTAATAGTGATGCCATAACAAAAAAAAAAAAAAATGTAACGATGAGTCACCGAACGAGAGAGAGGCCTGCCGGACCGGCGAATGCCTTTCTACCGAGAAAAAGACGTTGTCACGTAAAATCTTCGCCCGTAAAACCGACTTTACAGGCAACCAGTTTTTTTTTATTGGGAAAAATAATTCTAAGATATATATATATATATTTTTATGTAATGGGCGTGGCAAACAAGCATGCAGTTCACATTGATGTTAAGTGATGACTGCAGCCTATAGACACCCACATGAAGACCAAGGTCAAAATACAGATGCGTTACCACTCCTGAGGCCTAAGGTGTTATGCCTCTGTGCCGGAAATTACAGGGCCGTACATTACCACCTGACCGGAACACGATAGTGCTGAACACTACCATTTCATCATTTCAGCCAAAAGACGTCCACTGCTGGACAAAGGCCTCCCCCAAAGAATGCCACAACGAACGGTCCTGGGCCGCCCTCATCCAACGATTGCCCGCGACCTTCACCAGGTCGTCGGTCCACCTCGTGGGGGGCCTGCCTACGCTTCGTCTTCCGGTACGCGGTCGCCACTCTAGAACTCTTCTGCCCCAACGGCCGTCAGTTCTGCGAGCTATGTGCCCTGCCCACTGCCACTTGAGTTTCGCTATTCGATGGGCTATGTCGGTTACTTTGGTCCTCATGCGGATCTCCTCATTTCTGATTCGATCTCGCAGAGTAACTCCGAGCATAGCCCTCTCCATAGCTCTCTGAGTGACCTTGAGCCTTCTTATGAGGCCCATAGTGAGCGACCACGTTTCTGTTCCGTATGTCATCACTGGCAACACACACTGGTCAAAGACCTTCTTCTTCAGACACTGCGGTAAATTGGACGAGAAGATATAACGCAGCTTCCCGAACGCTGCCCATCCGAGTTGGATTCGGCGATTGACCTCTTTCTCGAAGTTGGACCGACCTAACTGGACCGTTTGTCCCAGGTATACGTAATCGTCAACAACTTCGAGTGTAGTACCCTCGACCATAACAGGAGTGGGCATAACAAGGACATTCGACATAATTTTCGTCTTGTCCATGTTCATTTTAAGGCCCACTCGTTGGGAGGCCCTACTGAGGCCATTGAGCATTGTGCCAAGGTCTTCCAGGGTCTCAGCCATGACTACGATATCATCCGCAAATCGGAGGTGGGAGATGTACTCGCCGTTAATGTTGATGCCGAGTCCGTTCCAGTCCAGAAGCTTGAAGACATCTTCCAATGCAGCGGTGAACAGTTTCGGAGATATGACATCTCCCTGTCTCACACCTCGCTGCAGTTGGATAGGTTTCGAGTTCTGGTCCTGAAGGCGAACCGACATAGTGGCGTTTTCGTACAAGCTCCTTAGCACCTCGATGTATCGGTAGTCGACTTGGCACCTCTGAAGTGACTGTAGCACAGCCCAAATCTCGACCGAATCGAAGGCTTTCTCATAGTCCACAAACGCTAGACACAGGGGCTGGTTATACTCTTCTGTCTTCTGTATAACCTGCCGCAGCGTGTGTATGTGGTCTATGGTGCTAAAACCTTTACGGAACCCGGCTTGTTCGGGAGGCTGGAAGTCGTCGAGTCTGCGAGATAGACGGTTCGTAACCACTCTCGAAAACAGCTTATAGACGTGACTTAGAAGTGCGATGGGCCTATAATTTTTAAGAAGGGTATTGTCGCCTTTCTTAAAGAACAGTACCACCACACTTCTGTGCCACGCCTGTGGCGTTTTTCCCTCGGATATGACGGAATTGAACATCAACTGAAGAGCTTCTAATACTGGCCTTCCGCCCGCTTTCAGGAGTTCAGCAGTGATTCCGTCATCACCCGGCGCCCTGTTGTTTTTGAGCTGTTTGAGAGCCGTGCTAATCTCGTCTAGACTGACGTCCGGGATATCTTCGGTGTAGTGTCGGGTCAGTCCGGCTCTAGGATCTGCTGCCGGACTGTTAACAGGTGGTCGTGCTGTCGTGTATAACTGTCCGTAAAACCGTTCGATCTCTTCTGCAAGCTCAGGTTTCGACGATACGATTCTGTTGTCCTCTGTCTTCAGCTTAGTGAGACGGCTTTGCCCTAAGGACAGATCTTTGGCGAACACTTTAGAGCCCTTGTGCCGCTCTATGGCTGCTTTAATACTATCAGTATTAAAGTGCCGAAGGTCGCGAGTCAATGACTTCGAGATCTGTCTGTTGAGCCGCCTGTACACTAAAGCATCTTCAGAGGACTTCAGAACCATACCGCGCCTCTCCTCCATGAGCTTGAGAGTTGAGCTGGAGATCTTTTTGGTTTTATTCGTAGGGCGGGTCTTGAAAAACTTAGAGCCCGCCGTACGGACAGTTTCCACTAACCTGTTATTGTAATCGTCCACATCTACGCACTCTCTCAGGCATTCGAAGCGATTTTGTAGCTCGAGTTGAAAGCTCTCGGGGTTTTGGATTTGGGCAGGTGCTGGGCGGAGCGTAGACTTCATTAGTCGGGATCTTTCGATCTTGACCTTTATATTCAGTGTGCCTCTTACCAATCGGTGATCACTCCCGGTTTTTACCGAATTGATCACAGAGACATCACTGAATATATGCCGCCTCGTGGACATAATGAAGTCTATCTCATTTTTAGTCGCACCATCAGGACTGATCCAGGTCCACTTCCGGCACTCCCGCTTCTTGAAGAAAGAGTTCATCATGAAGAGGCTCTCTTTCTCCATGAAGTCAGCCAGAGTCTGGCCCCTGGCGTTTCGTCGCCCATATCCAAATCGTCCCACTTTCAGCTCATGATCACCTCGAACGCCCAATTTTGCGTTGAAATCCCCCATGACAACGTTGTAGTGGGTCTTCGAACTATGTATGGCTCTGGAAATGTCCTCATACATAGTTTCTACCTCATCATCGGAGTGTGCGGAGGTTGGGGCGTAGACCTGTATGACCTTCAGCGAATACCGTTTGGTTATTCTGAGTATAAGGTACGCCACTCTCGACGACACACTCTCGATCTTGACAACGTTGTTCACGAGGGACTTGTGGACGATGAACCCGACACCACCTTGGGACAGTTGGTCGCCCTCCCGGAAATAGAGCAGGTTACCAGACTTGAGGGTTATCGAGTCCTCCCCCTGTCTTCGGACTTCCGATAACCCTACAATGTGCCACCGTAACCCGCTCAATTCTTCCTCCAGTTCCATAACTTTCTCGTCAGTCCGCAGCGTCCGTACGTTGTATGTTGCCAGGGCCAGTTGTCGTCGGGTGTGGTACCCTGGCATCTCCCGGTGATTCTTAGCACCCCCTGCCCCGCCGTTACCATGACCGGTACCACCATGGTCAGGAATAGCGGAGCTACCGGGGACTAGGGGCCGTTGTGTACTGATGTGATGCATTTGGGGTGATTTGCCATAATCGCCACGCTTGGCATGCGGGTTGGCGATCGCAGTGGCGGCAATTTTATCACGAGACGCTGCTGCCCATCCCGGATACTCCTACCGCCATGGTTTGACCGCCATTGTTCGGTTGACTGACTGCACTAGAGGAAGAATTCCCTCCACTAGAAGAGAATTCTTCCGCTAGCGGGCGATGGGGTCGTCACATCCCGACGCCTACTAACACTACCATTTAGCGGCAAGTATATTAGGTAATGCGGTGGTGCCTACGCCCGCGAGCTCCGTCACTGAAGCTCTACCACCAGATTTATATATATATATATATATAGATAAAAAATTGATAATAATGTACTGTTATTTATTATATTATCCAAATTTCATAAACTTGCGTTGCGATTTATATAAATTACTAGGTGACCCGGCAAACTTCGTATTGCCTCAGAATGAAATAATGTGTCAAAGGTTTGATAGATACGGACTATTTGTATGGTAAAATGAAATTGTGGTTTTTACTATTTCCCTTCAATTTCTTCATATTTTCTTACCTTTTCAATCTGCCCTGGACTTCATTCACTACCAAAAATCATTCAAATCTATAATTAGCCAAATCGGTAAAGCCGTTCCCGAGCTTTAGCGAGACTAACGAACAGCAAGAAGCACGAAGAGCGCGGTACATTACCGAAAACCTATTCTATACTCGCTGACCCGGCAAACTTCGTATTGCCTCACAATGAAATAATGAGTCAAAGGTTTGATAAATGAAATTGTGGTTTTTACTATTTCCCTTCATTTTATTCATATTTTCTTACCTTTCAAACCTTCCCTGGACTTCCAAAAATCATTCAAAACCAAAATTAGCCAAATCGGTCCAGCCATTCACGCGTGATGGCGTGACCAAGGAAAACGGGATGCATTTATATATATAGATTATACGTTCATAGGTCATGTTATTAAAAAAAACTTCTTCCCGATTAAATGTATATATTCCCAACAACTAAAGTGCAGGCCTGAACCGAGGCTTAACTCAATTCATTGCATAAATATATCTATCTTAAACTGTAAAACGGATATTCACGACGCCTTACAGTGAAAACCTCGTAAGTGTAAAATAAGTAACTTTTCAGGAGGACGAAAAAACTGCGTACTGAAAATAAGGTCTTATGCCTCTGTGCCGGAAATTACAGGGCCGTACATTACCACCTGACCGGAACACGATAGTGTTGAACACTACCATTTAGCGGCAAGTATATTAGGTAATGCGGTGGTGCCTACGCCCGCGAGCTCCGTCACCGTCTACCACCAGTGAAATCGTATGGGATCGTTTATGTTGTTTTATTCATTTATGTGAAAATTTAGCCCACTTTTATATCCAGAACTGTTACATTCTAAAAGATTGTTCAAAATGCATAAAATGCTACTTACAAGGTATTCGGTACAAAAAATTCGACTTAAAGCGAGCAAGTAGGTCTTCATGGATAGGAAGAGAATAAAGTCGTTTATTTTATATCAACCATTTTTATTTGATTTTTTTTACGATAATCTTATTTTTTTCCTTCTTTTGGAAAACGCAAAATTATTCACGTACAGTAGGATGTAATCAAGAAATAAATTTTCTAACACGGAACCATACGTTCCTTCCAACGTATTCACGGCTAACTGACAGATGCAAGTATTTACGAGGTTCTCAATTACTGTCATAGAGAGCGCTAAAGGTATCAAATTGACAAATAATTGAGATAAGGGTGTGCCTTTCAAGGTATTGTTCATGTAGACGCCATAAAAAAAATGCAAAAATGCATTTGCGAGGTTTTTACTATAAGGCAACAGTATGAAGATGTTTTCAATTCTTAAACACAGTCTTGTTTTGATCGGGAATATGTGTTGTGGATGATGGGCAGACAGATAGACAAACAAATAATTCTGTAAAGGATTCTTTTTTGTTTTAAAATTCAAACCATTTTCAGCCCGTATACCTTGCAACGATCTGCTCACGTTTGTTCATATTAAACGGGATCTTAATGCTGTATTCTGTATTAAAACGACCCTTAATCACACGGAATCTTCAAAACTAAACAACGAATATCTTAACCACAATGTCATTAAATGACACTGTCGGCTGACATACAATCAATTTTTGTATTACAGAAGAGGGCCATTAGAGCGATATATAACTTACGTAGTCGTGATACTTTGAAAGAACTATTTAAAGAAATAAATATAATGACAGTCCCTTGCCATTACATCTATGAAAATATACTTTTCGCGAGCGAAAATTTACATCTGTTTGATAAAATCTCCGATAGGCATAGTTATAATACGAGGAATAAGAACAAGTTGTCTCTGCCAAGTTTTCGACTGACGAAAACTAATACATCTTTCCTAAAATACAGAGTAAAATTTTATAACAAGATCCCATCCGGGATTGCTGAACTCACCGATAGTAAATTCAAAGCATTAATTAAACGCACTCTATGTAAAAAGGCTTACTATAAACTCGAGGACTATTTCAAGGATAGAAATATTTGGCTTAATGCTGATCTAGCTCCACAAGGGTGTTAAATGTAATAATCAAAGTGTAACGTTGATATTATATTGTTAATTTTAAGTTTGTTTAAATTACAGAAAATTGTAAAAATATGCATAAGAGATATTTTTAAAAGAGCCGACTGAGTTTTTTCCGGCAAGTTTTTCTCAGATCATATTGGCCTTTTGAACTTTGCCGGTGAATGACAAAGAATGACTCTTTTTCTTTTCTTTTTACTCTTTGTTATCAGTTTGTAAAGGGGAAATGAGACATTCTACTGATATACTTTTTACATTAGTTTATTAAATTTAGTTTTATCTTAGTGATATTCTTGACTTAACATATATTTTTATCTTGTTTGACATGTATATCAATTGTTATTCACTTTAATTTATTTTGTTTGTTTTTGACGTGTCATAAGAGGTGCCTGTCACCCTAAATGAATAAATGAGTTTCTGATTCTGATTCTGACAAATTGCGTATGAAACCACATTGATGTGCGATTTTCCTTTCATGTACACAGATTGATGGAGACCGATTGTCCGATATAAAGAGTCTAAAGGCAGACACACTGGCTACAGCCTGTGGATTTGTTTAGATTATCAATTGTCGTATTTTATTATTCAAAATGCATTGCCAACCCTGACACTTGACCTTAGTTATTATGTGTTTTAAACTTTCACGATTTGTATTCATATTTTTATATTGTAAACGGGACTTAATCGCGTACTATTTTAATCGAAGTATTTACCTCGACACTCGACGTTTCGGCCGTAATGCGACGGCCGTGGTCACGAGTAGACTGATATTATTCTTAGTTATTATGTCTCTATGATAGTAATTAGGGCAGAGAATATGTAATAATACTACGTATAGAATAAACACTTCGACGTCCCGCCCGATTTGCCCGTATCACTCAACCCCTAGAAGCGCGCATGGCCCAGCGGCTGGTGTAGATCGTAAGCGATCTGCTCGGTTAAGCACTACGGGCGCGGTCGGATAGTGTGATGGGTGACCGCTAGTGGCAAATTCAATGCGCGTTTCCGTGCTTCGGAGGGCACGTTAAGCCGTCGGTCCCGGTTGCTATCGATGGATAGCAGTCGTTAAACCTTGTCGGAGGCCTTATGGGCGGTTTGAAAACATCCGACAGTGGGTTGGCCACTAACCCACCCACCTCCACCAATCCGTATTGGAGCAGCGTGGTGGAGTAAGCTCCAGGCCTCCCCCCAAAAAGGGGAGAGACTCGTGCCCAGCAGTGGGACGTATAATGGGTTGCCATTATTATTATTCCACCTATTTATTTTTTTAACTTATTAAGTAATTTTATTTATTTATTTATTTATTTAAGGAAACTTACAGCTTTTTGTAATACATATGGTTATGGTAGGACATGAATAATTCATTAGCCAAAATAGTTCCAATGCTAAAAATTACATAGCGAAGACTACAGAATTTTGAATAAGTTTAATTTTTTACATATATAAGTATAAATAAATAAAATAGTGTGCCGCCGACAGCGGGAGCAGGGTCCAAGCTGCCGATGGTTAGGGACACAGAGACAGGAACCTCCTCACTATGCGTGCCGTGCCGAGGAGTACTGCTTTCTGTATCAAACCCTTGATCCATCCACCTAGCGAGAGCCTCTTGAGATGTTGGTCGAGGCTCTTCGCTATCAGCCCGTTCACCGATACGACTATCGGCACAATGATGGTCGAATCAAGCCAGATCAAGATATTTAATTTCCTTGTCTTTTTCGGCCTTCACGAGATTCTCATCATGCGGGACGGTGATGTCGATCATCATTACACGGCGCTCCGAGCGATCTATCACCACTATATCAGGCTTATTGGCAACAATAGTCCTGTCAGTGATAATAGATCGGTCCCAATACATCGTGACATGGTCATTTTCTAGAACTGGGTCGGGCACATACCTGTAGTACGGCACCTCCGCGGCTACAAGACCGTAATAGAAACCAAATTAAACGTTTGTATAGAAAGTTGGCAGAGTGTCCGCGGTGTGATTATGGGCCCATACATTACCATCTAACTGGAACACGCTAGTGCTGAACACTACCATGTAGCAGCAGATTGATTAGGTGGTGCCTACGTCCTCGTATGTTCTCCTGATGAATTAATTACACTGATACTCTAGCACCCGTGAGCTACACAACGAATAATAATTCCAAGCTTGTTTGTCACATCATATAGTTACTTTATCTTGCACACACAGTCATACAAACATGTTAATATTCCACATACATCCATCGTCTAGTCATTTGTAACTGCCGCTGGCAAAGGTTCATTCAGTGGACCATTTATCACAATTTGTCGTTCAATCATCGATTAGAATGGGGACGGGACACCTTTTGTAGCGGTTTATACTTACGTTTTAAACGTGACATCACGCCTATATACCTAGGGGTAAGCAGAAGTATATGCATCCGAGAACAGTGTGTAAAGATTTTTGAAACACCTTAGATATATATGTAACTTTTTTTTTTAATTTCACTGAGAAGGGAATTACAACATAGGAATTTTTTGAACTATTTATTTTTTGCAATAACACATACGGGTGAACTTTAGAAATTAAAGAAAAATCGGAAAGAAACTTTTTTTACTTCGGGCAGGAATTGAACCTGCGACCTCACGATACCAGTCCAGCCGCTTTACCACTAAGCTACCGAAGTCGCACACCGATGCGTCAAATTTTGCTTTCCCTTTTGATTTTTAACCAGTTTGGGGTCGGTGAACGACGTCCATTGATAACAAATTAATAACTATAGGAAATTTTGTATTATTTTATGAACCCTGTCCACGCGAATCCGACTTGTTTTTAGCTGATTGGTTATTACAATGTAAGATTCAAACTAATGTATGACATTCGGTAATGTATGGCATTAACACGTTCGTTTTCTTTAGACTGTGGTATGGCTCTGTAATAAGTATCACAGAGACATAACAACCTAGGGGTGGAGTCTTAGGGATGGTAATGCATATTTTGACCTCTGGTTTGCGTAGATGACTATAGGCTGCAGTCATCACTTAACATCAATGTGAGTTGTATGCTTGTTTGCCATCGTCAATGCATAAAAACAATTAGCACTGTAGCAGGTTCTGCAGAGTACAAATACTTTGACCCTAAAACCTTCAGGCAATCAGTGCTAAATATCAGTTTTATTACCCAAAAGTTAGTTTCACTGTACGATTTGGAGTAATAGCATCAATTAGGACACTGATGAAGCACAAACAAACATTATTAGGTATTATTTTGTGCTATAAACTGAAATGTGTATGTAATATACGAACGGAAATGATATCGCTTGAAATAATTGCTAGGTGGGAATTTGTTGACCTACTTCGAATAGCAGAATGTATATTTCTTTTTGGCTAATGAAATTTCAGTAGAGGTGCATTATTATGACAGACAGAGAAGGATTTTTTTTATTAACGGAAGTGGCAAACAAGCATGCAGTTCACATTGAGGTTATGTGATTACTGCAGCCACACAAAGACCAAGGTCAAAATGCAGATGCGTTGCCACTCCTCCTGAGGCCTAAGGTGCAATGCCTCTCTGCCGGAAATTATAGGGCCGTACATTACCACCGGACCGGAACACGATAGAGCTGAACACTACCATTTAGCGGCAAGTATATAAAGTAATGCGGTGGTGCCTACGCCTGCGAGCTCCGTCACTGGAGCTCTACCACCAGAAGGTAATTCATTAGTTGCGGTAGTGCCTACACACTCGAACTCCGTCTTTGGATCTCTACTACCAGCAAGTTTAATGTCACGACTTATGATCGAGGAGAGGCAGGAGATACCAATCGGTCCTGTTAATTGAGACAACCTATCAATATTATGTTGTGCTTCATTGGGTTGATTTGCCATAATCGCCACGCTTGGCATGCAGGTTGGCGATCGCAGTGGCGGCAATTTTATCACGGGACGCTGCTGCCCATCCCAGATACTCCTACCGCCATGGTTTGACCGCCAGATTTCGGTTGACTGACTGCACTAGAGGAAAAATTCCCCTCCCCTCCACTAGAAGAGAATTCTTCCACTAGCGGGCGATGGGGTTGTCACGTCTCGACGCCGTTGGGGCAGAAGAGTTCTGGAGTGGCGACCGCGTACCGGAAGACGAAGCGTAGGCAGGCCCCCACGAGGTGGACCGATGACCTGGTGAAGGTCGCGGGCAATCACGGAATGAACTTATCATTCTGTCAATCTTTGATGCGAGGCTTTTGTCCAACAGTGGACGTCTTTCATCTTTATGATGACAAAATTTTTAAGAGTATAAGTTTTTAATAATTTCAAGGTATAGTTTTGGCTTAGGCATCGGGACGTGACCGCTCAATTGGAGAGAAAGATTCTTCTGCCAATACCAGTCAGTCAACCGAACAATGGCTTTTTTTTTATGTCAAAGGATTGACAGACAAGCAGACGGGCCACGTGATGGAAAGTAGTCACCGTCGCTTATGAACATTTGCAACACCAGGGGCGTCGCCAACGCGCTGCCAGCCCTGATGGACTCTTTTGACGCCATTTTTGAAGAACCCCATATTGTAGCACCGAGGGAATACCTCAGAGGGAAGCTCATTCCACAATTTACACGTTCTGGGCAAAAACGAACGTGAGAATCGCACCGTTGAACATAAAATGGCTGTCAAACCATACCAATAGGGCGGTAGTAAACACAATTACGTGGGATGAGCAATTTGCTCACCGCGATAAAACTACTGTCGCTGCAAGCGCCGATCCGCATATTAAGCGTGGCGATTATGGCAAATTCTTCCCTAATGACAACACTGTTGTAAGCATGTGTGTTTTGACTGGTGGTAGAGATCCAGTGTAGGCGTAGGCACCACCGCATTACCTAATATACTTGCCGCTAAATGGTAGTGTCACAGAACAGAAAAAACAATCTGTTCTGTGGGTTGTGTTCAGGTCTATCGTGTTCCGGTGAGGTACACGTAATGTGCGGTCCTCTAATTTCCGGCACAGAGGCATAACACATTAGGTCTCAGGAGTGGTAACACATCTGCATTTTGACCTTGGTCTTTGTGGTATTTGTTTGTCCATAGGCTGCAGACATCACTTAACATCAATGTGAACTGCATGCTTGTTTTCCACTTCCATTACATAAAAAACCACATCTTTGGGAAAGGCTTTATCCAGTATTTGATGCCTCTCAGCCGAAGTATTAACCACTTCAGCCGAGTGGCGTCCACGTGACTCTTTTGGCTATATTTTTAAACACCTGTATTTCACGGGTTGTCTACCGCGATATTAAACCTCCATCCCCCATCTTAAATGAACGCATGTACCACGGATGCCACGTAGATAATTTCTTATTAATGCTCGTGGAAACAACTGGGGCCCCCGACACGATATTTTACCTTTGTGTGGTCCAAGTTAAAAGTGTTAGATACAATTTAAAAGTATTCGCATTTCACACTTATCATATACGTTTTGTATAACGACCTGATGCTCGGACCAGACCAGACTCTTGGAGCAACTCGCGATGATGGTGGATGGTGGTGTCGCTACTCACCAACAGCTCGCTACAAGTTGCTTTGTGTATTAAAATATTATCTTTATTTTTATATTTTGAAAATTATGGTTTTCTATTTTATTACCTACTTTATTAAGTCATAATCTAAATGCCGTAATGTTTTTTATCCTAATCATCATTTGTCCGAATCATAACTTGCCCTACGTGTTCATGAAATGGAAATCCTTACATACAATACGATCTAATGTTGTTTGTAATAATATAACAATTTCAAACCGTTTCAATGAAAGTTATAAAGTTCGTACATTCTCATATTTAAAAAAAAATCTAGAATAATATGTTACAATCCGATATTTTATCAAAATTTTGTACACTTCCTAAAAAGTATTTTTGAAAGTATGTATCTTCACGCCAGGTCCCTAACGGGGTAGGCAGAGAGTGTAGAGCGCCAGACATCCCGGTTCTGACAAACCTCTCGTGCCTCGTCTACTTTCATCATTCTCTTCATACATGCACGCCGATTCCTAAGACTTTTGACCCCACCATCAGACAGAACTCGACCTATTTGGTCATGGTAGGTCAGCCTTGGTCTTCCTGGGCCTCTGCAACCATCCACATTCGCATTGTATATCTGTTTAGTCATTCGCTCATTCGACATTCTTGAAAGTCTTGCGGCTAAATACTCAAACGTCACTTAATTCTAAGTGGGACTTAAAAGTCTTCTGTATTTATAAAACACGTTCAAACGATAGAGATAGCGCACATTTGAGCGTTGCTTAAAATCGCGTGACGTTTGAGTATTCGGCCATTACACTTTTTAAAAAAGTTTTCCGATCAATGGATATTGGATAGGTTAAATGGAGAAATAAATAGTTACTAAACAATTATTAGTTGTCCTCTGTCAACTTATAACTTGGACCATGTGGTGAGTTATTTATATTGTTTTCTGTGTTCGCCATCTTTGCCGCAAGTTTAGTAGGAAAAATGTGGGAACTAACAACTAATGCGGTTTACAGTTAGCGAAATCCTTCCTACTATAATTTCTTCTTAATACTAATGAGAAAATCTTGGGGTAACTATGTTATATCGCAACTTATTATGAGCTTAAATTTTATGAACTGATGCAACAATATAATGTATCTTATATAAAAAATAGTATTTTATTTTTAAAGAAAAATGGATAGAAAAATTTGACTTCTATCCATTTTTTTTTTAAAATGAAATATATTTCACAAGCATGTGTTAATGCGAAATAATATAAAACAATTAAAAAATAGTACTTTTTTAATGTTATGAAGTGGCAAACAAGCATACAGTTTACAATCTAATAACGTGATGGTAAGTAATACTGCAGCCTATAAACATCTACATGAGACTGGAGGTTTTAATGTAGAAGGTATTATATGCCGGAAATTACAGGCTGGTACATTACCACCAGACCGGAACAGGATAGTGCTGAAAACTACCATTTAGCGGCAAGTAGATTAGGTGGTGGGTGGCGGTGGTGATTACGCCCGCGAGCTCTGTCACTAGAGCTCTACCACCTGTAAAAATATTCATGTTATTTTTGCAGAGGGAAATTCGTGTGACACAAGCTACAAAAATCGTCTATTATAGAATAGAAGAATAGAATAGAAATTATATCGGACAACAACAGAGAGACACATAGTATAACATTTAACAAATTACATTAGACAATAGATTTTATCAATATAGTACAACAGACAGGTAGGTAAATAGACAAGTTTTACTGGTGGTAGAGCTCCAGTGACGGAGCTCGCGGGCGTAGGCACCACCGCATTACCTAATATACTTGCCGCTAAATGGTAGTGTTCATCACTATCGTGTTCCGGTCAGGTGGTAATGTACGGCCCTGTAATTTCCGGCACAGAGGCATAACACCTAATGTCTCAAGAGTGGCAGCGCATCTGCATTTTGACCTCTGGTCATTGTGTGGTTGTCTATAGGCTGCAGTCATCACTTAACATCAATGTGAACTGCATGCTTGTTTGAAACTTTTATTACATAAAAAAAAAAAGTATGTCTCACAATTGATCTAAAAGGGTACCCAGATCAGCGTTGTGCCAAGTAGATAGGTATTACCTATCTACTTGAGGCTGATCATCTGGGCGCCTGAGTTCCACGGATGTCAGTCGCTTACATGCCATAAAATATAGTTATAGTAGCACATACTTAATAAATAAAACACATAGCAAAAAAAAGTATTATTCTGTACATACAAAACTTACTTATGTAATCTAACACGCCCAAAATTAAAAATAATCACGAAAGAAAATTTTTTTTTTTTTAATGTTATGGAAGTGGCAAACAAGCAGTTCTTTTTTCTTTCAGTTTTCTTTAAAGAATCTTTTTGTCATTTTAAGATACTCTAAAAAGAGGCTTTTTTATGTAATGGAAGTGGTAAACAAGCATGCAGTTCACATTGATGTTAAGTGATGACTGCAGCCTATAGACACCCACACAAAGACCAAGGTCAAAATGCAGATGCGTTGCCACTCTTGAGGCCTAAGGTGTTATGCCTCTGTGCCGGAAATTACAGGGCCGTACATTACCACCTGACCGGAACACGATAGTGCTGAACACTACCACTTAGCGGCAAGTATATTAGGTAATGCGGTGGTGCCTACGCCCGCGAGCTCCGTCACTGGAGCTCTGCCACCAGTAAATAATTACCAGTAATTTATCTAATAATATTGTTAAAAATTATTACTACGAAACTCACACCTTGACTTTAACAAAATACATAAACTAAGCCTGCATATGGCTACTCCCCTCCGGTTAACCGCGGCCGGTGGCTCGTGTTGCTCTATACTCTATGTACGAGTATAATCCCCATAAGAAGGCTCGTAGTCACGCAGCGGGTAATACAAATATTTGTTTTTGGTACCCATGTTTGTTTATTTCTGTTCTATATAGCGAAATGTGTTGTAACAACTTAATCCAATATATTAATTTTAAACTTGTTTTTATTTTATTTTGCAATAACACTTCCTAGTGAGATATATTTTTTTAAAGAAAAATGGAAAGAAAAAATTGACTTCAGGCGAGACTCGAACTCGCGGCCACTGGGAATCTAGTCCAGCCGCTCTTCCAACTGAGCTACCGAAGTCCTGCCCGATTTGTCAAATCTTTCCTTCACATTTAATTGCATTGCCTTATGGTGACAGTAGCGACATCTATTGCCAACAATTCTAGTTTGCTAGTTAGGCAACAGATTTAACAAAACTTTGCAGTTTATTAAATATCGCATCAGAAGACACCAAAGTCAAAATGCAGATGCGTTACCACTCCTGAGGCCTAAGGTGTTATGCCTCTGACCGGAACACAATAGTGCTGAACACTACCATTGAGCGGCAAGTATAATTATTTTAGGTAATGCGGTGGTGCCTACGCCCGCGAGCTCCGTCACAGGAACTCTAACACTAGTAAAAGAACTCTATCACCAGTTCTCCCCTAATGACACAAAAAACTGTATAGTCGTCTTTATAGAAGGCTTTGTCCAGCAGTGGACGTCCTTCAGGTGGAGTGATAGTAATGATGGCGTCAGCACAATTATTCCCCAGATTTTTTTTTACATTTCATTTCATACAAATACATGAACATTGTATAGCCTTGCCTTGAAACGAAACAGCCAAAAACAATTTTGTCTGAAAAACAATAAGCGAAAAGATGTAAACACGATAAAATTTACATAATCACCGGGTAACGCCATTAACCGTTGTTGCTCCAAATTGTTTTAGAGGTGTTAAGAAATGTTTTTACATTAAGAAATATTTTTCTTGTATCCAACGCGAATAGCGAAAATATTTCTACATAAGCCTTGGTAGAGCTCCAGTGACGGAGCTCGCGGGCGTAGGCACCACCGTATTACCTAATATACTTGCCGCTAAATGGTAGTGTTCAGCACTATCGTGTTCCGGTCAGGTGGTAATGTACGGCCCTGTAATTTCCGGCACAGAGGCATAACACCTTAGGCCTCAGGAGTGGTAACGCATCTGCATTTTGACCTTGGTCTTTGTGTGGGTGTCTATAGGCTGCAGTCATCACTTAACATCAATGTTAACTGCATGCTTGTTTACCACTTCCATTACATAAAAAAGCCTCTTTTTAGAGTATCTTAAAATGACAAAAAGATTCTTTATAAGGATTTTTTTGGAAGAGCGCAAGCCTCGCGGCTGGTGTAGATTGTAAGCGATCTACTCGGTTAAGCGACATGTACGCGGTCGGGTGTGATGGGTGACCGCTAGTGACATATTAAAATGCGCGTTTCCGTGCTTCGGAGGGCACGTTAACCCGTCGGTCCCGGTTGCTATTGATGGATAGCAGTCGTTAAACCTTGTCGGAGGCCTAATGGGCAACCGCCCATAGAAGCCCATGAAAATATCCGACAGTGGGTTGGCCACTAACCCACCCACCTCCACCAATCCGCATTGGAGCAGCTTCATGGAGTAAGCTCCAGGCCTCCCCCGAAAAAAAAGGGGAGAGACTCGTGCCCAGCAGTGGGACGTATAATGGGTTGCCATTATTATTATGTATATTATATGCAAACATCCACAATTCGCCCTTAATAATGCAAACGCATCAAAATAGGTGCATTAGGAAAGTAAATTTTCTTTTTCTAGCTATAGGGTCTTGTCACGAAAAAAAAAAAAACATTGGGCATCAGTATTTGAACTTGAAACTTGATGCCACTTTCATAGCATATATAAATTCATTCATATACGCATACACTTACCTACACTAGGTATAAACCTGTGCCGTGGGTGCCGTTGCACACACCCAACACATACACAAACACCCAGACCCGAAAAAATATCTGTAGTCCATACAAATATTTGTCCCACTGCGAGGATCGAACCCGCGACACTTCGAATCAAACGGTCGTCTACCACCGCTGGACTAACCGGGTCTTCTGAATTGAAAAAAAAAAACAATTATAAGCTCTGTTTTTTTTATTTTAACAAAACAAACATTTATCCATTTTCACCACTAGATGTCACTGGTTTGACTGTAGTAGTAAAATTTCTGTTCCACCAATTCTCACCACGCATGGTCGCGTGAATCCACGAATGGACATCTTGTGGGGACACTATAGTCACGAAACTGGGACTGGGACCAACTTCACAATCATCCGGTTTCCACGAAGAGACAACACCCCAGAGGATGCCGTTCAAAACCACTGGACCTCCAGTGTTTCTCTGAAACAGGCGCGTTTTAACAAAAGCTATAAATAAAAAAAGTGTAAGTCAGGGTTGCACCACGATTAGGGATTGCAATCCCGCAGCATCTTCAATCCCGCGGGATTGATATGCGGGATTGATCGATCCCGCGCGGATTCCGCGGGATCCTGCATATTAGAAATTTTGTCCTAAAATCAATTGAAACTGCAGGTTTTTTAGGGTTCCGTAGTAAACAAGGTAACCTTATAGTTTCGCCATGTCTGTCTGCCTGCCTGTCTGTCTGTCTGTCTGTCCGTCCGTCCGCGGTTTAGCGCAAAAACTATTGGTACGAGAGACTTGAAATTTGGCACAAGTATACACCTTGATCACGCCGACAAAAAGGTAGAATAAAAACATGAAAAAAAAAAAGAAATATTTAGGGTACCTCCCCTACATGTAACGCGCGAATAACTGTTTTATTTTTCGTTTTCTGTATAGTGTAGTTTCAGAAATGTTAGGGATGTGGTTATATCATTTTTCGATTTCGTGAACAGTTCGTGACTTAATAAGCTTAAAATTGCCAATTTTCGCTAGAGTCAAGTCCCTCTACCAACTAAACGGTTGTTGTTAGAAATTCAAACGTTACGGCAATAGTAGCTACATATAATGAAATGAAAAGGAAAACTATCACACTTAAGTTGGCTTTACAAGTTTGCGAGTTATATGGCCGAATACTCAAACGTCACTTAATTTTAAGCAACCCTCAAACGTGCGCAATCTCTATCGTTTGAACGTGTTTTATAAAGACAGAAGACTTTTAAGTCGCACTAAGATTTAAGTGACGTTTGAGTATTTGGCCGATTGTCGATCAAATATATTTTACTCGAAAAATTTTAAGAACCATAGAATATATTTATTTATTTTTTTCATAACATTATTCAAACCTAAAACTACGGAACCCTACACTGCGCGTGGCCCGACACGCACTTGACAGGTTTTATAAAAATAAAGTGTTAATTTAGTACATTTTTTTAGCATTAGACGGAATTAAATTTAGGTTTATTTTTTTAGGTGAGTTTTAAGTAAAAAGTTCGAAAATGTCGATCTTCGCTTCGAAAACTAATGATACCTATACAATACTGTATTATTTTCAAATATTAGGTTATAAACAATACTTTTTTGAATTACATTACAGTAATTAGCAACACATTTATTTCATAAATAAGTAAACTTATGCGTTTTTTAAAACGTCTCCTATACAAGACCTAAAGATGTAGTGGTCAAAAACACAAAACGATGGAATACGATATTATAATGACATAAAATTAAAAAGAATACTTTCATCGCGCACGCTTTCAAATTTCACGAACGTTTCAGTAGCTAATTTAAATTTGCGGGATCCGCGGATCCACGTTTTGAAGTTGCGGGATCCACCAGATTGATAAAAGGTGCGGGATCCCGCGACATTGCGGGATCCCACTTTGTGGGATTGCAATCCCTAACCACGATATTTGTTAAACTTAAAGTTATTGCAACATTTCACATCCTTCTATAACTTATAGAAATTTTTGTTTTTTATTATTTCGCATTAAAATCGCATTAAATCGGGCAGAACTTCGGTAGCTCAGTTGGAAGAGCGGCTGGACTAGATTCCCAGTGGCCGCGAGTTCGAGTCTTGCCTGTAGTCAAATTTTTCTTTCCATTTTTCTTATAGAATTCTTGTAATATTTTTATTTTTCGCAATAACACATGCGAGTGAACTTTAGGAAATAAGGAAAAATGGGAAAGAAAAATTATACGAGTACTTGTAGTGGAAGTTCGGTAGCTTAGTGGTAAGGCGACTGACCTGGTTATCCTGGGTTCAATTCTTGCCCGAAGTCCAATATTTCTGTCCTATTTTTCTTTATTTTTTAAAGAAATCTGCTAAAGTTAGAGAAAGATGTGAAAAGTTACAATAACACGACCACATTCTAACATTGTTGTATCACAATGAAACATATAACCAGACCGTACACATTAAAATAACATTGTAATATAACTGCCTCGGTAGGCTAGTGGTAGCAGGCTACTACTACTACGCTGAGGTCCTGGGTTCGATTCATTGGTAGGAGGTTATCAGAGATAATAATGTAAAGTCCTTTATCTCTGAATCTATTGGGAATTTCTTAGTACTTCGATGTTTGGTAATGTGCCCGGAGATGTCAACAGGTTCGCCACCAGTTACATGGGCCAGAACGTAACTGGCGAATCGTGGGTGTTTGCATGTAGGTATGCGTGAATACATGCATTAACCTTTGCTTACACCTTCGGGGATTACAGGCGTGAAGTTACATTTTTAATATAACATTGTTTTTTTTTCAAACTAATAACATGCTACATAATTTGTTTTTGGTAACACTTTTATAAAACATGTTATTTAACTATGTTTCATAAAATGTTTTGTTATATAGTCTGTACGCACTTTTATAAGAAAAGTAGAGGGAAACGTGGACGTTCAAGTGTGAGGCTTGGGTAGCTTAGGGGTCACAGCTTCACCAGAAATTATAGAACTAAATTTCACGTGAATACAAGATTTTTTTTCAATTTTGGTTTTGGACATAGATTAATGTGGAATTTTTCCATTATAAAGTAGGTAACATACCTCGCAAGAACCAACCCCAATGGCTGGATCTAAGCACATAAGTGTTCCAGTGCTATTCAAACCCAGAATAGACAGCTGGTCGGAACAGTCTTCAGGATCTGATGGGTGCAGATGAGAGACACTCAAAATTTGCCGTCGCTGTACCATCGCCGTTGATTGTGCTGTCTTGTTTTGTGGCTAAAGCATAAAAAAACATATTACTGATGATTTTCGAAGGGTTTCATAATCTACAAGGATCCATAATAGTTCCGCCATGTCCGTCCGTCCCTGTATCCGCAACTAAGGGCTCTTTCAATTTAGGTGTTTTGTGTCGGACCGCAGCAATGCCGAAGCGGTGCGTTTGTCGTATGGCGCCCGGACGGTCATTTGTTTTCATACAAATACACGATGCGGCAACAGTTTGAATTTGGCTCGAATAAACATTTTGGTAATTCCAAAGAACTGATAAAAAAGGAAATTCCTCGAGCCTCCCGATTTTGACAATTATCTTTTTTTTTATGTCATTAAGTTGACAGACAAGCAGACGGGCCACCTGATGGAAAGTGGTCACCGTCGTCAATGAACATTTGCAACACCAGGGGAGTTGCCAACGCGCTGCCAGTCCTGGGTCGTAAGTATAGTGATCTGTGCCCTGGGGTGCTACCGCCTATCTGTATTGCTGCTGACATTGTCATTGCTGGCAAATTTTCATGTCGATTTGTAGCTCCTTTAAATGTAGTTATTGATAATCTGATTGATGTTCTCGTTTTCGTAGGAGATAAACAAGCGATAATGGTAGATGATTTCGATTATTGTTATTTAGTAAAAATCGACTTCAAAATTTGACAGCAATGACAATGTCAGCAACAATACAGATAGGCGGTAGCACCCCTGGAGAAATCAAGCTACAAAATCATAAATACTAAATTAACATTTATCTACCTATTAGAAATGGGAAAATATTCAGCAATGGGGAATTGGTAGCAATTTTTTTCAAATTTTCATTTGTCTAACATGCAACATTCAAGGCTTCTATACTTCTATTACACCTACATTTATATTCCAGCCTGACCTAGGTCAAATCAGGTGCGCTTCCCATTGAAAACGTGCTCTGATTTACGGATTGGTTTTATTCAATATAGATAAACTAGAACAGTTTCTACGTTGACAATTTTGCTATTATTGAATAGAAGAAAATCCATTTTTAGGGATCCGTAGTAAACTAGGAACCCGCCATGTCCGTTTGTCTGTCTGTCTGTGCGTCCGCGGTTTAGCGCAAAAACTATTGGTACTAGAGACTTGAAATTTGGCACAAGTATACACCTTAATTACGAAGACAAAGTAATACATTAAAACCATGAAAAATAAAATTATTTAAGGTACCTCCCCTACATGTAACGTTTTTTTTTATTTTTCGTTTTCTATATTATATCGTTGGATATGTCTTTTAAAAATGTTAGGGGTGTGCTGACATCATTTTTTGATTAAGTTAACTGTTCGAGATTTATTAAGCCTTAAAGTGCCAATTTTCGTTAGAGTGAAGTGTCCCCCCCCCTCCTTACTAACTAAACGGTTGTTGTTAGAAATTCAAACGTTACGGCAAATAGTTGCTACATATAACGAAATCTAAAGGAAAACTATCACACTTAAGTTGACTTTACAAGTTTGCGAGTAATAGTCGAACAAATGTAGTTTACTCGAAATGTTTGAACAACTCCATAGAAAATATATATTTAATTTTTCATTACACCAATCAAACCTAAAAACTATGGCACCCTACACTGCGCGTGGCCCGACACGCACTTGACCGGTTATTTTTTCAAAAATCATTATCACGGATCATGTAGGTGTAGATCACAATTTTTTTATAGCATTTATATTTTTTTCTTTCAATTGTTTGTTTATAGGTCTTTTTAATATGATATATGGTTTTGTCAGCATTTTCCAATCCCTTAGATACAATTTTGATAAAATAAGTAGGTACTGGTGGTAGAGCTCCAGTGACGGAGCTCGCGGGCGTAGGCACCACCGCATTACCTAATATACTTGCCGCTAAATGGTAGTGTTCAGCACTACCGTGTTCCGGTCAGGTGGTAATGTACGGCCCTGTAATTTCCGGCACAGAGGCATAACACCTTAGGCCTCAGGAGTGGTAACGCATCTGCATTTTCACCTTGGTCTTTGTGTGGGTGTCTATAGGCTGCAGTCATCACTTAACATCAATGTAAACTGCATGCTTATTTGCCACTTGATTTCATAAAAAAAGGTAATTAAGATTTTACGATTCATAAAAAAAGATGTATAAAAAGAAAATTTACTAGGTTCCGTTTTATTTTTCGGGCTCTGTCCGTAGTATTCCAAAAGTATCCATCTTCATTATTGTTTGAGAACCACTGAACTAGATAATCAAAATATAAAACTCTCCCCAAACACGAACAGACATCAAGTACACCTTTCCTCAAGAAAATATAATTCACGTAATACCTTACCTTAGAATGTACCGTCCACGCGGTCACAATAAAATGTGTAGCCACCACCTTCCTAGATCTCGCTGGCAAACGAACTGGCTTCAAACGGTGGCTCATTGTAGCTGGTCGTGCTAACATGATTAGTGCTATATCAAATTGAGGCTTATTGTCGTCGAAATAAGGGTGAATCTGGATCTTCTTGATCGGCGTGACGTAGCCCCCTTTCTTGTAATTGATACTGCCGAGTCTCACGCGTACCACCCTTGATGCTTCTCGGATTCTAGGAAAATATTTCGTGAAATAAGATAGTAAAAGTGTTTACTGTAAACAACTGGGACTTTGTTTACGTTTTATTTAGGGTATGTTCCATAATCCACTGCGGCCACTGCAAGAGGTGAGTTTAGTACTTACAGTGTACCGCGAAGTCTCCTAAGGCCTAAGGTGTTATGCCTCTGTGCCGGAAATTACAGGGCCGTACATGACCACCTGACCAGAACACGATAGTGCTGAACACTACCATTTAGCTGCAAGTATATTAGGTAATGCGGTAGTGCCTACGCCCGCGAGCTCCGTCACTGGAGCTCTACCGAGTGTCGAAGCTCGCGGGCGTAGGCACCACCGCATTACCTAATATACTTGTGGTAGTGTTAATCACTATCGTGTTCCGGTCAGGTGGTACGGCTCTGTAATTTCCAGCACAAGGGCAGAACACCTTAGGCCTCAGAAGTGGTAACGCATCTGCATTTTGACCTTGGTCTTTGTGTGGGTGTCTAAAGGATGCAGCCATCACTTAACAATGTAAACCGCATGCTAGTTTGCCACTTTCATGAAAAAAAAAATCGTCCAAATCGGTATAGGCGTTTTCATAATTAGCATACATAAAAATAAAAAGATCCGGACGAATTGAGAACCTTTTTTGAAGTCGGTAAAAAAAAGTATTAAAAATGCTTACAAGAAGAATGAATCAGCGTCCGTCAAGACCCAATTTTCACTTATAAGTGAGCCAGCACTCAAATATGCCCCGCCTTTCAATATTGCTGCTATGTATGGAAATGAGTCGGTATCAGTAACTGTTGTATGGTCACTCAGGTTCATGTAATCAGAATTAGATAGTGATGTGCTTATTATCATGGTCAATATGAAGTATGTTTTCACACTTAAAAACATCTTGGCTATCTGAAAGATAAATGTTTCAATAATTTTAAGTTGCTACTTCTCCTGTCTCGGATTCAATACCGCTGACAGTTTTTAGGGTCTCGTCTTAAACAAGGAACCCTTATAGTTTCCCCATGTCCGTCTGTCTGTCTGTCTGTCTGTGTGTCTGTCTGTCCGTCCGTAGTTTAGAGCAAAAACGATTAGTAGTAGAGACTTGAAATTTGGCACAAGTATACACCCCACAAACGCACACAGACCCAAAAACAGAAATAAATATTTTTATGTTTTACAAATGTTTGTCCGGTTGCGGGGATCGAACCCGCTAACCTCGCATCAAGACGGAGTTACACACAGCTGAATCAACTGCATTCACAAGACTGTACATTACCACCTAACTGGAACATCGAAATTCAGCGGAAGATCAAAGGAGATGTTGCGAGCTCGGCCCTGGTTCGTACATGTCCTCTAAAAATGGGTAAATTAAAGAAGAATCCACAAAAAATACAATTAATTTATTCAAGAATATGTTTTAGAGTTACAACCACATTTAATTCAAACGATTTTATCATTTTCAACTATATTAAACATGGCGGCGATACAGCCTTGGGATCAATCGATTTTGATAGTATTTAGAATTTTTTTTTTTTCTCCAAGTTCTATAATCAAAATACAATTATAAAAATGAAAATGTTAAAATGACATCGCCCGCCATATTCACCATGTTAGTTTTGAGTTGCAATTCTAACTGCAAATTATGTTTTGTAACTGCAAACAAAGCTAAATAAGTGAAAATATGCAGTAAAAAACGTTTTTATATTGATTTTGCCTGTTTAATGATATTGTGTACAATACATGGCCGGAGGTCCATACATTTTTGCAACATCTCCTTTACTTACAAACATTATACTCGTTTATAAACTCAAAAAATAGGTCTCTAAATCACAAACACAAACTTATTTAACATAAGCATAATAATTTAATATGATAACTACCGTGCTTTGCAAATTTAAAGCATAAAATTGCGTTTCAGACATTAACAGACGTTTACTGGTGGAAGAGCTCCAGTGACGGAGCTCGCGGGCGTAAGCACCACCACATTACCTAATATACTTGCCGGTAAATGGAATACCATTAGTACCATATGGCTGAACACTAGTTCAGCACTATCGTGTTCCGGTCAGGTGGTAATGTACGGCCCTGTAATTTCCGGCACAGGGGCATTACACCTTTGGCCTCAGGAGTGGTAACGCAACGTCTTTGTTTGGGTGTCTATAGGCTGCAGTCATCTCTTAACATCAATGTGAACTGCATGCTTGTTTGCCACTACCATTACATAATAAAATTAACACGTTATACCAAGCAAAATTGCAAAACAAAATTGAAAAAAAAACCCTGTTCAAACTTTTTTGTTATAAGTAACACAAACACAAAACTTACGATATTATTCAAAAAAATTAAATTAAAACTCGAAATTCAAACATAAGTATTTTCTGCAATACTGAAATATTTCGCCCTAACAAATTAAAAACGAATTGTGAAAAAGCGGTAAAACGATTTTAAAAACGTAATGTCTGGATTTCTTAACCAGGGCTGTCAATATTTTTTTCTTGTACGTAATATGATTTTCGTACTTACGAAAATCAATCTGGTACATAGTATATATTTTCTTAGGTAAACATGATTTTATTTCTCGTAAAATAGTACCAACGGAAACATTTGTGCAGCATTAGCAAGGGCTACTGGTAGGTACACTAAAAATCTCATATTTTAGGGTTCCGTATAAATAGGCGAAAATTGACAATTCTCTCTTCACCTTATCTGCGAAACTACTGATCCTAATATTTTGAAAACCACTTATAGTTTTGTTGCTGTCGGGGTGCCTACTAGTGGAAAAATTGTGGGTGTCTATAGGCTGCAGTCATCACTTAACATAAATGTGAACCGCATGCATATTTTCTGCCTTCATTACATAAAAAATAAACCCGCTTCTGTAAGGTAAGTAAATACTTTAAAGGTATAATTTGTAATGGTGGCAGCCCTTTTCTTAAATGAAACAATGGGCAGCTTGCCTTTTGAACCTTTCAACAATATTTGTTTTGGTCCAGACGATAAGCACGGTTACTTGAGTATACATTTTTCAGTATAGAACATGAAATTTTAAAATGTTGGGTTCTGATGAGGTATTTTACTGAATTATTCTACTTCTATCTGCATGATTCGGCACGTCTTACAACTTGGATTTTTAAATGGATCCTCATATTTGATATTTGGACCAACCAGCGTGATAAAATACGTATTTTATCACGCTGGTTGGTCCAAATATCAGTACGTGCAAATTAAAAATACATCACTGCAATTTTATGTTTGTATTTTTTTGTTTATATCTTTACACCAAGTTTTCTAAGTGCAAAACAGAGCTGTGGATTTACTATTATTTTATGTAACCAAGGTGGAAATCAAGCATGCAGTTCACATAGATAGATGTTAAGTGATGACTATAGGCTATAGGGCAGAGGTCAAAATTCAGATGCGTTGCCACATCCGAGACCTTAGTTGTAATGTTCCTATGACAGTTATAACCAAGCCATACATTACCATCTAACGAACGGAACGATAGTGCTGAATACTACCATTTGGTGGCAGATAGATGGTAATGCGGTGGTGCCTACGGCCTCAAGCTCCTAGACCGCCAGTATCAAATTTTAATAGTTTAAAAAATAAACTTTTAATGCTACTATTTCCATTATTTAATTCGCAAAATAACAGAATACAGAAAAAAAATCTCTAGCAACAGTTCCATTCTAATTTTAATCAAAACTATAGGGTTTAGATATAAGGTCATACGTTATAACTAGAATGTTTTACTGATGGTAGAGCTGCAGTGACGGAGCTCGCGGGCGTAGGCACCACCGCATTACCTGATTTACTTGCCGATAAATGGTAGTGTTCAGTACTATCGTGTTCCGGTCAGGTGGTAATGTACGGCCCTGTAATTTCCGGCACAGAGGCATAACACCTTAGGCCTCAGCAGTGGTAACGCATTTGCATTTTGACCTTGGTCTTTGTGTGGGTGTCTATAGGCTGCAGTCATCACTTAACATTAACATTTTACAACGACTCAAATTTAAGGCACGGAATACATTTCCAGTTGTATCCCCAATGGAAATCACTTGTATGCTTCTATAGAGATACTCAACTTTCATTTCGCATTTAGGTTTGAAGTATAATTTAGGTCAGATATATATTTTGCAGGAAACTTCTTGGTCTGGTCGGTCAGAAACGGCACGGAATACATTTCCAGTTGTATCCCCGATGGAAATCACTTGTATGCTTCTATAGAGACACTCAACTTTCATTTCGCATTTAGGTTTGAAGCATAATTTAGGTCAGATATATATTTTGCAGGAAACTACTTGGTCTGGTCGGTCAGAAACGGCACGGAATACATTTCCAGTTGTATCCCCAATGGAAATCACTTGTATGCTTCTATAGAGACACTCAACTTTCATTTCGCATTTAGGTTTGAAGCATAATTTAGGTCAGATATATATTTTGCAGGAAACTTCTTGGTCTGGTCGGTCAGAAACGGCACGGAATACATTTCCAGTTGTATCCCCAATGGAAATCACTTGTATGCTTCTATAGAGACACTCAACTTTCATTTCGCATTTAGGTTTGAAGCATAATTTAGGTCAGATATATATTTTGCAGGAAACTTCTTGGTCTGGTCGGTCAGAAATGGGTTATACCTAAAATATTTGAATATTTTTAACGATTTTTTAACTTATCTCTAAATTCAAAATTCAAAATTCAAATCATTTATTTCAAATTGGTCTACAAGGACACTTTTGCATTGTCGGGTTATAAGCTACCTAGAGAGAATGACTTATAATAATAATCCAATAGGTATAAATAAATACCAATTTAATAATAATATTTAACCGATACGTGAATCATCAAATTTTTCAATTCCTTCATAGAAGAAAATGAAGAATCTGTTCGTCATAATCATAGTCATTCACTTAGCAGAGTTCTAAGTGCAGGCACTACTGAGAAGAACTCCGCTACCCAACAAACTCAGCGTGTTGCTCTTTTGTCAAAACCTTAGATTTAATACAAATATTATTAAATAAAATAAAGATAATGTGAACGTCCATGGCATATAAATATTTGCATATAAACACATACGCAAATATCCATCAACAGCTTAATATCGTGATAGAATATAACACCCGCAAATCACAACAGACCAGTCCCCACAATCAGCACCCGTTCACGAGTATGACGCATGTGGCAGCCATTGCTCTCCTCGACCATTTTGAAGGGAAGTGAGCAACCCGTAATCTCTACAAAATCATGCTATTTAGTTATCGCACTAAAACTTTCCTTATAATATAGCTCCTGTGACCTCATATTTAGCATTAGATTATTTGCAATGTTCTGCGCCATTTTTATTTTTTCTATGCAACCAAAAGGTTGACTGGCAGAGAATGCTACTTAGCATTAAGTCCGCCTCATGTTACATTTTTGTGCTTGAAAGTAAATAAATAAATTAGTATCGAACAAGACAACGATTCATAAATGCAATTGTTGTTGAAAAGTTGATAATTTTCTAGAATCAATATCTAGAATTATACAATAGGTAAACATAATTTGACCGTAAGGGATGTTTCAATTCAAAACAACAGACTATGCGAAAAAATCTTTAGCAAAACTTTTGTCCTAACTTTATTGAAATAGGGTTAACCCTGAAGCATAGGTACCGGTTATTCGACAAAAACTTTACATTAATTATAACTCTCAGTTCCACCATTCTCAGTGCCGGATTAGCCATATAGCAGGAGTAGCAAATGCTACGGGCCCCGCGCCATTGGGGGCCCCGTGCCTGTGCCCCAAAAAAAAACTAATACACCTTAGCTATTCGCAAAGGGAGCGTTGACCACTAATTATATAGGTACCTATATTATTATGTTGCAAGTTGGCAATACCACAATACTTACAGGGGGAATCCCCTAAATTTGTTTTCGATTCCTTTTCGTAAATGTTGTTTTATTTACATCCTAAATTTCAGTAGGCAATGTAACTCTAGGGCCCCATGGTCACATTTGCTACGGGCCCCGCACCGGCTTTATCCGGCACTGACCATTCTACATTTTACAACGACTCAAATTTAAGGCACGGAACTTTCCAGTTGTATCCCCAAAGGAAATCATTTTATGCTTTTATAGAGACACTCAACTTTCATTTCTCATTTTGGTTTGCAGCATAATGTAGGTCAGATATATTTTATTGTAAATTTTTACTGGTGATAGAGTTACATTGACGGAGCTCGCGGGCGTGGGCACCACCGCATTACCAAATATACTTGCCGCTAAATGGTAGTGTTCAGGACTATCGTGTTCCAGTCAGGTGGTAATGTATGGCCCTATAATTCCCAGCAGAGAGGCATAACACCTTAGGCCTCAGGAGTGGTAACGCATCTTTTGACCTCTGCCACTTTCATTGTATAAAAAAAGTAAATGCTTACACTACTGGTCGATACGTAGGTTAGTTACACACACTAGGTTTTTGGAATATAAACGCGCGTGTTTTTAATAATGACACAAAATGACTCGACTAGCCGTACATAATGCTGTACTTACTCCAACGCTTTTATATGGAAGCGAGAGCTGGGTATGCAGGAAAGAGCATGAAAGTAAGTTGAACGCGGTCGAGATGAGATCTTTGCGCAAGATCTGCGGTGTATCCCGTAAGTGAAGATGTAAGAAAGAGACTTTGTGTGAATGATAGTATCGGTGTAAAAATGAAAAAAGGCATGCTCCGATGGTTCGGGCATATAGAAAAAATGTCGAATGAGCGAATGACTAAACCGATATACAATGGGAATGTGGATGGTTGCAGAGGCCCAGGAAGACCAAGGCTGACCTACCATGACCAAATAGGTCGAGTTCTGTCTGATGGTGGGGTCGAAAGTCTTAGGAATCGGCGTGCATGTATGAAGAGAATGATGAAGGTAGACGAGGCACGGGAGGTTTGTCAGAACCGGGATGTCTGGCGCTCTACACTCTCTGCCTACCCCGTTAGGGACCTGGCGTGAAGATACATACATACACAAAATTACACGAGTATTTATATATTTTAAAATTATTATAGGTTTTGATAAAAACTTCACATCCATACCAACTATCAATTCCACTACACTGAAATTTGGATAATACCTTCAACAACACCTTATGTAATAATTTGTTAAACAATGTTTATATCATTTTTATATTATTTCGCATTAACACATGCTTGTGAAATATATTTTATTTTTAAAGAAAAATGGAAAGAAAAATTCGACTTCAGGCGAGACTCGAACTCGCGGCCTACTGGGAATCTAGTCCAGCCGCTCTTCCAATTGAGCTACTGAAGCCCTGCCCGATTTGTCAAATCTTTCCTTCACATCTATTGCATTGCTTTATGGTAGCAGCAGCGCCATCTATTACCAACTATGCTAGTTTGGCATAAAAAATAAAATATGTTTCACAAGCTTGTGTTAATGCGAAATAATATAAAACAATTATTAAGGGTAAAAGCGACTTCTTTACGAGATTCAATAAACTGCAAAGGCTACTATATCGGTTGCCTAACTAGCATAGTTGGCAATAGATGGCGCTGCTGCTACCATAAAGCAATGCAATAGATGTGAAGGAAAGATTTGACAAATCGGGCAGGACTTCAGTAGCTCAATTGGAAGAGCGGCTGGACTAGATTCCCAGTAGGTCGCGAGTTCGAGTCACGCCTGAAGTCAAATTTTTCTTTCCATTTTTCTTTAAAAATATAATTTTTATATCACACTAAAATATTCTAAATTATTCAAGAATACAATTCTTGTTGAAAATCCTGTAATTTTCGTAAATCAATCCTTTTACAGCATACGTAAACAAAATCACCATCAAAACTTTAATTCTAATTTTATTCAAAACTATTGGGTTTAAATAAAAACTTTAAGTCGGTTATGACTTTCAGTTCCAGTATTTTACATTGAACAACGACTGAAATTTAAAGCACTGAATATATTTCCAGTTGTATCCCCAAAGGAAATCACTTTATGCTTTTAAGATATACTCAACTTTCATTTCTTGTTTTGGTTTGCAGCATAATGTAGGTCAGATATTATTATATTTTATTGTAAACTAGCTGTGCCCGCGACTTCGCCCGCGTGAGAATTTATGATTGTTCAGTATCTACCCGGACGAAGTCGTGGGCGCACCGCCAAACAGACAGACAGACAGACAAAAATTGTAAAAAATGGTTTTTTTTGGTATATGTACCTTGTATATATATATATATATATATATATATTTATGTTACCTGATACCTATTTTTATTATTAAGTATTTTTGGACTATTATTAATTTATTTACTTTGACATATTAATCAACGTATCAGTTGTTATTCGCTTTAATTTTATATTTGTAATTTGACCTATCACAAGCAAATTCTATTATTTCCAAGTGATTAAATGAATTTTTGAGTTTGAGTTTGAGTTTGAGTTATGGAAGTGGTAAACAAGCATGCAGTTCACATTGATGTTAAGTGATGACTGCAGCCTAAAGACACCCACACAAAGACCAAGGTCAAAATGCAGATGCGTTACCACTCCTGAGGCCTAAGGTCTTATGCCTCTGTGCCGGAAATTACAGGGCCGTACATTACCACCTGACCAGAACACGATAGTGTTGAACACTACCATTTAGCGGGAAGTATATTAGGTAATGCGGTGGTGCCTACGCCCGCGAGCTCCGTCACTGGAGCTCTACCAAATAATATACATATGCATTTAGTAAAAAGCGGTTATATTTATATTACAAACAGACACTTCAATTTTATTTATTTGTATAGATGCTTACAGTATTGGTTGATACGTAGGGTAGTTACACACACTAGGCGTTTGCAATAAAAATGCGCGTGTTTAATGTCACGTGTATTTAAAAACGTAACTTCACGCCTGTAATCCCCGAAGGGGTAGGCAGAGGTAAATGCATGCATTCAAGCATACATGCAAACACCCACGATTCGCCGGTTACGTTTTGGCCCATGTAACAGGTGGCGAGCCTGTTGACATCTCCGGGAACATTACCAAACTTTGAGGTACTGGGAAATTTCCAGAAAATGGAAAAATCCCAATAGAACCAGAGATAAAGGCTTTTTCACCATTATCTCTGATAACCCCCTACCCGGGAATCGAACCCAGGACCTCAGCGTAGTAGTAGTGGCCTGCTACCACTAGGCTACCGAGGCAGTGTATTTATTTATTATAAAATTAAATACTACATTAAATATAACGAGTATAGCAGGATTTTGAATACGACATAAAATTAGTGGTCTCATGTACCATACAAAAAAGCTCTCTCCTTCTGCTGTGGAAGCATAAGACAACATTTAACATCAAAAGAATTGTGATATGTTGCCAAGCACGGAAATGTTAGATTTGGAGGGATGTACAATGATGTATCTACAAACAACTAAAAATTAATACCTTCCAGCCTTTTGATCTCATTTTACTTTCATATGACTAGGGATGAATAAATTCCGTATCGATTTTTTATGAAAAGCATCTACTTATCGATATATCGAAAGAAAAAAATATTTATATTTTGCTTTAGTCATTTTTTTCTGTCCATGACGTACTTATAAGCTTTGTCAATAGCCAAATTGACTATTTGTATTCCTACATTTTTATGTCACAAAATTGACAGACCTGTCACCTGATGGAGTATAATTACTAGAGTTGGCACGAATAATGATTTGGCCGAATAACCGAATAACGAATATTTGGCTTCCTCCTGGGTCGAATGGCCGGATATTCGGCGGCCGAATATATATTATTACATTACTTTTCCGTTACTTACTTGACTGAGTAAGTAAGTTACTAACAGACAATGCACAGTTGAAACTAAATTTGTCGTAGATATTTGATATTTACCAAAAAAATTACACAAGAAATGGTTGTAAAGTTAAATTTAAAATGTCAATCTTTAAGTCAAAATGTTAATTTGTAGTGTTTTCCTATGGGGGTGACATAGTCACTGCGTGACAAAACTCCTTTCTTAAAATAAAGATAAAAAAAAAATGATATTTATTATGATGGACAAAGGAAGGATTTCGCTTTAATCTTATTAAGTCTCAAAAGAAATTGAATAATACTGATATTTTTTTTAACTACGTTACTTCACACTTGTAATGCCTGAAGAGGTAAGCAGAGGTTTGGATTGCATGCATTCAAACATACATACACACACCGAAAATTTTCCGGTTACGTTTTGACTCATATGACGAGTGGTTAGCCTGTTAACAACTCCAAGGTACTCGGATACTTCGGAAGTAAATGTAAATAGATAAAAATAAATTCTTAAAATTTAAAATCCAGTAGCAGATATCTCTGATAGCGCCCGACCCTGGAATAGAACCCAGGATCCCAGCTTAGTGGTGGTGGCCTGCTAGCACTAGTCTACTGAGGCGGTTATAATAATAATAATGGCAACCCATTATACTTCCCACAGCTGGGCCAGTCTCTCCCCTTTTTAGGGGGAGGCCTGGAGCTTACTCCACCACGCTGCTCCAATGCGGATTGGTAGAGTTGGGTGGGTTAGTGGCCAACCCGTTGTCGGATGTTTTAAAACCGCCCATAACGCCTCCGACAAGGTTAAACGACTGATATCTATCGAAAGCAACCGGTACCGACGGCTTAACGTGCCCTCCGAAGCACGGAAACGCGCATTTTCCACTAGCGGTCACCCATCACACTACCCGACCGCGTCCGTAGTGCTTAACCGAGCAGATCGCTTCCGATCTACACCAGACAAAATTAAATATCGATATTTTTTACCAACCCTATTCGTATCATTTCGACTCCCACACATGAGTTCACACCAATTCAACATGACAAGATTCATCCAATAAAAATATTAGGATGATTGGAGGCCTTATAATCTTATACAGAATCTTCAGTAGGTCGTATTATTAGATTCTAAATTTGGCTTATTACTTCTTCAATATAGGAATCAAGAAAAAAACTTTGAATTCTTGTGTTTTATTACGTTTTTGGGGTTCCATAGCCATATGGCAAAAAAAGGAATCATTATAGATTCGTCATGTACCTACAGATGAATCTATAATGATTCTGTTGTGTACCTGTTGTCTGCCTGTCTGTCTGCCCGTCTGTTCGTATATCACAGTCACAAACTATTTAGATATATTATGCTATCTAACTAGTTTGTGACTGTGGTCCGTATCGATATTATCTGATTGATTTAATATAGGAAACTACTAGTACTCGTTTTTTTTATTTATCTAGTGAAAGTGACAAACAAGCATGCAGATCACATTGATGTTAAGTGATGACTGCAGCCTATAAACACCCTCACAAAGACCAGAGGTCAAAATGCAGATGCGTTGCCACCCCTGAGACCTCACTTGTTTTGTCTCTGTAATAGTTAATACGGGGCCAAAAATAAATTAACCGGTTTGGTATTACATTAGATTGGATCTCACTAAGAACATACATGCTTACCTGTAAAGCAGCAATGAGCCACGAACAATTAGGAATCAATTGTCATATTTTTCTCGCTGCCTAACAGATTAACATCTATTCTGTCCTTTATGCTGAAAATAAATAGTCATAATTTTAGCCAAAAAAACGTCCACTGCTGAACAAAGGCCTCCCCCAAAGTATGCCACAACAAACGGTCCTGGGCCGCCCTCATCCAGCGATTTCCCGCGACCTTTACCAGGTCGTCGGTCCACCTCGTGAGGGACCTGCCTACGCTTCGTCTTCCGATACGCGGCCGCCACTCCAGAACTCTTCTGCCCCAACGGCCGTCAGTTCTGCGAGCTATATGCCCTGCCTACTGCCACTTGAGTTTCGCTATTCGATGGCCTATGTCGGTTACTTTGGTTCTCATGCGGATCTCCTCGTACGATCTCGCAGAGAAACTCCGAGCATAGTCCTCTCCATTGCTCTCTGAGTGACCTTGAGCCTTATTTTTTTTTTAATTCTCCGTTTAAAGAGCTTGGTCAAAGACCATGACGCTCGCTCTATACCTTGAGCCTTCTTATGAGGCCCATAGTGAGCGACCATAGTGAGTGAAAAAAATAGTACTTATTTGAAGTGTATTTTCTCACACAGCTTTAAAAATGTATTTGATTATTATTCTACACTCAATCAGTGCTTGCAGTGGATTTTTTCTGGATGTTTCCATAACATTCACTCGCTAAAGTATGTCCCAGACGCAAATATAGACATCACACTCCATAGACACTTTCCGGTCGACTGAACCACTTTGATTATTGCTGAATACTGTATACATTCAGATAGGTTATGGTGTAGGTATATGAACAAAATTTTAGATACGATTCTGTATTTTATTGGATGAAATAATAGATCTACGATAAGTTTCCAGTTTTTTAATAAGTCAGATTTTTAAAATGGAATTAAGTATGTTAAATACCTATTCAATTCCATAAATCCAAACTCCATTATACTGGGGTTAGAGCTCCCGTGACGGAACTCGTGGGCGTAGGCACCACCGCATTACCTAATATACTTGCCGCTAAATGGTAGTGCCATGTCAATGACAATGGAGCACTATCGTGTTCCGGTCAGGTGGTAATGTACGGCCCTGTAATTTCCGGCACAGAGGCTTAACACCTTAGGTCTCAGGAGTGGTAACGCATCTGCATTTCGACCTCGGTGATTGTCTATAGGCTGCAGTCATCACTTAATATCAATGTGAACTTCATGCTAGTTTGCCACTTACATAACATAAAAAAAAATAAAGGCCATCCATTTGGAATATTTGCAGCGGTACCAATAATTAAATACTTTTGTGAACTAATGAATAGGGATCATACTATGGTAAAGTAGTGTTCAATTTTTTTTTGTTATGGAATTGGCAAACAAGCATGCAGTTCACATTGATGTTAAGTGATGACTGCAGCCTATAGACAACCACCGAGGTCAAAATGCAGATGCGTTACCACTCCTGAGGCCTAAGGTGTTATGCCTCTGTGCCGAAAATGACAGGGCCGTACATTATTACCTGACCGGAACACGATAGTGCTGACCACTACCATTTAGCGGCAAGTATATTAGGTAATGCGGTGGTGCCTATGCCCGCGAGCACTGGTTTAATGTAAGGGTTTTTCCTTATAGGAAGGAAGTTTAAAGTAGCCCAGTCAGAAGTAAGCCGGCAATCGTTCTCCTACGACCGATTAGCCATTGGACTGTTCGTCGACAGGATGATTCATTTATTTACGAAATTTCAAATTACTTTTTTGTAGGCGACCCCTATCGAACACGTGTAACACTTTTTCGGCGTGCGTCATCTAGACGCATATCTGTGAAACAGTTGAACGTCGTCCGGATTACATTTTCATGAAGCCACTTCCGTGTGTTTTCCTTCAGTTAGTTGAAAAAACATATCACAGATGTCGCTTTAAACAAAATGTATGTGGTCGTTTTACTCATGAAATTATGGTCAGCTATTTTAAATAAGCCACTATTAGTATAGCAGCAACTCTGAAATCGTGAGAAAAATCTGCTGCTCCATTTTGTTACGCAGCGCTTAACTTTTTGTTTTAATTAGGTATAGTATTAGTAATTATAAGGTAGAAACAGATTTTTTGGCTAATTGATAGTTAGCCCTCTAGTTCATAATTATATAATTATTGTTACGTTTGAAATGACCTAGTTTAAAGTACTGTAAAGTGCCTTTACCTTTCTTTTTCTTAAAACTTATTCGACAGGGGTCGACTACAGAAACAGTTTCTGTAGTCGAACCCTGTCGAATTAATTTATTATACTCTTTCAGATCACGTCATCTCTACTCATTTATTTGAAACAGTTGAATGTCTCCTGTATAATACATTTTTAACCGAGTTCAAAAAGGAGGGAGTTCTCAATTTGGCCGGTATAATTTTCCTTCAAGCAACTTTACACGTGTCAATGTTCTCATATAGTTAGTTACGAAAACATATCACAGATGTCGCTTTTAACATAATCGTCGCCTACAAATTTTGAGGCTCAAAATTTTAATACAGTTCAAAGTACAACCCATTTTACATGATAGGTAAGTACTTACCTTAATTACTATTTTAAGTACAAAAAAAAATACGTTCCTTAACTGCCTCAGTGGTCTATTAGTAGCATGTCACCATGCATTAGTGCTACGCTAAGGTCCTGATTCCAATGCGATTGGTAAGAGCGATTTCAGTTTCAGTTTAAAGAATTTATTTCTCAAAAGAATTACATCTACTTTACTTACAGAGAAACATTAAATTATATCTCAAAGTATAAGTAAGTTTTGCATTTAGCATACAGAGTTACGGAATTTAGTGGGTATTCACAAAACGAAACATTATAAAAACTATGGAGCGACACAACAATTGTGCTCAAAACACGGATCTAGAGCAATCGTGCAACTGGATGTGACATCGTACGGTAACAAGACATGAGTGCATATTCATTTAAAAAAATATATTTAGTTATGAATTGTTTACCTAAATATTTATCATTATTATAAAGTTTCGTTTATTATTATTAATATAACGTAGTTATTATAGGGTTTTAGCATGGTGCGCCAATTTCCCAGTCACGCCGAGACTCAAAGGCAAAAAAAAATTTTGCCTTTATATTGCCTCGATGCCCATTGCGAAGCTGCCACGATGACGCGCTGCCACGCCACATGTTAGGATGAGATTCACCGACCGAACTACGACTTTACTTTCAGCTCAGACTCTATTGGTTTTTATCGAGGAAATAAAAGAAAATAATGCTACCAATTATTTTAATACAAATGCTTCAATATAACAAATACATCAAAATTTACATCTTCAACATTTTAATCTCCAACGTACACATTTATTACAATACAATGAACATGAGCACTACCTACAAATAACGTTACATAATAAAAAAAAACTTTTTTTTTATTAAAGGAAGTGGCAAACAAGCTTGCAGTTCACATTGATGTTAAGTGATGACTGCACCCTATAGACACTTACACGAAGACCAAGGTCAAAATGCAGATGCGTTACCACTCCTGAGGCCTAAGATGTTATGCCTCTGTGCCGGAAATTACAGGGCCGTATTACCACCTGACCGGAACACGATAGTGCTGAACACTACCATTTAGCGGCAAGTAAATTAGGTAATGCGGTGGTGCCTTCGCCCGCGAGCTCCGTCACTGGAGCCAGTAAATAGCTTGTAGGTGTACATTGATTTATAGGTCGCGCCAGGTAAAAAGAACGCTGGCGGTCAAGCTGCGCAGTAGACGATTTATCGATCTATTTGGTAGTATGAGGTGCGGCGTTTTCAATCTGCCTACCAATACACGAAACCGCAAGCGAAAGCTAGATCAAAAATAAACCAATAGGGCTAGTACTTTCGTGCGCGAGTGTACCGATGCGCGAACACATCCCTTCTACTTTCTTCTAGCGTTCTTTTTACGTGGCGCAACCTATACCAATATGAATATAATCTACTGGCGCCAAATGTTAGTACTCAACACTATCGTGTTCCCATTAGATGGTAATATACAGTCTAGTGACGACTACCATTTTTTTTTTTTTTTATGTTTTAAAAGTGGCAAACAAGCATACAGTTCACATTGATGTTAAGTGATGACTGCAGCCTACAGACACCCACACAATGACCAGAGGTAAAAATGCAGATGCGTTACCACTCCTGAGGCCTAAGGTGTTATGCCTCTGTGCCGGAAATTACAGGGCCGTACATTACCACCTGACCGGAACACGATAGTGCTGAACACTACCATTTAGCGGCAAGTAAATTAGGTAATGCGTTGGTACCTTCGCCCGCGAGCTCCGTCACTGGAGCCAGTAAATAGCTTGTAGGTGTACATTGATTTATAGGTTGCGCCACGTAAAAAGAACGCTGGAAGAAAGTAGAAGGGATGTGTTCGCGCATCGGTACACTCGCGCACGAAAGTACTAGCCCTATTGGTTTATTTTTGATCTAGCTTTCGCTTGCGGTTTCGTGTATTGGTAGGCAGATTGAAAACGCCGCACCTCATACCACCAAATAGATCGATAAATCGTCTACTGCGCAGCTTGACCGCCAGCGTTCTTTTTACGTGGCGCGACCTATACCAATATGAATATTATCTACTTGCGCCAAATGTTAGTACTCAACACTATCGTGTTCCCATTAGATGGTAATATACAGTCTAGTGACGACTACCATAGAGGTAAAACTCCTCAGGCCTCAGGTGTAGACAACGTATTTGTATTTTACCTCCGATTTTGTGTTATGTCTATAGGCTACAACTTATTTGCAAAAAAAAAAACTTATTTGCAAAAAAAAAAAAGTTCTTCATTTACTTAACAATGGTTTGGACATATTAATTTTAACGACTAGAATAAGGTATCTTATTATACAATAGTTACACAATATAATTTTTACTAAATACATTTAATTAATATAATTAAAACATTTCTCGATGATGATAGGTACTCAAAAAACTTTTTTGTCAAGGAAGGTGGATAAAAATATATTTTTTATACAACGTGTACCGGGAATAATACACACTATCAAACACCCCGATTAGAAAATCGAGTTATAATCATAACTAGACTAAAGTTACATATTTATGTATTAAAATATTTTAATTAGAGAAATAAGTTGTCCTCAATTTGTACGAACAGTATGCACACCCTGCGTATACTACTCTACTGCACTACCTACGGCAGCACATGAAACACAAACCTTCTCACACAGGCACACTGTCGCATTGTAATGTAGCGTGCCCCTATTTTCAATCACTAGTTATCACATAAATTTTCACTATTTTATTTATTAAATTATTATTTATAAAAAATCCCGTCTCCGAGTTCTAATGGACTTGTTGAGACTAGCATTTTATTTTGGATAGACGTTGAGTCTATTTTCGTTTGTTTTGACTATTCACCAAATGGGTGACCATAATTTACTTATTTCTAATTAATTTTGGGATAAAATATTAACTATATTAAAAATGCCTTAAATCAATTCCGTCATCGATTCTGAACAAACTAGTTTCGGGTTGTACATTTAATCCTGTTACACGTTGTATATAAATATCAAACGACGTCTGTAAGTCTCACTCAGTAAAACTTAAAGGAAAGCCAAATCAGTTAGATTTTTTTGTATTTGACTAATAAGTGGTACTTAACTCCGGGCATATCCCCTTAATTTTGTCTTGCCACAGAACACGCTTTTTATTAAACATTAATGTATACAACAACCAGGGATGCAACGGTATACAGGGTGTAAGAAGAACGCTTCCGAAAAAGAACTGGTAATTATACTCATTCATTGTCGAAAAATAATAATTTTATTTAGTTAAAATTTTCAATAAAGCGATATCCCATCTTACGAATTTTCATGTTTTGTTGTCTTATCCGCTGGCTTGCCCGTGTCAACTAGTAGTTAACAAACCGAGAATTTAGAATCGACCATGTCAAATAGTAGTTAACATAACCTTGAAAGCGGCTTTGCCCGCGTTAACTGGTAGTTGACATTGCATTTCACTCAGTTATGACCATGTCAACCTGTGGTTAACATCGCTCTCGCCGTCGAAAAAGCTGATTCTACGTCGCTACTCGCCGTCTTTATCGCTCGAAGGCCTAATTTGTATTATTTGTCCCGTTTCTTCGTGAAATTTCCCCTTCACACACAACCAGTCAAGCATCCAAGCCATAGACAAAAGTCAAGAAAAAAAAAAAAACGTTTCGTTTCACTCCAGTTTGGCGGCGCCAGATATTGGTATGGACACAAAGGCCTTTTAAATAATAAATATCTATGAACAAGTGATCATTTTTTTTTCTTATTTTATTATTTATTATATTGACAACATAATCAAAGAATAAAAACCATATGTTCGCATTTTATTTTTGAGGTATGAGCTTTTGAATACAAGACGAGCTTCAAAACGCCCTACTTCTAAGTCCAGCACAGCATAACTCTGCACCAAAGTCGTAATTTGATAAACAAAAGATAACATTGTTTAGCTAGTTTCATAATAAACATAAATATATATAATACTTGACATTTTTTTAAACAAATTGAGTCACAAGAATCGATTTTGTGAAACCAGACCCGGGCGCTGACGGCGCAAAAAATGGCGGGGCAAAGTAGGGTCGTCACGTTTTTCTTCATGGGACATTTGAGGTAGGCACGCACTGAGGGCCGGGACAAAGGCACATTGCGCGCGGACCCCCCTTGGGCAAGCGAGCGGTTATAAAACATCGTAATACGCTCGAGGTCAACGCTCGCTCAGCTGCGCTAGCCACGCATCGGCGGCCGAAAGTTTACTGCTGCGGCGCGCCGAGTTGTAGAAAGAGGGGTAATGAGTGTTCGTTGCGTGGGCGATTCTTTGTATATGTACGCTGTACATTGCTTGTTGAAAAAATGCAACTTTTAGAAATAACGAGATAAAAGCAAATAGTTATCATTATCGGTTTACATTTTGGTGTCTTAACACCAATGTCTCAGCTTCGGAAGCGGTCTCCTTACACCCTGTATCGACCCTTAAAAATATCGATATTTATCGATAACGACGATACGTCGGAATGGGCAGATCGATATCAAATCATTCAATAATGACATGACATGGAAATATCGAAATACCGCCAAAATTAAAATATAGATGTTCCATTGAACTTCTTCTTTAAAGATACAAATCGAAGAAGAATTCAGCTACTTTGATTTAAAGAGCAAGCTGTCAAATTTATTTTTCTTATAGTTCAATTGCTTTATACCGATATTTGTAAGAGCCTTGCATCCCTAAAAACCACCATTCTAACCTCAAAGATCTAATTTAGTCTACGCTATGTCAAGTTTAGTAATATATCCATTTCTATAACCGTTGCGGATGTAAGATGTATTGCAGACGTTTCGATACTGGGATCCTCTGTCGTGGTTGAAGTCAGGCTTCTTCCTGGAGGTGGTGAGGCGTGTCAGAGTCGTCAGGTTCTCATGGGGAAGAGACGTGGAGCAGCAAAATGCTCGACGGAACTCTCTCCTGTATTTACCTAGTGAACAAATGCCATATTATTAATAATCTTTTTTCGTCATACTATGGGTATGTAGTGTAAGTGTATGTATGCATGGGCGTCGCAAGGGGATAGTAGGGGAGGGTTACCCCTCTTTTGAGATAAAAAATGGCGTTATATACAGCAAAGACTAATATGTGCCTTAACATGAGTATAGGTACCAAAATGCTCCCCCTGAAGCATAACTACGCGCCCTCCCCTATAGCCAAACTGCCCCCTTCTGTATCGTCGCCTGGCGATGCCGTTGTATGTATGTATGTATCTTTACGCCAAGTCTCTTACGGGGTAAGGAGAGAGTGTGGAGCGCCAGATGTCCCAGTCCGGACATACCTCCCGTGCTTCTTTTACATTCAACACACTTTTGAAAATTAAATGAAAATGAAATGAAAAATACTTTATTCTTAGGCTTACACATCAAGAACAAAATAAATAAATAAAATAATAAAGATGAATACTCATTAACTACAATGACATAGTTACATTTATTTATTTATTTAACTTTATTGCAAACACAGAAATGTTGTACAAAAGGCGGACTTAATGCTACTAAAAGGCATTGTCTACCAGTCAACCTTTGGGTAAATAGAAAACAACGAAAGGCGCGTAAAACTTATAAATTAAATAGTTAATTATAAAACAAGGAAATAACCTACGAATAAATATTACACTATATAAAATATATATCTATACATATAATATACATAAATAAATACATAATATACAAACATACATATTATAAATATATATCGATATGATTGAGAAGAAAACGGCAAATAATATAATGATAGCAAGAAGAGATATTATGATTGTCTATGATGATGTTTTTAAATAAAAGTTACGTAGATATATAGTATTTATTAGTTATATAGTAGCTATGCAGATGTGCTCAATGTGTGAAGCCAGAAAAATGGAACCCATCTCAGCATTATGCTGTAGCCGAGACTACAGCGCTGGTATTCTGATGGGCCCGACAAAGGTATGATTACGAACCCCAAGAATGGTGCCAATAAAAAAATAAAATAAAAAAAGTCACAAACAAAATAACGACAACAGAATAGAAAATTATCTAGTCTTATATTCATATATATAGTCATATATATTACATTATCTATCTATTCACAAAGATAATGTAATATAGTTAAATATTATATAAAATAACATCTAGGTAGGTATATAAATAAAAAGGAATCGCTAAATATGTTGCCAAGCGCAAAACTCGAGATCGGCTGGACTGAAATCGTTAATTTTTTGTGTTGTATTTATAATTGACCAGAGAAGGTTGGTATGAAAGAAAAAAAAAACATATATACTATATATTATATTAGAAATTTCAAGAAATCTATCTATTTTCATACATGCACGTCGATTTCTAAGACTTTTGACAGATGTTTTGTTTGACGTTTTCACGTCAGCTGTCATGTTACCATTGGAAAGTGAAGGTGCAAAAAACTGGAACCATGCTATCAAGGGGAATGTCCAGTCTAGTACTTTAGTACGTATAGCTACTTAAAATGCCGTCTTAAGCTGTAATTCCATGGGTCGCGATCGATCGCGGCCGCGCGCGACTGTAGATGCAGTATGAAAATGTATGGAACCGCTTCCGTGGCTCGCGACAGATGCGCGCGGCCGTGTTAGGTTAAGATCCCACTGCGGGAATCATTTTGTTCATCCAAATATGCTGCAAACCTATTTTTTACGCATATTCATAATCTAGAAAATATATATCCACTAGTTTGCTTATCAAAAAATGGCCGCAAGTATTTTTTTATATATATTTTTTGTTTTTCCAATAAAATATTATCCACCTCACGGCAATATGTATGAAGACTCTGAAAAATCACGTCCGCTGTTGCGTACTTGGCCGCCCCTACGTAAACTTAAAGATTAAATAATTTAATTAAAATACTTGAGGCCAATTTTTGATAGGCAATCTAGTGGATATATATTCTCTAGATTATAAAGTTGCGTAGAAATTAGGTTTTGAGCATATCTGGATGAACGAAATGATTCTGCAGTGGGATCTTAACCTATGTCTTGAAAAATTTCGAAATATGTCGGTGTTGTCTGTCAAAATTTCAAACACATTATAAGTGCTGTGTAACTTGCCAGTGGTAAAATGGTTTCACCATGGAGGTTCGTTATGTTTGCGCCATGAAATCCATGACGTTTCTGATGTCAATATTCGCACGACCGCGCGCGGCTCGCGACAGTCGGTGGCCGCGCGCGTCTGTCGCGAGCCACTGAAGCGGTTCCATACATTTTAATACTGCATCTATAGTCGCGCGCGGCCGCGATCGATCTCGACCCTAGGAATTGCACCTTTAGGTAGCAGCACGTACATGAGTGCAAAATTTGAAATTCTTAGTACTCGTATTTTCTGAAGTTTCTTGATGAGTGAGGGGGACATTTCGCTTTGACAATCTTAACTTCGTAACATTAACTTGTTCTCAAACTTTGAATTGAAACATGGAATGTAGTTTCATTTCTGCCCCTAACTTTGTATTTATACTGTTGACTCCTGATTCATCAGGAAGCCTTTGAAATGTCGTATAGAATTTAATATCTCGCAATTAATTCAACTACTCGTGGAACAGTCGGACAATTGCATAGCTTATGTCAAGTAAACACTTGACATAAGCTATACAATTATCCGACTGTGCAACTATTGCGTTCACAACTATTGTGCAATGTTTGGGTTTCTTTTGTCTTTTTACTCTTTGTTAACAGTTTGAAAAGGAGAAATGAGACATTCTACTGATATACTTTTTACATTAGTAAAATATTGTAAGTAAGATATTTAGTTTTATCTTAGTGATATTCTTGACTATACATATAATATATCTTATATCTTCTTGGTCGTTGCGGTCGATTAATGGAACGAAGCTAGGAAGAGTGCGCGATTTTTAAAACATGACTTTATGTCACCTGTGACGTTGTTTTTTTTTCCTTTTATTCAAAATAAGGTCATTTTCACACGTAATTTGGCGTGTTTGATCTCTTGTTGGATCCATTTGTCCACTGAATTCCTTGCACTGGCAACATTTGACTATAAGCAGAATTTTAACTATGGAAGGTTTATAGAACGTTTATGAATAAACAATTTTATAGAACGTTTGATAGGCTTATAGAGCATTTTAACTAATGAATGCTTTAAACCGTCTAAAAGCGTTTTTTATGAATAACTGATATTTTTTATCTTGTTTGACATGTATATCAATTGTTACTGTGTCACTTTAATTTATTTTGTTTGTTTTTGACGTGTCATAGGAGGACTGTCACCCTAAATGAATAAATGAGTTTCTGATTCTGATTCTGATTCACAGTAAAACCTTTCGAGAAGAAAAGTTTTATTGTGTACTTGTGGTAGAGCTCCAGTGGCGGAGCTCGCGGGCGTAGGCACCACCGCATTATCGAATATACTTGCCGCTAAATGATAGTGTTCACCACTATCGTGTTCCGGTCAGGTGGTAATGTACGGCACTGTTATTTCCGACACAGAGGCATAAATAACACCTTAGGCCTCAGAAGTAGTAACGCATCTGCATTTTAACCTTGGTCTTTGTGTACATCACTTAACATCAATGTGAACTGCATGCTTGTTTGCCACTTGCATTACATAAAAAAAGAGAGAGAAAAATGAACATATTTTTTGGCGTCGGGATGTAACGATCCCACCGCCCACTAGCAGAAGAATTTTCTACTGGAAGATAATGCTTCCACTAGTGCAGTCAGTCTACCGAACAATGGCGGTCGAACCATTGAAATTAGGCAGTAGATGGGACCTCTGTGCCAGAAATGACACCGTGCATTAACCACCTGACAGGAACTAAACTACATGCCAAAGCCACCAAACATATCTCAGAACTACAACAAAGAAACTGCCTTTCGAGGGAAAAAAACCGGTCAAGTGCATGTCGGTTTACACGCAGTGTAGGGTTCCGTAGTTTTTAGGTTTGAATAATGTAATGAAAAAAATAAATTAATTATTTTCTATGAAGTTGTTCAAAATTTTCGAGTAAAATTCATTTGGTCGACTTTTACTCGCAAACTTGTAAAGCCAGCTTAAGTGTGATAGTTTTCCTTTTAATTTCGTTATACGTAGCTACTATTGCCGTAACGTTTGACTTTCCGACAATAACCGTTTAGTTGGTAAAAGGGGGGGACACTTGACTCTAACGAAAATTGGCACTTTAAAGCTTAATAAGTCACGAACAGTTAACTAAATCAAAAAATGATGTTTTTTTGCACACCCCTAATATTTTTGAAAGGCCTATCCAACGTATATACTTTTAAGAAATCGAAAAAAATATATACGCGCGTTACATGTAGGCTGACGTAGGGGAGGCACCCTAAATATTTTTTTTTTCGTGTTATTATTCTACCACTTTGTCGGCTTAATAAAGGCTGTATCCCATCTGCCCCAGTGACTTGGCCCGGCAGACAGACAGACAAACGGACATGGCGAAACTATAATGGGTGTGGGCATGGGTATAGGCTTGAATGCATACATTTACCCCATCCTACCCCTTCGGAGAACACAGGCGTTCGAGGTCGCAGGTTCGATCCCTGCTCAAAGTTAAATTTAGCTCTTCATTTTTACGTTAATTTCTAAATACAAATGTTCGCTATGCATGCAATGTTATTGCGAAAAATAAGTATATTACGATAAAATATATGTATATGTACTAATAAATTAACCCTTTTCCCCCTCTCTCCCCTCCTAGGGAAACGCGTACGTGTGTATAATAATTGATAACTCAATGTAATAGGAAACACGTGTAAATCGAATTCGAATCACGCAATCACCTCATCCCAAATCAGCTTCGGGTTGTTAGCAAGTTGTGTAACTTATTGCAAAGTGGACACAGTTCTGTTGATACAGATATCTATTTTTTTTTTTTTTTTTATGTAATGGAAGTGGTAAACAAGCATGCAGTTCACATTGATGTTAAGTGATGACTGCAGCCTAGAGACACCCACACAAAGACCAAGGTCAAAATGCAGATGCGTTACCACTCCTGAGACCACGATAGTGTTGAACACTACCATTTAGCGGCAAGTATATTAGGTAATGCGGTGGTGCCTACGCCCGCGAGCTCCGTCACTGGAGCTCTACCAATTCACTGGAAGGAACATTTATTATATAAGGTATCTAGATAAACTGCCTCGGTAGCCTAGTGGCAGCAGGTCACTACTACGCTGTCCTGGGTTCGATTCCCGGGTAGCGGTTTATCAGAGATGATGGTGTAAAGTCCATTATCTCTGGTTCTATTGGGATTTTTCCATTTTCTGGAAATTTCCCAATACCTTGAAGTTTGGTAATGTGCCCGGAGATGTCAACAGGCTCGCCACCTGTTCAAAACATGGGCAAAACATGGGCATGTACATGGGTCAAAACGTAACCGGCGAATCGTGGGTGTTTGCATGTATGCTTGAATGCATGCATTTACCTCTGCTTACCCCGTTGGGGATTACAGGCGTGAAGTTACGTTACGTATTTAGATAAACACGTTACATAGTAGGTACATAATTTAAACCAAACGAAACGTAACCGGCGAATACGGGGTGTTTGCATGGGTTCACTAATGTTTCACCTACAAACGTTACGCAAACCTTCATTTCAAAACCAACGTTCAACCACACCGCGGACACTCCGCCAAATTCCATACAAACGCTTAATTTGGTTTCTATTACACAGACATCAATCAGTGCCGTGTATTTACACGTACACCTCTGTACGTAGCATGTAGAAAATACCAAGCGTCACCCATAAGAGGCGCGACGTCAAAGTATCCATTCTATGCGTAGTATTATTACATGTTCTCTTGTTTAACTGTTAATTCCACAAATATATAATTCGGCAAATGTATCGCTTCGTAACTCAACGATTCGTATACTTATTATTTCGCAAACATTTGATTACGTAAATGTATAAAATAATAATTAACACTGTGTGCGCCGCACCCTTCGTCGTAACCTACTCGTATGTCGTAAAATTTGAGAATATTTTTTCAACTAAATTTTTTATGTGGTGAATGATAATTTTCAGTGCCGGAAAATGGCAACTAAGTATTACTACGAGTACAACCTAATTTGTATCTTCTTAGATAGCAAACTATGAAGTGATGCGTTATGAAATGAATAGTTTGTTAATAATCTGCTTGTCAAGTGAATTATAAAAAAACATAAAATGATTTCAAAAGTTCAAAAGAGCATAGCCGCCGCTGCGTCACCCCGCAACCCCGCTCCCCTCTGCACGTGGCGATATTTCGCCTAGGCAAAGGTGCGTGGTATACCTACGCTAAGAGTAAATGCCAATTTAGAAGCAAAAAAAAATTTTTCATGGAAAAAAAATAATTATGGTAACTATGAATTTTAAAAAGTCGTAGAGTAAATGTTTTTGGATTGATGCAGAGAAGTTGCCTGCAAGAGGTAATGCGCTAATTACAAATAACCCTGTATAAAAGACAGAAAGAAAAAAAAACATATTTATTTGGACAACAGGAACATAATAGAAATCAAAACAGAAAAAAAGAGATAAAGAATTAACTTAAAAACAAAACTAAATTAAAAAATTGTCCAAAAGGGTCCCCAACTCAGCGTTGTGCCGGATTAATTTATTTGGACAACAGGAACATAATAGAAATCAAAACAGAAAAAAAGAGATAAAGAATTAACTTAAAAACAAAACTAAATTAAAAAATTGTCCAAAAGGGTCCCCAACTCAGCGTTGTGCCGGATTAATTTATTTGGACAACAGGAACATAATAGAAATCAAAACAGAAAAAAAGAGATAAAGAATTAACTTAAAAACAAAACTAAATTAAAAAATTGTCCAAAAGGGTCCCCAACTCAGCGTTGTGCCGGATTAATTTATTTGGACAACAGGAACATAATAGAAATCAAAACAGAAAAAAAGAGATAAAGAATTAACTTAAAAACAAAACTAAATTAAAAAATTGTCCAAAAGGGTCCCCAACTCAGCGTTGTGCCGGATTAATAAGCCCGGCGCTGGTATTATGTTGGGGCCATACTGTGACACTTTACGGATGCCCAACTGCTGCCAATTTAAAGATAAAAATAAAAACTAAAAACTAAAATAGGACACTAAAGGAGAAGTTCCAAATTGGGCCCGAACTTGTACACTATATCAAAAGTTAGAAAAAAATACGCAAAATCATGGAAAAATACTCAAAAAATAGTTTTTTGTCGGAAATATTTATTTAACGTACTTTTTGTATGACAGGAATATGTTGCCATATTGCTACTATGACATTCTTGTTCAGAAATATACTTACGACAATTAATTGAAGATTTAATAAACGATTTGAATAGCTGAAAATGATTCAGTATTTTATGCTTCATCTCTCAATATAGTGTACATGGTGTGAGCCCAAGCTCCATACATTTTGGAACGTCTCCTTTAAATAATAATATAAATTAAGTACATAATTACCATAACTTTTTTCATAACAAAAGTATATATATATATGTATTATCAGGTTGGGGAAAAAGTTTCTTCGCATTTTTTAAGATAATTCAAAACATTTTTTAATATAGTTTATTTAAATTTAACTAAAGTATGTATGTACCATTTTGTTCAATAACCTTTTGCCATCTTGTAGGTAGGGACACGATCCCATTGCTACAAAAATTTTGGGACTTCTCATCAAAATACCGCGACAAGTGGATTTGGCAGTCCTCTCGTGATGTTAACCTAACATTGCATAAAGAATTCTGAAGAGACCGAAACAGGTGGAGATCTGAAGGTGCAAGGTCAAGACTATACGGCGGATGCATTAACACCTCCCAGCCAAACTCTCTTAATTTTTGTCGAGTGGCTATAGATGTGTCAGCGTTATCATGATGAAACACCACACCCCTTCTGTTGATCAATTCTGGCCGCTTTCTCTCAACTTCTTGCTTTAATCTCATCAGTTGTTCGCAGTAGAGTTCAGAATCGATAGTCCTGCCTGGTGGTGGTTATATCTCATAATTAATAATGCCCTTCCAATCCCACCACACACACAACATCACCTTATTGCGAGTTTACCCGGGTTTCGCCACAGTCTGTGAAGCCTGACCGGCCTTTGACCACGACCTTTTTCGCACGTTCTTGTCGTACGTGATCCACTTTTCATCACCAGTTATCAGCTTCTTCAAAAAGGATTCGGTTTCATTTCGTCGTAATAAAGAATCACAAATGAGTACACGGTTCATTAGGTGTCTTTCAGTGAGCTCGTGAGGTACCCAAATATCGAGCTTTTTTTTGTACCCAGCTTTTTTCAAATGCGCCAAAACTGTTTTGTGATCAATTCTCAGTTCTTCAGCTACGTCGTAACTACTGATATGTCGATTTTGCTCCACTTTTTCAAAAATGGCATCCATTTTATTTTTATATTAAAATTTCCGGATTGAAAACGCTTAAACCAAATTTGTGCTACTCTCACAGACACTACACTAGGTCCATAAACATCGCAAATTTTTTTCGCGGCTTGCAATTCATTTTTACCTTTTTTGTAGTAAAATTTTGAAATGTATCGAATTTATTCATTAGATTCACTCATCTTGACAGTACGAAAAACAAATGAAAACCACACATATGCCTAATTTGAATTTGGAATTATGTTCTGTAAAATTTTAACTTTCAATGGTACCAAAACCAGCCAGATACAAATACTACAGCCAAAGAGATTTTATTACAAGTTCATACATACTATAATGCGAAAAGACTTTTTCCCCAACCTATTATAATATGTAATAATAATAATAAATATGACATTAATTATTATAAATAAGGAATGAATGGCGCGGCGATGTCACATCGCATTCAGTCGACTTCACCGTTGGATATAATGAAGAGTCATGCAATGGAATTGACAAACTCACCACTCATACAGTTGTAAATAATCGGATTGATCGCGGAGTTGGCGTAGCACATTACGTGGGAGAGCAACGCGAATGACGTTATGAAGTCGTTCTGCTCCATATTGAAAGCGGATCTGGAAAAACAATTATTTATTTTATTATTTATGGTTATATAAATTGAGGCGCGCATGGCCCCGCGGCTGGTGTAGATCGTAAGCGATCTACTCAGTTAAGCGATACGGGTGCGGTCGGGTGTGTGATGGGTGACCGCTAGTAAAAAATTAAAATAGGCGTTTCCGTGCTTCGGATGGCACGTTAAGCCGTCGGTCCCGGTTATTATCGATAGATAGCAGTCGTTAAACCTTGTAGGGAGCCTTATGGGCTATTTGAAACATCCGACAGCGGGTTGGCCACTAGCCCGTATCTCTACCCACCTGCATTGGAGCAGCGTGGGGGAGTAAGCTCCAGGCCTCCCTTCAAAAAGGGGAGAAACTTGTGCCCAGCAGTCGGACGTATAATGGGTTGCCATTATACGTCCGACTGCTGGACACAAGTTTAGTATTATACGTGATGCAGGTGTTGGGACGTAAAGACCCCACCATCCACTGGCTGAAAAAAAATCATCTATTGAAAGAGAATTCTTCCACTAGTGCAGTCAGTGAACCGAACAATGGCGGCCAAACCATGCCAATGAGTAGGGTTGCCACCTCTCTCGGAATTCCGGGAGTCTCCCGGATTTGAGCTCTGAAAATTAGAATCTCCCGTCCACCGGAAGGAATTTAAAATGTACTAAATTCTCCCGGAATAACAAGCTGTTTAAAAGTAATGACATGCGATGTCGAAATGGCTAAGAGCGGAGTAAATTCTCGGCAGCATTCTTGCAGCCTTCTCGCCACTATTTCGCCACTGATGCCACTACTCGCCAGTGGGTGGCTAGCTAGTTTCGTATAAACTGATTTGCGTGCATGTAGGTGCCTACTTTATTATATTGTCTCTTTCTGAGCCACGTGCGTGAGAGATTGCGTCGTCTTTGTCTCACTCATTTTCGTTCCTCATTTGTTTGTTATAAGTTTCATTCGTTCGCTTATTAGTCTGCAAATGCGCTGCCACTCCTGAGGCATTAGGTGTTATGCCTCTGTGCCAGAAATTACAGGGCCGTACATTACCACCTAACCGAAACACGATAGTGCTGAACACTACCATTTAGCGGCAAGTATATTAGGTAATGCGGTGGTGCCTACGCCCGCGAGCTCCGTCACTGGAGCTCTACCACCAGTAAAAAGCCTACATAAGCACTGATAGTCGAACTGATCTTTTACAAATAAATCACAAACTTTTATTACCATCTCTAAATCAATTTAAGAGACAGACATTAAGAACCTTCAAAACTGAAGTTTTGAAATAATTTAAATATTAATTATAGCTTGTAGACAATATTGAACAAAATGAATTACTGAGAATTATAAACCTTCGGCTTCGGCCAAAAAAAAGTATTTCGGTCGGACACTACTTGGTATTTACATTTCTACTCCAATGCTAGTTTGACCTCTAAGAACGTCTATTGACGCAACAGCATGATTGAGGAGTCTGAGAATGCTAATTGTAAACACAAACTGTTATAAATCACCAGAATCGATTATGCCAAAGCTAACATTGTCACTTGACCGCTAATTAATGCTGAGGTTCACCATTTGTAGCCACTTTATACGATGCTTTCAAAGAAATCTGAAAGGATCTTAATTTTGAGTGTTTTTTATAATGGACACGCCTTGTACACTATATCAAGAGATAGAGAAAAATACGTAGGATCATGGAAAAATACTTAAAAAAATAATATGTATCGTTGTTTTTTTGTAGGAAATATTTATTAACCGACTTCAAAAGAAAAGAAGGTTCTCAATTCGTCCGGATCGTTTTTTTATGTATCTTCTGCGATAATTTGAAAACGCCTGTTCCGATTTCAATGTTTTTTTTTTTTGTTTGAAAGGGTATATTGCACAGTTGGTCCCACTGAATATCCCATGTGAATATGGTTATGATAGGATACTGGAGAAATCGAGGGAACTCTGCAAATTTCATAGCACACTTGAATGATTTTTGATATTTTTAACCGAGTTCAAGAAACGAGAAGGTTCTGAATTCGGCCGGTATATATAATAGGTTGGGGAAAAAGTCTTTTCGCATTATAGTATGTATGAACTTGTAATAAAATCTCTTTGGCTGTAGTATTTGTATCTGGCTGGTTTTGGTATCATTGAAAGTTAAAATTTTAAAGAACATAATTCCAAATTCAAATTAGGCAAATGTGTGATTTTCATTTGTTTTTCGTACTGTCAAGATGAGTGAATCTAATGAAGAAATTCGATACATTTTAAAATTTTACTACAAAAAAGGTAAAAACGCAACTTTGCGATGTTTATGGACCTAGTGCAGTGTCTGTGAGAGTAGCACAAATTTGGTTTAAGCGTTTTCAATCCGGAAATTTTGATGTCAAAAATGCACCTCGCTCTGGTCGCCCTATTATGGATAAAATGGATGCCATTTTTGAAAAAGTGGAGCAAGATCGACATATCGGTAGTTACGACGTAGCTGAAAAACTGAGAATTGATCACAAAACAGTTTTGGCGCATTTGAAAAAAGCTGGGTACAAAAAAAAGCTCGACATTTGGGTACCTCACGAGCTCACTGAAAGAAACCTAATGAACCGTGTACTCATTTGTGATTCTTTATTACGACGTAATGAAACCGAATCATTTTTGAAGAAGCTGATAACTGGTGATGAAAAGTGGATCACGTACGACAAGAACGTGCGAAAAAGGTCGTGGTCAAAGGCCGGTCAGGCTTCACAGACTGTGGCGAAACCCGGGTTAACTCGCAATAAGGTGATGTTGTGTGTGTGGTGGGATTGGAAGGGCATTATTCATTATGAGCTATTACCACTAGGCAGGACTATCGATTCTGAACTCTACTGCGAACAACTGATGAAATTAAAGCAAGAAGTTGAGAGAAAACGGCCGGAATTGATCAACAAAAGGGGTGTGGTGTTTCATCATGATAACGCTAGACCTCACACATCTATAGCCACTCGACAAAAATTAAGAGAGTTTGGCTGGGGGGTGTTAATGCATCCGCCGTATAGTCCTGACCTTGCACCTTCAGATTTCCACCTGTTTCGGTCTCTTCAGAATTCTTTTTGCAATGTTAGGTTAACATCACGAGAGGACTGCCAAATCCACTTGTCGCGGTATTTTGAGGAGAAGTCCCAAAATTTTTATAGCAATGGGATCATGTCCCTATCTACAAGATGGCAAAAGGTTATCGAACAAAATGGTACATTTTGTTAAATTTAAATAAACTATATTAAAAAATGTTTTGAATTATCTTAAAAAATGCGAACAAACTTTTTCCCCAACCTAATATATATTTTTTATGTATGTACGTGAATTTCGCCGAGATTTCTAGACCGATTTACGTAATTCTTGTTTTGTTTGATGCCGAATAGTTTTGATTAGTGTCGTATATTTTATTTTAAAGAAAAATGGAAAGAAAATTTGACTTCAGGCGAGACTCGAACTCGCGGCCTACTGGGAATCTAGTCCAGCCGCTCTTCCACTTGAGCTACTGAAGTCCTATATTTCACAAGCATGTGTTAATGCGAAATATTAAAAAACAATTAGTGTCGTATAGTCGTGCAATAATTTTGTATCAACACTCCTAAACAATTTAAATTAGATATCTAATTGTCACGAAGCTAAAAGAGTCAGATTTTACAAATTAACAGATGTGAACATTAATCTAATAGGCAATTCAGCAATAAACTAAAAAGTATTAGAGGAGAAGGTGTAAATAATGTCCCTGCATGTAATTAATTCCACCCCACATATTTTCATGTTCGAACACTGACATCTGTAATTTTCTAGGTTAAACAGATAGAAATAGTGGCAGTCACCATTTAATTTTGGGAAAACTCAATAGATGGCGTTTACTCGTCCCGCAGTTTGCACATGTCAAAACGAGCGCGAGTCAAACTTTGTTCACGTCATAAACGAAAATTCAAAATTAATAGAAATTAAGTGTTGTGACATCTAATTCCAGAAATAAGAAGAATCAAGCTACACCATTTTGAAGGTTAATTTACATGATCTGTAAAAATAAATAGTGTTCAAAGTGAAAAAATAAAACCGCCGTAATTTTAATATGACCCCTCACTATATTTGTTTCATGACCCCCGGGGGCCATATTAATTGTATGTATTATTCATTACTGATTTTTTATTCATTTCAGATGCCTCGTGCAAGTCGTGATGAGTCCTCCTGCTCCTAAAAAAAGGAAGACATGGGATCCTGAAAAGATGAAAAAAGCGATTGAAGCTGTTAGAAGAAAAAGTATGGGATATAAAAAGGCAGTCAAGGAGTTTCAAATACCTAGAAGCACATTAAAACGACTGGTGAAAGACTCTGAAGAATCTTTAGATTCTCTTGTTCACAAGCCACTCGGCAGCAAACTTATACTCCCGCCTGAATTGGAAGAAAAACTGGTTTCGGACTCAACTTCCGAAGATGAAGCACTCTCAGATGGACTGCCTGAAGACGTGGACACTAACTGCATATTTTGTGATATGTCTTACTCCTCCGACAAACGTGGCGAAGAATGGATTCAGTGCCAAAGCTGCACTTGCTGGGCCCATACAGAGTGCGCAGGCCCCGAAGGGGAGTATTATATTTGCGATTTCTGTCGTTAAGTCGAACAACTTAGTAATCCTCATGCTGCAACTTGCAGATCATTTAAAAATTATAAAAAAAATAATGTCATACATTTAATTTGGCCCCCTGGGGGTCATATATCCCTCTCTATAACTCATTATTGTACTATTGACATTTTATAAAATAAACATTTTCGTTCATTGTGTTACGGAGTTTCATTTAAAAAGTGCTATGTTACTTATAGGTAGATAAATTCCTGATAATTTGGTACTATAAACATATATTTATATATGTATAATAGTACTAGAGAAAATCTTGAAAAACAAAGTAGGGGGGCCATATTTACCTATGGGATATCCTGAGGCCTAAGGTGGCCTCTATGCCGGCAATTACCACCTGACCGGAACACGCTAATGCTGAACACTATCATTTAGAGGCAAGTAGATTAGGTACTGCGCCTATCAACACCCGCGAGGTTCGAGGTATTGCTCCATTATTTTTTAAATTAACCCTCTGTAAATATAATAAGTAAACCAAATTCAATGAATGCCAAATTGCGGGTCAGAAATTAAATCGGTATAAAAAACATCCATTTGAATTGAGAACCTTTTGAACTTTTTTAAAACGTTTAAAAAATCAAAGACTCAATTCACACTCCAATCCTTATTTTGTTAACCTAATTTTCATTTAAATTATGCAGATGTACGTAAATATGTGCATAATTCCCAGTAGGGCAATTCGTAAATAATTTCCGCCAATTTCGAATATCGGCTTAAGCTGAGTTGGGAATATGGTAAATGGATTTCACCGGAGTTTTGATTACCCAGAGGATCATGGCAAGATTATAAAAAAAAAAGAAAAAGGTAAGTCAGTTTTGAATTATTAGGTACCTATCTACTAAACATTTCCTGGTAGGTATTTAAATAATATTTAATTTTACTGATTTAACGAACCGGCTCGTGACGCGATGTAGATATTGGGTAAAAACACATTTAACTGCCTCGGTAGCCTAGTGGCAGTAGGCCACTACTACTACGCTTAGGTCCATCAAAATGAATCCTCAGCCAAGTACATCAGAAAAAGACGTAAACACATTGTCCCGAAAAAAAAACGTGAACGAAAAGATTTGACGGTTACTCAAAAAGTAATGATCCGCAACGCCTACAAGTACGTGAAAAACGAAACTACTGCGCTAAAATAGTAGTTGTTTAGATTATACTATAAACGAATTGAATCGATTCGGAAATATTTCTCATGTTCTTTGTGTGAATTCACAAGGGTGACACATTATGTCATTTGTAATGGTGCCAAGTCTAAATGACAAAAAAATTAAATAATTATTATTCTTTATTAATCGTAATGAATGTCAATGTTTAATCAATAAGTCAATCAATTTGTTAATTTAATATTTTATTAATTTTTAATTTTGTGCTTTGCACATTATCGCATTGGGTGCTCCTGTAATGATAATGATGTTTTTGATAAATAAATAAATAAATAAAAAATAAATAAATTTCATTTTTGTATCGATTAATTTCGCAACGTCACTATTTAGCAGTTGTCATTACGTTGCAACACTGAAAATGTCAAATCGACCATGAGTAATATAATGTTCCATTTTTTTTTTTTCATTTATTTTATTTTGTTTGTTTATATCTCCGTGCTGTACGTCTGTATAAATTGTTTCTTTTCTTTTAATTTTTTTTCAGTTACAGTTTTTACAGTTACAGTAATACCCTGCACTTACGCGATACGATCAAATTCGCGTAAGTCGAGGTTCAACTTTTTTTTTTATGTAATGGAAGTGACAAGCAATCGTGCAGTTTACAATGATGTTAAGTGATGAATGCAGCCTATAGACACTATAGACACCTACACTAAGACCAAGGTCAAAATGCAGATGCCTTACCACTCCTGAGGCCTAAGGTGTTATACCTTTGTGCCAGAAATTATAGGGCCGTACATTACCACCTGACCGGAACACGATAGTGCTGAACACTACCATTTAGCGGCACATATTTTAGGTAATGCGGTGGTGCCGACGCCCGCGAGCTCCGTCACTGGAGCTCTACCACCAGTAAATAAAAAAAATAAAAATAAAATAAAATACGCTTACACTCACAGCCCCACAGTATAAACCTGTGTCGTGGGTGCCGTTGTACACATACAACACAAACACCTAGACCCGAAACAAATACCTGTAGGCCATACAAATATTTGTCCCGGTGCGGGGATCGAACCCGCGACCCTTCGAATCAAACGGTCATCTCACACAACAACTTAATACAAGAACTTTCTACACGAACTTCTCGTAAAAAGAATCGGGGTATCACCTACTCTATTATATTCAAATTGGGGGTCCCAAGAAAATTGATTTATTTATATACCTCCCTAATGATATTTATTACAATCAATTCAATTATTTTTGTCATAAAACTTGGTCCGCATGGTAAAAATATACGTCTCGACTTGACGACCCCACAGCTAGGGTTCCCACCTCTCCCGGAATTCCGGGAGTCTCCCGGATTTGACCTCTGAAAATTAAAATCTCCCGTCTCCCGGAAGGAATTTGACATATACAAAATTATCCCGGAATAACAAGCTATTCGAAAGTAACGACACGCATAGTCGAAATGGCTAAGAGCGGCGTAAATCTCGATCGTGCTCGACAAAACGGCCTTCTCGCCACTATCTCGCCGCTACTGGCCAGAGTGGGTAGCTAGCTAGTACACCGCGGACACTCCGCCAAAATTCCATAGAAACGCTTAATTTGGTTTCTATCCATCAGTGACGTATATTTACACGCGTACAAAATACCAACCGTCGCCCATAAGAGGGGAAGGGGTTGTGTATGTGTGCAAATCGGGCGGGACGTCGAAGTGTCCATTCTATACGTAGTATTATTACATATTCTCTGCTAGTAGGTAGCTACCTACTTTGTTTTAATGTTTGTTTCTGACCCACCTGCGTGAGAGAACTGAGAGAAGGCGTCGTATTTATATCACTCATTTTCGTTTCTTTCTAAAATAAAAAAAATATTATTTCTATGTTGATATGTTATAAGTTATAAATAAAATAAAAAGTTATGATAATCATTTTTATTTCTCCCGGATTTAGACAGCTAAGAGGTGGTAACCCTACCCATAGCGCACTTGTGTAGGACAATTCTACGACTAATGCATTCAGTCAATCTAATAAGGGCGGGTCGGGCGGTTAAATTATTCCATTCCACGATAATAAATACAATAATGCGAGATAGACAGCAGCGCCCTGCGATAAAATGTTCTCCTACTGCGCAACAGAAGCTTGGCGAACAGCTAAACAATTATTAAGGGTAAAAGCCACTTCTTTACGATATTCAATAAACTGCAAAGTCTATTATATCGGTTGCCTAACTAGCATAGTTGGCAATAGATGGCGCTGCTGGTACTATAAAGCAATGTAATAAATGTGAAGGAAAGATTTGACAAATCGGGTAGGACTTCAGTAGCTCAATTGGAAGAGCGGCTGGACTAGATTCCCAATAGGTCGCGAGTTCGAGTCTCGCCTGAAGTCAAAGTTTTCTTTCCATTTTTCTTTAAATAAAATATATTTCACAAGCATGTGTTAATGCGAAATAATATAAAACAAAAGCTTGGCGGTTACGGCATATAATAATAATAATAATGGCAACCCATACGTCCCACTGCTGGGCACGAGTCTCTCCCCTTTTTTGTGGGAAGGCCTACAGCTTACTCCACCACGCTGCTCCAATGCGGATTGGTGGAGAAACGGGTTAGCGGCCAACCCGCTGTCGGATGTTTTGAAACCGCCTATAAGGCCTCCGACAAGGTTTAACGACTGCTATCTATCGATAGCAACCGGGACCGACGGCTTAACGTGCCCTCCGAAGCACGGAAACGCGCATTTTAATTTGCCACTAGCGGTCACCCATCACACATCCGACCGCGCCTGTAATGCTTAACGGAGTAGATCGCTTACGATCTACGCCAGCCGCTGGGCCATGCGCGCTTCGGTTACGGTATATTCTCCCTTAATTCCGCACAACACTGTTGTGGTCACATTTGGGCAGGTCTTGGGTCTCATAGTGGACATTTTGGGGATGAATGAAAAAGGTCTACGTAAACCGCATGCTTGTTTGCTACCATCACTTCTTCTCTTATAAATAAAAATCAATTGCTGTTCGTTAGTCTCGCTAAAACTCGAGGACGGCTGGACCGATTTGGCTAATTATGGTTTCGAATGATTTTTGGAAATCCAGGGAAGGTTTAAAAGGTGAATTTTTTTTAAGAAATTGAAGGGAAATAGTGAAAACCACAATTTCATTTTTCCATACAAAAAGTCAATCATCAAACCTCTGACACATTATTTAATTCAATCAATCAATCAATCAATCATGTATTTATTTGCTTAAAATGTAGGTAAATTACAGAAGTTGACAGAGATAATTTGTGACCTTATACATTTTGTCGAAAAACAGACGTGCAAATTTTGTGATAAACAGTGATATTATACCTATTAACTACATTAGTCCGACAATGTTATAGCGTAATATTGATTGTGAAATTAAATATATATAATTAATTCTGAATTTATGAATAATACAACATACATTCTAATTTTTCATAGGTAACATACATTCTAATTTTTCATAGGTAACATACATTCTAATTTTTCATAGGTAACATACATTCTAATTTAAATTAATATTCCAATTAATATCATTCTGATCTGAGGCAATACGAAGTTTGCCGGGTCAGCTAGTCTCTACATAAAAATCAAAATAATGACGTACCTGAGTACAGACAACAAGTGAACTGGGAAGTAGCAGACGGCGAACATGAAGACGACAGCCACCAGCATCTTAGCTGCCTTCCTCCGAGATCGAAGCTGGGCTGGAATGGGAACACTATAGTCAGATACAAAAAAAAGGAAACACCTGGCACTATAACTTGATAGCAGTTTATTTGCATCTATGCTATGGACGTTCACATTATTTGATTTTTCACGATAATCTGTACTAGATTTAAGCTCTCAGTTAAAAGAGCTCTTACTGAGTTTGTTGGGTAGCGGAGTTCTTCTCAGTAGTGACTGCACTTGGATCTCTGCTAAGTGAATAACTTTGATCTTGACGAATAAATTTTTATTTTCCTTCATTAATCATAATTGAAGGAATTTAAAAAAATTGTGATTATTATGTTTTAACTAAGTAGTTTAAATTCTAATTATCAATTTACTATTAATATATGATTTTGCTATATGTAATGGTAATTCACTAAATACCTCGTATTTTATGATTGCTTGATGTTTTGAGAGTATCTGTAAAGATCTATTCGAAATAAAAATATTTTCTATTTCTACTGGTGGTAGAGTTATAGTGTAGAGGCTCGCGGGCGTAGGCACCACCGCATTACCTAATCTCTCTCTCACTATCGTGTTCCGGTTAGATGGTAATGTATTGTCCCGTAATAAATAACACAAAGACATAACAACTTAGGTCTTAGAGAAGTGGCAACGCACATTTTTTTTATTGTAATGGAAGTGGCAAACAAGCATACAGTTCACATTGATGTTAAATGATGAGTGCAGCCTATTAACACTCAGAGAAAGGCCAAAGTCAAAATGCAGATGTGTTACCACTCCTGAGGCCTTAGGTGTTTTGCTTCTGTGCCGGAAATTACAGGGCCGTACATTACCACCTGACCGGAACACGATATTGCTGAACACTACCATGCTGCGTAATAAAAACAGACTAATGTTACCAAATTCCAGGCTCACTACATACATCCAGTCATGTCAGTATGGCCACTAAAACGTTTAATAAATTACCAGAATCCTTAAAATGCGAAACTAAAAATTTTTTTTTCTTAAGAATTAAAAAAAACATACTTGTAAAAAAATGTTATTATAATATAAAAATCTTTATAAAATAGTACTAAACCAATTTTCTATTTACCAATTTATAAAAATAATTTTGCTATGAACAACCTCTCCTCTCCTATTATTATATAATTTTGCTGTGCCCAAATGGGTCTGTAATTTGATACTAATATTATTATTTATCAACGACACTACCATTGCAGAATGCAAATAAATTATTGAATTGAATTGAATTGAATTGATAGTGCTTAACACTGCCATTTAGCTCTACCACCAGTAATTTTCAGCGCATTTTGATTTTTGCATTTTTGTGTAGATATCTATAGGCTGCAGTCATCAATTAACCATCCATGTCAACTGCATGCTTGTTAGCCAACTTATACATCTTATACATCTATCTTATACTTATACACTCTCTGCCTACCCCATAAGCTACTTGTAATGAAGATACATACATACATATTTGAAAATTCACCCGTGCAGAGCCGGGGCAGGTCGCTGTAGCAAATAAATTACCATACATATTCATCCATCAAACATAACACAGATCGCCTGTATGATTTAGTATGTATTTGAAATATTTCGATTTGCCTCACAACATATACGATACCGGAATAACTGCATACCTAGTAAATCATAGTGAACTACCCACTCTATAACCAAGAACCCATTGTACGCTGACCCAAGCGATAAGCGGCAAGCGAGGAACGATTTATTTGCTTTTCTTATACGTGGTTATTTATAGTAAGAATTGAAAGGGTCGCGTTTTATGGGGAATTTTTAATTGCATCTCTATTTAAAATTTAAGCAAACAACAATGAATTATCCACTAATAATGTTCCAGCATATCAAATAAATGACTGTTTATCAAATTATTTAATTTGATAAACAGTCATTTATTTGATATTGTATAACTATATTGTATAATTGTATGATTATATTGTATAACTAAATGTGTAGTATAAGAAAATGCCTAAAATATATCAAAGTTAGCTACTTAATTTATCTAATTTTACTACGAAAATCTAGCTAAAACCACAGATATAAGCATTCTAAAACAAAGAAATTTTATTTACTCAGTTAAGACGACAACTCCTTCTAATAAAACGTTTAAAACAAACAAAATAAATTCAAGCGAATAACAATTGATATACATGTCAACTTATAAAACCAGCACAATCAAATGAAAAGCCTAGTCTGCTTAAAAATTATCTCTTAATTCTAATTCTCTTATGACCAACTGTTACTTGTGACTAACCCTGAAATAATGAAAATAATCATCTGCTCCGTACAAAAATGATCATCGCGCCAAAATGTATAGAGCAGCTGTTTTTTTGTTTTTTTACAATTAGCCGTCGATCTGGGTTAGCCCCAGCAATTTAAAATTTCGAATGTGTTATTAATCCTTCAAGGACCGTACGGCCACCGGCGGCGAGTCAAAATTGAATTTCAATGGTCATATTTTTCTCGTGTCTGGAAGCATGTGTAATATTCCATTAGGCCCACCCGATTGTAAAAATTAAATCATCTTCTCGATACACACTTCTACATACTTTGCACACATTGTTTTTTTTTTGTTTCTGATGGTGGGGTCAAAAGTCTCAGGAATCGGCGTGCATGTATGAAGAGAATGATGAAGGTAGACGAGGTACGAGAGGTTTGTCAGGACCTGGAAATCTGGCGCTCTACAATCTCTGCCTACCCCGTTAGGGACCTGGCGTGAAGATACATACATACATTTGTTTTTATTTCTACTTTTTCTTTATATAAAACAGTTCTTTGGTTTTATTTTAAGGACCAAAACTATTCTATTTTTTTGCTATAAGCAATTGTTATCCTTCTGATGAAAGAGCACTGCTGTCTGAGATACAAGCTTGTCGTTTAGTTCAGACGCAGATGCAAATTGTAATATTTATGATATTTTTGTAGCAATTAAATGAATTTTATTTATTTATCCAAAATGTTCGTCGTCCAGCGACGTCATTTAACGTCCCGGTTAGTCCACCGGTGTGTGCTGATTGATTCGTAGCGGGTCAAATATTTGTATGGCCTGTAGATACTTGTTTCGGATATGGGTGTTTGTATGCTGTGTTTGTACAACGGCACCCACGACACAGGTTTATATCTAGTGTGAGGTTGCGACTCTGAGCGTATTTTATATTTATATAGATAGTAATAGCAGCTGTTTCGCTTTCTTCAGAAGCCCAAGCTTGGGAACGAATCTACATTGATACGTTTAGTTTTTATGTTGAGGTCTTTAATTAAACAGGCTCGTTAAACTTGCCATCGATCAAAAATATAGCAAACTCGCTCTCTCTTAAACTTTTGTACTCCAACACAACCGTTTATCGATGAAAATACGATAATGGAAATATTATATACAAACGATAACCATAAAAGTTCATAAAAACTGTTGAGAAACATGTTGTGAGTCTAAAATAATAAGAAATATTAGACAAGGCAAATTGGTCCACTGCTGAACAACGTACGAAATGATTATGAAAATAGAATACGTACCTAGTACGTATGTACAGTGCTCATCGAGAAATAATGCACATCGAGGCTATGAAAGTGACAATCGGCTAGTTTCGGCTTTATAGAGCGTTGTCTCTGCTACACACTGCCTATGTAAGCATCCGTAGTCCGGTATTGGTCAAAACTTGATCATAATGGTCGACAAACGTCAAATAGGTAAGGTGCGAAAGAGATAACGCTCTACAGATCCGAAATAAGCCGACGTCTCTTCCTTAGGTCGATATGCATTATTTCTTGATGGATACTGTTTGTATGTATGCATGTATGTATGTACGTATGTATCTTAAGAGACTCGCATTAGGTAGCTGGGTTAAGGGCTTAAATGCAGAAGAATATACCAACAGTACTCATCGACACGGCATGAATAAGGCGGCGAAGGTCCCTTTTTCTACGCCCCTAACCACCGGCTATTTGTTGCTGCCGGCGACACGCATTTTTTTATATTTAAGTATTTTTATTTTTTTATACTTACTAATATAATGTAAAAAAATATTGAATAAAGCTGCACAATGCACAATTAATAAGTGAAATATTAATACAGATACTCACTCTCTTCAGCGCAAGCTAGTTTAACAGTCTCTGCCTGGCCTGGAATTTTATCTGACCGCCACAACACTCTCACGATCTGGCAATACGCGACTGTCATCAGTAGAAGTGGTATTCTGAAACAAATTGCTCATTGTACAGGTATTTATAATATCAGAATCTTGATAATATGATAGATTTACTAAAACGAGTACTGGTATATTGATAGTTAACTGAAATATTTAAGAGGACGTTTATGCATCAAGTCCAACCTGCCGCTAAATGATAGTACTCAGCATCATCGTGTTCATTTCAAATGGTGAATTGACGACATTATTTCCAACAAAAGGACAAAAGATACTGCACCGTCATCATATTATTTCAAATGTACCGTCATCATATTATTTCAAAGTTGGTATACAATTCTCAAGCTTACATTTAGGTTGGCACTCCTTGGCACTCTTCACGGTCATTGGTCGATTCTGACAAGACGTCACTGACGTCACCACTCGCCACTACCTGTAGCGAATCGAACTTGCAACGGGAAAGGAGACGCTTGAAATTCGTGATCCCGAACGCGCGCGTTTTGTGGCTGGTCCAGGGCCACCCGTGACTCGACACCCCGGCCGGGAGTGAAAACCAAGAAAGAACTCGAAGACCACAGGATCTAGACAACATAAATGCCGAAAGCTGGAACCGCAGGTTAGTCAGACGACCTATTAGACCGTTCTCCCTTGTGGGAGTCCCTGTTTGTGAGACGCCAACCGAGTGAAACCGGGCCCTCACAATACAGATACAGTGATATTACCAAAGTAAAAAATCGCATGCCTCATCATTTCAGCCGAACAACGTCAACGACTGAACAAAATCCCAAAAATTGCCACAACAAGCGGTCGTGGGCCGCACTTATCTAACGATTTCCTGCAACCTGTACCAAGTCGTCAGTCCACCTCCTAGGGGGCCTGCCTACGTTTCATCTTACGGTACACTGTCACCATTCGAGAACTCTTCTGCCCCAACGGTATTCGGTTCTTTGAGCTATGTGCCCTGCTCACACTACCACTTGAGTTTCGCTATTCGGTGGGCTATATCGGTTACTTTGGTTCTTATTTGAATCGCGTCATTTCTATCTCGCATCTCGTAGGGAAACTCCGTTTCTGGAGAAGGAACAATGGAGAGCTATAGCTCTCTGCGTGATCTTTAACTTTCTTATGAGACCCATAGTGAGCGACCACGTTTCATGTTCCACGTTTCTCAGGCTTGAATTGACATCAATCTCAGTTATACCACCTGCTCATCCCCTCTTCTTCCTTACAGCAAACCTGCCCTCCATAAACCCAAAGTTTTCCTTCCCCCTCCGCCCTAGATCGTCAGCTAGCGACGCCCTTTCCTGATTTGTCATTAATTCCTTCGACATTCCGTAAACATGTCCGAACCAAAAAGGTAGACTTACGTATAAATAAACACCACTTTGATGATATGCCACACCAATTCGCTGGTAGCAGACCATATCGGCATGCATTGAGCCAGGTACTCCAGGTTAAACCGCAGAGGAACTGGCTTCACCACCGTCAGCACTATGAGATCAGGTGCATCTGGTGACAAAGGAAATATTTCATTCACATATCTATTTAAAATAAGCCGCCCCTCATCCAGCTAGCTATTACCCCTAAAGAAGAGAGATTTTGCTGGTGGTAGAGTTCCAGTGTACAAGCTCGAGGGTGGAGGCACCACCGCATTACCTAATCTATCATTTGGCGGCAGTATAGTAATCCGTAATAACTAACTATCACAGAAACATGACCCCGTCGATTGCCTTCGGTCTCAGGGGTGGCAATGCATCTGCATTTTGATCTCTGGTCTTTGTGTGGGTGTCTATAGGCTGCAGTCTTCACTTAACATCAATGTGAACTGCATGCTTGTTTGCCACCTTTATTATATATATAAAGAGAAAAAAAACTTACTGAACAGCAAAGACAGGAACCATATAATGAGTATAGCAGTCTTCGCCCGGCTGGTGGTGGATTTGAACTTGAGCGGGAAACAAATTGCGTACCAGCGATCCACCGAGATGAACGTCAGCGTCAGCACAGACACCGTCACCGACACTGACTGTAACAAATCAATAATTTGAATGAAAAGGATCAATAAACTTGCAGTTCCAACAGCTGATGTGTTCCGCGGTTTTCTTGAGCTACACTCATTGAAATAAAACCATTTTTACGGATTCAAAACTTCCGCCTGTAATACCCGAAGGGTAGAGGTAACAGCATGCATTTGAGCATACACGCAAACACCCATGATTCACTGGTTAAATTTTGGCACGTATCAGAAAAATTGAGAGCAATTTCTATAGAATTGCTGACACGCATGGACTAAAGTCACAGCATATGTACCAATTAGGTATCAAACACCAGTACGTCCATTATAATATAATTCCTCGCCAAGTGTAAAATTTACCGCGTAAAGCTTTTGCAGTTATAGAACGTAACTTCACGCCTGTAATCCCCGAAGGGGTAGGCAGAGGTAAATGCATGCATTCAAGCATACATGCAAACACCCACGATTCGCCGGTTACGTTTTGGCCCATGTAACAGGCGGCGAGCCTGTTGCCATCTCCGGGCACATTACCAAACTCCGAGGTACTGGGAAACTTCCAGAAAATGGAAAAAATAGGCTTTTTAACCGTTAGTTGTCATAGCCCCCGACCCGGGAATCGAACCCAGGACATCCATAGTAGCAGTAGTAAGTGGCTACCACTAGGCTGCTGAGGCAGCTGCATGGTTAAAAGGTGGTTAAAAAGTAAATCATATGCAGTGTTCACTTCCTGAACATCAAACCTTGTTTTGAAAATAGCTTATCTATACATCTTAGACAAATAAATAAAATTGGAGTGTTTATTTGTAATATCAAAATAACAGCTTCTTACTAAATGCATATGTATGCACGGTACATATACCAAAACAACATTTTTTACAATTTTTGTCTGTCTGTCTGTCTGTTTGTTCCCGCTAATCTAAGTAAATTTAATGATAAATGGACTTGGTTTTGTCCGTATTTCTTCCGCCAGTTGGCTTATCGCTGAACTGTGTTAACATTTTGTGACTACTGGTAAAAAATTGTAATGGCAGCCATTCGTCATGTTTTCTGTTTCCGAATTCATAGAAACAGTACTATATTCAAAATAGAATTAATTGAGCCTAAACCTAACTAACCTAGAGCTCCAGTGACGGAGCTCGCGGGCGTAGGCACCACCGCATCACCTAATCTACTTGCCGCTAAATGGTAGTGTTCAGCACTATCGTGTTCCGGTCTGGTGGTAATGTACGGCCCTGTAATTTCCGGCACAGAGGCATAACACCTTAGGCCTCAGGAGTGGTAACGCATCTGCATTTTGACCTCGGTCTTTGTGTGGGTATTTATAGGCTGCAGTCACCACTTAACATCAATGTGAACTGCATGCCTGTTTGCCACTTCCGTAACATAAAAAAGACGTTTAACAACGGATTCTTTTTTTTTAATCAACGGAAATGTCATAAATTATCAATAATGTCATATATTAATGCTATTTTGGTAAGATGTGCACAAAACAAAATTTGTGATATTAAAGATTCATAAAGAAAAAACTGAAAAAAACTTTGCTTCACAGACAAAGCTCACTTCATTCGCGCCCATACAAGACACGGTTCACTTCACCCGGGTGAATTACGTCTTATGTTCAATACTATCCAAAGAACCATATAGAACCCAAGAAAATAATTAGGATAACACTTAACCGTACTCAACAGTCTAGTCGACCGTCCACTAGGTAACTTGCATCTCCAAAATATATAACAATGAACACTATCAATGAACATGATCCGGTTGAATCCATTTGGAACCCATTAAGATATCCGGTTTCAAAAAGTTATTTGTTTCTATTGTCTGAGGTTTCGGCACGAAAATATCCATTCGTGATATCGCGTGAAACCATTAAAAAAAACCCTTTAGTAAACAAGGAACACTTATAGTTTCACCATGTCCGTCTGTCTGTCTGTCTGTCTGTCTGTCTGTCTGTCTGTCTGTCTATCTGTCTGTCTGTCTGTCTGTCTATTCGTCCGCGGTTTAGCGCATAGACTGTTGGTACTAGAGACTTGAAATTTAGCAAAAACCTTAATTACGCCGACAAAGTGGTAGAATAAAAACATGATAATTACATGTAACGGGCGGATATTTTTTCATTTTTCGTTTTCTATATAGTGTAGGATATCGTTGGATAGGTCCCTTAAAAATGTTAAGGAAGTTGGGTTTAAAGATTTATTTATTAATACTCATAAAAAGACAATACAGTCCACTTACAAATGAGTACCTTAGTTACTAAAATAATTACGTTAAATAGTATTATCGAATGCATTCAAAAATTGACTTGACAAAAATACCACAAATAATTCTCGACGGTACAGTAATACCATTTTGCGACAGTGTTAAGGACCTTGGCGTGATTATCGATAAGGGTTTGACGTGGAGTCGGCAGATATGCGAAGTAAGCAAGAAAATATTCAGTGCTGTTGGCTCTCTTAGAAGATTGCAAAACTTTTTGCCTACTTCCACTAAGGTTGCGCTAGCTCGATCAATCCTTCTCCCTATATTAGACTATGCCGACATATGTTATCTTGACCTAACACAGGAGCAACTCAACAAACTTGAGCGTCTACAAAATCTTTGTATACGGTTCATATTTGGCTTGCGCAAGTATGACCATGTGTCTAAATTTCGAACTGAGCTCAAGTGGCTTCCCATTCCCCTTCGCAGGAATACGCACATTCTCTCTCTTCTTTACTGTCTGCTATTCTTTTCCCAAACTCCTAATTATCTTAAGAGTCGTTTTAGTTACCTATGCCTATCCAATTCTCTCTCCCTCCGCTTCAGCAATAAGACCGCCTTATTGTATTGCCTACTATTATTATAACAGCATCTGTATTTCCCACAATTCTGGTGTACAATAAAGAATATTCTATTCTATTCTATTATATAGTCGTTCAAGAGACGGTGGAAACAGTCTAGTCATAGATATTATCTAATACATTTTGTTTTTATTTACTTTTGTACATATTTAAAGATTCACATTCTTTTATTTCACGAAGAAGTTTGCTAAATAACTGTGCACCATCAAACATTATATTATTTTTGCCGTATTGCTTTGTTCTATGTTTCCGGAGTGTTATTTTGTTTGTGTTCCTTAGATTATGCGAAAAAGTTCGTTTAGTATGTTTAATTTCTGTATGGATTTTATTTGTTAGTATTTTTTTTACGAGTATACAGGTAGTGTATGTATATAATTGTTTTAGGTTAAAGATATTTGTTTTTTGTATAGGTTAAGGGTAGTGTTCTGATATCATTATTCGATTTAGTTAACTGTTCGTGACTTATTAAGCTTTTAAGTGCCAATTTTCGTTAGAGTCAAGTGTCCCCGAGTTTTCTCGTCAGTGACGGATTTAAGCATAGGCAATATAGAGAGTTGCCTATGGGCCGCCACCAAAAGGGGGCTGCCACCACATCACAAAAAATCAAATTAAAAAATAGATAAAGGCTAAGTAGATTATCTAATCGCTTATTAATGTTAAACTCAGAGAAGTAATTATCTTAACCTTTAGCTTAATTTTGAATAAATTTCATGTTAGCCAACATATTCAGGTGTTGTCTTCTTTTACTTGACCTTAACAGAAACATTCAACAGTTAACCACAAACGATTTGAGGGCCTCCACCACATTCTCTACCTGCGGGCCGCCGAAGTTCAAATCCGACGCTGTTGCCCGTTTAAATAGTTTGTAGCTGTCAAATCTTTGAAAATGTAATTTAATTCTAAGGCTGCTTTTCCACCACAGATGTGCTATGCTACGTTGCTATGGATGCGTTTAATATCCACCAATCATATTCATTGGTGCACATAGCTTAGCACTTATGGAAGGATGTGTGCTATGGATGCGATCTATGAATGCGTGCTATGGTCCGTCCCGAGTGGTGTAGGCAGAGAATATGTAATAATACTACGTATAGAATGGACACTTTGACCTTCCGCTCATTTGCCGCGCTTCACCCAATCTCTTCCCCTTTTATGGGCGACGGTTGGTACTCTACAGCGAGGTTGCGAGCGGCCTAGTTTTGATTAATTTGTAATCGAATATTTTATTTATTAACATTAAGATGGTGCTTTTAAGTGTATGGCTGTATGTCAACAAGTCGTGACAAAAAAAGATCATTTTTCAGTTTCCCGAAGGAAAAAATACCTAAGGTAAAATAATTATGCTCATAATTACAGAACTTTTTTATTTAGGTAAAAAGGTAAAGATAAGGTAAAAAGTTTTTAACTTTTTAGGGTTCCGTAGTAAACAAGGAACCCTTATAGTTTCGCCATGTCCGTATGTCTGTCTGTCTGTCTGTCTGTCTGTCTGTCTGTTTGTCTGTCTGTCTGTCTGTTAGTACTAGAAACTTGAAATTTGGCACAAGTATACACCTTAATTACGCCGACATAGTGGTAGAATAAAAACGTGAAAAACTTTTTTTTTAGGGTAACCTCCCCTACTAGTAACGCGCGGTTATTTTTTTTTATTATCGTATTTCATATAGTTTGGTGTATCGTTGGATAGGTCTTTTAATAATATTATGGGTGTGCGAATATCATTTTTCGATTTAGTTAACTGTTCGTGATTTATTAAGCTTTAAAGTGCAAATTTTCGTTAGACTCAAGTGTCCCCCCTCCCCTGCAGACTAAACGGTTGTTGTTAGAAATTCAAACGATACGGTGATAGTAGCTACATATAACGAAATTAAAAGGAAAACTATCACACCTAAGTTAGCCCTGTAAGTTTGCGAGTAATAGTCGACCAAATGTATTTGACTAGAAAATTTCGACCAACTCCATAGAAAATATTTATTTATTTTTTTCATTACATCTCTTACTCTGTAACTACGGAACCCTACAATGCGCGTGGCCCGACACGCACTTGACCGGTTTTTTTAATAATATAATTTCTTACCTTTACGCTATGTGATTGCATTGCATTAGTAATAAAAGTGTTTCAGTATATTGAATTGAAGTGACTTGTCGACGTAATGAGCGTTATTTTCCAATACTTGTGCTATTTGCTGAAGTAGTTTTTGTGTTTTCAATGATTTTAAAATGAAACTGGTAAACAGAAATTTGCCTTACTGTTGAGCTGCAGTTGGTCGATATCGGCCAAGAACAATAACGAACGAATAATCATCATCCCTCCCTCCGCACGTGAAGCGTAACAGAGGAAGGGGATGGTTCGGGGGTCGAGGAAGTCCTCGTTCCCCGGGCCTATCTGCCCCCGAAGCGTCGGGGGCGTGTTCTATAGAAGGGGATACTGGTACGCAGGGTAACTCACTAAGGGAGGCCATATACTTTTTTTTAATTTTTTTTATTATTAATATATATATATATATATTTATTTTTTTTTACTATTTTATTTATTATTTTTTTTTTTACCTTTTTTTTTTCGCTTCAAGAACAATAAAATTAGAAATCAATTGTCATATTTTTCTCGTGGCCTGACGGGGTGCATAGTGTAAGCCGAGTCAAAGAATAGAAAGAAAGAAAGAAATATCTACATATAACCTCATAACCCTACGTGCACGTGTGACTACACGTCACTGATTGATGTCTGTGTAATAGGAAACCAAAATAAGCGTTTGTATGGAATTTTGGCGGAGTGTCCGCGGTGTGTGTAGGTATGTGCAGAGCAGAGTACCTACAGAATGCCGCGCACTTTGCGGCGGCATTCTGTAGGTATGTCTGGTCTGTATTGGTGGAAACGGTCACACATTTTCGTAGTGTAGATTTCACCGGTTCCAATGTACAAACATTGGAACGGGTGAAATTGAAGAATTGTAACCGGCTGTTCGGATGAAGTCTTATTAACAGCTATGGTAGGTACATATAGTATAGAACTGAGTTTGTACCTTGTCAGTTTGGCGAGATTTTAGTTTATAAGTTTACTTGATTACGTATATGTGAAAAATTAAATAAAAAAAAAACCTCTTCGCAGCATAGCTGCATAGCACATCTCTGGTAGAAGCATCCTTAAGCGATACGAAGTTCACCGGGTCGGCTGCTATTCGTTGTTCGTCAACTCAGATTAAATGTCTATTATTAGTTACTCGTCAACAGTTTTGTCGAATAGTTTAGTGAACTGTGAACTGAAGTGAACCCGGATAACAACATCAACTACTGCTCTTTATTTTACATCAAACAGTAGTAAATAAAGTACAATGTTTAGGGAAAAGGACAGATGGCGACCTTATCACTACATAGGTACCTAGTAATAAGGTTGCTTTTTGCTTTTTGCATTTTGTGCCGACACGGATAGTCTGCGGTCACTCCGAGTTCACGACTCCATGACCCCGTAAGGGTGAGATTCACTGACCGCACTTCGACTTTACGGTGAGCAAAGTATGCTTAGAACTGTCAAAACTCATTGTCAAAACTCATACTTTACTGACAGCTCTAAGCATACTTTGCTAAAAGTGACAGCTCTAAGCATACTTTGCTAAAAGTGACAGCTCTAAGCATACTTTGCTAAAAGTGACAGCTCTAAGCATACTTTGCTAAAAGTGACAGCTCTAAGCATACTTTGCTAAAAGTGACAGCTCTAAGCATACTTTGCTAAAAGTGACAGCTCTAAGCATACATTGCTAAAAGTGACAGCTCTAAGCATACTTTGCTAAAAGTGACAGCTCTAAGCATACTTTGCTAAAAGTAAAGTGAGTTGAGTTGCTAGGAGTAAGTGCGGTCTGTGAATCTCACCCTAATACTATCACGACGATAGTGGCCATGTTCAGCAGATTTAATTTCAGAAGAGGCTTCTTCCATAATTTAATGATCCTCTCGGCTTATAACAAACTAGCTTTTACACGCGACTTTGTCCGCGTTCTTAGGGGCATTGTCCGTGGTCCAATAGACACTTATCCGGTATAATAGACAATTAATTTGTTGATCCGACACGCATTTGATCGGTTCTTTCTCCATACAAATTTTAACGCTCCATTTCATAAGCGATGAATTTTGAAAATTTTTTTGTCATTGCTAATGAATGAATAACATTTAAAAAGTTTTTACCTAAGATAATATTGAATGACTTTGTAATAGAATACGAACACGTAATTTTCACTTCGCAAGGAATCTATACAAATAAATAAAATTGGAGTGTCTGTTTGTAATATAAAAATAACAGCTTTTTACTAAACCCCTATGTATGTATACACGGTACATATACCAAAACAACATTTTTTACTATTTTTGTCAGTCTGTCTGTTTGTTTGTTCCCGCTTATCTCGGGAACGACTCGACCGATTTTGACGGGACTTTCACTGGCAGATAGCTTATGGAATAATAGATACTGAACAATCATAAATTCTCACAACACAGCTAGTCTATATATATAAAAGCAAAAGGAAATATCGAAAACCACTTGACGTACAATCATGCAATTTGGCTGGAAGGAAGTCTTATAAAATACTTACTCTAATATTCGTTTGTAATTAGTAAGCGTCTGCTAATAACTTTGGGCTACATCTTGTAGCCCAATAAAATAAGCTTGGCTGTGAGATGCCTAGTTCAAAATTTGAAAACGTTCGCAAATAACATGTTTTTTGACAGCACCGGATTAAGAACATCAAAGAGCTCTTGCTCTTTATAACAAACTTGAAATTCGACAGAGAAGTGGTTAGAAGCCACAAGTCACAAGTCCACAAACCCTATTAAGGAGATCCCAGGTTCCGCCTGATTGCCCCGCCTCACCCATCACTTCCCCTTCGAGAGGCAGTTGAATAAACTTCAACGGTGAGGTTGCGAGCGGTCTATTTATTGTTAATTTCGTCACGTAGTCAGTGCGACTACTTATTTCACGATTGTTTAGGTCATAACCCTACGTGCTATATTTTTGTGTGCGCGTGTACTGATTGATGTCTGTATAATAGGTAACCAGATTAAGCGTTTGTATGGAATTTGAGCCGAGTGTCCGGAGAGGGGAGGGGGATTTAGGTTTGGGTACGCTCCCGAGTTTGGGCCTTATAAGATTTTTTTCGTTTAAAATGATTTCTGGCGTCTACTTGATGCGGTGGTATGACGTCGAGCTTAAACTAACTCGTTTATTTGCGTAGATTTATACTTATACATTGAAAGGTCTGCATTAGACAGGATAAATAAACAAATATATTTTTTTTCGGTCCCCATAGTAACTTATCACGTAGGCATAATATCATTTAAGGTCTCAGGGGTGGCAGCGCATCTGCACTTTGACCTCTGGTCTTTGTGTGGGTGCCTATAGGCTGCAGTCATCACTTTACATCAGTGTGAAATGCATGCTTGTTTGCCACCTAAATAAAATAAAAAAACGGGACAAGTGCGATTCCGTAATTTAAATAAATATTTTCGAAAATATTACAGATTTAAAATGCAGGGACATAGCGGTTACGGTGGTACCGGCAGGGGGGGTTATATTATTAAGCATTATCGATTTTATTTGAATACTCAAACTTCTTATAGGTTTTCCAGTAATCTATAGGCAAAGAACTATTTTTTCCACATTTTTTCAAAATTTTAAGTTCAGTAGTTTCGGAGATAGGGGGGGGGGGTCAGTTTTCAGGGGAATGGTCAATTTTCGTCGTTTTTCTTAAATAACTTCAAATTTGTTTATGCTAAATTATAAAAAAATATATATCTGAGATGCTGACAACAACCTCTTTCATTTGATATGTATGTCACACGACACAATTTTCTGATTTACCACCCAAAAGTGGCCCCCCTGTTTAAAATTTATTATTTAACTTGAAGTGTTCATCTTTGGGTCACCAATTTACATATATTCATCAAATTTCAACTCAATCGGTCGGGTAGTTTCGGAGCAAATTGGCTGTGACAGACGGACAGACAGACAGACAGACAGACAGACGCACGAGTGATCCTATAAGGGTTCCTTTTTTCCTTTTAAGGTACGGAACCCTAAAAAATGAAAATGAATAGAGTTCGTTCACCGATATCGATGTGGGCGATAAACCCGTAAAATACCCTCTCGGATTCCATCAAGTAACTAATGAAGCATATGCGTATCGGTGAAATACTCCTAGCTTCCTATTTTCAATCACATATATGTTGAACAGGTTATTTATGGGAAGAATTCTGTTACTGGCGGAAAAATGCTGGCGTATTTCCACAACCAAGATTTCCATTTTTACGTAACCAAGTGGATTTCTTATCAAATGCACTTATATTTTGTAGTAACGAATATGTAAGAAATATTTATATATTTATCTATACAAATAAATAAAATTGGAGTGTCTGTTTGTAATATAAAAATAACCGCTTTTTACTAAATGCATATGTATGTATACACGGTACCAAAACAACATTTTTTACAATTTTTGTCTGTCTGTCTGTGTGTTTGGAGTCTAATCTTGGGAACGGCTGGACCGATTTTGACGGGACTTTCACTGGCAGATAGCGTATGTAAAGGAGTAACTTAGGCTACTTTTATACTGGCTGCGCCCACGACTTCGGCCGGGTAGCTACTAAACAATAATAAATTTTCACGCTCGCGAAGTCGCGGGCACAGCTAGTTACAAAATAAAAACGCTTTGCCACGCTTTCCATTCGCTGTCTATTTGACACAGGTTTTAAGGACAACGAGATTACAAGATGAATAGTACATTTATCATCTAATTGACTTTGAATTATACTTCAAAGTAATTAGAGACGATATAATTTACCCTAAATTCGGGTATTGAATCTATTTCATTTATAGCACATAACATCACACGAGATTATTGTATTGCTTGCTTCTCGAGCTCTGTCTCCCTAATTAGGGTGTCATTCATTACAATACGTCAAAAAGCGCTCCCTGTGTACAAATACAAATGCAAATCACTTTATTTGATCCAGAAATACACATTTTGGGAACATTTACACACTTAAGAAGGTAAACGAGGCACGAGAGGTTTGTCTGAACCGGGATATCTGGCGCTCTACACTCTCTGCCTACCCCGTTAGGGACCTGGCGTGAAGATACATACATACATACATACATTTACACACTTTCACGATTTGTATTCATATTTTTATATTGCAAACAGGACTTAATCGCGTACGATTTTAATCGAATGTGGAATTTGGTTATCGGTAAATGTAGACGTCGGGATGTATCTTCGGATAAATCGTCGGATGTTGTGAGGGTTGTGTGTCGGGACCTTAATGTATTGAATCAAAATAATGACGACCAACCGCGGGTAGTTCGAAGAACTGGCTCGGCTACGAGACGGTGACACCATGGAGCAGCAGTCTACTCGTGACCACGGCCGTCGCATTACGGCCGAAACGTCAAGTGTCGAGGTAAATACTTCGATTAAAATAGTACGCGATTAAGTCCCGTTAACAATATAAAAATATTTCCAGTATGTACATGTATTTTTACTGGTATAAAGTTCCAGTGTAGGGACTCGAGGACGTAGGCACCACCGCATTACCTATTCTATCTGCCGCCAAATGGTACTGTTCAGCAGTATCGTGTTCTGATTAGGTGGCAATGTATAGGAATTATTACACGGCACGGTAATTAGGGTACGATAGCAAGGGTCTGGGTAGTGTAATAACATTTAGGGAGTTAGGGCCCTAATTAGGGCGACCATAGCGGCTCGTGTATTTGTATTGTAATTGAGTTAGCGCGCTGTTGACCAGATAGTGTTATAAGCGGCAACCCGGCGCGAGGCCACGCCTACCCTTTCTGCCGGACCCTGAATACCGTGTCGTGTAATAGCCTTTTATAGCCTCGCAATAAGTATTAGAGCCCACGCAGACAGAGAGCGGTCAGAGTTCAGTTTGGTTCTGGGTTCTAGTGACCGTTGACCGCTCAAGAGTTCCGACGCACACAAGTTGCGTTCAAATTCTCGTTTAAGTTTCCTTTGTGTCTTTGTAGATGCAACATGTCCCTAGAAAGTTCATCTGCCGATGAAGAATTTTTTTTTTTTATGTCAAAGTATTGACAGACAAGCAGACGGGCCACCTGATGGAAAGTGGTTACCGTCGCCTATGAACATTTGCAATATCAGGGGAGTTGCCAACGCGCTGCCAGCCCTGAAGGACTCTTTTGGCGCCTGTTTTGAAGAACCCCATATTGTAGCGCCGGGGGAACACCTCAGAGGGAAGTTCGTTTCACAATTTGCACGTTCTGGGCAGGAATAAATGCGCGAATCGGGCTGTTGAGCACTGCCAAGTGTCCAATCTGTGCGGGTGAAACTTCTCTCTTCGGCGGGTGGTACGATGAAGGAATGGAGACGATGGCACCAGATCGAACAGTTCATCAGAGCATTCACCATTGTAAAGGCGGTAGAAGATGCACAGACAACCGATGTCTCTGCGCAGACTCAGATCTTCGAGTCGATCTGTGACTCCTGGGTCGTTGACTATTCGAATGGCACGTTTTTGAATGGAGTCAAGGGGATCGAGCTGGTATTTAGGGACTCCCGCCCAAAAATGAGAGCAGTATTCCAAATGGGGCCTCACTTGAGCTTTATATAGCTGTAGAAGTTGCCCCGGTGTAAAATACTGCCTCGCCTTGTTTAGCACCCCGAGCTTCTTGGATGCCAGCTTGGTCTTACCCTCTATATGACCCCGAAACTGCACTTCATTTGAAATGTCAACACCCAGGATACCTACCTACACTTTTACTAATGGTGAGTTGAGTGCTCTGAAACTGTGGCGCTACAATGAATGGGGATTTTTAGCGGTAAATGCGCAGACTTGTGTCTTTGTGGGGTTGAACTGGACTAGATTTAGTCTTCCCCAATCAGAGACTCGCTCTGGACAGTTCTCGACTTCAGATACAAGTCTAGTTCTACTCTCCTCGATAAGCGCCCGAGAAGCATTTGCGCGGCTAGTATAGTGTGCATCTCCCGAACTGTCATCAGCATAACAATGATAGTTAAGGTTCTGTTCTAACATGTCATTGATATGTAGTAAGAAAAGTGTGGGAGATAACACAGAGCCCTGCGGTACACCAGCGTTTATTGGTAAAGTGTCAGAGCTTTGTCCATCGACTAGAACTTTGATAAAACGCTCTGACAGAAAGCTGGCTGTCCAATGGCATAGCTTCTCAGGGAGACCGTACGATGGTAACTTCGCGAGAAGAGCCCCGTGCCAGACCCGGTCAAAAGCCTTTGCGATGTCTAGGCTCACAGCTAATGCTTCCCCACTGTTGTCTAAGGTCTGAGCCCATCGGTGCGTGAGGTACACTAGAAGATCACCAGCCGATCTGCCATGCCGAAAGCCATATTGGCGATCGCTGATCAGCTGGTGATCCTCCAAGTATTTCAGCAGCTGCGTGTTTATTACACGCTCCTTGACCTTAGAAAGAAGGGAAGTAATCGCAATGGTTATTGGTCTTGTAGAGCTTAGAAGTTTTTAAAAAGAAAATAAAATATTGGGTGCACCCAATTAACACAACGCGAGAAGAACAAAGCCAATAATTAATTATTATATAATATTATATAATAAGTAGAAAAGATACAAGGTCCACGTAATTTGATGTCATATTGATTATAAAGCAATTAAGGAGTTGCTTTTAATCTCGTGTTTTCTCATTAAAAGGTATCGGAGGGAATCGACCTTTTGCTCGTAAAATTATGGTGACAGTTGACATGTTTCTAATGACTCGTTAAACAACAACAAAAAATAATAATCTAAACAAAATGAAGTTCAATGAAAAATATTTCTGAATCAACAAAATATTTTCTTGGTTAATGACCATTGGAAAGGAATAAAACAACTCGCCTATCTTAAAAGTATCAGATGGAAAAACTTTAAGGGTGCTTTTCCACCAGAGATGTGCTATGCAGCTATGCTGCGAAGATGTGAAATCTACGCTACGAAAATATGTGAGCGTTTCCACTAATACTAAGCTATGCAGCTGTACGAGGTAGATGCGCTATGAACATGCGCTATCGCAAACTGCGCGGCATACTGCAGGTACAGGTACTCTGCTCTGCACATAGCTACACCACTCGCGCGGCCCATACCATGCATCCATAGCATGCATCCATAGCACACATCCTTCCATATAAAAAACATAATAATCTATACTTATAATAAAACTGTAGAAGTTCAAAAAACAAAAAATGGTTGGTGGTGTTGTTAGTAGTTTTGGGGGCGTTGGTGGCATTGGTTGTGGTGGTGGTTTTGGTGGCGTTGGTATCAGTGGTGGCATTGAAAATATTGAAAAAATAATATAAATGGGATGGGACCAGGGGATGTTACTAGATCGATACCGAACACAAATATGTGATTAGAAAATTTTTTGTCTGTCTGTCTGTCTATCTGTTTGTTCAAGCATCACACAAAATCTACCGGTCCGATTACGATGAAACTTGGTATATTTATACTTTAACCTTTGGCGCACAACACTGGGTACTTTTTATCCCGGATAAATGTATGTTTGTCTTTGTGTTTGTGCACGCTCATTTCAGAAATGGCTTATCCGATTTTTAGTTTTTACTAATATATTGTGGTAAGTTTTACTTAACATTTACTGTTTGTTTCATGTCAATCGGTTCAGAAATAAAAAAGTTACGACAATTTAAAGAATCATATCGGATATTTTTAAACTATTCTGAATCTATCTTTTTTAGGGTTCCGTATCTAAAAGGTAAAAACGGACCCTATTACTCATCCTCCGCTGTCTGCCTGTCTGTCCGTCCATCCGTCTGTCTGTCCCCAGGCTGTATCTCATAAACAGTAATAGCTAGAAATCTAAAATTTTCACAAATTATGTATTTCTGTTACCGCTATAGCGACAAAATTGAATACTAAAAATAAGAAAATGAAAATATTAAGGGGTCCAAGGAGGCATACAATAAACGTGTTTTTGCTCGATACCAATAACGGTATCAAGTATACACTTAAAATTTTCACAGAATTTTTAGGTTTTATGTTGTTTATTACCTTCCAACAAACGAATTTTTTATGGCAGCATACCGCATAGCAGCGTCCCGGCATTAAACAATCTCCGCTATGATCACCATTCAGCATGCCAAGCGTGGCATGTCATGCAAAGGCTTTGTCCAGCGTAGACGGATGGACGTCTTTCGGTTGTGATTATGATGATGGCGATGGCAGTGGTGCTGGTGGCGTTAGTGGTGTTGGTGGCATTGGTGGTGTTTGTAGTGGTGATGGTGGTGGTGGTGGCGTTGGTGTCGTTGGTGGCATAGGTGTTGTTGGTGACTTTGGTGGTAGTGTTGGTGGCGTTAGTGGTGCTGGGGGTGGTTTTACTGGCGGTGGAGGCATTGGTGGCGTTGGTGGCGTTGGTGATGTTGGTGGTGTTGTTGGTAGTTTTGGGGGCGTTGGTGGCATTGGTTGTGGTGGTGGTTTTGGTGGCGTTGGTATCAGTGGTGGCATTGGTGGCGTAGATGTTTGGTGATGGTGATGGCGTTGATGGCGTTGGTGGCGATTGTAGTGGTGGCGGTGGTGGCGGTGGCATTAATGGGTAAAAATGCACAACGTTAATATTCAATTTTTCACTTCTGCCAGCTCTTACGGAGTGCTTATATTATGCATAGATCTATCTTTTATGTTTAAAAATTGACTGAAAATTTACAAAAGTTTATAATAATTTTCTATTAAAAATATTAAGCATAGAAGTTTAAAATGGCATTTTCGAAAAAACGGTTCAGCATAGGATGGATGCGCGTTTAAACACATAATTAGCAATTTTTCGCAATCCTAGCAGCCTGTGTGCTTTTATCCCCGATGGTCATACGTCTAATATCGTGTACAGAGAAGCATTACTGCAAAATAGATTTTTTTAGCTACCCAATAGTGTTTATGATCCAAAATTAACCAAAATGTATATCCAAAAGCGCTGCCTAATGCCCCAAAGCCACTATTCCACGCAAACAAAGTTGATGGAGGTGGGTGGGTTAGTGACCAACCCGCTGTCAGATGTTTTCAAACCGCCCATAAAGCCTCCAACAAGGTTTAATGACTGCTGTCTATCGATAGCAACCGGGACCGACGGCTTAACGTGTAATGTGTGTACAAGGATAGATAAGCGAGCTGTACATAGTCATGGGCCATATTCATATACCCCCAGTGGAAACGTAGACCCACGTTGATAGCGTTGAGCTATGTAACCGCCTATTCAAGCTAGCAACGCATGTATCAATTACGTCAATTCATGTGTAGCCACTTCGTGGGTTGCAGTGGACACTACCACATACAGTTTCATATAAAGCGAAGCTTAATTCACGTGCGCAGCCTCGCCATGCACCGCGGTGGGCCCGCGCCTTAATTCTACATCTGATACTGTTGGGACAGAATTATTAACTTAATGACAAGATATTTGTTTTCCTTGTTTCCATAAATTGGCAACGCTGTTAATTTTAACTTTCCAGATTTAAAATACGCGAGGATGTTTAAATGTTTTTAATTATGTGAACTTTTAAGGTCAATTTATCTTTAGAAATATAAATTAACTTCAGCTCAGAGAGATGGAGTGACTTTATTGTTTCTATAGTATTTTCGAGACAGCTTTATAGTGCACTAGCTGATGCCCGCGGGTTCACCCGAGTGGATTTCGTTTTAAATATTAATTTATACCAATTTTCAGCCATTTACCTTGAAACTTCCACCCCCTGTTTTAGGGAGGTGATTTCATAAAGGGGCAAAAAGTAGCTTATGTCACTCTCCAGCCCCTTAGCAGCCAACCCGTTCTCGGATGTTTTCAAACCGCCCATAAGGCCTCCGACAAGGTTTAACGGCTGCTATTTAACGATAGCTACCGGGACCGACGGCTTAACGTGCCCTCCGAAGCATGGAAACGAGCATTTTAATTTGCCACAAGCAAGGGCACCCAATACACCCGACCGCGCCCATATCGCTTAACCGAGTAGATCTCTACCGATCTACACCAGTCGCGGGGCCATGCGCGTAAATATAACGCCTCTAAATCGTGCATATGAAATGTAACATTATTCTTACAAGAACAATGTGTCATTTCAAATGAACGATTTAGATGAAATGGCACGTTATTCTTGTAAAGAGGCGATACATATTCAGTCGACCAATTCGTGTGAGTGGGTTATAAAAAGAGCGGTATTTAGTGTAACACAAAGTAAAGCTTTAGATAACGAGATTATTTATTATTATCACGGATTATCTTTCCAATTCAATTTCCGGTAGTAATAAACCCATTTAGATGTCAATGTATACGGGGATAATGATGCATGCTTTGATCTACATAATCACCTTCATATGGAAATTCAAGTTCTAATTATATTTATAAGGCTTAAAAGGGGTGCGAATTGTGTCACGTTATTAAGTATCTATATAGACTATCATCGATAAAAAAAAGTTTTTTTTTTAAATAAAAATATTTTTACGGCTTGATCTCGCGTATATTAAACTAAAATGATTTTTAAAAACAACCCGACGTTTCGGTCCCTTTTCCGCTTCCGTGGTCCCGGGCAGACTGAGGTGACATTTGTCTGACAGAAATTTGAAAAATTATATGTAGCTACCTCCATCGATTTCGTAAACGCCTTGCCGTTCAGGATTAACGTAAAAATTACTTATGGTATCTTGAGGTCTTGCAGACTGCTGTGGCTGGGATTTAATTTTGCTTAGTATGAGATCCCATGATGTTATTATTCGCCATCCATCTTCTCTATTAAAATTTGGGTGTTTTTTAATTTCAATAGCTCGTGTACCATTCGTGGAATGGGTTTGTGTTCTCTAGCGAGTATTTGAACTTTATCAAACCAGATGTAATGATTCGGTTTATCCGCTATGTGTTCACAGACTGCAGTCCTCCCTGTTATTCGGTTTTAACATCAGCAATGTGCTCTCAACGCGGGGTAATCATTTTAGTTTAATATACGCGAGATAAATCCGTAAAAATAGTTTTATTTCAATGAGTGTAGCTGGCGAAAACCTAAGATTTTTTTTGTAATCACTAGCGACCCGACTCGGGTTATTTGAACAATTAGTCGAAAAGTTTAGCAATCATAATCATCTTCAATCAAACCAAACGGCCACTCGGTATTTTTACAGCAGATTTAGTTGGTCATACAACTACTCGTATTTTTTTTTTTTTTTTTTTTATGTTATGGAAGTTGCAAACAAGCATGCAGTTCACATTGATGTTAAGTGATGACTGCAGCCTATAGACACCCACACAAAGACAAAGGGCAAAAGGCAGATGCGTTGCCACTTCTGAGGCCTAAGGTGTTATGCCTCTGTGCCGGAAATTACAGGGCCGTACATTACCACCTGACCGGAACACGATAGTGCTGAACACTACCATTTAGCGGCAAGTATATTAGGTAATGCGGTGGTGCCTACGCCCGCGAGCTCCGTCACTGGAGCTCTACCACCAGTAAACTTAAACAGTAAATTTCTCCCGGTGTGGGTACTTATTTGTTTCGGGTCTGTGTTAGCCACGATACAGGGAAAAAGTAATCTATTGTGGAGCTGTATAAGTAAAATTATCGTTTTAAAATAATTATTATTATTCAATCTAAAATCAATCTCATCAGAATACAACTTCCACTCACATATCCAACTTTATTTGTTCTAGGGATGGTCGGGTATAATAAACTGATAGTAAGAAGGGAATTTGCTCTAGTTTTATATATCTTTAAATTATTGAGAGGCAAAGTATATAATACCAACTTACTTGGTGAAATAAATATATATGTGCCAGATAAATACATATGGAGACGTAGTATGCCAGCATTGCTGGCCATACCACGTTGTCGGACAAATCTGCTACAAGAGGCACCTCTGACGCGGAGTCTTCGCACTATGAATCTCATTGCTAGAGATATAGATATATTCACTTGTTCTCTGAGTGAATTTACGAAGGTACCTTTAGGTGTCATTAGTTATAAGTAATGCAATACAATTAGCAATCATACTTAATTGAATAAATTGGAATTATATCAATATGTTATTGTATGTTAATGTAATTTAATTTTATAATGTATTTTGAAATTATTTAATGTATTTTAATCTATTTTAATTGCGAATGTATTTTAATCTTTAAAATAATATCTATTGCTTGTCTATCGCATTGGGTAGCCACCTGTAAGGATAGATTTAAGTTTGTGAAATAAATAAATAAATAAACTTCGTCTACCAAAACTAATTCGACGGACAGCTGAGCATCAGATTAATGATAGTCTATAAGATTACCATTATCATCATCATTTCAGATGTCCACTGTTGAACAAAGGCCTCCCCAAAGATTTTCCAGCGATTGTCCGTGACCTTCACCAAGTCGTCAGTCTATCTTGTGGGGAGCCAACCTACGCTTCGTTTTCCAATACGCTGTCGCCACTCAAGAACTGTTCTGCCCCCACGGCCGTCAGTTCTTCGAGCTATGTGCCTTGTCCATTGCCATTTGAGTCAATATGATACTAAGTATAATGCCGCTTTTTTCCTGATAACACCTGAAAATAAATGCAATGCAAAATGTAAAAATATGTGAAAATTACCTGAAAATAGAGCAGCACTTTGCAAAGCGCCTCACCCAAGTACCAAGTTTCGGTCACGTCCCATAATACCGATGGCGGCAGACAAAACAGGATCACCATGAAGTCTGCCACCGCCAAGTTCACTATGAAATAGTTCGTCACAGTCCTCATACTGTGATTCCTATACACTGCTACACACACTAATAAGTTCCCCACCAATCCGATCACGAAAACCACTGTGTGCGTCGCTATCAACACCCATTCGTAAGTCTGTGGGTATATATATTGTTCTAACATAGCTACGTATTCTTGCTTCGTTAGATTGCAAAATTGTTCGTCTCCTACGCATTCTTCAGTTGAATTATCTTTTTTCTCTTCCGTAACCTCGTTGTCAGCAGTTTCATCATACTTAGCTTTAATATCTTCAGATTCTCTAGTGAGATTGTATGTTTTTTCATTGATATTTCTTGTTGCTTCTGCATCAGTAAATATTATTAATTTGACCACTACACCTATAACTAAAATTCCGATTGATTTTTTCTTCATTTTGTTTATTTTCGTGTTCTATTTTCAAATCATCTTGTGTACCTGTAACAAAGATTTGCAAATTATGTTTATTGGAACTAACGATTTACTAGTAATATTAAAAACATATTTTCTATGCTTATTATTGAATTTTGAATAAGTAAATTTTATAGTATAAGAGAGCTGGGTTCACGCCTAACTGAATCTTCAAATAACAAAAAAATTGTCGGGTTGAGCTCTACAATAGAAATTAATATACCGAATGTGAGCACAAATTTCCTTATAGAAATTTCCGAACCGAAAAATATTTATATTGAGTCGATTTTTTTACGCAAAATATATCGTTCACTCTCGCATCCACAATAAAAATGTAAATAAGAGGCTTTGTGCGAATGAATATCGGTACAAAACGAGGAAAACAAATTTGGACGTGTAGGAAGAATTTCGACATATTTATATAATAGTATGTCGAAGCACTTGGCTGCAGCCTGCACTTGGAATTCTGCTAAGATGACTATGATTATGATAAACAGATTTTTCTTTTTCTTCGATGAAGATATAAAAAAATATATGATTTTGGTACTTATCGGTTAAATTTTATTATTAAATTAGTATTCATTAATATCTATGGGTTTACTTGACAATGCAAAAGTGTCCTTGTAGACCAATTTGAAATAAATGATTTGATTTTTTTAATTTTGAAGACGTAAGAGTAGACGCACCTTTGATAAAAGTAAGTCTTTATTAATGTTCCTAATTAAAATCGCACCGCTAAACACACCCATAAAATTTTTCACATTTACAAGTGTCATCAATGACCAGTTAACCTCGGAATTTGGTATTGTTCCTGTAGATATCAACAGGCTCGCGACTTATCTACTGGTAGTAAAGCTCCAGTGACGGAGCTCGCGGGCGTAGGCACCGCATTACCTAATATACTTGCCGCTAAATGGTAGTGTTTAGCACTATCATGTTCCGGTCAGGTGGTCATGTAATACTAATAATAATAATGGCAACCCAGTATACGTCCCACTGCTGGGAACGAGTCTCTCCTCTTCTTGGGAGGAGGCCTGGAGCTTACTCCACCACGCTACTCCAATGCGGATTGGTAGAGATAAGGGTTAGTGGCCAACCCGTTGTCGGATTTTTACAAGCTGCCCATTAGGCCTCCGACAAGGTTTAACTACTGCTATCTGTCGATAGCAACCGGGACCGACGGCTTAACGTGCCCTCCGAAGCACGGAAACGCGCATTTTAATTTTTGAATAATAATTTTGTTAAATTCAACGCGAATGAAGTCGCGGGCACAGCTAGTTAATTTTAAAGAATGAGTACAAAAGCTTATTAATCACGTGAAACACGTGTTGTTACCGTCGTAAATATGTTTCCTCCAATAAATCAATACAAACATTATAATTTACCTTCCTTAAAACATCAATATTATTTTGACTTCACCTTCTGGAACGAGATATTTCCTCTTTTTAAACAAAGTGAGTTAAATTTATAAACCGGGTGAGAAAATATGGTTTTCTGTGTCGGAGTTTCAGAGCGTACGCATTACCTATCTATTTTTTATGTTTTAAAGGTGGCAAACAAGCAAGCAGTTCACAAAATGCAGATGCGTTGCCACCTGCGTTTTTTGTAAGGTGTCTATAGGCTGCAGTTATCACTTAACATCAATGTGAAATGCATGTGTGAGATAAATACTCGTAGTTATATAAATTATGTTATTATTGTTTTGAATATTATTTAGTGATTATACAGGGTTATTTGTAAAGCGCCAGATATCCCGGTCCTGACATACCTCTCGTGTCTCGTCTACCTTCATCATTCTCTTCAAACATGCACGCCGATTACTAAGACTTTTGACCCCACCATCAGACAGAACTCAACCTATTTGGTCATGTTAGGTCAGACTTGGTCTTCCTGAGGAGTGGGGAGTGCCAGATAGGCACGTGGTAAATATTCTTGAATATAAAATATAGAGATTTCAGCGAAAATAACGAATAATTAATAATTATTTACGGGGTATTCTGTTCTTTTATTTATTATCCACACCCAAATCTAACTTGTCATGTCTGTTTGCCACTTTCATTAGGTACATAAAAAAACATCATTATCTTTATTTTAAAACAAGAAATATCTTCATTCAGTAATGTAAGTCTATCACAAACCAGAACCGGGAATCAAAAGAATCTTAAAAATAATCTGTAATCACTCTTTCTGGTAAATACACAATTTCTTTTAGTAAAATTTGCTTATTTAATTTTATTTATGATAACCATACCCATTCGTCTGACTTTTTCATAATATTTAGTTTAATCTCTGCAATTTTACTGGCGATAGGTACCTAAGTATAGAACTCTATTTCTGGATAGATATTATCTGCCTTTGATCTCTGTCCAAGAAAATTTACTAATTTAATGCTACGCTGAGGTCCAGGGCCTGACCTTCGAGTTGCGGTGTGAAGCTTATGATTTTTTTCAATTTTTTTTATGTAATGGAAGTGGCAAACAAGCGTGCAGTTCACATTAATTTCAAGCGATGACTGCAGCCTATAAACATCCAAACAAAGACCAAGGTCATAATGCAGTTGCTTTACCACACCTGAGACCTGAGGTGTTATGCCTCTGTGCCGGAAATTACAGAGCCGTATATTTTGTCCGAAATTTCCTATTGCTACTCTCTCTTGGTAATGTGCCTTGTGTCAAATACCTTCTTCTTCAGACACTGCAGACAACTCAAACTGGAAGCGATCTACTCGGTTAAGCGATACGGCCGCGGTCGGGTGTGTGATGGGTAACCGTTAGTGGCAAATTAGAATGCGCGTTTCCGTGTGTCGGAGCGCACGTTAAGCCGTCGGTCCCAGTTGCTATCGACAGATAACAGTCCTTAAACCTTGTCGGAGGCCATAGGCGCGGCCGACTACGGGTTGGCCATTAACCCTTATCTCCACCTACCCGCATTAGAGCAGCGTGGTGGAGTATGCTCCAAGCCTCCTCCCAACAAGGGAAGAGACTCGTGCCCAGCAGTGGGACGTATCAAGGGTTGCCATTATTATATGTATCTTCACGCCAGATATCCCGGTCCCAACACACCTCCCGTGCTTTACTACATTAATCATTCTCTTCATACATGCACGCCGGTTCCTAAGACTATTGGCCTCACCTTCAGACCATACTCGATCAATTTGGTCATGGTAGGTCAGTCTTAGTCTTCCTGGGTCTCTGCAATCCACATGTAGGGTAAAGGTGTCTATTATGAGATAGGCGCCAAATAATAATAAAGAAAATAAAATACGCTTACACTCACAGCTCCACAGTAGGTATAAACCTGTGTCGTGGGTGCCGTTTTACACATACAACACATACACAAACACCCAGACCCGAAACAAATAACTGTAGGCCATACAAATATTTGTCCCGGTGTGGGGATCGAACCCGCGACCCTTCGAATCAAACGGTCATCTCACACCGCTGGACTAACCGGGACGTGGTTTAGAAAATCTAATATGAGACACTATCTTATATTAGCAACCCCTACTATCACATAATAGGAGACCCGTTGCATTGGACTTATTTCTGACATTTTTCACTTGTGACACCACAGCCAGAGAAATATTGTATTTAGCACTAAATTGTTACTACATATTTAAAGAACATTAAATTTTCTATCTAAAACTATATCTCAGAAAGCTTAAAATTTTACATTTTCGTTTTTATGGTCAAAAATAGAAATGTTATCTCATAATAGGCATCCTTACCCTATGTTTTTTTTAATTTTATTTTATTTATGTAATAAAAGTGTCAAACAAGCATGCAGTTCACATTGATGTTATGTTATGACTGCAGCCTATAGACACCCACACAATGACCAGAGTTCAAAATGCAGATGCGCTGCCACTCCTGAGGCATTAGATGATATGCCTCTGTGCCTGAAATTACAGGGCCGTACATTACCACCTGACCGGAACACGATAGTGCTGAACACTACCATTTAGCGGCAAGTATATTAGGTAATGCGGTGGTGTCTACGCCCGCGAGCTCCGTCACTGGAACTCTACCACCAGTAGAAATGTATATCCACATGTATATCTGTTTAGTCATTCGCTCATTCGACATACTTTCTATATGCCTGCCTTAAAACAGATAGAGATATAAATTTCATTGCCGTAGTACAGAGAAGTTATTAATGGCGATAAATATTTTTTTAAACTTAAAACAACACATTATACGTGTTTACACCACACCGACTCGGTCGGTTCTCATTTGAAATAAACATGAGTTCGGGGACCTTGAGGTAAATTGAAGTAGTTTGAAGTTTGGCAAACATCGGTGTCTATGGAAAAATTAATCGTCTACAGCTGGACAAAGCCTACCCCAAAGTCGGTTACAACCATGGAGCAACACGGGCCACCAGCCGACCGGAGGCACACCGTGGACACTCCACTAAAATTCCATAGAAAGCTTAATTTGGTCTGTATTACATAGACATAACAACCGTATAATCGGTCAATCAAAGTGCAAAATCATTGAAATAGCGTGTAATCGGACAAGGACAATATAAAGTTTTCAAAACTAAATCAACATAACTAGTGTAAATGTGTGTGAATGTGTTTCGGTAAGGGCCCCGCGTAGATGCCCGACTTGAACTGTAATTACAAGATAATAAGTGATAGCCAACGCAGACTATTATTAAAAGTGTGTAAATCAGTGACTGAATCGGCTTAAACCAGTGCAAAGAACTGTGAAGCGAAAATATATCTGATAATTTACACAACCTAGAAGTAAATTTGCAAGTGATGACTCATGTTTATTTTATCATATTATCATAGAGAGTCTGTCTGCCGGAAGTCACAGACTACTGAGAACTTAGCGACACTTAGCACTACAATCTCCATACACATCAATTATCAATCTGTGTCACCGTAGTGTAGTTCGGAACATACAACTTCAGTGTCACATCAAAATTGTAAAACTGTCAATCACAAATAATATTGGAAGAAATAAAAAAGAGTTTTGGCGGGAACCTTGAAAGAGGCGTATGGTGCTCTTATTTTATTTCATTTTCTTGGTGTATTTTTAAGTTATATTGAATAAAGTTGGTGGCATTTTGTTTGATATAGGTTTATAACAGTGCCCGTGTATAGTGAAATAGAATAACAGTGCGAAAACACGACCTTTCAGGTTGCCTCCAAAACTTCATTGTAAATGTTCTGGTAAAGTAGCCATCGCTTTACTCGACTTAACTTGACTGTAACTCACTTGACTGACATATTATACTTGATAACTTATATACTTGATACTTACATATTGTACTTGATATTATACTAACTTTGACGCTGCTTAAATAATTACGAAATATAGTTTTACTTGACACTGGCAATATGCGTAATAGCGATGCCATAATTAATAAAAAAAAAAAAAAAAAAAAAAAAGAAAGAAATAAAAAACATGCTTAGAAATATGAAAGAAGACATAAAACGACAAAAACAAGACATGCTAGAAATGAAAGAAGACATAAAAACAAATATAAATAACAATATCAACGAGAAATTTACCAACTTTGAATTAAAAAATGAACTTCTTGAGAAAAAAGTAGAAGAACAAAACACAAAAATAAAGATAAGATAAGATAAGAATTTATTTATTTTCTCCACAATGTTTTCTTATATGGTAAATACATCATATGAAACTTATTTTATTTTTAAAAATTTATACTGAATTATATTTTTAAACATTTTTCTCAGGGTATTGTGGAGACAGGAGCGCTCAAACTAGGTAAACCCTGTGCTATGAGTCTCCTGGTCTCCGCCTCAGGATTTTGTCCACTTATTTACTAGTACAATTTAAGTAATAGCTCATGAGAGCAATAAAGAGAACTAAGTACTATAAGGGAACACTTTGCCAGCCCAAAAGCAAATTTGCATAATACTTATTATCCCTACATTAGGTATCCATGATGGTTAAAGGGCAAGTTCCCTCATAGTACCTATACACAAACAGAAAACATGTGAGATTATCTCAAAGTATAAGAATATATGTATTTGTGTGTGTGTGTGTGTGTGTGTGTGTGTGTGTGTGTGTGTGTGTGTGAGTGTGTGTGAGTGAGTGTGTGTGTGTCTGTGTGTGTGTGTGTGTGTGTGTGTGTGTGTGAGTGTGTGTGTAAGTGTGTATGTGTGTGTGTGTGTGTGTGTCAATTTTGGCACATGGAACTCTTAAAGCCTGGCCCTACGATATATATTATCTTGGGATCGGTATAAGCCCCAGTCTTTCGGTTCCCTGTTTGGAAGTAGGTATATTGTGGGTATATAAGATGGGTGATATTGTAAAGTGTGCAAACAATAGAAACACCTGGCCCTACGATACGTGCGAGCATATCTTGGGATCAGACTTAGCCCCAGGCTTCTAGTTAATGTATAATAATAATAATCCCATACTTATATCAATGGATAGGGTACCAATTCTTAAAGCTTGTGACACAAGCATAAGCTTAGGAAAGCCCAGCCCTACGATGTGAGGCATCTTGGGATCGCTTTTAGCCCTGGGCTCCCTTAATATAATAATAATAATATAGCAATGCAAAAATAAGTTATAAGAAAGATTGTATTATAGTTACAAAGAACTTCCTATTAAATTTTCCGTCTCATCATAAGTTAAGGCTTGCAACCATTCACAAATTGTTTTCTTACATTCCCTTTTAGTCATAGGGTATATTGAATGCAATCTGTTTGCGAAATTATATAGTTTTCCACTCTGGTAGTAATAAAATTTACGTGCAAAAGCCGTATTTGTGTACATAATATTACATATATTATAGTGGCGTCTGCTAGTGAGGATAGTTTTTTTTGTGTTTTCATTGAATTTCGTTTCGGAGTGCTTTCTTAGAATGACTGCTGCAACAAATAATTGTCTAACTGTTAGCACTTCTGCTTCTTTATATAAACTAGTAGTAGAGTATAATCTAGGCTTTGAGAAACAGATTTTTAAAATTAACCTTTGGGCCCGTTCAATTTTCATTATCAATCCTTTTGAGCTTCCCCCCCAAGCTTCAATACCATATGATAATACCGACTGGCATAGTGATTGATACACAGTTTTAATCAATTTGTTATCGACTACAGGTCTTAATTGCTTAAATATATATGTCAGTTTCCTTATTCTTTTGGATAAGTTATTTATGTGTTCATTAAATGCTAAATTTTGATCGATTACTACTCCTAAATATTTTATAGAACTGGCTTGTTCAATACTTGGACAAGTGCAATTACTTTTTGACATTTTACAAGTATGAGCATTAAGTTTTATATTTTCATGAATATTATTTTCTTGATTTCGAATAGAAAAGGCTATAAACTTAGTTTTATTGGCATTAAGAGTCAGAGAATTGTTGGCTAACCAAACACATACCTTACTAAAGTTTTCTTGTGCAGTTTTAAGAACTCCCTCCCAGGTATCTCCATAAAATGTCAAAGTGGTATCATCGGCGTATGCTATAGTTTTGCAGTTGCATAGAGAAAGCTCACATAGCTCATTAATACTACATAAAAATAAGCTAGGGCCAAGAATGCTACCCTGAGGCACACCATGTGCAATTGGGCGTTCAGAACTTATATAGTCGTTAATCTTAACGCATTGTGTACGCCTGGTTAGATAGTCTTGAAAAATATTTAATTGTGCGCCTCTAATTCCTAAGGTTTGTAGATGTTCTATGAGCTTTTTAGTTGAAATCGTATCGAACGCTTTTGTCAGGTCCATGAAAATGGTTATACATTTAAATTTTTGATCAATTTTTTTTACGATGAAGTTCATATAGCAATTAATAGCATCTTCTGCCGATTTACTCCTTCTAAAGCCAAACTGTGCCTTAGACAATAGCTGTTTAGTTTCGAGGTACTTTGTTAGTCTTTTATTAATTACCTTTTCAAAAATTTTTGATATATTTGGAAGTATTGATATTGGGCGATAATTATTGGTACAATTTCTCGGCCCTCCTTTATATACTGGTATTACAATGGACCTCTTAAGTGCATCCGGGAAAATGCCTTGTTCAAAGCATTTATTGATAATGTATGTAAGAGGTGGTAATATAACTTTATTTATGGTTTTTAGAATAATAATACTAATTCCATCCCAGCCCACCGAATGCTTATTTTTTAAGTTCAGTATGGTATTTTCTACTTCAGAATAATCAACATCAGATAAAACGAAAGAATTGACTGAGCCTCTTGCTAAATCAGAGAACTGTGGTGCCGCTTGTATTTGGCTTTGAATTTTTTCTGCCAGCTCAGCTCCTATGTTAGCAAAATAGTCATTTATAATATTTAATGATTCAAAGGGTGAGGGGCAGATTTCTAATAACTCAACTGGTGGATTTCTAGGACAATTCATATTAGTGACATCTTTAATGGATTCCCATAGTTTTTTATTGTTGCCTTTTGCATCTTTAATTTTGTTTTTTTCGTATTCTCTTTTACACTTTTTAAGAATGTTATTACAGAAATTCCTGTACCGCTTATATGTCACATTTAATATTTTGTTATTAGGATCACGTTTAGATTTAGTGTGCATACGATCACGATTACGGATACACCTTAGAAGCCCAGGTGTAATCCACGGTTTAAAAGTAATTCTGCTTCTAGGGATTCGTAATTTAATTGAATTATTTAGCATTAAATTTTGAATACGCTCAATCAAGGAATTTGTGGCCCAATTTACGTCATTGCTGCTCAAAATGTCTTGGAAATCAATATTTTTACTATCTTCATATATTTTAGTATAATTCAATTTAATAAGCGACTTCGATACATGATGATGCTTTCTCAATTTTGTGTTAATACAAAATAGAACAGGATAATGATCAGTGGTATAGTTTTGCAATACAAAAGTAATAGAGTTTAATTTAGTTTTGACTATTGTGTGATCAAGGCAATTATTTTCCCTAGTCCCTTCATAGTATGCTGGTATAAGACCGTGGAGACCCAACATGTTTAAATATTTTATGGCATCATTCGATAAATCATTGATGTTTACATTTATGTCACCAATAATCACAATATTTTTGTAAGATTTTAGACTAGAAAGTAATGTGTGTAGTGAGTTTAGAAAAGTCTCAATATTATTGAAACTTGGAGGTCTATATATTGCCAATATTACTAAGTCATTACCATATCTTGCCAATAAACAGTTTGCTTCCAACAATACCGGCTCTTCCACAAGAAAGTTAATTGTTTTTTTTGTATATATCACAACTCCATCGTTTTGATTGAAATTATTAGTTGTGTAATGTGGTGTGTATCAATATATAATCTTGAAAGACACTTACGACGCAAAAATCTGGTGATATTCGGTGTAGAAGAGTGAGAGAAATCATATCAAGAATTGGAAGATACAGTAACTAACATTATAGAACAATTCGATTTCTTATTCAACAATTTCTTAGGACGTCGGTTCAGTCGTCCAAGTAGATTTAGTCTAATGACAGAGAACATGTAGAACTACGTATAGAATGGACACTTCGACGTCCCGCCCGATTGCCATGCCTCACCCAAACTCCTCCCCTCTTATGGGCGACGGTTGGTATTTTCTACGCACAGGTGCGCGTGTAAATACACGCCACTGATTGATGTCTGTGTAATAGAAACCAAATTAAGCGTTTGTATGGAATTTTGGCGGAGTGTCCGCGGTGTGCTACTACTATAAATGTGAAAGTATGGATGTTTGTTTGTTACTCAATCACGTTAAAGCAGCTGGACGGATTCCAATGAAATCCGTCCAGCTTTGAATACAGGTACAGTGTATATGGCTGTAACACGTGTTTTATTTCGTTCAGGGGTCCCTTTGAGAATGTTTAAGTACAAGCGGATGAAGTCGCGGGCTCAAGCTAGTATAATAATATACCCCCCTACCGAGACAAATATATGTATAGTCTACATTTTTTTGTATGTTATGACATTGTACATTACCACCTGACCGAAACACGATAGTTCTGAACACTTCCATTTAGCGGCAAGTATGCGGAGGTAATGCGGTGGTGCCTACGCCCGCGAGCTCCGTCACTGGAGCTCTACCATTGTAATTGGTTTCGGGTCTGGGTGTTTGTGTAATATGTGATGTGTGTAAACGGCACCTACGATACATGTCTATACTTGGTGTACGTAAATGTAAGACTCGTGTAAGCGTACAAAAAAATATCGGAGTACTTGATACGTCTTTAGGTTTAAAGGAGATGTTGCGAGCTCGGCCCTGGTTCGTACATGTCCTCAAAAAATGGGTAAATTATAGAAGAATCCGAAAAAAATACAATTAATTTAATCAAGAACATATTTTAGAGTTACCACCACATTTAATTCAAACGATTTTATCATTTTCAACCATGTTTAACACGGCGGCGATACAGCCAACGCTTGGTATCAATCGATTTCGATAGTATTTATAATTTTTTTTTTTTTTCTCCAAGTACTAGATAATCAAAAAACAATTTAAAAAATGAAAATGTCAAAATGACATCGTCCGCCATATTCGCCATGTTGGTTTTAAGTTGCAATCCTAACTGCAAATAATGTTTTGTAACTGCAAACAAATCTAAATAAGTGAAAATATGCAGTAAAAAACGTTTTTATATTGATTTTGCCTGTTTAATGATATTGTGTACAATACATGGCCGGAGGTCCATACATTTTTGCAACATCTCCTGTCATTAAATACCTATTTATATTGTTTTCATAAGCACCTTTCAACGATTGAACGCCTACTCTATTTTTCTTAAAGAATCTATCTGTTGTTTATTCTTGCCATTCATTTATTTCCATTGCCATTCATCAGGCTGTCTTTCTTTCGGCATTCGACTGTTTCTTTTAGTGTTAGCAAACCAATACTTTTCCGATACATTTACTTTTATTTATCGTTTTGACATGACCAGTTCATTTTACTGTTTCAATCCATTAAAATGTTTGTATATCTCTTTTTAGGGTTCCGTATTAAACAAGGAACCCTTATAGTTTCGCCATGTCCGTCTGTCTGTCTGTCCGTCCGCGGCTTAGTGCAAAAATTATTGGTACTAGAGACTTGAAATTTGGCACAAGTATATACACCTTAATCACGCCGATAAAGTGGTAGAATAAAAACATGAAAAAACATTTAGGGTACCTCTCCTACATGTAACGCGCGGATATCTTTTTATTTTTCGTTTTCTATTTAGTGTGGGATATAGGATAGGGTTATCGTTGGATAGGTCTTTCAAAAATGTCAGGGGTGTGCTAATATAATTTTTGGATTTAGCTAATTGTTCGTGACTTATTAAGCTTTAAAGTACCAATTTTTGTTAGAGTCAAGTGTCCCTCCCTGTCTACAAACTAAACGTTTGTTGTTAGAAATTCAAACGTGACGTAAATAGCTACATAAAACGAAATTAAAAGGAAAACTATCACACTTAAATTGGCTTTACAATTTTGCGAGTAAAGTCGACCAAATTAATTTAACTCGAAAATTTTGAACAACTCTATAGAAAACATTTTTTTTCATTATGTTATTCAAACCTTAACACTACGGAACCCTGCACGCACTTGACCGGTTTTTGTTATAAAGTAGGTTTTACTTTTTGATTATGTGGGAATATGAAGAAAAGCTATAAGGTAGAAGATTTTATTCAAATAAAACTGTTGTTGCTGAAATAAATATGATTTGTTTTAAACTAAAATATTTTTTAAATCAACCCGACGTTTCAGTCGCTTTTTAGCTTCCGTGGTCGTCATTAAATTAAATAGGTTGGTTAAAATTATATACTATTTAGTTGGACTTTCATAAAACTTTAATGTTAATATCTAAAAACATTGAATTTTGAATTGTTATTTAATTGATTAAGCGCACGTGCCGACCATTACGGCACGAGCAACGCGGCTCACCGTTCGCGGCGGACCGGAGGGGAGTAGCCATAGGGTGTATTACCGATGCAAAACAGTCTGTCATTTTTTGCGGGGGGAAATGCGTGCGACACACACGTACACTACAGAAATCGTCTATTACTACGAAACTCACACCTTGACTTTATCAAAATACAGAAACAATTTCACGCACACATTTAAACATCTAGGCGACAGGTATAGGCCCATTTGGGCTTGTACTTTGACAGAGGGGAAAGCCTGCACATGGCTACTCCGGTGTTGCTCTATAGTTTGTTATTAACATTAAGAAACAAAACAAAACAATTAAATTTCCTGGTGAGACAATTACATTTCCTTCGTACAAAGATTTTAAATAGCTCTTAAATTCCATTTTATAATGAAATTATTAAACGAATAATATACCATTAAAGAATACTTTTTGTTATTTTCTGGTACACCAAAGTAAATGCCTTTTGATCGTAACCTTTGAAAAGGGTAAAGAAAGAGAGAGGGCGTTTTATTCTGTGCCCACTCATTGTATTGAACGATCTTTAAAAGCTAATATTTCAAGGTGCTTTTGGGAAAAGTTTCTTTGATCAAATCGAAGATTAATTTGTACAATCGAGGTGTTTTTTACTAATGATGGTAGCTGTACAAACGTGGTACCAACGTTACTTCACGCCTATAATCCTGGAAGGGGTAGGTAGAGGCAAATGCATGATACAAACGCCTAAAAACACAGAACAGAAAAAACATCTGTTCTGTTTATAATTATAATTTTCTTTGTCATTTTATACATCGGGTTGCTAAGGGCAACGCCCGAAGTTTATTGTCCTAAGCCTTAATTTTTATTAACGCGTCCAGCCATTTTATGGATCATTCAGCAAGTTCACTTAAATGTAAGTAGTTAAACGCATTTTTAGAAGACTGAATTTGAATGACTGAATTGGTTCTACTTTGTGTGAGGACAGCACGCTGTAACACAAACACAAATGCACATTCGCGCAAGCGCCCTGCGCCGCCTAATGGACTTATTACACGGCACGGTGTTCAGGGTACGATAGCAAAGGTCAGAGTAGTGTAATAACATATAGGGAGTTAGGGTCCCTAATTAGGGCGACCGGAGCGGCCCGGCTAGCCTAACGCCCTAACTACACGCAGTACAAATGTGAACAGTATGGAAACTACGTACAAAACTTTCAAAACGGCACACTCACACAAACATGCGGTTCGACGATGTTTGATTTTTAACCGATTTAGGGTCGGTGAACGACATCCATTGATAACTAATTAATAGCTTTACCACCGATACGATAGACTTTTCAGTTTAATATCGTTAAGATGTCGCTGTTCCCTTACGTTGCTGCTTTGTCCTGCCCGAAGTCAAATTTTTCTTTCCGTTTTTTTCTTTAATCTATACTATAAATATTATAGCTGAAGAGTTCGTTTGTTTGTTTGTTTGAACGCGCTAATCTCAGGAACTACTAGTCCGATTTGAAAAGTATTTTTTCAGTGTTAGATAGCTCATTTATCAAGAAAGGCTATATTATATCATCACGCTATGACCAATAGGAATAGAGCAGCGCGGGCGAAGCCGGGGCGGGCCGCTAGTTTCTAATATAAACGGTGTCCGGCTTTTGTAAGGTTTTTATATTTCGCAAACGAGCGAGCGCCGAGCGCGGCCCATCGTTGAAGATGTACGACCTTTTTACCCAAACGACCGGGCAAACTGGCTGGTCTGTCCAGCTCATCGACGACACAACGCAGCTATATTCCAGCTATTAGGTTTGGCGAACTGGCAACCCTAGGTGAGTTGGCAGATAAAATTGAATGTACAACATGTAAATAGCCGCTTTTATGCACAAAGCATGTCCCGTGCATCGAAGCATGTCCAATATTGTTGTCGAGACAAGATTCTCATCACGCAACGCCCAATTTAATTTATTCCTTGTAAAACGATGTAAAACAGCTTTAAATGAAATAAAAGAGTACAATATTAACATAACTGCATGCCTATAATCATTCTCTCGAATGTTTATGCAAGGATTTAATGTTAAAATAATGATTTTTACTGACTCCAGTGACGGCGCTCGCGGGCGTAGGCACCGTATTACCTAATATACTTGCCGCTAAATAGAAGTTTTCAGCACTATCGTGTGCCGGTCAGGTTGTAATGTACGGCTCTGTGATTTCCGGCACAGAGACATAATAACCTTAGGCCTCAAAAGTGGTAAAGCATCTGCATGCTTGTTTGCCACCTTCATTACATAGCAAAAAAATTGTCAAAATATGCGACTGAATTTATAAATGTTTACTCGGAAAGAAAAATATTAAGTTTGGGCGAAATTTCAACATCGTCGCGATCTCCGACCAAATGCCTCAGTAGTCTGTTGGGAGAAGGCCACTAGTGTTACGATGGGGTCCCGGGTTCAATCAACGGGTCGGGGGTTACCAGAGATAAAAGTGTAAAACCCCTTATCTCTGGTTCTATTGGGGTATTTCAATTTTCTGGAAGTTTCCCAGTACCTCGGAGTTTGGTAATGTCAACAGGTTCGCTACCTGTTAGGTACCTATGTATATACTTCATGTATACATTTGTTAACAATATTTTATGATCGGTCCGTTGAGACGTAGACGATTTTTGATTACGGCCGAATGGACTACGGTCCATTCTTTTTGGTCCGTTCAGACGTAGTACCCAAACTTCAAGGTAGGTCGTGACGTAGGTACCTTGGGGTTTGACAGTTCCTTTCTTACCGCAAACGGAGGTTGAATGCCGAGTTGACGTTACGACAATACCAGTTATAATGAGTAAGGTTTTTTTTTTTTTTTTTTTTTTTAATGTAATTGAAGTGGCAAACAAGCATGCAGTTCACATTGATGTTAACTGATGACTGCAGCCTATAGACACCCACACAAAGACCAAGGTCAAAATGCAAATGCGCTACCACTCCTGAGGCCCAAGGTGTTATGCCTCTGTGCCGGAAATTACAGGGCCGTACATTACCACCTGACCGGAACACGATAGTGCTGAATACTACCATTTAGCGGCAAGTAAATCAGGTAATGCGGTGGTGCCTACGCCCGCGAGCTCCGTCACTGGAGCTCTACCACCAGTAGAAGAGTTGAGTTAAGGTCGAGATTACGACTTAGAATATGGGTGTTAGTGGTAAAGTGGGTGGGCTATTTATCCAGAGAGCAAGACTTCTTTCGTTTCAAATGCCCCACGTCGACATATTTCATTTAATTTGCTCAGTATTTAATTTGATAATTCACAAACGGTGTTAAAGTTAAATACACAATACGACCATTGAAAAGTATAATTAACTGAATTAAAAACATTTTCATTTTACTTTCAACCTAAAATGGACTTCGACCCACTTCTCCATTGTTTCATCTGTTGAAACTACACTTATCCCTCGGACATGTAAGTACTACACTTATCTCTCAAACATTCAAATTATAGAGCCATTAAATTAATGTAAATTTTTAGACAAGCAATGGGGATGTTGAATTGTTATGAAGCACGCTTTCATATGATATACTAGCTGTGCCTGCTACTTCATCCACGTGAGAAAAAATATGATTGTTCAGTATCTACCCGGACGAAGTCGTGGGCGCAGCTAGTATAAAAAAAGCCTAAGTTATTTCTTATAACATCAGCTATCTGCCAGTGAAAGTCCCGTCAAAATCGGAGACACACGAAAAATTATGTATGTATGTATGGTTGTATGGAGATATATTTATAGGAATAAAATGGAGTGACTTTTTATTCATATACCATACAAATAAATAAAATTGGAGTGTCTATTTGTAATATAAAAATAACGGCTTTTTACTAAATGCAATGTAATTTTTACTAAATGTATGTTTACACGGTACATATACCAAAACAAAATTTTTTAGAATTTTTGTCTGTCTGTCTGTTTGTTCCGGCTAATCTCAGGAACGGCTAGACCGATTTTGACGGGACTTTCACTGGCAAATAGCTTATGTAACAAGGAGTAACTTAGGCTACTTTTATATTTGCTGCGCCCACTACTTCGTCTGGGTAGATACTGAACAATCATAAATTCTCACGCGGACGAAGTCGCGAGCACAGCTAGTATATCATATGAAAGCGTGTCTTAGGACTGAGATATTATTATGTCTATTAAATATACGGGCCTATACCTAACTCGCCTTGAACGCCCTTCACGTTGACAGGTGGGAAACACCAAACAAACTGACAAGTCTAAAAATGCTCGCTATAATCAATTGCGTAGATAGGAATGTAGGATAACTAATTTAATGGTAGAGTTCCAGTCTAGTGTAATGTCATACCACGAGACGTTTCGACCTAAATAATGTAATTTTATTATAATACAATAATAATGACAACCCATTATACGTCCCACTGCTGGGCTCGAGTCTCTCCCCTTTTTGGGGGGAGGCCTAGTGCTTACTCCACCATGCTGCTCCAATGCGGATTGGTGGAGGTACCCGGGTTAGTGGCCAACCCGCTGTCGGATGTTTTCAAACCACCCATAAGGCCTCCGACAAGGTTTAACGACTGCTATCTATCGATAGCAACCGGGACCGACGGCTTAACGTGCCCTAAGCACGGAAACTTGTGTGTGCTTAACCGAGTAGATCGCTTACGATCTATACCAGCCGTTGGGCCATACGCGCTTCGACCTAAATAATGTAATTTTATTGTTATAGTGTAAGGCCCCAACATAGTACCAGCGCTGGATATTAATCCGGCACATAGAGCAACTCGGCCCACCGGCCGCGGCGGACCGGAGGGGAGTAGCCATAGCGTTTATTACCAATGCAAAACAGTCTGTCATATTTTGCGGGGGGAAATGCGTGTGACACACACACGCACACTACAAAAATCGTCTATTACAACGAAACTCACACCTTGACTTTAACAAAATACAGAAACAATTTCACGCACACATTTGCAAGTTATACTTGCCCACGACTGAGATCGGCTCGACCGAACAGGTGGTAAAAATTCCAAACACACCGAAATGTATGAATACATATATATTAGGTTGGGGAAAAAGTTTCTTCGCATTTTTTAAGATAATTTTTTTAATACTATAATACGCTTACACTCACAGCCCCACAGTAGGTATAAACCTGTGTCGTGGGTGCCGTTGTACACAAACAACACATACACAAACACCCAGACCCGAAACAAATATCTGTAGGCCATACAAATATTTGTCCCGGTGCGGGGATCGAACCCGCGACCCTTCGAATCAAACGGGCATCTCACACCGCTGGACTAACCGGGTCGTCAAAAACAAAACAACAATTCAAAACATTTTTTAATACAGTTTATTTAAATTTAAGTAAAGTATGTATGTATCATTTTGTTCGATAACCTTTTGCTATCTTGTAGGTAGGGACATGATCCCATTGCTATAAAAATTTTGGAACTTCTCATCAAAATACCGCGACAAGTGGATTTGGCAGTCCTCTCGTGATGTTAACCTAACATTGCATAAAGAATTCTGAAGAGACCGAAACAGGTGGAAATCTGAAGGTGCAAGGTCAGGATTATACGGCGGATGCATTAACACCTCCCAGCCAAACTCTCTTAATTTTTGTCGAGTGGCTATAGATGTGTGAGGTCTAGCGTTATCATGATGAAACACCACACCCCTTCTGTTGATCAATTCCGGCCGCTTTCTCTCAACTTATTGCTTTAATCTCATCAGTTGTTCGCAGTAGAGTTCAGAATCGATAGTCGTGCCTGGTGGTAATAGCTCATAATGAATAATGCCCTTCCAATCCCACCACACACACAACATCATCTTATTGCGAGTTAACCCGGGTTTCGCCACAGTCTGTGAAGCCTGACCGGCCTTTGACCACGACCTTTTTCGCACGTTTTTGTCGTACGTGATCCACTTTTCATCACCAGTTATCAGCTTCTTCAAAAATTATTCGGTTTCATTACGTCGTAATAAAGAATCACAAATGAGTACACGGTTCATTAGGTTTCTTTCAGTGAGCTCGTGAGGTACCCAAATATCGAGCTTTTTTTTGTACTCAGCTTTTTTCAAATGCGCCAAAACTGTTTTGTGATCAATTCTCAGTTCTTCAGCTACGTCGTAACTACTGATATATCGATCTTGCTCCACTTTTTCAACAATGGCATCCATTTTATCCGTAATAGGGCGACCAGAGCGAGGTGCATCTTTGACATCAAAATTTCCGGATTGAAAACGCTTAAACCAAATTTGTGCTACTCTCACAGACACTGCACTAGGTCCATACACAATGATACCATGGTGATGATACACAATGATTTCAATGATACCAAAACCAGCCAGATACAAATACTACAGCCAAAGAGATTTTATTACAAGTTCATACATACTACGAGTATAATGCGAAAAGACTTTTTCCCCAACCTTTTATATAGATGGGAATGTAAACAGACCTGCAATATATTTCGTCGTTATCTAGTAGCTATATTTCGTGATATACCAATATCAAGATCAAGAATCTCAACTTCTTATTTATCTATTCTGTGTTCGTACACACTGAAAGCTTTGTAGGCGCTTTTATTGCAAATTTGCTCACGATAGGTAAATAAAAATGCCAGAAGGTCATGTACCAACCAGTCGAAAGTAGTGTAATGAATGATCTGGTTGAAATTGATGTTCAAAGTTAACCGGATGAGAAAACTCGATTGAATGACTTTATTAGCCGTAATGTGTTTGACTGTACAAGTACTAGGGCTTTTAGCAGAGTCGCTCTTACAAAAAAAGGAAAAAGAGACCGAATTTTTCCAAAAAAAAGGGACAAAAAGGGACCAAAAAGGAGCCCAAAAATAATCAGTTTTTGGGATTCCGTAGTAAACAAGGAACCCTTAAAGTTTCGCCATGTCCGTCTGTCTGTCTGTTTGTCTGTCCGTCCGCGGTTTAGCGCAAAAACTATTAATACTAGAGACTTGAAATTTAGCACAAGTAAGCTTAATCACGCCGACAAAGTGGTAGAATAAAAACATGAAAAATAAAATTATTTAGGGTACCTCCCCTACATGTAACGAGATAATTTTTTATTTATTTTTCGTTTTCTAAGATATAGGTCAATAGGTCTTTCAAAAATGTTAGGGGTGCGCTTATATCATTTTTCGATTTATTTAACTGTTTGTAACTTGTTAAGCTTTAAAGTGGCAATTTTGCGTTAAAGTCAAGGGCAATTTTGCGTTAAAGCCCCCCTCTACCAACTAAACGGTTGTTGTGATAAATTCAAACGTTACGGCAATAGTAGATACACAGAACGAAAATAAAAGGAAAACTATCACAGATAAGTTTGCTTTACAAGTTTGACGGTTAATGTAATAGACGACCAAATTTAAATGACTCGAAGATTTCGAACAACTCCATAGAAAATATTTATTTCTTTCATCACATAATTCAAACCTAAAAACTACGGAACCCTATTTAAATAAATGGATATTGCAAGAAGTAAACAAAGCAATTACCTACTCAGTTCTTTCACTTCTTTTCATTTCAAAAAAAAATCTAAGACCACTTTTAATATTTTGGAAGTTGACTTGAAGTTTTGTGACAGAAAAAGGGATTTAGAAACCAATTTTTTAAAAAAGGGGACTTTTAGGGACTTGCTGAAAAAAAAGGGACAGAAAGGATTAAGGGACTGCCACTAAAAGCCCTGCAGTACTTATTTTGTAGTCATAGCCCGGTTTCCGTTTTAGTGTGATAGTGTTAATCATATTTATATAAAAATAATAAAGTTATTCTTATCGACAATAAAGTAAATCTCTACTGTGGTGTGACCACGGGGAATGCAATATTCCCCGTAGAACCACTGGTGTAACCAACGGTGTGACCACGGGGAACGCACCGTGTTATCTATCTAATATCAGAAGTGGGATACGCATAAGGTTTCTATAGCTTTGTGTGTATCTCTAGCCCACTGTAGGTTAACTTTAAACATCAATTTCAACCAGATCATTCATAACACTACTTTCGACTGGTTGGTACATGACCTTCTGGCATTTTTCTTTACCTATCAAATTTGCAATAAAAGCACATACAAAGCTTTCAGATAGGTACTACTGTTGATTTATCTGTTCGGTTAGTACGTGGTTTGTTCTTCAAATTTTCGAAAAAATGTTAGGGTCAAATTCAGGTCGAGGATAAAATAAAAGTAGAGCGTGTGAACGTTCTCCGGGACCAGAGCTGCTCCAACAACTTCAGGTGATCGTATCTCGTCTGAATGTGTTGGAAGACAATTCCAGGTTAGGTGCTGCGAGCGCGGCAGTGCTGCCGGCTGGGGCTATTGTGTCGCGTACGGCCTCCACATAGGCTCGAAGTGCCTATGTCCACTATGCAGGCATCGCCCAAGATAGCAGTCGGATTGTGAGTGCGATAAATGGATTCAATCCAGTAAGATCTACCCACATTCATATAACCAAATTACGAGATCCTATGATTCTATCAATGTCATTAACGTTTGGTGCGATGAAGTAGATCACGTAATAATCGTTGGGATGATACGAGAGTGCTTAACGCGTATCGGTAACTATCACAAAGGGGATGCTCGCGAGTGAATGAACAAATGGGTTACGTCCGATCGAAATTGGAGTAATTTTAAATCAAAGGCCCAAGAGTAAATTTCAGCGATTGTAGTCTGTGGCATTGCTGACCCACAGATTCACACGGCTACTACGAATGCAAAATTCTTGATTGAATTCTTTTCTATATATGTAAAACAGAAGCGATTCCTGGTGATTATAATTGGGGTGGCTCCAGCTTTTGTTATATATGGTGTAGTGTTAAGTGCGCAAAACCTGAAAACCGTTTTTCAGACGGTCAATCTTAAACAACTCAACTTTCAGTCTTTCATTAAGGAACGTACTTTGCAAAAAAGAAATTTCATACAATTAAACATTTTCATTTTTGTATGAAAAAGCTCATCTTTTTTGTGATTTCAGGGTTTAATTACTAAATAAAAAGTCAATTAAATCTACACTATCACGTTAAACGTGCGAAAAATCGTCAGGTAGTGCGCCATTCACAGCGCCAGACCCGCGCTTCAAACTCCGTGAGTAATACTAGGCGATTGAGAGGGCGGGGCGCGGGCGGCGAACGACTTTGTATGGACTCCGCATGCATGGCAGTAGCGCATCGCTCGCCTCGGCCACAGTACACATATGAACAGTACGGAAACTACGAACAAATCGTTCGAAACGACACACTCACACAGACATGCGCATCTACGAGGCCTCTAAGCGGTTCTCGCAGTGCTACAGTAGCGAGTGTCGCGGACTGTCGCGTCGAGACGAGCGGTCACGTTACGATTTGTTTTTGCTTCCACGAGTGTTTTAAAAATGCCACGAGCGTATTGCGTGGTATACGACTGTTTGAACTCTGCATCATCAAAACCGGAGGTATCGTTTTTTAAACTTCCTGGTGATTTTGAAAGGCAAGAATAATGTGTTGTTATAATATCTATGTATGTATGTATGTATGTATCTTCACGCCAGGTCCCTAACGGGGTAGGCAGAGAGTGTAGAGCGCCAGACATCCCGGTTCTGACAAACCTCTCGTGCCTCGTCTACCTTCATCATTCTCTTCATACATGCACGCCGATTCCTAAGACTTTTGATCCCACCATCAGACAGAACTCGACCTATTTGGTCATGGTAGGTCAGCCTTGGTCTTCCTGGGCCTCTGCAACCATCCACATTCGCATTGTATATCTGTTTAGTCATTCGCTCATTCGACATTCTTTCTATATGCCCGAACCATCGGAGCATGCCTTTTTTCAGTTTTACACCGATACTATCATTCACACAAAGTCTCTTTCTTACATCTTCATTACGGACGCGATCGGTGAGTGATACACCGCAGATCTTGCGCAAAGATCTCATCTCGACCGCGTTCAACTTACTTTCATGCTCTTTCCTGCATACCCAGCTCTCGCTTCCATATAAAAGCGTTGGAGTAAGTACAGCATTATGTACGGCTAGTCGAGCCCGCTGGCTGAGATGTTTAGATTCTAGCAGCTTACCCAACGCTCCATTCACGCGATTCCCAGCAAGCACTCTTCTTTCTATGTCAGTGGTGTACCTACCATCCTTGCTTATAATATCTAACATATTTAAAAAATTCTCGTGTGGTAGTGTTTGTAACAATACTCCTCCGCAGCGGCAAAACCGATCAGTATGAAATTTTGTGTGTATAGTTGGTAGGTATGAGAATCGGTTGTAGTCTTTTTTTATATCCCTAAATGGCGAGGGTGATTCTTACCAATTTTTTTTTCGGATTTTTTGGACATATAATTTGTTTATACCTCTAAGGCGATACGAAGTTCGTCGGGGCAGCTATTTATTAAGATTGTACTGTCGTAAGAACTATAAAAATCACCCAAGTAATTAGCACTCAGTTTTGTTATTTTTAAGACCGAATTCACAGAAAAAGGAATTATAATTTGTTAAAATAGGTATTTATGAAGAATAAAGTATTTTTTATGTAATGGTCAAAAACAAAGATCTACAAGTTATATCAATATTAAACTGTTTTTCGTACTTATAACTATAATAATAATAAGATCAAGGTTGGATCATGGGTCTAATAAAGAAGGCGGTACTCCTCGGCACGGCACGTATAGTGAGGAGGTTCTTGTCTCTGTGACCCTAACCACCGATAGCTTAGTCACTGTTCCCGCTGCCGGCGGCGCACTATTTTTTAATTTCTTATAGGTCTGTTTGTTTGTTTTATAACTACTTATGTATGCAAAAATATTAAATAAGAACAAGAATAAATGAGTGAATACTAACATTTAAATTATTATTTGTAAACTGTTGTACCGCGGTGTGACGTCATAACGTGCTGCAATTTTATATAGGCCGTTTTGAGTCATTTCACTATTCGCAACATTTTGAATCGTTATATCTTAACATTTAAGTACTTATTGACTATATGTTTCAAAGACACATAGTATTTATTTATCCAATATTATTACAGGGTAACCAATAAAAAAAATAGTCAACATCCCAATACGATTGATTATAATAATAATAATAATAATTAATAATGGCATTTGCAGAAATTTAGATAATAGGCTGTTGTCTAAATTTCTGAAAGAGCCATACACTCGGGGGTGGAAGTGTCTAAAGGCATAATAGCGGGGAAGCCCGCTCCGAGCTCGAGATTACTCGCTCGTGATGGTGAAACCGGGGCCACACCTCTCGACACCCCCAGCCTCTCTCAACAGTGTTGCCCCCTGTCGACCATCGGGTTGGCTGTTTGGGGGGCCCACCAAGGAGAGGCGAGTCACCACCTGCCTAAAGTAGAATTCGATAATGTGAGATGTTGAATATAGGCAGGTGCCGGATCTCACTCCATAGGCCCAGCCAGCTAGTCCCCCCAGTTCACCCACATAGCCCAAAGTTTGGCAAATCACTTTTCATTACAATAGTCCCATTATATTCTGCGGGGTCTGTCTGTGTCTGTATTAACTATTGATGCAGTCAGAGAGAGGTCCCGCCGAATATAACCCATTACAAAGTAGATCAAAATTCTCGAAAGGGCCTCTACGTGTTGGACCCCCCATGTCCCCGCGCAAGCCTGACAAAGGTCCGGGGTTCAAATTGGACTCCGTGCTGACGAGAAACATAATAATAATAAAGAGGGGGCAGAGCAGCTTGTGGCGAGCTGTTGGTGAGTAGCGACACAAGCCCCTACCATCATCTCGAGTTCCTCCGAGAGAACTGGGCTCCGGCTCCGGCGTCCGACAAGGTTTTAACGACTGCTATCTATCGATAGCAACCGAGACCGACGGCTTAACGTGCCCTCCGAAGCACGGAAACGCGCATTTAATTTGCCACTAGCGGTCACCCATCTCACTACCCGACCGCGCCCGTAGTGCTTAACCGAGTAGATCGCTTATGATCTACACCAGCGGCCATGCGCGCTTCTGTACGATTAGGTTGTTTACGTTTTGAATCACACCTGCTAGCTTTTGTAAAGATAACGACTCGAATGTTGTTTACGAAGTCAAGTAATTGGGGGTAGAAATGAGCTTGTCAATGGTATAAATGGGCTTGTCAATGGTAAGGGGGAATCATTCCGGTTCGTGCGCTCGTCCTGAACGCACGCTTCCTTTGTTCTCGCTCTCCCTTCTGGTAGAGCGCTATCGCGAGTGTATTGTTCGCGAGTTTCGGCTTATCGCCGCCCTAATCTGCGATAACGACGGTTAGTCCTTGACCGACCGCCCGTTTCGAGGAATTGGGGTTTAAGCCCTAATAACCGATAACGACGATTAGTCCTTGACTAATCGTTGTTTCGTGGAATTGGGTTTAAATCCTAATTACCGATAGCGGCAGCCAGTCTTTTGACCGACCGCCGTGTTTCGAGGAATTAGGGTTTATCCTGTTTCGGTCTATACCGACGTGCAATCAAATCAAGTTGGCCCCCTCAGGGCAAGTCGGCTGAAACTTAACAGTGCCAACGAAACCGACTAAACGAAGACCCGTGACGTTGCTGCGCCCTTCAGGCTAAAGCGAAATCGGAAGTGTACGGTTAGAACAGAGGCATTTGGAGTGACCCCATAGTCTCTGCCGTACAAGTACTGACAGACAGACGTTACCTTAGGGCCCCTCGGCACATTAAGATTGGCCGAGGGCGATACAAGCTTAGGGCTCACCAGTAGGACACACCCTCCTCGCCTATCCCGGCGAGGAGGTAATTACACCTCACACACTCCCGGGTTGTCCCACCCGGGAGGTAGGGATAAATACCCCGCGTTTAATTTATAGGCGCGTTTAAACACACGATTGCCCCGGGTTTGTTGTGGGTTCTTCCCGGGGAACGTGTTCGATAACCGAACCCTCCTGTTTCGTGCGTTTTTAGGTCGAGATAGGGATAAAAACCACCAAGTCCGCAAACGTCCATTTCCCCCTTTCGCTGAAATCCTTTTCTCCCCAGACAACATGTCTGAGGAGAAAAGGAAGCATGAGGCAGCTTTTGCCATCCTGCTGAAAAGCAGTAAAATCAGTTCCAAATTCGCCCGCATTATGCAGGAGTTACCGGACCCCCTGCCCGACGGATTCTTGGAATCCATTTGTGAGGGTGCAAGACTCTCAAAGCCCCGCTCATGCTCCCCGCGCTCTCAATCGCCCACTCAGAGCCGCTCTGTCTCGGACCATTCAGAGTCCGTTTGCTCTCCGGACACATCCCAGTCCGCAGCCCCCCCACTCTTGGACCAAGCAGAGTCCGCCACCCCCTCCCCCACTCCCGGCCAGGAACGCTCTACGGACTCAGACGCAATGTCCGTAGGTCAGGCGTCCAATGAGGAGTCCGCCTCCGACACAGACGACTTCACGCTCGTCAAAGGAGGCAAGCGAAAGCGGAAAACCCGCAAAACCCAGGCCGAGGAGCCCTCCGTTCCCGCCAAAGCTGTGAGAATCACAGCCTCCGCCCCCACCCCCAAGATAACCTCTCGAGGTAGCGCATCTCCCGCGCACCAATCCCAAGCCAGCTCGCCCTCAGCGAGATCGCAGGCTAGCGCCCCAGGAGCGCCTAAATCCAAACGTCCCCCCCCACTCAAACTCCTAGGGTCCGACAAATTCACTTGGACCGACCTCTCAGCATCGCTGAAGGTCAAAGGGGTCGTCCCCCTCCATACCAGGTGGAATCCCAAGGATGGTTGTTACACCATCCAACTGGAGTCCTCCTCCCACCACCGTACAGCCACCTCGCTCTTTGACGAGAGAGGCTTACAGTATTTTACTTACGCTCTCCCAGAGGAGAAACGGCGTCGCGTTGTCATACGCAACCTCCCCATTTTCCTCACACCCGAGGAGATTATGACCGACCTCAAAGAGGTCAAAGCCCTCCCCGTGCAGCAAGTGCATAGGATGCACCGCGGGCACAGGGGCCAAAACGGGCACCTTGAAATGGTGCTAGTCATTCTTGACAACACCAAGGAAGCCACCGCAATCTTCAACATCAAAGATGTTGCGGGACTCGGTGGCATCCGTGTCGAGCCCCCTAACAAAAGGGGAAACATAGGGCAGTGTCATAACTGCCAACGATACGGACATGCCTCAGGTCGGTGCAAAATGCGCCCCAGGTGCGTAAAGTGCCTGGAAGACCACGGCACGGCCGATTGCACACGCCCCAAGGACAGAGCTGCATGCTCGGAGCCCCCGAGCTGTATACTCTGCGGGCAGGCAGGCCACCCCGCCAATTATAGGGGATGCAAAGAGGCTCCCAAAGCGGCACGAATCCCCACCAGGGGTCGTCGCCCAATCCCACCCAGAGCGGCCCCTCAATTCGAGAGGACCCCCAACCCCATCTTGGCCCCCGCATGGAGGACCGGTCCGCCGCCCTCCCTCATGAGCACCACCCACTTCCCCCTTCTTAAAGGAGTGATCCCGCCGCCCACGACCACCCCGGTCGCTCGGGCACCCGCGAAGGCCCCTCAGGCCGCTCCAAAATCGGTCCCAGCCCCAGCCCCGGCCCCGGCTCCCGCCCCGGCCCCGGCTCCGGCCCCCGCTCCGGCCCCCGTGCCAACTCCCATCAGGCCCCCGCTGGCCGCTACGGCCACACCACGCCACAAACCCACCCAGGCCCCTCAGGCTCAACCCATGGCCCTTCAGGCTCCCGCCCCCGGCCCCCCTCAGGCGCCACTCGACCTCATCAGCGAGGTACTCTCTTTTTCGCTCATGTTTGACATGAGCATACTCCAGCCCCTGCTGGACAGATACTGCTACTTTAAAGCAAATCCCCACCTTCCCAACGCCAGGGTAGAAATGGTCCTGGCCGCAGCCGACGTCAACCGGCTGATAAACAACACCCCCCGGTAAACCCAAAATGAACATACGGCCCTTAACTAATTTATCTAGCAGGATAAAACCCTATTCACTTAGAATAGGGTTTTTTAACGCCAATGGCATGTCAGGCCTCCGCGATGAGCTGGGAGAATTTCTCCGCGATAAAAATATTGATGTCTTCCTCATCCAGGAGACATTTTTAAAACCCGCCCGCCGTAACCCAAGCTTGGCCAATTATAGGTTAGTACGAAACGATCGTACAGACGGTGCCTTCGGAGGCACCCTTATATATTACAAGAGGACGCTGCATTGCACGCCTCTATCCCCCCCCGACGACCTGGAGAACATTGAAGTCTCAGTTTGCCTATTAGCGATGACCGGTCATCAGCCGATCACTATAGTGTCGGCGTATCTATCTCCCCAACGCGATCTCTTAGTAGGCGACCTAGATCGTCTATTTAAGCTTGGCGACTCCGTCATAGTGGCAGGAGATCTCAACGCCAAACACATAATGTGGAGCTGTAACTCGTCTAATGCACGAGGGACAGTTCTTGAACGTTATCTTGACAGAGCACCTATAGACATTCTAGTGCCACTCGAACCCACCCACTATTGTTATGACGACAACATGGGACGACCCGACATACTCGATCTAGCGCTAGTAAAGAATGTAAACCTGCGTTTGCACTCTATACGAGTGCTACACGAGTTAGACTCTGACCATAGACCTGTTATCATAGAATTTATCCCCCATAGCGGTCCCACTGATACAGGTCGTAGCGACATCCCGATGAGAGTGGTGACCGACTGGTCTCAAGTGAGATCCAAGTTGGCCGCCACCACATCCGCAGACTTAGATACGATCCCCTCCCTGATAGAGACCACTGACGAAGTCAATAGTGCGATCCTTGCTCTCACTAATCACGTACAATCTGTCGTAGACGGATGCTCAGAGGAAAAACCCGCGACTGTACCCAGTCACGCCGTTATCCCTGAGCACGTACGGGAGATAGTGAGGGAAAGGAATGCAACTACCAGAGCTTACTACTCTGCCCCAACGGCCGATAGAAAATCCACCATGCGATACTGGCAACGTCAGGCCAAGAAATGCAAGGTGGAAGTCTATAACGACCGCTGGGAGCAAAAGCTCACTGACCTTGATCCCTCTCATACAGAGTACTGGAGGCTTTTTAAATGCTTCAAATCCCCAAACGAGGCATCCATGCCTCCCCTCATTCGCCCTAACCAACCGCCAGCCTTCGATGACTTCGAAAAGTCCGAATGCCTGGCGAGCGAACTCGAGACTCAATGCTCTCCAAGTACGATGCCGATAGCTGCCGATCATTTAAACAAGATTAACTTAGAAGTCGAAAGTAGGAACGCGAGACCGCCAACCCCCCCGCGCGAAACCGGTCCCATTCCCGACACGCCAGTCGATGAAACCGCTATCGGTAATAGCGAAAATAATGATGATCCTCTCAGACCTGTGACAGTCGCAGAGGTGACAGACCTGATCAAGCGTCTAAAAGTGCGGAAAGCGCCGGGTGCGGACGGCATTTCCAATCGCACAGTTAGAAACTTCCCCCCTTTGCTCATTGCCCTTTTGGCTGCGATACTCAACGCAGCGTTTAAAAATAGTATGTTTCCACCCGCGTGGAAAGAGGCCACAATTATCGGGTTCAAAAAGCCCGGTAAGCCGAGCAACCAGGCCTCGTCATACAGGCCGATAAGTCTGCTCAGTTCTCTAAGTAAAATTTACGAGCGCGTCGTGTACGCTCGACTCTTAGATTTCACCCGAGTGCGGCACTTGATCCCGGACGAACAATTCGGGTTCCGTGCTCGTCACTCCTGTGTCCATCAAGTACATCGAATCACTGAGCATATACTCAGTAAATTCGATAGAAAGATTATGACGGGAGCCCTCTTCTTCGATATCGCTAAAGCGTTCGACCGCGTGTGGCACAACGGCTTATTATATAAGCTGTACACTCTCGGAGTGCCCACCCAAATCGTGCACATCATTCGCGATTTTCTGTCGGACAGAGGCTTTCGATATCGAGTCGAGGGTACCCTCTCGAACCGTCACACCATAACAGCCGGTGTTCCCCAAGGATCCGTACTCTCCCCCCTCTTGTTCACGCTATACACTAGCGATATCCCTGTCCGCCACGGCGTTCAGGTGGCAATGTACGCTGACGACACCGCTATTTACGTCTCTGGCAGAAAGCCAGAGATCATAAGGAAAGCCCTGCAAGCGGCGGCCAAAGACCTTGAGTCTTGGTTCCGCCGCTGGCGTATAGAGGTAAATCCTAGCAAGAGCGCTGCCATACTCTTCATAAGGGACCGCGCTCCCAGACCCAACGTAGCCCCAGTCCTTATGTTTGACGAGCCCATCCCATGGACGGACAAAATCAAATACTTAGGAGTGACGCTTGATCGGCATCTGTCCTTCGCTGCACATGTAAAAGCAGCGCGCGCAAAGGCTGCATTCGTGTTGTCCCAACTACATTGTCTCTTAAACAAAAAGAGCAAGCTATCGGCCCGGAACAAACTCCGTGCCTATACGTCCTGCATAAGGCCCATTTTATGTTACGCGTCCCCGGTATTCGCCCACGCGAAAAAGACAATACTTCGCAAACTCCAAACCTTGCAGAACCGATTCTTACGTAGAGCCGTAGGCGCGCCTTGGTACGTACGTAATAAAAACTTGCATATTGACGCAAATCTGCCTACCATCCAGCAGTTTATGAAGCGAGCTTCAGCTCGCTATTTCGATCGGGCGAGTCACCACCCGAATCCGCTGGTCAGAGCGGCCGCGATATACACTCCTTTTGATCGCGCCAAAAGGAGACGTCCAAGGCACGTCTTAAAAGATCCGGACGATGAGACCACGTTGGCCATCGCCGCAATGAACAATCGATTACAGAATCACACTGCACAAACCGCTAATAATACAACGCGCCGACGCGTTTCGCGCCGCGCCCGCCCCTGATCCCGACCCTATCTCCGGCCCCGCGAGGCCGATGACATTCCGGTTATCGCCAACCGAATGGAGTAGAGCGAAAGTTGCAACGCCCATAATCGCATATGTCTCATATGTCTCTCCGCAACGTCCTAAGCCGAGGCACGGACCCGCATGGGTCACCCTTAGGCAGTTGCGCTAAAATTTTAGGCTGGAGCGCCCTCTGCGCTCGCCGATTGCCCGGTGAAGTAGACCAGTGCCGTCTCGAGACAGGCCGCCTACACAAGTCCGACCTAAAAAAAAAAAAAAAAAAAAAAAAAAAAAAAAAAAAAAATAAGGGGGAATCAGTTGAATTGTGGTCGTCACCGGGGAATGAAGTGCTGCTAGTGCTAGTTCAGTTCTTAACAGTAGATAATAGGTTGTGAAGTACGGAACCCTAACAATGGTTTTGAGGGTTCCGTTCCACTGGTGGTAGAGTTCCAGTGTAGGGACTCGAAGGCGTAGGCACCACCACCTAATCTGTCCGCCAAATGGCAGTGTTCAGCACTATCGTGGTCCATTTGATGGTAATATAATAATAATAACAAAAAAGGAAAAAAGAAAAAAAAGGAAATTTTCAATTCATTTTTTTATTTTAAAAAATAAATAAAAAATAAATTTTATTTGCATAAACATGTTACATGGCATTATGACCAACACATGAACCCTGCAAGGGTATAACAAATTATTAATGTCCTTATATAATAATAATATCTAATACATGTCATTACTTATTAATTATGAAATAGATTAATTTAATTATTTTACATTTACATAATATTCACTAATTTTATAATATCATTTGTCAATTAAATAATTATTTTTAATATATTTAGCGGCAAGTATATAAGGTAATGCGGTGGTGCCTACGCCCGCCAGCTCCGTCACTGGACCTCTACCACCAGTAAAAAAATCGCTATTGTCGTGGGGCGCTCTTCTACTGAGCTATGATGCAGTGACGTACGTGGTGCCACTGCACCTGCGAACCACCACGACCGTAATGTGCGGGCGTTAAGATGTACGGGCGGACCTATTGTCCGTCCGGCGCCGGATGCCCGCTCGTAGTGTTGACACCGATGGCAGTATACGCCGGTCTGGATCTGCGCCGCCAGTGAGAGGGGTGGAGGTGCGGGGAAGGGGTGTTTCAGTAAAGAAACGATCGGTTACATATGATATGACCGAAAAGCAGGCCAGCCAAGCCTTGGTAACCCTACCCCGACGACCTAGTTCTATCGTAGAATCACTGGGGTCTTCCAGTCTTCCAGGTTCACTTTTCTTCCTATTTCTTCTTGTTACTTCACTTATTTTCACTTGTTTTCACTTGCTGGAGACCATGTCATACTTAAACCTAACTAATGTCGTCGCTGCTGCGCGCGCGAGCGCGCAGCGGCGGAGCGGGCCTCGAGGTATTTCCCTCCTGCCCGGGCGGGCCTGCCCTCGACTAAGCGAGGGCGTGAGTCTATTTTCACTTAATTGGGGGGGGGCCGTGCACGCTAAGACTCACCGGGGGGTTTATTTTTATTTTATTTTTTTTTTTATTATTTTTTTTTTTTTTATTTTTTTTTTTATTTTTTTTATTTTTATTTATTTTTTTTTTTTTTATTTTTTTTTTATTATTATTATTATTTTTTTTTTTTTTTTTTTTTTTTGTTGGTTTTTTTTTTTTTATTATTTATATGTATTTTTTTTGTGAGCTTTTTAGCCTGAGGCATAATCTTTTCTCTCCCCGGCTATCCTCGCGTGCACAGCTTAACATTGGGACGAATGATGGTTGACGTGGTGTAGGGTTGACATAGGGGGCGGCTCCTCGCAACGTCCGGCCTTAGCCGGGCATTGCGGCCCGCCCCGCAGCGCTTCCGCAACTCAGAGGGCAGGGCTTGAACCCGCCTCGGCCAGTAATCTTAGATTCTCGGCCGTAAGGGTGGGGTTCGAACCCGCCCTTGAAGAGGTGAGGTCGGGCCCCGCAATGACGGGGCCCGTTTGTGTGGATGGGTTGTCAGAGTGGCGGTGATCAATGGGTGGCAGAATTCTCACACGCGGCACAGGTGCTGGAGCTGCGTCGATGCCGCTTGGGGTCGTGTCGGCCCGCCTTGACCCGGGCGATGGGGGGGGAAGTATCTCACGAGGCAATGCGTAGCTGTCAGGTGGTCGACAATGTAGAGGGGCGAATCCGCGGAGGTGTTCGTGAGGTCCGTTGTCTGCGCGATCGTACATATTACGCGCCAGCCGGACCACAAACTCCTCCACCGATTCGACCCTCAGGTCGCGGGCGATGACCTCGTTTTTGACATACCTCCCCGCGCCCGTTATGAGCCTCAGGGTCCGGTTCTGCTGCACCTGAAGTCGGCGTCGCTGCTCGGCGGAGCACAAAGCGTACCACGCCGGGGCCGCGTACGTCAACCTCGAGCGGATATAGGTCTTGTATATGCGGGTTTTTACCCGCAAAGGCAACCTCGACCGCAGCACTGGGTGCAACAACGATCGAGCGGCTGCCGCTCGTGTAACCATATGGTTCACGGTCGGCACCATGTGCAATGCACGATCAATGTTGCACCCGAGATACTTGATCGTTGGTTGCCACTCTATATCCTGGCCTCGCAGCCGGAGCGGTGGCAACGTTCGGCGGACCCGCATGGCGATCGCGACCGTCTTTTCGACGTTCACGGCCATCCGCCATGCGTCCAACCACTCCGGCAGCAGGTCCAGCAGACGCTGCATTTTTTTTAAGGCTTGGTCTAGGCGGGACGACGATGATATATACGCGCTGTCGTCGGCAAACAGGGCTAGCATGACATCCCTGTCACCCTCACGCAGATGTTCGCGGAGAGTGGGGATGTCGTCTGTGTATGCCGCGTAGAGCGCTGGCGATACACAGCTGCCCTGGGGTACTCCGGCCCGGATGGGGTGCTGACTTGAATCAGTGCCCTCCACCGAGACGTAGAACCGCCTGTCCCTCAAAAAGTTGGCTACCACCCTGTAGTGCCCGGGTGGAAGGTGGGTCGCTAGCTTGGCCAACAGGCCCGTGTGCCATACTCGGTCGAATGCCTTCTCTATGTCGAGAAAGACAGCGACCGAGTACCGCCCCCTGTTGGCCTCGCTAGTCAGGTGGTGCACTACTCTCGTCAGCTGCTGTGTTGTCGAGTGTCCGGCGCGAAAGCCAAATTGCTCCTCCCTGCATGGGAGGAACGGTCTCAGCCTCCGCAGCCATAGACGCTCGAACAACTTGGCTATGTGTGAGAGTAGTGTTATTGGGCGGTAGCTTGAGGGATGTCGGCGGTCCTTGCCCGGTTTGGGGAGGACAATAATTTTCCCCAGTTTCCACTCTTGGGGGAAATGTCCGGTCCGGAGTATGCCGTTGAAGAGTCTGGTAAGGGTCACCAGGCTCTTCCACGGCAGATGGCGGATGGCCGCGCATGGGATACCGTCCGGCCCCGCCGCCTTCCGTGTGGAAAGGCGGTTGACGACTCTACGCACCTCAGAAGGGGAGATAAAGTCGTCCCCAGGTAAGGGCGGAGTAGGGGCCGACAATAATTCCCTTACACGGCCCTCGCATGCATCGTAATGCTCGGCGACAGCAGCGTCGGGGGAGGGTGGGTTGGGAGTGAAAACTCCTTCCAAGTGCGTGGCCAGGATCTCGGCCCTATCGTGCGGCCTGTACTGCCTATTTCCCGCTTCGTCTAGGAGCGGGTAAATAGGGGCCGAGTCGTGAGTGAGGGCTTTGGTGAGTGCGTATAGCGTTGTGTCGTCTTCAGCCGCCCGGTCTATGGTATCATCCCAGGCGGCCTCGCGATGCGCACCCACGGCTTCATGCACCTCCTCAGTTATTTTATTAAGATCGCGCTTGACTGATGGGCACCGGGTCCGCGCCCACAGTTGGCGGAGGGTGCGCTTTCGGCGTATTTTGGATTGGAGCGAGGCGGGCAGGGCATCCCTGCGGTTTGTTGGTGCTGGTTTGGTGGTAGTGGCCGCCTCTACGGCGGTTTGGATGTTGCTGGTGATGAGGTGGACGGCTGCCTCCACCTCTTCAGGGTTGGTGATGATGCCCACGGGCCCTGCCTCGCTCATTGTACGCTCGAATGCGCCCCAGTCCGTTCGGCGACGTGACGGGCGCGGTACCGTGAAGTCTGACGTCAGGCCAAGCGCGATCAATATGGGGAGGTGCTGCGTGTCTAAGTCGTACAGCACCTCCACATGTACAGGCCAAGGCACGCACTTGGTGATAACGATGTCCAGTACGTCCGGTGCAAGGTTGGGGTTTGTAGGTACGTGGGTCGGGGAGTCCGGCCCTATTACCTCGTACCCTTCCCGTTGACTGTCCTCGTAGAGGCGCCTGCCGGGCGGAGTGATGACCCGAGACCCCCAACTGGGGTGTTTTGCGTTTAGGTCACCAGCTATTATGGCAGGCCCCTCCCCGAGGGCAGACCGGACGTCACTGGGGTCTAAGGCCTCCCCCGGTGGTCTGTAAGCGGCATGGACCAGGATCTCGGTCCCCTCCGCGCTCACACGCACCCCCTTGGTGCGCATGGATGCGAACGGGACAGTGGCCAGCTCGTCGTGGACGACGTCGCGGCGCACTAATGCAGCCGTACCCCGATAGGGCTGGCCGCTAGGCGCCACTTCGTCGTGTCTATAGGCGTAGTAGTTGGCCACCTTGAGGTCCCGGCCCGGACGAAGCTTCGTCTCGCCCAGGAGAACAATATGAATGTCCTGTTCCTGGACGAGAGTCCTGAGCTCGCGAATGTGACCGGAAATGCCACCCGGGTTCCAGTAAAGGATCCGGAGTTGGTTATGTCTATAGGCCATAGAGATTTTTTTTTGTCTATAGACTGGCAGGCCAGTTCTTGATCCGTGTCAATTCTGACAACCCTCGGATCAGGGCGGGAATTATGTCCCGCCCGGCTGTGTACTCCGTCAGTACCTCTGTTAGAGTGGAGATGAAAATGTTAACTAGCAGGGATACCGACGGATCACCTCTAACATTGTAATTGGCATGAGTTGCAGAAACACTGCCGGACGCAGCCGCGTACCCGGCATGCGGGTGTGAGTGCGCGGGTCTGGACGTCGCGGCGGAGGACCACCCACCATTGTCACCCCTCCATGTGGGGCGGAGGCTATGGTGCGTGCTTCGTGGGTTGATTGTAGTTTGTGCGGCCGGGCGCTTGGTGAGCGCTGATGTTGATGATGCGGCGGTGGCGGTGGCGGCTGCGGCGGCAACGGTGGGGGCGGCAGCTGCCGCGACAGCGAGGGCGCCGGCGGTTGAGACGCCGGCGGTTGGAACGCCGGCGGTTGAGACGCCAGCGGTTGAGACGCCAGCGGTTGGGACGCCAGCGGTTGGAACGTCGGCGTTTGTGACGCCAGCGTTCGACCTGCCAGCGTTTGATGGGGCTAAGACGGCGAGGGGAGGGGCGGAGGGCACTGGGGTTGCACTCGATGACGACCGATGCACGTCCTCTTCGGCCGACGTCCGTGGCGCGACTGGCCAGCCGGGCATGCCGCGCTCGCTATTATATAGCAAGCGCGGGTCTCGCCTGGGATACGGTAACGCGGAGTGGGGTGCCGGCGGCCAGTCGAGTGAGATGGCCTGCTCTCTTTCTGGCGCGGGGATGGGGGGCGGTTTTATGGCCGCAGTATCGGCGTAGGGCCAGGCCGGGGAAGGGGCTGGGGGGGCCATTGTGTAGGCACCCTGCTCTCCCGGTGGCCCGGGGTCACGGGCGCGCTGCGCACGGCGCTTTCTTCCTCCTCGGGGCTTTCTTCGCTTTGGTGGGTTTAGGTTGGATGGCGGCGCAAGGGAGGTGGGCAGGGCAGTCTGGACCGACCGTCCTATCTCCGTGGGTGGTGCCGCCGGCCGCTGCCTTTCGTCACTGGGCGCGGCCGGCAGCGGTGCGTAGTAGTAGTGCCCCGGCACTATGGGTGCCCGGGGGGTGGGCTGAGATGGTTGGTGGGCTTGGTCAAAGGGTACGGCGGGTAATGTTGAGCTCTTGGTGGGTCATGTGACCCAGCTGTATGAAAATGGATCGCCCGGTGCGCCCTTTTTTGGCCTCGATGTGCTTGCCTGCTTGTGCATCGAAGCCCTTCTTCTGGAGGGCCTCGAGAACGTCCTCGATGGGCGTGTCCCGCGGCAGGCCCCTCAGACACACCTTGGTGGGTCGCTCTGTCTCCGGTGCGTAAGAAAACCATTCGATAGTTTTGTCCTTGGCTGATGCTGCGACTAAATACGCTTGGACGGCTCTGTACTCGTCTGCAGTAGTTGGAATGAAGCGCACGCCTGTCTTGAACGTGCGCGCGTTGGGGGGGAACCCAAGTTTACCACTTATAAGTGCTAAGTGGCGTGGCCAATTTGGCAGCCGTTCGACCACTATTGGTGGGTAGGCTGATTTGGGCTCTGTGGGCGGTTTGACTGATTCGGGTCTAGGGGATGGGGGGGCAGCCGCTGCTGCCGCGTAGTTTGGTGGTGAGGAGGTCCTGGTACTGGGTCCTGGCTGGTCAACGATGGGGAGGGGGGTGGAGGAGGCCGTTGCCTGCGACTCCACCTCCATCTCGGTTGGTCTATGTGGCGACTCGATCGCTGCGTAGCTTGTTGACGGGCTGGGGGAAGCGGGGGGGGAAACCTGCGACCTAGGTGGGGTGCGGCTTTGCTCGTCCTCTACCTCCTCGAACTCGTCCTCTGATGAAGTGGGTGTGGAGTGACGCAGGCGCTTGTCGCTCTGCGCGGATACTGAGGACGCCGAGGATTCGGCCGCGCTGCGGCGCCTCTTTGCATTTTCAGCCGTAGCAAACTCAGTTGCCAGGCTGGGCACAAAGAGTGCCGCTGCGTCAGCTGTCTCACTCGGCGGGTAGTTTCGTTCCCTGGAGCGGGGGCGGGCGATGGGTGACACCACCGGCGCTCTTGGGGTGGCGGATTGTTCGGCGGTGGGTGGGGATGTGGGGGTCGCGGGGGGGGCCAGGTCGGGTCCCACAGGCGTCCACTCCTGAGTCATGATGTTGCGTGCGACTACCTGCCGCGCGGGAATTCTAGATTCCCGGCGCGGGCGGGGTCGCGACGCATCGTTTTTGTTGTCCATTTAGGTAGTTAGTTACCCGGCATTAAAATGTCTAGGGGTGAAATATATAAAAGTTTAAAATGAAGTCCTGTGTACTGTCACCACTTTTCCCGTGCAAAATTATTTTGCACTAACAAAGGTGGCACAGCAACACTTCGCTTACACACTATCTGCGTCCTTGTCGCACACTGCCGAGATCACTGCACAGACCGCGGAACACTCCTGCTCGGTACCGGGACCGTTGCAGCACCGGCACTGAGGGGGCTCAACGCGGTAAGCGGAGGAAGCGAAAACGACGCAGCGAGCTATCAATCAGGGGGACGGGCCCGCGCCTGAGAGATTGCTGCACAGCGAGAGAGAGACGGTTGTCACTAGTGCGACGCGATGGGCACTAGTTTAGTCTATGTCATACTTTGTAATTTGCCCTGAGCCCTATTCCTCGAACAATACCGTCAAGAGAGCCTCATTTTTCGGTCGTATTTTGCCCGAATTTGTGCTTATTTTTTGTTATGGCTGACCTGGTTTTCTTTCTTTATTTTTAAAATTCTCATAGTTACATACATGTGTTATACATATTTACAATCGTTACAGTTTTCTCTATTATTGTACATAAGTTTTATTAACATTCATAAAAGGACTAAAAAGTTATTCGTAAGTAAATATAAAAATGTAACAATTTTCCGCGTATTTCTTTAAACATTTCTTAATAACTTTTATATGCTATGACTAATTATTATAAAAAGTACATAAAAACAAGGAACAAACATTACTCTATCAGAAAACAATACACAAATAAACGTGACATCTAAAAAAGGAACCTAAAACATACGTAAAATAAGAAAATGATAAAACATAAAAATAATAAGAAAATTACGTTTCCTGCCTATATCCTTTACATTATCGAGGTTTAATTATATAAAATGACTTCCTATAATAAATTCTTACATGACTAACATTATTTAAAGTTGATATAAGGCAAAGAATTAAAATCGTATCCAAAACTATCGTACGAGGAGAATGTCTATACATAGCTATACATCTATACACGTTATTTACTTTCTACAAACGTAACGCGAAGACTACTTTGACGTACACTTGCACTTTTGGTCTTTGTCACACAAACACATTCATTGATCACCTTTGTCCGTGGTCGTCGCCGACAGCTATTTCAGCACTTCCTTTTTTCATTGTCCAATTAATTCTATGCTTTCAACAAAATATTCTTTCCCACAAAGTGTCGTAAAAAACAGCTTTAATTAGACCATTCCAGTTGGCAGCAGTAAATAAAGTAAACGACTAGTTTACGACTGAATATATTGGCGGGTCTGTTTACATTCACATCTATGTAATTGATTATTGTAAGTATTTTTATACATTTCGGTTGTTTGGTGTTTACCACCTGTTTGATCGAGCCGATTTTAGTCGTGGGCAAGTATATCACGAGTAATACCGGACAAATGCGAGTTGGCATTTTTTTTTTTATGTAATGTAAGTGGCAAACAAGCATGCAGTTCACATTGACGTTAAGTGATGACTGCAGCCTATAGACACCCACACAAAGACCAAGGTTAAAATGCAGCTGCGTTACCACTCCTGAGGCCTAAAGTGTTATGCCTCTGTGCCGGAAATTGCAGGGCCGTACATAACCAGCTGACCGGAACACCATAGTGCTGAACACTACCATTTAGCGGCAAGTATATTAGGTAAAGCGGTGGTGCCTACGCCCGCGAGCTCAGTCACTGGAGCTCTACCACCACCAAATCTATCTAATAATACTTAAATTATTATTTATACAAGATACCTACATAAAAGATCTTAGTCCTCAGGGGTGGCAACGCATCTGCTATTTGACTTCTGGTTATTGTGTCGATTATTGTCAATAATTTTATTTATTTATCTAACATCGATTTTTTGAAAGCTATGAATTCGAATAAGGTAGGTACCTATCCGTAAAAACCAAGCATACATTCAAGGAAACAAATTCGGAGTAAAAAACCCTCGACCAAATAAGCATCGACAAAACAAGATATCGGTGAATCGTTTTCGATCAAACGTACATCGAGCAATGAAGCTTCGGCGAAATAAAGCGTCGCACAATGAAGTCTTCGGTGTATAGTTGTCGGCCAAAGATTTTTCGAGTAAACATGTTTCGCAGTAAAGTAGGGAACCCTTTCGCGACCATAATTGTTGTGTCTTATTTATTTTTCTATTGGTGTTTCCATGATAACGCGAGTGTGTTTCCATGGCGATGTTATTGTTAGGACGAATCCAATAAATATTGTATCGAGTATATCATGTATATTGTACATCAATTAACCTGCTATTTATATACGACTAGCTGTTGCCCGCGGCTTCGCCCGCGTGGATGTCGTTTAAAAAGTAGCCTATGTACTTTCTCAAAGTCAACTCTATCTCTGTACCAAATTTCATTAAAATCGGTTCAGTCGTTTGGACATGAAAAGGTAACAGACAGACAGACAAAGTCACTTTCGCATTTATAATATCTCTCGTCAGCACGGGGTCCAATTTGAACCCCGGACCTTTGTCAGGCTTGCGCGGGGACATGGGGGGTCCAACACGTAGAGGCCCTTTCGAGAATTTTGATCTACATTGTAATGGGTTATATTCGGCGGGATCTCTCTCTGACTGCATCAATAGTTAATACAGGCACAGACAGACCCCGCAGAATACAATGGGACTATTGTAATGATAAGTGATTCGCTAAACTTTGGGCTATGTGGGTGAACTGGGGGGAATAGCTGGCTGGGCCTATGGAGTGAGATCCGGCACCTGCCTATATTCAACATCTCACATTATCGAATCCTACTTTAGGCAGGTGGTGACTCGCCTCTCCTTGGTGGGCCCCCCAAACAGCCAACCCGATGGTCGACGGGGGGCAACACTGTTGAGAGAGGCTGGGGGTGTCGAGAGGTGTGGCCCCGGTTTCACCATCACGAGCGAGTAATCTCGAGCTCGGAGCAGGCTTCCCCGCTATTATGCCTTTAGACACTTCCACCCCCGAGTGTATGGCTCTTGCAGAAATTTAGACAACAGCCTATTATCCAAATTTCTGCAAATGCCATACCTTTAGCGCCCCACTCTGACCAGCCAATGAAGGCAAGCCAGAGGTGAGAGACCTGATGCTCTGTCCGGCCGTACCTCTGTGTGGCGGACGAGGCGGAGCCCAGTTCTCTCGGAGGAACTCGAGATGATGGTAGGGGGTGGTGTCGCTACTCACCAACAGCTCGCCACAAGCTGCTCTGCCCCCTATATTATTATTATATTATTATAGTAGGGAAGTAGGGATATATAGTAGGGATTGAGTCATTTATGTGCAGTAAACAAATCATGATTTCAATTAAATTTAATAATCTACGAACACACAAAAATTAAACTTTAAGACGCAACATAAATGGTCGCAATAAAGTCAGATATAAAATAAGGAAGTAAATTTTCTTATCCGAAATGTGACGGGTTGATCCTTGCCATGGGATGGTTTTGTACTTAGCATGTTATGATTTATCCCTACAAAAATTGCTAGCCTTACAGGGCAAACGTTACTCGGAGGGTTCAGTATCTCCTACTCATCAGAAATCCATTTGACGTGATGGGTTGATACTTGCCAGGCGATGGTTTTTGTACTTATCGTGTTTTTTTTAACGAATTTATTCATTTAACATATTTAACTACAGATACAATACATTTGTATAATTTAGCATACAAAAATAACAAAGATTTGTAGCGATGCTAAAGTCAGTCTACATTAGGACAGCATTGTAATATTTCGTTTTTAAAATTTATAAATTTCTTATGAACATAACGATAAGAACAGAATACAATAAAAGTTATGTTTATGCGTAATCCGTAATAAACAGCTAGGCTAGGTTATGATTCATTCCTACAAAAATTTATAGCCTTACAGGGCCAACGGTACTAGGGTGGCTCAGTATCTCTCCTACTATATTAATCTCTAATTTCATTGACTAACAGATGTGTGGAGCCCCTAACGTTATCGATAGATACTTCGTTAGCAAGGCGAAGTTATTCAATTTCCGCACAACGTTCTGTGGGCTCGCAATCTTCTTACATGTTAAACAACCCCAACATTTGGACACTAATAGCATAAAGTTTTGGATTGACGTCTTAAGGCTGCATCTGATTTCTTTTGAGGAGCACTTAACTAGTGATATTAGCAGTTTGGTATGAATTTTTAATTTCGAATTAATTGAGGAACTGGAAATACGTTGTTTTATATTATTTCGCATTAACACATGCTTGTGAAATATATTAAAGAAAAATGGAATGAAAAATTTGACTTCAAACGAGACTCGAACTCGCGGCCACTGTGAATCTAGTCCAGCCGCTCTTCCAACTGAGCTACCGAAGTTCTGCCCGATTTGTACTACTTCTGGAATCTAACGGAATTTGTCGCTATTAAAATTATAATAAGGGTTAATTAAGCGGTAAAATATGTTACATTTTATTTATTTGTATGTATGTATCTTCACGCCAGTTCCCTAACGGGATAGGCAGAGAGTGTAGAGCGCCAGATATCCCGGTCCTGACATACCTCTCGTGCCTCGTCTACCTTCATCATTCTCTTCATACATGCACGCCGGTTCCTAAGACTTTTGACCGCACCATCAGAGAGAACTCGACCTATTTGGTCATGGTAGGTCAGTCTTGGTCTTCCTGGGCCTCTGCAACCATCTACATTCGCATTGTATATCTGTATTTATTTGTCACTAATTAATTCAAATGTCAAGATCGTGAAATTTTTGGTGCGTACAAGCAGACCAGTGAATTGGGTGCGCTACATTAGGCACATAACATGCCGCCAAATAGAAGGTATTGTTCACAGTTGCCTATTGTCTTGCGTGTTCCGGTTAAATGCCGATTTATATATACCTATATGGTAATATGTACTGGCCTTGCTCTCTAATTACATACATAATTGGAGCTTTATCTCCAATGCACCAGTGTAGCTTATTTAGCAATTTGTGTGACAAATTAAAACATATCTTCCAGTGTTTTTTTTTTTTATTTGACTTGTACATAGTCAGTTCGTCTTCGTCCTCTATCAAAGAGCAGTTCTTTCAATTATATGGTCTGACCATTGCCCTATTGTTAGCTCATTCCGTAAGGTAGATAAAGTTTGTTAGCTTTAAACTTCTTTATTACGAAATGTGTCACGTAAGGAAAACCTAAGTAAAGCTCTCTTGGTAACACACTGTTCGCCTTCTAATAAGACTTAGGGCGTTTGTCCACCGCCGCCGTCACCGAACCGTCACCGAGAACAAGATTGATTTGATTGAAGGTGATCTGGTATAAGAAACCTAGCGGAGTAGCCTCTTACCAACAAATTACTCCGACCGGCTAAAAGCATAAGTCCGTATAGGTCTCGGATACCGTTTTTTATTATTTTATTTTATTAATTTACTACTCAAAAATAATAAGAGTCAAATTGTGGTGAATGAATTCCAAATTTCCCACATTTGTTGATAAAAGCCTACTCCGCTTGGCTTCTTATACTAAACCAGCTTCTGAAAATAAACGGAAATCAGTTTTATCTCTAGTGTATACTTGATATCAATCATAATACCTTCGTTATGTTCCCTCGTTGGGACAGTTTCGAACGACGTGCGACTTGGTAATTTGAGCGTGATTTATCGTGTTGGCCCACATTTGGTGCATGTTAAATAGATTCATTCATGTCATGAGGGGAAACAACCTGCGTCTTACGATAATAGAGGATGATTGCTCTTTTCTGTCGAGGTCTTCGAGGTACGATTTCTCATGAAACCAATTTAGGATCAGACATGACATTACTCACGCGACATTCGACCTACGATTTAGAAAAGACTTGGGTACAATCGCTGGATAGCTGGATAGATCTAAATACAAATATTTGAATAAAAAGTTATTATTTTTTTTTAAATATAATAACTTCACTTTTTTTATTGTAATCGTAGTGGCAAACAAGCATGCAGTTCACATCGATGTTAAGTGATGACCGCAGCCTATAGACACCCACACAAAGACCAAGGTCAAAATGCAGATGCGTTACCACTCCTGAGGCCTAAGGTGTTATGCCTCTGTGCCGGAAATTACAGGGCCATATAATGTATGGCCGCGCCACCTGCTCGCTATGCGCCTATTGTCGCACAAAAAAATAAAACACGAAGGTGCTGAACACTACCATTTAGCGGCAAGTATATTAGGTAATGCGGTGGTGTCTACGCCTGCGAGCTCCTGGATCTCTACCACCGGTAAAACTATTCTTACTTAAACTTTAACCAATAATAATGTCCCCCAGACCGAATTTCGGTCACGGCGGCCAATCTCAACGGAGACTAGCCAACTGCGCGGGAGATATTATAGTGCACAGATGTATGCGCAAACACAGGTGCACTCTCTATTTCCTCATTCTCATAGTGTACGGCAATCCAACACGACCGGAGAGAGATCGGGCGCAGGACCGCCGGCTTTACCGGCCGGTATCAGACTCCGGGACTAGGAATTTCCTTACAGAAAAACCCCAACAAGAGATTTTTTTGGACCTGTGGCTCGAACCCGGGACCTCAGGCTTCATCATCGCGATTGCGACCACTTTGCTTACGAGGTAATTTAAGCAATACTTTGGTGCAACCGAAACTAAGTATTAGAAACAAATAAAAAACAATATGAAAAAACGAAGCGACCATGGCCGCGGCTGGTGTAGATTGGAAGCGATCTTCTCGGTTAAGCGATACGGGCGCGGCTCGACCGCATGTCTGATGGATGACCACTAGTGGCAAATTAAAATGCGTGTTTCCGTGCTTCGGAGGGCACGTTAAGCCGTCGCTCGGTCCTGGTTGCTATTGAGAGATAGCAGACGCTAAACCTTGTCGGAGGCCATAAGGACGGTTTGAAAACATCCGACAGCGGGTTGGCCACTAACCCACTAACCAAAATTAAAAATTCAAAATTCATCTCATGTCTCCACCAAACCGCATTGGATTAGCATGGTGGAGTAAGTTCCAGGCCTCCTCCCAAGAAAGGACAGACTCGTGCCCAGCAGTGGGAGGTATCAAGAGTAGCCATTATTATGAAATAACATAATTACTTAATATAATGCCATAAACCCTGTCATCGAGATTAACGACCAAGCTTGAAATCATTAAAACTGACCATTAGAAGGAAAACCGATCTCGTTCAAATTTAACGATGGAAATAAAATGTTTGAATGTTTTCATGAAATAACCGGCTGTAACGTTTAGGAATCTTTTGATATTATGTTTCTTGAAGTGGAAGCTTCAGTGCTTTTAAAATTGAGATTAATGTCAGTTCAGTCGCTAACTAGTTTTTTAAGTCCCATGTAGATTAACCCCCTTATTCATAAACGTATTTTAGCTAAACTGTTGCTAATCTCTCCTTTGTCTTTATCTTTCTTGCACATTTGACAATGCAACTGACAAAGAAAAAGCATTCTATAGCTAAAACGTATCTAATGTACGTTTATGAATAAGGGGGTAAAGGTATAATCATTATTATGACCCGGCAATGATTTTTTTCTATATCTCAGTAAATATTTTTAAAAAACTTCAAAAATTTTTAAAATACGCGATTTATAACTATGCGATCTTTTACTTATGAAATTTTCGAGAGTATTTTTTTTTAATGTTTTTGATATTCCAAACGCAGCGTAGGACGTCCACCTGCAAGATGGACCGACGACCTGATCAAGGCTGCAGGTACCCGCTGGATGCACGTCGCTTCCGATCGGTCGGCATGGAGGTCCTTGGGGGAGGCCTATGTTCAGCAGTGGACGTCTTATGGCTGATATGATGATGATGATGATGATGATGATGATGATGATGATGATATTCCAAAAGTTGTCGGAAAGAAAATGTTTTGTCCAACTTATTTAATTACTAGCTGTGCCCGCAACTTTGTTTGCGTGGAATAGTGGCTTTGGGACATTAGGCAGCGCTTTTGGATATACATTTTGGTTAATTTTGGATCATAAACCCTTTTGGGTATTTAAAAAAATCTATTTTGCAGTAATGCTTCTCTGTACACGATATTATGACGTATGATCATCGGGGATAAAAGCACACACGCTGCTAGGATTGCGAAAAATTGCTAATTATGTGTTTAAACGCGCATCCATCCTATGCTGAACCGTATTTTCGAAAAGGCCATTTTAAACTTCTATGAATAATATTTTTTATAGAAAATTATTATAAACTTTTGTAAACTTTTAGTCATTTTTTAAACATAAAAGATAGATCTATGCATAATATAAGCACTCCGTAAGAGCTGGCAGAAGTGAAAAATTGAATATTAACGTTGTGCATTTTTACCCACTAATGCCACCAACACTACCACCACCATCATCACCACCACCACCACCAACAATGTCATCACTACCACCACCACCGCCACCACTACAATCGCCACCAACGCCATCAAAGCCATCACCATCACCAAACACCTACGCCACCAATGCCACCACTGATACAAACGCCACCAAAACCACCACAACCAATGCCACCAACGCCTCCAAAACTACCAACAACACCACTGACATCACCAACGCCACCAATGCCTCCACCGTCAGCAACACCAACGCCACCAACACCACCACCAGAGTCACCAACAACACTAACGCCACCAACACCACCACCAGAGTCACCAACAACACCTATGCCCCCAACGACACCAACGCCACCACTACAAACACCACCAATGCCACCAACACCACTAACGCCACCACCACCACCACCATCACCATCATCATAATCACATCCGAAAGACTCTCCTAAAAGTGATGCTCATAAAAGTGTTGTGCGTCATAAGGAAAGAATACGCCATAATTGCCACGCTTGGCATGCTGAATGGTGATCATAGCGGAGATTGCTTTATGCCGGGACGCTGCTATGCGGTATGCTTAATGTTACTAACAGAGAAAAAATCGGCCAAGTGCGAGTCGAACTCACACTCACACTCGCACGAAGGGTTCCGTACAAAAAATGCCATAAAAATTTCGTTTGTTGGCAGGTAATATACAACATAAGATCTAAAAATTCTGTGAAAATTTTAAGTGTCTACTTGCTACCGTTATTGATATCGAGCAAAAAATTAACGAAAAAAAACACGTTAATTGTATGCTCCCTTGGAGCCCTTGATATTTTCATTTTCTTATTTTTAAAAGTTAAAGTATAAATATACCAAGTTTCATCGTAATCGGACCTGTAGTTTTTATGTGATGCTTGAACAAACAGACAGACAGACAACAAATTTTCTAATCACACATTTGTGTTCCCCTGGTACTTATTTTTTTAAATAGTTTCAATGTACAGAATTTACACTTCCACAGATTTATTATACCTAAGTATAGATAGGACAATAACACAAATAAATAAACCAAGTCATCAACATTCAGGACTCAATTCAGCATTACATGGTAAACTGGGCGGAGACAACCGCCTAACTCTAATGCTTTCGTGATGCTCTCTATTCTGACGTCATTTTGACGGTTTCGTACCGCCTTACATTTGCCTGGAAGTGGTTTCGTCCGCAGGTTCATATTTTAGAGAAACTGACAAGATAACGTCATAATCTAAAGCATCTCGAAGGCATCACGAAAGCATTAGAATTAGGCGGTCAGCCCATTGACCTCGTAAAAATTTTACAACAGAATTAAATGTTTGAGTGTTTACATGAAATAACCGGCTCTAATGTTTGAAAATCTTTTGATAATATGTTTATTGAATTGGAAGCTTTAGTGCTTTAAGACTGATGACAGATGGATTGCATTTAGGTGGTGACTTGAAATAGGATGGGTAATCATTTTTTTATGTAATTTAGGTGGCAAATAAGCATGCAGCTCACATGATGTTCAGTGACAGCTTATGCACCCACACAACAACCAGAGGTTAAAATGCAGATGCGTTGCCACCCCTGAGACCTAAGTTGTTATGTCTCTATGGTAGTTATTACTGGGCTATGTGAATTATACATTACTAGCTGTTGCCCACGGCTTCGCCCGCGTGGATGTTGTTTTATAATCCTGAATTTTAGCTATATACCTCACGGAGCCCGAGACCTTTCCAACGAATGCAAAACTGTAGGAATCGGTTCGTGCGTTCTAGAGTTATAGCGTCAGGAAGGAAAACCCGACTTATTTTTATATTATAGATATAATATTCATTTAACCGGAACACGATAGTGCTGAACTATACTTCTGATTGATGTCACACATTTTTTTTTATGTTATAAGGTCGACAGGCAAGCAAACGGACCACCTGACGGAATGTGGTCACCGTCGCCTATGCACATTTGCAACACCAGTGGAGTTGCCAACGCGATGCCAGCAATGAAGGACTTTTCTGACGCCATTTTTGAAGAACCCCATATTTTAGCACCGAGGGAACACCTTAGAGGCAATTCGTTCCACAATTTACACGTTTTGGGCAGAAACGAACCTGAGAATCGCACTGTTGAGCACTGCCAAGTATCCATTCGGTGAGGATGGAAAACGTCAGACATATTATTAATTCATAACTTGTTAATCATCATCATCCCATCAGCCTTAAGACGTCAACCTTCCACCAAGATGCCAACAACGTCGTTTTGCGACGTTATGGAAAAATATTCCATATATACAGGGTTAATTGAAATAACCGCATCATCTTTTGCAGGCAGCCTCTCTGCATAAATCCCAACAATATAAGTTTTACTGGTGGTAGAGCTCCAGTGACGGAGCTCGCGGGCGTAAGCACCATCGCTTTACCTAATATACTTGCCGCTAAATGGTAGTGTTCAGCACTATCGTGTTCCGGTCTGGTGGTAATGTACGGCCCTGTAATTTCCGGCACAGAGGCATAATACCTAAAGCCTCAGGAGTGGTAACGCATCTGCATTTTGACCTTGGTCTTTGTGTGGGTGTCTATAGGCTGCAGTCATCACTTAACATCAAAGTGAACTGCATGCTTGTTTACCACTTCCACTATGCGATTGAGGGAATAGAGAGTGCACCTGTCTTTGCGCATACATCTGCGCAATATGTTATCTCCCGAGCAGTTGGCTAGTCTCTGTCGAGATTGGCCGCCGTGACCGAATTTCGGTCTGGAGGATATTATTATTGGTTAAAGTTATGGTTTTTGTCTAATTTAACCAATAACAGTAAGTAAGTATGGTTTTACAAGTGGTAGAGCTCCTGTAGGCGGTAAGAGCTCGCAGGCGTAGGCACCGCATTACGTAATATACTTGCCGCTAAATGCACTATCATTCAGTACTATCGTGTTTTATTTTTTGTGCGACAATAGGCGCGTCCACATAGAGCGAGCAGCTTCGCGCCGCAAATGCCTTGAAAGAAGTTTGCTAGGCCAGCTATAGTCTATCTATACATTTATACAAATAAATTAAATTGGAGTGTTTGTTTGTAAAATACAAATAGCCGCTTTTTTACTAAATGTAGGTATATGTTGCGGAATGTAGCCTGAAACCAGTTTTTATTGTTACCGTGCTCCGTGCTCGGCACCTCGAGCTCATTCATTAATTCGCTCGGTCAGTAATTGTAAATATACCCTCATTGTACCTATTTGTAATTATTGAATCGGTGTATGATTCCTACCTAATTGAGTTTTTGTATTCAGATATCAGATATCAGGATAAGATTTTTTTTTTTTCTATACTTTTACCAAAAGCATATTGTGACTAGGTGTAATACATTTTAATTGTTTACATTGTTTTGTATAACAACACATTAATATTAAGACATTTACTTAACATTGTATCCGTTGGTAAGATGGAATACTGTTCCTACTTGTTATGAATTTTATATGTTAAACGAATACCTGCATCAGCACAAACCTCTTCAGGCTTTTTGATGTAGTTCAAATTGTAAAATAGTTTTAAGTATGTTTGAATAAATGAAAAAAAAAAAAAAAAAAATGTATGTATACACGGTACATATGCCAAAACATTTTTTTTTTACAATTTTTGTCCGTCTGTCTGTTTGGCGGGGCTAATCTTGGGAACGGCTTTTGACGGGACTTTCACTGGCAGATAGCTTATGTAATAAGGAGCAACTTAGACTATTTTTATACAAGCTGCGCTCACTCGTCCGGGTAGATACTGAACAATAACAAATTCTCACGCGGGAGAAGTCGCGGACACAGCTAGTCTTAAATAAAACCGGATGTCAATCATTTGTCTATGATTAGATAAACGTAAATATGTGAAATGTATTCAGCAACACAAAACCACGTTGATTTCAACATGCATCAGCGCGACGTCATTACACTGGAACTGTTTACATTGTCAGCTTTTAAAAATCTGCTTTCGATGTTTGATCTCTTTATTGTTTACCGTATTGGTGCGTCGAAAACAAACATGTTTATTCTCATTTATTGCGGGTAGAATGGAATTTATTTGTGTTAACTAAGAGTCTTATTACATTTGATATATGTGCGGAAACGATCAATAGACAAAGAAAATTATTTATGTTATTTATATATTGATTCATATATAGCTGTATGTTTATGTATATTGATACATATGTATGTTTTGGATTGTGTATTTATTCTAATATATCTTTAGTTATTTACGTAAGTTATTATCTGCTTCGTGTTTTAGTCATTGCAGTTTTTTTTATTTCATAGTTCTTTTATTTTTCTGCAACATCTCGTGGTTTTTCTTGTACAACCTTAAGGCAGATAAAGGCATTAAGTCCACCTTATGTACTTCATTTTTATAATGTGTGCATTAAAGTTTAAATAAATAAATTAATAAATAAAATTTAAAAAAGATTTCTAGGTAACATTTTAATGTGTGCATTATCCAATTAGATACCGATTAATGCTGTATTGCCATTATTTCTCGCTGGGTTATCCATGTAGCGTCCACTACATTAAGGCGCCAACTAGTGGAACACATATGAAAACCTCACAGTACTTGTCTAGTACGGTAGATGGCGTGCATTCGAATTACATCGCACATGCGAAGATTTATCAAGAGTTGGCATATATACAACTTCCCAACGTCAATCGTTGGGCCGCGGCCCGCCAGGCGCTACCACCTCGTCAGGTCGGAGGATCCTCCCTTTTCGCCGGAGGAACACTTCCAACCGTTCCTCCACATCCATAACCATAGAGCAACGCGTCCCACCGGTCGCGACGGACCGGAGGGGAGTAGCCATGGCGTGTACTACCGATGCCAAACAGTCTGTCATTTTTTGCGGAGGGATATGCCTGCGACACACACACACACTACGAAAATCGTCTAATACTACAAAACTCACACCTTGACTTTAACAAAATACAGAAACAATTTCACGCACACATTTAAACATCTAGGCGACAGGTATAGGCGCATTTGGACTTGTACTTTGACAGAGGGGAAAGCCTGCATATGGCTACTTCCCTCCGGTGTTGCTCTTTGTCCATAACAGATGAACTGGTAGTAGAGTTCTAGTGACGGACCTCGCGGGGGTAGGCACAACCGCATTACTTCTATCTGTCCCTAAATGATTGTGGCAGCACTATCGTGTTCCTGTTAGATGGTAATGTATGGCCCCGCAATAACTAACACAGAGACATAACAACTTAGGTCTCAGGGATGGCAACACATCTGCATTTTGACCTCTGGTTTTTGTGTAGACGTCTATAGGCTGCAGTCATCACTTAACATCAATGTGAGCTGCATGCTTGTTTACCATTTCCGTTAAATAAAAAAAAAGAAAGCAATTTTAAATTCACGAAATTTGTATTTTACTTTTGAAATGCCTTCAAAATATACTATCCGTAACCGAAATTATCAAAAAAACGTAACCGGCGAATCGTGGGTGTTTGCATGTATGCTTGAATGCATGCATTTACCTCTGCCTACCCCTTCGGGGATTACAGGCGTGAAGTTACGTACGTAAAAGTGCCCGGAGATGGCAACAGGTTCGCCGCTTGTTACATGGGCCAAAACGTAACCGGCGAGTCGTGGGTGTTTGCATGAATGCTTACAGGTACAGGTACTGTATATACATGCATTTACAGGTAGAGGTAAATGCCTACCCCATCGGGAATTGCAGGCGTGAAGTTACGTTTTTTTTTTCTATATCCGTAATTTCATACCCATAACATCCCTGCAAGACAGCACTTGTAACTAACTTCTCGGACGAATTTGAATTTTGCGCGGCCCGTACTTATAATATATTTGTACCGCTATAGCGACGTAAAATTTTCTGGGTGTACTGGGATATCTAATGATTACATTTAATTTATACGGCCTGTACATTTCCCGGTACAGGAATAAAACTTTATAAGCCCTATTTACGACAGAAAATGAAGAATTTCCTTAATTAAATTGGACAAACTCGAGCTGAGGGGGCAGAACTTTTATGTGAGGGCATTAAGATTGATTGATCAAACTCAAACTCAAATATTTATTTTAAATTTGTCTACAAGGACACTTGCATTGTCGGTTTACAAGCTATCTATAGTAAATGACTTATAATTTATTTATTTATTTATTTCACAAACTTAAATCTATCCTTACAGGTGGCTACCCAATGCGATAGACAAGCAATAGATATTATTTTAAAGATTAAAATACATTCACAATTAAAATAGATTAAAATACATTAAATAATTTCAAAATACATTATAAAATTAAATTACATTAACATACAATAACATATTGATATAATTCCAATTTATTCAATTAAGTATGATTGCTAATTGTATTGCATTACTTATAACTAATGACACCTAAAGCTACCTTCGTAAATTCACTCAGAGAACAAGTGAATATATCTATATCTCTAGCAATGAGATTCATAGTGCGAAGACTCCGCGTCAGAGGTGCCTCTTGTAGCAGTTTTGTCCAACAACGTGGTATGGCCAGCAATGCTGGCATACCACGTCTCCATATGTATTTATCTGGCACATATATATTTATTTCACCAAGTAAGTTGGTATTATATACTTTGCCTCTCAATAATTTAAAGATATATAAAACTAGAGCAAATTCCCTTCTTACTATCAGTTTATTATACCCGACCATCCCTCGAACAAATAAAGTTGGATATGTGAGTGGATAGGCAGGATATACACCATAGAGTCTAAAATATAAGTATCTCACAAATTTATTTTGAAGCCTTTCCAACATTGTGATGTATTTTTGCTCATGTGGAGACCATATAACTGCACAGTACTCCAATTGACTCCGGACTAATGCCTTATACAAAGATTCGATTGCTTTGATGTTCGTAAAAGTGCGAACTGTTCTCATTACAAATCCTAGAGACCGAAAAGCTTTCTTACAAATGTTTTTGATATGGCTAGCAAACTTTAGATCTGATGATAGGTGGACCCCCAGGTCTTTTACTTCGTTGACCCTAACTAACTCAGTCCCACTGACCTTGTATGTGTATTGGATTGGAGTGCGTGCCCGAGTGAAACTTATAGTGACACACTTAGAAGTGTTAAATTGAACGGAATTTTCCCTACACCAATCCGCTACTCTGTTAATGTCCTCTTGCAACTTCTCACAGTCCCGTACACATTTTACAGCAAGAGTCAGTTTGTGGTCATCGGCAAACAAAAGACATTGTGCGTATTTAACTATTTTGGGTAAGTAATTTATCATTAAAATAAAAGACAAAGGCCCAAGATTGGACCCTTGACTTACTCCAGACCACGTAAAATATGGTTCCGATCTGCGTCCTGCGTATTCTACGTACTGCTGTCTATCTCGCATATAACTACCAAAAAAATTGAGAAGATGAGGAGTGAATCCGACACTGGCAATAATTATATAATTATTAATTAATAATAATTATTATAATTCAATATGTATCTATAATAATCAATTTATAAATAGATGATCCGATAAATAATCAAATCTTTCAATTCTTTCATAGAAGAAAAAGAAAAGCTAAGCATAGTCATTCAATTAACAGAGTTCCAAGTGCAGGCACTACTGAGAAGAACTCCACTTCCTAAGAAACTCAATGTGTTTGTTACTCTTCCTGTCAAAATCCTGAGATCTAATACAAATAGGTATTAAAGTAGAATATAAATACGAGTAATATAGAAGCGCGCATGGTCCCTCGCCTGGTGTAGATCGGAAGCAATCTCCTCGATTAAGCGATACCGGCACGGTCGGATGTGTGATGTGAGTAACCACTAGTGGCAAATTAAAATGCGCATTTCCGTGCTTCGCAGGGCACGTTAAGCCGTCGGTCCCGGTTGCTATCGATAAAAAATCGTTAACCTTGTCAGAGGCCTTATGGGCAGTTTGAAAACATCCGACAACGGGTTGGCCACTATTCCTGATCTCCACCAACCCGCATTGGAACAGCAGTAAGCTCCAGGCCTCCTCCCAAGAAGGGGAGAGACTCGTGCCCAGCATTGGGACATATCAAGGGTTGACATTATTATAGCTAGCTAGCTTTCCACGCGAACGAAGTTACGGGCCCAGCTAGCTAGCTGTGCCCGTAACTTCGTTCGCGTGGAATAGTGGCTTAAGGCAGCATTTTTGGATATAACTTTTGGTCAATTTTGGATCATATAAAATGACGCTGGACGCTGGGCGTCGGGACGCTCGACGTCGGGATGCTGGGCGTTGGGACGCTGGGCGTCGGGACGCTGGGCGTCGAGACGCTGGGCGTCGGGACGCTGGGCGTCGGGACGCTGGGCGTTGGGACGCTGGGCATCGGGTCGCTGGGCGTCGAGACGCTCGACGTCGGGGGGCTGGGCGTCGAGACGCTCGACGTCGGGATGCTGGGCGTTGGGACGCTGGGCGTCGGGACGCTGGGCGTCGAGACGCTGGGCGTCGGGACGCTGGGCGTTGGGTCGCTGGGCATCGGGTCGCTGGGCGTCAAGACGCTGGACGTCGGGGGTCTGGGCGTCGAGACGCTCAACGTCGTGATGCTGGGCGTCGAGAAGCTCGGCGTTGGGACGGTGGGCGTCGGGACGCTGGGCGTCGGGACGCTGGGCGTCGGGACGCTGGGCGTCGGGACGCTTGACGTCGGGACGCTCGGCGTCGAGACGCTGGGCGTCGGGACGCTGGGCGTTGGGACGCTGGGCGTCGCGACGCTTGGCGTCGGGTCGCTGGGCGTCGCGACGCTCGACGTCGGGGGGCTGGGTGTCGAGACGCTCGACGTCGGGGGGCTGCTCGGGACACTGGGCGTCGGGACGCTCCACGTCGGGATGCTGGGCGTTGGGACGCTGGGCGTCGGGACGCTGGGTGTCGGGACGCTGGGCGTCGGGACGCTGGGCGTCGGGACGCTGGGCGTCGGGACGCTGGGCGTCGGGACGCTGGGCGTCGAGACGCTCGACATCGGAACGCTCAGCGTCGGGACGCTGGGCGTAGGGACGCTGGGCGTCGAGACGCTCGACATCGGAACGCTCAGCGTCGGAACGCTGGGCGTAGGGACGCTTGGCGTCGGGATCTGGGCGTCGGGACGCTGGGCGTCGGGACGATGGGCGTCGGGACGCTGGGCGTCGGGACGCTGAGCGTCGGGACGGTGGGCGTCGGGACGGTGGGCGTCGGGCCGCTGAGCATCGGGACGCTGGGCGTCGGGACGCTGGGCGTCGGGATGCTGGGCGTCGGGACGCTGGGCGTCGGGACGCTGGGCGTCAGGCCGCTCGACGTCGGGACGCTGGGCGTCGGGACGCTCGGCGTCGGGACGCTTGGCGTCGGGACGCTTGGCGTCGGGACGCTGGGCGTCGGGACGCTGGGCGTCGGGACGCTGGTCGTCGGGACGCTGGGCGTCGGGACGCTGGGCGTCGGGACGCTGGGCGTCGGGACGCTGAGCGTCGGGACGTTGGGCGTCGGGACGGTGGGCGTCGGGCCGCTGAGCGTCGGGACGCTGGGCGTCGGGACGCTGGGCGTCGGGACGCTGGGCGTCAGGACCCTGGACATCGGGACGCTGGGCGTCGGGACGCTGGGCGTCGGGACGCTGGGCGTCGGGACGCTGAGCGTCGGGACGGTGGGCGTCGGGCCGCTGAGCGTCGGGACGCTGGGCGTCGGGACGCTGGGCGTCGGGACGCTGGGCGTCGGGATGCTGGGCGTCAGGACCCTGGGCGTCGGGACGCTGGGCGACGGGACGCTGGGCGTCGGGACGCTGGGCGTCGGGACGCTGGGCGTCTGGACGCTGGGCGTCGGGACGCCGGGCTTCGGGACGATGGGCGTCGGGACGCTGGGCGTCGGGACGCTGAGCGTCGGGACGGTGGGCGTCGGGACGATGGGCGTCGGGACAGTGGGCGTCGGGCCGCTGAGCGTCGGGATGCTGGGCGTCGGGACGCTGGGCGTCGGGACGCTGAACGTCGGGACGGTGGGCGTCGGGACGGTGGGCGTCGGGCCGCTGAGCGTCGGGACGCTGGGCGTCGGGACGCTGGGCGTCGGGACGCTGGGCGTCGGGACGCTGGGCGTCGGGACGCTGGGCGTCGGGACGCTGGGCGTCGGGACGCTGGGTGTCGGGACGCTGAGCGTCGGGACGGTGGGCGTCGGGACGGTGGGCCTCGGGCCGCTGAGCGTCGGGACGCTGGGCGTCGGGACGCTGGGCGTCGGGCCGCTCGACGTCGGGACGCTCAGCGTCAGGACGCTGGGCGTTGGGCCGCTCGACGTCGGGCGCTTGGCGTCGGGACGCTGGACGTCGGGACGCTAGACGTCGGGGGGCTGGGCATCGAGACGCTGGGCGTTGGTACGCTCGACGTCGGGACGCTCGGCGTCGGGACGCTGGGCGTCGGGACGGTGGGCGTCGGGACGCTGGGCGTCGGGACGGTGGGCGTCGGGACGTTGGGCGTCGGGCCGCTCGACGTCGGGACGCTCAGCGTCGGGACGCTGGGCGTAGGGACGCTGGGCGTCGGGATGCTGGGCGTCGGGACGCTGGAAGTCAGGCCGCTCGACGTCGGGACGCTGGGCGTTGGGACGCAGGGCGTCGGGACGCTGGGCTTCGGTTTTATATATTTTTTATGTATGGAATTCACACTTCTACAGTTTTATTATAAGTAATAGATAATATCTATTCTAGCATTGGACAACCGCGTTTACTTCCGCAAAACATCCCGTCGGCCATCGTAAACATCAAAATAAATAATTGTGGCAACGCTGATAAATTATGATGAATTAAACCATCTTAATAAGAAATTCTTATCTCTAGAGTATTTGTAACATCAAACATTACGGACCCTCACTCAGATTTTAAGTGGGAAAATTGCTATAGAAAATTATTTATCCTTATAATGTAAAGAACATAGAGCAACACGGGCCACCGGCCGAGGCGGCGGACCGGAGGGGACCCATATGTTATATTATATATATATTCCCATATATTATAATACTCTATGGGAGGGGAGTAGCCATAGCGTTTATTACCGATGCAAAACAGTCTGTCATTTTTCGCCGGCGGAAATGCGTGTGACACACACACACTCCAAAAATCGTCTATTACTACGAACTCACACCTTGACTTCAACAAAATACATAAACAATTTCATGCACACATCTAAACATCTTGGCGACAGCCATAGGGCTTGTTCTTTGACAGAGTTGTAAGCCTGAATATGGCTACTCCCCTCCGGTCCGCCGCGGCCGGTGGCCCGTGTTGCTCTATGTGGTATGTGCAGTATGGGAATTGGCAGTTCGAAGCGTACTTTGCTCGAAAGTAAAGTCGTAGTGCGGTTTGTGAATCTCGCCCTGAGACTACCACCAGGTGCGTAATATGACTCATACGTCATAAATCATTTTATTTTGACGTCAATCACTTGAAACTCGAAAACATGTTGAGAGATATTTCAATAAAACACGTGAAACATAGGTATGTTTCGTTACAATGTATAATTTCGTTTTCTGACAACTAAAACAAACAAAGAGTTCGACGGAAGACGGTTTTGTTTAATTTTTAATTTCCTTGATAGGTATGAATGTGATGTTTGGATATGAATCTAAATATATCTATAGTTCCTCTCTATCTATTGAGAATTTTCGTTCGTTACGTGACAATTAGCGTACGTTTCAATGCGCCATATTGATTAATATTCCAGTCAGGTTTATAGAGGCCAACCTCTATAAACCTCTATAGATAAAAATCGATCCGAGTTGTGTAATCGGCAAGAGTCCAATTACCTTAATAACTAGTGGTGAGAGTGAATATCAATCAAAATTGCGCATGCTGCAATTTAATTGAAATGTTGGCACACTAATTGACACGACACCAACAATACCACAGTTGGTGTATATAGCAACTAGCATAATAGCATAACATGTTATTTTTATTAAGCACATAACTAGTATATTGACGACCCGGTTAGTCCAGCGGTGTGAGACGACCGTTTGATTCGAAGGGTCGCGGGTTCGATCCCCGCACTGGGACAAATATTTGTATGGCCTACAGATATTTTGTTTCGTGTCTTGGTGTTTGTGTATGTGATGTATGTGTACAACGGCACCCACGACACAAATTTATACCTAGTGTGGGGCTGTAAGTGTAAGCGTATTTTATTTATTTACTAGCTGTGACCGCGACTTCACCCGCGTGAGAATATATTATTATGATTGTTCAGTTTCTACCCGGACGAAGTCGTGGGCGCAGCTAGTATAAAGTAAAAAAAGTCCCGTCAAAATCGGTAGAGCCGTTCCCGAGATTAGCGGAAACAAACAGACAGACAGACAAAAATTGTAAAAAATATTGTTTTGGTATATGTACCGTGTATACATACATATGCATTTAGTAAAAAGCGGTTATTTTTATATTACAAACAGACACTCCAATTTTATTTATTTGTGTAGATTTTTTGGTACTATGTATAATATGCATATCATACAAATCCTCCCTTACTCCCATACAAACACCACAAACCCTCCCTTTGCACAGTCGGTCGCAATTTTACCGGTAGTTAAGCTCTAGTGACGGAGCTCGTAGGCACCACCGCATTACATCTATCTGCCGCCAAATGGTAGTGTTCAGCACTATCGTGTTCCGTTTAGATGGTAATGTATGGCCCCGTAATAACTATCACTGAGAAATTCCAACTTAGGTCTCAGGGGAGGCAACGCAACTTACGTGTGCTTTCGTCTAAGCTGTTTATCATATATCTGGACAAATGCCTCCAGAGGGTGAAGTCGATGGATGTGGGAGTGCGTATGGGTGACTTAGTGGTGAACTGTCTGCTTTACGCAGATAATGCGGTAATTGCTAGCTCTACACCATCTGGGCTACAAGCACTAGTCACAGTCATGAATGAGGATAGTATGGAGTAAGGCTTACAATTGAATGTGAATAAAACTAAAGTATAAGTATTTGAAAGAGATAAACGGAGAAGTAATGCAAGGGTAGTAGATGATGCAGTGTTAGAGCAGGTGAATGAAATTGTATATCTTGGATGTGCTTTTAGCAAGGATGGTAGGTACACCACTGACATAGAAAGAAGAGTGCTTGCAGGGAATTGCGTGAATGGAGCGTTGGGTAAGCTGCTAGAATCTAAACATCTCAGACAGCGGGCTCGACTAGCCGTACATAATGCTGTACTTACTCCAACGCTTATATGGAAGCGAGAGCTGGGTATGCAGCAAAGAGCATGAAAGTAAGTTAAACGCTGTCGAGATGACATCTTTGCGCAAGATCTGCGGTGTATCACTCACCGATCGCGTTCGTAATGAAGATGTAAGAAAGAGGCTTTGTGTGAATGATAGTATCGGTGTAAAAATGAAAAAAGGCATGCTCCGATGGTTCGGGCATATAGAAAGAATGTCGAATGAGCGAATGACTAAACAGATATACAATGCGAATGTGGATGGTTGCAGAGGCCCAGGAAGACCAAGGCTGACCTACCATGACCAAATAGGTCGAGTTCTGTCTGATGGTGGGGTCAAAAGTCTTAGGAATCGGCGTGCATGTATGAAGAGAATGATGAAGATAGACGAGGCACGAGAGGTATGTCAGGACCGGGATATCTGGCGCTCTACACTCTCTGCCTACCCCGTTAGGGAATACATACATATAATTTCGCTTCTACACGGAAAAACACCTACGAGGCGTAATAATTGAGTACATCCACAAAATCATTTCGTCAATATGTCCATCATAGTCTATTTTAGCGTTCATTATCTCTGACTGTTGACCAGTTCCAAGAGCTTACAAAGTTGTAAACAATGAAGTGGAGTGACGCAGTTTTTTTTTTCTTGCTGACATAAGCGCTTGCTTCACGGCAGTGTTTTATTATTAGACCAGCGGCCTACACACGGGTGCATTGTTTCTTGCATATTACCACCCGCGTTTGGGGGAGGCCTATGTTCAGCAGTGGACGTCCTATGGCTGATATGATGACCACACCGCGGACACTCCGCCAAAATGCCATACAAACGCTTAATTTGGTCTCTATTACGCAGACCCCTAAGGGTGTGTTGGGGTTAATAGTATATATTAGTATTATTTTTACTGGTGGTAGAGATCCAGTGATGGAGCTCGTGGACGTAGGCACCACCGCATTGCCTAATATACTTGCCGCTATATGGTAGTGTTCAGCACTATCGATCGTGTTCCGGTCAGGTGGTAACGGCCCTGTAATTTCCGGCGCAGAGGCTTATTACCTTAGGCCTCAAGAGTGGTAACGCATCTGCATTTTGACCTTGGTCTTTCTGTTGGTGTCTATAGGCTGCAGTCATCACTTAACATCAATGTGAACTGTATGCTTGTTTACCACTTCCATTACATAAAAAAAAGATGTTAAGATGGGTATGATTTGTGAAATGCTTATACAGCATTAGCGTGCTATCAATTAATGCGAATGCTAATTAATTTATTACTAGTAGATGGGCTACACTTGTCTTTGCACTATACTTGGTCGATTGATGGTTGCAGTCAGCACTAGTGGAAGAATTCTCCTCAACTAGGGAGAGGGAAACTCATCGTAGATTTGTAAAAAAGGTGTGAATAGCTAATTTTATTCTACATCTATCTATACATCTATACAAATAAATAAAACAGATCAACCAAGAAAATAAACATAAGTAAAATTTAGATCGATCAAAGCGTAGGCTTAACGTTTTTCTTTTTCTGTTAGAAAATGGACGCTATTTTCGTTTTAGGGTAATTCTGTCACAATTTGGTGATCGAAAAGGCTCTCCAGTAGAAAACGGATGACCGGTGAATAATTTAACCTTATTTATACTGAATAATGTTTAAAATAAGTAAGCTAAAGAGTAAAAAACCTGTTATCATATTTTTACATCATCATCTATGTAGCTTGCCATTCCTTCGTTCTAATAATTGTAATAGTTCTAAAATGTATTTTTTTTATTGTACGAGTAATATAAATTGTCATGTTTGTGTACGTTAAGGTAGTAATGAATATTGTATTTTATCACTTAAGTAAATGATAATGAAAGCAATTAGTGCAAAATTATTCCCTAACCATTCCAAATTATCAAATAATTCAAAACGTTAATATTCTAGTTTTACATCAATTGTAGTAAGTTTTTAAAAAAAATTATTAATTTTAGTTTTTTTTTTTTCTTTTTTTCTCCGAGCTTTTTTAGTGTTAATGTCTTCTATCTGGTAGTACAAGGGAAAGTTGAGGGCAAACGATCTCGTTGACGCTCACCGACTAGATGGACAGACCTCATAAAATCTGTGACACACTCCAGCATCAATGACTGCTCACACTCTGCCAGACATCGAGCTACATGGCGACGCATCGCGATCACGACGGAGAAAGATAAAGTGACCGATACATGATCACGACCACTCTGCCAAGAGTGCACGACTAAGAAGAAGAAGTCTTCTATCTATACGTTTTGTACACATCAGAACACTATTATCTACTAATTTTTCACGGTTGCTGTCGCAAACGTGAGATCAGCAGCGTGAAATGGTGGTATTCATATGCAAATACCTACGTACATAAATCCCTACATGTTCATACTATTTTTAAGAGTTTTCTCTCGATTTCCCCATGACATGACAAACAAGCATGCAGTTCACATTGATGTTAAGTGAAGACTGCAGCCTATAGACACCCACACAAAGACCAGAGGTCAGAATGCAGATGCGGCCTAAGGTGGTATGCCTCTGTGCCGGAAATTACGGGGCCGTACATTACCACTTGACCGGAACACGATAGTGTTAACTATCATTTAGCGGCAAGTATATTAGGTAAGGCGGTGGTACCTACGCCCGCGAGCTCCGTCACTGGAGTTCTACCACCAAATGCCTCTCGAGGCCGCTCGCTCTGTGTGGACGTGCCTCGGTTAGGCTGCTTACACACGGGTCCGCGCACCGCCGCGGATTGCGGTGGAGGTGAGTAAACTAGTCCGCGCGGTGGGGCGGTGTAGCATGAATGGTACATAAAATCCGCTTCACCGCCTACCGCAGCGGCGCGCGGTCCCGTGCACTCCCGTGTGTGAAACGCATAAGCGCGCGCGACCATGCGCCCGAGCCATCTAGTGTCGTTCGCGTCCACACAGAACGAGCAGCCTCGCGCGGTAAATGCCTCGCGACTCGCCTCTGTGTGGATACGCCTATTCACCATTGGATTTGTAGGGACACGGACTATTGTTATAAACTGTATATATAAGCTGTGTAACCCGCGACTTCATTCGCGTAATTCTATAAAAAATATCGTTCTGTAACTACGCGGATGAAGTCGTGGGCGCAGCTAGTATAATATGATTAATTTATATATTAATTAACCGGCGAATCGTGGGTGTTTACATGTATGCTTGAATGCGTGCATTTACCTCTGTCTACCCCTTCGGGAGTGACAGGCTTGAAGTTACGTTTTTTGTTCTCAGTTGCATCGAGATATCAAGTAAAACTAGATATCTAAAGTCTGCAATATTCTCTGATCGGACCTAACTGTATCACGTATATATACTTGTTTGAAACATCTAAATATATATAAGTCTGTTTTACTACATGAAAGAAATAAACCTTGTGTTGCTGTAAAGAAGATTTATTGTTAGTTTTTTTTATACAGAGACTATTTTATTTAGGTAATATAAAACAATATGAACTCAAACCTGTAAAGAAGAAACGACAATGAAAGTTTATTCTTTCACTTTTAAAACATAAAATAATATAATATTAAAATTTTCATTGATTATCCAATTGTCAATCAACTCGTATTTAAATCTGTCATCTGACATTCTGAATTCGTTTCTTCTTTAAAATCAGACAATTAAAAAGTTAAAAACTATAACCAAACTTCATGGTAAGTAAACACACAGAGTGCGAAGAAAGAAATAGTATTTCTTTACATCTCCCCCCATGGGGAAGAAAATTCACCCGTGAATTTTCACTCCAGTTCTCCATTTGATACTTGCACATTCTCATCCTCTGTTATCTGTACTGGAATTAGTTTTGTGATATGAAAAAGATTTGACTCTGTTTTTCTATGTCCTGTATCTATCTCGTAAATTGTATTAGATTTCTTTTTAATTATTTTATATGGTCCAATTCTCAATTCATCTAGCTTTTTCCTATTTAGTTTATTCCCATTTTCTATATATACTAGATCTCCCACACTGAATTCTCTTTGTTTTCTATTCCTATCATACCTCATTTTGTTATAGTAATGTGATTTCAAGGTATTATTAAGCGCTGTTTTCTTATCACCGATCCAGTCACTATTTATACCTCCTTGTTGTAGTTCTTTTGGTAAAACCTTAACATGTGTTCCGTAAAGCAAATAACATGGTGCATAGCCAGTTACTGAGTGGTTAGTCTGATTGTATTTTTCTACACATTCATGTGCTATTGTAGTCCACGCTCTGTTTTCTCCATCTTCATTGATTTTGCATCTAATTTTGTTAACTATCGTTTGATTCAACCTTTCATTTAGGCCATTAGAAAACGGTGCATTCACTGCTGTAAAAATTATTGTTATTTGTTTGTCAGTAAGGAATTTCTTGAATTCTTTAGAGTTTATTCCAGGATACTGGTCGGTAAGGAGCATCCCAATCTCTTCGGTTTCAGCGACCTTATTTATTAGCTTTATGAAGTCATGTGCACCCTGGGTTTTTGATGTTATAATAAATGCATATCTAGTGAAGTGGTCCACTAAAAGATGTATGTATTTCTTGGTTGATCTAGAACCACCAAAACCTCCAATTGTGTCTATTGATACTATTTCAAAGGGTCTTGTCGCTGGGCCTAAATATGACATTAATCCGTATTTGTGTTGTCCTCCGTCCGTTTATAAAACGACAATTTTGTTTATAAAAAGATGCAAATGGAGCAGTTACGTTTTGAATTCACGATTTTACCGGCGAATGATGGAAAATCTAATATTTGTTGTGTAACCTCAATCACAACTAAAGATGAAAAAAAATTTGCTATACCAGAGGAATTACAGTCTGTTGGATTTCACGAAGAATTAATTGAGACAGCCGTGTACAACAAAGTAAAAAATAGTTTAAAGAAAAGACATCAGACACGAAGAGTTTGGATAACTATGACAGATAAATTACGAGAAATTTACATAGATGCTGATGGTAACTTACAATTTGGAGAACAATATCTGGAGGAAATTGAACATAACCGAGCATCTGAAGAACAAATTAGAGATTCGAATTCATTGTCGTTTTATAAGTCTGTTTTACTACATGAAAGAAATAAACCTTGTGTTGCTGTAAAGAAGATTTATTGTTAGTTTTTTTTATACAGAGACTATTTTATTTAGGTAATATAAAACAATATGAACTCAAACCTGTAAAGAAGAAACGACAATGAAAGTTTATTCTTTCACTTTTAAAACATAAAATAATATAATATTAAAATTTTCATTGATTATCCAATTGTCAATCAACTCGTATTTAAATCTGTCATCTGACATTCTGAATTCGTTTCTTCTTTAAAATCAGACACTTAAAAAGTTAAAAACTATAACCAAACTTCATGGTAAGTAAACACACAGAGTGCGAAGAAAGAAATAGTATTTCTTTACATATATTTATAAAAATCTTACGCAGTTCTATTCTCGAATTAGTGACACTATTTTTAAGGCATTAATTCATACACACTAAGCATTACAATAAACAAATCACTACGTATATATACGCATGTTTACCGCGAGTAATTGAACATAATTCAATTTACGATCTAACAGACTATTTATCTGTTAGATTTGTCGTAATAACTCGCCGGTGAACCATTCATAATCGCTCAACAAATAAATGGGGCGTATATATACGTCATAACACTGATTTATTGGTATGACTCAACCAATGGATTTGTAAATATTTTTTTGCTGTGGTATTTCTGTGTTGGCGTGGAATAGCCTTGTATATTCGATGGGAAATGGAAAATTACGTAATATGGGTAAACAATATCATCAATATGACTTTTGACACTGAATACTACTATATATTTTTACCAGTGGCGATAATTAATGCTTATAATTAGGGTGGCTGCAGCTTTTGTTATGGTGTAGTGTTAATTAAGCATGCAAAACCTGTCAATCGGAACAACTTTCAGTCTTTCATTAAGGAATTCCTACTTAAAAAAAAAAGAAATTTCATGCAATTTAACATTTTGATTTTTGTATGAAATAGGTAGTATTGTATGATAAATTTTCGATTGCGATTTTAGTGTTTAATTACTAAATAAAAGTCAATTAAATCAATAGAAAGATAGAAAACGTAACAAACGCTATCAAAAATCTACACTGCGAAGAATCGTTGGGTAGTGCGCTATTCACAGCGCCGGACCCGCGCCACACCGCGGACACTCCGCCAAAATTCCATACAAACGCTTAATTTGATTTCTATTACACAGACATCAATTAGTGACGTGTATTTACACGCGCACCTGTGTGCGTAGCACGTACAAAATACCAACCGTCGCCCACAAGAGGGGAAGGGGTTGAATGATGCGAGCAAATCGGGCGGGACGTCGAAGTGTCCATTCTATACGTAGTATTATTACAGTATGTATTATAGTACTCTGTGATTATTACATATTCTATGTGTTAATCCTGAACGCTACCTACGCATATAAGACATTTTCGAAATAGATGGAGGAAGCTGCACATAATATTTTTTCAAACTGCTGTCAGACAAATGCCACCTCAGTCTGCCCGAGACCACAGAAGCAGGAAAGCGAACGAAACGTCGGGATCGATTTCAAATAATAATTTTAGTTTAATATACGCGAGGTAAATCCGAAAACTAGTTTTATTTCAATAAGTGTAGCTCCCGAAAACCTAAGAACATATTACAAGTTTGTACGGGACCCTCGATGCGCGAATCCGACTCTCACATGGCTGGTTTTATTGTGTATGTTCATCGATTACTCCGTCAATAATTGTTCTCCGATTTTGAAAGTTCTTGTGTCGTTTGAAAGGAAGTCCCATTTCTTACTGTTGGGACCTGATGATCATTATGGGGCAATCGAGAGAAAACTCTTAAAAATAGTTTGAACATGTAGGGTTTTATGAAGGCGGTGAAGCAGATTTCATGTCGCTTGGCCTCTATATTAAATATGTTTATACCACGGAATAGATAATTAAAGATGGAATGGAAATGTGAGCGTGGCAAGCGCGCCACAACTGTGTATGAACCAACATAGTTCGGTCGAACAATTCTTTCGCCGCTCGTCGTGCGTGTTAAGCAGTCTTGCTTCGAACGACGCATCTCTTGGTAAAATACCGTATAGTGCCAATTTTAACATGTAATATGAAATGTCAGACCTCAAGTATAAAGCGAGGAGGTATATGTTTCCATCGGTAAGTCACAAATAACATTTATTGTTATAATATTTGTAAAAAACATAAAAATATTCAAAGGAATATGAACGCGAATACGCGAACTTAACCTGCTAGTGAATGCATTGCTCGCTAAGCACTCGCTCAATTAACGCTATTACTGTCTCCGCTTGCTGCGTCCGCTACACTTCGACTACTGACGTGCGAGCTTTCTTGTGAGTATATTGTTATGTGCGTACGCGTGTTTATTGTCTACGGGCGTTGGCTTAGTATGCAAACTTACGCAAACGAATAGCCGCCCTGAGGATTTATGTGTGGGTGATTGTTGAGATGGTGTTGCATTTGTGTAAGAAATTGCATAGTGGGAGAAAAGCGGCGACACTGGTTCTAATACTAAATTGAAGCAAAGGTCTTTCCATCCTTATTTATCTATTCCGTGGTTTATACCATTCACGCTACACCGCCCCACCGCGCGGTTTAAGTTTACTCACCTCCACCGCAATCCGCGGCGGTGCGCGGTCCCGTGTGGCAACCGCCTAACCGAGACACGTCTACACAGAGCGAGCTGTCAGCTGCCTCACGTGGCAAATCGCTCTGTGTGGACGCGCCTATTTACGGCTGCTAGAGTATTATATTCTATCCCCCATATTCAGAAACGTACATTAGATAAGTTTTAGCTATAGAATGCTTTGTCTTTGTCAGTTGCATTGTCAATTGTGCAGGATAGAAAAAGACAAAGGAGAGATAAGCACTTTAGCTAAAATACGTTTATGAATAAGGGTGTTAATATCTATATCTACATATAAAAATCAATTGCTGTTCATTAGTCTCACTAAAACTCAAGAACGGCTGAACCGATTTGGCAAATTTGGGGATTCTTGAGTGATATTGCCAATGTGAAGGTTATTGCGTGTTCAGGTTGTAGGAGATGGATAATGAGAAGTCCATTGTTGGTGATAACCATATAATCCGGAATTTACAGAGTTGCATTTTAACGGCTACTATAGGCGGGTTGAGGTGCGTGTGCGCGGCACTAGGGTTACGGGACAACTGACGACGCAACGCTAAGCTTGCGGCGTCCGGATATTTATCTGACACTTAATAATGTGACGCTACATCAACCCCCTTCTTAAAAAAGAAAGAAAACAATACAAACATAGTGAATATCAATGTTAAAACTTAAAGATTATAAAATATCTAAAACGAGTCACGAAGGCACACTTTACATTGTTTACAAGAGTCGCATCATATTGCTGATAAAGCTACCACTCAAGTTCGGCTTAAGTGCGCCGCACGAAATGTGATCGCAACAAAACAATATGAGGACTCAGTTCTAAAAATAAAACATTCCACTGATCAAAAAAAAACTAACATTGAATACAAAAGTAATGCACGTTTGTCAAAAATAGGATAATGAATGCCAAAAAGCTAACAATAAGATTCAAGCAATAAAATCAATGGAAATAATCAGAAAAAATAGAAATACGAAATACCAATTTTAAACACATCAATATAAAAAGCTTGCAAAAACATAAAAATACCGATTCGAAACGATTTCTAGCGCGATTCCCAGAGTAAGCCGTTTAGCACATTTTAGAGGACCCAAACTAGTAGTGCTTCTTCATTGCGATTCCGTTGAAAACCAGTCACTCGGCATGTCATAAGCGAGACTGAGCGTTCCCTCCAAGTCTCCAGCTGAACCTCCGGAACAGTCATCGGACGGCAGTAATTCCTCGAGTGAGAGTATCTGCAGGACCAACCTGGAATGTCCTCAACAGCACTAGCTCCTCAGATGTATCTGGCTTCAATATGAATCATAGGCTGCTGGCAAATGCTATGAAATCTGATGACATATTACAGATCCTGGGTTATTTGCATATGTATAGCTGACTAACCCAAAAATTAATGTCACTTCTTCGTTATAACTAGATGTGTAGAATTCACACGGTAGAGCTTCGTGTTTTACTGATGGTTGTCTTCTCTCGTAAATTTAAGATGCAATTTAAATTCAATCTTCGTGACGTTGTTAAATAAGTGTGCTTCAAAAATTTATATGAGTGCGCGCTGCTGCCGAAATTGAGTTGCCCCATGCAGAATTGCAGAAAGAACTTTCATAGTGTGTTGCTTTTACGTAGAATCAGTCGGTTACATTCACGATCCATCCAGTTCGCGGTTTCTTCCCAGTAAGTAGGTACAGAATATGCGCAGCATGTGACATGGCGCCGCCACGTTGATGGTCGATCCACGTTGTATATTACGTTGACAAAAAATCACATCGGGTAAAAAAAATCATCGTCGGGTGTCACCAGTTTAGGGATTCTAGTGTGATATTGCCAATGTGAAGGTTATTGCGTGTTCAGGTTGTAGGAGATGGATAATGAGAAGTCCATTGTTGGTGATCACCATATAATCCGGAATTTACAGTTACATTTTAACGGTTACTTTAGGCGGGTTGAGGTGCGTGTGCGCGGCACTAGGGTTACGGGACAACTGACGACGCAACAGGCCCTACAATCTTAGTACAAATTGACGCGTTTTTATCTAGATATCACTAATAAAAATGGTATGACAATTCTTGTCAGATCCAAACAAAAAGAAGCTTTTTAAATTTATTGTATTATAATATAGTAGTTTATAGTCTCGGTCCCAGGTAGCGTAGCTGTACATTATAATGCGATAAAATCAAAAAAGCATAAAATATCAAAGCCATAAGATCTCAAAGTGTTCTTCTAAATTTAGTAGCGTAAAAAAATTGCCATAAGATTCTTTAAACATCTGAATGGTAGTAAAATAAATGTGTCTAAAAGGTTAGAAAATAATACTATAGCATTTTTTTTACAAATAAATAATTAATTTAACCATCACAAAATTATCAACTTACTATCCATAACACTGTTCATAGTTAATTAAATAAAAAAAACCTTCCGTTCTCTTGAATAATTTATTATTGTAGAAAATAGTACAATTTCATTTTATTACTCTGTTAACACTACTGAATTGATGAATAGGGATGCTGTTTCTTTCTGAAAAAGATCGATTTTCGAATCGAAGTATAAAAGATTGATCCACAGCTATATCGATATCATATATATCTGTTTAAAAAATTTATCGATGTTAAAACATATAATTATTTATTTGCTAGAAATATGGGTACATTTTGATGTTATATACGTAATACATTAATTTTTTTCCTCATATTTCACCATACACTGGCTGGCATACAAATTACATTATAAATAAAAAATGATGAAAAATATATATATTCATATTAAAAAATATATCGATCTATTTTCGATTTGGATTTATTTTTACTACAATTCAAGGAAAACACAAAAAAACCTCAACAGTGTTCAATGCTGGCATAATGCTTCCTCCATCCGTTAAATCTTATTTTATGAGTCGTATCTCTTTTTACTGTAGTATACTTCCTATCACTTCCTCATCACTTCATCACTATCGCTACATACTATAAAGTTCCCCTATTTTCTCTATCTGCATGTATGCGCTAATCTTGGAAAGCTGTGAACGGATTTAATTCCTGTTTAAAATGTTGGAAAGAGAGTTTTCTGAGGATCTCTTATATTTGTACTTCATTTATTTCGGCGTAATATTTTCCGAGGTATCACGATTTTTGACAAAGAAATCAGCGCGTCCTAACAATATAATAAACGTTACCCCGTGCGAAGCCGGAGCGGGTCACTACCATGTAATGAAGCGAAAAGATCGATCTTCGATTTTCCAGGTTATAGTATCGATTCGCTAGATCGATTTTCTTGGTCCACAAAATCGATCTTCAAAGTAATCGATCACAGATCGCCATCCCTATACTGTTGTTCAATCACTTCAATCTGTACATCATTGTTTGCTGTTGTTTGGAATTTGGAATTTGGAAATGTCGGATTCACTTTGAAATAATGAGATAGGACTAATTGCATTTGCTGGCTGACCTACTTTCTAATTTAAGTGTTTTCAGTTCTGTTAGTTTTATTTATTGTATAATCCGCGAAGTACGAGTTCCTCCGGCTTGGTCGAAATACTTCAACCAAACATTTGTGGTGTTTTACGAGAAAGGACTCATATTTGTGCGAGATAAGACCCTGCAGGACTCTTTATCGTCATGTCGAAAAATGTGTGCTGCGTTCCCGGATGTGCCGAAAGTGGAGGTTATGAAACATGAATTACTTATGAATATTGAAGTCCTGAAGCACGCACGGCCCCGCGGCTGGTGTCGGTCTGGTGTGAGAGAGGTCGGGTGTGTGATGGATATGTAAATGGATAAATGTTTAAAAATTAAAAAGTGAGGTTGTGAAGTTAAAAATTTGTTTTATTTTCTATAACAATCATAAAGTAACCGTGATGTATATCTTATGAAATTTGTTGAAGCAATAATTTCATCCTATTTGTTTTATAAATATATGAAATCTAAAATTTATTGTTCATTCAACAAATTTCATAATAAGAAAAATAGTGAAAATAAAAATGGTGGAATATCCTACAGTAGGTATTATAGTACATACGAATTATGCTTATGTATATCAATGGATGTTACTCTCAGCAGCGAGGCAGGTGGCGCTAATCTTATGACACAAAAAATAGCGGAAATTACTCTCTATTTCTAATAATGTACTCTACTAGTAGTACAAGACTACTCTTCTTCTTCTTCTTCTTCTGTAGCATAAATAATGTACTCTTTGCAACTGACGACGCAACGCTAAGCTTGCGGCGTCCGGATATTTATCTGACACTTAATAATGTGACGCTACAGCAAATTTTGGTTTTCAATGATTTTTTGAAGTCCACGGAAAGTTTAAAAGGTAAGAAAATATGAAGAAATTGAAGGAAAATAGTAAAAACTACAATTTCATTTTCCTATACAAATAGTCCGTATCTATCAAACCTTTGACACATTATTTCATTCTAAGGCAATACGAAGTTTGCCGAGTCAGCTAGTTATGAATGAATAAATATAATAACACAAGTCTACATGACTCAAGCATTTTGTCCTAAAACAACCTTTGTAAAATTGTGATTAGGTACAAATTAATAAAATGCTTTTATCAGTCAAACTATAATCCCACCGATGCTATTATTAAAAACACATGTTTTTGCTTATATTGTCAATAATTTAATATGTAAATTGTATAGATAATCAGAATAATCTACAGTACTCAACAATTAATATTGCACATCGAGCCTGCGAAACAGACGATCGGCTCGTTTCGACTTCGTAGAGAAATCTCTGTGTAACAGAGATAACGCTCTGTTACACACTGCCTACGTAAGCACGGACAGTCCGGTATTGGTCAAAATTTGATCAAAATGGTCGACAAACGTCAAATAGGTACGGTGCAAAACAGATAACGCTCTACAGACCCGAAATAAGCCGAAGTCTCCTACCTAGGCTCGTAACTTCAACGTAACTTCACGCCTGTAAACCCCGAAGGGGTAGGCAGAGGTGCATGCATTCAAGCATACATGCAAACACCCACGACTCGCCGGTTATGTTTTTGGCCCATGTAACAGGTGGCGAACCTGTTGCCATCTCCGGGCACATTACCAAACTCCGAGGTACTGGGAAACTTCCAGAAAATGGAAAAATCCCAATAGAATATGTGATAAAGGATTTTAAACCGTTATCTCTGATAGCCTTAGACCCGGGAATCGAACCCAGGACCTCCAGTGTAATAGTAGTGGCCTGCTACCACTACGCCACTGAGGCAGTTATCTACCTAGGCTCAATGTGCAATATTTATTGTTGAGCACTGTACAGAGTACCTAGAGCTAAGGTTGCCAGGCATACGGTTAAAACCAGACCTACTAAGGCATTTTGATTCCCTGTTCCGTCAAAATTAACGTACTTCTGCTTTTGTTGGGCTTTTTATATTTCGCAAACTAGCGAGCGCTGAGCATAGCTGAACGCATCGAAGCGCGGGTGTCCGGCGTGTTTACCCAAATGTCCGGCCAAACTTGCTGGTCTGTCCGGTTGGGTTTGAATTCAGACGATAAGAAGATGAGTAAGGTCGTAGCGACCTTTTGTTTTTTTTAAGGACTACTACTATGAGTGGAGGTAACCAACAGAGTGCAAGAAATCTCCCATATAGTAATCAGACGCGCTCGAGTAAATACAAAAATAGCATCCTGGACTTCTCTACTACAATGTATGAACAGAAATTTTAATTTAACTTTTCTATCAAACATTTCTTCTCGTCAAACACAATTTAAAAGTAACGTAGAGCTGAAAAAATAACGCTTACAAAAGTGTATACGAAGAGAAAAACGTGTAGGCGCGGAAGTATCCGAAGTGGAATTTTCAAACATTCGTTTTACACCTTTATTATTGTTAGTGCTGCTATATCCACAAACATTACAAACCGATATATTGTTTTACAGACATCCGACATTAGAGAATTCGTTTATATTACGCTTAGGTCGATTGGGATAATAATAACCACCTACTTACATATAAAATTTAAATACGTAAATCAATATTAAACGTTGTGATACATTTTATTAATTATGCGCAAATGAGACGAGGTTTCGGCATACTTTTAAGCCTAAGATACACTGGGGGACAAAATGTAATGTCCTGCGACACGTGTCGCCAGCGACAGCGACGTTGCCGAACTTCCCTCGACATTCGACATGTCTCGCAACATCGCGCGACAGGTGTCACCAATTACATCGAATCATCGAGTGAAGTAGGTAGCGCGACGTTGCCGGACTTCGCTCGACATGTCTGACAACATCGCGCGATATCGCTCGGTTATCCTGTGTTGCAGGAGCTTTCAGTTCAGTTGTGGGATTTACGTCACTGAGTGCAGACAAGTGTGCAACTTCATGATGTCGCCAAATAGGTTTTTTTTTTTCAATATTTACGGGTTTTCCTCTAACATAATCAGAAACATATTTTTCATTTTTAGGTTTACTTATGTTTAATTAATTCTTAACCAGATATGTTAGGCGAAGTTTCGCCAAGTCGCACGACTTTGTCTCGCATTGATACGGACATAACTCGCCCGTTGTCGCTAAATATGTCAGGTGAAATAAGCCGGCTTCGATTGACATGTAGCCTATACCTGTGGTGGGACATTTTTCGCCTTGTGTATCTTTGGCTTTATAGAAACACTTTATAAGTAAAAACGTCTTTAGCGGCATTGTGCACTTTTGTGATGGATAAAAATCGAGTGTAAAGGCCTGACTGACTTAATTTTTGTAGGAACATTGTTTAGATAAATCACTCCATATTCCGGATCACCTCGATCCAACCCTGGTCCGTTTGTATTTATTACATCCAACCACAATACATAAACCATTAGAAATGAGGATACCCCGATAACCGAAGTAGCCGACATAGCTCACTGAATAGCGAAACTCAAGTGGCGGCAGGAACATAGCAGACATAGCTCAAATAACCGACGGACATTGGGGCTAAACATGGACTTAAGAATTCTCGCGTAGCAACCGCGTACCGGAAGACTATGTAATGTAAAGATTACCAGTACCGTCTTTGTGTATGAAAAGGTATCCATACGAAAACAAGACAATAGCGGTAGAACTGGTAGTGTTCAGCACTATCGTGTTCCGGTCAGGTGGTAATGTACGGCCCCGTAATTTCCGGCACAAAGGCATAACACCTTAGGCCTCAGGAGTGGTAACGCATCTGCATTTTGACCTCGGTCTTTGTGTGGGTGTCTATAGGCTGCAGTCATCACTTAACATCAATGTGAGCTGCATGCTTGTTTGCCACTTCCATTACATTAAAAAAAAACTGAAATATTTTTTCTAATGAGAAATTATTAATTTTCGACTTCGAAGAGAATAAACTCTTATTTTTTATAGTTTATTTTATTTTTTAAACGTTTCCTAGACTATTAAAACTTATTTTACTATTTACATATCCAATATAAACATTCCCTTATTCATAAACGTGTTTCAATTAAACTATTGCTAATATCTCTTTTTATCTTTTTCTATCTTACGAAATTGACAATTCAACTGACAAAGACAAAGATATTACAGCAAAAACGTATATAATGTACGTTTGTAAAGAAAGGGCAGCTAAACAATAAAATCTCAAATAAAAAAATACTATCTTACAGCAAGACAAAATATAGTTACACGAAAAAATATACCCAGCTCAAAGTTATTAATTGTTTCATTATTGTTGTGGCCATCTTTGGGGAGGCTTTTGTCCAGCAGTGGACTCCTTTCTGCTATAATGACGATGATAATCATAACTACACTGAAACTGAAATTCAGGAACAAAGACTCGTGATTTCGTAATCGATCAATGAAACAATTTGGTACAGTCAGTTTGGTAATTAATAAACTTAAAAAGTTTAAACTCGTAACAACGCTTCCCCTTGTCGGTATTTAATTACTAAAATGTTGCATGGTCACTTTCAAGACGCTAGTGGCAAAAGTTTAATTACGATATTTAGTTGGTGTTAGAGCTCTAGTGACGGAGCTCGCGGGCGTAGGCGCCACCGCATTACCTAATACCTAATATACTTGCCGCTAAATGGTAGTGTTCAGCACTATCGTGTTCCGGTCAGGTGGTAATGTATGGCCCTGTAATTTCCGGCACAAAGGCATAACACCTTAGGCCTCAGGAGTGGTAACGCATCTGCATTTTGACCTCGGTCTTTGTGTGGGTGTCTATAGGCTGCAGTCATCACTTAACATCAATGTGAACTGCATGATTGTTTACCACTTCCATTACATTAAAAAAACGAAAATGGAACCGCTACTCAATTAACAATATTAATTTTGGAAGTCGTGAGTCACTGAAACAATTTTAACATCGTAATATTTAATCGAAACCGATTCAAGTGAATTAAGTTGTTATGTTTACAAATTTACTTTATAATCATTGTAAATCTAGAATTTTGAGAGCAAACGAAACACGTTACATTTTATAAGATACATGAAGACAACATCTGGTAAGTTTATCTTCCAATTCCATATAAACATTACTGACATGAAGACGTGTACGACTGACCATATGCTCGGGGGAAATTATTTACCTAATGAGCAAACATCCGACCGGTATAACATTCCTATGAGCCGTAATAAGGTGTGACACGTTAAATAAAATAATATTTCTATCGAAAATAATTGTGTTGATGACTGTACTTTTACGTAAATACTAGCTGTGCCACGACTTCGTCCGCACAGATTTATTTATTTATTTAAGCTTTTTATTCAGAGAAAAGGTAAAAATAGCATAGTTGTATTGTTATATATATCTTCCTCTGTGTGCGTTTGGGTAAAAGCATAGAGCAACACGGGCCACCGACCGCGGCGGACTGGAGGGGAGTAGCCATAGCGTTAATTACCGATTCAAAACAGTCTGCCATTTTTTGCGGAGGGCATTTACTACAAAACTCACACCTTGACTTTAACAAAATACAGATACATTTGCACGCACACATTTATACATCTAGGCGGCAGGTATAGGCCCATTTGGGTTTGTACTTTGACAGAGGGCAAAGCCTGCATATGACTACTCCCCTCCGGTGTTGCTCTATGGGTAAAAGCTTCCCCCAGTAATTTAAACTGTGATAGTTATTACGGGGCCATCACCATACATTACCATTTAACCGGAACACGATAGTGCTGAACACTACCGTTTGGCAAGTATATTAGGTAATGCGCTGGTGCCTAAGCTAGCAAAACAGATGATGCGATAATTTCAGTTAAATCTGATCACCCAGGTTTAACTATGCAGATAGCTAACATGTTCACTATAATCTGGTCACCCTACCTCAATCCTCCGCCTACATCGGCCCATGATCGCAAACCTCCGGGGGTTGGAAAGAAATCTCTTTTAGATGGACACTGAATTAATTAAAATGTGGAATATGTTTAGATTGTCGAATATAAAATATTCTAATGCCATCATAAATCACATTCGTTGATTCAATCTGTCATTTCATTGTTCAATGAGGAATATTTATTTTGTATCGATCAGAATTGAGATACGCAAAGGTCATCAAAATAATGCGCTTTGTTTTTATTAAAAGGGACTTTTTCTTTCCATTTTTCTTTAAAATATATCTGTGTCTTGAAAACGGACATCGTTTTCAAGACACAGATATATTTTAAAGAAAAATGGAAAGAAAAATTTGACTTCAGGCGAGACTCGAATTCGCGGCCACTGGGAATCTAGGCCAGCCGCTCTTCCAACTGAGCTACCGATGTGCTGCCCGATTTGTCAAATCTTTCCTTCACATTTATTGCATTGCCTTATGGTGGCAGTAGCGCCATCTATTGCCTCATTATGCTAGTTAGGCAACAGATACAATAAACTTTGCAGTTTATTAAATATCGTAAAGAAGTCGCTTTTACCCTTAATAATTGTTTTATATTATTTCGCATTAACACATGATTGTGAAATTTATTTTTTTATAAGAAAAGTGGAAAGAAAAAATTGACTTCAGGCGAGACTCGAACTCGCGGCCACTGGGAATCTAGTCTAGTCGCTCTTCCAACTGAGCTACCGAAGTCCTGCCGGATTTGTCAAATAAATCATTCCTTCATATTTATTGCATGGCCTATTTAATATGGGTGGTGGTAACTAGCATAGTGTGGTAATAGATGGCGCTACTCATTTTTCTTTCCATTTTTCTTTAAAATGTATTGCGAAATAATATAAAACAAGATACAGATAATATACGGCTCTGTAGTTTCTAGTGCAGTGCAGTAAATAGCTTAGGATACAGGAGTCATCAGGAGTGGTAATACAAAGACTGAAATATTTCCTTCCTAATTTATCATGCCGAATATTTACCCTTCCAGCAATCTCTGGAAATATGATAAATGTTGAAAACCATAGAGTAACACGGGTCACCGGCTGCGGCGGACCGGAGTGGAGTAGCCATATGTCCATTCCCCTCTATCAAAGTACAAGCCAAATGGGCCTATGTCTGTCACCTAGAGGTTTAGATGTGTGCGTGAAATTGTTTATGTATTTTCTTAAAGTAGAGATGTGAGTTTCGTAGTAATAGACGATTTTCGTAGTGTGTGTGTGTCACACGCATTTCCCCCCCGAGATGATGAGAGATGGAACTGGTGGTAGAGCTCCAGTGACAGAGCTCGCGGGCATAGGCACCACCGCATTACCTAATTCACTTGCCGCTAAATGGTAGTGTTCAGCACTATGGTGTTCCGGTCAGGTGGTAATGTACGGCCCTGTGATTTCCGGCACAGAGGCGTAATACCTTAGGCCTCAGGAGTGGTAACGCATCTGCATTTTGACCTTGGTCTTCGTGTGGGTGTCTATAGGCTGCAGTCATCACTTAACATCAATGTGAACTGCATACTTGTTTGCCACTTCCATTACACAAAAAAAAATTTTTTTGGAACGGTAAACATTCGGCAAGGTAAATTAGGAAGGAAAGATTTCAGTGTTCGGACTGAAATCATTCCTTCCTAATTAAGGAAGGAAAGATTTTAGAGGGAGTCCCTCCAAAGAGGGGAGAGACTCGTGCCCAGCAGGGGACGTATAATGGGTTGCCATTATTATTTTTATTATTACCACTCCTGTTGACTCCTGTATCCTAATTCATTTACTGCTCTGCACTGGAAATTACGGACCCGTACATTACTACCTGACTGGAATACGTTAGCGCTGAACACTACCATTTAGCGACAAGAAGGCAAAAAGAATCGGTAATGTAGTGGTGCTGAGAGCTCCGTCACTGGAGTATGTATGTTTGTATCTTCACGCCTATTGGCTTACGCAGCGGGCAGAGAGTGTGGAGCGCAAGACGTTTTTATTTATTTATTTAATTTTCCACAGATACATAATCAAGTAAACTTATAAATTAAAATCTCGCCAAACTGACGAAGCAGTTTGTTGGCAAGGTAAAACTCAGTTCTATACTATATAAAATAAAATAAAAATAAAATACGCTTACACTCACAGCCCCACATTAGGTATAAACCTGTGTCGTGAAGAAGAAGAAGAAGAAAAAAAAGAAGAAAAAACATTTATTGGCGCAGCCGATCAAGTACTGCATAAAAAAGCAATAGAAACAAATTAAACATTTAAAATATAAGTATTTTGGTACGACAAAAAAAAAACAACATTTATGAAATCATTGACATAAGAACACAAAAGAAAAAAGAAAGAACACTGTTAATATAAAAAGAAATAGGTACCTTGTAACAGTAGAAAAATAAAACAAGATCTCACGGCTGCACCAAATAGTTCCCAGTTCAGCAAAATGTCAAGCCGGAGCCTGACGCTGGTTTTCAACTGGAAACTAGTTGGTGGGACACGGATATCAGTCGTGGGTGCCGTTGTACACATACAATACTTACAAAAACACACAGACCCGAAACAAATATCTGTAGGCCATACAAATATTTGTCCCGGTGCGGGGATCGAACCCGCGTACCTACCGTAGCTGTTAATAAGACTTGATCTGGACAGCCGGTTACAATTCTTCAATTTTGGTAGGAACTTTGGAACCGGCTGTCAAGATCAACGTCCCGGTCCCTTTAAATAATAATTGAACTGAAGTCACCAATAATATTATTATGTCTGTAATCTGTTGAACCGTATATGGCAGATATCGGCCACAAACCGATCTTCTCGTATGAGGGGGACTCGGCATTCTTATATCAAACATTCCAAAACATAATTGAAAAATCGATAACCTTTCGATATCTTATCGTGACAAGACACTCGCATCATTAGTTATTACATTTTTTTATTATATTAATGTGATTAGATTATAAATCGAGAAATAAACATGGGTATTTATTACTCACCGACTCTTTTCGGGATAACATTAAAGAAATTAAATGTGCACTCAAAGAATATCCGCGTTTTCAAAAGACATATACATATCATATTTTATAAATTTAATTTATCAATGTACAGAATTTACACTTCTTTTTTTTTTTCACAAATACAATTTTTTTTTATAAAAACCTTAAACAAACTATCTTAAAAATTAATAAATAAAGCAGTTATGCATCATGCATCTCTACTGGTGGTAGAGCTCCAGTGACGGACCTCGCGGGCGTAGGCACCACCGCATTACCTAATATACTTGCCGCTAAATGGTAGTGTTCAACATCGTGTTCCGGTCAGGTGGTAATGTACGGCCCTGTAATTTCCGGCACAGAGGCATAAGACCTTAGGCCTCAGGAGTGGTAACGCATCTGCATTTTGACCTTGGTCTTTGTGTGGGTGTCTATAGGCTGCAGTCACTTAACATCAATGTGAACTGCATGCTTGTTTACCACTTCAATTACATTAAAAAAAAAATCAAAAAAATCCACATCGCCGTCGTACTGCGGCAAAGTGCCCAGAAGGATGGCAGTATTGCCACGTTGAATGGCAATGCTTATTCTCTGACCGAAATATTGGCCAGCCCTCTGGTCACGAGAAGTGTCGATTATTAATTGATTATTTATTTATTACAACAACGTAGAACTAATTAATGTGAAGTTATGGTCAGTCTCACACCGAAGGAAAGTTACTACACAGCTGGAGATCCCTGACTTATAGAGGCAATATAACCAGTGGGTTTCTTTTGAAGATTTTTTCAAGAAACAATACACAATCATCCATCTCTTTCTAAAGCTCAAAAGATGCAATTTTTGTTAGAAAAAGTGAGAGGCGAGGCTCACAGTCGCCCGCCGGTGTTGCTCGCGGACACACGTGCGCACACCGCTTTGTTCACGTCTCCGGAAAGTGAAAGGGAACTATGCGTAGTGAAGTGTGCTTCCCGCGATAGTTCTATCTCGCTCACCCGAGCGTTACCATTCAGCTGCGTCGAACGCCCCGATCTCGGTGCGTAGGTATCGCCTACACCGCGTAGGCGTGATAAGCCCATCGAGGGCTCGGATGTGTGTTCCGCGGTTAGAGTACTCCGAGTGTAAACGACTTGAACGTTAGTGCAGTGCTGTACAAGTAACTGGGGCCGTTTTCGTAGTGCAAAAAAAATTTTTTTTTTTGCACGAGGAAAGCGGCCGACAGGCGCCGTGCAGCCTCACGTCGAGGAGCTGCCGAAAGAAGAAGATGACGGAGAGGGGTTCCCCTACCCCCCGAGACCCACGCCTGCGCCAGGCTGAGCGTACTGGTATTCCGGTGCATGACGCGGGCCGGCGAAACGCATCCACCGGTGACATAGAGGAGCGCGAGGTGCCATTGCTACCGGCATCCCACCATGCGCTTCCCCCGCTGATACCAGATGCAGCTACCACCCCCGCCGCCATAAACACCGCCGCGGAGACTAGTGAGTGTGACTCACCCGAGTTACCAACTACACCGCCGCCACTACCACAGGCAGCATCTACCCCACCCCCCGCCGCCACCTCCTCACCCTCTCCAGCGCCCGCAACTGTCGCTGCGGTTGTCGCGGAGAAAGTTAAGAGGCGACGCGGGGAGATATCGCTCGAGTCCTCAGGCTACCAGGCGGAGAAGAGGTTCTGCCAATCGGCCTCTGACCCCTCAATCGAGGCGTATGAAGAGGAGAGTGGGCCAGTTATCAGCCCCTCCACCAGTTACGCGGCGTTGGAGAGCCCGCGTAGATGGGAGTCCGCCGACGTCGAGACGCGTCAGGCGTTGATCCCTCCTGCGCGACCACCGACGCCACCACCCACGACGTCATACGCGGCCATGGTGGCCGCTCCGTCCTCACCACGCCCAGCGCTCCCACCTTCACCACCTCCCGTGCAAGTACCGCTGGGAGCTACCGCAACAACGCGAAGCTATCCACCACTCGTGGTGGAAAAACTGCCGAATTGGCCGCGCCATCTCGCCGCCATAACCAGGAAGTTGAGTTATGCCCCCAATGCCCGAGCCACAGGCGCCGGCGTACGTTTCACGCCGAAGACGCCAGAAGAGTATCGAGCTGTGCAGGCATACCTCATTGAAGCCACCGCAGCTGATGCAACTATTGAGTGGTACTGCTACTCTCCGGCGGAAGATCGCCCCATCAAAGTGGGACTTAGGGGGCTCCCTCACACTACTGAGCCCCAGGATATCATAGACGCGCTTAAAGAGCGGGGCTATCCGGTCCAGACCGCACGCGCCGTCTACCCCAAGAGAGGCAGACCCGGCGCAGTCTTCTTTGTGCAACTGGGCTTCATCGAGAAGGACGAACTTACCCGGCTGTATAAAACAACTGAGCTACTTCACCTACGAGGAGTATCGGTCGAGGCATGGAGGCCACGGGAGGGGCCTCCACAATGCCACCGCTGCCAGGCATTCGGACATGCCTCGGCAAATTGCCACCGCCCACTGCGCTGTGTGCGATGCGCAGGAGGACACCCGGGGAGCGAGTGTTCACGCCCCCGCGATCACCAGCCCACCTGCGCGAACTGCGCGGGAGCGCATACGGCCAACGACCGCCGCTGCCCCACGTTTACGAAAGAAGCGAGGAAAAGGAACGCTAGGGTCCCACCCCCTCTTCCCCCCACAACGGGTGGCAGACCTGGAGCGCCCGGGCCAACAATGGTTCCAGCGCCTGCACCAGTAGTACAGCCGCCGCCAATCCACAGAGTGGCGGTGACAGGCGCCAGATTAGCAGTCCCCGCCAATCACGGGCTCCCTAAGAAAAAATCACGCAGTGGACGCCGGCGCGAAAGGAAGAAGAAGACGCAGGCGTCGTCGCCCACTCCGCAATCTAGAGACGCTGAGAAACGGGAGACGCCCACCCCGCCCGCCCAGGCGAGGCAAGAGCGCTCCGTCCCAATGGACTGGGGACCACCAATTGCCCCACCACAGCGAGCGAGGCCAACCGGCCTCCCCGGGCCACGGCAGGCGCAATTGGCCCCAAAATATCCGAGGTTGAGGCCGGCAAATGATGCCGCCCAGCCCCCTATCCCTGGCCAGGGCGACGCAGAAATAGCTGCTGCACACTTGGCCTCAATGGAGCATCGCACCACCCAGGCACCGCCGAGCACGAGGCGGCGGCAGCAGGGGGAGGTGAGTGAAACCGCCCGGGAGGCGGCGCCCGCAGTTGCGCATTCAACAGCGCACGTGACCGACCCTTGGCCTGCATATTCGATCTCGCAAGTTGAGCAGGTGGCCGCGCCCCAGGGGGAAATACCCGCCCTACAGGGGCAATTTAGGGAACCGTCGGTGTCTCAGTTGTTAGGAGTGTTCATCAGCACCCTCACTGGGATATTGACGGCTTATAATGCCGGGCAAGATATTGTCCCCGCCCTGTTAGCAGGTTTGGCCGATTTAAGACGCTACAGTGGTCCCGTGTAAGCTGAGGATCCTGTATTGGAACCCAGGCGGGATCAGGGGTCACGTACGGGATCTTCGAGAACTCGCCCAGTCACAGGATATACATGTTATCCTGCTGGGCGAGACGAAACTACGCCCCGAACAGGAGCTTCGGGTGAACAACTATTTCGTGTACCGCCATGACGAGGTGTCTCCGCGAGGCCCCGCATACAGGGGGACAGCGGCACTTGTCAGGCGGGATCTGGTGCACGAGGAGTTGGACACATTGCCTTTTGTGTCGACTCGCACTAAGGGAGTGCGACTCTATGCAGAGGGTACCGAGCTCCGCATCTTCGCGGCGTATCGCCCTCCAGGTGAATCCTTCCATGCCGGGGACATCCAGGCCATCCTCGGAGATAAACCTACACTAGCCGTTGGTGATATGAACGCCAAGTATCCTACTTGGGGTTCCAACGTTATCACTCCGGCCGGAAGGAAGCTCTTCGAGGACAGCCAGCGGAATGGATATGAAGTGATAGGGCCCGATGCCCCGACACACATACCCACTCTGCCCATCCACCAACCGGATGTTCTCGACGTGGCATTTTACAAGGGGGTGCCATGCCCGGTCAATGTGGAGGTGTTGTACGATCTCACCACACAACACCTCCCCATTTTAGTCACGCTTGCACTGTCGACGGACTTTACAATCGCGCGCCTACCGCGTAGGCGCATCAACTGGCGCACGTTCGAGTGCGCAATGAGTGAGTCGGAGCCGGTAGGCGCCCTGGACACTGCAGAGGATGTAGAGGAGGCAACCAGCCGTCTTATCGCCGAAATCCGGGCCGCACAGGAAGCGGCCACATCAACTTGTCCACCGACGCAACGCAGGGCAGCCCTGCCTGACTCGCTCCAACGCAAGCTACACCGGAAGCGCAGCCTGCGCCGGTTGTGGGCGCGCACGCGCTGTCCGACAGTGAAGCGTGACCTAAACCGCCTCGATGAAGAGGTAAGTCTAGCGGTGAGTGTGTTTCGCGGTGACGGCTGGGATAAGGTCATAGACCGAGCAGCTGTCAGCGACACTAACCTTCATGCACTCACCCGTGCACTTACTAAGGAGGCGAGCCCCGTATATCCGCTCCTCGACAGTTCCGGGAAGCGGTGCTACGGGGCCAAAGACCGGGCCGAGATATTGGCCAATTACTTGGAGGGCGTATTCACCCCCCATCCCCCTTCGCAGGACCCCGCTATCGTCGCGCATCACGATGATTGTGAACGCCGCGTGAGAGAATTATTGTCGGCCACGCCCGAGCCGCTCCGGGGAGAGGATTTTATCTCCCCGTCCGAGGTGAGGAGGGCAGTCACCTGGTTGCCTCCACGGAAGGCACCAGGGCCAGACGGTATCCCCACTGCCGCGTTACATCATCTGCCGTGGGGTAGCCTAGTATCCCTAACCAGGCTATTCAACGGCATACTCCGCACGGGCCGATTTCCCAAACCTTGGAAACTTGGGAAAATAATAGTCCTCCCAAAACCGGGTAAGGACCGCCGCCACGCTTCTAGCTACCGCCCTATAACTCTGCTTTCACACCTCGCCAAGCTGTTTGAGCGGCTTCTGCTGCGGAGGCTGAGACCGCACCTCCCGTGCAGGGAGGAGCAATTCGGCTTCCGCGCGGGGCATTCAACAACGCTCCAGCTGGCGAGGGTGCTCCACTACCTCGCCAACGAGCACAACAAGGGCCGGTACTCGATCGGAGTCTTTCTCGACATCGAAAAGGCCTTCGATCGGGTGTGGCATGTTGGGCTGTTGGCAAAGGTAGAGATACCATCGGGCCTGCATAGGGTGGTGGCTAGCTTCCTCGAAGGCCGGCGGTTTTACGTTTCGGTGGAGGGAGTTGACTCGGCCGAACACTCGATCCGTGCAGGAGTCCCCCAGGGCAGCTGTCTGTCACCGTCGCTTTATGCGGCGTATACAGACGACATCCCGACCATACCGGATGTCATGCTGGCCCTGTTTGCCGACGATAGCGCCTACCTAACGTCGTCGCCCCGGTTGCAAACAGCCCACGAACGAATGCAACGTCTGCTGGATGTACTACCTGAGTGGTTTGACAGGTGGCGGGTGGCCGTCAATGTGGGTAAGACGGCCGCTCTCCCTACGCGAGTAACCCGCTGCCGGCTGCCACCACTCAGGCTTCGTGGAGAGGACGTGCAGTGGCAGACACAGGCCAAATACCTCGGGTGCACCATCGATCGTGCGTTGCGCATGACACCCACTGTGAATCACGTGGTGTGTCAGGCGGCGGCAGCGCGGTCGATGCTGCGCCCGGTGTTGAGCTCAAAACTGCCGCTGCGCACCAAACTACGCCTGTACAAAACGTACATCAGGTCGAGGCTGACGTACGCGGCGCCAGCGTGGTATGCGCTGTGCTCTGCGACGCAGCATAAACGACTACAAACTCAGCAGAACGTGTGTCTCCGATTAATTGCCAATGCGGGGAGGTACGTTCGAAATGACGTCATAGCACGGGACCTGCGTGTGGAATCCGTGAAGGAGTTCGTGGCACGTCTTGCGCGCGGCATGTATGACCGCGCCGAGAATGGGCCGCACGAGCACCTCCATGGATTTGCCCCACTGCACAGTAGGCCTCCTGATGGGAGACCTCTCCCACGCGAAATCCTCACTGCTCCGGCAATAATCGGAGCACCCGGAACGATGACGAGGTAGCTGGGTTAGACCCCGAGTTTCGTGACCTGCAGCGCTAGCGAGCTTGACTCGACCTGACCTGCTGATAGGTAGGATTGAAATCACCTGACCTGGGTTCGAGTCCCGGGTGAAGAAGGTTCCCTACTGGGGCGCGGCCACAAGCCCAGCTAGAGCCAGGGCGATGGTTGCGCCGTATAACTGTGGGCGTCGTCATCTTGGTGGGGACGCCCGCCACCCTTTGTTGTTGCAGCCGAGTGCCGAAGGATTAAGCCCGCTCGAGATCGCGCCAAGAAAAGAGAAGAGGATGAGAGCACAGCAGGACCTGGACGCCAATACCATGGTGGCATGAGTCCATGGTGCCCACCTCCTCCACCACAGCCCCCAAGGGGGTGCCAAACGCCGTCCTGCAGCCGCAGGGCAGAAGAAGCTGCAGCAGAGGGGGATGCCCCGGTGCTGCATCCGCGTCGCGCGAATAGTGCGCGCGAAGACCAGTGATGATGAGGCGAGGCTGAGAGATTGATTCATCATTTACAAATCAGTAGTGAGAGTGACGAACAACAAAAAAACTTATATTTACATCCCGCATGAACATATTAATTAATGAGTTTACCTAATACAGCATCCCTCTTTAGGGCAATTAAAGAAATTACATGAATATTAGTTACCACTGAATATTTGCATGCCAGTAAAAATCTCGGTATTGATATTGGTACTTGTGACCTAATATTAGCAGGAACATCTGCTAGCTCAAAAATTGGACGGCGAAACCTATGCCGAATATATTGAATCTTTAAAATCTCAACGAGAACTGCCAATATTACAAGACCATAAGACATAAAGCCACAGACCATAAAGCAATGCAATAGATGTGAAGGAAAGATTTGACAAATCGGGCAGGGCTTCAGTAGATCAATTGGAAGAGCGGCTGGACTAGATTCCCAGTAGGTCGCGAGTTCGAGTCTCGCCTGAAGTCAAATTTTTCTTTCCATTTTCTTTAAAAATAAGATATATTTCACAAGCATGTGTTAATGCGAAATAATATAAAACAAATATTACAAGAGTTTCTCAATTATCTAGAAATGAAGTTTACTTCTTTAGAGTCGTCTATACGAAAACCAGATCTTAGATCGGCACCTGTTAGCCAAAACTTAAATTTCCAATCAATCTCAAAGAAACCTTTATAGTACAGTTAATAATATTGTTACACAGAAACATAAATTCCCGCTGTGAAACTATATAATATATAATTGTGAAAATTTATCGAAATGTGTAATGATTTAAAATTAAAAACTTTACAGAACTTACAATTAAGCCAAAATTGTTTATTTAATCACTAACCGACTTCGAAAAAAGGAGGAGGTTCTCAATTCGTCCGGATCTTTTGTAAATGCATTTCCACTTCCTCCTTGAAATAAAACTAGTTTTCGGATTTATCTCGCGTATATTAAACTAAAATGATTATTTAAAATCGAACCCGACGTTTCGGTCGCTTTTCAACTTCCATGGTCTCGGGCAGACTGAGGTGGTATTTGTCTGACAGCAGTTTGATAAATTATTATTTGCGGCTACCTCCATCTATTTCGCAAACGTCTAGCATAGTTCAGGATTAACACAAAAGTTACTAATTGTATCTTGAGGTCTTACAGACTGTTGCGGTTGGGTTCGATTTTAAATAATCATTTTAGTTTAATTTACGCGAGATAAATTATTAAATTTGATTAAATTTGACCACAAATCCTCATTTCGTCCGCGGCTTAAATGGCTATGTATCCCGCAGAGAAGGTCTGTGAGGTCACTCTGCTTACTGTTTTCCTTATTCGAAAACGATCCACATTCTCCCTATATATTTGGATCTAAAATCCAAATTACACTTTCTGGGCGATTCCACTGAATATTGTCAAAACCTGTCTCTAAAAATACCTGCTCACCGCACCAGCTTCCTGGAAAAATCCTTTATCATCACCTCTATAAAACTCTGGAACAAGCTGCCCCTTGACATCCGTAAATCGCAGAATAAGTTCATGATAGTGTGACCACTATCATGAACTTATTCTCTTCTCACACATAGTGTGACATCGTTGTCACTGTTTCATATTACTCTCGTATTCAACTTCTCTTATTTATGTTATGTATGTATGTATCTATGTATGTATGTTGATTTATACTATAATGTGTATTTATTATTATTATATTTATGTATATTTAATATATTTATATATCTTATGTAAGCATTAAAATCACTTAATTCACTAATGATACCTAAACATTTGTTAACTTGCACCACAGTATAGATTACTGTGCTTGCACCCTTCACTATTCTCTCCTACAACTCAAAGGTTGACTGTTAGAGAATGCCTAGTGGCATTAAGTCCGCCTTATGTACTTGGTGCATCAAACTTAAATAAATAAATCCGAAAACTAATTTTATTTCAATGAGCCGCAGCTCGCGAAAACCTTAGACGGCTTAGATCACAATACCTTGTTACATGATTTTCAAACCGCATTATGTCGCCGCCTACATCAAACAATACAACGCCTGCAGAACCCGAGCACACGGCAACAGGGACACGTGCCATATTTCACAAGGAACCCTTGCAGAAATTCTTTTACCATCAGCAAAAATCGACTTATTTTCGGATATCATCATCCGAAAATAGGTTGTGATGAGATTGTATTAAGTTGAAATCTGTCAATGTTACATGATCTCAAAATGTTTTGTTTCTTTGTGAGACAGTGAATAATTTGTTTAAAGCGTTACTAGTTATCTGAGGTGCTGAGAAAAGCAGAAGATGATTTGTGGTAGTGATAACTTGAGATCGATTCTAGTAATGTCAGGTAGGCCGAGCTAAATACGGTTACTGCCTGTTTTTGTTCTCATTTGTTACCAGGCTGTCAGTATGAGTCTGGTTGGGCTTCAAAGTAATACCTTACTTTAGTGGTTATTAATTGATGGTTGATAATGACGAGTGGGTACAACGGCGAATTAATTACGTCATAGTTGGGCCAAGAAAGGCCGAGTGAACTATCATACTCTCAGAGATGTTTCTTTGTTTCAGGTAATCGCATCGCACGAGGACGTGCGAATTGTCAGTATGGCCGTGTCGGAGTGTAACCTAAATGTGACTACTAGCGCCATCTAGTTTGTCGGTGACGTAACCTAATTATGACTAGGGTAGATTGTTTATTAGAGAATTCTAAGTCTTGCCACGGTCGACTTAGGTACTTGGATTTGTTACATTGGAGGGAATAGTTATTTGCCGTTATCGGGTTTATAAAGGTTAGCAAATAGTTCATGACGGTCAGTCATAGAGTAACAGTCGATCAGTCACAGTTACACAGTTGAATCGAATTATTAAAGGGCAGTTATGCTGCCAGTTAGAACAGTGAACATCAGTGATATTAAAATGATATAACGCGGGTAGTTCTGGATCAAATGTGCAGAAGACTAGTGATAGTAGTAGTATCGTATCTTGCTAAATGTGGTTTCCCGGTCCGAAGGGTTTTTTGCCCGTTCTTCCCTGCCGGAAGTAATCGAATGGGCGGATCTTTGGCAATATACGACTTTCTTCTGCCAACCTGTGCTTTATTTCATCATCCGCTCGAGTACCCACCTACAGATGCCCACAAACACGAGTAACATATCGGCTTATGGAAAGACACGCCCACAACACTACCTAGATATCCGAACTGGAGAGGCCTCCTGCCTCGTAAAAGCAACTCCTCCTCTATATATATATATATATATATATATATATATATATATATATATATATGTATATGTATATATGTATTTTACTTATTTTGTATGAATTTAGACATAGATATATATTTTTAGAATATAAGCATTCTTAAGAAACATTTGGCTATATCATTCTTAAATTCATTTTCATTACTTCCACTGCACTTTTTGACAGTTTTATTTGGCCCTAAGGTTGACTGGGAGAGAATACCATTTGGTATTAAGTCCACCTTCTGTACATAATCCGTGTGCAAAAAGAATAAATAAATAAATAAATAAGTAGCCTAAGTAACTCCTTATTACATAAGCTATTTGCCAGTGAAAATCCCGTCAAAATGGGTCCAGCCGTTCTCAAGATTAGCCTCGCCAAACAGACAGACAGGCAGACAAAAATTGTAAAAATGTTGTTTTGGCATATGTACCGTTTATACAAACATATGCATTTAGTAAAAAGCGGTTATTTTTATATTACAAACAGACACTCCAATTTAATTTATTTGTATAAATTAAAAATCTAGTAAATAATCTACCAAACATATCGTTTGAAAAGCCGTCTTGGTCTAATCTAAATAATATTAACTTAACTGATCCCGAGTTCTATAGTAGCCAACCGGTAGATTGGCCGCAGATGTTTACTTTATTATTACGATGGGTGGAATAATCAGAGATGATAATCTTACGCAACCCATTGCCCAACAAACCTACTTGGGGTGGCTTCTTTGTGGCAGCGTAAAAACATATCAATGCAATGTCATAATTAACAACTTGAACGATATTAAGCAATTTTGGGAAACAGTAAATATAAACGAGGAGCCCAACTTATTGAGCGAAAATCTCACTTGTGTTGAGTACTAAAAATCTACTACAAAGCGCTAAGCTAATGGTCAATGAAATCCGCTTGTAGTAAAAGCTTTTGATAGAATGAAATTGATTTTGAATTGGTGAGACAAACGTGATAAAAATATTCTTTATTGTACACCATTCGCTCAGCAGCGATTTCTTCAAGGCAACCACTACTAAGAACAGATGAAAAGAAATACATCAGAGTGGGGTGTACTAAATCTAAACTAACATTCAAACTCAAACTCAAACTCAAAAAATCATTTAATCACTTGGAAATAATAGAATTTGCTTTGCATTTAATTTTATAACATGTATGTCAACTAAGTAAAGCAAAAAAGAGAGATAACAACAAATTGAACGGACAAAAAGTCACACTAAATTGATAAAACGGATAAATAGAACTGTTTTATCTACAATTTAAAATTATCAATAGTATCAGACTGACGAACACCTATGGGTAAGGAATTCCATAACCGAACGGCTACGTACCTATATCTATACATCTAAATAAATTAAATTGGAGTGTCTGTTTGTATTTGTAATATTAAAATAACCGCTTTTGACTAAAGGTACATATATACCAAAACAACATTTTTTACAATTTTTGTCTGTCTGTCTGTTTGGCGTGGCTAATCTTGGGAACGGCGGGACCGATTTCGACGGGACTTTCACTGACAGATAGCATATGTAATAACTAGTAACTTAGGCTACTTTTATGCGCCCACGACTTCGTCCGGGTAGATACTAAACAATAATAAATTCTCACGCGGGCGAAGTCGCAGGCACAGCTAGTACATTAAATAAGACACCCATTAACCATGTTTCCCACTTGCATAACAGCAAGAACAGGATAATCTGCATAAAATATAATACAACTTGAAATAATACATCTTGTTAAAGAAGACCTTTAACTAGATTTATAATAACCAATATCTAGAAAAGGATTAATTCTCCATCGTAGCGCGAAATATCGTTTCATTAAATTCAGAATATCGAAGTTATAATTGTATCATTTCAATTGAAAATATCGTATCTAGGTTGCCCTAGTTCTTACACCTAACATTTCTCTTATAGATAAAAATCGTTGCCAAAAACTTTCTCGTAAAAACGATATAAGGACTCAAAGGCGTCGACACCTAGTACTATATAATAATTTGTCACCCTTATGCTTGTTTGCCACTTCCAAAACATAAAAAGCACTAATTAATAAAATGACCTGGCCGTAACATCAAGGACATATAAGGATAAATTGTGTGGTTTTTTTTTTAACGGGTTATTCGTTAACTCGACACAAACGACCGGCTGGATGTAGGATGTAATAAACGAGGAGATTATTCACATGTTTGTACCTTTATTGCAAAAAAAACTGATGGTGTTCAGTTGGTGAAAACATACATGTGGTTTTATTTAAGTTTCACCATGTGGACACACGCAAAAATATTGTCGTGTCCAGATGACGAAATAACAAGTCATAATAATTTCAAGTTTAACCAACTCGGCACAAATGACCGGACACACGTGTGTCCGGTCATTTGTGTCGAGTTAACGAATAACCCTTTTGATCCCACTTTTGTATGCTTGAGTTGTATGTATGTATGTATTTATGTATCGGAATCTTTTAGCTTAATTTTCACCGGTTTCTAGAAGACTGATTAATTTGAAACTTTGTATACGTATTGAGGACCGATGACAATGCAATTATTCAAAAAAACAAAATTAAATTCCGTAACTAAAAAGTAAAAAAATAATTATTGTTTGAACAATAATAGGAATTTCTTAATTCATTACATATTACTGTTTTATTAATATTTTTTGGTTCAATTAGTTTTTTAAAGCGTGTTTAATTTTTCAAACTATTTTTTTTTGCTAATTCACAGTAACCTTCGACAGTACCTATGTCACTATTTTTTTTTGCTGTTCTGTACTTCTTAGGGTTCTGTTGTAAACAATGAACCCTTATTGTTTTGCCATGTCCGTCTGTCTGTCTGTCTGTCTTTCTGCCTGTCCGCGGTTTAGCGCAAACACTGATTGGTCCTAGAGACTTAAAATTTGGCACAAGTATACACCTTAATTACCCCGACAAAGTGGTAGAATAAGAACATGTTTTAAATTAATAATAATAATTTTCTATATTATCTTTTCGATTTAGTTGTTCGTGACTTATTAAGCTTTAAAGTGCCAATTTTCATTAGAGTCAAGTGTCTCCTCCCTATACCAATTAAACGGTTGTTGTTAGAAATTCAAACGTTACGGCAATAGTAGCTACATATTCCGAAATATTGCTGGGGTCAAAAGTCTTAGGACTCGGCGTGCATGTACGAAGAGAATGATGGCGGTAGATGAGGCACGGGATGTGTGTCAGGACCGGGATAACTGCCTACTCTCCACACTCTCTGTCTACCCCGTTAAGCGTTAGGGACCTAGCGTGATGATACATGTATATATCACGAAATTAAAAGGAAAACTATCACACTTAAGTTGGCTTTACGTGTCTTCTAAAGCGTAATAAAAGTTTGCGAGTAATAGTCGACCAAATGTAATTTATTCGAAAATTTTGAACAACACTATTGATTTTTTTTTTTACTTCGTTATTCCAATCTAAAAACTACGGAACCCTACAAACCTTGTGGCCCGACACGCACATGACCGCTTTTTTAACATTTTATGTTTTTGTATACTTTGTACACCTGTTGCTGTCTGTAAACACCTGGGGCTGTGCCAATAAAGGTATTTTCAATTTCAACCAAATTAAATTGTAATACAACTTGAAGTAGTACATCTTTATAAGGACGACCTTCAACTAGATTTATAATAAGCAATAACTAGAAAAGGATTCCTCCATCAAAGCGCGAAATACCGTTTCACTTAATACAGAATATCGAAGTTATAATAGCATCGTTTCAATTTGAAATATCGGATCTAAATTGCCCTAGTTCTTACACCTGACATTTTATTAGGGCCGAAGCTCACTGCAGGTACGGCACGGCGTGTTATAGCAAAGGATTTTATTACTAATCAAGTTATTTTGATTGTAATATTTTATTTTTCGCAATAACACATGCGATTGAACTTAAGAAATTAAAGAAAAAATGGAAAGAAAAATTTGAATTCGGGGAGGAATTAAACCTGCGACCTCAAGATAATAAAACGGCTGGACTGGTTATCCTGAGGTCGCAGGTTCGATTCCTGCCCAAAGTCATTTTTCTTCAATTTTATTCTTTAATTTCTAAAGTTATTTTGAATCTTGATTCAACGAGCTTATAATTCACATTACTTTATTTCGATACGTCGGGGCCGCGATATGACGCAACGTGCCGCGGGTATCTGCGGCATGACAAGACGCGCCGATGCTCCGGCATGATGTGTCATGCAGTTTCATTCCACAGGTTCCCACGATGCACCATCGCATCCCGAGACGTATATCTATATATGAGCTCACTTTGTGTCGAAGAGATTTCTAAGCTAGTTTAAATTATATTGAAACTTATGCAGCGATCGTTTCGGTTACCGGGGCGTAGTCCGGTCGGTGCAGAATTGGCACGATACCACGATGACACGGGATACCCCGACAAGCCGCGAGATGCCCCGGAACGCAGCGGTATGACGCAGCACAACCTACCGTGCCATGCGGCGCTACGCCGTCAGTGAGCGCCGGCCCTTATAGGCAAAAACCCTTACACAAAACAGTCTCGGAAAAACGTAGGATTAGGATCGTTTTAGTTTCACTTAAACCACACCGATGCCATTTAATTTGATAGAGCTTTTAAGGAATGCCCAGAAATATCGTCCTTCAAATCACTTATCTTTAAGTAAGAGCTTTTAAGATATCACCGCCCAAACTAAGTCGGGGGGTCCATATTGGGTTGCATAAATTAAGGAGGCATATTTTAAGTTTGCATAGGTTCCGTTCTTTGGCATACTGTCCGCGTAACATTCATTCAAAATAAATCAGTTTTTATCATACTTTATTTATTTCGTCATGACTGCTTTTATGATAACAATATATCCACATAGTAATGTTCATATAGGTCGCGCCAGGTAAAAAGAACGCTGGCGGTCAAGCTGCGCGTCATGTGTTTTTATTTCATTTTATTCTATGTATTAAAGTTTTCAATCTGCCTACCAATAAGCGAAAACTAGATCAAAAATAAACCAATAGGGCTAGTACTTTCGTGCGCGAGTGTACCGATGCGCGAACACATCCCTTCTACTTTCTTCCAGCGTTCTTTTAACGTGGCGCGACCTATACGTCATGTTTTTACAATTACGATCACTAATTATTGGCATCTCACTCCTAATTGTAAGAGCGATTGCAATTCTGCGATTAACCTTTGTCCACTTTTTAAGTCCGAACGGCTGTGGACCAGATCATCCATCAAAAATGATTCCTCGAGGACTTGTGCTGCCTCAGGGTACCGACCACGTTGATCTGCTGCTAGCTGTTTAAGGGTCATTAGTGCAAGGAATGGGGCTGCCTTTGTGCCGTATGTTACAGTTGTCAGCTGATAACATTGGAGAGGTTGTTGTTCTTCATACCTACAAATTATTTTTATTGGTGGTAGAGCTCCTGTGACGGAGCTCGCGGGCGTAGGCACCACCACATTACCTAATACATACTTGCCGCTAAATGGTAGTGTTCAGCACTACCGTGTTCCGGTCAGGTGGTAATGTACGGCCCTGTAATTTCCGGCACAGAGGCATAACAGCTCATGAGGCATGAGGCCTCAGGAGTGGTAACGCATCTGCACTTCGACCTTGGTGTTTGTGTTGGTGTCTATAGGTTACAGTAATGCGAAATTTAAATAGTACAAAGATAATTATCATCTAACCAGAACACGATAGCGTTAAATACTCCTACAGTGATCCAGAATGTTATCTACTCTTCTCTTCATTAAGTATAATCAATCAAACTCAAATATTACGTTTCCCCATCGCTACAATATGGTGTTCTTCAAAACTAGTGTCAAAACAGTTCAACACGCCCGAAGGTGCGTAAATGTAACTTTGTGCTATATTTCTATTTATTTCTTGTAATTTGTACGCCCCTTTTGATAATATTGTTGTATGTATGTATGTATCTTCACGCCAGGTCCCTAACGGGGTAGGCAGAGAGTGTAGAGCGCCAGATATCCCGGTTCTGACAAACCTCTCGTGCCTCGTCTACCTTCATCATTCTCTTCATACATGCACGCCGATTCCTAAGACTTTTGACCCCACCATGAGACAGAACTCGACCTATTTGGTCATGGTAGGTCAGTATTGGTCTTCCTGGGCCTCTGCAACCATATTGTTGTACTTACCTTTTAATCTGGCTCTCTGGAAAAATTGGTTTGTAGTAATAAAGCCACCATTTGAGTAAACATAACATCTTATGAAAATTATATTCTAAATGTTATCATTATGGTATTTTACATGTATGACTAGTAACCTTAATGCCATAGGAGTTTTTTTTTATGTGTTGGAAGTGGTAAACAAGCATGCAGTTCACATTGATGTTAAATGATGACTGCAGCCTATAGACACCTACACAAAGACCAAGATCAAAATGCAGATGCGTTACCACTCCTGAGGCTTAACCTGTTATGCCTCTGCGTCGGAAATTACAGTGTCGTACATTACCACCTAACCGGAACACGATAGTGCTGAACACTACCATTTAGCGCCAAGTATATTAGGTAATGCCGTGGTGCCTACGCCCGCGAGCTCCGTTATAGCTCTACCACCAGGAAAAATGTACACAAATTTTGACAAGAAATAAAATTAAATATTCTATTCAACTCTATTCTTGACTGACTGCCTTAGTGGAAGAATTATCTTCCAGAAGATTTTTTCCATTTCTTGCACTAGTAGGCGGTGGGGTCATCACATTCTGACTCCAGCAAATGGTAATACCCCATAGAAAAATATTATAACAATATTACTCCGGATATGACAGTTACGATGCTTTAATTACGATGCTATATTTAGAAATTAAAGAAAAACGGATAGAATAATTTGAGTTCGGGCAGGAAACGAACCTGCGACCTCTGGATAACTAGTCCAGCCGCTTTACCACTAAGCTACCGAAGTCCCACACCGATGCGTCAAATTTTGCTTTCCCTTTTTTGAATTCTAACCGATTTAGAGTCGGTGAAATTTTTCTTGCCGTCTTTCCTTTAATTTCTAAAGTTAACTCTCATGTGTTATTGTGAAAAATAAATAGTACAATGCTTTAATTATTTAATTTACTGGTGGTAGAGCTCTAGTGACGGAGCTCGCGGCATATACTTGCCACTAAATGGTAGTGTTCAGTTTTCACCTTAGGCCTCAGAAGTGGTAACGCATCTGCATTTTGACTTCTGGTCTTTGTGTAAGTGTCTATAGGCTGCAGTCATTACTTAACATCAATGTGAACTGCATGTTTGATTGCCACTTTCATTACATAAAAAAGATACATTTTTTACTGGTCTGTGTTCCTATCATCCCAAGATAACCGCTCTAAAGTTTTCAGGTTCCATTTATCTTAATCAATCGGACCAAAGTTTAGTTGTTGCCAACTTTCTCTATCCCGATTTTTTTTATTTCCAACAAGCTGACCCGGCAAACTTCGTATTGCCTCACAATGAAATAATGTGTCAAAGGTTTGATAGATACGGACTATTTGTATGTAAAAATAAAATTGTGATTTTGACTATATCCCTTAAATTTCTTCATATTTTCTTACCTTTTATACCTTGCCTGGACTTAATCAAAACCAAAATTAGCCAAATCGGTCCAGCCGTTCTCGAGTTTTAGCGAGACTTACGAACAGCAATTAGTTTTTATATCTATACAAATGAAATGTGTAATGTAAATGTGTAAATGAAATGTGTAATGATATAAATAGATATGAAGTAAGTATAAATGAAGCGCTCAGTAATATAATTGCCTGGTTAAAAAACAATAATTTAAAAATCAATATCAATAAAACTAATCTAATTCAATTCCAGACTTACAGAAAAAAACCTATTGACCTTAATATAACTTACGAAAATAATAAAATTAATGAAATTGACTCCACGAAATTCTTAGGATTGATAATTGATAAAAATTGTGACTGGAAATCTCATATTGAGTATGTTTGCGACAAGCTAGATAGGTTTGTATATGCAATAAAAAAATTACGTCAAACTGTCTCAACAGAAGCAGCTCTAACTGCGTACCATGGATATGTTTCCCCGGTGCTAGCCTATGGTCTCTTATTGTGGGGAAATTCAGTTGCAATGAATAAAGCTTTTGTTGTCCAAAAAAAATGTGTAAGAGCCATTTGTGGAGCTTGGTGCTTAGACAGTTGTAAGCCCTTATTTGATAAATTTCGTATCTTACCGTTAGCTTGCATGTATATTAGAGAGCTATGTGTCTTTGTAAAGCAGCATCCATGTTATTTTAAACTTAATTCCGAATATACAAGTAGAAATGCTAGGGCCAGAAATCAATTTAAACTGTTTATACCACAATATAGGATTGAATTGCATAAAAGAAATGCTTATGTTAACGCCATAAGAGTCTACAATAAATTACCGACGACGCTTAAAGAAACACAATTACCATTATTTAAAAAAAAACTGACTCAATGGCTACATCAACATTGTTTTTATGACTTAAAGGATTATATGACACATAAAACAATATTATAATTTATTAATGACTCAATAATTTGACTAAATAAATATATATTATTATTATTATCCTAAAGTAATGCTAAATATTTAAATTAAATTATTAAAATCTTCAATAAACTTTATCGCTGTAATAATATCTCAATTAGATGACCACAATTTGCAATAATAACTTTGACATTAATTAATTATAAATATTCGAATTACAATAATAATATTTTGACATACTATTTAGTTAAGTTTATGGATATTTTACACACCATTGTAATGGTAGAATGTGATAGTGCTATAATGTTATTACCTCACCATCTGTACCTACATATACCCACTACATTCTGGTAAATAAATGATTATGATTATGATTATGATTATGAATAAAATTGGAGTGTCTGTTTGTAATATTAAATAACCGCTTTTTACTAAATGCATAGGTATGTATACACGGTACATATACCAAAACAACATTTTTTACAATTTTTGTCTGGTGTTTGTTCCCGCTAATCTCGGGAACGGCTGGACCGATTTTTACGGGACTTTCACTGGCAGATAGCTTATGTAATAAGGAGTAACTACGGCTACTTTTCTACTGCGCTTACGACTTCGTCCGGGTAGATACTGAACAATCATAAAATTCGAAGTCGCGGGCACATCTAGTAATTATTAAACACGGTAGGTAACACATGTCATTTTATCTATCGAACAAGGTCAGTGAAATGGAAATTTTATCTGTACATAGCAATCCTGACCTATTTAATATCTGATACTTTATCTATTATATCACTTTAATTTTATCTCACTTATCTGAAAGCTCCCTTATATTTTTGGTGTAAGTGCGTCACCTAATTATGGCACTGTTATACCCATCACAGAGACATGGCAACTAAGATGAGGAGTGGCAACACATTTTGACCTATGGTTTGTGTGAGTTTTGGCGGGAACGCGGAAAAGAACTGTGTCGCTGCGTGATATTATTTTCGAAGTTTGTGTATAGTCGCGTATTTATGTGTAAAAATGGTGGGATTTTTATTATAAAGCATTCGACAACGTTCACGAGAGTAAGAAAGTGATATTATGAAGTGAAAAGTGATTTTTCGTATTGCCTCCAAAACTTCGTAAAAACTCCTGGTAAAGTCCCCATCGCGTTACTGGAGCCATCTTATCATATTCCTCATGGAAGCATTTAATCATCGTCATCTTCCATGTGGATATTCATTAATTTAAAGAAATGTGAAATTCAATATGTATACGACTGAAAGACTCTGTATCTATGGTCATGAATAAACTATTTATTATGGTTTGTGTTTAGATGTCTAAAGGTTGCCATCATCACTTATCATTTATATGAACTGCAAGCTTACTTGCCGACTTGGTTTCATAAAAAAAAAATATTTTGAAGCATGTTGTAAGTAGCTAAAGGTTAGGATCCCACTGCAGAATCATTTTGTTCATCCAGATATGCTACAAACCTAATTTACCTGCTTCAGCATATTTATCTAGAGAATATATCTACCTAGGTTGCCTATCAAAATTTGGCCGCAAGTATTTTTAATTAAATTATTTTATCTTTAACAGCCAGCAACTCTTATTTGCGGCCGATTTAATTTGACTCCCGTATCATAATAATGAGAAAAAAAATTGCTTTATTTTGATATACAAATAATATATGCACGTTGGACGTAAAACGTTATCGGGGCGGAACAATATTATGTAGATTTTTCAGAGTCGTTATTGTTGAGGTGGTGAGTTTGGGATTGCAAAAAATATTAACGCCAAATAATAACTGTTACACATTTATTGGTATTTATAAAAAGATCTTACTTGCAATCGTATGAGTTGCAAGCTGGCCATGACAGAATAGAACATAGTATTCTTAGAGAGGATATAGGTGGCGCTGTGGCAGTAATAATGATTATATATTTAACAAGTACCACAGATTACAACAGTTATACATATTGCCAATTATTATTATCCCGGATATAACAGTTACGATGCTTTAATTACGATGCTATATTTAGAAATTAAAGAAAAAACAGAACAATTTTTGACAACGGGCAGGAAACGAACCTGCAACTTCAGTATAACCAGTCCAGCCGCTTTACCACTAAGCTCAAATTTTACTTTCCCTTTTTGATTTTTAACCGATTTAGGGTCGGTGAAATTTTTCTTTTTTCCTTTAATATCTTAAGTTCACTCGCATGTGCTATTGTGAAAACCAAATAGTACAATGCTTTAAATTATTTAATTTACTGGTGGTAGAGCTCCAGTGACGGAGCTCGCGGACGTAATCACCACCGCCACTAAAATTAAATGGTAGTGTTCAGTTTTCACCTTAGGCCTCAGAAGTGGTAACGCATCTGCATTTTGACTTCTGGTCTTTGTGTAAGTGTCTATAGGCTGCAGTTATTACTTAACATCAATGTGAACTGCATGTTTGATTGCCACTTTCATTACATAAAAAAGATACATTTTTTACTGGTCTGTGTTCCTATCATCCCAAGATAACCGCTCTAAAGTTTTCAGGTTCCATTTATCTTAATCAATCGGACCAAACTTTAGTTGTTGGCAACTTTCTCTATCCCGATTTTTTTATTTCCAAACAAGCTGACCCGGCAAACTTCGTATTGCCTCACAATGAAATAATGTGTCAAAGGTTTGATATATACGGACTATTTGTGTGGAAAAATAAAATTGTGGGTTTTACTATACCCTTAAATTTCTTCATATTTTCTTACCTTTTATACCTTGCCTGGACTTAATCAAAACCAAAATTAGCCAAATCGGTCCAGCCGTTCTCGATTTTTAGCGAGACTTACGAACAGCAATTAGTTTTTATATCTATACAAATGAATAAAATTGGAGTGTCTGTTTGTAATATTAAATAACCGCTTTTTACTAAATGCATAGGTATGTATACACGGTACATATACCAAAAGAACATTTTTTACAATTTTTGTCTGGTGTTTGTTCCCGCTAATCTCGGGAACGGCTGGACCGATTTTGACGGGACTTTCACTGGCAGATAGCTTATGTAATAAGGAGTAACTAAGGCTACTTTTCTACTGCGCTTACGACTTCGTCCGGGTAGATACTGAACAATCATAAAATTCGAAGTCGCGGGCACATCTAGTAATTATTAAACACGGTAGGTAACACATGTCATTTTATCTATCGAACAAGGTCAGTGAAATGGAAATTTTATCTGTACATAGCAATCCTGACCTATTTAATATCTGATACTTTATCTATTATATCACTTTAATTTTATCTCACTTATCTGAAAGCTCCCTTATATTTTTGGTGTAAGTGCGTCACCTAATTATGGCACTGTTATACCCATCACAGAGACATGACAACTAAGATCTCAGGAGTGGCAACACATTTTGACCTATGGTTTGTGTTTAGATGTCTAAAGGTTGCCATCATCACTTATCATTTATATGAACTGCAAGCTGACTTGCCGACTTGGTTTCATAAAAAAAAAATATTTTGAAGCATGTTGTAAGTAGCAAAAGGTTAGGATCCCACTGCAGAATCATTTTGTTCATCCAGATATGCTACAAACCTAATTTACCTGCTTCAGCATATTTATCTAGAGAATATATCTACCTATATCCACTAGGTTGCCTATCAAAATTTGGCCGCAAGTATTTTTAATTAAATTATTTTATCTTTAACAGCCAGCAACTCTTATTTGCGGCCGATTTAATTTGACTCCCGTATCATAATAATGAGGAAAAAAATTGCTTTATTTTAATATATAAATAATATATGTACGTTGGACGTAAGACGTTATCGGGGCGGAACAATATTATGAAGATTTTTCAGAGTCGTTAATGTTGAGGTGGTGAGTTTGGGAAAATATTAACGCCAATTAATAACTGTTACACATTTATTGGTATTTATAAAAAGATCTTACTTGCAATCGTATGAGTTGCGAGCTGGCCATGACAGAATAGAACATAGTATTCTTAGAGAGGATATAGGTGGCGCTGTGGCAGTAATAAAGATTATATATTTAACAAGTACCACAGATTACAACAGTTATACATATTGCCATGAAGTCGAACAAAGGCGATGTTGCGAGCTCGGCTCTAGATCGTACACATCCTCAAAAAATGGGTAAATTAAAGAAGAATCCGAAAAAAATGCAATTTATTTATTCAAGTATGTATTTTAGAGTTACTACCACATTTAATTCAAACGATTTTATCATTTTCAACGATATTTAACATGGCGGCGACACAGCCGACGCTTCTTTAAATTGGATATCGATTAGTTTAAGTTCTTAGTATTAACACATGAAATCGATTTCAATAGTATTCAGAAAATATTACTTTTTTCTCCAAGTTCTATATAATTTAAAAAATTCAAATGTCAAAATGACATCGCCCGCCATATTCGCCATGTTGGTTTGAGTTGCAATTCTAACTGCAAATAATATTTTGTAACTGCAAACAAAGCTGAAGTGAAAATATGCAGTAAAAAACGTTTTTGTATTGATTTTGCCTGTTAACGAAATTGTGTACAATACATGGCCGGAGGTCCATACATTTTTGCAACATCTCCTTTATGGAATAAACAAATTCAACGCCAAAATAAATCTTGAGCTACATTTTTATTGAAAGGTTAGCAATTTTTTCTTATTTTATTACGTTCAAAGGAAATGTCATGTCAATGTCGAAGATTCAATCACATATAGTTCACGGAACTAGAATAAGAAATAAGAATAATTTATTTGTTAGCGTTCTTAAAAAACTAGCTGTTACCCGCGGCTTCACCCGCGAGGATTCCGTTTCTAATGGTGCTTTTCAACCAGAGATGTGCTATCCTACGTTGCTATGGATGCGTTTGATTATCCACCAATCATATTTATTGGTGCACATAGCTTAGTACTGGTGGAAACGGATTCAAGATATGGTTTTTATTTAAATAGAAGGATGTGTGCTATGGACTATGGATGTGTGTTATGGGCCGTCGCGAATGGTGTAGCTAGCCCTCGACAGCTCCCTACGATCATAGAGCAACACCGGAGGGGAGTAGCCATATGCAGGCTTTCCCCTCTGTCAAAGTACAAGCCCAAATGGGCCTATACCTGTCGCCTAGATGTTTAAATGTATGCGTGAAATTGTTTCTGTATTTTGTTAAAGTCAAGGTGTGAGTTTTGTTATTATAGACGATTTTTGTAGTGTGCGTGTGCGTCGCACGCATTCCCCCCCCGCAAAAAATGACAGACTGTTTTGCATCGGTAATACACGCTATGGCTGCTCCCCTCCGGTCCGCCGCGGCCGGTGGGCCGCGTTGCTCTATGTTTATAAGTAATGTAAGAATTAACCAAAATGTTAAAAGGTTAAATTATATTTTTATATTGTAAACTGTCAGTCTGTCAGTCTACTCGTGACCACGGCCGTCGCATTACGGCCGAAACGTCGAGTGTCGAGGTAAATACTTCGATTAAAATAGTACGCGATTAAGTCCCGTTTACAATATAAAAACATGAATACAAATCGTGAAAGTTTAAAACAATAAAGGTTAAGTTAGTTGGTTATTAAGGTAAAGTTGTCGTTGCCAAAGTAAAGTTTGTTCTGATTGTGAAACAATATTAGTCGTATTGATTGAAAGTTCATAAAAAAAAGATATATTAACGTAAGTTAAAACTAATAATGTTTAGAATTGTTAGATAACTTTCTTTTTTTGGTTTATCAATACAAATGGAGGGTCATGGTCTAATTTCCCACGATGACCAGTCAGCTTGGGAAATGAATTATGTACTAGCTAGTTCTTTAATACGACATTGTTCAAAATGAAAAATGTTTTTTCTATTTTGTCGGGTTATAGCTACGAAATGGGTGTCGGGTGTGTGATGGGTGTCATTAGTAAAACTTGTAGAAGGTAGACGGTAATATTTAAAAGTATTATGTAAATTTGTCAATACAAACGAAGTACAATATATTATATTTATAAAACAACTGCAAACTAAAACAATGGAAGTGTGCTTCACTATGAAAGTAAACTTTGTAAACACGTCTTTAGACCAAAATTCTGATTATGAATCTCACCCTAAAATCCCAATTTACACTTCAATAAGTAAAGTAGAAAGTTGTAGAAACTTACAAAGCTATCGAAGTAGAAATGCCTGTTTGAGTTAAATAGCAAGTTAACAATTGAGTTATTGGCCGGTCTATTTTACGGCGAGTTAAGTTCGAAGTGCTAGCGCACCCGCTAACTAACTCGCCGCTAAGATTAGTTCATAGCTGTGCACAGCCAGATAATATATATACTTACTTATATAGTATATTATTTTACGAGCTGGAGGCTCGACCTTAATCACGCCGACAAAGTGGTAGAATTAAAACATGAGAAATAAAATTATTTGGGGTACCTCCCCTACATGTAACGCACGGATAATTTTATAATTTTTCGTTTTCTATAAAGTGTGGGATGTCGTTGGATAGGTCTAACAAAAATGTTAGGGGTGTGGAAACAATATTTTTCGATTCAGTTAACTGTTCGTGACTTATTAAGCTTTAAAGGGCCAATTTTCGTTAGAGTCAAGTGTTACCTTTACCAACTAAACGGTTATTGCTAGAAATTTAAACGTTATTTTTAATTTCCCTTTTTTTATGTAATGGAAGGTGCAAACAAGCATGCAGTTCACATTGATGTTAAGTGATGACTGCAGCCTATAGACACCAACGCAAAGACCAAGGTCAAAATGCAGATGCGTTACCACTCCTGAGGCCTAAGGTGTTACCTATGCCTCTGTGCCGGAAATTACAGGGTCCTACATTATCACCTGACCGGAACACGATTGTGCTGAACTATGATTGTGTATATTAGGTAATGCGGTGGTGCCTACGCCCGCGAGCTCCTTCACTGGAGATCTACCACCAGTAAAAATTATATAAGTAAACTATCATCCTTTATCTAAACTCGATACTATACTTGACGAAGTGTGAATTGTCCTTAACCTATATTAATATTGCGTTCTTGTCATTATCAGGGTTGTACGATTTCTATGCTATTTAATGAACACGCTCGTTTTCTTTAGACTGTGCTATTATGCTATGACTCCATTGAAGTGAAAACAATATTGAAACAGATTTAATCACTGTAATATTAATCTCGACGAGCCATTTGGTTCAGCAGTGTGTGACGACCGTTATAGCCGAGGCTCACGGGTTCGATTCCAGTACCGGGGCAAATATTTGTATAGCCTACAGATATTGGTTTCGAGTCTGGGTGTTTGCGTATGTGTTGTGTGTGTATAACGACTCCCACGACACAGGTTTATTCCAAGTGTGAGGCTGTGTAAAAAAAAAAGAATAAATAATAAGGGGAATTTTTTATTGCACCTTTGCTTAAAATTTAAGCAAACAACAATTATCCACTAATAATGTACCACAATATTGTACAGCATATCAAATAAATGACTGTTTACCAAATTAAATTAAATTGTATACCTAAATGTGTAGTATAAGAAAATGTCTAAAATATATCAAAGTTAGCGACTTTATTTATATAATTTTACTACGAAAATCTTGCTAAAACTACAGATATAAACATTATCCAATATTACCACCGAATTACTAAAATCATTATGTAAAATTGCATAACAAAGAATACACGTTTTAGGTTAAGTTAGGTTAGGTTATTTTTTTTTCTATAAAATTTAATAGGCTTCGTATTCCAAAAAAAAAAACAAATTAAATGTATCGTTGCACTAAAAGGATAATTAGATTAACTATAAGTTACCAGATAGTAATTCAGTAAAAAAGTTTAGCTTTAAACATCAAACAGTGTAGTATATTTGATTTATTTGATGGGCAAATTTAGTGGGCAATTCAGTATTTTTGTTAGCAATTTCGAATACTTTGATAGAAAAATGTGGTAAAATGTGGATTTTTTAATAAATGGCATCCATTTTATCCGTAATAGGGCGACCAGAGCGAGGTGCATCTTTGACATCAAAATTTCCGGTTTGAAAACGCTTAAACCAAATTTGTGCTACTCTCACAGACACTGCACTAGGTCCATAAACATCGCAATTTTTTTTCGCGGCTTGCGTTGCATTTTTACCTTTTTTGTAGTAAAATTTTAAAATGTATCGAATTTCTTCATTAGATTCACTCATCTTGACAGTTCGAAAAACAAATGAAAATCATACATTTGCCTAATTTGAATTTGTTATGATAATTATGTTCTTTAAAATTTTAACTTTCAATGATACCAAAACCAGCCAGATACAAATACAACAGCCAAAGAGATTTTATTAAAAGTTCATACATACTATAATGCGAAAAGACTTTTTCCCCAACCTATTATATTGTGTAATGTCAAACGATCAAACGTCTACAGACTAGTAAACCGGGCGGGCGAAGAAACCGAAGCAGACTTAAACTTAGATGGCTTGACGGAGTAGAGCAGGACCTGAGAACGCTGGGCGTAAGGAATTGGAGAGAAAGAGCCAAAAACAGACCGGACTGGAAAAAAAATTCTTAACCAGACCAAGGCCCACCCTGGGCTGTAGCGCCTTAGATCATTTGATCATATTGTGTAATGCGGTGGTACCTACGCCCGCGAGCACCGTCACTAGAGCACTACCACCAGTTAAAATGGTCGACAAACATCACATAAGTAATGTGTGGAAGAGACAACGTTCTAAAGACCCGACATAAGTCGAAGTCTCCTTCCTAAAGTCGACGTGCAATAATTATAAATTATATTTCTTGTTAGATACTGTAATTACCTTTCTGTCATCATCAGCAATATTGAAACAGATTTAATTAGTGTCATATTAATTAATATCCATCTTGTAAGATACGGTAGCAATTAGGCCAAGTCTACTTGATGAGGAGACAACATCATTAAAGGATTGTTTTTATATTATTATTTATTTATTTATTTATTTATTCTTCCATGTGCACAAGAAAATTGTTACATGAGGCGGACTTAATGCTATATAGCATTCTCTGCCAGTCAACCTTATATTATCGCATTAACACATGCTGCACAAGCATGTGTTAATGCAAAAATAATATAAAAACAATTATTAAGGGTAAAAGCCACTTCTTTACGATATTTAATAAACTGCAAAGTTTATTATATCGATTGCCTAACTGGCAATAGATGTCGCTACTGCCACTATAAGGCAATGCAATAAATGTGAAGGAAAGATTTGACAAATCGGGCAGAACTTCGGTAGCTCAGTTGAAAGAGCGGCTGGACTAGATTCCCAGTGGCCGCGAGTTCGAGTCTCGTCTGAAGTAAAATTTTTCTTTCCATTTTTCTTTATAAAAATATCATTAAAGGAGACACATATTCAGAGTACTACCACGCTGGAGGTCCTGGGTTCGATTCCCGGGTCGGGGACTATCAGAGACAACGGTTTATAATCCTTTATCTCTTGTTCTATTGGGATTTTTCAATTTTCTGGAAGTTTCCCTGTACCTCGGAGTTTGGTAATGTGCCCTGAGATGGCAACAGGTTCGCGACTGTTACATGGGCCAGAAACGTAACCGGCGAGTCGTGGGTGTTTGCATGTATGCTTGAATGCATGCATTTACCTCTGCCTACCCCTTCGGGGATTACAGGCGTGAAGCTACGTAACGTACGTACGTAACGTATATTCAGAGTAGATCCATGTACCTAGTATGTATAAAATTGTGCTATTTTTTAAAGTGATATATATTCTGCAGCTATACTCTAAGTGTGTTCCGCGGAACCCTAGGGTTCCGTGATACCTCTGTCGGGGTTCCGCAAGAATTTAGAAAAAAAAATCAAAACACCTCTCTCTGGTCGCTCCGCGGCCGCACAAAACGCTATGAACGTTATTTATTTATTAAGCTATTGCATAGCTTCTACCGCAAGCCTTGAGCGCGGGGACCGAATTCATAAATTCCGTAACGAAAAAACCGGACGCTCCGGATTACAAATTTTAAACTCATTTAAAGAAAGTCATGTATAATTTCGCCGTCCGACCTCGTGGGTAGCGTGGCCGAGCGGTCTAGCGGTCTGGTTTAAAGCACCAGTCTCTTCGGAGGCGTGGGTTCGAATCCCACCGCTGCCAAGATTGTTTTTGTTCATTTTTTTTATTGTTTGTTTTGCCATTCAATATTTAAAGAGTGGTAAATATTAATAGAAAATTATTGTTTCATTTTTCTATTTTTTTTTTCTTTTATTTGCATTTTATTTTATTTGCATAATTTTAGATAATTATATAAATGCAATAGCTTTACCGCGGCAGTCCCCGAGTGCCACACGTCTTTTTTTTATTTGTATTTGTAGAAACGTGTGTTACAATAGCTGGTACAATATCTCATAAGTTTGGTATCAACAATTTAATACTTGTATTTGAACTTTGTGCCGAGTTACAAATGTTCCTTTCAGCAGATACTTCTTTTAATTTGAAGTACCATTTGTATGATAAAACTTGGTTGTTCCGATTGTCTTTTATGGCGGATATCTTTCAAAAACTTAACGAATTGAATTTATCGTTGCAAGGTAAACAGACAACAGTGTTTCAGGCCTATAATAAAATAACTGCTTTTAAAAGAAAATTTGATTTTTGGATCATTTGCATTGGTAAGAAAAAATTGAAAGCTTTACGTTACTCAGTGAGTTTGTTAGCGAAAACGACTCAGAAATGTTTGAAGATGATGTGTTTGAAGAATTGGTCCAATATCACAGTTCGATGCACGCATCTTTTGAAAAGTATTTTCCCGAAGAACACATTACAAAAATTAAAGTGAATGCATGGATTCATAATCCTTTTTTACCCAACTTGGAAAAGCCTGAAAACATGTCAAACGAGATATATGAATCTTTTAGAAATGTCATCAGACACAAGTATGGAGTCACTGTTCAAAACGACGCCTCTCAATGATTTTTGGTGCAGAATCCAAGATGAATATGCGATGCTTGGCCAAATGGCTCTGAATATTCTTCTTCCGTTCCCAACTACATATTTGTGCGAAACAGGATTCTCTACCTACGCAGCCACGAAAACAAAATATCGCAATAGACTGGACGCCGAAGCTGATATGAGACTCCAACTTTCTTCCATCAAACCTGATATCAACCAATTGATGAAAAATAAAAACAGTTTCATACCTCCCACTAGTTAGATTTTTTATTTTTTAATGTTATTTTTTAATGTGGTGAAGTAAATAATAATTAGTAACTGTTACATTGTACTTTTATTATGCTGATTAATAGAAAATACACTTATAAAAACAATTGTTTTGTTGTAGGGTTCCATCAAGTATTTTGATTCCCAAAAGGGTTCCGTCATTTAAAAAGTTTGAGAACCACTGATATAATGTTCTCTTTTTCTGTGTAACCATCCCGTGTTTGCTTTCTGCACCAAATAAAGTTTTACTACTACTCCTTATTCGATGTGCCGGATTCGAGAACGTAATAAAAAAAATATTTAATTAAAATGATAAAATAAATATCTTTCAGATCTTTAGAAAAAGGGTAAATGAGAAATTTTATCTTCTTCTTTGTATGCAGTTCACATTGCTGTTGAGTGATGACTGCAGCCTATAGACACCCAAACAAAAACCAGAGATCAAAATACAGATCTGTTGCTACCCCTGAGACCTTAGTTGTTATGTATGTATGTATCTTCACGCCAGGTCCCTAACGGAGTAGGCAGAGAGTGTAGAGCGCCAGAATAATAATAATAACGTAGTTGTTATGTCTCCGTGATAAATATTACGAGGCCATACATAACCATCTTACCGGAACACGGTTGTGCTGAACACTACCATTTAGCGGCAAATAGATTAGGTAATGCGGTGGTACCTACGTCCGCGAGCTCCTACACTGCAACTCTTCTACTCAATTTCCCCCAATAAAGTGGGGTAAATTATAAACGTTTGCCAATTTTCCACAACAACCTCAGAATAACATAAAATATGTATTTTGAATACTTACAATAAAGCCTTTCATTTGATATGACACTTATTCAACTTCAAAAATCGTCAGATTTAATTTTTGTTGCCCAAATTTCAACTCAATCGATCCATTCGGAACAAATCGGCTGTAAATGACGCTCAGACAAATAGAGAGACAGACAGACAGACGCACGAGTGATCGTATGAGGGTTCCGTATATTCCTTTTAAGATATGGAACCTTGAAAATCTGCCAGTCTCAATTTATACCCACGATTACGCGATGATCGAATGATTTGAACAAACAAAACAAGGTTTGGGAGTGTACCTTTCACACTCAAGCTACAATGATATATTTAAATATTTGTTTTAAACCTGTTCGACAGACTTGGCTTATCTAAAATATTTGGTTATTCGTGTAACGTATCTTTATTCTATCTTTGAGTCGTCATGCCAGCGTTATATTCGTTCGTCTACTGTCTGTCCTTGAAGATCATTTTTCTCTGAAGTGCCTGGTGGTATCATATTGAAATTAATCCCTGAAGCAGCAGATGGATCCTATAGGGTACAAGAACAATAACTCAAAAAATTTATTATATATATTTATTTAATCACTTGGAAATAATAGAATTTGCTTGTGATAGGTCAAATTACAAATATAAAATTAAAGCGAATAACAACTGATACGTTGATTAATATGTCAAATATTAATCAGGAGCAGCACCTTAGGCCTCAGGAGTGGTAACGCACCTGCGTTTTGACCTCGGTCTTTGTGTGGGTGTCTATTGGCTGCAGTCATCACTTAACATCAATGTGAACTGCATGTTTGTTTGCCACTTCCATAACATGATAAAACAACGTAGCCATATCTTAGACAATGTTAGAACACATTAATTCAGCAAGTTTATCCGTTGATATAATAAATATCCAAATTTTACTAAAATCCCAATGAGATCAATAAAGAGTAGACACGGTGAACAAACGGCCGGTTCCGTTTTTAAATTGATTTGACAGATATTTATCTGTCATGTTACTATGGGAAAGTGCAGGTAAATGTATGCAAAAAACTGGAACCATGCTATCAAGGGAATGTCCAGTCTAGTACTACTTTAGTACGTTTAAGTCAATGTAAAATCCTAAGATATTCGTATAGTGAATCAATACCTTTTTTAAAGAAATTAAATAAAACACGGACAGAAAAATTTGACTTCGGACAGGAATTAAACCTACGACCTCAGGATAACCAGTCCAGCTGCTTTACCACTAAGCTACCGAAGCTGGACTGGTTATCCTGAGGTCGTAGGTTCGATTCCTGCCCGAAATCAAATGTATCTTTCCGTTTTTCTTTAATTTCTTAAATTCACTCGCATGTGTAATTGCGAAAAATAAATAGTACAACCTTTTTTCTTCCTCCTCGTCCTCATCAAACGACGCTTTACGACATTAGTGCCAAAAGTTTAGATTTTAAAATATTATACCTTAAAACATTGTAAACTAACCCCCTTATTCATAAACGCATTTTAGCTAAAGTGTTGCTAATCTCTCCTTTGTCTTTTTCTATCCTGCACATTTGACAATGCAACTGAGAAAAACAAAGCATTCTATAGCTCAAATGTAATAACTGCCTCAGTAGCCTAGTGGTAGCAGGCCTACTACGCTGGAGGTCCTGGGCTCGATTCTCGGGTCGAGGGCTATCAGAGATAACGGTTTAAAATCCTTTATCTCTGGTTCTATTGGGATTTTTCCATTTTCTGGAAGTTGCCCAGTACCTCGGAGTTTGGTAATGTGCCCGGAGACGGCAACAGGCTCGCCACCTGTTACATGGGCCAAAACGTAACCGGCGAATCGTGGGTGTTTGCATGTATGCTTGAATGCAAACGACCACGATTCGCCGGTTACAGCTGGTATAATGAAGATATATTTTTTTCAAACATTCTTCAAATTCCATAAAGGTTTACAAATAGAGTAAAAGTCGAAATATGGCAAGGAAATTGGTAAAACCACGTGTATTTTTTTTTAATATAAACTATTCCTTGTTGCATTGCTTTTAATTAATCTTGTGTAGGCAGAACGAAGTCTGTCGGGTTAGCTAGTATGTAGTATTTTCAATATAAAAACTGGTTAAGCGCGAGTCGAACCACGCGACACGTAGGGTTCCATTTTCAAGTATATTTGGACCCTGTTAAGCAGAAAAGATCCAGTCAACATTAAATTTATGTAATAGGTATGCTGGCTGGGTCTTGGTGCTCTTTCTTAGTTTATTTCATTTTCTTGGTGCATGTTTGAGTTCTATCAAATAAGTTGGTGGCATTTTGTTTGATATAGGTTTATTACTGTGCCCATGTATAGTGAAATATAATTAAAGTTTTACTGGTGGTAGAGCTCCAGTGACGGAGCTCGCGGGCGTAGGCACCACCGCATTACCTAATATACTTGCCGTTAAATGGTATTGTTCAGCACTATCGTGTTCCGGTCAGGTGGTAATGTACGGCTCTGTAATTTCCGGCACAGAGGCATAACACCTATGCCTCAGGAGTGGCAGCGCATTTACATTTTGACCTCTGGTCATTGTGTGGGTGTCTATAGGCTGCAGTCATCACTTAACATCAATGTGAACTGCACGCTTGTTTGCCACTTATATAACATAAAAAAAAAAAAAATGTGTGAAAACACGGGCTTTCAGGTTGCCTACATAACTTCATTGTAAATGTTCTGGTAAAGTAGCTCTCGAATTACTGACTGTGACTCACATATAAATAATTGACTAACTCACTGATTCTAACTTTATATTACGAAATTTTGTTTTTATTGACACTAGCAATATGCATAACAGCGATGTCATTACAACTAAATAAAAACCTTATTTACTATTACTCGTAAAATTGTAGAGCTTGCCTTTCCAAAACAGTCTAAAAATATAAATTCAACATACCAACAGGAAGCACGCTGTCACAAAAAAACACAATTCAAAAATCGAATCACTTTCAACAATCACACCATCAACGTCAAACTATTTTTATTCTGTGCATCGAATTTCGCGCCAAAGTTTTTTTTTCACAGCGCACGGGTGCGTGCCGTTCAGCCGCCCGCCGAAAACTAACTCGCCGATTTTCCGAGACGCCACACTGAACACGTATACGCGTGGTTTGATGAACTTGATTTTTTTTTCAGGATTTATTCAAAATTCAAATTCAAATTCAAATTATTTATTGCGTTATGTCATATGGGTACATAGGTGGTATTGTACAATGACACCCTGTTAGGGTATAGCAACATAAGAGGGGAAGCTTATGTAATAAGGGGAAAGTTAAATATTATCATTTATTTAGATTAAAAAATATCATTTGAAGGTGTCGCTCAAATAATCCTGAATATTATAGTAACATTTATCGATGAGTAATTGTTTGATATTTTTAATGAATGTGTTGTAGTTTGTTTCGTTTTTTAATGGTGTTGGTAATTTATTATATATTTTTATGCTCATAACAAAAGGACTTGACGAATGGCTGGCTGGAGGTAGGGAGCATTAGTCTATTTTGGTGTCGTAGTAGGTGATTTGTAGGGATGTCTGCGCGTCTTGTGTAAAAGGCTGGATAGGTTTTAACAAATTTACATGTTTCTAGAATATATATGGAAGGTAATGTTAGCATTTTTAGCTCTTTAAAATGGGGTACACAACTGGTTTCTTGTTTTATGTTAGCTAATATTCGGATAAATTTTTTCTGCAATGTAAAGAGTGTAGGCATGTCCGTACTATTTCCCCACATAATTATCCCGTAAGTAAACCATGAGTAGGCATAGACGACAAAGAGGATAATGTCGGGTGCTTCAAGCCTAAGCAATACCCCTAATATTGCTTATTATATAGCCATATGGCTTAATACCCGTGATATGTTAGAAAAAATGGTGTATTTGCAATTTTTTTAAAATACAAATTATTATTCATTGGTTATTGATACGACTACGACGTCCCGGTTGGTCCAGCGGTATGAGACGACCGTTTGATTCGAAGGGTCGCGGTTTCGATCCCCGCACCGGGACAAATACTTATATGGCCTACTGATATTTGTTTCGGGTCTGGGTGTTTTTGTATGTGTTCTGTGTGTACAACGGCACCCACAACACGGACTTATACCTAGTGTGGGGCTGTGAGTAGGGTTGCCACCTCTCCCGGAATTCCGAGAGTCTCCCGGATTCAAGCTCTGCAAATCTTCCGATCTTCCGCTAAAATCTCCCGTCTCCCGGAAGGAATTTAAAATATACTAAATTCTCCGGGAATAACAAGTTGTTCAAAAGTAATGACACGAGATGTAAAAATGGCTAAGAGTGGCGTAAATTCTCGACAGCATTCTTGCAGCCTTCTCGCCACTGATGCCGCTGCTCGCCAGTAGGTAGTTTCGTATAAACTGATTTGCGTGGGTGTAGGTACCTACTTTATTTTATTGTCTCTTTCTGAGCCACGTGCATGAGAGATTTGCGTCGTCTTTGTCTCACTCATTTTCGTTCCTAGTTTGTTTGTTATACGTTTCAATCGTTTGCTTATTAGTCTGTATCTAACAGCAATCCATGCACTTGTGTCGTATTTTGATTAAATATATTTTTTTCTATGTTGTTATTAATTCAAAATAAAATAAAAAGTTATTCTAATGAATGTTTTTTTTTCTCCCGGATTAACACACCTAAGAGGTGGTAACCCCAGCTGTGAGTGTATGCGTATTTTATTTATTTATTTAATAAATCTATAAAGGACCCTCTTCAAAGGCATAAAACATGAAGATCTCACTCTACTACAAGATACCTATTATTATTTATTTAATAATATAAATAATAATAGCAACCCATTATACGTCCCACGGCTGGGCACGAGTCTCTCCCGTTTTTGGGGGCAGGCCTGGAGCTTACTCCACCACACTGCTCCAATGCGGATTGGTGGAGATACGGGTTAGTGGCCAACCCGCTGTCGGATGTTTTCAAACCGTCCATAAGTCCTCCGATTTAACGACTGCTGTGTATCGAAAACAGCCGGGACCGGCTTAACGTGCCCTCCGAAGCACGGAAACGCGCATTTACATTTGCCACTAGCGGTCACCCATCACACACCCGACCGCACCCATGTCGCTTAACCGAGTAGGTCGCCTATGATCTACACCAGCCGCAGGGCCATGCGCGCTTCAATTATTTATTTACTGAGTTACTGAGTCAATAAATGTAAATGTCAAAAAATGTAACCTCTGCTTTTAATGTAGAAAGCTAATAGACTCCATTCTACAAATACTGTGTTGTATACACATAATACCGGCTGTCGCTGGCAGACCCACCCTACCCCCTTTTACCCACTGACGCCCCTCCCCCCCCTTGTCCCCACTTTCCAGTAGTTTGTTAAACATCTTATTCAGAAGTGCACGTGCTCTAGTACGTGCTTATTTTTGACGGAAATTGTCGAGACATCTATTGGCTAAGTCAGTTGGAGTACAAACCCTTTTTTTTTTTTTTTTTTTATGTAATGGAAGTGGCAAACAAGCATGCAGTTCACATTGATGTTAAGTGATGACTGCAGCCTATAGACACCCACACAAAGACCAAGGTCAAAATGCAGATGCGTTACCACTCCTGAGGCCTAAGGGTGTTATGCCTCTGTGCCGGAAATTACAGGGCCGTACATTACCACCTGACCGGAACACGATAGTGCTGAACACTACCATTTAGCGGCAAGTATATTAGGTAATGCGGTGGTGCCTACGCCCGCGAGCTCCGTCACTGGAGCTCTACCACCAGTAAAAACCTTTAACCTTTTACATTATGAAGTCCATACAAAACTTTTGAGATACAGTCATTTGTTTGCTAACTAAGTAAATACATTTAGGTTAAATTAGTAACTTAAAGGAGATGTTGCAAAAATGTATGGACCTGTATTGAACACAATATCATTAAACAGGCAAAATCAATATAAAAACGTTTTTGACTGCATATTTTCACTTATTTAGCTTTGTTTGCAGTTACAAAACATTATTTGCAGTTAGAATTGCTACTCAAAACCAATATTGCATAATGTAATTTTAACATTTTTATTTTTTAAATTGTTTTTTGATTATATAGTAGGTACTTGGAGAAAAAAAAATATATTTTCTAAATACTATCGAAATCGATTTCATGTGTTAATACAAAGAAATTAAGTCTAATCGATTTCCAATTTAAAGAAATTCATCGGAACTTCTTTAAATTGATCGATTCGATACATAGTTTTTTTGATAATATCTGATGCACTAGTAAGATACAGATAGCATTAGTTTTGATTTATCTACATAGGTACTATCCCAAGCGTCGGCTGTATCGCTGCCCTATTTAACATAGTTGAAAATGATAAAATCGTTTGAATTAAGTGTGGGTAACCCTAAAATATATTCTTGAATAAATTAATTGTATTTTTTTCGGATTATTCTTTAATTTACCCATTTTTTGAGGACGTGTACGAACCAGAGCCGAGCTCACAACATCTCCTTTAGGGTGTAGTAATACTTAGTGGCCATTTTCTGGCACTGCCAAATTTAATTCAATTTTATTTTTAATACTAGCTATGCCCGCGACTTCGCCCGCGTAAGAATTTATGATTGTTCAGTATCTACCCGGACGGAGTCGTGCGCGCAGCTAGTATAAAAGTAGCCTAAGTTGCTCCTTATTACATCAGCTATCTGCTTGTGAAAGTCCCGTCAAAACTGGTACAGCCGTCCCCAAGATTAGCCCCGCCAAACAGACAGACAGACAGACAAACAGACAAAAATTGTAAAAAAAATGTTTTGGTATATGTACCGTGTTTACTAATATTTTACATACATATGTAAAATATTAGTAAAAGCGGTTATTTTTATTTTACAAACAGACTCTCCAATTATATTTATTTGTATTACACATACATTTTTTTTCGTGTTTCGGAGGGCACGTTAAGCCGTCGGTCCCGATTACTATCGATAGACAGCAGTCGTAATAATGGGTTGCCATTATTATAAATAATTTTAATAAAGTTTAAACTAAAATGTGTGTGATAACAAAGCAATGTAGGTATCTCTATTGGAATATCGCCTCAATGGTAGATCTACAAAAGTAAGCAATGGCATATTCATTGCCATTAGTTCCTGAGATTAGCGTGTTCAAGCAAACAAACAAACAAACCTCAGTTTTGTAATATTTAGTATAGATACTTTCTGATACTTACCTATAATTATTATAACTTTCTGATATAATTCAGCAAATACTATCTAATAATAAAACTGTAGAAGTGTAAATTCTGTACATTAAAAATATTGTAAAAATAAATACCAGGGGGTGTTACTAGATCGATACCGAACCCTAATATGTGATTAGAAAATTTTTTGTCTGTCTGTCTGTTTGTTCAAGCATCACAGAAAAACTACAGGTCCGATTACAATGAAACTTGGTATGATTATATTTTAACCTTTGGCGCACAACACTGGGTACTTTTTATCCCGGAAAAATGTCTGTTTGTCTGTGTGTTTGTGCACGCTAATTTCAGAAACGGCTTATTCGATCTGCGTTTTTACTAATATATTATAGTAAGTTTTACTTAGCATTTAGTGTTTGTTTCATTTGAAACGGTTCAGAAATAAAAAAGTTATGTCAATATAGAGAATCGTATCGAATATTTTTAAGCTATTCTGTATCTTAGTTTTATCTTTTAGGGGGTTTCGTACCTAAAAGGTAAAAACGGACCCTACGGATTACTAATCCTCCGCTGTCTGTCTATCTGTCCGTCCGTCCGTCTGTCTGTCGCCAGGCTGTATCTCATAATAGTGATAGCTAAAAAGCTAACATTTTCACAAATTATGTATTTCTGTTACCCCTACAAAGACAAAATTGATTACTAAAAATAAGTTGATGTGATAAGGAGTAACTTAGGCTACTTTTATCTCCATACATCCATACAAACATACATACAAATAAGTAGAATTGGAGTGTATCCGACTTTGACGGGACATTCACTGGCAGATAGCTGATGTAATAAGGAGTACCTAAGGCCACTTTTGTCTCCATACATCCATACATACATACATACCTACATACAAATAAGTAGAATTGGAGTGTATCCGACTTTGCCGGGACTCTCACTGGCAGATAGCTGATGTGATAAGGAGTAACTGAGGCTACTTTTATCTCCATACATCCATACATACCTACATACAAATAAATAGAATTTGAGTGTCTCCGATTTTGACGGAACTTTCACTGACAGAATGCTGAAGTAATAAGGAGTAACTGAGGCTACTTTTATACTAGCTGCGCCCACGACTTCGTCCGGGTAGATTCTGAACAATCATATTTTTTCTCACGTGGACGAAGTCGCGGGCACAGCTAGTCATTAATAAGAACTAAATGCCTGCTTACCACTTTGGTGGCATAATAAATTACACTAAACACTTTCCAGTTTTGAAAACCTTTTTTTTTTTTTAATTAGAATGGCATCGCTATTACGCTTATTGCCAGTGTCAAGTAAAACAATATTTCGTTTTCGTCATAATCAGCGTAAAGGAAAGAGTCAATCAGTCAGTCAGTCACCGTCAGAGTCACAGTCAGTATTTCGAGTAAAGCGATGACTACTTTAGCAGAACATTTATAATGAAGTTTTGGAGGCAACCTGAAAAGCCGTTTGAGGCTTTTTCAGGTTGCCTCTCAATTTTGTTCAGATTTCATTTTCTTCGTGTTTTTTTAGTTATCTATACTTATAATAAAGCTGTAGAAGTGTACATTCTGTACATTGAAAATATTGAAAAAATAAATACCAGGGGATGTTACTAGATCAATACCGAACCCAAATATGTGATTAGAAAAATTTTTGTCTGTCTGTCTGTCTGTTTGTTCAAGCATCACAGAAAAACTACAGGTCCGATTACAATGAAACTTGGTATGATTATATTTTAACTTTTGGCGCACAACACTGGGTACTTTTTATCCCGGAAAAATGTCTGTTTGTTATATTAAAATAACCGCATTTTACTAAATGCATATGTATGTATACACGGTACATATACCTAAACAACATTTTTTATTATTTTCGTCTGTCTGTCTGTTTGTCTGCTTGGCGGGGCTAATCTTGAGAACGGCTGGACCGATTTTGACGGGACTTTCACTGGCAGATAGTTGATGTGATAAGGAGTAACTTAGGCTACTTTTATCTCCATACATACATACATACCTACATACAAATAAATAAAATTTTAATGTCTCCGATTTTGACGGGACTTCACTGGCAGATGCGCCCACAACTTCGTCCGGGTAGATACTGAACAATCATATTTTTTCTCACGTGGACGAAGTCGCGGGCACAGTTAGTATTAAATAAAGTTGATGACATTTTGTTTGATATAGGTTTATTGCAGTGCCCGTGTAAAGTTTAATAGAATAACAGTGCTAAAACACGGTTTTTCATTTTGCCTCCAAAACTTCATTGTAAATGATCTGGTAAAGTAGCCATCGCTTTACTCGAATTACTGACTTTTACTCTGACAGACTCTTACTGACTGACTGACTAATTCTGACTTTTACAACACTGGCAATATTAGAAACAGCGAAGCCATAACTTTAAAAAAATTGTAACAGATCTTGAATATCGAAATTAGTATTATCGTACCCAAGCGACATTTAATTAGGCAACCACGCGATATCCATTAATTCCGTTCGATAACGAAGCTTTGATTAAACCAATATTGGGTTATCTTAATTAGCTTTTTACGTTACTTACAATTTGACTATAACTGCCTCGGTAGCCTAGTGGTAGCAGGCCACTACTACTACGCTGAGGTCCTGGGTTCGATTCCCGGGTAGGGGGTATCAGAGATAATCGTGTAAAGTCCTTTATCTCTTAGTTCTATTTGGGACTTTTCTATTTTCTGGAAATTTCCCAGTACCTCGAAGTTTTGTAATGTGCCCGGTGATGTTAACAGGCTCGCCACCTGTTACATGGGCCAAAACGTAACCGGCGAATCGTGGGTGTTTGTATGTATGCTTGAATGCATGCATACAACTGCAGCTCTGCCTACCCCTTCGGGGATTACAGGCGTGAAGTTACATTACAAATTGATTAAAACATATTTTTTGTAGTAAAAGTGGATTAACTAGATCACGTAACTGTAAATGGACTTGCCTTCGAGGCTTTCAGTCCATTTCCTAACCTTTGCTGTCATACCCTTGTTGTTTGAACATTTGGAACTTTGTATCTAACAGCTGTTGCGAGTTTTGGCGGGAACCTTGAAATTTTCTTGGTATATATTTGTGAGTTATATTAAATAAAGTTGGTGGCATTCTGTTTGACATAGGCTTATTGCAGTGCTCATATATAGTGAAATAGAAAAACAGTGCGAAAACACGTTCTTTCGGGTTGCCTCCAAAACTTCATTGTAAATGTTCTGGTAAAGTAGCCATCGCTTTACTCGAATTACTGTGACTCTCACTGACGGACTGATAAATTGACTGACTGACCCTGACTTTTACGTTGCATATTACGAATACGAAATATCGTTTAACTTGATACTGGCAATATGCATGACAAGACAAGCGATGCTGTAAGGTTAAAAAAAAACAGCTGTTGCGAGGATTCTAGAAGCACGTTATGAATATAAACGATATATATGTATGTATGTATGTATCTTCACGCCAGGTCCCTAACGGGGTAGGCAGAGAGTGTAGAGCGCCAGATATCCCGGTTCAGACAAACCTCTCGTGCCTCGTCTACCTTCATCATTCTCTTCATACGTGCACGCCGATTCCTAAGACTTTTGACGCCACCATCAGACAGAACTCGACCTATTTGGTCATGGTAGGTCAGTCTTGATCTTCCTGGGCCTCTGCAACCATCCACATTCGCATTATATATCTGTTTAGTCATTCGCTCATTCGACATTCTTTCTATATGCCCGAACCATCGGAGCATGCCTTTTTTCATTTTTACACCGATACTATCATTCACACAAAGTCTCTTTCTTACATCTTCATTACGAACGCGATCGGCGAGTGATACACCGCAGATCTTGCGCAAAGATCTCATCTCGACCGCGTTCAACTTACTTTCATGCTCTTTCCTGCATACCCAGCTCTCGCTTCCATATAAAAGCGTAGGAGTAAGTACAGCATTATGTACGGCTAGTCGAGCCCGCTGGCTGAGATGTTTAGATTCTAGTAGCTTACCCAACGCTCCATTCACGCAATTCCCAGCAAGCACTCTTCTTTCTATGTCAGTGGTGTACCTACCATCCTTGCTAAAAGCACATCCAAGATATACAATTTCATCAACCTGTTCTAACACTGCATCATCTACTACTACCCTTGCATTTGTTCTCTGTTCATCTCTTTCAAATACTAATACTATAGTTTTATCCACATTCAATTGTAAGCCTTTCTCCATACAATCCTCTTTCATGACTGTGACTAGTGCTTGTAGCCCAGATGGTGTAGAGCTAACAATTACCGCATCATCTGCATAAAGCAGACAGTTCACCACTAAGTCACCCATACGCACTCCCACATCCATCAACTTCACCCTCTGGAGGCATTTGTCCAGATATATAATAAACAGCCTAGACGAAAGCACGCAACCCTGTTTGACACCGATGTTAACATCAAACCAGGGTGACATGTTACCATCTACCCGCACACATGCTTGACAGCCCACATACGTGGACTGTATTGCACGGAGCAGACTGCCATTAATACCATACTCTGGCAAAATGTCCCACAGCTCCTTTCGTAATACCCTATCAAACGCCTTCTCCAAATCCACAAAACCGCAGAAAACCTTCTGGCTCACAGCCAGATGCTTCTCTACGATGTTGCGGAGGGAGAAAACTTGATCCATACATCCTCTTCCAGTTCTGAAACCACCCTGTGCATCCCACAACAACCCGTCGGACTTCTCTTTCATTCTTCTTTCTAAGACTTTCCCATACACTTTAGCTGCCAAACTGATCAAACTGATCGCTCGATAGCTGGTGCAGTCCATACGTGAACCCTTGCCTTTATACAAAGGCACGATGACCGCACACCGCCAATCCTTTGGGATTCTTCCGGACCTCCAGCAAAGGTTGCACAACACCCAGAAAGAATCCCAAAGGGCAGCACCACCATATTTGATCATTTCGGCAGAAACCTGATCAATACCCGCAGCCTTACCACATTTCAAACTTCGTATCGCCCTTACAATCTCATCTATTGTTATATCCTCACAAGCCGGCACCGTCAAGTCAGCAACTTCGGCGTCAGGGTTGTGAGCATAATCATACATTTCCCCATAATACTCGCTCCATCGTTTTAACACATGTCATCTTGCGTGTTCTCAAGAATGTCACCCAACTTAGATTTTATTCTATTCATTCCAGAAACTGGAGAAGAGCTTCTAGACTTTTTCACCTCCCTCCAATAGAGTTTGATGTTAGTCTCAAAGCTCTTCGCCAGTCTCTCATCAGCTTCAACTTTATCTCTCTCACGCTTTTCATTCACTAAAATCTTGGTGTCATTCTTGAGCCGACGGTAAATTTCCCTCTTTTCATCTCTCATACCATTATTCATTTGCAAAGATGCTACATAATCCAGCCATGCTTTCTTCTTTCTTTCAGCGGAGTTTTGCACCTCCTTGTCCCACCACGCATCCCCTTTCAAAGATTTGCGTATCTTTGCATAACCACATACTTCTTTCGCAACTTCCACCATACTATCTTTCATAACTTGCCAACATTCATCCCGTCCAAGTCCGTAAGACAAACCTTGTCTAACTTTTCACGGACTTGACGTTCATACACTCTCCTTGCACTAATGTCTTGTAACTTTTCACTCTTTATTCTTTCAAGTCCTCCGAAAGGCACACGGACACGCCAATGTCGCCATTTCTTGAACAGACCCCTAAATCGGCTTATTACCAAGTAGTGATCTGTATCAAGAGTGGGACCTCTGTAGGCTCTAGTGTCCATCAGGCTCTTCCGAAGACGACTATCAACCATGATCAAATCAATCACACTTTTTTGTTCATTCCTCCTCCATATGTCCTACCCCATAAGAGACTTAGCGTGCAGATACATACATAAGTACGTATATATTTTCTGTGCATAACCACGCATATTTTTAATTGTGTAGTCCAATTTTCATAATTCTACCCGAGGTGTTTAATTGCTCAACCTACATTGGGTAGAAGGTACAAATCTTGTAGCCCGTAGCGCTGCGCTACGCAACCTACGAATGCCAATGAGCTACGCGTCGCTACGCAAACATTACCGCAAACCTAAGAAAAAAACCGGACTAGTGCGAGTTCGACTCGCGTGGTGAGGGTTCCGTAATTTAAATAAATATTTTCGAAAATATTACAGATTTAAAATGCAGGGACATAGCGGTTACGGTGGTACTGGCAGGGGGGGGTTATATTATTAAGAATTTTCGATTTAATTTGAATACTCAAACTTCTTATAGGTTTTCCAGTAATCTATAGGCAAAGAACTATTTTCCACACCAGAACTATTTCACATTTTTCAAAATTTTATGTTCAGTAGTTTCAGAGATAGGGGGGGGGGAATAATCAATTTTCGTCGTTTTTCATAAATAACTTCAAATTTGTTTATGTAAAAATTATAAAAAATATATCTGAGATGCTGACAACAACCTCTTTCATTTGATATGTCACACGACACAGTTTACGATTTATTTGTTTTTTAATTTTGTGATTAACCCCCCGAAAGTGGCGCCTGTTTAAAATTTATTATTTTACTTGACGTGTTCATCTTTGGGTCACCAATTTACATATATTCATCAAATTTCAACTCAATCGGTCAAAAAATTTACGGAGCAAATTGGCTGTGACAGACGGACTGACAGACAGACAGACAGAGAGACAGACGCACGAGTGATCCTATAAGGGTTCCTTTTTTTCCTTTTAAGGTACGGAACCCTAAAAAACAATAGAAGAGGATGTTATCAATTTGACGTGTTTTTTTTTATAATCACCATGCACATTTTTGATTATAACTATATACATTTTTTAACTGTATAGTCCGTATTTCATAATTATTTTTTAAACGATTGTGTACCTCTACGTTGGTCCCTCAAAACTGTACTAATATTATAAAGAGAAATTATTTGTAAATATGTTTGTAAGGAATTGGCTCAAAAAGCTCTCGACCGATTTTAAAAATCTTTTGACTATTCAAATGCTTAATTATCACTTATTTAACTGCCTCGATAGCCTAGTGGCAGCAGGCCACTACTAATACGCTGAGGCCCTGGGTTCGATTCGATTAGGGGGTTATTATTATTATACAATTTTTGTTATACAATTTTACTTAGAAATATTTCTTAAAACAATATGAACACTTTAAACCAGAAAAAAATCATCCAAAGACAATTAAAAATATATGTGGATATATAATAGTGGAATTGGCTGATATCAATACTCTGACAATGAAGTCCAGGTTGTGCGAGCAATTTAAAATTAATGAAGAGCAATGGAGCTTCTCAGTTAACATACGAGGGTGGATCCAAAAGTTCGTGGCCCAAACTACAAGGAGACATGACATTTTTTTCAATTTACCGTCATTTGTTAGTATGTCCACTATTGATTTATTGTGCGCAGTTTCATTCCGATACTGCACAATATACATTTTCTGTGATTATTTGTGTTTGAAGCATTCTGACGCGATTTTCAATAATGGAGAAAATTGAACATCGTGCAGTAATTAAGTACCTCAATAAAAAGGCCTGTACCAAAAGATATCCATCAAGATATGGTGGGCACTTTGGGGGAGTCTGCTCCATCGTATTCCAGTGTCAAGAAGTGGGTAGCTGAGTTTAAGTGCGGTCGTGAGAGCATTGAAGATGATCCTAGGAGTGGACGGCCTACAACCTCTACCACGAAAGAAAACATCGAAAAAATGTGTGATCTCGTACTGGATGACAACAGACATTAGTTATGGCCGGATGCAACACATAATAACGAAAGAATTGGGATTCCATAAGGTTTCTGCTCGCTGGGTCCCGAGGTTGCTTTCAGCTGAACAAAAACGAGTTCGATTCACAATTTCGCGAGACTGTTTGGAACTTTTTGAGACTGATCCCGAGGACTTTTTGTCTAGATTTGTTACCATGAATGAACGCTGGGTTCACCACCATGTTCTTGAATCAAAGCAACAATCCAAACAGTGGAAAAGATCTGACTCACCTACACCGAAAAAGGCTAAGGTCGTTTTGTCGACTAACAAAGTCATGGCTTCTGTTTTTTGGGATGCGAAGGGCATTATTTTTGTAGATTATTTACCGAAAGGTCAAACTATTAATTCTAGTTATTATTGTAACCTTTTACGAAGACTACGAGAAGAAATACAAGAAAAAAGGCCGTGTTGCGTAAGAAAGTTTTGTTCCATCAAGACAATGCACGTGTTCACACTTCTACTACTCACTTTGTGGCTACGAATTGCTGCCCCACCAACCTTATTCGCCGGATTTAGCCCCTCAGATTATCATTTATTTCCAAATTTAAAAAAACATTTGGGTGGCTCGAAATTTTCGACCAAAGATGAGGTGATAGTCGCAGTAAACGAGTATTTCGCCGACCTTCCGGAATCTTTTTTTTTCGAGGGGATAAACAAGTTGCAGTTCAGGTGGAAGAAGTGTGTTGAGCTAGATGGAGACTATGTCGAAAAATAAAAATAAAATTAGACCCACTTTTCTTTCATATTCTTGGTCGGGCTTCGAACTTTTGGATCCACCCTCGTATCTATAATATAAAAATAAGTCGGGTTTTCCTTCCTGACGCTATAACTCCAGAACGCACGCATTGCATTCGTTGGAAAGGTCTCGGACTTCATGAGATTTAGAGCAAAGAAAATTCTGTAAAAAATATTTATAATACGACATCCACGCAGGCGAAGCCGCGAGCAACAGCTAGTGAGTAATAAAAACTGGCTCAGGGCTGCTATATTAATAGCACTTCATTGCATAATATATCGTTTTATAACTTTTCTATTAAATGAACCTTCTGTATACTCGTACAATTAAATATTCAATGGTTCACTTTAGAACAGAGGTCAACGTGTCATGTTTAGGAGAAGCAGCGAATGTGTCAGATTGTAATTAATAAAACCTCATAAGAATGTAGTTGAAAAATTACCGTCAAAATAAAAAAAATGGGACGCCTAAATGCATTCAAAATAAAATTATCTAGCCATATAAAAAGTTTGGGAGGTTGTTAATAACAATTTTATTTATACTGTTTAATTTCATAGTGACAAAACTCCAAATCTAAAGTTACAATATGTGTGTTTTATGCGAATGCGTGTACGACATCAAATTTACATTAATTATGTATTTTTCTTCTCATGCAAGTGATTTTTTGTAATCTTTTATGAGAATAAAGTATCTTTAAACCTACATAGCTTCACACCAATATGTTCCACAGGATGACGGGCATAAATATCAAAGTTCTGTGAGAATATAATAATAATAATAAATAATAAAATTATATTTATTTTCCCTTCACAAAATTAGGTACATTCTTATTGTAAATACATTGTTTGCTCTTAAACCCTAGTTTTGTGAGAGACTGGTGCCTGAAATAGGTTTCTGGATGAAACCTGTGCTACAGGTCACCAGGCCCCTCCCGCAAACAGTTTTTAATACAGCAACCAGGTGGTACCAAGAAATTATGTACAGCTAAAGAATTAGCATGTATAGTATAAGGAACGCGACAATAAGTGCAATACAAATATGTACATATATTATATCACATGTATAGCAAAGAACACTTGCAAAATTCTTCACTACAAAAAAAAATCCTAGAGGGTATAATAAAAGTAAGAGCTTCATACTTAAGATCAATAACGAAAAATCAGAGATAATGGTGTAAAGTCCTTTATCTCTGGTTCTATTGGGATTTTTCCATTTTCGGGCAATTTCCCAGTACCTCGAAGTTTGGTAATGTGCCCGGAGATGTCAACAGGCTCGCTACCTGTTACATGGGCCAAAAACGTAACCAGAGAATCTTGGGTGTCTGCATGTATGCTTGAATGCATGCATTTACCTCTGCCTACCCCTTCGGGGATTACAGGCGTGAAGGAACGTTACGTTACGTTATTGGACATACGTTAATATATGGATGAAGACTTCCTACGCAGTGGGCGCAACCGATTTTTTTTTTTTTAAGTTATGGAAGTGGTAAACTAGCATGCAGTTTACATTGATGTTAAGTGATGACTGCAGCCTGTAGTCACCCACAAAAAGACCAAGGTCAAAATGCAGATGCGTTACCACTCCTTAAGCCTATATTAGGTAATGCGGTGGTGCCTACGCTCGCGAGCTCCGTCACTGGAGCTCTACCACCAGTAAAATTATTGAATGAAACCCATAAAGTAGTTATATATCGTCTTCTTTTACTGTAAAACTACAACTAGAAATAAACTAAACAATCCCCGACATGTTCAAAATAAAACACACAAATGTCACTTAACTCATTTGATTTAAATGACCAGTAATTGTTTCACAGCCCTTTCTCTACCCAAGTTAAGATATCAGAATAGGAAGCGCTGAACTCGTTCACGGAGCCATAGGCAAATATATTAGATGAATTAGCTTGCCAATACGCACCGGCCGCTGAACGTTCGTTTAGACTCGTGGACGGTCAGGTGACCGTTCCCGATCACGCGCCAAGCATCATCCATTCATTGTGCATTCGCCCGCCGACCGCAAACTTAGTGAGAAAAAACCGTTAAAAATGCTAAATTGTTCAGTGTTTTGGTGTAAAAACCGAACAGTAAAGCAAACTAAACCACTCAATAGCATTACTTATCACCGGTACGTCTTAATTTTCTTATTTTATTAAGTTAAACACGATATCACACCGTCTATATCAAATATATCGTGTCAAAACAGAGAGTACTGCCAGCTAACTCATTTACACAGAAAAAAACGGACATCTAGATTTTATAGTATACTCACGTCTTTATACTCGTATACGAACTGATAATACGCCATTTTTGTGACGTTTTGTCGCGCGACCAATCACTAATCAGGTGAAGTGAGGTGTGGTAGCCTTGCGCCTAATTGGTGTATATTTTCGCGACAAGATAAGGTCCTCCCACTTACAATGGTTGAAGCGGTTTTCATAGAAAAGCGCGTGTATTGTCAATCTATTCTTAAAATATCTCTGCCTATAGATATAAAACTAAAAATACACAGATTCGTTGCGGAACCAACACAATCCACTCAAAGAAAAATCTCTGTCATTAAAATTCATGCAATGTAAATTTCAAAGCCTACTTGTTTCAGGCAGCTATGATTGTGACGAATCTTGGTCCTTGATTGAATATGATTTTTAGTTAAAATATATTACGTGGAAAAAAGAAATTTATATTTTTTTTCATGTATTTATCCAAACGTTTCTACGCCAAATTAGACGCAAAAGTAAATTTATATAACAGACGGTTCGTTCACGACTTTCGGTCTGAGCGGCGAGCGGCGCGGAGAGCGTTTTACACGCCACGTACTCAGAGTAGCGGCGGGTGACAAAGGCTGAGGTGGACGTATTTACATATAGATATTCATGATAACATTGATCATAAACAAGTTAAAACTTTCAGAATGCCTAACCAGGGCATACTTTATAAACGATAAAAGATTATGGGATTCAATACAACTGGACTAAATTTATTTTAAAATAAAAATCCGTTGAATGTAATCATTAATATCTATATGTAAATCGAAGATGCCGTAATACATTATTTTGGATTTTATCGAACTTCTGTATACAAGGTATGCAGTTGCAAAACGACCGCAACTTCCCCCGCCAGTCTCGCAATTTAGGGTTCTATTTTAGACGCACGTTTCCAAAAAAAGATAGTTTAATATAGCTGCAACTTGCTACTCTGTGTCGTCGCGTCGTACTTATTACACCGCATTCACGACCTTGCTGCTGTGAGCGGTGGATAGCGCGAAGCAGCGAGTGGTAATATTAGAAGTATGAAAATGATTGACACAGGACACGAGAAGTCGCTCATCTCGCCGACTATGAGATATCGAAACGTCAACGCGATGCCCCGCCCGCCACGCCGCTTGGCGAAGACCGAAGTCATGAACGGGCCGTTAGCTCGTAGATTTGTTTCGCGCATCGACATCGACGACACAACACAGCTTCATGGTTTCACGCCTCTGATGCCATTCGCTCATAAAAATCGCCCTCATTTTAGCTATGAGCGTCTTATAGCGTTTGTCCAAACATTTTCATACTTTTGAATTTACCGCTCACCGCCCCGCGATAACCACCGCTCACAGCGACAAGGTCGCGAACGCAGCATTACCTTTCATTCACCCGGAGCCTATTTGTACAGATAGCAATTGTAATGGATCTGATTCGTCCCACGCGCAAGCTATCATAAAACATATTAATTTTGTTTGGATTTTTTTTTTTTTAATCTTTTCTAAGTGGCAAACAAGCATACAGTTCACATTGATGTTAAGTGATGACTGCAACCTATAGACACCCACACAATGACCAGAGGTAAAAATTCAGATGCGTTACCACTCCTGAGGCCTAAGGTGTTATGCCTCTGTGCCGGAAATTACAGGGCCGCACATTACCACCTGACCGGAACACGATAGTGCTGAACACTACCATTTAGCGGCAAGTATATTAGGTAATGCGGTGGTGCCTACGCCCGCGAGCTCCGTCACTGGAGCTCTACCATTAAATATTGAATCTGAAACGAAAATAATAAACAGTTTTTTACAGAGTTTTTTACAAGGCAGAGTTCCAGTGCAGGGACTCAAATGCGTGGGCACCACTGCATTTAATGTATCTAAATCGCCAAATGGTAGTGTTCAGCACTATCGTAAAAAGTAAAAAAATATGCCCGTGTAAAGTAAAATAGAATAACAGTGCGAAAATACGGCCTATCAGGTTGCCTCCAAAACTTCATTGCAAAGGAGATGTTGCAAAAATGTATGGACCTCCGGCCATGTATTGTACACAATATCATTAAACAGACAAAATCAGTATAAAAACATTTTTTACTGCATATTTTCACTTATTTAGCTTTGTTTGCAGTGACAAAACATTATTTGCAGTTAGAATTGCAACTCAAAACCAACATGGCAAATATGGCGGGCGATGTCATTTTGACATTTTCATTTTTTAAATTGTATTTTAATTATACAGTACTTGAAGAACAAAGTAATATTTTCTAAATACTATCGAAATCGATTGATCCCAAGTGTCGGCTCTATCGCCGCCATGTTTAACATAGTTGAAAATGATAAAATCGTTTGAATTTAATGTGGTTGTAACTCTAAAATATATTCTTGAATAAATTAATTGTATTTTATTCGCATTCTTCTTTAATTTACCCATTTTTGAGGACGTGTACCAACCAGAGCCGAGATCGCAACATCTCCTTTTCTGGTAACTTGACTGTCATAGTAAATGATTGACTTATTGACTGATTCTCATTTTAACGCTGCTTTTACACAAATGCGAAATATCGTTTTACTTGACACTGGCAATATGCGTAACAGCGATGCCATTTAAAATTAAAAAAAAAAACAACAAAACAACTAAGGTTGCAGAGGTGGCAACGGATCTGCATTTTGACTTGTAGTTTTATTGTGGTTGTCTATAGGCTGCAATCATCACCTTACATCCATGAAAACTGCGTGCTTGTGCACGAAAATTTTACTGTATTTAAAAAATCTCTTATCTCAATTTCAAAAAGAGAATGGTCGTAAACAAAAACGAATTCAGTAATGTAATCCTTTGACAGAAGGCATAATCGCATTACATTCAAGTTATGCTGTCCCATGTAAATTAGGATAATCCATTATTCAATTCGGACGGATATTGATGTGGAGGGAATGCCCTTCAAAATATTGTATAATTCAATAGAAAAACATCAATATTATATTAACGACAAAGAACACTTTTTGTTGATGGTAAGTTGTGTTGATTTTGGGTATCTCGGACACCTACTTGACGTGAACTTATTTTGAAAAGACCTCTGAGCTTTTTTTTGTCACGTTTTTCGGTTATGTGGGCCTTGGAACTCTGCCCGTGAATGACAGAGAATGTCTCATATTCTTTTCGTTTAGATCTTCTCTGTTTGTAAAAGAGAGAATGGAACATGTACGGCCCTGTAATTCCCGGCACAGAGGCATAACACCTTAGCTCTCAGAAGTGGTCATCTGTATTTTGACCTGTGGTCTTTTTTAGTGATGGTAGAGCTCCAGTGACGGCGCTCGCGGGCGTAGGCACCACCGCATTACCTAATATTTGGATTTAGAACAGGGCTCTCCACTGAAAGTGCAATAGTATGTCTTAAGCAGGCGGTCAGGTACTATACTGATAGAAAAACGTCTGTGTACGCGTGCTTCCTGGATCTTTCCTGTGCTTTTGATACTGTATTGTATCACAAGCTTTGGGAGAAGCTGGTTGGCGCGGGTGTACCGACGGAAGTCATAAATTTATTGAAAAGTTGGTATGTCAGTCAGAAAAACCTGGTGAGATGGGCTGGTGTCCTATCCGATCCGTATAATATGGAATGCAGCGTAAGACAGGGGGGATTAACCTCTCCTCTGTTGTTCAACCTCTACATCAATGACCTAATTGGCGAGCTCAACAGTACGCATGTTGGTTGTTTCATAGACAAAGTGTGCGTCAATAACATCAGTTACGCTGACGACATGGTTTTGCTGGGCCCGTCAGTGGGTGGGGTTCGTAAACTAATATCAATATGCGAGGCTTATGCGGAGGAGCATGGACTTACGTATAATACAACGAAAAGCGAAGTTGTTATATTTAAGTCACAACACGCGATTGCTTCTGTTCATGTGCCTCCTATTAAGTCAAATGGCCAGATCCTGAGAGTGGTAGCCAGTTTCAAGTACTTAGGACATATAGTATGTGCAGACCTGAAAGATGATGCCGATTTGGAACGTGAGCGCAGGGCGTTGGCCGTTCGGGGAAACATGCTTGTTCGCAGATTTGCACGCTGCTCGAGAGAAGTGAAGATCACACTTTTTAAGGCATACTGCCAGTCTTTTTACTCAAGCGCACTGTGGGTAAGCTGTACTCGAAGAGCCGTCAATGTCGTGCGTGTGCAATACAACAATATCTTCAGGATGTTGTTGCGACTGCCACGAGATTGTAGCGCATCCGGTATGTTGGTTGAAGCGCACGTTGACGGCTATCATGCGATCATGCGCAAGAAAGTCGCCTCACTCTTTCATCGGGTGAGAGGCAGCAGCAACGGCATCCTGAGGATGATTGCTGCAAGATTTGACTGCCCCATCCAAAATAAATGGATTAATATATTGATATCATATAATATTTGAGTACATAATGCTATTGTTTCTAATAATTAATTGAATTGATGTAATTATTTGTATTGGCAATTTCTAATAATATTTATAATATATATATTTATATATATTAATCTGTGTATATTACTAACAAATTAAATACTCTTTTTTTTACTAACATTATTGTATGAATTTTCATTTGTAATTTGAAATAAAGAAATTAATTAATTAATTAAAATTAATTAATATACTTGCCGCTAAATGGTAGTGTTAAGCACTATCGTGTTCCGGTCAGATGGTAATGTACGGCCCTGTAATGTTCCGGCACAGGGGCATAACACCTTAGGCCTCAGGAGTGATAACGCATCTGCACATTGACCTTGGTCTTTGTGTAGGTGTCTATAGGCTACATTCATCACTTAACATACGCTGTATGCTTGTTTGCCACTTCCATAACATAAAAAAAAGTTACTACTTTTTGTTGTTATTAAAACATTACTATGTAGTTCAATGTTTCCAAGTGATTTAACAAATTTTGATTCTTGAATTCTGCGCCAGCGTTCGTGACCGCACTACGACTCTTCATTGAATATCTAATTTTCAATACCTACTATTTATTCGTTAAGCACATACATTTTTTCAGGTAAAAATATAAGAAAATATGTCTCATTTTAATGCAAATGTTTCTTACCGTTTTGCGTATTTGCTCCATTATGAAATTTACCATTTCGCTTTTAATCCATTTACGATCGTTTACCATGTTGCTTTTTTACCGTTCCGCGACTAAAGGAAAGTAAGTTTTAGAAGTAGCCCGAAACATTTCCAATATAACTAGCGTTCATGATTCTCCACGACGCGTACTTTACAAATAAAGTAATCCAATACAAATATTTGTATATTATATTATTGTGCAATATAATACCGATTTTATTTCTTATTTCTCTGTCACATAATATTTGCGTGTGCCGGATATGAAATGAATGGTTTAATGCGATAGGAGCGGTGTCATATAACCTGTCAAGGCTGTTGTAAGCCTTGGGCACACCGCGGATACTCCGCCAAAATGCCATCCATATAAACGCCTAATTTGCTCTCTATTACACAGACATCAATCAGTCACGTGTATTGACACGTGCACCTGTGTGCGTATGACGTAGAAAATACCAACCGTCGCCCATAAGAGGGGAGGAGATTGGGTGATGCGGGGAAATCGGGCGGGACGTCGAAGTGTCCATTCTATACGTAGTATTATTACATATTCTCTGCCTTGGATGCTAGGCAAGCTTTAATAAAATAAATTAATAATAATAATTCAGTTTAATTTTACTGGTGATAGTGTTTAGTCTCTGTGATAGTTTTTTTTATTTTAATTTTTGGCATCGCAAGGTATGTATATTGCCAGTGTCAAGTAAAACGATATTTCGTATTCGTTGCAACGTAAAAGTCAGAGTCAATCAGTCAATTTATCAGTCCGTCAGTCAGAGTCACAGTAATTCGAGTAAAGCGATGGCTACTGTACGAGAACATTTACAATGAATTTTGAAGGCAACCCGAAAGAACATGTTTTCGCACTGTTATTCTATTTCACTTGACACGAGCACTGTATTAAGCCTATATCAACCAAAATGTCATCAACTTTATTTAATATAACTCAAAAATACATTAAGAAAATGAAATAAAATAAGAGCACGCATCCTTCAAGCTTCCCTCCAAAACTCCCTCTGTGATTGTTATTACGGGACAATACAAAGTGTAAGTGGAGATCATAGAAATGTTTTTGTCATTCAGTGAGCCGGTACCATAAATTACAGTAAAATATACATATATTGCACATCGAGCTTACTGAAAGAAACAGTCGGCTAATTTCGACTTCGTAGAGCGTTATCTCTGCCGCACACTACTTACGTAAGCACTGATAGTCCGGTTTTGGTCAAATTTGATCAAAATGGTCAACAAACGTCATATAGGTAACGTGAGAAAGAGATAACGCTCTACGGACCCGAAATAGTAAACCCGAGCAGTTTACAGTTGAAAACCAGCGTCGGGCTCCGGCTTGACATAATGCTGAAGTTGAAACTATTTGGTGCAGTCTTGTATTTTATTTTCTACTTTATCAAGGTACCTTTTTATATAAAAGTTCTTTCTTTTTTATCAACCCTTTTTTTAAGTTTTTTTTTTTTTGTTTTTTTGTAACGTTCTTATACCCCCTTATTCATAAACGTACATTAGATACGTTTTAGCTATAGAACGCTTTGTCTTTGTCAGTTGCATTGTCAAATGTGCAGGATAGAAAAAGACAAAGGAGAGATTAGCAACACTTTCGCTAAAATACGTTTATGAATAAGGGGGTAATTTTTTTTTTCTATTGTTTTTTTTTCTATGTAGTACCGGATATTGGTATGCAGGCTGCACCAATAAATGGTTTTTTCTTTCTTTCCTTTAATAAGCCGATGCCACTTTCCATAGATCGATGTGTAATATTTCTAGTTGGATACTATAGCACAGCTCTCTTACCAACCAGTCTTTATATTTGACATGTACACGAAAGACAATTTGATTAATAGCCGCCCTATGACGTCATTTCGTCACGGGTTTCATATTCATGAATTGGTACAAATTGTTCGATTGATTTGGACTAACTGACGTACCTAGTATTTACGAGTACTAAAGATACACACCCTAGACATAAAGTATCTCAATTAGAACTTACTAGTGATGTAAGTTGATCAGAAAACTACGTAACGTAACTCCGCGCCTGTAATCCCCGAAGGAGTAGGCAGAAGTAAATGCATACATGCAAACACCCACGATTCGAGTTACGTTGTGGCCCATGTAATAGGTGGCGAGCCTGTTGACATCTCCATATTACCAAACTTCGAGGTACTGGGAAATTACCAGAAAATGGAAAAAAATCCAACAGAACTAGAAATAAAGGACTTTACACTATTATCTCTGATAACACCCTACCCGGAAATCGAACCCAGGACTTCAGCGTAGTAGGAGTGGCCTGCTACCACTAGGCTACCGAGGCAGTCAGAAAACAGTTTTTAGTGTACCTACAGTATCTTGATAAGAAAAAACAGAACCCTTATAGGATCACTTTGTTTGCCCGTTCATCCGTCTGTCTGTCATTATATTTTTTCCCAGAAACTGCACCAAGGGTTTCGTATAAACCTGTAGGTAAATATATAAGTAAAATATTTCATAAATTATGTACTTCGAAAATTCGCGTAAATAGTTTTTACGCGAATTAATTTTAAATTTGCGACATAAACGTCTGTATCTTTTCATTGCTTTGGCTTAGAAGTTTGATTTTTTCACAGCTCCAAAGAAAAGTAGACATAAGTATTTGATATAAATTTCAGCTCAATACCTTAACGCGTTTTTGTAAAAAGGGGGTTTTCAGACAGACCTTGATATATGGGTTTCGTAGTACCACATAGTTTCGCCATGACCATCAATCTGTCTGTCTGTCCGTCTGCGGTGTAGAGCAAAAACTATTGATACTAGAGACTTGAAATTTGGCACAAGTATACACCTTAATTACGCCGACAAAGTGGTAGAATAAAATCATTAGATTTTTTTTTATTTAGGGTACCTCCCCTACATGTAACGCGCGTATAATTTTTTGTTTTCTGTATAGTGTGGGATATTGTTGGATAGGTCTTTTAAAAATTTAGGGGGGTACACAGGTAAGGTAACATCATTTTTCGATTGTTTTATATTATTTCGCATTAACACATGCTTGTGAAATATATTTTATTTTTAAAGAAAAATGGAAAGAAAAATTGACTTCAGGCGAGGCTCGAACTCGCGACCTACTGGGAATCTAGTCCAGCCGCTCTTCCAATTGAGCTACTGAAGCCCTGACCGATTTGTCAAATCTTTCCTTCACATCTATTGCATTGCTTTATGGCAGCAGCAGCGCCATCTATTACCAACTATGCTAGTTAGGCAACCGATATAATAGACTTTTCAGTATATTGAATATCGTAAAGAAGTCGCTTTTACCCTTAATAATTGTTTTATAATTATTAACAACAACAACAAATATATTTTATTCAATATATTATTCAATAAACTGAAAAGTCTATTATATCGGTTGCCTAACTAGCATAGTTGGTAATAGATGGCGCTGCTGCTACCATAAAGCAATGCAATAGATGTGAAAGATTTGACAAATCGGGCAGGGCTTCAGTAGCTCAATTGGAAGAGCGGCTGGACTAGATTCCCAGTAGGTCGCGAGTTCGAGCCTCGCCTGAAGTCAATTTTTCTTTCCATTTTTCTTTAAAAATAAAATATCATTTTTCGATTTAGTAACCTGTTCGTGACTTATTAAGCTTTAAAGTGCCAATTTTCGTTAGAGTCAAGTGTCCCCGTCCCCCTCAACCAACTAAACGGTTATTGTTAGAAATTCGAACGTTAGGGAAAAAGTAGCTACATATAACTAAATTAAAAGGAAAACTATCACACTTAAATTGACTTTACAAGTTTACTTTACGAGTAATAGCCGACCAAATGTATTTTACTCGAAATTTTTGAAAACTCCATAGAAAATATTTATTCATTTTTCATATCATCAATCAAACCTAAAAACTATGGAACCCTACACTGTTTGTGGCCCTACACGTACTTGACCGGTTTTTTTCCTTTCGAGGTTCGAAAGCCTCAAAACCACAGACCAATCAGCCTTCCTTCATGCTCAAAACCAAGAAAAACTAACTTCAGACTGTTGCTTTTATTTGTCAGTGCGTAAAAGATTCACTCACATCATTTTAACAATCGCGCCAATTAAGTATAAGTAACTTCAATATTTATTTTATGTACGTATCTTCACGCCAGGTCCCTAACGGGGTAGGCGAGGGATTATTTTAATTGCAGTAACATTATTTTATTTTGTAGTTAGAAATTGATTTGACCCTAAGTGAACCTAATCGTAATATATATTAATTAGTTTACTTCCTACATCTCGTCTGGATCAGTGAGGCGCCGCTTCGGAATCAGGATTGATTAAACTAAGCTAATATACAAGCTATCTAAAATTCTGACTTTTTTATGTAACTTTGTCTAACTGCCTCGGCGGCTTAGTGATATTTTTTTTACTGGTGGTAGAGCTCCAGTGACGGAGCTCGCGGGCGTAGGCACCACAGCATTAACTTATATACTTCCCGCTAAATATCATTCAGCACTATCGTGTTCCGGTCAGGTGGTAATGTACGGCCCTGTAATTTCCAGCACAGAGGCATAACACCTTAGGCCTCAGGAGTGGTAACGCATCTGCATTTTGACCTCGGTCTTTGTGTGGGTGTCTATAGGCTGCAGTCATCACTTAACATCAATGTGAACTGCATGCTTGTTTACCACTTCCATTACATAAAAAAAATGTAAGGAAGGTAGCAGACAAGCATGGAACTCACATTGATGTTAAGTGACGACTGCAGCCTATAGACATCTACAGAAAAACCAGAGGTCCAAATGCAGGTACGTTGCCCCCTGACCTTAGGTTGTTATGTATCTGTGATAGTTATTACGGGGCCATACATTACCATCTAACCGGAACACGATAGTGCTGAACACTACCAGGCGGCAGACATAGAGCAACACCGGAAGGGAGTAGCCATATGCAGACTTTCCCCTCTGTCAAAGTACAGGCCCAAATGGGCCTTAACCTGTCGCCTAGATGTTTAAATGTGTGCGTGAAATTGTTTCTGGTCAAGGTGTGAGTTTCGTAGTAATAGACGATTTTTGTAGTGTGTGTGTGTGTGTCGCACGCATTTCCCCCCGCAAAAAATGACAGACTGTTTTGCATCGGTAATAAACGCTATGGCTACTCCCCTCCGGTCCGCCGCGGCCGGTGGCCCGTGTTGCTCTATGCCCTAAATGAATAAATACATTTCTGATTCTGATTCTATTGCCACTCTAGGCATGTGGCCATCGCGGAATGCTGCTCATCCCGCGTTGTTGTTTATACTTATCCCGCGTTATTGTTTATAATGGCTTGACAGCCATTGTTCAGTTAACAGACTGCTTTATCGGAAGAATTCTCCTCCAAAAATTAGAGGTGGAGTCGTTATCCTAATGCCAATCGATTATGTTTTCAACACAGCGCATATCCGTGGACTCGAAATGGAAAACATATAGGCGGCGAATGAAAAGCCCAATAAAAAGTAATCCATTACGTTAGAAGTTTAATGTCCCAAAACCTTGATGCTTATCTAATGGCGTTTGTTATCTGCTGTTCCTTACGTACCTACTTACCAAAATTAGGTTATGTCGACCATTGTACTCATATCAACTAAAGCCTCAAGCTAATGGTAAAGACTTTCATTGTCGAAGGCTTAAGGTGTAAGCACCACCACATTACCTGACATTGGGTGTCTGTGCGTGTTATACCGTCTCTACAATGGTGAGTGCTCTGTCGAACGGTTCGATATGGTACCACCGTATCTTTTCCTACACCGTTCTACCCGCCGAAGATAGAAGTTTCACCCTCACCGACTGGACACCTGGCAGTGCTCAACGGTGCGGTTTTCACGTTCGTGCCTGCCCAGAACGTGTAAATTGTGGAACGAACTTCCCTCTGAGGTGTTCCCTTGGTGCTACATTACGGGGTTCTTTAAAAATGGCGACAAAAGACTCCTTCAAGGCTGGCAGCGCGTTGGCAACTCCCCTGGTGTTGCAAATGTTCATGGGCGACAGTGACCACTTTCCATCAGGTGGCCCGTCTGCTTGTCTGTCAACTACTACAACTAACATTATTTTACGATACGACCCACATACTCAATAGATAAAAACGCAATCACTGTATAAGGAATTGCTTTATGATTTTAGTTAGGCGTCTGTTTAACAACAAACCTAGGTATGAAACATATAGTATTTTTACTGGTGGTAGAGCTCCAGTAACGGAGCTCGCGGGCGTAGGCACCACCGCATTACCTAATATACTTGCCGTTAAATGGTAGTGTTCAGCACTACCATGTTTCGGTCAGGTAGTAATGTACGGCTCTGTAATTTCCGGCACAGAGGCATAACACCTAAGGCCTCAGGAGTGGTAACGCATCTGCATTTTGACCTCGGTCTTTGTATAGGTGTCTATAGGCTGCAGTCGTCACTTAACGCCAATGTGAACTGCATGCTTGTTTACCACCACCAATACATTAAAAAAAAAAAAAAAATTTGGTAGTGGTCCAAGAGCTAGAGTTATCCAATGATGTAGGGGCCTTAAAGTATCGGCACGCCTATAAGCCTAGAAAATTTTGTAGGGATGAGTAGTACTAGTAGTAGTAGACTAAGTACGATAACTTTTGACTGGTGGTAGAGCTCCAGTGATGGAGCTCGCGGGTGTAGGCACCACCGCATTACCTAATATACTTGCCATTAAATGGTAGTGTTCAGCACTATCATGTTTCGGTCAGGTGGTAATGTACGGCTCTGTAATTTCCGGCACAGAGGCATAACATCTAATGCCTCAGGAGTGGCAGCGCATTTGCATTTTGACCTCTGGTCATTGTGTGGGTGTCTATAGGCTGCAGTCATCACTTAACATCAATGTGAACTGCAGGCTTGTTTGCCACTTTTATTACATATAAAAAAATTAAAAAAAACTATCGCCTGGCAAAGATCAGCCTGTCACGTTGTCTGGATTTCTGATGAGAAAAGTTACTTCCAAATTTTAGATCTGGCAGTCATAATTTTGCGACCATCGTTTTTGCGTCTTAATTATATTTGTAATGGTGATACCATGACAACGGAAGTGTGTTTCCATGACGATGAAATTGTTAGGATGAATTCAATAAATTTTGTATCGAGCGCATCATGTAATGTAAATTGTTCATCCTGCTATTGATATACGACTGAGTCGTTCATTTGCAGTAAACAAATCGTGATTTTCTTTAAATATCCGAACACACGAAAATTTAATTGTAAGACGCAACATAACTGGTCGCAATCGAGCCAGATCTAGAATAAGGAAGTAACTTTTCTCATCAGAAATCCAGATGATGTGACGGTTTGATCCTTGCCAGGGGATGACTTTTGTACTTAGCATGTTATGATTCATCCCTTTAAAAAATCTAGCCTTACAGGGCCAACGTTTCTCGGAGGGTTCAGCATCTCTCCTCCTATAGGGTCGATTTAAGGGAAATTAACCGCTTTCGCAACTTTATGATATGGTTTTTTTTTTTTTTTAATGTTATGGAAGTGGCAAACAAGCATGCAGTTCACATTGATGTTAAGTGATGACTGCAGCCTATAGACACTTACACAAAGACCAAGGTCAAAAGGCAGATGCGTTGCCACTCCTGAGGCCTAAGGTGTTATGCCTCTGTGCCGGAAATTACAGGGTCGTACATTACCACCTGACCGGAACACGATAGTGCTGAACACTACCATTTAGCGGCAAGTATATTAGGTAATGCGGTGGTGCCTACGCCCGCGAGCTCCGTCACTGCTGCTCTACCACCAGTAACGGAGCTCGCGTTTGTTACCGCTATACAACAACAACAACAAATACTAAACATATTATTTATTTTTTATTTTTAAAGAAAAATGGAAAGAAAAATTTGACTTCAGGCGAGACTCGAACTCGCGACCTACTGGGAATCTAGTCCAGCCGCTCTTCCAATTGAGCTACTGAAGCCCTGCCCGATTTGTCAAATCTTTCCTTCACATCTATTGCATTGCTTTATGGTAGCAGTAGCGCCATCTATTACCAAATATGCTAGTTAGGCAACCGATATAATAGACTTTTCAGTTTATTGAATATCGTAAAGAAGTCGCTTTTACCCTTAATAATTGTTTGATATTATTTCGCATTAACACATGCTTGTGAAATATATTTTATTTTTAAAGAAAAATTTTTCTTTCCATTTTTCTTTAAAAATAAAATATATTTCACAAGCATGTGTTAATGCGAAATAATATCAAACAATATTATTTATTGTTTTTGACACCGTCAATAATGACCTTCCATTACAATATTTGTGACAATAAACTTGATAAATATTTTGCAAAATAAAAATAGGTATGGTGCAGTTATAATTATAGCGACCCGCCCCGGATTCACAAGAGTGCAATGTTACCTTCATTACTACTAATAGTACCATTTTACTGGTGGTAGAGCTCCAGTGACGGAGCTCGCGGGCGTAGGCACCACCGCATTACCTAATATACTTGCCGCTAAATGGTAGTGTTCAGCACTATCGTGTTCCGGTCAGGTGGTAATGTACGACCCTGTAATTTCCGGCACAGAGGCATAACACCTTAGGCCTCAGGAGTGGTAACGCATCTGCATTTTGACCTCGGTCTTTGTGTGGGTGTCTATAGGCTGCAGTCATCACTTAACATCAATGTGAACTGCATGCTTGTTTGACACTTCCATAACATAAAAAAAAAAAAAAAAACGTAACATGTGAAATAATCAGCTTTCTAGCTGTTACGGTTCATGAGATACAGCGTGGCAACAGACAAACAGACAGACAGACAGCGGAGGCTTAGTAATATGGTCCCGTTTTTACTTTTTAGGTACGGAACCCTAATAAGAAAAATATGCAATAACAAAACACGATAAAGAAAATATTGTTTATCCTCAATTTTAATTTACGCATACTTTGATAATGTAGTCTTAGTCATTTTGGAGGAGAGGGACACTGACATACGAATTAATAAACAGACAGTTATGAATAACGGTTCCGTTTATAGATAAACACACAAACGGACAGGCAGATATAACGTATCTGCCGTCATCAGTCAGTCAACAATTAATAATCCACATCAAGCCTACGAAAGAGACGATCGGCTCGTGTCGACTTCGTAGAGCGTTTTCTCTGCTGCACACTGCCTACGTAAGCACTGACAGTCCGGGATTGGTCAAAACTTGATCAAAATGGTCGACAAAAGTCAAATAGATACGGTACGAAAGAGATAATGCTCTATAGACTCGAAATAAGCCGAAGTCTCCTTCCTAGGCTCGATGTACAATATTTACTGATGAGCACTGTACAAGGAGTTTGTTTTGCCATTAACCTAGATACTGAACCCTAAAAAATCTTGTAATAACAGCAATACAACATTGTGTATGGGTGGAACGATCTGGAAGTCAATTGAAATGTGTATGAGGTTAATAAGTTAATAGGCTATTTGTTTACACGTGGTAATTGTTTCTCGATGGAGGAATTATATGCTGAGTAGTAAAACAAAATAAGGAGTATGATAAGAATTGTTGATATTTGTTGCGGCTAATATCCGAAGTACGGCTACATTCAGTTCTAACTGGGTAAAACTAGTTGTGGCCAGTAATCGTTGGTTAGGCCTAAGTTGGATTCGGTAATCGACCTCTTTTTCGAAGTTGGAGAGACCTAACTAGACCGTTTGTCCCAGGTATTGTCAACAAGTTCGGGGATAGTACGCTCGACCATAACAGGGGTAGGTGTAACATGGACATTTGACGTGTTCTTCCTCTTGTCCATACTCATTTTAAAGCTCATTCGTTGGGAGACGCAACAGTGGTCACTGAGTATTGTGTCAAGGTCTTCCAAGGTCTCAGCCATGACTAAATTAGGTAATGCATTAGTGCCTACGCCCTCGAGTGTTTACATCCACTGGGAGACAATCCAAAAAACGGTCGAGTGTGTTGGGTCCCGCGCAATGAAGGGTTCCATTTTTTCAAGTGCATTTTATAAGTTGATCGACTATTACTCGTAATGTTTTCGAGACCACTTTAGTTTTCCTTTTAAATTCGTTATAGAATCACCTGTTTTATTACCACCGTTCTGATTGATCTGAAACTGGTTGAATCTAACAAAAATGTTCACTAAAAAGCTAAATAACACGCCCCGTCGCTAGCAATGGTGAAAAAAGATTAACATCCATTATTCCCAGACGATGAATTGGACCCAGGACCACGGCTTAACAGCAATGGCTTACCACGACGCCACCGAAGGAGTCTTCATAACACTTTAATGAATCATTGATAAAACAAAACTTCCAGGAGCAAAGGTAAAAACAACGTAAACAAACGTTTCAATTGAATTCAATTGCAGACTAATTAAATAAATACAACCCTATATCGCCGCCATTATAAGAGCGCGGGAAAAATGACAGCGCGCAGTAAATACTGCGCAGACGCGATCGAAAGCAGCGTTACGGCATTATCTGTGATTTTATGATACTAAATTAGATTTGAAATTAAAATTTAAATTTAAATTTAAAATAATATTCTACAGTTAGTAGCATACGGTTATATAATTCCTATTTTCCGAAATTAGTTTTGTTTTTTTTTAATAAAAATGGTGAGCAAAGTGTACAAAGTTAGTTCAACAAAACCGGAGCAACGTGGGAGTAAACATAATCAAATTTTAATGTCTATTATCGGTAAGTTTAATATGTTTTCAACTTTAATTAAAATCGACTAGGAAGTTAATTAAATTGAACCGTTTATGCGAATAAAATAGAAGGCTCAACCTCAACCAACGCATTTTTGTATGCAAGGTTTATTAAGTTTGAAGTCTTTTTAATGCCTTCACTGGTGTGGTAGAGTTCCAAGTGTAGGAGCTCGAAGGCTTAGGTACCACCGCATATAACATTTTTTTTTCACCATTATGAAATGCGGTGGGACTACGGGAAAAGCATCCGTCTACCCACTTAAAAACCCCTGGGTGTGCCGACTCGTCCGCCATCAGTGGCGGGGTCACGGGAACGCTATCGCACACATCCGCGACCCCACCGGCGGCTGCTCGTTGCCCAGCCCTTCATTACCTAATCTATCTGCCGCCAAATACACTCATAGCCACTCGTAGGTACTTACAAAAGTTATAGCACTAAAACTTTCACACAGAATATATTATTCACTAGCTGTGTCCGCAACTTGGTCCGCGTGAGAATTTATGATTGTTCAGTATCTACCCGGACGAAGTCGTGGGCGCAGCTAGTATAAAAGTAGCCTAAGTTACTCCTTATTACTTAAGCTATCTGCCAGTGAAAGTCCCGTCAAAATCGGTAAAAGCGTTCCCGAGATAAGACCCAAAAAACAAAGAGACAGACAAAATTTGTAATAAATATTGTTTTGGTTTATGAACTGTGTATACATATACATGTATACATATACATACATATACATGTATACATATACACATAAACATTTAGTAAAAAGCGGTTATTTTTGTAATACAAACAGACACTCCAATTTTATTTATTTGTATAGATGGGCCAATCGTATCATACCAATATGCATTTCAGAAATACCATCAAAATTTGCGACCATTTCTTAATGTTGGTGGCTAACAAGCATGCAGCTCACATCGACGGTAAGTGATGACTGCAGCCTATAGACATCTACACAAAAACCAGAGGTCAAAATGCAGATGTGTTGCCACCCCATCTAACTGAAACACGATAGTGCTAAACAGTACCATTTGGCGGCAGATAGATTAGGTAATGCGGCGGTGCCTACGCCCTCAAACTCCTACACTGGCATTCTACCACCAGTAAATATTTTGGTGAATTATCAAAAAAACGTGCATACAAACTTGTCGTGACATTTGCCAATACGATAAAATATTCCCCATCTATCTATCTTAATATATAAAAATCAATTGCTGTTCGTTAGTCTCGCTAAAACTCGGGAACGGCAGGACCGATTTGGCTAATTTTGGTTTTGAACGATTTTGGGAAGTTCAGGGAAGGTTTAAAAGGTAAGAAAATATGAATAAAATCAAGGGAAATAGTAAAAACCACAATTTAATTTTCCCATACAAATAGTCCGTATCTATCAAACACTTGACACATTATTTCATTCTTAGGCAATACGAAGTTTTCCGGGTTAGCTAGTAAATATATAAATTTATTAAGTGAGGACGTTCCATTCGTTAATTTTGGCATAATAATATGTATGGATGAGTGTATGTACGAATGAAAGTGGATGGCATGGAAAACTAACATGTATGATTACCCAGAAGGCATAGAATGATTTACACATGACATCCATTGAAATAAATTATTATGACCAATATATTTCGCGGGTACGAAACTAAAATGATTTATTAAAATCAACCCTTAAACACATTTAATTATTTTTATACATCTAAGGGATACGAAGTTCGCCGGGGCAACTAGTATTCTATATATATAATAAAACAGTAAAATCGCATTGTATATATTTACGAAAAACCAATTGGGGGCGATGTTAAAATAGTATTAGAACACTTTTCACTTTTCTTTCAATTATTTTTATTTTTTTTGTCTGTCTGTTTGTCCCTTTGTCCAGGCTAATCTCCGAAGATACTGGATGGATTCAAATGAAACTTTTCGTGGTGTATAAATGTAATGTAATGTATGGTGTGTAATAAGCCTGGCCAATATTTAGGCTACTTTTTACTGCGGGAACATCACTCATTCCCAAGGGAATCTCTACATTTAATTTCATTTCCTTTACAAATAGTCCGTATCTAACAAACCTTTGACACATTATTTCATTGTGAGTATATTTCAATACGAAGTTTGCCGGGTCAGCTAGTAATAATAATAAAAATATGTATCTAAACCTGTCGAGAATAATACGAGTACAACGTTTGCATTTTAGCCGCAAAAAAAATATTGACTGGTCTAAATAGTAATAACTCGATATGTTCTTAGGTTTTCGCGAGCTACACTCATTGAAATAAAACAAATGTCAGACAAATGTCACCTCAGTCTGCCCGGGACCACGGAAGCTGAAAAGCGACCGAAACGTCGGGTTGATTTTAAAAATCATTTTAGTTTAATATACGCGAGATAAATCCGTAAAAATAGTAATAACTCTATGAAACATCTACGTTAAATTATTGACTACGCTACGTACTCGTAGCTGCAACGTAGCGACGGACGTCGCGTCTACATTCGTTTGTGGGACTCTACGGTCTACGACATATAGAGTCAAGAATGATTACACTAAACAAGCTTGAAAAAAAACTTAAAATTTAAATCGTAATTCAGAGATGATTAACTACGATATATAGACGTGAGCGTTTTATCTTGCCCTACGCATATCCGGAACAATCATGCACGCGTCAATGTCTTTGCCGCCTTTGGCGGCGTCGTGTGGCGGGTTGCTCACTTCCCTCTAAAATGGTCGAGGAGGGCAATGGCTGTCACATGCGTTATACTCATGAACGGGTGCTGTTGGTGGGTACCCCGACCACCTATCGACATTGCAATTGTCATAGTCATTGCTGTTAAATTTTCATGTCGATTTGTAGCTCCTTTAAAAGCAGTAGTGATAATCTGCAGTAGTGATAATCGTTTTTCTTGCTTTCGTAGGTGAGAAACAAGTGATAATGGTAGATTATTTTGGTTATTGTTATTTAGTTTAAGCGAAAATCGACATGCAAATATGACAGCAATGACAACGACAACAACGATGTCGATAGGCGGTCGCATCCCTGGTGTGTTCTGGTTGCAGGAGCTACATCTCATTTCTACTAAATGACTTAAAGCAGTTAATTTGCATCTATGCTATGGACGTTCACATGATTTGAATTAATTTGAAAAGCTCCATATCTTTTGTATTTGGTACCGATAGTATTTTTTATCGGTCATTGCCCGTGGTACACCTACTTAGTCCACCTGGGTGAACCAGGGATAAACATTTTTATCCGTGGTCCACCTATTATGAATTGGGTGTACCAGGGGTAATTACATATTTCCGTTGTCCTCCTATTACTTAGGTCACGAATGTCACGAATGTGACCTCGTAACCTCCATGTGAAATGTATGCTTGTTTGCCACAAGCATACATTTCACATGGAGGTTAAGAGACGACTGCGGCCTACATCACACCATAACCAGAGGTCAAAATGCAGATGCGTTGCTAACCTCAAACCTAAGTTGTAATTATATCTGTGAGAGTTATTACGGGGCAATACAATCGGCATGACTTGTACAAAGTACTACATGATTTTCATTTCATTTCATTACTTTCCCCATGTCAATTCAGTGCCAAGTAATGCAAATTGTGCATTTGGCATATTGACAGTATAGAAATATAAATATTATGTAATATGTGAGCTAAAAATAAACTTGATTATTTCGTGCGCACGAGTTTATAACAATTCGAATGAGTAAGTAGATACGTACTACTTTCATTGTTTTTTTATGTGATACTAGCTGTTGCCCGCGGCTTCGCCCGCGTGGATGTCGTTTTATAAATTTTTCCTGAATTTTCTTTGCTATAAACCTCACGGAGCCTGAGACCTTTCCAACGAATGCAAAACCGTGGAAATCGGTTCGTGCGTTCTGAAGTTATAGCGTCAGGAAGGAAAATCCGACTTATTTTTATATTATAGAATATATGACTATGAATAATGACTGCAGCCTATAGACATCTACACAAAAACCAGAGGTCGAAATGCCATGCCAATGCCATGCGTTGCCACCTCTGAGACCTTAGTTGTTGTCAGGGTTGCCAACCATCCGGTTTTCGACCGGACTGTTAGGTTTTAGAAGGAATTGTTTTATGTAATGGAAGTGGCAAACAAGCATGCAGTTCACATTATTGTTAAGTGATGACTGCAGCCTATAGACACTTACATAAGGACCAAGTCAAAATGCAGTTGCGTTAACACTCCTGAGGCCTAAAGTGTTATGCCTCTGTGCCGGAAATTACAGGGCCGTACATTACAGGGATGTGTATTATTTCTAAATGAGCACTGTACGTGCCCTTGATCCTGAATCGATTTATCGCTTGTTACAGTATGCCTGCCAGTGCTAGCTTATGGCACATCTATGGGGTGGATCTCGCCTCACAAAGAACTCCTCATGGGTGACTCTCCACCGTCAGCCACTCCAGCCACGGAAGAGGAGGTGTCCTGGATGGCCTCAATAATGTTCATCTTCGCTCCAATCGCTGTCTTCACCTATGGTGTCGCTGCTGACAAGTTTGGAAGAAAGAAGGCTTTGCTCGGTGCCTCAGTACCAATATTTGTAAGTTTTTTTACAGTAACATGGTTGACAGACAAGCAGGCGGGACTTACGGAAAATAGTCACCAACACCTATGAACATTTGCAACAACAGGAGAGTGGCTAACACGCTGCCAGCCCTGGACTCTTTTGATGACAGTTTTGAAAACCCCCATATTGTAGCGCTGAGGAAACACTTCAGAAGGAAGCTAGATCCACGATATGCACGTTCTAGAGCAGAGGTTCCCAAACAATTTTTTCTTGTAGACCCCTTTCAATTTTTTTCTGGTTTCCGTGGACCCCTCTCCTTTCTACATTTATATATATATTATATTCATATTCCCATATTTCCAAATTTTATTCACGCCTACATAGACCTCCATCGAGTCCCATAAACCCCAGGATCTATATCACTTTGGGAATCACTGTTCTAGACAGAAACGGACACTGGCACATGTTGGCACGTGGCATGTTGACACATGCTGATTCAAAGATTCAATTATATTTATTTGCTTAAAGTATGGTTTTACAGGTCATATTAAGTGTTTTATTGTTTCACATACTTTGCCAAATATAATTTATGCAAATCACAAACTTAAATAATAATATTAATTAGCTCTAATAAAAATGTATTAATATATTCATAGTTCATTTCATTAATTAATTTGTCATCATTCAATATTGATTACAATTTAATATAGGTTTAGACCAGTGATTCCCAAAGTGGTCCATATAGACCCCCTGGGGTCTATGGGAGACTCGATGGGGTCTACGTATATGAGTAAAAAAATGGGATATATGGGAAAGTGATATAAATGTTAGCAAGGGGGTCCACCGAAACCAGAAAAAAATTGAAAGGGGTCTACAAGAAAAAATAGTTTGGGAACCTCTGGTTTAGACTAACAAAAATCATTTAATACAGTATAGAAAAGTCAATCATCTTAATAATATACAATTAAACACAAAATTAATTTATTTGTTATTATAATAATCAGTCCTCACATAAAATCCAAATACATTAAAAAAAACTGGTTGCCTGTAAAGTCGGTTTTACGGGCGAAGATTTTACGTGACAACGTCTTTTTCTCGGTAGAAAGGCATTCGCCGGTCCGGCAGGCCTCTCTCTCGTTCGGTGACTCATCGTTACGTTACCGGGCGTTACACTTTTTCATGAGTGACTCCGAGCCGCAACCTAATTTAAGGCGTTGTCACGTCAATAATACCGGTTTACGTGTACATTAGGTGCAAATTGGTGTATTTTGGTAAAAACGTAACGGCATCTAGTGTCTGACACGGTAGGTGTAATAAAACGTAACGTCTTATTATTTGACTGATAGGTAGAAACGAAGGCACCACTGCATTAGGTACCTAATCTATCTGACAGCGAATGGTAATGTTCAGCACCGTCGTGTTCCGGTTAGATAGCAATGTACGATCTCGTAACTCCTGTTATAGAGGCACAATAACTTAGGGAGACAACGCCTCTGAATTTTTAATCTTCAGACAAGAGGAAAGTTCTATGTTCGACTGGTGTTTTATGTGTGTTCACCGATTACTCCGTCAACTGACGACCCGGTTAGTCCAGCGGTGTGAGATGACCGTTAGATCCGAAGAGTCGCGGGTTCAATCCCCGCACCGGGACAAATATTTATTTGGCCTACAGATATTTGTTTCGGGTCTGGTTGTTTGTGTATGTGTTATATGTGTACAACGGCACTCACGACACAGGGATAAACCTGTGTCGTGGGTGCCGTTGTACTACTGTACCTACTGTGGCGCTGTGAGCGTAAGCGTATAAACAAAAAAATTGTGAACTGATTCATATGTCGTTTGAAGGAACACAATTCGAAATTGGTCCCATTGCCACTAAGTTGAGATCTGATGTTGGCATCATGGGGAAATCGAGGGAAACCCTCAAAAAATTATATGGAAATAATATTATTGCATCTAAAAATCATCATTACACGCGTCTGGTGCCATGATGGATGAACAGATCTCTTATAGCAGTCTTATTGTAATCTTACTTTGTTTTGACGTCGAACGACGAACAGCAACGAACTGTACGTCGTGTATGTTGCTCGTTTTGATATTCTTGTTTATTTTTTATTTTTTTCTCTATACAGGGTTTTTTTTTGTAACTAGCGCATGATTCTTAAGGGGAGACTTCGCTCATCAGGATCATAGAACTAAAGTTGTTAGTCTTGACGTACCTAAATCACCTGTGACGATTAATGCGTTGGATGTATTTAATTAACACTGTATATTGGTTTAATTTAATTTTTAAATTTACTAATGCATTGTAAGTTACGTGCCAGTGAATTTATTGTGTCGCAGGTTCTCACGACTGTATCAATAAAGTGTTTTTTTCTTTCTTTCTTCTTTCTAGTAAGTTTCTAGAACAATCAAATTATGATCTAAATTTGCTTTTACGTTTGTTAGACGTCAAAACAAGCTAAGATTGAAATTAGTCTGCCATGAGATGGTGGTTATTGCCCTTGATCTAACGTTGAAGTCAATATTTTTTTAAGTTGGTCTACCTCTGGTTTTTGTGCAGATGTCCATATGCTTTAGTATTCACGTACCATCCATATTAACTGCATTGTTGTTTGCCATCTTCATACATCAAAGAATACTCCGTACCTATTCAAAGATTTACCCACGGGACCCAATTAGCAAAGCCCCGTGAAACAGAAAACAACTAATGGGAATATTTATCACAGCCGGGGACAACCGGAGAAAAACGGGAATATCCCGTGACAGCGCTGGAGACAAGTGGGTATTAATTATCCTTTACTCTGCCGCAGGATGTCTTGTAAACTGTCATGTTACTTATAATCCTGATAACACGAATCAGAATCAGTTAATTTATTAATTTAGGTTGACAAGCGCCACTTCTGAAACGAAATAATATAAATCATTAGATTTATTTTATGTAATGGAGGTGACAAATTGCGTGCAGCTCACATTGATGTTCGGTGATAACTGCAGCCTAAAGACATCTGACATCCTCAGACATAAAAACCAGAGATCAAAATGCAGATGCGTTGCAGGGAGACTTAAGTTGTTAATTATTTATTTATTTTTGAATCACCAACGAGATTATATGCTAATACTTACATTACTAAGGCAATTTAAAGTTTATAAATACATATAATCTCACTTATATGTAATTACAACATGCATAACATGTTATGTTTCTGTGGTTACGGAGCCATTATAATTACATTATTTATGTGACTATAACCACAACCCACAGCTAGGATGGGCAGTGAAGCTGATATGCAAGCACCCGATAGCGCTGATAAGTGCGCGCGCGCTGATCGGGTTCGGCGCCGGCGGCGCGTATGTTGTGGCGCCGTTGTACGTAAAGGAAATAAGTGAGGACAGCATTCGAGGCATGACTGGAACTTTTGTCATATTTTCACAGGTAAAAATTATTTACCTACATTTTAAGGTCTCATCAGCATTTCACCATGTATTTTAAGGTCTCCGTAGCCTACAAAGAAATCTTTATAGTTTCGCCATGTCCGTCCATCCATCCGTCAGTCTGACCGCAGCTAAGCTCAGAGGCTCTTAGGGCGGATTTCACTCTATGAACTGAGATAAACACGTCCCAATGACTCTCCGGTTTTTGGGGGAGGCCTGGAGCTTATTCCACCACGCTTCTCCAATGCGGATTGGTGGAGATACGGGCTAGTGGCCAACCCGCTGACGGATGTTTTCAAACCGCCCATATGGCCTCCGACATGGTTTAACGACTGGTATATATCGATACCAACCAGGACCGACGGCTCGACGTGCCCTCCGAAGCACGGAAACGCGCATTTTTAATTTGTAACTAGCGGTCACCCATCACACAGGTCACACATCTACATCAGACGTAAGGCAATGCGCGCTTCGTTATTTTTTTGTTAATTGATTTGTTTTAGCTTAATTGACTTCAAAACTTGTATTTGAACGCGATCAACTTTAGTCCAATTTCACTGGTAGGTAGGTGTTCCTAAGTTCTCAACGTGTAACGGAAAAAACGCACAGCCTCAAACACCCAAATAACATTATCGAAATATTATCGCGACGAGATATAGACGCGAATTGATAGTGGCTGACTTGGACTGGGTTGCACCACGATTTTTGTAAAAGTTATTCTAACATTTCACATCCTTCTCTTAACAGATTTCCTTAAATGAGAGAAGGATGTGAAATGTGACAATAACTTTAACCTTAACAAATATCGTGGTGCAACCCAGGCTTAGTAATCTGTTCGTTAGTCTCGCTAAAACTTGAGAACGGCTGGACCGACTTGGCTAATTTTCGTTTAAATGATTTTTGGAATTCCAGGGAAGGTTTAAAAGGTAACATAATATGAAGGAATTGAAGGGAAATAGTAAAAACCACAATGACATTTTCCCATACAGATAGTCCGTATATATCAAACCTTTGACACATTTCATTCTGAGGCAATACGAAGTTTGCCGGGTCAGCTAGTTTAGAATACAATTTGGATTTTGGGACGCATTTAATGCTATTTACAAGTCCGTTTAATTAGCTCTTATTGTTTTAGACGGTGGGCAATCTACTGGTGTTCGTACTGGGCGACCTGCTGTCATTCGACACGGTACTGTGGATTCTACTGGCGATACCACTGATACACTTCTGTATTCTGCTGAGGTTGCCAGACACACCATCTTTTCTAGTTAAATGTGGGAAGACTGATGTAAGTATTTTATTCCGGTACGCTTGCCCATCCCACGCTGTTATAAGTAGGTAGGTATACTGGTGGTAGAGCTCTAGTGACGGAGCTCGCGGGCGTAGGCAACACCGCATTACCTAATGTACTTGCAGCTAAATGGTAGTGTTTAGCATTATCGTGTTCGGGTCAGGTGGTAATGTAGGTACAGCCCTGTAATTTTCGGCACAGAGGCATACCACTTTTCCCTCAGGCGTGGTAACGCATCTGCATTTTGACCCTGGTCTTTATGTAAGTGTCTATAGGCTGCATACATCACTTAACATCAATGTGAACTGCATGCTTGTTTGCCACTTCCATTACATAAAAAAAAATCAGAGAGACATGACACCTTAAGTCTCAACGCAATCTATATTTTGATCTCTGGTTTTTATGTAGATGTCTATAGGCTGCAGTCATCACTTAATATCACTGTGAGCTGCATGCTTGTTTGCCAACTTCTTTACTTAAAAAAAAACATCGATTGGCAAAATGGTAACCGTACCGGATGCAATGATGAGGCTATATTTTATACTTACAGGAAACAGCTAAAGTGCTCGGATGGCTTCGCTCCGTGGAGCCTACGGACAAGACTATAAGTGAAGAAGTGAACCGATTAATCATTGAGCAAACTACCAGTGAACTGAAATTCTCGCCGCGGTTGCTATGTGAGTTTTTTTTATGTAAGGAGGGTGGCAAACAAGCTTGCAGCTCACATTGATGTTAAGAGATGACCTACCTGCTACCCATTTTGCGTTATTGCACTTACTACCACGCCATTGGAATGGGTTGACCGCCATTAACTGTCATTGTTGACTAACTACACTAGCGGACGGAAGAGTTCCCTTCTACTGGAAGAGAGCTACTGGTGGTAGAGCTCCAGTGACGGAGCTCGCGGGCGTAGGCACCACCGCATTACCAAATATACTTGCCGCTAAATGGTAGTGTTCAGCACTATCGTGTCCCGGTCGGGTGGTAATGTATGGCCCCGTAATATCCGGCACAGGACATAACACCTTCGACCTCGAAAGTGGTATCGCATCAGCATTTTGACCTTCGTCTTTTTATGGGTGTCTATAGGCTGCAGTCATCACTTAACATCAATGTGAACTGCATGCTTGTTTACCACTTTCATGGCATAAAAAATAAGAATTCTTCTGCTTGAAGAGTATTCTTCCGCTAGTGAGCGATGGGGTTATCACGTCTCGAGACTCAATTTGAAGTCGGTTCAAACTAGGAAATAAATAACACCACGCGACATCAAAACAAATAAATAAATGTGAAAAACGTTCATTGAAATTGTTATGATGACCTCGTAGTTCCAATGATCATTGGATCAATTTGTGCCAACATCCTCGTTTGTTCAAGCTTTCATGTGTTACTAGGAGAAACGACTATCCAGCTGATGAGAGCAGCCAGGCATTTTTTTTGTTATTGAAGTGGCAAACAAGCATGCAGTTCACATTGATGTTGAGTGATGACTGCAGCCTATAGACACCCACACAAAGACCAAGGTCAAAATGCAGATGCGTTACCTCTCCTGAGGCCTAAGCTGTTATGCCTCTGTCCCGGCAATTTCAGAGCCGCATATTACCATCTGACTGGAACACGATAGTGCTGAACACTACCATTTAGCGGCAAGTATATTAGGTAATGCGGTGGTGCCTACGCCCGCGAGCTCCGTCACTGGAGCTCAACCACCATACAACATAGTGTTTAGCACCATCGTTACCTCTCCGTGTAAACTACATGCTTGTGCCATCATAATTGTATTTAAAAAACCGCAAAAGCTAACCAATATCTCATAATTTAGGAATGAGGCAGGCAATCCACTCTTCAATCATTAAAATAGGGGTTTGAGAGTGATTCGAAAAGCTGAGGGTTTGAGTAAACCTGAACAAATTCAAACTTAGCACTGTCGTGTTCCAATTAGGCAATTTGAGACGCTTTGCCTCTGAGTAGAAGTTATCTGCAACAAAAGTGTTGCATTCAAAAGTTGGAGCAATAAAAAGGAAGGTGCCTGCTATTCGGAGAAAACTACTTCGAATCGTAAACACAAGGAACAGTGAATATGAAAAACATTGCCTCAATTGTTATGCCGACCCCGCTCTGTCCTTGATCAGTCGTTGCCAATTGCCAGCTAATTCGGTTGCTGATTTGTTGTGTGTCAAATGGCACGGCAGAGGCCAATTGATCGATGTTCTCGTGTTGACCGTTGGCCTGCGACGGAACGCGTTTTCATTGGGAAAGTGTGCGTGATTCGTTTAAATTGGCGCATTTCATTTTGGGTTTTTGCAATTTCTAAAGTAACTACGAGTTTATTCATCTTTTTTTCATTCTAGATTGCGAATATGCAATAATAAATTTTATTGATAATATGTTAAGGGTGTCAATTTAGTAGTTTTAATATGATAAGTGTATTTTTGCGGTTCCTTGGCTTAGTGATTACGAAAATTGTATCTTTTTTTAATAACCTAAATAGTAGACATTTTTTTTTTATTTTTAAGGAGATCTTTTTTTCGGTTTTTTTTGGAGAGCAGATTAATGATATCTTTTTTCAAATTCAAAATGGCGGACATGTTATAATATACCTAATAATGGTACTGATAACGAAAATGCCATCATTTTTTAAAACCAAGGAGGCACACATATTAATTTAAAAAGGAGATGATACTAAAACACGTTAACATTTGGATAAGGCACCCTCGAAGTATAACAAAAACACGAAACACTGTACCTATATGAAAAACATTGGATCAATTGGAATGCCGACCCCACTCTATCCTTGATCAGTCGTTGCCAATTGCCATCTAATTCGGTTGTTGATTTGTTGTGTGTCAAATGGCACGGCAGAGGCCAATTGATTGATGCTCGTGTTGACCTTTGGCCTGCGACGGGACGCGTTTTCATTGGGAAAGTGTGCGTCACAATCACAATATTTAAAAACTTAAACTATGAAAATAAAATAAGGAAATAGATACGCTTGTTTACACCACACAAGGTATAATCCTGTGTCGTGGGTGCCGTTGTACACACACAATTCAAACACCCAGACCCGAAACAAATATATCTATAGGCCATACAAAGATTTGTCTCGGTGTGGGGAACAAACCCGCGACCCTTCGAATCAAACGGTTATCTCACCCCGCTATACTAATCGGGTCACGTAATGTGACACATTAAAGAATCTAGTAATAAAAAAACATAAAATTTTATTCCCCTAGTCTCAACAAAATCGTCTGTCTGTAGGTACCTAACGAATGTAGCTAACGAATACCTAAGGTTCGGTTGCACCAAAATATTTGTTAAAGTTTAGGGCCCTAAATCACTAGGACGACTTAGGTGACAATTCATCCGCAAATGTATCTTATCCGCGGATGAAATGTCACTCTTTACAAATAGTAGGCGTCGACTTATCCGAAGTTGTGTTGTTATTCGGAGGAGTCGCCAGCGCCATGGCGACGTCGCGGCGTCGCGTCGCCGGCTATATATCCAAAATGCTAGTATGGATATACATGATACCTAACTTATCTGGCCTCCTTGTGGAGACGTCTCCACACCATACTAACTGCTTGGATACGTAGCCGGCGACGTCGCCATGGCGTCCTATTGAGTTAGGGCCCTTAAAGTTCATATTAAATTGTAAATCGTTCTCTAACTTTAATAAAGGAGATGTTGCAAAAATGTATGGACCTCCGGCCAGGTATTGTACACAATATCATTAACAGGCAAAATCAATAAAAAATACGTTTTTTACTGAAATTTTTCACTTGTTAAGCTTTGTTTGCAGTTACAAAATATTATTTGCAGTTAGAGTTGCAACTCAAACCAACATGGCGAATATGGCGGGCGATGTCATTTTGACATTTAAATTGTTTTTTGATTATAAAGTACTTGCAGAAAAAAGTAATACTTTTCTAAATACTATCGAAATCGATTTCATGTGTTAATACTCGTACTTAGAACTTAGACTAATCGATTTCCAATTTTCAGAAGCGTCAGCTGTATCGCCGCCATGTTGAATATGGTTGAAAATGATAAAATCGTTTGAATTAAATGTGGTAGTAACTCTAGAATATATTCTTGAATAAATTAATTGTATTTTTTTCGGAATCTTCTTTAATCTACCCATTTTTTGAGGACATGTACAATCTAGAGCCGAGCTCGCAACATCTCCTTTCTTTAAGTTAGAGAAGGACGTAAATTTCCATTAACTTTAGCAAATATTTTAGTACCTACAACCGAACCTAAGTAGGATTATTTTTATAACTAGCTAACCCGGAAAACTTTGTATTGCCTTAGAATGAAATAATGTGTTAAATGTTTCATAGATACGGACTATTTGTATGGGAAAATTAAATTGTTGTTTTTACTATTTCCCTTCAATTTCTTCATATGTTCTTGCCTTTTAAACCTTCCCTGGGATTCCAAAAATCAAAACCAAAATTAGCCAAATTGGTCCAACCGTTCTCGAGTTTTAGCGAGATTAACGAACAGCAATTGATTTTCATATATAAAAAGAAGATTACTAATGACAGAATGTTTACCTCCGCAGTCGCCAACAAGACAGCAGTGAAAGCATTCTGGGTGGCTCTCATTGTGAACCTAACGAGAGAGTTCTGCGGCTGCATAGCAGTCCTGGTGTACGCCAGTCACATATTCGCGGAGGCCGGCAAGGACCCATCCACCAGCATCGCTCTGTCGCCGAACAAACAATCCATATTATTGGCGGCAGTCCAGATTGGAGGATCTTTCCTGGCGTGTCAACTTGTGGATAGAGCTGGGAGAAAGGTAAACATGACTTGAAGAGCTGAGGATTTAAGTACAGCAAGCGCCCTGCAGTACTGGGCTTGTAGAATAGAACTGAGGTATCTTTCCCTTCTTGAAGCGCGCATGGCCCAGCGGCTGGTGTAGATCGGAAGCGATGTAATCGGTTAAGCGATACGGGCGCGGTCTGGTGTGTGATGGGTGACCGCTAGTGGCAAATTAAAATGCGCGTTTCCGTGCTTCAGAGGGCACGTTAAGCCGTCGGTCCCGGTTGCTATCGATAGATTGCAGTCGTTAAACCTTGTCGGAGGCCTTAGGCGGTTTTGAAAACATCCGACAACCCGCATTGGAGCAGCGTGATGGAGAAAGCTCCAGGCCGCCCCCCAAAAAGGGGAGAGACACGTCCCCAGCCGTGGGACGTATCATTATACGTCCTTGCCATTATTATTATTTATTATTATCCTTCCCTTCCGTGTTCTTCTTAATGTGACTTCGTATCTACCCCCTGTCAATCATACGGGGGCCCCGGCTGTAGGAGGCATCCAGGTGTGAAGAGCCCCAATGTGCGTGAGCGGGGGCCCCTAATATTACCTCATTTGAGTCTACGGAGGAAAATGACCTTTTTTTGCTCGTGCGTTTAGAGTCCGATACTGGTCTCCAAGTACCAAATGCCGCCCCGGGCCTCTAATCACTTTAAGCCGCCACTGTGGACTTGGAGAATTTGAGGTAAGAACCAAAGGGTTAATAGAGATTAATCGTCAATACCCTCTTAAAACAACTAAAGACATTTGAGTAGGACAAGTATAAAATCAGCTAAATAGCCAGCCTTTAACGGATAAACGAGAAACAATTACTGCAGCAACAGACAAATTGTTAAAAGAATGGAGCTAAAAAATTGCCGTATTGTTAATCACCACGTTCATACATTCTCGTATAATTTCTGAACCTCCTACCTGGTTATGCCTTGGTACCGCATATAACATATAATTTGCGCATTCAAGATTAAAGTATATGGAATTAAAGAGGATTGGGGTTTCAAAGGCATTCTTCGGTTTGATTGGATAATTGAGGATTAAAATGTGATACTGTCAATGGCCATACGGTCTAAATTGCACTTTAATGAATTGACACCACTAGTGGTAGAGTTCCAGAGCTCGAGAGCGTAAGCATTATCTATTCTTGTGTACCTATTTCTAATCTATCCGGTTTTTCGGTTAGATGGACCTATAATAACTGTCATAGACATAACAACTAAGGTCCCAGGGGTGGCAACGCATCTGCATTTTGACCTCTGGTCTTTGTGTAGGTGTCTAAAGGCTTGTTGTCTCTGTGACAATAAAATAATTGTAACGTGTTCATACAATATTAAAAAAATACATTATTTTTATGACACCCTTCCAATATCTCTATTTGCGACCACGATACGTTCCAAAATATTTATATAGGAGTCTATTTGCCACTTGAATAACATTCGCTGATGGTAGAGCTCTAGTGACCGAAACGGGAGTAGGGAGTCTCGCGGGCGTTGGCAACTCCTCATTACCTAATCTAGTTGGCCCTAAATGATAGTGATCAGCACTATCGTGTCCCTGTAATTTCGGGCACAAAGGCATAATACCGTAGACTACAGAAGTGGCAACGCAACTTTATTTAAATCTCTGGTCACATGGAGGTGTTTAAAGGCTACATTACTTACCATCATTGTAAACCAGAGCTTCCCAAAACTATTTTTTCTTGTAGACCCCTTTAATTTTATTTCTGGTTTCGGTGGACCCCCTCCTTGCTACATTTAAATCACATTTCCATATTTTTATTCACGCCTACGTAGACCCCAATCGACTTTCCCATAGACCCCAGGGGGTCCATCTGGACCACTTTCGATATCACTGATGTAAACTGTAATGCATGATTACCAGTTCATGAAATAATAAAAATCTTCCTTCCAGCCTTTGCTAGCGATCACCAGCGCAGTAGCAGGTTTCAGCATGTGCCTTCTTGGAGTGTGGTTCTACCTGCAGAGCATCGGAGTGTTCATGCCCGGCTGGGTACCCATAGCCGCTCTCTGTGTCTGCATTTTTGCTGACGCTTCAGGGCTGCAGCCATTGCCTTTTGTTATAATGACCGAGATGTTCAGCTTCCAGGTAAGATTTGGACTAATTCTAGTTGAAACTTTATTCAACCTAATGTAAGCGGCGCGCGGGGGAATAGCTGAGGGAGAGAAAACATGCCCACAAAAAAAAAAACAACCAAAAAAAAGGGTAAAAAAACTCAAAAAATAAACAAAAAAAAGAAAGGATAAAAAAATTGAAAAAAAGGAAAGATAGGAAATGGCCTTCCTCAGCGAGTATCCCGGCATGCCAGCATCCCCTTCATTTGATCATGCCCCCGACCCTTCGGGGACAGATAGGCCCGTGGAACAAGGTAGGTACACCTCGACCCCCGAACCATCCCCTTCTCTGTCACGCTTCACGCGCGGAGTGAGGTATGATGTTTAGTTAGATTGTTGAAACTGAAAATACGACTCCTGTATAATTTTCCCATTTCTGAACCTAAAGACGGTGTATAAATAACGACGCCAGATAGGCAGCAGCGTCTCGCGATAAAACTAACGCCACTGCAATCGCCAATCCGCCTGCCAAGCGTGGCGATTATAGCCTATTCTCCCCTAATGACGCACAACACTGTTGTGAGCGTCTTTGGGGAAGGCTTTGACCCGCAGTTAACGTCTTTCGGCTGGAGTAATGATGAACCAGTGCCTATTTGAAATGTCAGAGAGGAAAACATTCTGTCCAACCAACAGTAGTTTATTGGCAATTGGTTAACATTACCACCTGAGTGTAGTCGTGTAGCGCCCGTGTGCAATGAAACCCTGGCAACCCCTAGGCCTGATACCCTTTTGCTCTGGGACTGGGAAACTTCCAGAAAATGGACAAATCCCAATAGAACCAGAGATGAAGGATTTTAAACCGTTAACTCTGACAGTCCCCGACCCGGGAATCGAACCCGGCACCCCCAGCGTAGTAGTAGTGGCCTGCTACCACTACGCTACTGAGGCAGGCCTTTCTTATGACGGCAGAATAAAAAGGCGCCACCGTCTCAGGGAGCGCCACGGTGCCCCCTGAGATGGCAGCGCCCGTGTTCATTGCACACCCTGCACTATAGGTTAAGCCGCCCCTGATAGTGCTGAACACTAAGTAGATTAAGTAATGTGGTGCCTACGCCCTCCAGCTCTTGCACTGGAACTCTACCTTCAGTAAACTGTAAGCTGTAACATGCCATTAACAATTTAATGCATCTATTTCAGCTCCGCGGAACAGTAGCAACACTAATCATGGCGATATCACTCGGCACTGACTTCGCACTCCTCAAACTCTTCGCCCCCCTCAACAGCTGGATAGGATACCACTCCACATTCTGGATCTTCAGTTTCATATGCCTTTCAAACGTCTTCTACTTAATCTTCTGCGTGCCCGAAACGAAGATGAGAAGTCTGGAAGATATTTACGCTGATCTTGAGGGTAGGAGAAACAAGATCAAAAAAGTAGAGACTGGTGATGTGTGATTTTGGACTGTATTGATTTTATGGACAATTTGCAAGTATAATTTATTTAATTTTAAGTCTGTTTTTAAGTATATATTGAAGATAGTAGTTGTAAGTCATTTGTGTAATAATTATAATATTCAGGACCGGTTTAAAACTTCTTGTTGCCCTAACCCATCTACGCCTGTGGGGGGCACCACAGCCGTAGATGCAACCTATCGAAGTTTTCTGCTTAGTAAGCAAAAATAAGGAACAACTCCCCATTTTTAAATACAGATTATTGAGTGCATAACTTTTATTCGGTCATTGTCCGTGGTACACCTACTTAGTCCAGTTTTACTGAGAAAAATTTATAATCCTGTGTCCTCTAAATATCCAAATTTACTCCTTCATGAGTTGATGAGTAAAAAAAATGTATTGACGAAAGTCATAAAAAAACAGGCGTCACAAACCGAACGCTTAAGCCGATCGTACACCTCACTCTCGCTTGCACCCTCGGCTCAGACAGAATGTGACACTTTCGTGCGTACGCGCGTTGCTACGCCACCAACAAAAAAATGACAGTGGCGCCATCTGTCGAATTTACCAACTCAGAAACTTTCGTGCGCTCATGCACAACAACTTTGCTAAGGATCATCACATGATAAAATGCGTAGATTACGATTCTATATAGGCTATACAGACAAACATTCATTTTTATCTTTATGAACGTTCACGTGGATAGTGATGCCCTAACAATTAATTTGCTTAAAGCACATACTAATCAGCCTTCCTATCGTCGATGGCGTAAAGGCTAATGGAATGGAACTGACAATATAAATAAAACACAAAATCTAGTTTTTAAAAGATTTACTTATTTAATAGATAACCAACTTATTTTACAAAAGCATTCGTTTTTTTTTTCATTTTCGCATTTTAGTTAGAAAATATCATTTGAAACTAACACGTGAGACTTTATTGCCAGTTGTAAAAATGTGTTTCTTCAACAGTTATATTTTTTATTTATTTAAAAAATATGATCGTAGACTCCGTGACACTTAATTTAAGACTAGTCAAAAACAACATTGATTAGAACATAACTTTTAAAAAATATTGTTTATAAATATATCATAACACTATGATGGATTTATTTGGAAATCAGACCGTTACACTAGTAACACTGAACGAAAAATTAAAAACATTTGAATCGCACCATGATAATGTTACCTTTATAATATTTTGTTTTAAGGATCGATGTTCTGTTTATTTCAAAAAGCGACAATCTTGCATCCAAGATCTAAGATTTTTTCACTTATTAATACATCACAAAAATACAATCAAACAATAATTAATTCAATAAGTTCAATGGCATCAATATTTCCTTTTGAAATTTAGTATATTACTAAAAAAGACATCTAATTTTGTTAAGTTATTTTTCGAAAAACGTTATATTGAAAGATGCATGAGGCAAACTGAATGAATGAACGAACGAGAATGTTTAAAACTCAGTGTTTTTCTACTTTCATAAAATGTTAACAGAAAAACCAAGTTGAAATACAAGTGTACAGTATCCAACAATAAATATTAAATATAATGCACATCGAGCTTAGGAAGGAGACTTCGGCTTATTTCGGGTCTGTAGAGCGTTATCTCTTTCGCACCTCACCTATGTGACGTTTGTCGACCATTTTGATCAAGTTTTGACCAATAAAGGACCATCAGTGCTTACGTAGGCAGTGTGCAGCAGAGATAACGCTCTACAAAGACGAAACTAGCCGATTGTCTCTTCCGTAGGATTGATATGTAATATTGCTTTTTGGATAATGTAAGACAATCGATGAATACGTACAATTAAATTAAAGTAGTCCGACTATGCAAAAACAATATGTAACAATATGTATCTATCTTGACTTTCCTCTCTATACTTATCTTTATCTCTGAATATTTAGTTCTCATCACATTTCACATTATTTTGTGACACTTGTACTCACATTGACTGTGAGTGAATTTATATTTTAACTAATTGTCCCGGCAAACTTCGTATCGCCCTAGAAAATAAACAAAATGTCCAAAAATGTTATGAAAAATACATGTTGGCCGATTCTCAGACCTACCCAATATGCTCACAAAATTTCATGAGAATCGGTCCAGCCGTTTCAGAGGAGTACGGCAACTAACATTGTGACATGGAAATTTTATAAATAAGATAATAGAATGTTTTTATTCATAATGATGTAAACTACACAGACAGACTAACTTAGTGCAAATATTGTCATAGGGGGTTTACTCAAGATTATGTAGTAGAACCCATCGCATGACATCATCAAGGAATTGACACATTTTAGTTGTATAATTTTAATACAGGTCGGATAAGCCGAAAGATGAGCTACAATTTTAAAAGGTAATCACCATCACACGATTCGATACACAATAATAAGCATGAGATCTCAATAGTATAGGAGAAATGAAGATAAAACAAATAAGATTTGATACAAAAAAATGCTACGCTAAAATTGATTTCCTTGTAGAAATAAATGAGTTAAAAGCCTAAACATAAACACATCGACACATTACAGTACCTAACAACAAATATTGCATATCGAGCATAGAGCAACACGGGCCACCGGCCGAGGCGGACCGGAGGGGAGTAGCCATATGCAGGCTTTCCCCTCTGCCTCTGTCAAATTACAGGCCCAAATGGGCCTATGCCTGTCGCCTAGATAAAATTTAAATGTGTGCGTGAAATTGTTTATGTATTTCGTTAAAGTTAAGCTGTGAGTTACGTAGTAATAGGGGGCTGTTCAAGTATTACGTAAGCACTATAGAGGGGCGGAGGGGAGTCATTGCATTGCTTATATTTGATGACATTGGTGGGTCTAGATGGTGATTATGTCATCAGTATTAATTTAATTTAGTTTTTTCACATATGGCAACCCACACATTGTCTTTGTTTGAAACATTTTTTTGGGAATGGGGAATAAAGTTTGATGAATATCTAAGTGTATAGAATACTCTATCCTAAATCTGTTTCTTTATTACAATTATAACCGATGCTCATGAATGAATAAAAACACGGAATACTGAAAATAAACGGCGAAAAATGCATAAAAATCACAAAAAATTGCATACATAACAATGTTTACGTAAGCATGAAGGAGGGGGGTACGAGGTTTGCTCACATTTGCTGACAAGGGGGGTGGGGGTGTAAATAATTGTAATAAATCTGCTAACGTAATACTTGAACGGCCCCTAGACGATTTTTGTAGTGTGGGTATCACACGCATTTCCCCCCGCAAAAAATGACATGACTGTTTTGCATCGGTAATAAACTATGACTACCCCCCTCCAGTCCGCCGCGGCGGCCGGTGGCCCAAGTTGCTCTATGATATCGAACCTACGAGAGACAATTGGCTAGTTTCGACTTCGTAGAGCGTTATCTCTGCTGCACACTGCCTACGTAAGCACTGATAGTGTGGTATTGGTCAAAACTTGATCAACATGGCCGACAAACATCACAGGTAAGTTGCGAAGGTGATAACGCTCTACAGACCCGAAATGAGGCGAAATCTCCTTCCAAAGGACGATGTGCAATTTTTTTAAATGTAATAATAGTGGCAAACAAGCGTGCAGTTCACATTGATGTTAAGTGATGATTGCAGCCTATAGACATCCACACAATGACCAGAGGTCAAAATGCAGATGCGTTGCCACTCCTGAGGTCTAAGGTGTTATGCCTCTGTGCCGGAAATTACAGAGCCGTACACTACCACCTGACCGGAACACGATAGTGCTGAACACTACCATTTAGCGGCAAGTACATTAAGTAATGCGGTGGTGCCTACGGCGAGCTCCGTCACTGGAGCTCTACCACCAGTGAAAAAAATCTTGTTTGATACTGTATAATAAATGATATCGACAGACTGTGTTTAAGTTTTACAATACAAAATGACATAATGAATATAATACGAAAACTAAAACATAATTCGAGAATCACATATTTCCAAACGCAAACTCATTTATTTCAACGTCTAGCCAAAATTATACAATTCGACCCGTTTATTAATATTTAAGGAGCTTTCTGGATCGTATTGTGTAACATTGGCCGTTTAAAATCACAATTTCTTCCAACAACAACCTAAACTTATTCATCACTCACAAATATACATCTTATGACACACGATAAATAACATAGACAATAGTTGGGTTGAAACCAGGGACTGAAAAACTCGAAAATAACGGTAGTATATAAAACCGGTCATACCCTTAAAACGTAACTTCACGCCTGTAATCCCCGAAGGAGTAGGCAGAGGTAGATGGATACATTCAAGCATCAAGCAAATACCCTCGATTCAACAGTCACGTTTTTGGACCATGTAACAGGTAGCGAGCCTGTTGACATCTCTAGGCATTTCACCAAACTTCGAGGTACTGGGAAGCTTCCAGAAAATGGAATTAAGTATTCTGTGGTACCTACAAATATAAAAGGTTTTCTTCGACACGTCACATCGTGTTTGAAGAATATATATTTTAAAAACTACGCAGTCTTAATAAGTTGAGAACATACAAGCGAACGATTGAAAAACACTCCCGTATATTATTCCGGTACCTAGTAAAGAGATTCAATAGAGATACCGTTTGTAAAGGTTGCTATTTCAATACATTTTTCGCATCAAATGTACATTACCGAAATTGCATACCGCTTTCAGTCCCTAGCCGTAACACCACTTGGTCTACTACCGTTGCATAGTAGAATGGGTGTGCTAGAGTGGGACAGCGCTACTCGGAAAGAGACGAGACTAGCCGCTCAAGCAACGATTTCGACTAAGGTTGGCCATGGTGACACTTCGACATATTTTAAAAAATATATTTACTCGTTCAGGTATACTAAAAAAACACCTGGTTTGAAAAAACATGATCCATTTGTATTAGATTTGTTGGCCTTAACAACGCTACGCCTTCGTATTAAAAACAAATTTACATGAGATTTGATGATTTGATTTTTACTATTTTACTTAATCATTCATGTGATAAACATGTTCTCGCACGAATTTACGGCATAATTCCCTCGCGATTTTCACCTGGGTAGAATAAATTGTAACAATCTATGTATAATATTATGTGACATCGAATCTTTTATGTTTTTTTACATGAACGCTCAGCTTCCTTCTGCTTGCGCTAAGTTCGAGTCTGACAATAAAAAAAACTGCACATCCTTTTGAATAACGTAACCCTTTATCACGTAATTCAATCTTTAGTTCATATCTTATAGGTGATTTGGGTTAATGAATTAACAATTAAATTAGTCTGAGCAAGGGTTCGTACGATCTATTTGCTTAAAAAAAAATAACACACGTCAGGTATACTCATAGTCAACTAAACATTTTTTTTTCTATGTCATCGTGGCCACACAGAGTCTCGAAAAACAGACACCAACCCACAACTCAACGCAATTTATATTATTGTCTTAAATATACAAGGGGTTGATTCCACACTACCTTATACTTACTGGACAAATAATTTAGTTTATTGATAGTGATAATAAATAAAATTAAATATGTATGCCAACCTAAAAATAGTTTAGATTCTTACCCCCTTATTCATAAACGTATTTTAGCTAAAGTGTTGCTAATCTCTCCTTTGTCTTTTTCTATCCTGCACATATGACAATGCAACTGACAAAGACAAAGCATTCTATAGCTAAAACGTATCTAATGTACGTTTATGAATAAAGGGGTTAGTTTATATATAATAAAAAAACAACTAATGTGACATGACTCACACACGTTACGTATAAATTAATTGGTTCTTTTATTTTATAGTCTGTTATAACAGGACATTTTTAAGCCTGATTTGCAACACGACTTTTGTTAAAGTAATTTAAACTTTTTTTTTAATGGAAGTGGCAAACAAGCATGCAGTTTACATTGACGTTAAGTGATGACTGCAGCCTTTAGACACCCACACAAAGACCAAGGTCAAAATGCAGATGCGTTACCACTCCTGAGACCTAAGACGTTATGTCTCTGCGCCGAAAATTACAGAGCCGTACATTACCACCTGACCGGAACACGATGGTGCTGAACACTACCATTTAGCGGCAAGTATAGGTCGCGCCACGTAAAAAGAACGCTGGAAGAAAGTAGAAAGGATGTGTTCGCGCATCGGTACACTCGCGCACGAAAGTACTAGCCCTATTGGTTTATTTTTGATCTAGCTTTCGCTTGCGGTTTCGTGTATTGGTAGGCAGATTGAAAACTATATTACATAGAATAACATAAAATGAAATAAAAACACATGACGCGCAGCTTGACCGCCAGCGTTCTTTTTACGTGGCGCGACCTATATATTGGGTAATGCGGTGCCTAAGCCCGCGAGCTCCGTCTCTGGGGCTATACCATCAGTAAAAAAAAATCACATCCTGCTCTTACTTTAACAGATTTTTTTAAGTTAGAAAAGGATGTGAAATGTTAAAAATAACTTTAACAAAAGTCGTGGTGCAACCCAGGCGAAGTGATAAATACATTTCGATAGATTTGCGTCAATAGAGGAAAACAAAAAATAAAAAAAGAAAAACGCGTAGAATATATTGCACACTATTAGATGGAGATACGGTCCGTTTACAATAACCGAATTTATAGGATGGAAAATAATTAAAAAACTTTTATAAATTTTTAAAATAATTATAAATTTTTTAAAACTTCTGTCAGACAAATGTCACCTCAGTCTGCCCGGGACCACGGAAGCTGAAAAGCGACCGAAACGTCGGGTTGATTTTAAAAATCATTTTAGTTTAATATACGCGAGATAAATCCGTAAAAATAGTTTTATTTCAATAATTATAAAGCTGAAGAGTTTGTTTGTTTGTTTGAACGCGCTCATCTCAGGAACTGCTGGTCCGATTTGGAAAATTCTTTCAGAGTTAGATAGCCCATTTATCGAGGAAGGCTTTAGGCTACATAACGTCACGCTAAGACGGAGAGGGTAGGTAACATTACACCTCGTCGTAGTCGTAAAAATAAAAACGTAACTTCACGCCTGTAATCCCCGAAGGGGTAAGCAGAGGTAAATGCATGCATTCAAGCATACATGCAAACACCCACGATTCACCGGCTACGTTTTGGCTCATGTAACAGGTGGCGAGCCTGTTGACATCTCCGGACACATTACCAAACTTTGAGGTACTGAGATTTTTCTTTTATATTGAAAAATCTAAATAAAACCAGAGGTAAAGGACTTTACACCATTATCTCTGATAGCTCCCTACCCAGGAATCGAACAAAGGAACCCAGCGTAGTAGTAGCGGCCTACTAGGCTACTGAGGCAGTTTTTTTAATGAACAGAATTTTTCCAATAAATACAATTTATGCTAAGTGCAATATATTCTACACATATATACATAGAATATGACAACCCCACTCAATAACTGGACACAGCCAAAGCGTTGAAGATACCCTTTTGGAGAATGGTCACATCTCATTAATTTACCATGTTACATATTTCTGGTCAAATACCGATGATTTTTTCTTAACAACGTAAGAAAAATAGAGACTTTTTAATAGAGAATTAAAAATATTATTATTCAAAATTCAAAATTCAAATCTTTATTTCAAATTGGTCTACAAGGACACTTTTGCATTGTCGGGTTATAAGCTACCTAGAGAGAATGACTTATAATAATAATTCAATAGGTATTAATAAATACCAATTTAATAATAATATTTAACCGATACGTGAATCATCAAATTTTTCAATTCCTTCATAGAAGAAAATGAAAAATCTGTCTGTACGTGTGTGTATGTATCCCTTTGTGTATTGTCCCTCACGGGGTAGGCAGAATGTGGAGCGCCAGATACCCGGTCCAGATATGTCTTAAATACACGTACAGAAATTTAGAAGAAGCACGTGAGGTGTCCTTCTTACTTACGTACTTCAAAAAGGGTGCATCACTAAGGCATCTTTTTACGTGTGAAAGTTTACTACAATTTATACGGAGTTAAACAGCGCCATCTAGCGACAAGCGACATCAAAAACAATGAGTTGCATGATAGTACTCGTCAGTGAGAGCGTTCGCGTATTTGATTAGTTACAAACATTTATGGAGTGCAAATGTTGACTGATATACCATCATGTTATCTACCGAATAAGTTTTTCCCTTTCTTCATATCACCATGTAAGGAGAGAATAGAAAAATGTTGAGTTTCTTTTATTCTGATTTTAATTTACTATTAATATCTGTTTTTACTTTTACGGTAAGTAATAGTTATTCACACTAGGTAATTTAATGATTTCTAGACGTTCTGAAATTATCTGTAGAGTGTTTTAAATAAAAATATTTTCTTTTTATTTGGTATTTTATGGATTCACGCGATGGTGAAGTAATTGCTCGCGCTCGCCATTATATTGAATACTTACCTACATGATTGTAATACGCATGCGTAGTCTAAATTAATATGATTTTGTAGGTAGGTAAATTAATTTGATAAATAATATGTTGATGACACTGACGCGCGGTAAAACTCGAACGAGTTTATGTTGCGGCTTACTGTTATTGTATACACCTAAATATTGTATGTTTTAAATTAAAAAAAAAATATTCTAATCACTGTGGAACTAACTCATGGTGTTCTTTATTTAATAATGAGAGTTTATAGGCGTTGTAACATAAAAGGTGATAAAATGTGACCATCCTCAAGGCCCATCCGCACCGAGTCAATTCAGTGCATCCGAGTCAACATAAGGGCGTTACCTCCTATAATATGTTTGATATGAATACTTCCTACTCCGTCAGGCATCCGTGCTCTCTATCTCTGGTTCGCTTCGCTTCTCTTCTTCTTTAATCTCTTTCACCTCTAACGACGTCGTTAGACTGCTTGGTTGTGAGCTCGGTTCTTGAGGTTTGTCTTTTGAATCTGAAAAATTGAAGCATTATATGACTTTATTTATTAAAGTGGCAAATAAGCGTACAATTGTTACTGGTGGTAGAGCTCCAGTGACGGAGCTCGCTGGCGTGGGCACCACCGCATTACCTAATATATTTGCCGCTAAATGGTAGTGTTCAGCACTATCGCGTTCCGGTCAGGTGGTAATGTACGTCTCTGTTATTTCCGGCACAGAGGCATAACACCTTAGGCCTGAGGAGTGTGGAAGGTCAAATGCAGATGCATTACCATATGCATTTTGACCTTGGTCTTTGTGTTAGTGTCTATAGGCTGCAGGCATCACTTAACATCAATGTGAAAAGCATGCCTGTTTGCCACTTCCATTACATAAAAAAAATTGTAATATTTTTATTTTTCGCAATAACACATGGGAGTAATAAAGAAATTAAAGAAATGGAGAGAGAATTCGACTACGAAATTGATAGCAACATCTATAAACTAAATCAAAATAATTCAGTTAATATTACGAGACGTAAGTGTACAATATTGTATTATCATTTGTTTACAACTACATTACAGAAGCAAAGGACGGCAAGTCAAACGCTGGGAAGATGACCTCGAAAAAGTATCTGGACCAGAGTGGATGAGAATAGCAAGAGAGAGAATAGAGAGTGTGGAGGAACAGTTGGAAGTGTTCCTCCGGCGAAAAGGGAGGATCCTCCGACCAGGCGAGCTGATAGCGCCTGGCGGGCAGCGGCCCAACGGTTGACGTTGGGAAGTTGTATATATGCCAACTCTTGAGAAATCTTCGTATGTGCGATGTAATTTGACTGCACGCCATCTACCATACTAGACGAATGGCGCCTTAATGTAGTGGAAGCTACAAGAGAGAGAAGGGAAATCTTTAGAGGAGACCTTTGTCGAAGGACAAGCTGTCATTTGAAACAAATAAAATTGTAATCATTGCATTCAATTAAATAACAATAGTCAACATTAATATTGTTGTCAAACTATGTAAAAGAGCAATAAAGGTTTATTTTAATTTATTTTTTACAACTACATTACCTATAATGTACCAAACTAATCATGTTCTAGGAAAACGAAGTCGCGAGAATAACAAAAACCACCCCATGTGCGTATCAGGCCACGTACAACGTAGGGTTCCGTTTATTCAAGTACATTTTATAAGTTGATCGTCTATACTAGGTGACTGGTGAATCATAGGACATATTAAAGTACATTATCATAAAATTATATATTATTTAATTATAATTATTTATTTATATACAAAAAATAAAATGAAGCGCGCATGGCCCGGCGGCTGGTGTAGATCATAAGCGATCTACTCGGTCAAGCATTACGGGCGCGGTCGGGTGTGCGATAGGTGACCGCTAGTGGCAAATTAAAATGCGCGTTTCCGTGCTTCGGGGGGCACGTTAAGCCGTCGGTCCCGGTTGCTATTGATGGAGGGCAGTCGTTAAACCTTGTCGGAGGACTTATTGTATATGTATTCAAACCGCCCGTATTGAAAACATTCGACAACGGATTGGCCACATTCCTGCTGTTCTACCCACTGGTTGACTGGGAGATAATGCCATTAAGTCCGCCACATGTACTCCTCTAGTGCATTTAAGTATAAATAAATAAATAAAAGATTTAACAACTCCAATACTACAACTGTATAAACTACATAACATAATCAACAAATAATACCAACTTAATAATTGAAAGGGCAACTTAACGGGCAACTTCTGTTTAAAATCTTCGAAAATTACGTTATTCATTCATCTGCGAATTATACCACTCTTCAAATTCTTCAAATGACGACGCTAGCGCCCAAAATAACTCTAACGAAAAAACCAATAAGCGTGTAAACACACTATGTCGAACCTACGCGGCGGAAGTTCGGCACTATTACGCCTGCAATGCTATTTGAATTACTGACGCTTCCTAACTTCGACACACTGTGTCGAAATTACGCTGCGCTACAGTGTAAAGCGTAACATCGGTCGGGCGTACGATCGAAGTTCGGTTCGATTGCTAAATCGACACACTATGCCGACACACCAAATTGAACTGAAGTTCTGCCGAGTAATTTCGGCACTTATAGTGTGTCATATAAGCCGAATACGTCGGGACGTAAAATCAGCCGCCGAACTTCCTTGGCGTAGCTTCGGCATAATGTGTTTACACACTAACACGATTTGTGTACAGAAAATTGTGTATATAAATCGTGCCTATGTATGTCAAAAAAATGTGTATGGGTGTGTGTGTTTTTGTGTGTGTGTGTGTTCGTGCGTGAGTGCGTGCGTGCGTGCGTGCGTGCGTGCGTGCGTGCGTGCGTGCGTGCGTGCGTGCGTGCGTGCGTGCGTGCGTGCGTGCGTGCGTGCGTGCGTGCGTGCGTGCGTGCGTGCGTGCGTGCGTGCGTGCGTGTGTGTGTGTGTGTGTGTGCGCGCGCGTGTGGTGTGTGTAACGGCACCCACGACACAGGTCTATTTCTACTGTGAGTGTAAGGGTATTTTGTTTATTTGTGCATATTCAACTCACCGGCACCGGGCGTCGCCGGCCAAGGTTTCCTCACGAACATATTCTCAACGATCCTGTCTATATTGTCCTTTTCTGACGAGTTCGCTGGTCTGCAGATGGAGAAAAAATTTGATATATAAGTCGTAGAAAATAATTAATTGAACCAAGTCTACCTAAGTCGCTGGTTCAAATCCGGCTGGAAGAACCAAAAATCAATTATCCATAGGTCGCTGGTTCAAATCCGGCTGGAAGAACCAAAAATCAATTATCCATAGGTCGCTGGTTCAAATCCGGCTCGAAGGACTTAATTACTTACAATCAATGTAAACTGTATGCTTGTGTGCCTCTTCATATTCAGAAATGAAAAAAATACAAATTACCTGTCTGTAGGTACATTAGGTGTGCCAGCCGTGGATCCAGGGCTCGGCGGGACGCTGGCGCCAACGTTGGCGATGGGCGTGGCGTTGGGGTTGTTGTTGGCCGCAATGTTGGCGATGTTGGCTATGTTGGTCATGTTGGCGATGTTGGCGGGGTTGGCGGGCCGCACGATAGGTATGGCGGCGGTCGGCCGACGTTGCGTGCGAGGCACTTGCTCTTGTTCCGCACAACTGTAGTACGTTACGCCGCCCGCTTGTGTCGCCTATAGAAAAAAAGAAAGAAAATATTCTTATTTCGATTATGATTTTACAACAGTTTTCAAAAAGTCATTAGCAATCAATGACAAAACTGCTGTAATTTCCGGCACAGAGGCATAACACCTTAGGCCTCAGGAGTGGTAACAATCTGCATTTTAACCTTGGTCTTTGTGTAAGTGTCTATAGGCTGCAGTCATCACTTAACATCATTGTGAACTGCATGCATGTTTGCCACTTCCATTACATAAAAATAAAAAAAATGAAAAGAAAACATTTATTTGGACAGCACAGAGACATGACGATACAAATTTTCAGACGATTATGTACAAAGGTACAATTATACAAAAAGAAAAATAATAAGAATTAACAAAAGAAAAAAGAGCGTAAGTCTCACGGCTGATACAAGTGGGAGCCCAGATCAGCTTCATGTCAAGTCGATAACATCAATCGACCTGACGCTGATTTTCATCCGGGACCCTGGTGTTTCACGGATGTCAAGCAGATCAAACAAATTAAAATTAATAATGGTTAACAATATATACTTACATATTTTATCAGAAAAAATAAATAAACAACCCAACAAGTTTTAACACGTCTCAAGTTCGACTCAAAGTCAGAGTAAAGTCGAAAAACGGTCTTCGCACTACGTAACTTCACGCCTGTAATCCCCGAAGGGGTAGGCAGAGGCAAATGCATGCATTCAATCATACATGCAAACACCCACGACTCGCCGGTTACGTTTCTTCGCACTACATATTCCTTATATTAAATACAGTACTCACATAGTTATGATGTTGGTATAGATGTTGTGGGTAGGCAGCGGGCGGTTGGTACATCGCGCCGCCGTATACATTAGCGCTGCTGCTTTGCTAAAAGAAAATACATTACATTTAGATCATCATTGTGTATAAAAATATGGCGTGAAACTGAAACTTATTTTTGAAATAAGAATTTAATATCCTTAATTCCTTCCTAGTTTAGTACTCAGGAAATGAGCCATTTGACAATACCAAGCATAGGCTTTAAACTTAGATATTTCAATGTAGAGGGATTGCCAGTTCTAAGTTGGTATGCATAGCCGGAACACGGCAGCACTAGACACTATCATTTAAACGTAACTTCACACCTGTAATCCCCGAAGGGGTAGGCAGAGAAAAATGCATGCATCCAAGCATACATGCAAACACCCACGATTCGCCGGTTACGTTTTGGCCCATGTAACAGGTGGCGAGCCTGTTGACATCTCCGGGCACATTACCAACTTCGAGGTACTAGTAAATTACCAGAAAATGAAAAAGTCCCAATAGAACCAGAGGTAAAGGACTTTACACCATTATCTCTAATATAATTAGGAATCGGCGTGCATGTATGAAGAGAATGATGAAGGTGGACGAGGCACGAGAGGTTTGTCAGGACCGGGATATCTGGCGCTCTACACTCTCTGCCTACTCCGTTAGGCACCTGGCGTGAAGATACAATATATCTCTAATATCCCCCGACCCAAACGCGGGACCCCAATGTAGTAGTAGTGGCTACCACTAGGCTACTGAGGCAGTTAAAGTTAGGTCACGCTGTGATATAATTACCTGCATATACTGAGCGGGCATCATCGCAGGCGGCGCGTATCCCTGTGCAGGCGGCAACTGACCCGGAACTAAAAAATATCGAAAACCTTTCAAGTGTGCTATAAAATTTGTAGAGTTCCGTCGATTTCTCCAGGATCCCATCATCACATCTTGTCATGGTGACAATGGGCCTACCTGTGAGGTATACGGCCACAAGGCATGGAACATTATTATTAAAAAAATATCGAAAAACTTTCAAGTGTGCTATGAAATTTGAAGAGTTCCGTCGATTTCTCCAGGATCCCATCATCACATAATGACATGGTTAGAATGGGACCAACTGTGCGGCAGACCCTTTTAAACAAAACCAAAATTATCCAAATCGGTACAGGCGTTTACGAATTATCTATGAACATACATAAAAAAAAAGAGCCGGACGAATTGAGAACCACCTCCTTTTTTCGAAGTCGGTTGTAACGTTAGAAATAAAAGAAAAAACGGAAAGAAAAATTTGACTTCGGGCAGGAATTGAACCTGCGACCTCAGGATAACCAGTCCAGCCGCGTTACCACTAAGCTACCGAAGTCCCACACCGATGCGTCAAATTTTGCTCTCCGTTTTTGATTTTTTCCCCGATTTAGGGTCGGTGAACGATATATTTTCTTTAATTTCTAAAGATGTAACGGTTTAGAGAACCGATTATATATTTACATACATAAGGTATTGTAGTATCCAACAAGAAATAATGCACATCGACCTTACGCAGGAGACTTCGGCTTATTTCGGGTCTGTAGAGCGTTATCTCTTTCGCACGTCACTTATATGACGTTTGTCGACCATTTTGATCAATTTTTGACCAATACCACACTATCAGTGCTTACGTAGGCAGTGTGCAGCATAGATAACGGTCTACGAAGTCGAAACTAGCCGATTGTCTCTTTCGTAGGCTCGATGTGCAATATTTGTTGATGAGCACTGTACATCAGTATAATTAATATCAATAGGATTATCTCACCGATAGGATGCGTCTGCGGCAAATTGTGTATGGTGTGGTGCGGATGTGAGACGAGTTGTTGCGGCTCCAGTATGCCCAGCCTCACTTGCTGAAATACATGCTTGTTGTTATAACCCGGTAAGACCTACAGCTTGAACACTCGAAATGATGGGTAATTTTATTAAAAATGAACTTAAAACTTAAAAAATTACATGAAATGCACTCAAATTTTAAGCAATAATTCCCGGAGTATAAAAATTATAAAAAAATAAAAATTTCATCGATAAGCAAGATTATTTTTAAATTATTTTCGTCTCGGTGTCTTGTGTTTTATAGACAGCTTTGATAGAGATGAGATTGTAGAGATACTCAAAAGGGTGTGATCGGTCCCCCATATCTATAACTACACGCGCTCTAGTAACTGCAAAGATCCTTTATTGGGCTCCCCTACTATTTACTACTGATGGTAGAGCTCCAGTGAAGGAGCTCGCGGGCGTAGGCACCACCGCATTACCTAATATACTTGCCGCTAAATGGTAGTGTTCAGCACTATCGTGTTCCGGTCAGGTGGTAATGTACGGCCCTGTAATTTCCGGCACAGAGACATAACACCTTAGGCCTTAGGAGTGGCAACGCATCTACACATTGACCTCGGTCTTTGTGTGGGTGTCTTTAGGCTGCAGTCATCACTTAACATCAATGTGAACTGCACGCTTGTTTACCACTTCCAACACATACAAAAAATGTTAACATTCCAACAATGCATATAGATACGGTATAGTAAGGTTACCTGTTGATTGTGTTGCGGTTGCGGCAGCGGTTGCGGTTGCGTCAACGGTTGCGGTTGCGGCAGCGGTTGCGGATGCGGCAGCGGCAACGCGTGCGGCGGGGACGGCCCGTGCGCCGTACTCGGCGTGGATACCGGCAACTGTGGAACGGACATGTCTGTGTCACTTATTTATTGTACCCATTCGTCACACGTATGAATGTATACTCACCCCCAGCCCACGCGGTAGGCATAGAGCAACACCGGAGGGGAGTAGCCTTATGCAGACTTTCCCCTCTGTCTAAGTACAAGCCCAAATGGGCCTATACCTGTCGCCTAGATGTTTATGTGTGCGTGAAATTGTTTCTGTATTTTGTTAAGGTCAAGGTGTGAGTTTCGTAGTAATAGACGATTTTTGTAGTGTGCGTGTGTGTCGCACGCATTTACCCCCGCAAAAAAAGTCAGACTGTTTTGCATCGGTAATACACGCTATATGGCTACTCCCCTCCGACCGCCGCGACCGGTGGGCCGCGTTGCTCTATGTATGAAAGTATTAGACAAGACACGCCCCTTGGTTCAGCAATCAGATTTAGTCTATGTAAAACACTTTTACATATTCACATAATAATATATAATAGATAATTGACGTGGAAACGCCCCCATCACAAGATTAAAAAATCACATAAAATACACTCTGTTTTTATTTATTTAATTTGATAATTTTTTCTGTTTTTTTAATGGAATCGCTGTATATTTATGTTAATACTGATTCAAGCTACAAGACCACACCTGAAACTGACCGTCTCCTTTATTTCCTTCTATTTATTTGACCTTCAGCGGCACTCACCTGATGTATGATCTGTTGCGGATGTATCTGTGGCACGGGACTGCCCTGATGTTGTGTTCCACCCGCCACGTATTCTGTGGGACGAATTATACTATATGTCCAGCTTAATAATAAGTAAAGGAAATCGCCGTCCCTCATGATGAGAATCTCGTGAAGGCCGAGAAAGACAAGGAACTTAAATATCTTGATCTGGCTCACGAGATTGTCGCCATGTGGGACGTGGATTCGGTCATCATTGTGCCGATAGTAGTAACGGTCAACGGACTTACAGCAAAGACTCGACCAACACCTCAAGAGGCTAGGAAGTTGGGTCAAGGTTCTGATGCAGAAGGCGGTACTCCTCGGCACGGCACGTATAGTGAGGAGGTTCGTCTCGGTGACCCTAACTATCGACGGCATGGACCCTGTTCCCGCTGCCGGTGGCACACTATTTTTTTATTTTTTTATATCTATTTGTGCTTTGTATTTTTTTTTTTAATTAAGTTACTTACATATGTAAAAAAAATATTAATATGCACAATGAATAAATGAGTTAAGTAATTAAGTAAAGGAAAAAAATAAGTGCTTCAAATGCCTGTCAAAAGTATCAAATACATAATCCAGTATTCAGATAAAAATATTGCACATCGCGCCAACGAAAGAGACACTCAGCTAATTTCGACTTCATAGCGCATTGAGCATTATCTCTCAGCACTGATAGTCCGGTAGACAGATACGAAGTACGCCGAAGTCTCCTTCCTTAGATCGATAAGTAATAATTATTGTTGGATATTTTTACTGGTGCTAGAGCTCCAGTGACGGAGCTCGCGGGCGTAGGCACCACCGCATTACCTAATATACTTGCCGCTAAATGGTAGTGTTCAACACTATCGTGTTCCGGTCAGGTGGTAATGTACGGCCCTGTAATTTCCGGCACAGAGGCATAACACCTTACGCCTCAGGAGTGGTAACGCATCTGCATTTTGACCTTGGTTTTTCTGTGGGTGTCTATAGGCTGCAGTCATCACTTAACATCAATGTGAACTGCATGCTTGTTTACCAATTCCATAACATAAAAAAAAAAATTGAGGATACTGAGGTAACTGCCTCGGTAGCCTAGTGGTAGCAGGCCACTACTACTACGCTGAGGTCCTGGGTTTGATTCCCGGGTAGGGGGTTATCAGAGATAATGGTGTAAAGTCCTTTATCTCTGGTTCTATTGGAATTTTTCCATTTTCTGGATGAATTTTGAATTTTCTGTGCCCGGAGATGTCAACAGGCTCGCCACCTGTTACATGGGCCAAAAAGTAACCGGCGAATCGTGGGTGTTAGCATGTATGTTTAAATGCATGCATTTAACCTCTGCCTACCCCTTCGGGGATTACAGGCGTGAAGTTACGTTTACTGAGGTATCTTAAAGGCCTTTAGTAGGAATAGTACATTAGTACATGAAATAGTATTTCATATGAAATTTCACCGCGTACTATTGAAATGTACTATTCTGTTCAGATAGAGGTAATGCCGTGGTGCCAAATGGTAGTGTTAAGCACTATCGTATTGTATGGCCCCGTAATAACTATCACAGAGACCTAACAACTTAGGTTTCAGGGGTGGCAACGCATCTGCATTTTGACCTCTGGTTTTTGTGTAAACGTCTATAGGCTGCAGTTATCACTTAACATTCATGTGAGCTTCTTACTTGTATGCCACCTTCTTCACATAAAAAAAAATAAATTAAGCACACGCAGTTAAAATTCACCACAGTGAAATTAACATAACAATCACAAAGTTATATGAAAAAGCTAAAGTGTTTACAGTACGCAAGCTGTATATATATGAAAGTCTGCGTCGTTTTCATCGCCAAAAAGTACCCTATCTACCAACTTCATTAAAAAGAGTAGACCGAATAAATGTTCCGAGGGCAAAGACTAGATTTGCTCAAAAGCAGTACGATATAGTTACTACACAATTGTACAATAAATTACTTAAAACTCTTGTAAATGAAAATAAAAACATAAAAAATACAAATAATAATGAGTTTAAGAAGATTATTTCAGCATGGCTCAGGAATTTTGACTATGATGGTATTGAAGTTATGTTAGCAAATCTGTTTTTTTCATAATATGGCGAAGTATAGACGTACACGATTTCTGATACACACAGTTATTACACACACACACTCACACACACACACACACTCGGAGAAGCCACTGATTCCCGAAATACAGTGTATACTAGTTCGGGAATCTATGGATTCAATATTAACCATTGTAAAAATGTTTTTGTCAATAAAATGATTATATTTAATTTATTTATTTAAAGTTTCAGCAATCGAAATCGAGTGGAATCGGCCGAGTCGTGTTACTTGCCACGAAGTATGCGTATTGTCAAAAAAGTCTTCAGTGTGTTTGTGGAAGACTTTGTCCAGCAGTGGACTTGTCTTTCGGCTCGAGTGATGCTGCTAATGAGGATATGTATATATAAATAAAAATCCGCTGAAACTCACCGCCATGATATCTATGTTGCTGGGTCTGTTGTTGCGATTGTTGTTGGGGTTGTTGTTGCGATTGTTGCTGGGGCTGTTGTTGTGGTTGTGGCTGTTGCGGCTGTTGTTGTTGTGGCGCGTAGGTCTCCGCTAGCGGGCGCTGCCGTAGACTGCTATAACGTTTGCTACCCCTCGGTTCGGCACCTGTATCATATGTTAAGTATATTTTTACTGATGGTAGAGTTCCAGTGGAGGAGCTCGGGGGCGTAGGCACCACCGCATTACCTAATCCATCTACCCCCAAATAGCAGTGTTTAGCACTATCGTTCCGGTTAGATCAGTGATTCCCAAAGTGGTCCATATAGACCCCCTGGGGTCCATGGGACTCGATGGGGGTCTACGTAGGCGTCAATAAAATTTGAAAATATGGGAATGTGATATAAATGTAGCAACGAGGGGGTCTACGGAAACAGAAAATAATTGAAAGGGGTCTACAAGAAAAAATAGTTTGGGAACCTCTGGGTTAGATGGTCATGTGATGACTATCACAGAGACATAACAACTTAGGTCTCACGGATGGCAACGCATCTACATTTTGACCTCTGGGGGCCGATCGCCTAACTGAAATGCTTTCATAGTATGTTCTTAGGTTTTCGCGAGCGGTTTTTTTAGTTTTGTTTCAATGAGTATTGAAACAAAACTAGTTTTGTTTCAGCGAGTATTGAAACAAAACTAGTTTTCGGATTTATCTCGCGTATGTTAAACTAAAATGATTATTTGAAATCGAACCCGACGGTCGCTTTTCAGCTTCAGTGGTCTCGGACCGAAACGTGATGAAATGCTTTCGTTTAGGACGTTATCTCGTCCGTTTCGGACCGCCTATTAAAACATTTCGCTCTTAAGGGGAGATTTCCATTACCTCGGAGTTTAATAAATTGCTTTATTTCTAACAAACGCTTACATTTTCAGACTTTAGCTGCATTGCAAAATTGCAATAATTCAAGGTCATTTGGCCGAGCGGCAAGGTAACGTGGATGGTTTATGCATTAGCCTGACACGTTGCGGTGTGTCCCTTTTATGTCCCGCCCACGGTGTGTCTGTTTAAGTTGAATTATTTTTAGGCTTTACACTTCTTTACATTATTATTCGTCGGTTTGAGTTACATTTTCTAAATTGAATATTTAAAATATTTTTTTACTCATTTAAGAGTTTTGTACTCAAAGGGTATAAACTGTCTGTGTTCTGTCTGTCCGTCTGTGTGTTCGTCTATCCGTATGTCCGTCCGTCCGTCCGTCTGTCTGTCCGTCTGTCTGTTCGTCTGTCTGTCCGTCTTTCTGTCCGTCTTTCTGTCCGTGTGTCTGTCCGTCTGTCTGTCCGCCTGTCTGTCCGTCTGTCTGTCTGTCCGTCTGTCTGTATCTTATGTATGTGCGCGAGTCCGACTCGCACTTGGCCTCTTTTAATCGATTTCTTTACTCATCGTAATTATTTCTACATACCCGATGGCTGTTGTTGACCCTGTTGATTCTGTGATGCCGGTTTCTGTGATGCGGACTGTTTATTTGCCACGGTCGCATTATTGTTCTGCATCGGCTAAACACAAAAAAAACATTATAAATTAAAAAAAAAACGCTTACACTCTCACTATGTACAGTACCCAACAATTAATATTGCACATCGAGCCTGCGAAAGAGACGATCGGCTCGTTTCGACTTCGTAGAGCGTTATCTCTGTTGCGCATTGCCTACGTAATCACTGACAGTCCGGTATTGGTGAAAACTTGATCAAAATGGTCGACAAACGTCAAATAGGTACGGCGCGAAAGAGGTAACGCTCTACAGACCCGAAATAAGCCGAAGTCTCCTTCCTAGGCTCGATGTGCAATATTCATTTTTGAGCGCTGTTCCTATTATTCGGGTAGTGCTCCAACAGCACTGTATAAAACTGTATCGTGGGTGTCGTTGTATACACACAACGCCGCTTGCCGCTAAATGGTAGTGTTCAGCACTATCGTGTTCCGGTCCGGTGGTAATGGACGGCCCTGTAATTTCCGGCACAGAGGCATAACACCTTAGGCCTCAGGCGTGGTAACGCATATGTATTTTGACCTTGGTCTTTGTGTAAGTGTCTATAGGCTGCAGTCATCACTTAACATCAATGTGAACTGCAAGCTTGTTTTTGCTACATAAAAAAAAACAAAAATCGCATCTCGGGCTCTCCTTTTGATATAGGATATATCATGTCCGTCCAGAGTGACTAGTGCGAGATTTTATGCGAATTCGATCGCGTAAGAGTATACGCATAAAACCTAGCGGTGAATATATGACGCTCCTTCAATTCCATACAAATCTGCATTTTCTCTTACGCGATCGAATTCGCATAAAATCTCGCACTAGGCACTCTGTTTTGAATGTGTCAATGTGTCTCACAATATCTAAATAATAAGTAGTGGATTGGACTCACCGGTTGGGGCTTCTTCTTGGGCTGTTCGGTGGGCACCGGCCTCTGCTGCGCCACCGCCGCGTTCACCTTGCGCTGCCCGCCTTGACTACGTCACAATACAGAAATTGAAAGAAAAAACGGGAAGAAAAATTTGACTTCGGGCAGGAATCGAACCTACGACCTCAGGATAACCAGTCCAGCCGCTTTACCGCTAAGCTACCGAAGTGTCAAATTTTGCGCAGTTAAAACGTAACGTATGTAGCTACCGTAAGGGCTCCTGCATATGTAGCGGCAGATGTATGTATCAGGGTTTTTAGCAGAGTCGCTCTTACAAAAAAGGGAAAAGGGACTGAATTTTTCCAAAAAAAGGGACAAAAAGGGACCAAAATGGAGCCTAAAACAATCTGTTTTTAGGGTTCCGTAGTTAACAAGGAACCCCTATAGTTTCGCTATGTATCCCCCATGTATCCCCCAATATAAACAAAACTAAATTCATCCAATTTCAGACTCACAGGAAAAAAGAAATAAACCTTAATATAATCGCAAATAATGTAAAACTTGAGGAAGCCGACAATACAATGTTCCTAGGAATAAGACTTGATAAACACTGTAACTGGAAATCACATGTGGAGTAAGCGTGCAGTTCACATTGATGTTAAGTGATGACTGCAGCCTATAGACACCCACACAATGACCAGAGGTCAAAATGCAAATGCGCTGCCACTCCTGAGGCATTAGGTGTTATGCCTCTGTGCCGGAAATTACAGAGCCGTACATTACCACCTGACCGGAACACGATAGTGCTGAACACCACCATTTAGCGGCAAGTATATTAGGTAATGCGGTGGTGCCTACGCCAGCGATCTCTGTCACTAGAGCTCTACCACCAGTAAAAAATATACATACATATATATAATTATTGTTTTACCACTAATTCAATTATCTGTATTGTGATGACTGTTTTTAATATTGTAAAATATAATTTGCAGGCTAGGCAACTGACATTGTACACCTTGACGGTAGAATGTAATTGCACTGTACTTATGTCACCATGTTATCATTTCTGTACTACATTCATGCAATAAAGACATTTTATTTTATTTTTTATTATCTTAATATATATAAATCTCGTGTCACAATGTTTGTCCTCAATGGACTCCTAAACCACTTAACCGATTATAATAAAATTCGCACACCATGTGCAGTTCGATCCAACTTGAGAGATAGGATAGCTTACATTACGCTATGACTAATAGGAGCAGAGCAGCGCGGGCGAAGCCGGGGCGGGCCGCTAGTTATTTTATATGTCCGTCTGTCAGTCTGTCTGTCCGACCTTCCGTGATTTAGCGCATTAACTATTGGTACTAGAGAGTTAAAGTTTGACACAAGTATACATCACCTTAATTACGCCGACAAAGTGGTAGAATAGAAACATGAAAAAAAAAAGAATTTATGTGTAACGCGCGGAAAAACATTTTTTGTTTTCTATGTAGTATGGGATATCGTGAAAAAGTTCAAAAATTTTAGAGATGTGCAAATATGATTTTTCGATTTAGTTCACTGATTCACTGTTCGAGACTTAAGTGCCAATTTTCGTTAGAGTCAAGTGTCCCCGGCCTTTTTTAACCAACTAAACGGTTGTTGTTAGAAATAAAAATATTACGGCAATAGTAGCTACATATAACGAAATTAGTAAAAGGAAAACTATCACACTTAAATTGGCTGTATTTTACTTGAAAATTTTTATTTTTCATTACATTATTCAAACTTAAAAACTAGGGAACCCTACACTGTGCGGGGCCCGACACGCACTTGACCGGTTTTTTTTATTCAAAACAATCATTTCTTGATGGGCTAGACTAGTATTACAACATGTATACACATTAAATTCACATATTGTCAACACAATTAAAACGATGTAAAATATGGCACAAAAATATTATTAAGTATGCGATCTTTGACAACCCGAAAAATTGCGTTGATCCCGAAAGATTGACGACGTATCAATAAGTTTCAACACTGTAGGAAAATAGATGGATATTGCAAGAAGTAAAAAGCACATTACCTACTCAGTTCTTTGACTTCCTTTCATATAGAGAAAATTTCAAAGACCACTTTTAATATTTTGGCAGTTGACTTGAAGTTTAGTCCCAGAAAAGAGACTTAGGGACCAATTTCTTAAAAAAGGGGGCTTTAAGGGACTTGCTGAAAAAAAAGGGACAAAAGGGATTAAGGGACTGCCACTAAAAGCCCTGATGTATGTATCTTCACGCCGGGGTAGGCAGAGAGTGTAGAGCGCCAGATATCCCGGTTCTGACAAACCTCTCGTGCCTCGTCTACTTTCATCATTATCTTCATACATGCACGCCGATTCCTAAGACTTTTGATCCCACCATGAGACAGAACTCGACCTATTTGGTCATGGTAGGTCAGTCTTGGTCTTCCTGGGCCTCTGCAACCATCCACATTCACATTGTATATCTGTTTAGTCATTCGCTCATTCGACATTCTTTCTATATGCCCGAACCATCAGAGCATGCTTTTTTTCATTTTTACACCGATACTATCATTCACACAAAGCCTCTTTCTTACATCTCCATTACGAACGCGATCGGTGAGCGATACACCGCGGAAGATGCGTGTCGATTTCTCGTTTATATAGAACTAGCTGTTGCCCGAGACTTCGCCCGCGTGCATGTCATTTTATAAATTACTAAGTAGCCTTTGTTCTTTCTCAAAGTCAACTCTATCTCTATACCAAATTTCATTAAAAAAAAAACGGTTCAGTCGTTTGGACGTGAAAAGGTAACAGAAAAACAGACAGACAGACAGAGTTACTTTCGCATTTATAATATAGTAGGGAAGTAGGGAAGTAGGGATAGGGATAGGGAAGTAGGGAAGTAGGAAGTAGGGAAGTAGGGGAAGTAGGGATGTAGCAAGCTTTAGAAACTTACTTGTTATTAACCGTAGTTGTAATAGTGAGGTTTTCAATGGGCGGCATGGTGACAGGCTTCTTGACCGGCGTCCTACGTTCCGCGTTCTGTTTGACGGGCCTGCTCGGTTTGGATTTGATGGACGCGTTGCGACGGAGCGAACCGTTCTCCGAGGACTCGTTCGAGGCAGGCTGGGACTTCGATCGGGGCCGAGGGCGGACTTTCTTACTGGAAATAAAGAGAAAACAGTTCTACTTGTGGTAGAGTTCCAGTGTAGGAGCTCGAGGGCGCAGGCACCACCGCATTACCTAATTCACGTAACGTAACTTCACGCCTGTAATGATCGAAGGGGTAGGCAGAGGTAAATGCATACATGCAAACACCCACGATTCATCGGTTACGTTTTGGCCCATGTAACAGGTGGCGAGCCTGTTGATATCTCCGGGCACATACCCAAGCTTCGAAGTACTGGGAAATTTCCAGAAAATGGAAAAATCCCAATAGAACCAGTGATAAAGGACTTTACACCATTATCTCTGATAACCCCTACCCGGGAATCGAACCCAGGACCTCAGCGTAGTAGTAGTGGCCTGCTACCACTAGGCTACCGAGGCAGTTAAACCTAATTTATCTGCCGCTAAATGGTAGTGTTCAGTAGGTACTATCGTTCTTGTTAACCGGCTTCCGGACAACACAAATTACATCGGATCCCACAAGAAAACCGGATAGTTGAGTAATCACCTCAATTGAACTCGGACCACAATTGACAACGAAATTTCGTTGTCAATTGTATATTGATAGAAGGCTAAATAAATCAAAAAGAAAATGTGGGGTACATTCTATTTTACGAGGAATATAATTAATTGTTGGAACATTTGACATTTGACATTATCATCTTGAGCTGCAGTGATAGAGCAACACGGGCCACCGGCCGCGGCGGATTGGAGGGTTAGTAGCCATATGCAGGCTTTCCCCTCTGTCAAAGTACAAGCCGAAGTGGGTCTACGCCTGTCGCCTAGATGTTGAAATGTGTGCGTGAAATTGTTTATGTACTTTGTTAAAGTCAAGGTGTGAGTTTCGTAGTAATAGACGATTTTTGTAGTGTGTGTGTGTATACGCATTTCCCCCCGCAAAAAATGACAGATTGTTTTGCGACGGTATTATGCGCTATGGCTACTCCCCTCCGGTCCGCCGGTGGCCCTTGTTGCTCTATGGTTGCAGTAAAATGGCAATTGATTGAGATTTAATATTGTTTGTGGACGCGTGTTATCGTCCACGCGTAGCTCAACCTAATAATCGATAAAAAGAAGGGTTGAATCAAACTTCTCCCATCAAAGTACATGCTACAGCCTCGTTTTTACAAAATGCGAAGCCGAAATTACGCAAGTGTAGTGCGGGAGGTGCTATCGGGGCGAACGTGGGGCTGAATCTTCAGTATTTTTTTCTTCATTTCCTATGATAATTAATATCCATATGGAAGATGATGATTGGATGCTTACACGTGGAATATGACGAGATGGCTCGAATAAAGTGATGGGGACTTTACTAGGAAATTTTACAAAGTTTTTTTGGAGGCAACATGAAAAAACACTTTTTACTGTATAATATCACTTTCTTATACGTTCCCTTGCACGTTATCGAATGCTTTATGATGAAAATCCCACCACGTTTACACATAAAAACACGACTATACACAAATTATGAAAATATTATCAACCAGCGACACGTCTCTCTCCCGCGTACCCGCTAAAAACTCAGTAAACTCACCCAAACTTGTTGCCCGCCTCCAGCTCGGGGAAGTCTTCTGGATTCGGCGGCTTCCTGTTTTGTTGCTGAGTGGCCGCCTGTCGCCTGTACGCCTCCTCGTCCTCCCAAGTCCTCGTGTACTTGTTTGGTCCGCGACTGCAAGGTAGCAACATCATTAAGCGAGTAGATAATGATTTTTTTTATTTAAAAGTGTACAATTATATACTTAATTTAAAAACATATAAAAAGTCACAAAAATAAAAATAAACTATACTAATTCGAGGCCGGTTCCTCCACTAATTTTATGACCGTTTGATTCAAAGGGTCGCGGGTTCGATCCCCGCCCCGGGACAAATATTTGTATGGCCTTCAGATATTTGTTTCGGGTCTGGGTGTTTGTGTATGTGTTGTATGTGTACAACGCAGCACCCACGACACAGGTTTATATTTAACGTCACGTTGGTCGACAAACGTCAAATAGGTACGGTGCAAAAGAGATAAGGCTCTACAGACCCGAAATAAGCCGAAGTCTCCTCGATGTGCAATATTTATTGTTGAGCATTGTACGTAGGCGGCTCGTCTCGTCAAGTCTACTTCAGGGGGCAATTGGTGAGTACTTTCAGCCTTAATAAATTTACACAACTCCCTGAGGCTTAGGTGTAGATGCAACTTTAATATTTTTTTAGTTTTTACAAACTCAGACCAATAAAAAATAATCAGAATTCGTTTGATGTATGTATCAGTTTGTAAAATGGAAAATAAGGTCATCACTAACTCTCATTACTAACTATATATAGTGTTTAATTTGATATCTACTGAATTACACAAGACAAGCTATAAATATAAAACTTGTTTTTTGACAATATTTAATAAACCATGTAGAAAAAGATAGAATAAGCTGTATGGTTCGCAAACACAAGAAACGCAATAAATATCATACCACAATTAATCTTAAATAAATTAGATAATAAATATAACAAATAGAAATGTCGTAAACATAATAACTGCTACAAAATAAAATATATTCGATAAAGATTAATTGACATGTCGTGAAACAAAACCTCTGTAAAAAAAACAGAAAAAAAACAGAAAAAAGATAAAATTACGATATAAAAAGAAAACAGTGCATCATGCATGACCCATATCGTCATACTAACCGCCACTGCACCATAGGTCGGTATCTCCATGGGTTGCGATGGACAGACAGAACACATTTTATACCGCGAAATAAAGTTCATATTTTTTTTAAGTAGGTAATGAAAGTGGCAAACAAACATGCAGTTCAGACTGCAGCCTATAGACTACACAAAGACCAGAGGTCAAAATGCAGATGTTTTACCACTTCTGAGGCCTAAGGTGTTATGTCTCTGTGCCGAAAATTACTGGGCCGTACATTACCACCTGACCGGAACACGATAGTGCTGAACACTACCATTTAGCGGCAAGTATATATGGTAGCGCGGTGGTGCCTACGCCCGCGAGCTCCGTCACTGGAGCTCTATCACCAGTAAAAACTATGTAATGGTGGCAAACAATGCACTTCACATTGATGTGTAGCCAAAGAGATAACGCTCTACAGAGCCGAAATCTCTTTTCTATGGTCGATGTGCAAATATTTCTAGCTGTACTGTAGACTACTGACTGTAGACTTTTATTAAGTTTAATAAAATATTATTTACGAAGAATATTCCTGTTTATTTCATATTATAAACATGGTGTAACAATATTAAAAGATGTTCATCTATATCAAGTTTGAAATCATTTAACGTAGACAATAACAATGAAATCACAACTTTTTTTTATTCATACAAAGTTTGAAAAATAATTATTTGTTATTTTCTTTGACAACCCTAACACGTCGTCAATGAAAACGCTCAGCATTTCACACACACATAGCGTGCGTGGTGACGATGAGGCGAACTTTACGCGTGTGTGCGTATGAAATCAGCAGCATCTCAGCAATTCATACCTATGCACACACGCGTAGCGCTCGCATTCGATTGATATATGCTGTCAGCTGTTGTCAGGGTTGTAACGCATAAAATTGAATCAAAGTTTGACTCGTAATAACTGATGATTTTACATTCTCAGGAGAAAAAGACCTCGGGGGATGAAGTCAACATCAGTTTAAGCGTCGAAATATTGTTTATTAAGCAAAATTTAACGCATCGGTGTGGGACTTCGGTAGCTTAGTGGTAAAGAGGCTGAACTGGTTATTCTGAGGTCGCAGGTTCGATTCCTGCCCGAAGTCAAATGTTTCTTTCCGTTTTTTTTTTAATTTCTTAAAGCTATTAGTATGAGTTAGCAAAATTTTTTAGTATTAGTTAAAATAAAAAAGGGAAAGCAAAATTTGACGCATCGGTGTGGGACTTCGGTAGCTTAGTGGTAAAGCGGCTGGACTGGTTATTCTGAGGTCGCAGGTTCGATTCCTGCCCGAAGACAAATGTTTCTTTCCGTTTTTTCTTAAATTTCTTGAAGCTATTAGCACACCGCGGACACTCCGCCAAAATTCCATACAAACGCTTAATTTGGTCTCTATTACACAGACATCAATCTGTGACGTGTATTTACACGCGCACCTGTGTGCGTAGCGCGTACAAAATACCGTCGCCCATAAGAGGGGAAGGGGTTGAGTGATGCGGTCAAATCGGGTGGGACGTCGAAGTGTCCATCTATACGTAGTATTATTACATATTCTCTGCTATTAGTATTAGTGAAGAGAGCTACTTACCCGTATCTGCGGTTACGTCGGGCGTGAGGCGGTGCGTCTTCGTTTCGTATGTCATAACCGTATATCGACACCAGTTCATCGCGGGACTTCGGCATCTGTCACCAATGAACAATTTTTTTTTATGTTATGCTAGTGGCTAACAAGCATGCAGTACCCATTGATGTAAAGTGATAACTGCAGCCTTAAGACACTCACAAAAATATCAAGGTCAAAAATGCAGACGCTTTAAAACTCATGAGGCCTAAGGTGCCTCTGTGCCGGAAATTACAGGGCCCTACATTACCACCTGACCGGAACACGATAGTGCTGAACACTACCATTTAGCGGCAAGTATATTAGGTAATGCGGTGGTGCCTACGCCCGTGAGCTTCATCACTGGAGCTCTACCACCAGTAAAATAATAATAAAATGTAATGATGGCCATGGCTACGATACCACACCGCGGACACGCCGCCAAAATTCCATACAAACGCTTAATTTGGTCTCTATTACACAGACATCTATCAGTGACATGTATTTACACGTGCACGTTTGTCCGTAGCATGTAGAAAATACCAACCGTCGCCCATAAGAGGGGAGGTGGTCGGGTGATGCGGGGAAATCGGGCGGGACGTCGAAGTGTCCATTCTATACATAGTATTATTACATATTCTCTGACGATACAGTGGGCGCGGGCCATATGTTTTAGTTATACTCTTGCAAATCACAAGCACGGTGGAAGCTTGGTTATGATAGAAATATGAGTGTACGCGGAGAGCGGCCGCTCAACTAACCACCCTGTAAGGCACGCACACTAACACACTGTACATGTACACATTGTCTCCATCAACCACAACTAAGCACCGACCGCAATCGTGTATTCCGAAACTTACAATATATTATACTCTTACCCTCTTATTCATAAACGATTTTTAGCTAAAGTGTTGCTGATCTCTCTTTTGTCTTTTTCTATCCTGCACATTTGACAATGCAACTGACAAAGACAAAGCATTCTATAGCTAAATCGTATCTAATGTACGTTTATGAATAGGGGGGTTAGTTTATTTCATTTTCTTGGTGAATTTTTCAGATATCTATACATATAATAAAATATTAAATAAGGTTGGTGGCATTTTGTTTGATATGTATTTATTACAGTGCCCGTGTATAATGAAATAGAATAACAGTGCGAAAACACGGCCTTTCAGGTTGCCTCCAAGTAGCCATCGCCTCACTCCAATTACTGACTGACTGTGGCTCGTTTTACTTGACACTGGCATAACGCGTAACAGCGATGCCGTTATATTAAAAAAAAAAACAATAAATTAATTTTGTTCTAGCATTGTGCATTAAACCTGTTCGTTTTCGTTGTACTTGTCGTGGGACCATTTGTTGATGGTCTCGGACTTGCGCGGCGGTCGGCGTCTCTCTGTGGGCGTGTCGGAGCCCTCTTTCTTTTCAGACGCTGTCTCCGAGGCAGCATTGCTTAGTTCTTCGCCACTGTGAAATAATTAACTTAAGTTGGTGGAAATAAATGGATGCCGCGCTATGGTCAGTTAGCTGATAGCTTCTGTCAGCGGATTTTAAAAATAGACTTTAGAGTTGTTGTCAGAACTAAATTATATTTTACTAGCTGTTGCCCGCGCCATCGCCCGCGTGGATGTCGTTTAAAAAGTAAAATGTTCTTCCTCAAAGTCTCCTCCATCGCTGTACCAAATTTCATTAAAATCGGTTCAGTCCTTTGGACGTGAAAAGGTAACAGACAGACAGACAGACAGTCAGTTACTTTCGCATATAAAAAACTAGCTGTTGCCCGCGGCTTCACCCGCGCGGATGTCGAAAAGTAGCCTATGTTCTTTCTCAAAGTCAGCTGTATCTCTGTACCAAACTTCATTAAGATCGGTTCAGTCGTTTGGACGTAAAAAGGTAACAGACAGACAGACAGACAGACAGAGTTACTTTCGCATTTATAATATTAGTAGGGATTGTTAAGAATTTGGTGAAAAGATAGACCGAAAATAATGGCTTTAAATGTTGTTTCTTTTATTTACAGGTAAAAACATATTTATTTTATAAACCATTGTAAAATAGGAAACCTTTGTTAAGACGTACACTTAATAAATAAATATTTTATATACAGAAACACAATTGAGTATTTGTTTTTCGATTGAATAGAATTTATATCTATACTTTAATACTTTCTTAATAATATTATAAAGCTAAAGAGTTTGTTTGTTTGTTTGTTTGTTTGAACGCGCTAATCTCAGGAACTACTAATCCCCTTTTGAAAAATTCTTTCAGTGTTAGATAGCCCATTTGTCGAGGAAGGCTATAACATCACGCTAAGACGAATAGAAGAGAGTAGGTAACATTGCACCCGCGCGAAGCCGGGGCTGTCCGCTAGTCATTATATATAACAAGCTGTTGCCCGCGACTTCGCCCGCGTGGATGTCGAAAAGAAGCCTATATTCTTTCTCAAAGTTAGCTCTATCTCTGTACCAAATTTCATTAAAATCGGTTCAGTCGTTTGGCCATGAAAAAGTAACAGACAGAAAGACAGACAGAGTTACTTCCTAATTTATAATATTAGTAGGGATTGCTGCTATCTAAAACTAAAATCTAAAAATATCAACACAAAAGATTGCTTGACTTCATATTTTATTGATTAAATATGGTAAAGAAATGGGTAAAGTATTTAACTGCCTCAGTAGCCGAATCGGGGCATCGAGTCCGGGGTCGGCGGTTACCCGAGATCATGGTGTAAAACCTATATCTCTGGTGCTATTGGGATTTTTCTATTTTCGGGAAGTTTCCCAGTAACTCAAAGTCGTGTAACGTGCCTGGATATGTCCACAGGCTCGCCACCTATTACATGGGCCGAAACGAAGTCGGCGAATCGTGGGTAAAACAGATATTTCAATTCTTAGGTCTCTATGCCTGCAATTACGAAGCCATAGGTACACCGCTTACTATCGGAACAATTTTCTTCTACTGGAAGATAATTCTTCCATTAGTGCAGTCAGCCAACCAAACTATGACGGTCAAACCATTCCAATGGGACATTCGTAAGTGCAATAACGCAAGATGGGCAGCAGCGTCCTGCGATAAAACTACCGCCATCGCCACTGGGAACGCCAATCCGCATGCCAAGTGTGGCAATTATGGCAAACAAGCATACGAGGAGAATTAATTGTCGTCTTCATTATCATTTTAACAGATTTCCTTTGGATCTTTACATGTGAATATGACCTCTATGCCTATATATCTAAGGCCCGAAATAAATTTTGCCATATAATCAGCTGTTAACCAGAACATTGACCGAGCTGCTCACTCAATCGTGAAGTTAACGTAATATGAATTGATTATGTAGTAGAAAGTGACCAGTGCGTAGTTCTACATGCTACACATTATAAGGTATCTCTTGGGAATATTCTTTCTTTCCTTTTCTTGTTTTATAAGGAACAATGGTCTGTTGGGAATATTTTTTTTTTTTTTTTTAAATTTGTAAAGACAATGTGAAAAACATCTTAAAAACTAACAACCATTAATGTTTCCGCATGAATATATCTTCTAACACGTTTTGTTCTGAACAGGAATAACAATAGCTTAAAATTTTAAGTTAACTAAGTACTTATTCATAAATATGTTAGGTATAAGAATATGTACACACATCACGGAAGCGCGCATGGCCCAGCGGCTGGTGTAGATCGTAAGCGATCTGCTCGGTTAAGCACTACGGGCGCGGTCGGGTAGTGTGATGGGTGACCGCTAGTGGCAAATTAAATGCGCGTTTCCGTGCTTCGGAGGGCACGTTAAGCCGTCGGTCCCGGTTGCTATCGATGGATAGCAGTCGTTAAACCTTGTCGGAGGCCTTATGGGCGGTTTGAAAACATCCGACAGCGGGTTGGCCACTAACCTACCCACCTCCACCAATCCGCATTGGAGCAGCGTGGTGGAGTAAGCTCCAGGCCTCCCCCCCCCCCAAAAAAAAGGGGAGAGACTCGTGCCCAGCAGTGGGACGTATAATGGGTTGCCATTATTATTACACACATCACAAGCATTTACATACGCAAGATAAAAGAAGTACGAAAAAAAATTACAAAAAATTACATGTCCTTTCTTTCTTTTTCTTGTTTTATAAGGAACAATAGTAGCTAATAAATATTTGGTTCAGATGTGCCGATGTCGAAAAAAACGGCTTCTTTTTTTTTTATGTTTTAAAAGTGGCAAACAAGCATACAGTTCACATTGATGTTAAGTGATGACTGCAGCCTATAGACATCCACACAATGGCCAGAGGTAAAAATGCAGATGCGTTACCACTCCTAAGGCCTAAGGTGTTATGCCTCTGTGCCGGAAATTACAGGGCCGTACATTACCACCTGACCGGAACACGATAGTGCTGAACACTACCATTTAGCGGCAAGTATATTAGGTAATGCGGTGGTGACTACGCCCGAGAGCTCCGTCACTGGAGCTCTACCACCAGTAAAAATTCTTGATGCCCTAAACCAGTGTTTCCCAAAGTGGTCCATATAGACCCCCTGGGGTCCATGGTACTCGATGGGGGTCTACGGAGGCATGAATAAAATGTGGAAATATGGGAATACGATATAAATGTAGCAAGGAGAGGGTCCACGGAAACCAGAAAAAAATTGAAAGGGGTCTACAAGAAAAAATAGTTTGGGAACCTCTGCCCTAAACAATCTACACCTGTGGTGCCCCTCTATCCAAGTTTTCTGCTTGATGAGTAAAAAAAAAAGAGCTTTCTGTCTCTGGTGCCCCCCACGACGTGATGCCCAGAACAATTGACATTTGATTAATTAGCTTATTGACTAATGGCGGAACTGTTTTTTTTTTTATGTAATGGAAGTGGCAAACAAGCATGCAGTTCCCATTGATGTTAAGTGATGACTGCAGCCTATAGACACCCACACAAAGATCAAGGTCAAAATGCAGATGCGTTACCATTCCTGAGGCCTAAGGTGTTATGCCTCTGTGCTGGAAATTACAGGGCCGTACATTACCACCAGACCGGAACACGATAGTGCTGAACACTACCATTTAGCGGCAAGTATATAAGGTAATGCGGTGGTGCCTATGCCCGCGAGCCCCATCACTAGAGCTCTACCACCTAAAAAAATGGATGGTAAATGAATACTGCGGCTCATAGAAATCTACACAAAATCGGAGGTCACAATACAGATCAATAAACCACCTCTGAGCGACAAGTTGTTTTGCATCTATAATAATTATACTATGCGGAGTCATACATTACCACCTAACCGGAACACGATAGTGCTGAATTTGTCGGCAAACAGATTAAATAATACGGTGGTACCGAGCGAACTACGGATATTTTTATCAGCCCTCCCTCCCTTTTACGACGCGCTTGGCCAACAGGTAAATCTATATCTATACATCCTCTATCTATGCGTAAGAATAAAGTAACGTTACTTCACGCCTATAATCCCCGGAAGGGGTAGGCAGAGGTAAATGAATGCATTCAAGCATACATGCAAACACCCACGATTCGCCGGTTATGTTTTTGGCCCATGTAACAGGTGGCGAGCCTGTTGACATCTCCGGGCACATTACCAAACTTCGAGGTACTGCGAAATTTCCAGAAAATGGAAAAATCGCAATAGAACCTGAGATAATGGACTTTACACAATTATCTCTAATAACCCACTATCCGGGAATCGAACCCAAGACCTCAGCGTAGTAGTAGTGGCCTGCTACCACTAGGCTACCGAGGCAGTTAAAATACATAATATATCTAAAAATACATAATAATAAAATTAAATAAAATTGGACTACCTGTATATAATTATCATAAATAAATAAAATTGGAGTATGTTTATAATATAAAAATATCCGCTTTTACTAAATGCATGTATACACGGTTCATATATGTAGGTACCAAAATAACCTTTTTTTTTTGTCTGTCTGTTTGTTCCGACTAATCTCTGGAACGGCTCTACCGATTTTCACGGGACTTTCATTGGCAGATAACTGATGTTTTTTGAATTTTTTTAATTCCACGCGGAGGAAGCGCAGTCGCACACCCTATCCCTAACTAATATGACGAATATAACAAGAAACTACATAAAAAAAAAACGTAAGATTTTAATGCCTTAAATGCGTGCGAAGCCGCGTGTATAAAAAAGCTAGTATAAAACAATAATATTGACGACCCGGTTGGTCCAGCGGTTTAAGATGACCGTTTCATTCGAAGGGTCGCGGGTTCGATCCCCGCTCCGGGATAAATATTTGTATGGCCTACAGATATATGTTTCGGGTCTGGGTGTTTGTGTATGTGTTGTATGTGTACAACGGCACCCACGACACAGGTTTATACCTACTGTGGGGCTGTGAGTGTAAGCGTGTTTTATTTATTTACTAGCTGTGCCTGCGACTTCGTCCGCGTGAGAATTTATGATTGTTCAGTATCTACCCGGACGAAGTCGTGGGCGCAGCTGGTATAAAAGTAGCCTAAGTTACTCCTTATTACATAAGCTGCCAGTGAAAGTCCCGTCAAAATCGGTGAAGCCGTTCCCGAGATTAGCGGGAACAAACAGACAGACAGACAAACAAAAATTGTAAAAAAAATTGTTTTAGTATAATATGTACCTACCGTGTATACATACATAAGCATTTATCAAAAAGGGGTTATTTTAATATTACAAACAGACACTCCAATCATATTTATTTGTATATTATTAATTATGTATTTATTTATTATTGTCGTATCTAAATTATTTTAATTACTCAATTCCGTTTACCTAATTAATGACATATTGTTTTTATATTATTTCGCATTAACACATGCTTGTGAAATATATTTTATTTTAAAGAAAAATGGAAAGAAAAATTTGACTTCAGGCGAGACTCGAACTCGCGGCCTACTGGGAATCTAGTCCAGCCGCTCTTCCAATTGAGCTACTGAAGTCCTGCCCGATTTGTCAAATCTTTCCTTCACATTTATTAATGTGAAGGAAAGATGTGTTAATGCGAAATAATATAAAACAAATATCTCATAAGTTTGGTATCAACAATTTTATACTTGTACAACCCGTTCGCTCTAAGTTTGCCGGTCTGTGGAATGCGCGTACCCTCCCCCACGTGACAACAAAACTTACAATGTGTCATAGTTTTACCCATTTGGGTAAAACTATGACACATTGTACATGTACGTACAATTTTTATTGTTACAATTAAATAAAAAATATTTTTATAGTATGTTTTGCTGACCCTACTTTTCGAACGTGTTACAATTAAATAAAAAATATTTTTATAGTATGTTTTGCTGACCCTACTTTTCGAACGTCATACCTATTGCCAGCGGCAAACTTAAAACGAGCGGGTAGTATACTTGTGAGCGCGCAGTCTCTTTGATAAAAGCCGCCTCTGAATTAGACGCTATAGTTGTCAACAAGCGACTTTCGACTCTAACTTCAAGGGATAAAGTCGATATTGTTTACAACGCAATTTTTAAATTTCTGTTTTTATTTTTGCTTTTTGTTTATCAAAGGTGCCAACTCGAGTATTTTCGAGAATATTTGAGATCGAGTCTAGGACTAAGTATAAAAGCGGCGATCGCGCGTCGCGCGTCGTGATACTATGTTACGCGTCCCCGGTATTCGCTACTATGTTACGCGTCCCCGGTATTCGCCCACGCGAAAAACACAATATTACATAAGCTTCAAACTTTGCAGAATCGATTCTTACGTAGAGCCGTAGGCGCGCCTTGGTACGTACGTAATAAAAACTTGCACATTGACGCAAATCTGCCTACCATCCGGCAGTTTATGAAGCGAGCTTCAGCTCGCTATTTCGACCGGGCGAGTCACCACCCGAATCCGCTGGTCAGAGCGGCCGCGATTTACACTCCTTTTGATCGCGCCAAAAGGAGACGTCCAAGGCACGTCTTAAAAGATCCGGACGATGAGACCACGTTGGCCATCGCCGCTATGAACAATCATTTACAGAATCACACTGCACAAACCGCCAACAATACAACGCACCGACGCGTTTCGCGCCGCGCCCGCCCCTGATCCCGACCTTATCCCCGGCCCCGCGAGGCCGATGACATTCCGGTTATCACCAACCGAATGGAGTAGAGCGAAAGTTGCACCGCCCATAATCGCATATGTCTCATATGTCCCTCCGCAACGCCCTAAGCCGAGGCACGGGGTCCGTGCATGGGTCACCCTTAGGCAGTTGCGCTAACTTTTTTGCTAGGCTGGAGCGCCTTCTGCGCTCGCCGATTGCCCGGTGAAGTAGACTAGTGCCGTCTCGAGACAGGCCGCCTACATAAAGCCCGACCTAAAAAAAAAAAAAAAAAAAATCGCGCGTCGTTAGTTGACGATTAGCGTTCGGAGCGATAAGTTACTACCTACTTACAAGCTCGCTAGCGAGAAACTAGTGTTCATTGTTTTACTGCCTGCTGTATTCTGTTGTCTCAGTTATATACATTTCTTCACTGTAGGTACTAAATTTAGTCTCTTATACGCAGTAGCGATTGTGCATTCCCCACTATCCTGACGTGTAACATTATAAATAACGAAGAATGGAACGTTTGCTTAAAGGTGTTAAACGTGTTGCAACAACATCTTCTAATGACGCTGAATGTTCAAAAGCAGTGCGGAGAATATAGCAATCGCCGATCCAGAAGATGATGCCACGACGTCAAGCTCGACGGTTTCAAAGTCGAAAAGAAGGAAGTATGATGAATCTTATATCAGTTTCGGATTTGTTGATTCCAACGGCTCACCTCTCTGCATGCTCTGTAGTAAACTGCTTCCTAATAGTTCCATGGCACCTGCCAAATTGCGCCGACATTTAGAAACTGTACACCCCGAGTCTAAAGACAAGAATAAAGAATTTTTTGTTCGCAAAAAAGATCAGTTATAACAAAGTAAAAAAAAAATGATGCATGTTTTTACACTAACTATCAACGAAAAGGCCACGGAGGCATCATATTTAGTTAGCTATCGCATTGCACAAGCAGGTGAAGCGCATACTATCGCTGAGAAATTAATAAAACCATGTGTATTAGACACAACAAAATGTATGCTCGATGAAAAATCTGCAAAGCATCTTTCTACTGTTCTGCTATCAAACGATACTGTTTCACGACGAATCCATGAACTGGCAAGCTACGTCAAACAAGAACTAGTTACACGTCTACAAAATACACGATTCGCCTTGCAAATGGACGACTCGACTGATGTCGCTGGTTTGGCTGCTGGTTATTGTGAGATATCCATATAAAAGTTCTTTTGAAGAAGACATGCTTATGTGTTCATCGCTGCTTACAAACACTACCGGGGAAGAAATGTTTAATAAAATAAATCTAGTTTTTGAAGTAAATAATCTCAGTTGGAACAATTGCATTGACATTTGTACAGATGGGGCCAAGGCGATGACAGGTAAAACAGTAGGAGCAGTGTCACGAATGAAAAATAACGCGCCTAATTGTAGTTCCAGTCATTGTATTCTGCATAGACAAGCACTTGCAATGAAGCAAATGCCGTCAAATCTAAAATTAGTTATGGATGAAGCGGTAAAAATAATTAATTTTATCAAATCACGACCACTACAATCCCGATTGTTCTCATTGTTGTGTGAGGATTATGGCAGCAAACATAAAACACTGCTGCTCCATACAGAAGTGCGATGGCTGTCTCGGGGTAAAACTTTAACAAGACTATTTGAACTTAGAGCCGAGTTACAAATGTTTCTTTCAGCAAATACTTCTTTTAATTTGAAGGACCGTTTGTATGATAAAACTTGGTTGTTCCGATCGTCTTTTATGGCGGGTATGTTTCAAAAACTTAACGAATTGAATTTATCGTTGCAAGGTAAACAGACAACAGTGTTTCAGGCCTATAATAAAATAACTGCTTTTAAAAGAAAATTAGATGTTTGGATCATTTGCATTGGTAAGAAAGAAATAGAAAGCTTTACGTTACTAAGTGAGTTTGTTAGCGAAAACGACCCAGAAATGTTTGAAGATTATGTGTTTGACGAATTGGTCCAATATCTCAGTTCGATGCGTGCATCTTTTGAAAAGTATTTTCCCGAAGAACACAATACAAAAATTAAAGTGAATTCATGGATGCATAATCCTTTTTTACCCAACTTGGAAAAGCCTGAAAACATGTCAAACGAGATATATATTATGAATCTCTTTTAGAAATGTCATCAGACACAAGTATGGAGTCACTGTTCAAAACGACGCCTCTCAATGATTTTTGGTGCAGAATCCAAGATGAATACGCAATGCTTGGCCAAATGGCTCTGGATATTCTTCTCCCGTTCCCAACTACATATTTTGCGAAACAGGATTCTCTATCTACGCAGCCACGAAAACAAAATATCGCAATATACTGGACGCCGAAGCTGATATGAGACTCCAACTTTCTTCCATCAAACCTGATATCAACCAATTGATGAAAAATAAAGAACAGTTTCATACCTCCCACAAGTTAGATTTTTTCTTTTTTAATGTTTTCTATTATTGTCCTTGCCAAGTGGTGAAGTAAATAATAATTAGTAACTGTTGCATTGTTTAATTATTTAATATGCTGATTAATAAAAAATACACTTATAAAAACAATTAATTGTTATATTGTAGGGTTCCATCAAGTATTTTGATTCCCAAAGGGGTTCCGTCATTTAAAAAGTTTGAGAACCACTGTTCTAGTAAATAAATGATTTATGATTTATGATTATGATTATAGAGTATAGATAATGTCACCTGGCGGCAGTACGGTCGTCGTGCTCGTAGAACGTTCCCCTCTTGGGTATGTACTGAGGGTTGCTGCGATCTTCGTCGTCGTCCACGCGTCTCTCAGCCTCCTGGCAAGACCAATGTATATAGCATAAATATCGCATTATCTATGACAGCTAGCTAATTGAATAGCATCCTTAATAAATATAACCAGAGAATATGTAATAATACTATGTATAGAATGGACACTTCGACCTTCGCCTGATTTCCCCTCTTGCAGCCCGCACCTCCCCTTGAGTACCATGCCGGCAGCCTTGTACACTAAGGTTGCTAGCAGGCAACTGTTTAAGTGCGTGTAAAAACACGTCCTGATTGATGTCTGTGTAGTATGCAACCAGAATAAGCGTTTATATGGAATTTTTGTCGAGTAACTGCCTCAGTAGCGTAGTGGTAGCAGGCCACTACAATTACGCTGGAGGTCCTGGGTTCGATTTCCGGGTCGGGGGCTATCAGAGATAACGCTTAAAATCTCTTTATCTCTGGTTCTATTGGGATTTTCCCATTTTCTGGAAGTTTCCCAGTACCTCGGAGTTTGGTAATGTGCCTGGAGATGGCAACAGGTTCGCCACCTGTTACATGGGCCAAAACGTAACCGGCGAGTCGTGGGTGCTTGAATGCATTGTCATGTATGCTTGAATGCATGCATTTACCTCTGCCTACCCCTTCGGGGATTACAGGCGTGAAGTTACGTTACGTACGTTTTTTTGCCGAGTGTCCGCGGTGTGTTATAGCAGAGGTGTCAAATTTTTTTGGAGACGGGAACACTTGGGAGTCTAAGTTGATATGTAGTATGGGAGATGAAGAGGGGATTTTTGCAGTAACTCCCATATCTTAATCTGACGCTCTCAAATAACTGCAAAAATCCCCTCTTGGTCTATACTTAAGTATTTATAGGCTATGCTCCCCTACTTATTTGACATTAAAATTAGTTTTCCTTAGATGTTCGGGAAAAAGAGCATTCACCCATATCACACCGCGGACACTCCGCCAAAATTCCATACAAACGCTTAATTTGGTCTTTATTACACAGACATCAATCAGTGACGTGTAAAAGTGTATTTACACGTGCACCTGTGTACGTAGCACGTAAAGAACATCAAACGTCGCCCATAAGCCTTCATTTCTACCGGGCATTTTTCTTACACTTGTGCCTCTTCTATCACCAGACTATGGCAGAATTACCCTTATAGTTGGTAGTTGCCATCAATCAAAAGAAAAAAAGAAAGAGGGGGGTGGTTGGGTGATGCGGGGAAATCGGGCGGGACGTCGAAGTGTCCATTCTATACGTAGTATTATTACATATTCTCTGTCCATATCTCTGAGGTTTTACGGGTGATATTAACAGACCGCACTCCACTTTACTTTGCCTCGAACTTTCAATGCTTTTTTTTCACAGATCTGTCAAAGCTCTTGCTGCACATTATGTAGCCCATCTTTATTTAGTAAAAATAAATGAAGTAACTTTACTTACTAAATTAAGAGTTTGACAAGTCTATGAAATAAAATTTCTGCGATAAAGTTACAGCCACTGAGATCGTCAACCCGCATGCCAAGCGTTGCGATTATAGCATATCCATCGTAATGGAGAAGCTTTGGTCCAGCAGTGGACATTTTACAGCTGAAATGATGATGATGAATCCGTAGATGGAAACCCGGACTTCAAATGAATTTGAAGAAGTTAACAATAGATTTTAGACATATTTCTGATAACTAACAATGGGCATTTTGTGATAACAAATATGGTAGAATTGTAATTAGTATTAAACAAAAATGTTGATTCAACAATCACATGGAATTTTGTTTGGTTCATAAAAATTGATATGTCATATTAACTGGTACTGAATGTAGTGTTCAGCTTCCTATTACTATCACATTACTGACTTATAAACAAAAGACAAGCATAGAGCCTGGAAAAGCATGAATGTTCAATATGATAAAGCTAAATAAGCTTTTTTTATATGAAATGGAAAAACACAGCAAGCAGAAGGGCTACACGATGGAAAACATCTTGTGGCATTAAGTCCGCCATATGTACAGGATACATAGAAGTGTAAATAAATAAATAATAAAATGATAACTGTCTGGTCATCAATCCCCCAATTCAATTAAATAAGAAAGGGAAAGAAAGACTCGACTTTCAGATGTGGGGCTTCAGTAGCCTAGTGGTAAAGCGGCTGGACTGATTATTCTTTTTTTGCCATTATGAGCAGGATCAAATTGATAAGTAGTAAGAGTGGGTCTAATTGTCCGATGGAAAATAGTACTCTTTAAGATGCGTAGCTTGCCTCAATTAAATTATAGTCTAAGTAAGTGTAATTATCATAAAAAGCAATAAAATTCAAATTCTTTCTTTTAAATTTCCATTTGTGAATCACAATGACTTTCTAATGTGTGCATGATGATATTAAGCAAAATAATTTGAGATGAAGTTAAAAAAAAAGAAAATCATTTGTAAAGATTAATTTTGTCAATATTTGATCAATTTAAAAATTAATTAAAATTTTAGCAGATCCTACTTGAACTGCTATAAGATGTCATGACATGGGCCTAGATCACATTGATGGTAAAATTGCAGTTCTGTATTGTATTAAATACCAACAAAAAATAAAATGTATTGGAATGATGGATTTTTTTTCACCATCTTGTTTCTACAATCTGTTTGTAAAATGATATTTCACACGAAAGTAGAAACTTGTCTCAAAAGTTGACAGTATCTGTTTCTTCATATATTTTATATATATCATTACTTAGAATAATAATTTGATTATTTTTAATATAAAATTGCACACTAATTAGATACAGGATTACTATCTTTAATATAATCGCACACAAATTAAATACAGGATTGCTATCTTCTTATAATTACTATCTGATAGGTAAAATGTTATTTAGATGTTTCTAATCATCCGGTAAACAGATGACTTGATGTAATAAGGGGCCGTTCAAGTATTACGTAAGCAGATTTATTACCATTCTTTACCCCCCCATCCCCCTTGTCAGCAAAAGTAAGCAAAGCTCTTACCCCTTCCCCCCATGCTTACGTAAACATTTTTCAATTAATGTATTGTTTTTTTTAATATTATAATTATAATGTTATAATTATAATTTTAAAAATAAGAAAATAGATTTAGCATTGAGATTAGATTTTACTGATGTAATAAGTAAATAACTTACCGATGACGTAATCATCATCTAGACTCCCCTACCCCCCATGTCATCCAAAAGTGCTGACGTAATACTTGAACGGCCCCTAAGTCTATGCCTGGGTCACACCAAGATATTTGCTAATGTTAAAGTTATTGTAACATTTCACATCCTTCTCTATCTTTAACAGATTTATTTAAGTTAGAGAAAGATGTGACATGTTACTTTGACTTTAACAAATATCTCGGTGCAACCCAGGCTAAGTCTTTAAATCAGACAGTTGAGCAATTCACTAGAGCAAAATTATGTTTTTTTGTTTATTAGCAGATGAGACACTTTATTTTCTTCTTACAACATTATAGACCTATGTGTATATGTATGTATGTACGGCAAGTAATTATTATGCATGAAATTCCAAGTTGATGTTGAACAATGTGGGTGTTTCTCAAAGGTAATCAAGTGTTAAGCTATTACTAGTATAAATATTACATAGCGTCCAAGTGCCATTACCTGATTTTCTGGGTCCCTCTCGGACCTCTCAGAGTCACTCTGCTGCGTATCATAGTCCGATTCATTCTGCGCATCCTGCAAAGGTTCCACTTTCAATAATTGCATTTCCACACACGTATATAAAATGTCTAAACACAACAACGACGATTTGGTGAGTGGCGCCGAACTGGTGACCTCAATCCAATGGAAAGAAATGCACGAATTCCGACACGCAAGTGCGCGGGAGAAAGTGCGGTCGCGATAGTCTTTTAGCGCCAAAACGAAAGTTCACTCTGCGGATTTGGACTCACGTTTCCTGACTGGCTCAGATCGTTCGTCGTTTCTTGGGACGCGTCGGAGAACTCGCCTGAGTCGTCTGGTTCTCGTCTCCTGCGCGATACGGACGTCATGTCGGCGTCCTCGCGGGTTACTTGTATGACTTCCAGATTTACTGATTTTATTTCACTGGTTGATAAAAGTGTTATCGTCTGCGATTGACTCGTTTTCGATAATTCCCCTCTCGGACAACGGAAAATGAAGGAACGTCAAATAAACAAGAAATCTAGCAGCCATAAAATATCACGTTTCATTTTACGTTTACTTCTGAATAATGCTAAGAATTTTTTTAAAAAATTATACAATTTGCACAACACAAACTTGTTTCATAGTCTAATTTTGTGTGATATACAAACTGAAGTTTTTTTATAAGGAGTAATTACGCTAATGTAAACACGTTTTTTAAAAACAATTATTTTGTTGTGTGAGATGTGTGGATTCTTTCACGGATTGTGCCAAATGTGCCAGCCAGATACAGGTAATTAAGGCTATCTTAGTCTATTTAGTCTGTGATCACCGATTTATGATGTGGGTTATGTTCCGAGATACAATGCGATCATTGAAAGAAGTGACGTCCATACAATGAACTGTAAAGCCGTTCCTTTTTAAATGACAGTACTTTTAAAATACTGTTTAAAATGGAACGCTGTCCAGTAATTTGGATGAATGCAAGATTATTAATTGCTTTAGTAACTTTCTTTCTATAAGAAGAAGCATGGGAACCGTGTTAGGGCTGGGATGTGACTTTTTACACTCTAGTGTCGTGAAGATATAGATGGATAGACTTTCTTTTTATACGAAATATTTTCTACGAATATAATAATATAGTGGTTTCAAACTGATAGACCCACAATTCCATTTTTCTGTATCGATAGAATCTTTCAATAACAATCAATAAATAATATAATAGTTACAGTTCTATCCATAGATTAAACACTATATACACAATCCAATAAGAACTCCTTACGTCGAATGCTCTAGTTGTCACAATACCAAAATGACGTCAGGTATGACTGTTTATCGCGATGGTCTCAGTCTATAGCGGAACACCCAACAATTGTTTTTTTTTTTTGGTATTATGGCATCGCTATTACGCATATTGCCAGTGTCAAGTAAAACGATACTTCGTATTTATCCAAGCAGCGTAAAAGCCAGCATAATATAGTCATCAGGTATGATAAATAAGTATCAAGTATAATATGTCAGTCAAGTGAGTTACAGTCAAGTTATTCGAGTAAAGCGATGGCTACTCTACCAAAACATTTACATTGAAGTTTTGGAGGCAACCTGAAAGGTCGTGTTTTCGCACTGTTATTCTATTTAACTATACACGGGCACTGTTATAAACCTATATTAAACAAAATGCCACCAATTCTTTTCTTTTCTTTTTACTCTTTGTTATCAGTTTGTAAAGGGGAAAAGAGACATTCTACTGATATACTTTTTAAATTAGTTTATGACATTTAGTTTTATCTTAGTGATATTCTTGACTTTACATATATTTTTTATCTTGTTTGACATGTATATCAATTGTTATTCGCTTTAGTTTATTTTGTTTGTTTTTGACGTGTCATAAGAGGTGCCTGTCACCCTAAATGAATAAATGAGTTTCTGATTCTGATTCAATTTTATTCAATACTAGCTGACCCGGCAAACTTTGTTCCGCCTTAATGGCAATAAATAAGCGGAAAAAATACAAAAAAAATTAAATACCTACATTAATCATTCATAATTATTTCTGTATTTTAGTACATAGGTTGCTCTTCATTTAAGTACCTTGTGATACACGACATTTTTTGTTTTATTATCAGGCGCAAAAACAAACAACGCAGATGGTCTTCCGACCCGTGAACATGCCACGTATAATTGACCATGGGAAAAACATGAATGTTCTAGATTTAAACCACAAACTTTTAAGGATTGGCCTTGTGATTTGTTGATGGTCATGGCAAATGCAAGACGTATCGGAAATTGAAGTCTTTTAAATTCAAACGGCATATCGGTTGGGATCATATGCTGTCGAACTGGATAAAAAGTCCTATGTCCTTCTCCTGGCTCTAAACTACCTCCCTGCCAATTTTCAGCTAAATCGGTTCTGCCGTTCTTGAGTTATAAGTGGAGTAACTAACACGACTTTCTTTTATATATATAGATTGATTTTATTTCACGAATTATCAAAGAATACGAATTTTGCGTATACATGTTGTCGACTCAGAATATTTAATTTTTTACGATCTTTAATTGTAAATAGGTTTCGATCGAGTCTACCGTAGATCTGTGGCAGAAAATATGACATGTACCTAATGTCTGTGCTTAGGTTCATAATGGCGGATGTGAAAAATTGAATATTAACGTTGTGCATTTTTAACCACTAATGCCACCAACACTACTTGAACACTACTACCACCATCACCACCATCGTTACCACCACCACCACTGTCACCGCTACCACTTCCACCATTACAAACGCCACTAACGCCATCAACGCCACCACCAACACCAACATCACCAAACACCTACGCCACCAAAACCACCACAACCAATGCCTCCAAAACTACCAACAACACCAACGCCACTAATGCCTCCATCGCGACTAAAAACCACCACCATCTCCACCAACGCCATCAACACCGCCACCAGAGATACCAACACCACCAATGCCACCAACGAAACACTAACGTCATCAAATAAAAAAATAGACGTTTAAAATTCTGTAAAAATTTTAAACGTCTATTTGCTATGTACCGTATATGATGCTGTAAATATTAATATCGAGCAAATATATACGAAAAAAAAACACGTTTATTGTATGCACCCCTTAACATTTTCATTTTCTTATTTTTAGTAACTAATTTTGTCTTTATAGCCGTAACAAAAATACATAATTTGTGAAAATGTTAGCTTTCTAGCTATCACTATTTATGAGATACAACCTGGTGTCACACTGACGGGCAGACGGACAGACAGACAGGCAGCGGTAGATTAGTAATCCGTGGGGTCCGTTTTTACCTTTTAGGTACTAAACCCCCTAAAACATAGAACTAAGATACAGAATAGCTTAAAAATATTCGATACGATTCTTTAAATTGACAACTTTTTTATTTTTGAACCGATTCACATGAAACAAACACTAAATATTAAGTAAAACTTGCCACAGTATATTAGTGAACCGCAGATCGAATACGCTGTTTCTGAAATTAGCATGCACAAACACACAGCAAAGAGACATTTTTCCGGGATAAAAGTACCCAGTGTTGTGCGCCAAAGGTTAAAGTATAATCATACCAAGTTTCATTGTAATCGGACCGGTAGTTTTTATGTGATGCTTGAACAAACAGACAGACAGACAAAAATTTTTCGAATCACATATTTGGGTTCGGTATCGATCTAGTGACATCCCCTATTTTTTCAATATTCTTAATGTACAGAATTTTCACTTATACAGCTTTATTTTATGTAGGTTTATAGATTTCTTACAAATATCTAATTGTCATCCATACTTCATTACATAGCTGTCATTATTTATACGTCAATTACATAGCTGTCATTTGCGTTTTGTTATTCCAAGTCTGATTCTTTTTTGTTGTTATACCACGTTTTATAGTGACTGACGTTTCATGTCAAGTCACACGGGAATGCTGTCGAACGGGATAAAAAGTATCCTATGTCCTTCTCCTGGCTCTAAACTACCTCCCTGCCAATTTTCAGCTAAATCGGTTCAGCCGTTCTTGAGTTATAAATAGTGTAACTAACACGACTTTCTTTTATATATATAGATAACTTAAAAATACACCAAGAAAATGAAATAAAATAAAAGCACCATACGCCTCTTTCAAGGTTCCCGCCAAAAACCCCAACAATTGACAACATTTCATATTTTTAACCTACAAGTTTTATTACATTATTCAAAAGTAAATCCAAAACTAGGGCAACCGTGTTTAACCATTTTTCGAAATTGTGTACTTTTCATTCATAATTTCTACTTTGAAAGTTAGTGTATTCTAAAAAGACGTATGCGCCATTAGACGTCACACATATGGTGGAATGGCGATAGAACCATTGCCTTGTGCCGTGACCCTTTAAAAAAAGTTGTAGATGTCACTGTCTTGTCATTGTCAGCTTGTCAAACTCGATGTAGGGCTGCGATCTTGTTATTTTAAAGTATCAGTACCAGTGTTCGATATATCAAAAAAAATATCGATCAAAATAATTTAGAAAATCTTTGACCCTGCGTGTCGTCGATTAATCTCTTCCTTGATCCAACTACAAATAAAAAATATCAATATTATATCAACAGCCCGAGGGCTAAGTCGTTGTTTAAAACTTGTGTTTATTTTAATAAATAAGTTCGTAGCAACTTATCATAGACTTCGTAGTAGGGATGGCGATTTTTTCTATCCACCCACGATTAAATCAACATTGAAAAAATCGGTCTTCGATTATCTCAATCTATTTTTGATTTGGGATAGGTATGTAATACTAAATTTCAAGGAAAACAGACGACCAAAAAAAAAGCAACTCAACAGTGTTCAATGCTGGTATAATGCTTCCTATACTGACGTTGAAACGTTAAATCTTATGATATGTATGTTTCCTATGTCCATATGTGAATTAACCAAAAAGATCGATCTTCGATTTTCCATACTATGTATATGTATCGATTCACTAGATCAATCCAGTACTGTGGATCGATTTAAATAAATTATTATAATTATTTAAATAAGAATCGATTTTTTGGTTCCTAAGGATCGCTTTTCCGATTAATCGATCTCAGGTCTCGGATCATCATCCCTACTTCCTAGTTTTATACTTTGACATTGACGTATACGTATCAATTTGACAAATCTTGCCACAGAGTATGTAGCAATAATGTTTTCATCTAATGTTAAGCAATGGCTTAGATTAAGTACTTATAGATGTAGCCAGCGTGTGGCCGCTCATGGGACAGCCATATGTTTTTTTTTTTTTTAATAATTTGTCATGACCATAGATACAGAGTCTTTCAGTCGTATACATATTGAATTTCACATTTCTTTAAATTAATGAATATCCATATGGAAGATGACGATGATTAAATGCTTCCATGAGGAATATGATGAGATGATGGGGTGGCTCCAGTAAAGTGATGGGGACTTTACTGAAGTCTTTACGAAGTTTTGGAGGCAATAAGAAAAATCACTTTTCACTTCATAATATCACTTTCTTACACTCGTGAACTTTATCGAATGCTTTATGATAAAAATCCCACCATTTTTACACATAAAAACGCGACTAAACACAAATTTCGAAAATAATATCACGCAGCGACACAGCTCTTTTCCGCGTTCCCGCCAAAAACTCACAACCATATGAAATCATGAGTGTTGCTAGTAAATAAAGTTTCCCAATTTTCTTCCTAATCATTTACTATTATACCTCGGCAAGTTTATGTTAAGCATTTCACTTTTATTCAGATTAGTTGAATTGTAACGAATTCATTGAATGATAAATTAAAACACGTGCATCTACCATTCAATTAATTCCATACATTTTGCTGAAAGATCAACAATATATCGAGAAAATATACATTTGAAATAGGTAACCATGAATTAGCATTTATTATGCTGCGAGCTGTGAATAATCTAGGTTCTAGATTATTCACAGCTCGCACTCTAGAACATCATCTTTTAAAAGTTATATCATCTACAGGGTATTATTTCTTTGGTCGCGATCTTATAGATAGTTTATCAGAACGATTGCTGTATAGGGTAAGGCATTCAATATTTGCGTGTAAGTAATAGTTAAATAAAACTATGAGTTGCAGTGTGATTATCGCTTTATTATTCAAATTATAAATATCAAAACATAAATCATTATAGAATTATAATGTTAGTGTCCTGTCATGAAATGTCAGAATGTGGGAATGTTAGTACTTCCGTGGAATGAACGGAAATACTAAGTTCAGAAGGGTCTCGACCATTTTTAATGCTAGCCCTTAAAACATTAAAAGCAAGCAACATACACCGGCAAACAATGATCAACAAGTTCACATCGATAAGAGGGTACCGAGTAAATGAAAACTGCAGCCTGTAGATAAATTTTTAAACATTGAGATCTCTAGATCTCGATTTAAATGCAGATGTGTGTGTATCTTCACGCCAGGTCCCTAACGGGATAGGCAGAGAGTGTAGACAACTGATATCCCGGTCCTGACAAACCTCGTCATTCACCCACCCTCAATCGGTTAAAAATAAAATAGTTGACGCATTGGTGTGGGACCTCTGTAGCTTAGAGGAAAAGCGGCTGGACTAATTATCCTGAGGTTGCAGGTTCGATTCCTGCCCGAAGTCAAATTTTTCTTTCCCATTTTTTTCTATAATAAGAGATAAAAAAATACAAAAAATATATATTTGAACTCAGAAAAGAAAAATAAAGAAACGGTATTTTTCTTTTAGGCTCGTGTCAAATTTGAAATGTTGTCAATTGTTGTGCCACAATATATTAGTGTCATGTCGTATTTGTTATTGTCATACATTCAATTGTCATTATAGTCAGAGGGAGTTTTGGCGGGAACGCGGAAAAGAGCTGTGTCGCTGCGTGATATTATTTTCGAAATTTGTGTTTAGTCGCGTTTTTATGTGTAAAAATGGTGGGATTTTTATCATAAAGCATTCGATAAAGTTCACGGGTGTAAGAAAGTGATATTATGAAGTGAAAAGTGATTTTTCGTATTGCCTCCAAAACTTCGTAAAGACTTCAGTAAAGTCCCCATCACTTTACTGGAGCCACCCCATCATCTCATCATATTCCTCATGGAAGCATTTAATCATCGTCATCTTCCATATGGATATTCATTAATTTAAAGAAATGTGAAATTCAATATGTATACGACTGAAAGACTCTGTATCTATGGTCATGACAAATTATTTTAAAAAAAAAAAATCATTATTGTCAATATTGTAGACATGGGCGTTATCACCTTTTTCACGTACCGTAACATAACCGTTATGAAGTTCTTATATCGTTATGTAAAACCGTTTTCACAACGATATAAAGCGTAGGAAAAGCTATCATAAGGACGAGCAAAACAAAAAAAAAACTAAGTGGATTCTGGATCAGATCACAGATCGGAAACGATTTCATGTACTTAGAACGGTGCGTAATAGTATCACGGAAAAACAATTTCGCGGTGACTATACAAAATTATTATATTTTTATTCAAAATTATTTTCCTTCATGCTTCACTAGGCTTAGAACTAGCAGAAAATATTGTTTTCACTATGTATGTACCTATTTGAAATTATTTTACTCTTAATGCAACATTAATGAATTAGAAAGGTACCATAGCACTGTTCTGGCGCATTTAAAAATCGTCTTATTTACATAGATCAGGTAATTTATACAATATTTACAAAAAATCATACCTTCTAATTGAAATAAAACAGATGCATTGAACTTCCTGAGGTCTAAGGTGTACCAGAAATGGCAGGGTCGGAATACGATAGCAATGAACGCTACCATTTAGTGGCAAGCAGATTATATTATGTGGTGGTGTCTACAGCAACGAGCTCCATCACTAATCATCGTAAATTAACTTTTTATTTACTTGGTCTTCGATTAGAATCGATTTCAAAAGTCGTTATTTTTGGAGAAGATCGCCATCCCTATATTTTTTTCTTGAATCGCTAATTTCTTATCCAATAGGAAGCATAGTCCTTCCCCTATACGTTTAACATAACATCCAACCGCGAAATTCAAGTCGCCAAATTTCGTCCGTCTGCCGGGGAGCCACAGCCACAGACACACAGACACGGGGGAGTCAGGTGACCGAATTCGCTCACGCCAGAGTCAATAACAAATCCCAATAAAGGTACCGGCCACACTCCTTACGTTTTATTTTCGCTACGCTAAAATCGACGTATAAATATTGGGAATTAAAACAGAATTCTGGTCACACACCTTACGCCAGTTACAAATGTTACATTTCAAGTGCGCTTTAGGTTTGTACAAGTAAAACGTAGCGTGTGTGGCCACAATATTTGCGCAAACTCATACAATCGTCGTTTGCTTTTTATAATGAAACGGAAGGTGTGTGGCCGGCATAACCACGACATAACAAGTTTCAAACCCACAAAACCAACGTAATTTTAGAAATTTAAAAAAAAAAATTTATTGCGAAAAATAAAAATATTACATTCAAACGTCATTGTTAGTTTGTGCAAGCCTGAACTTTCGCAAATAAAACGTAAGGTGTGTAGCCGGCAATGGCTGGTATGAGACTTGTAGATTCTTTAAATAAAAATATGATATTAAACTTTCAAAATGAATATACCTTAATCGCTTAATAATAAAGTTTAAATTGGAAAGAAAGGCGCCGAATATGGTTTATATCGCCGCTTCAGAGAATATGTAACAATACTTGCCGCGTTATGGTTACGGCACGTTTTCAAGTTATGGTTGTTATGATTTAAATAAATAGACCTTAACTGCTTCGGAATAAGTTTAATAAAGTTTTCGGTTTCATATTCATACTGTCTCACTTTACGCATTGAATCGCCCTTAATCAGACAGAGAGGAGGCGAATATGGCTTGGCCGCGTTATGGTTATGGCATGTTTTCAAGTTATTAATGTTATCAATGTTATGATCGTTATGATGTTATTTTGATATTGTGAATATGAGTTGGAAAACTTTGTGAGCGTTTTCAAGTTACGCTGTAGTTGAGCGTTTTTAATATATTCGTTTTCTATTTGAGGCATATCGGTATGGTATGGTATGGAAGTATAACTAGTTTTTGTTATGTTTTGATATAACGAACTCATGCTACAATATGTCACAGAACAATAACTGTCGTGCTGGGAGTTTTGGCGGGAACCTTGAAAGAGGCGTATGGTGCTCTTATTTTATTTCATTTTCTTGGTGTATTTTTAAGTTATATTGAATAAAGTTGGTGGCATTTTGTTTGATATCGGTTTATTACAGTGCCCGTGTATAGTGAAATAGAATAACAGTGCGAAAACACGAACTTTCAGGTTGCCTCCAAAACTTCATTGTAAATGTTTTGGTAAAGTAGCCATCGCTTTACTCGAATAACTTGATTGTAACTCACTTAACTGACAAATTATACTTGATAACTTACATATTATACTTGATGACTATATTATACTTACTTTTACGCTGCTTAAATAAATACGAAATATCGTTTTACTTGACACTGGCAATATGCGTAATAGCGATGCCAAAATAAAAAAAAAAAAAAAGAAAAAAAAACTGTCGTGCTAATTAATCGTGTTTCTTGAGTTTCTTCTTCCAGCTTCCTTGGCCCACAATTCATTTTATTTACAATTATTTTCAAATTCTGTAGATCCACGTTTAAATTCTTTCCACTCGTTGCTTGGATTACTACTTATATAACTGTAAACAAATCTGCATTAATTCTGTTACAACAACTCAGACAAACTAGAGTGTAAACAAGACTAACTCACGATGGAGAGCAAAGAAAAGTATGTATTGTAATTGTATCTTTAAAACGAATTTGGTTTCGAAATAATTCATACTTACATAAATGCTAATAACTGCTTCAGTAGCCTAGTCGCTGCAGGCCACTACTACTACCCTGAATCCTGAATTCGATTCCCGGGTCGGGCATATTAGAGATAACGGTGTAAAATCCTTTATCTCTGGTATGGAATGCATGCATTTATGCCTACCCCTTCAGGAAGTTTTGGACGTACATTAATAAAATACTAGGATTTTTTTATTCTACTGTTCAAAGGCTGAAGCTACACTGAGCCGCGACGCGAACTGAGACACATGAGCGAATAAAACAACTCAATGATTACACAACTGTATGTAGTACATTTTGATTCACTCTTTCAGTCGCATTGCAAGTCACTGCCCACAGTAGCCTCAGCCATGACCCTGAAGTTTGCACACAGCCCACAAAAATATTTTGTCGACACGGATATCGAGAGTATAATACCGACCTACAGTAAATAAAAAAATATAGTGATGTTTAGCTCGAAAAAATCTACATGTACAAAATTCAAAAACCATTTTAATTTTTTTATATTAAAAAATAACTTTTGGGAAGCTCTGCAAAAATACTGGAACATCCGAATTACTCAAAAAATTATAGGTTTACTTGATTTTTAGTTTATTACATGTACATTTTTTATTTTTGGATTTTTTTTTTAATATTTCATATTGCTGAACATTGCATAATTATAATTACTATGCAATTTTCTGCAATATCAAATATAAAAAAAAATGATAGAATCCAAAAATCCAAAAATGAACATGTAAAAAACTTAAAATCAAGTAAACCTATCAATTTTTGAGTAATTCGGATGTTCCAGTATTTTTGTAGAGCTTCCCAAAAGTTATTTTTGAATATAAAAAATTAAAAAATTAATTAAAATGGTTTTTGAATTTTGTACATGTAGATTTTTACACGCTAAACATCGCTATATTTTTTTATTTACTGTAGGTCAGCTTATACTCTCGATATCCATGTCGACAAAATATTTTTGTGGGCTGTGTGCTTACTTCAGGGTCATCCTCAGCCTTAGTCCTCATGTTTTTATATTGAAATGGAATGTAATTGTGTGCAATCTGGTATATATATATGTTTTATGCAAACAAGCATGCAGTTCACATTGATGTTAAGAGATGACTGCAGCCTATAGACACCCACACAAAGACCAAGGTCAAAATGCAGGTGCGTTACCACTCCTGAGTCCTAAGGTGTTATGCCTCTGTGCCGGAAATTACAGGGCTGTACATTACCAGCTGACTGGAACATCATAGTGCTGAACACTACCACACCTACGCCCACAGCACGTGGTGCCTACGCCCGCGAGCTGTTACGTTATGTTTTGAAACAATATTTTTTTTTTTTTTTTTTTTTATGTCATTAAGTTGACAGACAAGCAGACGGGCCACCTGATGGTAAGTGGTCACCGTCGCCTATGGACATTTGCAACACCAGGGGAGTTGCCAACGCGCTGCCAGCCCTGAAGGACTCTTTTGACGCCATTTTTGAAGAACCCCATGTAGGGAACATTATGTTTATGTATATATTACACATACAATATTTATTTATTATGTATTTATCAGTATTACACATTCACTTACACTATACAACATCCATACATTACATATCACACAAATACAGTTACACAAATATTAATATGTAATTATTTATTTGTCACGAGCATACTCGGGTGAAACCCGTAGTATGCCGCGATCTATTTTATCAACACAAAATATCACAACGGTTGCGGGTACGCGCGCTACGCGGGCGTGAGGTCTACCTGCGAATTCTCGCGCCGCCCGACCGTCGCGGTTGCAACGCCAGTCGTGCTAACTCACTCGACGCGCTTTACTCGTTCCGCTGTTTTCTTAATATTATTTCATTTGGACTTGTAATTGATATGTTTAGTGTTTGTGCCGTGACCTATACGTACTGTTAATTATTATTGTGACTTTCTCCTTGTTCTTCTTGTACTGTACCTTCTGTTGTGACGTTTATACAATTATAGTTAATGTGAAACAGTGTGTGCGGACTTGTTATTGGTAACGTACCATTTACTCCTTACCACACACCACCCCACATACTACATTGGTGACCCCGAACTTTTCACGCCACATTACACGGGAAGATAAATAGTGGAAGCGAAATTAACGAGTCGCGCATACCTACGCGACGACATCGCGCCAACAAAATGGCGGCACGCATCGAGCAGCACGGCGTCGACGTAGCGGCATTTCTTCCGCCGACATCCGACGACATCAGGGTGCCACCTGTCTGGCCCCACATTGCGACTGAGCTAGTGGATAGGCTCAACTGCACCATTGCGCCGACACCCAACGTTGCTGCGTCTTCAACGTCACCATCTATTGACAAGTTGACGCAGCAAATCGTCGAGCTGACCAAGCAGGTCAGCATCCTTATGGCTCGGCTCAACGAGGAAAGTCAGCAGTGCAGCGACAGCGATCGTACCACGAGGGTACGACACACCAGACGGCCACGACCACAACGATACCGGAAGGAAATTGGTGACAGAGCTCGTACCGATGTCACGGCCTGCGACTTCGATGATGTTGAGCAACGGACAGAACAATCAGTGATGACGACCAATAATTGCCAAAATACGTCAGGTCGTCTGTTTATCACAGACCGCGATAGTAATATTCAATTTTTGATTGATACCGGTAGTGATATCTGCGTATATCCTAAAAGTGCTTTGCGTGAACAACGTAACAAAACCTCTTTTCAGCTCAGTGCTGCTAATGGTACGGCTATCGACACTTACGGTTATGTTTCACTTACGCTCAATATAGGATTACGCCGTAATTTCCCTTGGCGTTTTGTTGTTGCTGATGTCACGAAAGCCATAATTGGCGTTGATTTTTTATCACACTACCGCCTTATTGTCGACATCAGCAACCAAAAATTGGTCGATAGCCTTACCAATATCAGCACTGTAGCCTCTGTTGATTTTAATAATTTTAATAATAACGATATTGTGTCGAGTGTTAAGGTACCGACTGGCGGAAGCAGTGTTTACCACCGAATTTTAGCCGAGTTTCCGGAGATCACACGCCCTGCCGGTGTACCAGGTACCGTAAAACACAACACTACACATCACATTCGCACTACACCAGGCCCCCCAGTGTCGTGTTCGCCTAGAAGGTTGGCTCCAGACAAGCTTAAAATTGCCAAACTGGAGTTCGACGCCATGTTGGCGAATGGCACAGCTCGTCCGTCAGATAGCCCATGGACATCTCCTTTGCACCTAGTGTCCAAAAAGGACAACGGCTGGCGTCCTTGCGGCGATTATAGACTACTAAACGCAAGGACAATACCAGACAAATACCCGATTCGTCATATACATGACTTTTCTCACAGTTTGTCCGGTTGTACGCACTATTCAGTTTTAGATTTAGTGAAGGCCTACAACCAGATACCGGTGGCTGATGAGGATATACCGAAGACCGCGATCACCACACCATTCGGTTTGTTCGAATTTCCTTTTATGACGTTCGGGTTAAGGAATGCTGGTCAGACATTTCAGAGGTTCGTGGATGAATTGACGCGTGGTCTTGATTTCTGCTATCCATACTTGGATGATTTCCTGGTGTTCTCCAGGAGTCAGGAGGAGCACGAAGACCATTTGCGCCAGCTCTTCACCCGTATGCAACAGTACGGCGTACTGGTTAACACGGCCAAATGCGTTTTCGGGGCTCCTGAGGTAACATTTTTAGGTTACCATATTTCAAAAGATGGTACCAAGCCCCTGGATAGCAAGGTCAAGGCCATTTCGGATTTCCCCCTCCCCAAAACTGTCCGGGAACTTCGTAGATTTTTGGGGATGGTTAATTTTTACCGGCGATTCATTCCAAAAGCCGCTCAAATCCAGGCACCTCTGAATACTCTGCTGACCGGGTCTGTCAAAGCTTCCCACCCGGTCGACATAAAAGGAGACTCACTAGAGGCATTTAATAGTTGCAAGCAGAGCCTCTGCAACGCCGCGCTCCTCGCTCATCCGAGTTCTGATGCCAAGTTAGGACTGGTCACTGACGCCTCAGACACAGCGCTAGGTGCAGTCCTACAGCAGCTTCAGGACGGTGTTTGGCAGCCTCTAGCATTCTTTTCGCGCAAGTTGAGCCCCTCACAGGTGAAATATTCACCGTACGACCGCGAGCTCCTTGCCATCTACGAGAGTATCAGATACTTTCGCCACATGCTAGAGGCTCACGACTTTACTGTGTATACTGACCACAAACCGCTCTGTTATGCCTTCCACGAGCGGAAACGTAACTGCTCACCGCGTCAGTATAGACACTTGGACTTCATCTCGCAGTTCACATCTGATATTAGGCACATCGCGGGTAAGGACAACGTCGTGGCTGACGCCCTTTCTCGCGTTGAAGAGCTACAGACGCCTATAGACATTGAAGTCCTCGCCAAGTCCCAGACCTCCGACCCCGAACTGGCAAAGTTAGTGGCCGGAGAGACTTCTCTTCGTCTCGCGAAGATGACAATACCTGGCAGTCGTACTGAATTGTACTGCGACGTCAGTACACCGACCGCCAGGCCTTTTGTCCCTCTAAGTCTGCGTCGACAAATTTTTAGCTGTTTGCACTCTCTCAGCCACCCCGGTCCCAACGCTAGTGCTAAGCTCGTTGCACAACGCTTTGTTTGGCCCTCCATGAGGAAGGACTGCCGAGAATGGTCTAAGGCATGTTTGACCTGCCAGCGCTCGAAGGTAAGCCGACACGTTTCGTCGCCCTTGGGCACGCTCGCTTTACCTTCGGCGCGTTTCAAACATGTCCATTTAGACCTGATCGGCCCATTACCTCCGTCCGGTGGATATCGGTACTGCTTGACAGCCGTCGATCGCTTCACGCGATGGCCGGAAGCTGTCCCCATCACTGATATCACCGCGGAAACCGTGGCCAAAGCGTTTATATCGTGTTGGGTGGCCCGATTCGGTTGCCCTACTGACATTGTTACCGACCGTGGTAGGCAATTCGAGTCGACTTTGTTCCAGCAGTTGTCCAAATCCATTGGATTTGACCACCGCAGGACAACTGCTTACCACCCACAGTGCAACGGCTTAGTCGAGCGTTTCCACCGACAGCTGAAGGCAGCTATTGTTTGTCACGCAGATGTCAATTGGACTGAGTCTCTCCCTCTCGTTCTGCTTGGTATCAGAAGCGCTTATAAGGAGGACCTTCAGTCCACATCTGCCGAACTGGTGTACGGTGAACCGCTTCGCCTACCTGGCGAATTTTTCGGTCCCTCCGTAGTTGACTACTGCACTACTGACATCTCAGACTTCTCAGCGCGCATTAGGTCTTTCGCTGAGAAGTTGAAACCTGTTTCGACTCAGCACCATTCTGGCAAACGGCACATTTTCATTTTTAAAGATCTCGATACATGTAGCCACGTATTCCTAAGGGAAGACGCGCTACGTGTATCGCTACAACCTGCGTACACCGGACCACATGAGGTTATCAACAGGGGTGGGAAAGTTTTTAAAATTAGAGTCAAGGGTAAAGTTGTCTCGGTATCGGTAGACCGCCTTAAGCCAGCCTACATACTGTCGGACGACGCTGCCCAACTTCAAACATCCCAATCCCACCCATCTCATATCCAATTGTCCCATCCACAACCCCCAGATCCTCCCCAGCCTCCGCCTGGAGACAACCCTCTGCGAGCTACACGTTCCGGGAGACGAGTCCGCTTCCCGGATTATTATCGTCCGTAGACACGGCCTCTGGAGGGGAGTGATGTAGGGAACATTATGTTTATGTATATATTACACATACAATATTTATTTATTATGTATTTATCAGTATTACACATTCACTTACACTATACAACATCCATACATTACATATCACACAAATACAGTTACACAAATATTAATATGTAATTATTTATTTGTCACGAGCATACTCGGGTGAAACCCGTAGTATGCCGCGATCTATTTTATCAACACAAAATATCACAACGGTTGCGGGTACGCGCGCTACGCGGGCGTGAGGTCTACCTGCGAATTCTCGCGCCGCCCGACCGTCGCGGTTGCAACGCCAGTCGTGCTAACTCACTCGACGCGCTTTACTCGTTCCGCTGTTTTCTTAATATTATTTCATTTGGACTTGTAATTGATATGTTTAGTGTTTGTGCCGTGACCTATACGTACTGTTAATTATTATTGTGACTTTCTCCTTGTTCTTCTTGTACTGTACCTTCTGTTGTGACGTTTATACAATTATAGTTAATGTGAAACAGTGTGTGCGGACTTGTTATTGGTAACGTACCATTTACTCCTTACCACACACCACCCCACATACTACACCCATATTGTAGCACCGAGGGAACACCTCAGAGGGAAGTTCGTTCCACAATTTACACGTTCTGGGCAGAAACGAACGAGAAAACCGCACCGTTGAGCACTGCCAGGTGTCCAGTCGGTGAGGGTGAAACTTCTCTCTTCGGCGGGTAGTACAAATGAGAGCAGTATTCCAGATGGGGCCGCACTTGGGCCTTATAAAGCTGTAGTAGCTGCCCCGATGTGAAATACTGCCTCGCTTTGTTAAGCACCCCCAACTTTTTGGATGCCAACTTGGTCTTACACTCAATGTGACTCCCAAATTGCACTTCGTTCGATATGTCAACGCCCAGGATACCGATACTCTTACCAATGGCAAGCGGAGTGCCCTGGAACTGTGGTGCTACAATGAATGGGGTTTTTTTAGCGGTGAACGCGCATATAATATTTTAATATTTTGTCATTTATTCAGTTCATATAATATTTTGTCATTTATTCAGTTCCAGTGCTGCAGAGACAATTGAGGATTCAAAAACAGTTCAACTGTTAGCTAAAGGCATAATGGAATTGTATGAACCACCACTTGTTACTGTTAACACACACCTAAAGGAGTTAACGTGAGTTATCTTATTATTATCTCATTCTTATAATATTAAGATGTATTGTTAGTAGAGCAAAAAGCTGACCCTATTTTTGTATTATATTTTGTGTTATATTCGTGTGCGTTGCAGGCTGTAGTAATGTATATAGTAATGTTGTAAGGAGAGAAAATGTATATTTTTGTATATGTGTGTACTGAATAAGCTTAAAAACTATTAGGGTCATAGCTCACTGCAGCCACCCGGCACCCGTTGTCGACGGGTGGTCCACGGGTGAACGACGCGATGTTACTTGTGTACCACTCGCTAATGGCGCAGTCCACTCGAGAACGGCACGTTGGCAATGCAAAGTCAACGCATGGCAAGCAAGTGGTCACCGAGTACACATTTGCAGTCCGCGCGTGAACCCAGCGCCGCCCGCGCGTTGACGGCTTGCGGTCGAGGAGATCCGGTCGGGCGCTGGTAGGGTGCCGTGTGGCTGTAATGAGCTATGACCCTTATTTTTTTTTTAATGTAATGGAAGTGGCAAACAAGCATGCATTTCACATTGATATTAAGTGATGACTGCAGCCTATAGACACCCACAGACCAGGTCGAGACCAAGGTCAAAATGCAGATTCGTTACCACTCCTGAGGCCTAAGGTGTTATGCCTCTGTGCCGGAAATTACTGGGCCGTATGTAAAAGACCTGGGCGTAAAAACAATAACACAAAATTACCCACTTTGATGGGTATGAGATGGGTCGTTAGTTTGTTATATAAAACAATGGTAATCTATTTCCACAGAGAAAAACAGAATGCTGTTCACGGTATGCTTACATCAGAGAGACGACGTTTAGAAGACTTGCAAAATGACGCCATGCTGGATGCTTTGGTAAGTTGTTTTTTATGTAATGAAGGTGGCAAACAAGCATGCACTTCACATTGATGTTAATTGATGACTGCAGCCTACACACCCACCCAAAGACCAGAGGTCAAAATGCAGATGCGTTGCCACCTCTGAATCCTTAAATGTGTTACCATTTAACCAGAACATGATAGTGCTGAATACTACCATTTACCATTAAAATAAGGGATAAAAGCTACAGATAAAATAGATATAGATCTACACTGAAATGTCTAACGATCAGCTAAATGCCCAAATAAGACAGAATGCAGAAATAAACGAGATAAAAAAAAATAGATTAGAAGAAAAAGAAATAATCATTCATCAGAATCAAAGTTATTCACTTAGCCGAGTTCCAAGCGCAGTCACTACTGAGTAGAACTCAATAGGAGCTCTTTTAACTGATGTCTAATACAGATATTTATTTAATTCTAGTCTATATTCATTTTTTCTATTCCAGCTAGCTGACATAGCAACAAACAAGGAAAAATTGACATCAATACTCAATGCAATGACCAGCTTACATAGACGCGTCCAATCATTACAGGTACTTATATCTACCCATATGTCTATAATACTACCGCCTCAGCTTTCCACGGGTGTAATGTTAACTACATATCCCGACCTAGCAACTATGTCTCGGCGTGCGTCGGCAGAATTATTGAAATTTCATCGTGCATGACTACTATTTTAGTGTAGCAGACTACAACAAATATTATATAATGTGGTGTGTATTTTTCCAGACAAGAGCGTCGAATGTGGAGAAGGCGGCGAAAATGAAGGCCAATCAAACTAAATCCAGTAGTTAATCCAGTCATCAAGTCTGTGTTAAACCGTTGAACCGTGTGCCTGCCTACGTCCTCGGGAGCTCTAACACTGGAACACCACCACTTCCGTCGAAACACCACTGCTGCTCTAAAGCTTTGCCCAAAGAGTGTCGTGCGTCATTATGGGCGAATATGTCATCGGAACGCTTGGCGTGCGGATTGGTGCAAAGATCTATCACAACTCACACATCAAAACAGTGCGACAGGCGTAAACTGGTGGTAGAGCTCCAGCGAAGGAGTTCGGAGGCGTAGGCACCACCGCATTACCTGATAAACTTGCCGCTAAATGGTAGTGTTCGGCACTATCGTGTTCCGGTCAGGTGGTAATGTATGGCCCTGTAATTTCCGGCACCGGCATAACACCTTAGGCCTCGGAAGTGGTAATGCATCTGTATTTTGACCACTGGTCTTTGTGTGGGTGTCTATAGGCTGCAGTCATCACTTAACATCAATGTGAACTGCGTGCTTATTTGCGACTTTAATTACATAAAAAAAAAGAAAATAGAAACGATTTCTTCGGCGCGTTCGACTCTTTCGGCGCAGATATGTGTGAGAGACTTCCTCGACTTCGATTCGTTCGACGCGTTCGGTTCGGATAAGTGTTCTTTCACCTTTGTAGAGTTTTTATCAAAGGAATTTTAAGGATTATCAGTTGAGAGTTTATTATTTAGACATTTGTTATATTCATAATGATGATTAAGGCGCTTCACATATGGAGCAACTGGAAACTGTCGGCCAACTAGCTGTTTAACTTTATTTCCATTGAACTGCGCACACATAGCAACTCGAGTTTCGACTCCTTCCCTCTCCGGAAATGCCAGTGTCTGTCAAAAGGTCGGCGTAGTAAAAAAAATAAAACGTAAAATTGCGACAATCGTAAAAGTCAACAACTATCAAATTTTTACGGGAAACGTTTAAACGTAACCGGCGAATCGTGGGTGTTTGCATGTATGCTTGAGTGCATGCATTTACCTCTGCCTACCCCTTCGGGGATTATAGGCGTGAAGTTACGTTTTTTTTTTACTTTTAAAATGTTGATTGTTGCCTCAATTTAAGTTGCTCAATGTGCAAAGCGCCTAACATATTCGTGTTTTATATTAAAGAAATAATTTTATTAATTGTTGATACTCAAGTCTCCAAGAGGATAAAAAATAAAATATTTTGTGTACCTAATCAAATCTTTATTTACTTACTTAAGTTACATTGTTATTATAATTATATTTATAAGTATTATTTAATAAATACATTTTGCGTTACAATGATTTAGATCTTACACTTTTTACTGTTAACTTTACAATTGTGCATTCCAATAAAAAGAGAATATCTAAAAATATATTTAATGTCCAATAATTTTATTTATACACTAAGAAACTTGCCTAGAAACGACGATAAATTACTTTATGTTTTGTCCTTGCCAATTGCATCTAAGATACTAGAGATCGAAAGAGACAAAACTAATGAACCATCGTTTATAAGTAAGCCTATAAAATGAGATAATAAAGTTTATTGTTAGTATTATAATTTAATTGTGTTTTATTGTTACTAAGACTAGTTTGCTGTATCTGATTTCTTATAGCAAATTGATTAAAAATGGCAGTACAAAAAGAATACATTGCAAGAAATACTGTACAAATAATCATTAATTGGAAAATAACCCCCTTATTCTTATACGTATTTTAGCTAAAGTGTTGCTAATCTCTCCTTTGTCTTTTTCTGTCCTGCACATTTGACAATGCAACTGACAAAGACAGCATACTATAGCTAAAACGTATCTAATATACGTTTATGAATAAGGGGGTAAGACTTCAAGTTCAAGTATTACGTAACGCAATTTTGAGAAAGAGGGGGGGGGGGGGGCGTGTCAAACGTTACGATGTGTTACAGCAGAGGTTCCCAAACTATTTTTTCTTGTAGACTCCTTTCAATTTTTTTCTGGTTTCCGTGGACCCCCTCCTTGCTACGTTTATATCACATTCCCATATTTCCAAATTTTATTCACGCCTACGTAGACCCCCATCGAGTCCCATGGACCCCAGGGGGTCTATATGGACCACTTCGGGAATCACTGTGTTACAGGCTATCCCTGTTCAGGGTTCGAAATAAAAAAGGAAAAATAGGGAATTAAAATGTCCTAAGTTGGCAACTCTTCTCGCTTATGTTTCGGGAAATCCCTCGAATGTATTGTACGTTACTTTTTTAAAGTAAAAAAGCTCATTTGGGTGTTACGTAACGTTTTGAGAGGGGATGAGGGGTACATAACAACGTTACGTTACATGGAGGTGAAGGAGGTTCAAAAATCTTCAAGAATTGCGTTACGTACTTGAACTCCCTCTAAAGCTATTGATACATAATTATGACTACCTAGAAATACTTTAAACTACATTTAAGGCAAACGTAAGCTCCAGATTATTAATCTCAAGAATAAAATAAATTTAAGACTGGTTTTATGTATAAGCAGAGATTATGTAATAATACTCCGTAAAGAATGGACACTTCGACGTCCCGCCCGATTTTCCCGCCTCACCCAACCTCCTCCCCTCTTATGGGCGACGTTTGGTATTCTCTACGTGCTACGCACACAGATGCACGTGTAAATACACGTCACTGATTGATGTTTGTGTTATAGAGACTAAATTAAGCGTTTGTATGGAATTTTGGCGGAGTGTCCGCGGTGTGGTATAAGAATTGATCGTGCGATCTCTGTTTCTCTAATTACAGATCAGATATAAAACAAAATATACCTAAAAATATTATCAATTACAAAATATGTCATATTTCATTACATTTGGCACGCAATGCCTTTAGGGCTGATGATAATTTTACAAAACAGTCACAGAAGGCTTGATCCTACCCTCAGACTTTACTCGACCTATTTGGTCAAGGTAGGTCAGTCTTGGTCTTCCTGGGCCTCTGCAACCATCCACAACACCTGTTTAGCCATTCGCTCATTCGATATTCTTTTTACATGTCCGAACCATCGGAGCATGCCTTTTACACAAAATAAGCAGCGATTCTAGAACTAAAACTTATAAGACTCATGTTTTTTTTTTTTTTTTATGTAATTGAAGTGGCAAACAAGCATGCAGTTCACATTGATGTTAAGTGATGACTGCAGCCTATAGACACCCACACAAAGACCAAGGTCAAAATGCAAATGCGTTACCACTCCTGAGGCCTAAGGTATTATGCCTCTGTGCCGAAAATTACAGGGCCGTACATTACCACCTGACCGGAACACGATACTGCTGAACACTACCATTTAGCGGCAAGTAAATCAGGTAATGCGGTGGTGCCTACGCCCGCGAACTCCGTCACTGGAGCTCTACCACCAGTAAAATGTTTATTTTGGATTGTAGTTACCGGTAGGTAGTGGTTTATATGTGCCATATATTCAAGTTAGTTACTTTTAGGAGCGAGCCTTATCTAAACGCCTTACTTAGCACTTACATGATTATTTTAATTATGTGTTGTCTAATAACCGTTCTCTTGCCTACAACCAATATATATATATATATTTTTTATGTAATAAAAGTGGCAAACAAGCATGCAGTTCACATTGATGTTAAGTGATGACTGCAGCCTATAGACACCCACACAATGACCAGAGGTCAAAATGCAGATGCGCTGCCACTCCTGAGGCATTAGGTGATATGCCTCTGTGCCTGAAATTACAGGGCCGTAAAATCTGTGAGGTGATAGTATTTTTTAATTTGTAATAAAAATATTATGATTCATGGTATCTATTATAATTTGCAGTGTCAATGTGGAATTCGAAATCTTATAATGATGTACCTATTTATACAAGCCTCTGTGAGGCTTTCTTTCTCAGAGAAAATTAGTTGTAAGTTTTTTCATTGTATTAGAAAATATGTTTTGATTTGATTTAATTTTTGTTCAATTTTATTTTCATTTAATTTTAATAAATTTTAAATGACATTTAATTAAAAAATATATTGTCATGGAGAACGGTAATTAGTCAATGATGTAGTGATGTGACATAAATAAATTTATTACAGAAAATTAAATATTGACTAACACAAGTCATTGTATCTTAACAAATAAGCGCTAAGTTATTAACTTAGCGCTTACTAATTTTATTATAACAATAAACTAAAGCTAAGCGTTTGTACTAAGAAACCATCTTACGTACGATTAGGTCATGTTGTAGACATAATTTCGTGGTGCCTGTATGCAAAATAGATCGTGAAAATTAACAAGATTTATTCATAGGTTAATATTAATTGCAGTTTTTTTTTTAATAATAATAACATTTTGAGTTTTTTGTTAAATGTTTTACAATTGGTCGGTATTTACTTTAGCTCTTAGGATGAGATTCACAGACCGCACTACGACTTTACTTTAAGAAAAGTATGCTTAGAACTTGACAGTACTGACGTACAGTGTGGGATTTGACAGTTCGAAGCGTACTTTACTTTGTCGACTTTCAGCAAAGTACGTTTACAACTATCAAAACTCATAGGAACTTCAGTGACACTTCTGAGCATACTTTACTTTGAGCATAGTATGCTTAGAACTGTCTGTAAGTATGCGTAGAAAAAGTACCTGAGTTTTGACAGTTGTAAACGTACTTTGCTGAAAGTAAAGTCGTAGTGCGGTCTGTGAATCTCACCCTTAACCCTGGATGACGCCAATCTAAAGAACTATACGATGGTTTCCTAGTATGCAAACTGTATCAAGATCAATACTATCGTCAATAACTGAGTGTCGATAACCTATTACAATGTTTTTCGAACTCTTAGATCGCAGCCCTTAGATTAAAAAAACATTTCCTGGATAATCTGTATCCTTAGATATAATTATGTCAACATCAGCTCAATCCACGCGCGTAAGAATGACTCACATACTTTAAATTTTTCTATCAGCATGGATTAAAATTAAATATATAAGCCGATTCAAATCACTAATCATTGACATGTGTTGGTAGTTATGTCTTATCCTATGCAAAATATTATATTAGTAAAGAATATCCAATTCTACAACGTTAATATCGATATTTTTGTAGTATCAATAACGATAACAATATATTAACAGCAAATCTCAGAACATTATCTCATCCAATGTCAATTATCGAATCCGGAATATCATTATACAACACTAGAATACAGGTAAGTGTGCACCTTCGATTATTTTTATTTCAAAACGAATGTTCAATTAAGATACATAATCCTAATACGTTATTGGAACGGTTATAAAATATATTGTGAAGATTTTTTTTTAAACTGCACCATGCCAATACTACACTAAGCCTGGATTGCACCACGATATTTGTTAAAGTTAAAGTTATTACACATTTCACATCCTTCTCTAACTTAAAGAAATCTGTTAAAGTTAGAGAAGGATGTGAAATGTTACAATAACTTAAACAAATTTCGTGGTGCAACCCATGCTTAATAGTACAAAATATTTATTGTAGGCTCCCTACAGAAGACCAGACAGACAGCCACATGCTGTCGGTCTGCTTGCTTTCAATTACCAACCTAAACTATCCCTCCCATTTCTTCACTATTTTTAACCGAGTTCAAAAAGGAGGAGGTTCTCAATTCGGCGGGTATATATTTTTTTCTTTTACACAATTATTGATATCTACAACATTAAAAATATACCTACTGTACGACGCATAAAGTGCAATCTTGATTGGAGGTAAATTTCCGAAATCTATCGACAAAAAGAATGGATCCATATCCTACATACACACAACAACATTCCGTTTAAACAGTGACCGTTGGTCAATTACAAAAAATCGGCTTCGTAGTATACTGACGTCACATCTTACAGAGTGTTTATTGGAAAGCATGTATGTATGTTATTTTAGTGATTCTCTAAGTTCCATAATTAAAACATAGTCTACATCATAGATATAAGTAGATAATAAATCTATGGTCGACATTGTATACGGCGTATACAGTGCTCATGAAGAAATAATGCACATCGAGTCTATGAAAGTGACAATCGGCTAGTTTCGGCTTTATAGAGCGTTATCTCTGCTGCACACTGCCTACGTAAGCATCCGTAGTCCGGTATTGGTTGAAACTTGATCAAAATGGACGACAAACGTCAAATAGGTAAGGTGCGAAACAGATAACGCTCTACAGATCCGAAATGAGCCGACGTCTCTTCCTGAGGTCGATGTACATTATTTCTTGTTGGGTTCTGTACTTAATCTTTCGAACTTCAAAAGTCTCTTGTCGTATTCAATAATATCACCCCTCGATTAGTAAAAATCACTTTCCTGATCACACAGAGGGGCGTGATGAGGTGCTCCCTGTGTTATTTCTTCTGGTAAGCTTCGGTGACGTCACTGAGGACGGTGATGACGAAAGATTCGATACCGGACTCGTTGACGCCGCGCGCGATTCTGAAGTAACCGTTTTCGCCCCACGATGTGCCCCAGCTGTTCGCTACGATCTGTAAATGAAACAGTTTTTACTAGTGACTTGCTGATCCGGCAAACTTCGTATTGCCTCAGAATGAAATGTGTCAAAGGTTTGATAGATCTATACGGACTTTTTGTATGGGAAAATGAAATTGTGATTTTTACCCAACAATTTCTTCATATTTTCTTACCTTTTAAACCTTTCCTGGACTTCCAAAAGTTCCTTTTAAATATATATATATATATAGACTAGCGGCCTGCCCCGGCTTCGCGCGGTTAATGTTACCTACCCTCTCCTATTTATCTTAGCGTGATGTTATATAGCCTAAAACCTTCCTCGATATACTTTTTCCCAAAAAAAAAACTTGCGCCCAAATTTTGATAGGCAACCTAGTGAATATGATTATATTCTTTTACTATAAATATGCGTAAAAATATCATTTGCAGCATATCAGGATGAAAGAAATAGTTCTGCAGTGGGATCCTAACTATGAGGTCTCAGGAGTAGCAACGCATCTGCACTTCGATCTCTGGTTTTTGTGTAGATGTCTAAAGGCTGTAGTCGTCATTAAGATCCATGCGAACCCACTGCAAGGTGGCAACCATCGTAACATAAAAAAAACACAATCGGCAGACATTGTAGCATTATCCATCTGAAACTCTCATTGTCGATTGAAGCCTTGGCGATAAAGTGCTATATATGCTATAATTAAGGCTAAGTGTTGATGGATTAACAACTTTAATTAGAACTCCTGACGGAGAAGATAAAATCATTTTTGTGTGACAATGAAAAGCGAAAAAACTTACAATTTATTACCTTTTTTATGCCATGAAGTGTTAAACTAGGATGGCAAGTCAAAACTAGTCTATGAACAATGAACATTTAGATTCAAAGATTGATGACTGCAGCCTATAGACACCCACAAAAAGACCAAGGTCAAAATGCAGACGCGTTGCCACTCCTGAGGCCTAAGGTGTTAACCCCTGTGCCGGAAATTACAGGGCCGTACATTACCACCTGACCGGAACACGATAGTGTTGAACACTACCATTTAGCGGCAAGACTACACTATCATATTAGTTAATGCGGTGGTGCCTACGCCCGCGAGCTCCGTCACTGGAGCTCTACCACCAGTAGAAAGTAGTGTAGTAGTAAGTGCGCAGGCCACCACCAACACCTTGCTGGTGGTGGTGGTGCTTACACAACTTAGTGCCTGTAGGCCCGAGATGCGTAAATGCAATTCGTTAGTCATATAAAGTAAGAGCCCTCTAGAAGGTTGCCCGCCATAGATCGGTGGATCTCTTTAAACATACAATGGTACATTACGCGAATATACCGTAGTATGTTTTAAGAGTGTGTCAATAACTTACCCAGTACTTGTCCCCTCTCTCCTCGCCCCATCCGACGATCCTGACGCTATGCAGGCCGCTCAGGCGGTTGTCGCCGTGCCGGCTACGACGGTAGATACCGTCCCGGTAGTGGAAGAAATCTTGGTGTACTGTCATCACCGCTGCAAGAAATATGGTAAGAGTAAGTTACGAATAAGTAGATAATAAATCTATGACGAATACTATGTAGGTACGGTACTGTAATGGCTTTGCTCTGCAGAAGGTCTCGCACAATCCCTTTTTTTATATCACGAAATAGCAAAGAGTTTACATTGATGGAAAGCATAGAGCAACACCGGAGGGGAGTAGCCATATCCACGCTTTCCCCTCTATCAAAGTACAAGCCCAAATGGGCCTATAACTTTTGCCTAGATGTTTTTATTTGTTTGCGATGCAAATCAGTCTGTCATTTTTACGGGGGAAAATGCGTGCGACACACACACACACTACGAAAGTCGTCTATTACCACGAAACTCACACCTTGACTTGAACAAAATACAGAAACAATTTCACGCACACAAAAACATCTATTTTATTTTAAAGAAAAAATTGACTTCAGGCGAGACTCGAACTCGCGGCCTACTGGGAATCTAGTCCAGCCGCTCTTCCAATTGAGCTACTGAAGTTCTGCCCGATTTGTCAAATCTTTCCTTCACATTTATTGCATTGCTTTATGGTAGCAGCAGCGCCGTCTATTGCCAACCATGCTAGTTAGGTAACCGATATAATAGACTGCAGTTTATTGAATATCGTAAAGAAGTCGCTTTTACCCTTAATAATTGTTTTATATTATTTCGCATTAACACATGCTTGTGAAATATATTTTATTATTTCACTAGATGTTTTTATGTGTGCGTGAAATTGTTTCTGTATTTTGTTCAAGTCAAGGTGTGAGTTTCGTAGTAATAGACGATTTTCGTAGTGTGCGTGTGTGTCGCACGCATTTTCCCCCGCAAAAATGACAGACTGATTTGCATCGGTAATAAACGCTATGGCTACTCCCCTCCAGTCCGCCACGGCCGGTGGTCCGTGTTGCTCTATGATGGAAAGTAATATTAGGTTTATCCTATATACATCAACATGAATTGAAATTATTGTATTATTATTATAAAGTACTAGCTGTTGCCCGCGGCTTCGCCCGCGTGGATTTCGTTTTGTAATCCTGAATTTTCTTTGCTGTAAACCTCACGGAGCTCGAGACCTTTCCAATGAATGCTAAACCGTGGAAATCGGTTCATGTGTTCTGGAGTTATAGCGTCAGGAAGGAAAACCTGACTCATTTTTATATTATAGATAATTATATTAAAAAAAGTTGAGATTTTAAGATGCTTTGCCACTCCTGTGGCTCAAGGTGTTATGCCTCCGTTTAAAGCGAGGCTCACGGATTCGATTCATACCCGGACAACTATATGTAAGGCAAGGCATACAGATATTTGTTTCGTGTCTGGGAGTTTGTGTATTTGCTGTGTGTGAACCACGGCAACCGTTTTAGTGAGAGGGTGTGAGTGTAAGCGTATTTACTGACTATTTATTTAATTAACAGTATCTGACTTTGAACATTGATTAGGTGCATAATGAAATCTTTAAAATGCCATTTTTTTTTTTTTTTTTTTTTTTTTATGTAATGGAAGTGGTAAACAAGCATGCAGTTCACATTGATGTTAAGTGATGACTGCAGCCTATAGACACTTACACAAAGACCAAGGTCAAAATGCAGATGCGTTACCACTCCTGAGGCCTAAGGTCTTATGCCTCTGTGCCGGAAATTACAGGGCCCGTACATTACCACCTGACCGGAACACGATAGTGTTGAACACTACCATTTAGCGGCAAGTATATTAGGTAATGCGGTGGTGCCTACGCCCGCGAGCTCCGTCACTGGAGCTCTACCACCAGTAATAGCCATAGTAACATTAGATACCTACACAACATAGTTGTAATCCAATAACTCGAAATCAATGTCATACTTGAAGTGGGTATTACGTACCTATTACCTCATTGGTCATATTGAAGTGTTCCCACGTTGAAGGACATATACCGATACAATTATAATCGATAACTACCTACGTGTAGGTAGACTTCTAGGAATGCTTAAGTGTATATCGAATGGTCTTGTATCTCAAGTGACTGCTTCCTCGATGTGCAAATATTTACTTTTGTAATGACATCATAATTGTTCATAGTGGATAGTTATGAATGAATGAGGTATAAAAATTACGTCTGTAAGTACATAAATTAGCGCTTTACATATTTATGTAGAGCGCTAATTTATAAGTAACAATATAAGTTCTACCACGTTTTAAATTTTAAGTTTTGATATACTTTTTAGGGTTCCGTACCTTAAAAGGAAAAAAGGAACCCTTATAGGATCACTCGTGCGTCTGTCTGTCTGTCTGTCAGTTCGTCTGTCACAGCCAATTTGCTCCGAAACTACTCGACCGATTGAGTTGAAATTTGATGAATATATGTAAATTGGTGACCCAAAGATGAACACGTCAAGTAAAATAATAAATTTTAAACAGGGGCACCTTCGGGAGGTTAATCAGAAAATTAAAAAAAATCGTAATCTGTGTCGTGTAGCATATCAAATGAAAGAGGTTGTTGTCAGCATCTCAGACATATATTTTTATAATTTTTGCATAAACAAATTTGAAGTTATTTAAGAAAAACGACGAAAATTTCTCCGAAACTACTGAACTTAAAATTTTGAAAAAACTGTGGAAAAAGTTTGAGTATTCAAATTAAATTGAAAATTCTTTATAATATAACCCCCCTGCCGGTACCACCGTAACCGCTATGTCCCTGCATTTTAAATCTGTAATATTTTCGAACACTACAAAAATCGTCTATTACCTACTACGAAACTCACACCTTATCTTTAACAAAATACAGAAATAATTTCACGCACACATTTAAACATCTAGGCGACAGGTATAGGCCCATTTGAGTTTGTACTTTGACAGAGGGGAAAGCCTGCGTATGGCTACTCCCCTCCGGTGTTGCTCTATGGGCAGCAGTGTCCTGCGACCATAGAGCAACACGGACCACCGGCCGCCGCGGCGTAAGTAACCATAGCGTTTATTACAAATGCAAAAGTTAACAAAAGTCGTGGTGCAACCCAGGCTTAGCCTTAATTTAGACAAAGAATTATAGGTATTCTTCGTTGAAAATTTGGCAGTCGTTAATTCGCATTTTTCTGCCCTTGGTTTTTTATCTGCCTTCGCAAACAAATAGTTTAATGTGGAACATCGCCGTCCTACATTGATAACGAACACAAACAGTTTTAAAGTAAGAAAAGATTAAAAGATATTGTGCATGATCTTCTGTTTTTTTAGATAAAAAGTAACCTCGATTTGAATAAACTCGCGCATTTGTTTGGAAAATAAATTGTGGATGCGCGGTGGAAAACCGTGTGTCCATTGTCTAATTCAAAGAAATTGGTAGGTATATGGCAGTTTTTTTTTGTAATGTTATGTCATCGCATTTTAAGGTTCCCGCCAAAACTCTCTACGCCTAATTAAGAGGTCTAAAAATAACCTCTAAGAGTGGATTTCACCGTTTGGCCCGAGAACAGAGTTTAATAAAACGCGTTTTAGCTTAAAATTTGCATTCAATTTTAACCTAATCACGAACAATTTTCGTCTGTGAAATCCAAATACCTAGTGTTATTGAACTCGTTTAAAAATTTAATAAGCATTTTATTACGAGGGTGAAATCGGCCCTTAAAAGTTTGCAGTTCTTAGCTTCTCCAACTGTTGCACATGCGATAGGAACATCTACAGCAGTGATTCCCAAAGTGGTCTATATCGACCCCTGGGGGTCTATGACAAAATGAAAGGGAGCGGCGTCAGCGAAAAAAAAATTTGGGGGTCCATGAAATGAAAATGGGGGTCCACGATAATGGATCTCAACACATGCACTGATAGTACCAATTAACTTACATCATACTAGTGATTCCCAAAGTGGTCCATGGGAGACCCGATGGGGGTCTACGTAGGCGTGAATAAAAATTGGAAATATGGGAATGTGATATAAATGTGGCAAGGACGGGGGTCCACAGAAACCAGAAAAAATTGTAAAGGGTCTACAAGAAAAAATTGTTTGGGAACCTCTGTAGCCTTATCATGAGCCTGATAAATGACAAAGATCGTCTTAGGACTATTTATAACGTACTTTTTTGTCACCGGTGGAGGTAAAACAAGTAAAGTCTCCATTTACTCGTAAGTTCGTTTTTTTCTATTGGTTTTTCGTTTTCGTTTCAATGCTTATAATTATACTAGCTGTTGCCCGCGGTTTCGCCCGCATGGATGTCGTTTTATAAATCACTTAGTAGCCTATGTTCTTTCTCAAAGTCAGCTCTATCTTTGTACCAAATTTCATTAAAATCGGTTCAGTCGTTTGGACATGAAAAGGTAACAGACAGACAGATAGAGTTACAGAAAGATGAGAAGAGGATGATACGAAGATATAAATACTAGCGGACCCAACCTAAACTCCGCTGTCCTGTATCTATCTACTTAACAAAATAATTAAAAGAGCATTTTGTAGTGGTTGGTCCACTACAATATGCCCTTTTAATTATTTTTACTATGAATCTAAAATCTAAACTATTCTCAAAACACATACGATAAAGAATATTCAAAATTGGTCCAGCAGTTAAGGACGAGTTCAGTGACATATCTACACAACGACATTGCTAAGGCCTTTGACCAGGTCTGGCACAGGGCACTTCTCGCGAAACTTCCATCCTACGGTCTTCCCGAGAGGCTATGCAACTGGACAGCCAGCTTTCTGTCTGAGCGTTATATACAAGTCTTAGTTGACGGTCAGCGCTCAGACAGACTACCTATCAACGCTGGTGTGCCGCAAGGCTCTGTGCTATCCCCCACGCTTTTTCTTCTGCACATCAATGAAATGTTGGAGAAAAACTCCAATTTTCATTGCTATACCGATGATAGTACGGGATATGCACACTACACTAGCCGTGCAAATGCCTCTCGGACAATTATCGAGGAAAGAAGGACTAGACTTGTGTCTGAAATCGAGCGCTCTCTGGAGCGGGTCTCGGATTGGGGTCGACTTAATTTAATGCAGTTCAACCCCTCGAGGACACAAGTCTGCACGATCACCGCTAAAAAAACGCCATGCATTGTAGCACCACAGTTCCAAGGCATTCCGATCGCCGTTGGTAAGAGTATCGGTATCCTGGGCGTTGACATATCGAACGAAGTGCAATTCGGGAGTCACATTGAGTGTAAGACCAAGTTGGCATCCAAAAAGCTAGGGGTGCTTAACAAAGCCAGGCAGTATTCACTTTCACTTCGGGGCAGCTACTACTACTCATACTCATTTGTGGGCGGGAGCCCCCAAATACTAGCTTGGTCCACTTGACTCCCTACAAAAACGCGCCGTTCGTATTGTTAACGATTCAGGACTTACTGACAGGCTCGAACAACTGAGCCTACACAGAGACATTGGGAGTATGTGCGTGTTGTACCGTCTCTACAATGGTGAGTGCTCTGCTGAACTGTTTGACATGGTGCTACCATCTATTTTCTACACCGTGCTACCCGCCGAAGAGAAAAGTTCCACCCACTCCGACTGGACACCTGGCAGTGCTTTACTGGTGGTAGAGCTCCAGTGACGGAGCTCGCGGGCGTAGGCACCACCGCATTACCTAATATACTTGCCGCTAAATGGTAGTGTTTAGCACTATCGTGTTCCGGTCAGGTGGTAATGTACGGCCCTGTAATTTCCGGCACAGAGGCATAACACCTTAGGCCTCAGGAGTGGTATCTGCATCTGGTAGCGCATCTGCATTTTGATCGTGGTCTTTGTGTGGGTGTCTATAGGCTGCAGTCATCACTTAACATCAATGTGAACTGCATGCTTGTTTGCCACTTCGATTACATAAAAAAAAAAAATTGTTGAACGAACTTCCCTCTGAGGTGTACCCTAGGTGCTACATTAAGAGGTTCTTCAAACATGGCGTCAAAGGAGTCCTTCAGGGCTGGCAGCGCGTTGGCAACTCCCCTGGTGTTGCAAATGTTCATAGGCGACGGTGACCACTTTCCATCAAGTGGCCCGTCTGCTTGTCTGTCAACCTACAGATATAAAAAAACACACGCACACCAAAAAAAAAGATGAGTGAATGACACAATTTCATTTAGGAATTGAAATGAAAATAAGAATGCAGTCTTTATTTCTTTGTTAATTAGGTATTTAAGTCGAATATTATTAATCAAAATAAAAGAATTGAATACTATTAATCGAAATTTATTTTAAACAGGGAGGTTAATTTTTATAAAATATATATTTGGACGCTGTTTCCCCAACAACCGGTTTTATAGCTCATCATATACCAATACAGCATTGCTAAAAAGTCGTTTGCTGGTACATTTGATGGAAGAGAAGATAGGTATTGTAAAGATACAGTTCTGTAAAGCCCCGAATATTTCGATTTTTTAAGTTGAGTACGCGTATAAACAAAATAATGTATGTCAATAAAATTAAAACAAACAATCAAGGAACAGCGCCGGTGGCGGGTGGGAAGGTCTCGCTCGCCTGTTCGGCCTGGCACCGTGCTGCGGCGTGTGCGTTGCCATCGATACGTGACGCACATGCGCAACAAAATTCCTCTTAAATTTTGAGAAAGCGATAGCGGAAGAGGATTTTTTTATTTTAATTTTTGAGGATGCGAAAATGGTTGAGGAACTCAAAATATTGCGGAACTTCCTCATTACGAGGAAGAGGAAGAGGAATCCTCAGCAACCCTAGTAGGGAAGTAGGAGTATTACCTAAAATCAAACGCGATGCTGGCAGATATGCTCCAAGGCGGTTGCCATTAAAAAAAATAAGTCTCAGAGCTGCCAACACGTTGAAACCTCTGAGTTCTACCAGAGAATATGTAATAATACTACGTGTAGACTGGACACTTCAACGTCCCGCCCAATTTTCCCACATCATCCAACCTCCTCCCTTCTTATGGGCGACGGTTGGTATTTTCTACGTGCTACGCACACAGATGCACGTGTAAATACAGGTCACTGATTGATGTCTGTGTAATAGAGACCAAATTAAGCGTTTGTATGGAATTTTCGTGGAGTGTCCGCGGTGTGGTTCTACGCTGCAGCTGCAGCTGTGTTCCCCTCCCGTATATATAATAATTCTGTAATATTTTAATATACTTAGCTCAATTTATAATGAATTTTACTAACATCTAAAATGAATATACCAACATGCCTATTCATCTAGATCATGAGACACTCTTGGTATAATCTAAATACATTAACCCCATGACAATACAGAAAAGCACTGAAAAAACTTAAGTATGAAATCAGAATCTTACCTTGCACAGGCCCAGACTTTTCGATGTCGAACATGATGTCTACCTCTGTGTTGAGCTTGCCGGGCGGGCCCACCTTGTACCGGGATGTGCGCTGCTCCACTGCGGGCTTGCAGCCATCTTGGATCAGATTGCCCTTCTTCCTAAACGGGCACTGGGTTTTTCGGGCCGTGTAAGGGAAACAGACCTCATCGACCAACCTGGAAGCAAAAATTGGTTTGGGCTCTCTCGAAAATAACGTAATAATATTTTTCACTGGTGGTAGAGCTCCAGTGACGGAGCTCGCAGGCGTAGGCACCACCGCATTACCTAATATACTTGCCGCTAAATGGTAGTGTTCACTAGTTGCACCATCGTGTTTCGGTCAGGTGGTAATGTACGACCCTGTAATTTCCGGCACAGAGGCGTGACACCTTGGGCCTCAGGAGTGGTAACGCATCTGCATTTTGACCTTAGGTCTTTGTGTGGGTGTCTATAGGGTGCAGTCATCACTTAACATCAATGTGAACTGCATGCTTGTTTTCCACTTCCATTACATAAAAAAAGAAGTAGTTATAATTTGTCTTGGCTGGACTAGATTCCTCAATTTTAGGGAGCATATCCCTAAAATTGAGGAATCTAGTCCAGCTACTTGAGTACCTTATCAATTATCACTGCCCTTGGATCAGCTGCTGCCATTCACCAATGTGAACTGCGAGCTTTGCCAAATGATATGAAACATTTTCCAAATGACAGATCCTTACCCATGACTCCTGACGAAGTTCCAAGCGACATCAATATGTCCGCCTTTGCAATTCTGCTGCCGCATGTATTCGTTGCAAGATAACAGTGTCTGCGCACTGAGCTCCAGAACCTCCGCTCCGTTCGACTGAATTGCCAATCTAGAAGAAAGTAAAAATAAAATAAATAAAATACGCATACACTCACAGCCCCACAGTAGGTATAAAACCTGTGTCGTGGGTACCGTTATTTACAAACAACACATACACAAACACCGAGACCTAAAACAAATATCTGTAGGCCATACAATTATTTGTCGCGGTGCGGGGATCGAACCCCTTCGAACCAAACGGTCAACTCACACCGCTGGACCAACCGGGTCGTCATAAGACCAAGACAAGTTAATATAAAGTTAAATATGTACCTATGTAGTTCAATCAAATAACATTTTGAAATAGTCTGTTTCGGATCGTGGGGACCTTTAACACAAAGGCAAGTGTCCCAAGACAATAATTTGTCTCGGTCTTTGTCAAGGTGGGACAGGGGTCGGGCATATATAATTGAATTTTGGAGTTAGAAATAAACAATTTGCTTCCTTTCTTTCATAACGGCATTACACATTGTTTACAACTTACAACGCATTACAATTAGTCGCTGGCGCCGCTTTTTCTCTAATTAGACTTGTCTTCTTGACCTGACCATGATTTTTGCACAAAACCAGGCAGTTATCTAATTTTTTTTTGGGGTAATTGGATGGTTATCTTTCGGTCAAATACTCAAACATCAATTAAATCTACGTGGGACTTAAAAGTCTTCTGTCTTTATAAAACACGTTCAAACAATAGAGATATTTGACGACCCGGTTAGTCCAGCGGTGCGAAACCACCGTTTGATTTGAAGGGTCGCGGGTTTGATCCCCGCACCGGAACAAATATTTGTATGGCCTACATCTGTATACAAATATTTGTTTCGGGTCTGGGTGTTTGAGTATGTGTTGTATGTGTACAGCGGCACCCACGACACAGGTTTATACCTACTGTGGGGCTGTGAGTACAAGCGTGTTTTATTTATTTATTTAAAAAGATAGCGCACATTTGAGCGTTGCTTAAAACTAAGTGACGTTTGAGTATTCGGCCATTTGACTACTTAGTTTTGAGGGGGAGTTACCAACTGCCAGTCCTGAAGGATGCCAGCATATTGTAGCGCCGAGGGAACACCTCAGAGGGAAGTTCGTTCAAATTGTGAAACGAACTTCCCTCGTAAGAAAGAATCAATGCGCGAAACGGAGCGCCGAGCACTTTCGCCTATCCAATCTTTGTATATGGAATTTCTCAGTTCAGGGGTGGTGCGACGTCGGAAAAAAGAGGGTGGCTTCAGATCAAAAAGTGCAGCAGAGCACTCATTGTTGCAGACTCGGAAAAAAAATACAGACATCCAACGTCAGACTCAGATTTTCGAGTCCATCTGTAAATTCTGGGGCGTCAACGATTCTAACGTCGCGTTTTTTTATGGAGTCTAGTGGATTAGGCTTATATTCGGATATGTAGTATATGTTTTTTTTTAATGTAATAGAAGTGGCAAACAAGCATGCAGTTCACATTGATGTTAAGTGATGACTGCAGCCTATCGACACTAACACAATGCCCAGAGGTCAAAATTCAGATGCGTTGCCACTGATGAGGCTTAGGGTGTTATGCCTCTGTGCCGGAAATTACAGGGCCGTCATTACCACCTGACCGGAACACGATAGTGCTGAACACTACCATTTAGCGGTAAGTTTATAAGGTAATGCGGTGGTGCCTACGCCCGCGAGCTCCGTCACTGGAGCTCTACCACCAGTAAAACTAGTGTAGGTGGACCTGTGTGCAATTTTTAAGGTGTATTACACATATATATCTTTATTTGGCTTGTACCAGACAGGCGCAATCGACTAGTAAGAGCACCAAAAGCCATCTTGTCTGTTTCATCTGGTTCCATCCAATGATTTTCCCAGTCCACTTGAAAAACCAGAGCTCTAAGCTCTAAAAATTTGCAATTAGAACCTTATCTCACTGGCTTAAGAACTATTCTACCGACACTAAAATTTCTCTTGTACTCCTGAAGGATTTCAAACTACACAAAATTAGAGTAAATGCGACTTTAAAGCGAAGCAAAAGAGATGGTATTCAGTTGTCACGCTCGAAAGCGCCGGGGTTGACAGAAAAACGCTAACAAAGTGTTGCCACTCGTGTGTAGGGTTCTAGATTTATTTTTAGACTGCAGTGTTTCTAAGTTGCTGGCTTGTAACTTGAGATTTGTTAGCTAGAGAATGTTGGGGTGTGTTCACAATGATGAAAACACAAACTCAAAAATGTATTTAATCACTTGGAAATAATTAAATTTTCGTGTGATTGGTCAAATCACAAATATAAAATTAAAGCGAATAACAACTGATCTTTGTGAACAGAAGTGAAACAGATATATAAACTGACTAGCGTATCAGATATGTCGTACTTTATCTTTACTTTAATAACAACGATACATACTACCAATTACAGTAGGTAATCAAAGATACGCTATCACATACATAATATTCTCGCAGAATTCCATACATACTGACAATAAATCCTTACATTCGTCTACAAACAAATCACACTCAGTCTACTTATTCCGGATGGCGTTCATTGAGAAATGCGGGAGATGGGAGACTGTACATTTGAAAAAGGAAAAAGTCTTATCTTGGAAAAAGGCACTGCTAGCAATTTGCGCAGGCGAGTAGGAAAACTAGGTACAAACTTACAAACAATATTAGTAGTTACTCGTTCAGGTGCAAGGTGCTCGTCTATTTTTTACTTTCATTAGAAAAAAACACTTGTGTTATTGACTAATGTAAACCCAGCCTAATAACGCGTGACATCTCTTGGCGCCGTACGCTCTGTCTGTCTGTCTCATCGATGAAAAGTCCACTGGACCGATCAGAATCCATCCGAACGTTGTTAGAACTGGTTTATTTTTACATTATGAAAGGTGCAAACCACACAGCAGCCTATAGACATCTATTTAAAAGGAGCTCCTTCATTGGACCACTGCTTTTAGAATGTATCTTCACGCTTATATTTACTGAAGGGGTAGAGATACTGTTAGAAGTTATCAGTCTGTGTTTCTGTATTAACACTTGCGTGACAGAAAACTGCGCTATAATTCGATTACTACCAACATTCTTTGTTGCTCCTAAGAACTTTGTTCGGAGCTCGCGGGCGAAGGGACCACCGCATTACCTAATATACTTTATAAATGGTAGTAGTGTTCAGCACTATCGTGTTTCGGTCAGATGGACGGCCCTGTAAATTGCGGCACTGAGGCATAACACCAGAGGCCTCAGGAGTGGTAACGCATTTTGACCTTGGGCTTGGTGTGGGTGTCTATAGGCTGCAGTCATCACTTAACATCAATGTGAACTGCATGCTTGCTTGCCACTTCCATTACATAAAAAAAACCAACAACATTCTTTGTTATATGAATTGAATAAGAGATAAATAGCTTCTTGATTCTTAACAATTAATTAGAGTATTATAATTGTTTTTGCGACAACCGGTTACCTATTTAACTATGTACATTCTGTACATACATAGTTATAGTGTAGTTATAAAAAATCATAGAATTTATAAAAATTCTAACTTTAAGGTAATAGGTAACTTCACGCCTGTAATCCCCGAAGGGGTAGGCAGAGGTAAATGTATGCATACAAGCATACATGCAAACACCCTCGATCCGGTCCTATGTAACAGGTCGTCATCTGTTACATAGACTAAAACGTCCTGCTGTGCTGACTTCTCCATACTCCGAGGTGCTGGGAATTTTCCAGACAATGGGAAATTCCCAATATAACAGGAGATAACGAATTTCACACCGTTATATCTGATCGACCCCGACACGTGAATCGAACCTAGGACCCCAGCACAGTAGAAGTAGCCTGCTACCATCAAGGGCAACTGAGGCAATTATAGGCAGTTATATAAGGATGTATTGTCCACTAAATAAGGCACACACACACACAGGCAAATTTTACTGGTAGAGCTCGCGGTCGTCGGCGTTACCGCATTACCTAATCTCCTTGCCTCTAAATGGTAGTGTTCAGCGCTATCGTGTTCCGGTCAGGCAGTAATGTACAGCTCAGTATTGGGCAACTCGTATGGAAACATCGTTTGTGCGATTCAGGACGGTCATACGTCATATTTCGTACTAGACACGTACTTGTACTTCTTCGGTGTTCTACTATGTAATAGATGCTGTACCATAAATTATATAGCCACATAAAGCCACTCAAAAACTCAATGGCGTCAATACATGACGACCCCATCGCGGTCTTTTGAAGGAGAATCCATCTTCTACTGCAGTCAGTCAACCGAACAATGGCGGTCAAACGATTCCAATAGGCGATAGTAAATATACAAACGCGGGATAGGCAGCAGCGTCCCACGATAAAACTATCGCCACTGCGATCACCAATCCGCCTGCCAAGCGTGGCAATCGTGGCATATTCTCTTCTAATGACAGACAACACTTTCACAAGCGTGTGTGAGCGTCTTTTGGGTTTCTCCAGCAGTGGACGTCTTTCGGCTGGAGTGATGATGATGATAAAGCCATTTTGCCTCCTAAATCTCACTCTTCAGCAATGCCCTTGTCTTAAGGTAACTTACCTATCAGACGCGACGCTAGCGGTTGACACCGCCCAGTCGGAGCCGCACCATCCTTGGTCTGGCACACGCGATATGAAGCGAGGCCAGCGCCGTCTGGCGTCGAACTCCCTGGAAATCTCCTCGTCGATGTTGTAATGCAGAGCACCCATCCGTTGTGTTTCTGGACTCAATGGGTATGTGCCTGTAAAGCGATTATAATTTAGTACAAGGTTCAAGGAACATATTATGAAGTTTCCCGCGACTTTCTTGAAGTGTTAACTTTTAGCAGCGCCTTGGACTTTTGGTGGTGGGTAATAAATTTTAATCTCGCGTCAGGACATGTGACCCTGATCGATAATGAGTAAGACGGACACATGACTAGCATTACGTCCAACTAATTTTTGAGGACCCAATGATAGCTGTCATGGTGGTAGTGGTAATGTTGGTGGTGGTGGTGGTGGTGGTGGTCGTGATGAAGATGGTGGTGGGTGTAAATATTTACAGATTGTTTTTTACAGTTTTCAGAAAGCATTTCTTAAATTGGTTAATTCTACGCGGACGGAGTCGCGGGCAGTAGCGAATACTTATTAATAAATGCAAATAAAATCGTACCATGTGAACTGAGGCTAAGGATACTCACATTCATGTTGGAACAATTCCAAACGAAAGTGGTTTATCAAAGAGGTGAAAGTTAAAAAGGATTGTGTTTTTAAGTCCGTGCAATCCGGTTACAGCTTTTATTGTGAAGGAATAAAAGAATATCTTTATTTAAGTAGATCCGGCATGATCGAAAGGATGGTCTTTCATTTGTAGGTTCCGTAGCCTACAAGGAATCCTTATTGCTTCGCCATGGCCGTCCGTCCGTCGGTTCACAGTTATGCTCGAAGACTATTGGTACCTAGGTACTAGAAAGCTATAATTGGGCACGAATATGCAAATTAGTGGTGCGGAGGAAATCCGACAATAAAATCTTGTATTTTTTAAGGTTCCTTCTTACACGTAAAATGTAAGGAGGATTTTTTTTAATATGCCCCCTTAGGTATATTTCACTCGAATGTGTTATTACGAAAAATACAATACAAATCTATTAAATATATATTATTATACGCGAATACAATGTCGAGAAAACCCATCGTAAACATAATCGCAATCTTTATTCAAATCTATAAAAGACGGAAGACAATTAACGGAGCAATCAGAATAATGTCATTTGAATTAAAAGCAATTATAGACAAGTATTTCCTTGTTGATATATGTTGGGGTATCAAGACATCAGATTGAATAACAAGAATATGGCGGCTGCGATTTACACTCCTTTTGATCGCGCCAAAAGGAGACCTCCAAGGCACGTCCTAAACAATCCCGACGATGAGACCAGGTTGAAAATCGTCGCTTTAAATCAGAGGTTCCCAAACCATTTTTTCTTGAAGACCCTTTACAATTTTTCATGGTTTCTGTGGACTCCCGTCCTTTCTACATTTATATCACATTCCCATATTTCCATTATTTATTCACACCTACGAAGACCCCCATCGAGTCTCCCATGGACCACTTTGGGAATCACTGGTATGATGTAAGTAAATTGGTACTATAAGAGTATGTGTTGAGATCCATTATCGTGGACCCCCATTTTCATTTCATGGACCCCCAAATTTTTGTTTCGCTGACGCAGACCCCTTTTTGGTTGTCATAGACTCCCAGGGGTCGATATAGACCACTTTGAGAATCACTGCTTTAAATGATTACATTTTAACACTCCAATAACACCTCACAAACGCGTCGCCGTGTTCCGCGCCACGCCCGTACCCAGCCCCGACTTTAGCACGACCTGCGTGGTCGATATTCCTGTTTTTTAATGTCAAAGGATTGACAGACAAGCAGACGGGCCACCTGATGGAAAGTGGTTACAGTCGCCTATGAACATTTGCAACATCAGGGGAGTTGCCAACGCGCTGCCAGCCCTAAAGGACTATTTGACGCCAGTTTTGAAGAACCCCGTATTGTAGCGCCGGGGGAACACCTCAGAGGGAAGTTCGTTCCACAATTTTCACGTTCTGGGCCGGAATGAACCCGCGAATCGGTCTGTTGAGCACTTCCAAGTTTCCAATATGTGCGGGTGGAAACTCTCTCTTCGGCGGGTGGTTCGATGTTGGAATGGAGACCATAGCACCAGATCAAACAATTCATCGGTTCATACAGTTCGGTTACTACCAACCACAGGGCAACACGGGCCACCGGCCTCGGCGGACCGGAGGGGAGCAGTCATATGCAGGCTTTCCCCTCTGTCAAAGTACAATCCCAAATGGTCCTATGCCTATCGCCCAGATATTTAAATGTGCGCGTGAAATTGTTTATTAATTTTGTAAAAGTCAAGGTGTGAGTTTCGTAATAATAGACGACTTTTGTAGTGTGTGTGTATCACACGTATTTCCCCCCTGAAAAAAATGTCAGACTGTTTTGCATCGGTAATAAATGCTACGGCTACTCCCCTCCGATCCGCCGCGACCGGTCGGCCGAGTTGCTCTATACCACCAACCGATGTCTATAGCGAAAGTTGCACCGCTCCTAATCGCATATGTCTTATGTGTCCCACCACAAGGTCCTAAGGAGGAGAACGTCCCTAAGGGGTATCCTGTAGCCAGTTGTATAAATTAATTTAGGGCTGGAGCCCTTTGCGCTCGCCAATTACCTGATGAAGTAGATGAGTGCCGTCTCGAGTCGAACCGCCTAGGTAAGTCCATTTTTGTTTTTTTTAATGTAATGGAAGTGGCAAGCAAGCACGCAGTTCACATTGATGTTATGTGATGACTTGAGGAAAAGTCATTGAGTATTGAGCCTAATTGTACCCTTGGATTACCTCTAACATTTCAATCTGACCTGCTTTATCAAGATAAGTTACTCTTATGGTGAGATTCACAGACCGCACTACGACTTTACTTTGAGCAAAGTATGCTTAGAACTGTCAGAAATGTATGGGATTTGACAGTTCGAAGCGTACTTTGCTCGAAAGTAAAGTCGTAGTGTGGTCTGTGAATATCGCCCTTAGTCATTCCTGTTACCATCCACAGATTAAACTGGTTGTAACGAATATTTCTGGCCGATATTAGAAGCATCAATATGTTTAGTACTGAATACATGTATTGTAATCGTCTCATCATCTGAGATTACTGGTTAGCCTTGCATTGTATTAAATAAGCGTCTCATTTTTACTGGTGGTAGAGCTCCAGTGACGGAGCTCGCGGGCGTAGGCACCACCGCATTACCTAATTTACTTGCCGCTAAATGGTAGTCTTCAGCACTATCGTGTTCCGGTCAGGTGGTAATGTACGGCCCTGTAATTTCCGGCATAGAGGCATAACACTTTAGGCCTCAGGAGTGGTGACGCATCTGCATTTTGGCCTTGGTCTTCATGTGGGTGTCTATAGGCTGCAGTCATCACTTAACATCAATGTGAACTGCATGCTTGTTTGCCACTTCAATAGCATAAAAAAAAAAATGATAAGAAGTATTCCGATAGTACCAAAACCTTTGTCGGTAAAACTAATTGACATCGATACAATAGGTACAAAGATACCTATGAGCTGCAACATTATCTTTTTTTATGTAATTGAAGTGGTAAACAAGCATGCTGTTCACATTGATGATAAGTGATGACTGCAGCCTATAGACACCCACACAAAGACCAAGTCAAAATGCGTTACCACTCCTGAGGCCTAAGGTGATATGCCTCTGTGCCGGAAATTACAGGGCCGTACATTACCACCTGACCGGAACACGATAGTGCTGAACACTACCATTTAGCGGCAAGTATATTAGGTAATGCGGTGGTGCCTACGCCCGCGAGCTCCGTCACTGGAGCTCTACCACCAGTAAAATTATTTTCTATGTGCATGTTGCACAACGAGCCTACGAAAGAGACAATCGTATAGTTTCGACTTTATAGAGATCGATCTTCGCTGCACACTGCCTACCCTACATAAGCAATGATAATCCGGTATTAGTCCAAACTTGATCAATTGGAAACAGAGTTTTGAGTAATTATATTATCAAGGTTGATTTTTGGTTATGGTTTATTCCGCTCCGGCTAATTCCAAGCCTATACGATCCGGTCTGTGTGAACGGACCCCAAGGTTTGATAACTTCAGACAAAGAAAACATACCAAGCCGCAGCATAAGTATAGATATAAAACTGACCAAGTTTGTAAACGATGCCGTCTTTCAACTTCTTGCCATGGAACTGCGAGTAGTTGGCGGCTCTCCAGGTGAGTCCTGGCTGGTTGACGCCATATATCACGTCGTTGCTCATCAGACAGACGTCCTGCTCGCATCGCCAGACCATCTTGAGCTTTGGATCTTCGACGCATTCACTGTAATTAACAATGTGCATTAGTTTTTATTTTATACCGTACCCTGCGGTGTAAGGATTTTTTGGTGTTCGGTCTCAAAAGGAAAAGGAAACTATTAAATAAATAAATACGTAACTTCACGCCTGTAATCCTCAAAGAGACAAGTAGAGGTAAATCTAAATGCATGCATTCAAGCATATATGCAATACCCTCGAACCCTTACACTGGAACTGCAACCAGTAAAAACAAATCATTAAGGTCTCGTAACCTAAATCTACAATGAAAAAATAGTGCGGGTGGTCGATTTTTTATTGACCGAGAGAAAGCAGGTCGACTTTAAAACCTAAGATTTATTTCGTGTTTGACAAAACAAGCGTAAAAGTACATAAATATTTTACGAGTGGATGTAAGATCGTCTCAAACACAAAAAATTACGTCATCGCGCCATATTTATAGAAAAAAATCTGTTTTGTCTGGTTTTTAAACACAAATCATTTAACACCATTCGTCAACTTAACAGGATTCAAGGCTTTTTTAACTTCTACAAAAAACAGCTAACAGTAAGGTTGTTGAACTGACTGCCTAGGTATAAAGCACAAGTCTTATATCTTTACATTGCATAGGCGAAAGCGTTTACAACCGAGTAGTACCAAAATTTTAAAAAGAGACACATAACCTGTGTCATAGGATATGTAATAATACTACGTATAGAATGGACACTTCGACGTCCCGCCCGATTTGCTCGCATCACTCAACCCCTTCCTCTCTTATGGGCAACCGCGACGGTTGGTATTTTCTACGTGCTACGCACACAGGTGCGCGTGTAAATAAATACACGTCATTGATTAATGTCTGTGTAATAGAAACCAAATTAAGCGTTTGTATGGAATTTTGGCGGAGTGTCCGCGGTGTGCCTGAGTTAAAAGAAACAATAAGTAGACAATATAGGGTAGGTTTCAGACCAGCGATAGATAGTTTATACCAGATAGTTTTGTTGATAGCGCATATAGCTGCGTACAGGCTACATGCGTTATCAACAAAGGTTAGGTCACCGCAACGCTCGCACCTCGAGCGCTGCGTTGATGCGGTTATACTCGTAAGCTCGTTATCAATTTCTCTTCGTCAGAATCCATTTGAGAGTAAACCTCCACCAGAATCGTAACCATTATCGTACATAAATGTTGTTCTGAAAAAACGCTATCGCTTCCGCCAACCGAAAGTACTGAAAGCTTAGGCTTAGATTTGTAGATACCAGTGACTCTCATAATTTAAGCGCCTTGGTGCACTCAGATTACTGATCAGTGAAACAACTAGAACCTGTTGTTTTTAAATGGAATTATTAAATGTAAGATTTTACTATGATTTTAGCTAAAGATGATACAAGTTACAAATCCATATTCATATTACTTTTATGGTTTATATCAATTCATTGTATACTTTCTTGTAAATTATTGAAAATTGTAAACATTTTAAAAATGTAAGGAAAAAATAATCATAAAGTAATGTAGCTGTAGGTTGTTTTTCCTGAATGTAAAATGAAATTCTAATCTATTTTGTGTGCTATGATAATGAATAAATGAATAAAATAAATATGAATGCGAAAATCTGTGTGTCTGTTTAATTTACACGGGTAAACCACATCACCAATTTGAATGTTGCACGTTGTTGACAAGTTCCACGTTGGGCCCGCACCTTATCCACTATATTAAAACATAGAGAAAAATAGGGGAGACCAGGGTAATGGGAGCCTACTAAGGGAAAATTATCGTAAGAACCACATTTGTTAACCTTCTTGTATTTTTTTACTATGGGCTCTTACCTTAATTAAGATTAATTAAGAATATTTTAAACATAGTTATAATTATATAAAGTAATAGTGATTAGGGGTAATACCGGTTTTTCATAAAAAGTCAGTCGCTCCCATTGCCCGCATGTGTGAGGTAATGAAAACCAATTAACGCTCATATGGGAAATGGGAGCCATGATATTTATTTTTCTTTTCCAAATTGTATTTATAAATACTTTAAATGAGATCTAAGTTATAAATAAAACAAACTATTTGTAACGCAAATAAAAAAAATACTTTTAAACAATTTCGTCCACTTTCTATATTTTTCTTAACTGTCTTTATTTCATTCACTTTTTCAACCCTTTATCTAGAATCCAGAATTCCTCCTCTCCTGAGAACAGCGACTGCATTTTCTGATACGTCAACCGTCCACGAAGCTTTTGTCGTGGTTAGAGTCCTTTTACGTGGCATCTGAAATAAATAGAACATGTACTTATGTGTAAAATTAAACTAAAATATTATTATGAAAGCTATTGGGTATTCAGAGCCACGCTTAGGCTACCATTGCCCGCCGACCACCATTTTGAATATGTTTTTCTACTTTCAATCACAATTTCACCGATTGGACCTGTTAGTTAATGGATCTAGGGTTGTCATATGCATAAACAATTAAATAAGAATATAAGTTCATGCTTACCTTGGCACACGCAATCGGCATTTTTTTGTAAGCGCGGAACAAAAAACACACATCTCTCTCCCGTGAATAAACGAATGGCATTATTGACTTGTGCGCGTCAGGCGAAGCTTCTCGATGGTTGACGGAAATGGCCTAGTACTTACGATCGCGCGAAAGTGCCTAGGTTCAGTTCATTCGCCACCGCTCCCATTGCCCGATGGCTCCCATTACCCTAGTCTCCCCTACGTAAGACCATGGAAAAATAATTTGAATTGTTGTTTTTTTTGTCGGAAATATTTATTTAAGTAATTTTTGTATGACAACAATGTCACCATATTGAAAAAAAAAACTATCACATTCTTGTACTATTTATTTTTCGCACGAACACAAGCGAGTGAACTTTAGAAATTAAAGAAAAAACGGAAAGAAAAATTTGACTTCGGCTTAGCGCGGTAACTTAGTGGTTAAGCGGCTGTACTGGTTATCCTGAGGTCGCAGGTTCGATTCCTGCCCGAACTCAAGTTTTTCTTTCATTACACATTCTTGTTTTTGAAATAAGGTACCTACTTAAAATACATGATTTGAATAGCTGAAAATTATTTAGTATTATGTGCTTCTTTTCTCAGTATAGTATACAAGGTGCGGGCTCAAGCTCCATATTTAATAGAACGTCTCCTTTAGAATGAAAACATTTTAAGAATCAGGGTCAAATAGGCTACTTTTAATAAAAAAATCAAAACCTGATGGATTGAAAATAGGTAATGTGACGTAAGTATCTAAAAACTATCGATAGATATTAGATACGAGTCAATTGGGTACTTGACACCGTGTAAAAATGAATGATGTCATAAATATCAACAGTAGGCTCACCTAAGGTTGCAATATGATTTATTGAAACATCGAGGCTGAAGTATCGATATTTATATCGATATACCCACAGCCTTCCTCATGAATCATATAGGTACTTACAAAAATATATTTTTTAATCCAACTGATAGTTCCAAATTATGGCACAGAACTACGATTAATAATTGCTGTTCGTTAGTCTCGCTAAAACTCGAGAACGGCTCTACCGATTTGGTTAATTTTAATTTTGATGATTATTTTGGGAAGTCCAGGGAAGGTTTAAAAGGTAAGAAAATATGAAGAAATTGAAGGGAACAGTAAAAACCACAATTTCATTTTCCCATACAAATAGTCCGTATCTTTCATCTATTTGACACATTATTTCATTCTCAGGCAATACGAAGTTTGCCGGGTCAGCTAGTATTGTATAAAAATGTAACTCTTCAATACTTATCTATAAGTACAAATAATACAGTAAAAATAGAGTGTCTGTACATTAACCCCCTTATTCATAAACGTACATAAGATACGTTTTAGCTACCTATAGAATGCTTTGTCTTTGTCAGTTGCATTGTTAAATGTGCAGGATAGAAAAAGACAAAGGAGTGATAAGCAACACTTTAGCCAAAACACGTTTATGAATAAGAGGGTAAATATTTTTCCAATAAACTGATATGGAGCGATTAAAGAAGAGTGTAAAAACCAAAAAAATATTTTTGAAAGTTTTGTCTGTCTGTTTGTCTGGTACGTTATAACTTCTAAACTCGTCAACGGATTTGAATCGGTGGATTACAAATAATTAGGAGCAGTTTTTAACCAAAGTTTGGTTCGTCAAAATTTTCAATTGACCATAACTTCTTTTTCCCTTAGAAAAAGAAGTTATGGTCTCAACCACTGCCTCAAAACTTAGTGTGCCCGCAACTTTATCGCGCTCCCTATAATCCGACATGTCTATTATTGTTCATTACACATTTTCTGACCATGTTACAAGGCATTCTTTTATAAAAAAACCGGACTATAGGGGGTTTTAAGGAAGTACTCTGTTATAAGATATATTCCGTTAGAAGATTTGAAGCCCACATGGCCCGGCGGCTGGTGTAGATCATAAGCGATCTACTCGGTTAAGCACTACGGGCGGGTCGGGTAGTGAGATGGGTGACCGCTAGTGGAAAATTAAATGCGCGTTTCCGTGCTTCGGAGGGCACGTTAAGCCGTCGGTCCCGGTTGTTATCGATAGATAGCAGTCGTTAAACCTTATCGGAGGCCTTAGGTTTAAAAAAAAACATCCGACAGCGGGTTGGCCACTTACCCGTATCTCCACTAACCCGCATTGGAGCAGCGCGGTGGAGTAAGCTCCAGGCCTCCCCCCCAAAAGGGGAGAGACTTCTGCCCAGCAGTGGGACGTATAATGGATTGCCATTATTACTCTGCTAGAACCTGACAAATTCGATTCGACACAACCCTGCAAAACGTGTGTCGGATTACTACGGGTCCACTGTATTTTCAAATGATAGATACAGTTTTCTTTGCCTTGAAGATACCTGGGTTTACTACTGAGCTTATATAGAACCTTAAAACACGATGAAACCTTTGTCTTTTACAGACAATCTTCGAACTTAAGCATGACGTCACACAGTCAAAGTGACACGAACCGATAATCGTAAAATATTTACGATTTGAAATACAATACGCATACTAATGTTATACTGAATTGAAACGGTACGCATCTACAAAGGAAACCGTTTCTATTATCTTGGTTAAAGATCTACCGATGGCATAATCCTGTATAAACATAACTTCACGCCTGTATTTCAATGTAGGTGAAGGCAGAAGTAGATGTGTTCATGCAAGTATTTCAGGATTCATCAGTAATTTTTTGAATTCGAGAGACGTCACGGATGTGAAAGCAGTTGCAACTGTTCTAGTGCTATTCTCAATGTTAAGTTAAAAATATGGTGGTTTCAGTTAAAATTTTACTGTGCAAAGTTGACTCTCAATTGGAATATAAACATACGTTGTGGTACAGTGTCAGTGAACGTTATAAACATAACTTTATCAAATTATATAGTGCACCGGTAAAACAGTGAATCGATCTGCATACCCTCTTGTGTAAGAATATTAATTGCAGTTCGTTTATAGTGCAAAACATTCAGTGCCTACGTTATCAAATCACGGAGACCATTAAAATATTACAGTCAGTGATTTAATTTCTTAATTTTTTTATTAAAAAACCATTAGATCTATTAAACACCACAACATCTATTGAGCATTGTACAAACTGCACTGTTATCATAGATTGAGTTCTGCGTTGTATCAACACCATCAACTGTTGGGTAACAGCGCCATCTACAGTGTTAGAAAAAAAAGGAAAGCTACAGTACCTAGGTACAAAGAAAATAAAACATCTCATCTCAGGTACATACCTACATACTTAAGATCAATACGAATAAATGCGGAGGTTGTGGAAAATTTCTACCGAACCAAAATATTGCACGTTGTTTTAAATGCCAGTCGAAGTTTCATAAGGACTGCGTGAACATTCCCGAAACCGCTGGAGTTAAACCAACCTGGATGTGTCCGGGTTGTAAAGCTAAAGTTCCTCGAGAGGATAATTCTGCAACCCCTGTCAGAAGGCAAGAGCCTGGAGGTGCGCGGCGCGTCCACCCGTGTTTATGTTAACGAGCGCCTAACTCGCACGAATCGACAGTTATTTTATGTTGCGCGTCAGGCCGCTAATTGTTATGGTTGAAAATTCGTCTGGACAAGAGATGGTAAAATATATGTTAGAAAAGAGGAAGGTCTCAAAGTTGTGCGTGTTAAATGTCCAAACGATATACCTACAATTTTTGGCTAATTATTTATTTAAATGCATGAAGAATCTGGCGCGCGATTGCACTTTTTTTTTGTAGGTACATTGTGTGCAATAACGTTCTTTTCTTTTTTTTGTTTTAAATTATTTCTTTTGTGTAGTGATTTCACTTTTAGTCATAGATGGTATTGTTTATCGAAGTTGTTTGTCACATGGTAGGTAGTTACTAAAGATTTCAATGTTTAAATACGTAATCACACGTCACACAGAACACTTGCGCCTATTTTATATACTTACAACCTTTAATTATAAATAATCTTATTAATTTTATCATATATTTTCTCACTGAATAGTTATTTTATACAATAATATTATGGAATCTAGCCTAATAATATGGAATTTACAATTATGTTATTACTTACCCCAATTTTACATATTTTTAGCCTAGGAACGAAAATTTTAAATTTGTGTCTATATAAAATAATACTATATCCATCGCTATCAATAATTATTCAGAATTCATCTAGTCTATGAGTTATGTCAGTTATATTAATTTGGCTGTCATATTTAAATGGTTATGTATAAACTTTTATATATTTTTTTATAATATACTTATAATTTTTCTTTCGAGATTTTTTATTATTTTGAGTGTGCTACGAACGTAAGATTATTATCTAATTTTTTATCTACACTATCATACATATATTTATTGCTATATATTTTATTTAGTAGGTACATACAATAACTATACTGTTGTGTAACTGACTGACATCCGTGGAACTCAGGGCCCCAGATGAAAATCAGCGTCAAGTAGATAGGTCATATCTGCTTGGCATAAGCTGATCTGGGTACCCTTTTTATCGACCATGAGACATATCTGTCTGTTTAACTACCTGTCTGTAATATCAAATTGTTTATTTAGAATCTATTGTCATTTCGTGTGTAATTTTTGTTTAATGTTATACTTTGTATCACTGTGTTGTCCGAATAAAGAAATTCTATTCTATTCTATTCTTAATTCCAGGTAATATGCGGCGAGGAGCGAGGGGCTCTTGACATAAATGCTTCGGGCATTTTACCACCGACAGTTTTCGTTTAAAAGTTTTGAAACAGGGCTTGATGTAAATTTTCAATCGATCATTAGGTACTTCTATTTCCCTTTACCAATTTTGATGAAACAAGTCAATAACACTTGACAACACTCCTAATTATATGCAATACACCTGTGAAAACCGCGTTCAAATCTGTTGAGTCGTTTCAAAGTTATAACGTACCAGACAGAGAGACAGACTTTTTTTCTGTTACTCTTTTTTAATCCTGTCACTTTTTTGGAAAATTATTTAATGAACAGACACTCGATGTTTACTGTGTTATTATATGTATATAGGTATTGAATTGATTATTAAGATAGAATTTGAATAAGAAGTCTATGATTGTATAAGCAGATTACCTATCGTAGAAAAACAAACAATTGCACGAAACCACCGAACGCGAGTCCAACTCGCACTTGACAGGTTTTTTTTTTCATCAAAACAGTTGTGTTGAATCTTGTTATTTATTTACCTAACTGACTGAGTACGTCAACCATTTGAATTTTTGTCATGGCCATACATATTAACAATTGGTCAATGTTACACAAGGCTTCCGCCATGCGTCTCATCTTCGAGAAACAAGTGACAATAAGCATTACTGTAATGTGTGCATTTCGGCCTTGTAATTTCTGGTATAACAATTTAATTGAAATCTCTAGTCTCTATTTATATTAAACTAGCTGTTGCCCGCAGATTCGCCCGCGTGGATGTCGTTTAAAAAGTGGTCTATGATCTTTCTCAAAGTAAACTCTATCTCTGTACCAAATTTCATTAAAATCGGTACAGTCTTTTGGACGTGTAAAGGTAACAGACAGATAGACAGAGTTACTTTCGCATTTATAATATTAGTAGGGAAGTAGGGATTTATTATTATATGTTATTTACGATACTCCTCCGACGGCTGGACCGATTGTCATGAAAATGGGCAGGTCTGGGAATCGGCCAACAGGCCAACATCTATTTTACATACCCCTAAATTATAAAGGTAGGATTTTCGATTATTTGGACATTCAATTATTTTATTTTTATAGGCTACCGAGCGAGTTATTTCAAACTGTCTGGGTAGCCTAGTGGTAGCAGGCCACTACTACTACGCTGAGGTCCTGGGTTCGATTCCCGGGTAGGGGGTTATCTTAGATAATGGTGTAAAGTCCTTTATCTCTGGTTCTATTGAGATTTTTCCATTATCTGGAAATTTCCCAGTACCTCGAAGTTTGGTAATGTGCCCGGAGATGTCAACAGGCTCGCCACGTGTTACATGGGCCAAAACGTAACCGCCGAATCGTGGGTGTTTGCATGTATGCTTGAATGCATGCATTTACCTCTGCCTACCCCTTCGGGGATTACAAGCGTGAAGTTACGTTTTTTTGTTATTTTATATATCTTAGGCCATACGAAGTTCGTCGGGGCAGTTAATTTTTATATACGTAGGTAAATAAACCTCTCCTGACGCTCCACTGACGATTTTTTTTATGTCATAAAGTGACTACAAGCATACCTACAGTTAAACTTAACGGTAAGTCAATATTGTAGCCTATAAACATATAAATAAATAGTATTTTGTAGATGTGCCGTTACTTCAAAAGTTTGAGAATCTCTAGCTTAGAGAGCCGTTTTTAAATCGATATAAAAAGTCCGTGCACGATCCCGGAAGCTATAACAATAGCATTAACAAATCGCAACCAAAATATTACCGCGAAATTTATTTCTTTTTCGCTAATAGGCCATTACGATTCGACTCGCAATCTCACTATTACCTACTTTCGAAAATATTCAAAACGCATGGACGCGTTCATTAATGATTGTTTTTTTTTACTGCAGCCTATAGACACATACACAAAGATCAGAGGTCAAAATGCAGATGAGTTACCACTTCTGAACCCTAAGGTGTTATGCCTCTGTGCCGGAAATAACAGGGCCGTACATTACCACCTGACCGAAACACGATAGTGCTGAACACTACCATTTAGCGGCAAGTATATTAGGTAATGCAGTGGTGCCAACGCCCGCGAGCTCCGTCACTGGAGCTTTACCACCAGTATAGTAAAGTATTTTGTAAACTCTTCTGTGACACTAACTCCCTTAGGTTGTATGGCCCCGTAATTACTATCACATAGACATTAGAAATAAGGTCTCAGGGGTGGTGACGCATCTTAATAAATAAATAAAATAAGTACGCTTACACTCACAGCGTCACAGCCAATTACAATAGGTATAAAGCTATGTCGTGGGTACCGTTGTACACACATACACAAACACCCAGACCCGAAACAAATATCTGTAGGCCAAACAAATATTTGTCCCGTTGCGGATATCGAACCCGCGACCCTTCGAATCAAACTTTTCCCACACAGCTGGACTAACCGGGTATGCATTTGAGCTCTGGTTTTTGTGTAGATCTCTTTAGGTTGCAGTTATCACTTCACATCCCTGTGAAATGCATGCGTGTTTGCCAACTTCATAACAAAAAAAAACTCACCGAAGCAAAATAAATCTTAAATCAATGACGTCTCGTGATGACTCACATCGGTGAATTGCAAACAAACCAATAAAAACCTACACACATGTCACATCTAGTGACATATATGAACATATAATACGACATGTAGATATTTTATGTCAATGATGCGTGATTCTGATGATAATACACATAATGACACACACACGTAATTTTAAACCGCTCTACTAATGGCTATAGTAGGGGAGCCCTGGATACAGATAAAAAACGTAACTTCACGCCAGTAATCCCCGAAGGGGTAGGCAGAGGTAAATGCATACATTCAATTATACATGCAAACACCCACGATTCGCCGGTTACGTTTTGGCCCATGTAACAGGTGGCGAGCCTGTTGACATCTCCGGGCACATTACCAAATTCCAGATACTGGGAAATTTCCAGAAAATCGAAAAATCCCAATAGAACCAGAGATAAAGGACTTTACACCATTATCTCTGATAACCCCCTACCCGGGAATCGAACCCAGGCTCTAGCCTGGGTTCGATTATCCCAGCCTGGGTTCGATTATCCCAGCCTGGGTTCGATATCCTTTATCTATCTGTATCCATACAGATAGATAAAGGATATAGATATAGTATTTTCGGATTTAATCGAGCGCCTCAGATTAACGTATGGGAGATACCTTGAACCCTGTTTGTTACCTCCACTAAATCTAAGGTTTGTATATAGAGCAGCGCCCGAAGGGTAGCCCTTAAAAAATCAAATAGTCGCTACGATTTAACTCCTCTACCGAATCGTCTGACTTGTAGCAGAAAATATGTAATAATACTACGTATAGAATGGACACTTCAAAATGTTAGTGTTCAGCACAATCGTGTTCCGGTTGGACCAAAGTGGTTATCTCTTAACAACTTTGGTTTCAGGGGTGGCAACGCATCTGCTTTTTGACCTCTGGTTTTTGTGTAGAGGCCTATACCCTGCAAGAGTTGCAACCATCACTTGACATTGCTTAACATCCATGCTACTTTCATAGTTATTTGTTACTTATTTAAAATAGTCAGCAAAATTAGGCCCTCGGAGATATTTAATTTCTTCTATAAAAATAATTATCTGCGGCTAATGTCACATAAAAAGGGCGTATACTTATAACCTAGACTTCATTTGTCTAGAATCTAGAATGCAAGTGACAGTGTGACATTCACCCATTTGTTCTATGCCAGGGTATTTTTATATTGTAAACGGGACTTAATCGCGTACTATTTTAATCGAAGTATTTACCGTGGTCACGAGTAGACTACCAGTCTACTCGTGACCACGGCCGTTGCATTACGGCCGAAACGTCGAGTGTCGAGGTAAATACTTCGATTAAAATAGTACGCGATTAAGTCCCGTTTACAATATAAAAATATGAATACAAATCGTGAAAGTTTAAAACAACTATGCCAGAGTGTTGGCAAACATCTGGTTTAGATAGATTTAAGTATTATGTCACTCGCCGCTACGGTGGCCACGCGTGTGTACAGTCAGGGAACTTGCCATTTATCTGAAATCAATTAAATTTTCCGTTTTCTTCTCAATCATATCGATATATATTTATAATATGTATGTTTGTATATTATGTATTTATTTATGTATATTATATGTATAGATATATATTTTATATAGTGTAATATTTATTCGTAGGTTATTTCCTTGTTTTATAATTAACTATTTAATTTATAAGTTTTACGCGCCTTTCGTTGTTTTCTATTTACCCAAAGGTTGACTGGTAGACAATGCCTTTTAGTAGCATTAAGTCCGCCTTTTGTACAACATTTCTGTGTTTGCAATAAAGTTAAATAAATAAATAAATATAGCCACTGCATAACGTGTCCATGTGGTGAACCGGCGAGTTTCTGATAGTACCTTCCTCGAAAGGATATTTAAAAAAAACATTAATTTCATTTATTTTCTTTCGTATTCCGTTTTCTGAAATATGTAGATTCTATATGTATACTTTTATTACATTACATTAGTTTATTACATTTACTGCCTCGGTATCCTAGTGGTAGCAGGCCACTACTACTACGCTGAGGTCCTGGGTTCGATTCCCGGGTTAGGGGGTTATCAGAGATAATGGTGAAAAGCCTTTATCTCTGGTTCTATTGGGATTTTTCCATTTTCTGGAAATTTCCCAGTACCTCAAAGTGTGGTAATGTGCCCGGAGATGTCAACAGGCTCGCCACCTGTTACATGGGCCAAAACGTAACCGGCGAATCGTGGGTATTTGCCTGTATGCTTGAATGCATGCATTTACCTCTGCCTACCCCTTCGGGGATTACAGGCGTGAAGTTACGTTTTTATTACATTTAGTTTTATCTTAGTGATATTCTTGACTTTACATATATTTTTTATTTTGTTTGACATGTATATCAATTGTTGTTTACTTTAATATATTTTGTTTGTTTTTGACGTGTCATAAGAGGTGCCTGTCATCCTAAATATTCATTTAGGATGACAGGCACCTCTTATGACTAAATGAGTTTCTGATTCTGATTAATACAACAATAGAATTGCGTTATACCTCTATGATTACAACATATTAAAAATATTGCTGTGTTGAACATTTCGTCGCCATTTTTTTTTCTCACGATTAAAAAATAACACAGCAACAGAAGTAGTAGGTACTTCTATTCTGCAATAGCTACAAACGTGTTCAATGTTAAAATTAAATTTTAATAATCGTGAAACTTCATCGGGAGATTTTATCTATTTTAGGCATAGAGCAACACGGGGCTGGAGGGGAACAGCCATAGCGTATATTACCGATACAAAACAGTCTATCATCTTTTGCGGGGGAAATGCGTGCGACACACGCACACTACAAAAATCGTCTATTACTACGAAACTCACACCTTGACTTTAACAAAATACAGAAAAAATTTCTCGCAGACATTTAAACATCTAGGCGACAGGTATAGACCCATTTGGGCTTGTACTTTGACAGAGGGGAAAGCCTGCATATGACTACTCCCCTCCGGTGCTCTATGATTTTAGGTTATTAATATACCAGTTACTTTATGGTTATAAATCAATAAAAAATATTTAACAATTTTGTTTTATCATATAAAACACTAACAGCGAAATCATTCCGTTTACGATACTGCTTTTGTTTCTTACTCTATGTATTATAATATGTTTACCTTACGTGCGCCGATGTAGTAGAGAGGTGAGAATATGGATATTTGACGTGTATTCAAAATAATATACATAAAGGTTTAAGGTCATGTAATGAGCTTGAAAACGTTTAATTAAGTAATTTAGAAATTAGAATACAGTGCAGTTATATGGTCTCCATATGAGCAAAAAATGCATCACAATGTTGGAAAGATTAGATTAGATTAGATTTTATTGCAAACAATTCACAGTTCATTGTTAGAAATAAATAAAAACTTAAGGTCTATGTTAGTAGTAATTATATAACATATAAAATTGGTAGTAATTATCTCGCACTTAGTCAATTTTTTAATAACATAATTCAATTAATAAATGCATCAATTGATTCTATCACCAAGACTGGGACAGAAGATTGGGAAGTAGGTATGTAGTATAGTTATATAATTAAGCTGACTGAGACTGGAAAGACTTCAAAACAAAGGAGATGTTGCAAAAATGTATGGACCTCCGGCCATGTATTGTACACAATATCATTAAACAGGCAAAATCAATATAAAAACGTTTTTACTGCATATTTTCACTTATTTAGCTTTGTTTGCAGTTACAAAACATTATTTGCAGTTAGAATTGCAACTTAAAACCAACATGGCGAATATGGCGGACGATGTTATTTTGACATTTTCATTTTTTAAATTGTTTTTTGATTATCTAGTACTTGGAGAAAAAAAAAATTAAAAATCGATTGATACCAAGCGTTGGCTGTATCGCCGCCGTGTTGAACATGGTTGAAAATTATAAAATCGTTTGAATGAAATGTGGTGGTAACTCTAACATATGTTCTTGATTAAATTAATTGTATTTTTTTCGGATTCTTCTATAATTTATCCATTTTTTGAGGACATGTACGAACCAGGGCCGAGCTCGCAACATCTCCTTTGTAAGATACTCGTACTTATATTTCAGACTCTATGGTGTATATCCTGCCTATCCACTGACATATCCAACTTTATTTGTTATAGGGATGGTCGGGTATAATAAACTGATAGTAAGAAGGGAATTTGCTCTAGTTTTATGGGTATATCTTTAAATTGTTGAGAGGCAAAGTATTTGCAACCTACTTGGTGAAATAAATATAAATGTACCAGATAGATACATACGGATACGTAATCAGTTATAAGGAATGCAATGTCATTAACAATCATACATAATTGAATGAATTGAATCATATCAGATCTGTTATTGGATTTTTTTTGTATTGTGTAATTATTTAAATTTAATAAGGATGAATGTAATTTAATTATATAATGTATTTTGAAATTATTGGATGTATTTTACGATAATTATCTATTGCTTGTCTATCGCATTGGGTAGCCACCTGTAAGGATAGATTTAAGTTTTGAAAATAGATAAATAAAATTAAAAAAAGTTGTCCTCATTTTTGCGAAGTGTTTGTTGGTCACCTTACTCGCTGCACAATGCACCTTTCGAAACTATTTATAGAATACCGATGTTTTATTGATTTCAGTTTTGCATTGTTAGAAATTGTATAACTACATGAAAACTGATTATCATGAAGATAACTATTTCCAAACGTATGTATGGTACATTGAAGTAATGCACTGATGGTGGAGCTCCAGTGTAGGAGCTCCAGGACGTAGGCACCACCGCATTACCTAATTCATCTGCCGTTAAAAGTATTCAGCGCTATCGTGTTCCGGTCAGATATTAACATAGAGCAACACAGGCCATCGGCCGCGGCGAACCGGAGGGGAGCAGCCATATGCAGGCTTTCAAAGTACAAGACCAAATGGTCCTATGCCTGTCGCCCCGATATTTAAATGTGTGCGTGAAATTGTTTATGTATTTTGTTAAAGTCAAGATGTGAGTTTCGTAGTAATAGACGATTTTTGTAGTGTGCGTGTGTGTCACACGTACCCATTTCCCCCCGCAAAAAATGACAGACTGTTTTGCATCGATAATAAACGCTATGGCTATTCCCCTCCGGTCCGCAGCGACCGGTGGGCCGAGTTGCTCTATGGTAGTTTCCATACAAAAAGCTTATATTCGAAAAATACTTTTCTTGGGTTTACAATATTCATATCTAATTTCATTATCAACAAGCATCTCCTCATTCCCCTCTAAATGTGTAGAAGAAGTTAAAAATAAAAAAAAAATATTCAAAATTTTATTTTATCACTCTTTATGATTTTATCTTTTTATTTTATAGTTAGCAAAACGTAACCGGCGAATCGTGGGTGTTTGCATGTATGATTGCATGCATGCATGCATTTACCTCTGCCTACCCTTTCGGGGATTACAGGCGTGAAGTTACGTTTATTTTATAGTTTTCTAGTAAGAAAACTCCTCTTCCACTTAGAGCTAAGCTATGGATAGACGGACGTAGCGAAACTATAAGGGTTTCTTGCTACGGAACCTAAAAAAACATGAAATCGTTAAGTCTCCATTAGTCAACAAACTCTCCAGACGGCCTCAATAGAAACGTTAATTTGACAATATTTGGACGGCGATTTTCTTAAATCGATTCGCCCATGAACCGATGTATCCTTTCGGTATTTTTTTTCCTTTTGACCAATTAATGTTAATTTAGAACGCGATGCGGTGTCGTTCGTATTGTTTGGGCTTTCTCATATTTCGAGTTTTACAATTGACGAAAGTTATTGGCAAGCAACTGTACAGTACCTACCCACCAAGAAATATTCAATATTGCACATCGAGCCTACGAAAGAGACAATCGCCTAGTTTTGACTTCGTAGAGCGTTATCTTTCAAGAGCATTTTTATTTATCAATTAAAAAAAAACATATATATCTATAATATAAAAATAAGTCGAGTTTTCCTTCCTGACGCTATAACTCCAGAACGCACGAACCGATTTCCACGGTTTTGCATTCGTTGGAAAGGTCTCGGGTTCCGTGAGGTTTATAGCATAAAAAATTCAGGAAAAATATTTATAAAACGACATCCACGCGGCCGAAGCCGCGGGCAACAGCTAGTTATATATATATATATACATATTAGGTAATAAATATAAGATTTACAGTAATACTTAAACAGTTATGATTTTATAAGTAGATTTTTCGTAGATCTATATATAGTGACTGTGAAGGAAGAGCAGGACCTCCTAACACAGGTATTGTATACTTAAAAGGGGGTCCTGGCCACGGTTTAATGTAAAACTTATGATCTATCAAATAAAGATTTTTTAATTTTTTAAAATTAATTTTATCTCTGTTGCACACTGCCTACGTAAGCAATGATAGTCTGGCATTGGCCAAAACTTGATCAAAATGGTCGATAAACGTCACATAGGCAGATAATATGTATTAATACTACGTATATAATGGACACTTCGGCGTCCCCTCCCGATTTCTCCGCACCACCCAACCTCCTCCCCTCTTATGGGCGACGGTTGGTATTTTCTACGTGTTACGCACATAGGTGCACGTGTAAATGTACGTCACTGATTGATGTCTGTGTAATAGAAACCAAATTAAGCGTTTGTATGGAATTTTGGCGGAGTCTCCGATAAATCTCTTCTTTTGGATTTTAGCATAAAAAAGCTTATAGTGAGCTAACGTTAAAAGATAGACATATGCTGTCACAGATTTTATTTTTGAACTTTTGAAGGGGAAAAAAACTGTTGTACATGATGTTTGTGAAACTTTTACCGTTTAAAGTTCTCAATAGGAAAAAAATCCCCCGATTTTGAAACATTATTCTTTGGTGCTCCGCTTCTATTGGTCTTAGCGTAATGATATATAGCCTAAAGCCTTCCTCGATAAATGGACTGTCTAACTCTGAAAGAATTTTTCAAATCGGAAAAGTAGTTTCTGAGATTAGCGCGTTCAAACAAACAAACAAACTCTTCAGCTTTATAATATTCGTTTAGATAACATAAAAATACACCAATAAAATGAAATAACATAAGAGTACCATACGCCTCTTTAAAGGTTCTCCGCCAAAACTCCTATGACTATCTTCCGGTAACTTCACGCTTGTAATCCCCGAAGGGGTAGGCAGAGGTAAATGCATGCATTCAAGCATACATGCAAACACCCACGATTCGCCGGTTACGTTTTGGCCCATGTAACAGGTGGCGAGCCTGTTGACATCTCCGGGCACATTACCAAACTTTGAGGTACTGGGAAATTTCCAGAAAATGGAAAAATCCCAATAGAACCAGAGATAAAGGCTTTTTCACCATTATGTCTGATAACCCCCTACCCGGGAATCGAACCCACGACCTCAGCGTAGTAGTAGTGGCCTGCTACCACTAGGCTACCGAGGCAGTTCCGGTATATAATGATATTCCTAGGGATATAACTATATTAAGGCTTTATCTATGTATCATACTGCGACATATAGATAGGTACTGAGTTTATTATTATTAACATGTTACATGGCCAATAAGCAGCTATAGGCTATAGTTAAGTAACCGAAAACAAACACGACATGAATAATGTAAAAGACCTTCACGAGAATCGTCCTAAAACAAAAACAAAAATCTTCCAAATTTGAAATTGAAATGCAAGTGTGTCATGGATGTTTCTCGTTTAGGTATTTTCCTTTAAGCCTGGGTAGCATAAAGATATCTGTTAAAGTTATTGTAACATTTCGCATCCTGCCCTAACTTTAACAGATATCCTTAAGTTAGAGAAGGATGTGAAATGTTACACTAACTTCAACTTTAAGAAATGATGTGGTGCAACCCAGGCTGAAGCGCGCATGGCCCAGCGGCTGGTGTAGATCGTAAGCGATCTGCTCGGTTAAGCACTACGGGCGCGGTCGGGTAGTGTGATGGGTGACCGCTAGTGGCAAATTAAATGCGCGTTTCCGTGCTTCGGAGGGCACGTTAAGCCGTCGGTCCCGGTTGCTATCGATGGATAGCAGTCGTTAAACCTTGTCGGAGGCCTTATGGGTTTGAAAACATCCGACAGTGGGTTGGCCACTAACCCACCCACCTCCACCAATCCGCATTGGAGCAGCGTGGTGGAGTAAGCTCCAGGCCTCCCCCCAAAAAGGGGAGAGACTCGTGCCCAACAGTGGGACGTATAATGGGTTGCCATTTAACCCAGGCTTAGTATGAAGACCATAAAGCGAGGTTTACGGCCGCGAGCAAAGTGGACCCATTATCTATCATCATTATCTATCGTGGTGCCTTTTGTTAGAGTTAAAGTTATTGTAACATTTCACATCCTGCTCTAACTTTAACAGATTTCCTTAAGTTAGAGAAGGATGTGCAATGTTACAATTACTTTAACTAATGATGTGGGTGATCTGTGGGTGCAACCCAGGCTTATTATCAAGACCATAAAGCGAGGTTTACGGCCGCGATCAAAGAGGACCCATTATCTATCTCACATAAAACTAACAAAAATACCTTAAATACTGTATGAACTATGGTAAAAGACGTGGCAGCCATTGAAGATTTAAGACCTTTTTTACCTAGGTGTTTCTTTTTTATTTTTTCTTTGATGGTCGTTAAAAGTATTAAAAAAATCATACCTTAATTAACCATTTCAATAAAAGACGTAGAAGCCACCGTTTGTATTTTTTTTTTAAATATCTATGACGATGTGGTTGTTTTAATTTTTTTTGACGATTTGATAAAGATATAAAATACTTAACCATTTTATTAAAAAAATAGCAAACATAAATTTGAAAAAAAAAAAATTTGAAAATTTTAGACGACAAAAAACCTAGTAAAGTAAAAGTTGGTTGTAAAGAGTGACTATTTGGTGAGTTTTGTGTAATTTAGGAGATAATTTTAAAATAATAAATACGCGACACTATATTTCAATCGTGCGTCTCGAACAGTTACTTTATTAGGTAGTATTTAGGTACCAATATAGTACCTATTTGTTACACCCATGACACACCGCAGACACTCCGCCAAAATTCCATACAAACGCTTATTTTGGTTTCTATTATTTTATATACAGACGTGTATTTACACATGCACCTGTGTGCGTAGCATGTAGAAAATACCAACCGTCGCCCATAAGAGGGGAGGAGGTTGGATGATGCGGGGAAATCGGGCGGGATGTCGAAGTGTCATTCTAAACGTAGTATTATTACATATTCTCTGCCCATGGAGCAGCAGGGGCGGGTAGCTAATTAAATTACAAACTCACCATTTATTGCAGTCTTGCATCACTGAATCACCTTTGGGGTAAAATGTTCCTCTATACTTGCATCCCTGTCTTATGGGCAGGGTCTCATTCAAGCACACGGCTTCGTAATCCGGACAGCAGTCGTCATGCTGTGCATATTGTGCATGCCGTTTGCAGAATTGGTCACAATAGCACAGTGTGTCTGAAATGAAATATATATTCGTAACGTTACTCCACGCCTTTAATCCCCGAAGGGGTAGGCAGAGGTAAATGCATGCATTTAAGCATGCCCCATGTAACAGGTAGCGAGCCTGTTGACATCTCCGGGCACATAGCAAACTCCGAGGTACTGGGAAATTTCCAGAAAATGGAAAAATCCCAGTAGAACCAGAGATAAGGGACTTTACACCATTATCTCTGATAACCATAAGGCATCGAACCCAGGACCTCAGCGTAGTAGTAGTGGCCTGCTACCACTAGGCTACCGAGGCAGTTACAGAAATATATTTTCACTGTATTTTACTGGTAGTAGAGCTTCAGTGATGGTGCTCGAGGGCGTAGGCATCACCGCATTACTTAATCTATCTGCTGCTAAATGATCATCACTGTAATGTTCCGGTTAGATTGTACCTAATGTATGGCCCCGGAATAACTGTCACAGAGACATAACAACTGTCTCAGTGGTGTCAATGCATTTTCATTACCAATACCTCTAGTTTTAATAAACATGTCTATAGGCTGCAGTCAACTTAACATACATGTGAACTGCAAGCTTGTTTGACAGCTTCGTTACATACAAAAAAAGGCCTAGTTGATAAAAAAATCTGTGCGACTTACCTAAGATCCTATGTGAACATTCATCCCGTCTGTCTGTACAGCATTGCTTTGTTCTTCCACAGTACGGGCCGGGAGGTAAGTCAGGGCGGTAGTAAGCTGCCACTACCGCTACCGCACTTAGTAGGCACAGCAGTTTCATTCTGTGAAAGAAGATTAAAATCATTCATCATTTAAGACTATGTTTGTATTGTTTGTACCTTTCCAAGACTTTTAAATAAAAGATAATATACGGGACGCCGGAAAGAATTTTTTTTAATGTAATTTAAGTGGAAAACTAGCATGCAGTTCACATTGATGTTAAGTGATGACTGCAGCCTATAGACACCCACACAAAGACCCAGGTCAAAATGCAAATGCGTTACTACTCCTGAGGCCTAAGGTGTTATGCCTCTGTGCCGGCAATTACAGGGCTGTACATTACCACCTAACCGGAACACGATAGTCTTGAACACTACCATTTAGCGGCAAGTATATAAGGTAATGCGGTGGTGCATACGCCCGCGAACTCCGTTACTGGAGCTCTACCACCAGTAAAAACTTAAAACTTACTCGATGGTCGTGGATGGAATGTCAACTACACTCGTCTGAGTGTCGATCTATTGATCCAATAACAGCGAGACCTAATATCGGTACATGTATGAAGTATAGGTAATTATTTCAGTGTTTTATCAAAACTCTAAGCCTAGACTATTAAAATCCATAGTTTTATGACGTTGTTACTAATACGCGTTTATTCTTAATTTCATAGATTAGTTTGTGTTTCTACATACCTCGCTTATGCATCTGAGAAGCTCTAATTTTAAAACTATGGTGGTCGAGGGCTAATAATCTTATCTGATTTTAAATAACGTTGAGAATATAATGACATTTTGCTTGGGATTTTGTTAGAACCAAGTGCTAGCTAAATGGTAGATAACGTGAAAAAATGTTCATGGTAAAAGTACATAATAATGTAAAGAATTCAAAATGAAAAATATCACAGCTAAGTACATTGTAGATACAACTTTAGGAGTAATAACTGATTGACTTAAAATGTACTCCAAAAACGGAATCCTACATTTCGCGTGGCCCGACTTGTAATTTGTAATTGAGCATACGTAGCCACTAGTCTCTACTTCACATTGGATTCAGAATTTCTATTTCTAAATTCTATTTTTGAAATTTAAAAATAAAAGTATGTTTTAAATGAAATAAATTATTAAAATTTAAATAAATGCAATTAAAATAAGATTTTCGTTGTTATTTATTACTTACATATTATGATATTTCATAAAAAAACTTGTCACCAAATTATTATTGTAATAATTTTTAATGCACTTACATATAACAATATATTATACCAGACAAACTAAGTTCGACAAAAAAATAGGTAACGATTTTTTTTTCGATGTGTCGCTTCTCCAAGCATTTTTCAATAATAAACTTTGCAGGACATTAACCTATTTCGCGCAAATACGAACGTTGATAAGTGTTGCGAACCATAAATCAATATTTGGTATTCTTACTTTATCCGTTCTGTAAGAGATATTAATATGTACTTGACATAATATTATACACCATGAAAGAATCATGGCAAGTATGGAAATACAAATTGAAATGCATTGATTTATATAGAAAAATAAATTAAAATAAGTACAATGTTTGAAATAGGTATTTTTAAAAAAAATATGTAATGGAAGTGGCAAACAAGCTTGCAGTTCACATTTATTTATTCGTATGGCAAATTCACAGTCAGTTCAGTTCATATTGATGTTAAGTGATGACTGCAGCCTATAGATACTTATAGAAAGACCAAGGTCAAAATGCAGATGTGTTACCACTCCTGAAACCTAAGGTGTTATGCCTCTGTGCCGGAAATTACAGAGCCATACAATATTATCTAGGGAACCTACATATATAGATATAGATATTCCGTGGTATTTTTAAAATTTCTAATTAATCATATGCGAGTGTATTTTGAAATTGAAGAAAAAAGGAAAGGGAACATTATTATTTGTATTTGGGCAGGGATCTAACCTTGACCTCCTCAACATAACCAGTCCAGCCGCTTTACCACTAAGCCACTGAAAGCCCCTATACATATTTACGTACATTAGGAGAATACATAGAGCAACACCGGAGGGGAGTAGCCATATGCAGGCTTTCCCCTCTGTCAAAGTACAAGCCCAAATGGGTCTATACATGTCGCCTAGATGTTTAAATGTGTGCGTGAAATTGTTTCTGTATTTTGTTAAAGTCAAGGTGTGAGTTACGTAGTAATAGACGATTTGTGTAGTGTGCGTGTGTGTCGCACGCATTTCTCCCCGCAAAAAATGACAGACTGTATTGCATCGGTAATACACACTATGGCTACCCTCTATCGGTCCGCCGCGACCAGTGGGCCGCGTTGCTCTATGGGAAAATATATATCTAGCTATCATGAAGTACCTAACGCTCTTAGACAAGAAATAAATTGTGTGAATTTAACTAATTATTTTTGTATCTTAAACCATATTGAACGCACGTGTTTGATAATTTTAATTGCCATCGACTATATCCTCAAGTTACATAATACTATTAGTCAAAATTATCTACGGTTTTTAATTTGCGTTCTTTGTCTGATGCAAGGTTTACCCGGCTTAGTACTAAGCACACAGTTACAGGTCACCAACACGTCATCGCATCGCATCGCATCGCATCGCATCGCATCGCATCGCATCGCATCGCATCGCATCCCATCGCATCGCATTGCATCGCAGTTTTGTGTGGGCGCCCTAATGGTACCTACAATGGCAGCCAATTAAATGTAACTGTATGCTTGTTCGCCATTTAATGACTTAAAAAAACCTACATGCGTTCAACAAACAACATTAATACAATTTAAAAGTTGATGGAATATCAATCATATTTATATTGTATCAATCAACTTTGTATTTCGAATTCGGGTCGTGACGTCAGTGCGGGTGAATCTATTTCATATTTTATTTGAAGGTTATTTGGTATTGTTGGCCGAATTCTTAGATCTAATAATAAAAATCGAGATCACGCTTAGCTATCATCTTCAAATGTTTTTTACGTAGGGTTGCTACGCGTTTTTTAAACAGGATGTAAAAAAACTTGTTTCGAGTTGGAGTCCCATAAATAGTGGTGGTAGAGCTCCAGTGATGGAGCTTGCGAGCATAGGCACCACCACATTACCATTTGCTGATAAATGGTAGTGTTCAGCACTATCATGTTCAGGTCAGGTGGTAATTTACGGCCCTGTAATTTCCGGCACAGAGGCAACTATGCGTCCTGTCTAGTACTTAAATGAACCTCGTAAGTTGGCGTCATGTTTTAATAAGTGAAACTGTTTTCAAAGCTCTTTGATTTGAGGAACCTAGTCCGTCCAAAATTAGTTAAATCGCATTGTTTACAATAAAAATATTCCCTTAAAATAATAATAATAATATTTAAATAGCCTCTAGATATATAATAATATTTAAATAGTCTCTAGAGGTTCTACTGAAGTCACTAAGCATTGTACTAAGGTCTTCCAGGGTCTCAGCCATGACTACGACATCATGTGCAAATCGGAGGTGGAGATGTACCAACTCGTTAATATTGATGCCGAGTCCTTTCCAGTTCAGAAGCTTGAAGACATCTTCCAATGCAGCGGTGAACAGTTTCGGAGATATATCATCTCCCTGTCTCACACCTTGCAGCAGTTTCAAGGTTTCAAGTTCTGATCCTGAAGTCGGACTGATACGGTGGCGTTCTCATACAAGCTCCTCAGCACCTGGATATATCGATAGTCAACTTGGCATCTCTGGAGTGACTATAGCACAGCCCTACAGACAAATCTTTGGCGAACACTTTGGAGCCCTTGTTCCGCTATATGGCCGCTTTAATACTATCAGTATTCAACTGGCGAAGGTTGCGATTCAATGACTTGGATATCTGTCTGTTGAGCCGCCTGTACACAAAGCAACTTCAGAGGACTTCAGAACCATACCGCGCCTCTCCTCCATGAGCTTGAGAGTTCGGCTGGAGATCTTTATGGTCTTATTCGTAGGGCGGGTCTTGAAAAACTTAGGCCACTTAAACCACCATGCGGACAATTTTCACGATTTTGGATTGGATTTGGGCAGTTCCTGGGCGGAGCGTAGACTTTATTAGTCGGGATCTTTCGATCTTGACATTTATATTCAGTGTAAATAGCGTAAATGAAAATAAACCAGCCTTAAAAAGTGACGAAGATTGTTTTTAATCAATTTTTTACTCAATAAAACCATTAATTAAACTACTATAAATTTTTAATTTGATCTTTCTCTTTGGGGTAAAAACCCAATAAGTCACTACCTCACGTATCTTATTTTCTATTAATATATAAATGGTGTATAATGGGCAGGTTAGAATTGTTTTAGTAATCAGTAATATATATATATATACTTTCACCTCAAATGCGTATTACGACGATATAATACGAATAACAGGGGTATATTTGTCTTTGAACTTTAAATGATGAATTACTCAAAAGTTAACATTATGCACTTAATGGGTTTGAGCACTATACCCTCGATATGTATATGCTAAATGTGTTGCTAAGCGCAAAACAACTCGAGAACCACTAAACTGATTTGTATGATTTCTTTTTGTCTTGTGTGATGAAGTCTGAGAAAGGTTCTTATAGAGAGAAAAATATATATAAAAAATACGAAAAAAAAATTAAACCACTATTTTATTTTCCCATATGTACAAGTAGTTCGTACCTGTCAAATCTTTGACACTAAGGCTTTTTCTAATCTTTGTAACATTTCACATTCTTCTCTAACTTAAAGAAATCTGTTAAAGTGCAATCCATGCTTAGGCTGACAGATTTAGACAAATTTTTTGATGTAGGTGCAACCCGGGCTATGCCGGTATGAAGAGCGCCGGGCCAGCCAGTTTATGAATCAAATTCAATTCGTCATACTTTAACAAATAATGTATTTTTTGCAACTATTTATTCGCAAAAAAAAAATCGTAAAAAATTACGTGGTAAGTATGGCAACCCTACTTTATAGCAAAAGATACGCTTTGAAAGTTTGAATTGGTTTACATCTGTTTTCTTTTTGATAATATTTCATTGCTGTCAGTAAGAGGTGTTTCAAATAAATAGTTTATGATGGAGGTGTTATAAAACTTTGATCGTTTGTTGGTGTTTATATTTTTATATCGAGTTTAATACATTTTTTTAGCTTTTAGTAGCAAGGATGGTAGGTACACCGCTGACATAGAGAGGAGAGTGCTTGCTGGAAATTGCGTGAATGGAGCGTTGCGTAAACTGCTAGAATCTAAACATCTCAGCTGACTCGACTAATCGTACATATCTAATCCTGTACTTACTCCAACGCTATTATATGAATTTATATGGAAGCGAGAGCTGGCTTATACAGGAGAGAGCATGAAAGTAAATTAAACGCAGTCGAGATGAGATCTTTGCGCAAGATCTGTGGTATATCGCTCACCGATGATGTAAGAAAGAGGCTTCGTGTAAGAGAATCGGTGTAAAAATGAAAAAGCATGTTCCGATGGTTCGGACATATCGAAAATGGATAGGTAGTTGTATATTATTCGTCTGTTCTACTTGACCTGTTAAGTCTTACACAATAGTAGCAGGTTGACAGTTTTATTACCCATGGGCCTAGACTAAGGTTAAAGTACACATTTTCAGCTGTGTGTGCAGAATTATAAATTATTTTTCCGGCCATGTAAACATGACCTTGTCATTCCATTCTAGATAAGGATTACACAATCTCAAAACCATCTTGTCTAGTTTATCGGGGCACCTTCGCTTATCTGCGACGAAACGTGATTATCAACTGTATTTAAACACGTTAGAGTTCAATTTTGTTTGACAAAGAAAATGTGCCGTTTAATTTTGTGTCTTCATCCGTAATTAATTGTGATTAATGTGCGTGCGCAGAGTGATTTGCGGCGCTGAACTTGGTGGCATTTGTTTTGTTATGAAGTGGGCCTACTGAAGATTTTTTTTTTGATTAGGGTTTCATGCAATATTTGTTTGAGGATCTTGATCAAATTGAAGAGTCCAATGGTTCAGCACTATCGTGTTCCGGTTAAATCTTAATGTAAAGCCCCGTAGTCTTCTAGACATAAGGACTAAGGTCTCAGGGGTGGGTTCGACTCACGGGGGCTATCAGATGTAATCAGGGGCTAACGGTGTATAATCCTTTATCTCTGGCTTAATTATTTTTTTTTCAGAGAAAAAGATCAGTTATTTTGCCTGTGTATTTATTGTGTTTGTGTATTACGCGGCCCTATTTAATTTATTTGAGGAAACTAGTAATAATTTTATAGAAACTTTTCACGTACCTTACTTTTACTGGTGGTAGAGCTCCAGTGATGGAGCTCGCGGGCATAGGCACCACCGCATTACCCAATATACTTGCCGCTAAATGGTAGTGTTCAGCACTATCGTGTTCCGGTCAGGTGGGATAATGTACGGCCCTGTAATTTCCGGCACAGAGGCATAACACCTTAGGCCTCAGGAGTGGTAATGCATCTGCATTTTGACCTTAGTCTTTGTGTAAGTGTCTGTAGGCTGTAGTCATCAATAAACATCAATGTGAACTGCATGCTTGTTTGCTACTTCCATTACATTAAAAAACCCTACGTGGGCATTTGTGAATCACTTGCTATTTAATAAACAACTGAATATTAAGGTTAATGGAGAAAATGGAATGCACTTTAAATGAAATGTATGCTTGACACATGATTTTCTTAGAATTGTGAAAATTAGAATATATTTTATTAACAAAACATAAGTATTTTTGTACTTTAAATTATTCGCTCACCTATTTTACAATTATTTTGGTTTCAAATGCCACGGAGATAAATAGCGGACAGGTTGATCTAGTTTTATACATTAAGAACACTTATATTTTTGACTAGCTGTGTTCACGAATTTGTTCGCGTGGAATAGCGACATTGGACAGCATTTTTTGTGAAACTTTTGGTTAATTTTGGATCATTATGTAGGTACACGATATAAGACTAACGCCACCAAAGCCACCAATGCCACCAATGCCACCAACGCCACCAATACCACCACCGTCACACATGCCGCCACCACCACCACCACCACCAACGTCAGCAACACCACCAACACCACCACCAATGCAACCAACGTCACCATTGCCACCAACACCACTAACGCCATCAACGCCACCAACGATGCGCTTGTTTGTGTGATTGCGCCGTTTTAACGTTTTATACGTAGTTTCCATACTGTTCATATTTGTACTATATTTGTACTGTGACAGAGTTAGGGCCCTGTCGACCGGATAGTGTAATAAGCGGCAACCCGGCGCGAGGCCACGCCCATCCTTTACAATACCGTGTCGTGTAATAGCCATTTAAGACTGGTGACAACTAGTGGTAGAGTTCCAGTGTAGGAGCTCGAGGGCGTAGGCACCACCGCATTATCTAATCTATCTGCCGCGAAATGGTAGTGTTCAGCACTATCGTGGTCCGGTTAGATGATAATGTTTGGACCGTAATAACTATCACATAGACATGACAACTAAGTTCTTAGGGGTGCCAACGCATCTACATATAATTTTGACTCTATGATATTTGTGTGAGTGTCTGCTGCAATCATCACTTACCATCAATGTTAGTTGATATGTGTGTAGTATGCTAGTTTCCCAACTTCGTGACATAGAAAAATAATCTATTGGTAGATGTCTACCAATAGATTTAACTCTTACAATCGTTTTGTTATGGTAATAATTCCATACGACTTATTTGTACAGCTGAATTTGTGTGTATGGTGTATTTGGTTAGCCCTGAGCCCATTTGATAGGTAGCTAAGTATTTAGGTACACATTTTTATGTAGACTTAGCGATAAAACGTAGAAAAATCGCCAAAAATCTTTTTTCATGCTTGTATCTCTATTTCTAATGCAAAATAAGCGGCCAAGTGCAAGTCAAACTCGGCTATGGAGGGTTCCTTACTTTTTGTTACATACAAGTATCAAGTACTTCTTTGATTGAATTATGAAATTAATATTATCAGTTTTTGAAAATCTATTTATATTAACCCCCTTATTCATAAACGTATTTTAACTAAAGTGTTGCTAATCTCTCCTTTGTCTTTTTCTATCCTGCACATTTGACAATGCAACTGACAAAGACAAAGCATTCTGTAGCTAAAACGTATCTAATGTACGTTTATGAATAAGGGGAAATTATTTTATGAATAAGTATATATCAATTGTTGAGAATATTACAGCGGGAATAAACCATATTTTGTTCAAGCTAATTTTACTAACCCACTAACCCACCCACCTCCACCAATCCGCATTGGAGCTGCGTGGTGAGGTAAGCTCCAGGCCTCCCCTCAAAAAGGGGAGAGACTCGTGCCCAGCAGTGGGACGTATAATGGGTTGCCATTATTTGGTTAGCCCTGAGCCCTATTATTATTTATTATAATTTTCTTATTAAAGGCTACAGAATATATTTTTTTAATTTTTTACTGCCAAATTATTAAGTATTTTAATATTAGAGAAGGACAAATTTTACCATTTTGGAAGTGTGAAAAGTAGGGACTTAGTGTTAAAAATCTCCACGTCATTTTCAAATAATTTTGCTCCATATTAAAATCGATAACATGTGATACTATATAATTGAAAAGAAATAAATATTTGCTCCTATACCACAAAGTTTTTATAGATAATTAGCTGTTGCCCGCCTCTTCGCCCGCGTGAATGTCGTTTTATAAATATTTTTTCCTAAATTTTTTTTGCTATAAACCTCACGGAGCCCGAGACCTTTCCAACTAATGCAAAACCGTGGAAATCGGTTCGTGTTTTCTGGATTTATTGCGTCAGGAAGGAAAACTCGACTTATTTTTATATTATAGATGTTACTAAAACTCTGCGGATCCGACTCACACTTGACCGGTTTCTAAATCTCCATTCCTCAAACAATGACGCAGTGATTTGTCTATGGTATTAAAATGGAGCGGAATGTCAAGGTAAACACAACTTGAGTAAGTCATGCTACTCGTCTTACAATAAACCACTGTTATCGCTTGTATTATGACACCTGAGGTAGTGGTGGGCGTCATTGATTGTAAGCAGTTCTAGAAACTGCTTATAGGTGAGGATCCCATTGCACAATCATTTCGTTCATCCAGATATATGTAATTGCCGGCACAGAGGCATAACACCTTAAGCCTCAGGAGTGGTAACGCATCTGCATTATGAACTTGGTCTTTGTGTGGGTGTATATAGGCTGCAGTAATCACTGAATATCAATGTGTACTGCATGCTTGTTTGCCACTTTCATTACATTAAAAAAAAACTAATTTTTACACATATTTATAATCTAGAGAATATATATATCCACTAGGTTGCCTATCAAAACTTGGCCGCAATAATTTTTAATAAAATTATTTTATTTTTAACAGCCAGAAACTTTTATTTGCTTCCGATTTTATTTGGCTCCCGTATATCATAATACTAATAAGAAAAAATAGCTTTAATTTGATTTATAAATAATACGTGTAAGTATGTTAGGGACGTAACAAGTTACGCAGACGGATCGCAACGAAAATATGTAGGGGCGGCCAAGTGCGCAACGGCAGCCGTGATTTTTCAGTCTTTGCTGCCGTGAAATGGTCGATATTTTACGGAAAAACATTAAAAAAAAGATTTTTTCACAAAAAAAAATATAAAAAAATATTAGCGGTCAAATTTTTTATTGGCAACCTAGTGGATAATATTCTTTACACTATCAGCTCGCTTGCCCGAGGGGGGTCCGCGCGCAGTGCCTTTGCCCCGGCCCTCAGCGCCTGCCTACCTCAAATGTCCCACGAAGGAAAACGTGCCGACCCTACTTTGCCCCGCCATTTTTTTGATTCTTGTGACTCAATTTGTTTAAAAAAATGTCAAGTATTATATATATTTATGTTTATTATGAAACTAGCTAAACAATGTTATCTTTTGTTTATCAAATTACGACTTTGGTGCAGAGTTATGCTGTGCTGAACTTAGAAGTAGGGCGTTTTGAAGCTCGTCTTGTATTCAAAAGCTTATACCTCAAAAATAAAAGCGATGACATATGGTTTTTATTCTTTGATTATGTTGTCAATATAATAAACAATAGAATAAGAAAAATGATCACTTGTTCATAGATATTTATTATTTAAAAGGCCTTTGTTTCCATACCAATATCTGGCGCCGCCAAACTGGAGTGAAACGGAACGTTTTTATTTTTTTTCTTGACTTTTGTCTATGGCTTGGATGCTTGACTGGTTGTGTGTGAAGGGGAAATTTCACGAAGAAACGGGACAAATAATACAAATTAAACCTTCGAGCGACAAAGACGGGTAGAATCAGCTTTTTCGACGGCGGGAGCAATGTTAACCACAGGTTGACATGGTCATAACTGAGTGAAATGCAATGTCAACTACCAGTTAACACGGGCAAAGCCGCCTTCAAGGCTATGTTAACTACTACTTGACATGGTCGATTCTAAATTCTCGGTTTGTTAACTACTAGTTGACACGGGCAATCCAGTGGTTATAAATATGCATAAAAATAGCATAGGTTTGCAGCATATCTGGATGAACGAAATGATTCTGCAGTGGGATCCTACCTAACCTATATCCAATACGTAGGTTTGCGGAACAACAGCAAGTTTTTTTTAATCATTATGGCATCGCTGTTACGCATATGGCCAGTGACAAGTAAAACGATATTTCGAATTCGTATCTAAGCAGCGTAAAAGTTAATATAAGTCAGCTATAAATTAGTTATCATTATAGTCAATTATTTATTAAGTCACTCAAGTTAGTACCTATATGACCGATTTAGGTACAGTCAATAATTCGAGTAAAGCGATGGTTACTTTACCAAAACATTTACTATGAAGTTTTGGAGGCAAACTAAAAGGCCGTGTTTTCGCACTGTTATTCTATTTCACTATACACGAGCACTGTAATAAACCTATATCAAACGAAATGCCATCTACTTTATTTGAAACGGCCCGCCCCTCTTCGCCCGCGCTGCTCCACTCTTATTAGTCATAGCGTGATGAAATGAATGAAATAACTTTTCAAATCGGACCAGTAGTTCCTGAGATAAGCGTGTTCAAGCAAACAAACAAACTCTTCAGCTTTAAAATATTAGTACAGATAACTTAAAAATACACCAAGGAAATAGAAAAAAAAAAGAAATGAATTAACATAAGAGCACCATACGCCTCTTTCAACCCAACAGCAAATTATTTTTCTCTCTAACGGCCGAATATTTAGACCAGTGTTTCTAGCATGTACGATAATTGTTTTTTTTTATTGCCAACTTTTATTTGCATTTCGCATTGGCCCGGTTTTGATATTTGTTTGTTTCCCATTAAGTACATTTCCATGCCAAACATGTTTGGAGGTTTACCATAAACACCAATATAATTATGTGCAAATCCACCGTAACCAGTTTCGTCGTTAATCGTTCAGAATATATTAATACAAATAATACGTAAGCTTAAGCAGTAGCTCCCCTCAAAAAGGGGAGAGACTCGTGCCCAGCAGTGGGACGTATAATGGGTTGCCATTATTTAAGGGGTCTTCCATTAATCACGTGATGTTTTTTAGCGTCACTTTGACCCCTCTCCTCCCCCATGGTGATACATGGTGAGATTTCAAATTAACCCCCACCTAACATAACGTGTATTTTTTGGAATAAAATAGGTAGGTAGGTAGGTAGCTACCTATTTTTTAAATTTAGCTGAAAATAAGGCATCGGGTTTAAGAATCGCGCAAATATACTAAGCATGTATTTGGCGTGAAAATGACTGATTGTCGTGACGAAAATTTCTCTTATTGTTGCCTAAATCACGCACCAATTTTCGGTTGAAATTGGGCACTCAAAGAAGAAACAAATACACGTGATATCTCCATATGCGTCCCCCTCCCCCCTTGTGATGTTTAGTGATTTTTCCTCAACCCCCCCACCCCCTTTCAAGCCTCACGTGATTAATGGACGACCCCTAAGCATACAAATATACATCTTAACAAATACATATAAATTAAAATTGAGATCGGCTTTTAAATAATTAGGTAGGTACCTTAGATTATCTAATCGGTTGTATGTTGTTATGTTTTGATGCAATATCCGCACTCTTTCAATCTTGTATGTAATCCTTTTTTTTTCTTTTTTTAAGAACAGACTTAAGTAGGCAGTTTGTATCGAGACGCCACTGGTAAAATTTTTTTGGGACGAAGGCTTTTTTTTAATGTAATGGTGGTGGCAAACAAGCATGCAGTTCACATGGATGTTAAGTGACGACTGCCGCCTATAGATATCTACACAATAACCAGAGGTCAATAATCAGGTTGCCTCCCCTGAGGACTAAGACCTCTTTGATAGTTATAACTTGGCCATACATTACCATCTAACCAGAACACGATAGTGCTGAACACTACCATTTAGCGGCAGATAGGTTAGGTAATGCGGTGGTGCCTACGCCCTCGAGCTCCTACACTGGAACTCTACCACCAGTAAAAGGTGCCACCTAAGAAAGAATTTTGCCAAATAAGACCCCTAAGGCTATATTTTTGGGGTTGATAATATTTATGAAAGAGATAACGCAGAAGTATATATAGGTTAGTATCGTGTTAGTACTACTACTACACTACATACTATATTACTACTAATATATGTATCATTGCACCCGTGCGAAGCCGGGGCGGGTTACGCCGGAATCTAGGATTTATTGACCTAATAAAATGGATTAATATAGATTTAAAGTATTTTATTTTATTTAAAGTCTTAGGAATCGGCGTGCATGTATGAAGAGAATGATGAAAGTAGACGAGGCACGAGAGGTTTGTCAGAACCGGGATATCTGGCGCTCTACACTCTCTGCCTACCCCGTTAGGGACCTGGCGTGAAGATACATACATACATACAATATAGATTTTAGGAAGAAATTAGTTTAGGTATATGAAACTTATAAAACTTATCCTAAACTAATTTCTTCCTAAAATCTATATTAATCCATTTTATTATATCAATAAATTCAATAAATACTGGATTCCGGCGCCATAATACAACTACTTAAATACTCATACATACATTATTTTATTAGTATAACAATCGTAAGTGTAAACAGTTTTATTTTATAGCTTGTTTAGAGTAAAATATGCCATTCACTGGATAATCTCCGCGTCGTCGGCGCAAACGCATTAGAACGACATTATTTATTTTAAAAAAGTTCGCAACTAGCTGAGTGGGAGTTGCCAAGTGTTCTGTAGAAACATTACGTCGCGAATGGTCAAATTCGCAATCGGTCAAGTCACACCGCGGACACTCCGCCAAAATTCCATACAAACGCTTAATTTGGTTTCTATTACACAGACATCAATCAGTGACGTTATTTACACGCGCACCTGTGTGCGTAGCACGAACAAAATACCAACCGTCGCCCATAAAAGGGGAAAGAAAGGGTTGAGTGATGCGGACAAATCAGGCGCGACGTCGAAGTGTCCATTCTATACGTAGTATTATTACATATTCTCTGGTCAAGTGACAATAAAATCGTCAAAATCGCAAACGGTCAATATAGCGACTGGTCAATGTCTCAAACTGTCAAAATAGCGATTTGTCCATATCCCGATAATCTGGTTCACATGATTTTCTAATCGCAAACGGTCAAATTAGCAAACAGTCAAGGTCGCAATCTGTCAATTATTTTAATCTCGAATTTGGTCCACTTTTGAGATTGAGAGAGTTACCTTTAACTTATAAGACATAAAGAAATAATAAATGTGGGCGTCCCCGACTTTGGTAGGTTAGGTCGAAGCGTTGTTAGGTTTTTTTTTTATTAATTAATAGGAAACTTTATAAAATGCAAAGTGGACCAAATGCGACAAAATGTAGGTAGGTAAACAAGATTTGCAATTTTGCTTGTTTGCTATTTTGACGGTTTGCTTTTTTGACGGATTGCTATTTTGACGGATTGCGATTTTCATGAAATGGACAGATTGCGAATTTGATCATACGCGACGGAACTCCGTAGAAATATAAACTGAACATTGTTTTATTAAAAAGATTTTTTCATAATTTTGCATGAATTTTTCCATAAAAACAATAGGAAATTAAATGATATTTATGACGATAGGTAGAGAATAAATATAATAAATAATGTACTAGTTTGAGACAAAAGACGCAAAGAGAGCAAAATAATGTATTTGGAGAAACGGAACCCTACATTGCGCGTGGTCCGACACGCGCTAGGCTTAGGCTAGGTTATAGGCGTTTCGGTCCGCGGGACGAAACACGAGCGGACCGAAACGCCCCAAGACCCATTTATTTTAGACTTTGGCTACCTTTGGCTGCATAAAAATTATGTATTACCAGCCAGTAGGTACTTGTATATTGAACAAGAATGTTGTTTTTTTTATTATAGTAATGACCCATATGTTTTTGACTGCCGAACTTTTATAATAGGTACTAGCTTTTATACACGACTTCGCTCTCATTTTTTATCTTTCGTAGAATCTTTTTATACTGCACATATACCTACTTAATTATTTTATGTTTGTCATTATGATCAAACATAATTATATGTGCTGTGTCAATTGCATAGCCGTGTGTGTAATGTTTTGTTTATTGATTTAATGTCCTTTAGTATTTAAAAATATAAGCGTACTGCACTTCTCGTATAAACTATAGGTATCTACTTATGTGTGTTAAATATTCATACCTACCTACCTGCTCCTCCGTCCGCGCAATTTTCGTAAAAAGGGGTCCTCTTCTTAATGTTATCATATAAAAATGAATATTTGTCTGTATGTCCTTTATAATAGGTTGGGGAAAAAGTCTTTTCGCATTATAGTATGTATGAACTTGTAATAAAATCTCTTTGGCTGGTAGTATTTGTATCTGGCTGGTTTTGGTATCATTGAAAATTAAAATTTTAAAGAATATAATTCCAAATTAAAATTAGGCAAATGTGTGATTTTCATTTGTTTTTCGTACTGTCAAGATGAGTGAATCTAATGAAGAAATTCGATACATTATAAAATTTTACTACAAAAAAGGTAAAAATGCAACGCAAGCAGCGAAAAAAATTTGCGATGTTTATGGACCTAGTGCAGTGTCTGTGAGAGTAGCACAAATTCGGTTTAAGCGTTTTCAATCCGGAAATATTGATGTCAAAGATGCACCTCGCTCTGGTCGCCCTATTACGGATCAAATGGATGCCATTTTTGAAAAAGTGGAGCAAGATCGACATATCAGTAGTTACGACGTAGCTGAAGAACTGAGAATTGATCACAAAACAGTTTTGGCGCATTTGAAAAAAGCTGGGTACATAAAAAAGCTCGATATTTGGGTACCTCACGAGCTCACTGAAAGAAACCTAATGAACCGTGTACTCATTTGTGATTCTTTATTACGACGTAATGAAACCGAATCATTTTTGAAGAAGCTGATAACTGGTGATGAAAAGTGGATCACGTACGACAAGAACGTGCGAAAAAGGTCGTGGTCAAAGGCCGGTCAGGCTTCACAGACTGTGGCGAAACCCGGGTTAACTCGCAATAAGGTGATGTTGTGTGTGTGGTGGGATTGGAAGGGCATTATTCATTATGAGCTATTACCACCAGGCAGGACTATCGATTCTGAACTCTACTGCGAACAACTGATGAGATTAAAGCAAGAAGTTGAAAGAAAGCGGCCGGAATTGATCAACAGAAGGGGTGTGGTGTTTCATCATGATAACGCTAGACCTCACACATCTATAGCCACTCAGCAAAAATTAAGAGAGTTTGGCTGGGAGGTGTTAATGCATCCGCCGTATAGTCCTGACCTTGCACCTTCAGATATCCACCTGTTTCGGTCTCTTCAGAATTCTTTATGCAATGTTAGGTTAACATCACGAGAGGACTGCCAAATCCACTTGTCGCGGTATTTTGATGAGAAGTCCCAAAATTTTTATAGGAATGGGATCATGTCCCTACCTACAAGATGGCAAAAGGTTATCGAACAAAATCGTACATACATACTTTAGTTAAATTTAAATAAACTTTATTAAAAAATGTTTTGGATTATCTTAAAAAATCCGAAGAAACTATTTCCCCAACCTTAGAATCGTAAACTACGCATTTGATCATGTGATGATCTTTAGCAAAGTTGCTGTGCATGAGCCCACTAAGGTTTCTGAGTTGGCACATTCGACAGATGGCGCCACTGTCATTTTTTAGTTGGTCGCGTAGCAATTCGTCCATCTACTGTGAACGCGCGCAGGGTACAGCTAGTTATAATAATAAACAAAGTTATCTGAATGAGTTTTAAAATATGGATATATGTTTTATTCAAAATCATTGACGTTGCTATCTGTTGATTATGATTAGTCATAGTAGTCAGACAACCGAGATAAGTGCTTTTATTAGGGTTCCGTAGACGAATTGCAACATAACTACAACCTTATAGAGGTAGTCATGTCTCTGTCCATAATGTCTCTGGTCACAGTCATTGAGAGGCCTCAGGTGTTATGCCTCTGTGCCGGAATTTACAGGGCCGTACATTACCACCTGACCGGAACACGATAGTGCGGAACACTACCATTTAGCGGCAAATATATTGGGTAATGCGGTGGTGCCTACGCCCGCGAGCTCCGTCACTGGAGCTCTACCACCAGTAAAAAACCTAATCTATTTGCCGCCATATGGTAGTGTTGCGGTTAGATGGTAATGTATGGCCCCGTAATAAATATCACAGAGATAAAACATCAAAGGTCTCAGGAGAGGCGACGCATTTGCATTTTGACATCTGGTTTTTATGTAGACGTCATAGGTCTGCAGACTTCACTTAGAGATGATGTTCGTGTGACGGGTTGCTCACTTCCCTTCAAAATGGTCGAGGAGAGCAATGGCTGCCACATGCGTCATACTCGTAAACGGGTGCTGATTGTGGGGACTGGTCTGTTGTGATTTGCGGGTGTTATATTCTATCACGATATTAAGCTGTTGATGGGTATTTGCGTTTGTGTTTATATGCAAATATTTTTAAGCCATGGACGTTCACATTATCTTTATTCTAATAGGTTGGGGAAAAAGTCTTTTCGCATTATAGTATGTATGAACTTGTAATAAAATCTCTTTGGCTGTAGTATTTGTATCTGGCTGGTTTTGGTATCATTGAAAGTTAAAATTTTAAAGAACATAATTCCAAATTCAAATTAGTGAAAAATTAGTGGCAAAAGGTTATCGAACAAAATGGTACATACATACTTCAGTTAAATTTAAATAAACTATATTAAAAAATGTTTTGAATTAGCTTAAAAAATGCGAAGAAACTTTTTTCCCAACCAATATGTAATAATATTTGTATTAAATGTAAGGTTTTGACAAAAGAGCAACACGCTGAGTTTGTTGGGTAGCGGAGTTCTTCTCAGTAGTGCCTGCACTTGGAACTCTGCTAAGTGAATGACTATGATTATGACGAACAGATTTTTCTTTTTCTTCTATGAAGGAATTGAAAAATTTGATGATTCACGTATCGGTTAAATATTATTATTAAATTGGTATTTATTAATACCTATTGGATTATTATTATGAGTCATTCTCTCTAGGTAGCTTATAACCCGACAATGCAAGTGTCCTTGTAGACCAATTTGAAATAAATGATTTGAATTTTGAATTTTGATGACTGCAGCCTTTAGTAAGCACCATTTGGCGGCAGAGATTGGCAGCGGCTTGTTTTTAATAAAACACCTAGAACTGCCATGTATTTAAAAAACTCTTATTGTATAACAACATCTTCATCAAGATATCTGAATTAATAAAACAATTGCCAGAAAGGAAATTTAAAATATTATTGAATAACTTATCAATTGAGAATGTATTTTATAGCGTTGAGGAATAGTTGGAACAAATTCCCCGTAGTCACACCACAGTAGAGATTGACTCAATTGTCGATAAGAACAAAAATAAATATATTTTTAAACTAGCTGTTTCCCGTGGCTTCGCCGACGTGGATTTCGTTTTATAAATGGTATCTATTCGTTTTTATTGAAGGTTTTCATTATATTGCATGCTTCATAGACTTCTAGTTATAATAAACTGTCATTGTTATGTTTACTATTTGTCATCAAATGTACCTAACTAATGCAATAAAGAAATTGAATTGATAGATTAGGTAATGCGGTGGTGCCTGCGCCCTCGAGTCCCTACACTGGAATTCAACCAGCAGTAAAAACTACTACAGAATCCTTCATAGGCGAGTCCAACTCGCACTTGGCCACTTTTATTGTCTCTAGGTTAAGATATATTGCGGCTCAATGGCGCCAATCATCGAGAAGCTGCGTTGTGTCACAGTACGAATATGAACAGTATGGAAACTACGTACAAAACGTTGAAACGGCACACTCACACAAACATGCGCATCGACGAGGCCCCTAAGCGGTTCTCGCGGTGCTGCAGTAGTGAGACGTACGCTACTCGAGCGTCTCGATGCGCATGTTTGTGTATGTGTGCCATTTCGAACATTTTGTTATTTGTACGTAGTTTCCATACTGTTCATATTTGTACTGTGGTTGTGTCGTCGATAGCGCCAATATACATAAAACTATAAGTGTTTTTTAAATAATGTTCTTATTTCAATTAGACGCATTAATTAATTCAAATCTATCAGCTGTCAGTCCCCGCGACTCGAAAAAATAAAAAAAATGTATATAGAAGTTCTTTTACCTCGGACTCAACAAATACCTGTTGATATTCATGAATTAGGCATTTTTTATAAAGGTATAGGTATGACGAAGTCGGAAATAGATTTCGTAGGCTATGATTGGGTGCGACGTACGACAAACAATGTATTTGTTTTTCTTACATAGACCGATGGTCAGCCTGCTTATCTCCGAGAAAGACAACCATGAAGCCATGTTTCTTTTATGTGATGGAAGTGGCAAACAAGCATGCAGTTCACATTGATGTAAAGTGATGACTGCAGCCTATAGACACTCACACAAAGACCAAGGTCAAAATGCGTTATCACTCCTGAAGCCTAAGGTGTTATGCCTCTTTGCCGGAAATTACAAGCCGTACATTACCACCTGACCGGAACACGATAGTGCTGAACACTACCATTTAGCGGCAAATATATAAGGTAATGCGGTGGTGTCTACGCCCGCGAGCTCCGTCACTGGAGCTCTACCACCAGTTAATTGTTATTAATTTGTTAAAAGTGTGCCAAGAACGGGCACGTCATTAAAACGAGTAAAATAATAATAGGGCAGGTTAGAATAATTGCTGGTATCAAACTAGATTATTTACATAAACTGCTTAATATGGTAAATCGACGGGTATATTGAAATGCCTGTATCTAAATAGAAATAGTTTATTTTTTGACATACACACACACACACTAAATAAACAAATGATAATAAAAAAAAAAACCATAATAAAAACAGAAACAACTTAACACAACTACCGGCATGATGTATGTGTGAGACCAAAAAAATGGTACCCATCTCAGCTGATTGCTGTAGTTGGCACTACAGCGCTGGTGTTCTGATAGGACCACCGTAAGTGGCTTTGCGAACAACAAGCCGCCCAACTACATAAAACTTCCATGCATACTAATGTTATATTTATATACAAAGTTACGTAATATTACATAAATATAGATAAATAAATAAATTATTAGAACAAATAAATTAAATACATGATAAAATTACACACTCTCTGTCGTTGATACATACTTAACTTTGTAAAAAGCTAATGGTGTGGATGACAAGTGATAGCAACATAAGATATTACTGGTGGTAGAGCTCTTACGTAATCTACTTGCTGCTAAATGGTCGCGTTCAGCACTATCGTGTAAGATCATACCCGTATAAGACCCCTTTTTATTAGGGCAGCTATTGTCAAATCACTTGTTTATAATACATCTACTAATGATACATTTAGTAATGAGCTTATCAGTTGATTAATACTTTACGAGCTTGTAGTGGAAGGAGTCTATTTAAGGGCCAGAGCCCTCATCGGCGGCCATCCTTTTCTAAGCAAGCGAAGCGAAAGGTTGTCACAATATTCGTTTTAAAGTAAAGTGGAGTTTGACTCAAACAAAATCCTTTAAAAGATCTAGAAGCTTACAATCGTGTTCCGGTCAGGTGGTGATACGGCCCCGTAATAACTATCATGGAGACAACAACTAAGTTGTCAGGGTTGGCAACGCATCTGCATTTTGACCTCTGGTTTTTTATTTTGATGTCTATAGGCTACAGTGATCGCTTAGTATTCATCGCCACTATGTGAACTGCATGCTAGTTTGCCACCTTCGTAACTTTTTTTTTTTTTGTTTTTTTTTTTTTATGTAATGAAGGTGGCAAACAAGCATGCAGTTCACATTGATGTTAAGTGATGACTGCAGCCTATAGACACCCACAATAAGACCATGGTCGAAGTGCAGATGCGTTACCACCCCTGAGGCCTAAGGTGTTATGCCTCTGTGCCGGAAATTACAGAGCCGTACATTACCACCTGACCGGAACACGATAGTGCTGAACACTACCATTTAGCGGCAAGTATATTAGGTAATGCGGTGGTGCCTACGCCCGCGAGCTCCGTCACTGGAGCTCTACCACCAGTAAAACATTAAAAAATGCGTCATACTCGTGAACGGGTGCTGATTGTGGGGTCTGGTCTGTTGTGGTTTGCAGGTGATATCTTCTGACATTATACATTTATAGGTTAAAATTTAATTTATAAATTGGTTATGATAAATACGTATTGAATATTTTATTATTTAACCTAAAAACTAAAAATATTGTTTGCAAATTGGTCTACAAGGATACTTTTGCATTATCAGATTATAAGTTACATATAGTGATTAACTTTTATATGTATATATATATATATATATTATATACCTATTAATTATTATAAGTTAATCACTATAGGTAGCTTATAATCTGATAATACACAAGTGTTCTTGTAGCCCGCCCATATTTGCAAAAAATATTTTTAGTTTAAAGTTTGACACAAACGACACAGTACGCAGCGAAACGCGCTCTAATGACTTATTACACGGCACGGTATTCAGGGTACGATAGCAAGGGTCAGGGTAGTGTAATAACAATTAGGGAGTTAGGGCCCTAATCAGGAGTCCCCGTGTCGTGTAATAGTCTTTTTAAAAGGCAAGACACGACATGGTATTCATGGACCGGCAGAAGGGTGAGCGTAGCCTCGCGCCGGGTTGCCGCTTATTACACTATCCGGTAGACAACGTCCTAACTCAATCACAGTACATATACACGGGCCGCTCCGGTCGCCCTAATTAGGGCTCTTACTCCCTAAATGTTATTACAATACCCTGACCTTTGCTATCGTACCCTGAATACCGTGCCGTGTATTGAATTTTGCCTCTGCATTGCCTGCGATACTCGTTGTTATATAACGTAACGTAACGTAACTTCACGCCTGTAATCCCCGAAGGGGTAGGCAGAGGTAAATGCATGCATTCAAGCATACATGCAAACACCCACGATTCGCCGGTTACGTTTTGGCCCATGTAACAGGTGGCGAGCCTGTTGACATCTCCGGGCACATTACCAAACTTTGAGGTACTGGGAAATTTCCAGAAAATGGAAAAATCCCAATAGAACCAGAGATAAAGGCTTTTTCACCATTATCTCTGATAACCCCCTACCCGGGAATCGAACCCAGGACTTCAGCGTAGTAGTAGTGGCCTGCTACCACTAGGCTACCGAGGCAGTTTAATAAATTAATATAATCTTTATTTGCAACTAAAATAGTTTAAAATGAACGGAACGTGGAACAGTGTCTATTTATTTTTATTTTGTGACTGAACTTACCTTATATATTTTTATTGCTTATTTCATTCACCTTGACATGATACAAAGGTATTTTGTTTGCGATAGATTTTATAACAGTTTTATTGTTCGCTTGCGTGCGGTCCTAAGAACTTTTAATATGGGTCAGACTTTTTAAATAGAATTGTGACACCATATTTCGATATCAATAAATAAGATGAGATAATCGCTAACCTAATCTACTACAGGTACGTAATTTTTGGCACAGAGGCCAAAGATCTTATGAGTCCATTGCGGCCACTTCTTTATTCTTCAATATCTATTCAGATAACTAACTGCCTCAGTAGCCTAGTGGTAGCAGGCAACTCTTACTATTACACTACGCTGGGGTCCTAGGCTCGATTCCCGGGGGCTATCAGAGGACACGGTGTAGTCTTTTATCACTGGTTCTATTGGGATTTTTCCGTTTTCTGTACCTAGGACTTTAGAAATGTGCCCGGAGATGTTAACACGCTCGCGAACTTTTTTTTTATGTAATGAAAGTGGCAATCTAGCATGCAATTCACATTGATGTTAAGTGATGACTGCAGCCTATAGACACCCACACAAAGACCAGAGATCAAAATACAGATGCGTTACCACTTCTGAGGCCTAAGATATTATGCCTCTGTGCCGGAAATTATAGGGCCGTACATTACCACATGACCGGAACACGATAGTGCCGAACACTACCATTTAGCGGCAGTATATTAGGTAATGCGGTGATACCTACGCCCGCGAGCTCCGTCACTGGAGCTCTTCCACCAGTACCGAGGACTTTGGAAATGTTCCCGGACATGTCAACAGACTTGCAACCTATTTTATGGCCCAAACGTAACCCAATCGTGGGTTTTTCTTGTATGCATTTACCTCTGCCTAGCCCTTTAGGGATTGTAGGCGTGACGTTACGTTTCACCTATTCACTGGCTAGCAGTGTGAACTTCCCACCTCAGGGGATGAATTTCGAAAAATCTTTTCTTATTCCACGTCTATCTACATCGTACCTATAGGTCGCGCCAGGTAAAAAGAACGCTGGCGGTCAAGCTGCCCGTCATGTCTTTTATTTCATTTTATGTTATTCTATGTAATATACTTTTCAATCTGCCTACCAATACACGAAACCGCAAGCGAAAGCTAGATCAAAAATAAACCAATAGGGCTAGTACTTTCGTGCGCGAGTGTACCGATGCGCGAACACATCCCTTCTACTTTCTTCCAGCGTTCTTTTTACGTGGTGCGACCTATACTAACAGCCCCTGTGAATATTTTCAGGCGTCTTGCTGCAAGGGTTATTATACTGATGTAATAAAATATATAGTAGGTATGTATAATATAATTGTAAAAGAGCAACACGCGGAGTTTTTCTTCTATGAAGGAATTGAAAGATTTTATGTATAAAATCGGTTAAATTTTAATTTTATTTAATTTGAATATTTTTTTTTTGTTTTTTTTTTTATGTAATAAAAGTGGCAAACAAGCGTGCAGTTCACATTGATGTTAAGTGATGACTGCAGCCTATAGACACCCACACAATGACCAGAGGTCAAAATGCAAATGCGCTGCCACTCCTGAGGCATTAGGTGTTATGCCTCTGTGCCGGAAATTACAGAGCCGTACATTACCACCTGACCGAAACATGATAGTGCTGAACACTACCATTTAGCGGCAAGTATATTAGGTAATGCGGTGGTGCCTACGCCCGCGAGCTCCATCACTGGAGCTCTACCACCAGATTCCAATTTGATGAATACCTACCTATTGAATAAGTAAGATTGTAAGTCATGCGTTATAGGTTAGCTTGTAAACTGACAATGCAAAAGTGTCCTTGTAGACCAATCTATACATCTATACAAATGAATAAAAATTATCCCAATTTTTATATTTTGTAATATAAAAATAACCACTTTTTACTTAATGTATATGTATGTATACACGGTACATATACCAAAAAAATGTTTTTACAATTTTTGTCTGTCTGTCTGTCTGTTTGTTCCCGCTAATCTCGAGAACGGCTTTACCGATTTTGACGGGACTTTCACTGGCAGATAGCTTATGTAATAAGGAGTAACTTAGGCTACTTTAATACTAGCTGCGCCGGACGAACGAAGTCGCGGGCACAGCTTGTTTGAAATAAAATATTTGAGTTTGAGTCGTACACTCTGAAATTTTCCTTATAAATGTAAGCTTCGCAGACAATACAATTCATAGACACAAACAACATAGATAGCAATAAAAATGTTCTATTTATGTAAATTGATTGAGTATTATGTTTGAATTAGTATTACTCAGAAACCTGCGTCATTATATTATGACTTTCTGAGACCATGTCGAGATAACATAAGTTATGTCAGAAATAGATCGATCAATGAAGGCTATGTTGAAAATGAGTAGGCAAAGATTTATAGCTAGCTGTTTCCCATAACTTTGTCCCCGTTTTGTGCGCATACGCATACGAATAAGTAATGGGCAGTGAAGTAATATCACACCGAGGATACTTTGCCAAATTTCCATACAAACGCTTATTTTGGTCTCTATTACACAGACATCAATCAGTGATGTCTATACTACGTATAGAATGGACACTTAGACGTCCCGCGCGATTTCCCCGCCTCACCCAACCTCCTCCCCTCTTATGGGCGATGTTTAGTATTCTCTACGTGCTATGGTACGCACACAGGTGCACGTGTAAATAAAATACACGTCACTGATTGATGTCTGTGTAATAGAGACCAAATTAAGCGTTTGTATGGAATTTTGGCGGAATGTCCGCGGTGTGCTCTAGTAACGTCTTACCCCCTTATTCATAAACGTATTTTAGCTAAAGTGTTGCTAATCTCTCCTTTGTCTTTATCTATCCTGCACATTTGACAATGCAACTGACAAGGACAAAGCATTCTATAGCTAAAACGTATCTAAAGTACGTTTATGAATAAGGGGGTTCGTTTATAGCTAAGGTCTCGGATGTGACCACGCAGCGGGGTTGTCAAGTCTCCGCGCAAGCCTTATCCATGTATTTAGTAGCAAAGAGCAACACGGGGCACCGGCCGCGGCGGACCGGAGGGGAGTAGCCATATGCAGGCTTGCCCCTTTGTCAAAGTACAAGCACAAGTGATCCTACGCCTGTCGCCGATATGTTTAAATGTGTGCGTGAAATTGTTTATCTATTTTGTTAAAGACAAGGTGTGAGTTTCGTAGTAATAGACGATTTTTGTTGTGTGTGTGTGTCACACTAATTTCACGCTGCAAAAAATGACAGACAAACTGTTTTGCATCGGTAATAAAAGGCTACTTCCCTCCGGTCGGCCGGTGCAGCGGAGGCCCGTGTTGCTTTATGTTTAGTAGTGATTCAAGCCCGCGACATTCCTTCTCGATCTATCGTTTAGATTTCTATGGTTCGGAAGGAATCTAATTTATTTCGAACGATGAGGTCAATCTATAATCAAAGAGTCAAAGACTAGTAAATAATCCAATCTCTATAACAAAAGCCAGACGACAATCCTGTCTGAAGACATACCTATTCGAAAAATAAAAACAATTTGAAAACGGAACGCATTCCACTTGTGAAATATTATGGTGTTCCATATTCAAAATTGGTTTGATATAAGATTATGCAAAGACGAGCCATTTATAAAACCTTATTTGATATACAGATTGGATTATAATAAGAAGAAACATATTGAAAATATTTCGGTAATGTATTTTATTGCAGACTAGCTGTCCCCGCGACTTTGTCCGCGTGAGAATTTATGACTGTTCAGTATGTAGGTACCCGGACGAAGTCGTGGGTGAAGCTTGTATAAAAGTAGCCTTAGTTACTCCTCATTACATCAGCTACGTGCTAGTGAAAGTCCCGTAAAATCGGTCTAGACGTTCCTAAGATTAGCCCCGCCAAACAGACAGACAGACAAACAAAATTTAAAAAAAAAGTTGTTTGGTATATGTACCGGGTATACATACATATACATTTACTAAAAAGCGTTTTTTTAAATATTACACTCCAATTTTATTTATTTGTATAGATAAACGAGGATAAATTAAAATATATCGTAAAAACCGGCCAAATGTGAGTCGGACTTGCGCACGAAGGGTTCCGTACGTATCTATAAAAGTGAATAGTTTAAGCGTCTACCTGCTACCGTTATATATATTGAGAAAAATACGAAAAAAACACGTTCATTGTACAGGGTAGTATTATTAGTTTTAGTATTAGTTATAGTATTATTTTCATATTTTTATTTTTTGTTATACGGAAACAAAAATAAGTGATTTGTGAAAATTTCAGTTTTCTAGCTATCATGGTTTATGAGATAAATGGTGACAGACAGCGGAGGCTAAGTAGTAATAGGGTCCCGCTTTTACCTTTTACGTATGGAACCCTATAAAATAACAATTTGAAAATGGAACACATTCCGCGAAATATTATGGTGTCAAATTTCCATTTTGAATATGGATTCAAAATGGAAACTTGATAAAAGATTATGCAAAGACGAGCCATTTGTAAAACATAATTTAATATACAGATAGGATTATAAATGCAATGTTATGCTTATAATAATAAGAAATGTATAGAACATATTTATGTAACGTATTTTATTGCAAATAAACGAGAGTAAAAAAATATACTGGGTTTTTTTTTATCCGCTCGGTCATTGATGTCATCACGCCGTTGATCTGTTAGAATGATGTCATTTTTATGACATTTACTTAACTTTTCACTATCTAAGTAATGCTATGTCGAGGTCTCGGGTTCGATTGCCGCATTAAAAATAATCTAAAGGGCTTTATTGGTTTTAAGGGTTCCGTAGTAAACAAGGAACCCTTATAGTTTCGACATGTTCGTCTGTCTGTCTGTGTCTGTCTATCCGTCCGCGGTTTAGCGCAAAATCTATTGGTACTAGAGACTTGCAATTTGGCATAAGTATACACCTTAATCACACCGACAAAGTGGTAGAATAAAACCATGAAAAGTAAAACTATTTTTTTTTAATTCTCCGTTTAAAGAGCTTGGTCAAAGACCATGACGCTCTATACGTTCACATGCATTACATTGTTCATTTAAAAAAAAAATAATTAAACAACATTAGCTCGTTGACAATTGATATAGTTGCAACAGTATTCTGGCGTCATCCGTAGTAGGATCTGCCAGGACACTGTTGCAATGTCCTATTTCTAATGAAGCCCTGCGATGAGCCTCACCCCGAACACATTCAACCAAAACATGGTATACGTCTTCCACTTTACCACATATACTACAATTAGGGGTATCAGATTGACTCATTAAGAATTTAAACTTATTAAATGGCACATGTCCGGAGCGAAGTCTCATCATTGTGACAAGTTCTTTCCTGGACAGGGCACACTCGGTCATCCATGGAGACCTCAACGGTTCCGGCTGTGTTGTTCTATACCAGATGCCACATTCACGGGAACGTAGGTCAAAGAACTCCTTCCATAATTCTACACAGTACTTTTTTACTTTATTTATGGTATCAGAGTAGAATGGCAAGATGTCTACCTGAACTCCATCTGAGGTTGCTTCTTTCGCTAATTGATCAGCCATTTCGTAACCACTAAACCCTGTATGTGCTGGTACCAAAAGTAAAACTATTTAGGGTACCTCCCCTACATGTAACGGACGTATATTTTTTTATTTTTCGTTTTCTATATAGTGTGAGAAATCGTTGGACAGGTCTTTCAAAAATGTTAAGGGTGTGTTAGTATCATTTTCCGATTTAATTAACTGTTCGTGACTTATTAAGCTTTAAAGTGCCAATTTTCGATAGAGTCAAGTGTCCCCCCCTCTACCAACTAAACGGTTGATGTTAGAAATTCAAACGTTACAGCAAAAGTAGCTAACATTTATCGAAATTAAAAGGAAAACTATCACACCTAAGTTGGCTTTACAAGTTTGCGAGTAGGTAATAGTCGACCAAATGTAATCCTCGAATTTTTTTAACAACTCCATAAAAATATTTTTTTCATTACCTTAATCAAACCTACAAACTACGGAACCCTACACTGCGCGTGGCCCGACATGCACTTGACCGGATTTTCCGTTATTTTCGCATTAAAAAATCGATTGCTTAATGTAGGTACCTATGTTTCATGACCCAGGTGGTCCAACGGTGTGTGACGACCGATCCTAGGATCTCGGATTCGAACTTTTTTTTATGGAACGAAGGTAGCAAACAAGCATGCTGTTCACATTGATGTTAGGTGACGACTGCAGCCTATAGACATCTACACAAACACCAGATGTAAAAATACAGTTGTATTACCACTCTTATGACCTTAGTTGTTATGTTTCTGTGAATGTTATTACGTAGTGTTCAGCACTATCGTGTTTTCCGGTTAAATGGTACTATCGCCTCGTAATCCCTACTTAATATTATAAATGCGAAACCAAATCTGTCTTTCTGTTACCTTTTTACGTCCAAACGACTGAACCGATTTTAATGAAATTTGGTACAGAGATAGAGCTGACTTTGAAAGAACATAGTGGCTACTTTTATTAGTGATTTATAAAACGACATCCACGCGAGCGAAGCCGCGGGCAACAGCTAGTTAGAAATAAGTGAGGCCTCAGTAATGACAATGCATAATATGGAAACGTATCAACGTGAGTGTATATAAGCATATATTTACACTACATCTCTGCATGTCCCAGCATCGAAAAACAGGCGTGATGTTATTGTTTTCACAAAATCTGATTGTCTGGTGTAATTAACCATCGGTCTAGATCCGGCGATACCGCCAATATCAATTAATATTGAAATCCAATCAGATTGGTTATACTTTCACGACCATAACCTAGTTTCACTTTATACGGAACCTTTCTACGAAGTGTTTTATTACATTACTAAATGCCTTCACTCGTGCATAAACATTACCGTTTGTTTTAATACAGAGCATAAGGAATCAGGAGGAGTTTTGGCGGGAACCTTGAAAGAGGCGTGTGGTGCTCTTATTTTATTTCATTTTCTTGGTGTATTTTGGAGTTATATTTCATACAAGTTGATGGGATTTTGTTAGATATAGGTTTATTACAGTGCCCGTGTATAGTAAAATAGAATAACAGTGCGAAAACACGGCTTTTCAGGTTGCCTTCAAAACTTGATTATAAATGTTCTAGTAAAGTAGCCATCGCTTTACTCGAATAAACTCGAATTACTGACTGTGACTCTGACTGACTGACTGATAATTGACCGACTGACTCTTATTTTTACGCTGCTTATGACGAATACGTAATATCGTTTTACTTGACATTGGCAATATGCATAATAGCGATGCCATTATATACATATAAAAAAAAGGAATCAGGATATCAGGGCTGGCAATATTCTATATCAGCGATGCTCATCTGTTCGAGGCTCCATAACGATATCGGTCATTTATTTATACGTCTATACATCTATACACAAATAAATAAAATTGGAGTGTCTGTTTGTTATATTAAAATAACCGGTACATACAATACACGGTACATATATCAAAACTACAATTTTTCCATTTTTGTCTTTCTGTCCGTCTGTTTGTTCCCGTTAATCTCGGGAACGTCTTTACCGATTTTGACGGGACTTTTTCTGGCAGATAGCATATGTAATAAGGAGTAACATAGGCTTTATACTTTTATACCCACGACTTCGTTCGGGTAGATACTGAAAAATCATAAATTCTCACGCCGACGAAGTCGCGGCCACAGCTAGTATACAAAAAGTAAACTTGGAGTATCTGATATAAAAATAACCGTTTTTTACTAAATGCATTATATATTTATACACGGTACAAATACGGAAAAAGTCGCGGGCTCAGTTAGTATTGAAATAAAATGAATAAAGAGTCGATACCGTATTTGCTTTATCTCTCATCCGTTGGAAAACAGGTGGACCACAATGTAAATGTTCTGTCACAAAGTCAGCTCTATCTCTGTACCAAATTTCATTAAAATCGGTTCAGTCGTTTGGACGTGAAAAGGTAACAGACAGACAGACAGACAGAGTTACTTTCGCATTTATAATATTAGTAGGGATAACTCAGAAATACACCAAGAAAATGAAACAAAATAAGAGCACCACGCTCCTCTCTTAAGGTTCCCGCCAAAAACCCGCCATTCCCCTTGGCAGCGTTGTTCTGGATTTTCTACACTTTTCCATAGTAACATGACAGCTGACGTGAAAACGTCTCACTGAATACCTATCTGTCAAATCAATTTAAAAACGGAACCGGCTACTGTTTGTTCCCGGTGTCTATTCAATTTACCTCATTATCAACACACTACTAGTTTTTCTTAAGGTAGATCCCTGACTTTTAGGAATTACAAAAAATAATCACAAACCCAATGCCAGAAAATTTGCGCTAAAAGCTATTCAGTTTCGATGGGATCCAGTGCTATAGTTCATTGACACCATAGAGCAACATCGGAGGGGAGTAGCCTTAAGCAGGCTTTCCCCTTAGTCAAAAAACAAGCCCAAATGGGCCTATACCTGTCGCCTAGATGTTTAAATGTGTGCGTGAAATTGCTTCTGTATTTTGTTAAAGTCAAGGTGTGAGTTTCGTAGTAATAGACGATTTTTGTAGTGTGCGTGTATGTCGCACGCATTTCCCCCCGCAAAAAATTACACAACTGTTTTGCACCGGTAATACACGCTATGGCTACTCCCCTCCGGTCCACCGCGACCGGTGGGCCGCGTTGCTCTATGATTGATTGCTCACTTCCCTCTAAAATAGTCGAGGAGAGCAATGGCTGTCACATGCGTCATACTCGTGAACGGGTGCTGTTGGTGGGGACTGGTCTGTTCTGGTTTGATAACAGTTTATTTGCACTATGGACGTTCACATTATTTGATTTTTCACGATAATCTGTACTAGATTTAAGCTCTCATTTAAAAGAGCTCTTACTGAGTTTTTTGGATAGCGGAGTTCTTCTCAGTAGTGACTGCACTTGGATCTCTGCTAAGTGAATAACTTTGATCTTGACGAATAAGTTTTTCTTTTTCTTCATTTATCATCATGGAAGGAATTGAATAATTTTGTGATAAGGTATTTATGTTTTTACCAAGTAGTTTTAATTTTAATTTTTTAATTTACTATTAATATATTATTTTGCTTTTACTATATGTAATGGTTATTCACTCTAGGTATTTTATAATTTATTGACGTTTTGAAAGTATCTGTAAAGATCTATTCGAAATAAAAATATTTTCTATTTCTATATCTATTGACACGATTAACAGTGCGTCTTTAACAAATTGATGATTTAAACACACACAAATGCAGATTAAAATACAATAAGACTTACTTTATGAACTATGCATTATTTATGCATAATATCAAGGTATGTTCGACCATAAACGTTAATTATTGGATGCCGATGTCGCGTTTAGTATCATTGTATGATGACGTCATGCGAGGTTACACACAATCACACAATACCGACTAGACTGTGATGACGTGTGCGCATTCAATAAATGGCACTGATTACACGTGTGTGATCCGTCGGACTTGTTTTTAGGATCCCGTAGGGTAAATGCCGGATAGATGCCACACTTCTAAAAATCACTTTATATTTTTTCCCGCGAGCTCCGTCACTGGAGCTCTACCACCAGTACAAATGTAATGTTTGCATGTATGCTTGAATACATGCATTTAGCTCTCCACACCCTTTCGGGGATTATAGGTGTAGGTTAGGTTACGTACGTATAGGCAGCACTATTGTGTTCCGATCGGGTGATACCTAATTAATTTCACTCACATAAGCAGAACTGTTAAGTTTAGGCTTCAGGAGTAGTTTTTTTTATGTAATCAAAGTGGCAAACAAGCATGCAGTTCACATTGATGTTAAGTGATGACTGCAGCCTATAGACACCCACACAAAACCAAGGTCAAAGTGCAGATGCGTTACCACTCCTGAGGCCTAAGGTGTTACGCCTCTGTGCCGGAAATTACTACTCTCTCTCTCTCTTAAAATTACTCTTTTGTCACTTTCATTGTCTGATGGTGTGGTCAAAAGTCTTAGGAATCGGCGTGCATGTATGAAGAGAATGAAAGTAGATGAGGTACGAGAGGTATGTCAGGACCGGGTTATCTGGCGCCCTACACTCTCTGCCTACCCCGTTACCCCTGGCGTGAAGATACATAACTACAAACATCATTGACAAAAAATATGTACGCCTATATGTATATTATATATACCTTCTTTCATTTTATACGGAAACATAACGGCGTTAGGTCACCCTTGACTGGTTTTTAGAATTTCAAAGCCAACGAAGCCCTAATCCGAAACCTTGACCGTCGATCTGTCACACTAACCTCGTTACGAAAATGCTGTAACTAACATTTTTTGTCGAACATGAGTAATGTATGGAATCAGCAAAACAAACACGTTTTGATGATGTTTTAGTTTTGACATATAAAATTCTTAATACAGGCATATTTTGAACATTTAATTTACATCGCGATGTTTTACTTTAACTGGCGTCGGCACTATTCGATTTCACCGCCAACAAGCGCCAGAATTATCTTCCATTGAAAAATAATTCTTTTTTTTTTATGCCAGTTCACATTGATGTGAAGTGATGACTCAGCCTATAGACACCCACATATAGACCAAGGTCAAAATGCAGATGCGTTACCACTCCAGAGGCCTTAGGTGTTATGCCTCTGTGCCGCAAATTACAGGGCCGTACATTACCGAAACACGATAGTGCTGAACACTACCATTTAGCATATTTTAGTATATTAAGTAATGCGGTGGTGCCTACGCCCGCGAGCAACGTCACTGGAGCTCTACCACCAGTGAAATTCTGGCGGTCAAATCATATTTTAGATGATAAAGTAAAACAAATATTTTATTAATAATTCATTTACTGATTAATTGAATTCAGTACAATAATAAGCAGCTAAAACATTGAAAATATAACCTCTAAAATAATTACCCCCTTATTCATTAACGTATTTTAGCTAAAGTGTTGCTAATCTCTCCTTTGTCCTTTTCTATCCTGCACATTTGATAATGCAGCTGACAAAGACAAAGCATTCTATAGCTAAAACGTATCTAAAGTACGTTTATGAATAAGGGGTTGGACTATAGTCGCCCGTATATCATAGCGAGAGCTTCAGTTGAAAGACTTAAAAACTTCTTTGATCCTCTGTCAGAGAATATATAATAATAGGTACTTAGTACAATATCGACAGCAATATCGCGATAAGCTCAACGACCATATTACCTACTTTACTTGACGCTTAATGGTAGTTTTCAGCGCTATCGTATTCCGGTTAGGACGGTAATGTACGGGCCTGTAATTTGGCGTAAAGGCATTACAACTTAGGCCTCAGAAGTGTCAACAAATCAACATTGAAATATTTGTTTTTTTATTTAGGTAGGTAGTTTTATAGGCTACAGTTATCACTTACCATCAATGAGAACTGTATGCTTGTTTGCCACTTCATGATAATAAGAAAATGAATGAAGGGGCCGTAATAAAAAATATAAATATTATGATACCTATCATAATACTACACATGTTAAATAATATTGAATATACCTACCTAGATAACGAACGTTATAATCGGAACCGTTTTAATATTCGCAAGGATAGGTACGTTATCAGATACCTAATCGATAACTTTATCGACTGTTATCGTTGTCATCGGAATCGTGATTTAAGATCCAAGTATAATAATAGGTATACCTACAAACTACAGGGTGGACAAAAGAATAGAATCAGAATCAGAAATGTATTTATTCATAATTTAAGAAAGGTACACATAAAAACAAAAAAATATATAATAAGTTTTTTTTTTTTAATCTCAATGAAAGTACTGATCATATTGATGTACAAAAATGTCTTAAAATCATGAAATTAACTATTTTTTAGAGAAACTGTTAGATAGCTTAGCAACAGAACACTTTTGCTTAATATATTTCATACAAACATTCCTCAGATTAAACAAATCTTATAAATAGTTAATTTATAAACAAAAATCGTTTCAATATTCAATGATTTTTGTTAAACTGATTCAGATTTCATATTTTATTAATTTTTTTTGTTTATTACATTATTTATGTCTGCTCTGGTAATGGTCGCTTAAGAGTAGATATAATACACATCAGAATCAAGTCAAGTACCGTTAATGACCCACAAAGATTATAAATATTGCAAAACCAAATTGTAAATTTTAATATGATGACGTTGAAATTAACAAAATAAGTGTTTTCTGATCTTATTGTACTTCCTTAAGCTCCTTTCATTCTGCAGCGTGTCGCCGGTCGGGTGTGGCGAGACCGACAAGCCCAAATGGGCCTATAGCTGTCGCCTAGATGTTTAAATGTGTGCGTGAAATTGTTGCTGTGTTCTGTTAAGGTCAAGGTGTGAGTTTCGTAGTAATAGACGATTTTTGTAGTGTGCGTGTGTGTCGCACGCGTTTCCTCCCGCAAAAAATGACAGACTATTTTGCATCGGTAATAAACGCTATGGCTACTCCCCTCCAGTCCACCGCGGGCGGTGGTCCGTGTTGCTCTATGTTACTTTGAGAATAGCTAAGGTGTATTACATATTTTACATATTTCTGTTTTTTTTGCGCACAGGCGCGGGTCCCGTAGCATTTACTGCCTCCTGATATATGGCCAATCCGACACTGTATTGTATCCACCCTGTACAACTATTGATAATGATTTTTAGTTCAAGGCCGATTAAAAATAATTGCGACCAAAAATATAACAGCATGTGACACACGTACAAAAAAATGTCTGAACTTGGCACGAAGAATAAAGACTGATTGGTTATATGTCAAATGTTCCCTTCGATTTGTTTTTCTTTTTTTAAACTGTTAAAATTAAAATATTGTTAGGTTGAATCAGTGTTGTGTTGAATAAATATTAACTAGTCTCCCGTCTCTCCCCGCCAAATGCAATTTCAATCAATGTACCTACATAAAGTGTCACTAGCATCTCTTCAGCCCATAAATTGAGAAAATAGTTGTATGTAAGTGAACATATTTTGAAAAGACCCTACTGAGTTTTGTTTTTGCAGGTTTTTTCTCAGTAATGTGGGCTTTGGAACTCTACCAGTGAATGACAAAGAATGTCCCATATTCTTTTATTCAGTCTTATCTTGCCGTTTGTAAAAGAGAGTATGGAACATTCTGTTGATCCCTATTTTTATTATTAAGTATTTTTGGACCATTATTTATTTTGAATGATGAAGGTAGACGAGGCACGAGAGGTTTGTCAGAACCGGGATGTCTGGCGCTCTACACTCTCTGCCTACCCCGTTAGGGACCTGGCGTGAAGATACATACATACATTATTTATTTTATTTTTGTTTACTTTTACATATTAATCAACGTATCAGTTGTTATTCGCTTTAGTTTTATATTTTGTAATTTGATCTATCACAAGCAAATTCTATTATTTCCAAGTGATTAAATGAATTTTTGAGTTTGAGTTTGAAAAACCACTGATGAATTTTGTCCAGCTGTGGACGTTTCTCGTATCTTTTCTAATAATTCCGAATGAAGACTACCCCTTTGTTTAGTACATGATAATGTGTGCATAGGATCATTTGGGTTTGTACTTTGACAGAGGGGCAAGCCGGTTTAAGGCTACTCTCCACCGGCCCGCCCGGTTTTTTTTTTGTAATGGAAGTGGCAAACAAGCATGCAGTTCACATTGATGTTAAGTGATGACTGTAGCCGATGGACACCCACACAAAGGCCAAGGTCAAAATGCAGATGCTATACCACTCTTGAGGCCTAAGGTGTTATGCCTCTGTGCCGAAATTACAGGGCCGTACATTACCACCTGACGGGAACACGATAGTGCTGAACACTACCATTTAGCGGCAAGTATATTAGGTAATGCGGTGGTGCCTACGCCCGCGAGCTCCGTCACTGGAGCTCTACCACCAGTAAAAACGGTGGCCCGTGTTGCTCTATGCTGTACACTGATATTCCGGCATTGGTAAAAAGCTTGATCAAAATGGTTGACAAACGTCACATAGGTAAAGTGCGAAAGACAACGCTTTACAGGCCCGAAATAAGCCGAAGTCTCCTTCCTAAAGTCGATGTGCAATATTTATTATAAGACTAGCTGACCCGGCAAACTTCGTATTGCCTCACAATGAAATAATGTGTCAAAGGTTTGATAGAAACGGACTATTTGAATGGAAAAATGAAATGGTGGTTTTTACTACTTTCCTACAATTTCTTCAAATTTTCTTACCTTTTAAACATTCCCTGGTCTTTCAATAATCATTCAAAACCAAAATTAGCCAAATCGGTAAAGCTGTTCTCGAGTTTTAGCGAGACTAACGAACAGCAATTGATTTTTATATATAGATACTGGAAAGCAAATAACAATTGATGCAAGATATGCGGTTAAATGAAATGTCTTTCATTCGATTCCACGTTGTTTATTGCAGATACATGAAGTCGTGTCCCGGTCACATGAAAGTCGCGCGAGTAGGGATGCAACATCGTTCTTAAAGACATCGATTTTTGAACAACCAACATCGATGTTAAAAAACATCGGTAAAGAAAAACGATACAAGGATGTTTTTCCGATGTTTTGTTTTTATTTTCTTCGTGATATATTACTTCACAATTTGATCGCAAATGCTATTCTGCTCAATCAAATATATCTACTAAGCTAACCAGATTTTTTCGATGCATAAAAACGATTTTTCAATAAAATTATTGAACACAATTTTTAATGTAATGAAGGTGGCAAACAAGCAAGCAGTTCACATTGATGTAAAGTGATGACTCAAGGCTATAGGTTCCCATAGAATGACCAGAGGTCAAAATGCTGCGTTGCCTACCCTGACTCCTTAGATATTATGTCTCTGTGATAGTTATTACGGGGCAGTACATTAACATCCTTATTTATTTATAAAGAATAGAGCCGCACGCAGCCTGCAATCACGACATACATACCTAATTATTATAAAATAAAATGCACATGCATAATTATTTATTATTATTTGTTAGAATGTAACAATTTGTTAATGGAGTTTAGAAAAAGAAGCTTGGTTAATCTAGTACCCAGAAGCCTATGAATGAACGATGTCGATGTTTGATTGTTTTGCCGATGCATCGATGTATCGTTTGCAGCCCTATGCCTGAGTGTCAAATCGTGTTTGAATTTGAATAACGAACTCGTGTCCGCCGATCAGGATATTGCTATTTGCACTGAGCGAAAGTTCTTATGTATGTATCTTCACGCCAAATCCAAAGCCAAAAGGTAGAGAGTGTACGTCAGATATCCCGGTCCTGACGCACCTTCCGTGCTTCTACATTCTACTGGTGGTAGTGTTCCAGTGTAGGAGCTCGAGGGCGTAGGCACCACCGCATTACCTCATCTCTAGATAGATGAGGTAATGCGTGTGCAGTGCTCCTACACTGAAACTCTACCACCAGTAGATTTTACACCGTTATCTCTAATAGACCCGGGCGCGACCCGGGAATCGAACCGAGACCCCAGCGTAGTAGTAGTGGCCTGTTACCACTGGACTACTGAGGCAGTTAATTTTGTGTTATTTTGTATAAAATAATATTTTGTATAAAATTTTACAAAAAAATAGCCATTTATATTATCAGGTATGGAAATGCCGCACAAGGTAGTATATAATTACAATTAAATAATTATTATTTTTTACTTTTCAGTTTTGAAGTCGGTTTTCCTTAACGTAGTTATATTTATTTAATACTTTTTAGTTTATTGCTGCATTGCCAATTAGATTAATGTTCACATCTGTTAAATTTTTAAAATCTTTTAGCTTCGTGACAATTAGATACCTAATTTAAATTGTTTAGGTGTGTCGATACAAAATTATTACACGACTATACGAAATCAATGAAAAAAAATTATCCACGAAGGAGTAAATAAGCTGTGTTGTGTGTGCTCTTGTGCTCTTAAGCTCTTACGCGATCGAATTCGCGTAAGAGTAAATAAAATCTCGCACTAGGCACTCTGTTGTCATGCGCATTAGGACTATCTAGGACGTCAGGCAGTGGATTCAACGCACTGTATGACAACTCGCCGTCTATTCTTATTCCTTTTGTCTGAGGAAAGTAAGTAAAAAAATGCACATAAAATAAAAACTGATTCGCCTATCTGAATCAAATTTTTATGGGACCAATTCAAAACTATTCCGCATCAACAAAAAAAGAATTAGGTAAATCGGTCCAGAAATCTCGGCGAAATTCGCGTACATACATAAAAAAATATATATACGAGTATACCGGCCGAATTGAGAACCTTCTCGTTTTTTTGAAATCGGTTAAAAATAATTAGTGGTGGTAGAGTTCCAGTGTAGGAGCTCGAGGGCGTAAGCGCCACCGCATTGCCTAATTTATCTTATTTTAGTCCTGTAATTTCCGGCACAGAGGCATAACACCTTAGGCCTCAGGAGTGGTAACGCACTGCATTTTGACCTTGGTCTTTATGTGGGTGTCTATAGGCTAGAGTCATCACTTAACATCAATGTAAACTGCATTCTTGTTTCCCAGTTCCATTACATAAAAAAAAAATCTGCCGCCAAATGGTAGCGTTCAGCACTATCGTGTTCCGGTTAGATCAGTGATTCCCAAAGTGGTCCAGGTGGACCCCCTGGGGTCTATGGGAGACTCGATGGGGTTTATGCGTAAATAAAAATGAGATATATGGGAAAGTGATATAAATGTTAGCAAGGGGGTCCACCGAAACCAGAAAAAAATTGAAAGGGGTCTACAAGAAAAATAGTTAGGGAACCTCTGGGTTAGATGATAATGTACGGCCACGTAATAAATATCATAGAGAAATAATAACTAAGGTCTCAAGGGTGGCAATGCATCTGCATTTTGACCTCTGGTCTTTGTGTGGATGTGTTGTGTATAGGCAGCCATTACTTAACATCCATGTGTACTGCATGCTTATTTGCCACCTACGGTACACATTCTGTATAAAATAGGCCTTATAATCATGATATTATTATGCGCTTTATTTAGAAAAAAAATAAGCATTAATATTATCATTAAAGAATAAATATAACTGCGTTAATAAAAACCGACTTCAAAACTGAAAAGTAAAAAATAATAAAGATTAGATTGTACTTATATACTACCTATTATTTATATGTGCTATTTAATAATAGGTTTGAAGTCGGTGCCAAGCCTTAAACAAATAGTTATATTTTAATCACTTAAATATGAATACGAGCAAATTAATACACTGAACAAAACGTAACCGGCGAATCGTGGGTGTTTGTCGATACAAAATTATTACACGACTATACGAAATCAATGAAAAAATTTTATCCACGAAGGAGTAAATAAGCTGTGTTGTGTCGTCGATGAGTAAATGTGTCATTGTCACTTGTTGTCATCTTGTAGTCATGCGCATTAGGACTATCTAAGACGTCAGTGGATTCAACGCACTGTATGACAACTTGCCGTCTGTTCTTATTCCTTTAGTCTGAGGTGAAATTAAGTAAAAAATGCTCATAAAATAAAAACTGATTTGCCTATCTAAATCAACTATTCCGCATCAAACAAAAGAAGAATTACGTAAATCGATCCAGAAATCTCGGCGAAATTCGCGTACATACATAAAAAAAAAATTTAAAAAAATATACCGGCCGAATTGAGAACCTCCTCGTTTTTTGAACTCGGTTAAAAAACCGAAAGAAAAATTTGACTTCGGGAAGGAATCGAACCTGCGACCTCAGGATAACCAGTCCAGCCGCTTTACCACTAAGCTACCGAAGGTCGCAGGTTCGATTCCTGCCCGAAGTCAAATTTTTCTTTCCGTTTATTCTTCAATTTCTAAAGGTCACTTGCACGTGTTATTGCGAAAAATAAATATTATAATTAATACTCGTATTATAAGTTACAATTGAAAATGCCGCACAAATGAGAATGTTTGTATTAAAAATAATGAACTCTGATAAAACATAGTGAAATAATATAGTTTGTTATCAGTTATATTTTTAATTGAATGGAACGATAACGGCACTTTGAGATTCCGTCGTAAAGCGGAATTTAAGTCAGTATAATCCCGGTGAGATCATTTTGTGTTTGACAAACAACATATTTCGCATTCTTACCAGAATTTTTTTGGCTCCTTAAGTAATCTAGAATCTCTAGAATAACTGCCTCAGTAGCCTAGTGGTAGCAGGCCACTCAACTACGCTGGGGTCCCGGGTTCGATTCCCGGGTCGGGGATATTACAGATAACGGGGTAAAATCCTTTATTCTATTTGGATTTTTACATTTTCTAGAAATTTCCCAGTACCTCGAAGTTTTGTTGTGCCCGGAGATGTCAATAGGCTCGCCACCTGTTACATGGGCCAAAACGTAACCGGCGAATCGTGGCATGTATGATTGAATGCATGCATTTACCTCTGTCTACCCCTTCGGGGATTACAGGCGTGAAGGTATGTTTTTTTTTACATTATCTAGAATAACTATGTGGACTTTATGGTTTTATGAAAGATCGAGGACCTATGGAATTTGCCTACATGTAAGGACTGGCGTCGGGACGTGACGACCCACCGCCCGGTAGAATTTTCTTCTACTGAAAGACAATTTCCGTGGGACAAGCCTGCTTCTAGGCATACAATTTTTTTTTTTAATAATTGTAACTTTTATGTATACTAAAAAGAGTTTTAAGGTTATTAAAAAAGACGCCTCGTACCTATGTGCAAATTTGCAAATCCATTTATCCTAAAATTTTGAAAAAAAAAAAGAACAAATGTGTGCTCTATTTTTCAATTAAACTTTTTACGATACATGAAACCATTTGGGTAATAACTAATTTACATATAATTAATTACAAGTTTCAAATTTCAACTCAATCGGAGCAGCTCTTTCAGAGAAAGTTGGCTGTGTGTGACGGACAGACAGACAGACGCAGGCTTCAGGGTTCCGCTTTTTCCTTTTGAGAAACGCTAGGGCACTGCTATAGGCTTCTACTGCTATACTGGAGTGGTAACTTCACGCCTGTATTCCCTACAGAGTAGACAGAGGAAAATGCATGCATTCAAGCATACCTTCCATGCAAACATTGCGATTGATGCTGGTTACATTTTGTCCCATGTAACAGGTGGTCAATTGACATCTCCGGACACATATTTTTTTTTAGGTAATGAAAGTGGCAAACAAGCATGCAGTTCACATTTATGTTAAGTGATGAATGCAGCCTATAGACACCCACACAAAAACCAGAGGTCAAAATGCAGATGCGTTACCACTTCTGAGGCCTAAGGTGTAATGCCTCTGTGCCGGCAATTACAGGGCCGTACATTACCACCTGACCGGAACACGAAACTAAAAAATGAACCACAATTAAATATTTTTCCTTTTTTTTGTAACAACTGAAAAATTTTTAGGCAAAAATTTATTTAGCAATTGAATATAGGTACCTACTTATTATGTTAAATTATGTAATGTCACTTCTATTTTTTTACAAACTTATACCTATGATAAGTCGTTAATTATCGCTGTAATAAAAATAATGTAAAAAATATTTAAATTTAAATAAGGACGTCACTTATCTACTAATACATATTCAAAAACTAGGTACCTATTTAAAAAATATGTTAATACCTAGGCTACCTATTCGAAATGTATTTAGGTAGGTATTTGATTTGCATTAATAATACATTTTCACTGAAAAACACAAATAAAACATTAATAATTGTTACGTGAAAATAATGCTTTTCTTTTTTATTCAAGAAGCAGATACGGTGGCCAGATGATTCACCGTTAAATTCAGTAGAGACTGTAAAACTAGACTTACCTTAGTAACCAGGCTCTTCTAATGGTACCTATTGAAGTAACAACTATTCTTATGAAAATTATGTTTTACTTACGTATATGCCATGACAACTCTTGTTAACACTAAAACACGAGACCTAAAATTGTCTGAAAATGTAAATTAAAACTGTTCAACTTGTATTTTTAAAGTCTATTTACATAATTAAAAATTAAGATCATTTCTTCGTAATTCACTTAACACTGGCAGTCAAGAAAAATTCAAAAATTTTCTGTTGTCAGTTTTCGAAAAAAAATCGTACTGTCACTTCGCGCGGCAAATTTGTATTTGGAACAGCAGAGCGTCGGTTTCGCTTGCCAGCCTTAATCAAACTGCGCTTGGCGCAGACGAACACCTGATTTAATATGGCGCGAAAATATACATGCTTAATATCAAAACCGTTGTATTATTCGTGGTATGTAATGTTAAGTTTTGACGCGTGATTCACAAATGCAACTGGCTCGCTCAGAATAGCCTAACCTGTAATAATGGTCACGTCAGATGTATTCAATGATTTGATACTTAACCAGAACTAATGGACCGTGAAAATACGGTCTAACAATCTTAAACGCGTGCCGAATAGAACCATGTATTTCCTATTACTGCTATAATTTAATTTATCTCGATAATGTTCGACGCGCGTGATTTTTAACTTTTTCTACAAAGTTATAGGTAAGTATTTTTAGGTAGGTTTTTTAAATGTGAGTGGCAAACAAGCATGAAGTTCACACTGGTGTTAAGTGATGACTGCAGCCTATAGACACCCACACTAAGACCAAGGTCAAAATGCAGATGCGTTACCACTTCTGAGGCCTAAGGTGTTATGTACATATACCCCTGTCGTAGTATTATTACATATTCTCTGCCTCTGCGCCGGCAATTACAGGGCCGTACATTACCACCTGACCGGAACACGATATAGTGCTGAACACTACCATTTAGCGACAAGTAGGTATATTAGGTAATGCGGTGGTGCCTACGCCCGCGAGCTCCGCCGCTCTACCACCAGTAGAAAGACTGCTGATCTCATTGGTTACAAGCAACTTTTTTATGTAATGAACGTGGCAAACAAGCATACAGTCCACATTCATGTGTAGTGATAACTGCAGTTTAAATGAAAGATATCTACATGAAATCCAGAGGTCAAAATACGGATGCATTTCCCTGAAAACTTAGTAATAGATGTCACTGTGATATTTATTACGGGGCCATACATTACCATCTAACCGGAACACGATAGTGCTGAACCACTTGGCGTTAGATATATTAGGGAATGGTGTGGTGCCTTCGCCCTCTAGTCCCTGGAACATAATACTGGAACTCTAGCACCAGAATAAAAATAAAAACCGGTGCTTACCATCCAACCGGGCCATAATAGTATTGAACACTACTATTTGGATTTTTTGTTTTTTTATGTTTTAAATGTGGCAAAAAAGCAGACAGTTCACATTGATGTTAAGTGATGACTGCAGCCTACAGACACCCACACAATGACCAGAGGTAAAAATGCAGATGCGTTACCACTTCTGAGGCCTAAGGTGTTATACCTCTGTGCCGGAAATTACAGGGCCGTACATTAAAGCAAATAAATGAAGTAGATAAATTAAGTACCAAAGTGTCCAAATAGCTCAAGTTCTGTCTGATGGTCGGGTCAAAAGTCTTTGGAATCGGCGTGCATGTATGAAGAGAATTATAAAGTTAGACGAGGCACGAGAGCTTTGTCAGGACCGGGATATCTGGCGCTCTACACTCTCTGCCTACCCCGTTAGGGACCCGGCGTGAAGATACATACATACATAAATTAAGTAATACGGGAGTGTGCCTACGAGCACCGATATTGGAACCCTACTGCCAGTAAGACCTCTAAGGAATTAATTTAAAGTCATGCCCCGTTGTGGGACGTATAATGGGTTGCCATTATTATATTTATTAAATATATCCAAATACAATTTTGGGGCCCCACCCTACTATTAAAATAACATTGAGATACGAGATCGTGGTAGGTAGGTATGGGCCCATTATAAAAATTATTCAATAAGTAAAAAAATAAATTTTAAATAAGTGGAATAATAATGGCAACCCTTGATACGTCTCACTGCTGGGCACGAGTCTCTCCCCTTCTTAGGAGGAGGCATGGAGCTTACTCTACCACGCTGCTCCAATGCGGGTTGGAGATAAGGGTTAGTGGTCAACCAGCTGTCGGATAAGGCCTCCGACAAGGTTTAACGACTGCTGTCTATGGATAGCAACTGGGACTGACGGCTTTAAGTGCCCTCCGAAGCACGGAACCGCGCATTTTAATTTTGCCACTAGCGGTCACCCATCACACACCCGAGGGATGGCCCCATTAATTGAGATAAATTGACCTATCACAGTATTTCAGTGACGTAGGCATTTAAACAAATCTAGTCTTTCAACGTCGCAAATGACATCGCAAACGTAACGAATATAAATAAACCACGCACAAAAATACTCGACAATTAACGTTCATTGACTAACTCTGTTCTTATAAGTGCTATACTTATATTATGCAGACGTACATTCATGAAATAGTTTTGTTTAAATTACGTACTTAATTGAATGAATGAGTGAGTTGATTTATACATTTTAAGATTATTACACGTGGTCAATACCATCCAAATAAGAACCAGTTGTTTAATTCATTGCTTCATTGGCTCCACAGATCAGCAAACTTCTGTCTGTGGCTCAGTGTACTCAGTATCTGTTCTATTAACAAACACATTCTATAGCACAGTTTAAAGAACGTCATGTTTTCCTTATACTGTGCTAATAGTTTCTCCAACGGACTATAGCGGTCGCACACATCAGATCAATTCTGTACAAACGCTTTTTGATTCAAATCACCACTTTTAATGTTCTCTTCTCCTCAATAGAGCAGATAAAATAATGTCAAAAAAAACAAAACTTTAACTTTTGCTCTCAAAATAAACATTGAAATCAATTTCGCTTTCGTACCTTTTTTCAGGTATGAAATTCTTTATCTCTGGATCTATTGGGATTTTTCCATTAATTACCTGGAAGTTGCCCAGCACTTTGAAGTTTGGTGATGTGCCCGGAGATGTCAACAGGCTCGCCACCTGTTACCTACATGGAAAAAACATAACCGGAGAATCGAGGGTGTAGGTAGGCAAAGGGAGGGGAGATTATAGGCGGGAAGTTACGTTCTAGATTTAAAAGAGGAAAAATTAAACTCTAGGTACGATTTGTCACATCTAAATTGTATTTTAATGAGCTGTTTTGTACCGCTTTATCTTACTTACCCCAGCCAGGCTCTGCTACTGGCATATCCATTTGAGCAATATAAGTATTTTTACTACCTTACTGAGTACTCATTGTATATGTATGTATGTATGTATCTTCACGCCAGGTCCCTAACGGGGTAGGCAGAGAGTGTAGAGCGCCAGACATCCCGGTTCTGACAAACCTCTCGTGCTTCGTCTACCTTCATCATTCTCTTCATACATGCACGCCGATTCCTAAGACTTTTGACCCCCCCATCAGACAGAACTCGACCTATTTGGTCATGGTAGGTCAGCCTTGGTCTTTCTGGGCCTCTGCAACCATCCACATTCGCATTGTATATCTGTTTAGTCATTCGCTCATTGTACTCAGGAATATTTAATAACACAGACTTCCTTCTTAATAAGCATCAACGTAATAAGTGTCTATTGTTGTAATTGAACCTTTTTATCCCACTTTGTGACAGTTGAAAGACCACCCATGAAGAGTAGGAGCCAGAGGTCAATAAGTATTTATAAATATTTTTTTTTTTTTTTATGTTGTAAAAGTGACAAACAAGCGTGCAGTTCACATTGATGTTAAGTGATGACTGCAGCCTATAGACACCCACACAATGACCAGAGGTCAAAATGCAAATGCGCTGCCACTCCTGAGGCATTAGGTGTTATGCCTCTGTGCCGGAAATTACAGAGCCGTACATTACCACCTGACCGGAACACGATAGTGCTGAACACTACCATTTAACGGCAAGTATATTAGGTAATGCGGTGGTGCCTACGCCCGCGAGCTCCGTCACTGGAGCTCTACCACCAATTTGTTGATGATTGTTTGTTAAGGCCGGTTTCGAATTCTTCTGACAGTAAATTATCTTTGCATTAACGCTATTAATGATAAGATTGACGAACTAAAACAGCAACAATTAATTTTATTCTGAACTAGCGACCCGGCCCGGCTTCGCGCGGTTGCTATGTTGCTCTTATTCAACGTAGCGTGAAATTTGAAAAAAAAATTTTCAAATCGGACCAATAGTTTCTGCATGGCCCCGCGGCTGGTGCAGATCGTAAGCGATCTACTCGGTTAAGCGATACGGGCGCGGTCGGGTGTGTGATGGGTAACCGCTAGTGACAAATCGATAGATAGCAATCGTTAAACCTTGTCGGAGGCCTTATGGGCTGTTTGAAAACATCCGACAGCGGGTTGGCCACTAACCTCTATCTCCACCAACCCGCATTGGAGTAGCGTGGTGGAGTAAGCTCCAGGCCTCCCCCCAAAAGAGGGGAGAGACTTGTGCCCAGCAGTGGGACGTATAATGGGTTGCCATTATGATTGTTATTTTTCAGAAGTTTTCCCAGCGCCATTGTCAGAGTTAAGTAACGTGCCAGAAGATGTCAATATGCTCCCATGCCATCGTAGTTGGCGTGCAGGAATACTTGAATACATGCATTTAACTCTGCCTACCCTTTCGGAGAATACAGAAGTGAAGTTACGATTTCCAGTGACTCTATTCATACATACACGATTGCAAAGACTCTTGACCATAGAGCAACACGGCGTAGCCATGCTCTTGACCTTACTCAATACTCAAGTCAAATAGATATGACCGAACCCCGCATAGGTATAGGTCGCGCCAGGTAAAAGGAACGCTGGCGGTCAAGCTGCGCGTCATGTGTTTTTATTTCATTTTATGTTATTCTATGTAATATAGTTTTCAATCTGCCTACCAATACACGAAACCGCAAGCGAAAGCTAGATCAAAAATAAACCAATAGGGCTAGTACTTTCGTGCGCGAGTGTACCGATGCGCGAACACATCCCTTCTACTTTCTTCCAGCGTTCTTTTTACGTGGCGCGACCTATAACTACTAGTCGCGTGAGATGTTCGGACGACAAAGAAGTGAAGTTAGGTTTTTCAGCTCTACTCGCAACTCTATGCGCAATTGCGTATACAAAATATACACGTCGTCTCCAGACTACTGACCTTACCAATACTCAAGTCAAATAGATATGACCGAACCCCGCATAGGTAAGAACAAATCGCGTGAGATGTTCGGAGAATAAAAAAGTGAAGTTAGGTTTTTCAGTTACTCTATGCGTAATTGCGTATGCAAAATATACACGTCGTCTCCAGACTATTGACCTTACAAATACTCAAGTCAAATAGATATGACCGAACCCCGCATACTAGTCGCGTGAGATGTGAGCTAAAAGTGATTTATAGCTCAAACAATAACTCATAAACTTGTCACTTCACCTGAGTTCGGTTTACGATTGACTCCGTTGCCAACGACCGGTGTTGCTATCCTAAATTGTGTATTTGCACATCTATTCCAATATTATGAAGTGGAAACAATTTTGTATTTAAGCCTACAAGAACCCTTATTTTACTGGCATTATTATTTTTACTGGTGGTAGAGCTCCAGTTACGGAGCTCGCGGGCGTAGGCACCACCGCATTACCTAATATACTTGCCTCTAAATGGTAGTGTTCAGCACTATCGTGTTCCGGTCAGGTGGTAATGTACGGCTCTGTAATTTCCGGCACAGAGGCATAACACCTTAGGCCTCAGGAGTAACGCATCTGCATTTTGACCTTGATCTTTGTGTGGGTGTCTATAGGCTGCAGTCATCACTTAACATCAATATGAACTTCATGCTTGTTTGCCACTTCAATTAAATAAAAAAAAAACAAAAAAGCCTGGCCTATCTGCCGCCAAATGGTAGTGTTCAGCACTAACGTGTTTCGGTTAGGTGGTAATGTATGACGCCGTTATAACTATCACAGAGACAAAACAACTAAAGTCTAAGGGGTGGCAACGCACCTCTAGTCTCTATGTGGGTGTCTATAGGCTACAGTCGTCAATTAACATTAATAAAAAAAATAATATGAACTGCATGCTTGTTTGCCACCTTAATAACATAAAAAAAATCTACTGGCCGACTAATATCTCTTTGCTGTAGTAGACACTTAAGTCACTTCTGATGTGTTCCCTTGACCCTACAATATGTGAGAGGTTCTTCAAAACTGACATCAAAAGAGTCCATCAGGGCTGGCAGCGTGTTGAAAATTCCCCTGTTGCTGCACATGTTCTTATGCGACGGTAACCACTTTCCATCAGGTGGCCCGTCTGCTTGTTAACATTAAATTTATTCCATCGCCCTATAGTTTAGGAAAATTCTTCCACTAGTTCAGTCACTGGAATAATGGCGGTCAAACCACCACCACCTCCCATTCCCCTTCCTACCTTTCGGTATACGGGGCTAAACACATAAAAACGTCTGCTTCCATGCATTTCTGGATCGCCCTACAAGTTATTTACTTTAATTTGTCTTTATTATTAGGATTGATAAAGAACTTGACTTACCTCTCATTTTACACAGCAGCTCAATTCAGTAACTTCCTGACTTTGTGCCATAGATGTGCAAAAGTGTGCAGCAGGTCAAAATTTTCATGACAACAAAATAAATCTTCAAAATAAGCTGGCCCAATTGTTGTTTTTTTTAATCCGTTCAACATATCTGTCCGATGTTCAGAGTACAGATCGCAAGACCACAAAATATGGTCTCTCGTTTCTGGAGACCGACCACAAAAGCACATGGCACCTTCCACTAGCTTCATCGCGTAGAGACGACTCCGGAAACAGCCATGTCCCGTAAGAATTTGGGAAACCACATATTCGGGCTCCACCCACTATATTCCTATAGGGTAGTAAAAATAACAATGCGGGATGGGCAGCAGCTTCACCTCGATCGCCACTCTGTCTGACAAGCGTGGTGATAATGGCATATTTTCCCCTAATGACGTACGACACTATTGTGGGCATCTTTTTTATTTTTTGGAAGTGGCAAACAAGCATGCAGTCCACATTGATGTTAAGTGATGACTGCAGACTATGGACACCCACACAAGGACCAAGGTCAAAATGCAAATGCGTTACTACTCTTGAGGCCTAAGGTGTTATGCCTCTGTACCGGAAATTACAGGGCCGTACATTACCACCCGACCGGAACATGATAGTGCTAAACACTACCGTTTAGCGGTAAGTATATTAGGTAATGCGGTGGCGCCTACGCCCGCGAGTTCCGTCACTGGAGCTCCACCACCAGTTGAATGTCTTTGGGGAAGGTTTTATCCGGCAGTCCACGTCTTTCAGCTGGAGTGATAATGAAACATTAAAAAAACTTATTAACTTCACTCCATGATTGTATGCCACCTTCAGCACGTAAAAAAATTACCTAATTTAAAGGTAAATATACATCGTAATAATATGGCAACATTGCAAATTACATTTGTTGATACCTACACTACCGATGCATTGCACACATTCCAAATTCGAAAATGACGCACCTGGTATGAGAATAACTTTTTAAACGGAGGTGCAATCACAGCCACGTCCCAATTCAAAAATAAGAGACAGCTCATATAAATGAATGTTCCTTCTCAGAAGTCAAAACATGTGCGTTGGAGGTTTTGAATGTTTTGATAAACGTAACTTCACGCCTAAAATCCCCGAAGAGGTAGGTAGAGGTAAATGCATGCATTTTAAGCATGCATGCTTTACTGGTAGTAGAGTTCCAGCACATCGCGGACACTCTGCCAAAATTCCATACAAACGCTTAATTTGGTCTCCATTACAGAGACATCAATCAGTGACGTGTATTTACACGAGCACCTGTGTGCGTAGCACGTACAAAATACCAACCGTCGCCCATAAGAGGGGAGGAGGTTGGGTGATGCGTGGAAACCGCCGGGACGTCGAAGTGTCCATTCTATACGTAGTATTCGAGGGCGTAGGCACCACCGCATTACCTAATCTGCCTGCTGCCAAATGTGAAGTGTTTCGGTAAGATGGTAATGTATGGCCCCGTAATAACTATCACAGAGACATAACAACTAAGGCCTCAGGGGTGGCAACGCATCTGCATTTTAGCCTCTGGTGTTTGTGTAGATGTCTATAGACTGCAGTCATCCGTACTACGACATCTAACATATATTTTGTTTATTTTACTAAACTTATTTATTACTTTGTAAAAATATGCTAAACAGAGAGTTTTGACCTGAGGTTTTGACATGTCTCTGAAATAATTAAGTGTTGAAAGTTCGACTTCAAGTCAAACTAAAGTCGGAGTGCGGTCTGATTCTCACTCAGGGCGAGATTCACAAATCGCACTACGACTTTACTTTCAAGCAAAGTACGCTTCGAACTGTCAAATCCCTTACTGTACTGAGTGCCTCGGTAGCCTAGTGGTAGCAGGCCACTACTACTACTCTGAGGTCCTGGGTTCGATTCCCGGGTAGGGGGTTATCAGAGATAATGGTGTAAAGTCCTTTATCTCTGGTTCTATTGGGATTTTTCCATTTTCTGGAAATTTCCCAGTACCTCAAAGTTTGGTAATGTGCCCGGAGATGTCAACAGGCTCGCCACCTGTTACATGGGCCAAAACGTAACCGGCGAATCGTGGGTGTTTGCATGTATGCTTGAATGCATGCATTTACCTCTGCCTACCCCTTCGGGGATTACAGGCGTGAAGTTACGTTTACTGAGTGCCTAGTGCGAGATTTTATGCGATTAGATATGAGCACATGTGTATCTTTATACTCTGATGGTGAGATTCACAGACCGCAGAGTGAACGCAGATTTTGACAAATTGGCGTTTACTCTGACGCGATCGATTTCGCATAATATCTCGCACTTAGGCACTCTGACAGTTCTAAGCTTACTTTGCTCAAAGTAAAGTCGTAATGCGGTCTGTGAATCTCACCATCAGAGTATAAAGATACACATGTGCTCATATCTAATCGCATAAAATCTCGCACTAGGCACTCAGTACAGTATGGGATTTGACAGTTCGAAGCGTACTTTGCTTGAAAGTAAAGTCGTAGTGCGATTTGTGAATCTCGCCCTGAGTGAGAATCAGAGTTAGCTGTTATAAAGTGCTTCATGAGGTAAGCACACACTAATAAAATAAAAACGGCCGCGAACAATCCTTCGCGGTTTCACAACAACAATCTGTCCCAGTTACCTGTGATCGAGGACCTTTGTAAAAATAACACGCATCTGCTACAGAACGAGGTCGAAATGTCTTCACAAGTGTATATTTAAATTTTCATTTGTTCCAAGTTCCAACGTATCGTTTGTGTATTAGGTAATTGACATGATTCCTTTTTTGAGTAAGGCCAAATCATGGTGTCATTGTTTTGATGTCGCTTTGGAAATAATGATGACAAGTAGAACCTTTTCTCATTTTTCACCGTTTGCCTAAAATAACGGGACTGTCCATCACCACTTTTCCTTTTCCGTCCATCACACCTTTTTACCTGGTGGTAGAGCTCCAGTAACGTAGCTCGCGGGCGAAGGCACCACCGCATTACCTAATATACTTGCTAAATAGTAGTGTTCAGCACTATCGTGTTCCGGTCAGGTGGTAATGTACGGCCCTGTAATTTCCGGCACAGAGGCGTAACAGCTTAGGCCTCAGGAGTGGTAACGCATCTGCACTTTGTCCTTGGTCTTTGGGTGGGTGTCTTTAGGCTGCAGTCATCACTTAACATCAATGTGAACTGCATACTCGTTTGCCACTTTCATTACATAAAAAAACCATCTAACCAGCCGCTATGTATACTTAATATAAGTTTTTATTAAGATATACAACTTACATTAAAAACGGAGCAGGATCAGCGGCTCAATAATTGTTATTATAAGGAATCCAAATAGCATATTCACTTACCACCAATGTGAACTGTATGCTTGTTAAGTTTTGTTTGCCATAATCAATGTTTTATTTCAAGAGTTGTTTGGACATTTCGAAAAGAAACATGCATAACATCGCAGCAGAAGATATAAATTTAATAACAGACTAAGTATTGGAGTCGAGATTCCTACAATTTCCTTGGAAAATCAACAAAGTTAACAATAAAACCACATTCTTCTTCAAATTAATTTAAAAGGTCACAAAGGATTATGCCCAAATTGGACTAAGCGAGAACAGATGCTCAGAAAAGAACAAATGGACAAGCATCTAAAGTCTATACTGAAAGGTAGGGTTCCGTATCCTACAAGGACTCATAGGCTACAGAACTTAGCTCCAGATCAGCAGCTTAGCTCAGAAACTCGTACTAGACCACTGTGGTTTGGCATTAACATTATATTTTCACCCCCAAAATCCTTAATATTTTTCTAAAATGCGCGAAGATAATAATAACAATCCCACTCATAGAACAACACGGGTGACCGGCCGCGGCGAACCGGAGGGGAGTAGCCATATACAGGCTTTCCCCTCTATCAAAGTACAAGCCCAAGTGAGCCGAGATGTTTAAATGTGTGCGTGAAATTGTTCATGTAATTTGTCAAAATCAAGGTGTGAGTTTCGTAGAAATAGATTTTTGTTGTGTGTGTGTGTTTGTCACACAAATTACCCCCTGTAAAAATGACAGACTGTTTTACATCGGTAATAAACGGGGCGTTTGTGCACTACAAGGAATTTCACTATCCAGCATTCCGATTTTTTATGGTCCATTATCCGGACTTGAGGGCACCATTTTTCGATTAAGATACCGTTTGAGATAAATTAAGCTTTAAACTACGATTTTGCTCAGATTCAAGTGTCCGTCATGTGCCCCCGTCTGCCAGCTACATGGTGGTATTAGAACGTGTGAAAAATTAACGGAAATGAAAACTATCTCACTTAAGTAGGCTTACGGATTACGACTTAAAAAGCTTACTGTGATAAAACTACCGCCACTACCATCGCCAATTCGCATGCCAATAGTGGTGATTATGGCATATTCTATCCTAATGATACACACTGTTGTTAGCATTTGTGGAGAACGCTTTTTTCTAGCACTGGACAGCTACAGTAATGATGATGATCACTTGAAATGTCCTCGAAAAAACGGAACTCTACATTGCGCGTGGCCCGACACACACTTGAACGGTTCACTAACCATCACAAAATTTTCTCCTGACAACAACTAACATATAAGACTGATTTATTCAATTTGGTGCAGTCGTTTGGAAGTTATGCGCTCACAAACGTATCGGCGATTCAAAATATTGATAATTATCAGCATTTATTTGCATTTGAAAAAAAACGGTTCTCAAAACGAATTTCTTTTAGGTCACCTAGATAACACGTGCAAACACTTTAAACAATTTAGTTCTCTTGGGAATACCCTACATACTATGTCTGTTTTTGGGATATAGGTCGAGGTTTGTTTTGTGGCGTAGATTTGCTGATTGGACTCATTTAAATACCATGTGTGGCCTGAAATAGGTCAGAGGTAAGACCCAGATATTTTATTAGGGTTCCGTATCTAAGAAGGAATAAACAGAAGGCTTATAAGATCAGTAGTACCACAGACCAATTAGCCTTAACCTTAGTCGATGACTCGTGCGTTTGTCTGTCTGTCCGTCAGTCCGCATAAAGCAACACGGGCCACCGGACCGGAGGAATAGCCATGCAGGCTTTTCCCTTTGTCGAAGTACAATCACAAGTTTTGTGGCGTAGATTTGCTGAATGGACTCATTTTAATACCATGTGTGGCCTGAAATAGGTCAGAGGTAAAAGATATTTTATTAGAGTTCCGTATCTAAGAAGGAATAAACGGAAGGCTTATAAGATCACTCGTGCGTTTGTCTGTCTGTTCGTCAGTCCGCATAGAGCAATACGGGCCACCGGCCGCGGCGGACGGGAGGGGAGTAGCCATCTGCAGGCTTTCCCCTTTGTCAAAGTACAAGCACAAGTGTGCCTACGCCTGTGGCCTATAGATGTATATACGTGTGCGGGAAATTGTATACCTACTTATGTATTTTGTTATAGTCAAGGTGTGAGTTTCATAGTAATAGACGATTTTTGTTTGTGTGTGTGTATTTTTTTATGTAATGGATGTGGCAAACAAGCATGCAGTTCACATTGATGTTAAGTGATGACTGCAGCCTATAGACACTCGCACAAAGACCAAGGTCAAAATGCAGATGCGTTACCACTTCGTACATTACCACCTGACCGGAACACGATAGTGCTGAACACTACCATTTAGCGGCAAGTATATAAGGTAATGCGGTGGTGCCTACGCCCGCGAGCTCCGTCACTGGAGCTCTACCACCAGTAAGTCATTCATCTAGTCTAGTTCATTGTATGAAGAGAATGACGAATGTAGAAGAAGCACGTGAAGTGTGTCAGTCAGGACCGGAATTGACGCTCTACACGCTCTGCCTACCCCGTGAGGGATTAAAAGATACATAATAACTAGCTGTCCCGGCTAACTTCGTATCGCCCTAGAAAGTTAAAAAAAAAATTCCAAAAATGTTATGAAAAATAGATGTTGGCCGATTCTCAGACCTACCCAATATGCTCACAAAATTTCATGAGAATCTGTCCAGCCGTTTCGGAGGAGTATGGCAACGAAAACTGTGACACGAGAATTTTATATATTAGATAATAATAATGGCAACCCATTATACGTCCCACGGGCACGAGTCTCTCCCCTTTTTGGGGGGAGACTCGTGCCCGTGAGGCCTGGAGCTTATTCCATATAAAAGAAACATACTTAAAAGATTTGATCATTCATTCTGACGTCATGACATAAATGACGCCACCAATGACTATAGAAACCATTTAGACAATAACCGCATGTGCATATCTCACATTATCATATTCGTTACAAATCAATTGCATCATGTGTATAAATATCTGGCGCCATTTTTATTCCGCTCGAGAATTTGGCGCCCGGTAATTGACGGGTTAAACGATAGGATAATACGAGAAGTGATTCCGTATGTTTATTTTAGGCATAGAGCAACACCGGAGGGGAGTAGCCATATGCAGGCTTTCCCCTCGGTCAAAGTACAAGCCCAAATGGGCCTATGCATGTCGCCTAGATGTTTAAATGTGTGCGTGAAATTGTTTCTGTATTTTGTTAAAGTCAAGGTTTGAGTTTCGTAGTAATAGACGATTTTTGCAGTGTGCATGTGTGACGACATCACGCATTTCCCCCCGCACAAAATTGCAGACTGTTTTGTGCATCGGTTATAAACGCTATGGCCCCTCCAGTCCGCCGCGGCCGGTGGCCTGTGTTGCTCTATGGTTTTAGGTAAGGCGTCTATTTTTTTTTTAGTAATGGCTACCCATTATATGTCTTACTGCTAGGCACGAGTCTCTTTCCTTTTTGGGGGGAGGCCTGGAGCTTACTCCACCACGCTACTCCAATACGGGTTGGTGGAGATGCGGGTTAGGGGCCAACGCGCTGTCGCATGTTTTTTTTAAATTGCTTATATGGCTTCCGACACGGTTTAACGACTCCTGTCTATCGATAGCAACCGGGACCGACGGTGTAACATGCCCTCCGAAGCATGGAAACGCGTATTTTAATTTTACATTAACGGTCACCCATCACACACTCGACCGCGCCCGTACGCTTAACCGAGTAGATCGCTTCCGATCTACACCAACCACGGGGCCATGCGCGGTTTCATTTTTTATATAAACTCTAACCCCCTTATTCATAAACGTATTTAAGCAAAAGTGTTGCTAATCTCTCCTTTGTCTTTTTCTATCCTCCACATTTGACAATGCAACTGACAAAGACAAAGCATTCTATAGCTAAAAGTAAAACGTATCTAATGTGCGTTTATGAATAAGGGGGTTAGTTTGTCGTAATTCTAGCACCGAGGTATACCTACTTACCTCCAGTCATTACTTGTGTAATCCCCCAAGCTTCCAAGTGGATACCAGCTTCCAAATGGATACCAGCTTCCAAGTGGATACCCCCATTCATTATTTCTCTAACGTTCCAATCCAGGCTTCCAAGTGTTAAATAATGGATTAGCGATGTCTGCAATATTGCATCATTACCAAACGCTACATCATAATTCAAAGTAGATAATAAACTTGTTTATAGATAGATTAACCCGTGATCTTGCATTTATGGGTGTTTTAATAACTAATGACTAGAGACCGGGATTATACAGAATGAAATACAATCCACAGAGAAGAATTTTTATAATGTATGTATGCCTATATAATCTTCACGCCAAGTCCCTTACAGGGTAGTGAGAGCGTGGAGTGCCAGATATCTCGGTCCTGACTCACCTCCCGTGCTTCTTCTACTTTCATCAGAATCAGAATCAGAAACTCATTTATTCATTTAGGATGACAGGCACCTCTTATGACACGTCAAAAACAAACAAAATAAATTAAAGTGAATAACAATTGATATACATGTCAAACAAGATAAAAAATATATGTAAAGTCAAGAATATCACTAAGATAAAACTAAATATATTATAATATGCTAATGTAAAAAGTATATCAGTAGAATTCATCATGCATACATGCACGCTTGCACGCCCATTTCTAAGGGTGAGATTCACAGACCATACCAGCACCAGCAAAGTACCTACGCTTTGAACTGCCAAAACTCATACACTTTACTCACAATTCTAAGCTCATAGCATATAAAGTCGTCGTACAGTCTGTGGGTCAAGAGTCTCAACACACTCGACCATCAGTACTCGACCTATTTGGTCAAGGTAGATCAGTCTTGGTCTTCCTGGGTCTGTGCAACCATCCACATTTTATAATGTAACTTACCGTAAGTCAACTTAACAGTGTCGGTGAAACAATACAACAACGTGGGGTGGGCAGCAGCATCTCGCAGTATATCTAACGCCACTGCGATTGCCAATCCGCCTGCTGTGAAAAATGGTATTGTACAGCACTATCGTGTTCCAGTCAGGTGGTAATGTACGGCCCTGTAATTTCCGGCACAGAGGCGTAATACCTTAGGCCTCAGTAGAGTAGTAACACATCTGCATTTTGACCTTGGTCTTTTTGTGGGTGTCTATGGGCTGCAGTCATCACTTAACATCAATGTAAACTGCATGCATGTTTGCCACTTCTGTGACATAAAAAAAAGTAGGCGTTGAGTCATCCGAAGTGGTGTTGTTATTCGGAGGAGTCGCCACCTTGGTAATACTACTAGTAGTGTTTAGGTATGCCTCTGTGCCGGAAATTACAGGGCTGTACATTACCATCAGACCGTAACTGAAGTGGGATCAAGAGCTCTAGGAATCCGCGAGCATGTTTGAAGAGAATGATGAATGTGGAAGAAGCACGAGAAGTGTTTCAGGACCCGGAAATCTGGCGCTCCACACTCTGTCTACCCCGTGAGAGACTTGGTGTGAAGATACATACATACATACTTCTTTCTCGGGGAATACGTGTCTGGAGTTTACTCCTTAAGAAACAATTTGAATTATAACGCCTGGTGTGGATCATTTGAGGAATAAAATCAAGTATAACACTAAAGTTGAGGCGTTACGCGTGATTCCCCTTCGTGCGCTGCGACCGAACGGGCGTGTTTCACTCGGCCGCACACTAGCGATCTCCTTACGCACACCGAGTGATGTCCCTCGTGCATCGGAGCTGACACACACTTTCTTGTTTGTAACATGATACCCTAAAATACTCCGTTCTCTATAACATAGAACAACACGGGCCACCGGCCGCGGCGGACCGGAGGGAAGTAGCCATACGCAGGCTTTCCCTCTGTCAAAGTACAAGACCAAATAGTCCTATGCCTGTCGCCCAGATATTTAAATGTGTGCGTGAAATTGTTTATGTATTTTGTTAAAGTCAAAGTGTGAGTTTCGTAGTAATTGACGATTTTTGTAGTGTGAGTGTGTGTCACAAGTATTGCCCCCCAAAAAAATGACAGACTGTTTTGCATCGGTAATAAACGCTATTAGTTTAATTGAACATTTTTTGGAATCAATAATATTTATATAAATAATTATGATTCCAAAAAATGTTCAAATACCGTTTTATATTATTATTAATATACTTAAAGGTAAGCGGCGCGTACTTGTGAGCGCGTGAAATTAACAATTATAAAACAGGTATAAATAATAAAATTTTTAAGAGTCTCTATTAAGAATATTATTAATTATTGTATAAAGAAATTTAAAAAAAAACATTATTTATATTTATTTTTTTTTTAAATATATTTTTCATGGGTCAAAAGTACCCAAATTTGAGATTTTTCGAACCTTTAAAAATTCATATCTCTAAAAATATTAACTTTATCGTGAAAATTCATAGGACTTTTTTTATTCGTATTTTAATAGAGAATATAAAAAAAATCCGGTTGAAAAATAACAATTCCTTGCAATTGTTTAAACAATTTCAGTTTAAACAATATGGCACGGGGTTGCCACATGGCAACATGCATTTATATCATCAGTAAGAGCGTCATGGTCTTTGACCAAGCTCTTTAAATGGAGAATATCATCAGTAGGACAATTTAAAGAGGATCGCATATAAAAATTGAGGTGGAATAGTTTTCGGTACTCATGCGCCGATTCCTCCTGGACTATATAGCTACTCCCCAACGATTCGCCGCGACCGGTGGGCCGAGTTGCTCTATGCTCTATAATAATAATTCTGATTCTTACTAAATGATTACCCTGCTATTAAATCATACCACCGAATTACGTAACGACTGTTAGCAATAAAACGAGTGTAATGAAAACATCGTATCAATTTAAAAACCATTCGCAGGTTTGGGGTAATTACAGTTCTCTCTTATCGCTTTCGTTTTTAGCACTATCCAAAAGCAATTATGCTCTATACTGTCATATTAAAGAGCAAAATTGAGTTTTTTTGGCGGGGTTTTTCTCAGTATATAACGCTTTTGCACCTTGTCCAAATGAATGATTTTACTGGTGGTAGAGTTCCAGTGACGCAGCTCGCGGGCGTAGGCACCACCACATTACCTAATATACTCTCCGCTAAATGGTAGTGTTCAGCGCTAGGGTTGCTGAGGATTCCTCTTCCTCTTCCTCATAATGAGGATGTTCCGCAATATTTTGGGATCCTGAACCGTTTAAGCATCCTCAAAAATTAAAATAAAAAAATCCTCTTCCGCTACCGCTTCCTCAAAATTTAAGAGGAATTTTTGAGGAATTTTGTTACGCATGCGCGTCGCGTATCGATGGCACACGCCGCAGCACGGTGCCAGGCCGAACAGGCGAGCGAGACCTTCCCACCCGCCACCGGCGCTGTTCCTTGATTGTTTGTTTTAATTTTATTGACATACATTATTTTGTTTATACGCGTACTCAACTTAAAAAATCGAAATATTCGGGGCTTTACAGAACTGTATCTTTACAATACCTATCTTCTCTTCCATCAAATGTACCAGCAAACGACTTTTTAGCAATGCTGTATTGGTATATGATGAGCTATAAAACCGGTTGTTGGGGAAACAGCGTCCAAATACTTTTTTTATAAAAAATAACCTCCCTGTTTATAATAAATTTCGATTGATAGTATTCAATTCTTTTATTTTGATTAATAATATTCGACTTAAATACCTAATGAACAAAGAAATAAAGACTGCATCCTTATTTCATTTCAATTCAATTTTCATTTCATTTCAAATTTCAAATTTCTCATCTTTTTTTTTTGGTGTGCGTGTGTTTTTTATGTCTATAGGTTGACAGACAAGCAGACGGGCCACTTGATGGAAAGTGGTCACCGTCGCCTATGAACATTAGTGTCCGAGAGGCATTTGCACGGCTAGTGTAGTGTGCATATCCCGTACTATCATCGGTCTAGCAATGAAAATTGGAGCTTTGCTCCAACATTTCATTGATGTGCAGAAGAAAAAGCGTGGGAGATAGCACAGAGCCTTGCGGCACACCAGCGTTGATAGGTAGTCTGTCTGAGCGCTGACAGTCAACTAAGACTTGTATATGACACTCAGACAGAAAGCTGGCTGTCCAGTTGCATAGCCTCTCGGGAAGACCGTAGGATGGAAGTTTCGCGAGAAGTGCCCTGTGCCAGACCCGGTCAAAGGCCTTAGCAATGTCGTTGTGTAGATATGTCACTGAACTCGTCCTTAACTGCTGGACCAATTTTGATGATTCTTTATCGTATGTGTTTTGAGAATGGTTTAGATTTTAGATTCATAGTAAAAATAATTAAAAGAGCATTTTGCAGTGGACCAACCACTACAAAATGCTCTTTAATTATTTTTTTGTATATATATACTTAGTTAAGTAGATAGAGACAGGACAGCGGATTTTAGGTTGGGTCCGCTAGTATTTATATCTTCCTAGTATTTATCCACTAGTGACAATTTTCGTGCTTCGGAGAGCAGGACGGTCCCGGTTGCTATCGACAGATAGCAGTCGTTAAACCTTGTCGGAGGCTTTATGGGCGGTTTGAAAACATCCGACAGCGGGTTGGCCACTAACCCTTGCAAGTAACTCTACCAACCCGCATTGGAGCAGCGTGGTGGAGTAAGCTACAGACCTCCCCTCAAGAAGGGGAGAGACTCGTGCCCAGTGCCCAGCAGTGGGACGTTTCAAGAGTTGCTATTATTATTATGTCATCTGCTTCCTCTTCCTCTTCCTCTTCCTCATCCTCTTCCTCATAAAAATATCCTCTTCCTCATCCGCATCCTCTAAATTGGCGCATCACAATTCCTCTTCCTCCTCCTCTTCCTCATAATCACTGCCTCAACAACCCTATTCAGCACTTTCGTGTTTCGGTCAGGTGGTAATGTACGGCCCTGTAATTTCTGGCACAGAGAATGCTATGTTTAGATAGTGGAAAAATAAAATAAAAGTATATTATGTTTACCTTTCTCTATGTTTACGACTACGTTTATCTAGCTAAATCTAAAACAATAACCCCCTTAGGTATTCATAAACATACATTAGACACGTTTTAGCTATAGAATGCTTTGTCTTTGTCAGTTGCATTGTCAAATGTGCAGGATAGAAAAAGACAAAGGACAGATTAACAACACTAGCTAAAATACGTTTATGAATAAGGGGGTTAGTGTATTAATAATTACGCCATGGTTTAAAGAGGAGCATTACCTAGCATTTCATAACCATAGTGATCAACACTATTGTGCTATGTTTTCCAGTAATATGGATGTATGGCCCCGTAATAACTAACAGAGAGTAAAGAGGCAAAATAACTCGGGCCTCGGGGATGACAACGCAACTCGAGAGAACGGTAATTACCGCGTACCTAGTGTTTATAAAAATGTCAGTCACCCCTTTGTCTCTCGATTTACATTTTTTATTTGACCATTAATCGCTGAATAGCTAACAACGTTTAATAAATAGTAATAATGGCAAGCCATTATACGTCCCACTGCTGGGCACGAGTATCTCCCATTTTTGGGGGGAGGCCTGGAGCTTATTCCACCACGCTGCTCCAATGCGGATAGGTGGAGGTGGGTGTGTTAGTGGCCAACCCGTTGTCGGATGTTTTCAAACCGCCCATGACGCCTCTGACAACGTTTAACGACTGCTATCTATCGATAGCAACCGAGACCGACGGCCGTGCCCTCCGAAGCACGGAAACGTGCATTTAATTTGCCACTAGCGGTCCCCATCACACTACCCGAACGCGCCCGTAGTGCTTCACCGAGTAGATCGCCTATGATCTACACCAGCCGCGGGGCCATGCGCGCTTCTCGTTCGACGTTTAATCACTTAATCACTACATATTTTAATCACTACATATTTTTATCACTACACATTTTTATCACTACATATTTTATCACTACATATTTTTATCACTACATATTTTTATCACCACAATTTTTTTATCACTACATATTTTTATCACTACATATTTTTATCACTACATATTTTTATCACTTCATATTTTTATCACTACATATTTTTATCACTACATATTTTTATCACTACATATTTTTATCACTACATATTTTAATCACTACATGTTATAAAGCAAAGCACCCCTATTTTCTCTGTCTGTACGTATGCGCTAATCTCGGAGAGATGTAAACGGAATTAGTTCCTATTTGAAATGTTGGAAATAGAGTTTTCTGAGGAAGGTTTACATCTAATTAGCGATGTCATACTTATATTTACCGAGATATCACGGTTTTTGTCAAGGAAGTCGGCTGCGTCCCCACAATATAATAAAATTAAATGCTACCCGTGTGGAGGTGGGCGGGTCGCTAGGTCTACATAAATCAATGTGAAAATATATATCCACTTGCCACTGTTCTGAAAAAAAAAACGTAACTTCACGCCTATAATCCCCGAAGGGATAGACAGAGGTAAATGCATGCATTCAACCATACATGCAAAGTATGCAAACACCCACGATTCTTGACATCTCCGGGCACATTACTAAACTTAGAGGTACTGGGAAATTTCCAGAAAATGGGAAAAACCGCAATAGAACCAGAGATAAAGGACTTTACACCATTATCTCTAATAACCCCCTACCCGGGAAGCGAACCCAGGACCTCAGCATAGTAGTAGTGGCCGGCTACCACTAGGCTACCGAGGCAGTCAACTGTTCTGATTCTTATTAATTCAAACAATTAGATTTTTTATGAATGTCTGTATGTTGTAATCAGTAACCTCAATAGCTACGGGCTGTATGCTCAATTGCTTGGTTCATTTGCATAAAAATATGTCACATCAGCTAGGTTATTCTGATCACAACACTCACTTTGTTGAAGTGAGAATGTTGTATTTTGAAGTAAAAACTTCTTTATCGCTTTGCATTTTTTGTGATGCGTAAAGAATGTTAAACTCGCGTCAGGACACGTGACCCTGATCAAAATGATGCTGGTGTTGGTAGTGGTCAAAAATGCACAACGTTAATTAATATTCGTCACTTCTGCCGGCACTCCCGGAGTGTAAACAGTTGTTTCTTTATGTTACGAAGGTGGCAAATAAGCATGCAGTTCACATTGATGTTAAGTGATGACTGCAGCCTATAGACACCCACACAAAAGCAAGAGGTCATAATGCAGATGCGTTGCCAACCCTGAGACTTTAGTTGTTGTGTCTCTGTGATAGTTATTACTGGGCCATACATTACCATCTTACCGAACACGATAGTAATGAAAACTACCATTTGGCGGGCCTATAGCCGAAATCCTTCCTAACAAACATCTCAGCAAATGGTGACTTGGTGACAATGCGAACTTACTTTACCTACTCGGAACTCGAGCAGTATTTTTAACATATTCTCGGACTCGGGCGAAGTGAGTTTTGTGTTATAGAATAACCCCTCCGGGTTTTGTTTGTCTCGACGTCAATTGACCTTTCTTTCTCGCAACCAAAAAACTGACTCATACAAAATGAGTTTCATCAAAAATTCTAGAACACTAAATATTGTAACAGATTGATTTTTAAGATGATTTAATTATTGATTGATTGACAGAGAAATTTCAATATGCTTGTCGCAGAATCGGGGCAAGTTTTACCTACTTGAAGGATAGAAAAACAGGAAGGCAAGTAAACACAAAAACACTATGATTTTAAGGGCTGTATTGGATCAGTCCTAGACCAAGATTGGAGAGGTCCTTGGTGACAAACAGAGATTTTGTGGTTTTGATACCTCTTCGTATGAAATTGGGTTTGAATGATTAAGGGGGCGGCAGACCTTGAAGGGGTGAGAATTGTGAACCTATTACCATCCATCGGGCACCATCGACGAAACAATAAGCTGATTACCAAGCTCTTAGGTAATTTAACTAAACTGTTAGTGAACTGGTAATTTGCGCTAATGAAAGCATCCATATGTGGTCCATATTGATATATTAAGTAAATCATGTAACCTAAGACAATAGATCACTGCTCAGCCTAGCTGACATAATACCCGTAATCCAGTGCCGGACAAAGCCGGTGTGGGGCCCGTAGCAAATGTGACCATGGGGCCCTAGAGTTACATTGCCTACTGAAATTTAGGATGTAAATAAAACAGAACATTTATGAAAAGGAATCGAAAACAATATTATTAGGAATTCCCCCTGTAAGTGTTGTGGTACCTATTGCCAACTTGCAACATAATCTATATATATAAAAATGCAACCCGTTTTCTTTGGTCACGGCATCACGCGTGAATGGCTGGACCGATTTGGCTAATATTGATTTTGAATGATTTTTGGAACTCCAGGGAATGTTTAAAAGGTAAGAAAATATGAAGAAATTGAAAGGAAATAGTAAAAACCACTATTTCATTTTCCCATACAAAAAGTCCGTATAATCCTGTAAAGGATAGAATCAATAAGCGTCGTATTTCATTATGAAAATAAGTAAAGTCAGTAAAGCTCGCAATGACCGCTAGGTGTATGTTGGTGGTATGCAGCGGCAGTTTTTAATTCGATATAACTCGTTAGGTTCTCATAGTAGGCATGTAATATTTGAGTATGATGATAAACGAATTGTTGTCTAGCGATTGCCATAGAAAATATTAAATTTGGAGGTGTAGGTATTTTCGGTTGGTCGAGAGGGTCGTCCACGGAGAGGTGACCGACAGAGCACCTGATCCGCCTGCGGCGGCGGGGGTGAAGTGCGGGGAAGTGACGCGGAGGAAGCGTAAATACGCAGCGCACTTTTTTAGAGCTCAGTCAGTGGCATAGCTCGGCGTAGGAATGTCCAATAATGCATATTCACGACCAACCCCACGCATGGCATAGGCAGATCAGTAGTTATCGACTGGCAAAGTTCGCTGTAGTAGACACTACTATGAGATGAGTCTAGACAAAACTGTAATGTAAATTAGGTATTTCGCTGTATACTTATCACACACACACTGGCTCGGAGATGTGCACGGAGCTGCGACCACGTAGCGCGCGTAGAAAGTAAAGAAATTGAGAAATTATAACACAAATTGTATAAAATGTTACGGTTAGAAATATCAATTTGTATGTAGGTAGATTCAATTAGTTTGTTCACAGCTGATGTTGAATTCAACATTTTGTATGGAGAGAGAGGTGAAAGTCGCTGTATTTTCGTAAATAACAAAGATACTAGGCTGAAAGTTATGTACGAGATGTATTTTTGTTGCCCCCTCAGGGATATGTATGTATAAAGAGTGTAAGTAGACTCACAATACGGAAAAAACGAATGTACCTAATCTTACTTGTTAGATAAAATTGTCTCTCACGCGTAGAATAAAGGAGATAGGCAGATACCGTTTGCGGTTTTTAATTGTATTTAGGTTTGGCTAGCGATATACAATCGTGTCATAGGTGATAGAGCATGACAGAGCCCCTAAAAAATTATGTGTTTCTAATAAGTAAAAACTTTGAAAGTGTATTGAATTAGAATAAGAATCTAATAAGAATTGTATAAGAAAATTTAATAGAATAAGAGATATTGCGTATGAAATGTATCAAGGCGGGGGCGGGTCAGCAGAGATGTATGACGGTGGTAGGAAATTAGACCGTATATGTAATGATTTAGAGTCCTATCTCTATTGACCCGGACCTTCGTGACGTTCGATTTTTGGGCGTGTCACGGCATTTTGACATGGAAGGAGACGGTTTGGAAGCGTATATAACTCGGTACATTTCGTTGCTAGTTTGTCCTCGTTCGATTCTCCGCAAGAAAAGTGCTTCCAGACCGTGAAGGTATTGCCAGTGAAAGTTTAGAATAGTACCAGACCCCCTGGTTCGCTAGTTAGTTATAGTATAGTGAAATAAGCTAGTGAATAAGTTAGAATAGTATGAACCATTGAAGAAACGAAAATAAAAACCCAGTTACAGTCCACTCATTGAAATCGATGCAGATTTGTGTTTGACTTTGGTGTAAAAGCCATTTGTCCCCCACAAAGTTCTGGTCCATCGACGCCGGATTAGTAGGCCACCAGCGGCCATCCGGGAAAGGAAACAAAAGGGTACTGGTAACGACCGGCAAGGAAGAGCCGGAGTAGGATACCGGCGCGTTGATTAACGGATCGGAACGTGCATTCCAGGTCTCGCAGTCTGAGGGCGAGGCCAGGGAACGACGAGGAACAGGGTCGACGTGCAGCGAGACCAGGGCGCCAAGCAGGCGTCAGCAGCTGCACCTCGAGGTCAACGGGCATCGTGGCTTGGGCGCTATCCAGCGCCAGCGACCACACAAGCTCCAGGTCGACGGGCATCGCAGCTTCGGCGTTTTGAACGCCAGCACCGTCACCGCTCAGGCATTGTGGCCTTGAGCACGGGCGATACTCGGGCTTGACCGCCTTGAGCACGGGCCGTGCGGCTTGGGCGCTCTACCAGCGTCAGCGACCGCAGCGGGCCGGGTCGGCGAGCATCACAGCGCGGGCGTTTCGAACGCCAGCGTTTTCACCGCTTGGGCAGCCGCCTTGAGCAGGGGCGTACGGCGCGGCGTTTCGTACGCTAGCGCATACGCAACTCGGGCGGGACCGCCCTGAGCATCGCAGCTTGGGCGCCTTCATCGGAGCAGCCGGGACGTCGGGTCAACGGCGTCGGCGGCGGCGGCTTCGTGGCAGCGTCAGCGTCTGCACAGCTCAGCACAGCGGCATCGGGCGGGTGCGGCCGAGCATCGGGACGTCGGCGGCGCCTGCAACTTCGCGGATCGCGGATACGGACGGATATACAGTGAGTCGTAATCCGTGTATATTTTCAGGCCAGTGTATTTGTGTGTGTGTTAGGCCGTTAGGAATTTTTAGATTTTTTATTTTTGTTGAATTGTGTTACTGTGTAGGGACCATCTCAGTTAGGGAGGTAGGGACCTATTTCAGTGTAGTTGAGGTAGTTAAACAGTGATGATGCCAAGGAGTCCACCTACCACTAGGAAGCGCGCGGCGCTTAGGGTCATACCAGACTATCCAGAGTCTCCTTCCGAGGCTCCGCAGGACGTACCATTGCCAGGGACCAGTAGGACCGAGCAAGTAGTTACCGAACAGGAAACTTTAGGTACGCGGCCGCCATCGGTTTGTTCGCGACGGTCAACCGATAGTGCGCGCGCTAGGCGGGAGCAAATTAACACGGAAACAGACATGTTAAAGGCACGAATTAGGCAGTTAGAAATAGAAGCCGGTTTAGTGGATAAGCAGATAGCTAAGGATAGGGTAACGCCGCCGGAAGAAACTGATAGAGATAGTGTAAATGGGCAAATAGATGCGAACGAAAGGGTAGAACATTGGTTACAAGATAGTCATCCCCCGCGGGAATTTTTACGGGGGGAGGATAGGCTAGGGGATGGTAGGGCGCCGAATAATAATAAACAAGACGAGCCCGCCAAAACCAATATCTCTAAAGACGAAGTCCTGGATCGTTTAGTGTACGCGTTAGAGAATATGTCGCGGGGTCGACCCCCACCACGACAGGCCCAGGAGTTACCCTTATTTGATGGGGACCCTAGGGAGTGGTTGCCATTCAAAGCAGCGATGAGGGATTCTACGCAGAATTATAGACTCACGGACATAGAGAATTTGGCTAGGTTGAGGGCGTGCTTGCGGGGTCCGGCACGACAGGCGGTGTCGGCCCTTTTATATTCGGCGTCAGACCCAGATAGAATTATGAAGACCCTAGAACAATGTTTCGGTCGCCCAGGCACTATTATAGACCAGGCAGTAGGGGAGGTAATGCGACTACCTAATGTGGGGGCATCGGCAAATGAGTTAAATATCTTTGCGGTTAAAGTACAAAATGTAGTCACTGTAATTGAAAGTGTGGATCCGGTAGGTAGAAATACGGATCCACGGCTACCTAGGATGTTAAGTGAGAAACTTAGTCCCCACCTTAAAAACAAGTGGTATGACTATGCTTTCGATAGGGCGGACGGGCCGGAATCCGAGTTAACTAGATTAGCGAACTTTCTCATGAAGGAGGCTGATAGGGCTATTCAGTTCTCATACGAGAAAAGCACAGTAGCAAGCGCGCGCGCAGTGCAGCCGCCGGCATCGCGGCCTACGTTTAAAAAGTTAGACCGCGCGCGCCGGCCGGTGTATAACACAGCAGAGGCGGCTATTACATGTCTTTGTTGTGGTAGTGGGCACCGGACCGATGCGTGCGGTAAGGTTGTAGCGATGTCAGTACAGGAGCGCTGGAACTGGGCACGGGAGGCGCGAATTTGCTATCAATGTTTAAACGGGAAACATAGACGTTTTCAATGTAAGGCAAAGCGATGTGGTAAGGGTGATTGCACACGATCACACCACATGCTGTTGCATTCCGAGCCGCGGCCGGAAGTAAAAGAGGTACAAATAGAGTCAGTAATTACGGCGTCGGCGCATACGCCAGTTGATAGCACGCAGGTACTTCTTAAGGTCTGCCCTGTCACAATAGGGGGTGGCAGGGGTAAGGGGGTACAGACCTACGCGTTATTAGATGAGGGGTCCACTATCACTTTGATCGACGAGCAGTTGGCAAAGTCGATAGGGGCCCAGGGCCCAGTCCGCGCCCTGAATATAATAGGTGCTAATTCTAGTCAGCAGGAGTCGGAAAGCCGATTAGTAGGTATTAGCTTGGCCGGGCAGAGCGGACGCCCCTTTAAGATTAAAGCGCGTACGGTACGGAACCTCACTTTAGGTAGGCAGACCGTTAGTAAAGAATTGTTACAAATGTCGCATTTTAAAGCTTTACCACCGGATGCGGTGTGTTATGAGGGAGTGAGACCTCAAATTCTCATAGGTGCGGATAATTGGCATCTTATAGTGTCGCGGAAGTTGGTGACCGGTAGCCGTAGGCAACCGGCCGCGTCACTGACCCAGTTGGGATGGGTCATACATGGGTCAATGCCTAAAAGCATTGTTGTTAATAGGGCGTCGGTGTTGCATGTGCACACCACGCAAAGTCCCTCAGATGCGAATCTGAATGATATAGTGCGGTCCCATTTTGAAATTGACTCTCTTGGTATAGGCAGAGAACCAAGGGTAGTCCCGGGGGAGGAGCGCGCAATAGAAATAGTAAAAAGAACTATAACTAAAGTAAATGGCCGTTATGAAGTGGGGTTGCCATGGGTCAGTGACGATGCAACCCTTCCGCCTAGCTATAACATGGCACATAGCCGTTTAGTAGGTATTGAACGTAAAATGGATAGGTCTCAGGAGTTTAGGGAGGCTTATACGGCTCAAATAAATAGTTTAATAGAGAAAGGCTACGCGGAGCCCTTAGGAGAGACAAATACCTACAATCAAAGGGAATGGTATTTGCCTCATTTTGCAGTTACAAACCCTAATAAACCGGGAAAGGTGCGTTTGGTATTCGATGCGGCGGCAAAATCGAATGGGAAATGTTTAAACGACATCTTATTAGAAGGTCCGGATTTATTACAGTCTCTGAATAAAGTTTTATATGGATTCAGGGTAGGCAGGATAGCATTGACCGCGGATATCCGCGAAATGTTTTTAAGAATTAAAATTAGGGAGGAGGACCGCGTAGCACAACAGTTTCTGTGGCGGGGGGAGGATCGTGTGAGCCCCCCCAGAAAGTATGTAATGACGTCTATGATATTTGGAGCGCGCAGTTCGCCGTTTTTAGCACATAGTGTGAGGGATGAAAACGCAGCGGTTTATAAAACTTCACACCCGCTGGCGTTTGACACCATTACCACTAGTACATATATGGATGATTGGATAGTTAGTTTTGACTCTGAGGAGACTGCCCGGCGCACGGTAGGCGAGGTACGTCACGTGCACGCGCAGGCGGGTTTTGATTTAGCGGGTTGGAGTTCGAATCTCGACTCTGTAATATCTGAGGTACCGGAAAGTGATCGCGCTCACGCACCAAAGGAGATAGCGGGGAATGCGTTTATTGAAGATAGGGCTTTAGGTATTTTGTGGCAACCTAAAAGCGATGAGTTAGGCTTCAATACTAGCATGCCTAGGGTACCTACGGACGTCCGGAACTTAACACGGGTACCTACGAAACGCGAGGCATTGAGCGCAGTCATGTCGGTTTTCGATCCGCTAGGTTTGTTGAGTCCATATACTATAGTGGCAAAAATTATCCTACAGGAACTGTGGCGACAGGACCTAGGGTGGGATGAACCGCTTCCCCATGAGCAGGCAGTAGCTTTCGCTGATTGGCAGGCAGATTTAGAATACATTAACCGTCTTAAGATACCGCGATGTTATGACAAGCGTGAGGATATAGTGGATAGGCAGTTACATGTATTTTGCGATGCAAGCGAACAAGCGTACGCGGCAGTGGCGTACTGGCGATTTGTAGATAGCTCAGGGGTAGTGAGGGTGTCGTTGGTGGCCGGGAAAGCAAAGGTAGCACCAATAAAAACTCAAAGTATCCCGCGATTAGAACTGCAGGCGGCTTTAATAGGTGCGCGCTTAGCTAGTGACGTCATAGACAAACATCCCTGGTCAGATGTAGGGGTGTATTTTTGGACAGATTCGACAACCGTATTACAATGGATAAGGAATGACACGGTTAGGTATAAACCGTATGTAGCACATAGGCTAGCGGAGATAGTAGAATTAACGAAAACCGAACAGTGGAGGTGGGTTCCCACCGCATCGAATGTAGCTGACGATGCGACGAGGGTTGGCCACTCGCGATTGGGCCCCTCCTCCAGATGGTGCACCGGCCCCTCGTTTCTCTTAAGAAATGAGGAACCACCATCGAGTGCGTTCGGAAAGGAGTTGGTCGCGCCGCTGGAGGAGGTTTTGGTTACACACACGAGGTGTAGCCCATGCCTAATCGCAGTGGAACGATTTTCATCGTACGACCGCCTTGTCCGTGCCCTGGCTTACGTGTTATTATTCATAGATAGATGCAAAAAGATTCCTTCAAGTTTAGATACAAAATACACACGACGTGCGGAATTGTTAATAATTTCGCAGGCGCAGCGCGCAAGCTTTCCGTGTGAAATAGACAGACTTAGAGTAGGTAAAACGGTTGATCGGTCTAGTAAAATTTATAAATTGGATCCCGTCATAGGAGAGGACGGTCTTATGAGATTGAATGGTAGGATAGATGCGGCAAACATACCAGCTCAGCGTAAAAATCCACCTATTTTGGACGGGCGGAGCTTGTTAGCTAAGTTGTATATAAAACGTGAACACGAACGTAACAATCATATGGGTAGAGAGGCGCTAGTTAACAATATTAGACATCAGTTTTGGATAACGCGGCTTCGTCCGGCAGTTAGAACGATAGTAGGGCGGTGTGTCAGGTGTAGGACGCGCATAGGGAGGCCCTGTGACCCAGTCAAAGGTGACCTACCGGCCCTCCGTTTAGAATCGTATACGCGACCTTTTGCATATTGTGGTGTAGATTGTTACGGTCCGATGCTCGTCACAGTAGGTAGGAGAAGGGAGAAACGTTGGGGAATGTTATTTACCTGTTTGATAACGCGTGCCATTCACATAGAAATAATTTCGAGTCTTAGTACAGACGCGGCTATCATGGCAATTAGGCGGATGGGAGCGCGCCGCGGTGCGCCCCATACCATGGTAAGCGATAATGGAACTAACTTTCGGGGCGCCGATGTAGAATTATGTAATGCGTATAAAGAATGGTTGCCTGAGTTAGAAAAATTCGCCACGACAAAAGGAATGTCATGGCGTTTTATAGATCCCGGTGCTCCCAATCAGGGAGGCGCCTGGGAGCGGTTAATAAAGAGTGTTAAGAAATCTTTATTAATAGTTTTGAATGAACGAGCACCAAAAGATGATGTACTTGCGACGTTCACCGCTGAGGTAGAACACACGGTGAACTCGCGACCGTTGACTCACGTATCAGTTAATGCAAGCGACCCTGAGGCTCTCACTCCGAATCATTTTCTTATCGGATCAGCGGTCGGCTTGCCCTTTGTTGGTAACTGCGCGGTAGCGGATAGGCGGGCGTGGCGAGCTACGCAGGCGTTGTCTGATATGTTCTGGCAGCGATGGATAAATGAGTACTTGCCAACCTTGGCCCCGCGAGGTGATAGTCATAACGGTAAAGAGAACATTAAGATAGGTAATTTGGTGATAATAGCAGACGGGTTGTTGCCCCGTAATGTATGGCCCCGCGGTTTAGTAGAAAAGGTATACACGGGACCTGATGGCGTGGTACGTAGTGCGGAGATTCGTACTCGAGGTGGAATATTTAGACGCCCAGTATGTAGATTGATTATCCTTCCGGTAGATGATGAGGCTCGAAGGTCTACGCCGGGGGGAGAGTTGTAAAGGATAGAATCAATAAGCGTCGTATTTCATTATGAAAATAAGTAAAGTCAGTAAAGCTCGCAATGACCGCTAGGTGTATGTTGGTGGTATGCAGCGGCAGTTTTTAATTCGATATAACTCGTTAGGTTCTCATAGTAGGCATGTAATATTTGAGTATGATGATAAACGAATTGTTGTCTAGCGATTGCCATAGAAAATATTAAATTTGGAGGTGTAGGTATTTTCGGTTGGTCGAGAGGGTCGTCCACGGAGAGGTGACCGACAGAGCACCTGATCCGCCTGCGGCGGCGGGGGTGAAGTGCGGGGAAGTGACGCGGAGGAAGCGTAAATACGCAGCGCACTTTTTTAGAGCTCAGTCAGTGGCATAGCTCGGCGTAGGAATGTCCAATAATGCATATTCACGACCAACCCCACGCATGGCATAGGCAGATCAGTAGTTATCGACTGGCAAAGTTCGCTGTAGTAGACACTACTATGAGATGAGTCTAGACAAAACTGTAATGTAAATTAGGTATTTCGCTGTATACTTATCACACACACACTGGCTCGGAGATGTGCACGGAGCTGCGACCACGTAGCGCGCGTAGAAAGTAAAGAAATTGAGAAATTATAACACAAATTGTATAAAATGTTACGGTTAGAAATATCAATTTGTATGTAGGTAGATTCAATTAGTTTGTTCACAGCTGATGTTGAATTCAACATTTTGTATGGAGAGAGAGGTGAAAGTCGCTGTATTTTCGTAAATAACAAAGATACTAGGCTGAAAGTTATGTACGAGATGTATTTTTGTTGCCCCCTCAGGGATATGTATGTATAAAGAGTGTAAGTAGACTCACAATACGGAAAAAACGAATGTACCTAATCTTACTTGTTAGATAAAATTGTCTCTCACGCGTAGAATAAAGGAGATAGGCAGATACCGTTTGCGGTTTTTAATTGTATTTAGGTTTGGCTAGCGATATACAATCGTGTCATAGGTGATAGAGCATGACAGAGCCCCTAAAAAATTATGTGTTTCTAATAAGTAAAAACTTTGAAAGTGTATTGAATTAGAATAAGAATCTAATAAGAATTGTATAAGAAAATTTAATAGAATAAGAGATATTGCGTATGAAATGTATCAAGGCGGGGGCGGGTCAGCAGAGATGTATGACGGTGGTAGGAAATTAGACCGTATATGTAATGATTTAGAGTCCTATCTCTATTGACCCGGACCTTCGTGACGTTCGATTTTTGGGCGTGTCACGGCATTTTGACATGGAAGGAGACGGTTTGGAAGCGTATATAACTCGGTACATTTCGTTGCTAGTTTGTCCTCGTTCGATTCTCCGCAAGAAAAGTGCTTCCAGACCGTGAAGGTATTGCCAGTGAAAGTTTAGAATAGTACCAGACCCCCTGGTTCGCTAGTTAGTTATAGTATAGTGAAATAAGCTAGTGAATAAGTTAGAATAGTATGAACCATTGAAGAAACGAAAATAAAAACCCAGTTACAGTCCACTCATTGAAATCGATGCAGATTTGTGTTTGACTTTGGTGTAAAAGCCATTTGTCCCCCACAAATCCTATCAAACCTTTGACACATTTCATATTTTTATTCTGAGGCAATACGAAGTTTGCCGGGTCAGCTAGTATACCTATCTAATTACAGTGTTACCAACGCTCACTTTGAGAATCGGTAAGGTGTATTGTGGATTTTTTTTGGCCACAGACGCGGGCCCTTTAAGGCGCGGTGCCCTTAGCAATTGTGCCCTGCTACTGTACCACTGCTACGATATTGACGGATAACATTTCATCCAAAGTCATCCACTGGTCGACAAAAGCCTACTCCAAACATGCCTGCAGTAGAGCAACATCTCGCGGTGATATGTCAAGAAACGAAGAAACGAAGCGAAGTCGGCTACACTTCTTTTTTTTAATGTTATGGAAGTGGCAAACAAGCATGCAGTTCACATTGATGTTAAGTGATGACTGCAGCCTTTAGACACCCACACAAAGCAAAGCGGATTTACAAATTTGCCGCCGGTAGGCTATTCAATTTTTGCCGCCCGTATATTTTGATATATCGTAGTAGTCCACAATCATATCAATTATATTCTCTATCAATAAAATTCCAACTTTATGTTTTAAGCTTCGTTCTCATTCTCGTTACATCAACTTTTTTTCTATGGTTAGAATCATTGAAAACTATGGTCTGAATCTTGATAATTTTAACAGCCATTTTGTAAATAGAAATCAAAAAAATATGAACTAAATCTGCCGCCCCTTAAAATTTGCCGCCCTAGGCTCCAGCCTACTCAGCCTGCTGGTAAATCCGCCACTGACACAAAGACCGAGATCAATATGCAGATGCGTTACCATTCCTGAGGCCTAAGTTGTTATGCCTCTGTGCCGGAAATTCCATGGTGACATTACCACCTGACCGGAACACGATAATGCTGAACACTAACATTTAGCGGCAAGTATATTAGGTAATGCGGTGGTGACTACGCCCGCGAGCTCCATCACTGAAGCTCTACCACCTGTAAAAACTAATAAAACTACACTCAGTTCTATCCGGCTAAAACTAGGTGTGGCCGGTAGCCACTGCTTATACCTAAGTGTAACACAGACTTATTCTCGGGCGCCCTCGACTTGCCAGGTTATTTAGCTGGATAGAACTGAGTATAGCCGTACTTCGAATATTAGCTGCAACAGAGTGTCTAGGAGTAAACGCAATTTGTATGAAATGTAAGGAGCGTCATCTAGCGGTGAATCGATGACGCTCCTTCAATTCCATACAAATCTGCGTTTACTCTTACGCGATCGAATTCGCATAAAATCTCGCACTAGCCACTCAGTAGATAATACATCTATGGCCACAACATATACCTACTTACATAAGTTTTCACTAAGGAGTTCCATAGACATTAGACTTAATCATTGTTTTAATCTGTGACCATAACGATGTTAAGTATAACACGACAGGCTATAAATATAAATTTCATTGTCAGTATTTTTTTTTGTTATTATGGCATCGCTATTACGCATATTGACAGTGTCAAGTAAAACGATATTTCATATTTATATAAGCAGCGTAAAAGTTAGTATAATATAGTCATCAAGTATAATATGTAAGTATCAAGTACATAAGTTATCAAGTATAATATGTCAGTCAAGTGAGTTACAATCAAGTTATTCGAGTAAAGCGATGGCTACTTTACCAGAACATTTACAATGTAGTTTTGGAGGCAACCTGCAAGGTCGTATTTTCGCACTGTTATTCTATTTCAATAGTGAAAAAAATATAGAATATGAAAAAATATAGGTTTATTACAGTGCCCGTGTATAGACGGGCACTGTAATAAACCTATATCAAACAAAATGCCACCAATTTTATTCATTATAACTTAAAAATACACCAAGAAAGTGAAATAAAATAAGAGCACCATACGCCTCTTTTAAGGTCCCGCCAAAACTCCTCTGTCAGTAAATTGATTTATCACTTTTTAAACTTGGAATATCAAATGCGTTGACAGCGCATTCCATAATTGAAATATGTTTATTTTTTAACCGCCAGTAAAAATGAGCGAAGTGTGTAGGTTTTTTCATTGTTTCATCTTAGTTTATTGATGCTATTTATCTTTTTTACTTTTATTGTCGAAACAAGGTTGTAATACGTAAATATATTGGCAGAATGAAAATATATGAAATTGATCTATTTTATGGTCCTAGAACATGTGAATTTTAATATTAGCTATTGATTTTTTTTTATGTTATGGAAGAAGCACACAAGCATGCAGTTCACATTGATGTTAAGTGATGACTGCAGCCTATAGACACCCCCACAAAGGTCAAGGTCAAAATGCAGATGCGTTACCAAATGTCTTTGCCTTTGGCGGCGTCGTGTGGCGGGTTGCTCACTTCCCTCTAAAATGGTCGAGGAGGGTAATGGCTGTCACATGCGTCATACTCGTGAACGGGTGCTGTTGGTGGGGACTGGTCTGTTCTGGTTTGCAGTACCTACATCACATTTAGTAGATAGCAGTTTATTTGCATCTATGCTATGGACGTTCACATTATTTGATTTTTCACGATAATCTGTACTAGATTTAAGCTCTCATTTAAAAAAGCTCTTACTGAGTTTGTTGGGTAGCGGAGTTCTTCTCAGAAGTGACTGCACTTGGAACTCTGCCAAGTGATCTTGATGAATAAGTTTTTCTTTTTCTTCATTTATTATCATTGAAGGAATTGAAAATTTTTATAATTATTATGTTTTTCTAATTTTTAATTTACTATTAATATATGATTTTGCTTTTACTATATGTTATGGTTATTCACTCTAGGTAGTTTATGATTTATAGACGTTTTGAAAGTATCTGTAAAGATCTATTCGAAATAAAATATTTTCTATTTCTATTTCTATTTCTACTCCTGAGGTCTAAGGTGTTATGCTTCTGTGCCGGAAATTACAGGGCCGTACATTACCACCTGACCGGAACACGATAGTGCTAAACACTACCATTTAGTGGCAAGTATATTAAGTAATGTGGTGGTGCCTACGCCTGCGAGATCCTTCACTGGAGCTCTACCACTAGTAAAAGCTTAGCTAGCTATCTTAATCTAAGCTATCTATATTCCTTTTTAGTTTATTTATGAGAAATAGTTACTGATACAAAAATACAGTAAGCAACAAAATATTGCAGGTCGAGCTCACGAAAGAGACAATTAGGTAGTAATAGACTTCGTAGAACGTTATCTCTGCTGCACACTGCCTACATATGATAATAAGAATTGATCAAAATGGTCGACAAACTTTGCTCTATTCCCGAGTCGGGGGCTATCAGAGGATAAAGTAAAATCCTTTATCACTGGTTCTATTGCGGCTTTTCCATTTTCTGGAAATTTCCCAGTAGGTACCATCAGTAGCCCGGCGATGTCAACACACTCGCCACCTGTTCACATGGGCCAAAATGTAACCGGCGAATCGTGGGTTACCTCTGCATACCCGTAAACGTAACTTCACGCCTGTAATCCCCGAAGGGATTACAGGCGTGAAGTTACGTTTATCATTATTATACAATAAACGATGCAGAAAACTGTTTCACTGTATTTTCTTAACATGATTTCAACATTTAGGCAACGTGCACATTTCGCTTGCCATTCATCCGGGCCATAAACAATCGACGAACAATTCAAAGCACTCGAAATATTTCGAATACTGAATTATGATCGGCTACCAACATAGTGCAACGCGGGCCATCGGCCGCCGCGGCCGATCGGAGGTATTACATATATTCTCTGCCGGAGGGGAGTAGCCATAGCGTTTATTCACGACATAGAGCAACACCGGAGGAGAATAGCCATATGCAGGCTTTCCTCTCTGTCAGAGTACAAGCCCAAATGGGCCTATACCTGTCGCCTAGATGTTTAAATGTGTGCGTGAAATTGTTTCTGTATTTTGTTAAAGTCAAGGTGTGAGTTTCGTAGCAATAGACGATTTTTGTAGTGTGCGTGAGTGTCGTACGCATATCACCCCGCAAAAAATGACAGACCGTTTTGCATTGGCAATAAACGCTATGGCTTCTCCCCTCCAGTCCGCCACGGCCGGAAGCCCGTATTGCTCTATGATGCACGGTGCAAAATAGTCTGTCATTTTGTCATCATTGCGGGGAAAATGCGTGTGACACACACACACTACAAAAATCGTCTATGGCTACGAAATTCACACCTTAACATTAACAAAATACATGAACAAATTCAAGCACACATTTAAACTTCTAGGCGACTGGCACAGGCTCAATTCGGCTTGTACTTTGACAGAGGGAAAAGCCTGCATATTATTATGGCTACTCCCCTCCGGTCTGCCGCGGCCGGTGGCCCGTGTTGCTCTATGGCCACCAACGTGTTTGCCAAAAATACATTGATACTCATGAAACAGATTCATACGGTTCAGGTAGATACTCAAATGAGGATAAGTATTCCTTTTTTTATGTAATGGAAGTGGTAAACAACCATGCAGTTCACATTGATGTTAAAGGGTGTCTTTAGGCTGCAGCCATCACTTAACACAAAGACCGAGGTCAAAATGCAGATGCTTTACCACTCCTGAGGCCTAAGGTAAATCCGAAAATTAACACATCAACCTAAGGGAGACCCCTATGGGTCCAATAATTGGCTAAGGGCGTTGTGGGGGAACAAAATTCATCCGGACAGGTATATTGATAGAACATTTTCGAAAAATCGCACTCGTATTGATCTCTTTGATTGAAAAAGTAAGCTCGGCATATTGCATATTGCGAGATAAACAAAAGAAATAAATTAAGTTAATTTTAACGATCACGAGAAACGTAATGTCAAGTGTAATTTAAAATATCTCAAGTTACTATTGCCGTAAAAATAAGGCCAAGTGTGACACAAACGCACGTGTAGGGGTCTGCAGCCTAAATAAACGTAACTTCACGCCTGTAATCCCCGAAGGGGTAGGCAGAGGTAAATGCATGCATTCAATCATACATGCAAACACCCACGACTCGCCGGTTACGTTTTGGCCCATGTAACAGGTGGCGAACCTGTTGCCATCTCCGGGCACATTACCAAACTCCGGGGTACTGGGAAACTTCCAGAAAATGGAAAAACCCCAATAGAAGCAGAGATATAGGATTTTAAACCGTTATCTCTGATAGTCCCCGACCCGGGAATCGAACCCAGGACCTCCAGCGTAATAGTAGTGGCCTGCTACCACTACGCTACTGAGGCAGTTCGTAAAAGTTTATAGTATACTTAGCTTTAATAGTTTTTCAGCATCAGGTATTCATATTATATCCTATCAAACTGGAAGAAAGTTGTAGGTATGTCCACCGTCCTCAATAGGACGTATGGCCACCTGGCTTTAGTCCTCCAACTAGATCTGCTTCAGGCTATACAAAAATACGACCAGACAGTGAACCGAATTCAAAGGGTTTTAGTGATTTTATTGACTCTTGATAAACGGAACCTTAGAAATAACTAAGTACGTAACGGATCGGAAACGGATACGTCATGTATCAGTTAACGAGAATCTTGTTTGATCGGACAGTACTCGTATTTTATGGCAAATAAAATACGCATTAACATCAGAACTACACGCAGAGCTTTTACATGTGCAATATATACTGACCTACCTACAATTAGCTGTGCACGGCCGTTTACATTAAGGTATCTTTTCTAACCTACTTAAAAAAAACCGTGTATAATTCACATGCGGCAAAAAATGAAAACTTCAAAAATTTTCGAGCTGCTGGCAAATAACAGGCTGCTTCCTATTTATTTTCTCCCACGTTTAATAATGGCAACCCATTATACGTCCCACAGCTGGGCACGAGTCTCTCCCCTTTTTGGGGGGAGGCCTGGAGCTTACTCCACCACGCTGCTCCAATGTGGATTGGTGGAGTTAGTGGCCAACTCGCTCCCACGTTTTATCTTATGAATTTATGTGTCTGTCTCTTTTTACTGTCGCTTTTTCGTTTCATCGACTTTCAAATCAAAAAGACAAATGGTCGAATACTCAAACGTCACTCAATTTTAAGCAACCCTCAAATGTGCGCTATTTCTATCGTTTGAACGTGTTTTATAAAGACAGAAGACTCTTAAGTCCCACTTAGATTTGAGTGACGTTTGAGTACTTGGCCGAAAGCAATCTTTTAAATAAAAATAATTCTTTGCCGGTGAATGAAGTAGTTACCTACCACCAGCGTCGGACTAGCCATATTATCGAAGTGGTCGAGATGACATTTGCCAGCCGGACCCGGCCTGCGGAGTTTTCCCGCATGGGTATTCCACCTACCATTTTCAGGCACGCTTCCGGGGCTGGTCGAGAGCCAGCTGGACTCATTCCGGCTCATTCCGACCATTTTTCCACTGTTCCTCCCGGTGAATGCGCCGTTGCACTTCGGCACTGCCTCTTCCAAGTTTCCAGACCCCTAGAATCACCAGATGAGAACTGCTTGCAGACCAATACTGCTGCGCTGAGTTCGATTCCAAATCAGGAGGGGATAATGTAATAGGACTTAATCATCTTTTCCGAAATTTCAACCAACCTCGGCGTTTAATGACCGGAGCTCAACACACTCATCACTGGTGGTAGAGCTCCAGTGACGGAGCTCGCGGGCGTAGGCACCACCGCATTACCTAATATACTTGCCGTTAAATGGTGGTGTTCAGCACTATCGTGTTCCGGTCAGGTAGTAATGTACGGCCCTGTAATTTCCGGCACAGAGGCATAACACCTTAGACCTCAGGAGTGGTAACGCATCTGCTTTTTGACCTTGGTCTTTGTGTAGGTGTCTCTAGGCTGCAGTCATCACTTAACATCAATGTGAACTGCAAGCGTGTTTACCACTTCCATTACATTAAAAAAAAAACACTCGCCATCTATTTGGGACAAATGGTAACTGACGAATCGTATGTGTTTGCATGTGTTCTTGAATGCATGTATTTACCTCAGCCTACCCGTTTTAGGCATATAGGAGAGGAGTAACGTTACGTCTACCGTCTGCACTCATCGATGTATTAATACATCACCTTCGCATCGGAAATCATTTCATTGAGCTAACGTAGGTGCTATTAATAGAACTGAGTTAAACCAACACTGCATATTGGTTTATTAGAATTAGGGTTGTTACGGATGAGTAGGGATATGAATAGGGATGATGACTAGTTCTTGTTGTAATTTCAAATAAATAGTGAAGGGGAATAAAATATTGTCTTTGAAAATGTCTACTCAAAACGACTAAGGTAAGTAATATAATATAAGTGATACTAATGGCCGAATACTCAAACGTCACTCAATTTTAAGCAACCCGTAAAATGTGCGCTATCTCTATCGTTTGAACGTGTTTTATAAAAACAGAAGACTTTTAAATTCCACTTAGATTTAAGTGACGTTTGAGTATTTGGCCGTAAGGATCATAAATTAGGGCTGCCGACTTTTAGAAGAAATACCTATATTTAGTAAGTTAGTTATATTTGAACTGAGTTCAAATTGGAAATATACCTCAAATATTTTAATAAAGTAAATAGAAAATTTTATATTTTATATAAAATATATTTTTTTTATATTTTTTTATTTTTAAATTTTTTTAAGGCGGAAGAATATATCAAAGGCAAGATCATGTTTAGTTTAAGATAATAGAAACACTAATGTTAGCATCTTTGCTGGGAAAATGTAAGTAGAATATGATAAGTATTTTAAAGTAGGATCGGTAACCCTAATGAGAAGGTGTTTTTAGCCGAAATCAGAATCAGAAATTCATTTATTCATTTAGGGTGACAGGCACCTCTTGTGATACCTACGTCAAAAACAAACGAAATAAATTAAAGTGAATAATAATTGATAAACATGTCAATTTATAAGCTAATATATATATATATATATATATATATATATATATATATATATATATATATAGGTATATAGTCAAGAATATCACTAAGATAAAACTAAATAATTAAATATAATATACTAATGTAAGTAAGCTCTCTAGACTCCCGATGGTTAACTGGAAAAGAGCGCTTTTAGCGTTAAGTTCGCCATTTGTCAATATGTTTTGTATTGTGACAGTACAGTTTTACAAACTGATTACATATAGTAAAGAGAAAAGAAAAAGAGTAATTCTTTGTCATTCACCGGCAGAGTTCCAAAGGCAAATTTGATCTGAGAAAAACCTGCCCAAAAAAAACTCAGTCGGCTCTAAATATAATAAATAGGTATTCCAGAAATGATTGAGAGAGATTAGAATTGGTTTAAGACAGTCAATTCTAAACAATACATAATTTCTCATAACCTCAATTATAATCTTTGACAGGACTAGAGGCGCGGTGAAACGTACTCGTATATTGCTTGACCTGAAGGTTAAACAATATCAACCCAATCTGCTTTCACTAAGCTTTTGTTCCAAGCATTGTACAAGAATTGGAATAATGATAAATGTGTTAACGATAATATTATTCTACTATTATGAAATTGCTCGCATATGACTGATATTTAAAATACTTTTTGACGACCCGGTTAGTCCAACGGTGTGAGACGGCCGTCTGATTCGAAGGGTCGCGGATTCGATCCCCGCACCGAGACAAATATGTGTATGGTTTCGGGTCTGGGTGTTGGTGTATGTGTTGTATGTGTTCAACGGCACCCACGACCCAGGTTTATACCTACAGTGGATTTTGGCGAATAAAATTTTATTAGTCTATCTAGTGTTTAATTCTTTATTGTACTTAATTATTGAAACTGTTAACCAAGGTGAGACGGGTAAAAAATATAATTAAGTAGTTACCTACTTCAATGTAAGATTTATCATACTTCTCATAGAAATTTAAAAAAAAATAGAAAGAAAGATTTTCTGCATGAAGCAAAATTTTTCTTTCTATTTTTTCTGTAATTTCTAATTTTACTCGCATGTGTTATTGCGAAAATTAAAAATGTTACAATACTTCTCATAAAAAAATCTAAGTATTATTAATAACATAACCTACATGTTATTAATAATACTTAGAATTTGATAAGTCCTATGAATCACGGAATTAATAATTCATAATTACGTGAATAATAATAATATTTACTAACTAATTATAAATAACAGTTTTACAGTCATCTCTTTGAGGAAATTATAATTTATTATAGGTACATAGATCTAGACTGTCAGAGATGGTAAACAAACTCGTCATACGTTACTCAATAATCTTTATTTTCCTGTCAAATGCTGCAGGTAGTAGAGCTCCAATGACGGAGCTTGATGGCGTAGGCACCACCGCATTACCTACCAATTAATTCCCACCAATATATCTGTACGTGTCTTCACGCCAGGTTCCTTATGGGGTAGGCAAAGAGTGTAGATCGCCAGATAGCCCGGTACTGACCCTTAGATACCTGTCCCCTAGATGTTTAAATGTGTGCGTGAAATTGTTTCTGTGTTTTGTGAAAGTCAAGGTGTGAGATTCGTAGTAATAGACGATTTTTGTAGTGTGCGTGTGTGTCGCACGCATTTCCCACCGCAAAAAATGACAGACTGTTTTGCATCGGTAATAAACGCTATTGAAATAAAACTACTTTTACGGATTTATCTCACGTATATTAAACTAAAATGATTTTTTAAAATCAACCCGACGTTTCGGTCGCTTTTCAGCTTCCGTGGTCCCGGGCAGACTGAGGTGACATTTGTCTGACAGAAGTTTGAAAAATTATATGTAGCTACCTCCATCGATTTCGTAAACGCCTTGCGTAGCGTTCAGGATTAACACAATAATTACTTATGGTATCTTGAGGTCTTGCAGACTGCTGCGGCTGGGATTTAATCTTGCTAAGTATGGGATCCCATGATGTTGATAATCACCATCCATCTTCTCTATTGAAATTTGTGTGTTTTTTAATTTCAATAGCCTCGCGTACCATTCGTGGAATGGGTTTGTGTGCTCTAGCGAGTATTTGAATTTTATCAAACCGGATGTAATGGTTCGGCTTATCCGCTATGTGTTCACAGACTGCAGACCTCCCTGTTCTTCGGTTTTTGACATCAGCAATGTGCTCTTTAACGCGGGTGGATACAGCTCTCTTCGTTTGACCAATATATGAGAGTCCACAATCACAATCTAATTTATAAATGCCAGAATTTTGTAATGGAATATTACTTTTAATGGGTCTTAAATACTGATGATTTTTTTTATATGGTTTGAAAACTGTTTTAATGGAATTCTTTTTTTAAATGTTGCTGATTTTATCTGAAACGTCGGGTTGATTTTAAAAAATTATTTTAGTTTAAATCCGTAAAAATAGTTTTATTTCAATGAGTGTAGCTCGCGAAAACCTAAGAACATATCAATAAACGCTATGGCTACTCCCCTCCAGTCCGCCGCGGCCGGTGGCCCGTGTTGCTCTATGTTCTCTTCATACATGCTCGCCGATTCCTAAGACTTTTGACCCCACGCGCAGACAACATTCGAACTATTTGGTCATGGTAGGCCAGTCTTGGTCTTCCTGTGCCTTTGCAGCCATTTACATTCGCATTGTATATTATTTACTGGTGGTAGAGCTTCAGTGATGGAGCTCGCAGGTGTAGGCACCACCGCATTACCTTACCTTACTTGCAGCAAAATTTTTGTGTTCAGCACTATCGTGTTCCGGCGAGTTGGTAATGTACGGCGCTGTAATTTCCGGTAGAGAGACCTTAGGCCTCAGGAGTCGTAACGCATCTGCATTTTGACCTTGGTCTTTGTGTGTGTGTCTATAGGCTGCAGTCATCACTTAACATCAATGTGAACTGCACGCTTGTTTGCCACTTCCATTACATAAAAAAAGACCCGAAACAAATCTATAGGCCATACAAACATTTGTCCCGGTGCGGAGATCGAACCCGCGACATTTCGAATCTAACCAACGGTCGTCTCACACCGCTGGACTAACTAGGTGGTCAATTTATATAAACACTTCACTTTTTGATGTTTATAATGCACTAACGTGGGCACCAACCGAGGTATTCGTCAAATAAGAAGTCCAACCCCTTATATCCCCGTTTTTCCCCCCAAAGTTGCGAAGGCATAACAAACTCGTTAAAAAAGGGTTGCTATTAAAAAAAATATAACATAAACACTTTATTATGTGAAAAAGTCAATGGCATAAACATCCTTAGGTCATCGACAATTTGTGGGTGTAACATTTCGAAATGACCATTTTATCACAAAAGCCCACGTGTGGACGGTATCCGGTCAGTATTTAAACTGGTCCACTTGCCTAATAAATCTTGTGTTGATTTAAATATTTTTCGAAAATGCGACATCTGTAGGTAAATAAAGGGGGAGCTAAAGAGGGGCAGGAGTGGCACCTGCAAACATTCCAACTGCGTTTTTTTTTCGTTTCGCAACCCTGTTAATGCGTCACTTTTCATTAAGGGTAAGATTCACAGACCGCACTACGACGAAAGTACGCTTAGAAATGTCAAAACTCATTTAAGCATTTTTTCATGTAATAAAGTCGTTTTTACTGGTGGTAGAGCTCTAGTGACGAAGCTCGCGGGCGTAGGCACCACCGCATTACCTAATATACTTGCCGCTAAATGGTAGTGTTCAGCACTATCGTGTTCCGGTCAGGTGGTAATGTACGGCCTTGTAATTTCCGGCACAGAGGCATAACACCTTAGGCCTCAGGAGTGGTAACGCATCTGCATTTCGACCTTGATCTTTGTGTGGGTGTCTATAGGCTGCAGTCATCACTTAAAATCAATGTGAACTGCATGATTGTTTGCCACTACCATTACATAAAAAAAAAACATATTTTAATTAAAATAAAGTTTACACCACCAATTTAAAACTGTGCTTTGTAAGGGAGTTACATTTCCTTTCAATTGTTTATTTGTTGGTCTACAAATTCGCGTGAATAATTAAATAAGGTTGTAAAACGGAAATAATCTAGCGTTTGCATAAACAACAGGTGGGTGCAAACAGGTCCGATGTATGCACCCACTGTTTAATGTCTTGCATAGTAAGCCCTTTCCTGATTTGTGTTGTGAATTGCCAAACAAATTAAACATAACATGAAGTTTCAACAAATTCATAAGGATTAATTTGTTATGATGGATAAACTTGCCATGACTTCATCTAGAGATGTGTGTGATTTTATCTTTATAAAATCACACACAATAGCAAGTTTCATTTTTTTAAAATTTATTTAAGAGAGAGCCAAAGACACAGAGAAACAGAACAGTGAGCAAAGAGAATTTATTGATATCGGTGTTGCCAGATGTCAAACTGCGTTTTTCATTTCATCAATAATGAACAACGTTCCAAGTTGAGATCTCTCTGGAAAATTAAAAACCTTCAGAAGTCTGATAACATTTTCATATTTTATAATACACTCTATCCTACCAATAGTTATTTAGTATAATACATTTTAACTTTTTGTTGCGGCGAGTTTTCCTATAATTATATTATCTATGTATTTCTTCAAGAATACTTATTTTAAAATTGGAAAATATGTAAGTCAAATTTTCGTACATATCTTGTGATGATCCTATTAACATTAGGTGATTTAAATTCAAGATTTCTAATTTCTCGAGCTCTACGTTACACAAAAATAAATATAATTAATTGTTATAATTATAAACGTTCACGTTTAGCCCTATTGCGCGCATGGCCCTGTAGCTGGTGGAGATCGCAAGCGATCTACTCGGTTGTGCGATTCGGATGAGTGATGGGTGACTGCTAGCGAAAATGAGCGTTTGCGTGCTTTGGAGGGCAGGTTAAGCCGTCGGTCCCGGTTGCTATCGATAGATAGTAGTCGTTAAACCGTGTCGGAGGCCTTGTCGGCGGTTTGAAAACATCTGACAGCGGGTTGACCAATAACCCGTATCTCCACCAACCTATGATGTATTGCCTACGTATTTACTTAAATTGATATTATTTCTGGGTATTTTCACTCCAATAGCGCTTACTACCTTTGTCAATACTGAAGAGAATGACAATTGATTAGATCAGTGATTCCCAAAGTGGTCCATATAGACCCCCTGGGGTCTATGGGAGACTCGATGGGGTCTACGTGTATGCGTAAATAAAAATGGGATATATGGTAAAGTGATATAAATGTTAGCAATGGGGTCCAACGAAACCAAAAAAAATTTGAAAGAGGTCTACAAGAAAGATAGTTTGGGAACCTCTGGATTAGATCATTGATCCATTGATGTATACCTACCTACGTATCTATTATTTTGTACAAAACGTGTAAATAAACATTGTCCAGATAATGACATAATGCCGCCGACACATTGTGATCTAATGATGATCGCAGCTCGTTTCATTAATTGACAAGGTTATTGGCGATCCGTTTACATATTCAAGGTCATGAGGTCATAAAGTCATCTACAGTAACTTTTTTTTTATGTACCTAATGGAAGTGGTAAACAAGCATGCAGTCTACATTCAGAATCTCATTTATTCATTTAGGGTGACAGACACCTCTTATGACACGTCAAAAACAAACAAACAAAAACAAACAATAGATGTTAAGTGATGACTGCAGCCTATAGACACCCACACAAAGACCAGATCAAAATGCAGATGCATTACCACTCCTGAGGCCTAAGGTGTTATGCCTCTGTGCCGAAAATTACAGGGCTGTAGGTACATTACCACCCAGAGATGCGTACAGTGCTGAACACTAACATTTAGCGGCAAGTTTATTAGGAAATGCGGTGGTGCCTACGCCCGCGAGCTCCGTCACTGGATCTCTACCACCAGTAAATTAGGGGTGGTAATTCATCTGCATTTGATCTGTGGTCATGAGGTGTCATCTCTATCTCTGGGTGTGGGTATCTATAGGTAGGCTGCAGTCATCACTTAACATCAATGTGAGTTGTATGCTTGTTTGCCACCTTCATTACATAAAAAAAGGAATACTTCTTGTAACACGAAACCCGTGGCAATAAACTGTAGATCATGTTTAATAAATTTTCAAGTTCAATCGATTCGCCATTTCGTAAGGCTCTCTGCAAACTAAATTCTTTTATACTATTCCAATGTGTGTAAACATTTTTGTCAATACCCTATCTTTAATCCTAATCACAAAACACGAACAGTAATAATTACAAGAGTATGATAAGAGTTTAAATTAAAACAATAAAAAAATATATACCCTAACACTCACGGCCCCACATTAGGTATCTATAAGCCAGTGTCGTGAGTGCACTTGTACACACACACAACACATACACAAACATCAAGACCCGAAACAAGTATGTGTAGACCATAGAAATATTTGTCTCGGTACGGGGATCAAACCCGTTAGCCTCAGTTGGAACGCCGCTGGACCAACTGCCTCGTCAGATGTCAACCCCCTTATTTATAAACGTACATTAGTTAAGTTTTAGCTATAGAATGCTTTGTCTTTGTCAGTTGCATTGTCAAATGTGCAGGATAGAAAAAGACAAAGGAGAGATTAGCAACACTTTAGCTAAAATACGTTTATGAATAAGGGGGCTAGTGTTTATTGGAAGTAGATATCTAGTGACAAATCCCAAAGATGTGAGCACTACCACAATCTATCTGCTGCTGGTAATTTTCAGTCAGCGTTATCGTATTTCACGCATAACATTGTTGTACGTATCTCTAGGAAGTCTTTTAGGTTAGGATCCCACTGTAGAATCATTTAGTTTATCCAGATATGCTGCAAACCTAATTTTTATGCATATTTATATACCCGTATCTCCACCAATCCGCATTGGAGCAGCGTGATGTAGTAAGCTCCAGGCCTCCTCCAAAAAGAGGAGAGACTCGTGCCCAGCAGAGGACGTATTATGGGTTGCCATTATAATTATTATAAACCATAACATCGAGAAAATAGAGCTTTAATTTGATAGACACAAAATACATGTACGTTATGGACGTAAAAAGTTATCGGGACGGAACGAAAATATGTAAGGGCGGCCAAGTGCGCAACGGCGGCCGTGATTTTTCGGAGTCCTTATACATATTGCCGTGAAGTAAAAAATATTTTATTTTGGAAAAACAAGAAAAACAAATGCTTTCCCAAAAAAAATACTTGCGGCCATTTTTGATAGGCAACCTAGTGGATTGTATATTATATTATCTAGATTATAAATATGCGTAAAAATTAGGTCTGCAGCATATCTGGAGGAACGAAATTATTCTGCAGTGGGAACCTAACCTATTTTGTCCACCGGTGGACGTCTTTCGGCTGAAGTGATGGTTTGCAGACCGCCTAATGCCATGACGTCACCACGTGTTAAAATCCCGCAGTCGCCTTGACTCAGTTGTCAGGTGCATTGTTGAACGCTTGCGTACACAATTTGCATCTCTCAACGTTATATTGATGATCATTGTACCAATTATATCCGATACTTGCCGCAAAAAAAAACATCTGGAACGTACACTTTATATGAATATAATAAATGTGCAGTAACCAGTGCGCTGCCTTTGATGGTAAATAAATGCATGCATATGAAAAAGAAAAAAAAGAAGAAAAGAAAACATTTATTTGGACAGCACAGAGACATGACGATACAAATTGCCAGACGATTGGTACACAGGTACAATTAAACAAAAAGCAAAAACAATAACAATTAAAAAAGGAAAAAAAAAAGAGATTAAGTCTCACGGCTGGTCCAAATGGGAGCCCAGATCAGCTTCATGTCAAGTCGATCACATCAATCGACTTGACGCTGATTTTCATCTGGGACCCTGGTGTTTCACGGATGTCAAGCAGATCAAACAAATTAAATTAATAATTAAACAAATTAAATTAATAATGGTTAACAATATATACTTACATATTTTGTCAGGACAAATAATATAGCATATTTACGATAATTATACATATATTCTTATTATACCATACATAAAAATAAATGTTTACAATGAATATTTTTTATAGGTGCTTCTAAAAGTATGCTACGCGAAGCCTTGAGGCTCCGTGAAGCATTCGTCGGATATCCACAATAATATCGGTGATATTGAAAAATAATTGCAAAATTTAAATAAAATCAATGTAAAACCAGAGATTATGTAATAATACTACGTATAGAATGGACACTTCGACATCCCGCCCGATTTACCCGCATCACCCAACCTCCTCCTTTCTTATGGGCGACGGTTGGTATTTTGTACGTGCTACGCACACAGGTGCACGTGTAAATAAATACACGTCAATGATTGATGTCTGTGTAAAGGAGACCAAAATAAGCGTTTGTATGGAATTTTGGCGGAGTGTCCGCTCTGTGGTAAAACATAAAGTACCTACGTACAATATTTTATATCCAAGAAACAAAATCTCACTCAATCCATCTCTGTCTCTCGTATTCGGTGATAAAGAAATTATTCTGTTTTCAGTGCCCTAGGGGGCGAATCCATATTTTATATTTAGTAGAGATATATTGATCCAGTACAGTCGTTTGATTCATCAATATTAAACACAGAAATACAAAACACGGAAGTAAAGGCAGTGTGTAGAAGAGATAACGCTCTACAGAGCTGAAATTAGCCGAAATCTCTTTCCAAAAGTCGATGAGCAATATTTCTTCAGGGGACTATATTTTTGTATTGACACATTTAAAAATTTGTGACGAATCTAAACTATTTTGGACGTCCTTCATTAGAATATTGTGTTACTGGCTGCACGATGATTGTAAATGCATTAATAGTTTTCTAATGAACTGTCAAGGTGCTCCGATGACTTTGAAGGGAATGCCAACATTTTATTGAAAATTGTTTATTTGTTAATATTATGTTTTCCTACATTATTATGTTTTTATAAATAGATTTGTTGTCCGCGCTGCTAATGCAGTCAAACAAATGATTGAGAAAAATATTTTTTATAAGTCGTTCTATATTTGACATTTTCTTATTATTTTTAATGATTTCAGTTTAAGTACTTATGTCCTCCAGACCGAATATCACTCTCTATTCCTTCACTCTCATAGCCCGATGGGGCAGCAATCCGACATGACCGACGAGAAATCGAGCGCAGGACAGACGAATTTTACGTGCTCAAATACAAACGTTTAGATACTAGTGATCGCCCAATGGTACTGAAATACTGAAATATTATGTACTTATATTCGACCGCAATACTGTATATATGTATGGCCTGAGAGTCGACGAAGGAATTTTGGGAAGGTATTTTAGGCACGTCTCTGTGATAGTTATTACGGGGTCAAGTCAATATACATATATTATATATATATAAGTCTGTTTTACTACATGAAAGAAATAAACCTTGTGTTGCTGAAAAGAAGATTTATTGTTAGTTTTTTTTATACAGAGACTATTTTATTTAGGTAATATAATACAATATGAACTCAAACCTGAAAAGAAGAAACGACAATGAAAGTTTATTCTTTCACTTTTAAAACATAAAATAATATAATATTAAAATTTTCATTGATTATGCAATTGTCAATCAACTCGTATTTAAATCTGTCATCTGACATTCTGAATTCGTTTCTTCTTTAAAATCAGACAATTAAAAAGTTAAAAACTATAACCAAACTTCATGGTAAATAAACACACAGAGTGCGAAGAAAGAAATAGTATTTCTTTACATATATATATATATATATATATATATATATATAACGGCGCGGGTAACACCAAATGGAGTTGTATCCGGCTGGAATAACGGGCGAACCAAAGAGATACTATTGATACTGAGCGAAGTCACTCACTTTTTGAATAGCGGTGGTACATTATTGTCACTCGAAAACCCATTTGTTCTGTATTGTAAGATATTATTGTAATCTCATTATAAGTCTATGATTAAAGCGTCGTAATAATTAAAGTAGTATAAATATACTACTTTATTTATTTTATATTTATATATAGAAATAACTAACTAGCAGCCTTATTATTTTATCGTGTTCCTGGAAGACATCGCCCACGATGAAGGCGCGTGTCTACAAAGATACGCACCACTTAAAGGAAACCTCTAATCGTCGTCCTGGCACTCCGTTATGTATATATAATATTTATATATATATGTATATAAATATAATCCCAAAATTCCTTCGTCGACTCTCAGGCCATTCGTACCTATTACACAGTACAAATATGAACAGTATGGAAATTACGTACAAAAAGTTCAAAACGGTACAATGACACAAACATGCGCATCGACGCTCGATGTAGCGAGTGACTCGGTACTGCAGCACCGCGAGAACCGCTTTTAGAGGCCTCGTCTGGTTTCCACACTGATCATATTTGTACTGTGCTATTGACGTGTCTGTGCGACAGTATATTCTTCCGCTCGCCCAACTGTCGTAAAAAGGGGTACAATTTTTTTAGATAAGTGAAATGAATAAATAAAAACATCTATGTTTATTACAAAGTCTGAATTTAAATTAACTTATGTATGTAATTATGGCTGTCTGTAAATAAATTAATTTCGTAGTACCAGCACATTATTTCTTGCAATGACATTTTAAACATAGACACAGGTTTACGTGTGCTCTTTTGAGTATCGAGCCCCTAACAATCCTCCATAGTCGGCCCTTAGCTAATAGGTCAGGATCCCACTGCAGAATCATTTCGTTCATCCAGATATGCTGCAAACCTATTTTTTTACGCATATTTATAACCTAGAGAATATATATCCTATTAAAAAATGGCCGCAAGTATTTTTTAATATTTTTTTTGGGAGAGATTTTTTTTAAATTTGTTTTTCAATAAAATATCGTCCACTTCACGGCAATATATACAAAGATTCTAAAAATCACGTCTACCGTTGCGCACTTGACCGTCCCTTCGTATTTTCAATCCGCTCCGATTACTTTTTACGTCCATGACGTCGATAATAGATGATTATTTATACATATATCAAATTAAAGCTATTTTATTTTCTGATTATCATGGTATACGGGAGCTAAATTAAATCAGCCGCAAATAAGAGTTGCTGGTTGTTAAAGATAAAATAATTTAATTAAAAATACTTGCGGCCAAATTTTGATAGGCAATCTAGTGGTTATATATTCTCTAGATTATAAAATTGCATAAAAATTAAGTTTGCACCATATCTAGATGAACGAAATGATTCTGCAGTGGGATCTTAACCTATAAAAAAGTGCATAGACAAACGTAATAGAACGGTCCAATGACAACGAAATGGTCCACTATTTAAGCATGCGCTCTTTTGCATTTTGCGACCCCGATAGTCCTCAGTAGCCAGCCCCTAGCTACGAAACTGCGTAGACAAACATAATGATGTCTTTCTTACAACGGTCCATTGACAACGAAATAGTCCACTATTTGAGTATGTGCTTTTTTGAGTTTTGCTCGCCCGAGAGTCCCCCGTAACCAGCCCCTAGCTACGAAACTGCGTAGAGAATCGTAGTGATGTCGTAGAACGGCCCAATGACAATGAAATGGTCCACTATTTTAGTATGCGCTCCTTTGAGTTTTGCGCCCCTTTGTCCTCCGTAGCCAGCCCCTAGCTACGAAACTGCGTAGACCAACATGCCGATGTCGCAGAAGACTCAAATAATGAAGACATGTAATTTTGGGACTACTTTTGTCTTCATAAACTCATTTCAATTTACATTCTTATTTTATCAACATAATAATTACATGTTTGACGGATATTTGAATGCGTAAAAGTATTTGAAGCAGGTGCTGTTCTTTTCTCTGCACATCAAATATTCTGAGATCGATTTGGACTTAAATATTTGTTCCTTAACCGCGTTGATGGGTACGCCATCTGCATAGGTTGCCGCATTAGTAAGAAGCCACTGAGCGTACGTATCTTCTGGATTGTCGACTAAATAATGCCTGGAAACAATAATTTTAAAATTATCTTTCAATCTCTCGATGCTTCAGTGATTTTTATTGGTTGCTAGAGCTTCAGTGTCGGAGTAAGAGGGCGTAGGCACCACCGCATTACCTTATATATCTGCCGCTAAATTATAGTGTTCATACATAACGATAGCACTATCGTTGTTTTATATTATTTCGCATTAAAACATGCTTGTGAAATATATTTTATTTAAAGAAAAATGGAAAGAAAAATTTGACTAAAAAATTTGATAAAGCAATGCAATAAATGTGAAGGAAAGATTTGACAAATCGGGCAGGACTTCAGTAGCTCAATTGGAAGAGCGGCTGGACTAGATTCCCGGTAGGCCGCGAGTTCGAGTCTCGCCTGAAGTCAAATTTTTCTTTCCATTTTTCTTTAAATAAAATAAGATAGCACTATCGTATTTCAGTTTCATGGTTATTTATGGCCCTGTCAACTTAAACATCAGGCAGTGACAACGCTAAAAATAATAAAATATAAAATCTCTGGTTTATATGCAGATGTTTCTGGGCTGTAGTATCAATGTGAAGTACGCTTGCTTTTCACTTCGTGATTATCATTAAACCCATAATTTGGGGCGTAAATCGTAATAACTATCACCGAGACATAACAACTACGGTCTTAAGGGTGGTAACCCATCTGCATTTAGTCACCTTAACACGAAAAAAAATCTTTCCGAGGAATTGTGAACCTTCCCCCCTTTTTGAATTCGGTTCAAAAATCTTTATGCAATTCCTATTACGAATAAGGCGAAGCAAAGGTGTTAGATCTGGAATGGCAATGCTGCATTGAAGTGACTGTCTATGGACTGTAGAATCCATTTATCATCAAAATGTATTTGGTCTCATTTAAAATATAATAGGTAAAGATAATACAACCATAGTAAATCCACTATATTTGCGGTCCCAAGCAAAAAAAATAGGGTCACAAAAATTTAAGCAGGTTTTAGCTGGTGCCCGCGCCTTCGTCTACTTAGGATAAGTATTACACGCAATATCTTTATTAATTGTTAGCCCATGTGTTATTCTGATGTATAAGCTATATTATTGTACAGTTTCATTAATATCCGTTAAGTAGTTTTTACGTGAAAGAGTTACAAACATCGTATACTTACAAACTTTCACGTTTATATTAATAGCCTTGGACAATCAATCATTTCTTATTTGAGACGACATTGACCCAATCAGTCAGGTGTGTGTTTAGAAAATAGATAAATCATCCAGATTATAGTCAAGTAAACTTTCTTTTGCAGAAATGAAGGCCAGAACAATATTTTGAAAACCTCGGTTAGACTAAACAATTCTAATAATACCCAAGGTTGTAAATATTAATTAAAAGGGTCACTATTTAAAAAACGTAACTTCACGCCTGTAATCCCCGAAGGGGTAGGCAGAGGTAAATGCATGCGTCCAAGAATACATGCAAACACCCACGATTCGCCGGTTACGTTTTGGCCCATGTAACAGGTGGCGAGCCTGTTGACATCTCCGGGTACATTACCAAACTTTGAGGTACTGGGAAATTTCCAGAAAATTGAAAAATCCCAATAGATCTTTACACCATTTTCTCTGATAACCCCCTACCCAGGAATCGAACCCAGGACCTCAGCGTAGTTCAATTGGCGCATATCAATGTAGCCACCCCTATGGTTATAATCGGGTTTTAACTGGTAGAGTATTGGCGGAAACTGTGAGCTTAAAGAGGTGAAAGAAACTTGAAAGAGGTGTGTGGTGCTCATAGTTTATTTCATTTTATTGGTGTATTTATGAGTTACATTAAATAAATTTGGTGGTATTTTGTTTCATATAGGCTTATTACAATGTCCGTGTATAGTGAAATAGAATAACAGTGCGAAAACACGTCCTTTCGGGTTGCCTCCAAAACTTCATTGTAAATGTTCTGGTAAAGTCACGGAATAGATAAATAAGGGTGGAAAGGCCTTTGCTACAATTTAATATTAGAACCAGTGTCGCCGCTTTTCTCCCACCGTGCAATTTCTTACACAAATGCAACACCATGTCGACAATCACCATAATCACACATAAATCCTCAGGGCAGCTATTCGTTTGCGTAGGTTCGTTTGCACAGACAACACCCGTAGACAATAAGCACTCGCACGCACACAACAATATACTCACAAGGAGCTCGTACGTCAGTAGTCGAAGTGTAGCGGACGCATTACATGTTGTACATTGCAAGCGGAGACAGTAATAGCGTTAATTGAGCGAGTGCATTTACGAGCAATGTATTCGCTAACAGTAACGTATGAATAATGCAGTTAAAGTTCGAATATTCATATTCCTTTGTATATTTTAATATTTTTTACAAATATTATATCAATAAATGTTATTTGTGACTTACCGATGGAAAGAAATACCTCCTCGCTTTGTACTTGAGGTCTGACATTTTATATTTTATGTTAAAATTGGCACTACACGGTATTTTTACCAAAAGATCGTTCGAAGCAGTCTACACGACACCACGAGCGGCGAACGAATGGTTCGGCTGAACTGTGTTTCATACATAGTTGCGGCGCGTTTGCCACGCCCACATTACCATTCCATCTTTATTTATCTATTCCGTGGGTAAAGTAGCCATCGCTTTACTCAAATTACTGTGACTGACGGACTGATAAATTGACTGGCTGACTGTGACTGTTACGCTGCTTAATACGAATACGAAATATCGTTTTGTTTGACGCTGGCAATATGCGTAATAGCGTTGCCATAACAATAAAGTTAAAAAAAAAAACTGGTGGTAGAGTCGCGCTGTAAAAATGCAAGGCCTTAGGCACCATTACCTAACATTACTTAATCCATCTGCCGCCAAATGGGAGTTCAGCACTATCGTGTTTCATACTAACGCATCTGCATTTTGACTTCTGGTCTTTGTGTAGGTGTCTTTAGGCTGCAGTCGTCACTTAACATCAATGTGAACTGCATGCGCGTTTGCCACCTTCATTACATATAAAAAAAAATCTATTTGTCGCCAAATAGTAATATGCAGCACTATCGTGTCCAGCCATAGGGCAACACCGGAGGGGAGTAGCCATATGCAGACTTTCCCCTCTGTCACAGTACAATCCCAAATGGGCCTATACCTGTCGCCTAGATGTTTAGATGTGTGCGTGAAATTGTTCCTGTATTTTGTTAAAGTTAAGGTGTGAGTTTCGTAGGAATAGACGATTTTTAGTATCGAGTAGTAGTATCTAAAGCACACAGAAATAAATATTGAACATCGAGCCTACGAAATCCTACTGGTGGTAGAGCTCCTGTGACAGAGCTCGCGGGCGAAGGCACCACCGCATTACCTAATTTACTTGCCGCTAAATGGTAGTGCTCAGCACTATCGTGTTCCGGTAAGGTGGTAATGTACGGCCCTGTAATTTCCGGCACAGAGGCATAAAAACTTAGGCCTCAGGAGTGGTAACGCATCTGCATTTTGACCTCAGTCTTCATGTGGATGTCTATAGGCTGCAGTCATCACTTAACGTTAATGTGAACTGTATGCTTGTTTGCCACTTCCATAACATAGAAAAAAAACGAAAGACACAATCGGCTAGTTTCGACTTCATAGAGCGCTATCTTTGCTACACACTGCCTACGTAAGCACTGACAGTCTGTTCTGCAATGAAACTATCACTGCGATTGCCAATCCACCTGCCAAGCATGACAATTATAGCACATTCTCCCCTATGACGTACATAGCCTAAACTTGCTGAAAATGGTAGACAAACGTCATATAGGACGCTCGCCGAAGTCTTCTTCTTTAGGCTTACTACTGTACTTACTTCAAACAATTTAAGAGGTAGGTAAAGTGATCTTGGAAGCAAGCGCAGCGTCCGCCCGGTATAAAAACTGGTGTACACGGAGTAGCGTCTCTTCTCGACACGTCCCAAATTCCAGGGAAAGGAGCATCTCCATATTTCCTGAGGTGCAATTTTCTCATCAAACTGGAAGTGACTACTGGCATCTGTTTGTTTAGGTCCATCACTTTAGTGGTAAGATTATAATGCTCCAGCCAACAGTCGATAGCAACCTCTCGCTTCACAGAAATGAGTATGGACTCCAGATCCTCGAAGTATGCGAGTTGATTAATCTTGGAACATAAGGACTGGATGAACCAGGAACCGTACATTTTGTCTCTGGAAACAAAAAAGTACATAATTACAAACTAAAGATAACGCGTCAAGCAACAATATCACTGAGAATAACATTGCAATGGCGTATTCCCTGAATGGGTAGGCTAGTAAAGAATTCACAAATGGCCAGTTAGTCCTTTTGGATGACAGTTTATTCATAAAATCTTTCATCCGCGCCTGCAATGATTGTTATATATACATACATATTTATATATCCATATATTTTCATTTCCATAATCTAGGCAGGCAACCAACTTGTAGTTCGTAAAGGCACTGCAACACAGGACTCATCAGAATATCAGTGTTGCAGCACCCGCTGCAACGAATAGCTGAGATGAGTGCCTTTCACTTGATCTCACACAGCCATTCTTTATGTGTTTTTTTTTTCTATTTGTTTCATTGTTTTTTTTTTCGGTGTTATGTATGTGTGTATCAAGTGAATAAAAATATTTTCTTTCTTTCTTTCTTCAATATGTTCAGGACTCTTTTGATGCCATTTTTGAAAAAAAATATTTTGTAGCGCCGAGGGAACACCACAGAAGGAAGTTCGTTCCACAATTTATAGGTTCGGGACAGAAACAAACGCGTAGAACCTCTTTCTTCGGTGGGTATAGCCAGAGAATATGTAATAATACTACGTGTACAAGAAAAGAAAAAGTGGCACCATATCATACCAAAGCATTCACCATTGTAGGAGACGGTAAAAAACGTACAGACTCCCAATGTCTCTGTACAAGCTCAGATGTTCGAGCGTGTCAGTGAGTCCTGGATCGTTAACGATACGAATGGTGCGTCTTTGCAGGGAGTCTAGTGGAACAAGCTGGTATTTGGGTTCTCCCGTCCACAAATGTCAGCAGCTACATTCAGACAAGACCTTTTATAGGGTCTTTGTATACTTCGACTGACTTGACTGCCTCGTTGGCCTGGTGGTCGCAATCGCGTTGGTGGAGCTTGAGGTCCTCGAGCCCCAGGTTGAAATAATCTGTTATTTTTTAATCTGTTTTTTTTTCTGTCAAGAAATGCCCAGTAGTACCCCGGAGTCTGATACCCGTGCCTCGGAAAGCCATTGGTCCTGCGATCTCTCTGCGGTGTGTCAGATTACCGCCCCATCGGGCTACGATAGTGAAGGAAAAGAGAGCGCACCTATGTTTGCGCATACACTTGTGCACTATAATATCACCTGGGCAGTTGGGTAGTCTTCGTTGAGATTGGCCGCCGTGATCGAAATTCGGTCTGGGGGACATCTTGAAAAGACTTACTTGAAGATACTTGACTTACCTATGCGCTGCGGTCCCTGGGTACGAGCTATGTAGGATGAGCATGTCCGCTAACACTGGCAAGCTGTAAGCTTTTTCCACTTCCTCACCATCGTCGCGGACAATCACTGATTGATTCATTGTTACGCCCGAAATAGACGATTTCCCGCGGCATGCCTAGAAAAAAAAACATGGTTGCCTGTAACGTCCACGTAAAGTCAGCTTACAGCGCAATACACACTGAGCTCGCAGGGCCGCCGACCTATGTCGACAACTTTTATTCGGCGGGTTAGTTGGCGGGTTTACTCATTGCAAGTCGGAAAAGTTTGTTGACGGCATGTCGGCGGCTTGAGATAAGGACCTTACTTGTCACTACCGCTCGAGTGTCGCCGGGCAATTGAGTGTTCGTCCGCAAGCCGCAAACATATGGACGAGCAACACGCGCGTGCGCTAGTTGCCGTTATGATTATTTTCATATAGGCCGCCAGGTTGAGTCGGCGAGCTGTGTCGGCGGCCCGGCAGGCTCAGTGTGTATTGCGCTTATGGACTACAATTTTACATGAGTACCTACGTTATAAGAAAACGTTGATGAAAAACTGCATACTTTTATGAATTGAATCAAGATGCATCGACCGATCGGGTGGAAGAGAGATCGGCTGCGTCACAAGCCGAACGCCGGCCGATCGTGCCTCTTTATCGTTTTTCCACGCTCTCGCTTGCACGCTCGACACACGCGGAACGTGACACATTTTAGTGCGTGCAGTCGGCGCACGTCACAAAACAAGAGTTAATCATTCAACAGCCACCATAATTATTTAAATTAGTACATATTTTTTATAATTCTCATTTCTTTCCTGTAAGTAACTCAAACTGTTAAGAAGTTAGTTACATAAATTTGTACTATCAAGAAACTGACTGCTTGACCACATGAGATGTTTATGTCGTGGTGATCAAACCTATATTTAAATGATTTTGGATAAGCGGAGAGTTCACTGACTGTACATAGTGTATGTGTGTGTGTATCTTCACGCCAGGTCCCTAACGGGGTAGGCAGAGAGTGTAGAGCGCCAGATATCCCGGTTCAGACAAACCTCTCGTGCCTCGTCTACCTTCATCATTCTCTTCATACATGCACGCCAATTCCTAAGACTTTTGACCCCACCATCAGACATAGTGTACATATCTCAAAACAGCTATCAAGAGTTGATATTTTATGTAAAAGATCAGTATATTATTTTTTACTGTCTGTCGGTCAACGGGAAGCTTAATTAGTTACGCAGCCCGCTACGTTACGTGATTAAATTTAAATACGTACCTGTACGATTAAGATTATCGGTTTGCTATATAAAGTCGGTTTATGTTTAACTTTGAAGAATTCAATAATATCGTTTTCATTATACAAGGCATCCGACGCATAAATATCGCCTCCTTTTATGCCGTGCGTCAATATTGCGATAGCTATGCAGCCGTAGTCGGAAAAATCCTGGCCGCTGACTGTAATTGAAATTAAAATGTTCAGTTTGAATATAATATAATCTTTATTTGAAATCTATAATAGAAAGGCGATACATTAACAAGGGAAACGATGATACCTGCAGTAGTATAAACTGTGTCGCAGATATCAACGCCCACCTCCAAACAAATTTCCAAAACCATAAGTAACATTTTTACTTTTTTTAAATGCTTATAATAAGTCACAAAAAAGAAAAAAATTAAAGCAGATTAGCTGACTAAATAAGTAGCAAATTTAATATTTTACTCAATTTTCACGTCACTCAATTTTAAGCAACGCTCAAATGCGCGCTATCTCTATCGTTTGAACGTGTTTTATAAAGACAGAAGACTTTTAAGTCCCACTTTTAAGTGAAGTTTGAGTATTTGGCCGTGTGTGTGTGTTGTGGTATAAAACTATAGTTTGGATTAATTTGAATTTGCGGTATGGTAATTTTAAATTTAGTTTTGGATTTACGCATAGGCGAAAACAATTTTTCAATTTGGAGTGGGGACGCAACCCTTACTTTATGAACTGGAATCGTCCAGTAATAACTATCTCTGAGGCACACCGCGGACACTCCGCCAAAATTCCATACAAACGCTTAATTTGGTTTCTATTACACAGCATCAATCAGTGACGTGTATTCACACGTGCATCTGTGTGCGTAGCACGTACAAAATACCAACCGTCGCCCATAAGAGGGGAAGAGGTTGAGTGATGCGGGGAAATCGAACGGGACGTCGAAGTGTCCATTCTATACATAGTATTATTACATATTCTCTGTCTGAGGTAAAACCACTGAGGCCTCTGGGAATGTCTATTTTGGGTTTTACTTCATGGTTTAACTGCCTTAGTAGCCTAGTGGCAGCATCCTACAACGCTGGGTTTGATTCCTGGGTCATTCATGAAGACAGGGTTGCGTCCCACTTCAAATTAAAAATTGTTTTCGCCTATGCGTAAATCCAATCAGGGATAGAGATAGCGAAAGATCAGAGATAGCGGTGAAAAAATCCTTTATTTGTATTGGATTTTTTTCCCATTTTCTGGAAGTTTCCCAGTACCTCGAAGTTTGTTAATGTGCCCGAAGATGTCAATAGGCTCGCCACACGTGGCACAAAACGTAATGTAATCGTGTGTGTATCCATGCATGCTTGAATGCGTGCATTTACTTCTGCCAAACCCATCGGGGCTTACAGGCGTGAAGTTACGTTACCTTATGATAAAACCTTTATTAAGATTCGTGATAGAATATCTTCCCCTTCCTCTTCCTCGCCCTCAAAAATACTTAAAGCGCCTGCGCAAGTTTTCACTACAAAAAACATTACAGGCATCTTGCGACAAATATGCGCATAATATTAAAGGTTCTACAATTCGTTACAGGGCGGGGCAATATTCACATACACTAAATAAAATGAACCCACAATTAATCAATTACGCACATAACATTGAATTTACACAACTAGTTTTGATGGGTATGAGCCGCGCTGTACTTTTGATAGAAGGAATAGCTCCATGCTGCTGTTAGTTATCTATCTGTCTGTACACATCATATAATGTGTCCCAGGGATAAGTGAACGCCCGGCGTTTTTCGAATTTGTGGACAAAATAAAGGATAATTACTTATTTAAATATGGGACTTAACGGCTTTGTTTTTTTTTAAATGTTAGTAAATAAATACGCGTGACGTGCTGCAGTTTTTTTACGATATTTCCTAAGTTTTTACATTTTTCTTCATTCATTTTTTTATTGACTAGCCGAAATCATAGTTTATCAATTAAAATTATTTAACATAACTAAAATGTAACAAAACATTTATTAAAAAAAAAGAAACCTAAAAGACATAGAAACTAAAGCCCTTTTTTTCACTTATTTTCACTCAAAAAAATGTTTTATTAAATGAATGAAGAAAAATGTAGAAACTTAGGAAATATCGTAAACAAAATGAAGCACGTCACGCGTATTTACTACAAAATTAAAAAATCTTTAAAAAAAACCAAAGTTTTTAGATGGAAAAAAAATTGAATAGTAACGTTGTGAATTTTGGGCCACCACCACCATCACCACAACCACAACCACTGCCATAGCCCCTGGCAGCCGTCCCGTAGCCTACGACATCACGCTATCGATGCTATATCTGCTACGAGACTACGTCATTACTGCTACGACACTACGTCATTACTGCTACGACACTACTTCATTGCTGCTACGAGACTACCCCATTATTGCTACGAGACTACGTCATTACTGCTACGGCCCGTTGCCATTTTTTCATAAATAAGTACATTCATTTTGTAATGGAAGTGGCAAACAAGCATGCAGTTACACATACATTGATGTTAAGTGATGACTGCAGCCTATAGACACCCACACAAAGACCAAGGTCAAAATGCAGATGCATCACCACTCCTGAGGCCTAAGGTGTTATGCCTCTGTGTCGGAAATTATTTTACTATCTTACCGTTGGCAATGCTGGTTGCATTGCACTACAAAGACAAAATAGCTATATCTCATCTAATCTATGTTTATAAAAAGTGATAAAAATTCACACTTTAGTTTATTTATTACTAGCTGTTGCCCGCGGCTTCGCCCGCGTGGATATCGTTTTATAAATAACTAAGTAGCCTATGTTCTTTCTCAAATTCAGCTCTATCTCTGTACCAAATTTAATTAAAATCGGTTCATTCGTTTGGACGTGAAAAGGTAACAGACAGACAGACAGAGTTACTTTCGCATTTATAATATTAAGTAGGGAAATAGGGATAAACAAAAACAGCGTTTTTGAACGTCGATAAGTTAAGGCGGCCAACCGTCCCGGATTCTGCGGGGCCGTCCCGTAGTAAGATGTAATCCCGCTTTGCAAGAATTAATAAAATAGTCCCGCAAAACGTTGGATGCGTCCCGCATGTCCCGCATTCGATGCATTGACGTACCTACCATGGCAATTTTTTTCAAGCTATTTCACCACCCACAAAGTCACACACACACATAAAACATACACTCTACACTACACCCACACACGTATGCAAACAACAGCGGTTTGCGTGTGTATGTATGTGATAAGTTTTATGTATATATAATATGTAATTTTGGTACGTATACTGACAACACTTCATACTTCGCATTCACCATACCCTATCTATCCACAAAAAATCCTGCATGCTATTTCCAGAAAGTTGGTCATCTTACCCTAAGTATATCGGATGGTAAACGTACCTGCATCTAATGAGTTTGATTTTCGACCATTCATGTTCAATAAAGAATTACCCATAAAGCTGTACCAATAGCATAATAAAAAATGATACATACATGTCTCCAGTTCATGTAATATTTGTGATCGAGTAAAATTTTTGTGCTCTTTGACATCGAAATTAAATTGTTTGAATGTTTTAGTTAACTCTTCCACGTCTATTTCAGTTCCAAGTCTTGGTTCCAAGTCTTTTATTGTAACCTGGTTGAATATAATCAAGTAATTCTTCTCAAAAGTCTCTAATCTGTATGTTTCATCTTCTTTCAGAAGAGCTCTTGTGTTGAACTTCTCAATTACATATTCATTAGCTTTGGTATTTTTAATGTTTAACCTTCTTTTAGATAGTTTTTCAAGCAAACCATCTTTCGCCACGTTAGCACGCGAAGCTACCGGATTGCTTACGGATGCATTGCTATTAGTATCATCACTATCTACTTCGGAAGATTCCTCGTCTGTTGTATCGGCGATTCTGACATCAGGTATACTCTCATTGTCTTCTTCTTTCCTTTCCCCGGCCTCCAAACGTTTGATTATTTTATCCATTTATAAATTATTAAAAACACTTATTGATTTCATGTGTTCTAGCGAATTTACCACAGAATACTAATCGTTGAATATCGATCTTATACCTTGCAAATTTATCTTATCATTTCGATAACGATTATTGAAGCTACACGACTTTTATTGATAACTTTCAACTTGTTATCATAAATTTAAACTATTTCTCTGGATGATGATACTGCCTCAGTAGCCCAGTGGTAGCAGGCCGTTACTACTACGCTGGGGTCATGGGTTCGATGCCCGGATCGGGGACTATCAGAGATAACGATGGGAAATCCCTTATCTCTGGTTCTATTGGAATTTTTCCATAATCTGGAAGTGTCCCAGCACTTTGGAGTTGGGTGATGTGAGCGGAGATGTCAACAGACTCGCCACCTGTTATATGGGCCAAAATATAACCGGTAAATCGTGGGTGTTTGTATACATGCTTGCATGTATTTACCTCTGTCTATATTTCGGGAATTACATGCGCATTGGTAGGGCTCTAGTGATGGAGCTCGCGGGTGTAGGCACCACCGCATTACCTAATATACTTGCCGCTAAATGGTAGTGTGCAGCACTATCGTGTTCCGGTCAGGTGGTAATGTACGGCCCTGTAATTTCCGGCACAGAGGCATAACACCTTAGGCCTCAGGAGTGGTAACGCATCTGCATTTCGACCTTGGTTTTTGTGTGGGAGCCTATAGACAGGCTGCAGTTCATTACTTAACATCCATGTAAACTGCATGCTTGATTACCACTGACATAACTTACAAAAAAAAACGTAATGATACCTATATCATACCATCCTTTGTTTATACCGAACGAGTCAGCACTTTTGTGTCACACCCAACTATGCGACTCACTTGATGGTGAACACTGTTTTTTATATAGGTATCAGAGGTTTTGATGCACATTCGTTGCAGCTCCTAACGTCTTTTTAACGTAACTTCGCGCCCGTATTCTCCGAAGGAGTAGGCAAAGGTAAATGTTACCGGTATGTATATTCAAGTATAGGTACATACAAACACACACATTTGCCAGTTACGTTTTATCCCGTGTGGGCCGGTTGATATCTCCAAGTACATAAAAAAAACATAAATGTTACTACATAAATGGAGTTATATTTAGCCTAACCCTTCGAGGGGAGTCCGACGTAATGTTATGTTTTTTTATGTAATGGTAGTGGCAAAAAAGAATACAGTTCACATTGATGTTAAGTGATGACTGCAGCCTATATACACACCTACACAAAGACCAAGCTCAAAATGCAGATGCGTTACCACTCCTGAGGCCTAAGGTGTTATACCTCTGTGCCGGAAATTATAGGACCGTACATTACCACCTGACCGGAACACGATAGTGCTGAACACTACCATTTAGCGGCAAGTATATTAGGTAATGCGGTGGTGCCTACGCCCGCGAGCTCCATCACTGGAGCTCTACCACCAGTAAAAATGTTATTGTACGTTAGCTTTCTTCCTCTCTTCGTTGTTATCAGTTATCGGACATCTTGAGATATTTGATAAATATACGCAATACTTAATTGAACAGCGGTGAGCGGTGAGTCATAATTATGAAGTCATGTCGGACTACTTACATTGTCTTTTTTCGAGTAGCGTTTTCCGGATGGATTGATTGTACTAGAAAGTGGGGTTTTACGGGAAATACGTGTGTGACAATGTTTGTAACAATACTCCTCCGAAACGGCTGGACCGATCATCTATACCAGAGGTTCCCAAACCATTTTTCTTGTAGACCCCTATAATTTTTTTTCTGGTTTGGGTAGACCCCCTTGCTAACATTTATATCAATTTCCCATATATGCAATACTTATTTACGCATATACGTAGACCCCATCGAGTCTCCCATAGACCCCAGGGGGTCTATATGGACCACTTTGGGAATCACTGATTATACAAATAAATCAAATTGGAGTGTCTGTTTGTAATATTAAAATAACAGCTTTTTACTAAATGCATATGCATGTGTATACACGGTACATATACCAAAACAACATTTTTTACCATTTTTGTCTGTCTGTCTGTCTGTTTGGCGGGGCTAATCTTGGGAAGGGCTGGACCGATTTTGACGGGACTTTCACTGGCAGATAGCTGATGTAATAAGGAGTAACTAAGGCTACTTTTATACTAGCTGCGCCCACGAATTTGTCCGGGTAGATAGGCCCAGCCAGCTAGTCCCCCCAGTTCACCCACATAGCCCAAAGTTTGGCAAGTCATATTTCATTACAATAGTCCCATGTATTCTGCGGGTTCTGTCTGTGTCTGTATTAACTATTGATGCAGTCAGAGAGAGGCCCCGCCGAATATAACCCATTACAAAGTAGATCAAAATTCTCGAAAGGGCCTCTACGTGTTGGACCCCCCATGTCCCCGCGCAAGCCTGACAAAGGTCCGGGGTTTAAATTGGACCCCGTGCTGACGAGAGACATAATAATAATAACCATCAGTCGATAACGAAATTAATTATCTTGATCTGGCTCACGAGGTTGTCACCATGTGGGATGTGGATTCGGCCATCATTGTGCCGATAGTCGTATCGGTGAACGGGCTTATAGCGAAGAGCCTTGACCAACATCTCAAGAGGCTCTCGCTAGGTGGATGGATCAAGGGTCTGATACAGAAAGCAGTACTCCTCGGCACGGCACGCATAGTGAGGAGGTTCCTGTCTCTTTGTCCCTAACCACCGGCAGTTTGGACCCTGCTCCCGCTGCCGGCGGCACACTATTTGCTATTTTTTATATATATTTGTTGTTTTTTTATACATATATATGTAAAAAAATAGTTAATAAGTCTCATGAATAAATAAGTGGAATAATAATAATAATGGCAACCCATAATACGTCCCACTGCTGGGCACGAGTCTCTCCCCTTTTTTTAGGGGAAGGCCTGGAGCTTACTCCACCACGCTGCTCCAATGCGGATTGGTGGAGGTGGGTGGGTTAGTGGCCAACCCGCTGTCGGATGTTTTCAAACCGCCCCATAATGCCTCCGACAAGGTTTAACGACTGCTGTCTATCGATAGCAACCGGGACCGACGGCTTAACGTGCCCTCCTAAGCACGGAAACGCGCATTTAATTTGCCACTAGCCTCCAAACGTTTACGGGCCATGCGTACAGACGAGGAATCTTCCGAAGTAGATAGTGATGATACTAATAGCAATGCATCCGTAAGCAATCCGGTAGCTTCGCGTGCTAACGTGGCGAAAGATGGTTTGCTTGAAAAACTATCTAAAAGAAGGTTAAACATTAAAACAACCAAAGCTAATCACCCATCACACTAACCATGATCTACACCAGCCGCCGGGCCATGCGCGTTTCATAATAATATTATAATCGCGCTTGATAACTAATAATAGGGAGTTTTTGGCGGGAAGCTTGAAGGATGCGTGTGGTGCTCTTATTTAATTTCATTTTCTTGGTGTATTTTTGAGTTATATTAAATAAAGTTGGTGGCATTTTGTTTGATATAGGCTAATTACAGTGTCCGTGTATAATGAAATAGAATAACAGTGCGAAAACACGGCCTTTCAGGTTGCCTCCAAAACTTCATTGAAAATGTTCTGGTAAAGTAGCCATCTCTTTACTCGAATTACTAACTGTGACTCACTTGACTGACATAATAAATAATTAACTGATCGACTGATTCTAACTTTAACGCTGCATTTATACGAATACGAAATATCGTTTTACTTGACACTGGCAATATGCGTAATAGCGATGCCATTTCAAATTAAAAAAAAAAACTAATAATAGCTATGGAGATGTCAACAGGCTCGCCACCTGTAACATGGGCCAAAACGTACCCGGCGAATCGATTATAATATTGGACGTATGCTTGAATGCGTTACACATAGAGCAACACCGGAGGAGAGTAGCCATATGCAGGCTTTCCGCTCTGACAAAGTACAAGCCAAGTGGGCCTATACCTGTCGCCTGTCGCCTAGATGTTTAAATGTGTGCGTGAAATTGTTTCTGTATTTTGTTATAGTCAAGGTGTGAGTTCCGTAGTAACAGACGATTTTTGTAGTGTGCGGTGTGTGTCGACTATTTTGTTGAAGTTTTGACCCATACCGAAATATCAGTACTTAGGCAGTGCGAAGCAGAGATCTCTACGAAGTCGAAACTAGCCGTTTGCCTCTTTCGTAGGCTCGATGTGCAATATTTCTTGCTGTGTACTGTACCTCTGCCTACCCCTTCGGAGATTACAGGCGTGAAGTTATGTTCTTAAAAATCAGCAACATTAAAGTCCACTCGTCAAAATTCATCATGTCTACTCGCACAATGATATTATATATCGCGCATATTAATTTAATATGTGGTGAGAATGATAAGTTCATAAAATGAAACCCAGAAAAGTAGCTTTATATCATAATCACTGGTGGTAGAGCTCCAGTGACGTAGGCGTACCTTAGGACTCAGATGTAGTAACGCATCTGCATTTTGACCTTGGTCTTTGTGTATATGCCTATAGGCTGCAGTCATCACTTTACATCAATGTGAAATGCATGCTTGTTTGAAAATAATTATTTTAAATTTAAAAAAAATAAAGCATAGATATTATTTTTTTGGAAATTTACAAGAAGAAGCTCTTCACCAACTTCAAAAAAAGGAAGAGGTTCTCAATTCGTCGGATTTTTTTATTATCTATGTTCGCCGATTATTCTAAAACGCCTGTAGGTAAAAAAAATATCCAAATCGGTGTGTAGACAAATTTGGATATTTTTTTACATATGTATAGGTACTGTTTACTGTTTACTGTTGCCAGTGATGATGTACGGAACTGAAACCTGGTCGTTCACTGTGGGCCTAACTAGAAGGCTGAAAGTCACGCAGAGAAAGATGTATCCAGAAATCCAGAACACTGACCAAACGAGTTGGATTCGGCGAATTACCTCTTTTTCAAATTTGGACGTAACTGGATCAACTGTCAAAGACATACCTACTTATTCGTCAATTGGTAGCTTGTGTACGTCTACATTTGCGCATTTGAGGCGTGAGGTGCGTGATCAGCATCAGTGGCATTACGCAAGTAGGTAAATAGGTACCTATTTTGTAACCTCACAAACATATCATTATAACGTACGTAAATGAGGTAGAGACCCCACCTCGTGACCCCCAGACATATACTGTATAATCTATGCCCCCAGACTTTTCTTTTTTCTGCTTGACAGTACCCGAAAGTCCTAACTTTCAGGATAAAAAATTGCTATCGATGCTAAGTTATGGATCGACGTAACACTGTTACAATAAAATTAATTGGAATGCTACTATTTCCATTGCTACAATCGTTGTCGTTGTCGTTGTTGTTGGGACGTCCCAATGAAAGCTCTGGTTTTTCTTATCTGTGTTATGAATCTGTAGTGTTAAGAATTAATTACCTGTGCTTTCAACTGTCACAATATATGTGTCATTTTTTTTTTGTTATTATTATGGCATCGCTATTACGCATATTGCCAGTATCAAGTAAAACGATATTTCGTATTTATTTAAGCAGCGTAAAAGTTAGTATAGTCATCAAGTATAATATGTAAGTATCAAGTATAATATGTCAGTCAAGTGAGTTACAGTCAAGTTAGTCGAGTAAAGCGATGGCTACTTTATCAGAAAATTTACAATGAAGTTTTGGAGGCAACCTGAAAGATCGTGTTTTCGCACTGTTATTCTATTTCACTATACACGGGCACTGTAATAAACCTATTTCAAACAAAATGCCACCAACTTTATTCAATATAACTAAATACACCAAGAAAATGAAATAAAATAAGAGCACCATACGCCTCTTTCAAGGTTCCCGCCAAAACTCCATGTGTCATCTTAACTGACACTCGTAAGTGTACAAGTGTGAGTAGAGCAATGTTGCCAGATTTCTAATATTACCATCAAATTATGGTAATAAGCCCTCATTTTTTAGCAAAAACACGTTCAATATTTTGCTAATTAACTCAAAACCTGATGGCAATATAAGAAATTGATAGCTAATTATACAAATGGTAGGTATGTTAACTTTTGTTTTGTGTACTAATCAATAACTCCAAAATGTGAACTAAGGGTGAGATTTACAGACCGCACTACGACTTTACTTTGAACAAAGTATGCTTAGAACTATCAGTAAATTCTGGGTTTGACAGTTCGAAGCGTACTTTGCTTGAAAGTAAAGACGTAGTGCGGTCTGTGAATCTCGCCATAAGTCTATAAGTTAAGGACTTTGATGACTGTTAAAGTCATCAAACAGTAACCCTTTCTTCGCTATACGTTTATACTATCAATTTATTTATCATCCCTTTTATACATATTCCTATTATCCTATTATCTTATTTAGTACCTAATTCAATTCAAAACATGTACACAGGCATTTTCCTTGAGTTGTACATGAATTCATTTTTAGAGGCTTCGTAAGGAAATATAAATTCTTTTTTTGCTCTCGCGTTCTGTTTTAGTTGTATTTTGATCAAATGTAAAAGATTTTTAGAGGTCACGCAGGGCAAAGTCATTTTGAAGTGAAAACTTATATTAAGTCATTGTGATTTGAAAGTCGATGAAGCGAAAAAACGACAGTAAAAAGAGACGGACACATAAATTTATAAGATTTATCGTGGGAGAAAATGAGATAGGAAGCATACAGTAAAAAGAGACGGACACATAAATTCATAAGATATATCGTGGGAGAAAATGAGATAGGAAGCATACAGTAAAAAGAGACGAACACATAAATTTATAAGATATAATTATGTATGTATGTATGTTTCATCATAAGATCAAACAGAGAAGAAAATGAGATAGGAAGCATTATACAGATACAGTGTCACTTATGAAAATTTTTGAAGGTTTCACTTCTAGCATTTTTAAATTGCACATATTTTTTGCTCGCACGTTCTAATTTGTATTTTAACCAATAAACATTTGATATTATCTAGACAAAAATTCAAAATTTCAGGTAAAACTGTGAGAATTTTGACTTATGGAGTTGTCCACACTGCACTGGTATTTCGATTATTTTCGATATTTCGTCGCATATTCGTTCGCTCGTGCTTCATCGTCGTTTCCATGTCGTTTCGATAAAACATTATAATAATTTGATTTGTATTTAATTTTCATGTTCCACTCAACGTGATACAAAAGCGATTTTAATTTCTTGCGCGAATCGCATTTAACAAAAAAGAGAGAACTGAAATGTGTCGAAGAAAGTGGTACATAATCAATTTAAACTGAACATGAAAACAGTATAGAATATCGATAGTCGTTCCATGAAATTTAATTAGTGTAGTGAAAATGTTTAACTATAAATACCTCAGTCGGGATCATCTCGAAGGATTTGATAACTACAAGGTACTTTTAATAATGTTTTGAATTATTACGAAAATAAGGTTTTATGTTTGTTACTATAGTCTAACCTCTAAGAAAATGAGTGTATTGATTTACGCAACATTACATCGCAATGTTTGTTGTATGCAAAAAGCGATCTAATAAAATTAGAAACTGAATTCAGAAGTGTTCTACTAGTTTTATATATTATACTAGCTGTGCCTGTGACTTCGTCCGCAAAGAATTTGATTCTAAAATGAAAGAAACTTAACTTGCCAGTTTGGTATTTGCCAGAAAGTCCCGTCAACATCAGTCCCGCCGTTCCAGAGATCAGCCCCGGATCTAGGGGGGAGCAAGCCGGGGCCTATGCCCCGGGCGGCAAGTTCAGAGGGTGGCCAAATTCATTATTTATATGATCTTAAATGTGTATTAAATATAATATCCTACGCGTTCATGTTTATACACCTGTAAATAAATATGCATAACACAAAAAGAGGGGAGTTTTGGTGGGAACCTTGAAAAAGGTGTATGGTGCTCTTATTTTATTTCATTTTCTTAGTGTATTTTTAAGTTATATTGAATAAAGTTGGTGGCATTTTGTTTGATATAGGTTTATTACAGTGCTCGTGTATAGTGAAATAGAATAACAGTGTGAAAAACACGACCTTTCAGGTTGCCTCCAAAACTTCATTGTAAATGTTTTGGTAAAGTAGCCATCGCTTTACTCGAATAACTTGACTGTAACTCACTTGACTGACATATTTAATAAGTAATTGACTGACTATATTATACTAACTTACGGTGCTTAAATAAATACAAAATATAGTTTTACTTGACACTGGCAATATGCGTAATAGCGATGCCATAATAAGAAAAAAAAAAACGAAAAGAACAGCAGTTGTTGCATTATTTCCGGTAGGCCTTTGTCATAATGGACATCTGATAACTGAAATTATAAAGATAATAAATATAAAAGGGCGGGGGCGGCATAAGTCAGTTATGCCCCGTCTAAAAAAATTTAAGATCCGGGGCTGCCAGAGATTAGCCAGAACAAAAAGGCAGACAGACAACAATAGTGAAAAATGTTATTGTGGTATATCTATCATACCAAAACCTGGTGAACTATATATCACCTAGCTTATATAAAACACCAGTATTTGCCCGCAGTTTCGTCCATATTAACTTTTATATGAATGAAAAGTATTCTATGTACTCTTTCCGTTGAGTTGTGAACTATATTCCAAAACGAATTGACAAAATGTGTATTTATTTATTCATTTTAAAGTGAATGTGATTTTAGTCTATGAAACAGAAAAACAACAGTAAAAATAGATAGAAACATGAATTCATAAAATGTTTGTTGTGAGAAAATGATATAGGAAGCTTTATGCAGTATCTCTGAACATTTTTTAAGGTTTCACTCTTACCACAATTTGTGTGTAATTTAAAGATTTAGGCGTTTTTTAAAGATATTGTTACTTAATTATTATAATATAATAATAATGGCATCCCATTATACGTCCCACTGCTGGGCACGAGTCTCCTCTTTTTTTTTTTGGGGGTGAGGTCTGGAGCATATTTCACCACGCTGCTCCAATGCGGATAGGTAGAGGTGGGTGAGTTAGTTAGTCAAGCCAACCCACTGTTGGATGTTTTCAAACCGCCCATAAAGCCTCCGACAAGGTTTAACGAGTGCTATCTATCGATAGCAACCGGGACCCACGGCTTGACGCGCCCTCCGAAGCACGGAAACGCGCATTTAATTTGCCATTAGCGGTCACCTATCACACTACCCGACCGCGCCCGTAGTGCTTAACCGAATAGATCGCTTATGATGTACACCAGCCGCCGGGCCATGCGCGCTTCAATTTATTTCTGTTACAATTTGTTACTTTATATTAATAAATAAGTTAGTTCATTTGTTACTTAATTGTTATGATATTATTATGACAATTGAATTATGTATAGTACGTTTTGTTTCAGTATATGGCCAAAGATACGAGTCCGTTAAGTGTGTATGTTATGCACCCATTTTGGAACAAAGTAGTTGAGGTAAGTTTTTATGTTTTATTGCTGCCCGCTCTACTTACACCAGAGTAAGGGCTCTGGTGTGAAGACACATTCATACATGCATTTCAATTTAGATGGATATTATATTCATCACCAGCATTTCATCTGAAAGACATTCCATGACTGGACAAAAGCATCATAAGATAGAAGAAGAATGCCATTATGGCATATCTCTGGGATGATGACTAGGTATGAATTCACTACTTTGTATACTCATACATATCACATGAAATCGACTTGCAAATGAGATATAAACATACGTCAATTATGAAAATTCAAGTTAATTGTATGAGATAGAAAGAAAAACTGACAGCAAAAAACTTGAAAGTGACGAAAATTTGTGAACAAAAAAGTTAAATTTAAAATATTACATTCTTATGACTTCTTACTTATATGATATCTGACAAATTTTAATTAAAATGTTTTTAACAAAAACGCAGTATTGACAAAGATATTTTTGATTGTTTTGATTTCACCATACAATGCACAAGTTTTAACTCTGATGTGACGTCAGAATAGAGTAGCACTTTATTATTCTATTCTATTCTATTTTTCCCGTGTGGCAACTATCACACTTAGTAATAATTCTGCCAAAAACTGGTGATCACAGAGGCACAGTGTTAATTTAAAAATGACCGGTGATTCGTGTAATATTCGGTGAAGCAGGAAATAGTAAGAAATTCTAACATTTATTCTGCGTCTTACCTAAAACAAAAAACAAAAACGATCACAATGGTTAAGGGTTAGTTTAAACGAATCACATTTTTAAAGTTAGAGCCACAAGTAATATTATAATTTAATGTTATTTACACGTATACATTTACATAGAGTATATACAAAGAGAGTGTTTACTAACATAAGTAGTAACTTGATGTTAGTAGGACGGGGGATACGACGGGGGAGAAGAGAGTATAAGGAAATTGAATTCAAGGAGCAATTGAAAAATATGTGGTCAACAGAGCCTTCATCTAATCCGCACTCACAAAGCGAGCTATCCCTAATCCTCAGTTTGTGTAAAACACTTTATTATTATATGAGCCTTTTGGAGTTGTTTCACAGCTCGCAAGGTTTTGAAATGTTATATTTTTAAAACTACTAGGTATTCAGTAGACGTTTCATAGACAAAATTATTTATTTTTCCTATACTTTTTGAATTCACAATAAAAAAACTAGTCATCATCCCTATGGGTGTAGGGTCGTAAATTTAGCTGTCGCCAACCGGGATCCCGGATTTCGAAAAAAATACCGGGATACCGGTCCATATTTCGGTCTTACGAATACCGATTTTAATCTCACGAAAACGGAATTTCCGTTTTTATTTCGGTTTTAGTAAAGTTCGTTACATAGGACTATATGTTGATCAATAATTTTGTGAATCTCGGCCTCGTGAGAGTCACTGTTAGTATGCCAGGCAGGGCTCTGTGAACTTGGAATCCGACCTTGAATTTTTTTTTTCTTTTTTTGGCTTAGATGATAGATTAGGGTATGTAGTAGATAGTAGTGAACGTAATTTCGTTTGTAGTAGTACCAAAAAAAAATAAAAAAAATATCATCCCCCGACATGAAAAAAAAATATTTTTTTTTAGGGCTGTTTCTAATAGGTATGCGTAAGTAGTTGTTTGTAGTAAAAGAATTTTCGTTTGTAGTTCAACAGTTTTTTTTTACAATTTTTTTTTTGAGTTTTTAAAAATCGTTTTCTTATTACTACAATCGCCAAATACGACAGGGGGCAGTCCGTAGAGGTTTGTAGTGAAAGAGTTTTCGTTTGTAGTAAGCTCGAAGTTGTAAAAAAGTGACCTGATTATGTAAATCTGGTATGGGAGGTATGTTGACTGAACTGCTCATGTTTGATGGACTTGGCGATTACTACAAACGTCTAAAATGATAGAGGGAGGTCCCTAGAGGTTTGTAGTGAAAGAATTTTCGTTTGTAGTAAGCTCTCAGTTGTAAAAAAAGTGACCTGATTATGTAAATCTGGTATGGGAGGTATGTCGACGGAATAATTTACGGTTGATGGACTTGTCGACTACTACAAACGTCTAAAATGATAGAGGGAGGTGCGTAGAGGTTTGTAGTGAAAGAATTTTCGTTTGTAGTAAGCTCGAAGCTCTTTTTTTACAACTTCGAGCTTACTACAAACGAAAATTCTTTCATTACAAACCTCTAGGGACCTCCCTTTATCATTTTAGACGTTTGTAGTAATCGACAAGTCCGTCATACATAAGTAGTTCAGTCAACATACTTCCCATACCAGATTTACATAATCAGGTCACTTTTTTACAACTTCGAGCTTACTACAAACGAAAACTCTTTCATTACAAACCTCTACGGACTGCCCTCTGTCGTATTTAGCGATTGTAGTAATAAGAAAACGATTTTAAAAAAATTGTAAAAAAAAACTGTTGAACTACAAACGAAAATTCTTTTACTACAAACAACTACTTACGCATACCTATTAGAAACAGCCCTAAAAAAATATTTTTTTCATGTCGGGGGATGACATTTTTTTTTTTTTTTATTTTTTTTTTTGGTACTACTGCAAACGAAATTACGTTCACTACTATCTACTACATACCCTAATCTATCATTTAAGCCAAAAAAAGAAAAAAAAATTCAAGGTCGGATGCCAAGTTCACAGAGCCTGCCAGCCAGGGGGCTTATTCTCGTAACATGGTCTTCATTGAATCGATTCGCTGTCATTCTGTCTTCTAATCTTCTATCTCTTACTAGTTTTTTTTTATTGTGAATTCAAAAAGTATAGGAAAAATAAATAAATATTGACTTTGAAACGTCTATTGAATAGGTAATAGTTTTAAAATGTTATATTACCTATATTTCCTATACTTTTTGAATTCACAATAAAAAAAAACTAGTCATCACCCCTATCGCTGTAGGTTGCTTATTTCATATTATTATGCTGTGTTCTTTAGTATTGTACTGTAGATAAAGTAATCAGATGCCCCACATTGTTTGTGTATAGCAAATATTTAAGATAATAAGTATTTTTTTTTTTGCAAGATAATATATAAATGCACATAACAAAATATAGAAGTAGGTATCTCATTAACATAAGAAATACAAGAGCTAAATGCGTCTTATTTTAATTTAAATTATGTACTTTTAACTCCATTTTGATTGTTATAAATTGATAACTGCCGCACATTAATGTGTTAATAACAAATTAAATATTAAAATGTGATATGTTGAATAAAGGCAGGTGCCGGATCCCACTCCATAGGCCCAGCCAGCTAGTCCCCCCAGTTCACCCACATAGCCCAAAGTTTGGCGAGTCATATATCATTACAATAGTATGTATTCTGCGGGGTCTGTCTGTGTCTGTATTAACTTTTGATACAGTCAAAGAGAGGTCCCGCCGAATATACATAGTAGATCAAAGGCCTCTACGTGTTGGACCCATGTCCCGCGCAAGTCTGACAAAAGTCTGGGGTTCAAATTGGACCCGTGCTGACGAGAGACGTAATCAATATTAATAAAGATTATTTAGAGACAGAAAGACAGCGAATCGATTCAGTTTCGATTCAACGGAGACGATGTTACGAGAATAAGCTCCCTGGCTGGCATACTAATATAATAATAGCAAATAAATGACTATGACTATGACTACTAACAGTGACTCTCACGAGGCCGAGATTGACAAAATTAATGATCAACATAAGACTACGAACATTACTAAAACCGAAAAAAAATTTTGTGAGATTAAAATCGGTATTCGTAAGACTGAAATATGGACCGGTATCCCGGTATTATTCTAAATCCGGGATCCCGGTTTGCGACCCCTAAATTAACGACCCTACGCCGAAAATTACAGGGCCGTACATTACCACCTGAAAGGAACACGATAGTGCTGAATACGCATTCCAACATTTCCAACCGATGGCTAGAGCGAAAGTTTCACCGCCCCTAATCGCGTACGTCTAATGTGTCCCTCCGCAACGCCCTAAGCCGAGATTCGGACCCGCAGGGGTCTCCCTTAGGCAGTTGTGCTTACTTAATTTAGGCTGAGAGCGCACTTTGCAATCGCCGATTGCTTAGTGAAGTAAACTAGATCCGTCTGTAGACGAGCCGCCTAGATGAGTGCATTCAACAAAAAAAAAGATGCTGAAAGCACATTAGTGCTCGTCGTATATCGTATTTATTATTGGGGTTATTAAACCCCAATGATAAATACGCCTTCGAGTTCCGTCACTGGAGCTCTACCACCTGTTCCTACGATTGTAGGTAACTTACCAACTAGTACCTATTTAGTTCTTTATGTAATGAAGGTGGCAAACAAGCATGCAGCTCACATTGATGTTAAGTGTTGACTGCAGCCTATAAACATCTACATAAAAACAAGAGGTCAAAATGCAGATGCGTTGCCATCCCTGAGACCTAAGTTGTTATGTCTCTGTGATAGTTATTACTGGGTCATACATTACATTATTACGCCCGCGAGCTCTGTCACTAGAGCTCTACCACCAGTTATCATTGGCAACGCAGCTATTATAAAATCAGGAGACATCATTATCTATTGTTATCTGGTAAGATCACACTTGAAGACATCGTATAGGTGCACAATCAGTTTGTTTTGTTTTTATCTATTGATAAATAAATTATAGATATGAGAACATGACATTGCAACTTTGCGAACAAATTAAAATGTAAAGGTACAGTAATAAAATGAAATAATAATAAAAAAGCCTTTTATTTCTTGCTTACATTTAAATAGCATGATTTTTACAACATTTCGTAAAATTGCATTGTTGGTATTTAAAAGAAATTGTTACAAAATGTAAAAAAAAAGGTACAGTATCCAGCAACAAATATTGACCTTAAGAAGGTGACTTCGCCTTATTTCGGGTCTGTAGAGCGTTATCTCTTTTGCACCTTACCTATGTGACGTTTGTCGACCATTTTGAACCTGAAACAGTCTGAAACAGAAACAGTCTAAAGCTTTCTGTTAGTGAAAGATTTTTCACGATCGGATCAGTGTGAAAGAATTTTCACGTTCGGATCAGTGTTTCCGAAAATTACCCCTAAACTGCCTCGGTAGCCTAGTTAAGTAGTAGCAGGCCACTACTACTACGCTGAGGTCCTGGGTTCGATTCCCGGGTCGTGGGTTATCAGAGATAATGGTGTAAAGTCCTTTATCTCTGGTTATATTGGGATTTTTCCATTTTCTGGAAAAAAACCTAATATCTCGAAGTTTGGTAATATGCCCGGAGATTTCAACAGGCTCGCCACCTGTTACATGGGCCAAAAAGTAACGGGCGAATCGTGGGTGTTTGCATGTATGCTTGAATGCATGCATTTACCTCTGCCTGCCCCTTCGGGGATTACAGGCGTCAAGTTACTTTTTACACCTAAACAAACAAACAAATCAGTAAAGTTAGAAACTTTACCACTATAAAGTAGATATTAATATAGACGAAAATATTATAAAATATTCGACCGACCAAGGTTTTGAACTCTGATATGAATTGACCTGACATCTGATATGACTAGCATAAAATCGGCCAATTGTCAACATGCTTTATTCACTCGCACATTGTGTTATTGCGAAAATAAAATTCGCCAATGCTTTGCTAAAGTACGGTTGCATCTAAATATTTGTAAAACTTATGGTTTTTGTCAAATCATAATCATAATCATTTATTTACGAGAATATTACATAGTTTTGTACAGATGGTGAGAGTACAGATTAATCAGATAATAATATTCTACCATGACAATGGTGTGTAAAAACAAATTAGAAATAAAGATTTTTTTTCTGTTGAATTTCAAATAGTAGATATTAGTTTCTTAATTATTATTAAAAAATTTAACAAATTTAACAATAACAATTATATTTTCTTTAGCAGTTACTGCAAATGCCTTGCACCAGCGAATTTTTGTCGCAGGTAATAGTAGTAACACACGTTCAGCTTAAGTACGGAGCGGACAGCGGATTCTGCACGCTCCGAACCAAATCTGGCCGTGTGTAGAAGAGTCCGGCGGACATAATAATTATTAATCAAGTCTGATGAGATTTTATCGGCGGATTCGGTTCGCCGTACCGATTCCGAACGTGTGTTACTACTATTTAAAAAAGGTCTCAGAGGTGGCAACGCATCTGCTTTTTGACCGCTGGTCTTTGTGTGGTTGTCTATAAGCTGCAGTCATCACATTACTTCAATGTGAACTGCATCAAAAAAAGACAAGCGCAGCTCGGCCAGTTGCGGTTAGCAGTTGAAGTTGTGACGTCATTTGACAATTTGCAAAATTTGCGAACTGTCAAACTTTAACAAAAGTTGCTTAATTAATAAACTTACATATTTGCAACTTTCGTTAAAGTTTAAGTTATTGTAACATTTCACATCCTTCTCTAACTTTAACAGATTTCTCTTAGTTAGAGAAGGATGTGTAATGTAACAATAAATTTAACTTTAACAAATATCGTCTTGCAACTTAGGATAACTTAAAGAAATCTGTTAAAGTTAGTGAAGGATGTGAAATGTTACTATAACTTTAACAAATGTCGTGGTGGAACCCAGGCTTATTTTTTTACGTAACGTACCTGTTACTTCAACAGTTGGGCCTATACCTGTCGCCTAGACGTTTAAATGTGTGCGTGAAATTGTTTCTATATTTTGTTAATGTCAAAGTGTGAGTTTCCATAGTAATAGACGATTTTTGTATCGCGCGTGTGTGTCGCACGCATTTCCCCCCGCAAAAATGACAGACTATTTTGCATCGGTAATACACGCTATGGCTACTCCTCTCCGGTCCGCCGCGACCGGTGGGCCGCGTTGCTCTATGGTTGAAGTTAAAAAAAGATGATGCAACACAGCCCTATTTTTTTGCAAGCTATTATTTTTTTGTTTCGGGACTTATCTCATATCTCTTTCTATCTGTCGTTCATTTATCTTGTTTTCACTCCGTAGCGTTTCTCCTATCTTTGTATTTGTAAAATTAGATTATGATAAAGTATAAAACATGATATAGGATCTGAGTGCCGATTCACACAATACGATACCTGAAAACTGAATTAATAACTTAATAATACCTTTAAGTTTCTTAATACCCAACGATTCTTTAGTATCTTTATAAAAGTAAGTAAAGTGTGTGTCAGACTGTACGGTTCCGTATAGAGATTTTCTATGTTACTTTATACCTGGGGACGTTTTATGTAATGGTAGTGGCAAACAAGCATGCAGTTCACATTGATGTTAAGTGACGACTGCAGCCTATAGACACCCACACAAAGACTAGAGGTCAAAATGCAGATGCGTTACCACTTCTGAGGACTAAGGTGTTATGCCTCTGTGCCGGCAATTACAGGGCCGTACATTACCACCTGACCGTAACACGACATGACACTTACAACACATTTATCACAGATAGATACACAAGTAGTGGTGTGTCCATCTGTAATAAAGGATCCGTTTTTCCTTTTGATGTACAGAACCCCAAACACTGGACGTTATCAAAACCAATGTACCTATGTTATGATAATAATAATGCTATCTCATTAATTTGTCTTTACTTTTGTCCGAATATTTGTCTTTTTAACATTCCACCTGTCACGATGATTTTACTCCGAGCGGAGCGAGTGGAAGAATACATATAGGTAGGATCTATTCTTTATTTTTAATGATAAAAAAAACAAAATTTTCATCGACTTTTCTTTTGATTTTTGAAAATGATATTGTTCTGTAATTATTTATAACTAGCTGTGAGAATTTATGATTGTTCAGCACTTACTCGGACGAAGTCGTGGGCGCAGCCAGTATAAAAGTAGCCTAAGTTACTCCTTATTATATAAGCTATCTGCCAGTGAAAGTCCCGTCAAAATCGGTACAGCCGTTCCCGAGATTAGCCGGTACAAACAGACAGACAGACAAAAATGGTAAAAATTGTTGTTTTGGTATATGTACAGTGTATACATACATTTGCATTTAGTAAAAATCGGTTATTTTTATATTACAAACAGACAATCCAATTTTATTTATTTGTATAGATAGTATTCTAATCAAAACTTCGCTGTGTAATTAACGTTCTCTGGAATATTTTTAAATGTCACCTGGTTACCTACCGTCTCTTTTTCCCCAGTTAATACCACGATGGGTGGCACCGAACGTGCTGACTTTCGCCGGTTTCCTTCTGACCGTGCTTGACTTTGTGTTGCTATCGTACTACGATTATGACTACGTAGCGGCCAGTTCGCCTCTCCACAACGAGACAAGCAGCGAGCCCCTGAACGGCCATACGGAGGTGATACCGCAGTCCCTCTGGTATCTACTCTCTGCGTTCCTGTTCCTTGCTTACACACTAGGTAAGTGAACTCCCTGATTTCTTTTTTTTTTCTTTTTTTGTAATTTTTTTTGTTAAAAATCTTTTTATTTTTAATTTCCCAACCTAACCCGCCATAAGTAGCCCTTACACTGCTGGTCTGATACTACACCGATTGAGTAGAAATTTAGCACACGTATGGTACTAAATTTCTACTCAATCGGTATGTATGTATGTATCTTCACGCCAGGTCCCTAACGGGGTAGGCAGAGAGTGTAGAGCGCCAGATATCCCGGTTCAGACAAACCTCTCGTGCCTCGTCTACCTTCATCATTCTCTTCATACATGCACGCCGATTCCTAAGACTTTTGACCCCACCATCAGACAGAACTCGACCTATTTGGTCATGGTAGGTCAGCCTTGGTCTTCCTGGGCCTCTGCAACCATCCACATTCGCATTGTATATCTGTTTAGTCATTCGCTCATTCGACATTCTTTCTATATGCCCGAACCATCGGAGCATGCCTTTTTTCATTTTTACACCGATACTATCATTCACACAAAGTCTCTTTCTTACATCTTCATTACGAACGCGATCGGTGAGTGATACACCGCAGATCTTGCGCAATCGGTGTAGTAATAATCAGCTGTGGCAGGCTTAAGAAAGCTGAACCTCCCCTTTCCCTCCGCCCCCAAGAAAATTTATTGAGACATGACAGACAGACAAACAGACGATTGGTCTTATAAGGGTTCCGTTTTTTTTTTTTTTGAAGTATTTAAAAGTATCAAAATTATACTTATGCAAGGTATGAAATTCCCCAAATGCTCTATATGTCCACTACTGCACTTAATCAATAATTTTAATCTAACCTACAACTTTAGGTATTGTATTTTTTGCTCCAGATGGCATAGACGGCAAGCAGGCGCGTCGGACCCAGACGTCCGGACCTCTAGGCGAACTGTTCGACCACGGCCTGGACTCCTATTCAGTATTCTTTATACCCGCCTGCCTGTATTCCATATTTGGAAGACTGGATTACTCTATAGCGCCTATTAGGTAAGTTTTTAAGCTTCCATAACCTACAAGGCAGCAGAGAAACTCTTAGGGCGAGATTCACAGATGGCACTACGACTTTACTTTCGAGCAAAGTACGCTTAGAACTGTCAAAACCCGTACATTTCTGACAGTTCTAAGCATACTTTGCTCAAAGTAAAGTCGTAGTGCGGTCTGTGAATCTCACCATTACACCCGTATTCACTTGAAACATTGCTTGACTCACAGCTTAAGATACTTTCTGAGGACGCCTCGAAATCCATATTCTTAGTTGTATTTTGACAGTAACTCATGTGTACGGATTATCATATAGATAATTCACGAAGTCTTGAAAATAGAATAGAATAGAATAGAATATTCTTTATTGTACATCAATAATTTTTACAAAAATAAAATTAGATGCATAGCAAATAGACAATCCATTTTTATAGAAAAATATGGTACCTATTAGTATAATTATATTTCCAGACAGTTTCGACACAAAAAACTTATTGAGCGCAAAAATATGGCGTAAATGTAAACTCTCCTCGAAACTTCAAGGTAGGTCGTGACGTACCTTGGAGTTTGACAATTGCTTTCTTACCTCAAACGGAGGCAGAATGTCGAGTTGACGTTATCGATTCTGAACAAACTAGTCTCGGGTTGTACATTCAATCCTGTTACACGTTGTATAATGAAGGTGGCAAACAAGCATGCAGTTGACATTGATGTTAAGTGATAACTGCAGCCACCCACACAAAGACCAAAGATCAAAATGCAGATGCGTAGCTACCTCCGAGACTAGTGGTTGTCTCTGTGATAGTTATTACGGGGCCATACATTAACATCTAACCGGAACACGATAGTGCTGAACACTACCATTTGGCGGCAGATAGATTAGGTAATGCGGTGGTGCCTACGCCCCTGAGAACACTGGACTACCACTAGTAAAAAATACATCTCTTTAAATGAATATAATAAGTAATCTCGACCTTAACTCAACCTAACTCAATGGAATTGGTATTTTTTATTTATCTTTTCATTTTTATTTCTTTGAATGTTATACGAAATATACATAGTTCTTTTTTGTTGCAGAATGTATTATGTTATGTGGAATCTCCTCCTGAACTTCTATTTGAGTCATTGGGAAAAATATAACACGGGCGTTTTGTTTCTGCCGTGGGGCTACGACTTCAGCATGTGGGTAAGATTTGATTTGAGCTTCTTTGTTAGCTTGTCTAGCTGTTGCCCGGGACTTTTTATGTATTACCAGCCGTTGTCCGCGTGGTATTCATGTATTCACACAAGTGAATGTTCTTTCTGAATGCTCAAACTACATCCATATTTAATTTTATCACAAACGGCTCAGCGGTTCGCTTGTGAATGAAATCTGTAATAAAAATATTGCCACCTCAATATACTAACAACTCTATGTACGATTTTAGAGAAATCTAAGCATATAAGATTTTTATAGCAGAGCGTAACATTAACCCGCACTTTACGCACCCTTTTCCGTGACGTTAGTTGTCTATTTCTGAATGGTGCGTTAGTCAATCGACTTAGTTCACTCATGCATAAAAAATTAAAAGAAATGTGTTATCCTGGTGGTAGAGCTCCAGTGACGGAGCTCGCGGGCGTAGTTACCACCGCATTACCTAATATACTTGCCGCTAAATGGTAGTGTTCAGCACTATCGTGTTCCGGGCAGGTGGTAATGTACGGCCCTGTAATTTCCGGCACAGAGGCCTTAGGCCTCAGGAGTGGTAACGCATCTGCATTTTGACCTTGGTCTTCGTGTGGGTGTCTATAGGCTGCAGTCATCACTTAACATCAATGTGAACTGCATGCTTGTTTGCCAATTCCATAAAATTAAAAAATTAAAAAATCCCTATCCCTACTTAATATTATAAATGCGAAAGTAACTCTGTCTGTCTGTTACCTTTTCACATCCAAACGACTGATCCGATTTGAATGAAATTTGGTACAGAGATACAGTTGACTTTGAGAAAGAACATAGGCTACTTAGTTATTTATAAAACGACATCCACGCAGGCGAAGCTGCGGGCAACAGCTATTTATGAATAATTTTTTCACACCAAATGTACACAACAGAACTGCTACACAACGACCTTTCTTCTCTCTCATCATTCGCGTGGATTTTTCAAAAAAATACAATAAATTAATCTCAGCATAACTTATTAGGTATACATATTTTTTGCAGGCATCAACAATATTCTTCTTTTGGACGGGAGTGAAAGGGACGGCTTGGTACAAGAGGAATCTATTCGGCGGGTACACATTAGCCAACGGTTTTGAGTGGCTCATCTATGGCACTGGAGTCTTCACAAATCTGCCTGTAGCGCTTTATAATATATACAAGTGGGTAGATATATTTGATTTAATTTTTCTTTGTGGCAAACAGTCTAGTTCACACGTTGAATATATGCTAATACCTGTTTTTATATTATTTCGCATTAACACATGCTTGCCTAACTAGCATGGTTGGCAATAGATGGCGCTACTGCTACCATAAAGCAAGCCACTAAATGTGAAGGAAAGATTTGACAAATCGGGCAGGACTTCAGAAGCTCAATTGGAAGAGCGGCTGGACTAGATTCCCAGTAGGCCGCGAGTTCGAGTTTCGCCTGAAGTCAAATTTTTCTTTCCATTTTTCTTTAAAATAAAATATGCTAATACCGTTCTAGCCAATGATGTTATATGTTACTAGATTGGCAGTTTACGGCCGCAACGTGTAGTCACTTCGAAGATGCCCACAGGCATATCAAACTCAGTTCCCTGCTTGACATGAAGTGCGACAGACGCGTCACCCTCGTCCGTCAAACTTACTTAAAATGGCGAAATGTGTTGATAAAAAATGTGTATCATGATCCGAAAAGAATGATAATGCAAGTGGCATTACTTTTCACGAATAAGTTCGCATAATTTTTATCATATTGCCTAAATTATATTAAAAAACAAAATAAATACATCATAATTTTTTCCATCGGTGTTGCTAGTAAAACAATTTGATATTTTCCCACTTTTAAGGGAGTAAATTTAATGAATTACACTAAAAGAATTTTACAAATCGATACAGTCTTTGACTGGTGGTAGAGCCCCAGTGACGGAGCTCGTGGGCGTAGGTACCACCGCATTAGCTTATATACTTGCCGCTAAATGGTAGCGTTCAGCACTATGGTGTTCCGGTCAGGTGGTTATGTACGATTTTGTTTGCCATGTAATTTCCATCACAGAGGCATAACGTGACAACGCATCTACATTTTGACCTCTGGTCATTGTGTAAGTGTCTATAGGCTGCAGTCGCCACTTATCATCAATATGAACTGCATGCTTGTCTACCACTTTTATTAAGTACATAAAAAAGTAGTTCCTGAGATGCGCGTTCAAAAAACAATCAAATGGTAGTGTTCAGCACTATTGTGTTCGGTTCAGGTTGTAATGTACGCCTCTGTTATTTCCGGCACAGAGGCATAACACCTTAGGCCTTAAGAGTGGTAACGTATATGCATTTTGACCTCTGGTCTTTGTGTGAATGTCTATAGACTGTAGTCATTACTTAACATCAATGTGAACTGCATGCTTGTTTGCCACTTAATTACATTAAAAAAAATACTTCAGCTTTCCACCGCCCTGCCCCTCATGACTGCCGGCCGCCTTTGTACATTGTGCGGGCAGTGCTCAATTATTATTTTGCTGTGATGAGTGTAATAACTGCGATATCTTCCAAGATATTGATTTGAATCGAAAGAAGTATAGGGCAATTAAGTTTTAAATTAAATACTTGTGATGAATAATAAAATGTTATTTCGATAAGGATTAATATCATGTTTACAAAAACTCCTTCGCAAATAATGCATTGTTTTGAAATAACTTTAGTTAGTATAAAAAAGCTTATAGTGAGCTAACGTTAAAATATAGACATATGCTGTAGGGGAATTTTTCATACCGTTTCCACGGCTTCGAGCTCTATCATTTGAGCTCTACCTTCGTACATTATCATCGATCACAATAGCTGTGGACACTACCATTCAGCGGCAGGTAAATTATGTGATGCGATGGTACTTTCACTCTCGAGATCGGTCAACAGAACTCTTCCACCGATTTCCTATTTAAAAGCCATTTATTTATTTTTGTAGCTGACAAAAAAAACTTCGAACGTTGAAATGTTTTCGCCCCAAAGTCGTAAACTCATAACGTGCTACATTTCCGTGTAAAAACACCTCACCGATTGGTATCTTATTAATAGGTAACCAAATCAAGTGTTTCTATGGAATTTTAGCCGAATGTCCGGGGTGTGCTATTACGCAAAGAAACCGACTGTTTACCATCTACAGCTCCCATCGTATGCTCGAAACACTTTGGTGGTCAAGATAAGAGTCCACCCAAACATGTTAAAGTTAAGTCTAAATCCGTTAACTACTAACTGATAGCTTTTTCTAAGTATTTTCAATGTACAGACACGCTTCCGTTACAGTTTTTTAAGGTATAGATTGAAAGTTTCATTAAATTATATTTAAAATGTACAACATTAATCACACCAAAGCAATTAAATACATTCATTCATTAATATATTTTGGGGAATTTATCTCACCACTGGCAACTCTGACCGACTCTGTCCGTTTCCATGACAACGATGTTGTTATCTCACTTTAACGGTAATTTGTTATCCAGTGGAAGAAACGAGACAAATATAGTTAACTTTGTACATAAGTATCGGTTTCAAAGCTACGTCTTTTGAACTAGTAAGTGGTTACGCATTTGTGGAAATCGTTTGGATGACATTGCTTCTCTATTTATAAGCTCATTGGTTCTAGCACGCAAAAATTGTAACAAAACGATGAAACAAAAATGTTTTTAGAACTTTTGCAAATATTTTAAAAACTATGAAGATTTAAGAAATTGCCAAAAAAAAAACGTTCCAGGAGGAGAGAATTTCTAAAAAATGTTTAGCTTTTGAATCTCTTATCTTTGATTTTTAATTGACTGCCAAAAATAGACCTCGGGAAAATTCTCGTGATGTGGACGCGGCATCTGAAGCGACCACGGTACACGAAATATTTCTTTTTTATTATTTTTTTTTTGTGTTATGCGGCAGGAACCCGCCTGCGGGTTGATAAACAAGGTCATATGCGTAAACACGTGTTTTGAGATCTTTTTTAATAATATTTGAAAAAAAATGATGTGTTCTTAATTCTACAAAGACTTTATTATCGTCAGAAATTAATCATAAAGTAAATTATTTAAGAAGCTTATTATTACAATAATAAGCTAATTAACAGTATTTACCGGTCTCATGTTTTACCATACCACAAAAAATGTTTAAATATATTTCCGTCAAACTTTTTCCTTGTTGGAGAGCTCTTTTTATGAAATTGCTTGATATGATCATGTTATTAAAAAATTAAAATAATATTACTTATTGTTAATTATATTTTTTGGGTCAACAAAAAAAAATCTACTGAATGTTTTAATTTTTTGTTTGTTTTTTTATTTATTATCGTAAGTTTGTTTTTTTTTTGTATTTTGAAAAAAACATTCGTTAATTTGAACAAAAGTCGTGCCTTTTAACTAGAATACTATAGTGCTGAACGATAACTGCTACCTTATTTTGAATGGGTATATGTCATAAAGCAACACAAGGGAGTAGCCATATGCAGGCTTTCCCCTCTGTCAAAGTACAATCCCGAATGGGCCTATACCTGTCGCCTAGATGTTTAAATGTGTGCGTGAAATTGTTTCTGTATTTTGTTAAAGTCAAGGTGTGAGTTTCGTAGTAATAGACGATTTTTGTAGTGTGCGTGTGTGTCGCACGCATTTCCCCCCGCAAAAAATGACAGACTGTTTTGCATCGGTAATACACGCTATGGCTACTCCCCTCCAGTCTGCCGCGGCCGGTGGGCCGCGTTGCTTTATGGTATATGTAGATGGTTCGCTAGCCTACTTCACCGGGCAGTTGCCGAACGCGAAGGCTTTTAGCTTAAATAAATTCACGCGTCTACCTAAGGTAGACCCCTGTGGATCCGATCCTCAGCGTAGACACTTTAGAAATATGCCATTAAGGGCGCTGCAACTTCTGGTTTAGTCATCGGTTGATGATAACAACAACAACACGCGGGTCTAGGCAGAGAATATGTAATAATACTACGTATAGAATGGACACTTCGACGTCCAGCCTGATTTCCCCTCTCGCAGCCCGCACCTCCCCTTGAGTACCGCGCCATATACCGGCAGCCTCGTGCACTGAGGTTGCGAGCGAGCAACTCTGTGTGTACGTGTAAAAACACGTAACCACCGACGGTGCAGTATTGGTCAAAGGACCATGGCAAGATTTGTACAGAAAAAATGAAAAAAAGGTACACGGTAAAACCGCATAGATATATTATCCAGTGAACCTAAACATTTCCTGATACTTAAAATATTTTTAACTCTCCGGAATAAAAAGTTTGAAATTGAACTTCAATATGGAATGCTTCTACTGTTGTTAGGAAAGACGATTTTATTCCGGTGATTTAAAAATAATTTACATACCAGAAAATGTTCTTTAGGTTCCCTAGATAATATTTCTAATCCATTTTACCTTGTACCTTTTTCTAACTTTTTTTGTACAAATCAATGTATGAAACTTGCCATGATTCTTTGAACAATATGGTAGGCCAACGTCACATAGGTAAGGTGCGAAAGAGATAATGCTCTACAGACCCAAACTTAGTCGAAGTCTCCTTCCTAAGTTTGACGACCCGGTTAGTCCAGCGGTGTGAGACGACCGTTTGATTCGAAGGGTCGCGGGTTCGATCCACGCACCGGGACAAATATTTGTATGGCCTACAGATATTTGTTTCGGGTCTGGGTATTTGTGTATGTGTTGTGTGTGTGTACAACGGTACCCACGACACAGGTTTATTCCTAGTGTGGGGCTGTGAGTGTAAGCGTATATAAGTCGATATGTAATATTTTCGTATAATATAAATTAGTTATGCTGATCCCTTGGTCATGAGAGATATTGGTTCCCAGGTCATACCAGCTGCGCACGGGCAAGATGCGGCCACTGGGAGAGGCCATAAGGCCGCTGTGGTCGCTGATCAGTATGTTCGCGGTGTGCTCAGTATGGGTGCAGTACTCCCAGCGGCTGCCCGACTGCGACCCGCGTGCATTATTCCTGCTTATTGGGACGCTGTTCAGTAATGTTGCGGTGGGTATCGTCTTGTTATTATCATCGTCTTAAAGGCCTATTCAGACATGCGCGTTGTTCAGATTATTAGTTAGTTAAGAATATTTGTTTTATATTATTTCGCATTAACACATGCTTGTGAAATATATTTTATTTTAAAGAAAAATGGAAAGAAAAATTTGACTTCAGGCGAGACTCGAACTCGCCTGAAGTCCCCTAGTCGCCTAGATTCCCAGTAGGCCGCGAGTTCGAGTCTCGCCTGAAGTCAAATTTTTCTTTCCATTTTTCTTTAAAATAAAATATAGTTAAGAATATCTCAAATTTTGCTAAATGCCAATAGATGCGTACCAACAGAAGCGTGCCAATTTACAATCATCTGGCGTCTTTGCATCAGTGTTGCCATCTCAAAACTTACTCTAAACGTCAACTTAAAAAGTGCTAAACATTGCGGGCCATATTTGAGAATAGCTCGAAATGACGCGATTTCCCCCTAGAGGATATTGACAACGTGACGAAAACCTAAGGTTCGGTTGTACCAAAATATTTGGTACATGTATGTAAAATTTTACAAAAACTTTCACAAATATTTTGGTGCAACATAATCCAAGCCTCTCACAACCGTGTGACTAATGGAAATAGCAACCCTCGAATATGAGCTGAGCTATCTCTTGTTAGAATAGTCCTCTTAATAAAACACCTTTATCCACTGTTATTCACTTTTAATCACTTTTATTACACTAATTACACTTTCACACTTATATTTTGTAGAACAGTACTTTTCTTTAGCAAAGCCAGCTCTTGACTGGCTCAAAATCCAACAACTTATCGCTTCCGATAGCTCGACCGTTACAACACCGTTTTACTAACGTCCTCTAGTGACGAATTGTCAAAGCCTCGCACCTCTTTCCAGCAAGGACAATAATAACAACTATTTATAATTTAAACATGGTTTACGCCATTTAAACAGATGGAATATTAATAATATAAACAATCATTATTTTACAAACCGAAACACTAATATAAATATAAGTCCTAGTATAATACTTACTAACAATAAATAATTATCATTGGTAAATTATTAATGACTACACTCTGTCGTTTGCACGTGTTTTATAGATACAAACAGACTTTTAAGTCAGAGTAAAATGCTTGTGCTTAACATTTCCTCGAAAGGAGATGGTCCAAAAATGTATGGAGTTTTTCCCACTTAATGTACATAGTTCGTAAAATAATAGTTAAAACTATTCTGAACAATATCCGCCTACCAATTTTAGTTAAAGATAGCTATTTCGTTTAAAAAAAAAACTGGTTGCCTGTAAAGTCGGTTTTACGGGCGAAGATTTTACGTGACAACGTCTTTTTCTCGGTAGAAAGGCATTCGCCGGTCCGGCAGGCCTCTCTCTCGTTCGGTGACTCATCGTTACGTTACCGGGCGTTACACTTTTTCATGAGTGACGCCGAGCCGCAACCTAATTTAAGACGTTGTCACGTCAATAATTAAGTTGACACAAAATGTTGATCTCTTTTCAACCCAAAGGTGGCAGATAATGCCTTAGTTGCGTTAAGTCTTATGTACAGTTCCTTCTTTTGTGCATTAAAGTTGCATAAATAAATAAAATGGTAATACAAAAATATAGCGATGGCGGTTGACAATTCTTTCGACAAGTTTGTCATCTCATGTCACTAGGTTCTTGAGTGTACAAATTGCCATAATCAGTTAAAAACACGATCAAACAATTTTATCTTTGTTTTAATCAAATTAACTTTATTTTATTTATTTATTTATTTATGCTTCTATGCACCTTGTACATATGGCGGACTTAATGCCACTAGGCATTCTGTGACAGTCAACTATGGGGTCATGAGAAAGCTTTGTGTAGGGTGCGGAAAATAATACATAAATGAAAATAATTACTTAGAGAAAAAAAAAACGTTCATACGTTTTTTACAATACATAAATACTTTATCGAATAATATTTAACGCTGTACTAAATATAACAATAATATAACATAAATATACCTAATATTTCAAAGATTTATTTTCCTTAAATCTTTGATATATTAGCTTTCTAATGTACTGAACATCCGCTGGGAACACCGCGTTACAACTCCTTTGTTATTAATTTCCAGTGTCGTCTAATAGTGAGTCAGATGAGCAGCCAACGTTGCGAGTTGATCAACTGGTTGCTCTGGCCTCTGTCCGTCGCCGCCGGCCTGTCGCTCGCCTGCCCGCGATACGAGCTGGCCTGTTTCTACGGGATCACCGCCATCAGTATCGCTGCGCATATACATTACGGTGCTTGTGTGGTAAGTATATATAGACACCCACACAAAGACCGAGGTCAAAATGCAGATGCGTTACCACTCCTGAGGTGATGGTCTTGTAATATCCGGCATGTAATACGGTCCGGTCAGACCTGACCGGAACACGATAGTGTTGAACACTACCATTTAGCGGCAAGTATATTATGTAATGCGGTGGTGCCTACGCTCGCGAGCTCCGTCACTGGAGCTCTACCACCAACCTTGAACTTGTTTCAGTGAAATTTGAAACAAGCATATATTAATATGTAGGTCATGATTGCATACAGAGTGATATTAAAGACGAAGAATACTTCAAAAGCTCCGTCACTGTAGCTCTGCCACCAACCTTTTGTCCCGTGGCAATGAAAATATTGCATGGAGAAGCTCAATAATTAAATTCTTTCTTACTCGATTAAAAATTATCTTCATCAGTATCGTACAAACCTTTTACTGACAATAACATCCTTCTCCTGACATAAACACATAAAGTGAAGATTTATCCAAAGTGCAGTTGTTTGTAAATTATGCACTTAAAACGTTTCGGTGATTCATTTTATTTCTATAGATTATTAATATTTATCTCCTTTCCTATTATTTCTTCTTCCAGGTACAATAATAAATTACTTTCTCTCTACAGGTACGTCAAATGTGCGACCACTTCAGAATAAGCTGTTTCCACATAAAACAGAGGTCAGATTGACTCTTAGACGACAATGCGTGCTAGTCAACATAACACCTCACCGCGCTACGCTTTATTGAATTTAATAGCAAACAATAGCTTCCTAATCAGAATCATCGTCGTGCTTCGAAGTAGATACTTTGAGTGTCGAAGCTTTCTTCGGAATGCTTCGGAGATCTTCGTAGTACTTATTACAGCTTAGAGACGTCTTGGGATTGTTATGAAGAGTTTCAAAGTAATCTTTTCAACCTTGAAGTTTTCTAATGTGTTTTGAAATAGCTTCGAAGTTGTTCGATGTACAATCAGGGAACTATCGGCTTAACTCAGTCAAATATAGCTTTTATTGCCACTGCATAAGGTGCCCAGTTCCCTGACTGGAAGGTTTCTATACTCTTCGGACTTGACTCTTTTGAGCATTGGAATATGGAAACACTTTAGATAATAGAATGACTTTTAATATTTGAGCGCGGTAAGAACATAGTGCAAGCTGGTGCTAAGATATGTAATTCCGAGTTTGAGATTGATTGATCAAGTTAAGAACGCACTCAAGTGTCTTCGGTCTACTTGAGATATCAATAATATGTTTTATGGGCTAACTTACAAAAACTGTTCAAATATTTCGTATAAGTTATTTATTATATAACACTCCTTCCTCTTGCCATACTTTTGGAAGAGATCATGTATTATATAAAACGAGAGAAAAATATGGATTTGAAGTTTAATTAAAAATAGCATGTCATCGGGTTATACTAAGGAGGGAGGGAGGGATTTTACCATCCCCAGTAAGTATGTGTCGTTCGTTTGATCGCAAAGAACCAAATCAATACTGACTCGTTCACAAAATGATCGGGTTCATTCGACCCGTTCAATAGATTTAGGCTTAACCCGAGAAAAATATGACAATTGATTAAAACCGGTTTAGTAGTTAGGAGTCCATTACGGACAAACAACCCTTCGCGTAATTTATATAGTAATATATTAAGATCCAATTTGATGATCTGGTTCTTTTGATTCGTTCAATTGCGAACGACACGTTCTACAATCCGGAGAGTAATAGTTCGTAGAGAAAAATCAAAGAATTTTTCATTTTAAAAAAACCTTTGTTTCTAATACTTTATTTTGTGTCCACAGTTTTGTAGTTACCCGTCAGCTGCACCATTATGTTGTTTTTTATTTGGTAACGTTATCAAGTGTATTCAGTGACGAATTTAATACGATTTTTTCGTATGCGCTCGTCTTTATTTTACACGTTTGTCAAATGTAGCACGCATTGTCTAATTATTACGTCCATTTTTGTTGTGAATTTCCATCTTTATGCTGTCTGCCCATATAAACTGTAAAAAAAACAAGTTTAAAATCACCATAATATTATAATAGACTAGCTTTTCCACCATAATATTATAATAGATGAACTTCGTATCGATTTAGACTCTTAATCGAACTATCGACCTCTAAATTTTGGAGGTACAAAAAAAACATAAATATCGGTCAATCTGTTTCGGAGGAATTTGGTTGCAAACACGGGGACTTGAGAACTTCATATTATACTAGAGACCTGCTTCAAAGCCAACGCTTTTAATTCATAACTTTCTTAAAAACTATCCCCCATGGTATTTACTGTTGATATGGACAGACAGCATTGATTTGAACATATTGTTCGTTAGTTAGGTATAACATATTATGTTTTATTGTATACTTATCCAGTAATGTTCGAAGATCGGTGTTCCCACCTTTTTGTGTGTTTTACGTCACGAATCTTTATAAATAACAGTCGATTGGAAGATAATGTATGGTATTGTAGTTTTTATGTTTCTTGTCTAGAGAAAAAAAAAAGAAAAACGTGCACAATTCACACGTGGTAGAAGTAAAATGTTAAAATAAGTGACACTGTATAATGCTTCCTAGCTCATTTACTCCCACGTTAAATCTAATGAATTTATGTTTTTATTATGTAATGGAAGTGGTAAACAAGTGTGCAGTTCACTTTGATGTTAAGTGATTTAACTAACTTACTACTGCAGCCCATAGACACTTACACACAGACCAAGGTCAGAATGCAGATGCGTTACCAATCCTGAGGCCTAAGGTGTTATGCCTCTGTGTTATTATTATTATGTATTAGGTAATGCGGTGGTGCCTACGCCCGCGATCTCCGTCACAAGAGCTCTACCACAGAGGCCTTATGGGCGGTTTGAAAACATCCGACAGCGGGTTGGCCACTAACCCTTATTTCCACCAACCCGCATTGGAGCAGCGTGTTGGTGTAAGCTCCAGGCCTCCTCCCAAGAAGGGGAGAGACTCGTGCCCAGCAGTGGGACGTATCAAGGGTTGCCATTATTATTTATTATATGATTTAGGCATTCCAAACAATATGTCACAATAAAAACCAGAAAGCCAAATGAGAATCTTTGTAATTATGTTATTCAAATTACCGCCGCGGAGAAAAAAAGTATTTATGTGTGTAGTCTACGATTTGTTTTCCAGTATTTTTAAACGATCTTCGACCATTACATCTAATATATGAGATTATTATTTAGCTTGCTAGATTTTATTTATAACGACTTTTAACATCTTATCATGGTGAGACAAACAGGAAATAATCGTCATTTGATTTACTGACTTCATTTAATTTGTGTTTAACTTATTTATCAATAGCTATATCCACACTATGCACATTCGTCATCGTATTTCGTTAATCGCCATTTCGATTTCCTTGTTATTTAGAATTTTATGGGAATATCACAGCGCGCGCTACATTTTCAACTTTCATAGCGCGTGCATCAAGGACATGCCTCATGCGCGCAGTTATCTGCTATGTGACATACAGAAAAGGCACAGTGTGCACACAGTACAAATATGAACAGTGTGGAAACTACGTACAAAAACATAACACACACAATGTGGAAACTACGTACAAAACCTTGAAACGTCACACTCACACAAACATGCGCTTCGATGAGATCTCTAAGCAGTCAGTACTGAGTCACTCGCTGCATCGAGCGTCGATGCGCATGTTTGTGTTAGTGTGCCGTTTCGAAAGTTTTGTACGTATTTTTTATTTTTATTTTTCCATACTGTTCATATTTTTACTGTGGTGTGGACATAGCTAATGTGATGTTTACAGTTTAGGTACTCTCGTGTGCGTTATATTCGTGTTTTTCTTATAAGTTATTTATATTATATCTATGCATTCATTGGACTTCTATTTAGTGATTTGAAATAATTTATTTTAATAATTTAAAGTAACAGCGATATTAATATGGTTGTTTTTCTTACATTTTAATTGTGTATTCCATATTTGACTGATAGGATTGTGTTTCTTTTTATTTGTAGCCCCTTCTAAATTCGGTCTAATGAAGTAGCACTTCAAAAAAAATTAAAATGGAAAAATAACACTAAAATGACGAAAAACCATGTTAAAAATTACAGTATCCAACAAGAAATAATGCACATCGACCTCAGGAAGAGACGTCGGCTTATTTCGGATCTGTAGAGCGTTATCTCTTTCGCACCTTACCTATTTGACATTTGTCGACCATTTTGATCAAGTTTTGACCAATACTACAGACTGCTTACGTAGGCAGTGTGCAGCAGAGATAACGCTCTATAAAGCCGAAACTAGCCGATTGTCACTTTCATAGGCTTCTATGTGCATTATTTCTTGATGAGCACTGTACAGATAATAACAATATAACTAACTGGCATTGTAATCACAAAAACAGAACGTCTCAAATTCAATGTTATATTGCTATTTATATACTGCTATTTGTACAAAAAAGCATTTAAAAATACTAACTTTTGAGTGCCGAATGCTCGTTTGGGACCCAGTAAGAAATATTCCACATCGAACATTGAAAAGAGACTTCGGCTATTTTCGGGTCTGAAGAGCGTTATCTCTTTCGCACACTACCTACATGACGTTTGTCAGCCATTTTGTAAAAAAATTGAATAATACCGCACTATCAGTGTTTACGTATGCAGTGTGCAACAGAGATAACGCTTTACGAAGTCGAAACTAGCCGATTGTTTTTTTCCTAAGCTCGATATGCAATCTTTCTTAGCGGGTACTGTAATAGATAAGTACTTACATGCGAAAATAAAAGCCATTATTTATTTTTTTACATAAGAACTAAAAGCTTTCATAGATTCTATGAACTTCAGGAATATTAAGCCTGGATTGCACCAAGTTATTTGTTAAAGTCATTGTAACATTTCACATCCTTCTTTGACCAAATTTGACAAAATTAAAACGTATCGAGCCGCTGACTCGAAAAGAAGAAGAACATCCTTCTCTAACTTTAACAGATTTCTTAAAGTAAGAGGAGGATGTGAAATGTTACAATAACTTTGACAAATATCTTGGTGCAACCCAGGCTTAGTTTATCTGACTACTTTACATATATTTTTAAACTTGCCATTTTAAACTGAATGAAAATGACGAGACGACGCCCCAATCTTATACTTCACTAGGAAGAATCTCAGTAAATGTATGATGTATGTATGTAAAAGTTACAATTTTATTCTATCCCAACGTTGCTAATTATTGTGTGTTTATAATTTTAAGTGTTATTATAATTTCTAGGTTTAAAGTCAGATCTACAGGGTGATTGATATTACGTGGGTATAGATTGGGCCAAGTACACTACAGCTCTGAAGTTGCTTAAAAATCAGACAAAATGGGTGTGTTTAGAGAAAATAATATCTTACATCTCTGTGAGCCAATAAGTATACAATAATAAATGTCTTATTAACTGACTCAATTTAACACTATATAGATTAGGCTTACCTTCTAGTACACTACAGCCCTGAAGTTGCTTAAAAATCAGACAAAATGGGTGTGTTTAGAGAAAATAATATCTTACATCTCTGTGAGCCAATAAGTACACAATAATAAACGTCTTATCGACTGACTCAATTTAACACTATTTGGTCAAACAGACTTACTGGTGAATTGTGTCATGTGCCATAGCATATCGCATATGACAGCAATATCACGTCTCTTCATTTGCTTTGCTTACTGACTTATCACTTGTGTGTGTTGTGAAAATTCAGTAAGCATGCTGAAAGGCTTACAAAATGTTGTTAGATCTTATTTACTCTAAACGGATCCCATATTTAACTCTCTAATGTAGATATTGAGGCTAGAAGGTTGTGCGATCTATACTTGTGCGGAATGTTGTTTTACTAATAGACTACTAACAAGCTTAAAGAATGATTCAAGATGTTGTACAGTTGAAGGGAAATATTATTTTTACATAATTTAATTTGAGATTTCAAAATACTCGTATTTTAATTCCGGGAAATGTTTTAAGTTTCCAAGATAATGGACTTGGTTAACATAAAATTCGTAATCCAATCAGCATTATTGTTTAATTTTTGGCCGAAACACAAATTACGTGCTTAGCGTGCAAGAAAAAGTCGCCATTTTGATAAATGTCACATGTATTTTGCTAAATGTCTCAAGTATTTCAATATAGCCGATGCCAGTGATAATAAATGAGTCTGGTTTGACCGATAAGTGCTTAATTAGACAATCAGTCGTTTCTAATTTATATGGTGATTGGATTAAAATTTTTTGTAAGGCCTTTGGGTAAACACACCCATTATTTACAAAGCTGTTTCACCTTAGAGTAAAGTCATATACTTACTCAGTATAAGAGGAGATGCCTAAGGTGTAAAAATATGAAATGTAAAAAGAGATGGACTGGCTCTTCTCTAGCTACCCTAGAATTCCTGTAACCGTATATTTCTTAAACGTCATTGCTTTTGTAGTAACGCTTTTTCGATCTTGCAAAGAAATGTCTAATATTCCAAATTTGTTTAAATTCAAAAAATGGAATTCCAAAATTATCCATTTGTAGTAAATAACTTCGAAAATATGGAAAATTCTGCTACATTCCCTATTGATTGACGAAATACTCTGTCAGATATTGTCATTTGTCAGATTCTGTCAGTTATTTTGTTAGATATTTTTGTCTAAAATAAAAATATATAAAGCCAAATAATTAACAAAAAACATGTCGAGACTTGTCGAATGTTATTTAGATTCGTATTATAAAAATAAGTGCCTATAATGATAATTATTTTCTTATATTTTAGATTTAGTGTGACAGTGGCCCATTACAAGCTTATGCCGATTTATGTATGTAACATATTTTTTTTATCGACTATTTTACCAAAATTGGATGTCGTTCGATTTATACTAGGCTGTTATTATTTAATTATTTACAGTCAGGTTTATTTGGAATGTAGAATTTGACTTAAGCTTGTTGCGATTCAATAGTGAATATGTGAATTATTTGTGTATTTTTATTCTAAGATTGAAAAATACGTTCCTTATAAAATTGTAATTAAATTTTACATTTTTAAATTTGTATTCAACTACAGACATTTTATTATGTTTAATTTATTTGATAGTGTAATGCAATATTGTATCTTGGTCCGGGCTAAAGTTTTGCTTTTACTATTTAGTTACTGTTCATAGTAAACTCATTCTACATTTTCAATTAAAAAAAGATGTTATAAATACTGAAGTGATCATACCTAGGTTTAGATTGTGTTGTGAAATACCTAGTAACTTTAAAATCTAAACAATTTTCCCTGCTCCGTCGTCTGTCTTCATAAATAATTTCATTCCCTATTAGAACGGACCGATTTTATGCATGATGGGAAAATTGCTAAAACAGCACTAGTAATTTCTGATGTCGTAGACGATCTGCTAATTAAACTATGAAAGCATTAGGAATATAAATTTCATCGGGACACCATGGCGGCGCAACCAGTCGCCGCTACCAAAAAAATGTATACAGCTCTGTAGAGAGTTACTTACCTGGTGTTTGGTTGCGCAACCAATTCGGCGGTGCGACCAGCTCGGACGCCGGCACACAATACTGTTCGAGCCGCCACGCTGGTTGCGCCACCACTAATTACTATAGCGCTGTATAGTGTCTCACTCGGCCACCAGTCCGGACACAACGGTGGAGCGACTGGTTGCCCTGGCATGGTGTCCCAGTGAATGAATGAATGAATGAAATAACTTTATTGACAGTGAAAGGACAAGTTCCACCTTGTACACTATATCAAAAGATAGAGAAAAATACGTAGAATCATGGAAAAATACTCAAAAAAAATTTTTTTTGTGGGTAATATTTATTTTATGTTATTTTTGTATGACAACGATATGTCACCCTATTGCTACTATGACATTCTTGTTTTTGAAATATACGACAATTAACTGAAGGTATAATAAACGATGCACTTACGGGTATTTTGCCGATCTACGCGGCCAAAATTATTTTACTTTCTTTTTCTTATCTAAAGGATGTAACTTGGTAGATAAAATACGTCTTGTAATTAATGAAGAGGTTTAATCAAAAAATATTAACTTTATAAAAAAAATTACGAACTTATGAAAAAAAAACTTGAGTTTAAAGTCCTTCTTCTTCGCTCTCTGAAGAATCAGCATTTGGTTGCCCAGGCATAAGAAGCGCGATTGTTTCTTGTTAAAAACACTGCGTTTTTCTTCTGTTTAAACTTCTCATACAACTAATAAGAGGGTCTGATGTCAAAAGCCGATTTAAAATATTCCTGTTGCAGTTCTCCCTTGAAAATTTTCGGGCAAAATCTTGGCGATATAATCTAGTGTTTATTTCGCGCTTCTGCGGCCTCTTCTGATAGCTGCCCAATGGGCAATAGAGCGTTTTTAATAACCACTGCACCATGAATCAATATTTTGTGCATTGTTGGAGTCATTGGGTGCCATGGGTACAAATTGACATATAAACGGGCAGTCTCCAGAGCATATTTGTCATATTTTTCTGTATCAATTATATGTCCGCTCGAAATCGTTTCCAGTATGACCTTAAGCCTGTATATTAAGTCATAACTTATGCCTGTTATCTCAGATGCTAGTTTCGGGTCTTCAAAAAATCTCCTACTTGTGTTACCATCATTGGTATTGCCAAAATTTGCTTTTGGTATATCCACTAATAATCCAGTTTCTTCACGAAATTTCTTCTGGATTTCGAGTTTTCTTTCGTGTTCCAATGTTTTTTCATTTTCTGTCTTCCTCTCTCTATACTTCTGAACTGGCAATTTATAAGCCAAATGGAGAATGCTTTCAAATAGACGAATCCGAGCGTGTAAAATTGAAAGGCCAAACTCGATGGCCTGGGGACTTATTTCTTTTTGATTGTCAATGTCATTGAAGTCCTTGGAAGTAGCACCACATATGTAGCATCGACTTGTAGATTTCGTGCCCGTGGCCGCGTTGCACACTTTGCCATCCACCATTGTCATGACGAAGACATGAGATATCGAGTACTTGTTCCCATTCATGTTTACCTCTGTGGCGCTTAGCGAATTAGCAGAATTTTTCACGAAGTTGATTTCTTCTTCCGTTACATCGGTATTTTCTTTAGCAAATCGGAATCTTATAGGGCGACAAAATCGCGGAGAAGAAGGTGTTGGGTTTTCCCATACAAGTTTTTCTCCTTCACTGCCAGAAACTAATCGTAGAGGCACGAAACAACTTTAAAATATGTTCGCATCGGAGTCTGCATTATTAGCAAACTTTTGTTTGAACTGAGATTGCTGTGAGCCGTCACATCCCCATTTAGAAAATAATATTAAGCTTTCTCGTTCTTGCTCTTTCAAACTCAAACTCAAAAATTCATTTAATCACTTGGAAATAATAGAATTTGCTTGTGATAGGTCAAATTACAAATATAAAATTAAAGCGAATAACAACTGATACGTTGATTAATATGTCAAAGTAAACAAAATAAAATAAATAATAGTCCAAAAATACTTAATGATAAAAATAGGTATCAACAGAATGTTCCATACTTTCTTTTACAAATGGCAAGATAAGACAAAACAAAAAAATATGGGACATTCTTTGTCATTCACTGGCAGAGTTCCAAAGCCCACATTACTGAGAAAAAACCTGCCAAAACAAAACTCAGTAGTTTAATGTTATTAGAACCTCTTCTAGGAAGATAGATAAACGACCTACTGTATGGTCAATCAAAGGTTGTAAATCGGTTTCAGCATAGCTGCTTGTTACTCTGCATGATTCTGGGGGCGGATAAATTCTTGTTTCTCTTTTTGTAGCAGGGTATAACAAGGAAAGAACTTCTTGTTAATATTTCTTACTATTTTATTTTGTCGGCGAGTAAGATCGGCTTCTACAAACATCGACAATGCTTGTATTGGGGTAAATGAGCATGGTTTTTCTCTAGCTGACTTAGAAAAAGCCTTTTTATATTTTGATGCTCGAGTTGGAGTACTGGTGATTTCTTTAAGTACTTCGGAAGCATCTCGTTTTCCAGATTTACGCAACTCAACCTGAGCAGCATGAATGATGACATCTTGTGCCACAACAGACCGAACCTCTTCAGTTTTCCTCCTTTTGGTTCTTTCACCTGATTCTTTAAATAACTTAGATGGTCGTCCTGGCCGATTTTGTGAAATGACAGGTATCTCAAACGTTCCTTCTAGCCATGAATGATTATTTTTGAGAAATACGTCTTCCTTCTTATGTGCTTTTTGCCATCTTTGCCTAATTTCTGATTTGAAGCGTGTAAAATTACGTTTCAAGCTTTCAATTTGGTCTTCTGTGTAACCTTCATGCGATAACAGATGACCTCTGAAGAAATCGATTTTTCCTTCCAAACTTGGCAAATTATAGCTCTGCACACGATCATACATGTATTTACGGGACACTAGTCTTACTCCCGAGGCACCTGGTGAACCTAAAACGAAAAGGCATTTTTTTTAGAATTTTAAACCGTAAAGATTTTTTTTTGTGTTTCTCTCAGACTAAGTTTAAAGAACCAAAACATGACCTATCCGCGCTTATCCGCGGCAGCGTTGTTTATTTTTTACTACTCAAAGCTTTCAACTTTCATTTGTATATGGAATTATAGCCGGATCTGACCGGGTAGTATAACAAAAAGACGATTTAATCAAAATCTTTACCAAAAAAAAACACCCTAACATATATGTTTTTTTCAAAAAAATATATCTTAACTTTGCATTTATGAACATAGCAAGAAAACATAATAAAGTACAGCATTATTACCTGCTAAATCAGGATCCATCACTAGAACTTTTAAAATAAACGTAGAATATTTAATATAGAACTGCAAAGTTAATGATTTTACACGAACGCCGAGAACAGACATTCCGACTGAACGTAAGATGCGGCAAGTGCACGTAGCGAAGCGGGGAGGGCGGGTTATTGTTCCCGGGACTGTACCCTAGCTCAGGTAGCCGTCATTTTCAACAGATTTCAAAGTTTATAAATTTGACTTTTGGCCGCGTAGATCGGAAAAATACCCGTATGTGCGATGTTTCTTCTCGCAATATAGCGTACAAGGTGCGGGTCCAAGCTCCACACATTTTGAAACGTCTCCTTTAGCCCATAATACGACATTCACAGAGACAACAAGAGTTATAATTGCCACTTAAAATTTGTCGAGAATGTTTAAAATTAGAATGACGTTAATTTAAGTTTCCGCGAGCGACATTCATCATAGAAATATAACTATTCTTACGGTTTTATGTAACAGTATTTGGCTATTAATTGTGCAAAAATGAAAAATATAGGCATACCTATGCCTTATTGTGTTAATGGCAATGTTGCCAGTTAAGTGAACAGGTTCTTCCCGAATTGCCTTTGATAGCCTAAAATCTCGGACCAACTACTCAATGGACACCGTATAATTATATAAGACGTGAATAGTTCTAAATTAATTTAGAAAAAATATGTGACGCAGGGAGCATTAGCATAATAATTTACTTTACCTACTCAACTATAAATATAGCAGATCAAGCCGGCGAAAGAGACGATCGGCTCGTTTCGACTTAGAGCGTTATCTCTGTTGCACACTGACTACGTCAGCACTGACAGTCCGGCATTGGTCAAAACTTGATCAATATGGTCGACAAACGTCAAATAAGTACGGTGCGAAAGAGATAACGCTCTACAGACCCGAAATAGGCCGAAGTCTCCTTCCTAGGCTCGATGTGCAATATTTATTGTTGAGCACTGTACTTGCGTATTTACTATCGTGGCGTTCTGTTTAACTTGCTCCGACATCACGCCACACGATAAATATTTTTCATGATTTGCAATCAGATAAACATATTAAAATTTTATACATGTGACATGTAGGTACAGTCAGGAAATTTTCCGCTTATAAAAATCAATCCATTATAGCTTTTATTACCACCGCATAACGGGCACGTGTGGTCATGCGGCCAGTTACCTGATAGTACCTCCATGTACCGTGAAGATGGAGGCCACTCCGAACATATGCAACAATATAAAACTTTGTCGAGTGACTGACAAGATGGTTAGATTCTCACTTTCTAATGTATTCTAAATTTAGAAGATAGGAATACTACAGAGAGGTCCAACCACTGTGTTATATTTATCTTCAACTTCATGACTGCGTATGTATATTATATATATATAAATCATGGTAGAACTTACCGGTTGTCTAAATACATTGCAAATTAGACTTTATTGTATGCATGTTTTTCGGATGCTATTGCTGTAACATAGGATGTCCATTGGGCGGCTGGTCCATGTCTAGAATAAAAAGTAGCTCGATAAAGCTTTTACACAAAGGACACTGTCATTGCTTCTCACATTGTGTCGTGTCACTGAAATAACAATTTACTCAAACTATGCTTGTTTTATTTCCCTCATAATTCTAAGTTGACGCTAGCGGCTCGGGCGGCGCCCGTCAGCGCCACACCGCACCGCCCGCGTGGCGTGGAATTGAGTGCGCAGCCAGTTCCTGTAAGCGTTCAGCGCGTACGCAACTCGCAAGCTGCACATTCACGGCGCATTCGTCAGATGTGGACGCACCCTTAGACTTTCAAGCATAAAATTAAATTGTCTTCAGATAGTTCCTGAACAGCCTTCAATTTTGCAGTTACTCCGAGTATGGGTCTATTCAAAAACATTTATATTAACTACATTTTTTATTTATTTATATTTTTATATTTATATGAAATGCAATAACAACTTTTTTTGGCTATGTGAACAAAATAAAATGCTATGGAAAAAATAATGTAAGTCGACATAATATCAAACTTAAAATTTGCGCGATTTGTTAAGATTTAAAATGAGCAGTCTTCAGGTACTCCACTTTTATACTTTCTCTGTCATTTTCATCGGGTAAGTAAGGATGAATACCTTTTGCTTTTCTATCTCTGTACACCTGGCCCTAAAAAAAATATACATATTTGATTCAATAAAAATAATATACTTTAAACTGCTGTATCATCTCAAAAATCATGCTGTTTGATAGTGTCTCTAAAAGTCGAGTATTTCTTTTCAGTTAAATAACTTTATTGCCTTCTGTTCTGGATGGTACATTCAACTGTCAAATTCAAACAAAAACAAATTGGACAAATTTGTCTAATATTGGTTTTGAATTATTTTCGGAAGTCCAGGGAAGGTGATGATTTAAAAGGTGAAAAAAATGTAAAAACAATGTCATTTTTCAAAAAGTCCGTACCAACCTTTGACAGATTATTATTTAATTCTGAGACAAAATGAAGTTACAGACGGACTGGGACAGTTAGTTAACAATATTTTTATTGTCTACTAGCTGTGCCCGCGACTTCGTCCACGTGAGAAAAAATATGATTGTTCAGTATTTACCCGGACAAAGTTGTGGGCGCAGCTAGTATGAAAGTAGCCTAAGTTACTCCTTATTACATCAGCTATCTGCCAGTGAAAGACCCGTCAAAATCGGAGACACTCAAATTCTATTTATTTGTATATAGGTATGTATGTATGTATGGTTTTGTATGGAGATAAAAGTAGCCTAAGTTACTCCTTATCACATCAGCTATCTGCCAGTGAAAGTTTCGTCAAAATCAGAGACACTTAAATTCTATTTATTTGTATGTAGGTATGTATGTATGTATTATGTATGTATGTATGGATGTATGGAGATAAAAGTAGCCTAAGTTACTCCTTATTACATCAGCTACCTACCCGTGGAAGTCCCGTCAAAGTCAGATACACTCCAATCTACTTATTTGTATGTAGGTAGGTAGGTATGTATGTATGGAGATAAAAGTAGCCTAAGTTACTCCTTGTTACATAAGCTATCTGCCAGTGAAAGTCCCGTCAAAATCGGTAAAGCCGTTCCCAAGATTAGCCCTGCCAAACAGACAGACAGACAAAAATTGTAAAAAATGTTGTTTTGGTATATGTACATATGCATTTAGTAAAAAAGCGGTTATTTTAATATTACAAACAGACACTCCAATTTTATTTATTTGTATAGATTCAAAATCCTCCAAGACCCTAACATCAGAGGCGATATTGGGGCAGTGGTGGGGAGGACACTAGATCATACCCTAAATTGCCTCGTGTGTAGGCAAATCGCAACCAAAATATTTAGGGACAATCAGCCCCACCCTTAGAGCCCCACCACAAGTGTCCCGATATAACCTCTGATTTTAGGGTAGGCCATTTTATTCATACCATCAGTGTTCATGTGTTTGTTTTTTATTTTTTGAAAAAATACAAATATTCTTCTAGATATTTTATAAAGGATTGTCAATTTTAAGGTTATTAGAATTTTCCTTACCCAGAATTTTTTACAGATATTGTAGTTATCGAAATACGCTTCGCATTTTTCTTGAACAAACCCATTTTTGTTAAGGCATTGGTACGATTGTTCTTGCTCCTGCGTAAGTAAAAAATGTTATATAATTTGAAATAACTTGAATTTACGAATTTACAGTTTAGTGTAGGTACCTTGTGTGGTATTATTTTAATAAAGAGATGATTATGTTATACCTTCAGACAAGGATTAGTGCGGCCCGCATCTGTTCTTTTCGCCATTTTATAGCAATTATAATATTTTTTATGTATCTTCACATTGTTTATCTTTTTGCTAAGTTCATAAGTTCATCACAAATTCACAATAGCCACAGACCAACAAGACAATAGCTCAATGTTCACAAATCACGTCCAAATGTCAATGTCATCAATAAAAGCCACAGAGTATCCATTGGCTGCGTTCCACTCATCGACTGCGATCACAACTGCTGAAATTGCCGTAACGTGCTGTGCTTAGTGCTAGGATTTCGTTCCAATATAGACTGACAGTGTATACTCATATTGCCGCAAGTATCATACAGTATCATATAATAATATTGTCGTCATAGCTGGCGTCATTTTTGTACACTAGAGCTTTCGAGGTAGCTGTGCCTCGTGACCCGGGCCCACGATTTCGTTCGCGTAGATACCGAACAATAATTTTGTTAATTTCTACGCGGATGAAGTCGCGGGCACAGCTACATAGTAATAAATAAAATACTCATCTATGAAATATCTCTCTTTATTGATGAGGTTTCCATTAATTGGAGAAATTTTACAGTTAAAAAAGCTATAAAACAGCGTGACATTAGCTTAGCACACTGTTCGCATATGAAAATGATGGCATGAGACTCACCAATGTGACGACTAGTTCACCTGTTCATAGCACTTCTATTGTCTTTTTATGGTTATTTTATATGATTATATTATTATAATTTCAGTTAGATACACACTACTAGGACAAATAAATAAATAAAATAACAAGATTGCTATCACACAAATACATTTAATTTGATATTAAAGAAATGTGTAGGTACTAACTCTTCTGTGTTCTTTTTATATAGTTATCCCGGTTGCTCTTATTGTCCAGCTTGTCCTTGGATATACCTATATATGCCTCCTCTAATGGAGATCCTTTGGGTCTAAAGATCTCCATTCATCTCAGACTTTCGCGACACATTTTCATAGAAGACCCGCTACGTCGTTGATGTGTCACATCTTTTCAACTGCCTTTCTTTATACTTGTAACATCGCGTGGACGCCATTGAGTCATTATTTTTGTCCATTTTTTATTTATATCTTTCATAGAGTGAACTCTACACTCTCTGCCTACCCCGTTAGGGACCTGGCGTGAAGATATATACATACATAGAGAAGGCCCAACTCTAATGCTTTTGTGATGCTTTCGGTTAAGTATAAATAAATAAATAAATGTGTAGCGTCACATTATTAAGCATTATAATATAAACGCCGAGGCTATACTTGTATACCAGTGTATTTTTATTGTGTTAAACTCGTTTCAATAATAACTTAATACGTTTAGCCTGGACTTTAATTTCACACACACACCCTCAAATAGTAACCTTCTGAACTCTTAATTAGTGAACAGTTAACAGTGATAAACTTTATTAAGTGACACTACGCACGCCCACTATATACATATATATAGTACGTCAAATCCGTACTATTGGCTTATTGGCAAATTGTAGTGGTAAACTATCGGTAAATTTATATTACAATAATTGGTAAAAATGTTTATTTTTAAAAAAATCTGTTGTAGTATTAAGATACTCGTATTATTGTAAACAATTGTACAAAAATGTATGTATGCCCGAACTAGGTAAAACCTGTGTTTCGGGCTGGAGAGAACTACAGCTATTTGAAGTTTTAATATACGTTCTAAATTATTCTTAACCTTAAAAACTACTTCCAACTAAAATAAAATTTAAACAATTATAATATTTTCGAATTGCGTCAACATCTCATTTACATACTAGGAGTAGGTAGATAAATTTATTTTCTGTATTTTCATACGAAAGATTCTGCAAAAAGTTACTCATAACTTTTTTACATCTATGATATTCTAAGTTATAAAATAACAGATTTGTATTCGTACCGCGTATAAAAACATTTGGCTCTACCTTTAGAGCAAAATGTTTTAATAACTCTAAAGTATGTACCTACCTGCTGACGAAAAAACTTCCAGGCAAAAGTTAGGCGGTACGAAACTGACAAGATGCTAAAATCGAAAGCATTCGAGTAAGGTGGTCGGCCCCCAGTTCATTTCATAGACTGGTCACTACTAGAACTACAGAAGTTTAAAGGAAAGCAAACTGTAACAGGACGATAGCGTAGTTGGCCAGCACGACAAAAAGTCTCAACGGCAAAGCAGCATCAACGACGAAGATTTCGCAAGTAGTCAGCTTGTTGAAGCACACGTCGATCGTCCGAAGTATATTCTTAGAAAATCTTCGAGATTTCACTGTAATCAAATATATTTTTATGCAAATATGCTAGTATCAATATGTGCAACAACTAATTCAAAATTAATTGTGCTTATAACGCATAGAGTAACACGGGCCACCGGCCGCGACGGACCGGAGGGGAGTAGCCATATGCAGGCTTTCCCCTCTGTCAAAGTACAAGATCAAATGGACCTACGCCTGTCGCCCAGATATTTAAATGTGTGCGTGAAATTGTTTATGTATTTTGTTAAAGTCAAGATGTGAGTTTCGTTGTAATAGACGATTTTTGTAGTGTGTGTGTGTCACACGTATTTCCCCCCGCAAAAAATGACAGTCAGAATGACTTTCTTCATATTTTCTTACCTTTTAAACCTTCCCTGGACTTCCAAAACTCATTCAACACCAAAATTAGCCAAATCGGTCCAGCCGTTCTCGAGTTTTTTTTCGAGTTCGAGTTTCGACATCGTAGAGCGTTATCTCTGCCACAGATCAGTATACATCTCTGTTGCACACTGCCTACGTAAGCACTGACAGTCCGGTATATAGATTTATTATCTACTTCGTTATAAATCTATCGTCCGGTATTGGTCAACATCAACTCAGACCACTATCCAAGACTAAAAAGGTTGATTAAGAAGGTCGACAAACGTCAAATAGGTACGGTGCGAAAGAGAATAAAGAGATAATGCTCTACAGATACAGAATCGAACTCGAAATAAGCCGAAGCCAGAGAATATGCCGAAGCGTAGTATTATTACTGTTAGGTATATTCTCTGGCCGAAGTCTCCTTCCTAAGCTCGATGTGCAATATTTTATTGTTGAGCACTGAACTATCTTTGCGGCAAGTCGTAACGTTTCCATTCCAATAAATACTTTAATGTTGGTAAGTATTTTGAAACAGAAAATGTTAAACACAGATACTAAATAATGAGAAAGTACTTTTCTTGAGCTATTTCAATGAGATTCAACCATCTTCTTACAACATCTGCATTGTATCTGGTCAATTTGTAGGACACAGTGGGACACAGTAATAAGAGAGATACTTACATTTGAAGGTTTTATCCAAAGAATCAGTATCTCGATGTATATCAAAGATTGAATGAATACAATTGCAAGATGAATGAATAACTGCAATCAGAGAAATGAATCCATTTTGATCAACACAATATTTAAGTTCTCTTCTTTTTTAAGAAATCTTTTATAGACTGCCTCGAAAGGTAAAGGCAATCCAATTATACCTACTGGTAGTAGAGTTCCACTGCAGGAGCTCGACGACGAAGGCAATCGCATTACCTAATCTATGAAGTTTATGTCCATTAGTTCGATCGTTGAACTAGTGATATTTTTTTTCTTATCAGTTCGACCCTCAAACTAGTGATTTTTTTATCATTTGTCTCGTGTTGGTTAGGCGACATAATACATATTCTCTGCTGAGACATAATAACTTTGGTCTGTGGCACTTGTTTGTTGTGGCAAATGCAGTTGCGTTGCCACTGCAACGCAACTGCATTTTGACCTCTAGTTTTTGTGTAGATGTCTATAGACTGCAGTCATAACTTAACATTAATGTGAGTCGCATGCTTGTTTGCCACTTACCACCATCCTTACATAAAAAAGCATGATAAACTAACCGTACTATGTGAAATTTTCTTCATTAATGCTTCTATTTCAATCAGCAATTGAAACACATTGACCATTTTATTCATTTCTTTTTCTCCGTTTACATCTTGAAGTATCAAATAAGACTCCATTTTAGTATCAAATCGCTTTCTCCATCTCTCTGTTTTCACAGCCAAAAAAAACGTTACGGACGTCGCATACACAAGTTCCATGTCGAAGATTAGGGTCATTAAAATGAATAATATCCTCGTCCAGGTCCACAGCGGATCAAGTATCATTTTAGAGGCTATCAATATAAAGAACGCCATATACAAAACACCCGTTGATAGCCATATGAACTTTTTCACTTTCCTTTGATCAGTATCGTCCGGCAGCTCTTTATTTATTTCTTGTAGTTTCAATATCAATTCCACATTTAATTTACTGTGATAAATATTCACGACAGAAAGTATCATATAATTTACAGTATACTTGCTATACATAATACAATAGGCGTAAAAAATTGGTAGATTGTCACTGAAGAATATAGAAAACGTGTTTAATGTTGTACATGCTAAGTAAAATTGTACAACCACTCCGATACAAACAACAAAAATATCTTTCTTTGATGTTGGCGTGATAAAATTATCTTTTAATTGGAATTTTCTTAAGAAAAATAATGCGCTTGTGTAATATATTGGTTTAACAATGCACTGAAAATCATCTTGAATTCTATTTGAAAATAATACTTCGTTGGGTTTTATGGGGCGTCGATTCATTTTAAACCAATCGATAGAATACAATTAAGAGACTGGACCTAAGTGTTGATGGTTTGGCGGTCTACATATGAACTACGCGTTTCAAATATACTGCGTTGATTGTTTGTTAGAACAACATTCCATGTAAATTGAATTTGAATAATCAGCTATTAACTACAAATTGATATTATGTTCAAAAGTCATAGATAAGCTTTAAATTACCTAGACCCGACATGCTTTTTATTGGTGGTTGAGTTTCAGTGTAAGGACTCGACGACGTAGGCACCACCGCATTACCTAACCTATCTATCATCAATTGGTAGTGTTCGAAACTATCGTGTGCCGGTTAGATGGCAATGTATGGCCCCTTAATAAGTATCATAGAGATATAACAACTTTGGTGGAAACGCATCTAGATTTGACCTGTGGTTTTTATTTATAATAATATGTCTTTATGCTGCAGTCATCGCTTAACATCAATGTGAACTGCGGGCATGTTTGCACCTACCTTACATTAAAAAAAAGCTTCAAATGAGTTAGACCCGACAAGCCAGAATTATTTTTGAATTATGTAGGTAGGTAAGTGAAGGCAATCTTTCTACAAATCCGAAACTAGCTGATTGTCTCTTTCTTATGATCGATGTGCAGAATTTCTTGATGAGCATTGTATTATGTCCTTAGTAGACAGGTTAACACATTAGTACTACTGTCCTCTATGGACCGAATTTCGGTCAGGACGATCAATCTCAACGGAAACTAGCCAACTACGCAAGAGGTATAGTGCACAAGTGTATGCGCAAACACATGTACACTCTCTATTCCGTCATTCTCATAGCTCGGTGGGACGGCAATCCGATACGACCGGAGAGAGATTGGACGCAGGACCGACGGCTTTACGTATTTTCCGAAGCACCAGGAGCAGACTTAGAACAACTGGCTACAACTGGGAATTAAACAGAACAAATCTAGTTACAGCCTTTTCCAACCAGGGGACTCCCAACCGCCGAACAGAAATGCTTTCGTTTAGTTCGATTACGACATTTTTTTTTTTAATGTAATGGAAGTGGTAAACAAGCATGCAGTTCACATTGATGTCAAGTGATGACTGCAGCCTATAGACACCCACACAAAGACCAAGGTCAAAATGCAGATGCGTTACCACTCCTGAGGCCTAAGGTCTTATGCCTCTGTGCCGGAAATTACAGGGCCGTACATTACCACCTGACCGGAACACGATAGTGTTGAACACTACCATTTAGCGGCAAGTATATTAGGTAATGCGGTGGTGCCTGCGCCCGCGAGCTCCGTCACTGGAGCTCTACCACCAGTAACTCAAATGCTTTCGTTTAGCTATCGATTATGACAACATCTTATCAGTTTCGTACCATCTAACTTTTCCATGCCGTTCTATTATATTCCACGTCATGGGGCCTACCGCCTAACTCTAATGCTTTCAATTATGACGTAATCTTGTCAGTTTCGTACTGCCTCTAAAACATTTTGCTCTTAAGTATATACCTGCGGACGAAAACACTTCCAGGAATAAGTTAGACGGTACGAAACTGTGATGTCATAATCAAAAGTTAAACGAAAGCATTTGAGTTAGGCGGTCGGCGCCCTGACAAGACGACGTCATAACCGAAAGCATTAGCCCCTACACCTGCGGACGAAAATACTTCCAGGAATACGTTAGACGGTACGAAACTGTGATGTTGTCATAATCGATAGCTAAACGAAAGCATTTGAGTTAGGCGGTCGGCCCCCTGACAAGACGACGTCATAACCGAAAGCATTAGCCCTTATACCTGCGGACGAAAACACTTCCAGGAATAAGTAAGGCAGCCAACTTTCTGCAAATAGCATGCGGGACTTTTTATGGATAGATAGGGTATGGTGAATGCGGAATAATCCGAAGTATGAATTTTTGTCAGTATACGTACTTACCAAAATTACATAAAAACACAAAACTTACATACTTAGGTACTGAAGTCATTTTTAATTTTTAAAATAGTATTTATCACTAGAGTGACACTTTTTTTTACAAGAATGCAACATGGAACAAAGCAATCACATACACGCAAATGTTGTTTGTATGCGTGTGTAAGTGTAGTGTAGTGTATGTTTTATGTATGTGTGTGACTGTGTGGTTTTGTAGTTGCTTGAAAAAAGAGCATGGTAAAACAATGCATCGAATGCGGGACATGCGGGACGCACCCAACGTTTTGCGGGACTATTTTATTAATTCTTGTAAAGCGCGATTACATCCATCATTACGGGACGGTCTCGCAAAATCCGGGATGGTTGGCCGCCTTAACTGAATAAGTCAGACGATACGAAACTGATAAGATGTTGCTATAATAGAAAGCTAAACGAAAGCATTTGAGTGAGGCGGTCGGCCCCCTGACAAGACGACGTCATAACCGAAAGCATTAGAATAAGTCGGTCGCCCCCCTGGAGATAAAACCCTCAGGTTCCAGCATCATGATTGTGACTACTGGACCAATGAGGCGTCTACACATTAGTAGGCATGTAGTTCATACAAGGAACATTACCTAATCATTGCGAGGTAAACATAGAGCAACACGGGCCACCGGCCGCGGCGGACTGGGGGGGAGTAGCCATACATAGCGTTTATTACCAATGCAAAACAGTCTGTCATTTTTGCGGGGGGTCTGTCATTTTGTGCGTGTGTTTCGCACGCACACTACAAAAATCGTCTATTACTACAAAACTCACACCTTGACTTTAACAAAATACAGAAACAATTTCACGCACACATTTAAACATCTAGGCGACAGGTACTTTGACAGAGGGGAAAGCCTGCATATGGCTACTCCCCTCCGGTGTTGCTCTATGGAAGTAAATGATTGTTTTAATGTGTACATTACAACATAGAGCAACTCGGCCCACCGTACCGGTCGCGGCGGACCGGAGCGGAAGGGAGTATTCATAGCGTTTATTACCGATGCAAAACAGTCTGTCATTTTTTGCGGGGTGAAATATGTGTAACACACATGTCATTTACACAACAAAAATCGTTTATTACTACAAAATTCACACCTTGACTTTAACAAAATACATAAACAATTTCACGCACACATTTAAACATCTGGGCGACAGGCACAGGACTATTTTTGACAGAGGGCAAAGCCTGCATGTCAAACTACTAAAAAAACGGCTACTCCCCTCCGGTCCGCCGCGGCCGGTGGTCTATGTTGCTCTATGAATTACAATGATTATAAAAGATTAGAGATATGAAATTACAATTATTACTATTTGACTAAAAACAACATTGTAGGCTGTATCAAAAGTAATCACTAAATTATTGATGACAAGCCGACGTTACAAACTTTGTGATACCTACTTGACGTGAAAATATTTTTATTATGTAATGGAATTGGCAAACAAGCATGCAGTTCTCATTGATATTAAGTGATGACTGCAGCCTATAGACACTCACACAAAGACCAAGGTCAAAATGCAGATGCGTTACCACTCCCGAGGCCTAAGGTGAGATGCCTCTGTGCCGGAAATCACAGGGCCGTACATTACCACCTGACCGGAACACGATAGTGCTGAACACAACCATTTAGCGGCAAGTATATTAGGTAATGCGGTTGTGCCTACGCCCGCGAGCTCCGTCACTGGAGCTCTACACCAAGTAAAATACATGTCATAGTAGTAAGACAAAAGAAGCACAGTACTAATGGCGGCCTTATTGCTAAAAGAGCAATTTCTTCCAGACAACCTAAATAAATAAGGTAAACAAATAGAAAGAAAGAAATAGTAAGTTGTACAAGAACAAAGAAAACATTACATATAACTAATTTGAGAGACTATCCAGAGCACGGTGCGACAGCGATGGATTGAAGGGAAAAACGAAAATGAAAGTTAACAAATCTATTAATGGAAGGAGAAAATGAATATAAGAGGTAAAAGACATACCTATTTAGAAAGAAAGATAATGTTCCAAAACATACCCCTGTGTTAAAAAACATATCCCTTCTCACAGAACAGTAGATAAAAGAGTCGTCCATTAATCACGTGAGGCTCGAAAGGGGGAGGGGGGTTCTGAAAAAAATTACGAAACATCACAAGGGGAGGGGGGAGTTTATGGAGATAACACGTGTATTTATTTCTTCTTTGAGTGCCCAATTTTCAAATACACGCTTACTATTTTACATTTGCGTGATTTTTATTCCTGATGTCTTATGTTCAGCTAAATTAAAAAAAAAATGGTATCTACCTATTTTATTCCTAAAAATATACGTGATGATAGGTGGGGGTGGGGGGTTAATCTGAAACCTCACCACGTATCACCAAGGGGGAGGAGGGAAGTCATAGTGACGCTAAAAAACATCACGTGGACGACCCCTAAGTAGTATTTTACTACTCAGCTGAGATGTTAAAATAATAGGTAACTATTGCCGTCAAGGCATTATTAGAGTAACAAACAACATGATGACAAAGATATAAATAGATAACAACATTTACAACCATTAACAAGAATTACATTACGTACACCTATACTGTGTTTATGTAGGCACTTAAAATAATGAATTGGAAAAGGACATTTAACGTAGCACCCAGTATTAAATCGTCTGTCATAAGAAACACAGTCATCAAAAAGAATTCAAAATTCGATTAACTGAAAATCATTATGCCTAAAATACCACGTTATATTTTAGGTAATTTATTAGATGATGAAATGCGAAAAACTTTGCTGCCTGTCAACATTGTACAATGTATTTACTTTGTATCTAAGTTCAGTATCAAAGAAAGCTTCATCAATTCAAGAGGTTATTTATACTTCTGTTTTTCGTTATGTGGCATATTATTGTACATCTATAGCCATGTTGACCGATACATTGTAGTCAATGCAAGAATGGACTATCTAAGTAAGACCATGTCTTTTTCCATTATCTTCAACTGTGTCCTCTTTTCTGTAGGTTTCCTTATATTCTTTATAAACAATGTCTGTTACAGAAACAATAATGTCATTCTCATTTTGAAAATTCAAAAGATTCGCATCGTGTTGAAACACCTCAAACAAAGTAGTTTGAATAAAATTCGCTTCGCTTACTGGTGTTTCGTTTTCGTGATCTTTCTTTATATTATAATGTTATTATACTTTGATATTATGTATTTGACAGACGAGTACAATTATTTTATCATTATTTATAATTTATCTTTATTATTTTTCGATGCGAATATTTTATACGCGGTACACATTCTGACATTACTAAAGAAAACTTTAGAACTGTGGCTAAAAGAATTGAGTCGTTACTCAGCAACTAACTCAGTAGAAGTGACTGGAATAAGAGAGAGACACAGGCAATTACATTGGAATTTATTATTCGTGACGTATTTAGATATTTTGAAGGCATTTGATATGTACAAGAATATTTTTCAAGTACCGGTAAGTGACTGAAGATAATTTTAGACAAACAACAAATAATCAAGGAAATTTTTTTTAATAGTTCTAAACTCGAAAATTCGCTCGGTAGCTCGGTATCGATAAAGGAAACGACGAAAACTACCTACCTACATATTTTAGAGATATCGGATATTTTTCGAAATGTCTCAATTTTGTTCATAAAAAATTGTAATAAAGTTTAGCCATATTTGTTTTCTTCTTCTTTCTTTTCATCTGTTACCTACATACTAAGTACTTGGAAAAAAAGATTGACTGATATGTTGTTTTCTAGTGTAGAAATACTTATTTCTTCAATTTCACCAAGTAAAAATATTTTTTCTCTATTTTTCTCAAATATTTGTAAATGTTGCTCTTCACTATTACAGATACTTTTCATAGCGGGAGACACTTTCGCTCATACATTGGTTTTCGCACAAGTATTGATTGAAATATCGAAATTGAATATGTTATATTATACAACAGTAAGTTGATTTCTTTTTTATTAAATTTGCTCTGATATAACATAAAAGTATAACTTAAAAAATATTCAAAGATTTGTTTGTATGATACTGCCTTAGTACTTTTTTTTTAATGTAATAAAAGTGGCAAACATGCATGCAGTTCACATTGATGTTAGGTGATGACTGCAGCCTATAGACACCCACAGAAAGACCAAGGTCATAATGCAGATGCATTACCACTCCTGACGCCTAATGTGTTATGCCTCTACGCCGGAAATTACAGGTCCGTACATTAGTAGTCTAGTGGTAGTAGGCTACTATTACTATGCTGGATCCTGGGTTTGATTCCGGGGTCGGGTGCTACTAGAGATAAAGGTTTATAATTCTTTATTTTTGGTTCTATTTGGATTTTTCCATTTTCTGGAAATTTCCCAGTACCTCGAAGTTTGGTAATGTGCCCAGAGATGTCAAATACATCAAATACGTCAAATTTTGCCTTCCCTTTTTGATTAGTTATCAATGGATGTCGTTCACCGACCCTAAATCGGTTAAAAATCAAAAAGGGAAGGCAACATTTGACGTATCTGTGTGGGACTTCGGTAGCTTAGTGGTATGTGACGGAGATCGCGGTTGTAGGTACCACCGCATTACCTAATATACTTGCCGCTAAATGGTAGTGTTCAGCACTATCGTGTTCCGGTCAGGTGGTAATGTACGGCCCTGTAATTTCCGGCACAGAGACACAATACCTTAGACCTCAGAAGTGGTAACGCATCTGCATTTTGACCTTCTGGTCTTTGTGTAAGTGTTTATAGGCTGCAGTCATCACTTAACATCAATGTGAACTGCATGCTTGTTTGCCACATTCATTACATAAAAAAAGCGGCTGGACTGGTATTCCTGAGGTCGCAGGTTCGATTCCTGTCCGCAGTCAAATTTTTCTTTACCATTTTTCTTTATTTTCGCATGTCTTAATGCAATTACAATTTTTAGATCCCTGGACTAATCACTGGGTTACTCGTTGTTGGCTGGGCGGTCAAAAATCTATTCGTGCTTGGATACATCGTGAAGGATTGTGAACATATTTATCATAATGTCATTAAAGCTGAAACGATCGGCATCAACAATTTTGGCACATATCATTGCTCAGGTAAGATTATTATAGAGGAGACGTTCCAAAATGTATGGAGCTTGGGCCCACACCTTGTACACTATATTGACAGAAGAAGCATAAAATACTAAATCATCCGCGGATAAGATACATTTGCGGATGAGTTGTCACCTAAGTCAATCGTTTTCAGATATTCAAATCGTTAATGTATTATAACTTCAGTTATAATATCGTTGCCGTCAGTTAATTGTCGTAAGTCGGTTTATACAACGTGTAACAGGATTGAATGTACAACCCGGAACTAGTTTGTTTAGAATCGATAACCGAATCGATTTGAGGAATTTTTAATATATATTTTTATTTTTAAAGAAAAATGGAAAGAAAAATTTGACATCAGGCGAGATTCGAACTCGCAACCTACTGGGAATCTAGTCCAGCCGCTCTTCCAATTGAGCTACTGAAGCCCTGCCCGATTTGTCAAATCTTTCCTTCACATCTATTGCATTGCTTTATGGTAGCAGCAGCGCCATCTATTACCAACTATGCTAGTTAGGCAACCGATATATTAGACTTTTCAGTTTATTGAATATCGTAAAGAAGTCGCTTTTACCCTTAATAAAAATATATTTTCACAAGCATGTGTTAATGCGAAATAATACAAAAAACAATTTTTAATATAGGTAATATTTAGTCCCAAAATTAATTTCAATTACGGAAATTATGATCACCCATCTGATGAACAGTCAATACAAACGAAAGTGAGACTAATGTCTATCCAAAATAAAATGTTAGTCTCAACAAGTTTATTACAACTCGTTGAGAAGTGCATTTTATTATAAATAATAATTTAAAGAATACAAAAATGTAAATTAATCTTATTACTACCGAGTGTTAAATAGGAGTACGCAGGTTACGCTACATCACATTGCGGGTAGGGGGCTATCAGAAATAACGGTGTAGTCCTTTATCTCTGGTTCTATTGGGATTTTTCCATTTTCTGGAAATTTCCCAGTACCTCGAAGTTTGGTAATGTGCCCGGAGATGGCAACAGGCTCGCCACCTGTTGTTACATGGGCCAAAACGTAACCGGCGAATCGTAGGTGTTTGCATGTATGCTTGAATGCATGCATTTACCTCTGCCTACCCCTTAGAGGATTACAGGCGTGAAGTTACGTATTCTATAGGCCCAAAACTGCAGGGCCCAAGTGCAAGTGGTCCTAAGAAATTGGTAGCCATTGCTCTCCTCGAACATTTTGAAAGGAAGTGAGCAACCCGTCACACGTTACTACGCCACAGAAAGCAAAGACATTTTATAAATAAACTAGATGTGCCCGCGACTTCGCCCGCGTGAGAATTTATGATTGTTCAGTATCTACCCGGACGAAGTAGCGGTGAAAGTCCCGTCAAAATCGGTATAGCCGTTCCCGAGATAAGCGGGAACAAACAGACAGACAGACAGACAACAATTGTAAAAAAATGTTGTTTTGGTAAATGTACCGTGTATACATACATATGCATTTAGTAAAAAGCGGTTATTTTTTTAATACAAACAGACACTCCAATTTTTTTATTTGTATAGATGTATAGATATTAACATTTGCAGGTTCGCACAAAGCGTTTCTCAAGAACATAAAGAGAGTAAACCGAACCCACTTTCAGAAGATGACAGCGTACGGGATGTTCACTCTACAAGCCGCTCTGCCCCTCAGGTTGCTGGGTCTTGTTGCGACCTATACAATTGTATTGCTGCAGTTTGCCTTTACTTAGCTTCATTTAATTTAAAGTACCTGGTAGGTTAATAACGTAAACAGAGTTAAAATATGCCTGGTGGTAGTGCTCCAGTGACGGAGCTCGCGGACGTAGGCACCGCATTACCTAATATACTTGCCGCTAAATGGTAGTGTTCAGCACTATCGTGTTCCGGTCAATGGTAATGTACGGCCCTGTAATTTCCGGCACAGAGGCATAACACCTTAGGCCTCAGGCAATGCCTCAGGAGTGGTAACGCATCTGCATTTTAATCTTGGTCTTTGTGTGGGCAATGGTATTTATAAGCTCATTGCTGGGGTGTCTATAGACTGCAGTCATCACTTAACATCAATGTGAACTGCATGCTGGTTTGTAAATTACTGTAAGAGTATCTGCTGTTATACCCTAGTAGGACATTTAAAATATTCTACAAATAATTAATCTATGAAAATTGTTTTTATAATCGTTACAAAATTATCAAAATATTCCAAAATTATTTACCACTTTATATTAATTAACTCATTAAATTTTTTTTTTATTACTCAAGTGTTGTTTTAATTCAATTTTCATTTGTACCTAACGTCCGATGCGAAATGCGAATAAACCTTTGTAGTATAACTATGAAGGGGGCAGATGAAACTAACGACCACCGGGGTGGTAAACGCCAACGGTTACCCCGGTGCCGGCTTCAGAGGGAGCCGATGGAAATAAAGGTGATAACCTATTCATTAATATGCTTAAAATGATTATCTATAAATTGGATGTAGGTAGTCGTTGCGTTGTTATCACCCTCGTTCAAGTGCCACCCCGGAAATGGGTGAAATTAGACCGAAAATTATCGTCGAAAATGGATCTAAAACTATTTAAAAAAAAAAATCTTTTTTTTATGCACCATTTACTTAAAATGTTGTTTCCCAAATTTTTGACATCTATGTACAAAAAAAATATTTATCCCAAACTATGCAGATTTTGATGAAATAAACGACAAATTCATGCCAAGTAGGTAGGTATCTAGCGATAAGGATAAAAAAAACAGCAACAAAAAATATCTATTAATACTTTATTTAACTATAAAATTACAGGAATTTTCGTTTTCTTAAAGTTTACTCAGTCTCTCAGTCAAATCCAGGTAGAGACCCTTTTTAGGGTTCCGTAGTACCCAAGAAAGGAATCCTTATAGTTTCGCCATGTCCGTCCGTATGTCTGTATGTCTGTCCGTCCGCGGTTTAGCGCATTAGTATACTAGAGACTTGAAATTTGGTACACATCTTAATCATGCTAACAAAATAGTAGAATAAAATCATGAAAAAAAAAAAATTTGGATAGGTATCTCGAATACATGTAACGAGCTAACAATTTTTTTCTTCGTTTTCAATTATAGGGATATCGTTGGATAGGTATTTCAAATATCTTGGGCAATGAGCTTATAAATACTTATAATATCATTGATCTTGGGCATGTGCAAATATTATTTTTCGATTTCGTGACTTAAGCTTTAAAGTGCCAATTTTCGTTAGAGTCAAGTGTTCGCCCCCACTGCCAACTAAAAGGTTGTTGACTTCAAACGTTACGGCAATAGTATCTAGCTACTACTTAAACATATTATAATGAAATTAAAAGTAAAACTATCACACTTAAGTTGGCTTTACAAGTTTGCGAGTACTTAATAGTCGACCAAATGTATTATACTCGAAAATTTCGAACAACTCCATAGAAAATATTTATTTATTTATTTCATTAAATATTTGGGCGGCCACACAAAACTACGATGCGATGCGAAGCGACGCCGCATCGCAGGCGATGTATTCGTGCGAGCTCGCTTAAGTTTGCGAGCGATGCGAATTCGCAGTTATGTGTGGGAGCCCTTTAACAGTAAATTAATTCCGTTAAACTGTTTACAATACATTTATTAATGTACAAGTATTTCAGAAAAAATATAAATTACTATCGGCCAGCCCCGGTTTCGCGCGGGTGTAATGTTACCTACCCTCTCCTATTCATCTTATCGTGATGTTACCTATAAAGCCTTTCTCGATAACACTGAAATAATTTTTAAAATCGGACCAGTAGTTCCTGAGACTAGCGCGTTCAAACAAACAGACTCTTCAGCTTTATAATATTAGTATAGATTTAGAAATTATAAATAAAGTTCCGCGATCGATGGCGCCAGGCGTCATTTGCATCGCGCTATTGTTTATGTTTCAAATAGGTAGTTTAATAGTAATTCGATTCGCACTTAGCTGATGTAAAAACTTAAAACCACGGAACCCTACACTGCGCGTGGCCCGACACGCACTTGACTGGTTTTTTATTCCTTTTGTTAAATTCCTATTGTTGTGATACAAAAGTGCGGACTCGTTCGAACCCAGGTAGCTTCGTGCGTGCGGTGGCGCGATAGTCAGTCGCTTCAGAAAAATGCAGTGCGTATCACGCCTTACGTGTAATTATATATTTTAGAGTTAAGAAATGTAAACTGTGTACCTACATATTACAAGACAGTATTAAGACTACTGACTTTAATTATGCTCCCTACGAACCTCTTAACAATCGTGAAGTGACTCACTAAATCTGGTGAACCCAACGTGATCGAGTAATACAGAGCTGTGTCATCACACGAATACTCGTAGTTCAAGTCACAGATCAACACGGGCCACCTGCCGCGGCGGGCCGGAGGGGAGTAAGCCATATGCAGTCTTTCCCCTCTGTCAAAGTACCTACAAGCACAAGTGTTCCTATGCCTGTCGCCTTGATGTTTATATGTGTGCGTGAAATCGTTTATGTATTTTGTTAAAGTCAAGGTGTGAGTTTTGTTCGTGTATAGACGATTTTGTAGGGTGTGTGTCGCACGTATTTTCCCCCGCAAAAATAACAGACTGTTTTGCACCGGTAATAAACGCTATGGCTACTCCTCTCCACCGGTCCACCGCGGCCGGTGGCCCGTGTTGCTTATAGTTCAAGTTAACATTTGGGAACAGTGACTCCGCAACAGAAAACCATGGCAACTCCAGCACCTCCCACACCGGCTTTTCCACTGCAACAGGTACATCACGACCTGGCGGCGATCAGTATAACGTCAAGAATATAAGTCAAGACATAATATATGCCACGCGTGTGGTTCCAATTTGAGGCCATCCTAGGACCGCAACACCAAAGCGAGAATATCATATACGATTTAGTCCTGGTCAAATGGGGAAGGAACTGAGTCAGGTGGTCGATATAGTAAATAACCCCGCAGAACACCAACGCTATGGAACCCTGAAAAAGCGCCTGTTTAAGGCATTCGAGGAAAGTGTGGAAGCTCAAACTAGTGAAGGAAATGGAACTGGGGCAGCAGCGACCTTCTGGCTAAGATGCGGGAGCTCACTGAAATCACCGCCACCGTACTACGCTACCTGGGTTCGAACGTAACGAAAAATATGCTATCCATGTAACGAGATGCGTTCAATATATTATATAGGTGCGTCTACACAGAGCGAGCAGCCGCGCGAGGCCGTTGCTGCGCGAGGCTGCTCGCTCTCGCTCTCGCTCTCTGCTCTGTGGACGCGCCTATTGAAGATAATAATATGCACTATTGAACTTTAGACTTTTTTATATATACCTATCGATACCTAATTTCAAAGTATCGATGCTAAAAGTATCTTGGTATCGGAGAACAGTATCGAGTTAGTTTGTACTTGTATTTACTCATATCGTTTATTAAGGGTCTCGGGTCTCATATTACATCCTTGGCGTCAGGGACAAATCGTTTTTTGATTATTTAATTTAAGCTTATCGCCAAGCTAGTTTAAACAATGGCACGTTTTTATACCTATTAAGTATTATTGTATCAAAAATAGACTCATAATTGGTACAAAAAACAGTGTCTCATAGAGATAATAAGATTTTGCAAAGTATGTACTTACAAGTATTTTAATAATTAACTATTCAAGATTTACATGGAACTAGGCATTATTTCCAACAAAAAAGCTACATATTTGGAAGAAAAATATAAAAAAAAAACATGTTTATAAGCATAGCGTAAAATTAACATGTTTGTTTTGTCCCATGAAGGCTAAATAGTATGGATACGACTTCTTTTAAAATAATCAGTTTGATTTGTTTTTGTTTAGTTTGTTTTTTTTTTATGCGTTGCGTTAGACTTATCTTAATATACCTATATAAATTACGTGTCGCAGTGTTTGTCCGCGATGGACTCCTAAACTACTTAACCGATTTTAATCAAACTTGCACACAGTGTGCGGTTTGATCCAACTTAACGAGATAGGATAGTTTATATTTCAATTTATAGCCGCAATGTTATTATATTGCAAATATGTATACAATCGGATAGCCACGATTATCTTAGCTCCAAACGATAAAACAGATGCCGATACCTGTTGACTGGATTGAGTAAGTATTCAATAGATTTGAATTGATGGATTATTACGCTGTGTTAAAAGTACAGACGTTTAATATAAGCTATTATTTAACAGCATAACCACCATGTGTTGCACAGGTTAAAAGCATACTTCAAATTATTTTAGTAAATCTTCTTAACCCATTAACGCCCAAATCAATACAAGCAAGATTTTTTTTATTATAGCTTTATTAATAAAGTAGTTAGGGACTATAATGACCCATAATAACAATAAAAAGGAATTAAAAAAAAATAAAAGTACTTTTGGGAGCTGTACTTTTTATAGTACAGTGGGCGCTTATGCGTGATAATTAGTGGAACACTCTATATCTATACACAACATGTTTTGGCACTGGATACACTGCCACTTTATATGCGTGGGACATAAAATACATCTTAAATGTTAGGGCAGCTTCTTAGGGTTGTGTCCGTTATTTTTTGGGCATTGTCCTGCTAATTCAGAGCCGGGTGGATGACTTCTAATGCTGTTATTGCGCTGTGATGCTGAAATTGACGCATCCATAACATCGACGCCGCTTATTAGGTTGTCAGTTATTTGAGTTGTCTGCGAAGAACGTATGTTATTGTCAGAAGGTTGGGAAAAAAGATGAGTAAGAAGGCACATTTTGAGTGCACATTTCCTTCACATCGGTACTAGGTATATCCACTGCATCGGGACGCCTTCTTTTGTTTGACATAGGTTCATTATCACTATCTATCTTCCCATTCTGACGTTTCAGATGAATGGCATCGTCAACGTACTACTTGGATTGTTCCAGGAATATCTCTCAGTAGTTCTGCTGTTTGTAAGTCGTCTTCTCCTTCTTCTTCGTCCGTCAACACATCAGGTCCAGGTGGTAAAATGATAACGTCATACTATTTTTACTAGGTAGAGTTGCAAGTGTAGGAGATCGAGGGAGTAGGCACCACCGCACTGCCTAAGTAGTGTTCGGCACTATCGTGTTCTGGTTAGATGGTAATGTATGGCACTGTATCAACTATCACAGAGATATGTCACTTTAGGTCTCAGGGGTGGCAACGTATCTGCATTTTGACCTATGGTTTTTATGTAGATGTCTATAGGCTGCAGTCATCAACTAACTTCAATGTGAACTGTATGCTTGTTTCTCACCTTCATTCATAAATAAAAAAATATCACTCTCATCCTCCGCTATGACATTTACAACTTTCTCGAGCCCGCAATATTGATTCCTAGCACAGAAGCGGTAACTTTTTCAGTAAAAAAAGTATATGACACTAAAGCCCAATGTACCAAAAAAACGACATCAATATAAATCGTTGTCTAACTGTAAATATTTGTGGTAGTTATTGAAAATTTTATTTATTATAGAAGTATTGTCTCATAAGCTTATAATAAAATAGATAATAACCCTGAAAAATATGCAATATATAGTTAAAAATTTTAAAATAATGCACTTACCTGAGCAGGCAAAATATTCATGCACTAAAATGTCAAAATTGGCGGGTAACCGACAATTTTTTTATATTCTTTATTGTTATTTATGGAAGCTAATGCTGTTTATTATTTATTTTATGTATTACTTTGACTTAATCATAGACAGAAAAATCTTAATTATGGTTTCAAGTGGTGTCGTTTTTTTAGTACAAAGGGCGCTAATGGGTTAATATACTATAATATATTATATATATATAAGTCTCACTTTTAAAACATAAAATAATATAATATTAAAATTTTCATTGATTATCCAATTGTCAATCAACTCGTATTTAAATCTGTCATCTGACATTCTGAATTCGTTTCTTCTTTAAAATCAGACCATTAAAAAGTTAAAAACTATAACCAAACTTCATGGTAAGTAAACACACAGAGTGCGAAGAAAGAAATAGTATTTCTTTACATATATAAATGAGGTATCACGGTTTTGCTAATTTTTTACTATCCGATAGCCACGATTATACAAGGTGTCACCGAAAGGTTCAACAATATTGAAAGATGTTCATCTATATCAAGTTTCAAATCACTTTACGTAAACAATAAGAATGATTTTTTTTTGTTATACAAGGTTTAGAAATTAATTATTTGTTATTTTATTTTAAAATCCTATCAAGTCAATAAAAACGGTCAGCATTCTACATACAAATACCGTGCGTGGTGACGGTGAGGCGAACGGTACGCGTGAGTAGGTATGAAATGCAGCATCTCACCAATTCATACCTAGGCACATACTACGCATAGCGTTCGCCTTCGACTGATACGCTTTCAGCTGTTGTTATCAGGGATGAAACACATAATATTTGAATCAGTCTGCCTCGTAATAACTGATGATTTTACATTCTCAGGAGAAAAATACCTTCGGGGATGAAGTCAACATCAGTATAGGCATGGACTGTTGAAATATTGTTGGACTATTCCGTTACACCTTGTATATTAGCTCCAAATGATTCCAACAGATTCCGATACCTATTGGCTAAATTGACTAGATTCAATAGATGGCGCTGTATTAAAGTACAGACGTTTAATATTAGCTACAATTTAATAGCATAACCGCCACGTGTTGCTGAGGTTAAAAGTATAAGTCAAATTTCTATTGTAATTAATCTTCTTGACCTATCGTATTCAAAGTCCTTCCTCTTCAAATCCTAATTCAGTCGATTTTTATATTATTATCAGATTAAGGTTTCCGCTTTAGTTCGTAAACAATCATTCCATTGTATTAAGGAGTAACGGCAGTCGAAAACTAGTCATAGAGATGAGATAACCATGTTCTTTTACAAATGGCATCTTTATTAAAAAAGCATGGTGGTGCCCATGACTGATGTTCTTCTAACATTCTCCGTTAATAGTTTACTACAACGTTATATAACAAAAAGTTCAGCTACAGCAACGCGTGGCCGAGTCTGCTTGTAAATAATAAAAACAGGTATAATTATGTAGGCACAAGTTATACTTCTTTAGCGTAACAATCCAATAAAACAAACGACAAAGTTTAGCAACTAACTTCAGACTGTCGCTTTTATCTGTCCGTGTGCGCGCGCGTCGTATATATTCACTCTCATCATTTATTCCAATCGCGCCAAAATAAGTATAACTTCAATAATATCTTGGACATTTCTCACACACGGTTGTTCATTCCCAGTTGAAGCTAAACATAGTTTGTGTTGTTTTATATTATTTCGGGTTAACACATGCTTGTGAAATATATTTTATTATAGAAAAATGGAAAGAAAAATTTGACTTCAGTAGCTCAATTGGAAGAGCGGCTGGACTAGATTCCCAGTAGGCCGCGAGTTCAAGTCTCGCCTGAAGTCAATTTTTTTTTCCATTATTCTTTAATAAAATATGGTTTGTGTTATGCACTACTACACAACTCATAAACATACGTAAATAGAGATTAAACACCAAATAAAAACTTGTGTGTGTGTGTGTGTTTGTGTATGTGTGAGCGGAAGGGTGTGTGTGTTTGTGTATGTGTGAGCGGAAGAGTGTGTGCGTGTGCGCATGTGGGTGTGTATAAGTCGTAATGATCTGTAAAGTGTCAGAGTTAAGTGTGGTACGGCTCGAAGCATGTGAAAACACACATCGCCAATTGGCAAGCTTTGCAGTACGTTGTGGTCCGTTTTGTGCAGACGACACATTTGCGCTTACGTCGGTCTGACTTTCCAAGTTTAATCAGATCATACTGTGCCGGAATGTGTAATATTGCGATTTTTGAAATAAGTGGTGCAGAGGTTCTGTGTGCTGACAATAAACTAGTTATCAACACCTTCCGGAATTTCCGGTGTGGCATTAAATGATTTTGGAGTAGAATGTGTGCATTTAAAACACTAATGTTCAACAGCCTTCTGAAGAATTTTTTGTACCACACTCTAGTCCGCTTTCGTTCAACTGGGTACATAGCGAGTAGCTGGTCTTTTCGGTCTACTCCGCCCATACAGATGTTATAATCCTGCACGACTGTCGGCTTCAATGTGCCGCCACACTTGGCAGTTGCAAGACCATGGTATGTTGAGATAAAAGCCACAGGTTTTTTATCCCTCCACACCATAAGGTCCACATCTCCCGAAGTGCATCCGAACACTTGACCGACAGTCATGTAATTTATACTGGTACTCCCCAATTCGGATGGTACGAATTGGCGGTTTGTCCGGAGCGTTCCCACGCAGTCAAACCCCAAGACCTTAAGTTCTCGCGCTAGTGCGGGAGAGTTATAGAAGTTATCCATCCACACTGTGTGCCCTTTGTGCTCAAGACCCTTTAGAAGTCTGAGCACGAGCGTTGGTACTATTCCAGAAAGTGGATCATCTTGTACTGCAGAGTTCTCATAGCCAGCGTGTACTTCAAAACGCCATAAATAACCAGTCTGGGATTCACATATTTCATACGTTTTGATGCCAACTGTCGCTACTTTATTAGGGATGAATTGGTTTATATCAAGCAAACCCTTCCACATGACCAGACTCTCGTCAAGAGCCAAATTTTGAGACAAATTATAAAGCTGTGAAAACTTGCCATTCAGATGGTCTAATATTGGCTGAATTTTATTAAGTTTAGCCTGGGCTCGTGTCAACAATGCAAAATCACAATTATGATTATCATTAAAGTGCAGGCATTTCGACAGCAGCAGGAATCTATCAGATGCCATATCCGTGGAGAAGCCGGGAGTACTGAAAATGTCTTTAGAGGTATTCCAGTACTCCTCCATCCGGCTTTTAACTACAATCCCCATAGCCAGAACGATGGCAAAATACGTGTAAAGTTCGTGTACATTGGTATTTTGCCAACGAGTGATCCGACTATTAGGAAAGATAGTCCCATTCTCCAACATGCTGGTTGCCAGCTGCTGTGCATAAATGTTGGTTTCCGTGACAATCAATTCCATAATTTCACGATCCCATATGGCAGTAAATACTTCATACGGATTCGTGAAAAAAACCGTAGGACCACTATTAATTTGCGAGAATGGTTCTCGCCTCAAATGAGGTTCAACTTGAAGCGGTGGAAACGGTCTCCAATTAAATAAAAATTTATCGCTGGGCTCCATGGTTGGCGGCACAGGCGTCGGTGAGGCGGGCGTCGGTGAGGCGGACGTCGGTGAGGCGAACGTCGGTGAGGCGGGCGTCAGTGAGGCGGGCGTCGGTGAGGCGAGCGTCGGTGAGGCGGGCGTCGGTGAGGCGGGCGTCGGTGAGGCGGGCGTCGGTGAGGCGGGCGTCGGTGAGGCGGGCGTCGGTGAGGCGGGCGTCGGTGAAGCGGGCGTCGGTGAGGCGGGCGTCGGTGAGGCGGACGTCGGTGAGGCGGGCGTCGATGAGGCGAGCGTCGGTGAGGCGGGCGTCGATGAGGCGGGCGTCGGGGAGGCGGGCATCGATGAGGCGGGCGTCGGTGAGGCGGGCATCGTCAAACAAACGGATAGACAAAGCGGTGGAGGAGGCCACTCCAAGGAAATGACGCAACTTTCCTGTACTTCGTCATCTTCTTCGTCCATAAACATTCGTGCCACCCGGGGCATCACTATAGTTTGGGTAACGCTTTCTTCCTCTTCTTCAGACTCCTCCTCACTGCCTGAAAGGAAAAAAGTTACAAGATCTGGTTTCAATTGTAATAAAATAAAGGCTGACATCAAAATGCACTTACCATAATTAAATTTACTACGTGTATTGTGGTCACTGAGTGGACTGACACTGGACGAAGTCATTCTACAAAATGAAAAGGGTATATTAATCAATGCTAATAATGATTTATATAGTATGTGGTATACCGAGATGAACTTAAGAGACATCGACGCCTTTTTGCGGTAGAATCGCCAACGCTCGGGGTGTTGGACATTCTTACGAATACTAACCTTGAGTTATTGGCCTTAGGGACATGAAAGATCCTTTTGGCGTGAATTGGAGTTTCTAGAGGTTGGCCCTCTGGCAGGTTCTCCAGCATACCAAAGGACACTCTGAAATATTTGTAGGCATTAAAGGAAATATTAAAGGAATAATTTAATAAACTAGTCAAAAGAAATAAAAGAAAAACAACATAAATAATTTAATAAAACATTTTTTCTGTATTTTATTAATAAAAAAAGTTTTTACTGTTCAGAAATCGAAGGCCTGACAGAAGGATATCTGCCACCACGTTGCCCACCGCGCGTTTGCACTCCTCTGCAGTCACTATGGGCTGCCATACTGCCACCGCGCGTTTGCACTCCTCTGCGGCCACCACGGGCTGCTATACTGCCACCGCGCGTTTGCACTCCTCTGTAGTCACTATGGACTGCCATACTGCCACCGCACGTTTGCACTCCTCTAAGGCCACTACGGGCTGCTATACTGCCACCGCGCGTTCGCACTCCTCTGCGGCCACGGGCTGCCATACTGCCACGTGAACCCATACCACGACCACCCCTATCACGCCCACGAGCTTCGCCAGTCTTCTTCGTACTATTTCATGCATAACAAAGTCAACGATCAAAAATTTGTTAATTATATTAAGCCTGGGTTGCACCACGATATTTGTGAAAGTTGAAGCTATTGTAACATTTCACATCCTTCTCGAACTTCATCAATTTTCTTTAAGTTTATCAAATATCGTGGTGCAACTACGGTTACCACCTCTTAGCTGTCTAAATCCGGGAGAAAAAAAAACCTTAAATATCATAACCTTTTATTTCATTTTGAACATAAAAAAGTGCATGGATTGTTGTAAGATACAGACAAATCTTAATATATATAAATCTCGTGTCACAATGTTTGTCCTCAATGGACTCCTAAACCACTTAACCGATTGTAATAAAATTCGCACACCATGTGCAGTTCGATCCAACTTGACTAATAGGAGCATAGCAGCGCGGGCGAAGCCGGGGCGGGCCGCTAGTAACTTTATACGAAACTAGCTAGCTACCCACTGGCGAGTAGTGGCGTCAGTGGCAAGATACCTAGTGGCGAGAAGGCCGTTGTCGAGCGCGGTCGTGATTTACTCTCTTAGCCAATTCGACATCGCGTGTCGTTACTATTGACCAACTTGTCGTTCCGGGAGAATTTAGTATATTTTAAATTCCTTCCGGGACACGGGAGATTTTAATTTTAACAGCTTGAATCCGGGAGACTCCCGGCATTCCGGGAGAGGTGGGAACCCTAGGTGCGACCCAGGCTAAGTATTAAAATCATAAATCAAATTGCGAAAAAAACAATAGAAAAGAAACATTTAAAAAATGTATCAAATCGATTTAAACAATCGATAAATAATCACTGTTCTCAAACAAAAAAATCTATTAACTAACAAAACAAAAAAGAAATCAATAATTAAAAGATCTGATAATAATATGTTTAAAAACAAGGATCCATAGAGGTAATTCTATGCATATTGCATGAATCCATGTTAGTTTAACCGGCCGCCATTTTGTGATGCATTTCGTGTCTGTGGCGAACCCCAATTGAGTTTCTTGTCTTTGACGACAGAATTTTCGCGATTAAAATACACGTATTTTGTAACAGTTTGATTGAAGTTCCATGTATTTGTGATGAATTACAAAGATTTGTTTCGGTTTTGATATATGTTTCATTCAAGATTGACAAAATGAAATCCACTTAAACAAAGTAGAATGATTTGCATGTTAGATCAAAAACTGTTTTTGACTTTTGAATTAAAATTTAATATATACATTTTAGTAAATTTAAAGAAATATTACTTACTGTTTCATGATAAGTTCCGCATAAACCGGGTGACGCCGGATGTAGCGTCAGTCAGAGCAAAACAACGAACCGAACGAACGAGAACGAATGATGATTGATTGATGGTGAGTGACATATCAATGACAGCTGACACTGACAGTGACATTGGCACCGTTTTTTTTTATTTATTTATTATGGCATCGCTGTTACGCATATTGCCAGTGTCAAGTAAAACGATATTTCGTATTTTAAGCAGCGTAAAAGTTAGTATTAGTATGCATGTATTTATCTTCGCGTTAGGTCCCTAACGGGGTAGGCAGGGAGTGTAGAGCGCCAGATATCCCGGTCCTGACATACCTCTCGTGCCTGGTATTAGTCAGTCAGTCAATTACTTAATAAGTCAGTCAAGTGGGTAACATAACAGTCAGTAAGCGATGGCTACCATAGATTATACATACATACTGAATGGAATGGCTACTTTACCAGAACATTAACGATGAAGTTTTGGAGGCAACTCGAAAGGCCGTATTTTCGCACTGTTATTCTATTTCACTACACACCATCTACACACGGACACTGTAATGAATCTTTATCGAACAAAATGCCACCAACTTTATTTAATTTATCTCAATATACACCAAGAAAATGAAAGAAAAATAAGAGCACCAGACGCCTCTTTCAAGATTACCGAATTTACCGCTATAAAACTGGCACCGACTTGTTTGCTCTTCATTATTATCTGTGTCGTGTCCTGTGTACAGCACAGCACAGACCAATTAGTTTTGTGACTAAGGAATAAATAATAATAATAATATAGGTAGGTAATATAATGTATATAACTGGAATGCTCTCGAAATATAATTATTAATCCTTCATGGATCGTACGGCCACCGGCGGCGAGACACAATTGAATTTCAATTGACATATTTTTCTCGTGTCTAGAGAGATTAATTGCAAAATTTACTTTATCTTCACAGAAATAAAGCTTGATATTGCTTTCTAATACAAAAGGGAAAACTGTTCCGAGTAGTACAACGAGATTGATTGAGTCTGTCTCTTTCATATAGCTGCCAGTAGAATAAAAAAAAAACAATTGGTAATTTTTTAATTGTTTCGGAAAATGTTAAATGAACACCTTCACAAACGTTAAAAAAGGCTACACAACAATGATCTATTTGAATTATTGTTGATATTTTCCTGAATTTGGAACATACTAATTCAAATTTTACATATGATTTTTCCCCTTCCCGCCGTACAGTAGGTGAGACAATGTGTCGTCAAAAGATACCAATGGTTCTGTCGGCGAACAGTCCATAGGTGAAATACTCTGCTGGAGAAACGGAAATAAATGAGTCGTCCTGTCGACGAACAGTTCAATGGCATATCGACCGCAGGAGAACGATTGCTGGACCGTGTAGACTTTACTTTTTTTTTACTTTTAATTCAACTATTTTATTAACATTGTTTCAGTTTTCTGAAAAATTAAGATCAACAGCAACGGTGGTTGGAATTCAGGTTCCACAGGATCTAAAAGTAATGGCGGAAAAATATCAGGGTCGACGGGATTGTCACATAATGGCAGACTACTGCTGGTCTTCAAAAAAGATTTTATCCTGAAAAATTACTAAAGAAGGATCATGAAATGCGTTAAAAGGAAATACAACATGCTTTCGATGCATTTTCTTCCCTTCTTACTTCAATGTATGTTAATTCTTTAAAACAAAACTGACATTATAAATATGTATCCGTTATTTTGTGTCCTTTTTTTACGTTCTTGGTTAAGTAAAATGAAAATATAGATTTAAAAGAAAACGAGAGCAATCTTACAAAATCATTGTTTAATTTCGTAAATAAAATTGTAATAACAAAACCACTGTAGTGTAGACCAGTCTAATTAAGTCATGTCAATGAACAATGTTTCTTTGAACCTTAATATGAATAAAACCCATAATACAATAGCGTATATTATTACTATTAAATTATTCCGAAATAATTTAGTGTTATAATATAAAGGCGCGCCACGTAGAAGACAAACTTATTAATTGCGGTTAGTGCAGTAATAGTGTCAAGGGATCGTGCTGCACAATTAAGTTTGTTTTTAGGGTATATTCTTTTCCGAGATAAAAAAGCACCCAGCGTGGTTCTTAAAGCACGACTATAATTGTACCAAGTTTCATCGTAATCGAACCAGTAATTTTTGCGTTAGCCTTGAAGAAACAGACAGATAGACATTTTTTAGTATCTGGGTTAGGTTTGATCATTAACATTAGTAACATCCCTTGCTATTTTTTTAATAATATATTTTCAATGTACAGAATTTACACTTCTACAGTTCTATATTACGTATATTAAGTAAAGAAGAAGATACGATCGCGTTTATGAGAATGGAATAAATGGGATTCAAAGAGAACACAAGAATATTGAAAACATTTAAAAAAACGAAAGATCTATGCTATAATCTAGTTTAAGAATAGTGTAGCTCCGAATAATATTAACCCAAAAGAAAATAATGTTATTCCTACTGCTGGCAGCAGAATTAGGTTTATAGATACCTATTATAGACATATTATTATGTCTCTCGTCAGCACGGGGTCCAATTTAAACCCCGGTCCTTTGTCAGGTTTGCGCGGGGACATGGGGGTCCAACACGTAGAGCCCGAGAAATTTGATCTACTTTGTAATGTGTTAAATTCGGCGGGACCTCTCTCTGACTGCATCAATAGTTAATACAGACACAGACAGACCCTGCAGAATTTATGGGACTATTGTAATGATAAGAGATTCGCCAAACTTGGGCTATGTGGGTGAACTGGGGGGACTAGCTGGCTGGGCCTATGGAGTGAGATAGGGCACCTGCCTATATTCAACATCTCACTTAATCGAATCCTACTTTAGGCAGGTGGTGACTCGCCTCTTCTTGGTAGAGAGGCGAGTCACCATATTATTATTATTATTATAGAGTTTCACCAGATGAAATTGTGAGATTTGTGGGATTGTCCTAATTTGCAAAAACATGTATGGCACACTAGTAGAAAGGGTTAACAATGTTAACATCCAATTGATTAATTTGTTATATTCGCATAATTTTCGTACATAATTAATTAATAATTTGAAATTTTACAATTATTTTCATCAATTTAAGCATAAATTGCACAGACAGTGCAATTTATGCTTAAATGTGTGGGGTGGTGGGGTCAAAAGTTTTAGGAATCGGCGTGCATGTATGCAGAGAATGATGAAGATAGACAAGGCACGAGAGGTGTGTCAGGACCGGGATATCTGGCGCTCTACACTCTCTGCCTACCCCGTTAGGGACCTGGCGTGAAGATACATACATACATAAATTGCAAAATGTCAGTGGACGTTCACGACGTACGCGTAAAACGGAATGTAATTTTTGTTTCCTCTTATCCTCTTACCACTAAATGACTATTTAGTGAAAGAATCGAAAAGGAACCAATCAAATCCACTATTTTCTGAAGAGCAGCGATGCGATTGGTCAATTATTACTAATGCGTCAACAATTTTGTAAACGAAACAGAATGCAACGAAATTACGACGCGAGAAGTTGATGTTGATTGAACAGCCTCATTTATTTTAAACTTTTTTTATAAATTAAACAATGTTAATTCAAGAATCAAGTGCCTAATATATTTTATGTATAGTGTTATTGTGTAAGTGATATTATAAATGCTTTCGAGATGTCGAAGAACAAAATAGCGGCTCGAATCGACAGCCAAAATGTTGAGGTGAAAACGAAGGTATGTAGTTGTAAATTACCAATTTTCTGAGCTATTACAAGTATAAAACGGTGTTTTATAGTTAATATATAATCTTAGAATCATCGCAGAGGCTAAATATAGGTTAGGAAGATGCTACGTTCGATAATAATTTAGACTTGGTCAACAAAGATTTACAATTTTACGTACTGAGTATAGACAACGAAGCAATTATCTAATAAACGAGCAAATTTTATACTGTACTACTCCTAGCCAATCTAATGACTATGTTATAATAATAATAATTTTAAAATTTAATGTATTATATGAATAAAACACCCACAAAGTTGTTCAACTTTAGCCAGTAAAGTGTATCAGGGATAGTAACTTTGTTAAGCTATCTAGAGTTGAATACTTTGTCAATAAATTAAAATCAGTACTATGGCTCTACATTTGGTATTGAATTATTCTAACCATGAGTTTGCATTGATGAAATATTCACATAAAACATGTTAAAATGATAGGTTTGACAGCAGTGCGAACGCTAGCACCAACAAGACATTTATCGCAATACATGCGACGAGTTGTGAAACATCATCATGTTTAATGTTCTTAGTGTAAACTAGGGGTAATAAATGCTTATCAACATTAGAGGGAATGAAAACTGAACTATTTTTTTAAATGGAAGCTTTTGCTCAGATTAGTCCAAGTTGACGTTATTGAATTGATTATACAATATATTTGAGTATTTATATCTAATGTGACCAAATAGGTGAAACTCAAAAAAAAACTCAAAAATTCATTTAATCACTTGGAAATAATAGACTTTGCTCATGATAGGTCAAATTACAAATATAAAATTAAAGCGAATAACAACTGATATGTTGATTAATATGTCAAAGTAAACAAAATAAAATAAATAATGGTCCAAAAATACTTAACACGTTAAACACCGCCTTGATTTTTGAGTCTTAATGTTTGGGCCATGGGGGGCACCATGTAGTGGACATTCAATTGTTCCGTTGTGGCGGCAGGGGACACCATATGACCGCGAGCTAGAGGTGAATTGAAGTTTCGCTACACATATTTAAAGCTAATATGTTTTGTTTGTGACCCCACAAAAGTAGACTTTACTCTACTTGGTTCTTAGTAAAAATTATAACTTTGAAAAATAAGTTATATAATGTTAGGGCAATATTTTTCTGCACGGTTCAGGTAGTATATTATTTTATTTTCGGACAAAATAACTTTTTATTATTTTTTTAAGTAGTTCTTGTACATAATAAATACATATTACTATTTAGATATTGAATTCATCTGAATCTTATCTCTGTTTCACAATGTATAGTATAAGAACATATAATTTTTTGGGGATAGTTTTTTGAATGAAACAGATTTGTAAATCAGACGGATAATTTATTACATAAAGATATTAAAGAGAAAACAAAATAAAATCAGACTTCTAAATTGAGGTCAACGTAATTTATTTAGTTATATCTAATTAGTGAATTTTGTGGAAACAAGACATAAATACAGTTTATTAGGGCAGGTTTTGCAAAAAGTGACAACCTTCTTTGTTTTATTTTTGGCCAATAATCGCCCCATCACTTGTGTATTTTTTTTATAGCACGATTTTTATATGACTAACACCTCGACCCCCGCGGCCCCCGCAAACGAACACACGATTTTGAGACCGCTGAGGCCATGGGGGACAACATATGAGTGACGGAAGTATTTTGACGAAATAAAGTCATCAATTAATTTTCTTCAATATATGCTACGTGATTAACCACATTTTTTTGCCACTTAATTAATAAAAACCTTTATTCTAAATTATTTGAACATCGATTTTTAACCTGGTTTCTTCCAGTAAATAAGTGTGGCTCATATGTTGTCCCCAATGGCGTTTAACGTGTTAATAAAAAAAATAGGTATCAACAGAATGTTCCATACCCTCTTTTACGAAGTGAAGTCTGAAGGTGGGGTTGAAAGTCTTAGGAATTGGTATGCATGTATGAAGGGAATGATGAATGTAGAAGAAGCACGGGAGGTGTGTCAGGACCGAGATATCTATCCCTCCACACTCTCTGCCTATCCCGTGAGGGACTTGGTGGGAAGATACATACATATATTTGGTTACTTTCTTGGACCATGTAACAAACAGATGGCTCACCACCTGTCCAATGATCCAAAATCATGGGCGATGCATCAGTGTATGCTTATATGCTTCATGTATGTCCTCTGCCTACCCCTTCAGGGATTATAGTTGTGAAGTTACATACATCATCCATTCTTATGTGTTCTTTTGTAATCATAGTAACCAATTACTAGATTATACAAATTACATCCACTAAGTAGCTTACTAATATTTATAGAATAATGTTGAAATATATATAAAACAACAAGGACACAAACTTCAAGGTCACGATTCGCCGGTTTTGTTTTGGACCTTATAACAGGTGGCGAGGCTATTGACATCTCTGGGCATATTACCAAACTTTGAAGTACTGGGAAACTTCCAGAAAATGTAAAAATCCCAATAGAACCAGAGCTAGAGGATTTTACACTATTATCTCTGATATCCCCCAATCCGGGCATCGAACCCAGGACCCCTGTGGCCTGCTACCACTACTGAAACAGCTACTGAAGCAGTTATACAAACATTTTGGAATAGCCTCAGAGAGATTTTGTAATGTAAAGACATGGAAATCTCTGCTTTAATTGATTGTGGAAATCTCTACTATCAATTAAATATAGCCTTCATTGCCATCACATGAGGTGCCCGTGAGGTGAGTTTCCTGACAGTAACGTCCTAAATATCCTCATGCTCCTCCTCTAAAACTCTATTAATAATAATGTAATTGGTAATCAATACAGTCCAGTAATTTATTTATTTAAAAATCTTCTTGTACAGCTTCCCTTTCGAACATCGAGATAATCCAAAGATACCACAACAAAGTTCTCGGATCATAGCGAATGCCCCATGGTTAGTTACAAATGAACAATTGCACAATAACCTACGAATAGTTACAGTTAGAGAAGAGATAGACGGCCACACCAAGTCTTACAGGGATAGAATTTTAAACCACTTTAACATCCTTGTGCAGAAGTTGATGGATAATACACAACACATGGATAGTACACTCATTAGTCGCCATCTCAAACGTAAAGTGCCTCAAGATGTGCTTCATTATTTCTTCTTCTTCTTTGTACTTCCTTCCATTTGGGTGTCCCAATTGGAACGAAGTTGATGATGATGACGAACTGCCACTTCATCATCATCATCACCACTCCAGTCAAAAGACGTCCACAACAGGGTAAGGGAAGAGTATGCCAGAATTGCCACCTTTATGAGCCAGTGGCGCAGCTAACATGGGTGGCACCCGGGGCGGAAGGGCAAAAAAAAAGAAATACTCCCCACCTGGCAGATCCTACTACGGATGACGCCAGAATACTGTTGCAACTATATCAATTGTCAATGAGCTAATGTTGTTTAATTATTTTTTTTTAAATGAAGAATGTAATTCATGTGAACGTATAGAGCGTCATGGTCTTTGACCAAGCTCTTTAAATGGAGAATAAAAAAAAAAAAAAAAAATACTACCCACTTTTTTGTATCTTATTTCTCCAATCTTCACCGTTGTGCCTCCCAATTTGAGCAAATACTGCCTCTGGCGTCCCCTGGTATTATAAATGCAAAAGTGATTTTTGTATTGCGCTTTCAAGTCTAAACTGGTCAAATTTTGTTTATTTTTTTAGAGATAGTGCCCCCTAAACGATTGGCACCTGGTGCGAGCCGCCCGTCTATAGCTACGACACTGGTTTGAACGCCATTGTTTGATTGACTGAATCCATTAGTGGAAGAATACTCCATTTGTTGAGGCCCTCACATCCTGACGCCTATATTTACATATTACCTATATTTACTTACCACATGACCAGAGAATATGTAATAATACTACGTATAGAATGAACACTTCGACGTCCCGCCCGATTTCCCCGCCTCACCCAATCTCCTCCCCTCTTATGGGAGACGTTTAGTATTCTCTACGTGCTACGCACACAAATACACGTCACTGATTGATGTCTGTGTAATAGAGACCAAATTAAGCGTTTGTATGGAATTTTGACGGAGTGTCCGCTGTGTGACATGACATAAAAAATGTCTTTCTTTCTTCAGTTTGATGCGGAGTTCCGTCGGTTCTCGCTCAGTAGGACGGAGAAACTAAAGTATGAAGACTTCAAAGGATTAATCGAAAAGCTGCACAGGCTACACGATGTGGCTTTCCTCATCAGTTACACGGACCCCAGGGACGGGGACTTACTGCCGATCAATAATGATGACAATCTTGCAAGGGCTCTGCTCACAGCGAGGCCTTTGCTCAGGGTCATTATACAGAGGAAAGGTATGTATTGTCTTCCTTAAATGCCTTTTTAGGGTTCTGCAGCCAGAGAACCCTTTTATTTGCAATGTCTATCCATCTGTCAGTGTTAGATTTTTTAATGTAATGTAACTAAAAATGTGGTAAACAAGCATGCAGTTCACATTGATGTTATTTTTTTTTATGTAATGGAAGTGGCAAACAAGCTTGTAGTTGTGTAGAGATTAAGTGATGACTGTAGCCTATAGACACCCACACAAAGACCAAGGACAAAATGCAGATCTATGCGTTACCACTTCCGAGGCCTATGGTGTTATGCTTCTGTGCCGGAAATTAAAGAGCCTTACCATCTACCAGGAACACGATAGTGTTGAATACTACCATTTAGCGGCAAGTATATTAGGTAATGCGGTGGTGCATACGCCCGCGAGCTCCGTCACTGGAGCTCTACCACCAGTGAAGTTAGTTCAGAGACTCTTTGTGTTCATCATCATTATTGCAACCGAAAGACGTCCACTGCTACACCAAAGGTTGTTTTACTGGTGGTAGAGCTCCAGTGACGGAGCTCGCGGGCGTAGGCACCCCTGTATTACCTAATATACTTCCGCTAAATGGTAGTGTTCAGCACTATTGTGTTCCGGTCAGGTGGTAATGTACGGCTCTGTAATTTCCGGCACAGAGGCATAACACCTAATGCCTCAGGAGTGGCAGCGCATCTGCATTTTGACCACTGGTCATTGTGTGGGTGTCTATAGGCTGCAGTCATCACTTAACATCAATGTGAACTTCACGCTTGTTTGCCATTTTATTACATAAAAAAGGGGATATGCCATAATCGCCACACTTGGCATGCGGATTGGCGATCGCAGTGGCGGTAGTTGTATCGCGGGACGTTGCTGCCCATCCTGCGTTATTGCTCTTACTACCACCCCATTGGAATAATTCGACCGCCATTCGGTTGACTAACTGCACTGTAAGAATTCTACATGGCCCAAAACTTAACCGGCGAATCGAGAATGTTTGCATGTATGCTTCTATGCATGCATTTAAGTACCTCTATCTACCCTTTCAGGGATTACAGGCGTGAAGTTATGTGGCTTTACGTGACATAAACGAAATATAGCTGACATAGATGGCGCGGGCGGTGACATCGATAGTCAAACCGTCATCGTCACTGTCGCATTCTATGCAAATCAACTTCCACATACGTGGGTCGTTTGTATGGTGCCTCTCCATTATGGTTTATCATTGTTATTTATGTATTTTTATAGGTACACATCTATTATATCTTTCTATACAATACATATAGTTGTGTAACACAACTATTTATTTATATAACGAAGGTCGCAAACGAGCTGCGCCTGCGGGATCGAAAGTAAGCGACATAACTCATGGGCAATCGCTGGATGAGGGCGACCCAGGACTCTACGTTGAGAAAGCCGACCGAAAACCGGACAGGCCAGACACATAAATAAATAACGTTTTCGCAGGTTTTCGCGAGTTTCATACATTGTAGAAATTAAATTTGCGGATTCTCTCGCGTATACAGCACTCCCAAACTTCTTATACCCGACGTTTCGGTCGCTTTCCAGCTACCGTGGTCACGGGTAGACTTATTCGACGATGTTCAGCCTGGTCTTATATAGCTGAGACAGAAGAAAACCCTACTGCGATGTACACTATTAGTGGTGACACCGCCCCGGCGGACCGGAGGGGAGTAGCCATAGCGCTTATTACCGATGCAAAACAGTCTGACATTTTTTGCGGGGGGAACTAGGTGTAATACACACACACTAAAAAAATCGTCTATTTTTTTTTTTTTTGGGCTTGTTCTTTGACAGAGGGGAAAGCCTGCATATGGCTACTCCCCTCCGGTCCGCCGCGGCCGTTGGCCCGTGTTGCTCTATGGGGCATATTGACGCACAACTCTATTGCGGGCATCCTTGGGGAAGACTTGTCCAGACGTCTTCCCGCTCAAGTGAAATGGTATAACAAGTTCACCCAACAGCGTATCAAGCTAGTTCTAACCGAACTACCATTTCACTTATAACAAGTTCACCCAACAGCGTATCAAGCTAGTTCGGTTAGAACTAGCTTGATACGTTGTTGGGTGAACTTGTGTGTCTAGCCCAGTGATTCCCAAAGTGGTCCATATAGACCCCCTGGGGTCCATGGGACTCGATGGGGGTCTACGTAGGCGTGAATAAAATTTGGAAATATGGGAATGTGATATAAATTTAGCAAGGAGGGTCCACGGAAACCAGAAAAAAAAATTAAAGAGGTCTATAAGAAAAATTGGTTTGGGAACCTCTGGTCTAGCCATTTGAAATGTGCATATAAAGGCGATTTATAGGCATCGTTCTGATTAATTAGAAGCGGTCTACTGCTCCTTTATTTCTTTTTGTACCGTTACACGGACAGATCTGCGTTTTAATTACTAGAATACTGCTATATATTTACATTTATTAATACAATTTATTTAATTTTGCCCCCATTTCATTTATAGTCGCTTATTAATTTATTTCGCTGGACCTTTCACTGTTATAATTTAGACCAGCATTATATTCTATTGCTTGAAAAAAAAAAATAAGAGGGAAACAAGTGTGTTGTTCACAAGAATCGTATGTGTATATTGCAGATTGCAGCCTATAAACATCTATCTACACAAAACCAGTAGGATATGTAGATGCATAACCATCCCTTGGGCCTAAGTTTTTTTTTATTAAAGTTTCAACCACGCTTTACGTATACGTATGGAGGTGGCATTTCCTAAAACATTCGTGTTTCTTAAGGGTCTTTACTCAGGGGCGGCTTAACCTAGATATACTGCAGGGTGTGCAATACACACGGGCGCCGCGGCGCTCCCTACGCTCGACCGCCTATCGACATTGCTATTGTCATTGTCATCGCTGTCAAATTTTCATAACGATTTTTACTTTAACTAATCATAGATAATGTACCATTATCGCTTTTTTCTCGCCTACGAAAGAAAAACAATCAGATTATCACTACTACTTTTAAAAGTTACAAATCGACATGAAAATTTTACAGCAATGACAACGACAATAGCAATGTCGATAGGCGGTCGCACCCCAAGCCTAGGGGGCGCCAGGGCTTCATTGCACACGGGCGCTATACGAGCTAGAGCCGCCCCTGCCCTTACTAGGATGCCATGGCGTACGGTGTGGCAATGTTGCCACACGGTAGCCAGGCGAGTTAGTTGCCATGAATTTCAGTACTGTCTGCTTGCGGCAACGTCGCCGTGGCGTCCTAGTGAGTAAGAGCAGGGGCGGCTCTATCTCGTGTAGCGCCCGTGTGCAATGTAGCCCTGGCGCCCCCTAGACCCGGGGTGCGACCGCCTATCGACACTGCTATTGTCGTTGTCATTGCTGTCAAAATTTTCATATCGATTTGTAGCTCCTTTAAAAGCAGTAGTGATAGTCTGATTCTTTTTCTTGCTTTCGTAGGTGAGAAAAAAGTGTTAAAAAAACATTCCTAATTTCATGAGTTTTGCGAAGTATTACGGACCAATACTAATCGTGATTTGCTTACCATTGTTATAGTCATGTAAAAAACCCCGATAGTTCACATTATTTGTGTAAAGGCCTTGACAGAAGCGCTGCGGTCGTCGCGCGTGAACGCGCGCGGCCGTGACACGAGACATAAATAGATCACGTGGTTTATTTCCTGTATTCCTAATTAGTAACTATCTTATAGTGACCACTTATTCATTCGCTACATATTATAAAGTCCCCCTATTTTCTCTGTCTGTTTGTACCTATGCGCTCATCTCGAATTTTGTTCCTGTTTGAAATGTTGGTAAGACGATTTTCTGAGGTAGGTTTATGTATTAAAATCGTATTTATAATTACCGAGGTATCACGGTTTTTGTCAAAAAAGTCGGTCGCGTCCCCACAATATAATAAATGCTAACCGTGCGAAGCCGGGGCGTGTCGCTAGTTACCACTAAAGGGGGACCTACCTTTTTACTACTAAATATAGCCATCCACACAAAACTAGAGCTGTCAATGAAGTTTGTCTACTAGGTATTAGTGAAGGCCTAATTCATTACGCCGCTACGCTAGAAATGAAGAGTAAGTACGTATTCCGGAACATCGTAAAAGAATAACGTTTTGGTTTTAAAACAGTTGCGGCGTGGACCAATGTCTACGGTGCGGCACCGTCCGCCGTGTGGCGGCGCGGCGTACACGTAACATAAAAAAAGGCTGATTAATGTTCACCTTTTCCTTTTCGTCTCCAAACATGTCTGCTGTCTTTCTAAATTATCGTTCGCTTAATTTGCGAAAGCAGAACATTTTTACCGTCGCCGGGGATAGCATAACACAATTTGAAAGCGAGTCTTGTCCACACCCAGGACGTAATTATGGTCACGTTGTGTTCCCACCTCTACCTGTCGGCTTGTTCCGCTTGTGTGGTTGCACCTTAAAAACTTCGCTGTATGTCAGTGATCTCTATGTAGAGCTATATAGCTATTTTCCGTCCGTGACGTCGTTTACGTGGTATGTTATTTTACAATCTGTGCGAAAATTCGCATAAACCCATGTACAAATTTTCCCATCTTTGTACTTAAATTTTAATATAGTATAATTCTTCCGTGCGTGTGCACTATACCCTAACGGATGGACTTTACGTGAGAGGAGAGAAGACGTCATGTACACACGTCTAAAATTCGAAATATCAAACTATTTTTTATACACCCTATGTGTTATTCCAGACTACATCTATCTATGTGCCAAGTTTGGGTGCCATTGAATACTAAACATCCAAGCAAACTTTCACATATATATTTGTATAAAAGCGGAAGGTCACTCACTCATCGTGAAATCTGAGGAAATACAAGTGCTACGAGTTTTTAATTTTGCATCGGGGTTCTTTTAGGACGTAGGTGCTCATTAAGACGGGATTTTACGAAATTCGACCCCTAAGGCTAAGGGGTTGTTTTTGGGTTTGATAGTTTGTAAGGAATTTCATCACTACAAGTGCTAGGAGTCTCAAATTTTTCATAGGGATTATTTTAAGCACGTAAGCTACCTATGACGGTATTTTGAGAAATTCGACTCCTAAGGTGATGAAAGGGGCGTGGGATAATCGCGACTTTTTAAGACATAGAAAAGACAAGGAACGGACGCGGCGGCCGGCGCACACTGGGTTTTTTTCTGTCAATCCCATCCCTATTACTGAACGTCAAACTCGAACATAGCAGTGTTGCTAAACTATCGATAGTTGCGCTATCGATAGTTGACCTCGAAAAATAGTCGATAGCGCGATAGTACTATCGAAACTATCGACCCTTGACGATACTATCGATAGTATCGATAGTGTTTATTGCAATACTATCGATCTTTGGCAATAGTATTGCTTATTTTTTACTATCGATACTATCGAAAGTATCGATAGTATTGCAGCATGTCGATATTTTCGATAGTCCTATCGATAGTGTGACTGTTTTTTCGAGGTCACGATAGATCACAATACTAGATAGACTATTACTATTGCAACAACACTAGAACATAGTCTGCATAGGTAATATGTGGAAAGTAGTTGCGTCGTAATTACGAAAATTGTTGTTTTTTTATGGAAATAAATGTGTAATATAATTATGTGTTATAAACTAGTGTCTTCAATCAATTGCAGTGTGTAATTCTCCTGGAATATCGTAATTTGTGACCGAGGGATTTTTGTTTACCATTTGTGCCAAGGTCATCTGAATGGAGTATAGGTAACATTGCACCCGTGCGAAGCCAGGGCGAACCGCTAGCTTAGAATATAGGTGTATTAGATTAACGGGATTCATACTGCAAAACAATCTTCCAACAATGACAAATCCATGTTTACCTCAGCAGTGACTAATTATTGCCATACACATCGGCATGTTAACTATATTGGGAAACTTGCTCTGACTGTCAATGGAATACCTCGAGTTTACTCACGGCGTGTCTTTGTTGCGTGGGAAACTGTATAATTTTGAGGGCATATTGATCTGCCATTGTGAGGTCATATTCAGGGTGAGTCAAATGAGTGTCTCCCGGTGTAGATATATGCGAAAATTTGCACTTTAATTTGACGACCCGGTTAGTCCAGCGGTGCGAAACCACCGTTTGATTCGAAGGGTCGCGGGTTCGATCCCCGCACCGGAACAAATATTTGTATGGCCTACAGATATTTGTTTCGGATCTGGGTGTTTGTGTATGTGTTGTATGTGTACAACGGCACCCACGACACAGGTTTTTACCTACTGTGGGGCTGTGAGTGTAAGCTTATTTTATTTTTATTTTTATAAAAATCGAAAAATGCTGTTCGCACATCGGTAATATTCTTGAAAGACCTATCCAACGATATATCACATTATATGGAAAGCGAATATAAAAAAAAATATACGCGCGTTTCATGTAGGGTTACCCTAATTTATTTTTTTTCATGTTTTTTTCCACCACTTTGTCGGCGTGATTAAGATGTATACTTGTGCCAAATTCCAAATCACTAGTACCAATAGTTTTTACCGCTTACCGCTAAACCGCGGACGGACAGACAGACAGACAGGCAGGCAGACAGACAGACGGACATGGCTAAACTATAAGGGTTCCTTGTTTACTACGGATCCCTACACTGCGCGTGGCCCGACACGAACTTGATCGGTTTTTACACTGCGTTTTAACAACTTCTTTTTATAGGTTTAAAAACTTTTTACCATCTGAAACAAAAAACTTCTGGTTCAAGCTCTCGTTTTGCCCGTTATTGACTATGCTGATGTTTGCTATTCTGACATATCCCAGGAGCACTTGAACAAATTGGATCGACTTCTAAATAACTGCATCCGTTTCATTTATGGTCTGTTATGCAAGTTCGACCACATTTCTCACTATCGCTCAAAACTAAAATGGCTTCCCATCCGACATCGAAGATCTGTCCGGATGCTTTCCTTACTGTTCAGTGTTCTTAATGATCCATGTTCTCCTCACTATCTTAATTCAAAATTTAAAATCTTGGACAATTCTCACAATCTTAATCTTCGATCTTCGGAAAATCTTACCCTGAATGTTCCTCTTCACAGCTCATGCTTTATTTCAAACTCTTTCTCTATTTCGGCAATAAAACTATGGAATACGCTTCCCGTGAATATCAGGAAATCAACATGCAAGTACTCTTTTAAGCGGAAAATTCGGGAACATTACTTAAACTTAGTTGGCTAGTAGCTTCACAGGCTGTAGTAATTATTCATCGTCATATTTCCTAATTATAATTATTATAATTTAATAAGTGAATGACTATGATTATGACGAACAGATTTTTCATTTTCTTCTATTAAGGAATTGAAAATTTTGATGATTCACGTATCGGTTAAATATTATTATTAAATTGGTATTTATTAATACCTATTGAATTATTATTATATGTCATTCTCTCTAGGTAAGCTTATAACCCGACAATGCAAAAGTGTCCTTGTAGACCAATTTGAAATAAATGATTTGAATTTTATATTTCTTATATATTTGCGTCTTAGTTATATACGTATATATGTATATTTATATATATTTATATTTAATATATATATCTTATATAAAATCATATTATTATATTATATATCTAATATTATATATCATTTTCAATTCATTTCATTTCATTTATTGCATAAATCATGAGATGTTTAGTACAGGTGGTAATAATAATTATCTAAGTACATCATGAAACCCTCTTGGGTATGGCAATATTGTTGGCGAGTAATTAAATTATAGGTACATATTTTAAATTTTAAATTTCAAAATTACATAAAACTATTTGAACGTGAAGCAGATTTCATTTCATTTATGTATTATTATCATGTCAATTTAATATTGGAAAACAGTATTGTTATTATATAATAAACCTTAAGGCTTTAGTTTTAATAGGTATTTTCAATAAAATATTCAAATTAATTAAAAATGTCATAGATGTTTATCATTATAAAATTCATTAAGATTGTAATAGCATTTGTTGCTAAGAATGGATTTCAATTTATATAAAAATCGATTTGTGTTTTGCTCCTGTTTTAATTCAAATGGTAACTTATTGAATATCCGTATTGCACTGGCATACGGGCTTTTCCTGAATAGGTCGATGCGACTTGGTGGTAATTTTAATCGTTTTTTTTTATTTTTCCGTGCCTCATACAATCTGCTAGGTTGTGCATTAACAAATACAGCTGGATTTTTCTTCAAAAATTTACATAGTTCCAGTATGTACATGCTTGTCAGGGTTAAGATTCCTAAATTGGTGAAATGGGGTCTGCAGGATTCGGTGCTGTCAATATTTATAATAATACGTATTAACTTCTTTTGGATGAGGAAAACATCTTCTACATTTGTAGCATTTCCCCATAGGATAAGGCCATAGCTTAACCAAGAGTGTGCATATGCGTAGTACGCTGCTAGTGCAGTATTTTTGTCAGTGCTTACTTTAAGTTCGTAGAGCGCATATGAGAATCTGCTTAGTTTAGATTTAAGGTTTTCAATGTGCGTTTTCCAGTTTAAATTAGTGTCAATTTGTAAACCTAACAATGTACACGTTTTAACCTTTTCTAGGCGGATATTATCAATTTGTAACTCAATGTCTAAAGGTGATTTTTGGTGAGGTATGAATTCTATGAGTTTCGTTTTTTCGTAGTTTACTTTAAGATTATGGGCCTCTAACCAATTTATGACAAGCCTGAAAGTTTTGTTTAAGCGATTCTTAAAATCAACAGTATTTTCATACTCAAATAAAAGCGATACATCGTCTGCGAACAATACACAATGCGTGTCAATTATTTTAGGAAGTTGATTAATATATATAAGAAAAAGTATACATCCTAGCACGCTTCCCTGTGGAATAGAGCAGTTTAGTACTTTTTTATCAGACACACACTTTTCTATTGTATTTGTTTTTATGTTGTGAAAGTCAATTTGAACATATTGTTTTCTATTTTTGAGGTACGACTTCAGCCATTCGTACGCAATACCTCTTATTCCTACGTCATATAGTTTTGAGAGAAGGATATCAAATTTCACTCTATCATATGCCTTTGTCATATCCACCAGGATACCTACCGCATATTTCTTTTCATTTATATATGAATAGGCTTGCTGGATATATTTATATACTGCTAGAACAGTAGATCGACCTTTTCGAAATCCATACTGATTTTTACTTAAAATATTATTTTTCTCTAAGTAATCGTATAAGCGGTTAGACATCGCTCTTTCAAATACTTTAGATATGGATGGCAGAAGGGCTATTGGTCTATAGTTTTTATGTTTTGTCTTATCACCTTTTTTATGTATCGGTTTTACGATTGAAATTTTTAATAAGTCCGGAAAGGCACCCTCTGCAAATGATTGATTGATCAATGTTGTAAGAGGTTGGACAAATTGATCAGCGCACTTTTTTAAAATCATCGAGGGCAATTCGTCATAGCCGAAACTACGTTTGTTTTTTAAATTACTCAGTATACATTTTATTTCACTCTTGTTTACTGGCCTTAGGTATATACTGTTTGTTGGTTTATTGTCATTGCAAACGTTCGTGTTCGTGGTGTTCGTGGTTTTATTTGGGCTGGATTGACCAACCATGGCAAAATAATTATTAAAGCTATTTGCAACTTTTGATGGCGATTCTGTTATCCTATTGTTGATATTAAGTTTTAAATTTTTAATTTTTTTAAAAATGTTTTTACCTGTTTTATCTTTTATTATTATCCGAGTTAGCCATTTGTTTAATAAGTTCTATCTTTTTCGATGTGATTACAGCCCTTTTTAAAGTTTTACTATACAATTTAAAGTACTTCCTTATTATTTTATTACCAGTATGGTTTAAAAGAATCCGAAATAATCTCTTATGTTTACAAGATCGTTTTATACCCAATGTTAGCCAAGTGACTCTCTTAGTCCTAGTATTAAGTTTTGTCCTTTTTTTTGGAAAATATAGTTTAATAAGCTTTTGTATTATATTGTGGAAAATTTTGTAGTTTTTATTTAAAGAGTTTTCATTAGTCAAAAGTAATTTATTCCAATTAATCGTATTGAGTTCAGATTTGAATTTATGTATTTGTCTCTCTGTAAATGTCCTTTTTTGTATAGTATGATACCCGATTTCTGTGATTGGATCAATATCAATTTGTGCAATAATACCGTGATGGTCCGATAAGCCTAAATCACGGACAACAGTATGAATTTGATCGAAATTTGTGTATACTAGGTCTATGCAAGTAGAAGTTGTTCTACATACCCTTGTTGCTGTTTTTACACGGCGGACGAAATTATTAGCTAGTAGCAAATTATCAAAATTATTTGAAAATGAATTATTCAATAACATGTCAATATTAAAATCACCCCCCAAAATAATATTCTTATTCTGTTCTTTTTTTAATTTTGAAAGTAATAAAGAAATTGATTCCATAAATAGAACTGCTTCACGTTCATTCCAGTAAATACAAATTATTAACAAATTATACATCTCGATTTCAATGCCGCAATATTCAACTACAAACTCTACTGTGAATTCACTAATGTCCTTCCGATCTACATAATCTATGTCTTCTTTAGTCAATATTGCAACTCCACCCCTCAAATGTGTTTTCCGACAATAATGAGCTCCAAAATTATATCCATTGATATGAGTATTTTGTAATCTTGCGTCAGTGAGAAACGTTTCAGATAAGCATAGTATGTCAATTTTGGTATCTGAAAGGAGTTCTTCTAGTAGATGTTTTTTATTATTTAAGCTCTGCATGTTTTGGAATAAAATAATCATGTTATTCACGAAAAAAGGTTTCCGTGTCTATATTATTACAACAATTATTATTTTGTGACGCAGTGTTCATTTTGTGATTGTCAAATTTAGTATTGTTTTAATAATTATGACTTAGTCTGTAAGCTATTTCTGTGTATCTTGTCGTCAGTTTATATCGATAATCAATTCGTGTCACTTCTTGAAGAATATTTTGTCTAAGGTGTTGCATGTTGTTTCGAGGTGGTCCCAGATAGGCGTAGCGCAGGTCAATGTAATGAACATGCGATAGCTTTAAACTGATCGATTTAAATATATTATTTATTTTGTTTTGTATTTTTATGTATGTTATGTTGTGATTCACATATTATTATATTAGTATCTTTCAACTGACAACAGTAATAGTAGAGATAAGAGCTCAGTTTTAGTGTATCCTTGTCATTTGCTCCAGTAAGAATAAGTATGAAGTCTTCTTTGCCGTAATGGGAACAAGTGTGAGTCAAGCATTCAAGTATTTTATCCGTGGATGCACCCGGTTTTGTGTCGCTAAATACTTTATATTGCTGTCCAAAAGTTTTCTGGAGGTTTTTGCACAGTCCTCGTCCTTGTTCATCTCCAAATATATGAATTCGCTTTTGAGAATTTCCCTTCTTTAATACAAATGTTTGTCTTCTTTCTGGTCTCTCATTTTTTTCAATTTTATTTTCAGTATTTAAAGTATTTGTATTGTTGGTGTGGTTTGCGCTATCTAGTGATTGTCGCCTGGAGCAATTGCTCGGGGTTCGAATGATTGTTTGGTTAGGTGGCTTCTCACCGCTAGATGTCTCTGTCTGTGATGTTATTTTTTCGTTAATATTCTTATGAGTTATTAATTCTCTGTAGCTGTTATTAAGCGAAAGATCTAGTTTTGTACGGTTTAGACTTTTTTTTGTTTTCTTTTTTGTAGTCGATGTACATATGTGGGATAACTTATCTATTTTTTTCTCGTATTCTGCTAGTTTGGACCGTAATGTATGGTTTTCCGATAAGAGGTTTTCTATTTCTTGATCAGCTATTGCCAAATTATTTTCTAGGTCGTCTATTTTCTTTTGCCATATTTCAATGTCTTCGCTTTGTAGTTTTTGTCTAATGTCTGGACAACTCCGGGTAATTGTGTTTCCTGAAACTTCCGATTCACTGTCCAGAGTGGTATCTGATAGAGCCTCAAAAGAATTTTCTGTAGATACATTTATTAAGATTTTTTTTCTATGTGTGACATTATTTGGGGATTTATGGGGATGTTCATCTATGGATGCCAAGCAAATGTGGCATTTCCATGATTGTTTGTTTTCCAGTGTCATTTGAAAGTACCTTTTCCCGATATGTGAGCATTCAATGTGATAGTTTCCTGTGCAATCATAGCATACAGGATATTGTCTATCGAGAATTTGTTTCTTGCATTTTTTGCACAGTGGCGCCATCTCTTGAGGAGGAGCGCTGCTTTGCCTCTAGTGTTGAATGGGGTCAAAGTCCAATGTTTCGTACAATTACTTTAACAGGTTGAGCGAAAAACCGTTTTATGAATTTAAAAGATACTTGTATTACACATATTACGATAACACAAAAACTTTTTCACTGATATTGTATCGCGGTTCACTTTGTTTTTTAATCGATTTAATGCTGTCTAATATGTTTATTATGATCGTAATTCACTATATATTTCACTTTGATTTTTCATCAGTATCTATGGTCAGAGTTTCTCACAAACATTTTCACTTGCGAATTTTGTCAAGTATTTTAAATTAATTTACTTGTCGTACTGTTAAAACACTATTTTTAAATTTTAATGAAGAAAGTTTAGAGAGCCATATAACTACAACACGCGCCACCTGGCGTCACAACAAAAAAATAACTATATCAAACATCTTAATATAGTTATTTTTTTGTTATTCTCATATATTTTCACGAGTGTTGCACCTACTTCGTTGCTATCCTCACTACCCAAAGGTGCCTCACTACCACTACCAAAAAGTGCCTAGTGGCATTAAGTCCGCCTTATGTATCGTTTTAGTGCATAGAAGATTAAATAAATAAATAGATAACAATAGATCCGTCAAAATTTTATAACTTAAGTTATTAATCAGCATAGATACTAATTATCCGATAATTACCTGATAATTATGAAGATAGGTATATATTTTTTAAAATTACCCTGATTTCAAATGTACAAATTAACGTTTAACGTTTTTTATTGAACAATCTGAACATGTCAAGTGTTTAATACGTTAGTTCAACCTTCTAGTTGTTGAAACGCGATTATAGAGATTTTTATTGCGTGATTAACTTGTTCACACATTTCTAAGACTTCACTTCACACTGGCGATTTACCTGATTCTATAGGTCGTACTGTTTCCCTTTCATGCAAGTCTTTACATGCCCGAAGTCAAATTTTTCTTTCCGTTTTTTCTTTAATTTCTGAAGTTCACTCTCATGTGTTATTGCGAAAAATAAATTGTACAAATATGACATTTCGTCCTCAGGAGACAGTCTAGAAGAGTTGAACGGGTATGGCACGATGCGGCCAAGGAACATAATATCGTCGATACTGAGCGGCACGCCGGCGAAAAACAAGGGACTGGCTATATCCAACCCTCACGACTTTAGAATGGTAATTTATTGGTTTTAATTACATTTACTGACTGGGTGGCTGACTGACTTACTAACTCACTGACTCACTAACAAGCTGACGGACTAACTGACTAGCTAATTATACCTTTTTTTTATTATCATCATTTTATATTTTCATTATTATTAAATTAAATAAATTACCATCTTAACTCGTGAGTTAAGATGGTAATTTATTTAATTTCGTGTCTTCACTGGCTGACTGATTTATTAACTTACTAACAAACTCGTGAGTTAAGATGGTAATTTATTTGATTTCGTGTCTTCACTGGCTGACTGATTTATTAACTTTTCTTTTTTTTTTATGTAATGAAAGTGGCAAACAAGCATGCAGTTCACATTGATGTTAAGTGATGACTGCAACCTATAGACACCCACACCAAGACCAAGGTCAAAATGCAGATGCGTTACCACTCCTGAGGCCTAAGGTGTTATGCCTCTGTGCCGGAAATTACAGGGCCGTACATTACCACCTGACCGGAACATGATAGTGCTGAACACTACCATTTAGCGGCAAGTAAATTAGGTAATGCGGTGGTGCCTACGCCCGCGAGCTCCGTCACTGGAGATCTACCACCAGTAGCGTAACTTACTAACAAACTCGTGAGTTAAGATGGTAATTTATTTAATTTCGTGTCTTCACTGGCTGACTGATTTATTAACTTACTAACAAACAGACTGACTTACTCACTAACCGACTAGCTATACATAAAAATAAAAAAGAATGCGCTTACACTCACAGCCCCACACTAGGTATAAACCTGTCGTGAGTGCCGATGTACACACACAACACAAACACCCAGACCCGAAACAAATATCTGTAGGCCATACAAATATTTGTCCCGGTACGGGGATCGAACGCGCGACCCTTCGAATCAAATGGTCGTCTCACACCGCTGCACTAACCGGATCGTCAAAATATACATTTCAGTTACGATAGAGAATATGTAATAATACTACGTTTAGAATCGACACTTCGACGTCCCGCCCGATTTTCTCGCATCACTCAACCCCTTCCCCTCTTATGGGCGTCGGTTGGTATTTTGTACGTGCTACGCACACAGGTGCGCGTGTAAATACACGTCACTGATTGATGTGTGTTATAGAAACCAAATTTAGCGTTTGTATGGAATTTTGGCGGAGTGTCCGCGGTGTGGTTACGACTCCAGACTGGCTGACTGACTGATTTATTAACTTGCTGACTGACTAGATAACTATGATTGACTCGTTGGCAGACTGACTGATATATTGACGAAATAGCTTGCCTTGATATTTATTTATATTCTCGACGAACTCAAATAACGGTTTCCTTTTAACACAAGCACATATTACTAGGTTTGTAGAAATTCCACCCTGAAAGAGATAACCTTAAAATGTTTTTTTTTTTTTGTTTTCCAGGTATCAGCAATAATAGACGTCGACATAGTGCCAGAGACGTGCAGAAGGGTTAAGTTATTGAAACATGGGTCAGATCGACCGCTAGGATTTTTTATTAGGTAATATATTTTTTTTATGTCTTGACCGTATATGATAGTGATGCGCGATACTAGCGTACAATCCAACCGTTCAGTTCAGTTCACTAATGTAGTTAACACTGTCGATGTTCATATTTAAATTGAATATACCAGAACCTGAATGCACCGGGTACCACGACTTTTGTTAACAGGGTGTCCACATTCTGGAAAGTCAGGGAAAGGTTAGGGAAGCTCAAGGTGGTCAGGGAAAGTCAGTGAAATCGAAGGGATACCTGGAAAGTCAGGGAAAATTGACCTTTTTTTCCCAGTGATTTTGAAATAAGGAAATAATTTTTATATTTTTATTTCATAGGATGACTGTGTAGTTTGATTAATTAGACATGTTTTTTTTTTCGAGATTGAAGTGAACAATGTTATGATTTTTTAACTAGGTTACTACAAAAAAAACTGTTTCAATTTTTATTTTTTAACAGATCTCTCCTTATTCTAATGTGAGAATACTCAAACGTCACTTAAATCTAAGTGGGACTTAAAAGTCTTCTGTCTTTATAAAACACGTTCAAACGATAGAGATAGCGCACATTTGAGGGTCGCTTGAAATTAATTGACGTTTGAGTATTCGTCCATTACAGTGTTAAAATAAGTGCTAAACATTGTATATTTAATAAAATGTGGCTAGATCCCAAAATTAGTCCAGAATTTTGTCAATGGCTAAGTGATGTCGCAGATTTTCCTTGATTAGCATATTGTAAAGTATGCTGCAAGTCCTTCAAACTCAGTACACATCTAATTTTTTTTCAAAGTTTATGAAGCAAAACTATTTAAGTTACGTGTAACTTGGTAATACTACTATTACTTGAGTAATAAGTATAAGTTGATTTTTTTTTTAATTTTGTTTGTTTCTAAGTAGATATTTAATTTTATTTCATATTTTTCACATTCATTTGGAAAAAAGAGATTTTATTTGTAAGTAAGGTGGCAAACAAGCTTACAGCTCACATTGATGCTTAGCGATGACTGCAGGCTATAGACAACTACATAAAAACCGGAGGTCAAAATGCAGATGCGTTGCCGTCTTCTTTTCTTGCACGTCTCTGTGAAATTTATTACGGGTCCATACATTACCATCATACCGGATCACTATAGTGCTGAACACTACCATTTAACGGCAGATAGATTAGGTAATGCGGTGGTGCCCACGCCACCGAGCTCCGTCACCAGAGCTCTCATCATCATCATTTCAGCCACAAAACGTCCACTGCTGAACAAAGGCCTCTCCCAAAGAATGCCACAACGAACGACCCCGGGCCGCCCTCATCCGCGATTGCCCGCGACCTTCACCAGGTCGTCGGTCCACCTCGTGGGGGCCCTGCCTACGCTTCGTTTTCCGGTACGCGGTCGCCACTCTAGAACTCTTCTGCCCCAACGGCCGTCAGTTCTGCGAGCTAGGTGACCTGCCCACTGCCACTTGAGTCTCGCTATTCGGTGAGCTATGTCGATAACTTTGGTTCTCATGCGGATCTCCTCATTTCTGATTCGATCACTCAGAGAAACTGCGAGCATAGCCCATTGCTCTCTGAGTGACCTTGAGCCTTCTTATGAGGCCCATAGTGAGCGACCACGTTTCGTTCCGTATGTCATCACTGGCAACACACACTGGTCAAAGACCTTCTTCTTCAGACACTGCGGTAAATTTGACGAGAAGATATATCGTAGCTTCCCGAACGCTGCCCATCCGAGTTGGATTCGGCGTTTGAACTATTTTTCGAAGTTGGACCTACCTAACTGGACCGTTTGCCCCAGGTATACATATTCATCAACAACTTCGAGTGTAGTACCCTCGACCATAACAGGAGTGGGCGTAACGAGGACATTCGACATTATCTTCGTCTTGTCCATGTTCATTTTAAGGCCCACTCTGGTCTTCCAGGGTCTCAGCCATGACTACGATATCATCCACAAATCGGAGGTGGGAGATGTACTCGCCGTTAATGTTGATGCCGAGTCCATTCCAGTCCAGAAGCTTGAAGGCATCTTCCAATGCAGCGGTGAAAAGTTTCGGAGATATAACATTTCCCTGTCTCACACCTCGCTGCAGTTGGATAGGTTTCGAGTTCTGGTCCTGATGGCGAACCAACATAGTGGCGTTTTCGAACAAGCTCCTGAGCACCTCTATGTATCGGTAGTCGACTTGGCACATCTAGAGTGACAGTAGCACAGTCCACATCTCGACCGAATCGAAGGCTTTCTCATAGTCCACAAACGCTAGACATAGGGGCTGGTTATACCCTTCTGTCTTCTGTATAACCTGCCGCAGCGCGTGTATGTGGTCTATGGTGCTAAAACCTTTACGGAACCCGGCTTGTTCGGGAGGCTGGAAGTCGTCGAGTCTGCGAGATAGACGCTTCGTAATCACTCTCGAAAACAGCTTATAGACGTGACTTAAAAGTGCGATGGGCCTATAGTTTTTAAGAAGGGTATTGTCACCCTTTTTAAAGAACAGTACCACCCCACTTTTGTGACCGCGCCTGTGGCGTTTTGCCCTCGGATATGACGGAATTGAACATCAACTGAAGAGCTTCTAATATTTGCCTTCCGCCCGCTTTCAGGAGTTCAGCAGTGATTCCGTCATCACCCGGCGCCCTGTTGTTCTTGAACTGTTCGAGAGCCGTACTAATCTCGTCTAGACTGACGTCCGGGATATCTTCGGTGTAGTGTCGGGTCAGTCCGGCTCTAGGATCTGCTGCCGGACTGTTAACAGGTGGTCGCGCTGTCGCATACAACTGTCCGTAGAACCGTTCGATCTCTTCTGCAAGCTCAGGTTTCGACGATACGATTCTGTCGTCCTGTGTCGTCAGCTTAGTCAGGCAGCTCTGCCCTATAGACAGATCTTTGACGAACACTTTAGAGCCCTTGTTCCGCTCTATGGCCGTTTTAATACTGTCAGTATTAAACTGCCGCGCGAAGGTCGCGAGTCAGTGACTTCGAGATCTGTCTGTTGAGCCGCCTATACACTTAAGCGTCTTCAGAAGGCTTCAGAACCATACCGCGCCTCTCATCCATGAGCTTGAGAGTTGAGTCAGAGATCTTCTTGGTCTTGCTTGTGTGGCGGGTCTTAAAGCATTTAGACCCAGCCGTACGGACAGTTTCCACAAACCTGTTGTTGTATTAGTCCACATCTAAGCAATCACTCAGGTATTGGAAGCGATTTTTAAGTTCGAGTTGGAAGCTCTCTGGGTTTTGGATTTGGGCAGATGCTGGTCGGAGCGTAGACTTCATAAGCCGGGATCTTTCCAGCTTGACATTAATATTCAGTGTGTCTCTAACCATTCAGTGATCGCTGCCGGTTTTGACCGAATTGATCATATATCATATCTCTGTGATCAATCCGGTCACTGGTTCTTGAAGAAAGAGTTCATCATGTAGAGGCTCTCTCTCTCCATGATGTCAGCCAGAGTCCGGCCCCTGGTGTTTCGTCGCCTATATCCACTTAGCTCCAGCTCATAATCACATCGAACGCCTAATTTCGCGTTGAAATCCCCCATGACAACGTTTTAGTGGGTCTTAGAACTATGTATGGCTCTGGAAATGTCCTCATAAATAGTTTCTACCTCATCATGGGAGTGTGCGGAGGTCGGGGCGTAGACCTGTATGACCTTCAGCAAATAGCGTTTGGTTATTGTGAGTATAAGGTATGACACCCTCGACAACACACTCTCGATCTTGACCAGAGCTCTACCACCAGTAAATTATTTATTTTGTTAATTTTAGTTCAAAGTTTCATTTTACTTAAAAACTGGACCTGGCGTGAAGATACTTAAAAACTTACAAAAAAAAAAACAAATGTACTTGCCTACTGAATGAATAAATTTGGTCAGGGAAAATTGAAAAAATTGTCAGGGAAAGTCAGGGAATTTTTTTGAACTTCTGCTGTGGACACCCTGGTAAAAGATAGTAGCATTTCACACCTGCTCTAACTTTAACAGATTTCTTTTAGTTAGAAAAGGATGTGAAATGTTACAATAACTAACTAAAAAAGTCGTGATGCAACCCAGGCTAACTTTAACAGATTTCTTTAAGTAAGAGAAGGATGTGTTAGAAAAACATTAACAAATATCTTGGTGCAACCCAAGCTAAGCAGTTTATATATCCAGCCGACAATGTAAAACTTTTCCAAACCTTTCAGAGACGGTACGTCGGTCCGCGTGACGCCAAACGGCGTGGAGCGGTCTCCGGGCATCTTCATATCGCGGCTCGTGCCGGGCGGCCTGGCCGAGTCCACCGGCCTGCTGGGCGTCAACGACGAGGTGCTCGAGGTCAACGGCATAGATGTCTCCAACAAAACGTTGGATCAGGTATGTCATCAACGTAATATCAGCCGTAACAGCCGTCCGGTGCTGGCCAAAGCCCCCTCCCCCTCTCCAAGAGAGTCACAACGAACTGGGTACACCATCATTTCAGCCGAAAGACGTCAGTTGCTCGACTAACTCCACTCTCCCCCCCCTCCAAAGATAGTCGCAACGAACTGTTTTCATCATCATTTCAGCCGAAAGACGTCCGCTGCTCGCCTAAGTCCACTCTTCCCCCTCCTCCCAAGATAGTCACAACGAACTGGGTACGTCATAATTTCAGCCGAAAGACGGCCGCTGCTCGACTAAGCTCCTCCCTCCCTCCTCTCCCAAGATTGACACAACGAAATGGGTACATCATCGTATAAGTCATACGTCATAAGAATAATTCCGTCACATATCTGTTTTATAGGACTGATACCTGACTGACTGATCCCGGAAATCTTTGTTTACAACCGTACCTATATCTGCCTACATCTTGCACGAAGTACGGACGTGTTAATATATAAAATAAACCTGGTTTCCTATCTGCAGGTAACAGACATGATGGTGGCGAACTCCTCCAACCTGATAATCACGGTGCGGCCCGCCAACCAGCGCGCCGGCCCGCCGCCCCCGGAAACCGTGTCGCGCACCTCACAACCTTCCAGCGAACCGGACGAAGATAGGTACGTTGGCATATACTTTATTTTATTTGGAAGACATAACAATTAATATCGATTGGCACTAACTGCCTTGTATTTCGTGCCTTTACTAAGGTCCCGTAAGAATACCAGCGCTTCAGAAATAAGCTAAGATGGGTGCCGTTTTTTTAGCTTCCCACAACCACAAATTGTTGTAATTTTTGGCTCCCTGTCTTTTATTCATTTATTGTACAATTGTGTGTTGGGTTAGTCGAAGAATAAAAGTTTTTTCCTTCTTTCTTTCATACATTAACCTTCACTGGTGGTAGATCATCATCACCAGAGGTGGCTCTTGACGTTTTTTAGTTCTGCCTCGGTAGCCTAGTGGTAGCAGGCCACTACTACTACGCTGAGGTCCTGGGTTTGATTCCCGGGTAGGGGGTTATCAGAGATATTGGTGTAAAGTCCTTTATCTCTGGTTCTATTGGGAGTTTTCCATTTTCTGGAAATTTCCCAGTACCTCGAAGTTTGGTAATGTGCCCGGGGATGTCAACAGGCTCGCCACCTGTTACATGGGCCAAAACGTAACCGGCGAATCGTGGGTATTTGCATGTATGCTTGAATGCATGCATTTACCTCTGCTTACCCCTTCGGGGATTACAGGCGTGAAGTTACGTACGTACGTAAAAACTGCAAAATAACTAACGAATCCGACACGTTTGTTTGTATACATAAAACGGCAGAAGCAACACAGCGTAATATTCCCGCGCACTAGCGGGCGCCGCGGTTCGGCATTGTCGCGTGATCACGTGTGAGCGGCGCTCCGCATTAGGCTAATTTCTCATACAACATGTTCCTATGAGTTACCTCCACAAGCCTAACCCTACACGGGTCGTTACACGCAATGTCACTCACCGATTTACAAATACATAAGTTTTTACTTTATGTAAACAAACATCCGCAAATGAACTGGATATTTTCGGCGGAGTTGAGTGATGAGTTGGCGGGAGTTAAAATTGCAATGTTAACGAACTTTTCCCTGCCGAAAACAGAATGAATGTTTTTTTTTTTTGTTTGTTTGAAGACGAATATTATGTTTCATTGGTAGACTAACCTGTGCAATGACTGCTTATGAGTTTAAATAATCTATATATATAAAAATCAATTGCTCTTCGTTAGTCTCGCTAAAACTCGAGAGCGGCGCTACCGATTTGGTTAATTTTAGTTTTGAATTATTTCTGGAAGCCCAGGGAAGGTTTAAAAGGTAAGAAAATATGAAGAAATTGAAGGGGAATAGTAAAACAACACAATTTCATTTTCCCATGCAAATTGTCCGTATCTATCAAACCTTTGCCACATTATTTCATTCTGAGGCAATACGAAGTTTGCCGGGTCAGCTAGTAAAGTATACAATAGGGATGATGACTAGGTATGAATTCACTATGTATCGTATCACATGAAAGCAACGTTCTGAATCGTTATATCTTTAAAATGATTAGCTATTGAATAGGCGTTTTAAAGACAATATTTATTTTACCTATACTTTTTGAAATAACATACACACCACACATAGACACATAGACACCCACACAAAGAACAAGGTCAAAATGCAGATACGTGACCACTCCTGAGGCCTAAGGTGTTATGCCTCTGTGCCGGAAATTACAGGGCCGTACATTACCACCTAACCGGAACACGATAGCGCTGTGCATTACCATTTAATAATAATAATAATGGCAACCCATTATACGTCCCACTGCTGGGCACGAGTATCTTCCTTTTTTAGGGGGAGGCCTGGAGCTTACTCCACCACGCTGCTCCAATGCGGATTGGTGGAGATGCGGGTTAGTGGCCAACCCGGTGTCGGATGTTTTCAAACCGCCCATGAGGCCTCCGACAAGGTCTGACGACCGCTGTCTATCGCTATCAACCAGGACCGACGGCTTAACGTGCCCTCCGAAGCACGGAAACGCGCATTTAATTTGCCACTAGCGGTCACCCATCACACTACCCGACCGCGCCCGTAGTGCTTAACCGAGTAGATCGCTTATGATCTACACCAGCCGCTGGGCCATGCGCGCTTCAATTCACTACCATTTAGCGGCAAGTACATTAGGTAATGCGGTGGTGCCTACGCCGGCGAACTCCGTCACTGAAACTCTACCACCAGTAAAAAACACTAGTAATCATCCCCATTGACTATCGTTTTCTCCCCAGATTCGACCAGGATGAGCAAGACGAGATCGTGGACCTCACTGCCGTCACCCTGGAGGACCAGCCAGAGAGTTACCCCCACATCCCCACCAAGGAGGACGGTCAGATACTTCACCTCTAGTATATACTGGCCCGGTACCGCCGCGCCAATAACGCACTTTGATGTGATTCCGTTGTGAGAATATGCTGCAATATCCTTACAGGCCACTCAGATTTCTTGATTTGGGCCTGATTATCATTGAGGGAGTTCCTTACAGAGCTACAGGCCGTATCCAACCGCAATTTTTTAAAGCCGGCTCTACACTCGCGCGTGACGTCACACAGCCTCCCCCCCCCAAGTATTTTCTCTGTCTGTATGTATGCGCTAATCTCGGAAAGTTGTGAACGGATTTTGTTCCTGTTTGAAATGTTGGAAACTGGGTTTTCTGAGGAAGGTTTATATCTATAATTTATCAACATCGTACTTACATTTCCCGTGATATCACGGTTTACGCGTGCGAAGCCGAGGCGGGTTGGTAGTAATAAATAAATGAATAACATCGGGTCATGTAAGGTCGAACGTATTTTTTTGCCTTTCCCCGAAAGTGTCAGGGAACTGTGCGAAGCGAAAACGAGAAGGCGTGGACAACATCTATTCTCGTGTCGCGGGCTTTCGCGGCTATCCGCGAGTGTAGAGTCGTTTTAACTAGCTATATGTATGTGTCAATAGTTTGATAAGTACACATTCGGAGCTTCTTGATTCAGGCTTAATCTCGTAGGTTCGCCCGTAAGATTATTGATAAAAGAATTAGACTTCGAGAGTCCGCACCCTACTGCAATTGGAGGCCAAGATCCATAGTAATAATAAAAAATTAAATACATTAGGGATAAACGTTATTTTTTCGGTGAAGGATAGCAGAAAAAATAAAATTCGCTATGTATAAATCCGTGTCGTGGGTACCGTTGAGTACACAACACATCCACAAACAAGTAAACCCGAAATACATATCTGAAAGTCATCCTACTAATATTATAAATGCGAAAGTTTGTGAATATGGACGTTTGTTACTCCTTCACGAAAAAAACTGCTGAACGGATTTGGATAAAACTTTACAGTAATATAAATTATACATTGGAATAACATTTAGGCTACAATTAGTAATGGTTAAAAGTACACGCGGATGAAGACGCGGGCCAAACCTAATAATTAAATATTTGTACCTATACGATTTTTCTCCAATTGCAATAGGACAACTGTCCGAGGGTACTAGTAAAATAAGGTTTGAGAACAATAAATAAATGGCGCGAGAATGAACGCGGAAAACCCTTCCAAGTTCCTTCTATTTAAACTACTTAAAATATTTGCAATTTAAAAAGGTAGGAAGTAAAATAATGAGTACTCGTGTTATTACAGAATTCGATTCAGTAATTATCTAGTAGTTTTAAAAGTTGTGATCCGTTTCTACTTATTGCTCATGCGAATTTTACCTTTGTAATTTTAAAGTCTTAAAGAACTTTGAAAGAATCATAGGCAAGATTTGTACAGAAAGAATGAAAAAAAGGTGCACGGTAAAACAGCACGGAAATATTATCCAGTGAACCTAAACAACATTTCCTGATACTTAAAATATTTTTAACTCTCTCGCAATAAAAAGTTTGAAATTGAACTTTAGTATAGAGTGCTTCTACTGTTGTTAGGAAAGACGATTTTTATTCCGGTGATTTAAAAATAATTTACATGCCAGAAAATGTTCTTTAGGTTCCCTAGATAATATTTCTAATCCATTTTACCTTGTACCTTTTTCTAACTTTTTTTTGTACAAATCAATGTATGAAACTTGCCATGACTCTTTGGAACTCAAAAACATTATATTTATTGTCATGTCTCACGTTTTACGCATATTAACAGGCGTACAGTCAGGGAACTCTCCGCTTATTTTAGATATTCAATCAAACAGCTTTTATTGCATAGGATATTCATGTGGTCTAGCAACCTGTTCCCTGATACGAACGTATTACCTTTTACTGGAATTCTGAACGCTATTAATAATAAATAATAATAATGGCAACCCATTATACGTCCCACTGCTGGGCACGAGTCTCTCCCCTTTTTGGGGGGAGGCCTGGAGCTTACTCCACCACGCTGCAATGCAATGCGGATTGGTGGTGATACGGGTTAGTGACCAACCCGCTGTCAGATGTTTTCAAAATAAGGCCTCCAACAAGGTTTAACGACTGCTTTCTATCGATAGCAACCGGGACCGACGGCTTAACGTGCCCTCCGAAGCACGGAAACGCGCATTTAATTTGCCACTAGCGGTCACCCATCACACTACCCGACCGCGCCCGTAGTGCTTAACCGAGTAGATCGCTTATGATCTACACCAGCCGCTGGGCCATGCGCGCTTCTAAGCCATTAGCTTTTCTTATTTCTTCATACGCGCTGTCACTTAAACAAATGAAACAATAATGGGTGCGATCCACTAAACAGCCGCAGTGTGTATTGTCAATCTATTCTTATAATATCTTTGGATGCAACATATGCTTCAATGCCCATTAGCCCACTGCTTTTCCAATTTAAAGGACCGCCAAAAGGCAAATGAATCTGCGGTCGCTGTAGCGAAGTATTGGGCGGAAAAAAATTACGTATTGAGCTTAGGGTTGCCAGGTCCAGGCTGATCATTTCCTAATCATACGTGGCGTGTGTATTCGATAAAAAAAAACTACCTTGGCCTTGCCTCTGAAAATTTCTTCCGTAAACTACAACTAAAAAGGACGCGTGACCAAAAAATAAAGGGCAATTTCGTACGAAGCTGCTAAAAATATGTTTTCGGGTTTTCCGGGATAGCAAAGTATTTTTTTTTATAAATTCCGGGAGAATCCCGGTATTCCGGCAATAGGGTTGCCGCTGTCTCGAAAAGAAGAAGACCAGATAAAAGATTGCATGCTATGTCACGAGCTGAAGTCATCATTTATATGTAGTCTTACTTATCACTTAGAAGAGAATGATGAAGTTAGATGAGGCACGGGAGGTGTGTCAGGACCGGGATATCTTGCGCTCCATACTCTCTGTCTACCCCGTTAGGTACCTGGCGTGAAGATACATATACTTATCATTCGGAATTCGAATCGCTTTATATTGCCCAAAATTGTCTTTGAATATTAATTATTATTAGTGTTCAATATTAATTAATCATTAAAATGTTTCGTAATCATTCCTCAAAATATAAATTGTACAAATATATCATAAATGAAAAAAAAAATACAGGATTCGCCAAGAAATCGCACCGCACATCGAACCTACAAAAGAGACAATCGGCAACTTTCGATTTTGTAGAGCGTTATCTCTGCCGCACACTGCCTACGTAAACACCGATTGGTGAAAACTTGATCAAGATGCTCGACAAACGTCACATAGGTAAACCACACCGCGGACACTCCGCCGAAATCCCATACAAACGCTTAATTTGGTCTCTATTACACAGACATCAATCAGTGACGTGTATGTACACGTGCACCTGTGTGCGTAGCGCGTAGAAAATACCAACTGTCGCCCATAAGAGGGGAGGAGGTTGGGTGAGGCGGGGAAATCGGGCGGGACGTCGAAGTGTCCATTCCATACGTAGTATTATTACATATTCTCTGGGTAAGGTGCGAATGAAATAACGCTCCATAGACCCGAAATAAGCCGAAGTCTTCTTTTTACGGTCGATGTGCTATATTTCTTGTTGGATATTGTATATTGTAAAACACATTGAATTCCGCATAGAGCAACACTGGAGGGGAGTAGTCATATGCAGGATTTTCCCTCCGTCAAAGTACAAGCCCAAATGGGCCTATACCTGTCGTACTTCCTCCCGCACGCATTTCCCCCCGCAAAAAATGACAGACTGTTTTGCATCGGTAATAAACGCTATGGCTTCTCCCCTCCAGTCCGCCGCGGCCGGTGACCCGTGTTGCTCTATGGAATTCCGTAATAAACAAATATCGAATTTAGTTAGAATATTAAATAAAATATACAAATTGGTCAGTGCGTTTTATTGCTGCAATGTTGCGATGCTTTTTTATATATTTGTGATGATAATTGCAAAGTATGATTTAAAAGTCGAGTCGTCGAAAATGAGCTTATAAACGCTTTTATAAAAACAACGTTTGTGATATCGCAGAGGGTAGTCGCCCTTAAATAAATCTGTTAAAGATATAAATGAAGAGTGTGTGAACGCACGTATGGAGTTATACTTCTTTAGCGTAACAATTCAACAATACGAGAAATAAACAAAATGACAAAAAAGTTTAGCAACTAACTTCAGACTGTCGCTTTTATCTGTTTAGCAACTAACTTCAGACTTGCTTTTATTTGTCGATGTGTGCGCGCATCTTAAAAAATCACTCTCATATATCCAATCGCGCCAAAAGAATTATAACTTCAAAAATCAACTCAATTAATGCTCATTGTGCCTACATTATGCAGTAATTTTAGTATTATACATTTTGGTAATATCAAAATTTTATCCGGTTGTACTATTTTAGCTGCGTCGCCTAGATATCGTATTTTAAAAAGAAAATTTGTTACTTGTTTTAAGAGTGGACAATAAAATGTAGATATAATTAAAATTAATGATACAGGTGCGAATTCCATCCATATTTTGGCATTGAGCAATGTATCAGTTGCAATGGAGTGGACGCGGTTTTTTTAAGCTTTGGTTTTCTAAACTAGTGGTTGGTTACCTATCACCGCTAATGTAGGCAGCTAAAGCTTAACGCTCTGACAGCACCGAAAGTGTACCCTTACAATGTACTTATTTAGCCATTAAGAGTGTCGATTAATTCTCAATTTTGTAAAATTCAAAGGTCAAGCGCACTTAAAATATTGAAAGTTAATATGTCATTCTTCAGTGGGAAATCATGGGTTAGATTTTGGTCCTATTTGTATGAGGATTGTGAATATAAATTACTTTTAGAGCGATTGATTAATTTATTGCCTAACATCACGATAAAAATGTTTAAAAAGAGAAGATGTCTTAAAATACGAAGATGTATAAATACACAATAACAAGGATGATAGAATGTATATTCATGAAACAAGCAAATAATCAGATCGTCAAGTGCGCTCGATCTTCAATAATATAATTAGTATCTAGTAAAACATAACATCCCACTTCCTATGGAAGGTGCTATAAAGAACATAAAAAGAAGCAAAATATACGTTAATTTATTAAATTTCACAATTTAGTATTTGTTACGTGTAATTTTCAATCAAATTATTTATCTAACAGTTGAAATTATGATATATGGGTCTAGAAATTGGTCTATCTAAGTAATGTGATGCCTATTTGAACGACATTATACATTCCAATTATATCCTCTATCTAGAATCTCGACTATACCATAACAGTTGCCAATTTCGTTGTAAGTAAAAATGAACATTCCTAGTATAGTTTTGACGTACATAATATTACTAATATTTGGCCTAGCAGCGTGCCTTGCGGGACCCCTCTAGTAATTGTATGTAAGCTTTCCGTATCAATTGAAAATACCGTTGTGGTTATGTTTATGTTACATTTAGACGTGTTTTTAGGCTTATACGAATTTAATTTTAGTACGTTTACATATTTATAAATCGCATTTTACATACATTCCATCACTCAATTGCTTATTAAAAATCTTTTAAGTATGATTTATTTCTTAAATAGATGACGTTTATATTAATAAAATTTATTTCTCGAAGCAATCATGGACTATGTTTTTTACTTTACAAGAGATGTTAATTAGACTACCTATTTTTTTATGATTCGGTCAGTATTTAAGCACCATTTATGATGGTCATAGTATAAAAATACACATTCCAGTAGGTATCTATTAATAAAATATAGACACAAAGTTTATTAATGAAGCGTCGTAACGCAAAATATATATTTAGTTTTAAAGTTCTTGGGCCCGTTTTAAGAACAGGCACAATGAAAATAAATACACATATTTTTTCATTGATTTGAAATTTATCGTTAGTGGCATTTTTCTTTATCTTAACGCGTCTTAAACGGAGAGAGTTATATTTTCTCTTAAACTTGTATATTAAATGCTTTAGTTGTTTATAGGTGTAATATCTAGATCAAAGTAACTTTTAGTTTTTCGAGCTTAATTTAATTTTTTAGATTAAGTATATTTAAAAACTAAAGAATAGATTATATGTAATCATAAGATTTAAAGTATGCATTGATCCTTCCACATATCAGCCTTTAGATTTTGTGACAACATGCGTCTTCGATTTCTAACTTTCTCGAGTGCCTTAAATATCGAGTGCAGCATTTGATCTTGAATTTACTCGATCATCATCGTTTGTACTTTGTAATACTTAGATACTACTAGATCCATCAAAAGGCTTAGGAGTTTTGACTGATTATGGAGACAAAATTGTTTAAACAATCCCCCTATAATTGTCAATTATTGTTTTGTATTTATCTAATTAATACAGAGGTTCGGTTGCACCGAAAATTTGTTCGTTTTGTAAAATTTTACATCCTTCTTTATTATTTTAGTAGTAGTCTTCTTATTAGTCTACTAACTTTGTAAAATTTTACAAAACTAACAAACATTTTGGTGCAACCGAACCTTAATATTTTGCCATCATTTATTCAACTTCTATGTTATATGAAATTGGTCGTACTAATGGATCATCAAGTATTATTTTGAAAAAAAAAAAACATTATTTGTAACAGTATTTTTTATTTGTTTTACTTTTTTTTATATGTTTTAGTACCCCTCGATTTGTGTTAATCATTTATAACTTGAATGAAATCTTTTATGTGTTCGTAATTAAAGTGATGATTCACAATTTACTTGACATTGTTTTTTGTATTATGTATTATGTATATTTAAACAATCGTTTTAGTATTACGTGGTTTGATATGTATGTACTTAAGTTTTTAGATCACACGTTGCCTTTTGCGTTATCATAGTTATGTATAGTATTAAAATGTACCGTTGGATGCAAAATTTAAATATCATTATTACGAATTGGCTCAAAGTGTTATGGTCCAAAATGCTGTTATAGAAAATTGATTATATAGTTTAGGAGATACCGTTATATTTACACTGTAGGTAGTATACACTTGTGTTGTATGTAATTAAATATTATTATTCTTATTGAATTTGTGTTTTATTTTTATGCTCACAAAATATACGGTAAGTATACATTTTGTGTGTGACATATTTTGATTTATGAATAATGAAGGAATACAATTTAATTGTTTTATATTATTTCGCATTAACACATGCTTGTGAAATATATTTTGTAAAGAAAAATGGAAAGAAAAATTTGACTTCAGACGGGACTCGAACTCGCGGCCACTGGGAATCCTCACTATTATAGTTAGGCAACTGATATCGCGCTGCTGCCACCATAAGTCAATGCAATAAATGTGAAGGAAAGATTTGACAAATCGGGCAGGACTTCGGTAGCTCAGTTGGAAGAGCGGCTGGACTAGATTCCCAGTGGCCGCGAGTTCGAGTCTCGCCTGAAGTCAATTTTTTCTTTCCATTTTTCTTTAAAAAATACAATTTAACAAGACATTATTGGTTAGGTCACTAAGCAACGCCACATTGCCTAATCTATCTGCCGGTAATTGATAGTGTTCAGCACAAGCGTATTCCGGTTAGATGGTAACGTATGACCCCTTAACAACTTTCACTGAGACTTAACAATTAGGTGTCATGGGCAACACATCTCCATTTTGACCTTTGGTTTTGTATGTAGATGTCTATAGGCTGCAGTCATCACTTACCATCAATGTGAACTACATGCTAGTTTACAACATTAGTTACATAAAAAAGACGTATAATAAATATTATTATGCTATGGGTTACCCTTTTACTCGTATTTTTACTTGGAGAAATTAAGTCGTGTCTCTTTTTTTTAAATTCGTCATTCGTTACCTTCGCATCACATTGGTTCACGATCGTTCATTCAGTCCCAGTCGTACATGGTCGTAATCATAGAGTACATTAAATAGGTCGTAATATTGAATGATGCCTGATTGACGACTGACGGTCTGCTATCAATCAAATCTTGGCTAACGTTTTTGGCAGTATTTTACTTAGAGAACGAAGGTTACTGCCCTAGTAACCAGCGAACGAGTTCTTAATGTGTATCTTCACGCCAAGTTCCTTACGGGGTAAGTAGAGAGTGGAGCGCCAGATATCCCGATCCTGAGACACCACCCGTGCTTCTTTTACATTCATCATTCGCCGATTCCTAAGACTTGGCCCCAAGGCAGGTCAGGTTGGTCTTTCTGGGTCTCTGTAGCCATCCACATTCGCATTGTATATCTGTTTGGACATTAGCTTATTCGCTATTCTTTCTAGATGCCCTAACCATCGGAGCATGCCTTTTTCATTATATAATAGGTTGGGGAAAAAGTCTTCGCACTATAGTATGCACGGAATAGATAAATAAGAAGGCCTTTCGCCTTTGCTTCAATTTAGTATTAGAACCAGTGTCGCCGCTTTTCTCCCACCATGCAATTTCTTACACAAATGTAACACCATCTCGACAATCACCATCACATTAATCTCAGGGCAGCTATTCGTTTGCGTAAGTTTGCATACTAAGATGTAACGCCCGTAGGCAATAAACACTCGCACGCACACAACAATATACTCACCAATAAACTAGTCGAAGTGTAGCGAACGCATTACATGCTGTACTATTGAAACACGTTGTGAGTTCGCAACAGACTAGCTTTTATTTCTTTCACATTCATTCACATAGACATAGTTTACATTGATCAAACTAGATGGCGTTACCAGTACTTTACAAGACATTATTTTGATATAGTACATACACTTCTAACACCCCCACTTATCAAAATAAACTAACGTAACAAAACAATTACACAACAACAATGCCAAGGGAGTCCATAAATTTATAATGCTTTATTGGACACAGCCCTTTAGTTAATATGTCAGCAGGCATTTCCTGACTAGGAATATATTTAATTTTAATAATTTTGTACTTTACTACATCTCTGACATAATGACACCGTACATCTATATGTTTTGATCTATTGTGACACTGATTACTTAACGCTAGTTTTAATGCACTTTGATTATCACAATACAAGTCAATTACAAACAGTTTATCAGTAATTTCATGCATTAAATTTCTCAAATAAACAGCTTCTCTTGAAGCTTCTGACAGAGCAGTATACTCTGCCTCTGTACTCGATAGTGAAACAGTTTTTTGCTTCCGACTTTGCCATGCAATGGCCGATCCTGACCACACAAAGCAAAAACCAGTATAAGATTTCCTATCTAATGCGTCACTTGCCCAATCACTATCTACAAAACCTTTTAAAATACTATCATCATCATAATATTTTAAACAATAATTTTTAGTACATTGTAAATAACGCAATATGCGTTTAGCATAGTTCCAATGAGTATGATTATAACAACTATTAAACTGACTGAGATAGCTCACCGAGTAAGCAATGTCTGGTCTTGTTAAAACTGCTAAGTACATTAAACTTCCAATTAATTTTTGGTAAGGTACATCAGGAACACATTTATCAGATGACTTATCTAAATTCAATTTAGTTTCCATTGGAGTACTTTGTTTTTTACATTCAGACAACTGAAATCTAGAAATTAAATGATCAATATACTACTATTAAATGATCAATATATCTACAGTAATAACATTTTTACTTTTATCTAAATTAATTCTCATGCCTAGATATTGTTTTACAGGTCCTAGGTTTTTAACCTTAAATTCTGAACCTAATATATCAATTAAATGATTTGTGTCAGAGTCGCTGTTTGAAAAAACTAAAAAATCATCTACATACAGAGCCACAATAATTTTAATATTATCTTTAATTTTTGTAAACAAACATGGTTCGTAGAGACTGTTTTTGAATTCTAGTTTACACAAAACCTCTTTAACTCTATCATACCATGCAAGTGAAGACTGCTTCAACCCGTAAATTGCTTTATTTAGTTTTAATACTTTTCCCCCACTTTTATTTACAAAACCTTCAGGTAATGACATAAATATTTTTTCTTTTAAATAACCGTTCAGAAAAGCAGTAGTTACATCTAAATGAGTGATACTCATTTGCATTTTTACACTTAAAGCAAACAATAATCTTATAGTAGAATGCCGCACTACTGGTGAAAAAGTGTCTGTATAGTCAATACCAGGTTTTTGGGAAAAACCTTTTGCAACAAGTCGAGCTCGATAACGAATGTTATTGTCTATATCAAGTTTTTTATTAAGCACCCACCTGCACTTTACTATTATCACATCACCTGGATTGTCGACTAGTTCCCACGCATTATTCTCTTCAAAGGACTGCAGCTCATCATCCACTGCACGCCTCCACTGCTCCCTCTCAGGCCCCTCAAGAGCCTCTAAGAATAAAATCTCTTCAGATGCCGGAACAGTACTGGAAACACAAATGCTACTAAACCCATACCTCTCAGGTTTCTTTTTGGAACGCTTGCTGTCTTCACCTGTCACCTGTTCTGGAGTGGATGTTGACTGGATTGCAGTGTCGGCAACATCTGTGCAATCAGAGGGATCATCAGTCTCTGGAATATTCTGTAATTGATACAATTCCCCCACTGAAGCATGACTCTGCTCCTCCGGACTGTCTACTGACTCCTCAGAAATCCAGATGGCCGATTCTTCACTGCTTTCATGGATTCCTGTGTCATCTTCCATTACTATGACATCCCTGCTGGTCATAACTGTGTTCCTGGAAGGATTATAGACACGGTAGCCTTTCACATCCTCACCATATCCAATTAAAATGTGTTGTGTGGCTTTTTTATCCCATTTAAGACGTCTCTGTTTGGTGACATGCACCATGACCTTGCTACCAAACAAACGTAGATGGCTCAAGTCTGGTTTTGATCCATACCACAACTCATATGGTGTTTTCTCCAATCCCGATGCAATAGATCTGTTTTTCAAGTAAACAGCAGTATTAGCTGCTTCAGCCCAAAATCTTTTCTCTAACTTTGCATCATACAATAAACATTTGGCTTTCTCAACCACAGTTCGGTTGGCCCGTTCACACAGTCCATTCTGCTCCGGTGTGTAATAATTGGACTTTTGGTGAACTATTCCAGATTGTTTCAAGTAAATCTCAAATTCCTTATTACAATATTCAAGTCCATTGTCTGATCTCAATATTTTAATTTTCTTACTTTGTTGATTTTCAACTACTGATTTGAACTCTTTAAATCTGTTGAAAGCTTCACTCTTATGCTTCAGAAAATATATAAAGGTCATCCTACTAAAATCATCAATAAATAACAGGAAATAACGAGCACCATTAAGAGAACTTGTTTCCATTGGACCACAAATATCACTGTGAATTCTGTGTAGCGTTTCTGTACTCCGCTCACCCACATGAGAAAAAGGTAATCTCGTTTGTTTTGCCTCACAACAAGTGATGCATTGATATTTGCTTATGTCAAACTTGCTTTCAAAAGATAAACCATCCACAATACCATTTCTCATTTTATGCATATCTTGTTGGTTTAAATGTGCTAGTCTTCTATGCCATAATCTTCCACTAACTACAGGAAGCGCCAACAAACATCTTTGTGATTGTAATCTCAACTTATAAACACCTTCACATAAATCTGCAGTTGCAACCAAAGCATTATTTTTGTCTCGAATATAACAGTGCTTCTCTGTAAATACCACATTATTACCGTTTTTAATTAGCTCACTAACGGATAATAAGTTTGTTGTTAGGCTAGGCACACATAACACATTTTTAACTGTTATATGACATTCTGATTCTGAAATTATTTCTACGTCTCCGGAACAAACAACTGGCACTTTAGTATCATTAGCGACAACAATTTCTGGTAAACACGGCGTCAAATTCATGTTCTTAACCCAATCTTTGTTCGCTGTCATGTGTGCACTTGCACCCGAGTCTACGTACCATTCCTGCTTGTTGAATTTTCCATTCAAGAAAACAACACTGAATACGCATTTACTTGCATTTTTCTTCAACAATGGGCATTGATTTCGATAGTGTCCATCCTCTTTGCACTTGTAACATGTTATTGTTTTTGATGACGCATTAGCTGTCACTACTGTCACTGTCTTTTTGTTTGACATTGACGGACCGCCATATTTCTTGTGCTTAATGTTGCCAGAGGAATATTTATTTTTCACTGCGAATGCTGTGCCACTTCCTTCAAATTCACTAGAAACTTCCATGTCAAGTAATTTTGACTTAATGACATCTGCAGATATCGAAATACCCGAATGTTCTATTGCCATTATCATAGGCGAATAGCGATCAGACAAACCTGCTAATAATAATGACCCCACCCATTCATCGGTTATTGTAAATCCCGTGCCATTTAATCTTTGAGCCGTTTCAATTATTTGCGTGACATAGGTGCTCATTGAGTCACAATTCTCCATTCTTATGGATATCAAATGTCTGAGCAAGGCTATTTTTCGAGAAAACCCCGAGTCATCGAACATGGTTTTTAGCTTATTCCATAATTCTGCCGAGCTCTTGGTATTCTTGATATGCACGTACAATGCCGGATCAATTGTTAATATTAACTTTGCCTTCGTTTTTGCGTCATCGACTGGCTTCACGTCGAAATCTGCCGTAGGTTTTATGTATTTGTCCATGCCTTCTAACACCAACAAATTTTCGGCCGCAAAACACCATTCGTCAAAGTTCTCCCTGCCTTTCAACTTCGGGACACTGGCAATATAGTTCGTCGTCATGTTTCCGCGAAACAACACACACAATTTATCTATTTTACACTTTAAAATAACTGATAAATCAGGAGAAGCCCATAACCTATTGAAACACGTTGTGAGTTCGCAACAGACTAGCTTTTATTTCTTTCACATTCATTCACATAGACATAGTTTACATTGATCAAACTAGATGGCGTTACCAGTACTTTACAAGACATTATTTTGATATAGTACATACACTTCTAACATGTACATTGCCAGCGGAGACAATAATAGCGTTAATTGAGCGAGTGCTTAACGAGCAATGTATTAGCTAACAGTAACGTTTAAATAATGCAGTTTAAGTTTGAATATTCATATCCCTTTGTATATTTATATGTTTTTTACAAGTATTTTAACAATAAATGTTATTTGTGACTTACCGATCAAAAGATATACCTCCTCGCTTTATACTTGAGGTCTGACATTTCATATTACATGTTAAAATTTGCACTACATGGTATTTTACCAAGAGATGCGTCGTTCGAAGCAGTCTACACGACACTACGAGCGGTGAACGAATGGTTCTGCCGAACTGTGTGTGTACACGCATAGTTGCCGTGCGCTTGCCACGCCCACATTACCATTCCATCTTTATTTATCTATTCCGTGATAGTATGTATGAACTTGTAATAAAATCTCTTTGGCTGTAGTATTTGTATCTGGCTGGTATTTATTTGGTATCATTGAAAGTTAAAATTTTAAAGAACATAATTCCAAATTCAAATTAGGCAAATGTGTGATTTTTATTTGTTTTTCGTACTGTCAAGATGAGTGAATTTAATGAAGAAATTCGATACATTTTAAAATTTTACTACAAAAAAGGTAAAAATGCAAAGCAAGCCGCGAAAAAAATTGCGATGTTTATGGACCTAGTGCAGTGTCTGTGAGAGTAGCACAAATTTGGTTTAAGCGTTTTCAATCCGGAAATTTTTATGTCAAAGATGCACCTCGCTCTGGTCGCCCTATTACGGATAAAATGGATGCCATTTTTGTAAAAGTGGAGCAAGATCGACATATCAGTAGTTACGACGTAGCTGAAGAACTGAGAATTGATAACAAAACAGTTTTGGCGCATTTGAAAAAAGCTGGGTACAAAAAAGAGCTCGATATTTGGGTACCTCACGAGCTCACTGAAAGAAACCTAATGAACCGTGTACTCATTTGTGATTCTTTATTACGACGTAATGAAACTGAATCATTTTTGAAGAAGCTGATAACTGGTGATGAAAAGTGGATCACGTACGACAAGAACGTGCGAAAAAGGTCGTGGTCAAAGGCCGGTCAGGCTTCACAGACTGTAACGAAACCAGGGTTAACTCGCAATAAGGTGATGTTGTGTGTGTGGTGGGATTGGAAGGGCATTATTCATTATGAGCTATTACCACCAGGCAGGACTATCGATTCTGAACTCTACTGCGAACAACTGATGAGATTAAAGCAAGAAGTTGAAAGAAAGCGGCCGGAATTGATCAACAGAAGGGGTGTGGTGTTTCATCATGATAACGCTAGACCTCACACATCTATAGCCACTCAGCAAAAATTAAGAGTTTGGCTGGGAGTTGTTAATGCATCCGCCGTATAGTCCTGACCTTGCACCTTCAGATTTCCACCTGTTTCGGTCTCTTCAGAATTCTTTATGCAATGTTAGGTTAACATCACGAGAGGACTGCCAAATCCACTTGTCGCGGTATTTTGATGAGAAGTCCCAAAATTTTTATAGCAATGGGATCATGTCCCTACCTACAAGATGGCAAAAGGTTATCGAACAAAATGGTACATACATACTTTAGTTAAATTTTAATAAACTACATTAAAAAATGTTTTGAATTATCTTAAAAAATACGAAGAAACTTTTTCCCCAACCTTATACACGATACTCTCATTCACATAAAGCTTCTTTCTTACATCTTCACTACACACCGCAGATCTCACCTAGTCACCTATTATTTATTTATTATAGATGTCTGGGTTGACTTCTACATGATGAAACAGAGAAGGAATCTAATACGTAATATTAAATTTTTGGTGACTAAAAAGTACTTCCCCTTCATAAAAAAAAAAAATTGTCACCAATTACAGGTCGTAAAATTAAATTAGCTATCACTGCTACGGGGGACCTGTTTCACCCCGACTAGTACCACCGTTTGTGTAATTAACCTAGGTATATCCCCTGACAACGTAGGTATAGTCCAGGAGCTCTCTGCTTATCCAAAATTAATTAAATACAGCTTTTATTACCATCGCAGAAGGTGCCCGTGTGATGAAGCTACTAGTTACCTGATAGTACAATAATAGGTATGTTCCAAGTTCAGTCTATATTTGGACGGCTTACGCAGACTGCTCGTCGGGTGCAGAACATATTGGACTTATTAGATAGCCAAAGGTATAAAAAATAACTTCACACCCGTATTCTCCCGAAAGGGCAGGCAGAGGTAAGTGCGTGTATTAAATTTTAGGAGTATGCAAAGACGAGTCGCTAGATAGGTTTTAATTAATTGTACCATATAAGAGGAGCCTACTGGCATCTCCAGATACATTACAAAACTAAAAATGGCGTAAGGAAAATTTCTAAAAATTGAAAATCCGGTTGGGTTAAAGCTGCTCGATTTGCTACTATGCCAGTAGGTACTAACTATACATTGTTAGATTGCTTGTTTGAGTTTTATCTATCGTGGGAGGAAAGGCAAAAAAAAACAAGTTCGTTCAATTCAAACTTTTTAAATATTGCGACATTAATACACGCAAGAAACACATGAACACGTGTAATATCCCGTATTACCGGGCAATAAACACGGGAATTCCGTAACAGAAGCTTAACATTGGCATTATCATCGCGGTCAATGTCTATGTCTCCAGAAATAAATGTTACATCCTCCAGAATCAGGTGTTGCGTGCCAAGTTTTGCCGCCCTACTTCGTCAGTCAACAATAACCGGGCTGGATGATCAAGCGCGAAAACGGGTGTCAATGCGAAAAGTGCTCGTGTTAGTAAATTAAAAAAAAAATTAAACGTCATAGGATTAAAAAACTATCAGTTTAACTATTTTTTTTGTGGCAGTGACAAAAATGGAGGACGAAACATACCACGTGTACACGCGCATGGAAGACATAACTGAACAAGACGACAAGCATTTAGCGGGAGCGAGAAAGGAAATAAGGAACGATTTGACGGTTATCATCCCCGAAAACCCGTTTCCTGAGATCGAGGTAGATGCTTATCCCCCATTGAAGTTCTCATGGGTTATCCCGAAGCAGCTGGCAGCTATGGCGTTTCCTAGGAACGTTGAAAATTTGAAATTTCTTGTGAACCAGGGGATAACACGCCTTGTTACTTTGACGGCTGGTAAAAAGCCTCCAGTGGACGATGTGCCAAGGTTGCAGTGGACTGAAATACCTATTGAAGAATTCGAAATACCCACAGTTGATGATATCAAAAAGTTTATTGATGTCTGCAAACGGGCGGAAAAGAATGGCGAAGTAAGTTTCCTTTGAACTTTTAGTACCTACCTAAGTACAAACCTGTCCTTGAAGTTAGTTACAAGTCGCTACGAAGAAGGCGATTTTAAAGTCATCATCATCATCATCATCATCTAATCATTTCAGCCGAAAGACGTCCATTGCTGGACCAAAGCCTCCCCAAAGGGGGATATGCCATAATCAACACGCTTGGAATGGTGGTATTTTCATCGCAGGACGCTGCTACTCATCTTGCGTTATTGCACTTACTACCACCCCATGGGGATGGTAAGACCGCCATTGTTCGGTTGGCTGACTGCATTAACGGAAGAATTATCTACCACTAGAAGTGAATTCTTCTGCTAGTGGGCGATGGGGTCGTTTTTGTAGTACAGAAGGATATGCAAAGGGGAAAATTTGGCATATCTAGTAGTTCGCTTTCATCGGGCCAAGGAGGCCGACATTGAAACTCGCTCTCTTTCTCTCTGTGTCGTCATCGCAAGGTTTGCGCCAGTCTCAGTCCAGACTGGTGCAAAGTTTACGCAGACAACATCGCTCAGCGGTTTATAAAGTTTGCGCATACCTACTGTTATAAGATTTGGACAAAAAAGACAGAGAAATAGGAAGCAGTCGCAACTACTCTCCGCAGAGGGTTCGATACCCGGATCAAAGGGTAAGTGCTATTGAGGTTTCTAATGAATGCTAAACACTCGGCTGGGAGTTTGGCCATTATCCGAAGACTTAAGAAGTTGCGAATCGCGTTGCTATAGGAACTAAGCTGTGTAATATTGGCGTAAAATATAAATACCTACATGTGATGAACTATAAATAAATCCGAGAATTGTCCGACCATGACCTGGGATAATCTAACCGGAACACGGGTTTTCAATGTAAGTTTACTCTTAACTCCCGTTGTAGAGGGAACTACTTACTTTAAATCTCGCCAAGAATCGAAAAAAGATACCCATTTTCAATTATTTATCCTCTCCCTAATACAGACACTTCAACACTTCGATGTACCGATAGTCAATGTGGCAACGCTGTAAAGACTGCAGCACAAGCCCATGTTTCAACCGAATCAAAGGCTTTCTCATAGTCCACGAACGCTAAGCATAATGGCCGGTTAAACTCCTCGGACTTCTGTATAACCTGCCGCAGCGTGTGTATGTGGTCTATGGTACTATAGCCTTTTCGGAAACCGGCTTGTTCGGGAGGCTGGAAGTCATCAAACCTACGAGCGAGACGGTTCGTGATCACCCTCGAAAACAGCTTGTAGACATGGCTCAGAAGCGAGATGGGTCTATAGTTCTTCAATAGGGCTTTATCACCTTTTTTGAAGAAAAGCACCACCACGTTTCTGTTCCATGCTTCTGGCGTAGTACCTTCGAATAGGACGGAATTAAAGAGCTTCTGAAGGACTTTCAGTAACGGTGATCCACCCGCTTGCAGAAGCTCTGTAGTGATTCCGTCCTCTCCAGGCGCCTTGTTGTTCTTAAGCTGTTTGAGGGCCATCCTAATCTCGTACAGGCTGATGTCCGGGATATCTTCGGTATAATGTCGGGTTAATTTGGCTCTCGGGTCTCTGACCAAATCAGAGGCAGGTTGTGCGACCGAGGTATATAACTGCCCATAGAACCTCTCGATCTCCCGCAATACCTCAGGCTTAGTCGACGCTAAACTGCCGTCCTCAGTCTTCAGCTGCATCAGCCGGCTCTGTCCAATAGACAAATCCCTTGCAAACACTTTGGAGCCCTTGTTTCGCAAAGCAATCGTTTCCTCAACACATTTTGTGTTGAAGGATCTGATATCGTGCCGCAAGGACTGTTGGATCTGTCTATTAAGTTGCCGGTATTTTTCAGCTTCATCAGAGGTCTGCAGTGTCATTGAGCGTCGTTCTGCCATAAGGTTGAGGGTTTGATCAGTAAGTTTTTGAGGTCTATTTCGTCGGCGAGTTTTAAAGTATTTATACCCCACCGACTGGACAGTTTCTACCAAACTGTCATTTTTTAATAGTAGGCCTTTACTACCTCTCGTAAACCGGTGGCTCGGTAATCCATCACGACCAGAAAACCGGTTTCGCGTACTTTAAGTTTGGTGATTCATGTTGTGGTTATTTCTGAATCAGGTTCTGGGCATCCACTGTCGCCAGGGTCGCAGCAGGTCCGGGGTGATGCTGGCCAGTTACCTCGTCCACTTTCACCGGTTCATGCCCGACCAGGCGGTCAACGTCATACGGATGATCAGGCCAGGTGAGAAAGTTGTAAAAATATTTTATGTTTTTAATCGACTAACAAGGAAAAAAGAAGCTAGAACACTACAGTAATATTTTGTTCATCGTTTTAACAGGAAAAAGATCGCTTGATGATTCTCTCTACCAATTTAAGTATTCTTTTCCACCAGAGATGTGCTATGCTACTATGGCTGGGTTTTTTAACCGACTTCGAAAAAAGGAGGAAGTTCTCAATTCGTCCGAATATATATATTTTTTTATATCAATGTATGGATGCTATGGTGGATCATAGAGCAACACGGGCCACCGGCCGCGGCGGACTGGAGTAGCCATAGCGTTTATTACCGATGCAAAACAGTCTCATTTTTTGCGGGGGGAAATGCGTGCGACACACACGCACACTATAAAAATCGTCTATTACTACGAAACTCACACTTTGACTTTAACAAAATAGTGAAACAATTTCACGCACACATTTAAACATGTAGGCGACAGGTATAGGCCCATTTGGGTTTGTACTTTGACAGAGGGGAAAGCCTGCATATGGCTACTCCCCTCTGGTGTTGCTCTATGATATCCACCAATCATATTCATTGGTGCACATAGCTTAGCACTGGTGGAAACGGGTTCAGCTAAGTTATGTTTTTTATATGGAAGAATGTGTGCTATGGATGCGTGCTATCGCGAGTGGTGTAGCTACGTGCAGAGCAGAGTACCTGTACATACAGCAGATAATAATGTAATAATACTACGAATAGAATGGACACTTCGACGTCCCGCCCGATTTCCCCATCGACCGACATCACCCAACATCCTCTCTTATGGGCGTCGGTTGGTATTTTGTACGTGCTACGCACACAGGTGCACGTGTAAATACACGTCACTGATTGATGTCTGTGTAATAGGTTTTCTTTTTCTTCATATATCATCATTGAAGGAATTGAAAATATTTGTGATTATTATGTTTTAACTAAGTAGTTTAAATACTAATTTTTAATGTACTATTAATATACGTTTTGCTTTTACTATATGTAATGGTTATTCACTCTAATAGGTATTTTATGATTTATTGACGTTTTGAAAGTATCTGTAAAGATCTATTCGAAATAAAAATATTTTCTATTTCTATTTCTAATAGAGACCATAGTATGGAATTTTGGCGGAGTGTCCGCGGTGTGCCTACAGGCCTACAGTATGTCGCGCACTTTGCGGTGGCGCAATGCATGTTCATCATACAGCTACATACATAGCTTAGTATTAGTGAAAACTGTTACATATTATACTGGTGGTAGAGCTCCAGTGACGGAGCTCGCGGGCGTAGGCACCACCGCATTACCTAATATACTTGCCGCTAAATGGTGGTGTTCAGCACTATCGTGTTCCGGTCAGGTGGTAATGTACGGCTCTGTTATTTCCGGCACAGAGGCATAACACCTTAGGCCTCAGGAGTAGTGACGCATCTGCATTTTGACCTTGGTCTTTGTGTAGGTGTCTATAGGCTGCAGTCATCACTTAACATCAATGTTAACTGCATGCTTGTTTACCAATTCCATTACATAAAAAAAACTAATTTTCTTGGTGTATATTTCACATATCCGCAGCATAGAGTTGCATAGCACATCTCTAGTGGAAAAGCATCCTAAACATGATGTTTCACGTGTTGTTGACAAACGAGTTTACATATTTACATATATATAGGTATTCAATATTTATGGGTTATATTATTTTTTATCTGCCTCAATCAGTAGCGTACCTACCTACTAGTAAGAGATCACTACTTTTTGCTACCTGGGTTCGATCCCCGAGTCGGTAGCTATCAGAGATAAAGATGCGTTTCTTTTTCACTGGTGGTAGAGCTCCAGTGACAGAGCTCGCGGGTGTAGGCACCACCGCATTACCTAATATACTTGCCGCTAAATGGTAGTGTTTAGCACTATCGTGTTCCGGTCAGGTGGTAATATTCGTAATGTAATTTCCGGCACAGAGGCATAACACCTTAGGCCTCAGGATTGCTAACGCTATATTTTGACCTTGGTCTTTGTGTAAGTGTCTATATGCTGCAGTCATCACTTAACATCAATGTGAACTGCATGCTTGTTTGCCACTTCAATTACATAAATAAAATGTAGGAATTTGCTTTAATCCCTGGTTCTATTGAGATTTTTCCATTTTCTGGAAGTTTCTGGAAGTTTCCTAGTACCGTCCTCGGAGCTTGGTTTTTATGATCAAAATTATGTTGTAAGGGAAAATTACGATGTAGAAACTCATTCTAGGATCCTGCGATTTTCCCGAACAAGAGGATGCAGTGGGTATGTACTACATGTACCTCTCCGAGGACAACCCTCTCAAGTTCGGAGTGAGCGGCGAAGTTATGGACGAATTTGTTGAAACGGCTAAAGAATGCACCAAGAAAGCTCTATAAAATATTTATTCCAAGTTTAACTATACCCCTTTATTAATAAACTTAGAATAATCAAATAGTTCTGTAATCTTTCTAGACTTGACGCACTTTGCATTTTAGGTAAAAACTTACAAGTAGACACATTGGCGTGTCCGTCTAGAGTAGACTAGACGAATCGCGTTTTTTTTCACAAAAATGCAACCCTATCTATGTCCAAAGAGTAAGAGTAAACACGACACAGTATTCAGGGTCTGACAGAAAGGGTGGGAGTGGCCTCGCGCCGGGTTGAAGCTTATTACACTATCCGGTCGACAGCGCCCTGACTCAATCACAGTACAAATACACGGGCCGCTCCGGTCGCCCTAATTAGGGCCCCTAAATGTTATTACACTACCCGGACCCTTGCTATCGTACCCTGAATACCGTGCCGTGTAATAAGTCCTTTACGCGATGGAAGCGGTGGCATAGTAGGTAATAATCGGAGTAGGTATGGGAGGAGGAACTTAGTGCTGCACGATAAAAATTGACTTTTATTGCGTCCAAACAAGAATCCAAATGTATCCAAACATTTTTACTTAATGGTTCTTCTGTACTATTAAATATTCTGTGCCCTTTGATAACCGTGTGAGATAGAAAAAGACATATGATTAATTAAATCTACGTTTATTAATAAGGGGAAAAAGACAGAAGAGTTATTTGATACGACTGTACAGCAACAACTACCTACTTCAATTAAAAAAAAAATATATAGTAATCGTCTAAGTGAAGCGCGCATGGCCCAGCGGCTGGTGTAGATCGTAAGCGATCTGCTCGGTTAAGCACTACGGGCGCGGTCGGGTAGTGTGATGGGTGACCGCTATTGGCAAATTAAACGCGCGTTTCCGTGCTTCGGAGGGCACGTTAAGCCGTCGGTCCCAGTTGCTATCGATAGATAGCAGTCGTTAAACCTTGTCGGAGGCCTTATGGGCGGTTTGAAAACATCCGACAGCGGGTTGGCCACTAACCCACCCACCTCCACCAATCCGCATTGGAGCAGCGTGGTGGAGTAAGCTCCAGGCCTCCCCCAAAAAGGGGAGAGACTCGTGCCCAGCAGTGGGACGTATAATGGGTTGCCATTATTAATCGTCTAAGTACAGTACGCAGCAATTTAAGTATTGCACATCGAATTTAGGAAGGAGACTTCGGCTTATTTCGGTTCTGCAGAGCATCATCTCTTTTGCAACTTACACATTGTGAAGTTTGTCGACCATTTTAATCAAGTTTTGACCAATACCGAACTATAAGTTCTTACGTAGGCAGTGTGCAGCAGAGATATTGCTCTACGAACTCGAAACTAACCGATTCTTTCCTAAGCTACACCTATTCTTCTGAACTTCTAATGCAATAACAAAATCGGACTGGATATTTTCGTTCTGTCTAAAGCAGTCTGCTCTTCTGTCTTTACACTGATTAATTCCATATTTGGAAATTTTTAGTGATAAACACCCATTATTTAATTTTAAGATTTTAATAATACTATGTACTAACTTATTTAAGTATGTTTTTGAATTGTGATAATAAATTCACATATGCACACATTTATAGCACGCATGGAGTAGGTACCTATTATAATATATTGATTTATTATGTTAATCGCAAAAAAACATTAGAGAGCTGTGATAAGATGAACGAAACATTGTTTTTCCTTATAATTTGCATAGTTCAGCAGATCTAGGAAAGTCACAAATTAAAATGATATTATGACACAGCCTATGAAAATACTAAGAGGTCTAGTACCTACTACATAGAGCAACACGGGCCACCGGCCGCGGCGGAGCGGAGGGAGTAGCCATAGCGTTTATTAAGATGCAAAACAGTCTGTTTTTTTGCGGGTGGATATACGTGACACACACACACTACAAACATCATCTATTACTACGAAACTCACACCTTGACTTTAACAAAATACATAAACAATTTCACGCACACATATAAACATCTAGGCGACAGGCATAGGTACATTTGTGCTTGTACTTTGACAGAGGGGAAAGCCTGCATATGGCTACTCCCCTCCGGTCCGCCGCGGCCGCTGGGCCGTGTTGCTCTATGACCTACCATGAACCAGAATATACCTAATAATTTAACGAAAGTAGTTTCAATATATAGGTTTACATTATATCTTAGGGGCCGTTCAGAAACTACGTTCGCATACAAGGGTTGAGGGGTCTCGCTGAGGGTGATAAAATGTGACAGGCACGGAGAGTCTCCGGCAATCTGACGTTCGCAGTTCATTAAAATATTTCTAAATTAATACTTCATTCGACTATTTAAAAACAGTATATCATATTCAAGGAGAACATCTTATCATCGTATAGTAATATTATTAGGGAGGTCACAGATAAAATGACACAGCGTGACAATAGGGGGATAGAGTCAGATAAAGCAGTATCCAACAAGAAATATTCCACATCGACCTTAGGAAGGAGACTTCGGCCTATTTCGGTTCTGTAGAGCATCATCTCTTTCGCACCTTACACATGTGAAGTTTGTCGACCATTTTGTTCATGTTTTGACCAGTACCGTACCATCTGTGGCATCAGTGCTTACGTAGGCAGTGTGCAACAGAGATAACGCTTTACGAAGTCGAAATAAGTCGATTATCACTTTCGTAGGTTCGATGTGCAATATTACTTGCTGAGTAGGTACTATATTTTAGCGTGACGTATAAATTTTATAAATGGAAACTACCTAAATGTTAAATTCAATTTTAAGCATTACATTGCTGTGATTGACGTTATTTACAACAACAACAAACCATATTAACAAGCGACAGAGACCTTGATTCTCGCTGGAATAGATCGTGACGTGTGTGCCTACGTCTACGTCTGTGTCCTACACGTCACGATCGTAGTCGACGTAGGATGAAAGTTATTTTGAAATTGCTAAATTGATGTTGATAAACAATGCCTAATTTTTTAATCATTTTTCTTTGCGGACTAAATGGTAGGTTTATAACATTAAGCTAACTTATCTAATATCTACAAATGTGGCTACATACAAACACACACACACACACACAAAACCTGACTTTTCGGTCACAAAATATCAATTCGACACCTACTTCCATGTATTTAAATTTTTGGATTTAAAAGGCAGGTATCTGCTTTTGGCTTTCGTCAGAGAATATATTATTATAGGTACCTAATACTTTCATGTCCGCGGGACATTTAAAAACAATTTTACTTGCGTACCTATGTACTACACAAACTTAATTATTGTGTTGTCTATTACCTGCCTACGCCTGCGTACCTCTAAATAGAATATAGCCCGTCAAATTACATTACAATAATTTGAGTTCTGATTTATTGAATTTAATCTCAATCTCAATCTTTATTTATAGGTTAATACGCAAATGTATGTTTTAATATACGTATAGTACATTTTTTAAATTATTTATGTTGTTGAAGTAATGCAATTATTACAGAAGCTGTGATTTTTTGAGTGTTTGTTTAAGGACAACTGTGACTGTGTATTTAATAATAAAAGGAATTCTGTTTAATAAACTAATTTTATTACATTCCTAATTCTTCTATTAAAAAATATGTAAGTAGGTATTACAATTGGACGATTTGTGTGAATATTTCAGGCCACATTAAATTAATTATAAGGTGGGTATGTACTAAAGTAATAGACAGGACACTCCTCTTGGTAGTACGATCACAGAATATGTAATAATACTACGTATAGAAAGGACACTTCGACGTCCCGCTCGATTTCCCCGCCTCACTCGTCCAGAGGCAGTTGAATAAACTTCAACAGTGATTGCGAGCGGGCGAGCGTGCGGATCACGTAGTCAGTTCAAAAACTTTTTCCACGGTTTTTTTAGGTCATAACCCTACATGCTATATTTCCGCGCGTGTAGGTACTGATTGATGTCTGTGTATTATGTATCCAGAATAAGCGTTTGTATGGAATTTTAGCAGAGTGTCCGCGGTGTGGGATGGTTAATTTTTTGCATTTAATTTACCACAGTTTCCCGTACAGTAATATGACAGATGACGTGGAAAATGTCTCACCCGCCATCTCGGAAAAAAGGGGTGCAAAACGTTTTCGCGCTGTATCTCGCAAACTAGCAATCCTACAGAAACTTCAAATCAACATAAAATGAAGCAAACAAAATTTTCTACAATTTTATTCCTATTGCTTTTTGTCGTCAAGTGACCAACAAAAAAGTTATAAACAAAAATAAGTAAAATTTCGAACAAGTTTCCGTTTGGAGGTTATAATTTATTTTTTAATCTTTGCTGTTGTTGTTGTTCTTAAGTTTCAGTTTCTTCAGTTGATCTTTACATTCCTATGCTAATATTAAACTATTTTTTTACCCTTTTTGCCCACCACCTATAAGGTAGAGTCTAGAGGCGCGTAACTTTTCAATGGACTAAATGGACACGTTTCAACGTCATCTTCTGTCAATGGGTGATTATGTAAAGGTGTACTAAGGCTGGGTTGCACCACAACGTTTGTTAAAGTTAAAGTTATTCTCACACATTCAGTTATTCTTCACATCCTTCTGTAACTTAAAGATATACGTTAAAGTTAGAGAAGGATGTGAAATGTTACAATAACTTTAACAAATATCTTGCTGCAACCCAAGCTAAGTGTAGTAGGTAAATTGACTTCAACAGACTGTGACCGTGCATTCTAGGGTGCTTCCCTGTCTAGTAACTTTAGTACGTAGAGGTAAATGACACACTCTGTGTAGGTACTAATCCTGTAAAAATTGTTACGTTCTTTAGACTGTGATACAACAGTTAGGTATTGCCATATGTTATGCAATTTTATGATATTGTTGACCAATATTAAGCAAAAATAAGCAACGCACAACATTTGATTTAATTTGGTTCTTTTCCTCAACTTAAGTTATACATCTGTGTCGCAGTAAAAGAAGCAACTAACTGATTAATCTCTCCGCAGCTAACAGGAAAACCGTGCGAATTATGAGTCATGCTTAAAATGTTCAACACAAGTTTTTACAAGTTACGCCTCCAGTTGTATCAAAAGCCTTTACCGTGTTGCGCGTATCAAACGCTAGATACTAGAAAAAAGATTGTTTTTTAAAAAGTGCGCAAATTGTTACAATGGAAATGCGTTATGAGTCCATAATGCCTTACAATTGTTCTTGGTTTATAGAGAACAAAATAGTTGCGATGGCGTGTCCTGAAAGAATTGAAAATCTAAATTATCTGATAGATGCAGGTGTAAGCCATTTGATATCGCTATCTCCTGAAATCCTGCCACCAATGAACAATTGCCATTTGAAATGGACTCAAATACCTATTGAAGACTTCGAAGCACCGACATTGGAACAGATTGCAATGTTTATGAAAATTTGCGAAGATGCAGATAAAAATTGTCAAGTAAGTACCTTCTTAGTTTCTTAGGTATTATTTTTATATTTTGGGGTGTCATCTATTCACTGATTTTTATTAAAACTAGCTGTGTCCGCAACTTTGTCCGCGTATAATTTAACAAAATTATTATTTCGTATCTACGTGGACGAAGTTCCCACGACTTCGTCACAGCTAGTTATATTATATTAGTAGGTAGGTATATTAAAATTCCTAAATAAAAGTAGATAGCCTTGGTGACTCTTTATGTAATAAAGAGCTATCTGACAGTAAATATCCCGACAAAATCGTTCCAGCCGTATCCGAGATTAACTGGTTGGCTGCGAAACATTTCAAAATTTTAAAAAATTAAGCTTTTATTTGAAAATAAATCCTAAGTAAGTAGGTATCTCTTATATAGGTAGGTAATTTTTTACAGATAAATGATACCTACGCATTGGCCAACCGAATAGGCAATATAGATACTATATAGATAGTTGCCGTGTAAAAATAAAGAAAAAATATATATTTTTTTGTAATAAAAGTGGCAAACAAGCATGCAGTTCACATTGATGTTAAGTGATGACTGCAGCCTATAGACACCCACACAATGACCAGAGGTCAAAATGCAGATGCGCTGCCACTCCTGAGGCCTAAGGTGTTATGGCCTCTATGCCTGAAATTACAGGGCCAAATTATTGGGTGTAAGTGGGTTAAAGTTTAAAAATTGAGCATAATTTTTTAGGATGCAGCGCCTTTTGCGCTCAGTGAAGTAGACTAGTGCCGTGGCTCGTCTCGCCACCTACATAAATCCGTAGCGAAAAAAAATGCCAGTAATTGTTGTACCGTACATTAGGTACGTCTCATCTAGGCCCCCAGAATACAGAGGAGCAGATACATTAAGTAAAGCAGTAGTCCCCAAGTCCTCAATTTCTATAATTGATATTAACGCAACTTCACGCCTGTATTCCCCAGAGGGGTATGCAGAAGAGATAAATACCACAGGCGTCACCCAAGACAGAGAATATGTAATAATACTACCCAAGATACCAAGAAATTCAAGTTACGTTTTTTGAGTCTCATACATCTAATATACCTCATGACATAGAGCAACACGGGACACCGGCCGCGGCGGACCGGAGGGGAGTAGCCATATAGGCTTTCCACTCTGTCAAAGTACAAACACAAGTGGTCCTATGCGTGTTGCCTAGAAATAGAAAGTTTAAATGCGTGCGTGAAATTGTTTATGTAGGTATTTTGTTAAAGTCAAGGAGTGAGTTTCGTATTAATTGACGACTTTTGTAGTGTGTCACACGTATTTCCCTCCGCAAAAATGATTACTTTGCATCAGTAATAAACGCTATGGCTACTCTCCTCCGGTCCGCCGCGACCGGTGGCCTGTGTTGCTCTATGAATATCCCTACTGAAATTACCAAACTCCGAGGTTGTTACGGGGAATATTTCAAAAAAGAAAAATCCCAATACCTTCTCCCTCAAACTGGAGATAAACTCGATACCTCAGGGTGACAGAAGGCCTGCTATAGCTGCAGTGAATCGAAATGAAACCATCAATTTTATTTCTCGTATCAATGTCGACGGCAACCTTTAATTAATCAGCCAAATATATTTGGCAACGTACGTCACGCAGTAAATGTCACAATTCTACCTCTGCCAATACATTTCGCGGGCAATGGTCCAAAACAGTCCAACACTAGTTCAACACCAAAAATAACCAACGCACTGGTCTGTTTATAAAAATGTTCCGGCAGCTATTATTTATCTGTCTGTGATCTTACAATAAAGTAAAAGTGTGAATAAAATTTGTGATTGTGTGTGCTGCGTAAGTTTATGATTTTGTTTTTTTTCTATAGTGTAACGGAAATGGACACGATATGAGTGGTAAGTCCTTGGCGGATTCAGAATCTTGGGCTTTGTCTAACTAAGGAAATGCAATTTTGTAACGTTAAGAAGGGACAATGTCCACAGGAAGTGGTGGCTCAATGTGAACACTAACCCCCTTATTCATAAACGTATTTTAGCTAAAGTGTTGCTAATCTCTCCTTTGTCTTTTTCTATCCTGCACATTTGACAATGCAACTGACAAAGACAAAGCATTATATAGCTAAAACGTATCTAATGTACGTTTATAAATAAGGGGGTAAGTTTCCACGTAATTGTAGTTCAATTTGAATGGCTCAGTCACCACTCTATCACCCCAACAAAATAAAATAAATATATTTATTTTAAAAAAATATATAAAAATAAATATATCCATTTTGTAATACTCTATAAGGTCTTCTCGTCTATGAAATTTATTTTAGCTTTTTTAACTAATCAGTAGGTAACAGAGTATAGTATCAAATCCGCTTTTCTACATAAGCAGTAGACACTTTCTTAATTAATAGTGTTTTATAAAAAATCACATTTTTAACCTACTTCTAATTTACTTTTAGTACTTACGATTATAAGCATTCAAGTTCAATAGATATAAAATATAACATCAGCCCATTTTTTATATTTAAAAATAAATTGATCGAGTGATTTTTTTTTTATGTAATGGAAGTGGCAAACAAGCATGCAGTTCACATTGATTTTAAGGGATGATTGCAGCCTATAGACACCCATACAAAGACCAACCTAGACCTAAGGTGTCATGTCTCTGTGATAGTTATTACGGGGCCATACATTATCATCACGCAACCACGCAACAGAACAAGATAGTGCTGAATACTACCATTTGGCGGCAGATAGATTAGTTAATATGGTAGTGCCTACACCCTTGAGCTCCTACACTGGAACTCTACCACCAGTAAACTGATAAACTTAACATATTGTTGTACTATTTATTTTTCAATAACACATGCGAGTGAACTTTAGAAATTAAATAAAAAAACGGAAAGAAACATTTGACTTCGGGCAGGAATCGAACCTGCGACCTCAGGATAACCAGTTCTTTATAATAATATATCCAGACAACTATTTTTACTAGTGGTAGAGCTGTGACGGAACTCGCGGGCGTAGGCACCATCCCATTACCTAATATACTTGCCGCTAAATGGTAGTGTTTAGCACCATCGTGTTCCGGTCAGGTGGTACGGCCCTGTAATTTCCGGCACAGTGGCATTAGTGTAGTGCTAACTAGTAAGTACGGTCGTGTCATACTGCACGAAATATTATTATTTCGCGAGTTGCGCGGCTATTAGCCGCTGCATGTTACCGCTATGAGTACTGAGAAACTTGTAACCAATGAGCTATTGGCCTTCATACAACTCGCCATTGACACCATGGATGAAGTTAGTATTACACAAGTATGTAAAACTAACTTTAAAGAAGAAGTCGTCTCGGCCAAGGTGCTGCTGTACCAGACGCTCGGGCAGACTGACAAGATGCCATCTCGCAGAAAGGATGAAAGAGGCGAACGAAGTCTCCAGGATATCATTACCCTGTTGAAAGAGTCCGATCCCGATGACGTGCCCGCTTTTGTGGCGAAGCAGCTGCATAAGCTGCCTCCGGTCACTTTCGACCACGTCGACGTATCCCGGCTGCTGTAGGATATCAACATTCTCAAAACCAGCTTGGGCGAAGTTTAGTTTAGATTGCAGACTTCGGAAAAAACCATCAATGATTTACGTGCCGAATTAGTTTCATTACGTGCTGCTAGTTCGGTATGTAGGTCAAACGAGGCCTGCAATGTGAATATGAGACGCGGTGCGCAAAACGTGTCGATCAGCAGTTTTGAGTCGGCCGGTTGCAACAGCAACAATGCGTCACCGAGAGTTGTCGCGCCGCGTGATAACCTGCGCCCCGCCGTCCCCGCTGCCCTCCCGCCGTCACGCGTTGCAACGTCGACTCCTCAGCGTGCCTGTGCTGCTTACCTCTAAGCGGCCTGTTACCCAGGGAAAGAAACCTAGCCCTAAGGATAATACGCATGGGCCTATAGTCACGGATCCTCGTAAGGCACGGTGCGACGAGGATGGCTTTAGGTGGTACAAAGTAGGAAAAAGTCCGCCAACTGCAACCAATGCGGTACGGCGCCGACCGGACCAAAACACTTGTTGCGCCCAGCTGTACCATTAACGCAACTGTACGTGTCCAGACCGCACTGGTCGACGAAAGTTGAAGATCTCGTCGACTACATCCGCGTCAAGACGAATTTCACTCTGAGTGCGAGATTCACAAACCGCACTACGACTTTACTTTGAGCAAAGTTCGCCTTAGATCTGTCAAAACCCATACTAAACTGACATTTCTAAGCATACTTTACTCAAAGTAAAGTCGTAGTGCGGTCTGTGAAACTCACCATGAGAGTCGAGCGGGTGGAGTTTCGCCATAGAGTGAATTTCAATTCCTATTTGGTGAGAGTCCCGACGCAGCACCTACAGACTTTCATAAATGAGGAGTTCTGGCCGCAGGGAATCTTATTTCGGAAATTCCGTGGACAGCTCCCTGCAGAAAAATCGCGCATCACGTCGCCGTTATCACGTGTAGTGTTAGTTCATAGTGTTATTCATATGTATGTTAGTCTGTAAGGTATATATTTATATGGGCCTCTGTTTTACATAGAGTCTTACATTTGTTGCCTGAAATAAATAAATAAAATAAAAATTACACTTTGTGTGGGTGTCTATTTGTCTATAGGCTGCAGTCCTCACTTAATATCAATGTGAACTGCATGCTTGTTTACCACTTCCATAACATAAAAAAAAGCTTAGGGTTAAAGCGGCTGGACTGGTTATCCTGAGGTCGCAGGTTCGATTCCTGCCCGAAGTAAAATTTTTCTTTCCGTTTTTTCTTTAATTTCTTAACATATTGTTTCATGTTTACAGCATCGTTGAGAAGCTAGAAGAAGTTTGAGAAAATAAAGCACAAATAGGTTTCTGGAACTTGTTAAGTCATTTCATAGTAAAATACGTTGGAAATTGTACCTTTGACTTTTGATTAGATTCAACATGAGCACAGTATCAAAACGTTTCAACGTAAAATTAGCGAAACTCTTCTACAAATACGCGGAAGAATGTCCCAAAAAAGAGACAGTGGAAGAAGTAAAAGTAGAGAAAGAGTACGAGGCATACCCGCCTTACAACTTCTCTTGGTTAGTGGAGAAAAAAATCGCGGGCATGGGTTGGCCCCAAACTGTGGAGAATTTGAATTATTTAGCGGATGTTGGCATCAATCATTTGATCACACTTTCACCCGAGAAAATACCGCCCATATTAGAATGTGAGAAAAAGTTGAAGTGGACAGAGATACGTGTAAAAGAATTTGGTGCGCCCACTCTGAAGCAGATAGTGAAGTTTATTGCAATATGCGAAAGAGCTGCGATTAGGGGAGAGGTGAGCATTGTGGTGTACTAACAAAGACTACAATACGTAATTACCTGGGTACTATATCTATGTAACTAGGGTTACCATCCAAGCTTAAAAAAATTCCCGAGATTTTGTAACAATTTCAAAAATCTCACTCAAACGTACCCACCTAATTTGTTACTCAAAAAAAGTGTAATTAATATTTTAATTATTTTGGTTTTTCACGCACTGGGGACTGACGTCATTGGGGGTAATTCTGTAGAACTGTAGATTATTCTTCCAAAATTTCGAAAAGCCGGCGATAATCCTAATTGTCGGAAAGTCCTGAAATCTCACTACCAAATATGGTAACCCTGTGTAACCCGCATGTATGTTGTGTGTGACGTAATCCAAAATTCCATAGGAAATGATACTGCCGCATGTTTTGTCATAAATGTTCCGTAATCCTAACCCCCTTATTCATAAACGTACATTAGATACGTTTTAGCTATAGAATGCTTTGTCTTTGTCAGTTGCATTGTCCAATGTGCAGGATAGAAAAAGACAAAGGAGAGATTAGCAACAATTTAAGCTAAAATACGTTTATGAATAAGGGGGTAAAAATGTAACATATTGAATTCTAAACCAACTAAAAATATTTGATCTAAAGATTGAGCCTATTTGGTGAAAAACACATTTTTATTATCTTAAATATTTTTAATTTTGTTTGAAAAAAGGTGATCGGTGTGCACTGCCGGCATGGCAGAGGTCGCACGGGCACCATGCTCGCTTGCTACCTCGTACATTTCAAGAACATGGCGCCCGAACGAGCGGTACTCACTGTACGAGTGCAGAGACCAGGTATGCTTTTATTTTTCACCTTTACCAGATGTTTTGTGTTATCTAAATGGAAAATAACAGTAAAACAGTACTTACATTCATTTGAAAAAACTTCATTTGTGCGATTCGGCGCGGTTATACGCCATCTTCCGTAAAAGACAAGTACTTGTGTTTTCTCAGTGTTCCAATAGGTGGTGTCTTATGTAGTTAACGCTTTATAGACATCTGCCTACTCCGTAAGGGGCGTGAAGATACATACAGACATCTACTTACATTTTTATTATGTCGTCATTAAAGTGGCAAACAAGCTAAAATTCCATAGAGCAACACACGGGCCAGCGGCCGCGGCGAACCGGAGGGGAGTAGCCATATGCAGGCTTTCACCTCTGTCAAAGTACAAGCCCAAATGGCCGTACCTGTCGCCTGTCGCCCAGGTGTTTAAATGTGTGCGTGAATTTGTTTTTGTATATTGTCAAAGTCAAGGTGTGAATTTCGTCGTAATAGACGATTTTTGTAGTGTGTGTTTATCACACGTAGTTGCCCCCGAAAAAACTGACAGACTGTTTTGCATCGGTAATAAGCGCTATGACTACTCCCCTCCGGTCCGCCGCAGCGGCCGGTGGCCCGTGTTGCTCTATGTAAAATTCACATTTATATTAAGTGTATTGTAGCTTATAAATATCAACATAAAAAGCATATATTTCTATACAGACGCGTTGTCAGTCGGCGCGTGCGAATTCGAAATCTTTGTAAAGAAAACTTTCGCCAAAAATCGAGCGCCATTGAAAAATCTTTCCTATCGGGGTTCTCTTTCTTCTTACACTTTAAGAGAAAAAATATGAAAATAAGCAATATTAAAATTCAAATTACAGGTTCCTGTGAGACATACGAGCAAGAAAAAATGGTTTGCCATTACCACGACTGTCTACGCGGCACGATAGAAAAACCCGACTATCGGCTTGTGGAAGACAAAATGTATTTTGACTGCTCCATGAAACACATGTATAAGGATGATGAGAAAGAAGACGAGAAAGAAGAAGAATTATTCGCTGTAGAAGAATCAACATCAACAGCACCGAAGGAAGAAAAATCTCCTAAGCCTAAGAAAAAATCGAACGCAATGGTTATAAACCACAAGATTTATTTTTAATTCGTGTAAAATCTTCTTTTTTAAATATAATCAAAGTAGCAAGTGAGCATGCATTTCACATTGATGGTAAATACTGCTATCTATGAAAATCTACACAAAAACAAAAAGAACAGAGGCGTCGCCATTCCCGAGGCAAACATATTTTATTTTTTTATATAGTTCTGTCCTGATAGTCTGAACCAAAATTACAGAAAATTAGCTATCAAACCAGAATATGACAGCTCTGCACACTACCATTTAGCGAAAAGACTTTGTAACCAATACAGTGGTGGCTAAAGACCAGCTCAATTTCTGCAGCATTTGTACAAATTTAAAAAAATGTTTAGGTAATAAACGAGCGTTAATAACGCGTCTCCGATCCTAATAAGAATAAATTATTATAGTTAAGTAACTTAATGTATTGCTAATTTTGTATGTTATTAAACGAAAAATTAAATTATATTCAATCATAATTTGGTGTTCATACTTATTTTTTCTTAATGCTGAGGAAGCTGATAAAAAGTACTTAATTTTGATTTATCAATGTATTTAGTATGAAATTTAATTTAAATATATACAACAATTTTCAACTTCTAAAAACTAACGAAAAAGTAGGTACACAATGTCTAAAATGATATGAAATGACATACCGCACCTTTAGAATTGAAATGGCATATCTCAAAAAATTAAGAAAATTACTTTTATACATCAAACGACTTAAAAACATACATATACATGTTTTACAAACGAGTTAAAAATAATTTATTAATAATCAATTATAAATAATCTGATAGATAACATGTTTCTAAGTCGTTTGATGTATAAAAGTCATTTTCTTATTTTTTTGAGATATGCCACTTCAATTATAAAGGTGCGGTATGTAATTTCATATCATTTTAAACATTGTGTCCTTAGTTTTTAGAAGTTGAATATTGTTGTATATATTTAAATTTAATTTAAGAAAAGGAGCGGTACGATAGATATAAAGAAAGGATTGAACAAAGTGACCATTTTACTAATACAATACCCAGTAAGAAATATTGCACACCGAGCCTACGAAAGAGAGTACAGACAATCGGCAAATGACAATGCCAGATTGTGACCCAGCATTTACACGAAATGTAAATTAAAGAAAAACTGTGTTTTGAAAATAGAATTCTTAGTTAATTGATATTTTTTCTGTATAACTTGAGGTTAATAATTACAATTAAAAAGTCTTGGTTATGGTTGTTCCTAATTAGAAACGCAATCAATTGCGTTACTCTAAATAACAATACAATACTTTAAAACGTTCTAACTCAAGTTTTAACCACCCAAAGTTAGTTTTAATTCAAATATATTATTTTCGTACATTTAATTAATATAAACATTATTTTAAAATTATTACAAACGCTGTTTTTACTATCGAAACGTTGACAATGAAGGTATCGGTCAACATTACTGTCACAGATTTTTGATCTACCCGAAAAACGATTGTACTTATATAATAGCAACAACAAACCTAGGTACTTATGTCAAAGAACGTTTCTTTAAATATTAAATAATTTTATTTTTACATAGCATACAGGTTTGAAGAAATCAGAATGATTTAATACTTGACCAGGCTGTATGGACCATGTCCTTACTGTGTGTACTGTACCAAATGTATATTACTGCGGCCGTGCCATGCATGACATTTTTTAAGTTTACACATAAACTACAAGTTTAAAAGTCATTAAATGTGTGTGTAAATAATCAGTGATAAAATCCCAGCAAAAAGAGGTATTCGCCATGCTGGTAAATAACTGTTTGCAGGTGGGTCAAAGTTCTATGTAATTTCTGGCATTGTCATTTCGACTTCCATGTCATCCACGAGTCACTTGTGGGCATTTTAGGTTTGTGTACCATACTTGTGACGTAATATGACAGGTAATTTAAACACCACCACGGGTGGCAAGATTTTCGTCCATTCGTATTAAGAAAGGAGATGTTGCAAAAATGTATGGACCTCCGGCCATGTATTGTACACAATATCATTAAAAGGCAAAATCAATATAAAAAAGTTTTTCACTGCATATTTTCACTTATTTAGCTTTGTTTGCAGTTAGAATTGCAACTCAAAACCAACATGGCGAATATGGCGGGCGATGTCATTTTGACAAATTCCACTAATAATCGATACTAATTGATTTTCAATTTAAAGAAATTCATCGGAACTTTTTTTAATTGATCGATTCGATACACATCGTTTTTTTTGTTAATATGTGATGCACTAGTAAGATACAGATAGCATTAGTTTTGTTTTATCTACATAGGTACTATCCCAAGCGCTGGCTGTATCGCCGCCATGTTGAACATGGTTGAAAATAATAAAATCGTTTGAATTAAATGTGGTTGTAACTCTAAAATATATTCATGAATAAATTAATTGTATTTTTTTCGGATTCTTCTTTAATTTACCCATTTTTTGAGGAAATGTACAAACCAGAGCCGAGCTCGCAACATCTCCTTTAAAAAATTAAAGTTTTACTAATTTTTGTGTCGAAAAAATATTATAAGATTTTTTACGGCCTATTAAAACAATGTAAAACGACATGAGGCTTGTTTAAAAAAAACTAACCTATTCCGAGAACAAACAATTTGTAACACAGATAACTTGAATATTATCATTTTTCATGTATAAAATGAGAAAGAATTAAGACGACATTAATTACAAATCTGTGACAGACTTGTGGACAGATAAATTCGCTACCCAGTGGTAATGAAATTCGCTCGTTTAGTTTTTCCTGTGGTACAGGCGGTATCGAATAATGCGACTTACAGAATAACGTATTCCAATTTAATTTCAATTCTGAAACACAAACATTTGAAGGCCTGGAGAGATAAGGCAACAAAGGAGTGGAAGCTGCTAATTATTTTCTTTAGGGACTCTTCTGGAAGCTCCGGGGCTGTAGCACCACTTTCAGAAGAGTTGCACAGGAAAAACTATACGGTTATGGTGTAATCCTGCTAGCGAAGATCGTAAGGGCTCTTTCAATTTATGCGTTTTGTTTCGGACCGCTGCAGTGCCGAAGCGGTGCGTTTGTCGTATGGCGCACGGACGGTCATTTGTTTTCGTACAAAACGCACGTCAACGCGAACGTGGGCGCTATACGACAAACGCACCGCTTCGGCACTGCAGCGGTCAGACACAAAACACATAAATTGAAAGAACCCTAATAGATCAGCGAACTAAAATAGAATAGAAATAGAAGAACAGATTGAAGTCCTGATGTAAAACCGACCCACAAGATACAAATCTTTTAAGTTTCGTGTACCTACCAAATATCTGCGCATATTCCTCAGTCGCGATTCCTGGTCCGAAGCTATAATTTAACAAATATTTTAGGAGACGAGGAGGAATACAACCAAGATATTGTCATCGTTAGTAAGTATATAAACCATATTATTATCAATATATACTATTACAACATCATTTTATTTTTAATTTTGTTATTTATTATGTAATTGTGGCTCGCATTAAATTATTTTATTCTGATACCACCACCCCAAATACGGCCCTGCTTATAAAATAGATTAAACTCTCCGTATCTGACAGCCGAGTAGGCCTGGCTGCGCCCACGGCCTCGGAACAACTGTCAGACTCAACACATGGTGCTCTCTTCGCACCTTCACTTGGACCTGCTGGCCGACAGAGTGAGCCACTATGTCGTGCACTTGGTATATATCAGAGAAGTTGCTGTGATTGATTGACCCGAACTGAAGTATCTGGTCGTTTTCGTAGAGACCCTGCAAATGACATGAACAGACGATTAGTAGAATTGCCCACAACATCCCATACTTACAGGAGCGGTACCATGACAACGTCGTAGTATTAATACATATTCTCTGACATCGTATTGCGATTTTTTTTTGCGAAAGTTTAAAAAATGCGAGGTAGGCCGCGGGTAATAGCTAGTATGTTATAAATATCTCGACTTATTTCAATTTTTTTAATGTGTAATGTAGAGTATCTTCAAGAGCGTTTAGATTACTATAGATTCACAATTGAAAGGTATAGGTGGCGCATAGTGCTGTAACCGAGTAGTACAACATAATTATATTTTTAAGAAAAATGGAAAGAAAAATTTGACTCCAGGCGAGACTCGAACTCGCGGCCACTGGGAATCTAGTCCAGACGCTCTCCCAACTGAGCTACTGAGGTCCTGCCCGATTTGTCAAATCTTTCCTTCACATTCATTGCATTGCTTTATGGTAGCAGCAGCGCCATCTATTGCCAAACTATGTTAGTTAGGCAACCGATATAATAGACTGCTGCAATAAATGTGAAGGAAAGATTTGGCAAATCGGGCAGGACCTCAGTAGCTCAGTTGGAAGAGCGGCTGGACTAGATTCCCAGTGGCCGCGAGTTCGAGTCTCGCCTGAAGTCAAATTTTTCTTTCCATTTTTCTTTAAAATATATTTCACAAGCATGTGTTAATGCGAAATAATATAAAACAACATAAGTATGTTGGACCCACTAGTCCAATTTTTATTTAAATTGTAGTGAGAAGGTTAGATTAATTAGCCGACAGTTAACTTTTACTGATGGTAGAGCTCTAGTGACGGAGTTCGCGGGCGTAGGCACCACCGCATTACCTCTATCTGCCGACAAATGGTAGTATTCAGCACTATCGTGGATGTTGGACGACCCTGTTAGTCCAGCAGTGTGAGATGACCGTTTGATTCGAAGGGTAGCGGGTTGGATCCCTGCACCGGGACAAATATTTGTATGGCCTACAGATATTTGTTTCGGGTCTGGGTGTTTGTATATGTGTTGTATGTGTACAACGGCACCCACAGGTTTATACCTACTGTGGGGCTGTGAGTGTAAACGTATTTCATTTTTATGTATTATTTAATTGTGTCCCGTTAGATGGTAATGTATGTCCCCGTAATAACTATCACAGAAACATGATAATATTTGTCAACCAAACAATAACAGTCAATCCATTCCAACAGGGCAATAGTAAGTGCAATAACACAAGGTGGGCAGCAGCATCCTGCAATTAAATTACCTCTACCGCGATCGCCAACCGTACGCCACGCGTGGCGATTATGGCATATCCCTCTTACGGGGAGGGATTGGTGCTGCAGTGGACATCATTTGACTGATATGACGATGATGAGAAACTTACCGCAAGCTCAGCAGGAGATCCCGCATGCACAAATCCTACAACAGCAAAGTGTTGGTGTTCTCTATCTGCCATCTGCGCATCTCTATTTATACCATTACTAGCATGTCCATTTGCATATGGAACATTGCCTCGGGGTTGTACTCTAGAGGACCCTTCACCATTTGAGCCGAGAAAGTCCGAATGTACGTCTCCGAGCCCCTGCTCTATCTTTTTCATTATTACCTTGTGGTCGTTTTGTAGACCTGCAGTGTAAAGTAGATTATACCAAAAAAAATTTACAAGATAATCAGTGCCAGATTGACAATGAGCAAATTATTCAACTCAAGGGGGTCATCTATTAATCACGTGAGGCTCAAAAGAGGGAGGGAGACTTCTAAAGAAATCTCAAAACTTCACAAGAGGGAGGGGGATTTATAGGGGGAGATATCACGTGTTCACATGTATTTAATTCTTTTTTTTTTATGTAATGGAAGTGGCAAACAAGCATGCAGTTCACGTTGATGTTAAGTGATGACTGCAGCCTATAGACACCCACACAAAGACCAAGGTCAAAATGCAGATGCGTTACCACTCCTGAGGCCTAAGGTGTTATGCCTCTGTGCCGGAAATTACAGAGCCGTACATTACCACCTGACCGGAACACAATAGTGCTGAACACTACCATTTAGCGGCAAGTATATTAGGTAATGCGGTGGTGCCTACGCCCGCAAGCTCCGTCACTGGAGCTCTACCACCAGTTCTTGTCTGAAAGCTCTATTTCAGCCATAATCACGCACCAGGTAGTATACCTGATCCGCTTACACTATGTAAACATTGTTGGGACAGACATTACACATACAGATAAAGGAGATGTTGTGAGTTCGGCTCTGGTTCGTACACTACCTCAAAAAATGGGTAAATTAAGGAAGAATCCCAAAAAAATACAATTAATTTATTCAAGAATATGTTTTAGAGTTACAACCACATTTAATCCAAACGATTTTATCAATTTCAACCATGTTCAACATGGCGGCGATACAGCTTGGGATGGTACCTATGTAAATAAAACAAAACTAATGCTATCTGTATCTTACTAGTGCATCATATATTAACAAAAAGACGATGTATTGAATTGATCGATTATAGAAGTTCCGATGAATATGTTTTTAAATAGGAAATCGATTAGTATCGATTATCAGTGGAATTTGTCAAAATGACATTGCCCGCCATATTCGTCATGTTGGTTTTGAGTTGCAATTCTAGCTGCAAATAATGTTTTGTAACTGCAAACAAAGCTAAATAAGTAAAAATATGCAGTAAAAAACGTTTTTATATTTATTTTGCCTATTAATGATATTGTGTACAATACGTGGCCTGAGGTCCATACATTTTTGCAACATCTCCTTTAAATAGTTATGAGTGAAGTGATATAGAACCCCAGTGGTTTTCTTTTGTTTTTAAATCACGAAGTGGTTTTTAGCATCTAGATTACATTGATGGTAAGTAATACTGTAGTATATCAACATCTACATGAAACCACAGATTTCAAAGTATGCGTATGCGTTTCCACTCCTGAGGCCTAAGATGTTATGCCTCTGTGCCGGAAATTACAGGGCCGTACATACCTTACTGGAACATGATAGCGTTGAAAAGTACCATTTATCGCCAAGTAAATTAGGTAATGCGGTGGTGCCTACTGCCTACGCCCGCGAGCTCGGACACTAGAGCTCTACCACCAATTGTATTGACATTTCCACATTCCAAAGTCTGCCAGTAATGTAACTTGTGAATGTCAGTAGGTTTGCCACCACATGGGAGTCAAAAACAAAACGGATGAATCGTGTTTGCATTTACCTCTGCCTAACCCTTCTGGGAATACAACCATGAAGGTATACAATACTCACATATAATCCTGTGTCTCGCGTGCCTAACTTTATAGACATCTATATCATTCCTCGGGTATCCTTCGCCGTCCACAAGTGGATCGTTCATGCCCACATTATTTGCTTCCAATACTGCAGTTTGCTCGCGAATTTCGCTCTCTAGTCCGTCTTTCTCTTCAATCAACTTCATTACTCGGTCCCTTGCCGGACCGTCCATGTTATATCCGACCATTTTTTAAGAAAATAATTATTTTTTAAGTTTATTTTGGTTGGTTTAGTGAGAATGACAATTGATGACAATGACATCAATCAATTGTCAATGATTGTCAATTGTCAATGACAAACACTTTTATTTATTGACGTAACAATCAGTGTCAGCAACACTGATTGTTACTGATTCTAAAGTCTAGTTTTTATTTATTCTGTCGAATAATCTAATAGCTCGTCTTGGCGGGGGCACTACTGTGCCCCCAGATGAATCATGTAGTGCGAATTATTATTTGGATGTGATCACTGACCTCTATAGTACAAGTACGCTGGACTGGCTTTTGAAAATTGATTAATGATGACATTTAATTTTAGCCATTTTGGCGCTGATAGTGCAATATAGCAATCTAAGATTAAGACCTTAATCTAAGATTAAAGCAGTAGTGAGCGTCCACGGAACTAACTTCCTGAGTCGCCATTTGCTAATTGTCATTAATGTGTAGGTCTTAGTTCTACGGACGCTCGATAAAAAATCGGCACATAATATTTTTGACATTTTGTATGGTAAAGCTGTATAAATAATAGAGTTCAGTGGATGTGTTAAACAGCAAAATAACACTTACATTAGTAGGTATTTAATCTATTAATGGCAACACTGTTCAATATTATTTTGACATTAGCATGGAAAAATGTTGCTACATTAAAACTTGGAAGGATTTAAACGTTATGAATAACGTTAATAACATATCAGCTCACAATTTACAAAACGGTTCGGTTAAGAGTAAAAGGTAGCATAGAAAGAAACACAACGTTCACAGATGTTCACAGTAAATAATTAAAAATCAAAGCCAAACAACTCTCAGTGATTTTATTAAGTTTAATTTTCTAATTTCTATGTAACATTTGGTAAGTGAGCTAGTTGGTACATAATCTATAATCTCTTTATGTTTTGGACATTTGCCTTGGTCACAATGTTCTTCATATATTATAATAAATACAATTTAATATAAAGGGTATGTTGGGCGACAACCCAATCCAGCCATATCGAGGTGCTCATTGGTTTTGGTCCTACATACAGAGCTAAGAGCAACACACAACGCGACATCCTGGTCTAGAAAACAAAGCCATCCAAGCATATGAGAGAAATTAGCAAGAGATAAATCCTCCTTGGACAGTAGGTATACGGTTTATGATCATACAGATGATAGCACGGGAAACACATATTTCACAGTACGCCCTAGTAATGCAAATGCTTCTCGGACACCTATAGAAGAAAGCAGAACAAGAATATTGGAATATTGCTCTGGCGTGTGTGTTCCCTCCCGCCTTTGGCCTTTGATAGCAACTTGGTGCACCAGACTCCACACAAACACGCGCCGTTCACATCATTGATGACCCAGGGCTTACAGGTAGACTGCTATAGAGCCTGCGCAGAGACATCTTGGGTCTGTGTATTTTCTACCGCCTCTATTACATTCAAATTATAAATGCTCTACTAAACTGCTTCGTATGGTATTTAATCGTCTTTCCTCCATTTGACCAAGAGATAATAGAGATTTAATACGTAGATTGGTCACATGGATGTGCTCAAAGAAATGAGTTTATCCATAGATTTATTATCTACTTAGTATTATAAATCTATGGGTTTATCCGTCCCGGCTCCAAGCTCCAGTGATGGAGGTCCCGAGCGTTACCTAATCTATTAGCCACTTAATAAGTCTTCAGCGCTATCGTGTTTCGCTTCCGTACATTAATTACCACCTGGGTAATGTACGGCCCTGTCATTTATAGCACAGAGCCCCAATTGAGATCTCAGGCAGGAGTGGCAACGCATCTACACTGATATCTCTAGTTTTTATGCAGATGTTTATAGGCTACAACACTTAGCGTCAATGTGAACTCTATGCTTGCTTACCATTTATCTAACGGCATAAAAAATATATTCCCTTTAAAGAGAGCATTGGATTCCATATACAACCAGCAGTGGATGTCTTCCAGACTAAATTTTAATGATAATGTTGATGAATCGAATGAATTATTTTAAAAATACACTACCTTATTAAGATTGAAGAAAATAAGTAGGTATCATCAAAACAGTGTTTTAAAACGTGGGGTAAGTACTAAAAGAATCAAATTAATTGAATACGTACAACATCATTGATAATCTGCTGGGTATTAGTGAATGTGCTGTATATCGCGGTTTGGCATTAACCCTTAGTAGCCTGATTTACGCGAGTCTTCTTTTTTAAATATTACTGTATTTGCTTGAGGGTCTAGATGAAGGGAAAAATAGCTAAATAAATCACAATATTTATTTTACATATTTATTTAAAAAAAAAACAGGTATCAATTTTGATACTTCAGGCATTATGGCCATAAAGAAATCTTAAATGACCTATGCATGAAATAATGCGAAACATCGATTGTTTTTATTATCGCATAACGATACTTTGCATTTTTTACAGAACCAGGAGGTAAGTTTCCTACAATTACTAAATTTACATTTATTCCTAGACTCCATAAATATTTTTTCATGGCCAATACAATCGGAACGCACGTCAGTTGGGGGTAGTACTTGTGCACCTGTCCGGGGTTTTTTAGAGGGAACTGTATTGTCTTGTTGACTGTTGGTACTGGGTCTGCCCCTTTTATTTTTTGAGTGACTTTGATATCTACATAAAGTATCGGCAAGCTCAGTTCTAAAATCTGCTAACTTCATAATATTCTTCTGAAGTTTTCCTTTCCTTGTGTTTACCTTTTTGTACAGTACCCAAGCATTGATGACAGTCATGTCTAACAAGTGGTAGAAGAGCCTCGTTGTCCACTTTCTCGACTTTATGCGGATGCGATATCGACCAATGAAGCTATCCATCAAATCAACGCCGCCCATGTGTGCATTATATTCTTTTACAACCCGAGGACATGATATTTGAATATTGGCCTTTAGTTTTTTTTTCGTAGCGGGTTATAGTATCCGCTGGTTCAGCGCCAACATACGTGGATAGTAATAATACCTGTTTGTTGTCTTTCCAACTTGTGGCCGACAATTCTAGGCCTTCGTGAGAGGCCACATTTTCGTGATATGTTCCTCTGGGTACGTTGGATTTCATAATATCCCGTTTCTCCGGCAACTTGCACGACTTTCCAAGCCTGTTTCTCTGTACTGTTCCAAGACAATAAATACCTTCGTTGGTCAAGTAATGTACCAGAGGAATATTCGTATAAAAATTGTCAAAATAAATTATATGATTGACATGCCTTGGTACTGGTCGTAGCAATCGAATAACTGTATTTGACACAGCTCCGAGGTCTGGTTCGCCAGGTAAACGGTCCATGTCCTTAGCTCCCGAGTAAATCTCAAAACTGTAGGCATAACCAGACAGAGAGCATAACACGTATAATTTGAATCCCCACTTATGGGGCTTGTTGGGTAAATATTGTTTCATAAAATGTTTCATTTTTGTGGAACACATCTGCTCGTCTAGTGATAGACGATGCTCAAATGGTAAAGTAATAAATTTCTTGTTCAAATAGTCTATCACTGGTCTTACTTTATGCAGTCGGTCGTGCTGGGGGTGATCAATGGGCAAATGTTTAAGAGTCGTCATTCATGTGAAAAATTTCTCTAATTTTATCAAATCTGTTGCGATTCATTGTTTGTACTATGGGTTCAAACTTTGTAATGTTTGACCAGTATGACCGGACACTAGGATAATGATATACACTAGTAAAAATAAGAATTCCAATAAATTTACGTAATTCTAAGACAGTTACAGGTTCTGTAAAGTTGGGATTTTTTTGGAAGGCATATTTATTTGACTCGTCCACTAGAAATCTCAAAATGTCTTCACCGAAAAAATAAGAAAAAATGAAATGGAGTGTCTAAGTTCATAATTTCTTGTGAATACTCAGTATTTCCAGCAAACTGGAAAGCATTTTGGACTAAATCCATATTTTTTACTCTCCACACTAAGTTTCTAGAGTTGAAAGGTGCCGTTTGCAGGTTGTTCTGGCTGCTGGTTGTAGGAGTTGGGTTTCGTTCAACAGTCTCTAAATTATGTTGCATGTCGGTATCTACGTTTGCTGCAGGCGGATCTGCATCCAAGTTTGGGTCAGTGGGAAAATTACCTACATCCTCTTCATCATCTAGCTCCATCAGACGATCTCTTTGGCTCGAATAATAGTCTATGTCATCTTCATTGTCGGTGGAATCGTCTTCCGAAATTTCACCATTTTCTAACCGCTTCAATATGTTCTCAATCTCTTCTGGCCGCATTTTGGATAAATTTCTATAATAAATAAAAACAAAAGTAATCCCCACACCAAGCTATGCAGAAAAAATATGAAACGAAAGTTCAAAAAGTTTTATAGCTAAAGAGTTAGTAGGTAGGTTTTATGTAGGGCGGAATGCCTGAAGTATCAATATTGATACCAAAAAAAAAGCACTAATTTCTTCAAGTAAAACATGCATTTGCTAAAAATAATTATATCATAGCGAAAATAATGTATTCACTTACCTCAAAAGTATTTATATTCTTCAGAAAAAGAAAATATATCAAATTTATATTCAACAAAACTTTTAGTAAAATGTGTTTACTTGTTCACTTTGCCGCGCAAGTAATATGTCACAGATAAAATAAAACAATAATGACATTTGTTTTTTTTTTAATTTCGTTGGATAGAATAATATACAACAGTAAAATACATACAGCCAACATATAAAAAAAACTAATAGTAATGTGAATATTCGGTTTAAAATATTAGTATCAAAATTGAAACTCTAGGTTATTAAGGGTTAAACTGTAAACAAACAAGTTCCGCAGTTTAAAGTAAATAAGCTTTCAAAGTTCGCATCTGGACAGTACCTGTTCACGCGCGTCATTCGCAGTGAAAACAGAACAACTGAAATCACGTGTGTTCATTGTTCAAATTTTGAAGACAATTTAACATTTAAAATATGCATGAACTGAACATAGACGTTATAAGTGCAAAAAAGTTCTCAATTTTAGTGATATTCGTTCTAGTGTGTCAAACAATATGTTTTTTGAGCGGCGGTCTAATAGCGTCAACTCCAGCGCGTGCAGTATCTATACTTGGATCGATGTACCTAGATGAACCTGGTGATAACAAATCTGGGATCTGGTACAGCAGACACAAAAGCTTTTCCAGAGGGATAGAAGAGAATCCTGAATATTCAAGCATAGATATTGTTGGCTTTGAGTTACCAATCCCGCGAGAGAACAAAAATATTTACTATTCTCGATGGCAAATGAATCTTATAGCAGTATTAGAAATTGATGTACATTGTTCACCCCCCATGGATTTGAAACCAAATGTTTTGACTCTAGATACTCGGATTGGGTACCGAAAATACGAGAACAGTACATGGACACTATATGAACAATCAGTGGAGAACAGGCAGTTAGAATGCTATATTGACATCACCAATGAAGAATATTCCTGTGAATGTTCATCGATTCCTCTCTTTCAATTACACTCACTGTATTATCCTAATTATTTGATAAATCTGCGGTTATCAAGTGATAATATAGCTAGTATGAGTCGAGTTAGAGATTTGTGGTTAACAGTTGTCAATCGAAACGAGACCTTTTCAAAGTTATGGTTAACAATGAAAGTAATTTTCTTTTTATGTTTACTTCCAATGATAATTTGGTTTTGTCGTCGACTACTTAATCGAAAATTAGTTATTTTACAAAAATCCCTTCTGGTCTTGGCAATATGTCTGTGTTTTCTTAACTTTCCCATTGAGTATTTAATACTTTTTATTGATTCTCCGTTACTTTTGTTTGTTGAGGAGATACGGCAATTTATATTTCGCATAATGTTTTTCTTTTTTACTTTAATATTTGTCGGAGAACATAAGTTAAAGTGTGGATCAAAAATAATGCAATATAAATCAAAACATTACTGGCCCCATTTAATACTGGTGTCACTGGATTGTATATTTCTATTCGTAATGGATATTTACGAGAAATGTATTCAATTGCGCAACCCATTTTATTCGATTTGGGCTATAGACTTGACTACAACAATTGCTTTGATTTTAATGATATTAGGAGCAATACTGACAGCTGTTTATTTTTTACTCCTATGTTACATGGCCTGGCAAGCTATTACGAACATTAGTCTTAGACGCCAGTCTATATTTACCATAGGGTCTAAAAAGATAGAAACAAACGAAGAGATAGTAAAGTATCGTTATAAATTCGTGATTATTGCAACGCCTATTTGTGCTGCGTTGAGTATAATTGAATGTTTATTATATAAAATATCGAAAGGCGAATGGGATTACGATATTAATTTGATGCTGGAAAAAACATCAGCATTTTTTATTGGTGTTTACGGAATGTATAATATTTACGTTATGACCCTCATGGTGCTTTACGCACCAAAACTCAGGTTTAGTGGTCATGCGACAGAATAGGTCCTCCTAATGATTTATCTGAAATACCATAGATGAAGCGACAGATACAACAATCCGGAGTTACGTTTTGTATTAATGTATGATTTTATTTTAAGTTAATATGGTCTTATTATGTGCGTTTAAAATGTGATGTTTTCAAATAATTTAGGTAGATAGAAAGTTATTTTAAGTGTATTTAAAGTCTTGAATTCGAGTATGTTTTAATAAAACTGATATCCAATATGTAATGCATTTTGTAATTATGTTTAAGAAATAAAACAAAGTATTTTATTTGTTACTTTTTATTTTGAAATCAATAATGAGATTTTAAAAACTGTAGCTCTTCAGAATCATTACTTTATACAAAAAATATTGCAAGCTTTTTGTAAATTTGCTTCAATTTTACATTTAACAAATACAACAATGATTTAAATAAAAATGACCAGATTAATAGTTTTATAATAGTTTCTAATAATAATGGCTTAATCATAAGAGTCAGATTTATAATAAAAAAATAACAAGTAAATGTGAGTGTTGGTTAACATTTTTTTTAATGAAGGAAGGTTACATATTAAAGCGTTCATTTATTTCGTATATAAAAACTATTCTTAGCTTTTATTAAGTAGGTAAATGTCTTTTGTGTCGACGAAAATGTACTTTAGTTATTCACTTAAAAATAAAAAGTCCGCTATGGAATTTCTTTACATGAGCAGGAGTCGGTAAACGCACAAACACTTCACAACTCTGGCGACAGTCGTGGGTGTTTCATATTTTGTTCCATTTACCGGCGTTATACAGCCCCACTTCCATCAGAATATATATTGTGCAAATATCAACATATAAATAATTTACACCAATAATGTAAACATACAATGATAATAAACTATCAAAATAATTCCGCGTAGCATTCAACTGAACACAATACTGGATCGAAAAACAAATAAGACAAAGAAACATGATTGTGCATTATGAACAAAAACATTGATAAATAATTCTATTATCACCTTAAAAAAAATTGTCAAACGTTGGTTTAAGGTCGGTTCATCATCGCGCGTAGTCTGGCGTTACTACACGCACGGTTGCCAAACCAGAAAACAACGCAGACAATCACCTATAAGTCAGTTACATCGTAAACAAAATGGTCCCTAAAGGAAAAATATTACAAAAAAAAATGATTACAAAATCACACTTTCCTTCGGTCTCTGTTCGAGACACTAATACGTATTTATACACTAACAATTATGGCAACATTGACAATAAATAAACGAGGGGAATATTCACATTCGATACACAGAGAAATAAACTGTGAATTCAAAAATTGTCATTGAAAAATACTGACAGCACAAAAATAAATTAAATAAATCCAACTTGTACAAATTTTAAATTGGATCGTAGAAAAAAAAAGTATACAAGGCAACAAGTGCAGACTTTATGTTACTACTATCTACTACCGTCTATTGTTACTAACAAAAAGCCACATTCGCAAATTCTTTTTTACAAGCTTGGCTTAATTCGCGAATAGGTTAATTCACTGTTAGTCATATTATAATTAATCATATCGGCACTTGAACCCGCAATCCTAGTCGCTATGGTGTGATCCAGTGCCTTATAAATTTATTAAATAACATATTGGAATATTTTTAGCTTAACATTTATAATTGCGACGTGGCGATCGAATAATAAGATACACCACCACGACTAGCATTTGACGGGTGAGTTTTCGCGCCAAAGCCGCCATTTCGCGTTTCACAAGATGGCAGATTTGGCGGGAAGTCATTTGTTATCGTCTACAGTCGGAATGGTTCTCGTTTCTCTGTTGTTTTTGTGGCCGGTGTACCGCGTCGGGTCAGAGGTGTGGTAGGGGCTCCAGTATCTGAAGCGTCTGAGGGTTTGCGTAGTAATCTCGACGCAGCCGTTTGTTGTCCCGAACGTACCGGCGTCGTACTACCCGATGGAGTCTTTTGCCTGTTACAAGTATCAACCATTAATTGACTATATAAGAACAATACGAATCCATGCACTAATCTACAAAAAATAATCCAATACCCGAATTTATCTAGACTAAAAGTGTAGAGATGGAAAATTGCAAGAAAAATAATTACAAAATTTAGTAGATATTATTTACCTATTGATACTATTGTTAGTGTGGTGATCCTTAGGTACCGGGATGCGACTCCTCCCGGGCGTTTGTCCCTCAGTAGAGGCAAACGACCCACTCCTACGATGATGTTAGCGAGCACAAAGACAGTACATTAGTTACAGATTGAAGAAGACAAATGTTAGTTTGTTAGTGCACATGCTACTGTGTGCCACTTTGAGAGACATTGTGTACTACTTTTAAGGCTGCAATTTTGCTGTTTCTTCTGGCATTTAATTTCAAAAGATTTACTTTTAATTGATAATTAAAGGATAATTTGAACAGATTGACGGCAATTAACGTACAATGTCTTTTATGCTTTTAGTTTTTGCGAATCCGTTTATATTTTGTCACTTCCCAGGAAATGTAAACACTAATCAACAATTTTAAGCAATGTTATTAAAAGAGGCCAACTAAATGAGATTTTTTTTTCTGAATTAGGTTATTTTGTGAAATTGATATCGACAAACAGCCAAACAGCAGTGATAACTTGAAATTAAAATCGATATTTATTAGAAGTATGTAGTGTGCATTATACAGTGCAAGATAGTGTTTTCGAATATAGAACAGTGCATGTGCATTAACAAAAAATACAAAGAAATGCTCACAATTACAATAAAAACAGAAAGCTTACAGATTTTTTACAATTGCATTATAGATACAATAATAAGAAAGCTCTGAGTGTGTTTGAAAATTATTAACATTACAGTAACTTTACAAAATTTTTTAGCGCATAAATATGGACACACTTAGATCTTAATATTTAAGAAAACTGTTAAGCCCACACCACGAAGTATTCATTCATACGAGCATATCTGTTAGTGATGCGATGACTTTTGGAAAGCATGATTACTACCTTTGATTAGTACTATCTGATGATTGTCCTCCAAAACGCTGAAAGCTTGGCAATGATTTTAAAAATACACACAAAAGCGATAATGTAGTGGCATAATCTAAATAAATGTGGGTGACTGGGTGACGGTTTACAGTGAGAAGAGGCGATCCTAATAGGGTGTTGTGCCGACGATTTGATATAATGATCACATGACGACATACAAATCAACAGAATTCAACGAGCATCAATCAAAATAATCGGGCAAAACTCAAAGCTAGCATTCTATAGGCTTGTACCCTTTGATGTCTCGCTGCGTCGGCTTAGAGGCTTCGCCGCTCGATTCGCTTATATTACTCTCATATTCATTGTCGCTCGTCATGCCCGATATGCTGAACAGTGAGGAGTCGTCTTCTGGACTTCTTTGGTCGGATTTCCGCGAGGGATCTTGGGAAGTAGGACTAGGTTCTTGGGAGGTTTCGCGCGAACGAGACTTCCTAGAAACTTTGAGTTGATGCTCGACAGACGGCGACCTTTGCGAGCGATTGCCGACGTAGACTGGGATCTTCGTCGACCCCTGCGTCTGGAATGCGGGATGAGTATGGGATAGGGATTTGGGATGTTCGGACGCCATCGAAGATGGCTGGGAATGTGTCGAGCTGTTTCCGTTTCGTGATCGATGCATGCGGGAAGGAAAAAATATAATATATTATCACCCTGAATACTGAGCCAGCATATAATAATAGTTTGTAATAAAATATTATGTTAGTAATATTCACACTGAAAATATACCTAAGCTATGTTAGAGATTTCCTAGCTACATAGCCTACAGTATCATTCCAATACGCTTTTTTTATTTAAGTGTTCCCATTATTGATTTAATATAAGAATTCCCAACACCAGTTCCCATGCCCAACACCAAACGGTACGATGTCAGGAAATCCAACAGTGACATTCGAATTGTGCGCCCTTCGGTACATTTGACGTCACTACGTATATCATTTCACCCCTAAAAAAAAGCGAAGTGACGTGCTTCAAGACGTAACAATCACAACGCGGCAACCGCAATTCATTGCAAACGTTATCATGATACGTTATAAGTTATAACAGTTGTAAGTCGTAACTGTTATAATTTATAAATGCTGTGAATAACGATTTCAAATTGTCAAATTGCGAATGCGACGCGTCCCCAATGCAAACAACGCACGAGCAAACTCTCAATCAGTGTTTGTACCTCACTAATGCCGGCACCGGAGACAGTGTCGGTATACTGGATGTGCGGTACATCGCGCCAGGATACCTGCCCACGCGCATATTATTGAAACCAGTTGTAATAGTCAATATTGCTTTCTTTAGCTTTACTTAAGTAAAATATATTATTATAATAGTTTTAAATTATAAATGAAATTGAAAAAAAAAAAGATAAAAATACATAGAACAGATTCTGATACTTCTTTGATTCTATGCATATTACGATAATACAATAATAAATAATTAAATATCGTTAATTATTAATTTAACGATAAATTAGGGCATAGACCTCAGAAATATAATACGCTTACAGTAGCAGCCCCATACTAGGTCTAAAACGTGTGTCGTGGGTACCGTTGTACACCCAAACAGATATCTGTAGATCATACAAGTATTTGTCCCGGTGTGGGAATCGAACCCGTGACCCCCGGATTTAACGAGGGTCGCATACCAATGGCACAACTGGGTCTTCGAAAACCTTTATGAAGTTTTCTCTGTTAATACATCCGTTTAACAAAACTAACTGGTATATTTAAACGTACCTTCCACTAGCCGGTGTAAGGAAGCCGGTGGGGGTGCGCGGTCGGGAGCCGCCGTTGGGAGTGGTGACGCCGAGCTTGTTAGCGGTGGCCGCTGCCCTCGCAATCGACGCTCGAGTGTTGGTCACCTTCCGCATTGGTATGCGTGACGGAGTTGACACGTCATCTGTAAAGAAAATAACATTTTATGTCACAGATAAAAAAATAAGGATACACTAACAGCTCGTAGTAGGGCACTTTTAACCTGTGCCATTGTACACACATCCAAATATTTATAAATATTTTTTATAGCCGTGATCCTCGGATCAAGCGGTCGCGATCGTCGTCACATCAACCAACTTGGACGTCAAGATAAACTAAAAATTATTAAAATAACACAAATTGTGTCATCCGTGGATGACACAAAACGAACGCGTATTCTCTTGTAGATTTTTTAGCCAATCAATTATTTTCATATCTACAATTTGACACCAACATAATCTTCCAATAAATATAATCTCGAGTCATGGTTTTGGTGGTCACACTTCTCCGAAATGACTCGTCTAATTTTTATACTTTCTTGTATGAAAGTAGAAATTATACTTCATACCACTACTAAGGCGATATAAAATTATTGCTACTTCAAATAAATCACGAGTCAAAAGGTTGTAGGTATATGTAAAGGGGGTCACTCACCTGTACTGTCTAAAGAAAGATTTGACCCATGCCTTGATGGTGGTTTCGAGCCCGTTCTGGAGCCAGGTCGAGAGCCAGGTCTTGATCCTCCAGGCGTCAATGTTGATCTATCAATAACACATCAAAATAAGTATAAAATAATTCCTGTCAACATTTTCATTCTTGTTTCTTTTCAAATAAAAATATACTACTAAGCATAAAGGTTTACCTCGGCGCACTAGGTTTTCTATATCTGGATCCAAGCCCACTGGCGGCTTCGTTGTCACTCAGCGAGTCAGGTGTTCCAGCACTAAGCGACGATCTCGACGCTCTACCGGCTGCCCCACTTGCGGACATTGGCACTGAGCGAGCAGTTCGCTCTCTTACCTGTACACAAAACTAATTTAATACAGAATCTATAGAATAATATAACAGATTGATCAAACAAACAACACGGTTAATGATTTTTTATTAAATCATATTATCATGTTCAATGTGCATGCTGAACTAAAACAAATGGACTTGACAATTGAAATCGTGTCTAAAACATTAATGTTACGAAACGAACTAATGAACAAAACGCAAGAGCTGCAATCAACTGATTAAGAACACAAGTGCATTTCAAACGACTTTTCATAGCCTATAGCATTACCCAGTGATATCCCGGAGACGGCTGGTATCCATGGTGATGCGTATAATGGTGGGCGCCAGGCGTCGTCGAACCTTGAGATCTTGAGTGGCCATATATGAAAGCTTGCTTAGTGCCATGTGTAGAGCCCACGTGCAGCGGATATGAACACGGAAGCTCTTCGCGCTGCCTTAAAGCCTCAAATATTGGCTTCAGTTGCTCCAAGAACTCCTCAGCTAGACGCATCAATACAAAACCGGAACACTCATTAAGGAGACAAGGGGAACATATCCGTTACAAAAAAAAACTTTTTCATAGTGCCAATCGTTTTGCCGGAACGCGATAGTTTGAACGGAACGCTGTTACGATTAGTCCACACGCTAAATAACGACACGCGGGTTCGAATTCCGAAAATGCGGGTATTGAAGGGGAGTCTAGCGGGAAGGATGAACGAAATACATTACCATAACATCCATATGCGTTGACGTGCCACCTCTCCAATGCAGTGGTTCCAATGAATAATACACTAACAAACAACACCAACCACTACACGAGCCGGTGCTTCGATGCATAGCTTTGAGCACACTAATGCAATACGACCAAATGCTACGAGCTCAACACATGCTGCACTCACGACCATGCATCTTGCACATGGATACATGGATCCATGTGCAAAATGCAACAGAAAAAGCGAAAAAAAAAAGAAAATCCCAAACCGATTGCTCCCTCTATCAACTACAGTGCGCTTTATGTAGTACGTGTGCGATATTACAGCTAATTTAAATCCTGTAGAAAAGAATATTTAATTTATAAGATTTAGCAGCTTTTAGCTACTTACCTTAGTGATGGGTCCAGTGGACGGTGGCGTGTTTGTATTAGAGCGGGGCGTACGCGGTCTGAACGCTGCCATGCTCTGTGATACTCCATCAGCCAGAATGAATTGCTCGCGCAGTTCGATGTTGGTGCGTCCCTTGGCTGCATGCGGGCGGCGTCCGGTGCGCAGGAGCACAAAAGGGGGTGGAAGGAAAGGAGGGCGCAAAGAAAACCGTTAGGTAACAGGATAGGTAAAAAAATAACACAAACGTGTTAAAAAAATGGGGATGCGTGCATTGGTAGTGAGGAAGAAAAAAAACAACAAACAAAATCAGAACATGTCAAACAAAAATAAACACAACGCATAAAAAGTAGGACGTTTTGTAAAAATGTGCAGTTAGGAGTAGGAGTTGTAAAATACGATTAGTTATTTCTCTCACCCAAGTTTATGCAATTAAAGTAAACCAAGAGCAAGTTTCACCATTTTCCTATTATTTTCGTTATTTTTAGATACCATTTCAAAAACAGAAATAACTTGAAAGTACATGTGTAGTAAGTTTATGTGGATGTGTAGCAAGCATACTTAAAATTTGAAAATTGTCATCATGATAATATTTATTGTTTAACTAGGTACATATATTCAATAATGTAAACTTTTAACTGTCCATGTACATTGTGCAAGGAAATATATACAGCTACATGTTGATCTGTGGTGAACGGTCTTGCGCTTGTTTCACTAATATTAGTTTCTACGAGAATAAAGTAAAAAAAAATTATATGCAAATAAATTCCAATCCATGCGACCATTTATATAATAATTTACAAAGCAACTTAAATCTATATTGTATATTATGCGATAACATTAATTGGAAATTAGTTATTTCGACAGCTACCTATATCGAACCTTTATATTGCTTACATGTATTTTAAAATAAAGCTTATCAACTAGTAAAAGCATTAAGATTTTAAAATAATTTCCCATTTACTAAAAAAAAAACATATAGCATAATACTTGTACTACTGTAATACTGTACACTACGTTGCAAAAAGAATATCTAAGCCACACCAATAAATAACAACTTTGTGTGGAGCCATTTTTTTGAAAATGTGTTTTAATAAGCCAATAAGTGCCGTAATAATAAAATAATTTTGAAGAAAATCGGTAAACTGGTCGGAAACAGGCTCCACAATCAAGTCGTATTTTCTTACCGAGCGGGCAACAAGCTTCATGCTGCTCCGGCTTACTCGGGTCAGGCAGCGGTAGCACTAATGATACTACTTATGTAAAGGTTTTCACAGGGATTGAACGCAATATAAAAATAATGTAATAAAAATAAGGACATAGGGAATTGGATCGGGCAAAGCGAACGAATTAGTAAATTAGTAGCGACATCGATTATTGTGAACAACGATGTTTACTTTAGTGTGGAGCTAAATTATTAATTACTAGCTGAAGTATCGTGGGAACAATTATTATACATTAAATGTTGCGCGATGGTGTGGAAGTTTAATATTAATTTGTTTATTTTAATCGAATACATTAATATTTCATTCAACATAAGCTTCATAACTTTTACAAGCATAACGGTTTTGAATAACGTTATAACGTTAACGCGTTACCACCGATTTAGAAACTGGCAACACCATCGTGGCGCATGTCAAATAGATCGCGTCACTTCAGCGTTTTACGTAGGTACTTTTCGTTTTTGTGTTGTCTCGCAAAAGAAAACAATGGACACCGGTCGATTACAATGAGAATGTGTTAATTTATTTTGTAAGTCGGCCACCAATCGACGAGCAAACATGACGGGAACTATAATTGAGAACCTGAGCGGTCGCAAGCTCGCAGTTTTAGTGTCGCTTCTATTGTTAAGTCAAGTGATATGTTTCTTGATAGGCGGATTGATCGCGCCCATGCCAGCCAACGCGCAAAACATGGTGGCTACAGTGTGCCGGGATACAACGACGGTGAAAAATGACACGTCAAAGTGGTTTTACAATCGGGGCAAAGGCGCCTGCAAAAAAGTAACCTTACGAGATATGCACCAAGATTTTTCCGAGACCGACATCGTGTTTGCGTTTCAAATGCCCATGCCGCGGGAGAGCAGGATCTTGGATTACTCGAGATGGCAGCAGAATTTGATTGGAGTTTTGCAAGTGGATGTCTGGTACCATTCTCAGATGGAAGTACAGCCGCGAAGCGTCGTAACGATCGATGCGCGACTCGCGTACCGTAACAAAGGCGACCCGGACGACGGATGGAAATTGTACACACAGTCAGTAGAAAAACGACATTTGGACTGTGATATCAACATTAAATCCGAAGAATACTTATACATTTGCTCGGCAATCCCTTTGTTTGAGCTCGGCTCATTGCATCATGACTACTATTTGTTAAACATTCGGTTACCTGTTGACACACCAACTATGAATGCTCACATTGGACACATCCAGGACTTGTGGCTGACGGTAATCAACCAAAATGGAGGTTTCACAAAGGTTTGGCTCTCATTAAAAACTGTATTTTTCCCTTGTATTGTAGCAATACTCGTATGGTCCTGGAGACGAATTCACATGTTACAACGGAAGCCTGTTTTGTTGGAAAAGATGTTATTGAGCTTAGGATTAGCACTTTGCTTTCTAAATATGCCAATTGAATACCTAACTCTGTATTTCGATTTGCCATTTATGTTGCTACTTGGAGACATAAGACAGGGTGTGTTCTATGCCACTCTTTTCTCATTCTGGCTTGTCTTTGCCGGAGAACACATGCTAATACAAGATGCATCGACTCAGAGCTCTTTGAAACAATATTGGAGACATTTGAGTGCTGTTGTTATGGGTTGTGTTTCCCTGTTTATATTCGATATGTGTGAAAGAGGTGTGCAACTTCGAAACCCATTCTACTCAATTTGGGTAACAGATTTAGGCACAAACCTAGCTCTGACCTTTATAATACTTGCTGGTATATCAACTGGAGTGTATTTCCTGTTCCTCTGTTACATGGTGTGGCAGGTTTTCACCAATATTTCACAAAAACGCCAATCTCTGCCGACCATGTGCTCAGTACGAAGACTGCACTACGAGGGTATAATCTACCGTTTCAAATTTATGATGTTGGCAACTCTGGTGTGTGCTGCTTTGACTGTGATTGGGTTCATTCTGGGACAAGTGGCCGAAGGCCAGTGGAAGTGGGATGAGAACATTGAGGTGGAATACACTTCGGCATTTTTCACTGGAGTGTATGGCATGTGGAATATTTATATATTCGCTCTGCTTGTATTGTATGCACCCAGTCATAAGCGTTGGCCAGTCAATGAGAACACTTCAGACACACAAAATTTGAGCGATGAGATAGAGTTTAGCCGTTTACCCACCACATCGGGCAGTGAAATATCCTCTCTTACGTCTTTCATTAAGAAGACTACTATTGACTAATCATTTAAAATTTTAGTTCTCGAATCTCTGATCTAGTTTCCATAATGTAGTTTCCATGTATAACTTTGGGCTTGACTAATGTATCAGTATTATTTGATATTTTTTTACAACTATTCCATTTTTAGGTGTACTTTATCTACCCGTAGCAGACTAATGTGTTTAGAATCTTTGATAACCATATATAGCTTGTTAGTTTAAGGTGAAGATAGTTACTAAGCAAAAGAATTATTGTGGTGTAGGTATGTATCAATGTGTTTTTTGCATAAATTTCATGTAATATTCTTATTTTCTTGTTATTGATTTGTCTTTGGAATATATCTAAGGTTTTAGAAGCAAAAATGTTGTAGCTATGCTGTTTAATGAAGATATAAAACCTATTTTTAGAAGTTGTGTTAGCAAGAACTCTGAATCATAAAAATGCCTTTGCCTCAAACAGGTATATGACCTTGGATCTTTCCGGTTGCTCTGTTTTGTACTTCCAATCGTAAAGCAAATCTTGTATTGCCATTATTTAAATTTTGTATTATTTTTCTGTGATAATGTAAACTGATCTTGCATTTACAGTATTTTTAGATGTAATTCGATGGTGTTGCCAGTAATAACATAGTTTGTTATTTGTAATGTTTATCTTACTTGAATTTGTACGCAATTAGAAATAAAATTAGATTGAAAAATAATTTGTTATATTATTATATTAAAATTGACCCGTATACCTGTTAATCGTCATCACATTTAGTCCCGTGTTATGGGGTTATAACACATCATACTCTTTACCGAACACGCATAGATTGACACTTTGAATACCATAGTCATAAACATAAAAAAATATTATTTGTCTTATGATTTTTTTAGACAAAAATAGGAAGTATAAATGGGACAAAGTTGTAATACGTTGAATAATTCTCATAATAGTTCAGAAGTTTATATTTGTTTAACTATTACAACTTTCTCATAAAAGGCCTTAATAAGTGGACAAATGAGTACTTTCAAAACTATTACTATTTTTTTTTAATATATATTTTTTTATATCCACTTATTATGCCTGAAACTTAAAATAATTATTATCTCATCATGAGAAAAACGTATAAACGTAGATAGATGTCTATATAACTGATAGGTTTCCATATTTTATGTATAACTTATTTAAGGCTTCAAGATATCAATGATTGCCCAATTTAATGACGAAATTTTTTCTCATGTGTTTTAGAAGTTTTACAAGGTCATCAATTAATAATTTCTTTTATTGCTTGATGCAACAGTAGAAAAATAATGGATATGGCTGTATTACACTGTTTCCAATGTCACAACGAAAATAGACTTATTAATTATTTAGAATGGACCATGCCATTCAAAAATTATTTAATGAGTATTAGGATAAACAAGATAATTGATGATATTGTATAATTTTTCCTGTATATTTATTGCTGATAAAAATGAAAATATTCTATTTAATGGCATAGGAAACAGTGTGCATTGTGCCGTTTTGTAATACAAGTTGATTACTTAATTTGTGAGTATATCTCCTCTTGTTTTTATAATGAAAGTGAAAATTATAAATTCCAAAATTTTGAAAGATTGATCAGCTCTTGAATCTAAGTTACTTTCTCCCAAGTAAGCCATGTTGATGTGAAAATAATGAAATCCCACACTTGGTTATATGTATCCCATGAAAGTGGCACAAAGTCCATAAATGAAAATGTCCTATTTAAAAAAAAGTGTTTGTTTGAAATATCCCTTTTTTGTCCAAGAACACTCACAGTCCCCCACATTACATATAATCTGTGTGATGGGTGCTGTTGCACACTCAACACACAAACAGCCAGACCCGAATTAAACATTGGATCGAACCCCCGATTCTCGGATCAAGCGATCGTTACACACCACTGCGCTGGGCTAACAGGGTCGTCAAATAATACAGATGTGTTGCCATCTCGAAGAAATTTGCCACTAGCAGAATGGGGCCGTGCAGTAACATCTAACCGGAATGCAGGTGCGTTGGACACTACTAGCAGAGATTAAGTAACAATACTACGTATAGAATGGACACTTCGACATCCCGCCCGATTTCCCCGCCTCACCCAACCTCCTCCCCTCTTATGGGCGACGGTTGGTATTTTCTACGTGCTACGCACACAGGTGCACGTGTAAATACACGTTACTGATTGATGTCTGTGTAAAAGAGACCAAATTAAGAGTTTGTATGGAAAATTGGCGGAGTGTCCGCGGAGTTCTTCAATTTCAAGTGCTGAAATGTTTCAAAATTTTGGAATTGATCATAAGGTAGGCTTACAATTGACATTGTTATTTGTATTCATTTGATTTAAAGTCCCGGAAGCTATTTTCATTTAGTATAGTAGGTAGCTATTTGTATTTACCTAAATAATTTGAGAATGTAATTAAAAAAAAACTTCCAGCGTCTTAATTTTAAAAAACATATTTTGAAACATCACACAGTACTTGCCTACCAGTTATAGGCAAGAAATTGAATATAAATAAAGATCTTTGTGTGTAACTTAACAATTAAATTGAGGATGATGACGCCGTAAGTTTTGTTAAGAAACCGTACGAAAAACAAAGTCAATTGGTACGTAAATATCGTCCCTGCGTGAAGTAGGTGCGGAAACGTACCTCGGCAAGGGTCGTTCTTCACCAGGAACTCGTCGAGAGCCACCCAGCCGCCGCCCACTCGTACCATGACGGTCGAGCGGAGGATGCGTACTAGACGCAGCTTCTGCGAGTCTCCGAACTGCGAGAGACACATTTGTTGTTGCATACGGAACATTTACGTAAACGCAACTACACGCCTATAATCTCAGAAGGGGTAGGCAGAGGTAAATGCATGCATTCAATCATACATGCAAACACCCACGATTCCCCGGTAACGTTTTGTCCCATGTAACAGGTGGCGAGCCTATTGACATCTCCGGGCACATTACCAAACTACGAGGTACTGGGAAACTTCCAGGAAATGGAAAAATCCCAATAGAACCAGAGATAAAGGATTTTACACCGTTATCTCTAATATCCTCCGGGCATCGAACCCAAGACTCCGGCGTAGAAGTAGTGGCCTGCTACCACTAGGCTACTACGTAACAAAGATTTTTGAAGTTATCCCTACTCCTTTTTTGCACGAAAGAAAAAAAATATAAGAGTGAATTTCTTACGATGCGCGCGTTGCTAAACAGATAAAAACAACAGTCTGAAGTTAGTCGCTAATGTTCTTTTTGTCGTTTTGTTTTATTTCTGGTATATTGAATTGTAACGCCTATGAAGTATAACTGCTTACGTGCGCACATACTGTTTTTTTATGCCATGAAGTGGCAAACAAGCATACACACATTACAATTCACATTAATGGTAAGTGAATACTGTAGCCTACAAACATTTGCATAAACAAAAAAACAAGGTCTTAATAATATGTCTCTATGACTGAAATTTTATAATAGATATGTCTCGGTCCGTCGGTCGTTAATATGTCTCTAAGACGGAAAACTTACGGCCGTATATTACCCGACCAGAAGGCATATTATCTATCTCGTTTGACATAATTTCCATGGCCACTTTACAGTACACCGCTGCTTTGGTGTAACGTGATTGTTACAATCATTTTAGAAAAACATCAATGTATCTATTAGTGAAGAAATTGCCTTATTTCAATTTTAAGAATATGTACCCTGTCAGAGACGGGTTGGTTGCAGTTGGGTCACAGCTAAAGCTAGTTGGATCACAAGACTCACCCTGTATTTGCCCTCGCCGACCTGGAACACCCTGAACTTCTGTCGGCAAGTACACAGCATGACGAGTCGCTTCACCTCATCGTGGATTTTGTCAGCGTCCGTCGGCGGTCCGCGTCTTTCAACCTAAACAAAGAATATTCTTTATTAGGAACGTATATGCAGAATATTCTCCAACCCGCATTGGAGCAGCGTGGTGGAGTAAGCTCCAGACCTACCCCCAAAAAGGTAAGAGATACGTGCACAGCAGTCAGACGTTTCAAGGGTTGCCATTATTATTATTATGCAGAACAAAAGAGGGAGCATGGTCTCTGTATTGAAAAAGTATACATCTAAACATGGTAAATAGGGGTGGCGCTGCGATAGCGTATGATACATTTTAATAGGAACGTAATATTACATTTTATTCAGAGATTAATTTAACACTACACTTTTTTTTCTCAGTAGATTTTTGGACTAGACTAATTAATTTATTATTAGGGACAACAACCAATACAAACAATTGAGTTATTTCATTGACTACTACTACACTGAAATAACTTGATATTTTTATTCAAGAGTAAAGTCATGAAAAAAATGGATCCGGACGAATTTAGAAACTCCACCTTTTTTCGACTATAAACCTACTATGTTAAGTAAGTTTACAAAAATGAATGTTTGACTATATGTCCTCTATAGAATCGTAAACTATGGATTTCATTCATGATCTTCAACTTCACAAAGTTGTGATGCATGTGCCCATGAAGGTTTCTGAGTGCGACTAATTTTCGATTGAAAAATTATAATAGAAAAGGTCAGCTTAAAAAAATACAATTGACATGTTACTCACCCAGTCAGGCCTGAGTGCCGCAATGAACTCCTCCCAATCGATGAGGCCGCCGCCGTTCCTGTCGAACAGGTCCGCCACGGCGCCCATCTCCAGTCGAGAGGTGTCGAATTCTGCACAAAATAAACTTTTATTATATCAACTGCCTCAGTAGCCAAGTGGTAGCAGGCCACTATTACGTCGGAGTCCTAGGTACGATGCCAGGGTCTTAAAAAATCCCAGTACCTCGGAGATTGGTAATGTGCCCGGCCTGTAACATGGGCCAAAACGTAAACAGCGAATCGTGGGTGTTTACATTTATGCTTGAATACGAGTACATGCATTTACCTCTGCCTACCCGCTCGGGGATTACACCGATCATCAAAAAATATTGCAAATCGAGCCTACGAAAAAGACAATCAACTATTTTTGATTACGTAGAGCGTCATCTCTGCTGAACACTGCCTAAGCACAGTAGATAGTCCGGTATTGGTCAAAACTTGATCAAAATGATCGACAATCGTCACACAGGTAATGTGCGAAGGAGATTTTATTGGTGCTAGAGTTCCAAGCTCAGGAGAGTCCACCGTATTATCTAATCTATCTGCCGCTAAATAGTAGTGTTCGGCACTATCGTATTCCGGTTAGATGGTAATGTATGGCCCCGTAATAACTATCACAGAGACATGACACCTTAGGTCTCAGGGGTGGAAACGCATCTGCATTTTGACATTCTAGTTTTTATGTATATGTCTATACGCTGCAGTCATCACTTAACATCAATGTGAGCTTGGTAGTCGCAACTTGCTTACATAAGACTTTACTGGTAGTAGAGCTCCAGTGACGGCGCTCGCGGGCGTAGGCACCACCGCATTACCTAATATACTTGCCGCTAAATGGTAGTGTTCAGCACTATCGTGTTCCGGTCAGGTGGTAATGTACGGCCCTGTAATTTCCGGCACGGAGGCATAACAACTGAGGCATAACAACTGAGGCCTTAGGAGTAACGCATCTGCATTTTGACCTTGGTCTTTGTGTGGGTGTCTATAGGCTGCAGTCATCACTTAACATCAATGTGAGCTTGGTTGCAAACATACATAAAAAAAAAAAACGCTCTGCGGGCCCAAAATAAGCAGTAGTGTCCTTCCTAAGGTCAATGAGCAATATTTCTTATTGGATACTGTCGTGTAGTAGTACCAGAGAATATCTAATAATACTACATATAGAATGGAGACTTCGACGTCCCGCCCGATTTCCCCGCCTCACCCAACCTCCTCCCCTCTTATGGGCGACGTTTGGTATTCTCTACGTGCTCTGCACACAGGTGCACGTGTAAATACACGTCACTGATTGATGTCTGCGTAGATAGAGAATAGAGACCAAATTAAGCGTTAGTATGGAATTTTGGCGGTCAGCGGTGTGGTAATACTGACTGGTGTTTATGATGCCGTCGATAAACTCGTTGCGCGGGATGAGGCCGTTGTTGTCTTTGTCCATCTTGCGGAACAGGTCCGTGAGCCGTGACTTCTTGTGGTTCATGAACTTCAGGAACTGCCAACAAAAATACAGGTTGAGGAAATTCACAATTACCAAGTCCATTGAAAAGTTAGTTAGGTTTGCGTTTTTAATGATTAGGGAGGGTCACTAGAAGCTTAAGTTCAATTTTGTGGAGTTGCCACCCTTGTCCCCCAGCCGCCATCTTGGAAAAAGGGGTGCAAAGAGTTTTGGCGCTGTATCTCGTAAACTAGCAACCCTACAGAAAATTTAATTGAACAAAAAATGTAGCAAATGAAATTTCCTATTATTTTTTATCCTTAAGTGTCCAACAAAAAAGTAGTAAACAAAAATAAGAAAACTTTTTGTAACAAGTTGCCTTTTAACGTACGCGTTCATTCTTGCTCAGAGCGTTCAAGTTGTGGAAAGAACTTCTTTTTTAGGGTGTTCCCCCCGCCGCTCCAGTACGGGGTTGCTAAAACGGGTGTCAAGAGTCCTTCAGCACTGGCTGCGTGATTCCTCTGGTGTTTCAAATGTTCATAGGGAGCAGTGACCAGTTCCCATCCAGAAGCCCGTTTGCTTCTGTCAACCTTTTTACACAAAATACAAAACTCACCCGCTTTCTCCAATCGTCCCAGCTGAAGTTGGACACTCGCTGCAGCTCCTTCAGATGAGCGAGACGCTCGTGTAAACGCCTCTGCCTGTCCCACGCCAGCAGCCACACGTTGCGCCATTTGTCCCACAGTTGCTTGACGCGCGGCGAACGGAATTCTGGTTCTGCACCTTTGCTATAGTGCCAATGAATTGAGTTAGATATACTGTCTTATCTTTCTTGGTACATAATTCAATATGAAATGTAGGTAAACAATATTTTTTCAATATTGCTCTAAATCTTCGAATTTCAAAAATTTGTGACACTATAATCCCTACTTCCCTACTATATTAATATTATAAATGCGAAAGTAACTCTGTCTGTCTGTCTGTCTGTTACCTTTTCACGTTCAAAAGACTAAATCGATTTTAATGACATTTGGTACAGAGATAGAGTTGACTTTGAGAAAGAACATAGACTTAGTTATTTATAAAACGACATCCACGCGGGCGAAGCCGCGGGCAACAGGAAGTATACTATTTTTTTTTGTGTTCGTGCTCTACTGAGCAACGAAGCGAAATTTTTATTTCCATACATATCACATGTTACATTTTAAAGTTATAAATTAAGTATCTCCAAACTATCTGTGTCTTGGGGAAATTAAGTATCTCCAAACTATCTGTACCTTGGGGAAATTAAGTATCTCCAAACTATCTGTATCTTGGGGAAATTAAGTATCTCCAAACTATCTGTATCTTGGGGAAATTAAGTATCTCCAAACTATCTGTATCTTGGGGAAATTAAGTATCTCCAAACTATCTGTATCTTGGGGAAATTAAGTATCTCCAAACTATCTGTATCTTGGGGAAATTAAGTATCTCCAAACTATCTGTATCTTGGGGAAATTAAGTATCTCCAAACTATCTGTATCTTGGGGAAATTAAGTATCTCCAAACTATCTGTATCTTGGGGAAATTAAGTATCTCCAAACTATCTGTATCTTGGGGAAATTAAGTATCTCAAAACTATCTGTATCTTGGGGAAATTAAGTATCTCCAAACTATCTGTATCTTGGGGAAATTAAGTATCTCCAAACTATCTGTATCTTGGGGAAATTAAGTATCTCCAAACTATCTGTACCTTGGGGAAATTAAGTATCTCCAAACTATCTGTATCTTGGGGAAATTAAGTATCTCCAAACTATCTGTATCTTGGGGAAATTAAGTATCTCCAAACTATCTGTATCTTGGGGAAATTAAGTATCTCCAAACTATCTATATCTTGGGGAAATTAAGTATCTCCAAACTATCTGTACCTTGGGGAAATTAAGTATCTCCAAACTATCTGTATCTTGGGGAAATTAAGTATCTCCAAACTATCTATATCTTGGGGAAATTAAGTATCTCCAAACTATCTGTACCTTGGGGAAATTAAGTATCTCCAAACTATCTGTATCTTGGGGAAATTAAGTATCTCCAAACTATCTGTATCTTGGGGAAATTAAGTATCTCCAAACTATCTGTATCTTGGGGAAATTGATTTTATTACTCACTTACTTGTTAAGTATTGTTGAAAATTTTAAATGTGTATCAAGGTGGTTCAATCGAATACAAATTTCATTTTTTGTTGTACATTGTATTCAAATACTACCTAAGTAATTACTTCTAAAGAGAAAAAAAAGAATTTATATTATTTATTTACAGGAATTGCTGTCATTCACGATTATATTTATGTACAAAAACAGACAATCTCATTCAAATATAACACGTCATGCGTATATTATTCTACACTACAAACAGTTGAGCATATAAAGCATATCAAAAAAACATTGTACAAATATATTTACACGAAACAAGCAAAATAAAATGGAATAATGTAGCTAGAAACTTAGAGGAAAGAATTTCACTTCTCTCCATTTTATAGTAATCCGAAAATCCTAGCAACGATCAATTATTCAGTCTTATCGTTCTATTTATATGTGCATGTTGAATATTAACCAAATGAAATACAATCTAAAATCTTAGACCTTACTTAAGAACACACAATCAACATACATTTGTTTACAATCCGTGCACCAATATAATTGGAGGAAATATAGACCACAAAAACAAGTATCTTAAGAAGATGAAGGGTTTTCCCGAAATCAATTTTCAAGTTGCCATGACATAAAAAGTAAATTTTCCCAAAATGAGTTTCTCAGATCAGAAGGAAAGTACAAAAAGTACCCAAAAACCAAGGAGTCTTTTATAAAAATCAAATCTTTTAAAAACATCAAAGAGGGTATAGTTACATAGAATAGACTATACTATCCTGCTATTTAAACATGAGAAAAACAGAAGTTTAAGATATGGAACAACTTGTTTACATAAATGACCTTGGCTCGCGTAAGATAAGGAATTAAAGTCCCCAAAACCAAAGTATCATCATCCAAAAATCAGGAATTACAGACAATAACAGAAGTCATATTTGGACTGTCCAAAAGAGTTTGTTCCCATCTTACCTGCCCTTCGGCGGGAACCTCGGGCCGTAGTGCGGCAGATTGCGGTCGGGACTGTCTCGGCCAGGGCTCACGCGGCTAAAGCACACATTACATGTAAACACACTCTCGTTTTATACACACCCATCGCCCGTTAGTCCGGTTAGCTCCGTCGACGTTAGCGCCCGAAGTGCATGCTTGGACTCGCACTAGAGGCTCAGTTAGTAGCAGTTTTAGTTAGGTGTGTAGGCAGCCAATTTATATTGCAAGGGTGAGGGATATGCTTTTATTGAAACTTAGAAATGCGTTTCGATGGAAGGACTCATCCACTCAACACTTTAGAGGATGAAGTTGATCATAAATTATGACATTTTGGTTACAATCAGCCTCTTCTGGGGCGTAAATTCTGGACACATCTATCCAAACATTATCGAAATAGATAAAAGACAACAAATCGTATCGATTGCAGCGTGTAAATAGTTGTTTAACAATTACGTTAAAGTAGAATATGTGAATAATTATCTAAGTCCAATGTGAAAAACATACAAAGTCTGAAGTAAAATGAAACAAAAACACGTTCAAACATTTTGGAAATCAAAATTATCTTCGTGATATTGTCCTTAAAGAAAACTACAAATATTTTTAAGATATTGATTATTACATGACTTCAACTATCTTTAATTAATAAACACCTTGAGGTGGGGGTGGGGAGGGAGTATGTGAATAGGATTCAGAAGTGTTTCAATAGATTGGCACTGTCAAGGTTCAGAGGTTGATTAGTAGTCAATCATTCAACATGTCTGTTAAATAGGAATATTAGAACGAAAGCTCAAAGAACAACTACAAAGTTTCGTACCTGAGTTGCGTACTCGGTACGTAGTACGTTTACAAAGTTAGTACAAGCCAAATTAGACATTTGTTAATATGGATTCAATAGACAACTAAATCGCACTCAACTTGCGTAAACCACGAATACTACGTCTATATTGTGCTATACAATTGATATAGTGGTGCATCACTAAACCTTTGCCCTTCTAGCCTACGCATGGAAATAAGTTTATAATATTGAAAATATATTTGTTGTGCTATCTGCGCTACCTAAATTATTTCTGCTTAAAGGCAAATAAATTATTAAACACATTAAAAGTAAAAACTGCCTCAGTAGCGTAGTGGTAGCAGGCCACTACTACTACGCTGGGGGCCCGGGGTTCGATTCCCGGGTCGGGAACTATCAGAGATAACGGTTTAAAATCCTTTATCTCTGGTTCTATTAGGATTTTTCCATTTTCTGGAAGTTTCCCAGTACCTCGGAGTTTGGTAATGTGCTCGGAGATGGCAACAGGTTCGCCACCTGTTACATCGGCCAAAACATAACCGGCGAGTCGTGGGTGTTTGCATGTATGCTTGAATGCATGCATTTACCTCTGCCTACCCCTTCGGGGATTACAGGCGTGAAGTAACGTTTTTAAAAGAACAAAGAAGAAAAAAAATCGTATTGATCATGCTTTTTCTCCGATCATTGATATCCATGCATCATTTAAAGGTTATAAATAAAGATATAAAATAATACAGCTATTTATATTCTTATAAAACACATTCTTACTTAAAAAAATGCTGAACACAAAACAGGCAAAATATTTTTTTTTCAAGAGAAGGCAAGGCTTAAACTACAAAAGCACTAAGACACGTTTAACAAACTACTCTACGATCTACTGCCTACCCCGTCAGGGACTTGGCGTGAATATATATACAAACTCTACGATCACACTACATGAGCGTATTTCAGATTCGATAGGATTATGTTGAATCTAATTTATTTGCTCAGATTAGATAATATTTGTTGGAATTTCAGATTTTTTTTTAATTTATTTCTTCTTCGATATTTAAAAGTTCATTTTATACATCAAGAAAATTCCAAAATTGGTCTCGAATATGCCTGTCTACATTATCATTTGATACCGTCAGACAGAGGTCCTGCTAGGCAAATCACTATAATTATACAAAATAATAGCAATAGGACCTTTTCGTGTTGGACTCCTCCTCCGCAAAAGCCTTATTTTAATAACTGTGCAATATCGACTGCGCGCGCGCTGCACCATGTAAACCGGTCCGGAGTGCGCGCTACCATTGCACCGACGGAATGCACGGCAAAATAGTTACCGTACGATATACATGAACGATATTTTTGTACCAACTCGCGAAATAGTTTATATAATAATAGTTAGTAAGTAATAGTTATAAGTTTATATTATAGGTAACATTAATAATTAATAATTGTAAATAAAAGAAATATGTTGTTTTATATTATTATATTATTATGAATATTTTATGTTATATTATTATTGATATAAATAATAATATAATGTTATGAATTATATGTGTAATATATATTTATGGTATATGTATGGTACTTCTAACGTTTATAAATATAATACATAATAATAGTGAAATAGATTAAAATAAATATTATTATAATAACTGTTTAACATACATATACCGAACTATACAAAATAATATAGTGAGTCGGCTACACCCTAATCGACAAAATATGTAAAGTACCCATCACGAAATTCAATTGCTGTTCGTTAGTCTCGCTAAAACTTGAGAACGGCTGGACCGATTTGGTTTTGAATGATTTTTGGAAGTCCAGGGAAGGTTTAAAAGGTAAGAAAATATGAAGAAATTGAATAGAAATAGTAAAAACCACAATTTCATTTTCCCATACAAATAGACCGTATCTATCAAACCTTTGACACATTATTTCATTGTGAGGCAATACCAGAGAATATGTAATAATACTACGTATAGAATGGACACTTCGACGTCCCGCCCGATTTGCACGCATCACTCAACCCCTTCCCCTCTTATGGGCGACGGTTGGTATTTTGTACGTGCTACGCACACAGGTGCACGTGTAAATACACGTCACTGATTGATGTCTGTGTAATAGAAACAAAATTAAGCGTTTGTATGGAATTTTGGCGGCATGTCCGCGGTGTGGCAATACGAAGTTTGCCGGGTCAGCTAGTAATACATATTTTTTATATCTTTTTATGAGCAAGAAAATATTCTAATATGTTTTTTTTAATATCGTATTAGGTTTTTTTTTTAATTTATTACGAATCTGAAATACACATCATATTTTATTACACACACTAAATAAAGTCTAGTACACATTCCTAGAAAATAAACCACGTCAAACCTTCCTCTCCTACTTCGACTGTGTATCCTGGACCTGCGTCGGCGAAGCGAGTGCGACATAGAGAACGAGACAGAAAGCAACATTTACACGTGTTAGGGCGAGACTAAGCTATTTCACTCAGTACAATAAGAGAATAATTTTGTGTACTTTTTCTAGGCATAAATGGCATGTGGTTAATGATGGTAAAAGGTTAATGTTAATGTATATTTAATTTTAAAATAAGTAAAAAATACTATTTAACATGTACACAAAAAAATCTCGTTCAAAAATCAACAATTAACTAGATTATGCAAACATTTAAGTCACACATCAAATAAAACATAAAAAAATATATTACGTACGATAAAAAAAATAATTTATCATCAAAAGAAAAAATTACCACAAATTAATTAATTTAATTACTGTATTTAATTTAAAAAAAAAAACACATCTGTTGAAAATTCATGAATGTGCTTTGTGGTTAATTATTTTTTCCTTTGACGGTACTTCAGTAAAAAGTCACATAACATTTAAAAATTGATATGTAATATGATAGTGAGACTAAAAGAACTGGCAGCAGAACTGATTTATGACACATACAAATTTCAATCAGGTTGGGAAAGAATCGGAAATTCATTCATTCCAACAAGTTTTTATTGTGTGCATATATTTTAAGCTTTTGGAATAGAATACTTGTCTACCCTGGAAGATTAAAATTACAATTTTCTACCCCGCAAATTGCAGATCGGTATTTCAGAACAGAGCATCAATAAAAATGTTTCTAAAACGGGCAAAAATATTTTCTAGGCAGACTGTTATTAGGTTATCTGTCATAAGTTAGCTCGGTGAACATAAAAAAAAGAGAGATGGTGGAGTATGATAGCGCTACAAACCTGTATCGGCGGCTGCCATAGTAGTCCGGCGACACGGATCTCTCGCGAAGGTCGTGCTGAGAGCCACGACTAAACATGCGGACACACGTGACAATGAGAAAGCGAGCGAAACAAATATTGGTCCGTTCCACATCAAGCCCGCAACGATCGTACAAAAACCCGTTCCAATATCGAAAATGGGCCAAAGACGTTGAAGACGCAAGCAATCTAAGGTTACTATTTGACCCGATAAACACGGCTGTAATCGGATTTTAAGTGTTAAGGTTCAATTTTCATCAGACACCGGAGTTTTATCGTGATTAATAAATCATCACTTCCTTCTTTTGCTAATGCACCTGCGCGTGTGATGTTCGCGTACAACCACGGCGTCTTATTTCAGCAATACTATTTTTATACCAGACTAGTAGGTATATACACAGATTTACTATCTATACTAAAATACCATACCATCCTCTCTTAGGGAATCGAGCGCACATTTCCAAAAAAGTAAAATCTTTAGAATCCGTAATTTTGATTGCTTTAGTATGAACTTTGTATGGTGGTAATAAAGTGCATATTGACTCTACGTTTTAGTTATAAAATGTTTGTATGGGAAAAAGAAAAGGGCTGTTTTGAGGGGTTTTCCGGCAATTATTCGATTTTTTGTCGCCGAAATACCATCCTTGAAATTCAACGAACATTTTAAAAAAAGAATTGGCCAAATTGGTCCAGGCGTTGTTGAGCTATGCGCTTACCAACACATTTTGCAATTCATTTTTATATTATAGATTAAGGATTTAACTCTTTAATTTTACGCCCAGGGGTGCGACTGCCTATCGAAATTGTTGTCTAGTGATAATAAATAGTCCAATCAAAAATATATCAATATGGTTCACCCTAGATCCAAACTTCACCCCCTTCCTCATCGTTGGCTGGCGACGCTTTTGTCTTTGAAAATGAGCGATCGTTGTATCACGGGTCTTAGGTGGAATGATACGAAAGGTGTTAGTTACAACAGTTGCGGACTACAAGTGGAACGTAGCGGATGCGTTCGTGACATAATAATGTCAGCTGGATATAATTTCGTGCGTATGTATTCATTTATGTTTCATATTTTCTGGTTCGTGTCATGTCTAACATGCAGACACACAAGTGAGCCAATGAGAAGCGAGCGAAATAAATATCATGTGTTTATGACGTAATAATTTCAAGCTTATGTACCGTCGATACAAGGTGATTTTCTATTCATATATGTAATCTATGAACGTGGTAAAATGGCAAGAGATGGTCCACCATCTCTATTACTCTTGCTTAAAAAAATATAAAAAGTTCAATGTAGCATGTTTAACTATTTCATATGTTATTCATATTCTAAAACAGAACAATATAAAAATATACTTTTAGTTAAAGTACGAAGAAGAATGATGAAGGTAGACGAGGCACGAGAGGTATGTCAGGACTGGGATATCTGGCGTTCTACACTCTCTGCCTACCCCGTTAGGGACCTGACGTGCAGATACATACAAACATACATAGTTAAAGTACGAACACAAAAGCTTATGAGTGTCTTTTTAAAATTTAAGATTTAGCTGTGTTGTGTCTTCGATGATTCAAAGTATAGAGGTTTGAAATTAAGAAATAAAGCCCTCAAATGGATACGACATGAATAAAAATCACCATGTTAATCAATATATCGTCACTGTTTCTCTAACTATTATTAATACCATTTAAACGTCACTGTGAAACGAATAAGTCATAATAGAAAGTGCTCTCCAATGATAAGCACACACATTAAAATAAAAATGATAAACATTAAGCTACACACGTTTTGAAATACAAATATAGAAAAACAGAGATTTAAAGGTCGGCGTCCACTTAGCTCATCGGATCGAATGGATTCGAAGAAATTGACCTCTCATATACAAACTTATTACTAAAACAATGGCAATACTTCAACGAATCATTGTACACATCACTAACAACAAGCTTTGTGAAACTAAAAAAAAATGCTGCTCCATACATTTTTGCGCGCGGCGATTAAGGTTTTATATCTAGGAACTTATAAATCTGTTTTGCTTCACGTATTCAGCTTTGGCGCCACAGTAAAAATGGTACCTGCTTAATTATGAGAACAAGGGCCTTAAAATTGTATTTTGTATGAAACTTCGTCCATTATCGATACGCCGAGAACAAGCAGTTCCCCATAATAAATAGAGACTCGACTAGACGAGATTCGATTCAGCTGTAGTGGACGCCAATCTTTATAGCGTGACAATATTAGGCTAAGTACATACCCTGGCGTTCCTTTAGTTGCAGTCTTCGCTGATACTTTACGCGGTGTAGATTCGCGGCCTTGACTTTGACTCTTCACCTATAGATAGAAAACATAGAAATTGTAGCTCAATCACAGTTAAAGTAATAATAAACATTACTCTTATACAATCAGGGAACTTTCCGGTCCATAATCAATCAAATATAGACTTTATCACCGCAGTCTAAAGTGCTAATTTGTACTACTGGACTTTTCTATGATTTTTTTGAGTGCCAACTTATTTCCGTCTTTTTGTGTATGTTTTTATATTATTTCTTGGGTATCATTACATCAATAAACCATAACACACAGGGGACACTTGACTATAACGAAAATTTACACTTCAAAGCTTAATAAGTCACGAACAGTTAACTAAATCGAAAAATTATATTTGCAAACCCCTAATATTTTTGAAAGACCTATCGATATGAAAGACCAACGATATCTTACACTATATAGAAAACGAAAAATATAAAAAATATCCGCGCGTTACATTTAGAGGAGGTACCGTAAATCATTACTTTTTTTTCATGTTTTTATTCTACCACGTTGTCGGCGTGATTAAGGTGTATACTTGTGCCAAATTTCAATTCTCTAGTACCAATAGTTTTTAAAGCGCGCATGGCCCAGCGGCTGGTGTAGATCGTAAGCGATCTGCTCGGTTAAGCACTACGGGCGCGGTCGGGTAGTGTGATGGGTGACCGCTAGTGGCAAATTAAATGCGCGTTTCCGTGCTTCGGAGGGCACGTTAAGCCGTCGGTCCCGGTTGCTATCGATAGATAGCAGTCGTTAAACCTTGTCGGAGGCCTTATGGGCGGTTTGAAAACATCCGACAGCGGGTTGGCCACTAACCCACCCACCTCCACCAATCCGCATTGGAGCAGCGTGGTGGAGTAAGCTCCAGGCCTCCCCCTAAAAAAGGGGAGAGACTCGTGCCCAGCAGTGGGACATATAATGGGTTGCCATTATTAATAGTTTTTAAACCGCGGACGGACAGACTGACAGACAGACGGACATGGCAAAACTACAAGGGTTCCTTGTTTACAACGGAACCCTAAAAAATGGTATGTATTTACCTGGTAAGCCTTGCAGACACGGTCGACCTCGTTCTGCCTCTTCTGCGTGTGGTCCATCAGGTCCTTGTGGTCCTCGATCAGGCCCTCCAGCAACTCTATCGATTCCGGTAACGGTTCTGCTTCTAGGGCTGAAGAATATAACAATAGCTTAAGGCTTTTGGCCATTACACACTTTTTTTTATGTAAAGAAGGTAACAAACAAGCGTGCAGCTCACTTGACATCAATCAAGTGATGACTGCAGCCTATAGACAAAAGAATGAATTTGATCGTAGTTTGGACACACGACGACCAAATTCATTCTTTTCTCAGTTTATTTTGAAATGAGGAAATGGAGGCATTTGTAAATTATTGATTCTTTCCATTTTTTCGTTTCTTTTTAATTTATTATGTGTTTTTGATTTTTATTCGTGGTTATTCAACAAGGTCAGTTTAAAAAAAAAGACGTTGTAAAAGTGCTCTCCAGGAGCCTAATTATATGAAATAAATGAATGAACTAAACTAATAAACAAAAACCAGTGGGTTGACCGCCTAACTCATGCTTTCGTTTAGGACGTTATTATGTCAGTTTCGAATCGTCTATTAAAACATTTCGCTTTTAAGTAATATACCTGCGGAATTTAATAATAAATAAAATTTAATTTAATTTAATTTTTTAATGAATTCTTTCAAGAAAAAGATATATATATATATAGAGTAAAATTAAATTGAAATATTAATAAATTATGGTAATAATATAAATAATGTAGGTATATGTTAAAATACTAGGTATTTAATTCAGTATAAATCATCCTCTCTCCTACATTGCGGTGCCCTACAGGGTCCATAATTCTAATGTTGTAGGTACATTATGGTGCAATAAAGTATTGAATACTGAGTATTGAGGAAAATACTTCCAGAAAAAAGTTAGGCGGTACGAAATTGATAAGATGATGTCTTAATCGTAAGCTGAACGAACGTATTAGAGTTAGGCGTTGGGCCCCCAGAGGTCAAAATGCAGATATGTCGCCACCCCTTAGACCTAAGGTGTCGTGTCTCTGTGATAGTTATAACGTGGCCATCCATTACCGTTTAGTGCCGAACACTACCATTTAGCGGCGGACAGGTTAGGTAATGCAGTGGTGCCTACGCCCTCGAGCTCCTACACTAGGAACTCTACCACCAGTGAAAAACGTAGATACGAAGTAAGATAAGATTGTATGAAGATTGTATACTGACTGATGAGCGTGGTCTCGAGGCCGGCGAGCCACTGCAGCAGCTCGTCCAGCACCAGCTCCAGGTCCTTCAGGCCGCGCAGGTGGCCCTCCAGCTTGCCGCCGCGTTGCAGCGCCCATTGCCATACCTGCACAATATCATTCATGTTTTATATTTTCAAAGAAATAACTAATCCGTACAGTTGTAGTGCCAAGAAAGAATGCCGAGGTAGAGTGAAGACATGAAATTATTTTAAAATGCCTTTGTAAATACTTAAAAAGGTCATTGTATTAATAATTATCAACAACTTTTACTATTAGGCCAACCCTAAATTCACAAGCTTTTTTTTTACGATTTATAGTTTGGCTCCACAGTAAAAAAATGTAAATTGATGATAATAATTAATGATAAATAATAATTTAAAAATTGTTTTTGTTCTAAAAATAACCTCGTATACAATCATGCGGCACATTATAACACTCCGGGCATCACATCCCGTCCGATCCGAAGTTCGAATCCGGGATCTCAGATCTAGCAGTAGTAGTCTGATAACATTTATTTAGCTACTAAGGTGATTAAACATAAGTAACAGAGTGTTTATATATACTTATTTTTTTTTATTTTGAGAATAACACCCAGTACTTTCTGCTTACACCATTGACGTATAGATACACACAGACATCGTTCTTTTCAAACTCTAGATAACATATCAAACCTGTCCGGGTGAAACTTTGTTGAAAACTTGAAGCACTGGGAACATTGACACAGTCAGCTTCCGAGGCTCATTTGAACCACCTGATTCACTCATTTCTATTTTTATTCACATCACATAATACTGCGCTTCCATATAATTATAAACATACACTGATTTAATAATCGAATCATATGACATGATTAGATATTGGAGATAAAGAATGTAAATTAATCAACTGCGTAAATAAAAATATCGACATCATAGAGCAACACGGGCCACCGGTCGCGGCGCACCGGAGGGGAGTAGCCATAGCGTTTATTACCGATGCAAAACAGTCTGTCATTTTTTGTAGGGGGGAAATGCGTGCGACACACACGTACACTACAAAAATCGTCTATTACTAAGAAACTCACACCTTGACTTTTACAAAATACAGAAACAATTTCACACACACATTTAAACATCTAGGCGACAGGTATAGGGCCATTTGGCCTTGTATTTTGACAGAGGGGAAAGCCTGCATATGGCTACTCCCCTCCTGTGTTGCTTTGATCGACATAATATTGACGTGAAAACTTTTTCAGTAACGTTGTGATTTTAAAGTCGATGAAACGAAAAAACGACAGTAAAAAGAGACAGACATAAATTCATAAGATTTAACGTGGGAGAAAATGAGATAGGAAGCATTATACAGTGTCTGTAATGAAAATTTTTGAAGGTTTCATTTCTACCACGTATGAAATGCACACATATTTTTTCTTCTTTTTTCACCTATGTTGAATGGAAATAAAATTAAATAAAACTGAAGTATATATGCACACCATTTCTGTATAATAATAGCGTAATGACTACTTTTCTTCCCATTAAATATAGTTCAGGTTCAGACAACCAGACGAGCCACTTGATAGAAGAATAAAGAACTCCATATTGTAGCCCGAGTTCGCACGATCCAAGCAAGAAAAATTAAATTAAAAAGAAACTAACCTCATCCCATCTGCTCTGTATAATTGTAATCCAGTGTTTGATAACGGTTACAGCATCGGGGTGAGCTTTGCCCAATATAGAGTGAGCGAGTGCTATAGTGTCGTCCTTGTCCCGCTGCTTCTCGGCCAGCTCTCGCGCGAAGCGTTCGTGGTCGCGAAGTTGTTGTTGGGTCTCTTGCTCGCCTTCGGGAAGTTGGCCCGAGAAGCGAAGCTTGGTCTCCGCGTCCGACAGCCATTCGAGAAGCATGTTCACGGATTTGTGGAGACGTTCCGCCTGGATGGAAATTGTATTTCAATATTTCAAATTATATCCTTATTTATATACACTTTTGAAGTTTTTTACTGGTGGTAGAGTTCCAAGTGTAGGAGCTCGAAGGTGTAGGTACCACCGCATTACCTAACCTATCTGCGGTCAGGTGGTAATGTACGACCCTGTAATTTCCGGCACAGATGCACAACACCTTAGGCCTCAGGAGTGGTAATGCATCTGCATTTTGACCTTGGTCTTTGTGTGGGTGTCTATAGGCTGCAGTCATCACTTAATATCAATGTGAACTACATGCTTGTGAGCCACTTTCCATCCATAAAAAACACGCTTTCGTATTTCCTTAACAAAATGCACAATACTTTTAATGCTTATACATATTCTTAATGTTTTTCAAAATATTTCTACGAAGCAGTTTTGCAAAAATATTGCGTGTTGCTACAATTTAATATTGCACGATACGATCCGCAGCGGCTGTTTTGTGCAAAAATTCTTTCATCCTAACTGAATAATCAGGGAAAATACATTTCTGATTCTGCAGCTTGCAATGGGTGATCTTTAGAAGATATAATAATAATGGCAACCCATTATACGTCCCATTGCTGGGCACGAGTCTCTCCCCTTTTTGAGGGGAGGCCTGGAGCTTACTCCACCACGCTGCTCCAATACGGATCGGTGGAGGTGGGTGGGTTAGCGGCCAACCCGCTGTCGGATGTTTTTCAAACCGCCCATAAGGCCTCCGACAAGGTTTAACGACTGCTATCCATCGATAGCAACCGGGACCGACGGCTTAACGCCTCCGAAGCACGGAAACGCGCATTCATTTAATTTGCCACTAGCGGTCACCCATCACACTACCCGACCGCGCCCGTAGTGCTTAACCGAGTAGATCGCTTACGATCTACACCAGCCGCTGGGCCATGCGCGCTTTAGAAGATATATCAGCATATTACCTCCTTGAGCGCAGCGTCCAGGTTGTGTGACTTGGCGTCACTGAGGCCGTGTACGGCGTCCCACAGACGTCGCAACTCGCTGCACTGCGCGCGGATACTGCCCGCGTCTTCCGCCGGCACCTGATCATACAACGGGCTTCGGTTAATTCTCTATTCATCTTTGTACGAATAAGCTCCCCTAATCGCATATGTATGTCTCATGTGTCCCTCCACAACGCCCTATGCCGAAAACCAGCCCCGCAGGGGTCTCCCCCTTACGCAGTTCTATCAATTTATTTAGACTGAGAACCTATTGCACTCGCTTATTGTTCGGTAAGTCCATAAAAAAAAACTGTACGAATAAATCAGAAGCCTAAACGATCACCAAAAAAAAAAACCTTTCAAAAAGAAAGGTACCGTGTACCGACACACGGTTATACCGAATAATATAATAAAGCCGGTTACTAATTCGCAACATCCAGCCGGTAATATACACCTACAATTATTAACCTTGGTATCTTTCTCTTCACAGAAACCGATAATATTATTCAACCTAAAATATGTGATGCGGAATTTTTAGACGCATGTTGTTTTTAGTTTAGGTATAACTTTATTTTATGTAAATATTATTTAGCTTTTAAATATATTTTAATTTTTTATGTTCTTGTTTAAACTAAATTAACACTTAAATTAATAAATTTTTACATACCTAAAATATTATCAAATTAAAAACACGTCGGGAGCAAATTTAGAACATAAAATCGTATACTTTCAAAAAAATACTTAAAAAATTTTTCATACCAAAATTTCAAATTCATTTGCTGCTGTTCAACATAAAGGTACTTCAGGAAAATTAATAATTTCCAAAAAAAATATTATAGGTACTATACATACATGTGGATCCATGATTCGCTAGTGTCTAGAAAATTTATACCATGGCTAAAATATGGTTATACTCACTGTAGCTTCCAGATCTTTCCCAGTCTTCAGCACCGACTGCATTTGTTGTTCGCGAGAGTGCAGGTCTTCCTCGAATTGCTACAACAAAATGAAGAGAATAGGATTAGTTCCAGAGTTTTAAGAGATTATCGATTTATGTGCTCTACTTTTACTCAATTTAATAACTTGCCTCGGGTTGAAGTGAATATTAGTAAAAGATTATCTGAAATATAAACCGATCCAATAGATATTACATCAAAATTATCTCTCTCTCTCTCCCACTTTTTTTTTTATGTTATGGAAGTGGCAAACAAGCATGCAGTTCACATTGATGTTAAGTGATGACTGCAGCCTATAGACACCCACACAAAGACCAAGGTCAAAAGGCAGATGCGTTGCCACTCCTGAGGCCTAAGGTGTTATGCCTCTGTGCCGGAAATTACAGGGCCGTACATTACCACCCGACCGGAACCCGATAGTGCTGAACACTACCATTTAGCAAACTTTCAAATCTCTCTCAGTTTTATTTATATAAATAAGAGGACCTAGATTTTGAGAGACAAGAAATAGACGGTCCACATAAAATCTGGATTGTGGGTTGAAAGGAAGGAAATTTACTGGAGCGATATGGATTCTCTTTTAAGTAGAGCTTTACGCCACTATTTTTATTGACGTGACAACGTCTTAAATTAGGTTGCGGCTCGGAGTCACTCATGAAAAAGTGTAACGCCCGGTAACGTGACGATGAGTCACCGAACGAGAGAGAGGCCTGCCGGACCGGCGAATGTCTTTCTACCGAGAAAAAGACGTTGTCACGTAAAATCTTCGCTCGTAAAACCGACTTTACAGGCAACCAGTTTTTCGTTTTTTTTTGTAATTTTATGTGTGTTATTTGTCACACGTGTAGAATCTCCAAACCTACCTTGTGCTGTTCGATGAGCGCCATGACGGTGTCGAGGTCTCCGTGCAGCGGCGTGTCGGCGCTCAGCTCGGCCCTGCGCCGGCTGAGCCACTCCAGCAGCGCCGACATGGCGTCCTTGAACTGCCCCGAGTAGAGTAGCGCCTCTTCGAGACGACGTTGCCTGCAAATTGTGAGCGATGTGAATAATGGAGTCAAATCAGAATCAGAATCAGAAACTCATTTATTCATTTAGGGTGACAGGCACCTCTTATGACACGCCAAAAACAAACAAAATAAATTAAAGCGAATAACAATTGATATACATGTCAAACAAGATAAAAAATATATGTAAAGTCAAGAATATCACTAAGATAAAACTAAATGTAATAAACTAATGTAAAAGTATATCAGTAGAATGTATCTTTTCCCCTTTACAAACTGATAAAAAAGAGTAAAAAAAAAAGAAAAAGAGTCATTCTTTGTCATTCACCGGCAAAAAAAAAAACATGATATGAGTATGAGTATAAGGTCTTGGGATCGCACAAAAAAAGATCCCAAAGGGTCTAACACCCATATTCTAGGCGTTACTTGAAACATTGCTTGACTCTCATTATGAGGATCGAAATCCATATTCTTAGTTGTATTTTGACAGTAACTCATGTGTGAGGATTATCATATAGATAATTCACGAAGTCTTAAAAATCAATTTTTATTGAAAATTATGGTATTTCATTATATTTCCAGACAGTTCCGACACGAACTTATTGAGCGCAAGAATATGACGTAAATGTAAACTCTCCTCGAAACTTCAAGGTAGGTCGTGACGTACCTTGGAGTTTGACAATTACTTTCTTATCTCAAACGGTGGCAGAATGTCGAGTTGAAGTTATTAGTTACAACTAAGAATAATAATATGAAGCGCGCATGGCCCCGCGGCTGGTGTAGATCGGAAGCGATCTACTCGGTTGAGCGATACGGGCGCAAACGATGTGTGATAGGTGACCGCTAGTGGCAAATTAAAATGCACGTTTCCGTGGAGGGCACGTTAAGCCGTCGATCCCGGTTGCTATCGATAGATAGCAGTTTTTAAATTTTGTCGGAGGCCTTATGGTACGGTTTGAAAACGTCCGACAACGGGTTGGCCACGAACCCGTATCTCCACCAACCCGCATAGGAGCAGCGTGGTGGAGTAAGCTCCAGGCCTCCTCCCAAGAAGGGGAGAGACTCGTGCCCGGCAGTGGGACGTATCAAGGGTTGCCATTATTATATCTCTCGTCAGCACGGGGTCCAATTTGAACCCCGGACCTTTGTCAGGCTTGCGCGGGGACATGGGGGGTCCAACACGTAGAGGCCCTTTCGAGAATTTTGATCTACTTTGTAATGGGTTATATTCGGCGGGACCTCTCTCTGGCTGCATCAATAGTTAATACAGACACCGACAGACCCCGCAGAATCCATTATTATATTATTATTATATAATCTGAAAACATATATTCATACCTATCAACGGCCTTAGAGCAAACGGTGGTCCATTTGGTCTTCAGGTCAGCCAGCATCGTCTTCAGTGTGGGCTCGTCGCCTTTAGGCGCCTTGTCCTTCAATTGCTTGCCGGTCTTCGTGGTCAGGTCGTATTGGGGCTGTTTGCCCGCTAGTGCCTTCTGGAACTCCCTGTGCTTGTTCAGTCTGTTAGAAATGAAATTTGGATAGGTTATTACTTGCTTAAGTCGGCAAGACACGCGAAACCGCCGGCGGCATATGAACAATTGGATACAGTTGGCTTATTTTATCTCGTGAGCTGGGTTAAGGGCTGTTTTTAAGACTCAATTGAGTTATTACACACCCAAAATAAATTTCCTGAAAATTATTAAGGGAAATGGAGTTAGGAAATCTATACTAATATTACAAAGCTGAAGAGTTTGTTTGTTTGAACGCGCTAATCTCAGGAACTACTGGTCCGATTTGAAAAATTCTTTCAGTGTTAGATAGTCATTTATCAAGGAAGGTCAACCATTAATCACGCTAAGGCGAATAGGAGAGGGAAGGTAACATAGCACCCGCGCGCAAATCCGGGGCGGTCTGCTAGTCTCAATTTTTTTTTGCGACGTATTTTGAATTTTAGGAGATTCCTAGTATTTCGAGAGTATTTCTTAGTTGTGATTTTGTCCATTCAGATCTTTTCAACCAATTCAAGTACTAAGGCAATGGAGTTTTTGTAAAGTTGCAGTTAATTGCAGTTAGGTATTATTTGTCTGTATCTATGACAAGTATGGCCAGTCAATTTTATTAGATATATTTTAAAGTTATATTTTTTAAGTACGGCCCTGTAGTTTCCCGCACAGAGGCATAACACCTAAGGCCCCAGGAGTATATATATACCAACGCATCTGTATTTTGACCTCTGGTCATTGTGTAAGTGTCTATAGGCTACAGTCATCACTTAACATCAATGTAAACTGCATGCTTGTTTGCCACTGTTATTTCATTATAAAAAAACATTTATAAACATTTTTATTAGCGTATAAATAAGTCGATCACTGTCATTATTGTTTGATGAATATAGACTTAAGTTTTTGAGAAAAAAACGAACCTGAATTTTGAACAAAAGCAAAGATCCACTTCATAATTCATCCATTCATTAAATATAATGTACTTGCTTTAACCCGCATCTTCATCCGCGCGTGTTCTTGAAAATTTCCTAAGGAATCTCTGAACGGGTAAAGAAGTTCATCATCTTATGTGTTACAGACATAATATGTACTCTACCTGAGTTCAATATTTCATTGAAATGCGTCCAGTCGGTGTAGCGTGATTGAGCAACAAAAAAAAAACATTTATATTTTCACATTTATAATAGTACTAAGATTATTTACCTCTGTTTGATCTTATCAGGATCGTTGACAGTTGCCTCGGAATTGAGTTGGTCGAGTTGCTTCTCCGTGTCTCCGAGCCAGTTCATCAGGTTGTTCCTGCAAGTACACATTTTAGTTTAATATACGCGAGATAAATCCGTCTAAATAGATTTATTTCAATGAGTACACACTTTCTTTAGCTCTGTATGTACAATGTAACTTCTCGCCTATATTTCTCAAAGAGGCAGGCAGAGGTAATTTATGCATTCAATTATACATGAACACTCACGATTTGCCTGTTACGATATAGCCCATGTAACTGGTGGCGAGCCTATTGTCAAGAGCAAGTTACCCAAACTCTGAGGGAGGCCCTGGGAAACTTCTAGAAAATCCTAATAGCAACCCGGGCAACGAACCCATGTCCCCAGCGTAGCAGTAGTGGCTGGCTACCACTAGACTACTGAGATAGTTTTTTTATGTCTTTAGGATGACACATAAGCAGACGGACCAGTTCATGGAAAATGGTCACCGTTGCCTATGAACATTTGCAACACCAGGGGAGTTGCCAACGCGCTGCCAGCCGTGAAGGACTCTTTTTCGCCATTTTTGAAGAACCCCATATTGTAGCACCGAGGGAACACCTCGAGGGAAGTTTGTTTCACAATTTACATGTTTAGGGCAGAAACGAACGTTGAACACTGCCAGGTGTCCAGTCGGTGAGGGAACTTCTCTCTTCGGCGGGTAGTGCGGTGTAGGAAATGAGACGGTGGCACTATGTCGAACAGTTCAGCAGAGCACTCACCAGAGCAGTGAGTGTGCCGTTTCGAACGTTTTGTACGTAGTTTCCATACTGTTCATATTTGTTCTGTGCTGTCAATAAGTCCTGGATCGTTAGCAATACGAACGTCGCGTCTCTGTAGGGAGTCAAGTGGACCAAGCCGGCACAAATGAGAGCAGTATTCCAGATGGGGCCGCACTTACCCGAGGTAGTTATAAATAAATAGATTCTACTGGTGTACTACTCCAGTGACGGAGCTCGCGGGCGTAGGCACCACCGCATTACCTAATATACTCGCCGCTAAATGGTAGCGTTCAGCACTATCGTCTTCCGGTAAGGTGGTAATGTACAGCCCTGTAAATTCCGCCACAGAGGCATAACACCTTAAACCTCAGGAGTGGTAACGCATCTGCATTTCGACCTTGGTCTTTGTGCGGGTGTCTATAGGCTGCAGTCTTCACTTAACATCAACGTGAACTGCATGCTCGTTTGCCACTTCTATTACATAAAAAAAAGACTGGGACTCGGGGACTGCCGCGGTAAAGCTATTGCATTTACATAATTATCTAAAATTATGCAAAACTTTTTTTCGCTAGAGGGCGCTTATAATGTAATCATTGACTAATTAGTAGCTCCGAAATTTTAATGTTAATAAAATATAAATATCGGAATATCAGTAGTAAAAATATTCTTAAAGTGTAATTCTAGTATAGCTACAAATGTGTAAATAAACAATTTCAGTGACAAAGTGAGTAAACAGTGATAATTACGATATCTAATACTGTGACCAAAACTGTAAAATCTATTTCTTTTTTTTTTGTTGTTTTGTTAAAAAAGAAGCGTGAAGACATCAATATTGACGTTACCCTGTGTTGTGATACTCGTGGACTGTGACATTTTTGTGCAATAATCGGATTCAAGTGAAGTTACAAAATTATAATTCGGCCGTTTGCTTCTTCAAATCTGCTTGTCATTCTTATCGCTGAGCAGTGCTGTCTATTAGAACTTTCCTGAACTTTTTTTCTAATCTTATATGCTACACTTCTCGTTGTCTGCACGTATACGGACATACCGATAATCGATATAAATTTAGCTTATTACACTAGATGGCGCTATATTCGCAAACAGCGTAAGAACATTATTAATTCCCATAATCAGGGAATTGTGACATTGCTGTGCAATAATCGGGTTTTTGGTTATTTTGCATAAATAATAGATCATCATAGACATTAATCGGTACCATAAAAGTGATTTAACAACAAATTTACCCGGTATTTGTATTGCTAACAACGCCATCTACTGGACTTTGCTGGAACTTTCTTCTGAAACTTTGAACACAACACACTAGTCATCTGCACCTCATTACGATTACCGATACAGTTGTATCATAATACCTTAGAGGTCGCTAGCAGTATTGAGAATAGCATTAATTGAAACAGCAATAATGAAGCAATGTAAAGCTTGTATACAACATATAGTCAACGATAATTTTATGCGATGTCAGGCGTGCAAGGAACTATTTCATAGCAATTGCCTTAACATACATGATGCTCAATTCTCAAATTTAAGCCCAAGATTTAAGGATAGCTGGTTATGTCCGTCCTGCACAAACATATCACGCAGAGCCAGAAATAACACCAACACGCCTGTTCGACAGCATCAGGTACCTTCGAACGAGGAATCTATGAATATGTCCTTCGACGTCGACAGCTCTATTACCACTGTCGCTGACTTATCGGAGCCAGTGCCTTATCACTCTGGTTGCAGCGGTATAACATTGGAGAAAATAAGCACTTTACTCGATCAGAAATTAAACTCCTCCTTTTCTATTATGATGAAGGAATTTCGCGCGGTGATGAAAGAAGATGTGAAGGGGTGGGTGCGTTCTGAGATGGTGACAGTGGTGAAGGAACTTAAGGATGATTTTACACATACCACCGACTACTTGAGTTCGAAACAGGATGACTTGCAATCTCAAATTGAGCAAAAAAACGTCACTATTAATGAATTGTCAGCCGAGTGTGGGCGCCTAAATGAACACGTTCGTGGATTAACCAGCCGTTTGACCTCTATAGAAAAAAATACCCGCAGTTACAATATAGAGATCCAAGCCATGCCAGAGAGCAAGAATGAGAACGTGACGGCCTTGTTTAAAAAACTTTGTGATCTGGTGAACATGCCTATTGAAGACATCACCATACATGCATGCCGGCGAGTTGCTAAAATGGACAGCACTTCCAAACGACCTCGGAATATTCTTGTCACTTTAGCTTCCCCTCGTATGAAGGATGCCGTTCTATCAGCCGTACAAAAATTTAACAGGGTCCATTCGAAAGACACTCTTAACTCTCGTCATTTTGGTATGAGTGGAGAAAGCCGTAAAATTTATGTCTTAGAACACTTATCTCCTGAATGCAAGCAGCTGCACGCTGCTGCGCGGAAGTTTTCGAGAGAGAAACAATACAAATATGTGTGGGCGAAATATGGTAGAGTGTACTTGCGGAAAGACGACGGCAGCGGTAGTATTTATGTAAAAAATTTGGAAACATTAAAAACATTGTCTTAGTTCCGCGTTAATTGTAGTAGTAGGTAGTTAATTAAGTTATTTATGTTATAATCATTATTTTATACACTTTTTGTTAATCAAAAATGCTAGTATTCTATCAGAATGTAAATAGAATTCGCTCAAAAATTACTGATATTTATCTAAACTCACTGTCCTGTAATTACGATATTATTTGCCTCACAGAGACTAATTTAAATAGTGGTGTCTTCGATTCTGAAATTTTCGATTCACGATATAACATATTTCGACGTGATCGCTCTTCCACAGCGATTGCTAAGACCGATGGTGGAGGTATATTAATCGCTGTGAAAAAAGACATTAATGTAGTACGTAATTTCTCGTGCGAAACGTGTATCGAAGATTTGTGGTTGACGTTAATGCCGTGTAAAACAAACAATAGAATTATTAATATTTGTTTATGTTATTTGCCCCCGGACATTCCGCAAGGTTTTCTAAATTTGTTTTATGATAATGTTCACAAAGTAATTTTAAATTCTAATGACAACGAAGAATTTTTATGTATTGGTGATTTTAATACCCCCGGTTTGTCTTGGTCTAAAGAACTTAATACAACAGTGATGATGGCCAGTCAGCCACATGACAATAAATCTATGTTATTGCATGATACAATGGCTCTTTGTCAGCTTCGTCAGTTTAATCATATTGCAAACATGAATAATCGTATCCTTGATTTAGTACTAACAACTTTTGATGTTCAAGTCTACGGTGCAGAACCTCTAAGCCGTTTAGACAATCACCATCCATCGATCGTAATTGATTTTGATTATAACTACACGTTAAATACTAAAACTCTGAAAACTAGTACGAATAAACGTTTAAATTTCTATAAATGTAATTTTGAACTGGTTAGGTATGAATTATCACAAATTGACTGGCACTCCGACCTATCATTTGATGACATAGATATGGATGTTGCAAAATTTTATGAAACTCTAATGCAAATCATTAAGAATAATACACCTTTTTCATCTTATAAAGACGATGGATACCCCATCTGGTTTAGTCCCGCTCTAAAACGATGTATTGACAAAAAAATTAAATATCATAAGCTATACAAAAAATTCGGCAACCCCCGCGATTATGATCAATTTTCATTTTATAGGGCCAAAAGCAAGGATATGATAGATACGTGTTATAAAAAATTTGTTTCTATTACTGAAGACTCCTTAGATGGTGAAAATAGTGACATCAACGCATTTTGGAGATTTATTAATAGTAAGAAGGGCTCTGACTCCATACCTGCAACTATGAATTATGAAAATATTTCATCCTCTAATCCGTTTGACATCTGTGAGTTATTCTCTGAATATTTCAAGTCTGTTTTCGAAGAGGACACTACCGCTTTTCACTCTTTCGTTCCTTTAAAGTCGCAGGTCAATACTCTCAGTAGAGTGTTCATTAGTTTATCTAGCATAACTAATAAAATACGAAAGTTGGATAAATCGAAAGGACCTGGTCCTGACGGTATACCGGCTCTATTTGTTAAAAACTGTAGCAAAGAGCTTTGTCTGCCGCTACAGATTTTATTCAATAAATCTATTCACAGCGGCAAGTTTCCAACGGCTTGGAAAGTTGCTCATGTTGTGCCTATTTTCAAATCTGGGGATAAGACTAACTGTAAAAATTATAGGCCGATCAGTATATTATCCTGCTTTTCCAAATTATTTGAAAGTGTCGTGTATGATGATCTTTACAATCACTTTAAGTCCTATCTTAAGCCAGAACAACACGGATTTGTGGCTAACAAGTCTACTACTTCTAATCTTTTAGAATATAAAAATTATATATGCGCTGCTTTTGCTAGGAGAGGCCAAGTAGACTCCATCTATACAGACTTTGCCAAAGCATTTGATAAAGTGAATCATGTCATACTTTGTGCAAAGCTTGAAGGATTAGGCATTCACGGTTGCTTACTTCGGTGGATCAACTCTTACTTAAACTACAGGAGTCAACTAGTAGCATTGAAAGGCTATCTTTCTCAGCCAGTGACGATCCCATCTGGAGTGCCACAAGGCAGTCATTTAGGGCCCTTGCTATTTGCGCTTTTTATCAATGACCTAGTTGACTGCCTGTCTTGTCCTTGCCTTCTTTACGCCGATGATCTAAAGATCTTTACTGTTGTTGACAGTAATGAAGATGCAGTTAAATTACAAAGAGATTTAAATTCTTTAACGGCCTGGTGTCACCTGAACAAAATGCAATTGAATGTGAGCAAATGTCTAATTATTAGCTTCACTAAGAAAAAACAAAAAATTATCTTCGATTACAAAATAAATGATAAATCTCTTCAACGAAATCATTCGGTGAAGGATTTGGGTATAATCTTTGATGATTCTCTTACGTTTCACAGTCATTATAATTGTATCGTGGAACGAAGCTCTAGGCTACTAGGTTTTATTTCAAGAAGCACAATACATTTTAAGAGACCGAAAAGTTTTATATATCTTTATTATACGCTAATACGCAGTATACTTGAATTTAATTCCTCCATCTGGTCACCGTTCTATAAAAATCACAGTGACAGAATTGAGAGTATTCAGAAACGGTTGCTTAGAATTGTTAGCTACAGATGTGGCATGGGTCGCAGGCTGAATTCTTACAAAGAACGATTGGAACATTTTCATGTTGTTTCCCTTGAAAACCGCAGAATATATTATGATCTTAGCCTCCTTCACAAGATATTACACTCTACTTTAGAGTCGCCATCGCTCCTTACTCAAATAAATATAAATACCAGATTTAGATCTCGGAATCGTAACTTTAATATATTTACCTTGCAAGTGTTTAAAAATAATATCTCCTATTTCAATCCCATAGTAAGAATGTGTCGCCACTGCAATAAAATTCTTGTCTCTAACAGAGACATTGACATCTTCCACCTTAACTTGCACCAATTCCAGAGGCAAATAAAAAATCACCTGAGTGAAGAATGTGGGTTTGGATATTATAATAATGAAATGTAATAACTATATTTATATTTTAATATGTTCAATAATTAATAATAATAATGATAATGAGTAATATAATAATAATTGTATTTTTATACTGTTTTTCCAAATTGTATTTAAATTATTTGTAAATTTTCTCATAAATGATTAGAACACAGAAAATTAAAAAAAAATTGTAACGAAGAAAAAAAAAATCATATAAATTAAATATTAATTTATGTAGCTTATAGGCATGCATGTTTTGGATTACAATTTAGATCATTACTCTTATACAAACTCCTGAATGTTAAATGAAATTGTTATCTGTTTTGTGTGCTATATTGATAATAAATAAAAAAAAAAAAAAAAAAAAAAACAAAATAGAAAAATGAAACAATAATTTTCTATTAATATTTACCACTTTTTAAATATTGAATGGAAAAACAAACAATAAAAAAAAACGTAACTTCACGCCTGTAATCCCCGAAGGGGTAGGCAGAGGTAAATGCATGCATTCAATCATACATGCAAACACCCACGACTCGCCGGTTACGTTTTGGCCCATGTAACAGGTGGCGAACCTGTTGCCATCTTCGGGCACATTACCATACTCCGGGGTACTCGGAAACTTCCAGAAAACGGAAAAATCCCAATAGAAGTAGAGATAAAGGATTTTTAACCGTTATCTCTGATAGTCCCCGACCCGGGAATCGAACCCAGGACCTCCTGCGTAATAGTAGTGGCCTGCTACCACTACGCTACTGAGGCAGTCAAACAATAAAAAAAATGAACAAAAACAATCTCGGCAGCGGTAGGATTCGAACCCACGCCTCCGAAGAGACTGGTGCCTTAAACTAGCGCCTAGACTGCTCGGCCACGCTCCCCACGAGGTCGGACGGCGAAATTATACATGACTTTCTTTAAATGAGTTTAAAATTAGTAATCTGGAGCGTCCGGTACGTTACGGAATTTCTGAATTCGGTCCCCGCGCTCAAGGCCCGCGATAGAAGCTATGCAATAGCTTAAAAGTAAAGATGCTGACCACATATCGTTGAACTCCTTGGCCTCCTTGAAGCCATGGTCGAGCGCGCGGGTCCGCTCGGCCGCGCGCGACACGACGCGCTCCCAGCGGTGCTGCACCGACACCAGCAGGTTCTTGATGAGGATCACGTCCTGCTTCTGGCTGAAGTACTTCAGGTGCGTGCCCTTCTTGTCCAGCTGCAGCATCGTCTCGCGGTGGGTCGACACTTCCTTCTGGAACGACTTGTGCTCCTCGATTTGTACTGGAACGGGAGTTCATTGTTAGGCCATTGTTCATTTAATAACTTAAAATGTTCAAGTTTTAGGTTATTATATTCAACTAGCTGACCCGGCAAACTTCGTATTGCCTCAGATTGAAATAATGTGTCAAAAGTTTGATAGATACGGACTATTTGTATGGACAAATAAAATTGTGGTTTTTACTATTTCCCTACAATTTCTTGATATTTTCTTATCTTTCAAACGTTCCCTGGACTTCCAAAAATCATTCAAAACCAAAATTAGTCAAATCGGTCCAGCCATTCACGCGTGATGCCGTGACCAAAGAAAACGAGTTGCATTTTTATATATATAGATGAGATTAATGCATAGAGAATATACCGAGAACAAACAGACGGTTCCGGTTTTAAATTGATTTGACAGATATACAGGGTTATTTGTAACCAGCGCATAATTCTTAAACGGTGGCTTCGGCTCATCAAGACTAACACTTTTGTTGTACAACTTTTTCTAATTCAATATATTTTTTTACCATACATAAAATATTTTTTTTTTTTTATTGAAGTGGCAAACAAGCATGCAGTTTACATTGATGTTAAGTGATGACTGCAGCCTATAGACACCCACACAAAGACCAAGGTCAAAATGCAGATGCGTTGCCACTCCTGAGGCCTAAGGTGTTATGCCTCTGTGCCGGAAATTACAGGGCCGTACATGACCACCTGACCGGAACACGATAGTGCTGAACACTACCATTTAGCGGCAAGTATATTAGGTAATGCGGTGGTGCCTACGCCCGCGAGCTCCGTCACTGGAGCTCTACCACCAGTAAGAGTAATAAAGAGAATTTGCAGTTCTAATACTTCTTAACTTCACGTTACGTAAACAGCTGACGTCTGTTCCTATGTAAAAATATACCTATGAAACGTAGTGCTAACAATTGATAGAAGTCCCATTTGAAACGATTTTATTACCTATCATATGATGTACTTTTTTTGGCAAAAGTCATAGAACAAAAGTTGTTAGTCTTAACGTACCTAACTAACCTTTGACGATTTATGCGTTAGATATATTTAACCCTGTATATGTGAGACGTTTTCATGTTAGCTCTCGTACTATAGGTAAGTGTGATAATATAATTCAAAAGACACTCTCCTTAGCAGATTTTGACAACTGAACTTACCCAGCAATGTCTCCATAACCCTGGACACGGGTTTGGCGGAGGTGAGGGTCTTCTCGGCGGATGTGAGCCAGTCCACGAAGGCTTGCAACGCGTCGTGGAACTCCGTCGCCTCCTTCAGAGCTATCTCCAGTTTTATCTTCTTATCCGATGCTCTGAGGGACGAATGTATATTTGGTTAATTTTATTTGGTTTGTTGTTAACAAACTAGCATTCAGTTCCCATGGATGATAAGTGACGACTGCAGCCTATAGACATCTACACAATAACCAGAGGTCAAAGTGCAGATGCGTTGCCACCCCTGAGGACTAAGATCTTTTGCCTCTGTTATTGTTATTACTGGGCCATACATTACTATCTAACCCGAACACGATAGTGCTGAACACTACACCATTTGGCAGCAGATAGATTAGGTAATGCGGTGGTGCCTACGCCCTCGAGCTCCATCACAGGAGCTCTACTACCAGTATATATATTATAACAATAATGTCCTCCAGACCGCATTTTTGTAAAGGCGGCGACTACGAAGTCTCAACAGAGACTAGCCAACTGTGCAGGAGATATTGTATATACGCGCAAACACAAGGACACTCTCCTTTTCTCTCAATCTTATTTATTACAATCGATACCGTGGTTTAGTGGTGAGAGCCAGACCAACACACAAACTTTCACACAAAAATAAAATGAAATTATTAAGTATGGACGGATATTAGAATGGATAAAGAAACTTACCTAGACGTAACATTGTCCCACTTAGACTTCAAGTTCTTCAAGCTAAGATATAGTTGCGAAGTGGGGTTGGGCTTGTCTTGTCTCTTGAGGTACTCCTGTCCTTGTTGCAGCACCGCTTCCACTTTGGGCCTGTTCGCTTCTATTTCATTGTACACCTCCTGTTGATGGAACATTCGATTCGATTTACATCTTGGAAATAAAAAATAATTCGTGGACCATTTTAAAAAAATGGGGAAGTTATTGATTTCTTGTTATCTTTTATTAGATTGTCTACATCTGGTAGTGCTGAACACTACCATTTGGAGGCAGATAGATGAGGTAATGCGGTGGTCCCCCCCCCCCCCCCCCGAGGGTTTCCGCTTTGTCGAAGAGTAACCCAACGAGGGAACGGCGTTTGGCGTGGCTCCGTGACCCCGCCAATAATGGCGGACCAGTCGGAACACCGCGGGGTTTTAGTGAGTACGAGTCTCACACTACCCGCCGTCTCCCCCTAGACGGCGGGTGCACACGAGGGTTTCAACGCTTAAAAAAAAAAGTAATGCGGTGGTGCCTCCGCCCTCGAGTCCCGGCATTCCCGACGAACTTTGCCAGCAGTAAACATTTCGGCGGATAACTTACCATGAACCTCTCAAGCTGCTCGGTGGCAGTCTCGGGCAGGCCGCCGACGGGCTTGGACGCGGCGATGACGCTGTCCACCTCCGACAGCCACGACAACAGGTCGCCGATCTCCGCGTTGAAGCTATGGCAACATCATTTCAATAAAAATCTCTTCAATTAATTAAAATACAACTATTTGTACGGATTTGTCTCGTGTTCGCGTATTAAACTTAAATTATTTTTTAAATCAACCCGATGTTCAGTCTCTTTACAGCTTCCGTGGTCCCGGGTAGACTTCTGAACTACGGAAGTTGAAAAGCAAGCGTAATACTTACTATGTATAACATTATGAAAAGCATTTTTTTTTCTGAAAAATCTACTTTAATCTCTTTCAAAAAAACTTTTTCAATATATAAAACTAAATATGCATTTTTGTTGCACAAAAAGACTACAAGTGTATTCTAAATGATGTGTAAAATCCACTTGTTACCCGTACATAATCATCTTTCATAACCGGCACTGGTAGGGGCCAAAATAGTAAAACAGAGTATGTTCATTTTACCTCTGCGCCTCTCGAAGCGCGTCCTCGAGCTCGGCCTGGCGGTCGCGCGCCTTCTGTTGTAGCTCGCGCCACTTCCTGTTCAAAGTAGCCAACTTCTCCGCAGTCTCTCCCGCTTCGTCGTCACCTAAAGCCAAGAAATACGTTTTTAATGCCGATATAATTTAATCTTCGGAAAGAAAGACAAGAACTTTTTTGGTTTCTCATAAGGTTCAGTTCAGTGCGCCACAGATGTCCGCGATGGACGGTAAATTGCATCAAAAGGAAGGCATTCGGCGACGCGGACCAACCGCGTTGCACTGAACGCGCTACAATATACTTCACCATACATCTTGGGCAGAGAATATGTAATAATACTACGTATAGAAAGGACACTTCGAAGTCCCGCCCGATTTCCCCGCCTCACCCAACCTCCACCCCTCTTATGGGTGACGTTTGGTATTATCTACGTGCTACGCACACAGGTGCACGTGTAAATTAGGGTTGCTGAGGATTCCTCTTCCTCTTCCTCATAATGAGGAAGTTCCGCAATATTTTGGGATCCTCAACCGTTTCCGCATCCTCAAAAATTAAAATAAAAAAATCGTCTTCCGCTACCGCTTCCTCAAAATTTAAGAGGAATTTATGAGCAACGCACACGCCACAGCACGGTGCCAGGCCGAACAGGCGAGCGAATTCTTGGGTACAAAATGACGAAATTGTAATTTTTTCATATTATCTAGAGTTATTTCGAAGACAACACGAAAACACATAAGCGTAAAGCATTAAAGCAAGAATGTCATGAACAAAGTTTACAAAGAGAGATTCAGGAGCCTAATCAAGTTACGTTACAGACTTATGAATGAAAATGGACGAATAACTTTACGTGAACGTCATATTAAAAACGATTGAAGTTTTTTAAAATGGACGACGTAATAGACAATAAGACACAACAAACAGTATGAAGTGATAATTAAACACGTATTAAATCAGAAATATTTGACATATTTTTTTACGCCTATTTTGTTTAACAAAAAGGCACAGGTAGGCTAATAACATCTTCGGGCACATTACCAAACTCCTAGATACTGAGAAACTACCAGAAAATTTAAAAATTACAATAGAACCAGAGGTAAAGGATTTTACACTATTATCTCTAATACCCCCCCGGAATAGAACACAGGACGCCAGCATAGTAGCCTACTACCACTAGGCTGCCTACCTGCTACCACTAGGCTAATGAGGCAGTTATAGTGAACCCTAAATAAAATTTAATATTATTAATTTACATCTTACATTATCCCAGCGCCACCCTCCTTTTCCGTGTTTTGATGGACACTTTTACAACACAGGGACCATGTTCCTGTTTTTATTTTCCATGATTTCTGTACAACACAGTTAAAATGTCAAATATTCCATGATCATGGGCTCGTTCCAGATATCGACCTTTGTATCGTTCCACCTAAGGCCCGTGGTCGTCGCGAGCGATCGTTCGACGACATAGATGGCATTACTGTGCGCGACCGCATCGCTTATAAAATATGGTGGGTCGGAGTGGGCTTTCACAAAAATTGAAAAAATAACGATTTCACTCTGCCGCCATATAGCGAGCACGCAGCGCTCAAGATGTGCGTTCCACTTATAAGATTCGCCCACAACGCCCGCGGCCATATTGCGATAGTGGAACGGCAATTTCAGCGACGTGGTAGCGGTCGATTAATGGAACTAACCCCATGTGGTATGAGAGAGACAGAGTGTGAAGGACAGAGAAAGCAGCGCGCGTCACATACGTGTACCGTGATGGACTAGATGAGCTCCGGCGTCGTTGAGAGTGTCAACGCTGGCCTGGTGCGCGGCGATATCGTTCACCAGCACCTTCAGCTTGGCTAACTCCACTTCCAGGATTTGCGGGTCGCCGGCCACCTGAGAGGAAGATTTTATTTTTTAAATCAAAAGAAGTAAAACGTACATAGTTCATAATATGAATAGTAAAAGAAAAACAACGAAAATTTTTGACACTGAATATTAGTAGAAAGATAGCAACATCGGCAATTTTAACCATCAATTTGAAATTTTGAAAATTTGATTTTTTTTAGTAACTCTAAGTACACTATAATTGAGAGCACTTAAGTGGCAAAAAGTAATCTTACGGGTGATTTCTTCATATGGATATTATTCATACGTTTTTGGACAAGTAACCAGAACAAGATAGTACTCAACACTACTACGATATTTGGTGGCAGATATGTATAATATTATGTAATGCCCACCGCATTGAGTGCTGAAAGAACCCCACTTAGTTTCTTGCAAAGACTACTCACCGGTGTAAGAGTATCAAGGGTATCGCTGGTATGCTGTATCCAGGCGAGGGTCTCCATAAGGGCATGTTGCAACTGCCCAAGGCGCAATAGGGCTCGCTCCAACTGCTGTTGCCTCTCCACCATACCGCGCAGTAGTGCGCTCCAACGGGCGTTTACTTCTGTGAGCGGTTGCTTTATAGCTGCTGCTTGCTCGGATGACGTACGCTCTGTTAGTTCTGCAGCTTGCCTGTTGTTCATTTATTTATTTAATGTACTTGTATGAAGATTTGAAGAAAATGGGATGAGATATGAATCGATTTTGCTGAATAAGTTGAATAAGATTTTTGTCTTTATATCTTACTGACTCACTCGCGTTTGCAATAGTAAAAGTTACATTTTAATAATTTTTATACGATTTTATACTTGGTAGAACAATTAAAAATACTCAGCAAAGATTGCTAGTCTTGCGTATGAAGAAGTTGTGTGAACTTAAAATTCTTAGCAATACTTTGATAAAAGTAGCTTTGTAATTTGAAAATTCAAATGAATTTATATTACATCGAAGGTTATCTTAAATACAAAAATGAAGTTCACAACTTTGCACATCCTACTAATGTAATTTATTTCGCAAGAAAGGGGACGTTCCAAACTGTATGGAGCTTGGGCCCGCACTTGTACACTATATTGAGAGAAGAAGCATAAAATACTAAATCATTTTCAGCTATTCAAATCGTTTATTACACCTTCAATTAATTGTCGTAAGTATATTTCAAAAACATGAATGTCATAGTAGTATTATGTCGACATATTATTATCATACACAGGTTACATAAAATAAATATTTCCGACCAAAAAACAACGATTCAAATTATTTTTTGAGTATTTGCCATGATTCTACGTATTTTTTTTTTTCTAACTTTTGATATAGTGTACAAGGTGCGGGCCCAAAGTAGAACTTGTTCTTTTCAAGATAAGTTTTTTTAAAAATTATTTTAAATAAGATAAAAACAGACAGCATAAATATGCAATGCAAAGCCACTAAAATTAAATTATAATCCAAATAAGCTTTTTTTATCCATATAATGCATAATATCTACGCATTAAATTAAAAGTAATGTTTTGAAAATAAACGCAACACATATTTTTATTTATTTTATACGAGGAATAAACCAATCAGATCCTATAAACATGCAAAGCTGATATTCTCGGACAAACAGTAACTACAGACAGGCTCAAAACCTCATGAACTCAACAGGACTTAGGAATAAAACGTGAATTTATTAGTGTATTGTTCAATATGTTATTGAAAATAGTATTTCAATTACACCACTAAAACATAAGTACTTTTGAACAAGATGTAATAATAAAGAATTAGAATTGAATTTAAGATTTTTTTTTTATACAGACTAATGTAAAATTTATTTTTTGTTTTTTTCTTTTGTATTCAAATTTTAATTTATTCATATTTAATAATTTAGTTTTAAAGATAAAGAATCTACATACCTGTTAACTTTAAGTGGCAAATAAGTCTTTGGTAACATAATAAATAATATTGTAATCCTAAATCCATTGAGTCATCTCTAACGACACTAGGACAAAAAAAAACGTGCAACACTCCCATCATTTTGTCTTGATGTACAATATCAAATAAGTCAAAAAGTCAATGACTGGTAAACATAATAATTGATACGATAAATCAAATAGTTGATTTTAAAAACAGTACATTCATGACTTCGTTTTTACGCATGATTTTCAAAATGAGAATTCAATAACGCTTAAACTGTGAGTGTACGCGTAAAATGCGAATTCAACTGACAAAATTTTGATAAAATATGTTGTCATAAAACCTTCCAAAGTTAAAAAAAACATAAATAAAAAAAAAAACAGAACTCTCTTATTCCATGTCAAATAAAAATTATTAAATTAGTGTTTTCTTACAAAATTAGTATGTTTTAAATGTATATGAAATTAATAACTAACTACATAAGAAAATAATATATTTTGTAGAGAAAAATGTAAATATTGTCAATTGATATTTCTCATCCATTTAATCTTGGAATTATAATACTTGGAAGATTCAAACTACATATACATTGGTATTGCACCAAGACGATATCTACAATAAAAGCGACACACTTTAAAACTGTGGTATCCTTGCCTCATGAGACTCCTGACGTCGTGGCGTGGTAAGGGGGCGCATAGAAAAACAACACATTGTTAATTTGTGGTTACGGTATTAAACGGGTTGTGGAGAGTGCTTGTTAACTTGCTTCTAAACGGGCAATATTTTCATCAACTGACCAAAATTTGCTGAATAATTTACAAAAAAAAAACTGGTTGCCTGTAAAGTCGGTTTTACGGGCGAAGATTTTACGTGACAACGTCTTTTTCTCGGTAGAAAGGCATTCGCCGGTCCGGCAGGCCTCCCTCTCGTTCGGTGACTCATCGTTACGTTACCGGGCGTTACACTTTTTCATGAGTGACTCCGAGCCGCAACGTAATTTAAGACGTTGTCACGTCAAAATATTGTTGAAGTAGCGACCCGCCTCGACATCGCGCGTGTGCAATGTAGATTGTTACTGGTAATTTGATGCCATTTTCAATCATCAATTCCTAGTGATCCAATTGTTTAAAACTATAATTGACGACTGACCGTTATGTCAATCGCCATATGGTGTATATTAGAAAAATTAAAATGGTCGTTAAGTCTTCTTAAAATTTCTAATTTTTCGTGCTACCTATTTTATGTCTTTCATATAAATTGTCTCCGGATAGTTATAAATACAACACAAAAAGGATCAGCGAAACCGGTAAAGCCGTTCTCGAGTTTTATGCTTAGCAACACATTTTTATTTATTTAGATTACACAAGATTCCTACACCGGCTGTAATCGCTAGTCGAATAATTACTAAAAACGTTTTGATTTATTGCAAGGCTGAATCAGTTTGTTAATTTTCTTCAGAAATACGGGCCTTTCAATGTGGATGGGAAATTATCGACAAAATATTACCCATTTCAAAGCATTATGATAATCAGGACGCATTCTAAACGATACTTTGGATATCACAAACATGGATTGATTAGTTTGAACTAACCTAACCGGAAAAATATTGTTTTTTGTCATGGAGTGGCAAATAGCAAACAGTTCACATTGTTGGTAAGTGAATACTGAAGCCTATAAACATCTGCATGAAAACTTCCAATGTAGATGCGTTGCCACTCCTCAGGTCTAAGTTGCTATACCTCTGTGCCAGAAATAACAGGGCTGTACAATAACACCTGAACGGAACACGATAGCGCCGAAGTACCAAGAAACCGAACTTAGCTGCAAGTCGATTAGACGTCGACGTCCCGCCCGATGTCCCCGCATCACCCAACCTCCTCCCCTCTTATGACATTTGGTATTCTCTACGTGCTACGCACACACGCAAATTAAGCGTTTGTATGGAATTTTGGCGGAGTGTCCGCTGTGTGACTAGAGCTCTCGGGCATCGCAAACTTAACCTCACCAAAATGCATCAAATATTTGTTAACAAACTGTTCCCAATCCAAAGTGCACTGATCTAATTCAACTCCAATTAATATCAAAGAAAAGGTTAACCGCCACCAAAAAAGGTACATTATCAAGTTGCCTCAATCAAGTTCTATATTATATAACTAACTGAAACTTTACAATGTAAAGATTTAATCTAATAGGAAATATTTTTATGTATGTATCTTCACGCCAGGTCCCTAACGGGGTAGGCAGAGAGTGTAGAGCGCCAGATATCCCGGTTCTGACAAACCTCTCGTGCCTCGTCTACTTTCATCATTCTCTTCATACATGCACGCCGATTCCTAAGACTTTTGATCCCACCATCAGACAGAACTCGACCTATTTGGTCATGGTAGGTCAGTCTTGGTCTTCCTGGGCCTCTGCAACCATCCACATTCGCATTGTATATCTGTTTAGTCATTCGCTCATTCGACATTCTTTCTATATGCCCGAACCACCGGAGCATGCCTTTTTTCATTTTCACACCGATACTATAATTCACACAAAGCCTCTTTCTATTAAAATATTTTTCATCAACAAATACCTGTTAAGCGCTTCGACCTTGACCATATGCGGGTCGACTTCTTGCTTGAACGCGGCCAACTGAGCGATCTGCCGCTTCACACCATCGATATCCGAACCCAGGGGTCCCATACGCGAGAACTTCTCTTCGGCTTTGTCCAAGAACGCTTGAAGGTTCTGGAACATTTCGTACGCGTTAAGACCTCATATTGAGAACTATATATTTTTGGAAAAGTACTCTGCGAAGTAAAAAGTTAAAAGGAATCGTAGGATAAACATGGCCCAGGAACCTTTACTTTAAATTTTTCTTAAATTCACTTAAATTGAAGCCCACATGAAAATACATCCAGGATTTATTTCGCGTTCAGGCAGAATCGTCCATTTTGTAATAAGTCCCTAATGATAAGTCTACTTCTAGATTTTATTAATAATAATACACATTCAACATACTTAAATTAAAATTAAAATACATTCAAAAGGTAACAATACTGAAAATGAACTAAGCTAAGTCAAGTCCGGGGCCTCCACTCATTGTTCCCAGCATGCTAGCTACGTTTCCCCTCTGTATGGCAAGACTGATTCTCTGAGAGAGGAAGCCGCATCACACAGTCGTACCGACAAATCCTTGATAAATGCTTTGGCGCTAGGGCCCCAAGATCCTACCGTTTCAAACCCTATGGGAAAGAAAGTGTAGCAGTCAGGAATGTTGGTATAGTATATTACTTCTAGATGATAGTCACCTGTAATGTATCATGGAACTCCATAGCCTTCTCCATGGCATCGATCAGGTTTTCTTCTCTCCTCGCGTAGAGCGCTGTAATGTTGTCCCAAGCGCTGTCCAGGTCTTCCATGTGTTTCTTGACCTCTGGTTTGTCCGGTTCGCCGCAGAGTGACATTAGAGTTGAACCGGTCTTGCGGACTTTCTCCACCTGGATGTTTAGGAAGGATTTTTAATATAGAAATAAAATTTTTTTTTTTTAAGTATACAGTGAAAATGATAAACAAGTTCACGTTTTTTTTTTTATGTCAAATGATTGACAGACAAGCAGACGGGCCACCTGATGGAAAGTGGTTACCGTCGCCTATGAACATTTGCAACATCAGGGGAGTTGCCAACGCGCTGCCAGCCCTGAAGGACTCCTTTGACGCCTGTTTTGAAGAACCCCATTTTGTAGCGCCGGGGAAACACCTCAGAGGGAAGTTCGTTCCACAATTTGCACGTTCTGGGCAGGAATGAACGCGCGAATCGGGCTGTTGAGCACTGCCAAGTGTCCAATCTGTGCGGGTGAAACTTCTCTCTTGGGCGGGTGGTACGATGAAGGAATGGAGACGATGGCACCAGATCGAACAGTTGATCAGAGCATTCACCATTGTAAAGGCGGTAGAAGATGCAGCCTGTATTTGATAAATGTCGTAATCTAGACGTACTGACCTCGGGCTTGGTGTGGTCTATCTCGGTGCGGATCTCCTGCAGCGCGACCTGCTGGGCCTGGATGTGGTGCGGCTGGGCGGCGGGCGGCGGCTGGGCGGCCAGCGTGTCCCGGAGCTCCTGTGTACCGTGTACTGTGTACTGACCTCGGGCTTGGTGTGGTCTATCTCGGTGCGGATCTCCTGCAGCGCGACCTGCTGGGCCTGGATGTGGTGCGGCTGGGCGGCGGGCGGCGGCTGGGCGGCCAGCGTGTCCCGGAGCTCCTGTGTACCGTGTGCTGTGTACTGTGTACTGACCTCGGGCTTGGTGTGGTCTATCTCGGTGCGGATCTCCTGCAGCGCGACCTGCTGGGCCTGGATGTGGTGCGGCTGGGCGGCGGGCGGCGGCTGGGCGGCCAGCGTGTCCCGGAGCTCCTGTGTACCGTGTACTGTGTACTGACCTCGGGCTTGGTGTGGTCTATCTCGGTGCGGATCTCCTGCAGCGCGACCTGCTGGGCCTGGATGTGGTGCGGCTGGGCGGCGGGCGGCGGCTGGGCGGCCAGCGTGTCCCGGAGCTCCTGTGTACCGTGTACTGTGTACTGTGTACTGACCTCGGGCTTGGTGTGGTCTATCTCGGTGCGGATCTCCTGCAGCGCGACCTGCTGGGCCTGGATGTGGTGCGGCTGGGCGGCGGGCGGCGGCTGGGCGGCCAGCGTGTCCCGGAGCTCCTGTGTACCGTGTACTGTGTACTGTGTACTGACCTCGGGCTTGGTGTGGTCTATCTCGGTGCGGATCTCCTGCAGCGCGACCTGCTGGGCCTGGATGTGGTGCGGCTGGGCGGCGGGCGGCGGCTGGGCGGCCAGCGTGTCCCGGAGCTCCTGTGTACCGTGTACTGTGTACTGTGTACTGACCTCGGGCTTGGTGTGGTCTATCTCGGTGCGGATCTCCTGCAGCGCGACCTGCTGGGCCTGGATGTGGTGCGGCTGGGCGGCGGGCGGCGGCTGGGCGGCCAGCGTGTCCTCGAGCTCGGCCAGCTGCGCCATGACGGCCTCCAGCGCCGCCCAGAACTGCCGCGCGATCTCCAGCGCGCTCTCCAGGGACTGCCCGCGCTCGCCCGACGCCTTTTGCACCTCGTCCCATAGTCTATGCAACAGATTATTCGTTTTTTTAAGCCTAGGTTGCACCAAGATATATGTTAAAGTTAGAGAAGGATTTATATAAGTTAGACAAATATCTTGGCAACCCAGGCTAGGCCTGGGTTGCACCACAGTATTTGTTAAAGTTAAAGTTATTGTAACATTTCACATCCTTCTCTAACTTAAAGAAATCTGTCAAAGTTAGAAGGATGTGAAATGTTACAAAAACTTTAACAAATATCTTGGTGCAACCCGGCCTCGATGTCTTCATAAATAAGCGAGCAGTTAACGTTGATGGTCAGTCATAGAGCAACACGGGCCGCCAGCCGCAGCAAACCGGATGGGAGTAGGCTTATGCAGGCTTTCCCCTCTGTCAAAGTACAAGCGCAAGTGTGCCTGTCACCTAGATGTTTAAATATGTGCGTATTTGTTTATTTATTTTGTTAGTCAAGATGTGAGTTTCGTAGTAAGTAATAGCAGATTTATGTAGTGTGTGTGTCAAACGTATTTCCCCCTGCAAAAAATTACAGACTGTTTTCCATCAGTAATAAACGCTATAGCTACTCCCCTTTGGTCCGCCCCGGCCGGTGGCCCGTGTTGCTTTATGTGGTTAGTAAACACCAGCCGGAGAATGGCAGGTGTGAAAAAAAATATCAATTTATAGTTTTGAGTTGGTTACAAAATTTTGAAAAGGGGCCGTTCAAGTATTACGTAAGCAGATTTATTACATTTCTTTACCCCCCCATCCCCTTTGTAAGCAAAAGTAAGCAAAGCTCTTACCCCCTCCCCCATGCTTACGTAAACATTTTTCAATTAATGTATTGTTTATTTTTACATTTAAATTATTATATTATAATTATAATTTATTGTAATGTTATAATTATAATTTTAGAAATAAAGAAATAGATTTAGGATAGAGATTAGATTTTACTGATGTAATAAGTAAATAACTACCGACTCCCCTACCCCCCATGTCATCCAAAATAAGCAGAGCAAGGACCCCCCCGACCCCCCATAGTGATTACGTAATACTTGAATGAACGAGCGTAATTTTCGCTTAAATTAATAGTGACAACTTATAGTTATCTACAAAAAAAAACAAGATACGTTGTCCTCCTGCAACCCAAATTATGTATTTGGTTTTTGTAACAGAAATTACGGGACCACACGTAACCATATAACCGGCAAACAATGTTATAAGAGAACGCTATTACTTATCTGACGGCAGATTAAATTTAATATGAGACCTTATTTTGTAATCTAAAAGACATTTCCAAGGTATGTGGAACAATAAAGCAAGGAAAGTAGGTAGCCATGCATCTGTCTAAGTCTTAGTTTAAATGTGAAAATTATGAAAAGTATCGGTGCTGACACATGTTAAGAAAAAAAAACGTAACTTCACGCCTGTAATCCCCGAAGGGGTAGGCAGAGGTAAATGCATGCATTCAATCATACATGCAAACACCCACGACTCGCCGGTTACGTTTTAGGCCCATGTAACAGGTGGCGAACCTGTTGCCATATCCGGGCACATTACCAAACTCCGGGGTACTGGGAAACTTCCAGAATATTGAAAAATCCCAATAGAAGCAGAGATAAAGGATTTTAAACCGTTATCTCTGATAGTCCCCGACCCGGGAATCGAACCCAGGACCTCCAGCGTAATAGAAGTGGCCTGCTACCACTACGCTACTGAGGCAGTAAAATGTTAATGTTAAGAAAAAACAAGTTAAAAATATATTTTCTCGATTTTCCTACATTGTACTTTTTATACCAATAATTATTATATTTGTGACAAGGTAAGTTAAATTTGGTGGAACGAAGAAGCAGCCTATCCTGCCTCTCTTGACGTACCCTAGGGCAGAGAATATGTAATAATTCTACGTGTAGAATGGACATCCCGCCCGATTTGCCTGTATCACTCAACCCCTTCCCCTCTTATGGGCGACGGTTGGTATTTTCTACGAGCTACGCATACAGTTGCGCGTGTAAATACACGTCACTGATTGATGTCTGCGTAATAGAAACCAAATTAAGCGTTTGTATGGAATTTTGGCGGAGTGTCCGTGGTGTGCCTAGGGCTTGTAATTATCTAACTTACTTGTTAAGTTTCTCGAGTTTATTCCGTATATCTCTAACGGCCGGGTCGCTCTTGTTAGCCTTGCTGATGACGTCGGAGGCGGCGCGTTGTACCGCGTTGTATGCTTCCGCGCGCTTCTCTAGGTCTTCTACAAGCGCGTTGTTCTCCTCGATTTGATCTCTGTGGAAAGTTATGAATAATTAGAAACAAACGCAGTTAAAAGAGGGTGATCGCCGTGGTCACAACCGCCTCCAAATCAGAATAAACAAAATGTGTTCTTATGTTTTCGCGAGCACGATTTATCGATTTTAATTAAGCTATTTTTTTTCGATTTATCTCTAGTATTTTAAACTAAAATTAAATTTTTTATACAATTTTCAATGTATACGCGAGATAAATCTATATAAATAACTTTATTTCAATCACATTCAACAAGTTGAAATTAGAATAGGAGCGTATCGTTGGTTCTATTTTTTTTGGTCCATCCAACCTAAATCACGCTTTGCCAAGTGATGATTCCATCGCCCTAAAGTATTTCTTATCCCACCCCATCCCCCACGTCCTCGAACGCGCTTGCGTTTTTTCCACACTACGAAAAACGATAAAGTAATTCAAGTACTTTCACGACAAACTACGCTAAAAAACTTCTTTTTTTTTAATTATGTTACATGTAAATTTAGGGGTTTTCGTAAAATAATGTACAGTATGCGTACTGTATCTTATGCGGGTGCGCGGAGACGGGGTCTGCCCTATTGAGTTGGTCCCTCGCTCCGGCCAACGCCCGCACCATACCCTCCAACTTGTCCGAGAACTGAGATGACTCCTGTAATGCCTGGGAACAAGAACAAAGATTACTTTCATAAAGGATTCAAAAGAAAAATATAATTACGTAATTATGATACATTTTAAATGCCTCAGTAGTCCTTTTTAATGTAATGAAGGTGGCAAACAAAACAAGAATGCAGTTCACATTGATGTTAAGTGATGACTGCATCTTAGAGACATCGACACAAAAAGATCGTATTATTATGCAGATGCGTTGCCACCCCTGAGACCTTAGTTGTTATGTCTCTGTGACAGTTATATACGTAAACGTAACGTAACTTCACGCCTGTAATCCCCAAAGGGGTAGGCAGAGAGTAAATGCATGCATTCAAGCATACATGCAAACACCCACGATTCGTCGATTACGTTTTGACCATGTAACAGGTGGCGAGCCTGTAGACCTCTCCGGGCGCATTACCAAACTTCGAAGTACTGGGAAATTTCCAGTAAATGGAAAAATCCCAATAGAGCCAGAGATAACGGACTTTACACCATTATCTCTGATAACCCCCTACCCGGGAATCGAACCCAGGACCTCAGCGCAGTAGTAGTAGCCTGCTACTACTAGGCTACCGTGGCAGTTATATACAAAGTCGGTTATTTAGCCAAAGACATAAAATTATTCTTACTCTCTCCAATTCCTGCTGGCGTTGCCTCAACTCGGCCCTCAGCGAGTTATATCTATCACAATCAGTGTCGACAATGTCCTGCACTTTAGCGGCGTCCTCTTCACCCACGAGACGCGCCAGGGCTTCGCCCGTTTTCACCAGTTTGTCGACTAGCGGCTTGTGCTCCGAGATCGATTGTTGCAGCATCTGGTAAGTAATAAATAAATCTATATATATATAAAAATCAATTGCTGTTCGTTAGTCTCGCTAAAACTCGAGAACGGCTAGACCGATTTGGCTAATTATGGTTTTGAATGATTTTTGGAAGTCCAGGATAGATTTAAAAGGTAAAAAATATGAATAAATTGCAGGGAAATAGAAAAAAACCGGACAAGTGCGAGTTCGACTCGCGTGGTGAGGGTTCCGTAATTTAAATAAATATTTTCGAAAATATTACAGATTTAAAATGCAGGGACATAGCGGTTACGGTCGTACCGGCAGGGGGGGTTATATTATTAAGAATTTTCGATTTAATTTGAATTACATTGTTTAAAATTTATTATTTTACTCGACGTGTTCATCTTTGGGTCACCAATTTACATATATTCATTAAATTTCAACTCAATCGGTCGAGTAGTTTCGGAGCAAATAGGCTGTGACAGACGGACGGACGGACAGACAGACAGACAGACAGACAGACGCTCGAGTGATCCTATAAGGGTTCCTTTTTTCCTTTTAAGGTACGGAACCCTAAAAACAGCAATTTCATTTTCTCATACAAATAATCGTATCTATTAAACCGTTGCCACATTATTTCATTCTGAGGCAATACGAAGTTTGCCGGGTCAGCTAGTAATAAATAAAATACGCTTACACTCACAGCCCTACACTAGGTATAAACCTGTGTCGTGGATGCCGTTGTACACATACAACACATACACACACACCGAGACCCGAAACAAATATCTGTAGGCCATACAAATATTTGTCCCGGTGCGGGGATCGAACCCGCAACCCTTCGAATCAAACGTTCATCTCACACCGCTGGACTAAGCGAGTCGTCATAACGTAAATTAAAAATTTTATTTATCGGATGTTTTCAAACCGCTTATAATGCCTCCGACAAGGTTTAACGACTGCTATCTATGGATAGCAACCGGGAACCGACCGACCCAACCGAAAGCTTAACGTGCCCTCCGAAGCACGGAAACGCGCATTTTTAATTTGCCACTACACACCCGACCGCGCTCCTGTCGCTTAACCGAGTAGATCGCTTACGATCAACACCAGCCGCGGGGCCATACGCGCTTCATGGCCATGTGTTCGTTCGTCATTAAGTAAATAATATAAAATAATAGCAAATATTTAAAAATCTCCAATGCCTGTACGAAGTCAGCTAGCGTTGTTAAATATCTTAATCTTAATATATATAAATCTCGTGTCACAATGTTTGTCCTTAATGGACTCCTAAACCACTTAACCGATTATAATAAAATTCGCACACCATGTGCAGTTCGATCCAACTTGAGAGATAGGATAGCTTACATTACGTTATGACTAATAGGAGCAGAGCAGCGCGGGCGAAGCCGGGGCGGGCCGCTAGTATACTATAATCTTGTAAATTATCATAAATCTCATGAGTTTTACTATGCATACCTCGTTTTTGTCTTGCTGCTGTACGATCTGGTCGGGGCGGAGCGCCGGCATCGCGAGCATGCCGATCTGCCGCTCCATGTCGTCCAGCCACGTCGACAGCCTGCAAGGGAAATATCAACATATTAAAACTGTTTTTTTTTTTTATTAAAAATGGCATCGCTTTTACGCATATTGCCAGTGTCAAGTAAACCGATATTTCGTTTTCGTATAACAGCAGCGTTAAAGTGAGAATCAGTCAGTCAGTTAAATATTTATTATATCAGTCAAGTGAGTCAGTCAGTTATTCGAGTAAAGCGATGGCTACTTTACCAGAACATTTTCATTTAAGTTTTGGAGGCAACCTGAAAGGAGGTGTTTTCGCACTGTTATTCTATTTCACTTTATACAGGCACTGTAACAAACCCATATCAAACAAAATGCCACCAACTATATTTAAAATAACTCAAAAATACATTAAGAAAACGCAATAAAATTTGCACCACACGCCTCTTTCAAGGTTCCCACCAAAACTCCAATAAAACTGATATTGGCGCTCCACATTCTCTCTTCATGCAGTGGCAAACAAGCATGCAGTCCACATGATGGTATATATTGGTAAGTGAATACTGTGCCTATCAATCAGAGATCAGAGAAATCAGAGATTTTAATGTAGATGCGTTGCGTATCCCTACGAGCTCTGTCACTGGAGCTCATACTACCAATATTCGCATCAGATTGACGTCACGCAAGATACCAGTTATATATATATATATATATATTTTTGTAATGGAAGTGGCAAAAATGCATGCTGTTCACATTGATGTTAAATGATGACTGCAGCTTATATTCACCCACACAAAGACCAGAGGTCAAAATGCAGATACATTACCACTTCTGAGGCCTAAGGTGTTATGCCTCTGTGCCGGAAATTACAGGGCCGTAAATTACCACCTGACCGGAACACGATAGTGCTGAACACTACCATTTAGCAGCAAGTATATTAGGTATGCGGTGGTGCCTACGCCCGCGAACTCCGTCACTGGATCTCAACAACCAGTAAAATTTTCAATTATTTTTCGAAATATAAATGTTTCTGTTGAGGCGAAAACTTTTTTGGTATGATTGTGATTTAAAAGTCAATGAAACGAAAAAGCGACAGTAAAAAGGAACAGACACTTATATTCAAATGTTAACGTGGGGAAAAAATGAGATAGCAAGCATTATACAGTGTCTCTCATTAAATGTTTTGAATGTTTCACCGCTACTACGTGTGAATCACACACGTTTTTATGTCTTTTCTGTTTTCATTGTGTACGTGTACGTACCCATGGTGAGTGTCAGCGAAGTGCTCGGCCAGTGGCAGAGCTTGTTCGAGGGCAGCCAGGCGCGCCGCGCTCAACTGTCCCACTTCCTCCATCATCTCGCGCAACTCCTCACTGCGCTCGCGGATCACGGCCGCCTCTTCCGTCGATTGGCATTCGCGGATCACCTGTTAACAAGGTTATAGTGTAATTTCATTTATCTATATTTTATGGCAAAGTGGTAAATAAGCATTATTATAGCGCACTAGCTGTTGCCCGCGGCTTCGCCCGCATGGATGTCGTTTTATAAATATTTTCTTTGCTATAAACCTCACGGAGCCCTAGACCTTTCCAACGAATGCAAAACTGTGGAAATCTTCTGAAGAGTTCTGGAGTTATAGCGTCAGGAAGGAAAACCCGACTTATTTTTATATAAAAGATAAACGTAGTGAATCACTAGGAAATAATAGAATTTGCTTGTGATAGGTCAAATTACAAATATAAAATTAAAGCTAATCAAAAGAGATATCTCATTGTATTTATATGTAAGGAAGTTGACGAACAAGGCAGCTCACATTGATGTTCAGCTGTCTATTTATGTTCATTATCACTAAATCCTAAATCCATTATCAAATAAATCGACTGCTTCGTTGGCCCGATGGTCGAATCGCGATGGTAAAGTTTGAGATCCCGGGTTCGATCCCGAGGTCGGGAAAATCTGTTACTGGGTTTTTTCTGTTAGGAAATTCCAGTCATCATCATCATCATTTCAGCCAAAAGACGTCCACTGCTGAACAAAGGCCTCCTCCAAAGATTGCCACAACGAACGGTCCCAAGATGCCCTCATCCAGTGATTGCCCGCGACCTTCACCAGGTCGTCGGTTCACTACGCTCCGCCTACGCTTCGTCTTTTTCAAATTCCCAGTAGTAGCCCGGAATTTGATACCTGTGCCTCGGAGAGCACGAGAAGCCGTCGGTCCTGCGCCCGATCTTTCTCTGGTCGCGTCGGATTGCCGTTCCATGGAACTACAAGAGTGAGGGAATAGAGAGTGCACCTGTGTTTGCGCACACCTGTGCACTATACTATCTCCCGCGCAGTTAGCTAGTTTTCGTTGAGATCGGCCGCCGTGACCGAAATTCGGTCTGGAAGACATCGAAAGAGAATGACGGAGACTGGACGACTTTTTTTTGTGTCCATTATTTATTAGGGACTTCGAGTCGTCGTTCAAGGACGACATTGAGAGGAAGTGAGGAAATGGAGGAATTTGTAAATAATTGATTCTTTCCATATTATACGTAATCGTTCCGTTTCTTTTTTATTAATTATGTATTTTTGATTATTATTAGAGGTTATTTACTCTAGGTTAGTTTAAAAAAAATTACTATGTAAAAGTGCTCTTCGGGAGCCTAATTATATGAAATAAATGGATAAACTGAATTGTTATCCTTGAAGGGGAAATGAGACATTCTACTGATATACTTTTTACATTAGTATATTGTATTTAGTTTTATCTTAGTTATATTCTTGATTATACATATATTTTTTATCTTGTTTGACATGTATATCAATTGTTATTCACTTTAATTTATTATGTTTGTTTTTGACGTGTCATAAGAGGTGCCTGTCACTCTAAATGAATAAATGAGTTTCTGATTCTGATTTAAAAAATTCTAAATTCAAATCATTTATTTCAAATTGGTCTACAAGGACACTTTTGCATTGTCGGGTTATAAGCTACATAGAGAGAATGACTTAAAATAATAATCCAATAGGTATTAATAAATACCAATTTAATAATAATAGATATTTAACCGATACGTGAATTATCAAATTTTTCAATTCCTTCATAGAAGAAAAAGAAAAATCTGTTCGTCATAATCATAGTCATTCACTTAGCAGTTCCAAGTGCAGGCACTACTGAGAAGAACTCCGCTACCCAACAAACTCAGCGTGTTGCTCTTTTGTCAAAACCTTAGATTTAATACAAATATTATTACATAGAATAAAGATAATGTGAACGTCCATGGCATATAAATATTTGCATATAAACACATACGCAAATACCCATCGACAGTTTAATATCGTGATAGAATATAACATCCGCAAATCGCAACAGACCAGTCCCCACAATCGGCACCCGTCCACGAGTATGACGCACGTGGCAGCCATCGCTCTCCTCGACCATTTTGAAGGGAAGCGAGCAACCCGTCGCACGACGCCGCCGAAGGCTCGAAAGATCAGAAGATTCGAAATACTGACCTTCTTAGCCTGACTGAGCAGGTCCCGGGCGCGCACGCGCTGGGCGGCCACGTCGTCGCTGAGCGGGCGCTGCTCGGCCAGCTGGGCGCGCAGCGCGGCCGCGGTGCAGGCGGGCGGCTCGGCCGCGCGCAGCTGGGCGTCCGTCGCCCGGAGCCACTCCACCAGCTCCTCCATGTCGCCCACCACTTCGAGGGAGCGCTGGGGGATCCGATATAAACGTTAAACCTCCATTTTAACCGTTGTACTGATGGAGTTTTTTTTTTTGTTATTATGGCATCGCTATTACGCATATTGCCAGTGTCGAGTAAAACGATATTTCGTATTTATTTAAGCAGCGTCAAAGATAGTATAATGTCAAGTATAATATGTGAGTATCAAGTATATAAGTTGTCGAGTATAATATGTCAGTCAAGTGAGTTACAGTCGAGTTATTCGAGTAAAGCGATGGCTACTTTACCGGAACATTTACAATGAAGTTTTGGAGGCAACCTGAAAGGTCGTGTATTCGCACTATTATTCTATTTCACTATGCACGGGCACTGTAATAAACCTATATCAAACAAAATGCCACCAGGTTTATTCAATATAACTTAAAAATACACCAAGAAAATGAAATAAAATAAGAGCACCATACGCCTCTTTCAAGGTTCCCGCCAAAACTCGACTGATGGAGTTATTCCTATTAAATATGTACACAAAAATAATACCATGACGTTTAGCATCTGTTAGTTAATATGTTAGATTTAGTTTATTGAAATGCGTATCGACTTCCAAAATGTGCAAAGTAACGACAAAGTTTTATTTAGTATCATAAAGGATTCAAAATGTTTAAATATTTAGTCTGTTGTTTTGAATGTGCACGCAGGAAGCTTAGCCATCCTACCAGTTCTTCCACGACAATGACAATATTTATGATTTTAAATTGTAATTAAATGTAAATAAATGTACAAGATTTAAAGGCAACCCAGACGATACATATGCTGCGCACGCTTCGATTTAAATTTACTTTCAGTAAACACTTGCCTCATGACATTGCAAGACGCGTACAAAACGCACCTTTACGTATGTACATATATATCATCACCCCAAGTCCCTTACATGCATACCCCGTGCAGAGAGCACGGAGCGCCAGATATCCCGGACCTGGCACACCTTCCGTGCTTCATCTACATTCATCATTCTCTTCACACATGCATGCGTCTTCAGCCGCATAAAAAGTAATGTTTGCGTACCTTCTTGCTGAGCAGCAGCCTCTCGGCCTTCCGCTGCACCTGCTCGGCGATGGCGTCGAACCTGCGGTTGGCGCGCGTCACCACGCCCTCCACGTGCGTCGCGCCCTCGCCCGGAGAGATCTACGCCAAAAACACAAACGGGTTACATTTTTAAAAGCAGGATATATCGACTGCCTCAGTAGTCTAGTTGTAGCAGGCTATTACGACAACGTTGGGGTCCTGGGTTCGTTTCCCAGGTCGGGGACTATCAGAGATAACTGTGTGAAATCCTTTAACTCTGCTTCTATTGAGATATTGCCATTTTCTGAAAGTTTCACAGTGCTCGGTTATGTGCCCGGAGATATCAACAGGCTCGCCACCTGTTACATGGGCCAAAAACGTAACCGGCGAATCGAGGGTGCTCACATGTATGCTTTAATACATGCATTTATCTCTGCCTACCCATTCGGGGATTACGGACGTGAAGTTACGTTTATGTTATATATCTACTCGTTTTAAGTCATCTTTGTACAACAATGAAATGTACCTGTCATATAATCATCAGCATTTACCTGACACAACTGTGGCCCGATCAAATTGATGTTGTCCAACACGGGCCTGTACTCCTGTAGCTCAGCCTCCAACCGCAGGATATCTTCCTCGCGTGGCTCTACGCTTTGCAGACATGTCTCCGCGCTCGACATCCATTCTGTCAACCTGTACAGAAAGGAGAACTTAAGTTAAAAGTATGTACATGCCTTAAGCAATAAGTCATCATTTTTATATTTTTTAGATCAGTAATTCCCAAAGTGGTTCGAGTTTTGGACCCCAGGGGTCCCCTGGGGTCCAAAACTCGATGGGGGTTCACTTGGCGTGTGAGGTGTGGAACTGCTGCACCAGGGGCAGCGTCTCGGAGGCGAGGCGCAGCAGGTCGGGCCGCTGGAGGCAGGAGGCAGGAGGCAGGTGGCTAGTGGGCAGTAAGCGGTGGCTAGAGTGGGGCTCACTTGGCGTGCGAGGTGTGGAACTGCTGCACCAGGGGCAGCGTCTCGGAGGCGAGGCGCAGCAGGTCGGCCCGCAGGAGGCAGGAGGCAGGAGGCAGGAGGCAGATGGCTAGTGGGCAGTGGGCGGTGGCTAGAGTGGGGCTCACTTGGCGTGCGAGGTGTGGAACTGCTGCACCAGGGGCAGCGTCTCGGAGGCGAGGCGCAGCAGGTCGGCCCGCAGGAGGCAGGAGGCAGGAGGCAGGAGGCAGATGGCTAGTGGGCAGTGGGCGGTGGCTAGAGTAGGGCTCACTTGGCGTGCGAGGTGTGGAACTGCTGCACCAGGGGCAGCGTCTCGGAGGCGAGGCGCAGCAGGTCGGCCCGCAGGAGGCAGGAGGCAGGAGGCAGGAGGCAGATGGCTAGTGGGCAGTGGGCGGTGGCTAGAGTGGGGCTCACTTGGCGTGCGAGGTGTGGAACTGCTGCACCAGGGGCAGCGTCTCGGAGGCGAGGCGCAGCAGGTCGGCCCGCAGGAGGCAGGAGGCAGGAGGCAGGAGGCAGATGGCTAGTGGGCAGTGGGCGGTGGCTAGAGTAGGGCTCACTTGGCGTGCGAGGTGTGGAACTGCTGCACCAGGGGCAGCGTCTCGGAGGCGAGGCGCAGCAGGTCGGCCCGCAGGAGGCAGGAGGCAGGAGGCAGGAGGCAGATGGCTAGTGGGCAGTGGGCGGTGGCTAGAGTGGGGCTCACTTGGCGTGCGAGGTGTGGAACTGCTGCACCAGGGGCAGCGTCTCGGAGGCGAGGCGCAGCAGGTCGGCCCGCAGGAGGCAGGAGGCAGGAGGCAGGAGGCAGATGGCTAGTGGGCAGTGGGCGGTGGCTAGAGTGGGGCTCACTTGGCGTGCGAGGTGTGGAACTGCTGCACCAGGGGCAGCGTCTCGGAGGCGAGGCGCAGCAGGTCGGCCCGCAGGAGGCAGGAGGCAGGAGGCAGGAGGCAGATGGCTAGTGGGCAGTGGGCGGTGGCTAGAGTGGGGCTCACTTGGCGTGCGAGGTGTGGAACTGCTGCACCAGGGGCAGCGTCTCGGAGGCGAGGCGCAGCAGGTCGGCTCCGCGCGAGGTGAGGTCGTTGTATCGCCGCTGGAGAGCGTCCAGCTTGTCCTTGAGCTGCAGCGCCTCGTCGCCGCTGATGTGCTTCATCAGCTCCAGCCCCGATTCCACCGTGCTGTCCACCGCCTCCTGCTTGGCGGCTATCTCTTCAGTCTTCTCCTGTTGGGTGGACATTAAATGCTTTTTACATATTTGAATGGGAGAGATCTACTTTCAAAAGTCGTCAAAACACTGTCAAATACAGAATCAGATGCTGTAACGGATTTTGAAACTAATCCTAGTATAAATTCACAAAGAATAGTTTTAAAGCATAATTATGTCACAGTAATTAGCTGAACTATCTTTCCTTCTCGTCTGTGGTCGTCGCATTCGTCGCGAGTTAACTCAGACCCAAAGTTAACCTTGGCAACTTCACTCAGTGGCAATCAGGTTTTCCGTTTACTGTTCATGACGTTTGACAAGCCTTATTAAACAAAAGCACTTACCGCCAACTCGTCCATCTGCCGCAACAGCTTCTCCATGTGCACGGGCAGGACCTTGCGCTTGGCGAGGTACTGCTCCATGGCGTCCATCCAGGCCGACAGGTCCTGGTAGGTGAGCACCAGGTGGCGCAGCCCCTTGCGCGAGTTGTCCAGCAGCTCGCCGATGTTCAGGCTGTGCTCTACCAGCGCTTGGTATCTGACGGGCACGATCAGTTGGTTAGGGATAATTTACATGTTTAAAGAAATCGACTTTGGTCGGAATACTACAAATTTTAGATGAATATTGTAGAGTTATCTGTTTCCCATTCGCTCGTACTTAAAAATATATACAGGTAAATTACTAACGTAACGTTACTTCACGCCTGTAATCCCCGAAGGGATAGGCAGAGATAAATGCATGCATTCAAGCATACATGCAAACACTCACGATTCGCTGGTTACGTTTAGGCCCATGAAACGAGTGGAGAACCTATTGACATCTCCAGGCACATTACCAAACTTCGAGATACTGGGAAATGCCAGAAAATTGAAAAACCCCAATGGAGTTAGAGATTAAGGATTTCACACCGTTATCTCTGATATTCTCCGACATTTTTGATTTATTTTATTAAATTTTTCGCAAAAGCACATACATAAGTGAGTGAAATATTTCAAAAAAAAAAAAAACAGTTGCTTAACTAGCATTGTTAGCAATAGTCTAAGGCATTGCAATAAATGTGAAGGAATAAATCGATATTCAGGGGTGAACTTCGTTTGGAAGAGCGGCTAGAATAGGAATTCCAGTTTAGGTCCCGCATCATTATTTTTAAAGCATAACAACAAGAATCGGGGCCACACTACACACTGACCTGTCGGTGGCGGCCTGCAGCCTGTCGGCGAGCGCGGCGGCCTCGTCGTCTCCCACCAGCCCCATGAGGGTGGACGCCGTCTCCGTCAGCTGCTTGAACGGCGGCTGCTTCGACAGGATGTCCTCGTGGAGTGCCTGGCGTAAAACATTGTATGTGAGTATGTTTTATTAGGGTTTCGGGAGCTATACTAATTACATTTAATAAAACTCATTCTATCAATCTATAATCCAATTGTATTGACGACCCGGTTAGTCAAGCGGTGTGAGATGACCATTTGATTCGAAGGGTCGCGGGTTCGATCCCCGCACCGGGACAAATATTTGTATGGCCTACAGATATTTGTTTCGGGTCTGGGTGTTTGTGTATGTATTGTATGTGTACAACGGCACCCACGACACAGGTTTACACCTACTGTGGGGTTGAGTTTAAGCGTATTTTTAACCGACTTCGAAAAAAGGAGGAAGCTCTCAATACGTCCGGATCTTTTTTTTTTAATTAATTTTATTTTATTAAATGCTATACCTTAAATTTAGTTTTCTTTTCTTTATTCGATCGAACTGAAATTTTGATGAATAATGGTAATGCAATACCATAAAATTCATTTAAGACATTAAACAAGTATTTCTTATACAGCTCTTTTGTAAGTTAATTCTACCATACCGAGGTCCTAATTCTGCTTATTCTGTAATTGTCATTGAAAAGCTTCGTCGTCTTGCTCTAACAAAAGCCAGACGGAATGGTTAAAGCGAGACAACGGAGCGATTTAATCGTGATCCAATTACAATTTTGACAAATTATGTTAGCAGATTTACGCCTCTGGTCATTTGTGAATTGTTACAGACAACATCACCAGACATAATATGTCTGATTCCGCAGATAACCGGATATCATAAAGAGCTAACTCACCTTATGGTCGCGTATCTTATGCTGTATTTTCTCTTCATCAGTGGGCACGAGCTCGAGCGACTTGACGCGGCGCTCGGTCACTCCCAACCACTCCACCAACGGCTGCAGCTGCTCTTGGAATAACTTCGCCACCTTTATGAAAAAAACACAATAAGTTACAATAACAAGATTGTTATTCATAGACGTTACTGATAGTGTGGAACTGGTGGGTGAGCTCCATTGAATTGGGAGGAGGCCTTGAGCTTACTCGTCCACGGTGCTCCAATGCGGGTTGGTAGAGATAAGGGTTAGTGCCCAACCCGCTGTCGGATGTTTCCAAACTGCCCATAAGGACTCCGACAAGGTTTAACGACTGCTATCTATCGATAGCAACCGGGACCGACGACTTAACGTGTCTGCCGAAGCACAGAAACGCGCATTTTTTATTTTTTTCTTTACTAGCGGTCACCCACGACACACCCGACCGCGCCCGTATCGCTTAACCGAGTAGATCGCTTGCGATCTACACCAGCCGCGATGCCATGCGCGTTTCAGAGGATAGGCAGTAGGTAGGCATTAGGCAGAGGATATCTGAGTCTTATTCTTTTTTTTTTATGTAATGTTAGTGGTATACAAGCGTGCAGTTCACGTTGATGTTAAGTGATGACTGCAGCCTATAGACACCCAAACAAAGACAAAGGTCAAAATGCAGATGCGTTACCACTCCTGAGGCCTAAGGTGTTACGCCTCTGTGCCGGAAATTAAAGGGCCGTACAATACCACCTGACCGGAACACGATAGTGCTGAACACTTCCATTTAGCGGCAAGTATATTAGGTAATGCGATGGTGCCTACGCCCGCGAGCTCCATCACTGGAGCTCAACCACCAGTAAGAAGGCCTCTACAAGGCCGCTCCTCCGTGCTGCATACCTTCATGGCCTGCTCCAGGTCCAGCATCCTCTGCTGCGCGCCGCTGGTGAGGTTGTCGAAGCGCTGCATGAGGCCGCGCAACTGCTTCTCGATGGCCTTCCTCTCGGCCGGCTCGCAGCCGCCCGCCACCTCGTTGCCCATCGCGAACAGTGACGACATCGAGTTCTGTCTGTCTAGCAGCATTTTCTTCAGGAACTGGAAGGTGACGGGTGCATTAGTTTCTGTTTGTCTGAGGTACGGTTCTCTTTAGGACCTACGCCTAACTATTCCTTCGAAATCGTGTAATTTTCTAAGCGAAAACTTCTTTAGAGTCGTGTTTTAAAAGTGGACGAAACGAAAAAGTGACAGTAAAAAGAGACAGATACATAAATTCATAAAACAAACAAATAAATAAATTTTCAATTCAGTTATTTCATTCATTCATAATTTATTCAAATTCAAAAGATTTAACGCGTAATAATAATGAGATAGGAAGCATTATACAGTGTCTCTTATGAAAATTTTGTTCGGAGGGGAGTAGCAATATGCAGGCTTTCCCCTCTGTGAAAGTACAAGCTCAAATGTACCTATGCATGTCACCTAGATGTTTAAATATGTGCATGAAATTGTTTTTGTTTTTTGTTAAAGTCAACGTCTGAATTTCGTAGTAATAGACGATTTTTGTAGTGTGTGTGTGTGTGTGTCGCACGCATTTCCCCCCGCAAAAAATGACAGACTGTTTTGCATCGGTAATAAACGCTATGGCTACTCCCCTCCAGTCCGCCGCGGCCGGTGGCCCGTGTTGCTCTATGATGCAAAAGAATTTTTCACTTGAGAATACGACCTCAACACGAAATCCAATCAAAACCAACCTTCTGTTCCTGCAGTTGAGCCTTGACAACCTTGTAGTCGGCGGACGGCGGTTTCTGGTTGTTGACCATGTCCTCGGTGTCGGCGAGCCACTTCTCGAGGCCGGCGAGCGCCTCCGCGAACTTGCCGGACTGCAGCAGACCCACGTCCAGACGACGTTCGCGCTCGTTCGTCTGTGGGTAAACGACAATTTTAGAGTATTTTTTTACTGGTGTTACAGTTCCAAGTATAGGAGCTAGAGGGCGGACGTATGACCGTATTACTTATCTGCCGCTAAATGGTAGTGTTCGGCACTATCGTGTTCCGGTTACTTGGTAATGTATACGTACGTATGGTAATGTATAGCTCCGTAATAACTATCACAGAAACATGACACCTTAGGTCTCAGGGGTTTCAACCCATCTGCATTTTGACCTGTGGGTTTTGTGTTAACGTCTCTATGCTGCAGTCATCACTTAACATCAATTTGATGCTTGTTTGCCACCGTCATTACATGAAAAAAAAAAATTAAAAGAGCCACCTTCTCCTTAAGCGCGTTCCATTTGTCGTTCATCTTCTCCAGGTCCTTCTCCAGCTGCTGCGTGCTGACGCCCTGGTGCGCGGACCGCACGAGGCCCTGCCCGATCTTGTTGCAGTGCGCCACGTTGACGCCCAGCGGCTCCAGGGTCCGCGCCCGCAGCTCCCCGAAGTCCTTCTGCTGGCTCCTGATCTGTTCCACTTCTGATGATACCGGTTTCAGGCTGCGAACTTGCTCTGATGCCTGTTGCGAATAAATACTTGTTTAGATATCTATGGTATCTTCTTTTCGTGTGGTGATAGAATTTCTCTCATATTTAATAGAACCGGTCATTACAAAAAACTTCACTAGTCACATTTTGTTTTCAACATGAAATGACGAATAAGATTTTCTTTTTCTTCATTTATCATCATTGAAGGAATTGAAAAAAATTGTGATTATTTTAAAACATAATAATCACAATTTTTTTCGATTCCTTCTCCGTTTAAATACTATTTTTTTAATTTACTTTTAATATATGTTTTTGCTTTTACTATATGTAATGGTTATTCAATCTAGGTATTTTATGATTTATTGACGTTTTGAAAGTATCTGTAAAGATCTATTCGAAATAAAAATATTTTCTATTCTATTCTTTCTTATTTTTGTTAATTAAAAGTGATTCCTTGCTAAAATCTACCGCTAGTACATTAATATAAATTTTAAAAAGGATTAAAAGTAAAGTTTGTACTTTACTCTTCATTGTACTCGTAGTACCAATTTTTCCGTTAAAAACAGTAACTTATGTTGTGAATACCTATTTTTAAGATAACTCTTCTTCTTCTGGCTTTTACACTAGCAAATTCATGTACCTATTACTTAGTAGGTATTTTTTTATAGCATTTAGACTTATTGTTATACGGGGATAGCTAGTATCAAAGGTTTCCGTCATCAAAAAATATTGCGAATTAAACTTCACATCAAATCATCCCCAGTGACCGACCGGTCTGCCTTCCATGGTACCTTCACTTTTTTGGGTAATCATATTTATAAATAACTATCTAAATCTAAAACAGTGTCTACCTACAATTTTTGTATTTAATATTGTTTCATGTTTCTCGTTACATGACGTGTTTGTCTTTTGATAAATAAGTCGTTTAGTCGGTGAACACATAGCGGATAAGCCGAACCATTACATCCGGTTCGATAAAATTCAAATACTCGCTAGAGAACACAAACCCATTCCACGAATGATACGCGAGGCTATTGAAATTAAAAAACACCCAAATTTCAATAGAGAAGATGGATGGCGATTATCAACATCATGGGATCACATACTTAGCAAAATTAAACCCCAGCCGCAGCAGTCTGCAAGACCTCAAGATACCATATGTAATTTTTGTGTTAATCCTGAACGCTACGCAAGGCGTTTACGAAATCGATGGAGGTAGCTACATATAATTTTTTCAAATTTCTGTCAGACAAATGTCACCTCAGTCTGCCCGGGACCACGGAAGCTGAAAAGCGACCGAAACGTCGGGTTGATTTTAAAAGTCATTTTAGTTTTTATTTCAATGAGTGCAGCTCGCGAAAACCTAAGAACATACCTAACTGTTACTTAGTAGGTATTTGTTTAAAGCATTTAGACTTATTGTTAAACGGGGGTAAATAGTATCAAAGGTTCTCGTCATCAAAAAATATTGTGAATTAAACTTCACATCAAATCATCCCGTGACCGACCGGTCTGCCTTCCATGGTACCTTCACTTTTGTTTGGTAATCATATTTATAATTAAACCCCCTTATTCATAAACGTATTATATATAGCCTTTGTCTTTTTCTATTCTGCACATTTGACAATGCAAACGTATCTAATGTACGTTTATGAATAAGGGGGTAACTATCAAAATCTAAAAACAGCGTCTACCTACAATTTTTGCATTTAATATTGTTTCATGTTTCTCGTTAAATGACGTGTTTGTCTTTTGATAAATAAGTCGTTAAGCCTAAGTGCCCCTGCGTCAGCTCACCTCCTGTACGTCGTCCATAACGGAGTCGTAGGCCTTGTAGAATGCCTCCAGCTTGCTGAGGGTATCGTCCAGGTCTTGCTCCTTGGAGCGCGCGCGTTCGTCCATCTTGGCCAGCTGCTTGCGGAGGCTCTCCACCTGGTTTGACATACATTTAAAATTTAACTGCCTTAGTAGAACTTGTATCTACCTCTGCCTAACTCTGCGGGGGTTGTCGGCGTGAAGTTGCGTTTATTTAAAATTTAGGCACAGACAGAAACAAAAATCTTTTTTTCAATTGGATCTGGGAATAGTTTACATCATTTTTTAAAATAACTAGTAAACATGTTAACATTAAAATATAATATTTATGTACTATAATTTTAAAGCTTTTAAAACTTTAGACTTATTCTGATATCGAGAACGAAAGGAAATAACTATTTTAATTTAACAATAACAAAAATTTTACAGAGTGAACAAGCTATAAACATACCTGCTCCCTAGCCTTGGCGGCATCTCCATATCCACTATCAACCAGAGTCTCGGCAGCTCTGGCGGTGTCTCCCACCAGGTCGTCGGCGTTCTCCAGCCGCTTGTAGAAGCGGCCGATGTCGTCCAACTGCGCTTTCACCGTCTTGATCTCTCTGCCCGGCGCCTTCATGCTGTCCAGTTCCTTCTCCAGGTCTGACAGGTCGTGGGACACGGACTTCACCTTGTCCTGCAAATTATAGCGTTGTTAGGCAGGTCTGGTGAAATAAAATACTGCATTTCTTTGAATCGGCAAGTTATTGGTAATGTCGTTCGATGTTGCCTCATCCATAAACCCCCCCCCCCGACCCCTCTACAGAGGCAGTTGAATAAACCTCAACAGTGAGGTTGCGTGTGGTCTATTTTTAGTAAATTTCGTCACGTAGCTAGTGCGACGACTTTACGATTGTTTAGGTCATAACCCTACGTGCTACATTTCCATGTTCGCGTATACTGATAGATGTCTGTGTAATAGGGTGGCTTTTTACTGGTGGTAGAACTCCAGTGACGGAGCTCGCGGGCGTAGGCACCACCGCATTACCTAATATACTTGCCGCTAAATGGTAGTGTTCAGCACTATCATGTTCCGGTCAGGTGGTAATGTACGGCCCTGTAATTTCCGGCACAGAGGCATATCACCTTAGGGCTCAGGAGTGGTAACGCATCTGCATTTTGATCGTGGTCTTTGTGTGGGTGTCTATAGGCTACAGTCATCACTTAACATCAATGTGAACTGCATGCTTGTTTGACACTTCGATTACATAAAAAAATATATATATAGGTAACCAGAATAAGCGTTTGTATGGAATTTTAGCCAAGTGTCCGGGGTGTGGTTTTAGGTACCTGGAATTGCGATACGGCGGCGGCGGCGCCTGCCAATCGGTCCCGGGCCTCGTCGACTCGGGCCTCCAGGTCGGCCAGGCGGTCGGCCAGGCCCCGCGCCGTGTCCTCTAGTACCGGGCGGGCGCGGGCCCCCGCCTCGGGGCCTCCGCACTCCAGCGCTAGCGATATTATGTCGTCCGCCGCTGATGTTATACTCTGAAATAAAATTGATTGTTTGGAATTGACTCAACGACCCAGAAATCATAGATGGACGCGAAGATCTGAGTCTCCGCAGAGACATCGGATGTCTGTGCATTTTCTACCGCCTTTACAATGGTGAGTGCTCTGATGAACTGTTCGATCTGGTGCCATCGTCTACATTCCTCGCATCATCCATCGCACTACCCGCCAAAGAGAGAAGTTCTACCCACACATATTGGATACTTGGAAGTACTCAACAGTTCGATTCGCGCGTTCATTCCTATCCAGAACGTGCAAATTGTGGAAAGAACTTCTCTCCGAGGTGTTCTGCTCCTATATGGGCTTTTTCGAAACCAGCGTCAAAAGAGTCCTTCAGAGCAGCGCGTTGGTAGCGAATAACGCGCAGGTGAATAGGGCTTTATGTGTAAATTTTTTACCTGCATAGAGTATATAAACTATAGTATTCACTTGCATAAATTTAAATCGTACGTTTATTTGACTTTACATTAGGTACTCGCTGGTTTGTCGATACCAAGCCAGACAACTTAATTTAAACTACATTGGCGAACTCCATTTAAAATTCGCTACCAGACTAGAATTGTGTAGTATGTATATTATCTTCACGCTAAGTTCCTCACGGGGCATGTAGAGAGCGTATAGCGTCAAATATCCTTCTTATACACCTCTCGTATCGATCACTTTCATCGATTTCACTCTTACTTCACCTGGGCCTCTTTTCCAGTTAACCGTCGGAAGTGTAGAGAGCTATCTGAGCGGCATAACAGTTTTTTTATTTGATGGCATCGCTTGTTATGCATATTTCCAGAGTCAAGTAAAACGATATTTCGTATTCGTAATAAGCAACGTAAAAGTCAGAGTCAGCAGTCAGTCAATTTATCAGTCCGTCAGTCAGAGTCACAGTAATTCGAGTAAAGCGATGGCTACTTTACCAGAACATTTACAATGAAGTTTTGGAGGCAACCCGAAAGAACGTGTTTCCGCGCTGTTATTTTATTTCACTATACACGAGCACTGTTATTACAGTGCCAGCCTATATCAAACAAAATGCCATTCATATATCTCAAAAATACACCAAGAAAATGCACACACCACACGTATCTTTCGAGCTACCCGCCAAAACTCTCGGCATAACAGTAAAGAGGTGATTCTGTGAAGAACGAAACTCCTACCTGCAGCGGAGCCCTCAGGCCGTGCAGCGTGTCGGTGAGCGAGGCGACGGCGTCCCGGGCCAGCGCGGGCGGCGCCGCCAGGGCGGCCTGCAGCCGCTCCTCGCAGCGCGCCAGGGGCGCCTCTACGGCCCGCACGCGCTCCGCGAACTCGCCCAGCTTGCGGCCCGTGGACTCCAGGTACTCCACTTGTTGGAGCACCTCTGCAGGTACCGAAAGGTTTTCACGCGAGATTAGTTTCGCTTTCCATTTGTATCGAGTTCGGTATCGTTTATAGTCGTAACGCACGTCCGGATTTGATACGGAGCGGACGGCGGATGATGTACGCTCGGAACCAAATCTGGACGTGTGTAGAGGAGTCCGACGGACGTAGATATCGAGTCCCATGCGGTCCACTCGCGCGGCTTTGAACATCGAATTCAGTCCGCCGGATAGAATCCGGTCGTGTGTAGCGAGAGCGGATTTAGCTGGTGAATTAAGTCCGCCGGACCGAAATCTGGTCACGTGTAACTACTATTAAAGGGAACATTGTCTAGAAAATCACAACATTTTCCTCATACGTATTTTAAAAATGATTTAGTAATTTCATTTGACAACCCTAGCAAGTGACATTTACCGCTTGCTAGGGTTGCATAATCACACATGTGTATACGCATGCCTCAAGCCAATTACTAATTTCGACTGTCAGGCTTGAAACGCATAAAATTTTTCGTTTAATTAATTCGTGATAACTGCAGATTTTATCTGAGTAACAATTATTTATTCTTTCTGGCAAGAAAAAGACCTTGAATTAGTGTAGGCTCCAACTCTTAAAATATTGTTGAACCTTGCCGCGTCATCTTGTGTAATCCAAAAGACTTAACACAGTTAAAACATTTCCCAAACTAACGTATTAAAAAAGATAAACGTTCTTTACAAATATTATTCGCTATTTCTGGATTTAAACTATTTGATGTAATTTTTCACCGTTGTTAATTCTATCCCATCTCTCCTTCATGTTGTCGAGTTGTTTCCTCACTATCTCTTGGTCGACGTCGCACGCCGAGATGAACGTCTCTCCCAGCGTCCTGTTGTTCTCGTATTCACCAGATCTGTGTTATGGAATACAGTTTTTGATATTTATATACGTTTTTTATGTATTTAACTGAGATCATTATTGTGAAAGTTAGAACATTTAGTAAGTAAATATTTTTTGTCAATTCAACGATTTTCCTAAAACTTTGCCCAATTATGTTTAATCCCTGCTAATATTATACATACAAAAGTAACTCTGTCTGTCAGGATCGATGTGCAATATTTACTGTCGAGCACTGTGCGTTTATGAACAAGCGGGTCAGTGTTTAAATACAACACGAACCTCTTCCAAACGTCGTTGCGTATGAGCTGCAAGTCGCGCAGCTGCTTGTCGACGTCCTTCTTGGTGAAGTGCAGCGGCGGGAGAGCCCCGAGGCGCTCCTCCACGTCGCCCAGCCACGGCACGAAGGACTCCTGCGCCTTGCTGTACTTGCGGCAGTGCTCCTGCAGGTTGACCTCTTATTGTAATCCCCGAAGGGGTACGCAGTTTGAAATGCATGCATTTAATCATACATGCCTGCTTGAATATATCGAGGTTGGATAGGGTTGGTGTACTTGTTTTATTTAGAAATTCATTTATTAAGAATCAATTAAACCCAAAATATTTAATATTTCAGTTATTGTTTTTTGATGAGGCGGTCAGCTTTACCCATTGCCTAAATAGATACAATGCGCAAAACGGAAAGCTATTCTAGCTCTAGCTAGCTATTGGATTTTTCCAGTTTTTTTTTAAGTTTCCCGGTGCCTCCCTCGAAGTTTGGTAATGCAGTAGGTGATGTCAATAAGCTCCAGCGTTACAAATAATCAGCGAATTGAGGGTATTTACATGTACGCTTGAATGTACGCACTTATCACTGCATACCCCTTCGGGGACCACAGACGTGAAGTTACGAAGACTATCAATATTATTCTTAAGAAAGTACAAGAAATATCAAAGCTAATAATAATCTATAATATCTTGTAATATCTGATATACTATCAGTTGGCCACTGAACAATAAATGACTATTTATTATAAATACAGTAGACTCACCATGGCGGTCTGTAGACGGGTGTATCTGTCCACAGTCTCCCGCTTGAGTTTCTCCCACTGCGCCTGGATCCTGTCCAGGTCCTTGCGCAGGCCCTGATGAGCTGGTTTCTTTTCCATTTCGCGGCCTACATGCAAATACAATTTTGTATTAAACGTATGTAAAATATTTGTACATAATGTAGTAGATGAGTCGTAGACTAAAAGGAAATGAAACAAAAATTATATTACGCATTTGACATATTTGTATGACATTACAATTTAATTATTTTATTTAAATTCAATTAAAAAAAGGTACCTAAGGTGGACTTAACGCTCCTACATGGCATTATAAATCACCCAACTTTACAAAAACATAAAATAAATACGGGCATACGACGACCCGGTTAGTCCAGCGGTGTGAGATGACCGTTTGATTCGAAAGGTCGCGGGTTCGATCCCCGCATCGGGACAAATATTTGTATGGCCTACAGATATTTGTTTCGGGTCTGGGTGTTTGTGTATCTGTTGTACGTGTACAACGTCATTCACGACACAAGTTTATACCTACTGTGGGGCTGTGAGTGTATGCGTACCATTTTAATTTTATTTTTTAAATTTTTATACTAGGGTTCATGAACCAAAACAGCGTCGACATCTTCAGCCAAACCTCTACATCAACAATCATCATCATCAAACTTACCTTTGTCCAGCAGCATGATGATCTCGTGTTCCCGCTGCGTGAGGTCCCGGTACAGCGGCTCGTGGCGCTGCAGCTGCTGCAGCAGGCGCGCGCGGTCCGCGGACACCTGCAGCCGCGCCGGCAGCGCCGCCACCTCGCTCTGCAGCCAGCCCAGGGTGCGCGCCACGCTCTCTTCCAGGTTGCGGCCGTCCCTGGGAAGCGGATTTGAAGGATTATTTTTACGGATTCACATCAAGCTATCGAGAAAATACGTAATTTGGGTTTGAGGTAAAAATTTCTTTAACATCGTTGTGATTTTAAAGTCGATGAAACGAAAAAACAACAGTAAAAAAAGACAGACTCATAAATTTATAAGATTTACCGCGAGAGAAAAAATGAGATAGGAAGCATTGTACAGAAATTTTCGAAGGTTTCACTTCTGCCTCGTGTGAATTGCACGTGTTTTTTTTTGTTTGTTTTAAGATTAAGTAGCAATCTGGTTATCATTTATGGGGTACATCACCAAACTCCGAAAGTGCCTAAGAGCGTGCTTCAGAGCATCTTCGATAACCATTTTAACTCGTTTTTGATAAAAATTAAAGAAATTTCTATCAAAAAAGTTGTTCAGCTAATCAACAAAAATAAAATTAAAAAAAATATTGATTGCCAACTCAGTATTTCACGTAGAGTGAATGCACTCGAAAGTTTGTCGGAACCAAGTCGATGTTGTTAAACATTAGATAAGTTTTCTGTTTTTATAAATTATGCGTTGCGAGCGATCTATTTTTAGTTAATTTCGTCACTTAATCATTGCGACGACTTATTTAACGACTGTTTAAGATCATAACCCTACGTGCTACATTTCTATGTGCGCATGTACCGATGGCATACCTTTCGTGGCTCGTCTACCTTCATCATTCTCTTCATACATGCACGTCGATTTTTAAGACTTTTGACCCCAGCATCAGACAGAACGACAGAACTCGACCTATTTGGTCACGGTAGGTCAGTCTCGGTCTTTCTGCAATTATCGACATTCGCATTGTATATCTGTTTAGTCATTCGCCCATTCGACATTCTTTCTATATACCCGAACCATCGGAGCATGCCTTTTTTCATTTTTACACCGATATTATCACTCACACAAAGCCTCTTTCTTACATCTTCATAACGAACGCGATCGGTGAGTGATATACCGCAGATCTTGCGCGAAGATCTCATCTCTAACAGTTAAACTAAATCGATGCAACCCAGTACTAGGGGTGATAAATAGAGTTCGAGTGACTCACTTCAGAGCGGCCTCTATCTCGGCCTTCCTGTGGTCCAGCTTGCGCTGCAGCGCGTCGTACTGGCGCGCGGCGGCGGCCAGCTTGGCCTGTATGTCCTGGCGCGCGGCGGGGTCGGCCAGCACCGCGCCCAGCGCCGCGCCCGCCGCCTCCAGGTCCGCCAGCAGCGGCCGCTGCCCCTCCAGCTGCCGCTCCAGGTTCTGCGGGTAGCAAATTCATTCAAATAAAAATAAGTCGGGGTTTCCCACCTGACGCTGTAGCTCCAGAACGCACGAACCGATTTCCACGGTTTTGCATTCGTTGAAAGGTCTCGGGCTCTGTGGGGTTCATAGCGAAGAAAATTCAGGATTATAAAACGACATCCACGCGGGCGAAGTCGCGGGCGACGGCTAGTAAATAAATAAAAATAAAAAAGTCTATACATATAAGGATATATACAATATTATTTTAATAATTTTAAATAATGAATTACCAGATTATAGGTTCTGGGGATACATACAATATTGTCTTTATCTATACAAATAAATAAAATTGGAGTGTCTGTTTATAATATAAAAATATCCGCTTTTTACTAAATGCATATTAATTATGTATGTGTACACGATACATATACCAAAACAACATTTTTTACTATTTTTGCCTGTCTGTCTGTCTGTTTGTTCGCGCTAATCTCGGGAACGGCTGGACCGATTTTGACGAGACTTTCACTGGCAGATAGCTTATGTAACAAGGAGTAACTAAGGCTACGCCCACGACTTCGTCCGGGTAGATACAAAACAATCATAAATTCTCACGCGGACGAAGTCGCGGGCACACATGAACATGCAATTTATATTGATGTTGAGCGATGGATCAGCCTATATATCGCACAAAGACCACAGGTTTAAATGCAGATGCGTTATCACCCTGGAGACCTTGGTTGTTATGTCTCTGTGATGGTGTGAAAGCGAAACACGTTTTCACCCCATACACACATCAGTAGACTTTTACGTATGTATTATACTTATGCTATTATGAACACTTTTTTAATTGTAATTAAATATTTTACTATTACACCGCAAGCAGAGGAGTCATTATTATAATCGCAATTTTTGCGCTTGTCGCTGTATCGCTGTGTTTTTTTTTTAAATATAAATTCCCTATATTTATAGTAGACATATAACTACAGGTACATCCCGCCCCTAATCGCATATGTCTTATGCGTCCTCCCGCAACGCCTTAAACCGAGGTTCGGACAGGGATCTCTATTAGGCAGTTGCGCAAATTTTATTTAAAAATAAGTACTAACCTCAACCTCCCTTAGCAGATCGGCGGGCTCATGTGTATTAGAGAGATCATCAAGATTGTCAGAGATGGCATGAAGAGCATTACGGAGGCGCGTTAGACCCGCGTCGAACTCGCGAGACGTGTCTGCCGCTGCACCCAAACTTTCTGCGCGTTGCTCTAACCTGTACACAAAAAGAATAATGTTTAAAAGTTGACAGGGCCACCTGATGGAGAGTGGTCACCGTCGCTGATGAACATTTGCAACCCAGTTGCCAACGCGCTTCCAGCCCTGAAAGACTCTTTTGACACACAATTAACACATTTTTTTTTGTGTTATGGAAGTGGCAAACAAGCATGCAGTTCACAATGATGTTAAGTGATGACTGCAGCCTATAGACACTCACACAAAAACCAAGGTCAAAATGCAGATGCGTTACCACCCCTGAGGACTAAGGTGTTATGCTTCTGGGCCGGAAATTACAGGGCCGTACATTACCACCTAGCCGGAACACGATAGTGCTGAACACTACGCTAATTAGCAGCAAGTATATTAGGTAATGCGGTGTTACCTACGCCCGCGAGCTCCATCACTGCAGCTCTACCACCAGTTAAGCATCTAACTCAGCGGGCTAACTCTGCTAAAGTAATCTGTCTTGTGCGGTGGTATATGCGCCTTCGAGCTCCGTCACTGGAGCTCTACCACCAGTAAAGCATCTAACTCAGCAGGCTAACTCTGCTAAAGTAACCTGTCTAGCTGCACATAACAATCTCAAATTATTATACTCACTTGTTGAGCAGATCGTTCCACCGGTCCTGGATCTCCTGGACCTTCTGGCGCAGTTTGAGAGCGTCGGGGTCGCTCCTGTCCAGCCGCACCAGCACCTCGCCCGCCACCGCCTCCAGGTGCGCCAGCTGCGGCTGCTGGCTGCGGAACTCTTCGCGGAGAACTTGCACCTGGACGGGAGACGTAAATTAATACATTGCGGCAATATAGGCTATTTTTGAAGTGAACCGTTTAACATCGTTGCGATTTGAAATTTGATGTAGCGAAAAAGCGACAGTAAAAAGAGATAGACATATAAATTCATAAGATTTAACGTTGTACTATTTATTTTTCGCAATAACACATGCGAGTGAACTTTAGAAATTAAAGAAAAAACGGAAAGAAAAATTTGACTTTGGACAGGCATCGATCCTGCGACCTCAGGATAACCAGCCGCTTCACCACTTAGCCACACCGCAGACACTCCGCCAAAATTCCATACAAACGCATAATTTGGTTTCTATTACACAGACATCAATCAGTGACGTGTATTTACACGCGCACCTGTGTGCGTAGCACATACAAAATACCAACCGTCGCCCTTAAGAGGGGAAGGGGTTGAGTGATGCAGGCAAATCGGGCGGGACGTCGAAGTGTCCATTCTATACGTAGTATTATTATATATTCTCTGACTTAGCTACCGAAGTTACAGGTTCGATTCCTGCCCGAAGTGAAATTTTCCTTTCCATTTTTTCTTTAATTTCTAAGATTTAACGTGGGAAAAAAAAGGTCGGAAGCATTATACAGTGTCACATAAGAACAATCTTGAAGGTTTCACTTCTACCATGTGTGAATTGCACACATGTTTATTTTTTAATTATTCGACTATTTCCGTCGCAAAAACAAATTAGGCACTCTTAAGCCGAGCCTTAAAAAAAAGGAGCTAGACCCCTGTAATCCCCGAAGGGGTAGGCAGATGTAAATGCATGCATTAAAACATACATGCGAACACCCACGATTCACCGGCGTTACGTTTTGGCCCATGTAACAGGTGGCGAGACTGTTGACATCTTCAGGCACATTACCAAACTTCGAGGCACTGGGAAATTTCCAGAAAATGGGAAAAGCCCAATAGAACCAGAGATAAAGGTACCAGTAACATTGACACGAAAATGAAACGGCCCTGTAATTTCCGGCTCAGAGGCATAACACTTCAGGCCTCAGGAGTGGTAAACGCATCTGCATCTCGATCTATGTGTGGGTGTCTATAGGCTGCAGGCATCACTTAACATCAATGTGAACTGCATGCTAGTCTGCCACTTCCATAACATAAAAAGAAAAAAAGATACAATAATATCTTTTACCTGTTGAACCTGAGTCTGAACCATTCTGGAGTCCGATGAGATGGGTCCGAGGGCGGCCATCATGCGTTCCTTGGCCGCGAGCCACACGCGCAGGTTGCCGTGCGTGTCGTGGAAGTCCTTCATGTCTTCCATCACCCTAATCCTGGGGGACAAAGATGATAATGTATGGTTACAAATTGGCATTTTTTTGGGTTTGTTATGCCAAACAATATTGGGTACTTGATCAATATATAATAAGTAACAATTTGATGTTGATGAACATCCAAGACGACCCGGTTAGTCCAGCGGTGTGAATTGACTGTTTGATTCGAAGGGTCGCGGGTTCGTTCCCCGCACCGGGACAAATGTTTGTATGGCCTACAGATATTTGTTTCGGGTCTGGGTGTTTGTGTATGTGTTGTTTGTATATAACGGCACCCACGACACAGGTTTATACCTACTGTGGGGCTGTGAGTGTAAGCGTATTTTATTTAATAAAAAACTCTTAATTTAATGTTAAAGCAATTTTTTTAGACTTTTTATTTTATAAAATATGAACAAACAGTATTGGCAGACACTAATGGTGAGATTCACAGACCGCACTACGACTTTACTTTGAGCAAAGTATGCTTAGAACTGTCAGAAATGTATGGGTTTTGACAGTTCGAAGTGTACTTTGCTTGAAAGTAAAGTCGTAGTGCGGTCTGTGAATCTCTCCCTTAGTTTGTTTTAGAAGTATTAGAACACATAAAAAAGAAGTAGTATTTTACGGTATTGGAAATCATCTCAGAGATAAGTAGTATTCATATTATCGGTTCATATTTTACTATCGTCATCTAAAATAATCAGAGTTATTAAATTTTTATCGACTTGCCCATTTATTTTAGCTAAGATATGAAATTAGAGCATATCAATTTGGAAGTCCAGCTCATCAGTCATACAGACAATATATATTAAAGTGCAAACAATATGAATTCTTGGCAAATTCTTTTATAAAACACTGGCGGTATTTAGCTCTAGCCGAAGCGAATGTGTATATACTACGTAACATCACGCCTGTAATCCCCGAAGGGGCGGGCAGGGGTAAATGTACACAGTCATGTAAACATCCACGATTCGCCGGTGACGTTTTGGCCGATGACAAGCGGCGAGCCTCACCATCACCGGGCACATCTCCGCGCACATTACCAAACTTCGAAGTACTGGGAAAATTGCCGTGGAAAGAAAATGAAAAATTCCCGGTATCTTTGTTAGCCCCCCCTCCCCCGGGAGCGGAACCCGGCGGCCGGAACCCCAGCGCAGTAGTATATACTGACTTGTCCTTGAAGGCGTCGTGCAGCGCCTTCCAGCGGGAGGCGACGTCCTCCAGCTCGTCGTGCAGCCGCTCGGCGCCCTCCACGCCGCCCTTGCGCCGCACCAGCTCGCGCACCTGCACCGCATCCTTCATTACTACCGTACACCGGAAGGTACTCCCGCAGAATACTAAGCCCGGGTCGCACCACGATATTTGTTAAAGTTAAAGCTATTGTAACATTTCACATCCTCCTCTAACATTAACAGATTTCCATGAGTTAGAGAAGGATGTGATATGTTACAATAACTTTAACTTTAAGTAATATCGTGGTGCAACCCGGGCTTAAAGTCATAGATAGCTCTCTAGAGCCACCCGCCACCTCGACCGACGCCCGACCGCCTCGAGCGGGATGCACTCGTTACATCAACTCCGCTCCGTATCGCCTCAACCGCAAGACTGGTTTTACTGGTGGTAGAGCTCCAGTGACGGAGCTCGCGGCCGTAAGCACCACCGCATTACCTAATATACTTGCCGCTAAATGGTAGTGTTCAGCACTATCGTGTTCCGGTCAGGTGGTAACGCATCTGCATTCTGACCTTGGTCTTTGTGTGGGTATAGGCTGCAGTCATCACTTAACATCAATGTGAACGGCATGCTTGTTTGCCACTACCATTACATAGACGTCACGTCGAACAACGCGCGAGCGGACTTGACTTTGCATTGCCAACGCGCTGTTCCCAAGTGGACTGCGCGCTGTGCTGCGAATGGTTCACAAGTAACATCGCGTCGCTCACCCGTGGACCACCCGTCGACAAAGAGTGGACGCCGTAAAACAAGGCGGTGCTGGTCGGGTGCCGGGTGACGGTAGTAAGCTATAACCTTTAAATAGTACATCTGCGATTGGTAGAGCTTAAAAATCATTAGTAAAAAAAATAATCATGTATGTATTGCTCGAACGGGTAGCTAAAGGTTAATACATGCATTCCAGCACACATGCATGCCACGATTCGCTTGTTTCAAGTCTAATGACATCTCCTGGTTTATAACTAAACTCCGAGAGCGGCACTGGGAAACTAAAAAAACCACCGCAGATAAAGGATTTTTTCTGTGGTACCGGTCGACCCGGGGATCGAACCCAGGATGCCTGCTTGGAATAAAAAAAATAATTTCACTTTTAGATTCGTTACATTTTGAATCGTCATATTTTCAAAAGCAAAATTTTTTTCGTCAAATTTCTGATATTACAATATAAGAACCGAGTCAACGTGCCTATTATTACAAATGTCTCCATATAAGTAAACAAGAATCACCTGAGTCCTAGTGGAGTCGAGCAGGCTCTGCTTCTCGTACATCTCCTCGAGCACGGCGCGCGTCTGTTTGATGGTCTTGTCCGCTTCCTCCTTCGTGTTCGGTATCGATTCCTTGGGCAGCTGTCTTTGCACCTGGCGTGTTGTAAGATTAAAATAACGCGTTTATAATGTGATTTTCATTTTTATGTAACGCAGAAGAGAATGTTATCTACAGTCTTCATACAGGTCGGGTGTGTGATGGGTGACCGCTAGTACAAAATTAAAAGCGCGTTTCCGTGCTTCGGAGGGCACGTTAAGCCGTCGGTCCCGGTTGCTATCAATAGATAGCAGTCGTTAAACCTTGTCGGAGACCTTATAAGTGGTTTGGTGTCATTCGACATTAAGTTAAGTACTTTGTTCGGCGTAGAAAAATAAGACAACAAAACAAATACAATAATTTAGAGCAGATTTTCTACTAATGCCTAATCAAATAATGTAATTGAAAGCCATTTGACGGCCCGGTTAGTCCAGCGGTGTGAGATAACCGTTCGATCCGAAGGGTCGCGGGTTCGATCCCCGCACGGGACAAATGTTTGTATGGCCTACAGATATTTGTTTCGGGTCTGGGTGTTTGTGTATGTGTTGTATGTGTACAACGGCACCCACGATACAGGTTTATACCTACTGTAGGGCTGTGAGTGTAAGCGTAATTTATTTTATTTATTTATAGCTTACTAATTGCACGTAAAAGTAAACTTACTGAAATACGCTATAAACCGAAAAGGTTTTCAACATTAATATTACCTTATCGAGGAAGGAATTGAGTGCGCGAATGTTGTCAAGGTGTTTGCGCAGTTCCTCTCTGACGGCGTCCAGTTCGGACTGGCGGTCCGCCAGCTTGGTGCCGAGGAGGCCGTACCGGTTGTTGATGTCCGAGATCTGCTGCTGTACCGGTGATAGTTCTGCAACGATATCTTAATATTAATAACGGTCGCTGTCGTTGGGACGCTATGATCTCTAGCGGAAGAATTTTCTTCTAGTGGAAAAAAACTCTTCTACGTGCGTTTCCCAGCGAGATCAAATCAGAAATCATCCGCAAAGTAGCCTACGTGTGCGTTCCACTAAGCGTTCACAACGATCAAAACGCTCCTTTAGTCGTTCCACATGACGACCGCAGTCGTTGTGGTCGCGGCGTAAACGTCACTCATGACGTCATGAATTACGCTCACGCGAAGCTCACGACGACCCATCTAAAAAGGTGGGTCGAAGTGATCGTTGAGAAAATTAGCGGCATTTTCAAAAGTCAAAACATAAAAAATGGCGACCGTAAAGCTTACGTTATTTCATGCCGAAAAAGATATATTAGTAGAAGTGAATGTTTCTGCAGCGGATGCTCAACGTGCCTCCACAGGTAAATATAATTATGTAAAACAAGTTTAGAAAAATTAATTGTAGTTTATAATTAATATACATGTATACCAAACATCCAAGTGAACATAAATTAATTAAATACACCACTGTTATTAAATATCAAAAAATTAAATTATAAATTTTTTCAATATAAATCGATTTAAACGATAATTAATTAAGTTTATTTTCAAGGCTTACAGATTATAACCTAACCTCTTAAATCTTTTGCATTTTTTTTATTAACTCGCCATTTGTATTATTGACCTCTACGCTCAAAACGCTCTATAATCCATTCCACTTGAGTTTACGACAGTAACGCTCACAAGCAAGTGGAACGGGAAAAACTGCGGTCGTGAGCGTGATCGTTGTGAACGCTTAGTGGAACGCACCCTACATAGCCCGCCAAATAGAAACACTCAAGCGGCAGCACGAAGAACCGATGATCGTCAGGATTGAAGAGTTCTCGAGAGCCTCTCCGTAACATGGATCGACGACCTGATAAAGTTCGGAGGCAATTGCTGGATGAGGGCGGCCCAGGACCGTTCGTCCTTCGGGATAGGCCTTCGTCCAGCAGGGGACGTCTTTCGATTGAGATGTGGTTGCCACTCAATTCTTGACTTGGTTACAACTGCTGATGGTAGAGCTCCAGTGATTAATGGTGGTAGAGCTCCAGTGAGCTCGCGAACGTAGGCACCACCGCATTACCTAATATACTTGCTGCTAATTAGCGTAGTGTTCAGCACTATCGTGTTCCGGTCAGGTGGTGACGTACGGCCCTTTAATTTCCGGCACAGAGGCATAACACCTTAGGCCTCAGGAGTGGTAACACATCTGCATTTTGACCTTGGTTTTTGTGAGGGTGTCTATAGGCTGCAGTCATCACTTAACATCAATGTGAACTGCATGCTTGTTTGCCACTTCCATTACATAAAAAAGTTGCCTAAAGAGCAACTCACCGTCCAGATGGAAGGCGTCCTGACTGGAGCGACGGGAGGAGAACCCGGACGAGGCGGAGTGTGCTGACGCGGGGCTCACCACACCGTGTTTGCCCGGCGACGGCGACCGCCCTTCGTTGCCGCGACCTGACGTGGATTACACAGTTATTGTATGTATGTATGTATGTACCTTCACGCAAGGTCCCTAACGGGGTAGGCAGAGAGTGTAGAGCGCCAGATATACCGGTCCTGTGTTGGTTTACACGGTTATTGTGCTGTATTTAAACTTTATTAACGCTGAAAGATGAGCTTCTGGCGTCGACGACCCCACCGTCCACTAGCGGAAGAATTGTATTCTACTGGAAGAGACTTTCACTGGTGCAGTCAGTCAACCGAACAATGACGGTCAAACCATTCCAGTGGGGGCGGTAGTAAGTGCGATAACACAAGCAATAATCACGCAACTCGTAGGTAGAAGAACATCAAGCCACCCGCAATTTGACATTCTGCTGTTACAACAGTCTGTCCGCGACCACGGCTTGTGCAACCGAGTCGAAACGTCGGAATAAAGGTAAAAAGTGTTTTTACCCAATATCTATATCGCGTTACGACTCGATTCGTAAAATTAGTAAAATGAGTGTTAAACGCGAGTGTTTTAAATGTTATATTACATATTGAAATAAAACTATTTTTACGGATTTATCTCGCGTATATTAAACTAAAATGATTCAAACTTCTGTCAGACAAATGTCACCTCAGTCCGCCCGGGACCACGGAAGCTGAAAAGCGACCGAAACGTCGGGTTGATTTTAAAAATCATTTTAGTTTAATATACGCGAGATAAATGCGTAAAAACAGTTTTATTTCAATGAGTGTAGCTCGCGAAAACCTAAGAACAAAATTATATTACATATGCCATTGCAAAATGCAACTTACCAGGCGTGTGTCTCTTGGTAGGGCTGTATAGCACACGTTTACGGTGCGGACTGTCGGGCCGGTCGCGCCACAGCGCCTCGTAAACTGCGCCCGCTTCGTTCACCTAACAAATACATTAATCATAATATACTGATATACTTTTACATTAGTTTATTACATTTAGTTTTATCTTAGTGATATTCTTGACTTTACATATATTTTTTATCTTGTTTGACATGTATATCAATTGTTATTCGCTTTAATTTATTTTGTTTGTTTTTGACGTGTCATAAGAGGTGCCTGTCACCCTAAATGAATAAATGAGATTCTGATTCTGATAAAAATCAATTAGCTAAACTAAACATATAGAGAAAATACCGGAAAAAACAGCCGGTTCCGTTTTTAAATTGAATTGACAGTTATTTATGTGAAACGTTGAAACGTCATCTGTTATGTTACTATGTGAAAGTGTGGTAAATTGACTTATGGAAGACCGGAAATGTGCAACAAAGGGGAGTCTCCTGTCACCGAGGGGTGTGTCCTGTCTGGTATATAAAGTTTTATGGCTTTAGTACATACAAGTCTATTTTTTTTTAGTGTAATAATGGTGGCAAACAAGCTAGCAGTTGCCATGGATGTTAAATGATGACTGCACCCTATAGACATCTACACTAAAGTTGTCAAAATGCAGATGCATTGCCGACCCTGAGACTTTAGTTGTTATGTCTCTGTGATAGTTATTACTGGACCAAAGTCATCAGTTATCAGTTGTCAAATTGCAGATGTGTTGCCACCCCTGACATCTTAGTTATGTTACACCGGTTTGAACGAAGCACGATAGTACTGAATACTACCAATCGGCTGGAGATAAATTAGGTAATGCGGTGGTGCCTAAACCCTTGTCTCTACAATGGAACTCTACCACCAGTAAATATCTTTTTTTTTTTAATGGAAGTGGCAAACAAGCATGCAGTTCACATTGATGTTAAGTGATGACTGCAGCCTATAGACACCCACAAAAAGACCAAGGTCAAAATGCAGATGCGTTATCACTCCTGAGGCCTAAGGTGTTATGCCTCTGTGCCGGATATTACAGGGCCGTACATTACCACCTGACCGGAACACGGTAGTGCTGAACACTACCATTTAGCGGCAAATACATTAGGTAATGCAGTGGTGCCTACACCCGCGAGCTCCGTCACTGGAGGTCTACCACCAGTAATCATCATATCTACATAATTATCTCTCGTAAGGACTCATTTTAACCTATATCAACACACGTACCTTGTCAATAGTAGTGGAAAAGTCCCTGTACTCCTTAGCGAGTGGCCTCAATTGGTCCTGCTGTTGCTTGATGACTTCCAGGTCCACCGCCACAGGCCTCAAGTGGCCCACGCGGTTCTCCATCGACTGGAGCCATTCTAGCACCTGTACAATACACAAGATACTTTGTATAAGATCTAGCAAAATTGCTGTGTTATTTTTAAAACGATAGGACTTGAATATCTAAAATTCTGCCAGTTTTTGTTTAAAGAATATGAAAAATATGAAAATATATTTATTTCAGCATAAACTAACAAAACATACTTAACCTAATAACTGAATAACAAGTTGGAAATGGTTTATGCAGAGGTAAATTTACATACAATTTTGACGGTGCTGCCCACACTAGGCAAGGCCTGTATCGTGGGCAACTTTTACGGTCTTACAAAAAGATTTTACCTCGGCTGTTTGTATAACACAAACAATAACATATTATAGTACATTTAATTTAAAACCTGTATAAACATTAAAAAAAAAAAGTATGTATGTATACAATATATGGATATAGTGACTACTCTTTCTTTCTTTTAATATGAACACATTAAATCGTATTAAGGCGTATTAAGGCGTAGTAGGTCGTATTTAATCGTATGAATATATATTTTTAATTTATCCAATCTCTTTTTCTATAACGTACCAATTGAAAGTACTTTTTACGTTTAAGTCCCATGTAAAGATTGTCAAAGCATTTTAAACTAACGCATCTAAACAATAATTCAGGTAGGTTTAAGTTTCATTATGCCCAATGTGTGGCTTAAATTATTCATGAAATTATTTTTCGTACCCTAATTATACATCCAATAACATAAAAAATTAACAAATGGATATTTAAAATGTGTTATCGAAGTGATAATCATTTATCATGATGGCTACACAACGTCGTTATTCAGTGAATCATTGATTAAATCTAATATAATCGAATTTGCATGTTTTTTTCTTTATTTGAAATTCGGCTGCATGCACGAAAATGTGTCACGTTCCGCCTGTGTCGATCGTGCAAGCAAGAGCGTGGAACAAGGCCTAAGCGTTCAGTTTGTGACGCATCTCTCTTCAACTCGATCGACCGATACGTCTTGATAATAATTAAATTCATGAAATTATGCAATTTTTATCAATGTAAACCTACTTACAACAACCCATTTTTATAGACTTTCTACTTTGTCACGGGAAAAACAACCACTAAGATTTTCTCTCTGTATATCTGCATATTCTTACCTGTGCCCGAAGCGTCTCATATTGGTTGAGTTGATCGGCGCGTTGTTTCGATAGCTTCTGCTTCTCTTCCAGAGTTGCGTTGAAGTCGCGCCATTGGTTCTCCAAGGCCTTTGGAAATGCACACGTTTGTTATAAATCATATGAAGGAAATTGTACACATTTTATAGATTGAGTGTCGTCTATTAAACTTTGCTAGCACTGCTAGCAATATTTGATACTAGCGGCCCGCTCCGGCTTCACGCCGGTGCAATGTTACCTACCCCCTCCTATTCATCTTAGCGTGATGTTATATACCCTATAGCCTTTCTCGATGAATGAGCTATATAACACTGAAATATTTTTCAAATCGGACACATTGTTCTTGAGATTAGCGCGTTCAAACAAACAATCAAACTCTTCAGCTTTATAATATTAGTATTAAGTACAGACTATAACTAGCCTTTCTTTAATGAAATTCAAGTAAGTGAAACATTTGTGATATAGGTGTCGGGGCAGGAAGACTTCTTCGCACGCGACTGGTGGAGAATTTTCAGCCAGTGCGGTCAGTTCACCGAAAAATGGCGGTCAAACGGACAAACGATTCTATTAGGGCTGTAGTACAATAACATGAAATTTCCGACAAAATTGTGTATTCAATGAAACAAATACGCTGCGTTCTTCTATTTTTACAAAGTAGTATGTTTACCTTCATCCTGTCGCGTACGACGTGCGTGTCGGTGACATCCTTCTTGGAGATGAGTTGTTTTCCATTCCGCAGACATTCTTCCAGGAGTGGCATTTGCTTATCCCTATTAATCGTAATGACATTGTCAATATAAAAAGGTTCGTATATTTTATCAAGAGCGTACCAGAGTAAAATCATATTATTATAAGATATGTGAGTATATTTTCATCGATATTGATTTCATATGTAACATCATACATTTACACACATTTACGCCACGTCACGTCTCGCCTGTAATCCCCGAAGGTGTTGGCTGAGAAAAATGTATGCATTCAAGCATACATGCAAACACCACGATTCGCCGGTTTCGTTTTGGCCCATGTAACTGGTGGCGAGCCTGTTGACATCTCCGGGCACATTACCAAACTTCGAGGTACTAGGAAATTTCCAGAATATGGAAAAAAACCGAATAGAACCAGAGATAAAGGACTTTTACACCATTATCTCCGATAGCCTCCTACCCGGGAATCGAACCCGGGACCTCAGCGTAGTAGTAGCTCTTATTTCCAGGATCAAGCGAAATCCCAAAGCGCCGAGGACTCATTCAATTGATCCAGGGATCTAACAACAAACACGCACCTAGCGTGAGCCAGATCAGCGAGCCTGTTCCTCAGTTCGTCTGCCGGCAGCCTGGCGAAGTCCCGCGCCTCGGCCAGCTCGGCGGCCTGCGCGTGCGCGGCCTCCAGGCGGCCGGCCTGCTGCCCGAACTGGTTCAGCTCTGACGACACTTCGTCGAGGAACTGCCCGCGCTTCACTGTGCGCTCTTGCAGTTTCTCGTATCTGTGTGAAAAGATACATTATTTCTTATTTCTCATTTGGTTTTGACGTGGTAACGCCTTATAAATCGATGCACGCCGGCTGCACGTACAAAAAATTTTCACGTTTCGCCTAAGCCCATCGTGCAATCGAGAGAGCGGAGCAGAAGAGGCGCGATCGGCCTAAGCGTTGGGCTTGTACGTCTTCTTAAGACGAAATCACGCAAAATTATCAGTCACGAACAGACTTTTTAGAAAAACATTTTTTAATGAGAGGTGAAGAAAGTGACAAACGAGCAATTAGGTACATTGTTTACTTTTTAATATGAAATACATTGTTTATTTTAATATGAGTCTTAAAACACTCATTGACGTTGGAAAGTTGTACATGTAGGGCAACTCATGTGAAAATTTCGTAAGTGTGATTCAGCGTTGCCCTATGCCATCTTTCGTACTAAACGAGTACTTGTGTTTCCTCAGTGTTCCACTAGGTGGCGCTTTATATAAATGACGCTACATGTTATTCAACTAACCTGGCATATATATCCTCGGCGCGTTGCTCCAGTTTTTTAGCAATTCTCGCGTTGCTGGGAGTCAAAGCCGCATCCCTGGCCGCGGCGAGCAGCTTGCCGAGCGCCGCTCGGTGGCCCTCGGCCTCGCTCGCGAGCACTCGGTGTTCGCGGAGTTGCTCGTCGAGCCGCTCGCGAATCAGCGATGCTGGTTTCGCTTGGTTTCTGGGAACGCAATTAAGATTGTTAGTATTTGAGTACATTATTTCTGACGATGATGAGCTGTTAGTGCTAAATCTTTAAAAAAATGATGACGTTAACATTATGATGTTAGACATTTTTTTTAAAATAGCATTCACTGATGAAAGAAATACTCATCTCGGTTTATTGTAATTTAGATTTCTATCTTTCTATACTTATGATAAAACAAACCCCGCTGTGTCTGTCTTTCTGTCTGTTGGCGATAAATGAATAGACTACTGCACGGATTTTCATGCAGTTTTCACCAATAGATGAAGTGATTATCAGGAAAGTTTTTCGTATGCGTATTTTTTATTTTTCGTGCGGCAATGGCTTTAACATTTATTGCACGATAGAACGACGTTTTCCGGGTCGGCTAGTGAACTTTAAATTGTATCATACTCACTTATAAGAGTTCTCGGCCTGAGTCAACCACTGAGCCTGTGTCTCGGCGGCGTCCTGCAGCCCCTGGCATTGCAGCAGTGCGGCTTCGAGTTCCGCGCAGCGCGACCCGAGTGCGCTCGTCATGTCGTCGTAGTGCGACTTGAGATCTATCACTGGCACCTCCAGTTGACGGACGTCGGAGGGCGTGAGGTTGCCTTCTAGAGCCTTCACTAGTTGGTCGCATGCCTGTGAATGGTAAATAAATAATCATCTCATCACTCCAGCCGAAAAATTACCATCGGTGGACAAAGCCCTACTCGCCTTAACGATTCGCCTAATTAATTAACAAATAAAGTTGTTAAGCCGAATGGCAGACAAATATTTTATAAGTTAGTTTTTAAGTTTCTCGCTATAAGTGAACTATGTAAAGTTCTTGTTGAGAAAATAAATGTCTTAAACCCTAAACCCTACTCGAACGTCATTATTCAATTCAATTTACTGTATAAACATTGTTCATTATTAATATACACGACACATGAACCCTGCAAAGGTATAACAAATGTTCTAATATGTCTAAAACATATCATTACTTAATTATGAAATAGATTAGATTAAAATAATTAAATTATTTTATGTTTACATAATGTTCGCTAATTTTATATAAAATTTATAACGCCTCGGTAGCCTAGTGGTAGCAGGCCACTACTACTACGCTGAAGTCCTGGGTTCGATTCCCGGGTAGGGGGTAATCAGAGATAATGGTGTAAAGTCCTTTATCTCTGGTTCTATTGCGATTTTTCCATTTTCTGGAAATTTCGCAGTACCTCGAAGTTTGGTAATGTGCCCGGCGATGTCAACAGGCTCGCCACCTGTTACATGGGCCAAAACGTAACCGGCGAATCGTGGGTGTTTGCATGTATGCTTGAATGCATGCATTTACCTTTGCCTACCCCTTCGGGGATTACAGGCGTGACGTTACGTATTATAAAATTTATCAATAAAAATTTTATTTAGGGTTGTTACATTTTTTATTCATTAGGAGAGAATAAGCTATAGTTGCCACGATTGTATGGCGAATAGACGATTGCAGTAGCGGTAGGTTTATCGCAGGTGCTGTTGGTCACCCCACGTTATGACAATAACTACGGAATTGCAATGGTTTTACTATCATTGTTCAATTGACTTTGTTTACTTCACTTGACAAGTGGCGAGCGCAAGTAGCTCTTAACTTAGCTAACAAATGATCGAATACCCAAACGTCATACAATTTTAAACAACCCTCAAATGTGGGAGGGATAGCGATCCCTATCGTTTGAACGTGTTTTATAAAGACATATTTTTGTACGGCCTTGTAATTTCTGGCACAGAGGCATAACACCTTAAGCCTCAGGAGTGGTAACGCATCTGCATTTTGGTCTTGTGTGGGTGTCTACAGGCTGCAGTCATCACTTAACATCAATGTGAACTGCATGCTTGTTTGCCACTTCAATAACATAAAAAAAAGACCGAAGACTTTTAAGTCCCACTTAGATTTAAGTGACGTTTGAGTATTTGGCCGAGTTACTTACACATCTATAATAGTATGGTTTATATAGGAACTATAGACCAAGACTGACCTACCATGACCAAATAGGTCGAGTTCTGTCTGATGGTGGGGTCAAAAGTCTTAGGAATCGGCGTGCATGTATGAAGAGAATGATGAAGGTAGACGAGGCACGAGAGGTCTGTCAGAACCGGGATATCTGGCGCTCTACACTCTCTGCCTACCCCGTTAGGGATCTGGCGTGAAGATACAAAAAATATAGGAACTCACATCTCTAGCGTTTTCAATGAGCCGTCCCTGCGACAGCACTTCGTTGTGCAGCGCCTTGGCCCGCGCCAGTTGACTCTCCACGGCCCGCGGCTCGCCGCCCACCGCCTCGGACACCACGGACCGCACTTGTGGCTCCAGCTGGGGAAACAATGATTTTTTACTTATTACTAGTGGCCCGTACGGGCTTCGCAAGGGTGCAATTTAGGTACTTAGAAACATAATATTGTACACTATAAATTGAGATGTACGCTATCCTATTTGTTAAGTTTGATTAAAATTGGTTAAGTAGTTTAGCAGTCCATCGCGGACAAACACTGTGACATGTAATTTATATATACAACTAGCTGACCCGGCAAAATCGTATTGCCTCACAATGAAATAATGTGTCAAAGGTTTGATAGATATGGACTATTTGTATGGGAAAATGAAATTGTGGTTTTTACCGTTTATTTTCAATTTCTTCATATTTTCTTACCATTTAAACCTTCCCTGGACTTCCAAAAATCATTCAAAAGCACAAATCGGTCCAGCCGTTCTCGAGTTTTAGCGAGACTAACGAACAGCAATTGATTTATATATATATATATATATATATATTATAAAGAAGATAAACTTAACTCGTTGATTAGATCAAGCTAAGGCGCTGGGAGAACGAGTCCCAATATTCAATGTCAATTTATTTTGATGACTTTCGTGTCGAATTTATCGTGAAATCCTGTTCGGTTGCACTAAATTGTTTGTCAAAGTTTTGGTTTTTAGTAATTTAACAATAATAGCTATATAAAAAAAAAAAAAAAACAGTGACTGTGAAATGTGTTACATCTGCGAATTTTTGTCAGTAGTAAAAGTTATCAGGGTTGACAGATTCCCTCACTATCTCACTGAAAAGTCAAGTTAATTTTGACATCAATCAGCGCAGCTCGGCCAGTTACGATGAGCAATTAAAGTAATGACGTCATTGAACAATTTTCAAACAACATGTGGTGCAACATTTTTTTTTTACTTAACGTTACAAGTTACAGTAAGGTTCGGTTGCACAAAAATGTTTGTAAAAGTTAATACAAATTTGCTAAAGATAGACAAGGATGTAAAATGTAAGATTTAATTTAACTTTAACAAATGTTGGTGCAACCTACTCTTAGATGATGCCAGCGTAAAATGCGAGCGACTCACCGTATGCAACAAGCGTTGAGCACGTTGCACAGCCTCGTGGTATCTATTGGCGGCGTGTTGGGCGGATCTCATGGTGTCCAGAAGCCGTTGGGCGGCCGCCGCCAAGTCGGCGTGACGCCGGCGGGCCGTGGCCGCGCAGTCGCGCACCAGGGACGCGTTGTCGCTCACCACGTGCGACAGGCGCGCGGGGAGCGATGTGCGGTAGTCGTTCAGGATGCTCAGGAACTCCTGGAGATATATTGATGTTCACAAAATAGCCAAAGATACCTATACCAAATACAATAAAATAAATAAAATTCATATATTTCAAGTTATTTCCACCCATATTCAAATTTAAAATAACAATAATTTTCTTAAAAAATCACATAAAAATCAATCAGTCAGTTATATGTCAAATTAAATAAAAATCAAATAAATTTAATCAAAAGTCAATTAAATCAACAATGATGAAATAATAACAATCATAATAATTAGAAATTAGATAAATTTAGATGAATACTAAAATTAAATCAAAATTATAACAATACCCGCCAAGAAATGTTGCCAACGAACTTCGGAAAGAGGCAATCGGCTAGTTTTGATTTCGTAGAGCGTTATCTGTATTGCACACTGCACACGGTGCGTAATTGGTGCAAAATTTGATCAAAATGGCTGACAAACGTCACATAAGTAATAGGTAGTGCACGAAATAGATAACGTTGTTCAGAGCTAAAACAACCGATAGTATTATCCAAAAAGAAATAATACACATCGACCTCAGGAAGAGACGTCGGCTAATTTCGGATCTGTAGAGCGTTATCTCTTACGCACCTTACCTATTTGACGGTTGTCAACGATTTTGATTTAGTTTTGACCAATATCACACCGCTGACACTCCGCCAAAATTCCATACAAACGCTTAATTTGTTTTCTATTACACAGACATCAATCAGTGACGTGTATTTACACGCGCACCTGTGTGCGTAGCACGTAAAAAATACCAACCGTCGCCCATAAGAGAGGAAGGGGTTGAGTGATGCGAGCAAATCGGGCGAGACGTCGAGGTGTCCATTCTATACGTAGTATTATTGAAATAGAAATAGAAAATATTTTTATTTCGAATAGATCTTTACAGATACTTTCAAAACGTCAATAAATCATAAACTTCCTAGAGCGAATAACCATTACATATAGTTAAAGCAAAAAGAGCTTAAATCTAGTACAGATTATCGTGAAAAATCAAATAATGTGAACGTCCATAGCATAGATGCAACAACAACAACAACAACAACATTACTCTTTATTGTACACCAAGTAAAATACATAGTAGTAAGACAAAAGAAGCACAGTACAAATGGCGGTCTTATTGCTAAAAGAGCAATTTCTTCCAGACAACCTAAATAAATAAGGAAAACAAATAGAAAGAAAGAAATAGTAGGGTGTACAAGAACAAAGAAAACATTACATATAACTAATTTGAGAGACCATCCAGAGCACGGTGCAGCGACAGCGATGGGTTGAAGGGAAAAACGAAAAAGGAAGTTAACAAATCTATGAAGGGAAGGAGAAAATGAATATAAGAGGTAAAATACATATTTAGAGAGAAAGATAGTGTTCTTTAACCAGTTTTTTTAAATTTAGAATAGTTTGAGCCTGTCTAATTGACACAGGCAAAGAATTCCACAAGCGAACTGCTTCTACTGAGAAAGATTGTGAAAAGAAAGAAGAAGTGTGAATAGGGGTGCTTAAAAGAAGATTTTTTGATGAACGTAACGCTAGACAGTGCGCATCACATGCATAACTAAAATTATTTTTAAGGTATTGCGGTGTATTCGGGTTAAACAGCACGCAGTATAAAAGAGAGAGAATGTGTGTATTCCGGCGAAATTGAATTGGGAGCCACTTGAGACGTTTTCTATATTCGGAGATATGATCATACTTGCGCAGACCAAATATGAATCGTATACATAAATTCTGAAGGCGCTCAAGTTTGTTGAATTGCTCCTGGGTCAAATCGAGATAACATATGTCGGCGTAGTCTAAATTAGGGAGCAACAACGATTGCGACAGAGCAATTTTAGTTGGTATGGGTAAGAAGTTACGCAGTCTTCTTAAAGAACCAATCGCGGCAAAAACTTTCCTGCTTACGCCAGAAAGTTGAGGCCTCCATGAGAGGTGCTTATCCATTAAAACTGCTGCAAATAAACTGCTATCTACTAAATGTGATGTAGCCCCTGCAAACCAGAACAGACCAGTCCCCACCAACAGCATCCGTTCACGAGTATGACGCATGTGACAGCCATTGACCTCCTCGACCATTTTAGAGGGAAGTGAGCAACCCGCCACACGACGCCGCCAAAGGCAAAGACATTTAAGCGTGTATGACTGTTCCGGATATGCATACGGCAAAATAAAAGATGGAATTCATTTTCAGCCAGGGTATTCACATTATTCAACCCTTAACAATAGTAGATACTAATTACTGAATACACGAAATCACAGTATCACGAAATAGCCTGGCAGCGATCGCTATAATCCCAAGACGTATTATCATTAAAATAATCACAGGTCTTATAGTAATTACATTTATATAAACGTTTTTTCATTACTTTCTTAAATTTATTGATCGATAGACTTTGAACGTTTCTGGGGATTTGATTAAAGAACCGTATACATTGACCTCTAAAAGAATTACTGACCCTATTCAGCCGCGTTGCATGCATGGACAATTTGTATTTATTCCTAGTATTTATACTGTGATTGTTACCTATTGTAGGAAACTCATTAATGTTTTTACGGACATATAATACATTTTCATAAATGTATTGGGAAGCTACAGTGAGAATATTTATTTCTTTCAATTTATCTCTAAGAGATACCCTTGGACTCAGCCCGTAAATAGCCCGGACAGCTTTCTTTTGCAGTACAAAAATAGTGTTGTCGTCGGCGGCATTTCCCCATAGCAAAATGCCATAGGCCATTATACTGTGAAAATAACTAAAATAAACAAGGCGAGCCGTCTCGACGTCTGTTAATAGTCTAATCTTTTTCACAGCAAATGCTGCCGAGCTAAGTCTACTAGCTAATTAGGCAATATGGGGACCCCATTGCAATTTAGCATCCACGGTAATGCCAAGAAATACCGTGGACTCTACGATCTCCAATACTTCCTCATTTATCTTAACATTGGTTTCAACCTGTTTTACGTTAGGAGTAGTAAATTTAATACATTTTGTCTTACTGCTATTTAACGAAAGGTTATTGGCGCTAAACCAATGTACTATATTAGAGAGAGTATTGTTTACACCATCAAAATCTACCTCCTGTCTTTTAGTTTTGAACACTAAAGATTATATATTCTCTGCCAATACCGGACTACGGATGCTTACGTAGGTAATGTGCAGCAGAGATAACGCTCTACAAAGCCGAAACTAGCCGATTGTTTCTTGCCCTTTCATAGGCTCGATGTGCATTATTTCTTGATGAGCACTGTATTTAGACATGACACAATTTTAAGTATGGTCCAAAACACTACGTGATACGAACCTTGCTCTCATCGACGAACTTCTGAGCGGCCATCGTGATGAACCTGAGGTCGGCCTGGTGCGCGATGACGTCAGACACGAAGTCTCTGACGTCATCACTCTGAGCCGAAATGTTGTCCAGTTTCGACAGAGCTGCCTCTTTTTCGTGCAAAATTCGGTACGCGCCTTCCATCCATGTGTTAAAGGTGTTCAATTCGTTGCTGTAAATGAATAATTATTAAATAAATACGCTCACACTCACAGCCCCACACCATCAAACCGTTTTCTCACACTGCTGGACTAACGGGTCGTCAAATTTATTATTTCTTCTATTTATTCTACTATCCCTGAAGCAGCAGATGGAATTAAAGAAAAAAATAATGAGTTCGCTATGTTAGTTACAACTTGCTGCGACAAAGGCGAATGGTATAGAAGGGATACGCGAGGGGAATGGAAACGCCGTCCAAAGTATCTACCTGGTAATATTTATTACACCGTTGCTATATTTCTTCAACCATTCGTCTGGATATATTGTCTGATGCTATTGTTTTAACAATTGTGAAAATAAAAAATATGTTAATGAACGCTTTATAAAAATTATGTTATTTAATAACCATAGGAATGAGTTTTGGCGAAAAACCTTGAAAAAGGCGTATTGTGCTCTTATTTTATTTCATTTTCTTAGTGTATTTTTAAGTTATACTGAATAAAGTTGGTGGCATTTTGTTTGATATAGGTTTATTACAGTGCCCGTGTATAGTGAAATAGAATAACAGTGCGAAAACACGACCTTTCAGGTTGCCTCCAAAACTTCATTGTAAATGTTCTGGTAAAGTAGCCATCGCTTTACTCGAATAACTTGACTGTAACTCACTTGACTGACATATTATACTTGATAACTTATAAACTAATGATACTTACTTAATATACTTGATATTATACTAACTTTGACGCTGCATAAATAAATACGAAATATCGTTTTACTTGACACTGGCAATATGCACAATAGCGATGCCATAATAACAAAAAAAAAAAACCATAGGAATGTACCAAAATTACTACCTTTGAATATAATTTATATCATGTATGTTATTCAAAATCTTCATAATTCTACTAACGCATTTCAAAGCAGTATCACGATGGTACGCGTTATTATAATACTTACGTGAACTTTCCAAGTTCGTCTCTAGCCGCGGCCAAGCGACGCAGCATCTTATCGCACTTGTCTGAACACTTGTCCACTCGTTGCTTCAGCTGGCGTACTCCGCGCTCCAGTGCTGCCACCTAGGAAAATTATATGACATCTTAAAAATAGAAAAGAGACGTTCCAAAATGTGTGGAGCTAGAGCCTGCACCTTGTACACTATATTGAGAGAAGCATAAAATACTAAATAATTTTCAGCTATTCAAATCGTTTATTATACCTTCAATTAACTGTCGTAAGTATATTTAAAAAACAAGAATGCCATAGTAGCAATATGGTGACATATTGTTGTCATACAAAAATTACATAAAAAAACTATTTCCGACATTTATTTTTTGAGTATTTTCCTCTATCTTTTGTTATAGTGTACAAGGCGCGGGCCCAACATGGAACTTGTCCTTTTATTAAAATAAAACAACCTCACGTTCAATTAAATCATTAAGAAAAACGGATACAAGCGTAAAGTTGCTTTGTTCAATGTCAGCATAACTTTATTCTCGAATTATTAAAGGTAAAAGCGACTTCTTTACGATATTTAATAAACTGCAAAGTTTATTGTATCGCTTGCCTAACTAGCATTGTGTGGCAATAGATGGCGTTACTGCCACCATAAGGCAATGCAATAAATGTAAAGGAAAGATTTGACAAATCGGGCAGGACTTCGGTAGCTCAGGCGAAAGAGCGGCTGGACTAGATGCCCAGTGGCCGCGAGTTCGAATCTCGCCTGAAGTCAAATTTTTCTTTCCATTTTTCTTTAAAAAAATATATTTCACAAGCATGTGTTAATGCGAAATAATATAAAACAACTTTATTCTAATCTAATAAAACTAATAAAAAGTCAAAGTTCATGTAGTTCACCTCATGAGGTGCCAGCACGTCGCCGCCGGAGACCAGCAGCTGCTTGGCCTGATCCGCGCAAGCTGACACTTGGCGCTGGTGACTCTCTATGTCGTCCTTGATGAGCTGTTGGACAATATAAACCAAATATAGCCAAGCTATTCACACATAACTGCAAACAGTGCCATAGCCAAGGGTCTAAATGAAATTGTGGCCGTATCTGGGACTCAAATTGAAGTGATGTTACTGAGGACAGTGGGACATAAGTTAAATTAGAGCCCTATCTGATACGTTAAATGTCTACTACGTTGCTAGGAAACCAAGCGATTTAGGGCAAATAGAATTATGGCTCTATTCTATTCTATTCGCAAGATACACTTTTTTGTGTCATAGTCAGGAACCATTAATTTTATAAAGAGCTACGGACTCTTGAGATTCAGTTCACAGGGCTATTGTCCTAGCCTCACAATAGCAACGATGCTTTGAGACTATAAACAGTTAGTTATTTTTAGATAATTAACATTTCATACTGCTTAAGATGCTTCCTATAATAGGGATATCTTAGGTTTGTTAAACAAACAGTTTGTTCTTATACCCTATATCCGTTCCTCTTTTGTATTTATACATGTATATAATAATAATCGTACACTTCAAAGAACTAATGGTATGTGTTCAAACATTGTTCAATTTGTTCACCACAGTCTATCGTAATCACCTCTTCTCATCATAGAGGAAAGGTTGAAAAATCTCTTTGTTTTAAAACATTAACGTCCAAGTTACCTTAAGAATATTGATCTGGTTTCGGAGCTCATCCATATCTTCCTTAACAGCTTCTTGATTGGCCAATCTCTCTTCGACGACGGCGATCCATTCCAACAACTTCGATAGGGTCTCATCGCAATGCCTGTACTTCTCCTCAACTGCTTGCTAAACATCCCAAAACAATACGTTAATCGTTGTCCACACAAAACGTCGTGGGCCTATTTACAAAGCCCAGAACTGTGCAGCTACTTGCAATCAACGCTATCTACACTTGCAGTGCATCTTAGACAACGTACGTACATTGTGACAGGGACCGAAAATCTTAGTAAAGCGATATGGTATCATAAATTGGATTTACTATTTACAACTGCCTTTGTAAAATTATAAGATGGATCATCAAATTTGAATAACAATAATTTGACTGAAAGTTTCTGATTTTGTTGATAGAGGTGCCGGCTTCAAATCTCATTAAAATTCGAAACATTGACAATATTTGTCAGTTCAATAAGAAGTAGGTAGCTCGATATTTATTTATAAAACAATAGAATTTGATGATTTCGGTCCCTGTATTGTGCATTCAGCTGTGATGGAAGTAACCGTACACGCTCTTCAAACATCGCGAATATCTACAAACGAAACTTTGTAATTTAAAAATACCTGTAAAAGCTTAATCTACGTACAATTCACTATGCATAGAGAAGATCATAGAAGACACAAGCGACACGAAAAAGAGTCAATATACAGAGCGTGGAGATGACGAGACACAACCTGTCTAAATGTTGCGTACACTAATCATGCAAGTAAGCGAGGCATGCAAGCTGTGAAAACACCAGCAAACATCAAAAACCAAACATGTGTTTGACATTTGCTAATAACAATGGTATCAACATACTCCAGACATTAAAAAACTGATTAGAGTTAATTGTTAAATAGTAAATAAAGACAAGGGTACCTTTTTGGGTATCTGAAACTTGGAAACAAACGATTGTAAAGTTAACGAGATAAAAAAGTAAGAAATAAGTAAAAAATGTACACTTGGATGTATTATTAAAGGTTGGACTTTACATTTTGATACATTTAGATGAGATCTTATTTCATGAACGCCCCAACTACAAATGAACTGCACGCCACAAAACAAAACAAAATTCACAAATGTCGATGAAATAAGATCACACGCAGACGAATATTTATTAAAAGACGATAATGAATAAATACTACCTTCCGTGTTTGTGTTTGTAGAAAATGTTTTACCATTTCGTGATATTGTGAATGTTTGCGTCGCGAGAGCCGCCGTATAACCGACATCACGATATATAGGTCATGCATTCCAAAATATAGCACGGTTCCAAGGAATGAGTATGTCGGAATTTGTTTTATTGGGGGGAAAGAGATTATATCACTAAATGAATCAACAATTGAGACACCAGCTGTCATAGTTCGCTGGTTTCCAAATGAGGAAGCAAACAAAAGAAAGCGAAAGATCGACGACCATTCCGTCGTTTTCGACCTTCCTAATCTTAGCACAAGTGAATATGGATGTTAGATATTTGGCGATACGGTGATGGTTCTTTAAATCGTCGTTAATATGATCCCTCAAAGGCAAGCATTCACGATTTAGCTCAAAAGGGCTCTTTAGCATCGCAGGCAACGGCTGGAAATAAAAAACAACATACATCGAGCCTTATTACAGTGGTAAAGCACGTTTTTCGCTCATTCGCAATTGGCGGTTTCCCTAAATGAATGTTTCTTGTTGTGCATGCTTTGAAACCATGAGATAAATACACTAATGGTGAAATTTCAAAAATATTTAAGACATGGTTTCTTCAGTGAAATAGTATATTTCGGTGTTGCTTATTGGTAAACTGACAATTGATGAGCGAATAACCTAAACTTAAGCATCTAGGGACGACACAAGACATAGTTTTTAATGATATCTACCCTAAGAATGAAAACTAGCTTACTTCTAAAAGCACAACTGAGGTCGGAATCACAGTCAAATGCAACTAATACCCAAGCAAATTGTGATTGCGACCTCTACAGAACTCAATATTTTATAAAACGTGAGAGTTAAACTATAATTTTTAAAAAATCAAATGAGATGACTTAAGTTATAGGTACCATGGATCGAGTTCTGTGACTGGTATGTAAGTATTAGTGTAAGCCACAAACTGTGACGTCACCACAATTGCCTATAACCCAGTCTATATGAACTTAGATTTTTTGTGGGTGTCGTGCCATGCCAATGTTTTAAGCCAAACGCTTAAGATAATATAGATAACCTTCTAAGAGTGGAAAAAGGAAATATAAAAGCAACACCTTTTCTTAAAAGAAGCAAACATTTTACAGTTGAAAATGCAAAACTCACCCTTGTTTCTGCTGGCAGCAAGTATCCCTTTTTATGGGCTTTCACTAAATCGAGACTAATCGCCTTCTGTGGATCTATGACCAGTCTTCCTTCAACCGGATTTACCAATTTTTGTTCAATCGCCTGTACTAATGGCCATATTTTACCAGTCTCTGGTTCTTTGACGACAGTGCTCGATGCATCAACTATGCCTTGTTGGATCGCTTCGCCTAAAGTTAATCTTTTACGGTCCATAACACTCGTTGTTATAAATGGATCGTTCAGAGCTCCAGTGGTAGGGTTGTATATACCAAAATTCAATGTCTCTATTAGACTGAAACTCTTCTTTGGAGACATGAGTAGGCCACTTTCAATAGCTGCGCTAAGAGTGTTCAATTTAGAGGTCTCTGTGTCTAAAATATTGCCTTTTTCGGCATCCATGAGGCCTTTGCGGAAGGCTTCAGGAAGTTTGACAAGCCGCTTCTTGAGATTATCCTTTATAAGCGCCGTGTCTGGATCAATATAGCCCAAAATGGCCGCGTCTTTGATTGTAAGTACTTCGTTAGAGTGTGGATCAGTAAATCGAGCTGTATTAACATTAAGATGACCACTTTCTATTGCTTGCTCAAACGTTAGAGGTTCGCGGACGTAAACAATAAGACCGTTTTCAAATATGAAACAGAGCGTACGCGATCTTCCACTTTGGGTGTCAAATGATCCTTTCGCATTCTTATCAATAATACCTTCCGTAATACCTAGTTTCAAAGGAATATATTTGTTCTTATGAGGATCTTTAATCAAAGCGGTTTCAGGGTCAATGAATTCGTATTTAATGGCTTCGTCGAGGGTGAATTCTCTAAGCACGGGCTCCTTCGAAGCAGATGAATCTGATACGTATCGTTTAGTCATAGTTTGGGAAGTTAGAGGTTGCATGACAGTTACAAGAAGACCTTTGTCAAAAGCTATATCTAAACTATACGTTTTCTTGGCTTTAGTATCAAGAACTCTACCCTTAGTGATGTCTACATCACCTTGTTGTATAGCAACGAGAAGTGGTTTAAATTTATTTGACGAACTGTCTTTCACTACTGTGTGTTCGGGATTCATAAGACTAATTTCTATAGCTTTATTTATATCAACAAACTCGTTAGTGTTAGGATCTACTATTTTGCCGTTATCAGCTCTGAATAGACCGTTTCTGATAATTTCTTCAAGACTTAAGTTCTTTTTGGACGTAACTATCAGACCGCGATGTTTAGCATCCAATAGATTAATTTGATTTCCGTTCGGTAGTACGTACACACTATTGTTCTCATCCACAACTCCTGTTTGTATAGCTTCTAACAGTTTTATATATTTACTTGAGGGAATGTGTTTAACAAGAGATGTTTCAGGATTTATGAGTTCTTCAGCGATAGCATTTTTAAGAGAAATTTTCCGCTCCGTAACTGGATGTGTGAATACCAGTTCTGTTATATCATACAAGTTCATGGCTAACGTTTCATATAGTGTAAAGCCCACACTTTCGATATCAACGATTAGACCTAAGCTCATAGCTTCAGATAAAGGTACTTGGACGTCAGAGCCAGGTTCAATAAATTTACCACTTCGCCTATCGATTATTTCACTACGGCAGCATTCTGCAAGCGTTAGTGGTTTTTCGGATTTCTTATCAAAATAACAAAGATATTTGGAACTTATTATGGACCTTCTAATTGCTTCATGCAGGGTTATTTTTCGACTTGTAGCTGGATCAATGATTTTGCCAGTACTATCGTCATACAGACCTTGATGAAGTGCTCTCTGTAGACTGATTGGAGCTTTGCTATCTACTAAAAGACCTATTTCGAAAGCTTTCTTGAGACTAATTTCCTCATTATCACTGTTTATATTTCTAATTCGGCCAGTTTTATCATCAATGACTCCTGTTTCAATAGACTCGGGTAGGGTGATTTTATCCCATTTGCCCAGTCTGTTATCTCGAATGTGAACTGAATGAGCATCGATTAAGTTCATTCTGATCGCCTCAGCGAGTGTGTATTTTTTACCACTTTGCGGGTCCATGAATAAGCCAGTAATTTCATTATATACCCCCTTTTCGAGAGCTTCTACAAGAGATAGAGGTTTGCGAACTTCAACTAAAATTCCTCTTTCAAACGCTTCTCGGAAATCTACTCTTTCATCTCCTAACAAAATCGTACCCGTTCTGCCGTCCACTATACCTTTGTCCACTGCGAATTCGAAAGGAATTACTTTACCACCTACGTGTACTAAAGTTGATTGAGGGTCTAACATACGTTTTCTAATAGCTCTATCCGTCGGAATTTTTTCCTTGCTTTGTGGATGTGAAAACTTTCCAGTTTTAGGATCATAAAAACCTTTAAATACAGCTTCCGGTAAGCTCAGTTTACGTTTTGCGGGTACAATCAAGCCACGCTCAGAAGCATCAGTAAGTGAAATTTTATCTCCTTGAATTGGATCCCTAACTACTCCTTCTTTCGAATCAATAATACCTACTTTAATGGCATCAGCTAAAGAAATTATTTCTCCAGTAACAGAATTCCTAACAGACAATGCCTCTGGGTTAATATTGCCTATTTTAATTGCATCTTCAAGGGTCATTGTAACGTTATTAATAGTGAGCAGACCCGTCTCTGGGTCATAGAATCCTTGAACTAAGCCTTCTTGTAGAGTCCATGGTTTTTTATCGCTTAATAAATAACCTTTTTCACTTGCATCTTTAAGATTAAAAAGAGGAGACGTAATTATACCTTTCTCTAAATCTATAAGCCCAGATTTTACAGCTTGATTGAAAGGAACAACTGTTTCCGATTTATCGTCTTTAATTTTTATATCAGAAGGATTTATAAGTTTATCTTCTATCGCTTGGTTTAAAGTTACTGTATCGCCAGTCTTAGGATTAAGAATTTTGCATGTGTCGGGGGAATAATAACCTAATTCGATTACGTCAAATAAAGAAAACGTTATTGACTTTGTCGCAATTAGTCCCTTTTTAAACGCATCGTCTAATGGAATGTCTTTACCAGTCTTTTTATCTTTGATTTTACCTGTATCGGGGTTAAGAAGTTTAGAATCGAGAGCTTCAGAAAGAGGTACATATTTTTCCAATGCAGTATCTTTTATTTCAGAAATAGTTGGATGCACAATATTCCTCTCGACTGCATCGCCAACTGTAACAAGCTGCTCAGTGACGGTGTCTTTAATTTTACCTGATTTTGGTTCATACATATTTTTTATTATAACTGCCTCAATAGAAATAGGCCGTCGAATTAAAGTAATGAGGCCACGTTGAATAGCAACCGAAATTTCAATTATTTCATGTGTTTCTATAATTGTTATAACGCCGTCATGAATTTCTATCATGCCACGTTCTATTGCGTCAGACAACGAAATATGTTCAGCGGTGCCCGGAACTTTGATTAGCAACGATTCTTTATCAATCAGACCCTTTTGGACTGCCTCGCCAATAGGTACCAAAGCTCCAGTATTGATATCTTTTATCTCACCTGTTTTCGGATTATATAAGCCCTGCTCTAGCGCCGATTCAATGGTCACTTGCTCAGGTATCGATACATCTTCTGGTTTTTCAACTATCCAACCTAACTGAACACAATCTAAGAAAGAAACGCGTTTGCCTGTTTTAGGGTTGACCATGTGACCAGTTGTCTTGTCAATGATAGGCCTTGATATAGCTTCATCAAAAGGTATGTAAGAGTCTGATTTCGAATTCAAATCTTTTACTAAAATGGTTGTTGGGTCAAAGATATGAAGTTCGTAAACTAGTTCCTCAAACGAAATTTTAACGCCTGTTTTCGGATTCAAGAATATTTGTTTTTCTATATCATAAACACCCATTTGAGCTAATTCTTCGGGAGTAATTTTTTGGGAAATGGAAATGCAATATTTGGGTTTCAGTTCTTTGACTATTACACAATTTTTAGATACTACATCGACGGGTGTAAATCTACTGATTTGTTCTTGTTCTAACGAATCTTGAACTGTTAAAGGTGACTCGACGCCATTTAATATAATCCTACACACTTTGGGCTCAATTTTTCCCTGTGCGATAGCATCTATTAGAGGAATATTTTCATATAGAACTTTCACAGGTTCACTCTTTACTTTTGTGACGTTTTGTTCCGTAATTTCATCAATAACTCTCAAAGGCTGCCTTTCCGCATCAATGAACATGGCTGAAGCAGCCTTTGCATCGTCACTTTTTTTACTGTCTTTGGTAGGTAGAACAGAATGCAAGATTGTTTGTTCAATTAAAATGTTACTTGTTTCTTTCGGTTTTCCGGGTATTATTTCAGTTATAACAATGTCAGGTCGAGATGTTGTTGATTCGAGGTATGTAATTGACTGTTCTGTGTGTTTGGAATCTGTTCCGGTGTGGTCGGATATAAGCGATGAACTCTCTTGAGGGGTTTGAGAAATGAGGCCAATTTCTTGAGCTTTTTCTAAGGGTATTTTTTCTCCTGTCGTAGGATCAACAACGACGGCATTCTTAACAATTTCAACGACTTTTGTCGCTGCCAAAATAGGCGCACCTACAACAGCTATCAGACCCAATTTCACGGCGTCACTAAATGTTATCGTCTTACCAGATTTATCTTTGATAGTACCAGTAATTTTGTCCCATAAACCTTTGTCTGCTGCTTCTTTCAAATTTATTTGTTTTCCAGTTCTAGGTTCAACTATTTTTATAGAGTCCGATGGAATAATTCCTTTATTTATAGCCGACAAAACATCATCACATACACCAGTCGAACTAGATATTACAACGTTTGTATTTGGATCATAAATAACACTCGGACATACTTCTACAAGATTAGACGACTCTGTAATTTCTGTTATCGTTACTTCACCATCAGATTCTGTTACATATTGTGATTTCGTTGGTTGTTTATCAGTTGAAAGCATTTTTGGAAGTACTGAGTCAGGTGATGATCTTATTTCAGCATATGCAATAGATTTATCAACTTGATCCGGCGTATTTGATGTTTGTGTAACGTGGTCGTCTTCAGTAATATCTATACCATGGGGTGATTCTGTAAATTGTTCAGTAACAACTTGATAAGAAGTGGACTCATTCTGAGTTATTTCTACAGTAGTCACTGTAGATGATTTGGTACTTATTACTGTGCTGGTGTTTTCTGTGATATATTCAGTTGGTTGTGTTGTGGTTATAATCGTTGTTATTGTCTCATTATCTGGTGAAGTCTGACGGAATTCTTCTTTAACTGGTATCTGACTGATTGTTTTGTGGGTTTCGGTAACCGAAATAGGTTGTTTCAATGCCGTGTGATCCTCTATTTCCTTTATTTTTCTGTCACTTGTCATTAATGAATCCTTGGAAGAGTCTTTAACATCTTTTTCATTAGATTTGCTATCTTTCAATGTCAGGTTTACTTCACCGTCATTCGATTTTTCAGGCCTTGTATGTAGATGTACTTTTTCTTCTGGGCTAATGGATCGAGATGTCTTTGTCTCTTTTACAAGTTTTTCAACAATCTGATCTCGATCTTTCGGTTTTTCCAGCTTTATCTTTATGTCATCTTCATGATCTGGAGTACTACGTTTTTCGTTGGTTAGTATCTTTGCCGTTTCCTTACTTTCAGGAGTTATTTGATTTTTATCTTCTTTTTTAGCTGGTTTCAAATTTTTGATAGCAGAGATCAAGAAATCATCAGTGTCACGAACTTCAGTTGCCATTTCTGGCGTTTTATCTTTAATAGGTGCTTTTCGGCTTAATACTTCAGATACGGAAGCTTCGTCTTGCTGGGGTTTCATAATTTTACTTGTGACTGCTTTTGCACCATGGACAACTGCCATGCCAGCCAACACAGGCGCTGCGACAATAGCAACCAAACCCATTTTTGCTGCTTTTTTTATATCTACCGATTTGCCCGTTTTAGGTTCTTTAACTTTACCACTCTTTTTATCTATCAATCCAGTGTTTAACGCTTCTTGCAAAGTAATGGTTCTACCAGCTTCAACATTGTATATTACTGAATCAGGATTAATTAAGTTTCTCTCCAAAGCTTCTTTGAACGTAATTACTTTATTAGGCGATTTAGGATCTCTGAACTTCTGTGTTTTATCATCAAATAATAGTTCAAATGCTTCATTCAGATCAAGCATCTCTATATCTTTCTTCGGCGTCAACTGAACGGGTTCATTAGGTACGTCAGTATTTAATATACCACTATTTATAGCGTCTGTTATTGTGGTCGTTTCACCTGTATGAGGATGCGTAAACGTACCCTGTTCAATGTCAATATACCCGAGTTTAAGTGCTTCTTCGAAGTTTATATTTGTGTCACTAGTTATAAATTCTTCTTTGCTAGTTTGCTCATCGCGAACAATTCCTTTTAAACGTGCTTCATTCATTGAAATGATTTCACCAGTTTTTGTGTTTTGAACTTCATTGGCACTAACTAATACGTAATCGGCTAGGAGTTCTACCATTTTAGTTGTTATAGTGTGCTGAGACGTAAACGTTTCCGTGATTGTGGTCACTACTCCACTTATATCAGTTATTTCTCTATTTAGCTTTACAGCTAATAATCCTTGTTCCATAGCTTTATCTATAGGAATAATTTCTTTAGTATTTGGATCAGTATATAATCCGTCTTTCAGATTAACTGTGCCTTGTTTCATTGCTTCTTCTAAAGTACTTGTTTCAGATGTTTGCGGATAAGGAACACCCATTATTAAGTCTTTCTTGGTAGCTTCTACAATTGGTATTAATTCACCCGTGAGAGGATGCTTTAATTCGCCGGTATGCGGATTAATAATTTTATGTTTTATAGCAACAGATAGAGTCATTCCTGCCGGAGGAATTTCTTCTGAAGTCTTAACTAGAGAAATTTCAGGGAATAACTGAGCATTCACGGCAGAAACAAGATCTAATGGCCCTTCACTAGTTTTTATAACATTTTTGTCATTGTCTATTATGTTCTTTTCAATAGCTTCAGCAAGACTTATATTTTTGCCCGGCCCAACAGTTATGACCGATAACGGATCAACAATGTCACAAATGATAGCTTCCCTCAAGGTTAAATGACTACCAGTTTCAGGATGAATTATTTTTCCTGTAGCAGGATCAAACAAACCTTGTTCCAAGATCTCTGGAATTGTAAGACTCCTAGCTATTGGAAGTAATACTTCATCTTGACCTTCACTGTCTAAAATACCCCGGTTGATAGCTTCCTTAATGGTCATTACATCCCCATGAATAGGATCTGTAATCTTACCTTTATTAATATTAATTAGACCAATTTCTATCGCTTTTTCAAGTGTTATTGGTGATCCATTATCATCTTTATAAGCTTTTACAGCGTCCAACATTTGCGCGGTTTCCTTGTCAATAAGACCTTTTTCAATTGCTTCTAAGGGAGTGATGACCCGTTTCCGAAGTTTTTGTAAGACAACCGGTTTAATTTCTATACTTTCTTCCGGTGTACGTTCCTTCGAAAAGTTTACTTTGTATTTTGGTGAGATAGTTGTTCGGGACTTAGTAATTTGAATAACATCTGAAGGGCGGATCTTCTTGTCTAGCGGTGCGCTTTCAATAACCTTCCTATTATCAGCAATAAGACTATTTTGAATAGATTCAACTGTGATAAAGCCTTCAGACACAGCAGCGCCTACAGACAATGGTTTACTTGACGTTTGTGAGGATGTGGCTTTACTAGCACCAGATGACATTAACTCTTTTTCTTTCTTTATGAATTCATCCATTGGTGTCGCGGTAGGGGATTCTCGATGCTTTAAATAGCTATCTCGATCAATTAATCCCCTCTCATAAGCTTCTTCCAATGTGAGTTTTTGACCTGTTTGAGGGTCTACTATAGTTGTACTAATTACTTTCGAAATTGTCAAAGTACTTGAACTATCTATTCTTGGTTCTCTCTCAATGTTTAATGTGTCAATGTCTGGTGTTTTATCTCTTAGGGAATCCTCATAATTCTTATAAGTATGAGGGTCAACTAAGCCTCTTTCATAGGCAACTTCCATGGGTAACTCTTCACCCGTATTTGGATCTACGACCATAGTATTCTTCACCACTTGTATGACTTTAGAAGCCGCTATTAAAGGAGTTCCTAACACGGCGATAACCCCAATTTTAGCCGCGTCTATAAGACTCATTTTTTGACCTGTATCATTTCTATATTCACCTGTTTTTTTGTCAATAATTCCTTTATCTATAGCTTGTTTTAAAGTAATATGACTATTGGTCCCAGGTTCGAGAACTTTAACTTGATTGGGAGGAACAATTCCGCGGTCTACAGCTTCTAAGATGTTTTCAGAAACACCAGATGTTGTGGAAATAACAATAGCTGTAGAGGGGTCATAAATGACACCTGGTGCAACTTGTACAGGCTCCGAAACCGTTAAATCTTCTGTGAAGTGTTTAACGGGCGTATCCTGCACTTCAGATATTTCCATTTTATCTGGCATTCCGGCAATTGACGTAATTGTTATTATTTTATGGGTAGATGTCATAATGGAGATTTCAATGAATACAATTACTTTACGGTCAATAGCTTCTTTCATGGTTATTATACCGGTAGGATGTTTATAATGACCGGTGTTATCAAGTATATGTAATTCAATTGCTTTGTTCAGTGGAAGTTCCTTTTTAGCTTTTGGATCTACCACTTTCGCCGAATCGGGATTAATGATATTGAGTTTTAAAGCTTCTTGTAAATCTAACACCCTGTCAGTACCTGGAATAATGAAAATACCAGTAGACGGATCGAATAGATTTTGCTGTATTGCTTCTTTGAGAGTCCAGCCACCGTTTGGTAATTCAATTGTATTTTTCTTAATCGTAAGCGAAGTTACTGAGGGCTCTGAGACAACTGATTTTGATGTCACTGTCTTAATCTCATGAGTAATATCCTCACGTGGTGAAATTATATCACGACTAAGGTAATCCGGACTTTTTGTTGTTTCTGGCCTGGACTCTTGTTGCAATTTACCTTCAGGACTTGAAGGCAAGTCCTTAATAAACGATTTCTTTGTAATTTTTAGTTCTACAACCTGACCTGGAATAAGATCTTTTTTTAATACGCGATCGGATATGCGAGCAACACGCGGTTCATTCTTGTCCACGCCTAACAATCCTTCATCTAAAGCTTGTTGAATAGGGAATACCGTCCCTGTTATTGGATCCGTGAATGTTTGGGTACTTTCATCGATGAGACCTCTACGAATAGCTTCGGCGAATGTAATTATAGTCTCAGACCTATTTGTGGCGTTTGTGTTCGTTACTGTCACATATCGTTTAACGGTCTTTGTAACAGTTTGTAACGTTAGAGTTATGTTCAACAGAGAATTTAATAAGGCTGCACCCTCTGGCGTTATCATGCCGATTTCTACAGCTTTGTTAAATGGAATAGGTTTCTTTGTTGCCGAATCAAGTAGATGTCCAGTTTTAGGATCAAGAATATTTTTAAACACTGCATCTAATACCGAAAGTTCCTTACCATTATCCGTAATACCTATCTTACGATTAAACATTTCTAATACTTCAGGACGAATTATTGAAACTTTAGTACAGTCTTCCAAAAATACGAAATCACCACTCTCAGATTTAAGGAAAGTCTCCCCATTTACATATTTAAGATGGCCTTTACTTAATGCTGTATTGAAAGATACGAATTCACCCGTTTTCGGGTCCCTAAAACCGTCAATGTCGAAAATAGATCTTTGCGAAACCGACGTAATAAGACCACGGTCAACAGCCTCTGGGATGGTACATATTTCACCTGTTAAGTTATCGCGGAAATTATTATCGTGTAAAATTATCCTAGCCGCCAAAGCTTCGGATAAAGTGAGAAGCTGTCCCGTCGTAGTATCGGTGATGCATTTAACGTTATCACTATCTAATACACCCGAAGATATTGCTTCTGAAATTTTCAAAGGCATCCTATTTGTTGCTGACAGAATCTTACCGTCATTGGTCATTAAATTATTATCGCAAACATCTTTAAAGGTCATTGGTTTGCATATGTAACGCTTGCTTGCAGCATCTTTAAAAGACAACTTTTCTTTTGTGATATTGTGAACGTATTTTGAATGTTTAGTATTAATAATATTCTTCTCTATCGCTTCAGCAAGCGTTATCTTTGTGTCATTTTTAGGGTCTACAACTTCCCTCACGTTGGGATTTATTAATTCATTATTTATAGCAACGTCCAGTTGGAACCTGTCACCCGAATTTCTGTCCAAAATCCAACCATTGTTATCAACTAATTCTTGACTAATAGCATCGGATAGAGACAGAGCGCTCGATTTTATTTTGATAATCTCATTGTAAATAAGGTAGCCGCGTTGGTAGGCTTCTGCGATAGTTATATAGCTGCCGTTTGGCAATCTGTAGAGACCTCTTTGTAAATCAACTTGTCCTTGGTTTAGGGCGTCCGATATACTCATCCCTTGCGTGCTAGACGGTTCACCCTGGACAGTCACCTTAATTCTTTTCTCCGCCGGGTCCGTCAGTCCTTGTTCAGCGTCGTAGAGTTCCCGCTGAATAGCTTCTAGCAGAGTAACTTCGTTTCCATCTTCCGTCATTCCACACGGCCCTGTCAACCTTGCAGCGAGTTTGGGGTCGATGAGACCTTCTTTCGCAGCCTGTTCTATTGTCATGGTTTGTCTAGTCTCGGGAGAAGACAGTAGTCTTCCGGTCCGGACGTCTAATATTCTCATACTTATAGCTTGACCAACCGTCAAGATTTCTCTAGTTTCTGGGTGAATAATGCCTTTGGACTCAATAATGTTGGGACCTTCGTACATTTTGTGCACCCGTTTGAGATTCCTTACGTCGGGCCTATCATCATCCGTAATTATTGTTTTTGTTGTGAAGTTAGGCGAGCTTAATTTGCCATTAGTCATAGATTTGACTGGTCCGTGGCCGTCCAGCTCTGTCGAATGTGATGTCCTGACATATCTGTATTGAGATAACACACATTAAATACAATATATTAGTAATTTATATAATTAAATTGTCGTAAAATAATTTATAGTCTGGTATAACGTAGTATCATTTGCGAAATGACTAATCTGCTTCAAGGCCAAGAATAAATTTCGCGGTTCTATTTCAATTAATTGTTGATTGTTAAAGCTAAAAAAAATGTGTAACCTAAACTAAGAGATCGTGCTAGTATTAGCCACCGTTTAAAATGCTGCTATAATATAAAAATCTTACTGGTAGTCGAGTTCCAGTGTACGGACTCGAGGGTGTAGGCACCACCGCGTTACCTAATCTATCTGCCACCAAATGGTAGTATTCAGCTCTATCGTGTTCCGGATAGATTGTGGTAATGTATGGCCCTGAAATAATTATCGCAGGGACATAACAACTAAGGGATGGCAACGGATCTGAATTTTGTATAGATATCTATGGGCTGCAGTCTCACTTTGCCATTTTCGTTACATAAAAAAATAACTTATATTTCACGAATTTATCATGGATTCATTTTCATAGAGGCCTCTTCCTTTTAACAAAGGAAAGTAAGCTTTGGCCCCACGTGATGAGTAATTTTGGCACACACAAATCGCGTGTAGCGCCGCTGATATCACCATCGTTCTCATCCACAAATATATCGTACATGAGCATATGTTTCAATTGTATAAAATTACATGATACTGTATCCCTATTCCCGCTAATGAGCTCCTTCTCGCTTCATATCTCAAGAATGTCAAGCCTACTTGAGTGCTCAGACGCTTTCACAGGTCTGTTACTACCGGTATGAAAAGAGCGATATTGTTTTTCAAACACTTCGTTTCTGTGATGGATCAAGAGTGTAACAACACGAGTTACCAGGCGTAAAAGGTTTTATAATTAAGAATTTCAATAATTTGCTCGAGGGCATGAATAGCAATAAATGACACAAAACTATCAATTTTCAGCTAAATAGAAGAGTGTTATAAATACTGCCGAGTTGGTATGGTAGTTTTGTATGGTGCTTCATATATATGTTGGCAAGAAAAACAGTTTCAAGAACAGCGTCGCATTTACATTGACGCCTTTAGTTTTTTGAGCCCGTATGCCAAGCCTGGCAATTATAATATCCCCCAGATTATGCACACCTGTCGGCATCTTTGGGGGAGGCCTGTAATACCCGAAGGGGTAGGCAGAGGTAAATGCATGCATTCAATCATACATGCAAACACCCATGATTCGCCGGTTTCGTTTTGGCCTAACCTTGACCTTTACCTGTTGACATCTCCGGGCACATTACCAAACTTCGAGGCACTGGGATATTTCCAGAAAATGGAAAAATCCTAATAGAGCCAGAGATAAAGGACTTTACACCATTATCTCTGATAACCCCCTACCAGGGAATTGAACCCAGGATCTCAGCGTAGTAGTAGTGGCCTGCTACCACTAGGCTACCGAGGCAGTTAAAAGAGATTCCTAGAGAGAGTCTAAAGCGTTAACTAGTGAGACTTAAGTCTTATGTAGCTTTAAGTGTATATTTAATAAGTCTTTTCAATATTCGGCTATAAGGTGTACTTACTTCTCTGTAGTATAATGCGTAGTGTACGTGCTAGTGTGTTCCGTGGTGGCCAGGTCCTGCATGTTAAATTCCTGGCGGAACGACCGCACCGAACGCGGTGCCATTGCCTCCACAAGGCGCTGAAAAACAACAAAATTTATTAATACTTTCATAAAACTAAAGAAAATTTAACTTAGTCACCCTAAAAGATATTGAATATTTAACAAATCAGAGGCAATACCACCACCACTTATGGCACACTTATTTCAATAAGATTGAAATAAAAAAATACTTGCGGCCACTTTTTGATAGGCAACCTAGTGGATATATATTCTCTAGATCATAAATGTATCTTCACGCCAGGTCCCTAACGGGGTAGGCAGAGAGTGCAGAGTGCCAGATATCATTGTCTTCATACATGCACGCCGATTCCTAAGACTTTTGACCCCACCATCAGACAGAACTCGACCTATTTGGTAATGGTAAGTCAGTCTTTGGTAGATCATAAATATGCGTATAAATTAGGTTTGCAGTATATCTGGATGAACGAAATGATTCTGCAGTGAGATCCTAACCTATAAGGAATGACTTCGAATAACTGGCAACTAAAACTAACAATCGAAAGTGGATTTCTAGTCACGCATATTTTCCGTCTATACACCAATCAATAGGCACCTACACCTGAAGTAATATATTCGCAACACATTCGATTTTAACCTTGCGTTATCGTTGCCAAAGGACGGACGAAAGTTAACACAACAAAATGATAAGTGTGCCCGATATTTTATTGGCGCACAAAAATAAGCCTGCGAGTGATTTTAAGCCGAACAGACTCGGAAAAGACGTTTCTTAATCATTTCTTGCCGAAGTGCCGTCCAAATTAGATAACAAATTTCAACAATTGATTTGCGTAAACTAAAGATTAATACAGCCGATTCGATTCAATCACTAAGTCCCGTCAAATTTGATAACAATTGTTTTACAGAGAGTCAGGCACAAAGCTCATTCTCCACAAAAAACTGATATTATGTTAAATTAATTTCATTTCAACGAGTTATAAGATCAAAATGCTAATCTCGTTTCCGTAATAGATAAGGATACACCTATTTATACCTATTTTATAAAATTCAAATAGGTATCACAACTCAAGTGAAAAATACATTATAAGTTAAGGTTAAAAAAAATTGCAGGTTTTTTCTTAATATTAAGAAAACGAGTAAGATATTTGTTTGTATGGTAGCTGGAAGCTAAAAGGCTTCAGTTAACCCTTGAAACTAGTTCACAAATCGCCAGTAAATAAAACCAGATGGAGGACTTCTTTCGAGAATCGAATCATAAATATCGATAAAAAGCCCTCCGATTGATTGATAAAACTGTCAAAAATGTTTGAAACTCGTACTGACAGATAGAATTTAATTTAATAGATATGTAGTACTTAGGTTTTTTTATTAATACAATATTGATTATAATCTTAAACATATAAGTTGACGCAATGACGATAAAGCAGTTAATTAGAACGTAGTTAGCTAGTTGGCGCCGTTGGGAGATTCTTAGATGTTCGGATGTTCAGATAAAATAGCACCATTTAGATATCCAGAAAAATAAAGTCAACTATAGTAAAATGTTTGCTTAGTTACAAATAATGATAATTCGGACAAATAATTCAGTCGCTAACTAATAACAAAACTTCCAGTTATTTTGACTGAAGTTTCAGTGAACTTACAAAGTACCTACTCAAACTCCGTAACAGAGAAGGATAACAAAAATTTTTACGTTAAGGCATAATCTTTTATTAAACTAAGCATTTCTAAACTGATATGCCGATAAGCTTCAAACATAATGGTAAGTATCCATGGCAACTAAATTTTCGGATAATCCCAGGTTGATAACACCCCGTTGAATCAATCGACCCTTGATGATATACGAGTACACAAAGTAATGAAAGCAAATGGGCATAATTTACAAGGTCCGGTGGACTAAAGAAACCTTAATTGTAAGTGTTTGAAAGTTGGGTTGGGGTCAGTTCACCAAAAATGGGCGTTACCACATCGACCTAAAGTTGCACGTGGTCCAAAAAAAAATTTCCAAAGGTTTTTTTTATGTCAAAGCTTGACAGAAAAGCAGACAGCCGCCTCATTAAAAGTAAATCTGCAACATCAGAAGCGTTGCCAATGCGCTCTACTCTGAAAAATTTGAGGAATCCGGAATCCCATACTGAAGCCGAGGGAACACCTCAGGGGGGAGTTTTTCTTCAGAATCTACACGTTCTGATAACAAACGATGTTCTAATACATATATCCGAACATCATCGGCACGGTTATCCTCGGTTATTGATAGATAAGAGTTCTTCCAGACAGGTATGGATAGGTACAATCGGGTGGACAATCGTCCATAAGCAAAAGAAACTGAATAATAATATGATCAACCATTACATTATGTATGGAACCGGCAAATTTGAGGTCGATAGGTCGTATACAAAATCAGCATATTCACTCCGCTGCAATGTCTTAATCTGATATTTCAGTAAATAATAGACCACACTGGAGTTTAAATATGGTTGTAAATTAGGAAATTATACCATATAGTCACAAAATACCCACCCGGCATTCGTACGCGAAGTCATACTCGTACTCATCCATTTTAACAGTTTTTGCACAGCACTAAATAAATTTAATGTTTCCACTTAAAATTGTCATGATTCACATAAAACACTCATTACACAGTTTAAAACACAAAATTTGGGACCATTTCGCACTGAAAGATAACCTTGAAGCCAGTTACCTAAATCATGAGATAAAAGTTATGTTCTAAAGCTAATACAGAGAGTATCCAAATTTTAATACCTAAAAAAACAAATTCAAATTTTATAGCAAACGCATAAAAATTAACGGATAATAATTGCATAAAATTAACCAAACACGTCCATCATCAAGCGTGCTGGCCGAAAAACTGAATGAATGTGAGAAAACCGTAAATCGAAAAAAAGACCACGTTTCTAAATTTAAATCATTTCGTAATGGTTTCCGACGGGTCGAGACGTCGGGATTGTTTCGATATTGCATTAGTTACATATTATTAGAATATGGTTAACAGCTGTTTAGGGTTGAGGTTAGGAAAATGACTGGTGCTATTCGATTTTCGTGGATGCGCGCGCATAGTAGCGTGGTAAAGGGTACTTATCCTAAGGGTATTTGCCGGTATGCGACATCGCCGTCCCAATTTTCACGTTGTGCGATAAAAACAGAAAAGGATTCTTTACTACCTTAGTAGGTATATTCATCGGAACTCGCACATATTATACATAACACTAATAAACAAGTCTTTGAGCTCAAAAAATATGAATAGCTAATCGTACTGCTGTAAATACGCGAGATAGTGTAGATTATATGATTAAACAAATATATAATCAAAGCGTAGAGTTATTTTTTGCTCTTTAATTTTAAGGTAGATCATCATTATAAGGGTAAATAACACTACTGCACACAACTCTGTGTCGATCGATGTATGATATCAATAATACTATGCTACTAGCAAGCGAATTGGCGCTGGCAATAGAGCTTAACATCTTTGTAATATTTATAATAATTTGTGTGATTAGTACACCCTACCGATGTTAAATTTTCTTTTTATTTTTATTATTCCTGACCCCGAAGGTTGTCTGGAAGAAATCGCAGCTTTGCGATAAGGCCGCCTTTTGTACTAATTGCTATTTTGTATATTTACTGCTGTAAATTTTCTGGTGTACAATAAAGTGTATTCATTCATTCATCTTCTTTAGCTGCAAATTTAAGAAATACAATAGGTTATCTGTATGTATGTATCTTCACGCCAGGTCCCTAACGGGGTAGGCAGAGAGTGTAGAGCGCCAGACATCCCGGTTCTGACAAACCTCTCGTGCCTCGTCTACCTTCATCATTCTCTTCATACATGCACGCCGATTCCTAAGACTTTTGACCCCACCATCAGACAGAACTCGACCTATTTGGTCATGGTAGGTCAGCCTTGGTCTTCCTGGGCCTCTGCAACCATCCACATTCGCATTGTATATCTGTTTAGTCATTCGCTCATTCGACATTCTTTCTATATGCCCGAACCATCGGAGCATGCCTTTTTTCATTTTTACACCGATTTTTTAGGTTATCTGTCATTAGTTAAAAACGTGAAACTTGTTCGCTTCCAAATCTATGACGTTGAGAATACGACCCCTCACTACGTCAGTGTCCTCTTGACACTTATACGATACAAGCGTAGTAACCCCCTTCCAGTTGCCGACACCGTGATGTAACTAAAATCCAAGTTTATCAAAGCGAGAGGTAATGACGCGTTGGATACAACTCGGCCATTTGACACGAAGGGGATGATACGAATCTGGTTTATGTACATTTTGTAACATGCTGAGTAAGGATCATTTGTCGTAGTACAGAAGATAAGACAATTTGAGAAAATAGAGACTATGAAAGTGAAAGAAAGTAATATCTTCTCAAACGTGGCTTAAATTAAATTGTATCTGACATGCTTGAATCTTTGTCAATAACTGAATCGATAGATTTATATAAATCTGAAACAACCAATAAAACTTATTGCTCTAGAGAGAACAGCGTCTAACATTACTTAGTTAACGTAGTATTGTTTAGTCTGCTCCTGATTAATTTGAAACTTAGATTTAAACGTAACTTCACGCCTGTAATCCCCGAAGGGGTAGGCAGAGGTAAATGCATGCATTCAAGCATACATGCAAACACCCACGATTCGCCGGTTACGTTTTTTGTTTTGGCTCATGTAACAGGTGGCGAGTCTGTTGCCATCTCCGGGCACATTACCAAATTCCGAGGTACTGGGAAACTTCCAGAAAATGGTAAAATCCCAATAGAACCAGAGATACAGGATTTTAAACCGTTATCTCTGATAGCCCCCGACCCGAGAATCGAACCCTGGACCTCCAGCGTAGTAGTAGTGGTCTGCTACCACTCGGCTACTGAGGTAGTTAGGTATTAACCATAATTTTCCTTAACCCGGCTTACTGTACGTGTCATGTTCTAAAAATATACTGAACTTCTTTACATTTAGATGATTCAATTTGCAACAATAGAATTCTACCAGTAAACAATCTACATAAAAAATAACCACGAAAAGCATAAAGCGCGAAACACAAACGCGATCGATATCTGTGACAAAGTAAATGATATCTAAGCGCTATTTAATCTTGATCATAAGGACTGCGTGTTTAAAATACAACTTTCAGTGCTGTTTTTTTAGACTATGAATTGTCTGTACGTCAGTAAAATAAAAAATAGCCCAATATTTGCGAATTATACGTATTTTTCTTCAGAATTATATATTCTTAAGTTCTTTCATACGTCCGATACTCATAATTTAGAATGTAAACCAAACTCGTGTTACATTACAAATATTTCATCGAGATAAACAACTACTTCATAACCAATGTTCATAGATAGTTTAACAAGTCCATAAATATTTGTAATGGCTAACTCCCATTACGAACATTCTAAATATAAACGTATGTTTACAATACTAACTTTATTTTAAGAGAAGAGGTCTTCACATATTATGATTTAAAAATACGTTTTGCTTTAACAAACGAGGATAATTTTAAAAAAATTAATAAATTGAATTAATTTGAATAAGAACTCTAGAGCTGCAGCGGATATTATGAACAACATGATCCCCGTTACTGCGATCGCCAATCCACCTGCCATGCGTGGCGATTATGGCATATTCTCCCCGAATGACGCACAACATCGTAGGCGTCGTTGGGGGAGGCTTTGTCCAGCAGTGGACGTCATTCAGCTACAGTGATGAATGCTTGCTAGTGTTGTTCCTCATAAAAACGATTTTGTGAATCAATGTGATTACTAGCACAAGAGCATAACTAAGTCAAGTAGTAGCAATGCATAAATATAGTCATAATGTTAAGCTGACAAGACTTTAGTTGTCATTAAATAACAATAATAAACTGAAGGCGAAATATACAACCTTGTGGAACCCCCAATTTATTTACGATACAATTTCACACGTATGTCGCAAATATGACACGACCCAACTCAGCAGTGCCAAATAATATTTGATTAGTATGCATTAGTTTACCTAAAACATTTATGTATATCTAGGCCAACTGACAGCACTATGTGATATTATCTAACGCTTAGCATTCACCCAGAAATATTTTTTTATTCAGTGTCAATGTTTTCTCCGTGAGCGTGAATATGTCAACGGCATAGTTATGTCATACTTTGGCTTTGGATCTTTGTTCATTCATCATGTCAGTTTTATTTTTAGTAAGGCAAAACGTTTACTATATTTCTGAGAGTAAGTAATGTTTATGACATTATTTAGCTATCATCATTATGATCATTAACTTGACATTAATGAATAATAACAATGGCGTCATTACATAAATAACTATAAGTTGATATTTACCGAGAAATATACTAATATTAAAAAGCTAAACATCTAGGTATTACGAAACCCGGAGATGCATGAATCACGGGCTTGAGTAACAAAATATCCGATTCAATAAACGTAAAAGAAAACAAAAATATTCAGTGTGAAGTCATAGCAAAAACTGAAACGGTAACGTTTCGGGTCGTCGACCAACTAAAGACTGCAGTTATATTATAACAAGCTTATCGCGTCATAAGCCTACGTATGATCTTCAAATTTGAAAGCCGATCATAATTTGGTTATGAAATAATATAGATAACATTGAGCTTGTATTTCCTCAAAGAGATAGACAGAGCGATAGAAATAGTCACGAATGGCTGTATTATTAGATATGTTCTTCGAGTCCCATATAAGCCATTGGTGGCGAGTATTTTTTCAGTCATAGGGATGATAAAAGACGGGGATGTTTATGAGTATCTCCCAATTTTACAATATAATGATCATTTAATGCCCGACTACTGCCTAAGATCCCTGATTGATAGTATCCAACCCGGTATCTCAGGCTCCTTAATAAACATAATTTTCAACAAGAAAAGCTTAATATATATTTTTTTCGTTACTCCAACGCATTATCCACTTAGTACGTTGTTAATCCAAATGCGAATTTGCATTTATATTATGACTACGTGATGAATATTCATATCAACAATACAAGATAAGATCTTAAAAGAAATCACAGCTTAACGAGACACGAAGTGATACAGATTGCTACCCAAAACATTAAATGTTGGTAGCAAAATAGTTATAGAACACTTTATTATTATATTAATTAAATGCCGTATGTGACACGCGAAGGCCTTGGCCTCGCGAAATTTCAAGCCCGTATGTCATATAAAATAGGTACATAAGGACCTTGACTATTTTGCCAAACAACTATTTATCTGCAAACTTTGAAATATTGGCCATTCTGGGCGTGAAAAGCCCTGAACTCGAAACAATTACAACTTCAGTTTGTACATAAAAATCTAAAGACAAATCAGTTGCAGATTGTTCCAGATTCAAAATAAGTGAATTACGATTCTTTATCGAAACATCAAGATTAAAGGCACGGACCAACTCAACTCGTTTTGAATAACCCAGTTTCAAAAATAAACAACATTATTCATTCGGTTAAAAGGGTCGCGGGTAACATTAATTCTTGGTCCGTAATGTTGGAATAAAATAATGTTAATTCACAATCATACAAAAATCGGACTATAATAAAAAAATATTAAAATGTTACCGTTGAAGGATTAATAGTCGTAGTAAACAATGTTTCGTTCAGTAATTACAAGCCATGAAAAATATTTAATGTAAATGTAAAAACCTCTACTGATAATAATTACCACATGTCGTGGACATGTATGTATAAAACTAGATCCATAGTCTTTGAGGCTAACTTCTTGTTCATATTTCCTCAAATGGCTAAGAAAATGTCATACTTCCATTGATGTACGTATGCACTGCACACAGAGACAATCTTGAGCAGGATCTTTATTTTGAAATCATAATATAAATAAAATAATGTGGGGCTATTGACATTCATCGAACACTTATCCATGCCGACTCTGCCTCTGAAGACCTTTAAGAATGGCAAGTTTCATACACTGATTTGTACAAAAAAAGTTAGAAATAGGTACAAGGCAAAACGGATTAGAAATATTATCTAGGGAACATATAGAACATTTTCTGGTATTTAAAATATTTTTAAATCACCGGAATAAAAATCGTCTTCCCTAACAACAGTAGAAGCACTCCATACTAAAGTTCAATTTCAAACTTTTTATTCCGGAGAGTTAAAAATATTTTAAGTATCAGAAAATGTTGTTTAGGTTCACTGGATAATATTTCCATGCTGTTTTACCGTGTACCTTTTTTTCATTTTTTCTGTACAAATCTTGCCATGATCCTTTGGGATGGTAGTAAAACCTAATTAATTACTACAAGCGCTAAGCCACCGAGCAGCTTTTGAGCCTAGAGATAAGTATAATAACGAAGCAATCTAATCTAAACACTGAATAGCAAATAACACAATAGATCACGTAACATTTTACAGGTGGTAGAGCTCCAGTGACGGAGCTCGCGGGCGTAGGCACCACCGCATTACCTAATATACTTGCCGCTAAATGGTAGTGTTCATCACTATCGTGTTCCGGTCAGGTGGTAATGTACGGCAATACATCTAATGCCTCAGGAGTGGCAGCGCATCTGCATTTTGACCTCTGGTCATTGTGTGGGTGTCTATAGGCTGCAGTCATCACTTAACATCAATGTGAACTGCATGCTTGTTTGACACTTTTATTAAATTAAAAAAAAAAACGTAAAACAATTTTTACATCCAAACTAAACCGGCGAATCGTGGGTGTTTGCATGTTTGCTTGAATGCATGCATTTACCTCTGCCTACCCCTTCGGGGATTACAGGCGTGAAGTTACGTTTTGCAATAGATCACGTAAAACAATTTTTACATCCAAACTTCTAAATATGAAGATTTAAAAACATTTATTTGATCAAAAAGAACAGCACATTTCTATTTGCAGTGTTTAGGAATGAAATGAAATGGACATGGTAATTCTAAATATTTTTTTGGTGATACATTTATCAAGGTATGCCCGAAGAATATTGAACAACTGATACAAAATGTCACATGTCAGTATAAATATATCTGGCTATCGGACAATGGGACGCGAGATGCGGTTGCCAAATCACGGCGAATGGTGCGAAGCATTTGACGATGAAAAACTCTGAAGAAACGCGTCGATGACCTCTTTATTGGTGTGGTTGGTCGCGGTTTCGCTTAGAATTGCTGATTTTGCTCTATACTTATCATAATGATATCCGTCCTATAAACTACTACAATAGCTAAAGATATGTTTGTTTGAGATGACGCGATGACCCCATTAACCACTTCGGCAGATTCGGCTTGAATCTCGTTTTGAAATAAGAAAAGAAGAAAATCTATTTTGAGTATGATAGCTACATTTGTGAGGAAGGCTATGACATCACAATAAGTACCTATAATCCTTTTGTTATCTGTCTGTGTGTTGATAAAAATATTTATATTTATTTTGTATTTGAAGATATGTGTTTGGGATTAGCGAAGGTGACGTGATACGTGATATCGATTGGACCTACATCATCACATATATGAAGCTATTCTATCGTATTGAAAAGAAATGCAAATAAGTACAGAATCGGTTGGCATATGACATCATCGCAAGTCCTACTAAAAAGTTAATCGATTACTACACAGTTTGCTTGGCAGAAGTTAGAATTAATTTTTAAAAGTATTTCATTTGGCGCCGTAGAAAAACATTGCCGAAATATATGTCTCATACAATAATTATTTAGAATCCAGAATCTTCGGAACTGGAGACCCTAGTTTGTTTCACTAGCGATGTATTCATCAAACTGTGCAATTATATCATCCAAAATTCGTCTCGTTAAATATCATTTTCATAATAGCAATCATCGCCTTATCGATTCCATAAATCCATTACAAATACAGTAGCACAGATAATAATAAAAACAAATGATATCCGCGTGCCAAGCGTTGCACCGCTTCGGGTGTTAGGTCATTGAATTAATCAAGGTGACACGCTTAACAAGTTGATTTGTGTGTCTCCTATAAAAGGGGTTTGTAGAATAGCTACGATCTCGATTACAAGGTCTGTCTGATCTGTATTTGTGAAACTTCTTTGAGTGTTTTTACCATTGAAATATGGTAAAAACACTCAAAGAACACTAAAACTTCTAGTAAAAGACTACCTCAAAAAATCCGTATTGCATCACAAGAGGGGGGGTGGGAATAAATAAGTACTAAACAGATGAAGTAAATCGATTAAAAGAAATTACAGAGTTCATAGAGAACAATAGGTAATGTAAACACTAACTGAAAACGAATAGCTACGAATCCACATCACAGCAATAACATTCGCAGTCTCAGTTCATTACAATAATACCTAAATGTTTTCTTTATAACCTGAGTTACCTAATGCTAAGTCACGGTGGCGATAAGCGATGTTTTGTAAAGAAGTTTACATTGGTGAGGTCATACTTTGGAATGTAATGACTATTTTGGTCACACCACAATCGTACTTTTGAAGTGACGATTCGTCATTTGTGAAAAAAAAGACCGCCTATGATTTTGGCATTCTGAGATAATTTGGTGAAAAAAGTTTAGTGAAGTTTGTACAAACTAAGACGCGCAGTTTTTTTTTGTAGAACTAGGAAACAGAAATAAAACAGTATCAGTCTCACAATTCCTTTGAGGAGTAGACACCTGTATACCGGCGGACAATTTATTGAAACTGATTATACATTGCATCTGGGATACATATCTCAAATTAATAATTCATTTTTTTTTATAAATATATTTTTTTACTTTGGTTATTTATAATTATTGTACCGTGCATCATTCCAAATGTGTTTGTTAAATATCCAAAAGTGATATGGTGCTAGTGTTTTTTTGACTGCACCATCAGGCAGAATGAATCAGTAACTACATTTATTTAAAAAACATACAAATACTCCAGCCTACGGCGTCAGTAGCCACATAGCTGAGATTTAAAGCGAATCTTCTAGCTATTCCGGATCACGACTTCACGTGCTATCTCCCTTATAAGTTTAATACCATTCCTCCATTAAGATTATTGTATCAGTAAAGTATTTGCATAATGTAACGTTAATGCGATATAAATTGCGATAAGCTATACATTATAATGGTGGTAGCTATGGTGGAATACGAAGCACCACCTATATTCATACCAATGACGGAGCTCAGGGGTTTAGCCACATACGCATTAACTAATCTACTTGCCGCTAAATGGTAGTGTTCAGCACTATCGTGTTCCGATTGGGTGGTAATGTAATATCCGGCACAGAGGCATAACAATTTACACCAAAGTGTTGTAACGCTGAATTGAAAAACTCTGTTTTTTATATAGATTTTTCCATCAATGAGAATTGTATACCTAGATTGACACTTTATAGAAATATATTTTTAGCAGCTTCAGCGCTATCATGTTCCGATTAGATGGTACGTAGAGTTATAGAGTTATAGTTTTAAATTTTATAATAACTTATAAAGTTATTACAAAATTTAAAATAAAGAAGATTAAGATATTATTTATAATCTGTTAAATATTGTAACGATGACATAATATCATGATGTCATGACTTAGAATTTGTTATTTGCAAAAAAATGTTTTGCCTTGACAGTAAATTCATTCTCCTTCCGGAGGCAATTAAACATTTAAAATTTAGAAGACGGTTTCATCAAAATATTAAAAAAAAAATGTTGAATTATTTTAGTAAAATGAAGTGGAATAATAATAAAATAACCTACGTTCCTGTTTACTATTAATCTACTATTAATATAAAATGATAATATTTCTTTTACATAATATAAGTTAAAAAGAAAGAATATAGGTTAGGAGAGGAACATTCAGAAGTATGAGAATTTTATTACTCGTATTTTACATAGTTAAGCCATCCGACTGCGATATTATTTGAGAAGCCAGCTTTCTCAAAGGTTGTACAGGCATATTAGACTCTCTCTCAAAATAAGGAACCGTGCCAAACAATTTGGCGAACAAAGATAACTAATAGATTAAATTCCGTGTAAATATTCTGTCATAGAGAAAAGAATACCTTCTGTCAGAAATCATTACAGAAACCTGTCGCGATTCCTTATTCTGTAATCGACATTTTTTTTCTGCAGACGACAGATATCAAAGGTAATACAATAATCGATCATTTAAAGCGGTTACAAAATGATGTCACATTTATTTAAAGTAGCTGAACATATGTTAGCTGATAAATGTATTATCTTTATTAATAAACATGTACTTAGATAGATAATTATAAACAGTGTTCAACACGATAATGGATAGTATTGATGAAATCATTATATAGAATACCAATGTTATCAATGCAGCAATGACCTCTAAAATACTAGTATGCAGTTTTATTGCAAAATAGTATTCTTTCTCTTTTTTTTTGGTATTAATTACTTCATTATAATAGGAATAGAGTAGCAAAGTGTAGTATTCAGATTTATAACCGACTTCAAAAAAGGGGGAGCTTCTGGTTCTATGTTAGACTGTGTGCATGTTTTTAGGGTTCCGAAGTAAACAAGGAACCCTTATAGTTTCGCCATGTCCGTCCGTCTGTCTGTCTGTCTGTCTGTCTGTCTGTCTGTCTATCCGTCCGCGGTTTAGCGCAATAACTATTGGTACTAGAGACTTGAAATTTGGCACAAGTATACACCTTATTATAAACAAATTCGCAATACAAAACCTATTCAAATCTTTTACAGTAAAAATATAAAATTATAAATAATGTTTTAAAATTTATGTAAATCTAAAAATATAAGAGTCTTTGTACTAATTTAATTACTCGTAGAATTTAATGTTGAATAAATGTTTAAATTCAACATTAACATACATGTTAATTTCTCAAATTCTCCAGAGTAATGAACCTTCATTTACAACACGAGTACACAAAACAATGAGACTGTTTGCTATAAAATTTACAGAAACTATGCAAGCGGCACCTTCACGCTATCTTAACATTGGTATGTAGGAGAAAAAACTGAAGAATAATGAATATAAGAAGTGGGCAAAAACTTTTTTTTTTTAAAGTTTTTTAGAACTATAAGGAGAAACATCCTGCGTTATATATTTATAATTACTGGCCTAACAAGATTTAGAATTACCTTAAGAAAACCTTACTAAAAATTTACTGATTTAAAAAATATCTTTGATATAGAATCCTATGTCATATTTCTGTGTTGTTTTCTTTTAGTGAAGTTCTGGATAATTGCTATAAATATTTTATTGGAATTTTCACACTAACAAATCGGTGGACTATTAGGTAGAGCGACTTGGTTATGGTTAGTGATCCAGTGGTTGCGGGTTCAAGTCTCAACGGAAGTCAACATTTTCTTTAAAACTTTTTGAGAATTCATATTTAGAAATTGTACCTATTGGTCTGTTTCGGTTTGTTTGTATACAAACCCCCTTATTCATAAACATACATTAGATACGTTTTAGCTATAGAATGCTTTCTCTTTGTCAGTTGCATAGGCAAATGTGCAGGATAGAAAAAGACAAAGAAGAAATTAGGAACACTTTAACTAAAATACGTTTATGAATAAGGGGGAAAATGTTTACTGCCACAGGAATAAAAAAACATTAGGAGATCAGAACAAACTAAATTGACTTAAATTGTGTGGACTTGTTTTGTAAATGTCCATTAACTGGATACTACCACTGATTACTATCAGCACAATAGCATTTAAATTTACCCTTTTCAACATTTAAAAATAGTAAAATTGCTTTTCACAATAAAACGAACCAGTTCCAAAATGTATGTAACTTGGACATGACAGTAAGAAACGTGGTCGATCCGGTTAAAAATCCAACTTTAATGGACAAAACTTGCAAATTCGGTTAAGGCTCGTCGCATTTTACGAGATAATTACACTTCCATTCAGTTTCATCAATTAAGATAAGCATTCAACTCGCTAGACGAATTAATTTAATACGAAAATTTTTTCATTGATACTGGCTGGTTTTCATTCACAAATATAAAACCTTTCACAGACACAAACACTGGCACACAACACTGACAACACTTATTTCGAAAACATTCGTTCGAAAATCGAAGGAACGATCATTCGACCACGACACGCGTCAGCTGTCGGTCGTTGTTCGCGTGGTACTGAAAAAAAAAACATGCGAATCGTCATCGTGTCAAATTGTTCAACTATTCACGATGTTTACAGTGACGTAATGCATTTATTGTGCCCAACTCTACCACTCGTAATTTTACTGTGCGAATGCGAACTCTATAGTAGTGGAGCCCAAGAGGGTATTTTTGGAGATCCTCTAACGAGTCAGATTACGAATATGGGCGATAGCTTGCATCCTGTTCAGAATCACTACCAACTGTCTTGATAGGGGTGCTTCCTTAGGGCAGCTATTTAAATATTTCAATAAAGCTGCCACCAGCATATCTCACTTTCAAATCATTCCAAAATTTTGAATGAGGGCTTCATTTGGGTTTAAATAACATCCTCGCAGAATATCTGACGCGTCCTTCTCTCGTGACATGGATAATGTGACCTTTTCAAGAGGGTTTTTCGCCTCATAAAAAGGACACATTATCAAATGTTACCTCACAATGATATTTTTACATTTTTTTAACAGCTGCTTTATACAGACAGTTCAGATTTGGTGGACTTGCTGCACGTGGTAGAAGGAATTTAACATATCTTAATCTGACGCGCTTCGGTAACTGGAAAAAATCCCCTCTTAGCCTCCTCTACTACTTCTCTCCATCTTCATTTTATAGTGTTAAATCTACAACACGTAACTTCACGCTTTCATTCCCCATAAGGATAGGCAAAGGTAAATTATTGAATTCAATAACACAAGCATACATTAACGGCAACTGGAGGCCGACCGCCTTACTCTAATAAATATAAATTTCAGTTGGGCCTTTAATGCTTTCGTCAAGGACGTTATCAATGTTATCACTTATCATGTCAGATTCGTACAGCCTATTAAAACATTTTGCTCTTAAGTATATCTTACCTGCATTAAACACTTCCAGGAAAAAGTTAGGCGGTACGAAACTGACAAGATGATGTCATTATTGAAAGCTAAACGAAAGAATTGGAGTTAGGCGGTCGGCCCCCAAGAGTGGCACCTGCATTGAAACCTGCGTTTTTATGCAGAAGTCTATATGCTGCAGTATTTACTGTTCAGCACTATCGTGTTCCGGTCAGGTGGTAATGTATGGCCCTGTGATTTCCGGCACAGAGGTATAACACCTTAGGCCTCAGGAGTGGTAACGCATCTGCATTTTGACCTTGGTCTTTGTGTAAGTGTCTATAGGCTGCAGTCACTACATCAAAGTGAACTGCATACTTGTTTACCACTACCATTACATTAAAAAACATACAATATGATTTGAATTAATGATGAGACAACTCATATTAATTCAAATTAATATGAGTTGAACAGTATCACTCAACAAAAAAAAAACTCTTCAGTTAAATTAGAGCTAAGAAATAAATTTTCCTACATTTCCACGGCATTTTAAGCTGTCCTTGAATTTTTCCCTTAACATCGCGATAACATGCCGAGCATGACCTTCGTGTTATCTCGATTTAACGGCTATAAAGATTCGCGTAGAAAAATTATGAGATTTGCCTACTACTGTATCAAAAAATATGTACAATTGTTATACCTAATTTCAGTATTCAGATGAATTTTAGAAAAATATTTGAAGAAACACATTATTGTCAGGTGATGAGTGCAGCCTATAGTCACCCACACAACGACAAAGACCAAGGTCAAAATGCAGATGCGTTACCACTCCTGAGGCCTAAGGTGTTATGCCTCTGTGCCGGAAATTACAGGAATCCACCTGACCGGAACACGATTGTTCTGAATACTACCATTTAGCGGTAAGTATATCAGGTAAAGGGGTGGTATACCTACGCCCGCGAGCTCCGTCACTGGAGTTCTACCACCATTTCTGATATCCTATCGGACTTTACATTCGTGACTAACACAGCAAAGGTTTATTTATTAATAACAATTATAATAATGGCAACCCATTATACGTCCCACTGCTGGGCACGAGTTTCTCCCCTTTTTGGGGGGAAGCATGCAGCTTACTATAGCACGCTGCTCCAATGCGGGTTGGTGGCCAACCCGCTGTCGGATGTTTTTAAACCGCCTATAAGGCCTCCGACAAGGTTTAACGACTGCCATCTATCGATAGCAACCGGGACCGACGGCTTAACGTGCCCTCCGAAGCACGGAAACGCGGCTTTTTTAAATTTTGCCACTAGCGGTCACCCATCACACAACTGACCGCGCCTGTTTTCGCTTAACTAAGTAGACCGCTTACGATCTACAGCAGCCGTGAAGCCATGCGCATTTATTTATTGTAAATGGGTAATTCAAGCACATGAACGTTGCCGGCCTTGGCACTAAAGCAACGGCTATTGATGTCGTTAATTGCGTCATCACTTCAACATAATGATGGTACGATTGAAATATAAAGTTTAACTTGTTCAAAAGTAAAACCCTCCTTTGACCAATGTAATGGACAGAATCGAAAAATTAAAAAAAGATTCGACGAATTGATAACCTTCTCCTTTTTTCGAAGTCGGTTAATTAAATACTGAATATAGAGTTCTATTGACAGGATTAATACTAAACTGAAAACTCTACCATTTAAATATTTGTCTTCAGAGTGCTGCAATCAATTCAGTCTCAACGTGACCTGTGTATCCTCGTTTGACACTTAAAATAAGATTAACGGATAAGGGAGCTGTAGAGCTGAGTGTATGTAATAATACTGGTAGACCTTTTTTACCGTCGTTACCTTATCTATATCCAAATCACTGCGGCCTATCGCTACTATTTTACGCAAACTTTCTACATGTCAATCACATAGGCAATCTGTTCATAGAAACAGTACAGCCTTTCATGTGCACATTCAGCCGTTGTGCTTATAACCACACGCTGGATTACAAACAAACGAGCATTCGATAGTGCGTATAAGGCATCAAACTTGATGTCTGCGATTTGCAGGGCGACGGCGACGCGGGGCGGGCGACTATGCCTTCAATAAAAATCTATGCGTCGCGTCAGATCGCGTCGCTCGCTCAAGCGATAGAGGGGCATATCGGCCTATGCATTAGGGTTGTACCTAATGCATAGGCCGATATTCCCCTCTATCTCTCTACGTTGTTTTTTGACAATTTCATGTAAATGTATCATCGGCAAACGGATTTTAGAGGCCACCAATGTTTCTAGACTAATCTCGAATAATCTACATGGACGGTTGCCCAGGAAGACCAAGACCAAGACTGACCTGCCATGGCCAAATAGGTCAAGTACTGTCTGAGGATGGGGTCAAAAGTCTTAGAAATCGGAGTGCATGTATAAAGAGAATGATGAATGTAGAAGAAGCACGGGAGGTGTGTCAGGACCGGGATATCTGACGCTCCACACTCTCTGCCTACCCCGTGAGGGACTTGGCGTGAAGATACATACATACATACAAACATCTCGAATAATCAATAAGATGCATCATTACTCGTGCAAAAAAAGTAAGTACCTACTTAAATATAGAGATGAAAATATTATTATGCGTTGAGAATCTTCATTTTTTTCCCTTATCTTGACAAAAAAAAACTGAATCATAATATTATGAGTTATAACAACGCAGTAAGATAATAACGTAAGACAGGTTATTAAAAATAACAAAATTGCAAGAGGAACTCGAATGTTACGGCTAAACATCAGATACTGACAAACATCGTCCGTGCCATTTAGATTTGGCACGTTTTACCATTAAACCTACCTACGATCTTTATTTTGCGATGGTATATCTATGACTGCATAAGTATTTAACTACTAGCCCGCCCCGGCTTCGCGCGGTTGCAATGTTACCTACCCTCTCCTATTCATCTTAGCGTGATGCATAGAATTTTAGAATCTAACCGGAATAGGATAGCGCTGAACAGCACCATTGGGTGGCAGATATATTATGAAATGCGGTGGTGGCTACACCCTCGAGGCCCGACACTGGATCTCTACCACCAGTAAAGAACGTAAATCGAACGTGATCAAATAAAATTGCATTTAGACAGAGTGCTCGCTTCTTTGGGTACTGTTTAATATAAATTTCAAGTCCGGAGTGCCGTATTAATCCGCCTCCATACAAGGCTCAGAGTAAATAACCGTAAAACAAGACTCGCCGGTAGGAGTATATCGGTACCTACATTATAGCAATCAGGGAAAATATATTGACATTCGAATGTGGATGGTTGCAGAGGCCCAGGAAGACCAAGACTGACCTACCATGACCAAATAGGTCGAGTTCTGTCTGATGGTGGGGTCAAAAGTCTTAGGAATCGGCGTGCATGTATGAAGAGAATGATGAAGGTAGACGAGGCACGAGAGGTTTGTCAGAACCGGGATGTCTGGCGCTCTACACTCTCTGCCTACCCCGTTAGGGACCTGGCGTGAAGATACATATATTGACATTCGGCGAATGTAACTGTGACTCACGAAGTTTCGTTATATCAGAGAAAAATCTCCGCTGCTCTCTCAAAACATAAACTTGATATATCTATCTTACACATCACCGATAATTAAAAAAAAAAAGTTATTTACATTTACATACATTAGGTACATATTAACTGCCTAGAGTAATCTAGTGGTAATAGGCCACTAATACTCCTTCATCTCTGGTTCTATTGGGATGTTTTCAGTTTCTGGACGTCTCGCAATAGAGTTTCGGAGTTTCAACAGGCTCGCTATCTGTTACATGGGCCAAAATGTAGCCGGCGAATCGTGGGTGTTTGCATGTATGCTTGAATGCATGCATTTACCTTTGCCCTTCGGCTAATCCACAGATTTCGGTAATCAAATATTAAAAGTTCCTTTAAATATTGGATAATCATTTTGAGACGTAAATCTATTATGCCCACATATCACTAATATATACCTACATACCTACTTAAGAACAGGTATTTTTTTATTTAACCAAGGTGGCAAGCAAGCACGCATTTCACATGGATGTTAAGTGATGACCGCAGCCTATAGACGTCTACACAAAACTAAATCTCAAACTGCAGATGTGTTGTCATCTCGGATAGTTGTTATCAAAGACATAGTTGTTATGTCTCTGTGATAGGTTATTAGGTACGTTGCCAGACATTACGAAGGCATAGTAATAAATATGTAATTTTTGAAAAATGGCAACACGTCCAACTATTATATTAAACACTTAACATAAAATCGATTACAAGAGGGAATGGTAATCATCCAACTGGTATCTCGATTGTAGTGACGCGCGTGTTATTTATCAAACTTCAATTGGATCCTTTGAAGCCACTTGTGTATAAATTGTTTAATATCACTTCTGTAGAGGCGGTATTAATGGGTTATTATACCTATTGATACGTTAATTGAAACTTAGTACCAACCTTGAGTTTAAATTTGATTGTGAGTCTAAGTGCGAGATTCACAGACCGCACTACGACTTTACTTTGAGCAAAGTATGCTTAGAACTGTCAGAAATGTATGGGATTTGACAGTTCGAAGCGTACTTTGCTCGAAAGTAAAGTCGTAGTGCGGTCTGCGAATCTCGCACTTAGTGTAGAAAATATTTAAAAAAATATAACCAATTTCACTGGTGGTAGAGTAGCAGTGTAGGAGTTCGAAGGCGTAGGCACCACCGCATTACCTATTGTATCTACCGTCACTATCGTGTTCCAGTTAATGTATGGCCCCGTAATAACTATCACAGAGAAAAACAATTAAGGTCTCAGAGGTGGCAACGCATCTGCATTTCAACCTCTGGTCTTTGTGTAAATGGTTATAGGCTACAGTCATCACCTAACATCAATGTGAACTGCACGCTTGATTGCCACCTTCATTAATGTTATATCGTTTTTTAACAGTACGATAATAAATCTTACAACATTGTGGAAAGCATATTTGAATATGATTTATAACTGCGTTATTGAAAATTCAGGCGATTTGATATAAACAAATCTGTAATGATTCTTCATCGGTCGTCTTTGTATAGGTATTTATATCTCGAATTATATCAAATTATCTCATTTCAGATATAGGTAAGTACTACGAGGCGATCCCTCAGCCTCAGCGTTACAAATTTAGAATCTTTATATGGGTATTAGGTATCTTTTCAACTATTGAAATTTGGTTTGGTAAAAAAATAAAGAGCAGTGTACTTTTTTTGTACAGGAAAGCATTGTCCAATGTACTACTTAATATTATAAGAAATGTCCAATGTGATACTGGTGAGCTAAAGTGACGTAGCTCGCGGTCGTAGGCACCACCGCAATATCTAATCTATCTGCCACCAAATGATAGTGTTCAGCACCATCGTGCTCCGGTTAGATGGTAATGAATGGCCCTGTGATTTTTGGCACAGGACAAAATATCTTAGGCCTCAGGAATGGCAACACATCTCTGGTTTCATGTAGATTTTTATAGCTTACAGTAAGTATTATTTACCATCAATGTATGCTGCATGCTCGTTTGCCACATCCTGACATAAAAAAATAAAAAATGTCAATCGACCAATAAATCAAAAGGCTCCACATGTCACACCAATAACTTGACCTCAGAACATTCAACGATGATTGCATCATTTAAATCCTCAGAAACATCAAAACAAAACTCGAACTAGCCAACTATGATCCAATACATCCAAAAACATCGCCCACACACAATTTGCAAGAACGTGGGTAGACAGATAAATGGTGATTGCGAGATGTAATTGCAAAGGTTATGGAGCTTATCGTTGCCTTGTACGGGTGGTTATAAAGTTTTATGTCTTAAAGCAGGGTTTCTCAAAGTGTGGTACGCGAACCCCTAGTGGTTCGCCATTCGACGGCAGAAGGTATACTATACAAATACGACGATATACGACAAGATATATACTATATAGATCGAATTGATGCCGAGTCAGAATTAAGGTTAAATTGACCAAAATTACTCCTAAAATTGACTCCATCTGTGACAAGAAACAAGCACACCCATCACATAAAAATATATTTCTATTGGCACTTTATTTGTAACCTTTTATTGAAATAAAAACACTTTTTTCTTCAACCGGCAATTTTATTGTTTCCAATTGGGGGGCTTAATTTGTTGAGGGGTTCGCTGTCACCTAGATACTTTTCAACAGGGGTACGTGGAGCCGAAAGTTTGAGAATCCCTGTCTTACGAGACTTGAGGTTAATATTGAACAACAAGGATAAATTATTATTGTAAATAATGGCAGGAGTCGGAAAGTGGCTTGAGACTAGATTTCAAACATCTATTTTAATATTAAATGGCGAATGAGTTGTCTGTATTTAAGCTCGCTAATCCCTGGTACAATCCATATCGCGTATTATGCAACTCAGTAGACTTGTATGTAGTACATTACTGTTTGGCGTAACGTAATCATTTTTTAATTTTAGAATAACAGCAATGTACTACTTAGTCTCTCAAATTAATAGACATCGACGACCTGGTTAGTCCAGCGGTGTGAGATGACCGTTTGATTCGAAGGGTCGCGGGTTCGATCCCCGCACCGGGACAAATATTTGTTTCGGGTCTGGGTGTTTGTGTATGTGTACAACGGCACCCACGACACAGGTTTATACCTACTGTGGGGCTGTGAGTGTAAGCGATTTTTTTTTATCTAATTAATAATACGCTCTCGAGAAGACTTATTATGTATCTCGGTTGACTTCAATTCGATAGCCATTTTGTAGTATTTTTTAATGTGAGGAAAGTGGCAAACAAGCATGCAGCTCACATTGACGTTAAGTGATGACTGCAACATTTATAGACCTAGAGACTAGCCTATAGACATCTACATAAAAACAGAGGTCAAATGAAGATGCGTTGCCCGAGACCTTAGGTGCTTTGTCTCTGTAATATTTATTACGGGGCTATACATTACCATCTAACCGGAACACGATAGTGCTGAACACTACCATTTGGCGGCAGATAAGGTAATGCGGTGGTACCTACGCCCTCGAGCTCCAACACTGGAACTCTACCACCTATGTACTGCAAAATGGCTTGCTGGCCACCGAGATACATAAATACGCCGATTGGATTTGAAATCTTCTTGAATATGATAGTCAGATTCATGAGGAAAGTTACTGCATACTAAAGTAGGAGCTATGCAATCACGATGCATATAGTGAGTGGGCCTACGCTGATGCAATGTGATATGACGAACTTGCTGGATATCATTACAAAACTCAGTTGAAAGTTTGAGACCAATGAATGGGCGTCAGCTGCATTTTTATTTTTATATTGTAAACGGGACTTAATCGCGTACTATTTTAATCGAAGTATTTACCTCGACACTCGACGTTTCGGCCGTAATGCAACGGCCGTGGTCACGAGTAGACTCTCTCCGTTTACAATATAAAAATATGAATACAAATCGTGAAAGCTACATTTTTTTTTAACTTGATTGAACAACGGTTCAATTTAAATGAAAATTTGGGAGCTCTTTCGATCTTTACCGTTCGTGTTTTATCTTAACCTTCCTTGCGTACTTTTCTTGCCTTCTAACCCAACATTTTGATCGATGGTATTTGTCGGCACTGAAAATTCGTTGCTGATGTGGTGGTCGAGGTTTATCATAGGGCAATCCTAGTTTCTATTTAAAGAAAAAAAAAATATACTAAACATCGATTTAATAACAAAATTGTATCCAAATATCTATCAGAACTTGATTATTGTTTCCATTTTGATTCGGCAATAAAAACAAAAGTATAAAGCTAAAAATAAAAGCGTGCAAATCAGATTTATTCATTCAAATTCCACAGACATCTTCACAGATTTCTGTTTGCAGAAACAGTAAATAATCCCTACTTAATATGATAAATGCGAAAGTAACTCTGTCTGTCTGTCTGTAACCTTTTCACGTCCAAACGACTGTACCGATTTTAATGAAATTTGGTACAGAGATAAAGTTGACTTTGAGAAAGAACATAGGCTACTTTTAAACGACATCCACGCGGGCGAATCTGCGAGCAACTGCTAGTAGGTTATAATACGATATGTATATTTGTGAAGTTCGAAGCAATTTTTCTCATTAAGATCAAATAAATATAAAAATACGACGAATATCTACCAGATAAAACTATTGATCAAAAACACTTCAATACACGCCGTTAGTAAGATAAATAAGGTGAGACAACTAAAATAAAATCCATTCCCTTTTAAATCGAACCAGCACGAATAAGTGGTTTTCTTAGAAACCTCGATGCTAATTTATAATTCAAATCGACACTGGTCTAGTAAACGACCTTCTGTGGGGTCTCATGACATAATGGTGACATCACTCGAAGGCAAATTAGGCGGGATATACACACACGTTTCTAAAGAAAAGTTCACACGTAAAAATATTTTGAAAAATAATTTTACGATAAATGAGATATTTCAAAAATATTTGGAGCCTTGACCATACAGTATGTACATACATAATAGCTAAAATTATTCTATAGTTAAAACTATTAATTTTCATCAACCAAACAACAACTTTGTGTCTTTTGTTTATTCTAATGCCACAAAGTTAGAAAACAAAATGGGCACAAATGTCAACAGCCATTTAAACCATTTTTTTTAAGAAATGAAGAAATATTCACTTTTTTTGTGGTAGAATTACCCTAGATGTTGATAATTACCATTGTTTGAATAAAACAAGGAAAAAATGGAATTAACAAATTATTCTTTGTCTTAATCAAAAAACCTTGACATATCCCTAATACCTCGAAATATTAGCTTTCTAAGGTATACTGTTCAATGCGTGAGCTCAATAATAAACATCTCCTTTATCACTATGATGTTAATCTACGCCCTGGAAGAAACGACCGCAAAGTGGAAATAAAAACAATAATAGACTAAAATAAACACAGATCAAAAAATATTTTTACACTGGCAACATTTTATGAGGCATTACACAGGGTTGACGCGATCTTAGAACGGATATCTTTATATGGACTTTTAACTCTTTAATACAGGCAATAAACATACCAAATAACAAAATTAAATACTCATTATGAATGCGACAACCTTTACACAGTCAGGGTTTGGAATTACTGCGATGCGAAGAAACTGTTATTTGAAGTGCAATTTATCAGCAAAGGTCCATTTACGACGTCACAAAAAGTTGCCTATGCCATTAAAAAAAAGTTAACTCACCAAAGTGACAATATCTCCCGGATTCGCCGCGGCTATCCTCCTCAACCTCTCATAAAGCATATCTAGCAGCCGCTGGTGTTTCGCATTCAAGTCATCCAATTCCCTTGCAACTGTTTCCGCCCCGGAGGGTATATTGTCCGGTACTATGTGTCCTTGTTTCCGTAGTCTTTCAGCATGCTCGAAGTCAGCTTGCCGCTTTAACTGCCTCATGTCAAGCGACGGGTGGATCTCCTCGCAGATCCATTCCGCGTACCGTTGGCATCTCGACGAGTGTATCTAGTTCGTTAGTTCGCGTTAGGGGTTTTACTTGTTAGTCGTGACAGATTGCTTTTAAGATTCGAACATTCAAGACTCTTTTATGGTATGGTGTTCTTTATTCGATTCAGTAGTAAGTAAAAGCAATCTGCCGTATGTTAAAAATAAAAGCGATCAAATTAAAATTGTCCTTTCAAATTCCACACACGACTTTTATAATTTATTTTTGTTCCTATTACATTCATAAACTCACAAATGGCTCTGTCAATATTCCTCGCATACAACCTTTTTGCATACAATGGGCTATCAGGCTATCATTATACTTTGAGTCCAGCTAGGTAACCCAGGAATAGAAGTCATGCTTGAAAACTGTAATACAGTTTTTTAAGCGTGCAACACCCAATGCAGTGTGCGGACACTTCAAACACCCACAATTCGTGCACATTTAAGACACCCAAAGCATTTTCTATATAATCTTTTTTCCCATTTTTTATTTCTGTACGGATACATTTTTCAACACTGGCAACATTGAAGGGTAGAACAATGCATGCAAAGCTACATTTATTACGAAAACCGAATAAATTATATATTTCATTACGACGCTATCCGCAAGAAACTAATTTACATTTCAAATATGGAACGCCATTTAAAAATAAAAATGGCCGGTGCCATATTGGCATTTCATATTTAAATAGTATTTACATTTAGTCACAATGCGATATGATCTGTAGGTAGCAGTAATAAATTGCTGTTTTCAAATGAAATAATTTCGTCACGCAGTCATCCCGCATTCAGATATGTTAACGTTAGTAATTCATCACAAGGCATAACAAAACAAAAAAGCATTGTTATCTTTTTAATAGGCAGAATAAGTGTAGCGTCAAACATATTAAAAAAAAAAACAGGCGTAAGCATTAAAATGTGATCCGCTAAGCATCATGCGCAAAGACAAGACGAACTGACGAGAAACAATACGACCCAGAGGCAAACTACACAATCCATAAAAGCCAGAAAGGAAGACGCTGGACCGAACTCATAATCACAAATACCTTTCATCAACTCTCAAAATTCGAATCATCGAGTGACGTTTCATGTTTTTTTTTAATTACCGTTTGGCAAAGACAAAATACAATACAAACTAAACAAAAACCTTATATTTAAGGAATATATTTTTAATCTGTATCACATTAATTTATCTACATAAAATTCGATTCGCAAAGCCAAAATACCACCTTTTACAAGATGTAAGCATGTGGAATAAGTTAAATTTGCGTTTTCTAATACAATCACTACTTGGCTTGCTTTTGGCGTTTACATTTAAACCATATTTATTCTTTAAAAAAAAACATCAAACGCCACAGACCAATAATACTTGCCGTGTTGATCTCGGCGTGATAATTACCTTAGCTTCTCGTATGAACCTGCCACCGTCCACATTAACCTTTTCGATCTTAGGCGTCCTCTCCACCACACTTGTCAGTAGAGTCTGTAATGGACCACAAGACACCCGAATATATGAGTTATTTGGTATTTAGTAACACGTATTAATAAATAATTGGGAAGAAACGTAAGCGGCTTACAAAGCACGCGGCAAACGGTGCCAAATTCAATTAATTGTTTTTATATTATTTCGCATTAACACATGCTTGTGAAATATATTTTATTTTTAAAGAAAAATGGAAAGAAAAATTTGACTTCAGGCGAGACTCGAACTCGCGACCTACTGGGAACTAGGATGAATGAGAACTTGGTAATAGATGGCGCTGCTGCTACCATAAAGCAATGCAATAGATGTGAAGGAAAGATTTGACAAATCGGGCAGGGCTTCAGTAGCTCAATTGGAAGAGCGGCTGGACTAGATTCCCAGTAGGTCGCGAGTTCGAGTCTCGCCTGAAGTCAAATGTTTCTTTCCATTTTTCTTTAAAAATAAAATAAACTCAATTAAGATGGACACTCTGACAAATGATTGTATTAGGAAAAAGTGCTAATGAACTATGCTTCCTCAGAAATCATTTCGAGGTACTTCATTTAATTGTTTCATTTTTCATGAATATTTGTGAATTTCAAAGATTTTTTTCCCAAATATTTATTTGTAATATGTTTTTTATTACATGCACATTATCAAGTCTGACCATTTAATTGCTAACCATTATTTTTTTAATTAAAAGTGCGAGAATATATATTCTTAATATCGTGAAAGAATAATTAATAATTTAAACTTAACTTTACCGAAGATTTAATTTAAACATGCATTAGTAAATAATAAAAAATAAATACATTTGATTTTAGCTAGTAATTTATGTGTCATTAAACCCATGAAACTATTGTCATGCACAAATTTCCAGGGCGACAAATAATTAGATAAAACGTATTGCCCCTCTTCGACCCGGCAATCGAATACGGCTTTAAGCCTTTTAACACTAGGCAAACAGAATTGTTTATAAGAAAATGTAGTAAATGAAAAAAAAAAAAAGTACTTCAGATTAAAATTATAATATGAGGGTACTCTAATAATGATAGGAAATCTAATTTAGTTTTATGTTTTAGTAGTCCAGTCTGCAATTAGATTTTTAAGAAAAAAAAAGTTTCAAGATGCTCGGTTTAAATACTATCTCCTTGTCAATTTATTAAAAACGGTGCAGTGGTTTAGTTGTGGAAAGATGACAAACCAGTAATATTCATAACATTAGTAATAATTGGCCAGTTGAGTAGTTGAAGACAAGATGGACAATTAATCAATAATAATAAAATATGAATTGATTTTTATTTATTATAATGTCTCTAGATTAAATATTATGATTTGTATCGGTCGGTCAACTATCTCATTTTGATTTTAATAATTTCAAGAACACCATCCACGTCAAATTATTGGCCAGTGGTTAATGTGTGCAAATTAGATTAAAAAACATTAAAAATCAAGCAAACTGTAAAATTGTGATCAAGAAGAACAGCTGTCAGAACTCTCTAGAAAGAAGCGAGACAGACGAAACGCAATATCTATAGGAAACTGGAGAAAACAAAAAGCAAGAAGAAGATTAGTAATGTAACAATTCCTAAAACATAATTTGGATGAGCAGTTCACTTGAATGAATGTACGTAAAAAGCTTCAGGTTACGAAATACATTCCATCACATCGAATACGCATTTTTTGGTGTAGGTAGACAGAGAAGCAGACGAGCCACCTGATGGAAAGTGGTCACCGTCGCCTATGAACATTTGCAACACCAGTGGAATTGCCAACTTGCTGCCAGCCCTGAAGGACTGTTTTGACTCTATTTTTGAAGAGCTTCATATTGTTAATATATAATATACAGGATTAAATTTGATGATTTAGTGGCTATTGTCCCAGGGCAGAACGATTTACCTTTATTAAAATAGTAGTTCAAGGAAATATGTGACTGCAAAGTAAAGAGTTTTGTTAAGTCTGTGAAGTTTAGAGGTAAGAGGTTCAGGAGAAGTGAAAACGCATCTCCACTGGGACTTCTAATATTTAATCTGGCATCTGGCATACACTTGGAATCAATATGAAGTAAATGCATTTTTGTCACTTTAATAGCAATGAAAAACATACCCTGGTCGGTTCGAATTGTTCCTTGGGGCGAACCTCGATGGGAGGCTGAGATTGGAGCTTGTTAAACGTGTCGTCGATCCATTCGGCCTCCTTCTCGAGGCCAGCGTTGTAGTTGCGCAGGAGTTGGTACGCCGCTTCGCAGCTGCGCAATCTAGGAGCAAGTTTTTGATCGGTTAATAAATGATGGTTTCGGGTATAGATAGGCACTTCTATGTTAATAATATTCCAAATATTGGGAGTTTATGACGAGCACCCTATTCGGTTCTCCCGCTTCCTACGCTCATGCTGAAACCGTAGCATAATCCATTATTGGCATTCATTGTAGGTACTGCCATTTTTTTTTCCCATTTGGTAATATGACAATGCATATTAAAAAACGAGATAGAGCATTAGATATTGAATTAACGTTCGCATAAAGGGATCATATGGCCTCTAGTCGCCACTTCTACGTTTTCGTAGCCTGGAACTCCTTAATAAGGCACAGTGATGCGCCATAAAAACAAGACTATCTACTAAATTCCACCCGCCTTTTTCAACTTTTCTTGAACCCTTTGGAACATTATTCAACCAAGCTGGATTATTTCCTGGATTACACTCACCTTTCAGCCAACTGACTGCAGACATTATTCCATCTGTTATTCAACTGCGTGACCTCCTTGTCCAGCCTCTCTAAGTCGATATGCTTGCCAGATCTGGGCAGCGAGGAGTGTGGTAGTGCGGCCCTGGAGCTCTCGACCAGGCGTCGGCAGTTCTCAGCGTCGTCATTCATCTGGTCTATCTGGATCTGTTGTTTGCTGATCGCTACTTGCATGCGCAGTAGGTCTTCGTGCATCTGATGAGAGGTTATGTTCAAATTATTGTAAGTACTAGTAAACTGCGATGCGATTCGACATCTTCGACAATTCGCATCGCAAGTTCCTGCGATGCGGCGTCACATCGTAGTTTTGTGTGGACGCCCTTATGCGTATATTATTTTTTATTTTACCAACTGAAAAGTTGAACCGCTATTCTTCTTATCATCTCGAATTCGAAAGTATCTTATTTTTATGTCCTTCTCGGCCTCCGTATTCTGATGGTAGCAGGCAACTACAACTACGCTGGGGTGCTGGTATTCGATCCCCGGTTTGGAGGCTGTCAGAGATAAAGGTGTATTATCCTTTATCTCGGATGCTACTGGGATTATTCCATTTTCTGGAAGATTCCGAGTACTACCTTGAGAGTTTGGTAATGTGCCTGACGATGTCAATAGGCTCGCCACCTGTTACATGGGCCAAAAATGTAAAAAAAAAAGTGTTATGTTGTATTAAATGTTCGATTATAAAACTATTTTGAATACCAATGAATAAAATAATAAATAATTCTCAGTACATATTCTAACTGCCTCGGTAGCCTAGTGGTAGCAGGCCACTACTACTACGCTGAGGTCCTGCGTTCGATTCCCGGATAGGGGGTTATCAGAGATAATGGTGTAAAGTCCTTTATCTCTGGTTCTATTGGGATTTTTCCATTTTCTGGACATTTCCCAGTATCTCGAAGTTTGGTAATGTGCCCGGAGACGTCAACAGACTCGCCACCTTTTACATGGGTCAAAATGTAACCGGCGAATCGTGGATGTTTGCATGTATGCTTGAATGCATGCATTTACCTCTGCCTACCCCTTCGGGGATTACAGGCGTGAAGTTACGTTACATATTCTAAAATATTCAACAATAACTTACGTCTTTGAGCATCTCGACATCGTTGGGCAAGTCGTGGAACTGGGCGAGCTTAATCTCGAACTCGGAGATGGTCTGGTTGTTCTCCTCCATGCTGTTCACCACGATCTCCACGAACTTCAGCCTGGAAACATTGTTGATTTGTTAGAAAATCAGCTGCTTAGTTTTTCTTTTTTAATGGACTTCGGGATCTTGAAGCGTTCTATAACGCTTTAAGGTGTAGTCGTCAATCACAGAACACTCTCTACCAATCGTGGAAAATTAACCACACCTTTTGAAAAACAAGGTTATGTTTTGTGACTGGCAATAGATAACCTATATAGTATCTGGCAGTAGTAGCCTTATTGTATTATGATCAAAATACAAACGGACTAGCAATTACTTTCATAATTTTGTTTTTTGTATTAGTCAACAATAAGCCAATAAGCAATAATAAGGAGCCAACTCAAATAACTCTCCGTTATTGACTTAAATGTAATTTATTAAATGTAATCAAGCCTCTATGGCATTATGGTGTTTCCTTGTACCATATTTAATTTTTATGACGAAAAAAAGTACTTCAGCAGTAAAAAATAAGCTTACCTATCAACAAACAATTGGCTCTTGGACTGCATATCGTTCCACTTGCCCATAACCTTGTCTAAGCTCTTCTTCATGGCCGGCGTTTTCAGGGCGATGCCTCTGAAAGTGCTCTGGACTTCTTCCACATCGCCGGACAGGGTGAGCAGGCTGCTCTCCCAGTCCTTGTGCTGGAGGACCAGGTGCTCCAGGGTGTCCAGGTCTCGGGGTATGTGGCTCGCTATCCTCTCGTGTAGCTGCCGTTCGAACACCTCCAACCTCTCCAGGAGGTTCGAGGATTGCTCCGTAAATATCCGCGCTGCATTCTTCGATTCCTCTGTTGAAGATAGACATATTGTTGATATAAATAATTTATTATAAATCATTTAAGTATTTTATAACTATAATTTTAGGTATTCAAGAGGGTAGTTATAGATTTATGGCACTGTATCTCGGCGGTCTCTCTGTACTCATATAATTTATTGACGTGTCCTCAAATAACACCTACAAAAATATTAAAATAAATGTTTTATTTAGGTAAGTAGGTAATTATACAGAATATTCCTAAATTTGAGAGAACACAAGTTATATTATTGTCACCTGCAAAATCGCAAAGTGAAAGCGATATCATAGTAAACAGAAATCACAAGGTCGTTTTTACATTCACATTAAAAAGTTGAATTCATACATATTGTCTCAACACTGATTTGTTACTATTAATCATAATTTAGTCAATCATCAATCACATCAATATAATTATTAAATCAGTCATGATTTTGTTGATCTCTAAAAGGCCATTTCATTCATCACAACGCTGTTCTTTGTAAACCAAGTTTTGATACAGATTGGAAAATACTTTGCATAATTATTGTTTTATTATTCTTTCGAGTTTCAAAGTGAATCAAATTAAAAAACATCCAAGACTCTATATTTGAAATTTTCTGAGAAATAGAAACAGTTTTATAAATTCAAATCGATCCGTTCAACAATAACTAAGCATTCCTAAACTACAATAGAGAGTTTTACCGACAAAAGCTTTAAATCCCCAAACGTCTAAAAAATGTAACAACCTGACAGCCGGTACTCTATCCAATATCGTTCAACAGACCGCTCCAAGTAAACAGTCACTATGTTATGCAACATTTAAACACAGTTTAAACTAACTAGTATCCGAGAGTTGTTCTCGGATCGGTTAGATTCCGTAACTGAGATCTGTATCGTTCGAACGGTGTCACAGTGTAAAAAAAACGACGATGACTAATACTTGAAATCTGTGAACTAAATTTAATACCCGTTAAGTGTTTATGTTTCGTAGAGTCGTTTTTATTACATACTACCCGCCCCGGCTTCGCACGGGGTGCAATGTTACCTACATTGCTACTACTAATACCGTACTAATCTATAGGATTGCGAAAGCGGTTCAGTCAGTAGATCGACGCGTGCGCATAGCTCGCGGCGCGGCAGCAGCATCGGGGTTGGCCCTCTGTTGCGGCTTCTTCTGGCCTGCCATAGAGGCCGGCGTTGGATGCCCTGAAGTTGGTTAAGGGCTTCGATGGAGGAGGCACGCATCGCCAATTGAGAGAGGGTAGGGGATTTTTTTAAAAGAATTTTTTTTCCTTAACCCATTAAGTCACGAGAAAACTATGACAATTGATTTACAATGTGTATAGTTGCCGGCGGCTCGGCTTTACGTTCCTTGAAGGGACCGACCCTTTTGTATCTGTTTCATATATACTATCAACCCCATAAACACAGCCTTAGGAGACAAATTTCACAAAATCCCATCTTAAGTAGCACCTGCGTCCTAAAAAATTCCTAATCCCAAAATTTGACACTGCTAGCACTTGGAATAACAAAGTTTCATACAAACAATTAACTCCAAAAATGGGCTTAATATATAAGGGGCGAATTTCGCAAAACTTTTGATATTTTCAGCAACATTAAACTGCAGTCATAACAAAATAAACAAAAGAGACTACATCCAGACGAGTTAAACTGTCTAGTTGGGTTTATTATCAATTTCGCGACATCGTATAACTGACAATAAAGAACGGCTAAGAGTAATTAATCAACCGTGTCTGTATGTGAATCATTGTAAAAATTATTCTTATGAGCTCATATGACACGACAAGAGCGAGTAATGAAATAAAAAAAAAACCGGACAAGTGCGAGTTCGACTCGCGTGGTGAGGGTTCCGTAATTTAAATAAATATTTTCGAAAATATTACAGATTTAAAATGCAGGGACATAGCGGTTACGGTGGTACCGGCAGGGGGGGTTATATTATTAGGAATTTTCGATTTAATTTGAATCCTTAAACTTCTTAAAGGTTTTCCAGTAATCTATAGGCAAAGAACTATTTTCCACATTTTTTTCAAAATTTTAAATTCAGTAGTTTCGGAGATAGGGTAGGGAAAGGTAAATTTTCGTCGTTTTTCTTAAATAAATTCAAATTTGTTTATGCAAAAATTATAAAATATATCTGAGATGCTGACAACAACCTCTTTCATTTGATATGTGACACGACACAGTCTACGATTTTTTTTTTAATTTTCTGATTTACCCCCGAACGTGGCCCCTGTTTAAAATTTATTATTTTACTTGACGTGTTTATCTTTTGTGTCACCAATTTACATATATTCATCAAATTTCAACTCAATTGGTCGAGTAGTTTCGGAGCAAATTGGCTGTGACAGACGGACAGACAGACAGACAGACATACAGACAGACGCACGAGTGATCCTATAAGGGTTCTTTTATTCCTTTTAAGGTACGGAACCCTAACAACCATTTTCAGCTTTGATCACGCAGAAGAGATTCTGTTAGTAAGTTAAAAAAAACTTAGTTGGAAAATAAAGAATTGAATTGAAACATGTATGCAGTTCACACTTGGTATAAGTAAAACCTTTAATAACTCAAGCTTTGTGCTACGCATGCTCACACAAACACTGTATGCTTGCTATCTCATTTTCTTTCACGTTAAATCTTATGAAATTATGTGTCTATCTCTTTTTACTGTCGCTTTTTCGTTTCTACGTCTTAGAAATCACAGCGATACGATAAAAAAAATTCATAAAAAAAGGTAAATTAAGTAGGTATATCGGACAGATATATTTATAATAGGTACCACATGTCTTGATCACGAAGATACTATTGACATACATATCCAAACTTTAGGTTTGCCAATGAGAACATTTTAATTCAAAATACACCTCGATGTCATCTATAGGCTCCAAGTCTGACATCGAAATCCGGTATATTGGGTGTATCAATAGTGGTTAACAATCAATGAGCCAGCGATTTTATTACGTTATGAAAATATAAACATGCAGCAAAATAAGCCCGGGGTCGACGTAGGTCAATCTCTTTCAATATCAAGGTTGTAATGAAATAAAACCGAGTATTTTTAGATCAGCTTTGAACGATAAACAAACAAAAGTCTTTAGAGGTTTTTAAAGATAAACCATACGTTATGATTTCATGAACGAAATCTATATTAATAAAAATTAAACACCGAAATATAAGCGTATGACTTCCAAACGTCTGCACCAAATTGGATAAATCTTTCTTTTATAAGTTCGTTTTATTGTCAGCTTTGTTTAAAAAATATATTAAAAAATAATTGCAAACATTTAAAAATCTCCTCCGATGGAGGTACGAAGTTCGCCGGGTAAGTAACTTAGTTTAATAATAAAGATCTTTTAGAAACCAGAATACAAGAAAAAACAAGCAAGAATACAAAAAACACGGAGCAACACATTACCATATAACTGGAACAAGATAGCATTCAACACTACCATTTAGACTGGCGCTGTAAGGTCTAGCTCGAGCTCTGTCACTGGAACTCCATCACTACTAACCAGCACCGTTCATAGCCATACAATCCGCCTATTTATGTTTCACATGCATAACCACGCGCCGCTCGTACTTAACTTACTCGAATAAACTTTCTTTCTAACCAGGTGCGGTTTAACCTATAGTGCAGGGTGTGGCTGTGCGATGCACACGGGCGCCGCCTTCTCAGGGGGCGCCGTGGTGCTCCCTGAGGCAGCTAAGAGCATCGTCTTGGACCATCATGGTATACAACAATGATATGATACAAGCGGCCAGCCAGTACGGTGGCGGCAGTTATCAAACGCAGAAAGGCCGTAACTAATACCATACCGTAAGCTATACCTACTTATAAAATCATCATCATCATCATTTCAGCCAAAAGACGTCCACTGCTGGACAAAGGCCTCCCCCAAAGAATGCCACAACGAACGGTCCTGGGCCGCCCTCATCCAGCGATTGCCCGCGACCTTCACCAGGTCGTCGGTCCACCTCGTGGGGGGCCTGCCTACGCTTCGTCTTCCGGTACGCGGTCGCCACTCTAGAACTCTTCTGCCCCAACGGCCGTCAGTTCTGCGAGCTATGTGCCCTGCCCACTGCCACTTGAGTTTCGCTATTCGGTGGGCTATGTCGGTTACTTTGGTCCTCATGCGGATCTCCTCATTTCTGATTCGATCTCGCAGAGTAACTCCGAGCATAGCCCTCTCCATCGCTCTCTGAGTGACCTTGAGCCTTCTTATGAGGCCCATAGTGAGCGACTTATAAAATAGCTTGTTGGAATATGAAAAAACTCTCTTGTTACGGTGTCAAAGTAGTACATAGTTATAGCCGCGGGGGGGGAGGGGGCAGGGTTTCACTGCACACGGGCGCTACACGAGCTAGAGCCGTCCCTATTTCTAACCTTGAATATAATTAGGAAAACGAGTAAGTAGGAAATAGCTCTGTTACGCCAAAGCAAAGTCTGGCCGAAAACGAAAAAAAAAAATAACCCGCAGACGCCAAAGCAAACATACTGCTCCTGCGCACACTGTGATCGCCACCCACTCGTGGGCCCGCTTTATTAGAAATTGCAGCAATAAGTAATCCGACTATACAGCACCAAGGTCAATCGAGTTGAACGGTGTTAAAAAAATCCTATGACATCACTTGAAACGTGCGGCCAATAAATTTAATTACCAAATTACACCTTGGGGCCAATTGGTCAGCTCCAAACAGGAGGGGTACGAGGATATTAAACGTAGCGTTACAATTGTTAGGTGTTCGGTTGCATCAAAATATTTGGAAAGTTATGATTGTTTTTTTTCAAATTCAAATGAAAACGACAGGTTAGACAATCGAAAGCGGCCCACCGGTCGCGGCGGACCGGAGGGGAGTAGCCATAGCGTGTATTAACGATGCAAAACAGTCATTTTTTGCGGGGGGAAATGCGTGCGACACACACTACAAAAATCGTCTATTACTACGAAACTCATACGTTGACTTAAACAAAATACAGAAACAATTTCACGCACACATTTAAACATCTAGGCGACAGGTATAGGCCCATTTGGGCTTGTACTTCGACAGAGAGGAAAGCCTGCATATACTACACCCCTCCGGTATTGCTCTATGATTGAGGCACATTCGCACACTCACTGGAAATTCTTTCGAAGCTTTTTCAGTACTGCCTTGCGAGAAGAAGAACCAAGTGACATGATAACGTAATATTTGGCATAGCATACAACATTAAACACTTTTAAATATTTACGCTTTTAAAATGCTACAACAGTGACGTCACAAATGTAATATGGAGGACGAAGCCACTAATCAGGTCCAAGATGTCAACAAGTGCAGCAGTTAGGTTCATTGAGATAAATCTGTGCAGAGGTCAGTGTCATCCACTGCTCAGTAGGGCTGCTACGTCTAAAGAGCATATCTGGAGATTTTTAAATGTTTGTGGCGTACATGTACGCAGTTCACATGGATGTTAAGTGACGACTGCAGCCTAAAGACATCTACATAAATAACCGGCGGTCAATATGCAGATGTGTTGCCACCACTGAGGCCTAAGTTGTTTTGCCTCCGTCGAACCGGAACGGTAGTGCGGAACACTACCATTTGACGACAGATCAATTATGTAATGCCTTCGTTCTCGAGCTCAGACTTTGGAACTCTACCACTAGAGTAAAGATTAAATTATAGAATACTAATTTCATTTTTCGTGCAATAATTTATGTTAAAAAGTCCACACAATAGTCCTTTTATTTTTTTTAAATTATCCTACAAGCTTTTTTTACTGGTAATAGAGCTCTAATAACGGAGCTCGCGGGCGTAGGTACCGCATTACCTAATTTACTTGCCGCTAAATGGTAGTGTTCAACACTATCGTGTTCCGGTCAGGTGGTAATGTACGGTCCTGTAATTTCCGGCACAGAGGCATAACACCTTAGGCCTCAGAAGTGGTAGCGCATCTGCATTTTGACCTTGGTCTTTCTGTGGTCTATAGGCTGCAGTCATCACTTAACATCAATGTGAACTGCATGCTTGTTTGCCACTTCCATTACATAAAAAAGCACATGATTTTAAAAAATGCAATCCTACTCACACGATAGGTATTCTACATAGATTCATAAAGTCGGGTCCTCAGTAATAGTCTGTTGCACAAGCTAGGTAAAAATAGGGGTAGCAACCCTATATAAGTATAACAAAGGAAGGTTTACATTATCGGTAGCGCCCGATAAACTATCATCTATTGTTGCTCAGCAAAGTTATTTGTTGTTACGTTGTTGTTTAATAATAAATAGTACGCTAATATGATATGTTCTTAGGTTTTCGCGAGCTACACTCATTGAAATAAAACTATTTTTACGGATTCATCTCGCGTATATTAAACTAAAATGATTTTTAAAATCAACCCGACGTTTCGGTCGCTTTTCAGCTTCCGTGGTCCCGGGCAGACGGAGGTGACATTTGTCTGACAGAAGTTTGAAAAAATTATATGTAGCTACCTCCATCGATTTCTGCCCGGGACCACGGAAGCTGAAAAGCGACCGAAACGTCGGGTTGATTTTAAAAATCATTTTAGTTTAATATACGCGAGATAAATCCGTAAAAATAGTACGCTAATGACAAAAATGCATTTTTTTTCTGTTCACGTTACCACAGTACTACACGGTCCTACTACTACAACTTCGCAGTATATAGACTCGATAATACAGTGCGTCCATGCCCTCCTGTATTTTAACAGAAGAGCTCTATCACCCATGTACGTATTATACAGGGTTATTTATAATTAGCGCAAAACCTCTTGCAAGCAGCCTCTCTACATCAATCCTAACAACATTTGCTCTATGACTTAAAATTCATAGTTATCATTTTTTTTTTTTGCCTCTAAAATGGCGTTTACTCTTAGCGTAGGCATACCTTTGCCTAGGCAAAATATCGTCACGCGCAGCGGTAAGCGGGGTTGCGGGGTTGCGGGGTGACGCAGCGGCGGCTATGTTCTTTTGAACTTTTGATATCACTGCTTGTTTATTTTTTTTGGGGGTATTTATCAAGATTTGTTAAAAGTCGTAGAACAAATGTTGTTGGGATTGATCTAGAGCAGTGGTTCTCAAACTTTTATAATGACGGAACCCTTTTGGGAATCAAAATACTTGATGGAACCCTACAATAAAACAATTGTTTTTATAAGTGTATTTTATATTAATCAGCGTAATAAAAGTACAATGTAACAGTTACTCGTTATTATTTACTTCACCACTTGGCAAGGACAATAATAGAAAACATTAAAAAAGAAAAAAAAAATAACTAGTGGGAGGTATGAAACTGTTTTTTATTTTTAATCAATTGGTTGATATCAGGTTTGGTGGTAGAAAGTTGGAGTTTGTTGCGGAACTCGACAGAGGTATCGCGGAACCCTAGGGTTCCGCGGAACACACTTAGAGTATAGCTGATCTAGAGAGGCTGCCTGCAGGAGGTTATGCGCTAATTTAAATTAACCCTGTATATATGTATGTATCTTCACGCCAGGTCCCTAACGGGGTAGACAGAGAGTGTGGAGCGCCAGATATCCCGGATGTTCTTATTATACTACACTCTCTGCCTACCCCGTTAGGGACCTGGCGTGAAGATACATACATACATACAATAACTAAGGTACTACCTTTTTGTATTGCTTTATAAAAATCGGTCTTCTATTGACAAGGCGAATATAGTGTAATATTCATAGTCTTTTTTCTATACCCTAACGGTAGAAACTATAAATATAGTACTGACTTATAATTATTTTGCAAATCTCTCTTCTTCGAAAAGCCAGTGAGTCAGGTTTAGTCAGATGGCGGATGACTGAACCATATTCTGTTACTATTTTCGGCTGGCCATATCTAATATCTTTTATTTTATTATGCAGTCCCTCTTTGTTATATCTTCCATTTTGTGACAGTGAAACATAACTTCCCTCAGGTACTTTACCGTTATCTAACGAAAATCGAGAGTTTTAATTTTAGCACTACTTTTTGTAATAAGTTTATTATTAAAAAGTTTGTAATAACGCGGTTATTTCACAAAAGTGGAGATATATTTTTTAATTAAGAAATACTTGAATTACGTTTTACAGTAGGTAAATAGAAAAAAATTAACAATTATATTTATTATTAAAATATTATAGCGCTGCTTAAAAATTTGGCAACATTTGTCGGTTTGAAATGGTAAAATTGAATAAAACTTTATAAATTAACAATGTTTATAGTTGAATTGTTAATAAAGACTTAAGACTCAGGTACAAATAATCTTTTAGACATACAACGAAGTCCTAAGATTAAAACAAATGAACTTACCACCTTTTCCCAAAGAGAATATTCGTTTTATTTTCTTCATAACTGCTGCACATTACACAACTTTACAATAAAGTCGATACAGCACAAAATGTAATAATGTAGGTATATATATTAAATAAAATCACACTTTTATCATTTGTTTTCTAGTTTGTTAGACAATAAGATTAATGTATCATCTATGTATGTCCTGAAGTTCAATTAATATTTATCAAGAATAGCCTATACAATACATATATTATCATTGGATTAACTGTACAGTACAGACTAATGCAGATTATTTTTAGTTATCGAATATAAACAACAATTAATTCAATAAATTAATTTTAAACACCACAAAATAAGAGATGAAAAGTGATTGTGTTGACTAACGTGAAACAAACCTATTTCACAGATCGAAATATTGTTTTAAAAAAATATTTGTGTATAATGTTAGTTTAATACTTAATTAACTAACATATTTCTAAACAGTTTATACTGGTATAGTTCCCTAATTTACCAGTATAACATTTTTAGAAATATGTAAGTAAAATAAATAATTCTCAAATAAAATCGCCATCAAGATTATTGTATTGATAAGCGATACATTTAAATAGTTCTTGTGGCATCGTAATAAAAAAATATATAAACAAAAAGGACTGTCAATAGCTATTATTAAAATAATAATTAGTCTCGTCCAGAAACTTAAAAAAAAATATAACAATTAAATCACACAACACACACGTACGCAAACCAAAATACTATAAACAAAGTCCACAACTATTGACACTACGCACCAAACGTAGCGTACTAGTTGATCGTAAGAAGTAAATTGAGAGAGCTCGTCCCATAGGACTTCGATATCTGTCCTTTGCCGGACGCCACATGCTTGATACTTGAATTTATTTTTGGTCATGACGTTTGTGTGGGAATTGAAAAGAAATGAGTAGTGCTTTCGTAGCACTTAAAGCTTTTTATGTTGTGTATGCTTTTAGTCCACCAATTAAATGATGTGTCAAGTGTGAATAATTTTGTTGGATATTTATAAAATTATCAGTCTAATCCAAAACCACGAAAAGGAAAATTTTATTAATGTATGAAACTTCTGATAACTAAACAAATTACAAGTTGTTAATAGAGCACATAAATTTAACCAAACAGCACTATTTAATTTTCAAAGAGAAAACTTATAAGACATCGTTGTTGCTGATTTGAATGTCGATGAAGAATGAAAAAAAGAGACAGACACATAAATTCATAGGATTTAACGAGGGAGAAAATGAGATAGGAAGCATTATACACTATCTCTTACGATTTTTTTTAAAGATTTCACATCTACCCTTATGATTGCACACATGTTTTTTAAGGTAGAGTACAATAGTACGATTTTAATGATAAATAACCATTAAAACTTCTTGCATTATAAACGGTGATATTTTAACGATAACCTACATAGCATTGTGATAAACTTTCAATTTTATCACTTGTTTTGACATGTTATGACAAATTCATTTTGATAATCCTACACTAATAAAGCGTTTAGTTCTCCTTGACCACGCGTGGATTAAAATAATAATTTCTTATCCAACTATCAAAACGCCTAGGGCCATAGACAACAGTAAGGTGCGTTACACACAATCACCCACGCAACAATTACGCTATCTGTCCATCACCGTCGGCGACTGGTATTGTAATGACCAAACTAATTATTTAGACTCCTGGCCCTATGTTCAGGGAGGTCGTTGAATAAGTTAAATCTGTCTTTAATGGAGTTTACGTAAATAAATAATATGGAAATGACTTTTTTTAATGTAATGTAAGTGGCAAACAAGCATGCAGTTCACATTGATGTTAAGTGATGACTGCAGCCTATAGATAACCACACAAAGACCGAGGTCAAAATGCAGATGCGTTACCACTCCTGAGGCCTGAGGTGTTATGCCTCTGTGCCGGAAATTACAGGACCATACATTACCACCTGACCGGAACACGATAGTGCTGAACACTACCATTTAGCGGCAAGTATATTAGGTAATGCGGTGGTGCCTACGCCCGCGAGCTCCGTCACTGGAGCTCTACCACCAGTATATACCAGATATACAGTACCCAAGAAATATTGAATATCGAGCCTACGAAAGAGACAATCTAGGCTAGCTAGGCTAGGGCTAGTTTTCTTCTTCGAGCATTATCTCTGCAGAAGAGATAACGCAGCCTACGTACTGCACTGCACTGATAGTACGGCATTCGTCAAAACTTGATTAAAATGGTCGATAAACGTCACAAAAGTAAGGTGCGACAGAGATATCTTTTATGGCCTCGTAGCAACTATAACATGTCTCATGACACCTTAGGTCTCGGGGGTGGCAACGCATCTGGTTTTTTTGTAGATATCTTTAGGCTGAAGTCATCACTTAACACCAATGTGAGCTGCATGCTTGTTTGCCACCTTCCTCACATAAAAAAAAGATAACGCTCTATAGACCCGAAACAAGCCGAAGTCTCGTTCCTAAGGTCAATGTGCAATATTTCTTGATGGATGTAATAATGGCAACCCATTGTACGTCCCACTGCTGGGCACGAGTCTCTCCCCTTTTTGAGGGAGGCCTGGAGCTTACTCCACCACGCTGCTCCAATGCGGGTTGGTGGAGATACGGGTTAGTGGCCAACCCGCTGTCGGATGAAAACATCCGACAGCGGGTTGGCCACTAACCCGTATCTCGCTATAACCGCCCATAAGGCCTCCGACAAGGTTTAATAACTGCTATCTATCGATAGCAACCGGGACCGACGGCTTAACGTGCCCTCCGACGCACGGAAACAGGCATTTTAATTTGCCACTAGCGATCACCCATCACACACCCGATCGCGCCCTTATCCCTTGACCGAGTAGATCGCTTACGATCTACACCAGCCGTTTGGCCATGCGCGCTTCTTTTTGATGGATACTATATGTCATTTTTCATTACTATACATCTTGAGTAACATAACCTTGAACTGTTTAATATTGTAACGTGGATGTTTATTAATAACCGTGACAAATCATAAATAATGTATTCCTCAGTTAATCTGAGAATAAATTCGACGCGAAAAAGATGTCGCATACACTTTTCTATTAAAACCAGAGCATATTGAGACAACAACTTACAGTATAATAATGGCAACCCATTATACGTCCCACTGCTGGGCACGAGTCTCTCCCCTTTTTGGGGGGAGGCCTGGAGCTTACTCCACCACGCTGCTCCAATGCGGATTGGTGGAGGTGAACAACTTACAGTACTCAACAATTAATATTGCACATCGATCCTGCGAAAGAGACGATCGGCTCATTTCGACTTCGAAGAGCGTTATCTCTGTTGCACACAGCCCACGTAAGCACAGACAGTCCGGTATTGGTCAAAACTTGATCAAAATGGTCGACAAACGTCAAATAGGTGCGGCGCGAAAGAGATAACGCTGTATAGACCCGAAATAAGCCGAAGTCTTCTTCCTAGGCTCGATGTGCAATATTTATTGGTGAGCACTGTACCATACGTGGTTATTGAAAGCAGATACATAATAGCGATTGTCAGTGGCAAAAAAAACGTTCGGTTTCGTTTTTTTAAATTTTCGTTCTGCAATTTTTTAAATAGCGACAATTTCGTAGTTATGTAATATATTTGTATAATACTCATTCGTTTTTTAATTGCGTTGTCATTATAAATAGTTTTTCTGAATTATTTATATTATATTCTTTGTCGTCAACAGAGTCCTCTCCTACATTAGTTAATATTCAACGATATATCAATTATAAATCATCGAATGGTACAGGAATATGACCTCAACTTCAAAGAACAAAGACCAAAATTGGATTATGAAAGTTATGTATCCTCATGCCAGTTCCCCTACGGGGTAGGCAGAATGCGTAGAGCGCCAGATATCCCGGTCCTGACATACTTCTCGTGTTTTTTCTACATTCATCATTCTCTTCATACACGCACGCCGATTCCTAAGACTTTTGAACCCACCTTCAGACAACACTCGACCTATTTGGTCTTGGTAGGTCAGTCCTGGTCTTTCTGGGCCTCTGCAGCCATCCACATTCGCATTGTATATCTGTTTAGTCATTCGCTCATTCGACATTCTTTCTATAATCATTCTATTTGCCGCTAAATGGTAGTGTTCAGCACTATCGAATGCCGGTCAGGTATATGATAGTGCTGAATGTAAAAAATGCCCTGTAATTTCCGGCACAGAGGCATAACACCTTAGGCCTCAGGAGTGTCAACGCAACTGCATTTTGACCTCTGGTCATTGTGTGGGTGTCTATAGGCTGCAGTGATCACATATCATCAATATGAACTGCAAGCTTGTTTGCCACTTTTATTACATAAAAAAAATATTATAGAACGGATTATGAAAGTTTTTGCTTTTTTTAGTTCAACCTAGCAGCAATCTTTGACTGTGCCTAAAAAAGGAGAACAAAGCTCTTCATAAAATACAAAACATAATAAAAATAACCCTGAAAATGTACTGAGTAATTAGCAACCAAGACGTCAACTGCTGATTGATAATTAAATGCAATCATACCACGACCGTATACGCCGAAAACTAATTTTCCAATTCACACAATCGCATACGACATTGGTCTCATTGCGTAATTGCTTCAGTGATATATTGTGGGAAAGGACCCGCATTTGAAACCAGCGGTAAAATCGATATTGGGAAATAATCGAGACGTTCTAAACCGATTAAAGTATGATTCTCGATTTTAAAAAAATATTCGATAGAATACGTAGATTTTTTATTCGTTTGAGGCCGAAAACTTGAAGTCGGTATTGAGTAGACGGTTGACTAGTCGATAGAATAATTTATCATTTTAAGTCTTTTTTTTCTGATTTTAAAAGAAGTACATATAAAGTTTGAAAAAAACAAACATATTTTTGCATCTACTGTCCTTTTATCGGGACTTTAAAACTAATTGGATACGAGAACTGCCGAAACCTTAACCTTAACCGTGAAATCCGCCAAACCTGTTGTTAATTTGTTCTTCGTAACACATTTTTAATTTACTGCGCATAAATATAAGTTATATAAGTTCTCAGTGCACGTGCGTTGCCACACTTTCTTCTCATAAGCTGTGTTTCCTCAGCATCAGAAATTATAGAATATTTTTTTCGAAGGCGACGTTCTAAAATGTATGGATCTTGGGTCTGCACTTTGTACGCCATATTGAGAGAAGAAGTTCATAACACTAAATCATTTTTCGCTATTCAAACCGTTAATTATGCCTTCAATTCACTGTCATAAGTATATTTCAAAAACAATAATGTCATAGTAGCAATATGGTGACATATTGTTGTAATACAAAAATGACATAAAATAAATGTTTCCGACAAACAAACAACGATTCAAATAATTTTTGTCCATGATTCTACGTATTTTTCTTCTAATCAAAAGATAGTTTGATATAGTGTACAAGGCGAGGGCCAAAATGGAACTTGTCTTTAGACTTCAGCCTGGAATTGATCCTGTGACCATTGGGATCTCTAGTCCAGCCGCTCACCCAACTGAGCTACCGAATTTCACACGTTACTGTCGAATTTCTCCTTCACATTTATTGCGTTGCCGTGGCGTTGGAGTGGCAGTTTGTAACAAATTTATTTTTGGTTCGTGTGCACATTTGATCGCTGAAAGCATTAAAATAAAAACACTAATCAGTTTTCTTACCTTCAGCACGAGCGCGTCGTTCGAACTCGTCAAACAGGCGGTTGACGTCGTCTATCTCTCGGCGGAGGCGTCTCAGCTGAGGGTCAGCAGGGTCGCCCTCCGCTAGAAGCTTCTCCGCATCCTCGTTCAAGGCGCGGCGTATCGCTTGGCGTTGTTCGGCGCCCATTGCTACGAACTGTGGAGAGATATGGATTAAGATTGACGTAAAAGCACGATTGCATGCATTACGCGACGAATACGACACGATACGACGCAATGCGATTTACATTTGTCATTACATCTCGAATTATGGAGAAGTACAGAGTAATTTAGCTTGTAGTTTGTGGTTTCGCGTCTAGTCGCTCTCTAAACAAGTACGCGTTACGTTGAGTCTCATTTAGGCCGCAAGTAGGATATTCCGTTGAGTTGATCGCATTCGTCGCGTTCGCAACGTCGCGTCGTATTCACCCGATAAGTCATCCCGATAATCACTATAGCCGAAAGACGTCCACTGCTGCAGAGAAAAAGAATGTAATAATACTACGTATAGAATGGACACTTCGACGTCCCGCTCGATTTCCCCGCCTCACCCAACCTCCTCCCCTCTTATATGCGACGTTTGGTATTCTCTACGTGCTACGCACACAGGTGCACGTTTAAATACACGTCATAGTGTCCACGGAGTGACTGCTGAACAAAATCTTTCCCCAAAGATGCTCACCGTAGTGTGGTATTTAAATTAGGGGAAAATATTCCAAAATCGGCACGCCTGGCTCGCGTGGCAGTTTTGCCGTGAGACGCTACGGCTCATTATGCGATATTGCATTTACTACCGCTTAAATATGTTCTTCAGCAGCTGTACAAACCTTCTACCTTTTCCAATCGAATAACAAGTTACAATAATTTATCAAACTCACCTGCGGGAAGTCCCATCCTTTCACCACCTTGATGGTAGCAAATATCATGTTTTGACGCATGCGCAGTTGCTTCCTCTGCCATAGTTGTATCACCTTCAGGAAACACCACAAAAGCACCATTAGTACTGAACTAAAAAGTTCCATATAAACTATTTAATACATTAATTTTTGTATTTGAAGTTATGTCAGACTATCGTCTAGTACAGTTACATGATGACTAAGTAATTGTTGATCTAACAAACGGTTTGTTTATTTACTTAACATAGTTAATGAGGTCATCATTGTCGATAAGTAAAAGAGTGTGTTTTCTTTCTACTTTTACCGAACGCATAAACAGAAGAAAAATATGAAATCGACTGCAGCAATTAACATAGTCGGAACTATATTTTGGCAAATTTTGTTTTATTGCATTTGAAGTCTTAGAATGTCCATAAGTCACACAAAGACCAAGGTCAAAATGCAGATGCGTTGCCACTCCTGAGCCCTAAGGTGTTATGACTGTGTGCCTCGGAAATTACACGACCAAATATTACCACCAGACCGGAACACGATAATGTCTAACACCAAAGAGTATACAAATACTAAACACTACCATTTAGCGGCAAATATATTCGGTAATATGATGATGCCTACGCCCACGAGCTCCGTCACTGAAGCTCTACCACTAGTAGTGTTGCCCAAAATCGGTGAATGACGGTGCAAGATTTGAGCAAGACCACACTGCTCACGTTGGTCTTGCTCAAATCTTGCACTGTCAGTCTTGTTCTTGGTCTTGGTCTTGCAAAAATGCAAGAATAAGACCAAGACTGCAAGACCAAGACCGATTTTGGGCAACACTAGCCACTAGTAAAAAACATTCTTCTGTATAAACAGATATTTCTCTTTAGATTCAGTTTAGGTCGAGATGTTTTGAAAGATACTAACCCGATCGTAAGCGTTCCTCAGTCGAGAAGCGGCATCCAAAGCATCACTGCAAGGCGGAGGCAGGGCCAGTACCGCTCCCGGTAGTTGTGTCTCACTACCCGCGCCACCCAGCCTCACACGCCAGCGACTGCGCCCCGAGTTGTCTACCACGCTCACGGCACTACCTTTTTCTATCGCCACCTAAATCCAACATTTATTTATTTTATTTATTTAAATGAACTTCTATGGATTTATTTGGAAAATGAACGTCTATGGCTTGTAACCGCGTTCACGCTTACACGTTCGGCAGGGGGGGAACGTGACACATTTTCGTGCGTGCAGCCGGCGCTCATCGATTTATAACACAGTATCACGTTAAAAATCCTGATTGAAGCCTCAGGAAGAACAACGGATCCAGAGACTTCTAGTTGTTATCTAGATATTTGGAGCTTACAGTATTCACTTACCGTCAATGAACACTTGTTCGTCTTACATAATCTTAATATATATAAATCTCGTGTCACAATGTTTGTCCTCAATGGACTCCTAAACCACTTAACCGATTATAATAAAATTCTCACACCATGTGCAGTTCGATCCAACTTGAGAGATAGGATAGCTTACATTACGCTATGACTAATAGGCGCAGAGCAGCGCGGGCGAAGCCGGGGCGGGCCGCTAGTATAATATAAAAAACATCAAATTGCCTGCCCTACAGAAGACACTAGCTCCAGACCAGCGTCAGCCGAAAGATGTTTACTGCTAGATAAAAACCTTCCCAAAGAGTGTCACAACGAACGGCCCTGCGCCGCCTTCATCCAATGATTGGCCGCATCCTTCACCACCATAAGCAAGTGCACCACTGGTGCACCTGCCTATGCTTCGTCTGAGCCATGTCTACAGCTGATTCTGTCCTATTTGGAACACAATGTGCGCAACATTATATGAAGCACAAAGACTTGAACACTTAGTCATAGTTATCAAATTCGGAAATGCAAGGCAGTCACCTAAATGACCCTCTAAGGGAAAACTGCCCGAAAATTCTAACAAATGGAATATGTCTGATTTTCGAAGAGAAATTACAGTTAAAATATCAGTATACTTACATTAGCATGTTTATACGCGCAAACAGTCTCGGCGCGTATCGGTCTGCTCGGAGCGATAGGAGCTCGTCGTTGCTTCACCGGTCGAATCTCTTGAGCTTCCTCGACGAGCCTCGACACACTGGTCCCCTGCGAGTTCAACTCTTCGCGCAATTCTTGCATGCCCTTAAGAAGACGTTCACCTTGGTCCAGAGTGAATTCAGACTGTGAGAACGTCGTGTTCAACGCTTCTTCGCGCCTGGAAATAGAAGTGAGTGTTAATTTTGGTTCATTACTTGCAATGGCAACTGTAGCTGTTCTTTAACATTTCCCATAGAGCTCGCGGGCGTAGGCACCACCGCATTACCTTATATACTTGCCGCTAAATGGTAGTGTTGCATGTGTTGCATGTTAATGATAGTGCTGAACTCTACCATTTAGCGGCAAGTATATTAGGTAAAGGAATCGCTGTGCATGTATGAAGAGAATGATGAAGGTAGATGAGGCACGGGAGGTGTGTCAGGATCGGGATATCTAGCGCTCCACACTCTCTGCCTACCCCGTTAGGGACCTGGCGTGAAGATATTAGGTAATGCGGTGGTGGCTACACCCGCGAGCTCCGTTACTGGAGCTCTACCACCAGTAGAAAATTGGCATAAGACTTACTTCTGTATCCATTTCTCAGCTTCCTTGATCTGCTCGAAGAAGTTGTGGTACTGCGTGGTGTGCTTGAGATGCGTCTCGAGACACAGCGTCAGTTGGAGCACCCACGCCCATTGGGACTGCATCACCTGTGATCGATGATAAAATTTATAGACAAAATTAAATATAGAAATGAAAAAATATAAAATTAGTTGTATTGGAAATACGTAGGTATCGTTTCATGTTATTTTATGGTCTCTCTTCTTTACGCCGAATTTCACATCCTCCGCTATGGGCAATATGGATAAAAAGCGTACAGAATGTTAAATGTAACTTCACACCTGTGATCCCCGAATGGATATGCATACAAGCATACATACAAACACCCACGATTCGCCGGTTACGTTACGGCCTACGTCACAGATGGCGCGCCTGTTGACATTTCGGGGCACATTACAAAACGAGGCACGGAGAAACTGCCAGAAAATAGATAAATCCCAATCACCTATGTCAAATATCAATATCAATCTATACTATGATATACCCGACCCGGGAATCGAACCCAGAACCTCAGCCTGTCCAGTGGCCTGCTACTACTCGACAACTAAGGCAGTTACTAAATGTTATTTAAGTTTTAATTTAAAAAAAATTACTAAATGTTATTTTTACATTACTAACGTACAGATTTTCAGATTCTCCATTTATTTATTTAACTTCAATGTCCAACAAAATATTGCTTAGTGCTTATATACAAAAGGCAAACTACCAACCTTTCCAACCATCACCTTTCACCTTTGGGTACAATAGAAATGAAAGATTTTGCTATAGCTTTGCAAGCCAGCACTCAAATAAATCGCATAAATATTATAAATGAAAAAGTTTGTATGTTTGTTTGTTTGTTACTCCTTCACGCAAAAACTGCTGACCCTTTTTACATGAAATTTGGCACACACATAGAGGGATTGCTTTCTGCCCAAACTTGGATTAACACATATGATACTTTTTATCACGAAAAAATGTTCCTGTGGGATGCCATGGGATGATTTGAAGAGTTTAAATAGGTTACGCGAAAAGCGACCTACATGCGGGCGGAGCCACGGGCAACAGCTTTTTTATATAATTTTTAAACAGTTATAAAGAAAATATGTCACTGCTAGTTACAAAGCATACCTTAATAACATAAAGTACAAACCTGAAGGTGCGACTCGATCGTCTTCGTCGCCGGATGATGTTGAGCGATCAACGCTTCTCCTCTGTCTATCACATTACTGAACTGCAGCTCCCGTTTCTCCAACGACGACATCAGTTGCTAAACAAAATACAACCTCATTACATACGGCACAAAGTCCAATATACAATAAATAACAAAGCGCAAAAATAAACCGCAATAAAAAACAAAATGAACAACCAAAGACAGTGTAACACAAACCTCTCTATCGTCCCCAAATGAATGCTTGCGCAGAAAAAAATTAAATCATTTCAACTAAATGTCAAAACAATGTATTTACATGCTTTTTAATCAATACAAATGCTTCATCGGTCCAAATGTATGTTATTACAAATTTTAATAGTAAAATTTGTGAACATTCAGTTAGCATTATTAGAATCCGAGATGTTCTTATGACATATTGTTTATAAAATTATATTTTATACTATTCTATTAAGAAAAATGCACATTTATCATAATTTTGTAAATTTCAAAGTCAGTCCAATATTCACGAAATTCAACGTCAATCTTACTTCGTAAGGCAATAGTCTAACAATGTATTATTATGAAAAAAGAAACTAAAATTGATTTCTTTACAAATGAAAAAAGCTGATGAATGAAGGACACTGAATATGACGTGCTGGATAATAGATACAAAAAAAAAATATATTGATGGCATTGAATTGACTAATAAAAATAAAATAAATTACAAAACAATTAAATACATAAAAATATACTAAGACTTTAATATTCTTTACACTACTGTTCAAATATTTATAATTCTTAAATGGTTATTATACACCGTTATTAATATTATGGATGACGAGTATTTAGAAGCTACCCAACTTTCTAAGGACACAACTTAACTTAAAAAAACATCCGATCTTGTAGAAAGTTTATTATAAATTACTAGGTGATACCAGTTGTCACACTTATGCTGGGTTGCACCAACATATTTGATAAAGATACTGTATCATTTTACATCCTTCTCTAACTTTAACAAAGGAGATGTTGCAAAAATGTATGGACCTCCGGCCATGTATTGTACACAATATCATTAACAGACAAAATCAATATAAAAAAGTTTTTTTACTGCATAGTTTCACTTATTTAGCTTTGTTTGCAGTTACAAAATATTATTTGCAGTTAGAATTGCAACTCAAACCAACATGGCGAATATGGCGGGCGATGTCATTTTAACATTTTAATTTTTTTTATTGTTTTTTGTTTATATTATAGTACTTGGAGAAAAAAGTAATATTTTTAAATGCTATTGAAATCGATTTCATGTGTTAATACTAAGAACTTAAACTAATCGATTTCCAATTTAAAGAAGCGTCTGCTGTATCGCCGCCATGTTGAATATGGTTGAAAATGATTAAATCGTTTGAATTAAATGTGGTTGTAACTCTAAAATATATTCTTGAATAAATTAATTGTATTTTTTTCGGATTCTTCTTTAATTTACCCGTTTTTTGAGGACATGTACGAACTAGAGCCGAGTTCGCAACATCTCCTTTATTAATGTTAGAGAAGGATGTGAAATGTTACAATAACTTTAACAAATATCTTGTTGTAACCCAGGCTTGGATCAAGTCTCCGACGACTAAAACAAATCTACTCCTCCAATCAAAATTTCAATGAATCACTTACCTCATAGTAATGCTGTACAGCTGGCAGATTGATGTGTGGGTCGGCCCAGTCTCGCGACAGTTCCACCTGTTCCTTCTCGTTCAGCCAGTTGAGTTCCGCCGTCGCCGATTGAAGGAAGTCTTGAAGCGCATCGAGATCTGACATGCTGTGGGGTGAAAGAGAATGGGTATGTTGAAGTCACTATTTATTATTATGTGTTCCGTTTGACGTCCGAAGTCCATTATGAGAGAGTGCTCGCTTCTAACCATGTACAGCTCGCTAGATGTCCCTACTGTTCCGTCACGTGATCGCGCCTTCAGCGCCGTCTCTCGTCAAACCTTTGAACTACTTTCAAAACCCGCATACAAGCCGCCATGTTGAAGTGTTAAGTCATTGTTGCGTCGATTTTCGAACTGTGCGCAGTTAGCTAGATTTTTAAATAAAAATGAATGTTTGTCTGTATGTCCTTTAAAGAATCGCAAACTACGCGTTTGTGTTTAATTTATAGATTGTTTTTACCACGCGTGACGTCATTTTATATGAGATATTTTGAGTCAGTTTCACAACTCGCGACGTTTTCAATCGTCATACTTGTCGTGGTTGACAAACTTACCGTTTCGTACTGGTGGAAAGCAGTTCAGCGTAGAGTTTCTGAAGTTGGCTCAAATGCTGGTTGTACAAATTCAGCTCTTCCCCGCTAAAGTTGGCGCGGTTGAGGACACATTGCTCCACCTGGGAAAGTAAAAATACACATAAGTTGTCTTAATTTATTATAACACTAAGAACTAAAAGAACGAAAATAACAAAGTTACTGAACCATAATTCTACTTATTAAATACTACGCGGACGAAGTCGCGCGCACAGCTTGTCTGAATTAAATACGTTTATGTAAATTTTCAATTGACCACAACTACTTTTACCCTTAACCGATTACGACAAAACAAAGACAAAGCTCTTAAATATAAGTGGGTTATCCACCTGTGGAAGCCGCGTTTAAATCCGTTGAGTAGTTTCGAAATTATAACGTACCAGACAGACAGACAAAAAAGTCCAATAAATGTTTTTTTGGTTTCTGTTATTCTACTTTATTCGCCCTCTATCAGTTTTTTGGAAAAATATTTAATGTACAGACCCTCGATTTTTACTGTCTTATCATAGTTATGAATATTTATTAGTCAGAAGACTGTATTTCAGACGCATATTAAAAGTTACTCCAAGCGAATATCCGCATGCATTGAATCAAACACCCACGATACGCTTGTTACGTTTTGTCCTATACAAGATGGCAAACCTTATGACATCTCTGGCCACATTAAAGGACTCCTCGGGGATAACTTAGTAGCACTTACCGCCCATACCCAGGACCCCAACGCAGTAGCAGTGCCAGCACTAGACTGCTGTCACACCGCGGACACTCCGCCAAAATTCCATACAAACGCTTAATTTGGTTTCTATTACACAGACATCAATCAGTGACGTGTATTTACAGGCGCACCTGTGTGCGTAGCACGTACAAAATACCAACCGTCGCCCATAAGAAGGGAAGGGGTTGAGTGATGCGGGCCAATCGGGCGGGACGTCGAAGTGTCCATTCTATACGTAGTATTATAACATTATTACATATTCTCTGCTACTGTGGTAGTTTAAAGAACTATGAATGAAACTTTTTTTTCTTTCGGTTGGACGTAAGTCTGCAAGCAATTGCCTAAAGCTTTAGCTACTTCTTGCTTACTTTACTGTTGGGAAATTTTGGTGATTTTTGGATACTACATACTAAAGCTTACAGCAGCCTGCCTGACAGGAGGCACCGAGAAATTTTGACAATTTATTTCTTACCAGCTGTTACCCGCGGATTCGCCCACGTGGTTGTCGTTTTATAAATAACTAAGTAGCTTATGTTCTTTCTCAATGTCGGTTCTATCTCTGTCCCAAATTTCATTAAAATCGGTTCAGTCGTTTGGACGTGAAAAGGTAACAGACAGACAGAGTTACTTTCGCATTTATAATATTAGTAGGGATTGTTCGCGGACGATATCGTCTCCGCGTTGCTCAACTATTAAAGTATTTTTTTCGTGTTATTATTTCTTATTTTCCGGATAAAAGACATAGGTTACCTTCGAGTGGAACTGATCAATTTGTTTATGTTCGCGTTGGTGTTTGTCCAGCTCGTGTTGGACGGTCGGCAGGTCAGACCCGTAGTCGGATTCGTGCAGCTTTTTCTAGAAAACAACGGGATATGATATTAATACATTATAATTAGTGTTGAAGCACATGACACTACAGCATTAATAATGGCAACCCATTATACGTCCCACTGCTGGGCACGAGTCTCTCCCCTTTTTGGGGGGAGGCCTGGAGCTGACTCCACCACGTTGCTCCAATGCGGATTGGTGGAGGTGGGTGGGTGAGTGGCCAACCCGCTGTCGGATGTTTTTCACCCGCCCATAAGGCCTCCGACAAGGTTTATCTACTGCTATCTATCGATAGCAACCGGGACCGACGGCTTAACGTGCCCTCCGAAGCACGGAAACGCGCATTTAATTTGCCACTAGCGGTCACCCATCACACTACCAGAACCGCGCCCGTAGTGCTTAACCGAGTAGATCGGTTATGATCTACACCAACCACCAGACCATGCGCGCTTCAAACTTGGACAAATTAACTCTGATACAAAGTATGTTAAATTTTTTGCACCACGGATTTGAGCTGCTAATTGAAGTTGACAGACAACGCGCTATTTCTTATTATTCGTACTTTTGAAAGAACAAAACACGTATTTCCGATTTCGCCTAACACCACCAAGCGGCCTTCGACAGTTGCAGGAACATGAGATCAACGCCGTCGTGAGCACCGCACCGTGCTCTAAAGGCGCAGAATAAAATCAAGAATCTACCAATCGCCTGGACTTGAAATGCCCTTTGGTCAATCCGCTTTGGGAACGATCGTAAGACAAACTCATACCACACCCCGGACACTGCTAAAATTCCATTACAAACGCTTATTCTAGTTATCTATTACACAGACATCAATCAGTACACGCGCTCTCTGTAGCATGTAGGGTTATGACCTTAAACAATCGTGAATCGTGAGTCGTCGCACTGACTGAGTGACGAAATTGACTAAAAAAAGACCACTAGCTCGCCCGCTCGCAGCCTCACTGTTAAATGTTATTCAACTGCCTGTCGAGGGGGGTGATGGGTGAAGCGGGGAAAGCGGGCGGGGACGTCGAAGTGTCCATTCCATACGTAGTATTATTCCATATCCTCTGCCCTTATTCGACAGTATCCACTCACCAGTTTCTCCTTACACCACCTGGCGGCCTCCTGCAGCTGCTGGAACTTGGGGTCGGCGTCGTGCACGCGCGTCTCCAGCACCGTCCTGGTCTCGCGCCGCACCGTGGTCTGCTGTACCGGCATGCGGACCGAGGACAGCCGGGGCACCAGGCGCCCGGTGAACGCCTGCCGCGCGTTGATCCAGCGGTCGTGGACTAGTTGTACCCTGGTGATCAAAAATTGCTAATAAATTGCTGATAACAGTTGAAAAAAAAAACTCATCCGAGTCATTGAGTATGTGAGTAACAATGCTCGGTTGTGCATTATTTACTACAAGCCATATAGAATTGAAACTTAACATGTAAGAAATTCGAGAATTTTAGAATTCGAAATTAATTTAGACGTAAGCAAGAATTTCTACGATCATACTTAACGATCCTTGCTAACCATTCAATATATTTATTGTCTCTCCTTTTTATTCAAAGACGGTGTCTTATATGGGCCAATAAATAAATCAATATCACAAAAAATATTGGTCCTTCGAGCCGGATCATAACTATAAAATAAACTCACCGCCTATGCAATTCGTTCGCTTGGGGATATCTTCCCTCTCTCAATGCGTGGGAGTCCTGGAACATCTCCTGTATCGTATGTTCCATAGCCCTCAAGTCTTGTTCGATCTGTTCCACCGCCATTTTGGCTTCAGCCGGGTGAACGCCGCGCTCCACGCGACGGATCTCGCTTTCGATGTGTCGCTCTACGTTGTCTAGCCCGCCTTCGGTTTGCTTTATGTCTCTGAAAGATAATTGGGGACATTAGATAGAAAATAAAATTGATAAATGAGGATTAGATTTAACGTAACGTAAACAATACCACGCTGCGTTTTAGGTATTTATTTTGTAAACGGAATACGCAAAAGTGGTCCTAGAATAACTATAAAGAATTTATATTATTTGAAGTATAAATCGTCCACGTTCGCCACGAAAATAATAAGATCAGATAAGACGTACACCACGCAAAAAGAGAGGACCTAAAATGCACTTTGTTGCTCAGCGCCATAAAGTGCATTTCAGGTCTTCTTTCTTAAACAATCTGATGCATGAAAGATCTTCCATCGCTTTGAAGTATATCTGGAATGTATCCTCTCCACACACCTATGCAACTTCTCAGCTAGCCGCTGCAACCGCTCCAGCCGCCGGATCTCGTCGGCGAGGTCCCTCTCGCGCTCCTGGTGCGCCATCAGCAGGCGCGCCCACGCCTCTTCAAGCGCCTCGGGCCGCAGCGTCGGTTCTACCTCGCATTCGCCCACCGTTTCGAAGTATTTCTGTTATCAAATCAATTTTGAAGTGAAAACAACAGTAAAAAGCTAGCTGTTTATTTTATTATTTATAAGAGTTTTAGTTGGTTGATTTTTAGCTAAGATATATTATTTTTTTAAATGTATTTAATAATATTTATAATCGGGTATACGTTTTTATGTAAGAAGTACTTTTTGGCTTCCGGTCCATAAGATATAATCATTTGTACCTGCTCTCTTGGTGAAATAATGGCGTAATGTTATGTTTGTAACACATTTTACTTGACGTAATATGTTTGAAAGACTCATACTGGTCTACAGGACAAACCTAACCTCAAAATAATAATTTTATTTTTTTAATATCTCGGTTTGTCCACTAACCCGTATCTCCACCAACCCACATTGGAGCAGCGTGGTGGATTGAGCTCCAGGCCTCCCTCCCCCAAAAAAAGGGAGAGACTCGTGCCCAGCAGTGGGACGTATAATGGGTTGCCATTATTATTATTATTTATATTATTTTAATATATCTCAGTAACACCATTATATTTTTGTAAAAGTATTTAAATATATCATAGAGTTGATGAGAGGTAATATGTGGGCGATCTCTTTAGAGTCCAATATACTTAAATTGAGACATGTAAATGACACTGACCTCAAGTTCCCGGTACTGGAAGAACAGCTTCTGTTTCTCGCGCTGACGCAGCGGCACTTCCTCGTTGCGGAACCGCGTGCTCTCGCTGAGCAGCTTTTTCATCTCGATCAAAGTTGACGGGAAAGCACGGTCCTGGCGACACACAACACGATATTTATTATAGTTTTGTCCATATTTCTATATTATGAATGGCATCCATTTCAGCTAATACTAAAAATTTGGCTTTTCAATGAATAGTAATCCTAAAAAAATAAAATTCTGAGGTAAGCCCTCCAAACAAAAATCTAGGGTCCGTAACTGAGAGACCATCAGAGTAGAAAACACACAAAAAATCGTGATTCACCGATCGTGATCTTCTGTCTTCAAACAATAAAGAGCAATAGAAATGGAGTAGAGAGAACCAAATTCTCACCAGTGGTGAAGTGCTGGATTCTATGTCATATTAAAGTTCTTGTGCTAGTGCCAAAGCCTTTGAAAATTAGAAAAGAAAATAAAATAAAATTTAAAGGAAATATAATTTACGGGCCATCTGAGGTCGGGAAGCAAGGGGAGGGGGGCATTATAAGAGTAGAAAACATAAGTTTATAACGATTTCCGGCAAAACTGCGAGTGGTAGTACAATTTTTTATAAGTATACTATTATTTCATAGTGAAAACAGTAACAGCACCATTGTTTATCGACGACGGCGCCTCTACTATCTCAAGAGTACTGACTCTAAGACAGTTCCACGAAATGTCAGTTGATATTACCCCTATACTTAAGCGTATGTAAAACTTCGGAAGGAAATTTTATTTTATATTTTGTTATACCAGCACATAGAGCAACACAGGTCACCGGCCGCGCCGGACAGCAGGGGTGTAGCCATATGCAAGCTTTCCCCTCTATCAAAGAACAAGACCAAATGGTCCTTCCTATGCCTATCGCCCAGATATTTAAATGTGTGCGTAAAATTGTTTATGTATTTTGTTAAGGTCAAGGTGTGAGTTTCGTAGTAATAGACGATTTTTGTAGTGTGAGTGTGTGTCACACGTATTAGGCGCGGCGCTGTACTCTTGCGACAGTTTTGAAATGTCAGATATCACCCCTAGGTGCGTACGTAAAACTTCGAAACGACACTATATATCGTATTTCGTCCTCCCATCACACCGTTCATCTCACCTGCATATGCGAGCATTTCTCATGAAGCCAGGCGCGGTGTTGCGCCGCCTGTTCGGTGTATGAGGCGGCGCGGCGCTGAGACTCCGCGTCGAACAGCGGGTGCACCGCCGGCGGCTCCGGGAACGTCTCGTACAGCGACGAGATGTAAGTGATGAGGGACTTCTCGTCCGGCTCGTGGGTGTCCACATCTGTAATAGATTCAAGAATATGAATAGTCTTACTGGTGGTAGAGCTCTAGTACCTCATATACTTGCCGCTAAATGGTGGCGTTCAGCACTATTGTGTTCCGGTCAGGTGGTAATGTACGGCCCTGTAATTGCCGGCACAGAGGCATAACACCTTAGGCCTTAGGAGTGGTAACGCATCTGCATTTTGACCTTGGTCTTTGTGTGGGTATCTATAGGCTGCAGTCATCACTTAACACCAATGTGAACTGCACGCTTGTTTGCCACCTTCATTACATAAAAAAATATATACACGACATAAATCCGTAAAAAAAATTTCATTTCCCAACATTAAACCTAAAAACATTATTTCTATCCTGTTTAAGATAGAATAATAGAATTGTACACGGTTTCACGTCCTTAAACATTCGACCCCTTACCCCGAGTAATCGCTGAACATACGACAAATTGCAACAATCACCGTGATTCTCAGCCATTGTTGCTTATCGTAACCACATCGGTACTTCGACGCATATTATTCACGCCACCGATTACGTAGAAAGAACTTTATTATAGTTCAAAAGATGTGGGATATTATGGATGCATTTACATAGATATAGTATGTCGCAGGTCAGGGTACTATAGGATTGTTATTTTTTAATTTAAACTGTGGAGAGCAAGAGTCATAATAGTAGAATTTAAAGCTTGAAAACTAATGTTGTTTGAAGAGAGGCCATTTTAGGTGGTTATGCAAAGTTTTGCAAAAATGTTGCGAGCTCGGCCCTGGTTCGTACATGTCCTCAAAAAATGGTAATTATAGAAGAATCCGAAAAAATACAATTAATTTAATCAAGAACATATTTTAGAGTTACCACCACATTTAATTCAAACGATTTCATCATTTCCAACCATGTTCAACACGACGGCGATACAGCCAACGCTTGGTATCAATCGATTTCGATAGTATTTATAAAATATTTTTTTCTCCAAGTACTAGATAATCAAAAATACAATCAAAAAAATGAAAATGTCAAAATTACATCGTCCGCCATATTCGCCATGTTGGTTTTAAGTTGCAATTCTAACTGCAAATAATGTTTTGTAACTGCAAACAAAGCTAAATAAGTGAAAATATGCAGTAAAAACGTTTTTATATTGATTTTGCCTGTTTAATGGCCGGAGGTCCATACATTTTTGCAACATCTCCTTTAATTATTTGTTACATAGGGAGGGAACCTGAGAAAGTCTAGTAAAGAGTCGTCAGCTATAAAAAATACGCTCACAGCGACACAGAAGGTTAATTTTTAACCTGTGTCGTAAGTACTGTTGGACTCACACAACATACACATGAAGTTTCGGCGGGAACCTTGAAAGAGGCGTGTGGTGCTCTTATTTTATTTCATTTTCTTGCTGTATTTTTGAGTTATATTAAATGAAGTTGGTGGCGATTTTGATATAGGCTTATTACAGTGCCCGTGTATAATGAAATAGAATAACAGTGCGAAAACACGTCCTTTCGGGTTACCTCCAAAACTTTATTGTTAATGTTCTGGTAAAGTAGCCATCGCTTTACTCGATTTACTGCCTGTGACGCTGACTGACGCACTAATAAATTGACTGACTGACTCTGACTTTTACGCTGCTTATTATTACGAATACGAAATATCGTTTTACCTGACACTGGCAATATGCGTATAAGCGATGCCAAAAAAAAAATAACCATACACATACAAACCCAGACCCGAAATCATTATCAATAGGCAGTACAAATATTTGTCCCGGTGCAAGAATAGAACCTAGGGAATCTGCCACAACATCTAAAAACCATTTCGAAATCTTGTACGTGATCTTAATTACTTAATTTGGGCAGCGCCATCTATATTTCGACATCCGGTTTTTGTGTGGTATTCACTTAACATCGACGTGAACTCGTTTGTTTGCCACCATCATAAAGTAAGCAAAATCGATATATAAGTATTTTATTTAAGTCACACACACAACACAAACAACATCCCAATAGTAAGTCCACCACGTGTCAACGCACATTGCACACGTCTGGTGGACGTCAACAGACCATGACGCGGCTCAATGGCACCTGTCTACACCTGCCCAACGAAACAACACACAGTGTACTTCTACTTGTTTTGCGTTCCAAATTTGCTAGAGATTGTTCAGAATTTTGACATACAAGATAGTTTTCGCATTACCTAATCTACTTGCCACTATATGATAGTGTTCAGCAGTATTACTTATACTGGTCGTAGAGCTCCAGTGTCGGAGCTCGAGGGCGTAGGCACCACCGTATTACCTAATATAACTACTTGCCGCTAAATATACTTCAGCACTATCGTGTTCCCGTCAGGTGGTAATGTACGGCCCTGTAATTTCCGGCACAGAGCACATCTTAATAGCATCTCAAACACGATGTCAAATAAAAATTGTCAGCGAGGTGGAAATTAAAAGTAAACTGAAGAAAATGTTAATTAAACAAAAGTTCTCAATAAGAAATTTAAAAAATATAACTTCTTTAGTTTATTTTATCATATTTCGAAAGAAACTCATAATTGAAGCAAGTTTCGATATTTGGTCCTAACGGCAGAATGCAAGGTTTACTAAGATACCGTTCGCTAATGTGTAAAAAAAAATGAATTAGATTCCTTTATTCCCGCCATTATACTACGATACGGTTAATAAACAAAACCGTAACCAAGAAACACTACATTTCAATTACGTAACGGCCAATAGAATGGCATCCATTCGGATCTATGGAGAAAGTTTAGACTTCAATGGTGGAGTCATAGGAATGTTCGATCTTCACCAAGATTGAAATCTGTGATCCCGTTAAGCTATTGTTTTGGAAATATACGATGACGAATGGATGAGTTGTTTTGATTTCACGTAAAAACGTTGTTACTCGTATTATTGTGAGGTTTATATCTTTTTTTTATGTCATCAGCTCGACAGACAAGCAGACGGGCCACTTGATGGAACATGTTCACCGTCGCCTATGGACATTTGCAACACCAATGGAGTTGCCAACGCGCTGCCAGCCCTGAAGGACTCTTTTGACGCCATTTTTTAAGAACCCCATATTGTAGCACCGAGGGATCACCTCAGAGGAAAGTTCGTTCCACAATTGACACGTTCTGGACAGAAACGAACAAGAAAACCGCACCGTTGAGCACTGCCAGGTGTCCAGTCGGTGAGAGTGGAACTTTTCTCTTCGGCGGGTAGTACGGTGTAGGAAAAGAAACGGTGCGTGGCACAATGTCGAACAGTTCAACAGAGCATTCACAATTGTAGAGACGGTATAACACGCACATTCTCAATGTCTCTGCGCAGGCTCAGATGTTCGAGCCTGTCAGTAAGTCCTGGATCGTTAACAATACGACCGGCGCGTCTTTGTAGGGAGTCAAGCGGACCAAGCTGATATTCGCTATATTATCGGTACGATGGTAAATTTTCGGTTCCATAAACTTAGACACTTGATATTAGGCATCAGAAGCGCCATATGTCGACGTCTATAGTTTGCAGTAACCACATACCATTAATTTGAACATGCACACATTTCATGCTCCTTGTTTAGTATCTCATTGATCCTCTTTAAACAGATGTGATTTTGGAGATGTCCACATACCTTCAGGGTCCAACAGCCTGGTGACGCCGTATTCTTTCTCTACGACATGGAAAGCTGTCTCCAAACGCTCTCGCACTTGTCTTGATCTGAAATGAGAGGATACTTTGTTATATTTACCATTGAATGATCCTTTATCAGATTTGACAACAATATACCAAGAGCAAAATAATTTTAAATTTAAAGACTCTTTAGATTTCAAGAGATCAGGATACCAATTTGCACATAGAAAAAAATGTCGTCAACTGTAAACTTATCTCATATAAGGCCAGTCTATCAGATCTGGATAGAAATTGAATGCGAGACCGTCTTGCTGGGATGTAGTGAAGGCAGCGCTGCTGACGCATTGATATTTGGCTGGAGCGGTGAGATGAACCTAACAATACAGAGCTCATCGGATTCGAAGAGTTCAGGACTCTCTAATTGTTTCTAAAATTACATAAATACAACCCAAGCTTATAAAAGCGTGTTGAAACCAATTCCTCTTCTTGTCAATTTCTTACCTGATATTACGCCAGTCTATCAGATCAGGACGGTTCCTGTGGATGAGGGCGTTGAAGGCGAGGCCGTCTCGCCACGATGAAGTGAAGTCGGCGACCCTGACGCCAGGGTACTTGGCTGTGGAGCGGCGAGCCCAGCTCAGTAGGGCTTCGCGGGCAGTTACGTTCGGTTCTTGGCCGACCACGATGTCTGATATCTGGAAGTAAAAATGTTTGTTAGGACTATCGTACGAAGAAGATATTTGAAGGGATTATTTTTCAAATAATTATTATTGATAACCTGTAGAAAAAGCATTGGTGGCTTGAGGATTTGAGTATTGGAGACTTGGCGGGCAAATACCAAGAAACATTATAGTTATTATGAATAACTTTTAGTATCAGATCAACTCTGATATCGCGAAAAAACGCGTTTCTCCATGCAAGAGGTACTCGACGCGCAACAAAATAAATGAAGTAGATTTTAGAAAAGGTGTTTTGTATTCAACTCCACCCTGGAAAAGAGATTACGAAAGAAAAAATACGTCTAAAAAAATACCTTTACGCAAATGTGTTGAAGTGACATGTTTATTGTTACCCTAGTTCTAAATAATATATTGAATTGTAAAACACGTTTTACGATAAGGCTTCTATTGAAATATTAGGTAAACAGTAAAAGTGGAAAAAGACTCAAAATCGATCTCAAGACAAAGAGAAAATATTTAAATAAATATGCGATGTTGATATTGAGGTCACGATATCATTGTCTATTAAATAAAGTATGTAGCTTCAATTATTTTCAGATCATATCTTTAGAAAACAAAATTTAAATTTCTTATACTTAAAATCTGTACCGTTCAAATACAATCTATTGTGTCAAATATAGAGTTCAGAGTCAAGCGGTTAGACCGCCTAAATTAAACGCTTTTGACCTACAAAATTAATAATTTACCCACATAATTTTATTTTGTCATTTTATACCGCATATACCTAATACCATCGATATGGTATCTGACCCGTGCAGTACTTACTGAGCTCACCGATCAAGCGGTTTATGTAAAGGTTGAAGACGCGTGGCGAACGTAACCCTCCCTGCCTCACCCCACACTCCAACCAATACACATCAGAGTGAGCGTCCGTCCATCTGACGCTGTTATCCCCGTTGCGTACCTGTATCGGTACAAAGGTGTTACTACGTTCGGCAGTGTCGCATCGGTTTCCAATTTACCCCAGAGCACTAAGTAAGATACCAGATCGAATGCCTTCTACAAGTCCAGAAAACAGGCACATACAGGCGTTTTCTTTGCGTAAAATTGGTCAGTTTGTTTGAGACATAGAATGCCACTCTGTGTATACAGGTCAGGCTTAAAACCAACCTGAGCATCATGAAGTTCAATGAGTTATGAAAGTACAACATTAAATGATAATCCTAGCCAGAACAAAAACGATAAAGTCGGCAGTTGAAAGTGTTATGATCAGCTTTGAGATGATCGGAAAAATTCTGCGTACTAATCTTAAATCACAACCGACCGTGTCTGGCTCCTTCATGCCAATTAAAAAGAGCATAACACACGAAATCTAATTAACATGCGAACAACATAATCAAATGTATTTTATAGATACCATCGTCTCACTCTTGCATGTTACAATAAAGAATCCTATTAGAATTCATAGTTCGTAGTGCGAACCCGGTTAAACTAATATCAATTAATTTGAACCTTGTTATGTTAGAATTGAGTTCAAAATGATTTGAATTGTATTTCGAATCTAGATTATTGCCAAAAAATATTCGAAATTGATAGATCTTTATGAGTAATGTAATAGGCCACCTGTGGATTGTATCGCCATTTTGCGTTGAGCTCTTCTCTCTCTTTGAAAAACGTTTCAAATTGTCCACTTTTTTAATGCAATGGTTAATGACCTATGAATTAAATATTTTGAAGAAGTTCAAGACTAAACAGGTCTGCATCAAGAAATCCTCAAAACAAATGAACCATTGATTAAAGCATTATTGTTAGGCCTAGTTTGATCCACGTTCTTTTTTATTGAACAACTGGTATACAGCTCGTCTCAAGACGATTGTTTTATAGGAGGTAAGAGTACTGGCTCTACTTGCTAAAGGATCATAGTAAGATATGTACAAAAAAATGCAAAAAAGCGGCCAAGTTCGAATCGGACTCGCTCATGAAGGGTTTCGTCACACCGCGGACACTCCGCCAAAATTCCTTACTAACGCTAAATTTGGTCTCTATTACACAGACATCAATCAGTGACGTGTATTTACACGTGCACCAGTGTGCGTAGCACGTAGAGAATACCAAACGTCGCCCATAAGAGAGGAGGAGGTTAGGTGAGGCGGGGAAATCGGGCGGGACGTCGAAGTGTCTATTCTATACGTAGTATTATAACATATTCACTGGTTTCGTTTAGTGCCCTAAGAATACAAAGCTATAATACCCAAAGTTATAATTATTATACGTATTATTTTAACTCTACCATTATCGTTTTTCAGAAGTAGTATAAATTGATCATGTTCGCACGTCAAAATTCGAGTATATTCTGAGCACGATCACACACATAAGATTTAGACGATTGAAATTTACGACTATCTATCTGCACGCCGGTCTAGTTCATGTCTAGGTTTTATAGGTATTATTAACATCTGCGATGCTTATCTCTGAATGTTATAAAGGTAAGATTTTCTTTTGTTTGTTGGAAGCAACTAAATTTTTTAGGGTTCCATAGTAAACAAGGAACCCTTATAGTTTCGCCATGTCTGTCTGTTTGTCTGTCCGTCCGCGGTTTAGCGCAAAAACGATTAGTACTAGAGTAGAGACTTGAAATTTGGCACGAGTTTACATCTTTATTGCTCCGACAAAGTGGTAGAATAAAAACATGATTTTTTTTCATTTAGGGTACCCCCCACATGTAACGCGCGGATATATATTTTTTTTATTTTTAGTTTTTTATTTTTAGTTTTTTATATAGTGTGGGATATTGATGGATAGGTCTTTTAAAAACGAGACACGCAATTAACTCGTTTTTTTTTTGGTATTTTATAGCCAAATTCTATCTATGCTATTAAAATAACGAACATTTATTTTTTGTTTCAACACTATTGACACCTATACAAAAACCATAGGTCAAATGGAAATGTTTTGCCACCATTGAGACATTAGTCGTTTTGTCTCTGTGATAGTTATAACGCGACCATAAATTACCATCTAACTGGTTCACAGTAGTTGAACACTACCATTTGGCGGCAGATAGATTAGATAATGCGGTGGTGCCTACGCCTTCGGTTCCCTACACTGGAAATCTACCACCAGTAAAACCATTAAGTGATATAATATAATGTCAATCTTTTGTTAATTTAAGAAAACAAAAATGCTACCTAAAAGCCTAATTCCAAATCAGGGACCCTTGCTTCCTGGATGCTCTATCCAAAGAAACTCAAAACGCGAATCCTCAAGGCACAACCAGTTCTATGACTCACTAGTTTCAATATCAAACGGTAGAATTTTATTTAACGTTAAATCAATTATACGGATCGACCTCGCATTTATTTATCCTTCGTTCGTACGTTCAACACAGGATATAATATAATGTTTTATTACAATTCACTGAAACCTTCCTGGTTACATAAGAACTTATAAAAAAAATAACTACTTTTAGAGATAATTGAGGATGAGATACTCATGAAACATAGTTCAATTATTATTATAAAAAACGTAACTTTTTCGGGAGTCACATTGAGTGTAAGACCAAGTTGGCATCCAAAAAGTTGGGGGTGCTTAACAAAGCGAGGCAGTATTTCACATCGGGGCAGCTATTACAGCTTTATAAGGCTCAAGTGCGGCCCCATCTGGAATACTGCTCTCATTTGTGGGCGGGAGCCACCAAATACCAACTTGGTCCACTTGACTCCCTACAAAAACGCGCCGTTCGTATTGTTAACGATCCAGGACTTACCGACAGGCTCGAACATCTGAGCCTGCGCAGAGACATTGGGAGTTTGTGCGTGTTGTACCGTCTCTACAATAGTGAGTGCTCTGCTGAACTGTTTGACATGCTGCCACCGTCTCTTTTTCTACACCGTACTACCCGCCGAAGAGAGAAGTTCCACCCACACCGACTGGACACTTGGCAGTGCTCAACGGTGCGGTTTTCACGTTCGTTCCTGCCCAGAACGTGTAAATTGTGGAACGAACTTCCCTCTGAGGTGTTCCCTAGGTGCTACAATATGGGGTTCTTCAAAAATGGCGTTTAAAGAGTCCTTCAGTTCTGGCAGCGCGTTGGCAACTCCCCTGGTGTTGCAAATGTTCATAGGCGACGGTGACCACTTTCAATCAGGTGACAACTTCACGCCTGCAATCCCCGAGCAGAGGTAAATGCATGCATTCAAGCATACATGCAAACACCCACGATTCGCCGGTTACGTTTTTGGCCCATGTAACAGGTGGCGAGCCCATTGACATCTCCGGGCTCATTACCAAACTTCGAGGTACTGGGAAATTTCCAGAAAATGGGAAAAAACCAATAGAACCAGAGATAAAGGACTTAACACCATTATCTCTGATAACCCCCTACCCGGGAATCAATCCAGGACCTCAGCGTAGTAGTAGTGACCTGCTACCACTAGGCTACCGAGGCAGTTTAACTTATAAAAAAAAAAAAACTAGTTTTAGAGATAATTGATGATGTGAGACTCATGAAACATAGTTCAATTATTATTATAAAAATATTATAACAATTTGTTAAACTAAATGATTTAGCCTGGGTTGCACCAAGATATTTATTATTATATTTTCTTCCCTAACTTTAACAGATTACTTTAAGTTAGAGAAGGATGTGAAATCATACAATAACTTAAACAAATATCTTGTTGCAACCCAGCTTTAGTTTTATTTTGGACTTACGTAGACTGCTACATCTAGTCTGCTCTTGACAACCCCATGGATCGTTATGACCCTATTCTCTACAAAATGACGCCTGAGCCTGCCTAGCCTGAGTTGCACCAAGATATTTGTTAAAGTTATTATAACATTTCACATCCTTCTCTATCTAAAAGAAATCTGTTAAGTTAGAAAAGGATGTGAAATGTTACAATGACTTTAACTTGAACAAATATCGTATTTTTCCCAGGCTTAGCGTGGAGCGGTGAGCGTAAGCGTATTTTAGTCGTCGGTTGGTGATAACCGGAATAACAACTCGCGGATTGTGGGGTTGGGGCGCGATATATTTGGGACACCCGGTTTCTCCTCCCTCGAGCTCCTTCACACATAACCGGAGCTCTATCTCTAGAGAGTAACACGAATAAACTTATATAAAAAACTTCACCTAAGGTCACAAAATTTAATTATTTAAACAAGTTTATAATCGTAATTATTAATCTACGGATAGATAAATAAAAACAAGGTTATATTATGAACGTAGTATTTATAAAATATTTATTTAAATTAACTTAGTTTACCAATTTTTCATTCCGAAAAACCGACTTCACATTAAGAATTTCAATTTCAAGGTGAGTATGTCAAACGCGGGAGAGGACACATTTGAATCCCTCAATGGTATTTTTGACAAAAAAATTGGCAAACGAGCATACACATCACAATTATACCATCTGCATCTGTGCAGTATTAACATATAAATATCTACATCAAAACCAGACATTTTAGTGTAGATGCGTTGCCACTAGGCCTAAGCTATAATGCTTCTATGCAACAAATTACAGGGTCGTACATTATGGTATACAGAGAGATGCATTCAAACGGGCAAACACTTACAACACCTTAACAAATTTCTTTATGTAAAAAAAAAAAACAGGCTAATGGCGAGATTCACAGACCGCACTACGACTTTACTTTGAGCAAAGTACGCTTCGAACTGTCAAATCCCATACTGTACTGACAGTTCTAAGCATACTTTGCTCAAAGTAAAGTCGTAGTGCGGTCTGTGAATTTCGCCATTAGCCTGGTTTTTTTTTCTTACATAAAGAAATTTGTTAAGGCTTAGACATCGCCAATTAGGTGTTTTAAGTCCCACGTAATTTTTTTGGTTTTGAAGGTTTTGAAGTTAAGCAGTTAAGGAAAAAGAATATTTGAATTACAAATGGGTGAAAGTGGATCAAACTATCAAATAACTTAATATTAGCGCGTCTGGATACATGTCCTGGACGGCTGGCCGACATCCAGGCGTAATTATAGATTGCAACTATGAGGAAGTGGAATGCACTTGCACTGACTCCTCAGTTCATATTGGGAACTGTCTGATAGTAATTATGCCGCTCGTTAATATGAACAGTTGGTTGAAACGAAAAGGATACCCGGGTATAAAAAGATAACTTCAGTGCTTCGCGGTATTTCTAGACACATGGATACAAAAAAAAGGGAAATACCCTTGTTATATACGAAAAAGTTTTAAATAATTTGATGAGCAAAAAAAATCACGTGCTCCCTTTTTTACTGAAACGTAGGAGTATTTATCTAGGACAGAATATATTTTTTTTTATGTTATAGAAGTGGCAAACAAGCATGCAGTTCTCATTGATTTTAAGTGATGACTGCAGCCTATAGACACCCACACAAAGACAGAGGTCAAAATGCAGACGCGTTACCACTCCTGAGGCCTAACGTGATATGCATCTGTGCCGGTAATTACAGGGCCGAGAAATTTTACAAAACTAACTCGAAACGTAACGTAAAACGTAACTTCACGTCTGTAATCCCCGAAGGGGTAGGCAGAGGTACAAGCATGCATTCAAGCATACATGCAAACACCCACGATTCGCCGGTTATGTTTTTGGCCCATGTAATAGGTGGCGAGCCTGTTGATCTCCGGGCACATTACCAAACTTCGAGGTAACTGGGAAATTTCCAGAAAATGGAAAAATCTCAATAGAACCAGAGATAAAGGACTTTACACCATTATCTCTGATAATCCCCTACCCGGGCATCGAACCAAGGACCTCAGCGTAGTAGTAGTGGCCTGCTACCACTAGGCTACCGAGGCAGCAACTCCTTACGAAAATAACCCTAAATGCATCGAAATCCTTCCAACCGTTCAGGCTATAGCAGGGAACATAGAAATACATACATACACCCGAAAAACATAACCCTCCTTCTGTTGCAGTCGGTCAAAAAGTAGAACCGTAGCACATTTTGTACAGAAAATAGCTTTACAATAACGCAGAATGCGTATCTAATTACATACAAATGATTTAAGTTCGGACTTAACCAACAAAAAGTGGAACATGATTGACAATGAGCTGACAAAGAGACAAAAACCTGAATTCCTTCGCGTACACTTACACTTGAGTCTTTTTTTTATTTTCAGCACTTCAATAGGCAATTGTTTGTTCTGCCCATTCTTATCTACCGGTAAACGCTTCATATGGGTATTTAGTTCAAGCCGTGGGTTCGCATTGACGAAATTTACACAGAACTGTTTGGAATCTTATTTATATTTTAATTCCAACGATATAAGCTACCAATAACAGTAATCAAAGACATACATAAAGACGAAGATGTGCAACACGTCTTAATTGAGTATGTCAAGAATCAATCACAAAGAGATGTGATAATACAGAACTGTAAAATTAATAAGTTAGATGTAGGTGTTTTTCATCGTATGCTAGCTAAACCTACTTCAAAAGAAGCATAAATGATACATAATTTAGTAAATTTTAAGTAATAAGAAATATATAAATGTTAAATAATGATTAAGGTACGATGGAACCGGCGTGAACATGTGTTCAAAAGATCCTTTTCATTAGATAAGATTAAAATAAAAATACATAGACACACATACTGTCATACAATATTCTTCCAGAATTCCATGAATACCGCCAATAAATCCCTCCATTTGTCCGCAAAGTCATACTTAGGGTATAATATTCACACGTTCAATGAATAATTAATGCAGGAGATTGCGTATAAATTGTCACAAAACTTCAAAATTATATTTTTCAGAGATAAAGGATATTAAATTTAAGTAATGTTCCAATAAGATGGTAACGATACAGGTAAACACGGCACAGTAACATAAAATCTTAGGCCTTCGTTATAGTCATTCTGTACATGAAAAGATAGATTACAATATATTATATTTATTAGTGATACATCAGTGCGAACCATACGATTACACAAATAACACACTTTGTATACGTTACACAAGTAAAAAGAATAATGTTTAGCTTCACAATATTCGTAAAATTCAGTAAATTTTTATTTTTATATTGTAAACGGGACTTAATCGCGTACTATTTTAATCGAAGAATTTACCTCGACACTCGACGTTCGATTAAAATAGTACGCGATTAAGTCCCGTTTACAATATAAAAATATGAATACAAATCGTGAAAGTTTAAAACAATTAACAGTTAAATTTTGTAGTTGTTTTTTAATATTGTGAAAAACTACCGTTAATCGTGAAGTGCCGAATATCCCCCGGTAGGAAAATTTTCAGTCAGAGTTTGAAGATTCGATGAAAGTCCAAGTAGGTAACCTCGACATATTACAAGGAACTCAAAAAGCAAATTGCAAATGGTGACAAATCGGAGAAATAGGTAAACTCGTATTTGGCATCTACCTGTGAAGCGTGTTGAAACCGATCAATAAAAAATGCTATTCACTCTAAAACTGTTTATTTCCAGACATCGAGGACTACTTTAATTTGCGTAGGCTAAGCAGGTCTGACCGCTCCTTAGCTGATCACTACCAGTTGCCAGTAAAATCCTCGTCTATAACGACAAATGTTTTGTCAGATTTGTCAGCATGAAAACCCCTGATGCATAAAAGAAACTAGAAACACCTTTCCCGTTTCCATGTATGAAGCAAAGTAGCTAAAGTAAAATTCCCTAGTTCAAGTTGGCGCCTCTAACAAAGCGCGGTCGTAGGTAAAACTTTTGAGACACGGGACCAAGATTTGCGTGTGATTTTGATACTGTTTTGAATAAATATTAACTTAAGGCGACTGCTTTGGGGGGGAGGGTCATGCAGGTACCCTAACGATACCACTTACGACCGCCACTACCGTGTAGGTTAAATTTATTATGGGTTAATTAAAACGGAAAGTGAAAAAAGCACCGGTTTTCCATCTTCACACCAAAGCGGTTAGAGTAAGCTTACACGCGGTATCGGAAAGGGCTAGAAATCGGTGAAGAACGAAAGTGCGACAATTACAAGTACCTGGGAATTGGTCCGTGACCAAGCACACGGCTAACGACTTTCGCTTGCAACACATGTGCAAACACATATACAAACATGTTGCAAGAGATTATCTGGGATGCCATTCCCTAGGTGGACAGTTGACGCTGAACTCATCTGACCATTTGCACACTTTTTAACTAACATAGTACCGTGCTCAACAATAAATATTGCACATCGAGCCTAGGAAGGAGACTACGGCTTATTTCGGGTCTGTAGAGCGTTATCTTTTTCGCACCGTACCTATTTGACGTTTGTCGACCATTTTGATCAAGTTTTGACCAATACTGGATTGTCAGTGCTTACGTAGGCAGTGTGTAACAGAGATAACGCTCTACGAAGTCGAAACGAGCCGATCGTTTCTTTCGCAGGCTAGATGTGCAATATAAATTGTTGAGTACTGTACCGAGATTTCAATTTAAGGCACATACTGTTACCTATTTCGTTCTGACAGAGAATATGTAAGAATACGATGTATAGAATAGACACCCCGACGATCCACCTGATTTCCCTTCCCTCAGCCCGTACGCTGTTGTGGCTGTGATTCCAAAAAATAATATTTTATGTACTTAATTTACCAGTCGCGAAGTGGTAGTCTCCACCGATATTTCAAATAATGGCCAAAAATGTCGAAAGCAAGAAGCATAGACCTTCTGATGATAAATATGAAAACCCCTTATTATGTCAACAAACCGGCAAATATAATCGTCTGTATGTATTTTTGACTCTAACATTCTTCAATTCCTTCATAAACATTGACGTTGCTAAAGAGCACTTAATCGAACGATTTGTCTTCTCCAATAAATTAATCGATCATAATAACCGGATCTACGATTGATCCGATTTTATCTCAAGTGACTACAAAACTTTAAGCATGCCCCACTATTAATCGAACACCGAAACGTTATCTGAAAGCTTTTACCGAACCATTATACGGATAATCAAGTAGCAATTATAGACTTATAAATAAACACCAAATACTTCGCTTGGTAAAGCCGTCGGCCTTTTGACGTCTGGTGTTCGACACTATCTGGTTTATCGATCATTGGAGTTCTCGATTTGGTCTGATATTACTTTTTGTTGCGTCTTGTCTGATTTGAAACTTTTAGGTTAAAAATGTAACTTCACGTCTATAATCCCCGCAGGGGTAGGCAGAGTTAAAAGCATGCATTCAAGCATACATCCAAACACCCACGATTCGCCGGATACGTTTTTGGCCCATGTAACAGGTGGCGAGCCTGTTGACATCTCCGCGCACATTACCAAACGCCGAGGTACTGGGAAACTTCCAGAAAATGGAAAAATCCCAACAGAACCAGAGATAAAGGATTTTAAACCGTTATCTCTGATAGCCAATGTAGTAGTAGTGGCCTGCTACCACTCGGCTACTGAGGCACTTTTAGAGTAGATATGGGATTCTTATTAAATTTTAATATAAATCCATGTTTTACCATCCAAGCTAAGATATGGCAAGGATACCGTTCACACATAAAACATCCCGACTGAATAGACTAATCACTGGAAGTACTTTCATGGAATTAAGTTCTTTTCACACAATTCAACGTTCAAAACCGTACTTTCATTTCCGTCTAGAAAGGAAATTTCAAAAACCCTCAGCTACACCGAGTTTCCCATCAATCTGTATCGGATTCAGCAAAAACGTCCACAAAGACTAAACAAAAGCTAACTCGTACCATATTTCACCGGTCCATTCATTGTGTTTTTTAACGTTCACCGCAAACCGCATTACCAAGATACGTTTGCCGTCGGCGCGGCGAATTCCCCTTCTTACTTCAAATGAATCAGGCTTACTTAACTGCTTTTTTAAATTAGCAACTCTATAAAGCATGACCATAGCTTTACATTAACTTGCGGTCAATCACCAGTTACTTATTATTTTAGAACTGTATCGGTTTGTGTCATACGAAGATGTGACTATGTTGAGTCACTAAATAAGGTTTTTGATCTGTATTTTGACGTGACTATGTTTTTGGGTACTGATTATTACATAAGCTGTTGAGTTGATGATTCAGGCTTAAGTCATTATAAAAAAGTATAATTGTAGAATTTCCTTCATTGTATTTTTAGAATAAGAAACTTCTTTTTATTGCTGTGCCTCTCTAAACACTGGATACTGGCAGAATTCCTTTCGCCCAGGTAGAGGTAAAAAAAAAAAACTTCTTATTTCGAAATTTATCAATAATCAATGAAATTAAGTTTTATCTGCCTCAATAAACGGTTTAACATTGCAAAATTAAAATATATAAACGTGAAAGTGGATCAGTTGGTGGCTCGGTGTCACCGTAACACCCGTTATAATTTACAGCTCGGTTAAGTATTTGATTGAATCCGTTATCGATTAAATTAACTTCACAAACGCAACAAAGATTTCCATTATCTTTTAAGATCTTCTCAATTATAAGCTTCAAGTTTACAATCAAACAACTATTATCTTTTAAAGTTGAAAAAGAATCTTCAACAATATACCTATGCTTTTACAAAATTTGTCTGTTCCTTCATAAAATTTTGACTATCACGAGTTGAAATCACCAATCGTGTAAATATAAAATGGATTATCCATAAAGCATAGCAAGTAATAAAAAACATAAGCGACGTCTAAGTAAAGGCCCTGACACCGAGGCATGACATCACAGATTCCTTTGCCTTGACGCCACCCACGCATTAATAGACCATTGTACCAACTTTACCTTTATTCCAAAGGCTGTATGATCGAGTTTCCTTAGTAATTTTTTCTTTGAAAACAGCAATAGTGGTGCCATTTATATTTTATATAAAATACGGTTTAGATACTCTCGATAAGATTTTTCATTGAAACCAAATTGAAACAACCTATTTTTATCTATAAGAATGATCATTTAACTTTTAACAAAGCAACGGTTTCTTTTCGTTAAAAGTGAAATTTGTTTTGAAAATTATGGTAAGGTCGAAACTATATTTAAATATAATAGAGATTCTTAATAAGAAGTGGATATTTGTATAGGAATTAGGACAATGACACTACTTAACTAAAGTATAATAAATATTGCTAATATTGTATTGACTGCAGTAGCTGTAAAAAGTAGAATTGCAGAAGCTGCAAAGAATCTAAATTATGTTGTAAGGTGTGATAATGTTTATAAGATGAATAATGCAAATAACATAATATAGATCCCACAAGCTTGTTAGCATCGCTTTGTAAGTATTAATGCATACATAATAATGTCTTACTACGGATATATTTAACTGTCAATTATGTTTGATTAACAAATCGGGAAAGATTAACTGACGAGCGATCCCTTTAAAAATAAAAATCTAATGACGGATTACGAGCGCGTAGGCCACGTTACCGAATTTACCTGCTAAATGATAGTAATTAGAACTATGTCCTATTGTTGTGTTCCCGATAGATCCTGTTATTTTTAACTTAGAGGCAAATATTTTGGGCCTCTGAAGTGGTGATATATCAATTTATTAGTGGTATAGCTCCAGTGTCGGAGCTCGAGGGCGTAGGCGCATTACCTAATCTACTTGTCGTTTAATGGTAGTGTTCAGCGCTATATACCGGTCAGGTGGTAATATACGGGCTCGTAATTTCTGGTACAGAGGTATAACAACTTTGACCTCGGGAGGGGCAACGCATCTACACTGAAATGTCAATTTTTTATGAAGATCTTTATAGGATACAGTATTAAGTTATCATCAACGTTAACTGTATACTTGTTTGCCAATTTGTAACAAGGACAGACATAAAAATTTAGAGATTTGTTTTCGTGAAGTCTAAGATGCATACTCTACTAAACACCAATGTCAACTGCATTAATATTGCCACTCTCATGACATAAAAAAGCATTACGTCAATATGATGTATTTGGATCTAGAATTAATAGAGAAGGAAATACAAAAAAAAAACGCGAAATACCGTGGCAATCATTATCCTTAGCAATGACAGGAACATAAAAGCAGTAATTTTGTTCGATAGTCACGACTTTTCACAAGACTCCAATCGATAAAAGACTAATGGACCTGAAACGATATAATCTTTTTAAACTAATTCGTATTGCGTTGCATTTTAAAGTTTAATCTCAATTTTTCTTCAATTTCATCGTGGAAAGCGTCATGGATGTTTTTTCTTGGATATCGATAGTACGAGTATCTCTACAACCTTTGGATTAACGTCAATTTTTTTCTATCATAATTTTGTCAAGATTCATTTCAATAAACTCGTCGTACACTCTTAATTGGCTTAATAAACTACTTAACATTTTTTACAGAGAGGATGTATAAAGGACCTTATTTGCTTAGCACGCGTCTACGTACTCAGGAATCACATCACGAGTGCTGAATTCGAATACAACAATCTTCGTATATAACCTTCTTAAATCACACTACAGCACGTCAACCATAAGAGTGCAGACTACGTCTCAAATTAGGCATCTAACTAGTATTCAATTGAGCAAGTCTCCGTGAGACTTCTCTACAATGAAAGGAACATATCTATTAGATGCAAGGACCTCATAATAATATGTTCATTATCATCGTTTAAACGTACACGTTCAAATTGTGTCTGCTGTGCAAACAGGTTGACAAAATAAAAAAAACAATACTCTAAACATAATAAGCACCGCGAAGTATCAGTGTTGTTTGCCAACTTTGATAACAAAAGCTCCAGACAACTTGACCCATATAAATCAAACGCTTCTTTACCCCGCTACATATTACAATCATGGTTCCACCCGAGTTCCTCTGTATCTTTAGTTTGTTTCTTAAAACGCTTTTCGCCCCAAGTACCTTGAAAGGCGGACAGGTGATGGATAAAACTTCTTTATTTTTCAGTTCCCTATACTTTGGAAACTACAGAGCTATTTCGGAAATTTACTTTTATGATATTATAAAAGTTCTCAAAGGATTTAATACGACAGTAACAACTCATTGAAATATAACTAGATCTGAGATTTATCTCGCGTAAGTAGGTATATTAAACTAAAATGACCATTTAAAATCAACCCGACTTTTCGATCGCTTTTCAGCTTCCGTGGTCTCGGACGCACTAACATTCGACTCGAAAACTCGGACAGATAAATCTGATAACTAGTTTTATTTCAATGAGTGTAGCTCATTACCTAAGAACCTCAGAACATGCTATAGCAACTGTTTGCCAACTTTCTCGAAATAAAAAGCTCAGACAAGTTGACCCATATAAATCAAACACTTCTTAACCCCTCACTCGTATATCAGTCGAGGGAGCACGCTAAATATTACAATCGTGGTTCGGCTTCGTGAGAGAGACTAAAGATCGTACGATAAACGCGCCACGAACGGGATGTCAGTTGGAACATTGTAAAGAGTTAATTTTTAGCATTCTCTTAGCTGTCGTAAAATACGAGATCTTGCACGATTTTTTTAATCTGTACGTTTTTGGGACACTAAAACTTCATTTAAAGCTCTTTAACCGTGTTTTCTGAACGTGTTTTGCCAAAACAACACAAACACAAACATTTATATTTCTTGACAAAAACGCGATTCTGAAGTCAATTTTTATGAAGCGTAGGTAGTTATAAGTTTAATTTTCTTTTGTGTACTTACATGTTTTTGTGTATTTTGTAAAGCAAAACATGCGCAGGAGACACCATTTTAGACCACACGTGATCTGATTCAACTAAACAATAACGACACAACAAATATGGAAAAAGAACAGTTTCAAAGTTTCAACTTTTACTTTTAAGCTCACAGAAATCAAGGTAACGAAAAATGCATTCTAGTTGAATGCATTCTTTGAAAATTATAAATTACCTATAGAAAAGGTATTTAAAATTTCATATAAAATAGTTCACTACTTCCTCTTTAACTCCTCCAGTGCTTTCAGTGTGCTTTTTAAAATGCATTTTCAAAGTCGGGCATTCATTAAAGGCAATTCAAAAGGCTGCCTACTTTTTCAGTGTCCTAGCCTTTGAAACGACATTCGTAATTTTAATGACTTACTTCAAATAAGAGAACTTCTCACACGATCGTATAAGACAGTAACAAAAGATATGTGAGAGTTGGTAGATTGTCGTCCGATAGAATTGCGAAATGGGATTCTTGTGTCTAAAAGATCTTTAGATATCTTGCTAATCCGCGTTGAAATTAACAATGTTGTCGGAACAATATGATGATAATTCGCTTCTTTACAAGAATAATGTGACATTTCATATAGAACGAGTTAGATGAAATTTCACGTTATTCTTGTAAGAATAATGTTGCATTTCATAAAGAACGATTTAGACGAAATGTCACATTATTCTTGTAAAGAGGCGATATGTTATTCCCACTCATTTTATCAATCGCTACATCTACAGCTTTAAAATGGGTCTATCTGTTACTATAGTACTAAAATAAATTCCATTTTTTTTTATGTAATGGAAGTGGCAAACAAGCATGCAGTTCACACTGATGTTAAGTGATGACTGCAGCCTATAGACACTAACACAAACCAAGGTCAAAATGCAGATGCGTTACCACTCCTGTGGACAAGGTGTTACGCCTCTGTGCCGGAAATTACAGGGCCGTACTTGACCGGAACACGATAGTGCTGAACACTACCATTTAGCGGCAAGTATATTAGGTAATGCGGTGGTGCCTACGCCCGCGAGCTCCGTCACTGGAGCACTACCACCAGTGACGGAGCTCGCGGGCGCCATGTCGCATCTAAGGCATGTTATCGCGGCAATATTGAACATCGATGAAGAATTTAGGTGAATGATGGCTCGAAATAAATTATATGGCCCATAGATGTTTGTGTCGGATCATTTGAGTACAAGAGGCAACCGGACAGCTATCGAAAATAAATGTAAACTATGATTAGAATGAATGTTTGTGAAATAATACGATGACTCATTAAATATTTTCGTGAAATATTAATGATTTATATTTTTAAATGGCAAAATAAAATGTAATAATTTTAATATTTTTTATCTGTGCTCCATGTTGAACGAAACATCAATCACAGGACGTGACGTCATACGTTTGTATAACATATATTTAAAACAAGTGATACTTTGATTTATTGGCTCTTTTTTTTTTGATATTTTCTACGTTATTTACACGAAAAATAAGTTATTCGAAATTCAACAAAATTAATTTGCACTTGGTTAGTCCTATGGAATTAAAAGGTTCACTTTGATTACAAACAGTTGACGTCACATTGTTCAGAGTAATTTGGCACCGTTTACGCGGCATTTTTGAAATTATAAAATGTATGTGTAGTTTCTGGTACTTTAACATGTAAAAATAATAAAATTAATATTTTTTATGGTGAAATAAACGTATAAAGAAAAATTTTAGACACATTCTCAAAAGTTGTCCGATTCCCTATAGCACATACAATTAATACGTGGAATGTCGGCGAAACTTAAGGACTTATTACACGGCACGATATTCAGGGTACGATAGCAAGGGTCAGAGTAGTGTAATAACATTTAGGCAGTTAGGGCCTTAATTAGGGCGACCGGAACGGTCCGTGTATTTTTACTGCGACCGGATAGTGTAATAAGCGGCAACCCGGCGCGAGCCCACGCCCACACTTTCTGCCGGACCCTGAATACCGTGTCGTGTAATAGCTCACTAAACTGTGTTAGTAATAGCTAAGGATATAACACAGACGAATCTGAGTTTAGTATCACTTAGTTTGGCCCGGTAATAACTGTCACAGAGTTTTACTGGTGGTAGAGCTCTAGTGACGGAGCTCGTGGGCGTAAGCACCACCACATTACCTCTATCTGCCGCCAAATGTTAGTGTTCAGCACTATCGTGTACCATTGGGCGGTAGATAGATTAGGTAATGCGGTGGCGCCTACGCGCTCGAGCTCCTGAACTTGGAATTCTACCACCAGCAAATATTGCAATTCTAACGACATTCTCTAAAACACGTGTAGGACAGGACACATGATATAAGTTGAAAAACAAATTATGAATGATGAATAAGGTCACACGACTGACATCACACCCGTATTCGGTCATCGATACCCGATGACGTACATGATTTTAAATATTAGTTGCACATTTACATAAGATAGACTTTTATGGCGTGAAGTGTGAACAATTTTAATGGAGTACCTGCAAACTACTATATAACATATTCAATATGGATTTGGTCATGCTTCATTATTATGTATTTGTTCATACGTCATATGGAAGCGAGAGTGGGTTAAGTAAGTTTGGTAAATAATATGAATGTAATATACGTGGTAGAACTGCGCAAAATATGCAGCAAGATAATATAAAATATGAAATATTAGTATTTTAAGTCACTATTGGCGCCTTAAATTTAAAAAAGAACGTAATCGTAACTTCACGCCTGTAATCCCTGAAGGGGTAGGCAGAGGTAAATACATGCATTCAAACATGCAAACATCCACAATACGCCGGTTACGTTTTGGCCCATGTAACAGCCTATTGACATCTACGGGCACATTACTAAACTTCGAGATACTGTGAAACTTCCAGAAAATTGAAAAATCTCAAAAGAACCAGAGATAAAGGATTTTACACCGTTATCTCTCGTATCCACCGACCCGGGAATCGACCCCAGGACCCCGGCGTAGTAGCAGTGGCCTGCTACCACTAAGCTTAGTGAGGCAGTTGAAGTAAATTGCAGGTGCTTTAAATTCAGTGAAATCTTAGTAATTTGGACATGAAACGTCTTTGTTTAGTGGATATTTCTGAAATCATTGTGGAGCTTGAAATAGAAGTAAAACCATAAAATCTGTCAACATTCCATAAGACAAGTATGAGCTATTATAACGTAAGCAGTAACACTATGACAATATAAAAGACAAGTTCGAATGGAAATTTAATAAAGTTTATGAATGAATCAAACCCACGCCGCAAATAACGACTAATCAGTAGATACTAAGCCATAAGAGTCAATGTCAGTCGTGAAGACAGACACATAAAATTTTATTAGACTGGTATTCATTTCCTAGAAAATAAATCTATTACTTATAGGATAGCTCATAATATTAGTTAGACTGATTTAATTGTTTTATATTATTTCGCATTAACACATGCTTGTGAAATATATTTTATTTAAAGAAAAATGGAAAGAAAAATTTGACTTCAGGCGAGACTCGAACTCGCGACCTACTGGGTACAATCTCTTCGAGTCTCGCCTGAAGTCAAATTTTTCTTTCCATTTTTCTTTAAATAAAATATATTTCACAAGCATGTGTTAATGCGAAATTAAACAATTATTAAGGGTAAAAGCGACTTCTTTACGATATTCAATAAACTGCAAAGTCTATTATATCGGTTGCCTAACTAGCATAGTTGGCAATAGATGGCGCTGCTGCTACCATAAAGCAATGTAATAAATGTGAAGGAAAGATTTGACAAATCGGGCAGGACTTCAGTAGCTCAATTGGAAGAGCGGCTGGACTAGATTCCCAGTAGGTCGCGAGTTCGAGTCTCGCCTGAAGTCAAATTTTTCTTTAAATAGACTGATTTATGTAAGATTCGGGCAAAATTTTATCATTTATTAGACGTGATATTGATCCGAAATTTTAAATGAGTAAACAAACCAACTGATCTGATTATGGAGACCGAAGGCAAAGCGTATTTTTCTGATTTTAAATACCTATCATATACTACAGGAAAAGTTGTGAGACTGAATAATTGATCTAACAACGCATAAAAAGATATTTATGAAGTCAATTCAAAACAATGAACGAGCGAGATGAAACTTTTGGTGTGCAGGAAAATGTTTATAATGTAATACATAGGGCAAAAAATTGTTTTTTTATATTCACTCTACAAGGGAAAAAATAACTACGTTAAGAAAAACCGACTTCAAATCTAAAAAGTAAAAAATTAATACAGATTGAATATTAATTATATACTACCTATTATTTATACGTGTTATTTACTAATAGGATTGAAGTCGCTGCCAAAAATTTGTATCACGACTACACGAAATCAATAAAAAAAAATATTGATTTTTGAACTCTATGCATTTATCCACGAAGGAGTAAATAAGCTGTGTTGTGTCGTCGATGAGTAAATATGTCATTGTCACTTGTTGTCATGCGCATTAGGACTATCTAGGAAGTCAGTGGATTCAACGCATTGTTATGACAACACGCTGTCTAATCTTATTCCTTTAGTTTGAGGTGAAAGTAAGTAAGAAATGCTCATAAAATAAAAACTAATGGGCCTACCTGAATAATTTTTTTATGGGACCAATTCGAAACTATTCCGCATCAAACACAACAAGAATTACGTAAATCGGTCCAGAAATCTCGGCGAAATTGGCGTACATACATAAAAAATATATACCGGCCGAATTGAGAACCTTCTCGTTTTTTTGAACTCAGTTAAAAAAGACAGAGAGCGAAACGAAGTTTGCGAGGAAAACTAGGTTCCTATCTACTTTATATTTCTTTTTTTATGTCATGAAGTGGCTAACAAGCATAGAGTTCACATTGATGTTTAAGCATTTAAACATATACATCAAAAACAGAGATTTAAATGTAGATGGTATGGTATACCTCTGTAAGTACATACCAGAAATTAAAGAACCACACACTACTAAAAAAAAAATTCTAAATTACCTACTAAGGTAATTTAGATTTTTTTTTTTTTAGTAAATGCCATTTCATATTGCGGTTTACGATGCCGCGCATGTCTGTTCTAAGAAATTAGAAGCACCGACAGCAATCTTAAGCTAAAACTTCTTGGAAACCACAAGTTTCATACACGGATTCCATACACGGGCATAGTGGTCATGAGTCTACTGGTTGCAGTAACTGCAGTTGAAAAAATAAGTATTTTTCTACGTTTAATAAGGATGACACTTAGAAGCATATAAAAGATGGCAGCCAATGCGACCGCAATGCGAGGTCTTTTTCTAGACCGAACACATTCTTTCCGAATATCTAAGTGGGTAAAAAACCATCGGGTGTATAAATTCATATTGTACTACGTATTCATTTTTGACAAATTAAAGATAAAACGGAAAGAATATTTTGACTTCGGGCAGGAATCGAACCTGCGACCTAAGGATAACTAGTCCAGCCGCTTTTACCACTAAGCTACCGAAGTCCCACGATCCTGAGGTCGCAGGTTCGGTTCCTGCCCGAAGTCAAATTTTTCTTTCCGTTTTATCTTTAATTTGCCAAAAATGAATACGTAGTACAATATGAATTTATACACCCGATGGTTTTTTACCCACTTAGATATTCGGAAAGAATGTGTTCGGTCTAGAAAAAGACCTCGCATTGCATCGAGGCGCTCGAGGGCGTAGGCACCACCGTATTACCTTATCTGTTTATTATATCTATTATAGTTAGATGGTAATGTATGACTCTGAAATAACTATCACAGAGATAAAACAACTAAGGTTTTAAGGGTGGCAACGCATCTGCATTTTGACCTCTGGTCTTTATGTAGGTGTCTATGGCTGTGGTCATCACTTAACATCAATGTGAACTGCATGCTTGTTACCTGCCTGTTGTTTGCCACTTCCATAACATAAAAAACATATCGATAAAAGTCCTCAGACCTAAAGTAGGTAGGAAGCAGCGGTTAGAACGGTATTCGAAACAAACGAGGAAATTAAAAAAAAAACTGCTTTGAATGCAAGAGATAAAAGACAAAATTCATAATATAAAAAAAACTTAACTGTTGACCACTTTCTACTACAATTCCTTAATTTAGTAGGATTTGGGTAACTTGTAGAATAAGTGATTAACATACAAATGTGTTAAAACGCGCGGATTTTTGCGCATGTGATAATTTGTTATAGCAAAATAATGCTAATTTATCTTTTGCTAAAATTGTTTTAAACCGTGAGAAAAATAGCTTTAAATCTCAGCATACCTATATTTCTTTCATTACAGACACTCACAAAGTCACAAGCATTTGTTTTCACAGTGATCGAAGAATTTGTCCGAAGACCGTTTTGCATCCGTGTCAATAAAAATGAAATATTAAAAAAAAAGATGCAGGAGTTAAAATGGACTCAAAAAATTTTGAAAACAAATGCAGAATGTGGACTGAATTACTTGTTTACCATTACAATACCACCTACACGATAGTGCTGAATACTAACATGAACCGCAGCTAGATTAGGTAATGCGGTGTTACCTACTCCAGCTCCAAGACTGGAGCTCTACCACCCGTAAAATTCTACCCCGAGTTGCGATTGAACTAGTGAAATGTTACGAGAATAAGGCTTTACATTGCCCTTTGCTTTCTCTATCGGCGCCGGCGCAGACATTCGCGCGGTTATGCTTATTAGCACGGAACACTTTCGTTGGTTAGGTTTTTGATTGGAAGCTAGAATTACTTCGTTCATTACTATTACTATTAAGCAGTGAAGTTTCGTACAGGTAATTGTAAATATCTCGTAACTATTATGAAAATGTGCACAACATTTATAAACTGAAAGAAAAATTTGACTTCAGGCGAGACTCGAACTCGCGGCCTACTGGGAATCTAGTCCAGCCGCTCTTCCAATTCGCATTAACACATGCTTGTGCTTCTTTAAGATAAAATATATTTCACAAGCATGTGTTAATGCGAAATAATATAAAAACAATTATTAAGGGTAAAAGCGACTTCTTTACGATATTCAATAAACTGAAAAGTCTATTATATCGGTTGCCTAACTAGCATAGTTGGTAATAGATGACGCTACTGCTACCATAAAGCAAGGCAATAAATGTGAAGGAAAGATTTGACAAATCGGGCAGGACTTCAGTAGCTCAATTGGAAGAGCGGCTGGACTAGATTCCCAGTAGGCCGCGAGTTCGAGTCTCGCCTGAAGTCAATTTTTTCTTTCCATTTTTCTTTAATATAAAATATATTTCACAAGCATGTGTTAATGCGAAATAATATAAAAACAATTTACATTTATAAAAATATGCTCCAAAAGATCAAAATGTGCAGTGTGCTGGTTGCAGGCGGTATTTCATTGCGCCGTAAATCTTATAATAATAATAACAATGGCAACCCATTTTACGTCCCACTGCTGGGCACGAGTCTCTCCCCTTTTTGGGGGGGAGGCCATAATAGGTCATAGGCTTAAATCATGTAGTGGCCCCAAAATCTAAATTCTAAAGGTCGTAGAACCTTTAGGCTTTAAAGGAATACCTTCTTTAGAGCCTAAACTTAGCAAACAGCGTGTGGTTATTTGCCACTTAAATAACTTTTTTTTTTAATATGCAATTATAAGTACACAAATAGGTTCATTCCTAAACATTAAATACGGAAAAGACATATTCTCTGCCTGACATTTAACTGCCTCAGTAGCCTAGTGGTAGCAGGCCACTACTGCAACGCTGGAGGTCCTGGGTTCTATTCCCGGGTTGGCTATCAGAGATATGTATGTATCTTCACGCCAGGTCCCTAACGGGGTAGGCCGAGAGTGTAGAGCGCCAGATATCGCGATCCCAACATACCTCTCGTGCCTCATCTACTGTGCATGTATGAAGAGTATGATGAACATTATCTTCATACATGCACGCCGATTCCAGAGATAACGGTTTAAAATCCTTTATCTCCAGTACCTCGGAGTTTGGTAACGTGACCGGAGATGTCAACAGGCTCGCCACCTGTTACATGGGCCAAAACGTAACCGGCGAATCGTGGGTGTTTGCATGTCTGCTTGAATGCATGCATTTACATCTGCCACCCCTTCGGGGATTAGAGGCGTGAAGTTACGTTTTTTTTAGAAGTTACGACATATTCTCCCATAAAATAATCACTACAAACAAACAGACTTAACTGTACAATCGTATATTATATAGGTACCCTATCTCAATCCCTTGTTACAACTAACGAGTAATATTAGCATAACCATAAATGGATGTGAGAGAGCGATCGACGTCAACCATATATGTGTATCACAGTTAGAATGACATCATCCCAACACATTCGCGAAATGGCCCATCACGGTTGCACACATTATTGATTTTACAAATAAAAATGCACAGTGAGATAACCTCAATAAATAACAAATTTGCTTATTTTTTTTAAGAGAGTGGCGTACAAATTTGTATTTTGTATTTTATTTACTGTTTTTTTTTTATACGCTCACAATCATTTACAGAAACACTACACAAACCGCCAATACAACGCGCCGACGCGTTTCGCGCCGCGCCCGCCTCTATCCCCGGCTCCCCGAGGCAGATGACATTCCGGTTATCACCAACCGAATGGAGAAGAGCGAAAGTTGCACCGCCCATAATCGCATATGTCTCATATGTCTCTCCGCAACGTCCTAAGCCGAGGCACGGACCCACGGACACCACGGACCATGGGTCACCCTTAGGCAGTTGCGCTAACCGGTGAAGTAGACTAGTCCCGTCTCGAGACTGGCCGGATAAACAAAGCCCGACCATAAAAAAAATAAAGAACACGCACACTAGGAATAAACCTGTGTCGTGAGCGCCATTATACACCAAAATACCCTATACATAAATACCCAGATCCGAAACAAATAGGTATGTGTAGGCCATACGCATATTTTCCCCGGTACGGGTATCGAACCCGTGAGCCTCGGTTAAAACGATCGTCACACACCGCTGAACCTAATGGCTCGTCAATTGCAAACGCATCTATATTGAGACCTCTAGTTCAGATAAGTTAGCCTTCTCTTACCAAAATAAATATGAAACTATGTCCACATTGTCCACCTCTATCATAACTTAAATATAATAATAAAATACTTCTAAGTGACAATGACCTTCAACTCTTTCTATACACGACCTGTAACGTAACACTGCGGGTAAAAAACTCCAACCCATACAGTACAGGCGTTTACGCACCGCTGCGCAGACGCACCTGTTACGTTTCCGTCCGCCATCTTGCGCTATCCTTGTTTCTGTAATGAGAGCCTATTGTACGCCCGAGGGCGATTGTAAAAAAGTTAATCAACATCAGTGCGCAATAACTGATGCGCTAAATTATTGCGCATTTGAATTACAAAGGAGAATGACCAAAAGTCCTGATTGCGTCTTTACAACTTGTATGTCGAAAAATGTTTTTTTTAATTTAGATTTCACTCACATTTTTTTCACGTTAAAACAAATGGGGATTTACAAGATATTTTTTAAAAGTTAATCAATTATTTTGTAGTAAACTGCCAATCACAGACCAATAACCAAGCTGCCAATGTCAACACCATTGCATTATTTACTTTTTTGCGTTGGATACTGATCATTTTAGGACCTTTATGATTTTGTCGAAATAAAATCGATTTCAATCATCGATTGCTTTATTATTGATATTTAACGGAATAGATTATTCATGTTTACTATTTGTCTTGTAAAATCACTAGGTATCGAGTGAATACAATTTGTACAGTAACTTAGCTCAAATTCATCATAATAATATAAATGTCTCACTTTTTACTATCATGAAGCGACAAATAGAAAAACAGTTTACATTGATGGTAAATGAATATATATCATAAAAACACCCACATGAAAACCAGATATTTATTTATGAATTGTTAAGTATTTAATGTTTGTCTGGTATTAGTACCAGGAGAAGAATCATGACAACGCCATGCGGCTAAACTATAATACTGAATAACTAACAGCTAAGATGCTACACAATACTTTAAAATAGTCTTCGCTTATTTTAGTAACCTCTGGCAAGTACACCACACAAAACTTAACCTCTAAATAACCAAAAGATCGTAATGCAGTTTCTTAAAAACTCCTATTGATACCTTTTTTCTTTTTTGCGCACGCATTACTTACGATATTGCCTATATTTTGCGAGTAATCCCCTCGAGACGCAAGAAGGGCGAACTCTCATACAAAATTGGTCAATCTCCTTTAATATAGAATCTATGCTCAAAATAGTGCACTTTCTGAGACTTCGATTGTATTTGTCAGTTGTATTGTCAATTTTGTAAGAAAGAAAAAGACAAAAGAGTGATTAGCAACACTCAAGTATTAAGGCTAAAGCTACAATACGTTACATGTAGATGAAATCTATACTAATATTATAAAGCTGAAGAGTTTGGTTGTTTATTTGCTTGAACGCGCTAATCTCAGGAACTGCTGGTCCGATTTGAAAAATTATTTCAGTGTTAGATAGCCCATTTATCGAGGAAGGCTTTAGGCTATATAACATCACATGAATAGGAGAGGGTAGGTAACACTGCAATCGCGCGAAGCCGGGGCGGACCGCTAGTAATTCATAAATACAAGATCAGATTCGTCCCTGCACAACGATCAACAATACATGTTCAATGTTACACTTTGCCGGTAAATAATTGGTTATTTCACGCTCTGGATCGCCATAGTTAGAGAGTCAATGTATACAATTGATAGATCGTATATAATTAGAAATAGAAATAGAAAATATTTTTATTTCGAATAGATACTTTCAAAACGTCAATAAATCATAAAATACCTAGAGTGAATAACCATTACATATAGTAAAAGCAAAATCATATATTAATAGTAAATTAAAAATTAGAATTTAAACTACTTGGTTAAAACATAATAATAACAAAATTTTTCAATTCCTTCAATTATGATAAATGAAGAAAAAGAAAAACTTTGTGGGATATTTATTTCTATAAAAATTTAAAATTATTATAGAAATAAATATCCCACTTATATTGTAAATATGAAAGTTTATACTTGCAAAGATACAAAAGAATAGAAGTACTAAGAGTACGACAGAGATTAACTAACTCATACAGTTTGAAATAATCCAATGAATGATCCCCAAGGTAAAAAGAAAACCTTTAGAATTCCATAAAGAAAATGGCGTATAAACGAACACACTCGAAAAATATAAACCTTCTTCTAGCGCTAAATCAAGGCTATAGAGCTTATTCAGCTTAAACTAACTCTTATGAGAACACTAGTAGTTTAAACTAAACTGTTACACATTTGATAATATCACACCATATCTCACAACAGTAGCGTCATACTTAACAGTACACTTGCGGCCGTGTGAACTTCACTTCCTGGCGCTCACATCAACGGGTCACTCAACCTGCATTAGCCTTTGATCCCTATTCTCTTCAATAATTAATCGTAACCAAAAAATATATTTTGACAGTAACATTTTCTGTGTGATAAAAGCAACAAATTGGTTTAAAGTGCATTGATGATAAAGAAAAATATTCTCTTAGTGACTTTTTCGTGTGACATAAACAAAAAGTGAATCGATGATGAGAGTGATTGGAGATAGCAACTCTTGATGTATCTTTTTTATATAGAGGATAAGAATGCATAGTTGAAATTCACATGCATAAAATAAAAGTTGGTTCACCGTTAGATATCAAAATAGAAAACCTAGAAATACGATATATACGGGTATATATCGACATAGATAAAGGAAGTCATGACAATAATTTATAAAACTCAAGACCGACAAATAACTAAGATAAGATACAAACAAACAATAACGACAACGTTTAAAAAAATAACAAATTATTTCTTTACTTCACATGGAACCTCTGTTAAAAAATAAGAACATTGCAAAAAAGGGGTAACCCAATACGAAGAAACAATGGTTTTGAACAACAAAAGGTGTGCTATCAGACGAAACTATTATCTACGTCGTACACACGCAATTTCGACAATCGCAGGCAGCGGCGCGAATCTCCGCCGTCTTGGTGATTTATTACTAGTACTGCTACCGAGGTGAAAAAACTTCGCAGATCTATATGAAGATTCCCCTAATCGCTATATATATAGACATCTTAGACAATAACTCTGATAGTAAAGACATTTTTTATGTCCATTAAAAATATCAATTTCTAGTAGATATATATTTCCCAAAGTTAACATATTCATATAAACCGTCTTATAACAAATATTCCGGAACATAAAGTATGAAACAGTTGTAAAACATTACGAAGGAGCATTCAATGAAGCAAAAACGGTTCCACTACCTAATGATGTTATTACAACAAAATAAATCATCGTATACAGGGAAACTAAAATGAATGTGGATAATGCGCAAAAACTATTCTCGAGTAAACTCCTTACATATGGATACAAAAACTTAACTGGTTTTATGTAATTAGACATGCAGTAGTTACATCAGATGTAGTGATGTTATTTTAATGGTAGTTCCATGTGAGATATTCATATATTTTTAATTCAAATTAAAAAAAGTACATTTTGAAATTAAAAAGCCTCACAGATGATCTCATAGGACCATCGATGTTAGAAACTACGTCGCATTTACTTTTTTGAAGTCAACAGCAATGTGCATTTGCTAACAAATAGCAATACCGTCATCAAGACTACAATGTTTGCAGACATTTTATTCGAATCAAATCCATTACTATGTTTAGCGGACCATAATACCGCGTGGTTTAAGTTGAAGATAATAATACGTAATTGTCGCTTCAAGATGCACTTAAAATTAAATGTACATTTAATTCACGTATAAGAAACGACAAAGTATTAAATATACATATACGATAATCTCTCTACAGGTTCATTCAATAGAAATTGAAAACAATATATTCAAATGATATGCGAAATGTGTATGAGATTATAAAACTAAATATTTAGTTGAAGATAATGAGTTGTTTTAACAAGTCAAATATCTAAATGATTAATTACGGCGATACAAAATTAAGAAATTAAGTCTAGATAAAAAACATCGAAACAGAAACGAATTTGTAACCAATATAACTACGCAACAGTTTCTAGGTGGCTAGACATATAAAAATAATTTATTAAGCAATTAATTTAATTTTGGGCGTATTTCAAACATATCAAAAGTTTAATTGCTAGTTCATGCACTTTAAGAATAAAATAATGAGCTGGTCTAAGTGATTTATTGTTAATTCAGCACGTTTTTTTTCTCAGGCCTTGCAATTATTGCAAAAAGGTAACGAAGCGTGAGATTTATACACAGAAAGTGTATTTTGCATGTCTCCATCTAGATAACAACAGGGACAATTAAATAGATGCGATAAAAAAGAATTCTTAAATAATATCACGGTTGCTGTTATAGTAAGAAAGTTTAAATTACAAGCTTGTGCCATCTTCAATGAAGTTACAAGTTACAAATAGTACTCTCGCAAACTAAACCGAATATCGATTTAGAATTGTAACATACCTCATGTTCAAACGAAAGGTCGTTCTCAGTTTTGGATATATTCAATCAAAATAGTTAATTATGTCAATGTTAAATATGTATTTGTATGTATGTATGTATCTTCACGCCAGGTCCCTAAAGCAGTGAGTGTAGAGCGCCAGATATCCCGGTCTTGACATACTTCTCGTGCCTCATCTACCTTAATCATTCTCTTCATACAAGCACGTATAAAAAGAATGATGTATTGATTCATATGTATTTGTCTTCAATATAACTACTTCCCCAAGCAAGTTAAAGCATGAAGGATACTGCAGCGCACATAATCGTTATGACTAGCTCAATTTTTATAAACTTCCGAATACCCTTTTACTGGTGGTAGAGCTCCAGTGACGGAGCTCGCGGGCGTAGGCACCACCGCATTACCTAATATACTTGCCGCTAAATGGTAGTGTTCAACACTATCGTGTTCCGGTCAGGTGGTAATGTACGGCCCTGTAATTTCAGGCACAGAGGCATAAGACCTTAGGCCTCAGGAGTGGTAACGCATCTGCATTTTGACCTTGGTCTTTGTGTGGGTGTCTATAGGCTGCAGTCATCACTTAACATCAATGTGAACTGCATGCTTGTTTACCACTTCCATTACATAAAAAAAAAAAAAAAAACCCAAAAGAATGAACTGCAGGAAGTGTAATATCAAAAACACTATCATGGTCTAACTCGTGAAGCGATTAATACAAATCGCCAGCCTTGGTGATTTAATTGACTACAGCTAGTTAGCATTCAAATAGATTTATGCCCTCTATTAAGCCTGGGATACGATTTAATGCCATGTTGAGGTTTAGATGGTTAAGGTTAGTTTAGCCCTAAGGCTTTGTATGAGTGACCTTTGAGGTGAATCAAGTAGTGTTAGATTTTTACTACTACTTTTACCAATTTTATTACCTAACAGTTAAACCAAAAAGAATTAGTAGAAGCGTTTACGAGGGTCAGTTTTTTTTTCTTATTTTACTTGTTTCTTCAGCTTCGAAGTTTTTTTATTTAAAAGCATTAAATGATGGCACAATAAATGTTAATAATAAAGAATGTATTATGTAGCCGATGTAACGTGTTTATTAAATTAAAAAGCGCCACAAAACAGGTTGTTAAAATTTAGATCGTAATTACATCAAACAACCTGACCTTTTCTTTTTTTTATGGGTTGACCTATTACGTAGTTGAAGAAGAAACATGAAACTAAATATACCTTTCGGTAGCATGATACAACTAAAGAATCATCAATCATATCAGAAAAACCACAAGAAAGTAATTAAGCAAGCGCAAGCACCAACTGCTAATAATATATAATAAACGCTCGGTTTCTCTCGGCTAATGAAAAGGAAGTCTAGTAGCATACCGATGGAGATAGAACCAATTATATGAATCAATTGCCTGTGAGATATGTTCTTCAAATTTAGTATTCAAAGTGTTAAAGCATTTTGAATACAAATGGGCTACAATTATATTTTGAATACAGCAATTAACAGCCGAATGCTGGAACATCGCCTCATTTAAAGTAACATTTAAGGCTTCCTCTTTTTTTTTCTGATTCAGTAAGAGATCAGTAAGATTTTTTCTGATTCAGTGGTCCCATCAAAAGAGCAACACCGGAGGAGAGTAGCCATATGCAGGCTTACCCGTCTGTCAAACTACAAGCCCAAATGGGCCTATACCTGTCGCCTAGATGTTTAAATGTGTGCGTGAAATTGTTTCTGTACTTTGTTAAAGTCAAGGTGTGAGTTTAGTAGTTATAGACGATTTTTGTAGTGTGAGTGTGTCACACGTATTTCTCCCCACAAAAATGACAGACTGTTTTGCATCGGTAATAAACGCTATGGCTACTCCCCTCCAGTCCGCTGCGGCCGGTGGGCCGTGTTGCTCTAGGGTCCCATCACAACGTTTACATACAAATATAAAAATAACAAGACAAACTAATATTAAGGGTATGGGTATGTGAAGCCAAGAAAAATGTCGCAGCAAATACTGCAACGCTGATATTCTGAAGGACCCTGTGTTAGATAAAAATTACGAACAACAATATAATGATTTTTATAAATATGGTTATTCCCGTATCCTTAAAGGCATCAAGGCGTCGGGATGATTTTTACATTGGCCAAGCTCTTAAATACCATAAATATATTTTGTTCATTATAATTTACATTAACATTATATTAACTGCCTCAGTAGCCTAGTGGTAGCAGGCCACTACTACTACGCTGGAGGTCCTGGGTTCGATTCCCGGGTCGAGAGCTATCAGAGATAACGGTTTAAAATCCTTTATCTCTGGTTCTATTGAGATTTTTCCATTTTCTGTTAGTTTCCCAGTACCTCGGAGTTTGGTAATGTGCCCGGAGATGGTAACTCGCCACCTCATGGGCCAAAACGTGGGTGTTTGCATGTATGCTTGAATGCATGTATTTGCCTCTGCCTACCCCTTCGGGGATTACAGACGTGAAGTTTCGTTGTTCATTATGAGAAATAAACGTTACCTTTACCTAACCCAATATTTAGGGTATATTCCCTACAGGGAACTTAGTTTCACTCATCGTGATAAATTTAAAAGATAGCATACATTTAGGTTCGTAATAATAGGATATGAAGCTGAACTTTAGGCCCGGCGTGTCGGATGGCCTATTGTTGTTCTTATCCAATGTTTTCCATCTCTGTCGTGCGGCTTTATATTTAGGACACTTTCTTCGAACAATCCTGTATAGTTCTGAAGGTACATCGACATTATTTGTCTTATTTTTTTTATTTAATGGTACGGGCAAACAAGCATGCAGCTCACATCGATGTTAAGTGATGACTGCAAGCTATAGACACTCACACAAAGACCAAGGTCAAAATGCAGATGCGTTATTACTCCTGAGGCCTAAGGTGTTATGCTTCTGTGCCGGAAATTACAGGGCCTTATATTAACAGCTGACCGAAACACGATAGTGCTGAACATGAACACATTCCATTTAGCGGTAAGTATATAAGGTGTGCCTACGCCCGCGAGCTGAGTCACTGGAGTACTACCACCAGTAAACGTACGTAACTTCACGCCTGTAATCCCCGAAGTGGTAGGCAGAGGTAAATGCATGCATTCAATCATACATGCAAACACCCACGACTCGCCGGTTACGTTTTGGCCCATGTAACAGGTGGCGAACCTGTTGCCATCTCCGGGCACATTACCAAACTCCGGGGTACTGGGAAACTTCCAGAAAATGGAAAAATCCCAATAGAAGCAGAGATAAAGGATTTTAAACCGTTATCTCTGATAGTCCCCGACCCGGGAATCGAACCCAGGACCTCCAGCGTAATAGTAGTGGCCTGCTACCACTACGCTACTGAGGCAGTTACTACTACCACCAGTAAAATTGTATAAAATTATATAATTAACTTGAAGTGAATCGAATAATTGGAACAAGTCGTGCCGGTATAAACTGAGTCCGATGAAACGAACATTAATTACTTTGAGAAATTATATTGTCAATAAAATATGAATTATTCAGGCAAACAATTAGATCACATTTTTGAAAAAAAAATCCGTACCTAAGTAAGCTTGAATAACACTAGAAACTTTAGATAGACATAACAACACAGATGGACAAATAAGTGCGATTTAGAAGGATATAGATATTGGCGACATCTATATCTGAGTTTCGAAGATGATACAAGTAATTGATAAACCATATACATCAAGAAACTCAAAAAAAAACCTATAATTACCTAAATTGAGAATTGATGCAGCAATTCTCATATTAAACAGTAAAAATTAATATTTATCATGATTTGTATGAACTATACAAGTGATGACAGAGACGCCTAAATATTATCAATTACAACAATTACAAAACCCATTTAGAGATAATTACACAAACACAACCTTCAATCAGCGTTTAACGTTTATTGCAAACCAATTTGCATTTAAAGGCAATCCATAATTTACCATCTAAGGACATACACAAATTACTTAAATAAATAATCTACAGCAAATAACAAAAAAATATTGTTTAACTCCTAAAAAAATACCTATATCAGGTAAGGTAGTTCAATCTCGAAGATCTTTGATTTTCTAATGTCTTCAAATTAAAAATTGTTTATACCGGACCCGTAAAACAAATCATAGAAACCTAACAAATCATGCAAAGTATCAGCACTGGAGAAACCGCTTCAAACAAATAAAATAAAAATCTTTGGAGGAACTGATCAAGTGAACTATACAAGGATCTTGGATAAACAACGATCGAGAGAGATTTAAGTATTGAAAACACTCAACATTGAAATAGCACTGACCCGACTGTCTGCTCCGACCACGGCAGCTGAAAAGCGACCGAATATTCGGCTTGATTTGAAATAATCACTTTAGTTTAATATACTCGAGATAAATCTAGTTTTATTTCAATGAATGTAGATCGCGAAAACCTAAGAACCCAAAACTAAACATTCCAAGAACATGACTAAGTACCAAAATCCTCTTAACACTTTTGACACAACCCATAAAAAAATCAGCGATGACGTCATCAAGGCTGTATAGGTCAACAGTCGTGCGTTACTCGTTACTGTGATTTGCATAGAAGTATACCAGAATGGATTGAAGCCTGCGCACGCGCATCGCATTTTGATTCTTTACAAATTGTTCCATGATACATGGTGCTGATGGACTACTTAGTTAATTTATGGGCGTATCTATTAAATACAATGCTTTCTTGGTGACGTCTCGTTGAGATGATGCAAAAGAGTAAGTTCTAGTTTGTTATTTAACAATCATCATATGTTGCGTTAAGTTAAACATATTAAAACCTTACATACAAGTTTCATGTTTATAAGTAATTCGCAAAATGATACGAAGTTACGAATAGAACTAAACGTTTGGTCGACGCTTAGCGTGATCATTGACATAGAAGATTAAAGGTGCTTTTTAACGTTGCAATGTAACCAGCTTTCTGGGTGGGTACGCTACCACAGGAGAAGAACGATGAGGAATTCGACAATGCATACATTATGTGTAAGTAGTAAAGTAAATTTATAGAATACTAGCTTTTGCCCGCGACTTCGTTCGCGTGGACTTCAGGTTCGTCCCGTCTAGTCTAGTAATAAGTAAGAAATACGGTAACTAAGCACTGCAGAGCCCTAATCATAGGCCTATAGGTAGCTACTGCAGTATGCTCCTATAAACTACATTTAACGATCTTTTTCCTTCAGCATAAACATGTAGATTCTTCGCTTTGGAAAATTGCTATGACTCTGCATTTTAAATCTGTGATATCTTCAAAAATATTTATTTAATTTACATGCTGTAAAAAGCAATATTGATCCTTATTAAATGCACAATGTATTTAAGATACTTAATTGGATAAGGATTAATACTGTATTGCTTAAAATCGCTTCGTAAATAAGCCATTATTTCTCGTACAAAGTAAAGGATAAAAAATGGTTATTGTGGGTTATTCCTAAGAGATAAACATATACCATCACGGACTTTTTTGTAGACCTTTTTAAGTTGTACAATACTGTAGTAAATTGTTTTGATCTATCTTGTAGGATTCAGTCAGCGTTTGCAATGTAAGCGCAAAAAATGTGATTTTTCTACGACCTCACATTAAAAACCTCAAAAATTGTAGCCTATGTGTTATTCTGATGTATAAGCTATAGCCTATGTGTTATTCTGATGTATAAGCTATATTGTGGTAAAGTTTCATTCAAATCCATTCAGTAGTTTTTACGTGAAAGAGTAACAAACATCCATACATCCATACTTACAAACTTTCGCCTTTATAATAGTAGTAGGATTTAAATACGTAGAAAACTTCATAAATGTTTTTAGGATTGGCTGATTTAATAGCACTAAAAATAATCAAAGAACTAGAGAAAGCAAACCGAAAATCACTGCAACAACTAATTCGGACTATAGAAAAATATATGTAACCAGTTTTACTACTACTAGTAGTATGTAGTAAAAATGTATTTATCACATAATGTTATACATCCCTTTTCAATATAATCGAAAATTATCTCAAAGACAACAGAAAAATAATGGTATTGAAATCCATTAATCTAAAGAAAAAAAGAACGCCGAAGAAGGCAGCAGATACATTCCAGACAGTGAAAGTAAATTTAATTCGACATAATCCAATAATTTTAATGACAATTGATTCAACTTTCTTCATATTTACAAGTTCAAATCCTCTATAATTCAGATAAGACAAAGTAATATGGACATAGCTGTTAAAAACCTCTGTAATTTAATAAATAATCCTATTATAGGCAGGAAATAGACCTCATAAATAACACTGAATGTCCATCCTCACTTAATCTCGGGGACAAATCAAGCTTGACATGATATAAAAGAAAAAAGCGATTTGAATGTAACTGGACTATATTTTACAGTTAGCGTTTTATACAGAACACTTTTTTTCGTCACTGTTTATTATAAATGCTACAAAAATTAAAAAGGGAAAGAGAGGCTCATTTTAAAGAATCATCAGAATTCTTGAATGCGAGTTAAATGTAGTGGTCTTTCCGGATTTTCATGTTTGAGAATGTGGAGTATCAAACCGCAAAATTATTTAACAGTTACTAAAATTAAAATAAAAATACTAACACACAGTAATTTTGCAATATTCTACAATTATTAAATTCAAAAGAAATTTTTTAAGTCTGCCTTCAAGATTTCTGGAAAAAGCGACATTTTAGATCGAATCCAACAGGGTTCTTTAAAACTTGCATTTTTTTTACTGCGCAAATTTAGGTTTGCACAGTAACGTAACGTTAAGCGTAGCGTGTGTAGCTACAATGTTTGCTAAAGCTAGTATAACACAACTGTCATTGTTTCTAAGCAAACGTACATTTTCGCAAATGTAAACCGTTCCTTTTATATGGAACACAGTAAGAAGTGGGCTAACTTGGATATAAGCATAGTGAGCTCTGTGATAGTTATAATGGGCTACAATACGTTATATTTGTATAATCTTAGTACAAATGAATCACTTTTACAAGCCATAAGAACGCAAACGTACCAGTGATCTGTTTATGTCAAGTGGTGTGTAATATTTCAGCGTATACTTATTTAGGACTCTCAAATCAATCTAAAGATACAGAGTATAATATATAAGAGTTAAGACAGAACAGAATTAGCCTTCAAATTTCAAAGAGTAATGAACGCCATCCATATTCGGACTGGATGATGGTCAGATACTTTAAGATCTGTATTTATAACATATTTGATAGCTCTTGAGATATCAGACACAGGTTGGTATTAAGCTTTACCTTTGGGTAATGTTAAAGTTATATTTAATTGAACTCCACTTCTTTGTCTTGCGAACTTACAAAATATCGTGAAATAGGCTAAGAAAACTTTTATTCGACATCGGCAAACCCGATTTTTCCAAATTCTAAGCCTGGGTTGCACCAAGATATTTGTTAAAGTTAAAGTTATTGTAACATTTCACATCCTTCTCTAACCTAAAAAAATCTGTTAAAGATTTGTGATGAATAGTTTAATCATTTTAATTATTATTATTTCAATATCATTAATTAAGATTCAATAAAAGCCAAGTCGGAATTTTTCTTATAAAGTTACAGATCATCATTGAAGCCGCAAAGTGTATATCATTACTCATACAACATTCCATTCGCATACCAATGCATTGTTGTATTGGGTTCTTAATTAATTTATTATTAGACTCCATACAAACAAGAACTTTTATTGTGTCTACCTCCCTTTACTGATACCATTGCTATATAAAAATGAATAAAAAGTCTCACACATAAAACCCATAACAAATACAAGAATGTGATTGGAAGTTTTGTGTTATAAAAATTTACCTTCACTTTCCTTGGATGTGACTCCATTTCCACATGTCTGTAATGCTCAGCCGACCTATGCACCTCCCTGCCTCTCAGATCTTCAGCGGACGCCTTTTCCTCGCCACGCGTCAACGTCGTCACTTTCCTCACTATCCTTGTGGTGATCCTTCTCTGTCCGCTGTCATCCTTCTTCGAGATCTTCGTCGACTCCAAAGAGGAGCCGAGGACCTCGGTCGACATACGTTTGTTCGTGTGAATCGCCTGCAGTTCCGACACGCCTCGCCCGCCGGCCGATAGGGGCACGGCCAGAGCGCTTTCCCCATCATATTCAAAGTGAGTTTGATTCCCATCGTGTACTATCCTCCCGTTGTAGCTCTCCTCGCGGTAGGAGCCCGATCTGTAGCTCGAGGTTCGTTCCATTCCCGGATAGTTGCCATCGTACACGGTCTCGTTTCGTTGCAAACCTTCCCTCAAGCTTCTTGGCACCGAAGCCAAATTCAGGCTTGTCGTGATCGGTGAACCGACTGGCGACGGCGAGGATTTCTTCAAACTCGACTTGCGCGGCTTCGTCTCATCGGCCTCGAGCGTGCCTTGGACAAAGAGGCGCTTGCTGCTGCCCTCTTTCACGAATCTATACATAGACATTCTCGATTCGTTTCCCCCGGGCCTTCACAGGCCGTCGTATAGCATAATACTGCGGCGTCGCACTGCAATGGTTATTCCCTAGTTATTACTGATTCGATACGCATTCCGCTACCGGCACACCGTTGTGTGACAAAACTTGCAAATAGATGACACTCTGTTGTGGATGACAAATGAGAAATAACTTGGCATAGTTTGTCAAGGAAAAATGCCCTTTTTTATTCGTTTTAGTTAATTAACGGTCTCACTGCATTCTACTGATATGTTAGTATGCTGCAAGGATACTAATTGTATGCATAGCAGCACCTGGGCACATTTTCCGTTTTACTGTGGGCGTACAATTTGATATAACAACTATACTAGATGGAAGGAGGTCAGAATAGTGTTGAATATTAAATAATGTTTAGCTATCGTCAACCAAACCTACGAAAGACGATTACGTCCAATAGACTGAACGTTGCGATGAACTTACCTAGTAAAGCAGATTTAAAATAAAAACTAAAGATAGATTAGGTAGTGCGGTGGTCTGTACGTCCCCAAGTTGTGACACTGAAACTGTACCACCAGTAAGAAATTCGGCTTTCCTTCTCAGATTGATTTGTTAATGTCATCCTTCTAGAAGAAGAGAAAAGTCGCTGAGGTAAAGGCAGACAAGTTTTACATTAGTTTTAATTTACACATACCTAATAAAGCCTTATTGCCTTTCTCAGTAAATAGACATTATTAAATTTTTCCAATATTCATTATTTTTAGGATTCCGTACCTTAAAAGGAAAAAAGGAACCCTTATAGGATCACTCGTGCGTCTGTCTGTCTGTCCGTCTGTCACAGCCAATTGTGTCGTGTGATATATCAAATGAAAACCTCTTTCATTTGATATATCACACGACACAATTTACGATTTTTTTGTAATTTTCTGATTTACCTCCCGAAAGTGCCCTCGCCTGTTGTCAGCATCTCAGATATATATTTTTTTATAGTTTTTACATAAACAAATTTGAAGTTATTTAAGAAAAACGACGAAAATTGACCATCCCACTATCTCCGAGTCTACTGAACTTAAAATTTTGAAAAAAATGTGGTAAATATCTTTGCCTATAGATTACTGGAAAACCTATAAGAAGTTTGAGTATTCAAATTAAATCGAAAATTCTTAATAATATAACCCCCCCTGCCGGTACCACCGTAACCGCTATGTCCCTGCACTTTAAATCTGTAATATTTTCGAAAATCTTTTTTTTAATTACGGAACCCTCACCACGCGAGTCAAACTCGCACTTGTCCGGTTTTTTTTTTGTTTACCACCAAACCACCAAACGCTTATTACCCAATGGTTGACTGGAAGATAATGCCTAGGTATTAAATTCTTAGTACTTTTCAATTCCACAAATTCCCTAAATAAGTAATTCTTTAAAGAATTAAGGAAATAATTAATAGAAAAGCTACTATTACTTAGTTCTACATTTATGCCATTATAACATCTACCGACAAGTTTTTGCATTACTTGTTCTAAGGGCAAAACTAGCAAAACAGGTCTTGAACTTGTGACAGACAGGAGGAAAGTGAATTTAGATAGATTCAAGGCGTGTCGCGGATTAGGCTCGCCCCCTATTTGGGTACACCGAACATGGCTCGGCCCTTCCGGCGGACGCCACAATGGGACTTCCAACCGTTAAAACAGAATCAATATCCTTGTCGCATGTTTATTTTTATTTAAACAAATGAACTTTATCTTTGCAAGTAAAATATAGTATCAGATATGTGATATTAACATGTCTAAAAATGGTTTTGACCTTATGGTGTGCGTTACGACGAAGGATGAATTTTGGTTGCGTAAGCGACAAATGTATCTCACGATGGTGATAAAAGGTTTTTTGCATTTTGCAATTCATGGGCAAGTCTGATGTCAAAACGCTTTGCAACTCTTTTGGCTATAATTCAATATTTCTGCATCAGATATTAGCCATATCATTTAATTAATTACTATTGACCGCGACTTCTGCGCAAAATTTGTAGCCCATGTCCTCCGTCAGAATTTAATATCCATGACAAAATTCGTCTAAATCGGTTCAGCGGTTGAGTCGTGAGAGCGTAACAGACGGATGTACAAAGTAACTTTCATTTATAATATCAATAATAAATATTCCTTAATATTAATAATAACCTATAAAATATACTAAATATTTTTAAATTCGTATGACATTTCAATCTAGCTCTCAACAATAGAACAAGATAACTTTTAAAGACCAATTCGAACGAAGTCATCGTGCAAGAGCAAATAATCTATATCAAGTTTACTGGTGGTAGAGCTCCAGTGACGGAGCTCGCGGGCGTAGGCACCACCGCATTACCTAATATACTTGCCGCTAAATGGTAGTGTTCAACAATATCGTGTTCCGGTCAGGTGGTAATGTACGGCCCTGTAATTTCCGGCACAGAGGCATAAGACCTTAGGCCTCAGGAGTGGTAACGCATTTGCATTTTGACCTTGGTCTTTGTGTGGATGTCTATAGGCTGCAGTCATCACTTAACATCAATGTGAACTGCATGCTTGTTTACCACTTCCATAACATAAAAAAAAAAAAATCAAGTCTAAGTTTATAATGGACCCCATACTGTTACTGAATGAGTAAATGTTTCAATTATCGTAAGCCAACTAAGGCTCTACGCACCTTGACCGAAGTGATATAAAATTAAGCATAACACCAATGTTATGTTGATGATGTAATATTTGTTATTGTGCTTAGCGATTTTCATTGGATCGTAACTAACTTATCTTAAATATAAAGTTGATCTAATCAGATTATATCATTGGGATTTATGTCTTTTCCGTTAATAATGGTTACCTATGGTTTATAATGGTATGCCCTTGAGGCAGTTTGTGCGAGCGTAGCCACCACCATATTGCCCAATCTGACATTAACGATGTATTCCTCAGCGCTACCGTATTCCGATAAGATTGTAGGTAAAAAAAATAGAGGTCTCAACACTCTCACTCCTGAATTTTAAGACATTTATTATTTCCTGTATTCAAAATTGAAGGTTCTTTACCTTCAATTTTAGGAAATAATAAATGTCTTAAAATTCAGGAGTGAGAGTGTTGAGACCTCTATCTTTTTTAAGTAGGTGTCTAAAATCTGCAGCAGTATTTGTTCCTGTCAATGCGAACTTTATACTTGTTTGCCACCGTGTCGTGGTCGTGACATAAAAATATAATCTCAAACATTCCTAAAGATCAGTGACATGTCAATTTGTATTGAGATTTATCATTCTTTTTATTTACAACCACTTGTTTCTTTGTTCCTAATCCTTGGACATGACGTTATCGAAGTTCTATCTTATCCGTGAATAAGGCATTACCGTTTTGGATGTTTAGTGCATGTAAGTGCATGTTTCATTACACAATATTTATATCGTTCAGTGATAACCAATGACCAGAATATGTTTATAAAACTTTCAAGAATGGAGACTAAAAATTGAGACTTCTTTATGACAACATTTTTTCGAACTATAGAGTCAACTTTGAAAAATAGCGGCGTAAAAATAAAGTTTTTTTTTTGTCTCGTTGAATAAAGACAAAAAATATTCCACAAACAACAATATTTTATACTAACTTTAGTATAGATAGGTATAACGAACATTTGGAATTTGCGCTAAGCATTGAACTTATGTGTCACGGTAAATATAACTGAAACAGAACGGATGAGTATAACTTCTTTAAAGAATTATCCTTTTTCCTCTACTTTGTTCTTCCATATTTAACTCAGATTGTTTTCAAATCCTTTTTCTTTTATCAAAGCTAAACATAGATCAATTGCGTTTCCTTTTGTTCCATCTAAATCCTAGCTCCCGTGACGGAGCTCGCGGGCGTAGGCACCACCGCATTACCTAATTTACTTGCCGCTAAATGGTAGTGTTCAGCACTATCGTGTTCCGGTCAGGTGGTAATGTACGGCCCTGTAATTTCCGGCACAGAGGCATAACACCTTAGACCTCAGGAGTGGTGTCGCATCTGCATTTTGATCTTTGTCTAAGTGTGGGTGTCTATAGGCTGCAGTCATCACTGAACATAAATGGGAACTGCAAGCTTGTTTGCCACTTCCATTACATTAAAAAAAATCCGAAACTATCCGTCTCGCCCTACATCATTCATCATTTGCATGTTCGCATGAAATGTCACACGAAACAAGAGTTGCTAAATAACCTCGTCTCATATTCGAACTTCGTTTCACAATAATGAATGTAAGAGTTAATGTAAGGCACAGAAATGTTTGTAGAGAAGAAGCCTTAGTTTTTCAAAAGGTCTTCTAAATAATGTAAGCTACTGATATTCTCTAATATAAGAGATCACTTATTACGAAGTCTGCTCTGAATCCAGCACATCAAAAGTTATTATAATAAGCACACATAAATCTGCTGACGCTATAAAATATACTAATGAAGAATATACTTAGCAAAGAGCAATTTATACTCTTCTATTGATTATAATTATCATAATGCATTTCGGGGGTGAATTAACTGATGTTAAATAAAAGATAGAAAGTACAAGCTAGTGTTCCAAAGTGGTCTTTTCATTTTTCTTCAAAATTAATTCAGGACATACCGAGTAAATTATGCAAAATCGACCTCCGAGGAGGCTCTATTTATTTACACGAAACCACTTGGCAATTTTAACGAATTATAAGAATTATATGCAGATAGCAATATGACACATTAAGGTTATTGTAAATATAAATAAGAAACGATTATAAATAACATTTCATGAATTATTTATTGCTGTGCAGGACAAATATAATAAATCGAATGATTTTAGATTCATAGATTTGACTATGCATGAAGTAAGGAAGGCAAACTAGAATGCTTTGTTTTAGTTTGCATACAGTGCAGGTTAGATAGACAAACATAAGTTTAATGCTAATCGCAACTTTCATATGTTTGTTATACCTACTTAGCTAAAGTTAACATAAAACATTTAACAGGTGCCTTGAAATTGGTTCATCTTGGCAGTGCCTGTAGGTTTTAGCTAGTTCACCTTAATAAAGGTCTCCTGGGTGTCATTAATCATTATACGCTATTAACTGCGCATTTAAAAGTGTATATTCAAGAAGGACAATTCATTTTGAACTTACGGAGTGTTATAGTATTGATTAAGAAGGATCGCTAATGTAGGATTAAAGCCTCATTTATACTCTGTTTCTCTACTAAATAAACCAAATTTTATAAAATAACAAAAGGAGATTTGTATTCATTATATTTACGAAATCAAAAGTTAAGTAATCATATTTATATAACTCAATCCAGAACTCTAGATTACTTTTAAAATAAAATAAACGTACAGAGCAAAATTATAAGAACTTTGATTAAATTCTGATTGTGACTTTCTTTGTTCAATAAGTATTGTTCTAATTCAACCGTGAACTACTGGGAGGACATGAATTACGAGAAACAATCAGTCAATCAATCATCTTCAATTAAAAACAATAGTAATTATCAGTTTTTACTGAATACCAATGAATGTGAATATGAAGCGCGCATGGCCCAGCGGCTGGTGTAGATCGTAAGCGATCTGCTCGGTTAAGCACTACGGGCGCGGTCGGGTAGTGTGATGGGTGACCGCTAGTGGCAAATTAAATGCGCGTTTCCGTGCTTCGGAGGGCTCGCTAAGCCGTCGGTCCCGGTTGCTATCGATGGATAGCAGTCGTTAAACCTTGTCGGAGGCCTAATGGGCGGTTTGAAAACATCCGTCAGTGGGGGTTGGCCACTAACCCACCCACCTCCACCAATCCGCATTGGAGCAGCGTGGTGGAGTAAGCTCCAGGCCTCCCCCCAAAAAGGGGAGAGACTCGTGCCCAGCAGTGGGACGTATAATGGGTTGCCATTATTATTATTATTATACTGAATACCAGGCTTTCATAGCAACGCAGCAGTAATACTAGTTTCACAATACCTGTGGCTAAGGAATTTGTAGCACCTGCCGAACAAAATATGTGGGCGCATGCACCACATATTTAATATTTTAAAACAATCACTATTAAGTTTACGGGTGTAGGTGTTCCGCGGGGGTGGGTGTCGCAAGAATTCAATGGTGACACCCACTCGGACCTTGACCACCCATATTTGGGGATGGCATTGCCTTTGTAATTGCTGCTTTGATTTTTTTTTCTCAATGAAATATTGACAGTACAGACATATCGGAAAGCGTTGTGGACTTTGTGGGATGGGTTTGTCTAACCTTAAATTTAGCACAGGTGTATAATTTAGATTATGATTTAATATATTGATCTGTATGGAAACTTTTAGATAAAGCAGACTGATATTAAGTTCTCGATGGTATTGCCAAACTAACATTTGCTTTAGCTAATAATTATTTAGTATGTGAAGTTAGAGGACGGCCTTTTTGTTACGCTACCACGTAAAAAAAAGGCCGTCCTCTAACTTCATAGACAGTATTATGATACTGTCTACGAAACTACCGCGTAACATGTGCTTCATTTAGAATTACGATATTTTCGTAAGATTATGTTGATACTGATTATGAATTTGATGCTGTATTTTAAACAAGAACTATATGTAGCAGCTACGCAAAAAGATAATTGCTATAAAATAATAGCTCTAACTCTTATGTTTAAGCTAAGATTGCTTACTGAGATAAATTAACAACAATGTATTGGCTCTCCCTTAGGCACATTACCTACTAAAATATTTTCGTATATAATCCCTAATTGTAGGTGTGAATCTGGCTTTATACGATAATTAATAAATATGATTATGTTCGCATTAATGTTTTGATTATCTAATATTTTTGGAGCTCTAGGTCGGAGAAAGCGTTCAGATGTTTTTTTTTCATTTAGACGTTTCTACAAGTGCATTACAAAAAAACTGTAATATATAATATTTTCTATTTCAATTTTTATAAATTAGCAAAATTTAATAAATTAATTTTTAATAGCAATTGAATGAACATCAACCGCAATATTTCGACGTTTGTACAAACCTTTAAAATGTTATTAAAACAGGTGACGTTATTTCATTGATGATCGTAACCTTGACTGGTTTCATAATATCTATGCATAGTAATGTTTAGTTTTTCACTTGCATATCCATAAATAACATTTTATATCTCTATACGAAGTTTATATTTTAAAAATACGAAAAATTTATTAGATTACAGTAAAAATATTTGTTAAAGTTAAGGTTTTTGTAAAATTTTACATCCTTCTCTAACTTAAACAAATTTGTTAGAGTAAGAGAAGGATATCAAATTTTACAAAAACCTTAACTTAAACGAATATTTTGGTGCAACCGAATCTAAGAACACTAATAAAATCATTCAGTGCGCCTTTGTTTGCAACTGATTCGTGACCGTATGTAAACATGTTAATATATCACGGCAATAAAAAAAAAACGTTGTATCGGAGTTGAGTAAACCAAAACAATACCCCTTGTCTTAGTATTGAACGTTCCAATTAACGTTAGAAGCGTTTAATTTTTCTATTACACAATTGTTGACACAGATCCACAACAGTTGCCGGTTTTTTTTGCGTATCGAATCAGCACATCACTAAATTATAAAAAAAGAAAATCGTTGTCGAAAAAAGATTCACTCACACACACACAATCGTAGATTATGTTATTTTTTTATTATGTTAGTTCGTTAATGTTAAATCGATTCGTTTGTTCGAGTTTGCGAGTAACGTGCGCGCGCGCCGCGGTCGGTCTCTGACAGGTGACTGGCGCTCCGAGTTAAGTTGCCCGTGACGGAGGTAAAAACGATGGGGAACTATGGTATCGATGTTCGATTCCACGGCAATGCTTCCGTATTTTTCTATCAGGTTTTTAACATTGTTGTATTGCAATATAGGTATAAGTTCCGTTGGCTGTCTGTTATAGAGCTTAGCGCTAAGGGAAAGGCAGGATCAGTAGTAAATTCAGTCAGTTCTAGAGATTTCTACTTTCGTTTGGAAGATTTTATCTAGAATTTAGCAATGTACCTATGTTCATAAAAATTAAATGTACCTTAATGACTACGCTTGTCACATTTTGTATAAGGCTATATTATTATTATTATTTAAAGGTCCTGTAAGGCATAGACCTACAATCAATGGACATATACCTATAATATAATCATTAATTTTACAAAATTAAAAAAAAATGGACGCAGGACTTTCTAAAATAACTATTTTTAAAGTTTTTGTCCGTCTGTCTGTCTGCTTGTTTCGGTTAATCTCAGAAACGATTGGACCGATTCTGACGGGACTTTCATTGCAGATAAATGATGTAATAAGGAGTAACTTATGCTAATTTTATTTTAGAATGAAATTCTGTGCGAACCAAGTTGCGGTCACATCTAGTATACAATAGTACTACTATTGTTGTTTTAAAATCTGTTGCTAAATAATAATGCCTGACATTACTATTATGTTCCAATCAGGTATAGATGTGCAACTCTAAATGATTGACATTAAAAATAGCGACATCTATATGCAAAAAAGAAAATCAGTTCCCATGTATAAAATGTTTCAAAACAGGACTTATTAGAATTATTTATATATTTCGTTAGCTTTATAAAAAATGATTTTTTTTCAGGACAAGGTTGGAAAATCACAAGAAAGTTTGTTAATGAGGACAAAGTTTCAGCATGAAATGTGAATTTTTAAATTTCTAAATCTGTTCAAATTGGCTGTTGTTGTATAAAATGTAACTGTTTCAGACAACACTGCTTGCTAGTATGTAAGTAGCTGTTTTATAAAAAATATTTCTGTAGATTTGAATGTTTTGTTTATTCTTGTGCTTTATGTTACACTAGCTTTTGCCCGCGACTTCGTTCGCGTGGACTTCAGGTTCGTCCCGTCTAGTCTAGTAATAAGTAAGAAATACGGTAACTAAGCATTGCAGAGCCCTAATTTGTACGTGTAACTCCTAACCAAAAAGAAACCTGGCAATAACTAACCTTAGGCCTATATTACTTACAGTAGGCGACCATACGTTTTTATCAAATCGCTAGTGCCTTGAAAATTCGCAAAACGGACACAACCGTCAACGACGTTTGCCCTCACGCGTCTGCCCGCGTTCGGGTCGCGCACTCAGCGATGAGCCACTTCTTCCCCACCGCACCTACCCCGCTCCCCCCACGCCCCGTTCGCCTGGCGCCGCTGCCGGTATTTATCACCGAAACGGTATTTATCGCCCAAATTGCTATGACTCTGCATTTTAAATCTGTAATATCTTCGAAAATATTTATTTAATTAACATGCTGTAAAAAGCCATATTGATCTTTATTAAATGCACAATGTATTTAAGATACTTAATTGGATAAGGATTAATACTGTATTGCTTAAAATCGCTTCGTAAATAAGCCATTATTTCTCGTACAAAGTAAAGGATAAAAAATGGTTATTGTGGGTTATTCCTAAGGGATAAACATATACCATCACGGACTTTTTTGTAGACCTTTTTAAGTTGTATAATACTGTAGTAAATTGTTTTGATCTATCTTGTAGGATTCAGTCAGCGTTTGCAATGTAAGCGCAAAAAATGTGTTTTTTCTACGACCTCACATTAAAAACCTCAAAAATTGTAGCCTATGTGTTATTCTGATGTATAAGCTATAGCCTATGTGTTATTCTGATGTATAAGCTATATTGTGGTAAAGTTTCATTCAAATCCATTCAGTAGTTTTTACGTGAAAGAGTAACAAACATCCATACATCCATACATACAAACTTTCGCCTTTATAATAGTAGTAGGATTTTCAAGATCGGAAAATCTCAAAAAAAATTGTTAATGAGGATAAAGTTTTAAAAATCAATTTTTCAATTTAGAAATTGTTCAAATTGACCGTTTAGCTGCCTTAAACGTAAATTTGCGAAACTGGAAAAAAAATATTTCTGTAGACATTTACAACCTAAAGTAGGTAATGTTTATTTTTAATTCTTGATCTAACCCGTCCGCTCGCGAGAAAAATATGACAATTGATTTCAATTTTCATTCGCCGCCGGCGGTCTTTAGTGTCTTGACGGTGAAGCTTTCATAGTGCGATTATGTCACTCTATACAAGTATCTTTATGTAGGTATAACAAAATATTGTTAACTCAATAGAGTTAGAAGGTACATAATAAAATTAAGAAGACTAGTCTGAAGAGTAATACAATTACTTTGTCTCGTTTAAGTGAGGATTTGAAAGGATAGCGTCACAATCAGCAGAGCCTTTTAAAATATTTGAAGTAATAATTGAATCTATGTGGACCGCATACGTCCTATACCATGCAAATCTACTCAAACAAACCACTGGCTATGTTCAGTGCCGGATAAAGCCGGTGCGGGACCCGTAGCAAATATGACCATGGGGCCCTAGAGTTACATTGCCTACTGAAATTTGATGTAAATAAAACAACATTTACGAAAAGGAATCGAAAACAAATTTAGGGGATTCCCCCTGTAAGTATTGTGGTATTGCCAACTTGCAACAAAATAATATTGGTACCTATATAATTAGTGGTCAACGCTCCCTTTGAGAATAGCTAAGGTGTATTACATATTTTTTTTTTTTGGGTACAGGCACGGGGCCCCCCATGGCGCGGGGCCCGTAGCATTTGCTACTCCTGCTATATGGCTAATCCGGCACTGGCTATGTTATAATTTAATCGTGTCTTACACGATCAAATTAGGCATGATATAATTTTTATTATGATTTAGTTATAAAACAAGATTTACAACTATAACCCATTGTGGGCGGAGGCGGAGGCGTCAACGTGTAACGTGTTATTATATACTTTGTAATTGATTTGAAAATGTATATTTATCATAATAATCACGCCTTGAATATTGTTCCGGTTTGTTAAAATTATTTTTATAAAATTAATCTGCGACCTCTCCTACATCATCCTCCAGTACAGTAGGCAAAAAATTGTAATAATATAAGTATATATTGTATTTATTACCTACATTGCATCATTTTTTGTTAAAAGTGGTGGGAAGACGTCGGACTAAAATATCTTCACAATTATCTACTGATAGTACATTAATCTCTCCAGACACGAGAAAAATATGACAATTGAAATTCAATTGTGTCTCGCCGCCGGTGGCCGTACGATCCTTCAAGGATTAATGGGATGTATGAATACATAAATATATTTCATATCATCCATGAGTAGGTGTAACTGGCATAGAACAGAAGCTTAATATTTAATTAAATGTCCACGGAAGCAGCAACATAACATTGCTGGCTTTTGAGATATTTAAAGTCCCCATCAATTGCATACCGGCTAGCTTCCATTCTTTTTATGTAAGTACCTAATAACGTTTTTTAGCACAAGTTTGATGATAACCAGATGCCAAATATGCCAGAAATATTTAAGCAGATATAATGAGGAAAAACATATACAAAGATAATTGGAGAATATATATCACAACAAACATTTTATAATTATATTTAATATTTAATTAAATGTCCACGGAAGCAGCAACATAACATTGCTGATTGGCTTTTGAGATACATATTTATAGTCCCCATCAATTGCATACCGGCTAGCTTCCATTCTTTTTATGTAAGTACCTAATAACGTTTTTTAACACAAGCTTGATGATATACCAGATGCCAAATATGCCAGAAATATTTAAGCAGATATAATGAGGAAAAACATATACAAAGATAATTGGAGAATATATATCACAACAAACATTTTATAATTAGCGAAGAGAACATATATTTTGATTTAATGAACATGAAACACCCAAGTAACGCCATCTATCGGGCGCTTCAAGCATTGCTAAGCGAAGCTTAGTCACTCAGTATGAATCCTTCATCGACTCGTGACACCGCCATCTAGCGTACATACATTGTAACCGCAAGCGTGCAAGCCGTTGTAACTCATAACGACTTACCATAATCGTCTGCAGTCCGCATGTACAGATAAAAATTATCAGTTCACAGAATTTAAATGCATTTTCAAAATCCTCGCCGCTGCTCTTATAAATACAAAACATACAAAACATACATATGCTAGGACGGTTTCCTTCAAATACTGGCATTCAACCACTTAGTTTCATGATTCTAACATAAAAACATGACAGGTGAGCTCTCTTCTCCTGAATCTCTCCTAGACCACTTAATCATATCCATAGTAGCTTCTTGTAAGATTTTGGGTAGGGGACATCGGTCACACACAAAGATTGGAGGGTTGAGACTGTTGAGAGGGATAATGTTGTTCCTGACATACTTAAAATTCTCATATGACATAAATTGGCCTATATTCAGAATATCAAAAAAATCATAACACCATTCTCCATTCTACTATAGGTACTTCGTACCAGAACATACCCATTACTGGCCATGACTTATCTTATGAAATTTAATTGAACAATGAAGACACAAAATCTAAGGGTAGAAAGTAAGTAATCTATAATTTGCAGCTTAGGGTTTGAAACAACCTACCTAGCCTACGAGCTGCATCTGAAGTAATCTGAACCGTAGCTTTAATAATTATTATTATTATTATTATTTATTTATTTGCTTGTCACATGGTTATAAGGTCTTACAATTAAATATTTTGTAGTTACATGTAACACCCCGTAGGGGCACCGCAAAATTATGAGAACATTTCATGTACATATAATATTTTACATTACAATATAAACTTATGACTATAATCTTAAATGAAGACATTTAAATTCAGAGCTATTATTCATATTATTTAATATATGTGATTGTATCTATTTATTAATTTACATATTTTTATTATAAAATTTTGCATGACATCGATTAAACAGAATCGAATAAAGATTACTATTAACTAGGGACTATTAAAAACAAAATACATACCTATAAAATGTTTGGTCGGTTGTAATAAAAAGGGGGGCTTTTTCCCTCAGGGGGTCGTTTCCATATGCACCCAAAAAAAAAAAATCAAGCGATAACGTAAGCCTCGTCTACGATACCAGGTACCAGGCCAACATAAGTAAGTAGAAAGTACTGCGCGAGTTGGCGTACAGTGGGCGCGCCATCTGTTCCATGGCCTTGCACCCACACGCGCCACTATAGGTCACTAGGAACGCCCGCGTTTTTTCGAACTTGGAACGCTCGGAACGTCAGGGTGTTCCGGCCAGGAAGTTGCTATTGCCAGTTATTTTGCTAACTTTTTTTTAGAGGCGACGACATGTGAATGATAATGGATTTTTTGTCCGTAGTAAAAAATGAACGTTCAGTCCACACGTATGTTTTTGATAGCCGTGAGGTAATGTGATAAGAAATAACATTGGCGCGTGCTGTGGTATACCACAGAACAGAAAAAACAATAGAACAAGCATAACACCCGTTTAGTATCAGAACCAATGTAGCCACACTCACACATTTGCACTTTATAGCGCGCGTTCCCCGCCCACTTGCGAATTCTATTGTTTTTTTCTGTTCTGTGTGGTATACTGCTGAAGAAGGCGGTGAATAATTCGTTAATTTTTTCTCAATTTAGAAAGTAAATACAATAATTTAAAGAAAAACATGTACCTACAGTATTCACTTTTTCTTTGGTGTGAGAATTTGAATTTCGAAGCTCTGAGACATAGACATCATCGATTATTCCTATCGGCTTAGGCAAACTGCCTTGTATAACCGGAAAAAATGCGTGTATTCAGACACGGGATTAACTAATGTATTAAAAATAAAATAAAACTATTAATCAAAATCTAAAAAAAAAACCTTTAAAAAGTACCAAATATGAATGAAAACGATCACAAGCGAAAAAGTTAGGGTTATTATTTGTAGGGTTATTTAATATCATTTGTTTCCTTTTTACCTACAATCAGATAAAGAAAAAAATTACGTAAAATCATAAATTGCCAAGCTTTACTTTTTTTTCTAAATGGTGGCTGTTGCTGCATATGATTGAACTGGAAACGAAGATCACGTATTTTTAGAGGTTTAGCATGAGATGGGCCTTAAAAGAGCGCTATTGTGTTGTTGTATAGCGCAGCAAGCTTCCAGTCTCAAAATTTCTAGTACTGATTCCGAAGACCTTATAACTTACAAAAGATAACGGAACTCAACATTGAACTCTACATTTACGCATTACGTAGATGTCTGTAATCAGCATTTTGTTTGTATCTACATAACAAAAAATAATATAATGGCCCCGAAATAACTATAACAGAGACATAACGTCTGCATTTTGACCTCTGGTTTGTATATTGATGTCTATAGGCTGCAGTCATCACTTAACATCCATGTGAGCTGGATGGTTGTGTCCACATTCGTTACATACAAAAGTATATATAAATAAATATTTAAATAAATGTGCAAATAATTCAAATTATTTACAAAACAAATAAGCGCACGCGCACCCGGGCCGTTGACCCGCGACCCGCGTAACTGTAATCCAGCCTCCGTTGAACCGCGGTTCAAATCCGGGTTTCGCATCCAATATTTAACTAGTCAAAATTTCATGAAATAAGTGTGATAATATAACCTCATAGTAAAAAGTATATTTACTGGTGATAGTGCTCCAGTGCCCGAGGTCGATCAGTCGGTGCAGGCATTATTTTATCTATCTACCGCCGAATGCTCTACCGTGTTTTGGTAGGATGGTAATGTGTGAACCCGTATTTTTTTATTTAATGAAAGTGCAAACAAGCACGCAGTTTACATTAATAAGGTGTTATGCCTCTGTGGCAGAAGCAGCAAGTATATTAGGTTATGCGGTGGTGCCCACGCCCGCGAGCCCCGTCACTGGAGCTCTACCACCAGTAAGTACCCCGTAATACAAAGAGACATAATAATAACAACATAGGCCTAAGGGGTAGAATCTGCATTTTGTCCGCCGGTTTTTTTAAAGATTTCTATATTATTTTGTTTTGCGCAACAGCCCGGTGACAGACGGACAGATAGAGGAGTACGTAATATCCCGTTTCTACGCTTTGTGTGCGGAACCATAAAAAGAACTTGGCTAGCCCGCAATTAAATGATTCTTTAATGGCGCCAACAGCTTTCAAATGCATCCAAAATAAAATACGAAAGCCTAGTATTGCCTAGGCCTTGACACAACTGGCATGCCTCAATAATTTATATCGATTTTATGGGCAGGCGCCAAACGTTCAGTATGCACCATAACATTATAATATATTAAGTTAATTACCGTCGTATATATAATTATTCATACCACGACATAGAGCATCGCAATAGCCCTCGAGTTGACGCGTACGTAGCAGATTTTAAAATTATACGTAGCTCTGCCCGCGATAAAGCTACAAAGCTTATTACACGACACGGTATTCGGGGTCCGATAGCAAGGGTCAGGGTAGTGTAATAACATTTAGGGAGTTAGGGTCCCTAATTAGGGCGACCGGAGCGGCCCGGTCAGCCTAACGCCCTAACTACACACAGTACAAATGTGATCAGTATGGAAACTACGAACAAAAAGTTCAAAACGGCACACTAACACAAACATGCGCATCTTTTGTTTTTCTGTTTAACTTGCTTAAGTTATATCAAGAATTAATACTGTTTGAATAGTGGAGGTTGCGAGTGTTGCGACATACCTATATACCATTCACCCAATATGGCGAATGAACGATTTATTGACTTCAACGTTATTCATACGCCGTTTACATGGTAAGACAGATTGTTCTAGAACTTGTAAGAACTAGAAACTGTAGCATACGGCTGATTACAACTTTGTTACAGATAACAGAGGTAACAGAACTATTGGTGGTAAAGCCCACTTGTGGAGATTATTTTCGCTTTACCCGAGATGCATCAATATCTTTCATTGCTATCTACTGCACCACCAGTAGTTTTTTTTTAATGTAATAAAAGTGGCAAGCAAGCATGCGGTTCATATTGATGTTAAGTGATGACTGCAGCCTATAGACACCCACACACCAGCAGAGGTCAAAATGCAGATGCGTTGCCACTTCTGAGGCCTAAGATTGCCTCTGTGCCGGAAATTACAGGACCGTACATTACCACCTGACCGGAACACGATAGTGCTGAACACTAACTACCATTTAGCGGCAAGTAGATACTGTTACTGGTGGTAGAGCACCAGTAACGGAGCTCGCGGGCGTAGGAACCACCGCATTACCTAATATACTTGCCGTCAAGGTAGATCAGTCTTGGGCTACCTGGACCTCAGGTAATGAAAAAGTTATCAATGTGTTGCTGTCGTCATTGCCTGTTTGGGAGCCCTAACGAACTATGAAACTCCGGACTTATTTAAGTGACTAGACCAGAGAATATGTAATAATACTACGTATAGAATGGACACTTCGACGTCCCGCCCGATGTGCCCGCATCACTCAACCCCTTCCCCTCTTATGGGCGACGGTTGGTATTTTGTAAGTACTACGCACACAGGTTCGTGTGTATTTTGTAAGTACTACGCACACACGTCACTGATTTATGTCTGAGTAATAGAAACTAAATTAAAAGCATTTGTATGGAATTTTGGCGGAGTGTCCGCGGTGTGACTAGACCAGTGATTCCCAAAGTGGTCCATATAGACCCCCTGGGGTCTATGGGAGACTCGATGGGGTCTGCGTATATGCGTAAATAAAAATGGGATATATGGGAAAGTGATATAAATGTTAGCAAAGGAGTCCACCGAAACCAGAAAAAAATTGAAAGGGGTCTACAAGAAAAATAGTTTGGGAACCTCTGGACTAGACTCTAGACTCTGAGCATTTCCTACGAGTGAATCATTACACAATAGTCCCAATCCCGCTCGCGTAAAGGTCATAATGTAATGCGAAATGAAAGTGATTACTCAGATGGCAGTCTCCGCGCATGACGTCATCGTGATTCACACCACGATATTTTACTTTATTGCATTTGAACATGAATTTATACTAAGTATATTTCACCGATATGTAAATGTTTTTTTTTATGTTACGATGGTCACAAGCATGCAGTTCACGTAGATATTAACTGATGCCTGCAGCCTGTAGACCTACACAAGAACCAGATGGCCCTGTATTTTGCGGCACAGAGTCTAACACCTTAGGCCTCAGAAGTGGTAACGCATCTGCATTTTGACCTCTGATCTTTGTGTGGGTGTCTATAGGCTGCAGTCATCACTTAACATCGGTGTGAACTGCATGTTAGTTTGCCAATTCCATTACATAAAAAAAGTATAAGAAGAAAATCATACGACCTTTTGCATAATTGCTCTCTGCTCTCACACACCATCTTGCACACTTGGATTTTTTTTTGTGACAGGAACTGAACGTAACAATAAACAAAAGCCAGTGAATCACACGACAAGGACAACTACACGGATTACATAAGGAACGAAAGGGAAAGCGAATACCCGAGCTTTTGAAGGAAGCTTACAATCACTGTTATGTAATGGCTTGACAGTTTTGGCAACTACGAAAAATAAATGTTCTACATTATACGTTTCTGGAAGTTGGCTTGAATTGTACGAGTAACTAAGTTTCTTTTGGATTAGTGTTTAACGATGCGATGGGTGGCGCAAGTCGGTGGCTTTGCGGTAGTAGGTCACCACTACTAAGTTTACGGTCCCGGGTTCGATTCTAAGCAGGCAGTCCAACAATAATCCAATTCAACAAGTATCAATAGGCTTAACTCGTTTTTATGTCGGATCTCTAACTAAAAGTACAATCCAAGGCGAAATTCGTTGGCGAAACGGTTAGATACGTATGTTTGTATCAATCTAACAAACGAAGTGGCAAACAAGAATGCAGTTCACATTTATGTTAAGTGATGACTGCAGCCTATAGACAACAAAGACCAAGGTCAAAATGCAGATGCGTTACCACTCCTGAGGCCTAAGGTGTTATGCCTCTGTGCCGGAAATTACAGGGCCGTAAAAACTGTCCACTCTCTAACTTCTCCTTCGGATATTCGGAATATTTAAGACGCGTCATTCTATGATAAGTCAAGGCGATGTCGCGGCGAAGTCATGGCGGCGTCGCGGCGCGGTAGAACCAAAAATATGCGGAGTCGAGGCGAACGGAACAGAATGACGAAATAGCAGACTTCGACGCCGCGGTAGCGACCCCATCTAGACCAACGTAGACCACCTTTGCCATGGTGGGAGACTTCAGTTACAAGAAAGATTTTAGTAGAGTTCCCTAAGCCAAACTGGTTCACAGTTAGTTAAAAAAAATATACCAATGTCAACGTTGTACGTGCAAATAATCAAAAAAGCGTCACGTGCAAAGGTTGACTAGCAAAATGGTTGTTTTCGTAATACACGCCGATATAAACACTGGATACATTATGTGTCACAATCACAATTAATTGGTATGTATCTCGTGTCTGTTCTTTTTGTGTTGTCCATTTAAGATAATATCGCTTCTTTAAAGTGACAGTTTTCCTTATTAAACGCCTTATAAAGCTGGTGATGAGGCAATTTCCAAACATCGACGCAAAAAGCAGTGCCGCTAAAGACGGGTTTACTGGGGGCCGACAGTCTAACTCTATAATGCTTTCGTTTAGGAATTGATCTTGTCAGTTTCGACATTCTCGACATTTTGCTCTTAAGTATACAGGTTGTCCCATAAATCAACAATATACCTACCGAAAACGGGTAATAGGCCAAGTCATGACAGTTATGACCAAAAAGTAAAAAATGTAGACATTTATTTTTCAAAATATAAAATTAAACTTTAAATTAAAATAACAAGTTTTTCAGTCAGAAAATTACTTTTTTTGTAAAAAAATAAAAGTAATATTTGTAGTCTTTGGCGTTTTCCGATATTTGTTAAAATCCTAATAATATTAAAAATACATGACCAATATTTTTTTCACATTTTTCTAATAACGGTCATGTTTGGGCCTATCATCCGTTTTCGGTATATCGTTGATTTCTGGGACACCCAGTATACTTGCGGACGAAAACACTTCTAGGAAAAAGTTAGGCGGTACGAAACTGACAAGATATGCTATTATAATCGAAAGGTAAACGAAACCATTAGAATTAGGCGGTCGGCCCCTTTGGTAGAGTTCCGCACTCGAGGTCGCAGGCACCTTCATATTACCTAGTCTATTTGCCACGAAAGGAAAAAAGATTTGAACACCAGGGGTGCGACCGCCTATCGACATTGCTGTCGTCATTGTCATTGCTGTAAAATTTGAAAGTCGATTTTTATTTTAACAAATTAACAATAATCGAAATAATCTACCATTTTCGCTTGTTTATCTCCTACGAAAACGAGACCATCAATCAGATTATCAATACTACTTTTAAAGGAGCTACAAATCGACATGAAAATTTGACAGCAATGACAATGTCAGCAGCAATACAGATAGGCGGTAGCACTATCGCGTTTCGGTTAGATGGTAATGTTTGGTCTCATAACGATCACAGAGCGAAACTAGATATTTAGAGTCAAAGAATATGTAATGTCAGAGGTGACAACCCATTTGTATTTTGACCTTAAATAATTCAGTGTTCACTTACTTAACATCAATGTGTACTGCATGCATGTTTGACACCACCCTTGAATAAAAAAGGTGAAAGAACCCCGAACCTAGCAGTAGCATCAACCTTTTTGAACATGTAATTTGGTATAACAAAATTACACAGTACAATATGCTATGCTTAGCATTGAAATGACGTGTAGTTAAGTAATATTCAGTTGTAACTGCTATATCGTTGTAATAACTATTTATAACCATACTGCGTATTACGTTTGTAACTTGGTACTGAGAATAAGTGATTACCAATCATAATTCAGAGTAGTCAATATTGAATAACATGCCCATACTTGACAGCTATGTATTAAATCAAAAACGTCTTCAATCGATCAATTTTCTCAACTTTAAAGTTGATAAGTACACTAATGATTTTTAAATGGGTTTTCATTATAACTAAGGGACTAACTAACTTATTAAATACTAGCTGTTTCCGGAGGATTTGCCCGCGTGGATGTCGTTTAAAATGTAGCCTATGTTCTTTCTCAAAGTCAACTCTACCTCTGTACCAAATTTTAATAAAATCGGTTCAGTCGTTTGGACGTGAAAAGGTAACAGACAGAGTTGCTTTCGCATTTAGAATATTAGTAGGGATTATATTAACCAACTAATAGGTTTTTAATGGATACATTGTTTTTAAGTTTTTAAGGGATATAAACACATTATTACACAAACAAATCACGATCTGCCTGTTTTTACCTATACCCAAAGGGTTGGTCGATTTTTTTTATGTAAAGATAGCAAACAAGCATGCAATGCATATGGATGTTAAGTGATGACTGCAGCCTATGGACATCTCAAAGGAAACGATTTCTATAATGTATAAAGACCGCGAATACGTGCAAAAACGTAATTTTTCAAAACTTACAAAAAAATCTCACCAACGTAAGTGTAAACTGTCCCTAACAGTTATTATGTCTGCTCTCTTGACCTCAAATGTAGTTAACTAATGTCAAGGAATTGGCCTTCAATAAAACTTTAGGACATAAGCCAAGCTCGAGCGACTATGCCAGTTCTCATAAAAAATGTCTCATTTATTATTATGTGTAAAAATGTGCATAGAAGTGAGAATGGCCCGGCGGCTGGTGTAGATCATAAGCGATCTACTCGGTTAAGCACTACGGGCGCGGTCGGGTAGTGTGATGGGTGACCGCTAGTGGCAAATTAAATGCGCGTTTCCGTGCTTCGGAGGGCACGTTAATCCGTCGGTCCCGGTTGCTATTGATAGATAGAAGTCGTTAAACCTTGTCGGAGGCCTTATGGGCGGTTTGAAAACATCCGACATCGGGTTGGCCACTAACCTACCCACCTCCACCAATCCGCATTGGAGCAGCGTGGTGGAGTCAGATACAAGCCTCCCCACAAAAAAAAAGATAGTGACTCGTGCCCAGCAGTGGGACGTATAATGGGTTGCCATTATTGTTATTAATGTGAATAAATATGTAGGTATAGCGCAACCGTAGCCCAAATAAAAAAATGTAAGCTGTAATGTAGCTGAGACACAATCTACATTACTACCTAAATTCTGACTAAGAGGCTTAAGGTATTATGTCCTGTGCAGGAAATTACTGGGAAGTACATTAACACCTGACCGGAACATAGACCAACGTTTCCCATTTGCCTAATCGAGACACGGTACCGGCCCGGTGCTTTGTTTGAAAAATATTGCCTACTATCGATGCCCGCATCCTAAATACCGCTAATATTTATGTACTCGTATTACTAGATGTTGCCTGCGTGGATGTCGTTTTATAAATAACTAATTATCCTATGTTCTTTCTCAAAGTCAGCTCTATCTCTGTACCAAATTTCATTAAAATCGGTTTGGACGTGAAAAGGTAACAGACAAACAGACAGAGTTACTTTCGCATTTATAATATTAAATATAGTAGGGAAGTAGGGATTTTACCTAATGGAACCTGCTTGAGTTTAAAAATATTAAGTGGGTCACAAAGGGAATTGTGAAAATTACCGGGCCATGGAATAACAATATTCGGGAAACACTGCGATAGAGTAATGCGATGGTGACTACGCCTGCGAGCTCCGTCACTAGATCTCAACCACCAATAAAAAGAGAAATAAGTTAATATTAAACCGTTTGTTTGCCAATGTCATGATATGAAAAAATAAAAATAAACTGCTCATACGTACATAATGTCCCATCAAGTAAACTGCGCAATTCCGAAACTAACATAACGTGACACTTCTGAAGACATGTGAGGCTATAATTGACTTAGCGTCCAAAACCCGAGGCCACGGCCGCCGCCGAATGACCCAAGGCCTCGTCAGTAACAATGCGGTGGTTACTTCTAATTTAATGCTGATACATTTTTTACGCGTCAGAATTTACCAATTGGGGTTTTCCTAAATGGGAATCGTGTTCAAAATATTTTTTGATAGAATGCTAAGCATTAAATTATTGTGCATAAGTTCAATTAATCATTCCTCCCGCCCCCGCGCTTCGAAAGCGGAACTATCAATAAATATAAAAATTCTGACTGAATGAATAACTGAGTGAATGACATCCGACAATACACAACAGAAACTACGCAACATAATATTATATACCTAACTATTCCCTGACCAAAACTACTGATCATAGATAGTTGTAATTTGGCATAATTATAGGCTGATTTATCTACGAGTATACTGCGTAGATCAGCACTAAGGGAGCATTTCTCGAAACTAATACGGGTTAAGAAGTTGGAGGAAGTATTATGTCCAAAAAGACGTTAAACATCATAAAGCTTCTGGGCGTAGAGGCCAATTAAAGCAAGTTCCCTTAAGGTTTAAGATAGGTTCTACCTAGAATCCTCGTAGGATTAGATGAAAACATTTAGATTTTTTCAGATTGGACGTGTGTAGTCGACCCAGTCTTGGGACCCCTGTAAAGGGGAAGAGAGACATTCTACTGATATACTGTTTACATTAGTTTATGACATTTAGTTTTATCTTAGTGATATTCTTGACTTTACATATATTTTTTATCTTGTTTGACATGTATATCAATTGTTATTCGCTTTAATTTATTTTGTTTGTTTTTGACGTGTCATAAGAGGTGCCTGTCACCCTAAATGAATAAATGAGTTTCTGATTCTGATTCTGATTCTGTAGACTACTTACCAGGGCAATCGACGAGCGCTAAAAGCTCTGAGCCTAAAAACTTTAAGGAACTATCTAAGGGACACCACCTTTGGGTTCGAACCACGGCTTACGGGGTTGCTAGAGAGAGTAAGACATACGATTAGGGGAGTGTAACTTTCGCTTCACTCATCTGTAGCCTTGAGATCTCCCTTTTTATGTCACAACGTAGTTCAAGGTACGTCTTAGGCTGGAGCGCCTTCTGCGCTCGCCGATTGCCCGGTGAAGTAGACTAGTGCCGTCTCGAGACAGGCCGCCTACACAAAGCCTGACCTAAAAAAAAAAGAAAAAAAAAAAAAAAAAACAAGGTACGTCTTGTACGCGTTGAATTATGAAACACGGAAGACGCTAGTAAAGGTAACATTTGAATAAGATAATAAATTGAAATGTGCCTGTATCGCAGCAAATAAGAGAGCAAAAGAAAGGATGACTTACATAAGTTTTTATTCTAGGTGAAAAGAGTTTTTATAAAAGGTTATTTAAATACGATTTTTAATGTTAAGAGCTGATCTAACTAAGCACGATGGTCATTGCTGGTATTGTCACTGCGACGGATTGAACAAACCCAAAAATTGAGCAACCTTGTATTGAATAATGAAAGGAGGTGAGGTCATTCGTGGATTAGCGTTTACCAATTACTCAATCGAAAAATTAATCACCGAAATATTAGTTTTTAAGCGGATTATGTCGATAATTGACTAAATAAGTTATAGTGTCATTATGGGTCCCTATTCTTGAGTTGGTAATTTTGGTGAGTTACCGTTTGCTCTTAGCACGAATATAAAAGAAGGAAATAACAGCTCATTTCTGACGTGTATTTTCGCGGAAATTATAAAAATCGCTAAATACCAAAAAAAAAGATGATCGGTTGTCAAGTGTGGATTATGTCGACCAATTGAATTGTAGATTGTGGATCGATAAGGTTTATAAGGCCCTTGAGTTAGCGAACTTTCTTATCACGTACATGCCTAGGTAAGACCAAATAAAACGAAATGACAATACATATAAATTCATTCCCTGTATTTCTCCAATGGTATCTAAATTGAACACCGAAGATAATTTTGTAAACTGATTCGTTTACAAAATTATTTTCAGTGCTAGTCTTCAAATAAAACTCTCTAAATAAACATTGTGTCTTAAAATGACACAAATGTAATTTTAGTAAAAGTCCTCACTCGATACGATATAGGCAAAAAATTGCTTAAAATATCTATTAGGTACCTGTAGGTAATAGATATTTTAAGTATCCAAGTTTTAATTGGGTGGACATGTATGTCGACCCAAATAAATTTTGGAAATAGGATATTTCAATAACTTACACATGTATTAATTTTAAGTTTGCTGTAAATTGTCCAATTCAATAGAGTCCTAACAAAACACGAAACAAAAAGAAACAATTGTCTAATATGACCTCAAATTATTACATGCCAACTCATTTGAAAATAGATTATGGCAAATGTCCTACAAATTCCATTTCAATAGAAGCCTTATACAAAACAAACATAACAACCTACTAAATATAACCAAATCAAGAATGTCGCGATACAAAAAGCGTGCTCACTAACCTGGAAGTGGAGGATGATGGTCCAAATGAGGCCGAGGGTGAGTTTGGGGTTGCCGTCGACGATGTCCTCAGCTCGGATGTTCACCAGCTTGATCTTCTTGTACCGCAGGAAGTCCAGCGCCATCTGGACGTTTTGGAGCATGTGGAAACGCATACGGCCTCTTTCGCGCGGCTGAAAGTTAAGGAAATAAGATATTACAAATTTGAACTGCCTCAGTAACCTAGTGGTAGCAGGCCACTACTACTACGCAGGGTCTTGGATTCGATTCCCGGGTCTGGGGCTGTCAGAGATAATGGTGTGAAGTCCTTTATCTCTAATTCTATTGGGATTTTTTCATTTTCTGGAAATTTCCCAGCACTTCAAAGTTTGGTAATGTGCCCGGAGATGTCAACATTCTCGCCACCTGTTACATGGGCCAAAACGTAACCGGCGAATCGTGGGTGTTTGCATGTATGCTTGGATGCATGCATTTACCTCTGCCTACCCCTTCGGGTATTAAAGGCGTGAAGTTACGTTAAGAACTTTTTTTTCCTATTTTTTGTCTTTAATAACACTTGCTGCATATTAAACGGACAAGTTAACAAACTAGAGTGTGGCGTTTTCCTGTAATTATATTATCCACGCCCAAATTTTCCAAACGATGAGTGGCGGAATGCCGTGACTTGATGCTTTGGGCATGATAAGTTTTTTGTTTATTATGTTCATATTACACGCTAAGTTGATTTAGCTTTGTAGTAACTGAAACTTTCACTTTTAGAATTAACATCTATACAAATAAATAAAATAGGAGTATCTGTTTGTAATTGTAATATAAAAATAACAATTTACTGGTGGTAGAGCTCCAGTGACGGAGCTCGCGGGCGTAGGCACCACCGCATTACCTAATATACTTGCCGCTAAATGGTAGTGTTCGGCACTATCGTGTTCCGGTCAGGTGGTCATGTACGGCCCTGTAATTTCCGGCACAGAGACATAACACCTTAGGCCTCAGGAGTGGCAACGCATCTGCATTTTGACCTTGGTCTTTGTGTGGGTGTCTATAGGCTGCAGTCATCACTTAACATCAATGTGAACTGCATGCTTGATTGCCACTATCATAACATAAAAAATAAAAAATAATAAAAAACGCTTTTTACTAAATGCTATAACTTTTACTATAATTTTTGTCTGTCTGTCTGTTTGTTTGTTTGTTTGATCCGGATAATCTCGGGAACAATCATAAATTCTCACCCGGACGGAGTCGCGGGCACAGCTAGTTATTAAGTAAATATCTAATTATAGTAAGTATGGGTATCAATTTAAATGACAACGAAGAAGTCATTATTAAAACCGGCCAAATACGAGTTGGACTCGTGCTTGTGGGAATTTTTAAGTACACCCGAACGAAGTCGCGGCCAAAAGCTGGTAATTCATAATTCTGAGTGGACTCGCGTACACAGGATTCCGTAGAATTGAGATATCTATACAAATAAATAAAATTGGAGTGTCTGTTTGCAATATAAAAATAACCGCTTTTTACTAAATGCATATGTATGTATTTGTACACGGTATTTTTTACAATTTTTGTCTGTCTGTCGGTCTGTTTGTTCCCGGTAATCTCAGGAACGGCTGGACCGATTTTGACGGGACTATTCACTGGCAGATAGCTTATGTAATACGGAGCAACTGAGGCTCCTTTTATACTAGCTGCGCCCACGACTTCGTCAGGGTAGATATTGAACAATCATAAATTCTCACGCGGACGAAGTCGCGGGCACAGCTCGGACCAAATATATTTAGACTTACTAATTTTGAAACTAAAAAATACTTTTAATTATTTACTTTTAACTAAGTTAAATTAAAGTGAATAACAATAGATATACGTAACGATTTATAACTGTAAAAATTGAGATCAAGAATGTCACTGAAAATAAATTTAGATACACTTATGTATATATAAGTAGAATGTCTCATTTCCTCTTTTACAAACTGATAATAAAGAAGTGAGGAACAGAAAAGAAGGTTGTAATACTAAATAGTTTTATAAGTGCCAGAGGTGTAAACATTATATTCTATTCATTTTTAAGTCTCATTGTAAAAGAACTTATATGTTTGTATGAGATTAAATAAAGATCTTTAAACCTAAATAATTAATAAGAAATGAAATTTTAATCGTTCTTTAAAAAAATACCAGCGAGGTTAAATTCCCATCGATTTAATTTGGGGTAATCACTTGGACCAGCCCATGTGCGGCGGATATGAATCCCTCAACACTAACGCACCCACTCGGCTAACGGGGTCGACGGGTGAGAATCGGAACAGGAAATTTGTATTATAGTAAGTAAGTGACCGTTTATTGATCACTAAAATGTTATACAGGTGAGGACACATAGGCATAGAATATGTAATAATACTACGTATAGAATGGACACTTCGACGTCCATCCCGATTTCCCCGCATCACCCAACCTCCTCCCCTCTTATGGGCGACGGTTGATATTTTCTACGTGCTACGCACACAGGTGCACGTGTAAATACACGTCACTGATTGATGTCTGTGTAAAAGAGACCTAATTAAGCGTTTGTATGGAATTTTGGCGGAGTGTCCTCGGTATGACATAGGTAAGAATAGTCTTATTTTTTTCTTTTTTTTTATGTTATCGAAGTGGCAAACAAGCATGCAGTTCACATTGATGTTAAGTGATGACTGCAGCCTATAAGACACCCACACAAAGACCAAGGTCAAAATGCAGATGCGTTACCACTCCTGAGGCCTGACTTGATATGCCTCTGCGCAGGTAATTACAGGGCCATATTGTTCAAAACAATTTAATCCCGGCATTCTCATTTTCAAACGATCAATGGCGGTCAAGCCATCCCAATCGGACGGAAGTAAATTTAAGAACAAAGTATGGGACAACAGCGTTTCGCGAAAAGCTGCCACCACTGCAATCGCCAATCCGCCTGCCAAGCGTGGCGATTATGGCGTATAGGTACCTACGCCTTCGACAACGCACAACATTGTTATCGGCATCTTTAGGGAAGGCTTGGCAGTGGACGTGTGTTGGCTGGAATGATGATGATGATTTAAGAGACAATGTGATTGTTATTCACTGTAGGTAATTATTGATTTTCAATGACTTGATGACACCACTTTTTACTGGTGGTAGAGCTCCAGTGACAGAGCTCGCGGGCGTAGGCACCACCGCATTACCATTATAATTTACTTGCCGCTAAATGGTAGTGTTCAGCACTATCGTGTTCCGGTCAGGTGGTAATGTACGGCCCTGTAATTTCCGGCACAGCGGCATAACACCTTAGACCTCAGGGGTGGTAACGCATCTGCATTTTGGCCTTGGTCTTCATGTGGGTGTCTATAGGCTGCAATCATCACTTAACATCAATGTGAACTGCATGCTTGTTTGCCACTTACATTACATTAAAAAAAAAATACTTCTCGAAAATGTTGTATTTTGTTGTTGAAAATGTTGTATTGATGTGTAAAATCTCACTCGAAATAAAAAATATTTTCTTTACGAAAAATTATACAAAATTTATTCATCAAATCACACATTAAATCAATCATCGAAGTATAATGCACTATTTGGCATTTACGTTTTTTTGTGACATGTAATGGCAAGCCTATTGGCCTTGCCATCCAAGGGCACATCACCAAATTCCGAAGATGGCACTGGGATAGTACTAGAAAAATAAAAAAGACTAATAGCATTCACTCCCCGCTCCGGCTCCGGTGATCGAATCCCGTAGCGGTGGTGGATGCGTCACAACTCTACCACCGTAGACACTGTAGTACCAAAAAAGTAACGTAACTTCACGCCTGTAATCCCCGAAGGACTAGGCAGAGGTAAACGCATGCATTCAAGAATACATGCGCCATATCCGGGCACATTACCAAACTCCGAGGTATTGGGAAACTTCCAGAAAATGGAAAAATCCCAATAGAGCCAGAGTTTCAGGATTTTAAACCGTTATCTCTGATAGCCCCCGACCCAAGAATCGAACCCAGGACCTCCAGCGTAGTTGTAGTGGCCTGCTACCACTAGGAAAGTGGTAGCAGGCTATGTAGTACCAAAAATAAGAAATAACGAATCTTTCGAACATAACTAACAATTTCTATAATTACCTGCCGTTTAAAAATAAACTCGAATTAAGGGCTCTTAACAAAACTGCCTATACCTCATTATTATATTTTTGAACTTATAAACAACAACAAAATCCGAATACTTTATCTAATCGCCAAACTTCTGACTTTCAAACTAATTTCCATTGTCTGTTGAGGAAACTAACCAAACTGTAAATTAAATACCAACTTTAAACTAACTTAAGGCACGTAAACCGAAGATAAATATGAAATTAGTATTATTTTTTTTTTATGTCATTAAGTTAACAGACAAGCAGACGGGCCACCTGATGGTAAGTGGTCACCGTCGCCTATGGACATTTGCAACACCAGGGGAGTTGCCAACGCGCTGCCAGCCCTGAAGGACTCTTGACGCCATTTTTGAAGAACCCCATATTGTAGCACCGAGGGAACACCTCAGAGGGAAGTTCGTTCCACAATTTACACGTTCTGGGCAGAAACGAACGAGAAAACCGCACCGTTGAGCACTGCCAGGTGTCCAGTCGGTGAGGGTGAAACTTTTCTCTTCGGGGGGTAGTACGGTGTAGAAAAAGAGACGGTGGCACCATGTCGAACAGTTCGACAGAGCACTCACCATTGTAGAGACGGTATAACACGCACAGACTACCAATATCTCTGCGCAGGCTCAGATGTTCGAGCCTGTCTTTAAGTCCCGGATCGTTAACAATACGAACGGCGCGTTTTTGTAGAGAGTCAAGTGGACCAAGCTGGTACTTGGGGGCTCCCGCCCACAAATGAGAGCAGTATTCCAGATGTAATAGTATCGGAAAACGATAGTGCTGCGTATTACCACTTGAGTCAGATAGTTTAGGCAATGCGTTAGTGCCTATGCTCTCGCTTTCCGACACTGGAACTCTACCATTCTTGTAGAGGACGTGAGATTTTCTTCATATTATTTTTATTATTATTTTACAATATTATTTATTGACTGCCTCGGTAGCCTAGTGGTAGCAGGCCACTACTACTACTCTGAGGTCCTGGGTTCGATTCCCGGGTAGGGGGTTATCAGAGACAATGGTGTAAAGTCCTTTATCTATGGTTCTATTGGGATTTTTCCATTTTCTGGAAATTACCCGGTACCTCAAAGTTTGGTAATGTGCCCGGAGATGTCATCAGGCTCGCCACCTGTTACATGGGCCAAAACGTAACTGGCGAATCGTGGATGTTTGCATGTATGCTTGAATGCATGCATTTACCTCTGCCTACCCCTTCGGGGATTACAGGCGTGAAGTTACGTATTTTTATTAATTTGTAAATTAACAAATTACCTTTTGTCACCTACTACTTGGTAGGTTGCTAGTACTTGCATATTCTTCTATACATATAAAACAAAGTGGTATTAGTTAGGTACACCATGTACAACTCAAGAATGGCTTAACCAATTTTGGTATTTTTTTTTTTGTTTTTAAATATGTCTGCGTTGAATTTTTTTTTAATTCATTAATAAAAAGAATAACAATAGACGAGGAAAAACAACAGTGATAATAGTGATAGGCATGTTTATAACGTTATATGTTCGTAGGATTTCGCGAGCTACACACATTGAAATAAAACTATTTTTACGGATTTATCTCGCGTATATTAAACTAAAATGATTTTTAACATCAACCCGACGTTTCGGTCGCTTTTCAGCTTCCGTGTCTTCGTGGTCTGCCCGGGACCACGGAAGCTGAAAAGCGACCGAAACGTCGGGTTGATTTTAAAAATCATTTTAGTTTAATATACGCGAGATAAATCCGTAAAAATAGTTTTATTTCAATGTTATAACGTTACAACAAAACGCAACTGACAACCACATTCGTCGCTCGGGACTCGCTTGATTTTTTTATTTATTTATACTTACTATTACGGCCATAGCTTTAAAATTTATTTATTAGGTAAGCACATGGCATGACGTTGGCCTGGATCAAATCGAGAAGAAATCCAATACACGATCTTTAATAACCTACTCACTCTAACCACAACAAATAATCATTAAAAACTAGTTTTTTAATAAAAAAATATAATTACATGAACAATCACATATGTAACTATGAAGTTATGCCCAGTTTTTATATCACCACGCATGGTATAAAAAAACGCGCCTCCATGATGGAATAAATTACGTCATAACACAAGGTTGTCACTCGACTTTCCGGATTCCAAAACGATGGAACAAAACTAGAGGTCGATCTAAGTAAATACTTAAAACAAAGTCGACCAAAACAGGTAAATATATAAAAAGGCTTATATTTAAAAAAACAAGAATCGTAATCTATTCTATTTAACTGCGTCAGTAGTCTAGTGGTAGCAGGCCACTACTGCTCCGCTGGAGTCCCGGGTTCGATTCCCGAGTGGGCACCCAGAGATAAAGGTGTAAAAATCCTTTATCTCTGGTTCTATTGAAATTTTTCAATTTTCTACATCTTTCCCAGTACGGAATTCGGTAATTTGCCCGGCAATGTCAACAGGTTCACCAACATGGGCCCAAACATAACCGGTGTTTCGTGGATGTTCGCATGTATGCTTGAATGCACCTCCACCTACCCCTTCGAGGCTTACAAACGTCAATTGAAATCGTCAAATGAAATACGATATACTATTTTCTAACACGGCTAATTTATGGTTGAAGGCACAGATTTACTATCGACTTCGTTAGATATATCTATGGTTGAAGGTCTGATTTGTAAATCAGAAGTTATTTATTAATGCTATACGAATGTAACTGTATCACCTCGATCCATAGATATACCATAACTTTCAACTAGTTTCAACATACTTCGTTAGAGATGAAGAAAGCTACTATTCTAGCTGTCGAATACACAAACAGACATGAAATTAATATGATCAATTTAAACTTAAAACTAAAATGCGAGTAAAAAAGCAGTCTCATTGCTTTTTTGTTGCCCCAAATATGTATTCTCATCCATTAAAAATAAATATAGGTATAGGAATACAAGATTTTCGAGACAAGATAGACATCCGCGTGTACTTTTAATAAGGTTCCTTTTTGCCAATTGGAATCATTACTGCAAAAACCAATGAATACTCACAAGGTGTTCGCCAGAAAGCACCTCCAGCAGCGAGATGAGATTGAGGCCATCGCGCAGGTCTTCAAACAGATCGTTCACGTGACGGTTCACCTAGAAAAACAGACATCTGTTAGATAAATGCAGTGACAAGAGCAAATGATAAGCAGTTATTGCAACAAAAAGAGATCAATGTTGATAAAATTCTGCGGCCAAGAATTTTAATGGCACTAAGACGTATGTTTTGTTTTTCTCTGAGAATATGGAAATTAATATTTTAAAAAAGGCAGAAATCATAACTCTTAAAAAATAACATAATCTCTTCTGTACCTGTACCTATAACTCTTAAAAATAGGTAGGAAAAACTAGGTAGATGCACAGAAGAAATAATAACACAGGCACAAAAAAGATAATTGGTACAGGTAAAGACGTTAAATTTAACTGGTTCGAAATAGTTCGATCACAGAGCGCCCTATTTTAACACAGAAACTATGAATGAAACCAATCACTTAAACCCATCTTACATTACCTAGTACATCTGTTCATCAGTTTGCAGTTAACATGTCATTATTGGAAAAATAACATAAGTCTTGCGTGTCGCGTATGTTACACAACTTATTGCATTAACAAGAAAATAATTATTCCGAATTTCAAATTTGATTGATGATACAAAGTTCGAAATAAATTTAATTACATAGATTACTCAACACGAAAACATTCCTTTCTGATTCACAAGAAAGATACAACAAACAGAAACATGATTAAAATTATTTTTTTTTAAACAAAAGTAAGTAAATGAGGAAAGGGACGTTTTTATTACTATCCAATTTGAGCAATGATTTAAGTAATTGACATTCGATCGTTAATTTTAAGTAAAAATAAAATGCTTCGAATTCCAACTTGGAAACGAAATTCAGATTTCACAAGAAACCTTATTCTACGAACTCTTTCGTCGCTCTAACGTTAATTTAGAGCAAAAAAAAAGTACAACAAAATAAATTGCACAACGGTTATAATTTATTAGAACGGCCGACAAAAAGCAAATTCGAAAACAATAAGATTAGTGAAGCGTTCTTCGAAATTAACAAAACGAAACAGACTACAGACGAAACCAAAACAACATCAAAAAATAAGAAAAAAAGGCATCAACATTAAAACAACAACGACCTAAGAATAAAAAAACAGTAAAACGGTGATAAAACGTAAATAGTTATACTAAAACACGGTGCATGCATTTTTATGTGATTCATTTTAAAAACAATATCTATACAAACCATTGGCTAGAGAGTAGAGCTCCACCATAGATAAGCAACGCTCGTCGCTTTACTTTTTAAATTTCATCATAAGTTTTGACTTTGGATTATTTAGCTGTTAATAGACTATTTTTTCGAAGCGCGCATGGCCCCGCGGCTGGTCTAGATCATATGCGATCTACTCGGTTAAGCACTACGGGCGCGGTCGGGTAGTGTGATGGGTGACCGCTAGTGGCAAATTAAATACGCGTTTCCGTGCTTCGGAGGGCACGTTAAGCCGTCGGTCCCGGTTGCTATAGATAGATAGCAGTCGTTAAACCTTGTCGGAGGCCTTATGGGCGGTTTGAAAACATCCGACAGCGGGTTGGCCACTAACCTACCCATTTCCACCAATCCGCATTGGAGCAGCGTGGTGGAGTAAGCTCGAGGCCTCCCCCAAAAAGGGGAGAGACTCGTGCCCACGGGGACGTATAATGGGTTGCCATTATTATTTATTATAGACAATTTTTTTAACCATTTTTTTGGTCGTCGTTAAGACCAATAAGAAGAAAACATAACCGTAAGTCCAATCCATCAAATGTTTAATATTTATTTCGATATATCTATCAATTATATTTATCAAACAGCACCTGCAGCAATTACAATCGTTTGAATAATGACAATATTTATAACCGTTCAATGAATATTATATCAACATGAAACAGAAACCATTACATCCTATGAATAAGGACTGCATGATTGATTTATTTACATTCGAGATGGAAATTACTTTAGTAAATGATGAAGCAAGAAGCAACCTAAGTTTGCATACAGTGAATTCAAATTCATGCAAGCTATTATGTACCAATTGTTATTTATGAGTACTACCTACTTTTTAAAGATAGTTTGCACGAAAACAATATTTTTATTATTTCTTATTAAAGCACTATAAAATTATGCCTTTAAAGTGGTACAAAAATCAGCAGTTATTTATTGGAGGTTTTATTTTTTTAGTGAGCTTACTATAATTAATTTTCATGGAGTGTTTGACATAAATTGTTTTTCTATCAAATACTTACAATCTAATATCTCTATTTTGGATGTGGCAAACATTTTACATATTATTATAAAATTCATATCATCTTCGGTTTTCTGAACTTCTCCGTATAAAACTTAGAACGATATGTAATATTATGTTAGCGCAATGAATATCAAACCATTTGATTGTATATTCCAGTTAATTTATCAAAAGCAAATTATATTACGTTTGTCAAGTGACTGACAGTCTACGAGTACATATAAAGAAATAGGAGAAGTCACTTAATAAAATAAAAACGTATTGTCGTGTGTAGAAAACACAACCTTCTTCCTAAACAGAAACTCACTAAACGACTATCGGAATGAAAATTTGATTTCAAGTCTCCATTCTTTCAAAGGAATAGCGTTGAAACACTTTAAGAAATTGTTTTATATTATTTCGCATTAACACATGCTGGTGAAATATATTTTATTTAAAGAAAAATAGAAAGAAAAATTTGACGTCAGGCGAGACTCGAACTCGCGGCCTACTGGGAATCTAGTCCAGCCGCTCTTCCAATTGAGCTACTGAAGTCCTGCCCGATTTGTCAAATCTTTCCTTCACATTTATTGCATTGCTTTATGGTAGCAGCAGCGCCATCTATTGCCAAACTATGCTAGTTAGGCAACCGATATAATAGACTTTGCAGTTTATTGAATATCGTAAAGAAGTCGCTTTTACCCTTATATATACCCTTTTACAAGCATGTGTTAATGCGAAATAATTGTTTTATATTATTTCGCATTAACACATGCTTGTGAAATATATTTTATTTAAAGAAAAAAATTAAGAAACATTTTTCTTTAAATATATTTTATTTAAAGAAAAATGTTTCTTTCCATTTTTCTTTAAATAAAATACACTTTAAGAAACTTGATTCCCCACAACAGATTGAGAAAACGAGCGAACCACGCAAATGTAACAGCCAATTGGTTCTATCCTAAAGGAAATGTCTAGGTGGACAATTGGCTTAGCCTTGAGCAAGTTCCCAATATAGTTCGATACGGCTGCAGTTGTTTTAATTGGATCAGCTGTGACCCGGCACAGTGTGCGATTACTGTTACTAGTCTTTGTTCTGTCAATTTATTTGAGGTTCGATGACGAAGGTTTTCAGGGTTCCGTACCTCAAAACAGACCACTTATAGGACCATTTGTCCGTCTGTTTGTCTGTAACAGCCAATCTGCTCCAAAACTAGTGGACCGATCAAATTTAAATTCAATAGGTACACATGTGTACATCAGTCAGTTCAGTGACCCAAACATGCATGTGCAAGTTATAAGTAAATAAATGAATTTCAATCATAGGGTTGACGTTTGAGAATAAAAATAGAACATCTAAAAAAAAAACAATATTGTTTTAATTAGCTATTACGTTTCGCTATGGATTCAGTCTGATATTGATTATCAAGAGCTTTTAGGACAATAAATAAATCAAATTAAAACACATTGCGGCACAAACATTATGTTAAAATTTAAAGTCAATCCATTAAATTCTGTAGACAATTCTACACAGAAAATAATATCCAAGTTGAATCTATATATTTAAAAGAAGAATGCGGTTCGTGCGATTCCTTATTTTACGGCGTCCGCGTCGTCAGTAAAGTCTTTTTTTTATAATTCTGCGGCAATATATTAATTTGTTAACAGGTTCCATATATTATTATAATATTAAACATTATTTTCGTTTCACAACATTTATAATTTTACTTTCTCATAAAGTCAAGCGTCAGTTAACAAAGCCATCTAATGCAATGATAGTCTACAATAAATATGCGTGAATGCAAATCATCATTTTATTACAGTCATTTTAATTCCATCTAACATGGATATGTAGCTACATTACGCACCTACTACTACAGATTTCTATTTTTGAAAAGCAAACACATTGCTTTAACCAAAACAAAATGACAACGAGAATGCAGATTTATTATTCGCAGTCTCTATTAACCTTAAACGTGTTGGATTTTCAAAGATCAAGAAATTTAGTAGAACCTGGCTACAGTCGTACTAAAGTGTGAATGCAGCGTCAAGCACTAATGTCCCGGCCACACACTCCGTCTTGCATGAGAGCATAACAGCCAAGTCTGTGCAGGTAAGAGCACACACAACTGTAACACGAGCAGTCCAGTAATATTTGGTTTTTGTAGTCATGACTGCAAAGTTGGACTGCACAGGTAAGAGACGTATAATCAGCGGCTAGCGGCTGGCTACACTCTCCGACTTCCTTGTCTTGCACAAGCCAAGTTTGCGAAGGTATGAGCGTACGTGTGAAAGGCAGATAGCTCGAGCAGTCGACAATGTGACTCCTACAGTTATGACAGCATAGTTGGACTGTGCTGCAAGACGGAGTCATGTACCGGGGGTTAAAGCTACTAAAAACAATCAATCTCAATCAATCTCAATCTGAAGTCTACGCACACCACTTACTTGCTGTGGCGGACAGCACGGCTGATTGTTGACAATTTCGCACACGTGCAGACGTGTGTATGTCTGTCCGAGCAGCGTGAAACACAACACCTGGGTCACATTTTGTCTATCAATACTTCTGACATACTTCATGTGTCTGTCTACCTTATGATTACGTAGCATTAACAACTTTACCACCGTACAAATATGAACAATGTGGAAACTACGTACAAAACGTTGAAACGTCACACTCACACAAACATGATCGTCGACGAGGCCTCTAAGCGGTTCTAAGCGGTGCTACAGTACTGAGTCGCTCGCTACATCGGGCGTCGATGCGCATGTTTGTATTAGTGTGCCGTTTCGAACGTTTTGTACGTAGTTTCCATACTGTTCATATCTGTACTGTGACTTTACCCTTCTAGTGACAAGGACAGATCCCGAATTAAATGTCAAATTCAAAGTGTTAATGTTTATTTTGACGGCTTTATTCACAGACATCAGAAATGATGCTAAGATCTATAAACCCAACCCAAGATTGAGATATAAACCCTCTAATAGGTAAATTCTTGTCGTTGTTATCGTACCTTTTGAGTTTATTTGATTATTTCTAATGATTATGTCAAGAAGTAAAACAATACATCAGTAGATATTACAATTAACAACACCCGGTGTGCCTGCAAGGGCGGACCCAGCTAATCAAAATTTTGCAGCTGATTATATCTAAATAATCACTCTCATATCCTAGCTATAGCTCTTGATTATAATATTAGGTTGGGGAAAAAGTTTCTTCGCATTTTTTAAGATAATTCAAAACATTTTTTAATACAGTTTATTTAAATTTAACTAAAGTATGTATGTACCATTTTGTTCGATAACCTTTTGCCATCTTGTAGGTAGGGACATGATACCATTGCTATAAAAATTTTGGGACTTCTCATCAAAATACCGCGACAAGTGGATTTGGCAGTCCTTTCGTGATGTTAACCTAACATTGCATAAAGAATTCTGAAGAGACCGAAACAGGTGGAAATCTGAAGGTGCAAGGTCAGGACTATACGGCGGATGCATTAACACCTCCCAGTCAAACTCTCTTAATTTTTGCTGAGTGGCTATAGATGTATGAGGTCTAGCGTTATCATGATGAAACACCACACCCCTTCTGTTGATCAATTCCGGCCGCTTTCTCTCAACTTCTTGCTTTAATCTCATCGTTGTTCGCAGTAGAGTTCAGAATCGATAGTCCTGCCTGGTGGTAATAAATAGCTCATAATGAATAATGCCCTTCCAATCCCACCACACACACAACATCACCTTATTGCGAGTTAACCCCGGGTTAACTCGCAATAAGCTTTCAGTTCATTAGGTTTCTTTCAGTGAGCTCGTGAGCCCAACCCAAATATCGAGCTTTTTTCAAATGGGCCAAAACTGTTTTGTGATCAATTCTCAGTTCTTCAGCTACGTCGTAACTACTGATATGTCGATCTTGCTCCACTTTTTCAAAAATGGCATCCATTTTATCCGTAATAGGGCCAGGACCAGAGCGAGGTGCATCTTTGACATCAAAATTTCCGGATTGAAAACGCTTAAACCAAATTTGTGCTACTCTCACAGACTCTGCACTAGGTCCATAAACATCGCAAATTTTTTTCGCGGCTTGCGTTGCATTATTACCTTTTTAGTAGTAAAATTTTAAATTGTATCAAATTTCTTCATTAGATTCACTCATCTTGACAGTACGAAAAACAAATGAAAATCACACATTTGCCTAATTTGAATTTGGAATTATGTTCTTTAAAATTTTAACTTTCAATGATACCAAAACCAGCCAGATACAAATACTACAGCCAAAGAGATTTTATTACAAGTTCATACATACTATAATGCGAAAAGACTTTTTCCCCATCCTATTAGATCAACAACTTTCTAAGAGCTCTTTAAGTTGATAATTATAATTGTATTGGTTTATAAAATAAGGTACATTTGAAAAGCTATGATAACTTCAATAGTAGAATGTCGATAGACACTACACTCAACAATGTAAACAACACAATCTAAAATATGCAAAAGATATGATATAATAAACGTCTGAATATTATAGAATGTAGATATCTATTCTCTCATATCTGATATCAGATATTTTTTGCATCGACATTCATAATTTCTGTTTGCGTTTTATCGAGAAACTGCTCCTTTTAGAACATTTTCTATTTTTATGATACAAGATCCCAATCTTACATAAAGTTCATTAAAGATCTATATCAATGATCAACAACAAAAATAAATACTCTACTGGTAGTACATATCAATAAATAAACCCAACAGAATTTAACGAAAAAAGCAAGCCAACTATTTCAAATAAAGCTAACTGCACACGTAACCGCAGCTTAATCATTAACTGCATTGTAGATGTCAAATTCAAAGTGTGAATGTTTATTTTTACAGGTGTATTCTTACAGAATTGGCAGGATTTCTAAATTACAAAATACATTACCTAACTCGTATTTTAAGCACAAAACTTTAGTAGTTACGTTTTATCTAGAATCAGATCTCCTGCCAATATAGGCCCATTATTCGTCAGGGAATCTTAATGTTTACCATCCACCAGAGTCTTTGCTTACTCTAAAACATCTGATAGCAAATCATAGCAATTCTGCTAAAAAATCAAAATCGTTCGAAGAATTATGTTTGTCATTATAAAAAAGCAGAAACAACGATAACATTACAAAGGAATATATTTACAAAAGTAATTCATAATTTTAATTAAATAGACATGTGTGTGTTAGTAAATGCTATACAACTACACATACATCTGTAACTTACACGTATGCAGCCAACCGAACAGAAAAAATAATTGTTCAAATCTGTCAACTCGTCATGTTATTATAATTGTTCTATTCATAACATACATTGTTATGTTACCGACATGTGAGATTCTGGCGATAAAACAGTCGATTGTTAGTGTGAAAAGTTCTATATAGTATTTGCCAATATACAACATGAATTGTTATTTCTACATATTAATTAAAATTATACAAAAGAATATCTTCCTAGAAGAATTGGGAGTTACTACTTTACAACAAAATAAACAGTTTTTTGTAGAAATAAATTGGCAATATAAAACTTATCTTTGACCTTCAAATTATTCTTTATAATACACTTAAATAAAAAAGCATAACAAACGAGGCTCTGGCGACCTGCCAACACGCACTGGACCAGCGTGGCGGGTTATGGTCTAAACCCCCCAGATGGAAATGCAGACAAGGGAAAGGCCCCAAGTGCCCGGCGGCTCCAGTAGCAAAACCGGCGTGGACGGGCGCTGGTCGAGCTCTGGAGCCAGGGGTGCTAAGTGCTCTCCGGGTGAGTCGCTTCCGTCAAACGACTTCGGCATGCACAACGGAAAACCGACGTAGGTTATCACTGGTAACATGCAATACACGCACTTTAAGGACAGACGAGAAAATTGCTGAGCTGGAAGAAGAACTGAACAAGTTACACTGGGACATCTTGGGGCAAAGTCGGTAGAGAGGGAGAGGACACGATAACCCTAAAGTCTGGCAACTTGTTCTTCTACCGGGAGGGCGACCAGCAGTCCCAAGGTGGTGTCGGGTTTATCGTCCACAAGTCTCTCGTTAATAACATTGAATGCATCACGAGTGTGTCGAGTAGGGTCGCGTACCTGATACTCAGAATATCCAAGAGATATTCCATGAAGGTCATCCAGGTCTACGCACCGACCTCGGCACATCCGGACGACGAGGTGGAAGCTATGTATGAGGACATCAGTAGGGCCATACATACTTCCAAAACGTATTTCACTGTTGTTATGGGAGACTTCAACGCAAAACTGGGCAAGGGATGCGATAATGAGCTGAGAGTGGGGCAATTTGGATGTGGGAAACGGAACCCTAGGGGCCAGAGGCTGGCCAACTTTCTGGAGAAGGAGGAACTCTTCATGATGAACTCCTTTTTCAAGAAGCCGCCTCATAGGAAATGGACCTGGATGAGCCCCGATGGTTCCACAAAAAATGAGATAGACTTCATTATGACCACCAAGAAACACATATTCAATGATGTCTCCGTGATTCACAGGGTGAAAACCGGAAGTGATCACCGAATGGTTAGTGGCACATTGAATTTAATCATCAAGGTCGAAAGATCTTGTCTAATGAAGACTACGCTCCGACCTACTGTTGCTCACATACAAAACCCCGAGGGCTTTCAGCTCGAATTGGAAAAATCGCTTTGCTTGCCTGGAGGATTGCATCTCAGTGGACGATGTGAATGACAGGTTGGTAGAAACTGTCCATTCGGTGGGGTCTAAATACTTCAAAACCCGCCGACGAAATAGACCTCAGAAACTCACCGATCAAACCCTCAACCTTATGGCAGAACGACGCTCAATGACACTGCAGACCTCTGATGAAGCTAAAAAATACCGGCAACTTAATAGACAGATCCAACAGTCCTTGCGGCACGACATCAGATCCTTCAACACAAAATGTGTTGAGGAAACGATAGAGCAAAACAAAGGCTCCAAAGTGTTTGCAAGGGATCTGTCTATTGGACAGAGCCGGTTGATGCAGCTGAAGACAGAGGACGGCAGTTTAGCGTCGACTAAGCCTGAGGTATTGCGGGAGATTGAGAGGTTCTATGGGCAGTTATATACCTCGGTCGCACAACCTGCCTCTGATTTGGTCAGAGACCCGAGAGCCAAATTAACCCGACACTATACCGAAGATATTCCGGACATCAGCCTGTACGAGATTAGGATGGCCCTCAAACAGCTTAAGAACAACAAGGCGCCTGGAGAGGACGGAATCACTACAGAGCTTTTTCAAGCGGGTGGATCACTGTTACTGAAAGTCCTTCGGAAGCTCTTTAATTCCGTCCTATTCGAAGGTACTACGCCAGAAGCATGGAACAGAGGCGTGGTGGTGCTTTTCTTCAAAAAAGTTGATAAAGCCCTATTGAAGAACTATAGACCCATCTCGCTTCTGAGCCATGTCTACAAGCTGTTTTCGAGGGTGATCACGAACCGTCTCGCTCGCAGGTTTGATGACTTCCAGCCTCCCGAACAAGCCGGTTTCCGAAAAGGCTATAGTAACATAGACCACATACACACGCTGCGGCAGGTTAAACAGAAGTCCGAGGAGTATAACCGGCCTTTGATTCGGTTGAAACATGGGCTGTGCTGCAGTCTTTACAGCGTTGCCACATTGACTATCGGTATATCGAAGTGTTGAAGTGGCTGTATAAAAATGCCACCATGTCAGTCCGAGTACAGGACCAATGCACGAAGGCGATTCCTTTGCAGAGGGGAGTAAGACAGGGAGATGTCATCTCACCTCTGCTCTTCACCAATGCAATGGAAGACGCCTTCAAGCTCCTGGAATGGCAAGGACTAGGCATCAATATCAACGGCGAATACATCACTCACCTTCGGTTTGCCGACGATATTATAGTCATGGCAGAGTCGCTGGAAGATCTCAGCACAATGCTCGAAGACCTCAATCGAGTGCCCTAAAGAGTGGGCCTTAAAATGAACATGGATAAGACCAAGGTCATGTTCAATAACCTTGTATCGCCCACTCCAGTGTCCGTTGGGAACTCGATGCTCGAAGTTGTCGACGACTACGTCTATTTAGGACAAACCATACAACTAGGCAGGTCGAACTTCGAGAAAGAGGTCATTTGCCGAATCCAACTCGGCTGGGCAGCGTTCGGGAAGTTAAGGAGCGTTTTCTCGTCAAACATCCCGTAGTCCTTGAAGACGAAGGTCTTTAACCAGTGCGTTTTGCCGGTGATGACCTACGGTGCCGAGACGTGGTCTCTCACTATGGGTCTCGTACGAAAGCTCCAAGTCACTCAGCGGTCAATGGAGAGGGCTATGCTCGGCGTACCCTACTGGATCGAATCAGAAATGAGGAGATCCGTAGGCGAACAAAAGTCGCTGACATAGCCAAGCAGATCTCCAAGCTGAAGTGGTAATGGGCAGGGCACATAGCTCGGAGAACCGATAGCCGCTGAGGCAGAAAGGTTCTCGAGTGGAGACCACGTATCGGCAAGCGCAGCGTAGGGCGTCCACCTGCAAGATGGACCGACGACCTAGTGAAGGCTGCAGGTACCCGCTGGATGCACGTCGCTTCCGATTGGTCGGCATGGAGGTCATTGGGGGAGGCCTATGTTCAGCAATGGACGTCCTATGGCTGATATGATGATGATGATGAAATAAAAAGAAAAAAAAACTACCTACACAAATGTATAAAAGCATTATCTCAAAACTATTCCATAGACGATTCTTTTAAAAGTTGTCTTTGAATTTAATTTATATAATTAGGTATTTGTTAACCTAAACACATCTATATATGTTAACCTAAATGCATCTACACTTTAATTAGCCCTAAATCCTTTTACTATTAGTGCTTTTGTTACCTATTATAAAAAAGCATAACAACAATGACTACAATATAAATGCAAGTGTTTAGTACACTTGCATTTATGGTAGTAGTAGGTTATTTCTACTTTGTTCTAGAAACTACAATTGCAACACACCTTGAGATACCTCCAATGCTGCACCGATCCACATGGTTAGCGTTGACACAAAGAAATTAACACACAATTAATTCATAACAAATCAATGTCTTAATTAACACATATTTTGATAAAGATTCTTGATATAAGATTTTTTGTTATGTTGTTATCAGGATTGTTATACTACGAATAAAAAATGTGAACGATTTTATATGTGCCTACTTATTCTAAAGAACTAGATGAAACACTCCCCTTGGTTGCACGGTCACAATCTATAGAAGTCAATTCACCACTCTTTCACTTGGCCACACATTGACAATGATAATTGACGTAGGAACGTCTCCAATAGAAACTTAAAAGAATGTACGTAAAGCACCATAATTCCAAGAATAGGTATTTTTAAAAAAAATGGGCTTTCCTCCACCCTACTACAGTAGATAGATACAAACCCTACCTCCAGACTATTGTACGCGAGTTCGACTAGCACTTGGCCGTATTTTGTGAGTCAGTTTATTCAAAATTAAAGTAATCATCTCGTAACACAAGACGAAGCTGTTCAGTGATTCATATTATTAACAATTGGATAATATTAGTGGAAATTTCCATGTCCCTTTTTTAAAAGCTGTTTCGTGGCTGTTTATGAAATAAGGTTAAATGCATTACGATTGCGCCCCAACCAAACGATAAAGCGAATGTTTAGACTTTATACCCACCAAAAGGCAATGAAGCCGGCGCCAGCGCAGCCGCGTAACGGTCAGTTTGTACAAACAATACCCTTTTAAGAAGATATTCTCAGAAGATATTAATCATACGGTCAAACCTAACGTACAATGGGCATTAAACTTACTTATTAATCAATGATTCATTATTATTGACTACAAAACTAATGTGTCTATTATTTATAATGACTATAAACGGATACAATTTTGTAGTGTAAGCAGTATTAGCATACTATACGCTAATAATCAATCAATAATTTAAGCCGAATATCGTCCAGGGCAGGACAAAAGCCTCCAAAGATGCCCACAGTTGTGCAACATCTGGAGGGATGTGCCAGAATCGCTACACTTGGCATTCGGATTGATGATTGTAGTGGCGGTAGTATTATCGCCTGACTGCCTCGTTGCGCAAATAGTCGCAATCGCGATGGTGAAGCCTGAGGTTCTGGGTTCTATCCCCAGGTATAATGGCCAGTAGTAGTCCGGAGTCTGGTACCCGTGCCTCGGAGAGCACGTAAAGCCGGTCCTGCGCCCGATCTCGCTCCGGTCGTGTCGGATTGCCGTCCCATTGGGCTATGAGAGTGAAGGAACAGAGAGTGCACCTGTATTTGTGCATATATTTGTGCACTATAATATCTCCCGCGCAGTTAGTCTCCGTCGAGATTGGCCGCCGTGACCAAAATTCGTTCTGGATAATATTATTCGTTTTATCACAGGACACTGTTGCACATCCTGCGTTATTGCACTAACTATCTACCCGATTGGATTGGTTTGATAGCCATTGTTGGTTGATTAACGCCCACTTGTGGAAGAATTTACTCCTACTAGAGGCGATGGGTCGTCACGCTTATATTAATGCGTATAAATTGTTGAAGTCATGAAAGTGGCAAACTAATTTTCAGTTGATATTGATGGTAAGTGAATGCCTATAATAGCCATTAATATAAAAACTAGATCTCTGATTCGAGATGCATGGCCACGCCTGTGCACTAATATTTTTGTACGAATTACTCATTATCTGATGGTAGGCCACGAGTCGTGGATTTCTGGGACAAGGGTACCAACCACCGCGATATCTCTATCTGCCGTAAAAATATAATTCTTTTTTAATGGAATGGAGGTGGCAAACAAGCATGCATTGATGTTAAGTTATGACTGCAGCCTAAAAAAACCAGAGAGAGCCTACAAAGACCAGAGGTCAAAATGCAGACGCATTGCCACCCCCTGAGACCTTAGTTTGTATGTCTCTGTCACAGTTATTACGGGACCATACATTACCATCTAACCGTAACACGATAGTGCTGAAGGCTACCATTTGGCGGCAGATACATTAAGATCGCGCTATCACGATGTAGACATTCCAAGACGTTTTTTTCATTCTTCACAAAATAAAAAAAGGCTTATCTTTGATCTTCCACTGATAGAATGAATAAAAAAAAATGACGATGAAACCATTGCTTTCTCATTATAGTATCATCATAGGGCATATTCCATTACATATCAAAATATTGTGAAACTTGGGAGCGTGTAAATTGAAGTAACTTTTTTAATGATCATTTTAAGCCAATTTGTCAGAAACGCCTACTTTCCTTTCCGTGAGTGACCGCGAATCGGTAAACGCGTGAGAACCAGACAAAAACCAACAATACCCTGGCAACTGAAAGAACCTGGCCATAATTAATGATCGTTCAATACCACCATATAAGTTCAGCAATAAAGTATTATCGCCTTTCCACGTAACTGCCGAAAATATATCGTAAGTCGTCGGACGAGTGGGCGAGCCACTGCCTCTTTTGGGTGTATGATACGCGATGTATGGCAGTAAATTCAAAAAATTAACACCCACCAACATTACATCACCCTATGGGGAGAGTTTCGTAAGGTGCGTGGTCCGATGTGGCATACCGATTGTTTTTGATATTGACGTCATACTTTTTTTTAATGTGAGTGACAAACAAGCATTGTCACAAAAAAAACGTATCGATGCGTAAACGTTACCCGAAACTTTTAGACAAAACAGAGCTAAATACTAAATTCAATACAGAAAACTGACTAAATTCCTTTAGAAACTCTATTACTTTTATAATAGGTACCTACCTATATTAGATTTTTATGGTGTTTCAATATTCGACTCTTTCTTTCAATGTCAGTAGTTGCTTGCCGCTAAATGGTAGTGTTCAACACTATTGTGTTCCGGTCAGGCGGTAATGTACGGCTCTGTAATTTCCGGCACAGAGGCATAACACCTTAGACCTCAGGAGTGGTAACGCATCTGCATTTTGACCTTCGTCTTTGTGTGGGTGTCTATAGGCTGCAGTCATCGCTTAACATCAATGTGAACTGCATGCTTGTTTGCCACTTCCATATCAAATAATAAAAAAAAGTACAAGTAGAGTATCAATACCTTATTTTTACTTATACTTTTCGCAGTTTTGATATTAGACTGTCTGTAACTGTTCTCAAAATAAGTTCTGTATCTGATTGTTCTATCTAAAACGACTACAAGCAATAAATCCTGGACTGGTAAGTGGTATTATTTGAAACCCCATGACAACACCGGAATTTATACAACAGATATTATAATACTGGCAAAATAATCTCTATGCTAAACAAGTTTCAGACCCGCCGCATACTAGATACAATGTATATTGTCCAATAACGGTACTTCAACTAATATTATCCATTTATAATAAGTTCAATCGTTTGGATTGGTATAAGGATATTACATGTCTAAATACAGATAAAATGATTGATGATGTTCTTATAAAACATATTCATATAAACGGCAATGTCGAATGATTACAATTTGATACTTTATTCAATGGGAGAGCAAAGGAAAGAGCTTTGATCAACGTTTCAATGCGAGATCGAATCAGAAATCCAAGAGATTCGCATGACTACCAAAGTATATAGCCCATCAAATAGCGAAACTCAAGTGGCATTGGGTAGGGCACATAGCTAGAAGAATCGACGGCCGTTGAGGCAAAAGAGTTCTCGATTGGTGACCGCGTATCGGAAGACGAAGCGTAGACACGAGATGGACCGATGACTTGGGAAAGGTCGCGGGCAATCGCTGGGACCAGGATTGTTCGTTGTGGCAATCTTTGAGAAGAGCTTTGTCCAGCAGTGAACGTGTACCGGCGGAAATTATGAATATATCAAAATGTTTGAGCGAACAAGCATTACTCGGGAGGAAAAGAGAAAACCAACCCAAATAACAAATGTATAAAGCGCAAACAATAAACCTATCATAGTTGAAGACGCGGACGCGACGGATGCGAAAGTATCATAGAGCAACACGGACCACCGGCCGCGGCGGACTGGAGGGGAGTAGCCATAGCGTTTATTACCGATGCAAAACAGTCTGTAATTTTTTGCGGAGGGAAATGCGTGCAACACACACGCACACTACAAAAATCGTCTATTACTACGAAACTCACACCTTGACTTTAACAAAATACTGAAACAATTTCATGCACACATTTAAACATCTAGGCGACAGGTATAGGCCCATTTGGGATTGAACTTTGACAGAGGGGAAAGCCTGCATATGGCTACTCCCCTCCGGTGTTGCTCTATGGAAAGTTTGACCCCTTTTGCGGGAAAATACGAAGATAATTGATTTTCCCAAATATGACACATAGTCACACCAATTTCCTGCCCCCTCACATTCCTATACTGCAAATTTCATTGCTCGTTTAACAGTGGAGGATATTGATGAAAGTATCAAATTAACAGTAAATTACATCCTCTTGAATAAATTGAATATCTTATCATTAAAAAGAATATTTATAACTATCAATAATTTTGCTAATGCAAAAAAGTAATATCCATTTTTCTAAAAATATGGCCAGTAGTAAACCAATGCATAATTTAACGGACTTGGAACCATCAACATTTAAAAGGTTGATAATGTAATTTGAATACTTAACGATGTTTTGATTGATAAGCGTCGCCAATGTCGCTAGACTGGTGCAATAAAAAAATCAGGTCAACCGGTGTAAAGTGGACAGGCTACTTAATCATGTTCATTATTTAATTTTAGAACTTTAAGATTGTCCACCGTATTTACTTCTTCGGAGGTTTTAGTTTGTTTCTAACATTGGCCAAACGAAATAATCTAGAAGAGCCAGCACCACACGTTTTACTGCGGTTCGATTGCCCGCCAAACGCGGTCCCGTACTGATATTAGGCGCCTATTCAAATATCAATAAAAGGTCATAGTTTCATTATTCTTGAATGGCAGATACGGGACAACGGATTATAAATTAGCCTTTGAAACTCAAACCAAACATTGCTTCAGGATATTACGTGTACTATAACAAAGGCTCTGACGCATACCCATGGCATCCCGTTTTTTAAGGCTTAGTCACTAAGATAAGGCGCCTTATATAAGCTTTCGTTGAGACGTGGATTGATGTTTCAATAATAATCTTATGAGATAAAAATATCTGTATAAGTGCCGAAATAAAATATTTTTTAGAGTTGTAGAAGTAGAGTAAAACGGAATGGCTAGTGTGCTTGCATACAATTTGTATGAAATAGAGCTTCAGTAACGAAGCTTGGGGGAGGCACCACAGTTAGCGATAAAATATAAATTATGTTTGTAGATAGTAAATATACATATCTACTACCATTCCCTTCCCCACTACTTACAACCATATCTATCTGTCAGTGACATTGCACATACAATAGGAACAATAGCGAGTCTATCACACATAATAGTATCCTCAATATAGTTATTAGAATTACCATCTAATCCAAACACGATAGTGCTGAACACTACCATTCGGCCGCAGATAGATTAAGTAATACAATGGTGCTAGTTAAAAGAATTAATATTCTCGCACCACTAAGCCACCAACATATTTCTATCAAGAAATCGCTTACAATCGACAAGCAGAAATATTTACAACATGATATTACTAGAACTCAACGTGTTGTATTGTTAAAATAATAAACAAACAGCCACTGTATGCAAATTGTATAAACATTTTATCAACTCTCCGGTCATCAAAGAACAAAGACGTGGTGAGTCAGACAGACAGACACTCCTTCATTGTGAAAGCGCAAGTGATATCCGATACGAAGTGATCAGAGATTTGAATAAGACGAAATTCAGCAGGGCCAAATTTTTATTTGCTCCGATTGACAGCTGAAACATGATTTGTTTTTAATTTAATGGCATCGCTTGTTATGCGTTTTGCCAGTGTCAAGTAAAACGATATTTCGTATTCGTATTAAGCAACGTAAAAGTCAGAGTCAATCAGTCAATTTATCAGTCCGTCAGTCAGAGTCACAGTAATTCGAGTAAAGCGATGGCTACTTTACCAGAACATTTACAATGAAGTTTTGGAGGCAACCCGAAAGAACGTGATTTCGCACTGTTATTCTATTTCACTATACACGAGCACTGCAATAAGCCTATATCAAACAAAATGCCACCAACTTTATTTAACTCAGAAGTACACCAAGAAAATGATATAAAATAAGAGCACATCACACGCATCTTTCAAGCTTCCCGCCAAAAAAAAAACTCTGAAACATGATTGTTAATCGACATGTGTTTTGAATTTGTCGTAAATGAGAAGGATGTTAAGTTATGACTGCAGCCTATAGACATCTACATAAAAACCAGAGGTCTAAATGCAGACGTGTTGCCACCCGTGAGACTCAAGATATTACGTCTCTGAGACTGTTATTACGGTCCATACATTACCATCTTACCAGAACACGACGGTGTTGAACTGCATTTGGCAGCAGATTGATTAGCTAATGCGGTGGTGCCTACGCCTTCAAGCTCCCATACCGGAACTCTACTACCGGTGAAGTCATGGTATGTCAAAGCTGCCAATGTACTGCTAGCCTTTAGGTGACTACTCAATAGCTACGTTATAAAGAAATGCACAAGCTTCCACAAAAACCCGTTGTCTATAATATACAAATAAGTCGGGTTTTCCTTCCTGACGCTATAACTCCAGAACGCAAGAACCGATGTCCACGGTTTTGCATTCGTTGGAAAGGTCTCGGGCTCCGTGAGGTTTATAGCAAAGAAAATTCAGGAAAAAATATTTATAAAACGACATCCACGCGGGCGAAGCCTCGGGCAACAGCTAGTTACTCATAAAATATGCAGGCTATAGAAATAAACACTGAAAGAACCTAAGCCCAGAACAAAGGCCGAACAGTGTAAATAAAGGGTCTTTGTCCGCCTGTGTAAGCAAATGGTGCGTTTGATTTACGAATGCTTTTATCATGCGGTTATGGTTTCCGATCGTTATTGCAATCGTCAGTCAGTGAGGGTAATTGCAAGGATTCATGTTGTACGGTTCAAACGCAATGCATGGAAATGAAAACTCCTTTTTAATCAAAAAATGGAGGAGGTTCTCGATTCGTCCAGATCTTTTCAGTGATATGTTTTGGTTTGACATTTTTTCCATGGTCTCAGTAGTAATTGCCTTGTTCCCTGGATAGCCAGTTATTTTATGACAAAAGGTTGACAGACAAGCAAACGGGATGTCTGATGGTAAGTGGTCACCATCGCCTATGCACTCTTGCAGCAGCAAAAAGAGAAGAAAAGAGCTTGCCAACGGGCTGTCAGCCCTGGAGAACTCTTTTTACGCCAGTTTGGAAGAACACTTTATTTAAGCGTTCCCATTTGCGTTCAGACTTCTAGTTTATATGTACATTTTACTATAGTAGGCTGTAGTAGACTTACTGTCAATATGATCTGAATCTACGTTTATTTGCGACCTTCATCTTATAATTTACGCTTCCCTCATTCAGAAAATACGGCCTCCAGATAGTATCTTGCTTTGGATGCCTTACAAACTATGGTGTAGAGGTCGACTTTACCACCGCCAAATCTTGTCTGCGCTTTTTGGTGAATCGTTAAGAATCATTAGGCAAAATTTTACACAGATAATATTATTTTAGGCGTCGGGACGTGGTGACTCCGCCGTCCATTAGTGGATGATATTTTTTCCGCTGGTGCATTCAAACAACCGAACAATGACGAACCATTCCAATAGTAAAATAACGCGGGATGGACAGATATGTCCCGCAATAAAAATCAAGCTTTGTGCTTACATATTTCCCCTAAAGGATGCTTTTGTACATCAATCTTTGTTTTACGACTGAGGTGATGAATAATATTCTTGGCAATTATAAGGCACTTTAGTGATCGTACTCGTATTATACTATTTTTAGTAGTCCATATCGTCATAGGGAAACCGAAACTCATTGAAATAACGCCCCTTCTTACGCCCCCCCCTCCCTTTTACGAGCCATTAAAAATATCACGTTCAATATATTTCTTTAACAAAAGATTGCGTCAAAGTCAATATCTTATTAGTAAACAACTATTAAAAAGCCACCAGCACTATCATAAGAATAAGATGGTCAAGCCATCATTTTAGTATTCAATGCACTTCTAGTTTTATAGCCACCTCACGACGCGGCCGTCAATGAATTTTATTTGACATGTAATGTCACCCGTGACAATTTGACGTACACGACTTCATTACAAATTGTGCGGTGGGTTTTAATCGAGAGTATGTTCCGACCTTTACACATCGTAAAGGCAAATTCACAAATGTTTCCGAAGGTGTATAAATTCCTTACATTTGTGAGAGATTTGAATGAGCCAATTTCAAGACCGATTCGGCAAACCTAGATTGATTGTTTTATATTTTTTGTTCATACGATTATTCAAGCGTACTTATATCAAGAACCATAACAAATACCTAATTAATATTAAAAAATTGAATCATCATTCAATCTGTTACCTTTTTAAGGTGTTTGTTGACCCACTTCGTGAACGTCTTCTTCTGTATCGCGTCCCGCTCATCTGTAATAAAAAAAAATAATTGAAAAATACATCTAATATACGAAGATTAAATTATATTAATTTTCATTCGTTCATTTAGTTTTAATCACTTGTATTTCATAAAAGAAGATTAGTAGGTAAGTACCTATTTTAGAAAATAGTTTTCTTTTTTTTTCTACTTGATGGTTTTTTTTTCGGTTTGTGACGTGCGATTTATTTAAATTAATATTCTTATGATATAAAAATAAATTGAGGGAACTTTCACGTTTGTTAGAACTAGGTACTAAGTAGGTTCGCTCTTCGTGAGCGAAGCAGTTTGAGAAATGCTAATGGAAAAATACGCAATAACGGGAATAATCGCACAAATGAAAGTAAAAATGTCTTAACTTTATTCATGACTTGTACATAATATAATAATGTTAAGTGAATATTTAAGACTACATATTTAAATTAAACAAAAAAAAGCAAGTGCGGTTTTTTTTTATTGAACAAAGTGGGTATGTAAATTTTGGAATTTATATTTGTTTTATCTAATAAAAGGAATATTAGATAAAGATAAATAACTGATTAGATAAAGATTTTTAACTGTAAAATTGGTAATAAAATCTAAAACCTCTTTATTAAAAATTTAAACATCTAGGAACTACACAAAATAGTAACATAAATCCAAATTAAACATAAACATTAACATTAGTTAATCATAAAAACAAACGCAAAAAAACCATGCATGCACAAAAACTACACACAAGATGCAACCCTGCCAAATAGCGAAGTCCGCAAAGGTGAACGAACCGACCGTGATTGACGACTCGTTAATCTGGTCTAATTATAGTAAAGTATTTGCGACGCATAGGTGTGCCAATTCGGAAGTCGAGATATGCTTCCCTGTTAGTTAATAACGGCTTTAAATCTAATATAAATAAATAAATACGCTTACACGGTGGCGCAGCTAGGAGGGGGGAGAGGGAGAGGGAGGGCGCACTGGGTGAATTTGAGCCGTTTTAACATGAAAGCGCAACACAAAACCATTTTTTTTATGTGATGGAAGTGGCAAACAAGCTTGCAGTTCACATTGATGTTAAGTGGTGACTGCAGCTTATAGACACCCACAGAAAGACCAAGGTCAAAATGCAGATGCGTTACCACTCCTGAGGCCTAAGGTGTTATGCCTCTGTGTCGAAAATTACAGAGCCATACATTACCACCTGGCCGGAACACGATAATGCTGAACACTACCATTTAGTGGCAAGTATATTAGGTAATGCGGTGGTGCCTACGCCCGCGAGCTCCGTCACTGGAGCTCTACCACCAGTAAGTACCACCACTTTCGCATTTTTAACACCACGATGCGTCTTGAGGCAGGATTTGCTCAAAAAGGGGGGCACAAGGGTTGAGATTGGAGAAATAAGATACAAAGGAATGGAGGAATTATTTCTTTTTTTTTTTTTTCCTCATCCGCCTGTGTGCCACCCATGTCAGCTACGCCACTGCGCTTACACTCACAGCTCCACAATAGGTATAAACCTCTATCGTGCATACCGTTGTACACACACAACACATACACAAACACCCAGACCCGAAGCAAATATCTGTAGGCCATACAAATATTTCAGGATCGAACCCGCGACCCTTGGAATCAAACGGTCGTCTCACACCGCTGGACTAACAGGATCGTAAAAATAGACTTTCACTGAAATAAAAAGCCTATCTATACGAAACTGTCACTCATAGAGCAATACCGGAGAGGAATAGCCATATGCAGGTTTTCCCCTCTGTCAAAGTGTGAGCCCAAATGGGCCTATACCTGTCGCCTAGATGTTTAAATGTGTGCTTGAAATTGTTTCTGTATTTTGTTAAAGTCGAGGTGTGAGTGAAATTTTTTTGCACAAGTTTTTGGCATGTATAAAACTTGTGCAATGAATATATGTGTAGTCATACCAAATTACAAATTCCTAGCACTAAGAGTCTCCGACCATAGCTGCTTACAGAAATACAGACAGACGGACGGACGGACATGGCGAAACTATGAAGGTTCCTTGTTGGCTAAGGAACCCCAAAAAAATAACAGAGTATTCGTTGCATGTTTGACTTTATATCAGGTATTTCAATAACCATCATAGTCCTACATTTCTAACAAGGCATAAACCCGTCCGCGTCCAACCGATACCACGCATCTTAATTAAGCAGCGAGATAGCTCATTAAAATAACCTAAATGCGAGCTGTCATCGCCACGGGGCACTTTGCCAAATTCTCTACTTAGTTGAACGTATGTGGCATTCTAACAGCCATCTCTGTTTATTAGCGGACACGCTTTAACACCTTAAAACTGTAGTTCGTGCAAGGGGCGCGACAGCAAAAATTGATCGCAACTGTGTTATTTCTGTAGCGCGCATGTCCCCGCGGCTGGTGTAGATCGTATGCGATCAACTCGGTTAAGCGCTGTCGGGGGTGTGATGGGTGACAAATGGTTGCAAATTAAAATGCTCGTTTTCACGCTTCGGAGGGCCCGTTAAGCCGTCGGTGCCTTTAATGACTGCTATCTATCGATAGCAGTCGTTAAACCTTGTCGGAGGCCTTGTGGGCGGTTCGAAAACATGCGACAGCAGGTTGGCCACCAACCCGCATTGGAGCAGCGTGGTGGAGTAAGCGCCAGGCCTCCCCCCAAAAAGGGGAGCGACTCGTGTCCAGCAGTGGGACGTAGGTATAATGGGTTGCTATTATTATTGTTATTCCTGTCAATTTTTCATGTCAATTTGTACCTCCTATATCAATACAAAGTACTCCATAAGCAACACATAAGTACTCCAGTTACACAGTTACATATTCCTATTTTTTTTTTTAATGTAATGCAAGTGGAAAACAAGCACGCAATTCACATTGATGTTAAGTGATGACACCCACCCACACAAAGACCCCTTGGTCTTAAAGCAAGGCCTAAGGTGTTATGCCTCTGTACCGGAAATAACATTACCACCTGACCGGAACACGATAGTGCTGAACACTACCGTTTAGCGGTTATATAAGGTAATGTGGTGGTGCCTACGCCCGCGAGCTCCGTCACTGGAGCTCTATCCAGCAAAGAGATATAGATTAAATAAAAAATCAAGCATAACAAGAAATGTCACAACAGTAACCATTCCTGCGATGTGCAAATAAAACTAACACGTTTTCGATCAACTGTGTGTGGTCTGGCAAACACTTTGTAAACACATTCGAAGCATTCGTATTATTATGCAAGATAGGTACATTGTTGACAACACACGAGATGGTAGATTTCAGAGAAACGTCGCGTTTTTTTTCTATTTTATATATTTGCATAAAATATTCATAGTTCATTATTCTATGAATTTATATTAAGTTGCTTACAAATATCGAAATGTGTATTTTTTTTATGTTATGGCAGAAGCCTGAAGTTATGAAGACTACAGCCTATAGACACCCACACAAAATGCAGATGTGTTACCACTCCTAGAGGCCTAAGGTGTTACGCCTCTGTGCCGGAAATTACAAGGCCGTACATTACCACCTGACCGGAATACGATAGTGCTGAACACTACCATTTAGCGGCAAGTATATTAGGTAATGCGGTGGTGCCTACACCCGCGAGCTCCGTCACTGGAGCTCTACCACCAGTAATTAAAAATTTACAACGGTAGATACAATCTACCTATCGTTGTCTCAATAATGCGACAATTTTTAAAATGAGTGCAGAAGTGATCTTATGCTAAGTTACTTGCGTTAATTTACGTTTACCAACTTTGAATCAAATAATACAATGTGGAGTATGAACATCTTGATTATTTATCAACTGTCAACATCCGTTTTGAAATCCGCATTACATTTAACTTAATAACTTAATCTTCTCTACTGACATCATCATTATTATGTTGGAATGCTTCGGAAAATATGTTATTTGTTGACATAATTATACATTTTCTTCCGTAAAACTACCAATGACGAAGTCAATCAATATTATTTAAAACACTTAATCCTCCCGGATATGGAATAATAAATATCGTAAGTCGTTATTTTTGGGAAGATTTTATATCAGAAGTCATTTTGAAGAATACATCTCTTTTTTTTAATGGAAATGGTTAACAAGCATACAGTTCACATTGATGTTAAGTGATGACTGCAGTCTATAGACACCCACACAAAGACCAAGGTCGAAATGCAGAGGCGTGACCACTCCTGAGGCCTAAGGTGTTATCCCTCTGTGCCGGAAATTACAGGGCCGAATCCTTCATATAAACAAACATAAGTAAAGATAATACACTAACCTACGAATTAATAATTGGCAAGAAATGTAACGGATACGAAGCACAATTTTAAAGTGGCACCACAGGATTTGGCCAGTTACATAAAATTTGCAATACAAATTTGAAACAAAACTGACATTTGACATCTTTAGTTTTGGAGACTGTTTATGACTGATTACAGTTCCTCCCAATTTTATTTGTAGAACTTAATTATTTCTCCAGCGCAGCGTCTAAATAAGAAATATCGTGGCATGGGTACACGGCAGTGCTACTGCATTGCTTCGGAAGCGTGAATCAGCTTCCTCTTGCGTAAGCACCCCGATACCATATCTGGCAGATATGTCCACTATGTCAGTATGCATATTTAACGCCGTCCAATTGAAATACAAAATGCAACCAATCAACGACCTAGGTTGAATTGATAACTTTATAAAATAGAATAATGAATTTAACATTTACTTAAAAAGGTCGGAATTTAATAGACATTTTTTAATTCAACATTTTATTTTTATTTATATGTGTATGTTTTTATGTACCTATCTTCATGCCAAGTCCCTAAACAAGATAGGTAGAGTGCGTAAAGCCATTTTTTTAAATTTATTATTATATAAGTTTTTATAACAACATTTGTAGTACTTATCTTAACTGTATGGGTCGTTAAAGGTGATGTCAGGTTAAGGACCTGCCATGATGACATCGATCTTTTGCACGCATAATCCGGTGAAAACTAATATTGAAATTCCTTTTTTTTTACATAGAGCATAGCAGCGGACTCGAAAACAAGGCTTGTAGGCTGTAAGCCTATTAGTGCATAAATTTCATATGTTCAGAGTTCTCATTTCCTATGGAATTTCAATATTTTGTCTCCTTTAAACATAACTGAGCGTTTAGTTTAGTTTTTAAAACATAATCGCAATAAAAGTGGATTTCCGAAGCTTTTCCGTTAGCAACAATAAATCAGTCGTGAGAAATCGTGTATTCCTGACCTAATACTAGCTCATTTAATTAATCAGAGAAACTAGAACATGTTACTTTATTCGCCAACAATTTGCAATGAATATCCACTTGGACAATATTTAAACTGTATTGGACTACTCTGTACTCGACTGACGTAAAATTGGCGAGAGTATCGTGTGAACCGTCCGTGGAGTCTCATTCTCAATGGCGATGCTTGTATTGGCGACTGCACTCGAATGTACTATTGATGCTCTGCTCTAGAATTTAGGTTGTACGCGATTGTACGTTATATGTATAGAATTTTTGTGTATTGTGTACAGGTTTGTACAAAAATGTTGCTATTTGTATGCGAATCTAAGTAGAGTAACCATGAGTTATAGAGGTTTCATGATACCTAATTATAAGTTGGTATCAATCGCATTTTTTTTTCTGCTAGTAGAATTGCGGTGCCGGAGCTCTAGGGCATATCATCAACATTTCAGCCGCAAGATGTTGTACAGCCACAGCTGTACAAAAGTATCCTCAATTCGTCATAAGTTTTTACTGGTGGTAGAGATCCAGTGACGGAGCTCGCGGGCGGCGTAGGCACCACCGCATTACCTAATATACTTGCCGCTAAATGGTAGCGTTCAGCATTATCGTGTTCCGGTCAAGTGGTACGGCCCTGTAATTTCCGGCACAGAGGCATAACAACTTAGGCTTCATTTTGATCTCGGTCTTTGTGTGGGTGTATATAGGCTGCAGTCATCACTTAACATCAATGTGATATTCATGCTTGTTTGCCTCTTCCATAAAATAAAAAATAAAAATAATAAGTTGGGATACCTATGCTATAATCGACACGCTTAACTTACGGATCGCAAGACCTCGCGTGGTTGTATTTACTACAGTTTGACCGATTTATCGAAAAAAATTTGCTCCCCTAGTTAGTGGCAGAGAATATGTGTTACTGGTTGGAACGTCACGTCCCACGTACCCATTGTGTACATTAGGAATATTGTATACTACGCATTGAGCCTTGAGAAAATATTTCATTTATATTTATACATATATAGAAATATTCTAACGTCACATGGCATTTTAGTTTATAACCAAACACAGAAGGACAGAAGCCATCAGTATTCAAGAAGCGATCGTTAAGTACTTATTACAGTTGTACGTTGCAAACTGGTGGAATTACAATTGACACCTTGACAATTTGCGAATTACATTGACCCACTAGCGAATTCGATCCTCAATAATCCTCCTTACAACACATAAGAGCTGGTGCACATTTGAGGATGCGAAACAGGGATTTTGAAGACAATGCGATAATCATTTTACTGGTGGTAGAGCTCCAGTGACGGAGCTAATATATTTGCCGCTAAATGGTAGTGTTCAGCACTATCGTGTTCCGGTCAGGTGGTTTTTTTATGTAATGTAAGTGGCAAACAAGCATGCAGTTCACATTGATGTTTAGTGATGACTGCAGCCACACAAAGACCGAGGTCAAAATGCAGATGCGTTACCACCCCTCAGGCCTGAAGTGTTATGCCTCTGTGTCGGAAATTACAGGGCCGTACATTACCACCTGACCGGAACACGATAGTGCTGAACACTACCATTTAGCGGCAAGTATATTAGGTAATGCGGTGGTGCCTTCGCCCGCGAGCTCCGCCACTGGAGATCTACCACCAGCTAAATAGTAGTATAATAAAGGTAATGTACGGCCCTGTAATTTCCGGCACAGAGGCATAACACCTTAGGCCTCAGGAGTGGTAACGCATCTGCATTTTGACCTTTGTCTTTGTGTGGGTGTCTATAGGCTGCAGTCATCACTTAACATCAATGTAAACTGCATGCTTGCTTGCCATTTCCATTACATTAAAAAAAAATCATGTAAGTAGGGGAGGGTGAGAGCAACCTATCAGGGTCCGTACCATGACATCTTTATGCGATTTACTGATAGTTGAGCTCCAGTGACGGAGCTATTGGGCGTAAGTACGTAATACACTTCCCGCTCCATGACAGCATTCACCGTTACCATATTCCGTTCAGGAGGTAATATAACGTAACTTCACGCCTGTAATCCCCGAAGGGGTAGGCAGAGGTAAATGCATGCATTCACGCATACATGCAAACACCCACGATTCGTCGGTTACGTTTTGGCCCATGTAACAGGTGGCGAGCCTGTTGACATCTCCGGGCACATTACCAAACTTTGAGGTACTGGGAAATTTCCAGAAAATGGAAAAATCCCAATAGAACCAGAGATAAAGGCTTTTTCACCATTATCTCTGATAACCCACTACCCGGGAATCGAACCCAGGACCTCAGCGTAGTAGTAGTGGAGGTAATATATGTTGTCTGTATGTAGACTATGTATGTATCTTCACGCCAAGTTCCTTTCGGGGTAGGTTTCTCTGTATGTCCGGCTTAATAGCCTTCATTTCCGACACAGAGGCATAATAGCTTGGCACTCAGGAATGGTAACGCATCTATTTGAACTTTTTGGTGACGATGTAAGTACTAAATATTTACAGGCCCAATATTCAATTACCATCAATGAGAGTAAAGGCTTGTTTGTCACTTACATAACCTAAAAATTTGCGATAGCAAAAATCCATTATATATACATCTACACAAATAAATAAAATTTGAGTGCCTTTTTTATATAATATAAAAATAACCGCTGTTTACTAAATGCATATATATCTAAATGCGTATACACGGCACATATACCAAAACCACTTTTTTTTTCTGTCTGTCTGTTTGTTCCCGCTAATCTCGGGAACGGCTGGACCGATTTTGACGGGACTTTCACTGGCAGATAGCTTATGTGATAAGCAGTAACTTAGGCTACTTTTATACTAGCTGCGCCCACGACTTCGTCCGGGTAAATACAGAACAATCATAAATTCTCACGCGGACGTTGTCGCGGGCACAGCTAGTTTAAACATAAAATAAAACTTGGCAACACTAGCAATTACATAAACAACGCCAAATCAATGTTAAATGCAAAATACAAACATAGTTTTCGCATCGTAAATAAATCGTGCACAACCAAAAGTAGATGGCGCCACACTTGACAACGAGGTTGTACCACCGAAGAAATGTCCACATACAAAAACAATCAAACATAGCATTTATCACCATCGCATAAGGTGCTCGTGTGTACAATCTGACTGCATTCGTACAATTAGGTACTTAACTTTCAAATGCCCTATGCAGTGGACGCTATGACGTCACACTGTACCATATATGGGACAAATTTGCATAGTCAGTGGTATGCGATGGTATCTCACGTATGCTATTTTCTCGCTTGGTCTGATTATACTGAGCACACGGCTGAGAGTTGCGAAACGCTTTGATGCAATTCACATAGCTTCACGCCTGTTATGGGGAAGGCAGAAATATATGGAACCGTAATATCTATCACACAGACAACAACTAAGATCTTAGGGGTGGAAACGCATCTGCATTTTGACCTCTGGTCTTTGTGTAGGTCAGTGCCGGATTAGCCATATAGCAGGAGGCTACGGGCCCCGCGGGTTGAGAGGCCCCTGTTTTTTTGGGCGCCTGTGCCCAAAAAAAAACACAAATATGTAAAATATGTAATACACCTTAGCTATTCTCAAAGTGAGCTGAACTAGCAGCAGTGCTACATTACCATTAATCCACTGGTATATTTGGGTCAAAATGCATATACGTTACTACCTCTAAGACCTAAAGTTGTTGTGACTTTGACACTTTTTACGGGGTCATGCATTATCTTCTAACCGTAACACGATAGTCCTAAACATTGCCATTTGATTCCAATAAAGACAACTGGAACTCTACCAACAGTAATATTTCGTTTCGACTTCGTACTACGAAACTCACACCTTGACTTTAACAAAATACATAAACGATTTCACGCACACATTTGAACATCTAGGCGACAGGCATGGGTACACTTGTGCTTGTACTTTGACAGAGGGGCAAGCCTGCATATGGCTACTCCCCTCCGGTCCGCAGCGGCCGGTGGCCCGTGTTGCTCTACGTTTTAAAACGTCCACCATCAAGGCAAGGCATGCTTGTTTCAAAGATTGTATAAATAAGAAATATTGAAGCTGGCTCCTTTAATTGGCGGCCACGTTATCAATTGTCTGATTGCACTAATCAACCGATTCGTTCCAATGTTTGGGGTCACCGCCCAACAGTATGGGGTCACGCCGCAAATTGAACCACTTATATTATTATGGTAAAAAAACGGTATAAGCTGTTAAATTACTTCCAGTTGAAACCAGCGTCAGTCTCTGGCTTGGGCCCTATTTAGAGCCATGAGAATTAGCCAGTTAAATTTACAAAGCCCGAAATAGTTAATAGCCCATCCCAACTTTGATCACCTTGAAACGGCTGGGTTAGGTTGAAGGATGTGTCGGGCGATGGACTAGGAGACGTAAGTCGCCCGGGTTGAATTGGGTCCCGAGCTCTGTGGCGTTTTTTTTAATGTCATTAAGTTGACAGACAAGCAGATGGGCCACCTGATGGAAAGTGGTCACCGTCGCCTATGAACATTTGTAACACCAGGGGAGTTTCCAACGCGCTGCCAGCCCTGAAGGAGTCTTTTGACGCCATTTTTGAAGAACTCCATATTGTAGCACCGAGGGTTCATTCCACAATTTACACATTCTGGGCAAAAACGAACGTGAGAACCGCTCCGTTGAACATTGCCTCTTTTCGGCGGGTAGTACGGTGTAGGAAGAGACAAGGTTGAATTGGGTCCCGAGCTGTGTGGCGTGCGTGTGTTCCGCACGCCACTAACGTGGACGGGAGCCAAAGGGCTCCCCTGCGGGCGGTCGCCGGCGGGGTCGAGGATGTATGCCGTTCACATTCTCACTTCAAAGAAGCGAGTTATGAAGAATAATATAGTAGCTTCCTCAGTATTTGTTATCTTTTCAAATAATGACTTTTTTGTATCTTTGTGCGATCTTAATAAATATTTTCTTTCTTCCTTCTGCTCTCGTTTCTCAGTTTCTCAATTGAGGCCAAATTCAGTTTCTTCTGTACATCATAAGTACCATGTACGTAATTGTATCGTTTATCATGCCTCAAGTAGGTATATTTGTTCTAAAACCCTTGTTTCGCACGATAAGATAGTAACAGATAAGATTTAAGACGTAGCTTACGTGTAGATTTCATAACATCAGCTGTTTACGATACGAACGTATTTGTTTGAGACTTGCAGAACATAATACCCGATACAATGGAACAGGGCTTAGTAGAGTCTTGTGTACACTCCTTAGACTAGCGTTTAGCGGTATCGGAATAGTTGGTTGAAGAGTTTCAGTGTAGGAGCTAGACACAACCGCATTACCTAATCAATCTGCCGCTTAATGGTAGTGTTCAGCACTATCGTGTTCCGGTTCCCTGCTAATGTATGGCTTCGTAGGGGCAACATATCTGCATTTTGACCACTGGTTTTGATGTCTAAGCTGCAGTAATCACTTTACATTCATGTGAACTGCTTATAAAAAAACGTTTTGTTCTTTATTTTACAGTCGTAATCAGAAGCTAACTTTATGAAAGCTTTAAACTTAACGATACCAATATTTTTCAATAATTGATTATTCATTAAATCCATATTACTTAATTCAGTCATCACATTCGATACGCTGCAACGTTTCTCACAACTACCGCAACCACCATAATAACTTAGTTAATATTCCATTTAGTGGCTGACAGACAAGCATACAATTATTCCCATACACACTATTCAGCTACGTTTAGTTATTCAAATTCCATAAACATAATAAATTAGAATTGAAAGAGGAAAAATCGAATACTCCAATAAATTAAATATCGTTAATTTGAAACACAGTAACACACAAAACGAGTTTAGCTTCGTATTAGTTATATTTTTTTATCGCCATAACAGAAATCATTTAAATTTTTATTTAGTTTTATAACTCTGTCGGAAGATGGCAAAAGAGCTGATATCTACAATCCTTTAACTCATTTAAATAAATAACTAGCTCTTACCCACGGCTTCGCTCGCATTTAAAAAGTATCCTATGTTACTTTTAATACCTCCAAGAATATGTGTACTAAGTTTCATGATGATTGGTTAGGTAGTTTTTGAGTGAAAGTGTAACAGACAAACTTACATTCACATTTATAATATGAAGCAGTGATATGAAATATTAACAATTTTATTTATAACAAGATAATTAGCTGGTGGTAGAGCGTAGGAGCTCGAGGGCGTAGACGCTACCGTATTACTTGTACTATCTTTTCTATAATAATGACAATCCTTGTACGTCCCACTGCTGGACACGTGCCTCTCCCCTTTTTGGGAGGAGGCCCTTTTCTATGGTCTTACCTATTCTATCTGCCGCCAAAAGGTAGTGTTCAGCACTATCGTGTTCCGGTTAGATTGGACAAAATTAGGCCACAGGGATGGCAACGCATCTGCATTAGGACCTACAATTTTGTGTAGATGTCTTATATAGGCTGTAGTACTAATAAACCAACCAACTAAAACCACCCACGCAAACTTCATGTTTGTTAGCTACCATCAATTTATTAAAAAAAAAATAATTTAAGTTGAAACAAGTGAATTAACAGTTAATGTAAATAATATTGCAGTTGTTTTTTTTTCACTATAGGAAGTAAGAGAAATGTACCTACGTCTATATTTATATAGTAATGCTATTCTATCATTTTACATTGTACGGCCCTGTAATTTTCGGCACAGAGGCATAACACCTTAGGCCTCAGGAGTGGTAACGCATCTGCATTTTGACCTTGGCCTTTGTGTGGGTGTCTATAGGCTGCAGTCATCACTCAACATCAATGTGAACTGAGTGCTTGTTTACCACTACCATTACATAAAAAAAATAAAACAGTCACGTACAAGACGCATAATAATAATTCAAGATAGACTACATTTATATGGCAAAATTTTTGCGCATCCCCCAACAGACAAATAAAAAAAAACACAAAGGCAAATGAAGTCAAACCATTATGCCACTGCCAGTGCGTGTTAGACAAAACACACTCGCATTCTCTATATCCCATCACCACGAACCTGATTGCTGAATAAAGAACCCCCAACAAGTTGTACCTTTGAATTTGGTCAGATTCTCCTCGTACACCTGGTCGTGGCTGTCCTTGTGCTCGCCACGGTGCCGCTTAGGGGGATGGCCGTCGTAGAACCCCCCGTTGACATCCTGCATTGCCTCCTGCGGGTCGAACCCGAGCCGATCCTTGTAGTATGATTGCGTCGACATTTTTAACACTCACTTCTCATAATTTTTACACTATTTTTGTTTTTTTTTTTATCGCACTTTTTATCGTAGCTCTGCGAAGGGATCCGCCAAAACCCTTCCACAAAACCAGACGAGGTCACTCACTTGATGTCACCCGGTCCACTGTTCCACAAAAGGAAAGTTAAACCCCTTGACACACACTTTCCGATCTTGACACGTTTTTTTCTCGTTTCATTCAATTTATTATCGGCGATTACTCACGATTAACTATTATTATTAAAAGCTTGTTAATGTTAATATGGCAACGTTTGTTTTTGTTAAGCGTTAGTTTTGGAATGTTCGGTTTCGAAGTTTTATCGTTTCGTTGTACTCATCGGTCTATGAGTCATATAATTGTCTCTGGTTCACATAAGGCTGCGTGTACATTTGTGTAAATATCGAAAATGTGGAAACTCTGTGGAGACAAAGGTATTGGATAATTTGCATATTATTTCGAGGTCTGAATTACCTCATACTTATAATTCACGTTCTTTGAAGGTAACGTAATTATTTGAGAACGAGGATCTGGGTACGCTTGTTTCGACGAAATGAATTAAATATTACGCGAATGATGTATTTAAATGCGAGGACATGGAATCCGTTGTATGATTATTTTGTAATCTTTTTTTATCTTTATTGCAAAGATGTGTAAGTTTGATTCTTTTAGTTTCTCAGTTTAAATAAAATACTTCTCTTTGATTGATTATAGAACCGATTAATTGATGGACTATTTTTAATCGTTTAAAATTGTTAACGTGATTTGTTTCATACAAATAAAACCATTTTTAAGGGTTTAGCTCGCGTATATTAAACTAAAATGATTTTTAAAATCAACTCAACATTTCTATTGCTTTTCAACTTCCGTGGTCTTGGACAGACAGTTGTTTGATCTGCCCACTGCTATTTTGTTCAGGATATTATTTGTTTTCTTTATCCAAATATTCCTTAAAGTTAGCTGGTGGCAATTATGTACGTAGGTAGGTATTCAATTATCGTGTGAATGCCAAAAATAGAGCTTCGATTGATGAACGATGTTGCATGACTTTATTCGGACGGTGTTTGTATTATATAGAGTCCTATTTCAAACGAATCTTTTATCAATAACAACTACATACCTACAAAAGCATAACATTATATCTTAATAATAATTAGGGATTTTAATTTTGTTAAATGAGGTCGTATGTGGAAATTTGGAAATACAATCCTTTTCCAGGTCAAAGTAAAGGAAATTTAGTACTAATAATAACCTACTACAGCACAGTGGTTTGACACAGCCAATTTTAAATTCTTGTATCAAATAATAGGTATGTCCAATTACTGTCTATAAATTAAAAATTATACCCGCTACGATACTGTTGAAAGCTATATTCTTAAAATTATCGCATTCCGATTAATTAGCAACAGCTATTTTTAGCAACCTTTTTTAACAATACACGAACTCATCAACGAAATCGAAACGCCTGTCGGCACGTCAATATTAATTAAAAGTACTCCAGTAACAACAACACAAAAAAAGGTTTTATTGGCAAAACAAGGCTGCGCCGGCAAATATCATTGCCTTAAAAAAAACGACACGTATAAAAATATAAAACCTGTTGGGATATCTCCTAACGCTACCTGCGAGTTCGTTCCACTTGGTACTTAAATTCCAACCATAGGTCATTTGGTTATTATTTAAATGATATTTTCCCGACACACGCACCAGTTTATAACATTAAATGCGCACCTACTCTGGTACTAATGATGATATGTCTCTGTTCCAGTAATTTCGACCTATAATTACCGTATCATTAGAACACTGGCAATAAATACAGCTAGTTATTTAATTACAAAAAATGGTTTCTGGTAAGATGTTATAAACGTTCAAGAAATATTAATACATTCAAAGAAAACAACTTAGAAAGAAGACACTTTAATTTTTATTTAATTAAAATATATTTTAATTTCGGTACATGTGATATTCACAAATTGCAAAAATCTATTAAAAATATGCAAGCTGTCTATGATACTTTCATGATTTAATCTCTGAGCTGATTGTGATAAAATTTTAATGACAATAAAACTAGTTTTCGGATTTATCTCGCGCATATTAAACTCAAATGACTATTGAAAATCAACCTATCGTTTCGGTCGCTTTTATTTCAATGAGTGTAGCTCGCGAAAACCTAAGAACGGTTTAGTCTAGGAATGACTGATTCGCGAAATGACTACATAGTCTAGGATTGACCGATTCTTGAAATATACTAAGATAATTTAAAGAGAAATGTACCTATGGAATAAGTGTTTCATTGAAAATATTTTTAATTTCATGCTACAGATCCTTTTATGTGAGGACTATAACCAAAGACGTCATAAGAGATAGTTAAACTCTCTGACCTCTCATTGCTGGCCAAAACATCAAACTCAAAAATAATAGTCCATTTAATTTTAGTTACACAATTAAGAAGATTAATTTGTACAATTACGTCGATGTGTAACGAAACGGCTTATTGATAAAGCTTAATGAGATAATAATGGGAGCCATTTGTTTTAATTAAATTATACATACAATTCTCAAACGAATCAATAATTATTCATAGCCGGATATGTAAAAACGTGATCAACATATTTTTTTTTATATGACGTAATTTGCAAATGCAGCGTACGTTGATGGTAAGCATAGAGCAACACGGGCCACCAGCCGCGGCGGACTGGAAGGGAGTAGCCATAGCGTTTATTACCGATGCAAAACCGTCTGTCATTTTTTGCGGGGGGAAATGCGTGCGACACTCACGGACACTACAAAAATCGTCTATTACTACAGAACTCACACCTTTTTTTTTGGGCTTGTACTTTGACTGAGGGGAAAGCCTGCATATGGCTACTCCCCTCCGGTGTTGCTCTATGATGGTAAGTGATTGGTATTTTGTCTATATCCATAGGTTGAAAGACAGACGGGCAACCTGATGGAAAGTGGTCACCGTCGCCTATGAACATTTACAAAACCAGAGGAGTTGCCAACGCGCTGCCCTAAAGGACTCTTTTGACGCTAGATTTGAAGATTCCTATTCGATTCTTCTCAGTAGTGACTGCACTTGGAACTCTGCAAAGTGTAATAACTTTGATCTTGACGAATAAGTTTTTCGGTTGCCTAACTAGCATAGTTGGTAATAGATGGCGCTGCTGCTACCATAAAGCAATGCAATAAATGTGAAGGAAAGATTTGACAAATCGGGCAGGACTTCAGTAGCTCAATTGGAAGAGCGGCTGGACTAGATTCCCGCCGTAGGCCGCGAGTTCGAGTCTCGCCTGAAGTCAATTTTTTCTTTCCATTTTTCTTTAAATAGAATGTATTTCACAAGCATGTGTTAATGCGAAATAATATAAAAACGAATAAGTTTTTCTTTTTCTTCATTCATCATCATTGAAGGAATTATAATCAATCAAGTCAATTTTTTTCTAAGCATTTTTCTTTAAAAATATACTTTATAAGATAGAAAATATCATACTTTTAAAGTTATTGCATAAGAGATTCGCCCCTTACCTCCGAAATTACTAACCCTAAAGTATTGAAAAATAAGAAGTCTATGGTAGTTATAATAACATAGGTAATAATTTAACTGTACGGAGCTTTGTGAACAAGGATCCGGCTTGAACTTGACCAGTTTTTTCCTACCAAACTCAATTGTTAATCAGCAATTTGTACAAGGAATTCCACTCAGCCTCAGTCCAACAGGTAACAAATCATATGGAGCTAACTAGTCTTCATTAACAAGTCCATAACACTAGCGATAATTTGTGCACATAAATACAATTTCACCTTGAACATGCAGTATAGTATGCTACAATAATCTTGTTGAACATTAATCACTGTGCAATCATTAAATATAATAATAGTATTACTAGTGATAGCAATGATGTTAATATACAGGGTGTCCCAGAACTCAACGTCAAGCCGAAACGGGGTGACAGGATTGATTGTAACCATCATGAGAAAAATCAGAAAAAAAGTCTATCCCATGTAGTTTAAAAATTATGGGCATTTAAGGAAAACCTAGAAATTTGGTCAAAATGTTACCATTTTTCACTTTTACCAAAGTCCGATGCATCTCCGTCTCACTGCGTGGCGTCACTATCTGTCTCGCTCGCTTATGGAAAACATGTCCACTATCCATCTCTCTCATCATTTTGCCGTAAAATAAAAAACCTACCAAGGGCTTGTGCGAATAAAAAACATTTTAACTGAGTAAAATGGGTTAGCAAAAATCGGGTTACTTGAGGTTTTTATTTTTTTTACTCGTTTTTTTTAGTATGAAACTAACAAGTATTGTACCATTTTACAATCCTGATTAAACGCGCCAACTTTTAATGGCACTTGCCAAGGCACTCTAGTACATTTTTTTTAAAGGAGGACAAAAATAATAAAAATTAACCACAATAATCGAAATTGTTACATTTTGACCAAATTTCTAGGTTTTCCTTAAATGCCCATAATTTTCAAACTACATGGGATAGATTTTTTTTCTGATTTTTCTCATGATGGTTACAATCAATCCTGTCACCCCGTTTCGGCTTGACGTTGAGTTCTGGGACACCCTGTATAGAGAAGACACGTTTCCGTTTATAAATAGATTTTTTTTAATCGAAAACTGGAACCGTGCTACCAAAGGAGAATTCAGAGTGTCTGTTTAGTAATTTAGCACATATAAGTCAATGAGTGATAGTTATCACTGATGCTGAGCAGCTTGAGGGCGCAAACACGTCACACCGCGGACACTTCGCCAAAATTCCATGCAAACGCTTAATTTGATTTCTATTACACAGACATCAATCAGTGACGTGTATTTACACGCGCACCTGTGTGCGTAGCACGTATCAAAGCGGGCAAATCGGGCCGGACGTCGAAGTGTCCATTCTATACGTAGTATTATTACATATTCTCTGCTATCGTATTGTCTTAATTTATGATAAAGATTTTTTTTACTGGTGGTACAGTTACCTAATCTATCTGCCGCGAATCTGTAGACATCTACCCAAAATGGAAGTCAATATGCAGATGCATTATCACGGTAACCGTGGTAACGCATCTGGATATTGACGCGGTTGAGGGGTGGTCCCCCGAGGCGTAAGTTGTTTTGCCTCTGTGGTGGTTATTACGGGGCCATCCAACCGGACCACCATCTAACCGGAAAACGATAGTGCTCAACACTACCATTTGGCGGCAGATAGATTAGGTAATGTCGTAGTGCCTCCGTCTTTTAGTTCCGACTCTGGAACTCTACCAAAAGTTTTTTTGAGTCCCATGTGATTAGTAGCTAGTCTTATAGACATTAATCGGGCACATTGGCAAATTCTAAGAGTAACAGAACATGACATGGGGGAAATTGAAAAGATACCCATATCATCCGAAAATCAAACAAGGCCAATGGCGTAGGCACCACCGCATTACCTAATGTACTTGCCGCTAAATGGTAGTGTTCAGCACTATCGTGTTCCGGTCAGGTGGTAATGTACAGCCCTGTAATTCCCGGTACAGAGGCATAACACCTCAAGCCTCAGGAGTAGTAACTCATCTGCATTTTGACTTATCTGTGGGTATCTATAGGCTGCAGTCATCGCTTAACATCAATGTGAGCTGCATGCTTGTTTGCCACTTTCATAACATAAAAAAAATAGCGATCCAATTGGTGATCGAACCCGAGAGCAAGTGTAAAGTGTTGCTTATATGCCTCTCAGGTAGTTGACAACTATCAAATAACACTGATTAAAATTCTTCAGCATGGGATATACATAAAAGATAATCAAAGATATATTATTAACAGATGTGACCTTGAAACGCTCGTGGAATTTAATATTCTGAGAACTGGAGTGAATCTAAACCGGTATGGATTTATTCAAACAGGTATCAGTTGAAAGAAACTAATACATTCCATTTGTAAAATTTAAATAACGTACAATAACGTATTTCTGTTTTTAAAATTTATTTTTGTCGAAGATTTAAATATCGAATTACGGCAGTGCTTGATAAATCATAAGCTGGGTTTTACATCATCTTATTTTAACTTCAACATATTTGTTAAAGAACGGGTCAAGCAAAAAAAAGTTGTTTATATGAAAATTGTTACATGACGTCTTATCTTTAACTGCTAACCGTATGTAAATGCGCTGGTTAATGTTAAAGATACGAGTAATCTCAAAATTATCTGTCAACCCTACATTACCACATTTCGTTCAACCAGATCATAGAGCAACACCAGAGGGGAGTAGCCATATGCAGGCTTTCCCCTCTGTCAAAGTACAAGCCCAAATGGGCCTATACCTGTCGCCTAGATGTTTCAATGTGTGCGTGAAATTGTTTCTGTATTTTGTTAAAGTCAAGGTGTGATTTTCGTAGTAATAGACGATTTTTGTAGTGTGAGTGTGTCGCACGCATTTCCCGCCGCAAAAAATGACAGACTGTTTCGCATCGGTAATAATCGCTATGGCTACTCCCCTCCAGTCCGCCGCGACCGGTGGGCCGCGTTGCTCTATGATCCAGATATCTGATGAACGAAATGATTCTGCAGTGGGATCCTAACCTATAATTAAGCCTAATATGTAAAGGGGAAATGAGACATTCTACTGTTATACTTTTTACATTAGTTTATTGCATTTAGTTTTATCTTAGTGATATTCTTGACTTTACATATATTTTTTATCTTGTTCGACATGTATATCAATTGTTATTCACTTTAATTTATTTTGTTTGTTTTTGACGTGTCTTGAGGTGCCTGTCACCCTTAATGAATAAATAAGTTTCTGATTCTAATTCTGATACTTTGCTCAAAGTAAAGTCGTATAGGGGTATGTGAATCTCGCCCTTAGTATTCATATCATCCTTTACTTAATACCTAGTATATATATATATATATATATATATATATATATATATATATATATATATATATATATATATACTAGGTAATACGACGACTGACATCCAAACGACTGAACAGATTTTAATGAAATTTGGTAAAGAAATAGAGCTGACTTTGAGAAAGAACATAGGCTACTTAGTTATTTACAAAATGACATCCACGCGGGCGAAGCCGCGGGCAACAGCTAGTATAAAATATTGAAACATCATATGATTCAACAAGTGTAACAATCGAGTTTTAAACACAATATTTTCATAACAACCATTGCAAGACACCGTGACTCATACAAAATGTATTTAATGAAATAAACAACAATACATGTTAATAGGCGTAAATAAACTTTAACTGCTGATCTAGCAATAAACGGAAACTACGTCGACAGTAATTATTATAAAAACTTTAAATCGTTGCTTAGACATACCTACTACGTGTCTCAACTAGATATTTTTTCTATGTCAACCTGCATTTTATCCTATGACTAGCGGCCCGCCCCGGCTTCGCGCGGATGCGATGCCTCTCCTATTCATCTTAGCGTGATGTTATATAGCCTAAAGCCTTCTTCGATATCTAACGCTGAAATATTTTTTCCAATCGGACCAGTAGTTCCTGAGATTAGCGCGTTCAAGCAAACAAACAAACTCTTCAAACTGGCCCCCGGCCCGTGGTTTTTCCAAAACAAAACATAGGCTCATTGATTTTATTTTTATGTAGCGAAGTTGGCAAACCGACATGCAGTTCACATAGACGTTAAGTGACAATTCAGCCTATAGACATCGACACAAAATGCTATCCCTGACCTTAGTTGTTAGGTATGTCCCTGTGATGGATATTACGAGGCCATACATAAAAAAAATATCGGAATTATGAATAACGTTTTTTTAAATCAACCCGACGCGGACGTTTCATCCCGGGCGGACTAAGGTAGGTTACATTTGCCTGACAGCATATTGAAAAATTATAGGTAGCTATCACTACACTACACTCCCTACACTAGCTACCTTCATCGATTTCGTAAACGCGCGAAGAGAGCTCATCACTTTATGGAGTGCCTGATACTCGAAATCAATATTACGGTGAGAAAAACCATTGCCCGCACAAACTAAACAAGTACTTAACTAAAATACGTTTTAATAATGTTTTTTTTTAAATCAACCCGACGTTTCGTCCCGGGCGGACTAAGGTAGGTTACATTTGCCTGACAGCATATTGAAAAATTATAGGTAGCTATCACTACACTACACTCCCTACACTAGCTATCTTCATCGATTTCGTAAACGCGCGAAGAGAGCTCATCACTTTATGGAGTGCCTGATACTCGAAATCAATATTACGGTGAGAAAAACCATTGCCCGCGCAAACTAAACACGTACTTAACTAAAATACGTTTTAATTATGTTTTTTTTAAATCAACCCGACGTTTCGTCCCGGGCGGACAAAGGTAGGTTATATTTGCCTGACAGCATATTGAAAAATTATAGGTAGCTATCACTACACTACACTCACACTAGCTACCTTCATCGATTTCGTAAACGCGCGAAGAGAGCTCATCACTTTATGGAGTGATACTCGAAATCAATATTACGGTGAGAAAAACCATTGCCCGCGCAAACTAAACAATTACTTAACTAAAACACGTTTTTTTTATTGTTACGCATTAAATATTTACTAAGACACTGACCGATAAACACAACTATTTGATTACTACAACTGACTTTGGGTAACATATCGCGTTTTGAAATGTACCTTGTCTAATATCACTGTATAGGTAACGTGGTCGCAATCACTTTTTTGTGCAATAAGTGTCGAACAACAAAGCAGTTCATATTGATGGTAAGTTAATACTGCAACCATGAGACATCTACACACAATCCGAACTCACAATGCAGATCGAACGCGACTGAAGCCAAAATAGTTTTGCCTGATGATAAATGAGTATACAGTATTCACAGCCCATAAACATCTACATTATAAACCAGAGATTTCAATGAAGTTGCGTTGCTTGTCCCGAGGTTTACGCAGTTGTACAACAAATATTACGTAGCCTTCCATCATCATTTTACCAAAAAAAGGATAGCCCTAGATATGTTTAACATCAGATAGTTAAAATTTTACTGGTGGTAGAGCTCCAGTGACGGAGCTCGAGGGCGTAGGTACCATCGTATTACCTATTATACTTGCCGCTAAATGGTAGTGTTCAGCACTATCGTGTTCCGGTCAGGTGGTAATATACGGCCCTGTAATATCCCGCACAGAGGCATGACACCTTAGGCCTCAGGAGTGGTAACGCATCTGCATTTTGACCTCGGTCTTTGTGTAAGTGTCTATAGGCTGCAGTGGTCACAAAACGTCAATGTGAACTGCATGCTTGTTTACCACTTCCATTACATAAAAAAAAAATAATCAACGGCTTAAATTGTGTTCAGCATAATCGTGTACCGGTTAAATGGTAATCATAATATAAAGGAATCTTTTTTTATGTCACTAAGTTGACACACAAGCAGACGGAGCAACTGATGGAAAGTGGTCACCGTCGCCTATGAACATTTGCAACACCAGGGGAGTTGTCAACGCGCTGCCAGCCCTGAGGACTCTTTTGACGCCATTTTTGAAGAACCATGAGGGAACACCTCAGAGGGAAGTTCGTTCCACAATTTATAAATGGTCTTAAGTAATTTTAGTAAGATTGTATGTAAGTAAATAAGACTTAAGGCCAAATACTCAAACGTCACTTAAATCTAAGTGGGACTTAAAATTCGTTCGGACTTTATTAAACACGTTCAAAAGATAGAGATAGCGCATATTTGAGGGTAGCTTAAAATTGAGTGACGTTTGAGTATTCGGCCATCAGTTTTTTTTTTTAATGTTATTCAAGTGGCAAACAAGCATGCAGTTCACATTGATGTTAAGTGATGACTGCAGCCTATAGACACTAACACAAAGACCAAGGTCATAATGCAGATGCGTTACCACTCCTGGGGCCTAACGTTATATGCCTCAGAACAAAACTCAGTTTTCCTAAATAAAATAAAATAATATGAAAAATTTAATATTTAGATCACTACTTTTTATGTAGTTGTAGACTGCAGTATCAAAGTATCATCAATGTGTCGAAAGTAAGAAAACTCCAAACACTTCTGATCACACATTAACACTTCAAAATTGTATTCTGCGCAGACCAAAAATGCATTTAAATATCTGTGACCAGTTTTTTATACTTCCGAACACAAAGTCGGTTTCTCAACAACGGCGCATCTGACAATGGGGACCCCAAAATTATCTCTACATCTGGTTCCCACGGCCGAGATGGGCATTTCGGAGTGAAGGTCGCATGACCTTGCTTGTTGTCCGGGATTTGCAGTGCAGACTCGTCTATTGTTAGAACAAGTTCAGTTTTGGGGTCTATAGAACATTTAGTACAGTTTGGAAGGACAGGAGATTATTCGTACTGAATATTCTTGTGAAGGAATTTTAATGATTGTAATATTTTATTTTTCGCATTGAAACAGCGAGTGATCTTTAGAATATAAAGATAATGGGGAAGAAAAATTTGAGTGTAAAATTTGTAGTGTTTGTGTAGTTGAGCAGCTAGTTCTTCGGTAGCTTAGTGGTAAAGCGGCTAAACAGGTCCTGAGGTCGCATTCGGTACGGTTCGATTCCTGCGCGAAGTCATATTTTTCTTTCCCATTTTTCTTAATTTTAATGATGATGCAAAATATGTTTTTTCATGGGCTCTTGACAACCGTTTATGGACTTTATAAGATCGGGACCCATGAGTTGATCTGGATCCTAGACCAATTTGATCTTTACGTGGTAGAATTCCAGTATGGGAGTTCGATGGAGGCAATACCTAATATTTCTGCGTCCAAATAGTAGAGTTCAGCGTATGTCTCCGTAATAAATAACTAACATAGAGGCACAACAGTCTACGTTTCAGGAGTGGCAACGCACCTGCGTTTGACCTCTCGTTCTTGAGTGTAGTTCAAGTCGACACTTAGGCACCACCGCATTACCTAATCTACTTGCCGCTAAATTGTAGTGTTCAGCGCTATCATGTACCGATCACGTGGTAATGGGATATCTGGCATAACAACTTACGACCCCAGGAGTGATATCGCATCTACATTGTAATCTCTGTTGTAGTGTAGTTGTTCATAGGCTATAGCATTCACTCATCATCAATCTGAGCTGATACTCGATTACCACTTTATATAAATAAAAATAAAATAAAATACGCTTACACTCACAGCCCCACAGTAGGTATAAACCTGTGTCGTGGGTGCCGTTGTACACATACAACACATACACAAACACCCAGACCCGAAACAAATATCTGTAGGCCATACAAATATTTGTCCCGGTGCGGGGATCGAACCCGCGACCCTTCGAATCAAACGGTCATCTCACACCGCTGGACTAACCGGGTCGTCGACCGGGTTGTCGTATATATATATATATACTTTACACTTTACTTTTATATATATATATATATATATATGAAGATATATATATGTGTGTATCTTCACGCCAGGTCCCTAACGGGGTAAGCAGAGAATGTAGAGCGCCAGATATCCCGGTCCTGACATACCTCTCGTGCCTCGTCTACCACTTTATGATATAAGAAAACACATTTACACATTTTTTTTTAAATCAAGCTTTCTACACGATTGTCCTGTGTGATCCGCGTGTTGACATAACTCATTCTCGTATTCTTGTAACCGAAAAAAAAACCCCAATTATTACCCAATAAACACTTGTCATTACCGACAAAATGGCCGCCTAATTAGTCGAAAAGCCGGTCCGGGTGAGTTAATTGAAAAATTGTGTTCGATTCGGCAACCATTGTCTCACTTGTGTAACTCCGCCTACACAATACCATTGTCTAATGAAATAAATACTTGAATGACAGAAGGATGATCATTTGTAAGGCGGTTTGTGCGATCTATTATTATTATTATAATCATAACATTATAGGTTAGCGATCTAATCATAACATTATAGGTTAGGATCCCACTGCAAAATTATTTCGTTCATCCGGATATGCTGCCAACCTGATTTTTACGTCTATTTATGATCAAGGGAATATATATCTACTAGGTTGCCTATCAAAATAATATGGCCACTAGACCAAAATATTCTAAGAGGTTTTTATTTATCTTAAAATTGAAGTTTAAAATTGTAACTGCCTCGTTAGCCTAGTGGTAGCAGGCCACTACTACTACGCTGAGGTCCTGGGTTCGATTCCCGGGTTATTATAGATAACAGTGAAAAGTCCTTTAACTCTGGTTCTATTGGGATTTTTCCATATTCTCAAAAGTTTGGTAATGTGCCCGGAGATGTCAACAGGCTCGCCACCTGTTACATGGGCCAAAACGTAACCGGCGAATCGCGGGTGTTTGCATGTAAGCTTGAATGCATGTATTTACCTGTGCCTACCCCTTCGAGGATTAGAGGAATGAAGTTACTTTTTTTTTAAATTGTCATTTTTGCTCGTTTGTCAATTTTACTGGCTTTTACCAGTTTTACAAATTTGGACAGATAGAGAGCAAATTTTCGCATATTTATACATTTGCGAATATGCTACAGAAGGCTTATATGAGAACATACCGGTTTGTTAGCTCACTGCAGTCACCGGTCATCGTCCAACTAATATTGACATAGATCAAAGAGCAACACGGGCCACCGGCCGCGGCGGACCGGAGGGGAGTAGCCATAGCGTTTATTACCGATGCAAAACAGTCTGCAATTTTTTGCGAAGGGAAATATGTGTGACACACACACACTACAAATCGTCTATTAATACAAAACTCACACCTTGACTTGAACAAATACATAAACAATTTCACACACACATTTAAACATCTAGGCGACAGGCATAGGAACACTTTGCTTGTACTTTGACAGAAGGGAAAGCCTGCATATGGCTACTCCCCTCCGGTCCGCCGCGGCCGGTGGCCCGTGCTGTTCTATGACATAGATAAACCTCAATACATGTTTAAACTGGTATACGGTCTATGTATCAGCATTACTATTCTATGCTTAAATATTAGTCATTGTCAATATTAAATACATTTAAGCCAACACAGTAAGTAGCGATTTCGAATCAAAGATCGTGTTGTAAGGTGCGGTTGCACCACACTAGTGTTTAAACTTTGGATTATGTAAAATTTAACAATAACTCTAACAGTTGCAGAATAGACGAGTAGGGACCTATAAAATTAATAAATATTGATTGGTCTCCTACAAGGGGACCAATGGGCATCAATTTAAAGAATCGAATCGACCAACTTTTATTCTAGGGGACGAGTTCGCACCTTTAAACTTAATAAATATAGATTGATCTCCTACAACGGGACCAATGGGCACCTATTTAGGAGTTGAATCTACAACTTTTATTCTAGGGGACGAGTAGGCACCTTTAAACTAAATAAATATAGATTGGTCTCCTAAAAGGGGACCAATGGGCACCTATTTAGGGGTTGAATCTACGACTTTTATTCCGGGGGACGAATATTAGGCGACCAATGGGTGCCGAGTCCTTATTTTTTGAGCGGTTTCGATTACCCTGTTTAAGGAACCCAAACTGCACATATCTTATTAGCTTATTACACTAACCTATGTAGCATGTAGACAGAACTCGACAAATCGTGTAGTCTAATAAGTGTTTTACATAGTTGACCATGAGGTCACTAATCAAAAGACACCCAAAAAAGGCCAATGAACTCACATTAATCACGGTAAATAAAAAACCGAACCAGTTATACAGTTCAAATGATATCTGATATTGGCCAATTCGTTACTGTTTCTAAATATAACTACGTCATCGCTCTTTAATATGAAAGCTTGCTTGAGGTTTACTTTTACCATATGTAATGGACAGATTAAGGAGTAAAGAGTCAAAAATAAAGATATCCCTGTGAAAACTAAGGCCGACGTAGTCCACCGAATATCGTCAAATTCTGGTAGTAATTGGTAGGGGAAGCTCGCGGACGATGGATGAGGGTGGCCCAGGCGAAACTTAGATAAGCTGCAAGATAAACCGAGGACCTGGGCTCTAATTCTATTAAGAAGATAAGTGATAATTGCCATTGGATCCCGATTGAATCGCTCCGCTGTCTTGCTTTAACCAATGTGCGCGGCCTTTGTGAGAGTCTCTAGTCTCTGGTAAAGATCGCAGGTATTCGACGAAGGACGAAACCAGGGCCGCTCATTGGAGACTTTGGATTTTTGGAGCTTGTGTCCAGTAGTAAAAGATTTTTAAACGAAGAAAGCACTTCATTTAAGAATGCTGGTATTCGGCCCTAATGTGTGCCAGTTATGTGCTTATGTACGGTCCAACAACGAAGTCAAATTTAACTGCCATGGTGGCTTAATGGTATGAGGCTCCTACTTGAATCTCCAGGATAAGGCAATCCGGAGAGTTTACGTAAGAATGACAGACAACGAAATTATTATCAATGTAAACCCTAGTAATTATTATCAATGTAATGTAATGTAGGACCCTGAAACTGAATTTAGAAAGTCACAAATGGCGAATCCTCTGAATCTTTCGCGAATATATGGCGCCGTAATTACTATCACAGAGACATAACAACTAAGGTTTCAGGGGGCAACGTTTTTAGTAGTTTTTACCTCTGGTCTTTGTGTAGATGTCTATAGGCTGCAGACATCACTTAACATCCATGTGAACTGCATGCTAATTTGTCACCTACATTACACAAAACAAAATTGCTGGTTTTCCATGAGCGGTAATAGAGACGTAAAGTAGGTACCTACCAATTTTTAACGCGTCAAATTTTTCAACATAAAAACGCTGAAGAGCATCGCTCTATTGTTGTGGGATCAAAATTTTATGGAAAAAAAGACACAAAGAAACAATATTAACATATTTTCATACATTATCTTCGTCTTTATCTTCCATTATTGTTTTCAGGTTACACGTTCGGCTAATTAGCTGAAATAAAAGCTGAACCGTTGTAAATCGCTACAGCCTTGAAGGTTTATTCTGTAAAAATTTGATAGAACGCGAGTGAGAATTCTCACTTCGATAAAGTGAGTTCTGCCTTTTATTGCCATGAAAGTGGCAAACAAGCATACGCAATAACCGGCGATTAATATTTGCCATCCCTGAGACAAATTATCTACAATAATATTTCACCCGAAGCCTAAGTTGTTTGACCTCTATATTAATACGGTATTTTTTTATGTTATGTAAGTGACAAACAAGCATGAAGTTCACATTGATGTTAAGTGATGACTGCAGCCTATAGACACCCACACAAAGACCGAGGTCAAAATACAGATGCGTTACCACTCCTAAGGCCTAAGGTGTTATGCCTCTGTGCCGTAAAGTACAGGGCCGTACATTGTACATAGGTATATTACAAAACTATTATTTTAGAACTCGCCACTTGACCACATGGATACCTTATACGATGGCAGTGGCGTAGCTAACATGGAAGGCACCCGGAGCGGATGAGCAAAAAAAAAGGAATTACTCCCCTTTCTTCCGCGTTTGGACATCCAAATCCGCTAACCAATTTTGGTTATTTAAACATACATGGTCACTGAAGAGGGTGTCAACCCCAAACGGGTGGCACCCGGAGCGATCCGCGCTCCCACATAGCTGCGCCACTGTACGGTGGCATAAAAGCTATCTTTGATGATTATGGAAAAGACAAATTCCCTGACTGTACCTACTGCTGAATGTTAAGTATTCTGCGCCATCGCAGGAGCTCCACCACAAATCAAAAATATTAGAAAATAACCTAGCTCTCTAACAAGCCGAATAACTGCCCCATAAAAACACGGTTTCTTGTAATTATGAATCGTTTTAATCGTTACAGTTTTTAGTAAGAGTATGTATCGCGTGCGAACAAATGAAATTTCACAAGAACTACCCATTGTGAACTGTACGGTTTCACGAGCAACGTTTGACCGGACCCCGTTACGTTTAAGCTATAGTCGTGAAATTTAATTATAAGTGATGGAATAAATAATGAAAGAAAGAAAGGAAGAAAATGTTTTTTATTTTGAGTAAGATTTTACAACCCTTTTCGAAAAGTCAATTAGAATCAATAATTACCCAGAGTGAACAGTAGTACACAGAGTACAGTACCGGGTTAAATATATCTAACGCATAAATCGTCAAAGGTTAGTTAGGTACGTTAAGACTAACAACTTTCGTTCTATGACTTTTGCCAAAACGCAGTTCATCACATGATAAGAAATAAAATCGTTTCAAATGGGACTTCTATCAATTGTTAGCACTACGTTTCATAGGTATAATTTTACATAGGTACGGTACAGACGTCAGCTGTTTACGTAACCTGAACTTAAGAAGTATTAGAACAGCAAATTCTATTTATTAATTTTTGTATGGTCACAAATAACCCTGTTTAAAGTAAAACAGATATAATGTTAATTAAAATAGTGATTGATAAAAAACATGCAGTTAAAACATCATAAAATTTCAATTCCTTCCTTCCAAAAATTAGAGAAGAAAAAGAAAATAATATTCGTCAAAACAAAATCTAAGTTATTCACTTAGCAGAGTTCCTAGTGCAGTCAAGTCAATAAATTCAAAGATTCGTGGACTAAGAAAGCATTGGTAAAGGTAGGTCAGTTTTAGGAGACAAACTAATTTTACTACAACCACTTTCCTGGAGGTAGAGTTTCAGTGTAGGAACTCGAGGGCTTAGGTATCACCGCATTACCTAATTTATCTGCCGCTAAATGGGACTGTTCAGTACTATCGTGTTCTGGTTAGATGGTAAAAAGTTAAAACTATCACATGCGTGGCAACGCATATGCATTTTGACCTGTGGTTTTGTGTAGGCTACAGTCATTAAATAACATCTATGTATGTATGTATCTTCACGCCAGGTCCCTAACGGGGTAGGCAGAGAGTGTAGAGCGCCAGACATCCCGGTTCTGACAAACGTCTCGTGCCTCGTCTACCTTCATCATTCTCTTCATACATGCACGCCGATTCCTAAGACTTTTGACCCCACCATCAGACAGAACTCGACCTATTTGGTCATGGTAGGTCAGCCTTGGTCTTCCTGGGCTAACATAACATCTATGTGAACTACAATAAAGGCATTCCATTCTTTCTTTGCATGCTTGTTTGTCACCATCGTTACGTAATCAAAAATCATGAACTTCACCACTTGCGGATTTTTTAAATAATATCAATGTATTATTACTTATTGCAGATTTTATGACATGTGATAATTATAACAATAGGTATGTATTTGCATAAACATGAGCGACTTTACGATGCCAGTCTAATCCATATTAATTATGCAAAGCCCATAATCCTTAGGTGAACGATAAAACTGCTAGAATATGCAGGTATTTTAAATTTGCAATCGAGACATTAGCAAGTACGTAAATAATGTAATCTTATTTTGGCATAAATGGTAAAAGGAAATATTTTTAAAGCAAAGATTAAAACCTGGAAGAAATAACAGTAAAAAGAACTATCAAAGTAAAACATATTTTGGAGTAGTACATTTAAGTAATCAGATTAAAAATAATTTAGCATGTTTACCTCATAGGTTGATATCGTTGAAAATCAAACTTATAACAATATAATGAATACCGTTGAAGAACAAATCTCCCACGCGAATCGTGGGTAATAATGAATACGTGAACGGAAATAATATAATTTAGCTTGGATTGCAGTAAAAAAAAAGAAATATTGCCGAAACACATTTCGTGGTGTCTTGATAATGATATTATGATTAAAGTATTAATAGGGCTTAAGGGTGCTTTTCCACCAGAGATGTGTTATGTTATGTTGCTATGGATGCGTTTGATATCCACCAATCATATTCATTGGTGCACATAGCTTAGCACTGGTGGAAACGAATTCAGCTAAGATATGTTTTTTATTTGGAAGAATGTGTGCTATGGATGCGAGGCTATGGATGCCTTCCAAAGCGTGTCTTCCTCGTACAGCTACATAGCTTAGTAGCGAAACGGTCACATAATTTCATAGCGTAGATTTCACTTCTTCGCAGCATAGCTGCTAGCTCTCTGGTGGAAAAGCACTATAAGAGTCGAAGGTTCGGAATTGATAAAAAAATTGAGCATCAGGAATATGAAACAGAAACCAGCAGCGACAATGAGAATCGTAAATATTAATTAATTAACATAAAGCGACACGAGAATTGAAATGGACATCGGAGACGCCGCGACAGTAAATAAGCAAATTAATTGACGCGTTTCACATAAAAGTGATTTTGTACGGTTGTCAATTTTATTGAGACAAAAACCGTTTGGTGCGACGCGGACGGACGATATTGTCCAAGTCCCAGCATTGCCCAATAAAATTACGAAAAATGTGTTCTTTTTGCTGATGATATCTTTATTTTAATATCATGCTCAAAAGTTATGTTTAATAGACAAATTAAATTCTACATTGGACATAATATATGACGCACTTAAAAAACACAATTTAGAAATAAACTTGACAAAAACAAAATTAATACAATTCAAACCATCCCAAAAAGTACCTCTGCAATTATCGTATACCTATAAAAATAAAGCGTTAGAATCAGTACATACGGCAACGCTATTAGGAATTGACTTAGATACAAATATGACATGGAAACCGCACATTGAGAGACTTAAAAATAAACTCTCCTCTTTCATTTATGCTCTATATCAATTAAAACGCGCTACGGACTTTGACACTACTATTACGGCTTATTACGCGTATGCACATTCTAGGTTGTCTTATGGAATCGTGATTTGGGGTAACTGTTGTGAGGCGGACGAAGTATTCAAACTATAAAAAAAATGCATCAGAATACTAACAAATATTAATCAAACAACGTCCTGTAAACCCTATTTTGTCAAGCATAAAATTTTAACCCTCACATGTATTTACATTCTGGAGTCCTGTAAGTTCGTCAGAAATAACCCTGAACTTTATACTCATAAGGTAAATAACAAACGCAACAATAGAAATAAAAACCAAATAAGTAGACCGCCAACAATGATGAAATTAGTTCCTACCAGTCCCCATCATATGCTTATTAAAATGTACAACCATTCATCTGACACTATAAAAGATATTAAAAACAGCACTCTATTTAATAATAAACTAAAGAAATTCCTTGCAAGTAAATGTTATTACAATTTATATGAATATTTTAATGACAAATTAAATTGTGATTATTTAATAAGTATTAGAATTGACATAGGTGTATTAAATATGCATGTAAAATACTTTTTTTTTTTTTTTATGTAATGGAAGTGGTAAACAAGCATGCAGTTCACATTGATGGTAAGTGATGACTGCAGCCTATAGACACCCACACAAAGACCAAGGTCAAAATGCAGATGCGTTACCACCACTGCCGGAAATTACAGGGCCATACATTACCACCTGACCGGAACACGATTGTGCTGAACACTATCATTTAGCGGCTAGTATATTAGGTAATGCGGTGGTGCCTACGCCCGCGAGCTCCGTCACTGGAGCTCTACCACCAGTAACAAACTTAACATAGATTCCACTGACAATGATCCTACTAACAATTGCTAACCTCCTCGACATATGAAAATATTTAATTGAATTATAATATGAATAGAATAAATTGTATTTGTGTTTATTAAAAATGATAATAATGTGTTAATGTTAACTAGAACTGTAATTTAAATTGTAAAACATTTTTTGATTTTTTTTTTTGTTAAAAAATAATTATTATAATAAGGCAGCTAGTTGCCTCCTTATGTTTGCCGTGCCCTTACAGGGCGTCACCTGTACTTTTGTATTTTTTAAAAGATCTGTCAGACCTGTGACATGCAATATAATAAATAAATAAATAAATATTAAACAGAACTAGTAGGTAAAAGCCCAATGGTCGAAATTCGACCGCAATACGTGAAATATATCTAAATACTCCGTTACTATAAGGCTGTAATAAATACGCTTACTGTGCCTGTGAGTACAGGCTGTAAAATAAGGTGTACATTTTTAATAGTTTTGTGTAAATTGGCTGAAGCCTGTAAGTTGAATAGGTATAGGCCTGTAAGTTGAACTGCCATACCGACTAGTATCTTAAATTGTAAAACCGGAGAACATTAAAGGAAGAAACAAAAAAAAAATACTTCCAAAATTCGTACGGCTATTAGATATCCTTTTTTTTTTTGTGATAGAAGTAGCACAAAAGCATCATAATATACATACACAAAACCAGTAGGTAAAAGTGTCAATGAAGATACGAGCACTAACACTATTCAGGGCCAATTAATTAAGGGGCCGTACCACCACTAAAATGGCGCACAACAGCGCTAAATTTAGTACATCTTCATTATTGAAATTATTACTTAATTATTAAATATATTGTAACTTAATTCACATTAACGTGCTATTGTTGAAATAATAATCGCATAAAGTCAGAAATATTAACAAACTTAACAAAAACATATAGTATAACTAGCGCCCGCCCCGGCTTCGCCCGCGCTTCTCTGCTCCTATTAGTCATAGCGTAATGTAAGCTATCCTATCTCTCAAGTTGGATCGAACTGCACATGGCGTGCGAATTTTATTATAATCGGTTAAGTGGTTTAGGAGTCCATTGAGGACAAACATTGTGACACGAGATTTATATATATTAAGAAGATTTTCTAACATTTGTAGCTGGCCAAACAAAAAAAGTATCACACAATGACAACAACTTAAAGACAAATCCAAAGTTATTACAGACAGAAAAACAAAAACAATGTCTACAAATTTCGTTCTGCTCATTTCACGGCCGTCACATAACTTATTGAGATGAAAAATAAGACTTTCAAAAGTGGCGAAGAACAAATGAGCTCAGCCAGACGAAAACAACCTTGGGAGGTTGAATTTGTTAAACAATTTAAAGTTATGATCCAATAAACAAATCAGATTTAAATTGCAGGCAGCATCCGTGCTAAATTGCAATTTAGTTAACAGCAATGAGATTTGTAGGTACTACGTATTAAATACACATTTGGTATTTCTGTCTCGAAAAGTTAATTGTGTAAACCCCTACTGGGTTCTGCTAGTCTTACACACATATTCTAAGACGTTACTCGAAACATTCCTTGACTCACACTCAGCTGAGGACGCCTCGAAATCCATATTCTTAGTTGTATTTTGACAGTAACTCATGTGTTCGGATGGTCATAAAGATAATTCACAAAGTCTTGAAAATGCATTTTTATAGAAAAAAATGGTATTTAATGATATTTCCAGACAGTTCCGACACGAAAAACTTATTGAGCGCAAGAATATGGCGTAAATGTAAACTCTCCTCGAAACTTCAAGGTAGGTCGTGAGGTACCTTGGAGTTTGACAATTACTTTCTTATCTCAAACGGAGGCAGAATGTCGAGTTGACGTTATTAGTCACAACTAAGAATACCAATTCCATTGAGTAAGGTTGAGTTGAGGGTTTCATTGAGGGAGGTTCGAGCTTACGACTTCTTAGAATATGGGTGTAAGGCTCCTATGGGCTTAACCGCGTAATGTATTGTGAATGCTTTGGCTCCTGCTATTTCATTCATTATTTTCATTTTGTCATTTCATATCGCTAAATAAGCATTAGCGATAATCTGTCTGTTATTGCTTTTCAAAGTAACAGCGACTATCGTCTATAGATCGTTACACATGAGCGTGCTTTTTTTTTCTGGAATAAAAGTGGCAAACCAGCGTTCAGTTCACATTGATGTTAAGTGATGACTGCAGCCTATAGACACCCACACAATGACCAGAGGTCAAAATGCAGACGCGCTGCCACTCCTGAGGCATTAGGTTATGCCTCTGTGCCGGAAATTACAGAGCCGTACATTACCACCTGACCGGAACACGATAGTGCTAACACTACCATTATTAGCAGCAATTTATCTATTTGGAGGGGAAAAAAGTGATGCAAGTCCATAGGTGTGTAAGCACGACTGGTGGTAGAGCACCAGTGACGGAGCTCGCGGACGCAGGCACCACCGCATAACCTAATATACTTGTCGCTAAACGGTAGTGTTCAGCACTATCGTGTTCCGGTCAGGTGGTAATATACGGCCCTGTAATTTTCGGCACAGAGGCATAACACCTTAGGTCTCAGGAGTGGTAACGCAGCTGCATTTTGACCTTAGTCTATGTGTAGGTGTCTATAGGCTGCAGTCGTCACTTAACATCAATGTAACTGCAGGGTAGTTTGCCACTTCCATTACATATAAAAAAAAAATTGACGAATAAAGACAAGAAAACAGACAGGTTGATATCAAATAACAATATGTTAACAATCAATAAATACATAATTATCGTTGCAACGTACGATAAATGAAAAGTGCCGATAAAAACGTGATTATAGTCATTAGATCCTTAACACGAAATAGTAATAGCATCATCATAGCAAATTAGGGTTTTGGGGAAATGATTAGCGCCTGAAGCAAATTGTACAAACTAATCACCTTTCTAATCATAGACGAAATAAATTAAAGATGTAATGATAAGTAACGTCGACATCACAATTACTTTTACTTCTAGTTGAATGTTCCAAAAACGTCTGTTAAAGCCTTAACTACCGGATTTAATGGTGTAATGCCGTTTATGTCCGTCTCAAGGTGTTTTTTTTTTCAACGGCCTGATTAATGTCAATGGACTCGAAATTCCCTATATCTTAATATACAATGGATCCCAGTGTCTGTTTTCCACTTTATTCGCTCTAAAAATGTTTTATTACATTTAAGTTATGTTTGATAATTTTAATTGATAAACTACGAGTATGATTTCGGATAGTCAATAAAAAAAAATGAATGAAGAAAGATGTAAAAACTTAGGGAATATCGTAAAAAAACTGCAGCACGTCACGCGTATTTAAAACCAAAACCGGTAAGTCCCATATTCGAAAAACGCGGTCACTTTTCCCTGGGACACATTGTATAAGTACATATAATGTGTCCCGTTGTGTGTCCGCGATGGACTTCTAAATTACTTAACCCAATGTAATCAAACATTGCACACACCGTGTGCAGTTTGATCCAACTTGAAAGATGGGATAGCTTACATCTCAATTTATTGTCGCAAATTGCGACTCGCAATATTATGTTAGTAACTAATTTGCACCCGCGCGAAGCCGATAGGACAATACGTTAGAAGATAAATAGGATGCAAAAAAGGTTAAGGTTTGGTCATTATACAAATAAGATTGGCCCATTTATTTAATTGATCAAAGACAAAATCAAAGGGGTTTTATAAAAGAGACGACAGTTTAACGACAACATGTAGAATTAAATGATCTCATAAAACAAGGTAATTGCTGGAGAGAGTCATTTTGATTGGTGAAGTCCATACTTGGCCCAGGACTTACTTGGCTCTTATCTGGTAAATGTTATTACTAATGAGATTTTTATTATTCTCTTAAGGTGCGGTAAAAAAATAATAGGTTCGTTTTGGGAAGCCATACCCTGAGTCGAGAGAAAGGAACTTGAGTCCAACGTGTGGAGGCTCTTTCGAGAATTTTGATCTAATTCATGTTGCATTCGGTGGAGCATCTATCTAGCTGCATCAATCAGTAAAATACAGGTCTCAGAGATCTTTAGTTAATTAAAATTGAACTTAGGTATTTTGGAAAGGATTTCCTACTTACGAGTAATTGAAACAAACAATGTAAATAATGATTTCGTGCCAAATTTTATGTAGACCTGGCAGATATAAGAATAAGCGAACGATAGACAACCGATTAGAAAAAACAACAGAGAGACTGTTATAAAAGCAACATGAATGAAAGAATGAGTAAACATAAATATAAGTAATGAAGATAAACATAGATGAATGTACAGAAATGCTAGGAACGCGAGCCATCCGAACCGGTCTCAGTAACGGGATACGAATCACGAATATCGACGATTTGATGCGGCAAATTTAGATATTTCAACGATATAGAACTTGGATCTGTTAGTCACTTAAGAATTTCTGTTCACACTCAATTTAAATGATAGTTTTAATGCAAAAGAAGTGGAAAATTTAGAGCAGTATGTAACGAAAATATCTGCTTTCTAGGTCAAAACGAAAGACTTGAGATGACTCTTTTAGAAGATCATGTCATAGTATTGTGTGGCGTAGGCCACCGAACACTATTTTCTGTGAAGTCATTTCAACAGATTTCTAGTAATAAGTAGGTACATATATCTGATCTTACCTATCTATGTTTCCAATGTATGCATCGCAGGTATTCCCTCGTATTTTCTTTGTTATAAAGCCGACACAGATTGGCTAACTACCAACATTGACACGGTAAAAGTCAATGCAAGTCTGCTGATGCACGTGTTAGACAAATATTTATATATCAAGATTTTGTTTCCATCGTTTTCATTACATTTATGACATAATTATGGGCGTCTTTATTTACTTTTTTATGCCAAAATAGTCGCAGGAGCGAGAAATATTCTCATATTTAATACTAGCGACCGTACTGAATCTTAATTAAGGTTCGCAAAGATGATCTCTTATTGCGAACCTAATTTAAGACCAGTATCAATACACATATCTCAGTCTTTGAGACGATCTTAAGATCACAGTTTTTCATACCGAACGGGATCTTACCTATTACCGTGTTCTGGAACTAAGATCTAGCTGGTAATTCAGGCCCAAATCGCTATTGGTATATCTCTTTTCTTCATACGCACTGATATATAAACAAATGAAACAAAATTTCGCCAATTTCTAAATCGAATCGCAAAATAAAACGTCATGGACCAAGACAGTCCCAGACCGATTCTCGATTCTGCGCTGAAACATTGCGCCAATATGTGAAGACAGATCTATACTTTTACAGTTAAATTTCTACACGCGATAGAAATCTTAAACTATACGTTCGCCGAAAGTCGAAACCCAAACGCTCTTCGAGACACGTATGAACAAAGAGGTCAATTAATTTTCAACGCCCTACGATAAAAAGAAAACAATATAGCATACGTTACAAATGTGATGAATGTAACGGATATCGACATCTCGACCGATACGAATTTGAAATCGGAACGGATATAACCGTTTTAACGATTGTCAATGAGATATCTGAAGATATAACGCGTCTTGCGTCTTTTTTCTGATGGTCAAGTTTAAATCGGGACAGCTTTTTGTGGTTGAAGTGGCAAACGGTTATGTCCACGTGGTTGTAACTTAGCTTTTTTTTTAATTGTCCCACTACTCGGACGATTTGACAGGTTATGATTTCTATCGTAGTATTTTGAAAAAAAAAAATCTTTTATAAAGCACACAGGCCGCTTACAAGTTTATAAACAGTTCGTGTTTATACAAAAATATTATATTAATTGTCGGAATTTTTTACGTTCTCAACTGTGGAATCATATGGAACCTTCTAATTTCGAGAGCTCTGAGTATGTATATTAGCATATCGATAGATTCTGGCCTAAAATATGCCTTTGCCTTGAGGATTAACCTGCTTCAGCTATCTCTGCCACGATTAAGAGATTTGCAGGGCTATCTCTGTCAATAACTATTTGGCATTTCATAATGAGATTGAGTCATCATCATCATCATATCAGCCATAGGACGTCCACTGCTGAACATAGGTCTCCCCCAATGACCTCCATGCCGACCCATTGGAAGCGACGAGCATCCAGCGGGTACCTGCAGCCTGAGATTGAGTGATATATTTTATCTATGTAATGAGAGTAGCAAACAAGTATGAGTCCACATAGATGGTAAGTGTGTACTGCAAAATTCAGAGGTCGACATGCAGATGTGTTGCCACCACTGAGCCTTATGTTTACTTTGCCTTTATGATATATTATTATGGGGCCATATCTCTGAAACAAATTGTCCCCGGTTCAATGACATGAATATGCCTTTCACCTTTAGTGCAGCGTAGATCACAACAGCCCCGAGCAATGAAAGTATTGACGTGTTTATTTCACACAGATCATCATCGGCGCTCCCAATAGAGACGAATCTGTCAACTCGTATCCGATAACACGATCAACCGTATCAAAACGAAATGTCAGATAATATTCTTTTTTTTTATGTAATGAAAGTGGCAAACAAGCATGCAGTTCACATTGATGTTAAGTGATGACTGAAGCCTATAGACACCCACACAAAGACCAAGATCAAAATGCAGATGCGTTACCACTTTTGAGACCTAAGGTGTTATGCCTCTGTGCCGGAAATTACAGGGCCGTACATTACCACCTGACCGGAACACGATAGTGATGAACACTACCATTTAGCGGCAAGTATATAAGGTAATGCGGTGGTTTTTGTTTTTTTTTTATGTCAATGGATTGACAGACAAGTAGACGGGCCACCTGATGGAAAGTGGTTACCGTCGCCTATGAACATTTGCAACATCAGGGGAGTTGCCAACGCGCTGCCAGCCCTGAAGGACTCTATTGACGCCTGTTTTGAAGAACCCCATATTGTAGTGGTACCATAGGTACCCCGTGGTGCATACGCCCGCGAGCTCCAGTGACGATCTCTACCACTAGTGAACCATATTATAAAATACGAGTAGATTTTTTGTCCGTGTCTTCTCTCTGTTCTTAATCTTTGGATTAAATCAGGTTTGAATATGCGTATTGGTAATTAATTACGGAAGGTTATAAGGCCAACTCAATGCCATTGGGAATTATCTGTTGCAATGAAAATTCCCAATACCTACTCTTTTATCTAACGGAAGGCTACCAAGAAAATAGTTTCCTCCTTAGTGTTTTAGTATTATCAGTGGTGAGCATTAGTGAGGTTCGTATATTGTAAAAGCAATGTGACGTTGTGCATAAATGATTGATCGGATTCCAATTCAATGTTCAGACCAGACCTATTAAATTAGCTGACTCAGATGTCGCTTGTCAATTGACAACAAATGAATCATTCGATATAAATGAGAAACAAACGAATCTAATTCTGGGTTATTTAATAAGAAACACAAGGTTTTAATTTAGGTTTGCTTACTCCACCACGCTGCTCCAATGCGGATTGGTGGAGGTGGGTGGGTTAGTGGCCAACCCACTGTCGGATGTTTTCAAACCGCCCATAAGGCCTCCGACAAGTTTTAACGACTGCTATCCATCGATAGCAACCGGGACCGACGGCTTAACATGCCCTCCGAAGCACGGAAACGCGCATTTAATTTGCCACTAGCGGTCACCCATCACACTACCCGACCGCGCCCGTAGTGCTTAACCGAGCAGATCGCTTACGATCTACACCAGCCGCTGGGCCATGCGCGCTTCAATGTCTGCAGTATGTTAGCAAAACTAGAGGTAAATCTTCAAAACTGGAGTCAAAAGCGAAGAGTCCTTCACGGCTGCCAACGCGTTGGCAACTCCCCTGTTGTTGCAAATGTTCATAGGCGACGGTGGTTCAGGTGGCCCGTCTGCTTGTCTGTCAATCCTTTGACATAAAAAAAAGGTAAAACTAGAGGTATGCATGTCACTTCTATGACTAAGATATTTTGTCTTAACCAAAAACCATGGGCCTATTCTGTACGATCTAACCGGAAATCGATAACGCTAAAAATGACAGACTATTTTGCATCGGTAATAAACGCTATGGCTACTCCCCTCCGGTCCGCCGTGTTGCTCTATGGGTGACACCTTCGCTCTTGCGATGCGTTCATGACTATGCTCTATCAGTCACAAGACCGTCACGACATCTTATATTATAGCACTAAAATTTTAGTAAATTGTCATAAATTGCTCCACTGACACTCCCATTTATTTCATATGAATAAAACTAACCATAAACAAAAATCACAATTTGCAACGCAATTTATTGTAGACATCGGTAGACATCTAAACAAGCTAGGCAATAAAGTCGTCAATCAAAACGGGTGAGTTAAGACACGTCCAATGGCGCTTTAATGATAGTGATTACAACTAAATAGATACACCACGTCACGTCACTATTAATTGAGATATGTCATAGATGAATTTCTAGAAGCGTCAAAGTAAATTCATGCCACATACTAGGAATTCTAAATATGCAACGATATTATTACCTACCAATGTAATTAAATTAAAAAGAAATTTGTTAGTGCCGTATTAATCGATAGTATTGATCGCTAGATGTCAGAATTCTATAACGAACAATTATGATAATCTCTACATCGTTTTGTGAAACCGTTTTATCACTCCTGAGGCCTTAGGTATTATGCCTCTGTGTCCGAAATTACGGAGTCGCACATTACCACCAGTCCGGAACACGATTGTGCTGTTCACTATCATTTAGCGGTAAGTAGACTAAGTAATGTGGTGGTGAATAACTATCACAGAAACACACCTAAGGTCTCAGGGGTGGCAACATAGCTACATTATGACCTCTGGTTTTTATGTAGATGTTTATAGGCTGCAGTCATCTCTTGCTTGCTTGCCTTGCCACCTTTGTAACACAAAATGCAATAAATCGATAATTTATCTTATAATAAACATCTTAACTCGCAAGCCACTGTTACGTATAATTTTCTTATCATTATAAATTATTTAAAAACACCTCTCCAAATATCCGGCACTGTAATACGGCTGTCAAAAGAACAGAGACGAATTAAAGCGTGAAAAGTATAATTGGCGGCGTAACATTGAAACGTTGGTATAATATTCGACGTGGGTTTTCTTAATTTGGACCGAACTTTCACAGATATATGATTATTCATTTGCGTTCACATAATTTCTGCAGTAAGGCCAACAATAACTACGATACTTAATATATTTAAGACTACCTTTTTTGCCCGCGGCTTCGCTCGTATAAGAATTTCCCGTAGGAATTAGTGATTTCCCCGCTGTAAAAAGTAGCCTAAATGTTGGCCAGGCTTAGTATCTATACACCACAAAAAGTTTCATTCGAATCCGTCCAGTATCTTCGGAGATTAGCCTGGACAAAGGGACAAACAGACAGACAAAAAAATTAAAAATCATTGAAAAGTGTCTTTTTTCTGTAATACTATTATAACATCGCCCCCAATTAGTTTTTCGTAAATATATACAATGTACAGACACGCGGATTTTACTGTTTTATTATATTATATGTATAGATCATATTCAGAACTTCCGCGTTATGGAAATCACTATCAATAAACAAAATTACTCTGAAGACCGTCTTATAACGGTAACGTTAAAAAAAAGCAACGTTTTGATAACAATACGAAGAACGTCATTTTAATTTTTAATATTCCTAATGTTTTTTTTTGTCAAATATTAGGCGGATGGAAACGAAGACCATAAAAAATAACGCAATACAGACTAACATGACTTTCATTATTTTTTTTTTTTCATGAAGTTGCAAACAAAGCATAGTTTACATTGATGTTAAGTAAGATTTGCCACTCCTGGGGCCTAAGGTGTTATGCCTGTGTCGGAAATTAGAAGGCCATTCATTACCATCTGACCGGAACACGATAGTGCTAAACACTACCATTAGATTAGGTTATGCGGTGGTACCTACGCCCGCGAGTTCCGTCATTTTTTTATGTTATGAAATTGGCAAACACGCATGCAGTTAGCACATTGATGTTAAGTGATGACTGCAGCCTATAGACACCCACACAAAGACCAAGGTCAAAATGCAGATGAGTTACCACTCCTGAGGCCTCTGATGTTATACCTCTGTGCCGGTAATTACAGGGCCGTACATTACCACCTGAGCGGAACACGATAGTGCTGAACACTACCATTTAGCGGCAAGTATATTAGGTAATGCGGTGGTGCCTACGCCCGCGAGCTCTGTCACTGGACCATTACCATTAATTACATGTGAAGTACGCAAGTGATTATAATGTCCAAATGGTGTATGCGGCGCAAATCATATAATGTCCTTCTCGACCTACCCTTTAAGAAACATAACTCAAGTCTTAATAACTCTTGGCGTACGCTTTCGAATATGAAAGTTATTTATTTCCAAAATTACCACCGGCAGACGGGTTTTCCCTTTGTAACAACCGGAAAGTTAGTCAGACCGAGGCATCCGAGCATGTGTCATCTCTTGAGCGCCTATTTCTTTTAAGGATATTGTGCAATTTTGTTTAATATGTTCCTCAATTGGGTGTTATCTTGAGTAACAAGATGTTTTAGTATTTACGGATCCTAGTATAGAAGTAAAAACCTTAAATTTTGAAGAAATGTCGTGATATACCTCTAGTTTGATAATTATGAAGAAGTAGTTAAGCATGACAGATAATCAGGCTGTTAAATGAACCTGATCAAAGCATCGATCCAAAATTCTCACAATATGGAAAAGAGATAAGCTAGTAACAGCTTCTTGAAAAAATATATTTTGTCTTTAGGGCGTGTCCCTATGTAGACAGACAGCTGGTAGAGACAACAGGGTGCAGGCTATCCCCCATATCCTTAACCTGACGCGCTTGAGCCTTGAGCAACTGCAAAAATCCCCTCCCAGTCTCCCCTACTATAAGCTTATTAACAAAGGTTAATAGTTGTAACCGATATAATATCATAATATTGTGTATTACTGATAACAAAACGACTCTATTAGCTTATGCAAGTTAAAGTAACTGACACACATGACATCATCCTTTGAGGTCGGCAGCTGACTTTTAAGATTAAAAGGCTATACGTAATTTCATTCATTGGCAGATATATATTCATGGTTTTTGATGTCAAAGTGTTGACTCACGCAAAGTGACCACACGGCCCCTTTTGAACGGGACAATCCCGTTTGCCTATACCTCGACCCGGTGTCTCCAAGGAAAATTTTGAGGCCCGGAATTGTCTTGCTTGCAGGTAAAATCAACAAAAGTTTGTAGAATTCATAGACGAATACTATTCATTGAAAAGATATAAACAGTAAAACGCGATCGATCGATGGCATCATCATCACATCGTCCAAAGAGTTAGGTACTTCGTTTTCTCAAGAGTAAGTTCTCACTCATAGGGATAGAGATAGAAAGAACCCTTCATGTACCTACATATAGACCGGTAATTAATCTACACGCGGAACATTAATGTTATTTTTATATATCCCGTGTTGAATCACAACAAATATGGTCACTTCACTCATGTATGACCAAAAACAGCACAATTTTACAAGTGGGGGAGTTTTAAATAAGGGTCGAGTGGGTGAAGGTTGTTGGTAAAAGCGTATAATTCTTTATAGGTATCCATTAAATCTCGGCATCTTGATTGTAAGTTTCAAGGTCTACGCGATTTCTGGCGTAGATATAAGTGTAAGGAAGGAACCGCAACGGATCTAAGTTTTCCTAGGTCGCAGTTATACATTAATTTAAATAGCATCCGACTAAACACATTAATAAAAAGCGACTTAAATATATTCACCCCTTATTCATAAACGTACATTAGAGACTTTTTAGCTACAGAATGCTTTGTCCTTGTCAATTGCATTGTCAAATGTGCAGGATAGAAAAAGACAAAGGAGAGATTAGTAACACTTTAGCTAAAATACGTTTATGAATATGGGGGTATGTGTATTAATCCGAGAAGATTATTATCGCCTGTATGCAATTACAACCAAAAACCTACCCTGTTATGATTATTATGTATTTAGATCTTGAAGCTAAGAATGAAAATGACAAACTAGCATACAAAATTTTAAAAATCATTTTAGTTTAATATACGCGGGATAAATCCGTAAAAATAGTTTTATTTCAATGAGTGTAGCTCGCGAAAACCTAAGAACATATCATAGCATACAAGTCTTACTCGTGGTAGAGTTCCATGTGTAGGACCTCAAGGGTGTAGTTACTACCGTATTGTCTTACCTATCAATGAGTAGTGTTCAGTACTATCGTGTTCCGGTTAGATGGTAACGTATGGACCCGTAATGGTTATCACAGAGACATAACAAGTTAAAGTCTCAGGGGTGGCAACGCATCTGCATTTTGATTTCGGAACAGCGATTTACCAGATAGTGACAATAAATATACATAGACCCACTACTGCGCAAACGCAGTCCTTACCATCTGTACCCAGTTAGTCGTCATATAAAGAAATCGGAAAGGCAATTTCATTGCAAAATAAATATTCATGTTCCGCACGTCAATGTCGACCATTGAATCATGAATGACCAAAAATGGCAGTCGACGAACAGCGGAGTCAATGGCGATTCAGATCGACTAAAAATCTGAATGACCAAATGTGGTAGCATAATTGATAAGCTGTTCTCTTAGTCCGCAATATAATTCAATGTTGGAGGTAAATTAAAATAAAATAAATAAATAATAAAATAAAATACGCTTACACTCACAGCCCCACAGTAGGTATAAACCTGAGTCGTGGCTGCCGTTGTACACATACAACACATACACAAACACCCAGACCCGAAACAAATATCTGTAGGCAATACAAATATTTGTCCCGGACCCTTCGAATCAAACGGTCATCTCACACCGCTGGACCAACGGGGTCGTCAATTGACTGTTATGTGCGCTGTAAAAAAGAAATTATCAGCCTATAGCACTCCTGTATAATGTAGCTTTCTAATTGTGGATTTTCATGATCGGTTTAGTATTTACGAAGATTAGCCCCTACAAACAAACAAATAAACAATGAAAGTTGAAACTTTACCTCTGTTTAATATTAAGTAAGTATAGATTTATCATACTGGTAGTAGGGTCAATAGATATCACAGCATTAATAAATTTACATGCAGTTTTAGTAATATACTTAATGTCTGAACAGCGGGGTCAATAGCATTGATTGAGATCAACTAAAAACTAAAAATCTAAATGACCAACGGCTGACTCAAACGTCACTTAAATCTAAGTGGGACTTAAAAGTCTTCTGCCTTTATAAAACACGTTCAAACGATAGAGATAGCGCAGATTTGAGGGTTGCTTAAAATCTAGTGACGTTTGAGTATTCGACCTTAAACTTGGTAAGCATAATTGATAAGCTGTTCTCTTAGTCCGCAATATCACTAAATATTAGAAGTGACTGTTACGAGACCGACAAAAAAATAACGATATTAGTTGAAATTTTGCATGAAATCGATCGAATACCTAGTTATTACATGTACAATTTTGTTTATTACATTGCTTCAGTAATCAAGTGGTACGCCACTATTGCTACGCCCGGGTCCTGGGTTCGATACCTGGGTCGAGAGATAAGTTCTAAAGGGCTTTTTCCATTTTTCGCAAGTTCTCGGAGTTCAGAGTACCTACCAGAGCAAATCAGAATAGACTCGCCATCTTTTGTTAACCTGAGATTTTGCATGTGCCTACTCCTTTGTCGAATGTAGGCATGAAATTACGTTTTATAACATTAAACTGGCTGATTCGACGTCAAGTATTGTGAACATTTTTTGTACCCGACCACAAAATCTCATGCGCAAGCGACGGACAATTGTAAACATTGCAAATAAATCACATCTCATACTCGTTTACCTTAACAATTAACAACCACGTGAAAATACGAACTCTATAACGTTAGAATTAGGATTTAAAATGTTTTGTTACTGAATATGGAACTTATGTCACTTGGATTACGAATCGAATTTGCGTAATACCCAATGAAACCAATGACGTTATCACTGAGTCAGGATTCAGGATATTCGTTATAAATATTACGCCTGGCTAATACCATTTTTAATAAATAAATTCACGCATATATTTCTTGTACATTATTGGGACATATATTTAATTCAATTTCATTTATGCGTACGTATTACACCAACGAATCAGTCATCATCATGCAAATAATGTGATACTGCGGCGGACCTTCGACATTCAGTCACGTTTCCAAGAAAATCGGGAATTTTCCCTATTGATAAAACCCCATATTATCATACATAAAGATGTTTGAAGATGTTTCAAACATTGAACTATTTTTTTGACTGTCGGTAGTCATAGAGTTTTACATACATTGTAATTGGCATTGAACACGACGTATTGAATACGAAAAAAAAACAATTATAATTAAAAAGAAGTAATTAATTCAGTGGCAAAGACTACCGGCCTTAAGCAACCTACTGGTTAACACCTGCCTACGAGTTACAGGCCGACCTCTAACGGGTCTTATCGAGATATCTAACCGAAACAAATGACGTAAATTATTTAAAACTCAAACTTTATTACACTAGGAAGCTCCCGACTTTACACTCAAATCTCATACATCAAACTCTTACATCATACTTAAATCTCTTACATCAAAACTCAATCAAGCAAATCGTGTTTTTAATTGCCTGAAAGTAAAGTTATTCGTCTATCACTGTACACACATTATTCGTAGAGTATAGATTTAAGAGTAGATAATTTAAGAGTAGTAAGAGCAGAGGTAGATTTAACCAAAAGAATTACAAAAAATTCTCGGTATGGCATAGGCAGACGAAATTAGGAAAATATTACTTTTAGTTCGCTAAGTAACTTTGGGGATAAATTTCGGGCAATTGGCAATTATAAAAATATGAAATTAAATACATAACTCTAATCATTATAAAAAAAACATTAAAAAAAAAATTTTTTTTTTCATGTAAAAAAAAACCCTTTGAAGCACAGATAAATTTAAAGGGATGATAGGTACGTAATGTGTCGAAAACCAGTCGAAGTTACAGGAAAGCACGATAATAAATTCGTATTGCCCCGTGCTAACTTCAAAGAGACATGACAACTCAAGTCTCAGGGGTGGCAACGTATCTGAATTTTGACCTCTGGTTTTTGTGTAGGTGTCTATAGGCGACAGTCACTTCACTCAACATCAATGTGAGCTGCATGCTTGTTTGCCACATTTAGAACATTAAAAAAAAATTGATGACCCTGGCAACTTTCGAATACAGCCAAAGTCAAATGTAGTAAGTCTTAAAAATTTAAAAACATGGATTGATAGAAGTAGGTAGGTATGAATAACGACACATTTTTTTATGTTATGGAAGTGGTGAACAAGCATGCAGCTCACATTGATGTTAAGTGATGACTGCAGCCTATAGACACCCACACAAAGACCAAGGTCAAAATGCAGATGCGTTACCACTTCTGAAGCCTAAGGTGTTATGCCTCTGTGCCGGAAATTACAGGGCCGTTTATCTTACTCACTCTTGTGGTAGGTAACACAAAATGTTTGTCAGTGTGACACATTATTATTATAATACTCTAGTTAAGCCCACATGTATTTCACTGATGTCATCGCAACACAGTCATCGGTCAAAATATGTCAAAATTCATGGACATATAAATTATTTATGATATCACATCAATAAAACGTTCAAGGATTACAGTTCCTTACATGTAACTTTAAGTTGAAATCGATTTTATTACTTGAATCTTACATGTTAGCAAAGCAAGCAATCTAGACGTTTTTAATGACGTTAGAAAATATTTGATTCGATTGTTTTAATTGTACTATTTATTTTTCGCAATAACACATACGAGTGAACTTTAGAAATTAAAGAGAAAACGGAAAGAAAAAATTGACTTCGGGCAGGAATCGAATCTGCGACCTCAGGATAACCAGTCCAGCCGCTTTGCCACTAAGCTACCGAAGTCGATTTTTTTATTTTATGAATTGGCAAACAAGCATACTGTAAACTGCCTTAAAAAATCTGCATAAAAAAAATCAATGAAGATGCGTTGTCACTCCTAATGTCTAAGTTGTTATACCTCTGTACCAGGACTGACAGGGCCATACATTACCTACCTGACCGGAACACGATAGCGCTGAGCACTACGACTTAGCGGCAAGTAAATTTAGTTATGCGGTATCTACAACCGCGAGCTCCCTCACTGCTGCTCTAGCACCAGTAAAAAATGACGGAAAAATGATCTTAGCACTATTAAAATTTCTCAGTAATCCATAAAATAGGCACGAATATCAATAAGAAGAGACAAGAAAGCAAAATGAAGTAAGTAAAATTTTCTAAAATAAAGTTTACATTTATTTTTCTCATTAAATCATTTAAAATGAGGTATTTCGAAATCAGATTACGCAATTCATATTCAGTATCAATTTATTTAAATAACGCATTAATATTATAATTATTCCATTTTATAGAAATTATTTCACTCGCGTGCGAATTAGGCTATTTTTTATTTACATTCGGCAAAAAATATTACGGTCTACCTGAGCTCAAGATAATGTGTCGACAAAAAACGCGGGCCGCTTTTTAATAGCTATCAACAGACAGTACATTATATTGTATTGTTATTATCAGCCGACGTTATCTTGATAATGATAACATATTTAATGTGATATTGAACTGTGCAAAATATAAATAAATAGAGCAATACACATCTTTTACATATTTTGTCTGCAATTTAAACGAAAACATTAAAAGTCAAATTTATAAATTCTTTTTCCTATAATACCAACAGTATCCGCCGTATGAGATCATCAATTATTATATCATTTTTATAACCTCTTAATGCAATGGCTTAAAACAAACAACTACACATATTAGTCACACTTCACTAAAAATAAAATTGTCAACGCGCTAACAAATGGCTCTTAATACACAATATTAAAACAATCTTTAAAATCTTGTGCCACCGGCCCTACGATCTAACGGAAACTTTAATAGTACACGTAAAACAATAGTAACTGACAAAACGAAAGAAATATCGAAAAAATTCAAATGCCGAATAGCCGCAAGATCCGCGTTGAAGTCTTTTGGCTAAACTAACCTAATTCCCGCCGGGACGTTGACCGTAACCTATTTCACTCTATTTTTATAAAGTTATCTCACACAAACAGCAGGTAATGATAACGCTTTGAGGACATTTCGTGCGTGCAAATTCAATAAACATTTTGTAATTTGCATCATTTGGCATAACATCGACTCACGCCATCGGCACGGCAAGTTAGAAAAAAGAATTAAAGTGACCGCGAATACCAGGACTTCGAAAACCTTATGGATGCGCCGGTACCCAAATCCTCGTTAGATTTCATAATTCGAACCTTCGTGGAACGTGAAAAACACACACAACACTGATACACGTACGTTTTATTTATACTGAGAAATAGCCCGACAATTCGTGAGTTCAAAATGGCGGGCGATTGTGCCGCGTCGCCGTGCCTCGGCCAACTGACTCGAGTAGCGAACGTCAAACTGGCTTGAGCCGATTATCTCGGTGTGCGTGTTTTTTAATGTGTGTGTTCGAGGCTTGAATGGATAAAGTATGTGACTCAATACAGTAGGTGGATAAAAAATATATGTAATTATTCTTAAAGTTCGGTTTCGATAGGCAAGATTCTAACTCAAAAACTAACTTTGAAATAGAGATGGCAATTCGACATCGAATGTCAAGGTCAACTTTTTTTGGCGCTGCTCTTCACGTGGTTTTTTTTCTTTTCTTAGGTCCAATGATAATGTAATATCTCACAAAAAAACAAATTTGTTAAATATAACAACTTTCATTAACTCGTTACAACTTTTTGTGAACTTCGTGTTATAGTGAATGCTATGTATAGTTTCTGTAGGTATGAGGTATGTAATGAAATATACTTTACACATAGAAACTATATATGGTATATTCTAATACAACTTTATACCTACATATTAAATAAAAGTTATATGAATAGGTGATTAAAAATACATATTTTTGATTTTACATGAGTTTGCCACTGAGCGCTAAAAATGCAAAATATAAACTATTTTATATGAATCAGAAAGTTTTTCTTTTTACAATTTTAGGGTAACTAACAACTAGGTACTTAAGTACTATTTGTACAAATTTATAAATTGAATAATGAGGGTATTAAATAGATAAGTAAATTAAAAAAATATTTCCTATGATTTTTGTTCTAAATACAGCCTTTTTTAACTTTGTATGTTTTTTTAGAGTACCTGTAAAAGGTAAGTCATATGCTAAGAGAATAATGGTGGCAAACAAGCAAGCTTCTACTGGTGGTAGAGCTTTAGTGACGGAGCTCGCGGGCGTAGGCACCACCGCATTACCTAATACACTTGCCGCTAAATGGTAGTGTTCAGCACTATTCTGTTCCGGTCAGGTGGTAATGTACGGCCCTGTAATTTCCGGCACAGAGGCATAACACCTTAGCCCCCAGGAGTGGTAACGCATCTGCATTTTGTGTGGGTGTCTATAGGCTGCAGTCATCACTTAACTTCAACGTGAACTGCACGCATAAAAAAAAGTTTTAACATAGATGGTAAGTGATACTGCAGCCTAACAAAAACCCATTGCCATCTCAGAGGCCTAATAGGAATGGGGCAGCAATTTGTCTCTCTAGCTTTGTCCTCTTTGTGACAGTTGAGAATTGTGTTCCCAGTCACCACAATAAGTAAATGTTTCATTAGCAAGATTATTTGGGCTGGCGGCGGGACGTGACGACCCCACAGCCCACTAGAAATTAGGAAGAATTTTCTTCTAGAGAATTCTTCCACTAGTGCAGTTAGTCAACCGAACAATGGTGGTCAAACGCGCTTATAATGGCAACCCATTATACGTCCCACTGCTGGACACGAGTCTCTCCCCTATTTGGGAGGGAAGCCTGGAGCTTATTCCACTTTACTTACGCGCTTATGTCATTATATTAGTTGGTGGTGGTGCCGTTGGTGTCGTTAGTGGCGTTGGTGGCGTTTGTGGCATCGTGTACAGAGAAGTATTTAACTTAAACCAGATTTTTTTAGCTATGCATAAGTGTTTTCGTATGATCCAAAATTATCCAAATGTTTTTGTAGAAATTAAATTTGCGGATTCTATCGCGTATACAACATTCCCAAACTTCTTCTTATACCTGACGTTTCGGTCGCTTTCCAGCTACCGTGGTCTGCCCGTGACCACGTTTTTTTTTAAATTTCTGCAAAAACATTTGGATAATTTTGTATCATACGAAAACACTTATGTAAAGCGACTCCATAGATACGCGCACAATACCCAACTGTCACAAAGGGGACATAGCTAGAGGTACAAATTGCATCCTCGTTCCTATTAGGCCTCTGAGATGGCAATGGGTTTTTGCTAGGCTGCAGTATCACTTACCATCCATGTGAAAAGCTTTTTTTTATGCAATGAAAAGCATGCAGTTCACATTGATGTTAAGTGGTGATTGCAGCCTATAGACACCCACACAAAGACCAGAGGTCAAAATGCAGATGCGTTACCACAGGCACTCTAAAAAACATACAAAGTTAAGGCCGTGAAAAAATGGAAAAAGGCCCGCCTTTTTCCTCTGTATTTTAGAACAAAAATCATATAAAATATTTTTTAAAATTAACTTATCTTTTTAATACCCTCATTATTTAATTTATAAATTTATATAAATTGTATTTAAGTACTTAGTTGTTGGTTACCTTCAAATTGTAAAAAGAAAAACCTTTTGATTCTTTCCAGCTACCGTGGTCACGGGCAGACCACGGTAGCTGTAAAGCGACTCCATAAATACGCGAGAGAATCCGGAAATTTAATTTCTACAATGTATGAAGCTCGCGAATACCTGAGAAAACTTTATTACCAAATTTAGTAAGTTTATCCAAAAAAATGCTGTCGAACGAAGTCGCGGGCACAGCACAGCAGCAGCATAAGTGATTATTTAAAGCAACAGACGCTAAAAACAAGTATAAAAGAGCATAAAAACTATAAACATTAAAAGAAGACGTTAAAATATGAATAATATTTAATATGTGACCAAACTTCTCAGAAAGTGACTCTTTATTAATATGGTATAGTATAATTATGCAAGAATCCGTTGACATTAACTATATTAATGACATAATCATAATTTAGTCATTAATAGATTTTCCATTAGAAGATTAAGGCATTTACGAGCTTCGATAAACAAATGTATTAAGACTAAATGAAGGCCAAGTTCAAGAGATTTTTAAAGAACTGCAAATAATATAATTTTGTTAAATAACGTAACTTCACGTCTGTAATCCCCGAAGGGGTAAGCGGAGGTAAATGTTATTTGGATGGAAGTGGTAAACAAGCATGCAGTTCACATTGATGTTCGGTGATGACTGCAAACTTTAGACACCCACACAAAGACCGATGTCAAAATGCAGATGCGTTACCACTCCTGAGGCCTAAGGTGTTATGCCTCTGTGCCGGAAATTACAGGGCCGTACATTATCACCTGACCGGACCAAGATAGTGCTGAACACTACCATTTAGCGGCAAGTATATTAGGTAAACCTTGTCGGAGGCCTTCTTGGGCGGTTTGAAAACATCCGACAGTGGGTTGGCCACTAACCCACCCACCTCCACCAATCCGCATTGAAGCAGCGTGGTGGAGTAAGCTCCAGGCCTCCTCCCAAAAAGGGGAGAGACTCGTGCCCAGCGGTGGGACGTATAATGGGTTGCCATTATTATTTATTATTATTATATTAGGTAATGCGGTGGTGCCTACGCCCGCGAGCTCCGTCACTGGAGCTCTACAACCAGTAAATACAATTAAAGATGTATTTATAGGATTCTTTTTTTTGTGAAACAATTTTTTTTGAACAGATCAATTAAGCCTAGCTTTACGCACTTAATGATTATATTCTCTTTGGTTACAACCTACATGACATACCTACAAATACATATTATATTAACCCGTCAGCTCGCGAGAAAAATCAGTCATTTGATTGAAAATTGCTCAAACGCCGCCGGCGGTCTCTCGTGTCTTGATTGTTTAAACAAAACAATTTCAAAGCTATACAAACATTATTTTTGTCAAATCAAAATAGGTTCACTTACTGAGAATAATAATGTAGGTCAAAAATACAACTTTATCCTCCAGCCTAACCTTGGAATTACATAGAAATTATTGAATGTAGGCCATTCGATTAATTTCCTGTTACAATCACATTCCCGTATGGTAATGATGATGTCAGAATTTCGTTGGAACACATGTGTCGCTTTTTTGCGTCCTGGGATTCTTTAGGTACCCTCAGAGAAGTTTCAAGTCATCCAAAAAATAATAATAGCAAATTGGACTTTACTACCATACAAATTGGGCGAATTTTCGATGATACATCTTCATACTTGTAGAAATTAAATTTGCGGATTTTCTCGCGTATACAACACTCCCAAACTTGCGACCGCCTATCGACATTGCTATTGTCGTTGTCATTGCTGTCAAATTTTCATGTCGATTTAGAGCTACTCTAAAAGCAGTAGTGATCATCCGATTGTTTTTATTGCTTTCGTTGGTGAAAAACAAGCGATAATGGTAGATGATTTCGATTATTGTTATTTAGTTAACGTAAAAATCGAGATGATAATTTGACAGCAATGACAACGACAATAGCAATGACGATAGGCGGTCGCACCCCCGACGTTAAAACTTGCGAAAAGGTTATCTTCATACTTATTGATATGCCGTTCATAATTTGTACCACGTCACATTATTTTACTTCTGGAAACTAGATGGCGTAAAAGTTTTTCAAAATGTAAAGATTTACATGATGCTTAACGATACAACATTAAGTAATGTTGTATCGAGTGTTTTTTCCCTCCGAAGAAAAAAGTCGATAAAAAACCTAACGTTACACGGTCCTACTTCTCTATAAATGTCTCCTGTTCATTAAGTACAAAAATTAATTGGCAAATTCACCTTGGAGAAAAAAATCACCCCGTTTTCGAAAACGCTTTTGAGAAATTAATCGTGATGGAAACCTTTGGATAAAACCAGATCGGGACGTTAAATGTTTGACTAAGAATTATTTTACTCAAAGTTAAAAATATAGCCATAAAATATATAAATGTAAAAAATAATAAAGATTTAATTGTAATTATATACTACCTATTATTTATATGTGCTATTTACTAATAGGTTTGAAGTCGGTGCCAAGCCTTAAACAAATAATTATATTATTATCACTTAAATATGAATACGAGCAAATTAATACACTGAACAAAACGTAACCGGCGAATTGTGGGTGTTTGCATGTATGCTTGAATTCATGCATTTACCTCTGCCTACCCCTTCAGGGATTACAGGCGTGAAGTTACGTTTTAATACAATGAAATGCCTACTTTAGTGATTTTGGCTTGGCACCGACTTCAAACCTATTAGTAAATAGCACATATAAATAATAGGTAGTATATGTATAATTACAATTAAATCTTTATTATTTTTTACTTTTCAGTTTTGAAGTCGGTTTTTCATAACGTAGTTATATTTATTGAATACTTTTTAGTTTATTGCTGCATTGCCAATTAGATTAATGTTCAAATCTGTTAAACTTGTAAAATCTGACTCTTTTAGCTTCGTGACAATTAGGTACCTAAATTGTTTAGGTGTGTCGATACAAAATTATTACACGACTATACGAAATCAATGAAAAAATTTTATCCACGAAAGAGTAAATAAGCTGTGTTGTGTCGTCGATGAGTAAATGTGTCATTGTCACTTGTTGTCATCGTGTTGTCATGCGCATTAGGACTATCTAGGACGTCAGTGGATTCAACGCACTGTATAACAACTCGCCGTCTATTCTTATTCCTTTAGTCTGAGGTGAAAGTAAGTTAAAAAAATGCTCATAAAATAAAAACTGATAGGCCTACATGAATCAAATTTTTATGGGACCAATTTGAAACTATTCCGCATCAAACAAAAAAAGAATTACGAAAATCGGTCCAGAAATATCGGCGAAATTCGCGTACATACATAAAAAATATATATATATACCGGCCGAATTGAGAACCTTCTCGTTTTTTGAACTCGGTTAAAAACAAACATCACATAGCTTCTAATCTACAAGCTTCCGATAAGCCACATGTCACATTGCATCCATCCGAGTAAATAAGTAATTATGTTTTATTTATTCTAGAGGTCACGCAAATATGGCACTTATATTGACATTAGATAAATAATAATGCGAAAAAATCCTATCAATGTTAAATATACATTCCACAGGGTTGTCGACGAACTTAATATTTTTATTACATTATTTTTTTGAATAGTTTATTAAAGACGAAAATATAAACATACCTTGTTGTTGACAGTTTTATCTGCATTGCAGAATGTATTTGATATTATAAATGCAGAATTAAGAGAATAATTAAATTATACTCAATATACTTTTAACAAAAATAACATGAAGACTAGAGTTCGTCGTTTATTTATTTATTTATTTATTTAAACTTTAATGCACCTAGAACATAAGGCGGACTTAATGCCATAGGGAATTCTCTACCAGTCAACCTTGAGGTAGTGGGATATTGATAGTAGGGGTGCAATAATAAAAACTATATGGACAGTAAGAAATAGGTATTGTTTAGAAACAAAAACATTATAAATTGTATTTAACAATCAATAAAAAGATATAAATATTATATTTACGTATCATAAATAATATATACATAACTTATACAGTATATAGATAATACATACAATAATATAATGTAAATATATATGCATAGGACGACAAAAAGTTAAAACTAAGGCATCGATTCCAGGAAGTGACTATAGAGCTTTCGTTTGAATGAAAACTTAGAGGGAGACTTACGAATGTCAAGGGGCAGCGTGTTCCAGAGCTTAATCGCAGATATTACCAAAGATTTCGACAAAAAAACAGAATGGTGGGAAGGTATTGCAAGCGTCAAATTCTCCGATGAACGAAGAGAAAGACTGTGAGAGTCGTCGAGAAAGTTAAATTTTGTTTGAAGATAATTCGTTTCTAATATGTTAAAATATTTCTGTTTCTTCAAGCATTTAAAACTAGGTAGCTCTTATGCATCAAGGATCAAAATTACATACAAAACGTAACCATCTGTACTCAACTTGTATAATATTCTAAGAAAAAATTGAAATTTAAACCAATCTGTTACATTTCAACGATTGCAAGAATATTCTGTGTCACCATTGACTTACTCATAATGTTTGTGTACATTTGTGCCTGAAAACATTGATCAATGCTGTAATTGTTATTTCAAGGCCTGGTTATTCATCAATTAACCAATCAATCATTATGACGACTCAGTTGAACCAGCGGTGTGTGAGGACCGCTTGATCCGAGGGTCGCGGGTTCGAATCCTGTACTGGATAAATATTGGTATACTTTAAAGAAAAATGGAAAGAAAAATTTGACTTCAGGCGAGACTCGAACTCGCGGCCACTGGGAATCTAGTCCAGCCGCTCTTCCAACTGAGCTACCGAAGTCCTGCCCGATTTGTCAAATCTTTCCTTCACATTTATTGCATTGCCTTATGGTGGCAGCAGCGCCATCTCATCATCTAAGTGAATAACATTGATCTTGACGAATAAGTTTTTCTTTTTCTTCATTTATTATCATTGAAGGAATTGAAAAATTTTATGATTATTATGTTTTAACCAAATAGTTTAAATTTTAATTTTTAATTTACTATTAATATATGATTTTGCTTTTACTATATGTAATGGTTATTCGCTCTAGGTAGTTTATGATTTATTGACGTTTTGAAAGTATCTGTAAAGATCTATTCGAAATAAAAATATTTTCTATTTCTATTCTATCTATTGCCAAACTATGCTAGTTAGGCAACCGATATAATAGACTTTGCAGTTTATTGAATATCGTACAGAAGTCGCTTTTACCCTTACTAATTGTTTTATATTATTTCGCATTAACACATGCTTGTGAAATATATTTATTTTAAGGAAAAATGGAAAGAAAAATTTTACTTCAGGCGAGACTCGAACTCGCGGCCACTGGGAATCTAGTCCAGCCGCTCTTCCAACTGAGCTACCGAACTCCTGTCCGATTTGTCAAATCTTTCCTTCACATTTATTGCATTGCCTTATGGTGGCAGCAGCGGACTTCGGTAGCTCAGTTGGCAGAGCGGATGGACAAGATTCCCAGTGACCGCGAGTTCGAGTCTCGCCTGAAGTCAAATTTTTCTTTCCATTTTTCTTTAAAATAAATATATTTCACAAGCATGTGTTAATGCGAAATAAAATAAAACAAAAATATTGGTATAGCCTACAGATATTTGTCTCGGATCTGGGTGTTTGTGGACTTGTAGTTAACGTTATAAATCTAGCAAAAAAAATATGCTCATTGTATAGGAGTCCCCCTTACCCTTAAATATTTATAGAATTCTTTGTATTTGTTATTATAGCGGTAACAAAAACACATCGTCTGTGAAAACAACCACCATCAACTGTCTAGCTATCACGGTTCATGAGATACAGCCTGATGACATACACATAGAGTTTTCGTAGGTTTTCGCGAGCTTCATTCATTGTAGAAATTAAACTTGCGGATTTTCTCGCGTATACAACACTCCCAAACTTCAAAACGGTAGCTGGAAAGCGACCGAAACGTCGGGTGTATGAAGAAGTTTGGGAGTGTTGTATACGCGAGAAAATCCGCAAGTTTAATTTCTACAATACACATACAGTCTTAATAATAATGTCTGTTTCTACCCCTTGGACATGGAAGCCTAAAAAAATCGACTACTACATAAACCATTCTTTCACTGGTGGTAGAGCTCCAGTGACGGAGCTCGCGGGCGTAGGCACCACCGCATCACCTAATATAACTTTGCCGCTAAATGGTAATATTCAGCACTATCGTATTCCGGTCAGGTGCCCTACGACCCTAATTTCCGGCACAGAGGCATAACACCTTAGGTCTCAGGAGTGGCAACGCATCTGCATTTTCACCTCTGGTCATTGTGTAACTGTCTATAAGCTGCAGTCATCACTTAACATCAACATGAACTGCATGCTTGTTTGCCACTTTTACATACTTTTACAATTAAAAAAAAACATGGCACATTAAAACAACCCACGAATCTAAAATGCACCTCAGAGAAATACACATTAAAATACCGTACTACCATATAGCTTAGCAACATGACAACTGGACATAAGTCAATTACGGCAACCCTAGGTAATTCATTAAGTCTTTGCATATAAGGAATCCCCTTGTACAGCTGAATACGGATAGACCTGCGACCCAGAATTCTTGACCAATGGTAACATTTTATATGGTAATCTTAGTTAGTTCGTCACATAAATATCGGTAGGACATTGGAATTAGTTGTGTATTTGTACTTTAATTGGTCCTAATTTATTCGCAAAGGTTAAGATATGGGTATGGTGGTGGTGATTATGTTTTAATTTTAACTGGTGGTAGCTTCAGTGACGGAGGTAGCGGGCGAAGGCACCACCGCATTACCAGCAACACGGGTCACCGGCCGCGGCGAACTGGAGTGGGAGTAGCCGTTTATTACCGATGCAAAACAGTCCGTCATTTTTTCGGGGGGAAATGCGTGTGACACACACACACGCTACAAAACTCGTCTATAACTACGAAACTCACACCGTGACTTTAACAAAATACAGAAACAATTTCACTCACACATTTAAACATCTACCCCCTTATTCATAACCGTACATTAGATAAGTTTTAGCTATATAATGCTTTGTCCTTGTCAGTTGCATTGTCAAATGTGCAGGATAGAAAAAAGAAAGGAGAGATTAGCAACACTTTAGCTAATACGTTTATAAATAAGGGGGTTAGGCGACAAGTATAGGCCCATTTGGGCTTGTACTTTGACAGAGAGGAAAGCCTGCATATGGTTACTCTCCAATTTTTTTAAACATATCACACTCTCCGCGTCCTTCGTTCGGAAGTCTTCATGACTCCGCTGTATAGCCGCGTATACTCACAACAACTTAACCCAAATAAAACCGATTACAAAAAAGACTATAATAGGACATGTTTTTTTTTAATAGCCTTAACTGTCCCTCTATTGGGCAAAAGCTTCCCCTAATTTTTCCCCACATCTCGCCAGCGCTTTCGAGGTCGGCTTCGACAACGCCGAACATCCGGAATCCAGTCGGTAGACCTTTTTGTCCACTCTTCTTCAGACATCCTACAAACATAAGACATGTATTTTTACAAATTGGTCCTAACTCAGCATCTACGCTAGTTGAGAGACAACCAGCGCTAGTCTTCCATTAGGATCAGGCTTAATTAATACTAGGAGCTCATAATAAATAAATGGTATCTAGAGTTGAGTCAAAGCAAAATAAGAAAATGTCATCAGTAATTAGTGCAACCCACACATTAGCTATTAGTCAGCTAACTTAGTCAGCTTGTTTGGTAACACTTATGTGATATCGCCTGTTTTTATATCCATACTTGGAATTATTGTCTTGTAAGCTAACCCCCTTATTCATAAACGTATTTTAGCTAAAGTGTTGCTAATCTCTCCTTTGTCTTTTTCTATCCTGCACATTTGACAATGCAACTGACAAAGACAAAGCATTCTATAGCTAAAACGTATCTAATGTACGTTTATGAATAAGGGGGTAAGTTTTTAGTCTTCGTGCGAGATTCACAGACCGCACTACGATTATACTTTGAGCAAAGTATGCTTAGAACTGTCAGAAATGTATGGGTTTTGACAGTTCGAAGCGTATTTTGCTCGAAAGTAAAGTCGTAGTGCGGTCTGTGAATCTCGCCCTTAGAATGAAGAAGGGGTCGAGATTTTACGACACGGCGTGAAAAGAAGAGGTATTAGATTTTTTTTTTTGTGTCGAAGGTAGCATGCAACAAGCATGCAGTTCACATGGATGTTAAGTGATGATTGTAGCCTATATAGACATCTACACTAAAACCAAAGGTCAAAATGCAGATGCATTCCCATTTCTGAGACCTTAGTTGTTGTCTCGGTGATAATTTTATAATTACGAAGCCATACATTACCATCCAACCGGGTCACGATAGTGCTGAACTCTAAACACTACCATTTGGCTGCAGATAGATTAAGTAATACTCAAACTCAAACTCAAAAATTCATTTAATCACTTGGAAATAATAGAATTTGCTTGTGATAGGTCAAATTACAAATATAAAATTAAAGCGAATAACAACTGATACGTTGATTAATATGTCAAAGTAAATAAATTAATAATAGTCCAAAAATACTTAATAATAAAAATAGGTATCAACAGAATGTTCCATACTCTCTTTTACAATACGGTGGTGCCTACGCCCTTGGGTCCTAAACTGGCGCTCTACCACCAGTAAAAATGCTTCGACAGTGGCAAACAAGCATACATTTCACACTGACGCTAATGGTAATTGAATACTGCAGCCATAGAGCAACACGGGACACCGGCCGCGGCGGACCGGAGGGGAGTAGCCATATGCAGGCTTTCCCCTCTGTCAAAGTACAAGCACTAGTGTTCCTATGCCTGTCGCCGAGATGTTTAAATGTGTGCGTTAAATTGTTTATGTACTTTGTTAAAGTCAATGTGTGAGTTTCGTAGTAATAGACGATCTTTGTTTGCATTGGTGTCATACGAATTCCCCCCCGCAAAAAATAACAGACTGTTTTGCATCGGTAATAAACGCTATGGCTACTCCCCTCCGGTCCGCCGGTGACCCGTGTTGAGCCTATATACATCTACACAAAAACTGAAGGCCAAAATAAAGTTGTGTTGCCACCCCTGAGGCGTGAGCCGTTTTGAATCTGTGATAGTTATGATGGGACCCATACATAAAAAATAAATGGACAGACAATATTAAAACAGCTTGTTTTCCTATCCATTAAAACAATTTATTATGGAATAAAACAAATGACATTAGATGTTCATACCGCCTACTCTTCAATCGAGGCACGTTGCTCGGCAGGAAGTAGGCAGATCAATTTGTATTATTGTATTTTTTGTGATTGTGCACTGCTACCGATACATCCGATTTATAAGTTGTTAACGATGTTCGGTTTGCATTTTGTTTTTATGTTTAAAGATTGACAGTCAAGCAAACGGGCCACCTGATGGAAAGTGGTATGAACATTTGTAACACCAGGGGAGTTGCCAAAGCGCTGTCAGTCCTGTAGGACTCTTTTGACGCCATTTTATCTTCAAATTCCCTAAAGGAATCTTAATATCAGGAAGCTGGCCGTTTGATCAATTGCTCACTGTGCGCGGTGGTAACAAATGCTGTACGTAGATGATTGATTTTGGATAAGCGTGATCATAAGCGTGTCAGTGGACTCTCCGTCCACTGACTATACTCACGACTCACGTCAATCTCACTGATAGTAGTCGAAATTACTAATCTAAGAAATAATCATATTATGTCATGGTACGTTTATCTGCCTCAGTAGCGTAGTGGTAGCAGGCCACTACTATTGCGCTGGAGGTCCTGGGTTCGATTCCCGGGTCGGGGGATATTAGATATAACGGTTTAAAATCCTTCTCTTCTTTCTTAATCTCTGCTTCTATTGGGATGTTTCCATTTTCTGAAAGTTTCCCAGTGCCCCGGAGTTTGGTAATGTGCCCGGAGATGGCAACAGGTTCGCCACCTGTTACATGGGCCAAAAGCGTAACCGGCGAGTCGTGGGTGTTTGCATGTATGATTGAATGCATGCATTTACCTCTGCCTACCCCTTCGGGGATTACAGATTGCATGATGTTACGTATGTCATGGTATTTGTAATCGCACTCCTCCTATGCAGTAGTATTTTTATTTTAGTGTATATTTGGTATGGTATAAGAATAGTTTTGATTTTTCGTTTCGTGTCCAACATAACATGTAGTAAGAACTATTTTTTTGTAGGGTCTTGATACGAATTAAAAGGCTCAGAAATAGATCATATAATCGTTTTTAATTAAAACTTACAACTCTTCCCAAAGGTTTTCAATTTAAAATGTTTCAGGGATGCGTTAAGAAAATCAGCAAAGACTTAACGCATATAAAAATATTTTTTCACGATGAGATGCGTGTTTTATCCATTTTTATTTGACACGTATCATCGGATGGCTCGGATTACTTCGGAGCCAACGCGCAGTGCACAAACACGAATCAATGCTAAACACTTCCGCTCAGGATTAATCTTACGAGGCTTTTATAAGCCGCCCATACACGCAACTGACGTAACACTTGCAAAGTTTTTACAGATATGCGCATAGATTGTTATAATTAGCCTTAGATCTAACGACACGTCTTAGGAATCGGCGTGCATGTATGAAGAGAATGAAGGTAGACGAGGCACGAGAGGTTTGTCTGAACCGGGATATCTGGCGCTCTACACTCTCTGCCTACCCCGTTAGGGACCTGGCGTGAAGATACATACATACATCTAACGACACTTCTTCAATGAGCTGCAGTGACGGAGCTCGCGGGCATAGGCCACCGCATTACCTAATACACTTGTCTTGTCGCTAAATGGTAGTGTTCAGCACTATCGTGTTCCGGTCAGTTGGTAATGTACGGCTCTGTAATTTCCGGCACAGAAGCATAACACCTTAGCCCTCAGGAGTGATAACGCATCTGCATTTTGACCTTGGTCTTTGTGAAAGTGTCTATAGGCTGCAGTCGTCACTTAACATCAATGTGAACTGCATGGCCACTTCCATTACATAAAAAAAAAGAATCTTTCGTTAAAAGGGTAAAAAATTTGGAAATTATTAGCTTAAGAATCAAAGCTAAGCATAATGTGGTGGTACCTACGCCCTCCACGAGTCCCTACACTGGGACTCTGCCACCACTGGAAAAAAAACAAGTCGAATACTGTCTGAGGGTGGGGTCAGGGAATCGGCGTGCGTGTATGAAGAGAATGTTGAATGTAGAAGACGCACGGGAGGTTTTTTTTTATATAATGGAAGTGGCAAACAAGCATGCAGTTGACATTGATGTTAAGTGATGACAGCAGCCTATAGACACTTACACAAATGCCAAGGTCAAAATGCAGATGCGTTACCACTCCTGAGTCCTAAGTTGTAATGCCCCTGAGCCGGAAATTACAGGGCCGTACATTACCACCCGACCGGAACACGATAGTGATGAATGCTACCATTTAGCGGCAAGTATGTTAGGCAATGCGGTGGTGCCTACGCCTGTCAACTCCGTCACTAAAGCTCTACCACCAGGTGTTTGAGGATCGGGATATCTGTAATGTTCCCTATTTATAATATTAGTGAATTAGTATAGATCAGGGGTGGCCAACCGGTCGATCGCGATTTACCAGTCGATCGTGGCAGCATTTTCCTACTTAAAACAAACAAAAAATACACACCAGTCTCGCTTGACAGACGCTCATTCATACTTTGGAATCGTTATGGGACAACTTCAAACTACAAACCTGATTTTGCTTATCTAACGGGAGATGTTCATACGCAATGCTTACACTAATTTTACTGGTGGTAGAGCTCCAGTAACGGAGCCCGCGGGCGTAGGTACCACCACATTACCTAATATACTTGTCGCTAAATGGTAGTGTTCAGCACTATCGTGTTCCGGTCAGGCGGTAATGTACGGCCCTGTAATTTCCGGCACAGAGGCGTAATATCTTAGGCCTAAGGAGTGGTAAAGCATCTGTACTTTGGCCTTGGTCTTTGTATCGGTGTCTATAGGCTGCAGTCATCACTTAACATCAATGTGAACTGCATGCTTGTTTGCCACTTTCATTAAATAAAAAAAAAAAGAAGTAACTAAGAATTTACAGTTTTTTCCCATAAAAATACTCCATAATTGTGTACGAACTATGCCGTTGCATTTAAGATTTCAAGAAGTAGGTATGTAACTGGTTGATCGCACTGAGTGTCGTCAGTGAAAAGTCGATCTTGGGTTAAACATGTTGGCCACCCCTGGTATAGATAGATAAACAGACTTTATAATATTTAAATCTGTTTTATAATAAACTAGTTATTATGATCTAAATGTACCGTTAGAACTTGAACAAATATCTTTTTGAATTTGTTACCACACCGAACATCGAACCTGCACTTTCTAACTGGACCCGTTTTCGCAACTCATAAACTTAGTCTCGTATAATTGATATTGCCGTAGAATATGGCCTAACTGTTAATCTAGACTTCAATCTCTAGACGAATCTAAGGCAGGCCAAGTGCGAGTCGGACGCGCGCACTAAAGGTTACGTACCATTATCTATTAAAACGGTAGTTGTATGGGAGCTCCCTTTAAATATTTATTTCATTTTAATTTAATTGTTCATTTTTAAAGTCAATGTACAACTAATCTTTCTACCGCCAAATGGTACAAACTTCAATCACTATCGTCTTCAGGTTCGATGGCAATGTACGGCCCCGTAATAAATATCACAGAGACATAAAAACTGAGGTCTCAGGGGTGGCAACGCATCTGCATTATGACTTCTAGGTTTTTTGTAGAAGTCCATAGGCTGCAGTCATCACCCAACTTCGTTATTGTTCAAGATAGGTAATTCTTGGTCTTCTGCAACCATCTACAAATATAAAATAAGTAGCTGTGCCCGCGACTTTGTTCGCGAGGAATAGTGACTTTGGGCAGCGCTTTTGGATATAATTTTTGTTATAAAATATAGGCTTATCTAAACTACTATAAATAAAATTATATTCAAAACATGTTCAAAACATAATAAGTTTACTTACCATCATGAAATTAACGAACTAAGCAGGCGCGCGCAAATACTTATTAGACAACCTAAATAGATAAATATCTGCTCTCGCGTTTATCTTATCAAGTAGGTACCTACCTGTCAAAATCACAAATAAGTGTACCGGCGACGTTTGGTTAATGAGATGGTTTGAGGATACAATGAGTCTTTATTCGAGACTAAATGATATATGAAACACACGGGGACTTGCTCTGAACGGGGCTGCTGCGTTATCTGGTACTTAGCGAGGTTTTACTTAAGTTCAGAATTAAAATTAGTGTTACTCAATATAACAATTCGACTGATCATACGGATCAGTCGAAAATGGGACGGGAAGATTTTATGTTTAACAAGACGTATTTTAAGTGAAAATAAGTATACATTTCACAGTTAATGTGTGGGGTTGAATATCACAGTGAATGAAATTAGGTAGGTACTAAACTATGTATGTAGATACTTTATATTTCCATACAGATGCGTGGTCTATTTTTGAGGGCTAATGTCTAAACACAATCTTATAATTCAACCGGTATATAGACATACTGAAAATAGATAAATTGAGTGACACAACAGTGCCTACTGTCCTAGAGTTCAATCACTACAGCTCACCGTAAAGAACAAGGAGACATAGCTCGGTATAAAGTTTTTTTTTCAAAAATAGTATCGCGTAACGACCCGGTTATAAAATGTGTGTGATGAATGTGAAACGCGAGTGTTTTAAAAAATTTACAAGGCGACATACATCTCAAAACCTAACAAAAACACGCTTATGGTTAGTGAAAAATAACAGATAACGTAGAGTCACCAGGTGTTGAATCATCAAAACTATTTCGCTGAATTTCTATCGCTAGTCCCAATGTGAACCGCGACAGTTCAAAACCGAGTTCCGTACCGTGTATTTCTAACTGAACATGCAATGAAAATAAATACTGATCAAAAAAACTATCACGCGTGCCCCAGGTAGCTCGACAAGATTGAGATGTAGATTCTTCGAATAGAACCCGGAAAATTGTCTACAGTATTCATAATACGTGGGCGTACGTAACTTCACACCTGTATTTCCCGCAGGGTCAGGCATGTAGGTAGGTACTGAACTATATAATATATGTAGATACTTTATATTTCCATACAGATGCGTGGTCTATTCTTGAGGGCTAATATCTAAATATCATCTTCTAATGTCACACATGCACTCAAGTAGTAGGCCCCCCTAGGCGTTCAATTTCTACAAAACCATTCTTAATGCTCACATGAAAGGAACCACTGTACCAAATTTCAAGTTTCTACTGGTGGTAGAGCTCCAGCGACGGAGTTCGCGGGCGTAGGCACCACCGCATTACCTAATATACTTGCCGCTAAATAATAGTGTTCAGCATCGTGTTCCGCTCAGGGGGTAATGTACGGCCCTATAATTTCCGGCACAGAGGCATGACACCTTAGGCCTGAAGAGTGGTAACGCATCTGCATTTTGACCTTGGTCTTTGTGTGGGTGTCTGTAGGCTGCAGTCATCACTTAACATGAATGTGAACTGCATGCTTGTTTGTCACTTCCAATACATAAAAAAAGTCTACATACACACCTTTCTACAGTCTACACCCTTAAAGGTCATTCACACTGTTATTTCCAATCACCGTCACCAAGTTCGTGTCCAGTTTACGACTTTTGCGAACCATAACACACGCTCCGTAATTTCGACCTTATCGTGACGTAATAAGAACTAAAACTACGAATAGTTATAAGAGGCAGAAAGTTCTTCGGAAATCGCATTGGCATTGACGGTTTTCTATTATTTTAAAATGACGTGTGGTTTACCGAGTTAAGGAGGTGTAGTGTTGGAGTATATTTTAGGAATATTGGATTTGAAATTACTGTACACAAGAGCAACTTACATTATTTTTGTTTAACTTATTTACTTAATATAGGATATACAATTTACAATGAACATACTTATATTTGTTTATGTAAAGAAGATAGCAAACAAGCATGCAGCTCAAATTGATGTTAAGTGATGACTGAAGCCTAAAGACCTCTACACAAAAACCAGGGGTCAAAGTAAAGGTAAGAATCCTGAAAAAACTTAATAGTTTAATCTTATAAAAACCGGCACTTTCATACAACCAACAAACAAGAATGAATGTACAAACACTTCGGCGCAATACAGGCGTATCAATCAGTTTGCCACAGATCAGTCTGTTGTATAGTACTTGCCTCAGCTGAAGCGCGCGCGCTGTGTTAGAGCAAGAAAGCAAATCGATTCAGATGCATTTTAGAATAAAGTTGAACGCACACTTATCCGAGCCGAACGCGTCGAACGAATCCAAGTCAAGTAGAAATTGCATCCATATCGGCTCTGAAAGAATCGAGCGCGCCGAAAAAATGTTTCCCATCCCTTACGCCAGACGTGGTACAGTGTACGTGTGAAAGGATATCTTGACTAACAGGGGCTTAATTTGCGTACTAAAATAGTAAAATAGTTCATGACGTGGACCACGGCGAATATGACGTTATCCGGTTTTCTAAAATTCTGAATGTTTTCGCAGTTTTTAGCAAGCGTAATATGCTATGGAAATTATATTTCCGGATGCCTCTTGCGTGTTCAGTACCGGTACCTAAATCTCTCTCACTTGCCTGGCATCTCAACCGGTTTCTATCTACCGTCTGACCACAATACTTTTAAAGAGACCGAATCGTCGATTCGGGTAAGAGAGGAAGTTTTAGTGGTACAATATACGCGGCTAAAATACACAAATATAATTTCTATAATCTGATATTCTTCCAGATTGAGATGATTCGGTGCACAGACGTGACATTTCTAAGGAACAATTTAGAAATTCTACGCGTTTGATTTGGATAGGTGTGCGTTAACCATAAGCCGCTAGCAGTTTCGCAAATCAGCATCGGAATGTTGTCAACAGGCATCGTATATAGCGGTGCGTGGGTCACCCGTGGGCGACGGGCCGTGATCTAATGTTGGGCAAAACACCGCATTACTTAATGAAACGCTTATGAACCGCTCAACTTCGCCACGGACATATATGGTACAGATTTATGAATTTTTTTTTAGCTCTACTGGTATTTCTTGTTGTTATGCAAGATTGGTTCTTCAATATATTTTTAGATAGTTTATTAGAAGCAGATTTTTTGGTTGAAGTTATTTTTAGCTCGGCTTAGACCATTATCGGTAGGTTTGAGTGTGATATTAGGTTTCGCAATTAGGATGATTCTCAGGGGCACTTGTAAAGTTAAGAATAATTGTATCGATGAATATCAATTAGGCTCGCCTTCTAGTCTTTAATTTTGGGACAGATTCTTTTTCGAACGAATCTTCGAAAACCACGGAATATACAGACATTTTATCACAACATATAAGGTTGGGGAAAAGTTTGTTCGCATTTTTTAAGATAATTCAAAACATTTTTTAATTTAGTTTATTTAAATTTAACTAAAGTATGTATGTACCATTTTGTTCGATAACCTTTTGCCATCTTGTAGGTAGGGACATGATCCCATTGCTATAAAAATTTTGGGACTTCTCATCAAAATACCGCGACAAGTGGATTTGGCAGTCCTCTCGTGATGTTAACCTAACATTGCATAAAGAATTCTGAAGAGACCGAAACAGGTGGAAATCTGAAGGTGCAAGGTCAGGACTATACGGCGGAATATATGCATTAACACCTCCCAGCCAAACTCTCTTAATTTTTGCTGAGTGGCTATAGATGTGTGAGGTCTAGCGTTATCATGATGAAACACCACACCCCTTCTGTTGATCAATTCCGGCCGCTTTCTCTCAACTTCTTGCTTTAATCTCATCAGTTGTTCGCAGTAGAGTTCAGAATCGATAGTCCTGCCTGGTGGTAATAGCTCATAATGAATAATGCCCTTCCAATCCCACCACACACACAACATCACCTTATTGCGAGTTAACCCGGGTTTCGCCACAGTCTGTGAAGCCTGACCGGCCTTTGACCACGACCTTTTTCGCACGTTCTTGTCGTACGTGATCCACTTTTCATCACCAGTTATCAGCTTCTTCAAAAATGATTCGGTTACATTACGTCGTAATAAAGAATCACAAATGAGTACACGGTTCATTAGGTTTCTTTCAGTGAGCTCGTGAGGTACCCAAATATCGAGCTTTTTTTTTGTACCCAGCTTTTTTCAAATGCGCCAAAACTGTTTTGTGATCAATTCTCAGTTCTTCAGCTACGTCGTAACTACTGATATGTCGATCTTGCTCAACTTTTTCAAAAATGGCATCCATTTTATCCGTAATAGGGCGACCAGAGCGAGGTGCATCTTTGACATCAAAATTTCCGGATTGAAAACGCCTAAACCAAATTTGTGCTACTCTCACAGACACTGCACTAGGTCCATAAACATCGCAAATTTTTTTCGCGGCTTGCGTTGGTTTTTTTTCCTTTTTTTTAGTAAAATTTTAAAATGTATCGAATTTCTTCATTAGATTCACTCATCTTGACAGTACGAAAAACTATTTGAATTTGGAATTAAGTTCTTTAAAATTTTAACTTTCAATGATACCAAAACCAGCCCGATACAAATACTACAGCCAAAGAGATTTTATTACAAGTTCATACATACTATAATGCGAAAAGACTTTTTCCCCAACCTATTATTTTATTGTATTTTATCAGCAGATTTTTAGTTGAATTTTTTTTAAGCTCGACTTAGATCATTGTCGAAGTGCACGTAATGTTATAGCCAGGTTTTTTGTCTCGAGTTATAAATTATATTAGATATTGCAATTGGGTATCTTAGTAAGAAGGTCAATAAATTCGTTTCTGATTATCCTGAAACTGAATCATATCAAATATCGAGGGAACTCAAGCAAGATCGGTTTTCCAGAAATAGGTCAAACTGTTCCGATGATGGAGATTCTTGGATTCAAACATTCATTAATATAGGAGTAGTACCAATGACCCTGAACTGACAATTAAGCATGCAGTTCACATTGATGATAAGTGAATTCTGCGACGTACATATCACCCCCTGACAAAAACTGTGGTCTCAATTTAAATGAGTCGGTTGTCCATACCACCTTTTGCTTTTGTGTTTAAAAGTCATCCTTAAAAGACATGCGCTTGGTACTGCTGAATACTACTGTGATAGATAGATAGACTAGCCACAGCCTCATCCCTTGAGCTTCTCTGCTTGAGTTTAATCACAGCTGTTTGGCAACCCTCACACACGCCTCTATTTTGCCGCCAACTGCAAATAGGACTAGGTAAATTACGTAAATTAGGTAATTTACGTAAATAATCCTCATTATCACTTCAGCCGAAAGATGTCCACCGCTGGACAAAAGATTCCTCGGATTTCCCCGATGCCCACAACAGTTTTGCGCGTCATAAAGTTAAGATTAGGTTAGGTACCATAAGGTAATTAATTACACTGTAACTTGTTACAAATTTACGTAAATTAGGTAATTTACGTAAATAATCCTCATTATCACTTCAGCCGAAAGATGTCCACCGCTGGACAAAAGATTCATCGGATTTCCCCGATGCCCACAACAGTTTTGCGCGTCATAAAGTTAAGATTAGGTTAGGTACCATTTAGTTCACTAATTGAAATAAAATATTATTTAACTAGGTTATATTTTAATCAAATTATTTGTAACTGAATACTATTGTAATCACTTAAAGTTGATCTAAAAGTAACCCTAATTACAATGTAACTGATCACTTTATAATTCAATTACATTTTAGTTCAGTTAAATACATCTAAAAGTAATCTCAGTTACAATGTAACTGGTTACTTTGTAATTCAATTATTAATTAGATTAAAAAAGTAACTAGTTATGCCCATCACTGGTGGACAACACACATAACATAACACAGTAAAGTCTCAGAGGTGTGTGGCCGACAAAAGTAATTTATTAGGCTAGAATTATAGCACCAAAGTTCAACGGTGTAGGCCGCCATCGTGTTATCCATAGAGCAACACGGGTCACCGGCCGCGGCGGACCGGAGGTGAGTAGCCATATGCAGGCTTTCCCCTCTGTCAAAGCACAAGACCGAATGTCCCAACCTAAGCCTGTCGTCCAGACATTTAAATGTGTGCGTGAAATTGTTTACGTATTTTGTTAAAGTCAAGGTGTGAGTTTCGTAGTAATATACGATTTTTGTAGTGTGAGTGTGTCACACGTATTTCTCCCCACAAACATGACAGACTGTTTTGCATCGGTTATAAACGCTATGGCTACTCCCCTCCGGTCCGCCGCGACCGGTGGGCGAAGTTGCTCTATGGTATAATTTGTATGCTTAATGTTACAAGAAGCTGTTCGGTAAAATAATAAAACATGTAAAAAAGGGCTTAATATTTTAACACTAAGATATAACTTAATGTCATTAAGTAAATCTCTTTGATAAATAATAGGTCTATAGTCTTTATATAGAGAAAGACTAAAGACCTATTATTATCATTGCAAATGCCGTTTTTCATGAAATAAATAAAGCGTATTTATTTTCTATATTTTTTATTTCTATTAATCAATGTAATCACCCATGCAATCAATGCATCTTTGCCAATGCATTGGCAGCTGGACGGGAGGCAACTAATTCTTTTTAATAATTTTAATGATGTAGGTAGTATAGATAACTCAAAAATGCACCAAGAAAATTAAATAAACTAAGAGCACAACACCCCTCTTACAAGGTTCCCAAAGGTTGCCAAAACTCCCTGCTCTACCCTTATTATTATGCCCTTAAAACAACAACTTAAAAATAAAACAAGTTTACATGATTCACCGATAGATGGCGCACATCAGTTTTACATCGCACTAAGACTATTATCCAACTTGATGATAAGGGTGTTGCTCCACATATTTTCATTACAAACAAACAGACATTCAGTCGAAATATACTAGCTGTGCCCGCGAGCTTACGTTCGCGGAATTTTTAAAACCCTATCGAGAGGGTACATAATGCGGAATCAGCAACATACAAGTTAACTAATTCTGCTCTCTACTGCTACTATATACTCGACAGGTAAATAACATATCAGGTAATATGCTCAGTAAATAGATACAATCTGTCTACTGTGTAATAGGCTTGTATATCGCCGTCGCGGTCACCCTGTTTTAGTCTCGAATTAGCTGACCGACCCGGAAAACTTCGTTACGTGGTCTCATCAGAATCTTGATCAAATATTTGATATGTATAGACTATCTGTATGAGAAAATGATATTGTTTTTTTACCACATTATTATATATTTTCACACCTTCTAAGCCCTATTCATTCAGCCCTGCGCGTTATTCGCTACCGACGTGGCGTGGCGATGCGGTGTACTCGATGAAGTTGGTGTGCTGACACATGCGACACAGCTGACACAGCATGCGTTTGAATTAGATTTATTTACATGCGCGCTTTTTCTCGTGACAACTTCTGAGTTTAATTAATAATATAGTGTAGTATATTAAAATGATGTGCATGAAATGCTCAAGGTAACAAAATGATTTAAATTGATATGACTTTATGCTGTATTGGTCTAAATAGCTTTCCAATTACCGCATTGTAAGTTTTGTTATCTCAAAAGTTTACGGCAGCGTCATCGATGAAAGCTCTCAGGCGGCTTGATTTTTTCCGACACCTCCGACATTTATCGTTATAGGTACTAGCCGACCCGGCAATCTATTTAACATGGGGAATTCTCACCTTACATTTTAGGTACGGTTCATTATTGGAATATTTTGCCTTCCCCAATTATAGTGTTAGATACCGTAGATTTTAGGCATGCTTAAATTATGAGGATTCTAACTGACCTCTGGATGCGGGGTGTGACCGGTTACCCTGAAGCCTAGTGGAGGAGATAGATACTGGACCCCTCCGTAAGCTGTCTACTAAGGTACCATCTTAAGGATTTGTAGAAAGGATTAGGGTTACCGGCATTACCATGCCCGGGGACAGGTAATTAAGTAAAGTATAAATTTAATTTAAAAGGGAGCAGTAATCGTCACCACTCGAACCCATGTTATATTCACGACCCTGTTTTCTTGACAGTTTGGTACTGGATCATATTTGGTAGAAAAACATGTAATAATAATTTGTAAGTTATAATTTAAAAACATAGATTAAATAACAATAATAAATACCTATCAGTGTACCAAACAAAAGTTTTTTTATTCATTCTTCATTAACAAAAGCAGGGTTTAGAAATTTATATAAATATTCTGCTAGCCGAGAGAGACTTGAAGTTGATTGAAAATAAATAAATAATAATAATAATAAATACATATTTCACAGACCGGCTTTCATCGTGTCACAGTGTTTGTAACAATACTCGTCTGAAACGGCTGGACCAATCATTATAAAATTTGCTAGGTATGAGAATTGGTTGTAGTATATTTTTTATATCCCTAAATGGTAAGGATGATTCTCACCAATTTTTTGTTTCGATGTTTTGGACTTGAATCTTTTTAAATATCTTAGGCGATACGAAGTTCGTTGGGGCAGCTAGTATTAAATAAAGTTGGTGGCATTTTGTTTGATATAGGCTTATTACAGTGCTCGTGTATAGTGAAATAGAATTACAGTGCGAAAACACGTTCTTTCGGGTTGCCTCCAAAACTTCATTGTAAATGTTCGGGAAAAGTAGCCATCGCTTTACTCGAATTACTGTGACTCTGACTGACTGACGGACTGATAAATTGACTGACTGACTCTGACTTTTACGTTGCTTATTACGAATACGAAATATCGTTTTACTCGACACTGGCAATATGCATAACGAGCGATGCCATAAAATAAAAAAAAACTTCACACCTGTATTTCTATACCTACATATAAGTTACTCGTACATTCCTAGTTAACGAACCGATTTGACAAACGAAATATTATTATGTTAACGTGTCCAAATATAGCTTAGAGATTTATGAAAATTGGTCATTTTTTAAAGATCAAGGAACTTTTAATATGTAGAATAATGTATTAAAAGAATGAGTTAGGACACGTTGATTAAATTTATGTTGTGATACTTAAAAACAGGTTTTCTGATATTTATAATTTTAAAAAATAACACCCGTATTACAATCGCCGTGCAATCTCGACAAGATCTATATACATAAAAATCAATTTCTGTTCATTAGTCTCGCTTAAACTCGAGAACGGCTGGACCGATTTGGCTAATTTTGCTTTCAAATTATTTTTGTAAGTACAGGGAAGGTTTAAAAGGTAAGAAAATATGACGAAATTGAAGGGAAACAGTAAAAACCTTAATTTTATTTCTCTATACAAATAGTCCGTATCTATCAAAAATAGTCCCTATCTTAATTAAACCTTTGACACATTATTTCATTGTGAGGCAATACGAAGTTTGCCGGGTCAGCTAGTATCATCGACGATAGAACCAATAGTATGGGAGCCCAAGAGGGGATTTTTGAATTTACTCCAGCGCGTCAGACTAAGTTATAGGAGATACCTTGCACCCAATTCAGTACCTCCACCAAATCTAAGATTTCCATAAAAGGCCGAACCCTTAGGGCTTCCGCCACGAGCTTGCCTCGCATCCAAATTGTCAGAATTTTGGATGGGAGCTTTGATGGGGTTCACTTTAGATCCTCTCTGAGTATCTGACATTCTTGAGTAATTTTTCACCTTCATTTTTGAATGAATCAAATGTTTTTGAAGAATAGAATAGAATAGAATAGAATAGAAAATATTTTTATTTCGAATAGATCTTTACAGATACTTTCAAAACGTCAATAAATCATAAACTACCTAGAGCGAATAACCATTACATATAGTAAAGAAAAATCATATATTAATAGTAAATTAAAAATTAAAATTTAAACTATTTGGTTAAAACATAATAATCATAAAATTTTTCAATTCCTTCAATGATAATAAATGAAGAAAAAGAAAGACTTATTCGTCAAGATCAATGTTATTCACTTAGCAGAGTTCCAAGTGCAGTCACTACTGAGAAGAACTCCGCTACCCAACAAACTCAGTAAGAGCTCTTTTAAATGAAAGCTTAAATCTAGTACAGATTATCGTGAAAAATCAAATAATGTCAACGTCCATAGCATAGATGCAAATAAACTGCTATCTACTAAATGTGATGTAGCCCCTGCAAACCAGAACAGACCAGTCCCCACCAACAGCACCCGTTCACGAGTATGACGCATGTGACAGCCATTGCCCTCCTCGACCATTTTAGAGGGAAGTGAGCAAGAGGACGCGGCATCAACGTCTTGGGTCAACAGCGTGTCAGATATTCTGTGAGGGTTTAAAATGTGGCCAAACAATGCTCCTATCCAAAATTTAGACAATTCGGAAGATGAGTAAGATCGTAGCGACATTTTTTTTTTTTTTTAAGACTATTCTTCGGCCGCGTCTTTATATACGAACCTTAGATTTAGTGGAGATAACCAGCGGGGTTCAAGGAATCTCCCATATCTTTATCTGACGCGCTCGAGTAAATCCAAAAATAGCATCCTGGGCTCCCCTACTACAAGCTGCGTTGTGTCGTCGATGGCTAGTAGGTAGGTATCTAATAAAAACACATATCTACAACATATCTAATTAGTTATGGAATTGTCCAAGTACGTGGCAGAACTATGAAGTATTATTCTCTATTCTATGGCAAAACTACAAAATGATACACTTCAAAATGTTGTACCTACTATAGTAAATCTCTATCATGTGTATTATAATTGTGAAAGTAACTCTGTCTGCCTGTCTGTTGCGCTTTCACGACTAAACCGCTGATGAAATTTTACACGGAGTTCGTTTAAATCCTGCGATACATAGGCTACTTTTTGTGCCAACAACAAAGAGCATGAAGATGCGGGAAATTACTAAGTACTTATTAACTTACTAATCTATTAATATAAAAATCAATTGCTGTTCGTTAATCTCGCTAAAACTCGAGAACGGCTGTACGGATTTATCTTATCTTGGTCTTAAAATGTTCGTGGAGGTCTAGGGAAGATTTAAAAGGTGAGAATAATTCGAATAATTGCCAGGAAAACCCTAAAAACAGACCTTTTCTTTTTCCCATACAAACGTTTTCTAACCAAAACGAAGTCAATTTTAGCTTTATTAGCTTTATTGCTATTGTATAACGTTCAAATTAAATTACAAGCACTCACTGTTGTCTAAGCAATGTAATGTTATGTGTTCCTAACGTCAAACCAGGGTGACGGTTCTGTTCAGGAGAATTTTTTGACCTCGACTTTAAAATAGGTAGGAGCAAAAAACTGCCAAAACACAATTGTTTTTTGACAGGACGAAGTCTGTCAGGTCCGTTAGTACCTACTAAAAATACACTAATTCACGTCACGAGAAAAATATGACAACTGATTTTCAATTGTTCCGGAGCCACCGGCGGCTTTACGTTCCTTGAATTCTGGCTCTCTATCTGATATTAAGCTTCCTACAGGATACAGGGCCTACATAAATCTGGCGTATGTTAGGGACCTAAAGCAAGATATACGATAGCAACAAATCATTAAGCAAGCCCTTGATTAGTGTAACAAAGGGAATATGTAATGCGGATTGCCATTCACAGTAAGGATATCGCCCACGTGGACACAGCTGTGAAGCAATCAATCACTTTAGAAAAGACATAACTTAAGCTTGAGATATAACGTAATATGTGGAGTGTTAATAGGTCAGGTATCCGTTGTTTAAGTCTCCGGGCACAACAATAATAACTCCTGGGTTGCACCAATATTTTTATCTTTAGAATTGAAGAGAAAAAACTTAAGAAAATGACTTTTATAGATCACACTTTTATACATTTTACTGGTGGTAGAGCACCAGTGACAGAGCTCGCGGGCGTAGGCAACCGCATTACCTAATATACTTGCCGCTAAGGTTCCGTGTGTTCCGGTCAGGTGGTAATATGTACAGCCCTGTAATTTCCGGCACAGAGGCTTAACACCTAATGTCTCAGGAGTGGCAACGGATCTGCATTTTGACCTCTGGTCATTGTGTGGTTGTCTATAGGCTGCAGTCATCACTTAACATCAATGTGAACTGCATGCTTGTTTGCCACATGTATTGCATTAAAAAAAAACAAAAAAAAAAAACCTGTAGCCCAGTGTAGGGCGTAGGCACCGCCGCATTACCATCCATCTGCCGCCAAATGGCAGTGCTCAGCACTATCGTGCTAACGTTCCGGTTAGATGGTAACGTATGACCCCGTAATAACTATCACAGTGACAACAACTGAAGTCTCAGAGGTGGCAACGCATCTGCATGTTGACCTCTGATCTTTATGTGGGTGTCTATAGGCTGCAGCGCGTGCAGCCATCACTTAATATCAATGTGAACTGCATGCTTTCACGTTGATGGTAAAGTGTGTTTAATTAAAAATATTAGTATTTTATTTTCCAACTCAAACCAATTGCACAAATAAAGTCTGCACAAATAAAGATGTCACGAATAAAAGGAGATATGACGACATCGTTGTGAAAAAAATATAAATAACATAAGTAGATAGGTAATTATCACAGAAATATGAATAATTGTTTTATTATGATATGTTCTTAGGTTTTCGCGAGCTACACTCATTGAAATAAAACTATAAAATCAGCAACATTTTAAAAAAGAATTCCATTAAAACAGTTTTCAAACCATATAAAAAAATTCATCAGTATTTAAGACCCATCAAAAGTAATATTCCATTACAAAATTCTGGCATTTATAAATTAGATTGTGATTGTGGACTCTCATATATTGGTCAAACGAAGAGAGCTGTATCCACCCGCGTTAAAGAGCACATTGCTGATGTCAAAAACCGAAGAACAGGGAGGTCTGCAGTCTGTGAACACATAGCGGATAAGCCGAACCATTACATCCGGTTTGATAAAATTCAAATACTCGCTAGAGAACACAAACCCATTCCACGAATGGTACGCGAGGCTATTGAAATTAAAAAACACCCAAATTTCAATAGAGAAGATGGATGGCGATTATCAACATCATGGGATCCCATACTTAGCAAGATTAAATCCCAGCCGCAGCAGTCTGCAAGACCTCAAGATACCATAAGTAATTATTGTGTTAATCCTGAACGCTACGCAAGGCGTTTACGAAATCGATGGAGGTCTACATATATTTTTTTCAAATTTCTGTCAGACAAATGTCACCTCAGTCTGCCCGGGACCACGGAAGCTGAAAAGCGACCGAAACGTCGGGTTGATTTTAAAAATCATTTTAGTTTAATATACGCGAGATAAATCCGTAAAAATAGTTTTATTTCAATAATTGTTTTATTATTGTTTAATATGTTGTATAATTTTATTCAGTTTGTATGATCCAAGTTGATTGAAAATAAATAAATAATAATAATAATAATAATTATTGACGACCTTCTGTGTGACGACCGCTCGATCAGAGGGTCGCTTGATTAGTGGGTTCGATCCCCGCACCGGGACAATTATTTATAGACTAGCTGACTCGGCAAACTTCGTATTGCCTGAGAATTAAATAATGTGTCATTTGATAGATACGGACTATTTGTATGGGAAAATGAAATTGTGTTTCTTACTATTCCTCTTCAATTTCTTCATATTTTCATACCTTTTAAACCTACCCTGGACTTCCACAAATCATTCAAAACCAAAATTAGCCTAATCGGTCCAGCCGTTCTCGAGTTTTAGCGAGATTAACGAACAGCAATTGATTTTTATATTATTTATAGATAAAGCCTACAGATTTGTTTCGAATATTGTTCGTATGTGTGTGTTGTAATATATTATGTTCTTTGCCAATTTCTTTATTCCACGTAATCAGGGCTCGGAATCCCTAACGCTTCTTAACCCGAAAGGCTTCTTAACTAGTTTTTTTTACGCTGGTTTTGAAAAAGTAAAGTTTATCTAACCCAATCATAAGTGCTTAAATTAAGCAAATATAAACTTCTATAAAACCTTAAAAACCCTATCCCAAAACAACTTTGGATTAACCCTGTCAAAAGGCGCACACTATAATAATGGTTAAGCCCACGTTAAGCCAAACAAAAGTTAAATCAAACTAACGTGTAACACTAGAACCTTCTCAAACGCTTAATCAAAAGAACGGGTTTTCCGTGACTGTGAAGTTAATTTACCTAATCCAACTACATTGCTTTAGGACGTCTGATTTCCTTTCCATATCTATACTAATATTATAAAGCTGAAGAGTTTGTTTGTTTGCTTGCTTGAACGCGCTAATCTCAAGAACTACGGGTCTGATTTGAAAAATTATTTCAGTGTTAGATAGCCCACTTATCGAGGAAGGCTTAAGGCTATATAACATCACGCTAAGATGAATACGAGAGGGTAGGTAACATTGCAACCGCACGAAGCCGGGGCGGGCCGCTAGTAAGTAATTGATAAATTTGAGAACATGAAACTTGGATATCTTGAACACAGTTCGTATTAAAAAAAACAAGTACCTGGTGCGTAATTTTAGAAAACTTCTTTACGAGGAAAGATTTTTAGCTATCTTTTTCAATAAAGATAAATGCATGCATTCTTACCCTTCTTTTCCTGATTGTTTCCAACAGGGAACGATAATACTTACCTCACTTTTCTTATGAAAATTAAATCCATTTACCTGTGAACAGAGAAATATATGGATTAAATTTAATGATATCAAATCCGGATTTGGATTTTAAGTGTGATGATAAGAACTTAACTACTTAATATGCATAATTTAGATATCTATGATAAAACAAAGATTAGCAAGTATTTAATAATGCAAATAAAATATTTTTTCAAAGTTTTATTAGATTTGGTATATGATTACATCTTTGATTATATACACGTCTAGATGGAGCATTTGAGTTCCTAAGCGTCCAAAAAAATATCAGTTAACTGTTAGCTGATATCTTCGTTTCGCTCGCTCAGTAGCGACACCGTCATTGTGACGGGAACACGTCCGCATCTGTGCTTTCAATATGACGAGTTGCGCTATTAAAGTGTGCCGAAATTACCAAGGAAGAATAAAAACATCTAAAAACATTTCTTATTATCGATAAGTACACTTTCCATAGTCCTAAATTAATGCTAGAAATAAAACAACAATAATTAATTTTATCTCGAATTGTAAGATTTATTGAACGCCATGTTTACTGTGTTGCCAGTTTTTTATTTAAAATCTGCCCAGTGAAATATGAAGTTATAAAATAAAATGTATGTAAATCATGTTTAAGTACATAAATACATTATTTTATTAACCCCCGATGGAAAAAGAGAGGTGTTTTAAGTGTTTTAAGTGTGTGTGTTTGTGGGCTTGTAAATTCCCAACTACCAATTTTGATTTTGTTCTTAAAAATGTATTTGTTTTTCTCCACAATAATAATAATTTATATTAACAACTAATCAGAAATAATTAAAACTAAACTAAAGCTATACCTATACAATCAAAAAAATAAAAATAACTAAAAAGTAATAACTGGAGCTACCTACTATGGGACGATCCAGTTAGTCCAACGATGTGGGACGACCGTTTTAGCCGGAAGGTCGCGTGTTCGATTCCCGCATCGTAACAAATATTTATATGGCCTACAGATATTTGTTTCGGGTCTGGGTGTATGTGCATATGTTGTATGTGCATAAAGGTTATAACTAGGCTGTACATGCATTTTGTTCTTAATCTGAGTAGCATTATTTGAATAATATTATGCTGATTAAATTATGTAGGTATAATTTTTAAAATTAATCAATATAAAATTGGGCGTGTTTTTGTAATTACTAATATTGTAAATTTTGTGACAGAATTTAGTTGAATTTATATTATTATCTGTATACTACCGTAACATTGAGAGGACCGTTAGATTATATCCTTACGTACATTCCTTTGTTAGATTAGAATTATAGGTATCTTACAATAAAATAATTATATCTTGAGTAGGTAATTTTGTTAGATTGTAGTCAAACAGTTTTCACAACAATATGGTGATATTGGCGATATGTCATAAATTAGGAAAAAAGAGAACTCGACTTAAGGTAATTTTCCCTATTTTAGGGAAAAAATTCACAAGTAAGCAACATATTCACCAGTTTAGTAGTGTGTGTAAAGCGAATAAAATATACATATTTGTGTGCGTTACACGCACACAAGGCTTCTCGAGTTGGGACATTGTTTTTGCGACGTTTGTAAAGCGACGCTCCATCTAGACGTGTATATAATCAAAGGATTACATTAAGTATATGATATTTTATCTTAGTTTATTGTTATATATTTATTATTTTATCTATTATTATTATATGTTTTTTATTAGATATGTTATCTTTGTTTATTTTTATATATTGATTTATTTGTATAAAGCAAGGACTATTTTAAATAATTATAGTCCTATTCATAAAAAGCAATATATTTCCTGATTTTTAAGTGCGGTAATTTTTTAATAAAATACCAAAGTAGGTAAGTAGGTACCTATCGACATTACTAAATAAAAAATGTTTTTTTTATACGTATTAATACAATAATATACTGCGACACGTTTTACAAATGCGGTTTTGAATTACATAAAAAACGATATCCGTAGAACTTTATCTTACCAACATTTTGTTTAGTGCCATCAATACAAATCAATTCTGTTACTTCAAATGTATCACGTGGCAGAATTTCTGCATTCCCTTACAAAGTACTGGCTCAGCACATATTTTTTTCTTTGGTCCACTAGCTTTTTTGTGTTGTCGATGGGCCCACTAAACATTATAACTTGGCGTCAACATATGTGACATAACATCGCAGAAATGTGAGATGCGAATCAGATCGCATGTTCTTGCGATGCATTCGTGTGAGCTCGCGATAGGTATTTGCGATGCGATGCGAATTCGCAGTTATGTGTGGGCATAAAGGAACACCGGAGGGGAGTAGCCATATGCAGGCTTTCCCCTCTCTCAAAGTAAAAGCCCAAATGGACCTATACCTGTCGCCTTGATGTTTAAATGTGTGCGTGAAATTGTTTCTGTATTTTGTTAAAGTCAAAGTGTGAGTTCGTAATAGACGATTTTTGTAGCGTGCGTGTGTGTCGCACGCATTTTCCCCCGCAAAAAATGACAGACTGTTTTGCATCGGTAATAAACGCTATGGCTACTCCCCTCCGGTCCGCCGCGGCCAAACCCGGGCCGCGCCGGACCCAAAAGTCCGTTCAGACTAAGTATCCGTGTTGCTCTATGTGCAAAAATAAAGTTAAAGTCAACTCATACCTGCATTTGCATGGCCGACAGATGTTTTAATCATAAGATCTTATCTAGCGTGTAGCCAGTCATCCGAATCATCATTAATCAGTCAGTCAGTCACACACTCGCACCTCCGAGGAAGCGTTCAAGTGATTGGTATTCAATTAGTATTCGATTGTGGTGCGATTTGTAAATTTCACGTTAACATATACGACATCTCAATCTAATGGTGTTAGTAAACTTGGTAATAGTGGTAGGTACATATCTATACAAAGTTAGAGTCATATTAAGCTGAAAGTCTTTGCCTTAGTATTCATAAAGCAACACGAGCCACCAGCCGCGGCGGACCGGAGGGGAGTGGCCATATTCAGGCTTGCCCCTTTGTCGAAGTACAAGCACAAGTGTTCCTATGCCTGTCGCCTAGATGTTTAAATGTGTGCGTGAAATTGTTTATGTATTTTGCTAAAGTCAAGGTGTGAGTTTCGTAGTAATAGACGATTTTTGTAGTGTGTGTGTCACACGTTTTTCCCCCCGCAAAAAATTACAGACTGTTTTTTATCGGTAACTCCCCTCCGGTCTGCAGCGGACGGTGGCCCGTGTTGCTTTATGCTAGCATTCTTTAGAGAAGTATACTACAGCTGTTTCTAGACGAGTCACATACATAGACGTCCAATAAAAAAAATAGGTCATACAGTAATCGGCTTAATCTGATCGCGTGTCAAGAAGGAACTGCAATACTCAAGGTCGTTGATAATACCACAGTTTAAAAAAAACGTGTTTATATGTACTTATACTGCGGTACCTAATAACGAAAACATGAAAAATACATGTCCTCGTATTCTCTGGATAATTGACTTTGTAAAAGACATTTAACTTATATAAAAAAACTAAAAAACTAACGTAAACCTTTCAACACAACAGTTATGACACACGCATATTAATCAAATCAATCCATACAGTACATCAAAATATGACACGTGTAGCTAAAATAAACAAGCGTCAATATCGAACGAGTAGTTCCGCTCGATGACATCAGAGAATCGAACCTACGTTACATTTGGCAATGGCCACCCCCGCTGCGCCCACGCACTTCGGTTTAAGGGCATGAGTGGATTCTAAACGTTAAGCGCTTAATAGGATCGACTATCAGTTGTCTACTTTTAGGGTTATGTACCTCGTAAGGAAAAAATGGAACACCGGAAAACCAATCGTATATCTGTCTGTCCGTTTGTCACACTCGAAGCCGTTGCAGACGTGACGACACTGCCCACGTGTGGAGGAGAATTCTTCGCTAGTGCGACTACACTAGCGGAATAAAAGATAGATAAGTAACAGAAAAGTCCACCGAACACTGACGGTTCAATTGGACATTTCAATAGGGCGATAGTAAAAAGGCGGGACAGGCATCAGCACAGGACAGCAGCATCGCGTACTAGATATGTACCAAATTCCTACAAAATAGGTTCGTGTCTGTCTGTCCGTCCCTTATATAATAAGGGTTCGGTTTATTTCATCTGAAATACGGTACGGAATCCTGGTTCCATTATTAGGCTAACATATACTTTAAGAAGACTGACCTACCATGACCAAATAGGTCGAGGTCTGATGGTGGTGTCAAAAGTTTTAGGAATCGGCGTGCATGTATGAAGAGAAGGATGAAGGTAGACGGAGGCACGAGAGGTATGTCAGGACTGGGATATCTGGCGCTCTACACTCTCTGCCTACCCCGTTAGGGAGCTGGCGTAAAGATACATATACATATATGTACTTTAAGAAAGGTAATGTATATTTCCTCACTATGTGACAAATATGTTACATTTCTGCCCCAATGACAATACCCTGTAGTGGGTATGGCTTTTGTTCAGCAGTGGGCGTCCATTTTTTTTTTATATTGAAGGTGGCAAACAAGCATTCAGTTCATATTGATGTAAAGTGATGACTGCAGCCTATAGACACCCACACAAAGACCAGAGGTCAAATGCGTTGCCACCCCTGAGAACTTAGTTGTTATGTCTCTGTGATAGTTATTACGGGGTCATACATTACCATCTAACCGGAACTAGATAGTGCAGAACACTACCATTTAGCGGTAGATAAATTAAGTAATGCGATGGTGCCTATGCTCTCTAGCTCCTACACTGGAACTCTACCACCAGACTGGACCGAGACCATCCTTAGGGTGAAGTGTTGTTACAGAATGGCCGGCTCTACGATGGGCGTACAAAAAAACATGATATCCGTCGACAATTCAATAATGCACTCTAAATACAATATCGGCAATAGAAATCAGGATAATTACCGGTTTCAACGTCAATTCGAAAGGACCTTGGTATTTAGGTTAGGCGACACACTTTCGTTCTAGATCTAGATATTGCATAAACTAGACCGAAACAAGTGCGTAGGTTTCACTTCCAGTAAGTACCTTGCAACGATATTTATTTTAATCCATAACCGGCTTCCGATTTGTAAACAGTAATGCCTTAATTCAGATTTATGTACCTGACGACCTGACGAGCCAGTCGGTCCAACGGTGTGTGACGATCGTTTTAACCGAGGCCCACGGATTCGATTCCTGTACGGGAACAAATATTTGTATGATCTACAAATATTTTTAACGGGTCTGGGTGTTTGTGTACCTATGTGTTGTATGTGTACAACGGCACCCACGACACAGGTGTAAAAATTCTGCCCCAATGTTACCTACTACCGTTTTGAAGGTACCTAACATCGGGAAAGAACCAGAGAAAAAAATCCGGACCGGAGGCACACCGCGGACACCCGCCAAAATTCCATACAAACGCTTAATTTGGTTTCTATTACACAGATATCAATCAGTGACGTGTATTTACACGCGCACCTGTGTGCGTAGCACGTACAAAATACCAACCGTCGCCCATAAGAGGGGAAGGGGTTGAGTGATGCGAGCAAATCGGGCGGGACGTCGAAGTGTCCATTCTATACGTAGTATTATTACATATTCTCTGCCGGAGGGGACTTCCGCGTAGCCATACCGTTTATTACCGATGCAAAACAGTCTGTCATTTTTCGCGGTGCGTGTGAATCACACACATACTACAAAGATCGTCTATTACTACGAAACTCACACCTTGACTTTAACAAAATACATAAGACTTAAACAATTTCACGCACACATTTAAACATCATTTAAACATCAAATACACTTGTACTTTACTTTGACAGAGGTGAAAGCCTGCATATGGCTCCTCCCCTCCCGTGTTTGTCTATGGCTGCATTCTTCGCAGTAATTCCCTATGAATTGCATGCTTAATTACCCCAAAAAAAATCTTAAAAAAAATATAACTATTGTGTCAGTACACGTAATGTCTTACGTTCGTTAACTCGTGTTGGTGTAGTCAGCGGTGACGTCAGATTGCCATCGACGCCTACGTCACCTGAATCGCTAATTAGCAGATCATGGAAAACATGTCTTCGAGGATCATAAACTTGTCCAAAGCTGGCAGCCTATATAAGTCACCCATGAATGAGGGTGGGCGGGATATATGGTACAAGGTATGCTGCTGATTCCAGTTACAATTTTTTTTTTCTTTCCAATTGTAAGTCATCGTCGCGTTCTGAGTTTGTATTACTTTTTTAGGGTTTCTTACGCAATGGATAAAAACGGGATCCTATTACAAAACTCCGCTGTCTGTCTGTGCTACTGTCACCAGGCTGTATCGCACGAACTGTGATAGCTAGATTGAAGCTTTCACACATAGGTACTTTCTTTCATAACAACAAATACTAAACATAATAAATATATATATTTATGGAGGCTCCCATACAACAAATTATCACAGTACTAACATACTATTAGTAGGTATACTAGGTAATGCGGCACCACCGCATTACCTAATATACTTGCCGCTAAATGGTAGTGTTCAGCACTATCGTGTTCCGGTCAGGTGGTAATGTATGGCCCTGTAATTTCCGGCACAGAGGCATAACACCTTAGGCTTTAGGAGTGGTAAAGCATTTGCATTTTTACCTTGGTCTTTGTAAGCGTGTCTATAGGCTGCAGTCATCACTTAACATCACTGTGAACTGCATGCTTGTTTACCACTTCCATTAGATAAAAAAAATAAAAAAAAACAAAGGTGAAAGGTGTGGTTTTATGCTTTCTTACTTGATAACGTCACACAATATTCCAACTTAATCGGCCTAGTTTCAGAGAAAATCGGTCGTGACAGACGCACAGACTGATCTTAAATGAGGTCCGTTTTGATCCTTTTGAAGTACGGAATTCTAGAAATCAGGATTCGCACTGTTACGGGATAAAGGAAACTATCTATCTAGCACACAAAATTCACACCGGATCCAACTTAGCTCATTACTATGCCTAATGCGCGTGCGCCGATGCCTTGACCGTTCTTGAACCCCGCCGATATACGACCGCAGCATTTTTTGGTAGGTACATACAAATAAGGCACTAAATGTCAGTATATCAGCAAGTACAAGGTCATTAGTATCTACCGCTTAAAAAAGGAGTCATAACTTAACACCTGTGAAGTGACACAACACGTATATAAAAAAACATTATATATAGTAATAACTAGCAAAATAATTTAAATAGAAAGAATGTCGAATGAGCGAATGACTAAACAGATATACAATGCGAATGTGGATGGTTGCAGAGGCCCAGGAAGAGCAAGACTGACCTACCATGACCAAATATGTCGAGTTCTGTCTGTTGGCGGGGTCAAAAGTCTTAGGAATCGGCATGCATGTATGAAGAGAATGATGAAGGTAGACGAGGCACGGGAGGTTTGTCAAGACCGGGATATCCGACGCTCTACACATCTGCCTACCCCGTTAGGGACCTGGCGTGAAGATACATAATTTAAATGTCGATAATATCCATCGATCCATTTAAGATTAATCAATAGCATAGAGCAACACCGGAGGGGAGTAGCCATATGCAGGCTTTCCCCTCTGTCAAAGTACAAGCCCAAATGGGCCTATACATGTCGCCTAGATGTTTAAATGTGTGCGTGAAATTGTTTCCGTATTTTGTTAAAGTAAAGGTGTGCGTTTCGTAGTAATAGACGATTTTTGTAGCGTGCGTGTGTGTCGCACGCATTTTCCCCCGCAAAAGTTGACAGACTGTTTTGCTTCGGTAATACACGCTATGGCTACTTCCCTCCGGTCCGCCGCGACGGGTGAGCCGCGTTGCTCTATGATCAATAGTTTTCAAATTAGTATTTATTTCCGATTTATCAAAGAAACAGGCACTAAAAATGTTGACTTAGTTGACTTCATCGGACCACAAATTACAATAATATAAGGAACAAAACACATTTATGTCAGTCCAATAAAAACAACAAGTTTTTTTAAATTCAAATAGTCAAGTGCGAGCTCGATCTGTAAAAGTGTTCCTCTTAGGTTCTTCACCGACCCTAAATCGGTGAAAATCAAAAAGGGAAAGCAAAATTTGACGCATTGGTGTGGGACTTGGGTAGCTTAGTGGTAAAGCGGCTGGACTGGTTATCCTGAGGTCGCAGGTTCGATTCCTGCCCGAAGTCAAATTTTTCTTTCCGTTTTTCCTTTAACTTCTTATACCTAAAGCTTTTTACGAACATGTACCTAACATTGAACATTGTTCAAAACTGTTCTTCTTATGTCTCTTGTAATCTTAGTTACTGTTTTCGAAACACTTCGGCTAAGTTGCATCATTTTACTTTAACTTTAACAAATTTGTTAGAGTACCGGCAGAGAACATGTTATTACATATTCTCTCCTCTCATATATAATAATACTACGTATAGAATGGACACTTCGACGTCCCGCCCATTTGCCGCGCTTCACCCAATCTCTTATGGGCGACGATTGGTACTCTACAGCGAGGTTGCGAGCGGCCTAGTTTTGATTAATTTGTAATCGAATATTTTATTTATTCACATTAAGATGGTGTGTTATTGTGCAGTATATGGTAATTTGAAATTTGCCTTACTGTTGAGCCGCAGTTGGCCGATATCGGCCAAGAACAATAAAATTAGAAATCAATTGTCATATTTTTCTCGTGGCCTGTCGGGGTACATCCGGGGTACATCCGGGGTGTCAACCGGGTTAAAGAATAGAAAAAAAGAAAGAAATATTTGTCGGTCCGAGGCCTGAAGTCATAACCTCATAACGCTACGTTCGACGCTGTGTGCGTGCACGTGTGACTACACGTCACTGATTGATGTGTGTGTAATAGGTAACCAAAATAAGCGTTTATGGTACCAGTGAAGGAAAAAAATTATTTGCACCATTTGAAAATTGTTAAATGACGTCATAGATTTAACTTTAACCGTAAATGGCCGGGGGCCATACCTGGGCTTAATTCTGCTTACTTCAAAAATTATTAAAGAACCCATAACAATTAGAAAATTGGGTGTGAGTAAGAGATGAATCGGGTTCGCTTCCATTGACTTGAGGAACCCTAAAAACACCAATTAAAATGTATAAATGCAAAGCGATCGCCATTTTCGTTAATGGAGCGGGTCCATAAAACAAACATACAATAACAATAACTGAAATGTTCGCCTATTATTCTAAATAAGTACCAGGCGATCGTAAAACACAGGAGATTATAAAATGTTATTTATGAGAATAGTTGAAAGGACCAAATGACCTTGGTATCTCCTGTTCATGTTTAAGATTCTAGTACAATAACCAGGTACCCATTCAGTTTTAGACGACTATTCATTGTTTTTGACGTGACAACGTCTTAAATTAGGTTGCGGCTCCGAGTCACTCATGAAAAAGTGTAACGCCCGGTAACGTAACGATGAGTCACCGAACGAGAGAGAGGCCTGCCGGACCGGCGAATGCCTTTCTACCGAGAAAAAGACGTTCACGTAAAATCTTCGCCCGTAAAACCGACTTTACAGGCAACCAGTTTTTTAATTAGAGGCCTACACGATGTCATTTGTCCTACTCCGTACACAGTTCTTATGCACTTTTTTTGGACAATAAAAGCTCTGTTAATATCCGTCGAGTTACCCCAAAGAATAAGGCCATACCTCAAAATAGATGCAACATATCCGTGATACGCAGTAAGTGCAATATCTAGACCGGCACATACTCTCAAGTGTTTAAGAGCAAACACGAATTTATTTAATTTTTTGCATACATAATCTACGTGAGCCTTCCAGTTAACATTTTTGTCCAAAAATATACCTAGAAATTGTGTTTCATCTACATTTTCAATGGATTTGTCACAGTATGTCAGATTTAGGTTATTATAGGTATTACAATTATTATAATTATGAAATTTATATTAACATTTAGATATCTATATTCTAACCAATCTATAACAGAATCTATTGCACTTTTTACAGATGCCTCATGCGTTTTATTATTTTTGCTTACATTTGGTACAACAATAGAAATGTCGTCTGCAAAAAGAATACGAAAATCTATACATTTTAAAATTTTACTACAAAAAAGGTAAAAATGCAACGCAAGCCGCGAAAAAAATTTGCGATGTTTATGGACCTAGTGCAGTGTCTGTGAGAGTAGCACAAATTTGGTTTAAGCGTTTTCTATCCGGAATTTTTGATGTCAAAGATGCACCTCGCTCTGGTCGCCCTATTACGGATAGAATGGATGCCATTTTTGAAAAAGTGGAGCAAGATCGACATATCAGTAGTTACGACGTAGCTGAAGAACTGAGAATGGATCACAAAACAGTTTTGGCGCATTTGAAAAAAGCTGGGTACAAAAAAAAGCTCGATATTTGGGTACCTCACGAGCTCACTGAAAGAAACCTAATGAACCGTGTACTCATTTGTGATTCATTATTACGACGTAATGAAACCGAATCATTTTTGAAGAAGCTGATAACTGGTGATGAAAAGTGGATCACGTACGACAAGAACGTGCGAAAAAGGTCGTGGTCAAAGGCCGGTCAGGCTTCACAGACGGTGGCGAAACCCGGGATAACTCGCAATAAGGTGATGTTGTGTGTGTGGTGGGATTGGAAGGGCATTATTCATTATGAGCTATTACCACCAGGCAGGACTATCGATTCTGAACTCTACTGCGAACAACTGATGAGATTAAAGCAAGAAGTTGAGAGAAAGCGGCCGGAATTGATCAACAGAAGGGGTGTGGTGTTTCATCATGATAACGCTAGACCTCACACATCTATAGCCACTCAGCAAAAATTAAGAGAGTTTGGCTGGGAGGTGTTAATGCATCCGCCGTATAGTCCTGACCTTGCACCTTCAGATTTCCACCTGTTTCGGTCTCTTCAGAATTCTTTATGCAATGTTAGGTTAACATCACGAGAGGACTGCCAAATCCACTTGTCGCGGTATTTTGATGAGAAGTCCCAAAATTTTTATAGCAATGGGATCTTGTCCCTACCTACAAGATGACAAAAGGTTATCGAACAAAATGGTACATACATACTTTAGTTAAATTTAAATAAACTATATTAAAAAATGTTTTGAATTATCTTAAAAAATGGGAAGAAACTTTTGCCCCAACACGATACTGAATTAGTAAATGTGGTCTGAAATAACGTTGTATTTATTCATTTAATCTTTTGAGCATAATAAAAGTAAATGAGGCGAACTTAATGCTAGGTAGCATGCTAGGTACCAGTTAACTGAAGGTTGTGTAGAAAACTCAATGTGGTAGTGCAATTGACCAGAGCGAAGGAGAGAGAGAGAAAAAGATAGGCTATGTAATAAACTACGTACCTACAGAAAATACACGTCTCAATGCAAAGTTCCTGAGCCTGAGAAATCTATACAAATAAATAAAATTGGAGTGTCTGTTTGTAATATAAAAATAACCGCTTTTTACAAAATGCACATGTATACACGGTACATATACCAAAACAACATTTTTTACAATTTTTGTCTGTCTGTTTGGCGGGGCTAATCTTGGGAATGGCTGGACCGATTTTGACGGGACGGGACTTTCACTGACAGATAGCTGATGTAATAAGGTGTAACTTAGGCCACTTTTATAATAGCTGCGCCCACGACTTCGACCGGGTAGATACTGAACAAACATAAATTCTCGCGCGGGCGAAGTCGCGGGCACAGCTACTAAATAAATAAAAATAATAGTGTTTAGTGTATTTACATTGTCGTGTTCCGGTTACGTGGTAATATATTACCACTGTCAGGGGTGGGAGACAACACATCTACATTTTGACCTCTGATTTGTAAGTAGATGTCTATAAGTTGCAGTATTTACTTTTATTTTTTTTATTTTAATAGAAGTGGCAAACAAGCATGCAGTTCACATTGATGTTAGGTGACGACTGCAGCCTATAGACACCCACACAATGACCAGAAGTCAAAATGCAGATGCGTTACCACTCCTGAGGCCTAAGGTGTTATGCCTCTGTGCCGGAAATTACAGGGCGAATGGGCATGCTACTTGCTACATGACTACATGGTTGTTAATTTAAGGTATAATAAACGATTTTAATAGCTGTAAATGATCAAGTATTTTATGCTTCTTCTCTCAATTTAGCGTACAAGGTACAGGCCAAAGCTCCATACATTTTGGAGAGTCTCCTTTAAAAGTACAGAATTTCTCCCGATTTCCATTGACATAAAAATATTGTAACGCTTTTTTGCCACATAAAAATCCTCCTTAGCCATTTCAGCCATTGTGTTGAAACTGATACCACAAATCATGTAAACTTGCCGAAGTCTATGACATTGGCCGAAGCATACCTTTCCGTTTGTTATATCAATAATCCAAAAAGAATATCGCCAGTGTCGGCACCAAAATTGGAATGTCAGTGACCGTCTTCGATAGGGTTGCCATCTGCTTTAAAAATAACCTCAAATCAGTATTTTATAGAAGGCGTAAACACTACTCTATACAAGCTTTATCACATATTACCGTTGGAAATTCAGCAACTTCTCAATTGCCAAAAAAAAAAACAATATCTCTGCTGTAGCTCAAATCTCATAGTATTGTTATTCATTCAAATTTACACTTACTAAAGTAGGTGCAAGTTGATGACATAGATTCTTTAGCTAGTACATATAACGAAATTAAAAGGAAAACTATCAAACTTAAGTTGGCTTTACAAGTTTGCGAGTAAAAGTCGACCAAACGTATTTTACTCGAAAATTTGGAAGAACTCTTGATAATATTTTTTTTTCACAACATTATTCAAACCTAAAAACTACGGAATCCTACACTGCGTGTGGCCCGACATGCACTTAGCCGTTTTTTTTATGGCAGTTGCCCAGTACCTCCATAGGCGTTTGGTAATGTGCCCGGAGATGTCATTAGACTGGCCACCTGGTTACATGGGCCAAAACGTTACCGCCGAATCGTGTAGTGTTTGCATGTATACATGCTCGAAGGTATGCATTTACCTCTACCTAACGATAACATTATAGACGTGTTACGTTTTAATTTTATTGGAAACTTTCATATATATTTATAGAAAAAATGTTTGCGACAACCCTAGAACCGGCTCTAACAAAAATGACACCCAAGCACGCCCGCTCTAAATTAGCCCGAATATCACTTTTACATCTACTTTACATGCGAATCCGATTTCAAACATGGTGGCCATGAATAATGAATAAAGATGATACAACTTCCAAAATGGCCGTATACAAAAAAAAAACCTGTTTTAGTTGACAAAAATTGTGTCTGCTGGCGACACATTTCAGTGGCGCTTGTTAAGTATATGTGTTCTACACTTTTATTGTTTACCAATGAACCATTTTCCAACTGCTGATATTAAATTGTACCCAATTATTCCAATAAGCCACTAACTCTAATAAGCCTATTTACTCTATATATATATATTTTTTTTTTTATGTTATAAAAGTGGCAAACAAGCGTGCAGTTCACATTGATGTTAAGTGATGACTGCAGCCTATAGACACCCACACAATGACCAGAGGTCAAAATGCAAATACGCTGCCACTTCTGAGGCATTAGGTGTTATGCCTCTGTGCCGGAAATTACAGAGCCGTACATTACCACCTGACCGGAACACGATAGTGCTGAACACTACCATTTAACGGCAAGTATATTCTATACTTTTAAAGGAGACGTTCCAAAATGTATGGAGCTTTGGCCTGTACCTTGTACGCTAAATTGAGAGAAGAAGCATAAAATACTAAATCATTTTCAGCTATAAAAATCGTTTATTATACCTTCAATTAACAACCATGTAGTCATGTAACAAGTAGCATGCCCACTTGCCCTGTAATTTCCGGCACAGAGGCATAACACCTTAGGCCTCAGGAGTGGTAAAGCATCTGCATTTCGACTTCTGGTCATGGTGTGGGTGTCTATAGGCTGCAGTCATCACTTAACATCAATGTGAACTGCATGCTTGTTTGCCACTTCAATTAAAATAAAAAAATAATAAAAGCATGGATGGTAAGTAAATACTGCAACTTATAGACATCTACTTACAAATCAGAGGTCAAAATGTAGATACGTTGCCTCCCACCCCTGACAGTGGTAAGTTTGCCACCATCTTAACATAAAAAAATCTGGCTTCGATCTATTTTTTATGAAGTCCCTCATTGCCACCCTAAAAGTTTGGTTATGTTTTCGGAGGCTCTCGCCACCTATGACATAGAACAATAGGTAACTGTCTATTCTGGGACTACCGTAGGCGAAAAGTGACCGAAAGGGAGGAGAAGTAGAAGAAGTATGAAGTGAACGCACAATGAAGTGTGCAGGATAACTTGGGAAATCGTAGTTCAAAATGTAACTCACGAAACGTGATCATTTTACCACCTGTAAAATACTTTGCGCCTACGATTGCATCCCTTCGGATAAAACGATGTTAAAAAATACTCTCACTTAGAAATAACGAAACGATGTGAGTGGGTCACTTGAAGTAAAGAACCACTGTCGAATGCTCTTTCCATTTCAAACATTTCGTATCGAAGAACAGTCTTAATTTTCTATTCATAAAGAAGACAGAGTCGGCACAAAGATAATATCTTTGTTAAGCCTATCAACAAGTATCTTTAACTGTACCCACACTTGGCCATAAAATCTACCGTTTGGTAGTTTACATATAAGTCCGAAATACCTGAGGTGAGTTTCTCGAACTGACTGAAGCTTGGGCAATTACACATGTTTAAAGTGATCAAATATTGACAGAGTAACGTGGTCCGTCTGTGTTTACTATAAATATTCTTTTGTAACATAACTAGGTATACAATTTGGAACAGTCAACAGACCAAATGCGTTGTGGTAATTTTGAAGATGACAACAGATTTTTTTTTGAGTTTTTAAGGCATTCTCATGGTTTTGGGAAGTCTGGTAGAGATAGCAAGTAGGTTAAAGACTCTTAGGCACTAATCCCACGACGTGAAGGCTTCAGAGAGAAGCTACTCTGTATTTGAAGATTCAGGGAAAAGCGTAGTATCAACAATATACTCTATACTACTAGTAGTAAGTAATCCGAATTTAGGTCGACCTTCACCCATCTGTTTACCGAATGAAGCTGTTTTTATCAAATTACATACACAAACAAACACGTCTTGCATGTATTGCCTATCAAAAAATAAAAATAAAGAAAGTGCCGTCACCCGCGAAAGGACATATTAATATTGCATCCAAAATTCTAACCAGGACAAATTTTGATGATGACGTTTAGCCTATAAACGCAATAACAGTATTCAGTTACCATTAATGTGAACTGTATGCTTGTTTGCCACTTCCTGATACGAGTATATAAAAAAGTATAATACTAAAACATGCAGACCCGAAACAAATATCTGTAGGCCATAACAAGCCCGAGATTTACTATGCCGAGATCCTCGGATCAAGCCGTGATCATACCGTACGAATAACTGGGTAGGTATTCAAAAACGTTTCCAAAATGCAGTTTTGGCTTTGCGAAAAGTAATGAACCACTCTTCTTGTCATAATATAAACATTATGATCAATGCTCTCCTTCATAAAATTACCTTGGATATTATCTCACTGCAACTTAATTCCAATACATCAATGTCCCAATTATCTGTCTGATAACAGCCTCAATGTTCGCTTTGTGTCTTAATAAGCAACATTAATTACTTGGGAGTTCCATTTGACCTGTTTTTGTTGATGTTTACTGGACGCATATCGACATGATATGAGTATATATCATCAGGTCTGTGTTGCAAAGTAAGGAGAGAATGGCGTCCAATGCTCGACTAAAGCCTCGTTTAAAGATTGCCCCAACGTATGGTCCTGGGCTGATCTTCGGTCCACCTCGTGGGTAGCCTGCCTACGCTTCATCTTCCGGTACGCGGTCGCCTCTTGTCCCAACGGTCGTTGGGTCTTTGAGCTACCTATGGCAGTGGCCATTTGAATTTCGCTCTTCGGTGGGCAATGTCGGTAACTTTAGTTCTCCTGTGGGTCTCTTAATTTCTGTAATTCGAACTGACAGGAAAATACCGAGCATAGCTCTGCGGATTGCTCTTTGCATGACATGAGCCTTCTTATGACTCCTTTAAGAGTCTGTTCAAAACTTAGCAAACCTACGCTTTTTGCATTTTTTTGGAAACGTGCTTGAAAATCACGCTTTTTTAAGACTTGACGTGAAAGAGTAACATACAGTACAAACAGTGACGATCATCTTGGCAAGGACTTGGCACGAAGAGAATTCACTATGTCAAAACATGATGTGTCTTTGTCTAGGGGTGCTTTGGCACATCTGATTCGTAGGATCTAAGTATCGGCAGATTGATTTAATAGCTGTGTAAGGTGTCTACACCACCAAGTTCCTCCACTGAAAGTTTCTTACAGAAAATTTACTTTCGAAGCGGCCACTTCTGTTGACATTGAACCTTAACAATCATATAATAAATTGAGTCTCAAATACGCTAGGAATTACGAATGCTACCGCTAACAAACTCAGTGCCGATTTCAAAGTTAGCATTCCAATTTATAAGCACTCAAGTGGCCTGTGGTCCCGTGGGATATCACTCGTACCATGTTTGCATTACACATAATGACTTCTTTGTCGAAATGAACAGCTGTGCAAGGATGTCAGGACATGGCGCGCAGGATTAAGTGAATATCGTACTTGAAAACTGTATTCAAATTGTCATCTATATGTACTGCTTTTTAAAACTTATAAAAATGAATATGAAGACCAATTGTGATTTAAAAAAATATATATATTCTTTTTGCCTGTTTACTTAGAGCATGAACAGCCAAAAATATAGTGCTAGAGCGATTGACTAGTTACAAATTGAAGACTTTTGATTGAATGTGTTCCAAAATTCCACCTGAAAATAATATACATTCTTTTTGCCTGTTTACTTAGAGCATGAACAGCCAAAAATATACTGCTAGAGCGATTGGCTAGTTACAAATTGAAGACTTTTGATTGAATGTGTTCCAAAATTCACCACATCCACCTGAACATGTTAAATTGCTCATTTCCCGAAATTCTACGATTTCATCTGTTGCCCACATGCTTCCCGCGCCGATTTCCAATTCCCTGCAAACGGGGAATTCCCCGTCCATTAGCAACACTGACTATCAGTAACGTAACAACGGCTGCCGTCCCCTTGCCGTCGGTGAATCGACGGCTGTGGCCAACATAGTGCCACACGCGTCAACGGCAAGGAGACAGAAGCCGCCGGCGCGTCGGTAGCTGCTGTCGACAGGTTGTAACTACCGTCGTAAACGACACTTGGGTATTATGGGCAACACAACGCTGTAGGATTGCCGCTGATACTTATCCAGCATTTAATAGCCTATTAATATATAATCTAATCTCTACTATATGTTATTGGTGGTAGAGTTCCAGTAAAGACGACATTGGTGGCTCACTGCATTATCTAATCTATCTGCCAGCAAATGGTTCAGCAGTATAGTTCCTCGGTTAGATGGTATCCGTAGTCGCTATGACAGAAGGAAAGTATTAGGCTTCAGGGGTTGCAACGCATCTGCATTTTTACGTTTGTTTTTTTTTTATTTGTCTAAAGGCTGCAGAATTCACTGCATGCTGCCACAAACATAACATAACCGAGTACGGTCCCTACGTTTTATCTGCGTTATGTTTTGTTAATATGAATCGATACAGTAAAGCTGTCGCAAATATTTTCTCATGGCAAACATTAACAATTGCACATCGTACGCAGACGCATAAGCATTAAAATAAAGCGTCACGGGAAGACAGTAATGCTTCGCTAACAAATATATTCATTAATAAAACTAATTAATGACCACTCTCACACTCGCGGAACGCCGGAATGTTAGCACGCTATAAAACAACTTGATCTCATACTACTCGTTATGTTAGGGTTGCCATAATCATTTCCAAATTCTAATTGAAATGCGGGTTTGAAATTACTATAAAAAAACCAATATTTTTTTATCAAATTGCCATGTTTGAGTCAAACAACTATTGTTTGATACAGTGCTGGCAGTTGACAAGATGTGAACTTTGCAGTTTATAAGCATTTATTATACATCGAAGGTGGCAAACAAGCAAGCAGTTCACATGGATATTAAGTAATGACTGCAACCTATAGACATTTACACAAAACCAGAGGTCAAAATGTATATGCGTTGTCACCCATGAGACCAAAGTTGTTATGTCTGTGTGATAGTTATTACGGGGCCATACATTACCATCTAACCGGAACACGATAGCGCTGAATACTACCATTTGGCTGCAGATAGATAAGGTAATGCGGTGGTGCCTATGCCCTCGACCTATTGCACGGGAACTCTACCACCAGTTATAATAATATATGATTACACTGATACTAAATTAATATTTAATTACATAAGACTGTTAAAATGTAGTTGGTAGTATATGGAGGTATCATATACTACCAACTATATTTTATAGAACGTAATTTTGCACAGTGCTTTCAAGTAAGTGTGTTACAATTTATTTTCATATATTTAGTGATGTGCCGTTTATCTCGCGTATATTAAACTAAAATGTTTATTTAAAAATATTAATTGTTTAATACACGCGAGATAAATCCGAAAACTAGTTTTATTTCAATGAGTGCAGCTCGCGAAAACCTACGTTCATACGATGTGCCGTTTTTTCCTAGTACTTTTTCGGTTAAAAGTGTAGAAATAATAATGAAAGTATGTATGTAAAAATATTAATATATTCACTTAAATAACTTATATCCACGCAAAATTGGCCAACCCTAGCCAAAAAAGGACAAATAAAACATGCACGGAACGGCGACGCACATATGTGGCATGCGTCTCATTCCCACGTATACAATTTCTCACTTCCTATCTCTTTCTGGGCAATTTATAGGATCTCCCAATAGTAATTAAATCTGAAGTGACAGTGCTTATCTGCATGTCGAGTGCGATTTGCGAATTCCATACTGAATTAGGATTTGGCTAATTCTGTTATTTCTATGCGATAACATTTGCAAGCGTTCTAAATATTTAAAGACTAGCGGCCCGCCCCGGCTTTGCGCGGGTGCAATGTTACCTAACCTCTCCTATTCGTCTAAGCGTGATGATTATAGATATAGCCTAAAGCCTTCCGCGATATCTTTTATAGTTTAGGCAGCGTGCGCAAAATAAGTAAATTTTCTGGTTGGTTTTTTACACCTTGTCTCCGAAAAACCCAAATATCTTACGGAACCCTATTTTTTCCAAAATAAAATTTAGCCTATGTTACCCGTGGATAATGTAGCTTTTGAATAGTGAAAGAATTTTTAAAATCGGTTTAGTAGATTTTGAGCCTATTCAATACAACCAAACAAAGTTATCCTCTTTATAATATTAGTTTAAAAAAATAGACTTCTTTATGTCAAAAATTTGATAGACAAGCACTGACTGGGTGACGAAGAATGGTCACCGTCGCCTTTGAACATTTGCAACACCAAGGCTTGCAAGGCAGTTGCAAACGCGCTACCAACCCTGAAGGATTCTTCTGACGCCATTTTTGAACTCCACATTGCAGCACTAAGGTACCTAACACAATTTAGAGGGAAGTTCATTCCACAATTTGCACGTTCTAGGCAGAAACGAACGCGAAAACCGCACCGTTGAGCACTGCCACGTGTCCAGAGTCCAGTTTGTGTGGGTGGAACTTCTCTCTCCGCCGAGAAGTGCGATGAAAATGATCTTATAATCATCATCCCTCCCTCCACACGTGAAGCGTAACAGAGGAAGGGGATGGTTCGGGGGTCGAGGTGCAACCCTCCTTCCCCGGGTCTATCTGCTCCCGAAGCGTCGGGGGCGTGGTCGAATTAGGGGGATGGTGGCACGCAAGGAAACTCGCTGAAGGGAAGCAATTATTATTATTTTATTTATAAAGAAAAATGGAAAGAAAAATTTGACTTCAGGCGAGACTCGAACTCGCGGCCTACTGGGAATCTAGTCCCTGAAGTCAAATTTTTCTTTCCATTTTTCTTTAAAAATAAAATATATTTCACAAGCATGTGTTAATGCGAAATAATATAAAACAATTATTATTATTTTATTTTTTTGCGAAAACCGCGTCTTTGAGCACTGCCACTGTGTTTAGTTAGTGTGCGTGGAACTTCTCTCTCCGCCGGGTAGTGCTATGAAAATGAGACGGTGGCACTATATCCAATAGTTCAGCAGAACACTCATCATAATAAAGACGGTAAAAACGCATCGATTCCCAATGTTTTTGCGTAGGCAGTGGCAATGTTAAAACCCGTCCTGGATCGTTAACAATACGAAACATGCGTCTTTATTGGGAGTCTAAGCTGGTATTTGAGGGATCCCAATTAAATATTTATCTCATTCGTAAAAATGAGACCAGTATTCCAGTTGGGCCGTAGCTTTTCGGATGCCAACTTATTGTTACAAATGATTGAAATTAATATATTTACTTTATACGTCCACATTTGGATCACGGATTTCCAGATGTGTACCAAGTTTGAGCTCAATTGATCACGAGTAATCTTTTAAGTAGATAATATAGGAAAATGTTCCACTTTTTGTTTTCAGGTATACATATTATATAACCCTAAGACCCATAGAAGATTAAAGGTTTTGACTTCAAAATATTTTCTAGGACGGAACAAGTGCTACTACTCTAAAAGGCGAACACTAAAAATAAACATACTATCATTGAATGTATGCTGTCATGACAAATATTACACAATTATTTGCTTAACACAGCCTTCCGTGTTTGAGTGTTTTTGTGTCGATTTACCGACATGTTTTTTCTTCATAATTTATTTGTCACAAACAAGTGCTTCGACAACTGACTTTTAAAGTTTTGGGGCAAATTAATTGAGTTGACTAAATTTACTTTTTCGAAATACGAGGGCGGATCCAAAAGTTCGAAGCCCGACCAAGAAAATGAAAGAAAAGTGGGTCTAATTTTATTTTTATTTTTCGACATAGTCTCCATCTAGCTCAACACACTTCTTCCTGAACTGCAACTTGTTTATCCCCTCGAAAAAAAAAAGATTCCGGAAGGTCGGCGAAATACTCGTTTACTGCGACTATCACCTCATCTTTGGTCGAAAATTTCGAGCCACCCAAATGTTTTTTTAAATTTGGAAATAAATGATAATCTGAGGGGGCTAAATCCGGCGAATAAGGTGGGTGGGGCAGCAATTCGTAGCCACAATCATGGATTACAGACATTGTTTCAACCGAAGTGTGAACACGTGCATTGTCTTGATGGAACAAAACTTTCTTACGCAACATTCCCGGCCTTTTTTCTTTTATTTCTTCTCGTAGTCTGCGTAAAAGGTTACAATAATAACTAGAATTAATAGTTTGACCTTTCGGTAAATAATCTACAAAAATAATGCCCTTCGCATCCCAAAAAACAGAAGCCATGACTTTGTTAGTCGACAAAACGACTTTAGCCTTTTTCGGTGTAGGTGAGTCAGATCTTTTCCACTGTTTGGATAGATGCTTTGATTCAGGAAAATGGTGGTGAACCCAGCTTTCACCCATGGTAACAAATCTAGACAAAAAGTCCTCGGAATCAGTCTCCAAAAGTTCCAAACAGTCTCGCGCAATTGTGAATCGAACTCGTTTTTGTTCAGCTGAAAGCAACCTCGGGACCCAGCGAGCAGAAACCTTATGGAATCCCAATTCTTTCGTTATTATGTGTTGCACCCGGCCATAACTAATGTCTGTTGTCTCAGCTATCTTACCAATGGTCAAACGTCGATTACCCAGTACGAGATCACAAATTTTATCGATGTTTTCTTTCGTGGTAGAGGTTGTAGGCCGTCCACTCCTAGGATCATCTTCAATGCTCTCACGACCGCGCTTAAACTCAGCTACCCACTTCTTGACACTGGAATACGATGGAGCAGACTCCCCCAAAGTGCCCACCATATGTTGATGGATGTCTTTTGGTGACAGGCCTTTTTTATTGAGGTCTTTAATGACTGCACGATGTTCAATTTTCTCCATTATTGAAAATCGCGTCAGAATGCTTCAAACAAATAATCACAGAAAATTTATATTGTGCAATATCGGAATGAAACTGCGCACAATAAATCAATAGAAGACATACTAACAAATGACGGTAAATTTAAAAAGATGTCACGTCTCCTTGTAGTTTGGGCCACGAACTTTTGGATCCACCCTCGTAGCAATCAACTACCTAATCTAACTGTCGCTAAATGGTAGTTCTCAGGACTATCATGTTCTTTTTTAGATGTTAATACATATATTTATGCCCCCGTAATACCTATTACAGAAACATAATACCTTAGGTCACAGGGTTGACATCGCATCTGCATTTTGACCTCTGATTTTTGTGTAAATGTCTATAGGCTGCAGACATAATTTAACATCTATGTGAACTGCATGCTTATTTTGCACCTTCATCAAATTTAATATAGGAGTCTTAGTAAAGGGTTCCGTTTTTAAGGTTCCGTAGTAAACAAGGAACTCTTATAGTTTCGCCATGTCAGTCTGTCTGTCTTTCCGTCCGCGGTTAAGCGCAAAAACTATTGGTACTAGAGACTTGAAATTTGGCACAAATGCGTTAAGTTACCTTTTGTGTAGGACCCTAAAAAGTAGAACTGTCATTCAATATCTCTTTTTTTCAGCGTTTACACGTGGTCCCGTTGTATATCTATTAGGTACTATCTCTAAAATACATTAGGTAAGATAATATCAATGATGAGATTATCGATATTGGCTAATTAGGTAAAATGTACAAATTGAACTTCAAAAAGATGAGATTGTAATCCCCTTTTGATCCATTAGCATAGTTTGTAAATCTTCAAGAAATAACTGATTATGTACCTACTCCGATATGGAAATCATTACGATCTAAGACAGGCTTTCTCAAACTTTCGGCTCCACGTACCCCTGTTGAAAAGTATCCTGGTGACAGCAAACCCCTCAACTAATTAAACCCCCTCCCTCCCACCAAAGCAAACAATAAAATTGACTGTTGAAGAAAATAGTGTTTTTATTTCAATAAAAGTTTAGGTATTTCATTTTACTATTAATATGATGAGTGTGCTTGTTTCTTGTCACAAATGGAGTCAATTTTAGGAGTAATTTTGGACAATTTTAACCTTAATTCTGACCCGGCATCATGTCGATTTATAGTAAATCTTGTCGCGAATCCCCAGTCGAATGGTGAACCCCTAGGGGTTCGCGTACCACACTTTGAGAAACCCTGATCTGAGGTGTTCAAATTTATCAGCCAAAAAAATATTTCTCCGTGGGACTTATTCGTCAAAAATGCATTAATTTGTTAAGTTAAAATACACCTATGTACCTATCGTCATTTTTATTTATTCGTTAAATGTATACGTGACATATTTAGCTATGTTATCGAAATATTATTGCTTCCGAGATAATATATCGCGGATCTGATTAAAATGATACTTATCCATAAATTTGTTGAACAAGTTGTCGAGCATGTAGATTTTAGATAAAAAAAAATGCAATAAATATTATGACATCATTAGATTTATTTCGATTAAGTACTTTATTACTTATTACTGCGATAATTTTATAGATGTTTATAATATTAGTAACCTGTAGACAGCACACGGGATTTTGAAGATTACCTGCAACAAAAAATAAAAATGATAAATAAAATGCAACAAATACAGAAATCGTGAACAGCGCCATCTGTTTAAACATACTTGAACTGCGGTAGCTTTGAACGTTCGCTATGCGCGTGCACCAAAGAAACGATCGGTCAAGCCGCGTTTTACGTTGACAAATTAACAGAGAGCGCTAGTTGTCCATAACAATCGAATTAAGAAATACAATTTCACATTTGAAAAAACTTTGCGTACCAACGACATGTTTTATTTATTTATATTAAAATTTTTGTATCTTCCTTAAAGTAACAATAAATAAAAATGCATAAGTTTATTTTTATTTAAGTACATATACATAATATTTTTATACAAATATATACTTTTAACTAGCCTTGGAAACGTAGACCATAGATTTATTATCTACTTACGTAGACAGACACATTTTGTCGAATACCATTTTATTTTTATACAGCGTTGAATCAATTTTGCGAACTTTGTAAATAGATCACACAAAAGATAGATCCCTGCCCACCCCGTAAGGAACTTGGCGTGAAGATAAATACATAATACATACCTACTGTAAAACAAATTAATATGTACCTAATTTTATACAAGAGACCAGAAGAGGAAAACTAAACTTCGTGTTCTACGAATAAATAATTTTATTCGTATCAAAAAAGTCAAATAAATGTTCATCATTACTCAATTTGATGTCCGTAATGACCTTAGAATAAAATATATATACATAAGTAGCTACCTACTTATTAATTTGACCTTATATAGATATTTAAAATAAGTGTATATGTTATGAAGAATTGTAAATTTTTTAGAGCAACAGTGTGACTACGGGAAGGTCAATCCGCAAATCACCTAACGGGTAGGTGGTCTGTGGCAGAGTCTATCGAGGTAGGCAGTAGGCATAATCGGTCGAGAACTTTCCGGATCGGCGTGCATGTATGAAGAACTTGTTGAATGTAGAAAAGGCTTGTGGGAGGTAAGGACAAGGATATTTGTCCGTCAGGGACTGGGTCTGAAGATCATAATTTCAGCTAAAAAACCTTTAGTGCTTGATGACAGCCTGTCCTTATTCCATAATCGCCACGCACGGCATAATAACAAATAATAATAATGGCAACCCATTATACGTCCCACTGCTGGGCACGAGTCTCTCCCCTTTTTGGGGAAAGGCCACGCACGGCATGTCGGTTGGCAATCGCAGTGGTGGTAGTTTTATCGAGGGACCTTGCTTTGTCCCATGTAACAGGTGGCGAGCCTGTTGCCATCTCCGGGATCCGAGGCACTGGGAAACTTCCAGAAAATGGAAAAACCCCAATAAAACCAGAGATAAAAGATTTTAGACAGTTATCTCTGATAGCCCCCGACCCGGGAATCGAACCCAGGATCTCCAGCGTAGTAGTAGTGGCCTGCTACCACTAGGCTTCTTAGGCAGTGAAGATATTACATACATTTAAAAAGCCAACTAATAATTGAACGATATTTTTCTAAGCGCGGGTTATTTGCGACCATTCCATACATTTGCGTAAACACTACACTTCGCACGGGGCCAGTGGTGGATTTACCAGCAGGCTGAGTAGGCTGGAGCCTAGGGCGGCAAATTTTAAGGGGCGGCAGAATTAGTTCATATTTTTTTTATTTCTATTGACAAAATTACTGTTAAAATTATCAAGGCTCAGATCATAGTTCCCAATGATTCTAAACATAGAAAAAAAGTTGCTTACATCAACTTCAGGATAATGAAGCATAAAACATAAAGTTGAAATTTTATTGATACAAAATATACCTAATTGATATGATTGTAAACTACGATATCAAAATATAGGGGCGGCAAAAATAATAGCCTACCGGCGGCAAATTTGTAAATCCGCCACAGCACGGAGCGGTTCGCAAACGGAATACAAATGGAGTCATTTGCCTTTCGGGTCACGGTTGCTGTTTTCAACTATCGGTATAGTTATAAAACCGGGTATTTTTTATGTTATGGAAGTGGCAAACAAGCATGTAGTTCACATTGATGTTAAGTGATGACTGCAGCCTATAGACACCCACACAAAGACCAAGGTCAAAATGCAGATGCGTTACCACTCCTGAGGCTTAAGGTGTTATGCCTCTGTGCCGGAAATTACAGGGCCGTACATTACCACCTGACCGGAACACGATAGTGCTGAACACTACTATTTAGCGGCAAGTTTATAGGTACGCCTACGCCCGTGAGCTCCGTCACTGGAGCTCTACCACCAGTACAAAACAGGGTGAACAGAGAGTAATGTGTATGGCAGAGTTATGATTATCACAGAGGCAAAACAACTTAGGGTTAAGGAATAGCAAGAATAGGAATCGTCCTCTCTATTTTTATTAGAGATTTTATTTCCCTTTTCAGTCAATTTTATCCGTGGATTGTAATATTTTTATTGCTACGGCCTACAGACAGATATTTGTTTCGGGTCTGGGTGTTTGTGTAGGTATGTGTTGTGTGTGTATAACGGCGCCCACGACACAGGTTTATTCCTAGAGTGGGACTGAGAGCGTAAACGTATTTTTTTTAATATTTTTACGCGAGAAGCTCGGGAAAGATAGTCAAAATTTCAGGAAAATTATTTTTCCAACAGCTGCAGTTGCGTATGTCTTAACATAATCACATATGGCAAGTCCATTCACTTAACTAATAAAAAAACGTTTGCGAAACAAACATAACTGAATCAACTCATTGATTTACCGCGTAACACGTGATTCATTCATTGTTGATGTAACATTACCTTCACATTGAAACGAACGTAAATCATCGTTCACACTTGAAACTTCGAGTTCTAAGTAGTTCCAACAATTCTCACTAGGCCTCGGTTGTTGCTGATGCGTGAACATAACACGCGAGTCTTGAAGATATGGATGATTTAACAACTGTTCAAACAGATAACGAATGGTAATAAAATTATATTTAGCTCATTGAGCGGTGGAAGGGTTAGTGCAGGGTTCCCCAAACTTCTTTTTGTTGTAATTATTTTCACATCTTAAGAAATTAAGAAAAAAAAACGGTAAGAAAAATTTGACTTCGGGCAGGAATCGAACCTGCGACCTCAGGATAACCAGTCCAGCAGAGTAATCCTGAGGTCGCAGGTTCGATTCCTGCCCGAAGTCAAATTTTTCTTGCCGTTTTTTCTTTAATTTCTTATGTTCACTCGCATTGCGAAAAATAAATAGTACAATTATTTTCACATCTTTAAAACCTTCCCTGAATTTCTACGAATATTTCACAACCAAAAAAAAATATCAAAATCAGTTAAATCGTTCTCGAGTTTTAGTGACCCTCATTTCATTTTAAGGGTTCCGTACTCAAAGGGTAAAACGGGATCTTATTATGTGTTGTCCGTCAATAGCAATTATTTTTTTGTTGTGTACTGGAAGTGGCAAACAAGCATGCAGTTCACATTGATGTTAAGAGACTTAAGTGATGACTGCAGCCTATAGACACCCACACAATTAGTCTTTGTGTGGGTCAAAATGCAGATGCGTTACCGCTCCTGAGGCCTAAGGTGTTATGCCTCTGTGCCGGAAATTACAGGGCCGTACATTACCACCTGACCGGAACACGATAGTGCTGATCACTACCATTTAGCGGCAAGTATATTAGGTAATGCGGTGGTGCCTACGCCCGCGAGCTCCGTCACTGGAGCTCTACCACCAGTAAAAATGATAAACATAGGCATTGCTTATTGGGAACGACAACCTTGATCTGGTATTCGACGAAGTCGTGGTCAAAAACTAGTCACACGTAAAATATAATGGATCGTGTAATCCGATGTTTTCGGTATTTAACACTAACGTGTGAACCGACTTCCAAATACCATAACTTTGTTAACACTCAAACAAACATAACATGGCCTTTTCACGGTCAATTTAGTGTTTATTATGTTATATTACCGGGTTATATTACGTCACATCTCTATTTCACCAAGGACCTAAGGGGTAAGTAGTAACAAGTATCTATGTAAACACCCTGTTATACACATGGGACTAAACGTGGTGGTGTTGGTGGCGTTGGTGTCGTTGGTAACGTTGGTGGCGTTGGTGGCGTTATTGGAGTTGGTGACGTTAATGGCGTTGGTGGTGGTGGTGGTGTTGGTGGTGTTGGTGGTGTTGGTGTGTTGGTGGTGTTGGTGGTGTTGGTGGTGTTGGTGGTGTTGTTGGTGGTGGTGTGCAACAAAATGAAAAAAAACGCAATACGTTAATATTCAATTTTTCACTTCTGCCGACACTCCCCAAGAGCAAAACGTTTTTTTTATCTAATGTCTATAGGTACGTCTTTACCTTTTTTAGAATAGCAATTTCTTACGAGGTCCTTGTATTGGACCGTCAATAACAATTTAAATGGATGTAGGAAGTGGACATTTGTAGGACAAGACGACAATCATTTTTGTTTTTAACTCCCGCGGCACAAATGACCCGCATCCTTGTGGGTGAGCGTTGATTAAACGGTACGCTAGGGTATTTACTTACCACACATTATATTAATATCTCGCCATTTTTAAAAAGAGATTTTTTTTTTATTTTATCTCGCGAGAATGTTCTACTTATGATAGCAGGCTACTGCTGTTAACGTTTTAATTATATTTGCGGATTCTCTCGTGTACACAATACGCCCAATTTCCGGAAAGAAAAAGAGAAATTCGAATCTTGGATATGAGCTTTGGTAGCTTCGATCGCAGGTTCGATTCCTGTTCGAAATCAAATTCATATTATATTTTCTTTAATTTCTAATAATAATACGCTTTTTAATAATAATAATTAGGGAAGTGCACATCGAACAAATTTAACAAGTTCAAAGTCGTTTGTTATAAAAATAAGAGTGAATGATAGTATCACTCGTCAACCAAAAACAAGTATCGTGAGTGGTTAAATGATTAAAGCTATACGAACTAACGCGCCATAAAACAATCCAGGGACCAAAATAGACTTCCCGGTTTGACGAACCGGTGGGTTCTTGTTTGGTCGCGGTTAAAAAGTGTGTGTTGATACCATAGAGCAACACGGGCCACCGACCAACCGGTGTTGAGTAGCCATAGCGTTTATTATCGATGCAAAACAGCCTGTCATCATTTGCGGGAGGAAATTCGTGTGACACACACACAACAAAAATCGTGTATTACTACGAAACTCACACCTTGACATAAAAAAAAACACATAAACAATATCACGCACACATTTAAACATCTCGGCGACATGCATAGGAACACTTTTTGTGCTTGTACTTTGACAGAGGGGAAAGCTTGCATATGGCTACTCCCCTCCGGTCCGCCGCGGCTGGTGGCCCGTATTGCCTTATGGTTGATACTTTATTGCAGTTAATTCTGAGTATCAGCCCTTGAGCCCTGGACATGTTGATATTAAACTATTTATACACGACGATATAACAGTGTTCTTATGGGTTTTTTCACTGGTGATAGAGCTCCAGTGACAGAGTTCGAGGGCATAGGCACTACCGTATTATGTACCAAAGGTGTTTTATGACTTTATGGTGCAAATAAGCATTCATTTCACATTGATAACTACCCTCGAAACATCTAAACAAGTTTTATACCTCTTCTTCTTCTTCGTGTCAACGACTTCAAAGCGAAATGTAATAAGTTTAAGAATCTTGACCCAAAACGGCAATGGCCACTGCATTATCTGAAGCCCCGCTAAGGTCGCTTGTGGAGCAGCTAGTGGGACACAGAGGGCAAACCATCAGATGAGCCATCGTCTGAACGGATTCTCCAGTCACACACAGGCTGAGAAACCCCACTTAGCCAGGTTTTCCCTGCAGCGACCAATCTGGTTTCGCAGACGATTAAGTGATTTCCATATTGGCCACTGCAGGTTATGGCCAGGAGGCAGGGACTCCGAGGGTGGTACAAAACCCGAAGGTGGAGGACACTTGGTAGCCCACATATGTTTTTTGGTCTCTACACACCTCTTACACACCTGTGGACCGTAAAAAACTCTTGCGACTCGAGAGGCGCGAAGGTGGGATTTTGCAGCTGTGCAGACGGTGCCGTTGATCAAATTCTTGCTTGTGTTTCTCCACTGCATAGGCTACTTCTCGGCTGACATTTGGAAGGCTATACCAGCAAGGGGATGCAGCATGTTTAGCGGGGTGGGTTTTAGACCATTATACCTCGGTCGTACATATTACCGGCCATATATCCGGCATACGATACGATAGTGCTGAACACTACCATTTGGGGGGCACATAGTTAAGGCACTGTACAGCAGTCCTTCGGCTAAAATTATGATTACAACCAGAAGTTTCAGCTGTACATTGTCTGTACATTCAGTCAGCAATGAAAGATTTTTAAATGGTTTTATGACAAACCCGACATTATTCATGATCTAAAACGACTTTACTTCGAAAATCACAATGACAAGTCAGTAATTTTCGACCGAGACCTAATTTAGGAATCCAACGACAACCGCCATTATTCCAAATTGCTCTAATGCCAGTCCGTTTAATAGAACCATAAATCACAATATTTAGTCACGGAACCCGTTCCTGGTTGATAAACGTATATTGACTTTGACAAGTTTAATAAATTACGCGCTAATATCGGGAACTACTGGTCCGATTTGAAAAGTTTTATCAGTGTTAGATAGCCAATTTATCGAGGAAGGCTGTAGGCTATATATCATCACGCTATGACTAATAGGAACGGAGCAGCGCGGGCGAAGCCGACCGCTAGTACTTAAATAAACTTTTCATGTGAATAAACAAATAATTTCTCAAAGCCTGGCATTCTTGACATAACCGTAACCGCACCAAATTTTCGGAATATCTGTTGCGAATTCCGTGACAGTGTATAAAATTGTGTGAAAATTGACGTATGAAGAATGCTATGAGTCATGAGGACACCTATGACACTTATTAGGGACTATTTCGTATCTGTTCTCATTCCCATTATATCATCAAGATGCCAATTGAGTGATGGCAATTCTACTATGAGGATATGAATATGCCAAATAGAATCGCAGCGCGTATACAGTCGTTTAATATACCAAATTGACAGGACAATTTATCAATTCGAGTACACCGGTGATATCATCACATGTCTCCTATAAGTGTGATATTTAGACGATACGATATTTTAGTGTATGTAACGAAGTAGGCAGAGAGTGTAAAGCGCTAGATATCCCGGTCCTGACATAGCTCTCGTGCCTCGTCTACCTTCATCATTCTCTTCATACCTGCATGCCGATTCCTAAGACTTTCGACCCCACCATCAGACAGAACTCGACCTATTTGGTCATAGTAGGTCAGTCTTGGTCTTCCTGGGCCTCTGCAACCATCCACATTCGCATTGTATATCTGTTTAGTCATTCGCTCATTCGACATTCTTTCTATATGCCCGAACCATCGGAGCATGCCTTTTTTCATTTCTACACCGATACTATCATTCACACAAAGCAAGAGAGAGCAAAGAAAGAGTTCTTACATCTTCATTACGAACGCGATCGGTGAGTGATACACCGCAGATCTTGCGCATATTTTAATGGCGACGTCAAATTTTGTACCTCTGAAATAATGGTCATAAATTCATTTAATTAATATAACATCTATTAAAAATGTAGCTACACTTCATCATGGCGAAAGCGAACTGCTAAACATCTGTTTTTGTAACTCTCATGCTTTTAAAGTCAACTTCTTGAATTATGTACAATTTGGACTTTACTTAATTATGAAAATATTGATTTCCTTGGGCCCAACATACAACATGCCAACGGATATGCGAAAAAGGTTAAATTGGTAATTGGTAATCCCTTTGTTGTTATATAATTGACATAATAAATTTTATCATCTAAATACCTACTGGCTACACACTTTCGGGTGTAAATTGCGAAGGTACCTACTTTCTTATTTATTTTAATGCACATACTAGCTGACCCGGCAAACTTCGTATTGCATCAGAATTAAATAATCAAAGGTTTGATAGATACGGTCTATTTGTATGGGAAAATGAAATTGTGGTTTTTACTATTTCCCTTCCATTTCTTCATATTTTCTTACCTGACATATCATCATATTTTATAACCTTCCCTGGACTTCAAAAAATCATTCAAAACCAAAATTAGCCAAATCGGTAAAAGCCGTTTTTGAGATTTAGCGAGACTAACGAACAGCAATTGATTTTTATATATTTAGATTAGAAGCCATAGAATAATTAAAAGATAATTTATATTCATTTAACGTGCTGTACTTCTTCGTTACCCATGGTGTTGTAAACATATAATTAGTGGTCTAATAAATACATTTAGACAAAAGAACGCTTTTAATCTGTCACGGAGTCGTCCACCTGTCGTACAGTACAAAAGTCTCGCGAGTGTCGTGAACATGACGTGATCATTACGATGTCGAGTAAAAATGCTCTAATTGGCGTTTGTTTTTATGTAAACGAAGACACGCAAGATTTTGTGAGTCCACACGATTTATATAAGACAAGGTCATTGAAATGCTTTAACTCGAGGTTATCGAATTCAAATGTTACGTCATTTGAGAAACATATTTTTTATGTTATAAAGGTGGCAAAAATCATGTAGTTAACAAGATAGATAGCAAAATGCATACCAGCCTATAGAAATCTACATAAGCATACAGAAGCAATCGCTGAGACCCAAACTGTTTTGCCTGTGATAGAAAATTACGGGGCCATACACAACAATAATCAACATCCAACAAAGACGTCCACCGCTGGACAAAGCCTTTCTCAAAGTCGCAACAGTGCTGTGCACGCATTAGGGGAGAATATGCCATAATCGTCACGCTTGGCGCCTGCCAACAGCAGCGTCCCACTATAAATTATTGCGGGACGCTGCTGTTTACACCCTTCGACAAACTTAAAGGCGGAAGGTAAGTATTCCGAGATTTGACGATCCGAGGGGTCGCTGGATCGGTTCCCGCATTGGAACAAATTTTGCAATGAGACCCAAAACAAATATAGTAATATTTGTTTTGGGTCTTGTTGTTGATGTGTACAACGGAACCCATGGGTAAAAATAATCTAGAGTGGGTCTATGATTTTAAGCGTATTTTATTTTATTATCAAACTAGCTGTGCCCGCGCCCCGACTTCATCCGCGCGAGAATTTATGATTGTTCAGTATCTACCCGTACGAAGTCGTGGGCGCAGCTAGTGTAAAAGTAGCCGAAGTTACTCCTTATTACATAAGCTATCTGCCAGTGAAAGTCCTGTCAAAATCGGTCCCGCCGTTCCCGAGATTAGCGGGAACAAACAAACAGACAGACAGACAGACAGGCAGACAGATAGACAGACAAAATTGGTATATTTTATTGGTAAAACAGTTTTGGTATATGTACCGTGTATGCATATGTATATATGCATTTAGTAAAAAGCTGTTATTTTTATAATACAAACAGACACTCAATTTTGTTTTATTTGTAAAGACGACGACTGCATGACACGCCTCTTCATTTAATATGTGAACACAAAAAGTAATTAATTTTTTATAAATCATTTTGCGACAAACCAATCTAACTGCGATACACATAGAGTTTGAAAAGCGATTAAACATATATATTTTTATGTTTTACTCTTAAGTAAAGGCGGCATTTGTGGAAGCGAATAAATAACACGGTTTGATAAACCATGTAGTTTTTTTATCCAATTTTATCAAAGAGATACTTAGGTGCTCTTTTAATGGAATTTGGTATTAGCACTCGAGTGATAAGATTAAATCATTCTAACATTTATATTCATAGCGTTGATAAATCATAATCTAACATCATTATATATGCGCGTTCCTTGATCTTTATCAGAACTAGGTAGTGCTTTCAAAACAAATATTTTGTGAATAGATAGGGCGTGACAGATATCTGCCTCAGAAGTTTAGAAGTGGTAGCAGGCCACTACTGCTACGCCTGGGTTCGATTCCTCGGTCGGGGGCTGCCAGAGATGTAAATGTGTAGATGCTGCCTTTATCTCTGGTTCTATTGAGATTTTTCAATTTTCTGGAAGTTTCCCAGTACCTCGGAGTTTGGTAATATGCCCGGAGATTGACATCTCCGGGCATATTACCAAACTCCGAGGTACAGGCTCGCCACCTGTAGCATGAGCCAAAACGTAACCGTCGTATCCTGGATGTAAGGTTAGGTTTATATAAAGATAGATCAGCAACACTTTAGTATAAATACATTTATGAATAAGTAAGGAGGCCAGATTTAAACTACTAAATTGGTTTCAATATACTTTTGTCACATTGAAAACAATGTTTCATATTTTAATTTTCCTCTTATACCACATGACCGGATTTGGTCCGGCGGACTCCGCCGACTAAATCCGCCCGAGCGGACCGCATCGGACCAAATCCGCTGTCGCTACACACGACCAGATTTCGTTCGGAGCGTACCGAATCCGCCGTCCGCTCCGTACCAAATCCGGACGTGTGTTACTACTATTAACTTACCTATATATTTTAATTCTGCTATGTTACACTGTGATAACAAACATTCTTAGTGCATAAAATTTTAAGGAATGCGGTTGTTCAACTACCGTGTAATGATTGTATTTATTGCATTATTAATACCTACATGTAACGCAAAACACAATTTAATTTGGACTTCTATTCAGACGAAAGTGAAAGGTTTATTCTATTGTCATGGATATTTCTTGAACAAATGTATTCTTTGGCGTTCGCAATTCAACTGCATACCTACAGTCAACATTATAGAGATTGACTACTTCACCAAAACACTGTAAATGGTTGCAGAGGCCCAGGAAGACCAAAACTGATCTTCCTTGATCAAATAGGTCGGGTACTGTCTGAGGGAGGGGTCTGTCTGTCAAGAGTCTTAGGAATCGGCGTACATAATATATGAAGAGAATGATGAATGTAGAAGATGCACGGGAGGTGTGTTCATGATATCAGCCGAAAGATGTCCACCAAAGTCCCATAAGGGGATATGCCATAATCACCACGGTTGGCATGCGGATTGGTGATCGCAGTGGCGATATATTTATCGCCGGACGCTGCTGCTTATCACTTTTTTTATGTAATCGAAGTGGCAAACAAGCATTTCTTCTAAGAGAAGAAAATTCTTCCGTCTAGTGGGCGGTGGGGTCATGACATCCCGACGCCAGCTGACGAGGAAGTGTGTTAGGACCGGCATATCTGGCACTCCACACACTCTTCTTCTTATTCTTTTAGTTTGAGATGGAAGCTATAACTTAAGTAAGCACCTATAGAACAAAAAATATGTAAATGAGAAGATACGACCCCCATAGCGGTCGCCTCATATAATTTTGTATGCGTGAGGTAAACCATCAAGTCGGCCAACAAGTTGGGATTTTATTACATACTTAATTTTATGAAAAATATTAATTAGTATTTTGTTTTTATGCCAAAGAACAAGAAGGTACCGACGTCATATTTTATTTAAGCGGTTTATGTGAAGTAAAAATCTGGATGATTATATTTTAAAGGATCATATTTTTGCACGAATTTACGTCTATTGTTGTTAAGATTCCATGCACTGGTGGTAGAGTCAAGGGCGAGGCCGCATTACCAAATCTATCTACCGTTAAATGGTAGTGTTCAGCACTATCGTGTCCAGTAAGATGGTAATATCGCCCCGTAATAACTATCACAGAGACATAACTAAAGTCTCAGGGATAGCAACTGGCAACGCACCTGCATTTTCACCTCTGGTTTTTGTGCAGATGTCTACAGGCTACAGGCGCCATTTAACATCAATGTGAACTGCAAGCTTGTTTCGTTACATAAAAAAGACAGAAGCAACCTGACAACTATAATAACATGGGAGTTTTGGCGGGAACCTTGAAAGAGACGTGTGGTGCTCCTATTTTATTTCATTTTCTTGGTGTATTTTTGAGTTATATTTAATAAAGTTGGTGGCATTTTGTTTGATATAGGCTTATTAAAGTGCTCGTGTATAGTGAAATATAATAATAGTGCGAAAACACGTCCTTTCGGGTTGCCTCCAAAACTTCATTGTAAATGTTCTGGTAAAGTAGCCATCGCTTTACTCGAATTATTGACTGTGACTGGCTGACGGACTGATAAATTGACTGACTGACTCTTGACTTTTTCGCTGCTTATTTTACGAATACGAAATATTGTTTTACTTGACACTGGCAATATGCGTAATAGCGATGCTATAATAATATTAAAAAAAAACTATAACAAAAAATAACTGCCCAGTAAGCTATAACAATAAACGTACGACACTGAACTACATATAAGCTATAAACATGTAGAAACACAAAAATGCCATAAACAGGAACGTCCCACCGTAACCGAGAAGGTGCGTGAGAATCAACTCGACTGCCAAACATAAAATGCAAATGAGAGGTACGAATTGACCCCCGTGATCTGATTGAGACATTAGGTGGGGCAAGTTGGAGGCGACGGGCGGGTTAGATATTTTATATATGAAATTATATGAATCATTTAGTAATCCCAAAATGGGCGGCGTAATTGTCCATAAGAGCGGTTGAGAACAAACGTTTTTAACGCGCGTGTAAACTCGTTTTTGGTAGTGCATGTGGACGGGCGCGTCAATTCAAGCCTTTTGCCACACGCGCAACTCACACGAGGGTATATGTAAGTTATCGCTACCGGTTCAAAGGAACACGCTGCAATATGCCCGTGAACGCGAGTGTGGTCATTTGTATTGTAGCGCTTATGTCGAAACCTTCCGATACCGACCTGTTGTACAACTGCGATGTTCAACTGGTTGTACTACGGGGAAGTAAAGTTACCCATAGATCGTATACGCGTAGAATAAAACGCAAGTGTCTGAAACTTAGGGCTCAAAGCTTTTTGAGTTTTGAGTTTTTTTGAAGCCTTGTATTGTAAAAAAGGTAGTCTGATATAAATACCTACGCATTTATAGAACATTATAGTGCTTTATTTTATTTTCTACTTCTACTAGCTACTGTTATGAGATACACACATTTTTTTAAAGCACGCATGGAAGTACCCCTACGGTCGGTTAAGACGGAGCTTGAAAGCATGCCTAGGCACCACCGGATTCCCTAATCTATCTATCGCCAATTGGTAGTATTCAAAATTGTCATGTTCCAGTTAGTCGGTCATGTATGGGTTCGTAATAAATACCAAAGAAGCTAAACAACTTAAGGGGTGGCGACGCATCTGCACATTGAGCACCGGGTTTTCTGTAGACATCAGTAGGCTGTAGTCGTGACTCACTATCCATGTAAATTTGTTTGCCAACATTACTGCAATACAAAAGGTTCCAATCATTTTTTTCAGCCCTACTGTGGCAAACAGTAGACGGATCAAAAGTACTATAAAAATATCGTAGTACTGCCTTCAACTTGGACCACACCACAATAAAGTCATGGTGGGCGGCCGCCGATTATTGACCTCAACCGATTTCGTTTACTAAATGAATATGATTATATCAAAATAACCAGTTTTGATAAAACAGTTTAAATTGAGTGTTAAAATGAATAGTGCTTCAACACAATTATCTCAGTCTCGTTTTCAAACGACCTAAAACTTTCTGAGGGTTCAGTATTTCGGCATAATTAGTATTTTTTTAAATGATTATAACAAAATACTGCTTTGAAGCGCGCATGGCCCCGTGGCTGGTGTAGATCGTAAGCGATCTACTCGGTTAAGCATTACGGGCGTGGTCGGGTGTGTGATGGGTGATCGCTAGTGGCAAATTAAAATGCGCGTTACCGTGCTTCGGAGGGCACGTTAAGTCGTCGGTCCCGGTTGCTATAGATAGATAGCAATCGTTAAACCTTATCGGCGGTTTGAAAACATCCGACAGCGATGGCGATTATGGCATATTCTTCACTTATGCTGCACAACACTGTTGTGAGCATTTTTGAGGAAGGCTTTGTCCAACAGTGGATGTCTTACGGCTGGAGAGGTGATTACAACTTATGAAAATTACATCGGGATAATAACCGGGATATCTGGCGCTCTACACTCTCTGCCTACCCCGTTAGGGACCTGGCGTGAAGATACATATATATAAAATTACATCATCCAAGTTAGCAGAAATACTCATAAAATAAAAATTACTGGGCCAAATTAATTTACCTCTGCCCACCTCTTCGGGAAATACAGATACAGATACATAGATAGACCTAATGAAAAAAGGCGTGCTCCGATGGTTCGGGCATATAGAAACAATGACGAATAAGCGAATGACTAAACAGATATACAATGCGAATGATAATGGCTGCAGAGGCCCAGGAAGACCAAGACTGACCTACCATGACCAAATAGGTCGAGTTCTATCTGATGGTGCGGTCATGTCTTAGGGATCGGCGTGCATGTGTGAAGAGAATGATGAAGGTAGATGAGGCACGGGCGGTCCTGACAGTACCGGGATATCTGGCGCTTTACATTCTCTGCCAACCCCGTTAGAGACGTGGCGTGAAGATATATACATACATACATACCTAAATAACACTGTATCATACTGAGGTCCTAGATTTTAGACTACCGTGACCGTTAAATTCTTATAATCTAACCGGAACACGGCAAGGCAATGTCGTATTACCATTTGGCGGCAAATTATTAGATTAGGTAATGCGATGTGGACACCCTCAAGGTCCCCACTGGAGCATCACTAATAATAGACATCTATTTTCGTGTAGTGCAAGTAGCAAACAAGCGTTAAATTCACATTGATGGTATTGGTGGTGATTGATGGTAGGGAATACGCGATTCCCCCAATCGCATGATCTTCTTAGTCGTAAGGGGGTCCATAAATTACGTGAGGTGTTTTTTTTTAATTTTCTGTCCCTCCCTCCTCCCTGGTGAGATGTCGTGAGATTTTATTCAATCTCCTCACCCGTCCCCCAATCCCACGTGAGATTTTTCAAAATGTGGGTATGTAAACGCGTTGGATTTTTATTGAAAAAGAAAAAAATATGCTTCACAACTAGATAAGACAAGTTATGAATATTGCTGATAGCTATAAGTGTGATCAAGATTAAACAATAGAGTACATAAATCGAAACTATTGCGATCCAAAAAATAATATGAACTCCAATTCAGCCCGCGCGAAAATAGTACCTAAGTATATGGTAGGTAAACCACTGACATAGAATGAAGAGTGCTTGCAAGGAATTGCGTGAATAGAGTATTGGGTAAGCTGCTAGAATCGAAACATCTCAGCCAGCGGGCTCGACTAGCCGTACATAATGCTGTACTTACTCCAACGCTTTTATATGGAAGCGAGAGCTGGGTATGCAGGAAAGAGCATGAACGTAAGTTAAACGCGGTCGTGATGAGATCTTTGCGCAAGATCTCGGTGTATCACTCACCGATCGCGTTCGTAATGAAGATGTAAGAAAGAGGCTTTGTGTGAATGATAGTATCGGTGTAAAAATGAAAAAAGGCATGCTCTGATGGTTCGGGCATATAGAAAGAATGTCGAATGAGCGAATGACTAAACAGATGTACAATGCAAATGTGGATGGTTGCAGAGGCCCAGGAAGACCAAGACTGACCTACCATGACCAAATAGGTCGAGTTCTGTCTGATGGTGGGGTCAAAAGTCTTAGGAATTGGCGTGCATGTATGAAGAGAATGATGAAGGTAGACGAGGCACGAGAGGTATGTCAAGACCGGGATATCTGGCGCTCTACACTCTCTGCCTACCCCGTTAGGGACCTGGCGTGAAGATACATGAAAGTATATTTTTTTGATTCAATCAGAAAAAAAATTGCGTGATATATGCCGAGACCTCCTCTCTCCCCAACGTTAGATTAGATGAGATTTGTCTCGACCCCTTCCCCCCCTTAAGCATCTCACGTAATTTATGGACGCCCCCTTACACTCTTGTCAGACTAGTCGTGGCCGTTACGATGTTGTGACTTGCTTCACTATGCGTCGCCCCTGGTCCCTTAATGCCTTTTCACATGAGCCGGCGCCGGATACCCGGCGGCTAAGTGTATGGCCATGTATTTAAGCTTTCACATTTACCGGCGAAATTTGTCCTGAATATGTCACCGGACAGTCGGCGCCGGCAACCCGGCGATCGGTTCATGTGAAAAGGCCCTTACTGTTGCCTTTCTCGAACACTCGTGCAGTTGACTCCCACTGCTGCTTTGACTTGGTCCGTCCATCGCATGAAACCTACGGTATTACTCTCTCTAAGAATGGTTATATCCATGGTTCTGACTCTGAACCATAGGGATTTCTCTAAGGCAGTCGCCTTGCCTTCGCCACTTGCCCGGTGATATAGACAATCAGGTTGTATTGAGATAATACTACGTATAGATAGTAATGTCACTATCTATACGTAGTATTATTACATATTATCTGTCGCGGGACGCTGCTGAACATCCCGCGTTGTTATTTTTCCTACCCTATTGGAATGTTCGGTTGACTGATTGCACTAGCGCACTGACTCCCAAAGTGGTCCAGGTGGCCCCTCTGGGGTCCATGGAAGACTCGATGGGGGGTCTCGTAGGCGTGAATAAAAATGTGGTAATATGGAAATGTGATATAAATGTAGCAAGGAGACCCCCCACCGAAACCAGAAAAGTATTGAAAGGAGTCTTAAAGAAAAAATTGTTTGGGAACCTCTGCACTAACGGAAGAATTCTCCTCCACTAAGGGGCGATGGGATTGTCACATCCCAACGCCTAAATCATATACATACCTCCAATAAAAGAACCTGTGCCTTTGCTCTCAAGTGTTCACTCAAACTCAAATAAGTTTCTCAATATAACGCCCATAAATCACAAACAAAAACCTGAATGCGCAATTAGTAAAAGTAACTAGAGTTGGAAAAAAACTATCGTCTCAGCTGAGCGCTCTCCACTAAACTGCAATTTGTTTTGAATGAAAAACAGTGTGTTGAAACATGCGGATCTCGCAGTAATCCGTAGATTGGCGAGAGTAGACTTATTGAACCAAACATACTACGTGTCTGGTTCAGTGAAATGGCTGAATGAAAATGAACAATACGATATATTGATAGTGGTGGATCTCCAGTGACGGAGCTCGTGGGGGTAGGCACCACCGCACTACCTAATATACTTGCCGCTAAATGGTAAGGTTCAACACTATCGTGATCCGGTCAGGTCATCAGGTGGTAATGTACGGCCCTGTAATTTCCGGCGCAGAGGCATAACACCTTAGGCCTCAGGGGTGGTAACGCATCTTCATTTTGCGCTTGGTCTTTATATGGGTGTCTAAGTGTCTATAGGCTGCAGTCATCACTTAACATAAATGTGAAGGCATTGTTTTCCACTTCCATTACATTAAAATAAATTAGCTTTACGTTATGTCACACCTCTGTACGATACGTCCGGGACCCAAAATTTGAACTAATCCAGCGAAAAATGAACTCATACCGTCATGGGTGGCAATGACGTTATGCTGTCACAAGTAATTGCGCAGTTTTTATTGGAGTTGTTTGAACAGGTGCGAGATACTTACGTAAGTGCATAGAGTCATCGTTATGGTTTCGTCAGTATTAATACTCATGGTACGAACTTCATGCGAGCGAGGGCACACCGCGGACACTCCGCCAAAATTCCATACAAACGCTTAATTTGGTTTCTATCCATCAGTGATGTGTATTTACACGCGCACCTGTGTGCGTAGCACGTACAAAATACCAACCGTCGCCCAAAAGAGAGGAAGGGGTTGTGTATGTGTGCAAATGGGGCGGGACGTCGAAGTGTCCATTCTATACGTAGTATTATTACATATTTTCTGGCGAGGGTCAGTTTCCACTACCTATCGCAGCCTGGATGTTGTACTAAACTAAGGGAGCAAGCACAAAGTGATTCTGGCACAGATCTGGCGAAGAAACAGGATTTTTAAAATTTTCATTAAATAAATACGTTTACACGCACGTTTTGGTATAAACCTGTGTCGTGGGTGCCGTTGCGCACATACAACATATACACAAACACCCAGACCCGAACAAATATCTGTAGGCCATACAATTATTTGTCCCGGTACGGACATCAAACCCGTGAGCCTCGGTTAAAACGGTCGTCACACATCGCTGGACCAAATGGCTCCTCATTCGTCATATAATAACTTTGATTTCTGTGATATACTATATAGGCTGAAGTTTTCACTTACCATCAATGTGATTTAGATGCTTGTTTGCTATATATCCATTAGATATACATAAAAACCGGCCAAGTACGTTTCGGGACACGAGCCATGTACCACGTCAGGCCATAGTTTTCTACTCTACGCCCCCCCCCCCCCCTCCAACATTCTGGAACATAGGCCAAAGGCTTCAAAGCTGCTGTTTTTATGTACTTAGATGTATACCTAATCAAATAAAAAAGTGAAATACAACAAAAAGATGTCGCAATTATGTAATTAAAGAAGAAAACACAGCATTACATTAACACGTTCGTTTTCTTAGGCTGTGGCATTATGGAAAGTAGTGACGGAGCTCCATTTACCAAAATGCATGAAAACATAAAGAATAGTAATAAAAACCTTTTACTGGTGGTAGAGCTCCAGTGACGGAGCTCGCGGGCGTAGGCACCACCGCATTACCTAATATACTTGCCGCTAAATGGTACTGTTCAGCACTATCGTGTTCCGGTCAGGTGGTAATGTACGGCTCTGTAATTTCCGGCACAAAGGCATAACACCTAATGCCTCAGGAGTAGCAGCGCATCTGCATTTTGACCTCTGGTCATTGTGTGGGTGTCTATAGGCTGCAGTCATCAGCTAACATCAATGTGAACTGCACGCTTGTTTGCCACTTTTATTACATAAAAAAAAACTAATGTTAAAAACATGTCACACAATATTTTTTATTGTCAAACGTAAACATGAGTTTTTCTTTGACCCCGGCATGACATGTTGATTTGATGACGTCATTTGCTTGGTTTTTATTTCAAGTAGATTGACGTCACGAGACAAAAATACATACATTGGCTCTATGATTGTCAATTTTATGACCAAGATTGATAATTTGAATAAAAAATACCTTGATTTTCCGAACTGAACCCTCTCTGCGCGAGCCCGCTTCGCACTTGATCGGTTTTATTTTGTAGGTTTATAATAATAAATAATAATAATGGCAACCCATTATACGTCCCACTGCTGGGCACGAGTCTTTCCTCTTTTTTGGGGGGAGACCTGGAGCTTACTCCACCACGCTGCTCCAATGCGGATTGGTGGAGATACGGGTCAGAAGCCAACCCGCTGTCGGATGTTTTCAAACAGCCCATAAGGCCTCCGACAAGGTTTAACGACTGCTATCTCTCGCTAGCAACCGGGACCGACGGTTTAACGTGCCCTCCGAAGCATTTTAATTTGCCATTAGCGGTCACCCATCACACACCCGACCGCGCCCGTAATGCTTAACCGAGTAGATCGCTTACGATCTACACCAGCCGCTGGGCCATGCGCGCTTCAGGTTTTGTAGGTTTATGTTACTTCTAAATTCTATCATCAACTTACATGTTTTACAATTGCCAAGAATCCCGTGATGAACAACTTGTTTTTAAAGACTCAGTGGTATAAAATGTACAACCAAGCCTGTATCTGTTATCGGTCACGCTTTATCACCGATCGTTATCAAAGATACCATGGAGGAAGTTGTAGTCAGGTCTACGTACACTATACGAATAAATACAAAGACTTGTTAGAGAATTAATTTTTCGACATTATGATTCTTTTTGACGTGGAAAATCTTTAGTGAATAGCAATGCCGCATTTTTATTAAAGAACTAATCTATTAACCGCAAGCTATAAACAATTTTTATGTCAAATGGTTGACAGACAAACAGACCGTCTGCTTGTCTGTCAACCCTTTTCTGGTGGTGGAGCTCCAGTGACGGAGCTCGCGGGTGTAGGCACCATCGCATTTACTATACTAATATACTTATCGCTAAAAGGTAGTGTTCAGCACTATCGTGTTCCGGTCAGGGGGTAATGTATGGCCCTGTAATTTCCGGCGCAGAGGCATAACACCTTAGGCCGGTGACCCGTGTTGCTCTATGGGTTAGAATAACAACTCTAGTTACTCAAAGCTCATCAGAACTCTAATGCAAGTAAAAACTGCCTACCCCTTCGGATACCAGCTTGAAGTTATAATTTAGAGGACACAATGTGACTTCAACTATTTGAACAGGTGCCCTTAATCTTATCTTATTGTTATAACATCAAGGTAACATAACGAACACACATATGTACCTACATATTTACCTTGATGTATTGCCTAAAATAATCTACTTAAGTAGTTCATTCTAATGGTGATAAGATAAACATTAAAATTTGGTATATTTTCAATGAAATAAAACAAGAAAAAAATACTTCATGTTTAATCAGAAATTAGGAGATTCGCATGCGAAACAAAGTATGTAACAGACATATCCCACCGAATAGCGAAACTCAAGTGACAGTGGGCAGAGCACATAGCTAGAAGAACCGATGGCAGTTGGGGCAGAAGAGTTCTCGAATGGCGACCGCGTACCGTAAGCGCCATAACGCACTAGCGGTTAGCTGCGGGAGCGGGTGGCCGCGCGGCCTACCGATTTTACAATTTAATATGCAACCGCCTGTTATGTATAGTGCATACAGTAACAAGCGGTTGCATATTAAACTGTAAAAGCGGCTACTCGCTCCCGCGGCTAACCGCTAGTGCGTTAGGGCGCTTAGATGCAGGTAGTGACGTTTCAGTTGGCGGTTACTCAAAAGCCCGCGATATCCGACTCGTCCACCATCAGCGGCGGGATCACGGGAACAAAAATTCGCGACCCCACAGGCACCATGATTGACCTACTTTTTTTAGATTTGTAAGAACCATAGAGCAACCCGGGCCACCGGCCGCGGCGGAAAGAAGAAGAAAAGCCATATGCAGGCTTTCCCCTCTGTCAAAATACAAGCCCAAGTGGTACTACGCCTGTCGCCCATATGTTTAAATATGTGCGTGAAATTGTTTATGTACTTTGTTACAGTCAAGGTGTGAGTTTCGTAGTAACAGACAGAAGTGTGTGTGTATCACACGTAGTTCCCCCCGCAAAAATTTGCATCGGTAATGAACGCTATGGCTACTCCCCTCCGGTCAGCCGCGCGCCGTGGCGGCCAGTGGCCCGTGTTGCTCTATGGTAAGAACAGATATATTTTGGCGCTTCAACGCACGCCTACCCCGTGGGACTTGGCGTGAAGGTAAATATAATGATTATCAAAGAATGTAAATCAAAAAGTGTGTAATGATGTGAAAACCAATGCGTGTTAGAATCGATATAGACAGAGACATAATTATACAACTTTCAATCGATTATAAATGAATGATAATAACTCGATTATTTCATTTATTGATCGGTAAAACAGAACTGTCACCTCGATATGATATTAATTGTGGCTTAGTGACGTTAGCGTGTTACATATACATATGTAACACGAAAGCAAACATTCAACAGTGCACCGAATAACAATTACTTTGTAACGAATTAATTATTCATGAAGGCAAATAGATCTTCAGATCATACAAGTGTATGGTGCAAGTGATGGGAGTTAGAAAAAGATTATTGTAAAATTTTGAACCCTGAACGCCACCGTTGCAATAGTAGCACTCCGTATTACCTAATATACTTTCCGCTAAATGGTAGTGTTCGGCACTATCGTGTTCCGGCCAGGTGGTAATGTACGGCCCTGTAATTTCCGGCACAGAGGCATAGCACCTTAGGCCTCAGGCGTGGTAACGCATTTTCATTTTGACCTTGGTCTTTGTGTGGGTGTCTGTCTATAGGCTGCAGTCATCACTTAACACCAATGTGAACTGCATGCTAGTTTGCCACTTCCACTACATAAAAAAAACTGATACAGGATAATTGTTTTAAACTGCAGAAACATAAACTAAGTCTCAATTATTTTAATGAGAAAATCTATTTAAAAATTCCCTATGGAACCTCTGAACAGGATAAAAATGTCCTATGTGTTACAGACATATCATATTACTAGCTGTTAACCGCGACTTCGCCGCGTGGATGTCGTTTAAAAAGTAGCCTATGTTCTTTCTCTGTACCAAATTTCATTAAAATCGGTTCAGTCGTTTGGACGTGAAAAGTTAACAGACAGACAGACACACAGACAGGGTTACTTTCGCATTTATAATATTAGTAGGGGAGTAGGGATTATACTCTACCTGTTTAGAAAATTACATCCCCATCCTTTCAGATGCTTTAGCGTGATTGAGCAACAAATAAACGTCCATACTTTCACATTTACAATAGAAGTAAGATAAACAAAGATGACTTAACAAAAAAATACAACCGACAACATCTCAAACTTGGACCATACAACGTCGATTGCGTAAAAAACGCTCAGCTCACCGTACCATGACGAGCACTTTCTCAGCGAAACCGCGATCGCTCGCATGCGCTGCATAGATTCACTGATTGCACTGTAATTTGTAGTTTCATATGCTAAAATGTTTATCAAGATTCAGGGTGAGCAACGAAGGGCGGCATTCTGGTTCTAGGTTTTTTTTAGGTCATGAAGTGGAACAAACATACAGTTTACATAAACGGTAAGTACGACCTAATGCCTATCAAGAACTACGAGTATCTTTAAGATACCAGATATTTAAATGTAAATGCATTGCCATTCCTGAGGCCTACGATGTTATGCCTCCGTACTGGAAATGACAGGGCCGTGTAATTCCACAACAAAAGGAAAACGATAGTTCTGAACACTTTCATTTAGCCAATATATTAGGAGCTAGTAGCTAGCCGTATAATGAATTCGTGATCTAAAAAACAACATAGAAAATAGTTATTTACCTATACAGGACAGGAAACCCTATCAGAAGTTTGGTATTTATTTACTTCCTCAGTGGCGTAGAGGTAGCAGGCCACTACTATTACGCTGGAGGTCCTGGGTTCGATTCCCGGGTCGAGGGCTATCAGAGATAACGGTTTAAAATCCTTATCTCTGGTTCTATTGGGATTTTTCCATTTTAGGGAAGTTTCCCAGTACCTCGGAGTTTGGTAATGTGCCCGGAGATGGCAATAGGTTCGCCACCTGTTACATGGGCCAAAAACGTAACCGGCGAGTCGTGGGTGTTTGCATGTATGCTTGAATGCATGCATTTACCTCTGCCTACCCCTTCGGGGATTACAGGCGTGAAGTTACGTTATACCTGCATTCTCCAGAGTTTTCTGTGTGTTTGCAGAACACTATCCAAAATGGGGTTTAAATTGCACTTCTTAAAGTTTAAAGCAACGGTGACAAGTGTTTTTAGTTCCACTTGCACCCAAAATGGCAGGAGCACATCAATTTTATAGGGACCTGTTTTCCTCACACACCTCGACAAAAAACAGAATACAAGTTTTTATGCCCAGTTTTGATCGATCAAATCAGATGACCCGTCATTCAAAATCACGCACATAATTGAACATGACGTGTTGACAGCTTTATCGATTGATAAATCAAAGGCGCTAATGTGAATAATTATTCGTATACATATGTACCTATATATGGGCATCATAAGAAGACTAAAAGTCACGCAGAGAGCAATGGAGAGAGCACTGCTTGGAGTTTCCCTGCGAGTTCGAATCAGAAATGAGGAGATCCGCATGAGAACCAATGTAACCGACATAATCAACTGAATAGCGAAACTCCAGTGGCAGGGAGCAGGACACAGCTAGAAGACACTGACACGGAAATTATTTTTTCAAGTTCAATTTTAGTTACAGTCTTGTCCCCTTCCCTCCTCTCCTCCTCTGCCAGCGAAACGGTGGGACATGACTCGCCTCTTTACAAGAATAATGTGACATTTCATATAGAACGATTTAGATGAAATGTCACGTTATTCTTGTAGGAATAATGTTGCATTTCATAAAGAACGATTTAGATGAAATGTCACATTATTCTTGTAAAGAGGCGATGTGACAAAAATTACGGTAATACCATATTTCATGAATTTAAAAGGAAAACAATCAGAGCTATGCAGTCTCTACAATTTTACTAGTAATCGACTATTACTATTATCGATCAACTTAAAAATGTATTTCAATAAAAAGAGAACCCTATTTTGCACCCGACACGCACTTCTGACAAGATAATAGGGTTCTTTTACAGTCAGGCAGTGTTGTATTCGTTAAGGATGACTTTTGAATGATTACCACGGAACGAAATTAAACGCGTGTATTCTATTTGATTGTTTATTGCCAACTGACTTCAACTAACTTGACAGTCCTGTACCAACAAATCACAACACACAGAAACCCCAAATACTGACGTTATTCGTCGAAAATTACGTCACTGCAATGAGTCTCCCACACATTTATCAATGATTATTTATTGATGCGACCTACGACAACGTTCACAGATCAGACGAACGCAGACAGGACTCATTCAAAGAACTATGTGAGGCTACTAATGTTTGAAAACAGTAACGTTACCTTATTACACACAGCTACGTACAGCTACTGCGATCACCAATCCACCTGCCAAGCGTGGCCATTATGGCATATTCTCCCCTAATAGCGCTCATCGCTGTTGTGGGCGTCATTGGGGAACGGTTTGTCTTGGAGTGGACGTGTTTCGGCTGGAGTGATGATGATGATGATTACTCCTGAAGCAACCATTTAGCAACAGAAATAGACAGACAGAAATAGATTTAACAGATTTTTTTTGATGGGATGAGTTATGTGTATTCATAGTGGTTAGTCCCGAGTACTCCCGAGGAACAGACTATTAGTCACTTAAACAGACTGAAAACAAACTTACCTCGGTCCACTTCATCGTTCATCCGCATTTCAAAACTTAACACTTATCACTGGCACCTGTACTTAACAAAGTGTTGATCCTTTACTGGTGGTAGAGCTCCAGTGACGGAGCTCGCGGGCGTAGGCACCACCGCATTACCTAATATACTTGCCGCTAAATGGTAGTGTTCGGCACTATCGTGTTCCGGTCAGGTGGTAATGTACGGCCCTGTAATTTCAGGCACAGAGGCCATAACACCTTAGGCCTCAGGAGTGGCAGCGCATCTGCATTTTGACCTCTGGTCATTGTGTGGGTGTCTATAGGCTGCAGTCATCACTTAACATCAATGTGAACTGCATGCTTGTTTGCCACTTTTATTACATTAAAAAAAAAAAATCCTGATCTACACTTTGCCTTCAAAACAGGATGGTTTCAGAACGTTTTCGCGAGCTTTATACATTGTAGAAATTATATTTGCGGATTTTCTCGCTTATATAATATAATACTCCAAAATTCTTCTCTTCTCCGACGTTTCGGTCGCTTTCCAGTTACCGTGGTCACGGGACCGTCTAACTCGACGATGTTGAGCCTGGCTTTGCTGGCCTTATAAAGGAAACTACGCTATTATTATATTACCTATTAACCTCTACCTCAACAATTAAATACATACGATAGGCTATATGGATAATAATACAACAATAATAATAAAAAAAAATACGCTTACACTCACAGCCCCACAGTAGGTATAAACCTGTGTCGTGGGTGCCGTTGTACACATAAAACACATACACAAACACCCAGACCCGAAACAAATACCTGTAGGCCATACAAACATTTGTCCCGGTACGGGGATCGAACCCGCGACCCTTCGAATCAAACGGTCATCTCATACCGCTGGACTAACCGGACCGTCAATAATGGCAACACATGAAACGTTCCACTGCTGGGCACGAGTCTCTCCCCCTTTTTGGGGGGAGGCCTGGAGCTTACTCCACCACGCTGCTCCAATGCGGGTTGGTGGAGTATCGTAATGTATATAATACATATAAATTTTATAAATGTGATAGTTTGTATGTTTGTTTGTTACCTTCACACAAAAATTGTTTAATCGATTTTTATGAAATTTGGCACACACATACAGGGTAACTGGAATTAACACATAGGATAGTTTTTATCCAGAAAAAATGTTCCACTGGGTTGCCATGGGATGATTTGATGAGTTTCCACAGGCTACGAGAAAAGCTAACAACACGCGGGCGGAGCCGTGGGCAACAGCTAGTGTATGCATACGATGAGGTAATGTGGATCACAGACATCGCAGTATCGATAGAGAGAAGTATCAATGTTTTACTCGGACACACCAATAGTGTCGTGTCTAATTAAGGTGACTTGAAAGCTGCTAGCAAACAATACAATTTCCACAGTTGTGATTTTATTTTTATAACAATAATCGAGAGTTGTGTGAACAAGTGCATAACGGAGCTTTTCTTAGCAAAAATAAAACTCGCGATGTTTATCGCGTTACTTCGGACGCGTCGTTTTTCCTATCTCTGTTTTTTTTCGTTTAGCTTGACTTCCGTGCTAATTACATTAGTGTGTTAGTCATATCCGGAAGCCGTGAGAACGAAGTGTTATTTTTTCTTTGCAGAAGCGGTAGGCATGGCCATTTAAAAAAAATAATCGAATGTAAATATAACATTCGAGTATTTTTTTAAAATCGATTTTGATTATTGACGTCATATAAGGTAAAATATTCGAGCCCATCGTTGATTAATTAAAGGATCATGGCAAGATTTGTACAGATAAAATGACAAAAGGTACACGGTAAAACAGCATGGAAATATTATCCAGTGAACCTAAACAACATTTCCTGATACTTAAAATATATTTAACTCTCCGGAAGTAGGTATGTAGGTATGTAGTGCTTCTACTGTTGTTAGGGAAGACGATTTTTATTCCGGTGATTTAAAAATAGTTTGTATGTAAATTATTTTTAAATCACCGGAATAAAAATCAGAAAATGTTCTTTAGGTTCCCTAGATAATATTTCTAATCCGTTTTATCTTGTACATTTTTCTAACTTTTTTTGTACAAATCAATGTATGAAACTTACCATGATTCTTTGCGAGGAGAGCGACAACAACTTTTTTTTTAATTCACTGGTCCATTTCATCGTCATCCTTTCAGCCGCAAAGATTTCCACTGCTGGTCAAAAACTTGCTTCAAAGATGGCCTATTGTATCATTTGGGAGATATATCAGAAACACCACAGTTGGCATGTGGGTTGGCCATTGGTTTGGTTGATTATTATCGCGGGACACTGCTGTCTACCGCGGGTTATTAACTTTAACTACCCTACTGGAATGGTTCTGACCGCCATTCTTCGGTGATGACTGCACTAGCAAAGAATAGATTTAGGAAAAATAATTGTAGTACGCCGATAGGTTATCACCACAACTTAAAGGATTCATTATCCACTAGTAAATAAATCCACGCAGACGGAATCTCGAGAGTGGCCGTACCAAGATCGTTCATTGTCAAACTAAACTGAATTGCTATAAGCTTTGTCCCATTTCTTCATACGCGCCTTTAACGTACGAGGCAAATGAAACATAAATTTCGCAGTGCCTACATTGAATCACAATAAGACGTCATGATACGGCATTAGCATTTATTTAAATAAAAACCATTGCAATTAACAAACAAATTATGAACCCAAAATAAACCTGAGATTAAATATAATCTCTAGAAGTTTTAAACTAAATTGAATACATAATATTAACTTGCATTATGTGAGCATGAAAATAGTTTGCAATCTTTTTACTTTGCATAATTGAAAGTATAGCGTTACAACACATTGAATATAGAATGGCGTTTAATAAGCTAGACTACTCGTAGGTTGCACCTAGACCTGGAGGCGGGACGCAAGTTGCTAAAGACGAATTTTTCATAAATTATTTATCGAAACTGCATTGTTGATTTCAGAAGTACCTAATTATCTGCCAAACTCTAAGCCTAAGTACGAAATGTTACGAAATCGTATCGTAATCATATCGAGTCCTCGATACGAACGACGTACGACGAGCTTAGAGCACGAAGTACTCTTTTTCTAATGTAACGAAGCTGTCAAACATGCATGCAGCTCACATGGAAGATAAATGATGATGACTGCAGCCTATAGACATCTGCACAAAAACTAAAATAAAGAATAAATAAAATACGCTTACACTCACAGCCCCACAGTAGGTATAAACCTGTGTCGTGGGTGCCGTTGTACACATACAACACATACACATACACCCAGACCATGTCGTGGAAATGAGTGTGATACTTGTGAGTGGAGGCACACGAATTGTCTTGACTCTTGATGCATACGCTAATTTAGAATTTTGTTTTAAAAAATCGAGTTACGCTTTTCGTGCTCGCAAAATGTACGCACGATAGAAGCGCTGTACCAATTTCCATACAAATTGGTGGCATAGTGGCAAATTAAAATGGGCGTTTCCGTGCTTCGGAGGGCACGTTAAGCCATCGGTCCCGGTTGCTATCGATAGATAGCAGTCGTTAAACCTTACCGGAGGGCTTATAAGCGGTTTGAAAACATCCGACAGCGAGTTGGCCACTTACCCGTATCTCCACCAACCCGCATTGGAGCAGCGTGGTGGAGTAAGCTCCAGGTCTCCACCCAAAAAGGGGGATAGACTCGTGCCCAGCAGTGGTACATAATGGGTTGCCATTATTATTATACACCCCTACAGTTAACTACAGAATACCCATATCATGTCTGGCGTCAAATCTTATAACTATGGTTTCGTATTTAACTATTTACTCGCAGACGAGCCAATAGGGCTTTGAAATTATGGTGTTATAACACACTGAATATAGAATGGCGTTTAAGAAGCTAGACTAGTTTGTATCTAGACTTGGAGCCATGCAAGTTGTCGACGACTTTTTTCATAAATTCATTGTCGTGGCTGCATTGTTGTTTTGAGAAGTATTTAGAGTGCATACAATTTGTTCAATTATTCAAACTGCTTTTGTTTTTCTCGTTATCGTCAGAGTAGGATTTTTTTTTTTTTTTTTTATGTAATGGAAGTGGCAAACAAGCATGCAGTTCACATTGATGTTAAGTGATGACTGCAGCCTATAGACACCCACATGAAGACCAAGGCCAAAATGCAGATGCGTTACCACCCCTGAGGCCTAAGGTATTATGCCTCTGTGCCGGAAATTACAGGGCCGTACATTACCACCTGACCGGAACACGATAGTGCTGAACACTACCATTTAGCGGTAAGTAAATTAGGTAATGCGGTGGTGCCTACGCCCGCGAGCTCCGTCACTGGAGCTCTACCACCAGTACAATTAAGTACATCTCGGGATATTTAATAATCTTGTAGTTATCGTTTATATTTTCTTCAAAACCTGTTTTTTTCTTTCTTGTTATATAGATAGAAACATTGACTAATACCTAGTCATTCATGTTTTTTTGAGTTTGTTGTATTATAGGGTGTGCTTAGTGATTATCATTGCAAACGCGTCCAAGACCGACCTAGCAATAACATTCTAGCAATTTTATAGACCCTACAATAACTATCACAGAGACAAAATAACAAAGGTCTCAGGAGTGGCAACACATCTACATTTTGACCTCTGGTTTTTGGGTTAGTGTCTATAGACTGCAGTCATCACTTAACATCAATGTAAACTGCATGCTGGTATGCCACCTTCATTACACAAAAAAATAACCACTTATATTCTTTTCAATCCGGACATCGTTACTGGGTTCATAACCACTAAGAGTTAATTAATGTAATAGGTTCTTAGAAAAACACACTTTATTCAGAACAAACATAACGTCACTTTTAAAGAGCAAAAATACTTTCCAATCCACTGGTTACAAACGCGATCAATGGTCTGTCAGTTCTATTCATAATCTGATCGTTGCTTGGGTCAGGTCAGTGACTGCGTGGGCAATCAATTAATTTCTAGTCGGCCATGTATGGATTGGATATTACTTACTTGGAATATACCGTAGACGCCGTCTGTCCAAGTACCCAATTAAAAAAAAATCTAACACTACATTATAATACTCTCCAATCCAAAGATCAATAATAGATAGGTACTATAATTTAGTCCGCGAGGAAGTCGATGTTGTATAATAAAAAAAAAAGATCCGGACGAATTGAGAACCTCCACCTTTTTTCGAAGTCGGTAAAAAAAACGACAATATTAGCAACAACAATTTCTGTTTTTATATTATCCTAAGACAAAAAATCTTTCCAATCCACTTATTCCGAGCGATCAATAGGGTGTCAGTTCTATTCATATTCTGATCGTTGGATCAGGTCAGTGACAGGGTTGAGTAGTCGTATAAAACTTTTTGTCAACTATGTACGGATTTGTCACGATTGGAAATATTCTGCAGGTGCCGTTAACAAGCTGCCCGATACAAACAATCACTGATTCACTAACGCGGAAATTGAACTCGCGTCCTATCACTGCGTCAGCTAGGCTGTTAATGTCGTACTTTTTAAACACATGTTTCATCGTCAACATAATTTTCACTGGTGGTAGAGCTCCAGTGACAGAGCTCGTGGGCGTAGACACCACCGCATTACCTAATATCCTTGCTGCTAAATGGTAGTGTTCAGCACTATCGTGATCCGGTCAGGTGGTAATGTACGGCCCTGTAATTTCCGACACAGGGGCATAACACCTTAGGCCTCAGGAGTGGTAACGCATCTGCATTTTGACCTTAGTCTTTATGTGGGTGTCTATAGCTAGATCTGCAATGGACAAACTAAAGAAAATATGGAGAAACCGTAACATTACCAAAGCCACTAAGATCCGGCTTGTTCGTGCGCTAGTGTTTCCCATATTTCTTTATGCAGCTGAGACTTAGACTCTGAGGGAATGTGAAAGGAAGAAGGTGGACGCTCTGGAGATGTGGTGCTGGAGGAGAATGCTTGGAGTATCTTGGACCGAATTCCGAACAAATGCTTCCATACTCCAAGAACTCGGCATCAAGCAGCGTTTGTCATCCATAGTTCAATCTCGCATGCTCACTTTCTTAGGACACATATCTCGACGCGACGGTCAGTCTATCGAACGCTTGGTGGTGCAAGGTCGAGTGGAGGGAACCAGGCCACGCGGCAGATCACCAATGCGATGGACGGACCAAGTCAAAGCAGCAGTGGGAGGTCAACTGCACGAGTGTTCGAGAAAGGCAACAGTGAGGGACCAGTGGCGACGCATAGTTAAGCAAGTCACAACATCGTAACGACCACGAGTCAGAGTGTTACGACTAAGAAGAAGAAGATAGGCTGCAGTCATCACTTAACATCAATGTGAACAGCATGCTTTTTTGCCACTTCCATTACATAAAAAAACACTACAGTAATATTTTGATGGTAGCAACAATAACTAACGGTACACATTGTCTTAATGCAAAAAAGTATTTCCAATCCACTGGTTACGAACGCATTCAATGGTCTGTCAGCTCTATTCATAATCTGATCATTGGGACAGGTCAGTGACAGCGTGGGCTGTCGTGTAACACTTTTTGTCAGCTATGTATGGATATGTCACGATTTGGACCAATGCCCGATACCAGGTCTTTGATCGGTTGAGATTTAGAGACCGACTGGCAGCGTGCGAGTCAATTTCCGCGTGTTAAGTTCAGGGTGAATCCGGTGAATGATGGTGATACAATCGAAAAGCTCGACAAAAAATATTAAATAAGCTTTCATTATTATTACACATCACATTTTCAAATATGCGATGAAAGTTAGTATTAACAAAGTTATATTTTAGCAGCAAAATTACGAATATTTACCGCAGTTCGCACACGTAAAGACATAAAAGACATAGGCAGAGAATATGTAATAATACTACGTATAGAATGGACATTTCGACGTCCCGCCCGATTTGCCCGTATCACTCAACCCCTTCCCCTCTAATGGGCGACGGTTGGTATTTTGTACGTGCTACGCACACAGGTGCGCGTGTCAATACACGTCACTGATTGATGTCTGTGTAATAGAAACCAAATTAGGCGTTTGTATGGAATTTTGGCGAAGTGTCCGCGGTGTGACATAGGTGATCCCACTGTAAAACCATTTCGTTCATCCAGATATGCTGCAAACCTAATAAAATAAAAATAGGTTTGCAGCATATCTGGACGAACGAAATGATTCTGCAATGGGATCCTAACCTAACAGATTTTTTCGCTCTACGAAGTTTGTCTGACAACCATCAAAGTCTCAATCTGTCATATCAAACATGATTTATCTGGCGTCGAAACAGGTTCTACTTAATGTTTATCATGTCCACTTTTCTCTTTAGTCCTGTGGTAGGACAATTGAACAAAAACTGGCAAAAACCATAATATCTTTAAAGCCTCAATTACTGAGTCGTCGCCTCCAAGTCAAAATTGTTACTTTTTCTGGAATTAATGAATACTTATTAGTTTCGAAGAACGCAGTAATGGAGCGTTTACATTGTATAAGAGGTTAGTTTCTCTGTCATATATCTTTGGTTTACAAGAATTATAAAATGTAAATGTAGATACTTGCGGCCAAAGAATCATGGCAAGTTTCATACATTGATTTGTACAAAAAAAGTTATAAATAAAAATAACTACGCTAAGAAAAACCGACTTCAAAACTGAAAAGTAAACATAATAAAGATTTCATTGTAATTACATAATACCTATTATTTATATTTGCTATTTACTAATAGGTTTGAAGTCGGTGCCAAACTTCACGCCTGTAATCCCCGAAGGGGTAGGCAGAGGTAAATGCATGAATTCAAGCATACATGCAAACACTCACGATTCGCCGGTTACGTTTTGTTCAGTGTATATATGGCGCTGCTGCTACCATAAAGCAATGCAATAAATGTGAAGGAAATATTTGACAAATCAGGCAGGCTCGAACTCGCGACCTACTGGGAATCTAGTCCAGCCGCTCTTCCAATTGAGCTACTGAAGCCCTGCCCGATTTGTCAAATCTTTCCTTCACATCTATTGCATTGCTTTATGGTAGCAGTAGCGCCATCTATTACCAACTATGCTAGTTAGGCAACCGATATAATAGACTTTTCAGTTTATTGAATATCGTAAAGAAGTCGCTTTTACCCTTAATAATTGTTTGATATTATTTCGCATTAACACATGCTTGTGAAATATATTTTATTTTTAAAGAAAAATGGAAAGAAAAATTTGACATCAGGCGAGGCTCGAAAATTTTTCTTTCCATTTTTCTTTAAAAATAAAATATATTTCACAAGCATGTGTTAATGCGAAATAATATCAAAAAATCAGGCAGGACTTCAGTAGCTCAATTGGAAGAGCGGCTGGACTAGATTCCCAGTAGGCCGCGAGTTCGAGTCTCGCCTGAAGTCAAATTTTTCTTTCCATTTTTCTTTAAATAAAAATATGTTGGTTTTGAGTTGCAGTTCTAGCTGCAAATAATGTTTTGGAACTGCAAAAACGTTTTTATATTGATTTTACCTCTTAATGATATTGTGTACAATACATGGCCGGAGGTCCATACATTTTTGCAACATCTCCTTTAGGTTTGCACTATATATGAACGAAATGATTATGCAGTGGGATCCTATAAAAACCTAGTGTAAATAAAGCATATCCCTCTCAGAACCAACAATGCCGTGACCGCAGAAGGTATAAAAAAGTTGTCATTTCCCAGTATGTACTTATTAGATAGAGGCAGCACGTGGAGTGACATTCCAGTAGCCACATCGACACTCAAAACACGGTACCTGTAACAAAGAGAGTCATGGTAAGAAATTGCATTCAATTCTCGGATCTTTTTTTTATGTAATGGAAGTGGCACACAAGCATGCAGTTCACATTGATGTTAAGTGATGACTGCAGCCTATAGACACACACACGAAGACCTAGGTCAAAATGCAGATGCGTTACCACTCCTGAGGCTTTAGGTGTTATGCCTCTGTGCCGGAAATTACAAGGCCATACATTACCACCTGACCGGAACACGATAGTGCTGAACACTACCATTTAGCGGATCTAATACGCTTTGATAGGATTGTGGTAATTGTTTACAGCTACGTATAACTTATAATTGTTTATTGTTTCCTCCTTGAATGCACATTAGAACTAACGAGATGAACTGCCAATTAACTAATTATGAATATTATGTTTGCATCTCTTTTGCATTAAATTATTCCTTAAAATGAATTCAAAAATTAAATATACAATTTAAGTGAAATCCATTCAACAGCACTTTGCACCACTAGTTTTTAGAATATTTTTTTGTATACATAGTTAGAAGCAAAATCGCGTCCAAATCTGAGGCAGACAAATCCAACAGTCAATTATTCGAAATATTTAGCCTGGGTTGCACCACGACTTCTGTTAAAGTTATTGTAACATTTCACATCCTTCTCTAACTTGAAGAAATCTGTTAAAGTAAGAGCAGGTTGTGAAATGTTACAACAACTTTAACAAATATCCTGGTGCAACCCAGGCTTAGTAAAACAATAACCCCCTTATTCATAAACGTAAGTGTTGCTAATCTCTGCTTTGTCCTTTTCTATCCTGCACATTTGATAATGCAACTGACAAAGACAAATCATTCTATAGCCTAAACGTATCTAATGTACGTTTATGAATAAGCGGGTAGGTATTTAGTAAAATAATTATTCCCTCGCTATACGAACCGCCAACTCCTGGCACAAATACCGTATATCCTGCACGTCCAAATTAGAGACAGATAAATCCATGCTTACACCGTTATCGCAACAATCTCATGCCACATTCGATCCGCGTGGCTAACTGTCCACGCGTGGTGGTGAATACTAAATGTTGTACCAGTTCTTTGTGACTGATGGGCAACTGCTTGCTGGTTTGTGAAGAGATTCAGCGACATCTTAACGATATTGTATAAACTGCAGTGTATCATATCGGTTCTTTTTTATTTTTATGTAATAAAAGTGGCAAACAAGCTTGCAGTTCACATTGATGTTAAGTGATGACTGCAGCCTATAGACACTCACACAATGACCAGAGGTCAAAATGCAGATGCGTTGCCACTCCTGTGGCCTAAAGTGTTACGCCTCTGTGCCGGAAATTACAGGGCCGTACATTACCACCTGACCGGAACACGATAGTGCTGAACACTACCATTTAGCGGCAAGTATTTAGGTAATGCGGTGGACCCTACGCCCGCGAGCTCCGTCACTGGAGCTCTACCACCAGTAAAAAATATATATTCTATAGCTATTCATAAGTTATCAATGCATGTCGTTCACCGATCCCGAATCGGTTAAATCAAAAGGGAAAGAGAAATTCGGCGCTCGTATGTGGCCTTCGGTAGCTCAGTGGTTTACCGCTTTAGCGGATGGACTGGTTATCCCGACGTCGCCGGAAGTTTTTTTTTCAAGAGAATTTTTCTTTCAATTTTTTCTAAATAAAGTGACAACAATAGGCTATTTTACCTATGTAAACAATAATAAGGAAAGTCTATACTTATTTCTTGTTGTATTTTATGTTAGAATTCAGGAGATAATATATATTTTTTTATGAATAAAATTCACGGATCAACGTGCTATTACGTGGCGCTACAAATAACTCACCTAGCGAATCCCAATTATGGATGTAGTCATTCTTACACATCCGTCCATCCCATCGAAACACAGCGTGCAGAAGATGCGATTGACGCAGGTACCGGCACGAGTGCGCCGGTGTCGGGTGGCATCAATGAATGGAACACGACACCGCAACAAAACCCCGCGTTATCAACTTTCCTAGTTGCACCAGTGCAATGACACGCTGTTTTGTATGAACGGTGATGAAAAATGATTCCTTACACTCACTCCAAGAGCATCGTCAGCTAACGGTTTAGGGGTCATCTAATCGGTAGACGCACGGACGGTATACAGCGCTGAACATTCAAATTCGTCGTTGGCACCACCGCATTATCCAAACTTTAGATAATGCGGTGGTGCCTACGACTAATTGTATGTTTAGGGATTCCAGAATTAAGTATAAATGGGGGAGAAGGTGGGCGGCAACTGAACTGTGCGACGGCCGTGTTACACCAGTACATAATCATCTGCCTAAGGCACTTCGGTGTACGATTTTAATATCTGTAAGTCGCATAACTAAATTACCATTAATGCTAGCGTGTTTGTTACATGTATAGTATCCAAGACAAGCCTACAATTCACCTGCTATTGAATTATTGGAGCGTACCTTCGACCTATTTCTTCTAAGCTCACGCTTGACTGACTCCAAGCGTCAAGTGCCTAACACGTAATATTATTGAGCATTCAATATACGAAACGGTAATTAATTATCTGTCTACGACTTCCTTCCTGGATGTCCATTATCTCAAGTACCGTTTGTATTTATGTGGCTTGACATGACACTGAAATAGCTATGTTTTAATCTATAGTCTTTAAAAGAAGAGAGAAGGCGCCTATACCAGAATATCGAAGTTTCGACATAGCGATTAATACTATCGATTTCTCGATATTCAAATAATACTCGAGTGAAGATATCGATTTATAGAAATACAGTTAAAAATTTAAAGAGCCTCCTAAATCGGCGTATATGAATGAAGGGGTATTATGTATCTCGCTCGATATCATTTCAAATCCACTTTGCAAAACGATCGCCAATACGCCAGTCAAGCGCGGTGATTATGGTATATTCTCCCCTAATGTTAGGATCCCACTGTAGAATCATTTCGTTCAACCAGATATGCTGCAAACCTAATTTTTATGCATATTTATAGTCTAAAGAATATATATATCCACTAGGTTGCCAATCAAAATTCGGCCGACCAGTGCTTCGAGACGTCACTGGTCTCCTTCACCGGGCAATCGGCGAGCGCAGAGGGCGCTCTCAGCCTAAATAAAAGTTTACGCAACTGCCTAAGGGAGACCCCTTTGGGTCCGAACCTCGGCTGACGGCGTTGCGGACACTTAAGACATATGCGATTGGCAGTGGCATTACCTAAGCTACCTGTTGCCACATGGTAGTGTTCAACACTATCGCGTTCCGGATAGACAGCAATGTAAGGACTTAGAATAACTATAACTGGTGGTAACGCATCTGCATGTGAACTCCGATTTTTGAGTAGAGTCTACAGGTTGCAAACTATAGTTTACTCACGACATCATCCATGTAAACTGCATGCTTGTTATCCACTAACATAACAATAAAACATTCAATCACAAGACTCGTTTTCTTGATTCTAAACTTAATTGGCATACCATCTTAGGTTATAATATCACTCGGTATTAGATGGAATTCATAACGGGATCCTGAGTACGACTGGCAATCCCGGCAAATCAGATATCAGTTAGGTCCAGTTCACTATCGAAGAAAGATAATGATTAAACTACGGTATACTATTCACGGTCAATGTGTTCTCAAGTTAAATACATCGAAAAAAGGCAAACAAACGTATGACGGCGATATTCTACCAGGGTATTATAACACTAAAGCAACTAAACCAAACGTGCTGCAATAACCATATCATTATTACGAATTTATGGCACTTACCCGTAACTGTAAAACCCAAACTCGTTTTCAATTTCCGCTGCGTAGAAAAACTATCATAAGAAACCGTACAACTCTATTGTCTACGTTACCCAACCTATCTACATTTGAACGTATTGTATAACAAACTCATGTCTATTATCCACGCATGACTGGCCAGAAACAGTGGGACAGGTGACTACCAGACGGATTGTTCACACGTTATGTTACCCTGGTATTGTGTATAGCTGAATGTAAGAATAGCAATAACATGTATCGCTAGGAGTTTGATTGCGAAACAGACATACATTGTCGTTATTAAACAGCGACAGGTCAACGATTTCAATCTTCTCGATTAATTTAATATACATATAAATGTATTATACCTACATAAAATAGCTTCAATTTAAGTATATTATCCACGAAAAGACATTTGGTGGTGATACCGAAAGTCTAAATTTCACGCGGAATTACAATTAAAATTATTTTATTTCGGCTTTCTCATACAATTTGAATGATGACTCGCCACTGCAGTGAAATTAATGTGAGAGGTATCAATGAGAAGCTTATAATTGCAAATTTTCTGGTCAAACTTAATTATTGTACATAACCAAATATTAAAGTAACGTGGGCTTAGATAAATAATACAAAATCGGAAGTGATTTAAATTACTAATACACCGAATCAAGACACATTATAACACATATTTTATAGAGAGATATTTGTAAGTTTTTACTGGTGGTAGAGCTCCAGTGACGGAGCTCGCGGGCGTAGGCACCGCCGCATTACCTAATATTTAATACTAAGTGGACAGTTATTTAAGCTGTATAAAATTTTAAGCTAGTAGAGCCTTATACATTTCGCAAACGAGCGTCGAGCTACAGGCTGATCGCTGCTGTTTCGGGTGACCGGCTCTTTTACACAAATGTCCGGCCAAACTGGCCTGTCCGGCTGTTAGGTTTGGCGATCTGGCAACCCTACATACGGTGGTACTAACGGCCTAGACATTACCACAGAATATATATATGTATATACCACCAAAATGAGGAGCCATGTAAAATCATTTTCCAAGAAACACTTAATTCTTTCGCCATATTATCGTTTCGAGGATAAGAAAGTCATAACCTAGGTTTCATTGTAACCATTGTCGTGGACTGATTCCCACCATTGTCAACAATATGAATACTGAAACGACTCACTTTAGCAAAAACGAACGATATTGTTTGTCCAAGTCACCCACTCATTTCAATTCTGAAATAACTGTATTTTTACAAACACCGAAATTTATCAATTATTCGAAAAAATATTAGCAGCCTATAGACATCTACACAAAAACTAGAGGTCAAAATGCAGATTCGTTGCCACCCCTGAGACCTTAAGCGTTCTGTCTTTGTGATAGTTAATACGAGGTCATAATGATGGAGTTTTTTTATGAAATGGAGGTGGCAAACAAGCATACAGTTCACATTAATGTAAAGGGATGACTGCAGCCTATAGACACCCACACAAAGACCAAGATCAAAATGCAGATGCGTTACTACTCCTTAGGCCTAAGGTGTTATGCCTCTGTGCCGGAAATTACAGAGCCGTGCATTACCACCTGACCGGAACACGTAGTGCTGAACACTACCATTTAGCGGAAAGTATATTAGGTAATGCGGTGGAGTCTACTGGTCACTGGTCCAGCTCTATTACCAGTACCACCAGGCTTTAATTGGATCAAGCTCGTCCCTTCCCAACCCAAACAAAAAATCGGAATCCAACACTGAACACATTGAGGTATCATAAATATGTACATCAATGTATGAATTCTCACTGCATCTTGTATTTAGCAACATTCTCGGAAATAAAAGCCTTCCCACGCCGGTCTCTCGGTAATATCGCACGTCATTGTTCTTCAAATATTTAAGCACTAGCGACTCGCCCCGGCTTCGCGCGGGTGCAATGAATGTAATAAAGCCTATGTCACTCAAGATGCAGCTTTCTAATGGTGAAAGAATTTTTTAAATCGGTCCAGTAGCTTATGTGTGAAAACGTTACAAACATACATACAAAAACACATAATTATGTTTCCTTTTTATAATACCTACATACGAGAATTTATGAAGTTAGAGATTAGTACAGATTAACCTTTTTTTTATGTAATAAAAGTGGCAAACAAGCGTGCAGTTCACATTGATGTTAAGTGATGACTGCAGCCTATAGACGCCCACACAATGACCAGAGGTCAAAATGCAAATGCGCTGCCACTTCTGAGGCATTAGGTGTTATGCCTCTGTGCCGGAAATTACAGAGCCGTACATTACCACCTAACCGAAACACGATAGTGCTGAACACTACCATTTAACGGCAAGTATATTAGGTAATGCGGTGCTGCCTACGCCCGCGAGCTCCGTCACTGGAGCTCTACCACCAGTAAAGTAGTTTTTTTTATGAATGCAGTGGCGAGGTGTTACACAACTTTGGATGAAAGCACTACTAGTGAATGATGAAGGTAGACGAGGCACGAGAGGTTTGTCAGAACCGGGATGTCTGGCGCTCTACACTCTCTGCCTACCTGCGTACCTACTCTGCGTTAGGGACCTGGCGTGAAGATACATACGTACATACATACACTACTAGTAATTTTACCTAGGTGGCGACTCCGCCGAATGACTCGACGCCTACTTTTTATAAAGAGTGACATTTCATGGGCGGATAACATACAATTGCGGATGAGTTGTTACCTAAGTCGATGCGATTGCCTAAGGGCTCCCACAGCGAATTCGCATCGCATCGCAAATATCTGCGAGCTCGCACGAACACATCGTCTGCGATGCGGCGTCGCTTCGCAGCTTTGTGTGGCCGCCCTAAGACAATATCTGTCAAACTGTACAGTACGTGCGAAAGTTAAATTCCACTGTGAAGTTGGCTGCGAAAACTTTGCACCAATCTCTTAGTTCGCGACGACCACGAAAACGAGAAAGAAAGTAAGTTTCAATATTGGCCACGTGTTCCGGTCACGTGGTAATGTACGGCTCTGTAATTTCTGGTAACGCATTTTGACCTTGTTCTTTGTGTAAGTGTCTATAGGCTGCAGTCATCACTTAACATCAATGTGAACTGCATGCTTGTTTGCCACTTCCATTACATAAAAAAACTAACTTCACGGACGCATTAAGTTTTGCGCGTACTGTAAAATGGGTAAGCAAATTTGGAAATATTCAGCAGCGCGCGAAGTGCGAGAAGTGTGTGAGTGATGAATGGCAATGAGAGCATATTCATAGGACTGACGTTGGACATGCCAGCCGCTGGACCTGTCAAACTAAAAGCTCGAGGTCTTTTTTCCTTTGCTCTTTAATTTCTATACTTAAATAAATTCAACTGTATATGATAATAAGTTGATTCCAAATAACTCCGGAATCCGAATTACTCCTTCATACGAAATCATATTTGCGTTTGCTCGAGTCCGTTCAAATCAATTTCACCATCAGTTATATCAAATACACGAATATCAGATTACGACAATATTTTCATAACAGATTAATTCAAGATATAGTGAGACGAGAAAACAATTGTGATATAAATAGGTATATCGAATGACAGATGAAATCAAGAATCGCTGAAACGCTCTGTGATTTTACTTTCGCGTAGATTTGTACGAGTAGGTACACTAGCTCAGCCACGTAGTTTCGTTTATAATTACTGACCATAAGCTTAGACTCTCATTATAATAATAGAAGGAAGAGTTTTCGACATCGCGAGTCATCACCTGATCCCACTTTTCCGAGCGGCCGTGATTTGCACTCTTTTTGATCGCGCCAAGAGGTAACGTGAGTTTTGGCGAGAAGCTTGAAAGATGCGTGTAGTGCTCTTATTTTATTTCATTTTCTTGGTCTATTTTTGAGTTATATTAAATAAAATTGGTGGCATTTTGTTTGAAATAGGCTTATTACAGTGCTCCTGTTAATGAAATAGAATAACAGTGCGAAAACACGTTCTTTCGGGTTGCCTCCAAAACTTCATTGTAAATGTTCTGGTAAAGTAGCCATCGCTTTACTCGAATTATTGACTGTGACTCTGACTGACGGACTGATTAATTGACTGACTGACTTTGACTTTTAAGTTGCTTATTACGAATACGAAATATCGTTTTACTTGACACTGGCAATATGCACAAAAAGCGAAGCCATAAAAAAAAAGAGGTCGCGCTAAAAAGAGACGTCCTGATCGATCCGAACGATGAGATTACGTTGGCCATCGCCGCGATGAATAATCTAATACATACAACACTTTTGAAACTGGCTAACTTATAGAAAGAAAATGTTTCAAAAAGTTTCAACAATGTTTAAGGGCGCTCATCTCTGAATACACCACAATATTGTAAAAGGCTACTTTTTGATACTACTACTTACTAGCTGTTCCAAGATTTCACCACCTATCTGCATTTTAAAATCCCACCCGATTGTTACGATTAAACCTACTCCACCCCTAGCCCAGCTCCACTAAATGTAATGTTATTCAGGCATAGAGCAACACCGGAGGGGAGTAGCCATATGCAGGCTTTCCCCTCTGTCAAAGTACCAGCCCAAATGGGCCTATATCTGTAGCTTAGATGTTTAAAAGTGTGCGTGAAATTGTTTCTGTATTTTGTTAAAGTCAAGGTGTGAGTTTCGTAATAATAGACGATTTTTGTAGTGTGCGAGTGTGTCGCACGCATTTCCCCCCCCCAAAAATTACAGACTGTTTTGCATCGGTAATACACGCTATGGCTACTACCCTTATGTATTCAGGTATACTTTATGTATTGGGTTATCACATACAAACCAATTATTCTAATACCATTGATTGGCAAAAAACAAACAATATTCAGCCTCATATAAATAACAGGGAAAATTAATGACATATTAAAACTGTCATTGATTTACTGATTAAAAACAACACAATAAAAAACGTTCGAGAGTCGATTAAAATTAAATACGACGAAACAGCTGAACGGCAAGAATGACTAATCTCTCGTTTTTTTTTTTACATATAATATGGTAAGTATTCACTTACTTATCACATGAACGTACCAAATATCGCATAATTTCCATCGTCTATTTATATCGACTAGATTCGTAGGCGTTGGGTACCAGGGCATCATAAATCTAAGGCGATGGGTCATTGAGAGACGTCGACTTTATTTATTGAGACGGTGCCGTACAAGTTTTTGTACTACGCTCCGTTAAACTCGATTTGAATTACGCAATTAATGTCAAAGTTGATGTACATTTATGTTGTTCTAGTGTCACAATTAAAATAAAACTTGTTGTTTTTGTCTTTTTTTTTTTTGAGAGACATGAGGGCAGTTATAGATAGTTAGTTACTTTAAATGCATAAAAGGCAATCTAAATAAAAATGTCCATTTTAAGATTCGTTTTAAATAAAGCTATGTTCGGCTCATTCTAGGAGACAAATGATCGATCACTCGACCGTGACTTAATTTTAAGCAACCCTCAAATATAACCCTCTGAAGTTTGCACGTGTTTTATAAAGACAAAACACTTTTCAGTCCCACTTTGATTACGTGATGTTTCAGTATTTGGTGGTATTTGGCCGTAAAAGAATACAAGATTGTATCGTAAATTTTCCGATATGAATTCAACCATAGAGCAACACTTCACACCCACGTAGAGCTTAGCAGTGCCAACGTGTTTTTATGTCTTAAAGTGGCGAACAAATTTTGAAGTTTATCACTCACTTCACGACTTGGTAAGCAAAATTCTACGCGGATTAAGTCGCGGGCACAGCTAAGTATGTACATCCTTATCCTACGTACCCTCCTGAAACTGCAAATCTACAAATAGCTTCATAAACCTAGTATTCACAAGTGTATCGGCCGCACCTAGTCTATTAATTACGGCAGGTGCGCTAACTCCACCCAATGACATCACTACCCCATACAATACCCGCACACAGTAATGGGTGAGTGCATAGGAAATTAACATCGAGAATTGTTGTGTTCAAGGAAATATGATTAAAGACTGTTTAACGATATACCCAAAAGTATAGATGTAATTTAATTTTTAATTAATTTGATTGCAAAATAGGTTTGGAACTCGTGGCAGAGTTCCAGTGGTGCTCCAGCGCGTAACTACTGTCGTATTATCTATCTGCAACCAAATGTTATTATTTTATAATAAATAATAATAATGGCAACCCATTATACGTCCCACTGCTGGGCACGAGTCTCTCCCCTTTTTGTTAGGCTGTTGGCTTCGTCGCAAAAAGAATGGAGATCTAAATGAGTGCCAAGTTCTACACAAAATCCAAATATGTATTTATAGGAACAAAATAACATTATGAGCAAGTATTAAACTATGTTTCTTTGCTTTATTGGATACTTATATCTGTATCTGTAGGCATTACAAATATTTCACCCGGTGCGGGGAACGAACCCGCGACTCTTCGAATCAGACGGTCGTCTCATACAACTGGACTAACCGGGTCGTCAAAACATGTGTATGTATAATATATTTTTAACCATAAAAGGCGGATAATTTTCGAAATGACATTGGGATTAGATTTATTGCATATAACTTTTAATGGACGCGTTCAAAATGGCGTCGTTTCTTTGTTAATTAATTTCCTACGTATTTTATGTTTCCTTGGGAATTAGCCACAAAACGTAAACAAACACGTTCCATGTTACCTTTGTAAGTGCCGTGGGCTTAATTTAGCTTATACCTTTTATGATTTGAAAAACTACACGTCACTATAAAGATAATATAATGAAAACCCAATTCTCATTTTAGTCGTAACACACGTCCGGATTTGGTACGGAGCTGACAGCGGATTCGGTACGCTCCGAACCAAATCTGGCCGCGTGTAGATGAGTCGGTCCGCCGTACAGAATCCGGTCGTGTGTTACTACTATAAGATTTCTAAACTAAACAAGCAAAGCCGAGCAAGTGCGAATAGGACTCGCGTTCACTAGGTTTCGTACGTACTTACCTACCTACAATATAATAGGTTTCCCATGTTGCTATAAATATCATAATTTTTTGATAGGTTATATAATTAAGTACCTACATTATTACTTTCTGCCTACCCCGTTAGGGACCTGGTGTGAAGATACATACATACATACTTTATTCAATTTTAGGCTCGGAGATAAGAGGGAGAATAATCAATTTACGCCTATTTTCTAACTTCAAAACTATTTGATTTAAGTAAAATTATCTAAAAATATATTTGAGATCTTCATAATGAGACATTGATATACAAAAAACCCTGTATATATCAATGTAATGAGACCTTAAATTTAGTATAGTCACACTGTACTTTGCTTATTTTATCAAAAGTCTAATTTATTACCATGTTCTCCTCATTTTCTATTTCATTTATTTACATTACACGAATTTATTTGGGTCACTGATTTTCATACAAGAATTCAATTCAATAGGACCAGTAGTTTTAACAAAAATCGGCTGTGACTGACGGACAGACAAACGCAAGAGTGATCCTATAACGGTTACGTTTCTTTAAGGTACAAAACCCTAATAAAAAATGCCCTCTAATCTTAAATAGTTAAATTTTTCATCCGTATATGAATATATCGTTTTACAGATACGAATATAATCTTTCTATATCGTTTTACAATGAGACTATTAGGCCACGTTGCCACTCGTTAGATAGTAATCGATATGTAAGTTAATCGATAACAAAATCGAATCCAATAAATTCGAATCTGAAATTCAAAACAAGTTTTCCCGCGCGAATCGGTGCATGCGCGGGTAATCCGCCAACCCGTACGCGCCGGGTCGACGGCCGAACGCGCGCTTACCAACGCCCGGTCAGGGTCGAGCCGCATCAAATGTCAACGTCAAACTACTTTTTTTAATTGGCTAGGCATCGATCGTACGTTCTACATCCAATAAACTGATTCGTAAATCGTAGTTTAATGACGAAGGACCTGAGAAGGTGAGAGACACTTTCAAAATTATAAAAGGGTATTTTATCGTTATGAAAATATGAACAACTTTTACTATGGGGGCCAACACTGAAATCTCAAAAAAAATCAGCTGCTCCATTTTTTTTATTTTTGATGGTTGACAGACAAGCAAACGGGCTACCTGATGGAAAGGGGTCACCGTCGCCTATGAACATTTGCAACACCAGGGGAGTTGCCAACGCGCTGCCAGCCCTGAAGGACTCTTTTGAGGCCATTTTTGAAGAATATTCTCCCATATATCTCACGGTTTAAAAATCCCAATGTCATTTTCAAAGATCTATCTACAAGTATTTGTTTTAGAGTTTTTTAAGTTCAAAATAGGTATGAGGGAGACCCCCACACATTTTTATAGTGGCTGTAGCATATACAGAAGGACTGACGGACCGACAGATCGGCGGACTGACGGACGGATTGACAGACCGACTAACTGGTCCGATGGACTGACCACGGACATACCGACGGATAGACCGACGGACAGACCGACGGACAGACCGACGGACAGACCGACGGACAGACGGACGAACAGAGTCGTTTCTTTTATGACACAGCGTCATAAAACTACCGCCGGTCGCGGCGGACCGGAGGGGAGTAGCCATAGCGTGTATTACCGATGCAAAACAGTCTGACGTTTTGCGGGGGGAAATGCGCGCAACACACACGCGCACTACATAAATCGTCTATTACTACGAAACGCACACCTTGACTTTAACAAAATACAAAAACAATTTCACGCACACATTTAAACATCTAGGCGACAGGAATAGGCCCATTAAAGCTTGTACTTTGACAGTGGGGTAAGCCTGCATATGGCTACTCCCACTCCGGTGTTGCTCTATGCGCAGCGTAATTATAGTGAGCACGCGCAGCTTGCCAAACTATAGCTTGACCAATGGACGAGGCGCTGACTGTACAAAATAATCAGCAGCATAAGTTATATAATCTATAAATAATCGTATACAAGTAAGCAAATTGCGATGTGTATGTATTACGTAAATAAAGTTGATATTCATTGAAAGATGAGATCATTGGTTTTATTGGGTTGTTTGTCGATCCAAGCAAATGCCTACTTGCAGTTGATTGATAATGGTCACATAACTAACATAAACATAACTTGACGCATTTATATTTTCTTATTACCGTTAAGTCTGTAGGCCCCTCCCCCCCTACAGACTTAACGGTTGCTGTTAGAAATAGTTCGGACTTCGGACAGAGAATGAGCGAATGACTAAACAGATATACAATGCGAATGTGGATGGTTGCAGAGGCCCAGGAAGACCAAGAGTGACCTACCATGACCAAATAGGTCGAGTATATCTGGCGCTCCACACTCTCTGCCTACCCCGTTAGAGAACTGGCGTGAAGATACATACGAGTACATACATAAATCTATCCAAATAAATAAAATTGGAGCGTCTGTTTGTAATATAAAAATAATAGCTTTTTACTAAATTCATTTATATATATATATACTAGCGGCCCGCCCCGGCTTCGCCCGCGCTGCTCTGCTCCTATTAGTCATAGCGTAATGTAAGCTATCCTATATCTCAAGTTGGATCGAACTGCACATGGTGTGCGAATTTTATTATAATCGGTTAAGTGGTTTAGGAGTCCATTGAGGACAAACATTGTGACACGAGATTTATATATATTAAGAAGATGTATACTCGGTACATATACCAAAACAAGTTTTTTCAATTTTTGTCTGTCTGTCAGTCTGTTTGTCCCGGCTAATCTCGGGAACGGCTGGATCGATTTCGACGGGACTTTCACAGGCAGATAGCTTATGTAAAAAGGAGTAACTTAGGCTAACTAGTACTTTTATACTAGCTGCGCCCACGACTTCGTCCGGGCAGATACTGAACAATCATAAATTCTCACGCGGACAAAGTCGCGGGCACAGCTAGTTTACTATAAAAACGGGTTGACCGCCATTGTTCGATTGAGTGTCTGTAATAGCAGAAGAATTCTCCACAAGTGGGCAGTGGGTCGTCAAGCCCCGACGCTTCAGCTATAACATCAGTTAAATACACCAGTATCACCACACTTCGTAGAAAGTAACTGTGTCGTCAGAAGGTGGCACTTTCTTTTATTGTGCTCTACAAACAAGTTTTTAATGATTAATCATTAGCTTCTGTCCCGTATTATGGTTAGTTGTGTAGAGGTGTAATGTATGAATGTATGTTTTAGTTAAATATCGTCCATGGTGAAATATAGAAAGGACAAGTTCACGTTGGGCATGCACATTGTACACTATATCAAAAGATAGAGAAAAATGTGTAGAACAATGGAAAAATAAAAAAATATGTACTTAAATCGTTGTTTTTGTCGGAAATTTTTATTTCATGTAATTTTTGTATCACAATAATATGTAACCATACCCATTGCTACAATGACATTATTGTTTTTGAAACATACTTTCGACAATTAATTTAAGGTGTATTCTAATAAACGATTTGAATAGCTGAATATTGTTGATTGAGTATTTTATGCTACTTCTCTCAATATAGTGTACAAGGTGCGGGCCCAAGCTCCATATATTTTGGAACGTCTCTTTTACAAATGTAAACATAGGTATACCGGAAACCTTTCATGTCAATTTTTACTTTAAGAACAATGACAATAATCTAATTAATCTACCATTATCGCTTATTTATCACATACAAAAGCAAGAACATTAATTAGCACACCGCGGACGCTCCGCCAAAATTCCATACAAACGCTTAATTTGGCCTCTATTACACAGACATCAATCAGTGACGTGTATTTACACGTGCACCTGTGTGCGTAACACGTAGAGAATACCAAACGTCGCCCATAAGAGAGGAGCAGGTTGGTGAGGCGGGAAAATCGGGCGGGACGTCGAAGTGTTCATTCTATACGTAGTATTATTACAACATATTCTCTGACGTTAGACAGATTATCACCACTGCTTTTAAAGGAGTGTAAAATTGAAAGCAATGACAATGACGACAACTATGTCGATAGACGGACGGCCCCCTGGTACATAACATGCACCAAACATTGACAAGTCCAGTATCCAACAAGAAATAATGCACATCGGCCTCAGGAAGAGACATCGGCTTATTTCGGATCTGTAGAGCGTTATCTATTTCGCATCTTACCTATTTGACGTTTGTCGACCATTTTGATCAAGTTTTGACTAATACCGGACGACGGATGCTTACGTAGGCAGTGTGCAGCAGAGATAACGCTCTATGAAGCCGAATCTAGCCGGTTGTCACTTTCATAAGCTCGATGTTCATTATTTCTTGATAGGCACTATACGAGGATGTATCATCAAAAATTAAGAAAGAAAAGAGAAAAAGAAAAACATTTCACTGATTTGGTCTGATAATACATAGTTAGAAAAATCAAAGTGTTTTGCTTTATTTATTTTAAACGCAGCGCATTTTAAGAAGTGAACCTATATCTAATTTTGAATATCCCAGTTACCGATATCTCTATTTCCAAATTTCCTTAATGATTTTTATTCCTGCGTTGGAGAACTTGCTAAGCAAGATCACAAAAACACAACACCTTAAAACTTGCTCACATTACCTTATTAATCTATGGACAGATATCATTCATCATTCTCTCCATCATCATTACTCACATAATCACAGGTTTTTGCTATTACATTATTATCTTTATAAATATTATTTGTCCGTCTTTCTCACCTTTTTAATGACGCACCATTTCTATTGGTCATCAGTTTACTGGTGGTAGAGCTCCAGTGTCGGAGCTCGCGGGCGTTGGCACCACCGCATTACCTAATATACTTGCCGCTAAATGGTAGTGTTCAGCACTATCGTGTTCCGGTCAGGTGGTAATGTACGGCCCTGTAATTTCCGGCACAGAGGCATAACACCTTAGGCCTCAGGAGTGGTAACGCATCTGCATTTTGACCTCGGTCTTTGTGTGGGTGTCTATAGGCTGCAGTCATCACTTAACATCATTGTGAACTGCATGTTTGTTTGCCACTTCCATAACATAAAAACAAAGTATCACACAGAATAAAATCAAGTCGCTCCGCACCTGTCTGTTCTAAATTTTCTTCTTTTAAACCACGCAACGGATTTTAATGCAGTTTCACTATTATATTTAGCAAATATATTCCTAGAGATTTTTAAAAACAATATATTGTTATGAAATGTTTGCATATGCGAGTAAATTTATGTATTGTGATGAAGCCGTCATTTCGAAAGAACGATAGAAGCCAACACTCTCCAGGGGTGCGACCGCCTATCGACATTGCTATTGTCGTAGCAAACTAAATAACAATAATCGAAATAATCTACCATTATTGCTTGTTTCTCACCTACGAAAGGAAGAAAAACGATCAGATTATCACTACTGCTTTTAAAGGAGCTACAAATCGACATGAAAATTTGGCAGCAATGACAACGACAATAGCAATGTCGATAGGCGGTCGCACCCCTGCTATGATACTAAAGCATAGAGCTTTAGCACTATGATAGTGGTTATACACTCCACTGGACATAACATAATATGACAAACAAAATTTAGTATGTACTCATTTATGTATAAGATGTACATATTGGTAACTAGTTTGATCCCAGTTTCAACCCATCCCCCTCACCCCGGCGCCCGCCTCTACGTCGCCCTGTCTGCAAATATGGGGCAGAGGTCGACACTAATGTAGATTAGGGTTGGCAAAAATAGAAAAATATAATAATTGGCTATATTTGGCACCGAAATATATTGTTCGTTTTTTTTATACGCATTGAATGCCAAATGTTATGTGCTTAATTCATTACTAGTGGGTAATAGTTATCATATTATTGTTACATGATGACTACGTAACTTCACGCCTGTAATCACCGAAGGGGTAGGCAGAGGTAAATGCATGCATTCAAGCATACATGCAAACACCCACGATTTGCCGGTTACGTTTTGGCCCATGTAACAGGTGGCGAGCCTGTTAACATCTTCGGGCACATTACCAAACTTCGAGGTACTGGGAAATTGCCCGAAAATGGAAAAAATCCAATAGAACCAGAGATAAAGGATTTTACACCATTATCTCTGATAACCCCCTACCCGGAAATCGAACGCAGGACCTCAGCGTAGTAGTAGTGGCCTGCTACCACTAGGCTACCGAGGCAGTTTAGATATTATTACTAATTTAGAGATTTTAGGAATATACACACATTTTTTTCTTTTCCTATATGTTTTGAATGCCAAATACAATGTACATTTTTATTATTGCATCAGTGGATAATAATATATTATCACTACCGGAAAACGTCCACAGCTGGACAAAGCAAACATCCACAGCAAATCAGGTCCCCAAAGACGCTTACAAGTGGTATGCGTCATTAGGGGAGAATATCTCTCGGATAATATATAACAAGTAAATGATATATTGAGTTTTACTGAGTCAAAATGAGAGAGATTTTAATAACATCTAAGGTTTCTTTTTAAATATTGAGTGCGAAATAAGTAATAAGATAAGAACCTCTTCAATAACTCTCAAAATAACATGATATAAAAAAAATAAAAAAACGTCACTTCACACCTGTAATCCCCGAAGGGGTAGGCAGAGGTAAACGCATGCATTCAAGGATACATGCAAACACCCACGACTCGCCGGTTACGTTTTTGGCCCAAGTAACAGGTGGCGAACCTGTTGCCATCTCCGGGAACATCACCAAACTCCGCGGTACTGGGAAACTTCCAGAAAATAGAAAAAAAAACCCAATAGAACCAGAGATAAAGGATTTTAAACCGTTATCTCTGATAGCCCCCGACCCGGGAATCGAACCCAGGACCTCCAGCGTAATAGTAGTGGCCTGCGACCACAACGCCACTGAAGCAGTGAAATAAATAAATAAAATAAAAATTTATAACAAGAAAACATTTTTAAAACTAAAGCTCTCACTCAGTCGAAAGTTAGTACTTAAATAAAGTAAATATAATTAAAATATTCTTCATCGTTACGCAATTTCATGGTCAGTTAAAGCTTAATGCCTCTCTCAACGCGTTAAGTATTATATTTAACGAATATAGTCAAATACGCGTTAGTTTCGACATCCTCATAGTAATGTCTCGTATCTCATTCACATTAAAATGCTAATAGGTATTTGAATGTTTCATTATTCAGCGATTTTGATTAAAACTTTATTTGGCAAACTAAATTAAGATACTTAATTTACATTCTTAAGCTAAAATTATCATGCACGTTAATTTCAGGTATAATAAAATTCGTTCGTAAAATGAGTGAAATTAGTGTTAAACGCGAGTGTTTTAAAAGTTATAATAAAATTGTCATAAAATATAATATCTGAATATTAAAAGTGTATAATTGCTGTTGGTTTCGACGAAAAAATCTGAATATAAGCAATTTTAAAATCTATATTTGGTAAGGGGCAACCCTATAAATTGATCCCACTGAGTTGGAAACGGACCAAGGAAATTGAATATAACCTAGTAAATGAAAAATTAGTCTGACGACGTGAGATTTCACGTATTTCGCCTCACATTCGTTATCGTCGGGTTTACTCGTATTAGGTAGTTACAGGTTTCCGATTAACACGAATCGAATTATTAAAAGTTCAGTGCCTATTTAATCTTCCGATCACAATCTACAAAATGTGTTTTTTTTATGTAATGGAAGTGGCAAACAAGCATGTAGTTCACATTGGTGTTAAGTGATGACTGCAGCCTATAGACACCCACACAAAGACCAAGGTCAAAATGCAGATGCGTTACCACTCCTGGAGCCTAAGGTGTTATGCCTGTGCCGGAAATTACAGGGCCGTACATTACCACCTGACCGGGACACGATAGTGCTGAACACTACCATTTAGCGGCAAGTATATTAGGTAATGCGGTGGTGCCTACGCCCGCGAGCTCCGTCACTGTAAAATTAATAAAATATTTATTTTAGCACAGATCTATAATCTCCGCTAAATAATTAAACATAGGTGGGAAACAATCAAGACCGCAGACATCTACACAAAAACCAGATGTCAAAATACAAATGTGTTGCCACCCCCGAAACCTGAGTTGCTGTCTCTGTGATAGTTATTATAACGGAGCCATAATAATATATTATCATCTAACCGGAACACGATAGTGCTGAACACTACCATTTGGCGGCAGATAGTTTAGGTGATGCGGTGGTGCCTACTGCGAGCTCTTTCCTACACGGAAACGCTACAACCAGTATAAAGTGTTGAAACATCAAACCAATAAGTTGCTAATTTTACTTTTGGCAGTCATTATTTGCAAAGAATCTTCATTGTCCCACACTAGTAAAATGCGATAAGCATGACTTACTTATCGATAGCCATTTAAAATGTCTTTGCCAAATATATTGAAAGATGATACTAATCGAAACAAAGAAAGGCGTAAAATCAATTTATGCGAGGTGTGTGCTAGCTATGTGGAACGTGTGAGTCAGATAAACCAGTGGTCGCGGGTTCAAGGTCAGACGTACTGATTGGTCTGATTTGACTCCTACAATATTATTCTTCACTAGCAGCCCGCCCCGGCTTTGCACCGATGCAATGTTACCTACATTACTACTAATAATACAGTATTAATCTATAGGGTTGTGAAAGCGGCTATTTGCCCGTAAACCTTTTCACTGGTGGTAGAGCTCCTGTGACCAAGGCACAACCACCGCATTACCTAATAATAATATACTTGCCGCTAAATGGGAGTGTTCAGCACTATCGTGTTCCGGTAAGGTGGTTATGTACGGCCCTGTAATTTCCGGCACAGAGGCATATCACCTTAGGCCTCAAGAGTGGTAACGCATCTGCATTTTGACCTTGGTCTTTGTGAGGGTGTCTATAGGCTGCAGTCATCACTTAACATCAACTTGAACTGAATACTTGCATGCCACTTCCATTACATAAAAAAAATAATCTCTTAATTGTACGGAATCCTGTGCACGCAAGCCCGACTCGCACTTGGCCAGTTTTTTTATAAATAACCACACAAGTAACTACAAGTTTTGAACTTCAACAATATAACCGTGCTGACTACACAGAATCAATATTGAGTCGCTCTCAAACAAAGCTACCAACATGCTTCGTATTCGCCTCGGTCAATGTTTGCTTGTATTGTAACAATACTTATCTGCCATTGTCTTGTGTAGTCAGGATTTGCAAGTTGTTTTTAAGGCTGGATTGCATCATCTTGGTTAGAGCTCCAGTGACAGAGCTCGCGGGCGTAGGCACCGCCGCATTACCTAATACTTGCCGCTAAATGGTAGTGTTCAGCACTATCGTGTTCCGGTCAGGTGGTAATGTACGGCCCTGTTATTTCCGGCACAGAGGCATAACACCTTAGACCTCAGGAGTGGTAACGCATCTGCATTTTGACCTTGGTCTTTGTATGGGTGTCTATAGGCTGCAGACATCAGTTAACATCAATCTGAACTGCATGCTTGTTTGCCACTTTTATTACATAAAAAAAATCTTACTTTAAATTTAACAAGAAAAGAAGAATGAAATTATTCTTTATTTCGAGTAAGATTTTACAACTATATTCGAAAAGTCAACAAGAATCAAAAACTTTTGAAGTTGCTGTAGCCGTTTAGACATAGTTTTTCTTAGTTCAAAGTATGTAGACCCCAATCCCAGACCTCAAGAGCCAAATCATAAAAAGGTTCACAGAATACAATGACCTCTGGCACTTTCATACACATACTGGCATCTTGCCACTTTTCATTCTTAAAATTCTTTCAAGTTTTCCGAGTACATATTTTGCCTTTTAGAATACAATACTAACTCTCTCAAATTTTCATTATTTACTATCCTTTTTATATCACTTTAAAGCCACATAAAAGAGACCGTTCAAGCACTAAACATAAAACTTTAATGTAGCTAGTGTATAAGTTACAGGCATCAGGTTTTCATGCAATTTTAGTGCCAACGTGCAGTACCTAAGTTATTTAGCAGCGGATCGATACGGGTTATCGCATTCGAGACGTCATCTCGTGGGATGATGACGTATGTAGTTAGTTTCACGTTTGGTTTTGTAAACATTTCTATTACGTATTTTTACTAACATTTACATAAATGAGTCTGCACGTACCTACCAGAGGTAAGACAAACAGTGAAATAAGAGGAAACCTTATACTTTTGAAATTGGTGGAAAGCGCGCATAGCCCCGCGGCTGGTGTAGATCAGAAGCGATCTACTCAGTTGAGCGATACGGTTGCGGTCGGGTGTGATGGGTGACCGCTAGTGGTAAATTAAAATGCTCGTTTCCGGGCTTCGGAGGGCACGTTAAGCAGTCGGTCCTGGTTGGTATTGATAGACAGCAGTCGTTAAACCTTGTCGGAGGCCTTGAAAACATCCGACAGCGGGTCGGCCACTAACTCTTATCTCCACCAACCCGCATTGGAGCAGCGTGGTGGAGTAAGCTCCAGGCTTCCTCACAAAAAGGGGAGAGCTCGTGCCCAGCAGTGGGACGTATCAAGGCTAGCCATTATTAAGTGTGAGAATCTCAAACATGTATTTTTTTCTACGATTATAAAATTAAATGTGAAAGTATGGATGTTTGTTAGTTGCTCAATCACGCTTAAGCGGCTGGACGGATTTCGATGAAATTTTGTACACAGGTAGGGTATATGTATAGGGGCTGTAACACAGCATACATTTTATCTCTTTCAGAGGTTCCTAAGGAAGTTTTTAAGAACACGAGGACGCAGTCGCTCTCAAAAACTAGTATTAAAATAAATAGTTTTGAAGTTTTAACAGAAAATATTCGAAAAAAGCCCTTTCTGAAATTACTGGGCATAAATGCAGAAAATAGGGAGTCCTTAAACCTTAAATTACTGGAATTACTGCAAAATATTAAATTTACCGTAGAAAAAATATAACTGTACGGAACCCTGGGGGCGTGTCCTCGAAGCACTTGGCCGGTTTTCAAGCTTTTAAAACTATAGGCGACGTGTATTCGTGTGCGATTGTTATTTCTTATACCTATAAAATAACATACACAATTGATAACAATTTCTCTTTTGTTTTAGCATGATTCATTACGCTCGTCCGATAACAAACAAAACGAACATTTCACAAAACTCAGCTCAAAGCCATGTATAGGTCGCGCCAGGTAAAAAGAACGCTGGCGGTCAAGCTGCGCGTCATGTGTTTTTATTTCATTTTATGTTATTCTATGTAATATAGTTTTCAATCTGCCTACCAATACACGAAACCGCAAGCGAAAGCTAGATCAAAAATAAACCAATAGGGCTAGTACTTTCGTGCGCGAGTGTACCGATGCGCGAACACATCCCTTCTACTTTCTTCCAGCGTTCTTTTTACGTGGCGCGACCTATATTTCCCGGGAATCCTTTGTCAGTGCATTCTTGGCTTTCCGAATGTTTACGTATGGGGTTTTCCTTCAGAATATTGTGATGAGAGAGCTGTAGGTTACGTTTTAGTTCCTAGATACGTAAGTGAGTAACGTAGAACACAGGCATAAGTATAATATAGAAATCAGCAAAATACCAGGTCTAAAAAAATGGCGATGTAAAATCAGCGAAATTAAAAAAAAAAAACACCGAAATTTGTTGCTTTTTTGTTGCTAATTAGTTGCTAGAAAATTAATTTTTTTGCTTCAACCGATCGCAAAAAATCGGCAATAACGCTAACTTTTCAATAAGATAGCGTGGAAATCACTGGATGTGGGCTGATCGATCAAGCGAATAGTGGTCAATTTGTTGCTAATTTGTTGCTGAAAAATGCTAGGGAGAAAAAAAAAACCTGAGCTCGCCCGCCGCACCCTTCGACCTAACCTGGCTAAGTCGGGGGCGCCCACGGTGCCAGTCTTGACTGCCCAAGGAGAGATTCGATTCATTATTCTACTCCCCCTAATATTACTACCTGCGCTGCTGCTGTTCTACATACCATCTGGTTTATTTAAAATGTTAGTGGCCGGTTTGTTTATAAGCCGATCTCCAACTTCTCTTGACTTCCGGTATTTATTTTGTTGCTGACTCTCTATGCTAAAAGAAGCTGCAGTATGAGCAGCAACAAATTTTTACAATAGTTTTTCCACGGAAAAATCGTTGGTTAAGCTAGCGTGGCCGGTTTGTTTATAAGCGGATCGCCAACTTCTCCTGACTTCCTTTTTTCTATTTTGTTGCTGACTCTCTATGCTATAACAAGCTGTAGTATAAGCAGCAACAAATTTTTACAATAGTTTTTCCACGGAAAAATCGTTAGTTAAGCTAGCGTGGCCGGTTTGTTTATAAGCCGATCTCCAACTTCTCTTGACTTCCCTTTTTCTATTTTGTTGCTGACTCTCTATGCTAAAACAAGCTGTAGTATAAGCAGCAACAAATTTTAACTATAGAACTTCCACGGCAAAGTCAAGAGTGAAGCTAGCGTGGACAGTATTTATTTTGGCATAATTGAAAAAAAAATCAATTTTTATTTTTAAATTTTTTTTTCTCCCTAGCATTTTTCAGCAACAAATTAGCAACAAATTGACCACTATTCGCTTGATCGATCAGCCCACATCCAGTGATTTCCACGCTATCTTATTGAAAAGTTAGCGTTATTGCCGATTTTTTGCGATCGGTTGAAGCAAAAAAATTAATTTTCTAGCAACTAATTAGCAACAAAAAAGCAACAAATTTCGGTGTTTTTTTTTTTAATTTCGCTGATTTTACATCGCCATTTTTTTAGACCACAAAATACCCGCACTTGGGCGGCATTTTTGTTGTTCACTACATGATATGTTAACTTTTTGTTTAAATATAATTTATCCCTATAAGATGTTCGACTGTGTAAAAGGTTCATGGTACAAAAAATATATAGACCACAAGAGTAGCCACGCATGGCATTGAAATCTTTACTTTTATGTAAGCCTGCAATAGCTATTCTATTGTTGATCTATACATTTATATCCATTTTCAAGACAAAAGTCTCCGTTAATTTAATCACAACGAAAAAACAAACATCTCGTCATTGCATGCGCAGGCGCAAATGAAATCAGTATTGCGCAGCGCGGGAGACCAGTAAATAATTTCCAATTGAAACGACAATACAGACGTACTAGACGCAACAATACTTTTGTTTGTAAATGGGACTGACCTTAGGAACTGCACGCGAGCGAACAAAGGCTACCTTATCCCGTCTACCATCTCTTTCGGATTCATTTGGAAGGAAAGGGACCGTGGTGAATGTGAAATTAGCGATTTATTTCACTACAAAGCCAAGGGTTCAGTGGAGGCTGAACGCAGATGTTTGTTATTAATCTTTTATACGTATTTATTTATATGCTATGTTTATGTAGGAAAGAAATATAAAGTAAAAAAGAAGTACTATCCCTACTACATAATATTATTAACGCGAAAATAACTCTGTCTGTCTAACGGTCTGTCTGTTACCTTTTCACGTCTAAACGACTGAAACGATTTTAATGAAATTTGGTACAAAGATAGAGCTGACTTTGAGAAAGAACGTAGGCTACTTAGTTATTTATGAAACGAAATCCACGCGGGCGAAGCCGCGGGCAACAGCTAGTTGTAATATAATATATATAAATTACGTGTAAGTGTTTGTCCGCGATGGACTCCTAAACTACATAACCGACTTTAATCAAACTTGCACACCGTGTGCAGTTTGACCTAACTTACCAGATAGGATAGCGTACATCTCAATTTATAGTTGCAATATTATGTAAGTACCTAATTTGAACCCGTGCGAAGCCGGTGCGGGCCGCTATGTTGTTTATAAATATAATCAGACAAACATGCAGTTTGCATTGGTGGTAAGTGTGATAATAAATACTTACTACACAGAGTTATACGACTGAAACCAAGCACAACATAAAACCTAACTTCAACTTTGAAATCCCTGTATATTTGCCAGGGTAACTTGTTTTGTAAATTCACTGGTGGTAGAGCTCCAGTGACGGAGCTCGCGGGCGTAGGCACCACCGCATTACCTAATATACTTGCCGCTAAATGGTAGTGTTCAGCACTATCGTGTTCCGGTCAGGTGGTATTGTATGGCCTTGTAATTTCCGGCACAGAAGCATAACACCTTAGGCCTCAGGAGTGGTAACACATCTGCATTTTGACCTTGGTCCGTCTATAGGCTGCAGTCATCACTTAACATCAATGTGAACTGCATGCTTGTTTGTCACTTCCATAACATAAAAAAAAAGCTGAAAAAAGTCATGAACATTGAAAAATATCCATGAAAGTGAACTACTGATGGACATACAGATGCACGAATGATTCGATAAGGATTTCGCTTTTCCTTCCATTACGGGTACGGTCCGCAACATTAAACATTTGCAACATCTAGAGTTTTGTTATTTTTGTGTTCATAAAATCATTTCAATGAATTAAAATTCGTCTACAGTTGTAACAAATAGCATTTAGAGAGAAAATCAACACACTCACTGTAAATAATCGATGATCATCAGTCTCTATCCCGGATTCTTTGAAAACATTTCTATATTACTCATGTCGAAGTCGGTATGTGAGAAATTTCGAACGATAGATCGATCCAGTTTTCGAAGACGTTTCAAATCTAGCTCAGAAGCTATTTTACTCGTATTAAAGAAATAAACAAATGTAAAATAAATTGGCGATGATCGTTTTTATAAATATTTATTTGATAAGAGGAATCGGAACATGTTATAATAATAATACTGTACATCGTTAACTAACTACTGTACTCAGGCCTTCGCCTTTCATATTGGTGTAAGATGTTATTTTCAAACACGATTCAATTATAATTGGTACTATGGTAGGTATATCACCTTAGTGACACGTAATGTGTGTTATTATCGTAGGTTTAAAAGGTAAGAAAATATGAAGAAATTGAAGGGAAACAGTAAAAACCACAATTTCATTTTTCCATACAAATAGTCCGTATCCTTTGACACATTATTTCATTGTGAGGCAATACGAAGTTTGCCGGGTCAGCTAGTATATTTATATAGAGATATAGAATATAGATATCGGAAACGTTACCGTATATTAATTCAAATGCCAATAAATTATATTATAGATTTTCTAAAACATATTCAAGTTATATCATTCGAATTTTTTTAAAACTATAGATTGCCGAATTTTGGCGTAAGTTAAAGGATTTATTAAAAAGGTTGTAGGATAACTTACAACTAATATAATACTAATATAAACACGATTCAATTATAATTGGTACTATGGTGGGTATATCACCTGAGTGACACGTAATGTGTGACTTACAAAAACCTATGATGGATGTAGACCATGGATATAAATCTGGACGGTCGTTATTTACTTTTGAGGGTAGCGGTATAAAGAGAAAGTGAAAATAAGGTTAAGTATAGCTATTAGCCATTGGCCAAGACTGACCAAGACTGACCTACGATGACCAATTCTGTTCGTCATAATCATAGTCATTCACTTAGCAGAGTTCCAAGTGCAGGCACTACTGAGAAGAACTCCGCTACCGAACAAACTCAGCGTGTAGCTCTTTTGAGTTCTCTTAGTATGTACCTACCTCAGAGTGACCAAACACTAAACAGGAAGCGCTTTATTAGTGACACAGCTTTGTAAATCCCTCGAACAATGCCAGATTTACATATTTAACAGCCACTTAAAACTCTCGAAACGGATCTCGTTAACAGCGGGTTAATTTTAAAAAGGAAACAGTTTTTTTTTGTGTTTGTAACACAGGCTTCGAAGTGTTGCTACATAAAGGAAATGGGGAATGTTTATTGCTTCATATAAAATTGATTAAATAGTGACGAAATTTTATTACTGCTGGTAGAGCTCCAGTGATGGAGCTGGCGGGCGTAGGCACCACCGCATTACCTAATATACTTGCCGCTAAATGGTAGTATTCAGCACTATCGTGTTCCGATCAGGTGGTAACGTACGGCCCTGTAATTTCCGGCACAGAGGCACAACACCTTAGGCCTCAGAAGTGGTAACGCATCTGCATTTTGACCTCTGGTCTTTGTGTGGGTGTTTATAGGCTGCAGTCATCACTTAACATCAATGTGAACTTATGCTTGTTTGCCACTTTCATTACAGAGAAAAAAAATAGGGCAGCCAATCACAGACATAAAAAAATGAAAGAAACCAAAAATGTTTCTTCACATCAGGTCCCTTACGGGGTAGGCAGGTTAGTGAGGATCGCAAATTACCCGATTCTTGGATACCTTCTACATTCATCACTCTCTTCTTCACGCATGCATGTGCATGCCGATTTTGAAGACTCCTGGCCCCACCTCAATCTAAATGGACCTAGGACTTTTCAATCTGCTGCAATCAAGCTAGAATACTATCATCATATTTTACTACGACTAATTAATGTCAACTCCATGTCAACGAACTTAATAACAGCTTCCTCTCGCAACTCTCCATTTAGTACAATGTGTATTCCAGTCAGCACACTATTCTCTATACTACTCTATAGCAATATGGCAAAAAAATTGGTGTACTGTACTTAAGTAGTAGGCAAAGCTAGATTATGGCACCATTTTTTCATCTTACTACTATTAGGCTGGGTTGCACCTCCACGATATACAGGCTCTGTTTAGTTTAGGCACCAGTCTCCCACAATTTACTTTAATAATAACTCACAACTTTTTGATAATAAATAAAAAAAATAAACTACGCTTACACTCACAGCCCCACAGTAGGTATAATCCTGTGTCGTGGGTGCCGTTGTACACATACAACACATACACAAACACACAGACCCTAAACAAATATCTGTAGGCCATACAAATATTTGTCCCGGTGCGGGGATCGAACCCGCGATCCTTCGAATCACACGGTCATTTCACACCGCTGGACTAACCGGGTCGTCAAAATATGATGTGATACGTCGTGATGTTAATATATTTTAAACTGAGTAGTTATTAAGGTTATTGTGGTAATAAATAAATAAAATTGTTAAAGTTCTTTAAGTTAGAGAAGGATGTGAAATGTTACAATAACGTAACTTCACGCCTGTAATCCCCGAAGGGGTAGGCAGAGGTAAATGCATGCATTCAAGCATACATGCAAACACCCACGATTCGCCGGTTACGTTTTGGCCCATGTAACAGGTGGCGAGCCTGTTGACATCTCCGGGCACATTACCAAACTTTGAGGTACTGGGAAATTTCCAGAAAATGGAAAAATCCCAATAGAACCAGAGATAAAGGCTTTTTCACCATTATCTCTGATAACCCTCTACCCGAGAATCGAAACCAGGACCTCAGCGTAGTAGTAGTGGCCTGCTACCACCACGAGGCAGTTATATTATGTAACAATAACTTTAACAAATTTATATTTTGGTGCAACCCAGGCTTATTAATGTGAAAGTTTGGCAGTCGTTGTCGAATTAATGAACTAAGCATCCCATATACATATAATATTTATACGAGGGTGGATCCAAAAGTTCGAAGCCCGACCAAGAAAATGAAAGAAAAGTGGGTCTTATTTTATTTTTATTTTTCGACATAGTCCATGGAGACTATAGCTCAACACACTACTTCCACCTGAACTGCAACTTTTTTTTTTTTTTTTTTTTTTTTTTATGTTATGGAAGTGGTAAACAAGCATGCAGTTCACATTGATGTTAAGTGATGACTGCAGCCTATAGACACTCACACAAAGACCAAGGTCAAAATGCAGATGCGTTACCACTCCTGAGGCCTAAGGTCTTATGCCTCTGTGCCGGAAATTACAGGGCCGTACATTACCACCTGACCGGAACACGATAGTGTTGAACACTACCATTTAGCGGCAAGTATATTAGGTAATGCGGTGGTGCCTACGCCCGCGAGCTCCGTCACTGGAGCTCTACCACCAGTAAAATTGTTTATCCCCTCGAAAAAAAAAGATTCCAGAAGGTCGGCGAAATACTCGTTTACTGCGACTATCACCTCATCTTTGGTCGAAAATTTCGATCCACCCAAATGTTTTTTTTAATTTGGAAATAAATGATAATCTGAGGGGGCTAAATCCGGCGAATAAGGTGGGTGGGGCAGCAATTCGTAGCCACAATCATGGATTACAGACATTGTTTCAACCGAAGTGTGAACACGTGCATTGTCTTGATGGAACAATGTTGATTCAGGAATATGGTGGTGAACCCAGCTTTCATCCATGGTAACAAATCTAGACAAAAAGTCCTCGGGATCAGTCTCAAAAAGTTCCAAACAGTCTCACGAAATTGTGAATCGAACTCGTTTTTGTTCAGCTGAAAGCAACCTCGGGACCCAGCGAGCAGAAACCTTATGGAATCCCAATTCTTTCGTTATTATGTGTTGCACCCAACCATAACTAATGTCTGTTGTCTCAGCTATCTTACCGATGGTCAAACGTCGATCACCCAGTACGAGATCACAAATTTTATCGACGTTTTCTTTCGTGGTAGAGGTTGTAGGCCGTCCACTCCTAGGATCATCTTCAATGCTCTCACGACCGCGCTCAAACTCAGCTACCCACTTCTTGACACTGGAATACGATGGAGCAGACTCCCCCAAAGTGCCCACCATATCTTGATGGATGTCTTTTGGTGACAGGCCTTTTTTATTGAGGTACTTAATGACTGCATTATATTCAATTTTCTCCATTATTGAAAATCGCGTCAGAATGCTTCAAACAAATAATCACAGAAAATTTATATTGTGCAGTATCGGAATGAAACTGCGCACAATAAATCAATAGAAGACATACTAACAAATGACGGTAAATTTAAAAAGCTGTCATGTCTCCTTGTAGTTTAGGCCACGAACTTTTGGATCCACCCTCGTATATAATTCGACAACGACTTCCTTTGTGTTAAGTTACGGACCACCCCGAAATGACACAGCAGCACAAATAACTGTCTTTAAATCGAAAAATAAAAAAAATATATCATGATAAAGATGTAAGTGATTGATCAATCCGTAAGTAATGATTTATAATCTGATATGACAATCTAAGATTTTACAAACCCATAACGCATGATAAATTATTAAGAGATTTGCACGTATCAGCATTGAAATCTTTCGTTTTTATGTGGAAGTCTACACGCATGCCACAGTACAAGCATGCAGTTCAAAAAGGTAAATCCTGATGCTTAAGTTGTTTTGCCTCTGAGATACAAAAATAAAAATTAATAATAATTTAATTGTTATATTTGTATCTAACTAGAATATATATATGAGAATATGATAATATTGAACACTACCATTTAGCGGCAGATAGGTTAGGTAATGCGGTGGAAGCCTAACGTTAACGTGCATTAGACCTCGAGCCCTATCACTGGATTCTACCACCAATAAACGAAAATGCTACATATTTCTCTGTATCACATTAATAGGTATGTATACAAGAATATCCGGGTTATTCGTCAACTCGACACAGACGACCGGACACACGTGTGTCCAGTTGGTTAAACTTGAAATTGTAATGACTTGTTATTTCGTCGTCTGGACACGACAATATTTTTGCGTGTGTCCACATGGTGAAACTTAAATAAAGCAATAATCATGAGTTTCGGCATTTTCCAAACGAATACAAGTGCATTCTTCAGTCAATACTCAAGAAAATAGTTACTGTTACTCAAAAAAAACTTTAAATTATTCTAATTTCCTAAACAAGTCGTCTCATACATTTTCAGAGCATCATTAGTGACTGTGACGTAAAACGGTAACGGGGCACTTAGTGAAATTAGCTGCCATTTGCCATACTTTCTAAATATGCGACTGCCATCTTCGCGACCGACTGTTATTCATTCATTCGTGGAGTGCGTTGATGGACTGTGTGGATAAGTTTGTATGCTACGTCACATTTTAAACGATATAGGTAAGTTAGAAAGCTATTCGGTGGGCTAGTTCGGCTATTTTGGTTCTCATGCGGATCTCTTCATTTTTGATTCGATCACACTGGGAATCTCGAAGCTCTCTCCTGGTGAAACTTGGTCGCTGGATGAGGGCGGCCTTGGAGCGTTCGTTGTGGCAATCTTTGTCCAGCTGTGGACGTCTTTCCTCTGAAATTTCTTGTGCACCTTGTACACTATATCGAAAGACAAGAGAAAAATACGTAGAATCATGGAAAAATATTCAAAATATGATTTGAATAGTCGTTTTTTTTTTGGCGGAAATATTTAATTTGTAATTAAATTGTAATATTTCTTTGACAACAATATGTCACAATATTGCTACTGTGATATTCTTGTTTTTGAAATATACTTACGACAATTAAATGAAGGTATGATAAACGATTTGAAAAGCTGAAAATTTTATTATATTTTAGGCAAGTATTTTATGTTTTATTTTTAAAGAAAAATGGAAAGAAAAATTTGACTTCAGGCGAGACTCGAACTCGCGACCTACTGGGAATCTAGTCCAGCCTAGTCTAGTCTAGTCTAGTTCCCAGTAGGTCGCGAGTTCGAGTCTCGCCTGAAGTCAAATTTTTCTTTCCATTTTTCTATAAAAATAAAATATATTTCACAAGCTTGTGTTAATGCGAAATAATATAAAAACAAGTATTTTATGCTTCTTCTATCAATATGATGTACAAGGTGCAGGCCCAACCTCCATACATTTTGGAACGTCTCCTTTGGTTTCATTACATAGTCTTCAATTTAACCTCAGTCCAACAGCCAGCTGGCCAGTCCATGTTGGTCAATGTCCACTCATGAACCTATCAATTGTGATCACACTCGGACATCACACGCTAGCAATTTGTGCACGTCCAAATAAATTAATTTAGTTTAAGTGGCAACCCTTCTATACTAGTCACAGTAGCCACGAATAGGGTCACTCCATCTGTGTGACATGTCACCTTTAAAAACTACGTAACTTCACAATTGTTTTATATTATTTCGCATTAACACATGCTTGTGAAATATATTTTATTTTTAAAGAAAAATGGAAAGAAAAATTTGACTTCAGGCGAGACTCGAACTCGCGACCTACTGGGAATCTAGTCCAGCCGCTCTTCCAATTGAGCTACTGAAGCCCTGCCCGATTTGTCGAATTTTTCCTTCACATCTATTGCATTGCTTTATGGTAGCAGTAGCGCCATCTATTACCAACTATGCTAGTTAGGCAACCGATATAATAGACTTTTCAGTTTATTGAATATCGTAAAGAAGTCGCTTTTACCCTTAATAATTGTTTTATATTATTTCGCATTAACACATGCTTGTGAAATATATTTTATTTTTAAAGAAAAATGGAAAGAAAAATTTGACTTCAGGCGAGACTCGAACTCGCGACCTACTGGGAATCTAGTCCAGCCGCTCTTCCAATTGAGCTACTGAAGCCCTGCCCGATTTGTCGAATTTTTCCTTCACATCTATTGCATTGCTTTATGGTAGCAGTAGCGCCATCTATTACCAACTATGCTAGTTAGGCAACCGATATAATAGACTTTTCAGTTTATTGAATATCGTAAAGAAGTCGCTTTTACCCTTAATAATTGTTTTATATTATTTCGCATTAACACATGCTTGTGAAATATATTTTATTTTTAAAGAAAAATGGAAAGAAAAATTTGACTTCAGGCGAGACTCGAACTCGCGACCTACTGGGAATCTAGTCCAGCCGCTCTTCCAATTGAGCTACTGAAGCCCTGCCCGATTTGTCGAATTTTTCCTTCACATCTATTGCATTGCTTTATGGTAGCAGTAGCGCCATCTATTACCAACTATGCTAGTTAGGCAACCGATATAATTTTTCTTTCCATTTTTCTTTAAAAATAAAATATATTTCACAAGCATGTGTTAATGCGAAATAATATAAAACAATTATTAAGGGTAAAAGCGACTTCTTTACGATATTCAATAAACTGAAAAGTCTATTATATCGGTTGCCTAACTAGCATAGTTGGTAATAGATGGCGCTACTGCTACCATAAAGCAATGCAATAGATGTGAAGGAAAAATTCGACAAATCGGGCAGGGCTTCAGTAGCTCAATTGGAAGAGCGGCTGGACTAGATTCCCAGTAGGTCGCGAGTTCGAGTCTCGCCTGAAGTCAAATTTTTCTTTCCATTTTTCTTTAAAAATAAAATATATTTCACAAGCATGTGTTAATGCGAAATAATATAAAACAATTATTAAGGGTAAAAGCGACTTCTTTACGATATTCAATAAACTGAAAAGTCTATTATATCGGTTGCCTAACTAGCATAGTTGGTAATAGATGGCGCTACTGCTACCATAAAGCAATGCAATAGATGTGAAGGAAAAATTCGACAAATCGGGCAGGGCTTCAGTAGCTCAATTGGAAGAGCGGCTGGACTAGATTCCCAGTAGGTCGCGAGTTCGAGTCTCGCCTGAAGTCAAATTTTTCTTTCCATTTTTCTTTAAAAATAAAATATATTTCACAAGCATGTGTTAATGCGAAATAATATAAAACAATTATTAAGGGTAAAAGCGACTTCTTTACGATATTCAATAAACTGAAAAGTCTATTATATCGGTTGCCTAACTAGCATAGTTGGTAATAGATGGCGCTACTGCTACCATAAAGCAATGCAATAGATGTGAAGGAAAAATTCGACAAATCGGGCAGGGCTTCAGTAGCTCAATTGGAAGAGCGGCTGGACTAGATTCCCAGTAGGTCGCGAGTTCGAGTCTCGCCTGAAGTCAAATTTTTCTTTCCATTTTTCTTTAAAAATAAAATATATTTCACAAGCATGTGTTAATGCGAAATAATATAAAACAATTATTAAGGGTAAAAGCGACTTCTTTACGATATTCAATAAACTGAAAAGTCTATTATATCGGTTGCCTAACTAGCATAGTTGGTAATAGATGGCGCTACTGCTACCATAAAGCAATGCAATAGATGTGAAGGAAAAATTCGACAAATCGGGCAGGGCTTCAGTAGCTCAATTGGAAGAGCGGCTGGACTAGATTCCCAGTAGGTCGCGAGTTCGAGTCTCGCCTGAAGTCAAATTTTTCTTTCCATTTTTCTTTAAAAATAAAATACGTAACTTCACGCCTGTTAATCACCGAAGGGTATGCAGAGGTGTATATAGTGGTGACCAATTATTACTACTAGTAATAATTGGTCACCACTACTACTACGCTGGGGTCCTGGGTTCGATTCCCGGGTCGAGGCTATGAGAGATAATGTAAAATTCTTTATCACTGGTTCTTTTGTGATTTTTCAATTTTCTGGATTTTTCTTAGTAAATCGGCGTTTGGTAATGTGCCCGGGAATGTCAACAGGCTCGTCACCTACATGGGTCAAAACGTAACCAGCGAATCGTGGGTGTTTACCGGTGTTTGCATGTATGCTTGGATACATGCATACACCTCTGCATACCCTTCGGTGATTAACAGGCGTGAAGTTACGTAGTTTTTAAAGGTGACATGTCACACAGATGGAGTGACCCTATTCGTGGCTACTGTGACTAGTCTCAGTAGCCTAGTAATTTACTAGGCTACTGAGATAGTTCCCTTAGAAACTAGGTATTCATAACTAGGCAAAAGTTCATTTAATTCCTCGGCTTCTGACTGCGGGTCTCAATAACAATCGCAAACCATTTTTGACGATTTACGATCGTAATTTTGATCTGTTTATCAAAAAACGCACCTCAATAACCAACTTGCGATATTAGTTTTAAAAGAAACGTTATCAACCAGGCACAAATAATACATTCATAATGTCCTCAGAAAAGGTGATATCAGTCTAAACATAGGTATCTATGTCATATTATGCATCAGACTTTTGAACTTGAGAATTTATAGCAATTTGTAACTTGCGTGGGAGTTTATTAGAAACCTGTTCATTAAATGTCACGTGGAAAAACAAAAATGTCGTCTTTTTTTAAAATGAATACATTAATGGTTTTAGTGTGGACAGAGGCATTACCAACTGTAAAGTATGGTCGTGATCGTGACGGTACACGTTCTTTTCCCCGATCGGGGTGAAAATGATTAATATGGGAATTTTGTAGGTAATTGAAGATCCGGTCTATTGAAACCCTCGGAGTTTGGTTAGTCACGTGTAGTAGTCGTAGGATCTTATAGAGGAGATTACCTTTTGAGGTTTTGAAGTACATTTTGTACTTAATTAATTATTCGCCACATCTATTAGGTAGGAAATTATAAGCGAACTGGGGATAAATGCATAATCTTCTTTAAAAGATTTTATTTTTAAATTATTATTTTTTATTATACCGGAAAAATACAAAAGTGACGCATTTCTTTAAATATGCTCTAAAATGATTAGGAACACGAGGAATGTTAAGAAACCTGGAAACCATCTTTATTGTTCATGCTTCAAACAAAAGCTTAAACAATCAATTCGGAGATCAAGCACCTCAATCAAGATTTTTTTTTCTATGTAGGTAGTTAGGTACGTACTAAATTCATATGACTCTTTTTAATAGGCTTCCAATGCTTAATCCGTCTGCAGAATTTAGATTTATAAAATTACTAATATTTATAGCCAACAAACTACTTAATATACTGATAAAATCGATAAACCGGTATAAAATCCTGTGCTGCTTTTAAACGAATGATAAAGCTGACAGTAATCGAGCAGAAAATCGATTAGCTCTCCGCTTAAGTATAGATATTCAAATTACTATCACCCGCATGTAAAAACACCTTGACATAAACGTTAATGAGCTTCGATATCGAGAACAAGTCATCGACTGTTTGAAATTAAACCCATAAATCGATTTTTCAATCTTAATTTTTAATCACGTTAATGTAAATACCTCCGTTCTTTTTAATCGACTTTAAACTATTTAAAAAATTGAAGATTCTCTTACGGATAACTTCGCATGTATTATTTAGTTTACCTATTGTGTCTAAAAGCTTTTGAAATAATAACAAACACACATCATTCAGTGTACTTCCTCAGATTTAAGTACTATCGTGATCTTGTAGGCCCGGAAGCGAATTTAAGGCGGCTACTTCGCGCACGTATGGTGGAAATAAGAAGTAGCACAAACGCAGGACGACCAGAAGCAGGAGCCGAAGGCGTGGCGCTGTGGCGTCATGCCCCAGAAAGGGGAGTGACACTAGGGACGCATAAGAAAACAAAGATAGTAAAAGAACTTGGTAGAGCTACTTGATAGTAAAAGAACTTGGTAAATTTGGTAGAGCTCCAGTGACGGAGCTCGCGGGCGTAGGCACCACCGCATTACCTAATATACTTGCCGCTAAATGGTAGTGTTCAGCACTATCGTGTTCCGGTCAGGTGGTAATGTATGGCCCTGTAATTTCCGGCACAGAGGCATAACACCTTAGGCCTCAGGAGTGGTAACGCATCTGCATTTTGATCGTGGTCTTTGTGTGGATGTCTATAGGCTGCAGTCATCACTTAACATCAATGTGAACTGCATGCTTGTTTGCCACTGCGATTACATAAAAAAAAAAAAAAAAAAAAACTTGTATGGAGTCAAGAACACATGCGCATGCGACAAGAGCGAGGTGCAGTTCGTGCGCGCATCGCCCGCGATTCGACCCATATAACCAGGATGGTTAGTGGGCCTTCCCATGGCCCATCATCATTGGTGGGTTATGTACTTCCTTGGACGCGTAAGCATATAACTATACTGCAGCTAAACTATCGAACCGGTCAAAGAGAGATTAATAACTAGCGGACCCGAACTAACACAGGGCCGACCCCAATGGGAAGAGGCACAGAATGAAGAAGAAGGACCCAAACAGACATATACTGGTGGTAGAGCTCGCGGGCGTAGGTACCACCGCATTACCTAATTTACTTCCCGCTAAATGGTAGTGTTCAGCACTATCGTATTCCGGTCAGGTGGTAATGTAGAGCCCTGTAATTTCCGGCACAGAGGCATAACATCTTAGGCCTCAGGAGTGGTAACGCATCTGCATTTTGACCTTGGGCTTCATGTAGGTGTCTATAGGCTGCAGTCATCACTTAACATCAATGTGAACTGCATGCTAGTTTGCTAGTTCCATTACATTAAAAAATATAATATACATACGATAGTGATAATTATTCATTCGAATCCTGTTTTTCAATACTCATAGACACTGTGTTACTTACATTTGAAGAGATGATCTTTAAAGAGAATTAAAAGCTTTTCACGCCTTCAAACAGGAAGTAAGAATCTATTCGGGGCATCGAGGGGGACACTAGACGTAATACGGCAACGGAATATAGGCAGCAGCGTTCATAGAGGTCACATAATATGACAGCTACAGAATCTGCTTCTGCTCCAAATAGCTTTGGTGTTCGCAAAATTGTTTTTTGTTGACAAAGAAGTACAATTTCTCGAAAATAAATGAAAACAATAATACTAACTGCTGGTGATGCAGGCACCATCGCATTGCCTTACCTAATATCTGCCGGCAGTAGTGTTCACAGAGGTCACATATTATATTGAACATTCTGTTCCAAATAGCTTAGTACTTCGCAAAAATGTTATTGACAAAGAAGTTTTTTATAACGACTATTCACTAATCATCCATGTGAAATACAATTGTGGAAAGTAAACATTTAAAAATCACTAAAATTATCAGTTCCAAGCCTATTTAATTAAAAGTTGATAGAGATTTTTTTTATCTGTGTTAAAAACGGTATGTAAACAAGAAAAGGGATCAAGAGTCTCGTTTGACATCCGACCCTTTGTGAATCGAGCCGACAAGCGCTACATTCCGTTCCAAATAGCTCTGAAGCCTAGCTCCAACGCTTTCAATCCTCCAACGTTTTCAATTCGATATTAAGCTTGTCTTTATTTTTTAAGTGTTTCACGTTTGTTTTTGTACGTGTGTTTGTAACGTTTTCACATAAAATGTAGTTTTTAGTAGTAGGAAAAGTAGTAGGACCGATTTTAAACATTATTTCACGATTAGAAAGTTACATCGCCACTGAGTGTCCTAGGCTATATTACATTCATTGCACCCGTGCGAAGCCGGGGCGAGCCACTAGTATATATATAATATGTAGTGAAGTAAGTTTTGACCGCTACTTCGTACGTGCATCCCGCAATTTTTTCGTGCGATTATCTGAAGATCATTTCTTAGTGCTCTAGAAAACTGTTCAAGGAACATGTTAAAGAACAGCTTTCTACGACCAGTAGTTTCGGCTAAGCGTTATCTGTCAGTCACACAAGAAGAGTTTTGCATATTGGTTCTGTTTAGTCGAATTACTATCTTAATTAAGCACTTCTCGGCCAGAATAGACTTACTAGTCACTAAGTACTCTCAGCTGCCATTTAGCAGAATCTCGTTTCTTAGTTGGCATTGCTTACTCATTTATCACTTATTTTGTCTTTCGGACGAAAATTTCTCGATTTCTGATTGGATTACAGTTTTTGTAAGGCTGAACACACCCACTCTGCGAAGGGAGCATATTCCTAGGAAGGCGCATCATTGCAATCCGCAGGGGAAGCGGAAACGCGGTCGTCCAAAACAAACGTGGCGTCGTTCCATTATTGCCGAAGCGAAAGGCATCAGAAAGTCGTGGAGCGAAATAAAGCACGAAGCCCAAGACCGAACGACCTGGCACACTGTGGACGCCCTTTGCCCCATCCAGGGGACTTAGGACATTAAGTCAAGAACACACCCATTGATTGAACATAAAGGAGATGTTGCGAGCTCGGCTCTGGTTCGTACATGTCCTCAAAAAATGGGTAAATTAAAGAAGAATCCGAAAAAAATGCAAATAATTATACAGCTGATACAGCCGACGCTTGGGATAGTACATATGTAGATAAAACAATACGAATGCTATCTGTATCTTACTAGTGCATTACATATTATAAAAAAAAACAATGTATCAAATCAATTAATTTTAAAAAGCTCCGATGATTTTTTTAAAATTGGAGATCGATTAGTATAGTTTTAACACATAAAATCGATTTCGATAGTATTTAGAAAATATTGCTTTTTTCTCCAAGTACATACTACTTATATGATAACAAAAAAAAACAATTTAAAAAATGAAAATGTCAAAATGACATCGCCCGCCATATTCGCCATGTTGGTTTTGAGTTGCAATTCTAACTGCAAATAATGTTTTGTAACTGCAAATAAAGGTAAATAAGTGAAAATATGCAGTAAAAAAAACGTTGAAATAAAACTATTTTTACGGATTTATCTCGCGTATATTAAACTAAAATGATTTTTAAAATCAACCCGACGTTTCGGTCGCTTTTCAGCTTCCGTGGTCCCGGGCAGACTGAGGTGACATTTGTCTGACAGAAGTTCGAAAAAATTATATGTAGCTACCTCCATCGATTTCGTAAACGCCTTGCGTAGCGTTCAGGATTAACACAATAATTACTTATGGTATCTTGAGGTCTTGCAGACTGCTGCGGCTGGGATTTAATCTTGCTAAGTATGGGATCCCATGATGTTGATAATCGCCATCCATCTTCTCTATTGAAATTTGGGTGTTTTTTAATTTCAATAGCCTCGCGTACCATTCGTGGAATGGGTTTGTGTTCTCTAGCGAGTATTTGAATTTTATCAAACCGGATGTAATGGTTCGGCTTATCCGCTATGTGTTCACAGACTGCAGACCTCCCTGTTCTTCGGTTTTTGACATCAGCAATGTGCTCTTTAACGCGGGTGGATACAGCTCTCTTCGTTTGACCAATATATGAGAGTCCACAATCACAATCTAATTTATAAATGCCAGAATTTTGTAATGGAATATTACTTTTAATGGGTCTTAAATACTGATGAATCTTTTTATATGGTTTGAAAACTGTTTTAATGGAATTCTTTTTTAAAATGTTGCTGATTTTATCTGTGACACCCTTAACGTAAGGTAGTATAGCTGGTTGTCGTTCTACTGTAGGTGGTTTCACGCGGCCTCTGTGACGGACGGGTGGTACATGGAGCTTGTTGTTATGTAGCACCTGGCGTAGGTGCTTCAGCTCCCCCTGAAGATGGTGGTCGTCACAGATGCCTCGTGCTCTCTGAAATAGAGATGAGCCAACGGCAGATAAATGTGCCGGGTGATGGTGTGATTCACCATTAAGGTACCTATCAGTATGGGTAGACTTCCTAAACACAGTGTGACTGAGTGTGTTATTGGTTTTTCTAATTAATAAAGTATCTAAGAAGGCTAATTTATTGTCCTGTTCCAATTCCATAGTGAATTTGATTTTATGGTGTATGGAATTGAGATGTGAAAGAAAAACAGAAACATTATTGCTATCCAATATGGTGAATGTGTCATCTACATATCGTTTATAAATGCGAGGTGTTATGGTTGTAGTGCTCAGGGCTCTCTCCTCAAAGTCCTCCATGAATATATCGGCAACTATGGGAGAAACTGGGGAGCCCATGGCAACTCCGTCTCTCCCATAGTTGCCGATATATTCATGGAGGACTTTGAGGAGAGAGCCCTGAGCACTACAACCATAACACCTCGCATTTATAAACGATATGTAGATGACACATTCACCATATTGGATAGCAATAATGTTTCTGTTTTTCTTTCACATCTCAATTCCATACACCATAAAATCAAATTCACTATGGAATTGGAACAGGACAATAAATTAGCCTTCTTAGATACTTTATTAATTAGAAAAACCAATAACACACTCAGTCACACTGTGTTTAGGAAGTCTACCCATACTGATAGGTACCTTAATGGTGAATCACACCATCACCCGGCACATTTATCTGCCGTTGGCTCATCTCTATTTCAGAGAGCACGAGGCATCTGTGACGACCACCATCTTCAGGGGGAGCTGAAGCACCTACGCCAGGTGCTACATAACAACAAGCTCCATGTACCACCCGTCCGTCACAGAGGCCGCGTGAAACCACCTACAGTAGAACGACAACCAGCTATACTACCTTACGTTAAGGGTGTCACAGATAAAATCAGCAACATTTTAAAAAAGAATTCCATTAAAACAGTTTTCAAACCATATAAAAAGATTCATCAGTATTTAAGACCCATTAAAAGTAATATTCCATTACAAAATTCTGGCATTTATAAATTAGATTGTGATTGTGGACTCTCATATATTGGTCAAACGAAGAGAGCTGTATCCACCCGCGTTAAAGAGCACATTGCTGATGTCAAAAACCGAAGAACAGGGAGGTCTGCAGTCTGTGAACACATAGCGGATAAGCCGAACCATTACATCCGGTTTGATAAAATTCAAATACTCGCTAGAGAACACAAACCCATTCCACGAATGGTACGCGAGGCTATTGAAATTAAAAAACACCCAAATTTCAATAGAGAAGATGGATGGCGATTATCAACATCATGGGATCCCATACTTAGCAAGATTAAATCCCAGCCGCAGCAGTCTGCAAGACCTCAAGATACCATAAGTAATTATTGTGTTAATCCTGAACGCTACGCAAGGCGTTTACGAAATCGATGGAGGTAGCTACATATAATTTTTTCGAACTTCTGTCAGACAAATGTCACCTCAGTCTGCCCGGGACCACGGAAGCTGAAAAGCGACCGAAACGTCGGGTTGATTTTAAAAATCATTTTAGTTTAATATACGCGAGATAAATCCGTAAAAATAGTTTTATTTCAATGAGTGTAGCTCGCGAAAACCTAAGAACATATCATGAAAAAAAACGTTATTATTATTATTAAGTAAAATAAACGTAATTTTATATTGATTTTGCCTGTTAATGATATTGTGTACAATACATGGCCGGAAGTCCATACATTTTTGCAACATCTCCTTTGTAATCTACTTCACCGAATTCTATCGGTGATCTTCCAACTATACCAGTCGCATCGGTAGTAAAGTAAACAGTTCATTTGGCGTTGCCACGGTAACTACTGGACCTTGGCGGCCGATTGTCTCCACTGTAATGAAACGCCGCGGTGAAAGCGATCGTGTTACAGTTAACCAACAAAGGTACATGCCGCCCGATGTGATGTACAAAGTATTTGTTTATAACTTTTTATTTACTTAGCATAGTCAGAGAATATGTAATAATACTACGTATAGAATGGACACTTCGACGTCCCGCCCGATTTCCCCGCCTCACCCAACCTCCTCCCCTCTTATGGGAGACGTTTAGTATTCCCTACGTGCTACGCACACAGGTGCACGTGTAAATACACGTCACTGATTGATGTCTGTGTAATAGAGACCAAATTAAGCGTTTGTATGGAATTTTGGCGGAGTGTCCGCTGTGTGGCATAGTTTTAATGTAATTACAACAAGCATTCAGTTTACAGAGGTCAAAATGCAGATGTCACCCTTGAGACCTTAGATGTTATGTCTTTGTGATAGTTATACGGGTAAGGAATATTTTTGCATATTGGGTCTGTTCAGTAGAATTACTGTCTTAATTAAGCACTTAACTTGTGACTATTCTCACCTGTCATAGCAAAACACATCTGACATTTGGCAAAATCGCGACGTTTAGTTGGCACTAACTTATCACTTTTTTAATGTAATGGTGGCAAAAAAGGATGCAGTTCACATGGATGTTAGTCAAGGTATTTGTTTAGAACTCGTGAGGATTTTTCATTTTCTTAACATAGTAGGTAAGATGAAGTTATTGACTTCTTGCGTTTGTTCTTACTTTTTACTGGTAGTAATTTAACAGTAATGAAGATCCGCGGCGTAGGTTCCAGCGCATTGTGTACATCCAGTACCTCGGCGTTTGGAAATGCAGATGGGTCAACAGGCTCACAACAGGTCTTGAATACATGCATTTTACCTCTGGCTACCCCTTCGGGAATAAGAGGCGTGAAGTTACGTAAAACGAAATCGATTTATCTACTAAGGGTTTTTGAGTGTTTTTAAGGACACCTACGATAAAGCAACAATTATTTTGCAGCACAGTAGGTACCTAAATTAACTAAACATCGTCAGCCGCATTGAAAAATGGAGTTTTAGCTCATATGTCCTATTTCCTTTGTTATCACAACTGTGGCCTTGAGACTCCGATAACAACACGGGTCTTCAGTTAATGTGTTCTATACGTTAAATTCGGTTGTTGAACATTTTAATGAAAAGAAATTAATCAACCTATGTCAGCAATGCGCCGGCGACTAGTTCGGCGTATTCGTAATCGGCGAATAGTGTGTGACCTGTGTCTATTTGGCTTCATACAGTACCCAACAAGAAATAGGTATTGCACATCGAGCTTAAGAAAGAGACTTACTGACAGGCTCGAACATCTGAGTCTGCGCAGAGACGTTGGGAGTCTATGCGTTTTATACCGTATCTAGTCTCTACAATGGCGAGTGCTCTGCTGAACTGTTCGACATGGTGCCACCGTCTCTTTTCCTACACCGTACTACCCGCCGAAGAGAGAAGTTCCACCCTCACCGACTGGTCACCCGGCAATGTTCAACGGTGCGGTTCTCACGTTCGCTTTCTTCCCAAAACATGTAAATTGTGGAATGAACGTCTCTCTGAGGTGTTCCCTCGGTGCAACAATATGGGGTTCTTCAAAAATGGCGTCAAGAGTCCTTCAGGGCTGGCAGCGCGTTGGCGACTCCCCTGGTGTTGCAAATGTTCATAGGCGACGGTGACTACTTTCCATCAGGTGGCCCGTCTGCTTGTCTGTCAATCCTTTGACATAAAAAAATAGCGACACTCAGCTAGCTTCGACTTCGTATTGCGTTATCTCTGCTGCACACTGCCTATCCGCATGACCTATGCGGCCAAGCAAGCAATTATTATAACATTCCCTACTAACTAAACATCATCCCCCCGCACGTGAAGCGCGACAGAGGAGGGATGGTTCGGGGGTCGAGGTGCACCTCGTTCCCTGGGCCTTTCTGCCCCCGAAGCGTCGGGGGCGTGATCGAATGAAGAGGATGCTGGCATGTAAGGAAACTCGCTGAGGGAGGCCATTTCCTTTTTTTTTCTCTTTTATTTTTGAGCTCTTTTACTCTTTTTTTTGTTGTTTTGTATTTTTCTTTGTGTAACATTCCCTATATACCCCCATATGGCACCAAAATGACGCACAACGTAGTTGACTTTTGTCCGACAATGGACGTCTTCGGCTGAAATGATGATTTTTTTATGTAATGAAAGAGACAATCAAGTATTATAGATGTTAAGTGATGACTGATCCTACACAAAATGCAGATGCAGTCAAAATGCAGATGTGTTGCCACTCTTGAGACCTATGTTATTATGTCTCTGAGATAGTTGTTACGGGGCCATACGATTAATATGAACATATCTTTCAGAGAGCGTTCCAATGAGATGAAAAAAATGTTTTTTATTTTATTTTTATGTCATTAGGATGACAGACAAGCAGACGGGCCACCTGATGGAAAGTGGTCACCGTCGCCTATGGACATTTGCAACACCAGGGGAGTAGCCAATGCGCTGCCAAGCCCTGAATACTGAAACTAGGAGTAGAATGTAACGCTAGACGGTGGGCAGTGAAGAAAAACCCGAGTAATATCGATCTGTAATACACAAGTTCATGTTATGGGGACGGTTGGTAAGCTTGACTGCAATAATTATCGGGTATTATCGTAGCGTGTGCGTGATTTGAGTCGCGGTCATTTTATTGTTTGAAAGGTCATTGATATAGTAATAAAATATGTGCATTTATATAAAGCGATAAGTTTTTTTTTTACCTAAGGAAGGTGGCAAACAGGCATGCAGCTCACATTGATAATAAGTGATAACTGCATCCTATAGACATCTACACAAAAACCAGAGGTCAAAATGCAGATGTGTTGTTGCCACCCCTGAGTCCCTGCGGTAGTTATTATTGGGGCATACATTGAAGTTTGATTGAGTTACTTCTGTTAGGGATAATTATTAATCCCTACTAATATTATAAATGCGAAAGTAACTCTGTCTGTCTGTTACCTTTTCACGGACTGGAGCGATTTTAATGAAATTTGGTACAGAGATAGATCTGACTTTTCGAAATCCACGCGGGCGAAGCCGCGGGCAACAGCTAGAAATTAATATGTCGTAAACTTTAAAAAGATACCTATTCTAATTTTGACACCGAATATGTCCCGCAGTGAATTTGTCTACTGGTGGTAGATTGACGGAGCTCGCGGGCGTAGGCACTAGGGTTGCTGAGGATTCCTCTTCCTCTTCCTCATAATGAGGAAGTTCCGCAATATTTTGGGATCCTCAACTGTTTCCGCATCCTCAAAAATTAAAATAAAAAAATCCTCTTCCGCTACCGCTTCCTCAAAATTTAAGAGGAATTTATGAGAAATTTGTTGCGCATGCGCGTCGCGTATCGATGGCAACGCACGCGCCGCAGCGCGGTGCCAGGCCGAACAGGCGAGCGAGACCTTCCCACCCGCCACCGGCGCTGTTCCTTGATTGTTTGTTTTAATTTTATTGACATACATTGTTTTGTTTATACGCGTACTCAACTTAAAAAATCGAAATATTCGGCTTTACAGAACTGTATCTTTACAATACCTATCTTCTCTTCCATCAAATGTACCAGCAAACGACTTTTTAGCAATGCTGTATTGGTATATGATGAGCTATAAAACCGGTTGATGGGGAAACAGCGTCCAAATATTTTTTTTATAAAAATTAACCTCCCTGTTTAAAATAAATTTCGATTAATAGTATTCAATTCTTTTATTTTGATTAATAATATTCGACTTAAATACCTAATTAACAAAGAAATAAAGACTGCATTCTTATTTTTATTTCAATTCCTAAATGAAATTGTGTCATTCACTCATTTTTTTTTTTTGTGTGCGTGTGTTTTTTTTTATGTCTGTAGGTTGACAGACAAGCAGACGGGCCACTTGATGGAAAGTGGTCACCGTCGCCTATGAACATTTGCAACACCAGGGGAGTTGCCAACGCGCTGCCAGCCCTGAAGGACTCCTTTGACGCCATTTTTGAAGAACCTCTTAATGGACTTAACTTGGAACTCTGCTAAGTGAATAACATTGATCTTGACGAATAAGTTTTTCTTTTTCTTCATTTATTATCATTAAAGGAATTGAAAAATTTTATGATTATTATGTTTTAACCAAATAGTTTAAATTTTAATTTACTATTAATATATGATTTTGCTTTTACTATATGTAATGGTTATTCGCTCTAGGTAGTTTATGATTTATTGACGTTTTGAAAGTATCTGTAAAGATCTATTCGAAATAAAAATATTTTCTATTTCTATTTCTAGATGGTAGCACCATGTCAAACAGTTCAGCAGAGCACTCACCACTGTAGAGACGGTACAACACGCACATACTCCCAATGTCTCTGCGTAGGCTCAGACGTTCGAGCCTGTCAGTAAGTCCTGAATCGTTAACAATACGAACGGCGCGTTTTTGTAGGGAGTCAAGTGGACCAAGCTAGTATTTGGGGGCTTCCCGCCCACCAATGAGTATGAGTAGTAGTAGCTGCCCCGAAGTGAAAGTGAATACTGCCTGGCTTTGTTAAGCACCCCTAGCTTTTTGGATGCCAACTTGGTCTTACACTCAATGTGACTCCCGAATTGCACTTCGTTCGATATGTCAACGCCCAGGATACCGATACTCTTACCAACGGCGATCGGAATGCCCTGGAACTGTGGTGCTACAATGCATGGCGTTTTTTTAGCGGTGAACGTGCAGACTTGTGTCCTCGAGGGGTTGAACTGCATTACATTAAGTCGACCTTAATCCGAGACCCGCTCCAGAGAGTGCTCGATTTCAGACACAAGTCTAGTCCTTCTTTCCTCGATAAGTGTCCGAGAGGCATTTGCACGGCTAGTGTAGTGTGCATATCCCGTACTATCATCGGTATAGCAATGAAAATTGGAGTTTTCCTCCAACATTTCATTGATGTGCAGAAGAAAAAGCGTGAGAGATAGCACAGAGCCTTGCGGCACACCAGCGTTGATAGGTAGTCTGTCTGAGTCAACTAAGACTTGTATATAACGCTCAGACAGAAAGCTGGCTGTCCAGTCGCATAGCCTCTCGGGATGACCGTAGGATGGAAGTTTTGCGAGAAGTGCCCTGTGCCAGACCCGGTCAAAGGCCTTAGCAATGTCGTTGTGTAGATATGTCACTGAACTCGTCTTTAACTGCTGGACCAATTTTGATGATTCTTTATCGTATGTGTTTTGAGAATGGTTTAGATTTTAGATTCATAGTAAAAATAATTAAAAGAGCATTTTGTAGTGGACCAACCACGTGCGGATTTTAGGTTTGGTTTGCTGGTAATAAGTTGGGGAAAAAGTCTTTTCGCATTATAGTATGTATGAACTTGTAATAAAATCTCTTTGGCTGTAGTATTTGTATCTGGCTGATTTTGGTATCATTGAAAGTTAAAATTTTAAAGAACATAATTCCAAATTCAAATTAAGCAAATGTGTGATTTTCATTTGTTTTTCGTACTGTCAAGATGAGTGAATCTAATGAAGAAATTCGATACATTTTAAAATTTTACTACAAAAAAGGTAAAAATGCAAAGCAAGCCGCGATGTTTATGGACCTAGTGCAGTGTCAGTGAGAGTAGCACAAATTTGGTTTAAGCGTTTTCAATCCGGAAATTTTGATATCAAAGATGCACCTCGCTCTGGTCGCCCTATTACGGATAAAATGGATGCCATTTTTGAAAAAGTTGAGCAAGATCGACATATCAGTAGTTACGACGTAGCTGAAGAACTGACAATTGATCACAAAACAGTTTTGGCGCATTTGAAAAAAGCTGGGTATGGTGGTGGTGGTGAAAAAATGGAAAGTACAATTTGGCTTCGGAAAGGGATCGATCACTGAGGTCGCAGGTTCGAAATTGACTTCTGGCAGGAGCCCGATCGACCGAGGCACGGCTAATCGACCGGAGTCGAATAGCCGTGCTTCGGTAGCCTAGTGGTAGCTGGCCACTACTACTACGCTGAGGTCCTGGGTTCGTTTCCCGGGTAGGGGGTTATTAGAGATAATGGTGTTAAGTCGTTTATCTGTGGTTCTATTGGGATTTTTCCATTTTCTGGAAATTGCCCAGTACCTCGAAGTTTGGTAATGTGTGATGTCAACGGGCTCGCCACCTGTTACATGGGCCAAAACGTAACCGACGAATCGTGGGTGTTTGCATGTATGCTTGAATGCATGCATTTACCTCTGCCTACCCCTTCGGGGATTACAGGCGTGAAGTTACGTTTAGGAGGTCTTTGACTTTTTACAAGAAGTCAAAGCAGTAGGTAGGTAGGTACCTACCTAGTCGCTTTCATCAGACAGACATCAACATTGAAACGCTTTCTTTCTTGCCTGTGTCACCTGACCACATGAGTAGGTACGTAGGTACGTAACGTAGTACCTATACACATAATATTCTGCGTCATTGAACCTTTTTTTCGCCTACCTACAGATAAGAAACTCGAAAATTTTCGAACCACCACTTGCCTATAAAAACCATAACAAAACAAAACGTGGCAATTTGATGAGAATTCATGGGAACCAAGAAAGCGAGAAAAAACAACCGCGGACCGCAGCACGAATAGAATAAAAGAAAAATAGAAATTACTATAGACCGCAAAAAGATTACCCGCATCATTACTATCAATACTATCACCGAAAGTGAAAATTGCGAGGCCGCGTGCAATTAATCACGCAACAAAATATCCACAAACCGTGTGTAAAGAGTCTAAACTTGATAAGTAATGCACTTATCTATTCAATAATTTCAATATACCTACTTACCGCTCATTAATCACCGGCTGAACTTTAAAATATATCATGGCCTTTTTATAAAAAAAAAAAGATACAAACGACGAAGGGGATTCTAAGTTTAAATGCCGGTAACAAACAAGTGCAGCTAAGTTTTGTGTACTAACCTGCAATCCTTAGTACAGCCCTGTCAGCCGGATCCAGCTGCAGAATGGACAAAGGTTTGTCCTTCGCCCATTCTTTCAAGCTGAAATCGTTCTCGAATTCCATGTTTTTGTCATCCAAAACACGTAACCTCGCGCGAACTCTCGCACATACTTGAATCAATCTCACGGCACAACACTACCCCCGAACACCACACATCATACAAACTTTTCGGGAAGTCATACACACATGAAAGGTAAACAAAACGTTACGCTCATTGTAAAATGAAAATCGATAAACGCTACAAAACTCGCAAGATACGGCACTGCGTATCTAGTTTTTGTAAACTATGACAATCTACTATAAACACTTTTACTAAGCACATTTACTAAATCAGTGTGTAAATTAACTAAAATAATCCAAATTACAAGGGACGGAATGACGGCAAATGTTTTTTTTATAGGTTATCAATTGAAATAAGCGTCATACACCGCGCCGGCGGGCAGACATGATGCGACTGCCTAGTTCTAAAAGGAACCGCTTGTCGACCCTGTCGCTGCTATCGCTCAGCTGTTTCCGCGCACGCTCATCCCGTATTATACTGCTACGACTCATGGTTTATTAATAGTTGCTAACTATGCATGGTTCTATGCATTTTGAAGTTGGTCGTATAAAAATATGTGGACAGATTTACTGCCATCTTTCAAAATATTAGTGAACTAATATTATCAGCCTAGTATAATGTTACCATCTACCACAGCAAAAGGTGCTACTTTTAATTTTAATTTAGTTTTTTAGCAAACAATTTTATTTTTTGTTTCATTTAAAATGGGACATACAGGTATACTTTTTATTTATTAATACTTTTATGCACATTATACATATGGCGGACTTAATGCCAATAGGCATTCTCTGACAGTCAACCATGGGGTTATGGGATAAATAGTGAAGGGTGCGAGAGCAAAAAAAAAATTACAAAAAGTATTATTTAAGTATGATATCAAGTATAAAACAAAAAAATAATAATAATATATCTATTGATATAGGTACTTACTTATTAAATATCATGACATCATTCAAATATATAAATACATATCTACATGTTATATTTAATTTAAATTTACTTAAAACATCAAGATAAATAAATACATATATATAATATAATAAACTACTTAAAAATAAATGTATATATAAATATAAGATGGCTAACATAATAATATGAACTTAAGACAGCTGACTCAAGAAGTATTTCTTTAGCATGGACTTGAAAGCTGATTTACTGGGAGATTTTCGGATGTCAATGGGAAGCGTGTTCCAGAGCTTTATTGTCGAGATGGCAAAGGAGTTGACCAGAAACCTGAACGGTGTGAAGGAATTGCAAGAGTTACATTTTCAGATGAACGTAGAGCGAAATTGTGGGTGTCACCTAGGGGTTGTGGGTGTACTTTTTACTTAATTCGTTTTTTTAATACTCTTTTTGTAGTATTTTGTCTACTATAAAACGAAAGATCAGTTTGCAAAACTATAAACAATAGTGCTACGTAATAACATGCATACCTAGTATTTGATACTGGAGTAATAACTCAAGTAATAACTCCAGTATCAAATACTATGACCACATCAGTATCAAATATAATGGTAACTTAGTAATATAGTAAAAAAATAATTTCATCCACATCAAGCATGAGGACAACAAGTATAATACATACTGTTATTGCCAGAAATATTAATTTTGCTGACTATCAAGAAGCATAGAAATAATAACGTCATTTACTTGACCGCATAAGCCGCGGAACTTAAATTAAAACTTCCTCATAAATCACTGTCTATGGGTGAAAACCGCATAAAAATCTGTGCAGTTAGCTATCGTTGAGTTTATCGTGAACAGTGAACAGACAGTTAAATAAACAGACAGACCGATGCGGCGGGGACTTTGTTTTATAATATGTAAAGATAAAATTGTCTGGTTTGAAATTAAACTAGTTTTCAGATTTATCTTGCATAATGTTAATATAAAATTGTCTGGTTGATAAATATTAACTGTCCAAATAAAGTATTTTTTTCTTCCAGAAAATTGGCGATCGCGTATTTAAAAAGAACGTGATAAATCTAAGTTACAATGCGGTAGGGATAATTGATACTATATTAAAAAACCTTAATTAATCTACATTATTCTACATAATGTAGATTAATTATATATAATCTGAATTAATCAGATTAATAATCTGCCTACCCCGTTAGGGACCTGGCGTGAAGATACATACATACATACATTCTACATAATACAATGCGTTACTATTTTGTACCATTTTATTACATTTCCATCTGGCAGCACACGTTGTCATAGCAACGAAACTGTCAAACTGTGAGTGTTTACGTCTAGCGGGCATGGCAAACTAATTGAAAAAGTAAAATAAATTATAATTCTAAGTACATGTTTTCATAGTGAATAGCATTATTTTGAGGCATTTTAGAATATAGTTTGATTTACAACACGATACTTTTGAAGTTAAAAATTATTTTAATATTTGGGTTTATTGTCGAAAAAAATCAAAGTTTTATCAATATTTGGAACTTTTTTGGGTCTATGTTGACCCAGATAATCTTATTCCTTTGTTGTGTGTGACCTAGAAACCTTTGACAAAAGATTTTTCTAATTTGGCTGTTCTATTATAGTTCTACAGATGTCTGCCTTTGGTACAGAATAATTATTGTTTTTAATACGTTGATGGTTACTTTATTTAAAATGGACAAGAAGATATTATGTTCAGCCAAGGGCTGGTACAACAGTTGACAATGGAATATGGATCTGAATGTACAGTAAAGGTAATTAAAGAAATAGTTTATGGATTTAAAACTTTGAGGTTGAGGTAATTTTTTTAATATCATTAGTACTAGAAACACTACTTAACTAACTAACATCTATATAATCAGTTATTTTAGCAATCATCTTTGTAGTTCAAGTAGATTCTACACTCTAGGTATAAAATTCCATACCTGTATTGGCCTTATGCCATTCATATGCTACACCTCACATAGGTCTATTATCATATTTCAATGTGCAATTTATTTTTTTATATTCTGTAAGTGGCAAACGCATGCAGTTCATATTGATGTTAAGTGATGACTGCAGCCTATAGACACCCACACAAAGTCCAAGGTCAAAATGCAGATGCGTTACCACCCCTGAGACTTAAGGTGTTATGCCTCTATGCCGGAAATTACAGGGCTGTACATTACCACCTGACCGGAACACGATAGTGCTGAACACTACCATTTAGTGGCAAGTGTCTTAGGTAATGCGGTGGTGCCAACGTATTTTGTATTTCATAAGTTTGTATTTCCAGTTTCCCACATATGGGAAAATATCCAAGAGATGCCTCACCAAGTTGAGTCCCGAGAAGCTGACTATCAGCGGTAATTTCACACAAGCTCACCGTTTGTTTGACATAAGCTCACCAGTAAGACGCAACAGTACAAGGCAAGATATTCTGGATACAGTGATGAGGAGGACAGAATCCATAATGCTGGAGAGGGACAGTGAAGGGAATCCCACTTATGAAGATCCAAAAGATATTGTTGGTAAGAATTACGTATAGCTTTTAGGGTTTTTACCCGGAAAGGAAAAATGGAACCCTTATAAGATCACTTGTGCTGTCTGATCTGTCAAGCAGGATAGCAAGGAACATGACTCCCCCCTTTCTTCCCAAATCAGTGAGTACGTGCACAACTGCTTAAGTGTATGCATGTAGCTTCACACCAGGTCCCTAACAGCAGGCAGAGAGTGTAGAGTGCTAGATATCCCGGTTCTGACATACCTCTCGTACCTCATCTACCTTCATCATTCTCTTCATACATGCACGCCAATTCCTAAGACTTTTGGCCGAACCATCGGACAGAACTCGACCTATTTGGTCCTGATAGGTCAGTCTTGGTATAGAGCATAAGTATGAGTTTGACAAAATGTGTCAAAAGCACACCTGTGCAGGTGATGAGCCCTCCCCCTTCCCGAAAGGAGAAAAGGAAGGACTGATTGCAGTGCTAGACAAATATGTCTAGGACAGTGGTGAAATATAGATATGAATTCATATTTTCTTATTTCTGATTATAGAACGTAACTTCACGCCTGTAATCCCCGAAGGGGTAGGCAACACCCACGATTCGCCGGTTACGTTTTGGCCCATGTAACAAGTGGCGAGCCCATTGACATCTCCGGGCACATTACCAAACTCAGAGGTACTGGGAAATTTCCAGAAAATGGAAAAATCCCAATAGAACCTGAGATAAAGGACTTAACACCATTGTCTCTGATAACCTCCTATCCGGGAATCGAACCCAGGACCTCAATGTAGTAGTAGTGGCCTGCTACCACTAGGCTACCAAGGCCGTTTTAGTTGTAGCTAGTGGCTGTGTACTGTGGTGTATCTCATTCATTTAACATACAATGTGTCATAATTAACCATTTCAGGTGATAAACCAGTGAAGCCGCCGAGAAAGCGAACTATACAGGGCATAGCTGTAACCTCCCCAAGACCTACTAAAGAAGGAAGATCATTGCTTCGTGAACAGAAGAGAAAACTCTCGAAAAAGTATGAGGGATTGATCACGGCGCTTATGGATAAGTGCGAGGAGAATATCAATGTGGTCTGTTCATTCATAATTTCTGAATACTTACATAATTATTTTAAAACTAGCTGACCCGGCATACGTCGTTCTGCCATACAATAAATGTTAAAGCCATCGCCTTACAAATTGGAACGATTGGACGTGCCAAACTTTGGTATACATATATGGGTGAACTGAGGGGACTAGCTGGCTTTTTTTTTATTTAATACAAATCGCAAACAAGCATGCAGTTCACATTGATGTTAAGGGATGACTGCAGCCTATAGACACTTACACAATGACCAGAGGTCAAAATGCAGATACATTGCCACTCCTGAGGCCTAAGGTGTTATGCCTCTGTGCCAGAAATTACAGGGCCGTACATTACCATCTGACCGTAACACGATAGTGCTGAACACTATCATTTAGCGGCAAGTATATTAGGTAATATGGCTGGGTCTATGGAGTGAGATCCGACACGTGCCTATATTCAACATCTCACATTACTCTTATTATCATTATTGTATGTTATTTCAAGATTCTTTGTTATTGCTCTCTTATAGATATCTGAAAAAGAATCTCAAATATCAAAATTGAAGGAGAAACTCAAAACAGTTTTGGAATACAATAAATTATTTGCAAACGAGAATGATCGACTCAAAGCCGATCATACAACTTTGCTGAAATATGCGGAAGAGTGTAAAGTTGTGATAAGAGAAGAACGGGAGAGAAACGCGGAGTTGGAGGGCAGATGTAAGAAATTAGAAGAGAGGGTGAATCAGTTTGACGGTTCTCATAAAGGTAAGATATTTTGAAGACGTGAACATGCATACAGTTCACATAGATGGTAAGTCAATACTGTAGTCAATAAACATCTGCATAAAAACTAGAGATTTCAATGTAGATGCTTTGCCACTCTTGGTGTCAGGGGCGGCTCTAGCTCGTGTACCGCCCGTGTGCAATGAAACCCTGGCGCCCCCTAGGCCTGACGGGGGGGTCAGGTCCCGCGGCTATAACTATTAACTTTTCCGTCGCAACAAGAAAGCTTTTCATATTCCAACAAGCTATTGGCAAATTGAAATGCGCGTTTCCGTGCTTCGGAGGGCACGTTAAGCCGTCGGTCCCGATTGCTATCGATAGATAGCAGTCGTTGAACCTTGTCCGAGGCCTTATGGGCGGTTTGAAAACATCCGACAGCGGGTTGGCCACTAACCCGTATCCTCACCAACCCGCATTGGAGCAGCGTGGTGGAGCTTCAGGCCACCCCCAAAAAGGGGAGAGACTCGTGCCCATCAGTGGGTCGTATAATGCGTCGCCATTATTATTTACTATTATTGTAGCGGTGAACATTTAGTTAAATATTACTTGCTACTACGAACTACGAACGCTTTCACGAGTGAGTCCGACTCGCATTTGGGCGATTTTTTATTAACATGGATCAATAATATTTCAGCTAACACAGAGCCTTTGACGGCGATACCTTTAGTGGAGGTGTGTATGAGCTGCAGCAGTCGCCAGATCGTGCTCAACCAGGCGAGAGAGCAAAACGCGCGTCTGCAGAAGGATATGCAGGCGCTTAAAGATGTTTTGTATCGGTGGGTTTAGCAGTGGAGTTCCATCTCAATGTTTTTATGTAATAAAGGTGGCAATCACCACACCTATACAAAAACCAGAGCCAAATTGATTATTATTAATATTTATTGAATAATAGTAATCTATTGTGACCCATTCACTATAGGTTGCTTGTAAACTGACAATGCAAAAGTGTCCTTGTAGACCAATTTGGCATAAAAATTTTGAATTTTGAATTTTTGTATTTTGAGTGCCTATCCTAGGACTCTACTATCAGTAAAAAACCTAACGTGAAATACCTATATTTTTCAGCCTCAACGTCCAGCTGTCAAGATATCAAGAGAGGATCCGCAATAGCGTGCCGACGCTGACCACGGACGGCAAGGAGGCTTGCAAGCCAAGCGAGAAATATGACGGCTTCGATTCCCTGATCACGGCTAGCTTGGGACATAGACAAGGTTATATAAATGAATACGCCCATTGTACTATTTTATTTTTCGCAATAACACATGAACTTTAGAAATTAAAGATAAAAACGGAAAGAAAAATTTGACTTCGGGCAGGAATCGAACCTTCGACCTCTGGATAACCAGTCCAGCATTACGTATCATTAAGCCTGGGTTTCACCATGATATTTGTTAAAGTTAAAGTTAGTGTAACATTTCACATCCTTCTCTAACTGAAAGAGATCAGTTAAAGTTAGAGCAGGATGTGAAATGTGACAATAACTTTTACAAAAGTGGTGCAACCCAGGCTTAATAAATAAAAGTTACTAATGCTTTAAAGACTGACAATGTTATTTTGACATTCGGATTTACATTTTTATTATATTTTTTTTTTTGGAAAATACTAGTACGTGGCACAAAACCATCTCAGAAACGAACTGCCTCATTTGTATTTTCTTTTCTATGTTTCAGAAGCTGGTCAAATGGAAGAGTCGCTAACACATAAAAGCGGTACGGAGGAAGAGGGTCACACAGGGCGGGTCGTCGATCTGTCTGGATTGCTGAGCGCTCAGGCCTTGGGTAAGTGGACAAGGGGCTAGTTGACTATTTATATGTTCAAAACAGGAGTACTTTGTACGGCCTTGTAATTTCCGGCACAGAGGCATAACACCTTAGGCCTCAGGAGTGGTAACGCATCTGAATTTTGACCTCTATCTTTGTGTAAGTGTCTATAGGCTGCAGTCATTACTTAACATCAATGTGAACTGCATGCTTGTTTGCCACTTCCGTAACATTAAAAAAAAGTACATTTTGTTGTTTTTGGCTTAACGCGAACGTCAGTTAATTTTTTTTTATGTAACAATTGTGACAAACAAGCATGCGCTTCACATGAATGCTATGTGATGACTGCAGCCTATGGACATCTGTACAAAAACAAGGATATCTGGCGCTCTACACTCTCTGCCTACCCCGTAAGGACTTGGCATGAAGATACATACATACGACATACTAAAACTAGACGTCAAATGCATTATCATCCCTGAGACCTTAGTTGTATGTCTCTCTAATGGTTATCGGGGCCATACATTACCATCTAACCGAAACACGATAGTGCTGAACACTACCATTTGGCGGCAGAAAGATCAGGTAATGCGGTTGTGCCTACGCCCTTGAGTCCCTAAACTTGAACTCTACCACCAGTATAACTGTATGCTTGTTTGCCATTTCACTACATATTATAAGGTCTCCCTATTTTCTCTGTCTATATGTGTGCGCTAATCTCGGAGACTAGTGAACGGCTTTTGTTCCTGTTAAAAATTTTGGAAAGAAGGTTTTCTGAGGCAGGTTTATATGTCTTCTTTTTCACTGGTGGTAGAGTTCCAGTGTCACTGGTGGTAGAGCTCCAGTGACGGAGCTCGCGGGCGTAGGCACCACCGCATTACCTAATATACTTGCCGCTAAATGGTAGTGTTCAGCACTATCGTGTTCCGATCAGGTGGTAATGTACGGCCCTCTAATTTCCGGCACAGAGGCATAAAACCTTAGGCCTCAGGAGTGGTAACGCATCTGCATTTTGACCTCGGTCTTTGTGTGGGTGTCTATAGGCTGCAGTCATCACTTAACATCAATGTGACCTGCATGCTTGTTTGCCTCTACCATAACATAAAAAAAAAAGAAATATCTATAATTTATCAATATCGCAATTATATTTATCGAGATATCACGGTTTTTGTCAAAGAAGTCCGTCAAATACTCCTGATAGTCCTGCCTGGTGGTAATAGCTCATAATGAACAATGCCCTTCCAATCCCACTACACACACAACATCACCTTATTGCGAGTTAACCCGGGTTTCGCTACAGTCTGTGAAGCCTGACCGGCCTTTGACCACGACCTTTTTCGCACGTTCTTGTCGTACGTGATCCACTTTTCATCACCAGTTATCAGCTTCTTCAAAAATGATTCGGTTTCATTACGTCGTAATAAAGAATCACAAATGAGTACACGGTTCATTAGGTTTCTTTCAGTGAGCTCGTGAGGTACCCAAATATCGATATTTTTTTTGTACCCAGCTTTTTTCAAATGCGCCAAAACTGTTTTGTGATCAATTCTCAGTTCTTCAGCTACGTCGTAACTACTGATATGTCGACCTTGCTCCACTTTTTCAAAAATGGCATCCATTTTATCCGTAATAGGGCGACCAGAGCGAGGTGCATCTTTGACATCAAAATTTCCGGATTGAAAACGCTTAAACCAAATTTGTGCTACTCTCACAGACACTGCACTAGGTCCATAAACATCGCAAATTTTTTTCGCGGCTTGCGTTGCATTTTTACCTTTTTTGTAGTAAAATTTTAAAATGTATCGAATTTCTTCATTAGATTCACTCATCTTGACAGTACGAAAAACAAATAAAAATCACACATTTGCCTAATATGAATTTGGAATTATGTTCTTTAAAATTTTGACTTTCAATGATACCAAAACCAGCCAGATACAAATACTACAGCCAAAGAGATTTTATTACAAGTTCATACATACTACGTATAATGCGAAAAGACTTTTTCCCCAACCTATTATTTAGACTGTTCAAGCATACCAGTCGTTTAAGAATTAATATAATATTTGTTTGTTTGTTTGTTTACATTCAGCACCACTGTTTGACGCGTACCAAGAAAACCTCCAAGAAAAGGACAACCTTATACTTGACTACGAGAAACAATTCGAGAATATAAATAAAAAATCAAAACAGATACTAATTGATAACAAGTCACTAGCGGACAGAGTGAACGCCATGGAGGCGGAGTTGGTGGATGTGAGACAGAGCTACAAGAAGTTAGTGGTGGAGAAAGAGACGGGGGATATCGAGAGGGCCACACTGTTAGAGAGATCGGAGCGAGCGGAGTCCAAGTTGAAGGAGGTTTACGAGTTGTATGAAGATAAGAGTGAGTAGTTTGATTTTTTAATAAAATATTTCAATATTGTTTGAGATTTTCTTAGAAAAAAGCTACTAAACGTATAACTACCTTTCCTGCGGTTTTACCCGCGTTTTAAAGTGCCCGGGTGGAGAGTATACAAACGGAATTTTATTAATGGAATTGGCAAACAAGCATGCAGTTCACATTGATGTTAAGTGATGACTGCAACCTATAGACACACAAAGACCAGAGGTCAAAATACAGATGCTTTACCACTCCCGAGGCCTAAGGTGTTATGCACCAGTGCCGGAAATTACAGGGCCGTACATTACCACCTGATCGGAACACGATAGTGCTGAACACTACCAATTTGCGGCAAGTGTATTAGGTAATGCGGTGGTGCCAACGCTCGCGAGCTCCGTCACTGGAGCTCTACCACCAGTAATAATTACCTACTACAGAGACATCAATCACGACGTGTTTTTAAAACACGCTCACACACAGTTGCCCGCTCGCAACCTCAGTACATGAGCACGAGGCTGCCGGCGTGTGGCGGTACTCGAGGGGAGGTGCGGGCTGCAAGAGGGGAAATCAGGCGGGACGTTGGAGTGTCCATTCTATACGTAGTAACTATTTTTTTTTTTTTAAGAAATATTTGACTTCAGGCGAGACTCGAACTCGCGGCCACTGGGAATCTAGTCCAGCCGCTCTTTCAACTATACTATAGTATCTATACTTAATTTTATATAGCTGAAGAGTTTGTTTGTTTTTTTTGTTTGCTTGAACGCGCCAATCTCAGGAACTACTGGTCCGATTTGAAAAATTATTTCGATGTTAGATAGTCGATTTATCGAGAAAGGCTATATAACATCACGCTAAGATGAATAGGAGAGGGGTAAAATTGAAGCCGCGCGAAGCCGGGTTGGGCCGCTAGTTATAACATATTCTCTGACGTTACAGTGGGCGCTATGATGAGAGACTACGAGACAGTCCACCGGGAGTACTTCAGCGTGAAGGGAGCTCTAGAAGCTTCGACGGGCAAACTGGCGCACCTCGCCGCCAGAACAGTACCTGCTGATTTGCACGAACGGAGGCTAGATCATTGTAAACGGTGGGCTTATCCATATTAATATTAGTGAAAGTATATCTATCTACAGGGTTATCTAGCGCTCTACACTGTCTGGCTACCCCTGTAAGAGTCTTGGAGATGCCCGAAATGCAGTTAGTCGATTTTTGTTCTTATTTCTGATTCTGTTAAGTGTTTTCTATTATCAATAGGAACCGAAACCCCAGCAAAATTATCAGCACTTAGAAGAAATATTTACTTGGTGTACTGCATCTTGCAACATCATGGTATCTACGAGTATTCATATATGGTATCTATTTTTACTGGTGGTAGAGTTCCAGCGTAGGAGCTCGAGGGCGAAGACACCAACGCGTTACCTTATCTGTCTGCCGCCAAATAGATGGTAAATAAAATGGAAGATGGTAATATATGGGCTCGTAATAACTAACACGGAGACATAACAACTTAACTTCTGCAAAAGTTAAAGCTTCTGCATTTTGACCTCTGGTGTATGTGTAGTTGCCTATAGGCTGCAGTCATTACTTAACATCAATGGGAACTGTTTGCTTGTTCGCCACTTTCGTTACATAAAAGATATGGTATCAATTTATTTACCTTTAGTTATTCTCGTTATTTGCTCTTCTTTTGTAAGAAAATAAATACTTTTTTTTTTCTTTCTTAATTAATTTCGATCAACAGTTTATTAGAAGAGCTGAAACACCAATACGGCATGGAGTCAGAGCGTAAGAGTGAACAATTGAAGAAGCTGCAGGACGAGTGTCGCACATTGGAAGGGAAATACGAGAAGATCTGTCAGGAGTACAACGCGGCTAAGGAGGAGTTGAGAGCAGCTTTGAAGAATGTCAAGTATGTTTTTTATAGTTATATTTTAATTATTTCTAATAAGCTGCCTTAGTAGCCTACGTTAGGGTCCTGGGTGCGACTCAAGGGTCGGGGACTATCAGAAAAAAAAATACGGTGCATAATGTAGTTCTATTGGGCTTTTTCCATTTTCAGGGAGTTTCCCAGTACGTCGGAGTGTGGTAATGTGCCCGGAGATGTCAACAGGTTTGCCACTTGTTGGGCCGAAACATCGACTATAGAACCATTAGACTGTGCATGTTTGAATTTTTGTATAGAATTCTTTCTGCCAACTGCCTGAAGGCAGACGAAGTGGGACGTTGCGTTCTAATTTCGAAAATCATAATATTTCAAAATCATAGGGATGACCAACCAACATTGTTTTTATCGAAATATGCCAAAGCTTTATGATCTGCTGAGGAAATCGGGCTATATTTATAAATAGATTTTTGCTATAATATAAAATGAGTTTGGTTTTAAAAATAAACTCGCCAATAAATGTACATATAAAGTAAGCCGGGAGAATGAATAACCATTACCAAATACTTGTTAATGCAAAACAAACTTGATATGTGGTAGCCTCTAAACACTTATTTTCAAGATAAGGATACTTCAGGAATCTAAAATAACATTTCTAATCAAGTAGAGTAATATATTTTAACATATTTTTCATGGAAATTAAATGTAGCAAACATGAATACATACATAACGATGTTTTATTTTAAAGAAAAATGGAAAGAAAAATTTGACTTCAGGGGAGACTCGAACTCGCGGCCTACTGGGAATCTAGTCCAGCCGCTCTTCCAATTGAGCTACTGAAGTCCTGCCCGATTTGTCAAATCTTTCCTTCACATTTATTGCATTGCTTTATGGTAGCAGCAGCGCCATCTATTGCCAACTATGCTAGTTAGGCAACCGATATAATAGACTTTGCAGTTTATTGAATATCGTAAAGAAGTCGCTTTTGCCCTTAATAATTGTTTTATAATATTTCGCATTAACACATGCTTGTGAAATATATTTTATTTTAAAGAAAAACCTAACTAGCATAGTTGGCAATAGATGGCGCTGCTGCTACCATAAAGCAACGCAATAAATGTGAAGGAAAGATTTGACAAATCGGGCAGGACTTCAGTAGCTCAATTGGAAGAGCGGCTGGACTAGATTCCCAGTAGGCCGCGAGTTCGAGTCTCGCCTGAAGTCAAATTTTTCTTTCCATTTTTCTTTAAAATAAAATATATTTCACAAGCATGTGTTAATGCGAAATATTATAAAACAAATACATAACGATGGTAAATGCATGTAGACAAAATGCAGTCCTTAAAATGGAGATGTGTTGCCAGCCATGGGGCTCAAGTTGTTTTGTTTTTTGTGATCTAATAGAAACGTGATTGATCTGAATGCCATTTGTTGGCAGACAGATCACACACTGGAACTACACAAAGTAGTTTCCGAACAATGGTATAATACTTAACAGATCGTTTCTATTTGGTAAAAATAGTAGGCAAAAAAATTAAAAGGGTCGTATTTTTAGTTTGACCCTCTTTTTATTAAATCTAACAAAGTAAATCAGATCAAACAATACTTAAAGAATCATGGTAAGTGTCACATATTGATGTGTATAGTAATATATTATATTTCTAAGTAATATGTATTGTAATATAAAATATCTCTTTTAATTTTTTATTATATCTTTTTTTAATATTATACCTCTTTTGAAGCGCGCATGGCCCAGCGGCTGGTGTAGATCGTAAGCGATCTGCTCGGTTAAGCACTACGGGCGCGGTCGGGTAGTGTGATGGGTGACCGCTAGTGGCAAATTAAATGCGCGTTTCCGTGCTTCGGAGGGCACGTTAAGCCGTCGGTACCGGTTGCTATCGATGGATAGCAGACGTTAAACCTTGTTGAAGGCCTTATCAGCGGTTTGAAAACATCCGACAGTGGGTTGGCCACTAATCCACCCAACTCCACCAATCCGCATTGGAGCAGCGTGGTGGAGTAAGCTCCAGGCCTACCCCCGAAAAGGGGAGAGACTCGTGCCCAGCAGTGGGACGTATAATGGGTTTGCCATTATTATTATTATTATTATATCTCTTTTGTTCGGCAAACAAAAAATATATCAAAGCTATTAAAATTTCACCTTGTACCGTGCTTTTTAGGGTTCCGTAGTAAACAAGGAACTCTTATAGTCTGTCTGTCTGTCCGTCCGCGGTTTAGCGCAAAAGCGATTGGTGCTAGAGACTTGAAATTTGGCACAAATATACACCTCAATCACGCCGACAAAATGGTAGATTAAAACCATGAAAAATAAAATTATTTAGGGTACCTCCCATGCATGTATCGCGCGGATAAATTTTTAATTTTTCGTTTCTACATAGTGTTGGATATCGTTGGATAGGTCTTTCAAAAATGTTAGGGGTGTGCAAACATCATTTTTCGATTTAGTTAACCGTTCGTGACTTATTAAGCTAATAATAAGTGCCAATTTTCGTTAGAGTCGAGTGTCCCCCTCCCCTCTACCAACTAAACGGTTGTTGTTAAAAATTCAATTCACGTTACGGCAATTGTAGCTACATATAACGAAATTAAAAGGAAAACTATCACACCTAAGTTGGCTTTACTAGTTTGCGAGTAATAGCCGACCAAATAAATGTAATACTCGAATACTTTGAAGAACTCCATAGAATATATATATATATATTTCATTGCATTAATTAAACCTAAAAACTACGAAACCCTACACTGCCCGTGTCCCGACACGCACTTGACCGGTTTTTATTTGTACGCATTATATAATTAATTGGCATTATCCTTGCGGCATCAATTTAACCCACATCCCCTATATCGATAAGACTTTAAGCGCCTCCCTAGATTTCCATCCGTCTGTAATGTCAATTATTGACAATGCTCATGACGTCTATGAAAAACGAAATAGCGAATAAGATGCATATGAACAAAAGAGATATCAAATTTATTAAAACATCAAAGACCAAACCATGACCAGCGAAAATTGAGATATCAGGAATATTATTCTGTATTATTTATTGATTATAATGTGTATTATAATACCTACAAACCGGTAATAATAAATACCATCTTAATTTAAATTTGAAGTGTTACTGGCTTTACTGAACCATCTCACACTAAACGATGATATTTTAGGTATTTATTATTCGATTTTAGTTTCGACAATTTTACATACACTCAGGTCACGGAAGTGGTCGGTACTAAATGAGCATTATAAGATGGTGGATATTAACGTAACTTCACGCCTGTAATCCCCGAAGGGGTAGGCAGAGGTAAATGCATGCATTCAATCATACATGCAAACACCCACGACTCGCCGGTTACGTTTTGGCCCATGTAACAGGTGGCGAACCTGTTGCCATCTTCGGGCACATTACCAAACTCCGGGGTACTGGGAAACTTCCAGAAAATGGAAAAATCCCAATAGAAGCAGAGATAAAGGATTATAAACCGTTATCTCTGATAGTCTCCGACCCGGGAATCGAACCCAGGACCTCCAGCGTAATAGTAGTGGCCTGCTACCACTACGCTACTGAGGCAGTATGGTGGATATTATAAGCTTGATTTAGCGTATGCATTGCCAGAAACCGCTCGCCTTGTATGAGGTGTTTAGGGAGAGAAGCGGAGCTGTGTCGTCGATGGGCCCAAACGTAACTGGCGAATCGTGGGTGTTTGCATGTATACTGGAATGCACACATTCAGCTTTGCCTACACCTTCGGGGATTATGTTACGTTTTTTTTCTAATGAATAAATAGTTTCTACGATTTCAAAAAAACGCTTTGTAATATATGAACTCTTTTGAATCAGCGAATGTCATTTAGGTTACGTACGCTGGGAATGAAAATAGGGGTGAAATTGGTCCGGTGTTAGACCTGCGACACGTGACCCGTTAGACATATTAATTAAATGAAAATTTAGTGTTATGTAAAACAAGAACATACAAATATTTTTGTGAATATCTATGTAGATAAACAATTATTAATGTTTTAACAATTAAAAAAAATAATTTAAAAAATATCCCGGCTTACAAAAGTCGTCTATAAGGAACAAAAATAAAATGTGTTTGTTGGTCCTTCGATTATTTTATCCAAGCGTCCAACATTTTTTTTTTATTTAGTAGGTACCTCTACACCATATAGGTTCCAGTTAAGCAAAAGTCAAGCCGGGGTCTAATGTCAGTGTTTCGTGTTTTTGGTGCAAGTATTGATAAACTAAGAATTATCCGCCTTTAACTAGTATTTTTTCAACCCACGTGTATTCCAACTTTTCGGGTTTTTGACGTGACAACGTCTTTTAAATCGATGAACGTCGGCTGTACGCACGAAAAAGTGTCACGTTCCGTCCGAGCCACGCATGCAAGGATAGGGCGGCGATAGAGAAGCACGTTCGACCTAAGCGTTCGGCTAGTGACGTATATTTTCTTATGACGTTATCACGTTAAATTATCGTCAGTTAACTGACTTTGCAGATAAAAAATGCTGTTTTCGTCCTGCGATAAAACTACTGCCACTGCGATCGCCAATCCGCATGCCAAGCGTGGCTATTATGGCATATTCTCCCCTAATGACGCAGAGCATTGGTCTTTCGGCTGCATAAAGCAGCAGTTATAAATGCTTTTTTTTACTTTTCAATAGGTTATACCGTCGGGCGGCGGTAGTGTTCCGTCAGAGGGCGCGAGCAGCGGCTGCGCGAGCGACCCGGGCGCGCCGCAGCACAAAACGCTCCAAACACGCACACGAACCGCTCAGACGCGCGCTTGACGCTTTAGATCGGATTAAACATGAAATCAAAGTAAGTGCGGGATTTTTATTTTGAAGTGAAAACTTTTTTATCATCGTTGTGACTTGTCACTCGTTGAAACGAAAAAGCGACAGTAAAAAGAGACGGACATATAAATTCATAAGATTTAAGGTGGGCGAAAATAAGGTACGAAGCATACAGTAAAAAAAAGAGACTGATCCATAAATTCATTAGATTTATGGTGGGAGAAAATTACATAGAACGCATTATACATATAGTTTTTTTATGATAGTAAGATTGCAAACGAGCATGCAGTTCACATTGATTTATTTAAAAGATGCCTATCTACATAAAAACCAGAAGGCAAATTGCGAATGCGTTGCCACCCCTGAGACCTGAGGTGTCATGTCTCTGTGCCGGAAATTACAGGGCCATACATTACCATCTAACCGGAGGAACACGATAGTGCCGAACGCTATTAGCGGCAGATAGGTTAGGTAATCCGGTGGTGCCTACGCCTTTGAGCTCCTACACTTGGAACTCTTTACTTATACAGATGGTAGAGCTCCAGTGACGGAGCTCGCGGGCGGAGGCACCACCGAATCATCTAATATACTTGCCGCTAAATGGTAGCGTTCAGTACTATTGTGTTCCGGTCAGGTGGTAATGTACGGCCCTGTAATTCCCGGCACAGAGGTATAACATACAACAACAACAACACCTTAAGCCTCAGGAGTGGTAACGCATCTGCATTTTGACCTTTGGTTTATCTGTAGGTGTCTATAGGCTGCAGTCATCACATAACATCAATGTGAGCTGCACGCTTGTTTGCCACTTTCATAACATAAAAAAAACTACCACCAGTAATATGACAATAATCTATCCTACAGGCAGTAAAATCCCGAGCATACACGTCACTGGAGGAGCTGGAGCGGCGTATAGTGGAACAGGAGCGCAGGGCGGCCGCGGCCCAAGCGGAGTATCGGCGGGAACTCGAGCGTGCCTCGTTGGCCCTCGACCACAAGGAGGGCATCATACGCAGCCTCATCGATAAGGTCGCCGATATTGAGGAAGTTAGGTGAGAATATGTGGTTTAAGAACTTTATTTTGACAAAAAGAATTACATTAATTCACTTATAATAATAATAATGGCAACCCATTATCGTCCCACTGCTGGGCACGAGTCTCTCCCCTTTTTTTTTGGGGGGAGGCCTGGAGCTTACTCCACCACGCTGCTCCAATGCGGATAGATGGAGGTAGGTGGGTTAGTGGCCAACCCACTGTCGGATGTTTTCAAACCGCCCATAAGGCCTCCGATAAGGTTTAACGACTGCTATCCATCGATAGCAACCGGGACCGACGGCTTAACGTGCCCTCCGAAGCACGGAAACGCGCATTTAATTTGCCACTAGCGGTCACCCATCACACTACCCGACCGCGCCCGTAGTGCTTAACCGAGCAGATCGCTTACGATCTACACCAGCCGCTGGGCCATGCGCGCTTCTTAATTCACTTACTGAGAAGAAACTTCTAACATGCAAAACTAAAAACATGATGAGTATACAATCAGTAACATTTCCATAGGTTACATACAATTTTTTTTTCGGGTACATTTGAAATAAAACAATATACAGTAGAAGCTCTTTTTTCACGGGGTATACGTTCGTGAATATACCGCGAATACAGAAATCGTGAATATGGAATGGTAATTTATATAGAAATATAGGGGATACGTTCGTAGGCGATGAAATAAGCAAACACAAAAAATCTGTTTAATTTAAGCTTTTGACCATACATTTTGATAAGTTACATGATATCTTCAGGTTTAGGCAAAAGTCCAACTGTGGCAGCATTAAATAATTTATGTTTTGAGTAACAAGTTCGTTTTATCTAAATTTTCTGTTTGTTTACATACTTAAAAACATCGACCGCGGCGAAGACGACTTTACCTCAAATGAACCGTCGAATGAAACAAACAACGCCGTTAGCTTTTGAAAATAATCTAGGCGTAGTACAACTACGCCTAGATTATGTTTTCAAAGGTCTATTTTATTTATCCCTTGACGCGTTCACAACGGATACCGAATGCTTTTTATTAAGGAACATTTAAATGTACCGATGTACCGATTCAATCCGGGAATAAAGCAATCTTAAGCCGCGAATATAGGACTTGAGTTGCATTTTTTTCAATCCGCGAATATTGAAAACGCGAATGAAGGAAGCGCGAATAAAGAGCTTCTACTGTAACTGTGTCAGTGTTCCGTCCGAGCCACGCATGCAAGGATAGCGCGGCGATAGAGAAGCACGTTCGAGCTAAGCGTTCGAGCAATCCGGGAATAAAGCAATCTTAAGCCACGAATATAGGACTTGAGTTGCATTTTTTTCAATCCGCGAAAAGTGAAAACGCGAATGAAGGAAGCGCGAATAAAGAGCTTCTACTGTAACTGTGTCAGTGTTGCGTACTTGATCGAGCAACCAATGACAATTACAGTGCTCAACAATAAATATTGAATGTATTGTTGTATGTTATTATATTATTATATATTGTAATAGCCTGAGAAGGAGACTTCGGCTTATTTCGGGTCTGTAGTCTGTAGATCGTTCTCTTTCACACCGTACCTATTTGACGTTTGTCGAACATTTTGATCAAGTTTTGACCAATACCGGACTGTCAGTGCTTACGGAGGCAGTGTGCAACAGAGATAACGCTCTACGAAGTCGAAACGAGCCAATCGTCTCTTTCGCAGGCTCGCTGTGCAATATTAATTGTTGAGTACGTTGATTGAGCGACCGTATGCTAGCGCACACCGCGGACACTCCGCCGAAATTCCATACAAACGCTTAATTTGGTCTCTATTACACAGACATCAATCAGTGACGTATATTTACACGTGCACCTGAGTGCGTAGCACGTACAAAATACCAACCGTCGCCCATAAGAGGGGAGGAGGTTGGGTGATGCGGGGAAATCGGGCGGGACGTCGAAGTGTCCATTCTATACGTATTATTATTACATATTCTCTGCTAGCGTGCCACTTTCAGACGATATGTTATAAGGTGTCTATGATTCACAGTTTGCATTAGGTTCTGGTCATCTACGTACTTTTGATAAGTAACGCTTATTAAATCCGGTATTATTCCAGACTCAGTCAAACCAACACACATCGATTGCAAGGGATTATCTCAGATTCGTCGCCCGATCACTCCGTGTCGCCGAAAAACAACGAAAGAAAAGAATCCAAAACTGTTAAACTCGTTCCTACTTCGGGAGGATACTATCAGGATAAAGAAGATAAAAGCAAAAGAAAGAAGTGATTGGTTTAAAAAAAGAAATACCATGTGTAACAGGATTAAATATACAACCCGAAACTAGTTTGTTAAGAATCGATAACCGAATCGATTTCAGGCTTTTTTGATATAGGTAATATTTTGTCCCAAAATTAATTACAATTAAGGAAAATATGGTCACCCATTTGGTGTAAATTCAATACAAACGAAAATGGGACTAACGTCTATCCAAAATAAAATGCTAGTCTCAACAAGTTTATTAGAACTCGTTGAGACGTGCTTTTTATTATAAAATAATAATTTAAGAAAATGAATAGTGGGAAATAATCTGATTACTAGCGAGTGTTAAATAAGAGTACTCAGGTTATACATCATATTACAGCAGTGTGCGTGTGGGAGTAGGTTCGTGTTTTATGTGCGGCCGTAGGTAGATCATCACTATCTAACACCCCGATTAGAAAATCGAGTTATAATCATAAAATCATACTGAATGTACTTGTTAATGTTTTTAATATTTTTTATTTAACAAATAAGTAGTCCTCAATTTGTACGAACAGTATGCACACCCTATGCATACTTACCCTTTTTTTTTTACGCGGTGTAACCCTCATGTGCACCCGCCGTCTAGGGGAAACGACGGCGGGTAGTGTGAGACTCGTACTCACTAAAACCCCGCGGTATTCCGACTCTTCCGCCATCAGTGGCGGGGTCACGGGAACGCTTACGCACACATCCGCGACCCCGCCGGTGGCTGCTCGTCTCCGAGCCCTCCGCAGGTTGAGCTCTTTGGCTCCAACCAACACTAGTGGCGTGCGGAACACGTGCACGCCACTCAGCTTGGGACCTATCTCTATTTGGGCGACGGACATCACCTAGTTCGACACCCAAAGGTCCCTGCCCCGACCACTCACAACACCAGGCGTCCCAAGACGCCCGGGTGGAGGAGTCCAGGGGCACTCTGTCCGGCCCCGGGGGAGCGGGAGTGACAGGGATGAACTGACCTTCAACCGCCGCCCCCCCCCCCCGGCCCCACCACGTCCCTATCGAGCGGCGGGACCACCGCTAGGCGGCTGGGGATAGGGTGCAGGGCCAACGACATACCTATACACCTCTTCCCCAGCCGCCTTCCCACCACGTCACCATCTGACGGCAGGACCACCGTTAGGCGGCTGGGGATAGGGTGCAGGGCCAACGAAATACCCGTATACCTCCTCCGCAGCCGTCTCCTCTCCACAGCAGCGTGTGGCGGGCAGAGCCACGCCAAACGCCACCCCCTCTCTGGGTTCCTCTTGGCTTCGCCGGTGTGGGGACAACCACCGGGTACTGAGCCCCCCCGCCACGACAAGGCGGAAACCCTTGGGGGGGATGCATACTTACCCTACCTCTACCTATGGCCACACAACATAAAACACGAACCAAAAAAAATCGTGATGTAGCGTAACTTCCGTTATTTAACACTCGCTAATAATAAGATTATTTTTTATTTTATACTATTTTATTTTTTAAATTATTATTTATAATAAAAAGCACGTCTCAACGAGATCCATTAAACTTGTTGAGACTAGCATTTTATTTTGGATAGACGTTAGTCTCATTTTCGTTTGTATTGACTGTTCACTAAATGGGTGACCATAATTTACTTAATATTAGTTAACTTTGGGACAAAATATTACTTATATCAAAAATGGCTGAAATCGATTCGGTTATCGATTCTGAACTAACTAGTCTCGGGTTGTACATTCAATCCTGTTACACGTTGTATAATAAGTAATTGAATGGTCCCCTTTGATTTATTGTTTTACTTTTTAAAGAAACTAGCGCCTTGCACCGTAGCTACAGAGAAATTATGAGCATGAATAACGAATGAATTTGCTTAAATAATATTATTTTATTTCGCATTTAAAATCTAGTCATCACATTTACTGGTGGTAGAGTTCCAGTGTAGGAGCTCGAAGGCGTAGGTCACACATCTATCTGCCGCCAAATGGCAGTGTATGTATGTTTGTACGTTTCCACACAGACTACTGGACCGATTTAAAAAATTCATTCACCATTAGAAAGCTGCATCTTCACTGGATGATATAGGCTATATTATTAATAATACATTCATTGCACCCGTGCGAAGCCAGGGCGAACCGGTTGTCATCAATATATAAAATAACTGAGCTCTATTCTGTTTCCCTAGATGTGATGAGGCCGTGAATATGACAATCATATTTTAAGAAGATTTGAAATGTTACTAGTCAGTTTTATTGTAACTAGTCAGTATATCCGTCCATTACATAATTCATATAGTTAATATTATACGACGAATAGAAATTCGTAGAAATGTAGAAAATGTATTTATTACTGCCAAGTAGAATGAAAATGTTAGTAGCGTATTCGAGCAAATATAATTATGTTATTTGATAATTTCGTTTTTTTTCGAAACTGTGTGTGAATAAAGATTAAAGATATCATTATGTACTAATTTGTGTTGTTTTAATAATTAATTAATCATCACTCCTTTTTCTTTTTTTTTTTTATGTAATGGGCGTGGCAATTAAGCATGCAGTTCACATTGATGTTAAGTGATGACTGCAGCCTATAGACACCCACACAAAGACCAAGGTCAAAATGCAGATGCGTTACCACTCCTGAGGCCTAAGGTGTTATACCTCTGTGCCGGAAATTACAGGGCCGTACATTACCACCTGACCGGAACACGATAGTGCTGAACACTACCATTTAGCGGCAAGTATATTAGGTAATGCGGTGGTGCCTACGCCCGCGAGCTCCGTCACTGAAGCTCTACCACCACCAGTTTTCTTTTATAATATAAAATAATACACGTTGCATTAGGGATTTTTTAAACCAAATCATAATTCGAAACATAGTTCAGCTATCAATAGACAAAAAAAAACATAAAATAATAATAATGGCAACCCATTACACGTCCCACCACTGGGCACGAGTCTCTCCCCTTTTTGGAGGGAGGCCTGGAGCTTACTCCACCACGCTGCTCCAATGCGGATTTAATTTTCCACTAGCGGTCACTAATCACACTACCCGACCGCGCCCGTAGTGCTTAACCGAGTAGATCGCTTACGATCTACACCAGCTGCCGGGCCATGCGCGCTTCAATTGTATTATGTAATAACATTCTATGATGAGCCGGTTAGTCGGACCGATCGCACCGGGATAAATAAATATTTGTCCAGGTGCGGGATCCAAATCCCGAAACAAATATCTGTAGGCCATACATTTGTATGTCTGGGTGTTTGTATATGTGTTGTGTGTGTACAACGGCACCCACGACTCAGTACCTAGTGTGGAGCTGTGAGTGTCAGCGTATTTTTTTTTATTTTTACGATAGGTACTTGTTTTCGACTCTACCATAGACGAGTTATTCCTATCACGAAACCCCTAGAACTATTAAAATGTGTTGTCATTCAATAAGATAAATATTGGATAAATATAAAGGAGTTGATAAATTTACTGTGTCCTGTTGAATTTTGGCAAATAACTGTATTTTCTCATGTCTTATCAGAAGTAATAAACAGCCATGTCCTCTCTGAAGGCTACTAATAAACAACATAATAAAGTCAAGGCGTTCCATATCTATCTCAATTAAACTTCAATCTGTATTATACCCTTATATTGGGAGACCTCACTTAAACTTCTATGACGTCATAGCAACCTGTATTGAATAATGGAACCAGATGTTTTTATTTTATTTTAAAGAAAAATGGAAAGAAAAATTTGACTTTAGGCGAGACTCGAACTCGCGGCCTACTGGGAATCTAGTCCAGCCGCTCTTCCAATAGTTGGTAATAGATGGCGCTACTGCTACCATAAAGCAAGGCAATACATGTGAAGGAAAGATTTGACAAATCGGGCAGGACTTCAGTAGCTCAATTGGAAGAGCGGCTGGACTAGATTCCCAGTAGGCCGCGAGTTCGAGTCTCGCCTGAAGCCAAATTATTCTTTCCATTTTTCTTTAAAATAAAATATATTTCACAAGCATGTGTTGATGCGAAATAATATAAAAACAGATGTTTTTAGTTTGGAGGAATTGTTTTAGACTAAAATACTAAGTTTTGGTTGAACTGAACTAAAAACCACTCGTCTCCAGTGTGATGCGGGGAGCGGGGCGTAGATACGTTGGCAAGGACTAGCGGAACTGGCCGAATGATTTGTAGTGACGTAAGTCCTAGACACGCTAGGCAAACGCACCTGATTGGTACCAACTAAGACCTGTATAAAACACTTTTTTATGTTATGAAAGTGGCAAACAAGCATGCAGTTCACATTGATGTTAAGTGATGACTGCAGCCTATAGACACCCACATAAAGACCACAGGTCAAAATGCAGATGCGTTACCACTCCTGAGGCCTAAGGTGTTATACCTCTGTGCCGAAATTACAGGGCAGTACATTACCACCTGACCGGAACACGATAGCGCTGAACACTACCATTTCGCGGCAAGTATATTAGGTAATGCCATAGGTAGATAATAAATCTATGGGTAATGCGGTGGTACCTACGCCCGCATATCCGTCACTGGAGCTCTACCACCAGTAAAAAACTACTCCTAGCTTGAATGTTAAATGAAAAGCAATATATCTAAGTAGGTATATTATAATCAACACTTCAATTACACAAAAAACACATCTATAATTATAGACTACTAGTTTACCCGGCAAACTTCATATTGCCTCATTGCCTCATTTTCATTCTGAGGCAATACGAAGTTGGCCGGGTCAGCTAGTTGTAAATAGGTAGATATACCTATATACTGATGTTTAATTTTCTTCAGGTGGGAGAAATCAATGAGGGATATGCCATAATCCCCACCACCGGAAGTTTGACCGCCATTGTTCGGTTAACTGACTGCACTAGTTTTTCTTCAGGTGAAAGCATTTCCACCAGAAGTTAATTCTTCCAGAAGATAATTCTTGCGCTAGTGGACGGTGGGGTCGTCTCGTCCCGACGCCAGATAGTAGAGTATATGTATTTGTACATTTTTTATTAGAATTGGTCAATTTGAGAATTGGACCATTTGCTAATTGGACGATCTGGGAATTGGGCAACTTGCGAATTTGAAAAATTGCGAATAGGACAATTTAAGGTTTGGACGTAGTGAGAATTGGACATTTTAAACGCATTGGACGAATTGCGAATTGGACATAATGCGACCAAACGGTGCCATAAAACTACCTTCGAATCAAAATGACAAAACTAACCGACTATGAACAATTAGCCTGGGTTGCACCAAGATATTTGTTAAAGTTGTTGTAACATTTCACATCCTTCTCTACAATAACTCTTACTTTAATTAACATCTAGGTGCAACTCTGGCTAACTATTGTTCCGAGCTAACCGATAAAATCAATCGTCACACCGCGGACAGTTTCGCCAAAATTCCATACAAACGCTTAATTTGGTCTCTATTACACAGACATCACTACTTATTCGTCGTATTTTCTATCTTTCTAAATGAAAATGAAAAAAATGAAAATGAACATTTTATTTAGCCCTTAGCCAGGACACATATACACAACAAAATTAAATAAAAAAAAAATTAAAGATAAAAGATTAAATAAAAAATAGAAAAAAAGTAAGTACCTAAATAATTAACTAAAATAATAATTTTGTGTAAATTAACCACCTATTTTAAATTTATAATAATAATAAGGCATATGTGTCGCACGGCTGCGCCAAAAAGGTATCCAGTTCAGCATGATGTCAGGTACCTTTAAGGTATAAGTACCTGACGCTGGTTTTCGACTGGAACCATTGGATGCATGGTCACGGATGTCAAAGGTCTAATAAATAAATAAATAGGTGTGTGGTGTGTCTAATTATAATTTCTATCGTATTTTCTACGTGCTACGCACGTACCATCCGTCGCCCATAAGAGGGGAAGAGGTTCTGTGAAGCGGGGAAATCGAGCGGGACGTCGAAGTGTCCATTATATACGTAGTATTAAATATTCTCTGCCAACGTCAAACGTAACGACAACACCTTTTGAAATGAGAACTATGTCAATACACAAATCGTTTTCCTTATCTGGGTAGAACCTTTATAATATCGATTAGTACCGCCCGGTTGCTTTCTTATCACACCCGTTGATGTGCTAATGCCGCGTTAAAAACAATCGTGACACCTCTCGAACGACTGTCCGTGTCTAGTGTTTGAGGCGGGAAAAGGGACAGTGCTCTTTTTAAAAAATTTGAAGCTCGAACATTAATACAATTCTATTGGTGTAGATAAAAAAATAGGAACTGATTAAAAAAGAAACAAGAATGTTTAACAGTTAAAATAGATCACGTGTATAATTTTAAAGATAGATAATTAATAAGTCATTAAAATTTTACGTTTTTCACGTGTGAAATTCAAAGGTAAGTAAGTTAATACTTTCTAATATGAATTTGCACAAGTATGTGTACGTTTTGTTATTTTAATATGTTAATAATTGAAGATGACCAGTTATTTATAAGAAAATTAGTTCGTGGTTAAATTTAACTGTGATTGTAAGTGAATTTGTGTTGATTTACAATTCTATTCATATTAATTCAATTTAAAAAGACTAGTTAAGTATTTTTTAGAAATTCCTAACTATCGAAGGTTTTTTTAGATACAAAGTTTTATGAGTTTCGCATGTTTAAACATACAATAATGTTTGTCCACTTGGAAGCGACATACCAGCACAATGATATAATATTTATGTTAAATTATTTGCATTGACGGTAACGGTAAAGGTTGGTGGTTTATTTTGAAGCTAATGGCCGAACACTAAGGTCGAGATTCACAGACCGCACTACGACTTTACTTTCGAGCAAAGTACGCTTTGAACTTTTCAAATCCCATACTGTACTGACAGTTCTAAGCATACTTTGTACAAAGTAAAGTCGTAGTGCGGTCTGTGAATCTCACCATCAAACTTCACTCAATTTTAAGCAACGCTCAAATGTGTTTTATAAAGACATAAGACTTTTAACCCACTCAGATTTAAGTAACGTTTGAGTATTTGGCCGTTAAATTGATAGATAATTTATCCTTAATTTTTTGTTTTTACGTACCTAAATAAATGGTTTAGATGGTGAAGATCATGCGATTATTCAACTAAGAAAGCTTATTTTTTATTACAAGACAGCGGCAAAGTGTGAGTTGCATTTGCGCCCCAAGGGTTCGATTATCGATAAAAAAACGGCAAGAAATCACGTTTATTGTATGAACTACCATGCAATAAACGTGATAATAATTCCCTTAAATTAGTACTAACTGCCTTAGTAGCCTAGTGGTAGCAGGCCACTACTGCTACCCTGGTGCCCTGGGTTCGATACACGGGTCGGAGGATAGTAGTGGTAACGGTTTAAAATCCTTTATCTCTGGTTCTAGTGGGATTTTCCCATTTTCTGGAAGTTTCCCAGTACCTCGGAGTTCGGTAATGTGCCCGGAGATGTCAATAGGCTCGCCACCTTTAATCGGGCCAAAAACGTAACCGACGAATCGTGGGTGTTTGCATGTATAATTGTATTCATGCGTTTACCTCTGCCTACCCCTTCGGGATTACAGGCGTGAAGTTACGTTAAATAAGTAGGTATGTTCTTATTCAAATACGCTTACACTCACACCCACCAGTAGGTATAAACCTGTGTCGTGAGTGCCGTTATACACATACAACACATACACAAACACCCAGACCCGGAACAAATATCTGTAGGCCATACAAATATTTGCCCCGTTGCGGGGATCGAACCCGCGACCCTTCGAATCAAACGGTCACCTCACACCGCTAGACTAACCGGGTCGTCATTAGTTATATAGTTATAGCGGTCACAGAAAAACATGGTCTGTGAAAATTTCAACTGTCTTGCTATACACGTTTACGTAGGTACATACAGACAGGCGGACAGCGGAGACTTAGTTATAGGAGCCCGTTTTGAAAAAAAAACGAAGTTACGTTTTTTTTACTTTTTACGGAAACCCAAAAAAGGAAACGGATAAGTAACTAGTGTAGGCTAAGCAGATAAGTTACTTTACTAGAACACACATTTCTACGTATCGTTATCAAATAGGTCTGTTACAAATAGAGAGAATAATGTTATAGGAATTTTTCCGTTACTTTTTAAACACGTGTATGACTAACAAGAAAGCTTATAGAATTCCAGTGACGAAGCTTGAGGTAGGCACTACCGCTAACGTAGATATTTCATTGACATGTTTGTAAATGATCTTATTAATTTAGCAGACGTTGAGCCGAAAGTGAGGCGAGCCCCAGAAATTGATTGTGTAATAAAGGTGAACGCACACTTATCGGAGCCGAACGCGTCGAAGGAGCCGAATGAGCCGAAGTCAAATAAGCCTCGCATATACCTACATACGCACCGAAAGTATCGACCGTACCGAAGGAATCGTTACTATTTTTTTACCTGTCGCACAATTACAGATTGTACAGCTCTTCACAATCACGTACTAACTCTATCAAGTTAAAAACACACACTTTTAAATAAATGAAAAAGTAGTAATTTTTTACTCTCACATACTCAACTGATAGAATGCGATGCCGAGTCGGCCGCATTAGCCGGCTGTCTTGGATTTCTTGGATTCTGCCGATTCGGACGAATCGGCGCGGGCAAATGTGCGAAGTTTCATACGATTTCATATTAAGAATCCTAAAATTCGGCTCGTGCGGCTCCTTCAGCGCGTTCAGCTCCGACAAGTGTGCGTTCACCTTAAGGGTCTTAAACATCTGCTAAATAAATAAGACTATTTACAGGCATGTCAATATAATATATATGAGTGAATATTGCGGCAATGTTATAACATAAAAACCGGACGTGTCGGGACGCGCGCAATCGCAATGAAGGGTACCACTTTTCAATACTATATTATAATTACACCGTTTAGCTGTCAGAGGCTCCTCATCTCATAGGCTATGAGAGGACGGTTCTGACAGTCGCTAAGAGTTATAGCTCCAGTATTCACGTACCATCAATGTGAACTGTATGCTCGTTTGCCACTAAATATGACATAAAAAAAGAATGTGTATTAAAAAATCGATTATGATTAATCGTATTCAATTAACATTCATCCATTGTGTCAGACCCGCATCGTCGTTAGTGTTAATTCGCAACACACTGACATAGTTTTTCGTCTACTCAGAATTCTGTGTTATTCTCGTAATTTAGGTATATCCATCTCACTTTAATTAAGGTCATGTCTATGGTCAATGATCCCCATAAAGCAACACGGCCTACCGGTCGCGGCGGACTGGAGGGGAGTAGAGTAGCCATAACGTGTATTACCGATGCAAACAGTCTGTCATTTTTTGCGGGGGTAATGCGTGCGACACACGCACACTACAAAAATCGTCTATTACTGCGGAACTCACACCTTGACTTTAACAAAATACAGAAACAATTTCACGGCTTGTACTTTGACAGAGGGGAAAGCCTGCATATGGCTACTCCCGGTGTTGCTCTATGATGATGTCCAATGTGCGATATCTTGATGAAATACTTTTTTTTATATTATGAAATTGGCAAACAAGCATGCAGTTCACATTGATGTTAAGTGATGACTGCAATTTATACCTACACAAAGACCAGAGGTCAAAATGCAGATGCGTTGCCACTCCTGAGGCCTAAGGTGTTATGCCTCTGTGCCGGAAATTACAGGGCGGTACATTACCACCTGACCGGAACACGATAGTGCTGAGTAAGTATATAAGGTAATTTTTATGATGTTATCATGTAAAATATCATCTGTAAACCGACCTTAAGGGCCCTAACGTCATCACCGGCTACGTATCCAAGCTGCTAGTATGGAAATACATGATACCTAACTCACCTGTCCACCTTGAGGCAACGTCTCCACACCATACCTACTCGTGATGTACGACGTCGCCATGGCGTCCTAGTGAGATTGGGCCATAGAGCAACACGGGCCACCGGCCGCGGCGGACTGGAGGGGAGAAGCGATAGCGTTTATTACCGATGCAAAACAGTCTGTCATTTTTTGCGGGGGGAAATGCGTACGACACTCACGCACACTACAAAAATCGTCTATTACTACGAAACTCACACCTTGACTTTAACAAAATACAGAAACAATTTCATATTTTATTTTATTTCATTATTATTTTATTTAAACATCTAGGCGACAGGTATAGGCCCATTTGGGCTTGTACTTTGCCAGAGGGGAAAGCCTGCATATGGCTACTCCCCTCCGTTGTTGCTCTATGGTTTGGGCACTAAAAGACAACCAATTTTATACACGAGTGAAGCCGCGGGCGAATACTAGACGTATGCTTTTATGATTATCATTACTGAGATGTGTAATTCTCTATATGCAAAGATTAGCGAACAAAACAGAAACTGACCCCAAAACTTGTCTATTAACAAGGCCGCGTAGATAACGGGTGCGTTTTGACGCGGTTTTGTGTTAACAATAATTTGTTGAAGTGAATTTAATTTACAAATTTTAGATCCTTTATCTCTGATTCTATTGGGATATTTCCATTTCCTGGAAGTTTCCCAGTACCTCAAAGTTTGGTAATGTGCCCGGAGATGTCAACAGGCTCGTTACATGGGCCAATACGTAACCGTCTAATCGGGGAATTTTGCATATATGCTTGAATGAATACATTGACCTCTGTCTACGCCTTCGGGATTAAATTACAGGCGTGAAGTTACGTTTATTATCACAATTTATGTCAGATGTATGCCCCTGTAATAACTATCACAGAGACATTACTTCTATTTAAAAATAGCATACCTAACAAAATCGTTTTTTCTTGAAGGGATAGGCCTCTGTTTATCATTATTACTTATAGGAGCTCTACAACCAGTGAAGCTTGGTCTTTGCATATTACACCGTCTCAACGCCAATAGAAATAGAAATAGAATAGAAAATATTTTTATTTCGAATAGATCTTTACAGATACTTTCAAAACGACAAGAAATCATAAAATACCTAAAGTGAATAACCATTACATATAGTAAAAGCAAAAACATATATTAATAGTAAATTAAAAATTATAATTTAAACTATTTAGTTAATGAAAACATAATAATCACAAAATGTTTCAATTCCTACAATGATGATAAATGAAGAAAAAAAAAACTTATTCGTCAAGATCAAAGTTATTCACTTAGCAGAGTTCCAAGTGCAGTCACTACTGAGAAGAACTCCGCTACCCAACAAACTAATATCCTGTAGAAATTAAACTTACGGATTTTCTCGCGTATACAACACTCCCAAACTTCTTCATACACCCGACGTTTCGGTCGCTTTCCAGCTACCGTGGTCACGGGCTGACTGAGTCAGCCCGTATCTATAATGTATGAAGCTCGCGAAAACCTACGAAAACGTTATTAAACTAATATCCTTCCAACTAGAACTATCGTTTAAAACAAGTCGTCAACTTGGTGATCAACGCATCGGTCGCCAGTAGACAACTTGGCGTCAATGGGTGGGCAGTGCATCGTCAACGAGTGGGAAGCGCGTCAACTAGCTCAACCTCTAGCAGATCTATCAGTCGTTTCTCGAATTTCATCTTGTTTGGCTAAGAGTTGGCAACGCTTCGCCCGGTAGCCTTAAGCACATTGTCGACTTGCGCCCAATTCGTCGACAACGAGGGGCAAACGTGTGAGTTGGAATTGAGTCGGTGTAATGTGCAAAGAAGCGCGCATGGCCCAGCGGCTGGTGTAGATCGTAAGCGATCTGCTCGGTTAAGCACTACGGGCGCGGTCGAGTAGTGTGATGGGTGACCGCTAGTGGCAAATTAAATGTGCGTTTCCGTGCTTCGGAGGACACGTTAAGCCGTCGGTCCCGGTTGCTATCGATGGATAGCAGTCGTTAAACCACCTTGTCGGAGGCCTTATGGGCGGTTTGAAAACATCCGACAGTGGGTTGGCCACTCCACCCACCTCCACCAATCCGCATTGGAGCAGCGTGGTGGAGTAAGCTCCAGGGCTCCCCCCAAAAAAAAAAAAAAGGGAGAGATTATTATTAATGTGCAAAGTCCTTACTCATTCTTTGATCTATCTTAAAATAATATAATTATTGTTTTTTTTTACAGATGTTGACAAAAACGATCATCGTGACGCTGCTGGCGACGTACACTCGGTCACAGGATGCTGGTTGTGATTTTAGTCAGAATGTAAATAACATTGCATATTTATTTTCACTGGTAGAGTACTAGGGTCGATTCTCGAGGGTACCAGTGTACCACACCACATATCTGCCGTCAAATAGAAGTTACAAAACCAAAATGCAGAAACTTTGCCATCCCTGAGGCAGACCGCGGACACTCCGCCAAAATTCCATACAAACGCTTAATTTGGTCTCTATTACACAGACATCAATCAGTGACGTGCAGTGATTTACACGCGCACCTGTGTGCGTAGCACGTAGAAAATACCAACCGTCGCCCATAAGAGGGGAGGTTGGGTGATGCGGGAAAATCAGGCCGGACGTCGAAGTGTCCATTCTATACGTAGTATTATTACATATTCTCTGCCTGAGGCCTAAATTGTTTTGCCTCTGTGAATGTTATTACGGGGCCAAACACTACCGTGTAATCGGCACGATAGCGCTGAACACTACTATATGACGGCAGATAAAAATTACAAATGTTAGATGTTTAGAGCCTAGTACTGAAACTGGAAGGTATTTTTTATTATAAAAATTATACACATTTAACTGCTTTATTTTTTAAAACTGAAACGACGTCGTAATTCAAATAAGTTTGGGAACCCCTGCAATAGACAATACGCCTTCTATCCTAAGTATATCTCTACCAAGGTCCGCTATAGGTAATAAATATTTTTGTTTCAGCTAGAAAAAAACAAAGTATACTATGTGTACAGTCCACGATACCCGTACAACTATACTGCTGGCAGCCAATGCCGTTGGATAGCTTATTGTCCTTCAGATTGCAATTGCCGGCTGGACTGCTCCGAAATAAATCTTCCACAGGTTGGGTTTATCATTAAAATACTCAGATAATTCGCACCTTTAGAACTGAATGGCATATCTCAAAAACATAAGAAAATGACTTTTATAGATCAAACGACTTAAAAACATGCAATCTATCAAATGATTAATAATTTAATAGAAGTTGTTTATAGTTTAACATGTAATATATCAAATTTTTCATAAAGTATTCCGCAATTTGATAGATTACATGTTTTTTAAGTCGTTTGATGTATAAAGGTCATTTTCTGAATTTTTTGATATATGCCACTTTAATTCTAAATGTTAATATCATCATTATATACAAACCGAAAGATGTCCATTGCTCGACCAAAGTCTTTCCATAAGGGAATATACAGGTCGCGCCACGTAAAAAGAACGCTGGAAGAAAGTAGAAGGGATGTGTTCGCGCATCGGTACACTCGCGCACGAAAGTACTAGCCCTATTGGTTTATTTTTGATCTAGCTTTCGCTTGCGGTTTCGTGTATTGGTAGGCAGATTGAAAACGCCGCACCTCATACCACCAAATAGATCGATAAATCGTCTACTGCGCAGCTTGACCGCCAGGGTTCTTTTTACCTGGCGCGACCTATATCATGATTGTTCCGCTTGGCATGCGGATTGGCGATCACAGTAACAGTAGTTTTATTGCAGTACGTTACTGCCCATCTTTCATTATTGCACTTAATATTGCACATAATAATGGCAACCCGTTATACGTCCCACTGCTGGGCACGAGTCTCTCGCCTTTTTGGGGGGAGGCCTGGAGCTTACTCCACCACGCTGCTCCAATGCGGATTGGTGGCCAACCCGCTGTCGGATGTTTTCAAACCATGCCATGCCCATAAGGCCTCAGACAAGGTTTAACGACTGCTATCTATCGATAGCAACCGGGACCGACGGCTTAACGTGCCCTCCGAAATTGGAAACGCGCACTTTATTATTATTGCACTTACTATCGCCTTATTGGAATAGTTTGACCGCCAGTGTTCGGTTGACTGACTGCATTTGCGGAAGATTTGTTACCTACGATCATGATTTTTCACTATTTTTTTCTAGTTATTGCAATTTCTATTATTTTAAGTATACTCTTTAAGTAAGCGTCATATAACTTTTTGAGTTAATGCAGTGGTTTAATAATATCTACTCGTAAATTAGCTTTTTATCTTTATTATCTCTCAGTGTCAGTATGAGCCCGCCGGCGGGCTGCTAAATTAGGTCATCGGCGTGTCTTGAGCATCAGCATCTTGAATATCAGCATCATTCTCCCAATTTTCAGTCATCATCATGTTCGATGGACCGAATATTGATATCACGTCGCGGAGATCCGCAGCTGGCGGGGGCGGAGTACTACTGCGGCCGCGGGGTGCTCTCTGCCATATCTACAGGCACCTCCCTTAGTATAGGTAAGGCAATTGGGTCATCATCATCACTTCAGCTGAATTACGTCCACTGCTGGACAAGTTATGGAAGAATGCAAACAAGCATGCAGCTCAAATCGCTGTTAAGTAGAGACTGCTGCCTATAGACCACTACACAAAGACCAAGGTCAAAATGCAGATGCGTTACCACTCCTGAGGCCTAAGGTGTTATGCCTCTGTGCCGGAAATTACATTACCATTTGACCGAAACACGATAGTGCTGAACACTACCATTTAGCGGCAAGTACATTAGGTAATACTGGAGCTCTACCACTAGAAGATGGTGAGAGGGTGAGAATTTTGCAATTTGCATGTATACTTCTTAAAATGCATGCATTTACCTCTGCCTACCTCTTCGGGGATTACAAGCGTAAAGTTACATTTTTATACGAAACTAGCTGTTGCCCGCGGCTTCACCCGCGTGGATGTCGTTTTATAATCCTGAATTTTCTTTGCTATAAACCACACGGAACCCGAGACCTTTCCAACGAATGCAAAACCGTGGAAATCGGTTCGTGCATTCTGGAGTTATAGCGTCAGGAAGGAAAACCCGACTTATTTTTATATAATAGATTTAAGAATAAGTAATCAACTATAGATACACCCAATTTAACTGTTTTTCACTGATTCAGGTCTGATATCGTCATACTACAGTCCCGGGGGAAGGTTTGCGTGTCAGCTCACGGCGCAGCTCTCAACCAAACCCGAAACCTGCTCGTGTGGGTATAAAAAGTTGGTAAGATTCATTTTTTTTATTTGTTTATTTATTTTCAGGTAACAATGCTTAAAATAATCAGTAGGCCCATATAAAATAAATACCTTAAAGACTAACATACATAATATATAACTTATAACACTAACTTATAAAACGTAACCGGCGAATCGTGGGTGTTTGCATGTATGCTTGAATGCATGCATTTACCTCTGCCTACCCCTTCGGAGATTACATGCGTGAAGTTACGTTTTTTTTTTTTTATAACACTACCACTATTTATCACGTATTGTCGGCGACGTGATGCGCGGTTTATCGGCAGGCAGATGTCCCCGGAATTTGCGGAACACGACTCCCTGCGGCCAGAACTCTTCCTTCAAAAAAGTTGTTAGGTGTTCAGTCGGTACTCTTACCACAAAGGAATTAAAGTTTACTTTATGGCGAGATTCTAATCGCTCGACTCTAATCGTGAAGCTGGTCTTTATTTGCATGTAGTCCACCACATCTTCAACTTTAGTCGACCAATGCAACCGGGAGACGTACAACGGCGTCGATGGTGTAGCTGGACGCAGCAGATGTTACGCTCCAGTCGGCGCCGTACCACAAAGATTGCGGCTGACGGGCTTCCTCTTCTTCATTGTTTTTTTGGAAAATACAGAAGAGACGATCATACTTTTTCCTAAATAAGTGTGGAATTCGACTTCTATTTGTTACAATACACATTCAGAAGAAGTTGCCGGTGATCCAAAACAATAGCAAATTAGATTTATCTTTACGCAATATATACCCCGACGTTTACGCATTACACAACTGCCTATATTAGACCCCCTGCGGGCTCGATCCTGGGTTTAGGGCATTGTGGCAGAGACACAATGAGATCGTGGCGACTTTTTGATTTTGTTTCGGCAAGTCTACGGGAGTAGCCCTGCATTAAGCCTTAGATTTGGTGAAAGTACTCAACGGGGTGCGAGAAATATCCCATATCTTCTTATTGCATTGTCTTCGAATTCCACCGACTTCCACCATGTCTCGTCGATGTTTGGCCAGACCTTAAAGCGACGGCGTGGCACGGCATGGAGCGGGACGGCGCGCTCATCTCACATTATCATCCTGTGGCAGCCCGCGGCATGCCACACATTAAACGCTCATTTTCTTTAACCCAGTAACATACGAGTACGTACACACAATAGTAAAATGTGCGTCTCACATGCTCCAATGGCTTGCCGTGGCATCTCGTGGTAAGTTACGACGTGCCGAAGGATACAGGCATATATCGCGATCACAATATCATTAGACCTATGCGTAGTAAGATTATGTAATGTTATAATATATATGTCCTAAAGTTCAATAGAATTAATGGCAATGAAAATATTTTTTCCACAAAAACATCCTTTACCGTCCCGTGTTGTGCCATGACGTCAAAGGGCGCCGGCCGTAAAATACCTACAACCTACTTTTTTTATGTAATGGAAGTGTCAAACAAGCATGCAGTTCACATTGATGTGATGAAGTGATGACTGCAGCCTATAGACACCCACACAAAGACCAAGATTAAAATGTAGATGCATTACCACTCCTGAGGCCTAAGGTGTTATGCTTTTGTGCCGAAAATTACAGGGCCGTACATTGCCACCTGCCCGGAACACGATAGGGCTGAACACTACCATTTAGCGGTATATTAGGAAATGCGGTGGTGCCTACGCCCGCGAGTTCCGTCACTGGTGTTCTACCACCAGTACTTATTCTTTTAGCCTTAAGGTTGGTACCTACTACCTACTACCTACTACTACTACTTCTTTGGAATGATAAACTGTATAAAATGTTTTCAGAACCGCATCGTGGGCGGAGAAGAGACGAAACCCAACGAATATCCAATGATGGCAGGCATAATATACACAGACGAAGGTCTGATCAAGTGCGGTGCGGTGATCATCGACAAGAGATATGTTCTAACCGCAGCTCATTGTCTCTATGGGCGGACGAATAATCGCCTGCAGGTCGTGGTGGGCAAACACGATATAAGGAAAGACTGTGAGTATTTCGATAAAAAAAGTAACTTCACGTCTGTATTTCACTAAGAAATAAACACAGATGCGTTCTTAGAAAAAATATTTGGAGGGATGAGTATGACTGCCCCTTGGATCGCCACTAGGTACTTTACGTTCTGTCCCACCTAAGGTGAGCCTATTTTAATCTCTGGGATATTACCGAACTTCGAGGGTGGAACTGGGAATCTTCTGAGTAATAGGTGCGCAACGCGGAGACCATATCGTCCACAAACAATAAGAAATCAATAGTCATATTTTTCTCACTGCCTGACGGGATATAGAAAATATCTAATACATTAACTCCTCAATCTGGCTATCTGGGCATCGGAGGGGTTGAGGGAAACCCTAGATCTCAAGTTATCTGTAGTGACCTCCTACGGTACCTAGTAGAAGCATTAAGCCGTAGTTGGTCTCCTATGGCAGTATAAACATTATGGTAGTAGCGGTGTGCTATGGCAGTAGCGGTTTGCTACGGCAGTAGCGGTTTGCTACAGCAGTAGTGGTCTGCTATGGCAGTATTTGGCAGTAATGCTACGGCAGTAGTGGTCTGCTACGGCAGTAGAACCATTCATGCTTCTATAGGTCTATCAGGCCACTACTGCCGAGTTCCTAGGATCCAGGGTTTAAGGCTTCTTGCACTTGGACAAAATATTTGTATGGCTTATTTGTATGGCAGCTGGATATTTGCATGCATACAACGTTCAACGCGACACCGATTTAAAGTTTACCCAGACCCAGGTCTTCGGTGGACGACCTGGTTAGTCCAGCGGTGTGAGACGACCGTTTGATTCGAAGAATCGCGGGTTTGCACCGGGACAAATATTTGTTGATATTTGTTTCGGGTCTGGGTGTTTGTGTATGTGTTGTGTGTACAACGGCACCCATGACACAAGTTGATAGCTAGTGTGGGGTTGTGAGTGTAAGCGTATAAAAAAGCGAAACCTGGTGAAGGTTACGGGTAATCACTGAATGAGGGCGGCCCAGGACCCTTCGCTATGTCAATCATTGGGGAAAGCTTTTGTCCAGTGATGGAAAGATGCCCATCTTTAGTTCAACTTTCAAACGTGGGAAATAGGGAGTCGACCGCCTTACTCAAATGCTTTTGTGATGATTTCGTGATGCTTTCGACTATAGCGTCATCTTGTCAGTTTTGTACAGCGTATTAGAACATTTTGCTCTAAAGTATGTACCTGCTGACAAAAAACTTCTAGGCTTCTTTTCTTCTGTTCACTGGTGGTAGAGTTCCAGTGAAGGAGCTTGCGGGAGTAGGCACCACCGCATTATCTAATATACTTGGCGTTAAATGGTTCAGCACTATCGTGTTCCGGTCAGGTGGTAATGTAAGGCCCCGTAATTTCCGGCACAGAGGCATAACACCTTAGGCCTCAGGAGTGGTAACGCATCTGCATTTTGAGCTTGGTCTTTGTGTAAGTGTCTATAGACTGCAGTCATTACTTAACATCAATGTGAACCGCATGCTTGTTTGCCACTTCTATAACATAAAAAAAAGTATATACCTGCGGACGAAACCATTTCCAGTAAAAAGTTAGGTGGTACGAATTTGATAACTTGTTGTCATAATAGAAAGCTAAACGAAAGCATTTGAGTTAGGCGATCAGCCCGTAGTCGGCCCCCATGTGTCTTCTATCTCAAACTAATTTAATGCATTTTATTTAAAGAAAAATGGAAAGAAAAAATTGACTTCAGGCGAGACTCGAACTCGCGGCCTACTGGGAATCTAGTCCAGCTACACTACTACAGGCTGGACTAGAGGCCGCGAGTTCGAGTCTCACCTGAAGTCAAATTTTTCTTTAAATAAAATATATTTCACAAGCATGTGTTAGTGCGAAATAATATAAAAAACAATTAATTTAATGCATTTGAATTTCAGATGACACGGCAGCCACTAGGTTTTATAATATCTCCAGTTTCACCATACACCCACAATACGATAAGTAAGTAAAGAATTATAAGCCACCGTAAAATAGATTACGAAATGGCGACGTTAGTTGGTAATGTAGGAGAGGGAGGATAGAGGAGGCAGATTAGATTTACTGTCTGATTATTTTGGAGCTAGTACATTTAAATGAGGTTAGCAACTAGATCTAGTTAGCTGAACAGGCGATCTTCTAACATGATCGCTCTCGTCGTGACTGAGTTTATGATTTTTGCAAATAATGCATAGTTTTTATATATTTTATATTATACACTAGCTGACTCCACCTGTATTGCCTCAGAATAAAATAATGTGTCAAAGGTTTGATAGATACGGACTATTTGTATGGGAAAATGAAATTGTGGTTTTAACGACTACTCCTCTTCAATTTTTTCATATTTTCTTACCTTTTAAACCTTTCCTGGACTTCCGAAAATCATTCAAAATCAAAATTAGCCAAATCGATCCAGCCGTTCTCGATTTTTAGCGAGACAAACGAACAGCAATTTATTATTTTTACATATATATATATATATATATATATATAATTGATAGTCCTAAAACTGTTTCAGCGCAAACTACAACAACGACATTGCAGTCGTGGCGGTGACAGAAGACATCAGATTTAGCGAAAGCGTCGGACCAGTCTGTCTACCCTTTAAATTCGTCAGTAAGGATTTCGCTGGAGATAAAGCAACATTATTAGGTAAGCGTGAAAAAAGCATGTGAATATCGATATATCGAATATCGATGTAAAAATGAAACAAGGCATGCTCCGATGGTTCGGACATGTAGAAAGAAAGTCGAATGAGACAACCATCCATTCGATTTCGATTGTATCTGTTTAAGATACAATCGAAATCGATACAATCGAAATCGAATGGATGGTTGTAGAGGCCCAGGAAGACCAAGACTGACCTAACTGGCCACTGGGCTCCAGTTCTGGGGGCCTCCTAAGATCGACTGGTTGGGAATCAAGACAGATTTGTAGAGCTTATGGAAGGAAATGTCGTTTTTCTTGTCGCGCATTCTTCTTCATCTATATTTTATCAATCACTAGCTGTTGCCCGCGGTTTCACCGGCGTGGATGTCGTTTTTTAAATATTTTTTCCTGAATTTTTGCTATAAACCTCACGGAGCCCGAGACCTTTCCAACAAATGCAAGACCGTGGAAATCGGTTCGTGCGTTCTGGAGTTATAGCGTCAGGAAGGAAAACCCGACTTATTTTTATATTATAGATAAGGAGGCCCAATATGTGTGTGGACAGGGGCCCCCTAATTTCACCTCATGACCTTTCTTTTGCTCGTGCGTCAGGCAACTCAGCCTCCAAATACCAAATGCCGCCCTGATGACCCATGCCCAATATCTTCAGGTTGGGGTACATTGTTCATTGGTGGGCCCACTTCGAAGACGTTACGGAAGGTTGAGGTGGACGTGATCACCCAGGCCTCCTGCAGCCGCAGCGTCTCTACTCTCACTACACGTCAGATGTGTACTTATACTCCGGGGAAGGATTCTTGTCAAGTGAGCTGTTTAGTTGATTTTGAGATGCACAATGAATTTTGTGATACACAACAGAACGAATCGTGTGCATCAGAATGAATACTTAGTTATTAATAAGTCAATTACACTGCAATTATTTGCCTTCAATATAAATGTAATCAGGCGCTTTTTTGATAATTTAAATACATGCTACATTCTTATTTTATTTTAAAGAAAAATGGAAAGAAAAATTTGACTTCAGGCGAGACTTGAACTCGCGGCCTACTGGGCATCTAGTCCAGCCGCTTTTCCAATTGAGCTACTGAAGTCCTGCCCGATTTGTATACGAAATTACGAAATAAAATATATTTCACAAGCATGGGTTAATGCGAAATAATATAAAAAAAACAATTATTAAGGGTAAAAGCGACTTCTTTGCGATATTCAATATCGGTTGCCTAACTAGCATAGTTGGTAATAGATGGCGCTGTTGCTACCATAAAGCAATGCAATAAATGTGAAGGAAAGATTTGACAAATCGGGCAGGGCTTCAGTAGCTCAATTGGAAGAGCGGCTGGACTAGATTCCCAGTAGGCCGCGAGTTTGAGTCTCGCCTGAAGTCAAATTTTTCTTTCCATTTTTCTTTAAAATAAAATATATTTCACAAGCATGTATTAATTTAATGCGAAATAATATAAAAAAACAATTGCTACATTTTCTAACTAAATTACATTCTTTACAACTAAATTTGATAAATCAAGTAAATATGTAGCAAATTGACGTTACACATTTCGGGAAACTCTGCATGCTTTACTTTAAACTAGGAGGTGACCAGCCAACCAAACGTCAGGATGGCAGGTCAAAAAAAAATATTTTACTAACCGCTACTATAATAAAAAAATATTAGTCAAATACCCCATTCGCATCGCAATGCGGATCGCAAAAAGCGAAATCGCAATCCTGCGATGCGGCTTCGCATCGCATTGCAACATAGTTTTGTGTGGCCGCTCATTGACTAATAAAACTTTGTATTTCAGGATGATTCCGGAGGTCCAGTACTCTATACGGATCCAAGTACTGGGCGGCTTTTCAATATAGGTAATTTATTTTTATTATGTGATACTACTGGTGGTAGAGCTCCAGTGACGGAGCTCGCGGGCGTAGACACCACGGCAAGTATATTAGGTAATGCTACCTAATATACTTGCCGCTAAATGGTAGTGTTCAGCACTATCGTGTTCCGGTCAGGTGGTAATGTACGGCTCTGTAATATCCGGCACAGAGGCATACCACCTTAGGCCTCAGGAGTGGCAACGCATCTGCACTTTGACCTCTAGTCATTGTGTGGGTGTCTATAGGCTGCAGTCATCACTTAACATCAATGTGAACTGCATGCTTGTTTGCCACTTTTATTACATTAAAAAAAACGATAAAATAATATATTCGTCTTTCATCATTAACTCTTGCTTACAGGTATAGTAAGTTTCGGTAAATCGTGTGCGTCGCGCGACCCGGCCGTCAACACGCGCATCACCGCCTACCTAGACTGGATCGTCAGCAACACACGAGCCAACTTCTGTAGAGCATAATAAAACTTAAATGATACGAATATTGTTTTATTTTCACCATTTATAACGATAAAAAAGAAGTAAAACGGAAGTGTAAAGCAATTAAGCACCAATTAGCATCCAGCCCGACATTCATTATCATCGTAGTTTTGACGACCCGGTTAGTACAGCGGTGTGAGATAACCGTTTGATTCGAAGGGTCGCGGGTTCGATCCCCACACCGGGACAAATATTTTATTTATTTAATACTTTATGCTAAAACTTAACGCTAAAAGCGCTCTATTTTCATTAATAAACTGTTAAGGTTATTCACAATTTAAGTTTCTTACCATTCAAATACTAAATTAAGCATTAAAAAGTCCGTACTTTATTTATTTAGGCAGTAAACAGTTTTTGCAGAAAAGAGCATGATAGTAAGTCAAACGCGGTCGAGATGAGATCTTTGCGCAAGATCTGCGGTGTATCGCTCACCGATCGCGTTCGTAACGAAGATGTAAGAAAGAGGCTTTGTGTGAATCGGTGTAAAAATTAAAAAAGGCATGCTCCGATGGTTCGGGCATATAGAAAAAATGTAGAATGAGCGAATGACTAAACAGATATACAATGCGAATGTGGATGGTTGCAGAGGTCCAGGAAGACCAAGACTGACCTATCATGACCAAAAGGGTCGAGTTCTGTCTGATGGTGGGGTCAAAAGTCTTAGGAATCGGCGTGCATGTATGAAGAGAATGATGAAGGTAGACAGACGAGGCACGAGAGGTATATCAGGACCGGGATATCTGGCGCTCTACACTCTCTGCGTGAAGTTACACAGAAACAGTTTGACAGCTGAGCAGCCCAGAAATGACCGATTCAATTGTGCAACTTTGTTATTCTGTCTTATAACATTATTCCAGAGTCGAACTCCACCGAAATGCGAATTATCACAGGTACCATTACAATTGGTGCATATAATGAAGCACTTTAATCCAGCCTTTTTGCATCTACAGGCTCCCCGACATCTCTTTTACCATTTGCAAGAAATAAGTTTCAATAAGGTTTTCGGAGCTGGGGGCTCGAGCGTGGTGACAGAAATTAGTCTTTTCTTGCTTTTTCGAGTCCCATTGCACTGCATATTTTTTAAACAGCATACCACTGTTGAACCTGGTGATTGATTCACAACGAATATTGTCATGCTACTGCTTCTGTCGGTGGTAGCGATGCAGTATTCAATTAATTATTAACCGATTTAAAAAAATGGAGAAAGTCAATTCAATCAATTCGTCCGGATATATATATTTTTTATATTCTGATTTTGTGAAGCATGTATATTCATAGTTGTTTAACGATATATACTTTTTGTACCACTACATCCGTATTACGCAATAAAGAAGCTCTCCAGCTTCGGCAATGATCTCCGGATCTGCATTTTGGTTTTTGAATACCAGTGAATACCTGGATAGCTCGTTTTTTCGGAGTACATTAGCACATTTTATTATTCCTTGATTAAAGAGTTTTTGTTGAAAATATTCGTTGCGAAAAGGAAACTTTACCTCATTGTGGTGTGGAAATGAGCCGTATTTGGAAAAAACGCGTGTGTGTTGGAGTCTTGGAGTGGACTCTGCGGCTGTCGTACGCTGAAACAATTAGAACCAAATTTTAGATAGCGCAATACAACAATTCAAAGGTCTTGTCAGACTCCCACCGACAGATGGCGTGTTGCAGCATTATAAGCGTAGCGGCAACCAGTCGCAGTCCTGCTATTGATTTTCTTGACAACTCGACATGTTTTTTTCATTTTGCGCTAACTTCATGCTAGCTCCGCGATTTTCATGGAAAATTTAAACTATGTTAAACTTACCTTTGATGAATAAAGAAATGTAGAGGCCGTAATATATTGCTATTATTATTTAAGTTACTATAATTTATAAATAAATAATGCAGTGTGATGAGGGAAATGGGATAGTAATGGGGATAGACAGGTGAAAAAACCGGGATAATGCCAAAACGTATACCGTTCCACATAGTATATGCTACAAGTAAGTGAAGTTTCTTTGATTTATTTTATCATACGTTTATTTTTTTACAATGATTTGTAGATCATTCCTATTTTTTTATTCATTTCGGCATATTCTTTATGTGGAAGTAAATAGGTTAGATATTTGTATAAGTAGGCTGGTTAAAGTGGACATAATTGAATGTTAATAAAAAAATGAACTTTACCGAACAATCGTAAAAGTCCCCTACTTTTGTTTAACATTAAATATATTTATCCGAAATAAATTTAAAAAAAAATGCCTTTCTTTATCTATAATAATCTATATAAATAAATAAAATTGGAGTGTCTGTTTGATATATAAAAATAACCGCTTTTTACTAAATGCATATGCATACACGGTACATATACCAAAACAACATTTTTTACAATTTTTGTTTGTCTGTCTGTCTGTTTGTTCCCGCTAATTTTGGGAACGCCTGGACCGATTTTGACGGGACTTTCACTGGCAGATAGCTTATGTAATAAGGAGTAACTTTTATACTAGCTGCTCTCACGACTTCGTCTGGGTATTTACTGAACAATCATACATTCTCACGGGGACGAAGTCGCGGGCGCAGCTAGTGTTCTATAAACGTCAGGAAAATAATTAGGTACTTAGACGTAATAGTACGCGTTTTTGTACAAATTACATTTGGATATATGTACCTAGGTACATATTGGATCTAATTACTTACTTTTATGCCAGTGCTTGACTTTAAAAATGAGTACCACACAGAGATTATCGGTAATTGCACACCTAGTTTACTTATATTTTTTTTATAATTATCTAAAAACCGGATAAGAATGTCATAAAAACAGCGCAAGTAGGTTTACTTAGAGTCTAAGATTTAAATGTCTAAGTCTTAGACATTTTAATCACTACGAATATTAAGATCCTCAGAAATAGCTTCCTGGTTTAGTTTATCTGAGAAAATGCGACTAAAATACCGTCGATAGAACACATCTCGAATAAATTTTAATGAATTTCACTGGTGGTACAGCTGCAGTGACGGAGCTCACGGGCGTAGGCACCACCGCAATACCTTATATACTTGCCGCTAAATGATAGTGTTCAGCGCTATCGTGTTCCGGTCAGGTGGTAATGAACGGCCCTGTAATTTCCGGCACAGAGGCATATAAATATTAAGGCATCTCTTATATTAGGTAATGCGGCAGTGTCTACGCCCTCGAGTTCCTACACTGGAATTCTATCACTAGTAAAATAATAATAGGAGTTTTGGCGATAACCTTGAAAGAGGCGTGTGGTGCCATAGATTTACTATCTACTTCTGTGGTGCTCTTATTTTATTTCGTTTTCTTGGTGTATTTTTGAGTTATATTAAATATTATTGGTGGCTTTTGGTTTGATATAGGTTTATTACAGTGCCCGTGTAAATTGAAATAGAATAACAGTGCGAAAACACGGCCTATCAGGTTGCCTCCAAAACTTTATTGTACATGTTCTGGTAAAGTAGCCATCGCTTTAATTATTACTGAATGTGACTCTGACTGACTGACTGATAAATTGACTGACTGACTCTGACTTTTACGCTGCTTACGAATACGAAATATCGTTTTACTTGACACTGGCAATATGCGTAATAGCGATGCCTTAACAATAAAAAAGAATAATGGTATGGCATTTGCAGAAATTTGGATAATAGGCTGTTGTCTAAATTTTTGGAAGAGCCATACACTCGGGGGTGGAAGTGTCTAAAGGCATAATAGCGGGGAAGCCCGCTCCGAGCTCAAGATTACTCGCTCGTGATGGTGAAACCGGAGCCACACCTCTCGACACCCCCAGCCTCTCTCAACAGTGTTGCCCCCCGTCGACCATCGGGTTGGCTGTTTGGGGGGCCCACCATGGAGAGGCGAGTCACCACCTGCCTAAAGTAGGATTCGATAATGTGAGATGTTGAATATAGACAGGTGCCGGATCTCACTCCATAGGCCCAGCCAGCTAGTCCCCCCAGTTCACCCACATAGTCCAAAGTTTGGCGAATCACTTATCATAACAATAGTCCCATTATATTCTGCGGGGTCTGTCTGTGCCTGTATTAACTATTGATGCAGTCAGAGAGAGGTCCCGCCGAATATAACCCATTACAAAGTAGATCAAAATTCTCGAAAGGGCCTCTACGTGTTGGACCCCCTATGTTCCCGCGCAAGCCTGACATAGGTCCGGGGTTCAAATAGGACCCCGTGCTGACGAGAGACAAAAAAAAAAATATTTTGTAGGTTACTAATTAATCAAAATACGCAAGTGACAGCGGTGGTCGTTGGCTGGTATGCTAATAGCGCTTACTGGAATGTTAGGTCGGGTAGATTATCGTTTAAATGTACTACTTAAATATGCGTCCGTGAAGTTACATGTCTCTGCAAAGAAGGCATTTTTAAAGATAAAACTTCTTTTTTCGCGATTGGAAAAAATATAAGAATGATTTTTTTGCGACAGTCTGAAGTTAGTTGGTAAATATATAAAAGCAACAGTCTGAAGGGAGTTGCAAAACTTTTTCATAACTTTCGTAAAAAGTGCTACCAACATAGTAGTACTAGAAGTTTACTGGTGGTAGAGCTCTAGCGACGGAGCTCGCGGGCGTAGGCGCCACCTCAAAACCTCTATCTGCCGTCAAATGTAAGTGTTCAACACTATCGTGTTCCGTTTAGATAGTAATGTATGGCCCCGTAATAATTATCACAGAGACATGACACCTTAGGCCTTAGGGGTGGCAACACATCAGCATTTTGACCTCTGGTTTTATGTTAGTAAATATATCTCTATAGGCTGCAGTCATCACCATAATACATGAGGCACGATACTCTTTCGGTTTATTGGATACAATCCAATTACGGACTGAATAGCGATGAAATTCGCGGCAACAGGATCGCGATGTCGTGGGCTTGTACGAACGACTCACTTAACTAATTAAGACCTTCGTTTATTAAGTGCCTCGGTAGTCTTGTGGTAGCAGCTACTACGGTGGGATCTTGGGTTCGATCTTCGGGTAAGGTAATAGCTTTTATTGGTGGTAGAGCTCCAGTGGCGGAGCTCGCGGGCGAAGCACCACCGCATTACCACTTACAATGGTAGTGTTCAGCACTATCATATTCCGGTCAGGTGGTAATGTACGGCTTTGTAATTTCCTGCACAGAGGCATAACACCTTAGGCCTCAGGAGTGGTTACGCATCTGCATTTTGACCTTGGTCTTTGTGTGGTTGTCTATAGACTGCAGTCATCACTTAACATCAATGTGAACTGCAAGCTTGTTTACCACTTCCATAACATAAAAAAAAATCTGTCAGGCAAAGCACATAACCAAAGTTTTTTTTTAATTTTTATGAAACAATATGCAGTTCAGATAGATGTTAAGTGATGACTGCACCCTAAAGACACAAAAACCAGAGGTCTAAATGCACATGCGTTGCCATCCCTGAGAAGTAAGGTATTATGCCTCTGTGATAGTTATTACGGGGCCATACATCCATTTTTAGGGCTCCGTATTAAACAAGTTTCGCCGTGTCTGTCGGTCTGTTCGTCCGCGGTTTAGCGCAAAAACGATTGATACTAGAGACTTCAAATTGGCACAAGTATACACCTTAATCACGCCGACAAAGTGGTAGATTAAAAGCATGAAAAATATTTTTTTTTAGGGTACCTCCCCTACATGTAACGCGCGGATATATTTTTCGTTTTCTATATAGTGTGGGATATCGTTGGATAGGTCTTTCAAAAATGTTAAGGGTGTTTTCCGATTTAGTTAACTGTTCGTGACTTATTAAGCTTTAAAGTGCCAATTTTCGTTGGAGTCAAGTGTACCTCCCCTCTACCAACTAAACGGTTGTTGTTAGAAATTCAAACTTTACAGCGATAGTAGCTACATATAACGAAAATAAAAGGAAATTTTAAAATTATCACACCTATGTTGGCTCTACAAGTTTGCGAGTAATAGTCGACCAAATCTAATACTCGAAATGAATTAAAGAACTGCATAATTTTTTTTCAAATTAATTTTTTCATTACATTAATCAAACCAAAAACTACGTAACCCTACACTGCGCGTGGCCAGACATACACTTAACCGGTTTTTTATTCAAACAGATTAGCCAACCTAACCTAGATAAGTTGTACCTGGTACAAGATTCTTATAAAATGATAAAAATAAAACAAAGAGCATTATAATAGTTTTCGCGTTCGGCAATAAAATGTCTGTAGTGCAGCGCGATCGATTCAGCCGACTCCTTGCATATTACACGAGACATCTTTATTTCGTATGCATTGCGTTTGCAATGGAAATTTTGGAAGATATTGTTTTTTTATTATCGACGTTATTATATTTACTCTTTGTTATCAGTTTGTAAAGAGGAAATGCGACAATCTACTGATATACTTTTTATATTAGTTTAATACATTTAGTTTTATCTTAGTGATATTCTTGACTTTACATATATATTTTTTATCTTATTTGACATGTATATCAATTGTTATTCACTTTAATTTATTTTGTTTTATATTAACTCGCGGCCTACTGGGAATCTAGTCCAGCCGCTCTTCCAATTGAGCTACTGAAGTCCTGTCCGATTTGTCAAATCTTTCCTTCACATTTATTGCATTGCTTTATGGTAGCAGCAGCGCCATCTATTGCCAACTATTAATTTATTTTGTTTGTTTTTGACGTGTCATAAGAGGTGCCTGTCTGTCACCCTAAATGAATAAATGAGTTTCTGATTCTGATTCTGATTCTGAAGGGTATACTTATACATCATTCAACATGATAGAAATGTTTTTATCACACTCTCGGATGTAATTGATCAATAAATGGACTATTTATTTACTTTTCCGTTTCGCCTTACCATTAAGTGACATTATGCTACCATACCCTACACTACACTACCTTACCTCACTCTGCCCTAACCAAAAAATAAATAAGTGTGTACAGTGCTCAACAATAAATATTGCACATCGAGCCTAGGAAGGAGACTTCGGCTTATTTCGGGTCTATAGAGCGTTACCTCTTTCACATATCTATTTGACGTTTGTCGACCATTATGATCAAGTTTTTACCAATACCGGACTATCAGTGCTTACGTAGGCAGTGTGCAACAGAGATAACGCTCTACGAAGTCGAAACGAGCCCATCGTATCTTTCGCAGGCTCAATGTGCAATCCCTACTTCCCTACTAATATTATAAATGCGAAAGTAACTCTGTCTGTCTGTCTGTCTGTTACCTTTTCACGTCCAAACGACTAAACCGATTTTAATGAAATTTGATACAGAGATAGAGCTGACTTTGAGAAAGAACATAGGATACTTAGCTATTTATAAAACGACATACACGCGGGCGAAGCCGCGGGCAACAGCTAGTATTACAAAATTGTTGAGTACTGTAGACTCATGTATTATTGATATTTTTGTAATCATATTTTTTATTGATGAATATATTTTTTAAATATTTATTGTCCTATTCCAGACAAAGACACAAAAATCATAATCACTTGACAGAGTTCCAAACGCAGTCACTACTGAGAAGAAATTCGTTATAAGCTTACCCCCTTATTCATAAACGTATTTTAGCCAAAGTGTTGCTAATCTCTCCCTTGTCATTTTCTATCCTGCACATTTGACAATGCAACTGACAAGGACAAAGCATTCTAAAGCTAAAACGTACCTATCTAATGTACGTTAATGAATAAGGAGTTAGTCTTTTTCAAAAATCTATCTCTTCAATTGCAGGTGAAGATAGTTCATACCCAGCATGCGAGTTGAACTCGCAAGGTCCGGCGGCGCGCGGGTGGCGCAGCACCGGCGCTCCGCCCCACGAGTTGCTGCTGCGGCTCACCTGCGTCACCAGCGTGCACAAGCTGCAGTTGCTGGCCCACCATCAACTTATACGTAAGTTTTTAGGTTCCATACCTCAAAAGGAATACATGGCTCTAGTGACGGAGCTCGCGGGCATTGGCACCGCCGCATAACCTTATCTACTATCCATAACGTCGCAGATTTACGCGAGCTTCATACATTGCAGTAGTTATTAAATTTGCGGATTACATAATTGAGAATATGGCATACGCGAGAAAGTTCGCAAATAAAATTGCTACAATTTACTTTCCATATTCACTCACACCATCAACGTGAACCATAAGCTCGTTTGCCACTAAGACTTGTAACACGAAAAACATCATCTTACCTTTAACTTCAACAAATATTTCGGTGCTACCGAACTTGATATTTCTTAAAGTTACGTTTATTGTAAAATTTAATAACAGTTACATTCACTTTAGCAGCAACAGGTACATTCACTTCAGCAGCAACAGTTAGACTAACTTTAGCAGCAACAGGTACATTCACTTGAGCAGCAACAGTTACACTAACTTTAGCAACAACAGTTACATTCACTTTAGCAACAACAGTTACATTCACTTCAGCAGCAACAGTTACGTTAACTTTAGCAGCAACAGGTACATTCACTTCAGCAGCAACAGTTGCATTAACTTTAGCAGCAACAGTTACATTCACTTTAGCAACAACAGTTACATTCACTTCAGCAGCAATAGTTACGTTAACTTTAGCAGCAACAGGTACATTCACTCTGGCAGCAACAGTTACATTCACTTTAGCAGTTATTGCAACAGTTACATTCACTTTAGCAGTTATTGCAACAGTTATATTGCCTTAACAAAAACTACAGAATGCGTTGCACCAGTGTATATTTACCAGGGTTAACAGATTCCCTGACCATCTGACAGAAAACTTTAAGGTTAGTTTTGGCATTAACCAGTGCAGCTCGGCCAGTTACGGTTAAAGTTAAATTTATGACGTCATTTAACAATTTTCAAATGGTGCAACTCATTTTTTTTACCTAACCGGTGCTATAACAAATTTGTTGAAGTAAGATGATGCAACCCAGCATTAAAGTAATTTTGTATTCTTTAGCGGCATGTGTAGAAGTACTGGTGTCTGGCGGGCTGGTGTCGGAAGGCGCTGCCACCCCGTGTGGTGCCACCTACACCAGTGTGGGCCGCGTCACACTCGCCCGACCCGCTCCGCAAGCACGCACCAGGGAGCTCAGGTAATTAATCAGATATTATTACCAAATCAAAGATTAAAAATGACATAATATATTTTAATATTAATCCAGATCTCGCTACGTTTTATCCAAAATATTCAAGTGGATGAAAAAAATGTTCTAGGTACTAAATAGGAGGACTAGGTAGTTAGGAGGAATAGTGATATTATTTCAAGGACTGTTACACTCGACCTACGCGGTACTACCGCCAGCCGCCAGCTCCGACCCTAGCACGACGCGTGGCGTTATTCGGGTTTCCACCAACCGATGTCTAAAGCGAAAGTTACACCGCCTCTAATCGCACATGTCTTATGTGGCTCTCCACAACGGCCTTAGCTGATCGGACCCACAGAGGTCACCCTTAGGAATCTAATTGTGTAAATTTATTTAAGCCGAGTGCCCTTTGCGCTTGCCAATCGCCCGACGAACTAGTGCCATCTCGAGACGACCCGCCTACATATGCCCATTCAGTAAAGGTTTATTAATTTTAAGTATTATTTAATTCAAAATATTTTGTTACGTCTTTTTTTGTGTGTTCAGGTCAGCAGCCCTTCCGGAGCCTACAATCGCAAGATTCGTCAAGTTAAAATTATCAGGACCACATCCACCCGCAAATGAAGACGATCAGGTAAGAAATATTGCAAAATACACGTCATTAAAATAAAGATCATAAGATAGATCATAGGCAAAAATTACTGAGAGTACGCACAAAAATTAAATGCCAATGCGTGAGGTTGCCTGCCTAAACTTTGCACCAGTATCTTAGTTCGCGAGTCATCAACTACATCGACTACTGTTCGAGGTGGAATTGAGTGGACTGTATATTTTGTGGGACTGGTTCCTTAAATAAAATGGCTATTTTAAAGTGATACGATATAATACACTAGTTTAACAAGAGGTCTTGAAGTGAAAGCGGCCGTGGTGAGAATATAAGTTTAACAAAAAGTAAGATTGAAGATTGAAACGTTGATTGACCGAATGATTTATCGTCTTCGTGGTTGGTGTCGTCACACTTCGATTCGACGACCACGACGTTAGTGGTTTGCGGGTTCTGTATATACTCGTGAAGTTATGTTAGTTGTTCCACGCTGATGAAATAATGCTGACGATTCCAGGTAGCGTTGATGGCTATAAACGTCCTCGGTGATGAAGTGGAAGATCTGAGTAAATGTTCATCGCCAGTGAAGACGGAGATCACGTACTCTCCGTACGACGATCTGGCGTTCGTGATGTACGTGGACAACGAGATCGCAGACCTGGTGAGGAATTTGGATGAGAAGAAGAGGACTGCGGTTGCAGGTAAGTTTTCAAAGGTTGAAATTATTTTCACGGATCTCGAACACTATGGACACAATTTACGAGAGACTCACTAGGAATAATTTGTAATGAAAAAAATTTGTAATCAATATAATTGTAAACTCCCCAATCCGAAGATCAAATAGGCCTCAGTCTAAGCGATAGTTACATAGCGGCTTTCAATAAGCCACCAATTAAACCCAACTAGGATTGACAAAAGAAAAAAAAAGTGTATAATTTGAAAACTACAATCTCTAAAGTAATCAATTATGTTTTTTTTAATATTATAATGAAAGTGGGTAACCAGCATTGCGATAACAGACGTTGTAGATAATTGCATACTGCCGCTTATTATGAGTTATACATTGTAGAAATTAAACTTGCGGATTTTCTCGCGTATACAACACTCCCAAACTTCTTACACCCGACGTTTCGGTCGCTTTCCAGCTACCGTGGTCACGGGCAGACTAATTCGACGATGTTCAGCCTGGTCTTATATAGCTGAGACGGAAGTTCAGCAAGTTTAATTTCTACAATGTATGAAGCTCGCGAAAACCTACGAAAGAGTTATACATTGTATATCTATATATATATAAAAATCAATTGATGTTCGATAGTCTCGCTAAAACTCGAGAACGGCTCTACCGATTTGGCTAATTTTGGATTTGAATGATTTTTGGAAGTCCAGGGAAGGTTAAAAAGGTATGAAAATATGAAGAAATTGAAGGGAAATATAAAAAATTACAATTTAATTTTGCAACAAATAGTCCGTATCTATGAAACCTTTGACACATTATTTCATTGTGAGGCAATACGAAGTTTGCCGGGTCAGCTAGTCAGATATAAAGGTTTAAACGCAGGTGCCGCGGGTGTCTTGCGTGTCCTTTGATATAGGTTGTTTTTTAATCATTGTGTCACAAATAAGGGAATTAGATAATGTGGCGGTCCTTTCCAGATATTCATTATCGCTGGTAAAAAATCTTCAATGGGAGATTGAAGATGTTTTACCAATTAAGTTATTCATGTCCAGAAATGTGATTGGCTATTTTGTAATGTTTTGAACTATAGCTTGCGTCTGTTCCAAACAATATTATTTTCCTCAGAGGAACGCTTCGAATACGCTCGTCGTCTAAAATCAGCGGGTTCAGCGCTAGCAGCAGCCGGTATAAGGATTGGGCGCTGGCGGCTTCGCAAGCGAACCGCAGCAGCTCGAGATGACTTTGAGTTGGCTCGCCGCATGAGGGACAGGATTGCTGATGCTTTAGTCGGAGTTAAGGAGGACCCGCAGTTGTCCAGGCTGTTTGAAGAGAATGGGGTAAGTGGAGGGATATAGAAAGTTTTGACTATATGTCGACTTGTATTTTATCAACCCCATACAGTGTTATGAAAGCACAAGTATATTAGAGTTCTATCTCAAAGAACTCTACGTAGCTCAGTGCTACGAAATCTTGATGTAGGACATTGTAGGACGTAACGTAGCTTAGTGCTACGAAATATCAATGTGGGACGCTACGTAGCTTAGTGCTATGAAAGCTTGAGATAGCACTCTACGTAGCTCAATGCTACGAAATCTTGAGATTCCTATGTCAAGATTTCGTACGTAAAGTAGCTCAGTGCTACGAAATCTTGATGTAGGATGCTGCGTACTTCAGTGCTACGAAATTTTGAGATAGGACGCTACGTAAATCACTTCTATGTAATCTTGAGATAGAACTCTGCGTAGCTCAGTGCTACGAATTCTTGAGATAGGACGCTACGTAGGTCAGTGCTACGAAATCCTGAGAAAGAACGCTACGCGGCGGTGTGCTATGAAATATTTAGATACAAGGCTATGCAGCTGCGCAATTTTTAGATTTTAATTTTTAGAATATTACATATCTTTCAGACAAAACGCTACTTAGCATTGCGCTACGGAGCCAGGTTTCGATTTGTGTTATTATCTCGTTATGAAATGCTTACGACACATAAAAAAAAAGATTTAGAATTTGTTTTTTTTTTTAAGAAGCTTATGCTCGTCTTTTTTAACCCAACCAATATGTTTTCTTTATCAATAAACAGTTTTCAGAAGAATATTTATTTGATTACTGGATTTTAATCGGATTTCAATAATTCAAACTAGTACATCACTACTTCCAGCCGGATACCCGCAACGACTCGTCAATGCCGCAAGCCTACGACTTCTCTCATCACCTATCACCATCAGTGGCAGCTGGCTCCCTCAGCCTCGACATCCCATCACCAGTGCCGCCCATTGAACACGAGCCTGAACCACACGAGTACAATGGAGTTGAAGATGATGAAGTCAGTAATGTTCCAACTGTAAGTCACATTTATTTATTTACGTAAACATAACTTCACGCTTTTAATCCCCGAAACCTGTTTGGGGATTAAAAGCGTGAAGGCAAAGGTAAATACATGCATTCGCATCGTATCGCATTCAATCATACATGCAAACACCCACGATTCGCCGGTTATGTTTTGGCCCATGTAACAGGTGGTTTTACTGGTGGTAGAGCTCCAGTGACGGAGCTCGCGGGCGTAGGCACCACCGCATTACCTGATTTACTTGCCGCTAAATGGTAGTGTTCAGCACTATCGTGTTCCGGTCAGGTGGTAATGTACGGCCCTGTAATTTCCGGCACAGAGGCATAAAACCTTAGGCCTCAGGAGTGGTAACGCATTTGCATTTTGACCTTGGTCTTTGTGTGGGTGTCTATAGGCTGCAGTCATCACTTAACATCAATGTGAACTGCATGCTTGTTTGCCACTTCTATTACAGAAAAAAAAAAAAAAGGTGGCGAGCCTGATTGACATCTCCGGGCACATTACAACAAAGAGAGGCGAGTCACCTCCTGCTTAACGTAGGATTTGATAATATGAGATATTGAATATAGGCAGGTGCCGGATCTCACTCCATAGGCCCAGCTAGTTAATTCCCCAGTTCATCAACATAGGCCAAAGTTTGGCAAATTAATTATCATTACAATAGACATGTTTTCTGCGAGGCCTGTCTGTGTCTGTATTAACTATTGAGGCAGTCAAATAGTGATTGAGAGATTGAGAAATTGTATATCTTGGATGTGCTTTTAGCAAGGATGGTAGGTACACCACTGACATAGAAAGAAGAGTGCTTGCTGGGAATTGCGTGAATGGAGCGTTGGGTAAGCTGCTAGAATCTAAACATCTCAGCCAGCGGGCTCGACTAGCCGTACATAATGCTGTACTTACTTCAACGTTTTTATATGGAAGCGAGAGCTGGGTATGCAGGAAAGAGCATGAAAGTAAGTTGAACGCGGTCGAGATGAGATCTTTGCGCAAGATCTGCGGTGTATCACTCACCGATCGCGTTCGTAATGAAGATGTAAGAAAGAGACTTTGTGTGAATGATAGTATCGGTGTAAAAATGAAAAAAGGCATGCTCCGATGGTTCGGGCATATAGAAAGAATGTCGAATGAGCGAATGACTAAACAGATATACAATGCGAATGTGGATGGTTGCAGAGGCCCAGGAAGACCAAGGCTGACCTACCATGACCAAATAGGTCGAGTTCTGTCTGATGGTGGGGTCAAAAGTCTTAGGAATCGGCGTGCATGTATGAAGAGAATGATGAAGGTAGACGAGGCACGAGAGGTTTGTCAGAACCGGGATGTCTGGCGCTCTACACTCTCTGCCTACCCCGTTAGGGACCTGGCTTGAAGATACATGCATACATGCAAATAGAGATCCCGCCGAATGTAACCCAATACAAAGCAGATAAAAATTCTTGAAAGAGCTGCTCTACGTGTTGAACTCATGTCCGTGGTTCAAATTGTACCCCGTGCTGATGAGAACTATATGAAAATAATAGATTTTCTCCAATTACAGTCACCAGTACAAACGCATCAAGTGGACTTGCAAATACAGGAGCTGCCACCACAACAAATACAATATCCAGAAAAACAACAAATTCAACCACTACAACAACAAATACAAGAACAGCCACCGCCACAACAATCGCCACCGCAACCTCCACAGACTTCGGAGGACAAAACGGATGCACAGAAGAGAGAAGAAGAAGAATTGAAGAAGGAAACGGAGAGTCCGCGCAGAAGTATTACACCTAATGCTGCGATTAATGGTGAGCGACCACACATAACTGCGAATTCGCATCGGATCGCTAATATCTGCGAGCTCGCACGAACACATTGCCTGCGATGCGGCGTCGCATCGCAGTTTTGTGTGGCCGTCCATAAGTAGTACAATCTTGAATATATTAGAAAATTATGGTAAATGTATTGATACAGATTTGGGCTTCGGAAACGAGGTAAACAAATTGGTGTACTACGTATAAGTAATTTTATAGAAGAGTAACTCTCATACGAATCACAGTAAAAAAGTGGGTCCACGAAGGTAAATAATATTTTAATTTACAGTGTAATTTCAGATTTTAATGCGTCTTATTTCTTTGGGCTTGACATTGACAGTTGTGTCGTCATATCGACACAAAACAAAACCACACCTTAAAAAATAAGATAGCAGCGTTTGCAACTAAATATTGTGGGTTTCTGAAAAAAATATGGAGGGTCCGTATTTATATTAAGATTTAGTATAAAAGCCCTCCTGTTACAAACACCTAAGTTTACAGGTAAGGTCCAAAGTAGTGGCCTTACTACCTATTGACATAGCCACTGAGACAGACAGACCGCAATTGTTGCAGGAGGCATGCTGGTGAGACGCAGGAACAAAAGTGCAGGACCACGTTCAACGTTCGAGGCGTATGAAGAAAGACTGCTGCCAGCTTTAAGACAGTAAGATCACAATTTTTTAATTAAAAAGAGGAACAGTACTTTGTTTAGGGACTCGTCGAAATAACAATGCCAACGGCGTGATGAAAATTAAGGCTCGTACTTATTACTTACAGACTACAGCCCATTCAGCCCGTACAAAATTTCGATTGTATATTTTCTCAAGATACCTAGAGCACTAGAATCAACAATTATTATAACTTTAGCCTCGTAAACTTAAGAAATTTTTAAATTTTACCATATATTTGCTTTTCGATATACGTGCGATTGAATTTAGAAATTAAAGAATAAATGGGAAGAAAAATTTTAATGATAAAGTTGCCATACATAATTAATCAAAAACTACTGATTTGTACAAATTTATTTTATATTTAATTAAAGAAACTTTTCTTTTCCCCAAATATCTTGGAATAAAAAAAAAACGTAACTTCACGCCTGTAATTCCCGAAGGGGTAGGCAGAGGTAAGTGCATGCATTCAAGCATACATGCAAACACCCACGATTCGCCGGTTACGTTTTGGCCCATGTCACAGGTGGCGAGGCTGTTGACATCTCCGGGCACATTACCAAACTTAGAGGTACTGGAAAATTTCCAGAAAATGGAAAAATCCCAATAGAACCAGAGATAAAGGATCAGAATCAGAGATATCTTGGAATAATAGCTTTTTTTAGGCATACTGTACAATCTGTAGGTCCAGAATGAAACAACTTCTTTGTTTGGTGCACCAGTTCGCACACGAACGAGTACCTGCGCGAGGCGCGCGAGGAGGAGTGCAGCGGCGGCAGCGCGTCGCACTCGCGCGCACCACACAAACTCAACGAGCGCGAGCGCAAACAGGCCGCACTACCCATACTCATCTTTGGTTACCCTCTGGTGCGTAAACAATAAATTTCAGAGCCCGTGCCATATTCTTTATCTTAAAGCGTGATTTTTTTTATTTATGGAACTTGGCAAACAAGCATTCTCAGCTCATCTCTTTCTCAGCTCACATTGATGTTAAGTGATGACTGCAGCCTATCGACATCTACATAAAAAGCAGATGTCAAAATGTAATTCCGTTGCCACCCCTGAGACCTAAGGTCTCGGTTCCGGTCTCGGTAAAGACCGGAACACGATAGTGCCGAACACTACCATTTAGCGGTAGATAGGTTAGGTAATGCAGTGGTGCCTACGCCCACGAGCTCCTACCCTTGGAACTCTATAAAATTTATAGAAATACAGAAAGAAAGAATTTACAGAAATACTAATACAGAAAATGTTACTTCCTGTATTTGCATGTCTGAGTTTTCATGCATCACTCATCCATTCAAAACTGCCACGATTCGCCGCTTACATTTTACATCCCGCGTAATACGTGGCGAGCCTATTGACATCTGACCATAGAGCAACACGGGCCACCGGCCGCGGCGGACTGGAGGGGAGTAGCCATAGCGTTTATTACCGATGCAAAACAGTCTGTCATTTTTTGCGGGGGGAAATGCGTGCGACACACACGCACACTACAAAAATCGTCTATTATTACGAAACTCACACCTTGACTTTAACAAAATACAGAAATAATTTCACGCACACATTTAAACATCTAGGCGACAGGTATAGGCCCATTTGGCTTGTACTTTGACAGAGGGGAAAGGTTGCATATGGCTGCTCCCCTCCGGTGTTGCTCTATGCATCTGACGGTGGCATTAGGCTTTTAATCGAAAAATAGAAAAAAAATCAATTTACCTTCCAATCCAAACCCCGACCGGTAGCAGTAGTGTAGAAATTTAAAAATTACTTATTTCTGCAAATTGTATAAATGACACCACACCGCGGACACTCCGCCAAAATTCCATACAAACGCTTTTTTTGGTTACCTTTTACACAGACATCAATCAGTGACGTGTAGTCACACATGCACGCACACAGCGGTAGCACGTAGGGTTATGAGGTTATGACTTTAGGCACACCGCGGACACTCCGCCAAAATTCCATACAAACGCTGAATTTGGTTTCTTTCCATCAGTGACGTGTATTTACACGCGCACCTGTGTGCGTAGCACGTACAAAATACCAAACGTCGCCCATAAGAGAGGAAGGGGTTGTGTATGTGTGCAAATCGGGCGGGACGTCGAAGTGTCCATTCTATACGTAGTATTATTACATATTCTCTGCTTTAGACCTCGGACCGACAATATAGAAACAAAACAATACTATGTACTTACGTAGATATTTCTTTCTTTCTTTCTATTCTTTGACCCGGTTTTCACTATGCACCCCGTCAGGCCACGAGAAAAATATGACAATTGATTTCTAATTTTATTGTTCTTGGCCGATATCGGCCGACTGCGGCTCAACAGTAAGGCAAATTTCTATTTATCAGTTTCACCCAGATTACCGGTGCATTTTAAAAACATAAAAACACAAACACTACTTCAACAAATAGCACAAGTATTGGAAAATACTACTCTCTACCTACTCATTACGTCGAACAGTCACTTCAATATTTTCACATTCAATATACTGAAACACTTTTATTACTAATGCAATGCGATCCATAGCGTAAAGGTAAAAAAATAAATTATTAAAAATGTGTTTTAGTTAAAAAAAAGTTTTGTTATTGTGAACATAGTTATTTTACTGTAGGTATTTTTTCCTTGGGGAAACTGAAAAATGATCTTTTTTTTTGTCACGACTTGTTGACATACAGCCATACACTGCAAAATAAAGCACCAGCTTAATGTTAATAAATAAAATATTCGATTACAAATTAATTAAAACTAGGCCGCTCGCAACCTCGCTGTAGAGTACCAACCGTCGCCCATAAGAGGGGAAGAGATTGAGTGAAGCGCGTGAAATGGGCGGGACGTCGAAGTGTCCATTCTATACGTAGTATTATTACATATTCTCTGATTGCAGGTAGAGAAATTCTACTCAAAGAACTACCTGGACAAAGAGGAAGGCTTGGCCCGTCTCCGAGCTGAACTGACTACTCCCTCTAACGGTAGCACTAAAACTTCTCCCAATAAGACTGCGCGCGCCGCCGCCACTTTGCTGCAGAGGGCGTTACGAGACAAGGTGTTCTCTGTGTACAGCCAGGCCAACGAGGTTGTGAGGGTGCTATTCAAGGAGTTTGTGCCGGATAGGTAAGTTATTAGCTATTTGGTTTAATTTAGTACTTAGTATCATTTAGTGCTGATATCATCCTAAACACACGAAAAGGCTATATTCGAAGAAGTGCCTGTGATTAGTTTAGTACACCTTTCACTGTCTTGCCTAGCAGTCCTGCAACAGTTACTTTACATGTGTCTCCGAATTCTGTTAAAATTATTCATCACATAAAGACGCCTTATTTACGAGGAGACAAATGCGAAATATCAGTTCTGTTGCAGTGAATTGTTCACGTTATTGTTATAGTAATCTTTAATTTTTCATCGGTACGTAATGAAAGAATGATTTGTACATAGAAGAGAAAAGAACTACTCCCTCTACAGCCTGAACAAATACTTCACTTAAAAACTCGCCAAGTGCGTGTCGGAATGCGCAGTAGAGAGGTACGTTTTTTAGAGAACATTTCGAATCAGTCACTCGTAAAGTTGCAGAGCCTACGAAGCTGAGACAGTTATTATTTCAAATTCATGTCAAATAACAGCTTTCTAGTAACATGAGTATCTGAGCCAAGCTGCGAACATGACGGACCACAACAAAACAGTCCGCTACTTTGCTGCAGAGGGCGCTACGAGACATGAGTCTGTTTAACAGTCTCAACCAAGCTAGCGAAGTTAAATTAGTTGCCATTTTTAGTGAACGGGGTATACTTTGAAACTCATCATAATTTTCATTATTATTACAGGTATATTGAAAGAAAGGCAGATAGATTTTTTAAGCAGTTCACGTTGGCGTCGGGACGTGACGACCCCATCGCCCACTAGCGAATGAATTTTCTTCTACTGGAAGAAAAAATTTCCACAAGTGCAGTCAGTCAACCGAACAATGGCAAACAAACCATTCCAATAGGGCGGTAGCATAAATAAGAATGGCGGGATGGGCAGCAGCGTCTCGCGATAAAACTACCAACACTGGGATCGACACTCCGCCTGCCAAGGGTGGCGATTATGGCGTATTCTCCCCCAATGCAACAATACTGTTGAGGCCATCTTTGGGGAAGGCTTTGTCCAGCATTAGACGTCTTTCGGCTGGAGTGATATTGAAAGAAACTATGCTTTATCATATTAATCATTGGTCCTTGGTGAACCCGCTAGATTGAAATGCACCTAATTTCATATCTGCAACAAACTCGCGGTTGATATGTGTCCAGTGGGCTATATTACCACGCTGGACAAACTGCCAGTGAGATCAGTAGGGTAACCCTACTCATCTCACTGGTACTCAGCTATGTCAAAGGAAGATGATATAACTTGGTTTTCTGTAAATCTGTGTCGAATCCAATGAGTTCGAAAATTGTCTCTGTTTTTCAGGGTTTGCGGAGCCGAAGTGGGTCGTTGTCTGGAGAAACTGCTTCCAGAACTATTGCGAGCGTGCGGGGACCCAGCACCTCGCGTACACTCCACCGCTCAACACACCGTTCTCACTGTCGCTGACTGCCCGCAAGTCAGGTATAAGATTGTGTGGCCACATGTACACCGTGCTAAAATATTTTTTTGAAGAGCACCAATGTTCAGGGCTTTGTTATCACCTGACGACAAAGTTTACGGCATTTTTCCAAGATTGGTTAGTTTTAAAACTGCTCTCCGCACATCTCAGAAGGTGCCACTAAAATGCATTAAGATTGGGTTATCTCACTGTACTTCTCAGGAGGTGCCACTAAAATTAATTTCAACTGGATTTTCTCAACTAAAATTGGCTTGTTAGTAATATTCCACTATTTCTATAATAGACCCAAGGTGCAGTTGGGGTGGGTCATGTCTAGCATTAGTTGCATCAGTGTCTGGTTTGCGAAGGAGGAGGACCCCTACGACTTCGACCTACAATCGTGCCTGGATGATCTCATTAGTCGAAATTAAGGAAAAAGTATATTTGTATATGTGTATAAGTAAAGTATATTTGTCAGGGCTCTCCACACGATTCCGCAGCAGCTGGTGCGTCCGGTGGCGGCGGCCATGCACCCGCGCCTTGCCCTCTCCCGCCTGCAGATGCTCGAACAGCTCATACTGAGCCACGGGATTTCCACCGACAAGAACAGGTATTTGCACCAAGCAAGCTTGGATACCATCCAAGTACCCTTTAATTTTTATTAGAGATATATATATACCTTTTGACTTTTCACACTTCATCCAGTATAGAGTTTTTAGTTGTGCTTAAATGGTAAAAAGACCGAGGAAGTCGCAAGAGGACGTCCATTCTGATCCACCTATAGCGTATAGGCGAAGGCGAATCACTTCACAAGGATCTCGGACCTTAAGTGGAACGATACTAAGGGTATTGTGCAATTGAGCGTTAAGAGGATAGTAACCTATTATTATCACTACAAGGTGATGCCTAGGCTTTTATGTATCATCGGATGAGTATATCAGGGCTCTTCATACGATTCCGCAACAGGTAGTACATCCGGTGGCGGCGGCCATGCACGATGAAAATCTAACTACGTAGGTAACATTTTCAGGATTTTTGACATTCTCTTCTACTTTCTTTACTATTCTACTCATAATATCCTTATCGTTCAATTCAACGATAATCTTCAACGTTAATCTATGTTTCCCAGCGGGCTAACAGTACGTCGATTAGCGGAGTGTGGTGCGGCGGGCGCTCAACACGCGGCGGGTTCAGTACGAGCAGCGGCCGAACGTATTCTACTGGCAGCGTATGCACGTTCTCCTCGATTGGTCCGAGCTCAACTGCCCCCTGATGACGCTGTTACACGCAGGAATCTTATCTACCGCCACCTGTTCCAGCAGTTCGATCGAATTGACATGCAGGTACTTCCTATTAAGTCATAATAGAAGTATAACTGGCTGGCTCCCAAGAAGAGGTCCCAAGAAGCCGCAGCCGAACGTTTCCTACTGGCACTTAGTTCACATTCTCCTAGTTCGAGTTCTTCGAGTACAACAGTCACCTTTTGACGCCTCTCGAAGTAATCTCATCTACGAAATATCCAGCTAGACATAACATGATGGTTACTTATGTATCCGCGAGTAAAACGTGTTCTACTGGCAGCGTATACACGTTTTCCTCGATTGGTCCAATTATCGCCTGATGATGCTGTCACACGCAGTAATCTCATGTACCATCATCTGGTCAGAAATTATGCAAGGACGAAATCACAGGAAAAAGCTAGTCAGCCAATATACCTTTTCGATACAATGCTTTTACCTCTTGACATGATCTTGAGTAATATAAGTAACTAATTCTTTACAAATATTTTCCAGAAAATGCTAAATCAAGCTCCAACGGAAGAACAACTTCTGAACGGTGGCGATCAATCCACTGATTCGCTATCCCTACACGAAGCAAGCACTACGCAATCAACTCGAAGTGGCACAACCGTCAGCGGAATGACAACTTCTTACGGCATGACTTCGTCTTTAGGTGCAACTTCGTCATATAGCCTAAAATCTAGCGCAAGCGGAGCTACATTAGCTCCTTCCAGTTTAAGCGGCAGTTTTACAACTTCGAGAACAAAGAGCAGTCTTAAAAGGTCGCCCACCAAAAAGTATACGCCGAGCAGGACGGCGAAGGACTTCTCCAATTATCCGGGTTATAATAAGCTGAGGTTGGACAGTGCGATCAGTCCAAAGCATTCACCAAAGTCCAATGTAGCTGGAAATGAAAAGGTAAAAGATTTCATTATTAGATTTCGATTCTTTGTAGACGTAATATAAGTCCATTTTTAAGGCCATCTTGCATTCATCGCAAAATAAACTTAGGAATTAAGAACGTTGGTATCACGTTATTGGAGAGTGATCAACTCAAAGATAGCACGCTTTTTGAATGCTATAATATTACGCTTTTAATGAATAGCTATAATATAACGAACATATTTTTCATTTTCTTCTATGAAGGAATGAAAAAATTTGATGATTCACATATCGGTTAAATATTATTATTAAATTGGTATTTATTAATAATACCTATTGGATTATTATTATAAGTCATTCTCTCTAGGTGGCATATAACCCAACAATGCAAAAGTGTCCTTGTAGACCAATTTAAAATAGTTGATTTGAATTTTGAATTATATAAATTAAAGTTTATGGGCGATCGACTAAATATCTTCTATTTTACGTGACTTTCAGGTGCATTTCCAAGAAAACCAATCCGAAGAAGTGGTATACCGACGCACAAATCGCAACATAGAAAACCGGCACTCCATGATCCACTACGATCATGATCCTTCCAAACCCCAGCTCAAAGAGAGACCGGTCACTGTATACGAGCCACTGCACATAGACTACAGAGACTCTCCTACTTTAGGTTCCCCAAAAGCTTCCAAGAACGACCTTCGCAGCATGGATTCTTTGCCAATGGACTCTCCTCAGCTGTCAAGACAAGATCTAGATGAATGTAGGAGTCTAGATTCTCCGAAGGTGAAGGCTGAATATTATCATGCGAGCTTAGAATCACCGAAACTGGTGGCAGGACTGAGAAATTTGCATTTAGATGAGAATAGTCAGATGGATGAGAGCGGGTATTATAGTCCAGGTACGTACTTGTTATTTTTAATATTGTTACCAAAGATATTATAAGAATAGATTGACAATACACACGCTTTTCTATGAAAACTGCTTCAAGCATTGTAAGTGGGAGGAGCTTATCTTGCCGCGAAAATATACACCAATTACCGGTGATAAATAATGCTACCGAGTGGTTAGTATGCTTTACTGTTCGGTTTTTACACCAAAACATTGAACAATTTGGCATTTTTAAAGGTTTTTTCTCACAAAGTTTGCGCTCGGCGGGCGAATGCACAATTAATGGATGATTCTAACGGGTGAGCGGGAATGGTCACCTGACCGTCCGCGAGTCTAAACGAACTCTCAGCGGCCAGTGCGTATTAGGAATCTAATTCTTCTAATATCTTTGATTGTTACTTAACCTCTTGAGCTGCAGTAAAATATGACAATTGATTTCATATTGTTCATAGACGATATCGTCCACGCGTTGCTCAACCTATTAAATCGATGGCCCCGTAATAACTATTTATGTATACTTTATTGCAACAATAAAACATTGGTACAAATGGCGGACTTAAAGCTTAGAGCTCGTCGTGGGCGCTCTCTGCTAGTCAACCATTGGCAGTGATATAAAAACTAACTAAACAAGAAAAACTAATAAAATATAATAAAAACTAATAACTAAGGTCTCAAGAGGAAGCAACGGATCTGCCTTCCACCTCTGGTCTTTGTGAGTGTCTATAGGCTACAGTCATCACTTAGTATCAACGTGAACTGCACGCTCATTTGCCACCTTCATTACATAAAAAAATGGAACGCCAAAGTTTCTGTGTATTCTAGGGAGGATTCAATTGTAATTAGTATTGCCCTGCCGCATTAACCCTTTAAGTTCGTGACTTCTTTCAAAACGATTAAATTATTCTTTATAGGAAGAAGGCAGCAAGTGTCTACCAATGATCAACAGTTCGATAGCTATGATGTGGTTGGCGTCGATGTCAGTAGCGAGACTACACCAGAGCCTGTCTGCAGGTCAGTACAATAATTGAATAAAATCTTGTTACTATACATAATATATAAGTTGGCCAGCGTAATGCCTAGCTACTTGTAATGATTGCCAGGGGTCTTTTTCGCTGAGTTTTAAGCTTTAATAAATCTTTTAAACTTTTCAGTTGCTGTTTTCGTCGGTTTCATTTTATTTAAAAAACCAACACCAACCATTTATTTTCAAATTCAAATTTTTCCAAAAAACTTTTTAGGGTTCTGTAGTAAACAAGGAGCCCTTATAATTTCGCCATAATGTCTTGGGTTTAGCGGTTTAGCGCAAAAACGATTGGTATTAGAGCCTTGAAATTTGGCACAAGTAGGTATAATACCTTAATCACGCCGACAGAGTAGTACATTAAAAACATGAAAAATTAAATTATTTAGGGTACCTCCCCTAGGTACATGTTACCCCTACATGATACATTTTTTTGTTTTCTATATAATGTGGGACGGAAGGAATTGGAAGCGAATTCTTCCGCTAGTACAGTTAGTCAACCGAAAAATGGCGGTCAAACCATTGCAATAATTATAACAACGCGGGATGGGCAGCAGCGTCCCGCGATAAAACTACAGTCACTGCGATCGCCAATCCGCCGCCAAGCTTGGCGATTATGGCATATTCTCCCCTAATGACGCATGACTTAAGTCTTTGGGGAAGGCTTTGTCCAGCGTTGGACGTTATTCGGCTGGAGTGATGATGATGGCAATCGTACACTTCCTTCGTTATCATGAGTGTGCATTAACAAGTACCCTCTATCACAAATCAGCACGTGCTGTACGTGGTGCGGGCGACGCGTGCGCGCTTCTGCGTTGGAATCTCACTACTGGCGACGCTGTGTGTTACTGGCGCGCTGTCCGCACTGCGCCCTCGCGCTCGAGGCCCGCGCCCTGCACGTGCATCTACTGGGTGAGTCACTTCCATTTGCATACAGCCAGTTCCGCATCAGCTTATGAGCAAATTCACTAATTGCTTAGGGTATCATGCCTTTGCAGTTGGTCCTGGGGACCTTTTTTGCTCAACAAATAGTAATAGTCTACTGACGCTGTGTGCTGTTCGCGCTCTGCCTGCACTGCGCGCTCGCGCAGTTGCATCTACTAAGTGTGTCACTTGGTGCATACAGGCGGTTCCGGATCAGCTTATGAGCAAATTAAGCAATTGCTTAGGCTATCACGTCTTGCGAGGGGGAGATCACTTTGTGTTCTGGGGACCATTTTTTGCTCATCACGTAGTAATAGTTTATTGACGCTGTGTGCTGCTGGCGCTGGTGCCCGCAAGTTACTTCCAGGTGCATACAGGCAGTTCCGTATCAGCTCATGAGTAAATTAAGCAATTACTTAGGGTATTACCTCTTGAAGGCACCAGAGACAACTGGGGACCTCTTTTTGCTCATCAAGTAATAATAGCGGGGCATAACCCCGGCGTAGATTGCTTAGGGAACCGAGAAGTCTCAATCCGACTCTAGATACAGACTGGTTGCAGTCGCACTGCACTAATGATGTGCTACTGGCGCGCTGCACGTATATCTACTGGTTTAGTTACGTCGGGGCACATACAGTCTGGCTGCAGTAGTGCTACTGGTGCGCTGCACGTGTACCTTCTAGGTGAGTGACGTCAGGGTATATACAAACTGGTTGCAGTTGCACTACTGACGCTGTGTGCTACTGGCGCGCTGCACGTGTACCTACTGGGTGAGTGACGTCAGGGTACATACAATCTGGCTGCAGACGCACTACTTACGCAATGGGGTATATTTACACCATTTACCTATTGATGCTCTTCTCTTCCCTACTTTTTCACTCGTCCAAAGCTGATAATGACGCAATGCTATATAAGGTTTTCCATTTCAGAGGAGTGTTCTTTAAGCGAAGGATTGTGGAAGCAATGCCAGAAGTGCGGCGCTGCGCTCAGAACTGATGATAACGAATACCACGTCAACTGTATACGTAAGTGTCTTTTGATCATGGAGTACTCAATTATAATGACGACCGCTCGATTCGACGATCGTGGGTTCTATCCCCGCACCGGCACAAAATGACCTACAGACTAGTGACAAATGACCTACAGATATTTACCCATATCAACACATACCTACACAAACACACAGGTGTTTGGGACTGTATGTGTACCTAATTTGTGAACAGCGGTACCCATGATATTTTTATAAGTAAATCGTGGATCACCAAATATTTTTCTGTTCGCCCCTTCGACAGACTGTGAATAATATAGGTAAACTATTTTTTAATGTCATGAATTAGCAAACAAGTATACCTACATTGCGCATTGATAGTAAGTTATACCAGAGATATCATTGTAGATTGCTGTCATTCCTGAGGCCTAAGGTGTTATGCCCCTGTGCCGGAAATTACAGGTTCCGTACATTACTACTGGACCGGAACACGATAGTGCTAACTACCATTTGCCGGCAAGTAGAATAGGTAATGGCCTTACGCACGGTAATGCCTACGTCCGCGAACCTTGTCACTGGAGCTCTACCACCAGTAGAAATTAATATTGTCATTCTATTTCCAGCTCTAGGCCTGGACGAGTGGAAGTGTCCCTACTGCCTTACGAACGTGCTCGCGCGCGACTTACCGTGGCAGCGGCACCTCATGCAATGCCCACGAAACCCGCGGCTCACACAACCCAACAACTAGTAACATTTCCGATAAAGGAGATGTTGCAAGCTCGGCTCTAGATCGTACACGTCGTCAAAAAATGGGTATATTAAAGAAGAATTCGAAAAAAATGCAATTAATTTATTCAAGTATATATTTTAGAGTTACTACCACATTTAATTTAAACGATTTTATCATTTTCAACCATATTCAACATGGCGGCGACACAGACGACGCTTCGTTAAATTGGAAATCGATCAGTTTAAGTTCTTAGTATTAACACATGAAATCGATTTCGATAGTATTCAGAAAATATTACTTTTTTCTCCAATTTCTATATAATCAAAAAACAATTTAAAAAATGAAAATGTCAAAATGACATCGCCCGCCATATTCGCCATGTTGGTTTGAGTTGCAATTCTTAAGGCAAATAATATTTTGTAACTGCAAATAAAGCTAAATAAGTGAAAATATGCAGTAAAAAACGTTTTTATATTGATTTTGCCTGTTAATGATATCGTGTACAATACATGGCCGGAGGTCCATACATTTTTGCAACATCTCCTTTACTGATTGAGTACTGAGTACTCGATAATTAAGGTTCGGTTGCGTCAAAATATTTGTTACAGTATCCAACAAGAAATAATGCACATCGACCTCAGGAAGAGACGTCGGCTTATTTCGGTTCTGTAGAGCGTTATCTCTTTCGTACCTTACCTATATGACGTTTGTCGACCATTTTGATCAAGTTTTGACCAATACCCATAGAGTAATATAAGTATATACAAATAATAATATATTTATTAGCCAATACCGGACTACGGCTGCTTACGTAGGCAGTGTGCAGCAGAGATGGTTATCTCTATGAAGCCGAAACTAGCCGATTGTCACTTTCATAGGCTCGATGTGCATTATTCCTTGATGGGCACTGCACAAGTTATGGTTATTGTCAAATAGTCAAACGCAACAATTGACTAAGGCGACTAACACACTACACCGCGCTCCGTCGCTCAGCGCGGAACGGTAGATTTTTTTCATACTGCCGTCCCGCGCGAAGCCGCGTTGACAGTGTGTTGCCCTAGGCGTGTTTTCTATGATACAAATCGAGATATTTGCATAGGCACAATGTTAAAATTTGCCGCCCGCGCAACGCGACGGGGCGCGGTGCAGTATGTTAATCGCTTTAAACAGATATTGCAGAATGCGTTGTACCGACGTATTTTTGGCATTGTTAAAATAACCAGGGCGTCAAATGAAGAAACAATATTTGACATTATCAATAACTTTAACCAGCGCCTCTTCACAGTTAACAAGTTATGACGGCATTGAACCATTTTCAAATGGTGCAACACATTTTTTGCCTAACCGGTACTATACCGTAAGTAAGCCTGGGTTGCACCACAATATTTGTTTAAGTTATTTTAACATTTCACATCCTTTTCTAAATTATAATCTGTTAAAGTTAAAGTTAGAGAAGGATGTGAAATGTTACTATAACCACACCGCGGACACTCCGGCAAAATTCCATACAAACGCTTAATTTTGTTTCTTTTACACAGACATCAATCACTGACGTGTATTTACACGCGCACCTGTGCGCGTATTACGTACAAAATACCAACTGTCGCCCATAAGAGGGGAGGAGGTTGGGTGAGGCGGGGAAACCGGGCGGGACGTCGAAGTGTCCATTTTATACGTAGTATTATTACATATTCTCTGCAATAACTTTAACTTTAACAAATATCGTGGTGCAACCAAGGCTTAAAGTAATAAAGTAAATCTTCGAACGACTCGTTCGAAGATATTGAAGAATCTGCAATTTCATTGAACATGACATTTTCCTAATTTTTTTTTTTTAATAATTTTTTTTAATTTTAAAAAATTACTATTACTTACGATATGAGTTATTATATTTTTTTTCTCAATTACATTTCAGCCAAATACAGTATAACGCGGTATTCAGTCCTTATAATTAACTTTTAAGGAATTCGATTACTTTTGCCGCTAACTTTGTCTCTGCTTTTAGTAGTTCTGCTTATTAAAATTATTATTAACAGTAGAGAAAAAATATACTTAGGCTCTGGCTTTTTAAGCATGAGATATTTTATAATAAAAGATAGATGTATTGAATTACATGTACTAAATTACTAGACAGGACTCTCCTCGGTAGCATGGTTCCAGTTTCCAGAAGTCAGTTTACCACACTTTTTTAATGTAATGGAACTGGCAAACAAGGGTGCAGTTCACGTTGATGTTAAGTGATGACTGCAGCCTATAGACACCCACACAAAGACCAAGGTCAAAATGCAGATGCGTTACTACTCCTGAGGCCCAAGGTGTTATGCCTCTGTGCCGGAAATTACAGGGCCGTACATTACCACCTGATCGGAACACGATAGTGCTGAACACTACCATTTCTACTGGTGGTAGAGCTCCAGTGACGGAGCTCGCGGGCGTAGGCACCACCGCATTACCTAATATACTTGCCGCTAAATGGTAGTGTTCAGCACTATCGTGTTCCGGTCAGGTGGTAATGTACGGCCCTGTAATTTCCGGCATAGAGGCATAACACCTTCAGCCTCAGGAGTGGTAACGCATCTGCATTTTGACCTTGGTCTTTGTATGGGTGTCTATAGGCTGCAGGCATCACTTAACATCAATGTGAACTGCATGCTTGTTTGCCACTTCCATTACATAAAAAAAAAAAAAAATTAGCGGCAAGTATACCTATTAGGTAATGCGGTGGTGCCTACGCCCGCGAACTCCGTCACTGGAGCTCTACCACCAGTAAAAACTTCTTACCTACTTTCACAGTAACGTGACAGATGATGTGGAAACACCTCACATATTTATTATGTCAAATCAATTTAAAAACGGAACCGGCTCTTTGTTCCGGTGTCTTGGCTAATACTAAACGTCATTGGATAGAAATGAAAATCATGTAGAGATTGAAAAATTTTCAATTGAAGCTCATGATTTACATATACAATTGGGCCCGCACCTTGAACACTATAACAGAAGATAGAGAAAAATACGTAGTATCATGGAAAAATACTCAAAAAATAATTTAAATTTTTAGTCGGAAATATTTATTTATGTAATTTTTTTATGACAACAATATGTCACCATAATGCTACTATGAAATTCTTGTTTTTGAAATATACTTACGACAATTTAAGGAGTTACAGACAGAGACAAGTTAAGGAGCGTTTCTCGTCAAACATCCCGCAGTCCTTGAAGACGAAAGTCTTTAATCGGTGCGTTTTGCCGGTGATGACCTACGGTGCCGAGACGTGGTCTCTCACTATGGGTCTCGTACGAAAGCTCCAAGTCACTCAGCGGTCAATGGAAAGGGCTATGCTCGGCGTTTCCCTACTGGATCGAATCAGAAATGAGGAGATCCGTAGGCGAACGAAAGTCGCTGACATAGCCAAGCAGATTTCCAAGCTGAAGTGGCAATGGGCAGGGCACATAGCTCGGAGAACCGATAGCCGCTGGGGCAGAAAGGTTCTCGAGTGCAGACCACGTATCGGCAAACGCAGCGTAGGACGTCCGCCTGAAATATGGACCGACGACCTGATCAAGGCTGCAGGTACCCGCTGGATGCACGTCGCTTCCGATCGGTCGGCATGGAGGTCATTGGGGTAGGCCTATGTTCAGCAGTGGACGTCCTATGGCTGATATAATGATACGACAATTAATTGAAGGTTTAATATATACGATTTGAATAGCTGAAAATGATTTTGTGCTTTATGCTTCTACTCTCAATATAGTGTACAATGTGCGGGCCCAAGCTGCATAGATCTTGGAACGTCTCCTTTATGTAATCCAAAATTTGTAGGTATTTAAAGTTTCGGAAAGTTTCTAATGAAATAACATAATAAAAATAACTGAAGTAGTTATTTAAAACAAAGTCTGTTAAAAAAAAAATGAAAACAATAAGGTCTTGAAGACAATTTGTGTAGTGTAAATAATAATTTTATTAGATAAACGTACCTACTTACCTACTTTCAATAAATCTCAATATTCATAGCAATGTAGTTTTACAATGATTATTGATATTAATTTATATTATTTGTATTGTTAATAGACGTTTTCTAGAAATTAAACTGTTACGTTAAAGTTTTTTGTAGTAAATAAATAATATATTTTGAATTGTTTTAAAAATACTATGTTACAGTATCCAACAAGGAATATTGCATGTCGACTTTATGAAGGAGACTTCGGCTTATTTCGTGTCTGTAGAGCGTTATCTCTTTCGCACTTTTATGTCACGTTTGTCGACCATTTTGATCAATGTCACACTGCGGACATTCCGCCAAAATTCCAAACAAACGCTTAATTTGGTTGTTCTTATATTATTTCGCATTAATACATGCTTGTGAAATATATTTTATTTTTAAAGAAAAATGGAAAGAAATATGTATATGACTTCAGGCGAGACTCGAACTCGCGACCTACTGGGAATCTAGTCCAGCCGCTCTTCCAATTGAGCTACTGAAGCTTAATTTGGTGTCTATTACACAGACACCAATCAGTGTAAATACACGTCACCTGTGTGCGTAGCACGTAGAGAATACCAAACGTCGCCCATAAGAGGGGAGGAGGTTGGATGAGGCGGGGAAATCCGGCGGGACGTCGAAGTGTCCATTCTATACGTAATATTAATACATATTCTCTGTTAATGTCACCAATCCTGGACTATCAGTGCTTACGTAAGTAGTGTGCGGCAGAGATAACGCTCTACGAAGTCGAAACTAGCCGATTGTCTCTTTCGAAGGCTCGATGTGCAATATGTCTTGCTAGGCAGGTACCTACTGTACAAAACAGTCCATGTCAATAACTTGTTATATTTTTGTTAAGTATGTTATCCTAATGCACATTCATAATTTAATTTTAAGAAGCTTGGGCAATATCTGTTTCAATTTATTCCACTGTCAATTTTCTAAGTTCTAATAAAACTAAAGCACAGCTTTCTTGTCCATTGTAACCGTCCAAATGTATGGATTCCGTCTAGAGGATGCTCATTTCTTTCGAATTTAAAAAAGTTTGTTTTATGTGAATAAATAATTTTGTTTATATTTTTTATGAATGTTTGTTTTTGTTATTATTTTTATCTAATTATTAATTTATTTAAATCAGCTGTATCTATGTAGTTACAACTTAAAATATTGTAGTATAGAGTTTAAAGTTTGACAATGCATAAAAAACAAACAATAGTAAAAGAAAAATAATAGATACAAATGTAGGTACCTATATTAACGTCACTCGTTTTTTTAACAGTAGGTACATATAATAAAATAAATAAATGCCAATAATTTTGAGATTCGACTGTGTTTACCTACATGTTATTATGCTTATGAGTATCTATACCACGGAATAGATAAATAAACTATTCTGTGATCTATACAATGCTTTTCGTTTACGTAGAAGATCATTATCGTAACATTTAGGAAATATATTTTATTTAAAGAAAAATGGAAAGAAAAATTTGACTTCAGGCGAGACTCGAACTCGCGGCCTACTTTAACAATTATTAAGGGTAAAAGCGACTTCTTTACGATATTCAATAAACTGCAAAGTCTATTATATCGGTTGCCTAACTAGCATAGTTGGCAATAGATGGCGCTGCTGCTACCAAAAAGCAATGCAATAAATGTGAAGGAAAGATTTGACAAATCGGGCAGGACTTCAGTAGCTCAATTGGAAGAGCGGCTGGACTAGATTCCCAGTAGGCCGCGAGTTCGAGTCTCGCCTGAAGTCAATTTTTTCTTTAAATAAAATATATTTCACAAGCATGTGTTAATGCGAAATAATATAAAACAATTATTTAGGAAATACATTTTACAGTGGACTACAGAATATCGTGTCCTTGTCACTATGGCAAATCTTTGAAATAATTATTCTTTTGCCAGTAACGAAAATTATAGATATACATAAATTTTGTTTATGATTACAATGTTACAATAGTAGTTGGTAGTGAATATGTTATAGATTGTTCGTTAATAAGTTTTTTTTTTGTTATTATGGCATCGCTATTACGCATATTGCCAGTGTCAAGTAAAAAGATATTTCGTATTTATTTAAGCAGCGTCAAAGTTAGTGTAATATCAAGTATAATATGTAAGTATCAAGTATATAAGTTATCAACTATAATATGTCAGTCAAGTGAGTTACAGTCAAGTTAAGCCGAGTAAAGCGATGGCTACTTTACCAGAACATTTACGATGAAGTTTTGGAGGCAACCTGAAAGGTCGTGTTTTCGCACTGTTATTCTATTTCACTATACACGGGCACCGTAATAAACCTATATCAAACAAAATGCCACCAACTTTATTCAATATAACTTTAAAATACACCAAGAAAATGAAATAAAATAAGAACACCATACGCCTCTTTCAAGGTTCCCGCCAAAACCCGTTAAAAAGTTAGTAGTTTTGTAATAATGTATTTTTTTTTGTTGAAATAGCTACCTTCTATCCATGATGCCACTAGCGTGAACTATTAAATGTCAAATGGATTTAAGAGCAACTTTTATATTAGTTTTTAGTGATAGAATCATATAGATGTAAAATAAATTAGAACTAGATTATTAATATGGAATCCATATGATATTATTCTATTCAAAATGACTGCCACTCCTTTAACTACTACATAAACTTTATAAAATTTTGTCCAATAATCCTGCCTAAAGATATTCAATATTTCGCTTACCTAATCAAAGATAGTTTGGCTTATGTACTTTTTATAACAAGGTTTTATTATGACAAATTATCAATACTTTAATGTACAAAATATATTTTAAACCGTCACCTATCTATATAAAGGTTAAATTATATTTATGTAACTTTTTTCGATCGTCTATGAGTGCAGAAAACAATAGGTGTGGTAATTGGTAATGATATTTGTTAAAGTTAAAGTTATTGTAACATTTCACGTCCTTCTCTAACTTTAACAGATTTCTTTAATTGTAATTTTTATTTTTCGCAATACACATGCGAGTGAACTTTAGAAATTAAAGAAAATACGGAAAGAAAAATTTGACTTCGGGCAGGCAGTCAAATTTTTCTTCACGTTTTTTCTTTAATTTCTAGATTTCTTTAAGTTAGAGAAGGATGTGAAATGTTACAAAAACTTTAGCAAATAGGTATTATAGTGCAACCCAGGCTTAGTCTTTATTTAACAGACTACAAAAGGAAGAGGTTCTTTTTTCGGCTGTATCTTTATTGTGAAAATAATTCTCTACTGGAATAACTCTCTTTTTGCAGAACCTACATTGTTTACTGAGACCAACGGAATTATAGGTAATTAAAATTATAATATATTCATCATTTTACAAACAATATCTGATATCATCGGTTCTCATCTTTATTAGATTATAAAATAGATACCTAAGGCTTAGTTTTACGATAAACCACATCACCCGCTGTGATATTCGGTCGAAGTGTTGCGTTAAATCAGGAACAAAATAAAAGAGTGGAACTTCAGTTGTTGGTATAGATGTAATGTAGATGTAAGATTAGGTATAGTTAGAGTAACTCTTCCGCGTGTCTCATGCCTCTAGCATCCTATTTAGACTGGTTAGGTATCGCCGCGTCTTAATTGCAATTTAGACCTTAAAAATATATTATAAATCATCTGATTCGGTGAAAAAAAAAATATTTGCCATATGAAAAATAACGTCCGATTTTGACAAAATTCTTTGATTAAATTTCAAACATACAGTAGGTAAAACATTTGTACATTCCTGTAGGGTAAAAGCTGGAAGTGTGTGTGTGTTGTCTGTGCGTGATAGACGTGATTGTGATTGTGAATGTGATTGATCTTAAATCCATTAGACTAATATAATGTACACAGGGTTTATCAAGTTTGCTATATTTGTAGGTGACCGACTATACCTACTTTTTAGTTTAAAATAATGCCCTCTGCCTCTCTAAGATTAACTAGTACATATTTATTTACAAAATAAACCAAGACATCAGGATGTTTCCAATGTGTGAAATCACTACTTTTTATCATATGATATATAAAGATACAAAAATTACAAATATTCGAGTTGAATCGTTTCGTATACTTTTTGAAATGATGTACAATTTATAAAACACCTAGGCATCATCCCTATTGTATATCTTCACATAATTTTAGTTTAATTTTAAATCGTTACCTGTCGAATATCATGTCTTACCTTTACTGATGGTAGAGCTCCAGTGACGGAGCTCGCGGGCGTAGGCATTACCTAATATACTTGCCGCTAAATGTTTAGCACTATCGTGTTCCGGTCAAGTGGTAATGTACGGCCCTGTAATTTCTGGCACAGAGGCATGGTAACGCATATGCATTTTGACTTTGGTCTTAGTGTTGATGTCTATAGGCTGCAGTCATCAATTAACATCAATGTGAACTGCATGCCTGGTTGCCACTTCCATGACATAAAAAAAAACATTTTAAATGCTTACTAATCACTGTTTTGTAATTAATCATTGTAATCATGAACAAACTTTATTATTTAGAAATATGTATTTAAAATAAACATGCGTCGTGAAATTCCAAAATGTCACCCAGAACATTTTATCAAGATTAACTCTTTGTCTTAAAATCCAGATTATCTACCGATCTTTTTATATGTTACTTTTTTCTACGTTTCATTGAGATTGTTTTAAGGTTTAGATAAATGTATAAATATTATTTGTGCACTTACAAACAAATATACACAAATATTCCATTAATTAAATATAACCGAATGTTTGCACATTAGCTACAATTGATTCAAATTATGAATAGTATAAATACATTTTTACTCCTATTCTTTTGTACTGTGATTAACGAATGTACTAATAAGGTATAGCTCAAGATTAAAAAAAAAAGTGTGAAGTAAGTTAACGGTGGATTTGGACTGATGGAATGCCGTTTTGAAATAAATATAATGATAGCAAACATCTGCCTAAATTTAAAAATCATGAGGATACCTATATGGTATAAAAATGTATAATAATTAATGTATTTTTCATGTAAATTGGCTTGAAAATTAACATCGATGAAAATTAAATTATAAGTTATAAATAAAAGAATCGATTGGCTATTTAATAGTGTTGTGTGACTCCGGTGACAACTCTTTTGATTGACTTGTTTATTGTGACCTGCACTAGAGTTAAATGTATACTTTTGGTGATGTGCACGAACTATAATAAATTAAAATTTAATTCGTTGATTCAAAATTATATTTAACAATGTAAGTTCAAGTGTAACATAACGTTAAATAATAATCAGATAATTTCTACAGGTTTGCAGACTTACTGTAAATTGAATGACATCCATTGATGTCACTCATTAGTGAAAAACAATGTGTAGTCAAACTAATGTCAGTTTATCAAAAATCAATCTAAAAATATGGACAAGCGATGCCCTGATTACACTAAAGGTACGCCACAAGCCAGATATATAAGAAAGGAAGAGTTAGATAATGTGTGACTATGACTATTTTAATATAGTTGTGTTACACTTTTGATTAGTCACAGAGTCTTTCTTTAGCTTCTCATAATGTGCCCAGTAAAGTCCTTTTGGTTCTATTTAAAAAAGTGATTCAAAATATTATTTTTCATTTTCATACCTGAATAGGTAATAGCATAAGGTTTGAAACACGATTTTTATTAGTGACTTGCAATTATTGAAATTCGAATGTTTCTCCTACTAGCAATACAAAGCGTTTATTGCTTTTCTAATTGATCTCGTTTGCGGTATTATTTCTATATTATAAAAATACGAGCGAGATTATAATATGTTTTATCATAAAATGCATAGGTACCTGTACCATTGTACGATATACGACACGATCGCTCCAAATAGATTACAGTTAATCCTTTGAAATTTTCACTAATATTTATTAATATTATAGCAAAAGACATAAATACATTAATATGGCTTGATGTGGGAAGAGAATACATACTACATTTGAATTAAACGTGTATCAGACACTGTTCTGTCACAGTATAGTTGATTCTGTCGACAGCAAAAGATTTACCGCTATTGACCTACTACGTGGTCATATAGTGCTTTGTCTCAGTCAATTAAGTTTAAAATTGCGTGTTGCTAAAAGAGACAGAACAAGATAAAATAAAATATCTTCATTGATAAGGCGGGAAGATTTCAAAGAGTGCCTAGAGTATTAGCAAGTAGAAATAAAGGCAATTAAAAGATATTTGTTGGTTTACCGCCCAAAATAAAAAGGTTGGGATTCGGATCAAAGTCCTCAATTTGAATGATCCATTTTATTGTTTGAATTTTAAACTGAAACAAATAAGACAGATAATTGTGTATTAAAAAGTTTGAGACAAGATGGGAATAAAAATAAGGTTGTGTGTGTATGAAATGAGAAGGATGGGCGAACATCGTGTTGGCCAATCAATGTATGCCAAAAAAGCTCTTGAAATGAGATTGGTCAGAGTTTTAGTAGATGGTTAAGTCCTTAGGTACTGGGGCACAATTATTATTTCAACAAATATTTGAAGAGAGGATTATGTTAATTAATATTAAGATTACTGTTCACTAAACCAATCCTATTCTACAGTTTATTTGATTTAATTTCAATGGTAGAGATCGAGAGCATTGGTTATTATGAACTTTTAGAAGTCTACATAAATACGGAAAGAACAGAAATATTTGGCGCACCACGCTCTCAGCTTACCCCGTAAGGAACTTAGCGTGAAGATACATACAGACATAAAAACTGAAGTGGTTATTATGGTGGTAACTTTGCTCTCTAGGTCCTGCCATTCTTTTTGAACTATTCGAACATTACTAGCTAACCTTTTGTTCTGTTGATTATTTTGATTTCAATTATCAGAAAAAGAAACTTATTGCATGTAATACAATATTATTTACCTTTGATCAAAATAAAGATTAAAATTGTGTCCCAGTAGGCAAATTGATCTCAATTCTGTTGTAGTGTTTTTGTAATATTTGTTATCGCTCGACAGAGTGAATTATGAGAAGGAAATAAAGGGTTGCTAACATAAAACGTCGTTTCATTTCATTTGATTTTTTTGGCCAGGATACTAATATTCTGGTCTCAAAGGATTTTTTTTTGCTCATAAATAATTGAGAAGAATTTTACCTAAAAAAATATAACATGGCCGAATACTCAAACGTCACTCAATTTTAAGCAACCCTCAAATGTGCGCTATCTCTATCGTTTGAACGAGTTTTTTATAGACAGAAGACTCTTAGATTTAAGCGACGTTTAGAGTATTTGGCCGTAAATGTATACAATCAATCTACGCTTAAAAGTCACGGTTTAAAGGCAGCACCACTGATTTGAGCAGTTAATTGAAGTTGACTGTCAGACAAGGCACAAAGAAATTGCTTAAAAGATTGGTACTTATTTAGTGGCTCTCTTTTAACTATTTTATGTCAAAAGGTTGACAGGCAAGCAGACGGGCCATCTGATGCAAAGTGGTCACCGTCGACTATGAACATTTTCAACAGCAGGGGAGTTGCCACGGCGCTGCTAGCACAGAATTCTTTTGAAGCCAATTTTGAAAAACACCATTCTGTAGCTGTGAATTTCGTTCCACAATTTACACGTTCTGGGCAGAAACGAGCGTGAAAACCGCACCGTTAATCACCACCACGTGACCGGTCGGTGTGGGTGGAACTTCTTTCTCCAGTCGGCGTGAAGTGAGGTTTCGAAAAAGAGACAGTGGCACCATTTCAAATAGTTCAGCAGAACACTCACCATTGCAATTGTAGAGACGATAAGAACGTACAGACTTTAGAATAGACTTAGGGTGAGATTCACAGATCGCATTACGACTTTACATTGAGCAAAGTACGCTTAGAACTGTTAAAATTCATACTATACTGACAGTTCTAAGCATACTTTGCTCAAAGTAAAGTCGTAGTGCGGTCTGTGAATCTCACAGTTAGATTTTCGAGCCTGTCGGTGAGTCCTTGACAGTCCTTGAATTAACGATACGAATAGCGGATCTTTGTAGGAGTCAAGTGGACCAAGGTGGTATTTGGAGCCTCCTAAGACTAAAGAGTAATTGGTAATAACCAACATTTCCGCTATATTCATGAAAAAGGGTCTGTATATTTATCTTATCAATTTGCATAATTAAAACACAGTAACATACTTAAAACGTATTTATTAGATTACTTAATAAAAACATATATTAAATATACATATAAAACCTAAATTAAATAACAATAATATGTCAACCTGTACTCTCTACAGGGTCTGTTTTAGTACCGTTCTGTTCAGTTGCTTCGGCAGATACAGCTGAGGTATCGATATCCATTTTCGATGTGCCTAGAATTAAAGAATAAAACACATGATAATTCAAACTTTATTCAAGTTAAATTTGATTGTATTTAATAGCACAGAAACATTTTAATATTTTTATTGGAATAACTGGTAAGCGAAAACTGACTACGAGCGGAACTTGAATTTGGGACTACCGGAACACAGGCTAGTGTGTGTTCTTATAGTCGCTCTATCTTCTAAGCTACCGAAGCCCTACATCTGACTGTCGAATTTCACAGATTATTTTATTAGACACTAGCTATACCCTGCACTCGTTGCTACGCCACCAACTAACAAATTACAGTGGCGCCATCTGTCGAATTCGCCAACTCAGAAACCTTCGTGGGCTCATGCACAACAACTTTGCTAAAGATCATCACATGATCAATGCCTCTTAAGGGGGCTTGATCGGTGAGGCGGGGAAATCGAGCGAGACGTCGAAGTGTCCATTCTATACGTAGTATTATTATATATTATCTGCCTGTATACTGTACCCTGGGAACGTTGCTACGTCACCGACTAAACAATGAGAGTGGCGCCATTTGTCGAAAAATGGTAGTACCTTCTCACGAAGAAAGTACTCGGTAACCTTCAACAACTTGGCTAAAGACCATCATATGATCAAATGCATAGTTTTGACGATTCTGTTAAGGACATACAGACAAATATTCATTTTTATCTATATATTAGCGACCCGCAACGGCTTCGCGCGGGTGCAATGTAGATTGTTACTGGTAATTTGATGCCATTTTCAATCATCAATTGACAACATTTCATATTTTTAACCTACATGTTTTATTACATTATTTAAAAGTAAATCCAAAATTACCCGGACCCGGCACCCGTGTATAACCATTTTTCGAAATTTTGTACTTTTCATTCATAATTTCTACTTTGAAAGTTAGTGTATTCTAAAAAGACGTATGCGCCATATGACGTCACTCATAGGGTGGAATGGCGATAGAACCATTGCCTTGTGCCGTGACCCTAAAAAAAATTGTAGATGTCACTGTCTTGTCGTTGTCAGCTTGTCAAACTCGATGTAGGGCTGTTGATCTTTTTATTTTAAAAATAACAGTACCAGTGTTCGATATATCGAAAAAATTTTAAAAAAAATCTTTGACCCTGCGTTTTATCGATTAATCTCTTCTTTGATCCAACTACAAAATTATAAAAAGACGAACGAGCTAAAAAAACACAGCGTAGCTTCTCAAAATATAAAAAAAATATCGAATGTATAAATCTACATTTTAATTCGGTTTCATATTTTTTGTTTTTGTTGCCAACTAAACAATAAATATTTCAAATTATTTCAGATGTAATTATCAAAAAACCTTAATTAATCTACATGATAAAAAAAAACATTAAAATATATTTAAAAGCTTAATAATATTTACATGAAGTAAAGAGTTATACATATACTAAAAACAACATGCGTCTAAAAATTCCGCATCACTGCCTTCCTGTGTTATGGTACCCAGAAGGCTGGCAGCATTGCGTCGTTGGATGGCAATGCTGATTCTTTGACCTAAAAATTGGCCAGTTTAGTTTTTATTAGTTTTTAATATCGACATATCGAAAAAATATCAATATTATATCAATAGCCTGAGGGCTAAGTCGTTGTTTAAAACTTTAAAACTTGTTTTTTTTTAATAAATAAGTTCGTAGCAGCTTTTTTTTATTTTTTTTTTATTTTGAAATGGCATCGCTATTACGCATATTGGCAGTGTCAAGTAAAACGATATTTCGTATTGGTATAAATGCAGCGTTAAAGTTAGAATCAGTCGATCAGTTAATTATTTATTATGTCAGTCAAGTGAGTCACAGTTAGTAATTCGAGTAAAGAGATGGCTACTTTACCAGAACATTTACAATGAAGTTTTGGAGGCAACCTGAAAGGCCGTGTTTTCGCACTGTTATTCTATTTCGTTATACACGGACACTGTAATTAGCCTATATCAAACAAAATGCCACCAACTTTATTTAATATAACTCAAAAATACACCAAGAAAATGAAATAAAATAAGAGCACCACACGCGTCCTTCAAGCTTCCCGCCAAAAACTCAAGCAGATTTTTATATACTTCGTAGTAGGGATGGCGATTCCATTTCCGATTTCGAAGTGTCTAAAATCCATCCACGATCAAATCAACATTGAAAAAATCGTTCTTCGATTATCGATCTGTTTTGGATTATGGCTATGTAATACTAAATCTGCTCCTAAAACTGAATTACCTAAATACAGAACAACTTATATCTTAACTATCCACTTCACCATAAACGCACATGCACATACAGTCGCAAAAAGGCAAAAAGTTAACACTCAAACCACACAAACAGTTACACACACACAAGCACGCACGCACACACGCACAAACACACACACACACACACACACACACACACACACACACACACACACACACACACACACACACACACACACACACACACACACACATACATACACACACGCACACGCACGCATTGTTTTACTCTAATTAAGCTAAGGCCTGTTTATATTTAGTTATACCTTTTTTGTTTTTCTTTGTATAATCATGTACCTATTTTTTTTTTTAGTTTTCAAAATGAACCTAAGAAAGTACTTAATTCTGATTATTTTTATACATAATTTTCTTTGTTTACAAACCATGGATCGTCGCAGTCTACGCTCGCCATTGTATGTCTGTATAATTGCAACAATATGTGTCTTATATCAAGGGTTGGGACTAGCGCTTTTAATACAAGTTATTCCATAACTTACTAAATGTTCTAGTTGCGACACACATGGAATTGATGAAATATGCATTAACGCTATCTTTATGAACAACTGTGTCTACTGTATAATTGTAAACTGTAATAAGCAAATAAATACATAATATAATTATTTTATTTTTAAAGAAAAATGGAAAGAAAAATTTGACTTCAGGCGAGGCTCGAACTCGCGACCTACTGGGAATCTAGTCCAGCCGCTCTTCCAATTGAGCTACTGAAGCCCTGCCCGATTTATCAAATTTTTCCTTCACATCTATTTATTGCATTGCTTTATGGTAGCAGTAGCGCCATCTATTACCAACTATGCTAGTTAGGCAACCGATATAATAGACTTTTCAGTTTATTGAATATCGTAAAGAAGTCGCTTTTACCCTTAATAATTGTTTGATATTATTTCGCATTAACACATGCTTGTGAAATATATTTTATTTTTAAAGAAAAATGGAAAGAAAAATTTGACTTCAGGCGAGGCTCGAACTTGCGACCTACTGGGAATCTCTCTTGGATCCTGTGTCATACAGACGTGTGTTTGAGCGCAAATAAAGTTTATTTCTAATTTTAAATTAAATTAGAGCAAATTTAATACCAAGGACATAATAGGAGCACATCAGTTGCGAGGAGGTTTATCATAACAGTGACGTAATCTGGACGCATCATCCGTACGGCCGTGCAACAAATCGTCATCGATCGTGGAAGTGGATCATACACAACGGACTGTGTGAGTGCAACATAAAAGGTCAGCTAACCTCTAATGAGTGAAAGAGTTGAAGAGACGTACCAGTAACCAATCAGTATAAGTGAGGTCCTGTTAAACTGGACGGATAGAAGTTTTGTGTGAAATCGTCGATCGGTGACCAGAATTCAAGACCCCTGTATACGACTGCAAAAAAGTAAGCATTTCATTGCGAATATCATAGTACTCCCTGCAGTTTATTGTGTCCTGGTACCCAATTATCATAATGTCGCTAAGGAGATCCCCCCCCGCCACCGCCCGCGCCCCTGCTAAGCAAGACACACCAAAGATCGCAGCGAATTTACAAGTTTCTACTGGCGCTGACTTGGCTGACTCGGATACCGCCTCAGACCGCGGTAATGACTCTGGAAGACTTAATACGACGCGCACTACTAAACGAAAACGCGAAAACGAAGACCTTGCCGAAATTAGGATAGAAATGAGGTCGCTTTTTACCTCTTTATCAGGCGTAATTGAACAGCGCTGTAATGAAATTAAAAACCAACACACTGAGACTCAAAACAGTTTGCAGTACATGTCTGACCAATGCGACCAACTAATGCTAAGAATAAAGAAAATGGAAGAGGAAAAGATCAAGGACAAAAAAACCATCGCTATCTTAGAAGATAAACTTGAAACAATGGAGCGAAAACATAGATCTACTGGTCTGGAAATACGAAATGTCCCGAAGATATGCAGTAATATGAATTCCTCGGAAACAAAATCAGATCTTTGCAAGATGGTGGTCACTCTGGCAAGCTCAGTGCAGGTTAAATTGCAGGATAGTGATATAAAAGACATTTATAGAATCCAAAATAGTAAAGACAACATAAAACCTATTATTATTGAACTGGGAACTGTATTAAAAAAAGAAGATTTACTACAAGCTACAAGAAAATTCAATAAAACCCAATCGAAAGATGGTAAATTAAACTCTGAGCACTTGGGTATCGAAGGTCCGAGACGGCCTGTATACATTTCTGAATCCCTTACTTACAAAACACAGAAACTGTTTTACCAGGCACGTATGTTTGCCAAGGACCACGGCTACCAATACTGCTGGACATCAAAGGGGCTAATTTACCTTCGACAAACGGAGAACCAACCTCTTATACGAATTAGTAGTGAAGAAGAGCTCCTGAAATTAAAGAAAAAAGAGTGACTATTAAATTGTGAAAATTACTTAACTCATGTGCACGTCAAGCAATGTGTTAGTGTAAAATTCAGTAACTTGATAATGATTGTAAGTTACTTTTATATTATCATGTACCTAACTACACCAACACACAAATTAATACATTTATCTTATAAACAAACAAAACATCTACATAATTATTCATATTTTGACTTTGATATGGCCATACAACATATTATTACATGTATTCCAAAAAAAGAAATAAATAACAGGCTATACTTAAACTACACTGCGCATATCAAAAACCTCTTTGTAGTAATAACGCCTTACCTTTCCTCAGATTTTAACCTTATACTTTATTATGTATACTCAAATACCGTAGATATAATGACTAAGCAGGTATATGAAACTATGTTTAAACAAACTAAAGGCCAAAATACAATTTTATTTACACTCAATTCTAATATGAATGTGTGCTACCATACTTTATGTTTGTGTTATATTGCTCAGTTTCTAGAACGATACAACTTTAAAGGTATTTTAACCACAAATATTGTTTACACATATTTGATATACACCTTGCTCTTTTGTGTTCCTACAGGCACATACATATACAATCAGCAAAAATCAAGACGTATACACATTCTTAAATGGAATTCCTCAGAATACATTTACATAGACATTTATTTAAATTTTCTACGGAACTCTCTAATATAAATAGTATTTTAAAAAGTCTAGATAATTTTGCAATTACACAAACATTTTTGTGTGAACCAGAGAATTGTAAAAATAACCTGGATGTTCCTGATTTATATGTCAAAATTTTACAACACAATATTAGAAGTATTGGTAAAAACTTTGACTCATTAAGTGTACTTTTATCTCAATTACAAATCCATTGTGATGTTATTGCCCTTTCAGAGTGTTGGTTGTCATGTATTAAACAAATCCCAAACTTACAAGGATACACACCACATTATACAACTAATAATTTCAATCAAAACGATGGAGTTGTGATATATACAAAAAAAAACAATTAACTTTCTTGTGGAAGAGCCGGTATTATTGGAAGCAAACTGTTTATTGGCAAGATATGGTAATGATTTAGTAATATTGGCAATATATAGACCTCCAAGTTTCAATAATATTGAGACTTTTCTAAACTCACTACACACATTACTTTCTAGTCTAAAATCTTACAAAAATATTGTCATTATTGGTGACATAAATGTAAACATCAATGATTTATCGAATGATGCCATAAAATATTTAAACATGTTGGGTCTGCACGGTCTTATACCAGCATACTATGAAGGGACTAGGGAAAATAATTGCCTTGATCACACAATAGTCAAAACTAAATTAAACTCTATTACTTTTGTATTGCAAAACTATACCACTGATCATTATCCTGTTCTATTTTGTATTAACACAAAATTGAGAAAGCATCATCATGTCTCGAAGTCGCTTATTAAATTGAATTATACTAAAATATATGAAGATAGTAAAAATATTGATTTCCAAGACATTTTGAGCAGCAATGACGTAAATTGGGCCACAAATTCCTTGATTGAGCGTATTCAAAATTTAATGCTAAATAATTCAATTAAATTACGAATCCCTAGAAGCAGAATTACTTTTAAACCGTGGATTACACCTGGGCTTCTAAGGTGTATCCGTAATCGTGATCGTATGCACACTAAATCCAAACGTGATCCTAATAACAAAATATTAAATGTGACATATAAGCGGTACAGGAATTTCTGTAATAACATTCTTAAAAAGTGTAAAAGAGAATACGAAAAAAACAAAATTAAAGATGCAAAAGGCAACAATAAAAAACTATGGGAATCCATTAAAGATGTCACTAATATGAATTGTCCTAGAAATCCACCAGTTGAGTTATTAGAAATCTGCCCCTCACCCTTTGAATCATTAAATATTATAAATGACTATTTTGCTAACATAGGAGCTGAGCTGGCAGAAAAAATTCAAAGCCAAATACAAGCGGCACCACAGTTCTCTGATTTAGCAAGAGGCTCAGTCAATTCTTTCGTTCTATCTGATGTTGATTATTCTGAAGTAGAAAATACCATACTGAACTTAAAAAATAAGCATTCGGTGGGCTGGGATGGAATTAGTATTATTATTCTAAAAACCATAAATAAAGTTATATTACCACCTCTTACATACATTATCAATAAATGCTTTGAACAAGGCATTTTCCCGGATGCACTTAAGAGGTCCATTGTAATACCAGTATATAAAGGAGGGCCGAGAAATTGTACCAATAATTATCGCCCAATATCAATACTTCCAAATATATCAAAAATTTTTGAAAAGGTAATTAATAAAAGACTAACAAAGTACCTCGAAACTAAACAGCTATTGTCTAAGGCACAGTTTGGCTTTAGAAGGAGTAAATCGGCAGAAGATGCTATTAATTGCTATATGAACTTCATCGTAAAAAAAATTGATCAAAAATTTAAATGTATAACCATTTTCATGGACCTGACAAAAGCGTTCGATACGATTTCAACTAAAAAGCTCATAGAACATCTACAAACCTTAGGAATTAGAGGCGCACAATTAAATATTTTTCAAGACTATCTAACCAGGCGTACACAATGCGTTAAGATTAACGACTATATAAGTTCTGAACGCCCAATTGCACATGGTGTGCCTCAGGGTAGCATTCTTGGCCCTAGCTTATTTTTATGTAGTATTAATGAGCTATGTGAGCTTTCTCTATGCAACGGCAAAACTATAGCATACGCCGATGATACCACTTTGACATTTTATGGAGATACCTGGGAGGGAGTTCTTAAAACTGCACAAGAAAACTTTAGTAAGGTATGTGTTTGGTTAGCCAACAATTCTCTGACTCTTAATGCCAATAAAACTAAGTTTATAGCCTTTTCTATTCGAAATCAAGAAAATAATATTCATGAAAATATAAAACCTAATGCTCATACTTGTAAAATGTCAAAAAGTAATTGCACTTGTCCAAGTATTGAACGAGCCAGTTCTATAAAATATTTAGGAGTAGTAATCGATCAAAATTTAGCATTTAATGAACACATAAATAACTTATCCAAAAGAATAAGGAAACTGACATATATATTTAAGCAATTAAGACCTGTAGTCGATAACAAATTGATTAAAACTGTGTATCAATCACTATGCCAGTCGGTATTATCATATGGTATTGAAGCTTGGGGGGGAAGCTCAAAAGGATTGATTATGAAAATTGAACGGGCCCAAAGGTTAATTTTAAAAATCTGTTTCTCAAAGCCTAGATTATACTCTACTACTAGTTTATATAAAGAAGCTGAAGTGCTAACAGTTAGACAATTATTTGTTGCAGCAGTCATTCTAAGAAAGCACTCCGAAACGAAATTCAATGAAAACACAAAAAAAACTATCCTCACTAGCAGACGCCACTATAATATATGTAATATTATGTACACAAATACGGCTTTTGCACGTAAATTTTATTACTACCAGAGTGGAAAACTTTATAATATCGCAAACAGATTGCATTCAATATACCCTATGACTAAAAGGAAATGTAAGAAAACAATTTGTGAATGGTTGCAAGCCTTAACTTATGATGAGACGGAAAATTTAATAGGAAGTTCTTTGTAACTATAATGCAATCTTTCTTATAACTTATTTTTGCATTGCTATATTATTATTATTATATTAAGGGAGCCCAGGGCTAAAAGCGATCCCAAGATGTCTCACATCGTAGGGCTGGGCTTTCCTAAGCTTATGCTTGTGTCACAAGCTTTAAGAATTGGTACCGTATCCTTTGATATAAGTATGGGATTATTATTATACATTAACTAGAAACCTGGGGCTAAGTCTGATCCCAAGATATGCTCGCACGTATCGTAGGGCCAGGTGTTTCTATTGTTTGCACACTTTACAACATCACCCATCTTATATACCCACAATATACCTACTTTCAAACAGGGAACCGAAAGACTGGGGCTTATACCGATCCCAAGATAATATATATCGTAGGGCCAGGCTTTAAGAGTTCCATGTGCCATAATTGACACACACATACACACACACTCACACACACACACACACACACACAAATACATATATTCTCATACTTTGAGATAATCTCACATGTTTTCTGTTTGTGTATAGGTACTATGAGGGAACTTGCCGTTTAACCATCATGGATACCTAATGTAGGGATAATAAGTACTATGCAAATTTGCTTTTGGGCTGGCAAAGTGTTCCCTTATAGTACTTAGTTCTCTTTATTGCTCTCATGAGCTATTTCTTAAATTGTACTAGTAAATAAGTGGACAAAATCCTGAAGCGGAGACCAGGAGACTCATAGCACAGGGTTTACATAGTTTGAGCGCTCCTGTCTCCACAATACCCTGAGAAAAATGTTTAAAAAAATAATTTCAGTATAATTTTTAAAAATAAAATAAGTTTCATATGATGTAACCATAAGAAAACATTGTGGAGAAAATAAATAAATTCTTATCTTATCTTATCTAGTCCAGCCGCTCTTCCAATTGAGCTACTGAAGCCCTGCCCGATTTATCAAATTTTTCCTTCACATCTATTTATTGCATTGCTTTATGGTAGCAGTAGCGCCATCTATTACCAACTATGCTAGTTAGGCAACCGATATAATAGACTTTTCAGTTTATTGAATATCGTAAAGAAGTCGCTTTTACCCTTAATAATTGTTTGATATTATTTCGCATTAACACATGCTTGTGAAATATATTTTATTTTTAAAGAAAAATGGAAAGAAAAATTTGGGGGTCGCGAGTTCGAGCCTCGCCTGAAGTCAAATTTTTCTTTCCATTTTTCTTTAAAAATAAAATATATTTCACAAGCATGTGTTAATGCGAAATAATATCAAACAAATATTATTATTCTAGGAAAACAGACGACCGAAAAAAAAAACCAACTCAACAGTGTTCAATGCAGGTATAATGCTTCCTATACTCACGTTTAAACGTTAAATCTTATGATCTGTATGTTTCCTGTGTCCCTATGTGAATTAACCAAAAAGATCAATCTTCCATTTTCCAGGGTATAGTATCGATTCACTAGATCAATCCAGTACTGTGGATCGAGTTAAATAAATTATTATAATTATTTAAACAAGAATCGATTTTTCGGGTCCTAAAGATCGCTTTTCCGATTAATCGATCTAAGGTCTCGGATCACCAACCCTACTTCCTAGTTTTATAATTTGACAATGATGTATCCGTATCAATTTGACACATCTTGTCACCGAGTATGTAACAATAATGTTTTCATCTAAAGATAGGCATTGGTAACTACTTCATTCCACCATATATGTGACGTCATCACATGTTTTTCCGGTTTATTTTTTTTTCACAGAAATTAAGAAATAAAAAAATACAAAAAATATATATTTGAACTCAAAAAAGAAAAATAAAGAAACGGTATTTTTCTTTTAGGGTCGTGTCAATTTTGAAATGTTGTCAATTCCTACCGATCCAACTGTTTCGAACGATAATTGACGACTGACCGTTATGTCAAGCGCCATAAGGTTTACATTAGAAAAGTTAACATGGTTCTCCGGACAATTATCAATACAATAATAACAATACAAAAAGAATTAGCGAAATCGGTCTAGCCGTTTTGAAGTTTTGAGCTAAGCAACACATTTAGTAATTAAAGAAAAAATAGAAAGAAAAATTTGACTTCGGGCAGGAATCGAACCTGAATCGAATCATGAAATCGAAATTGAACCTGCGACCTCAGGATAACCAGTCCAGCCGCTTTACCACTAAGCTACCGAAGTCCCACTTACAGCTTAGTGGTAAAGCGGCTGGACTGGTTATCCTGAGGTCGCAGGTTCAATTCCTGCCCGAAGTCAATTTTTTTTTTCCGTTTTTTTTTAATTTCTAAAGTTCAGTCGCATGTGTTATTGCGAAAAATAAATAGTACAAACACATTTAGTGATTCATTTTTAATTTATATGGAAGATAGAAGATATAGATAAGAAAAGCTCAGTGCTTTTGCGCTTGGCAAGCAATATTAGAGAAATAATGTACCTTGTTCTTCAGTCGCATCTACTTCTGTGTTGTTTTCGTTCCCGCCATCTTGAACAGAAGCCTGCGACGAGTCTGCATTCGCTTCGTCCTTGTTAGCCATTTCCGATACTTTTTTGAACTTATTTACATCTGAAATTATCACAGTACATTTTTTTTTTTTTCATGTTATGGAAGTGGCGAACAAGCATGCAGCTCACATCGATGTTAAGTGATGACTGCAGCCTATAGACACCCACACAAAGACCAAGGTCAAAATGCAGATGCGTTACCACTCTTGAGGTCTAAGGTGTTATGCCTCTGTGCAAGTATGTTAGGTAATGCGGTGGTGCCTACGCCCGCGAGCTCCGTCACTGGAGCTCTACCACCAGTGAAATTATCTTTGAATATTCTCTAGGTTATAAATATGCGTAAACATTAGGTTTGCGGCATAAAATGCATTCTGCAGTGGGCATCCAAAAGTACTTCAGAGCGTACAGCACGTTGGCAACACCCCAAATTACCACTTTCTATCAGGTAACCGTGTGTATATCTGTCAACCTTTTTGACAATAGAACATACACTTACCGTATTTGCTTATATCTGCGCCCAAAAGTCTCAAATAGTGCACAGTGTCCGGCGTAGCGGTATAGGACTTGAGGGAGCGCACCCCGCGCCAACCCACTAACGTTAGCTCCAGGTCGCTCTCCAGATCTTTGTACTCTAGAATACAGCTGCCGGTGGCTGGAGATAAGAGACAGAATGTATGAATTTATTTAAAAGATGATGAGACGTGGGTGTACCACGGCACCCACGACACAGGTTTATACCTAGTGTGAGGCTGTGAATGTAATGGCCGAATACTCAAACGTCACTCAATTTTAAGCAACCCTCAAATGTGCGCTATCTCTATCGTTTGAACGTATTTTATAAAGACAGAAGACTTTTAAGTCCCACTTAGATTTGAGTGACGTTTGAGTATTTGCCAGTAGGCGTATTAAGCGTATTAGTATTATCATAATTTTAGCCGAAAGACGTCCAAAGCTATACACAAAAAAGCCTTCCCCAAAGACGCTCACAATAGTGTTATCACAGCCGATGGCCCCCATCCGCTGTCATGTCGGCCATCGACTGACGGACAAATATTTCTTCCGAATATAACCTTAAAAATATCTTCCTATAGATCTTATTAAGAGTCCGTTTTTTCTCATTGAGTCACGGTAACCTAAAAATAGTTATTCCTACATCGAACTTGACATTTATACCTTTATTAATTTTTATTGGTGGTAGAGCTCCAGTGAAGGAGCTCGCGGGCGTGTGCACTACCGCATTACCTTATATACTTGCTGCTAAATGGTAGTGTTCAGCACTATAGTGTTCCGGTCAGGTGGTAATGTACAGCCCTGTAAATTACGGCACCGGGGCATAACACCTTAGGCCTCAGGAGTGGTAACGCATCTGCACTTTGATCTTGGTCTTTGTATGGGTGTCTATAGGCTGTAGTCGTCACTTAACATCAATGTGAACTGCATGCTTGTTTGCCACTTTCATTACATAAATAATTAATACTTATTGAAATAAAACTATTTTTACGGATTTATCTCGCGTATATTAAACTAAAATGATTTTTTAAAATCAACCCGACGTTTCGGTCGCTTTTCAGCTTCCGTGGTCCCGGGCAGACTGAGGTGACATTTGTCTGACAGAAGTTTGAAAAATTATATGTAGCTACCTCCATCGATTTCGTAAACGCCTTGCGTAGCGTTCAGGATTAACACAATAATTACTTATGGTATCTTGAGGTCTTGCAGACTGCTGCGGCTGGGATTTAATCTTGCTAAGTATGGGATCCCATGATGATGATAATCGCCATCCATCTTCTCTATTGAAATTTGGGTGTTTTTTAATTTCAATAGCCTCGCGTACCATTCGTGGAATGGGTTTGTGTTCTCTAGCGAGTATTTGAATTTTATCAAACCGGATGTAATGGTTTGGCTTATCCGCTATGTGTTCACAGACTGCAGACCTCCCTGTTCTTCGGTTTTTGACATCAGCAATGTGCTCTTTAACGCGGGTGGATACAGCTCTCTTCGTTTGACCAATATATGAGAGTCCACAATCACAATCTAATTTATAAATGCCAGAATTAATACTTAATACTAATAATTAATACTTACCAAAATCTTTGACCTGCGCTTGCGTGTGCTCCGAAAAGAGGCTAACATCTGGGGGGCTGCTGGGGTTGTCGTTCATCAGCACTCGAACGAGGTCTTCTTTCAGAATCTTCAGACGTCGTTTGGGTCCAATGAACTGCGATATGCTTTGTAAGCCTTCTTGTGATAATCTGTGATCAACAAAGGATATATTTTGATTAGTAGTAGTATACTTCAAAACCTACACTGAAACTCTACTTCTAGATTATATTGAATACTAGCTGTGCCCGCGACTTCGCTCGCGTGAGAATTTATGATTGTTCAGTATCTACCCGGACGAAGTCGTGGGCGCAGCTAGTATTAAAGTAGCCTAAGTTACTCCTTATTATATAAGCTATCTGCCAGTGAAAGTCCCGTCAAAATCGGTCCAGCCGTTCCCAGGATTAATGTTGTTTTGGTATATGTACCGTACGTATGCATTTAGTAAAAAGGTTTTTTTATATTACAAACAGACACTCCAATTTTATTTATTTGTATAGATGACCAATGATGACGACCAAATTCATTCTTTCTGTCAGTGTCTTTTGGAATGGGGGAATGGAGGAATTTGTAAATAATTTGATTCTTTTCATATTATACATAATTGTTTCGGTTCTTTTTAATTTATTATGTGTTTGATTATTATTAGTGGTTATTCACTCTAGGTAGTTAAAAAAATGACGATGTAAAAGTGCTCTCCAGGAGGCTAATTATTAGCTGTCCCGACGAACTTCGTATCGCCTTAGTTAAAACTACAAAAATTAAATATCCAAAAATCGAAAAAAAAACTGGTTGCCTGTAAAGTCGGTTTTACGGGCGAAGATTTTACGTGACAACGTCTTTTTCTCGGTAGAAAGGCATTCGCCGGTCCGGCAGGCCTCTCTCTCGTTCGGTGACTCATCGTTACGTTACCGGGCGTTACACTTTTTCATGAGTGACTCCGAGCCGCAACCTAATTTAAGACGTTGTCACGTCAACATTTTTTTTTGTCTTGGTCATCCTTATAACTTCTTTACTTAGAGGTATGCAAAATAGATGTTGGTCGACTCTCAGACCTACCGAGCAGGCACACAAAATTTCATGAGAATCTGTCCAGCCGTTACAGTTACAGTTGCGGAGGAGTATGGTAACTAACATTGTAGTACAAAAATGTTATATATATATATATTTTTATATTGTAAACGGGACTTAATCGCGTACTATTTTAATCGAAGTATTTACCTCGACACTCGACGTTTCGGCCGTAATGCGACGGCCGTGGTCACGAGTAGACTGATATATATATATATATATATATATATATTTATTTTTTTTTGTAATGGAAGTGGTAAGCAAGCGTGCAGTTCACACTGATGTTAAGTGATGACTGCAGCCTATAGACACCCACACAAAGACAAAGGTCAAAATGCGGATGCGTTACCACTCCTGAGGCCTAAGGTGTTATGCCTCTGTGCCGGAAATTACAGGGCCGTACATTACCACCTGACCGAAACACGATAGTGCTGAATACTACCATTTAGCGGCAAGTATATTAGGTAATGCGGTGGTGCCTACGCCCGCGAGCTCCGTCACTGAAGCTCTACCACCAGTAAAGATATATAAAGAGATGTTAGTCAGTTTGTATGCCAAGAATTGAATAAACAACAAATTTTTCACCATTATGTACTCACCTAAAGGGACATGTCATGTTCTTGTTATCGCTTCTAACAAAAGTCTTGACACCCGTATTTATTATCTTTATATTATCTTCATTCTTCTGAACCACATCTTTCACAATCGGAGACACAAAATATATATTCTTCTTCTTTCCAACGTGACATCTAGTCAATAGGCAAGTGGAATCAAAGTCTGGCTGCAAATCATAATACTCCTTTATAGAAGGAAAAACATCTTCTGTGTCCCCTAAGAAGAAAACGAAAGGATCTTCTTTGTAGCCTCCCATTCTTCTTCTTTTTTTGGGCGGTTCTTTTTTCTCATCTTTAGTTTCGACGGGTTTCGATTTTTTATCGTCCGTCTCTTTCTCCCACGGTAGTAGTGCAGTTTTTTCTAGAACTGCCACAAAGAAACCGCCTGTGTCTTGGTGGTGGGGTAGAATTCTTATGCTGAAAAATTTATAGATTCAATTAAATATTAGAATGAGGATTTCAATATCCATAAACATACAGTAGGTTTTTTATGTAAGGTAGCGAACAAGCGTGCAGCTCACATTGATGTTAAGTGATGACTGCAAGGCTGCAGTACGTCTACACAAAAAGCAGAGTCAAAATGCAGATGCGTTAGCACCCGTGAGATCTGTGTTGTTATGTCTCTGTGACAGTTGTGTGGCCATGCATTACCATCTAACCGCAACACGGTGGAGTACGAAATGCGGTGGTAGCTCCAGCACTGGAGCACTGGAACTCTACCACCAGTGACGATACTGTCGTGCTACTTTTATTGTGTGTAGTCGGCTCTACTCGAAAGTCCGCGACACGAGTGTAGATGTTTTATATTATTTCGCATTAACACATGCTGTGAAAAATTTGACTTCAGGCGAGGCTCGAACTCGCAACCGATACGATTTACGATATTCAATAAACTGAAAAGTCTATTATATCGGTTGCCTAACTAGCATAGTTGGTAATAGATGGCGCTGCTGCTACCATAAAGCAATGCAATAGATGTGAAGGAAAGATATGACAAATCGGGCAGGGCTTCAGTAGCTCAATTGGAAGAGGGGCTGGACTAGATTCCCAGTAGGTCGCGAGTTCGAGCCACGAGTGTAGATTTTGTTCACTCCTTCTCGTTTACGCTTCGCGCCCTTCCCCGATCAGTGTCGGGGAACGGCGCGAAGCGTGAACGAGAACAGCATAAAATACGATTGACCTTACATGACCCAATGTTATTCATTTTATTTTTAAAGAAAAATGGAAAGAAAAATTTGACTTCAGGCGAGACTCGAACTCGCGGCCTACTGGGAATCCAGTCCAGCCGCTCTTCCAATTGAGCTACTGAAGTCCTGCCCGATTTGTCAAATCTTTCCTTCACATCTATCGCATTGCTTTATGGTAGCAGGTACTGCTACCATTTAAAAATAAAATATATTTCACAAGCATGTGTTAATGCGAAATAATATAAAAACAATGTTATTCATTTATTTATTACTAGCTGACCCGGCTAACTTCGTATCGCTCTAGAAAATAAAAAAAAAATGTCCAAAAATGTTATGAAAAATAGATGTTGGCCAAAAATAGATGTGTACGAACCAGAGCCGAGCTCGCAACATCTCCTTTCATGAGAATCTGTCCAGCCGTTTCGGAGGAGTATGGCAACGAAAACTGTGACACGAGAATTTTATATATTAGATTACGTGAGTTCACGGCGCGACGTCACACGCAAGTGCAGAGCCAGCTTAAGAGTTAAACTTCTCCCCAATTATTTATTCATAGGTTGCAAGGCACAAACAGAAACTAAAGTAAAATTTTACATCCTCTAACGGCACTAAATTTGTTACAGTTAGAGAAGGAACCGAACCTTAATCACATAAAGTGCTGCGGCGGGAGCCCGCCGACGGGCTGCTAAAGAAGGTCATGTGCGTAAAAACACGTGTTAATCACAAACCATTTGTCCAAATTATATTTGTCGGCGTCCTCCGGCTTGGGTGGGAACATCTGCGGCCGCACGATGGTCTGCCACTTCTCCGGCACGTCTTCGTACTTGTCGTAAAACACCATATCCTTGGACGCCGGTCGCCAGTGGCTCATGCCTGAAGGTAAGTTAATAGAACCCCTTTTTAACTATACAGTATTAAAAAAAGGAAGTTTAAAGGCAACTCACACATAGTGCAGTTTTACACAATGAAACAATGGGGATGGAGCACGTGGAATATATTTTGTTACCAACATAATATATAATGTGACCTACTTTTGGCATGTCTTAGAGTTACATCAAATAAAGAAGTTTCAATTTAAATAGAATACAATTATTGACCACATACGGATCGTAGCTCGCAGCCGCGTTTTACAGTCTAGGCACACCGCGGACACTCGTCAAAAATTCTATACAAACGCTTATCCTGGTTACCTACTACACAGACATCAATTAGGACGTGTTTTTACACGCACACACACAGTTGTCCGCTCGCAACCTCAGTGCAGGAGGCTTTCGGTATGGTACTCAACGAGTGGTGTGTGCTGCAAGTGGGGAAATCATGCATGCATGCGGGTGCATTTTTTTTTGTTATAATAGTGGCAAACAAGCATACAGTTCACATTGCTGTTAAGTGATGACTGCAGCCTATAGACACTTACACAATGACCAGAGGTCAAAATGCAGATGCGTTACCACTCCTGAGGCTTAAGGTGTTATACCTCTGTGTCGGAAATTACAGAGCCATACATTACCACCTGACCGGAACACGATAGTGCTGAACACTACCATTTAGCGGCAAGTATATTAGGTAATGCGGTGGTGCCTACGCCCGCGAGCTCCGTCACTGGAGCTCTACCACCAGTAAAAATTCTAAACGTAGTATTATTACATATTGAAATAATTACATATTCTCTTATCTAGGTTAGACGAAGTGAGTAAAACCTCCGACATCTTTATAGTATTCTGTCCCATCATGCATTGAAGTCGGGACCGAGTGGATTTTAGAGGACCTTAGTTATCATGTAATGGCCACTCCAAGATTTAGTTAATTGCAGACATTTCCGACTCTGAAGAAAATCTTGTATACAACGTGTAAGAGGATTAAATGTACAACCCGATACTAGTTTATTCTTTATAACCGAATCGATTTCAGGCATTTTTAATATAGGTTATATTTTGTCCCAAAATTAATTACAATTAAGTAAATTATAACGTTAAAGTAAAACGTAACCGGCGAGTCGTGGGTGTTTGCATGTATGATTGAATGCATGCATTTACCTCTGCCTACCCCTTCGGGGATTACAGGCGTGAAGTTACGTTACGTAAGTAAATTATGGTCACCCATTTGGTTGAAATACAAAGGCGAATGAGACTAACATCAATCCAAAATAAAATGCAAGTCTCAACAAGTTTATTAGAACTCGTTGAGATGCGTATTTCATTATAAATAATAATTAAAGAAATAAAGTAGTGAAAATGAATCTTATTACTAGCGAGGACAACTTAATTCTTTAATAAAAAATATGAAATACATAGACATGTAATTTCGGTACATGTATTATACGAGGGTGGATCCAAAAGTTCGAAGCCCGACCAAGAACATGAAAGAAAAGTGGGTCTAATTTTATTTTTATTTTTCGACATAGTCTCCATCTAGCTCAACACACTTCTTCCACCTGAACTGCAACTTGTTTATCCCCTCGAAAAAAAAAGATTCCGAAAAGTCGGCGAAATACTCGTTTACTGCGACTATCACCTCATCTTTGGTCGAAAATTTCGAGCCATCCAAATGTTTTTTTAAATTTGGAAATAAATGATAATCTGAGGGGGCTAAATCCGGCGAATAAGGTGGGTGGGGCAGCAATTCGTAGACACAATCATGGATTACAGACATTGTTTCAACCGAAGTGTGAACACGTGCATTGTCTTGATGGAACAAAACTTTCTTTCGCAACATTCCCGGCCTTTTTTCTTTTATTTCTTCTCGTAGTCTTCGTAAAAGGTTACAATAATAACTAGAATTAATAGTTTGACCTTTCGGTAAATAATCTACAAAAATAATGCCCTTCGCATCCCAAAAAACAGAAGCCATGACTTTGTTAGTCGACAAAACGACTTTAGTCTTTTCGGTGTAGGTGAGTCAGATCTTTTCCACTGTTTGGATTGTTGCTTTGATTCAGGAATATGGTGGTGAACCCAGCTTTCATCCATGGTAACAAATCTAGACAAAAAGTCCTCGGGATTAGTCTCAAAAAGTTCCAAACAGTCTCGCGAAATTGTGAATCGAACTCGTTTTTGTTCAGCTGAAAGCAACCTCGGGACCCAGCGAGCAGAAACCTTATGGAATCCCAATTCTTTCGTTATTATGTGTTGCACCCGGCCATAACTAATGTCTGTTGTCTCAGCTATCTTACCGATGGTCAAACGTCGATCACCCAGTACGAGATCACAAATTTTATCGATGTTTTCTTTCGTGGTAGAGGTTGTAGGCCGTCCACTCCTAGGATCATCTTCAATGCTCTCACGACCGCGCTTAAACTCAGCTGCCCACTTCTTGACACTGGAATACGATGGAGCAGACTCCCCCAAAGTGCCCACCATATCTTGATGGATGTCTTTTGGTAACTGGCCTTTTTATTGAGGTACTTAATGACTGCACGATGTTCAATTTTCTACATTATTGAAAATCGCGTCAGAATGCTTCAAACAAATAATCACAGAAAATTTATATTGTGCAGTATCGGAATGAAACTGCGCAAATTAAATCAATAGAAGACATACTAACAAATGACGGTAAATTTAAAAAGATGTCATGTCTCCTTGTAGTTTGGGCCACGAACTTTTGGATCCACCCTCGTAATTATAACTCGATTTTCTAATCGGGCTGTTTGAGAGTGTGCATTATTCTCGTTACATGTTGTATAGTCTGTATTTACTTACGATTCACCATTACTATAGCTGCCGCTGGCTTATTTGTTCCCAATCTGCTCCAAACTACTCTTCTGCTCAAGCTATATTATCATAAATCTCACCTTTATGCATCTTTAATCTGGACAACAAGTCGTTACTTTATTAATAATAATAATAATTATTATTATTATTATACGTCGTTACTTTATTCCTATTTGGACACCGAAAACAAATCTACGTGTTGAAGCTACAATAAATGCCAATTGGCCTACCTTTGTGTATCTTCAATCCAGGCAGTAAGTCGATGACATCAACCAGTCGCATAGTCTCTCCAGCCTCCTGCAGCATTCTATGTATCACAGCTTCATTCTCCACCGGATTGAACGAGCATGTGGAATACACTAACCGACCGCCCACAGACAGTAGCTCGCAGCCGCGTTTTAAAACGCGGTATTGTATTCTGTAATAATAAGACATATGAGTTTTTTAAGGATTAATTCGTGTGAGCGAGATTAATAGCATATGGGGGATATACCGTAATCGCCTTTATTTTTTTTATGTAATGGAAGGGTCAAACAAGCATGCAGTTCACATTGATGTTAAGTGATGACTGCAGCCTATAGACACCCACACAAAGACCAAGATCAAAATGCAGATGCGTTACCACTCCTGAGGCCTAAGGCGTAACGCCTCTGTACCGGAAATTACAAGCCGTACATTAACACCTGACCGGAACACGATAGTGCTGAACACTACCATTGAGCGACAAGTATGTTAGGTAATGCCGTGGTGCTTACGTCCGCGAGCTTTGTCACTGGAGCTCTACCACCAGTGAAAAGTTTTTAAGGATTAATTCGTGTGAGCGAGATTAATAGCATAAGGGGTATATACCGTAATCGCCACGCTTTTGCCCATCCCGCGGTAATGCTTACACTACCGTCCTATTAGAATGGTTTGACTGCCATTGTTCCGTTGATGGGTGCAGTATCCGAAGAATTCTCCTCCACTAGTGAGCGGTGGGATGATAAAGAAAATAAGTTAATGGTGGTAGAGCTCCAGTGACGGAGCTCGCGGGCGTAGGCACCACCGCATTACCTAACATACTTGCCGCTAAATGATAGTGTTCAGCGCTATCGAGTTCCGATCAGGTGGTAATGTACGGCCCTGTAATTTCCGGCACAGGGGCATAACACCTTAGGCCTCAGGAGTGGTTCTGCATTTTGACCTTGGGCTTTGTGTAAGTGTCTATAGGCTGCGTTTTTTTTTGGTCGGGCTTTGTGTACGCGGCCTATCTCGAGACGGCACTAGTCTACTTCACCGGGCAATCTGCAGTCATCACTTAAGATCAACGTGAACTGCATGCTTGTTTATCACTTCCATTACATAAGAGAAAAAAAATAAGACTCACCCGTGCAAATTGTTTCCGTTGCCATTCGACCACTTGAGCCAAATATCGGGGTTCTTCCGTAGCGTGGCGTCGCCGGAACACGGCACGTCGCACAGTATACGATCGAACTTGAGCGGTATTGTCGCGCTTGAGTTCTGTGGATATTGGAAAATAGTTACAACTACCTCAATAGTCTAGTAATTAACACTGTGAGCCTGGATGCAATCTATGAGTCAGGGATTACGGGCTACATAGCTATGTCCACATTAAAAAAATACGCTTCCACCACTAGGTATAAACCTGTGTCGTGGGTGTCGTTGTACACACGCAACACATACACAAACATCGAGACCCGAAACAAATATATGTAGGCCCATACAAATATTTGCCCCCATGCGGGGATCGAACCCGCGACGAACGAAGCAAACGGTCTCACACCGCTGGACTAACCGGGCGTTAGTCTTAGTTAGTCGACATTGCTATTGTCTATGTCATTGCTGTCAAAATTTCATGTCGATTTGCCGCTCTTTTTGTGTCACAAGTGTTTAAAAACAAATTACTTTTGATTTAATTTTTGCTTTAAATTAATTTTCAAATGGCGCAGCACTGCGCCTATAACAGAGAATATGTTGTAATAATACTACGTATAGAATAGACACTTCGACGTCCCGCCCAATTTCCCCGCATCACTCAACCCCTTCCCCTCTTCTCAACAGTAAGGTAGTAAAAAGGTGTTCAATTCAAAAATCTTCACAAACCTTCGGATCAGAGACGCGCAGTGTAGGCATGAGCGCGGAGTCGTGGTTCGTGATGAGTATGGCCGGCGAGTTGAGACGCTTGGCCTGGTGCACCAGCATGTAGCATCTGCTGTTGTCCACGTCATTCGCCATCACGAAACCTACGTTATTAAAAAACGTCAAATAACCCAATTTAAAAAAAAAAGACTTCTGATAATCACACAAATAGCAGCGGGACGTGAACCCACCACTCGCTAGTAGAAGAATTTTCTTCTAATGGAATAGCATTCTTGTTTTTATGTTATGGAAGTGGAAAACAAGCATGCAGTTCACATTGATGTTAAGTGATGACTGCAGCCTATAGACACCACACACAAAGACTAAGTTCAAAATGCAGAAGCGTTACCACTCCTGAGGCCTAAGGTGTTATGCCTCTGTGCCGGAAATTACAGGGCCGTACATTACCACCTGACCGGAACACAATAGTGCTGAACACTATCATTTAGCGGCAAGTATATAAGGTAATGCAGTGGTGCCTACGCCCGACCTTCGTCACTGGAGCTCTACCACCAGTAAAATTTTCTTTTACTAGTGCAGTCAGTCAACCGTACAATGGCAGTCAAACCATTCCAGTGGGACGGTATTAGGATAACAACGCAGGATGAGCAAGCAGCGTCAATAAAAAGAAACTACCGCCAATCCGCCTGCCATGCATGGGGATAATTGCATATTCTCCCCTAATGACGCACAATACTGGTATAGGCGCCTTTAAGGAATCTTGTACGGCCCTGTAATTGTCGGCACAGACTCAAACTCAAACTCAAAAATGTATTTAATCACTTGGAAATAATATAATTTGCTTGTGATAAATCAAATTTCAAATTATAAATTAAAAGCGAATAACAACTGATACGTTGATTAATATGTCAAAGTAAACAAAACTAAAATAAATAATGGTCCAAAATACATAATAATTTATTTCTTTAACTTTATTGCAAACACAGAAATGTTGTACAAAAGGCGGACTTAATGCTACTAAAAGGCATTGTCTACCAGTCAACCTTTGGGAAGCAAATAGAAAACAATGAAAGGCGCGTGAAACTTACAAATTAAATAGTTAATTATAAAATAAGAAAATAACCTACGAATAAATATAAAATATATATCTATACATATAATATACACAAATAAATACATAATATACAAACATACATATTATAAATATATATCGATATGATTGAGAAATATAAAAATCGAATATGTAATAATAAAAATAGGTATCAACAGAATGTTCCCATACTCTCTTTTACAAACGGCAAGATAAAAGATTTGAAAGAAATTTTATGAAAAAAAAAAACTTTTTCATTCACTGGCAGAGTTCCAAAGCCCACATTTCTGGGAAAAAAACCTGCCAAAACAAAACTCAGTAGTAGGCATAACACCTTAGACCTCAGGAGTGGTAACACATCTGCATTTTGACCTTGGTCTTTGTGTAAGTGTCTATACGCTGCAGTCATCACTTAACATCAATGTGAACTGCATGCTTGTTTACCACTTGCATTACATAAAAAAAATCTTTAGGATTTGTTCAGCAGTGGACGTTTTTTGGCCGGCGTGATGTGATGATGACAGTCTTTGATTCGCAACGGAATCTTATCGCTTATATTCGCTTTCTTGCTAGAGAAAAACAAATAGACTGCGCGTTTTGTGTTAATTAGATGTTAGAACGTAGGATGCGATCTTAGCTTGAAGCAAGTAGGCGCACTGATTTATTTGCCATTCCACATCGATCATGTTATGAGAATTAGGCCCCAGATGTTAATGCGCGGGTAATTAGACAGTTTTCTTGTGTTCCAATTTCCTAACTTCACGCCCATCGATATCTCAACCTAATAGATACCGCATCGCAGGCGAACGCTTTCGGACAACACATTTGAACATATGTGTAATTTAGTAATGATAAAAGAAACCGCGCGCGAGCTCGACTTCAGTACCGACCACGTATGTGACCTGTGTACGTAGTTTTACGAGCGCGAAATAATTTCGTTAAAAAATAAGAAAGTGAAGCAAAATGACATCTTGTTCAATAAGATAGTGAGGCAAATGTAGCAAAACAACTAAATTAAAAAAAAGACGACATAACTTTCCACAGGAATGCTGTTTTCACGATTATAATTTTCAAAAATAAAATTAATTCGGAGTTCAACTTACACAGGTCATGACAGGTCAAAAACAGCACCCGTGTGTGTCTGTCTTGTTTCCGTGTATGTCTTTTAACAGTGCATCCCTTTCTTTTCATTCAAATAAATATTGCTATTCCTTTCGTCCATTTTGGTACGTATCAGTATAATTTTCCTACCTGACGCGAAGTGGTAGAGTCCACTTATCTATGGTGTCCACGGCTATTGTGTTCGGCGGTATCGGATATGAATGAATTAATGAATTAATTATTTGCTGAATGAATGATTATTTATTTGATAGAGCTCCACTGAACAAGTTCGAAGGCGTGAACACCTAGTGACACCTACATGCTATTTGATCTACCAGTAAGTGGTAATCGGTTTTCTTCAATGTCAACCGTTATCATCTGCCGGGTAGGTGGTAATATACAGTGGTAGAGCTTCAGTGATGGGGCTCCAGGGTGTACGAGCACCACTGCATTTCCTAAATATTTCACTAAATGTAGCCTATTGTAAACAATAATATATAGTATTAAAAAAAAATACAAAAAAAGAAATTGAGGTGATGATTACGAAAATGATTTCTCTTTTCAAATCGGAGATGGAGGACACAATTATTTTTCGAATATATGATATGGATTTCAATTTCACGGTTTGTTGGACTTTTTACAGATGATGGCGAACAGACTCCCTAAACTTCTTTTTTCTTCTTTAACTTCAAGATTTCTTGAAGTTAAATAAGTTAGTAGAATATGATATGGGTGTCCAATTCCAAAAGTTCCACGTCCACGCCTTCGTACATGTCATATTTAATAAAAAAACGTATTCGTAATCAGAACCGCCAAAAAGGAATATTTTGAAAAAAAAAATTGTCTTGTAGAAAAAGATGTTTCGTTAACATCATGCCAAGAAACCACAAAATTGACACCCATCATTAGAGGTTATCTGACATACCTACCCATATTACTCACGTAATATTTGCGTGCCTTCGAGCTCTATCATTGATTATTACTTATAATGATAATCAAGTCTTTATTAATGCATTGAACAAAACATTAAAAAAATATAATATGCAATTGCATAAAGAAATATACAAAAGCAAAAATTATTTTGTGTATTTATTTTGACATGCATTTATATTAAAATATGTCAAATTATTGTTTTACATTTTCTTAACTAAACGTTATAAGTATGTATATGAAACGAGTTGAAATTGAAATGACCATGATAAAATTAAAACTCACTCCTCTTGCAATCAAAACAAAAACTTTCCCATCACTAGTTATAATTTATGACCTGTCGCAACCTTGAATCGACCAATCACGACGCTCTCTTTTGCCGCTCCCCGGCCCTTCATACCTCATCGCTTTGACTGAAATGTTTCTTAGTAGAAACGATGACATAGGGTGTCTAGTGGTTCTGTTGTCGCTGTTCACGCCTGTAATGCCCGAAGGGGTAGGCAGAGTTAAATGCATGCATTAAACTTTAATGCATGCATGCAAACACTCACGATTCGCCGATTACGTTTTGGCCCAAGTAACAGGTGGCGAACCTGTTGAGAAGTTTCCAGAAAATGGAAAATCCCAATAGTACCAGAGATAAAGGACTTTACACCATTATCTCTGATAGTCCCCTACCCGGGCATCGAACCCAGGACCCTAGCGTAGTAGTAGTGGCCTGCTACCACTAGGCTACTGAGGCAGTTCAATTTCATAACCTAAAAATGGATTTCAAATAACAGTTTTAAACCTGTGGGCATTTTCTTTTCGTCGGCATGCAAGAACTCGATAAGTTGAGCCGTTTTAGATCCTGGAGCGGCGCACATGTCCAGTACCTGAAATGAGAATAATTGTGGTTTCATTTGAAATATGACTAAGTATTATTTGGTGAAGCGCGCATGGCCCCGCGGCTGGTGTAGATCGGAAGCATTCTGCTCGGTTAAGCACTACGGGCGCGGTCGGGTAGTGTGATGGGTGACCGCTAGTGGTAAATTAAATGCGCGTTTCCGTGCTTCGGAGGGCACGTTAAACCGTCGGTCCCGGTTGCTATCGATAGATAGCAGGAGTCCTTATCCGGAAAACATCCGACAGCGGGTTGGCCACTAACCCGCATTGGAGCAGCGTGGTGGAGTAAGCTCCAGGCCTCCTCCCAAGGGGAGAGACTCGTACCAGAGAATATGTAATAATACTACGTATAGAATGGACACTTCGACGTCCCGCCCGATTTGCTCGCATCACTCAACCCCATCCCCTCTTATGGGCGACGGTTGGTATTTTGTACGTGCTACGCACACATTTACAAGTGTATATACTCGTCACTGATTGATGTCTGTGTAATAGAAACCGAATTAAGCGTTTGTATAGAATTTTGGCTAAGTGTCCGCGGTGTGCTCGTACCCAGCAGTGGGACGTACAGTATGGTATCAGAATCAGAATCAGAATCAGAAACTCATTTATTCATTTAGGGTGACAGGCACCTCTTATGACACGTCAAAAACAAACAAAATAAATTAAAGCGAATAACAATTGATATACATGTCAAACAAGATAAAAAATATATGTAAAGTCAAGAATATCACTAAGATAAAACTAAATGTCATAAACTAATGTAAAAAGTATATCAGTAAAATGTCTCTTTTCCCCTTTACAAACTGATAACAAAGAGTAAAAAGAAAAGAAAAAGAGTCATTCTTTGTCATTCACCGGCAAAGTTCCAAAGGCCAATATGATCTGAGAAAAACTTGCCGGAAAAAACTCAGTCGGCTCTTTTAAAAATATCTCTTAGGCATATTTTTACAATTTTCCATAATTTAAACAAGCTTAAAATTAACAATATAATATCAACATTACACTTTGATTATTACATTTAACACCTTTGTGGAGCTAGATCAGCATTTAGCCAAACATTTCTATCCTTGAGATAGTCCTCGAGTTTATAGTAAGCCTTTTTACATAGAGTGCGTTTAATTAATGCTTTGAATTTACCATCGGTGAGTTCAGCAATCCCGGCTGGGATCTTGTTATAAAATTCTACACTATATTTTAGGAAAGATGTATTAGTTTTCGTCAGTCGAAAACTTGGCAGAGACAACTTGTTCTTATTCCTCGTATTATAACTATGCCTATCGGAGATTTTATCAAACAGATGTAGATTTTTCCTCGCGAAAAGTATATTTTCATAGATGTAATGGCAAGGGACTGTCATTATATTTATTTCTTTAAATAGTTCTTTCAAAGAATCACGACTACGTAAGTTATACATTGCTCTAATGGCCCTCTTTTGTAATACAAAAATTGATTGTATGTCAGCCGCTCGACCCCACAATAAAATACCATAGGACATGACACTGTGAAAATAGCTAAAATAAACAAGTCTTGCAGTGTCTATATCAGTTAATTGCCTAATTTTTCGAACAGCATAAGCTGCGGCACTCAGACGTTTCGCTAACTGCCTAATATGTGGTCCCCATTGTAACTTCGAGTCAAGCGTTATTCCCAAGAAGGTAGCGTCATCAACAAATTGAATTTTGTCATTGTTTATAAAAATGTCTCCTTCTTTACTTTTTACATTAGGGAGGGTAAAACGGATACATTTGGTTTTTTTACTATTCAGTGCAAGATTATTGACAGTAAACCATTTATGTACTTCTCCTATGACCTTATTTACAGTATCGTAATCTGGATTCCGTCTGTTCATTTTAAAAACTATTGAAGTATCGTCTGCAAATAAAATTGTTTTGGGCATACTATTAGGCATCAAATGAAGTAAATCATTAACGTAGACTAAAAACAGAAATGGTCCTAATATTGAGCCCTGTGGGACACCCATTCCTGTCTTTGCACCTTGAGATTTTACTCCATTCACTTGAACTACTTGTTCCCGATCCTTAAGGTATGATTGAACAAGTTGAAGAGCTTTATTTTCAAGTCCATAATGATCAAGTTTGCCAATTAATGTATTGTGGTCCACGCAGTCAAACGCCTTTGAAAGGTCGCAAAATATACCTATAGCATCTTGTGAATCCTCCCAAGCTTCAAAAATATGTTTTAATAAAGCAACACCGGCATCGGTTGTACAACGTCCTTTTGTAAAACCAAATTGCTGTTCGTGTAAGATGTTATTTGTATTGAAATGTTGCAGCAATTGAGTAAGCATCAGTTTTTCGAACACTTTACTGAGAACGGGCAGAATAGATACCGGTCTATAATTATTAGGGTTTTTATTGTCACCTGATTTAAATAGCGGTATAACTTTACTAAACTTTAATAAATCTGGAAAGACTCCCTGATCAATACATAAGTTAAAAATTGATGCTAAGTAAGGAGCTAAGGTATCTATAATCGACTTACACACCATAACAGACATGCCATAAATATCTTCGGTAGCTTTTATTTTAATTTGATGAAAAGCTGATCTTACAGACTGTGGGCTAACATGTTTAAACCTAAATTGAATAGTACAAGCTTCTACGTTATTTTTCAGAATATCAATGGATAATAAAGAGGATGAGTTTAAGGGTTTTGTAATTTCAAAGGGAATCTTAGCAAAATATTCTACAAAGTGCTGCGCAATGTCAGGATTCGAACTCACAGTACCCTGAGATGTCTCCAAAATCACGCGACCATCACTCCGTTTATTTTTGCCTGCTTCACTATTTATTACTTTCCACGTAGCCTTCATCTTATCGTCTGCATTTATTATTTTCCTACTCAAATATATAGACTTTGCCTTTTGACACACATTTTTGTAAATTTTTGAATATGTAGCAATATATTTATTAAGTTTTTCATTTTGCATACAATTCTTAAGGCCATATAATTCGAATAATCTCTCCCTACTTTTACGAATGCCAGTTGTAGCCCAATCACAGAAACTAAATTTATATTTGGTAGATTTAGTTTTAATTTTAAATGTTTTATTAAATTGTGTATTAAGTACCTTAAAAATTTGCTCATAACAATTATTTGCACTATTTAAATCAAACTTTTGGGAATATAACTCTTTAGTTAACATGTCATTAAAATAGTTTAATTTAGCAGAAGTTATTTGTCTGTATGTTTTTTGTGTTATATTTTTACTATTAGCAGTGGCAAAAGTCATTATTTGCCCGCTATGATCCGAAGGCATGCAGTTAACAATATTTTTATCTAAATATTTAAGATCACAAAATATATTATCAATACAAGTTGCTGAGGTTGGACTCACTCGAGTGGGTTCCAAAAAAACATTACTTAGATTGAACGACATAAAAAGATTCAATAGTCTACAACTATTATAGCTATTTTCCAAAATATTAATGTTGAAATCTCCACATACAATAACAGATTTTTTACTAGAACAAGCTTTTTTCAATACATCCTCCATAGTGGAGTCAAATACGTTAATGTTTTGGTAATTTGGTGGTCTGTAAACGCACACTATTATATGCTTCTCCAGCTCAACACAAGATATTTCCGCAACATGTTCCACTGATAAGTCAACTATGTCCCTACGTTCCCTGGAATTGATTGAATTCTTTATCATAATAAGAGTACCTCCATGATGCATAGTTTTTCGGGTATAACAACTTACTACAGAGTAATTTTTATAATTAATCAACACTTGGTTTTCTTTCAACCAATGCTCAGTTAAACAAATAATATCAAATTGAAGTTTCTCTAATACTAATTCTAATTGCAATATCTTAGAAGGGAACCCTTGAATGTTTTGGTGAAATAATACCAAATGACTACTTCTGTTTAACATAGGAGTGCCAGAAGATACCGATTTATTTGAATGCTTGTTATTGGTAACTTCCTTTGTCTTAAAATCTAGTTTAAATTATAATAATACAGAGTTCGTCCTCCATCCCCATAACCACCACTAGACAGCGAGGCCATACAGTGTGTATTTCCTCGCTGTGCTGGAGAATACTCCACGTCTCTAGTGATGGAAGATGTAGACTGAGGTTCAATATATGAACACTCTGCTTTGTCATGTACAATACAATTTGTAACATTTATGTTACTGTCCAACAAATAATTGTTTTTAGTTACATTTTCCATAACTATGTTAATATTATAAGCTATCAATGTAGCTAGTAAAGTTCTACATTTCTTAGGAAGAAACATAGCGTCCTGAGTCAGTTTAAAACCACTAATAAATTTATTAGTGTCAAAATACAATAATTTGTCACTATGACGACAAGACAATGTATGTATTACATTATTCAAATAATAAATAGAGTTATTTTCCCTTTGTGTTAATAATTGTGAATAAGGGAGTGCACACATCATTACATTTTTTAAATTCATTTTCAGTAAGGTGTCAATACCATCAACAATGTCCTTTTTTTTAAGACCTAAGCTATTCCCAAACAGAATGATCACAGATGTATTACTATTAATTTTTGTGTTCTCTATTTTGCCAATTAATTGCTTAAAAGTTAAATATGGGTAGCAATGGTTGATTATGTTATGATTGAGGTGGTCTTTTAGTAGAGGTCCAAAACCTGAACCTAATTTGTCACAAAATAACATTGTACTGTATGTAATATACATACTGGTTACATTTATTTTCCAACAGATTAATTATTCATCATCATATCTACCGAAAGACGTCCACTGTTGTACCAAAGCCTCCCGATGAGGGGGATATGCCCTTGTAATTCCATCTTTTATTTTGCCGTATGCATATCCGGAACAGTCATGCACGCTTAAATGTCTTTGCCTTTGGCGGCGTCGTGTGGCGGGTTGCTCACTTCCCTCTAAAATGGTCGAGGAGGGCAATGGCTGTCACATGCGTCATACTCGTGAACGGATGCTGTTGGTGGGGACTGGTCTGTTCTGGTTTGCAGGGGCTACATCACATTTAGTAGATAGCAGTTTATTTGCATCTATGCTATGGACGTTGACATTATTTGATTTTTCACGATAATCTGTACTAGATTTAAGCTCTCATTTAAAAGAGCTCTTACTGAGTTTGTTGGGTAGCGGAGTTCTTCTCAGTAGTGACTGCACTTGGAACTCTGCTAAGTGAATAACATTGATCTTGACGAATAAGTTTTTCTTTTTCTTCATTTATTATCATTGAAGGAATTGAAAAATTTTATGATTATTATGTTTTGACCAAATAGTTTAAATTTTAATTTTTAATTTACTATTAATATATGATTTTGCTTTTACTATATGTAATGGTTATTCGCTCTAGGTAGTTTATGATTTATTGATGTTTTGAAAGTCTAAGTATCTGTAAAGATCTATTCGAAATAAAAATATTTTCTATTTTTATGAAATTGTATGTGGTAGGGTGCACTGCAACACACGAAGGTTCTACACATGAATTGACGTCATTGATACACGAGTGGCTAGCTCGAATACATAGCTCAACGCTATCAACGTGGGTCTACGTTTCCACTGGGTGCACACGAATATGGCTCACGACTATGTACAGCTCGCTTATCTCAGCGCAGTTATGGCGCAAGTTAGCGCATCCTTGGATTGCAGTGGGACAAGCGTAGCCTCCGTGCGCCGTGCCACGCCAGCTATACATTATTCGTGGATCTTCATGTACATTGACCAACATTGTCAAACAAATTAATACACGCAGCTAAAATGCGCCGCGTGTCCGTGCACAGCATGCGTCGCGGTGGACCCACGCCTGAACTCTTAACTACTACTAACTATCGCATTAAATGTTTATATCTAACCTTGTGGTGGGGCTCGACCTGCAATACAACAGGTGGGATCATGGAAACGGTTTCTTGCCTCGACACCCCGCCGGCCGCCGTCTCGGCCACCAGGAAGTTGTGCAGAAGGTACAGCGCTTGATTCCGACGGATATCCGTCCTCGAGAGAGATAGCTGCCAAGCCAATCCACCTGGATACCTGATAATTTAATTAGGGCCGTCCATAAAACACGTCACGCTAATATAAGCCTTTACTTTTTTTTTTTAATGTAATTGAAGTGGCAATCAAGCAAGCAGTTCACATTGATGTTAAGTGATAACTACAGCCTATAGACACCGACACAATGATCAGAGGTCAAAATGCAGATGCGTTGCCACTCCTGAGGCCTAAGGTGTTATGCCTCTGTGCTGGAAATTACAGGCCCGTACATTACCATCTGACCGGAACACAATAGTGCTGAACACTACCATTTAGCGGCAAGTATATTAGGCAATGCGGTGGTGCCTACGCCCGCGAGCTCCGTCACTGGAGCTCTACCACCAGTAAAAATTCTAAACGTATTATTACATATTGAAATAATTACATATTAGAGAATATAAATCTACGAGGGTGGATCCAAAAGTTCGTGGCCCAAACTACAAGGAGACATGACATCTTTTTAAATTTACCGTCATTTGTTAGTATGTCTTCTATTGATTTATCGCAGGTTCATTCCGATACTGCACAATATAAATTTTCTGTGATTATTTGTTTGAAGCATTCTGACGCGATTTTCAATAATGGAGAAAATTGTGAAATGAAAAAAAAAAAAACTTTACTGACTCCCCTCTCCTCTATTGTCACGTTGTCACATATCAGTGGCCTCCTTAAACAATCATCACAAAAATTTACTGCCTCAATAGCCTAGTGGTAGCAATCCACTACTACTACGCAGGGGTCCTGGGTTTGATCCAGGTCGGGGATATTAGAGATAATGGTGTAAAATCCTTTATCTCTAGTTCTATTGGGATTTTCCCATTTTCTGGAAGTTTCCCAGTACCTCGATGTTTGGTAATGTGCCCAGAGATGTCAATAGGCACGCCACCTGTTACATGGGCCAAAAAGTAACCGGCGAATTGTGGGTGTTTGCATGTATGATTAAATGAATGCATTTACCTCTGCCTACCTCTTCAGGATACTGCAGCCTGAAGACATTTAAGCAAAAACTATTGATCACAGTGCAGATGTGTCGCCACTTCTGAGGCCTAAGTCTGTCATTCTTTGGGTCATCATAGCTTGGCGCGGTATAAGCGCCGGGGCCTTTGCCCCTTAGCTTGGGCATTGCCCGCTTCCATTACAATGGAAGCGGCGTCTTGCTTCGTGTTGGAAGACGTAGCGGAGCAGGCTTCATAAGGTGAAGCCTGTGCCGAAACGAGGTTGCGTCAGTAGTTTTAGGTTACGTGAGTGAGTTAAAGGTACGATTCCGAACTCCGCTGCTCACAGCAGGGCTGCCGCTGCAGTGCTTCTGCTGAGTGCAGCGCGGCAGCACTGCTTATATGGAGACCAGTCACTACTAGCACAGGACCAGTCACTACACAGACCAGTAGTGACTGGTCTCCATATATTCTCTTATAAGTTTATATGAGATAACATTCCGAGCCACGCGACAAAGTCGCGGCAGCAACACAATAGAAAATTGAGAAATATGGTGCTCGGGCAGTACTGCAGTGACAGCACTGATGCGTGCAGCAGAGATTGGAATCGTAACATATCCTACATTTTATTGCTTACCATGGTAGGTTGATAGGTTCAATCACATTATCACTTCCTTCAACCTGCAGCTTTTTATTCAGAATCTCGGAGAAATATTCACTCTTCACAACTTTCAATAATGCATCGGCCTCACATTTCGATCCAGTTATTCTGAATGCTGTTGGTAAATTTTCTTTCAGAACCTTCATGAATTCTGGCCATTCACTTTCTGGACACACTTTTTGTATCTAAAAATTAATAAATATCAATTAAATTTCCATGTGCCTTCAATTTGCTTTAAAGAAAGAAGTAATAAGTAGCTAAAATAGATATTAAACCATCAAGACATGAGAAACTGCCAGCAACATGTGAACAATTGAAATCAATCGTCATATTTTCCTCACGAGCTGACAGGTTACAATCAACACTCATATTCCTAAGAAAAATTTCATTACCAGCTGCTAATCACTAGTTTGTCCATTTCCATTATATCCCATTGACAATTCAACTGACGAAGACAAAATACTGTATTATAAAAAAAAATATGCTCACACTCTCAGCCCCACACTAGATGAGTATAACATGTGTCGTGGGTGCCATTGTTCTAGAGATGGCAATTCATGCTATTTCTCGTAAATTTCATAAACATGTGAATTCGTGAGTCTTCATGTAATTTGTGAAATGCTTATACAGCATTAGCATGCTATCAATTAATTAAATTATTTTTTTAAATTGATAGCAACTATTAATCCATTACTATGTTGAATACACACAACCCATTACATATATTTATATGCACAATTGTTTCTCATTTAGGTAAGGCTTATTTTTGCCTGCAACTTCATCCCTGTGTACCTACTAAAATCACGTGTATTTTTTAAATAAAATATACCTAGTGTTTAAATATAGCGGAAAATGAGGCATAAATTGTAATCTGTGTTGATATGTCTCTACTAACTATATTTGTTTTGTCAATACTAACTTAACCCTATGTGTTTGTCTTTGTCTTTTGTTGTAGATACCAAAACGCGAAATAATTGCATTGGATACAAAGCCTTCATCTCTACCGGGCATTTTCCTTTCACTTGTGCCTCTTCTATCACCGGACTTTGGCAGAATTACCCTTAAAAGTTGGTAGTTGCCATTAATGAAAAGAAAGAAAAGAAAAAAAGAGGCATCGGGAATAAAACGTTTTGTACAGCCCTGTAATTTCCAACACAGAGGCATAATACCTTAGGCCTCAGAAGTGGTAACGCATCCGTATTTTGACCTCTGGTCTTTTTGTGGGTGTCTATAGGCTGCAGCCATCACTTAACATCAATGTGAACTGCATTCTTGTTTGCCACTTTCATAACAAAAAAATCGCGCAAATGTAATATACCTACTAAGCATGTATTTGGCGTGAAAAATACTGATTGTCGAAACGAAAGTTTTTCAAATTGCCCAAATCACGGACCAATTTTCGGTTGAATTTGGGCACTTAAAGAAGAAATAAATACACGTGATATCCCGTTAAACTCCCCCCACCCCCTTGTGATGTTTCGTGATTTTCCCTGAACCCCCCTCCCCCTTTCAAGCCTCACGTGATAAATGGACGACCCCTACGAGTAAATGATCACAAAGACTTCCATATCGATAATAAAGGGTATATACCTAACCTAAATTATTGAGATTTATAGTCGTACCTTATAATATTCTTCGAAAGCGGCATTTTCTCTTACAATGTCCTCGTAATGCTTACGCACATCTTCGGCAGGCTTTACTTGGGGATTATTCGCCTAAAAGTATAGAATTTAGAGTAAATTTTTACAGAAACAGAACTCACGTGTTGACAAAATATTGTTTACCTGTTCCCTCCTTTCTCGTTTCCGTTGGGCAAACTTATTAACGTTGCGATTTCTGCGACCCATCCTTTTCAAATAAGCGCCTAAAGAAACTAACCTTCTTGTTGAAAAATACAATAAAAACATACAATTAAAAATTGGTCACCGCTCCGAAGCCAAAAATGTTTGGTTAATTTTTTTTTTATTTTGACAGTTTGTCATTTTTTTTTATAATTGTTAACGACCACGGATTCAAGTCCTTAGCAACCAATCTCCAGTAATTTTTATCTTCATTTCTTATGATAATTAATATCCTTAGGGAAGATGACGATGATTGGATGCTTCCATGTGGAATATGATGAGATGGCTCCAGTAAAGTGTTGGGGACTTTACTAGGAGATTTTACGAAGTTTTGAAGGCAACATGAAAAATCACTTTTCACTTCATAATATCACTTTTCTACACCCGTTATCGAACGTTATCGAATGTTTTATGATAAAAATCCCACTATTTTTACACATAAAAAAGCGACTATACACAAATTACGAAAATAATATCACGCAGCGACACAGCTCTTTTTCGCGTTCCCCCTACTCAACACCTCAACACTAGATGGCATAACCAATATGGTCGATGGCGTTGCGGGCGTTTAGTGGAACGTACTTGACGTGTGCGATGAATTCAATTTACGTTCCGTTTTCATAGTTGGTCAAAAAAGAGTATTAAAATTTTATAAATCGATTACAAAATCTTGTTCTATTGATGGTAAATGCTATTGTTAATGTTTATTTAAGTTATTCATACGTTTAATTTGTAAAACCATATTTATTTTACCAACTACATTATTGTGACATTCCATTTAACCCTCTATCACTCAAGAACTGGGATTTATTTGATTTTTTGGATTTGAGTTAGTAACGAGAAAATAAAATACACGTATTTCAAGGTTTTAATTTTTTTATATTATTTGGAAATAAAATTACAAAAATAGGGAGTGTTGCTTTTAGGCAACACTGAGGTAAGTGATCAAAATCTATATTTAAAATACCATGTTAGGAGAGATGAAAATTTTTGAAGCAATTCTTGGTTTTCGTGTAGCATAAGGCTACCCCGCACTTTTCGCAAACATTATGTGTAAAACCAACACATTTTGGTAATTTACATCTAATTTTTTTATCCGACCATTGCGGCCAGTGGCCGATTTGGTCTTGCCGGACTGCCTTTGGAGGTACATGCTGAGCAGGCCCTTTATGTTTTTTTGCCTGAATTTCACTCTCAAGCGACCGTCTAGTAGACAAGCTAGGTTTAATACCCATTTTGCATAGGGTGACAGCAACTTCTAAACGAAAATCTGCGGAAGATAAGCAGCCTGATTCGAGACTTTTGTATTTGGCCACCCTTTTATATAAAACAGTCTCATGGGCCATCGTTTGCTTCGCAAACGTATTTTGTATATGCCCATGATGCTGTCAAGGAGATCAACGCCACCCATATGGCGATTGTACTCTCCGACTACATTGGGGCGCTTTATGTTCACATACCTTGAGTTCTTTTTGTCCCACCTTCGAACATCAGTTTCAGGCTTTTGTCCAGCAAAGGTGGAAGCCAGATTGACTATTTTATTGTCCTTCCATGACACCGTAGCAATATCGATGCCGTTGACGTCTGCAACGTATTCCTCTGAATACCCTCTTTCTTCTTTCATCATTTTTTTTTCTGATGATAATTTACAGTCTGGTATTCTGTTTCTTCTTACTGTACCCAGGCTGAGAATGCCTTCATTCGCGAGATATTCCATCAGACGAATTGAGGTAAAATAATTATCGAAGTATAGTTTGTAGTTTTGTTGCCTTGGAATCATACGGGCTAATCGCATGACAACATTAGATGAGGCGCCTAAATCTGGCTCTCCTGGTATGATCACATTTTCTTTGCCTGTTTCTATTTCTGTTCTATAGGCAAAGCCAGAAACGCCACTCAGCACGAAAACTTTGTAGCCCCACTTGTGTGGTTTGTTAGGATTATACCTCTTCAATGTACTTCGCGCTTTAGTGGAGCACATTTGTTCGTCCACACAAAGATGCTCTTCCATGGGAACTTTACCATATGCCTCATTCAAGGAGTCCACCAATGGTCGTATTTTGTAAATACGATCATGATCAGGATTGCTTCTAAGGAGATCTTTGCTATTGTCGTTAAAATGTAAAGTTTGACGAATTTTTTCAAATTTGTTCAACGTCATGGTTTCCTGTATCAGAGGTGTTCCAAGAATAGGACTCCAGTGGTTCGTAACTCTAGGCAATTGGACAAGAGACATTAGGTAAGCCACACCAGTAAATTGCCTCACATCCTCCTCAGACACTCGAAAAGTGCTACTAGGATCTTTCTGCACTTGATACAAATTAGTCTCTTCAGATATTTTCTTGATAAGATCATTTGAAAAGAGGTATAAAAAAAACTGTACGGGAGTGTCTAAATCAAGAAGATCGGAGCCCAGGTTCTTGTTTCCCATAAACATGAGCTGCCCTGCATTCAACTCTAAATTCTTTTTCTTCCAGCGCAAATTCAATTTAGCTGGCTTCGTTTTATCACCTGTTCTTAGATTTTTAGGTTGAGAAGGTCCAGTAGTACTCTCGTGTGACGTTACCGCACTAGAGGAAGGAGTTTCATCAGTTTTTTCTAGAGCTTCTATTAGAGACTCGACATCCATATCCACCTCTCGAGCCTCCTCTTCGAATGCATCCAATTCAGGAACAAAATCACGATCAACAAGGCTGTCATCATCGAAATCAAGGCCATCTTCACTATTTGCACCATCATTTAGCGCAAAACTAATGTCTGCGTCACCAAGGGGTCGTTTACGAGACATCCTGAAATATAAAAAAATTACAATCAGTCTATTAGGTATACATCAAAATTTTGCACTTATCGTCTGATGTAGCCTACGGGCAACAATCACTATTTGACAACAAAAACAAGATAAAATGTAAAAAGTATTCAAAAATAACGTTACACAATAAAGTTCAAACACTTACCTCTCTATTTTATCAATCTAGGCACACATAACACGAACAGAACTATTTTTTACAGATTTTTTAAATAGCAGCAAACCGCAACTTAACTTCAATACCGCCCGTTGAAATACAAATCTCAGGTTGTCCGAAATAGCGCCATCTAGTTGTAATTTTTCATAATAGTTCGTTAGTTTGGAATGTAGACCGTAGGTGACAACGCGCGATAACATTTAGAAATCAGTCCTATTAAATTCCGAGGCTTTTAAAAGGTATGTTGCCTTCAGTCTACATGGTCTACACTATGATACAGAGGGTTAACACAATATTATTCAACTCAATAATTTCAATCAGCTGATTTAACAGTGACGGGTAGCTGATGTATGTGATAAAAGATAACGAGATTACTCGGTCAGTCAGACAGACGAGTAGGTATTGTTGTTTGTTTTATTTCTATCTCAATAAATAATAAACTATTGTCTCAGTAAATTATAGCACAATTTACATAAATTACGTCACTCGCAAGACGAAGGAAGTTGTACGTTTTAAAAAAAGATACCCACAAATTCACTTTAAAAGAAGGTACAATCTATATATTTTTTTCTAATTTACGTGCTTCTATTACTGTGACTTAAACAGCAATAGATTGTTATAATTCAATCAGTTTATGGTAGAGTTAATATCACAAACTGGTACTACTAAAGTAAACAGCACTTTTCCAACTGCACTCAGTCCAATTCCATTTTTAAATTAATGTTTTTTTTATTGGTTGTGCAAGGGCCTGCAACCAGCAAGTCTTAGGGCCTTAACTCGCTAGGACGCCATGGCGACGTCGCCGGCTACATATCCAAAGTGCTAGTATGGTAATACATGGTACGTAACTCACTTGGCCATCATGTGGCAACGTCTCCACATCATACTAACTGCTTGGATACGTATCCGGCAACGTCGTCATGGCGTCCTAGTGAGTTAGAGCTCTTATTATTTGTATTATTTTTATTAAATTGCATATTTTTTCAGATAAAACGGAATGACTCCATCAAAAGGTTTCCAATTTGCCATAGACAGGGGAGGCACATTTACAGATGTGTTTGCGAGATGTCCCAATGGCAGGGTGCGGGTCATGAAGCTTCTATCGGTAGACCCGCAGAACTATGATGATGCTCCTCGCGAAGCTATCAGAAGGATACTACAGGAAGTAAGTTTGGATAACAAAATATTTTTTTTTTTTGTAATCTGGAATCTCAGTACATTTGTGTGCTTTCTATGTATGTACATAACCAACAATATTAATTATACTATAAACATTTTTGCAAAGAAAAAAATATCTGTTGTTAGATTAAGCTATGCCTATGCTATACCACTGTAGGTATGTGGTTGTAAAATTGAACAATTATCTGGTGTATCTTTTGCGTCTCACCAATTTAATGTAGAAATACCTATCAAGTTTTCATAATATTGGCACTACAAACAAAGATTCACTGGTGGTAGAGATCCAGTGATAGACCTTACGTTCGCACTTTTGAGGCTTAAGCTGTTATGCCTCTTAACTCATACATTACCACCTGACTGGAACACAATGTGGCTGAACAGTATCATTAATTAAGCGGTAAGTAAATTTGGTAATGCAGTGGGGTATAGGCAATACCCACCAGCTCTATTATTGGAGTTCTACCACCTGTAAACTGTGTTTATCTTTAGAAATTAAAGAAAAAACGGAAAGAAAAATTTGACTTTGGGCAGGATTTGAACCTGCAACCTCAGGATTACCAGTCCAGCTGCTTTATCACTAAGCTACTGAAGTGTATGTATTGTGTCTATCTTATTTTGATAAGTAGCTTAGCAAAGTAAAATCTTAAGTCAATAATTTTGTAAAAAACTTGGTGGTATCAATTTTTTTTCCAATATTTTCTTTACTTTTATTTTTTATTATTGAATTACAATTAACTACTTGAAATTTATTTTTATATTTGCAACAAACATTTGTGTAAAGTTAGAAAAAATATTGTCATTGAAACTACATTACACTTATCTGTAACAGAGTTATCTAAGTGTTTGAAATACCTATCACTATTTCAATATTAGTAAATGATGCAAAATACAATATTGTACTATTTTAAGATGTTACATGTTTCTAGCTATCTATGTAATGTGAGAACATGAGTAGGCTTAGAGAAGACAGTGAAGTCAAATTATGATATAATAGAATATCACTTGACGACCCAGTTAGTTCAGCGGTTTGAGGTGACCATTTGATTAGATGGGTTGTGGGTTCAATCTCCGCACCGGGACAAATATTTGTATGGCCAACAGATATTGTTTGGTTCGGGTCTGGGTGTTCGTGTATGTGTTGTGTGTGTACAACGGTACCCACAATACAGGTTTATACCTAGTGTGGGGCTGTTAATCGTCTATATTACTATTATTTCTCTCATCAGCACTGGGTCCAATTTGAACCCTGGACCTTTGTCAGGGGTTCAAATTGGATCCCAACTGGATTGAAGAAGAAGAAGAAAAAACATTTATTGGTGCAGCCCCCATACCAATCTCAGGTACTGCATTAATAAAAAAAACAATAGAAAAAATAAACATTTACAATACAAATACGTTACACAAAAAAACATTTAAAAAAGGGTTGACAAAAATAAATATCTTAAAACCTATTTAAAGAAGTACCTAGTTAGAGTAGAAAATAAGAAACAAGATCCCACGGCTGCACCAAATAGTTCCCAGTTCAGCATTATGTCAAGCTGAAGCCCTATGCTAGTTTTCAACTGGAAACTACTCGGTGGGACACGGATATCAGTCCTAAAAGTCGATATAATAAATACTTACTAAAAAACCTAAATAAGTGAAAATAAGTACGGTTAAGTCATGTATGTTAAACTAAACACAAATAAAATATATAAGTACTTGAATAACAACAAATCACATAGTACATAATATACAATAAACGTAAGTACAAAAATGTGTAAGTATATAGGTATGCGTGTCTAAAAATATAAATAATAATGTACTTTTAATATATACGGACGCATACAAGTACGCCGACAGCGACATGCACGCATTGCACGCGGCATGATCTCCATCTCTTTTCGGCATATCTGTTCAATTTGACAACTGTGAAATTACTTTTACAGGAAACAGGCAATGCTTTAGATAAAGATGGTAAGGTGAACTCATCGCTCATAGAGTCTATAAGAATGGGTACAACAGTTGCTACTAATGCGTTGTTGGAGAGGAAAGGCGCTAAAATGGCGCTGGTCATCAATAAGGGCTTTAAAGATCTACTGTATATTGGAAATCAAGCGCGACCGCATATATTTCAATTGGTGAGTACACATGAATTGTTTTTGTATGTCCTGGAGTAAAACAGGGTAGTGTTAGCGTGGGGTATTACTGTATAAAATATGATTTATATAATATCTAATTAATTACGAACAACAAAATAATTCAAACAGTGAAATAATTCAACAAAAAGATTAAAAATACCTAAGTTTATAACAAAAAGAAGCTTTCTTCCTTTAACTTATTTTCGGGTTCAAGTCCCGAACAAATAATTTCTTTTTTACATTTTTTAAAAATTAAAACAATATTAATAAGGAGTGTCCATTTGTAATATAAAAATGCCCATTTTTTACTAAAAGTAGTAGGCATATGTATAAACCAAAACAATTTTACAATTTTTGTATTTTGGGAACGGCTGAACCGATTTTGACAAGTTTTCCACTGACAGAAAGCATGCAATGAGGAGTAACTTTTATTTATGTATTATATTATAATAGTTGTGAACGCGACTTCGTCCGCGTAGATACTGAACAATAATTTACTAATTTCTACGCGGACGAAGTCGCGGGCACAGCTAGTATTTTTAATATATTTCAATCGCATGTGTTATTGCAAAAGTTCAACAAATACTTATAATTAAAAAAACAACAGGACATTAAGCGCCCAGGTGTTCTATACACTGAAGTGATCGAAGTGGACTGCAGAGTTATACCAGCTTTAGAAGATCGCTGTCAAATAGACAAATCTAACCTAAAATGGAAGGAAGTCGTCGGCACTACGGGTCAGAAAATGCTGGTGATTACGGAAGTGGATGAGGAAGCTGTGAAGAAAGATCTAATGATGCTAAGAGAGAAAGGGATAGACAGTATAGCTGTTGTGCTTGCCCATAGCTACACGTTTCATGATCATGAGTTGAAAATTGGCAAGATTGCGGCAGATTTAGGTAATTAAATTTTATATATGTATGTGTCTTCACTGGTGGTAGAGCTCCAGTGACGGAGCTCGCGGGCGTAGGCACCACCGCATTCCCTAATATACTTGCCGCTAAATGGTAGTGTTCGGCACTGTCGTGTTCCGGTCAATGTACGGCCCTGTAATTTCCGGAACAGAGGCATAAACCTTAGGCCTCAGGAATGGTAACGCATCTGCATTTTGACCTTGGTCTTCGTGTGGGTGTCTATAGGCTGCAGTCATAACTTAACATCAATGTGAACTGCACGCTTGTTTGCCACTACAATAACATTAAAAAAAAATCTTCACGCCATGTAACGGGGTAGGCAGAGAGTGTGGAGCGCCAGATATCCCAGTCCTGACACCTCCCGTGCCTCATCTACATTCATCATTCTCTTCATATATAATTTTATGTTATTAATTTTCTGCTGGTGGTAGAGTTCCGATGCAGGAACTCGAGGGCGTAAGCACCACCACATTACCTAATTTACCTGCCGCCAAATGGTAGTGTTCAGATGGTAATGTATAGCCCAGTAATAACTATCACAGAGACATAACAAAGGTCTCAAAGGGTGGAAACGCATATGCATTTTGACCTCTGGTTTTTGTGTGTCTATAGGCTGCAGTCATCACTTAACATCAATGTGAGCTTGTTTACCATCGTCCAGACGTCTACACGAAAACCAGAGGTCAAAGTTCAGATGCGTTGCCACCCCCGTTAAGATAGTTTAGAATGAACCAAAATAGTAATCATACAATTACTAAAATCTTATGTTTTGTTTCCAAGGATGGAATTTCTTTATTTGTTTTAAATATAAATTAATTGTATTCAACTGATGGTTTACATTTTTTATCGATATAATCAGAAGTTCAGAGAAAAATCCCTAATGCCATGGAACCAAGGGTAATTAAAATTACCCGTGGGTCAACCCAACGGGACCACGGGTAAACGCTGCCGAGACCTAAGTTGTTATGTCTGTGAGACTTGATATCATGTCATCAATCAATCATCAATTTTCGTTAAATCTTTCTCTTTCATACAGGCTTCAAACAAGTATCACTGTCCCACTCTGTCACGTCCATGGTTCGGATGGCACCACGAGGTTATACTGCGTCAGCGGATGCCTACCTCACGCCTCACATACGAGAGTACGTGCGGGGCTTTGCTGACGGATTTACCAACGGCCTGAAGGACTCCAATGTTCTGTTTATGCAGAGTGACGGCGGTTTGACGCCAATGAATCTGTAAGTGCTTGAAAATATAGCTAGATAAGCTGTCAGCAGCTATGAACCTAGGAGGGGAGGGGGCTATCCCAAGTCCAGTAGGAAATACAACCAAGAGAAATCTTAATTAGTGCTTTATTTGCCTTGATGGCTTTATCAAGGATGTATCAACCCCCCTATGACCTACGGTGCCGAGACGTGGTCTCTCACTATGGGTCTCGTACGAAAGCTCCAAGTCACTCAGCGGTCAATGGTAAGGGCTATGCTCGGCGTTTCCCTACTGGATCGAATCAGAAATGAGGAGATCTGTAGGCGAACGAAAGTGGCTGTATACATAGCCAAGCAGATTTCCAAGCTGAAGTGGCAATGGGCAGGGCACATAGCTCGGAGAACCGATAGCCGCTGGGGCAGAAAGGTTCTCGAGTGGAGACCACGTATCGGCAAACGCAGCGTAGGACGTCCGCCTGAGAGATGGACCGACGATCTAGTCAAGGCTGCAGGTACCCGCTGGATGCACGTCGCTTCCGATCGGTCGGCATGGAGGTCATTGGGGGAGGCCTATGTTCAGCAGTGGACGTCCTATGGCTGATTTGATGATGATAATGATGATCAACCCTACAAGTAGAAATTCAGGGCTTAGCTTCACCATAAAGAAATAGGTACATAAACACAAAGGAGATGTTGCAAAAATGTATGGACCTCCGGCCATGTATTGTACACAATAACATTAACAGGCAAAATCAATATAAAAACGTTTTTTACTGCATATTTTCACTTATTTAGCTTTGTTTGCAGTTACAAAACATTATTTGCAGTTATAATTTCAACTCAAAACCAACATGGCGAATATGGCGGGCGATTTCATTTTGACAAATTCCACTAATAATCGATACTAATCGATTTCCAATTTAAAGAAATTCATTGGAACTTCTTTAAATTGATCGATTCGATACATCGTCTTTTTCTTAATATGTGATGCACTAGTAAGATACAGATAGCATTAGTTTTGTTTTATCTACATAGGTATCCCTATATACCTATCCCAAGCGTAGGCTGTATCGCCGCCATGTTGAACATGGTTGAAAATGATAAAATTGTTTGAATTAAATGTGGTTGTAACTCCAAGATATATTCTTGAATAAATTTATTGTACTTTTTTCGGATTCTTCTTTAATTTACCCATTTTTTGAGGTAGTGTACGAACCAGAGCCGAGCTCGCAACATCTCCTTTCAACATTTTAGAATATTTCAAGCAAATAAAATATTTGTAAGGTTTAGCGCCATCTATTATTATAACGGGAAAATGCTTGAACATAGCTCACGACAATGTGCACGAGTGATCTTTAGGGTGCTTTTCCTCTAGAGATGTGCTATTCTACATTGCTATGGATGCGTTTGATATCCAACAATAGCATCATAGAAGCACGTGAGGTGTATCAGGACCGGGATATCTGGCCCTCCACACTCTGCTTACGCCGTGAGAGGCTTGGCGTGTAGATACATACATACACACATACAGTAAAACCCGTTTAAGGCGATTTCACAGGGACCTGACCAAAAACGCGTCTTAAGCCAGAAAGCGGAATAGAAAAAAAACGTGCATACTTTACTATTATTATGTATTTTTAAATTATATGTTAGTATGTATAAATTTCGTAGATTTAGGTAATAAATTATACATTTATATAAAATATTAAATAGGTAGTGTAATTATAATTACGTTATTTTTGAGTGAACACTTATTTTGGTTTGACAGAATAATTGCAGTGTATCTTCGCTTTGATTCAAAGAAACTACATAGCGTCTGAAATAATTAACAAACAACAGATGCTGATAATAGATACCTGGGGGTTTAATCAAATCGGAGTTCAATCATCTTCGTCTTCATCATAATCACTTAGGGCCTTTTTTGTGTGTTATTCACATTTCAATAGAAAATATCCAAGAAAATCGTGGTCAGTTGACCTGTTGCCGAGATATTACGGGTTGTTGTTGGGGTAGCGTCTTAATCCGGCTAAGAAATGTCGCCCCGACGCCCAGCATCCCGATGTCGAGCGTCTCGACGCCCAGCGTCCCGACGCCCAGAGTCCCGACGCCCATCGTCCCGACGTCGAGCGTCCCGACGCCCAGTGTCCCGACGCCCAGCGTCCCGACGCCCAGCGTCCCGACGCCCAGCGTCCCGACGTCCCGACGCCCAGCGTCCCGACGCCCAGCGTCCCGACGCCCAGCGTCCCGACGCCCAGCGTCCCGACGCCCAGCGTCCCGACGCCCAGCGTCCCGACGCCCAGCGTCCCGACGCCCAGCGTCGCGACGCCCAGCGTCCCGACGCCCAGCGTCCCGACGCCCAGCGTCCCGACGCCCAGCGTCCCGATGCCCAGCGTCCCGACGCCCAGCGTGCCGACGCCCAGAGTCCCGACGCCCAGCGTCCCGACGCCCAGCGTCCCGACGCCCAGAGTCCCGACGCCCAGAGTCCCGACGCCCAGCGTCTCGACGCCCATCGTCCCAACGCCCAGCATCCCGACGCCGAGCGTCCCGACGCCCAGCGTCCCGATGTCGAGCGTCTCAATGCCCAGAGTTCCAACGCCCAGCGTCCCGACGCCCAGCGTCCCAGCGTCCCGACGCCCAGCGTCCCGACGCCCAGCGTCCTGATGCCTAGCGTTCCGACGCCCAGCGTCCCGATTGCGAGCGTCTCAACGCCCAGTGTCCCAACGCTCAGCGTCCCGACGCCCAGCGTCCCGACGCCCAGCGTCCCGACGCCCAGCGTCTCGACGCCCAGCGTCCCGATTGCGAGCGTCTCAACACCCAGTGTCCTATCGCCCAGCGTCCCGACGCCCAGCGTCCCGACGCCCAGCGTCCCGACGCCCAGCGTCCCAACGCCCGAAAAGTTATATCCAAAAATGATGCCCAATGCCACTATTCCACGCGAACGAAGTTGCGGGCACAGATAGTCTACAATATGTCTACAATTTATTCATTGAGAAAGACACTTATTTATGTAATGATATAATTCTTAATAATGATTTTGCTGCATCACTAAACGGTTGTCCTAATAAAGCTGTTATTGCTCCTATTTCATACTTATTGATTTTGTATATTTGCATAAATAATTCTCTTTCTCTTACAAGTTTTACACATTCTCCGAGTATATGATGGACATCGTCCCTCGTACCACAAACATCACAGTTGGGAGAAGCTACTTTCCTCATTAGAAATCCGAATTGATTCGAGGGATAGTTGCCAGAATGTAACCTTTGCGCTAATATAGTAAAATGGCAATGTATTTCCCAGGTTTAACGGTTCTCGAGCTATCCTATCTGGACCCGCGGGCGGCGTTGTTGGCTACGCACTCACTTCATACCATAAAGAGGCCGGCTTACCTGTTATTGGTGAGCATTATGATTTTTTTATGTTAGGACTAGCTGACTCGACAAACTTCGTATTGCCTGAGAATGAAATAATGTGTCAAAGGTTTGATAGATACGAACTATTTGTATAAAAAATGAAGTTGTGGTTTGACTGTTTCCCTTTCATTTTCTTCATATTTTGATAACCTTTTTAACCTGCCCTGGGCTTCCAGAAATCATTCAAAACCAAAATTAGCCAAATCGGTCCAGCCGTTCTCGAGTTTAAGAGACTAGACGAGACTAAATTAGCATACAGTTTATATTGATGGTAAGTAATACTTTAGCCTATAAAAATCTACATGAAACTAGCGGCCCGCCCCGGCTTCGCGCGGTGCAATGTTGCCTACCCTCTCCTATTCGTCTTAGCTTGATGATTATACATAGATATAGCCTAAAGTCTTCCTCGATATCTTTTATAGCTTAGGCAGCGTACGCAAAATAAGTAACTTTTCTGGTTGATTTTTTACACCTTGTGTCTGAAAAACCCAAATATCTTACGGAACCCTATTTTTTCCAAAATAAAATATAGCCTTTGTTACCCGTGGATAATGCAGCTTTCAATTGTGAAATAATTTTTAAAATCGGTCCAGTAGTTATTGAGCCTATTCAATACAAACAAACAAACAAAAAAATATTATAATATTAGTTTAGATTAGAGATTTCAATGTAGATGCGTTGACACTCCTGAGGCCTCAGGTATAATGCCTCTGTGCCTGATATTGCAGGGCCGTATACCACTCATTATTTATTTTTAAAGTGAAGCTAGTACCGGACGATTTAAATAATTGCACCAACGCATCAGATTTTTTTTTGCATGTTTTTCTCAGTAGTATTCTGTACATATTGGTCCGTAGAACTCTGCCAGTGAATGATCTCTTTTTCTTTATCTTAAGCCTATTTTTTATCAATTTGTAAAAGGAAAATGAGACACTTTACTGATTATATTATTTCGTTTAATTCTTATTGACATTCTTGATTATATTTTTTTGGTTTGTGGATTGACATGTTTCACAATAGTTTATTTATTGTATGTAACGCTTTATAAAAGGTGCTTGACACTTGTTTGAATGGCTGCATCTATGGTCCTTCGAGCCGGATATGAACATTTTAATTCTATTTTTTGCTATGGGGAGGACATCAGTAGAACTATCAGCTATAATAACATTGACACTGGCATTTATTATTGCTTACAAAAATGTCTGATTATGAATTTGTAGTAAAGTTTTAGGGTAGTGCAACAGTTGTATCTAAAATAAGTATTTAACAATTTTTGAAGTCTTTTTTTTGGCGTTCATATTACTATAGAAATAACGTTGCCGAAACAACGCCCGGCACGTCGCATTGTGGCGTTTATAATATGTAAAGACGAAGAGAGAAGAAAAAAAATGGGTCATCTGAAACTCGACCAATCGTATTTTATTACAGGTTTCGATATGGGCGGAACGTCTACGGACGTGTCTCGATATGCGGGCGCGTTGGAGCACGTGCACGAAGCTACCACTGCCGGCGTCACTATTCAAGCGCCTCAGTTGGGTGAGTCAGGGTATTAACTAGAACATGAGGGTTAACCGCCTCAGTAGTCTAGCGGTAGCGAGCCACTACTGCTACCCTGGGGTCCTGGGTTCAATTCTCGGGTCAGGGAATACCAGATATAAATATTTATTAAGAGTTTTAAATTTACTGGAAGTATCCCAGTACCTCTAAGGTTGATAATGTGCCCGGAGATGGCAACCGACGAATCGTGGGTGCTTTGCATGTATGCTTGAATGCATGCATTTCACTCTGCCTACCCCTTCCGGTATTACAGGAGTTAAGTAACTACGTTACGATTATACTACTAATTAATTACTTAATTATACTACTTAATTCGTGTTCATTTCATTGAAATGTACATTAAATATAATGTTGATTATTATTGGTGGTTATTCACTCTAGGTAGTTAAAAAAAAACTATGTAAAAGTGCTCTCCAGGAGTCTAATTATATGAAATACGAATAGACTGAATCCCTTTATTCGGCAGATATAAACACAGTGGCAGCAGGCGGTGGGTCCATGTTGTTCTTCCGTTCGGGTCTGTTCGTGACGGGGCCGGAGTCGGCGGGCGCGGAGCCTGGCCCCGCTTGTTACAGGAAGGGCGGACCTCTGACTGTCACTGACGCCAACCTGCTATTAGGTAAGACATTTTGGAATCATATCTAGTTCATTCTAGAACTTCAAAAGGAAGGATTTCTTTCAAAGGAATATTGGAATCGTTTCGACTGAAGGTTATACAGCTCGGCCTTTCATTGTAAACCTATGGTCTGTAGAATATATGTCGTTGGATTCACAGATAACGTAGGCCAGAGAGACGCGACTTAGGGAATGTTTATATTCAGTATTGTATAGAACTGCGAATAATAATGTGTAACTAAGCAAAAAATATGGTTCCACGTAAAGAGACACACTTTGGGTGGAGCATGTCAAGCTATTGGACGTATTTGCCGCACGGCGACATTTCGCCTTCACTGAGCCTGGCCCCGCTTGCTATAGGAAAGGCCCTCTTACTGTCACTGACGCCAACCTGCTATTGGGTGAGAAATTTTGGAATCATGTCTAGTCAATTTCAGAACTACAAAAGTAAGGATATTCTTTCAAAGGAATATTGGAACCGTTTCGACTGAAGGTTTTACAACTCAGCCTTTCACAGTAGACCTATTGTCTGTTGAGTATGTGTCGTTGGAGTCACAGTAAACGTAGAAGGAATATTTATATCCAGTAATGTATAGAACTACGAATAATAATGTGTAACTAAGGCAAAAAAATGGATCCACGTTAATGGACACACCGTGGGCGTGGCATTAATGGGACACACCGCAGCGCGTGTGGCTATTTACGATGGAGGTTTTACTTGCCGCTCGGCGAAATGACCTCGTCGCGACCATATGTACAGTACAGTAGAACCTCTTTATTCGCGCTTCCTCCATTCGCGTTTTCACTATTCGCGGATTGAAAAAATGCGACTGAACTCCTGTATTTGCGGCTTAGATTTCTTAATTCGCGGATTAAATCGGTACATACCTATATAGTGCGAAAGAGATAACCTTCTACAGACCCAAAATAAGCCGAAGTCTACTTCCTAGGCTCGATGTGCAATATTTATTGTTGACCACTGTATACGTTCATCAGTAACCCAAACATGCATGTGAAACGAAACACGTGCATGTTTGTGTCACTAATTTATACAAGTGTATACCAAATTTCAACTCGAGAGATCGAGAGAGACGCACGAGTGATCTTATAAGAGCCTTTTCACATGCATACGATCGCGGCGCGTTCGCCGTGCCGTGCAGAGTAGAAATGTATGAGCCACGCGACACACGGTCACTCTAAGGGTTCCGTGTTTTTCCTTATGAGGTACGGAACCCTAAATACAAATGAAAATTCTCAAAAACAAAACAATAAATACAATTTTTTCTCTGGATACCTCATGTATCCATTAGCATAATTTTATCTATTCCATATTCTTACAATTTTATCAAAAGAAGCATTATTTGTCCAGGTCGCCTGCTACCGGAATACTTTCCGAAAATCTTCGGGCGTAATGAAAACGAGCCGCTCGACAGAGACGCCACAGTGGCTGCCTTCAGAAAGCTCACGGACGAAATCAACTTGTTCCTCAAACAGGATGGAGGGAAACAGGTGTTTTTTTTATGCAATGGAAGTGTCAAACAAGCATGCAGTTCACATTGATGACTGCAGCCTTAAGACACCAACACAAAGACCAAGGTCAAAATGCAGATGCGTTACCACTTCTGAGGCCTAAGGTGTTATGCCTATGTGTCGGCTATTTTCAGCAATTCAAATTGTTTAATTTACTTTCAATTAATAGTAATAATTAGTAGTAGTAATTAAAAGTAGCAATATGGCAACATATTGTTGTCATACCAAAATTACATGAAATAAATATTTCCGACAAGAAAACAACGATCTAGTAGTGAGTATTTTTCCATGATTCTACGTATTTTTCTCTATTTGTTGATATAGTGTACAAAGTGCGGGCTAAACGTGGAGCTTGTCCTTTAATAAGTACCTAGTTAGTTAGATTATAGGTATACTTTTTATAGTTCAATATGGGGTACTTCAAAAATGGCGTCAAAAGAGTCCTTCAGGGCTGGCAGCGCGTTGGCAACTCCCCTGGTGTTGCAAATGTTCATAGGCGACGGTGACCACTTACCATCAGGTGGTCCGTCTGCTTGTCTGTCAACTTAATGACATAAAAAAAAAAGTTTAATTTTTGTTTTCTTTTTTATCAAGTTTTATCTAATTTTGTTTTTATTTGTGTATTTACTTATACCTGATGTTTGTGTCCTGGCTCAGCGCCAAACAAAACGTTTATTTTCACCTATGACTATATTCTCCCCTAATGACTCACGACACTGGGCGTCTTTGGGGAAGGATTTGTCCAGCCGTGGACGTCAATCGGCTGGAGTGATGATGATGATGACTTTGCTGACTATTCCGGAGACCTAACTTGTTATGTATCTGTGATAATTATAACACAATTAACGGTGAATTGACCGTGGATTTTCACGGCGAATAAAATGTGTGTGTACAGAACAGGCCATATATATTATGTTTGGTTTTTTTTTCAGATGAGCATGGAAGAAGTGGCTATGGGTTTCATAGACGTAGCCAACGAAGCGATGTGCCGACCTATCAGGTTTGTAATTAGTTTATTATTTGTCAAAGTTCAAACCCATATGGGCCTAAGCCTGTCGCCTAGATGTTTAATGTGTGCGTGAAATTGTTTATGTATTTTGTTAAAGTCAAGGTGTGAGTTTCGTAGTAATAGACGATTATTGTAATGTGTGCGTGTCACACGCATTTCCCCCCGCAAAAAATGACAGACTATTTACTGATCTATATTACATAATTCACAAACATATAAACCCTTTGAAATAAAAAATAATTCAATCAATTCTGCAACTAGAACTACATATCTAAGCTAAAAAGAAGCTCCTTTCTAATATTCTGACGATTTGGAAGAAAGGTAACTTAGGCTTTTTGAAAACTTCGAACAGCTGCTCTAACTAGACAAGATACTCAGGGTGAAAGGTATCCCTCATTTCCTTAATCTGACGCGTTAGACCTAGAGTAACTGCAAAAATACGCTCTTGGACTCGTGCTATAGGAATATTTTGAATTGGATCACTCAAATGAATAAACTAGAAGTTCCACGTTGGGCCCGCACCTTGTACACTATCAAAAGATAGAGAAAAATACGTAGAATCATGGAAAAATACTGAAAAAATCATTTGAATAGTAGGAAATATTTATTTTATGTACTTTTTGTATGACAACAATATGTCAACATATTGCTACAATGACGTTCTTGTTTCTGAAATGTACTTACGACGATTAATTGTAGGTATAATAATATTTGAATAGCTGAAAATGATTCGGTATTTTATGCTTCTTCTCTCAATATAGCGTACAAGGTGCAGGCCCAAGTTATGTTGGACGTCTGCTTTGCAAAATTTAAAATTGTACTTGGTTTCTTTTTCTAAAGAACTTCAAAAAAAGGTGGTTCTCAATTCGGTGGAATCTTTTTTTATACTATAAAAATAACATTCCTCTCCAGTCCATTTTTCCGTGTAGGGCCCTAACAACAGCGCGCGGCTACGATGCCCGCTCGCACGCGCTGGCCTGCTTCGGAGGCGCGGGCGGGCAACACGCGTGTTCCGTGGCCGCACATCTGGGCATATCGCAGGTGCTCATACATAAGTATGCTGGTACGTATCAACGGGATACCGTGTATTTTAGGGGTCCATATTGGCTCACATATAATTGTAAATAGGATTTACAATTATTCAATTTTGAATACATGATTTCTGACCAGGTATCCTATCGGCGTATGGCATGGCACTCGCCCACGTGGTCCACGAAGCCCAGCAACCGTGTGCGTCGGTGTACTGTCCCAACAACTTCCCACAGTTGGACATGCAGTTGGACGTTCTAGGCGCAGTCTGCAGGGATAAGTTGAAGGCGCAGGTTTGTTCTTTCTATGGAGAATAAAGGGAAGCAGTGATAACTGATACGTAGAAAAACTTGAAAAGAGTCCAGCGTACCCTGCAAATTAAATTTTTAGTTTTACTGGACTGAATTGTTCATCACCTCCTTGGGGTGGTAGATCGGGGCTTGAGGAGCTGCTGGTTCCCCGGGCATATCTGCCCTCGCGACTTCTGACTCGGCTAATTTTTTAAGCTTTTTAACTCTTAATTTTTTCCATCTTTTATTTTTTTTCATATTTATATCTTTTTTTTTTTCAGTTTTAGAACCTAGCGCTAGCGCTCAAAACTACGATATAAATTTAGCTATTGTGTCAGTGAAGTATGCTAACTTCAAAATATAAAATCTTTTCATGACTTTGCACATGGCTAAAGTAGTCAATGAAATTGGCGTTTTTGTTTTGACTATAACTAATAAATTATTAAACTGGTGGCAGAGCTTTAGTGACGGAGCTCGCAGGCGTGCATACCACCGCGTTTTTCTTTTTCTTCATTTATCATCATTGAAGGAATTGAAAATAATTGTGATTATTATGTTTTAACTAAGTAGTTTAAATACTAATTTTTAATTTACTATTAATATATGTTTTTGCTTTTACTATATGTAATGGTTATTCACTCTAATAGGTATTTTTGATTTATTGACGTTTTGAAAGTATATGTAAAGATCTTTTCGAAATAAAAATATTTTCTATTTCATCACCTAAATTTCTTTCCGCTAAATGGTGTGTAGTAATAGTGTTCAGCGCTAACGTGTTCCGGTCATGTGGTATCAACTTTAAGCCTGGGTTGCATCACGATATTTGTTAAAGTTAAAGATTTTTAAGTTAGAAAAGGATGTGAAATGTTACAATAACTTTAACTTTGACAAATATCTTGGTAAGAAATATTTGTTTTTATTTGTAGACTAGCTGACCCGACAAACTTCGTATTGCCTCAGAATGAAAATATAATGTGTCAAAAGTTTGATAGAGATACAGTTCGTATCTCTATCGATTTGTATGGGAAAATTAAATTGTGGTTTTTACTATTTCCCTTCAATTTCTTCATATTTTCTTACTTTTTAAACCTTCCCTGGATTTTATTTTTATTTTACTAACGAACAGCAATTGATTTTTATATATATAGATATGTATAGGCTATCAACCATATAAAAAATAAATATATAGTTCTATAATTATAGTATTTTACACACCAAAAACGTTGTCTTGCAGGGTTTCGAAGAGTCCCAGATCGAGTTAGAACCGTACCTACACCTGAGGTACGCGGGCACCGACTGTGCGCTCATGGTGTCCCCCGCCAAGGTGCCTGAGGGCTCCGCCTGTCGACACGGCGACTTTTATACTGCTTTTGTTCAGAGGTCAGAGGAGAGGTTTTATATTATTTCGCATTAACACATGCTTGTGAAATATATTTTATTTTAAAGAAAAATGGAAAGAAAAATTTGACTTCAGGCGACACTCGAACTCGCGGCCTACTGGGAATCTAGTCCAGCCGCTCTTCCAATTGAGCTACTGAAGTCCTGCCCGATTTGTCAAATATTTCCTTCACATTTATTGCCTTGCTTTATGATAGCAGTATAGTAGCAGTTAGGCCGCGAGTTCGAGTCTCGCCTGAAGTCAAATTTTTCTTTCCATTTTTCTTTAAAATAGAATGTATTGTATTTAAAAGTATCGTAACGTGCATAAACTTTATAAGTAATGGACCGACAATTTGCTGATTTATAGTGTTCCCAATGCGAAGGGCAAAGAAAATTATGATAGCCGATATAGCTTATCGAATAGTGAAATTTAAGTGGTAGTAGGCAGGGCGTATAGCTCGAAGAACCGATAGCCGTCGGAGAGTTCTCGAATGGCGGCCGCGTACCGGAAGATGAAGCTTGGTGCGAGGCTTGGCATCCCACGAGATGGACCGAAGAGCTGGTGGAGGTCGCAGGTTATCGGTGAATGAAGCCGGCTCAGGACAGTTCGTTATAGCAATTTTTGGGAGGCTTTTGTCCAGCCGCGGACTTCTTTTGGCTTAAATGATAATCCTTTTGATCGGTTTGTTCTCGTCTTTTCAGATACAAAAACGAGTTCGGTTTCACGTTATCAAAGAGAGATGTGTGGGTGGATGACGTGCGAGTGCGCGGGGTAGGCAGGCGTCGAGTCGCGGAGGAGGTGGCGCCGCCTAGCGGTGAGGGGACCACACCTATCGCTGAGAAAGTATGCTCATATCGTCTTTATTTTTTTTTTATATAAACGAAGTGGCAAACAAGCAGGCAATTCACGTTGATGTTAAGTGATGACTGCAGCCTATAGACACCCACACAAAGACCAAGGTCAAAATGCAGATGCGTTACCACTCCTGAGGCCTAAGGTGTTACGCCTCTGTGCCGGAAATTACAGGGCCGTACATTACCACCTGACCGGAACACGACAGTGCTGAACACTTCCATTTAGCGGCAAGTATATTAGGTAATGCGGTGGTGCCTACGCCCGCGAGCTCCGTCACTGGAGCTCTACCACCAGTAAACAATTGAATGAATACGTCATTGTTTTATATTTATAAGAATAAAAAAGGAGCCATTCTTTGAATTTTTAAGACATTGTATTAATTAATGTATGGACCCTGAGATTTAATTAAGACATTGTATTAATAATATCTCAGGGGTGGCAACCCACTGGCGTATAGCGTGCCTTGGTGGGGCCCTGTATAAAAATTTTTTGGGGCCCTTTTTAAGGATCAAGTTTTTCACGTGAGTAAAAAGCAGCTTTTGGCCCTGCGTGGGTGCTTTTCCATTCATTCATCCACTTGGTCCAAATACAAGGTCAGAAGGACGCGCGAGAAAAAAAAAGAAATATTCCTCCATGGACTTAGTAGGTACTCAAATGGGTAAAATTTAACTTCATTAAATAAAAATAAAAAATAAAACACATAAAAACAAGGGCTAAAAGCCACCGCAAAATAAAAAAAAAGATAGTCCCCTCTCAGCGAGATGTCCTGGGTGCCGGAATCCCCTGAATTCGGCTTCGACCACGCCTCCGACGCGTCGGGGACAGATAGGCCCGGGGAAGGAGGGTTGCACCTCGATCCGTTCGGGGGTCCCCTTCTTCCGTTACGCTTCACGTGCGGAGGGGGGATGATGATTACTAGTAGGGTAAAATTGGAGGCCCCTTCCACGTATGTTGGGGGCTCCCATAGCCCGGAGGTCCCGTATAATTGATACGGCAGACTCGATGGTAGCTACGCCCCTGTAACGCACCTGCAGGTTGATATCTGGTAGTAGTAGTAGTAGTAGTCTTTTTGGTAGTAGTCTATAGGCTGCAGTCATCACTTAACATCCATGTGAACTGCATGCTTGTTTGCCACCTTCGTGACATAAAAAAACGTTGCAATAATGGTTTGCTATCGCTACGTTTCCTATGCAATCTGAATTAAAGAAACAAGAACTTTATATAATTTCAGACTGTAAAAGTGTACTTCGAGGGAGGATACCAGGACACAAGTATATATTTGTTGGAGAAGTTGATGCCTGACCAACAAATACTGGGACCAGCTATCATCATGGACAGTCTGTCTACCATACTTGTTGAACCAGGTAACTGCAGTACTCAACAAATAATATTGCACATCGAGCCTGCGAAAGAGAAGATCGGCTCGTTTCGACTTCGTAGAGCGTTATCTCTGTTGCACACTGCCTACGTAAGCACTGACAGTCCTGTAATGGTCAAACCTTGATCAAAATGGTCGACAAACGACAAATAGGTACGGTGTGAGAGAGATCACGCTCTACAGACCCGAAATAAGCTTCCTAAGCTCGATGTATAATATTTATTGTTGAGCACTGTAATATGTTTTTACTTTTATATACTTTATTAGAAACGTTCGCCTTTTAAATTTCGAAAAAATACATTATTTATTGGAAGTATTTCAAAATAATGCATGTTTTTATTGATAAAATAAAAAAACATTGGTTAAATTCACAAATTTAATCACAAATTTTGATTTTTTTTTAATGCGTGTTTTTTTAATTAAGAAAATGTGTTTGTAATTATTTTCTTTTCTTTTCTGTTTGCTGGTTTCTGTTTACGCATGCAGTTTGCACCTGTAATTGAGGTGTCGCTAAACAATATTATTTTTCTTTTATATTTCAAAAAAATTGTGTAAATATCTGTGGAGGCTTAAGTTGTTATGCCTTTGTGATAGTTATAACAGGGCCATACATTACCATCTAATCGGAACACGATAGTGTGAAACACTACCATTTGGCGGCAGATAGCTTAATTTCAATTAGTAATGCGATGGTGCCTACGATATAAAATATTATAATAATTTGGTTTTTGCAACAGCGTTGAGTTGATTTAAAAGCCAAAATGTTGATTTATCATTTGAGATTTCAAAAACTTATGATATGTCAGAAATTTATAACTATGTTAAACTAAACGAAGGTGAATTAGAATGAATGTTTTGTGGCAGGTTGTCTGGCGGATATAACGAAGTTCGGCGATATCCGCATCACGGTGGGCTCCGGTCAGCCCAAGATGGTTACCGCAGATTTAGACTCTGTGCAGTTGAGCATATTCTCGCATCGATTCATGTCTATCGCCGAGCAGATGGGCAGGTACGTATTTAAGCACCATTGTGTGCAGTTTATTTTTTTTTAACTGCCTCAGTAGCCTAGTGGTAGCCGGCCACTACCACTACGCTGGGGTCCTGGGTTCGATTCCCGGGTCGGGGGATATTAGAGGTAATGGTGTAAAAATTCTGTATCACTGGTTCTATTGGGATTTTAACATTTTATGTAGTAGTTTGAAGTTTGGTATTGTGCCCGGAGATGTCAATAGGCTCGCCTCCTGCTACATGGGCCAAAACGTAACCGGCGAATCTCGGGTGTTTGCATGTATGCTTGAATGCATGCATTTACCTCTGCCTACCCCTTCGGGGATTGCAGGCGTGAAGTTGCGTAATTTTTTTTTTAACTGCAGGGTCCTCCAACGCACGTCCATATCGGTGAACATAAAAGAGCGTTTGGACTTCTCTTGTGCGCTGTTCGGGCACGACGGAGGATTAGTGTCCAACGCGCCACACATCCCCGTGCACCTGGGGGCCATGCAGGAGACCGTGCAGTATCAGGTGAGGGGAGATGAGAGAGTGGTGCTAGAATGACTTATGGTATGTTCTAACTCATTCAACCACTTCACTAAACACATTGTTAACACCTTAAAACAGTTCAATAATACATGATATATAATCACATACATATACACCTGAACTCAAAATACATACCTAATCAACTCTATACCCACTTTCATCTAGATATTGACTTAAGTCGCCCGTAAACCGTAGCGAGGACTTCTGTCAAGTCATCCACAGCAAAACTTACTCCTCTTGTATAAATACACAAAGGAGGTGGGAAAAAAAAGTATGTACTTAGGTTTTCGCGAGCTGCACTCATTGAAATAAAACTAGTTTTCGTATTTATCTCGCGTATATTAAACCATATGTCGAATGAGCGAATGACTAAACAGATATACAATGCGAATGTGGATGGTTGCAGAGGCCCAGGAAGACCAAGGCTGACCTACCATGACCAAATAGGTCGAGTTCTGTCTGATGGTGGTGTCAAAAGTCTTAGGAATCGGCGTGCATGTATGAAGAGAATGATGAAGGTAGACGAGGCACGAGAGGTTTGTCAGAACCGGGATGTCTGGCGCTCTACACTCTCTGCCTACCCCGTTAGGGACCTGGCGTGAAGATACATACATACATATTAAACCAAATCATCATTCATCATTCAATCATTTTAGTTTAATATACGTGAGATAAATCTGAAAACTAGTTTTATTTCAATTACTTATGGTGTTATTATCACTATCACTACATATAATAAAGTAAAGTCCCCCTATTTTCTCTGTCTGTATGTATGCGATAATCCCGGAAAGTAGTGAACGGATTTTCTTCCTGTTTGAAATTGTTCGCGCCTACACCTTTTTGCTACACCTACACCTTTCTGGAGCAAAAACGAAAACATAGGTAGGCACGAGCAGAAATGTTGGAAAGAGTTATTTGTGAGGAAGATCTGTATCTATAATTTATCAATATCGTACTTAAATTTAACGAGATATCACGGTTTTTGTCAAAAAAGTTAGGCGTATAAAACAGAAAATTAAAAGAGCGTATCTGATCTTAGACTTTAAGGCGGCCTGGAAACCCTCACATAGATATAAAAAATGCAAATGAAAACATTGTATGCGGTGGTTGATTGAATTCTCGTTACTCCTCCTCCTTGCGTCGTGTGTCCTCAATGCTGAGGGTCGTGACCTCGACGAATAACTCTCGATTGGACAATATTACGCCATGTCGTCCTATCTCGTTACTAACTGCTATTATATCAAACACTCACACTTTTGCACAGACAATGCTAGCATTCAATCGCGACAAGATCATTTCTCCAAGCGACGAGGAAACGTGTCTGACAGGCTGCGGTGTGTCATTTTTATGCACCGCCCACGGTGTGTCTATTTGCATAGAAGTATTTATCCTTTGCACCATAGCTGTGTGACGTTTGTGTGACCATTTTGATCAAGTTTTGACCAATACCGAACTATTAGTGCTTACGTCAGCAGTGTGCAGCAGAGAACGCTCTACGAAGTCGAAACTAGCCGATTGTCTCCTTCGTAAGCTTGATGTGCAAAATTTCTTAACGAGACTTTACAGCTTAATGACTTTCAATTTGATGGTAACCGAGTTACAGAATATGCCTATTAATCATTTTAATAATATATCATTGACCTATACGTTCTAAAGTACTAGACAGGACATTCCCCTTGGTAGCATGGTTCCAGTTTTTTTGCCCACAATTGACTACCCTTTCCCATACTAACATGACAGCTGACGTTAACACGTCATACTAAATATCTGTCAAATTCATTTAAAAACGGAACCGCCTGTTTGTTCCCAGTGTCTAATTGATAATATTGACATCATTGTAATGGTTGGGGAAAAATGTTCTTCGCATTTTTTAAGATAATTCAAAACATTTTTTAATAAAGTTTATTTAAATTTAACTAAAGTATGTATGTACCATTTTGTTCGATAACCTTTTGCCATCTTGTAGGTAGGGACATGATCCCATTGCTATAAAAATTTTGGGACTTCTCATCAAAATACCGCGACAAGTGGATTTGGCAGTCCTCTCGTGATGTTAACCTAACATTGCATAAAGAATTCTGAAGAGACCGAAACAGGTGGAAATTTGAAGGTGCAAGGTCAGGACTATACGGCGGATGCATTAACACCTCCCAGCCAAACTCTCTTAATTTTTGCTGAGTGGCTATAGATGTGTGAGGTCTAGCGTTATCATGATGAAACACCACACCCCTTCTGTTGATCAATTCCGGCCGTTTTCTCTCAACTTCTTGCTTCAATCTCATCAGTTGTTCGCAGTAGAGTTCAGAATCGATAGTCCTGCTTGGTGGTAATAGCTCATAATGAATAATGCCCTTCCAATCCCACCACACACACAACATCACCTTATTGCGAGTTAACCCGGGTTTCGCCACAGTCTGTGAAGCCTGACCGGCCTTTGACCACGACCTTTTTCGCACGTTCTTGTCGTACGTGATCCACTTTTCATCACCAGTTATCAGCTTCTTCAAAAATGATTCGGTTTCATTACGTCGTAATAAAGAATCACAAATGAGTACACGGTTCATTAGGTTTCTTTCAGTGAGCTCGTGAGGTACCCAAATATCGAGCTTTTTTTTGTACCCAGCTTTTTTCAAATGCGCCAAAACTGTTTTGTGATCAATTCTCAGTTCTTCAGCTACGTCGTAACTACTGATATGTCGATCTTGCTCCACTTTTTCAAAAATGGCATCCATTTTATCCGTAATAGGGCGACCAGAGCGAGGTGCATCTTTGACATCAAAATTTCCGGATTGAAAACGCTTAAACCAAATTTGTGCTACTCTCACAGACACTGCACTAGGTCCATAAACATCGCAAATTTTTTTCGCGGCTTGCGTTGCATTTTTACCTTTTTTGTAGTAAAATTTTAAAATGTATCGAATTTCTTCATTAGATTTACTCATCTTGACAGTACGAAAAACAAATGAAAATCACACATTTGCCTAATTTGAATTTGGAATTATGTTCTTTAAAATTGTAACTTTCAATGATACCAAAACCAGCCAGATACAAATACTACAGCCAAAGAGATTTTATTACAAGTTCATACATACTATAATGCGAAAAGACTTTTTCCCCAACCTATTATATTATGATCGTAAAACTATTGTCACCAGATGAAAGTCCGCGGCGACTCTATCAAGGCGGGCGACGTGTTGTTGGCGAACCACCCCAAAGCCGGCGGCTCGCATTTGCCCGACCTCACCGTCATCACTCCGGTCTTCCATAAGTTAGTCGTTTTTATTTTTTCTTGTCAAATGACACGATGTTAAGTGGTTTGTAGACTGATCCTGGCTTTTAGAGATATATTGTTAATAGAAATTAGCGCATCACCTCTTGCAGGCAGCCTCTCTACATCAATCCCAACAACATTTGTTTCAGTTAACACACACTCATATTCTAAGACGTTACTTGAAACATTGCTTGACTCACACTCAGCGAAGGATACTTTATGAGGACGACTCGAAATTAATATTCTTAGTTGTATTTTGACAGTAACTCATGTGTACGGATTATCATATAGATAATTGACAAAGTCTTAAAAATCCTGGGTCTTAAAAATATGGTATTTAATTATATTTCCAGACAGTTCCGACACGAAAAACTCGAAATGGCGTAAATGTAAAATACTCCTCGAAACTTCAAGGTGGGTCGTGATGTACCTTGGAGTTTGACAGTTGCTTTCTTACCTCAAACGGAGGCAAAATCTCGAGTTGACGTTATTAGTTACAACTAAGAATACCGATTCCTATCAAAAATAGGTTGAGTTAAGGTCGAGATTACGACTAAAAACGGAATAATTATGGGTGTCACACAGAAAAATATCGATAACAGTCGAGTTTTCGACTGACATCTAACGTACACTTATTCAACATTTTAAAAAATTGGTTAAATAACATTATCTTTCTTTCTAAATATGTCTTTTACCTCTTAAATTCATTTTCTCCTTCCCTTCATAGATTTGTTAACTTTAATTTCGTTTTTCCCTTCAACCCATCGCTGTCGCTGCACCGTGATCTGGATGGTCTCTCAAATTAGTTATATGTAATGTTTTCTTTGTTCTTGTACACGCTACTATTTCTTTCTTTCTATTTGTTTTCCTTATTTGTTTAGGTTGTCTGGAAGAAATTTCTCTTTTAGCAATAAGACCGCCATTTGTACTGTGCTTCTTTTGTCTTGCTACTATGTATTTTACTTGGTGTACAATAAAGAGTAATGTTCTTGTTGTAATTGTACACTCCGTAAGTGCGGGCAAGCAGAAAATAAAAACGTAGGCTTAATAACTTGCTAAGTCTAATGTTTACTATACTATCATCAATTGCCGTCCGTTATATTTGTAAAACCCCGAAAATTGCTCGATTGATTGCGACGAAATTTTTGCGCGAGTCCAAAGTGGTTCAAGGATGCTTTTGATTTACAATTGCACTGGTGCTGTCTGTTTACTTATTTTTACATATATTTTTTATGTAATGAAGGTGGCAAATGGCTGTGATAGTAAGATAGTTTAACCGGAAAAACGATAGTGTTTAACACTACTATTTGGCGGTAGATAGAGTAGGTAATGCAATGGTGCCTACCCTCGAGCTTGTACACTGGAACTCTACCACCAGTAAAACGATGTTTTTGATTTGCAACTGCATCGGCGTTGTTTGTAAACTTATATTTCAGTTAGCGGGCTATTGCAGGTTAGGTTATTTAGCTGTTGGTTCTTAATCTCAGCTCACACTCACGACCGATATTCTTCGTGGCGTCTCGCGGCCACCACGCCGACATCGGCGGCCTCACTCCCGGTTCGATGCCGCCTCAATCCACGTCGCTATCGCAGGAGGGCGCTGCCTTTAAGTCCTTCTTGCTCGTCGACGGCGGACGGTTCCAGGAAGAACAGTTAATTGAAGGTTCAGTATCCAACAAGAAATAATGCACATCGACCTCAGGAAGAGACGTCTTCTTATTTCGGATCTGTAGAGCGTTATCTCTTTCGCACCTTACCTATTTGACGTTTGTCGGCCATTTTGATCATGTTTTGACCAATACCGGACCACGGATGCTTACGTCGGCAGTGTGCAGCAAAGATAACGCTCTCTAAAGCCGAAACAAGCCGATTGTCACTTTAATAGGCTCGATGTGCATTATTTTTTTACTGGTGGTAGAGCTCCAGTGACGGAGCTCGCGGGCGTATGCACCACCGCATTACCTGATTTACTTGCCGCTAAATGGTAGTGTTCAGCACTATCGTGTTCCGGTAAGGTGGTAATATACGGCCCTGTAATTTCCGGCACAGAGGCATAACGCCTTAGGCCTCAGGAGTGGTAACGCATTTGCATTTTGACCTTGGTCTTTGTGTGGGTGTCTATAGGCTGCAGTCATCACTTAACATCAATGTGAACTGCATGCTTGTTTGCCACTTCAATTACATAAAAAAAAATTTAAAAAAAATTCTTGATGAGCACTAAATAATAATGGCAACCCATTATACGTCCCACTGCTGGGCACGAGTCTCTCTCCTTTTTGGGGGGAGGCCTGGAGCTTACTCCACCACGCTGCTCCAATGCGGATTGGTGGAGATGGGTGGTGGGTGTAGTATAGTAGTAGTAGTGGCCAACCCGCTGTCGGATGTTTTCAAACCTCCATAAGGCCTCCGACAAGGTTTAACGACTGCTATCTATCGATAGCAACCGGGACCGACGGCTTAACGTTCCCTCCGAAGCATGGAAACGCGCATTTAATTTGCCACTAGCGGTCACCCATCACACTACCCGACCGCGCCCGTAGTGCTTGCTTACGTGACCGAGTAGATCGCTCATGATCTACACCAGCCGCTGGGCCATGCGCACCTCTACTAGAGCACTAAATACTTATTGCTTATTCCCCTAACTTTCAGAGTAGACTCCAGGTTAGAGTTCGGAGCTCTCCAAAGTTTTCAAGTTCCATCCCGACTATGATAACATTACTAAGACTGGGATGAAAGGTGATGCACATCTTACTTAAACGGTGTAAAAAAATAATTTAATTTTTAACTGTAACCGTCCTAGAGGCGCTGGTATTTTTTTGTTTTTATATATAATGAAAGTTGCAAACAAACGTGCAGTTCTCTCTCTCTGCATTGATGTTAAGTGATGACTGCAGCCTATAGACACTAACACAAAGACCAAGATTAAAGTGCAGATGCGTTACCACTCCTGAGACCTAAGGTGTTATGCCTCTGTGCCGGAAATTACAGGGCTGTACCACCTGACCGAAACACGATAGTGCTGAACACTGCCATTTAGCGGCAAGTATATTAGGTAATGCGGTGGTGCCTGCGCCCACGAGCTCCGTCACTGGAGCTCTACCACCAGTAAATTGTAAGAACATATGACGATAACCTAACTTTAACAAATAATTTGGTGCAACAGAACCTAAGGCAGTTAGTTGTAGTTAACATTGATATTTCCAGAACTGATGAAACCTGGTAAGGAGCCCGGGTGCTCCGGTACGAGGAACTTGGCAGATAACCTCTCAGACCTGAAGGCGCAAGTCGCCGCTAACCAGAGGGTGAGATCATAAAATAAAATAAAATACGCTTACACTCACGGCCCCACAGTAGGTATAAACCTTTATCGTGGGTGCCCTTGTACACTTATAACAAATACAAAAACCCAGACTCGAAACAAATATGTGTGGAAAATATGTGTGTAGACCATACAAATACACTTCGCATCAAAAAAATCGAAACACTTTGCAAGTTTATGTTTAGTAGGAATTTTAACAAATTGTGTATATTTAAAAATAAAATATTTAATGTTGTTTGTTTCATAGTGCATAGTACGATGTTTTAAAATCCTAATAATTCAAATAACATTTTCATAAGTTTCCTGTTTAGTAACGTTTGAATTTCTGACAACAACGTTTAGACTCTAGAGGGGGGGGGGGAGGGACACCTGACTCTAGGGAAATTTGCACTATAAAGCTTAATATCACGAACGGTTAACTCAATCGAAAAATGATGTTCGGACATTATATTTTTGAAAGACCTATCCAACGATACCCCACAATATATGGAAATCGAAAATAAAAAAATAGGTCCGCGCGTTACATGTAGGGGAGGTTACCCAAAATTTTTTTTTTCATGTTTTTCTACCATTTTGTCGGTGTGATTAAGGTATATACTTGTGCCAAATTTCAAGTCTCTAGTATCAATCGTTTTTGCGCTAAGCCGCGGACGGACAGACAGACAGACAGACGGACATGGCGAAACTATAAGGGTTCCTTGTTTACTACGGAAACCTAAAAAATCAGAATGTTGAACCTAGAACAGTACGCAAAACAAAATTTTAATGTGTCCGTAAGGTAAGCTGCGACGAAGGCGATTTTACTGTATGCACGGATACGAGAGGATTCAATAGATAAATACAACAACTTAATAATAATATTGTATTTCGACGACCCGGTTAGTCCAGCGGTGTGAGATGACCGTTTTATTCGAAGGGTCGCGGGTTCGATCCCCGCACCGGGACAAATATTTGTATGGCCTACAGATATTTGTTTCGGGTCTGGGTGTTTGTGTATGTGTTGTATGTGTACAACGGCACCCACGACACAGGTTTATACCTACTGTGGGGCTGTGAGTGTAAGCGTATTTTATTTATTTATTTTATTATTATTTCAGGGAATCCAATTAGTTGGGGAGTTGATAGACCAATACGGTCTGGACGTGGTGCAAGCGTACATGGCTCATATACAAAAGAACGCGGAGCTGGCTGTTCGGGATATGCTGAAGGTAATAATTATTCTTTATCTTTCTCAAGGAGTGTCTAGTTTGGTTTGTTATATTATTTTTTTATGTAAGGAAGGTGGCAAACGATCATGCAGCTCACACAGTCATGCACGCTTAAATGTCTTTGCCTTTGGCGGCGTCGTGTGGCGGGTTGCTCACTTCCCTCTAAAATGGTCGAGGAGGGCAATGGCTGTCACATGCGTCATACTCGTGAACGGGTGCTGTTGGTGGGGACTGGTCTGTTCTGGTTTGCAGGGGCTACATCACATTTAGTAGATAGCAGTTTATTTGCATCTATACTATGGACGTTGACATTATTTGATTTTTCACGATAATCTGTACTAGATTTAAGCTCTCATTTAAAAGAGCTCTTACTGAGTTTGTTGGGTAGCGGAGTTCTTCTCAGTAGTGACTGCACTTGGAACTCTGCTAAGTGAATAACATTGATCTTGACGAATAAGTTTTTCTTTTTCTTCATTTATTATCATTGAAGGAATTGAAAAATTTTATGATTATTATGTTTTAACCAAGTAGTTTAAATTCTTATTTTTAATTTACTATTAATACATGATTTTGCTTTTACTATATGTAATGGTTATTCGCTCTAGGTAGTTTATGATTTATTGACGTTTTGAAAGTATCTGTAAAGATCTATTCGAAATAAAAATATTTTCTATTCTATTCTATACATTGATGTTAAGTGATGACTGCAGCCTTACACAAAGACCAAGGTCAAAATGCAGATGCTTTGTCACCTCTGAGATCTAAGTTGTTATGTCTCTGTGATAAGTTATTACGGATTTACGGGACCATATACATTACCATCTAACCAGAACACGGTAGTGTTGAACACTATCATTTGGCGGCAGATAGATTTGCTTAGCGGTGGTACTTACGCCTTCGAGCTTCTGCGCTGGAACTCTACCAGTAGATAATTTGTGCGGTATTTTGGCAAATAATTATAATAATAACTAATCGACGAATGTTTTTCTAGGATATAGCGAAGAACGCAATAGCTAAAACTGGTTCGGCGGTGCTAAAAGCCACAGAGTATATGGATAACGGTACACCGATAGTACTGACCGTGACGCTGGACAAAGACGATGGCAGCGCCATCTGTGATTTCACGTGAGTATTCTTCATTATCTGTATTCTTCTATATTTTATCTGTAGGATTTTTTTCTATTAATATGCAGTGTGGAGTTAATAAAGTTTCTAGCATGTGTCTTAATAGCGGTGGCGTCTGTAAATACCATAGAGCAACACCGGAGGGAAGTAGCTTTCCCCTCTGTCAAAGTACAAGCCCAAATGGGCCTATACCTGTTGCCTAGATGTTTAAATGTGTGCGTGAATTTGTTTCCGTATTTTGTTAAAATCAAGGTGTGAGTTTCGTAGTAATAGACGATTTTTATAGTGTGTGTGTGTGTCACACTTATTTCATTAAAAATGTCAGACTGTTTTACATCGGTTATAAACGCTACGGCTACTCCCCTCTGTGTTGCTCTATGGTGTCACGGGTGGCAACGCATCTGCATTTTCACCTCTGCTTTTTATGTAGACGTCTATAGGCTGCAGTCATCACTTAACATCAATGTGAGCTGTATGCTTGTTTACCACCTTCGTTTTTTTAATAGCCTTAACTATTCCACTGCTGGGCAAAAGCCCAGCAGTGGAACTGGTGGTAGGTAGAGCTCCAGTGATAAAGCTCGCGGGCGTAGGCACCACCGTATTACCTAATATACTTGCCGCTAAATGGTAGTGTTCAGCACTATCGTGTTCCGGTCAGGTGGTAATGTACGGCCCTGTAATTTCCGGCACAGAGGCATAACACCTTAGGCCTCAGGAGTGGTAACGCATTTGCATTTTGACCTTGGTCTTTGTGTGGGTGTCTATAGGCTGCAGTCATCACTTATCATCAATGTGAACTGCATGCTTATTTACCACTTACATTACATAAAAAGAAAAGCGGTCGAGGTCATTTCGCCAGCGCTTTCGAGGTCGGCCTCGACAACGCCGAACATCCGGAATCCAGTCGGAAGACCTTCTTTCTTCAGACATACTACAATACCTTCGTTAAATAAAAAAAAATACAAATTGAAAGACCACAAGCAAATTCAAATAATATTTCAGGGGTACCGGCACGGAGGTGTGGGGTAACTTGAATGCTCCGCGAGCTATATCTTTGTCGGCGCTCATATACTGCTTGCGTTGTATGGTCGGACACGATGTACCGTTAAATCAGGTAGTCGCTTTGTTATTTACTACCCGCCTTTGAGTACCTACTGTAGTTTGACATTTGCAACGTAGGTAACTTTAGACCTGTAATCCCTCAAGGGTTAGGCAGAGGTAAATTCATGCATTCAGGCATACATGCAAACACCCACAATTCGTTTTGGCCCATGTAATAGATAGCGAGCCTGTTGACATCTCCGGGCATAATACAAAACTTTGAGATACTGGGAAACATTTAAAAAAATTGAAAAATCCCTATCCCAGAGGTGAAGGATTTATCACCTTTATCTCTGACCCGGGAATCGAACCCAGGAGTAGTGATGGCTTGCTACCACTAGACTACTGAGGCAGTTCGAAATTGTTGCCCGTAATTAATGTAATTGAAATATTTTTATTTTTCCAATAGCAGTTTATTTGCATCTATGCTATGGACGTTCACATTATTTGATTTTTCACGATAATTTGTACTAGATTTAAGCTCTCATTTAAAAGAGCTCTTACTGAGTTTGTTGGGTAGCGGATTTCTTCTCAGTAGTGACTGCACTTGGAACTCTGCTAAGTGAATAACTTTGATCTTGACGAATAAGTTTTTCTTTTTCTTCATTTATCATCATTGAAGGAATTGAAAAATTTTGTGATTATTATGTTCTAACTAAGTAGTTTAAATTCTAATTTTTAATGTACTATTGATATATGATTTTGCTTAACTTTATGTAATGGTTATTCACTCTAGGTATTTTATATTTCTTGACGTTTTGAAAGTATCTGTAAAGATCTATTCGAAATAAAAATATTTTCTATTCTATTCTATTCTAATAACACATGCGAGTGAATTCAGAAATTAAAGAAAAATATATTTATTATTATGTACGCCTGCACCGTTTTTGAAAAATCGGTGAACATACATAATAATAAGATACCGTATTTTTTGAAGTCGGTCAAAAATGTAAAAATACGTAAAGTTTTCATATTGTTACGACTTTGGGGAGGGTCGCTAGTTGTTAATATTGCTTCTGCCTTTTTAAGAATAACGGCTTTAAGATTTGCGTTTTTCAAGATAAACGATTTAAAAAAAAAGTTTGATGACTTCTAAATCTATACAAATAAATAAAATTGGCGTGTCTGTTTGTAATATTAAAATTACCGCTTTTTACTAAATGCATATGTATGTATACACGGTACATGTACCAAAACAACATTTTTTACAATTTTTGTCTGTCTGTCTGTCTGTTTGTCGGGGCTAATCTTGGGAACGGCTGGACCGATTTTGACGGGACTTTCACTGGCAGATAGCTGATGTGATAAGAAGTAACTGAAGCTACTTTTGTACTAGCTGCGCCCACGACTTCGTCCGGGTAGATACTGAACAATCATATTTTTTCTCACGTGTACGAAGTCGCGGGCACAGCTAGTAAGGTAATAAAATTCCGCAACATCCCCAGGGTTGTCTGAATCCAGTGCAAGTGATAATCCCTCCGGGTTCCATCCTGGACCCGTCGGAAGCCGCGGCCGTGGTGGGTGGGAACGTGCTCACATCGCAACGTATTGTCGACGTCGTGCTTAAGGCTTTCCAGGTACGTATTTAAATTTACTTCAACACTCCAGCCGAAAGACGTCCACCGCTGGACATAGCCTGCCCTAAAGACGCCCACAACGGTGTTGTGCGTCATTAAGGTGGAATATCCCATAACCACCGTGGTTGGCAGGTGGATTGGCGATTAGGGATTAAACTATATAGAAATAGAAATAGTTTATTTTTTGACACACACACACACACACTAAATAAACAAATGATAATAATAATAAAAAAAAAACGTAAAAAAAAAAAACGTAACTTCACGCCTGTAATCCCCGAAGGGGTAGGCAGAGGTAAATGCATGCATTCAAGCATACATGCGGCGACGTTTTGGCCCATGTAACAGGTGGCGAACCTGTTGCCATCTCCGGGCACATTACCAAACTCCGAGGTACTGGGAAACTTCCAGAAAATGGAAAAATTCCAACAGAACCAGAGATAAAGGATTTCAGACCGTTATCTCTGATAGTCCCCGACCCGGGAATCGAACCCAGGACCCCCAGCGTAGTAGTAGTGGCCTGCTACCACTACGCTACTGAGGCAGTTAAAAAAAAAATATGAAAAAAATATGAGTAAATACAAGTACATACTCGATACTTTTCTTCCGATACCAAATAATTTTAGCATCGTTACTTTGTAACTAGGTATCGAGTAGATATCGAATAAAGGTCACAGTACTCATGTGAGTACTTCTGTTAAAAAATTGCAATTATTTTTTGTTATGTCAAAGAATTGACAGACAAGCAGACGGGCCACGTGATGGAAAGTGGTTACCGTCGCCTATCAACATTTGCAACACCAGGGGAGTTGCCAACGCGCTGCCAGCCCTGAAGGACTCTTTTCACGCAGAACCCCGTGTTGTAGCGCCGGGGGAACTCCTCAGAGGGAAGTTCGTTCCACAATTTGCACATTCTGGGCAGGAATGAACGCGCGAATCGGACCGTTGAGCATTTCCAAGTATCCAATCTGTGCGGGTGGAACTTCTCTCTTTGGCGGGTGGTGATAGACAAGTACTTTTGTGTCTCTTCAATGTTCCACTAGATGCCGCCTTATGCAGTGAACGCTACATACACAAATACTTGTATGAATATATATGAAATTTTGATGTTAGTATTTTCTTTATTTCACTTTGTTTTTCTTTTTGGCCTCTCACTGCACCTCAGTTAAATTCTCACCACTACCTCAAGGTTGACTGGCAGATAATGCTTTTTAGCATTAAGTCCGCCACATATACCAATTTGTGCAGGAAAGTCTTAAACATTTGTAGTACATTATTAGAAAAGGTACATATTTCAGAGCAAATTGACATATAGGTGCATTGTTATAGTATGGGCATTGTACCATTCTTCTTGCTAGGCTATTTATTACAATAGTCTGTGTTAAGAAGAAGTTTCCTTTATTTACTTATTTATAGTAATTGCTAATGCGTAGGTAGGTAGGTACTACATTCACATGACAAATTAGAATTTAAATAAATAAAATAAATATTTATTACTAGTGATCGCCCAGTAGTATAGATTCGATCTTAACACAAGAAATATAAGAACCTCTATAATAATCCTTACTTTGTTTAATGAAATTATTTATTTTTATTTTTCGGACAATTTTATTTTTACATTTTATGTAAAAAAAAAAAAAAAACCTAACTTCACGCCTGTAATCCCCGAAGGGGTAGGCAGAGGTAAATGCATGCATTCAATCATACATGCAAACACCCACGACTCGCCGGTTACGTTTTGGCCCATGTAACAGGTGGCGAACCTGTTGCCATCTCCGGGCACATTACCAAACTCCGGGGCACTGGGAAACTTCCAGAAAATGGAAAAATCCCAATAGAAGCAGAGATAAAGGATTTTAAACCGTTATCTCTGATAGTCCCCGACCCGGGAATCGAACCCAGGACCTCCAGCGTAATAGTAATGGCCTGCTACCACTACGTTACTGAGTTACATTTTATGTAATGATTACTTTATAGGTTTGTGCAGCGTCTCAGGGCTGCATGAACAACTTGACGCTCGGCGAGAGCAGTTGGGGGTACTACGAGACTGTGGCCGGTGGCAGTGGTGCTGTATGTATTTTTTTTATGCACACAAATAGGCTGCAGTCGTCACTTAACATCGATGTGAACTGCATGCTTGTTTGCCACTTCCATAACATTATAACTTTGATCTTGACGAATAAGTTTTTCTTTTCTTTCATTTATCATCATTGAAGGAATGGAAAAATTTTGTGATTATTATGTTTTAACTAAGTAGTTTAAATTCAAATTTTTAATTTACTTTTTTTTTTTTTTTTTTATGTAATAGAAGTGGCAAACAAGCATGCAGTTCACATTGATGTTAAGTGATGACTGCAGCCTATAGACAACCACAAAATGACCAGAGGTCAAAATGCAGATGCGCTGCCACTCTTGAGACATTAGGTGTTATGCCTCTGTGCCGGAAATTACAGGGCCGTACATTACCACCTGACCGGAACACGATAGTGATGAACACTACCATTTAGCGGCAAGTATATTAGGTAATGCGGTGATGCCTACGCACGCGAGCTCCGTCACTGGAGCTCTACCACCAGTAAAAATTAATATATGATTTGGCATTTATCTGTAAAGATCTATTCGAAATAAAAATATTTTCTATTCTATTAAAAAAAAACTCTTTACTAGGCAGTTGTGGAAATTTATTTAGGCTGACAGCTCTTTGCCCTTGCCAGAAGTTGAAGTAGTCTAGAACCGTCTCGCGACGAGCCGCCGTCTTAAGGGAGCATATTTACCATAATCGGTATGCGGATTGGCGGTCACAGTGGTGGTAGTTTTTGACCACGCCCCCATTCTTCGGGGGCAGATAGGCTCGGGGATGGAGGGTTGCACCGGAGGTCGAGGTGTAACCCTCCACCAACCACACCCTTCCTCTGTTACGCTTCACGTGCGGATGGAGTTTTGTGTCCCCCACACACCCTTACTTACGTAGGCGGTAAGTCCATAAAAATAATACTTATTTCTTTACTGGTGGTAGAGTTCCAGTGTAGGAGCTCGAGGGCGTAAGCACCACCCCTGGTTTTTGTGTAGATGTCTATAGGCTGCAGTCATCACTTAACATCAATGTGAACTGCATGCTTCTTTGCCACCTTAGAAGCATAAAAAAAATAGTTATAACATTATAGGGTCCAGGCTGGCACGGGTCAGGCGGGGTGCACACGCACATGACCAACACTCGCATCACCGACGTCGAAATAGTAGAGACCCGATACCCCATACTGGTTTCCAAGTTCTGCTTGCGTCCGGAGTCTGGAGGGACAGGTTTGTATAGTATGTTCTTAAGTTGTCGCGAGCTACATTCATTGAAATAGAACTAGTTCTCGGATTTATATAATAATGGCAATCCATTATACGTCCCACTGCTGGGCACGAGTCTCTCCCCTTTTTGGGGGGAGGCCTGGAGCTTACTCCACCACGCTGCTCCAATGCGGATTGGTCTAGATACGGGTGAGTGGCCAACCCGCTGTTGGATCTTTTCAAACCGCTTATAAGGCCTCCGACAAGGTTTAAAGTCTGCTATCTGTCGATAGCAACCGGGGCCGACGGCTTAACGTGTTCTCCGAAGCACAGAAACGCGCATTTCATTTGCCACTAGCGGTCACCCATCACGCACCCAACCGCGCCCGTATCGCTTAACCGAGTAAGATCGCTTCCGATCTATACCAGCTCCTACAACCGCTTTGTAATAACCAATAAAACTCAAAAATCTATTTCATATTTTTAAAACTTTAGTTTCAAACTCATTTTGTTATCAAATACAAAAAAAAAAACGGGCCAAGTGCGTGTCGGGCCTCGCGCAGTGTAGGGTTCCGTAGTTTTTAGGTTTGATGAATGTAATGAAAAAAAAAAGAGTTCTTTGTTTACTACGGACCCCAAAAATCTTGCCTTAAAAAAAATTGTTTAATTCTATGAACATATTTTGATAGGCAATACATGCAAGATGTGTTTGTTTATGTATGAAATTTGATAAAAACAATGTTTCATTCGGTAAATAGATGGGTGAATGTCAACCTAGGTATATTTTGATTCAGCCGAACCTTAGTTTTATAATAATGTTTCTGAATTTTAGGTCAATGGAATGGTGGCGACGGAGTGATGCGTGAGCTAATATTTAGAAGGACGGTACAGTTGTCTGTACTCACCGAGCGGCGAGCTTTCCAACCATATGGCATGAATGGTGAGTATTAAGGTGGCCATTCACGGGCACTCCATTTGGAAGCGCTCCACATCGGTGGACGACATCCAAATTCTTACCACACTCATCACTTCTTTGCGCGGCAGCACTCCATTTGGCAGTGTTGTTCGATTCCTGCATTGAGTGGACGCAGACTTTTGTATAAATGAAATGGATAATGAAGAAAAAGTTTTGCTATTGTCAGCTGCTGCTTGTATTTTAAAAACAAGAAACCTTAATGCCTTTGGACAAAAGAGCTATTGCAGCGTCGGAAGTTTGCATAAATATACAAAGGAGATGTTGCGAGTTCGGCTCTGGTTCGTACATGTCCTCAAAAAAATGGGTAAATTAAAGAAGAATCCGAAAAAAATACAATTAATTTATTTAAGAATTTATTTTAGAGTTACAACCACATTTAATTCAAACGATTTTATCATTTTCAACTATGTAAAACATGGCGGCGATACAGCCGACACTTGGGATCGATCGATTTCGATAGTATTTAGAAAATATTACTTTTTTCTCCAAGTAATACATAATCAAAATACAATTTAAAAAATGAAAATGTCAAAATGACATCGCCCGCCATATTCGCCATGTTGGTTTTGAGTTGCAATTCTAACTGCAAATAATGTTTTGTAACTGCAAACAAAGCTAAATAAGTGAAAATATGCAGTAAAAAACGTTTTTATATTGATTTTGCCTGTTTAATGATATTGTGTACAATACATGGCCGGAGCTCCATACATTTTTGCAACATCTCCTTTAATATCCGAACTTCTCTCTAGTCTCTTCCGTCTAGAACCAGGTGATTGTAGAAATAAGCTTAGAATGAAATTTTTAAATGACTGTAACAGCTGTTTTTAGCATCATTACGTTTATTTTTGTCGTGATAATTACTGTGAGTTATTTGTCAGAGACATAGTAATTCTCTATACATTTGTATTACTTCTGAAACAAACTCTTTTCCAACATCCCTGCATTTCGCCGACGTGAAGAGTAGTTAAAAAATACGGGACAAGTGAACGTCTATGATATGATACGCAAGTTTTTGGAACGAAGTGCCTCATCGCGCGGTACGCTTAAGGGGGCTAGGCGAGCGTCACCAAAAATCCTCTCGACACTTTTGCTATAGTGCGTAGCGCTCGGGAGAGAGGCAGGCCGAGTATAGGATTCGACTTATTTCTCTCTCTCTCTCTCTCTCTTCGGGTGTCCCTCATGTGACACCTCAGACAGTTTTTTAATGTTTCTTGTGTTTTTTTTTTGTAAAGCTGGCAAACAAGGATGCTGTTCACCCGATCCTAGTACGACCCGCGTTGTCGTTTCCGGTTATTCTTTTTTTTTTAATTATATCTATGCCTTCAATATACTGAAATTTGTATAAAATCTGGATGTATCTAGGTGGTGGGGCCGGCGAGAGAGGTCTGAACTTACTACAACGCACTGACGGCAGACTCATCAACCTCGGAGGAAAAGCTAGCATCGAAGCTTACCCAGGAGTATGTATGGATTTTTTTTAGAAGGAACCCTTTATAATATCTATTCTTACATTCTACAGTAAACAGTAACCATTCGTGACGTTCGAGTAGTCAATAATCATTGAATTTTAAATCCAACTTAAAAACATTTTTCGCTATATGACGAAAGCTTTAAATGACAGGGACTGCATGACATTGCCGAGCCTTTAGGTCCAGCGGTGTGTGACGACCGATTTAACCGAGGCTCCCCGGATTCGATCCCCGTACTGGGACAAATATTTGTATGGCTTACAGATATTGGTTTCGGCTCTGGGTTTTTATGTATGTGTTGTTGAACAACGACACCCACGACACTGATTTATACCTAGTGTGGGGTTGTGAGTGTACGGGTTATTTTAAATCCTTGTATGTATGTTTCTTCACGCCAAGTCCCTTAAAAAAGGGGCTAAAGCTAAAAGCTAAAGCTTTATACAGGGTTATTTGTAACCAGCGCATAATTCTTAAAGGGAAGGCTTTGGCTCATCATGACTAACACTTTTGTTATACAACTTTTTCTAATTCAATATTTTTTTTAATATACCATAAATAATAAATAGAATTTGCATTTCTAATACTTCTTAACTTCCCGTTACGTAAACAGCTGACATCTGTACCTATGTAAAAATATATCTATGAAACGTAGTGCTAACAATTGATAGAAGTCCCATTTGAAACAATTTTATTTCTTATCATGTGATGTACTGCGTTTTGGCAAAAGTCATAGAACAAAAGTTGTTAGTCTTAACGTACCTAACTCACCCTTGACGATTTATGCGTTAGATATATTTAACCCTGTATATAGCGTAATTTTCCAATTGCCAGGACAAGTACATAATGAACTCGCCCGGCGGCGGCGGATACGGGGTGCCTACAGACGGACATACGCACGTGCGCGCAGACAAGCAATACAGTCAGTTCCTGGAACGAGGCAGCGTTTACGAGTACAGGAGTGTGCAGGAAGGTGTATAGACAAGCCCATCTCGGAAGTGGACCTCGAGACGATATCTTGGTCTCCCAGAACACAATACACAACAATATAGGGATGACGATCAGGGGCAATACCACCATCTCTTATGGTACACTTATTTCAATCCATAGAGCAACACCGGAGGGGAGAAGCCATATGCAGGCTTTCCCCTCTGTCAAAGTACAAGCCCAAATGTGTCTATACCTGTCGCCTAGATGTTTAAATGTGTGCCTGAATTTTTTTCTGTATTTTGTTGAAGTCAAGGTGTGAGTTTCGTAGTAATAGACGTTTTTTGTAGTGTGCGTGTGTGTCGCATGCATTTTTCTCCGCAAAAAATGATAGACTGTATTTGCATAGGTAATACACGCTATGGCTACTCCCCTCCGGTGGGCCGCGTTGCTCTGTTTCAATCTTACTTTTTTGACGTATTACAAACGTTAAGACAAATTTAGATTATATTAAGACTGTTCTAAAGCTTAATTTTCGTTGACGTTCCGTACAAACAAAGTAAGATTGCTATAAGAGATAATGGTATGGTATGGCGCCTGAAATATCGATATATAAATATCTTGGATCAAAATAAACGATTCTTTTAATCGATCCAGTTAATCGATATTTAACCCTAGAAGAGATTCGGTTTTTTTTTGTTGTCGAATACGAATCATGCTATTATTTTAAATGTAGGTAAGCCCAAGCATAAAGAAATATCAAGGTGAACTTCAGAAATTGAAGAAAAAACGGAAAGTAAAATTTGACTTCGGGCAGGAATCGAACCTGCGACCTCAGGATAACCAGTCCAGCCGCTTTCCCACTAAGCTGCCGAAATTTTTCTTTCCGTTTTTTCTTTAATTTTTGAAGTTCACTCGCATGTGTTATTGCGAAAATAAATAGTACAAATATGAGGGCGTTCACGTGACCTGACCGTGAAATAAAATGGTGAAAATCCATGGTTGTATTTGTATTAATTATAGACATTAACTCGGGAAAATAGATCATGTTTTTAAAAATCGCCATCCCTTATACTATAGCTTGGACTCCTTGGACACACAATATTGGGATTCCAGGATCCATCATTCCATAGAAACGTTACTAAATGTTTGCTATAGTGAATAATTTCGAATATCAGCCATAAATAGTGCAAATTATTTTTATTTTAGTCCAAATCATTGTTATTTATATATTTGAATATTTTTTACATGTTATTGCATGTTTTTAATTAATGTATTTTTTGTAGCAATATCATATTCTATTTAAAAGCGCATGAATGTTTTCTAGAGAATATTGCGCTCTATATTATAGGGTGCCTGGTAGTGTGACGTATTTTTGTTAAAGCGGTGTTGATGATGCTTGCAAACAAATAAAAAAACTACAAAATATATATAAATCAATTAATTCGTTGAAAAGTTTTTCTTAATCCGCTCTTGCAAATACAATATTTAAATCAAATCGGTAACAATTTTAAATAACAGAATCGATTGAGACTCTCATCTGCGCCTTTCTGTCGGTTACCCTATATTTTTTTTTGTTATCAGTTTTGGTGTAAGTACAAAAGTCTTTATGATAAAATATTTATTCATAGGTGCTTTAAAATACAATTTATATTCGAGTACATTATAGGATAAAGGAGGATATAAGGATATAAGGATTGATATTATATACAATGTAAAAGATAGTATTTTAAATATACATTTTATACAATTTATATGATGATGCATATTGTTACTATTAAATTATTTTTATTACCATAATTATCATGTTTCATTTATATTTCGGACAACTAACCAATCGTTCAATTACATAGGCCCAATAAGTCTTGAAAATCAACAGATTAACACCCCTTCACCCTAAACATATATTTGCTCTCTATAGGTCTTTACATCACAAAAGTTAGACAAAAAGTTTTGTGCCCACGCGTGGGCATCAGCCATCTTTTTCGTACTGTTTTTGTAAACAACTGTAAGAACGAGATATTCTTACATATAAATCATATAAATCACTTTTCAGACAATTTAATATCTTTAAACATTTGCTCTACTGATCTAAATGTTTCAATATTTAGAATCCTGCAGTTTCTGTCTATTAGAATCCCACAATACCACTTAATATACCACACGTATAATATTATGATGTGTAAGTAACTCTATCACGCATTCATGGCCAAATCATTGATCAGATCGTGGTGAAATGTATGCTGATCTTAGTTTAAATTCTGAGAAGGGACAGGTGTTTGTGACTAAGTAAGTCTTTTTAAGAATCTATCTTCTCAAGTCAATACAATATCAATGTAATTTGCAGATCCAAACTAATCTGGTAGCCAGGTTTTGAAAAGTGATAAACTTGCATAGAAATTGCGCCTAGTAATTTTTATCCAATCTCGAGACACTCGTTTACGAAGATCAACTAGTTTTTGTTTGATATTATTTCGCATTAACACATGCTTGTGAAATATATTTTATTTTTAAAGAAAAATGGAAAGAAAAATTTGACTTCAGGCGAGGCTCGAACTCGCGACCTACTGGGAATCTAGTCCAGCCGCTCTTCCAATTGAGCTACTGAACCTAACTAGCATAGTTGGTAATAGATGGCGCTACTGCTACCATAAAGCAATGCAATAGATGTGAAGGAAAGATTTGATAAATCGGGCAGGGCTTCAGTAGCTCAATTGGAAGAGCGGCTGGACTAGATTCCCAGTAGGTCGCGAGTTCGAGCCTCGCCTGAAGTCAAATTTTTCTTTCCATTTTTCTTTAAAAATCAACTAGTTTATCGGCCCGCCGGCTCTAGAGATCCTTTAGTCTATAACACCCCTCCGTGCAAAGTGCAGCGGTCAAGGGCCATGGTCTCCGGCGGCGGCCAGCGCCTCCCTGTTCTCGTACGCCCAGAAGCCGTGCAGCTCCAGGAGGATGGACACCGCGGTGTGGCCGTGCCCGCTGCGCACCAAGTCCTGCAGGGTGATCCGGGACGGATGCTCCGGTCGGATCATGTCGAATATCTCGTCTTTTACGTCATCGAAATTGACGGGCTCCGCGCCGTGGGCCACCATTTGCTCTTGGATTGCCTGTAAATGACATAATTTTGGATTTTCTCATGTTAGGAAGGTGGCAAACGAGCATGCAGCTCACGTTGATGTTGAGCGATGACTGCAGCCTATAGACATCTACACAAAAACCAGAGGCCAAAATCAATCCTTTTTTAATGTACTAATCGGAATCGCGTGTCCCTAATCTCTACTGGAAAGAAAAAAAGTCATGTTTTGATAAGATAAAGAGTGTGCTCTAAATGGCTGAGAAGATCTAAATAGAAAAGTATTTTTATTTGTAACCTTGCTAAAATAAAAACAACTTCTTGTCAAAAAAAAACAATACGTAAAAGGACATCTTCACACTCACTTTTTTAGTCTGAGTTTACATTTTCCTCTATCATTACATTACTATTAGAACTCACTTTTTTAACGAAAGAACCTCGTGTTCTGATTATCCTGATAGTATGGACAATAGATCAGTAATTATTGACATTCTTTCTACGGTCTCCGCAACGGCAAGAAAACTTCAACGCGTCTGCTTTGATGTTTGATACTTTAATTTTTTATTTAGATAATTATCTGTATTAATTAACCATACATTTGAAATGTAAATAACCCTGAAAAATTATATGACATACTAGCTGTCCCGGCAAACTTCGTATTGCCTCAGAATGAAATAATGTGTCAAAGGTTTGATATATACGGACCATTTGTATGGGAAAATGAAATTGTGTTTTTTACTATTCGCCTTCAATTTCTTCACATTTTTTTTTACCTTTAAGTTAACTAAATCGCTAGAGCCGTTCTCGAGTTTTAGCGAGACTAACGAACAGCAATGGATTTATATATATATATATATATATATATATATATATATATATATATATATATATATATATATATATAAATAGATAAGAAGAATTAAAGCAAGAAAATTGAGTACAGTTTGACTGATACCTGTACCACGCTCTATTTATGCGAGCGGCGGTACAGGTATCGGTCAAACTATAGTTATACAACTCGCTTACCTTGAAGAAATAATTCAAAGTGAACGCATCGAGGTATCCCTGAGAGTTGATGTCCAGTACTCGAAACAGATAAGCTAGCGCCGCCGGCTGGCGTCTGTTCTCTAAAGCCAGAACTAGATCTAGATAGGTCTTGTAGTCCATTTCGCCGTCGTACGTCAAACATTGTTGGAAAACGCGCTGGAGAAAGGCTTGTGTCAGTGTGCCTGAGCCGTATCTGTGAGGATAGGAAAAATAAATTTATTTATTTTTTCCTTCAAGCCTAATTTACACGGTGCACCGAGTAAATAAGGCGGACTTGAAACTTTATTTTTTTAAATATGTTTACAGTACTGAGTGAAGTTTACATAACAATATTAATTGTAAAGGTATGTATGTATCTTCACGCCAGGTCCCTAACGGGGTTGGCAGAGTGTAGAGCGCCAGATATCCCGGTCCTGACGTACCTCTCGTGCCTCGTCAACCTTCATCATTCTCTTCATACATGCACGCCGATTCCTAAGACTTGACCGCACCATCAGACAGAACTCGACCTATTTATTTGGTCATGGTAGGTCAGCCTTGGTCTTCCTGGGCCTCTGCAACCATCCACATTCGCATGTATATCTGTTTGGTCATTCGCTCATTCGACATTCTTTCTATATGCCCGAACCATCGGAGCATGCCTTTTTTCATTTTTACACTGATACTATAATTCACACAAAGCCTCTTTCTTACATCTTCATTTCGAACGCGATCGGTGAGAATTGTAAAGGTTACTGCTTAATATTGTCTATAGTTTGGTTATACGTATAACGCCTGTGTTTCCCGAAGGGAAGGCAGAAATGAATGCATGCGTTCAAGCATACATGCAAACACCCACGATTCATCGGTTTTAGCAATTTTATTATTATTAATTATGTAAAAATTAATTTTATTAATTTTTACATAATTAATTGATGCTTGTTATTTCCTTGAAGACAAAGGTGCTATCAGAGAACTGTCTCAAGAGCTGGCCGCTTGACAACATCGGTATCTTGTGCGGTGGTAATAAAATCAAGATTGATTGAATTTGGATAAGCAGTACTTCAACAATTAATGTTAAAGTAAGATTTTTACTGGTGGTAGAGCTCCAGTGAAGTCTATAGGCTGCAGTCATCACTTAACACTAATGTGAACTGCATGCTTGTTTGCCACTTCCATTACATAAAAAAAAGATAATGCAACCCAGCCTTAGTCTTACCCGGCCAATTCACTGATGCTCAGCATACCGTTGTGGTCCCTGTCCAGGTTCAGGTACTGCCCGTACACCCTGAGAGCCGATGCTGCACTGAACCAGTTCTGTTCCTGCAGCTCCATGGGTAGGTCTTCTTCCCGTAACTGGAATATTGGATAATTCACATGAAAATGGTGAAAAATTGGTTAGTTCGACATTGATAATGCCTTATTAAAAAGTAAGACTTTCGTAGCATGGGGATGGACAAACACACATTACCAAACTCCGAGGTACTAGTTATGTATGTATCTTCACGCCAGGTCCCTAACGGGGTAGGCAGAGAGTGTAGAGCGCCAGACATCCCGGTTCTGACAAACCTCTCGAGCCTCGTCTACCTTCATCATTCTCTTCATACATGCACGCCGATTCCTAAGACTTTTGACCCCACCATCAGACAGAATTCGACCTATTTGGTCATGGTGCCTTGGTCTTCCTGGGCCTCTGCAACCATCCACATTCCCAGGTACTAGGTATTTACAGAAAATGGAAAAATCCCAATAGAACTAGGGATAAAGGATTTTACACCGTTATCTCTGATAGTCCCCGGACAGGGAATCGAACCCCAGCGTAGTAGTAGTAGCATGCTACCACTAGGCTACTGAGGCAGTTTTTATGGCACTTGACAACTCTCTTCTCTATTAAAATTTGCGTGATTTTCAATGTACAGTCAACGGCAAAAGTAGATGATCAAAATCGGACATTCAATATTAATTAGTATTAGTACTGAATGTCCGATGTAACGTCTCCGATTTTGATCATCTACTTTTGCCGTTGACCGTATCATTCGTGGGACATTTTATTATCTTCCCTACCTCAAGCAAATCATCCAAGAAAGAACAAGAGAGCACGTCGCGTATCCTCACACGACCGACTCTTAAGGGATCCAGGAAGAACAGGAACTTTCTGGCCGCGGTGCACACGTAGAATGATGTGAACGACGAGTCTAGACCGTCTAGTGCCGCTAGTGATGGGACTAACTCTGCTATGTAGCTCTCTAGGTCCTGTATTTGAAAAATTCCCATTTTTTAATGTAAATAAAGAAAGAAATGGAAATACATGTCGGTAATAAATAGGTAATACACAAGTTCACAAACACAGTTCTTTTTTTATGTCAAACAAAAAATTTAATAACAAGCATTAAATAAAAGGTAATCGATGAATAAAAATAATGTGTGATTATGGTGTGAACCTGTTATTTCTGGCACAGAGGTATAATTACTTATGCGATTCACACACGGAACCGCGCGGCGCCACGGAGAGCGGTGGGGGTGAAGCGGTTTGTCAGCGGTTCTCCGCGCCGCAAGGCGGTTAATGAGTCTATCCGCGCGGATAGATTTATCGCGGTTTTGGCCAATTTAATTATATACACCAACAACCGTGGACGCTGAAGTTGTAGCAGTAATTGTGACAGTAATGTGTGAATGAAAAAACTGGTTGCCTGTAAGGTTGGTTTTACGGGCGAAGATTTTACGTGACAACGTCTTTTACTCGGTAGAAAGGCATTCGCCGGTCCGGCAGGCCTCTCTCTCGTTCGGTGACTCATCGTTACGTTACCGGGCGTTACATTTTTTCATGAGTGACTCCGAGCCGCAACCTAATTTGACGTTGTCACGTCAAAAAGTTGAAATCCATTGTATTTCAATTGCAAAACGTCCTCCACTCACGATGATCCATCCACAACCACGCGGACGAGGCGCGAAGAGGCGGCGCCGGCGAGAGCACCGCTAGTCCGCGCGGTCGGGTGTAAGTGTGAATGGTATCCACATATTTAGGTACTTTAACTGCCTCAGTAGCCTAGTGGTAGCAGGCCACTACTACTACCCTGGAGGTGCTGGGTTTGATTCCCGGGTTGGGGGCTATCAGAGACTGGGAAACTTATAGAAAATGGAAAAATCCCAATAGAACCAGATAGAGATAAAGGATTTTAAACCGTTAAAATCCTTTATCTCTGGTTCTATTGGGAAGTTTCCATTTTCTGGAAGTTTCCCAGTACCTCGGAGGTTGGTAATGTGCCCGGAGATGGCAACAGGCTCGCCACCTGTTTACATGGGCCAAAAACGTAACCGGCGAATCGAGGGTGTTTGCATGTATGCTTGTATGCATGCATTTACCTCTGCCTACCCCTTCGGGGATTACAGGCGTGAAGTTACGTATTTAGGTAATAAAGAGGCCAAGTGACATGAAATTCGCTTCACCGCATACGGCTGCGTTGCGCGGTCCCGTGTGTCAATCGCCTTATACCTCAGGAGTGGCAATGCATCTACATTAAAATCTCTGGTTTATGTTTATAGGCTACAGCACTTACCAACAATGTGAACTGCATTCTCGTTTGTCACTTTTTGACATAAGAAAAATCAGAAGACTTACATGCTCAGTAAGATATCCTTGGCCAGTGACGTCGTACAGCGACAATCCGATTCGAGTCTGTTGCAACCAGACCCGACGCATCACGTAGTTAAATAGCGACACGCCGCGGACTCTGCCCGTGCCACCGTCAGCTGCTTGGAGTCTGCCGAATACCTCCGCTGTGAAATATGGCCTGTCAACAATAAGTTCAATGTGACTTTTTTATGTTAGGAAGATTTTCAAACAAGCATTGCAGTTCACATGGATGTTAAGTGATGACTGCAGCCTATAGACATCTACACAAAAACCAGAGAACAAAATACTGATGTGTTAGAGAAGGTTTGTACTTTTGAACGAAAGAACAAAAATTAACATTGTGAGAAAAATAAAAAAAAAATAGAAATTTTAACAAAACTTAATAACCATATTAACTTTTCTATCGTAAACCTTATGGCACGACTGACGACTGACCGTTATGGTCAGTCGTCAGTCGTCAATTATAGTTTGAAATTATAGTCTGATCGGTAGGAATTGATGATTGAATATGGGATCAAATCCACAAAACAAACAATATATTATATACTAGCTGTGCCCGCAACTTCGTTCGCGTGAAATAGTGGCTTTGAGCAGCATTTTTAGATATAACTTTTGTTTAATTTTGGATCATACAAAAACAACACGCTGGGCGTCGAAACTCGACGTCGGTACGTTGGGCGTCGGGATGCTGGGCGTCGAGACGCTCGAGGTCGGGATGCTGGGCGTCGGGATGCTTGGCGCCGGGACGCTGGGCGTCGGAAGGCTCGACGTCGGGACGCTCGACGTCGGGACGCTAGGCGTCGAGACGCTCGACGTCGGGACGCTGGGCGTCGAGACGCTCGACGTCGGGACGCGATGCGTCGGGACGCTGGGCGTCGAGACGCTCGACGTCGGGACGCGATGCGTCGAGACGCTCGATGTCGGGACGCTGGGCGTCGAGACGCTCGACGTCGAGTCGCTGGGCGTCGGGACGCTGGGCGTCGGGACGCTGGGCGTCGGGACGCTGGGCGTCGGGACGCTGGGCGTCGGGACGCTGGGCGTCGGGACGCTGGACGTCGGGACGCTCGAGGTCGGGACGCTGGGCGTCGGGACGCTCGAGGTCGGGATGCTGGGCGTCGGGATGCTGGGCGCCGGGACGCTGGGAGTCGGGACGCTCGACGTCGGGACGCTCGCCGTCGAGACGCTCGACGTCGGGACGCTAGGCGTCGGGACGCCGGGCGTCGGGACGCTGAGCGTCGGGACGCTCGAGGTCGGGATGCTGGGCGCCGGGACGCTGGGCGTCGGAACGTTCGACGTCGGGACCAGCGCCCAGGGTCCCGTTGCCCAGCGTCCCGACGCCCAGCATCCTGTCACCCAGCGTCCCGACGTCGAGCGTCTCGATGCCTAGCGTCCCGACGTCGAGCCTCCCGACGCCAAGCAACCCGACGACGAGCGTCCCGACGTCGAGCGTCTCGACGCCCAGCGTCCCGACGCCAAGCGTCCCGACGCCCAGCGTCCCGACGCCTAGCGTCCCGACGCCCAGCGTTTCGACGCCCAGCGTCCCAGACAGATAGACAGACAGACAGACAGATAAACAGACAGACAGACAGATAAACAGACAGACAGACAGACAGACAAACAAAAAAAATCTAATCACATATTTGTGTTCGGTATCGATCTAGTAACATCCCCTGGTATTTATTTTTTTTATTTTTTTAATGAACAGAATTCACACTTCTACAGTTTTATTATAAGTATAGATATTGCACTTGCGTGAAGCAGGCGCAGGTGGCTAGTTATTAATATATACCTATACTTAGGTCCAGCTTCATCTCTAATCTTTTTAAACTGCAAATAGTCAATGGTCAGCTCATCATTGTTAGCCATGCTATAGCTGCCGTTAGATTTCTCCAGCAGACTCCAAAGATGTTTCAATTCACTGTTATCCAACAACTCTTTACTCTTCTTCTGCAGGAATTGAGCTCTGGTTTCTTCTCTTAACTTCTGTGCGAGAACTTCGTCGGAACGAGGCAGCTTGTAATGGAATTTTGGTATTTTGTTGTATGATTCCTCATCTCCATCTAATTTTGGTTTGTAAAGTTGTTTGAATAGATCTATTTCTGTTTTCTCACTTTCTTCTTTTGTCGTGCTTGTGTTGTTTTCTGGAATTATGGCAATTTTTTTTTATGTTATGGAAGTGGCAAACAAGCATGCAGTTCACATTGATGTTAAGTGATGACTGCAGCCTATAGACACCCACACAAAGACCGAGGTCAAAATGCAGATGCGTTACCACTCCTGAGGCCTGTGGTGTTATGCCTCTGTGCCGGAAATTACAGGGCCGTACATTACCACCTGACGGGAACAGGATAGTGCTGAATACTACCATTTAGCGGCAAGAATATAAGGTAATGTGGTGGTGCCTTCGCTCGCGAGCTCCGACACTGGAGCTTTACCACCAGTAAAATTATAATAATATTGTTACTAAACCATAGTTAGCATGGGTGTAGGAAGGTGTTATTATGCAGTGAAAACTTATTCTTCGTGTTGTCCCCAAAACTTGGTAAACTTGGTAAAAAAACTTCTTGGTAAAATCTATTAAAGTCCCCATCACTTTACTGGACCCATCTCATCATATTCCATATAAAATAAATAAATAAATAAATAAGCCTTTTATTCTGTATCAATAGGGTTACAAGTTTACATGTATGTATTTTAATTTCTATTAACAAGTTTATAGTCATATTCCATATAGAACTCTCCAATCATCGTCATCTTCCATGTGGATATTCATCAAAGAACTTGAATCCATCCAACAAAATATTTAAAAAAAAGAACTTTTCAGAAAGTGACAACTACACAACAGAACTAAAAAAAAGTTGGGAGACCAATAATTAAACAGTGTGTTTTAGCAGCACAATCAAATGAGAATATATTCAATACTCAATACTCAATATTTATTGCTTTCATTTGTTACAGTAGGTAATTACAATAATTATATTACATTTATGTTAGAATGTCACAAATGAACCCTATTTGGGTATTGCAATCCATTTAATGCAGTGAGAGCAAACCGATTCATTTTTAAGCATTTATATATTTATATCAGTCATCAGTGTTTTCAACATTTTTTCTGTTAGTTTGTAGAAACATTTTTTCACTTGGCACAACAGCATAACTTACCATCTAATTTTTTAATGTATTTTTTCAACTGTTTTTTGAGGTTATCGTTGATTGCCCTCTGTTTTTCATCGATTTGCAGAGCTTCGATAGACACTTTATCATCTGGTTTCTCCACAGTATTGCATTCTTTATCAATATAGGACATTTTTAAATGAAAACTTTAGTTTTTAGTAAAAAGTAAATAGTAAATAACAAAAACTAACCAAGTAACCAATCTCCTATTTGTTTTGACATTTGACAAGTGCCATATCCGTCATTATTTGACAGTTTGGGCACGTTTAGATGACTAAGTAGTAGCAAGATTTTACAAAAGAATTAAATCCAGTCAGTACAGCTAGAAACAGCTTTATTTCTTAATTTAAGCAATTTTCGATTAACACTTTCTCATTTATTACCGCAGTCATACGCCGTAGTATTTTTTAAAATTAAATACATACATCTAACATTCAGCAAAATACATGTGCCAGTTAGCAAAATGATGTCCTTTCCTCACTGTACTTCCTTACAAGCACTTCTTTTGTGTTTCGGCCAAACATTCAGCAAAATGATTAAATTGCAAAAGTAATGTATTGTAAGATCATAATTGCTCTAAACGCGTCCAGTGCCGGGCCAAGTCACCGGGTCAGATGGGATACAGTCCAATGTACGGCTCACCTATCCATTAAAGATATATTTTGTTGGATGAATTAACAAATCCTATTAATAATTTAGCTACACACCTAGAAATAACTAGTTGCATTAAGAAACACGTGAGGTGTGTCAGGACTAGAATATCTAGCGCTCTACACTCTGCCTATCCCGCGAAGGATTTGGCGTTACGTCGGTTAAATCGAAAAATCTAAAGAATCCTTCCGTAGCTTAGTGATAAAGCGGCTGAGTTAATTTTTCAGAGGTCGTGGCTTATAAACCATTAAAACCTATACTACTAAAACGGCTTAATTAAATAAAATAAAATCCGCTTACACTCACAGTTCCACTTTAGGTATTATATAAACCTGTAGGCCATACAAATCTTTGTCCCGGTGCGGGGATCGAACCCCGCGACCCTTCGAATCAAACGGTGGTTTCATACCGCTGGATTGGTATTTTGACCACCCGGTTGGCCGGGTGGTCAAAATAATTAAAACTTATTGATTATAACATCCCACTCCCCAGAAACGGCAAAACATCAGCCGAGACTTTTTTATCCAGATGTGTATTAAGGTCTGCATAACTGCATATTTACCACAAAGTGAGCAAAAGTATTTCAAACATCCAATACCTTTTGAAGAATAAATAAATACACAGCATTTAACATAACACGCAGCAACTGTCCATTATTAAAAAACCCTTCAAGAATTTTGTAGACACTTTTTACAGACATTATTATAATAATTATATTAAAATGTTCATAATATTGTCTGAATTTTATTTTTAAAGAAAAATGAAAAGAAAAATTTGACTTCAGGCGAGGCTCGAACTCGCGACCTACTGGGAATCTAGTCCAGCCGCTCTTCCAATTGAGCTACTGAAGCCCTGCCCGATTTGTCGAATTTTTCCTTCACATCTATTGCATTGCTTTATGGTAGCAGTAGCGCCATCTATTACCAACTATGCTAGTTAGGCAACCGATATAATAGACTTTTCAGTTTATTGAATATCGTAAAGAAGTCGCTTTTACCCTTAATAATTGTTTTTATATTATTTCGCATTAACACATGCTTGTGAAATATATTTTATTTTTAAAGAAAAATGAAAAGAAAAATTTGACTTCAGGCGAGGCTCGAACTCGCGACCTACTGGGAATCTAGTCCAGCCGCTCTTCCAATTGAGCTACTGAAGCCCTGCCCGATTTGTCGAATTTTTCCTTCACATCTATTGCATTGCTTTATGGTAGCAGTAGCGCCATCTATTACCAACTATGCTAGTTAGGCAACCGATATAATAGACTTTTCAGTTTATTGAATATCGTAAAGAAGTCGCTTTTACCCTTAATAATTGTTTTTATATTATTTCGCATTAACACATGCTTGTGAAATATATTTTATTTTTAAAGAAAAATGAAAAGAAAAATTTGACTTCAGGCGAGGCTCGAACTCGCGACCTACTGGGAATCTAGTCCAGCCGCTCTTCCAATTGAGCTACTGAAGCCCTGCCCGATTTGTCGAATTTTTCCTTCACATCTATTGCATTGCTTTATGGTAGCAGTAGCGCCATCTATTACCAACTATGCTAGTTAGGCAACCGATATAATAGACTTTTCAGTTTATTGAATATCGTAAAGAAGTCGCTTTTACCCTTAATAATTGTTTTTATATTATTTCGCATTAACACATGCTTGTGAAATATATTTTATTTTTAAAGAAAAATGAAAAGAAAAATTTGACTTCAGGCGAGGCTCGAACTCGCGACCTACTGGGAATCTAGTCCAGCCGCTCTTCCAATTGAGCTACTGAAGCCCTGCCCGATTTGTCGAATTTTTCCTTCACATCTATTGCATTGCTTTATGGTAGCAGTAGCGCCATCTATTACCAACTATGCTAGTTAGGCAACCGATATAATAGACTTTTCAGTTTATTGAATATCGTAAAGAAGTCGCTTTTACCCTTAATAATTGTTTTTATATTATTTCGCATTAACACATGCTTGTGAAATATATTTTATTTTTAAAGAAAAATGAAAAGAAAAATTTGACTTCAGGCGAGGCTCGAACTCGCGACCTACTGGGAATCTAGTCCAGCCGCTCTTCCAATTGAGCTACTGAAGCCCTGCCCGATTTGTCGAATTTTTCCTTCACATCTATTGCATTGCTTTATGGTAGCAGTAGCGCCATCTATTACCAACTATGCTAGTTAGGCAACCGATATAATAGACTTTTCAGTTTATTGAATATCGTAAAGAAGTCGCTTTTACCCTTAATAATTGTTTTTATATTATTTCGCATTAACACATGCTTGTGAAATATATTTTATTTTTAAAGAAAAATGAAAAGAAAAATTTGACTTCAGGCGAGGCTCGAACTCGCGACCTACTGGGAATCTAGTCCAGCCGCTCTTCCAATTGAGCTACTGAAGCCCTGCCCGATTTGTCGAATTTTTCCTTCACATCTATTGCATTGCTTTATGGTAGCAGTAGCGCCATCTATTACCAACTATGCTAGTTAGGCAACCGATATAATAGACTTTTCAGTTTATTGAATATCGTAAAGAAGTCGCTTTTACCCTTAATAATTGTTTTTATATTATTTCGCATTAACACATGCTTGTGAAATATATTTTATTTTTAAAGAAAAATGAAAAGAAAAATTTGACTTCAGGCGAGGCTCGAACTCGCGACCTACTGGGAATCTAGTCCAGCCGCTCTTCCAATTGAGCTACTGAAGCCCTGCCCGATTTGTCGAATTTTTCCTTCACATCTATTGCATTGCTTTATGGTAGCAGTAGCGCCATCTATTACCAACTATGCTAGTTAGGCAACCGATATAATAGACTTTTCAGTTTATTGAATATCGTAAAGAAGTCGCTTTTACCCTTAATAATTGTTTTTATATTATTTCGCATTAACACATGCTTGTGAAATATATTTTATTTTTAAAGAAAAATGAAAAGAAAAATTTGACTTCAGGCGAGGCTCGAACTCGCGACCTACTGGGAATCTAGTCCAGCCGCTCTTCCAATTGAGCTACTGAAGCCCTGCCCGATTTGTCGAATTTTTCCTTCACATCTATTGCATTGCTTTATGGTAGCAGTAGCGCCATCTATTACCAACTATGCTAGTTAGGCAACCGATATAATAGACTTTTCAGTTTATTGAATATCGTAAAGAAGTCGCTTTTACCCTTAATAATTGTTTTTATATTATTTCGCATTAACACATGCTTGTGAAATATATTTTATTTTTAAAGAAAAATGAAAAGAAAAATTTGACTTCAGGCGAGGCTCGAACTCGCGACCTACTGGGAATCTAGTGCGAAATAATATAAAAACAATTATTAAGGGTAAAAGCGACTTCTTTACGATATTCAATAAACTGAAAAGTCTATTATATCGGTTGCCTAACTAGCATAGTTGGTAATAGATGGCGCTACTGCTACCATAAAGCAATGCAATAGATGTGAAGGAAAAATTCGACAAATCGGGCAGGGCTTCAGTAGCTCAATTGGAAGAGCGGCTGGACTAGATTCCCAGTAGGTCGCGAGTTCGAGCCTCGCCTGAAGTCAAATTTTTCTTTTCATTTTTCTTTAAAAATAAAATATATTTCACAAGCATGTGTTAATGCGAAATAATATAAAAACAATTATTAAGGGTAAAAGCGACTTCTTTACGATATTCAATAAACTGAAAAGTCTATTATATCGGTTGCCTAACTAGCATAGTTGGTAATAGATGGCGCTACTGCTACCATAAAGCAATGCAATAGATGTGAAGGAAAAATTCGACAAATCGGGCAGGGCTTCAGTAGCTCAATTGGAAGAGCGGCTGGACTAGATTCCCAGTAGGTCGCGAGTTCGAGCCTCGCCTGAAGTCAAATTTTTCTTTTCATTTTTCTTTAAAAATAAAATATATTTCACAAGCATGTGTTAATGCGAAATAATATAAAAACAATTATTAAGGGTAAAAGCGACTTCTTTACGATATTCAATAAACTGAAAAGTCTATTATATCGGTTGCCTAACTAGCATAGTTGGTAATAGATGGCGCTACTGCTACCATAAAGCAATGCAATAGATGTGAAGGAAAAATTCGACAAATCGGGCAGGGCTTCAGTAGCTCAATTGGAAGAGCGGCTGGACTAGATTCCCAGTAGGTCGCGAGTTCGAGCCTCGCCTGAAGTCAAATTTTTCTTTTCATTTTTCTTTAAAAATAAAATATATTTCACAAGCATGTGTTAATGCGAAATAATATAAAAACAATTATTAAGGGTAAAAGCGACTTCTTTACGATATTCAATAAACTGAAAAGTCTATTATATCGGTTGCCTAACTAGCATAGTTGGTAATAGATGGCGCTACTGCTACCATAAAGCAATGCAATAGATGTGAAGGAAAAATTCGACAAATCGGGCAGGGCTTCAGTAGCTCAATTGGAAGAGCGGCTGGACTAGATTCCCAGTAGGTCGCGAGTTCGAGCCTCGCCTGAAGTCAAATTTTTCTTTTCATTTTTCTTTAAAAATAAAATATATTTCACAAGCATGTGTTAATGCGAAATAATATAAAAACAATTATTAAGGGTAAAAGCGACTTCTTTACGATATTCAATAAACTGAAAAGTCTATTATATCGGTTGCCTAACTAGCATAGTTGGTAATAGATGGCGCTACTGCTACCATAAAGCAATGCAATAGATGTGAAGGAAAAATTCGACAAATCGGGCAGGGCTTCAGTAGCTCAATTGGAAGAGCGGCTGGACTAGATTCCCAGTAGGTCGCGAGTTCGAGCCTCGCCTGAAGTCAAATTTTTCTTTTCATTTTTCTTTAAAAATAAAATATATTTCACAAGCATGTGTTAATGCGAAATAATATAAAAACAATTATTAAGGGTAAAAGCGACTTCTTTACGATATTCAATAAACTGAAAAGTCTATTATATCGGTTGCCTAACTAGCATAGTTGGTAATAGATGGCGCTACTGCTACCATAAAGCAATGCAATAGATGTGAAGGAAAAATTCGACAAATCGGGCAGGGCTTCAGTAGCTCAATTGGAAGAGCGGCTGGACTAGATTCCCAGTAGGTCGCGAGTTCGAGCCTCGCCTGAAGTCAAATTTTTCTTTTCATTTTTCTTTAAAAATAAAATATATTTCACAAGCATGTGTTAATGCGAAATAATATAAAAACAATTATTAAGGGTAAAAGCGACTTCTTTACGATATTCAATAAACTGAAAAGTCTATTATATCGGTTGCCTAACTAGCATAGTTGGTAATAGATGGCGCTACTGCTACCATAAAGCAATGCAATAGATGTGAAGGAAAAATTCGACAAATCGGGCAGGGCTTCAGTAGCTCAATTGGAAGAGCGGCTGGACTAGATTCCCAGTAGGTCGCGAGTTCGAGCCTCGCCTGAAGTCAAATTTTTCTTTTCATTTTTCTTTAAAAATAAAATATATTTCACAAGCATGTGTTAATGCGAAATAATATAAAAACAATTATTAAGGGTAAAAGCGACTTCTTTACGATATTCAATAAACTGAAAAGTCTATTATATCGGTTGCCTAACTAGCATAGTTGGTAATAGATGGCGCTACTGCTACCATAAAGCAATGCAATAGATGTGAAGGAAAAATTCGACAAATCGGGCAGGGCTTCAGTAGCTCAATTGGAAGAGCGGCTGGACTAGATTCCCAGTAGGTCGCGAGTTCGAGCCTCGCCTGAAGTCAAATTTTTCTTTTCATTTTTCTTTAAAAATAAAATATATTTCACAAGCATGTGTTAATGCGAAATAATATAAAAACAATTATTAAGGGTAAAAGCGACTTCTTTACGATATTCAATAAACTGAAAAGTCTATTATATCGGTTGCCTAACTAGCATAGTTGGTAATAGATGGCGCTACTGCTACCATAAAGCAATGCAATAGATGTGAAGGAAAAATTCGACAAATCGGGCAGGGCTTCAGTAGCTCAATTGGAAGAGCGGCTGGACTAGATTCCCAGTAGGTCGCGAGTTCGAGCCTCGCCTGAAGTCAAATTTTTCTTTTCATTTTTCTTTAAAAATAAAATATATTTCACAAGCATGTGTTAATGCGAAATAATATAAAAACAATTATTAAGGGTAAAAGCGACTTCTTTACGATATTCAATAAACTGAAAAGTCTATTATATCGGTTGCCTAACTAGCATAGTTGGTAATAGATGGCGCTACTGCTACCATAAAGCAATGCAATAGATGTGAAGGAAAAATTCGACAAATCGGGCAGGGCTTCAGTAGCTCAATTGGAAGAGCGGCTGGACTAGATTCCCAGTAGGTCGCGAGTTCGAGCCTCGCCTGAAGTCAAATTTTTCTTTTCATTTTTCTTTAAAAATAAAATATATTTCACAAGCATGTGTTAATGCGAAATAATATAAAAACAATTATTAAGGGTAAAAGCGACTTCTTTACGATATTCAATAAACTGAAAAGTCTATTATATCGGTTGCCTAACTAGCATAGTTGGTAATAGATGGCGCTACTGCTACCATAAAGCAATGCAATAGATGTGAAGGAAAAATTCGACAAATCGGGCAGGGCTTCAGTAGCTCAATTGGAAGAGCGGCTGGACTAGATTCCCAGTAGGTCGCGAGTTCGAGCCTCGCCTGAAGTCAAATTTTTCTTTTCATTTTTCTTTAAAAATAAAATATATTTCACAAGCATGTGTTAATGCGAAATAATATAAAAACAATTATTAAGGGTAAAAGCGACTTCTTTACGATATTCAATAAACTGAAAAGTCTATTATATCGGTTGCCTAACTAGCATAGTTGGTAATAGATGGCGCTACTGCTACCATAAAGCAATGCAATAGATGTGAAGGAAAAATTCGACAAATCGGGCAGGGCTTCAGTAGCTCAATTGGAAGAGCGGCTGGACTAGATTCCCAGTAGGTCGCGAGTTCGAGCCTCGCCTGAAGTCAAATTTTTCTTTTCATTTTTCTTTAAAAATAAAATATATTTCACAAGCATGTGTTAATGCGAAATAATATAAAAACAATTATTAAGGGTAAAAGCGACTTCTTTACGATATTCAATAAACTGAAAAGTCTATTATATCGGTTGCCTAACTAGCATAGTTGGTAATAGATGGCGCTACTGCTACCATAAAGCAATGCAATAGATGTGAAGGAAAAATTCGACAAATCGGGCAGGGCTTCAGTAGCTCAATTGGAAGAGCGGCTGGACTAGATTCCCAGTAGGTCGCGAGTTCGAGCCTCGCCTGAAGTCAAATTTTTCTTTTCATTTTTCTTTAAAAATAAAATATATTTCACAAGCATGTGTTAATGCGAAATAATATAAAAACAATTATTAAGGGTAAAAGCGACTTCTTTACGATATTCAATAAACTGAAAAGTCTATTATATCGGTTGCCTAACTAGCATAGTTGGTAATAGATGGCGCTACTGCTACCATAAAGCAATGCAATAGATGTGAAGGAAAAATTCGACAAATCGGGCAGGGCTTCAGTAGCTCAATTGGAAGAGCGGCTGGACTAGATTCCCAGTAGGTCGCGAGTTCGAGCCTCGCCTGAAGTCAAATTTTTCTTTTCATTTTTCTTTAAAAATAAAATATATTTCACAAGCATGTGTTAATGCGAAATAATATAAAAACAATTATTAAGGGTAAAAGCGACTTCTTTACGATATTCAATAAACTGAAAAGTCTATTATATCGGTTGCCTAACTAGCATAGTTGGTAATAGATGGCGCTACTGCTACCATAAAGCAATGCAATAGATGTGAAGGAAAAATTCGACAAATCGGGCAGGGCTTCAGTAGCTCAATTGGAAGAGCGGCTGGACTAGATTCCCAGTAGGTCGCGAGTTCGAGCCTCGCCTGAAGTCAAATTTTTCTTTTCATTTTTCTTTAAAAATAAAATATATTTCACAAGCATGTGTTAATGCGAAATAATATAAAAACAATTATTAAGGGTAAAAGCGACTTCTTTACGATATTCAATAAACTGAAAAGTCTATTATATCGGTTGCCTAACTAGCATAGTTGGTAATAGATGGCGCTACTGCTACCATAAAGCAATGCAATAGATGTGAAGGAAAAATTCGACAAATCGGGCAGGGCTTCAGTAGCTCAATTGGAAGAGCGGCTGGACTAGATTCCCAGTAGGTCGCGAGTTCGAGCCTCGCCTGAAGTCAAATTTTTCTTTTCATTTTTCTTTAAAAATAAAATATATTTCACAAGCATGTGTTAATGCGAAATAATATAAAAACAATTATTAAGGGTAAAAGCGACTTCTTTACGATATTCAATAAACTGAAAAGTCTATTATATCGGTTGCCTAACTAGCATAGTTGGTAATAGATGGCGCTACTGCTACCATAAAGCAATGCAATAGATGTGAAGGAAAAATTCGACAAATCGGGCAGGGCTTCAGTAGCTCAATTGGAAGAGCGGCTGGACTAGATTCCCAGTAGGTCGCGAGTTCGAGCCTCGCCTGAAGTCAAATTTTTCTTTTCATTTTTCTTTAAAAATAAAATATATTTCACAAGCATGTGTTAATGCGAAATAATATAAAAACAATTATTAAGGGTAAAAGCGACTTCTTTACGATATTCAATAAACTGAAAAGTCTATTATATCGGTTGCCTAACTAGCATAGTTGGTAATAGATGGCGCTACTGCTACCATAAAGCAATGCAATAGATGTGAAGGAAAAATTCGACAAATCGGGCAGGGCTTCAGTAGCTCAATTGGAAGAGCGGCTGGACTAGATTCCCAGTAGGTCGCGAGTTCGAGCCTCGCCTGAAGTCAAATTTTTCTTTTCATTTTTCTTTAAAAATAAAATATATTTCACAAGCATGTGTTAATGCGAAATAATATAAAAACAATTATTAAGGGTAAAAGCGACTTCTTTACGATATTCAATAAACTGAAAAGTCTATTATATCGGTTGCCTAACTAGCATAGTTGGTAATAGATGGCGCTACTGCTACCATAAAGCAATGCAATAGATGTGAAGGAAAAATTCGACAAATCGGGCAGGGCTTCAGTAGCTCAATTGGAAGAGCGGCTGGACTAGATTCCCAGTAGGTCGCGAGTTCGAGCCTCGCCTGAAGTCAAATTTTTCTTTTCATTTTTCTTTAAAAATAAAATATATTTCACAAGCATGTGTTAATGCGAAATAATATAAAAACAATTATTAAGGGTAAAAGCGACTTCTTTACGATATTCAATAAACTGAAAAGTCTATTATATCGGTTGCCTAACTAGCATAGTTGGTAATAGATGGCGCTACTGCTACCATAAAGCAATGCAATAGATGTGAAGGAAAAATTCGACAAATCGGGCAGGGCTTCAGTAGCTCAATTGGAAGAGCGGCTGGACTAGATTCCCAGTAGGTCGCGAGTTCGAGCCTCGCCTGAAGTCAAATTTTTCTTTTCATTTTTCTTTAAAAATAAAATATATTTCACAAGCATGTGTTAATGCGAAATAATATAAAAACAATTATTAAGGGTAAAAGCGACTTCTTTACGATATTCAATAAACTGAAAAGTCTATTATATCGGTTGCCTAACTAGCATAGTTGGTAATAGATGGCGCTACTGCTACCATAAAGCAATGCAATAGATGTGAAGGAAAAATTCGACAAATCGGGCAGGGCTTCAGTAGCTCAATTGGAAGAGCGGCTGGACTAGATTCCCAGTAGGTCGCGAGTTCGAGCCTCGCCTGAAGTCAAATTTTTCTTTTCATTTTTCTTTAAAAATAAAATATATTTCACAAGCATGTGTTAATGCGAAATAATATAAAAACAATTATTAAGGGTAAAAGCGACTTCTTTACGATATTCAATAAACTGAAAAGTCTATTATATCGGTTGCCTAACTAGCATAGTTGGTAATAGATGGCGCTACTGCTACCATAAAGCAATGCAATAGATGTGAAGGAAAAATTCGACAAATCGGGCAGGGCTTCAGTAGCTCAATTGGAAGAGCGGCTGGACTAGATTCCCAGTAGGTCGCGAGTTCGAGCCTCGCCTGAAGTCAAATTTTTCTTTTCATTTTTCTTTAAAAATAAAATATATTTCACAAGCATGTGTTAATGCGAAATAATATAAAAACAATTATTAAGGGTAAAAGCGACTTCTTTACGATATTCAATAAACTGAAAAGTCTATTATATCGGTTGCCTAACTAGCATAGTTGGTAATAGATGGCGCTACTGCTACCATAAAGCAATGCAATAGATGTGAAGGAAAAATTCGACAAATCGGGCAGGGCTTCAGTAGCTCAATTGGAAGAGCGGCTGGACTAGATTCCCAGTAGGTCGCGAGTTCGAGCCTCGCCTGAAGTCAAATTTTTCTTTTCATTTTTCTTTAAAAATAAAATATATTTCACAAGCATGTGTTAATGCGAAATAATATAAAAACAATTATTAAGGGTAAAAGCGACTTCTTTACGATATTCAATAAACTGAAAAGTCTATTATATCGGTTGCCTAACTAGCATAGTTGGTAATAGATGGCGCTACTGCTACCATAAAGCAATGCAATAGATGTGAAGGAAAAATTCGACAAATCGGGCAGGGCTTCAGTAGCTCAATTGGAAGAGCGGCTGGACTAGATTCCCAGTAGGTCGCGAGTTCGAGCCTCGCCTGAAGTCAAATTTTTCTTTTCATTTTTCTTTAAAAATAAAATATATTTCACAAGCATGTGTTAATGCGAAATAATATAAAAACAATTGTCTGAATTGTTGAATTACCTCTAAAGTCTATAGTAAAGACATCAACGAGCATTATTCCTATGTCTTTATCACAATACTACAGAAATCTGAATAATAATACAATTACTCATTGAAATAAAACTAGTTTTCGGATTTATCTCGCGTATAATAAACTAAAATGATTATTTAAAACCGAACCCGACGTTTCGGTCGCTTTTCAGCTTCCGTGGTCTCGGGCAGACTGAAGTGGTACGAAAACTAGTTTTATTTCAATGAGTGCAGCTCGCGAAAACCTAAGAAAATACAATACCTACTCGTAGAAATTTTGCTAAAAATGTGACAAATTTATGTTCTTAAGGAAATTCCTTCTAGTACGTGTGTTAAATATTATAATGTGCTTTTTTACTGTGGTAGGCTACACTGGCTATCAATTGACCTGTATGTTTGTTTGCCAATTCATGACATAAAAAAGAACATTTTTTTATATAAGGTGGGTTGCAAACAAGCATGCAGCCTATATTCATTGTTAAGTGATGACTGCAGCCTATACATCTACATAAAAACCAGAGGTCAAAATGTAGATACGTTGCCACCTCTAAGATCTAAGGTGTCTTGTATCTGTGATAGTTATTACGGGGCCATACATTACCATCTAACCGGAACACGATAGTGCGAAACAATATAATTTAGCGGCAGATAGGTTAGGTAATGCGGTGGTGCCTACGCCCTCGAGCTTCTACACTTGGAACTCTACCACCAGTGAGATGTGAGCAAACTTTCATGAGGGTGAGGAATATCCTTCTTTAATAATATACACATAAATACACAACTGCCTAAGGGAGACCCCTGCGGGCAGTTATGTAAAAGAGAATGAATGATACTGTTCCATGGGCCTCCTGGTGTTAACACAGTTACAAATTATGTCATTTTCAAATGACTATAAAATAAATAAATAATTTGAAATTCGGGATATTTTTGAATTGCCAGTAATTGAAGAAGATTATATGATAAAGTTAAAGTTGGGTTAGATTGCTAATTGTTAAACTATACTACAAAATGTCCCCCCCCCGAGTGTTTCCGCCTTGTCGTGGTGGGGGAGCTCAGTACCCGGTGGTTGGCCTCACACCGGAGAAGCCAAGAGGAACCCAGAGAGGGAGCGGCGTTTGGCGTGGCTCTGCCCGCCACTCGCTGCTGTGGTGAAGAGACGGCTGGGGAAGAGGTGTACGGGTAGGTCGTTGGCCCTGCACCCTATCCCCAGCTGCCTAGCGGTTGTCCCGCCGTAAGATGGGGACGTGGTGGGGAGGCGGCTGGGGAAGAGGTGTATGGGTGTGTCGTTGCCCTGCACCCTATCCCCAGCCGCCTAGCGGTGGTCCCGCCGTCAGATAGGGACGTGGTGGGGCCGCGGGGGGGGGGGGGGGGGCTGGTTGAAGGTCAGTTCATCTCTGACACTCCCGCACCTCCGGGGCCGGACTGCGTGCCCCTGGACTTCTCCACCCGGGCGTCTTGGGACGCCTGGCGTTGTGAGTGGTCGGGGCAAGGACCTTCGGGCGCCGGACTAGGGGATGTCCGTCGCCCGAATGGATAGGTCCCGGGCTGGCTGGCGTGCAGGTGTTCCGCACGCCACTAGTGTTGGTTGGAGCCGAAAGGCTCCGAGGAGGGCTCGGCAACGAGCAGCCGCCGGTGGGGTCGCGGATGTGTGCGATAGCGTTCCCGTGACCCCGACAGTGATGGCGGACGTGTCGGAACACCCAGGGGTTATTAGTGGGTAGACGGATGCCTTGCCCGGAGTCCCACACAACCCACCCCTCTCCCCGAGGGTGGGTATTGGCTAATGGGTTAACCAGTAAAGATTTTGCAGGCCAAAAATTACCCGTCTCCTTTAATTTAATAGGCACTTTGCACTCGTCGATTGCTCGGTTTAAGTAGACTATTGCCGTTTTGAGCCGCATACATAATTCAATCCAAAATAGAAAAATAAAACAATAAAGCTCTATTCATACTGTAATGGTTTCTAATACGCAAGTTAAATCAAGCGAAAATGAATTTCACTTATGCAATAACGCGCTCATGATGTAAACGGATGATTATAGAATCATTCGTTTGTGGAACCTAATTATCTGGTGTTACCGCTTACCCGTGTTACGAACTAATTACTTTCTTCGTATTGCTTATTAGAAAGGGAATTAATTTCTCTTTGTTGCTGCTATTTATTGTTTCATGGAGTTATGTTTAATTGTTTGCTATTTGCTACTGTAGGTATCTACTAGAGTTTATATTTCAATGGAAATGACAAAAAGTGGCCAGTGCGAGTTTGTATTGCATTCACAGGCTTCCGGACTATTGAAATAAAACTATTTTTACGGGTTTATCTCGCGTATATTAAACTAAAATGATTTTTAAAATCAACCCGACGTTTCGGTCGCTTTTCAGCTTCCGTGGTCCCGGGCAGACTGAGGTGACATTTGTCTGACAGATGTTTGAAAAAAATATATGTAGCTACCTCCATCGATTTCGTAAACGCCTTGCGTAGCGTTCAGGATTAACACAATAATTACTTATGGTATCTTGAGGTCTTGCAGACTGCTACGGCTGGGATTTAATCTTGCTAAGTATGGGATCCCATGATGTTGATAATCGCCATCCATCTTCTCTATTGAAATTTGGGTGTTTCCGGACTATTACCCTCAGGCCACCAGAAAAATATAACAATTGATTTCATAGTGTTCTTGGTCCCGATCGGGTCCATTGCTGCTTCAGGGATATGAATGTCCTGTGTTGCTATAAATACCATAAACTTCCTACAGGTTTTCCTATAATCTATAGGGTAAGAAACTATTTGAAGGTTTTTTTTTCAAATTTAGGCTAAGTAGTTTCGCTGATAAAAGTGACGGATGTTAATATTTTGTCTATTTTCTTGAATATATCATACAACATAGTTTGAACATTTTTTTATTGTATATACTACATTTTTTTTTGTATATCTTCAATCTTCACGCCAGGTCCCTAACGGGGTAGGTAGAGAATGTGTATATCCCGGTACTGACATACCTACTGTGTCTCATCTTTTTTTTTATTCCTTTATTTATTGCTCTGAAGGGGCTGTTTTAAACTAATGGTATAGTATGAATCGTATAAGAGCTCGAGTCCGTAGGCGCCACCGCATTATCTAATCCAGCTATACTCTAAGTGTGTTTCGCGGAACCCTAGGGTTCCGTGATACCTCTGTCGGGGTTCCGCAACAATTTAGAAAAAAAAATCAAAACACCTCTCTCTGGTCGCTCCGCGGCCGCACAAAACGCTATGAACGTTATTTATTTATTTGTATTTGGAACGTTATTTATTTATTTATTTATATACTGGTACTTTTTTGTTTTTTTTAATGTTTTCTTTTATTGTCCTTGCCAAGTGGTGAAGTAAATAATAATTAGTAACTGTTACATTGTACTTTTATTATGCTGATTAATAAAAAATACACTTATAAAAACAATTGCTTTATTGTAGGGTGCCATCAAGTATTTTGATTCCCAAAAGGGTTCCGTCATTTAAAAAGTTTGAGAACCACTGCATTATCCGTTGCCAAATAGTATTCAGCAGTATCACATTCCGGTTAGATGATAATGTATGACCACGAAATAAATATTACAGACACCAATAACTTAGGTCTCGGGGGGGGGGGGGGCAATGGCGATGGGGGGGGGGGGCAATGGCGATGGGGGGTGTGATTTTTGTGTCATCAAACGTTTAAAGGCTGCAGTCATCACTTAACATCCATGTGCTGTTTGCTAGCTTTGGTTCATAAAAACTGGTCAAGTGCGTGTCGGGCCACGCACAGTATAGGGTTCCGTAGTTTTCAGCAGTGCCGCATAAAGCCGGTGCGGGGCCCGTAGCAAATGTGACCATGGGGCCCTAGAGTTACATTGCCTACTGAAATTTAGGATGTAAATAAAATAACATTTACGAAAAGGAATCGAAAACAAATTTAGGGGATTCCCCTGTAAGTATTGTGGTATTGCCAACTTGCAACGTAATAATATAGGTACCTATATAATTAGTGGTCAACGCTCCCTTTGAGAATAGCTAAGGTGTATTACATATTTGTGTTTTTTTTGGGCACAGGCACGGGGCCCCTAATTGCGCGGGGCCCGTAGCATTTGCTACTCCTGCTATATGGCTAATCCGGCACTGGTTTTCAGGTTTGATTAATGTAATGAAAAAAAAAAAATATTTTCTATGGAGTTGTTAAAACATTTCGAATATTACATTTGGTCGACTATTACTCGTAAACTTGTAAAGCCAACTTAGGTGCGATAGTTTTCCTTCAGAATCAGAATCAGAAACTCATTTATTCATTTAGGGTGACAGGCACCTCTTATGACACGTCAAAAACAAACAAAATAAATTAAAGCGAATAACAATTGATATACATGTCAAACAGGATAAAAAATATATGTAAAGTCAAGAATATCACTAAGATAAAACTAAATGTCATAAACTAATGTAAAAAGTATATCAGTAGAATGTCTCTTTTCCCCCTTACAAACTTATAACAAAGTTATACCTTTTAATTTCGTTATATGTAGCTACTATTGCCGTAACGTTTGAATTTATAATAACAACCGAGTAGTTGGGAGAAGGGGGGGACACTTGACTCTAACGAAAATTGGCACTTTAAAGCTTGACTTATTAAGCTTAAAGTCGAAAAATGATCTTAATACACCCCTAACATTCTTAAAAGACCTATCCAACGATATCTTACACTACATAGAAAACGAAATTTTAAAAAATTATCCGCGCGTTAATTGTAGGGTAGGTGGTACCCTAAATATAATAATTAAATTTTTCATGTTTTTATTCTACCACTTTGTCGGCGTGATTAAGGTGTATACTTGTGCCAAATTTCAAGTCTCTAGTACCATCAGTTTTTGCGCTAAACCGCGGATGGACAGTCAGACAGATGGACATGGCGAAACTATAAGGGTTCCTACGGGGGTTTACTACGACAGACAGATGGACATGGCGAAAATAGAGGGTTCCTTGTTTAGTACGGAACCCTAAAAAACGTGTACAGTTAGTTACAAACTATACTAAATGTTATTTCTCTTCTTTTAGACGGTAAAAGCTCGACGATAATGTAACTGAGTCTGGAATTTCAATATTATACCTAATTGCTCAGTGGATAATCACTCGATTGACCTTAAGTCGGGTGTACCAAGGGACGGTTAACTGAGCTTGGCATTTCGCTCCAATAGCTTTGACGTGTGACAAAAACATTCAAGGTCAAAATATCCTTTTTAGGGTTCCGTAGTAAAGAATAAACCCTTATAGTTTCGGCATGTCCGTCTGTTGGCCTGTCTGCCTGTTTGTTTGTCTATCTGTCCGTCCGCGGCTTAGCGCAAAAACTAATGGTACTAGGGACTTGAAATTTGGCACAAGTATACACCTTAATCACGCCGACAAATTGGTAGAATAAAAACATGAAAAATAAAATTATTTAAGGTCCCCTACATGTAACGCGCAAACATTTTTTTTTTAATTTTTGTTTCTACCTATATAGTGGGGGATATCGTTGGATAGGTCTTTCAAAATGGTTAAGGACGTGCAAATATCATTTTTCGTTTTAGTCAAGTGTTCGTGAATTATTAAGCTCTAAAGGGCCAATTTTCGTTAGAGTCAAGTGTCCCCCCCACACTACCACCTAAACGGTTGTTGTTAGAAATTCAAACGTTACGGCAATAGTAGCTATCTAAAACGAAATTAAAAGGAAAATTATCACACTTAAGTTGGCTTTACAAGTTTGCGAGTAATTGTATTGTGAGTCGACCAATTGTATTGTGAGTCGACCAATATTATAATATTATATTATTCATAATATTGTAGGTATCTTTTAAAATGCAGGGTGATTGTACTGTTCAAACTAATGAATCGTAAAAGTACAATAGATAATCCACTTTTGGCTTCAGTTAATTGTTAATTTATACATACCGACCATTCGAAACTGCCGTATTAGGCGTATCTATTTGAATTTTTTTTTTGGCTGGTTGACTAAATTATCATAATTACAAGGAAAATTCAAACTATAGCTACTATTAGAACCATGGGTAATATTTAAAATTCATGACCGATCTGTGAGCCTGGGTTGCCTGAAATGTTACAATAACTTTAACTTTAACAAAAGACGTGGTCAGAGAATATGTAATAATACTACGTATAGAATGGACACTTCGACGTCCCGCCTGATTTCCCGGCATCACCCAACCTCCTCCCTCTTATGGGCGACTGTTGGTATTTTCTACGTGCTACGCACACAAGTGCACGTGTCAATACACGTCTGATTGATGTCTGTGTTAAAAGAGACCAAATTAAGCGTTTGTATGGAATTTTGGCGGAGTGTCCGCGGTGTGACGTGGTGCAACCCATGCTTAGTGTAAGAAAAAAGGCCATGTGCGAGTCGACTAATGGGAAAATCTAGTGAAAATGGGTAGAATTAGCAATTTTCTTACGTAAACTATGGCAAACAAGCATGCAAGTCACATAGATGTTAAGTGAAGACTGCAGCCTGCAGCAATGTCAATGCGTTTAGGTACACCTCTGAGACCTTAGTTGTTACGTCTCTGTGATAGTTATTACGGGGCCATACATGTGAGGTGAAGCGCGCATGGCCCAGCGGCTGGTGTAGATCGTAAGCGATCTACTCGGTTAAGTACTACGGGCGCGGTCGGGTAGTGTGATGGGTGACCGCTAGTGGCACCGGAGGGCACGTTAAGCCGTCGGTCCCGGTTGCTATCGATAAATAGCAGTCGTTAAACCTTGTCGGAGGCCTTATGGGTGGTATGAAAAACATCCGACAAGGGGTGGGCCACTAACCCACCCATCTCCACCAACCCGCATTGTAGCAGCGTGGTGGAGTAAGCTCCAGGCCTTCCCCCAAAAAGGGGAGAGACTCGTGCCCAGCAGTGGGACGTATAATAGGTTGCCATTATTATTATTATTATATACATGTCAGGTACGTAGGAACGTATGTATCAACACGCCCCTTACGGGGTAGGCAGAGTGTAGAGCGCCAAATATCCCGGTCTTAACATACCTCGCATGTATCTTGTACTATACTATGTAAAGTAGGTATATATGTTATAATAGAATTTACGTGATTCGATTCTAATATTAGCAACATACCTAAATATCGCGAATAAGGAAGGAAGTGTTCTAAATAAAATATGTTTTCCATGAAATTGAGCAATTCCACTGTAACTACTAATAAGCGGCCGAATGTGGTTTGAACCAAATAATATATTAATATGGCCGATGGTTCGGTAAAAAAAAACGACCAAAGTTTATTTTATATTTATTTTTTTTAATTAATTAATTTATTTTAGGCAGCAAACTTTTATACTTATTTCAGACTGTGGCCGCGTGGAATAGTGACTTTGGGCAGCAATTTTTGGATATAAATAACTCTTGGTTAATTTTGGATCATACGAAAACACTTATGAATAGCCATTGATAGTACAATAAACCCGAGATGCACACTCAACATCTCAAAACCGTCCGCTCGCAAATAGCGCAAAAATGAAAGCGCTCATTTCAAATAGTATCACGTCAATCTTAAAGCAGTTCGTAGTTCGTACGTCAAAAATGCCGAAGCGTTCCATTAAAAAATTAAAAAAAATAATACGACTATACCGATGAATACGGATGGGATATCGTGCTTTCGGTAAGTAAAAGACCTTATTGATTTCATTTATGATATAAATGAGTAAACACAGCGATTTTGAATTGATTTTGATTTAATTTGGTAATAAATACACATCGATCTAAGTATAATACGGCAAACTTCAATAGTTTTACGGTCTACGGTCATAGAAACGTATGAGGCTCTTTTTGTTTTAGTCGTATTTTTGTCGGGTTTATGTATGTGGATAGCTTAAAAAAACTGGTTTACATTAATACTTCTCTTGTATACGATATTAGACTAACGCCACCAAAGCCTTCAAAAAATCAGGTAAATTACAATTTTTGAAAATTGATTTTCTAAAAATGATTTAATTTGATTTATGTAAATGACAATGACAGATTGTGACCCACCATTTACACGAAATGTAAATTAGAGAAAAACTATGTTATGAAAATAGAATTCTTAGTTAATAAATCTTTTTTCTGTATAACTTGAGGTTAATAATTACGTTAAAAAGTCTTGAATATGGTTCCTAATTAGAATCGCAATCAATTGCGTTACTCAAAATAACAATCAAGTACTTTAAAACGTTCTAACTCAAGTTTTAATCCCTCAAAGTTAGTTTTAATCCAAACATATTATTTTCGTAATAAAAAAATATTTTTAAATAATTACAAACGCTGTTTTTACTATTGAAACGTTGACAATGTAGGTATCGGTCAACATTACTACTGTCATAGATTTTCGATCTACCCGAAAAACGATTGTACTTAAATAAAATAGCAACAACAAACCTAGGTACTTATATCAAAGAACTTTTCTTTAAATATAAAATACTTTATTTATACTCAACGTAAAGTTTTGTAGAAATCAGAATGATTTTATACTTCCAGTCTGTATGGACCATGTCTTTTGCCTTACTGTGTGTACTTTACCAAATGTGTATTACTGCGGCCGTGCCATGCACGACATGTCTTAAGTTTACACACAAACTACAAGTTTAAAAGTGATTAAATGTGTGTGTAAGTAATCAGTGATTAAATCTCAGCAAAAAGAGGTATTTGCCGTGCTGGTAAATAACTGTTTTCAAGTGGGTCAAAGTTCTATATAATTTCTGGCTTTGTCATTTGTACCAAATAAATATACTTACCTACCTATATCATGAAACTGAAAATGTTGGTGCGTTCATACAATATTACGTAACTTCACGCCTGTAATCCCCGAAGGGGTAGGCAGAGGTAAATGCATGCATTCAATCATACATGCAAACACCCACGACCCGCCGGCTCTCACACTATTTTCAATTAGGGATACAATATTAGTTATACCTAATTGAAAATACTCAGGATAAATATACAATAAGTAAATGAATAAATATATATATATATATATATAATACATATAGGTATTTTACTTAGTAAAATGCATATAAGTAGGCATGGCATACAAAATTAAGAAAATGTCTACCAATAAAAAAAAGGTACTGTAAATCTCTTATACCTACAAAGTCTTAGAGATAGAGAACCGGAATTGATGATAACATAACCTAACCTGCGAATCGAAGGTCTTTACAGGTTTGCTTGAATGTACCTATGCATTTACCTCTGTCTACCCCTTCGGAGATTGGCGTGGAGTTACCATTAGGTTACTGTCTGGCTGTCGATAGGTATAGTCAAAAAATGGTCATCTATAGACACAAGGAAACAACTTAAGGCAGTTATAACGTAGATCATTCCGTAATGATTATTAAAAAAAAAGTAGTCGTTAAGTAGGTAGTGTTATTCATTAGTTAATTTAAATTCAAGCTAATCACGTGGCGAATTGCAGAAGCATTTTAACACTTAAATTCTTGTCTATCGCTGAATTGTACTCTAATTTAAATAGATTACCAAAGTAATTAATTGCCCTAATATAGGTACCTACCTAACACTAAACAACACCGAAGTAATCAGTCTGGGGCGGTGTAAATGGGGCCTTTAAATTTCACACAACAACATTCCTTTATCGAACTCGACTACCAAGTGTTAAATACAATGGAGCCTAATAAAAGCGGGCAATTAAACAATATGGTTTTCGTAAACCGCAATGAAATGTGATAAAGCGTACAAAATCAATAAAAATATATTATTTAACACTTCACCTGTCATTCCAAATATTTTTTATTACATAATTTTCGTAAGACGAAACCGATTTATTCGTATGACAAAAGGCGAAGTCGAAACAAGCGTAAACCGGACCATCCGTTGGGTGCGCAAGCGCAACTGGCCGAGCAAGTTTCCGCTAGACCTGAGTCGATCACTCCTTCGTCGGGATTCGGGTCGATCGCGACCCATTGACAAGGTGATCGAGTCTAAATGACTCGATCGTTTGGGTCATTTGGGTCGCGACTCGATTTCGCTCAAACGTATACTGTAGCTCATGATTCTCGTGATTCGAGACCCATCTGATAAGGTTTCAAGACTCGAGACCGCGATCCACACATTATGTCGCTGGCTATTTTTCATTTTAATACAATTCAATTAATTATTCAATTATTTCACTATAATTTCATTCTGAAACTTTATTGGTAAATAGGATTAATTTATAGGGAAAAAAATCGGCATTCAGGAACTGCACCGGTAAAGCTATTGCATAGAATGCAATGCGAATGATATAGAATAAACAACATTTACAAATTGACGATTTATAAAAACGAATATATAAAAAAAATGTGTTTAGATTACTTGCTGGGATTTGAACCCGAGCCTACCGGTCACACTATTATGCCATTTTTCTGTTTCTTGACACAACGAATATTTTATATATATATAAATTGTTTCATTTTTCAACCGACTCCAAAAAAAGAAGGTGGTTCTCAATTCGCCCAGATATTTTTTTTTACAGTTTATTTTTATTTGTAGTTTGTGGGAGGTAATAGGTTTAATTTTCTTTACGGAGTTATACAAGCATCCCGAGCAATCAAAATAAATTAACAACATTTCAGACATGACCCTAAAAGAAAAATACCGTTTCTTAGTTTTGCTTTTCTGAGTTCAAATACATATTTTTTGTATTTTTTTATATCTTAATTTCTGTGAAAAAATAATAAAACGGAAAAACATGTGATGACGTGACTTATATGGTGGAATAGTTACCATTGCTTATCTTTAGATGAAAACATTATTGTTACATACTCTGTGACAAGATGTGTCAAATTGATACGGATACGTCAATGTCAAAGTATAAAACTAGGAACTAGGGATGGGATCCGAGACCAGAGATCGATTAATCGGAAAAGCGATCTTTAGGAACCAAAAATACGGTTCTTATTTAAATAATTATAATAATTTATTTAAATCGATCCACAGTACCGGATTGATCTAGTGAATCGATACTATATCCTGGAAAATCGAAGATCGATCTTTTTGGTTAATTCACATAGGGACATATGAAACATACAGATCATAAGATTTAACGTTTAAACGTGAGTATAGGAAGCATTATACCAGCATTGAACACTGTTGAGTTGCTTTTTTTTGGTCGTCTGTTTTCCTTGAAATTTAGTATTACATATCCCAAATCAAAAATATATCGATAATCGAAGATCGATTTTTTCAATGTCGATTTAATTTAATCGTGGATGGATTTTGGACACTTCGATTCGAACATTGATTTATTTCAGAAAGAATCGCCTTCCCTACTACGAAGTCTATGAAATGCTGCCACGAACTTATTTATTTAAAAAAAACAAGTTTTAAAGTTTTCAACAACGACTTAGCCCTTAGGCTGTTGATATAATATTGATATTTTTTATTTGAAGTTGGATCAAGGAAGAGATTAATCGACGACATGCAGGGTCAAAGATTTTTCTAAAAATTATATTGATATATCGAAATTTTTTTCGATATATCGAACACTGGTACTGATATTTTTTTAATAAAAAGATCACAGCCCTACATCGAGTTTGACAAGCTGACAACGACAAGACAGTGACATCTACAATTTTTTTTAAAGGGTCACGGCACAAGGCCATGGTTCTATCGCCATTCCACCCTATTTGTGACGTCAAATGACGCAAACGTCTTTTTAGAATACACTTACTTTCAAAGTAGAAATTATGAATGAAAAGTACAAAATTTCGAAAAATGGTTAAACACGGGTGCCCTAGTTTTGGATTAACTTTTGAATAATGTAATAAAAGGTGTTGGTTTAAAATATGAAATGTTCTCATGCAATTGTAATATTCATGCAATTTAGATCAATCTAGCCAAAAATTTTAAATCCTAATCCACTTCATAACTATGTTAACTATAATAGTATGATAAAAGTGTTTTGATGCATGTGTCTTCAGGCCAAATGCTTCACGGGGTAGGTAACTTAGAGAATGTGGAATCAACCAAACACACACAACATTCGAAGCATTTATTTTATTTCCGAAATTTAATAAACATCAAAACGATATGTAATGGGTTTTCGTGTAAAGTATTTCATCAATTATCATTCTAGTCTTTATAACAACTTTATTATGATCAATATTTTATGTAAGATGGCGCTATTCTACAAAATAAATATCGCCCTCGCGCTCGATGTCTTTAATTTTGAATTTGTTAACGACATCTAATGAATTATGTGTGAAGGATTTCATCAACTATCATTCTAGTCTTTCCAACGACTCTATCATTTTATGTTAGATGGCGCTATTTTACAAATATCGATCGCAAAACATCGTCGCGCTGCGCTGGCTGCCATTGGTTCGCGATCGCCATTGGACAACGAAGTAATGTTCTGTTTCACTTTAATCGCCCGTATTAGAGTGAAACAGAACATTACAATTCGTTTTAGTATCTTTCTCCGTTGGAAAGTGACAAACTTATGTGGAACCATGTGAAAGAAAGAAATAAAATATGATCAACGCCTGTACCATGACCTTTCTTTGTCACCATAAACTGCATCGCTTTTACCTTTGTCTCGTTTTGTCATACGCGGTATCATACACGACAAAATGAAACAAAATTTTGGTAGCGCATAAATTTTACAATTAGATGACATGGTGCAGGGGAGCATGATCGATGAAACTGTAAACAAACTGAAGTGTACTTTATGCGTATTATAATAGAGTTCACGAGAAACAAAGTACCCAATGACCCAAAGGATCCAAATGATCGACTTTTTTTGTACGTCACGACCCGATCACTTGTGTTTGGATCGTGATTCAATCAAAGTGATTCTATCGCTCGCGATCGACTCAGCTCTAGTTTCCGCTCAGTTCTGCGCGAGACGTCGCGGGGTGCGGACATCGTGATCGAGTGTGTCACGAAGAAACGCGGTGTCGATGTTACAAATTTGTGTCTAAACAATTGGCGTGATTATTAAAAGTTTTGTTTTATGAAACTCTGTGTGATAATGAAAGGATAATACGGGGGTTCGCTGATTTTTGGTGAGTGTAATACGACTGAGTTGAGAAGGGCTTTATATCTACTATGCAGTCAAACGTTTGTAGTTCTTTTCGAAAGGTTTAGTTAGCGAGGCTTTCAACTGGGAGTTGGAGTTTGTCAACGATTTATTGTGAAATACTTATTGTATTAATGGAAAAACTAATGGGTATAATGTTAAGTTCGATCGCCGAATCTCTCCGGCCTTGGAGACCTTTAGGAATGTAGTTGAAGAAAATGTGAATGTCGAGTGGATTCTAAGTTGGTTCAAAGTTAAATCCGGTACTTGAACAGAGTGGCTATGGTATGTGTCAAATGCCTTGGCTTATCAGATTGGATATCCAACTTATTTAGAAAAAGATCACCGAAAATCTATTGATTAAATTTGTATTTACATACAAATTTAATCAATAGATACAAATCGTAAGTAACGTTTTACGTATTTCATTAAAGCATTGCAGTTAGTGGGTCAAGTACGTTCATTGATGAAAAATATTTTAACTTGTAATTTAGAAGTGTTTATATTTTTCAATGAATATGTAACACAAGAATATTGGTCAAGGAATACCTAATAAAATATTGAATTACAAGGAAGAAGCATTAATAAAAATTAACCTAAATTTTTTTATAAATTGATTTAAGCGACAAGCATTCTTTATTGTCAGATTCATGAATTATCGAAACTTGGATTATGCTGTTGACTAATTAGGTACCTATATCATCGATTAACATCAATACTGAACTTCTCAGAACTAAAAAGTTGTTGATTTGCGACTAATATTATCAAGCAATTATAATAACATAATTATTCTACAGTACCTATTAATTGTAAGCACCGGTAGTCCTCTAAAGTCTACATCCATAGTGGGTACATCTATTAGCTACCCACATCTCAATTCTAGTTTATGTAGCTCTTATAATTTTATTCATACTTCCTCCATCCGACCCGCATGTACCTATATTATGCAGTCATGTTATAAGTACTTCGCTATTTACTCGGCAGTAAATAGTGAAGTCCTCAATGTAACAATAACAGTTAAAAAGGTTAAAGTCTGCAAAAGAACTTTTATTATTTATTAAGCTGCAAGTTTCAGTTTTAAATCCGACTGATATTTTATCCGACATGTCTGATTTTCTTTCTATATTGTATAAAACCTAATTTCTAAGATAGTTCTCCCGTAGTGGGTTCACACTGAGTGGTCAATTTCAACTTTCATTCTATAATTCTTCCATTTCCTCTTCAGCTTCTTTTCTAAGCCTGTATTCTGATGTATTTTTCACATAATCATCACATCCAAATGTGACAGTTATAACAATTGACATAAGATCTTCCCTTGCTCTTCAGTTATTGGTCCTTCGAGCGTTTTCGTAATAATTTCTGCAAATTGAGTAATTGAAAATAACACAAAAGTGCAAAAAGAGTAAATAAGTAAAAATGTAGGTTGGTAATGCGTCTATTATCCATCCAAAGCATTGCGATATTCTTTGATATTTCGCTCGTTAAAGTGGAATCTTAAAAATTGTTTTATTTGTATGATCTTATATTCAAGGCAAGTTTTGAACATCCATTGCTATGGAGAGTTATGTTGAATGATTTGTGACTTTCTGATTATATATTTAAGTCAAAGATTCGATCTCATCTCTGCCATCAGTGCTAATACAAATAAACGCAAACGAGAGGTTTTTTAAGCAACGACACCTCCAACAAAGATCAAGTCAAGATACATATCACTTACAATGACGTAAAAATGATGCAGATGAGGAATATTTTGAGACTTTCTGAAGTCGGAGTACCTACCTATTTCATTTTACAAATTCTATAAAATGTGACAGTCATTTTAATAACGAGGTTCTCACAATGTCAAGTCTTATCAAATAACGTTTCTAAATATCAGTTAGTTATTATTGTTATATCTTTGCAACTGTCGCAACCCTATCCGTTTGTACAAACTAGTGACTAATCATTCGGTTGAACGAACACTGGCTGCGAGCTAAACGTCCTTCGCATAAGACACGCTTGTCTATGCAGGATTTAATATGGACTTGATGGGTAGGTACTGCGTTTATTTTAAGATTTATCAGATATATTTTGTATGTTATATAAAGAAGAATCTTCTGAGGACGAAGAATTTCCGTTTTGAATAAAATAAAAGCTAAGATCTAAATAAAAGCTTGTCTTTTGAATCGATGACTGTATCATATATATATGTCATCAGTATAAATCCTTTTCTATTTCATAATTATACACAACATACTACAAAGATTTTGCAAAATTTGTGTCATATATCAAATTCAATATTTATATTAAAATAGATAGGTATCCCACCGTACATGTTTTAAGAGACACCTAAATTCATTACTCTGAAGAAGTCTCTCTATATATCTACATAAAATCTATTGGTCATAAGTCATCTATATAATGTATCTCTGATGAGTTGCTAGCTTACATTTATCTCCCACAGGATTGGAACATCCTAAATACATTAAACAGATCCGTGGAAAAGGTTTTGGCGCTGGAACTCTCTCCACTAGAGCATCCAAGGCGTAATTCGAAAAAACTTGACTAAGATTTAATTTGAAAGAAACCCGAGTCCTACATCTTTCGCACTATTATTGAGACTTCCATAATCAATTTGCTACGATACCACACCGCGGACATTCCGCCAAAATTCCATACAAACGCTTAATTTGGTTTCTATCCATCAGTGACGTGTATTTACACGCGCAACTGTGTACGTAGCACGTACAAAATACCAACCGTCGCCCATAAGAGAGGAAGGGGTTGTGTATGTGTGCAAATCGGGCGGGACGTCGGAGTGTCCATTCTATACGTAGTATTATTACATATTCTCTGACGATACTTACAATTCAGCCAATAATTTCAGAGATCTTAATAATTTATTTAATCAAATGTAGTTCGTACGAAGTCGAGAAACAAACAAACAAACAAACACACCCAGTAAGTAGTAACGTGTGAGATTCCTAAAGCATCGATAATGAGTTAATAGTTGTTAATTTATCTCAGAAAATAAAGTTTCTTGAACTCTATTATAAACAATTAAAAAGCTAACAACCATTCACACGTTGCCGCATTTACAAATCTATAAATACGTCCATTCAGAAGCAACCAATAATAACAAGCAAATATACATTTAGCAGCAAGAAAACGATGTAATGAATATTGAAGTAGTTCAACTTAAAAGAAAATAAGAAAAAGGAAGGAGAAAGAAGGAAAAAGAAGAGACGTTATTATAATAAAGTCATGCCAACATCTCAGCACTCTGAAATCCGTCGAACCACTTTATGGCTTAAATGTTAACAAAAAAGTGCGTGGAATATAAAATATATTAACAATTGTTGCTGAATCAATCAATCAGAAACAAATCCTGAGATTTATGAAGACTCATTTGGTAATTAACTGAAGACATAGGATTTCATAGTATGTATCATAAAATACTGTAAAACAGAAGCCGCAACTAATGTTTTAGTTTAAATGTTTTGTACATCATTTCGCATTATTGTTGTGAAACTAGCTAATATTCTTACATTAACTTTCAACCTTTCTTATAAGTGCGGTTTGGAAACCTACTACGTTTGTATTTAATTATAAAACTTTCTTCTTATTTACTGTCTTGTTTTTATTACTTATAACCACATAAACGAGTCGATTACATTATTTGTCTTCAGTAAATCACGATAAATTGACACTTCTCCCAGAGGCAATATTTTTATTTACTTATCCCTAATTAACGACCTATTAAGCCCGGATATAACGGCAGTTTAAAAGAAACAACTTTAATCCCATATAAGGAACTGGTTTAGACAAAATTTTAGGTTATGTGTGAACGTTACGTTATATCGCATAACGTTGCAAGATTAGTTATTAGTCAACCGGTTACTTTAAGTTTGAGAAACATGACTTGATGAAACTTTGACGAGCTATTGATTCGAAAATTAGCGAATAAGGAAGGAGTTATTTCACTTAATCGAAAAGAAAGAAGACGTCTTTTTGCTCTACCGCTAGATTATTGTTGTATTTTGATTATTGATTATTATTGTAAAACAAAAAACATTTCAGCTGAGTGAAGTGAATTCGTGTTCGTGCTTAATTCTTTTATATTACAAAGTAGGCAAACATGCATGCAGTTCACACAGACTGATAATACATGTATATAATAGATATAATAATAAGTGATGACTGTGGCCTATAGACATCTACACAAAAACCAGAGGTCAAAATGCAGATACGTTGCCATCCCTGAGACCTCAGTTGTTATGTTTCTGTGATAGTTATTACGGGGCCATACCTTCCATCCCATTACCATGTAACCGGAACACGATAGTGCACTACCATTTGGCGGCAGATGGATTAGGTAATGCGGTGTTGCCTACGCCCTCGAGCATCTACACTGGAACTCTACCAGCAGTAGAAAATATCAAGAAGAAAAGATAATAAAGACAAGAAATCCATACTCATGTTTAAGTTTTTGAATAAGTGTTAGTTTAATCACCTTACCAAAACTAATGTTAACAGTTATTCTGAGATAACACTCGTTATCGCGATGAAGTTCCAAACCATTATTTTTATCAACCGAGTTGATCGATATTAAAAGTAAAGCATTGTTCATACTCACGCCAAGACATTCTTATGAATGTTTTGTGTGAGTAAGCGTATTGTAATGAATATCGAAGCAAGATCACAGTATATTTTAAAATGATATGCAGGTAAAAAATACTAACTTATTTGGAAGCATTTCAAGAGATTTTTTCTTTAGCATTACCTAGTCTACTTGCCGGTGAATGGTAGTGTTCAGCATTATCGTGGTCCGGTCAGTTGTAATTTCAGACACCTTAGGCCTCAGGAGTGTCATCGCATCTACATTGAAATCTCTGGTCTCATGTAGATGCTAACCCCCTTATTCATAAACGTACATTAGATAGGTTTTAGCTATAGAATGCTTTGTCTTTGTCAGATGCATTGTCAAATGTGCAGGATAGAAAAAGACAAAGGAGAGATTAGCAACACTTTAGCTAAAATAAGTTTATGAATAAGGTAAGACTATAGTGTTAGTGTCACTTTATGATTGTTTGCCAATTAACGACATAAAAATGGAGTTATCAGTGGGATTAATGGTAAGCTTCAAAAGTGTTCGAATAGTGACAAAAATCTAATTAAATTCGGTTACGAAATTACTAATGTAGGTATGTTATGTTGATCACATACATCAGCGCTTTCACACAGCCGATTAGGATCCCGTTTAGTGGCGTATGACGTGTTTCTATACCCACGTTCACACCAGCATACTGTTGTGGTATAGCCGTGCGAGTTTAAAAAATACCGTGCCCGCAGAACCGAAAGCCCGTGTGCTAGGTTAGTCTGAAGGGAATTCAGGACTTGCAAACTGCCTGAATATGCTGATCAAATGGTTGACGTTCAAGGATGAGTAACAGCAGAGCCCTGGTTACGTAAAAACGTAACTTTCTGCTTGTAGTCTCGGATGGTTAGGCAGAGGTAAATGAATACATTCGAGCATAATTATATGCAACCCACGATTCGCCCACGAACCCACGAATAGCTTCGGAGGCTAAGGATTAATACACCTTTTTCTCTGACACACCTTTTTCACTGGTAGTCCCCGACTCCAGCATCGAATCCTTGTCCCCAAAGTAGTGGCAATGGCCTGTTATATATTATATATGCACTATACTACTGAGGTAGTTATCGACATTAATAACCTGCCATGGTCTTTTGGTCCAAACACAGGATCAAACGTATTGAATACAGCTAATCTAGGCTAAAATAACGAGTCTCTTACATCTGTTGACATTGCGTAGTCCATTAGGGTCAATAGAAATTCGAAATCAAAAGGTATTACGATTTTCATAAAACGAGAGTCTCCACCCGGCTTTATATAAAGCAGGCTACACATCTTCCTGTGCAAATAACTTTAATTAAAAGCCTCAAATTCATCCGGAGCGGGCTCGGTTCTAGGCCGCGGTTGCGTCATTGCGTAAACAAGTGATATGATTTACTGTTGATATGTGGGAAAAGGTTTTGACGTTTTAATTTGGTTTGTGTAATCGATATGTTGATATATTTGACGTGACGACCCGGTTAGTCCAGCGGTGTGAGATGACCGTTTGATTCGAAGGGTCGCGGGTTCGATCCCCGCACCGGAACAAATATGTGTATGGCCTACAGATATTTGTTTCGGGTCTGGGTGTTTGTGTATGTGTTGTATGTGTACAACGGCACCCACGACACAGGTTTATACCTACTGTGGGGCTGTGAGTGTAAGCGTATTTTATTTTATTATTTATTTTTATTTAGACATCTTTTGATTATTTTTAATCTCAATCTTCAGCCAAAGAACTGTGTCAGTCTGCCCGGGACCACGGAAGTTGAAAAGCGTTGAAAACGTCGGGTTGATTTAAAAATCATTTTAGTTTAATATACGCGAGATAAATCGGTAAAATAGATTTATTTCAATTAATAAGAACTAACTATGATATAAACGGTTTTCTAGGAACAAAATAAGTTATTAATTTTAATTCAATTATTTCGCGTACATTATTTACTATTTAAATGTGGTTATATTTTACCGTGGCCTACAAACCAGGCTTGAGTGTCTAAAGCAGTTCTTATTTTGAGTTTTTGGTACTGTAGTTTTTAATGGATCCGGAAAAATAAGTAACTTGACTATGTTTTTAGAAAAATAAAATAATGTACCTATAATAATTGAGTAAACTTACTACTCAAGAAACAAAATAATATTAGATCCAAATTATTTGTAGCGAATTTATAAAAGGAGGCAGTTGTACATTTGGCTGTATGTGAGTTCTTTTATTTAATCATGATGTTCAACAAGCGTCTTGCAGCTATAGACATCTACTTAAAACTGGAGAGCAAAATGCAGATTCATTGCCACAGATTAAAAACTAAGTTCTCAAATTCATAAAGTTACCTAACTTATCTCTTGGAATAAATGTTCCAGCTTAGTCATTTCACAAAAGAATATCACCAAAACATATTGTATTTAAATATATCGTCGATAAATATCTTCAAAATCCGGTTTTTTCGCGTATATCTAGGTCGTCAACCCTGTACCACTCGACACGGATTATATCAGGTTACAGTCATTATGTGAATCGGTCATTTGACTAAATAACCTAGCTACTTAGACAATAGTATTTTTTTCGTTATGTAATGCCTGTTGAAATATGCCCGGTATGTAATATGAGATTAAATTATTCTAATATGGTGTTCGTTTTAAATTTAGAATCGACTGGATTATATGCTGTATTTTTAAATAGATAGCGACTAGCTTTTGCTACCATTTTGTCCGCGTGGTATTCATAGTACTTATAGTCATATTCATAATAATATTTAAGGAGGTGAAGCACGTGTTCCATTATTTTTGATTAAGTGTAATCTTATTGAGCAAAGTCTTGCAAATAAACGTTTTTAAAAAGTTTCAATCTTCTTGGTGAAGGGGTTGGGCACCGACGTGCCAGTATTCTGATTAGTTAATTGTATGATATTATTATTGTAATTTGATTAATGCTTAAATTTAATTCAGAAAAGTGGCAACGGCAAGTGTGTGGTAGAGCTCCAGTGACGGAGCTCGCGGGCGTAGGCACCACCGCATTACTTAATATAAATAAATGGTAGTGTTCAGCATCGTGTTCCGGTCAGGTGGTAATGTACGGCCCTGTAATTTCCGGCACAGAGGCATAACACCTAATGCCTCAGGAGTGGCTGCGCATCTGCATTTTGACCTCTGGTCATTGTGTGGGTGTCTATAGGCTGCAGTCATCACTTAACATCAATGTGAACTGTATGCTTGTTTGGCACTTTAATTACATAAAAAATAATAAATAAAACTCATCTGTATTTATATGATTATGAAGATGCTTATAGGTCGTAATACCTATGTATTATATGATTTTCACTAACCTATATTTCGGAAAATTCTGGAACCACATTTAGAATTGTGAAGTCAATAAACTATTTTTTTAAAGGTATAAACCTGTGTCGTGGGAGGAAAATGGGAGAAAAACTGTCGAAATCAATGTGTTTACAGTGTAGCTTTATCGTTAAGTAAATTTATCTTACAAGTATAGGTAAACGATGACATGTCACAATCAAGAATGACTGTTTGTTTACCGTTTAACATATTCTCGCAATAACAGTAACGTGTGCTACTATTTTTTTTTTTAATTTACTCGTTATGTTATGCTATTTTATTTTATGTTATTTGCATGAAAAAATAATTAGGGGTAAATGCATACATTCAAGCACACATGCAAACACCCACGGTTGGCCGGTTACGGTACTCGAACATTTCCAGAAAATGGAAATTTGTCAATAGAACTAGAGATAACAAAAGAAGAACACGACGGATTTAAATTCAGATAGGGGAATGAGAAAACGTTGCAAAAATTAAAAAAAAATTAAACATGTTAAATTTGCTTTGTGTTAATTATTTCTCATCCTTTTCTCATCACGTCTGTGGTACGAATCCATATTTATAAAAATTCTAAACAGATAATTATCTCTATTCATTACATGGCGAAAAGTTTTATTATGTTAACAGCGTAGAATATGCACAATTATAACACTTCATTGAATTGCTCTAAATCATAACTAAAGAAGCCAATAGTCATTTATTCATCATATCAGCCGATAGATGTCCAATGCTGGACCAAAGCCTCGCCATAATGAATTGCCATAATCGCCACGATGAAAAATGGATGATTTTTTTTCCTGTTGCAGGTAAAAAATAAAATTTTCATCTATTTGAACTCCAGGCGTTTTTGCCACCATTTTATAAGAAATACCATTAAAATTAAATGCAGTAGCAGTATCAGCTATTTGTTCTATCTGGAAGATAGTATCAACTATAACACCTGTTAACTATACGTTTTTTTTTTGTTATTATGGCATCGCTATTACGCATATTGCCAGTGTCAAGTAAAACTATATTTTGTATTTATTTAAGCAGCGTCAAAGTTAGTATAATATCAAGTATAATATGTAAGTATCAAGTATATAAGTTATCAAGTATAATATTTCAGTCAAGTGAGTTACAGTCAGGTTATTCGAGTAAAGCGATGGCTACTTTACCAGAACATTTACAATGAAGTTTTGGAGGCAACATGAAAGGTCGTGTTTTCGCACTGTTATTCTATTTCACTATACACGGGCACTGTAATAAACCTATATCAAACAAAATGCCACCAACTTTATTCAATATAAATAAATAGAAAATGAAATAAAATAAGAGCACCATACGCCTCTTTCAAGGTTCCCGCCAAAACCACTAACTATAAGATACTCTTAAAAAAAAAGTAAGCAACTCTACTCTAACCATTTCTTTTAAAATGTTATATATCATTTAGCCATAATTTTATGAATTAAATGCTACCTTATAATACCTGTAAGTACCTATGCAGGATAACCTGATGGTTAACTGGAAAAGAGCGCTTTTAGCGTTAAGTTCGCCAATTGTCATCATGCATTATAATGTAGCAATAAAGTTTAAATAAATAACAAGTAACTACAGTACAAAATACACATAGATAAAAAGATGACACAGTGATTGTAAATTGCAGGTTAATTTTAAAATAATAAGCTTCGCTTATTCTTCGTCCTTCAATTGATGGAACACGCAAACCCTTGCATGTAAGCGAGTGATAAAACAAAACTGACAGCTGTCAAAATGTGATCCGCCATCTTTGTCTCGTGCCATTGCCCTGTATACCGTTAACTGCCATTTCTCGTAAGTAGCCTCTGAAAACCATGTCTATTTCATGGCTTACCATAATTAATAATTATAGATGTATGCCTTATTATTATGGCTCAAATGCATTGAAATTTATTCATGACGGCGACCTGCGCCTTCTACAATATTATGGCCGTCTTTTTGTTTGTTTCATGTGGTGTGCAGAGTAATGAATTTATAGAATGCAAACTGAAGTGCTGAGTAGAGCTTATTCTATTTTAATATTTATTAATAACTTATCAAATTGTGTAAAGGAAATATAAACTAACCCCCATATTCATAAACGTATTTTAGCTATTAAGTGTTGCTAATGTCTCCTTTGTCTTTTTCTATCCTGCACATTTGACAATGCAACCGACAAAGACAAAGCATTCTATAGCTAAAACGTATCTAATGTACGTTTATGAATAAGGGGTCTATTTAACTGTACTATAGCTTAGTAGTTAAAAAGTAACATTTTTTTTCTGTCAAATGAATCGGACTGTAGAGGTAAGAGGCGCTACGCTCTCAGCTTACCCCGTAAGGGACTTGGCGTCAATATATATGCAGACACGTATATTATCCAATGTTTTGAGACAGGATTGATCCCAATAGTGGCTTATTAATAAAACTAAAACGTTATTGTATGTAAATAAATATGTTCATGGTCCGTTATCATTCTTTGAATATGTTTACAGATTATGCAATAAAATGATTAAAATCTTTTGGTAAACCCAACTATTTTTATGATGGTTTAACCATCTAAAGAATAGTAAACATTTCCCACACTAATTACTATTCATTAAATAACTCCTAAAATATTGTGGTGAAACAATTACTCTGAATAATTAAATTAAAAGATGTGTAATCTCAAATGATTCATTTAATGTGCACGCTCTATGCATACATTACTCTGGTGTTTGGTTTAATGCAAATGCAACTTTTTGTATGATGAAACGCTGGGGTAAGTTTACCGTGCACTCTTTGTACAGCGATCGATATAGATTATGGCATCGGGGTTACGATTCAAAAGAAAAAAAATCTTTTATCGGACAGTTGAAACTGTTTTTAGGGTTGCGTACCTTAATAAAAACGGAACCCTTATAATTAATTAGTCATGCATCTGTCTATCTGTTAACGAGTATAAGCGGTGGTAACATACCGTTTGATCCGAGGGACGAATATTTGTTTCAGGTCTAGGTGTTCGTGTATGTTGTGTGTGTATAGCGGCACCCATGACATAGGCTTAGGGTGCTTTTTCACCAGAGATGTAAGTAAGTAAAGTAAGTAAGTAAAAAAAAAAAAAAGTTGTTTGTTTGTTGTTTTTTTATATCTAGTGGAAGTGGCAAACAAGCATGCAGTTCACATTGATGTTAAGTGATGACTGCAGCCTATAGACACCCACACAGAGACCAAGGTCAAAATGCAGATGCGTTACTACTCCTGAGGCCTAAGGTGTCATGCCTCTGTGCCGTAAATTACAGGGCCATACATTAGGTACCACCTGACCGGAACACGATAGTGCTGAACACTACCATTTAGCGGCAAGTATATTAGGTAATGCGGTGGTGCCTTCGCCCGCGAGCTCCGTCCCTGGAGCTCTACTACCAGTAACCAGTTGGTGTACATAGCTTAGCACTGGTGAAAACGGATTCAACTAACATATGTTTTTTATATGGAAGGATGAGTGCTATGGATGCGAGCTATATAGCTATCTTCATAGCGCGTCTTCCTCCTACAGCTACATAGCATAGTATTGCTGGAAACGGTCCATATTTTCGTAGCGTAGATTTCACATCTTCGGAGCATAGCTGCATAGCACATCGCTGGTGGAAAAGCACCCTTATACCCAGTGTGAGGCTTTGTTCCGTGTCATCTGGTTTAAGTAAATTCCTTGTACATGCTTATAGCAGCTCAATCTAATTTTAATATGTATTATCTATATATATATATATAAAAAATCATTAGTCTCACTAAATTTCGAGAACGGCTGGACTGATTTAGCTAATTTTGGTATTGAATGATTTTTGGAAGTCCAGGGAAGGTTTAAAAGGTAAGAAAATATGAAGAAATTGAAGAGAAAGAGCAAAAACCACAATTTTATTTTCCCATACAAATAGTCCGTATCTATCAATTCTTTTGACACAATATTTCATTCTGAAGCAATACAAAGTTTGCCGGGTCAGCTAGTATTTATATCGTTATTTAAAACTGCTCTATTATAATGTCTCCTAATAATGGTTACTTTTATGGCAAACAAGTGATAATTTAACCTTTTAAAGTTATTTTAAAGGTTTGTATTTTGTTCCCACTCAGTTTCATGCCCATTATACATCGACCCCGGGCTCAGCAATGACGTTTTCGTGACGTACAAAGTCGACTGCTTCGTCCGGGTGTGCAGGATAAAGAATGCCTATTTGGTTGACATAGATACAATGAAGTATTAGACATTCCATCTAGTTTGTGGTGAACGTACCTTTGTATATTTATGCACTCAATAGACATTGCGTAGTTCATTAACTTCAACGATATAATCTGCTTAATTAAAGCATGAGTGTTCTTAAAATATAAGGCGTCCTGACGACATAACGCGGGGTGAACAACAACATCCCGCAGTAAAACTAGCGCCACTGCGATCACCAACCCGCATATCACGCGTGACGTTTATGGGATATCCCGTATGAAGTAATAGGGCATTGATAGAGGCTTTTGACGTGGACGTCTTCCGACTAAAATAATTATGAAGATGCTCGGATACTTTGACCTTGGTCTTTGTGTGGGTGTCTATAGGCTGCAGTCATCACTTTACATCAATGTGAACTGCATGCTTGCTTACCACTTTCATTACAGAAAAAAAAATGCGATGCCATGTCTAGTAGTTTATTACGTCTGCGTCGTGTCTCGTCTAGCAGCGCCGGAGCCGGGGGCAGTGCGACATTCCGTCGATGCGGATCGGAGGCCGCTGCATTTTTGCCAAGACTTGCATACTACAATTTTCTGATGCTCGTTTAGTTTCAATTTGTTCTTAAAGTTAACCCCAAGTTGAAGTTTTATTTTTATAGGGTTCTGTAACTTAAAATGAAAAAAAAAACTGAAACCATACTTTTGATTTTATGAACTTATTTTTTATGTTTACATTTTTCAAACCTTTTTTTGTAACTTATTAAATAATAATACATTTAAATAAATAATTTTGAAGTTATTTAAGAAAACATTAGAAAAATGTCCATGCCACCTTCATTCCGAAACTAATAAACCTAAAATGTTATACATAAAATTTTAGGCATATTTACATAAACAATTACACGCACATTTTTAGAAAACAGCCCCTTACCTATAAATTACAAGAAAACCTATGAGAAATCTATGGTAATAAAGACAAGAAGCGGGATATTTGCCGCTCCACGCTGTTTACCTTATGCCATAAGGGACTTTGCATGAAGATACATATACATACTAAAATAATATTAAAGTGTCTTGTTGTATCAAATATTTTAAAACAACAGAAACTTTAAAATTGAATCATATGTCAGCATTAAGTCGCTACGCTTTTACTGGGGTATACGAGTAAAAGACATCAACGCACGCAAATGGTTTCTGTGGATTGGGGTAGTAATGGGGTTTAAGTAGTTGGTAGAATAGTAAGACTGTGTCACACTTAGAGTATAAAAAAAAACTTTTCTAGAAGAATATACCGAATATCTAGCGCGTCCTTGACTTATGATGTTGATGCCGAGCCCTTTAAGAAAAGATTAAAAAAAAATTGATGTGAATTTTTACTCAAGATTGTCAGATACTCAGAAAATATGTTATCATATTTTAACCGAATCATAGACCCGATCCAAAAGTTCTGACTTTTTGCTCCTTAAAATTCGCTCTTGGATTCCCTTACTAATCCTCATCATATCAACCGAAATATGTCCACCGCTGGACCGCAGCCTCCGGCCGCCGAGGCGGACCGGAGAGGAATAGCCATTTAGCCGTTTATTGCCGATGAAAAACAGTCTGTCATTTTTTGCGGGGGGAACTATGTGTGATACACACTCACATTACAAAAATCGTCTATTACTACGAAACTCACACCTTGACTTTAACAAAATACATAAACAATTTCACGCACACATTTAAACATCTAGGCGACAGGCGTAGAACCATTTGGGCTTGTACTTTGACAGAAGGAAAAGTCTGCATCCCGGCCGGTGGCCCGTGTTGCTCTTTGCTCCCCGTAAGTGGGATAATATGCCATAATCGCCACAATCGCGATCGCAGTGGCGGTAGTTTTCTCGCAGAATTAGTGTTGCCCAAAATCGGTCTTGCTCTCATCTTGTCAGAATGCTGTTACTCATCTTGCGTTGTTGCACCTATTATTGCCCCATTGAAATGATTTGACCGCCATTGTGTGGTTAACTGCGTGGTGTGTTTGGGTAAGTGGAATAATTCTCTTCCAGTGGATGAATTCGCCTCCAGTAGAAGAAAATTCTTCCGCTAGTGGGCTGTGGGATCGTCACGTTCCACCAGCCAACTAATACCAAAGCTCGTTTCAAATAAAAGTGTGATCTACATAGTTAAGTTCGCGTGTACAGGTGGCGTGTCGGGATCGGGCGACTGATGTCTATCTGTTTGTTCACTTTTAATTAACTCTTAACCTGATGCTTTTGACGCCCTTTAGATTTCAATTGGTTTGTTGACTTTGTTTCCTTCACGTTTTTTGAAACCTTGCAAATCGATACAGGTTTTTACTTTTATTGACAGGCTTGTTTACGATGGTCTTCATATAAAATAAACTCTTTTATAGAGTTACTAGCTGCCCCGACGCACTTTGTATCGCCTAAGAGGTATAAAAAAATTAAATGTAAAAAAAAAACAAAATGTATATCTGGGGAGAATCACCCTTACTACTACAATAGACTACAAACGATTCTCATACCTATCAAATTTAAAGGTACACAAAATTTCATAATGATCGGTCAAGTCGTTTCGGAGGAGAATTGTTACCAAAACTGTGATACGAGAATTTTATATATTAGATTTTAAAAATACATATAAATTTTTTGAGACTTACCCCCTTATTCATAAACGTACATTAGATACGTTTTAGCTATAGAATGTTTTGTCTTTGTCAGTAGCATTGTGAAATGTGCAGGATAGAAAAAGACAAAGGAGAGATTAGCAACACTTTAGCTAAAATACGTTTATGAATAAGGGGGTTAATATCCAAGCATAATATTATATATGTATATGTATCTTCACGCCAGGTCCCTAACGGGGTAGGCAGAGAGTGTAGAGCGCCAGACATCCCGGTTCTGACAAACCTCTCGTGCCTCGTCTACCTTCATCATTCTCTTCATACATGCACGCCGATTCCTAAGACTTGACCCCACCATCAGACAGAACTCGACCTATTTGCTCATGGTAGGTCAGCCTTGGTCTTCCTGGGCCTCTGCAACCATCTACATTCGCATAATATTGATTGTTAAAATATTCATACATTCAAATTCAACGCTGCAGCACTAATATCAAATCGATTCATTTTAAAAGTGATATCGTTTAAGTCCAAATAGATATTGCTCAACAACATTAACGTTTGCTAATCTCATTATAGTGAATCGATAGCAAGTGAAAACTTTCTCTAAATCACCTCGGAACATTACATCGCTGTCTATAGCTATTGAGTGTGCTTAATGGATATCTATTAATGAAAGCTTAATAGGAAATATTATTAAGATGTTTATGGATGGTTTAAAAAAGTACATTACGCTTTTTGTCCCATGCATACGAAGTAAGCCCAATGATTACCGGGAACAATATTACGAAATTCTGAAGATCTCTTTGGTGGTGTCAAAAAAGCATGCAGTTAACATTGATGGCAAGTCGTTTGACGACCCGGTTAGTCCAGCGATGTTAGATGACCGTTTGAATCGAAGGGTCGCTGGTTCGTTCCCCGCGCCGGGACAAATATTTGTATGGCCTACAGATATTTGTTTCGGGTCTGGTTGTTTGTGTATGTGTTGTATGTGTTCAACGGCACCCACAACACAGGTTAGGTATAAACCATTTGGGCTGTGAGTGTAGCGTTAAAAAAAAAAGTCAATACTGCAGTCCACACTGAATGCAGATATCTAAAATGCAGATGCGTTACCTCTGTGTTATTTACAGAGTCATACATTACCAACGTGCTTAACACTACCATGTGATGGCAGATGGGATAGGTAATACATTGCCTACCAGTAGAGAAAGATGCAATGTTGAATGCTCCGAAAAAAATAAAAATGTCAATAGCATGGTCCATTTGGAGATCGAAACCAGGACCGACACGGCAGAATGGGGTTCTTCAAAAATGGCGTCAAAAGAGTCGTTCAGGGCTGGCAGTGCGATGGCAACGCCCCTGGCGTTGCAAATGTTCAAAGGCGACGGTGACCACTTTCCATCAGGTGGCCCGTTTGCTTGTCTGTCAACCTTCAGACATAAAAAAAAAGAATTGGCCTACAACTATACATGCTGAAGTACTTAACAAATGCAACAATTTGAAACGCAAGGCTTTCAAAACATTTTGCGTAAAACTGCGATGTTTGACATTGAAAGAGTGCAATCAACTTCATTTTGATAAGACTGCACCGATAAAGCATATTCCGGATGCACTTCAAAGATAAGTTTTGAGTATTCCGAGCATTTAAAAGGTTTCTCACGAACATTTAATTGGCAAACACTAAGAAACGTTTATTACAGGACGCAACATAATCAGAATAACTGTTACAATAACGGGTGGACGTTTGCCTACAGTTATGATTTGGCGCTGTTAATATTGATTATGATTATGTAATAAACTGTTAATTAGTTTATGGGTATTCTGTTTGACATAATAAAATATTAAATTTGCTAGCTGAAGCCTACGTACAATTTTAACATATTCTCTGATTTTGAGGTTTGGTGTTGCTGTGCTGTGTATACACGATCAACACAAAATTATACCTTATAATTTTAACATTATGTGTTCTTAGGTTTTGGCGAGCTACACTCATTGAAATAAAACTATTTTTACGGATTTATGTCGCGTATATTAAACTAAAATGATTTTTAAAACCTTATATTTTGGTTGCTTTAAAGCTGCCGTGGTCCCGGGCAGACTTACGGTGAGATTCACACACCGGACTACGACTTTACTTTGAGCAAAGTAGGTAGGCTTAGAACTGTCAAAATTCATACTTTATTTTACTTTACTGACAGTTCTAAGGGTGAGATTCACAGACCACACTACGACTTTAATTTTAGCAAAGTACGCTTAGAACTGTCGAAACTTATACTGTACTGACAGTTCTAAGGGTGAGATTCACTGAGCGCACTACGACTTTACTTTCAGCAAAGTACGCTTCGAGCTGTCAGCTCAGTATAAGTTTTGACAATTCTAAGCGTACTTTGCTGAAAGTAAAGTCGTAGTGCGGTTTGTGAATCTTACTTCAGATTTATTTCAATCATTTTTACTTATTTCAAGTGTACCTGCAAATTAAATAATTTGCCATACTTTATTCAGAAGACACTTTTGTTTATAATAAATTAAACACCTGTTATGAAGTGATCATTTAAAAGTCACGAATTATTGTTGTTATTTTTTGGGTTAGCTCTGAGATACTATGTCTGATGATGGTAATGTTTTTTTTTATGGTTTCATGACAGTTCTATTCCGTGTAATGTTATGGGATTGACTGCTCTTATTCAATATTGATTAAGATTGTGTAATAAACAGTTGATTAGTTTATTGATTTGATTATGGAATGCTGTGCCAGATATTATCATATTATGAAGCTCATCACGATAGGTATGGCAATAAAAATGTTTGATCGAGAATTATTTTATGATGTATATAGTTTGTGGATATTTTTGACTGATATGAACATCTTTAATGAAGATGATCGTTTGTCAATAAATTAATAAATATCTTAATCAGATCCGACGAGGATCCTGTTTGTTTGAATTTTGATTAGGTATAAGGCTTCTCAAATAAGTACGTATTTAACATTCAGTTCACCATGGGTCATGGATGTTATGACTTATGACTGCAGCGTATATCTTTTTTATGTTATGGAAGTGGCAAACAAACATGCAGTTCACATTGATGTTAAGTGATCAGCAGTTACCACTCCTGAGGCCTAAGGTGTTATGCCTCTGTGCCGAAAATTACAGGGCCGTTCACAAAAATCAAAGATCCTAATGCAGATGCGTTTCTACCCCTGAGACCTTAGGTGTTATGTCTCTGTGGTAGTTGGGTAGTTATCACGGTGTCAAACATTACCATATTCGCGAAACACGATAGTACTGAACACCTTATCCAATCTATCTGCCGCCATATGTTAATGTTCAGCATCGTGTTTCGGTAAGATGGTAATATATATATTTTTTTTTTTTTTTTTTTTTATGTAATTGAAATGGCAAACAAGCATGCAGTTCACATTGATGTTAAGTGATGACTGCAGCCTATAGACACCCACAGAAAGACCAAGGTCAAAATGCAAATGCGTTACCACTTCTGAGGCCTAAGGTGTTATGCCTCTGTGCCGGAAATTACAGGGATATATAATTATATGGACCCGTAATAACTATCACAGAGACTTAAAAACTTAGGTCTCAGAGGTGGCGACGCATCTGCATCGTGGCCACTGTTTTTGTGCAGATGTTAGGCTGCATCACTTAACACCATGTTAGCTGCACCACGCACACGCTTTACCACATTCGTACATAAAAAAAATGCATCGCAACATTTGCAACATTTAACAGAAAGAAACATCTGTGTATTGACAAAGGATACATTGAATTCAATTCCTACGATCCATTGTCCTCTTTTTTCTACCTGGCACGTGCTAAAACATCTGGTATTAGAGATTAGATGCAATGGATTGTAGTCCTTGTTGTATTGTGATAACGATCAAAGATTTCGAGCAATTACACAATCAGCTGTCAATTTCTGCGGAAGCGTGCTCTAATGAGATGAAGGTTTGGTAGAGATCGTATGTTTAATTCTAATTTATTTGTTGAAACGCGAAAGGTTTGTCTTTAATGTCCAGTAATGAATCATCATCATCATCATTTCAGCCAAAAGACGTCCACTGCTGGACAAAGGCCTCCCCCAAAGAATGCCACAACGAACGGTCCTGGGCCGCCCTCATCCAACGATTGCCCGCGACCTTCACCAGGTCGTCGGTCCACCTCGTGGGGGGCCTGCCTACGCTTCGTCTTCCGGTACGCGGTCGCCACTCTAGAACTCTTCTGCCCCAACGGCCATCAGTTCTGCGAGCTATGTGCCCTGCCCACTGCCACTTGAGTTTCGCTATTCGATGGGCTATGTCGGTTACTTTGGTCCTCATGCGGATCTCCTCATTTCTGATTCGATATCGCAGAGTAACTCCGAGCATAGCCCTCTCTATCGCTCTCTGAGTGACCTTGAGCCTTCTTATGAGGCCCATAGTGAGCGACCACGTTTCTGTTCCGTATGTCATCACTGGCAACACACACTGGTCAAAGACCTTCTTCTTCAGACACTGCGGTAAATTGGACGAGAAGATATAACGCAGCTTCCCGAACGCTGCCCATCCGAGTTGGATTCGGCGATTGACCTCTTTCTCGAAGTTGGACCTACCTAACTGGACCGTTTGTCCCAGGTATACGTAATCGTCAACAACTTCGAGTGTAGTACCCAGTAATGAATACTTCTGGTCAATTTGAATAAAAAGCTTTTAGGTTATGATGGTGGTAGAGTTCCACTGTATACCGGAGGTAGAGTTCCAGCGTTGGAGCTCGAGGGCGTAGGCACCACCGCATTGCCTTATCTACTTGTCGCTAAATGGTAGTGTTCGGCACTATTACGTTCCGATCAGATGGTAGTATTGGATTATACAATATACGTTCCTCTGATTTCCGGCATAGGGGCATAGAGAAAGCCTTTTATTTTTTAATGGTAGGACTGGTAGGCACCTGTCTTGTTCAGCACTATCGTGTTTTGGTTATGAATGGTGATGGGATTATACGGCCCTGTTATTTTCGACACATGAAGCACAATACCTTAGGCCTCAGGAGTGGGAACTCATCTTCATTGAAATCTCTGGTTTTTGTCATGTTCTTGGAAGACTTATTATAATAATATAATAATGGCAACCCATTATACGTCCCACTGCTGGGCACGAGTCTCTCCCCTTTTTTTGGGGGAAGACTTATTACCTACAGATATTTGTTTGGGGTCTGGGTGTTTGTGTATGTGTTGTGTGTGTAACGGCACCCGTGACATAGGTTTATACCCAGTGTTGGGCTGTGTAAAAATACTTTATATTCACTTTCCGATCAAACTATTTTTCGTTGGTACAATATGATCTATTTACATAGATCATATTGTACCAACAAATTACATATACCCTTTTTTTAATGTAAAGTGGCAAACAAGCATGCAGTTGAAGTGATGACTGCAGCCTATAAACACCCACACAAGGACCAAGGTCAAAATGCTGCGTTACCACTCCTGAAGACTAAGGTGTTATGCCTCTGTGCCGGAAACTACAGGGCTGTACATTACCACCTGACCGGAACACGATAATGCTGAACACTACTATTTAGCGGCAAGTATATTAGGTAATGCGATGGTGCCTACGCCCGCGAGCTCCGTCCCTGGAGCTCTACCAGCAGTAGTAAATCTGTATCTAAAGAAACTATGAAACAGAAAATAACAACTTTACTTGAATATGATCAGTCACACACACACGTATACATTGCCACACACGTAACTAACAGATTGCTCTCGTTCCACAAAAGTTTATTAAACTAACTTATTTAAATACAATACATTTTTCCATTCCGTCACGGCCCACCAAAAGCAATTATTGAGACATCGTAAACTGACGGCACGCACGCGTTGCTACATCGCGATAAAAAAAATTGTTTAAAATTTTGTTTTGCTGCTCGCTTGACCTTTATTTCATAAATTGTTACGGGACAATTCGTTATGGTTCATGTGTTCCTGGTACTTGTTTGGTTATTGGTTTTTTTTAATGGGCGTATTTTTTTTTAATGTAATGGAAGTGGCAAACAAGCTTGCACTTCACATTGTGTTAAGTGATGACTGCAGCCTATAAACACCCACACAAAGACCAAGGTCAAAATGCAGATTCGTTACCACACCTGAGGCCTATGGTGTTATGCCTCGTGTGCTGGAAATTACAGGGCCGTACATTACCACCTGACCGGAACACGATGGTGCTGAACACTACCATTTATCGGTAAGTATATTAGGTGATGCGGTGCTGCCTACGCCCGCGAGCTCCGTCACTGGAGCTCTACCACCAGTATGTTGACAGTTCGTCTCCAGACGATCGTAGTTTCGTTACATTGGGCAATCGGCGAACGCATAGGGCTTAACTATATCCTAAGTAGATTTTATGAGTACTCCGGAGAATCCTCTAGTTGCCCCCTAAACCCGTACTAGCGAGTCAATTTATCACAATTCGATAAAAATTAAACTTGCCTGCCCATGCCTGTTATACCTGGAAGAGTAGGCAGATGCATCTAAATACCCACGAGTCACTAGTTATGCTTTCGTGACGAGGGAATAGGCAGCTATCACTTAAAAAAATACTTATTTTCACCTGAGCACGAGTTCAAAATTATATTTAAAAAAAAAACAATAACCTTGACATGCTTAATAATAACAGTTTTCCTCAGAGTTACATTACCACGGTTACAAACAGTGGGTATGAAAATGAAATGAACTGTCAAAACATTTCTGACAGTTCTAAGCATACCTTGCTCAAAGTAAAGTCGTAGTACGGTCTGTGAATCTCACCATATGAGTTGTGAAAGTTCTAAGCGTACTTTGCTTAAAGTAAAGTCGTAATGCGGTCTGTAAATCTCACCTTAAAACGTCCCAAATAATTCATTTTCTCGTACTTCTGACAAAATGACTAAATGTGCCGTCCGTAATTGACAAGAATTACCGTATAGGTATATTTATATATATATATATATATTTATGAGCGAATGACTAAACAGATATACAATGCGAATGTGGATGGTTGCAGAGGCCCAGGAAGACCAAGGCTGACCTACCATGACCAAATAGGTCGAGTTCTGTCTGATGGTGGGGTCAAAAGTCTTAGGAATCGGCGTGCATGTATGAAGAGAATGATGAAGGTAGACGAGGCACGAGAGGTTTGTGAGAACCGGGATGTCTGGCGCTCTACACTCTCTGCCTACCCCGTTAGGGACCTGGCGTGAAGATACATACATATATATATATATATATACAACCTAAAGTATAACCTAAATATGCCTTCAAGGATGAAAATACCCACGAATCGCCAGTTTTTTTTAATTTAAAATAAGAAAATTATAATTAAAGAAAAGTCAACACATCGGCGACGTTTCGTAATACTCAGTTCTACGTGATATATCTAAAATAAATAAAACAGTGTTCCGGACATTATCTAGAAATACATAAATATGTAACTACGATCTGAAGAAATCCTCAACGAATTCAATTTTGCTGGACCAAGGTTACTGAATAATAGATTGTAGGCACGACCAATACGCAACCATTTATTGTCAGTCATTCAAAACCAATAAACCATATAAATGAAACGTATTTTTCAATGGATATCACATAAAAACAGTTAGGGACGCAATCGAAGTCAAGTGTCAAACCAAACAGATGTTTTTACACAAACGAAATCGGCCAAAATAATGGGGGCCCATCAAATCGTCACGTACGTAGAATTTGAGTAAGACAAGATTTACAAATTTATTTCGTAAATTTGGAAACCAAGTTAATTTTTAATCAAAGCACATTATACTCTATACTTATAAAATAGAGACTAAGTTAGAATTGATGGAATATCTCAACAGCAAAGTTAAGGTTGCGAGTTGGGAGTACCAGAAATTTTTTTGTCGGTACAATGGTCTTTAAATTAAGGCCATAAAGTTGATTTCTATTCATTTCAACTGCAGCAAAACGTGAGAGGTTCAACGAACCAAATGAATGGCTAAGTAAATAAATAGGTGCTGGCAATCGGATGCAAGAGTGAAAAAACGGTACCGCGGTCCGTAGTGTTAGATAATTTAGTTTATCTTCCATTAGATTGGAACACTGGCAGCCCGTTGCTCAGGGCTTGTTCTTGCATTTCAACAGACACCTATTAGCATTTCATTTTATATAAAGTTACCACAATCTTTTTTATTTTCATGCATTTACGCGCATTTATGGTATAATTTTATCTTATTTATTTAATCGTATGGCAGTCTGTAGAATAGGCGAATACACACAAATTATAATTATAAGTCTTCATTCAGATTTCTTAGCCAACTGGCTGCGTTTTCAGTTAAATTGTAGATTTCTTCTTTGGGTCCCAGGTAAGAATGTATTGGGCATCGCTCCATTATATGATCCATGGTTTGGGCCTATTCGCCACATTCACACAGGTCCGAGTCTCGCCAACCCCATTTTTGCAGAAAGAAATTGCAGCGGCCATGTCCTGATCAAAGCCTGTTTAATTTGCACCAAAGCTTTCGGGGTAAATCGAAACCTTTAGCTTTGGCTGTTGGGTCAGCAATTTGGGCAAAGACTCCATCTGCTTCCACGTTCCATCATTCATATTGTATCTTAATTCGCGATCTTGAAAAAGGTTTAGATATACATATTTTCAAGTTTCTTGAGGTACTGAGATATCCATCAAGTATGTATGTATGTATCTTCACGCCAGGTCCCTAACGGGGTAGGCAGAGAGTGTAGAGCGCCAGATATCCCGGTTCTGACAAACCTCTCGCGCCTCGTCTACCTTCATCATTCTCTTCATACATGCACGCCGATTCCTAAGACTTTTGACCCCACCATCAGACAGAACTCGACCTATTTGGTCATGGTAGGTCAGTCTTGGTCTTCCTGGGCCTCTGCATCAATCATGTAATTTTATAATTTACGTAGTTTGTTATGTTTTTGGTGCTCTTTTATTTGAATAAGGGTATTCAAATAAAAGAGCACCGCTGGATCATTTAATAACGTAACTTTACGCTTGTAATTTCCAAAGCGGTGGGCAGAGGTAAATGCATGCATTAAAGCACACATGCAATCAGCCATGATTCTCCGGTTATGTTTTGGCCATGTAGCAGGTGGTGAGCCTATTGACTCCGGGCACATTACCAAACTCCGAGGTACTGGGAAACTTCCAGAAAATTAAATAATCCCAATAGAACCTTTTAAACCGTTATCTCTGATAGCCCGGGAATCGAACCCAGCGTAGTAGTAGTGGTCTGCTACCACTAGGCTACTGAGGCAGTTCAAAATATATATTATATGAGTATCAATATGAGGTTCTTCAAAAATGGTGGTATTTTAACTGGTGGTAGAGCTCCAGTGACGGAGCACGCGGGCGTAGGCACCACCGCATTACCTAATATACTTGCCGCTAAATGGTAGTGTTCAGCACTATCGTGTTCCGGTCAGGTGGTAATATACGGCCCTGTAATTTCCGGCACAGAGGCATAACACCTAATGCCTCAGGAGTGGCAGCGCATCTGCAATTTGACCTCTGGTAATTGTGTGGGTCATCACTTAACATCAATGTGAACTGTATGCTTGCTTACCACTTTCATTACATAAAAAAATGGCGTCACAGAGTCCTTCAGGGCTGGCAGCGCGTTGGCAACTGCCCTGGTGTTGCAAATGTTCATAGGCGACGGTGACTACTTTCCATCAGGTGGCCCGTCTGCTTGTCTGTCAATCCTTTGACACTTAAAAAAAAAGAGTATAAATATGTTTGATGTTTGTCCCATTTATTAATTGCATGAAAAACCATAACCATGTCAAGTCCTATACATTGGTATTACAAAAGAGCCTAAGATGAATCAGCAGATGTGGAATATTATGTAGAGAAAATATTTCGGCCATTTTTTTTGTACAACACAAGTTTTGATCATGAAAATAATATTGGAACATTAGTACCTCATACTTTGATTAGGCAATGACGTTAAAACTTTTTTTAAATTATGAAATGTGCAATTAAATGCTAGAATTGCATACGGTATAATGTTCTTATTTCATTGAAAAACAATTAATTAATATACGGTTCGATGTAATTTAGATGCCAAGAGTTGAGCATCCTTGTAAATAAAATATGAGGCATTTTTCATGTGTGTTAATAAAACCCGGGAATTATATCAAGTCTTGTGCCGCCAATTTCTGACATACATGAATATTAGGCGCATTATGCATTAAAAGGAATCAGGGTATGTGTATTTTATAGACTGAAAGTGGCAAATTTGCATTTAGTCAGAGAATATGTAATAATACTACGTATAGAATGGACACTTCGACGTCCCGACCGATTTCCCCGCATCACTCAACCTCCTCCCCTCTTATGGGCGACGGTTGGTATTTTCTACATGCTACGCACACAGATGCACGTGTAAATACACGTCACTGATTGATGTCAGCGTAATAGAGACCAAATTAAGCGTTTATATGAACGTTTTTTTTTTTATGTGATTGAAGTGGCAAACAAGCATGCAGTTCACATTGATGTTAAGTGATGACTGCAGCCTATAGACACCCACACAAAGACTAAGGTCAAAATGCAAATGCGTTACCACCCCTGAGGCCTAAGGTGTTATGCCTCTGTGCCGGAAATTACAGGGCCGTACATTACCACCTGACCGGAACACGATAGTGCTGAACACTACCATTTAGCGGCAAGTAAATCAGGTAATGCGGTGGTGCCTACGCCCGCGAGCTCCGTCACTGGAGCTCTACCACCAGTAGTACGGTGTGATTTAGTCCAAGTTTATCTACATTGACTATTGCATCTACATTGAAATCTCAGGTTTCATGTAATGATTAAAGTCTACAGTATTACTAACCGTCAATGTAACTGGTGGTAGAGCTCCAGTGATGGAGCTCGAGGGTGTAGGCACCACCGCATCACCTTATCTATCTGCCGCCAAATGGTAGTGTTCAGCACTATCGTGTTCCGGTTAGATGGTTATGTATGGCCCCGTAATAACTATCACAGAGGCAAAAGATCTTAGACCTCAGGGGTGGCAACGCATCTGCACATTGACCTCTGGTTATTATGTAGATGTCTATAGGCTGTCAATGTAAAGTGTATGCTTGTTTATCTACTACTTCTTGACATGAAAAATACTAATTACGTGTTAAAAATGAGAGATACATATTTACGAAATAAGTCCGACAGCTTTGTCTAAAGTTAAAAATCCTAGCGATATCATTATAAGAATGTTTCATATTTGTCACCTTAAACATATTGACACACAATGACACAATAGATTTTGTGTCACGAATGCAGACAAATTATTTAACAATAGACACATTCTAGCTTCCGATTCTATTCTATTCACAGTTAATTCATTTTCCTATAACCTGAGTGCAAACGCAACCAGACAGCGTTGGCCAGACAAATGGCGAAAACCACTTAGTAATCACACCGGTTCAATGCCTGTTTTTTTTACTGACGAAAGGAAACACATAATGACGTATAACAGTATTGAGTACAATATATTGGTGAAAAAACTTGTACCGCAAGTTGGCACGATGGTACTAGTTTGGCTGTTAATGAGGTTATTGGAAAGATCATTGTGACTGGTGCACCAAATTTCGTGTGATCATACCGTTGTGAATCTCATGGTGGTAAATCTATCTGTACATACAAATGAATAAAATTGGAGTGCCTGTTTGTAATAAAAATAACAGCTTTTTACTAAATACACATACCTATGTATACACGGTACTTAAACCAAAACAATTTTTTTTACAATTTTTGTCTGTCTGTCTGTTTGTTGGGGCTAATCTCGAGAACGACTGGACCGATTTCGATGGGACTTTCACTGGCACATAAAAATAAAATAAATAAAATACGCTTCCACTCACAGCCCCACAATAGGTATAAACCTGTGTCGTGGGTGCCGTTGTACACATACAACACATACACAAACACCCAGACCCGAAACAAATATCAGTAGGCCATACAAATATTTGCCCCGGTGCGGGGATCGAAACCGTGACCCTTCGAATTAAACGGTCATCTCACAACGCTGGACTTACCGGGTCGTCGACATAGCTTTGTAATAAGGAGTAACTTAGGCTACTTTTACACTAGCTGCGTCCACGACTTCGTCCGGGTAGACACTGAATAATCATAAATTCTTTAGGGTACAGCTAGTACTATAATAAGACAGTAAAATTGGAGTGTATGTACATTAAATATTTTTGCAAAAAACTAATAGGGGGCCAAATATTAAAGAAGAGTAACAGAAACAAAAAAAAAAACATTTTTTGGACTTTTTGTCTGTTTGTCTGTCTGTCTAGTACGTTATAACTTCGAAATTACTCAACGTATTTGAACGCGGTTTATAATTAAAATAGGAGCGTTATATAATTAGGAGCGTTATATAATTAGGAGCGTTGTCAAAACTTTGTTTCGTCAAAATCGGTTAAGGAAAAAAGAAGTTATGGTCAATTGAAAATTTACTTCAAGCACTGCTTTCACACTCACATTCAAAACTTTATATAAAGATTACAGAACTAATCTATAGATTACAGAGAAACCTATAAAAAAGAGAGTTTTGGCGGGAACCTTGAACTGGTGCTCATAGTTTATTTCATTTTCTTAATGTATTTTTGAGTTATATTAAATAAAGTTGGTGGCATTTTGTTTGATATAGGCTTATTGCAGTGCTCGTGTATAGTGAAATAGAATAACAGTGCGAAAACACGTACTTTCGGGTTGCCGAAAACTTCAAATGTTCTGGTAAAGTAGCCATCGCTTTACTCGAATTACTGTGACTCTGACTGACGGACTGATAAATTGCCTGACTGACTCTGAATTTTACGTTGCTTATTACGAATACGAAATTTTAATATGGTTTTACTTGACACTGGCAATATGCATAAAAAGCGATGCCATAAAAAAAACCTATAAAAATTCAGTAGTGTTTAATTTAGTTCCTATAGGAAATCTCTCAACTGTACAGAAACCTGTGAACGTGAGTCCGACCCGAACATGGCCGATTTTATATTTTGACTCCATTTATAAAATATTGAATTACAAAATTAATCTTTAATGGTCATGAAGTAATTTTTTCCCCTCAGTTATCTCTGGAATACGTACCCGTTAAATGGTTAGCAATAAAAACTGAACCGGTAAATATTTCGTCACATACAAACAATAAATTAATGGGCCCTAAAAATTAACATATCAACAGGAATGTTGTTAATCGGCCGATATAAATACGAGAGATAACAACCTTTCCAGATTCTGGGAACAACTTGATTGTCAACATTGGAACGCGGTATGACGTGAAATAAAGCGTTTTGGTTACATTCGTAATGACAAATAAAATTGGCATTGTCGATAAGTTAATATAACATAATTTATCTGGTAGAAATTAAAGAATCATGGCAAGTTTCATACATTGATTTGTACAAAAAAGTTAGAAAAAGGTACAAGCTTAAACGGATTAGAAATATTATCTAAGGAACCTAAAGAACATTTTCTGGTCTTTAAAATATTTTTAAATCACCGGAATAAAAATCGTCTTTCCTAACAACAGTAGAAGCACTCCATACTTAAGTTCAATTTCAAACTTTTTATTCCGGAGATTTAAAAATATTTTAAGTATCAGGAAATGTTGTTTAGGTTTACTGGATAATATTTCCATGCTGTTTCACCGTGTACCTTTTTTTCATTTTTTCTGTACAAAACTTGCCATCATCCTTTGCGGATTTTCAGATGGTTGTCAGTCTGCCCGTGACCACGGTAGGTGGAAAGCGACCGAAACGTCGGGTATAAAAAGTTTGTGAGTTGTATACGCGAGAAAATCCGCAAATTTAATTTCTACAATGTATGAAGCTCGCGAAAACCTGCGAAAACATTTAAAAGTATTTTATCCTTTTGGTCCGTTCAGACTAAGTACTCAATCCCATAAGGGGTAGGCAGAGATAAATGCGTGCGTTCAAGTATAATAACATCAAATACAATATTATTAGTGAACACCCTCGATTTGTCGGTAAAGTTTTGGCCCAGGTAACAGGTGGCGAGCCTGTTGACATATCCGGGTACATTACCAAACTCCGAGGTACTGGGAAACTTCAAGAAAATTAAAAAATCCCCTTAGAGATTATCGATTTTAAACCGTTATCTTTGTAAGACAAAATTTTTGGGAAATGTTATCTTATTTAATTCTATTCTGCATTTTTTTAAAAGTATGCTCCTGTTTCAAGTAAATACAAAAAATGCAACAATAAAATATCATGAATCCATCCATCCGACCATTCCGTAGTTTAGTATAGCTTAATTAACACAATTTTCGTTTTTTTTTTTAATTTTATTTGTAATATTATATATTTAGATATAAATATAATGTAAGTAGAGCGTATCGAATGTCTAATATTTGTATTTATTCCCATTACACCGGTTTTTTCTTCCATGTAAACAGGATGTCGCCGACGATGCAAAAGAAAATAATATCGTTTTAGGACCTTAGTTTGTAAATTGAAGATTCAAACTCTGTATTTATTTGATTCGTTCCTTTTTATAGAACGAAGCAGGCAAACAAGCTTGCAGTTCACGTAGAAGTAAAGCTATGACTGCAGCCTATAGACATCTACATAAAATCAGAGGGTAAAATGCAGACGCGTTGTCACCCCTGAAAGCTAAGGTGTTAATACATATATCCAAATACGGACCATAAAAAGCTATTACACGACACGGTATTCAGGGTCCCCCAGAAAGGGTGGGCGTGACCTCGCGCCGGGTTGCCGCTTATTACACTATCCGGTCGACCGCGCCCTAACTCAATCACTGTACAAATACACGGGCCGCTCCGGTTGCTCTAATTAGGCCTCTAACTCCCAAATGTTATTACACTACCCTGACCCTTGCTGTCGTACCCTGAATACCGTGCCGTGTAATAAGTCCTTTATCCGTCATACAGTAGCTGTTAGAACGTGTAGCTGTAAATATGTTTTATAGCGTTTCCCTGTGGAAATCCTTTTATAATTTGAAACCACATTTACAGAGAATACTTCACTGACTTTTACTCTTCAGAGTCATCATCTGTAGCTACCTATCGTTAATCTTTTACTTTTGTGTTGTGGTCAATTTAAAAAAATAAGTTTCATGTCTTCCCTTTCCTTTAGTTTTAGCAACATATTCCATTTCTAATTATTAAGATTTTTATAGATTTCTTACAGATTACTAACTGTTTATTTGAGTTCTGTCTTCTATTATTCCAAAGTCTATAATTCGCCTATCAGTATTGAGTAACCGACAAGATTTCCCTTTTATGTGTTGCCGTGCATATTTGAATATTCAATTCGATAAATCTTGTTGGCTCCCTCTAACTGTATACTCGTGAAAGAGATAGCAGCGAATTTATAGAGCTGAGGCCGGTGCAATGTTATTTATTAAGCGACATTTTATGAGGTAAGCCTTTGTTACTGCTCGTGCTCTTGAATTAGTATTGCATATCGAACCTACAGCTGCAACCTGTTTGTTTGAAGTAGAATTATAATTTTTGGACCTGTGTGTTTAATTTCTGTTTGAAAGATCTTTTTGGAGTTTTGGCGCGAACCTTGAAAGAGGCGTGTGGTGCTCTTGTTTTATTACAGTGCCTGTGTATAGTGAAATAGAATAAATAACAGTGCGACAACACGGCTTTTCAGGTTGCCTCCAAAACTTCATAATAAATGTTCTGGTAATCCATCGCTTTACTCGAATTACTGACTGACTTTGAAAGGATGTACCTACTACCCTTAAGCCCTATTCAGACCTGCGCGTTATTCGCTACCGACGTGGTGAGCGGAATTACCGAGCGGGTTTCACTCGGGTATTTTGTATGAAGTTGCGGAATTGTGCGGAACATACTCGCGTAACTTTTTTATATACCGCATCACCACGCGGTATCCGTTCCCCACGTCGGTGTCGGTAGCGAATAACGCGCAGGTCTAAAAATGGCTTTATGAGCCATAAATTTTCGGCTTATTCTCATTAGTTCGATTCACTAGTTCGATCGTCGAACTAGTGACAATTTTTTCCTCATCTGTTCGACTGTCGTACTAGTGGGAAATTTTTTCTCATTTGCTCGACCGTCGAACTAATAAAGAGGCGTGATGAGGACCATGGGCGCTCCCGACTTAGCCAGGTTCTGCTCGCCCGCCGCACCGTTCGGTTTTAGGTTTTTTTTGCTGACAGTAAAAACTACAATTCTCACCTGATCGACGGTCGAACAAACGAGAAAAAAAAAATCTTATTCGTTCGACGATCGAACTCATGAATCGAACTACTGGGGATGAACCAACTTTTTAAATCCAAACAAAGCATCTGCCGTTCACAAACAATTAACAAACGCATTTATTGTTGACACACTTTTTATTTTAGATCTGTCACTGATTAGATGTAGACAGAGCCTTCTTGAAGTTAACTTTTGTTTATGGTGCCATCTGACGTAATCAACTCAATTTCAGGCCCGAACAATCGTTTTGATTACCGAATTTCTCAAGACCATGACCTATTGAGGAATAAATTATTTATTGTGGTGCAGTTTGTGGTAGTAATAATTCATTTGGTAAGTAAGTGTGTTATCTAACAGAAGTGTGGTGTCGAGAATGGTGTGGAGTTCCTTCGATCGTAATGTTTTAATTGGAAATATTTTAGATATTTCTCTATGGTACCTACCTACCGCCATTTTTAACATCAAAATCCTCAAATGTGCTTCAAAAGGAGATTGTTCTAAATTCAAATGTAGATTATTTTTCTTCCAAACGCATTTATGACGCAAATAAAACATAAAGTGTAGTGTGTTGCCTTAGATTAAGTACCTATAGATGTAGCCAGCGTGTGGCTCATGAGACAGCCATATGTTTTTTTTTAATAAATAGTTTATTCATGACCATAGATACAGAGTCTTTCAGTCGTATACATATTGAATTTCACATTTCTTTAAATTAATGAATATCCACATGGAAGATGACGATGATTAAATGCTTCCATGAGGAATATGATAAGATGGCTCCAGTAACGCGATGGGGACTTTACTAGGACTTTTTACGAAGTTTTGGAGGCAATACGAAAAATCACTTTTCACTTCATAATATCACTTTCTTACTCTCGTGAACGTTGTCGAATGCTTTATAATAAAAATCCCACCATTTTTACACATAAATACGCGACTATACACAAACTTCGAAAATAATATCACGCAGCGACACAGCTCTCTTCCGCGTTCCCGCCAAAACTCTCACAGCCATATGAAATCATGAGTGTTGCTAGTAAATAAAGTTTCCCAATTTTCTTCCTGATCATTTACTATATCTCGGGAAGTACATTCCTAAGCATTTTACTTTTATTCAGATTAGTTGAATTGTAACGAATTGATTGAATGATGAATTAAAACATGTGCATCTACCATTCAATTAATTCTATACATTTTTCTGAAAGATCAAGAACATATCGAGAAGATGTACATAATTTGAAATAGGTAACCATGAATTAGCATTTATTATGCTGCCAGCTGTGAATAATCTAGGTTCTAGATTATTCACAGCTCGCACTCTAGAAGGTATTACTTCATATTATTAATCTACAGGGTATTACTTCTTTGGCCGCGATCTTATAGATAGTTTATCAGAACGATTGCTGTATCGGGTAAGGCATTCAATATTTGCGTGTAAGTAACAGTTAAATAAAACTAAGAGTTTCAGTGTGATTATCGCTCTAGTATTCAAATTATAAATATCAAAACATAAATCATTATACAATTATAATGTTAGTGTCCCGTCCTGAAATGCCAGTATGTGGGAATGATACTACTTCCGTGGAATAAACGGAAATACTAAGTTCAGAAGGGTCTCGACCATTTTTAATGCTAGCCCTTAAAACATTAAAAGCAAGCAACATACACCGGCAAACAATGATCAACAAGTTCACATCGATAAGTGGGTACCGAGTAAATGAAAACTGCAGCCTATAGATAACTTTTTAAACATTGAGATATCTAGATCTCGATATAAATGCAGATGTGTGTGTATCTTCACGCCAGGTCCCTAAAGGGGTAGGCAGAGAGTGTAGAGCGCCTGATATCCCGGTCCTGACAAACCTCGTCGTTCACCTACCCTCAACTAACTTTCACTGGTGGTAGAGCTCCAGTGACGGAGCTCGAGGGCGTAGGCACCACCGCATTACCTAATATACTTGCCGCTAAATGGTAGTGTTCAGCACTATCGTGTTCCGGTCAGGTGGTAATGTACGGCTCTGTAATTTCAGGCACAGAGGCATAACACCTAATGCCTCAGGAGTGGCAGCGCATCTGCATTTTGACGTCTGGTCATTGTGTGGGTGTCTATAGGCTGCAGTCATCACTTAACATCAATGTGAACTGCAAGCTTGTTTGCCACTTTTATTACATTAAAAAAAAAAAAAAAAAAAATCGGTTAAAAATAAAAAAAGGGAAGGCAAAGTTTGACTCATTGGTGTGGGACCTCTGTAGCTTAGAGGTAAAGCGGCTGGACTGATTATCCTGAGGTGGCAGGTTCGATTCCTGCCCGAAGTCAAATTTTTCTTTCCCATTTTTTTCTATAATAACAATATATAATTATTGTACACCATCTTGGAAAGAATTACCAAAGCCACTTAATATTTTGTTATGGTTTATTGTCAATTCTAACACTGTTAGAACAAAAACTTATATGTCTACGAAATTAGGGAGAATATTAAAGTAAATTTAGCAACACACCAAAATAAGTATGTGGGATTTCGTTGAATAAAAATCAAGAATTTTATGAGAATTGCGCTTTATTTTGAATTGATAGTCAAGAGTTATAATGCTTCAACGTGTATTTTGTTCAATAGACATACATTATTCACTAATATCTGTTTACTTACGAATGAAAAGTGATGTTGTTTAAAGGCCTCGTTTCTGTACGGTTTATACAGGCTAAAATACTGCAACCTCCTATTTTACTGCACACCTTATAGTGTAATCACTTAACTAATTGAGTCTTTTTCTCATAAATACCCAAAAACTTATTAATAATCGCCGATAAACGTCGAAAACAATAAACAAATGCGTATACGATAGGTTATCTATTACAGCAATTGCGATGACAGATATTTGTTTGGCTAACTTTTGCTGTCACGAAGTTCGCCAAGCAAAAACCGGCACGCCGTAAGGGACGAAAGATACGATGCTCTATTTAAACTTTCTTAAGTTCTTTGTATATCATATGGCATATGGCGAACATGGCTACGTCTAAAGGTACTTAGTCTAAGTGTGTTGCATAATGCTTTTTTTTTGTAATGATGTTGTAAAGGCAATCGTCCTCATACCTTTCTGCCAACATCACCTTTAGTAATAATGTACATAAAAATCGCAAAGGTATGGCATGGTATATTCTTATATCTGTGTTCTACATAATAAATTTAAAGTACCAATTGGACCACATAAAAAATTAAATCGAAATAAAAATAAAATAAAAATACGCTTACACTCACAGCCCCACAGTAGGTATAAAACTGTGTCGTGGGTGCCGTTGTACACATACAACACATACACAAACACCCAGACCCGAAACAAATATCTGTAGGCCATACAAACATTTGTACCGGTGCGGGGATCGAACCCGCGACCCTTCGAAACCCGCGACCCTTCGAATCAAACGGCCATCTCACACCGCTGGACTAACCGGGCCGTCACTAAAATATCGTCGTACCGTTTTACACGTGTAGAACTCTCCGTATTTTTTTTTAATGTTATGAAGGTGGCAAACAATCTTGTAGTTCACATTGATGTTAAGTGATGACTGCTGCCTATAGACACCCACACTAAGACCAGAGTCATATTATTACAAATTCTCTACCAGAGTTCTAAATGCAGATGCGTTGTCACCCCTGAGACCTTAGTCGATATGTCTCGGTGATAAGTTATTACAGGGCCGTACATTAAAACCGTTTAAAGTAATTCTTTGTTTCTGAGTAAAACTCCATCTTTTATACTCACTCGTATCCCTGTTTAGCACCCAATTATGGCAAAAAAATTCAGTCTAAAACTGCGACCTGCAATGAATCACATTAGAAATTAGACGAAACAAGTTAATTAATAATTTACAACCGAAACGAGTCTAATTATGATCGTTTCTGAAATTGTTTTGTTATTAGCATTCATTGTCGATTGATAAGGGTCGGTGACCTTAATTGGGATACGTTAACTAAAAAGGTGGAACATTTGGACCTAATTAACGATAATATTAAAAAAAAACGCTTACACTCACAGCTCCACAGTAGGTATAATACTGTGTCGTGGGTGCCGTTGTACACACACCCAGACCCGAAACAAATATCTGTAGGCCATACAAATATTTGTCCCGGTGCGGGGATCAAACCCGCGACCCTTCGAATCAAACGGTCTTCTCGTACCGCTGGACTAACCGGGTCGTCAAAATCTAAATATAAGAAACATTATAAAGCCGTCGGGACCTGACGACCCCTTCGCCCTCAAATGGAGGAGAATTCTTCCGGTCGTGCAGTCATACAACTGAAGAATGGCGGCCAAACCATTCCAGTGACGGAGCTCGCGGGCGTAGTCACGACCGCATTACCTAATATACTTGCCGCTAAATTTTAGTGTTCAGCACTATCGTGTTCCGGTCTGGTGGTAATGTACGGTCCTGTAATTTCCGACACAGAGGCATAACACTTTAGGCCTCAAGAGTGGTAACGCATCTGCATTTTGACCTTGGTCTTTGTGTAAGTGTCTATAGGCTGCAGTCATCACTTAACATCCATGTGAACTACACGCATCATTGTTACATTCGATAGAAAAAAATTGGTTCAATAAAAATAAATTTTAGGTACCTACTCTACGTAGTACTTATATAGTTATAACCTATTTTACGAGTAGTTTCTTAATTAATTGCAATATTAATTCATAGAATAGAATAGAAAAATGTTGACCCACTACCCAGTTACATCAACCTTTGTTGTAGTTACGCAACCCCGCGGTAACTCGCGTGCCGTACTATCTGATTCGAGTTGGAAACATACGGCGTTGTATTGCGGACGTACCCGTACCTGTTATATACGAGGTTACTTTTAAAACATGAAGCATGGGCAGTATTGTATGAGTCATTATCTCATCGCTATGAAGGACTTTTACTATAGAACCAACCCGGATATTGAGAGAAAATATCAGCTGCTTATACATTTTGTTGAACGGCGAATAAAAAGAAAAAAAGGATAAATAAATAAGCTTACACTCACAGCCCCACTAGGTATAATCCTGGTAACGTGGCTGTCGTTGTACACACACAACACATACACTAACACCCATACCCGAAACAAATATCTGTAGGTAATACAAATATAAGTCCCGGTGCCATGATCGAAACCGCGACCTTTCGAATCAAACGGTCGTCTGTCACCGTTGGACTAACGAGGTCGTCAATAAGTTTTTTTATAGCGAAACTGTTTATTTTTTCCGGAATGGTATTTAAGCAAAATGTAATTTATAACAACTGTAACGATGAAAAAAAAAATGTATGTACCTATAACGTGATATGAACATTTTCTATGTAATGTTGGTGGCAAACAATCGAGCAGTTCATATAGTGCAGTAGATATAGATGTAGAGACGACGAAATCCAAAGTTCAAAATGAAGATGCGTTCCATTTTTTCTTCAATTTCGTACAGTTACCATGAATGTTAAGTGTTAACTGCAATTAATCGCGTGTGTTATTGCAAAAAATTAAATATTACAGTTCACTGTAACCTTGTTTGACACCTTTGTTACACAAATAAAACATAAGTGGCCGGCATAATATTCAAATTTTCAGGTTAGATCATTTACCTGACGATGCGCATATCGTGCCCGTCCAAAATTCCCTCCCGTAAGTACACACTGTTATTGTAATGTTGCGTCTGAGGTGGTAATATGATACGTACACTATCTAATGCTTATGCCTACGCACTACAATGTTGTTTGGTCAGAAATTGTAAGCCATGAGTGGGTGTTTATTGTCTTTATTAATATTATCGATTTACCACCTCTGTGCTAATATTAACTTTCCTTTATATTATAATACAAACATTTGAGGTTCCGCTGATGACCTTTGTGAAATGTAATGTTGGAAAATTTTATTCTCTGACTACAGTCACACCGCGGACACTCCGCCAAAATTCCATACAAACGCTTAATTTGGTCTCTTTCACAGACATCAATCAGTGACGTGTATTTACACGCGCACCTGTGTGCGTAGCACGTACAAAATACCAACCGTCGCCCATAAGAGGGAAAGGGGTTGAGTGATGCGGGGAAATCGGGCGGGACGTCGAAGTGTCCATTCTATACGGAGTATTATTACATATTCTCAGCTACAGTACAGATAAAATATATGCGCTATTAGCGGGGTTAGTAGTGTGGCAAATAGAAATAACTCGTTTATTTTCAATCAAAATTTCCACTACTATGCTGGGGTCTTGAGTCGATTCCCAGGTCGGGGTCTATTAGAGATAAGGGTTTAAAATCCTTTATCTCTGGTTCTATTGGGATTTTTCCATTTTCTGGAAGTTTCCCAGTACGTCGGAGTTTTGTAAAGTGCCCGGAGATATCAATATGCTCGCCACCTGTTACATGAGCCATAACGTAAGTATGCTTGAATGTATGCGTAAACGCATTCAAGCATACATGCAAAACCTTCTTCTTCTGCCTAAAACTTCGCGGATTACAGGCGTGAAGTTACGTTACGTTTTATCTAATCAGGGTGGCAAATAGAAATAACTCGTTAATCATCAATCAATTCAGCCGAAGGCGTCCACAGTTGTGTAACATCTGGAGGGATATGCCATAAGTGCCACGCTTGGCATGCGAATTGGCAATGAAAGTTGCGGCAGCGTCTTACGTTATTTCAATGACTACCGCCCTTTTGGAATGGTTTGTGACCGCCATTGTTCGATTGGCTTATTGTACTAGGGGAAGAATTTCCTTCCATATATGGACGTAGATTCGTCGCGACGACACGAAAAATAACTTTATAATGTATCTATCTTCACGCCAGGTCCCTAACGGGGTAGGCAGAGATTGTAGAGCGCCAGATATTCCGGTCCTGACATACTTCTCGTGCCTCATCTACCTTCATCATTCTCTTCATATATGCACGCCGATTCCTAAGACTTGACCCCATCATCAGACAGAACTCGACCTATTTGGTCATGGTAGGTCAGTCTTGGTCTTCCTTGAACCATCCACATTCGCATTGTATAACTGTTTAGTCATTCGCTCATTCGACGTTCTTTCTATGTTCCCGAACCATCGGAGCATGCCTTTTTTCATTTTTACACCGATACTGTCATTCACACAAAGCCTCTTTCTTACATCTTCATAACGAACACGATCGGTGAGCGATATACCGTAGATCTTGCGAAAAGATCTCATCTCGACCGCGCTTAATTTACTTTCATGCTCTTGCCTGCATTCCCAGCTCTCGCTTCCATATAAAAGCGTTGGAGTAAGTACAGCATTATGTACGGTTAGTCGAGCCCGCTGGCTGAGATGTTTAGATTCTAGCAGCTTACGCAACGCCCCATTCACGCAATTCCCAGCAAGCACTATCCTTTCTATGTCAGCGGTGTACCTACCATCCCTGCTAAAAGCTCATACAAGATATGTATACAATTTCATACACCTGTACTAACACTGTATCATCTACTACTGCCCTTGCATTTGTTCTCTGTTCATCTCTATCAAATACTAATACTTTAGTTTTATTCACATTCAATTGTAAGCCTTTCTCCATACAATCCTCTTTCATGACTGTGACTAGTGCTTGTAGCCTAGATGTAGAGCTTACAATTACCACATCATCTGTGTAAAGCAGATGATGCGGTAACTAACCAAACATAAATCGTTATTCTAGGTTATTAGGTACATTACATTTGACTTCCCTTTTCTAAATGACACTCAAAAAACCTATCAGCCTATGTTCATTATGTTTTGTATGAGTGGAATCCTTCTTCTTCTTCTAAATGTTTCTCTACAATGTATATTCCTATACTAGCGGCCCGCACCGGCTTCGCGCGGTTTCAATGTTACCTACCCCCTCCTATTCGTCCTAGCGTGATCTTAGCCTAAAGCTTTCCTCGATAAATGGGCTATCTAACACTGAAATAATTTTTTTAATCGGTCCCCTAGTTCCTGAGATTAGCGCGTTCAAACAAACAAACAAACAAACTCTTCAGCTTTATAATATTAAGTATAGATTAGTGTAAGAAATTATTGGTCGGAAACCTAGTTGCAAAAAGGAACAATTATCTGCCTACAAAATGACAGTCAATAGTCAATAATGGGAACGTGTGATAATCAAAGATATCGATAATAACATTATCTAATACACATCACTAAACGTGTTACATAAACCCTTTTATGAACTTTCATTGTACTAAATTCTATGACTGCGCAATGTACCGCAAAAAACTTTTAATGACGTGAAACAATATAACGTGGGATCCTTGTGTTTTGTCGAGTAATGTTGGTAGAAATGGTTATGACACTAGTGTTGTGCGATGATAACATCGATGACCTATAATGTGACGAACAAAAAGCAAATTTGTAGCAACATGTAACATCTGCTCGTCAATTGGCTTCATGGAGTAGATGAAGCCGGTTTTTGCTTCTTCTTTACCAAAGAGTCCCTTTATATTCACACGCCAGTCTCGAAGCCATAGAAGAAGCACATAATTGGTTAACAGTAACATTGAAACATTTTGTGATTATTATGTTTTAACTAAGTAGTTAAAATATATGTAATGGTTATTCACTCTAGGTATTTTATGATTTCTTGACGTTTTGAAAGTATCTGTAAAGATCTATTCGAGATATAAACATTTTCTATTTCTATACTTCAAGCGTCTACCTGTTACCGTTATTAATATCGAGCACTACGTTTCATGTATGGAAGCCCTATTTAAATATTTATTTTATTCTGTTTTAGTAGGTATTTGTAATTATAGAGGCAACAGAAATTCATCATCTGTGATCATTTCAAATATTTTTCCTGTTTACGTATGGTTTAATAATGTTTTAGTAATAGCCATTAAAAGGAAACCAGGAAAATTAAACTTACCATTTTTTTATTTATACAATTGTGGCCCTGTAATTTCCGGCACAGAGGCATAACACCATGGGCCTCAGGAGTGGTAACGCATCTGCATTTTGACCTTGGTCTTCGTGTGGGTGTCTGTAGGCTGCAGTCATCACTTAACATCAATGTGAACTGCAAGCTTGTTGGCCACTTCCATTACATTAAAAAAAAAAAACATATTTTTAGGAATCGGCGTGCATGTATGAAGAGAATGATGAAGGTAGACGAGGCACGAGAGGTTTGTCAGAACCGGGATATCTGGCGCTCTACACTCTCTGCCTACCCCGTTAAGGACCTGGCGTGAAGATACATACATAACATATTTTTATGAACATTTTAATCAACATCATAACAAGTGATAGATTTACTTACTAGGAAATATATACAAATACAAATAAATAAAATTGGAGTGTTTAATTTAAAAAAATAAATTTTGACAAGAAATTTTGGAAAGAAAAATTTGACTTTAGGCGAGACTCGAACTCGCGGCCACTGGGAATCTAATCCAGCCGCTCTTCCAACTGAGCTACCGAAGTCCTGCCCGATTTATCAAATTTTTCCTTCACATTTATTGCATTGCCTTTGGAGTGTTTGTTTGTAAATTTGTAATATAAAAATATCCGCTTTTTACTAAATGCATATGTTTGTATACACGGTACATATACCAAAACAACATTTTTTACAATTTTTGTCTGTCTGTCTGTCTGTCTGTCTGTCAGCAGTGAAGGACGTCTTTTGGCTGAAATGATGATGATGATAATGAAGTATCAAACTTATCATTTATTTGCTGGGTAATTTTTTGCTACGATTTTTAATTCAAATATATTTTGCTAAATGTCTTAAGAAGTACTCAAAATCGTTAAAGGAAACAGTAAATGGGCAGCTCACAGCAACATAGCGTGGAAATGTTCGAAATCATTTAAATTATAGGTCGCGCCACGTAAAAAGAACGCTGGAAGAAAGTAGAAGGGATGTGTTCGCGCATCGGTACACTCGCGCACGAAAGTACTAGCCCTATTGGTTTATTTTTGATCTAGCTTTCGCTTGCGGTTTCGTGTATTGGTAGGCAGATTGAAAACGCCGCACCTCATACTACCAAATAGATCGATAAATCGTCTACTGCGCAGCTTGACCGCCAGCGTTCTTTTTACCTGGCGCGACCTATATGGTACAGTAACAGGCCATTAGAAGTGTCCTAAAAGGCTACTAGTACTTACTAATGTCATGGGCCGGGCAGCTAATGCGCTATAACAAAAGGGACGTAGGAATGCAAAACAGTATCAATCATGGATCACTTCTTTTTCCGGAAATAAATTAAATTGAAAAAAAAAAAGGAAAAATCTTTTCAAAATATATTGTGTGCGTGACATAGGTACTTACCAAATTGAAGGTCTTATTGTGAGAGACTCAAACACATTAAAAAAAAAATTACAATCATGTTATAGTTAAAAAGATAATTAGGAAAATATCCGAAAGACCATTCTTCTCCTTGATTGTCAAAAAAACTGTTCGGATCAATAAAAAAAAATATGTACCAGTTATTTATAGTTATTTACATTTAGATTGTTTACATAAGGAGAAGAACAGAAAACAGAGGAGAACGTTTTAGAATTCAAATATTTAGAAGCTTGATTTCATATATACAGAAGCATGGAAATCTTTGCTTAAAAAACAAAGTATACAAAGTATAAAGTAACCTTCTGACTATAGAAACAGGACAGTAATTGGGCAGTTCACAGCAACTTCCATAATGTTTGTGGAAATGTTGAAAATTATTTAAATTAGATGACACTATGGTACAATAACAGGCCATTAGATGTGTTCTAAAAGGCTACGAGCACCCACTAATGTCATGGGCCGGGCAGCTAATGCGCTATCACAAAAGGGACGTGGGAATGCAAAACAGTATCAATCATGGATCATGGATCATGGATCACTTTATTTTTCCAGGGATAAATTAAATTAAAAAAAATAAATAAAAGCTTTTCAAAATATGTTGTGTGACATACCAAATTAAAATTGTGAGGGACTCAAACACATTTTTCGTTAAATTTTAATCAAGCTATAGCTAAAAATATAATAAGGAAAATATCCGAAATTTGACCATTTCTCTCCTTTATTGCCGAAAAAACTATTTGAATCAAAATGTTGAAAATTATTTAAATTAGATGACACTATGGTACAGTAATTGGCCATTAGATGTCTCCTATAAGGTCACTAGTATCTATAGTCATGAGCCGAGTAGCTGTGCTCTAACACAATAGGGATGTGAAATGCTAAACATGTCAATCATAGACAACTTGTTTATGTTTTAGTGATGTACTTGTACCTGTTTAGGTATAGATTAAAGATGTATTGAAATATCTTTACTGTTGGTAGAGCTCCAGTGACGGTAAGTATAGCTACTATTTCCGTATCTAACGTTTGCATTTCTAACAACAACCGTTTAGTTGGTAGAGGAACACACTTGACTCTCACGAAAATTGACACTTTTAAGCTTAATAAATCACGAACAGTTAACTAAACCGAAAAATGATATTTGCACATCCCTAACATTTTTAAAAGACCAATCCAACGATAATCCAAACTATATGGAAAACAAAAAAAAAATAGCCCGTGATACTCTAAATTAAAAAAAACATGTTTTTATTCTACCACTTTGTCGGCATGATTAAGGTGTATGCTTGTGCCAAATTTCAAGTCTTTAGTACCAGTAGTTTTCGCGCTAAACCGCAGACGGACAGACAGACAGACAGACGGACGGACATGGCGAAATTATAAGGGTTCCTTACGGAACCCTAAAAAAACGATTATTTTGTGAAATCGATTGAAACAATACTTATTACAATAGAAATTGTGAGGTGTGTCTCCCCTTTGGTGGAATCGTACCTTTAGGTCATAGGTGAACGAAATGTCAATGTCATACTTCCTATGTACGGCAGGTGTTGCCGTGTAGGGCTTATCTTGGCAAATCGAGACCTCGGCTTATGGTGTGCTAAGCATTTTCCCATATTACTCCTGTTCTCAGGTGAATGCCAGGGCTTTTTATACGACTTCAAGAAATACGACATTTATCGTTTTTGACCTCGCAGTGCTCTATTGAACCCGTTTTGGCGCCAAATAATAACTATCACAGAAACATAACAACTAAGGTCTCAGGGATGGCAACGCATCTGCATTTGGACCTCTGGTTTTTGTGTTAGATGTCTATAGGCTGCAGTCATCGCTTAACAACCCTGTGAGCTGCAAGCTTGTTTGCCACCTTCTTTACATAAAAAACGCTCAGTGTAGGGTTCCGTAGTTTTTAGGTTTGATTAAAGTAATGAAAAAAAAATATCTATGGAGTTGTTTAAAAATATCGAGTTAAGTAAAGAAAAAAAAAACTTGTAAAGCCAACTTAAGTGAGAAAGTTTTCCTTCTAATTTCGTTATATGTAGCTACTATTGCCGTAACGTTTGAATTTCTAACAACAACCGTTTAGTTGGTAGAAGTTAAGACCTATCCAACGATAACCCACACTATATAGAAAACGAAAAATAAAAATAATATCCACGGGTTACATGTAGGAGAGGTACCCTAAGTAATTTTTTAAATGTTTTTATTCCACCCCTTTGTCGGCGTGATTAAGGTGTATACTTGTGCCAAATTTCAAGTCTCTAGTACCAATAGTTTTTGCGCTAAACCGCGGACGGACAGACAGACGGACATGGCGAAACTATAAGGGTTCCTTGTTTACTACGGAACCCTAAAAAGGTGTCTATATGCTGCAGACATCACTCAACATCTATGTGAACTGCATGATTAACTGCCACGTTCATTACTTTAAAAACAACATTGAAATCAGTTATACGTATTTTAATTTCATTTATATCTGAAATGATTAGCTTCCATTTGTAGCAGTTAGGCGTAAGTAACATTTTTTTTACTGGTGGTAGAGCTCCAGTAACGGAGCTCGCGGGCGTAGGCACCACCGCATTACCTGATTTACTTGCCGCTAAATGGTAGTGTTCAGCACTATCGTGTTCCGGTCAGGTGGTAATGTACGGCCCTATGATTTCCGACACAGAGGCATAAATCCTTAGGCCTCAGGAGTGGTAACGCATCTGCATTTTGGTCTTTGTGTGGGTGTCTATAGGCTGCAGTCATCACTTAACATCAATGTGAACTGCATGCTTGTTTGCCGATTCAATTACATAAAAAAAAAAAATCCTGCCGATTCCTGTAGATAAGCCTTTTTTTGATAAAATTTACGGTGAGCAGTGGTTTCAATTAAAAGCATATTTTTGTACTAACCTATTTACCCCCCTTTATACCTGAGCGGCCTCAACACCAAGTGCTAGCATGGCAGTTGCCATTACCGCAGTCACGATGTTTTCCGGTTAGACCTTATATGGGTTGGATATTGTATCCATTTCAGCCTGGCCCTAACCCTAAAATGTTTAAGGCGATTGTTAAAATCTATTGTGGGAAAGAGAGAATGTTTATAACCTCTTGTGAAGCTAATAAGCTTGAGTTCTGTTTGAAGAGATGATTTCATATATGTATTTACTTAGACATCAGTCAAAATAATTATCTCTTTGTAGAAATTAAATTTGCAGATTTTCTCGCGTATACAACACTCCCAAACTTCTTCTTATGCCCGACGTTTCGGAGTTTTGGGAGTCGAAGAAGAAGTTTGGGAGTGTTGTATACGCGACAAAATCCGCAAATTTAATGTTCACAATAAACGAAGCTCGCGAAAACCTGCGAAAACGTTATAATTATCTCTTCTTTTATGGATGTGCGTTTATTTTTTATGTAAGGCGTAAGGATGCGTCGCCGCCGTCCACTAGTCGAGGAGAATCCTTCTGCCTGTGTACTCAGTTAGCCGAATAATGGCGGTAAAACCATTCGAATTAGGGGGTAGTCGATACAATAACGCGGGATGGGCAGCAGCGTCCCGCGATACAACAACCGATGGCACGACAATCAGACACGACCGGAGAAAGATCGGGGCGTGGGACCGACGGCTTTGTGTGCTCTCAGGATAGATCTAATTTTTTTCGGACTTCTACTGGGAATTTCCTCACAGGAGAAACCCAAAAACATCATTTTCCGACTACTAATATCTACATATTATATGCTACTGTTGTGACCACTGGACCAACATGGCATGATATTCTCGAATAAACAGAAGGCACAAAATACAAACATGTTTATGCGTTTGTAAATTGCCTCTACCAATTTCGATTGTTAGGTATTCGATCTTCAATTGTTCTTCCATCCAAAAACAGAGGGCAAGGACGACATTTGTACGAACAATGCAAAATGACGTCCATTTGAGTGTCACACGAAAACAATTGAATGGTTCACATAAACAAAATAGGTATACCTACTATGTTTGTTGTGAAGGAAAGAAGAGGAAACATGTCATAGTATGGGACATAGACTTAAAATTAACATTTTTTATGTAATGGAAGGTGCAAACAAGCATGTAATTGCATTGATGTAAAGTGATGACTGTAGCCTATAGATACCCACAAAAAGACCAAGGTGAAAATGCAGATGCGTTACAACTCCTGAGGCCTAAAGTGTTGTGCTTCTGTGCCGGGAATTACAGGGCCGTACATTACCACCTGACCGGAACACGATAGGACTGAGGTATTAAAGGACTCAGGCATTCATTATAACAGTATAGGAGTCGTGACTTTACAACTACAAAAATATAACTAAAATCAATGTTCCTTGCATAGATAAATCATTTTGATAAATTTAAACAGTAATCATAGACGCGCTGAGGTCAGGTTGAGAGGAGGTACATTAATTTTCCTTGCAGGGTTGTCAGAGTGGAATAGTACACTGTTATAAACACAAACACTATTAAAAATAAAATAAAATATTTTTATAACTGCCTCGGTGTCCTAGTGGTAGCAGGCCATTACTACTACTCTGAGGTCCTGGGTTCGATTCCCGGGTGGTTATCAGAGATAATGGTGTAAAGTCCTTTAACTCTGGTTCTATTGGGATTTTTCCATTTTCTGGAAATTTCCCAAAACCTCGAAGTTTGGTAATATGCCCGGAGATGTTAACAATCTCGTCACCTGTTACATGGGCCAAAACGTAACCGACGAATCGTGGGTGTTTGCATGAATGCATGCATTTACTTCTGAGGCGTGAAGTTACGTCTTAAAATATGTATGTCCTTACACTTTCTCTCTTTTAGGGATAAGAAGAGAGGGTGGAGTCTCTTGTGCCTTTTCTACATTCGTCGCTCTTGAAACTGGTAAACTTTCTGTAAACTACCCTCAATTTCGGGCAATCGGCTCTAGATTCACAGACCGCACTACGACTTAACTTAAAACTGTGAATACTCATAGTTTAATGATACTTCTCATTGATGCTTAGAACCAAATAGAACTGCGTCAGCCCTAGAAGCACTTCCCTGAAAGAGAGCCGGTGTAAATGCAACGTTCAAGTGATTGATAACGCGTTACGGTGGTTAATTGATGGCCAGTTTGACGGTACTAAGCTCTTCGCAACCTGCACAGATAGTTATAAATATTATTTAATGTAGAGCTGTGCTACAAGTGATATTTTTTCGTTCAACCGACGAATACAGAATAAAAATATCATCAAAATTGGCAATTAAAAACGTAATTGTTTTATATTATTTCGCATTAACACATGCTTGTGAAATATTTTTTTAAAGAAAAATGGAAAGAAAAATTTGACTTCAGGCGAGACTCGAATCTAACTAGCATAGTTGGCAAAAGATGGCGCTACTGCTACCATAAAGCAATGCAATAAATGTGAAGGAAAGATTTGACAAATCGGGCAAGACTTCAGTAGCTCAATTGGAAGAGCGGCTGGACTAGATTCCCAGTAGGCCGCGAGTTCGAGTCTCGCCTGAAGTCAAATTTTTCTTTCCATTTTTCTTTAAAAAAAATTAAAACGTTTCGAATTGAAAAAAAAGTAGGTAAGGTACCAAGCATGTATAATTCATAAAGTGATTTTTGGCATTCTTTATGTCTGTTAGAAATCTGCCAGTAAATGGAAAACAATTTTTTTTTGCATAAGTACTCGTATATACCTAACATCTATAACGTCAGTTCGCTGAAGAAAAACTGAAACATTGAACGACTTTATTTTTTATTTTATTATTTACACTGCTTTAAGCGCACTATTTTATTAAAATTGACATGAATGTATCAATGAAAAAGAATAAAATTTATTATTATCATAATAAATTTTATTCTTTTTTTTTATTTGTAGATTGACTGACATTATTTTTATATTAGATGTAATTTGAGAGAAACATATATATTTTTTTTTTAACTTGAGGTAAAAGCCGCCTTTCTCCGTCAACCCTAGAGGCACTGCCCCGTAAAAGACCCGGTGTAAATGCAACGCGCAAGTGATTGATAACACGTTACGGTGGTTGATTGATAGCCAGTTTGACGGTACTGAGCTCTTTCCATCCTGTATAAACTGTTCCATACAATAATATAGAGATGTGCAATAAATAGACACTGTTCCGATCTGCCATTGAACGAACTAATGCAAAAAGACCATAAATATAAAAAATATATTTTACTCGTGGTAGAGCTCCAGTGACGGAGCTCGCGGGGGTAGGCACCACCGCATTACCTAATATACTTGCCGCTAAATGGTAGCGTTCAGCACTATCGTGTTCCGGTCAGGTGGTAATGTACGGCCCTGTAATTTCCGGCACAGAGGCATAACACGTTAGGCCTCAGGAGTGGTAACGCATCTGCATAATGACCTTGGTCTTTGTGTGGGTGTCTATAGGCTGCAGTCATCACATAACATCAATGTGAACTGCGTGCTTGTTTGCCACTTCCATTACATAAAAAAAATAATCAGAAAACAAGTTTTTATAAAAACCTATGTTTTATTATACTCGTATTAGACTATACTGGGGCTGTTTAGTCGAAATGACACTAGTAGGTACATCTTCTATTCTAAATAAATAGATTGGAGTGTCTTAAGAGTGTCACTTTTTACTAAATGCATACACGGCAAATACACCGAAACTTTTTTTACAATTTTTATCCGTCTGTCTGTGTTTTTTGGCTAATCTCGGGAACGGTTGGACCGATTTTGACAGGGACTTTCACTGGCAGATAGCTCATGTTTTATGAACTTTTATTTATGAATCATATTGTATTAGCTGTGCCAATGAATTCGTTCGTGTAGATACGGAACAATAATTTTGTTAAATTCTACGCGAATGAAGTCGCGGGCGCAGCTAGTCTCTAAATAAGTACTAACTTCAGCAAACGTTTTTATTCAATTCCGAATTGTATGACGCATTATTATTATTTTTTTAAATACGCTTACACTCACAACCCCACATTAGGTATAAACCTGTGTCGTGAGTGCCGTTGTACTACACATACACAAACACCCAGAAATGGAACCTGCGACCTCAGGATACCAATCCAGCCGCTTTCAAGGGAAGAAGAAGGGGATTTTGGTAGCTTAACGTCAAAATTTTAAAAAATGGTGTACCTAAGTTTTCATTCATCTGATAAATGTTAAGGATCAGTTGAAATGTGAATACACCTTTACCTTGTAATCAAGAATCAATGTTACATTGATACGTCAAAATTGTGGAAAAGGAAATTGAAAAAAGCTTCTCGACTTACCATACGACATTGGATGTTTTTTTATACGTATTGTTCGACATTTCTGTAGCTTTTCAAATGTCGCGAATTGAAGTGATTAGTTAGTGTATGGAAGCAAAAAGTGAGGTTAGGAGGAATTAAAAATTAAAGGTACCTATATCTCTCGTCAGCACGGGGTCCAATTTGAACCCCGGACCTTTGTCAGGCTTGCGCGGGGACATGGGGGGTCCAACACGTAGAGGCCCTTTCGAGAATTTTGATCTACTCGTAGTTTGTAATGGGTTATATTCGGCGGGACCTCTCTCTGACTGCATCAATAGTTAATACAGACACAGACAGACCCCGCAGAATATAATGGAACTATTGTAATGATAAGAGATTCGCCAAACTTTGGGCTATGATCCACATAGCCTAAAGTTTGGCGAATCTCTTAACTGGAAAACTGGCGAAAAGCGAACTGGGGGACTAGATGGCTGGGCCTATGGATTGAGATCCGGCACCTGCCTATATTTAACATCTCACATTATCGAATCCTACTTTAGACAGTACCTATATTATTATTAGGTTATTTGTTTAGGCAAACAAAATGGTAGTTTACAAAGTGATAGTTTTTTTTACCCGACTACAACAGAAGGAGGGTTATTTATTATAAAAAAATAAAAAAAATGTGGTAGAGCTCCAGTGACGGAGCTCGCGGGCGTAGGCACCACTGCATTACCTAATATACTTGCCGCTAAATGGAAGTGTTCAGCACTATCGTGTTCCGGTCAGGTGGTAATGTACGGCCCTGTAATTTCCGGCACAGAGGCATAAAACCTTAGACCTTAAGAGTGGCAACGCATCTGCATTTTGACCTCTGGTCATTGTGTGGGTGTCTATGGGCTCCAGTCATCACTTAACATCAACGTGAACTGCATGCTTGTTTGAGACTTTTATAACATAAAAAAGGAAAGGAAAATTTTGACTTCGGGCAGGAATCGAACCTGCGACCTCAGGATACCAGTCCAGCCGCTTTCAAGGCAAGAAGAAGGGGATTTCAGTAGCTTGAGGTCAAAATGTTCCTTTCCCTTTTTTCTTTAATTTCCAAAATTCACTCGCATGTATTATTGCGAAAAATAAAATATTACAACTATGAAATAAGTTCCACAACATACAATCCTTTTACGAGAATTTTAACTTTCCAATATTCTAGTATTCCCAAAATTTACCCAAACATTCTCAACTGTATTCATCCCATCCCGTTTAATTTATAGAAAAAAGCAACGAAACCAATTAAACGTGTCGAATAGGTCCACTCGTACGCAACCTTTAGATCGATATCATTACCCTCAGCGACTAAAACCCAAGGATTTAACAATAATTACAACTTGACGTGGGAAACGTAGTGTTAGCCACGCATAATTGTTTATTGTTTCGTTATTCTAACAATTGGTATTGCGAAGGAGGAAATGTGGCCCCAAAAGATGTCTGGCACAGAGGTCGTGGCTTGAGGCTGTTGGAATTATCATTCCTGAAGCTAATAAATCAATTGTTACCTGTGCCGATGAAAGCGTATTATTCCTAGGTTTATTATCTACTTCGTTGTTATACCTTTATTGGGCAAATCATACCTTAAACAAGTACCTAATACATGTAGTTTGTATATACCTAGTACTACCTACCTTTTTTTAACTGACGGGGTACTTAAATCATTCGACGGAAATCATACACTTTCAAATAGCGTCGTCATTACTGCGTCTTTTACAAACATTTAAATATAATAAGTTGTTGCAAATCGTTTAATCACTTATTTTTAAAGTTAACTTTTTTTTTCCACAGTTTTTCGTCACTTTTAAGTTTTTATATATCGCACCTTTAGAATTGATGTGGCATAACTCAAAAAATTAAGAAAATGACTTTTATACATTCAATGACTTTAAAACATGGTAATCTATCAAATTACGGAATCAATAAAATAGGTTGGGGAAAAAGTCTTTTCGCATTATAGTATGTATGAACTTGTAATAAAATCTCTTTGGCTGTAGTTTTTGTATCTGGCTGGTTTTGGTATCATTGAAAGTTAAAATTTTAAAGAACATAATTCAAAATTCAAATTAGGCAAATGTGTGATTTTTATTTGTTTTTCGTACTGTCAAGATGAGTGAATCTAATGAAGAAATTCGTTACATTTTAAAATTTTACTACAAAAAAGGTAAAAATGCAACGCAAGCCGCGAAAAAAATTTGCGATGTTTATGGACCTAATGCGGTGTCTGTGAGAGTAGCACACATTTGGTTTAAGCGTTTTCAATCCGGAAATTTTGATGTCAAAGATGCACCTCGCTCTGGGCGCCCTATTACGGATTAAATGGATGCCATTTTTGAAAAAGTGGAGCAAGATCGACATATCAGTAGTTACGACGTAGCTGAAGAACTGAGAATTGATCACAAAACAGTTTTGGCGCATTTGAAAAAAAGCTGGGTACAAAAAAAAGCTCGATTTGGGTACCTCTCGAGGTCACTGAAAGAAACCTAATGAACCGTGTACTCATTTGTGATTCTTTATTACGACGTAATGTAACCGAATCATTTTTGAAGAAGCTGATAACTGGTGATGAAAAGTGGATCACGTACGACAAGAACGTGCGAAAAAGGTCGTGGTCAAAGGCCGGTCAGGCTTCACAGACTGTGGCGAAACCCGGGTTAACTCGCAATAAGGTGATGTTGTGTGTGTGGTGGGATTGGAAGGGCATTATTAATTATAAGCTATTACCACCAAGCAGGATTATCGATTCTGAACTCTACTGCGAACAACTGATGAGATTAAAGCAAGAAGTTGAGAGAAAGCGGCCGGAATTGATCAACAGAAGGGGTGTGGTGTTTCATCATGATAACGCTAGACCTCACACATATAAAGATTTGACAAATCGGCAGGACTTCAGTAGCTCAATTGGAAGAGCGGTTTGACTAGATTCCCAGTAAGCCGCGAGTTCGAGTCTCGCCTGAAGTCAAATTTTTCTTTCTATTTTTCCTTAAATAAAAAAAAGAAGTGAATTCGTACCTTTTCAACATCCCCAATGACAACATATATTTGTCTGTTTCTATCTTTTTTAAGGTACTGACTGAATGTGAAAAACTGCCTATAATTATGTATTTATGAGATGATATCACTAGATATAATAGTACCTAAGCCTGATTGATGATCGACTATGTCTGTATGATTTTGGGTTAATCATTAATATTGTTGAACTCTAACTGATATTATCTTCTAAAATAAAGTCCGAATGGCAATACTAATAAAGTGTGTTGATTCCATGTATCTACCTCAAACAAATGTCCAAGAATATAGTGAATTTCCCATGCAGATCCTAAAATATAGCGAGACCTTGGCTTAACCCTCATAAAACTGCGCTACAAATCCACATAACAACATTGTAATCACAATAATCTTGCACGTAATATAATAATTCAATCGTAATATAGTATTATCCATGTTGAATATGCATAGCAAATTGTACAGAATCAATACAAGCATTTACAGCGCTTTGGGCTAACAACTTGCCATGTTAGCGTTTCAGAGTTGACGTGCAATGGGCCGTATTGACCTCCGGCGAATGGGGCGAGAGTTATAAGCTGACAGCGTTTATTTGGGTCCCGTAGCCAAAAAGTAGGAGAGTTCTCTTCTAGTGGAATAGAGAGAGAGAAGAGAAGAGAGTTCCCTTCTAGTGGAAGAGAGAGAAAGAAGAGAAGAGAATTATCTTCTAGTGGCAGAGAATTCTTCTGCTAGTGCAGTCTGTAAAGAGAGCAATAGCGGCCAAACAATTTCAATGGGGCGGTAAGTGCAATAATGAAAAATAGACAGCGGCGTACTATGATAAAACTACCGCCACTGCGATCGTCAATCCGCATGCCAAGCGTGGCGATTGTGGCATATCTCCCTTGTTGGGCTTTGGGCCAGCAGCGGACGTCTTACGTCTGGAATGACAATGAATATACAAAAGAGCTTCTGACCACTTTCCAAAACTTTGTGCGTACGAATGAGGAGTCAAAAATTTTACTTGTAAATCTGACTCAAAAACGTCGTTCAGTGCTCATCAAGAAATAATGCACATCGAGGCTATGAAAGTGACAATCTGCTAGTTTCGGCTTTATAGAGAGTCGACATCGGCTCGACGCGCCCGCCGGTGATGCAGGGGGGAGAATCTCGCGCTCTCTTCCTGAGGTCGATGTGCATTATTTCTTGTTGGATACTGTATGTATTTTTAAGATTTTAAGGTGTATGTATGATCTTGCCAAATACCGTGTCTCAGGGGGTAAGCAAAGACCGCCGAGTACCAAATATCGGTTCACCTCCCAGTGACTCTCTTACATTCATCATTCTCGTCAACCCATGCACGCAGATTTTGAAGACTTCATTTAAAATAATTAGTTTTAACTAGCTGTGTTTGTATCCCCAGATTATATATCTACAGATAGATTGACACCACATTGGGTTTATTTGTATAAAGACCAATTTTTATGTTTTTGAATCAGAAACTTCTTGATAGTACACTCGCTAGCTCTCATGACATGGGTCAAAACCAACGCGTCCGACCTCAGACACCATATTCGTCCCAACGATGACACCAGTTGCCCGCGGCTAGGATTCCGCTGCACGCACTCGATAAATAGAAAATTATTCTATATTCATTTTATTCTCTCACTTGGACAATGTTGTTTTAAGCGTATCAATTTATTTTACTATGTGTAACGTTGGTTTGATTGGAAATGGAATGGTTCTTTGTAAGATATATTAATTCATCTGCAATGAATTCTTGTAGTTTCTCAGTATAGATAACTGTGCTTTAGGTATAATATATACAAAAACCGGAGGTCAAAATACTGATGTTTTGCCACCCATGTGGACTAAACTGTCTTGCTTCTGTGATACTTATTAATAAATTAGTAATCGAAACAGTGCCATATCATTTGGTGGCAGATAGATTAGGTAATGCGGTGGTGCCTACGCCCTCGACCTTATTATATTTTCTTCTTTTTTTTAACGGACTTACGGTATATGCTGGTCCTCTCGAGACGGCATTAGTCTACTTCACGGGTAATCGGCGAGAGCAAACGGCACTCAGCCTAAAGCCTAACAAAGAGAGAACCCCTGCCTCCCTACCCATTCGTGCATATGGATATCAGACACCTCGATGCCTATAGTATATTTTATTACACAAAAAAAACCGACGAACGAAAACAAGCAAGCAAACAAACGCTTCAGCTGTATAGATTCGTTGTTCTGTACTGTTCTAACTAGTTTTTTTTTACGCCTGTCAATTTATTTTGCTTATGGTGATAATACGTAATGAAGCAATCGCGTATCAAGTATTGGAAGTGGAATGCCTCTTTGTATTCTATTAAAATGATTCATTTAAGTGCCAAGAATACTAATTCGTTATTGCTTTGCACGTGTTTTCGCAGTATGACTAAAAAATACCGCGTCGAATTTTTTCAATGGAACACCGTCATAGTCATATTAAAATACGTTTACACTCACAGCTCCACTAGATCTAAACCTATGTTGTGGGTGCCATTGTACTCACACAAGGGGTGGCAACGTATCTACATTTTGACCTCTAATTTTTGTGTAGATTTCTATAGACTGCAGTAATCACTTAATAGTGATGCCACCTTCATTACAAAAAAAGGGCCCAATCCTCTATCCTAGCCTTTGATTCTACTATTCTAATTAACCACCTTACTCCAGCGCGTCAGATTAAGATATAATAATATGAGATACCTTGCGCCCTGTTCAGTAGCTACCTCCGCCAAATCTAAGATGTCTATAAAAGGGCCGAACCCTTAGGGCTTCCGCCACGAGCTTGCGTCGCATACAAATCTTCAGAATTTTGGATGGGAGCTTTGATTGGGTTCACTTGTATCTCCTCTGAGTATCTGATATTCTTGAGTAATTTTCCATCTTCTTTTATTAAGCAATCAAATGTTTTTGAAAATGATGCGGCATCAACGTTGTAGGTTAAGAGCGTGTCAGATATTCTGAGAGGGTGTGATATGTACGCAAACAATGCTTCTATCCAAAATTCTGACGATTCGGAAGACGAGTAAGACCGTAGCGATCCTTTGAATTTTTTTAAGGGCTAATCTTCTTGCGCAGCTCAGCAACAGGGTGTATCTCCCATATCTTATGTAATCTGACGCGCTCGAGTAAATATAAAAACAGCATCCTAGGCTCCCCTACTATAACGTATTATTTGCCTTAAATACGAAACGCACCAAATATATGTAGGCTTCATACAGCCTCATGTTCATGCAAATGTATTCCTACTACTCAACAATGCAGTATAGTGGGTGCAGTTGCACACAAATCACACTTAACATTGGTATCTGGCGACAATGTTTTGTGATATGATATTAAAAATGATATTAAAGCAAATATTTACATAAATTATATAATGTATGTATGTATGTATGTATATTCACGCCAGGTCCCTAACGGGGTAGGCAGAGAGTGTAGAGCGCCAGATATCCCGGTTGTGACAAACCTCTCGTGCCTCGTCTACCTTCATCATTCTCTTCATACATGCACGCCGATTCCTAAGACTTTTGACCCCACGAGCAGACAGAACTCGACCTATTTGGTCATGGTAGGTCAGTCTTGGTCATCCGGGGCCTCTGCAACCATCCACGTTCGCATTGTATATCTGTTTAGTCATTCGCTCATTCGACATTCTTTCTATATGCCCGAACCATCGGAGCATGCCTTTTTTCATTTTTACATCGATACTATCATTCACACAAAGTCTCTTTCTTACATCTTCATTACGAACGCGATCGGTGAGTGATACACCGCAGATCTTGCGCAAAGATCTCATCTCGACCGCGTTCAACTTACTTTCATGCTCTTTCCTGCATACCCAGCTCTCGCTTCCATATAAAAGCGTTGGAGTAAGTACAGCATTATGTACGGCTAGTCGAGTCCGCTGGCTGAGATGTTTAGATTCTAGCAGCTTATCCAACGCTCCATTCACGCAATTCCCAGCAAGCACTCTTCTTTCTATGTCAGTGGTGTACCTACCATCCTTGCTAAAAGCACATCCAAGATATACAATTTCATCAACCTGTTCTAACACTGCATCATCTACTACTACCCTTGCATTTGTTCTCTGTTCATCTCTTTCAAATACTAATACTTTAGTTTTATCCACATTCAATTGTAAGCCTTTCTCCATACAATCCTCTTTCATGACTGTGACTAGTGCTTGTAGCCCAGATGGTGTAGAGCTAACAATTACCGCATCATCTGCGTAAAGCAGACAGTTCACCACTAAGTCACCCATACGCACTCCCACATCCATCAACTTCACCCTCTGGAGGCATTTGTCCAGATATATAATAAATTATATAAGTTAGTGATAAATTTGAATTGGGTATTTTTATTTGATATCTTTTGATAAAGAACACAGAAGTATCATGGGGATATATATATATGGAAACCAGAAAAAATTGTAAAGGGTCTACAAGAAAAAATAGTTTGGGAACCTCTGGTTTAAGTAATGATTTAAAAAAAAAAATTACCCACTGGTTAGTAGTGGCATCAGCGGCGAAATAGTGGCGAGAAGGTTGTTGTCGAGCGCGGTCGTGATTTACGACGCAGTTAGCCATTCCGAAATCGCGTGTCATTACTTTTAAACAACTTGTTATTCCGGGAGAATTTAGTATATTTTAAATTCCTTCCGGGAGACGGGAGATTTTAATTTTCAGAGCTCGAATACGGGAGACTCCCGGAATTCCGCGAGAGGTGGGAACCCTAGGTGACACAGCGGTGGCAATGCTCTTGAACTATTGAAAACATTTTTTAGGTTACCTATTTATCAAGATTTGTAAAAAGTCCTGGAAAAATGTTGTTAGGATTTATCTACGGCCCTGTAATTTCCGCCACAAAGGCATAACACAGAGTGGCAACGCATCAGCATTTTGACCGCTGGGGTGATTATGTGGGTGTCTATAGGACTGCAGCCTATAGACACCCACATATCACTTAACATCAATGTGAACTGCATGCTTGTTTGCCATTTGTATTACATAAAAACAAAAAAAAAAACACCGAACTTTGGAGACCAAAGAATACTTACTTCCGGCCCAATTTTGATTGGCAACCTAGTGGATAAATATTCTTTAGATCAGAGGTTCCCAAACTATTCTGTCTTGTAGACCCCTTTAAATTTTTTTTGGTTTCCGTGGACCCCCTCCTGCATTATACCTCCCCCCCCTCCTACATTTATATCACATTCCCATATTGCCAAATTTTATTCACGCCTACGTAGACCCCCATCGAGTTCCATGGACCCCAGGGGGTCTATATGGACCACTTTGGGAATCACTGCTTTAGATTATAAATATGCGTAAAAATTAGGTTTGCAGCATACCTGGATGAATGAAATGATTCTGCAGTGGGATCCTAACATATAACAATTTTATCAGTAAAATAGGTATATTAGTAATGTTTATTTTTGTATAGATCTCACGATTTCCAGCATGTCAGTGCTGAAGAAACCTTTGGCAACTATATGTCCTGAATAACTATTATTGCGTTTCAAAATAGTCGTGTGTCTCTTCCAACGTTGAAATCATACATTATTCAAAAAGTTGATCAATCTACGTGAGAATATAGTTTGTATGAAATGTAGAAATTGTTTTTGCATAATTCGCTCATGGACTACAATTGTCGCGAAATTTTAATATTTTTTTTTATTAATGTAATGAGTGTAATTAACGTGTATTCTATTTTAATTTTAAGAATTTACGATTAAGACATGTTTTTATGTATTGGAAGTGGCAAAACGTTTTTGTTTTTTTTTTTAATTTTAAAAGTGGCAAACAAGCATACAGTTCACATTGATTGATGACTGCAGCCTATAGACACCCACACAATGACCAGAGGTAAAAATACAGATGCGTTACCACTCCTAAGGCCTAAGGTGTTATGATGCCTCTGTGCCGGAAAATACAGGGCCGTACATTACCACCTGACCGGAACACGATAGTGCTGAACACTACCATTTAGCGGCAAGTATATTAGGTAATGCGGTGGTGCCTACGCCCGCGAGCTCCGTCACTGGAGCTCTGCCACCAGTAAAAAGTACGTTTTTACGTAGTGGTAAAACGTTGGAAGTGGTATAAACACCCACACAAAGACCAAGGTCAAAATGCAACCTGCATGCCCAGGGTTACTATTGTAGCATGCCCCCAAATGATGCCGCCAATATCTTTGGAGAATGGGAAGCTTTTGTCAGAGAATATGTAATAATACTACGTATAGAATGGACACTTCGACGACCCGCCCGATTTCCTCGCATCACCGAACCTTCTCCCCTCTTATGGGCGACGGTTGGTATTTTCTACGCGCTACGCACACATGTGCACGTGTAAATACACGTCGCTGCTTGATGTCTGTGAAATAGAAACCAAATTAAGCGTTTGTATGGAATTTTGGCGCAGTGTCCGCGGTGTGCTTTTGTTCAGAAGCGGATCTCTTAGAGCTGAAATTATGATTTAGGTTTCGTATTAATAAATTTTGTTAAAAATGATAGAGATATCTTATAATTATACATACCTTCTCGCCGTAGTATTCGCAATTTCCCTAAAAATTTTCTTACAGTATTTGAGAGTGAGAGAGACAGGTCAACTAAGGTATCAGGGGTGGCAACGCATCTGCATTTCGTCCTCTGGTCTACGTGTGGGTTCTATAGGCTGCAGTCATCACATCAATGTGAACTACATGCTTGTTTGCCACTTCCTTTACATAAAAAAAATGCTTGTTTGCCACCTTCATTACATAAAAAAAAGTAGAGAAGTTTTTTTTTTTTTTTATGTAATGGAAGTGGTAAACAAGCATGCAGTTCACATTGATGTCAAGTGATGACCGCAGCCCATAGACACCCACACAAAGACCAAGGTCAAAATGCAGATGCGTTACCACTCCCGAGGCCTAAGGTCTAATGCCTCTGTGCCGGAAATGACAGGGCCGTACATTACCACCTGACCGGAACACGATAGTGTTGAACACTACCATTTAGCGGCAAGTATATTAGGTAATGCGGTGGTGCCTACGCCCGCGAGCTCCGTCACTGGAGCTCTACCACCAGTAAGTCTTTTCTCTTCTATGTAGTTTGTTTTAAATGTTCTAAAAACTTCAAAATCCCTATAGTTATTAGATTTTTAGTGAGCGAACTTAACTTTATTAGTAGTGAGTAAATGAAATTGACATTATTGGGTACCTTATTTGAAACTCGTTTCGTATTAAACTCTCCCACGTAACCGGCGGTTGAGGCAGTTTTTTGGGACCTCGGATTGGCACAAGGTCGCTAGGATGTATCGACTTTTTGTTGTACTTGTAACGTGTTGGTTAGATGAAACCTTAGAGGTTTGATTTTGTAACTGATTTAAAGCTCTGTGAGAAGTGTTTTTACACTAACGTTGAAATAATCGTGCAAATCGATGTAGGTAAGAAGAGAATATTTATTTTACAGTGCGTAAAATGTTCTTACGTGTGTGACTCGACTCGATCATTCCAGAAATAAATGAAGTAAGTTTCAGTAAGTAACACATTAAATAATAATCACGTTTTATTAATTCATTAGAATCGATAAATAAAATCACATACTTACAAGTATGTGATTTTATTATATATACTATAAAATTTATTATTACTGGTGGTAGAGCTCCAGTGACGGAGCTCGCGGGCGTAGGCACCACCGCATTACCTAATATACTTGCCGCTAAATGGTAGTGTTCAACACTATCGTGTTCCGGTCAGGTGGTAATGTATGGCCCTGTAATTTCCGGCACAGAGGCATAAGACCTTAGGCCTCAGGAGTGGTAACGCATCTGCATTTTGACCTTGGTCTTTGTGTGGGTGTCTATAGGCTGCAGTCATCACCTAACATCAATGTGAACTGCATGCTTGTTTACCACTTCCATTACATAAAAAAAAAAAAAAAAAAAATTATTTAAATTTGTTAAAAAATGAAGTGATGACATTTAATTTTTAAACAATTTTACTTAGGCTAAGCATTTATTTATTTAATTTTTAATGCACAATGTAAGTACATAAGGCGGACTTAATGCCATGCCAAGCATTGTAGGTGTATCTATGTAGAGTGATAGAAACTAATTTTCAATTTCAGGAGAGTTGACTTAACCGAGAGAAAGTTATATCTGCCTTTTCCATCGCGAACCACTACTACTACGCTGAGGTCCTGGGTTCGATTCCCGGGTAGGGGGTTATCAGAGATAATGGTGTAGGTAAAGTCTTTTATCTCTGGTTCAATTGGGATTTTTCCATTTTCATTTTTTTTCCTAGTACCTCGGTTTTGTGCCCGGAGATGTCAACAGGCTCGCCACCTATTACATGGGCCAAAAACGTAACCGGCGAATCGTGGGTGTTTGCATGTATGCTTGAATGCATGCTTTTTAACTCTGCCTACCCCTTCGGGGATTTATTTAGGTTACGTTTCCTTCGCGAAAATATAAACGTAAAGGTTTATAAATCGTTACATAATTACCTTCGCATAGGTACCAACAGTAGAGTTTAATCACCCGTGATACAAAAATTTGTTACTTGTTTTTTTAGAATGAAAAAAGTAAAGACACGTCCACAACGGTTATAGATATACTGGGTGACTTTTTTACCGTCTTGAAAAAAATAGGGCGTGATAAGCAAATGAGATAAAAGCCTATGGCATAGTTATTTATATTATTTTTTTATATTTTCTAACTTCATCTGAAATTAAAATTTCATTAAACATTTCTATTCATTATTCTATTTTTAATTTTAGAACACTGAATTTCAACAAACAAACGCCGGCAACTTGACACGATCCTGTTTTTGCAAGTTTTGTAGGTAATAGAATAATGAATAGAAATGTTTAATGAAATTTTAATTTCAGATGAAGTTAGAAAATATAAAAAAATAATATAAATAACTATGCCATAGGCTTTTATTTCATTTGCTTATCACGCCCTATTTTTTTCAAGACGGTAAAAAAAGTCCCCCAGTATATTGAGTTCATTATAATGTAACACACATTTTACGTTAATATGTGTGTTACAGTATGTAGCTAATTTTGGTTAGCTATCAGTATGTAGCTAACCAAAATAAAATATTTATATACAAAATATTTTTAGGTACACGCTTTAAATAAAATATAATCACGAAAGTAGGTACATATTTTATCAATTATTTTATAATTGTATAATTTATATTACTACTAATTTTGTAATTAGTTCAGGATGATCATGTTTCGAAATAACTACCTGTCACAGAGGCCAAATAATGTAGACGACAGACGTTGCAACTCATCTGCATTTTGACTTCCGAATTTGTCTATAGGCTGCAGGTAGGCTGTTGATAGGCCACAGTATTACCACACCGCGGACACTCCGCCAAAATTCACATAGACATGATACCTTAGGTCTCAGGGGTGGCAACGTATCTGCATTTTGACGTCAAGTTTTTATGTAAGTAGATGTCATTAGGCTGCCGTCATCACTTAACATCAATGTGAGCTGCATGCTTGCTTGTCACCTTACTTATATTAAAAAAGTAATATACATAATAGCATAATCGTCGATGGAAGCATATGTTATGTGAATTTAAGTATTTAATTTAATTTTGACCGTAAGCAGAGAATATGTAATAATTGCCGTAAGCACACCGCGGACACTCCGCCAAAATTCCATACAAACGCTTAATTTGGTCTCTATTACACAGACATCAACCAGTGACGTGTATTTACACGTGCACCAGTGTGCGTAGCACGTAGAAAATACCAACCGTCGCCCATAAGAGGGGAGGAGGTTGGGTGATGCGGGGAAATCGGACTGGACGTCGAAGTGTCCATTCTATACATAGTATTATTACATTTTCTCTAGTACTACTTACCATCAATAGTAACTGTGTGAACGTTTGTTTGCCACTTCATGACAAATAAAATAAATATCCGGATGATTTTTTGCTTCTTAAAGTTTCAGTAGATAGGTACATAATGAGACACATAAAACTTCGATAAAATAAAAAAATATCCAATATAAACTTAACTTTATTTTCACAAAAAAAACGTTTCGTTCAATGTCAACATCCAATAAGTTTTACAAATGAGTCATGTCGTGCTCTCGTTTCGTACACACCTTGCTTATGTTGTCCTGGTAGTTAGATTCAATGGGCGGAAGAATTTAATATGCCGTCTGGTGGTTTTTTTTCATGTCTAGCTTGGTTTTGTATGAAATCAATTACCATGGATGGTTATCCTTTATCAATGCTTGATAACCTTGTAGCTATAGCTATATATATATTTAATAACTATGCATAATCGTCTTTAGGCTTGCTAAAGTTGTTATGTATCGCCTTACATCCTAACTACCTTACCTACTGGTTAAGGATCATAAGCGGCTTATGCAGACCCAGTGACGATAATGCTATTATATTACTTTTTTCTTGCTCTACGCTTTCTGCCTACCCCGTCAGGGACCTGGCGTGCATATATTAGGTTGGGGAAAAAGTCTTTTCGCATTATAGTTTAAGTATGAACTTGTAATAAAATCTCTTTGGCTGTTGTATTTGTATCTGGCTGGTTTTGGTATCATTGAAAGTTAAAATTTTAAAGAACATAATTCCAAATTCAAATTAGGCAAATGTGTGATTTTCATTTGTTTTTCGTACTGTCTTCTCACTACTTTACTACAAAAAAGGTACAAATGCAACGCAAGCCGCGAAAAAAATTTGCGATGTTTATGGACCTAGTGCAGTTGTTGGGTTTTCATAAGCAATGCCAATCCTATCACCAACCACCACCGCGGCGCGAATTCAAAACACGCGCCATCGAGCTCCGTGTCGTGCCTAAACCAAGGAGTTTGTTGCACCTTCATACGTCGAGGCGACACTAGCGCCACGCAGCTAGCGGCGTCGAGAGAAAACACTTACTTACCTGAAAATTGCCGCCAATTCGAGATGCATTTTTTGTGAATTTTCATTTTATTAAGTAAAAGCCTAAAACCAATGACTCTGAAGTGTCTGTGTAAAAACGGAGTTTAATTAATGAACTTTATTGAATCATATAACTGAAAAGGTGGTCTTCCAGAACTTTTTGGTGAGTTGCATTGCGTCTTTCAATACAGTAATTATAGTCCTAAACTGGACAGCAGTGTCTGTGAGAGTAGCACAAATTTGGTTTAAGGGTTTTCAATCCGGAAATTTTGATGTCAAAGATGCACCTCGCTCTGGTCGCCCTATTACGGATAAAATGGATGCCATTTTTGAAAAAATGGAGCAAGATCGACATATCAGTAGTTACGACGTAGCTGAAGAACTGAGAATTGATCACAAAACAGTTTTGGAGCATTTGAAAAAAGCTGGGTACAAAAAAAAGCTCGATATTTGGGTACCTAACGAGCTCACTGAAATGAACCGTGTACTCATTTGTGATTCTTTATTACGACTTATTGAAACCGATTCATTTTTGAAGAAGTTGATAACTGGTGATGAAAAGTGGATCACGTACGACAAGAACGTGCGAAAAAGGTCGTGGTCGTGGCCGGGTTAACTCGCAATAAGGTGATGTTGTGTGTGTGGTGGGATTGGAAGGGCATTATTCATTATGAGCTATTACCACCAGGCAGGACTATCGATTCTGAACTCTACTGCGAACAACTGATGAGATTAAAGCAAGAAGTTGAGAGAAAGCGGCCGGAATTGATCAACAGAAGGGGTGTGGTGTTTCATCATGATAACGCTAGACCTCACACATCTATAGCCACTCAGCAAAAATGAAGAGAGTTTGGCTGGGAGGTGTTAATGCATCCGCCGTATAGTTCTGACCTTGCACCTTCAAATTTCCACCTGTTTCGGTCTCTTCAGAATTCTTTATGCAATGTTAGGTTAACATCACGAGAGGACTGCCAAATCCACTTTTCGCGGTATTTTGATGAGAAGTCCCAAAATGTTTATGGCAAAGGGATCATGTCTCTACCTACAAGATGTCAAAAGGTTATCGAACAAAATGGTACATACATACTTAAGTTAAATTTAAATAAACTATATTAAAAAATGTTTTGAATTATCTTAAAAAATACGAAGAAACATTTTCCCCATACATACATAGATACATATTAATTTTTTTACTTAAATAAGTAAGGTGACAAACAAGCATGCAGCTCACATTGATGTTAAGTGATGACGGCAGCCTATAGACATCTACATAAAAACCAGAGGTCAAAATGCAGATACGTTGCATTTTGACCTCTGGTTTTTATCCATCCACCACCCCTGAGACCTAAGGTGTCATGTCTCTGTGATAGTTATTACGGGGCCATACATTAAGATCTAACCGGAACACGATAGTGCTGAACACTACCATTTAGCGGCAGATAGGTAAGGTAATGCGGTGGTGCCTACGCCCGCGAGCTTTCGAGCTTGGAACTCTACCACTTGTCAGTCTTAAATATTCTTAACGTAGTATTTTTCGTTATGCTATCAGCAACATTTAAAGACTATAAAAAATAATTTTTGATACAAGTTGTCCAAAAATGTTAATCTCTACTAAATTTTTGTCCATGTAGAACTTATAGGACATTGTCCAAAATCGTCTAAGCGTGAATAAAATGCCCAGAAAAATTTATTAAGTACTAGCTGACCCGGCAAACTTCGTATTGCCTCAGAATGAAATAATGTGTCAAAGGTTCGATAGATACGGACTATTTGTATGGAAAAATAAAATTGTGGTTTTTACTGTTTCCCTTCAATTTCTTCATATTTTCTTACCTTTCAAACCTTCCCTAGACTTCCAAAAATAATTCAAAACCAAAATTATCCAAATCGGTCCAGCCATTCACGCGTGATGCCGTGACCAAGGAAAACGCGTTGTATTTTTATATATATAGAGAGGTACCTGGTTTTTTGTTTGTTTTGTTATTACACTGGTGGTAGAGCTCCAGTGATGGAGCTCGCGGGCGTAGGCATCACCGCATTACCTAATATACTTGCCGTTAAATGGTAGTGTTCAGCACTATCGTGTTCCGGTTAGATGGTAACGTATGGCCCCGTAATAACTATCACAGAGATATGACACCTTAGGTCTCAGGGGTGGCAGGTCAGGTCAATCAGTCCCAGTCGGTCAGCTGGTAATGTACGGCCCTGTAATTTCTGGCATAGAGGCATAACAGGAAGCCTTAGGCCTCAGGAGTGGTAACGCATCTGCATTTTGGACCTTGGTCTTAGTGTAAGTGTCTATAGGCTGCAGTCATCTTTTAACATCAATGTGAACCGCATGCTTGCTACCATTTAACGGCAAGTAGGTACCTAAGTAAGTAAGTGGAAATTGTCCTTAATAATATCAAAGCCATACAGGCTAAGGTACACAGGTAGGTACTAGGACACCATAATTCAAGATAGGTTTTCTGGCTAAGCTAACGCGCACCTCATAAATTGTAATAAAGCGACACAGATTTTAGTATGTAAAATTATATAAAAGGAATAATTCAACCATTTCCTACCACTTACATAATATTATGCGAACAGGATGCAGTCGGCATGAAAATTTTTCATTTTCTGATTTAAACCGGAGAACGCAATCCGAGAATCATCATATGGAATCCATTAAGATATTTGCATAATATGTAAACGGAAAATATATTTAACGTTAATTTAACGTACTGCTTTGTGACATCGGACAGAAATATCATAGATACTCGTATGATGCACACGTTTTAATATTTTTGTATTTTATAAAATGTGTGTTTTTACCTACCGTAGCTGTTTTTGAAAGTGAGTAAATTCAATAATTTAAAACAGAAAGCACATTTTAGGCGCCTGACACATTAAAAAAAGTTTTCCTTCTAACAGTTGTAACCAGTTCTCTAACTCCTTTCTAGTTCTTCCAATTTTCCTTCTAAAAGTTATAAGAAACCTTCATCAAGAAGACAAAATAAGTTCAGAACTTCAGACTTAATAAAAATACGTTTTATACTTACTTAAATTGGTCACGATTCGTTCTGTCGTTCTTTTAAGTTTAGAGTCTAGAAAAAATCTATAATCAAGAGATTTTTATTAGTTTTTGGCCACGCGGATGTACTTTCACATTCTGTTTCCAGATCACTGAATCCTCGCTTATCAATCTAAGAAGATAATTATAGTGCTCAACAATAAATATTGCATATCGAGCTGAAGAAGGAGACTTCGGCTTATTTCGGGTCTGTAGAGCGTTATCTCTTTCGCACCGTACTTAATTGACATTTGTCGAACATTTTGATCAAGTTTTGACCAATACCGGACTGTCAGTGCTTACGTAGGCAATGTGTAGCAGAGATAACGCTCTACGAAGTCGAAACGAGCCGATCGTCTTTTTCGCAGGCCTGATGTGCAATATTAATAGTTGAGTACTGTAGATATTGTAAAATTTTGAAAATTCTGTAACAATATTCTCATTTAGATAACCTATGTATTCCATGTAGTAAGTTGATGTGATATGGGACGTGACTACCCCATCGATCACTTGGGAGGGAAAGTATACGAGTATCAAGACAGAGTTTAGGAAAATAAAAGAATAGTCTTTCTTTCTCATTTTTTATTTTTTATTTTAAAGTAAAATGGAAAGAAAAATTTGACTTCAGGCGAGACTCGAACTCGCGGCCTACTGGGAATCTAGTCCAGCCGCTCTTCCAATTGAGCTACTGAAGTCCTGCCCGATTTGTCAAATCTTTCCTTCACATTTGTTGCATTGCTTTATGGTAGCAGCAGCGCCATCTATTGCCAACTATGCTAGTTAGGCAACCGATATAATAGACTTTGCAGTTTATTGAATATCGTAAAGAAGTCGCTTTTACCCTTAATAATTGTTTTATATTATTTCGCATTAACACATGCTTGTGAAATACATTTTATTTTAAAGTAAAATGGAAAGAAAAATTTGACTTCAGGCGAGACTCGAACTCGCGGCCTACTGGGAATCTAGTCCAGCCGCTCTTCCAATTGAGCTACTGAAGTCCTGCCCGATTTGTCAAATCTTTCCTTCACATCTATTGCATTGCTTTATTGTAGCAGCAGCGCCATCTATTGCCAACTATGCTAGTTAGGCAACCGATATAATAGACTTTGCAGTTTACTGAATATCGTAATTTCTTTCTCATTCACTGGCGGAGTTAAAAACTGAAAAAAAAACGTTACGGCTGTTATCTCCGAAGGGGTAGACATAGGTAAATGCAATGCAATTCAAGCATACATGCAAACACCCTCGATTCCCCGGTTACGTTATGGCCCATGTAACAGGTGGCGAGCCGGTTGCCATCTCCAGGCTCAAACAAACTCCCAGGTTTTGGGCAATTTTCAGAAATTGCCAAAATCCCAACAGAACCAGAGATAAAGGATTTTACAACTTTATCTCTCATAGCCCCCGGCCTGGGAATCGAACCCAGAACCCCAGCGTAGCAGTAGTGGCCTGTTACCACTAGACAACTGAGGCAATGAATCCTTAAGGTAGTCATCCAGAATCCCTTCTTGGACACTATGATGTTTATAAACACAAATCGTTACTATGCACTATGCGTTGGTGTGTATTCAAACCCACGTCGTTGTCAGTATGTCAGTCTATAAGATTGCTCGTTGTGTAACCTGATGTAATTGATTTATAATCTGTTCTTATAATTTATGCTAATCGCTATGCTATCTAAATATCGGTGACGAATTTCTTATGGTACTGGACTGTATTCATCTTTTATATGAGCCGTACCAATATTTGCTAATTTATTAAATTATGAAATAATATTTTATGGCCTCGTAATATCTATCACAAAGACATAAAAACTAAGTTCTCAGGGGTGGCAACGCATCTGCATTTTGACCTCTGGTCTTTGTGTGGCTTATTTCGTCTGTAGAGCGTTATCTATTTCGTACCGTACCTATTTGACGTTTTTCGACCATTTTGATCAAGTTTTGACCAATACCGGACTGTCAGTGCTTACGTGGGCAGTGTGCAACAGAGATGACGCTCTACGAAGTCGAAACGAGCCGATTGTCTCTTTCGCAGGCTCGATGTGCAATATTAATAATTGTTGAGTACTGTACAATTATAGGTATTTTGATATTCAATACAGGCGATCTTACTTAAAAATGAAATTTAAAAACAGAAAATACGCCGTGATCGTTAACCATCACTCTATACAATTTCCAAACATCGTTCAATGAATTCATATTCCATTTATCTTTTTTTATACACCGAGTTACGTGGCAGCAATGGAATGTGTTCGCGTGCTTCGTAACATACATAACCGATTATAGTATGCTTCAATTACAGATACTAGTTTTATATAAATCATAATATTTCAACGCAATTCCGTAATGAGCTGTCGTTTCCAGTAGCAGTCAGCTGTAGGCAATGCCGGGATTTAGATATACCTACGTAGATGCTCCGCTGTTGTTTGCATACTTTGCATGCGTGTGTTAGTGTAGTGTATGTTTTATGTATATATATTTATTTATTTATTTATTTATTTAAGGAAACTTACAGCTTTTTGTAATACATATGGTTATGGTAGGACATGAATAATTCATTAGCCAAAATAGTTCCAATGCTAAAAATTACATAGCGAAGACTACAGAAATTTGAATAAGTTTAAGTACATTAAAAAAAAAATTTTAATACAATTAATTATTTCGTGTATATACAATACATGAAAAAGTTATTTGTAGGAAATTGACAAAAAGTAAACATTATGTATTAACTTTTTTCACAGATAGAGTAAAATTACACAGTTTGCAGTTGAACATGTCAATGTGATTATATCGTTTATTATGTATGTTGCAAGCTCTTACCAAAAATCTATTTTTAGCATAGTTTGTTCTACAATTTGGAGTTGAAAAAACTGAAAAAACCGCATTGGAGCGAATGTTCACCTTGGGACACCTAAATAATATCCGGTTCATAAGAAATGGAGAATCTATATGATTATTAATTATCTTGAATAGAAATATTTGATCTCTGTGCTCACGTCTTAATTTTAATGTTTGTAGTAGTGCAGTAGAGTTTTTGAATATGTGACCTAATCGTCTTAAAAACTTATTCTGTATACGTTCTACCTGATCTATATAGGTTGTATAATATGGGTTCCATACTGTAGATGCATACTCTAAGTGAGTTCTGACTAATGAGTTATATAACATTATGTAGGTATTGATATTTTTAAAATCTTTACACTGTCGGTACACAAAACCCAACATTCTGTAAGCTCTAGATGTTGCCCTGTTTATATGAGAAGCAAAGTCTAATTCACAATCTAAATACACTCCTAGGTCTCTGACCTCACTCACTCTTTCGATTGAGATATCATTAAGCATATAATTGTAAGATATTGGTTGCCTTTTACGGGAATATGTTATTATGTGGCATTTACTAATATTCAATTTTAGATTATTAAGAGAACAATATTCACAAAATTTATTTAATTCATCTTGAAACAATTGACAGTGTGCAACAGATTTAACTAAAGTGAATATTTTTGTATCATCAGCAAATAATAATGCTTTAGAATGAATAAAACAATGCATAACATCATTAATAAATATGTTAAAAAGAAGTGGACCAAGGTGGGAGCCCTGAGGCACGCCGGACGTGATGGGAACAAAACTAGATGTATAACCCTTGACCGCTACAGCTTGGGACCTTTCGCGTAAATAAGAGGTTAACCATCTTAGGAGATCACCGTGTATACCAAGCTTCTCTAATTTCGTTATTAACAGATTGTGTGATATTTTATCAAATGCTTTAGAGAAGTCTGTATACACGGCATCTACCTGATACCCCCTCTCCATCGCCTCCAAAGCCACATCCAAAAATTCACAGAGATTCGATTCCGTAGAGCGACCAGAGATAAAGCCGTGTTGGTTAGGTATTATTAAAGGTCTAATTACCGGAAAAAGAGAATCGTAAATGATCTTCTCAAAAAGTTTAGGCACTACAGAGAGTTTGGAGATACCACGATAATTTGCGATGTTGTGCTTATCACCATTTTTATATGACTGTGTGGTTATGTAGAAGCTTGAAAAAAAATAGGTATGGTACGTCAGTGCATCGAATGCGGGACGCATCCAACGTTTTGCGGGACTATATTATTAATACTTACACAGCGGGATTACATCCAGGGTTACGGGACGGTCCCGCCGAATCCGGGATGGTCCCGCCGAATCCGGGACGGTTGGCCGCCTTAACTTTTCCCTCGCGTAAAGTAAACGCCGGATGCCAAACTTTCAAACATGGAAAAATCCCATATTAGCTTATCCTCGACCCGAAGATCAAACCCAGTAAAGTAGTACGTAGTTGATATTAATTTCATTATTATTATGTCTCTCGTCAGCACGGGGTCCAATTTGAACCCCGGACCATTGTCAGGCTTCCGCGGGGATATGGGGGGTCCAACATGTAGAGGCCCTTTCGAGAATTTTGATCTACTTTGTAATGGGTTATATTCGGCGGGACCGTTAATACAGGCACAGACAGACCCCGCAGAATATATGGGACTATTGTAATGATAAGTGATTCGCCAAACTTTGGGCTATGTGGGTGAACTGGGGGGACTAGCTGGCTGGGCCTATGGAGTGAGATCCGGCACCTGCCTATATTCAACATCTCACATTATCGAATCCTACTTTAGGCAGGTGGTGACTGGCCTCTCCTTGGTGGGCCCCCCAAACAGCCAACCCGATGGTCGACGGGGGGCAACACTGTTGAGAGAGGCTGGGGGTGTCGAGAGGTGTGGCCCCGGTTTCACCATCACGAGCGAGTAATCTCGAGCTCGGAGCGGGCTTCCCCGCTATTATGCCTTTAGACACTTCCACCCCCGAGTATATGGCTCTTGCCGAAATTTAGACAACAGCCTATTATCTATAATTCATAATTTCATTATTATTATCTATACTTAATTTTATAAAGAGGTAAAGTTTCTTACTCTGACTGTTTATTTGTAGCCGCGCATCTTCGGAAATACTGAACCGATCATGTAAATTCTTTCACAATCGAAAAGCTACACTATTCAGGAGTGCTATAGGCTCTGTAGAGATATGTTTTATTATGATAGTAGTAATGTAGGTAACATTGTGCGCAGCCGGGGCGGGCCGCTAGTATGTATACATATTATATATGTATAATTAACGGTATTCGTATTTTTCAATATTTAAAATTCTTAGGTTTCGAACTTTTTGTCATTCTTGAATTCTTGTCTAATTGTTTTTATATTATTTCGCATTAACACATGCTTGTGAAATATATTTTATTTAAAGAAAAATGGAAAGAAAAATTTGACTTCAGGCGAGACTCGAACTCGCGGCCTACTGGGAATCTAGTCCAGCCGCTCTTCCAATTGAGCTACTGAAGTCCTGCCCGATTTGTCAAATCTTTCCTACACATTTATTGCCTTGCTTTATGGTAGCAGTAGCGCCATCTATTACCAACTATGCTAGTTAGGCAACCGATATAATAGACTTTTCAGTTTATTGAATATCGTAAAGAAGTCGCTTTTACCCTTAATAATTGTTTTCATATTATTTAACACATGCTTGTGAAATATATTTTTCTTTAAATAAAATATAATTCTGGTCTACTTTAAAAAGCACAATAAATGTTCACAATCTGTGATTCTAAAATAGTCCCTGTTTGGTAGCATTCGTTTAAATTAATCGTCAGTGGGCGAATGATACTAACAAATATATATTAATCGACTCAGAATTGAACTGGCGATCCTAATTAGCATAAAGTGAACTCTACTCTGTGAGAATGGTTTCTTTTACATGCAACGACATTTTGTCGTCTAGGAATCGTGTCGCGGTCGTTTCAATTGGGATTGTGATCAGCAGCGTTATATAGTATAGAGTTACGGCATTTTCTTTTCAGTTCGTATTTACAACAGAAAAACAATAAAGCAGTAACTCTGCCTATATTTCAGGTATGGTAAGGTGTTTCCAGTCATCCAAAAACATTACAAATTAGATTTTATCAATTACGGCACCGTCACGGCGACGTGGTCGACCGGACATTGCATTGCTTTGACAGGACCTAAACGAATTTCGCCATATTATTTGGAACCGAAATTTGTCTTAAAGTAAATTAGAAAAGGAACACTCGCAGAAATAATGATAATAAATTCAACAACGAAGCTATAATCAAGTCAAATGTCGTGTCGTTGTTAGTAAATAACGCAAACTCGTAAACTTAGTGAATTAACTGTGTACAATCATGCTCGAATTGCTTAGTTTCGTCGTATGCGAAAAGATTATGTTCTAAAATAAAACGAATGCGAATCCACTCGAGAAATTAAGGTATGTAAAGAACTTGTAGTCATTACGTGTAATGTTACTTTTTATTACTTATTTACGATACTATTCATAATGTTTTTTAGCACGAAAGTTTGTATTTTATACATTTTAACGATTGTTATCTTACGACTACATTATTAAAAAAAAATCATTGAAATGCAAGTTAGCAGCATTGATTTTAATGTATGTATTTTTATGAGAATAGAGTTGAAGACGTTTCGAGTTAATTTTCACACAAAAATAACACAAATTAAGGAAAAAAAGGAAAGAAAAAATTGACTTCGGGCAGGAATCGAACCTGCGACTTCAGGATAACCAGTCCAGCCGCTTTACCACTAAGCTACCGAAGTCCCACACCGATGTGTCAAATTTTGCTTTCGCTTTTTGATTTTAACCGATTTTAGGGTCGGTGAATAATGATGATACTCGTAAATAGTACAAAAATAATAAAGTTTCAGAATATATATGTACGTCCTATATGAATAAATGTGAATGTATATTCAGGCTCGTCTATGAGTTTTCGGATAACTAAGCCAAAAGTGCTGGGTGTCTCAAATTATATAACATACTCGTATATATTATTTTTAGGACGTAGGTAGGACCTAAGACGGAATTTTGTGAAATTCTATCAATAACGGGGTGTTTTTGGGGTTGATAGTATTATAAAACAGATAAGGGGTAGGTTTACGGGAAACAACAGTTTCGCAAGATTTGTAGTAGTAATGTAGGTAATAGTACACCCGTGCGCAGACGGGGCGGGCCGCTAGTTTATCATAAATACAAACTGTTCCTTTCCACCTCATGACATAAAAAATCTATGGTAGGTACCTACGTAGGTGACTGATCGGAATTTAGTGTTTAGTGTGTTTTACTGGTGGTAAAGTTCCAGTGTAGGAGCTCGAGGGCGTAGGCACCACTGCATTACCTAATATATATGCCGCTAAATGGTAGTGTTCAGCAATATCGTGTTTCCGTTAGAAGGTAATGTATGGCCCCGTAATATGTAACTATCACAGAGACATGACAACTTCCTCACAACCACCTCTGTCTTTCTGTAAGTGACTATAGACTGCAGTCATCACTTAACATCAATGTTAACTGCATGCATGTTTGCCATCATTGTTACGTTAAAAAAAGTGTAAAGACTCCTCTTCGCAATCTTTTTCTATAACATTACGAATAAATCCTTATCGAATTAAAGTAAAATATAAAATAATTTTACTAATTTAAGTTTGTTTTCAACTATATTGCAATTAGTCTAATAAAGAATTACGATATTACGTTATTGCACTTCGTTTTCGTAAGTTTTCGTAATATGGTTCATGGGCATGGGATATTTTTATAAACAAAAACATTCTTACATGCATGAAACAACGTTACTAGCTGCCATTTTATAATGTTGCACAATTAAAGTTCATTACGAAATTATTATAATTAAAGATATTGAGATGAATCTGGATTAAAAATGAATTAAGTGGTAGTCAGAATTGCACAAAATGGGTTGTGTTGTGATATTTTAGAGAAGAGTTGATGTTAAGTTATGACTGCAGCCTATAGATATCCACACAAAGACCAAGTCTGTATGTCTGTCTGTCTGTTTGGCGGGACTCCTCTTGGGAACGGCTGGACCAATTTTGACGGGACCTTCACTGGCAGACAGCTGATGTAATAAGGAGTAACTACGGCTACTTTTATACTAGCTTCGCCCACGACTTCGTCCGGGTAGATAATGAACAATCATAAACTTCTCACGCGGGCGAAGTCGCGGGCACAGCTAGTCATACATAATAGTAAATCGAACTCTGCGGGACAGTCGTGTTGACAATACCAATCATTACGTGGAAAAAACTTTAAACTTCGCAAAACGGTATCAAAAGCAAAACGCCTTAGATAAGGTACCTATTTAAATTAACCATGCATGTTAAATAGAGATAAGTATGCATGAGGTATTAGTTTTGACCTTGAATTGAAGTTCTTGCCAAGTGATATGGCTTAGTATTGTAGTGTTCGTATCAATCTTTTGTACTTTAAATGTATCAAAATTTCTACTCAACCGCCTTGCAAATTATATTACTATTATAAACGTTGGCAAACAAGCAAACGGGTCACCAGAGTGCAATTGGGAGTCGCACAAAATGAATCTGAATAATTCACCATACATTGTGATGTAAAAACTCGAATTGTCAAAATTGGTAAAATTATATTTCCTCAACTTATACCTACTCACATGTCATCACACATATTTATAGTAGTAATACACGACCGGTTTCGCTTCCCAAACCTGCACGAGCGGACCGCATCGGACTTGTGAATAATAATGTTGTCCGCCGGACGCCGAACTCCTCTACATGCGGCGGGCCAGATTTGGTTCGGAGCGTACAAAATCCGCTGTCCGCTCCGTACCAAATGCAGACGTGTGTTACGACTTATTGAAAATGCACGTCTCAACGAGTTCTAATAAACTTGTTGAGACTAGCATTTTATTTTAGATAGACGTTAGTCTCATTTTCGTTTGTATTGACTGTTTACCAAATGGGTGACCATAATTTCCTTATTTGTAATTGATTTTGGGACAAAATATTACCTATATCAAAAATGAATAAAATCGATTCGGTTATCGATTCTGAATAAAATAGTTTCGGGCTGTACATTTGATCATGTTACACGTTGTGTACAGTGAGAGACTGAACACCGACACTGAAGCTTTACTTATAATAATAATAATAATAATGGCAACCCATTATACATTCCACTGCTGGGCACGAGTCTCTTCCCTTTTTGGGGGGAGGCCTGGAGCTTACTCCACCACGCTGCTCCAATGCTGATTGGTGGAGGTGGGTGGGTAAGTGGCCAACCCGCTGTTCTACTTACAAATAAAATACTTAATAACTTAACTGCCTTTGAAAGCATTAGAAAATCGGCCTATGCCAAATGCGTTTTGGAGTTTGTCTAGAAACCGGATACCTCTCTGATTACCCTGTGATTTACCGTGAAGATACAAAAGCAATAACAAGTTGAATGACGTATTTAATTTAATACATTCATAAGAAGTTTAAAGAGGATATAGCATTGATAATCTAAGATTTGTAGCCACCCAAGTAGGTACAAGTAGACAAAATCCGCCTGTATACATGGTCACCTTACCTAGGCGTAATAAAAGCTATATTTGAATGTTTTTGTATAAGCGTACAGTTCTGTGATTGTACATTCTGGGTATTAATTTCGGCTGTCGGCGACTGGTCTCATCTTGCTTGATTAGAAGCCATTTTTTATTTTTTTTTCTTCTAATATGCATTAATTTTCTAGTGTTTGCAATTCAAACAACTTAATATAGCTATTTATATTGATGAAAAACTTGATTCGTATCTATGGTAATATTTTTTTTTCTAAAATTGTATTGAGATTCAAATATATGTGATCTTTTTCTCAGCATTTTGTTCACGTTTTTGTATTAAGTTATTGGTAAACAATGTGCTAGTAATCCTACTAATATTATAAATGCGTAAGTTTGTGAGTATGGATGGATGGATGGATGTTTGTTACTCTTTAACGAAAAAACTACGGATTTGGATGAAACTTTACAGTAATATAGGTTATACTATGGAATAACATTAACCCCCTTATTCATAAAAGTACATTAGATACGTTTTATTTATAGAATGCTTTGTCTTTGTCAGTTGCATAGTCAAATGTGCAGGGTAGAAAAGGACAAAGGAGACATTAGCAACACTTTAGCTAAAATACGTTTATGAATAAGGGGGATAAGCTACAATTTGCAATGATTAAAAGTACACGCGGAAGAAGTCCCGGGCAAAAACTAGTATTCATATAATGACAGAAAGTATTAACGTTCTTTTTTGAGAGAAAATCTGAAAAAAAAAAAACGTTTATAAGATCACTCTTTTAACATAACACATGCGAAGGAATATATTTTTTATATTATATTCTTGAAGAGTGGTAATCATGCTGATTTTAAATTTATTTATTTATTAACATACTAAATATAAAATAATCTTATTTAATCTAAGTATATAAATAAAAATGACTCACCGAAATGTTTGTAAACGCGTAACCTAAGCAAACTTCTCAACGAACAAATTGGATAAATCTTTCTTTTATATGTTTGCAATTGCCAAGAGTATGAAAAAAACGGAAATAAAAAATCCGGTTCAGCTATTTTTTAAACACGGTGTCGGCATATTTTTAAGTTTCACAAATATTAGAAAATAAGTATAAGAGGATTTCTTATTAATGTCGCAAAAATGTAATATGATTATAGATCCGCATTTAGTTTTGTATTTAATTTAAAATGATTATATGCTGGTAATAAAATACCAAATACTTACAAAGACCTGTTTTTCTAGAAATTTTGTGGATAGATTACGATTCCTAGCATATTCCATTAAATAAGATATATTTTTCTTAGAGAAGGCAATTCTTCTTAAGTTAGGTCCCTCGCAATTTTTCAACCTACATATTAGCACAACGGTTTTGTAGGTTTGGCGAATATATTTCGTTAATCAGAGCACTGGCAACTTGACCACATGGACACCTTATGCGGTGGTAATGAAAGCTATATTAAATAGATTTTTGACAAGCGGAGAGTTGGGGAAAGGTTTGTCCAGCAGTGGACGTCTATTGGCTGGAGTGATGAAAATAAAATAAAAATGATATGTTCTTAGGTTTTCGCGAGCTACACTCATTGAAATAAAACTATTTTTACGGATTTATCTCGCGTATATTAAACTAAAATGATTTTTAATCCCGGTTTTTAATTTTTAGTCTGCCCGGGACCACGGAAGCTGAAAAGCGACCGAAACGTCGGGTTGATTTTAAAAATCATTTTAGTTTAATATACTCGAGATAAATCCGTAAAAATAGTTTTATTTCAATAAAATAAAAATGTAAATTATAGCAACACTGATATTATTGCAATTATAGATCCAAGACATCCAACAAAATTACATAAATCAAGTACGTTGAAAGACGCTTAGTATTTATCTTTGTGGGAAAATCGTAAGAGTTGTGTCCTCGACTGTACTTGGGAAAATCTCTTGTATGGGGATTGTGTAATGTATTGGTAGCCTTTTGAACTACAAATTAGTTTTTATCTTTAATAGATTGTATAAGATAACGGTGAATGCTAATGGACTTTATAATTTAGCATGTGAAAAACAGAATAATAATTTATTTATTTATTTATTTACTCTTTATGCACGAAGATGGTGTACATAAAGGCGGACTTAATGCCACTAGGCATTATCTCCCAGTCAACCTTTGGGTTATGAAGAGAGCGACGATGTAGGTGCAAAACGGGTCTAAATTGAAAATGATTTGATCAAATAATTATATTAATAAATATAGTATATAAATAGATATATAATAAAAATTACATATATACAGCAACTATACATATGGTATATATAATATAGATTATATATATATATACATACAAACACATACATACAATTCAAATCAAATATTTTAATAATCATAATAACTAAAACATAATACCATGCCACAGTGTATTGGGACCGGTCTATCATCACTGACAGGACTATTGTAGCCAATAAGCCTGATATAGTGGTGATAGATCGCTCGGAGCGCCGCGCTGTGATTATCGATATCAACGTCAGTCATGATGAGAATCTCGTGAAGGCCGAGAAAGACAAGGAACTTAAATACCTTGATCTGGCTCATGAGATTGTCGCCATGTGGGACGTGGATTCGGCCATCATTATGCCGATAGTCGTAACGATCAACGGACTTATAGCAAAGAGCCTCGACCAACGCCTCAAGAAGCTCAAGCTAGGAAGTTGGGTCAAGGGTCTGATGCAGAAGGCGGTACTCCTCGGCACGGCACGTATAGTGAGGACGTTCCTGTCTCTATGATCCTAACCATCGATGGCTTGGACCCTATTCCCTCTGCCGATGGCCCACTATTTTTTATTTTTTTATATATATTTGTGCTTTGTTATTTTATTTTTTTAATTAAGTTACTTACATATGTAAAACAATAATTAGGTAATATGTGTCGTACAATGAATAAATGAGTGAAATAATAATAAAACTGTAGGAGCTCGAGGGCTTAGGCACCTCCGCATTTGCTAAGCTGTCTGCCGAAAAATGGTAGTGTTCAGCACTATCTTGTTGCGGTAAGATGGTAATGTGAGAACCCGTTATAATAACCCTCATGTATATCTGTCTGTCTATGTGTGTCCGGGTAATCTCGGGAACGGCTTTACCGGTTTTGACGGGACTTTCACTGGCAGATAGCTCATATAATAAGGAGTAACTTAGGCAATTTTTTGTTGGTATTGAATTAAATTTGTTATTGAAACGCCTTTTTTGGTAAATGGATGGAAGGATCCCAATTTCGATCAGAATCATCAGATCTGATACGTCAGTGTCTTTCGTTTTATTTGTGCTAACCCAGTGGAAAATTTGATCGGGTTTTAGAATTGCTACAGCAAAAGATCTATCAAGTTTTCACCAAAGAAATATACAGCAAAAAAAACTTTTTTTATCGAGGGTTAAGGTAAAATAACTTTGTAAAATACCAAAGTACGTGCGCGAAAATCAAATAAAACATATCATTATAAAATTCTACACATTCAATTTTAATTGCAGAAGCTACTAGGAATGCAGCGTTCACCGCATATACGAGTATTCCTCATCATTACTTTACTACGTTTTAAATAAAACTTTATAGACAAATTGACTTTACGACTGTACTCATAAATTAAAGTTCGATATCTTCATGTAGAGATAGATACCTATGAATAGACAGTCGATGCAAAAAGTGTTATATTTATGTCAAGTCATTTTTGCCAATGTAATATCAGAAGTACAATCATTATAAAAACTCATAAGATTATTCATACAAAAAGGTTACGACAATGCGTAATAGGGCTAGAATGATTAGGCAGATTTTTTTTTTAATTCCGTACATTTTTTCGCTACAAATTACAGTCAAATGTGTGTAAGGTAAGATTTTACTGGTGGTAGAGCTCCAGTGACGGAGCTCGCGGGTGTAGGCACCACCGCATTACCTAATGTACTTGCCGCTAAATGGTAGTGTTCAGCACTATCGTGTTCCGGTCAGGTGGTAATGTACGGCTCTGTAATTTCCGGCACAGAGGCATAACACCTAATGCCTCAGGAGTGGCAGCGCATCTGCATTTTGACCTCTGGTCATTGTGTGGGTGTCTATAGGCTGCAGTCATCACTTAACATCAATGTGAACTGCATGCTTGTTTGCCACTTCCATTCCATTAAAAAAAAAAATGTTATTAGAATATTAGGTATGCCCGCCACATCGTCCGCGTAGAATTTAACGAAATTATTATTCAGTATCAAAGAGGACGATATCGTGGGGGCATAGCTAGTACCTATAATCATTATAATTCATAAATAACTGACTGACAATGGATAGAGCAAAAGATCATTTGTAATCTAGATTGGTGCGATCCGTGATAGAAGGTACGATATTGGGACTGGCCGTTAGTAATTTATCATGAATCTCCTAATAAACAAAAATAACATGAACCAATCTTGTTTCAGGCAGTCATCAATGGCCTGAACAATGTTCAGAACGGCGTCAGTCGAAGGGTCCGGGCCGCGGACGCCCCCGGCCTACGCGCCGCACCCCCCCTACGTCCCGCCCCGCTTCTTCCCGCCCCGCATCCGTCCTCCGCCGCCCCAATACTGCTTCGACGCCGCCCGCTTCGCCTGCGACGCTTCCAAACCCAGATACCTAGACGTGGAACGAGAAAGACTGGTCACGAGGTGGCTCGCCGAGGCCAATGAGGCCCTCGTCCGAAGAGATAGACCGCCCAGATACAAGCCGCGAAGCAGCGAACGAAGACCAGACTTCCATGAGCGAAGACCAGACTTCCACGAGCGAAGACCTAGCGCGCCGGAATGGGCTGACAACTTTCTGCTCGGAAGACGCAACGGCTCCGTGGAGCCAGAAGACGAGAGTGGTGAAGTGATGACGTTGAAAGAGTTTGTGGATAAGTTCTCTTTACCGCGTGTTGTGAAGTTCGAGGGTGAGGATAGGGCTGTGCTTCTATATAGGGTACTGGAGGCGCATAGGCGTGTGGAGGCTGTGCCACTATCGGGGAAGAAGGGCAAGATGGTGGGGAAACCGCTGTATATTCCGGATTCTTATGATGGTGAGTGTTATTGCTGCTACTTATAGTGTAATATATATTTTTTTATTTATGTTATGGAAGTGGCAAACAAGCATGCAGTTTTCATTGATGTTAAGTGATGACTGCAGCCTATAGACACCCACACAAAGCCCAAGGTCAAAATGCAGATGCGTTGCCACTGAATGGTGGTAGAGCTCCAGTGACGGAGCTTGCGGGCGTAGGCACCACCGCATTACCTAATATACTTGCCGCTAAATGGTAGTGTTCAGCACTATCGTGTTCCGGTCAGGTGGTAATGTAGGGCGCTGTAATTTCCGGCACAGAGGCATAACACCTTAGGTCTCAGGAGTGGTAACGCATCTACATTTTGACTTTGGTCTTTGTGTGGGTGGCTATAGGGTGCAGTCATCACTTAACATCAATGTAAACTGCATGCTTGTTTGCCACTTCAATAACATAAAAAAACAAGTCAGGTCAGTTGCTTAGTTTGGCTATTAGACTCGGTTTCCCTTGGCCCATGCAAAATACATTATGTAAATAACAATCGGAAACTACAGAAAATAAAGCGTTTTCTTCAATTGCCACACACCTACCATTATTTTTGTCAGTAAAGGAACCATCCTAGGAAGTTACGTAATGCGCTAAATCACTATGACATTACAGTTGCCAGTTGTGCGCATGCGCACAATGGATAATTGTCAATGGCCTAAATGCTTGAGCGATCGGAAATCATTAAGCAAACAGCCTTTGTAAAGTAAACAGTATAAATCAGGGCTATTATATAACTTCACGCCTGAACTTCCAATTCTGCCACTGAAGCTCTTTGGGAAAACTCAAATCAAGAACATTTCGTGTTCTTCGCTGAATACCTGGGAATCGTACTCGGGAGCAGCAGGGCTAACTGAGTAGTAATCGAGTCATCAAGTCAGTTGTTAATGATTATCTCCGTATTAGGGTCATAGCTCACTACAGCCACCCGGCACCCGACCAGCACCGCCTCGTTTAACGGCGCCAACTCGTTGTCGACGGGTGGTCCACGGGTGAACGACGCGATGTCACTTGTGAACCACTGGCGGACAGCGCGCGGTACACTTGAGAACAGAGCGTTGGCAATGTAAAGTCAACGCAAGACAAGTTAGTGGTCACCGAGTGGTCCACTCGACGTCCGCGCGTGGACCACGCGATCGAGGCTGTCCGGTGTCGATACGGAGCGGAGTTGATGTAATTAGCGCAGACCGCTCGAAGCGCTGGTCGGGTGCCGGGTAGCTCTAGTGAGCTATGACCCTTTAAGTGCTCGTGACTCGCGACATAAAGGCACGTGGAAGTGTTTCAAGCCAAGTTAAAAAGCAAGAACTGGCAAAGTTGCAACTTGTGCTTTACACGAACCTGTTCGTGCTAGTTTTGGTCCCTTTTAAATGTCCAAATGACCATATATCAGTAAGTACCTATTGACGAGCAAATTGGTTTAACGGTATATAATGACCATTTGAACCGAGGCTCATGGCAAAGGTATACAAAGGCAAGGATTTGTATTGCCTACAGATATTTATTTCGGGTCCGGGTGTTTGTGTATGTTGTATCTGCACAACGACACATGTGTAATTGTGTATATCTAGTGTGGGGTTGTGAATGCAAGCGTATATTATATATTATTATGTTGAGCCTGATTGCGTATGTCTTATCTTCCCCAGAAACGCGAATCTCCATTAGACATTAGACACTTGATAAAATATTTAGGCTAAGAGCCATTTTGCCTGGTGAAGTAGACGATAATTGTCTCGAGATTGACCGTCTACATATTTACGTTCAATAAAAAAATAAAAGGAATCTGGTCTACCATCCTATAACCAAACATATAACCAAATTGATAATTTAATTAAGTTTAGCTGTGAGACTACGGAAGCTGAAAAGCGACTGAAACGTCGCGTTGATTATAAATAATAAATTTAGTTTAATTTACTCGAGATAAATCTGGAACAAATGTTTCAAGGAATGTAGCGAAAACCTAAGAACATACTGTGATACAATTCATCGTGATTTTTTACGTTTAATAAGTTGTATATATATATCCATTTAGAATTTTTTATTATAGGTCCCTGCTTTTTTGATAGTCAACTATAACAATCATTATTTATTAGCACATTAAGTAAAATAAAAACAAGATGAATGAATAGCTGAGAAACGTATCAGGTACCTAGTTGCTAAATATAAAAAAGAACCTTCAAATTTTAATTATTTTATTTAAATAGTCATTCCCATGGTAATCTTTTGTCTTATTGAATAGTCGGATTGTCAAACTTGGCTTCCGGTTGCATGTTATATGTTTATTTTGAATGTATGCTATTAACGAAATTGCCCGAGACATGTTTAATGTTATAAACAATTATGTTATAGTGATTAACAATAAATGTTAGAAGGCCGACCATTTGATTTTATGGACGAGGTGCTTTGATTTATATTGTATTTAGGGTTCCGCACTAAGTTTGCAAATTGGTCCTTTATAAAGATTTACGTTTGAATATTTGTCTGTTAGATATTTTTTTATTTTATGATTGCACTTGGATCTCTGCTATGTGAATGACTGTTATCTTGACGAACTACTCGTAATTCTTCCTTTTTCTTTAGTTCGATTCTTTAATTCTGTAATTAAAAACTTCGATTTCATAATTACAGAATTAAAAATTAAAAAAATTGATGATATTATTATTCAGTTTTATTTATTTATCTATTTATTATTAATTTTACTATTCTTAGCAGTTATTCACTGTAGATAGTATAAATAACAATTGACAAATTAAAAACCATCTAAGATTAACATAAGTAAAGAAAATTTTATAAGTAAGTTTATTATCGATATTTTACTATTTGCTTATTAAATCATATAATGTCATTATGGTTAGTAAATCTTTTAGTTTATTACTTTATTCTCAATGCACCAACATATTTTTTTCTTTCTCAACACAACCCCAAGGTTGACTGGTCGAGAATGCTTCATAGCATTAAGTCCGCCTCATGTACTTGTAAGTGCAAGAAAGTTTAAATAAATAAATAAATAAATAAAATTTTCATTTTTTATTTTTTTGAATATTTAGAAAACAAGATTATTAAGTATGTATTCAGTTGTATACATCTCTTTACTTATAAGACAAAGTTACCTACCATTAGTAAGCACATTTGACTCAGTTTTTTGTAATTTCTGAAAATACCTAGGTAAGTTTATGAAAATTTAGTAAATTTCCGATTTGAGTAATTTTAATAATTTTAATTTCCATGTTTCTTTTGGACTATGTTATTTAAAGCAGTAAATTTATACCTTGTCAATTATAGAATATTTGACTAGGTATAAGTTTACTGGGTCCGATGATAAAAGATCATAAAGACCATTAAGGGCAACACTAATTAATAGTCCTTATTATATTTTATTCCAACATTAGAATAAGATGACCTATAACCCACACCACCCCCTTAATCCCGCCATTAGCAAGAGATACATATATATATTATAATATTTTTTTAAAACGATTTTTTTATTTTCCGAACCATTCTTGTAAAGTTTGATTCGCACTTGGCTGACTTATATGTTTTTATACTCTAAACTGCATTGATTTGGACAGAAATATGATTAATTTAGAAGGTCGTTTACGTGGTTGGCATTTTTAATTAATATTTTTTAGACATCAGGAAAATCGATAATATTAATAAGGAAACGTCGACCGCAGTCATCGAACTGTAATGGCCAGGAATTCTAAAATAACTACTTATCTATTATCTTCTTAATCTTCTTCTTCTTAATATATATAAATCTCGTGTCACAATGTTTGTCCTCAATGGACTCCTAAACCACTTAACCGATTATAATAAAATTCGCACACCATGTGCAGTTCGATCCAACTTGAGAGATAGGATAGTTTAAATCTCAAATTATAGTCGCAATTTTAATTTATTGCTAATTATTTGTCTGTTATTATTTGACAGTCACAATTATCTGTTAACTCCAAATGATTCTAACAGATGTCGATACCTTTCGACTGGGTTGAGTAAGTAATCAATAGATGGCGCTGCTATGGTAAATCTACAAACGTGTCATATAAGCTACATTTTAACAGCATAATTACCACGTGTTGTTGACGCTATAAAATTAATTAAATTTATTTTGTAGTGAACGAAATACCGTATAATTCAATTATTTCCACTTTTTACATTTTTTGTGTTAGCATAGCCGGTCACGTCTATATAGATAAAAATGCAACCCGTTTTCCTTGGTCACAGCATCACGCGTGAATGGCTTCACCTATCTGGCTAATTTTGGTTTTGAATGATTTTTGGAAGTCTAGGGAAGGTTTAAAAGGTAAAAAAATATGAAGAAATTGAAGGGAAACAGTAAAAACCAAAATTTTATTTTTCCATACAAATAGTCCGTATCTATCAAACCTTTGACACCTTATTTCATTCTGAGGCAATACGAAGTTTGCCGGGTCAGCTAGTTATAAAATATATTTTTATATCAATCAGTCTATAATGTCGGTTGCGTACATCTACGACACAACGCTGCTTCTCGTTGCGTATAAAACAAAATAAAATGAATGAAGGTGAATTAGCTGAAAATTTGTTTTGATTATGTTTTTGTTTATTGTTGTACTAGTGTGCGATTTATTTATTTATTTATATATTGCAATTTTACCATTAATACAGTTCTTTACATGATATATCAGTTAGTATAGTATAGGTCTTAAAATTAATAGGGGCACCCCTTGGGGCGTAGCAAATAGACTTTTTTTTGTCCAAATTGATAATGTGCTTTACTGATCATTTTTTGAGATAATTTGCAGAGAACAATAGGTAGGTAATGTGATGCTAATTTCGGTAAATTCAGCGATGCTGAGAAATATTTGCCATCGATTTTTATCTTCTAAAAACTTAAGACGCTGCAAAGGATTGCTATTAACATTGCAATCTAATGATTTCCGAACAGTAGTGTCATAAGTAACATATTAAACGTAAACGTAACTTCACGCCTGTAATCCCCGAAGGGGTAGGCAGAGGTAAATGCATGCATTCAATCATACATGCAAACACCCACGACTCGCCGGTTACGTTTTGGCCCATGTAAGAGGTGGCGAACCTGTTGCCATCTCCGGGCACATTACCAAACTCCGGGGTACTGGGAAACTTCCAGAAAATGGAAAAATCCCAATCGAAGCAGAGATAAAGGATTTTAAACCGTTATCTCTGATAATCCCCGACCCGGGAATCGAACCTAGGACCTCCAGCGTAATAGTAGTGGCCTGCTACCACTACGCTACTGAGGCAGTAACATATTACTTTAATATTTTATTTTTATTTTTTATTTTTATTTTTATTTATACTTTTATGCACATTATACATATGGCGGAGTTAATGCCACTAGGCATTCTCTGACAGTCAACCATGGGGTTATGGGAGAAATAATCTAAGGTGCGGGAGCAAAAAAAAAAAAGTTACAAAAAGTATTATTTAAGTATGATATCAAGTACAAAACAAAAAATATATATATATCTATTGATATAGGTACTTACTAATTAATAAAAACATAAATACGTACATCTTATATTTAATTAAATTTACTTAAAACATCAAGATAAATAAATACATAATATATAATATAATAAACTACTTAAAAGTAAATAAATATATATATATATGATGGCTAACATATGAAATTAGGACAACTGACTCAAGAAGTATTTCTTTAGCATGAACTTGAAAGTTAATTTACTGGGAGATTTACGGATGTCAATGGGAAGCGAGTTCCAGAGCTTTATTGTCGAGATGGCAAAGGAGTTTGACAGGAAACCTGAACGGTGTGAAGGAATTGCAAGAGTTAAATTTTCAGATGAACGTAGAGCGAAATTGTGGGTGCCACCTAGAAATTGAAATTTGTTTTTAAGATAGCGGGGGGAATATGGATCGTTGATGATGGAAAAAAGTAAGCAAAGAGATCTCACATGTCTTCTTTGTCGGATAGGGAGCCATTTAAGCTTAGCTTATCAAAAAAACAAACAACATAGCTGAGACTTGTGACTGTTTTCGTCTAAAGTGTCATTTAAAAACCTGATATGCTGCAAAAGAATGCGTTTAAGTAATTTGCTATTCGATATCGAAATCTAATAATTTGCGTATAATACTGTCATAACCTAAAATTTTAAGAAAAACATAGCCGAGACTTGTGATTGTTTTTGTCTAAAATGTGCTTTAAAAACATGATGCTGCAAAGGAATGCGTTTAACTTAATTGCTATTCAATGTAGTCTATCAATGTCGAAGCCCTCTTCATGTATCTAGTGAATCCTAGTGGCAAGGCTGTTAGTAGGGTCAGATAGCGACCTGCGACTTATATGGTCACAGCTAATGGGCCGTTGATCCGGGAATATGGTCGTATTGGGATAATTTGAATATGGTTTTGATTATTGGTTTATGAGTGTGTGCTTCTGAATTTTCATGATTGTCTGTAACTCTACTTCATTACTGGTGGTAAAGCTGTAAGTGTAGCTTGGTGAGAATTCTCATTCTGGACTTCGATGATACCTAAAACATTTTTGATGCACCTTTAATATAAATAATGTAAATACATCTGCAAAAAACCAGCATAAGATTTCTATGTAGATGAGAATTCTACAAATGAAATCTCTTTTTTATTGGTGTAGATTTTTATAGGCAACAGTATTTACTTACCACCAATGTGAACTGTATGCGTGTTTGCTATTTCATGACATAAAAAAGTTTAATAAATATAGATGCTAACTACTGTTGGTAGGTAGTTGGCAGGATAGAACACTTTATTTATGTAATGACTGCAGCCTCTACACACCCACACAAAGACTAAGGTCTAAATTCAGATGCGTTACCACTCCTGGGGCCTAAGGTGTTATGCCTCTGTGCCGGAAATTACAGGGCCGTACATGACCACCTGACCGGAACACGATAGTGCTGAACACTACCATTCAGCGGCAAGTATATGCGGTGGTGCCTACGCCCGCGAGCTCCGTCATTGGAGCTCTACCAAAAGTAGATTTTATTCTGGAGATACCTCTCCGGAAAAAATGTTACCGGGAAATGAGTTCTCAATATTATAGTCCAGAGATATTATTTTCTTTCGTTGTTTTTGTGCAAACAAGTAAATAAGACTTGCCATAATTATTTTGACAATTCGAGTGAAACACCATAACCAATGTGTTGTTCTCGATTAATGTGATGATGAAGTCATTCAAGTCATTTCCTGATTGAAAGTTAATTCTTAATGCCGGTAGAGCTCTACCGATTATTCCAGTCATAAAATGGGTGTCGAGTTTTTTTTTTAATACGCTTACACTCACAGCCCCCAGTAGGTATAAACCTGTGTCGTGGGTGCCGTTGTACACATACAACACGTACACACACACCCAGACCCGAAACAAATATCTGTAGGCCATACAAATATTTGTCCCGGTGCGGGATCGAACCCAACGGTTATCTCACACCGCTGGACTAGCCGGGTCGTCGTATTGGTAAGTAATTTGGGCCACATTATCAAACTCGGAGGTTAACACTGGAAATCTTATAAGTATCATCACGCCAAGTGCCTCAGAAGGTAGGCAGAACGACAAATATACTCGTATATTTCACACCTCCCGTGTTTCTTCTGCATCTTTTGTAACAAAAATTGTAATATAACTTTCTCCCCTTACTAGGTTTTCTTTTTATGTAACGAAGGTGGTAATCAAACATGCAGTTGACATGGATGTTAAGTGATGACTGCAGCATATAGACATCTACACAAAAATGAGATGTGTTGCTACCCTTGAGACCTAAGATGTTATACCGCTGTGGTAGTTATTACGGGGTCATACATTACCATCTAACCGGAACACGATAGTGCTGAACACAACCATTTGGCAGCAGATTGTTTTTTTTTATGTAATGGAAGTGACAAACAAGCATGCAGCTCACATTGATGTTAAGTGATGACTCCAGCCTATACCTAGACACTAACACAAAGACCAAGGTCAAAATGCAGATGCGTTTCCACTCCTGAAGCCTAAGGTGTTATGCCTTTGTGCTGGAAATTAAACCTGGAACATGATAGTGCTGAACACTACCACTACATAGAACAGAACATACGCCCGCGAGCTCCGTCACTGGAGCTCTAGCAAAAACTCTCGCACTACCGCTTTTCTTGCGCAGTCGTGCAGCGCACCATTGAGTGCGGTTTCAATTTGGTCGGTCCAACGCATCGGTGATCTGCCGCGCAATCTTATACTGTCCAACAAGAACTATTACACATTGACCTCAGGCACAAGCACGCAGTTCACATTGATGTTAAGTGATGACTGCAGCCTATAGACACCCACACACAGACCAAGGTCAAAATGCATATGTGCTACCACTCCTAAGGCCCAAAGTGTTATGCGCGTAAATACAGAGCCGTGCACCACGTGCACCGTGCACCACCTGACCGGAACACAATAGTGCTGAACACTACCATTTAGCGGCAAGTATATTAGGTAATGCGGTGGTGCTTACGCCCGCGATCTCCGTCACTGGAGCTCTACCACCAGTGTGCAGAATGTTATCTACGTTTCGTCCCGTGTGACGTTTGTCGACCATTTTGATCAATATTTGATCGATCGCGGATTCTGTGCTTACACGAAGAATGTGGGGGTTGTAAGTCCTCAAATTCGTTGATAATGATAATTATATATAGGTGATGTAATTTCTGGGGGCGATTGATAAATAATACCACTCGGTTTGAATGCAAAATGAACACTGATTTATTGTATAAGAAATGAGGGAATCGCCAGCGTGTGCAAACGCAGCGACAGCGGGAAATATTTAAATGCACGGTTAACATAGGCAGTGTGCAACAGAGTAACGCTTTACGAAGTCGAAACTAGCCCATTGTCTCTTACGTAGGCACACCCTGAACACTCGGGATAATATTCCAAACAAACCCTTATTCTGGTTACCTATTACACAGATATCAATCAGTACACTCGCATATAGAAATGTAGCACGTAGGGTTATGACCTGAAACAATCGTGAAATAAGTCCTCGCACTGACTACGTGACGAAATTAAATAAAAGAGACCGCTCGCTCACCCGCTCGCATCCTAACCTAACTGTTGAAGTTTAATCAACTGCCTCTCGAGGGGGGTGATGGGTGAGGCGGAGAAATCGGGCGGGACGTCGAAGTGTCCATTCTTTCTATACGTAGTATTATTACATTTTCTCTGACGTAGGCTAGATGTGCAATATTTCTTATGTGTACTGCACTTTCAGTCTTCAATCTTTTCTCGGCGTGTGATATGCCTAATAATAAATAATAATAATGGCAACCCATTATAAGTCCCACTGCTGGGCACGAGTCGCTCCCCTTTTTGGGGGGCCTGGAGCTTACTCCACCACGCTGCTCAAATGTGGATTGGTGGAGATACGGGTTAGAGGCCAACTCGCATTCGGATATTTTCAAACCGCCCATAAGGCCTCCGACAATGTTTAACGACTGCTATCTATCGATAGCAACCGGAACCGACGGCTTAACGTGCCCTCCGAAGCACGGAAACGCGTTTTAATTTGCCACTAGCGGTCACCCATCACACACCCGACCGCGCCCGTAATGCTTAACCGAGTAGATCGCTTATGATCTAGACCAGCCGCGGGGCCATGTACGCTTCTGCGCTGTGGCGATATGCCCAAGGAACGTGAGAATACGACATTGGACGATGGGAGATAGATGCTTTATACTGAGTTCTTGGAGAATTGAAACGTTGGTTTCGTACTGTGTCTAAGTTATGCAAAGCATTCTTCTCCAGCACCACATTTCTAGAGTGTCTTCTCTGTCTGTCTTTCACTTTCTGTTAGTGCCAGATTCATAGACCGTTCTACTTTACTTTGACTATAATTCGGTCTCTCAATTTTTATTTTGTTTCTTAAAATAGACAAACTCTTATATTACTCTACTTATTCTTTACTTAGAAAGTTAAGATATGCTTGCTTCTCAAAGTAAAGCAGGGCTTTTATCACGGTTCTAAGTCAAAGTAAAGTCGTAGTGTGGTGTATGAATATTAGATTAGATACCTTTAAATTCCAGATCTCGGCAACTTGGCCTATCAGTGACAATAAAATACCCATACATAAAAATAAAAATGTTTATTGAGCTTAGGTCAAAGATAACATCCACTTAAAATTATTCCGTAGACAACCAGGGCAATGCTATTTACACATTTCCTTTTTGAAATGTGTTTATGATAGGAAGCATTGCCAATGTCCTCCTGACCCAATGAAGTTACGAATGGGAAAGTTATTTGGTTTCGATAATTAAATAACAGTGATACAGTAACATAGAGCAACACCGGAGGAGAGTAGCCATATGCAGGCTTTCCCCTCAGCCAGAGAATATGTAATAATACTACGTATAGAATGGACACTTCGACGTCCCGCCCGTTTCCCCCGCATTGCCCAACCTCCTCCCTTCTTATGGAGTGTCCGCGGTGTGCCTCAGCCCAAATGGGACTATACCTATCGCCTAGATGTTTAAATGTGTGCGTGAAATTTATTCTGTATTTTGTTTAACTCAAGGTGTGAGTTTCGTAGTAATACACGATTTTTGTAGTGTGCGTGTGTGTCGCACGCATTTCCCACCGCAAAAAATTGACAGACTGTTTTGCATCGGTAATAAACGCTATGGCTACTCCCCTCCAGTCCGCCGCGGCCAGTGGCCCGTGTTGCTCTATGTATAGTACTAAGTAGGGTACTTTATGAAGTAGGTATGTCTCAGCTTTTTTTTTATGTAAGGAAGGTGGCAAACAATCGTGCATCTTAAATTGATGTTAAGTGATGACTGCAGCCTATAGACATCTACACAAAAACAAAAGGTTGCAGATGCGACCTCTGCCCGCCACTCGCTGCTGTGGAGAGGAGACGGCTGGGGAGGAGGTGTACGGGTATTTCGTTGATCCTGGACCCTATCCCCAGCCGCCTAACGGTGTGCGTAATGCATTTTCCCCTGGTTAAAACAAAAGGTAATGCAGTGATGCCTTCGCCCTCGAGTTCGTAAAGCCGACATGGCAATTCAACTTGAGTTGTCTCTACTCTCATCATCATCATATCAGCCATAGGACGTCCACTGCTGAACATAGGCCTCCCCCAATGACCTCCGTGCCGACCGATCGGAAGCGACGTGCATCCAGCGGGTACCTGCAGCCCTGACTAGATCGTCGGTCCATCTTGCACGTGGACGTCCTACGCTGCGTTTGCCGATACGTGGTCTCCACTCGAGAACCTTTCTGCCCCAGCGGCTATCGGTTCTCCGAGCTATGTGCCCTGCCCATTGCCACTTCAGCTTGGAAATCTGCTTTGCTATGTCAGCGACTTTCGTTCGCCTACGGATCTCCTCATTTCTGATTCGATCCAGTAGGGAAACGTCGAGCATAGCCCTTTCCATTGACCGCTGAGTGACTTGGAGCTTTCGTACGAGACCCATAGACGAGTACGAGAGACATATGTCTCTACTCTACTGTCAACAAAGTATAAAAATCGTCACCACAAACAAATCGATAGAAATCTAAATAGCAGAACATAATCCCAGAGGCCAGCTGCCATGTACGGCCTGAGTTTAATAGGGCCTCCCACGCGTCAAGGAAGGCTGGTCCAAGGCTTCGCCAGTGTCTGCTGACCTAGCAATTACATGTTTGAATTATTAGAAGTATTGTGGTTAATTTATGTTATTATTTATGAATGTCTAGTTTGTTTTAGTTCGTACTTGTTTTGAGCTGACATTTCAAAGTGAACAATGAGTGTATCTATTTGGAACTGTAAGCTTGTTTGCTTCATGAAGAAGCACACAAGCTTACAGTTTACATTGATGGTAATTAATTAGTGTAGTCTACACCAATATAAAGGCATATGCATACTTTCCCCTCTGTCAAAGTACAAGCACAAGTATGTCCACTTGTTGGCCTGTCGCCTAGATGCTTAAATGTGTGCGTGAAATTGTTTATAATATATAATGTTTAAGTCAAGGTATGAGTTTTGTAGTAATAGACGATTTTTGTAGTGTGTGTGTGTCACACGTATTTCCCCGCGCAACTGTTTTGCATCGGTAATAAACGCTATGGCTACTCCCCTCCGGTCCACCGCGGGTGGCCCGTGTTGCTCTATGATGAAGAAAGACTGGTGAACATACTTCCTCCAAATGTAGACAAATGACTGAGCAGAATCTTTTAACAATTTGTTGTATTACCATCCACAATGTTGTTTCAACGTGCTCAAAACATGTCGGATCTAAACAAACCAATAACCTCACATCTCCATTATGTACGCATTCTGATTCACGGCTATTGTGTTACAAACATAGAATACCTCTATGGTTACAAAGTACGCAAGTATGTTTACTATGATGCGTAGATATGACGAGTGTTGATTGCAAATTGATTGTGAATCAACTTGCGAAGAAGTACAGAACCAGAACGGTTTATTGTATAGGAATTTTACAGTGACATTTTTACCTCGTAATCCAAATTTTACTGGTGAATAATGCCAATTTTTTATATCAGTACTTGCGTAGGTAGTGTGCAGCAGAGATAACGCTCTACGAAGTCGAAATTAGCTGATTATTGATAAGCTCGATGTGCAATATACCTTGCTGGGTACTTTAAGTTCCATTTACAGTGTTCAACAATTAATATTGCACATCGAGCCTGCGAAAGAGACGATCGGCTTGTTTCGACTTCGTAGAGCGTTATCTCTGTTGCACACTGCCTACGTAAGCACTGACAGTCCGGTATTGGTCAAAACTTGATCAAAATGGTCGACAAACGTCAAATAGGTACGGTGCGAAAGAGATAACGCTCTATAAGCCGAAGTCTCTTTCCTAGGCTCGATGTGCATTATTTAGTGTTGAGCACTGTATATTTAAGTGTCATTTCAGTATTTGGCCGTCAGTCTGTCAATCTATCTGTCCCAAGCGACGTCCATCGGTCGAAATGCAATAAACAACTCTACGTTGTGGTCAGTCAATAGGTAATTAATCAGAAGCACCAATTGTTTTAGAATAGCCAACAACCGTAGCTCTACTTGGTATTCTACGTGTAACTTTACCATTAAGTCGTTAAGAGCTGCCATCATTATAATTATTAAGTAGGTAGAATGCGTTCTTTGAAATACCTATATTATAAAAACTAGCGTAAAATGTATTATATCGTGCAACATATTTCTTAATTGTTCTCAAGATTTTATTTAAATTAATTACTTTTTTATAGGTAAAATTGAATATATGATATCACATATAAAATATTTTATGGGTAAAATTGAATATTATAAAATATACATTTTTTAAAATCGAATAAAACTAAATTGTACTTAAATGCCTACTTAAAATCAATAATTTAGTTTAAAATAATCAATAAGTAATTCAATTATCATTTGATTAATGGGTCTTTTTAATAATGGGTCTTGGAGTTTCGGTATTTCTTTTAAATTAAATCACGACTACGGCGTCGATACTATCTTACCCAGAAGTGTAAAGCTAAGTTCTCATGTAGACTATTTGTTCTCTTCAATAGAAGCGAACGTCCTGACGCGTGGCGACGTGAGGAGTGTGCTGAACACGCCCGATTCCCGCCATTCCCTTTCGTCAGCTGAACAATGACATTCCTAGCCGCTATCTAGACGATCGGGAACACGCTGGTCTTGAATTCAAATTTTTATAGGGTTCCGTGTCTGTAAAGGCAAATGGTACCACTATGTCTTTTTTATGTAATGGAAGTAGTAAGCCAGCATGCAGTTCACATTGATGTTAAGTGATGACTGCAGCCAATAGACACCCACACGAAGACCAAGGTCAAAATGCAGATGCGTTACCACTACTGAGGTCTTTTTGATTTTTAACCGATTTAGGGAAAGCTAAATTTGACGCATCTGTGTGGGACTTCGGTAGCTTAGTGGTAACGTTTGTTCTCAGGTAGGTAGTCAACTTCCATTTTCTATGTCTCATGTGTTCTCTCGCCCCCCCACAACGCCCTAAACCGAGACTCGGATCCGCAGAGGTCTCCCTTAGGCAGTTATGTAAATTAATTTAGGCTGACAGCCAATTGTATGTAATGCATTGCAATTCCATTAAAAAGAGCTTCCATTTTTGTACGGAACCATAGGTGAGCAAGCTCGACTACACCCCACATTTGTTTTTACGAGCGCAATACGAGCCTTAACTTTTTATATTATTCTTTTTTATATCATAACTTTGTACGTGGCAGGCCGTATATGGATTGTGCCATGGCCATAGAGTTTCGTTTATTGTTTTTTTTTAATAAGTAGGCGCTGGAACTATTGTTGTTTCGTAGACAGCCTGTCTCCGCTAGATTGGTAGTGATTTTATATAATTAAAAGGGCATTGTCGCTGTTTCTTTGTTATGGTGCCCTGGTAATTAAATTTTAATACGTATAAAATTAAATAATTACTTAATTTACACCGCCGAAATGTTTATATGGCGTAGCCAGTTTAATATATTTAACTATCGACCCGCTTCGGCTTTGCACGGGCGCAATGTCAACACCTTAATAATATATACATTTTTTTTTATGTTTTAAAAGTGGCAAACAAGCATACAGTTCACATTGATGTTAAGTGATGACTGCAGCCTATAGACACCCACACAACGACCAGAGGTAAAAATGCAGATGCGTTACCACTCCTGAGGCCTAAGGTGTTATGCCTCTGTGCCGGAAATTACAGGCCCGTACATGACCACCTGACCGGAACACGATAGTGCTGAACACTACCATTTAGCGGCAAGTATATTAGGTAATGCGGTGGTGCCTACGCCCGCGAGCTCCGTCACTGGAGCTCTACCACCAGTCAAATAAAATATAATAATAATAAAAAATAAATATAATATACACATTTTTTATCACAAACTGATAATTACATATAATGTTTTATAATGGAATTTGTTGAACACCTGGTACCCAAAGTAAGATTAAACTTGTGTTATGAGTAGTTACTACTATCTACTAATACGATACTTATCGATAGGGTTACAAAAGCGATTACTTTCCTTGAAAACCGAGCCTGCTGTATCTGTTTCATACATACAGAATCAGAATCAGAATCAGAAACTCATTTATTCATTTAGGGTGACAGGCACCTCTTATGACACGTCAAAAACAAACAAAATAAATTAAAGCGAATAACAATTGATATACATGTCAAACAAGATAAAAAATATATGTAAAGTCAAGAATATCACTAAGATAAAACTAAATGTAATAAACTAATGTAAAAGTATATCAGTAGGATGTCTCGTTTCCCCTTTACAAACTGATAACAAAGAGTAAAAAGAAAAGAAAAAGAGTCATTCTTTGTCATTCACCGGCTTTGTCATACTACTTATCAACCCCAAAAACACATCCTTAAAGGTCGAATTTCGTAAAATCCTTTTTTAGGTTTAACTAGGTACGTGCTTAAAATAATCCCTATCCAAAATTGGAGACTCCGAGCACATATAGTAATAAAATTTCATGCAAACTAAGATGGAATTTCAAAAAATCCCATCTAAGTGAGCACCTATTTACTAATAAGAACTCCCATGTAAAACTTGGAACTCCTAACACTTGTATTTCATGAAATTTACATACATGCATGTCTTTAGACTGCAGTCATCACTTACATAGAGCAACACCGGAGGGGAGTAGCCATATGCAGGCTTTCCCCTCTGTCAAAGTACAAGCCCAATGTGTGCGTGAAATTGTTTCTGTATTTTGTTAAAGTCAAGGTGTGAGTTTCGTAGTAATAGACGATTTTTGTAGTGTACGTGTGTGTCGCACGCATTTCCCCCCGCAAAAAATGACAGACTGTTTTGTTGTAATGGCTACTCCCCTCCGGTCCGCCGCGGCGGCCGGTGGCCCGTGTTGCTCTATGCATCACTTAACATCAATGTGAGCTGCTTGTTTGCCACCTTAAAAACTACGATTCGCCAGTTACGTTCTGTCCCATGTGATAGGTGGCGAGCCCATTGCCATCTCCGAGCACATTACCAAACTTCGAGGCACCGCGAATTTTCCAGAAAAGTAATAAGATAGGTAAATCCCAATAGAACTCACCTTCCCGACCCGGGGATCGAACCCAGGGCAGTTTCGATAAAAATAAATGATTTGACACTGATACAGTTTTAAAAGTCCATTTGTATTACAAGCATCTGTATTTTAAAAAAAAGAACTTTCATTATACTTGTAATATTTATTTTTCGCAATAACACATGCGAGTGAACTTTAGAAATTAAAGAAAAAACGGAAAGAAAAATTTGACTTCGGGCGGTTATACTTGTTAAAAAAAACAAACAAATCAGATATACTCAACATTCAATCTGAGTTTTGGCGGGAACCTTGAAAGAGGCGTATGGTGCTCTTATTTTATTTCTCTTTCTTGGTGTATTTTTAAGTTATATTGAATAAAATTGGAGGCATTTTGTTTGATATAGGTTTATTACAGTGCCCGTGTATAGTGAAATAGAATAACAGTGCGAAAATACGACCTTTCAGGTTGTCTCCAAAACTACATTGTAAATGTTCTGGTAAAGTAGCCATCGCTTTACTCGAATAACTTGATTGTAACTCACTTGACTGACATATTATACTTGATAACTTATATACTTGATACTTACATATTATACTTAATGACTATATTATACTAACTTTTACGTTGCTTATATAAATATGAAATATCGTTTTACTTGACACTGGCAATATGCGTAATAGCGATGCCATAATAACAAAAAAAAAAAAAAACATTCAATCTGCCGTCGCGCCACTGAATGAATCTAATAACGTAATTTCCTTTACACATTATTGCAATTTACATAATCGTAAACATTTTTTAATCTGTTACCACTTCCGCGTCATAGGAATCTAGGTCACGTTTGAAACGGTGCTTCAAAATTCTGGTTTTCGTATAACACCTCTTTTAGATGTTTAATTGGAATGATTGGATGCAATATCTGTGTTATCTTCATTTATATTTATTGTTTAATCACATCCTGTTGTCATATTTTTCGATTAAAATTTGCGAAAAATGACATCGAAATCAACCGAAAATGTCAATCCGCTTGCCAAGGGCGCATCACTTTCGGAGTCATTGGTGAAGCCTAGGTCCATGAACGTGTTTCGGCTGCAGTGATTTAAAAAAAAAGTTACTTCACGCCTTTTATCCCCGAAGGGGTAGCCAGAGTTAAATGCATGCATTCAAGCATACATGCATACACCCAGGTGGCGAGCCTGTTCACATCTCTGGGCACATTACCAAACTCCGACATACTGGGAAACTTCATAAAATGAAAAAATCCCATTAGAACCAGACATAAAGGAATTACCGTTATTTCTGATAGCTCCCGACCAAGGAATCAAACCCAGGACCTCAGCGTAGTAGTACCTAATTGGTTTTAAGAAATAAGAAGAAATTACGAGGATGTTGCTAATACTGCCTTGAAGACACTGTATTGCTAATGGGCTACTAGTTTTCATCAGACCGTAGTAAATTCACTATCGCCGTGTTATACGAAATTGCTCCATCTCCGTACAAGGTGATCAAGGGATATTAAATTGCTTCCTCCAAAGTCATCATAATTATATCATTTCATGTAATCGCCCACTAATAAAGTCGATTAATATTCATAAGAAGCGCATCCGATGCTTTCCGTGCGTTGTGAACATTTGTACTTTAATCATTGCATTAATACCTAATAATATAATAATGGAAACCCTTGATAGGCCCCACTGCTGGGTACGAATCTCTCCCCTTCTTGGCAGGAGGACTGGAGCTTACTCCACCACGCTGCTTCAATGCGGGTTGGTGGAGATAAGGGTTAGTGGCCAACCCGTTGTCGGATGTTTTCTAACCGCCTATAAGGTCTTCGAAAAGATTTAATAACTGCTTACTGACTTTTTATCGATAGCAACCGGGACGGACGGCTTAACGTGCCCTCCGAAGCACGGAAACGCACATTTTAATTTATCACTAGCAGTCACACATCACACACCCAACCGCCCAAATCGCTTAACCGAATAGATCGCTTCCGATCTACACCAGCCGCGGCGCTATGGGCGCTTCGCTTTAGTAGTAGAGAAAAATGTAGTCTGTATTAAGTACCTAATAGTGTTTAGGGGTTTTCCGCCATTTCTCCCTTCCCTAAAGTGAGATAAGATGAGATGGGGCCGACCTCCCCTCTTCCCCCTACACTAATTAACGGACGCCTTACAATAGGTACATGCCATATGAATTTATCGCCGATTATTTGTCCTGTAATAGGAGAACCGGTCGCAGTCAACGGCCAAGGTTAATAAAATTAAAAAGTCAACACCACTAGTCTACGGTAACCATAAAAAACAAAAGCAGTCACGTCAAAAATATGATTGCCTTCGCCACCCTCATTACCTGCGCGGGCGCATCGAGGCGCGTGTGCTAACCACTGTAATGATAGTTATGATGCAGTGTTACAATGTAAACGCGTAATTTGTATAGCTTGAATTCTTTTACGTCTAAGTGGCATTCTTTTTATTTGAGTAGGCCAGCTGCTTTGTTCATCTTAGTAAATAGATTTAATTTGCAATTCTTTTCGCTCCCATCTTAAATAATTATTCTAATTTTATGATAACTTATTAAGATATCTTTTATTTAATAGGTATAATGCTAATGTACCGTATTGCCTAACTATCCGGGGATAGATGGTACTAAAGGCATATCTTTAAAAAATCAGTATCACTTTGTACTTAATTATGTAATAGCAAAACTAAATAATTATATACTTTGTATGTGTGGTCTTTGGGTGTCAATAGCGGCTGTAGCATAACCTTAACACCAATGTGAACTGCATGCTTGTTTGCCACTACCATTACATAAAAAAAACTCTACCGCTAATAATAAATATTATCATGTACCTAACTGGATCGCGGTAGTGCTAAACACTACCATTTATCGTCAGATACAATTAATATTATGAAAAACATAAATATGTACGAGTATGTTTCTTCTTCCACTGAAGTAACACCAGTAAACATACACTTATCATGAAAAAACATAACCCCCAAGTACCAACCATCTCATGTAACCACGTGAGAACTGCCTACCACCATTACCATTGTTCGAATGTCGTAATCATGCCCCTTGTCGCCATTGTCTGGTGTTTCGCAAACCGCATAATTGGACGCCATTTTTTAAAATGGTACCTTACCGTTGACAATTCTTAGTTTTCTTTTTGCGGAAAGCGAAGGTCGTATTCAAATTGTACACTTTCCTTTGCGATGTAGAATTGTTTCGTTTTGAGATTCATGGCGTTGTCATCGCTGTATATTTTGCCTTATTTTCATAGGGTTTCCAGTTTAAATGAGAATGCTTTACTAAACACATATTTAGTATCAAAGATATTATAAGAAAAGATTGACAATACACACGCTTTTCTGTTAAAACTGCTTCAACCATTGTAAGTGGGAGGAGCTTATATTGGCGCGAAAATATACACCAATTAGGCCTGAGGCAAACACACCTAATTAGTGTTTGGTCGCGCTACAAAACGTCACAAAAATGGCGTATTATCAGTTGGTACAGGAGTATGTAGAGAAGTGATTAAACTACAAAATCTAGATGTCCGTTGGTTTCCGTTTAATAAGTTAGCTGGCAGTACTCCCTGTTTTGACACGATATATTTGATAACGGACGATGTGATAACGTGTTAAACTTAAAAAAAAAAATAACTAAATTATGACTCACCGGTGATAAGTAATGCTACTGAGTGGTTTAGTTTGCTTTACTATTCGGTTTTTACACCAAAACAAAAAAAAATTGGCATTTTTGAAACGGTTTTTTCTCACTAAGTTTGCGCTCGGCGGGCGAATTTACAATGAATGGATGATGCTTGACGCGTGAGCGGGAACGGTCACCTGACCGTCCGCGAGTCTAAACGAACGCTCAGCGGCCGGTGCGTATTGGCAATCTAACTCCTCTAATATCTTTATTTAGTATATTTACCTTGATGTCGGGACGTGACGAAAACATCGCCCTCTAGTGGAGGCAAATTCTTGCAATCAATCAACCGAACAATGGCGGTCAAAACCATTGCAATAGGGCGGTAGTAAACATAACAACGCGGGATAGGCAGCAACGTTCCGCGATAAAACTAGGCCTGTTAAGCGTGGCAATTTTTTTCATGTTATGTAAGTGGCATACGCATGCAGTTTACATTGATGTTAAGCGATGACTGCAGCCCTGCAGCCTATAACACCAACACAAAGACCAGAGGTCCAAATGCAAAAGCGTTGCCACCCCTTACTCAGACCTTAGTTGTTATGTCTCTGTGATAATTATATTATATATATTAACCAGAACACGATAGTGCTGAAAACTACCATTTAAAAAATGAAATAAAAATAAAAAATCATTTATTTGCAGCAAGTGACACATAAAGTAAGGCTACATGACAAATGTTAAAATAAAACTTAACTAATGTCAATATGAGCCAAGCGCTGGAAGCGTATTTGCCATAATATAGTTAAGTAATGATCTTCACACTAGGCAAGCCTGTATCGTGAAGATCTATTTACGATTATTCATAATATGATATTCCGACGCTTAAGTCATGAGTTATATATACGTTGCATACAAATTTCTCCGTAATATATATAACTACGATCTTAAGGCTAACAGCAATAATACACGAACACTAAATTCGCCAATTTATCCATGGCTATAGATATATTGGAAAATTTATCCATAAGTTGTAATATTTTAATTTAGAATTACTACGACCAATGCAATACAATCATGATGACCTTGCCAGAATTCTTTCAGTGTCATCATAACAGAGCGTGGCCAACCATGCTGAGACTATGCGTTTAGCATCTTTCACAGATTTTCCCCTTACAGTACAATGTCTCAAAACGGAGTTGTAGACGTGCGCTCCAACGTATTGACCGAACCGCATTGCGAAAGCAGAATTAACTGTTGGCAAAGGAAGACGATAAACTCTTCTTTCCAACAATGATCCGAGAAAGGGTGATCCTAGCATTGGTTTATGAACCGAAAGAAATGTATTTGGCGGCAGATTGATTAGGTAATGCGGTGGTGCCTACGCCCACGAGCTCCGTCACTGGAGCTCTACCACCAGTAAAAGGTAATATTTTTGCCGTATAACCGAACCTTGGAGTATTTACTACCATCAATCAGTCAGAATAACTACATACCTTACCTACACCCTTCTCCGTTGGTTTGGTCCCAGGTCCCAGGTCCCAGGAAGCCTTTACTGTCCGGACACGAGCGTTTAGCAAACTAGAGAACGTCAATTATACATAGATAATGATCGGGTGAGGCCAGTGAAACTGAGGCGTGAGGTCGTCATGGGCACTTAACTCGACGTATAGGCTCGGTACCCCTACCATTGTTTAGGCGTTTTTCTTTTTCATTGGAGTAATGATGGCGTGGTTTACTATCGAGTAATGGAACGTCGCTGTTTAAGAGATAGTATGTCTGACCGCCTCGTTCGCAATCGTGATCACTGATAGTAGAGCTCCAGTGCCGGAGCTCGCGGGCGAAAGCACCACGGCATTATCCAATATACTTGCCGCTAAATGGTAGTGTTCAGCACTATCGTGTTCCGGTCAGGTGGTAATGTACGGCCTTGTAATTTCCTACACAGAGGTGTAGGAGATAACAGATAACACCTTAGGCCTCAGGAGTGGTAACGCATCTGCATTTTGACCTTGATCTTTGTGTGGGTGGGTAATGTGTTTGCCACTTCCATTACATAAAAGAAAAAAATCGTGGTGGTGAATCCTGAGGGTTAGGCAAATTTATAAGGTTTTTTTTCTGTGAGGAATTCCCTAGTAGTAGTCCAGAGTCTGAAAACCGTGCCTCGGAGAGCACGTAAAGCCGTCGGTCCTGCGCCCGAGGTCTCTCCGATTGTGTCGGTTTGCCGTCCCATCGGGCTGTGAGAGTGTAGGAATGGATAGTGAACCTGTGTAGGTCTGAAATCTTTATTTAAAGTTACGTCACCAGTATCACTTCAGTCCACTGAATAAAAGATGCCCACTACAGAGTTGTGCTGTATTAGAGAACCATGAAATATGTCATAATCGCCACGCTTGGTAAGCCGGTTGGTGATCGAAGTGGCAGTAGTTTCATCCCGCGTTGCTGGATTTTACTACCGTTTCGAATGGATTGACGCCATTTTTTGTTTGACTACTAGTGCAGTTGCACTAGTAGAAGAATTCACATTCAGTACGATTCGGTGAGGTCGTTACTTCTCGACGCCTCAGGTCGGATAGATTACGTAATCTATACTTAACCATTTATGGAGGAATGCTTTAGGCTATATAACATCACGGTAAGATGAATAGGAGAGGGTAGGTAACATTGCAACCGCACGAAGCCGGGATGGGCCGCTAGTCTAATATAAAAAGCAAAATGCTTGTGAAATGCAGAAAAACAAATTATTATAAGCTGTATGCTATACAGGGTTAATTTAAATCAGCGCATCATCTCTTGCAGGCATTTTCTCTACATCGATCCCAAAATTTATTCTGATAATTTAAATTAACCCGTATAACAATTATGTTTAATTACCATCAAACTGCACTGTATTAACTGTTCGATTCCTTGCCACTTTAATAACATGAAAACACCTTTAATTGGTTACTTAAATATGTATATAAGAAGTACTAGTGGCTCACGTAACCGTCATAGCTGAGTACAGATTCTCACATAATTATTATCGAATGTGTAATATCGAGAACTCGTAGTAGGGGTAAAGATTTCCTTGCGATTAACACGACATGCATTACGTGTGTACTTTGATTTAGATTAATTTCTCAATAATAAGATTGGGTTGCGTAATTGTTTGGTTTGTGCGTAATTAATACTAATAGTGTGTTTAAAGCGATTTATTAGGTCAACATAATAAGGTATGAGATAATTTTGTGATCCTATTTTTTATAAGTGGCAAACAAGCGTACACATCATGTTAAGTTATACTGTAGCTTTTAAACATCTAATTGCATTTAGAGATTTCAATATAGATGCATTGCCCCTCTTGGGGCCTAAGGTATTATGCCTCTGCCGGATATGACAGGGCCGTACGTACCGGATTTTTCCACTTTCTGGAAGTTTCCCAGTACCTCGGGGTTTGGTAATTTGCCCGGAGATGGCACCAGGTTCGCCACCTGTTACATGGGCCAAAACGTAACCGGCGAGTGGTGGGTGTTTGCATGTATGCTTGAATGCATGCATTTACCTCTGCCTACCCCTTCGGGGATTACAGGCGTGAAGTTCCTTTTTTTATGTATATACTAGCTGTTGCCCGCGGCTTCGCCAGCGTGGATCTCGTTTTACGAATAATTTAAATTTTACAATCCCATGGAAATGTCCTAATCAAGTTTCCCGTCGCGTACCTATATGTGGAGTTCTTAATCACGTCTATAACTTAGAAATCTCTATTTAATTTTAACCCCTTATATTTGAAAGTTTAGGGGTGATTGTAGCAAAATACTGAAGCACGTACCTATTTTTTATACCTAACAGAAAGACTGTAACATCACTTTTCAAGTCTCTAACTTAGAAACTACCAAAATTCCCACGCAAATTTTAACCTCAATTCCATACAAACAGTACCCCTCCATTTTGCCGCTTTAGGGGGAAATTTTGTCCATTTCACTTAAACAGATCAATTTTACAATTCCTAATCATGAGCCTGTTTTTATACTGTTTAGTTCAGGAATGAGAAACTTTCCATAAAAAAATTACCACTTAATTTTCCCCCTTTAGGACAGAATTTGTCCATTTCGTCTACACAGATCAATTTTTATTGTAATCCAAAATGTTTATACCTGTTGTCATATAGTCCTTTATATTTATCTCTAAAAATCCTTTCTTATACATCATGAGAGGAACCCTTGTACCAAATTTTAAGTCTCTAGGAACAGTAGTTTTATATAACATTTTCGTATACAATTACAAAATCAAAAGCAAATAAATAAGCAATGTAGAATTAACCGTCTAACTCAGAGCAAAGGTAGCGCGGCCGCTGTTCCGACTTAAGTGCATATCAAGAAGACAGCGTTAGCGCGTTTTAAAAAACTTGTGACCCCATCCATTAAAGGCCATGGGTAACACTGCTTCTTATCTTTTGCCAAGAGTATTAACATTTGTTTTATTGCTTTATCACTAATATTCCACCTTGAAAATTGCGGTAAGTCCCATACCAATTTCCATTACCCATTTTTAGGGATGTGGGGGAACATTTCAAAAAAAATATTGATGCAGCTACTTTTCGGACATAACAAAAGAAGCCCGTTAACCAATTTTCAGGCAAATTTCAAAAAACATTTTTTCTGGTGGTAGAGCTCCAGTGAAGCAGCTCGCGGGCGTAGGTACCACCGAATTACCTAATATTCTTGCCGCTAAATGGTAGTGTTCAGCACTATCGTGTTCCGGTCAGGAGGTAATGTACGGCCCTGTAATTTCCGGCACAGGGATATTATAAACTCCCTTATTCAATATATCTCTTCTCTCTACCACTTGTATGCAGACGATGTTCAAATATATGTACAGACTTCTCTAGATGATCTGCCTAGAGCTATTGCCGCATTAAATGAAGATCTATCAAATATTCTGAAGTGGAGCATTTCGTTTGGCTTGAAATTGAATCCATCTAAAACGCAGTTGATACTATTTGGTAGCTCTAGGATAATTCATAGGATTGATTGGAAAACATTGCCTAATGTTGTATTTGATGGCCATATCATTCCATTTAGTGACACTGTTAAGAATTTGGGGATCACTATGGATCGGTGTTTGTCATGGACTCCACAGATTAGTTAGGTGAGCAGAAAGATGTTTGCTGCGGTTAGTTCTTTGAGAAGATTGCAATATTTCTTGCGAATCTCCACGAAAATTGAATTAGTAAATTCATTGCTTTTTCCTATTTTTGATTATGCAGACGTCTGCTATTTGAATCTAACACAGGAGCAACTTAACAAATTAGAGCGACTTCAAAATTTGTGTATTAGATTACGTATATACATATTTGGATTACGCAAATATGACCATATTTCCAACTTCCGTAAACAGCTCAAATGGCTCCCGATCCATCTTCGCCGGAATACTCATGTTTTATCTCTTCTCTTTGGCATTTTGTTCAACCCACAAACTCCCACCTATTTAAAGGAACGATTCGACTACCTTTATCTTTCTTTACCTTCGTTCTACACATAACTTAAAGCTAAAAATTCCCTCCCATTCAACCGATTTTTTGGCGAAATCCTTCACCGTGTCAGCTGTTCGTCTGTGGAATGCTCTCCCCTTGTCTGTGCGTCAAGCTCAGACAGTTCAAACTTTTAAAATCCGTGTGAAAGAGTATTATATGAATCTCTAATCGTTCCATTTTTCTCTCTTTCTTGTTTTTTGTATATATCTATCCTGTTATCCTTATTTTCATGTTATTGTATCTTACTATATTAAGTAAGTATCTCTATTTCCTTCTCAAAGTCAACTCTATCTCTGTACCAAATTTCATCAAAATCGGTACACTCGTTTGGACGTGAAAAGGTAACAGACAGACAGACAGACAGACAGAGTTACTTTCACATTTATAATATTAAGTAGGGATTAGTAATTAGTATATTAGTATAGAAGTATAGATGTACTTACGCTTCCAACTCTAACTTGACCAATTTCTACAAGACAATAATGCTCCATATATATCCTTATCAAGTAATGAAGCAATAGGTAGCGGAAAAACTGACACACAGCCGTCTCGCCGTCTCATAGACATGCACACACGTATCATCTTTACAATTAGCACTTTCCTTTTCGTGCGCGCGCGCATCCGACCGAGTCACTGAGTTTACCGTAATAAGTTGTGTACTTATTGTTTTTCGGTTCCTTCAGGCATTTAAGAAACCTTTTTTGATAAATGGAGCAATCACAGTAGCTAAGAAACGAACGATATTAAATTTAACACCTGGACCGGAACTTCATCCTCGTATGGGCTGATAATTAAGACAAAAAATATTTGAACGGCATCAAAAAAAATAAAGGAAAATGCAGTGGAAAATTAGGAAAATGTAATAAAATTAAAAGGAAATAATATATGTATATAACTAGCTCTGCCCGCGACTTCATCCGCGTGAGTATTTATGATTGTTCTATCTTGTATCTACCCGGACGAAGTCGTGGGCGCAGCTGGTATAAAAGTAGCCTGAGTTACTCCTTATAACATAAGCTATCTGCCAGTGAAAGTCCCGTCAAAATCGGTCCAGCCATTCCCGAGATTAGCGGAAACAAACAGACAGACAGACAGACAGACATACAAAAATGGTAAAACATGTTGTTTTGGTATATGTACCGTGTATACATACATATGCATTTAGTAAAAAGCGTTTTTTTTTTGTATTACAAGCAGACACTCCAATTTTATTTATTTGTATAGATTCACAGGTGATCTGGAGTCGAGAATAACCAAAACCAGGGGGTAAATACTTTTGACCATTTTCAAAGGCTTCGGCGCTAGTTTTGCAGAACTAGGTCGAGATAAATGATGTATACCTAAGTGTTTATGAATTCATGCAGATTTTCTTAAAGCACATTACAAATGTGGATTGCATTTTTTAACTATTTTCAAAGGCTTCGGCACTAGGCTTGTAGGACTAGCTAAAGGTTTACCATTTACCTTTAGCTAGTATAGATGATAAGTGTAGATACACTTGAGACCGGTGGATACATTATCAAACTGTGCTCCTCAAAGACAGAATGATAAACATGACGTAGATTAATTAGATATTTTTTACTGGTGGTAGAGCTCCAGTGACGGAGCTCGCGGGCGTAGGCACCACCGCATACTTGCCGCTAAATGGTAGTGTTCAGCACTATCGTGTTCCGGTCAGGTGGTAATGTACGACCCTGTAATTTCCGGCACAGAGGCATAACACCTTAGGCCTCAGGAGTGGTAACGCATCTGTATTTTGACCTCGGTCTTTGTGTATGTGTCTATAGGATGCAGTCATCACTTAACATCAATGTGAACTGCATGCTTGTTTGCCGCCTCAAATACATAAAAAAAAATTCGTTATTATATTAAAACAAATCTTCTGAATATGATGACGACACTCATTGTATCATCGAAGAAATGTTCTTTAGATCAAATCGGCGCCTTATTGAGTTATATAAAGTCTAATTTTCAATGGTGATCCACACCGAAAACCTCTACAAAGGTACCTTTTATCATTTTCTGAACTTTTATTAGAATACCTTATTTTTTTTATGTTATGGAAGTGACAAACAAGCATTCAGCTCACATCGATGTTAAGTGATGACTGCAGCCTATAGACACCCACACAAAGATCAAAATGCAGATGCGTTACCACTCCTGAGGCCTATGGTGTTATGCCTCTGTGCCAGAAATTACAGAGCTGTACAATTTTTAGCAAATCGTCCTAAATCACATGAATATACCTCGAGATGTTCAGAAAACCAAATCAATTGAGTTGGAGATAATTATTAACTAAGTAAGATTGATATTGCAAATTCATAGAAATTGATAAAATAATACGAGAAACAATAGTTCAATTTACTCTATTTATTGTCAAAATGGAACCGATGGCCCAATGGGTCTCGGGTCAGAACAGCTTTCAGTATTAGCTACGTTCCACTAAACGGCCGCAACGCCATCGACCACGACCACTGAAATTGCCGTTCCAACTAGCGTAAATAAGTCGCGGGCGAATCTTATAAGTGGAACGCATATCTTGAGCGCTGTGTGCTTGCATTATGACCGTAAGATAAAATCGGTCTTTTTTCGAATTCCCGCTACGTTTTGGTGAAAGCCCACTCGGACCCTCCAATATTTTGTGGGTGAAGTGGGCGCGATGCGGTTGCGAACAGTGACGTCATCTATGACTAGGTGGAACGATATAGATATATTTTTACTGGTGGTAGAGCTCCAGTGACGGAGCTCGCGGGCGTAGGCACCACCGCATTACCTAATATGCTTGCCGCTAAATGGTAGTGTTCAGCATTATCGTGTTCCGGTCAGGTGGTAATGTACGGCCCTGTAATTTCCGGCACAGAGGCATAACACCCTTAGGCCTCAGGAGTGGTAACGCATCTGCATTTTGACCTTGGTCTTTGTGTGGGTGTCTATAGGCTGCAGTCATCACTTAACATCAATGTGAACTGCATGCTTGTTGCCACTTCCATTACATAAAAAAAAAATATATATATAGAGGGCGTTACGAGTACAATCGTTGCGGCCGTTAAGTGGAACGCACCCATTGGCGAAACGAGAGTTGAAATTATCTTTAATGGGCCTGAGACATCGCAATCGACATTCCATTATGTCTAGAAAGATGGTTTACAGAGTAGATGATTTGATTATTAACTTTGTTGTAAGCTTTCGAAGTTTCGCGATTTTCACACGCTAAAAAGGAATATTTTTTCCTGGTAGTGGAGTTTCAGTGTCAGCTCAAGGGCGTAGACACCACCGCATAACCTAATGTATCTGAAGCCAGTAGTGTTCAGCACTATCGTGTTCCGGTTAGATGGTATGGTATGGCCCCGTATAAACCATCACAGAGACATAACAACTGAAGTCTCAGGGATGACAACACATCTTCATTCAAATCTCTGATGTTTTGTGAAATGAAGTGAAAATGACGTGCTTATGTTAACAGTAGAGGAACTCAGAAATAATAGGTTGGGGAAAAAGTCTTTTCGCATTATAGTATGTATGAACTTGTAATAAAATCTCTTTGGCTGTAGTATTTGTATCTGGCTGGTTTTGGTATCATTCAAAGTTAAAATTTTAAAGTACATAATTCCAAATTCAATTTAGGCAAATGTGTGATTTTCATTTGTTTTTCGTACTGTCAAGATGAGTGAATCTAATGAAGAAATTCGATACATTTTAAAATTTTACTACAAAAAAGGTAAAATGCAACGCAAGCCGCGAAAAAAAATTGCGATGTTTATGGACCTAGTGCAGTGTCTGTGAGAGTAGCACAAATTTGGTTTAAGCGTTTTCAATCCGGAAATTTTGATGTCAAAGATTCACCTCGCTCTGGTCGCCCGCCCTATTACGAATAAAATGGATGCCATTTTTGAAAAAGTGGAGCAAGATCGACATATCAGTAGTTACGACGTAGCTGAAGAACTGAGAATTGATCACAAAACAGTTTTGGTGCATTTGAAAAAAGCTAGGTACACAAAAAGCTCGATATTTGGGTACCTCACGAGCTCACTGAAAGAAACCTAATGAACCGTGTACTCATTTGTGATTCTTTATTACGACGTAATGAAACCGAATCATTTTTGAAGAAGCTGATAACTGGTGATGAAAAGGATGAAAAGTGGATCACGTACGGTCGTAAAAAGGTCGTGGTCAAAGGCCGGTCAGGCTTCAGACTGTGGCGAAATCCGGGTTAACTCGCAATAAGTTGATGTTGTGTGTGTGGTGGGATTGGAAGGGCATTATTCATTATGAGCTATTACCACCAGGCAGGACTATCGATTCTGAACTCTACTGCGAACAACTGATGAGATTAAAGCAAGAAGTTGAGAGAAAGCGGCCGGAATTGATCAACAGAAGGGGTGTGGTGTTTCATCATGATAACGCTAGACCTCACACATCTATAGCCACTCAGCAAAAATTAAGAGAGTTTGGCTGGGAGGTGTTAATGCATCCGCCGTATAGTCCTGACCTTGCACCTTCAGATTTCCACCTGTTTCGGTCTCTTCAGAATTCTTTATGCAATGTTAGGTTAACATCACGAGAGGACTGCCAAATCCACTTGCCGCGGTATTTTGATGAGAAGTCCCAAAAGTTTTATAGCAATGGGATCATGTACCTACCTACAAGATGGCAAAAGGTTATCGAACAAAATGGTACATACAAACTTTAGTTAAATTTATATAAACTATATTAAAAAATGTTTTGAATTATCTTAAAAAATACGAAGAAACTTTTTCCCCAACCTTATATATTGCGTGTGGTAATGTAATATTTACTTATTTTGTTATATTTTATTGTTTTCAATCAATTTAAGTACCTACTTACTTAACACGACCTGTAACCATTTTGTAATGATTCGTGGAAGAGCGAGATCCTCTGGCACAAGTAATCATGTTTACTTAAAAGAGGATCTCAGCAACGCGTATTGTTTTGTAATATTTTGGCTACAGCAATAAACGATATTTTATTGATTTATTATTATTATATTGTAGATGTTTATAGGCTAGTACTTATAAGTAGGTTTAGCCATAGATCTAGATCTAATTCCTATATTTCAAAGTTATACAACTGTGTAAGAGTCCATATCAAAATTCTGTAAATTTAAATTAGAATCATACGATACGCTTTTAATATTCGTGTAGTATAAAAACGTGTTTCCATATTTTTGTGACACGAATATAGAAATTTTAAGCGAAGTTACGTTGAAAAATGTCGGTGTACACGCACTTACGACTTGAAATTCACACGGTGTTTAGGTATATAATTTAAATTCACAAATTTGATTATATTTTAATTATTATTAACCGCGAAGGTAAAAAACGCTAGGCGGAATTTCACAGTGCAGGGTTACCTTTATTCTCTCAATGTACTACTGTATTATTAAGGCTGCAGAGGCCTATACTTACCATCAATGTAAACTGCTTTTTGCCACTTCATAACATAACAAAAAACCCACATAATTAGTCGTAATTGATTTTGGATCACTATTAAAATTAGGTTTGCAGCATACCTGGATAAACGAAATGATTCTGCAGTGGAATCCTAACCTATAAGTAAGGTGCAAAAGAGATAACGCTCTACGGACACGGAATAAGCCGAAGTCTCCTTCCTAATGTCGATGTTCAATATTTCTTATTTCTATAAATACTTTGTTGATGTTTTATTATTACTTAAGCCAGCGGACGTTACAAAAGATTGACCTCAAAGTTCAATGTCCTGTGAGCTACTTTTGATAGTACATACTTTATACGTTTAAGCGAGGCTCTTTGTACATAATGATTTATGTACCAAGAGCCTCGCTTAAACGCTCTTCAAGTACAACACTGAAAACACTTGACCTCTACAAATACGGGCTTTTCAATGATAACTGTTTGTTATTATATAAGATTTAAACATTATTATACATACTTATTTGTAAATTTCCCACGACACAACGTACCTACTAAGTGTACAAAGACTTCATTTACATATGAAGTAAAGGTCATTCGAATGTATCCGAGGAGTAGATTTGAAGGGTCTCATGATAGTACATTTTTTTATAAATACAGTAGTATTTATCTTCACGCCAGGTCCCTCACGGGGTAGGCAGACGTGATGGAGCGCCAGATATGCCGGTCCTGACACACCTCCCGTGCTTCTTCTACATACATCATTCTCTTCATACATGCACGCCGATTCCTAAGACTTTTGACTCCACCCTCAGACAAAACTCGACCGATTTGGTCATGGTAGGTCAGTCTTGGTCTTCCTGGGCCTCTGCAGCCTTAATAATACAGTAGTACATTGAGAGAATAAAGGCAACCCTGCACTGTGAAATTCCGCCTCGCGTTTTTTACCTTCGCGGTTAATAATAATTAAAATAGTTAATATTTTTTATTTTTTTATATATATTTGTTTTTTTTTTTCAACTTATATATGTAAAAAAATACTAAATAAGATGAAGAATAAATGAGTGAAATTAAAATAGAATCAAATTTGTGAATTTAAATTATATACCTATACACCGTGTGAATTTCAAGTCGTAAGTGCGTGTACACCGACATTTTTCAACGTAACTTCGCTTAAAATGTCTATGTTCGTGTCACAAAAATATGGAAACACGTTTTTATACTACACGAATATTAAAAGCGTATCGTATGATTCTAATTTAAATTACAGAATTTTGATATGGACTCTTACACAGTTGTATAACTTTGAAATATAGAAATTAGATCTAGATCTATGGCTAAACGTATAGGTTTGAAATTCAGTTTATTTAAGTAAGCGAGCAAATATTTATAAAGGTTGAGTGTAACAGAATAGCGAGAATAAAAACGTACAGCTATTCTTCCGCAGTGCGGCAAGACCTTAATTTATGTTATAGGCAAACGTTAGGGCGTACCCACCATCGCATTACCTAATCCATCTGCGGCTAAATGATAGCGCACGGCTACTGTGTTCCGGTTAGATGGTCGTGTACGTGATTAGGTAATTGCGCAGTCATAATTGTAGGTTCGGAAGCAATAACCAATGGGCCTACATAGTCGAAGACAAGGTAGGGTTCGCATAGGATACTATTTGTGCCCCGCGGCTATAGCTGGATTACACTTGTCATTATTATCTTGTTCCATATTTATTGAAATTAAAAATATTGTTGTAAGGTATTCGCGAGCAACACTCGGATTTATTATACGTATCTCGCCATTTATTATTCCACATAGATCTAAAAGTCTCGTACAAGTCAGTAAGAGGCATGTTGAAAAATAAACTGCAGATACCACAAACTGCAACTAACAACAGGAAAAAACGAATTCTTATTAGAATCTGCAAGTTTATCCCACAAAAACCCAATTTAATGCGTTGACTTCGAATTTTAAAGTAATCATCGGAACTAAGGAAACGCTAGAGTCGATTTGTCAATGTTACCGCTATAAAACAAGATGGTGGGGGCGACAATGTCCGATGCCAGCGATAGGTGTATCGCCGCATCTACGTGTACAATCCCGTAAATCGCCGACGAACGGTACTGCCCTTTTCTTATCAAATGTCTACTCCATATAGTTCATTTTATATATTCGATAGATGTAATATATGTGTAGAAGCGCGCATGGCCCGGCGGCTGGTGTAGATCGTAAGCGATCTACTCGGTTAAGCACTACGGGCGCGGTCGGGTAGTGTGATGGGTGACCGCTAGTGGCAAATTAAATCCGCGTTTCCATGCTTCGGAGGGCACGTGAACCCGTCGGTCCCGGTTGCTATCGATAGATAGCAGTCGTTAAACCTTGTCGGAGACCTTATGGGTGGTTTGAAAACATCCGACAGCGGGTTGGCCACTAACCAAAAAGGCCTTTACCAAAAAGGGGAGAGACTCGTGCCCAGCAGTGGGACGTATAATGGGTTACTATTATTACTTATTTTATTAATATATGTGTATGTATCTTCACACCGAGTCCCTCACGGGGTGGGCAAGTGTGGAGCGGCAGATATCCCAGTCCTGACACCCCATGTTTCTTCTACATTTATCATTCTCTTCATACATGCTCGCCAAAGACTTTTGACCCCACCATCAGACAGTACTCGACAGATTTGGTCATGGTAAGTCAGTCTTGGTCTTCCTGGGCCTCTGCAACCATCCACATTCGCATTGTATATAATAATATATCTGTTTAGTCATTCGCTCATTGCATATTCTCTCTATATGTCCGAACCATAGTTACTCGTATTATATAGTTTTTTTATGTTATGAAAGTGGCAAACAAGCTTGCAGCTCACATTGATGTTAAGTGATGCTCTGTACCGGGAATTACAACCTGACCGGAATACGATAGTGCTGAACACACTACCATTTAGCGTCAAGTAGGTATATTAGGTAATGCGGTGGTGCCTACGCCCGCGAGCTCCGTCACTGAAGCTCTACCACCAGCAAAGTTGCCTACAACTACATCTTTCGAGTGACAAAGTCCTAGTGACGTAGCTCAAAGACGCCCCAAAACATTAATGAGAGTCTTAACAGTAAATGGACCACCATCAATGTTCTGTTTTAAAAATTACCTTACCTAAGTTTTAAAAATTACCTCACCTAAGATTATATAAGATCGAGATGGGGATCTCGATCGTGGTGATTACGATCCGACGATTGTTTAGGTTATCATTGATTTGTCATTAATTATACACTGCTGCCAAAATTCCTATGAATGTATCGTAAATAATTTATTTCGCTCCAATAACGTATTTATGAAGCGTATCTAAGTTATCGATCATCGCATCGAATCGCAATTAATCGTACGCCAACTCGATTTCAAACTGGTTCTCGATGTTTCATCGATAAATCGATTACGAAAGTGATGTATAAAGTTTGGAGCACAGGTAATGTTGTTACACTTGATACTATGTTCGTTCTATGGAAATGCTGCAAGGTAGATCTATATAATATAGTCTGTGTTTACTAGTAAATCTTAGCTTTATATTGGGGAAAAAGTTACTTCGCATTTTTTAAGATAATTCAAAGCATTTTTTTATATAGTTTATTTAAATTTAACTAAAGTACCTAGTATGTACCATTTTGTTCGATAACCTTTTGACATCTTGTAGGTAGGTAGGGACATGATCCCATTGCTATAAAAATTTTGAGACTTCTCATCAAAAGACCGCGACAAGTGGATTTGGCAGTCCTCTCGTGATGTTAACCTAACATTGCATAAAGAATTCTGAAGAGACCGAAACAAGTGGAAATCTGAAGGTGCAAGGTCAGGACTATACGGCGGATGCATTAACACCTCCCAGCCAAACTCTCTTAATTTTTGCTGAGTGGCTATAGATGTGTGAGGTCTAGCGTTATCATGATGAAAAACCACACACACAACATCACCTTATTGCGAGTTAACCCGGGTTTCGCCACAGTCTGTGAAGCCTGACCGGCCTTTGACCACGACCTTTTTCGCACGTTCTTGTCGTACGTGATCCACTTTTCATCACCAGTAATCAGCTTCTTCAAAAATGATTCGGTTTCATTACGTCGTAATAAAGAATCACAAATGAGTACACGGTTCATTAGGTTTCTTTCAGTGAGCTCGTGAGGTACCCAAATATCGAGCTTTTTTTTGTACCCAGCCTTTTTCAAATGCGCCAAAACTGTTTTGTGATCAATTCTCAGTTCTTCAGCTACGTCGTAACTACTGATATGTCGATCTTGCTTCACTTTTTCAAAAATGGCATCCATTTTATCCGTAATAGGGCGACCAGAGCGAGGTGCATCTTTGACATCAAAATTTCCGGATTGAAAACGCTTAAACTAAATTTGTGCTACTCTCACAGACACTGCACTAGGTAAAAATCGCGCCTGTAGTACCCTGAATACCGTGCCGTGTAATAAATCCATAAGATCGATGCGCAATATTTATTGTTGGATACTGTCTGTAGGTATATGGATTACTCAGATGCAAGTACCACCGTTATGATATTTCGTAACTGGCGGGACACACAATTGAGGCAATAGTTAGAAAGCAACTGTCACTAGTCACTATTCTATGCTAATTACTAATTGTTGGTTAGCGAATTAGTCGGCTTGTCTAACGGTCCCTCGATCATTTCAATGGCTCCTGTTCTTAGCATTTTGGTCTTCCTTGTTCCAAAATGCATTTCACATTTCGTTAATTTAACTGAGAATTCCAGTCATGGAGCAAGAGGGCTTGAGTATTACTGCATTAGGTACCTAATTTACAAGTAAGTGGTGATGGAGTTCCAGGACAGGGACTTGAGGGGCGTAGGCATCACCACATTACCTAAGGTATCTGCCACCAAACTCAAACTCAAACTCAAAAATTCATTTAATCACTTATAATATAATTTGCTTGTGATAGGTCAAATTACAAATAAAAAATTAAAGCGAATAACAACTGATACGTGTAAACAAAATAAAATAAATATTGGTCCAAAAATACTTAATAATAAAAATAGGTATGAACAGAATGTTCCATACTCTCTTTTACAAACAAGGCAAGATGGTGTTCAGCACTATCGTGTTACGGTTATGCATGGCCCCGTAGCAGAGAATATGTAATAATACTACGTATAGAATGGACACTTTGACGTCCCGCCCGATTTCTCCGCCTCACCCAACCTCCTCCCCTCTTATGGGCGACATTTGGTATTCTCCACGTGCTATGCTCACAGGTGCTCATGTAAATACACGTCACTGATTGATGGCTGTGTAATAGAGACCAAATTAAGCGTTTGTATGGAATTTTGGCGGAGTGTCCGCGGTGTGCCCGTAGATCACAGAGACAACAATTCAGGTCTCAAGGATGCCTACTCATCTGCATGCAGTCATCAATCAACCACGTGATTGATGACTGCAGCCTATTTCATTCTACTGGTGGTAGACCTCCAATGACGGAGCTCGCGGGCGTAGGCACCACCGCACTACCTAATATACTTGCCGCTAAATGGTAGTGTTCAGTACTATCGTGTTCCGGTCAGGTGGTAATGTACGGCCCCGTAATTTCCGGCACAGAGGCATAACACCTTAGGCCTCAGGAGTGGTAACTTATCTGCATTTTGATCTTGGTTCTTGTGCTGGTGTCTATAGGCTCTAGTCATCACTTAACATCATTGTGAACTGCATGTTTGTTTGCCACATTGGTTACATAAAAATAGACAATTTTATTTCGAAAAAAATAAAAATGGCTTCACTTTTAACTATAAAACATTAATTATGTTTGACATAGATTGTTTTTCTTTTGGCCATCTTAAGAGAAAATACCTACGTACTTATTTATTTAAAACGTGTAACGTAAATGTTCGAATATTTACGTTACACGCCCATATTTGGGGTTGCAGATTTAAATAAACAGACAGACAAACTCAGTGGAAAAAAATCTAATAAAAAATAGTTTTTTTCCAACATACGGGCTCCCAAAATATAATATGTCAATCGTGCTCTAATCTCGTAGAATATAGCGCGAGAGACAATTCCAATTTGAGCTGATTACACCTGTTGTGTTATGTAGTCCGTATACGATCAATTACATTGCCAATTGTAGCTTGATTGATGATGGTTGAAATCGATACATATCGTTAATCGTTAAGCAATCGCATTGAAGCCACTTTACTGCCGTTTGATCAGTTGTTTTTCGCCAATGTAAATTTCCTTTTTTATTTAAAACTATTTTTATGAAAAAAGTATATGCCTATGTTCTTTCTAAAAGTCAGCTCTATCTCTGTACCAAATTTCATTGAAATCGGTTCAGTCGTTTGGACGTGAAAAGGTAACAGACAGACAGACAGAGTTACTTTCACATTTATAATATTAGACAATATTAGTAGGGATTAATCAAATACAGCTCTTATTACAATCGCATAAAATGCCCAGCTGAAAGTTCCCCCATACATACAAACAAAACTCCATTCAACCTTCCTCCTATTGCTGTTATCCTGGCACCATCATTGGGAATTCTCTGATGACATTTAGCTTTGAATGAACCTTAACAGTAACTTCTATCTACCTTCATTAACACTATGGTTGCCTGGTGCTCGTTATACGTTAACACATGATAGGGAAAGCCGCGGCCAAACTGACCTCTGGGAATTTAAACTTTAGAATTGGCTTATAGAAGTGATTCGCATGTGTTTCTGGTGAATTGGAACCCAAAACATGTGGACGTTTTTAAGATCTGTTAGTTTTGTATGGCAAAATAAACTGAAAAACAAAACTTCAAGAGTTAATAACCGACCAACAAAAAAAGGAGGAGGTTCTCATATGCTTAATTTAGGCTTCAAGATGGGACGCAATATTTAAAATTTCTGTACACCGACACACCGCGGACACTCCGCCAAAATTCCATACAAACGCTTAATTTGGTCTCTATTACACAGACATCAATCAGTGACGTGTATTTACACGTGCGTAGCACGTAAAAAAATACCGACCGTTGCCCATAAGGGGGAGGAGGTTGGGTGATACGGGGAAATCGGGCGGGACGTTGAAGTATCCATTCTATACGTAGTATTATTACATATTCTCTGACACCGAGTAGGTACTTACCTACTCCCCTAACTGGGGATATTCCGTTTTTGTATGGCTTAATCTTTTTTCATAGAACTTGGTGCTTGATAATTAGAATAATACTTTTAATAACTAGTTGTGTTAACCACTGGGTACTACGTCTGAACGGACCAAAAAGAATGGACCGTAGTCCATTCGGCCGTAATCAAAAATCGTCTACGTCTCAATGGACCCGTCATAAAATATTGTTAATAAATTTATACATGGAGTACATTCGAGTGCAAAATTTATAAATTGAAATACTTAGTCTTTTTTTTTCTTAAATTTGTATGCTCTACACTTTCTGCCTACCCCGTTACTGACCTAGCGTGAAGATACATATATGAAGATATATAAATATATATGTACATATCTAAAAACAATCAACCACTTAAACATATTTACAAAAAAAACCCGGTCAAGTGCGTGTTGGGCCACGCGCAGTGTAGTGTTCCGTAATTTTTAGGTTTGATTAATGTAATAAAAAAATTTTGTTTTTACATTTTTCAAAAATTTCGAGTATTATATTTGGTGGACTATTACTCGCAAACTTGTAAAGCCAACTTAGGTTTGATAACTTTCCTTTTAATTTCGTTATATGTAGCTACTATTGCCGCAACGTTGAATTTCTAACAACAACCGTTTAGTTGGTAGAGGGGACACTTGACTGTAACGGAAATTGCCACTTCAAAGCTTAATAAGTCACGAACAGTTAACTAAATCCAAAAATTATGTAAGCATACCCCTACCCTTTTTGAAAGACCTATCCAACAATATGTCGCACTATATAGAAAACGAAAAATAAAAATAAAATCCGAGCGTTACATGTAGCGGAGGTACCCTAAATAATTTTATTTTTCTTATTTTTATTATACCACTTTATCGGCGTAATCAAGGTGTATACTTGTGCCAAATTTCAAGTCTCTAGTACCAATAGTTTTTGCGCTAAACCGCAGACGGACAGACAGACAGATAGACGGACATAGCGAAATTATAAGGGTCCCTTGTTTACTACAGAACACTGATTGCATATTATTATGAACCTTCTTTTCGCCACTCCTCTGACGTAACAGATAAACTGTCTGCTTGTGATTGGTTGATGAGAAAGGGTCATTGCTGAGTAAGGTACCTGAAGTCGTGTCAACTAGAAACGAAGATGTTAAAGATTTTGTGTACTTAGATTACTACTATTAGAAATACTACTTTAAATATGTAAATATTTTATAGCGAAAATTTTTAAACCATACGACTGTTACGCTTGTATGCGACTGTACTTTTAAATAATTTAATGACCGGGCCGTTGGGACGTAGACGTTTTTTGATTACGGCCGAATGGACTACGGTCCATTCTTTTTGGTCCGTTCAGACTAAGTACCCAACCACTGATATTTAATAATTCTTATATAATTTGTTTACAGGTAAGCGAGCAGGCGATTAAGCCAAGTGAGTCGATTATGAATTGCGCGCAACCTAAATAACCATTCAGCAGATCTCCTCTGTTTTCTATTTTAACCATTTTAATATTCATTACTTCCATTAAGTATTAAGAACAAGTGAATTTAGTTAGATTTAGTTAGATCCGTCGAATTATATTGAGGTGTTAATGTAATTGACGATCTTCAAGTTTCGTGAATGACATGTAAAAAAAAAAAGTAACTTCACGCCTGTAATCCCCGAAGGGGTAGGCAGAGGTAAATGCATGCATTCAAGCATACATGCAAACACCCACGATTCGCCGGTTACGTTTTGGCCCATGTAACAGGTGGCGAGCCTGTTGACATCTCCGGGCACATTACCAAACTTTGAGGTACTGGGAAATTTCCAGAAAATGGAAAAATCCCAATAGAACCAGAGATAAAGGCTTTTTCACCATTATCTCTGATAACCCCCTACCCGGGAATCGAACCCAGGACCTCAGCGTAGTAGTAGTGGCCTGCTACCACTAGGCTACTGAGGCAGTAAAAATTTTGTGTAATGTAGGTACCCTGCATTAAGTAAAGTAATTTACAAAAATAAACTATCAATTGCTTATCAGTTTCAAAAAGGGGAAATGAGACGTTCTTCTGAAACATTATTCATTCAGTTGTATTCATAGTAACATTCTAGGTTATCAGATAATTATCAGTTTTTTTGTAGCAACTACAATTTTTCTTGCAATCTGTTAGTCAGTTGATTTGAAATTTGAATATTTTAGTGTTCAACTGAAAGACTAATACTAATGTGTAATAGTAAATTTCCAGAAATTTCTTTACTGGTGGTAGAGCTCCAGTGACGGAGCTCGCCGGCGTAGGCACCACCGCATAACCTAATATACTTGCCGCTAAATGGTAATGTTCAACACTATCGTGTTCCGGTCAGGTGGTAATGTACGGCCCTGTAATTTCCGGCACAGAGGCATAAGACCTTAGGCCTCAGGAGTGGTAACGCATCTGCATTTTGACCTTGGTCTTTGTGTGGGTGTCTATAGGCTGCAGTCATCACTTAACATCAATGTGAACTGCATGCTTGTTTACCATTACCGTTACATAAAAAAAAAAAAAAAAAAATTGTATAGATGTTAGGGACACCAGTTTTATGTAATTGTGAAAAGTCCCCATCGATTCCATGTCTGCAAATATTTTATTCAAGGTCAAAAGTTACAAAAATGTTTTTTTTTTTTAATTTTGCAGCTAAACGGTTAGTTTTATGATAAAATATCTCAGACAAAAATTGGAGATAATGCAATTATCTACAAAGATTGCCCTTACACATTTTTTCATAACACTAACCATTTATGAGAAAAACAATTACAAAACTTTCTTACAAATTTCTAGAATGACTTGGATCTTTGTTCAAAGACTGTTTTTGGCTTAAAATGTAAAGAATATATCCATATTCATTTTAAAATGTTTCTACATTAATTACTATTCCATGATTTTTACAGCAGAAATCAATAAAACTCCTTTTTTTTACCCACATGGAATCGATGAGGACTTTTCACAATTTCATAATAATGGTGTCCCTAACATCTATGTAAATTTTCAGCGTTCTTGGAATTAATGGAAGGTTGCCCCTATTTTTGGGCTAAATTGACCGGACTAAAATGTCCATTACTCAGGCTTTCGCAATGGTTTTCCCTTTATTTCCTTTGCGCTAAGGGAAATGGTAAGGTTATGTTTAGTAACATATCGGAAGGCGGTCGGCGCCGTGACGGTTATGCACTGATAACCGTGACTTTGAACGCTCAGTGTCACTTTACATAAGGCTATATCCATCTTCTATGACAGTCACGCGGTTGTTCCTAGTGCATGTAACTTCACCCCTGTTTTTCTGTAGGGATACACGCAAACGATTTCACGCGTAACAAAGAGCGCATTAGAGTACCACGTCAAAATGGACACTGAATTGATACCTATTTTTGGCAGAGGTGAGAGGTGTTTTAGAAAATGCGTAACGCATACGCATACCCACCTTGGAAAGGGGTGGGTTATGTGACATTCCGAGGAAAGACACCCAACTACCCACTAAAAACGCCTGGGTGTTCCGACTCGTCCACCATCATTTCACGGGAACGCTATCGCCCACATCCGCGACCCCACCGGCGATTTCCGATCGGGATTTTAATTTTTCGTGATTTTAGTAAATCGGTATTTTATTTTTCGTATAATAATGTAATCTTAATCTTTACGATACGGATTTTTAGGCCTCCCAACAAGTGGACCTTAAAATGAACATGGACAAGACGAAGATCATGTCGAATGTCCTTGTTATAGTCGAGGGTACTCGAAGTACCTCGAAGTTATTGACCTGAGACAAATGGTCCAGTTAGGTAGGTCCAACTCTGAGAAAGAGGTCAATCGCCGAATCTAACTCGGATGGGCAGCTTCCCGAACGCTGCCCATCCGAGTTAGATTGTATATTTTATATTTTCTTGTCTAATTTACCGCAGTGTCTGAAGAAGAAGGTCTTTTTTAACCAGTGTGTGTTGCCAGTGATGACATACGGAACCGAAACGTGGTCGCTCACTATTGTCTTCATAAGAAGGCTCAAGATCACTTAGAGAGCAGAGCGAGAGAGAGAGAGAGATCGAATCAGAAATGAGGCGATGAGAACCAAAGTAACCGACATAGCCCACCGAATAGCGAAACTCAAGTGGCAGTGGGCAGGGCACATAGCTCGCAGAACTGACGGCCGTTGGGGCAGAAGAGTTCTGGAGTGGCGACCGCGTTAAGGAAGATGAAGCATAGGCAAGCTCCCCACGAGGTGAACCGACGACCTGGTGAGGGTCGCGGGCAATCGCTGGATGAGGGCGGCCCAGGACCGTTCGTTATGGCAATCTTTGGGCCTTTGCCGAGCTGTGGACGTCTTTTGGCTGAAATGATGAGGATGATTTTTTTACGTTCGTTTATTTAACAATCGTTAAATAAACGAACATAATAACAAATCTACGTGATTATAATATTCGGAATTAAAAATTACGTAAATTTTATACTTAATTCGGTATTCAAAGATTTCGGTATTATTTCGTAATTTTCAAATTCGAATAAAAGTTATTCGGTATTTTTGGGTGTTCCGGTAGTAGAGCTCCAGTGAGCAGTGTAGTAATATCATATTTTCCCCTAATGACGCACTGCACTATTATGGGCATCTTTAGAGAAGACTTTTATCCAGCAGTGGACGTCTCTCAGGCTGGTGTGAATAAGGCTACTCAGAACGAGTACCTTTGAGCTTCACACTAGCTTTGCCTTCGTTAGTAAAAAAAAAACCGGTCAAGTGCGTGTCGGGCCACGCGCAGCGTAGGATTCAGATTTTAGGTTTGTTTATTGTAATTGAAAAAATAAATTAATATTTTATATGGATTTGTTCAAAAAATTCGAGTATTACATTTGGTCGACTATTACTCGCAAAATTGTAAAGCCAATTTAGGTTCCCTAGTTTTCCTTTTAATTTCGTTATATGCGGCTACTATTGCCGTAAAATTTGAATTTCTAACAACAACCGTTTAGTTGGTAGAGGGGGGACACTTGACTTTGACGAAAATGGACACTTTAAAGCTTAATAAGTCACGAACAGTTAACTAAATCCAAAAATGATTTTAATACACCCCACATTTTTGAAAGACCTGTCCAACGCTAAATAGAAAACGAAAAATATCCGCGCGTTACATAAAGGGGAGGTACCCTAAATAATTTTATTTTTCATGTTATTATTCTACCACTTTATCGGCGTGATTAAGCTGTACTTGCGCCAAATTTCAAGTCTCTAGTTCTAATAGTTTTTGCGCTAAACCGCGGACGGACAGACAGACAGACAGACAGACAGACAGACAGACAGACAGATAGACAGATAGACAGACAGACGGACATGGTGAAACTATAAGGGTTCCTTGTTTACAACGGAACCCTATAAATTGCACTCCTAAATAACAGTTACAAAAAATTCCGCTCGCTACTCCCAGTCTTCAATAACAACGACGATCACAATCTCAACCAAATATTTGACATCCATGGTCTTAATTGTTATAAACAGAACCGCTACAAACAATCTATAAAACGTTTGAGTCGTGAGCCCAAAGTACAAAGAGTTCGTAATCAATGGTCGATGCACTTGCTAAGATGTGCCACGTAGATATAGCCGCAAGAAAGCGCTGTGATATCAGTTTTGTCTTTTTTGGGGTTCCGTATCTTAAAGGTAAAAACCCTAGTAAGCTTCTGCTGTCTGTCTGTCTTGCCGTCCGTCTGGTTTGTCATCAGGCTGTACTTCATAAACCGTGTTGGTTAGAAAGATTTTCAGCTTTCTAGCTATCACGTTATTATGTATTTCCATTGCTGCTTTATCACCAAATACTAAGAATATAAAAAACTAAAATTTTATGGGAGGTCCCCTTTTTTCGTATTTCTGCTCAATATTAATAACTGTAGCAGGTAGACGCTTAAAATTTTCACAGAATATTAAGTTGTACATTATCTTTCATAATAAAGGAAGGTTTTTTTTTAATTAAAAAAAAAAACGGTAAGATAAAATTTTACTTCGGGCAGGAATCGAACCTGCGACCTCAGGATAACCAGTCCAGCCGCTTTACCACTAAGCTATCGATGTCTCAGTTTTTCTTTAATTTCTAAAGTTCACTCGCATGTGTTATTGCGAAATATAAATAGAACAATTTATAAATAATTCAATTAAATTAAAGTAATTATTGAAGGGGGGCTCCCATAAAACAAGTAATTTTATACGGTACCCTTCGTGCGCGATCCGACTCGCACTTGGCCGGTTTCTTAGGCTTCCGTACAGTCTGTCCTCAGATTTAAAATCGGTCGAATTATGTTAACCTTATTTCTGGTGACATTGGTATTACACAATATTTGTACAAAAATTGGAAAAAAAACTTTTCTTTATGTAGTGAAGGTGGCAAACAACATACAGTTTACATGGATTTTAAATGATGACTGCAGCCTATAGACTTCTGCACAAAACCAGAGGTCAAAGTGCAGATGCGTTGCTACCCCTGAAACTTTGGCGATTATCTTTTTTATTATTATATATATATTTGGCTTACTTTAACAGCTTTCTTTAAGTTAGAGAGAGATGTAAAATGTTACAATTACTTTAACTTGTGCTTTAACTTTAACAAATATCTTTGTGCAACCCAGGCTTAGCTTCTTTGGACAGGTAGGAAAATATATAGACGGAATACCTCTGTCAAACAAGTCTGCTACCAGGCCAGCATAACCCTATCCAGCTCTCTAAATCGACGTACCGGTGTTCTTTTGAGTCAATTGTCGTTGTTATCTCGATGGAGACGTAGCGGGCAGGGGTTCGACGGCCGGTAACACACGGATATCAGACGGCTATGATCGCCTGGTACTTTTTCTCACTCCCCATAAAAGGCGATAGTCCAACCGGCAACCTGTTCCAGAGTTAATGGGTACAAGAAACCACTGTTTTCATTTTCATTCGAATTCGATTTTTAAAAACATTTATTCACGCCGAGTCGGTATCGATGGTGCTAGAATAATGTTAGCTTGGTTTGTCTTGATAGGTGAGAAAAGATTGTTTTTTGTTGTTTTATTTATAGGGTACCGTGTCGTGTACTAAAATATGTAGCATTTTACAAATACATAACGATCATTTTGTCTTTACTGATATAATAAAGCTGAAGATTAGTGCTTGAACGCGCTAATCTCAGGTACTGCTTTTCCGATTTGAAATATTCTTTCAGCGTTAGATAGCCCATTTATCGACGAAGGCTCCAGGCTAAGATGAATAGGAGAGGGTAGGTGACTATGCACCCGCGCGAAGTCGGGGTGGGCCGCTAGAGTAATCATAAAAGTAAAAAACATTAGAGCTAAATTCATGAGTTTTATCTTGTAGTTTTTGATCACATTCCGTACGTTATTGAATGATTTTGTTTTGATGAGTTTTAGCGGGAAGCTTGAAAGATGCATAGGGTGCTCTTATTATTATTATTATTTTTTTTTTATATGTAATAAAAGTGGCAAACAAGCGTGCAGTTCACATTGATGTTAAGTGATGACTGCAGCCTATAGACACCCACACAATGACCAGACGTCAAAATGCAGATGCGCTGCCACTCCTGAGGCATTAGGTGTTATGCCTCTGTGCCGGAAATTACAGAGCCGTACATTACCACCTGACCGGAACACGATAGTGCTGAACACTACCATTTAGCGGCAAGTATATTAGGTAATGCGGTGGTGCCTACGCCCTCGAGCTCCGTCACTGGAGCTCTACCACCCGTAAAAACATATTCTTATCTTATTTTCTTGGTGTATTTTTGAGTTATATTAAACAAAGTTGGTGGCATTTTTTTTCTTAATGGCTAATTACAGTGCTCGTGTATAGTGAAATAGAATAACAGTGCGAAAACACGTTCTTTCGGGTTGCCTCCAAAACTTAATTGTAAATGTTCTGGTAAAGTAGCCATCGCTTTACTCGAATTACTGTGACTGACTGACTTTTACGTTGTTTATTACGAATACGAAATATCGTTTTACTTGACACTGGCAAAATGCATTACAAGCGATGCCATTAAATTAAAAAAAAAATATTGCAACATTTGACAAACCGTAGATCCAGCTGTCAAAGTTAGTTTTTTTTTCTTTCTATTCTGGCATAGGGTTGGATGTAGACCATAATGCCATTGGTCGAGGTCAAAATTAGTTATTCTCTACAATGTTATTGTAATCTATAGTACTTATTTTAACTTATTATTGCTGTACACATTATTCTGCGGAACCTCTCGTGGACGTCAGGCCGTTTTTTTATTCTTATCTACTGAAATCGAGAAATGGTAAACGTATGTTTCCACCACTACCAAGATAATCTCATGGTGAATCAATACCCAATTATCGCCTTGGACATAAACTGAATTATTTATTTAAGGCTGAGAGTCCTTTGCGCTCGCCTTTGCCCGGTGAAGTAGACTAGTGTCGTCTTGAGACGTGTTGCATACATGAGTACATTCCAAAAAAAAAAATGTGTAAGATTTCCAGTGTAGAAGCTCGAGGGTGTAGGCACCATTGCATTACCTAATGTATATGCCGCTATTTAGCCGCTACATGCATATGTACACGGCACATATACCAAAACAACATTTTTTATAATTTTTGTCTGTCTGTCTGTTTGTTCCGGCTAATCTTGGGAACGGCTGGACCGATTTTGACGGGACTTTCAGTGCCAGATAGCTGATGTAATAAGGAGTAACTTAGGCTACTTTTATACAATCTGCATAATTCATAAATTCTCACGCGGACGGAGTCGCGGGCACAGCTAGTTTGTAAAATAAAATTGGTTTTCGTAATGACTACACATTTTTCTGTTTTACAGATAAATGTCTGGTCTTCATGACAAAAATGATTGGTGTTTAATTATAATTTTTTAACGCTAATAAAATTCTAATAGAGCATCCAGTGTATTTTATAAATAATTGTTTTATACTATTTCGCATTAACACATGCTTGTGAAATATATTTTATTTTAAAGAAAAATGGAAAGAAAAATTTGGAAAGAAAAATTTTTTCGCTGAAGTCAAATTTTTCTTTCCATTTTTTTTTAATAACGGCGTGGCACGGCGGACCGAACCTGCCTACCAAACTCGCGCGAGCGGACCGCATCGGACTTGATTATTAATAATTATACTAATTATGTCCGCCGGACTCATTATTCTCACGACAGATTTGATTCGGAGCGTACAGAGTCCGTCTTCCGCTCCGTACCAAATTCGGACGTGTGTTACGACTAATTCTAATGTATTTCTTAACTCTAAGCCTGGTTTGCACCACGATATTTGCCAAAGTTATTGTAACATTTCACATCCTTCTCTAACTTTAATATAGGTAACAAATATCGTGGTGCAACCCAGGCATGAATTTTTCACAATTGTACTAGGTTAACAGAAACATGTGCTAGATAAAAAACTATTTAACTCTACATCCGGGCGTTTTCACTCACCTACAAGGAACGGCGCAACAATTAACTATCAACGTGTGAACATCCATATCTACTATGTTTTCCTGGTACCTACAACACTTTCTATCATGGAAGCTTCTTAACATAAAAAAAACAATCGAAGAATCTGTTTTCATTTAAAACACAGTTGGAAAGACAATAATAATTAGCGCCATACATTTCAATCAAAACCATTCAACCCATTTATTAGGTACCACGAGTAATACGTGTAAGGTGATTAAAAGTTTGTAAACTAACATGACATGTGTATCTATTGTTATTCACCATAGTTAAATATTTAATAATAATGATTATCTTATAGTAATTAATTTCGTAACATATCTATCTTATGCGATTCTTATAATCTTGAATAATGAATTAAGTTTTTGATTTAATTTTGGAGTTTTGGCGGAAACGCGGGGAAAAACCGTATCGCAGCTTCGCAGCATGATAATAAGCCGCGGACTTTTCTGGTGGTATAGCTCCAGTGACGGAGCTCGCAGGCGTAGGCATTACCTAATATACTTGCCGCTAATTGGTAGTGTTCAGCACTATCGTGTTCCGGTCAGGTGGTAATGTACGGCCCTGTAATTTCCGGCACAGAGGCATCATACCTTAGGCCTCAGGAGTGGTAACGCATCTGCATTTTGACCTTGGTCTTTGTGTGGGTGTCTATAGACGGCAGTCATCGCTTAACATCAATGTGAACTGCATGCTAGTTTGCCACTTCCATAATTTAAAACAAAAAACACCGCAGCGCACGGAGAGAATACGCAGCTACGCCTTGCAAGAAAATATAATAAGAATAATTTGTGTTTGAATCGAGAGCTACCGTGTTAAAAAGAATCGAACTCCTCCTGAATATTTTTATTAGTTCGAAAACATAAAAGAGTGAAAGCATGTATCCTCATTTCCTTATCACTCAAACGTGGAAGTAAATTGCCTATGGAATGTTCTAAACGCAGGAAAACGCGGATTAGAATACCGAGTCGGTGTTTAACAACTTTGTTGTACAAAAATGGTACCGCTACGGCGGAGAGATACAAAATAGGGTTGTCAGAAATTATTTTGTGATGTCGATCAAAAAAAAAAAAAACATATTTAAAAAAAAATCATATATCTCAGGGACGGATTGATTAACTAGAACTGAAATATATAATTTGTATGTATGGATCTTGGCGAATCGTAGGTGTATGCATACTTACTTTAATCTACATACATTGACAAACCAACATGCAGCTCACATTGATGTTAAGTGATGACTGTAGCCTATAGACATCTTCATAAAAACCAGAGGTCAAAATGCAGATGCGTCGCGCGCGACCCCTGAGATCTAAGGTGTTATGTCTCTGTGATAGTTATTACGGGGCCATACATTACCATTAAACCGGAACACGATAGTGCCGAACACTACCATTTAGCTGCAGATAGGTTAGGTAATGCGGTGGTGCCTACGTGCTCGAGCTCCTACACTTGGAATTCTTGATCATATATTTCAATGTACCTAGTACATACGTTGTTATCCTTGAAGTCCAAAATATAAAAAAAAAACTTTTTTTTAATGTAGGTAATGTGAAAATGTAAAAATGTTCTCTGTGCCGGAAATAACAGGACCGGACCTACCTGAGCGGAACACTATCATTCAGCGGCATAGTAATGTGGCGGCGGTGCTATCACTGGAACAGTACCACCCGTATTTTTTTTTTGTAATGGAATTGGCAAACAGGCATGCAGTTCACATTGATGTTAAGTGATGACTGCAGCCTACAGACACCCACACAAAGACCGATGTCAAAATGCAGATGCGTTACCATTCCTGAGGCCTAAGGTGTTATGCCTCTGTGCCGGAATTTACAGGGCCGTACATTACTACCTGACCGGAACACGATAGTGCTGAACACTACCATTTAGCGGCCAGTATATTAGGTAATGCGGCAGTGCCTGCGCCCGAGAGCTTCGTCACTGAACTGTACGACCAGTATTTAATTTATACCGCCTAAATTGTCTTCCAGTATCTGACAACCCTCAGCCTGTTACTAGAACATGTGAGCACTTACGTAATACCTCACGATTACTAGCAAAGTGGTATTTTAACTTCACCCTATTGTTTTAGATTCTTAACGGTGTTAGATATAAATGATTTACTTTTAAATAATGTATGAATTGATGATGATAACTTTGATAGAATACGACCCTCAATATTGTCTTAGAAATAACCATTTATTTCAGGAAACCGGGGCTCTATAGACCACAGATAACAAGAAAACAGTAATTCTATACTATTATTAAAATTACCTTTTGGCTTTAAATTGATAATATGTACTTTAAAAAGTACATTAAAATATTATCATTTTTAATTTACCTGTATTTGGCAGTATAAAGGTGCTTCTAACAAGGTGTAGGGGAGATAATACTATCGTTAAAAACGAATGATTACAGTTACTGTGCCCCAGTTTACTTATACCTAATTGGTTGGCAGGTTGGATGATAATGGAAGAAAATATAGGGAAACTAGCTGTTGCCCCGCGGCTTCGCCCGCGTGGATGTCGTTTTATATATATATTTTCCCAAATTTTCTTTGCTATAAACCTCACGGAGCCTAAGACCTTTCCAACGAATGCAAAACCGTGGAAATCGGTTCGTGCGTTCTGGATTTATAGCGTCAGGAAGGAAAACCCGACTTATTTTTATATTATAGATAAGAAAAAATACAGGAAATAAATATTATACTTGTAGTATATTTTTCATCATTATGATAAATTAAAGGGTAATAGTATAGTAAGTAGTAGTTTTCCGTTTTTAACATTGTACAATAATAATATAATAATAATGGCAACCCATTATACGTCCCACTGCTGGGCACGAGTCTCTCCCCTCTTGGGAGGCCTGGAGCTTACTCCACCACGCTGCTCCAATGCGTATTGGTGGAGAAACGGGTTAGTGGCCAACCCGGTGTCGGATGTTTTCAAACTGCCCATAAGGCCTCCGACAAGGTTTAACGACTGCTATCTATCGATAGCAATCGGGACCGACGGCTTAACGTGCCCTCCGAAGCACGGAAACGCGCATTTAATTTGCCACTAGCGGTCACCCGTCACACTACCCGACCGCGCCCGTAGTGCTTAACCGAGTAGATCGCTTACAATCTACACCAGCCACCGGGCCATGCGCGCTTATAATAAAAAAAACAAACGAAAAAAAAAAATGTAATAAAAAGCAACCCTTGATACGTCCCACTGCTGGGCACAAGTCTCTCCCCTTTTTGGGAGGAGGCCTGGAGCTTACTCCACCACGCGGCTTTATTAAATTATATAAAATAATGTAATTTGAATAATTATAATCATTAGCCATGAACGAAGGTCCGTTGCTTTTAATACAAAAAAAAACGTAATAAACGGCGCCTATCTGTCTGTAATGACCTGACTCGATCATTCCGCGAAATTATTCGTACGTAATCGAGATGCTCATCGCGAAACCACAGTGAAAGGAGGCTACGAATGATACTAAGTCGATAAGTCAAGTTTACGCTATCGGGTAAATGTAGTTGGTCTACTTTGCCTTGCTATACCTATTCGATTTAGAAATAGTTCCTCTTAAAAGTACATTTTTAAAGATCTGTTTGATATGTACTTTTAATAGGTACACTTACCGAATAATTTTCAAGTTAACATGTTTTTTTTTATTATGTACCTTTTACATTGTATAAAGTAAATTAAAAATTATGTAAGATGTTTCTTACCTACTTCAATACCTTTAATTGACGAATTATGCCTATTTTTGCGTCTGTGATAGTTATACATATAGCAAAAACATGTGCGATATAATACCTATATTTACCTTTCCAATAACAACTTAAACGTAATCAGCGAAACGTGGGTGTATGCATGCATTTTTTAAAAAAAATAATTATGTAATGGAAGTTGCAAACAAGCATGCAGTTCACATTGATGTTAAGCGATGACTGCAGCCTATAGACACCCACACAAAGATCAAGATCAAAATGCAGATGCGTTACCACTCCTGAGGCCTAAGGTGTTATGCCTCTGTGCCGGAAATTACAGAGCCATCAGCATTACAGTCATTACAGTAGATCCATGCATGCCGTGCGCTTGAATGCATGCATTTCTCACCTTTGCCTACCCCTTCCTTTACAGGCGTGAAGTAACGTGAATAAAAATTTTGATTAATTATTTTAGCTGGTAAAAATTATATAGGTAGGTATCTCAGAAATTTTACAGACAAACAACATTCACTCAATTTTCCTCGAATCGAAACCAATTAAGGCTCGCCTCAGATTACTTCTAGTGACCTATGCTACCCTGGTAATTAGCCATTAGTGCCGTCGGTAAGTTTGAGGTTTGAAGTGCGCATAACTCCGAAACTGCCCTGCTTCGCTAATTGCTAGGTGGTGTAAACTTTGCTAATTGGTAAATTATTGCAGTAAGATTGTATGTACTAGCCTCAGCACATATTGAAAGATGCTTTTGACGTACCTAAGTAAATAAATACTTCTTCAAATTTTGATAACAGGGGATAGAAAGGTACTTAAGGAATACAATTTTTTCGTTACTGCTTTTTACAATCCAAAAACTGTCCGCAATATAATATAAAAAAACATTTTAATAAAGCTTTTTTTATACTTTACACTACATAAAGTGTTTATGGACTCGAGCAAATGTTTCCATGTTTCTCTAAAGGAAGCATTCAAATAAACACGTTTCTTAAAATTACGTTCAAACCAGAGAATATGTAATAATACTACGTATAGAATGGACACTTCGACGTCCCGCCCGATTTCCCCGCCTCACCCAACCTCCTCCCCTCTTATGGGCGACGTTTGGTATTGTCTACGGGCTACGAACACAGGTGCACGTGTAAATACACGTCACTGATTGATGTCTGTGAGAGACCAAATTAAGCGTTTTTATGTAATTTTAGCGGAGTCTCCGCGGTTTGATTCAAATAAGTAACGAGTACAAAACTGCCTCAAAATGGACAATAATAATAAAAAGCACTTAACCTCCGACAAAGGGATCGAACAATCTAGGTGGTTTAAAAAAAAAGTGACGACGTAAACGTGCTATACAGAAGACTAATTATATTCACAGCTCGCCCTGGCCTCGCACGGGTGAAATGAATATATTATAGCCTATGTCATTCAGTGAAGCTGCAACTTTCTGTTGAAAGAATTTTTTAAATCGGTCCAGTGGTTTTTGCGTGATAACGTTACAAACATACATACAAAAACACGAATGTTTTCTCTATATAATCTTTATAATATAAGTATATTCCTAAATGAATAAACTGAACCCAGGATCCCCGCAGAAGTACAGAGCCTTCGTCTTACTAAAAGCATATGGAATATGGATTGCCAACAGTTTGTTTTTCGTTCTAACAGCAGACATAAATGTAGTAAATTTAGCTCTAATACATAAATGTCTAACGGGGATTTTATTATTTATAGTGCTCCAGTAAAGGCCCTTAAAGGTATAAGTATTACCGTATTACTTAATCAGTCAGTATACCGCTAATCACGCCAATGGTTGGATGATTGATGAACCCTTCAGTACTAAATGTTGGCTAGGTGTTGTTTAATATCGAAATTAGGATCCCACTGCAGAATCATTTCGATCATCCAGATATGCTTAATTCTTAGCTGTTTTTTTTCTTTATTTAACTAAGTTTGTTTATGTGTTGTTTATTAATTTTTATTGTTATTATTTTTTGGTGTTTTTGTGTAGTTTATTTCATTTATATATGTATAATTACTGTAGAAGTACCTACTGTGTAACGTACCGATATAAGTAATATGTATTTTTATATTGTAAACGGGACTTAATCGCGTACTATTTTAATCGAAGTATTTACCTCGACACTCGACGTTTCGGCCGTAATGCAAGGGCCGTGGTCACGAGTAGACTGCTGCTCCATGGTGTCATCGTCTCGTACCCGCGCCAGTTCTTCGAACTACGCGCGGTTGGTCGTCATTATTTTGATTCAATACATTAAGGTCCCGACACACAACACTCACAACATCCGACGATTTATCCGAAGATACATCCCGACGTCTACATTGCCCGATAACCGGATTCCACGAAACTGACAACCTATATCCATCCTCCCGGTTGAAATTTTTGTATTTTCTGATTTCAACCGCTTCACGTACCATCCTATTATAGTAGTGACGTTCAGTGGAGAGGATTTTCGGGTTGTGAAGTTTGATCCAGTGGTTTGGTCCCGACTCCAGTTGATGCTCCGCGATCGCTGACTTGTTCACCTGGCGATTCTTAACTGCTGCTATGTGCTCCTTAATTCGCTCATCTAGGAGTGAAAGTTTAAAACAATTAATAAGTAATATTATGTTTTGTAATCTACTTATTGCCTTAGGGTTACGTCAAATAAAGAAGTTTTCAGTTTCAATTCAGTTTCAGTTTTAAATAGAACCAGAGATACAAGATATTTAACCGTTATCTCTGATAGCAACCCAACCCGGGTATCGAACCCAAGACCTCCAGCGCAGTAGTAGTGGCCTGCTACCACTAGGCTACTGAGGCAGTTTATGTATGTATCTTTATGCCAAGTTCCTTACGGGGTAAGCAGAGAGTGTAAAGTAGGTACCATATAGATATCCCGGTCCTGACATCTTCACCTTCATCATTCTCTTCATACATGCACGCCGATTCCTAAGACTTTTGACTCCACCCTCAGACTACTCGACCTATTTGGCCATGGTAGGTCAGTCTTGGTCTTCCTGAGCCTCTCCAACCATCCACATCTGCATTGTATATCTGTTTAGTCATTCACTCCTTTGACATTCTTTCTAAATGCTCAAACCATAGGAGCATGTCATTTAGCCTGGGTTGCGCCAAGTAAAATTTCACATCCTTCTCTAACTTAAAGAAATCTGTTAAAGTTAGAGAAGGATGTGAAATATCACAATGACTTTAACTTTGTACTATTTATTTTTCTCAATAACACATGCGAGTGAACTTTAGAAAACAAAGAAAAAACGGAAAGAAAAATTTGACTACGGGCAGGAATTGAACCTGCGACCTCAGGATAACCAGTCCAGCCGCTTTACCAAGCCGGAAATTTTTCTTTCCGTTTCTTCTTTGTTTTCTTAAGTTCACTCGCATGTGTTATTGCGAAAAAATAAATAGTACAATTTAAAGAATAACTTAACTTAGTTAACTGCCTCGGTAGCCTAGTGGTAGCAGGCCACTACTACTACGCTGAGGTCCTGGGTTCGATTCCCGGGTAGGGGGTTATCAGAGATAATGGCGAAAAAGCCTTTATCTCTGGTTCTATTGGGATTTTTCCATTTTCTGGAAATTTCCCAGTACCTCAAAGTTTGGTAATGTGCCCGGAGATGTCAACAGGCTCGCCACCTGTTACATGGGCCAAAACGTTACCGGCGAATCGTGGGTGTTTGCATGTATGCTTGAATGCATGCATTTACCTCTGCCTACCCCTTCGGGGATTACAGGCGTAAAGTTACGTTGAAGTTACGTACAATTTAAAGGGAACACGATATTGTATAAACTGCAAAGTCTATCATATCAGTCGTATAGCTGTAATCGTATTAATTAGTTATCAATGGATGTCGTTCACCGACCCTAAATCGGTTGAAAATCAAAAACGGAAAGCATAATTTGACGCAACGGTGTAAGACTTCGGTAGCTTAGTGGTAAAGCGGCTGGACTGGATATCCTGAGGTCGCAGGTTCGATTCCTGCCCGAAGTCAATTTTTTTTCCGTTTTTTCTTTGTTTTCTTACTTTTAACTTTAACAAACATCTTGGTGCAACCCAGGCTTAGTATTAAAGTAAAACACTTGCCCCCTTAATCATAAATGTACATTAGATACGTTTTAGCTATAGAATGCTTTGTCCTTGTCAGTTGCATTGTCAAATGTGCAGGATAGAAAAATACAAAGGAGAGATTAGCAACACTTTAGCTAAAATACGTTTATAATAAGGGGGTTATACTTTTTTTTTAATTACGTAATTTTTTTTATGTAATAAAAGTGGCAAACAAGCGTGCAGTTCACATTGATGTTAAGTGATGACTGCAGTCTATAGGTGCCCACACAATGACCAGAGGTCAAAATGCAAATGCGCTGCCACTCCTGAGGCATTAGGTGTTATGCCTCTGTGCCGGAAATTACAGAGCCTTACATTACCACCTGACCGAAACACGATAGTGCTGAACACTACCATTTAACGGCAAGTATATTAGGTAATGCGGTGGTGCTTACGCCCGCGAGCTCCGTCACTGGAGCTCTACCACCAGTAAAATATGCTGTTGCTTATGCCCTTGCTTCTTCTCTAAAGCTCAACGAAAGTATTATGTCTCTGACAGCGCCATGCCAGCAAAAACGAACACAATAGCGGCGCGTGGGCTCAAGAAAGCGTGGATTATGGCATATTAATATTCATAATGATGTAACACGGATTCGTAAGTTTTGACACGGATAGTTTCTGGGTCAGCTGGTCTGTTGATGGGTTGTTTTGTATTTTTATATTGTAAACGGGACTTAATCGCGTACTATTTTAATCGAAGTATTTACCTCGACACTCGACGTTTCGGCCGTAATGCGACGGCCGTGGTCACGAGTAGACTGCTGCTCCATGGTGTCATCGTCTCGTACCCGCGCCAGTTCTTCGAACTACCCGCGGTTGGTCGTCATTATTTCGATTCAATACATTAAGGTCCCGACACCATGGAGCAGCAGTCTACTCGTGACCACGGCCGTCGCATTACGGCCGAAACGTCGAGTGTCGAGGTAAATACTTCGATTAAAATAGTACGCGATTAAGTCCCGTTTACAATATAAAAATATGAATACAAATCGTGAAAGTTTAAAACAAGGGTTGTTTTGTAGTTTATAAGTCCGTATAACTTAGGATCAAACAAAGGTTGAGGCTTCTGTATGATCCTAAGTAAGGAATCTCCGTATAACTTAGGATCATCCAAAAGTTGAGGCTTTTGTATGATCCTAAGTTATACGGAGATTCCTTGGGAAAAAAAGAAACGCTTAAGGTTCTTTAAGGCTAGTTTCGACTTCGTGGAGCGTTATCTCTGCTGCACACTGCTTACGTAAGCTCTGATAGTCCGGTATTGGTCAAAACTTGATCAAAATGTCGAGAAACGTCAGAAAGATTGTGTGCGCAAGAGGTAAAGCTCTACAAAGCCGAAATTATCCAAAGTAACGTCGGTGTGCAATATAATTATGTTGCTGCGTAGGTACTGAACCTTGAGGACATAAATTCTCAAAGTCTATTCGGGGTGCTTTTAGTGCTTTGTGTAACGCGTTATTTCATACAGTTTATAAGAAACTAGCGGCCCGCCCCGGCTTCGCGCGGTTGCTATGTTGCCTACCCTCTTCTATTCATCTTAGCGTGATGTTATATAGCCTAAAGCCTTCCTCGATAAATGGGCTATCTAACACTGAAATAATTTTTCTAATCGGACCTTAGTTAGTTCTTGAGATTAGCGCGTTCAAGCAAACAAACTTAGTATAAGCTACTACTAACGGCCAAATATTCAAACGTCACTTAAATCTAAGTTGGACTTAAAAGTCTTCTGTCTTTATAAAACAGGTCATTACTGGTGGTAGAGCTCCAATGATGGAGCTCGCGGGCGTAGGCACCGCCGCATTACCTAATATACTTGCCGCTAAATGGTAGTGTTCAGCACTATCGTGTTCCGGTCAGGTGGTAATGTACGGCCCAGTAATTTCCGGCACAGAGGCATAACACCTTAGGCCTCAGGAGTGGTAACGCATCTGCATTTTGATCTTGGTCTTTGTGTGGGTGTCTATAGGTCATCACTTAACATCAATGTGAACTGCATGCTTGTTTGTCACTTCCATTACATAAAAAAAAACGTAAACCTAACCAAATACGGGAGGTGTGTCAAGACCGCGATATCTGGCACGACACTGTCTGCCTACCCCGTAAGGGACTTGGCGTGAAGATGCACACTTTCATACATAAACTTAGGTCTCAGAGGAGGCAATACATCTGCATTTTGGCCATTGAAAATGTCTACAAGGTGCATTATACACTGATCATCCAAGCTTAAGTCCACTACATGATCGTTTGCCACTATCATAGAGCAACACCGGAGGGGAGTAGTCATATGCAGGCTTTCCCCTCTGTCAAAATTCAAGCCCAAATGGGCCTATGCCTGTTGCCTAGATGTTTAAATGTGTGCGTGAAATTGTTTCTGTATTTTGTTAAAGACAAGGTGTGAGTTTCGTAGCAATAGACTATTTTTGTAGTGTGCTTGTGTGTCGCACGCATTTCCCCCCGCAAAAAATGACAGACTGTTTTGCATCGGTAATGAACGCTATGGCTACTCCCCTCCAATCCGCCGCGGACGGTAGCCCGTGTTGCTCTATGGCCACTATCATCGCATAAAACAATCGGACAAACCAAGGCAGAATAAAATTTAAAGCTGTATGTATACTATGTATACTAAGCATGGATGTAATAAACACGGTGATGCAACCGGCTCGTGCGCAGTTGGCATTTGACACATGACTTCAATATGGCCGAATGACAGCTGCGTTCTGTAACACTTTGGGTACATAATTGGGTTACGTTTTGTTTTTGTAAAGAAATAGTGAACGATTTCTTTATGTTGGGATGGTGGCAAACAAGGATTTCACATTTCTGCATTTTTGCAATTCACATTGATGTTAAGTGACGACTGCAGCCTATAGACATTTTCAAAATGAGATCTTGTCAAAAAATTAAGGTCAAATGCAGATGCGTTGCCACTCAAACTCGAACCCAAAATTTTATTTAATCACTTGGAAATAATAGAATTTGCTTGTGATTGAGGTCAAATTACAAATATGAAATTAAAGCGTTTAACAACTGATACGTTGATTAATATGTCAAAGTAAACAACATAAATGGTCCAAAAATCTATATAGTACAAAAATCAATTGCAGTTCGTTAGTCTCGCTAAAACTCGAGAGCGGCTGTACCGATTTGGCTAATTTTGGTTCTGAATTATTTTTTAAAGTCTAGGGAAGGTTTAAAAGGTAAGAAAATATGAAAAACTTGGAGGAAAATAGTAAAAACCACAATTTATTTTCTCATACAAATAGTCCGTATCTATCAAACATTTGACACATTATTTCAGTCTGAGGCAATACAAAGTTTGCCGGATCAGCTAGTTTTAAATAAACAAGTAGGTAGGTAGTTTTTTGGTTAATGAATAAAATAGGTGAAAAATGACCATCCTCCCACTTATCATTGAAATTAATTAAATCCGTAAAGAGGTTTTCCTTTAATATCATAAACTCATAGGAGTAACCACAGAATAGATATTATCTATTACGTGGGAGTAACGTATAAAAAAAAATATGAAACGAAATGTTTTTGTTCTTCTAGCACTTGGCCAGTTTTTTATATTATTAAAGCAAAAAATAATTTTCTTTCATCGTTAAAAACTGTGCTTGTTAGCCACTTTCATTAAGTACTTAAAAAAAAACTGTCCAACACTTCCACAATGTGATGACACGGTGTAATGGTTTGTTTACACGATGCTTATCAGGTTAGTCTTGACCAGACACTCCTGCAAGTTATCGACAACGCAAATAGAAATACCGTTATCTGTTACCCAACACTAGTTTACGAAATAGTGAAGAATAAATATGGGAAAACTCAAGATTATGGGTAACTGCAGCTTGCATTGGGTTGTTGGATATTCTCTCTAAGCAAACAACGTAGGTGTTGATAACAGCGACGATGTATAGATTGGTATTATACTTTACTGGTGGTAGAATTCTAGGGCGTAGGCACCACCGCATTACCTAATTTATCTGCCGTTAAATGGTAGTGATACAGACTCACTACTACTAACTGAAGTGCACATGGCCCCGCGGCTGGTGTAGATTGAAAGCGTCCCGGTTGCTATCGATAGATAGCGGACGTTAAACCTTGTCGGAGGCACAGTAAATAGATTTACTGTGTCGGAGGCCTTATGGGCGGTTTGAAAACATCCGACAGCGGGTTGGCCACTAACCCGTATCTCCACCAACCCGCATTGGAGCAGCGTGGCGGATTAAGCTCCAGGATTCTATTTATTCCTTTTGAGTTACAGATCTCTATAAATAAATGTCAGTCTCTGGGTATGAGGAACTGGAAACTATTTGGTGTGAGACATTTATTTTCTTAGGTAGTAAGTACCTACGTCTTAGTGCAGTCGGTTGGTAGGTAGGTATCCCAAGAATTAGAAGAAATATAAGAACACTGTTTTTTTTCTGTTTCTCTTGGTAGGTACCTTCTTCACATGTTGTTATTTTTATTAGGCACTGTTTTGACGTGACAACGTCTTAAATTAGGTTGCGGCTCGGAGTCACTCATGAAAAAGTGTAACGCCCGGTAACGTAACGATGAGTCACCGAACGAGAGAGAGGCCTGCCGGACCGGCGAATGCCTTTCTACCGAGAAAAAGACGTTGTCACGTAAAATCTTCGCCCGTAAAACCGACTTTACAGGCAACCAGTTTTTTTTTTTTTGTATTAATGTTTTTATTTAGGTAGTTTGTTTTATTTAAATATGTACTGTACTTACCCTGTGTAATGTTCCCACGTATGTATGATTACTTTTGGCATATCATAGGGTAACTTCAAATAAAGCAGTTTTTAATTTCACATATTAACGCCATCTGTCGGCAGTACGAACTCAGTATAACAGTTTCTCTTATTTGTATTCAGGATGTAAAGATTTCACTGCGCGCGACCATACCTTATTTAGATCTCTTTGTATGCCTATCTCGATTTGATCTCATTAACTCACTTTTCTAATGTCCCTATTTTGTAATTACACTGTATAAATATTATTTTTTAAACAATACAGTGTCTTGGTGGCTATTTGCTACTGCTACAGCCGAGATCCCGGGTTCGGTCCGCGGCTTGGAGAGATATGTATAACCTAACCTTAAAATAACCTCTGATCGTTGTTTTGTTTTAATTGTCACAGTAAGATCTCAGCGTATAGATGAGTACACACACAGTACTATAAATAAAACATTTTTTTTTCTTTATTCGTAATTTAGATATCTAAGTTTTTTTTTCTTTATGTATCGGTTTTTACTGGTGGTAGAGCTCCAGTGACGGAGCTCGCGGGCGTAGGCACCACCGCATTACCTAATATACTTGCCGCTAAATGGTAGTGTTCAGCACTATCGTGTCCCGGCAGTTGGTAATGTACGGCCCTGTAATTTCCGGCACAGGGGCATAACACCTTAGGCCTCAGGAGTGGTAACGCATGTGCATTTTGACCTTGGTCTTTGTGTGGTTGTTTATAGGCTGCAGTCATCATTTAATATCAATGTGAACTGCATGTTTGTTTGCCACTTCAATTATCTACATAAAAAAAATACCTATTCCCCAATTTCGTTTACATCACACGTGCATACCTACTTTGATCACTGATTTACATGTGTGCATATTAGATGCACGGGACTCAAGAAAGCCCTGTCGTCGCTACTCAAATCTATATTATGGCTTACCATAGAGCAACACGGGCCACCGGCCGCGGCGGACCGGTGGGGAGTAGCCATATACAGGCTCTGTCAAAGTACTAGCGCAAGTGTTCCTATGCCTGTCGCCGAGATGCTTAAATGTGTCCGTGAAATTGTTTACGTATTTTATTAAAGTCAAGGTGAGAGTTTCGTAGAAATAGACGATTTTTGTAGTGTGTTTGTGTGTGTGTGTTACACGTATTGCCCCACGCAAAAAATGACAGACTATAGTTATCCTGAGGTCGCAGGTTCGATTCGTGCTCGAAGTCAAATATTTTCTTTCCCATATTTCTTTATTTTCTAAAGTTCACTCGCATGTGTTATTGCGAAAAATTAAAAATTAATGACAGACTGTTTTGCATCGGTAATAAACGCTATGACTACTCCCCTCCGGCCCGCCGCAGCCGGTGGCCCGTGTTGCTCTATGTAACTTACGAACAAAAGAACATATGACACGATCTAATCTCTCTCCACTCGATTAACCATAATCGATAGCATATTTCATACTTATTAAAAACAAATTACTACACTGGTTTCATAAGTATTGTCTTGGATCACGACCAGTTGATACCTCGCCTCTGTTTCGATATTACCACTCGTGCGTATAAATTTAACTGCACTATATTGAGAATTAACCTGTGGCCAAGAAATAGTTTTAAAATGGCTAAACTTAACTTACGCAAAATCCCTTAATACCTTTGACACTGGCTTTCCCACCTTCTTTGTTAATGGAATAACAAGTTGAAAATTGTGAAATACTTATAGAGATAATTCAGAATTATGTGTAAAAGAATGTGCTAAAACCGAACTCACAAGAATTGTATAAAAAAAGGATGAACCAAAAGCGGCATAGAGGAACTTTGGCCACTGGCCGCGGCGGACTGGAGGGGAGTAGCCATAGCGTTTATTACCGATGCAAAACAGTCTGTCATTTTTACGGGGGGAAATACGTGTGACACACACTCACACTTCAAAAATCGTCTATTACTACGAAACTCACACCTTGACTTTAACAAAATTCATAAACTATTTCACGCACACATTTAAATATCTGGGCGACAGGCATTTGGTTTTGTACTTTGACAGATGGGAAAGCCTGCATGTGGCTACTTCCCTCCGGTCCGCCGCGGCCGGTGGCCCGTGTTGCTCTATGAAAAGAGGAGTTAGTTAGTTTTTGCAAATATTTAAAAAAATAAAGAGTTATGAAATTTAAACAAAAGACTTAAATTCAAACAGGAGGCAATTTCCAATAAAAGTCTTGCCTCCGGAAATTCTAAATCTATTTATTGTCATTTTATGTATTTAAAAACCCATTACACAATATCGAAAATTAAAGCGGTAGTAGAAACATTAAGGCAGGGTGAGTTGATCGCCACTGCGATCGCCAATCCGCCTGCCAAGCGTGGCGATTGTGGCATATTCTCCCCTAATGACGCACAACAATGTTGGGGTTGTTTCGGGGAAGGCTTTGTCCAGCAGTGGACGTCCATCAGTTGGAATGATGATGATGATGATATCAAGAATTAACCTGTGAGGAAGAAATAGCTTTAAAGTTGCTTATCTTAACTTACGCAAAATCCCAGAATAACTTTAACACTGACTTTTTTGTTATCTGTACTCATGTACGCTTTGAATATTTTTTAAAATAAAAATTAGAACTACGTTAGACGTTAGAAATTAGATTATAAGTGTGTAAACTATTGTAAAATTGCCCTTGTCTGTCAAATGTCATTGCCTGTTTTTTTTTTTTTATCCTTTAGCATTGGCTTCATGTGTTACTTAATTCAAAATTCAAAAATTTAAAATTCTAATCTTTTTTTTCAAATTGGTCCACGAGGACACTTTTGCATTGACGAGTTATACGCTACCTAGAGAGAATGACATGTAATGGTAATCCAGTGGGTGTTAATGGACACCAATTGAATAATAATATTTGACCGATACGTGAATCATCACATTTTTCAGTTCCTTCATAGAGGTAAATGAGGGGTCTGCTCGCCCTAGTCATAGTCATTCACTTGGCAGAGAATGAAATTACTAACTTATGTGTCTTTGAGAAACCTTTTCATGTTCCGTAATGCGTATCTGTCATAGTGTCTGGTACTGCAAGCCATCTGTTTTATATGTTTTTTTTTTTTCTCTTAATTTAATTTTTACATAATTTCATAAACCCTATGTAAGCAGTCGACCGGCAGGTTATGCAACCTATTTCAAATTCTACTTTTGTATTAAATTATTTTACATTATTTATTATCTGTTGTCCATATTATTATATTTATATTTTTATAATATTCAATACTTAATATACTATTTTTAATAAATATCTATTTATTTTTATTTATATATCATAAGTATATAGTCATATATCAATATTTTATTCGGCTGGCCTAATGTCTGACGATGGTAGTTATTATTCAGCTGATGATGGCTCATCAACTTCCTTTGCTTCACTTGATAACTCTTTTTCGCTCAACCTTAAATTAAATGATGAATTGCAACGATTTTCTAATAGTTTACACGTATGCCACATTAACGCTCAAAGCATTCCTCAACATTACTCTGAGCTCCTTAACATTTTCTCGGATAGTTTTTTTCACGCTATACTGATTTCTGAAAGTTGGCTCAAGCCCGAACTCCCTTCAACCGCTTTCTGTCTCCACGACTTTACCCTTATTCGGAATGACCGCACGGGGAAAAGAGCCGGGGGTGTTGCAATCTACCTTCGTAGCAACATCCCCCATAAAATCCTTCTGTCTTCACCTTCCCATTATAGTGGAAATCCCGAATATCTCTTTCTCGAAGTCATTGTCAATGGGGTGAAAGCTGTTCTTGGAGTTATTTATTGTCCACCCACCATTGATTACTTTCCTATATTAGAACCCCTTTTCGAAAGTCTCTCCTCTGAGCACAGACATCTCATAATCATGGGTGATTTCAACACGGATATGTTGAGGGACAACATGCGATCCCGTAAGTTTAGGTCGTGCCTTGACTCGTCAAACTTAACGTTATTACAGCTCAACCCTACGCATCAAAATTTTGAGTTTGATGACTCCTGGCTCGACCTTATTCTCACTGCGTCAAGCTCTTTGGTCCTTAATCACGGACAATTTAGTGCACCTGGTTTGTCTAGACATGACCTAATTTTTGTATCCTACAAAATTAAAACTTCTAAAAGTCAGGCAACCACGGTTTTAACAAGGAATTTTTCTAGGCTGAGTATTAATGAACTTAATGCAGATGCAAATAACTTAGATTGGTCTCATGTTGAATCTGCGTCATCCTTAGATGATAAAATAACATTTTTAAATGCATCTATTTTAAACCTATTCAATCGTCACGCTCCTTTGAAGGCTCGTCGCTATAAACGACCGCCAGCCCCCTGGATCACTCCGGGTGTACGCATGGCAATGCGAAGGCGCGATAGGGCCTTTCGCAATTTTAAAAGAGATCGCAGTGATGCAAGTAGATTGCGTTACAAACAAGCAAGAAATCGTTGTAATCAGATGGTGAGAGTTGCGAAGCGTCGTTACATCTACGAAAACGTTCTTAATTCCTCACCTGCAGACGTTTGGAAATTTCTTAAATCACTTGGTCTCTCTAAAACACATTCGATCCCATCCTCACTTAATTTTACACTAGATGATCTGAATCAACATTTTTCCAATACTTCCACTTTAGACCCTATTATTAAAACTGAAACTATCCGATCCCTTTCCTCTTTGCCCTGTATCCCGTGTGACATATTTTCCTTTACAACTGTTACCAGTGACGAAGTTAGAAAATGCATTCTCTCTCTGAAATCTAAGGCAGTTGGCTGCGATGGAATAGGCCGAACTATGGTACTTTTAATTCTCGACTGTCTATTGCCCATTTTCACCCATATTATCAACTTTTCCCTAACTACCGGTGCTTTCCCTTCAATCTGGTGCAAGGCTCACATCATACCGCTACCTAAAATATCAAATCCCACCTTGGTTAATCATTATCGCCCTATCTCAATTCTTCCCTTTTTGTCAAAAATTTTAGAGGCCATAGTTCATAAACAGTTCTCTCGTTTTATCTTTGCAAATAACCTTATCTCTCCACTTCAATCTGGTTTTCGCCCTGCCCATAGCACTTCCACTGCCCTTCTCAATGTTATCGAGGATGTTAGAACCGGTATGGAGCATTCAAAGTTAACTGTGCTGGTTCTGATCGATTTTTCTAACGCATTCAATACCGTGAATCACGACATCCTTCTTGCTATTCTCGCACGTCTCAACTCTTCGTCATTGGTAAAAAAATGGTTTTCCTCGTACCTTGGTGGACGTCAGCAGACAGTGCGGGGTAATGGGGAGTTCTCAAACTGGCAAAATCTCTCTGTTGGCGTACCACAGGGTGGTATACTTTCCCCTCTTCTTTTCTCCCTCTTTATTAATATCCTCACCTTCAACCTCCGCGGCTCTTACCATCTGTATGCTGATGACCTGCAAATATATGCTCAAGCTGATAGTGCCAACCTTCACCATGCTATCTCTGTTATCAACAACGACCTTCATGCTATCTCTGAGTGGTCCAGGAAGTTTGGTATCTCGGTCAATGCATCAAAGTGTCACTGCATTGTTTTAGGAAGTAGCTCGCAGATTCAAAGACTAAATCTTGACGTTTTAACACCGGTCACCTTTGAAAATTCCATTATTCAATTTTCTCAGCACGTCAAGAACTTAGGATTGAATTTAGATAATTGCCTAAAATGGAATAAGCAGGTCATGTCGATTAGCCAAAGCTCCATTGCTACTTTGCGATCCTTATATCGGTATAAAAACTTTTTGCCGTCTAGTACAAAAACTCTCTTAGTACAATCTCTCGTTGTCCCTATCATTGATTATGCGGATGTCTGTTGTTCGGATATATCAGAACAACTTCTAAACAAGTTGGATCGTCTTCTTAATAATTGTATTCGGTTCATCTTTGGCTTGCGCAAATTTGACCATATATCCCAGTATCGTTCTAAGCTTAAATGGCTCCCTATCCGACAAAGAAGACATGTAAGATCTCTTTGCTTACTTTTTTCCATCATCAACGATCCACATTCCCCCAGCTATCTCAAAAACAAATTTCAATTTCTAGGTGACACCCACAATTTCGCTCTTCGTTCATCTGAAAATTTATCTCTTGCAATTCCTTCACACCGTTCAGGTTTCTTGTCAAACTCCTTTGCCATCTCGACAATTAACCTCTGGAACACGCTACCCATTGACATTCGGAAATCTCCCAGTAAATCAGCTTTCAAGTTCATGCTAAAGAAATACTTCTTGAGTCAGTTGTCCTAATTTCATATGTTAGCCATCATAATAATTTATGTATTTATATATATATATATATATATATATTTATATTTATATATATTTATATTTATATATAAACTTATATTCAATTATTTATAAGTAATTTATTATATTATGTAATTATTTATCTTGATATTTTAAGTAAATTTAAATTAAATATATCAACTATGTATTTATGTACTTATTGATGTCATCCCCTATTTAATTAGATATAAAGTAAGTATCTACATCAATAGATATACGATTTAATTATATTTTTTTTTTTGTACTTGTTATCATACTTAAATAATACTTTTTGTAATTTTTTTTTTTTGCTCCCGCACCCTTGACAATTTGTCCCATAACCCCATGGTTGACTGTCAGAGAATGCCTAGTGGCATTAAGTCCGCCATATGTATAATGTGCATTAAAGTATAAATAAATAAATAAATAAATAAATAAAATTCGGATTTTATTGTATTGTATATTGTTTCTAAAATTTTATGTTATTTTTGACATAGCTACTTACCTAACACTGTTTATCACAAAATTTGCGCGTCGTTTTTTCGACAAAATGTATACCTACATTTTATGCAAATAAATACATGATTGTGATCATGATTATGATAAACGCGAGCCCAACTCGCACTTGGCCAGTTTTTATTTTGTGTAAATAAAGTTATTATCAACTCACGATCACTGGTGCGAAATAAAACATTATCTTTATCAACCATAACTTACATAACAACCCATAGATTTTGTGTATCAAACCACGACCCTTGTTTTATCTAGCCAGATTATGTCCTATGCTGGCACAACCTCTTTGGATAGCGTAGACAGCACAGTCCAGCTGAACAAAAGCTTTTATTCACAAGCTTATATGGATCAAATTGGATTGAATGTGAAATTTAGAGAAAGCCGATGTACAGGGCAGAGTATTGATAAGTGGCTTCCCGGAGTCATGCAAATTATTATCACTGAACTGACCTGCTGTGGGCGTTTCGTTATATAATCTGTATTTATAGCTGAACCCACATTTGTATTGACTGTGTCTTATCTTGCTGAATTGTGATGTTGGTCGGTGAGCAAAGAATGTTTGCTTCGTGTTGTTGCTGATTATGAAATCGTATTGATCAATTGTTGGCGGAAATATGGGCAAATAGTTTCAGGGAGCCAGTTGTTATCAAAGTTATGGAGATTTAGCAAAAGTCACGTAACTTAACTTCACGCCTATAAATAATCCCCGAGGGCCCACCCCTCCCAAAGGTAAATGCATGAATTCGTTCATACATGCAATCACCCGCGATTCGCCGGTTACGTTTTGGCCCATGTAACACGTGGCGAGTTTATTGACATCTTTGGGCACATTACCAAATTTTTAGCATACATCTCAGCCAGCGGGCTCGACTAGCCGTACATAATGCTGTACTTACTCCAACGCTTTTATATGGAAGCGAGAGCTGGGTATGCAGGAAAGAGCATGAAAGTAAGTTGAACGCGGTCGAGATGAGATATTTGCGCAAGATCTGCGGTGTATCACTCACCGATCGCGTTCGTAATGAAGATGACTGTAAGAAAGAGACTTTGTATGAATGATAGTATCGGTGTAAAAATGAAAAAAGGCATGCTCCGATGGTTCGGGCATATAGAAAGAATGTCGAATGAGCGAATGACTAAACAGATATACAATGCGAATGTGGATGGTTGCAGAGGCCCAGGAAGACCAAGGCTGACCTACCATGACCAAATAGGTCGAGTTCTGTCTGATGGTGGGGTCAAAAGTCTTAGGAATCGGCGTGCATGTATGAAGAGAATGATGAAGGTAGACGAGGCACGAGAGGTTTGTCAGAACCCGGTACCCCAGCGTAGTACTACTACCACTGGCCTGCTACCACTAGGCTACTGAGGCAGTTATGGTTTAATAATACACATCAGGACTGGAAGACCCTGGAAGTGAATGAGAATTATTGTAGAAATAAAATAAAACTAAAACATTTTGGTCCTACGAGTGGCAAATGGTTGCATAGCATCTGTATGCTTTTGAACATGTAGTTTTTTTATGTTATGGAAGTGGCAAGCAATCGTGCAGTTCACACTGATGCTACACTTAGCATCAGTGTGAACTACATTTGTGTGGGTGTCTATACACAACACCCACACAAAGATCAAGATCTTAATGCAGATGCGTTACCACTCCTGAGGCCTAAGGTGTTATGCCTCTGTGCCGGAAATTACAGGGCCAATTATTTCTTTTTGGGGACTGTAGATGTGCTGAACATCCCGAGGCTCTAGAGCCATTATTTCGACCAAAAAATATTGAACCATCAATGCATAAACAATTCCTATTCAATGGAGTTACTAAAAAAAAATCTAAAATAAAATTCTTTCACCACTAAAAATATAGATACTTTTATCTCAATGTAAACTCGCAAACTTAAGCACAATATAATATTGTATAACACAAACAGGCTATTCATAGTAACCCCTAACTGTTTAAGTCAAATCAAGTAAAGCACGATATCCGGTTGGGCGGGTGAACGACCTGCTTTCGTACAAAAGATAGACTGAGATTGTGCGCACGCGACTTATCGGCGAATACCAAGATCTAGCCTTCGAGCTTCGAGCTAGTGTTGTTTGATTGTTTTAGAATATTAATGTTTAAACAACTATCGTATTCATTACAAAGTTTGTTTGCGTAGATTGAAATTTAGATTGCGAATTTACCCTGCGTGTGTATTTAATACCCGTCAGCTCGCTAGAAAAATAAGTGTGACTTCAATTGTTCATTCGCCGCCGGCAGTCTCGGCAGATTTAAAAAGTTTGGTGAATAGTTCTCTCTACAGTGAAAAACAAGCATATTTTAAATTCAACATTAATAATAAAATACGAGATCCTAAATTATTGTGGAAGAATATTAAAAAGGACATTATATCGACACGACACAGAGAAAGTCTCCCACCCCATTTTATAGATCCTGATCACATTAACAGCGAATTTCTGAATTTACCGTGTAAAACAAAACCAACAATTTCTTTGTTGACATATTTTGAATATCACAGTTTCAGCAATTCAACTTTTAAAATTGAACCAGTAAATCAACAATATGTATTAAAATGTCTACAAGGATTAAAATCAAACGCTGTTGGGTGTGATAATATATCTCTTGCTATGTTGACTACTTGTTTACTACACATACTTCCTATCATAACGCATATTATAAATAATTCTATTGAAACATCAACTTTTCCTGACATATGGAAAATCGCATCAGTCAGACCTTTACCAAAAAAATCAAACCCAATAACAGTTTCAGATCTTCGCCCAATTAGCATCCTGCCATGTCTTTCTAAAGTACTGGAAAAAATAATTTGTCGTCAGTTAGCAGATTACCTTGAAACTAACTCAATTCTACCGGAGCTGCAATCCGGTTTCAGAAAAAGACGCAGCACAACTACAACTCTATTAGATGTAACTGATAATATACTAGCCGCACAGGATAAGGGCATGTGCACGATCCTTGTGTTACTCGACTATTCCCGTGCTTTTGATTGTATTGAAATTCCTATTCTACTGGCAAAGCTGAAATACTATGGCTTCCATCAAAATACACTACAGTGGTTCCACAGCTACCTTAACTACAGAAAGCAGCTTGTAGAATTGAGCTTGGCTGATGGCAGCACAAGAATTTCTGAACCTGCTTCTGTAGAGATGGGAGTTCCGCAGGGTTCAATACTCGGCCCGATCTTATTTATTTTGTACTGCGCAGACATAGCGAATCGTCTCCAATCTTGTAACTACCATATATATGCAGATGACGTACAAATTTATATTTCTTTTAAACCAAGTATGATTAAGTCAGCACTAGAAAGCCTCAATCGAGACCTACAAATCATATCAGATTGGTCAAACAGTAACTGTCTAATTCTTAACCCTGCAAAAACAAAATATATATTATTTGGTACTAAAGGTCAGTTAAAATCGCTACCGTTATCGGTAAATGTAACATTGTCTGGCCAACCTATAGAAAGAGTAACGGAAGTCCGCAGTTTGGGGTTATGTGTTGATAGTGAGTTGAGATTCGAAAGACATGTAGCAGACTCAGTAAGAAATTGTTTTTATCGTTTGAAGCTTTTGTACAAAATTAGACCTTATGTGTCTGAAGAATTGCGTATACAACTTGTCGAGTCGCTAGTCCTTTCGAAGCTCAACTACGCAGACGCAGTCTATGGTCCTCGATTATTAGCTCGAACGAACCGTCTTGTTCAAAGAGTACAGAATGCCTGCGCGCGGTTTTGTTTTACTGTTCCGTCACGAGGACATGTGACACCATTTTTAAATCAGCACTCAATGCTGAAAATGAAACTGCGCAGAAAATTACATTTTGCGTGCCTACTATTTGGTATCATAAAGTCGAAAGAGCCCTCATATTTATATAAAAAACTAAGGTGGATTTCTAGTCAAAGGGAATGCATGGTCAGACGCTGTGCATTGCAACTTTCTATTCCCTCACATAATTCTGCGTCTTTTAGAGGTAGTTTTCGGTATGCAGCGTCCAAGATATGGAACAACATTCCCCCGCCCCTAAGATATATCAACAGTCTGTACACGTTCAGGAAACGACTACGTGAACATCTCCTGAACACGCAGCGTGAGCTGGGTGATAGGATTGTTGATTTATCTGTTTTATGAAAGGTAGGACTTACTTGTATGGTTTACACTAATGCACTATATATATACTTTATAATACTGGCCGATACGTCTGTACCGATTTCTAAGCAGGTTCAGACACGGAGCTCTCCGCTTATCCATAATCTAACAAATATAGCCTCTATTACCAGCACATTAGATGTCGGTGTTGTATGTATAATAATATGTTTACTATATTTTAACATTATCGGTATATATACGTAATATATATGTAAAAAATATTCATTGTAAACATTTATTTTTATGTATGGTATAATAAGAATATATGTATAATTATCGTAAATATGCTATATTATTTGTCCTGACAAAATATGTAAGTATATATTGTTAACCATTATTAATTTAATTTGTTTAATTATTAATTTCATTTGTTTGATCTGCTTGACATCCGTGAAACACCAGGGTCCCAGATGAAAATCAGCGTCAAGTCGATTGATGTGATCGACTTGACATGAAGCTGATCTGGGCTCCCATTTGGACCAGCCGTGAGACTTAATCTCTTTTTTTTTTTTCTTTTTTAATTGTTATTGTTTTTGCTTTTTGTTTAATTGTACCTGTGTACCAATCGTCTGGCAATTTGTATCGTCATGTCTCTGTGCTGTCCAAATAAATGTTTTCTTTTCTTTTTCTTTCTTTTTTCTCTCGTGTCCTGATTGATTAAACAGAGCATTGTGGCACGGACCACAAGGAAAAGAAGAGTAGACCAAAGCAAACTAGGCCAAGATTATTATGAGTGGATGTTGTTCTTGCCACGGCTGGTCCAAATTGGGTGGCAATAGGTTTATGCTATTGGAAGGCAGTCAAGGGAGGCGCGGATCAACGTTTGCAAGCGTCTCGTTTGCAATTGGCGAACGCAAAGGGCTCATAACTCAAATTTACACCTGCTTATGGGACACCCTATGGATCCGATCTTCGGGCGTTTTATATGTTATGAAGATGGCAAACAGTTCAGGTCAGTTCATATGGATAATCTAAACAAAAATCCGAAGTTAAAATCTAGATGCGTTGTCACCCCTTTGCTTTTTGTTTCCGTGTCGACTACTAAAATGTGTTACTGTATCACAGTAACACTTTTTTTTTATTAGCATCTAACTGGAACAAGATGATGCTGAACACTAGGTACAATCTGTCAGATAGATTATGTAATGCTGTGGTGACTATGGCCTCGAGCTCCAAGGATCCGACACTCTAACTAAGCAGTTAAATATAATAAAATTTCCAGTTTAAACCCGAGTTCAGGGTAAAAAATATCAGTTTTAAATGTTAGTGAACCTTAAATGTAAAAATAAGAGTCATTACCGGCTAATGACGTCCATTCTACAATTTAATTAACCAACTTGAAAATAGGTCACGAATTCTCTTTATCAAGAGTCGGTTTTAACTGCGATCTAAGACCGAATCAATTAAGACCATGGTTTAATTGGTCCGGCTCAATTTGAATAAGACAGAGGCAAAATGCTTTGTGGGGGAAACTGTAATTACGTAAGTGGATGTGACCTTAAGATTGAGGTTCGCTAGTGCGACTTGACGAAAATAGTTTTAGATATTATTTATACTTTTTCGTTTTTTTAAGTTTGTTTTCTTAGATTTAAAATGTCAATTTTTTGTTTAAGTATATTAAACCAGGTGTTATGTAATTTTTTCAGTCGTTCACTAATTTTTGTTTGATAAATTTTGTTGTTTGTCCTTCCGTTAGTGCCACTGACTAGTCTACCGAACAATGGCAACCAAACTATTCCAAAATCCAATAGTTAAGTGCAATAACGCAAGATAGGCAACAGCATCCTGTATTTTTTTTTTATTCATCCATTTATTTCAGGCAAAAAAACATTCAAGTGGAAGTAGAGTATGCTTAGAACTGATGGTAGAGTTCCAGTGTAATGAAGCGTGCATGGCCCTGCGGCTGGTGTAGATCGTAACCGATCTACTTGGTTAAACATTACGGGCGCGGTCGGGTGTGTGATGGGTGACCTCAAGTGGCAAATTAATATCCGCGTTTCCGTGCTTTGGAGGGCACGTTAAGCCGTCGGACCCGGTTGCTATCGATAGATAGCAGTCTTTAAACCCTGTCGGAGGCCTTATGGGCGGTTTGAAAATATCCGACAGCGGGTTGGCCACTAACACGTATCTCCACCAATCCGCATTGGAGCAGCGTGGTGGAGTAAGCTCCAGGCCTCCCCCCAAAAAGGGGAGAGACTCGTACCCAGCAGTGGGACGTATAATGGGTTGCTATTATTATTTTTAAGACTACCGCCATTCTGCATGCCGAGCGTGACGATTATGGTATATCCCTCCTATGAGGAGGTTTGGTCTACTACTGTGCGACGTTTTTCGTCTGAAATGAGGATAATGTTTATCAAAAGGTTAAATACTTATTAATTTAGGGACTGATGGTATTTCAGTTCGTATTGACAAGTGTTATACTCATTCTATTACGTGAATGAAATACAAAGGAAAACAGCCATCTGAAACAGGGATTGAGTGAGTAAATGTGTGTGTGTAATCTAAGAGTAAATAATAGTAGAGCTACCCTCATATAAAGCACGATAAAAATGTGATACCACGGATTTGAGCAATCATCAAATTACATACAAATGTTGAGCAATTTTGACATTAGACAATGCAACGTCGTAGGGCCAATTTTTAAACCACCTATGGAAGATATGTATTCTCACTTTCTTATTCGTGGATTCAAGTACATTTTGTAAGAGTACCTATTGTAAACAAAAATATGACACTTACCGTTCCTTTATTTCGAGGGTGGATCCAAAAGTTCGAAGCCCGACCAAGAAAATGAAAGAAAAGTGGGTCTAAATTTATTTTTATTTTTCGACATAGTCTCCATCTAGCTCAACACACTTCTTCCACCTGAACTGCAACTTGTTTATCCATTCAAAAAAAAGATTCCGGAAGGTCGGCGAAATACTCGTTTACTGCGACTATCACCTCATCTTTGGTCGAAAATTTCGAGCCACCCAATGTTTTTTTAAATTTGAAAATAAATTATAATCTGAGGGGGCTAAATCCGGCGAATAAGCTGGGTGGGGCAGCAATTCGTAGCCACAATCATGGATTACAGACATTGTTTCAACCGAAGTGTGAACACGTGCATTGTCTTGATGGAACCAAACTTTCTTACGTCTGCCTTGTTTCTTTTATTTCTTCTCGGAGTCTTCGTAAAAGATTACAATAATAACTAGAATTAATAGTTTGACCTTTCGGTAAATAATCTACAAAAATAATGCCCTTCGCATCCCAAAAAACAGAAGCCATGGCTTTGTTAGTCGACAAAACGACCTTTTTCGGTGTAGGTGAGTCAGATCTTTTCCACTGTTTGGATTGTTGCTTTGATTCAGGAATATGGTGGTGAACCCAGCTTTCATCCATAGTAACAAATCTAGACAAAAGTCCTCGGGATCAGTCTCAAAAAGTTCCAAACAGTCTCGCGAAATTGTGAATCGAACTCGTTTTTGTTCAGCTGAAAGCAACCTCTGGACAGAGCGAGCAGAAACCTTATGGAATCCCAATTCTTTCGTTATTATGTGTTGCACCCGGCCATAACTAATGTCTGTTGTCTCAGCTATCTTACCGATGTCAAACGTCGATCACCCAGTACGAGATCACAAATTTTATCGATGTTTTCTTTCGTGGTAGAGGTTGTAGGCCGTCCACTCCTAGGATCATTTTCAATGCTCTCACGACCGCGCTTAAACTCAGCTACCCACTTCTTGACACTGGAATACGATGGAGCAGACTCCCCCAAAGTGCTCACCATATCTTGATGGATGTCTTTTGGTGACAGGCCTTTTTTATTGAGGTACTTAATGACTGCACGATGTTCAATTTTCTCCATTATTGAAAATCGCGTCAGAATGCTTCAAACAAATAATCACAGAAAATCTATATTGTGCAGTATCGGAATGAAACTGTGCACAATAAATCAATATGAGACATACTAACAAATGACGATAAATTTAAAAAGATGTCATATCTCCTTGTAGTTTGGGCCACGAACTTTTGGATCCACCCTCGTATATTAAACTACATAATAATTTGTAAGATATGTATTCTCACTTTCTTAATCGTGGGTTCAAATACAGTTTGCTAGAATACCTAGTGTAAACAAAAATATATTACTTAGCGTTACTTTATTATATTTTATATAGTAACGGTATTTATACTGCTATTATTTGTAAACAAAACGTGCCGCTCCAAGTAAGCCGTACCTTAAACTAACTCGGTGCCAGATTGTGCAGTTGCGGACGACATTACCACTACGGTCTGACATTCACCGTGAGTTGCATAACCATTGCAACTGCATCAAGTGCTTTTACCACTATACTAATATAAACACTTGTGCATCTAATGTCTTTTTGAACTGTTGAGGCAAAGAGCAACACGGGCCACCGGCCGGCCGGAGGGGAGTAGCCATAGGGTTTATTACCGATGCAAAGCAGTCTGTCATTTTTTGCGGGGAGAAATTCGTGTGATACATACACATAAAATCGTCTATTATTTCGAAACTCACACCTTGACTTTAACAAAATACATAAACAATTTCACGCACACATTTAAACATCTCGGTGGCAGGCATAGGAACACTTGTGCTTGTACTTTGACAGAGGGGAAAGCTGGCTATTAAAATATGGCTACTCTCCCCCGGTTCGCCGCGGCCGGTGGCCCCGTGTTGCTCTGTGTTGAGTTTGTTTTCGTTTTAAGTTAAGTTTAAGAATTTCAATTCAAGGCGTCGTGAAGATCCCTTCGCCAACCTATGGCGAAGAATTCTTTTCTCTCTTTGAACTCGGTTAATAAAGACTGACGCAAAGTTTACGGAGCCAACGTCACTCAATGGCATTTAAGTTTTGCACATACTGTATCTGTGTGCTGCTAATATAGGTTACGTTCGTACTATAGACGATAGAGATCGCGAAAGCTAGATGTAAAATGGATATAAGTATTGTATTTCAAATCGCTCCATCTGACAGTGCGAATTACCTCTCTGTTTTCACTGACCCAACATTTTTTTTTTAATGTAATGAAAGTGACAAACAAGCATGCAGCTCACATTGATGTTAAGTGATGACTGCAGCCTATAGACATCTACACAAAAACGAGAGGTCGAAATGCAGATACTTTGCCACCTTACGGGACCATACATTACCATCTAACCGGAACACGATACTGCTGAACACTACCATTTGGCGGCAGATAAAGGTAATGGTGGTGCCTACGCCCGCGAGCTCTACCACCAGTTACCATTAATATTTTCTACTAGCTGACCCGGCTAAAAATCGTATGGTCTCAGAATTAAATAATGTGTCAAAGGTTTGATACAAATAGTCAGTATCTATATACGGGCTCATTGTATTGGAAAAAGAAATTAACTTTTAAACCTTCCCTGGACTTCCAAAAATAATTCAATATCAAAATTAGTTAAATCGGTCCAGCCGTTCTCGAGTTTTAGCGAGACTAACGAACAGCAATTGATTTTTATATAATGGGTTGGGGAAAAAGTCTTTTCGCATTATAGTATGTATGAACTTGTAATTAAATCTCTTTGACTGTAGTATTTGTATCTGGCTGGTTTTGGTATCATTGAAAGTTAAAATTTTAAAGAACGTAATTCCAAATTCAAATTCGGCAAATGTGTGATTTTCATTTGTTTTTCGTACTGTCAAGATGAGTGAATCTAATGAAGAAATTCGATACATTTTAAAATTGTACTTCACAGACTGTGGCGAAACCCGGGTTAACTCGCAATTAGGTGATGTTGTGTGTGTGGTGGGATTGAAAAGGCATTATTCATTATGAGCTATTACCACCAGGCAGGACTATCGATTCTGAACTCTACTGCGAACAACTGATAAGATTAAAGCAAGAAGTTGAGAGAAAGCGGCCGGAATTGATCAACAGAAGGGGTGTGGTGTTTCATCATGATAACGCTAGACCTCACACATATATAGCCACTCAGCAAAAATTAAGAGAGTTTGGCTGGGAGGTGTTAATGCATCCGCCGTACAGTCCTGACCTTGCACCTTCAGATTTCCACCTGTTTCGGTCTCTTCAGAATTCTTTATGCAATGTTAGGTTAACATCACGAGAGGACTGCCAAATCCACTTGTCGCGGTATTTTGATGAGAAGTCCCAAATTTTTTATAGCAATGGGATCATGTCCCTATCTTCAAGATGTCAAAAGGTTATCGAACAAAATGGTACATACATACTTTAGTTAAATTTAAATAAAGTATATTAAAAAATGTTTTGAATTATCTTAAAAAATGCGAAGAAACTTTTTCCCCAACCTATATATAGATAAGATAGGATATAGATGATTTCTAACCCGTTCTAGATTCAAATAAGCATAAAGTCGACCATTTAACAAATTGACGCGAGTTAACCCTTACAACGATTGTCTGGTCTCTTAGACCCGCGGCGGTGGGCGGGTTCTGACTGGCGGCCTTGGTAGAAGGTCGCCGCATCGTTCGCTCCGAGTCTTTTTTTAACCCGTAAAAATTACCCATATAATGTCGATCCGTCACAGTGTAGATTGCGAGTAGAGATTAAATTTGTTTTTTTTTTTGAGTAAAATTGCAATGCCGTGTTTGATTTTCAATCGCTTTCATCGTATAAAAGATAGTATGTAGCAATTTCAAGATAATGCAGGGTATTTTTTTGATTGATAATTTAAAATCTATTTTTATTCTTTGGATTTGAATTCAAGTTTTTGGGATAATTTATCTTCGTTATATCTTTAATTTAATTTATCTACTTATATTGAATACTAGCGGCCCGTCCCGACATCGCGCGGCTGGAATGTTACCTCCCTCTCCTATTGATCTTAGTGTGATGTTATGGTCTACCTCGATAAATGGGCTATCTAACACTGAAAGAATTTTTCAAGTCGGACCAGTAGTTCCTGAGATTAGCGCATTCAAGCAAACAAACAAACAAACTCTTTAGCTTTATAATATTAGTATAAATAACTAGAAAACTAAAATTTCGTAATAATATTATTACATCATTTTAAATAATGGTTATTTTTTATTCAAAGCGAATAGGTAGCTAATGAAAGCATTATAAAATGTTACAGTTATACAGACGTAGAACCCAAGTAACTTGAAAAGTAACATAACAGGTGAACAGGTTCACTATTTATGGTACGTTAGTCTCCAGAACATGGTTCAAAATTATAATGTATCCTAAATAACATGTTATAAAATAATAATATTTACGCGATCAAGTCCCGTTTAAATAATATGTACTCATTACTAATCTGCCTACCGCTTTATCTCATCGGTGGAATCGCATCTTGTAATTACGACTGAACATTACGTACGGGTGAGTTCGTTTAATCATTAAGAATAATTAAAGCATTAGTTATATAGGCCCATATTAATCTACAATCTAAACGTATTTTATCCTTGACAAGTTTCCTATGTGAAAGTGTTGTGTTAAGTTTGCTGATTAATTTAATTAATAAACATTTCCGACTTTTCCACTTTCACTAAAATAATAAATAGTGGATATACTGTAGTTATATGTCATACTGATTACTCCGATAAACATATTTGTCTGTACTAATTGCATGCAGGGCCTCGATATGAATGACAGTCGAAAAGTCATTCATGACACATAAGATAAAATATAGTGTAAATTGATTTGTTTTTGATTAAAAAATACACAATTATGAAAGTTTAGAATAGAAACCATTCAAAGATACATGTCTTTTTATCATTTATGATGTCACAAGTTGTCTATGATGAAGGCATGAAACCATTAAAGCCGTAGGTATGAACCTTAGGCTGAATGGTTTCATGCGTTTGATATAATTATTATAATAAAAATAACTACATACGGATCGAAAGACAAACATTTAAAAAGATTGGCTAACAATCGAGTTAAAAATATAATATAAATGCATGAATACACACGCTATAAAAATAATAGCTATTATCATCTCGAGTATGCCATAACAGAGACTAACGGCTACCTTGTCCCTACAAACGACCGAGAAAATGCATGGACACCTATAAAATAAACTGTTTCGACTGCAATTAGGCGCATTACTACTTCGTAAGTTGATGCGATGCTATGACAGTAATTGGTCACAATTATGCATTTCTAGTAAATCAAGAAATTATCTTTTGCCAAGATGTGCTTACTGCGCATTCTTTTGCCGTGTAATAAAAATAGAATATAACTTTTAAAAGAGATAAAGCTCACTTTAATTGAGCAATTTACATGGATGTAGGTATTCGCGTAATTGTTAAAGATCGCGCAAAAATAGTATAATAGAAACAAAACGACAATTACACTTGAGTACAAAAAAGTGCACATTTTAAATTACAAACGTTTTACGTGATTTGAGTGAAAATAGTTATTATATATCTATTTTCTATTATAAATTTACCTACTTAACTAAATAGAAATAGAGTTATATTTGCATCTGTATATTCTAGGGATGTCAGATGCTATTCGTAGCTATTCGTAGTTTAGAGCCTGAAAAGGATCTAAACTACGAATAGCCATTTTATTATGTTCTCTCATTCTCTCTGTACTTGATTAGTTGTCAGCGAGACAGTCTACACCCAAAATTAATATAAGACTTAGGTACTTACATTTTTATTTTTCGACTTCTGAAACATTGAATGGCTTTCTATGAATTTCATAATTATTTTGCTACGTACCTGATTCCTTCCGCAAGATGGTCTGCAACATCGCTAACCAATAAAATTATTTAGTATATTTGTGACTCTACAACGGCTCGCCTGAATGCTTAGATGTTGTATAAGCTTTTTTGCAGTGGAATATAAAAATAAATGCCCGCCTATATTTAAGCATACATGCAATCGCCCACGGTTCGTCAATTACGTTTTGTCCCATGTAAAAGGTGGCGATTCTACTGACAATTGAGCGCATTGCCAAATTCTGAGGGTGACTCTGGGAAACTTGTGCAAACTAGAAAACACATAACAACAATAGCACTTAATAATAATAATAATGGCATCCCATTATAAGTCCCACTGCTGGGCACGAGTCTCTCCCCTTTTTTGGGGGAAGGCCTGAAGCTTACTCCACCACGCTGCTCCAATGCGGATTGGTGGAGGTGGGTAGGTTAGTGGCCGCCAACCCGCTGCAACAATTAAAAAATATATACGTAATTATACAATAATTTAAATAAAAAATTGTCATAAATATTATATGCCAATTTTTAATCATGATAAATAAATATTATATTCTTTACTTTAAAAAATATTTCGTAATATCTTCTTAATTGCCACTCTCTATTCTTTATTAATCTGTGTCAATGAGTCCATTTTTTGTAGCGCGGGGGAAACAACCGACTCCACCGTGCGGTTAACGGATGGTTCGTTCTGGAGATTATGTCTAACTTTGTACAGCGTCATCTAGCGGATTAAAGTCGAAAAATTTTGCTTTTGCGTGTAATAGAAGCACCTAGTGTATTTTTCACTCATTTGGAATATTTACATAATCTAAATTATGTTTCCTTCTTTTTTTTTTCGAAATCTGTCCATGTTTGTGAGTTCATTGTCATATTGTTTAGATTATTATTACAAACACGTTCAACATATATACATACTGTAAGTACCTTCCCTAACATTAATATCTGCAAGAGATTTTTCTGTTAGTATTGTTTCAATTCATTGAAAAATATTCTTAAGCCTTAAGCGTAACAATAAGAAACATATTAATAGGTATTTTTTTGAAGTTAAGAAAATTGGGAACCTTTAATTTAAAAATGTTTTTCATCCTTAATGATTTTCAAAAAGAACACCGATGTTTGTAACATAAAAAAAATGCACAAAATCAATATTACATTAAAAATTAAAGTATCCAGAAAATTTTCTTTTAATAATAACTTGTCTGCCCATCCAATGGGAAAGTTTATAGAATGCAATAAAAAGACAAGCGGGACAGGATTATACGTAGGGAAGGAAACTTTATAGTATCGACATTTCTAAAAACATCAATATTTCGATTTAAAAAAAAATCTCAATACGTACATTAATGTACCTTTGCATGACTTGTATCTGTCTTATTCTAATGTTTAAAATATATCTAAATTTCCCATAATTACTTATTTGATAAATTTAGATAAAAAAAAGAACCTAAACACAGTCTAAGCACGGATTAATTATTACAGAGTGTTAATAACTTAGATATTATTACCGCTGCGTAGGTACCTCGTTCGTTGATAAATAATCACAAAACGTGTAATAACACATTTTAATATAATTTAGGTTTTCGGTAATTTTTTGACGATTCGGTTAGTCCAGCGGTGTGAGATGACCGTTTGATTCGAAGGGTCGCGGGTTCGATCCCCGCACCGGGACCAATATTTGTATGGCCTACAGATATTTGTTTCGGGTCTGGGTGTTTGTGTATGTGTTGTATGTGGCACGGCATCCACGATACAGTTTTATACCTACTGTGGGGTAGTGTGAGTGTAAGCGCATTTTTATTATATTATTAGGTAGGTACTTAAAATATTATAATTATTTAACATAATTTATTTTTAATACATTTTTAGGGTTCCGTACCTTAAAAGGAAAAAAGGAACCCTTATAGGATCACTCATGCGTCTGTCTGTCTGTCTGTCCGTCTGTCACAGCCAATTTGCTTAGAAACTACTCGACCGATTGAGTTGAAATTTGATGAATATATGAAAATTGGTGACCCAAAAATGAACACGTCAAGTAAAATAATAAATTTTATACAGGGCCATTTTCGGGGGGTAAATCAGAAAATTAAAAAAAAAATCGTAAACTGTGTCGTGTGACATATGAAATGAAAGAGGTTGTTGACAGCATCTCAGATATACTTTTTTTATAATTTTTGCATAAACAAATTTGAAGTTATTTAAGAAAAACGACGAATATTGACCATTCTCCCCCCTTATCTCCGAAACTGCTGAACGTAAAATTTTGAAAAAAATGTTGAAAATAGTTTTTTGCCTATAGATTACTGGAAAATCTATAAGAAGTTTGAGTATTCAAATTAAATGCAAAATTCTTAATAATATAACCCCCCCTGCCGGTACCACCGTAACCGCTATGTCCCTGAATTTTAAATCTGTAATATTTTCGAAAATATTTATTTAACCCTCTACCACCTAGCACCTATTTTTGTCCTTTAAGCACCTATGTGCGGTCATGGAGACCGCTGTTAGACTAATGCGTGTATTTTGTGATATATGATAATAATTCGAAGTTCAGTTGAATAAAATGCATGTATCTACTCATTTTCTTAATTCGAGCACCACAAATTAGCAAGAATAATTTAAAAGTCTTACAAAAATGGAAAATATCTTATGAAATAATAATTTTGGCACCAAAATCAATTATACTAAGAAAATCAGATCTTTATCATAGGGAACCTTAATTTTGCACTTCTTTTTCAAATTTCTAATAATTAGAATCAACAAAAAATGTAACCAAACAAGAAAGATACAAAAAATATTTAAAACAAAACAAAATTGCAATGCCTCAACTATTAGATTTTTTTCGCGGCAGCTACAGCTCACGTTTTTTGAGCACTCCATACAAGTTGGCACTTTACATACAAAGATATTTTGCGTTTGTTTTCTGAATCACACGTGAAGCATGCTTTACGTATTTCAAGTTTTTGAGCATCAGAAGTACTTCCTTTAACTGCAAGATACGATGTTTTCTGAATCACACGTGAAGCATGCTTTACGTATTTCAAGTTTTTGAGCATCAGAAGTACTTCCTTTATCTGCAAGATACGACGAATAAAGTTCTTGATGTCCCTCGGAATATGATCATTTTTTGCGACGTTCCATATGTGGTTAATAATTTACGAGTATCTGCCTCGGCCTACCTCTAGACTGTAATCTCGAAGGCGGAATATTATCTTCTGACGAGTCACTATCCTCTGGTGACCTGGATGGCGATTGAGACCTGGATGTTTATTGAGACCTGGATGCTGATTGAGACCTGGATCCTGATTGAGACCTTGATGTTGATTGATACCTGGATGCTGATTGAGAACTGGTTGGTGATTGTGACCTTAAAGGGACTGATTCCGCAAACTATTTTGTTCGTCATCACCCTCAATTTCAGACTCGGATTCACATTCTTCAATCTGCTCTTGGTCAACGTATACACCAGGTTCGACGTTGCTGCAATCCTCACCAGAAATGTTTTCTTCACACGTGATCTCTTGCTGAAGCCATCTTTAGATGTATTCATTCTTTTTATTTATTTTGATACGAAAACAGCAAAAAATGATTAATATCAAAAAGTCACACAACCACCTACGTGCGGTCACAGAGACCGCTCACGGAATATTTTTACTTACCCTGGCCAAACGCCTGCACTTACGCTAACGCCAAGCGCAAGGGCGATGCCGATTGGTTTATAGGAAAAGTACACGGACGCACTGTAAAACACGCCATCCACACGTGGAAATATTTGAACTTGAAAAATCGCTGCGGTCTCTGAGACCGGTGGTAGGTGGTTAAGGGTTAAATTACGGAACCCTCACCACGCGAGTCGAACTCGCACTTGTCCGGTTTTTATATTACTTTTAAGGATCGTCAATATGTACGTAGTTACGAAAATTAACATTTAAAAGATGCAGTTTTTTAATAACAAATGTCTTAAAAAATCTGTGTAGAGATTATTTTGTTTATTTTCTGATAGAGCCTTTCATCCGCCGATGCTTTTTTCGTAAATATCGATATCGATACATAAGATGTTGGCATCCCTAACTATACGACCTTTCGTCATTGAAGGGTTGACTCTAAAAGGTCGGGAAAAGGCTTTTTTATTTGTCTACAAGTTAAGTTATTGTTGCTAATAGTTGAATGGTGTATTAGAGACGTGTAATTTTACGGTTTTTTTGATAAAAACTGTAATAAGTCAATGTTTTCTTGCGAGATAACGCAAACTGTTGCGAGTGTTTATTTTTCTTTTTTTATTAAAAAGGACTCTTAAAAATGTGTAGGTTAAGAGAGAGAGAGAGAGAGAGAGAGAGAGAGAAGAAACTAGAAGTGACGGTTTTTATGTTAATGGTTAAAATTGGATATTATCTTAAGTTTTACAAAATTTATTCTCTATATCAAATGAAAGATGTTTTTGGGAGGATTTCAAAAGTATTGACTTAAACATTTTTAAATTCATAGTTTTGAAGTTATTATTGAATTTAACTGATTTATTATTATAAGGCAAAAATAACCGTTCCTTCCATTTCCCGACCATTTTTCGAACCATCATTCGAAACTAATAAGACTAAAATGTTGAAAAAATACTGAAAACAATTCTTTACCTATACATAACAGGAAAACTTAAAAGACGTCCAAAGTATTTAAGGTAGTTTTGGAAAACTTCCAATTGTACGAAATCCTATGAACGCGAGTCCTTACTCACATATTTATAACCGCTTTTAAAATAATTTTTACGTCACTATCTTATGTTCATCCACAGGTTGGTTCTCAGCGTGCGGCTGCCGGGGCGGAGCACAAGCGACGGCGCGGGGCTCCATCGCGGCGCTCCTCCGCACGCGAGCCTTCGCCCTAGTCTCGCCACGTGCCATCTCCGCGTACCGGGCGAGGCCTGCGTCGGGTGAGCAAATAAATAAATACGCATAAAGCTACGATACATCTTCTCGTCCAATTTACCGCAGTATTTGAAGAAGGAGGTCTTTGACCAGTGTGTGTTGCCAGTGATGACATATGGAACTGAAACGTGGTCGCTCACCATGGACCTCATAAGAATGCTCAAGGTCAAAGCTATCGTCGGAGTTTCTCTGCGAGGTCGAATTGGAAATGATCCGCATGAGAACTTTCACGGTTATTTTAACCGACATAGTAGTAGTAATTTTCGGCACGTAGGCATAACACCTTAGGCCTCAGGAGAGGTAACGCATCTGCATTTTGACCTTGGGCTTTGTGTGGGTGTATATAGGCTGCAGTCATCACTTAATATCAATCTGAACTGCAGGCTTGTTTGCCACTTCCATAACATAAAAAAAAATAAAAAGAAAATATTGTAAGTCGATTATATTACCAAGACAAAATATTTTGCCACGATCAATCAAATTTTTCACCGTCTATACATTAAAACTTTGTCCAACAGAAAGCGGACGGGTGGGAGCGCAGTACGAGCGGGCGGCCGCGCGGCCCGGCACGCCGCTGCGGCTGGCCGGCGTCTTCGCCGACGGTAGCAAGGCCAAGGCCCCGAAATACGCGCAACTCATCGATCCACAGGGGAATGTAAGTATTCTTGATTGATTTTCCTGTTCTGCATGTTTGGATCACTATGCGTTGAAGCGCGCATGGCCCTGCGGCTAGGTGTAGATTGCAAGCGATCTACTCGGTTAAGCGGTACGGGCGCGGTCGGGTGTGTGATGGGTGACCGCTATACCCGCTAGTCCCGGTTGCTATCGATAGATAGCAGCCGTTAAACCTTGTCGGTGGCCTTCTGGGCGGTTTGAAAACATCCGACAGCGGATTGGCCACTTACCCTTATTGGAGTAGCGTGGTGGTAAGCTCCAACGGTCTCCTCCCAAGAAGGGGAGAGACTCGTGCCCAGCAGTGGGACGTATCAAGGGTTGAAGTCAATGTCACTGAAGGTAAATGAGTGACAAGTCGCTGCGAAGAAGGCGATTTTTTGGTGAAGAAGGGATGGCCAACATTAAAATTCACCCTCTGTCTCGTCGTGTGGTCGTCGTGAGCTAATACTGGCGCAAAGTTTACGCATGTCCCCAACACCTCGGAGTTTGTTTTGGCACTGCCCGGCGATATCAACAGGCTGCCTACCTGTTACATGGGCCAAAATGTAGCCGGCGAATCTAGGGTGTTTGCATGTATGCTTGCATGCGTTTGCCGACGCCTACCTCTTTGGGAATACAGGCCTGAAGTTGCGTTACGTTTAAATGATAAGTGCCTACCTTCTTTTTAAAAAAGATTTTAAAAAACTCCTAGATAAAATCGAAAAGGTAAACGCACATACTCGTTCTATCTATTACACGTGAAAAATTGCTAATATTAATTTTCAAGAATATAACCGGACAGGCAAAGTAGAGGATGGGTTATTATATCCAATAATTTAGCTCCAATCTTACCGAGCCAGTACTTACCCGAGTGTGTCTATCTCCCGGTACTTTATTATAGAATTAATATCGATTAATCAAGTCCATCAGGCGAGCCATGCCTTCGGACAATGCAATACGAAAAAATAGAAGCCTCGCTAATCCGAGTTCTCGATGCCAACTCGATTGTAAAGTCGATTTCTGAAGTTATAGGTAGGCACCTACTTTTTTGGGCGTGATTGGAAGAAATGATGAGAGTGAATTTTTACGATGCGCGGGCGCAACGAAATACCTATAAAAGCGACATTCTGAAGTTAGTTGCTAAACATATAACAGCAACAAACAGTCTGAAGTTGTTACACCAACCAGTTTTTGGTTATATGGTAACCGTATAACAAAAACATACCAAATATATTATTTTAAGTGCATGAATAGATTTGAGGTACTTGTGGGTATGCATAATGTATTCACGTGGTAAATTATAAATCTTTTGCTTTTTTTTATGTAATGGAAGTGGCAAACAAGCATTCAGTTCACATTGATGTTAAGTGATGACTGCAGCCTATAGACACTTACACAAAGACCGAGGTCAAAATGCAGATGCGTTACCACTCCTGAGGCCTAAGGTGTTATGCCTCTGTGACGGAAATTACAGGGCCACCTGACTGGAACACGATAATGCTGAACACTACCATTTAGCGGTAAGTAGGTATATTAGGTAATGCGGTGGTGCCTACGCCGGCGAGCTCCGTCACTGGAGCTCTACCACCACTAAAAATTATTTACATTGTAAATTATAAATTATTACACGTTACACTTTTACTTATCTTATATTTTTTTGTCAGTTTGATTTATTTCGGGTATATTGGGTTTGGGTTATTACGCTAAAGAAGTATATAACTTCTTATGTGCGTACAATACCATACCATTCTTCCTACAATACCATAGTCCAGTATTAGTCAAAATGTTGATCAAAATGGCCGACAAACGTCAACCAGGTAAGGTGCAAAAGAGATAACGCTCTACAGATCCGAAATTAGCCGACGTCTCTTCCTGAGGTCGATGTGCATTATTCCTTGTTGGATGCTGTACTTACTCGTTTAATTGTTTTTTGCGAGCGATTGTCGGCTAATGATGAGAATAAATGTATTGAACTTTCACTATGGAAATTATTACATCATTGTAAGGAAGTTGAAAAATTTACATTTAGATTTTCTCTTATACATTGCACATAAACTAATTACTCGTATAAAATTAAATATAATGTTGTACATAATTGTTATTATATTAATTTATTTAATTATCTTATTTAAATGTTTGTTGTTATCGTTCTAATTGTATTTTTTTATGTAATGGGAGTGGCAAATAAGCATGCAGTTCACATTGATGTTAAGTGATGACTGCAGCCTATAGACACTCACACAAAGACCAAGGTCAAAATGGAGATGCATTACCACTCCTGAGGCTTAAGGTCTTATGCCCCTGTGCCGGAAATTACGTACATCAGCCACCTGACCGGAACACGATAGTGCTGAGCACTACCATTTAGCAGGAACTATATTAAGTAATGCGGTGGTGCCTACGCACCGTCACTGTAGCTCTACCACCACTAAAAATATTATTCTGAATAGTGTATTTACAGGTTCCACAACAAGACAAAAGCTTCGAAAATAAGAATAGTTTTCTTGAATGACAAAGCTTTAATATAATATTATTATCTTACTGGTGGTAAAGTTCCAAAGTTGGAGTTTGAGTTATTTTTTTTTGGTAGGGGAAAATCTTACCCACCCTTGGAGCAAGGGGTGGGTTATGTGGGACTCTGGGGAAAGACACCCGATTACCCACTGAAAACCCTGGGTGTTACAACTCTTCGCCATAAGCGGTGGGGTTACGGGAACGCTATCGCACACATTCACGACTCCACCGGCAGCTACTCGATTCCGAGCCCTCCACAGAGCCTTTCGGCTCCAACCTAAGGTAGTGGCGTGCAGAGCACACGCCAGCCAGGCCGGCACCTAGGGTATTTATTGATTAGGGGATTAGGGTATTTATTGTATTCTAAAATGTATTACAATTTCTATTTTGCATGTCAAGAATCTGACAAAATATGTGAATCTTATTTATCTAAAACTTAGAACTTATTATGTACCATATTTCAGGCAATTAAATGTCTGTCTTCAAAGACAAGGTAAAAAACAAACAAAAAACTTCAAAGGTAAGTTCCAAAAATAGGGAGAGGTCAACCTCTCCCTATTTTTGGAACTCTTTTCCAGCCGTGTCCTCACCACAGCAGCGAGCCGCGGGCTAAGCCGCTGCCTCGCTGGGCTTCTCTTGGCTTCGCCGTTGTGGGAACAACAATCATAATTCGCCGGTTACGTTTAGGCCCATGTAACAGGTGGCGAGCCTGTTGACATCTCCAGCCACGTTACCCAACTCCGAGGTACTGGGAAACTGCCAGAAAATGAAAAATCCCAATAGAAGCAGAGATAAAGGCTTTTACATCGTTATCTCGTGGTTATCTCTGATAAGCCGCCAGCCCCCAAAATCGATGACTAGCTCTCTAGACTAGGCAGTTCTTAGATATAAAATGGGATATTTTCTTATGGCGAGCCTGTTGACATCTCCAGGCACGTTACCAAACTCCGAGGTACTGGGAAACTGCCAGAAAATGAAAAATCCCAATAGAACCAGAGATAAAGGCTTTTACATCGTTATCTCGTGGTTATCTCTGATAAGCCTCCAGCCCCCAAAATCGATGACTAGCTCTCTAGACTAGGCAGTTCTAAGATATAAAATGGGATATCTATAATATAAAAATAAGTCGGGTTTTCCTTCCTGACGCTATAACATCAGAACGCACGAACCGAATTCCACGGTTTTGCATTCGTTGGAAAGTTCTCGGGCTCCGTCAGGTTTATAGCAAGAAACTTCAGGAAAAAATATTTATAAAACGCCATCCACGCGGGCAAAGCCGCGGGCAACAGCTAGTTTTCTTATAAAATTCAATTTAAACCTTAATTAGAAGTAGGCAGTACCATAAAATCTTCAAATAAAACCGAAAGTATACTCATAAGCAAAAGTTACAACGTACCTACGTAATGATTGCATTAATTTGTTCATATTTCATTCTTACGTATAAAAAAAATACTAGAAGAAAATTACTCCCGACCGAACCACATTAATAAACTCGAAAAAAGGAACAACACTTGCACTCAACATTAACTTCGTTTATTTTCATTCGACAACCAATAGTAACGGCAGGACCTCAGACAGTATAGATCTTAGAGGTTTCTTTTCGAGATAAAAATAAGAAAAAGGAACCCTACACCATTGTAATAGGGTAAAAAAACGGACATCCCGCAAACAAAGTGCTAGGCGCAAACAATGATATTTAAATTTCTTGCTTTGGGAAACGCAACTGTGTATACATAGACATAAAGTTGACTATAGACGCATGCAACAATCCTTGCATTTCTGCAATGTGAGGGCAGTGTCCTCGGTGAACCGTGTTGCTAGGACTTCAGAATAGGGTTGTCACGTTTTTGTAATTATTTTTTTTTCTTGGAATCGTCATTGTGTCGCTTAGAGAGTTCGATATGTATTTTGTGATATAAACCGGCATTATACGGTGAATGTTCTAGAAATTGCTTGCTTTGCTGTTTCTGTCTGAATGGAATGACTATAGTAGGTACCTATTGTAGTATGAAGCGTTTAAGGACTTAATAAGGAAGTGTTTGAAATTACATTGTCACAATACACACCAAACATTTATGTTTTTACTATAGATGTATAAACGAAGTAGATAATAAATCTATGGTTTTTACCACATCGCGACTTGTAACTGGAAAAATTGTTTTTTTTTTATTGCACCGATCCGGTTTGATAGCTAATCATTTTGAATTTGCTTGAATAATATGCATCTAAAATAATATAGTAATAGGTTATGATTTTTATTATACTTTGAGAAGCCTATAGTCAAAGAGAAGCCTTCTTTGTACAGAGGTCAGAGATTGTACCCACTAAGAAATATTTTCGGATTTATGACAATCACAAACATAGACCATCAAATAGGGTAGGTATGTATGCTTCTTTGGTTGGAAAATAATTATAATAATTAATTTTTGGATTCACATGATTTAAAATCCATAAAATTGTTATTACGATTCTCAAGCTATGTTAGTAAGTAGGTAACATGAAATATTCGAAATTAATAAATACATTACTATTTAGAAATTAAAGAGAAAATTAAGTTCCAAATCCCTACCCGAAGAAAAAAAAAATAAAAATTTCCATTTATACTTTCATTTCTAAAATTGTTTTGTGTTTGTATTACAATAGATATACAATTTTCTTTTTTATTAGTAATGTCGTAAAAGTATATGAACTTATTTTACTCTGAAAATGTTCTTAAATGTTCAGAGTAAAATTTCACTGTTTTTTTTTTCACTTCGACGGCAGTGCAAGTTGGTGTTCGTGTACCTACTATATCAAGTGGTCTTGTAAATTACTTTAATTTCTCACGTTTTAGAATTCATTAAAAATGTTGTAATTTTTTCAAGCAAAAAGTAATAATACTTAGTAACTTTTGTTTCGAAAATACTGACTTACTTTGACTTATGGTCCTATGTCCCCTAGATGGGGCAGAGGGCGTCCACGGTGGTTCTCCATCTCGATCGGTCTTGAGCCTCGCGCTTGACTTCACTCCAACACTTCCCGATCTTCTTCACTTCGTCAGTAACTGTTCGTCGCCAAGTCCGCTTCCGACGACCACGCTTTCGCTTTCCTTGGGGGTTTCAGTCCAATGCCTGTTGGACTGGAACCCTTGCTATTCAGAGCAATATAACCACAAAGTACATCAACTACCTACATGTCACAGTAAAGCCCACGAAATAGGTAGGTACCTACCTAATATTTGATATAGGTATTCTAATTAACTTCTAAAAACTAAATAACCATAATTATCAGATCCTATTACGGATGACGCCAGAATACTGTTGCAACTATATCAATTGTCAATGAGCTAATGTTGTTTAATTATTTTTTTTTAAATGAAGAATGTAATTCATGTGAACGTATAGAGCGTCATGGTCTTTGACCAAGCTCTTTAAATGGAGAATAAAAAAATAAAAAAAAAAACATAATTATGAAAATAGGTTTGTTTTTATGAATACGAGGAAAAGAAATTTACCTAGCGTCATAATTTTACCAGTTCTTGGTAGGTGTATACGAATATTATGTAATAACGATACCTACTTTAAAGCCTATTCTGCCTATTCGCTGTTATTGATTATAGGTTCGTTTATAACGATCTTGGCATGTCCTAAAATGGCTTATTGAAATAAAGATTGATTCGATTTGGTTAAAAGTGGTCGTTAAAAAGTTGGTGAAATCAATGTGTGAAGTGAGTGATTAATAAGTATACCTACCCTACCTAAACGATAAAAGAGATTTGGATATTACATTAGAAATTGGGCATGATTGTCCGAATTTGGTACCATATGCAAATGTTTATGTTATGTCTTTATTCCAAACACAGAGCAACACGAGCCTAGTAAGGAGAAAACGTGGCTAGTAGCCATAGCGTTTATTACCGATGCAAAACAGTCTGTCCTTTTTTGCGGGGGGAACTACGTGTGATACAAACACACACTACGAAAATCGTCAATTACTACGAAACTCACACATTCAAATATCTAGGCGACAGCCATATGCCCAATTGGGCTTGTACTTTGACAGAGGGGAAAACCTGCATATGGCTACCCCCCTCCGGTAACCCGGTGGCCCGTGTTGCTCTATGATTCCAAAGATTGAACAGTTATTACCATTTTTTCCATACTTAGGGGAGAGTCGGATATATTGTACCAGTTTTCAGTTTTCGCAAAATATCTTTTTTTGGAATTAATTTAAATAAGTTCTTTATCTTGATTCACATAGTTTAGAATCTCATTTAATATGTACCGCAACATCAACACCATACTCTTATCGGGTTTCACACAATATGCATTTCCCTGAAGGCTTTCCTTCGGTACAATTTACCCAACTAGTCGGATGAATTGTACCACAGTTTAGGTAAATTGTACCACTAAGAATTATGAGACATATTAACATGATAATACCTTAAAATAAAGAGGTTTAATAAAAAGACAAAATAAAATCATGAAATTATAACTAAAAAAATGCTTACAAAATTTTAAAAATGTCTTAAATATTAACTGTCATAATGTGACAAAAGAACAAATGTAATAAAGACTGAAAAAAAAATACATTTATCATACTTAAATACATTATTCTACATCAATTAAATAATATATGAAATAAGAATATATCACTTTGACTTTAGAATATTATTTCCGTTAGTCAACAATTATTTATTTATCTACTTATGTTCTGAGACCAAACTCTTTATTTTCTTTTACCATATTGTTACTTTTACCATATACTTTTACCATACGTTTTCTTTTACCACATTTCGTAAATATCTTGATTCAATGTTCAGGTTCCGTGAACCCATTTACAACAATGAATGCACTTTATCTTTTCAATACTTAACCCTCAACTTATTTCGCATTCTAGCATTACTTTAAATTGTTGGTTTTGAAAGCGAATTCGTTTCATATATCTGGTTCTAGCTCATTTCCTTATTTTCCAGAGCCAACAATACCTTTCCAAAACCTCCTTCTTCCGTTTATGTATTATGTGATGACTATTTATGGTGAATGATGACCATAAATAGTCATCATTCATCTGAAAAAAAAAAAATACCTAAATATAGCAACAAGTTGGGTAAATTGTACCAGTACAAATAAAACAACTTATGGTAGTACAATTTACCAAATTAAGAGATTTGAAAAATAAATATTTGTTACAAAATAACCGCTGAACATAATACGTTCGCAACTCTATGGTTGAAGTGGTGAATATGTATCTAATCAATAAAAAATATAACAAAATTGTAACTTACATTTTCACTGTGTAATCTCCTTAGCTACACACGTCAAAAAGTTACAGTAAGTGTAAAATTTTGAGGTGGTACAATTTATCAGGCAGTACAATATACCAGCAGGCAGTACAATATACCAGACTCTCCCCTATATAAACGACGATAATATTTTATTTAGACGACCCAGATAGTCCAAGCGGTGTGAGATGACCGTTTGATTCGAAGGGTCGCGGGTTCTATCCCCGCACCGGGATAAATACTCGTATTTGTATGGCATATTGATATTTACGTAACTTCACGCCTGTAATCCACGAAGGGGTAGGTAGAGGTAAATGCATGCATTCAAGTATACATGCAAACACCCACGACTCGCCGGTTACGTTTTGGCCCATGTAACAGGTGGCGAACCTGTTGCCATCTCCGGGCACATTACCAAACTTCGAGGTAGGTACTGGGAAACTTCCAGAAAATGGAAAAATCCCAATAGAAGCAGAGATAAAGGATTTTAAACCGTCTGATAGTCCCGCCGGGAATCGAACCCCGGACCTCCAGCGAAATAGTAGTGGCCTGCTACCACTACGCTACTGAGGCAGTGGCAAAAATGTTTGCTTCACGTGTAAGTTACCATCGTCATCATATCAGCCATAGGACGTTCACTGCTGAACATAAGCCTCCCCCAATGACCTCCATGCCGACCGGAAGCGACGTGCATCCAGCGGGTACCTGCAGCCTTGACCAGGTCGTCGGTCCATCTTGCAGGTGGACGTCCTACGCTGCGCTTGCCGATACGTGGTCTCCACTCGAGAACCTTTCTGCCCCAGTGGCTATCGGTTCTCCGAGCTATATGCCCTGCCCATTGCCACTTCAGTTTTGAGATCTGCTTGGCTATGTCAGCGACACGTATAAGTACTATAATATAAAATTCCTCGTTTTTTTCTCATTGGGGGGCAACTCTATTATTATTCTTTCCCACGGTTATAGGGATATCAAGGGTGCTCACGTATAATCAGTTCCCTTCCATCCAATTCCAAGTAATCTATAACTTGTTGAATCGATTTCAATTAATCATGATCAGAAAAAAAGCACTACTTTACACGTATAGGTCCGTCTACGATAGATGTGTCAGGGGACTGGCAGCTTGACCACAAATATAGATTTTATTGCTGTGTTAACTGATAGTAGGTAAAAAAAAAATGGTATAGCAAAACATTTGCACATTTATGTCAGTTACACTATCAGCAATAACTTAATTTTTAACTTTAACCATTTTGCAGTTAATATCGTTTATTTTGTTAACTTTTTTTTGAACCTAGTTTGGCTTTACATGGTAATTGTCATCCATACGTTACCGAATAGTTTCCGATTGAAAATCAGCGCTAGGCTCACGCCTGGCATATTGCTGAATCGGCCACTTTTTTGGTGCTAAAAGAAGACACATATTCAGAGCAGATCTATGTACCTAGTATGTATAATATTGTGCTATTTTTTAAAGTGATTTAATGTTCTCTTTTTCTTTGTAACCAACCCTGTGTGCTTTCTGCAAATTTTTAAAGAAAAACTTACTTCTCGCAATTTTTTTCACGTAGATGTCATAATTTGATAACCGCTTCTCGTATGACGCCAGCGAGTACTAAATCAAGTAGCGCATCTCTCAAGTCGCAAATTAGCGTTGAAGCTAGCTCGCTAACAATTATACGTAGGGTGACATCGTCCTTGTCACAACTCTCCTAGGTCTCCCCTGGGCTACCACACCGTTGCACTTGTTGATTAAAAAAAAAAGCAAATTGGTGGCACCCTGACGAAGCTATATAAAAATACCTCAGCTAAAAAAAACACACGCGCATTTGCGGGCGGTCACTATACAAAATATAAATAAAGACAAAAACAGCCTAGTCTAAACGCAACTCATAAAGTCATTACTACATTACTAACGTCCAACCCTAATGGAGACGCATTCGAAAAATGACGTAGCTTGTGTTTTGTTTATAAATGGTAGTTAACTAGGTATATCATAAGGCGGCTTTAATTATGTAAGAATGGTTACCATGAAGTTAAATTCGTAGGTGGGTACCCTATTCTCGAAGCTCATGACTTTTAGAAATTAAATACTTGCATGTGTTATTGCGAAAAATTAAAATATATCTATTGTTTTTGTATTGCCTTTTTTTGGGAAATCCAAACAAATACCTATAGACACCCACACAACGACCAAGGACAAAATGCAGATGCGTTACCACTCCTGAGGCCTAAGGTGTTATGCCTCTGTGCCGGGATTTACAGGGCCGTACATTACCACCTGACCGGAGCACGATAGTGCTGAACCATTTAGCGGCTAGTATATTAGTTAATGCGGTGGTGCTTACACCCGCGAGCTCCGTCACTGGAGTTCTACTCTACTCTCCAGTAAAAAACTTAGGCCCTGAGGTCTATGTTGCATCTATGCATTTGTGTTTTTGCGTAGATGTAACTAGTCTATATTCAAGTAGACTGCAATAGTCATTATACCTCATCGCCCTCTCGTGTAGGATTTTGCGGTAGTGAAATCAGTCAACCGAACAATGGCGGTCAAATCCTTCCAATAGGGCAGTAGAAAATACAACTACTACTAATAATCATCATCCCTCCCTCCGTGAAGCGTATCAGAGGGGATGGTTCTGGGGTTTATGTGCAACCCTCCTTCTCCGGGCCTATCTGCTCCCGAGGCGTCGGGGGCATGGTCGAGTTGGGAGGATGGTGGCACACAGGAAAACTCGCAGAAAGGGAGCGATTTTTTAAATTTTATTATTTTTATGTTATTTATCGGGATGGGCAGCAACAATAAATGCTGCAGTCGCCAACCGCAAAAATGTATTTCTATCCCGTTAATGCTTCAACAGCAAAAGTAATTAACACCAACAGGTTCATTATTCACCATCACTTTGCAAAACCCTATCTTACATCGCATTGCAATAAAAAATGTTTCTATTTATAAAATACACGCACAGGAAATCATATTTCAGCAGATAAACTTTTTTAATCAAGCAATCAGTTACGATAAAGAGACGTAAATGCATGCATTCAAGCATACATGCAAACACCCACCATTCGCCAATATCGTTTTTGCCCATGCAACAGGTGGCGGCGAACCTGTTGACATCTCCGGGTACATTACCAAATCTGAGGTTCTGGGAATCTGCCAGAAAATGGGAAAATCCCGATAGAATCAGAGATAAAGGATTTTATAGCGTAGTAGTAGTGACCTGCTACCGGTAGGCTACTGAGCAGCTAATCATCTTCCAATAGAAGTAAATTGTTCGGACAGTGGAGTCGATCGCATGCGATATTTATGTGCTCTGATGATAAACCCCTGAAATAGAGTTGGGACGAATGAAAAATCGTCAAGCCTTATTAAGATTTGCGTCGAGTTCCAAGCATGGTGTGACTATGAACAAAGGTCTTCCGTATTCCAAATGAATAGTTTGCTGGTGTAATTAATTATGGGGAGTTCACTTAGACCTGGGTTAGGCGTTTTAATTTAATATACTTGTGTATGGAAGAGTTATAATAACAGTTATGTGTGTGTGTGTGTGTGTGTGTGCGCACGCGCTTGCGTTCGTGCATGTGTGTGTGTGTGAGTATGCGCGCGTGTGTGTGCGGAAACAAACGCACGCTACGTTTGTTTCCGGATTTGTGATCAGTTTGTTGTTTGAGAGATATTCCATTCAAGTACAAGTATCGGATATTCTGAGCGAAATGTTTAGGATTTTATTTGAAAACCTAATAATTCGATTCAGTTACCCATGTGAAGATTATTTTCTTGTTTCAATTTTTATATCTATCTCACAACGCTCGTCTCGGAAAGCGCAAGGGCCCTGGAATTGGTTCGAAGTACGACGCACGCTTATCGTTAACGTCAAAACAGCCTCAGCCGTACTGAATCATGAAGATTTACACTTCAGTGTTTACTGCCCGATTGGTGACTTGACGTCTTAATAGCTAGACCGGTCTGGGCTAGGCCTTGTACGCTTAGAAGCAGGGGTGGCTCAATTTTCACCTCTATATGAATAAAAATGAATTACCGAAATGTGTACCTATTGTAGAAGTGGCACTGATGAGTTGAGTCATTTAAGCTCAATTTAATTGAGATTTGCGTAGATTATCGGCTGTCTGTATTTTTCTCCTACTGGATTGTCAGCTTTTGCTTCATCTTTTATTCGTGACGCGTTTGCCTAAGCTGTGACCATCAAAATTAAAAAAAACGTACAATCAGCAAACGCAATAATTTTTACGAGAAAATTATTGTTTACTGGTGAAAAGTCAAGTTTCAAGAAAAGTTAAAGTGTAACAAATTATAGCAAATTATGTATTGTTATTTGTTATTAACAAAGTAAGAATAACAAATAACAATTGATAAAATAATCGTCCAAAAATAAATACCTAAGAAGTAATAGTTATGCATATCAACAGAGTTTTCCACTTGCTCTCTTACAAACTGACAAGACAAGGGTTTAAGAAAAGAAAATTAGACATGTAATTCACTGGTAGAATTCCAAAGTCCACCAGTACTGAGAAAAACCCGCCAAAACTCAGTAGAGTCTCTTCAAATTATGTTTGAACTGTACGCTTGTTAAGCACGTTTCAAATAGATCCCATTAGCTCTACAATAATATCTCTATGATTGACCTTTCAAAGCCTTTTCTCTCAAGTGTGTGACACCATTAAAACAATTTTACAAACACCACTTTCATCCAACCACATCAGTGTGTAACGGTACATACCAAAACAGTGGTTAAGCTATTTTACAATCACGCGTAATGATGGCCATAATGTGTCTGGAATGTGGATTGTATTGTTAATAATAATAAGTGTTCTCTTTTTTGCTTTTTAGAGGAAAAATAAAAAAACAAATGTTTGCGTCCAATCTCCAGTCATTATTAGGCGCGTCACAAATGCCTCGCGAGGCTGCTCGCTCTGTGTAAACCCGCCTAATGACTTACAGCTGAACCCATAGGTATTTGTTCTCAATCTATTTTTGAATCTCTTCGATCGATACTTGGATTCGTTTGCCAGAAAAGTCGTACAACAAATCTACGGATGAATTTGCTGGGGATGCTGACAGGGGATCGATCAAAAGATCGTTTGTAATCAAGATTGGTGCAATCCGCGATCGAAGGTACAATAATAAAAAATAAGGCGTTTTCAAGTTAGATTCTATCAAATTTATGACCCCGTAATAACTATCACAAACACATAACAACTAAGATCATCACTTGACATCCATGTAAACTGCATGCTTGTTTGCCATTTCAGGGCATTTCGTAACATAAAAAAGCAGGCTCCGGACAAGGTAAACCAATGATCCTATTAAAAAAAAAACATTTTGCTCTAAAGTATAACGAAAAGTTAGGCGATAAAAAACTGAAAAGATCACGTCATGGAAAGCATCACCAAAGCATTAGATTTAGGCGGTCGCTCCTGGTGAAGGTCGCAGGCAATCGCTGGGTATAAGGCGTCTAAGGGCCACACGTGTATATATCGTTGGGGACCATAGAGCAACACGGGGCACTGGCCGCGGGGGACCGGAGGGGAGTAGCCATACTCAGACTTTCCCCTCGGTCAAAGTACTTTCCCAAATGGTCCTACGCCTGTCGACCAGATGTTTAAATGTGTGTGTGAAATTGTTTATATATTTTGTTAAAGCCAAGGTGTGAGTTTCGTAGTGTGTGTGTATCACACGTTGTCCCCTCCGCTAAAAAATGACAGACTGTTTTGCATCGGTAGGCAATAAGCGCTATGACTACTCCCCTCCAGTCCGCCGCGACGGCCGGTGACCCGTTTTGCTCTATGTTGGGGACCTTATACTTTACAGGTTAGGTTACAGTAGGTTTACGTTTTCGACCATCAAGAACGATGATGAGACCTTGGACCATATTACAGGCCCATTTGGATTTTCCTCTTTTTTCTCCCATCCTCTATACACAGGTATATAGCGATATGAGCACCAAACTCGGATTATCAAGCTCTACAGCCTCTCTCACTCCAACAAACGATAATCCTGTACAACGGAAATGGGATGCAGATAGAGGAAAATAAGGTTCAATGTTTATTTTGCGCGCGTCGCCATATTTCAGAGTTTTAGTGTTTCCCTTGACGGATATAAGCGAATGAGCCTAAGTTATTTTAATACCATGTCGTTAAGCATGCCGCATAAAACACAACCGCCTCTAAGTGCTAAGGTTTTGAGATGCCTACATAAACTTATAGGTATAGGTCCTACCAATAAATTTCTTTCCTATTGTAGTCACGATCATCTATGAATATTATGCGCCTTAAGAAAATGGATGGCAATATGTGTATTTTAGTGGTGGTAGAGCTTTAGTCACGGATCTCGCGGACGTGGGCAGTAGGTATCACTGCCTTATCTAATCAACTTGACGCTAAATAATGGTATGTATGTATATTCACAAGTATATATACCGAAGCGCGCATGGCCCCGCGGCTGGTGTAGATTACAAGCGATGTACTCGGTTAAGCATTACGTCCGTGGTCGGGAGTGTGATGGGTGACAGCTAGTGGCAAATTAAAATGCTCGTTTCGGAGGGCAAGATAAGCCGTCGCGTCGGTCCCGGTTGCCATCGATAGATCGTTAAACCCTGTCGGAGGCCTTATGGGCGGTTTGAAAATATCCGACAGCGAGTTGGTCACTAACCCGCATCTCCATCAATAGGTACGCATTGGAGAAGCGTGGTGGAGTAAGCTCTAGGCTGCCCCCAAAAAGGGGAGAGACTCGTGCCCAGCAGTGGGACGTATAATGGGTTGGCATTATTATATGTATAGGTATTCACGCCAGGTTCTTAACGGGGTAGGCAGAGAGCGTGGAGCGCCAGATACCCCGATCCTGACACACTTCCCGTGCTTCTTCTACATTCATCATTCTCTTCATACATGCACGCGTTCCTAAGACTATCGATCCCCTCAGACAGTACCCGACCTACTTGGTCATGGTAGGTCAGTCTTGGCCTTCCTGGGCCTGCAACCATCCACATTCGCATTGTATATCTGTTTAGTCATTCGCTCATTTAGTCTTTCTCTTTTTATTCATGACCAAATAAGCGACCATTGACAAAGTATTGCGCAATTCTAATTGATTTATAATTGGCCTGGGTGCTCCTACTGTGAGCTAGGACATCAGTATAATTTATCATGTGGTTTACGGGCCCATACTCGAGCAGCGTTGTGTTATAGTTGTGCCGTCGGTTGAATGTTTATTTATTTATTTTTATTTATGTTATGGAAGTGGCAAAAAAACATGCAGTTCACATTGATGTTAAGTGATGACTGCAGCAGAAAATCTCAAAATGCAGATGCGTTACCACTCCTGGGGCCTACTGTGCCGGAAATTACAGGACCGTACATTACCGCCTGACCGGAACACGATTGTGCTGAACACTACCATTTAGCGGCAAGTATATTAGGTAATGCGCTGGTGCCTACGCCCGCGAGCTCCGTCACTAGAACTCCACCACGTACCAAACCGTTCTTTATAAGAGAGTTACATTTTTTCATATTTTTTTGTTCGTTGGTTCCCATGTAATTGTTTTGCCTACTTATACCATCACCATGTGTAACAGAGCTATGTTTTTAGCCATATTTTTATTGTAACACGTAGATAATTTTTTTTTTTTAATCAAGGTTGACTGGTAGAGAATGCCCTATGGCATTAAGTCCGCCTTATGTACTAGGTGCATTAAAGTTTAAATAAACAAATAATTATTTGACATTGTCACACATGTCGGTAATACAATGTTATTATGAATCACCAGAAGTTCAATATCACTTTTTTCAGTTTGACATGTATGTAAAAAAATCTAAATTGTATCGCACCAAAACAATATAAAACCTTTCTTATTATGAGTCCAACTTGCTTCGTTGTTAGTAAATTAGAAAAGAGGTACATAATGATACTTTTTGTATTAAGAAAGCATTTGTATATCAATCCAACTATAGTACGTAAAATGGAGTAGCTAATTACGTTTCTTAAACGATAGTTAATAAAACTTCGAACATAACTAAAAGGAGTGACGGATTCATTCATTAACGTTACTATCCTGAACAATAGGTTTGATCTTACTTTGATGGATAAGTATAGAACTTTTAAAATACCTACTCGTGTTTTACATGACTAGTGGCTCGTGAAACCATGACTCGTGGCTCGTGAAACCGAGCAGAACCTTCGGAATAATGGTAAAAAGTATATTTTTATTGACGACCCCGTTAGTCCAGCGATCAGTGCCGGATAAAGCCGGTGCGAGGCCCGTAGCAAATGTGACCATGGGGCCCTAGAGTTACATTGTCTACTGAAATTTAGGATGTAAATAAAACAACACTTACGAAAAGGAATCGAAAACAAATTTAGGGGATTCCCGCATTTTTTTTCTGTAATTGAAGTGGCAAACAAGCATGCAGTTCACATTGATGTTAAGTGATGACTGCAGCCTATAGACACCCACACAAAGACCAAGGTCAAAATGCAAATGCGTTAGCACTCCTGAGGCCTAAGGTGTTATGCCTCTGTGCCGGAAATTACAATTTTGCCCCTGTAAAAAAAACAAATTGCCCCTGTAAGTATTGTGGTATTGCCAACTTGCAACATAATAATATAGGTAATATAATTAGTGGTCAACGCTCCCTTTGAGAATAGCTAAGGTGTATTACATATTTGTGTTTTTTTTTGGGCACAGGCACGGGGCCCCCAATGGCGAGGGGCCCTTAGCATTTGCTCTGCCAGCGATGTGAGATGACTGTTTGATTCTCTCCGAAACCAAAACCGACACCGGGAAAGAAGAGGCATCCATTTTTTTATATTACGAAAGTGGCCAACAATCATTCAGATTACATTGATGTTAAGTGATGACTGCAGCCTATAGACACTTACACAAACAGTGCAACCCGGGCTAAGGGTCATACCACACCAATCTAGATTCTTGTTATCTTTTGGATACACGAAGTCAAAGATGCTAGTTTTCTATATCTGACTTGCTATCCTGTTAAAACTAGCCACCATCCCATTAACGCGGCAATGCTCGTCAATCTTCTATCTCATAAAACATGAAGGTCAAAATCGTCATCAATCGCACTGTCAATCTGGTGCGAAGAATTCAAAATAAAGAAGTACTAGATTAATGAATCCAGGTTCTAAATAGGCGATAATCTTTGATAGGTAATGTTCCATTCTACTTGTAATAGGTAGGTTCCTAATAAATGTATTAAACTATTCTACGTTTGAACGTATTACATTTGTTTATTATTAGCTTTTGCCCGTGACTTCTTTCGCGTGATTGATATTGCCACACTAACGGCCAAATACTCAAACGTCACTTAAATTTAAGTGGGACTTAAAACTCTTCTGTCTTTATAAAACACGTTCAAACGAAAGAGATAGCACACATTTTAGGGTTGCTTACAATTGAGTGACGTTTGAGTATTCGGCCAAAAGTTGCCTAATGTCCTTTCTCAGGGTTCGATTTTTTCCGAAGTAAAAAAGTAAGTAGGTATGGTATAGTCAGTGTTGAAAAATAACCTTTGATTATTACCTATAGTTATTTAGTGTACCAACAACTAATAACTAATGTATTGTCTATCTTGCTTTTAAGAACCATAAAAATGGCAGTACAGGCAACCTTAGGTATTTTGTATTCTTTGAAAAAATATATCAACGCGTTGCTAACAGTTAACAGGCTAAGGCACCCTGTTTAAAAAATCCTACAACCGAAGCCTACAACATATCCTTGTTAGACCGCTGGATATTAAATAACACAGCGGAAAAACCTTTTATTTATTTTATTAATTTTACCGTGAAAACTAAGAATGCAGATATGAAATAGGAAAGTCACACGGTGTTCAAACTTTCATTACGTCATCTTAATGAATAATGACAGTAATGAAAGGAAATCTTCGCCGTAAATTGATGCTTTAGTCTTACTTCGAAGAAGCGGCATCGCCAGAAAATATTATCTGTCATGGGCCACAGAGTATACTGAAATAAATTATTTCCAAGATATAACTGTAAATAAATTTCGCTCACAAAGGCATACGCGTTTCCGCATGCTTCTTAGGAAAATAATTTGCAGAGAATTCTTAGACTCCGTCGTACAATCATTATATGGAGTTATTTTTATTTACCAACCGAGAATCGCCCTTAAGTTCGACGTGTCAAGGGTTATTTGACTTTCCACATTCATATTATAACGGACGAAGTAATAAAAAATGATACGGCGCCCTGCAAATGTTCCACTCCTTTATAGGTTCAAAGTTAACCGAAATTGGTATTGAGTGCTAAGTTTAATTGGTGCATAATAAAACATAATATCGCCCTTAGTGCTAAGATATAAAACTGAATTCTCTTTGACCGTTACAAGAGGACACGCAAATCGGTTTTGCATAGATATCGAATTGAGCAAATGAAATCGGTAGGCGCAAAAATCGATTTTGAATCTTGGACCCTGAGGACAAGGCCTTGTTTGAGTTTTGTAGTACTAGGACAGCAGTAAATAGAAGTTGGTAAAGACGTTCGTGAGACGCCTGTGAAATAGTGAATGACCGACGTTAGTGTGGTCAAAACGTGACCATAAAAACTGTCACAGAATATCAATGCTCCATCCTATTGTCTGTCAATTTTGAACTCTATCGCTTTTGGGTTTATATTCAAAGCAGCTTGTTTGTTTATTAATCAGATGACATTGCTTATAGTTATTGAGTACATCGAATAGTAAATTTATTGCAATAAAGTATGTCTAACATACATTCGCCATTGAACTTAGCGGTCATATATTTACATTAAAGGAACAGTATTTGGAAAGTAATTATTTCTTGCTATGCTTACATAGGTATATGTTTTCTTTAGTTATAGGTACATTCTGATTCTGGTGGTAAAATTCCAGTGCAGGGATTCGAAGGCGTAGGCATCACTGCATTACCTTATCTTTCTGCCGCTAAATGATAGTGTTCAACACTATCGTGTTCCGGTTAGATGGTAATGTATGGCCCCGTAATAACTATCACAGAGACATATAACCAATTATATTATAAAGTACGAAGGTCTCAGGGGTGACAACGCATCTGCACTTAGACCTCTGCTTTTAGTGTAGATGTGAACTGCAGGTTTGATTTGCACTTCCTTACATTTCTTCTCTTCCTTACAAAAAAAATGTACTTATATGCATTTAATCTGGCCTGACTGATTGGCTAAAACTATGCAAATTATTTTCCATTCTAGATAAATCTAGAGAATCTAGACCCGAGGTTCCAAAAAATTTTTTTTTTTAAACCCGTTTCAATTTTTTTCTGGTTTCGGTGGACCCCTCCTTGCTACATTTATATCACATTCCAATATTCCCATTTTTATGCACGCCTACGTTGACCCCCATCAAGTCTCCCGTGGACTCCAGGAAGACCACCTGGACCATTTTGGGAATGGCTGATCTAGACATAAACAGAACACGTCACTTTTGTTAACAGAAGCACGATCTGGTTTATATAATGTTCCTTAACCTACAGAGTTTAGAAGTTATAAACATCTTAATTATTTTTATCTATCTGCAAGTGTTAAAACATAGGTATTGTTAAATTTAGTTTAACTAAGCTTACAAAACATTATCAAAAGGTCAGATGCCATGTTATCGATTAGAAATCTGGGCTATAAATTGAATAGGCGATCTTTCTCTTGCGTACTCATTTAATGACACCGTTATATAAAACTGCAGAATACTTATGTCGTCCTGGTACGAAATTAAACCACGGACAATAATTGTGATTGATTAATTCAGATTTCTTTCTGCCTTTACAAATTGTGCAATATTGATTGAAACATTCTAGAAATAGAGAGCAATAATCAACTTTGATCATCTTAATGATTTTGGTGATTGATCACGGTTATTATTTATTTAACAGGTTGATGTTAGTATTAGACATTCGACGGTTGTTTCCATTTGTTTTTTTCCATTTTTTTCTCTATTACGAGACTAAGCCTGGGTTGCACCACGATATTTGTTAAAGGTATTTTAACATTTCACATCCTTCTCTAACTTAAAGCAATCTGTTAAAGTTAGAAAAGGATGTGAAATGTTACTTAAAGCAATTGTGTATCTTCGGTAGCTTAGTGGTAAAGCGGCTGGACTGATTATCCTGCGGTCGCAGGTTCAATTCCTGCCCGAAGTCAAAATTTTCTTTCCGTTTTTTCTTTAATTCCTAAAGTTCACTCGCATGTGTTATTGCGAAAAATAAATAATAGGTACAATTATTGCAATCTGTTAAAGTTAGAAAGATAGAGGGCAAACGACCTCCTACCAGATGGAGTGACCAAGTCACCAAACTCACTGGCTTCCCCATAACAAAAGCCATGAAGAAGGCCGTAGACAGGCTAGATTTGGAAGAATCTGGTGACCAAAGCCACCAAGACTCTTCAGGACGGGCACAACCTTCAGTAATGAAGAGTGCGACATTGATGACGTTAAAGTTAGAGAAGGATATGAAATGTTGCAATAACTTTAACTTTAACAAATATCGTGGTGCAACCGAGGCTTAGTAAAAGATTTAAAAGAAACGAAATAAACAGCTACACTAACCAAATCATACAGTTAATTTAACTTCATAGCTTAACTAACCAAATCATACAGTAAATTTCAGACACAACAGTCGCAAAGACTAATAGTTTGTCAATCACTATGCGATTTTTCGCGATTGTCTTAAGCAACAAAATCGTAGTCTTGGCAGTTCATTAGCAGCAAATTCCTGCTTCATAGTTGATATGATATTTACTAATTCATACAAGGTTCCCGTATTTTGATAATATTACATATCATTATATTAATTTACAGCTAGCATGAATTGCGATTTTTCGCGATTGCCTTGAAGACCAAAATCTTAATTATGCCAACAAATTCTACAAAGTTACAAATTCGCGTATAATTTCTAAAGAATATTGCTGATTTTGCCATTCTACCTTCATGGTGGTATAAATGTATCACATGTAATCACGGAAAAAAGTGCTCGGTAAGTATCAGTACCGCATTAGCCATATAGCAGGAGTAGCAAATGCTACGGGCCCCGCGCCATTGGATGCCCCGTGCCTGTGCCCAAAAAAACACACAAATGTGTAATACACCTTAGCTATTCTCAAAGGGAGCGTTGACCACTAATTATATAGGTACCTATATTATTATGTTGCAAGTTGGCAATACCACAATACTTACAAGGGGGAATCCCCTAAATTTGTTTTCGATTCCTTTTCGTAAATGTTGTTTTATTTACATCCTTAATTTCAGTAGACAATGTAACTCTAGGGCCCCATGGTCACATTTGCTACGGGCCCCGCACCGGATTTATCCGGCACTGGTAAGTATGCATATTTAAGTATATGTAATTTTACTGATATCGGCTCGGCTCGACCGGGTGTTATCGCGCTGTGGTGCCTGAGGTGGGGATGACGCACCACTCCCGGCTCCCGGCGATCGACGCGCCACCTTACCATTGCATAATAAAAATAAGATATTATTAAGATGTTTTATACCTACTTATATTTTATTTACTTTGGTATTAATCTATTTAGTATTGTTTGTACCTACTAGTATGTATTGCATTTGTATGTTATTTTAATTGGTTTTATTATCTGTATTATATCCGTATGTATGTACCATATGTGTAAGTATTAGTACAATTATACCTTTTATAAATTTGACATCCGTGGTTCACTCGCTCTAAGGGTTCTGTTGAAAACCAGCGCCAGGTACCTTGTATATGAAGGTACCTGACATTTGCTGAACAGGACACCTTTTTGGCAGCCGTGAGACACATATTACGTGTACATGTATTAATTTTAGATATTGTGTTGTCTTTTCTTTGTTGTCTACGTTTTATGTCTGTTTTATGTGTCTCGCTGTGTGTCAAATAAATAAATGTTTCTGTTTCTTTTTTTTTTTTTCTTTTTTTTTATTTAATAAAAGTGGCAAACAAGCATGCAGTTCACATTGATGTTAAGTGATGACTGCAGCCTATAGACACCCACACAATGACCAGAGGTCTAGTTTATTCTTTAGTTTATTCAGTTTATTTTACACAATAGTGCTGAACACTACCATTTAGCGGCAAGTATATTAGGTAATGCGGTGGTGCCTACGCCCGCGAGCTCCGTCACTGGAACTCTACCACCAGTAAAAAGTTTCTGATATAACATTCAAATACATTTTTTTTAAACGCTTCCTCTCACTGCTCTAGATTAGGTATTATATAAACCTGTGTCGTAGATGCCGTTGCACACATATAACACATACACAATCACTCAGACCCGAAACAAAAATCTGTAGGCCTTACAAATATTTGTTCCCGTGCGTGGATCGAACCCACGACCGTTCGAATCAAACGGTGGTATCGCACCGCTGGACTAACCGGGTCGTCAAACTACTGATAGTAGAGTTGCAGGAGCTCGAGGGTGTAGGCAGACATCACCGCATTACCTAATCTATCTGCCGCCAAATGGTAGTGTTCAGCACTATCTTGTTCCAGTTAGATGGTTATGTATAGGCTACTATCTATTATATCTATTATATATAGTTAAAGTAGCCTATATACTATTATCGCATGCGATCATGGCCGAATCATGGATCGAAGCGCGCATGGCCCAGCGGCTGGTGTAGATCGTAAGCGATCTGCTCGGTTAAGCACTACGGGCGCGGTCGGGTAGTGTGATGGGTGACCGCTAGTGGCAAGTTAAATGCGCGTTTCCGTGCTTCGGAGGGCACGTTAAGCCGTCGGTCCTGGTTGCTGTCGATGGATAGCAGTCGTTAAACCTTGTCGGAGGCCTTATGGGCGGTTTGAAGACATCCGACAGTGGGTTGGCCACTAACCCACCCACCTCCACCAATCCGCATTGGAGCAGCGTGGTGGAGAGTAAGCTCCAGTCCTCCCCCCAAAAAGGGGAGAGACTCGTGCCCAGCAGTGGGACGTATAATGGGTTGCCATTATTATTATTATATACTATTATATATAGGCTACTATAACTATCACAGAGACCTCACAACTTAGGTCTCAGCCTTAGTTCTAATGTCTCTGTGATAGTTATTAGAAAGGCGGTAAGGAATCTGTATTTTACGCTACAATCATCACTTTTAACATCAATGTGAACTGCATGCTTGTTTGCCACCTTCCTTCATCATCAGTTCAGCCAAAAGACATCCACTGCTGAACAAAGGCCTCCCCCAAAGAATGCCACAACGAACGTTCCTGGGCCGCCCTCATCCAGATATGCGATCCCCCGCGACCTTCACCAGGTCGTCGGTCCATCTCGTGGGGGACCTGCCTACGCTTCGTCTTCCGGTACGCGGTCTCCACTCCAGAACTCTTCTGCCCCAACGGCAGTTTTGCGAGCTTTGTGCCCTGCCCACTGCCACTTGAGTTTAGCTATTCGGTGGGCTATGTCGGTTACTTTGGTTCTCATGCGGATCTCCTCATTGCTGATTTGATCTCGCAAAGAAACTCCGAGCATAGCCCTCTCCATGCACATAGTGAGCGACCACGTTTCGGTTACGTATGTCATCACTGGCAACACATATATAAAAAATACCCATAAAATATCATTGAAAGCAACCCTAATTTTAGTCTACAATGGAATCGTATCATCAGACATTCTTTATCTCCTCAATTTATCTTCGATCCCGGAGATCTCAATTATGCAATACTCTTCAATCATAGATCATAGTTAAATAATATTTTTTTGACTGTTAAAGTTACCTACGATAGATATGATCTGATTACGTTTTGGTATTTTAGGGGTCAGCATTAGAGAGGCGTAGAGAGGTCTTTAAACAATTTTTTTTATGTAATAAAAGTGCCAAACAAGCATGTAGTTCACATTGATGTTAAGTGATGACTGCAGCCTATAGACACCCACACAGTGACCAGAGGTCAAAATGCAGAAGCGTTGCCACTTCTGAGGCCTAAGGTGTTCCTCCGCGCCGGAAAGTACAATTAAATTACATTACCACCTGACCGGAACACGATAGTGCTAAACACTACCATTTAGCGGCAAGTATATAAGGTAATGCGGTAAATATATTAGGCACGCTCGCGAGCTCCGTCACTGGAGCTCTACCACCAGTGACGGAGTTCACTATTTATGAATCGGTGTGGTGCTTTCAAAATTAAGAAGTTACTTATACTTTTTTTTTATGCAACTATAGTATGAAACTGACATGCAGTTCTCGTTGGTGGTAAGTCATTTTTTAAATTTCAATAGGTACCTACATATTCGGATATAAAGGCGGATTATTTTATACATAACAGTTCTTACAGGGAAACTTGTAAGAAGTCTCTGTTATTTAAATGAACATAGGAAATTTCAGAATTGTACGGAACCCTCTGCGTGCGCCTATTATTCGATTTCGAAATGTTTGCCATTTTTTTTTATTTCATTCAAATTTTTCCTAACAGTAACGTAGACATAAAATAAAGATTTATCCAATTTGGTGCAATCGTTTGGAAGTTATTTTCGGTGAGAGGTAGAGCTGCAAACTTCAAAACCCTATTTTTTTCCCCCTACAAAATTAAAAAAAAAATCTTTTTAAAACTGTTTATGAAGTTACAATGTGATGCCAACCTTAAATACTCCTTTGAATTTAATTTACATTATCTACAAAATTAAATTAATTTTGTCAATTTTATCTTTGACACATGTCACAGACGGATCCAACATCATTTATCCAATTTAATATAACAATGGAATCATCGAACCCGATAACATTTAAACCATACAATTGGTTGGACGAAGCAGAAATATTCAACAAAAAGGACGAACGAGTCTCCACAAACTGGATCAAGGAGAACGCGGACGTCATAGCCCTCCTTTTCACATCCAAAGGCACAGACAAGGACGGCATTATAGAGAAATTCTACGAAATATACGAAAACGTGAAATTCGCGAGTATGCCCGTAGAAGTTATTTATGTGCCGATGGACGATTCTGAAGGAGATATGATCAGCTGTTTCGAGAAACAAGCGAACTGGTTCACTCTTAAGTTTTATGATCCCCTGGTACACGTGCTCAAGTTTATGTATGGAATCAGTTGTATACCTCACTTGTTGGTGCTGAAAACGGATGGGACAGTAATTTCTCGGCATGGTATTTCAGATTTGGAAGAATACGGAAAGAATGCTGTATTAACATGGATGTCAAGTAGCACTACATTGAAACAAAGAAGGATGAGCAAAGATGTCGATATGTATGGTGATAAGTGGCGTTACATGAATGCAGATCCGCGCAGAGTCAGTAGATCTGATTATCATAGAAAATTCAGTTCAGCTCAAGATACTCCTTTGAAGGAATAATTAGTAATATCAACAATCAAAAGCTAGGAAAAAGGGAATAATAATGAAAAAGATTAATATTTTATCCATAAATATTTAGTTTTTTTTTTCTATAAATAACACCAATCAGGCACACTGAAACTGAGTGGATTAGTGCTATGCGTGTAATGCAGGATAATATGTTACCCTGACCGCAATATGTTTACGTGACTGAGCCTGAGTTTCAAAGTTAAAGTTAAAGTTATTGTAACATTTCACATCTTTTTCTAACTTTAACAGATTTCTATAAGTAATATAGGTCATTAAAAAATATCGTAGTGCAATGCAACCCAGCCATATTAAAGTTAATGTAGGATTTTCCATCCTTCTCTAACTGGTCTAGATCGACTGGTCGCGTTCTTCATGTGTATTTTAGAATCTATCTAAACCGAAAGAAGTTGCAAAAAACTAGTCTACTTATAAAAGGGGCATCGCGAAATATATTTTCGCAACAACGTTATCCCCAATTTCTATCCTTCCACAAGTCTTTATTTCTTTTCTTTACGCCCTTGGTAATTAACCAACTATTAGGGAAATTCGGCCAGAATCTGGTGATAGAAGAGGCACAAGTATAAGATTATGACAAGTCAGAATAAAACTAACTCATCACTCATTGAGACAATTGACAATTATTATTAAATTAACACTTGTTAATGCCAACCGGTGTTAACGCAAAAGCTGTTCCACAATGGTGCAAGTATATCAAGATTATATGTAGACGGGTTCGTTACTTCATAGTTTTTTGCGAGTAGGATCCACATGCGATTGATTTTATTAGGAATTTTTGTGTGGCAAAAAAATCAGTGCACCTATACTACTCTAAGCCTGGGTTGCACCACGACTTTTGTTAAAGTTATTCTAACATTTCGCATCCTGCTCTAACTTTAACAGATTTCTTTAAGTTAGAAAAGTATGTGAAATGTTAACAAAATTCGTGGTGCAACCCAGGCTAATTCTATAAAAAAGAATACCTTGGTGTAAGTATAACTAGGTTCACAGAAGTCTCCATGAAGATGCGTTGTATAGAAGAATTATACGATAGTTAATATCATTCTTATACCTAAATCGATGTAATAGAAGATTCTTTTTTTTTTGGGTTAAAATTACCTACAGCCTGTCTCGGCGACTCAGTCGTAAATTTACGCTGTCATAGGCGTCAGTATCCAGTCCGGTAGTGTCCAGCTCAATTTTTTTTTTAAGATTGATATCCATTAATCTTGTGTATTGCCTAGGGATATATATATATACATAGCCTAATCCATTTGTAAATGTAGACAGCCTAACGAGGCTGGGCGCTCTCCGCATTTTAGATCCATAACTTATAAATAATTTATTTTTATCCCCCGACGCAAAAAAGAAGGATTAAAAACAAGAATCACAATAAAGGTATAGCTCCAATGACGGAGCTCGCGGGCGTAGGCAACACCGCATTACCTAATATACCTACTTGCCGCTAAATGGTAGTGATCAGCATTATCGTGTTTCGGTCAGGTGGTAATGTAATATCCGGCACAGAAGCATAACACCATAGGCCTCAGGATTGGTAACGCATCTGCATTTTGTCTTTGGTCTTAGTGTGGGTGTCTTTAGGCTGCAGTCATCGCTTAACATCAATGTTCACACGCTTGTTTCCCACTTCCATTACATAAAAAAAGACAAATATCACGGTACGACCGCCGATTGACTCTTCAAAAAGTACCGTGCTAAAGTAATCAAAGCAATCGTGGCCTATTATCATTAAATCCGTCTAAAGCGCTGAATTAAATCGGCATTTTTTATTTCCCTCAAAGAACTAAACGTGTGGACACCCTACTATGCATTGTCTGTACATGAAGGTGTTACACAAAAAACTATTGCGTTCGACTCTCGCATGACCATATTTTGTCACCTGCCGGGTGTAACTTTTGTCATAATGAGAATGATGCTTATCTTCAGACATGCGAATTGATTTTAGATTCAGACTAGGTTGTCTAGGTATACTAGTGTTCCTAGACAACCTAGTCTGCATAATATATAGTCTGATATTGCAATATTAGACATAGATTTATAGACTAGCTGGCGAATTTCGTATATCCAAAGCTAGTATACTATGGTATAGAATATACTTTATGACCTATTACCTAGGTACTTCCTAGTAGGTCTCATCTTAATAGGCCATAAAGTATATATTATTCCACACCTAGGAGCTCTAGTGCCGTCATTGCAGCCCTCAGACAAAGATGATAAACCTTGTATTTTTTTTAATAAGTATACCTAAATAAATAAATAGAATACGCTTACACTCACGGCCCCACAGTAGGTATAAACCTGTGTCGTGGGTGCTGTTGTACACACACAACACATACACAAACACCCAGACCCGAAACAAATATCTGCAGGCCATACAAATATTTGTCCCGGTGCGACTCAATCCTCACTTCAATCTAAGTGGGACTTAAAAGTCTGTCTTTATAAAACACGTTCAAACGACAGAGATAGCGCACATCTGAGGGTTGCTTAAAATTGAGCGACGTTTGAGTATTCGGCCATAACTATTGTAGACTGAGTAAGACTTCCATTGTCAGCATGCAGATTTTATGAATAATTTTATTTACATATAGCGTGTTATGTAGGTAGTTATGCATTTGTTGGTACGTTAATTAGGTACATTATACAATACGTAATCTATTTTAAATATTAGCAAACAGGAAAAACGTTAAATAAGTAAATTTATTGGCCTCATTGTATAACCAAAACTTCATTGTTTAACTGGCATAATTGCGTTATCCGTATTATTTCAGTGTTATTTGTTAAAACTTGGTTAAAACAGAGGTGATTTATTTTTACCTGTCTAATCAATTTAAACACCTTTTACTTACCTAAATAGCAAATTGTTAACTTTATTATAGAATGAACTGTGTGATGGGTTAACCCACAGAGTACTAATACATACTGGGTCATAGAGCAACGCCGGAGGGGAGTAGCCATATGCAGACTTTCCCCTCTGTCAAAGTACAAGCCCAAATGGGCCTATACCTGTCGCCTAGATGTTTAAATGTGTGCGTGAAATTGTTTCTGTATTTTGTTAAAGTCAAGGTGTGAGTTTCGTAGTAATAAACGATTTTTGTAGGGTGCGTGAGGGTCGTACGCCCCCCGCAAAAAATGACAGACTGTTTTGCATCGGTAATACACGCTATGGCTACTCCTCTCCGGTCCGCCGCGACCGGTGGGCAGCGTTGCTCTATGATAACTGAGTTAACCTGTAGCGATTTTGCAAGCCCAAAATTACCCGTCTCCTTTGTGCTTCCCAAAGTTAGAATTTGACACGACCGTATAAGAAAAGTACCTACTACTTAGGTTGGTTGGCCTTTGGCCTTTACTTAAAGGTAAAGATTGTTTCAGCCTGTATTCAGTGCGTGAATTGTGAATCTCGCCCTAAGTCCCCAAGATAAAAATACAGTGCCATTGCCTTCTCTATGACAATGGCGGCCATATTGGCAATATGCGCAGTATGCGCTCGCGCATGTAATAAAACGTATTGCGTGATGTTGAATACATTAAAAGGAATGAATATAAAAACATAACTTGGGTGTTCTCTGCTGACGTTGGTAATTTATAATACTCGTATCTGTAGATCCATAAACGATTCATTAAAACGGTACATTATCCTATGGGTTTTAATTTCCATAAACGTATTAAGATGATATCATGTTGACATAGGTAACTGCCTCGGTGGTGTAGCAGGCCACCTCCAGGTCCGCGTTTGTATCATAGGTTGGCCACTGGTCACCTATACAAAAATCTAACTGCCGAACGTGCGTGATTTCATGTTGGTAGGCATGAATGTTAGCGTTTACCTCGGCAACTATAAAAGTGGTAGGCAGAACCCACGATCCGACGATATCTAATTGTCGGATCGTGGGTTCTGCCTACCTCTGATCGACGTTTAGCTCATGCAATTATTGGCTACGCTGAAGGTGGACGGACGGACATGGCGAAACTATAAAGGTCTTTGTAGACCACGGCACTCTAAAAACCAACCAATTTGACCAATTGAACTTACCAGGCGCCCATAACATTTCAGGAACTGTTCGTGCCGATCAACACGAAGGGCGAGCTGTACGAAGTGTGCCCGGAGGAGCTATCGCCGGCGGAATGGGAGGGGGAGGGGTCGGCGTCGCCACCGTCGCCGGAGATAGCGGCGCGGGCGCATCGTCTGCCGCACTTGCTGAGTCTGTGGCGGCTGCCGACGCGGGTGCGGCTGTTGGCCGGCACTGTGCCGATTGAGATGGCGCATGATGTTGGAGGTAAACTAGTTGTTTTTTTACTTAATTTCACTGAGCCATCTGGCTTCAGGCTATATTCGTCCACTTTGAAGACGAAGAACGAGCTATACAAAGTGTATCCGTAGGCCGAAGTAATTGATAGAGATGTGATTGAGATCATTGAGATGGGTCAGCAGCATACTGTCTACTGACTAGTCACTAGAATATACCATACTAAGAAAGTCTACTAGACAAAGCTTACTAAGATTATGCTTTGTGACGGAAGGCAAGCGAGTTTAAAATCGCAGTAGGTAAATGTCATAGACACTATTGGTCATTGTAGCTTGTACTTCTTCAGCCGTCCTTTACTAGGTACTCCCAGTACTCCCAAAGGAAGATTTAGGGTAAGCCCCTAATAAGCCCTTTAAGTATGAACTAGGGCACTTTTAAAATACCTACATGTTGACCGAGTGTTTTACAACAATGACATCATGTGTAGCAATTGTAGGCTATCATGTTAAAAGATACTTTTAAGGCGATTTACACACGGGACCGCGCGCCGCCGTGGATTGCGGTGGTTGTGAGTAAACTAGTCCGCGCGGTTGAGCGGTTTAGTGTGAATGGTATCATCGTATTTAGTAGAGGCGACATGAAATCCGCTTCACCGCCTACCGCCACGGCGCGCGTTCCTGTGTGTGAATCGCCTTACGATGTATAATACCTTAATTGATTCTTCTTCTATTTATATTCCTGTCTGATCAGTCACTGATACATTCATCTCTCATTTACAGAAGATCTTCTACTGCGGACAGCGATCACTGAGCCGGTCCTCGTGATGTGCACCCTACCGGAGTACAACTCCATGCCTTCGAGCCCCAGCAAGCAGGTGGACCCTCGATACCACGCTAAGGAAACGTTCCAGCTTCTACCCCTAAACAGCTCCATCAAAGTCCGCCGCACACAGCTCGGCTTCGAAAGCGAAAAACGCATGTTCCTTTCCACCCGTCTCCAGAAAGCTCTAACCTTCTGTCAACTCAACGTTGACAACTGGATCAGGCAGATCTCATACGCCAATTCAACCGTCGTCAGCAAAGCTAAGACGGCCGAGGACCTCATTAAAGAAGACCACGAACCAGTCAAATTTGAGAAAGAAAGGAAGTTCACTCTTCAGGGGCTCAAGATTGATACGTCGCGGCTATTCGGGAAAAGTGAGAAGGTTTTAAAAGATATGCCGGATGAAACCGAAGGTTCTATCATATTTTTAAGCAAAAACGAACTCGAGCATATGAATTACGACGTCTACAGTGACGATGAAGGTAAGGATGATAAAAGTGATGCAAAAATGGAACAGGAACAGTTCTCTAGTGACAAAATGCAAGTGTTCAGAGAAGATTGTGGACACAAGAAAAGCAACTGGTTTAAAAATTTGAAACTTTTAAAGAGCACCGAGAAATTGACTGAAGAAAAGATTACTGCAATTGAAAAAAGGGAAAAATATAGAGACGTCAAAGATCCATTTGATCCCTTGGGAGAAAAACATAGTTCCATTGAACGGTACCAAGATATGGCGAAGCTTATTGAAGATAGATTCGGGGCTTCACGAAAGAGCGAAGGTACAGCTGAAAAAAGTCATTCCTACAAAAGTCTCACGACTTCTTCCTCTGATATGTGTACCAGCCAATGTAGTTCCAGTCACAAAAAGCCAGTTTTAACTAAATCTGTATCCGTGCAAACTGGAATCCCCGATAGTCCTTATACAGAAGAAGATAGTGGTATTGACATGAAACACGGTCGCAAAAATCTAAGTGTTGATCAGATCAACTATTGTGGTTCCATGGAAAGCAACTCTAGTTCAGGACGTAAACTAAAATCTCTTGATGAGAATATGTTGAAGAAATCATCAGCTACAAAATCTTCCACAAACCTAGAGAGAAGACAGAGGATACAACCAGACCTGATACCTGAGAAGGCAATGGTTAAATCCGAATCATACAATCAAATACAAAGTTGTGAAGAAATAAACATGTTTGGAGCTGGATCTCTATACAACGATAGCGACTTTGAAATAAATTCTAAACAACATTCATTCATTACTGAAAAACTTTGTTCAGAATTTCACGTTAAGACTAAAAGAGTTCTTAGCAAATCTACATCAAATTTACTGCATCCCAAAAAGTCGAGCGAGAAAAAGGAAGGCAGTAACAGCAACAGTATGCCAACGAAAACTGAACGATCTAATGACAATGAGAAGCTCGTCAATTTCAGAAAGAAGATCGATAAGCCTAGAGCCCCGACTCCAAAATCTGAAGTCGACGATGATCTCACTGCAGTAAACATAGCAGAAGAGGAACCTCAGGTTCAATTTAAAGTAAGACGTTCCATATCTTCTATTCAGAAGCGAAAGTTACCTGTGATAGAAGACTTACCTTACGGTCAAGTAGCCGATGCAGTTCACGTTGAGGAAGAGAAAATAGACTCTGATTCAAGCTCCGATAATATTTACGCAGAAATATGCACTCCAAACGGCAATAAAACCAGTGATGAAGAAAATTATGAATGCAACGTGGACATACTCGCGACCGATCCCGTTATATGCAATGTCAAGAAAGAAGTGATCACTAGAAATGACGAGCGAGCGAGACAGATGATTGAAAATCAAGAAAATCCGTTTAGGCACATAGAAGTGGTTGTTATAGAGAAGACAACAGACTTCGAATTGGACAATTCTAGTGTCGCGTCTAGTGAATTTGATGAAACGGGTAGCAAAAACGATGTATCTATAGCCATAGATTCTTGGGAACGTGACAAAAATGGTCCAAAAATCCATGCTATTAGGCTGGAGATTACTAGCAACATGGATGATTACCCAGTGGAGACGCAGAGTCAAAGTTTAGAAAGGACGGAGGTCCATTTAAGTAAAGAAAATTGTTTAAGTTTTAGCAACAGTATCCATTTGAATGGTACATACCCCAACGAGGCCATCTATGATACTTTAAAGTAGAATATCTGTTTAACTTAGGGCACATTCTGTTTAAGTAGTAATATTTTAGAACTGTTTGAGGGTTTACGCGTATTTTCGTACAGTTACTGCGACTTACCTGATGTTTTGTCTCGCCAATGGATATTGTAATCAATATAGTATAAATAATTGTAGTAAGGCGAAAACCAGAGCAATAGCGAACGACTAAGTCATTAAGGCAGAGTTTCCTGCGACAAAAATCTTGACCCAAGACTTGGATGGGTAATATTGCTCATTATCTGGTCAAAAACGCATCACAATTACATAATTAAATCGTCGCAGTTTAGGTAATGATAATGCGCGTAAATAAAACCCTTCTATCGCCGGTTATGATTGAAAAAAAAAACGAATCATGTAGGAACACCATAGAAATATTTGATGTAATGGTACAGGTAACACATTCACGTCCCGGTATAAAATAAATCGCAATTACCTTTTGACCATACTGATTTAGTAGAGCACCGCTGTAAATGGTATTAATCTGAAAAAATGTCTCGACATTTTTTGATATCTATAATTATATTTATCCAACAAGAAATAATGCACATCGACTTCAGGAACAGACGTCGGCTTATTTCGGATCTGCAGAGCGTTATTTCTTTCGCACCTTACCTATTTGACGTTTGTCGACCATTTTGATCAAGTTCTGACCAATACCGGTCTATCAGTGCTTTCGTAGGCAGGGTGCAGCATAGAATCAAACATAAGTTTTTACAAATCTTGATAAATATCTAACCCAAATTTTTTTTTTCAAAAGTTCAAACGACCATTGCCATCGCTGTGTCAACCCGCAACCTTGCTTCCGCTACACGTGGCGATATTTTGCCTAGGCAAAGGTGCATGGCATACCTACGCTCAAATTAAATGGCAGTTCAGAGGCAAAGAAATAATTTTGTATGGGAAAATTTTAATTTTAAAAAGTTTAAAAAGTCGAAGAACGAGTTTTGTTGGGATTGATGTAGAGAGGCTGCCTGCAAGAGGTGATGCGCAATTCAATTAACCCTGAATAACATAGAGATTTAATTTTAACAAAAAATGTCTTCTTTGATGCCATCAGTTTTAATTCTCCAGTCCCCAATTTAAACCCAGACCGCAAATGGTGCTCCATATTTTTATTCGTACTTGTTTACCTTCTCTAGTTTGGGCACAGAATAAAGAGGTTTTTATTCTGTGCCTATGGTTTATACCTTTATAATGGTACCTGGTGGTACCTTTCATATTTGACATTTAAGCATAAGTGTTGCCTGTATAAAAAAAACTTTATTCAAATAATTTTTAATTTCATTGTGAATGTTCACGGCGATACTTGTAGGAATTTAGTACTTTAACCATTATTGTATACTTGAAGTTGACACTGAGTGTACCATGTTTTTTAATGTCTAAAATTAAGATTGCACGGTATAATTACATAGTAATTTTATGGCACCTCTTAATTTATTCGTAGTAACGGCCAGTGAAAAAGTTGGATAGGTGGTAAAGTAAGATTTTCATGACACAAAATTTGAAATAACTTAAGAGTTTAGAGTAACAGTATTTAAGTGATCAAAAATGAGTTGAAATACATACTTTAAATAATACCAGTAGCAATCGTAGGCATACTTCACCTCGCTTGCTTTAAGTTCTGCGTTAATTTTAAATAATCAAATATCGCACCTTTAGAATTGAAGTGGCATATCTCAAAAAAATAATATTATACATGAAACGACTTAAAACACATGTTAAAATATTAATAACTACTATTAAATTATTAATAATTTGATAGACTACACGTTTTTAAATCGTTTGATGTATAAAAGTTATTTTCTAATTTTTTTGAGATATGCCACTTCAATTCTAAGGGTGCGATATGTTGCAATATGAATTCAAGGCACAAGACAAATGAGACATGATTGATAATGATATGATAGTGGATTTATTGCATACTCATAAAAGAGTAATAATTAATATTGAGCCTAAACTTAGCAGACTTTAATATAAAGAAAATAATAATCAGTATCAAAACTTTAAAATTATTGGCCGTTACAATCACAAAAACATGCAATTGGTGCTATGTTAAGGTGCTCAATTTTAGGTAGAGCTATTACACCGCCTATGTTCTTCACCTAAATCTAGGCAGGTCATATTTTTATCTCGCACTAGAAATATATTTTTTGGTCAATAGACCACTGACAACGGCAATGTTGCCAGATTCATATTTTTTTTATATCGTTAACCGCTTTTTTTTTTACTGAGGAAGCGGTGTAATGGATCTTCTTATTTAAGTTTCACATATCACATGACATTATTGTAAATTTGTTTGTACCATATAGGTAGTAATGTATAAAAAAATAAATTCGATTTAAGTCTGATGCTCTCGAATAATGTAAAAGAGAAATTGTGAAGATACAAATAAACGAAATATTTTGAAATTGTTTTTTTTTTCTATGATTCGGGATAAGTGGGATAACTCCATACAATGGTATATTATTATGCCAGACTCATAGAGCCACTCGGCCCACCGGTCGCGGCGAGTAGCCATAGCGTTATTAGCGTTTATTACGCTATAGCTACTCTCCGACGGTCCGCCGCGGCGGCTGGTGCTCCGTGTTGCTCTATGCCTAGGACTGACAAATAATAGAAAGCACAAAAAGCTGAATTTCACAAACGTTTTAAAAAACTAATATTAAGAATGTGTTAATGTGGAACCTGATTTCTACAACCGCTAGCTCAGTAGCAAGACGATGTGCACACTCAGTTTACATCACTTTGGACACTTGATGAAAAGCACTATGCAGAACATTGCTGCTTTGACGTAACGTGATAATTACCAGCATTCTGGGAAAATACCAATGTACTGCAAATTGATGACAATAGAGTTACTTCCATTTTTTTAGTGAAACGAAGGTGGAAAACAAGCACCTAAGAGCGAGATTCACAGACCGCACTACGACTCTACTTTGAGCAAAGTATGCTTAGAACTGTTTTATATTATTTCGCATTAACACATGCTTGTGAAATGTATTTTATTTTTATAGAAAAATGGAAAGAAAAATTTGACTTCAGGCGAGACTCGAACTCGCGACCTACTGGGAATCTAGTCCAGCCGCTCTTCCAATTGAGCTACTGAAGCCCTGCCGATTTGCACATGCTTGTGAAATGTATTTTATTTTTATAGAAATTTTCTTTCCATTTTTCTATAAAAATAAAATACATTTCACAAGCATGTGTTAATGCGAAATAATATAAAACAATTATTAAGGGTAAAAGCGACTTCTTTACGATATTCAATAAACTGAAAAGTCTATTATATCGGTTGCCTAACTAGCATAGTTGGTAATAGATGGCGCTGCTGCTACCATAAAGCAATGCAATAGATGTGAAGGAAAGATTTGACAAATCGGGTAGGGCTTCAGTAGCTCAATTGGAAGAGCGGCTGGACTAGATTCCCAGTAGGTCGCGAGTTCGAGTCTCGCCTGAAGTCAAATTTTTCTTTCCATTTTTCTATAAAAATAAAATGCTTAGAACTGTCAGAAATGTATGGGTTTTGACAGTTCGAAGCGTACTTTTCTCGAAAGTAAAGTCGGACCAAGTTGTTAAGTCTCTGTGATAGTTATTACAGGGCCATACATTGCAATCTTACAGGAACACGGTAGTGCTGAATACTACCATTTAGAAATCTTAGCCTGGGTTGCACCAAGGTATTTGTTAGTTATTGTAACATACATCCTTCTCCAACTTAAATTCTTTAAGTTAGAGAGTTAGGTATGTGAATGCTCTGCCATGCCACGGATGTTTTTTTGAGTAAATCTTTGTATCTTCACGCCAGGTCCTTAACGGGGTAGGCAGAGAGAGTGGAGCGCCAAATGTCCCGGTCCTGACACACCTCCCGTGCCTCATCTACCTTTATCATTATCTTCATACATGCACGCCGATTTCTAAGACTCTTGACCCCACCATCAGACAGAACTCGACCTATTTGGTCGTGGTAGGTCAGCTCTTGGTCTTCCTGGGCCTCTGCAACTATCCACACTCGCATTGTAGGTATATCTGTTAGTAGTCATTCGCTCATTCGACATTCTTTCTATATGCCCGAACCTTCGGATACCTTTTTTCATTTTTACACCGATACTATCATTCACACAAAACCTCTTTCTTACATCTTCATTACGAACGCGATCGGTGAGCGATAAATATTGAGTATTTTTTCACAAATAAAACACGATTTGACAAATATACCGTATTTAATCAAATAAATTATATTTAATTTTTATTAAAATAAAAATAGAACCGACAAATAATTTCATAAACGTGGCACGGTCGTAAAATAATTTCATTGAATGGTAAAAACAATTAAAACACATTTAGACACAATTTCGCTCAATAAAACTATGCATTTGTGCGTCTTTCCAACAAATTGATCTCAAATAAATGAAGGAATGAATTAAATTTCATAGGGGTTTTTTTCTAAATGCTGCAACAATTCGCCTTAATAATAAAATTTTCTCATAATATACAAGAATATACAATAATTAGATGAGATTATATTTAAAATGTTGATGTTTTAGACTGCGCTTATATTAATCTAAACAAAAAACGATGCAACTTCGAAAGCTACATAGAGGAGGGCGCAGATATCACTTTGAGAGGTGTCAAAAATTCACTAAATTACAGTACCAAACAATAAATATTCCACATCGAGCCTACGAAAGAGACAATCGGCTAATTTCGACTTCGTAGAGCGTTATCTCTGCTGCACACTGCCTACGTAAGCATTTATAGTCCGGTATTGGTCAAAACTTGATCAAAATGGCCGACAAACTTCACATAGGGAAGGTGCGAAAGAGATAACGCTCTACCGACCCGAAATAAGCCGAAGTCTCTTTCCTAAATTCGATGTGCAAAATATTTCTTATTGATTACTATACAATGGGTTATTTCTTTGCTGATCTTGTAGCATTTAATGGTAAATACATTAAACAATTGGCCCTAAGACAATTTGACGCATCGAAAAGGAATTGAAATTGTTCCTTTTTTAATGTAATATGAGTGAAAGAGATGCTACAAGAACAGCGATTGCACAGGGGGGCACTAAAATTATCAGTCGGGTTTCATAGACTTATGCGAGCCTGATGGACTGGATTATCTGGAATATGGCAGAGCCGCACACTACGAAGATGAAGAGAGCTATGAGCCAAGGAGCTACGGGGTACTGCTCGTCCTTTTCCTGTAAAATGAAATTAATGTAGTTTAGAAAGAGACAAAAATAATACATGTGACAATTTTATTGTTATGTAAGTCAGTGTCTTTACTTTAAGGTACAGAATTGAAAATTGTTCGTTGTAATGGGTAAAAATTTAACTTCACTCCTCTTTAGTAACGACAGGGCGAGCAGATGTAAATGCATACTTTCACGGATAACACATTAACAGCCACAATTTCATCAGCAGGTAACTATCAAACTACGAGTTGACAGGTAGTATAAAAATAATAATGTGAAATAATAACATGTGGACATTATAGAGAGACGTTTTTTTATGTAACGAAAGTGGTAACCAAGCATACAGTTCACATTGATGTTAAATGATGACTATTTTATTTTTAAAGAAAAATGGAAAGAAAAATTTGACTTCAGGCGAGACTCGAACTCGCGACCTACTATCAATTGGAAGAGCGGCTGGACTAGATTCCCAGTAGGTCGCGAGTTCGAGTCTCGCCTGAAGTCAAATTTTTCTTTCCATTTTTCTTTAAAAATAAAATATATTTCACAAGCATGTGTTAATGCGAAATAATATAAAAACAATTAAATGATGACTGCAGCCTATAGACACCCATACAAAGACCAGAGGTCAAAATACAGAAGCGTAACCACTCCCTAGGCCTTAGGTGTTATGCCACCTGACCGGAACACGATAGTGCTGAACACTACCATTTAGCGGCAAGTATATTATATAATGCAGTGGTGCCCACGTCCGCGAGCTCCGTCACTGGAGCTCTACCACCAGTAAATGTGTACATAAATTAGAGGTATTAGTAACCAATTAGGACAACGTAACTGAAGATAAATCAATAGATTAGATATGTATAAATTAATATCACCCATACTACGCCACAATAACAACTCGTTAGCAATATTTCCAATTAATTATCATTATCAGAATATTAAGCTAAAAACGCACTTAATTGCATTGTATTAAAGTCCACTGAAATATGAGATTTTTAAATGTTAACACAGTTGCCGTGTATCAATACCAAGTTATCATAAATGTGAAGAATGTTTTCAAACAATTAGCCAAGGTCGGTTAGTCATTACGCTGCGCCAACTTCAATACTAAATAAGTTAAATCCTGTGTTTTCCAATAGGTAAATTGAAGATATAGTGTTATCAATTTGTGTACACAATATACAGAATGTGTATTTGATTATATACATATTATACATGTCTTTAATCAAAGTTCTGATCGGATCTGAGCAAGGAGTTGTGGCAGACTTATGCCTCTTATTATATTGTTATAAAAATAAACTACTAAGCTGACCTTGGAAAAAAATTTGATTAGGCACAGCCAGGGTTCTATTTATTAAGCTACAGCCTGTTATATAAGATTATCAAAAAGATTAACAATAAGATTAAAAAAAAAAATTGCTTTAATTTTTCGAAATAATTATAATCTTTTAAAACATATTTTATTTATCAATAGAGTTTTTTTTAAGTTAAATTTGCCACATTTACGTCGTAAATGAATAATATTATGTTATCCTTTTCATTTCAATATATAAATGTAATTGGGTACTAATTTACATATAATCCTAAGACCCTTCAATAAAGGTGATAAGCCAAGACATTTGCTGGGGGGCTATTTTTTATTATTTAAAATGCGAATGAGGATGGCTGCAGAGGCCCAGGAAGACCAAGGCTGACCTACCATGACCAAATAGGTCGAGTTCTGTCTGATGGTGGGGTCAAAAGTCTTAGGAATCGGCGTGCATGTATGAAGAGAATGATGAAGGTAGACGAGGCACGAGAGGTTTGTCAGAACCGGGATGTCTGGCGCTCTACACTCTCTGCCTACCCCGTTAGGGACCTGGCGTGAAGATACATTCATTCATTCTATTTTTGGATTTACCTGGTTACTGAGGTACTGAACAGGGTGCAAGCTATCTCCCATATCCTAATCTGATACGCTGGAGTAAATTCAAAAATCTCCTCTTGAGCTGCCCTAATATTAGGGGTCATTAACTAATTCTGGAATTGCTTAGGCACTGGGCATCTTATTTTTTTGTTAAATAGCCCAATAATTAATTTTAAAATTATACATTAAGTATGTCCAAGAAAGTCAAATCATAAAATGTAACAGTTCATATTGATAAAGATTACCTTCACTGGAAACATTTATTTATTTTTAGATTGTATGCAATTGTTATGTCAACATCTTTATAATAGTGTTGTTGCAATAGTAATAGTCTATCGATAGTATTGTGATCTATCGTGACCTCGAAAAAACAGTTACACTATCGATAGGACTATCGAAAATATCGACATGCTGCAATACTATCGATACCATCGATAGTTAAAAATAAGCAATACTATTGCCAAAGATCAATAGTATGGATAGTATCTTTAGTATTGTTATAAACACTATCGATACTATTGACCCGCATACTATCGATACTATCTTTCTTCGGCAAAAGTATTGCTTATTTTTAACTGTCGATACTATCGATAGTATCGATAGTAACGTCAAGTGTCTCGATAGTATCGATAGTATCTATAGTATTGTTATAAACACTATCGATACTATTGACACGCATACCTACTATCGATACTATTGATCTTTGCCAATAGTATTGCTTATTTTTAACTATCGAAACTATCGATAGTATCGATAGGGTCTCGATAGTATCGATAGTACTATCGCGCTATCGACTATTTTCCGAGGTCAACTATCGATAGCGCAACTATCGATAGTTTAGCAACACTACTTTTTAAGCTTGAATGATTGGTTTGTTAATGTTACAAAAGCAGCATCCAAGCGTGTTATCTATTACAAAGTTATCTGAAACTGCTTTAGGTCTGACAAAATAAGTTGATTGAAGTTCTTTTTAATTAAAAATCAAAGATAAATTGAAAAAAAAAAAAAAACTTATATATGTAACTTGCACGTGTTAATGCGAAAAAAATAAAAATATAACAACTCTTTTCAATCACGGCCTTTTAATCAAATACTCGTAAGTACACTATAATACAAATCTAAAATACTTAATTTAAAACATAATAATATGTATAAAATCCTATCTTAGAAAATATATTACATGATGAATTACATCCCACAAAAAATATGGTGAATCTAAGCAAATAGCTCTAATTGTGTTTATTATATGTAACCCTATCAACCTTTTTTGTAACTTCGTAACTTCACGCCTGTAATCCCCGAAGGGGTAGGCAGAGGTAAATGCATGCATTCAAGCATACATGCAAACACCCACGATTCGCCGGTTACGTTTTGGCCCATGTAACAGGTGGCGAGCCTGTTGACATCTCCGGGCACATTACCGAACTTTGAGGTACTGGGAAATTTCCAGAAAATGTAAAAATCTCAATAGAACCAGAGATAAAGGCTTTTTCACCATTATCTCTGATAACCCCCTACCCGGGAATCGAACCCAGGACCTCAGCGTAGTAGTAGTGGCCTGCTACCACTAGGCTACCGAGGCAGTTACCTTTTTTGTGAGAGAAAATAAATAAATTTTATTATTATTAATACAGTTTGAATTTTCTTAAATACCAACCTTTGAGGACTTAGGTACGTTGCCGCGCAGTGTGATGTTTTTGCTGGCAATCTCGTTGGCGATACGCATCCTCTGTTTTGGCGCCATTTTGTCTATCGGTATATTTCCCCTAGAAAAATTGATGGATTGAAGGCATTAGAACAATACTGCAAATGCTTTTTAGATGTGTCTAAAAATATTCAACATGATTAGGAAGTTACACTTGGGGAACTCTCCACTTATCTAATCAATCAAATATAGCTTTTATTACCGACGCATAAGGTAGTGCATACAAAGATATTATCGATGAACCTAAAGTATGATAATAGACTATGCAGTTTCATACATTGATTTGAACAAAATAAAAATATATTCATGGTGAAACGATTTAAATATTAATATGAGAAACTCTAGAAAATTTCTGTACTTGAAGTTTTAGAATGGTTAGTAATATTAATAATAAATGAGATATTTTATGAATTATGTAACTGTAAATGTTTAACTGGTGGTTGAGCTCCGGGCGTAGGCACCACCGCATTACCTTGCCGCTAAATGATAGTGTTCAGCACTATCGTGTTCCAGTCAGGTGGTAATGTACAGCCCTGTTATTTCCGGCACAGAGGTATAACACCTTAGGCCTTAGGAGTGGTAATGCAACTGCATTTTGACACTGGTCTTTGTGTGGGTGTCTATAGGCTGCAGTCATCACTTAACATCAATGTGAACTGCATGCTTGTTTGTCACTTCCATTACATTTTAAAAAATGTAACAAATATTGATTTTGTAGTAAAAATATTATTTACAAAGCAGTAATAAATTTAAATAATTATAGATACATTATCTTTTCAAGTCTTTTTTAAGCAAGTATGAACTTTGTGTAAACTGGTTAGAATTAAAATTCAAAGACATAATAGGTATATGTAGTTAATTTTATAGATATCAATATTTCCTAAAATAAAATTGATAATATACCCTTAAACCAACTTTTAAAAACGAGAAAGTAAATGGACAAATATTTGTACAAAATGAACTGGTTTAAGTTTGCAATGTGTAATTTCTTAATATTTTTAATGTTCTTGGCAGTTTTAAGTCCTAATTTGAACACCTTTATGAATTGTACTGTAGTACAGTCCACTGCATATGTCAAGTCTCTTTTCTGAACTTATAATATGTTAAATAATAAAAAATATATAAATAATAATAATAAAAAAAATTATAATAAAAAAAAAATTATAATAACTTATAATATGTTGTACAGAGTTTTACAAATATATGCACATATAACTATCACTTTAGCAACACCACAAAATAAATTCAACAATAAGATAAAACTTATCAGAACACTTACAAAGTTTGAGTGTTCACTTGAGGTGTTTACTATCACAATAACTATTAAATTACAGATTACCAAATGTTAAATATATTTGCAATTGAATTCTAATCACCAAATTAAAGGAGTCATTAAATAAATGCTTCTTTACAGGAAAGAATACTGAGAAAAAGCTAATTAGGTAAAGTAATGATTAATTTAAATAATGTCTTCAATGAAAAAGAGATATTATACTGTACTTTAAGAAATTGAATGAATGATTGTGAGTAAATTAGGCTGACGGACACGATAGGCTGCCGGACACAATTAAAAAAGTGCAACTTCCACCATGATATTCAAGAAAAGACTGAGAAAATGGTTAAACAGGTGTGCCTTCTATTCAATAGAAGAATTCTATGAATTGCCAGTAAGTTAATAAATGTAACAATTTACTGATATTATGCCTATTTTATATTTTTATAATTTATGCTTTCAATGAAATTGTATGATAATTTAACTAAATAAATTAATTTAATTGCTATTTAAATATAGGTAATATTGAATATTAAATTTAATCAATATATTGTTAATATATTGTACCTACTAAAAATGACTTGTAACTTAGTGTTACTAATAAAGATATTGTATTGTATTGTAAATTAATAATATAATAATATAGTGTGTGTAGTGTTTGAGTATGAGTTTGATAAAGTGCACATTAAAAAAAACCCCAGATGGTATAAAAATACAATCGATAGCTAAATTGGAATAAGAATCTGATATTAATCTATCTGATAATGCTCATAAGTGAAAGCTAATAGCAAAATTAAAAATAAATACTAAGCAAAAAGGCATGACAACTCCACTGAAGTGGAAGAGAATTCAAATAGGGCAGTAATTTATGCAATAACACTGGATGGGCAGCATTGTCCCACTATAAAACTGCCACTGCGATCGCCAATTCTTACACCAAGCGTGGTGATTAGTGCACATTATCCTCAAGATGGGGCACAACCCATTGTGGGCATTGTTGGGATAGGCTTTCCAGCAGTGAATGGCTGGAGGTATGATAATAAGAGTGTGACAGTTCATCAAAACAATTTTCAAGAATAAAATATCCATTATAATGTACATATTATTGAACTGCGGAGGTATACATTACATAGTATGTAATGTATGGAGTTGTGACTCCCATCGCCTATATTACAGATGCCAGACAATAATTTTAAGAGCTCTGGATATGAATGAAAAATAGTTTTCCCCAACGCTCAAGAAATAAAAATAAAACTTTCCTTAAAAACAAAAACTTTTCCAAATGGTACATTTTTGTTTTATGTAATAAAAATGGCAAACAAGCGTGCAGTTCACATTGATGTTAAGAGATGACTGCAACCTAGAACCCTCACAAGGATCAGAGGTCAAAATGCAGATGGTCAGCCTACTAGACAATATGACAATTGTTATTCAATAGTTATGCAGACGATAAAGTCCGCTCGATTCTCAAGAACTTAATTTACAATAATTTTCACAATATACATAACCTTCATAACCTATATATCTACCAAGATAATGTCAAATTCTATTGATGAAAACTATGTCTTAATTCATAAGGAATTTTTCAGAGCAGTAGAACAATCACAATGCAGCGGGGAATGTTAGTAACCTGTAAATATTTAAATTATGCGTACAAAGTAAAGGAAAATATCTGGTTTACAATTCTAAATCACAATCATAACAAATTCCATATGGCAAAAACGTAGTGCGCAAATTAAGTCAGTAGGTATCACGTAATTTTATGAATACACAAAAAACAATTTCAAATGTGAATAGCGTTTTGTTCTTAAGACAATACTATATACTATGATTCAAAATATGTTAAATTTATATTTTAATACACTAAATACAAGTGTTTTATCAGGAAAACAAGACAACATTCACCGTCACAGCTGGTTATTCAAAATATATGTCAAGTTAAAAAACTCAGTTACAGTTTTGAAAATAATTGAATTGGTCTCACAATCAGGTAATAATGCAGCGTTGTTGTTAATTTTACAGTAAATTATCCAAATCAAAGCCCAATAGCAGATAAAGGTGCAAGATTTTACGTGTACATGAACGATCTTTACCTTTATGAAAACTAACTTTTTAATTGAAAGGTTTGTTTATAGAAATTGATTTAATATTTATCCTCACAGAATCTTTATGGTTAGACACAGTAAATAGTGGAAATAGTACTTACAATTATTAAAAATGTTGGCTTTGCGGCCGAACGCGCGCAAGTTCACTTGACACGTATATAAAAGTGAAGTGAAATCTCATTCAATTCTCGAAGCAAATTTTGTAAACGTCAACACGTCGCGTCCATATGTCACTTGTGGACTAAACATAATAAACATAGACAATAGAGTTTATAACAGATATAGTATAGACACGCGTCAGTTTTTTGTTACAACTTTTAAAAAATGTGAATAAATGATATTTATCACAGTTAATACTTTTATTAATACTTCCTTACGGGCAGCATTTTCTAAAATTCAGTTTTTTTGTGACTGTTATTCACCTACATATTAAGCATTTATAATTTTATAGTGTTATTTAGCGACATCTTGTGTGAAGTAGATATAAAAGTAATAGTTTTAATTTTTTTATCTAGATGGCAGTGTAAACGTTTTAACCGATTTTGGTATCAGACACTAGATGTCTCTCATGACATAATCTGAACTTCAGATAATTTTTCAACAGTCCTGATTTTTAGGATTTTTTCTGTATTAAGTACTTTGAAAGGCATACTGTACAATGCGTGGGCCCAGAATGTAACATCTCCTTTAAGGAAATAAATAGGTACTAAACGGAGCCCTAAATTAAAACGAAACCTAACATTTATTTAATGTTAATTACGACTTTTGTAAAATTAAGGTTATTGTAACATTTCACATCTTGCTCTAAACTTAACTTTATATGTTACACTTTAAATTTAACAAAAGCAGTGGTACAACGTGCAACCTAATAATTAATCTACCTACCTATAACATGTAAAAGAAAATAAGTAGCAACTTATTACTGATGGTAGAGTAGGTACCAGCGCATGAACTTAACGTTACATATCGTATCTGGATCACAAAATTGACATGTAAATAATTTAATGTGTATAATTAATTTAAATATTATTTTGTCTTTAATATTTGCATGCTTGAAAATGAAGTGATAGATCTAATTATTATTGTATGAACACCTGTGTATATACTACTATAAACCTACCTATCATGTTTTAAAGCAACTAAAGATATTATGATTATAGCATCATATCCTTAAGTTTCCTAGAATTGTATAAGCACAAAGAATATGTTTGTAGAGTTAAGTACTTTTGTACCTAGATAGATAAGCTTAATATTATCACTAGCTTAAGACTAGATTGTTTAGGTAATAATTTTTGTAAATATTACGAAAAAAATATAGAAATTTGTTTTTTTTTTTATTTGATAATCAGGATCAGATAATCGTGTTCTTTAGTAGTTCTTTCACAGTTTCTTTTGAAATGGGAAAATGGAGGAATTTGTAAATAATTTATGTTTTCCATATTATACAAAATTGTTCAGTGTCTATTTAATTTATTATGTGTTTTTGATTATTTTTAGTGGTAATTCACTCTAGGTTAGTTTAAAAAAATGACGATGTAAAAGTGCTCTCCAGGAGCCTAATTAAACGAAATAAATGAATAAACTGAATAAACTCAGTGGGTACCGTGTTCTGTGAATGAGATCTGTCTAGGTATTATTACGAGGCCAAGACTGACTGCACTGATAGAATTTTCCAAATTTTGCATTTCTATTGGAAGATAAAAAAGTAACTTCACACTTGTGATCTCCGAAGGGGTAGGCAGAGGTAAATGCATGCATTCGAGCATACATGCAAACACTCACAATCGCCGGTTACGTTTTGGCCCATGAAACAGTATTGAGATCTCCGGGCACATTAACAAACACCGAGGTAGGTACCTACTGGGAAACTTCTAGAAAATGGAAAAATCCCAATGGAACCCCAGATAGGTAAAGGATTTCACACCATTACCTAGGTAGGCATCTCTAATAGACCCCGAGCTGGGAATCGAACCCAGGACCCGTAGTAGCAGTGGCCTGCTAGATACCATTAGGCAACTGAGGTAGTTAAGGCTATTGGAATGAGGGACTTGGACTCTGAGGGTATTCGGTTAGGATATTCGGTTCGCTATTCCTAAACACTGCCACAGTATATAGATACAAATATACTGTGACACTGCTCGGGTTCAACCCTCGCACTTCTCCACCATCCAAAGCTCGTCCACGGGGGCTTTGTGAGCCCCCGTGTGTCGCAGATAGGTAAATACGATACCTGTCCGAAGTCAAGTTTTTCTTTTATAGGTATTTTTCTTTATTTCAAATTACCTACTAGGTAGGTAATTTGAATTCCTACTCGCGTGTTGTCAAAAAAAATATGATAATGTAGGTATCTATTTAAGATGAATGTGTAAATATCTAGGTATGTATGCTACTATCTATCTACTTAGTCTAAGTAGGTAATTCCAATATGTAGGTAGGTAGGTTGCTTTTTCACATAAAACAAAAAACACACTAAGTAAAACACAATATTTAATACCTTCATCTAGATTTCAGATACCTTTTAATCCTGTAGGCACGGAAAATAAGCTTAAACAAACAATTCATTTGCTTTTAGACATCGGAAAACAATGACTCTACAAAAGCCTTTTAATCCAAATAGCTCTATCTCACATCCAAAAAGAGACACCGATACACAATTTTATTGAAGAAAGAAAGAGATAAATGCCAACCAAAATGTACACAGGACATCATATTTGAATGTCGACAGATGCGCCAATCAGATCACCGCGTTATCCTTGAAGGGTAATCCTTGGGCTGTGATTGGCTGTAGGAGATAACGCCTAAGAGCGCCGCCTCCGAATAGAATCCATTTGAATTTAAATATCGAAGGGAGAAGGTCAAAGGAATACCCGATAATACTTGAAAGCGCCGACGGGAGAAATGTGATATTTTTGTATGTTTCATAAAGGAGATGTTGCGAGCTCGGCTCTGGTTCGTACAGGTCCTCAAAAAATGGGTAAATTAAAGAAGAATCCGAAAAAAATACAATTAGTTTATTCAAGATTATATTTTAGAGTTACAACCACATTTAATTCAAACGATTTTATCATTTTCAACGTTGTTAAACATGGCGGCGATACAGCCGACACTTGGGATCAATCGATTTTGATAGTAATTAGAAAATATTACTTTTTCTCCAAGTACTATATAATCAAAATACAATTTAAAAAATAAAAATGTCAAAATGACATCGCCCGCCGTAATCGCCATCTTGGTTTTGAGTTGCAATTCTAACTGCAAATAATATTTTGTAACTGCAAACAAAGCTAAACAAGTGAAAATATGCAGTTTGAAAACGTTTTTATATTGATTTTGCCTGTTTAATGATATTGTGTACAATACATGGCCGAAGGTCCATACATTTTTGCAACATATCCTTTCCTTATCTAACTTTTATTAGATTAGTACACTCTTATTTATTGTTTTAATGATGTTGGCATTTTTACCAATATACCTAGGTTACTTCACGCCTTTAATCCCCAAAGGGTAGGTAGAGTAAGATAGGGTAATGGGTGTCACCTAAGCGCGACATGAAATAAAAACTTAATTTCAAACAAAATATTTATTGCAACCGACTACACGTCAGCTACTACGTCTGTTACTTAATTGACTATCAATTGAGATCAATTTTAATGAATTGGGCCAGTAACTTTAGGATTCTTTTTTTTTTTTTTTTTATGTAATTGAAGTGGCAAACAAGCATGCAGTTCACATTGATGTTAAGTGATGACTGCAGCCTATAGACACCCACAAAGACCAAGGTCAAAATGCAGATGCGTTACCACTCCTGAGGCCTAAGGTGTTATGCCTCTGTGCTGGAAATTACAGGGCCGTATATTACCACCTGACCGGAACACGATAGTGCTGAACACTACCATTTAGCGGCAAGTAAATCAGGTAATTGCCTACGCCCGCGAGCTCCGTCACTGGAGCTCTACCACCAGTATAAAAATTATAACAGATTTACAAAAAAAATCGTTTTGACTCCCATTGCACTGACGTGGGGGTAATGGTGATCACCTTATGGACTAAGAAAATTTAGCACATATGGCAAATATAAACCTCCGGCAAGTTTCAACTAAAGTAGTCCATGTGAGAACGTAGCCCAAATGAAGTACATCTGTGGTCAAAGGCGTCGCTAGGGGGCGACAACGGGATCAGCTAGATAGATAGAGCGTATAGATTGAAAACGACTCCATTTTTCAGCATATTTGACTGATAACTGTCATAAATATTCCGAACTCTCCCTGCCCTAGTGCCAAGCCGCTTTTCCCTGGAATCTAGACGATCTAGGGCCTAGTCCAGCTGTCGATACTATGGTCCGTAGGAAGGGCAGTCATCTGACTCTCGTTACCCACAAATATGATAATGAACAAAAATTATCCTAGAAATAATTGAGAAAGTCTAAAACTGCACATCAATGCTCGGAAAGTCTGATTATTGTGTGTTAGTCCGCATACATGTAAAATTAATGGCGTGCATGTATGAAGAGAATGATGAAGGTAGACGAGGCACGAGAGGTTTGTCAGAACCGGGATATCTGGCGCTCTACACTCTCTGCCTACCCCGTTAGGGACCTGGCGTGAAGATACATACATACAAACATGTAAAATTATTGACTGTTTATTGGAAGAATTCGACATTTATCGTTTGTTTCACCGATGAGAAATAAAATCGACGGGGCGTAAAAAAAAATATTACAATAACTCAAATGCGCGTGCGCCTACAATCTTGAGTCATCTAACGCAATGGCGGGGACACAGGGCAGGGACGGGGAGGTAGTTTATGCATTGATTGCGTGTATAGTTTCGTGGATATGTAGGTGACTCTTATTACCCGCTGACTCCCATTACACCATCTTCCCCTAAATGCAGACAAAAACTTAATAAATACGGATGCCTTGCCCATGAGCCCTTAGATGTTAGGAATGTCTCTGTAAAGGTATGCCTACTACGGAAATGTAACTTCACGCCTGTAATCCCAGAAAGGGGTAGGCAGAGGTTAAATGCATGCATTCAAGCATACACGCAACACCCACGATTCGCCGGTTACGTTTTGACCCATGTAACAGGTGGCGAACCTGTTGTCATCTCCGGGCACATTACCAAACTTCGAGGTTTTTTCCAGATAATGGAAATTTCCAGAAAATGGAAAAATTCCAATAGCACCAGAGATAAAGGACTTTACACCATTATCTCTGATAACCCTCTACCCGGGAATCGAAGGACCCCAGGGTAGTATAGGTAGTAGTGGCCTGTTACCACTAGGCTACGGAGGCAGTTAAAACGGTGGATAGTTATTAGTTATTACCTACCTTTATACCTACTTAGATCTTGCTATATCGTAGGTACCTACTAATGGTGATGTCAAAAGTGATGTCTGATGGTGGGGTCAAAAGTCTTAGGAATCGGCGTACATGTATGAAGAGAATGATGAAGGTAGACGAGACACGAGAGGTTTGTCAGAACCGGGATATCTGGCGCTCTACACTCTCTGCCTACCCCGTTAGGGACCTGGCGTGAAGATACATACATACATACATACCTACTAATGCAAGTAAATAGGTTTTTTATTTAAAGAAAAATGGAAAGAAAAATTTGACTTCAGGCGAGACTCGAACTCGAACTTTCTTTAAATAAAAATATATTTCACAAGCATGTGTTAATGCGAAATAATATAAAAAAATAATTATTAAGGGTAAAAGCGACTTCTTTAAATTGAAAAGTCTATTATATCGGTTGCCTAACTAGCATAGTTGGCAATAGATGGCGCTGCTGCTACCATAAAGCAATGCAATAGATGTGAAGGAAAGATTTGACAAATCGGGCAGGACTTCAGTAGCTCAATTGGAAGAGCGGCTGGACTAGATTACCAGTAGGCCGCGAGTTCGAGTCTCGCCTGAAGTCAAATTTTTCTTTCCATTTTTCTTGAAATAAAAATATATTCCACAAGCATGTGTTAATGCAAAATACCTACCTATTAAAAAAAAATCCCGAACGATATCGCTGCGACAGAGTGTGGCGCCATTTCGCAAATATTATTCCATCCTAAGAAAACAGTAAAAGTTTTTATATCCTTTCGTTTGTTTTTACAGAATGCGCGCTTAATCTTGTTCTTAGTCAGTTAGTTCCTATTTATTTAGGTACCTATAGATGACTAGGAATATGTATGTATGTATGTATCTTCACGCCAGGTCCCTACGGGGTAGGCAGAGAGTGTAGAGCGCCAGATATCCCGGTTCTGACACAGCTCTCGTGCCTCGTCTACCTTCATCATTCTCTTCATACATGCACGCCGATTCCTAATACTTTTGGTATATATTTTACTAATACCTACTCGACCTATTTGGTCATGGTAGGTCAGTCTTGGTCTTCCTGGGCCTCTGCAACCATCCACATTCGCATTGTAGGTACCTACTGTTTACTAGGCATATAAAAATATTAATTAAGAAGCAGTACCTAGTCATTTACAGGTACCTACAGTAGGTACCCAGTGAAGATATTGCACGTCGAGCATTTATTCATTTAGGGTGACAGGCACCTCTTATGACACGTCAAAAACAAACAAAATAAATTAAAGCGAATAACAATTGATATACATGTCAAAGAAGATAAAAAATATATGTAAAGTCAAGAATATCACTAAGATAAAACTAAATGTAATAAACTAATGTAAAAGTATATCAGTAGAATGTCTCTTTTCCCCTTTACAAACTGATGACAAAGAGCAAAAAGAAAAGAAAAAGAGTCATTCTTTGTCATTCACCGGCAAAGTTCCAAAGGCCAATATGATCTGAGAAAAACTAGCCGGAAAAAACTCAGTCGGCTCTTTTAAAAATATCTCTTAGGCATATTTTTACAATTTTCCATAATTTAAACAAGCTTAAAATTAACAATATAATATCAACATTACACTTTGATTATTACATTTAACACCTTTGTGGAGCTAGATCAGCATTTAGCCAAACATTTCTATCCTTGAGATAGTCCTCGAGCTAATTGACCTTCTCACTGACTGACTCTGACTTTTACGCTGCTTATGACGAACACGAAATATCGTTTTACTTGACACTGGCAATATGCGCGACAGCGATGCTATTTTACATATACCTAATAAAAAAAAGTAAATACCTACCTACCTACCTAAATTTTTAATAGATACGCTTACACTCACAGCCCCACACTAGGTATATACCTAAAGGGGATATTTGTTGAAGGTTTTTTTTTTTATGTAATTGAAGTGGCAAACAAGCATGCAGTTCACATTGATGTTAAGTGATGACTGCAGCCTATAGACACCCACACAAAGACTTAGGTCAAAATGCAGATGCGTTACCACTCCTGAGGCCTAAGGTGTTATGCCTCTGTGCCGGGAATTACAGGGCCGTACATTTTTTTGTCCAACATTTTTGACAACAGCGGATGGTTCTCAGCTGGAACGACGCTAATGAGATTAGATTAATGCGGTAGCGCCTAAGCCCACGAGTTCTAACACTAGAATTCTACCACCAATATCATCAACATAGAAGGTCCGTTTTCTATGTAAGGAAGGTGGTAAACAAGCGTGCAGCTCACATTGATGTTAAGTGATGACTGCAGCCTATAGACATTTACATTTTTTTTTTTTATTAATAAAAACAAGTGTTCATATAATTGGGTGTGGGAACTCTTCTTTTAAGTTGTAGTTACTTGTGTAACTTGTGTCTTGTTGTTGTGTTGTGAAGCGCGCATGGCCCCGCGGCTGGTGTAGATCGTAAGCGATCTACTCGGTTAAGCACTACAGGCACGGTCGGGTAGTGTGATGGGTGACCGCTAGTGGCAAATTAAAATGCGCGTTTCCGTGCTTCGGAGGGCACGTTAAGCCGTCTGTCCCGGTTGCTATCGATTGATAGCAGTCGTTAAACCATGTCGGAGGCCTTATGGGTTTGAAAACATCCGACAGCGGGGTGGCCACTAACCCACCCACCTCCACCAATCCGCATTGGAGCAGCGTGGTGGAGTAAGCTCCAGGCCTCCCCCTAAAAAGGGGAGAGACTCGTGCCCAGCAGTGGGACGTATAATGAGTTGCCATTATTATTATTTATTTAACTTGTGTTAGAAGAATCCCCTCTCAGCTGCGGTGTTTCACAGTATTAAACAGGTAATAAACTTATAAACCTAAATTAAACTTATAAAAACTGCCTCGGTAGCCTAGTGGTAGCAGGCCACTACTACTACGCTGAGGTCCTGGGTTCGATTCCCGGGTAGGGGGTTATCAGAGATGATGGTGTAAAGTCCATTATCTCTGGTTCTATTGGGATTTTTCCATTTTCTGGAAATTTCCCAGTACCTTGAAGTTTGGTAATGTGCCCGGAGATGTCAACAGGCTCGCCACCTGTTACATGGGCCAAAAACGTAACCGGCGAATCGTGGGTGTTTGCATGTATGCTTGAATGCATGCATTTACCTCTGCCTACCCCTTCGGGGATTACAGGCGTGAAGTTACGTTTGAAGTTACGTAAACTTATAAAACTAAATTTCGAAAGCACTTTGATCACATGGAGTACATGATTATAACTACTTGACACGAATCAATTTTATTATTACTATATAATATTATTTTAAAGAGACTACTTAGACTTTTACTTAGATTTACATAAAAACCAGAGGTCAAATAATAGATGCGTTGCCACCCCTGAGACCTAGGTGTCTTGTCTCTGATCACAGACACCAACCTGCAATAATTACCAAGTTATTACGGGGCCATACATTACCATCTAACCGAAACACGATAGCAGAGAATCTAAACTAATATCATAAAGCTGAAGAGTTTGTTTGTTTGTTTGAACGCGCTTATCTCAGAAAACAACTGGTCCGATTTGAAAAATTCTTTCAGTGTTAGACAGTCCATTTTTAGAGGAAGGCTTTAGATTTAGGTATTATATCACTACTTACTATATCATCACGCTAAGACCAATAGGAGCGGAGAATGTAATAATACTACGTATAGAATGGACACTTTGACGTCCCGCCCGATTTCCCCGCAACACCCAACCCCCTCCCCTCTTATGGGCGACGTTTGGTATTTTCTATGGGCTACGAACACAGGTGCGCGTGTAAATACACGTCACTGATTGATGTCTTAGTAATAGAGACCAAATTAAGCGTTTGTATGGAATTTCGGCGGAGTGTCCGCGGTGTGATTATAGTGCCGAACATTATCATTTAGCAGCAGATAGATTAGGTAATGCGGTGGTGCCTACGCCCTCGAGCCCCTACACTTGGAACTTGGAACCATTTGTTACTTCACATAAAAAAATGTCCGCACAAGACTCTTAGACACAAACTAACCGATTATTATTCAGATAAAGCATACTATCTAAGTGCGGATCTTAAAAAAGTGCATCGGCAACTTTTAAACGGATTTTCCAGTCACCTGGCCTAATCCGCACCGAAAACAAAACAAAGGACAAAGACCTTAATGCCTTACAAAGGACAAAGACCTTAATGCCTCACGGTCCACGAACACTAGCAGCGAGAGTAAGACGAGATAAACTAACAATACATACAAATAGTTAAGATTGCATTTAGATAGGTACTCATAACTCACATTGTATCGAAACTTTTTTTTTTTTTTTTTTTTATGTAATTGAAGTGGCAAACAAGCATGCAGTTCACATTGATGTTAAGTGATGACTGCAGCCTATAGACCACACAAAGACCAAGGTCAAAATGCAAATGCGTTACCACTCCTGAGGCCTAAGGTGTTATGCCTCTGTGCCGGAAATCACAGGGCCGTACATTACCACCTGACCGGAACACGATAGTGCTGAACATAACCATTTAGCGTCAAGTAAATCAGGTAATGCGGTGGTGCCTACGCCCGCGAGCTCCGTCACTGGAGCTCTACCACCAGTAAGAAACTTATGTATTTTTTTAATAAAATTAACTGGTCGTAGGCACCATCGTATCCCCTAATATTATTATAATAAAACTGTTGAAGTGTAAATTCTGTACATTAAAAATATTGAAAAAATAAATAAGGGGATGTTACTAGATCGATACCGAACACAAATATGTGATTAGAAAATTTTTTGTCTGTCTGTCTGTTTTTTCAAGCATCACATAAAAACTACCAGTCCAAACTTGGTATGATTATACTTTAACCTTTGGCGCACAACACTGGGTACTTTTTATCCCGGAAAAAATGTATGTTTGTTTATGTGTTTGTGCACGCTAATATCAGAAACGGCTTATTCAATTTGCGGTTTTCACTAATATATTGTGGTAAGTTTCACTGTGATAACATTTAGTGTTTATTTCATGTGAATCGGTTCTGAAATAAAAAAGTTATGCCAATTTAAAGAATCGTATCGAATATTTTTAAGCTATTCTGGATCTTAGTTCTATCTTTTACGAGGTTTCGTACCTAAAAGGTAAAAACGGACCCTACGGATTACTAATCCTCCGCTGTCTATCTGTCTGTCCGTCCGGCCGTCTGTCTGTGACCAGGCTGTATCTCATAAATAGGGATAGCTAGAAAGCTAACATTTACACAAATTATGTATTTCTGTTACCGCTATAATGTAGACGCTTAAAATTTTTACAGAATTTTTAGGTCTTATGTTGTATTGTAGCTTCCATAATAAATCTATATACATACAAATAAATAAAATTGGAGTGTCTGTTTGTAATATTAAAATAACCGCTTCTTACTAAACGCATATGTATGTATATACGGTACATATACCAAATCAACATTTTTTACAATTTTGTACTGCAAAGCTAATTTTTACGCATATTTATAATCTAGATAATATGTATCCACTAGGTTGCCTATCAAAAAATGGCCGCAAGTATTTTTTTTATTTTTAAAGATTTTGGAAAAATTTTTTTTTCTTGTTTTTTTAAATAAAATTTTGTTAATTTCACGGCAATATAAGACTGAAAAATCACGGCTGCCGTTGCGCACTTGGCCGCTCCTACATATTTTAGTTCCGCCTCGACAACTTTTTGCGTCTTTATATAACCTACATGTTTTATTTAAATATCAAATTAAAGGTATTTTTTTCTTATTATTATGATTTACGGGAGCCAAATTAAATCGGCCGCAAATAAGAGTTGATGGCTGTTAAAGATAAAATAATTAAATTAAAAATACTTGGGGCCAAATTTTGATTGGCAACCTATTGGCAACCTAACATACCTATTATATCCTAGGATATAATATTCTCTAGATCAGTGATTCCCAAAGTGGTCCATATCGACCCCCTGGGGTCCATGGGACTCGATGGGGGTCTACGTAGGCGTTGGAAATATGGGAATGTGATATGAATGTAGCAAGGAAACCAGAAAAAAATTGAAAGGGGTCTACAAGAAAAAATAGTTTGGGAACCTCTGCTCTCAAAAATCAAAATCAAAAATCAAAAATGCTTTATTCATGGTGGTAAACAATCATGCAGTTCACATTGATGTTAAGTGATGACTGCAGCTTATAGACACCCACACAAAGACCAAGGTCAAAATGCAGATGCGTTACCACTCCTGAGGCCTAAGGTCTTATGCCTCTGTGCCGGAAATTACAGAGCCGTACATTACCACCTGACCGGAACACAATAGTGTTGAACACTACCATTTAGCGGCAAGTATATTAGGTAATGCGGTGGTGCCTACGCCCGCGAGCTCCGTCACTGGAGCTCTACCACCAATAAAAATATTATAATTAGGTATGGTATATGTTTTATCGCTTATGGAATATTATAATAATATATATTAAATATTATAGTCCATGGAATCAAATAACCTAATTAACAACTGTCTACGAAATATAAGTTATGGTAATATTTATCAATAAAAAGGTTGTATACTCAAATACCTACATAATATTATAAGGGTATCGTTCACCGCCCACACAACGCGTGCGTGGGTGGTGATTGGACGGGAATATTCCCATTTGGAATAGGATTTCGCGATAAGTAAGAAGCTACCAAAGCGCGTTTGGCCCGGCGGCGGGTGTAGATCATAACGCCTCTTTACAAGAATAACGTGACATTTCATATAGAACGATTTAGATGAAATGTCACGTTATTCTTGTAAGAATAATGTTGCATTTCATAAAGAACGATTTAGATGAAATGTCACATTATTCTTGTAAAGAAGTGATAAGCGATCTACTCGGTAAAGCAATACGGGCGCGGTCGGGTAGTGTGATGGGTGACCGCTTGTGGCAAATTAAATGCGCGTTTTCGTGCTTCGGAGGACACGTTAAGCTGCCGCGCCCGGTTGCTATCGATAGATAGCAGTCGTTAAACCTTGTCGGAGGCCTTATGGGCGGTTGAAAACATCCGACAGCGGGTTGGCCACTAACCCACCCACCTCCACCAATCCGCATTGGAGCAGCGTGGTGTAGTAAGCTCCAGGCCTCCCCCTAAAAAAGGGAAGAGACTCGTGCCCAGCAGTGGGACGTATAATGGGTTGCCATTATTAAGAAGCTACCAGGACGAGTGATCATAATTTTTTTTTATCAGTCTAGCCGTAACACGTCCACTGCTGGACAAAGCTTTCCCCAAGCGGCCTACAACAGTGTTGTGCGTCTTTAGAGGAGAATATGTCATGATCGCGTGGAGTGATAACGCATCTGCATTTGACCTTATTGGGGGCTGCAGTCATCACTTAACATCAATGTGAACTGCATGCTTGTTTGCCACTTCTAATACAAAAAAAAAAAAAAAATGTAATTGAAGTGGCAAAGAAGCATGCAGTTCATATTGATGTTAAGTGATGACTGCAGCCTATAGAATAGACACCTACACAAAGACCAAGGTCAAAATGCAGATCTCACTCCTGAGGCCTAAGGTGTTATGCCTCTGTGCCGAAAATTACAGGGCCGTACATTACCACCTGACCGGAACACGATAGTGCTGAACACTACCATTTAGCAGCAAGTATATGCGGTGGTGCCTACGCCCGCGAGCTCCGTCACTGGGGCTCTACCACCAGTAAAAAATAATACCAATTACTTTTTTAACCAACACAATAAGTATCTACTGGCGCACACGCATTATCAGAGTACATCAATCGTTCAAAACCCATAGCGTTAAGCAGATGTATTATATAAAATCGATAAAATCTCCCAAATAAAAACTAAATCATAACCGATTGTGTTCACACAACTCACACATCAATAGCTCACAATGCACCATAAAATTGGATTTCGGTTAATTCCCATTGCCTCCGGATGTGTGGTCGGTGTTGCTAGCTCCTTGCATTACGTCAGATGTCTTCACGTGACAGATCAAGCGTAATGGTGCCTTGGTCCGGTTGGGGAAAAAGAAAAAAAAGGGGGAAGTCAAGTGTGAATTTTACACACGTGCTGGATGATTTATTTAATATTTCGAGTGCCACACACTAGTTATGTAAAAAAAAAGGTAAACTGTAGGTTCAATTTAAAATAGCTTTTGCATTTTTTTAATTGAACACTAATCCGTCTGCCGTCAAATTCTCACATCGTGTTCCGGTTCTGTGATAGCATAGAGCAACACCGGAGGAGAGTAGCCATATGCAGGCTTTCCCCTCTGTCAAAGTACAAGCCCAAATGGGCCTATACCTGTCGCCTAGATGTTTAATGTATGCGTGAAATTGTTTCTGTATTTTGTTAAAGTCAAGGTGTGAGTTTCGTAGTAATAGACGATTTTTGTAGTGTGCGTGTGTGTCGCACGCATTTCCTCCCGCAAAAAATGACAGACTGTTTTGTATCGGTAATAAATGCTATGGTTACTTCCCTCCAGACCGCCGCGGCCGGTGGCCCGTGTTGCTCTATACGTGATAGTCATAATGATCTGTAATGACTATCAGATGCAAAATAATTTAGATCCCTAAATTATTTTGCATCTGAGTGGCAATGGCAATACGTGAATGACCTCCGATTTTCGTTAAGATTTTTAAATGTGGTAGAGCTCCAATGACGGAGCTCGCGGGCGTAGGCACCACCGCATTATCTAATATACTTGCCGCTAAATGGTAGTGTACAGCACTATCGTGTTCCGGTCAGGTGGTAATGTACGGCCCTGTAATTCCCGGCACAGAGGCATAACACCTTAAGCCTCAGGAGTGGTAACGCATCTGCATTTTGACCTCTGAGTTTTCTGTGGGTGTCTATAGGCTGCAGTCATTACTTAACATCAATGTGAGCTGCATCCTTGTTTGCCACTTTCATAACATAAAAAAACATAAAAAACTGACCTATGGGGATTGTTAGTTTTTTATTCCAAAAAAAATGAATAATCAACTACAATTCTGAGATCGAACATGACAATTTAAAAGCCTGGTACCATTAAAATCGTTTATTGATTTCTCTCTCACACAGAAAATACTTAATCAGATCTTTAACTAGGTATTATATGGCTGGGTAGGTGTATCCGTGTGAGATACCACTACCAGGTGGTAGAGCTCCAGTGACGGAGCTCGCGGGCGAAGGTTGCCACTAAATCGTAGTGTTCAGCACTATCGTGTTCCGGTCAGGTGGTAATGTACGGCCCTGTAATTACCGGCACAGAGGCATAACACTTAGTCCTCAGGAGTGGTAACGCATCTGCATTATGACCTTGGTCTTTGTGTGGGTGTCTATATGCTGCAGTCATCACTTAACATCAATGTGAACTGCATGCATGCTTGCCACTTCCATTACATAAAAAAACCATACTTTCCATAAATAAACCATGCGTTGTACCTAAGCCCTGGAGTTGCCCTGCTCTACCACTGGATCCTACCATCAGATAAAATAAAAGGTTTCTAACTAAAGATACAATAGGTTTAGGTTAAGATCCCACTGCTGAATCATTTCGTTCATCTAGATATGCTGCAAACCTTATTTTTACGCAACTTTATAATCTAGAGAATATAATATATTATATCCACTAGGTAGCCTATCGAAAATGGCCGTTAGTATTTTTAATTAATTTATTTTATCTTTAACAGCCAGCAACTTTTATTTGCGGGCCGATTTAATTTGGCTCCCGTATACCACAATAACGTAACTTCACGCCTGTAATCCCCGAAGGGGTAGGCGGAGGTAAATGCATGCATTCAAGCATACATGCAAACACCCACGAATCGCCGGTTACGTTTTTGGTCCATGTAACAGGTGGCGAGCCTGTTGACATCTCTGGGCACATAACCAAACTTCGAGGTACTGGGAAATTTCCGGAAAATGGAAAAATCTCAATACAACCAGAGATAAAGGACTTTAGACCATTATCGCTGATAACACCCTACCCGGGAATCGAACCCAGGACCTCAGCGTACTAGTAGTGGCCTGCTACCACTAGGCTACCGAGGCAGTTTATACCATAACAATAAGAAAGAAATCTTTAATTTGATACATAAATAATACATGTACGTCATGGTCGTAAAAAGTTATCGGAACGAAAATACGTAGGGGGCGGTCAAGTGCGCAACGGCAGACGTGATTTTTCAGAGTCTTTATTGTCGTGACCCCTAGTTTGCACTAAAATCATTAAACATGATGATGTTTCGCAACTCGTCGCATAAAGTATGTATTGCGATAAATGTCTTGTTGGTGCTAGCGTTCGCACTGCTGTCAAACCTATCATTTTAACATGTTTTTATGTGAATGTTACATCAATGCAAACTCACGGTGAGGTGGACAATATTTTATTGAAAACAAATACAAAAAAAAAAATGTGGTAATAAAGGTGGTAATGAACGGCCCTGTAATGTACGGCCCTGTAATTTCCGGCACAGAGGCATAACACCTTAGGCCTCAGGAGTGGTAACGCATCTGCATTTTGATCTTGGTCTCTGTGTGGATGTCTGTAGGCTGCAGTCATCACTTAACATCAATGTGAACTGCATGCTTGTTTGCCACTTCCATTACATAAAAAAAAAATATGAAAAAATACTTGCGGCCATTTTTTGATAGGCAACCTAGTGGATACCTACATATTCTCTAGATTATAAATATGCGTAAAAAATAGGATTGCAGCATATCTGAATGAACGAAATGATTCTACAGACGGATCTTAACCTAGTACAACCACAAAACATGATTATTAAAATTCCAGACAGTAAACCGGTAGTAAAATTAATGTAAGGATCACGGCTGCCAAATATTTTAATTACAAAATGGCGACGCCTCTTGGCGCCAAAATGCTCGGCGTCTGAAGTTGCGAAACCAATAAACAACCGTCTCTTTCTTTTTTCAAATGACAAAAAGAGAGATGCATTTGTGGAGAGTATTAAGCCGGTTCTTTGAACATCTTTGGGATAATCCTGTGTTTATTATCTATTGCAAATGAAATCTACTTTTTGTCCGTCTGTTTACGCATATTTGAACGGATTTATTTTATTGGAAAGGACTGCGAGATAAATATTGGTTACTGTTTTTGGGTTTATTAGTTTTAACAATTGTTTTAGGTTGTATTTACAAGAATAAAAAGGCTTTCGTGATTTTAATTTACTTTTTTACTGGTTGTAGAGTTCCAGTGTCCCTACACTATTTTTGGAGTGACCTACGGTAAAACTTATAATTTATATCTTTTGTCCTTTTTTACTGTGGTTTCATCGACGTAGTTTTTGATAGAACTGATTTAGTATCGTATTGGACCTAGCGAAAACCTGAAAATAACCATCTTAGTTATTAAGCGAGGCATTAATTATTTTTTCTTACTACTGTTATAAATGTGAAAATTAAATATGGATGTTTGTTTGTTTTTTTCTTTGCTAAATCACGGTAAAGCGGTGTAACGAATTTTGATGAAATTTTGTGTAACTAATGGCTGTAGCAAATAGGATACTTTTTATCCTTCTTGCGACAGCCATTTGTATACAACCTCTTTTTTCAGAGGTTCCTTAGGGTATTTTTAAGTAGGTACACGTGAAAAAAGTCGCGGACAAAAGCCACTTTACAAAATAAATTGTCTAACATGACTGTACCAAGCTATGCGCTTCTACGTGCCTATGAATTACGATATAATTATTTCAAATATTTACCTCATCATCATAGGCCATAGGTATTGTAAAATCGGAAATCAAAATTCAGGAACAATAATTGTACAAATAAGTAATAATATCCCAACATTTTCTAATCTAAAATAATTAACAAACCAAAAATGAGCATCAAAAACGATCCCCTATTGGTTAGTGTACAATACAAAGTACGGGGCGCACAATGGCAGCATATTGCCCGCGTTAGGATGTACATTTTGGTGGTAATCCGATATTTTATTAGTGCTTATTGTTTAAACAATTGCGTAAGTGATTGTACGCGCCCGCCGGGATCTGCACCTTGCTGGGTGGTTTCATGCTAGTTGGAACAATTCATTAATAGTACTAAATTATTAGTACTATTAATGAATAGTAGTAAATTACTAATTTAATAGTAATCTGCGGGTAAATGAGTAACAATTAATTTTTATACGTAACTTAAGAAAACATTGTAGAGAAATTAAATTCTGTAATAAAATTATTATACTGGACCAGACATAGTATTTACGTCTGATCCGTTTATTGAAATTACTTGTTGTATTATTTTAAGGTAGTGTTTGAAGAAGTCTCTCTGATGTGTGTCCGAAATTATATTACTGTGAGATCCGTATATTGTAGAGAAAAAATATTCACGATCATAAAACAAAAATATCATCTAGATAGCTAAGCTAGGTATCCCAATAATTATCAATTATTGCATGCCACTATCCACTGCGTATCATGCGAGGAATATGTAGTATGTATAAGTATCTCAGACGCATCGTTTGTCTGATTCATAAATAATTTCATACCGTTTCATTTCACCTATGCTTTTTCTCATAAAAATGATCACTTTTTGCATGCCACCATCCCCTGCGTATCGAGCGCGGCATACGTTCCGCGTTATGCGCCGGGCCGAGGGAGGGAGGTATCAGGTTACCTAGCAACGCTGTCCGCCCTGCTCGCCTGGTTGTCTGTTCCACTTAGATAATAAGTGGGGGTAGTTTGAAATCATTGGTCGAGATGATGTTTATGTTTAGCGTTTGATAACGTGGAGTTTGGAGCTTGAGTGAAATGCGGCACGACCTGCAGTACCTACGCTACTAGTGAAGCAATATACCTACCAATCACAGCAAATTCCTCTACGGATTGGTATTGGAACACCTCATGGAACGAGCGAGAGAAGTGTCTATGAAAAGTCGTCTGAAATGGATTGTAAACTTAAGGCATTAAAATTCGTCGATGACCCTCAATTAACCTCAGAAATATTATTATGTGCAGCTACCTCCATTTATTTCGCAAACGTCTTGCGTAGCGTTCAGGATTTACACAAACGTTACTAATTGTATCTTGAGGTCTTACAGACTGTTGCGAAAAACGGAAGCTGAAAAGCGACCGAAACGTCGGGTTCAATTTTAAATAATCATTTTAGTTTAATATACACGAGATAAATCCGAAAACTAGTTTTATTTCAATGAGTGTAGCTCTCGCAAACCTAAGAACATACTATCTCAGAAATATGTTTAGGATGAGTTAACGTATGGTCTTTTTGAAAGCACAAGTAATATCAAAGACTTATACGAAGACAATAACGATTTACAGTATCCATCAATAAATATTGCATATTGCACATTGCACATTGGGATTAATGTAGAGAGGCTTCCTGCAAGAGGTGATGAAGAGGGTGATGAGAGGTGGTGATTAATTAATTTTAATTACCTAACCCTGACTCGTCTACTCACTTGATGGAAAGTGGGTCACCGGTATTATAACATTAGAAAACATAAAAATTTGCAACATCGAAGGACTAAAGGTGCAATTCCGCGGGTCGCGATCGATCGCGGCCCGCGGCAAATAGGCAAACTAGTGGATTTATATTCACTAGATTATAAATATGCGTAAAAATAGGTTTGCAGCATATCTGGATGAACGAAATGATTCTGCAGTGGGATCCTAACCTAACACGGCCGCGCGCGTCTGTCGCGAACCCCGGAAGCGGTTCCATACATTTTCATACTGCATCTATAGTCGCGCGCGGCCGCGATCGATCGCGACCCGCGGAATGGCACCTTTAAGTAATCAAAGAAAAAACGGTAAGCAAAATTTATCTTCGGGCAGGAAGTTAAAAAAAAAAATTCTTCCGTTTTTTTCTTTATTTAATTTCTTTCGCATGTGTTATTGCGAAAAATAAATAGTACAATCGAAGGACTTTCCATCGCTCTGCGAACCTTGAAGGACTTTATAGATGCCCGATTTGAAGAATCTTTTAACGTAGAGCCATTAATCTCCTCAGAAAGTAGTTCGACTAACTCGTTCCAAAATTTGTATGTTAAGTTACTAACTTAACCTAAATATCTTCATCGATTTTTACGTCTGAAAAGCATTGAAATGCTTTTTTATATTGTCCTTAGGATCGAATTACAAGAATTCAATTCTTGTTTAAGATCTCGGCGACGGAATTAATATGTTTCAAAGTACCTGAATTTCACTTTTAAAAATATCGTAGTACACGTCTATCACATTGGTGCTCACTTGTCCATTTCATTCGATAATTGTCCACAAAATGGCCGCAGCATTATTATTTGGCGCCAAAACTTTGCGTCACTGTCGCTGCCCCGAACTAAAGATTTTCGCTTGATTTGACGAAATAACAATACGGAGATAGAAAGTGATGAACTTACATAGATTTCGATTGTCGCTTTCTTAGTCGACGCAGGAATTATTCCGTTTTACTTACTTTATTGTTAGCTCTGTCCGATTTTTTTTGTCATGAAATTGTATACCTTTCAATGCTTTGGTAGACTCTCATACATATTATGTATATGATAAAGCATCTGTTCTTACATGTAATTAAGTATAATCTTTTCTGATATTATTTTATAGATACCTACTTAGTTTCGGAGTTCCAGTAAAAATAAACTAGGTGAAAATAGGTATAAATAGGTATATTGTTTGGAACTATGAAAACCACCAAGATACTACCTTGTCAAACTCTGGATTCTCTGCTGAAGATTGTCCCTGATTATTGCCATCTATTTTAAATAGATTACTTACTAGCTGCCCGACGAACGTGTAATTACGTGTGTACGGCCCTGTAATTTCCGGCACAGAGAAATTACACCTTAGGCCTCAGGAGTGGTAACGCATCTGTATTTTGACCTCGGTCTTTGTGTGGGTGTCTATAGGCTACAGTCATCACTTAACATCAATGTGAACTGGATGCTTGTTTGCCAATACCATTACAAAAAAAAAGGCTGCATTCATCACTTAACATCTATGAGAACTGCATGTTTGTTTGCCACCTTCGTTACATAAAAAAAAAGATTATCTAAGCATTTACCAACAGTAACCCAGACTTCATAAATAACAAATAGATCAACAACGCGGAAACAATTAGACGCAAAAGGTTTTTTGTGCAAGTCCACTTCACTTTGCACGTCAAGAGCATGCGCAAGAGTGGATGCGAGGAAAGTGTGCCTTACAATGGTGGATGGTGTAATTACTTGCGCATGGTAACATGATCGGTTGAAAACTGATCTTTTGTTTGATTACATGTGTGTTACGTTTAGGAATTTTGGCGTTTTAAACGAATGTCATGTGTATGTATTTTTTATGTCATGAAGTAGCAAACAAGCTTACATTTCACATTGATGGTAACAGGTAATGTGGTGGTGACTACGGCCGCGAGCTCCGTCACTGGAAGTTCGGAGTCCAGTCCAGTCCGTTGAGACGTAGACAATTTTTGATTATGGCCGAATGGACTACAGTCCATTCTTTTTGGTCCGTTCAGACTAAGTACCCATGCAATTATGCATGCAAATCATTTCCTCTGCCTTAAATTTTATCTTTTCGAATTGGAAGAATTTTCGGGGGCATCCTTCCTTCGTCTCGACGCCCAGTGTCCCGACGCCCAGCGTCCCGACGCACAGCGTCACGACGCCCAGCGTCACGACGCCCAGCGTCCCGACGCCCAGCGTCCCGACACCCAGCGTCCCGACGCCCAGAGTCCCGACGCCCAGCGTCCCGACGTCGAGCGTCTCGACGCCCAGCGCCCAACGCTAAGCGACCCGACGTCGAGCGTCCCGACGCCCAGCGTCCCGGCGCCCAGCGTCCCGACGCCCAGCGTCTCGACGCCCAGCGTCCCGACGCTAAGCGACCCGACGTCGAGCGTCTCGACGCCCAGCGTCCCGACGCCAAGCGTCCCGACGCCCAGCGTCCCGACGCCAAGCGTCCCGACGCCCAGCGTCCCGACGTCGAGCTTCTCGACGCCCAGCGCCCGACGCTAAGCGACCCGACGTCGAGCGTCCCGACGCCCAGCATCCCGACGTCCAGCGTTCCGACGCCCAGCGTCCCGACGCCAAGCGTCCCGACGCCCAGCGTCCCGACGCCCAGCATCCCGAGGCCCAACGTCACGACGCCCAGCGTCCCGACGCCCAGCGTCCCGACGCCCAGCGTCCCGACGCCCAGCGTCCCGACGCCCAGCGTCCCGACGCCCAGCGTCCCGACGCCCAGCGTCCCGACGCCCAGCGTCCCGACGCCCAGCGTCTCGACGCCCAGCGTCCCGACGCCCAGCGTCCCGACGCCCAGCGTCCCGATGCCCAGCGTCCCGACGCCCAGCGTCCCGACGCCCAGCGTCCCGACGCCCAGCGTCCCGGCATCGAGCGTCTCGACGCCCAGCGTCCGACGCCCAGCTTCCCGACGCCCAGCGTCCCTACGCCCAGCGTCCCGACGCCCAGAGTCCCGACGCCAAGCGTCCCGACGCCCAGCGTCCCAACGTCGAGCGTCTCGACGTCGAGCGTCTCGACGCCCAGCGTCCCGACGCCCAGCGTCCCGACGCCAAGCGTCCCGACGCCCAGCGTCCCGACGTCGAGCGTCTCGACGCCCAGCGCCCAACGCTAAGCGACCCGACTTCGAGCGTCCCGACGCCCAGCGTCCCGACGCCCAGCAACCCGAGGCCCAACGTCACGACGCCCAGCGTCTCGACGCCCGGCGTCCCGACGCCCAGCGTCCCGACGCCCAGCGTCCCGACGCCCAGCGTCCCGACGCCCAGCGTCCAGACGCCCAGCGTCCCGACGCCCGGCGTCCCGACGCCCAGCGTCCCGGCATCGAGCGTCTCGACGCCCAGCGTCCGACGCCCAGCTTCCCGACGCCCAGCGTCCCGACGCCCAGCGTCCCGACGCCCAGAGTCCCGACGCCAAGCGTCCCGACGCCCAGCGTCCCAACGTCGAGCGTCTCGACGTCGAGCGTCTCGACGCCCAGCGTCCCGACGCCCAGCGTCCCGACGCCCAGCGTCCCGACGCCCAGCGTCCCGACGCCCAGCGTCCCGACGTCGAGCGTCTCGACGCCCAGCGCCCAACGCTAAGCGACCCGACGTCGAGCGTCCCGACGCCCAGCGTCCCGACGCCCAGCAACCCGAGGCCCAACGTCACGACGCCCAGCGTCTCGACGCCCGGCGTCCCGACGCCCAGCGTCCCGACGCCCAGCGTCCCGACGCCCAGCGTCCCGACGCCCAGCTTCCCGACGCCCAGCGTCCCGACGCCCAGCGACCCGACGTCGAGCGTCCCGACGCCCAGCGTCCCGACGCCCAGCGTCCCGACGCCCAGCAACCCGAGGCCCAACGTCACGACGCCCAGCGTCTCGACGCCCGGCGTCCCGACGCCCAGCGTCCCGACGCCCAGCGTCCCGACGCCCAGCGTCCCGACGCCCGGCGTCCCGACGCCCGGCGTCCCGACGCCCGGCGTCCCGACGCCCAGCGTCCCGGCATCGAGCGTCTCGACGCCCAGCGTCCGACGCCCAGCTTCCCGACGCCCAGCGTCCCTACGCCCAGCGTCCCGACGCCCAGATTCCCGACGCCAAGCGTCCCGACGCCCAGCGTCCCAACGTCGAGCGTCTCGACGTCGAGCGTCTCGACGCCCAGCGTCCCGACGCCCAGCGTCCCGACGCCCAGCGTCCCGACGTCGAGCGTCTCGACGCCCAGCGCCCAACGCTAAGCGACCCGACGTCGAGCGTCCCGACGCCCAGCAACCCGAGGCCCAACGTCACGACGCCCAGCGTCTCGACGCCCGGCGTCCCGACGCCCGGCGTCCCGACGCCCGGCGTCCCGACGCCCGGCGTCCCGACGCCCAGCGTCCCGACGCCCAGCGACCCGACGTCGAGCGTCCCGACGCCCAGCGTCCCGACGCCCAGCAACCCGAGGCCCAACGTCACGACGCCCAGCGTCTCGACGCCCGGCGTCCCGACGCCCAGCGTCCCGATGCCCAGCGTCCCGACGCCCAGCGTCCCGACGCCCAGCGTCCCGACGCCCAGCGACCCGACGCCCAGCGTCCCGACGCCCAGTGCCCCGACGCCGAGCGTCTCGATGCCTAGCGTCTCGATGCCTAGCGTCCCGACGTTAAGCGACGCCCAGCGTCCCGACGCCCAGCATCCCGAGGCCCAACGTCACGACGCCCAGCGTCCCGACGCCCAGCGTCCCGACGCCCAGCGTCCCGACGCCCAGCGTCCCGACGCCCAGCGTCCCGACGCCCAGCGTCCCGGCATCGAGCGTCTCGACGCCCAGCGTCCGACGCCCAGCTTCCCGACGCCCAGCGTCCCTACGCCCAGCGTCCCGACGCCCAGAGTCCCGACGCCAAGCGTCCCGACGCCCAGCGTCCCAACGTCGAGCGTCTCGACGCCCAGCGTCCCGACGCCCAGCGTCCCGACGGCCAGCGTCCCTACGCCCAGCGTCCCGACGCCCAGAGTCCCGACGCCAAGCGTCCCGACGCCCAGCGTCCCAACGTCGAGCGTCTCGACGTCGAGCGTCTCGACGCCCAGCGTCCCGACGCCCAGCTTCCCGACGCCCAGCGTCCCTACGCCCAGCGTCCCGACGCCCAGCGTCCCGACGCCCAGCGTCCCGGCATCGAGCGTCTCGACGCCCAGCGTCCGACGCCCAGCTTCCCGACGCCCAGCGTCCCTACGCCCAGCGTCCCGACGCCCAGAGTCCCGACGCCAAGCGTCCCGACGCCCAGCGTCCCAACGTCGAGCGTCTCGACGCCCAGCGTCCCGACGCCCAGCGTCCCGACGGCCAGCGTCCCTACGCCCAGCGTCCCGACGCCCAGAGTCCCGACGCCAAGCGTCCCGACGCCCAGCGTCCCAACGTCGAGCGTCTCGACGTCGAGCGTCTCGACGCCCAGCGTCCCGACGCCCAGCTTCCCGACGCCCAGCGTCCCTACGCCCAGCGTCCCGACGCCCAGAGTCCCGACGCCAAGCGTCCCGACGCCCAGCGTCCCAACGTCGAGCGTCTCGACGCCCAGCGTCCCGACGCCCAGCGTCCCGACGCCCAGCGTCCCGACGGCCAGCGTCCCGACATCCAGCGTCCCGACGCCCAGTGTCCCGACGCCGAGCGTCTCGATGCCTAGCGTCCCGACTTTAAGCGGCCCGACGCCTAGCGTCCCGACGCCGAGCGTCTCGATGCCCAGAGTCCCGACGTCCAGAGTCCCGACGCCCAGCGTCCCGACGACCATAGTCCCGACGCCCAGCGTCCCGACGCCGAGCGTCCCGACGCCCAGCGTCCCGACGCCCAGCGTCCCGACGCCCAGTGTCACGACTCCCAGCGTTTCGACGTCGAGAGTCTCGACGCCCAGCGTCCCGACGCCCAGCGTCCCGACGCCCAGCGTCCCGACGCCCAGCGTCCCGACGCCCAGCCTCCCGACGCCCAGCGTCCCGACGCCCAGCGTCCCGACGCCCAGCGTCCCGGCGTCGAGCGTCTCGACGCCCAGCGTCCGACGCCCAGCTTCCCGACGCCCAGCGTCCCTACGCCCAGCGTCCCGACGCCCAGAGTCCCGACGCCAAGCGTCCCGACGCCCAGCGTCCCAACGTCGAGCGTCTCGACACCCAGCGTCCCGACGCCCAGCGTCCCGACGCCCAGCGTCCCGACGGCCAGCGTCCCGACATCCAGCGTCCCGACGCCCAGTGTCCCGACGCCGAGCGTCTCGATGCCTAGCGTCCCGACTTTAAGCGGCCCGACGCCTAGCGTCCCGACGCCGAGCGTCTCGATGCCCAGAGTCCCGACGTCCAGAGTACCGACGCCCAGCGTCCCGACGACTATAGTCCCGACGCCCAGCGTCCCGACGCCCAGCGTCCCGACGCCCAGCGTCCCGACGCCCAGCGTCCCGACGCCCAGCGTCCCGACGCCCAGCGTCCCGACGCCCAGCGTCACGACTCCCAGCGTTTCGACGTCGAGAGTCTCGACGCCCAGCGTCCCGACGCCCAGCGTCCCGACGCCCAGCGTCCCGACGCCCAGCCTCAATACGCCGAGCGTATGATCCAAAATTAACCAAAAGTTATATCCAAAAATGCAGCCCAAAGCCACTATTCCACGCGAACGAAGTTGCGGGCACAGCTTAAATAAAGTTGGTGGCATTTTGCTTGATATATACTTACTTCCAATGAGCTTACTTCATTGCTTATTTCAGTGCTCGTGTATAGTAAAATAAAATTATAGTGCGTAAACACGTCTTTTCGGGTTGCCTCCAAAACTTCATTGTAAATGGTTCTGGTAAAGTAGCCATCGCTTTACTCGAATTACTGACTGTGAGACTGTGACGGACTGACGGACTGATAAAATGACTGACTGACTCTGACTTTTACGCTGCTTATTACGAATACGAAATATCGTTTTACTTGACACTAGCAATATGCGTAATAGCGAAGCCATAATAATAAAAAAAAACCTACGAAGTTTTTTTAAAATTTTCCTTTTAAGTTCGCCGGGTCAGCTTGATAAAAATAATAATATGCTTGCTTGCGCTTTACATTATTTACGCTTGACATTATTTACCGCTAAAACAAAACAAACAGGTTTTCAACGAAATAAACCTAATTTGTGCGGCTTCCCAACCCTTCCTAAGAGGGGTGGTTTACATAAAAAACAATGGAAAACGAACACCGACACGGAAACCTTTTAAGAAGCACCTCCCCTTGTTTTATGGTGGAAATAAAAAATAAGTTTGTTTACATCTTTTTGTTGGAATCCGCTAAAAGATAATTTATTCGGGTTTGCTCTCGTAACAAAAACGTTGAATATATAAATTGGTTTCTATTTCTGTTTTAAAGTACCTACCGTAGGTACGTACCTCGAAAGGAAAAAAAACGGGATTCGTATAGGATTTTTTTAATGTCATAATGTTGACAAGTAGACGGACCACCTGATGGTAAGTAGTCACCGTCGCCTATGAACATTTGCAACACCAGGGGAGTCGCCAACGCGCTGCCAGCCCTGAAGGACTCTTTTGACGACATTTTTGAAGAACCCCATATTGTTTTGTATTAATGCCCCTATGGCCCCGTAATATCTATCACAGTAGCATAATAGTCTCAGGGGTGGCAACGCATCTGCATTTTGACCTTGGTCTTTGTGTGGGTGTTCATAGGCTGCAGTCATCACTGAACATCCATATGAACTGCATTCTTGTTTGCCAACTTCATCGCATAAAAAGAGGATCACTCACTCGTGTACAGCGCTCATCAATAAATATTGCACATCGAGCCTAGGAAGGAGACTTCGGCTTATTTCGGGTCTGTAGAGCGTTATCTCTCTCACAGTACTTATTTGACGTTTGTCGACCACTTTGATCAAGTTTTGACCAATACCGGACTGTTAGTGCTTACGCATAGAGCGTGCAGTAGAGATAACGCTCTACGAAGTCGAAACGAGCCATAGAGCAACGCGGCCCACCTATCGCGGCGGACTGGAGGGGAGTAGCCATAGCGTGTATTACCGATGCAAAACAGTATGTAATTTTTTGCGGGAGGAATAGCGTGCGACACACACGCACACTACAAAATTAGTCTGTTACTACAAAACTCACACCTTGACTGTAACAAAATACAGAAACAATTTCACGCACACATTCAAACATCTAGGCGACAGGTATAGGCCCATTTGGGCTTGTACTTTGACAGAGGGGAAAGCCTGCATATGGCTACTCCCGGAGGGGAGTAGCCATATGCAGGCTCTATGTTGCTCTATGAGACCAATTGAGTTGAAATTTGCTACACATATCTATACTAATAATATAAAGCTGAAGAGTTTGTTTGCTTGAACGCGCTTATCTCAGGAACTTCTTATACTTAGTTTTGAAATGTTATATTTTTAGGCCGTACCTTGCGTTTTTCAGAGGACGCAATTTATTATTTTGAATGTGTAGAGGCCAGGTCAGTAGAAGCTTAAGTTCAGGTTTGTGGGGTCGCCACCTCTGTCCCCCGGCTGCCATCTTGGAAAAACGAGTGCAAAGGGTTTTCGCGCTGTGTCTCGTAAACTAGCAACCCTACATAAAATGGAATAAGACATAAAATGTAGCAAAATATTTTTTTTTTCTGCTTGCACACATCAAAATTAAGGTGGTGCCCACTCTTACACCCTAGATTGGCCCGCGGCAGATGTGTGAGTAGCCCGCTTAACAATCAGCATAAAACAAATCGTTTTGATTCATTAACTTGTAACCAAGGTACCAGGACATCAAAGATAAGCAACAGCTAGAAATAAAATATCCAAAACATCTTATCACAAGTAATAGATTAGATAAACAATTACGTTATCGTTTACGTTACGATATACCCGTGACACGAGAGAGTGACTTGCTTGGACAATAAAATAAAACAAACATTCGTATGGGCGAACGTGTCACTTGTAACGTGAGAATCCAGTGCCACACACCATTCGTGAGTACGCATCGTAACAAACGTACAATCAGGGCGATGCTATAAAACTATGGTTTGCTATGTTTTTTTTATGTTATGAGCAGGGAATATGTAATAATAACTACGAATAGAATGGACACTTCAATTTCCCGTTCGATTTCCCCGCCTCGTTGGCAGTTGAATAAACTTCAATAGTGAGGTTTCGAGCGGGCGGTCTATTTTTAGTTAATTTTGTCACGTGGTCAGTGCGACGACTTGTTTCACTCATAACCCTATGTGTTCTATGTGTGCGTATACCTACTGATTGATGTCTGTGAAATGGGTGGCCGGAATAAGCGTTTGTATGGGATTTTAGCCGAGTCTCCGGAACATGGTCATGAGGGTGGTAAACAACTTTCAGCTGAAAGGTCGAGGCTCCTTTAAGATCGTCACACCACTGTCTAGTACACACGAAAATCACCCTTGGATTGGCGATCACAGTGACGGTAGTTTTATCGCAGGATGCTGCTGCCCATCTTGGGGTATGAACATAATTCATCATCATCATCATTTCAGCCCAAAAAACGTCCACTGCTGAACAAAAGCCTCCCCCAAAGAATGCCACAACGAACGGTCCCGGGCCGCCCTCATCCAGCGTTTGCCCGCGACCTTCACCAGGTCGTCGGTCCACCTCGTGGGGGGCCTGCCTACGCTTCATCTTCCGGTACGCGGTCGCCACTCCAGAACTCTTCTGCCCCAACGGCCGTCAGTTCTGCGAGCTATGTGCCCTGCCCACTGTCACTTCAGTTTCGCTATTCGGTGGGCTATGTCGGTTACTTTGGTTCTCTGCGAGATAGACGGTTCGTAATCACTCTCGAAAACAGCTTATAGACGTGACTTAGAAGTGCGATGAGCCTCTAATTTTTAAGAAGGGTACTGTCGCCCTTCTTAAAGAACAGTACCACCACACTTCTATGCCACGCCTGGGGCGTTTTGCCCTCGGATATGACGGAATTAAATATCAACTGAAGAGCTTCTAATACTGGCCTTCCGCCCGCTTTCAGGAGTTCTGCAGTGATTCCGTCATCACCCGGCGTCCTGTTGTTTTTGAGCTGTTTGAGAGCCGTACTAATCTCGTCTAGACTGACGTCCGGGATATCTTCGGTGTAGTGTCGGGTCAGTTCGGCTCTAGGATCTGCTGCCGGACTGTTAACAGGTAAACGTGCTGCCGTGTATAACTGTCCGTAAAACCGTTCGATCTCTTCTGCAAGCTCAGGTTTCGACGATATGATTCTGTTGTCCTCTGTCTTCAGCTTAGTGAGACGGCTTTGCCCTAAGGACAGATCTTTCGATCGATCAACACACTTTCGATCTTGACAACGTTGTTCACGAGGGACTTGTGGACGATGAACCCGACACCACCTTGAGACAGTCGTTCGCCCTCCCGGAAATAGAGCAGGTTACCAGACTTGAGGGTTATCGAGTCCTCCCCCTGTCTTCGAACTTCCGATAACCCTACAATGTGCCACCGCAACCCGCTCAATTCTTCCTCCAGTTCCATGACTTTCTCGTCAGTCCGCAGCGTCCGTACGTTGTATGTTGCCAGGGCCAGTTGTCGTCGGGTGTGTCCTCCTCCCTGGCATCTCCTGGTGATTCTTCGCACCCCCTGCCCCGCCGTTACCATGACCGGTACCACCATGGTCAGGAATAGCGGAGCTACCGGGGATTAGGGGCCGTTGTGTATTGGTGTGTATCATCATTTGGGGTGATTTGCCATAATCGCCACGCTTGGCATGCGGGTTGGCGATCGCAGTGGTGGCAATTTTATCACGGGACGCTGCTGCCCATCCCGGATACTCCTACCGCCATGGTTTGACCGCCATTGTTCGGTTGACTCACTGCACTAGAGGAAGATTTCCCTTCCACTAGAAGAGAATTCTTCCGCTAGCGGGCGATGGGGTCGTCACATCCCGACCAACATTATTCATTATACCCTGTATAACGAATTTCAAAGGAAAACTATCACAGCTAACAAGTTTACGAGCAAAACTCCACCAACTAAAAAAAACCTCTGAAAACGGTCTACATTGTGCGTATCCCGATGCGCACTTGGCCTTTACATTTTACTGTAGATATAGCTTTTGTCTCAGATATATTACTGTAACCGATACGACCGCTACCTTAACAGGTAGATGAAACTTTTGATAAATATTTTGGGAATAGCATAATATAAATATTTATTCATATCCAATTAGACGGTCAGAAAACTCCGCGTTTTATTGACTCATGCGACTAAGTTCTAGTGTATTATAATAAATGTGATAGTGATTTCTATCAGGTTACTATAAGATCGTAAATGCATTAATTACATGATTTTAATGATCAAAGTTAAATGTATCGGAAATAATTATGTAGATTTTGAATCAGTTGAAGCTTGGCGGATAGATGTTATTTTTTGATATATAAAGTAGCAAGCAAGCAAGCATATAGTCCTACTTTTAGATTATTACATTTAACTGCCTCGGTAGCCTAGTGGTAGCAGGCCACTACTACTACGGTGAGGTCCTGGAATCCATTCCCGGGTAGGGAGTTATCAGAGATAATGGTGTAAAGTAATTTATCTCTGGTTCTATTGGGATTTTTAGATTTACAGAAGAAATTTGGTAATGTGCCCGGAGATGTCAACAGGCTCGCCACCTGTTACATGGGCCAAAACGTAACCGGCGAATCGTGGGTGTTTACATGTATGCTTGAATGCATGCATTTACCTCTGCCTACCCCTTCGGGGATTACAGGTGTGAGGTTACGAATAATAATATCATTGGCGTCGGGTCGTGACGACCCCACTTGCGGAAGATTTTTTTTCTACTGGAAGGGAATTCTTCCACTAGTACAGTCAGTCAACCGAACAATGGCGGACAAACCATTTTAATTGTCACACCTACGTACATAACCCCAGAGAGTTCTGATTACCTTACTTAGTCCAGACTAGCTGTGCCCGCAACTTCGTCCGCGTGAGAATTTATGATTGTTCAGTACCTACCCGGAAGAAGTCGGGGGTGCAGCTAGTATGAAATAGCCTAAGTTACTCCTTATTACATAAGCTATCTGCCAGTGAAAGTCTCGTCAAAATTGCTAAAGCCGTTCCCGAGATTAGCCGGAACGAACAGACATACAGACAGACAGATTGACAGACAGACGGACAGACAGACAAAAATTGTAAAAAATGTTGTTCAGGTATATGTACCGTGTATACATACATTTGTATTTAGTAAAAAGCGGTTATTTTTATATTACCTACAAACAGACACTCCATATTTATATAAAATTTTTGAAGAATGGAAACAGGTTTTTAATGATATTTCATGACACAGAGAGGTTAAAATGATAATGCGTTGCCACCCCTGAGACCTAAGTTGTAGTGTCTCTGTGATAGTTATTAAGGGGTCATACATTTAATGAGGTGACTTTCAAATATCGATGGTATGACCTATAAAAACAAATAAAAATCTCTTGAGCCGCCCCGCCATTGTTCTATAGCAAAGATTTCCAAACTATTTTTTCTTGTAGACCCCTTTCAATTTTTTTCTGGTTTCGGTGGACCCCTTGCTACATTTATATCACATTCCCATATTTCCAATTTTTATTCACGCCTACGTAGACCCCCATCGGGTCTCCCATCGGGGCCCCCAGGGGGTCCATCTGGGCCACTTTGGGAATCACTGTTCTATAGGTTAATCTGTTTGTTCGTGTTTGTGGTCGCAGGTTCGGGGTCGGGGCTCGGTAAATATTGTTAGTCCCATGTTTGCCAAGTATTCCGGTTTGGTATTAAGATGGTGCGGTAAGAACTGATTACGAACATTATCTTTTTTTTTTTTATTTCGAGCTTTGCTTAGGCGGCCTGTCTCGAAACGGCACTTCACCGGGCAATCGGCGAGCGCAGAAGGCGCTCCAGCCTAAACAAAATGTTAGCGCAACTGCCTGAGAACGACATTATCGTTAAGTTTATAAAGTGATACTTTTTTATGTAATGGAAGTGGCAAACAAGCATGCAGTTCACATCGATGTTGAGTTATGACCGCAGCCTAACGACACCCACACAAAGACCACAGGTCAAAATACAGATGCGTTACCACTTCTGAGGCCCAAGGTATTATGCCTCTGTGCTGGAAATTAAAGTGCATTACATCGTTTTTTCGACAAAATGTATAAGGTCACAAATTATCTCTGTCAACTTCTGTAATTTACCTACATTTTATGCAAATAAATACATGATTGATTGATTGATTACCACCTGAACGGAACACGATACCTAGTGCTGAACACTACCATTTAGCGGCAAGTATATTAGGTAATGTGGTGGTGCCTACGCCCGCGAGCTCCGCCACTGGAGCTGGATTTGATACTAAATTGTAGTGTTCAGCACTATCGTGTTCCGGTTGGTTGGTAATGTACGTCCATGTAATTTTCGGTACAGACATCGGATAGACTGAAGTTTCTTTAAATGACGGTCAACCATCAAGGTAGAAATAAAAATAATACAAATACAGTAGTAATACAGCGCCATTTTAGCGGCTCTGATCTGATATTACTCTCAAGTGCATGTACCTTATGTTTTTTTTTGTCGGCTGCGTCGGAACTGATGGTGTTTGCACTGGATCGTCTGCACTGTATTATTTCAAGTAGTGAGTTGTGGACATAACTGTCAATCGTACCTTTGTTTGACTAACCTCACTTCAGTTGGCTAAATTAAGTTTATGTAAAAAGAAGTATCTTCACGCCTGTAATCCCCGAAGGGGTAGGCAGAGGTATTATCTCTGTTGCACACTGCCTACGTAAGCACTAACAGTCCGGTATTGGTCAAAACTTGATCAAATTTTGTCGACAAACGTCAAATAGGTAGGTACGATGCGAAAGAGATAACGCTCTACAGACCCGAAATAAGCCGAAGTCTCCTTCCTAGGCTCGATGTGCAATATTTATTGTTGAGCTCTGTACTTTATTTATGGAAATAAAAAAAAACTATTCATTAACTTTTCAATTCCCATGTCTAATCTAATGGATATTTTTCACTTTTTCTTTGATTACCTACTTAACTGTCGTTTATTGAAGAAGTAAAAAAAATATAAGTAGGGTTACCCCCACCCTCTCCGGATTTACGACCGTGTCACCTACAGGTGACACTGGGCATTGTAATAGACGACTTATGAGGTTCTAAGTTTATTTCGGTAGAAATAAAAGTTCGGATTTTATTTCTTCAGTAGTATATTATTATTTTATAAAAATGCAAAAAGGAGCACGTAACTGTAAATCCAATGGTTATTGTGAAACATAAACCACCATTTCAACAATCAACGCCTCAGTAGCCTAGGTTCGATTCCCGGTTAGGGGGCTATTAGAGATAATGGTGTAAAGTCCTTTATCTCTGGTTTTATTGGGATTTTTCCATTTTCTGTAAATTTTACCAGTACCTCGAAGTTTGATAATGTGCTTGGAGGTGACAACAGACTCGCCACCTGTTACATGGGCCTAAATAACCAGTGAAATATAACGATGTTTTCATCAAAACGGTCGACTCCACCCATGTACTTGTTTTACATGCAAGGTCGATTGTGTACTCAACTTGATATCTGAGCATACGACCAGATAGATGAAGAATGTTAGCATCGTTTTCATCTCCACTGTCTTCATGAGTTACTTCACCATCGTCGGACGGCAATAATGTCACCTGGATCTGCTCTGTTATGCAAATTCTCAGCAATCTCATCTAAGATCAGCCTATAAAAAAGAACTCGTAAATCGCCATTTCAGCAGACCGACAAGGCTAACTATAAACGACAAAGCTCAGTAAGAAAAAAAACTGGTTGCCTGTAAAGTCGGTTTTACGGGCGAAGATTTTACGTGACAACGTCTTTTTCTCGGTAGAAAGGCATTCGCCGGTCCGGCAGGCCTCTCTCTCGTTCGGTGACTCATCGTTACGTTACCGGGCGTTACACTTTTTCATGAGTGACTCCGAGCCGCAACCTAATCTAAGACGTTGTCACGTCAATAGTAATATAAGTACATAACATAATGCCCAGTGTCACCTGTGGGTGACACCGCACATTTTAGGCGTTACAGCAAATATACTTTTTTTTTATTTTAGTCTATAAATATACGTTTAACATAGATTACATATTATTTTATAACATGTAAAAAGAATAAATGTAATACTTACAGTCTCAGTACAGACATTTTTTAATTAATTTTTTCCACAATCGATAACACAAAGTCAGTTTGTTCCAATTACGCGCGAATTATCTTAGTGACGTTGACAAGTTACAATTGATACGTGTTGCCAGATTAAAAAAAAATAGAAGTAATAATCCCTAGCATCACTACTATAATGGTACAATGTCAAATAAATATTGACAAGTGGTACAAAATCACTATTAAACTTCTGTTACCTACAGGTGACACTGGGAATTGAAGAGTTAATTGATTCATTCATGTTAGGGCTCTGATGGTGCCTCCATTCCACTTTTACTCCAGGACTCTTATGGTGTAGCAACACATGTCCGGATTCTGTATGGCGGACCAAGTCCGCCGACCAAATCTCTCGCTACACACGACCGGATTCGGTACGGCAGCCTCTCGAATCTGCCAACCAAACCCACGCGAACGGACCGCATTGGACTTGATTAATAATAATTATGTTAGCCGGACTTCTCTACACACGGCCAGATTTGGTTCGGAGCGTACACAATCCGTTGTCCGCTCCGTACCAAATCCGGAGGTGTGCTACTACTACCTATTAGTTATAAATTTATAACAATCACAGAGACAAAACAATGTAAAATTTTAACAAATGATTTTTGAACCTCTGTTTTTTGTATAAATATCTATGGGCTGCAAAGCAGTCATCACTTTTTTGACATCCACGTGAGTTGCATGCTCGTCTGCAACCTTCATTACATAAAAAAAAACCTAGGTACGCCACTGAACGTGGTAGAGCGCCAAACTATGCTTTAAATATAATAACACCTTATTCGCGTTTCAAACAAAGGCTATTTATACTCTATACTCATTATTTTCTGCAAATATTTATTAACTCACCGCGCAATTGGAAGTTAGCAAAGCGTAAATAAAAAAGCCAACTTTTTTACAAAGCAGGCGGCATTGCAAATATTGAGAATACCGTAATAGGTATAATACTGGCCGGTAAACGTAAAATGAGCACTAATGAGTATTTAATGCGTTACTACACCAGACAATGTTCGGTTAGCAAACACAGTTGTTGTTAAGTTTTAAAAAGTGTAGAAGGTAGGTAATATTGAAAAGAAGGTCTTTTTATTGATTTACCATTTACGTTCACTTTGTTTTAAATGACTTCAGAAGGAGGTTTTCAAGTCGTCGAAGATTGTTGTTCGATTACAATGAGGTTATAAAGATTTAAGTGTATCATACAAAAAGGATTTTTATTTTGATCTTTTTTTTATGTAATCAAGTGGCAAACAAGCCTGCAGTTCACATTGATGTTAAGTGATGATTACAGCCTATAGACACCCACACAAAGACCAAGGTCAAAATGCAGATGCGTTACCACTCCCGAGGCCTAAGGTGTTATGCCTCTGTGCCGGAAATTACAGGGCCGTACATTACCACCTGACCGGAACACGGTAGTGCTGAACACTACCATTTAGCGGCAAGTATATTAGGTAATGCGGTGGTGCCTACGCCCTCGAGCTCCGTCACTGGAGCTCTACCATCAGTATAAATTCATGAGCTTTGAGAGTTCGGGTGACATTTGACATTCACAGACCGCACTATGACTTTATTTTCAGCAAAGTAAGCTTAAAACTGTCAGTAAACAGCCAGAGAACTGCCAAACTCATACACATACGTTACTGACAGTTGTACTGACAGTAGTTAAGAGATAGAGATATTACAGGGAGTATTAAAATGTATTTAGTACAGTTTTGGTACAGTTCAGTACAGTTAGGTACTACACTGAGGCTAAAACAGTTTAAACTCTGTAACAGAAAATACGCGGCCATAGCATTGTTACAAACATACACAATTACTATAAAATTATTCTTTACTTTGTTTTCTAAAAAGTAAGATGAACAGATGATCACAGATCCCACTTCCATCATAATGCAAGATAACAACCTAAAATATGAAGGCCAACGTCGCATTAATTAAAATTTATTACATCAAGCAAATCTTATTAGGTATTTATTCAATAATAAAACATTTTGTATTTTAATTGCTGTGTAAATTTTTACATTATTAATTATACGTATAAATCAGATAGCTGTGTTTTGATTCTCTCTCGATCCGTTCCCATGAAACATTTTCTTTTAATTACGAGATTTCATCCCTTAATACAATAGCACCCTCTAACAATCCAAGTCACGTGCCTCTCAACACATCCCTTTTGTTACCAAGCGGCAATTTTAAGATATTCATACTTTAATTTGTCATTCTAGGATTTTCATCCTTGTGTTCATTGCCTCAAAGTACAACTATTATAATGAATCTGTATGTCGGACTGCATGCTGCGTCAAGTGCGCGCCAAATCACCTGTCACAATAATGGGGTCATGTGACATTTTGGCATTTATCGTGTTAATTTTAGTGGTTGTAGTTTCTGTTTGAAACACCTGGTTTATTAGGAATTAACGTCATTGAGGGTTTTGATTGCGTGTGTATAGGTAGAGAATATGTAATGTATTTATAGGCTGAGTAAAGAACATAACAGTTATGTATTAATTTATTTAATTCGAAATAGGTGGAGTACCAGGCAAACATAAACCACGAGGAAATTAAAATAAAAACACTTCTTGTTTTTAAATGTTCCGTTTTCCACCAAAAGCCAGATGCGTGGTAATTCGATATACAGGCTGAGTTTTTTCACATTTATTTTTGTAGACTCTTTCCGCTCCCGTCCGCAAAGGGAGACGAGATATTAAAGTAAAAAACAAACTTTTTAAGCGATTTTGAGTATCTTTGTTCGAAGTTCAATGTACCCAGGTACATGCTTCTTTGTCATATTTTATTCCGCCGAATCTTTCAGGTACACTGAAGTATTTGGTATTGGTTGATGAATTAAATAATGATTGAAAAATGTAACGTGCTTACGATCTTCAATCTATACAAATAAATAAAATTGGAGTGTTGGTTTGTAATATTAAAATAACCTTATTTTACTTAATGCATACAGTTAGTAAAAAAATATTCTTAGCAACGTTAGCAATTTAATATTTTTATTAGTCTACTTTGTAGAAAAAGTATAACTTGAAAAAAAAGTAAGGTAAGTAGTAATTGAAGCGCGCATGGCCCGGCGGCTGGTGTAGATTGTAAGCGATCTACTCGGTTAAGCACTACGGGCGCGGTCGGGTAGTGTGATGGGTGACCGCTAGTGGCAAATTAAATGCGCGTTTCCGTGCTTTGGAGGGCACGTTAAGCCGTCGGTCCCGGTTGCTATCGATAGATAGCAGTCGTTAAACCTTGTCGGAGGCCTTATGGGCGGTTTGAAAACATCCGACACCGGGTTGGCCACTAACCCGTTTCTCCACCAATCCACATTGGAGCAGCGTGGTGGAGTACGCTCCAGGCCTCGCCCCAATGAGGGGAGAGACTCGTGCCCAGCAGTGGGACGTATAATGGGTTGCCGTTATTAAGTAGTAATTAGTTTTAACGTTTGAACATAACTGAGGTTCTTTTGCGAAAAAGAACTTGCAGTCTCAGCGACTGCACTATCTTTTACAACCAATAATTTGGTTTAACTTTTTAACTTTTTTTTTATATAATGTCATCGTTGTTACGCATATTGTCAGTGTCAAGTAAAACGATATTTCGTATTCGTCATGCAGCGTTAAAGTCAGAGTCAGTCGGTGAGACGGTCAATTATCGGTCAGTCAATCAGAGTCACAGTCACAGTAAAGCGATGGGTACCTACTTTACCAGAACTTTTAAAATGAAGTTTTGGAGGAAACCTGAAAATACCGTGTTGTCGCACTGTTATTCTATTTCACTATCCACGGGCACTGTAATAAACCGATTTCAAACAAAATGCCATCAACTTTATTTAATATAACTCAAAAATACACCAAGAATATGAAATAAAATAAGAGCACCACACGCCTCTGTCAAGGTTCCCAACACCCCCATTTGTTTAACTTACATACAGTACTTTAATATAGACAGTATTTTAATAATATAATAAAAAGTCATTACTCCAATCGAAGGATATCCAGTGCTGGACAAAGCCATCCCCAAAGATGCCCACAACAGTGTTGTGCGGCATTAGGGGAGAATATGCCATAATCGCCACGCTTGGCAGGCGGATTGGCGATCGCAGTGGCGGGAGTTTTATAATAGTAGGTTTTCAATGAAAATTACGTATTTGTTTTCCTTGTAGATTTTTGAAAACTTTGTTAGCATTTCGTACCTTGAATAAAAAAACGAAATCCTTATACCATCACTCGTGTGTCCTATGTGTGTAAAATGCCTTCACACTATCATATCTTTACATACAACTTATAATACTTTTCTTTCATGTTACATTGTTATAAATAAAGGAGATGTCTCAAAAATGTATGGACCTCCGGCCATGTATTGTACACAATATCATTAAACAGGCAAAAACAATATAAAAACGTTTTTTACTGCATATTTTCACTTATTTAGCTTTGTTTGCAGTTACAAAACATAAATTGCAGTTAGAATTGCAACTCAAAACTAACATGGCGAATATGGCGGGCGATGTCATTTTGACATTTTCATTTTTTAAACTGTATTTTGATTATAGAACATAGAGAAAAAAGTAATATTTTCTAAATACTATCAAAATCGATTGATCCCAAGTGTCGGCTGTATCGCCGCCATGTTTAACATAGTTGAAAATGATAAAATCGTTTGAATTAAATGTGGTTGTAACTCTAAAATATATTCTTGAATAAATTAATTGTATTTTTTTTGGATTCTTCTTTAATTTACCCATTTTTTGAGGACATGTACGAACTAGGGCCGAGCTCGCAACATCTCCTTTACTTTGTTTGTTTATTAATTAAAGTTTAGACTTTTTCGAAGCAGGTATTTAGGAATGGTGCCACAACATGATATACAGCTTCACGCAACGTCGAGTAGGTATAACAAGATTTTCTCATCCCGGAAAGCGTAAGCCTTACGACCGCAGGGTGTCAGGTTGCTGCCCAGTACCCACGTCCCGTGTCCGTACCGTTGTGCTCTAGCTATTGCACGTGGGAAACTTGTTTGTTGCTGCAATGCTATATATTTATTTTCAGGCAACAATGCTTATATAATAATAATAATGGCAACCCATTATACGTCCCACTGCTGGACACGAGTCTCTTCCCTTTTTGGGAGGAGGCCTGGAGCTTACTCCACCACGCTGCTCCAATGCGGATTGGTGGAGGTGGGTGGGTTAGTGGCCAACCCGCTGTCGGATGTTTTCAAACCGCCCATAAGGCCTCCGACAAGGTTTAACGACTGCTATCTATCGATAGCAACCGGGACCGACGGCTTAACGTGCCCTCCGAAGCAGTGCCCTCCGTAGTGCTTAACCGAGCAGATCGCTTACGATCTACACCAGCCGCTGGGCCATGCGCGCTTCTTTACATATATAACAATGCTTACTTTACATATATATTTTTTTTTATGTTTTGAAAGTGGCAAACAAGCATGCAGCTCACATTGATGTTAAGTGATGACTGCAGCCTATAGACACCCACAGATAAACCAGAGGTCAAAATGTAGATGCGTACATGATACAACAGTAGGCCCATATAAAATATATACCTTAAAGACTGACAAACATATTATGTATGTATCTTCACGCCAGGTCCCTAATGGGGTAGGCAGAGAGTGTAGAGCGCCAGCGCCAGCGCCACAAACATATTATATAACTTAATATAGCACTAATGGCCGAATACTCAAACGTCACTCAATTTTAAGCAACCCTCAAATGTGCGCTATCTCTATCGTTTGAACGTGTTTTAAAAAGATAGAAGACTTTTAAGTCCCACTTAGATTTAAGTGACGTTTGAGTATTTGGCCGTATCACTATTTATCACGTATTGTCGGCGACGTGATCCGCGGCTTATCGGCAGGCAGTTGTTCCCGGAATTTGCGGAACACGGCTCCCTGCGGCCAGAACTCTTCCTTCAAAAAAGTTGGTAAATGTTGAGTCGTACTATTACCACAAAGGAATTAAAGTTCACTTTATGGCGAAATTAAGCGTGAAGTGGGTCTTTATTTGCATGTAGTCCACCACATCTACACCCTTTGATATCCTGGTACTTTTCAGTGTAGATTTTTTTTGTGACCGACAGAGCTCCTATAAATTAATTTCTAGTGAATATAATCATCTTTTACTGGTGGTAGAGCTCCAGTGACGGAGATCGCGGGGGTTGGTACCACCACATTACCTAATATACTTACCGCTAAATGGTAGGGTTCATCACTATCGTGTTCCGATCAGGTGGCAATGTACGGCCCTTTAATTTCTGGCACAGAGGCATAATACCTTAGGCCTCAGGAGTGGTAACGCATCTGCATTTTGACCTTGGTATTTGTGTGGGTGTCTATAGGCTGCAGTCATCACTTAACATCAATGTGAACTACATGTTTGTTTGGCACTTCCATTACATAAAAAAATCTATTTAAACAAATTTACTTGCACATTTGCACATGTTTATTAGTACGAAGTCAAGTTTTTAGGGTTTCTAACCTAAAAGGTAAAAACGCGACCCTATTACCTACTTAATTGCATCCGCTGTCTGCCTGTCCGTCTGTCTGTCACCAGGCTGTATCTCATAAACCGTGATGGCTATAAAAATGAAATTTTCACAAATTATGTATTTCCGTTGCCGCTATAAAATAAATAGAAATGAAAATATTAAAGGGGATCTCCAATCCCCATACAGTAAACGCGTTTTCTTTTCGTACTTTTGGTCAATATAAATAACGGATTGGACGGTACGGATTTTCATGCAGTTTTCATTAAGAAAATTTATTTTCAAAAGTTTTAAATAAACTGCTGTGAAGATTGTGAATAAATAAATTTGATAGTTATTGGCAGTCTGATTCAAGACGTTTATGGTAGCTAAACACACTTTTTGAACACGTTATTCAAAGGACCTCGTACGAAGCTGAGCCTGGTCACTAGTGGTCTATAAATAAAGCAAAATAGTCCTATTCTTTAACTTAACAGCATCATAGAAAAATATCCAGATTTTGTCATCGTTGTTTTTCTAGTTTTATTTCATTTAAAGTTGATCGTGTGACGAGCGCGTTGCGGTTGCGGCGGCTCCACGCCTGCGGTCGCTGCGTGTAACTTACAACCGCCTGTATATAGGAATTAGATGTACACATTGTATATTCGACTTAATTGCTTGCTACTAAGATATCATATTGAACGATAAAGGTATAATTGTAGCTGTATGTATTGATCGTATTCGTCTTGTAGCGTTGCTTGTATCTAGAATACAATAGGCAGGTAGGTTTTGTAACTATCCCCTGAGTCAAATTATAAAACAGTAACAGGTTTTAACAGGATTTTTTAAGCTAATTACTACTAAGGTATAGGTGTAGAATGGTGGTGGTAAATCTAAGTAGATTAGCAAAGGTATAGCGACAGTCGGATAATCGCTATTGCTTTCAGAGGCAGACGTAAAATCATTAATCGCGTCAGAGTTTTATAACTCTGTCATTATTTATATTAGGCTTTCGTGAACATCCAGGTGATTGGCCAAAATATGGAACTTCGGACATTATTCTCTTCAGGAAATGAATTAACAAAGTAGTCAATGGAATTTTATCTATATTTCCATGAATACCTAATGGATTATTTATTCATAAATGTTATTTATACTTATCTTTAGTCGTTATAACTAGATTAGATTATTTGCAATGTTCTGCACCATTTTTATGTTTTCTATACAACTCAAAGGTTGACTGGCAGAGAATGCTACTTAGCATTAAGTCCGCCTCATGTTACATTTTTGTGCTTGAAAGTATAAATAAATAAATTATTAGATCCAGTTTGGTGTATAAATAATAAATGGAACTTTAAGTCAACTTCCACTTGAGATGAGTGTATTTTAAAGCATTGATTTTGTCTAGCAGAAGTATATACTTACCCCCTTATTCATAAACATATTTTAGCTAAAGTTTTGCTAATCTCTCCTTTGTCTTTTTCTATTCTGCACATTTGACAATTCAACCGACAAAGACAAGGCATTCTATAGCTAAAACGTATCTAGTGTACGTTTATGAATAAGGGGGTTACTCTAAACTTGCAGAAGTTGCTAGAAGTAAAATTTTGGGAAAATCACTGAGACCTCTTCTATTCAAGCTTCCATAGCCCAATTTTGGTCCAAAATCGAAACTTTCCTTTGAAGAAAACACCAATGAACCCATCTAATAAACCAACCAATCTGTCAACCTGTCCAAAGTGGCACGCGACGTATTCTTACCCTAATGGCGGGCATTACAAACATCACAATTACGAAACGCTGGCCGGCCACGCGCCGCCTGATAGAATTAATTATTCGAATTTCAAATCCGTCCGCCCTTGTTATCGCAATAACATAATTTGACGTGCTCGCTGCTTCTACGAGCCTGGTAATCGGTATTGTAATATCGTCATTATTATAATGAGACTTAAGGATTTTTTATTCATAAAAGTGATTGATTTTATTCTCGTTACTACTACTAACAGTTTCTCTACTCTATAGTCACGGGTAGTTTTTTTTTTTTTTTTTTATGTTATGGAATTGGCAAACAAGCATGCAGTTCACATTGATGTTAAGTGATGACTGCAGCCTATAGACATCCACACAATGACCAGAGGTCAAAATGCAAATGCGCTGCCACTCCTGAGGCATTAGGTGTTATGCCCCTGTGCCGGAAATTACAGAGCCGTACATTACCACCTGACCGAAACATGATAGTGCTGAACACTACCATTTAACGGCAAGTATATTAGGTAATGCGGTGGTGCCTACGCCCGCGAGCTCCATCACTGGAGCTCTACCACCAGTAAGTCGTAAGTATATTTGAAAAACAAAAATGTCAGAGAAGCAATATGGTGACATATTGTTGTCATACAACAATAAAACGACAAACGTAATAACTCAAATAAATTTTGGTGATAGTAGATTACTTACGTAACTTCGTAACTTCACGCCTGTAATCCCCTAAGGGGTAGGCAGAGGTAAATGCATGCATTCAAGCATACATGCAAACACCCACGATTCGCCAGTTACGTTTTGGCCCATGTAACAGGTGGCGAGCCTGTTGACATCTCCGGGCACATTACCAAACTTTGAGGTACTGGGAAATTTCCAGAAAATGGAAAAATCCTAATAGAACCAGAGATAAAGGACTTTACACCATTATCTCTGATAACCCCCTACCCGGGAATCGAACCCAGGACCTCAGAGTAGTAGTAGTGGCCTGCTACCACTAGGCTACCGAGGCAGTTACTTAGATTTCTATAAAAAGGTTTTGTTATTGTTAGAAAAATGGTAGATACAGTGTTTAGTAGAAATATTTGACCCCAGAATGGCGCTTGTTTTTCCGATTTTAGTTAGTGGATTAATCTTTTGCAGTCGGGTTTTTTGTTTTTGTAAATTATTATTTTTATTTGATATAGTGTACAAGGTGCGGGCCAAACGTGGAACTTCGCCTTTAGCATGAAAGTTCCGCGGAGATTGTAGGAGAATACTAAGACGATTCCCAAAAATTCCTGCCTGATCAGAAATAAAGAATTTTAGGCAATCCGATGGTGGCTCAGTTCTCTAGCTCCGATACTGGAACTCCAGTAAAGGTCCACGGATCAATGGAATATTACTGATCAATAAAATCTTTTGTGATTAAACTGAAGACCAATACGACTGTAGGCTATTGCCTTTTAGTTGCATTGTCAACCTTGCAACAGGACTTTTAAAACTAAATTTGGTTATGCGAGTCATATACGCTCGCACCCTCAACCTTAAGTCAAGCTTCTTCGCCATTGACGGATCACGTCAAGGAGGACATCATTCATTCATTCATTCAAACATATTATGCACACCAACCACAACATTGCAAAAGGAGTTTTGGCGGGAACCTTGAAAGAGGCGTATGGTGCTCTTATTTTATTTCACTTTCTTGGTGTAGTTTTAAGTTATATTGAATAAAATTGGTGGCATTTTGTTTGATATAGGTTTATTACAGTGCCCGTGTATAGTGAAATAGAATAACAGTGAGAAAATACGACCTTTCAGGTTGCCTCCAAAACTACATTGTAAATGTTCTGGTAAAGTAGCCATCGCTTTACTCGAATAACTTGATTGTAACTCACTTGACTGACATATTATACTTGATAACTTATATACTTGATACTTACATATTATGCTTGATGACTATATTATACTAACTTTTACGCTGCATAAATATGAAATATCGTTTTACTTGACACTGGCAATATGCGTAATAGCGATGCCATAATAAAAAAAACAAAAAAACATTGCAAAATATAACTGGGTTACAAAGAGTAAATGCAAAATTTTAAAAATAATACAGCAAAGTTAACACTTACGTAACCCCCATTTCATTGGGAACGCTTCGAGTACTGCCCAAACAAAAGGGATCTCTTTTCCAAATTTGTTTGTTTCCTTTGCCCCTTTTAATAGAACAAACAGTGGCTGAGCCATTTTAGGGTTGGATTCGGCAAAATTTAATTTCATCCATTAAGGAAATTTAATAGCTCGATCTAAATTGTTGATTATTTGACAGTTTGAGAGTTAGCCGCCGAAAATAAATGTCTTGTTAGGACTTTCCAAGGTTTTAATTAGTTTAAAAAGCATTCGTGTTTTTTGTTATTTTATTAACACGTTGTTAATAAATATAACATTATTCCTAGTGTGTATTTTGAAGATTCTTGGGTGCGACCGCCTATCGACATTGCTATTGTCGTTGTCATTGCTGTCAAATTTTCATGTCCAATTGTAGCTCCTTTGAAGGCAGTAGTGATAATCTGATCGTTTTTCTTGCTTTCGTAGGTGAGAAACAAGCGATAGTGGTAGATTATTTCGATTATTATTATTTATTTTCGGATTTTTATTATTATTTAGTTAAAGCAAAAATCGACATAAAAATTTGACAGCAATGACAACGACATTAACAATGACGATAGGCGGTCGATGTCGTCGAGTAAATTTTAAATCTACGACACAATGATTGTCGCGATTCGTTGTTATAGTAAAGGAGTCTCTCCTATAATCCAATGTCAAAATACATGTACAGTATCGAACAAGAAATATTGCACATCGACCTTAGGAAGGACATTTCGGCTTATTTCAGATCTGTAGAACGTTATCTCTTTTGCACCTTACCTATCTGACGTTTGTCGACCATTTTGATCAAGTTTTGACCAATACCGGACTACAGATGCTTACGTAGGCAGTGTGCAGCAGAGATAACGCTCTACGAAGTCGAAACTAGCCGATTGTCACTTTCATAGGTTCGATGTTATTTCTTGATGAGCGCTGTATGTACGTTAAAGAAAGATAATTGATATTATCAAGGATAGTTTAGAGTTAAGACGAAGCAAGTCCTTCCTCTAACATTTATACAAACAATTGACCAGTCAAATACATTTATTAGATCTCGTGTATGTAACTATGTACTAACCTAGTGGCAGAGAATAAGTAATAATACTACGTCTAGAATGGACACTTCGACGTCCCGCCCGATTTCCCCGCATCACCCAACCTCCTCCCCTCTTATGGGCGAAGGTTGGTGTTTTCTACGTGCTACGCACACAGGTGCACGTGTAAATAAAATTAATGATTGTCTGTATTTTCTCGATTTTGTCATAAAGTTTAACAGACAATGATAATGCATTTTTAATTTTGATAAGAAAAGCCGTTATTCTCGTTAAGATGGCGCCTTAGCTGTGCGGCTATTTTTTTGTAGCTCATTGTATCATCATCCCCAATATTTGCTCGCAACCCCAAAAGTACCAGGCTGGCATAGGCGAGCGGGAGTGGTCGGCAAACAATCGGCGCCGACTCGTCGGCTACCCACCTGCCTAAATCGCCAACTGTAAATTGCTATGACCGATGTATGATTTGTTGGTAATGATTATTATAATAAGAATATTTCCTAGGTATGAAATCACTAGGTACTTTTTATTATATAATAAAATAAACTTGCAAATGATATTTAAAGATACAAAATATATGAAAAGTCGATTTAAATTGCATGAGATAGAATAATAGATAGATCATAGATGATATTACTCACTTGGGATGGTGAAACCGGTGCTGCACCTCTCGACATCTCCAGCCAGCCAGTATTTCCCCCTGTTGACCATCACGTTGGCTGTTTGGGGCCCGCCAAAGAGCGAGTCACCACCTGCTTAAGTAGGAATCAATAATGTGATGGGAGAGGTTTAATATAAGCAGATGCCGGATCTCACTACATTACAATAGTCCCAAGTATTCTTCGGGGATTTCAAGATTTGGAATCTGGATTCCGCACTACCAAATCCGCTTTCGCTACACGCGATCGGATTCGGTACGGCGGACCGAATCCGCCTACTGAACCCGCGCGGGCGGTCCGCATCGGTCTTGATTAACAATTATGTCCGCCGGACTCCTCTATACACGGCCAAATCCGGACGTGTGTGCTGAATTTTGTTTTGCCAGTGATTGGGACATTGCGCACTATATAATATGATAATTTACTATGTTGTAGTAAGATAGTGTGCAATAAAAATAGTTGTCTCACAGTCAGTACTTTTAAAGTTTCGTATAGTTTGCCACTGTTGAAGCCTGGTACATGGTCATGCATTATCATCTTATTCTGGACACGACGTGGCTGGAAAAAACCACTTGACGGCGAAAGTCTAGGTAATTAAATTAATTAAATTAAAATTAAATACGCTTACACTCACAGCCCCACATAGGTTTAGGTATAAACCTGTGTCGTGGGTGCCGTTGTACACATACAACACATACACAAACACCCAGACCCGAAACAAATATCTGTAGGCCATACAAACATTTGTGCCGGTGAGGGGATCGAACCCGCGACCCCTCGAATCAAACGGTCATCTCACACCGCTGGACCAACCGGGTCGTCAATGCTATGGTGCCTATATCAATCACCAATGAATCAATGCAACTTTATTTTAATTTTGCACTTTCGTAGAAGTTTCCTCTTGTCTGCGGTATATTAAGGGGTTCTCCAAAAATGGCTTGAAAAGAGTCCTTCAAGCATCGCGTTCGCAACTCCCCTGGTGTTGAAAATATTCTAAGGCGACGTTGACCTTTACTGAGGTACGTATCTAAAGTTTGACAGAATAGCATACAGGCCGTATGCTATTCTGTCAAACTTTAGATACATAAAGTAAGTATATAATAGGTACGTATATGAAAAAAAATTATATCCTAGTTTTTTTTTAATCTCGGTCTAGTTGCCGAATAATATGACCATTTTAAGTACCTATATTAAGGAAGTAAATGGTATACCATCCCCTCGTTGACGGATGGGGGGTGCTGTATACACAATGTAGAGTGTCCGCAAACACACCTTAAGCTTTTTCTGTGGCTTTAAGGACTAGGGATGGGAAAACAGTACAGAAATATCTATAAATTGAAATTGATATAATATATCGATAATAGGTTTGGCTCTATGTTCGAAAAATACCTCAAATTATTTTGGCAGACTTATATATACATACAAAATCGTGTACCTACTATGTAATACACTGACGTATGTAAACTACAAGTATGTCAAGGATTACAATTAAGTATTTATACAGCAGATTTAAAAAATATGTATGTATCTTCACGCCAGGTCCCTAACGGGGTAGGCAGAGAGTGTAGAGCGCCAGACATCCCGGTTCTGACAAACCTCTCGTGCCTCGTCTACTTTCATCATTCTCTTCATACATGCACGCCGATTCCTAAGACTTTTGACCCCACCATCAGACAGAACTCGACCGTAAAAAATATCTTACATCAATAATACATTTCCACCAGATGTTTAAGTGTTAAAGTCATGAATGCATGTATTATTTTTTGGGATGATAAAAAGTTCCACGCTCCCAATCTCAAACTAAAGGGTTATTTCATTGTTAAAGTTACAAACTTTTTAAAAAATATTGCAAAAAGTACAAGAATATAAAAATTGCTTTGTGTTGTTTCTTGTAAATAAGAAAGGCTTGAAATTATTAAATATCGATTGATTTGTTACCTTTGAGAATCGACTTGTGACCTCTGGGAGCACTATAGATTTTTTTTTCCATAAAAAAAAAATATTGAAAAAAAAAACGCAGACAACCAAAAGGTCATGATTGTTGATTCTCAGGGGTTAAATTGCGAAACCGTTCCCAAGAAAAAAAACAAGAATCGAACTTTTATGATCGTAAAATGTTGAAATATGAATTTTATACAGAGTTATTTTGGTGAATATTTTCATGGGAATAAATTAACTAAATCCCGCAAGCGAATGGTAACGAAAATATCGATTGTTAGCGTAAACGTGGTTGTGCCATTGATATACAAGTTTTTTGTACATCAATGGGCAGTGCTTTTTGAATTCTGGAAATTGCTTCAGAAGTTTTTTTTTTTTTTTTTTAGTTATTATGGCATCGCTATTACGCATATTGCCTATATATATATATATATATTGCCTATAGCATATTGCCAACGATATTTCTTATTTATTTAAGCAGCGTCAAAGTTAGTATAATATCAAGTATAATATGTAAGTATCAAGTATAATATGTCAGTCAAGTGAGTTACAGTCAAGTTAAGTCGAGTAAAGCGATGGCTACTTTACCAGAACATTTACAATGAAGTTTTGGAGGCAACCTGAAAGGTCGTGTTTTCGCACTGTTATTCTATTTCACTATACACGGGCACTGTAATAAACCTATATCAAACAAAATGCCACCAACTTTATTCAATATAACTTAAAAATACACCAAGAAAATGAAATAAAATAAGAGCACCATACGCCTCTTTCAAGGTTCCCCGCTTCAGAAGTTAGTAATGAACTTATCAAGCAAAAAAAAAAGTAAGTTAACTAACTGGCTTCGTGGATTTTCGAATTTGAATTTCAAAAATTTAATGAGAGTTAGGTAGGCATTGCACAGACTTTTTAGTAAACTGTGGTATGGTACAGTATGATATGAAAACTCGCTATTTTATACAATTATTGAACTGTGGTATTTATTTATAAGCTATTTAAAACAAAAGAGATGGCGATATTTAAACGAAAGGGAATACTGAATTTAATTTGAAACTAGGGCATACACAGCATCCGTGCATCTCGTTTCCCTAAATCCCTTTTCATTACACATAAAGCTACCAGGAGAACATACGAAGGCGGAAAGTCGTTGACAGCTGATTGACAACTCACTCGGTCGACAGTGTTCATGTTTATCTCATTTTATTTTACCAAACATTTATTACTTATGCGGAATTGTAATGGTACCTTATTTTCTGAGTAATATAGTCCAATTTCGTTTATTTACTGTATTTGTAACTGTATTGATTATGTCGGTTAAATATTACTAATGTACGAGTGACTAACAAGACGGTAAAGTAAATAGAGTATAGAAGCGTACCAGCTGTGTCCGGTGGTACAGTTTTAATTTTAAATGGGCTTTAATTAATATTGGAGCTATCTACGACATAGCTCTATGGAATGGTGATAATTCTGACTATATTACTAACTTCTGGTGGTGTTTTAAATTTCAAATCTCTTTAGTTAGATTTTTTTTGTATAAGAAAAGAAGCCAACAATTATGCAGCTCATATTGATCTTAAGTGATGACCGTAGCCTATAGACATATATGCAAGAACCAGAGGTCACAATGCAGATGCATTGGCACCCCTGAAACCTAAGTTGTGTCTCTGTGACAGTTACATACATCGAAGCCATACATTTCCATCTATCTGAAACACGAGATCTCCTTTATAGGTTCATGCAAAGTACAGACTTAGGTATAGTTTGATTATACGTATGGAAATTCTCTGTATCTCTAAAAATGTGAAATAACATTATTACTTTTATTTGAAATATTACAGATCAGTGAAACAAAAAAAGAATAAAAACCTCTATAATCAACGGAATTTTAAAAATTCCCATCACATTTGAAAAATATTGAACCTACCCTTTACCTTTTTACAACTAAATAAACTTCACCTTTGACCTTAAATTAATCTATTGTCGAGATAAAAATACATTATTGCAAAAATATATACGGAAATCTTAGCTTTACTTAACATGTGACCCTTACAAATTGAAAGTAATTCTAAATGACCCTATTGTTAATTTTGAAAAGGTCATCGATACCTTTAGGGGGTCCCCGGCCGTTTATTCTTTGATTTGTAGCAAAAATTAAATGTCATATTTGACCCTTTCTACGAAACCTTTGTCCATTTTTCACGGAAAGAACTGGTGGGCCATAAAAAAAACAATGTTTTTCGAAATTCAAAACCACAATGCACATGCTCGAAAGAAAAATAGATTTTTTACAATATTCCCTAATTTTGTTGCAAAAATATCGGATTTCATGTCTATTCGACTCGAAAGTTAGAAATGGTGGAAAAAATACTTTTGGCTGCCGGTTTCTATTGAGAGCATGTGTTATTGATAAAGATTTGTTTTTTTTTTAGGTAATGGAAGTGGCAAACAAGCATGCAGTTCACATTGATGTTAAGTGATGACTGCAGCCTATAGACACTTACACAAAGAGCAAGGTCAAAATGCAGATTCGTTACCACTCCATTACCACCTGACCGGAACACGATAGTGCTGGACACTACCATTTAGCGGCAAGTATATTAGGTAATGCGGTGGTGCCTACGCCCGCGATCTCCGTCACTGGAGTTCTACCACTAGTAAATTCCAAAAACCAGTAATAATTAAAACTGTTTATTCTACACTGCATCAGTAGTCTATCGGTAGAAGGTTACTGCTACTACCCTGGGGTCCTGGGTTCGATTGCTGGGACGGGGGCTATCATAGGTAACGGTACAAAATCCTTTATCTCTGGTTCTATTGAGATTTTTCCATTTTAAGTTACCCAGTACCTCGGAGTTTGGTAATGTGCCCGGAGATGTAAATAGACTCGCCAAATGTTACATCGACCAAAACGTAACCAGCGAATCGTGGGTGTTTGCATGTATGCTTGATTGCATGGATTTTACCTCTACCTACCCCCTTCGAGGATTACAGGCGTGAAGTTACGATTTTACACTGCCACAGTAGTCCAGCGGTAGCATGCCACAACTCTATGCTGGGATTCTGAGTTTGATTTCCATCCCCGGGTTGAGGAATGAACCATTGGAACTTTTGTTTCTTCCATTGCTTACCTTTTCCTCGGTTAACACAGACGTGTAGTTACATTCATTCTAGGTAAGTACCTAACTATGAGGGCCGGTGTCCAGTGACGGCGTGGCACGGCATGACAAGGGACGGCACGCTTTAGTACACCGAAGCGTCCTGTGGCATAACACAGGATGGCGCGGCATTCCGCGGGACGATTATTTTTATACGACGTTATTGCTCACCTTGAAAGTCACCTCAATGAAATAGGGTTGAAAATCATTTGTTTACAAAAAAATCCTTTACCGCGTCATGCCGTGCCGCGCTGTTAATGGGCGCTAGCCTTAATCCTTAATAACACACGACCGGATTCAGTCGACGGTCAGATTCAGGTCAGACGGATTCAGATTTGGTCGACGGACTGAATCCGTCGACCAAATCTGCTCTCGCTGCATACGACCGGATTCGGTCTGGCGGAGCGAAATCGCCGAACAAACCGCGCGAGCGGACCGCATCGGACTTGATTAGTAATAATTATGTTCGCCGGACTCCTCTTCACACGTCCAGATTTTGGTTCGGCGCATACAGAATCCGCTGTCCGCTCCGTACCAAATCCGGACGTGTGTTACGACGATTATACTTCACATAGATTATCCTAGATAGGTATTTGACAAAATAAATAATAATTTTTTTAGGTTAGTGGATAAATTCTTAGCTAAATGCTTCATACCTACCTACGAACTGTACGTGGCTAAAAGTCTAAAAGTAGGTTATCATTCGTATACAATAATTTATATTACTTATTTTAAGATCGAATTACCTCCGAACTTTAAAGTTATTGAAACATGATTTTTAAAAACATTATTCTAAACCTTACTCTGAAAAGATATCAAAATATGTTATAACTGTTAAATCATAACCTTTAAATTAATACATCACCCAGTATTTCCTCACAAATAAATCAAATTTACTTCAACCATAGCCGGCTGTTTACAAAAATAAACACAACCGCACGTCAATTTAAAAAGTAAACGTTCTAAATTGGAATGCTCATTAAAACGGATACGCAGAAGTGTCCTTTCTGCGTTCAGATGTTTTTTTTTAAACTATGAAAGTGACAGCAGGCGAGGTGTCGAATGGCGAAAATATTTATCATGTCAAAGGGTTGGTGTTCTTTGGCTGACACGGGATGGGCGTTTGCCTGATTCAGTCTTGTTTTTATATCTGTGTACAAATAAAAAGAAAAAAGAAAAGTGAGCGCACATTTTTAAAATATACTTTTCGTTATACTTAGTTGATAAAATTATTTAGCAAATAACAAGTAGACTGTTGACATCGGGCACATTGCCTAACTTCGAGGTAGGTACTGGAAAATTTCAGAAAATGGAAAAATCGCAATAGAACTATGGTCAAAGTATTTCATACCGTTGTCACTGATAGGCGCGGGCAATCGAACCCAGGACTACAGCGTAGTAGTAGTGGCCTGCTACCACTATGAGGCAGTTAGGCAAAAAAGTATACTTTTATCTTCCTACTAATAGTAAAATGGATAGGCCCTTTAAAATACGAGGCGTTAGGTAATTTAGCAAATAACCATAAACACAGAGTATAAAAATATAAACTTGTGAAATGATTATCTTTATTAGAAAAACAAAGAAGCATCGAAACTGTCCACTATTAAATTTATCCCTATCAAAGCAATCACGATTGACAAACGCACACGCACCAACAACATTTTATATTAATTCTACAACTACCAAAACAATTCGTTCATCAACCAAAGGATCACACACGATACAAAAAGACAAAAAAAAAGTTAAACGGGCCCAAGATAAAAGTCCTTTGACTTGAAAAAAAAAAGAATTTAAAAGAAAACCTAAAGCCGCGCCATACTGTCTGCTATCCGGTTTCCGAGATATTATGTTACTTGGTCGATGACTTAACTTTTATTCGGAGACGTAAAAAAATTCAATTTTCTTTATTGAGATGAAATTGTTAGCGAGGAAATACGCGTTTAAAATGTTGCGGGCTAAAAATAACATTAAATAAACATATATAAAACATGTTCAACATGAAGTTATTATTAGAAATTACAATGTAAAATAAAAGCGCTGATGGTGTTGTGGGAAAAGGTCTCTTTACCAATTTGCCAGGAACAAACACTAGGTTATACTTAATCTATATTCGCTGACTATGCAATTACCTATTAGTAAATACCTACCATAGATAATATATATTTATAAAGTGCTGATTCCGATTTCCGACTCGCACTTGGCCGGTTCCGGCCGGCAAGTATTATGAAGTATGTAAAAATAATTGAGTAGGTATAAAATTATAAAAAAAATGGTGTTGTAGATATACCCCCAGAAGAGAGCCTCTGGACAGTAACTAATAGTTTCTTTAGATTTCCAAAGACTGTGTAATGCACATAAATATGAAATAATTGATTAATTAAGGACATTTTTAATATTTTTTCATAAGATATTAATTTACATGTTTATGAAATAAGAAACCTTAATTAATCTACATACTAAAAAAAATTTAAAATATATTTAAAAGCTAATATATTTACATAATATAAAGTTATATCTAAACTAAAAGCAACATGCGTCTAAAAATTCCGCATCACTGCCTTCCTGAGTTAGGGTACCCAGAGGGCTGGCAGAATTGCCTTTGACCTAAAAATTGGCCAGCCCTCTGGTCACGGGAAGTGTCGACCAGCCGTTTCGCGATCTCTTTGAATAAGAGCCGAGCACTGGGAGCACTGGGACTTGGGCCCCATGGACCAAGAGTTTCGACCCCGAAAGGCACAAATATATAGTCCCCTGGAAGGGTTATATTTGCGCTGTTTCAGGGTCTCCGCAGTTGCAGCAGCAGTGCCAGCGGAGCACGCCGTGCTTGGAAGATGGGATGGCGCTAAGGTGTCAACGCAAGTTGCGTCCCACACCAAAGGCCTAATTAAGTAGATTTTTATGTATATTATTTTATGATTTGGGTTTCCAAATCTCTCTCTTTCTATTCTAGCTATTGTCATAACCGTCATGACCGGATTTTTATAGTTTTTATACTTCTTGAAAATTACAGTAATAAATGATTTTTTTTTGTTTTATACTTGTTGGAAAATACTAGGAATCAATGTCATTGTGCCTGCACTATTCACTTTGAATATACTAGGGTACCAAAATCAGCATGGATGCGGCTGTTTCTGATAACAACGCGTCAGCAAGCAGCGTGTTGTGTTGACGTAGCAGGCGCGCGCGGCGCCCGACCGTCGCCTTACTATCTCGCATTTCTTACAGCCTGGTACTATGTTATTATTTTAATTATTCAAATTAATAATTATTAATGTTGTTTATTAATTTGAATAATTAATGAAAGCTGTGTTCGTATTGGTAGGTTAAATTCAGATAGTAAGTGCAATAAAATGTCCGTTATCTTCGTTAAAAAGGAACTTAATAGTTTAATATTATTTTTTTGTATATTGTTAGTTGCCAGCATGTGCTAGCGCATGGCCCAGCGGCTGGTGTAGATCGTAAGCGATCTCCTCGGTTAAGCACTACGGGCGCGGTCGAGTAGTGTGATGGGTGACCGCTAGTGGCAAATTAAATGCGCGTTTCCGTGCTTCGGAGGGCACGTTAAGCCGTCGGTCCCGGTTGCTATCGATGGATAGCAGTCGTTAAACCTTGTCGGAGGCCTCATGGGCGGTTTGAAAACATCCGACAGTGGGTTGGCCACTAACCCACCCACCTCCACCAATCCGCATTGGAGCAGCATGGTGGAGTAAGCTCCAGGCCTCCCCCCAAAAAAGGGGGGGAGAGACTCGTGCCCAGCAGTGGGACGTATAATGGGTTGCCATTATTATTATTTATATTATATTATTATATTTATGTGCTAGATTACCTAGGTATGTAAAAAAAACAAGAGATGCCTCCTAAACTTGTTGATATTCATGATTTCATGAGATAGTACAATTGTTATTATAAACGCCGAAACTGAATGTTATCTGTTTAAGTACTGTTGCCTATACAATAATGTATGATTTATTGCATCAACTTTACACCTCTTGCCAAACTACGCTACCGTTATCTTCTCTATTAAATAACGCGTCAGTTTGTTCGACTGCGATGGACTCCTAAACTACTTAACCTTAAAAGGAGATGTTGCGAGCTCGGCTCTAGATCGTACACATCCTCAAAAAAATTTAATTCAAACGATTTTATCATTTTCAACCATATTCAACATGGCGGCGACACAGCCGACGCTTCTTTAAATTGGAAATCGATTAGTTTAAGTTCTTAGTATTAATTAACACATGAAATCGATTTCGATAGTATTCAGAAAATATTACTTTTTTCTCCAAATTTTATATAGTCAAAAAAACAATTTAAAAAATTAAAATGTCAAAATGACATTGCCCGCCATATTCGCCATGTTGGTTTGAGTTGCAATTCTAACTGCAAATAATATTTTGTAACTGCAAACAAAGCTAAATAAGTGAAAATATGCAGTAAAAAACGTTTTTATATTGATTTTGCCTGTTATTGATATTGTGTACAATACATGGCCGGAGGTCCATACATTTTTGCAACATCTCCTTTGCACATTATGTGCAGTTTGACCCAACTTGAAAAATGGGATATAAGCTTACATCTTAATTTATTGTCACAATATTACGTTAGTACCTAAATTGCACCCGTGCGAAGCCGGTGCGGGCCGCTAGTCTATATATATAAAAATGCAACCCGTTTTCCTTGGTCAAGGCATCACGCGTGAATGGCTGGACCGATTTAGCTAATATTGATTTTGAATGATTTTTGGAAGTCCAGGGAATGTTTAAAAGGTAAGAAAATATGAAGAAATTGAAGGGAAATAGTAAAAACCACCATTTTATTTTCCAATACAAATAGTCCGTATCTATCAAACCTTTGACACATGTCATATTTTCTTTCTGAGGCAATACGAAGTTTGCCGGGTCAGCCAGTACTGTATATAAATCATCCATACGATCGATGAATAGGCGATATTTACTAAAATCTCTTACAGTTCTTGAAAATTAAAATTAAATAATTGTCAACTATGTAGATACTCTAATTCCCGAATTGTATCTTATCATTGTTTTTTTTAAGTAATGAAAATGTCAAACGAACATACAGTTCACATTGATGTCATGTGATGACTGTGGCCTAGATACACGCACACAAAGACCAGAGGTCAAAATACAGATGCGTCGTCACCCCTGAAACCTTAGTTGCTAGGTGCTAGTCTCTGTGATACCTATTACAGGGCTATAAAATCATATTCAAGGTAAACATCAGGTACCTATATAACAGCAAAAAATCGTTATCGATGTAATTCGACGCTTGACGCTTGACGATTCTCAGAAAACAAACGGTCACCTAAATAAAACCTTTTTATGCGCCGGAACGTTTTGCAATAGTTTACGTTGATATTGTAAGAATATTTGTAACCTTGGCAATGGCGACAAGCCGACTTGATGATAAGTTACAAATATATTATAGAGTGGACATAACATTGAAACATATTTTTCTCAGATCATATTGGCCTTTGGAACTTTGCCGGTGAATGACAAAGAATGACTCTTTTTCTTTTCTTTTTACTCTTTGTTATCAGTTTGTAAAGGGGAAAAGAGACATTCTACTGATATACTCTTACATTAGTTTATTACATTTAGTTTTATCTTAGTGATATTCTTGACTTTAAATATATTTTTTATCTTGTTTGACATGTATATCAATTGTTATTCGCTATAATGTATTTTGTTTGTTTTTGACGTGTCATAAGAGGTGCCTGTCACCCTAAATGAATAAATGAGTTTCTGATTCTGATTCTGATTCTGATTACTAGCTGTGCTCGCGACTGCGTCCGCGTGAGAATTTATGATTGTTCAGTATCTGCCCGGACGAAGTCATGGGCGCAGCTGGTATAAAAGTAGCCTAAGTTACTCCTTATTACATAAGCTATCTGCCAGTGAAAGACCCGTCAAAATCGGTAGAGCCGTTCCCAAGATTAGCGGGGACAAACAGACAGACAGACAAAAATTGTAAAAAATGTGGTTTTGGTATATGTACCGTGTTAAAAATAGATATGCATTTAGTAAAAAGCGGTTATTTTAATATTACAAACAGACACTCTTTTTTCATCATTCCAGATTGATATTGCAGAGTTTACTCCTTGCCGTAAAACCGCTAAATGCGCAAACGCAGAAAACAGTACAATATGTAAAGATGGCTCGGTCAGCGCTGCCGTGGGAATGTTTGGGCCTTATCCAAAGCAATTTTATCACGACCTGCACATATCAGTGTTATGCTTCTCAGGTTTCTAAGTACGGATATTTTCATAGATATCTTCGGCAATTACAGAAGCTTGAAGATTTTTATTTGTAACTAGCTGCCCGGCAACCTTCGTATTGCCTCAGAATGAAATAATGTGTCAAAGGTTTGATATATACGGACTATTTGTATGGGAAAATTAAATTGTAGTTTTTACTATTTCCCTTCGATTTCTTCATATTTTCTTACCTTTTAAACCTTCCCTGGACTTCAAAAAATCATTCAAAACCAAAATTAGCCAAATCGGTCCAGACGTTCTCGAGTTTTAGCGAGACTAACGAACAGCAATTTTTATATATATATATATATATATATATACACAATGGTAGAAAAGAAGCACTCAGTTCACAAAGATGTTCGTTCATGATGAATGCAGCCTATAGACATTTACACAAATATCAGAGGTCAAAATGCAGATGAGTTGTCACCCCTGAGACCTTCGTTGTTATGTAGCTGTGGTAGTTATTACGGGGTCATACATTACCATCTAACCAGAACACGATAGTGCTGAACACTACCATTTGGCGGCAGTTAGCTGTGGAATCGGCGTGCATGTATGAAGAGATTGATGAATGTAGAACAAGCACGAGAGGCGTGTCAGGACCGGGACATCTGGCCCTTTACACTCTCTGCCTACGCCGTAGACTTCAACGGCCTACAGGCAGAGAATTTGGTGGAGGTCCTCAATTCGCTATCATCCACTGTTGCTGTTGTTCTAGCGTGGCGCGGTAGAATGCGCAATTTGTGTTCATGTTTCAGGCTGCTTGATCTCGAAGAGTTGTTAACTTCCCCCGCTAAAAGAAAAAATAATATTTCGTCCAACTATTTGTAACAAAAGTTTTTTTTTCTACTGAGCCTTTTATTGTGGTGTGGTGGTGGCCCATATAGGCTACTGTCTATGTTGCCTATGCTTAATTAAATCCGGCACTGCCTGCGTGAAGGTACATACACACACAGATAAGGTAATGCGGTGGTGCCTACGCCTCCTTCACTTGGAACTCTATTCTAATCTATACTTCTATACTTTATCTAAACTAATATTATAAAACTGAAGAGTTTGTTTGTTTGAACGCGCTAATCTCTGGAACTACTGGTCCATTTGAAAAATTCTTTCAGTGTTACATAGCCCATTTATCGAAAAAGGCTTTAAAATAAATAAAATAAATAAATAAATAAAATTCATTTATTTGCTACAAAAATATCACAAATATTACAATGTGCATCTGCGTCTGAACTAAGCGACAGGCTTGTATCTCAGACAGCAGTGCTCTTTCATCCGAAGGATAACAATTGCTTATAGCAAAAAAAATGAATAGTATTGGTCCTTAAAATAAAACCATAAAACTGTCTTAAATAAAGAAAAGTAGAAATAAAAAACTAGTGTGTGTAAAGTACCTCTCTTTGTGTATAATATGTATATGTATATGAGTGCATATTGTTATGGAACATGGTAGGTATATGAAGTCTTTAGAAAAAGATACTACATAGGTATTATACTAAAACCTTTTCTTTCAAATAATCCCTTATATTTTAAAATAAAGTATGGGTTGTGTTATTTAGCAACAGAACTACATACCTGAATATTGTATGAAGAAATACTAAAGTACTTTGATAGGTACACTAAGTAATAACTGTAAATGACAAAGTTAGCCACATTTCCATCACTCAATTAACCATAAAATTACTAAAATTTAATATAAATCACATTATATTTGTCACCACATACATTAAAAAAATAATTATTCTTTCAAAGGAGATGTTGCGAGCTCGGCTCTGGTACGTACACCTGAAAAAATGGGTAAATTAAAGAAGAATCCGAAAAAAATACAATTAATTTATTCGAGAATATATTTTATAGTTACAACCACATTTGATTCAAACGATTTTATCATTTTCAATATGAATATTAGTGGAATTTGTCAAAATGACATCGCCCGCCATATTCGCTATCTTGGTTTTGAGTTGCAATTCTAACTGCAAATAATGTTTGTAACTGCAAACAAAGCTAAATAAGTGAATATATGCAGTAAAAAACGTTTTTATATTGATTTTGCTAGTTAATGATATTGTGTACAATACATGGCCGGAGGTCCATACATTTTTGCAACATCTCCTTTAAGTTTATGGTAGAATAAAAACAAATAGATACAGGGTAGAAATGAAACGGCATACGAACTCGAGTCGCGGAGCAAAACATGGATGTGTGTAGTGTGCACACATGGATGCGGCATATTGTATTTTAAATTATTTAAATGCTTTTTTTTTCTTGTTTTAAATTTCATTTGTTTTTACTTTAAAATTAAATTATTGGGAATTATTTTAAAACACCTAGCAAGTTCTCAGTTTGGTCGTAAAACAGTTTTTGAAGATGTTTGAAGATGGTGAGCTTACATTCATGTTGATTAAGATTCATTAAATATAGTTTTTTTTTTAGTCGGTTATAGTTATAGGGACCAAGAAAGCAGTAGTAATAATTCACAAAAGAGTGTTTAAAGCAACTAGTTTTACATACTTTACGTCTTTTAAGTAAAATTTCCTTCTCGTGATCGATAAATATATTTCGGTGTTGTTTCAGTGTCAATTGAAAAATAAAAAGCTGTCTAACTGACAGAACTTCACAATTCTCATATAGTAATTTTGTAGAAAAGCATCTTGGGCGAGAAATACAAGTTTTCAGAACAGCTCTTGCTCCTCTTTCTAGAAAGATGAGAGCAGTTTTGGCAGCTCCACCCCAAGTAACAATGCAGTACGTTATAATACATTGACATAGAGAAATAAACTTGTTTTACTAATGATATGTCTCCAACGGAGCGCAGCTTTCTAAAAACATAAATTAATTTTCTGATTCTGTCGGTTAGGGCCTTCATACGTTCTTTAAAGTTTAATCTGTAATCTGTAATAAGGCTAAGGTATTTTATTTTATTTGTGCGAGTTAAAATGGGACAAGAACAGATTTGGGTGGAATCACATCTATGTGCGATAATTGAGTAGTCAGCCGGAGGCAAAGAAGATTCTCGCATTGAAAAGGTTATGAACTTTGTCTTATCTGAATTGAGGGATAATAAGTTCTGTCTTAACCATTGAGACACTACATCAAAACCTTTTTGCGCTAAAAGAAATACCTTATCCCATGTTTTAGCAGAATAAATCAAGGCGGTATCATCAGCGGTATAATACGACCACATTCTAAATTTATCCTGAGTAAGTCATTTATATATACTAAAAATAACACAGGGCCTAGGATGCTGCCTTGTGGCACGCCATAATTAATTGGTAATTCATTGCTAGTATAAGAGTCAATTTTGACACATTGACGTCTATCAGAAAGCTACTACTACTAGCAAATAAGTTCAATTGCGTACCACGAACACCAATATATTCAAGTTTCTTTAAAAGTAGTGGAATGTACACTGTATCGAAGGCTTTCGCCAGATCCAAAAATATTCCAACAGTCTTGATACTGCGTCTAAGTTTTTAACAATTAAATCTGTAAGCTCAAATACTGCATCTTCGGTAGATTTTTTGTATCTAAAACCAAATTGCCGTTCCGATAACAGTTTGTTACATTCTAAGTAGTTTATTAATCATTTATATATAATCCGTTCTAAAAGTTTGGAGAGTGCGGGAAGAATTGATATCGGTCGATAGTTACTTACAAAATGTTTAGGTCCCGATTTGTGGATAGGGTGTACAATTGACTTTTTGAAATAATCGGGAAAAATGCCTATAGACTAAGCAATTATTAAAAATATAAGTTAATGGTGGAACTAAAATTGTCTTAAAATCCTTAACAAATTTGTTTGAATTATTATCCCAACCCATTGCACATTCTGCTTTAAGACCGTCAATAATGCATTCAATCTCTTTTTCGTCACATTTAAGTAAAACAAAAGACTTAGTAACAGATTGTGGCATATTGTGACAATTATGTTGCTTGTTACATTATTGTAATAAATTACTAACAATTGTTTGGCCAATGCTCGTGAAGTATTCGTTTACCCTCTGTAATGATTGTTCGGTATTACTTAAACATATGAGCTCTGTAGCGGTTGCTCTGGGTTTATTGCAATTTGTAACTGTTTTTATCGTTTGCCATAGTTTTTTATTGTTGTTTTTATGTAAACGTAGTTAATTTTTCTCATATTCTCTTTTTACTTATTTTAATAATTTATTACAAAAGTTTCTATATCTAGTGTAGGTCAGTTTCAGTATGACGTCATTAGGTGAACGTCTAGTTTTTTTTATGTAAATTATCTCCATTACGAATACAACGTAATAGAAGGCGTAATCCAAGGTCTTATTGGCATAGATCTTCGAGATATTTTTTTCACAACAGAATTAGTTTGTATAGCATTTTTATAGACGTAATAAGATAATTTACACAAAAATTTGGGTCATTAGAATCGAAAATAGCTGTAAGGTTAATTTGATCCATATCTTTTTTAAGACCTTCATAATTTATAACAGTTTTAAACTTTGTCATGTTACTCTTTTTATGTATTTTGTTAAGACATAATATTACCGCTTGATGATCAGTGAGAGTAGATGTAGTAACTAAAGCTGTGGCACTGACAATTGCTTTCAAAATTACATGATCAAGACAAGATTTATTTAGTCGAGTTGGAAAATTATGTGCCGGTAGTAACCCATGACTAGCACATAAGCTTAAATAATCATATGATCGAGATCAGCACAGATAGCTGTGATTCTCGATCATAGTCAATATCTCCAATAATACATATGTTTTTGAAAGTTTTCAAGTTCATTAAAACAGAGTCAAGTGATTCGATAAATGAAGTTATATCTTTGTGAGAGGGTAAGCGGTAAATTGCTACTATAGCAACGTCCGATTCGAGTTTTAGAACGAGACAATTTGATCCCGAAAAAACTGGTTCTTCAACTGTTATATTAAAACCTGATCTCACGTACGCAATAACTCCATCATTTTGCAGGACGTTATTAATTGTATGATAACTGTCGTATCCAGTAATACTGGGGATGTGGAAGTTACCAGTCAACCAACATTCTGTAAGTATAATGATGTCACAAATGAGATCAAGACTTGTGAGTAAAACTTCGAGACCTTCAAAGTTTTTATTTACGCTTCGAATATTTTGGTTAAGAATAATTGTTTTGTTTATTTGACTCCGTATAATATTTTTACATTCTTCGACGTCACCTAAAAAGCATTCAGCGATTGATATACTATCAATATCTGTAAATATTTCTTCAGACACGGATACGTATATGGGTAGCCAAGAATTTACTACCATAACAAGTCAGAATTAAATTTATTGAGAATATGGAATAATTGCCAGTTATGGAATAGGTAGCAGTTAATAGTACAGTTACTATGAAATGTTCAAATGCTATCAGACTGAAGATTGAATTACGATGTTTTAAGACTTCATATTTAAAATAGTCATTATGTGAGTGTGTGAACGTGTTACAATTGAAAAAAGTTATAATATTGTTACCTAAGTGAATAGTTATTGAATTGAATAAGAACACTCGTTTCAATGAGCTATACCTAAAATAACTTACTATAGCAAAATATTCGATCCCTATAATTATATAAAGTAAAAAAGTAGTATTCCATAATTAAGACAGTCATGCGGTTATATCTCTTAAATTAATAGGTCTGCTTCTTCATTAATTCTTACTTGGGGAGAACCTTCTTTTTTCCTTAGATATATTTTCCCATAAGAAGGCCAGCAATAAGCATAATTGTTTGACTTTGCGAATTCTTTCGCAAGAAAAAATAGCCTTTTTCCTTTTGGTGTTAAGCATTCCGAAATAAAAACTGGCTGCGAATGTCCTGGTAGCTGTAACATCAGAGTGTTGAGCTTATCAGTATTATTTCTATTGTATGACTTAACAGATTTCATAATTTTTCCTTTGCTATAATTGAGATAAATTCTACGACTATAGGTTTCAGTTTGTCTGCTTTAGCAAAACCTCTATATATATCTTTGATTTCCATTGTTGATATTCCTGTATTGATTGTTTTTCCAATACTACATAGAACGTTCATTAATTTTTCTTTGGTCTCGTTTTGCATTTTCGGAATATTTCGGATTTCTATTTTTGATGCACATGTTGTTTTTTCAAAGTTCTCAATTTTTTGTTCTAAGGTTGTAATATATTGCAGGTTTTCCTTCCGCTCAGTTTTGAGAGCTGACACTTCTTTTTGAATATCATCGTATTTATCAGATAACACTTGTATAGAACTAGTTATAGAGTCGTTTTGTATTTTTATTTTATCAATAGCGCACTGAAGCTCGGACAGTTTAGAATTCTGCTGTGAGACAAATTCTGCGAATAATTTTTTCATTTCATCTAAAAGGTCAGTAGAATCTATTTCTCTTTTCCTTTTTAGTCTTTGAAAATTTATATTACCCTGTGAGTCAAAGTCGTCCAGTATATTTTGATTGATTTCTGCATCTTTAAGATTCGACTCAGATACAGCTTTTTTTGGGGGACTATGTTTAGAGAATATTATGATGGTATGAAATGAACCAATTAATTTATAAGATGCCGTATCCGTTAAATATATCCTCCTTGGCAGTGCTGTGGCGACTTTGTGACGAAACGTAGTATACCGGTTGGGTGGAAGCGATGCAAAAAAATATAACGAACTTTAACACTATTCTCAGAAGAGTTCTTTTAGGTTAAATCAAGCACAGATTAAATTAACACACGTCTGTTCTACTCCGCAGTTCGGACGAAAGAGGAAGGCTATATAACATCACGTTAAGACGAATATGAGAGAGTAGGTAACATTGCACCCGCGCGAAGCCGGGGCGGTCCGCTAGTTCATCAATAAAGTTCATAACCCAATTCAAACAAGCAGCGGAATTAAAAAGTTAAGCTCCTGAAAGAGACCTGTCAATGTGTACTCGTCCGAATCTCCGGACCTTTTGTATAGCTTCCGTCACTTCCAGCCGATGGTTCCGTGAGGTAGTAGACTGTGATGTGCGGTGACGTCACAGTGTATTAGGACTTCCTTCAACGTGTTATTATAGGATGTTTGAATACGGAAAAACAATACTCTCATATTCATTTTTAAAGTGTAACCCATAGTAGTACCGGTTACTTCGTAAGGTTTTTACTGGCATTACCTAATCTATCTGCCGCCAAATGTTTTTTTTTTTAGTAATGGAAGTGGCAAACATGCATGCAGTTCACATTGATGTTCAGTGATGACTGCAGCCTTAAGACACCCACACAAAAACCAAGCTCAAAATGCAGATGCGTTACCACTCCTGAGGCCTAAGGTGTTATGCCTCTATGCCGGATATTACAGGGCCGTACATTACCACCTGACCGAAACACGATAGTGCTGAACACTACCATTTAGCGGCAAGTATATTAGGTAATACGGTGTTGCCTACGCCCGCGAGCTCCGTCACTGGAGCTCTACCACCAGTGGTACACCGGTTGTGTTCAGCAATATCGTGTTCCAATTAGATGGCAATGTATGGCCTCGTAATAACTATCTCAGAGCTAAGGGCTCCGAAAACTCTACCACTAGTAATTAAATGTAGAAGAAGCACAAGGTGTGTAATAATGGCAGCCCTTGAAACGTCCCACTGCTGGGCACGAGTCTCTCCCCTTCTTGGGAGGAGGCCTGGAGCTTACTCCACCACGCTGCTCCAATACGGGTCGGTGGAGACAAGGGTTAGTGGCCAAACCGCTGTTGAATGTTTTTTCAACCGCCCATATGGCCTCCGGTAAGATTTATCGACTTATCTATCGGTAGCAACCGGGACCGATGGCTTAACGTGCTCTCCGAAGCACGAGCAATACGCGCATAACGCGCATTTAAATTTGCCACTAGCGGTCACCCGTCACACACCCGACCGCGCCCGTATCGCTTAACCGAGTAGATAGCTTCCGATCAACACCAGCCGCGAGGCCATGCGCGCTTCAACGGGAGGTGTATGAAAATTCATAATATTTTGGATTAAAATCAGTAAGCTTTACTCAATTAGCACCCGTCATTAGGCTTGCAATCTTGATTACGCTCACTTGTTATAATTCACACTTCCACGCTATATGTTGCTTCGATGTTATCTCCCCTTACTTATTTGTCATTCGCGCTTTTTTACGACCGTAGTGAGTTGCGAGTAATGATGTGGTAACTAACATTTCTTGCAATAATGGGAATCACCCTTAAATGGGTTTGGTAGTAAGCTCTAACTCGTAAGCGAAAATAGCCTGTTCGGGACTATTTATGGCCAATCTTCGATTGCTTAATAAAACATCCAACATTCGTGGATCCAGGGGAAGGGGCTTTAGTTTTCTCTCAACACCTAAAATTTTCAGGCCTAATCATTAGTGCCTCCGCGCAACTAATTCTTCCAAGATATATGGAAGTGCGCGCATTATGCCGCCAGTCGTTGGCGGCCGCATAATGCGCGTATTGGCCGCGCGACAAACAAAAATATCGCAACCCAACATTCGGCTGTTTGTTTGGCCGCATGTTGTCTCCGCAAGTGCCTCCGCGCATTTTTTGCAATAACGCCAAATAAGACAAAGTCCGACCAATCAACTCCACTTACGGTCGAGTCAAAATGAAAATTTTCGTCTTCTGTCTATTTACTGCTCTTATTAATAACCTAGAGTGCAAAATTGCGTCTTTTACTCTACAGTATAACTAACGTTCGTGAAATAAAAAAAAAAAATATGGCTTTATCTAAACTAATATTATAAAGAGTAATATTTTTTTGTTTGTTTTGAATAGGCTCAATAACTACTGAAACGATTTTAAAAATTCTTTCACTATTCGAAAGCTACATTATCCACGGGTAACATAGGCAAAATTTTATGTTGGAAAAAATAGGGTTCCGTAAGATATTTGGGTATTTCAGACACAAGGTGTAAAAATCATCCAGGTAAGTTATTTATTTTGCGTACGCTGCTTAAATTATCAAAGATATCGAGGAATATCTTCACTTTTCGAAAGCTACATTATCCACGGGTAACATAGGCTATATTTTATTTTGGAAAAATAGGGTTCCGTAGGATATTTGGGTTTTTCAGACACAAGGTGTAAAAAATCAATTAGAAAAGTTACTCATTTTGCGTACGCTGCCTAAACTATAGAAGATATCGAGGAAGGCTTTAGGCTATATCTATTATCATCACGATAAGACGAATAGGAGAGGGTAGGTAACATTGCACCCGCGCGAAGCAGGGGCGGGCCGCTAGTCAGTAATAAACAACTAAAATAAAAAACTCGTAGACATAAAAAAATCCGTTATCCGACAAAATTATCGATGAGTCGAAACAATAAAAAATATCAGGTGCCCCGTTATGATTGTAACGTACCGGGCCCTCCCAAGGGCCAGTATGAGACGATTTGTCCTCGGAGGGCTCAATCCTATCCCTCCGTAACACCACACCGCGTCGCCCGACCATAAATTATATTGACTTAAATTTTATCACTTATACTCACTCGTATGCTGGTGGTGTATTGGTACGTTATGTGCATGTCCAATATAAATGTGTGCGTTTACATGTAAACTACAGTGAATAAAATGTGCTGGATTTTAAAAATTCGAAGTTTTTTTTTTGCATTGAAGTAGTAAAAATATACAGTTTATATTTCATAATCAAAACATCACCGTTCACGTCCACAGCAGCTGTACAAGGGCTTCCCCATAGACACCCTCAACAGTGTTGTGCATCATTAGGGAATATGCTAAAATCGAGCGAGAAGCGCGCATGGCCGCGCGGCTCGTGTAGATCGGAAACTCGGTCGTGTGTTGGGTGACCGCTAGTGGCAAATTAAAATGCGCGTCTCCGTGTAGTGACTGCAGCCTATAGACAACTGCACAAAAACCAGCGGTCAAAATGTCCATTATATTAAAAAAAAAATCAAAAGGTACGGTAACAAAGATCCTGTGTCAAAGCTTAAGAGCGTAGGCACAACCGAATTACCTGTGTACCTACCGGGAAATATGATGATATGTAAGCCCATCTTTATCTATATATATAAAAATCCATTGCTGTTCGTCAGTCTCGCTAAAACTCGAGAACGGCTAGACCGATTTAACTAATTTTGATTTTGAATGATTTTTGGAAGTCCAGGGATGGTTTAAAAGGGTAAGAAAATATGAAGAAATTGAAGAGAAATAGTAAAAAATACAATTTCATTTTCCCATACAAATAGTCCGTATATATGAAACCTTTGTCACATTATTTCATTCTGAGGCAATAAGAAGTTTGCCGGGTCAGCTAGACAATATACGAGTATATAAAAAGCAATTGCTGTTCGTTAGTCCCACTAAAACTTGAGAACGGCTGGACCGATTTGGTTAATTTTAGTTTTGAATTATTTCTGGGAGCCCAGGGAAGGTTTAAAAGGGTAAGTAAATATGGAGAAATTGAAGGGAAATAGTAAAAACCACAATTTCACTTTTCCATACCTATCAAACCTTTGACACATTATTTCATTCTGAGGCAATATGAAGTTTGCCGGGACAGCTAGTCTTTATCTATATATATAAATCCATTGCTGTTCGTTAGTCTCGCTAAAACTCGAGAACAGCTAGACCGATTTGGCTAATTTTGGTTTTGAATGATTTTTGGAAGTCCAGGGAAGGTTTAAAAGGGTAAGAAAATATGAAAAAAATGAAGAGAAATGGTAAGAAACACAATTTCAATTTCCCATACTAATAGTCCGTCTATACCAAACCTTTGACACATTATTTCTTTCTGAGGCAATACGAAGTTTGCCGGGTCAGCTAGTAATAATATAAAAACATGATCATTATCTGAGATAGTTGTGGTTTAAAACACCCTCACCCTATCTCAAGGGAGTGTACTTCATTAAATTCAATGATTCCTAACAGCTAGGGGGCGTTCAGGGATTAATACTCTTTTGTTATTTATCTTATCAATTCTGATGGTAGTCGTGGGGAAATTGATTTGGAAATAATTTTTGGTGGGCGGTTGTTTGAGGCGGGAGATGTTTGTTATCTTTTTAGCATACCTAATTGGATGTTTGCCATATTCGGGTATGTGAATGATATTTTGAAAGATAGTATTTTTACGGATTTATCTGGAAATAAAAAAGCGATATATTGATATTCATATTTTCTTTTAAATTTGAAACCTTATTTTTACGTAAGCAACATTATTAAGATTTTTTTCATAATTTCTAAGTTAACTCATCTCTTCCAACATGTATTATATATGTATCTTCACGCCAGGTCCCTAACGGGGTAGGCAGAGAGTGTAGAGCACTAGATATCCCGGTCCTGACATATCTCTCGTGTCGTGCCTCTTCATTTTCTTCATACATGCACGCCGATTCCTTAGACTTTTGACCGCACTATCAGACAGAACTCGACTTATTTGGTCATGGTAGGTCAGTCTTCGTCTTCCTGGGCCTCGGCAACCATCCACATTCGCATTGTATATCTGTGTAGTCATTCGCTCATTCGACATTCTTTCTATATGCCCGAACCATCGGAGCGCGTGCCTTTTTTTCATTTTAATTTATCCTCAGATATTATTGACGACCCGGTTAGTCCAACGGTGTGAGACGACCGTTTGATTCGAAGGGTAGCGGGTTCGATTCCCGCACCGGGACAAATGTTTGTATGGCCTACAGATATTTGTTTCGGGTCTGGTATTTGTGTAAGTGTTGTATGTGTACAACGGCACCCACGATACAGGTTTATACCTAGTGTGGGGCTGTGAGTGTAAGCGTATTTATTATATTTATTATTTATTTATTTATTCCATTTACGGTCAGTACAAGTCGGGTGCAAAACTAGCTTATACACCGGAGCGTAACTTGCTGTCACAACACTCTCCCGTCGACAGAGCCAACGAGCGTCGACGTTGCGAGCACGGTAAATTGATAGCAGGAAATAGCAGCACTAATACGAAATTAATTTAATTTGTACAGAAACGACGATTTTACGGATACATTTTCTTATTTGTGTTGCGAATATAAAATGTGAGGATAGTCGCGGATAATGAAGACATATTGGGTTATAAAAATTATGTTTGTCATGAATTCGCTTAAATCTTATGTTGAAGGTAACTCTGTTTTCGATTGTATTCGACTTCGCGTATACTGAACAATAATTTTATGGAATTCTAAGCGGATGAAGTCGTAGGCACAGCTAGTCTATACCGCATTAATCGCTAGAAAACAGCATTCTACTCTTTTTAAGAGTTCTGAAGCAGAGCTTGAAGTTAAATTTTCAATTGACCATAACTTCTTTTTCCCCGTTTTTGACGAAACAAACGAATTACCTATATGTATAAGATGTTTAATTCTTAAAAGTATGATATATTATTAGAACCACTCAGATTTTTCATATTCTATACTTATAATAAAACAGTAAAATCCGCGTGTCTGTACATTGTATATATTTACGACAACCTAATTGGGGGCGATGTTAAAATAGTATTAGAACACTTTTGAATCATTTTTTTTGTCTGTCTGTTTGTCGGTTTGTCTGTTTGTCTGTTTGTCTGTTTGTCCCTTTGTCCAGGCTAATCTCCGAAGATACTGGACGGATGCGAATGAAACTTTTTGTGGTGTATAGATACTAAGCCTGGCCAACATTTAGGCTACTTTTTACTGCGGTAAAATTACTCATTCCCACGGGAATCTCTACATTTAATAAAATCGTAAGAAAATAAAGACTGTAGATTGAATATTTTTTTAAAGAATACTTGGGTCGTGATCTGCAATAGAAATCGAAGCCTAAAATATAGGTTTCAGATTTTTTGTCTGTTTGTCTGTATGTATGTCCGGGCTAAACTAAAAATGTACTAAATGGATTTACTTCAAATTTTGAATTTTGATTCCCATATTACTTCCTTCACTTGGTATGTTTGGTGCTGTACTGCCTTCACGCAGACGACGTTGCGGGCAGCAGCTAGTCAGACATAATTTCTACATCTCAATACTTTATTTGCGTAGAACATGACACATGAAAAAAAATCAGAATTTATTTTGCTGTCTAATAACTTCAGATTTTTTAAAAGATAGATGACACATTAAAGACAAACAGATTTCAAAATGTAATCGAACACTTATATTAGGCAATAATAAATGACTTCGCTATGCTAGTTAGTATTGCTATTTTAATATCGGAAACTGATTTTTAATAGTCTCTTTGCGTTCACGGTGCTGAATCTGTGAAAGACGGTAACCGGACGCTCTTGTGCGTCGCCGTGACGCCGTTTTGACAGCTGTCAAATGCTACAGACATCGAATTTAGAATGTTTGAATCATGTTCGCGTGTTTATTTTGCAGGTTGCCAGTTTTTGCCTAGTCCGCTAGTTTTATTACGTGATTGATCTTAGGTGCTTATGCTGTCCTGGTGCTTTTTTGTTTATTTAAACTAACTAACCTACAAATAACCTACCTAACATAGTCCAAATTATTGTTTTTCTTTAAGGTCCATAAAATGTATAAACAAACGTAGGTATTAGGTACTATATACTCTAGTATGCTTGTTCTGTAGATAATTTGCATTCCAAATGACGATAGATGATTAAAAACACATAGAGTAATGGGTAGAAATTGCCTCTTTTTTAATTTCAAGCCTCTAGTACCAATAGTTATTGCGCCAAACCGAGGACGAGCAGACAGACAGACAGACGGACATGGCGATATAAGGCGACTATAAGGGTTCCTTGTTTACTACGGAACCCTAAAAAAGACCTAAGGAATTAATACGGACAAGCTGTTCACTTTTATGGATATAACTATACCTACCTACGACGTAATAGTAATATATATTAATATATATATGTTCATCGTTAATATTACAAATGAATGCATGCTGATTAAATAGCACCTTGTCTACTGAAAGGTTTACGATGCCCCATGCCGTAATAAAGAGAACTTACATTATTTCGAAACAGGAAACCCCAGATTTCCAATCCGAAGTTTCCTGTTTCGTTCATTATTTTATTAATTTAGTTGCAGTTTGTCCGGTTCTTGGTAAATCTTAGCGGATAGATTATCATAAAAATGTGTTTGACGATCATGTCATCGATACGACGATTCAAAGTTATTATGAATATTTTCATCGATAAAAATCTATCTCATTAAATACGGTGTTTAAATAATACACGAGTAGGGCATGTTATCATAGACGATGAATGTCAATGGGCTCATCTAATATATTCGTAATATGACGGTGAATTTATTATATGAGACTTAAAAAAATACGATAAAGTATCAGTTGTGCTCTAGCAACCGTAGGCATGTCCAAGGCATGTCAACCAAATTGGGACCGAAAGCCTTGGCAAGTGACGATTTTCAGGGATTTTTGTGAGCGACACAAAACTATTTTTAAGAATTTATCTCATGTATATTAAACGGAAATTGTTTTTAAAATCAACCCGACGTTCCGCCTATTTATTAGCCAAACGAAGATAGGGTATCCACCCGCGTTAAAGAGCACATTGCTGATGTCAAAAACCGAAGAACAAGGAGGTCTGCGGCCTCTGAACACATACGGATAAGCCTCCTATTTTTTTTACCTTATCTATAGCCGCCAATTAGTGTTCTCCATTTTCAATTACGCATCGGAAACATGGACACTAAAGAAGGCCGATCGCGACCGCATCGATGCTTTTGAGATGTGGTGCTAGCGGAAAATACTGCAAATTCTATGTACTGCTTTTCGTACAAACGAGTCGATCCTTCGCAAGCTCAACATCAAAACCAGGCTCTCTACGATCTGCCTGCGAAGAATCCTCGAATTCTTTGAACACATTGCCCGAAAAGATGGACATAACCTTGAGCAGCTTATGGTTACTGGTAAGGTCGATGGCAGAAGGCCTAGAGGTCGTAGCCTAGTCAGATGGTGTGACCAGATCCGCTGTACTCTGGACACAAAGCTTCACGACGCACTCCATGACGGCAAGGATAGACATCGATGGAAGAATATCATCCATCAGAAATTAATTTCCCATCGGTGGAATCACGACCCTCAGTAATGAGGGGCACGACGCGAGGAGGAGGATAGCCGCCATATGGTAGTGCTCAGCACTATCGTGTTCCAGTTAAATGTTAATGTATGGCTCGTAATAATTATCACAGAGGCATAACAACTAAGGTTTCACGTGTGACAACGAATCTGCCTTCTGATCGAATTTTGACCTTTGGTTTTTTTTAATGTATTGGAAGTGGCAAACAAGCATGCAGTGTTTAAATATATATATATATATATATATATATATATATATATATATATATATATGTAAAAAAATATATATATATGATTATATTGCAATCTCGTAAAGATAGCACAGCATACACATACACAGCACATACGTACACTCTTACTCACACACACCCACACACACACACACACACACACACACACACACACACACACACACACACACACACACACACACACACACACACACACATACGCACACACAAACACACACACACACACACACTAACACTCATACGGGCACGATTACAAACTTAAGCTTACTTGATTATTCTCTTTATTTATATTTATAAGTCTCTCTTTATATCTCACACATCGCATTACAAATCAACTAGTAGTTACACTTACTTGAGCTCCTGCTTATCTAGAGTTAGGAGAGGCTGGTAATCTGTCATACAGGTACCCCTAGTGCAGATACCAGTCTCTCACACAGATATACCTACCCATGCTTGTAATACCTAGTTTAAGATCTGATTATGTATTTTTCTGTGTGAGAGAGAAATCAATAAACGATTTTTATTTTTATTTTTTTATTATTTTTAGTTTACATTGATGTTAAGTGATGACTGCAGCCTATAGACACCCACACGAAGACCAAGGTCTAAATGCAGATGCGTTGCCACTCCTGAAGCCTATGGTGTTATGCCTTTGTGCCGGAAATTACAGGGTCGTACATTACCACCTGAACGGAACACGACAGTGCTGAACACTACCATTTAGCGGCAAGTAAATTAGGTAATGCGGTGGTGCCTACGCCCGCGCGCTCCGTCACTGGAGCTCTACCACCAGTAGATGTAGTTTTTGTGTAGATGTCATAGGCGGCAGTCATCACGTAACATCCATGTAAACTGCATGCTTGTTTGCTTTCTTCGTTATATAAAAACAATAGATTGGGTAATGCAGTAGTGTCTACGCTCTCCAGACTGAAACTCTAACACCAATAAAAATAATAGAACGCAGCTACGTTTCAAAGTAATAAAGCAATTAAAAACAGTTCATAATTCATAGTGGAGTTTTATTTAGACGGGCAATTCAAAACAAATCGTTGCATTTCCGTTAATAATTGCTCAGTTAGAGCGTAGCAAAAAGACAAACTGAATGTTATTGCAAGCCAATTTGTTGACTTAACCAGTAATTGGCCGACAATGTTTATTAGGGTTGAGCATTTTAAACAAATCGAGATCAATCAACGTAACCTTGCGCCTGTATTCCCAAAAAGCGGTGATATAATTAAATGTGAGGTTTTTAGTAGTTAGGTTTATCCCATGTAACAGGGGATAATCATTAACACCTCCGGGCACAATACATAGAGGACGGTACTGGGAAACTTCCAAAAAATTAGAAGCCTGCGCAGAGACATTGGGCGTCTGTGCGTGTTCTATCGTCTCTACAATGGTGAGTGCTCTGCTGAACTGTTTGACATGGTGCCACCGTCTCTTTTCCTACACCGTACTACTACCCGCCGAAGACAGAAGTTCCACCCTCACCGACTGGACACCTGGCAGTGCTCAACGGTGCGGTTTTCACGTTCGTTACTGCCCAGAACGTGTAATTTGTGTCACGAACTTCCCTCTGAGGTGTTCCTTAGGTGCTACAATATGGGGTTCTTCAAAAATGGCGTCAAAAGAGTCCTTCAGTGCTGGCAGCGCGTTGGCAGCTCCCCTGGTGTTGCAAATGTTCATAGGCGACGGTGACCACTTTCCATCAGGTGGCCCGTCTGCTTGCCTGTCAACCTTCAGACATAAAAAAAATCCTGGCAATGTGTGTAAGAGTGACGTGAGTAAGCGCTATCGGGCATATTACTCAGAGGATGGCATAGCAAACTTGAGAATGAAAAGATTATAGCACATACCTACTTACCTAGGGATCCTGGATTAGGGGTGGTAACACATTTGAATTTTCACCTACGGGTTTTGTGTAGATTTCTTACTATCAATGAGAATTACATATATTTTTTTAACATTATGAACTAGCGAATAAGCATGCAGTTCACATTGATGTTAAGTGATGACTGTAGCCTATAGATACCTACACAAAGACCAAGGTCAAAATGCAGATGCGTAACCACTCCTGAACCCTAAGGTGTTATGCCTCTGTGCCGGAAATTACAAGGCCATACATTACCTTACCACCTGACCGGAACACGATAGTGCTGAACACTACCATTTAGCGGCAAGTATATTAGGTAATACGGTGGTGCCATGCCGCATTTTTGTCATGCGAGATGACGAATAACTCCTACACTTGGAACTCTAGCACCAGTGAAAAAACACGAATCATTATCATCACGGCCCTGTAATTTCCGGCACAGAGGCATAACACCTAATGCCTCAGGAGTGGCAGCGCATCTGCATTTTGACCTGTGGTCATTGTGTAGGTGTGTATAGGCTGCAGTCTTCACTTAACATGAATGTGAACTGCATGCTTGTTTGCCACTTTTATTACATTAAAAAAAAAATCATTTTATGGTCCTTTATTAGTGATCAGCCCTACAAATGTGTATGTTATCGGTACAGCTCAATACACTGGATATTTTCAGACTTAGACACAATACTAGTTCAGCTAATTTATTTGTTTACCTACGCAGTAATTTATATTTAACTAAGACGCAATGCCAGATGGACAATTTAACATGGAGTTAGAATGTTTGATATTGTTTTCATAATGAATCGAAATGAGAAAAAATAGTTAATTTTTGGGATGATGCTGATTTTCTCCAAAAGTACTGAATCGATTATGTTGAAATTTAGTATGGGTACACATTTTAATCAGGGACTTAAATAGGAATGTAAAAGAAATTAGTAAATTTCAATTAAAATGGTCACTTTTGGCGGATAAGTGAGGAAATGTAATAACATTTTTTTCGTCAGCATTGTGTGTTAGACTTTATCGTGAGTATAGATTTTATGTTTTTATAGAAGCGCGCATGGCCCGGCGGCTGGTGTAGATCGTAAGAGATCTACTCGGTTAAGCACAACGGGCGCGGTCGAGTAGTGTGATGGGTGACCGCTAGTGGCAAATTAAATGCGCGTTTCCGTGCTTCGGAGAGCACGTTAAGCCGTCGGTCCCGGTTGCTATCGATAGATAGCAGTCGTTAAGCCTTGTCGGAGGCCTTATGGGCGGTTTGAAAACATCCGACAGCGGGTTGGCCACTAACCCCTATTTCCACCATCTGCATTGGAGCACCGTGGTGGAGTAAGCTCCAGGCCTCCCCCCCCCCCAAAAAAGGGGAGAGACTCGTGTCCAGCAGTGTGTTTTATTTTTTTTTATATATATTTTATAATTTTAATATTACCAGTTTTGAAAATTGACGAAAATTCACCATTCTTTAGAATCACCACTTTTTAGAATCTCTTGGGAATTTCTACGCTTTTAATAAAATATCTCATACCGCATTATTTCATTGTAAAATTTCGTGTTGATGATATATTCCATGGTGATAGAGCTCCCATGATAGACTTCTATATGGATTGCCAAATGTTCGTGTTCAGGAGTATCGTGTGCCTGTCATGTATGGAACAGTCACATCTTTGGCGTCGGGCCGACCACTGGAAGATAAATCACTATTGCAGTCAATCAACCGAAAAATGGCTGTCAAACCATTCTGATAGGGCGTTAGTATGTGTAATAACGCAAGATGGACAGCAGCGTCCTGCGATAAAACTACCGCCCCTGAGATTGCCAATCCACATGCCAAGCTTGGCGATGATAGCATATCCCACTTATGAGGAGGCTTTGGTCCAGCCGTGGACATCTTTCGGCTGATATGATGATGGATCAGTTAGCATGTATTGTATTTATTTGTTAAAGTGTAAGTTATTGTAACGTTTCGCATCCTTCTCTAACTTAAAAAATCTGTTAAAGTTAGAGAAAGATAGAAATTAAAGAAAAAACGGAAAGAAAAATTTTTCTTCGGGCAGGAATCGCACCTGCGACCTCAGGATAACCAGAGAAAATCTCAGTTAGAGAAAGATGTGAAATATGACAATAACTTTAAGAAATATCGTGTTGCACCCCAGGCTTAATCTGCATTAATATTGACCCCTGGTTTTTGTACAGACATTTAAAGGAAAAAATAGAATAGAATAGAATCAGTTACCAAGTCACGTGAAGTATTTGTTTGCTATCATGTATATATATAAAAATCAATTGCTATTCGTTAGTCCCGCTAAAACTCGAGAACGGGTGGACCGATTTGGCTAATTTTGATTTTGAATGATTTTTGGAAGTCCAGGGACGGTTTAAAAGATAAGAAAATATGAAGAAATTGAAGGGAAATAGTAGAAACCACAATTTCATTTTCCCATACAAATAGTCCGTATCTATCAAACCTTTGACACATTGTTTCATTCTGAGGCAATACGAAGTTTGCCGGGTCAGCTAGTCATTATAGAAAAAAATACTCACAATTCATTATTGCCAGCTATGCGGACAACAATTATTCATTGTACAATCATAATTAAATGATGCATTTTGCCTGCGTCGACAGCCAGCTTACGTCATAGTCAAATGCAATACAGTAACTGTGCAGTATTAATAATAGAAATAGAAATAGAAAATATTTTTATTTCGAATAGATCTTTACAGATACTTTCAAAACGTCAATAAATCATAAACTACCTAGAGCGAATAACCATTACATATAGTAAAAGCAAAATCATATATTAATAGTAAATTAAAAATTAAAATTTAAACTATTTGGTTAAAACATAATAATCATAAAATTTTCCAATTCCTTCAATGATAATAAATGAAGAAAAAGAAAAACTTATTCGTCAAGTTCAATGTTATTCACTTAGCAGAGTTCCAAGTGCAGTCACTACTGAGAAGAACTCCGCTACCCAACAAACTCAGTAAGAGCTCTTTTAAATGAGAGCTTAAATCTAGTACAGATTATCGTGAAAAATCAAATAATGTCAACGTCCATAGCATAGATGCAAATAAACTGCTATCTACTAAATGTGATGTAGCCCCTGCAAACCAGAACAGACCAGTCCCCAACTCCTATTTACTGCCAATTATTGCATAACAGTAACGGCTACAACGGAAGATCAGCGCTGATCTCTATCAGCGCTGATCTTCCGTTGTATTGTTCCGTTGCTGATCTCTATCAGCATTACGCTGAGTTGTAGGCCGATGGAATATGGGATTTAATAAAGATCGTATAATAAATTTCAAAAAAAAATAAAAATCCTTTTATTTCCAGTTTCAAAAAGTGTACAATTGACTTATATCTATTTACTTATGTATCTAACTTTTGACATACTTCTTGTTATATAGGGAACACCCCTCAGATGAAGGTCATTTTTCCCTGTCCTGAGCTATACGCTGCCACTGTCGTCCAGCGATTTTTCGTATATCATCATCCCATCGTTCGAACGGTCTTCCTTTGTGACGTTTGCCTAGTGGACCATCTCACGTGGTCACTAATTTGGTCCACCGATGGTCTTTGAGTCTGGCTAAGTGACCTGCCCATCTCCATTTTAATTTTTGTGCCTGAATAAGAGCGTCTATAGCGTTAGTCTTGGCTTTAATTTTTGAATGCCTAATTTTTTGTTTTCAATTTCATTTTCCCATACAAATAGTCCGTATCTATCAAACCTTTGACACATTGTTTCATTCTGAGGCAATACGAAGTTTGCCGGGTCAGCTAGTCATTATAGAAAAAAATACTCACAATTCATTATTGCCAGCTATTTTTCGTATATCATCATCCCATCGTTCGAACGGTCTTCCTTTGTGACGTTTGCCTAGTGGACCATCCCACGTGGTCACTAATTTGGTCCACCGATGGTCTTTGAGTCTGGCTAAGTGACCTGCCCATCTCCATTTTAATTTTTGTGCCTGAATAAGAGCGTCTATAGCGTTAGTCTTGGCTTTAATTTTTGAATGCCTAATTTTTTGTTTTCTCGAGTCCTCTCTGGCATGGCAATAAAGATTAATAGAAGCACGTAATTGTAAATGATTGCTACGTCTTATAAAAAAGCTGAAACCTGTTGTCGATTCAAAGGATGTTTTGCCTTCTATTATCATTAAGGAAACCGCATTACGAAAGCACTAAAAAGTGTCTCATTAGTGGCAGATACCTATTTAAATAATGCGGTGGTCAGGGCTAGCCACGCCGTCGAACTCTATCACTGAAGCTCTACCATCATTGATCCTACAACATTTTCTTGCAGTTATCAGGGAATTAATGCGATGAGCCATGTTTTACTAGGAGCGCAGACATGCAGAAGAGGAAGCGTAAATAGGTGTGAGACTGAGACCATCCGGCCCGACGGACTAATGGCTTGGAGTTGACCCAAGTCATAGGAAGAAAGCCAGATGTGACAAAACTTTAAAAGCAAAAATATGTACAAGAACTAGTATATTTTCTGATTAACATTCAAAGAATGTATATTATACTCTCAAAAGCTTGTTAATTTTCTGTTTCATGTTTGAAGGATAAATTAATTTATTAGTATCGAGTTCTCTAAACACGACTTATTTGTAATTGAAGAAAATACGCACCTCCAGGCATCCATGCTAAAATTATCGTTAGTTTCGTGTTTACATAAAACTGAGGATAAAATCGATTCTTAGTAGGGGAATTCTTGGTAATTTAAAGAAGGCCATGTATATTTTCACTGATTGCATTTATAATATCGTCAGCGTAATCGCAACCTTGAACTTTTCCATAACGAATATCTCAGTGGATTAATTAAACCTGGCGTAGCAACAACAACAGTAATCAGGTGTCAAATTGTGTGCATATCTCTGGATCAAATGATGCACGCTTGGAATGATTGCAGATTTAAATACCTACAAATGAAACGCTTTCTTAGCAGTTCGTACGTTTGTTATTGAACTCACATTCAAAACATAACGCTTTATGTTATGTATAATATACGTACAAAAAAATATAACATTTGTGGCACTGTAATTGCTAGACGAAAGATCTCAAGTCTCAGATGCTACTCTTCTGCACTGAGACCTCTTTTTTTACAAGGTGGACATGCTTTTGCAGCGTTCCACATACTCTTTTGGGGGGCAGCCGGGGTATGAGGGACTTGAACCCTCTAAAACCATTGTGGTGTTGACTTCAGACATTCGGGTACACTATACCTACCTAAATACGTTAAGAAAGAAAGAATCTAATATTTAAGCAAAATAATATTTGTCACCATATGGCTCATCCGATCGAATAATCATCCCTCCCGTAGCACGTGAAGCGTAACAGAGGAAGGGGATGGTTCGGGGGTCGAGGAAGTCCTTGTTCCCCGGGTCTATCTACCCCCGAAGCGTCGGGGGCTTGATCTATAAAACCCCTTCTATTCTTCTATAGATCGCTTCATGCTGGTAGGTAAGGAAACTCCGCCGTCCGTCCGCCTGTCCACAGCTATGCTCATACAATCTTATACTAGAAACCTGAAATTTGGCATGAATTTAAACATTAATCACGCCGGAAATGTAGTGCAATAAAATCTTGAAAAAGATATTTGTTTAGGGTACCTCGACTAACTATCACAGATTCATAACAACATAAACTCAGGGGTGGCAACGCATTGGATCTTCATTTTTGTATTGATATCTATAGGTAGTATTATCTTACAATCAACGTGAACTATAAGGTTGTTTGCTACCATCATTATATACCTAACAAAAGCTTCCGCCATCGCTTGTAGCTCGTCCAAACCTCTTGGTTGAATTCATCACACATATGATTGCGCAAAAGATAAGCGAAGACTGACGGACTTGAAATAATCTTTTCACCTGGTTTTAAAACGCTTCCGCCGTAGCTTGTAAGTCGTCCACGCATTTTGTTGGAATTAATCGCTCCGTCCGTGGCTTGATGAGACGACTAGACGCTGTAACAGACGGTCACGTGCGATGCAAATGGACGAACTCTACTGTTTTAATTTAAATTAATGTAGTCATTTAGCGCGGGCTAGACGAGCCTTGAATGTTCTGAGGTTTGTAAGCAAATTGCTGGAGTGGTGTGCCAAATCTTCACGCCTGTATCTCTCCGAAAGGATTGGCAGAAAGATGTGCATGTATACATGTGTACAGTCACAATTTGTTGCTTCTATTTTTTGATTTTCATATTATGAATATACTGAGACGTCGGGAACAGTAACTGCCTCGATAGCCTAGTGGTATCAGGTCACAACTGCTATGCTGAGGTCCTAATTTCGGTTCCTGGGTAAGCGTTATTATGATTTACCCATTTTTCGGCAGTTTCCTAGTGCTACCCTGAAAGTTTGCTTATGTGCCCGCACCGCAAATGACAATAGGCTCGTTAAGGTTTGCATGGACATTTCAATGCATGCATTTATCACTGCCTTCCCTAGTATGTTCTTAGGTTTTCGCGAGCTGCACTCATTGAAACAAAACTAGTTTTCGGATTTATCTCGCGCATATTAAACTAAAATGATTATTTAAAATCAAACCCGACGTTTCGATCGCTTTTCAGCTTTCGTGGTCTCGGGCAGACGGGCAGACAGAGGTGGTATTTGTCTGACAGCAGTTTGAAATAACGTCGGGTTCGATTTTAAATAATCATTTTAGTTTAATATACGCGAGATAAATCCGAAAACTAGTTTGATGCGGTTATGTGTGGCCCCTTATAAGCTTACTACTACTACTACTACTACTTAACATCAATGTGAACTGCATACTTGTTTGCCTCTTCCATAACATAAAAAAAAGGATACGGTTTACATAAACGTATTTCATTTAGAGTAGCTGTGCCCTCGACTTTATCCGCGTAGAATTTTTTAAACAAAATTATTGTTCAGTATCTAGGCGGACAAAGTCATGGGCACAGCTAGTATATAATATAGTCCCCTCCCTTTTAAAAAGAGTGGTCAAATATCTTCCTCTTCACCTATCCATCCCAAACTTGTCATTGTTTTGAGTCCGATAGCGGCAGATCAATATACCTGTGTTGCTACGCGACGGAGGGCGAACTCGATACCACCGCGTAATTTGAAATTCGAACCGACCGATAATGTCTGTTGCCAGTCGCGTGCTTCCCAAATTATACGTAATTTTGAATGGGGGGTGTTTTTATTATGGTTTTAGGTGTTTTAAGTCTGTGTTATTTGAAATTTATCAAAACGGAGTGTTCTAGACAACTCATACATGGTTTTCTATATACCTCATATAGAAAACCATGTATGAGTAGTCTAGAAACGTCAATCATTTTTCAATCAGCAATAATTTTTACTGGTGGAAGCGCTCCAGTGACGGAACTCGCGGGCGTAGGCAAGGTGTTATGCCTCTGTGCCGGAAATTACAGGGCCGTACATGACCACCTGACCGGAACACGATAGTGCTGAACACTACCATTTAGCGGCAAGTAGGTATATTAGGTAATGCGGTGGGCCTCAAGAGTGGTACGCATCTGCATTTTGACCTTGATCTTTGTCTGGGTGTCTATAGGCTTCAGTCATCACTTAACATCAATGTGAACTGCATGCTTGTTTCCCACTTCAATTTAATGAAAAAAAACATGAAGAATTTAAAAATCACTGAAGATTGGCTGTAAGGAACTTGAATCCATGGCCGTTAAATAAATTATAAAAAAAAACATACTAGCCTAGTAACACGAAAAAACTTAGTGGCTTGACTCCTTGGAACGTCTAGGTATGTTTTCGAAAATAACTGCCACATGATCTCACCGGTGAGTAATGGCAGGGTTTCCCATTTCTTCTTAATTTATGGAATCTTTTAAAAATACGGTAATTGGGTAGACAAATGCTCAGTCAGTGTTAAAAATGTGAAAATATCGTCACTGATACATGTCGTAGGACTGTGCCATAGAGCAACACCGGAGGGGAATAGCCACACACACGCCCCAGGAGGGAACCCCCTTCACCCGGGACTTGAACCCAGGTCGGGTGATTTCAATAAGTATAAATACTATATATCTCTGGTAGCAGACCACTCCTACTACGCTGGGGTCCCGGGTTCGATTCCCAGGTCGGGGTCTATTAGAGATAAGGGTGTAAAATCCTTTATCTCTATGTAAGAATGATCGGAATATACAACTATTAAACTTCCTCCAAGCATGGATCTGCGACTAATCGATTGACGCTCCCATATTCTTTTCGGTTTAATTATTACAAATATTTAGTATTTTGCTAGAATAGCGCGTATTTGACGACGTCTTTGCGCGTTCACTGTGGCGTCGAAATGATACTCTACTGGACGAAATGTAAACGTTCTTTCGCAGCGCACTAAAACACTAAAAAACGTATCGTTCCAGCTAAAATACTCTCCTAATCACTAACCCCCTTATTCATAAACGTATTTTAGCTAAAGTGTTGCTAATCTCTCCTTTGTCTTTTTCTATCCTGCACATTTGACAATGCAACTGACAAGCACCAAGCATTCTATAGCTAAAACGTATCTAATGTACGTTTATGAATAAAGGGGTAAGATAATGTAAATTAGCTGATACATGCAGTTCTCCTACGAGTGTACATGTATCCCTATAAACCTATGTAAACCATTTGAATAGTTCAAAGTCCACACAAACGAAGTCGCGGACGGATGTCAGTGTTGCTAACAACTAAGTACCTACCTAGTTTATATGCGCAGTTGTAATAATATATTAATTAATGTATGCATCAATATATTATGTATTTACCTACTCACTGGCATTTCAATTGAGTAATAATGTCGCTCAATGATGTAGAGCAATGTCCTCACAGATCAAACATGTGTATTGTACCTTATTTTATTTTTTTTACGTCGGGCTTTGTGTACGCGGCCTGTCTAGAGGCGGCACTAGTCTACTTCACCGGGCAACCGGCGAGCGCAGAAGGCGCTCCAGCCTAAATAAAAGTACGCGCAACTGCTTAAGGGTGATCCATGCGGGAGAGACATATGAGACATAAGCTATTATGGGCGGTGCAACTTTCGCTCTACTCCATTCGGTTGGCGATAACCGGAATGTAGAGTCAGAGGTAAACTTTTACATACAAGTATAATGCAAGCACCCGCGATCCGCCAGTTACATTTCGTCCCTTGAGCCTAACGACATATCCGGACAAATTACGACACTCAGCGACTAGCACTGTCCAACTTACAGGCAGTGGAAAAATCCCATTTACCGAGACGCAGGACCGCAGCGTAGTAAGTGGCCTGCTACCACAAGACTAATGAGGCAGTTAATAATATGTATGTATGTGCCCGACCCAGTTTTCGAGAATTATATTTTTTTTTATAATTTTGAAATTTATTTGACGTTAACATATGTAGTACAATTTTTGGAATAGGTACATATTTCAGGGCAAATTGACATATAGGTGCATAATAGTTAAATTATGGGCATAGTACCATTCTTCTTGCTAGGCTATTTGTTACAATAGTCTGTGTTAAGAAGAAGAGTACCGCCCCCCGGGTGGGTATAGCATGCAATTAAATTCGATGAGGCATTTACTTAATTATAGTAATTGCTAATGCGTAGGTAGGTAGGTACTACATTCACATGACAAATTAGAATGATATTAAGGACATTTGATCATATAACTAATTATTTTTAATTATTATAAACACTAAATGTTAAGTATATGTGCGTGTGCGAGTGTGTTTGTGAGTGAGTGAGTGTGTGTGAGAGAGTGAGTTTTGTGTGCGTGTGCGAGTGTGTGTCAGTTTTGTAAAATGTAATGTAATCATGATGCATGTGTTGGTTTGAGTAAATTAGTTTTCCGTGTAAAATGATTATGACAACGTTAATAAGTATTTTTCTGTATCTTCATAATTTTGATTGAGAAGGAAATTACGAACTGCTTTTCGACACTGGTATAAAGACAATTTATATATAGAATGGTCGTATCACACTGTACTGGGATCGATCTATAATCACTGACAGGACCATTGTTGCTAACAAGCCTGATGAAGTGTTGGTAGATCAAACGGAGCGCCGTGCAATGATCGTCGACGTCACCATCCCCCATGACGAGAATCTCGTGAAGGCTGAGAAGGATAAGGCGTTAAAATACCTGGATCTAGCTCACGAGATTGTCAGCATGTGGCATGTGGATTCGGCGATCATTGTACCGATAGTCGTCTCGGTAAACGGCCTTATCACCAAGAGCATCGACCTTAAGAGTAGGTTACAGGATACATATTATATATACATATATATATACATATTAAGAGGCTCACGTTGGACGTTTGAATCAAGGGCGTGATGCAGAAGACAGTGCTCCTTGACACATTACTCTTTCTGCGTCCCTAACCACCGGTAGCTTGGACCCTGTTCCCGCTGCCGGCGGCAAGCTATTTTTTATTTACATATGTATATGTATATTTGTTTTTGATATTTATATATGTAAAAAAATGAGACCTAAAATAAATAAGTGAAATAATATGTATAAATAAATATTTAACTCATTATCATATTAAGTTCCAATAAACTCAAAGAAATACACAGGGCCCAATTTGTGGTGCTAGCTGATAATTTTATTCAGCTACGATTCTATGCACTAAGTGATAAAGTCCATTAGATAAGCCAGTACTTATCTCATGGATTCTATCACTTAGTGCTGTAATGCTTCCTTATTTTATTCATACTGTTACATATTTCTTAGCAGTTTTCAGTTATATGCCTGATGGCTCATCAATTTTAATATAGGTTATATACCTATATATTTAACTTATATCAAGACAATATTTTCATACCTTATTAGGTTTAAGAGTTCACAAAATTCGTAAACTTTTTGCAATTTACTCAAATAACTTTAAATTTTTATTAGAACTTATTTATTAGAATTGAACTTTTTATTACAAGGTAGAGTTAATGTGGCCTATTACTCAGCTTGGCGTGGTGCCCTAAGTCAGCTCTTAATCTGCAAAATAAGCACCAGTATAACATCTAATTCTGTCATTGTGAACCATTTGTCACAGCTTAAGCTAAAGTTAATCGCTTGCCGCGACGCACCACTACAATTCCACTTCGACCCTCGACGCTGTTTCCACGTCATTTGACTCACATTAAATTATACTTTTTTTTTTTTGGTCGGGCTTTCTTTAGGCGGCCTGTCTCGAGACGGCACTAGTCTACTTCACCGGGCAATCGGCGAACGCAGAAGGCGCTCCAGCCTCAAAATTAAACTCATTCGATGTGATTATTAAATACTAAATTCAGATATAACGTGGCGTTAAAGCCACGTTGCATTGCGTGGCGCTTAAACTCTCTGTCTGGTGTTTAATCTGTGCAAAATACGCATCAAATTAACATCTGTCGTTGTGGGCCGTTTGTCACAGTAACAGCTAACTGTAGCGGTCTCGGGACACAATTAATGTTTAATTGCTCGATGCACCACTGCACTCAATTAGGGTTCGACGCTCTGGATGCACAGCACTCTGTGATTTTGGAGTTTTTTAATGTTGTCGGTTTTATGGCTTGCGGGCTGTACCTTAACAACTAAAATGTAACTTCACGCCTGTGTTAGATAATAAAATACATTATTAAATAGCGCGCATGGCCCCGTGGCTGGTGTTGATCATATCTACTCGGTTAAGCACTACGGGCGCGGTCGGGTAGTGTGATGAGTGACCGCTAGTGGCAAATAAAATGCGCGTTTCCGTGCTTCGGAGGGCACATTAAGCCGACGGTCCCGGTTGCTATCGATAGATAGCAGTCGTCGGAGGCCTTATGGTTTGAAAACATCCGACAGCGGGTTGGCCACTAACCCACAGCGTGCAGGCAGGAGCAGCGTGGTAGAGTAAGCTCCAGGCCTCCCCCCAAAAAGGGCAGAGACTCGTGCCCAGCAGTGGGACGTATAATAGGTTGCCATTATTATTTATTAAATAAACAGAATTATTTACTTCTGAATGCCGTCTATGCATGAAGGCTTATATTCACGATTCGTTAGTGATAGGGACATTTCGTCCCATGAAATAATTGGCGAGCCTATTGACATAACAAACCACATTACCAAACTCAGACGGTGACAAAAAAACTCAATAGCACTTACCTCTAGACTAGGATTGAACACAGGCCCCCAGCGTTGCAGTGTTGGCGATGACGGCGATGAAAGAATACTAGGTAACTTCACGCGTGTAGTTCCAGAAGGGGTAGGCAGAGGTAAATGCATGCATTCAATCATACATGCAAACACCCACGATTCGCCTGTTACGTTTTTGGCCCATGTAACAGGTGGCGAGCTCATTTACATCTCCGGGCACATTACCAAACTTCGAGGTACTGGGAATCTTCCAGAACATGGAAAAATCCCAATAGAACCAGAGATAAAGGAGTTTACAAGGTTATGTCTAATATCCCCACGACCCAGGAAATGGCGGAAATCGAACCCAGGACTCCAGCCTAGTAGTAGTGGCCTGCTACCACTAGGCTACTGAGGCAGTTAAAGAAAGTTTAAGAATACTACAAATTAAAATTCTAAGCTCCTTAAAATCTGTGTTGCCAGTGATAGGCCTCAGGACCACTCCTGAGGCAACACACAGGTAACGCGTCAGCATTTTGACCTTGGTCTTTGTGTGGGCGTCTATAGGCTGCAGTCATCACTTAACATCAATCTGAACTGCATGCTTGTTTGCCACTTTCATTACATAAAAAAGATGATAAAATCTTAAAGACTTAAAAAATGTAATGTAGAACTTAAAAAATTTCAACAAAGAAAATCGATGTATTCTTAGGTTTTTGCGAGCTACAATTATTGAAAGAAATAATATTTTACAGATTTATTGCACGCGTGGAAGCGTTTTTGAAATAAACTCGATGATTATTTTTATTTACGCAGATACAAAAATTACTTTCGGTTAACATACGCAAAATTTTTTTTTTTATTATTAGGCACACCCTTTCAAATAAAAAAAATATCCAAATAGGTACAGGCGTTTCCAAATTATCAGTGAAAAAAAAAGATTCGGACGAATTGAGAACCTCCTCCTTTTTTTGAAGTCGGTTAAAAATACTTCGACTTGGATACACAAATGCACATGCTATCTTCATAAGAGATACAATGTAGAGTACATAGGTATTAAATAACTCAACACTTATCTTAATGAGGTAAAGAGGGTATAGACTGGACAATATATTATGTACCCTAATTTGATAATGAAATAAAGGCAGCCTGATGGAATAATATCCATAGCTACAATTAGTAGGGGCGCCGAATCTAGGTCCACCCTCACCTGTGTGTATACCGAATGAAACATTGTTTTATCAAATTTCATACATAAACAAACACGTCTTGCATGTATTGCCTCATCTATCAAAATATGTTCACAGCTTTCAAAAATTAAGAAAAAAAATCATTCTTAGCAAATTGTTTTTATATTATTTCGCATTAACACATGCTTGTGAAATATATTTTATTTTTAAAGAAAAATGGAAAGAAAAAATTGACTTCAGGCGAGACTCGATCTCGCGACCTACTGGGAATCTAGTCCAGCCGCTCTTCCAATTGAGCTACTGAAGCCCTGCCCGATTTGTCAAATCTTTCCTTCACATCTATTGCATTGCTTTATGGTAGCAGCAGCGCCATCTATTACCAACTATGCTAATTAGGCAACCGATATAATAGACTTTTCAGTTTATTAGGACTAGATTCCCAGTAGGTCGCGAGTTCGAGTCTCGCCTGAAGTCAATTTTTTTCCATTTTTCTTTAAAAATAAAACATTCTTAGCAAATTTCACCGATTTTGTTAACTAATCAGATGTGTTTGAAACTAAAAGTTTTTAACATATAAAGCAAGTCTAACACACACTACTACCATTTAGCGGAAAGTAGATTAAGTAATGCGGTGGTGCCTACTCGCAAGCTCTGTCACTCGAGCTCTAGCACCAGTAATTATTTATGATAATTCATTCTTAAATGGTAAAAAACCCTATCACCAAATTTTTCATACAGTAAGACAAACCAAAGACGATACGAAGCAAAAGGTCAGCGCACACTCCCATGACCTCGTCTCGCCTTGTCGAGAGTGTGGAACGACTACAATAAAACTGATCTCTACCCAGTTTGTAGTATTTGAATAAATTTAATATAAGTAGTAGTATCTTGACTCGATCGTACGTCGTACGTACTTCTAAAAACATTGTATTTAAATGTAATTTACCTAACTGATATCACTTCGTACTGTGTTGTGAATTTGTGAAAATGTTTTCATATAAGTATCTGTCAGAAGAATATCTTAAAGGATTAGATAATTATAAGGTAAATTATTACAGGTCTCTAATAATATTTAATAATAATAGGACCATAATTATATTTAATTATTATAGGTAGGTACCTAATAATAGGCGGCCTATTACTACCATTTAGGGGCAGATAAATTAGGTAATGCGGTGGTGCCTACTCCTTCTTGCTCCTACACTGGAAGTCTAACACCAGGTGTGCGACCGCCTATCTGTATTGCTGCTGACATTGTCATTGCTGTCAAAGGAGATGTTGCAAAAATGTATGGACCTCCGGCCATGTATTGTACACAATTTCATTAAACAGGCAAAATCAATATTAAAACGTTTTTTACTACATATTTTCACTTATTTAGCTTTGTTTGCAGTTACAAAACATTATTTGCAGTTAGAATTGCAACTCAAAACCAACATGGCGAATATGGCGGGCGATGTCATATTGACATTTTAATTTTTAAAATTGTATTTTCGTTATATAGTACTTGGAGAAAAAAGTAATATTTTCTAAATACTATCGAAAGTGATTGATCCCAAGTGTTGGCTGTATCGCTTCCATGTTTAACATAGTTGAAAATGATAAAATCGTTTGAATTAAATGTCATTGTAACTCTAAAATATATTCTTGAATAAATTAATTGTATTTTTTTCGGATTCTTCTATAATTTACCCATTTTTTGAGGACGTGTACGAACCAGAGCCGAGCTCGCAACATCTCCTTTTCATGTCGATTTGTAGCTCCTTTAAAAGTAGTATTGATAATCAGATTGATATTCTAGTTTTCGTAAGTGATAAACAAGCGATAATGGTAGATTATTTCCATTATTGTTATTTAGTTAAAGTAAAAATCGACTTTAAAATTTGACAGCTATGACAATGCCAACAGCAATTTCGATAAGCGGTCGCACCCCAGGTCAACAAAACACCGTACTGGTGGTCCACCCGTATGATAAAGGGCTTAGAATGACAAGATGAAAGATTGAATTGATGACAAGAAGAAAATTGAAAAGATGAAAGGGCTACACTCTATAAATCTATTTTTCTTTATGTAATGGTAGTGGCAAACTAGCATGCAGTTCACATTGATGTTAAGTGATGACTGCAGCCTATAGACACCTACACAAAGACCAAGGTCAAAATGAAGATGCGTTACCAATTATGAGACCTAAGGTGTTATGCCTCTGTGCCGGAAATTACAGGGCCGTACATTACCGCCTGACCGGAATACGATAGTGCTGAACACTACCATTTAGCGGCAAGTATATTAGGTAATGCACCACCGCATTACCTACGCCCGCGAGCTCCATCACTGGAAGTCTACCACCAATAAAAAAATGCATACATTCAAGCATAATGCAAATACCCCCTAAATCGTCAGTTATGATTTCGTTCACGTAACAAGTGGCGAGCCTATTGACATCTCCGGGCACATTACCAAACTAATGGTGGCACTGGGAGGCTTTCAGAAAATTGAGAAATTCCAAGAGCATCGTAGATTATATATAGGATCCTTTTAACCTTTCTCAATTCTCTTTTTCTTTCCTTTAACTTTTTTTCTCCGCTAGCCCCTGGGGATCGAACACAGGTCCCCAGCAGTAGTGGCCCGCTACCACTACTGAGGCAGTGTGGTATTTTACGTTTAAAATAATATTGATATTTACTTTTTCATGTCAGTATACCGTTGTGGACACAAATCCAATTAGCCGATATGTAATGCATCCATTTTGGGACCGCGCTGTAATGGTAAGTCTTCATAAATATTTATTACTAGCTATTGCCCGCGGCTCCGCCCGCGTGAAGGTCGCTTTTCACGTAACCTGTGGAAACTCACCAAATCATCCCATGGCATCCCACAGGAACTTTTTTCGGGATAAAAAGTATCCTTTAATATAAGTCAGCTAATACCCTATCTGTATATCAAATTTCATCAAAATCCGTTTAGTAGTTTATGCGTGATTGACGGATAAACATCCAAACAAAGAAACTTTCACATTTATAATATTAGTGTGATGCATGAATAAATAGTGTTCCAATTGATGGTAAGCGATTGCTACAAGCCCAGAAGCTATAAAGCCAAGAATATACATATGTATGTGGATTTGGAGCTTCTGGACTGGAGTGGACTCTTCATAAAAAATAACATTTTTCCGCCCTGTAATTAGAGGCATAGGCTTTTATGCCTCTGTGCCATAAGCACAGAGGCATAAAAACGTATGCCTCAGGCTTAGCAACGCATCTACATTTAAATTTCTGGTTTGATGTAGATGTCTTTACACTATAGTGATGTACTTACTATATTATACTTAACATGAATGCGAACTGTGAACACCCATAATGACGCACTTCACTTTTGTGGAAGACTTTGTCCAACAGTGGAGGTCTTTCGGCTGGAGTGATGATGATGAAGATTAGGTAACTAGATCGTGTCTTGAGCTCTACCATTGCAGCTAAGCCATCAGTAACAATATAAAATACATATTCATGAATATGTAAAGTAGGTAAGTGTCAGTTACAAAGGTATTATAAAAAGACATTTGTCAATCAGGCATTATACGTAATTTAAGAAAAAAAAACTGCAGGTGTGAGTCAGAATTTGGTTCGTAGGATTTTGAACAAAAGGGTATTTGACAATGAATACCTAATTAAAAAAAAATACGAATTCCGAAAGTAACGTCGAAATAAAAAGTATAAACATAAACATTTTAAAATCGGTGCATTATTGTAGAAAAGGTATAAAAAAAAAGAAAAAAAAGATTAATTTTTAAAAAAATAACAGTATTCGATTCCTTGTACAAATCCCAACAACTTTTATTAAATATACTTTTCACAAAAAAGCAAAATATTTACGAAGATATTTTGGGATTTCTTGAATTCGTCATAGATTTCGTAAGTGTATACAAGCTTGTGACGTCACAAGCCTGTACAATTGTATGAGCCGTTCGAGATCATTTCATAACTTGCAACTTCGGAATGGTGATATCTCAAAAACTATTTGTTATAGACTAGTGGTTCCAATGACGATATTTACTAAAATTCCTTATGCTTTTTGAAATCGCAATAAAAAATATTAGTCAAATATTATTGAGAGATTTTTTAATTTTCTTACTTAAATACAATATGCTTATCATAAGTTTACTCGTAATACAAATAAATAACTACCTACTTACAATGTTTTATTTCAAAATTTTATGCTAAGTTGTCATGGATAAAGAAAGGATATTTGACAATTTTATGAAAAACCTTCTAAACTATTCAGGTAATTAAAAATAATTTTCCTTTTTTTTTGTTTTGAATTTAATAATGTTGTATATTAAAAATACTTAATACGTTTGAAATCCGTAAAATCAGAACTTTATTTTGATATCACACACATTTTATAACACTTTTTTTAAAGTCTCATTTATTATTCCTCCGCAATCGGCTCAGTAGCTACTTTTCGACAGAAGTCCGAGTCTCTGGAATTTTATAGGTAAGAATAAGGTTAATTATTGAGGTACGGAATCCTAAACAATGCAACAAAAAATGTTTCCTGTACATACCGCAACATAATAGATATTGTCAAACTTATAAAAAAATAGATGTCACTTACCTACATTGACGCGAACTTGAGAAGGCTGCCTTTTATCTAATAGGACACGCCATGTACTCCAAATACGGAAGTAATAAAAATCATAATTGTAAGTAGGTTGGTGCTGGGTAGGTAGGTATCTCAAAAATAAAATTTTGGAATTCAGTTTTTTAGGTATTTTATTTTAAAGAAAAATGGAAAGAAAAATTTGACTTCAGGCGAGACTCGAACTCGCGGCCTACTGAGAATCTAGTCCAGCCGCTCTTCCAATTGAGCTACTGAAGTCCTGCCCGATTCGTCAAATCTTTCCTTCACATTTATTGCCTTGCTTTATGGTAGCAGCAGCGCCATCTATTGCCAACCACGCTAGTTAGGCAACCGATATAATAGACTTTTCAGTTTATTGAATATCGTAAAGAAGTCGCTTTTACCCTTAATAATTGTTTTTATATTATTTCGCATTAACACATGCTTGTGAAATATATTTTATTTTAAAGAAAAATGGAAAGAAAAATTTGACTTCAGGCGAGACTCGAACTCGCGGCCTACTGGGAATCTAGTCCAGCCGCTCTTCCAATTGAGCTACTGAAGTCCTGCCCGATTTGTCAAATCTTTCCTTCACATTTATTGCCTTGCTTTATGGTAGCAGTAGCGCCATCTATTGCCAACCATGCTAGTTAGGCAAATTTTCAAGTCAAATTTTTCTTTCCATTTTTCTTTAAAAATATTTCACAAGCATGTGTTAATGCGAAATAATATAAAAACAAGTTTTTTAGGTACCTACCTACTTAAGCAGTTCTATGTGTAAGTACATTGTTGTTTTTTTTTCCTTTATTTAACTAAGTACGTGTGCCGTATAGGCACAATAAGTCAAAATCCCTGTATTCCTATCTTTATCTATGATTAAATAAATGTCTCATCTGTTTTGTATACTTATCTATATTTTATGTGTTATATTTAAAGCAGTGTATCATTGTATCTCGCAATAAATGGTCGTATCGCAACCAGTTTTATATTTTACCTCCCGCTCACATCCCGTCGCACATACGTTTATGTTTAGTTTATTCATATTATATATACCTAAGGTAGATGAGGCACGAGAGGTATGTCAGGACCGGGATATCTGGCGCTCTACACTCTCTGCCTACCCCGTTAGGGACCTGGCGTGAGGATACATATATACCTATACTAGCTGTTGCCCGCGGCTTCGCCCGCGTGGATGTCGTTTAAAAAGTAGCCTATGTTCTTTCTCAAAGTCAACTCTATCTCTGTACCAAATTTCATTAAAATCGGTTCAGTCGTTTGGACGTGGAAAGACAACAGACAGACAGACAGAGTTACTTTCACATTTATAATATTAGTAAGGATTACTACTTTTGGCATGTGTTGGGGTTACATAGGGGAGAAGCCCCCCCTTCTGCCCCATTACATCTATCTACGGGGTTGGTGGAGATACGGGTTAGTGGCCAACCCGCTGTGGGACGTTTTCAAACCGCCCGCTCATAAGGCCTCCGATATGGTTTAACGACTGCTATCTATCAATAGCAACCTGGACCGACGTCTTAACGTGCCCTCCGAATCACGGAACTGCATGGCTTGCATTACATATCAATTTATTTTTACAGTATCTACCAAAATGGCTGGCACCGAACCTCATAAGCGTATCAGCATTTTTTTGTCTCCTGGCAAAAGTAACATGGCTACTGATCCTGGACTACGATGGGTTCGCTGCCGATGGAAAGGCTGATGGATATGGCATTCCTAATTATGTATACCTTATTTGCGGAGTGCTGATATTCATTGCTTATAATTTAGGTACATACTTTCCAATTCTTTCTTTCTCTTTTTTATATACCAATGGTCGGAAACATTCCATTCATTTATTTTCTACTGGTGGTAGAGCTCCAGTGACGGAGCTCGCGGGCCTTGGCACCACCGCATTACCTAATTTACTTGCCGCTAAATGGTAGTGTTCAGCCTATCGTGTTCCGGTCAGGTGGTAATGTACGGCCCTATAATTTCCGGACAGAGGCATAACACTTTAGGCCTCAGGAGTGGTAACGAATCTGCATTTTGACATTGGTCTTCGTGTGGGTGTCTATAGGCTGCAGTCATCACTTAACATCAATGTGAACTACATGCTTGTTTGCAACATCCATTATAAAAAAAAGCATTCAGTTCACATGTTTAAGTGACGACAGTAGCCTATAGGCATCCACAAAAAGCCAATTATTTATTATTACACAAAAATAAATAATAGCTTGAAAAAACTAAAAAACACGCATAAAAAACTAATTGAACTAAAATTATAAATAAAAAACAGTAGTAATCAATTGAGAAATTCATAATCAATCAATCAATTGGTGTTGCAAATGTTCATAGGCGACGGGGACTGCCATTCCTCAGATCACCCGTCTGCTTGTCTCATTATTGTAATGTGTAAAGCTCGCGAAACCTGCGAAAAAGTTCCTTGTCCTTAAACTACCGAGGTCTTCTTTCGGTGATGCCATAGAGCAACACGGGTCACCGGCCGACCGGAGGGGAGTAGCCATAGCGTTTATTACCGATGCAAAACAGTCTGTTATTTTTTGCAGGGAAAAATTTGTGTGACACACACTCACACAACAAAAATCGTCTAATACTCCTAAACTCACAAAATTGACTTTAACAAAATACATAAACGTTTTCACGCACACATTTAAACTCCTCGGCGACAGGCATAGGGTCACTTGTGCTTGTACTTTGAAAGAGGGGAAAGCCTAAATATGGCTACTCCCATCCAGTCCGCCGCGGCCGGTGGCCCATGTTGTTCTATGGGTGATGCCATTATACATTTTGCTTGTTTTCAAGATGGCGTAGACGGCAAGCAAGCTCGGAGGCTCGGCGTGTCTGGTCCACTCGGTGAGCTCTTTGATCACGGTCTCGACACCTACGTCATCTTCTTCATACCCTTTGGACTGCTCTCTCTGTTCGGCCGTGACGAATTCTCCATGACTACGTTCAGGTTTGTTTTTATTTTAAATTAATTCCAATAGGACAGTAGTAAATGCCATAACGCTGGGTGAGAAAACTACCATGCTAGTAGAAGCATGGTAGCAGTAGTGCTAACACGCATGCCAAGATGTCCCTCCCGGAACGAAGTTCCCTCTGAGGTGTTCACTCGGTGCTGCAATATGGGGTTCTTCAAAAATGGCGTCAAAAGAGTTCTTCAGGGTTGGCAGCGCGTCAGCAACTCCCCTGGTGTTGCAAATGTGCATAGACGGTGACCACTTTCCATCAGGTGGCCCGTTTTGCTGCAATATGGGGTTCTTCAAAAATGGCGTCAAAAGAGTTCTTCAGGGTTGGCAGCGCGTCAGCAACTCCCCTGGTGTTGCAAATGTGCATAGACGGTGACCACTTTCCATCAGGTGGCCCGTTTGCTAGTCTGTCAATCTTCCAACATAAAAAAACATGCAATGTATGAGAGAAAGGCTTTTGTTCAGTAGTGAACGTCTTTCGTCTGCAATGATGACAATGAGAGCTGCTCTAATATAGCTAAGTACGAAGTTCGTATGCTACGAAAGACTGTGCCTGGTAAGAGTCCCATTCGTGGCCCAGACCTACATACTTCAGAATTTTTTAATAAAATTAAAATACTTATATCATCATTTTTCAGGGGTTTTATGGTTGTGGTAGGTGTGACATTGAACGCATATTGTGCTTACTGGGAAAAATATATTACTGGCATCTTGTTCCTGCCATGGGGATACGATTGTAGTATGTGGGTAAGATTTTTTGTTTTAAATATTCTAACTGAAAACGTTAATACTATGTATCAATCTGACAGGATCATAATTATTCAAAATGTTGTTGTGTTAAAATCTTACTTTATTTACTTAGGTTATCCTGCACTAAGCGCCCTAACGCACTAGCGGCTAGCCGCGCGGCGTTCCGCTCCCGCGGCTAGCAATTTGATATGCAATCGCCTGTTATGTATAGTGCGTACAATAACAGGCGGTTGCATATTAAACGGTAAAAGTGGTAAGCCGCTTCCGCGGCAATCCGCTAGTGCGTTAGGGCACAGTAGATATCTACTGTGGTTAGGGCGTTTAGGCTTGGCGCAAACGGGCCACCAACCACAGCCACCGGTAGCTGTCGCGCGCTTCAGCCACTTTTGGAACAGTATCAGAAGCTAGCGACAGCCTCCGGAGTTCGGAAGCCGCCACATTTTTTAACCCGCTCCCTGCTGCGCAGTCTTACAATGGACTTTGACGCAGAGTGTTTTCTCGCAAGACGGCGTAGGCAACGCTGTCAGCGCGTATATTGGCTGCACTCGATTTTAACTGGTCCGAGAGTAAAACATACCATGCATTTCGATAATTTACAAAGATATTCTAAAAAGTTTTATACATTTTCGAATTTGTTTGTACTACATTTCAAAAACTGATTCATAAATCTCTTCCTAGGCTTTTACTCTCTCATTTCTATTGCTATATAAATTAGAATGTAGATCCCAAACAGCGGGACGTAAATGGATTTCTGATATGAATTAATCAATATCCATTGAAGCTTCGTGCTCGAGGAAACCTCGTGCGAAACTTAGAACGTCTAACGTTAACTGCGCGGGAGTTGGAGCAGTTGCGACAGTGGCGGGTGTCGACGTCTTACTTGGCCCGTAGCGACCACTAGTGGCGAGTCGCAGCTACTGCTGTAGCGAGTGTCCGCCACGAGCTACACTTGTGCGGCGCGTCTATACAAACCATACGAGAAAGTTTGTTTGTTTTTTTTTTTTTATTATTTATTTAAGAAAACATTACAAAATATGTACATCAAAGCAAACCAAAAGTCACCAAGACTTGTCCGGTATGCTTATGCGAATCTATGTAGGTGACAACAGTAACATCACAGTCATTACATAAAAGAAATATTACTATACAATTTAACGAAGGTAGTAACAAAATTTGATATACATCTAAATATTTCTATTACTTTTTCGCGCTGTGACGAAATACAAAATACACTAAGTGTGAACGAGACAACATTATTTTGTTAGAAGTAATCCAGTTACTGGTTTTATACATAGGTAAAAAATTAAATGTAAACGGCCAAATGTTAAGAGGCCACGAGTGGATGTGGTCGGTAGCCCGTTTGCGCCAAGCCTATACTCCCATCCCCGAACCTATGCAGGTTTGCTTGAATGCATGTGTTATTAAATATTCAACTTTCAGGCTAGCACCTTTTTGCATCTGGGTGCTGGAATTTTTGGAGCGAGATTATATAAAGTGTATATCTTCAGAGACATCCCGTTTATTGTAGGGTTGGAGGTGGTTACATATGGCGTCGGTATATGTACGACGATAGTCGGTGCTTTATTCAACATATACAAGTAAGTATCGTAACTCGCAGCAAATAAGCGTTCTTTTCCCTCAGTGCTGGCAGGTACTAAAACTATTTCTTCATGTATTTGTATTTAATAGACATATGTTTGACGCGCATGGCCCCGCGGTCTACTCGGTTAAGCAATACGGGCACCGTCGGGTGCGTGATGGGTGATCGCTAGTAGCAAATTTAAATGCGCGTTTCCGTACTTCAGAGGGCACGTTAAGCCGTCGGTCCCGGTTGCTGTCGATAGATAGCAGACGTTTAACCTTGTCGGAGGCCTTATGGGCGGTTTGAAAACATCCGACAACGGGTTGGCTACTAACCCATAACTCCACCAACCCGCAATGGAACAGCGTGGTGGAGTAAGCTCCAACCCTTCTCTCAAGAAGGGGAGAGACTCGTGCCCAGCAGTGGGACGTATCAAGGGTTGCCATTATTATTATTTATTATCGTTTAAATGTTTGAATGCGTTGCCATTCCAGGTTTTGAGCAAATTAATTTCATATCTAAGTTTATACAACATCGATGATTATAGTTATGGATATATAACCCATAACGGGTTTCATTTTCAACTCTACGTCATTCTTTGTTTGACGTTGTTCATATTTACACTTCTTTATCTTGATCTTCTACTGCTACTAAGATCTTGATGAAGATGTAAAAATCTCCTAATGACATGGGGTATTTGGGCAATATAAATTGGGGCAATTTGAATCACTAAATTAGAGAACGATCATCGCAAGGTGCAGGACACTTCTAGTAAGGGCAAGAAAAATTAAATATGAAAACTAGTATGAAATCGTTTCTAGCGATCGGGCCGCTGGTATGTTTATATGTCATGAAGTAACAAGCACACAGTTCACATTGATGGTAAAATACCAATATTTTGCGTCGCGTAATTTATAAACGGCCCTAATCTAAACATTTTTTAATTTTTAGGTCATATACTAACAGAACTGGTAAGATGTATCCTTTGTCAGAGGCTGTTCGTCCTTTATGGTCAATCCTGGTTTTAATAGCCGCGATGACGTTGTGGGCTTTGAAGTCTTCGAACGACGTGTTGGAGTACGACCCGAGAATGTTTTTGATACTGTATGGGACTCTGTTCAGTAATATTACTGTAAGTAGCTAGAACATCTATACTTACCTATAATAAAATTGTAGAAGTGTAAATTCTGTACATTAAAAATATTGAAAAAATAAGTACCAGGGGATGTTACTAGATCGATACCGAACCCAAATATGTGATTAGAAATTTTTTTGTCTGTCTGTCTGTCTGTCTGTTTGTTCAAGCATCACAGAAAAACTACTGGTCCGATTACAATGAAACTTGGTATGATTAAACTTTAACCTTTGGCGCACAACACTGGGTACTTTTTATCTCGGAAAAATATCTGTTTGTCTGTGTGTTTGTGCACGCTTATATCAGAAACAGCTTATTCGATTTGCGGTTTTAATCATTAATAAATTGTGGTAAGTTTCACTTAACATTTAGTGTTGGTTTCATGTGAATCGGTTCAGAAATAAAAAAGTTATATCAATTTAAAGAATCATATCGAATATTTTTAAGCTATGCTGTCTATCTTTGTTCTATCTTTTAGGGGGTTTCGTACCTAAAAGGTAAAAACGGACCCCATGGATTACTAATCCTCCGCTGTCTGTCTGTCTGTCTGTCTGTCCGTCCGTCCATCTATCTGTCACCAGCCTGTATCTCATAAATAGTGATAGCTAAAAAGCTAACATTTTCACAAATTATGTATTTCTGATACCGCTATAAAGAGAAAATTAATTACTAAAAATAAGAAAATGAAAATGCTATGGGGTCCAAGGGGCATACAATAAACGTGTTTTTTTTTCGTATATTTTTTTGCTCGATATAAATAACGGTAGCAAGTAGACGCTTAAAATTTTCACAGAATTTTTAGGTCTTATGTTGTTATTACCTTTCCACAATAAATCTATACATAAATACATACATATACATACATACATACATACATACAAATTAATAAAATTGGAGTTTGTAATATTTAAATAACCCCTTTTTACTAAATGCATATGTATGTATACACGGTGCATATACCAAAACAACATTTTTTACAATTTTTTGTCTGTCTGTCTGTTTGGCGGGGCTAATCTTGGGAACGGCCGATGGAACTTGGAACCGATTTTGACGGGACTTTCACTAGCAGATAGCTGATGTTATAAGCAGTAACTTAGGCTACTTGGACGTGGACGAAGTCGCGGGCACAGCTAGTTCTAGAATAAAGTAACGTCACGCCTGTACCCCCGAAGCATACAGATTAATCACGATCTGTTACGTTATTTGGTTATGTAGATAGCCTTCTTGACACCTTCAGAGTCTTCAGACACATCACCAAATCCCGGCAGTGGCGTTGTAAAACTGATTATATATTATGTTGTCGCTGGTCAAATCTTAGGTATATCTAGGTATACACTACTAGTGGTGCTGCAGAAAGCACCAATTTAATGATACCTTGTTTCATTCCTCCGCCATCAAGCTCTGCAATTGCAGCTCTACCGTATATTTTTACTGGTGGTAGAGCCCCAGTGGCGGAAGTCGCGGGCGAAGGCACCACCGCATTACCTAATATACTTGCCGCTAAATGGTAGTGTTCAGCACTATCGTGTACCGGTCAGGTGGTAATGTACGGCCCTGTAATTTCCGGCACAGAGGCATAACACCTCAGGCCTCAGGAGTGGTAACGCATCTGCATTTTTACCTCGGTCTTTGTGTGGGTGTCTATAGGCTGCAGTCATCACTTAACATCAATGTAAACTGCATGCTTGTTTGCCACATCCATAACATAAAAAAAAATGTAAAAGTGATTCCCAGCTTCGAACAAACAGAGAGTGCAATGGCGTAATTAACTAATTATCTCAGAAGTATTTCTCTTCTTTCAGTTGATAAGTTACCATGGCACTAAATGGTATAGCTTAGTAAAATTCTAAAAATTGTCTAGAGACTCTAGAGCAGAGGTTCCCAAACTATTTTTTCTTGTAGACCCTTTCAATTTTTTTCTGGTTTCCGTGGACCCCCTAATTGCTACATTTATATCACATTCCCATATTTCCAACGAATACGTAGACCCCCATCGAGTCCCCTGGGACCCCAGGGGGTCTATATGGACCACTTTAGGAATCACTGCTCTAGAGTAAATGAAAAGTTCCTAGTTAGAAAAAAGAAAAAAAGAAAGACATTATCGTGTGTAAAAACAATATAAAGTTCCTTCACATCTATTGTTTTCTCCTTACAGACTCGCCTAATAATTTGCCTAATGGCAGATCAGAGATGTGAGTCGATATGCTGGATGAACTGGCCCCTGCTGATAGCTGTGATCATATCCCTGCGCTGGCCAAACCTAGAGTTGGTTCTACTTTACATATTGACTCCAATTTGTATTATAATCCACCTGCACTATGCTGTTTGCCTGGTAAGAAACTTGATTAAAGGAGACGTTCCAAAATGTATGGAGCTTGGGCCCGCACCATACACTCTCACACTCTTAGTCTCCGTTCATCGGAATATCTTGCTCTCCGTCTTCCTTCACACAAAACCGGTTTCATGGCCTACTCTTTCACAGTTTCGGCAATAAAACTCTAGAATTCGCTACCCATGGATATAAGAAAAGCAAACGTAAGCTCCGTGACTATTATCTTAAGATGCCTTGAGTTCTTTTCTTTACAATATTGAATTCGTCTTTCTTTTACTAAATTATTATTATGTATGTATATTATTTTTATATATACACATATATATATTTATATTTATTATGTATTTATATGTGTATTCATATCATAATATATATCATTAGGCCATTTAGTTTAATGTAAGTTTATTATACTTACTGCCTTATTCTTTTCTTTCGCGAAATTTTCAATTGCACTACCATATTGACTTTTCTACACTACCTTAAGGTTGACTGGTAGAGAATGCTACCTAGCATTAAGTCCACCTCATGTACTTTTATTGTGCTTGGAAGATTAAATAAATAAATAATACACTATATTGAGAGATGAAGCATAAAATACTAAATCATTTTCAGCTATTCAAATCGTTTATTAAATCTTCAATCAATTGTCGTAAGTATATTTCGAAAACAAAAATGTCATAGTAGCGATATGGCAACATATTCCTGTCATACAAATTTTACGTAAAATAAATATTTCCGACAAAAAAAACAACAATTCAAATTATTTTTTGAGTTTTTTTCCATGATTCTGCGTATTTTTCTCTAACTTTTGATATAGAGTACAAGGTGCGGGCCCAACGTGGAACTTCTCCTTTGTTTAATAATTATGTATTAATATTTATACGCATGTATAAATATTAATACATAATTTTTATGTATTAGTATTTGAAAGAGATGAACAGAGAACAAATGCAAGGGTAGTAGTAGATGATGCAGTGTTAGAACAGGTGGATGAAATTGTATATCTTGGATGTGCTTTTAGCAAGGATGGTAGGTACACCACTGACATAGAAAGAAGAGTGCTTGCTGGGAATTGCGTGAATGGAGCGTTGGGTAAGCTGCTGGAATCTAAACATCTCAGCCAGCGGGCTCGACTAGCCGTACATAATGCTGTACTTACTCCAACGCTTTTATATGGAAGCGAGAGCTGGGTATGCAGGAAAGAGCATGAAAGTAAGTTGAACGCGGTCGAGATGAGATCTTTGCGCAAGATCTGCGGTGTATCACTCACCGATCGCGTTCGTAATGAAGATGTAAGAAAGAGACTTTGTGTGAATGATAGTATCGGTGTAAAAATGAAAAAAGGCATGCTCCGATGGTTCGGGCATATAGAAAGAATGTCGAATGAGCGAATGACTAAACAGATATACAATGCGAATGTGGATGGTTGCAGAGGCCCAGGAAGACCAAGGCTGACCTACCATGACCAAATAGGTCGAGTTCTGTCTGATGGTGGGGTCAAAAGTCTTAGGAATCGGCGTGCATGTATGAAGAGAATGATGAAGGTAGACGAGGCACGAGAGGTTTGTCAGAACCGGGATGTCTGGCGCTCTACACTCTCTGCCTACCCCGTTAGGGACCTGGCGTGAAGATACATACATATATATATATATATATATATTTATACGCAAATTTAAGTGGCACGGTAAGCGCATAAAGTATTTTATCATAATATCTGTCATATACCTTACTGAACAAGTAAATGATTCGATTGATTGATTGATTAAAAAAAAATATTCCAGCGAAACACATAAATAAATATTTTTTCATCAACACATAACAATAAAACAGTAAAAATCGAGTGTCTGTACATTAAAGTATATGAATTGTGAAGCAGTGCTTGAAGTAAATTTTCAATAGATCATAGCTTCATTTTGACAAAACAAAATGTTGACAACGCTCCTAATAATATGTAAAACCACATTAAAATCCGTAGAGTAGTTTCGAACTTATAACGCACCAGATAGACAGACAGACGGGCAGACAAAAAATCCAAAAACAGTTTTTTTGAAAGAAAGAGAACGAATATAATGATGAAGTATCATTATATTCGTTCTCTTTCTTTCAAAAAAACTGTTTTTGGATTCATCATTATATTCGTTCTCTTTCTTTCAAAAAAACTGTTTTTGGATTTTTTGTCTGCCCGTCTGTCTGTCTATCTGGTGCGTTATAAGTTCGAAACTACTCTACGGATTTTAATGTGGTTTTACATATTATTAGGAGCGTTGTCAACATTTTGTTTTGTCAAAATGAAGCTATGATCTATTGAAAATTTACTTCAAGCACTGCTTCACAATTCATTAAATTTCACTCCTGAAATGGCAAATGTATTGTAGTATTTTTAGTAGACCTAATAGTTTGCATGTTATTGTCTATAAATTGCAACATTATGCAACAATCATTGAGAACTACGAACTTTTTTACCACTTTCATAAAAAAAAAATATTGCTCATCCGAAATTCGTAACTACTTTGCTTTATCTTGCCCAGCAAAAGTGATCTTTATTGCTAAGTCGAAAATATCGCATTACTAGAATCGTATCAATATTTTCTTGGATATCTTTTATTCGGTGACTTACTACATATTTGAAAAAAGAAAACCGGACAAGTGCGTGTTCGACTCGCGTGGTGAGGGTTCCGTAATTTAAATAAATATTTTCGAAAATATTACAGATTTAAAATACAGGGACATAGCGGTTACTGTGGTACCGGCAGGGGGGTTGTATTCCACATTATTTTCAAAATTTTAAGTTCAGTAGTTTCGGAGATAGGGGGAGGGAATGGTCATTTTTCGTCGTTTTTCTTAAATAACTTCAAATTTGTTTATGCAAAATTATAAAAAAAATGTATCTGAAATGCTGACAACAACCTATTTCATTTGATATGTCACACGACACAATTTACGAATTATTTCTTTTTAATTTTCTGATTTACCCCCCGAAAGTGGCCCCCCTGTTTATCACCCTGTTTGTCTTAAGGGTTCCTTTTTTCCTTTTGTAGGTACGGAACCTTAAAAATTAGTCATAACTCGATTTTAACGAGTCATAAATTGGCCTCCACTGTCTGTGATATTATCTATCTGATATATCTTTTGCGCGACTGATAAAAACTTATTTTGTTACAGGTGCGTCAGTTTTGCGATCATTTCAAAGTCCAATGCTTCTCAGTTCCGCTTGAAAAGTTGGAATAAAGAGTGGTCGTGACGGAGCTCGCGGGCGTAGGCACCACCGCATTACCTAATATACTTGCCACTAAATGGTAGGTAGTGTTCAGCACTATCGTGTTCCGATCAGGTGGTAATGTACGGCCCTGTAATTTCCGGCACAGAGGCATAACACCTTAAGCCTCAGGAGTGGTAAAGCATCTGCATTTTGACCTTGGTCTTTGTGTAAGTGTCTATATGCTGCAGTCATCACTTAACATCAATGTGAACGGCATGCTTGTTTGCCACTTACATTGCATTAAAAAAACTGAGAAATAGAAAAATTGAGTTTTATTTTAACCCCTACTTCCCTACTAATATTATAAATGCGAAAGTAACTCTGTCTGTCTGTCTGTCTGTCTGTCTGTTACCTTTTCACGTCCAAACGACTGAACCGATTTTAATGAAGTTTGGTACTGAGATAGAGCTGATTTTGAGACAGAACATAGGACTTAGTTATTTATAAAACCACATCCACGCGGGCGAAGCCGCGGACAACAGCTAGTACTATAATATACGAGATAACATTTTGGGAACGCTGGTTTTTACTACTCATAAAATTTTCGTACCGGGGTTCATAGCTAGGGTTACCACCTCCTAGCTGTCTAAATCCGGGAGAAAAAAAAAACATTGAATACAATATTTTTTTATTTTATTTTGAATTAATAACAACATGGAAATAGTTGTATTTAATCAAGTGCATAGATTGCTGTTAGTTACAGACTAATAAGCGAACGAATTAAACTTATAACAAACAAATGAGGAACGAAAATGAGTGAGACAAAGACGACGCAATCGCTCACGCACGTGGCTCAGAAAGAGACAATAAAATAAAGTAGGTACCTACACGCACGCAAATACAGTTTATACGAAACTAGCTAGCTACCCACTGGCGAGTAGTGGCATCAGTGGCGAGATAGTGGCGAGAAGGCTGCAAGAATGCTGCTGAGAATTTACGCCGCTATTAGCCATTTCGACATCGCGTGACTTTTGAACAACTTGTTATTCCGGGAGAATTTAGTATATTTTAAATTCCTTCAGGGGGACGGGAGATTTTAATTTTCGGAGCTCGAATCCGGGTGACTCCCGGAATTACGGGAGAGGTGGCAACCCTATTCATAACTTAAATCGTTTAAGGGGTAAAGTCCAAAAGTGAAACGAGTTACAAGGTAAAATTGATTAGAAATATTACTTATCTAGGAAACCTAAAGAATTCCTCCTCCATTTCCTGGTATTTAAAATATATATTTTTAGGGTTCCTTGTTTATAACAAGGAATCTTTAAAGTTTCGCCAAGTGCGTCTGTCTGTCTGTCTGTCCGTCAGCGGTTTAGCGCAAAAAATATTGGTACTTGGAAGTTTCCTAGTACCTCGGAGTTTGGTAATGTGCCCGGAGATGTCAATAGGCTCACCAAGTCGCCACCAAGTCGTTTCATGGGCCAAAACGTAACCGGCGAATCGTGGGTGTTTGCATGTACGCTACGGAATTATAGGCGTGAAGTTACGTTTAAAATATTTCTAAATCACCGTACTGGAACCATACCACCAGTAAAAAATTGAAGCAATCTCCATCGATTTCGTAAACAAAATTCAAAATCAAAAAACATGATGGTCCAAAAATACTTATCTAATATTAAAAATAGATATTAACAGAATGTTCCATACCCAATTTTACAAACGGCAAGATAAGACTAAACAAAAGAATAAAATTACTTATGCAATCATGAGGTCTTGCAGACTGGTGCGACTGGGTTTTAGTTTTAGAATTACAGGATCCCATGATGTGTTTATAAATCATTCTACGCGAGGCTATAGATCATTAATCAATAGCCTCGCGTAGAATTCGTGGAATGGGTATTGTGTTCTCTAGCAAGTATGCGAACTTTATCAAACTGGATATAGTTATTACGCTCGCTATATTTTCAAAGACTGCAGACCTCCCTGTTCTTCGATTTTTAAAATCAACACTGTTCTCTTTACAAAATGCGAGTAGATACCTACAGCTCTCTTCGTTTGGCCAATATAAGATAATTTACAATCACAATGTAATTGTGAGATGAGCAGAGAACAAATACAAGGGTAGTAGTAGATTGCATCATCTACTACTTGTATATCTTGGATGTGCTTTTAGCAAGGATGGTAGGTACACCACTGACATAGAAAGAAGAGTGCTTGCTGGGAATTGCGTGAATGGAGCGTTGGGTAAGCTACTAGAATCTAAACATCTCATCCAGCGGGCGCGACTAGCCGTACATAATGCTGTACTTACTCCAACGCTTTTATATGGAAGCGTGAGCTGGGTATGCAGGAAAGAGCATGAAAGTAAGTTGAACGCGGTCGAGATGAGATCTTCGCGCAAGATCTGCGGTGTATCACTCACCGATCGCGTTCGTAATGAAGATGTAAGAAAGAGGCTTTGTGTGAATGATGAAAAAAGGCATGCTCCGATGGTTCGGGCATAGAATGTCGAATGAGCGAATGACTAAACAGATATACAATGCGAATGTGGATGGTTGCAGAGGCCCAGGAAGACCAAGACTGACCTACCATGACCAAATAGGTCGAGTTCTGTCTGATGGTGGGATCAAAAGTCTTAGGAATCGGCGTGCATGTATGAAGAGAATGATGAAAGTAGACGAGGCACGAGAGGTTTGTCAGAACCGGGATATCTGGCGCTCTACACTCTCTGCCTGCCCTGTTAGGGACCTGGCGTGAAGATACATAACATACATAACAATGTCATTTATTAAAGTCGGAGTTTTTAAATGGAATGTATTTAATAACATTATATTTTGTATAGTTTAAATATTATATTTAATTATCATGCAATGCAAAACATTTTAATTGTCCGTTCATAATCAACAAGTTGAATCGAAATGTGAATAATACTGGTTAGGCGATTCACACACGAAACCGGGCAACGCAGCGGTAGGCCGTGAAGCGGATTTCATGTCGCTTGACCTCACTATGAAATACGTTGATTCCATTCACACTTAAACCGCCCGACCACGGGGACTAGACAGTGCTCTCGCCGACGCCGCGCGCGCCCCCTCTTCGCACTGTCTTCCGCGGGGTTGAGGATGAATCTTCGTGAGTGGAGAACATCTTGCAATTGAAATACAATGGATTTCGACGTTTCTCTTTCTATGCCGCAAAAGCCACATTGCTGTCACATTTACTGCTGCAACTTCAGCGTCCATTCTTGTCGATGTATGTGATTAAAATGGCCAAAACCGCGATAAATGTATCCGCGCGGTTAGACGCATAAACTGCCTTACACCGCTAAAAATCCGCTTCACCGCCACCGTCTTCCGTGGCGACGCGCGGTCCCGTGTGTGAATCGCTTTACTTAAACGACCTTGACAAAAACATACACATAGTATTATTTGATTAAATTTATCATATCGGTATCTATAGTAGATACGTTGAATCATACGATACTTAATTATATGTGAGTAACCCAAAAACTCTCAATTTTATCGTATCTTAGATATTAATCTCATTATTTAATAATAATAACGTCCTCCAGACGTAATTTCGGTCAAGGCGGCCAATCTCAACGGAGGCTAGCTAACTGCGCGGAAGATATTATAGTGCACAAGTGTATGCGCAAACACATGTGCACTCTTTATTCCCTTGCTCGAATAGACCGGTGGGACGGCAAGCCGACACGACTAGAGAGAGATCGGGACAAGACAGACGGCTTTACGTGCTCTGTATGGCATGGGTACCAGACTTCGTTCCACTACTGGGAATTTCCTGACAGAAAAAATCCAATTACAGATTTACTTAGAGATTGACAGACTTGGAGATTGATTTCGGGGCTTCAGGCTTCAGCATGGCGATTGTGATCACTGTACCAACGAAGCAGTCTCATAATTTACGTACAGTAGTTCCATGCAGGCTCCCATTTAGTGGCTTACACCCATATTCTAAGTCGTAACCTCGACCTTAACACAACCACACTGAATGGAATTGATATTCTTAGCTGTAACCATAGAGCAACACGGGCCACCGGCCGCGGCGGACTGGAGGGGAGTGTGATGGGTGACCGCTAGTGGCAAATTAAATGCGCGTTTCCGTGCTTCGGAGGGCACCTTAAGCCGTCGGTCCCGGTTGCTATCGATAGATAGCAGTCGTTAAATCTTGTCGGAGGCCTTATGCGCGGTTTGAAAACATCCGACAGCGGGTTGGCCACTAACCCCAACACCTCCACCAATCCGCATTGGAGCAGCGTGGTGGAGTAAGCTCCAGGCCTCCCCCCAAAAAGGGGAGAGACTCGTGCCCAGCAGTGGGACGTATAATGGGTTGCCGTTATTATTTATTATTGTACTACGAAACTCACCGTTGACTTTAACAAAATACAGAAACAATTTCACGCACACATTTAAACATCTAGGCGACAGGTATAGGCCCATTTGGGCTTGTACTTTGACAGAGGGGAAAGCCTACATATGGCTACTCCCCTCCGGAGTTGCTCTATGGTTGTAACTAATAACGTCAACTCGACATTCTGCCTCCGTTTGAGGTAAGAAAGCAAAAATTGACAAACTTAAGAGTATTTTTACATTTACGCCATATTCTTGCGCTCAATAAATTTTTCGTGTTGGAACTGTCTGGAAATATAATATAATTGAATACCTACCATAATTTTCTATAAAAATGGATTTTCAAGACTTTTTCAATTATGTTTATAATAATCCGTACACATGAGTTACTGTCAAAATACAACTAAGAATATGGATTTCGAGGCGTCCTCATAAAGTGTCATCAGCTGAGTGTTGACTTACACTCAGCTGAGGACACTTTATGAGGAGGATGAAGGAATGTTTCGAGTAACGTCTTACCCTCATTCATAAACGTATTTTAGCTAAAGTGTTGCTAATCTCTCCTTTGTCTCTTTCTATCCTGCACTTTTGACAATGCAACTGACAAAGACAAAGCTTCTATAGCTAAAACGTACCGTACAATATAGGGCTCTTCAAAACAGGCGTCAAAAGAGTCCTTCAGGGCTGGCAGCGCGTTGGCAACTCCCCTGATGTTGCAAAAGTTCATAGGCGACGGTAACCACTTTCCATCAGGTGGCCCGTCTGCTTGTCTGTCAATCCTTTGACATAAAAAAAAACCTATCTAATATACGTTTATGAATAAGAGGGTTAGAATATGGGTGTAAGTGTTTCTTTCGTGTTCACGATCATATGAGCATACTTTTGCGGTATCGCCACGACAAGATTAGGCAATGTGATGATGCTTATACAGAGATATACATCATACTTTATAGGTGGTAGAGCTTTGGAGATGGAGCTCGGGGGCGTAGGCACCACCGCGTTACCTCATCTACTTGCCGCTAAATGGTAGTGTTCAACACTAAGGTAAGGTGTGGTGTTCCGGTCAGGTGGTAATGTACGCTCCTGTAATTTCAGGCACAGTGGCACAGCAACTTAGACCTAAGGAGTGGCAACGCATCCATATTGAAATCTTTGGATTTTATGTAAATGTCCAAAGGCTACAATATCACTTACCATCAATGCGAAAATGTAAATTGTATGTTTGTTTGCCACTTTATGAAATTAAAAAAAAACATTTCAGGCGATAAAAGAACACTGCTGGGCTAACAAAGAATACCCCGAAAATGGCGACAGTTATGCGAAATCTGGGGGGATATACCTACCATAATCGCCACGCTTGGCATACGAATGGCGGTAGTTCTAGCGCAGGATTCTAATATAAAGATTTGTTATTAGTGTGTGAGCAACGGTAATCTTGTCTACTCAAACGCGATACCGAAATCGTGTATTTTTTTTTATGTAATCGAAGTGGCAAACAAGCTTGCAGTTCACATTGATGTTAAGTGATGACTGCAACCTATAGATACCCACACAAAGACTAAGGTCAAAATGCAGATGCGTTACCACTCCTGAGGCCTAAGGTGTTATGCCTCTGTGCCGGAAATTACAGGGCCGTACATTACCACCTGACCGGAACACGGTAGTGCTGAACACTACCATTTAGCGGCAAGTATATTAGGTAATGCGGTGGTGCCTACGCCCGCGAGCTCCGTCACTAGAGCTCTACCATCAGTTAAAATATAGTATCTTATCTGTTTTGCTACAACTGAAAATTATTGCAGATCGATATAACGCGGTTAGTGCAGGTTCATTCACTTTTATTATTCACACTTATTTGCAATCAGTGATGTGCCGGAGGAATTAAATGCATATCCGTGGAAACGAATACGGTTAGTGGTTCAGATCGGACGGATACGGATCTAAACCATTTTACTTAATCAGAGTCGATGAACACTTTTATAATTTAGTGATATCTATTGGCTTTGGCTGGCATATGAAGTAAATAATGACTAATTTCAAATAACAAGTGGAACACTAATTCAGTTCAGTAGGTACCTAGAGCTATTGTAAAGTGGCTGCAGTATTTAATAAGCTTAAGGTTCGTTTTTTGGTTTTTTATATATACTGTGTATATACTGTGCGTATTAGTACTTATTCACTCGTTTGTGCTATTGAGAAAAAACCAAAATTATGATTGGCATAGATTTCGTTTTATATGAATATCCTCTCCACTTGACACAGCGTACCTTACTTACCCCGGCTATACTCTGGAGAACACTTTCGTTCGCCGCGCCGGGGTATGTCTGTATGTCCGAGAGGATGTCTGTTGTCGCCGTCTTGACCATTTTGAAGACAAGGACCTGTCGCTATTGTGGGCACGCGAGGATTACGGTGGATCTACCCGAATATACGCGTGCGTGTACAGGTCCTATAGCGGAGACGGGGAGACAACTCGCTTGTTCGAGCACATCCAACAGGTGGTCGACACAGTGTTTGTGCAGTATCCTTCTGCGGAGTTGGTGATTCTTGGTGACTTTAACGCACACCATACGGAGTGGTTGAGTTCCCGGATCACGGACTTCGCTGGAAGATTTGCACACGATTTCGCGTTGGCTAATGGACTTTCACAAGTTGTAACCGGGTTTACCCGGATACCAGATGTCGAGGGTCACACTGCCTCTTTGCTGGATCTTCTGCTGACCTCACATCCTGCCAACTATCAGGTGCTGGTCGAGGCTCCCTTAGGATCCTCGGACCACTCTCTGGTACGCTCAAAAACCTCATTGTCGGTTCGGGCGCCGCTGCGGCCCTCGGCACTCGACAAGTGTGGCATTACAGGTCGGCAGACTGGGATGGACTGAGGGAGTTCCTGACGTCCTACTCAGCTTTGTTTCTCGTCGGAAGATCCGAGCACGTGTGCCGATGCTGTAACCGATGTGATACACCAGGGAATGGAATGTTACATTCCGTACTCTGTGGTATCCATTGGCGGACAGTACCAGCCCTGGTTCGATAAGTCCTGTGCTGTGGCCTCTAGTCACAAGCAGGAGGCTTACAGAACCTGGACTGTGACTCACACTTGTAAGGATCCTAATGCCTCCGACCTTAAGAGAGCACTCAACGCTGCATCCAGGTCCACAAAGCGGCGCATGGCCAAAGCGAAGTCCAAGCACATCGGTAGAGTTGGCAAGAAACTAATGAGGCACCCACCCGGGAGCCGTGCCTATTGGTCTCTTGCCAAAGCTATCGAAGGGATTTTTTGTCGGTCATCTTTCCCACCACTGCGCAAAATTGACGATAGCCTAGCCCACACGGCAAAAGAGAAAGCTGGCCTTCTGGGCAGCCTCTTTGCCTCAAACTCGACTCTTGACGACATGGGTATCACAGCGCCTACCATCCCGCGCTGTGAAAGTTCTATGCCTGAAGTCAAATTCACTCAAAAGAACGCCAGGCGAGCTCTTTTATCTCTTGACGTCAAGAAGTCGAGTGGGCCGGACTCCGTCCCTGCGGTGGTGTTGAAGATGTGCGCTCCCGAGCTGACCCCCGTTCTGACGCGCCTGTTCTCGCTTTCCTACGATCAAAGAACCGTACCGTCTGCGTGGAAGACCGCCCTCGTGCACCCGATACCCAAAAAAGGGGATCGCAGTGACCCGGCCAATTATAGGCCCATAGCAATAACCTCCCTACTCTGTAAAGTCATGGAGCGTGTGATCAATACTCAACTGCTGCAGTATCTAGAGGATCATCAGCTGATCAGTGACCGCCAATATGGATTTCGTCATGGTAGATCTGCTGGTGATCTTCTAGTATATCTCACGCACCATTGGTCCCACGCCTTGGACAAGAGTGGGGAGGCATTGGCTGTAAGCCTGGACATTGCGAAACTTCCATCCTACGGTCTTCCCGAGAGGCTATGCAACTGGACAGCCAGCTTTCTGTCTGAGCGTTATATACAAGTCTTAGTTGACAGTCAGCGCTCAGACAGACTACCTTTCAATGCTGGTGTGCCGCAAGGCTCTGTGCTGTCTCCCACGCTTTTTCTTCTGCATATCAATGAAATATTGGAGCAAAACTCCAATTTTCATTGCTATGCCGATGATAGTACGGGAGATGCACACTACACTAGCCGTGCAAATGCCTCTCGGACACTTATCGAGGAAAGCAGGACTAGACTTGTGTCTGAAATCGAGCACTCTCTGGAGCGGGTCTCGGATTGGGGTCGACTTAATTTAGTACAGTTTAACCCCTCGAAGACACAAGTCTGCGTGTTCACCGCTAAAAAAACCCCATTAATTGTAGCACCACAGTTCCAGGGCATTCCGCTCGCCGTTGGTAAGAGTATCGGTATCCTGGGCGTTGACATATCGAACGAAGTGCAATTCGGGAGTCACATTGAGTGTAAGACCAAGTTGGCATCCAAAAAGTTGGGGTGCTTAACAAAGCGAGGCAGTATTTCGCATCGGGACAGCTACTACAGCTTTATAAGGCCCAAGTGCGGCCCCATCTGGAATACTGCTCTCATTTGTGGGCGGGAGCCCCCAAATACCAGCTTGGTCCACTTGACTCCCTACAAAAACGCGCCGTTCGTATTGTTAACAATCCAGGACTTACTGACAGGCTCGAACATCTGAGCCTGCGTAGAGACATTGGGAGTTTGTGCGTGTTGTACCGTCTCTACAATGGTGAGTGCTCTGCTGAACTGTTTGACATGGTTCCACCGTCTCTTTTCCTACACCGTACTACCCGCCGAAGAGAGAAGTTCCACCCACACCGATTGGACACCTGGCAGTGCTCAACGGTATGCTTTTCAGGCATAAAAAAAAAAAAAAATGAAGACAATTATGAATGTAGAAAAAGCACGGGATAAATAAATAAAATACGCTAACACTCACAGCCCCACAGTAGGTATAAACCTGTGTCGTGGGTGCCGTTGTACACATACAACACATACACAAACACCTAGACCCGAAACAAATATCTGTAGGCCATATAAATATTTATCCCGGTGCGGGGATCGAACCCGCGACCCTTCGAACCAATGGATGGTTTCACACCGCTGGTATAATTCATGTAACAACACACTAACCTAGAGTACCTACCTAGTAAGTTTGAAATAGCGTACTTTTGTCAAATACAGGTATAATTTTAATTTACAAAGGCATTAAGTTGAAATCGTTTAAAACAAAAAATACTGATAGAGATGTGAATATCTGCAGATCTTTTTTATATCCGCGGATACGGATACAGACCCTCGGCACATCACTATTCGTATACACTTTGTTCGTTATCTACCATAATCATCGCACGATAATCACTAACGTTACAAGTAAAAAATACGTATCTACTATTTTTGGTTTATATCAGTTGACTAAGTCATGTTTTCCGTAATTGACGTACACACAATATTTAAAATTTAAATCGAATTGTGTCTTCATTTAAAAAGTTACAATTGTGAGAATACTTAAAACATTTAAGTACTTATATATGTTGTGTTTTTTTAATCATTTGGTAATATGGTTGCCTTGTGAAACAAATCAAAATGTTTGATTACGAGTACTTAACACCAAACCATCTAAAAGGATTTGATAAATATAAGGTAAGTCAACCTGATGGTCTCTCTCAATCAGTGATTTCCAAAGTGGTCCATATAGACCTCCTCCTCCATGGGACTCGATGGGGGTCTACGTAGGCGTGAATAAAATTTGGAAATATGGGAATGTGATATAAATGTAGCAAGGAAACCAGAAAAAAATTGAAAGGGTTCCACAAGAAAAAATAGTTTGGGAACCTCTGCTCTAAATATACCTACCTACTTAATTTCAGTGGAAAAATCCAAACCACTGCAAAACTTAGGTACCCATTATACCTATTTTCAATATAATTTGAGTTACAACTCCAGTTATCTTTGAATTTGCAACTGTAATATAGTGTATTTTACATGCTTAAAACTTTTAGTTTCAAACACATTTGATTTCATAACACCGCGCCGCTCGCTTCGCTCGCTCGAATATAGGTACCTGCATATACTCGAATATTTATTTATTTAAACTTTCTGCACAATTAACGCACAAGAGGCGGACTTAATGCTAGACAGCATTCTCTACCAGTCAACCTTATATACTATACAACTTAACCTAACCTATTTTTTTACCGTGCCTTTGAGGTAAATCCTAAGATTTTCCAAGTGAATGCTAGTAAAAATTCGAAATTTAAGAACTGTTCGGACATTTACCATTGAGAGTTGGTAGATCTTAGGTTTTACTACAGATCGGGCTTTTACAGGGTTTTTACAGCAACATATACCTATACACTCATTGTATGACATATCTTTAAAGTACGATTCCGGACTCCGTAGCACGCAACAAAGCTGCCGCCGCAGTGCTGCCGCAGCAGTACTGATCTCCATATTATATTATCTATAAGTTTACTAGTTGACCCGGCAAACTTCGTATTGCCTCAGATTGAAATGATGTGTCAAAGGTTTGATATAGGTGTACGGACTATTTGTATGGGAAAATAAAATAGTGTTTTTTACTAATTTCCCTTCAATTTCTTTATATTACCTACCTTTTAAACCTTTCCTGGACTGCCAAAAATCATTTAAAACCTAAATTGGCCAAACGGTCAAGCCGTTCTCGAGATTAAGCGAGACTAACGAACAGCAATTGATTTTTATTTAGATAAATATGAGATTACATTCCGAGCCACGGGACAAGTGGCAGCAACGCAAAAGAAAATCGAGAAATATGGTGCTGCCGCAGCACTGCGCAAGCACTGTTGCGTGCAGTGGAGTTCGGAATCGTACCTTTGGCTTGTGCTTTTACAAAAAAAAAAATATTTTCAGTACAGAGCGATAGACACAAGTCCCCTAAGTCAATATGTAATGCACCCGCTCTGGAACACTACAGTCAAGGTAAATAACGAAACTGTATTTTATTTTGTCGTTCTTTTTTTGTATTTTGTGACTGTTTATAAAGGCAAATTGTTTGACCCTTACCTCAATACATATGTAGTAGCGTTCTTTATCAGCATTATAAAGTAAAATGGTCTTTATTTACTGCAATAAATAATCAAATTAACCTATAGCTTACAGTATGGTATTAGTTACGGCCTTTCCTCGCCTTGGGAGGAGGCTTGGACCTTACTCCACCACGTTGCTCTAATGCGGGTTGGTGCAGATAAGGCTTTGTGCCAACCCGCTGTCGGATGTTTTCAAACCGCCCTTCAGGCCTCCGACAAGTTTCAACGACTGCTATCTATCGATAGCAACCGGGACCGACGGCCTAACGTGCCCTCCGAAGCACGGAAACGCGCATTTTAATTTGCCACTAGCGGTCACCCATCACACAACCGACTGCGCCCGTATCGCTTAACCGAGTAGATCGCTTCCGATCTACACCAGCCGCGGGGCCATGCGCGCTTTGCATCAGCATTAATAAATGTTGATTTGATGAAAGTTTTATTTAGAACGTCCCAATAACGCATCTGCATTTTGACCTCTGGTCAAAGTTACGTAGTTTATAGGACACAGTCATCACATCAAATCCATGTGAACTGCATGCTTGTTTGCTTCCTTACATAAAAAAATCAGATTTAAAAGTTTTTGACTGGTGGTAGAGTTTCAGTGACGGAGCTCGCAGGCGTAGGCATCACCGCATGACCTAATATACCTTTTTTTTTCTGGTTCTATTAGGATTTTTCAATTTTATTTATTTATTGTTTTACATTCACAGATTTATTAATATACCTACTTGCCGCTAAATGGTACTTAGTGTTCAGTACTATCGCGTTCCGGTCAAGTGGTAATGTACCTACGGCCCTGTAATTTCCGGCACAGAGGCATAACATCTTAGGCCTCAGAAGTGGTAACCCATCTTTTCAGGTTTTTTGGGTGTTCTATAATGTCAAGTCTTACTGTATGAAAACGAAATAAATAAATATAAATAAATATTAAAATAATCTGCATTTTGACTTTGGTCTTTGTGTAAGGCCTATAGGCTGCAGTTACGAACGTTACGGCAATAGTAGCTACATATAACGAAATTAAAAGGAAAACTATCACACTTAAGTTGGCTTTACAAGTTTGCGAGTAATAGTCGACCAAATGTATTTTACTCGAAAATTTTGAAGAACCTCATAGAAATATTTATTTCTTTTTTTTCATTACATTATTCAAACCTAAAAACTACGGCACCCAACACTGCGCGTGGCCCGACACGCACTTGACCGGTTTTTTTTCCATATGTAATTATAGTATAATGGTTACGAGAAGCCTCATCACAACTGCACGAGGCAGCAAACCTCGCGCTTACCATCCGCGTAGACGGTCACCGTCACTATAAATCTAACCTAAGTTTATCATGTCTATTGCAGATTATACCAAAATGGATTGCACCCAATGCAATAACCTTTGCTGGGTTCATGTGCATGGTTGTGAACTTCATTTTGCTATCAGTTTACGACTACTACTGTTACGCGGCTGGTAATGGGTCGGAATGGGAGAGGATACCCCATCACATTTACACGATTTGCGCTGTTTTGGTCTTCATGGCTTATAACTTGGGTAAGTTTGGAAGCCTTTGCTGGTGGTACATATTTTGATTATCTTTATAGGGACTCTTCCCTATAAAGATCAAAATATGTATGACCCCGTAATAGATATCACGGAGACGAAACAACTAACAACTAATACTTACTGGTGGTAGAGGTCCAGTGACGGAGCTCGCGGACGTAGTCACCACCGCATTACCTAATATACTTGCGGCTAAATAGCAGTGTTCAGCACTATCGTGTGCCGGTCAGGAGGTAATGTACGGCCCTGTAATTTCCGGCACAGAGGCATAACACCTTAGGCCTTAGAAGTGGTAACGCATCTGCATTTTTACCTTGGTCTTTGTGTAAGTGTCTATAGGCTGCAGTCATCACTTAACATCAATGTCAACTACATGCTTGTTTGCCACTTCCATTACATAAAAAAAAACATCATGGAGACAAAACAGCTAAGGTCTCAGAGGTGGTAATGCAGATGCGTTGCCACCCCTGAGACCTAAATTGTTGTCCGTGTGATAGTTATTACGGGGCCATACAGTACCATCTAACCGGAACACGATAGCGCTGAACACTACGATTTGGCGGCAGATAGATTAGGTAATGCGATGGTGCCTACGCACGCTCTCGACTGGAACTCTGCTAACAGTAAAAGTAGAAATGAAACTTCACTTGCTTCTTGCCCTTTAACAACCTCCATGGTGTGAAGTCGGGTTTGATTTTTACACAGATGGTATCGACGGCAAGCAGGCACGTCGGATCGGAGTGTCGGGCCCTCTGGGAGAGATGTTTGACCACGGCTTGGACTCCTATATTGTGTTCTTAGTACCCTTCGGTCTCTTCTCCGTGTATGGGAGGGATGAATACTCTGTATCTCTGTTTAGGTAAGTCTTAAAAGTATACCTAGTCTTTAGAAATTAAAGAAAAAACGGAAAGAATTTGACTTCGGGCAGGAATCGAACCTGCGACCTCAGGATAACCAGTCCAGCCGCTTTACCATTAAGCTACCGAAGTCCCACCGTTCGATGTCGAGGTTCGATTCCTGCCCGAAGTCAAATTTTTCTTTCCGTTTTTTCTTTAATTTCTAAAGTTCACTCGCATGTGCTATTGCGAAAAATAAATAAGGCAATACCTAGTCTATAAAATAAAGAAACTGCTAATATTATCTTTAACGTAATATTTGAAATAATTGTGGTGGTGATAAAATTTGGCGTTTTTTACTGGTTCGTGGGCGTAGGCATAACCGTATTACCTTTTAGTGCAGTTCAACCCCTCGAAGACACAAGTCTGCGCGTTTACCGCTAAGAAAAACCGACTGGCAGCGCGTTGGCAACTCCCCTGATGTTGCAAATGTCGATGCTAGTCAATCTTCAAACATAAAAAAATAGGTCTGTCGGTATAGTGAACCTATTTTATTCAAATCTCTTCTCTCTGCGTGTTTCAGAGGCTTCCTGATAGTTATAAGTGTGACTCTAAATTTTTACGTAAGCCATTGGGAGAAGTATAACACAGGCATATTGTATTTACCGTGGGGATACGATCTAAGTATGTGGGTAAGTATTGAAGTACCTCATAGTTTCCATGTCCGTCCGTCCATTCATCCATAGCTCAGCTCAGAGACTCAGTGTATTCATCAAAATAGTCGAAAGATGTCCACTACTAGACCAAAGCCTCCCCATATAGGGGATATGCCATAATCGCCATGCTTGGCATGCGGATGGGCGATCGTAGTGGCGATATTTTTACACAGGACGCTGCTGCACATTTTACGTTGTTACTACCGCCGCGCCATTAGAATGGTTTGACCGCCATCGTTGTTCGGTTGACTGACTGCACTAGCAGAAGAATAATCTTTCAGTAGAAAAAAATCTTCCGTAATAATTCGCTAGTAGGCGGTGGAGTCGACACATCACGAATTATTTCATCATCATCGTGAAATAAGAAAAAAAATGGTTTAAGTTAGTATTGGGTACGATGGGGTTGACATGTTGTGGGACAAAACCCCTTTAATCCTTCAAGGATCGTACGGCCACCGGCGGCGAGACACAATTGAATTTCAATTGTCATATTTTTCTCGTGTCTGGAGAGATTAAATAAATAGAATGAAAAAAATTGTTTATAGCTTCTCTACATTTAAGTTGGGAAAATGACTTTTTTCTCTCATATCCAACACTAGAAGCACGCATGGCCCCGCTGCTGGTGTAGATCGTAAGCGATCTACTCGGTTAAGCGATGAGGGCGCGGTCGGGTGTGTGATGGGTGACCGCTAGTGGCAAATTAAATTGCGCGTCAGTCCCGGTTGCTATCGATAAATAGCAGTCGGTAAATCTTGTCGGAGGCCTTATGGTCGGTTTGAAAACATCCGACAGCGGGTTCCCACTAACCCTTTTCTCCCCCAACCCGCATTGGTGCAGCGTGGTGGAGTAAGATCCAGGCCTCCCCTCAAAAAGGAGAGAGACTTGTGCCCAGCATTGGGTGGTATAATGGGTTGCCATTTTTAATATTATCCAATGCTGTGGGGTGTCGTTGAATATTTGGAGTTTTAGAACACCAGCGGCCCGTACCGGCTTCGCACCAGGTGCAATTGAGGTACCTACCTACTAACATAATATTGTGACTATAAATTGAGATGTAAGCTATCCTATTTTTCAAGTTGGATCAAACTGCACACGGAGTGCAAAGTTTGATTAAAATCAGTAAACTAGTTTTAATCATTTATTTATATATATCGTAGAAAAATTATAAATAGGCCTGAAAATATTATATAATAGTTATTTTTCAAAGTGAAATTTAAAACAATAAGTAAATTTGAGCTCTTCAAACGCCGTCATTTTGACGACGTGTGTTGTGACGTCAACACACGTCGAGTGTTTTTTACTCTAAACTTTTGTGTTACTTCATACGTATTTTCAATTTTAATTGCTCTACAAATCATGGAAGAAGCAAAAAAGCCATCTTACAAGTATTGTTTATAACCTAAGTGCAAAAATAGAATTAGAAAAACACCAGACAAAGTGTTATTTCGTCTCGACCAATGGCGGCGCGTTTTGGAAGTTTGAATTTCTTTGGAAGTTTGAATTTCTTTCCCTTATTTTGCACTATTTACATAATATTTAATGCCATTAAATAATTAGTAAATAAAAAAAAAGTTTGTAATTATAATACGACGTTGATAAGTATTCGAGAAAAAAATATTTGAGACAATTTTAAATTTTATGCATATGTCTTCTGTGTCGCCACAACGCTCCAAGCCGAGCATCGGACCAGCAGGGGTAACTCTTAGGCACTCGTTTAAATTTATTATACTACTAGCGGCCCGCCCCGGCTTCGCCCGCGCTGCTCTGCTCCTATTAGTCATAGCGTAATGTAAGCTATCCTATCTCTCAAGTTGGATCGAACTGCACATGGTGTGCGAATTTTATTATAATCGGTTAAGTGGTTTAGGAGTCCATTGAGGACAAACATTGTGACACGAGATTTATATATATTAAGAAGATTTATTATATTTTCTTCGGTAGCTTAGTCGTAAAGCGGCTGCACTGGTTATCCTGAGGTCGCAGGTTCGATTCCTGCCCGAAGTCAAATTTTTCTTTCCGTTTTTTCTTTAAATTTATAAAGTTCACTCGCACTTGTAATTGCGAAAAATAAATATTACAAATTTATTAAGGCTGAGAGATGCGCTCGCTAATTGTTCAGTGAAATCTAGTGCCCGTCTCGAGACGAGCCGCCTACGTAAGTCCATAAAAAAACCGATCAAGTGCGTGTCGGGCCACGAGCAGTGTAGGGTTCTGTTTTTTTTTAGGTTTCATTAATGTAGTAAAAAAATATTTTTTTTTTCAATGGAGTTCTTCAAAACTTTCGAGTATAACATTTGGTCGACTATTACCCGCAAACTTGTAAAGCCAACTTAGGTGTGATAGTCTTCATTTTAATTTCGTTATATGTAGCTACTATTGCCGTAACGTTTGAATATCTAACAACAACCGTTTAGTTGGTAGAAGACTCTAACGAAAATTGTCACTTTAAAGCTTAATTAGTCACGCACAGTTAACTAAATCGATGTTAGCACACCCCAAACATTTTTGAAAGACCTATCCAACGATATCTCACACTATACGAAAACTCAATAAATTATCCACGCCTTACATGTAGGGGAGGTACCCTAAATAATTTTATTTTTCATGTTTTTATTCTACCACTTTGTCGGCGTGATTAAGGTGTATACTTGTGCCAAATTTTGAGTCTCTAGTACCAATAGTTTTTCCGCTAAACCGGGCGGACAGACAGACAGACAGACAGACAGACAGACCCTAAGAAATTAAACCCTATGAACGCGACTCGCCTCCTGCAACTCACACCTGCTCGCTTTTTTCAGGTATCTTCAGGTTTGTTCTTTGTAGCCGGCCTAAAGGGTGCCGAGGTGTATAAGGTCAACGTGTTCGGCAACGTTACCTTTGTCCAGGCCCTGGAGGTGGCCATACATGCCACTGGACTGTTGACTACACTACCGATTGCTGTGTATAATGTTTATCTGTGAGTTAGCTAATAAATGTTTTAAACTACAAATCAAATCAAAAAGTTAAAATATATTTATTTTAAATATATCTTTACACACAATTTTTAAAGGATATTAGTATTATCTACTGAGAATAAGGTATTACATAAAGGTAAAATGTGTATTAATAAGTGATTATTTATAAACGTAATGAAAATTAACTGTATAAATATTAATCAACAAATTCTTCGTCCTTCTTCAAAAGTTCGCTGCGACTACTGGATGCTCACCTTTGAGATGTACCTACCTAGTGGTTTCGTAGAAATTAAATTTGCAGATTCTCTCGCGTATACAACACTCCAACTTTCCTACCGTGGTCACGGGCAGACCGAAACGTCGGGTATAAGAAGTTTGGTAGTGTTGTATACGCGAGAGAATCCGCAAATTTAATTTCTAAAATGTTTGAAGCTCGCGAAAACCTGCGAAAACGTTACTAGAGTGGTTTCATCAAAACTTTGTCTACAATACCAATTAAATTTGCTACTATTATATAACCCGGTGCTTTGAGTTTAACATGTCATAATATGTCTTAATTTACGTTGTAATCAATGAGTTTTTATAATTATTTTCCTGGACAACGGTTTTCGTAAAACTAAACACAAATGTGACAAATAATACATTTAAAAAATAAATGTATTATTCGTCACAGTCATTCACTTAGCACTGTTTCTAGTGCATACAGAACTCCAATTAAAAACAAGCTCTATCAGTTCAGGGTAGGGAACACATCTACATTTCCATATTTGAATTTTGTATGGATGTTTAATATACAAAGATCGCGGTAAGGTCCAACAATATTTCAACAATCCATGCCTAAACTGATGTGGACTTCACCTCTCAAGGTCTTCATCTCCTCAGAATGTTAAATCACCAGTTATAACAAGTGACTTTGATTTAAATGTTATGCGATTCAACCCTGACAACACAGCTGACGGCTGAATTTAGTAATTGGCTTGAGGCATGCGTACACACGCACGCGTGTTATATGTGTGTACGCGAAATGTTGTAAGGGTTGTCAAAGGAAATAACGACTAATTATTTTTTAAACTTCGTATGACAAAAATGTAACTTCGTATTTAATGTTTGCGTAAAATGATTTCGAACTTAATATATTTATTTATTTATTGCCTTTGGTACAAAAAACAAATTACAATCATTTACACATACAATAAAATAATAATTACTAAAAACTAGATTGCAATCCAAAATATGCGTACACATCATGGTAAACAGATAGGTATATAATCTGATTTACATCTATAATTTAAAAGGAAAAAAAAAGTTTAAGTAGTTATACAAAATATTGTAGGATCAATTATTAGCAGAGCGCTATTTGGTGACGTTCGTAACTACGTAGCGTTTGAAGGTGTTGAATTTGTAATTAAAAAAATATCTATACTAACATCATTCATCGATATTTCGTTATACGTACGACACATGCGCACGACTGGATTATAATAAGGAGTATTATTTTTAAAAACTTGAAGTGAAAATGTTTTTGGTTTACGAGACGCGATTTATATTAATATGAATAGTACTTAATAACAATGATGAATCAATAATGGAGTGTAAGACTTTATGTAGCGTAAGCAGATCATTCTGCTTTCGCCTGATGTATAGCGGTATAATTTTAAATTTATTCAATCGATCAGAATAACATGATAACTTTCGGCCATAACCCAATCTATACGATAATATCCTTACAAATTTCTTTTGTACTGCTTCTACAGCCTCAGAATGAATTTTGTAACACGGGGACCATATGCACGACCCATATTCTAAATTCGTACGAACCAGAGTGTTAAAAAGACTACAGAAACTAGATGTATTTTTGAAAGGTTTCGTAGCTCTCGTGATAAATCCTAGTAACTGATAAGCTTTGCTGGTAATGGAATCAATGTGATCTTGGAATGACAGTTTTTCATCGAAATGTATCCCTAGATCTTTAACAGTACTTTTCCTTTCTAATGTGTGACCTAGTATATTATAATCATAGTTGGTCTTGAAACGTTAGTACGTAAAAGTGATTACAAAGCATTTTTTTATGTTAAGGGTCATCTTGTTATTGCTGCACCACTTTGACACGGCATCGATATCCCTCTGAAGAGCTAGGCAATCGAATTTATTATTTACTGAGGTAAAAATTTTGAGGTCATCAGCGTATAACAATGTTTCACAAGTAAGATTATTGACTACGTCATTTATAAATACGATGAAAAAGAGTGGACCTAAATGAGATCCCTGAGGTACGCCGGATGTTATTGGCGCAGGAGGAGATTTGTATCCCTTGATAGCTACTAGCTGACTCCTATTATTTAAATACGAATTGAACCATCGAAGCAAGTTACCATGAATACCGGACAATGCTTGTTTTTGACACAAGAGTAAATGGTCGACTTTATCAATATATTGATACAGAGAGTAACTTTTTAATATTATTGGAGCTTTCCGCGAATATGTAAATGCATTCTTGTTTATCTCCTATAAAACAAAATAGATTTGCCTAAACAAAACTGGAAATATAATTGAATGTATGTATTATACCAATGCTAGTTAATTTCGTCGCATAAATACAGATATACTAACCATAAAAATATATTTTTTAGCTCCTACAAAAACAGAACAGGCAAAATGTATCCTATAATGGAGATGCTGAGGCCGGTGTGGTCGATGGGTGTGATGGTGGCAACGATGACATACTGGGCGGTCAAGTCTGAACGCGTGGTGGACAGTGATCCGAGAGCTTTCTTGTTGCTGTTTGGGACATTATTTAGTAATATAGCTGTGAGTATATTTTTGATATTTATCCCGACCACACATCAAAGATTTCACTTGCACAAGTAAAATATAATAAGGGCATTTGATAAAAACCATGGCCCACCGGTCGCGGCGGACCGGAGAGGAGTAGCCATAGCGTGTATTACCGATGCAAAACAGTCTGTCATTTTTGCGCGGGGAAATGCTTGCGACAAAAATCGTCTATCACTACGAAACTCACACCTTGACTTTAACAAAATACAGAAACAATTTCACGCACACATTTAAACATCTAGGTGACAGGTATAGGCCCATTTGGCCTTGTACTTCGACAGAGGGGAAAGCCTGCATATGGCTACTCCCTTCCGGTGTTGCTCTATGATAAAAACGATCGACGACGACACCTTTTGAATTTAAATAATATTTCTGTCGTCAACTCGACCGACCATAAAATTGTGAGGTAACTATGAACACTCAACTACAAAAATCCTTTTTAAAAACGTTTAATATTTAATGGTTGTTCTTTAAAATGAAACAAAATATTATCATATCGAAATTTTAAATACACATTTCAATAAAAAATATGAAATAGAATCTAATTATAATATCACAAAAGAATTTGGCTTGCTACTATAACAACTTCTTATAACGTACAATAATTGTCAATTTAGTGTACAATCGATTTTTTTTTTACTTCTATGCATAAACCTGTTTCAGATATAAAACAACAGTAGTTAGTCAGTGGCAGTAGCAGTAGCAGTGTCGTTTCTAAAATTTAATTTCAAATTTATATACCTACCTGGCTGTACTTTGTATGAGCGTGCGAGTTGACGACAGAAATAGTAGGTAAATTCAAAAGGTACCAAGTCGCCCGATCGTACGAATTTTTGTCGTGCGAGATGACGAATAACTCCTAAAATTACCCGTCTCCTTTACGCAACTGCACTCAGTGGCATTTGAGTTTTGAGTGTGCTACAACGGCTACAAGTCAACGTGTTCTGAAGACAGCCTTATCATCTATTTCACCGAATATGTAAGTGGGTAGCGCAGGTCGCTCCCAACCTCCAACCTAAACAAAATACGACTTTTTTTGTATTCAATTTTTTTAAAGGGGTTTTTTCCCACGACATGTCAACCCCATCGTACCCAATACTAACTTAAACCATTACTGATAATAATATAAAGAAATGGAAAGGAAAATGTAACTGGCGAGGATTTACCTACATAATTCTTTTGCGATTTCTGCATTTGGATTAGCTAAAGTTTCCTGGAATAGGCCAACATTCATGAAATTTAACTTCAGTTCCTTCACTAGCAACATTCTCTCATTTCTGTTCCGTACACACTCCATCAGCAAATGCTGTGTCTTCAATTTTGTTGCACACTTCACAATTTGGTAATTCTTTCTTTTTCATTAAGAATGCAAATTTTGCTGATGGGTAGTGACCGGAACGTAATCTTAAAACTAACTTAATAAAATACGACTTGTACTCGTAGGTAACTCATAAGTATACTTGTACCTATAATGAACTTGGAAAAACGTATGGTTCCGTTAGAGGTAAACGTCGGGTATTCATCACAATGCGCGCGTCCCGACACTCACTTAGCCGATTTTTTAATACGATTAATCTCTCCAGACACGAGAAAAATACGACAGTTGAAATTCAATTGTGTCTCGCCGCCGGTGGCCGTACGATCCTTGAAGGATTAAAGAATGAAAATATCTACCACTTAACACCGCGTGGGCGGGTCCCACCTCCCATATCAAAACAGTAGTGGTGTTTCTCAACTCGTAATAAAATTAATAAACATCCCCCAAGCGCGAGGGTGCGATGTTTTAAGCCAATAATAATAAATCGTCACGCTTGGTTCCCAGTAGGATAGACAGATATAATTCGCTTTATTAGTGTCAGTGGTAAGTATGGGGTTTTTGAGCGTTATGATTCACTAGACACGAAAGAACCCGAGGGAGTATAGTTAATTGAAACAGAGCTTGTATCTAGTACTATTTATAGGCATAGGCAGGGTTGCCAATTTCTCCAGTCGCTATAACCGGACAACTTTAATCTGATCATACTTGGTCAAAATCGAAGAAAAATCGTTTATTGTTAATGAAAAAGTATTTTCTTTGAGGTTGATTTGTTCCCCAGGTTTTGGATTATTACTTTGTACAGTGGCAACATTTATAAATGTTTTTCCTAATCTACCCTCTCTTTTGGAACTTTTTAAAAAAGTAATTAACTGTCAACCATCGACGACACAACGCAGCTTCTCTTCTGTCAACAAACCCGTGAAGATGATCGTGCGATAGAGACCGGTTGGGTAAAAACCAGACAAATTGAATCCGGTCGGAAGTAAGCGACCCGACCCCAACAATTCCTTCTAAAACCAAACAGTCCGGTCGAAAACCGGACTGTTGGCAACCCTGGGCATAGGACATACCTACTTTTTATAGTCGTATCACACTAATATACATTTCAGGATAGTAAATAGAGATGTAACCGAAATTACCGGATATCGGAAATATTTTTCTATCCGCAACCAAATTCGATTTTCCGATATAATCGGATATCAGCGCAGTACAATTAAGGCATTTCATCACAATTTTTTACTATGGTAAATACCTACTTACACGTTTTGTGGGGAATGAGTCCGGTTCAATTTAAATATTTTATGATCAAGAGAATATAGTTGAAAATAATTACAAATCAATGATAATCCAGAAGAAGAGTCGCTGAAACATTCTGTCTGGATCTAATATCCGTAATTGAAACTATCCGAAACTAACGGATAATTCGAAAAAATATTATAACCTTTTTTATTTTTAAAGAAAAATGGAAAGAAAAATTCGACTTCAGGCGAGACTCGAACTCGCGACCTACTGGGAATCTAGTCCAGCCGCTCTTCCGATTGAGCTACTGAAGCCCTGCCCGATTTGTCAAATCTTTCCTTCACATCTATTGCATTGCTTTATGGTAGCAGCAGCGCCATCTATTACCAACTATGCTAGTTAGGCAACCGATATAATAGACTTTTCAGTTTATATATCATGTGTTAATGCGAAATAATATAAAAACAAATATTATAACCGTAACAGAAACTGGTATAAACATAATGGCAACCCATTATACGTCACACTGCTGAGCACGAGTCTCTCCCCTTTTTGGGGGGAGGCCTGGAGCTTACTCCACCACGCCGCTCCAATGCGGATTGGTGGAGATACGGGTTAGTGGCCAACCCGCTGTCGGATGTTTTCAAACCGCCCATAAGACCTTCGACAAGGCTTAACGACTGCTATCTATCGATGGCAACCGGGACCGACGTTTTAACGTGTCCTCCGAAGCACAGAAACGCGCATTTTAATTTGCCACTAGCGGTCACGCATCACACACTCGACCGCACCCGTAATGCTTAACCGAGTAGATTGCTTACGATCTACACCAGCCGTTGGAAACTGGTATAATATTATCTATATCCGGATCTAAAATGTCGCATTCGTAACTAATGGTAAGGTTCAGATTTGATAACGAATGCACCTTTACTAGAATAGTTATCATTTATACTTTCTTATGATCCTTATTTTTATTTATTTTTTTTTTAATTTAACAAATAGCAAAACAACAGAAGAACTTACCAATTAGAATCAGCATTGAATCTTAATAATTATTTGTCATTCACGACTTCTAACCACATCAACCACAGCGTAGAGTATATTTATTTGCGTTGAGTGCAAAATATGCCACAGATAATCTGATATTGCAAACCACATTTAGATAAGTAGGTACCAATTTGTGTCTTATATGATCCTAGAAATTCATGGATAATATTATTTTTGCTATTATTTAGTGTTACCCACGGAAAAAGCAGTGTAGGTCACTAGTCATACTACATATGTATTAATGTTTGTATACAGAAATAGTCCGACCCTCTACCTCAATTTTGTAATCTCAACGTAGACTAGGCTGCGCGGGCGATATTACAGTGCACAAGTGTAAGCGCAAACACAGGTGCACTCTATTCCCCCAATCTCATAGCCGGCGGCAATCCGACACGACCGGAGAGAGATCGGGCGCAGGACCGACGGCTATACGTGCTCTCTGAGGCACTAGTACCAGACTCCGGGCTACTACTGGGCACTTTCTAACAGAAAACCCTAATAACAGATTTTCCCGACCTGGGGACCGAACCCGGGACCTCAGGCTTCACCTTTGCAAAAGTATGTGTGTGTAAACACGCCCATAGAAATACATTCGATCCTACATTTATGTAATTAAGTAAGCGCCCTAATGCACTATCGGTTAGCCGTGGGAGCGGGTAGCCGCGCGGCTAGGCGCTTTTACAGTTTAATATGCAACCGCCTGTTATTGTACGCATTATACATAACAAGCGGTTGCATATTAAATTGTAAAATCGGCAAGCCGCGCGTCTAAAGGACTTATTACACGGTATTCAGGGTACGATAGCAAGAGTCAGGGTAGTGTAATAACATTTAGGGAGTTAGGGCCCTAATTAGGCCGACCGGAGCGGCCCGTGTATATGTACTGTGATTGAGTTAGGGCGCTGTCGACCGGATAGTGTAATAAGCGGCAACCCGGCGCGAGGGCCACTCCCACCCTTTCTGCTGGACTCTGAATACCGTTTCGTGTAATAGCTTTTTAACTGCTAGTGCGTTAGGGCGCTTACTGTTAAGGTTGAAAAACCATAACTTTAATTAGTACTGTATTCCAATCGAACCTAAGAATATAAAATACCATACTTTGTTGCAGAGTCGTCTTATAGTAGCTGAGATGAGTGAACAGCGCTGCGAAGCCATCTGCTGGTTGAACTGGCCTCTCATTGCTGGTGTGGCCACTTCCATCAACAATCCACAGATGGAGATCTACGTATTATATAGTTTGCTCCTGTTTGTAATAGCAGCTCATGTGCATTATGGAGTGTGTGTGGTAAGTTTGTTTAACTGGTGGTAGAGCTCTAGTGACAGATTCTGCGGACGTAGGCACCACCGCATTACCTCTATCTCCAAATGGTAGTGTTCAGCACTATCGTGTTCCTGTTAGATGGTAATGTATGGCCCAGTAATAACTAATACAGAGACATGACAACTTAGGTCTCAGGGGTGGCAACGCATCTGCATTTTGACACCTGGTTTTGATGAAGACGTCTATAGGCTGCAGTTATCACTTAACATCAATGTGAGTTGCAAGCCAAGTGTTTTTGCCAACTTCACATTAAAAAAATCCCTAGTATTGTGAGACTTTTTCTCACATACTATGTCACCCTTCTTTTGCGAACTAATCTTAGTGCAACATAGAATAATCTGCTCGTTGATTGAGCCAGTCATTGGTGGTGGTCATTGCCATCTACAAACTAAAAAAACGTAACTTCACGCCTGTAATCCCCGAAGGGGTAGGCAGAGGTAAATGCATGCATTCAATCATACATGCAAACACCCACGATTCGCCGGTTACGTTTTGGCCCATGTAACAGGTGGCGAGCCTGTTGACATCTCCGGGCACATCACCAAACTCCGAGGTACTGGGAAACTTCCAGAAAATAGAATAATCCCAATAGAACCAGAGATAAAGGATTTTAAGCCGTTAACTCTGATAGTCCCCGACCCGGGAATCGAACCCAGGAACTCCAGCGTAATAGTAGTGGCCTGCTTCCACTACGCTACTGAGGCAGTTGACATCTGCATCTAAAAACTACAGATATAAATCAAAGTAAAGTGTGGTTCTTTGTGTAATATACGCTTAGGTATGTGCATTATTATGTTTCTCTGCAGTTCACATGTTAAGTGATGCAGCCTATAGACATCTTCACAAAAACCATAGATCAAAATGCAGATTCGTTAACACCTTTGGAATCTTAGTCGTTTTCTTTAGACTGTGGTTTTAATGTCTGTCTGATTGAACCGGAACACGATATGCCTACACTACTATTTTTTTTTAATGTAATGAAAGTGGTAAACAAGCACGCAGTTCACATTGATGTTAAGTGATGACTGCAGCCTATAGACACCCACACAAAGACCAAGGTCGAAATACAGATGCGTTATCACTCCTGAGGCCTGAGGTGTTATGCGTCTGTGCCGGAAATTACAGGGCCGTACATTATATGCAGGCAAATAGATTAGTTAATGCGATGTTGCCTACGCTCTCTAGGAGACTCTATTGCTACATAGGAAAATTCTTATATCTGTCTCGCTTCTTAATATAGAGAATTGAGACGGCTCTACATTTTTTTTTTTTTATGTTACCGTGCAAATATTAGATAGGTACACGTTCGTAATAATTATAAAAATTTTATAGTCCGACGGTGGTGGAGTTAATCAGTTGCTTCACAAATATAATGATTCATTATGATTTATTACTGTGCACTACAAGTTAATATTTTTAAAGCTTCACAAATATAATGATTCGCTATGCTTTAGGTATTATTGTGCCCTACAAGTAAATATTTTTAAAACTTCACAAATATGATGATTCACTGTGATTCATTATTGTGCACTACAAGTTACCTAATATTCTTAAAGCTTGAAGATTTTAATGAAAATGTTATTTTTTTTCAGGTCCGACAGATGTGCAGTCACTTTAAAATAAAATGTTTTGTAGTGCCGAAAGAAAAGAGGAAATGAAAATCTTAAAAATAGATTTAATACATTTTTTTATGTTTATACAGTTTTCATTTTTCATTTTGAAAAAAAAAAACGGATATTTAATAGTATAGATCACATCTACGAGAGATTTTATCAACCTGCTTCCCATACTATCCTTTTAAAAAAAACAACACCAGGTAGTTACAGCAAAAATATGACACCGCGGTTCAATCTAATTCACAAAATAATACGTAATTCAATACAGAATAGCAAAAAATGAGCAATAAGACATCACCTCGCAGAAAGCTGTACCTCCTAGGTAGTACGTGCGAGCGAGACCACTATAGTAACCCAGTCCATCGCCCAACACCGTCTTTAAATTATACGTTCTCATAGCCTTGTAGCGACCCGGGCGTTTCGATGAACGGCAGAAAGCTTCTTACCCGCTGTTGCAATTTCGACTCTACTTCGACACATTTGGATCATTTTACTTTAACGCTACATGGTAGTTACGACATTTGAAAACCGTTTGGAAATTTAGTAATGGGGGGTGCTCGACATGGACACCGTAGTCGGGTTTAGAATTTCAGTACAGCTTCGGATGGCTGCGAAGCGCTGCTTTGTTAGTTGTTCAATTGTTTACCAAGCCGATTTTTTTTTTTAATTTCCTACGCGCGACTATTATTGGGCGGAAAAATTAAAAACCGGATCCGTTGACAAAACGTCTGAAAGGAATTTAAAAGCACATGTTACAAACGCAACAGTATTGTATTACAAAAAAGTGGACAGTGACTTTAGTGTAGTGTTGTGTATTAGATTTCTTTTACAAAAATAATAAAATTTTTCGTGTAGAGGCGAGATAAATTTAAAATTTTGGTAAGTGTGGTGAATGAGAATTAACAGTTTTGGAACTGGTGGTGTGGTGATATAATTCGCATGACTATATCGTTTTTGGTAGAGCCAACGCATGTGGATGATGTTAATTTTGAATAGATATCTAAAAGGGAATGCCGACGATGAGAGTGGAGGTAATATTCTGATAGCATATTTTAATAGGATTATTGGCATTCCAAGCTTTTGACGTAACAAAACGTTTTATTTCATAACTGTGTGTGTTTAAAAATAACATGTTACGATGAAAATCGTATAAAAAGTAAAAAAAAAACAAAAGAAATGTGTTTAGGTACCTCTATCTCGAACTTTGAAATGCAATTAACTTCGTAGAAAAATAATAAGTAACTTAATTAGGTACCTAGTTTGCTTAGGTTTATAAATCGCCGAATTTGATAGTGATGCACGTTTTGCAGTTAGTTGGTAGGTAGGTACCTACCTGATATGTTCTTAGGTTTTCGCGAGCTACACTCATTGAAATAAAACTATTTTTACGGATTTATCTCGCGTATATTAAACTAAAATGATTTTTAAAATCAACCCGTTTTTGACGTTTCGGTCGCTTTTCAGCTTCCGTGGTCCCGGGCAGACTGAGGTGACATTTGTCTGACAGAAGTTTGAAAAAATTATATGTAGCTACCTCCATCGACTTCGTAAACGCCTTGCGTAGCGTTCAGGATTAACTCAATAATTACTTATGGTATTTTAAAAATCATTTTAGTTTAATATACGCGAGATAAATCCGTAAAATTGTTTTATTTCAAAAGGTACCTACCTTCCTAAATAGATTAGAAAACTCTGGACAAACTTTTTTAAGTTGTTTCTATTGTCAATGTAGGTACCTATATGATTGCTCTTTATAAAAAAAGTTAATTTATATACCTAGATAGTTACTATTAAAGGTAAATTCAAAGTGAATAATGTGTATTTTTTTTTAATTTACTTGCCGCTAAATGGTAGTGTTCGGCACTATCGTGTTCCGGTCAGGTGGTAATGAACGGCCCTGTAATTTCCGGCACAGGGCATAACACCTTAGGCCTCAGGTGTGGTAACGCATCTGCATTTTGACCTTGGTCTTCGTGCGGATGTCTATAGGCTGTAGTCATCACTTAAGATCTATGTGAACTGCATGCTTGTTTGCCACTTCCATTACACAAAAAAAAAAATTGGTCACATGCATGTAAGTAGGTAAGTAGGTTTTAACTTAGTAGGTAGGTTTTATATTATCAACACCTACAGCTTTGATAATGTAAGATAAAACCTACTTACCTACCGTTTTGTTTTAAAAACCTGTCTGAAAAACACTTCTTATAGTATCTATAATTAAATGCCAAAAATATGTTTATCGTCATCCAGAAAGCATTTTCTGTTTTATTTCGTTTCGTTTCGCATACTTTAATTTATTAAAATTCATATCTTTCTCGTTGTTAAACAATTATTTCCGAAATAGGTACTTAGGTACCGACATAAATCTAAAAATTTTAAACAAAAATAAAAAATCATGCGTTTATCATAATTATTCGAGAATTGAAAACATTAAGAACCTTTAGAAATAGGCATAGGTACCTATATAAAATTAAACAAAGGAAAAAAAAAAATATATGTAGGTACCAATTTAATTTTGAATTCCGAAATATTAAACCAATTTTCGATAGAGTCAAGTCAAATGTTTGTACCTACTTAGTTTATATGGATAACTATGTTATAAAAAGATGGTTGAAGATTAAACAAAATAGTAAAAGGAAAACCATAACCACCGTAAACTGCCTCGGTAGCGTAGTGGTAGCAGGCCACTACTACTACGCTGAGGTCCTGGGTTCCCGGGTAGGGGGTTATCAGAGATAATGGTGAAAAAGCCTTTATCGCTGGTTCTATTGGGATTTTTCCATTTTCTAGAAATTTCCCAGTACCTCAAAGTTTGGTAATGTGCCCGGAGATGTCAACAGGCTCGCCACCTGTTACATGGGCCAAAACGTAACCGGCGAATCGTGGGTGTTTGCATGTATGCTTGAATGCATGCATTTACCTCTGCCTACCCCTTCGGGGATTACAGGCGTGAAGTTACGTTAACCACCGTCAAGTAGAATTTACGAATAATAATCGACCGGAGGTAGACGAAGCACGAGAGGTTTGTCAGGACCGGGATATCTGGCGCTCTACACTCTCTGCCTACTCCGTTAGGGACCTGGCGTGAAGATACATACATAATCGATCAACTTGTAAAATTCACTAATAGATTCGGAATGTAAAGTACAGCGGGACCCGACGTGCTCTTGGTCGGTTTTTATATGAACACGCTTATTTGCAAAAACATCATAATATTTGCTTCTTATAGGTAAATTTATAAACCCCGTATGACCCCTTAATAACTTTCACAGAGGTAAAACAACATAGGCCTCAGGGGTGGTCACGCATCTGCATATCGACATCCAGTATTTGTGTAGATGTCTTGAGGCTGCAGTTGTCACCTACCATCCATATGCACTGTATGCTTGTTTGCTAGCATCATTATATAAAATAAAAATTGAAACTGCCTGCTAATACTCGTAGTAGCTCTACTGCTACGCTGTGTTCTCGGGTGCGATCCCCAGGTTTTTTTTTATGTAATGGAAGTTGCAAACAAGCATGCAGTTCAAATTGATGTTAAGTGGTGACCACAGCCTATGACCCACACAAAGACCGAGGTCAAATTGCAGATGCGTTACCACTCCTGAGGCCTAAGGTGTGATGCCACTGTCTTTTATCTTGTTTGACATATATATCAATTGTTATTCACTTTAATTTATTTTGTTTGCTTTTGACGTGTCATAAGAGGTGCCTGTCACCCTAAATGAATAAATGAGTTTCTGATTCTGATTCTGCTAAATGGTAGTGTTCAACACTATCGTTAGATGGTAATGTATGGCGTCGTAATAACTGTCACAGAGGCAGGTCAACTTAGGTCTCAGGGGTAGTAAAATATTTATTTATTTAATCTTTAATGCACATATTACAAAATGTGTACATAAGGTGGACTTAATGCCATAAAGCATTCTCTGCCAGTCAACCTTAGGGTTGTAAAAGAGAGCATCGAAAGTTGCGGAAAGAAAAAAAAAAAAAAAATTCAAACCAAAATAACAGATAAATATATATATATATATAATTTATGTATTTATGTACACACCTAAATAATATACCTAAATATATAATAATAAAAATACACATACTTAAATATAATAATAGCATAATACATTAATAATGAACATATACACCAAGCTGCTGTACCAATGACTATAATAAATCATAAATACTGTTAAACATAGTGACAATCGACGAAAGATTTAGATACCTAAATACATTTTCATACATATGTGTTAGCCGCTGTTTTGAGCCAATGAATTTAGAAAGAAACGACGAAAATATCTGCATTTTGATTTCTGGTTTTTGTGTGAGCTGCATGCTTGTTTGCAACATTCCATATATAAAAAAAATCGTCAAGGCTAGACCATCTTGCAGAGCTTGGAACTATACCTAGTATACTATACATAGTACCTTATGGTCAAAAGGTTGATGAATGTAGATAAAACCATATGGAGGGAGCGCCTATTATAGTTTTAAGAGTGATAAATTGTACTAATGTTGTAAAATTCCCGCGTTCGTTTTTTTTTTCCTTGGTAAAACTCAGCCTCTGCAACCATGTGCGTACTTAAATGACAATAATCTTTAATTCGTTATAATTCCACTTGTGTTTTTTTACATGTTTAAAGTGGTCAAATTATCTGAGCATGCTTTTTCCGATTTTTATGTTCACAAAAAACCTCTTTCTTGCATCTATTTTACGAATTCAACCGGTAGCGATACACCGCATTGCTGTGTTAGTATTTTTTCAGGTATTTGTTGCATAAAATATGTGATATTTGTTTACGGTGCCTTATAGTTAATCATTTAGCATCAGCTTAATTTATTTTTATACGTTCATTTTATGTCATAAGTTACAAATGGTAAATAATTCTGTAGCATACTAACGTAAATGTAGATTCGCTGCCACATTGCCATCTGACCGGAACACGATAGTGCTAAATAAACACTACCATTTAGCGGATTAGGTAATGCGGTGGTGCCTGCCCCTGCTCCATCACTGGGGCTCTAACACTAGTAGACAGCAAAGTTAAAAATATTCATCGATCGTAATAAATTGACATAATATTGCGAATGTATGAACGGTCGATGTTATGATTCCCTCGTATGTATTTTAGTTTTTACTACGATGTACGATTTCCCAAATAATCAGTTATTTGATAAACATTGCTAATCGTCGCATTTATGAAAGAAGTTAGTACCTATTAAATAATAATAATAATTGTTTTATATTATTTTGCATTAACACATGCTTGTGAAATATATTTTATTTAAAGAAAAACGGAAAGAAAAATTCACAAGCATGTGTTAATGCGAAATAATATAAAACAAATATTAAGGGTAAAAGCGACTTCTTTACGATATTCAATAAACTGCAAAGTCTATTATATCGGTTGCCTAACTAGCATAGTTGGCAATAGATGGCGCTGCTGCTACCATAAAGCAATACAATAAATGTGAAGGAAAGATTTGACAAATCGGGCAGGACTTCAGTAGCTCAATTGGAAGAGCGGCAGGACTAGATTCCCAGTAGGCCGCGAGTTCGAGTCTCGCCTGAAGTCAAATTTTTCTTTCCGTTTTTCTTTGAATAAAATAATAATAATGGCAACCCATTATAAGTCCCACTGCTGGGTACGAGTCTCTCCCTTTTTTAGGGGGAGGCCTGGAGCTTACTCCACCACGCTGCTCCAATGCGGATTGGTGGAGGTGGGAGGGTTAGTGGCCAACCCGCTGTCGGATGTTTTCAAACCGCCCATAAGGCCTCCGACAAAGTCTAACGACTGCTATCTATCGATGGCAACCGGGACCGACGGCTTAACGTGCCCTCCGAAGTACGGAAACGCGCATTTTAATTTGCCACTAGCGGTCACCCATCACACTACCCGACCGCGCCCGTAGTGCTTAACCGAGTAGATCGCCTACGATCACACCATCCGCTGGGCCATGCACGCTTAGTACCTATGTATGATATTATTATTAACATAATCTATCAGTTTGAAAAGTAAGAATCATTTAAAAATCTTCATCGAAGTTAGCGTTAATCGAACACGATAGTGCTGAACACTATCATTTGGCGGTAGAGAGATTAGGTGATGCGGTGGTGCCTACGCCCTAGAGCTCTTACCCTAGACCTCTACCACCAATAAAAACTCTTACTGTGTTAACTATTTAAAATGAACGGCTTATTAAATTGTAAAAGCTTAAAAATCATAACTACTCAAAATCTACAAGTTTATTTTTTTTTATGTAGTGAAAGTGGCAAACAAGCATGCAGTTCACATTGATGTTAAGTGATGACTGCAGCCTATAGACACCTACACAAAGACCAAGGTCGATATGCAGATGCGTTACCACTCCTGAGGCCTAAGGTGTTACGCTTCTGTGCCGGAAATTACTGGGCTGTACATTAACACTTGACCGGAACACGATAGTGCTGAACACTACCATTTAGCGGCAAATATATTAGGTAATGCGGTGGTGCCTACGTCCGCGAGCTCCGCCACTGGAGCTCTACCACCAGTGAAACTGGATGCAACTTATCTGTGATTAAGTTTGTCTGACATTAAAACGGCAGATTTGACACTCAGAGAACCATTAACATAATTACTCAAATTATTATTATTTTTTTAAACAAAAAAACAGATTGATTTTCATAACATCTTAATAATGCCTATGCCGAAGAACGTCAGAGAAGGTGCTACCTTCTTTGACGTTCTAGAAAAACTTTTTACCATTTTTTTTATATTAATTTTTGTTGCGGTTTCAACAAAAATTGTGATGTTGATGGCTACAATTAATACAATAGTTTGAACTAAATCTGGTTTGAAAATATCAGCTTCAACAGAATGACACTTGAATTGATTTCTTTTTCAACTGCATCAAGGTCAATTAGACCAGAATCATAATCCCCTTTCACTACAGTGTTAATAAGCCAAGAGTATAAAGACGAGCAGTGGCTGATTTCTGCGAACCTCCTTTAGTTTTAACCCGTCAAGATCACTTAGTTCAGCCGAGCGTGGCCGCGGGATGGGACATCCGTGTCGATAAGCGTCCCAATCTTTTTTGGCTTAAAATTGGCGGCTACCATTTTTTTAATGAAGCCGTCTTGGAATGATGCTGACTACAATTATGACTGGCTAGTTAAAGTTATAGGAAGTTTGCAGAAATCAGCTTGCTGATCTGTCAAGATCGCTTAATTCAGCCCATCGACGATGAGAGAGAAGCTGTGTTGTGTCGTCGATGGTTCAGCCGAATGTGGGCCTCGGGTTGGGATATTCCCAGTCGAAAAGCGATTGATTGGCATTTTTTTAAATTAAGTAGCTATGCCGTCTTCTTGGATGCTAAATTTTTCTTTGCCTTTTTCTTAAAAGAGATGGTAACCTGTTATACCGGATTAGTAATACGGTGTGAGGTCGTAATCACACCGTATTACTAATCCTATATGTCCCTTAATAATAGGATGCACTGCTAAAGGGTATCGATTAGGTGTTAATGAAGGCCTTATATTTCTGGCACAGAGTAACAGGTACAACAATAGGTACCTTCTTTAGATATGTGCAGACTCAAAAATTGAGTTTTAATACAATCCCGAGGATTAATTCCCTTTAACTAAATTATTAAACGAAAATAGAAAAGCTTTTACATTGTTGGTATGCTCAACACATTATCATGCATTGTAATTTGTTATTTTCGAATAAATGTTTACTCTATTTGAATTATTTATAAACATTATGCTAAAAATACACGCAAACAGAGATACTTAAAGGGCTCAGCATGAGGTCTTGGTAGGGTTGCTAACCTTTTTGCGAATGAATGGCCTTATTCATAATTTGTGTTAATTATGGACATATAAATTGTAATAAATCAACAAAAAAATATGAAAGCAGTACTATAATTTTTATCACTTTGACTGAGTTTTTTTTTCTTCGCGAGCGAAACCGTAGGGAGGTTTGGTAGTAAATTACAGACAGTTAAATTTAAGATAATTTCAATTCATTTACAGCTACTTGTCTGATCTTCTACTTGTATTGAATAGGTATTAGATATATAGGCAGATTATAACTAAAATATCCCATTTTCTGCGTACCTCTTCGATAAAGTTACACACTAAAAAATTTACCCACGCGCAGTTGTTAATTAAAATGCAATGTACAATATCATAATCGAAATTTAGCAACTGACAACCCTACATCTGGAGTGCTATACAAGCTTTACTTAGTTTAAGGGCTTTTTACGTTCTGAGAGAACTTCTTTTTTTCGAATGAATACTTATTTATGGCTAGATCTTTTATTAATACTGATTACTTGTTTATGTCAATTTTCATCTCCAGTCATCTCAGATTCTGAATCTTCAAATCTTCAAAGTAATCTGTAGTGTTCTTTTTTATGTTATGGAAGCGGCAAACAAGCATGCAGTTCACATTGATGTTAAGTAATGACTGCAGCCTATAGACATTTACACAAAGACCGAGGTCAAAATGCAGATGCGTTACCACTCCTGAGGCCTGAGATGTTATGTCTCTGTGCCCGAAATTACACGGCCGTACATTACCACCTGATCGGAACACGATAGTGCTGAACACTACCATTTAGCGGCAAGTATATTAGGTAATGCGGTGGTGCCTACGCCCGCGAGCTCCGTCACTGGAGCTCTACCACCAGTAAAAAGTAAAGTTCTTACCTTAGTTATTTTATCAGAAATGAAAAAAAAATACCTAGAGACTGATAGAGAATATGCGATGGAGTGATTTCTTTGTAAACGATATATTATTTATATTTTAAATCGGACGTATGTAGAGGTTGTTTTTCTTAGTTGGACAAGAGGTGAGATATATAAAGTTACCAATTTTTTGCTTAACAAAGGCACAATTTATTAGTATCAAACAATTCAATAAATAATAAAATCAGTACAATCCAAATTTGAGGCACTGTTCCTTGGTTATTTATATTGTTTAAAATAATATCAGCAACAGGCACGTATTGTCTTAATAAAAAGAGTTTCTTCATAACACAAACATTGCTCACAATATGAAATCACAACATCCGGCACAAAGCTCCGATATTTCGACTTGAAATCAGTTTCCTGTTCAACTTAAGTGTCGATTTTGTTAATCAATCGATCTTTGTTTTAATTTGTAAATCGTTTAATAATTTCGGTCATGTTGAAGTAGTGAGACACTTTTGGTGATAAGAGAACCGGCGAAGTGTAAACTTTTTATCGGTCGACTAGCCCGTATTTACTTGTACAATATTACCCACCCTCTCCTATTCATTTTAGCGTGATGTCATATAACCTTCCTCGATAAATGGGCTTATCTAAATCTGAATATTTTTTCAAATCTGACTAGTAGTTCCTAAGATTAGCGCGTTCAAGCAAACAAACAAACAAAGTCCTCAGCTGTATGATATAAGTATAGATTTTGGTAAAATTAGGCGCGATCCTAACAAAATTTTGAGTGAAGAGATCACCGACCGCGAATATAATCTTTCAGAATCAGAATCAGAATCAGAAACTCATTTATTCATGGGCACCTCTTATGACACGTCAAAAAACAAACAAAATAAATTAAAGTGAACAACAATTGATATACATGTCAAACAAGATAAAAAATATATGTAAAGTCAAGAATATCACTAAGATAAAACTAAATGTAATAAAGTAATGTAAAAAGTATATCGGTAGAATGTCTCATTCATCTTTGGGTCATTAATTAAAATTAAATAAGTACGATTATGACACTTTTTAAAATAAAAACAAATATGGTACCAGTTATACTAAATTAGTTATTATTTACTTAACGCTGTGTTTGTCAGTCGAATTGTTTATTCATATAGGTATAGGTCGCGCCACGTAAAAAGAACGCTGGAAGAAAGTAGAAGGGATGTGTTCGCGCATCGGTACACTCGCGCACGAAAGTACTAGCCCTATTGGTTTATTTTTGATCTAGCTTTCGCTTGCGGTTTCGTGTATTGGTAGGCAGATTGAAAACGCCGCACCTCATACCACCAAATAGATCGATAAATCGTCTACTGCGCAGCTTGACCGCCAGCGTTCTTTTTACCTGGCGCGACATATATCTCATGTAGGTACTTAATTAGACTCCTGGAGAGCACTTTTACATCGTAATTTTTTTTAAGCATGCATAGGGTATTATAAAAAAAAACTGGTGGTAGTCCCAGTGTAGTAACTCAAGAGCGTAGACACCGCAGCATTACCGTAATAGCTATCACAGAGACATAACAACTAAGATCTAAGGGGTGGCACCGCATTAACCTCTGGTTTTTGTGTAGATGTCTATAGGCTGTTGTCGTCATTTAACATCCATGTGAACTGTATGCTTGTTAGCTATTTTTTTATGTAATGAAAGTGGCAAACAAGCATGCAGTTCACATTGATGTTAAGTGATGACTGCAGCCTATGGACACCCACACAAAGACCAAGGACAAAATGGAGATGCGTTACCACTCCTAAGGCCAGAAATTACAGGGCCGTAAATTACCACCTGACCGGAACACGATAGTGCTGAACACCATCATTTAGCGGCAAGTATATTAGGTAAAGCGGTGGTTCACTAGGGCTCTACCATCAGTGCTATTTCATAATTTAAAAAACTGTCAACGTATCGCCACTAAAATAACCATCGATAATCTCCACAGGACATCCCCCATCCCTATTGCACCCGTGCTTATAAAAAGAGGACAATACACACTTCATTAATAAAAGGTTAAATAACGTCGAAGTCATTTTGGCTTTGTCCGAAGGGATAAAGTTACATTGCCAATAGGCCACCACTTTGAGGCCTTAATGCATAATGAAGAAAAAACATTGCTGATTGAGATCTTTGAATATGACAGGGATATTTCTTTTTTTATGTTATGGAAGTGGCAAACAAGCATGCAGTTCACATTGATGTTAATTGATGACTGCAGCCTATAGACACCCAAACAAGGACCAGAGTCAAAATGCAGATGCGTTACCACTCTTGAGGCCTAAGGTGTTATGCTTCTGTGACGGAAATCCCAGGGCCGTACATTACCACCTGACCGGAACACGATAATGCTGAACACCACCATTTAGCGGCAAGTATATTAGGTAATGCGGTGGTGCCTACGCCCGCGAGCTCCGTCACTGGTGGTAGCACCAGTAAAAAAGTTTTTCCAGTCGTTGACGGGATGCAAATTGTGATAAATAATTTCTATTGAAGTTTATAACTTTTTCATTATTTTGAGGAGCGATTGGGCGATTTACACTGCGAATTCGTACCGCAGGTTTGCGGTGCAAAATGCCCCAAGACACAAAACTTCACTATATCTTTGATATTATATTGACGGTCAACTCACACCGCTGGACTAACCGGGTTAGTCCAGCGGTGTGAGTTGACCGTTTGATTCGAAGGGTCGCGAGTTCGATCCCTGCACCGGGACAAATATTTGTATGGCCTACAGATATTTGTTTCGGGTCTGGGTGTTTGTGTATGTGTTGTTTGTATATAACGGCACCCACGACACAGGTTTTATACCTATTGTGGGGCTGTGATTGTATGCGCATTTTATTATTTATTTATTAATTATTATAGTATTTATTACAGTATGATCTTTTGAAGTTCATACATTTTCATTATTTTAAGGAGCGATTGGGCGATTCCATCGATATCTCAACCTAATTCTTGAACTTACAGATAATACATTTAAGTCATGTATTAAACGCACACTATGTAAAAATGCGTACTATAGACTCGATGACTATCTAAAGGATAGAGATGCCTGGACAAATGCTGGTCTAGCTCCACAAGACTAAACAATAATTTTGTGAAATTAATGTGCATTGTACTTGATATTGTAAAACATAGTTATAAGTGTCATATTGTGAAAATAGTTTTAAGGAACATATTTTGAAAAGACCCTACTGAGTTTTGTTTTGGCAGGTTTTTTCTCAGTAATGTGGGCTTTGGAACTCTGCCAGTGAATGACAAAGAATGTCCCATATTTTTTTGTTTATTCTTATTTTACCGTTTGTAAAAGAAAGTATGGAACATTCTGTTGATACCTATTTTTATCATTAAGTATTTTTGGACTATTATTTATTTTATTTTGTTTACTTTGACATATTAATCAACGTATCAGTTGTTATTCGCTTTAATTTTATATTTGTAATTTGACCTATCACAAGCAAATTCTATTATTTCCAAGTGATTAAATGAATTTTTGAGTTTGAGTTTGAGTTAATAGATACCGCATCGCAGGCGAACGCTTTCGGACAACACATAGGGTGACATAGGTAATTCAGTAATGATAAAAGAAACCGCGCGCGAGCTCGACTTCAGTACCGACCACGTATGTGACCTGTGTAATATATGTCGTTTTACGAGCGCGAAATAATTTCGTTAAAAAATAACAAAGTGAAGCAAAATGACATCTTGTTCAATAAAATGGTGTTACAAATGTAGCAAAAGATCAAATTTAAAAAAAGACGACATAACTTTTCACAGGAATGCTGTTTTCAGGATTATAATTTTCAAAAATAAAATTAATTAGGAGTTCAACTTACACAGGTCATGACAGGTCAAAAACAGCACCCGTTGATCTGTTTTTACAGTGCATCCCTTTCTTTTAATTCAAATAAATATTGTTATTCCTTTCGTCCATTTTGGTACGTATCAGTATAGTGATGTGACACCTCAATCAACTGATGAATGATGACAATTAATGCAACTGAATATTAATTACTTGATTTTCTTTCGTACACTTATTTTAATTGGTTTTTTTTTTGTAACGAAGTTTGTAAACAAACATGAAGTTCACATGTTCACGAAAACTAGAGGTCAAAGTGCAGATGCTTTTCCACTCCCGAGTCCTAAAAAATAATAATTAATCATTGATTATTTATTATAATGATAATAAAGTCTTTATTAATGTAACAAAACATTAAAAAAATATAATATACAATTGCATAAAGAAATAATTTTTGAATATTAAAATATGTCAAATTATTGTTTTACATTTTCTTAACTAAACGTTATAAGTATGTATATGAAACGAGTTGAAATTGAAATGACCATGACAAAATTAAAACTTACTCCTCTTGCAATCAAAACGAAAACTTTCTTATCACTAGTTATAATTTATGACCTGTCGCAACCTTGAATCAACCAATCACGACGCTACCTCATCGCTTTGACTGAAATGTTTCTTAGTAGAAACGATGACATAGGGTGTCTAATGGTTCTGTTGTCGCTGGGCGACTCACACTGCGGTACGAATTGATTGCGGTGCAAAACGTCCTAAGACACAAAACTTCACTTCAGCTTTGATATTATATTGACATCGATTTAAAACCATAATATGCAACTCTACTAGTATCTGCGATATTCATATTCTTGTTTTTGATACATTAAGATAAAAACTGCCTCAGTAGCCTAGTGGAAGCAGGCCACTACTACTCCGCTGAGATCCTGGGTTCGATGCCCGGGTAGGGGTTCTCAGAGATAATGGTGTAAAATCATTTATCTCTGGTTCTATTAAGTTTTTTTATCATTTTCTGAAATTTCCCAGTACCTCGATGTTTGGTAATGTGCCCGGAGATGTCAACAGGTTCGTCACCTGTTACATGGGCCAAAAACGTACACGGCGAATCGTGGGTGTTTGCATGTATGATTGAATGCATGCATTTACCTCTTCCCCTCGGGGATCCCCTTCGGGGATTACAGGCGTGAAGTTACGAGTTTTTTTAAGATAAAACAGATCAAAACACTGAAGCGTTGCTTACTTTAATTCTGAGACTTTTTTAAAACCATTTTTTAAAAACATTTTTTATGATTTTTGTAGCCACGATGGCAAACAAGCATGCAGTTTACATGGATGTTAAATGATGACTGCAGCTTATAGACATTTATACAAAAACCAGAAGTCACATTGCAGATTCGTTGCCACCCATGCGTCCTTAGTTGTTATGTCTTTGTGATAGTATGTCTTATTTACTGGTGGTAGAGCTCCAGTGACGGAACTCGCGGGCGTAGGCACCACCGCATTACCTAATATACTTGCCGCTAAATGGTAGTGTTCAGCACTATCGTGTTCCGGTCAGGTGGTAATGTATGGCCCTGTAATTTCCGGCAGAAAGGCATAACACCTTACTTAGGCCTCAGGAGTGGTAACGCATCTGCATTTTGACCTTAATCTTTCTGTGGGTGTCTATAGGCTGCAATAATCACTTAACATCAATGTGAATTGCAAACTTGTTTGCCATTTCCCTTACATATAAAAAATAGTTATTTCGGGTTTATTACCATCTAAGGAACATGATAGTGCTGAACATTACTTTTTAGCGGCAGATAGATAGGATGCGGTGGTGCCTACGCCCGCGAGCTCCGTCACTGCAGGTCTACCACCACTATAAAGATAGATAAGATAATTAAATAATAATCTTGATTATTTGTGTAAAAAAGAAGCAGTCGAGTAATTCAAATGGTAGAGTTTTACATAAAAAACCGTTTCTCAAAGAAGGTCTACATTACCCACATTATTGATACAATATTTTTGAAGTACTTGCCTAACCCTGAGTTTGCATTGATGAAACATTCACATAAAAACATGTTAAAATGATAGGTTTGACAGCAGTGCGAACGCTAGCACCAACAAGACATTTATCGCAATACATACTTTATGCGACGAGTTGCGAAACATTTTAAGTGCAAACTAGGGGTAATAACAATGAGTACCTAAAGGTTTTAAGGTGGTGCCCTATGCCTGGTATAGATAGGTATCACACGGACAATGTCATAACCTCTAGGCCGTTGAAGTTTTCTATCAAATATTTGCTAATTAACATAATGTAACAAGAATAAACAGCTATTAACGGTTACATGTTTTTGTGTTACATGTGAAGCAAGTATGTAATATTGGTTAGTTATTTCTAAACTTCACAATTTGCAAGTGGGGATGGACAGAAGTTTATGCTATTTTGAAGCATGCCAACTGTTTTTTTTTGTGGTTATAGGTAATATATTTTCCAATGATGTCCAAGAATGTAGGTAATGTAGACCTTTTTTGAGAAAAGTTTTTTTTAATTTAAAATTATTTGAGATTCTCTGACTATCAATTACTCGACTGCTTCATTTGAAACTCAAATAATCTAGATTATTATTGAATTCTCTTATCTATCTTTTTTACTGGTGGTAGAGCTCCAGTGATGGAGCTCGTGGGCGTAGGCACCACAATGTGAATTGTTTGCCACTTCCGTAACATAAAAAAAAAACCTCTATAAACCACTTTGGGGAATACAGGCGTAAAGTATAATTTACTTACATAAAGCACAATGCACTACCTATTTCCTTACATATCGCAAATATCATAGAAATCAAACAAAATGCTATTTAGCACAAGCCGACCGCGTTCTTTTTTTTTTCGAATTTGGAATTCGTGCTCACAACACTCGCATTGTGCGCGCGCGCCGGCCCTGGCACTTCCAAGAATGATTTCGTTGAGCGGAACCGAGATGAAGATATAATTTTAATACGAGCGAGAGAGGGATGCCCGTTGAATATTAATTTTATTTTTCTTTTCGTTAATCTGTGACCACATGTGGCGATTGTTCTGGACCTTACGGTCATTCGATGGGTTCGTTTATTTTCTCCGGTTTTTTGGAACATGGTTACTGAACTTTAGGGTGTTATTCTAATTAATATGACGTTGCCTATCTAACGACAATTCCTAGAATTTTATTTGTTCATGTCGTGTTACATTTTAACGACTCTTTGTTTCTGATATTGAGGTTCAAGCTTCTACTGAATTTTTCAGCTAATTCAATGTTATCAAGAAATAGGTAGGTAACCTACGAATATAACTGAGTTAGAAAGATTCTCCTATGTCATAATATTCAATATGTAATTAAATAAATCAAACACGTAGACAATTAATGTAAGTATCTACGTCGGAATTCCTATGTTCTGAAAAAGTTCAAAAACTAAGTAATAAAACTGTACATAAGTTTCTTTTTATTAATGAAGGTGGCAAACAAGCATGTTCACATTGGTGTGTGATGACTAAAGCCTGTAGACAGACCAGAGGTCAAAATCTAGATGCGTTGCCACACCTGAGACCTTAGTAATTAGACTCTGTGATAGTTATTACGGAGCCATACTAAAAAGGTATAAATGTAAACTTAAAATCAACATCATCGTTGCAGATAGAAGTAAAATATCGGTAGGTACAGTGGATTTTAAGTAGGTACCTAAGTCTGGATTTCGAATAAGATTGCGCCATATTTTGTTATGACATTCTTATGAATTGACTATAACGAATATAGGTTGGGGAAAAAGTTTCTTCGCATTTTTTAAGATAATTCAAAACATTTTTTAATATAGTTTATTTAAATTTAACTAAAGTATGTATGTATGTACCATTTTGTTCGATAACCTTTTGCCATCTTGTAGGTAGGGACATGATCCCATTGCTATAAAAAATTTGGGACTTCTCATCAAAATACCGCGACTAGTGGATTTGGCAGTCCTCTCGTGATGTTAACCTAACATTACATAAAGAATTCTGAAGGGACCGAAACAGGTGGAAATCTGAAGGTGCAAGGTCAGGACTATACGGCGGATGCATTAACACCTCCCAGAGAAACTCTTTTAATTTTTGCTGAGTGGCTATAGATGTGTGAGGTCTAGCGTTATCATGATGAAACACCACACCCCTTCTGTTGATCGATTCCGGCCGCTTTCTCTCAACTTCTTGCTTTAATCTCATCAGTTGTTCGCAGTAGAGTTCAGAATCGATAGTCCTGCCTGGTGGTAATAGCTCATAATGAATGCCCTTCCAATCCCACCACACACACAACATCACCTTATTGCGAGTTAACCCGGGTTTCGCCACAGTCTGTGAAGCCTGACCGGCCTTTGACCACGACCTTTTTCGCACGTTCTTGTCGTACGTGATCCACTTTTCATCACCAGTTATCAGCTTCTTCCAAAACGATTCGGTTTCATTACGTCGTAATAAAGAATCACAAATGAGTACACGGTTCATAAGGTTTCTTTCAGTGAGCTCGTGAGGTACCCAAATATCGAGCTTTTTTTTGTACCCAGCTTTTTTTTAATGCGCCAAAACTGTTTTGTGATCAATTCTCAGTTCTTCAGCTACGTCGTAACTACTGATATGTCGATCTTGCTCCGCTTTTTCGAAAATGGCATCCATTTTATCCGTAATAGGGCGACCAGAGCGAGGTGCATCTTTGACTTCAAAATTCCCGGATTGAAAACGCTTAAACCAAATTTGTGCTACTCTCACAGACACTGCACTAGGTCCATAAACATCGCAAATTTTTTTCACTCCTTCGTTGCATTTTTACCTTTTTTGTAGTAAAATTTTAAAATGTATCGAATTTCTTTCTTCATTAGATTCACTCATCTTGACAGTACGAAAAACAAATGAAAATCACACATTTGCCTAATTTGAATTTGGAATTATGTTCTTTAAAATTTTAACTTTCAATGATACGAAAACCAGCCAGATACAAATACTACAGCCAAAGAGATTTTATTACAAGTTCATACATACTATAATGCGAAAAGACTTTTTCCCCAACCTATTATAATCATGATGGCGCATTTTTCATCGACGGATTTTATCTTTACATGTTATCAAATCGTAATGTACCATTTTTATTTATTCATACATTGTACCAGGAACTCAGAAATGTGTAAGAGATGAACGCGACCGATAAGATCTTGGCCCTTTCAACGTACTTTATCTGTCTCCAATGCATTCATACCACTTTTTGTGTACCTATTGCCTATCTCTTTTCATCTACTCTATGAAAAAACTAAATTTGATACAGATTAGGCGTATGAATGTTGAATATTTTTATTATGATTTATTGCGTCTGTGGCGTTACATACTGTGTTAACATCAAATTCTTTCACCTTGAAAAGGAAAAAATCTCGTATCTCATTTTGATAAACTTCAACAGTTTTTTTTTAAAGCTTTAGACTAGTTTAGAAGTTAGCACATAATTATTAAAATTACTTTTAAAACAATTGTAGAGTTTTTCATTAAATATGTAAGACAACAGTGTTAAATACGAAGATGATCATCCTTGTGTATATTAAAGCATTAGAGCAAGGCGGTCGGCCCCCTGGCTGTTGAATTTTTTTGTAAGTCAAAGGATTGACAGTCAAGCAGACGGGCCACCTGATGGATTACGGTTATCGTCGCCTATGAACAATTGCAACATCAGGGGAGTTGCCAACGTGCTGCCACCCCTGAAGGACTCTATTGACGCCAGTTTTGAAGAACCCCATATTATAGCGCCGGAGGAACACCTCAGAGGGAAGTTCGTTCCACAATTTGCACGTTCTGTGCAGGAATGAACGCGCGAATCGGACCGTTGAGCACGTCTTATATGATTTTTCTCTTTACTTTGCATTAGGTACCTTGGGGGTGGCGGCAACGACATCTATTGCTACTTAGGCAACCGAAACAACAAACATTTAATTGAACATCGTAGTGAAGTCGCTTTTGATCATTGTCATGACACAAAACAGTTACTAGGTATTTTATTTTTTAAAGAAAAATGGAAAGAAAAATTTGACTTCAGGCGAGACTCGAACTCGCGGCCTACTGGGAATCTAGTCCAGCCGCTCTTCCAATTGAGCTACTGAAGTCCTGCCCGATTTGTCAAATCTTTCCTTCACATTTATTGCCTTGCCTTGCCTTTTTCTTTCCATTTTTCTTTAAAAAATAAAATATATTTCACAAGCATGTGTTAATGCGTGTAAAAATTATATAAAAACAGTTACTAGGTAATAACTTAAAAAAACAAATACGCACAAAAATATAACATATTAATACGGACATAGCCCAATTGCACTCCTTTGTTTTCTCATCGCAAACTTTCATCAAAATGCTTTATCTAAAATTTACGTACGTAAATTAGATTTGTTAATTGAGAAGATTAAATAGGTATAATATGTGACATTTACGACATCAAGATTAAAGATTAGATCTGAATTACAATTTTTAAAACCTTACTTTTTTTTTTCTTTAGAAATTGTTATTCGCCTGTTAACTATCAATATGTACTATCCCATAGATCAAAATGTTTATTCTCACATCCTAAATCTTTAAAAAATTAAGGTAAGTAGGTAAAAGTAGGTAAATAATACCTATGTGATCAATCTACGTTTTTAAAATTACACGCAGAAGATGTCAGTCCATAAATTTATCTAAATATTAGGAATATGATTCCCATTGTTTGTTATACATCTTTATGATAATATGGACATGTTTACTTAATATTTTATGCCATATAAACAAAAGATGACACTCAAGTCGGCAGGCCTTTGTAATATGAAATTTGTCTACACACATAAAGTATTCATAAGTACTTTATTTATTATAAATATGGCGCTGGTTGCAAAAATGGTGACATCATCGTGTTTGGCATATCGCGACCACCAGGCGAGCATAGCGATAGAGTAAGGTGTCTATTCCCGATACGGGTTGAGTATAAACAGATTATTGCAACGCTTAGCAGGTTTTGAGAGCCTGGTGTAGCGTTGGAGGAAGTACTACAGGATATTTAAATCATGCTTAGCGAATGGAGGTTGTTTGATTAATAAACTTTTAAATAAACTTTTCCGCTTTCGCGCTTTTAGGAAGCGCGCTTGGCCCGGCGGCTGATGTAGATCGTAAGCGATCTACTCGGTTAGGCACCACGGGCGCGGTCGGGTAGTGTGATGGGTGACCGCTAGTAGCAAATTAAATGCGCGTTTTCCGTGCTTGGAGGGCACGTTAAGCCGTCGGTCCCGGTTGCTTTCGATAGATAGCAGTCGTTAAACCTTGTCGGAGGCCTAATGGCAGTTTGAAAACATCCGACAGCGGGTTCGGGGCGCTGGGACCCGCACCCACCTCCACCAATCCGCATTTAGGGAGCGTGGTGGAGTAAGCTCCAGATCTCCCCCCAAAAAGGGGATAGACTCGTGCCCAGCAGTGGGACGTATAATGGGTTGCCATTATTATTTATTTATTATTAAATATAGTTTATAATACTACATATAGAATGGACACTTCGACGTCCCGCCCGATTACCATGCCTCACTCAACCCCCTCTTATGGGCGTCGGTTGGTATTTTCTACGTGCTACGCACACAGGTGCACGTGTAAATACACGGCACTGATTGATGTCTGTGTAATAGAGACCAAATTAAGCGTTTGTATGGAATTTTGGCGGAGTGTCCGCGGTGTGCCCTGAACTTTCAAATTAAACCGAATCTTTGAACAAGAATATGAAAAGTTTTGAATACATAGGAAAGCCAATTTCGCACATACAATGACCTAATTTTACTGTCATCTGTCTGCAAATTGTGTTAAACAGATAAATAAAGACAGAAGATATACATCTCCACTAAATTCCTGAAATCCTAATCCGATTGAATGCGAACTAACAAAAGAGCAGACAGTATAATCGGGCATTGTTAAAATTTCATCACACAGTAGCAGGATACAGAGATGCGGTGAAATAAAATCTATTTTGATAGCAATAAAGTTTGAAATCCGACAATCCTAGGAATAGCACACGATTGTTCGAATTTCAATTTAGTTTGGCGGGCGGAAGGGGCGTGGTTACCGCTGGGCGGGTCGTGGAAAGGAGATAGGATACACGCATGTTCGTAATTCAAATTTCGCAGCTGCTCCGCTATTTCGGCGGGATCGCGGAATAGACAATAACTTTTTACATATTTGATTTGATATTCGGCCAGTAAATTACATTTATATTTCGATAATGGATTCGTTAATAATTTAATGTCGATTATTTATATACATTGGAAGACCAATGAAATGGATGATATTGAATAACAAATATTGAATAAATAATACCAGTGCTATATCTATCAGCATACATACCTACCCATATTTAGGATTCTTTTCATTCTTCTTTAGATACTTCACGAATAGGTAGGTATATTTATGGCCAGTTGTACCTACCTACTGGTCTACTTTAGGTGCTAAACAAAATATCTGTAGGGTAAATGCCGGATAGATGCCACCACACCTTTTTGAAATTACCTACTTTATGTTTTTTGTACAAAAAGCAAAGTCTTAGGAATCGGCGTGCATGTACCTAGGAAGAGAATGATGAAGGTAGATGAGGCACGAGAGGTATGTCAGGACTGGGATATCTGGCGCTCTACACTCTCTGCCTACCCCGTTAGGGACCTGGCGTGAAGATACATACATAAAAAAGCAAGAATATTTATTTGTAGAACAGGTTACCTACCTACTTTGGTTTATTATTTTCAATTTTTTTTTCTTTTTAATAAAAGTGGCAAACAAGCATGCAGTTCACATTCATGATAAGAGACACGCACACAATGACCAGAGGTCAAAATGCAGATGCGCTGCCACTCCTGAGGCATTAGGTGTTATGCCTCTGTGCCGGAAATTACAGGGCCGTACATTACCACCTGACCGGAACACGGTGCTGAACACTACCATTTAGCGGCAAGTATATTAGGTAATGCGGTGGTGCCTACGCCCGCGAGCTCCGTCACTGGAGCTCTACCACCAGTAAATGAAAGGAATTCCAGAGTATCGGCGATTTTTGCGAAGTTCTAAATTTTGAGACAACTATACCCATACAGGGGATAGGTGCCTAACCCATCTCAACTATCTTTAGGATAGATGCCCCGTTCAGAAAAAGGAACCCGATATCCCGCAAAACCTTTAATCGCAACTAACCGTCCCATGCAATCGCACAGAGACATGCAACACTGGTGATAGAGCTCCAGTGACGGAGCTCGCGGGCGTAGGCACCACCGCATTACCTAATATACCTACCTACTTGCCGCTTAATGGTAGTGTTCAGCACTATTGTGTTCCGGCCAGGTGGAAATGTACGGCCCTGTAATTTCCGGCACAGAGGCATAACACCTTCGGCACGGTAAATAGATTTGTTCTATCTACTGTGCCTTAGGCCTCAGGAGTGGTAGCGCATCTGCATTTTGACCTCGGTCTTTGTGTTAGTGTCTATAGGCTGCAGTCATCACTTAACATCAATGTGAACTGCATGCTTGTTTTGCCACTTCCGTAACATAAAAAAAGGTCAACTTAGTTGTAGTTGCAGAGTCTCTCGATAGATATCTATAGAAATTAATAAAATTGGAGTGTCTGTTTGTATTATGAAAATAAATGCTTTTTACTAAATGCATATAGGTATGTATGTATACACGGTACGTATTCCAAAACAACATTTTTTACAATTTTTGTCCGTCTGTCTGGCTGTTTGGCGGGGCTAATCTTGGGAACGGCTGGACCGATTTTGACGGGACTTTCACTGGCAGATAGCTGATGTAATAAGGAGTAACTTAGGCCTTTTATACTAACTGCGCCTACGACTTTGTCAGGGTAGGGTAGATATTGAACAGTCATAAATGCTCACGCGGACGAAGTCGCGGGCACAGCTAGTATGAAATAATATTTTCTATTGCAATCGAGGCAACTATACCTACCCCTGGGCGACTATCCGGGCTACCTATCTATCTCACATGAAAAACAATTAGATCTTACTTTTTAGGGATTCGGTAGGCTACAGGTAGGTAACTCTTATATTTTCGCCATGTGCATCCGTTTGTCCATCTGCAACTTATTTTAGAGATTCTTAGTACAAAAAACTGTAATTTGACGTTACCTTTATTCCAATCAATTTAATAATATAATTTACACAAAACTTTAAAAAATATACCTATAACGTCACCTTCTTCATGAATCACTCTATTTATTAGTGAAAACCGCATGAAAATCCGTAAAGCAATCTTTGAGTTTATCGCGAACAGACAGAGAGGCAGATGCGGCGGGGACTTTGTTTTCATCTGTTTTTTTTTTTTTTTTATGTAATGGAAGTCGAAAACAAGCATGTAGTTCACGTTGATGTTAAGTGATAACTGCAGCCTATAAACACCCACACAAAGACCAAGGTCAAAATGCAGATGCGTTACCACTCCTGAGGCCTAAGGTGTTATGCCTCTGTGCCGGAAATTACAGGGCCGTACATTACCACCTGACCGGAACACGATAGTGCTGAACACTACCATTTAGCGGCAAGTATATTAGGTAATGCGGTGGTGCCTACGCCCGCGAACTCCGTCACTGGAGCTCTACCACCAGTAAGAATCTATATTATCGACAGTGATTCACAAATCTGTAGCTACTGAATCTCAATTCAATCAACCAGTAGGGACTTTCGGAGCACGTTACCTATCTTGGACAGACAGACAGGCAAAAGCACAGGTATAAGGGTTCCGTTTTCCCTTTTCAATACTTAGAACCCTAAAAAAAAATAAAAAGAATATTTCAAAGTCTTCAGGCTGATTAGTCTCTGCTTCAATCATTAAAATATTATCAATTCTGTTGAATTACAAACAGCAGTGCGCGAGCGCAGTAGTTTCTGAAGACCGTATAGCCCGTGGGCGGCCACTATTGCGTCGTAAATAACATATTAACATTCTACATGCAAACGATAATGGCACCAATACCTCGTTTACTTGTTGATATAAGCCTCATTTTGGTATACTTTACATATAAACATTCAACTTTTACATGAAGTAACAAAATGTTTGTATTTACATTGATTGCGTTGACTGCATTGTCAATAAATATTGTGTTATGTATTTAAGCTTTCATTGGAGAAGGGAGAGATATATTTTGTAAGTTATTTGATTGTAGATATCTGCATATCTACAATCAAATAATTTGAAGAGATTTACTGCTTAGATATGTGCGCCTATAAAAAAGATTAAAAATGAAATATGAAATTATGTTAATGAAAGACATGCTTTTCATTTCTTTAATTCCAATTGCATAGGGTAAAACTGGGTAATACGCCCCACTTTTTTTAAATTGAAATAAAACAAAAATATTCAAAGACAGATTTGTGATATCTACTTAATTAGGAACAATACTTAATAACTTACCTAGTACCTACTTACTGTGCTAACATTATATCAATAGTTTAATGTAATAGGAACAAAGGATACTTACCTACGAGTATCTAAATATTAAAAAAAATAACTTAACTACAGTTGAGGCGTTTTAAAAGATCCCATCAGCTAAAATGCCCCAATCTATGAAAAACATCCATACAGTACAAAACTCATGCAACTACCCTGAGCAAACCGTGCATTTTAGTTTTTTAATAGTTTTCGATGTAAGATGTCTTCTGCTAGGACCCACCAGAATATCAGCGCTGCAGCCACTGTTGCAGCAATCAGCTGAGGTGGGAGCCGTTTTTTTGGCTTCCCGGCTTCCCTTAACCAATTAAGTAACAATTCTTTTACTTGTTTTTTTTTTTTTTTTTTTTTATGTAAAGGAAGTGGCAAACTAGCATGCAGTTCACATTGATGTTAAGTGATGACTGCAGCCTATAGACACCCACTCTAATATCAAGGTCGAAATGCGGATGCGTTACCACTCCTGAGGCCTAAGGTGTTTTGATTCTGTGCCGGAAATTACAGGGCTGTACATTACCACCTGACCGGAACACGATAGTACTGAATACCACCATTTAGCTACGGCAAGTATATTAGGTAAGGCGGTGGTGCCTACGCCCGCGAGCTCCGTCACTGGAGGTCTACCACTAGTAAATTATTTTTTTTATTATTGTTGTTGTGTGTGTGCCAAAAAAATAAATATTTTTCTTCTTTCTTCTTCTTCTTCCTAGAATTCGAAAACGAATGTTGAAGTTTTTTTATATCTCATTCCCGTTTTTTGCTTCTTAAACGTTCTATTGCTTTTTCTAAATCTTCTGCACTTCATGAAGCTTGGCGAGTGGTCCGTTCATATTTGCGAGACATTGTCTGTAATCATTCCCGTGAACTCAGAATCTTGAAATTTGGTACGAAACAACGTTCTTGCACAGCTAAAGTAAAAATTACCACTAGACTCCCGAGGCAGATAAAACTGCCCCAGAACGAATGTATGACCCCGTACTAAAACACTCACAACTTAAGTCTTAGGGAGCAACGCATCTGCATATTTTAGACCTCTGCTTTGTATAAAAAAAACGTAACTTCACGCCTGTAATCCTCGAAAGGGTAGGCAGAGGAAAATGCATGCATTCAAGCATACATGCAAACACCCACGATTCGCCGGTTACGGTGGCGAGCCTGTTGCCATCTCCCAGCCAGGAAACTTTCAGAAAATGTAAAAATCCTAATAGAACCGATGATAAAGGATTTTAAACCGTTATCTCTGATAGCCCCCGACCCGGGAATCGAACCCAGGACCTCCAGCGCAGTAGTAGTGGCCTGCTACCACTAGGCTACTGAGGCAGATATTGTGTAGATGTCTACATACCTATATATACCTTCCTTGCATCAAAAATGTAATTTTCTTCATGTATAATAATAATAATGGCAACCCATTATACGTCCCACTGCTGGGCACGAGTCTCTCCCCTTTTTGGGGGGAGGCCTGGAGCTTACTCCACCACGCTGCTCCAATGCGGATTGGTGGAGGTGTTGGGGTTAGTGGCCAACCCGCTGTCGGATGTTTTCGAACCGCCCATACGGCCTCCGACAAGGTTTAACGACTGCTATCTATCGATAGCAACCGGGACCGACGGCTTAACGTGCCCTCCGAAGCACGGAAACGCCCATTTAATTTGCCACTAGCGGTCACCCATCACACTACCCGACCGCGCCCGTAGTGCTTAACCGAGTAGATCGTTTACGATCTACACCAGTCGCCGGGCCATGCGCGCTTTTTCTTCATTTATTTCGCGTTAATCAAGAATCAAAAAATGCATGTAATAGGAATAATCTAAATGCCCTCACCGAGGTCAGAAGGTCATTGAAACAGTATTTAGAACGAAAGCAAAACAACGTCAAATAATGCTGCTATATCAAAAATATTGTTTACTTCGATTTTTTCATATTTATACGTCCATTCATGTGTTACGTTTTTAACCTACATTATGTAATTAATGAGATTAATTTGACGGGTTGGATTTTACTTTTTTATCGTTTCTTCTAGGGTGCGACCGCCTATCGACATTGCTGACGTCATTGTCATTGCTGTCAAAGGAGATGTTGCGACCTCGGCTCTGGTTCGTACATGTCCTCAAAAAATGGGTAAATTAAAGAAGAATCCAAAAAAAATACAATTAATTTATTCAAGAATATATTTTAGAGTTACAACGACATTTAATTCAAACGATTTTATCATTTTCAACTATGTTAAACATGGCGGCGATACAGCCGACACTTGGGATCAATCGATTTTGATAGTATTTAGAAAATATTACTTTTTCTCCAAGTTCTATAATCAAAATACAATTTAAAAAATGAAAATGTCAAAATGATATCGCCCGCCATATTCGCCATGTTAGTTTTGAGTTGCAATTCTAACTGCAAATTATGTTTTGTAACTGCAAACAAAGCTAAATAAGTGAAAATATGCAGTAAAAAAGGTTTTTATTTTGATTTTGCCTGTTTAATGATATTGTGTACAATACATGGCCGGAGGTCCATACATTTTTGCAACATCTCCTTTTCATGTCGATTTGTAGCTCCTTTAAAAGCAGTAGTGATAATCTGATAGTTTTTCTTGCTTACGTAGGTGAGAAACAAGCGATAATGGTAGATTATTTCGATTATTGTTATTTAGTTAAAGCAAAAATCGACATGAAAATTAATTTGACAGCAATGACAAGGACAATAGCAATGTCGATAGGCGATCGCACCCCTGGTCTATCAACATCATAATTTCAACCAAAAGAAGTCATATTTACCTACATGTATGTATATTTATTATTATATATGTATTATATATATGTGTGTGTATTGTATATATTTATATATATGTAGTATATATATCTGTATGTAGGTATTTAATAAGTAAGTTTATCATCGTCATTTTACTATTCGCTTATTAAATCATATAATAGGTATGTCATTAGGTATGGTTAGTAAATCATTTAGTTTATAACTTGATTCTCAATGCATCAACATATTTTTTTTCTCAACACAACCCCAAGGTTGACTGGTCGAGAATGCTTCATAGCATTAAATCCGCCTCATATACTTTTAAGTGCAAGAAAGCCAAACATCGCATGCGGATTGGCGATCGCTGTGGCGATCATTTTTTCATAATTTTATCGCAAGACGCTGCTGCCTAACTTGAGTTTTCGCATTTACTACCGCCCCATTAGAATTACTTGAATGCCATCGTTCGGTTGACTGACTACACTAGCTTAAGAATTCTATTCCACTAGAAGAGAAGTCTTCCGCTAGTGAGCGCTGGGGTCGTCAGGTCCCGACGCCAACTTTCTGCTTCTGGTCTATACCTACTTACTTAATAAAACCACAGTATAGGTTATAAGTCCAATGACGGAGCTCGCGGGCGTAGGCACCACCGCATTACCTAATATACTTGCCGCTAAATAGTAGTGTTCAGCACTATCGTGTTCCGGTCAGGTGGTAATGTACGGCCCTAATTTCCGGCACAGAGGCATAACTGACTGTATGTGTCCAGACTACACTAGTCTACGAAGGTGGAGGATATCGTTGAATACATCCGGATAAAGACGAATTTCACCCTGAGAGTCGAGCGGTTGGAGTCTCGCCATAAAGTTAATATCAATTCTTTTTTGGTGAGGGTCCCGACACATGACCTGCCGACTTATCCAAAGGAGGCGTTCTGGCCGCAGGGGGTATTATTTCGGAAATTCCGGGGACAACTTCCTGCTGACAAACACCGAACCGCGTATCACGTTGCCGTCTTCACGTGACAATTAGTGTTAATTTAAATAAATATGTATGTTAGTTTTTAAGGTATATATTTGTATGGGCCTTTTGTTTTACTTTAAGTGTACAATTGTTGCCTGAAATAAATAAATAATAATAATAACACCTAATGCCTCAGGAGCGGCAGCGCATCTGCATTTTGACCTCTGGTCATTGTGTGGGTGTCTATGCTGCAGTCATCACTTAACATCAATGTGAACTGTTGTGTAGTTGTTTGCCACTTATACTAAATAAAAAAGTAATAACAATAATAACAGACACGTTCTTTAGACTGTGATAAAATAAAGGGTGTTGGGGCGTTTCGGTCCACTCGTGTTTCGTCCCGCGGACCGAAACGCCTATGAGCATTTTATTCATGATAAATACTTAATTACCTTGTGGAGGAACGGGTGGAAGTGTTCCTCCGACGAAAAGCGAGGGTCCTCCGACCAGGCGAGGTGGTAGCGCCTAGCGAGCCGCGGCCCAACGGTTGACGTTGGGAAGTTGTATATATGCCATGCCAACTCTTGAGAAATCTTCGTATGTGCGATGTAATTCGACTGCACGCCATCTATCGTACCAGACAAGTACTGTAAGGTTTTATTGTATTCCACTAGTTGGCGCCTTAGTGTAGTGGACGCTACAACCTATATATTATGAGATATTTAAGAAAAAAAATAAGATGGGAAATTGATTGTGCTAGTAGATGTCAAAATGATTTCTGATATTCGTATTGGTATCAACAATAGCACCTGCACGGCTCATGTTTAGAAAATCACGAAGTTATAAATAATCCGAGATATTTTTAGTTCTGTCGTTTACATTTTTCTAATCCGATTACAAGTAATTTGGACTTGGATCCGATTAAAATCGATTAATTTATGCCTATCGTGGAACGCTCGATGTTATCTCGCCCGTTTTGTCGTCGCCACCGGCCACTTGTCAAGCCTCGTTTAGTATGCCAGTTAAAAAAATTGTTTATGTTAAAATTAAATTTTGGTTTTCAATTTTAATTGAAATCAGGTTATTATATCATTATATTAGCCGAAAAATGTCCATGTGACTACAGTCTCCCCATAAGGGGGATATGCCATAATCGCCACGCTTGGCATTCATGTCTTATCACAGGACGCTGCGTTATTGTACTTACTATTGCCCCATTAAAATTGTTCTTGGACTGCCATTGTTCGGTTAACTCACTGCACTTGTGGAAGAATTTTCTCCTACTTTGCACAGATCTCCAAAAATGATTTGCGTAATAAAGTTTTGATGAGATCTTTATCGATATTACTTTAATACGCTCATTTTGATAAGTAATCTAAAAATCCAAAATCATAGCACAAAATGTGAATGCTGTTGCAATTGATTGCTAATTAGCGGCTAATCTCGGGAACGGCTTCACCCATTTTCACGAGACTTTCACTGGCAGATAGCTCATGTAATAAAAGAGTAAAGTTCTTATCACTCGGCTCCTTTTATTGAATTATATTATAGCTGTGCCTACAACTTCGTCTGCGTATATACTGAACAATAATTTTGTTTTTCTACGCGAACGAAGTCGCGGGCACAGTTAGTTTTAAATAAAATATGAAATTTATTCAAATAAGTTGAAAATTACCATAAATATTAGATATTTCAATCTGAACACTCATCTAGATCTCAAAAAAGATAAATGAATAAGTATGTATAAGGTAGCGTATCCAAAGATATTCCATCTAATTAATTAGCCGGTATTCTAATACTGATGGTCAATTATAAGCATCCGTTACGACAATATGAATATAGAAAACTAATATAATTAAATCAATGCAAACGAGACACAAACGAGCCGTATGAACTACAAGCAATCGATTTTAATCGATCGTAAACAGTATCACATTATCGATTCACACAGCTAACGTGACGTCCCTGCGACCGGTACGTACCTTTTATTTTTGAATTCAAATTAAAACAAGTTTACGTTCCAAATAAAGAATACGCAAAAATGGTACCTTGCTGACGATAGCTGTCACTTTGACGTAGTCTTATTGGTAATGTTTTTGAAAATATTCAAAATCTGACTTTTAATTTTTTTATGTCAAGAAGTGGAAAACAAGCGATTTTTCAATGTAAATGCATTGCCACTCCTGAGCCCTAAAGTAATATGCCTCTGTCCCAAAAATAGCAGGGTCAAATATTAGTGTTTAGTTTTAATCGTATTCCAGTTAGGTGCCAGTAATTTCAATCACAGAGGCAAAACATCTTAGGCAAGACTTTTCCATTTTGACCTCTGGTGTTCATGTTCTATTGTCTATGATGTAGGCTGCGTGCTTGTTTGTCACCTTGATACAACACTAAACTTACTATGTACATACAAAAAGGTACAGAGACGAGTAACACTAGACTTGTCTTTTTATGTTAAGCATAGCAACACCTCTACATGAATATTTCTTTTAGCGTCTTGTAGTGTAGACTGCCGATCAACAGTTATTTACCTCCAACCTGAACTACATGCATGTTTCCTTTTTAGTACTTTTGAATCCTAAGATATTTAAATATCAGCATAAGAGGGTTATAACTAGGGAGGGGAATCTTCGAAAATGTAGTTTCAATACTTTTTGCCCAGCTAAAATTTTTACAAATTTAAATTGAATTTATTCCTTTTCTACCGATTGTTAACGAGGACGTACCTATTCCTCGTAATTATAAATCTGATTGCAGATAAATTACAATTTTTAATGCTACTATGTTCTATTTTAGTTTCTGATGCTACCTACGAGTGCGATGTAGGTTACAGTTTCTTATTTAGGATGGTGTCACCATTGGATATAATTATTATTATTTTGATCTCTATGATCGCAATGGATGTTTTTTATTTCTACATTGAGATTATTTCGTTTCATGAAGCATAGATTTTCCTCAGAAGCCTCATTATCTTTTCGTATATGCGAAAAAAAAATTAAAATATGTATATGTATGTAATATATATATATATATATATATATATGTAACTTCACGCCTGTAATCCCCGAAGGGGTAGGCAGATTTAAATTAAATTAAAAAAGTTGTTTAATCCTGATGCTTAGGAGTAATAGTAGAGCATAAAACTAAGACCACATTATGATATGTAAGAATTCTACAAAAAAAGCAAAACCAGGTCAAAATTATAGAGTAGACACCTAAAACAAACAGGCGGTTCCGTTTTTAAATTAATTTGACAGATATTTAGTATGACGTGTTAAGGTCAGCTGTCATGTTAGTATGGGAAAGTGCAGTTAATTGCAGGCAAAAAACTAGAACCATGCTACCAAGGGCAATGTCCTGTCTAGTACTTTAGTACCTACATTTAGACCAATGAGCAAAACCCACTCTTTTGTATTTTTATAACATCACAACTTTCCGGATTCCCACTCGCCATTTAGTGATCTAAACAATAAAATAATTCAAATTAAATATAAATCCACTTAAAACGCAATAAAATCTGTTAATAGTCATAAATATATTTTTTATTATATTGTCTGTGGTACTCGTAATCAGACAGCCATAACTTTGAGGAACGCTCCCAGAGCGACATTACCTAGATGACCCCCCATGGGCAAGCTGTGCTAGTGATGCTCCGTACGCTACTAGCTTCGAATAAGTAGTTTTATTGATTTTAAACGTGAAGTTATCACGCCTTTATTCCCTGAAGGGGTAGGCAGAGGTAAATGCATGCATTCAAGCATACATGCAAACATCCACGATTCGCCGGTTACGTTTTTGGCCCATGTAACAGGTGGCTAGCCTGTTGACATCACCGGGCAAATTACCAAACTTCGAAGTAAGGTACAGTCGCCAAATATCGTAACCTTTTTGTAAAAAAAATGTCAAAAATAAAATATTACAGGTGAAAAAATTAATAAAACATAAATCGTTAGGTACAATTTTTATTCTTTAAAATATTGAAAATGTCATTAACTTTGTTATAATTTCTTTTAAAGTAAATTTAACGAAAACGTGCAAATTCTACAAAATATTTTTTGGGCTCCTAATATCGTCCCGGGGACTATATTGAGATCACAGTAATCTGTACATGAACATAAATTCAATTGTGCTCTGAATAATTGTTTTTATATGGATACGATATATTTTATGTATAGTATTTCTTAATCATATTATAATAACTTATCAGTATTTGTGCAATAATTAGTATCGTTTATGTGACTAATTTTCATTTTCCAAACAAGTTGTACAAATAAATTTAGGGGCTGGATTATCGACACAATCCTCATGCATTGATTATCCATATCTCCCCCCTTTTGTCTTGGGAAAAGCTTTATTGACAAACTCTGCATTCAGCATCATCATCGCTGTCTTCGGTGTCAGTAGAGACCAAAATTGGATCATCTCCAAATGTTTCCTCATCAGAAAACTGCTTTACTGGTGGTAGACCTCCAGCGACGGAGCTCGCGGGCGTAGGCACCACCACCTTACCTAATATACTTGCCGCTAAATGGTGTTATTCAGTACTATCGTGTTCCGGTCAGGTGGTAATGTATAGCCCTGTAATTTCCGGCACAGAATCAAAACACCTTAGGCCTCAGGAGTGGTAACGCATCTGCATTTCGACCTTGATATTAGAGTGGGTGTCTATAGGCTGCAGTCATCACTTAACATCAATGTGAACTGCATGCTTGTTTGCCACTTTCATTACATAAAAAAGTTACCTAAATATCGCCCCGGGGACGATATTAAGTCCACGTAGAGGGACGGTATTAGGAAAATTCGGTTTATCAAAATAAAAATACGTTCACCAAAACCAACGTATCGTTCAATTGGAAGAGCGGCTGGACTAGATTCCCAGTAGGCCGCGAGTTCGAGTCTCGCCTGAAGTCAATTTTTTCTTTCCATTTTTCTTTAAAATAAAAATATATTTCACAAGCATGTGTTAATGCGAAATAATATAAAACAACATATCGTAACCAAAAATGTTTCCAATCCGTTTAAATAACATTAAATGTCGTACATTTCAGCGAAACTTTCTATACAATAAGACAATAATATCCATATTTAATAAAATCCGAAAATATTAAAAAAAAACTCACCTTGGACAGTTTTTTGCTTTTTTAAATATCTTTATGTAGGAGCGACGTCTTACCGCCTATTCTTTACAATGGCCGACTGATGTAACTAACATTACATTCGGAAAATCAAAACGAGGTGGCGTTGATTGGGAATAAAGATATAACAGGGGACGGAATTAGGTTCGGGGACGAAATTTGGCGACTGTACCTTACTAGGAAATTTCCAGAAAATGGAAAATTCCCAATAGAACCAGAGATAAAGGACATTACACCATTATCTCTGATAACCCGGGAATCGAACCCAGGACATCAGCGTAGTAGTAGTGACCTGCTACGACTAGGCTGCCGAGGCAGTTAATATATATATTATATATTGATTTTACTTCAGCTTTTTTATGGTGGCAAATTAGTATACAACTCGTATGGTAAATGATACCGCACGCAGAGATAATATGGCTCTGCAATAACTACGAGTATCACCGAGACATAATAGTCCGGTCAAATTAGACCAAAAATGAGGGTGAAATTACATAAGTTCGCAACAAGCTGAATTTTGGTACAATTGTTCAAAACACGATTATGAACAATAGCTGAAAGTTCCCCATCATTCCCGTGTGTGGAAAAAAAAAATTCAAGGTCAAATGTCAAAAAAATGAGTTTTTCGCGATTTTCAGCAAAACGGTAAGTTTTATCAGAAAAATACCTCAGACTAAAATTGTAGATCATTAAATTATCTATAAAAAATATATCAATACTTTTTTTCTCACGAGACACCGTTTCGGAGATATCGCAGTGTAAAAAGTTGTAACAGTTGCAATTGTCATAAAATGCACACGTTTCCACGCCACCTATGAGGTAGTGTACTCAGCGCGTTTTTTTTAAAGTGGTTTCCCCAGTAGACCTACTCCACAAGTCAGTAATTATCCAGTTTAATTGAAACTATCGTAAATAATTGATATCAGCCAGAAAAAAAGCGATGTTGATAAAAAAAGTACACACATTTATTAGTCGGAGTCGTAATTTTCGAATTATTCTCGATTTTCTCCTTGTTCTTCTTCTTCTAGATTTTCTCCTTGTTCATTTTCTTCTGGTTCATCCTCGTCTTGGGTGCAAGTAAATTCAGCCAATAACGATGTATCGCAAGTCGGCTCGTTGACGTCGAATGTATCATCAATGGTTGGTGATTCAACATTAGAGCACGACTTGCCTTGGCAACTTGTACACGCCATAGAACAGAATAGACCCACCCCCTTTTTTGCAACCACATTTAGCGCTGCATCCCTTTTTACAGTTGCAAAAAATTGCGTTTAGAAATTTTTCCGGCGCAGGTGGAAGCAAAGTTGGAACTGGTTCCAATTCATTATTTACAAACTTCCAACCCCAGTTTGTTGGGTCTTTCTGACAACCAAGCCACACTTGAACTTGGTAATATACCCGAAGAAGATGTTGATGAGCAGCAGCCGACGTTGGAGGAAGACAAGCTAACTGTACCTGTTTTTTGCTTTTGGTGTTTTTGACGAAACATGCATACCGATGTTTATCTAAGCACGTAGTTTTTTTAGGAGCCCCGTACATCGAAAGAAGAAAGCGAATGCCACTTGTGATGATCTCATGTTGAGTTGAATTACAGTTTTGAAAAACTTCAGCACATTCAACTAAATTGTGTTTTTCAAACATTTTGAAAACTGTCGTTTTACTCCTCCTATAAAATGCAGATGTCGTATCACAGCCAGTTATTGCATGCAGAAATAGTATGTGATTTTGACTCTTTGCAAAAGAAGATAATAAGCTTTTAGAAGTATATATTTCCGATTGATGTTGAGCTTTTCCTGGTTTTAAAAAGAAAATAGTTTTTTCAGTTGGAGTTCGAGCAGCGAGCAATACGAGCAAATCTACATCTTCACCAACAACAATAATTGTATTACAACTTTTTACACTGCGATATCTCCGAAACGGTGTCTCGTGAGAAAAAAAGTATTGATATATTTTTTATAGATAATTTAATGATCTACAATTTTAGTTTGAGGTATTTTTCTGATAAAACTTACCGTTTTGCTGAAAATCGCGAAAAACTCATTTTTTTGACATTTGACCTTGAATAAATTTTTTTCCACACACGGGAATGATGGGGAACTTTCAGCTATTGTTTATAATCGTGTTTTGAACAATTGTACCAAAATTCAGCTTGTTGCGAATTTATGTAGCACCGAATGTCTAATTTGACCGGACTATAACAACTAAGGTCTCTTGTTTCTTCCTTTTCTACCTTCGAAGGACTTTGGTGGCTCAGTTGGGAGAGCGACTAGTGCTCAGTGGTCGCGAGTTAAGTCCCGTGTGAAGTCAATTTTTTCTTTCCATTTTTATTTTATCCTCTTCCAAAAAATACCTATATGAATAACATGAAAGAAATACTTCCATAGTTTATCTTCGCGACTACAAAGAGAGCATAATATTTATAAAGTTTTTTTTAACAGTACGAGTAATAAGGTCTAAAGGTTATGTAGATAGATATTAGTAAATATCGAGATATTTTCTGCACTCACTGGGCTGCACTGGCGAGCGCAAATAGCTCCCAAACTAAATTTTTAGCAAATGAGTAAGGGAGATAGAAGAAGCTCACCGCGAGGTGGTTCGATCGGGAGAAGTTCGCGGGCAAATGCTGGATGAGGACGGCTCAAGACTAGAAGAATTCGTTATGAGTAACTTTGGAGGGGTTTCTGGGTAGGGGACCTCCGGGCGTATGACTAGGGGATGTCCGTCTCTCGAATAGAGGTCGCGGATGTGTGCGTAAGCGTTCCCGTAGCCCCACCACTGATGGAAGACGAGTCGGAACACCGCGGGGTTTAAGTGAGTATGAGTCTCACTTCCCGCCTGCATCTGATCCGTCCCCTATAGGGCGGGTGAGAGCCCATGAGGATTGCCCCGCGTAAAAAAGTTGATGTTATACCCTATCTTTAAGAAAGTAAAATGTAAAGTAATTCTAAAATTATTGAATAATTTGCCGATTATCGCATAATACGAATTCGTATTAATCACATCACTAGTTAATTTATGCGGTAGGCATACAGTTGGTGGCGATTGTCTTTTCTATTATGTTTAAAGGCATTATTATAATATTCCTCAGAATAAATTAATGCGATCGTAATCTAGTAGAGTCGTAATATATAAAAATAAATCGATACTGCCGATACCATTATTTGAGCTCTGTAAGGTGTGGCACTATCATGATAGATTTACGTAAACACTTACCATATTTTTTATTCATAATACAGCTCAAACGGTGGCGGGTCCGGAATTGTATTTGTCGGGGCAGAAGGGGTACGTTTAACGTAGAACTTTAGTTTGGGTGGTTTTCTTTCTTGAGGTGCCTAATGAAGAGAACCTGTTCTTGAACAACAATATTCAAGCCCCAAGACTTGCCGCTCCTTCTAAGGTTTCGAAAACATTATCCCACTTCATAGCAAAATTTGACGGGATTGAAGTTCAGTTGAACAAAGTAATTCCCCCCTTTTCTCTGAGCATCGGGTGGATAATGTGCCCTGTCTTGACCGTCGACGTTTTAATCCCTCTCCTTAACCCGCAGATTTTATTAGCCTATAGACGCAGCCTATAGACCCACACTACACAAACCTGTTGTCACGTCTGAGGTCTAAGCGAACCTAAACTGCATGGCGAATGCTTTGTCTCATTTCTACATCGCACACGACAACTTTGTCGGAATTCCTAAAATGCAATAAGACGTCATGGTAAAGGCTCTGATCTCACTGCCGAAATTGTGGTCCTATCGTGTCCAGTAAGGTTTCAGAATCAGATTTCCTATGCATTCCTAAATCAATATCTACATATAATCCTGTCCTTATTGTAAGTAAACTTAAATCTCGACGTCGGGACGTGACAACCCCCCCCCCCCCTTCACCGGAAGATTTCTCTTCTAGTGAAAAAGAATTCTTCCGCCGGTGCAGTCAGTCAATCGAACAACGGCAGTCAAACTATTCCAATGGGGCGGTAGTAGTAAATGCAATAACCCGTGATGGACAGCGGCGTCTTACGATCGCCAATCCGCATGTCAAGCGTGGCGATTATGGTATATCACCCCTTAAAGATTACTCAAAAAACACTGATTGCGTTGCGTTTACCAGTATCCATCAAATATTTAAACACAATCAAATTATACTCGTACATTCCTAAACAGTGAAACAGTTTCCAACCCGGCTTTTTGGAATCTCACTTATCTATTAACCCTGGAAACACAAGAGAGCTTATTATAAATATTTTTTTGTGATGGTCACCCTGTCAAAAGTACCGTATCACGCAGCGCGGACGCTACTGTTCAACCCCCCGTCGCTCCATACACACTTGTTTTAACTCTAATATTTTATAACAGCTTTAATGTGGTAGCGTGGAACGGAACGTAAATTTCTTATTAGACGTCAGAATGCTTCAAACCTTTTTTTAAGCTTGTTTAACTAAAACGGACAAACTGGCTCCTTGTAAAAAAAGTAAGCATTATTTACTTTTTTTAATCACTTTTACTGATGGTGAGCTCCAGTGGCGGAGCTCGCGGGCACCACCGCATTACATAATATACAAAGATCGAGGTCAAAATGTAGATGCGTTTCCACTCCTGAGGCCTGAGGTGTTATGTCTCTGTGCCGAAAATTACAGGGCCGTACATTACCACCTGACCGGAACACGATAGTACTGAACACAAGCATTTAGCGCCAAGTATATTAGGTAATGCGGTGGTGCCTACGCCCGCGAGCTCCGTCACTGGAACTCTACCACCAGTAAAAATAAAAATTATGAACAAAATAATTTAGTTGAGTGCGCAGTTTCACTTGCGTTTTGAAACTGCTGTGTTGCCTAAGGTAAGGTCGTCATATGCCTGAGGGCGTGTGCTGACTAGGGGTCGCAATACCGAGCCATTGAAGCAATACCGGTATTTTCGGTATTGACTTTCGAAAAATCCCGGTATCCCGGTATTTTCGGGATTTGACACAAATAATAGTACGTACCCCGATGCAAAAAAACATTGTAGTGGCTTGAAATTAAGTGCGCCCAGCTTTGTTTTGTTTTTATTAATGCTTATTTTACTGAATACCGAAAATCCCGGTTTTAGTGAAATTAAAACCGGTATTTGAAAAAGCTAAATTTGGGCCGGTATCCCGGTATTTTCGGTATCTCGGTTAGCGACCCCTAGTGCTGACTCACTGTATCGGTTGTTCCGCTCCTACAAACCAAAGTGTAAAGGGTAGGGTCCCACTGCAGAATCATTTCGTTCATCCAGATATGCTGCAAACCTAATTTTTACGCATACTTAGGTATAATTTAATTAATATATATCCAATAGTTTCCATATCAAAAATGGCCGTAAGTGTTTTTTTTATATTTAAACATCCCAGAATATCTGAGGCGCCCTTGACTCGTGACATGGATACCGTGACCTTTTCAAAGGGGTAAAAAATTGGAGGTGAAAACGTACTAAAGCATGTCAGATACTCATGGTGAGATTCACAGACCGCACTACGATGTTACTTTGAGCAAAGTACGACTTAGAATTGACAAAAACCAAATTGTACTGACAGTTGTAAGCAAAAGCATACTTTGCTCAATGTAAAGTCGAAAGAGACGAAAAGAAATGAGCTATCACTAGACTATCACACACAATTTCCTTTCAAATTCTACGGGTAGCTTTAAATTAGGGCTTATAAAAAAAAGCAAACGATAAAACGCAGTCACAATAATAATGTTAGGAAATTCACGTAAAGTCAAAAAAGGTTCTACGTCGTTTTGTACATAATATAAGAAATTAGCTAGACAGCATCCGAAAATCCGTATATATTGGCAGAAAATTAAAATACAAACAGCCCGTAACTATAATAAGGATAAGCTTTCCTGGAAGATGTGATTCTGTATAAGTAATTATGACTACACACTATTTTCCATTTGTCTGGAATAGAACGAGTATGTAAATAAGCCATGTAGCCTAGCCACCAGTAAAATAAAAATAAATTTATGACTATCTTATGATCGTCGAAGTAATTTCCATTGATTTCAGAACTTTTTTGACATAACAAGATATTTAAAAAATACCAATAGATATCTAAAATTATCCTTTTTTTATTCTCTTAGGTCCGATGAGTCATATTAATAATCAATTATTCTTCTGCAACGGTAGCTGTTGGCGAAATGAAAAAACAGCATAAAAACTCATTCTTGATTATGTCGAACCCGATTTGACAACTTGATGAACACGTTCTTGGCTTCGACATTCGAATTTGACGGAACCATGTGGGTGGTCCGACAAGCGTGTATTTTTTTGTTTTGTTTTGTTTTTTTTTTTCGTTTGACGTAGGCCGATGACTAAGGCCTTCAATAACTAGCCACCAGTGTAGCGTAATGATCGCTCATGACGTCCTGTTAGCGTGGAATTGTGATTAATATCGAACGCACACCAAGAAATGCACATATCTAACCAATAAAAAAAGGATGTAAAACTAAATATCTTTGACACATTGACTAGAAACTCCTTAGACATAAAAAACACCAGGTTTATTAATAGTTCTTCACAAAATATGAAATAAAAGTTAATATTTGTATATTATTCTTTACTTACAAAGGTCTTCTGAGCTATGGGTTATGAAATAAAACACCGGGCGCCCGTTCAGTTAAAATTGTGCCGTACAAAAACGAAACGCTAAGCGCAAAATGACAGTCGAGAAACTGTTTCCCGCTCAAAAAACTGTCACAGTGACATTTGCTTAGTTCACGGAATGTTTGATTCGGAAGCATGGTGACTCTGATGCCGTGTAGCTACCTCGGCGGTGCATCCCCGCGCTGCAGTTTGGATCACGCGGAACCAAAGGTCAGATTTTAACCTCAATCGCACATTTACTTGCACCGCTTGTTTTAGGTAGCAAGGCTTTATAGTTTGATTCCCTTGCCCATTTTCTCTTTAAGTTTTTTTTTTATTTAATATGGTATAGCTTACTTACGCACAGGTTTGTAGAGACTCCACGACTTTATATAACGATATATATACCTATTTACAGTTTTAGAATTACTTTAATTACCTATGTATATTATTATGTCAAGTTTAGTTTAGAGACTTAACATTCGGACATTTCAACCAATAAATATAATATTTAAAAAAAATATTAGTTTGAAATTTTTTTTAGGGCAGAGTTAAATTAGTATGTCGAATCTTATCTTGATTCTCGATTTATATTTTTCCATGATACCTACCTATGAGTATGTTATTCATTAGGATTTACTAGCTTTAATCCGCGGTTTTGGTTGCGTAGACTATCTAGTCATGGTCTTGACATCGTTCTCGCGAAGTAATGTAATTTTTCCAAGCACAGACCTTTTATTTCATACATTTACACATTTAATATACCATTTCCATTAAAATATCCCATTTTTTATCTTAGTTTGTAGTGTAAACCTTATTCTGCACGTTGTCACACACAAAACGCACGATTGCATGGTTTTGCATATTCGATTTGACATCCTGATACTTTCACTTGCACCGTGAATAATTTGCATGTCTTAAAATGTATGGGTTGTTTATAACTAACTCTCTTTACTCTGACATCAATTTAATAGAATTAATACGAGTATGACGGAAAATTTAATGGTTATACGTAACTTTTTTTTTTTTTTTTATGTTATAAAACTGGCAAACAAGCGTGCAGTCCACATTGATGTTAAGTGATGACTGCAGCCTATAGACACCCACACAATGACCAGAGGTCAAAATGCAAATGCGCTGCCACTCCTGAGGCATTAGGTGTTATGCCTCTGTGCCGGAAATTACAGAGCCGTACATTACCACCTGACCGGAACACGATAGTGCTGAACACTACCATTTAACGGCAAGTATATTAGGTAATGATTTACGATTATATCTAAATGTTTGTTTTAAAATTTCAAATCGTAACAAATGATTGCTTTGGCTATGGTTTATAGGCGATAATTATAGAATAAACTGGTGGTAAAGACAGAGACCATTGTCAGAGTTTGAGAGCATTTAGAGGCACCACCGTGTCATCTAATCTATTTGTTGATCAGCATTATGTTTTTTCGATAAGATCACAAAGGTAAAAACAAGTTAGAACCCGCATTGGAGCAGTGTGGTGGAGTAAGCTCCAGGCCTCACCACAAAAAGGGGAGAGACTCGTGCCCAGCAGTGGGACGTCTCAAGGGTTGCCATAATTATATTTCATTATCTCTTGTGACAGGAGTTGAGCCTAGGACCACAGGAACTCAAGCGAAATTTACACACGGAATATGCACGGAATCCATACTTTTAATCAACACACAGACGTGACAGACTTATTTTACTTTTTTACCGTTTGCATGGTAACCATTTTTGCGAAACAAAAAAAACTATCAGTCTATCAGCAACTAAAATATGGGTATAATACATACTGACTCTGTGGTATTTTGTTTTTGCTTCTTCTCTTAATTTCTGAGGTTACTCTAGAAACGCTGTTAAAAAGCCTTTCTAAAGCGGGTTATCTATAATATAAAAATAAGTCGGGATTTTCTTCCTGACGCTATAACTCCAGAATGCACGAACCGATTTCCACGGTTTTGCATTCGTTGGAAAGGTCTCGGGCTCCGTGAGGTTTATAGCAATACATAGTTATTTATAAAACGACATCCACGCGGGCGACGCCGCGGGCAACAGCTAGTCTATAATATAAAAATAAGTCGGGTTTTCCTTCCTGACGCTATAACTCCAGAACGCATGATTTGATTTCCACGGTTTTGCATTCGTTGGAGAGGTCTCGACCTCCGTGAAGTTTATAGCAAAGAAAATTCAGGAAAAATATTTATAAAACGACATCCACGCGGGCGAATCCGCGGGCAACAGCTAGTAGTGAATAAAAACTACTCCGATCGTTTATAACTTCGTTTGGGTCTTTGATTATTATCTCTTGTGACTATCCTTGTGATTATCCTTTAGTTGGAAAGATAAATCCTACCTCTATGAGAAATAGGTTATTCTGATAGTCATTAATACTTTAGCAGTAGGAGCGCATAAAAGCGAACAATAATTGAGACGATTTCAAACACGGCAAAAAAGTCCAAGAGCTAATAAGAATAAAACATTATAATCAATAGATATGATCATAATGGGCGTTCCACCCACTTACTATTTCAATTACTAAAATATGACAAGTATGCCATAACGTGCCATAACTGTTTGATTTTATTTGGCGTTATCATTCCAATCAAGCAAACATTTCACAGAGTATAATGTTACATTTGTGTTGCCATGTCACAAAATCTTCGGGCCACCCGAATACAACATAATTCGAATCTTATCTACAATACCCACCGTAAGTAACACCGAATTTTATCGTCCGAGACAAACAAACATAAGTGCGGACACTGTTTATGTTTTACGACGTCGAACGGCATTATATCTCACGTTACCCATTCATACGTTAATCTTTAGGGGGCCATTAAAAAGTCGTAATGCGTTCGTGGTGTCGCCGGACAGTAGATCGTTAGCCATCCGATACCAGGCTATCATAGCCGCGAAGAGTTAGTTTTCAGCGGAATGCCAATGATAATTTAATTTTCGTTTGCGGTGGGCCGAGTCTGTGACGTAGAGATAAAAATGTAGGTCAAGAATACAACCGCTTACTAAATTGATATACTTACAGAAGTGTTTGAATCTATAAGAATAATATTACCTTAGGTTCTATGGTCGATGGTTTGAATATAATTCTCAAATTTCATAAGCTGTCCATCTTGATTTACCTTTCTTATCCATTAATGAGTTTGCAACCGAGCGACGCAACGCTATCATAGTCGCAGAGAAAATTGTTTACAGCTAAATGGTATTTAAAATACCTATATTTTTCGCCGATCTGAATCTAGTGATAGATAAAAAATTTGACCAATAATACTTTGGTCCATTTGTCCTTGTTACCTTGGTGAACTAGAATGTAGTATATACAATACACCAGGCTAACATAATCTTGAACAGTTCTCTTTCAGTAAAGTGCCTAAAACGATAAACAATAGTTGCTTGTATGACGTATTGCGTGCGTACGTACTGACTTTTTAAGCAAGCTGAAGTTTCGATAAAAATTTATTATAAATACGCATAGTTTTAATTTAATTCATCAGAATTAATTAGTGGCAAGAGCCATCATATTAATTTATAAAAAGGTCAAGGAGATTTAGAGAATTCATTAAAATGATGTCAGAATACAAATATTTTTTTTTGATTTACTCATTAGAGGAACAATTTGATAGTACTGATTAAAGGTAGGTTTTGTTGCCTTATTAATGGTGGTAGAGCTCTAATGATAGAGCTCGTGGGTGTAGGTACCATCGCATTGTCTAATCTACGTGCCGTTATAGTAGTGTTCAGCGCTATCGTGTTCCAGTCAGGTAGTAACGTGCCCGAAATTACACGCCCGTGCGTGTAATTTCGGGCAGGCGTGTAATTTCGGGCACAGAGGTATAAAAACTTAAACCTCAGGAATGGCAACGCATCTAAGTACATTGAAATGTCTGGTTTTTAGGTACTTAATTTTTACTGTATGCAGTAATCACTGACCATCAATGTGAACAGTATGCTTGTTTGCCACTTCGTGATATAAAAAAATCTGTCATGAAAGTTGTAAAAAACTTTAAGCTCATACTGATAGTAAGCTAATAGAAACAATAAAGCAGCGTATCGACATTTACACCAAAAATTTAGTAGTCCGTCAACACTAAGCCTGAGTTGCACCAAGATATTTGTTAACCCTAGAAGCGCCGCTGTCCCAATTTTGTCCCCTCTCCAAGTTTGATTGTCTCTATTTTTTTTATTTTGTAACTTAGGTCCGTGAAACTTTTTGTCTTTTAATTATTTATTGTATTTTATCAATTACGAGTATATTCAATTATATAAAAAAAAATAAGGGAATATGATTTACCTAGAACCGCCGCTGGGTCATTTTTGTCCCGTCAGTATTTCAAAACAATAATTCTATAGTTTACTTAGTGATTGCCTACTCTATGGAATTGCGGGGTCGTGAAGATGGCAAAAGAAGAATTATACCTACAGTACACTCATATTGAAACACACGGGTGACACATCCTTTACTGTTTACCAGACTAAATCTAGTAAAAATGTACTAATGCAGAGTACTATGCATCCCGATGTAACAATAAGCACTAGATAAAAAAAAACCTGAGATAGTGTTATTTTGTTTGTTTATTTATTTATTCCGCAATGCACCGAGTACATTAGGCGGACTAAATGCCAATAGGCATTCTCTAACAGTCAACCTAGTTTATAATAGCACAAAATATGGAGTAGACTGATGTTGTGGATTCTATGAGTCGAAATACACAGTAGCCTTCTAAACGTTGCCCAGGTTATATGTTTTATAAAATGATAGACTTGGAGGGTGGGTATAAGTGTATCGGTTCTTTATAAACTTATTAACTGAAGTAAATAGTAACTAGACTTTTTATTACAATTGGGAGAAGAATTGGGAACACTGAATAATAGAAAAATAACCATACCTAAAAATATACCGGAACATATACCAAAAAACAAGAAAAACGTTCCTACAAGGTGTTGGTCAAGTCAAAATGCACTAATAATAAGTCTTCTGTGAAGTGCCATCAGTGCAAAAAAACTGTAGGTATGCAATAAATCCACGCATAAAGAATAGGTATTACTGGTGCTATATTTGTTCTTCAAATAGCAGTTTATAGCATTTCATTTAGTATTTAGTTTACTAAAAATGACTAGGTATGTCAGTTTTGATAATATTTTATAAAACGAAAAAAAAATTGAGTGACAATTAATAATTAACGTTTTTTTTCGTAAGGAGAAAAAATATGATTTAAACATGTTATAGTAAATAAGAAAAGAGTAAAATAGTAAAAAATAAATAGTTTTAATCTTAACTTTCATGCTATCTGCTAAAAACGTTGCAATAAATACAATGGGACACATTTGTCACACCGGCGGTTTAAGGAAGGTCGTAATTTTCGGCGCTTCTACTGTTAATGTTATTGTAATATATCACATCCTTTTCTTACTTGAAGAAATCTGTTAAAATTAGAGCAGGATGTGTAATCTATACTTATAATAAATCTGTAGAAGTGTAAATTCTGTACATTAAAAATATTGAAAAAATATATAAGGGGATGTTATTAGATCGATACCGAACACAAATATGTGATTAGAAAATTTTTTGTCCGTCTGTCTGTCTGTTTGTTCAAGCATCACATAAAAACTACCAGTCCAAACTTGGTATGATTATACTTTAACCTTTGGCGCACAACACTGGGTACTTTTTATCCCGGAAAAATGTCTGTTTGTTTGCGTGTTTGTGCACGCTAATATCAGAAACGGCTTATTCGGTTTGCGGTTTCACTAATATATTGTGGTAAGTTTCACTTAACATTAACCCCCTTATTCATAAACGTATTTTAGCTAAAGTGTTGCTAATCTCTCCTTTGTCTTTTTCTATCCTTCACATTTGACAATGCAACTGACAAGGACAAAGCATTCTATAGCTAAAACGTATCTAATGTACGTTTATGAATAAGGGGGTTAGTGTTTATTTCATGTGAATCGGTTCAGAAATAAAAAAGTTATATATACAATTTAAAGAATCGTATCGAATATTTTTAAGCTATTCTGTATCTTAGTTCTATTTTTTAGGGGGTTTCGTACCTAAAAGGTAAAAACGGACCCTACTAATCCTCCGCTGTCTATCTGTCTGTCCGTCCGTCCGTCTGTCTGTGACCAGGCTGTATCTCATAAATAGGGATAGCTAGAAAGCTAACACTTACACAAATTATGTATTTCTGTTACCGCTATAATGTAGACGCTTAAAATTTTCACAGAATTTTTAGGTCTTATGTTGTATTGTAGCTTCCATAATAAATCTATATACATACAAATAAATAAAATTGGAGTGTCTTTTTGTAACATTAAAATAACCGCTTTTTACTAAACGCATATGTATGTATACACGGTACATATACCAAAACAACATTTTTTTACAATTTTTGTCTGTCTGTCTGTCTGTCTGTTTGGCGGGGCAAATCTTGGGAACGGCTTGACCGATTTTGACGGAACTTTCACTGGCAGATAACTGATGTGATAAGGAGTAACTTAGGCTATTTTTATCTCCATACATCCATACACACATACATACCTACATACAAATAAGTAGAATTGGAGTGTATCCGACTTTGACGGGACTTCCACGGGTAGGTAGCTGATGTAATAAGGAGTAACTTATGCTACTTTTATCTCCATACATCCATACATACCTACATACAAATAAGAATAATTGGAGTGTCTTCGACTTTAGCTACTTAGGCTACTTTTATCTCCATACAACCATACATACATACACACCTACATATAAATAAACAGAATTTGAGTGTCTCCGATTTTGACGGGACTTTCACTGGCAGATAACTGATGTGATAAGGAGTAACTTAGGCTATTTTTATCTCCATACATCCATACACACATACATACCTACATACAAATAAGTAGAATTGGAGTGTATCCGACTTTGACGGGACTTCCACGGGTAGGTAGCTGATGTAATAAGGAGTAACTTAGGCTACTTTTATCTCCATACATCCATACATACCTACATACAAATAAGAATAATTGGAGTGTCTTCGACTTTAGCTACTTAGGCTACTTTTATCTCCATACAACCATACATACATACACACCTACATATAAATAAACAGAATTTGAGTGTCTCCGATTTTGACGGGACTTTCACTGGCAGATAGCTGATGTGATAAGGAGTAACTTGAGCTACTTTTATCTCCATACAACCATATATACATACGTACCTACATACAAATAAACAGAATTTGAGTGTCTCCGATTTTGACGGGACTTTCACTGGCAGATAGCTGATGTGATAAGGAGTAACTTGAGCTTCTTTTATCTCCATACAGCCATACATACATACATAACTATATACAAATACTTAGAATTTGAGTGTCTCCAATTTTGACGGGACTTTCACTGGCAGATAGCTGATGTAATAAGGAGTAACTTACGCTACTTTTATACTAGCTGCGCTAACGACTTCGTCCGGGTAGATACTAAACAATCATATTTTTTCTCACGTAGACGAAGTCGCGGGCACAATAATTTTAACCAAAGTTGTGGTGCAACCCAGGCCTAATATAATATTTTAGTTAGATTTCAGCTTGAATGCGAGCGAAACCGCCGGTAAAAGCTTGTCTGTAAATAAAAATGAAATAACTTTTATTAGTCGCACTAAAACTTGAGAATGGCTGGGTAAATTTGGCTATCTTTATTTTTGACTAGCGGACCGCCCCGGCTTCGCGCGGGTGCAATGTTGCCTACCCTCTCCTATTCGTCTTAGTATATAATATATAATGGCCTTCCTCGATAAATGGGCTATCTAACACTGAAAGAATTTTTCAAATCGGATCAGTAGTTCCTGAGATTAGCGCGTTCAAACCAACAAACAAACTCTTCAGCTTTATAATATTGGTATAGAAATATTCAAACAACTCCAATTTCGAATTTTGAAGTTCTATTTTCAAAATAGTTCGTCAATCGTACATAAAATTAATTTATTACAATTTTTTCATTATTTATTATTGTAAACATTAAACGTTGAACAAAGCTGAATATTGAATTAAACAAGTGACTCGAAAAAAGAACGATTCAAAAAATAAAGAAGACTAAAGCATCGATACATAAAGCCACCCAGAGATAACACCAATAAAAACAAATTTGTTCGAGTTGATCGTCGAACACGATGCGATTTATCGAGCAAGATGTATTTCTTGATAGTGCAACTTAAATCGTAAGTTTTAAGTTTATAATATCCATTGGTCTTTTAACTCTTTGTATATTTTGTTTTAAACTTTAAAAGAAAGAAATTGATACATTTTTAAGAACGTTCCTATTTAAGCAGCATTTAAATTTAAAAATGTTCTCTTAATTTTATCGCTAAGCGTAAATGTGTGAAATTATTTAACTATCAAATTTGATCTAAATTGTCGAATTATGATTTTACCAACTTCATTATTTTGGGACGTGTTTTCGTCCTTAATATCGCATTAATTTTATTTCTCAAATATCATAGGTACCTATAATGAAATGGACGTTTTATAAAAATCAGTACGCCAGCCAAAGTAAGATTAAAAAGAACTTATTTATTGAACATGACAAAATCGCGTGGTTCCCACAAACCACAATTTATCAACACAACAAAAGGACAGTGTGAAACAAAACCCGTAAACAAATTACGAACGTCTAAAACAATAAAAAAATATACATATCCAGCGCCATTAAAATAAATCACTATTAAAATTGACATTTCACGCGATGACTCAAAAAAACGTACTCGTCGAATTAATATAACACCAATAGGTATCTTTCGAATTATCAACGAAAATATGGCGGTCGATAAATTTGAAAATTTATTTCGTGGAGACGCAGGAGCGATGGGATGAGGCAGGAGTCCCAGCTCGTAAATATAAAGTGAGATAAAACAATAAACGAATTACGTACAGATAAATAACCGTTTTGTTTGTCCCTTGCCTGTTTAGAATACAGGCTGTGCTTTTTTTTGCCACAATAAAAAGTACTTTAATTGTTTTTGTTTCAATTGTTTTTGTTATATTATTATATCACTTTTTCTAATACGCCTTTTAAGATGCTTTGTAACTTCGTCATATGTAGCAGTTATATTGAAATGAATGCAGTTCCTTAGCAAACCTTTGGAAAATGTAAAATATTATATTATGTCAATTAAAACAAGTCAACACTTTAGTTTTTCAAAAAAGTTACCGACAGGGTAAAAGTGGTTTTTAATTTTGCCACTCTTTTAATGATAAGTAATTAAATAAAAAATATAAATTACTTAACTAGATAATGCGTTATATCAAAACTTTCTTTCAATTAAAAAAAAAGATTTTTAAACTTGCTACAAAGTATAACTTTTAACGTGCGCATCAGTACACAGACACGTTTTTTATTTAGCTGCTTTTAGTATGATGCATAGAGCAACACGGGCCATCAGCCGCGGCGGACCGGAGGGGAGTAGCCATATGCAGGCTTTCTCCTCTGTCAAAGTACAAACCCAAATGGTCCTACGCCTGTGGTCCAGATGTTTAAATGTGTGCGTAAAATTGTTTATGTATTTTGTTAAAGTCAAGGTGTGAATTTTGTAGTAAAAGACGATTTTTGTAGTGTGTGTCTGTATCACACGTAGTTCCCCCCGCAAAAAATGACAGACTGTTTTGCATCGGTGATAAGCGCTATGGCTACTCCCCTCCGGTCCGCAGCGAACGGTGGGCCGAGTTGCTCTATGGTATAATGAATAAGAAGATACATACCTTTTTGTGAAGATTAATATAGGTATCATAAAATAGAACGCGTATCTGAAATCAATATACAATATACCTAATCATATAAGGAATATGCTAAAAACTTATTTTCTTATTTGTCTAGTCCATCTTCCCTTTATTCATTGGGGTAACAGAAATTAGAACAGCCTGTGTAAGAGATTCCGATACACGCAGGCGCGTTGTCGCCGCGTAAAACGTATAAATTAGGCCGCTATCGCGAGATCGGTCGGCCTCACACCTCGTGCGGTATGAGCCTGGTGCCCTGGTGATTTACGCTGTTTCACACACGTGACACCTCTACGAGGTTATGCGGGCCTGGCAGGCGGATATCGTTTGGTTGGTATGTTTTAGTGGTTTTTAGGGATAACCCCAACCACAAACTAACAAACAATGTTATTAACATTAAAATTTAGGCTGGGTTTCACCAAGATATTTGTTAAAAAGTTATTGTAACTGGTGGTAGAGCTCCAGTGACGGAGCTCGCGGGCGTAGGCACCACCGCATTACCTAATATACTTGCCGCTAAATGGTAGTGTTCAGCACTATCGTGTTCCGGTCAGGTGGTAATGTACGGCTCTGTAATTTCTGGCACAGAGGCATAACACCTAATGCCTCAGGAGTGGCAGCGCATCTGCATTTTGACCTCTGGTCATTGTGTGGGTGTCTATAGGCTGCAGTCATCACTTAACATCAATGTGAACTGCATGCTTGTTTGCCACTTTTATTACATAAAAAAAAAAAAATCTGTTCAAGTTACAGAAGGATGTGAAATGTTACAATAACTTTAACTTTAATAAATATCTTAGTGCAAGAGTGCAACCCAGGCTTAATTTTCAATAGTGACTATTATCTTAATATATATAAATCTCGTGTCACAATGTTTGTCCTCAATGGACTCCTAAACCACTTAACCGATTATAATAAAATTCGCACACCATGTGCAGTTCGATCCAACTTGAGAGATAGGATAGCTTACATTACGCTATGACTAATAGGAGCAGAGCAGCGCGGGCGAAGCCGGGGCGGGCCGCTAGTAATAATATATGAGTTAGAGTAATCGGTTCTAAAAAAATGATGAAAAATTCTTAACTGAGTACCTAGAAAAATAATTTGATTGCATATGGGTTGGCTGAATTTGACTAGTAGAAATCGATGACATGTTAACAGATTAGAAATTGTTTTGTTTAGGGTTTGTTTTAGAGGCTTGGGTCATAATCTGTACAATCTCTACATCACTGACAGAAGTTAGACAAATACAATATTTTTTTATATAGGCATACATTACTACAACAGAGAATATGTAATAATAATAAACTACACATAAGAAGTATTTTATTTCCATTTTAGAAAAATACTTTATGTTATTCAGATAAGTAGTAAGTAACTAGCGGCCCGCCCCGGCTTCGCGCGGTTGCAATGTTACCTACCCTCTCATATTCATTTTAGCGTGATGTTATTTAGCCTAAAGCCTTCCTCAATAAATAGGCTATCTAACAATGAATTGTTTTTTTTAAATCAGACCAGTAGTTCCTGAGATTAGCGCGTTCAAGCAAACAAACAGACAAACAAACTCTTCAGCTTTATAATATTAGTATAGATTAAAAAATCTTCGGGCATCGAACAAAAACTAGGGGCCTTAATAATTACTGCTGTACGGGTGGTAGAGTTTCAGTGAAAGAAGGAGGGCAAAGGCTCCAAGGCTCCAGGCTCGGGTCACTTTATATATCTGCACCCAAATGAGTGCTCAGCACTAATTATGTTCTAGTTATTGTGTGTGTTTTGATGAAATTAATATGTATGTACGTAGCTTCACGCCAGGTCCCTAACAGGGTAGGCAGAGAGTGCAGAGATAGCACCAGATATCCCGTTCCTGATATACCTCTCGTGCCGCATCTACCTTCATCATTCTCTTCATACATGCACGCTGATTCCTAAGACTACCCCACCATCAGACAGAACTCGACCTATTTGGTCATGGTTGGTCAGTCTTGGTCTTCCTGGGCCTCTGCAACCATTCACATTCGCATTGAATATCAGTTTAGTAATTCGCTCATTCGACATTCTTTCCCGATGCCCGAACCATCAGAGCATGCCTTTTTTCATTTTCACACCGATACTCTCATTCACACAAAGCCTTTCTTTTCTTACATTTTCCTTACGACTTCTTTCTTCTCTCGTCAAATAAACCCACATAGCACTACTGCAGTACCAGGCCAACATAACAAGGAAAGACGTGTAAACATTTCGTTATCACAGCCTAAAAAATATATCATAGTAATGAGATAGGTAAAAACAATGAAATATGTGCTTTATGACACTGATCCAACGTAGATAATCATTCGTATCTCGATTGAAGTACGTATATCAAATGGAGACACGGTGGCGCCCTCCGGTTCTTAAATAAATTCGGCTTGATTTTATTAATGTTGTTACTATAATCTTGATCTGAGGGAGGCGACATTTAGGACTTTTATTATTTATAACTTAAACTTTATCTGACATCTTGTAAGTTAGAAAAGTTGGGATTGTTAACCGTTACTGGTTAACGTTAGTAATAATTTTGTATGCTTCGAAATAGTGGCTACGTGTATATATTTTATAATGAGGTAGTTGGGAAGTTTCGAAGTGTACGATGAAAATATTTAACCATTTATTTTGAACTAGCTGTGCCCGTGACTTCGTTTGCGTGAGAATTTATGATTGTTCAGTACCTACCCGGACGAAGTCATGGGCGCAGCTAGTAGAAAAGTAGCCTAAGTTACTCCTTATTACATATGCTATGTGCCAGTGAAAGTCAGATCAAAATCGGTTCCGCCGTTCCCGAGATAAGAAGGGAATAAATTTTATAAGATGAATGATAATCGACTTTAAGACAGAATTATATTCAAGAAGATTTAAACACCTAGACACTTCTGTTTAATGTCTACTCTAGTCTATGACATGTCACAAAGGCAAGCTGCAGTTAGTTAGTAAATTGCGAGTCTTGGCAAAATATCCAAGCGCAATAATAGAACTGCCACTATGCCTAGACTTGTGTCCTCTTTTTATCTCATGGGAGTAAAGTGACAGTAAATACGAGCAGCTATTTACCGTGGTAAAGTGTTTCTGCTCTGGGCAAATCATAGATGCGTTGATAAAATGCCTAAGTCTAATTGTTTTTTTTATGTTAAGAAATGGCACACCAGCACCATATTGTAGCTTCTAAACCTTTACCTAGTCTTAAAATAAAACAAAAGATCTCACGCATCTAGATAGATGCGCTCTAGAGTTTTTTTAGCCTCTGTGCTGAAAATTACGGAGATTCAACCGCCGCACCTAAGGTAGTTAGCTAGGGCTTTATTTAATGAGCTTCGTAATTAAAAAATATAAATATGGGTAGATGCTGTCGCTCTTTAGTGATCTCTTCGTGAAATACTCGAACGTCACTTAAATCTAAGTGGAACTTAAAAGTCTTCTGTCTTTATAAAACACGTTCAAATGAAAGAGATAGCGCACATCTGAGGGTTGCATAAAATTGAGTGACGTTTCAGTATTTGGCTATTAGTGTTGAAAAGTACCAAATTTAAATTGACATAGGTATATAAGGAAAGGAGCACACATCTTTGAGCGCTTAAATTGGAGCTCTACAAACGACATTATGATTAAAAACGATTGAATACTAGATCACTATAGTTATGGTACGAAGTACCTAATTTATTTAAATTATTAAATTCAGAACCTGAAAATTGACCGTGAAATCCGAAAAAATCTAGATTTTTTCCCTATATCCAATTTTGCCTTAGTATGTAAGTACTTATTGATTCTGTAACATGAGGTTTATTATTATGTAATCATCAATCGAGTTAGCTTTTTTACATGCTTTTTTATGTTTTACGTTGATCATTGTGATATCAAAAAAGAAAAGTCGAAATTTTCAAAAAAGATTTCAAGGATTATCTAGTCGTTTTTCTGTGATGTGTACACCAATGTACCTAAGCATATTCTTTATATTATTTATATATGCAAAACCACCAAGAATTCGCGATCTTTAATATAAAATACGTCTTGATAATCCGACAACATTAAAAACATAGTTTTTATTAAAATCATAAAAGGTACGGAAGACATACGAAGAAAATCGAGACATCAACCAATACCAAACATCAGATTTATGTTATTTCAATATGCATAAAATTCTGTTATATTAAATGTTATCTTTGAAAATCGTACGCCATTAAATATTATCTTAATGTCCCAGTTAACATCATTGGAAACGTAAAAGGGATGCCATTAACGGCCGTAAATTACATTTTAAACATTCTAAACATGTCCGATCACCAATAACATGATCATTAATTAATGTTACAATGGTACAAGTTCTCTCATTAAATCAGACTTTCTATCTGCTAAACTGTATATTATTTGACTTGCCATACAAATAAACAATTTGCGAGAATTTGCTGTGTATTTTCGAAATTTTAATTCATAAGTTGGTAAGTAGTTCAATAAAAAGAAAAATATGATAGACCTTATTAACAATGTTGGTTCTGCAAACCTAAAAATAGTAGTAAGTTGAGCAGTTTCAAAGTTGAGGTTTGAGGGTTATCTATAAAAAAAATAGATTTTTTTTATGTTACAAAGGTAACAAACAAGCATGCGGTTCACATTGATTTTTTTTTTCTGTAATGGAAGTAGCAAACAAGCATGCAGTTCCCATTGATGTTAAGTGATGACTGCAGCCTATAGACATACACACAAAGACCAAGGTCAAAATGCAGATGCGTTACCACTCCTGAGGCTTAAGGTGTTATACCTTGTGCCGGAAATTACCACCTGACCCGAACAAGGATAGTGCTTAACGCTTCCATTTAGCGGCAAGCATATTAGGTAATGCGGTGGTGCCTACGCCCGCGAGCTCCGTCACTGGAGCTCTACCAAATTTTATTGATGTTAATTAATGACTGCAGCCTAGACATCTATACAAAAACCAGAGGGCAAAATGCAATTGCCACCCCTGAGACATTAGGCGTTCTGTCTCCGTGATAGTTATTACGGGGTCATACCTTACCATCTACTCCATTACACTGGAACTCTACCACCAGTAAAAAGATACCTATAATGATTCATGCTTCAATCTGTATTATCCAAAGTAATAAAAAAAAAACAATGTTTTTTTTTAAACTATTTGTTGACTATTGTTGCAGGCAAAGAGAGCACGGTCCGATACCAGCGCTGATGTACGGTACGTACTTCTGAAATTCTAATGTACTTACTTACTTTTTTTTTTAAATATAATATAAGTGGCAAACAAGCGTGCAGTTTACATTGATGTTAAGTGATGACTGCGGCCTGTAGACACCCACACAATGACCAGAGGTCAAAATGCAAATGCGCTGCCACTCCCGAGGCATTAGGTGTTATGCTGTTATGCCTCTGTGCCGGAAATTACAGAGGCGTACACCACCTGACCGGAACACTACCATTTAGCGGCAAGTATATTAGGTAATGTGGTGGTGCCTACGCCCGCGAGCTCCGTCACTGGAGCTCTACCACCAGTAAAACTTACTTCTCACAGCTTTTAGTCTAAAACCTCACCCCCTTATTCATAAACATATTTTAGCTAAAGTGTTACTAATCTCTCCTTTGTCTTTTTCTATCATTATATATTTGACATTAAGGAATTTTCAAACGGTGCAACTAATTTTTGACATAACCGCTACTTTTCAAGTTTGTTAAAGTTAAAGTAAGATGATGCAACCTAGCTTAAATCTATACTAATATTATAAAGCTGAAGAGTTTGTTTGTTTGTATGTTTGCTTGAACGCGCTGATCTCAGGAACTAGGTATTGGAGCGATTTGAAATATTCTTTCAGTGTTAGATAGCCAGTTTATCGAAGAAGGCTTTTTTTATTTAACATCACGCTGAGATGAATAGGAGAGGGTAGGTAAGATGCAAACGCGCGAAGACGGGGCGGGCCGCTAGTTGTAAATATTTATGTAACTCTTAACTTTTTACTGGTGGTAGAGTTCCAGTGACGGAGCTCGCGGGCATAGGCACCACCGCACTACCTAATGTACTTGCCGCTAAATGGTAGAGTTCAGCACTATCGTGTTCCGGTCAGGTGGTAATGTACGGCCCTGTAATTTCCGGCACAGAGACATAACATCTCAGGCCTCAGGAGTGGTAACGTATCTGCATTTTGACCTTGGTGTTTGTGTGAGTGTCTATAGGCTGCAGTTATCACTTAACATCAATGTGAACTACAAGCTTGTTTGCCACTTCCATTCCATTACATAAAAAAAAACTCCTTATAATATAGAGGATTCAACCGAAAATTGGTCAACAACTGCAGACGTAAAAAAAAATGCTCACTTACCTGATACTTCACATTTCCGCTTATCAGGATATGAATTAAAGTTTGCACTCGAAATCGAACTTCAAACAACAATAAACGCATAATCCCTGGTAATCCCCATTGTATATACACAATTGCCGTGAAAAGAACTACTTAGGGCCCTTCGCTTTATTATCACGCCCCGATCAAAGCAAGTGTGTACAATAGGTTTTATGTTACGTTAGAGTTATTGAAGTTTGGAATAGATTGTGTTGGAGTTGGTGACAGATAGCGAATGGGGGCGGCGGTGATTCTACGGTTCTTTACTTTTCTACATCTGTGACACTGGTATTCGTGAACTTTTTTTACATTTTTAGGGTTCCGTAGTAAACAAGGAATATTTATAGTTTCGCTATGTCCGTCTGTCTGTCTGTCCGTCCGGTTTAGCGCAAAAACTATTGGTACTAAAGACTTGAAATTTAGCACAAGTGTACACCTTAATCACGCCGACAAAGGGAGATTTTTTTTATTTTTCGTTTTCTATATAGTGATGAGATATTGATAGATAAATCTTTCAAAAATATTAGGGGTGTAGGCACTGAAATAATTTTTCGTTTTAGTTTACTGTTTGTGACATCACACTTAAGTTGGCTTGACTAGTTTGCGAGTAATAATCGACCAAATGTAATACTCGAAATTTTTGAACATCTCCATATAAATATATTTTTTTTCATTGCATCAATCAAACTTAAAAACTACGGAACCCTACACTGCGCATGGCCCGAAACGCACTTGACCGGTTTTTTATCGTAGCACTAGTGAATATGTGCGCCTATATATGCTCAATATTTGCGATAACATTTATTGTCGTATCATTTATCATGCAATTAAAATACTCCTTTTATCTAAATCGGATCTACGATTTAGGCGATTTAGGCTAGGAAATTGAATGAGATACCTAGACTGATTCAAAATGTCTATCAAAATATCTGTCTGTCTTAAAGATTAATACAAAGGTTCCCAAACTATTTTTTCTTGAAGACCCCTTTAAATTTTTTTCTGGTTTCCGTGGACCCCCTCTTTGTTACATTTATATCACGTTCCCATATTTCCAACGCCTACGTAGACCCCCATCGAGTCCCATGGACCCCAGGGGGTCTATATGGACCACTTTGGGAATCACTGGTTTAATAGATCATTTAGTTCCTTGAACTAATCACACGATTATATTAACGACTTTACAGTATCTTTACAGTTTTGTTTTTTAATTTTATTTTGTACAACCTAAATTTTTATTTCCTCAAAATACTTTTGTTATTAGAAAAAAATGAGTAGAAAAAAAAAAATTTACATATTATTAGCTGCCTCAGTAGCATAGTGGTAGCAGGCCACTACTATTACGCTGGAGGTCCTGGGTTCGATTCCCGGGTCGGGGACTATCAGAGATAACGGTTTAAAATCCTTTATCTCTGCTTCTTTTGGGATTTTTCCATTTTCAGGAAGTTTCCCAGTACCCCGGAGTTTGGTAATGTGCCCGGAGATGGCAACAGGTTCGCCACCTGTTACATGGGCCAAAAACGTAACCGGCGAGTCGTGGGTGTTTGCATGTATGATTGAATGCATGCATTTACCTCTGCCTACCCCTTCGGGGATTACAGGAGTGAGGTTACGTTAGATTAAATCATATTTTACTCTCCGGAAATACCGTGAAACTATTAAAAAAAGGTATCGTTGGTAAACCATAGACAACAAACTATATTAGAATGCGATAACCTCAGTGGCATCACATAGTTCAACAATATATCAATAAAACGAACATCCAGTGGGCATGTTGAGAGGAACTGTGGTATTTAACGAGTCGCATTCTTACATTCGTTAGCTTAATCACCAGTTAACAACGTGCGACCTTTTTAAAACTTTCCAAAACTGCCATTTTTAAAATACTTCTATTTTTGAACGCGACAATAAATCAGATTTTGACGCAATGCCGTTCCGTTATGCGCATTTTTTTACAGGATCTCAAGTGTCGGGTGACTTCAGATGTTTCGAATGTAATGAGGTTTATTTTTTTTTTGTTTTGACACTATTATGGATGTCAAAAGCCACTGTTTTTGTTAAGTGAGCCATCATTCATATACGCCCGGTAAATCATGTTTTTTTAAAACCAAATGGTATAGTGTAGTAACTGCTAACATATCCTTTGAGACTCATTAACACTAGAGTACACGCGCGGCCTACTATGGTAGACCAGGGTAATATTTTTGGCGATAACTTTTTGGTTTAGCGCGCTAGACACTAGTGATTCCAGATAAGCCTCGTCTGGTATATTTGTCACAACCTCAGCACCCCGTCCGCATCAACCACACACGCAAGCGAAGTCGGGTTAGGGCCAAAAGCGTGGGCCTACTAAAGTAGTCCACGCGTGTATTGGTGTACCAAATTCAGGTACGTATCTTTTGATGTATTATCGATTTGTTTACTAGTATTATGTTCTAAACTTATAAAATAATGTATAATATTAATGTCTATCGAATAATAATTATTTATATATTGTAAACATACTGTGAAATTATCTATATATAAAAATTTTGTCTCATTATAGATTTTTGCATGAATTGTCCGTCAATTTGATAAAACCGCTTTTGATTCGCCGGGCATCCATTGAAACACTTCCCCGATAGCTTTAATTTAGGATAGAAGCATTTTGGAGCAACATAACTCACGAACCTCGAGAGTCTCAACACAATGTGACTCTAAAGATAGGACGTATTGGTGGATGTGCACGAATGCGAAATACGTGTCGAAGAGCCCGGAATCGGTCAGCAAAAAAAAGGTGCCAAACATGCAGTAAATGGATTTGTCCTGATCACCAAGCAGTAATTTGTCCTAAATATTATGAAAACATAGAAAATTGGAATTAAATTTAACATTGCGTTAAAAAAAACACTTTGATCTCAAAAGTGCCATTTGTTACTTTTTCTTATATATTTACTAGATTGTTGATTGTCAACTATTCTTAATCATTTATCTAAAAATTAAGAATCTAAACGTAAATAATATAAATATATTTCCTATTACAAATGTTGTTTCAATCAGGTAATGAAGAATGTAAAAGCTATTGACATTTTAAAATGGCCTACTATAGTAGGCCATGCGTGTACTCGAGTCAAAAAAGGTGGCGCGTGTACTGAAGTGTTAAGTGAGATTAATTGAACATTTTCTTATATTTTTTAATATTTATCTCCGGTGATATTGAAGAACTTGAGCGCTACTATTTTTTATGTACCTACGAGTAAAAAATCAACGAGGAGAATGTACGCCGCCTACTAGTACCTACTAATAAGGCATAAGGCTAGTAGAGTGAAAGAATGTTATAAGAAAGAAACCGTCAAACTATTCCCTTTGTATTAATTTAAGTGAATTACTACTAACTAACTAATGAGCGTATAGCCGTCCACTGCTGTACGTATTATTACATATTCTCTGGCTGTACGTAAACCTCTCCTTGAGCACGCCAACTATCCCGATCCTGAGCAGCTCGCATCCAACCGACTCCAGACACTTTTCTTTTTCTTCTATTTAAGTGAATAAAAGTACAATAACTTAACACGCGTATTTCCCGAAGGGTTAGCAGAGAAGTAAACAAGCATCCACCATTTGCCAGTTACGTTTTGTCCCGTTACGTTTGGTCCATTTATTAGACGAGCCTCAATAGGATTACCTTTTATATGGACAATTCGCCAGGAAGCTTACAAAATTTGCAGAATTGCAGAATGCGTAGCATTTACCCTTCGACCAGCAGATTGAATCTAGAACTTCTCCGTAACAGCAGTGGAAAATGTACCCAAGTGATAAAACGAAAGATTGCAATAACGTGCGTTACCAAACCGAACCAGTCCCATTAAGACCTAATTAATATCTTACCTTTGCCGTGTCTTACGGCACCTTAATTTCGGACTTCAAACACAATAGAACTGGAACACAATTATATATTTATTTGACGGCAGATTCAAGAATAATACGGTAGTCTTTCGCTTCAAGGTGCGTTTTGGAAAGTACAGCCAGTAAAATATAGGTACACGTAGTTACATATTTTAGTAACTTTAAATATCTAAGCTATATATCTGTAATCTAACAAACAACTTAATATTAAATTTAAAAAAAAAATCAATAATAAAGTCATAATTTATTTTTAGAACGTTCATACATCATTCGGAGACGCACAAAGTCGTATTTGTCATTACTACAGTGCCATCTGTAATTTTATTACGATTTTGGCAGTTAACAAAAAACGCGCAATTAATAGAATCTGAACGCAGCCGAGCGGGTGACACGTGGAGGCCAAATGGCGGGAAAGGGCCCACTGTTATTAGGGTTCCATTTTTAAATAATCTATATTTTTAAAATGGTTTGTGGTGAAATAGCAAAGGGTTTTAAGGCTATGTTACTGTAATTCTATTCTTCAACAATATTATAAGACAATAAAAACAGACAGAAAATAGACAGGCTGCGTAGACATCGTTAAACTAAAGACTTGGTTGGCAACTCCCCTGGTGTTGCAAATGTTCATAGGCGACGGTGACCACTTTCCATCAGATGGCCCGACTGCTTGTCTGTCAACTTAACTAATGACATTAAAAAAATCATATTTGAATGAAAATGATGATGTGTTTTGTATCCAATTAATAAGATTTAACAAATAAACTTAATTATTTAAATAAACAGTAAGTATTAAAAAACAGGCTACTTAATTAACTTGTAAATATTGAAGTAACAGAATGAAGTAGATATTAGTATGAAGACGATTTAAATACAAGATCCATCATGTTTTAATCTTTTTCTTCATGTTTATGATAAAAATATGCAAATAACATTCTGAATATTTAATTTGATTGTGTCCATCAATATGAAGTTGTCTAATAATGCTAATAAAAGAAAATCAGATAGTTTATTCAATATATTATAGTCTTTGTTTACGCCTTTGTTCTTGTTTAATTGGATTATTCTGTATACCGGTGTTATGATGTTAAGTCCTACTAATGATGTATAAGTCCTACCTACAATATGCGTTTCCCTGAAGGCTTTCCTTCGGTACAATTTACCCAACTCGTCGGATTAATTGTACCACATGTTAGGTAAATTGTACCACTAAGACTTAAGAGACTTATTAACATGATAATAAATTAAAGTAAAGAGTTTTAATAAGCAGACAAAATAAATTGATTATATATTAATTATTAATGAAAAAATTCTAACAATTTTTTTTAATTTTATTTAAACCAAAATTAAAATTATTCCAATCCGATCCATTCGTTGAGTCGTGATATAACTTAACATGAAAATTGTATATCTATATTGCATACAATCAAATTAAACGTTACTAGAGAATGTGGAATAATACTACGTCTAGAATGGACACTTCGACGTCCCGCCCGATTTCCCCGGCTAACCCAACCACCCCTCTTATGGGCGAAGTTTGGTGTTCTCTACGTGCTACGCACACAGGTGCACGTGTAAATACACGTCACTGATTGATGTCTGTGTAATAGAGACCAAATTAAGCGTTTGTATGGAATTTTGGCGGAGTGTCCGCGGTGTGTTCACTTCAAGTTCTCTTTGAGTTTATGACAAAATATATGTTGCGTGTTTTTAAATAAACATCAGATCAATCTACCATCAAATTTTAAACGTGAACGGAACCCACATGCGTAATGCTGTATACACTCACATTTTTAAGTCGGCATTGTCTTTGACAGAGGGCACTGAGACCTTATTGTTCTTACCACTAATAATACAGGCATTAGCCGGAATAACAGTTTGTTGAATGAACAACTTTGTTGACAGATCAGCGTGGAATTTTTATATTTACAGATTGGTGGTGAATTTTGAAATGAAAATATAGTTATGATGAGATCTGAGATTTAGCACGTATATACGTATATACGTATGGGAAGTTAGAAGAACAGTGCGGTGAATTTCCATAAATTTGTTTCGAATAATTAATTAAGCTTTAAAATTACGCTTTAATTTAATTTTTAATAGTCTACACGATAGTAGACGACCTCAGTCACTTTAAATGTTCCGAGTTTTGGAGATGGATGTTAGACAATTTATTTCACTCGGTATTCACCAATCGGTTACATTGTCCAATCACAATTTGAAGAAAATTGTTTATTCCGTTTTAAATGAAGTCGACTAAACTTTTTATATGACATTTAACGTCTGTAGTACAATTCTCGAGTTCTATCACTAGATTGACTATTTCTCAGAATTGGTAGAATCAGCGGAATATCACTTTCTGCCTACGCACTACCTATGTGATATTCCTCCTATTCACCTTCAAACTTGTCATCTCCTGAATCAGAAATATCACGTAGATTGTATTTATTGTATAGGACGCCATGGATCATCTATCTTCGGCAGATTATGATCCATAACTGGCGAGAATTAGGCCCCTGTTCATTTGACGAAGTTTGTTGTCGCTCTGGTAGTAATGTTCGCGGATGGTAGCATCCGCGGTAGCAAAAAGTTACTCTACTTGTCAATTTTTACCTTCACCACTTTTTACCTTTTATGAACTTTTTACCCATTTCGTAGTAGCTCAAGAATGATGGACGGAAAAGCCCACTTTTATTGACGACCTGCAAGAGATTGACATCAAATGTTTTCAGATAACCATGAAATAAAAATACATCCTGTTGATGTCGGATGCATTGCAACTATACCGTGATCTCGATTTCAAAACATCGGATGAATCTTAAGTGATCGAGCAGCAAACAGCCTAAAGACCATAAACGACTTCCCATACAAGACAGAGATAACATCACACATTAGTCACACTATTCTCTTGTTGACAACGAACCTAAACATATCAACAATTTGCCGCGCAGAACATAAAACTAAAAATGTGACAGCTAAATCATCACACCATATGGATTGACATTCATTATGCTGGGGCAGCGAACTATCAAAAACCTTTGAAGTCTTTTGTTAAGACAAATTTAAAGCAGTTTTACGATGACTACTGCAAGTAAAAACTCAGAAAAAGATCCGAAACATTAAAAAAAAGCTTTCAATTAAAAAGATAGTGACAATGCTGCCAGATTCCGTTCTGGGCCGTTCTTTTGATATACGATAGTGTTGTTTCGGGCAACTCTCGAAGTGGCGGCAAAAAGCAAAGTGACGCTTGAAAAAGGCGCGAACTAATATAAACAGGGGTTCTTTTTTCTAGACAAAGACTATGGTGTTCGCGTGTTCAGCCAAATGGAATATAAGCACGTATTAATTTACGACGACCGATTAGAACACGTTTCCTTTCGTTATGGTTTTAAGTGCTTTATTTTTTTAGATCGCATCATTCTTAATTGCCGATATTGCCAAATGTTTAAAACAAATACATAAATCATAGACATAATTCGCAATAAAAATAAACATTCAAATTGTGAATTAAACAGCTGGGATAAAACAAAAAATTGTCTTAACAGACCATTAGCATAGATTCCACCTCATTATGTCAGTCATTATATTATTAATTTGCTTACGTAAAATATCATAACCGTCTGGGTGCGGTAAAATTATAATATTGCTGTTTCTGTTCCTTTTTATGTGATTAAAGTAGCAAATAGACGTGAAAGAGATATCGATAGTTTATAATGTCATGGAATATATTATAGAACCCTTATTTGATCAAAGTGTAGGTAGGTGAATCTCATAGACATGCGTATATTGAACCGTATTTTAAGTAAAGTTATTCTCTGGTAAAGTTTCAACGTAGGTATATTGACGTATCGACAATCTTTTAAACTTTTTAAGAATGTAGGTGGTGTTGTAGCTATGAGCATCAGCCACAGTTTTTCTTTATTCTATGATTAGTGTGGTCGCATCTGTGGTACATACTATGTTTGATGAAATATAAAACATGTAGGCAGACATTTGAATTCTATTACCACAGGATCAGCCTATTAGATTAGGAACTAGGAACGACAAGAAACATAACCGGGACACGATGCTTTTGAGATTACCGTCACTTTGACAAGTATCAACCGAATCAAGACCGCTAATCTGGGGTCCTATGATAATTATTTGAGAATTAAAGTATAAGAAACAAGTAGGTAAGTCAGCAGGCGAGGCTTCGGTAGCTTAGTGGTAAAGCGGTTGGACACCTACATCCTTAAATTTACTTTTCAATTTATTCCTTATTTTTTTGGAACATTTTGTGTAAGAGTAATTTACGATAACTTACCTCAAACAATTGAAACGTGGGTAATCCAAAATCAGCAGAAAGGAACGCAAATTCCGCATTTAAATTCCGATGACGTCACACTCCAGCTGTCATCTGTGACAGGGCGGGAATTGATTAAATGGCGCGGGCGCGTTCACAGGCGTTGATAACGAGCTAAATTAATCGGAACATGTGTAAACAATTTGTTAGATAAAGTCCACTAACACGCGATATGAGGGGAGGCATCTGTTTGATTCTGATTTTATGGTTTCAATTATAAATAAACAACGCCCGATTTTTTTGTTGTACATTATTATCTTAATGGTCACAATCATTTTTATTGCGACGGAACATGTTAATTGACGATGCCTGCCCACAGAATTAATTTTGTAGGAAGGTCCAATAAAAACGGGTTTTTTTTACTACAGTATTTGTTATACCTCAAGAATTTTGATAGTACAACTTTATTTTATAAATATTGTGATAAAAAGTGATTAACGGCATAAATTATTATTAATTACTTTTCACCGATGGTTCAATGGTCGGCAAATATTTTGAACAAGGAGCTTTAGTGAGTCGTTATAATCAGGAAATCCTTAGTTTACTGCTGTCAATCAGTCAAATTCAGTAATAAGATAATTAATTTAACAAACATTCACTGCTAAAATCAACGTTATAAAATTAACGCCATCTAGTGAGAAAACCTGCACAAGTAATACGAAAACCACAGAATAGATAAATAAATAACTATTCCGTGACGAAAGCACTACAAAATAAAAAGAAATAATCATGAAACTTAGCCTGGGTTGTATCATGATATTTGTTAAAGTGATAATTACATTAAACATCCTTCTCTAACTTAAGGAAATCTATTTTATTTTAAAGAAAAATGGAGAGAAAATTTTGACTTCAGGCGAGACTCGAACTCGCGGCCTACTGGGAATCTAGTCCAGCCGCTCTTCCAATTGAGCTACTGAAGCCCTGCCCGATTTGTCAAATCTTTCCTTCACATTTATTGCATTGCTTTATGGTAGCAGCAGCGCCATCTATTGCCAACTATGCTAGTTAGGCAACCAATATAATAGACTTTGCAGTTTATTGAATATCGTAATGAAGTCGCTTTTACCCTTAATAATTGTTTTATATTATTTCGCATTAACACATGCTTGTAAAATATATTTCAGATATCGATAGTTTATAATGTCATGGAATATATTATAGAACCCTTATTTGATCAAAGTGTAGGTAGGTGAATCTCATAGACATGCGTATATTGAACCGTATTTTAAGTAAAGTTATTCTCTGGTAAAGTTTCAACGTAGGTATATTGACGTATCGACAATCTTTTAAACTTTTTAAGAATGTAGGTGGTGTTGTAGCTATGAGCATCAGCCACAGTTTTTCTTTATTCTATGATTAGTGTGGTCGCATCTGTGGTACATACTATGTTTGATGAAATATAAAACATGTAGGCAGACATTTGAATTCTATTACCACAGGATCAGCCTATTAGATTAGGAACTAGGAACGACAAGAAACATAACCGGGACACGATGCTTTTGAGATTACCGTCACTTTGACAAGTATCAACCGAATCAAGACCGCTAATCTGGGGTCCTATGATAATTATTTGAGAATTAAAGTATAAGAAACAAGTAGGTAAGTCAGCAGGCGAGGCTTCGGTAGCTTAGTGGTAAAGCGGTTGGACACCTACATCCTTAAATTTACTTTTCAATTTATTCCTTATTTTTTTGGAACATTTTGTGTAAGAGTAATTTACGATAACTTACCTCAAACAATTGAAACGTGGGTAATCCAAAATCAGCAGAAAGGAACGCAAATTCCGCATTTAAATTCCGATGACGTCACACTCCAGCTGTCATCTGTGACAGGGCGGGAATTGATTAAATGGCGCGGGCGCGTTCACAGGCGTTGATAACGAGCTAAATTAATCGGAACATGTGTAAACAATTTGTTAGATAAAGTCCACTAACACGCGATATGAGGGGAGGCATCTGTTTGATTCTGATTTTATGGTTTCAATTATAAATAAACAACGCCCGATTTTTTTGTTGTACATTATTATCTTAATGGTCACAATCATTTTTATTGCGACGGAACATGTTAATTGACGATGCCTGCCCACAGAATTAATTTTGTAGGAAGGTCCAATAAAAACGGGTTTTTTTTACTACAGTATTTGTTATACCTCAAGAATTTTGATAGTACAACTTTATTTTATAAATATTGTGATAAAAAGTGATTAACGGCATAAATTATTATTAATTACTTTTCACCGATGGTTCAATGGTCGGCAAATATTTTGAACAAGGAGCTTTAGTGAGTCGTTATAATCAGGAAATCCTTAGTTTACTGCTGTCAATCAGTCAAATTCAGTAATAAGATAATTAATTTAACAAACATTCACTGCTAAAATCAACGTTATAAAATTAACGCCATCTAGTGAGAAAACCTGCACAAGTAATACGAAAACCACAGAATAGATAAATAAATAACTATTCCGTGACGAAAGCACTACAAAATAAAAAGAAATAATCATGAAACTTAGCCTGGGTTGTATCATGATATTTGTTAAAGTGATAATTACATTAAACATCCTTCTCTAACTTAAGGAAATCTATTTTATTTTAAAGAAAAATGGAGAGAAAATTTTGACTTCAGGCGAGACTCGAACTCGCGGCCTACTGGGAATCTAGTCCAGCCGCTCTTCCAATTGAGCTACTGAAGCCCTGCCCGATTTGTCAAATCTTTCCTTCACATTTATTGCATTGCTTTATGGTAGCAGCAGCGCCATCTATTGCCAACTATGCTAGTTAGGCAACCAATATAATAGACTTTGCAGTTTATTGAATATCGTAATGAAGTCGCTTTTACCCTTAATAATTGTTTTATATTATTTCGCATTAACACATGCTTGTAAAATATATTTCACAAGCATGTGTTAATGCGAAATAATATAAAACAATTATTAAGGAAATCTGTTAAAGATAGAGCAGGATGTGAAATGTTACAATAACTTTTACAAAAGTCGTGGTGCAACCCAGGCTTTAGGGTACCAGTTCCAGTTCTCAAACTTTTTTCAAGAAAGAAGACTTTTGGAAACTTATATAACGGACCCCTAAGAATAAAACGAAACCTAGTAGATAAACTTTATTTTATGTGTACCTACTGATTATCATGAAATCATATTATTATAATACTTATGCATAATTTTATTTTAGTTAGGGGTTTGTTTTTGCAAAAAATTGTAAAATCAACATATACCTACTTATACGCGCAGGGGATGGGTATGGGTTTGGATTACCTATTATCTGATTTTCTGAAGTAAGTAACTCCCTAGGTCCCTACCTAATCTTTATTTTACATTGATTTGCTTTAGTTAAGTAATTTTATGAAGCGCACATGGCCTCGCGACTTATATAGATCATAAACGATCTACTCAGTTAAGCACTACAGGCGCGGTCGGGTGTATGATGGGTAACCGCTTCTGAGGACACGTTAAGCCGTCGGTCCCGGTTGCTATCGATAGATAGCAGTCGTTAAACCTTGTCGGAGGCCTTATGGGCAGTTTGAAAAACATCCGACAGCGGGTTGGCCACTAACTTGTATCTCCACCAATCCGCATTGGAGCAGCGTGGTGGAGTAAACCCCAGGCCTGCTCCCAAAAAAGGGGAGAGACTGGTGCCCAGCAGTGGGACGTATAATGGGTTGCCATTATGAAACTTTATTTCTAAATTATATAATCGCGGAGCTCCGACCAATGCTTTGCGGAGCATAGTCTGAGAACCAATGCTCTAGTCATGGAAACTGAAGCCACAAACTTGTCCTAATATTATCAGATATATTTAAATATCTGATCACAAAAATCTGACGACAAGAAATGACACAAAAATTCTTCCTTTGCACGAAAATATCATAATATATTTCTTCACAACTACACGCCTTAATCTATAATTAAAATACAATACCCCATCTGTAACAGCATCCTTCCGTTTATTTATTCATTACTTACCGTTTTACTGCGTTCTCAATTGTTTTCCGTCTTCTTCCGAAATTAAGACATTAGGTACAGATGTTTACAAAGAGTTTCCGAGCAATAGAGTTTTAATGTGTTTTTTATTTCCCCATTTTGTTAAAGTGGCCGCTCTATTTTGAAACACTTTATTGTGGTGACTTCCAAAGAAACGTTTGTCTTTATCTAGATATTATTATTTTGACGGATAAAATCTCAATAAAGGCTGGAACGACTTTTTATTTTTTTCTTTTATGTCGTGATAATGGGATGGTTAGTGGCGATTGCAGCTTAATGACATCTACACAATATGCAGATTTATAGACGCGTTATTGCCCTTAACGCCTTGGTTGTTTCACTTGTAGTTCATCAATATCATCATCATTTCAACTGGAAAGCTTCCTCCAAAGATTGCCACAACTAACAATTCTGGGCCGCCTTCATCCATCGACTGCCTGCGACCTTCACCAGTTTGTGGGTTCACCTCGTGGGAGACCTGCCTGTGCTTTGTCTGCCTATGATAGTTAATACGAGGCGTCAATAGACAATACATTACCATCTAACCAGAACACGATATTGCTGAACACAACCATTTGGTGGCAGACCTCACCCTGAAGTACCGGCACTGGAACTCTATCACTAGTAAAAATATTGTGGAGGAATAACATGTTACAACGATATCAGAGGAAATCAAGAGTGGATCTTTCTCGGCTAGGTCTTAAGTGCCTTGCGAGCTTTTAAGATTTTCGTTAGATATTAAGTAGGAACTTAAATAGTTTGCTGACATAAACAATAAGTAGGTACCTTCGCATAACAATGCAGTCATTACGTAGACAGTAGTAGTGTTTCTCTATACTGCTATTTTCTAACATACTTTAGCTAGGTAGTTCTCCTCAGAAAATAGCTTTATTCATTTACGGTACCGTATCATGTGATAGACAAATGCGACAAAACCAATACAACACTGTTAATTATTTACAGATTATCGGGCGACGTCAACACAAGCCCTTGCGAATCCGAATCGACGTCGGACTCCCCGCCATCTTTGCTCCAGGATGCGACGTTGCCGCTGTTAGTGTCGAACGCGACAACGCTGTTCCAAACGACCTCGACGTCCTCAAACCCATTGAGTCTGACGGCAGACGGCTTGGGTTTGAGTTCGGAGGTGGAGAGCTGTGGCTTGGCGAACGGATGCTCGACGAGCTCGTCTCTGGGACTTGCGTTGCCGTTGACTTCGTCGGCGGGGTTGTGTTCCACTTCGTCGTCAGCTGTGGCCTGGTTGATGAATGACGATAGCACGGGTAAGTGTGGAATTTTGATTAAATAAAAGATTGGTCGTTGTATTGTATCAATAGCGAGGTGAATCGGGGTGCTTGGTGCTAAGGGTCTCAAGTAGCCTCAACCATTCCTCGCAACCTCGTCAGCCCACACCTGTATTTCCCTAAGGGAAGTTAAATCAAGCATTCCTGCTTTCAGGCGTTTATACAGATATCCACGATTCAGCAGTTTAATGTGTCCATGTGGTGGTGGAGTTTGGGAATGTAGATACAATACATCTCAGAGAGTACATTATCAAACTCCGAGGGTGATAAAAGGAAACTAACGAATAATGGAAAAATCTCGATAGCAATTATTCCCCGACCTAGAGATCGAACCTAGGATCCCAGCGTATCGATTTAGACCTTCCTCCCTCTCACAAAATCATCCAGGTCCAATTTAACTACAGAAAATGTTACTTTTAACTACATTAAAATGTCTTAAGGACTTTCGGATCTTGATTAAATAAAATAATTATAAAATTAAAACCATACACTAAGCCTGGGTTGCACCACATCATTTTGTTAAAGTTAAAGTAATTGTTACATTGCACATCCTTCTCTAACCTAAGGAAATCTGTTAAAGTTAGAGCAGAATGTGAAATGTTACAATAACTTTAACTTTAGCAAAAGTCGTGGTGCAACCCAGGCTAAGGATATAATGCCCAAAGGACAGCATGCATAGAAATAATTTATCACAATTTTTATGACAGCTCTAATGAATGTAAATCGTGGCATGTTTGGAGTTAGTTACCTTTTTTTCTACTTATACGGGCAACAAAAAAATTGCCAAATGTAGCAAATTTTTATAAAATATTGGAGATACTTCAGAATTTGACACTTTTTTACATCATCACACAATATCTGAAACTACCCGTCGTAGAAAGCTGAAATTCGGCATGTACTTTATTTGAGGGAAACTACAGAAATTCAACCGCCCCCATGATTGTAACTTAGCGTCATCTATCGGATGTCAATGCAACCAAGATGACTGAATAGAGTTGTAACTTGAGATAAGTTACACCGCCATCTATTAGTGATTCCAATTAACCAATAATTTAATAAACATTGGTAGAATAAGAAAAATCTTGTTGGACTGTAAGTTGGACCAAATTACAACTAGTTATGAAATTACATCAAAAACCGTTTTGTGGTTTCGCAATGTTGTTTCGAACCAACATAAAATAATAAAAGTGCATTAATACATCAGGAGGCGGTGTCAAGAGCGAGGTGCGCAGCCCGGGGCTGTGCGAGGCGGACGTCGCGCTGTACGGCGAGACGCTGCCCTACGACCAGTCCGCGCTGCCCTACCAGTATTACAATAGGTAATACTAACATAATGCTACCATAACACTGGCGTCTTTCGAGCCGCCCGAGAAGCCTCAGTAAACACGGAGTCAGCATTACGAACAGCTTGAATCCATTGAGTCAAATACATCTGTGGTTGGATCTCTCCCCCTGTGGGATACCACACGGACAAGAAGAAGCTATACATAAAAATGAAGACAATACTCTGAATATCTATTTGAAGCGAGGTCTCAGTGTAGTCCCACTGTAGGTACTTAAGGTACGGTAAAATTAAATGATCACGATAGTGTTCATTTAATTTCTCAATACATTCAATACATTCTCTGACAATACTCTGAATATCTATTTGAAGCGAGGTCTCAGTGTAGTCCCACTGTAGGTACTTAAGGTACGGTAAAATTAAATGAACACTATCATGTTCGTGAACAAAACAGTGGGACTACACTGAGACCTCGTTTCAAATAGATATTCAGAGTATTGTCTTCATTTCTATGTATAGCTTCTTCTTGTCCGTGAGTCACCGTCTGCCAGTACCCGCATATCATCAACGCGTGTGGATAAAGCGGCGCATATGCTGAACAGTTACCGAAGGCTGGGTTCACGCAACGCCAGCACAAGTTTTTTATTGAACTAGTAGAATTCAACGTACCATCTCGAGACAACACTGACGCGACGCTAGCGCTGTGTAATCCTATATTATGCATCTCAGTTGACCCACGGTGGCGTTTTGCAGGCGCTGATAAAAGGACGATTTATCGGTTAGTTCGCCACATTAGCTTCTGATTCTTGGAAGGATCATGAGCTCTCTATAGGACCACCACCGCGATTATCCATCATTATCTGCCTACTTATGTTATATCTGCAGTCTTAGGAATCGGCGTATATATATGAAGAGAATTATGAATGTAGAAGAAGCACCACATACCTCCCATAATAATATGTCAGGACTGGGATATCTGGCGCTCCACACTCTTTGCCCACCCCGTAAGGGACCTGGCGTGAAGATACATACATACAGACATACAAAATGGTAATTTTCAGGAGTACCTATACAGTACCTACGTATTTTGTCAATCTATTCGGTCCATTTAATTTTCAATGACTAGGACAATTATCAATATATACATATAATAAAACAGTAAAACCCGCTTGTCTGTACATTGTATATATTTACGAAAAACTAATTGGGAGCGATGTTAAAATAGTATTAGAACATACACCCGACGTTTCGGTCGCTTTCCAGCTACCGTGGTCACGGGCTGACTAATTCGACGATGTTGTGTGGAAAGCGACCGAAACGTCGGGTGTATGAAGAAGTTTGGGAGTGTTGTATAGGCGAGAAAATCCGCAAGTTTAATTTCTACAATGTATGAAGCTCGCGAAAACCTACGAAAACGTTAGTATTAGAACACTTTTCAATGATTTTTAAATTTTATGTCTGTCTGTTTGTCCCTTTGTCTAGGCTAATCGCCGAAGATACTGGACGGATTCGAATGAAACTTTTTGTGGTGTATAGATACTAAGCCTGGCCAACATTTAGGCTACTTTTTACTGCGGGAAAATCACTTATTCCCACGGGAATCTCTACATTTAATTTCATTTTCCTATAGAATATCAAACCTTTGACACATTATTTCATTGTGAGGCAATACGAAGTTTGCCGGGTCAGCTAGTAATTAATAAAACGTTAAATTATTTATCAGGGTCTATAGCGTACAGTTGTAAAACTGGTTACTTTCATGGGCTACATGATCGCATTACCCTCATAATTAAATGAGGAAGGAGGTCGTTGATTGCGTGAGGATTTTCGAGAAGCCGTATAAACAATAACAGGCAAATTTATCGAGGGCCTCCATAGTATCTCATTAATTTTGCTTCGATCGGTAATTAATCCTATTTGCTGATTCGTTCATACGTTGGTACGTTGTCAGCGTTGTTAGCATTACCTGTAGTCGATAAATAAACAGCGAGGCTTCTCATTAACAAGGGAGAGAAAAAGTTTTGTGTTATTATATATTTGACACCAGACTGGCTTATTTAGTTTGACTATTTGAGTATGCTGCCTGCTCAAACATGTCGCTTGTGATACACCTGATGCAAGAATCACATTCACTGCTGAGAAATGAGTTCTGTGAGGTACCTACTCTATGTTAAGCCTAGCTAATTACTGGAATCTAAAAACAAACAGACAAGACATTTTATGTAACGTTATGCCTCATGGGTTTTGCGAAAATTGAATGAGATCTTCATCACCATAATACGTTATTGCCGAAGAGCATGATAGCAATGACACAGCCCTGTATATTCTGGTACAAAGGCGGCACAAGGTAGAGGCAAAACATTTTAGGCCTGAGGAGTGGAAACGCATATTCAACAAAATCTGTGGTTTATGTATATGATAGGTACAATATGTATAGAGTGCTATATCAATATTCCACCCATGTAAACTGCTGATGTGTTTGCCACCTTTATCTATATATAAAAAAATCAATTGCTGTTGCAAAACTCGAGAACGGCTGGACCGATTTGGCTAATTTTGGTGTTGAATGATTTTGGAAGTCCAGGAAAGGTTTAAAAGGTAAGAAAATATGAAAAAATATAAGGGAAGCAGTAAAAACCATGATTATATTTTCCCATACAAATAGTCCGTATCTATCAAACCTTTGACACATTATTTCATTGTGAGGCAATACGAAGTTTGCCAGGTCAGCTAGTCTCTTATAAAAAGACCGCTCTAGCCGATTAAAAATGATCATGAAAGTAAAGTGTATTGCTTCTACGCAGTATGCAGCAGTATGGCAGCGGCGGAGCAGCATCTTCGTACGTGGGATCAACGCTGTACAACCAACCTTACGCTTCCTACGCGCCTCCGCATAACGCTAATAACAGGTTATTAACTTAGTACCTACCTAATTGAAATATTCGTAAGTACATACATGACATGTTACATCGTCGAGCGTCTGATTGCAGTATTACATATTATGTTGCTTTTCAAAATATTTAACATGCTCCTCTCAGACAGCATTCAAAAGTTGACAATGTAACATAAAATCCAGAAACTTGGGTGGAAATGGACAGGTCATATTATAAGAGCCACTGAAAAAAGGAAATAAACCATTAACTGCGATCCCAGACAGGCTAAGAGGAAAAGTGATAGGCAGATCCAAAGATGGGAGCAGTGGAAAAAATATGGACTAAGCAGGATAGCTTTACATAGAACAAAATTGAAGCTACTTGAGTAGACATTTTTTGTCAATAGATGTTAATGGTCAGTGATAGGTTTTTATTTATTTGCGAAAAATATGTCACCGGAAGATAACAGGATCCGTAAGTTTATCAATTGACGGAAATCGATCAACTTGCGGATCTTGCTATCTTCTGATGACTTAAACATCCCTTCTGGTGATTATCCATTTTCTTTTCGGTCAAATTTAAATGACGTTAAAGTGTCTACTGATCACTTAGCGGCGTAAGCGGCTTAATGGTGTTCCTAGCACCAGCTTTAGTACCCACACAATATTCGCTTACTCGTCATCCTGTTGGACAATCTAAATTAAGGTAATCACAACACCTTACAAGCACCATCTCTAAAGTTTGAAGATAAATCAATACCACCCATTATATCCAACTTTAGAAAAATCTGAGATGGGATGATGATGAGAAATGGGACTTTCCTAACATTGAACGACGTGGAAGTCTCAGGTACCAGGATCATTTAACGACCAAGGCGTTTATTTCAGGTCATCGTGCAAAGCGACGCCCACGTACCTGAGTGCGTACGGTGTGGGTGGTGTGAGCGGTGTTGCCAGCACCGGCTTCGGCACACAACCCTCCCCGTACGCGTATTCCTCATATAATGGGGGGTTGGCGCAATCTTTTACTAATACCCAACAGGTAAGTTTCATTCTTTGTTAAAGTGAAAATGTATTATAAATATATATATACCTAGATCATAGATATATTTATTTATTTAAATTTTTGCACACATGTAAATATTGTACGGACTTAATGCATCTAAAAAGCAATTTCTACCAGTCAATCTTTAGGTAAAATTAAAACAATGAAAAGAGCGAAAATTTAGTAGCAGCACTCTCTTAAAATTTGAGTTTGGTAGTTAGAAGTTTTAATTACTTAATTAGAACTCAGTCTTATTGTGTAAAAAGCATTCGAATGAATATATTCTTGGAGGAATAACATTTTTGACCTCTATTAAATACAAACTAAGTTAAGTTCTTAAATATTTATGGCAGGATTACAGTAGTTATGCAACGGGCTACGCGGACCACAGTGTTACTCAATATGGTGGTTACTACGCGACGCCGAGTTACTCTCCGTATGTCAGCTCCCCAAGCAGCAGTGGGAGTGCAGGACACACTTCATATCACCTCGGAGGCGCTTTATCAGGTAATAGTACGGTACCTATATAAAAAGTACGTATCCTAAATACTATAATCGTAACATCATTAAGAACAAAAACACAAATTACAAAATTGTTGTCGCTAATCTTATCTTCAATAATTCTCTAGAACTCATGATTATTAAATAAAAAAAATACTTTATATTCGAATACTTACGTAAAATTAGAAGCGATCTAGATCTTGTAATTAGACGAAATGAGAAATCGAAAATCGTAAACGAAAACTAACTTAATTTTGGCATTTGACAGACGTCTGTGTGACTTCTTTGACATTTGACATTGACAGGTGTCTGATTTGTTGTCTCAGTTGTTTGCATCTCTTGTGTTTTAGTAGTTTTTAGTAAAACTATAAAAATTGCTGAATTTTGATAAATAATTTGTTTCTACTACGGAGCTGTGATAAATCTAAGACTCATTCCATTTTAAAACGTACAAAGTGTAACTTTTTCACAAATGAATAAAGAAGACGACGCGTTTCCAAATAAACGCCGTAGATTGGATGAAGATGAAGAACAAAATGATATTTATGACGATAACTCGGATTACTGGCCAGATTCAGACAGTGATAGCGGTATATTTACTTAATATGTTGTAATATAATGTTGTTAGAACCTAACAACAACCTGAAAGATGAACGAAATTTTAATGTTTGTTAGTTACTATATACTATTGGGGTATATTTCGTATATAATATTTACCTGTTTAACTTTAACTAGACTTAATTTCACACTGGTTTTTCTCTACAATTATGTGGCAACACAGTACAACATCAGTGTGACTGCGGAGCGAAGATAAATTATATTTTGCTAAAGTGCACTTGCAAATTCATGCATACAGTATGCCATTAAATGATTGAATATTTTTAGAAACATGCTGTCCATCCCTTGTTGATTATCTTGTTATATATAATTCTACGACTGTATGTCACTGAACTTCTAAACGGCTAGACCAATTTGAACAATTGTTTGTATGCGCTTGGGTGGCGCCCTGGATGGTTTACATTTACAAATCAGCCCAGCAGACCCTGCAGTCAGCTCCGATCCATAGTATTTACTTTTCAACTCAGATTTTTTATTCTACTATGACACCTGAATCACTTAATTTTGTCAGAATCATCCATAAAGTTGGTCATTGTCAAAAAATAAAAAAAGAAAAATGTTGTACTTTGTAAAAGAATTACACTTGTACACAATTATTTATTTGTGGCCTAAAATATAAATTATTTTCACAGATTCACCATCATCAATGTTGCCGTCACTTAACGATGCAAGTCCACTATCACCCATCAAGAATGAAGTGCATGCAGCTAGCAGGAGGTGTAGAGAGAATTCTGGGTAAAGTTTTTATACATTATTTTACACATAATTCTGAATTATATTTTTTTTTCCCTATTTTTATTTGTGATTAGTGTGGCCACTTTTAGCAAATGAGTCTTAGGCATGAGAATTATAAATTAAAAATATGTCAATTTTTGCCGAAAAAAAAAAGGGGAATGACTCGTGCCTAGCAGTGGGACGTAAAAAGGCTTGTTGCCATACCTTATAGAAACAGGCTATATATTTTTATTGATGGTAGAGCACCTGTGATGAATCTTGCCACTAAATGGTAGTATTCAGCGCTTTGACAACACATCTGTGTTAAAATCTTTTTCGTTTTTATGATAACGTTCATATGCTACAGAATCCACTTAACATCAGTTTAAAAATGGGCTGAGACAGGCCATTTGCCTGTTGAAGTAAACAATGAGACTGTCTCTACTGTAACTTTCATCCAGAAGGATGTGGGAGCCATGATCGGACCCCCCTGCATGGAGTTTCTATCACTGGACATGAAAACGGCCAGGTCATTGTGTTTTGGTGGTCAAGTCCGGTAGTTTCCGTTGGTCTTGAGCGCCGTCGTGTGCGGTCCACCCAGACTGCCTCATCATTAGCAATCTACATATACACTATATGAAACAAAACCATTGAATCCAACAATCAGAGAGCTATGCTCGGAGTTTCTCAGCAAGATCAAATCAGAAATTAGGCGATCCATATGAGAACCAAAGTTACTGACATAGCTCACCGAATAGCGAGACTCAAGTGGCAGTGAGCAGGGCAAATAAATCGAAGAACTGATGACGGCCTTTGGGGCAGAACAGTTCTGGAATGGCGACCGCATATCGGAAAACGAAGCATAGTTAGGCGTAAGCTCGCGGGTAATCGCTGGAGGTCGGCCCAGGACCATTCGTTGTGGCAATCTTTGGGGGAGGTCTTTCTTCAGCTGTGGACGTCCTTTGGCTGAAATGATGATGATCCAACAATGCGTCTTAATTCCAGGGAGAGCACAGCGAGCAGATCGCGCGGTCGCGGCCGCCGCAACACGTCAGCATCGCCGGCGCAACACGTGCCCGAGCCCGCCACCGAGCGGGTGTTCATTTGGGACCTCGACGAGACGATCATCATATTCCACTCTCTACTCACCGGGACATACGCTACGAAGTACAGCAAGGTATGATGATGATATATGAATCTGGCACCTCTCATTCATACAATAATAGGGGTTAGATGTGAGACGTCAAGAAGTATTCAACAGTTACTTCAGTGCTTTTGATTATATCCCTTCGTTATTGTACTCCATCGCAACAACATCTATCAGATCCCTGTGTTCATGAACTCTCTCATCCATGCTAGATCTACTGGTGGTGGTAGAGCTCCAGTGACAGAGCTCGCGGGCGTAGGCATCACCGCATTACCTAATATATTTGCCGCTAAATGGTAGTGTTCAGCACTATCGTGTTCCAGTCAGGTGGTAATGTACGGCCCTATAATTTCCGGCACAGAGGGATAACACCTTAGGCCTAAGGAGTGGTAACGCATCTGCATTTCGACCATGGTCTTTTTGTAAGTGTCTATAGGCTGCAGTCATCACTTAACATCAATGTGAACTGCATGCTTGTTTGCCACTTCCATTACATAAAAAAACTACACGCCAATTTGTGCAAAGAAATAAAATGAATCTATGTTGGTAATACACACCAATGCCTAACAAGCCTTTTTATTTGATTACAGGATACGCAACAGATAGTTCAACTAGGATTTCGAATGGAAGAGATGATATTCAGTTTAGCAGATACACATTTCTTCTTCAATGATGTGGAAGTAAGTACTAATTTATAGTTACTTAGAATTTAAAGCATTAACTAACACTTGTTCAGCAATTCATTACATGTTTTTTTTTTGGCTTTTTTTATTAAAGTTTCACGTTGGGCCCGCGCCTCGTACACTATATCAAAAGATAGAGAAGAATACGTAGAATCATGGCATAATACTCAAAAAACAATTTGAGTCGTTGTTTTTTTGTTAAATATTTATTTATTTCATTAAAAATCGTCGGAAACTTTAATTTAATTTTGGATGACAGCAACATGTCACCATATTGCAACTATGACATTCTTTTATATTATTTCGCATTAACACATGCTTGTGAAATATATTTTATCTTTTTTAAAGAAAAAGCGAGTTCGAGTCTCGCCTGAAGTCAAATTTTTCTTTCCATTTTTCTTTAAAAAAGATAAAATATATATGACATTCTTGTTTTTGAAATATACTTAGGACAATTAATTGAAAGTATATTAAAGGATTTGAATAGCTGAAAATGATTTAATATTTTGTGCTTCTTCTCTCATTATAGTGTACTAGGTGCGGGCCAAAGCTGCATACATTTTGGAACGTCTCCTTTTCTATCTTATAAGCCCTGAGTTGATGAATACGGCCCTAATTCAAAACTTTATAATCTGGTCTCTCCAAAGGACTGCGACCAGGAGCACATAGATGCAGTGGCGGCCGACGACAACGGCCAAGACCTGTCCGCGTACAACTTCGCGTCGGACGGTTTCCACGCGGGAGCCGCACCTAACACCGGGTTATGTGCGCCTGGTGTCAGAGGCGGTGTTGATTGGATGAGGAAACTGGCGTTCCGGTATCGGAAGATCAAGGATACGTACAATAATTATAGGAATAGGTAAGTTTTTACTCTTGTAACGAAAGATTTAATTAAGTCGGTATAGACCACACAATCACGTATATACACACTTTGAATTATCATATTACATCACACTGACCATTTTTTTTTTAAATAAATTGTTTATTACGGTTTACAGTGTGGGTGGACTATTAGGACCAGCAAAGAGGGAACAGTGGCTCCAACTGCGTGCAGAACTGGAGCAGGCAACAGATAACTGGCTCACTCTGGCCTGCAAGTGTCTCAATATGATCAACTCCAGGTAAGTTGTTTTGTTGGGGGTTCAATACTACCTAAATAAAACTGGACTGGTTATCCTGAGGTCGCTGGTTCGATTCCTGCCTGAAGTCAAATTTTTCTTTCCGTTTTTTTTCTTTAATTTCTTAATTCACTTGCATGTGTTAATGCAAAAAAAAATTTGTACAATTATTAAGAGATATTGTATAAACTGCTAAGTATATCATATCGGTTGTATAGCTATTTATTAGTTATCAATGGATGTCGTCCACAGGCTCTAAATCGGTAAAAATCAGAAAGGGCAAAAAAAAACGACTTCGGTAGCTTAGTGGTAAAGCGGCTGGACCTGTTATCCTGAGGTCGCTATTTCGATTCCTGCCTGAAGTGGAATTTTTCTTTCCGTTTTTTCTTTTAATATCTAAATAAAATCTACTGAAATAGTTTTTATGCAAGTAAATGTAAAACCACAAGAGCAGGTAAATATTTAGTCCGGTAAAAAAATACTGCAATCAGACTTAGTTTTTAATAGCATCAATATTGCAATTTGTCCCTAACCATGTAGAAAATTATTTCAGAGATCCTATAGTTTCGGTTTAGTCGCTCCATAACATTCCTACTTGATAACTGATTAGATGTTATAAAATGTTGTGAAATATTTTTTATTTCGAGTAATAATATTTTACAACCATTTTCGAAAAGTCAATCAGAATCAATAATTACCTAGAGCGAATAACTGTTACATAAAGTAAAACAGATATTATGTTAATTAAAATAGTGATAAAAAAACTTTCCCTCCAAAAATTAGATAAAAAGAAAAGGAAAAAAATATTCGTCCAAACAAAATCTAAGTGATTCACTTAGCAGAGTTCCAAGTGAATTGAAATTGAAAAGAATTTAATGGCACAGATTAAAGTAGGAGCTCTTTTATAATTTCTTATTATTTAGTAATATAATTAGAGATATATAAAATTATATTATTATTATGACACTCATTTATTATAATTCACATTTTATATTTTTTTACATATACATTAAAAAACTAAGAACAAAACATATATTTAAAAAATATATGTTTTGTTCTTAGTTTCATAATTATTATTATTATTGATGAACCAGGGCGTCGGAACGTGGTGACCCCACAGCCCACTAGCGGCAGAATTTTCTTTTCATCATTTCAGCCAAAAGACGTCCACTGCTGGACAAAGGCCTCCCCCAAAGAATGCCACAACGAACGGTCCTGGGCCGCCCTCATCCAACGATTGCCCGCGACCTTCACCAGGTCGTCGGTCCACCTCGTGGGGGGCCTGCCTACGCTTCGTCTTCCGGTACGCGGTCGCCACTCTAGAACTCTTCTGCCCCAACGGCCGTCAGTTCTGCGAGCTATGTGCCCTGCCCACTGCCACTTGAGTTTCGCTATTCGATGGGCTATGTCGGTTACTTTGGTCCTCATGCGGATCTCCTCATTTCTGATTCGATCTCGCAGAGTAACTCCGAGCATAGCCCTCTCCATCGCTCTCTGAGTGACCTTGAGCCTTCTTATGAGGCCCATAGTGAGCGACCACGTTTCTGTTCCGTATGTCATCACTGGCAACACACACTGGTCAAAGACCTTCTTCTTCAGACACTGCGGTAAATTGGACGAGAAGATATAACGCAGCTTCCCGAACGCTGCCCATCCGAGTTGGATTCGGCGATTGACCTCTTTCTCGAAGTTGGACCTACCTAACTGGACCGTTTGTCCCAGGTATACGTAATCGTCAACAACTTCGAGTGTAGTACCCTCGACCATAACAGGAGTGGGCGTAACAAGGACATTCGACATAATCTTCGTCTTGTCCATGTTCATTTTAAGGCCCACTCGTTGGGAGGCCCTACTGAGGCCATTGAGCATTGTGCCAAGGTCTTCCAGGGTCTCAGCCATGACTACGATATCATCCGCAAATCGGAGGTGGGAGATGTACTCGCCGTTAATGTTGATGCCGAGTCCGTTCCAGTCCAGAAGCTTGAAGACATCTTCCAATGCAGCGGTGAACAGTTTCGGAGATATGACATCTCCCTGTCTCACACCTCGCCTTTTCTTTTACTGGAAGAGAATTCTTCCACTAGTGCTTTCAGTCAACCGAATAATGGCGGACAAAGCATTCCAATAGTAGTAAAATTAACAACAGCGTCCTGCGATAAAACTACCATCACTGCGATCGCCAATCCGCCTGCCAACCGTGGCTATTATGGCATATTCTCCCCTAATGATGCACAACAATGTGGTAAGCGTCTTTGGGGAAAGTTTTGTCCAGCAGTGGACGTCGTTCAGCTGGAGTGATGACTATAACAAGCTTTACAAATTCCAGGGAAAACTGTGTGAACGTGCTTGTGACGACTACCCAACTAGTGCCCGCGCTTGCCAAAGTTCTGCTGTTTGGCCTCGGAGGAGTATTCCCCATAGAAAACATTTACTCCGCTACTAAGACAGGTATGTATGTATCTTCACGCCAGGTGCCTGACGGGGTAGGCAGAGAGTGTGGAGCGCCAGATATTCCGGTCCTGACAAACCTCCCCTACGTGCCTCGGCCTATGAAGCCTATAGACACCCACAGAAAGACCAGAGGTCAAATGCAGATGCGTTGCCACCCCTGAGACCTCAGATGTTGTGCCTCTGTGATAGTTACGGGGCCATACATTAATTTTCGTGTTTTTCTGTAGTTTCTAGTTTTTGTGTATATCTATAGGCTACAATCGTTACTTAACATCCACTTGATCTGTATACTTGTTTGCTACCATCATAACGTAAAAAACTATGCTTATATTTTCACACAAAGCTTTTTCCATCTTTCACAGGCAAAGAAACGTGTTTCGAGAAAATAAAGCAACGATTCGGCGAACGATGCACGTACGTCGTGATTGGTGACGGGCAAGACGAAGAAGCCGCCGCCAAAGCCAAAAACTACCCATTCTGGCGGATCTCAGGCCATTCTGACATCGCCGCGCTGTACAACGCCCTAGACATGGGCTTCTTATGATTTGCTGCTGCCCTAGTACTGCTGTTTCGGTTCGGATGTGCAATGTCTCATTGTTTTGCGGTTTCCTGGTACTTTGTTCAGTCTGGCGGATTTAAGGCTATTCTGATATCGCCGCGCTGTACAACACCCTAGACATAGGCTTCTTATGATTTGCTGCTGCCCTAGTACTGCTGTTTCGGTTCGGATGTCTCATTGTTTTGTGGGTTGCCAGCACATTATAAAATACTTTTTATTTAATGATCTAGGACATGCAAAATCCGCAAAGATCTCGTTATATAACTAAATTGCGCCCACTATTCGTAGAACGATCATATCACGAAAAAGGCCTAATTGCATTTTAGAATTAAATAAAACTTATAATTTTATTCCTCAATATAAATAAAATATAATTTTCTATTATTAAATTGGGCGTCAAATGAAACTATTTGTATTTGTGCTTTTTATAGGACTTATGTCAATAAATATAGTCGAATTTACGACTGCTTAGAGTTGCAAAAATACAATACAACTTAGTTCTACTGAAAGAACTATCTTTTTGAAGATCCGACATTAGAACCATCGGACAGACAACTGAACATTTTCACGATTATCGGTCTAAGCTGCAAATTTAGTTAAATTCACTATTTGACTGACGAGTTCGTTATTATTTTAATATATCACCTTAATGCAGTTATTTTCCTAAGTACTTCTGCATTCAATATTTAAGACTATATTGTTTATTAATTTGTCTATAGGTACCTATGTACCTTTAAAGTACAAATTATTCTTTGGTTTAATCCAAATATGTACTTTAAGATGTACTGTTATTATACATACGTAACGGCTCCTCAAGTACATTAATATACAGCTATTTAGTTTTTATGCGAGCCTGGTCATTTTTATATTAAACAATGAAATATTTTAGTTTTTTAAAGCTCAAAGTCAGCTCAAAAACAAATAAATGGAAACAACTAGAAAAACTTTGTAAATAACGTTATACTATAATTATTATCAAATTGTAGAAAAAAAAAACAATGTCTACGTATAGAATTATTGTTATAATTCCATTCCTAATACATAAGTTTTATATATTCTATACATTGTACAGTTTATTAATATTTTAGTAAATCTTTTTTAGATCAATGTTTATTGACGATTACGAAAATATACTTGACGCGTTTGTGATACATTCCTTTAGTGAAATTTCGATATTAATGAATAATCTCAAGTGCCAAAATTTATGTTTCCTTTTTTGATAGCGATCCCTAAATTTAGAAAATTTTACTTCAGGCAGGAACCCAAGTCCTTCCGTAGCTTAGTGTTAAAGCGGCTGGACTGGTTATCCTGAGGTCGCAGGTTAAATTCCGGCCTGAAGTCATATTTTTCTTTACATTTTTTCTTTAATTTATAAATTCATTCGCATGTGTTATTGCGAAAAATTAAATATTGCAATCCCAACTTTTATTTGTGCAAAATTGGTTCACTAATGTTTCACCGTTCAAACGTTACGCAAATCTTCATTTCAAAACCAACGTTTTGTACACTATTAATTCCACAAATACATTATTGTTATTCCGCAAATGTATCATTTCGCATCTGAACGATTCGTATAATAATTATGTCGAAAACATTTGATTACGTAAATGTATAAAATAATAATGAATAATAACAGCATAAAAAAAACCTAACACCAAACAGTAACCTCGTAAGATTTGATAATATTTTTTTTTAATAAATTATTTATGAAGCGATGTAGTTGTGGAAAGTTGTGATGTGAAACGAAATCGTTTTGAAACGTTGGTTTTGTAATGAAGATGTTGAAACGTTGTAATAACTATCACAGAAACAGAACACCTAAGGGGCCACGCATCTGCATGTTGACCCCTGGTTTTGTGTAGATGTCTATAGGCAGTCATTACTTAACATCAACGTGAACTGCATGATTGTTTGCCACCTTTGTAACATAAAAAAAAAATAACAAAACTATTTTTTTTTCAAATATGGCGTATGTGTTCCTCAACCATTTATTTAATTACGTCGTTTTAAATAAAAAATATATTATTTAAACTATCAAGGATATCTCCACCAATCCGCATTGGAGCAGCGCGGTGGAGTAAGCTCCAGGCCTCCCTCCAAAAAAAAGGGGACAGACTCGTGCCCAGCTGTGGGACGTATAATGGGTTGCCATTATTATTATTTACATCAAGGATAAGCTCTTTATTAATTCGGCCTACGTAGGAATGTGTTACAAACCAACAACAACGAATATCTTCGTTAGAAAATGTATATTGTTCCTTTTGTAATATAGCACGAGAGGTTTGTCTGAACCGGGATATCTGGCGCTCTACACTCTCTGCCTACCCCGTTAGGGACCTGGCGTGAAGATACATACATACATACATTGTAATATAGCACAACTATTTTTATAACTCCTCCCTGATATGTAATAAAACTCGTAAGCACATAATTATATCGCATCAACTCATGCAATAAGCTTTTTAATATTATATATACAACTACAACATATTTTTTACTACTTTACTTTTATCTGGATTGAAAAAAAAAACAAGTACAGTCAATGCAAATAAATGTGTTAAGTTTAGTGTGATAGCGCTTTAAATTGTGTGTTCAGCCTAATTAAAAACGAATTTTTGAACATTTGAAATTTGAATTCAAATTTTGAATACTCTGTGATCTTCTCTTATTTCTTGACTTTTCTGTTGACTGTACATTAGAGTATTTCCTATAATTAATATGTAATTACAGATAATGTTTTTATCTCATTGAATTAGATACAAGTATTTTTTTTAATAATCCGATGTTAAAATAAAGCTTACAATAGGAAACAAGATATGTGTCACTTCACTAAAATACTAACCACCATTATTCGTAAACGTAATAAAGCGAAAGTGTTGCTAATCACTCTTTTGCCTTCTTCTATCTTACGCAATTGGTAATGCAATGGACAAAGACGGCATAGCCAATTATACTAATGTACGGTTATGATTAAGGGGGTAAAAGTTTGTATTTTTGTAATATGTATAACAATAAGGTATTCCAGTACAATTCATTAAAAAAGTGAAATGTCACATCGAATTTTAAAATCGTTATAATTCAAAGAGTGTCGATTCGAAAACAAAGGAAATAATATAGCAAATAGTTTTTATTGTTAAAAACAAATAAACAAATCCAAATAACTCACAAATTTTATTTTAAAGCATTATGGAGTACATTATTGTTGTCATATAGTTTATTTTTTAAGCTATAAATGAAAATTACATAACAATCCAAACTAAACATTAAAGAAAATGAACAAAATATGATTTCGGTATAAACAGGGTGATAATTTATTGAATAAAAACATTTGAATAGAAAGCCATTAGGGCTATACAAACATTTTTAGTTTCCCATTTTTTTGCACATTATTCCCGGTGAAAAACTCAGTAGGGCAATATAACGTCACTTAATTTGATAGTTAAAACAAGCGAATAATGAAGACTACCGAAAATATATTTTGAACATTTTTATTTGGAAAGTACTTTCTCTATCCCAACTACAGTTCCCAGGAAGAAATATTGCACATCGTTCTTAGGAAAGAGATATTCGGCTGGTTTAGACTTCGAAGAGCGTTATCTCTGTTGCACACTGCCTACGTAAGCATCCTCCGGTATTGGTCAAAACTTGATCAAAATGGTCGACAAATGTCAAATAGGTAAGGTGAGAAAGAGATAACGCTCTACATCCGAAATAAGCCGACGTCTCTTACTGACGTCGATATGCAATATTTCTTGTTGGATACTTTAGTTAATTCATTACATACAACAGATTATTATTATAACTCAAGATATCATTTTTTATCTTATTATTTTAAAAGGCAGTCATTTACGGAGTTAGCAATATATCTTAATTAATTAACTATTATGAGAGTTGGAAATGTAAATACAGGTTAGAAAATAGTGAATAAATGAAAAATACATAGCGTATTTGCTCGTGATATGAGAAATTGATTCGAAAATTGCGATTATTCGAGTTGTAAATAAAAATATATTATTTGACATTAAATCTAATTGCTTTTCTTTATCCCCCTTTTTATGTCATGAAGTGAAAAAAATTCAATTCGCCAGTAACATTTTCCTTTCTATTTTATTATATTATTATCAGTAATGATTTAAGTTTGTATTGGGTACGATGGGGTTGACATGTCGTTAGACAAAACCCCTTTAAAAAAATAGAATAAAAAAAAAAAAAAAATTCAATGGACAAATGGAACTGCCGCCTCTTACGTACCTAAACCTATACATATATCGTGTACTCCCTCCACGGGGCCGTAACGTTATTTCGTGATTGAAAAAAAATAAAACACTCCCAATGATAGTATCGGTGTAAAAATTAAAAAAGGCATGCTCTGATGGTTCGTGCATATAGAAAGAATGTCGAATGAGCGAATGACTAAACAGATATACGATGCGAATCTGGATGGTTGCAGAGGCCCAGGAAGACTAAGACTGACCTACCATGACCAAATAGGTCGAATTCTGTCTGATGGTGGGGTCAAAAGTCTTAGGAATCGGCGTGCATGTATGAAGAGAATGATGACGGTAGACGAGGCACGAGAGGTTTGTCAGGACCGGGATATCTGGCGCTCTACATTTTCTCTGCCTACCCCGTTAGGGATACATACAAACACACATAAAACACTCCTCCGTCTACATAAAAGTTTCAGTTCAATAAATTAATAACTTTAACACGTGTGAAGTGAAGTGAACCCACTACTGTTGCTGAACTACAAGACAGAACAGTGAATGACGACCAAAGTACATCATATTTTCATACAGACCTATCCCTGATCCAACCACTGAGAATACTGAAAGGTCCAGTGCTCACAGTAGAAAAATGACGTCATAAACTCCCGGAACTGCACCAGTATACTGATTTCTTTATGTAATGGAAGTGGCAAACAAGCATGCAGTTCACATTGATGTCAAGTGATGACCGCAGCCTATAGACACTTACACGATTACCAAGGTCAAAATGCAGATGCGTTACCACTTCTGAGGCCTAAGGTGTCATGCCTCTGTGCCGGAAATTACAGGGCCGTACATTACCACCTGACCGGAACACGATAGTGCTGAACACTATCGGCAAGCGGCATTAGCGGCAAGTAAATTAGCTAATGCGGTGGTGCCTACGCCCGCGAGCTCCGTCACAGAAGCTCTACCACCAGTAAAAACTTGTCTATATCGGAACGAAATTTTCACCAATACAGCACTGTTTCAGTGATGTCAGTGTGTCAGACGTTAAGACGCTATGCGTATGCAAATGAAATTACCATTATTAACAACAATCCCATACTCTTCAAGGAAAAAGTTGATATTCGTATTCATCAATTGACATCAATGTGAACTGCATGCTTGTTTGCCTATATAATTTGCCCTAATACAGCACTGTTTCAGTGATGTCAGTGTGTCAGCTTATACCGGAACAGCAGCCATTTTTGCGGTAGCAAAGGTGCTAACAAAAGTTGCTAGGTGGCGCTGAACTGGTACGTAGTATTATACCCTTTGCACAGAGCCAATAACAATCGTTGCTAAGCAACCGAAACGAAAGTCAAACAAGCATTGACAACAAAATAGACGCAATAAACTTTATTATTTTGAAATAAAACATTAAAAATGAAAGGTGTGGTAGATACAATACTGTTCGATGTGTCCAAGAATGAAATGTTCAAGATCAATGAGAATTACAAGATGCTGCATCGGAAATTGAAGTCTACTTGGAAAGTCATGATGTGAGTTAATTAATTCCAATTTTTTAAGTGTTTCACGACTTATTTAAAAAATAAAACGCACACTACAAAAATTCCTTTTTTACTACGAAACTCACACCTTGACTTTAACAAAATATATAAACAATTTCTCGCACACATTTAAACATCTCAGGCCCACTTGGCCTTGTACTTTGACAGAGGGGAAAGCCTGCATGCGCGGCGGACCGTGTTGCTCTATGCCTCTATGGCATGGTCAGCCATGGTCGCCTACACAATCACGTCGTAGCATGTAGCGCGAAGCTACGAAGCGTAGTTAGTATCAAAAGAGCTTTCGATATATTTTTTAGTTTTGAATGGAAAAATTAACAAAATATGAACAGATGTACAGAAGTTACACAATACACATGAATCATACTGAAGTTGCCTGAACAAGGCAGTGCTCCGGTTAGATGGTCATTTTGGTTGCCAATTTTTTATGTAATGAAAGTGGCAAACAAGCATGCAGTTCACATTGATGTAAAGTCTGTCTACAGCCTAAAGACACATACAGAAAGACCAAGGTCAAAATGCAGATGCGTTATCACTCCTGAGGTCTAAGATGTTATGCCTCTGTCCCAAAATTATAGGGCCATTATAAACGGGGACCCATTTCGACTTGTAGCAACCGCGACGAAATATCATCGAACATACTCCAAGACGTGAAGATCCTAGTGATCCCAGGCCCGCAGAACGTGTACACAGATGACGAGTTGTCCAGCCTGAAGAACATGGTGGAGAGAGGGGACTCCGTGTTGGTGATGATGACGGATGGCGGTGAAGAGAGGATGAATACGAATATCAACTTTTTCCTTGAAGAGTATGGGATTGTTGTTAATAATGGTAATTTCATTGAAATAAAACTATTTTTACGGATTTATCTCGCGTATATTAAACTAAAATGATTTTTAAAATCAACCCGACGTTTCGGTCGCTTTTCAGCTTCCGTGGTCCCGGGCAGAGTGTAGCTCGCGAAAACCTAAGAACATATAATGGTAATTTCATTTGCATACGCATAGCGTCTTAACGTCGTCATTACAAACGAAAATGAAGCACCGGTAATGTAATCTTATTCACTAGGTACTTAGCCTGGGTTGCACCACATCATTTGTTAAAGTTAAAGTAATTGTAACATTGCACATCCTTCTCTAACTTAAGGAAATCTGTTAAAGTTAGAGCATGTGCAGCAGCAGCATTAGCAGATGTGAAATGTTACAATAACTGGGGATAAGTGCTTTTGAGATTTTTCCTCTCATCGAAAATTTCCCAATGCCACCCACCTACGGATATCTGATAGATACTTATTATCTCCGTAGGTCTTTAACAAAAGTCGTGGTGCAATCCAGGCTAAGTATTTCAAGACATCATAGATTTACGTAACTTTTACTAGGTATACCTCCTTATGTAGATACTATCTATATGTTAGTTGCTTAAAAAGGGGCCCCTGGAATTGTGTACCTCTTTATATACTACCTATCAGTTAAGAACCTAAATGAGGTAAGTGCGTCAAAGGAGTCCTTAAAGAACTCTTTTGACGTGATTAAGCCATTTCTGACTGGCAGCGCGTTGGCAACTTCCCGGTGTTGCAAAAGTCGTAGGCAATAGTGACCACTTTCTATCAGGTGGCCCGTCTGCTCGTCTGTAAACCTTTAGACATAAATAAAATGTAAACTGAATGCTTGTTTTGTATATTTGGTTCATATCTTTTCTTCATCGGGAATTATCTGAGTTTTTTTGTTAGAAGGTGGCAAACAAGTTGGCAGCTCACATTGATGTTATGTGATGACTGCAGCCTATAGACATATACACGAAAACCAGTGGTCAAAATGCAGATGCGTTGCCACCCCTGATAGGTACCTATGTTGTTACGTCTCTGTGATAGTTATTACGGGGCCATACATTACCATCTAACCGGAATAACCGGAACACGATAGTGCTGAACACTACCATTTGGCGGCAGATAGATTAGGTAATGCGGTGGTGCCTACGCCCTTGAGCTCGTGCACTGAAACTCTACGACCAGTAAAATAACAATCTTAAAATATTAATCCAGATTGCGTGATCCGCGCCAAGTATCACAAGTTCTACCATCCGAAAGAGTGTCACATTTCCAACGGCATACTGAACCGCGCCGTGTTGAAGCATATTATGAAGATGCCGAACTACACTAGCGAGTCCGATGACTTTCTGTAAGTAATTTTAAATAAAAAGCTAGACAAAAATGGCAATTTTTTTTTATTGCATATACGGTCTTAGATTGTCCATGTGCTCATATAAGATTTTTGCTGAAATATTATGTATTTTACTCAATATACAAATCGTATAAGAGTACAAGTTATATAAGTACGACGAATAAGTGCCGTAGATGCGGATATGTATACTTATCGTTTTGTACAGTGTTTTAAAATGCGCGCCGCTCCGTGCGAACGCGGACTTATCTGAATTGACGTCATTTACGGAGGTTCTCCAATAAAAAAGCAAATCATTATAATGAGTTGCAAACTTCTTTAAAATATGATTTACTCGATCATTTTTTATAGATTAAAAAAGCTTTTCATAATATTGAAGTATTTGAAGTCATGTCGTACATGTTTGTTTATACGTGTCTCGTTTTCGTTCGTTTCTGCCCAGAACGAGTAAATTGTGGAACGAACTTCCCTCTGAGGTGATCCCTCGGTGCTACAATATGGGCTTCTTCAAAAATGGAGTTAACAGGACCTGACCTGAAGGACTTCAAGTATAGCAACGCGTTGGCAACTCCCCTGGTGTTGCAAATGTTCATAGGCGACGGTGACCACTTTCCATCAGGTGGCCCGTCTGCTTGTCTATCAACTGAATGACATAAAAAAGTAACATCAACCTATCCTACAGCAAGCATGCTAAAAATACGGGTATTTGTACTAAAGACATGAAAGGATTTTATCAAAATCATTCACAAGATGCGCCCATTGCAAAGACTCAAATAAATCTCCAAAATTTATGTATAAGGTTAGTATTTGGTTTACGTAAATATGACCATGTTTCAACGCAAGTGGCTGCCAATTCGCCTTCGCAGGAATACTCACATTCTTTCCCTTCTCTAACTGTGTACTGTTTTATCCTCACTATTCTCTATATCTCAAGGAACGTTTCCTTAGCCTCTCTAAGTCTCTCTTCCTACGCTCCTCTAATAATCTTCGACTTAAAATTCCATCCCATACTACTCCTTCTATTCTAACTCTTTTTCTAATGCAGCTGTTCGTTTATGGAATGGATTACCCGTTAACATTCGGCAGTTGCAAACCCTTACAAGATTTAAAAAACATCTATATGAATACTATCTTTCCTCGCTCGAATAGTCTTAAAGAAATTTAATTATAAATCTTAACTGTGATATTTTAAGTTTAGTATCTACTTCAATGAGACAAGTACCAATTGTTCAGATTTTAAGAAGATTGTAACTTAACAATAAATTGTTTTCAATATTAAACCTAGTATAATTCATAAAACACAATCCTGATAAATTTTATTTAAAGACATGTCTTTGTTTTCATTACAAGAAATATGGTTCTACCCTAATGAATGATACCGCGTATAAAGCGATATGTCTTTATTGATGTATTTTTTATACCCATGGGTGGCGAACTTAGAACGTTTAGTATATCCGTTTGAAAATAATAACACAATCCTACGTTTTCATAAACAATTTTATTAAAAATCTATTGTAGACACTGTTTTCTTCTTAACTAAGTATAAAAAGTTATCTAAGACTTGTCTGATACGTATTTTTTGTAAGATCAGCGTCGAAACAGTTATCTGTCAGTTTTTCCAGAAAAATGTAAGAAAAATAAATATGTGTAAATACCATTTTAAAGTTTCCAAATCTAATAAAACATTACCGAAAAAAAATGTTTGTACTCGTACATAGAATAATTTCTAGAGCGGTTTGAACACAAATTACGCTCTCCTGTAAACCTCGGTTTTTGACATGTCCTTATATACGTAGGGACCGTCGATATTTCTTCTGAATATTGCAGCCGTCTACCGTAGCTCTGCATCTAACCAAAAACAGGGGCGACCACGATCCTCCACAAATTATAAATACAAAAATTTTCATTTTCAAATTATTAATATTACAATAATACAAGTGACTGAGTGGTGATTTTATAATTTTGATAACCCAGTGTCACTCTCACAACTGTGCTCACAATGATGTCATATTCGTATGCTTATCTAATGTTATGTGTTTCAAGAAGTGTCGACAGATTTGTGTTAATCTGACGACTTCTCGAAAAAATGTCCTGCTTCTGTTAAAAACGGTTAAAAAGTGAAAGATTTTTTCGCACAGACGTCGTTCATTACCTCGCAAAATGTGACGCAAGATGTTACCCTGTGTCACCACACCGCGGACACTCCGCCAAAATTCCATACAAACGCTTTATTTGGTCTCTATTACACAGACATCAATCAGTGACGTGTATTTACACGTGCACCTGTGTGCGTAGCACGTAGAAAATACCAACCGTCGCCCATAAGAGGGGAGGAGGTTGGGTGATGCGGGGAAATCGGGCAGGACGTCAAAGTGTCCATTCTATACGTAGTATTATTACATATTCTCTGCCTGTGTGTGGGAACGAGAGAGACCGGTGATAACAGAGCAATGTCAGAGAATATGTAATAATACTACGTATAGAATGGACACTTTGACGTCCCGCCCGATTTGCTCGCATCACTTATCCCCTTCCCCTCTTATGGGCGACGGTTGGTATTTTGTACGTGCTACGCACACAGATGCGCGTGTACATACACGTCACTAATTGATGTCTGTGTAATAAAAACCAAATTAAGCGTTTGTATGGAATTTTGGCGGAGTGTCCGCGGTGTGGCAATGTTCAGCCTAGCAAGGAATATTACAAATCGAGCCTACGAAAGAGACAATCGCCCAGTTTGGACTTCGTAGAGCGGTATCTCTGCTGCACACCGCCTACGAAAGCTCTGATAGTCCGATATTGGTCAAAATTTTATCAAAATGGTCTATAAACGTCACATAAATAAGGTGCGGAAGAGATGGCGCTCTACAGACCCGAAATAAGCCAAAGTCTCCTTCATGAGTTCGATCTACAACATTTCTTCTTGGATACTGTACAAGATTCTCTCTACATCGCGACCACACAATAATGTCCAATTTGTAACTGTCCAATCCAAATAAAAAACAATTTTGTACTGGTTGTAGAGCTCCAGTGACGGAGCTCGCGGGCGTAGGCACCACCGCATTACCTTATATTCTTGCCGCTAAATGGTAGTGTTCAGCACTATCGTGTTCCGGTCAGGTGGTAATGTACGGCCCTGTAATTTCCGGACAGAGGCATAACACCTTAGGCCTCAGGAGTGGTAACGCATCTGCATTTTGACCTCGGTCTTTGTGTGGGTGTCTATAGGCTGCAGTCATCACTTAACATCAATGTGAACTGCATGCTTGTTTGCAACTTCCATAACATAAAAAAAAAATATATGTCCATGTTTTCAGCGAGGACCCAGCAACTCCGAACTTCGTTTACCCCTACGGCGCAACGCTCACGGTAAAGAAGCCTGGAGCCGCCATCTTGTCCAGCAGTGACGTATGCTATCCTGTGAAAAGACCCGTCGCAGCCATGTACACTTCGGAGAGAAGTGGAGGTAGAACCATATTAGTATTTAGTAGGTACTATCGGAGAGGTATTCGGTGATCCAAAAACATTGCAAATTGATTATGAAGAAGGTAATGCTTTTTTTTGGAATGTAGAATTAAAACTCCCTTTTAACATTGCCCAGGGAAGCTGTTCGTGATTGGTTCCGGGCACTTCTTCGCGGACCAATATCTCGAGAGCGAATGCAACGACTTGATCCGTGAGATGATCTTCAACCACCTCGGTGGGGTCTCCGAATTGCACCTCAACCCTGTTGACGTGGAAGATCCTGATGTGAGATTTTTGTGTCCAAACATATTCAATAATAAATTACTGATCCTACCTACTGTTTGAGGTTCCGTATACTTTTTTTAATTGGGAATGAGGAGGTGACTATGTTTTACATCACCTGCAATTATTATAATACACTAGCTGACCCGGCAAACTTCGTATTGCCTCAGAATGAAATAAGGTGTCAAAGGTTTGATAGATACGGACTATTTGTATGGAAAAATTAAATTTGGGGTTTTTACTGTTTCCCTTCAATTTCTTCATATTTTCTTACCTTTTAAAAATCTTCCAAAAATCATTCAAAACCAAAATTAGCCAGATCGGTGAAGCCATTCACGCGTGATGCTGTGACCAAGGAAAACGGGTTGCATTTTTATATATATAGACGTGGCCGGCTATGCTCAGACCAAAAATTTAAAAAGTGGAAATAATTGAATTATACGGTATTTCGTTCATTACAAAATAAATTTAATTAATTTTATAGCGTCAACAACACGTGGTAATTATGCTGTTAAAATGTAGCTTATATGACACGTTTGTAGATTTACCATAGCAGCGCCATCTATTGATTACTTACTCAACCCAGTCGAAAGGTATCGACATCTGTTAGAATCATTTGGAGTTAACAGATAATTGTGACTGTCAAATAATAACAGACAAATAATTAGCAATAAATTAAAATTGCGACTATAATTTGAGATTTAAACTATCCTATCTCTCAAGTTGGATCGAACTGCACATGGTGTGCGAATTTTATTATAATCGGTTAAGTGGTTTAGGAGTCCATCGAGGACAAACATTGTGACACGAGATTTATATATATTAAGATGTTAATCATCATCATCATCATTCCAGCCCAAAGACGTCCACAGCTGAACACAGCCTTTCTCAAAGACGCCCACAACGAAGTTTGTACGTCATTACTGGAGAGTATGGCATAATCATCAATCTTGGCCGGCAGCCACCTACGTAACCATCAATATACATCTATACAAATAAATAAAATTGGAGTGTCTGTTTGTAATATTAAAATAACCGCTTTTTACTAAATGCATATGTATCTATACACGGTACATATACCAGTACAACATTTTTTACAATTTTTGTCTGTCTGTCTGTTTGTTCCGGTTAATCTTGGGAACGGCTTTACCGATTTTGACGGGACTTTCAGTGCCAGATAGCTGATGTTATAAATAAGGAGTAACTGAGGCTACTTTTATACAAGCTGCGCCCTTGACTTCGTCCGTGTAGTACTGAACAATCATACATTCTCACGCGGACGGAGTCGCGGGCACAGCTAGTATATACATATATACGGTCCGCCGCGACCGGTGGGCCGCGTTTCTCTATGATAGACAAACACTGTATTTGACGTTTGAAATTATACAATAAGACAATTATCTTTCAGATAAACGAGTACCGCACCCTGGGTGATATACTCTGGCTGAGCACGATACCGTTACCTGAGCCAGCCACGGCACCACCACCCAGGCTCGCTCCTCTACATCCTCATGCGCTCTTCACTTGGAGACTATTCTCGCTCAATCTGGCTCAATGTAAGTCACTGAATAGATCATAAAATTTTGTAGACAAATTAATTATTTATAGGTACGCTTACACTCACAGCCCCGCAGTAGGTATTAACCGGTGTCGTGGGTGCCGTTGCTCACACACAATACATACACAAACACCTAGATCTGAAACAAATATCTGTAGGCCTTCGGATACGGGAATCGAATGAAAATTGAAGTCTTCGCTTAAAACGGTCGTCACACTCAAAAAAAAAAATTCTTGATAGCTGACATAAGGCTTAAAAAGATCCCAGATTCGACCACGGATTTCCTCCAACTTCACTCGCTCTGCATTCTGTTAACGCTCGATCTGGTTAGCTTGGTTAATGTAAGTATAGGCAAGGGTCTGATAAGATGCGTCGCACGATGGGCCAATCATTGTATCGACGATTATAATAATTCCTACATCATAGTTTATGCGCAGGTGGAAGGTCAGCGCTCTAGATTTGTGAAAATTTTACAAGTACCCACCAGTATATATTGAAACATATTGGACAGAAAAGTTTGCCTTCGTGTAGAGATCGAAAATGCGACCTCAGGATAGGCTAGTTCATTCGCTTTACGACTAACAAAAACGGGCTTCGGTAGTTTAGTGGTGAAGCGGCTGGACTGATTATCCCAAGGTCGCTGGTTTGATTGCTGTCCAAAATAATTTTTTTCATGTTCATTCCTCTTCTAATTTTTGATTTGGTCTCTTTTTTCAGTACCTGAAGTACTAGGACTGTATGATGCGCTAGGAGGGAAACATGAACCATTGCGACTTATCGCTCCACAGTTCGAAACGCCACTTCCACCGTTACAACTTGCAGTAAGTGTTGTGTTTATTATTATGTCTCTCGTCAGCACGGGGTCCAATTTGAACCCCGGACCTTTGTAAGGCTTGCGCGGGGACATGGGGGGTCCAACACGTAGAGGCCCTTTCGAGAATTTTGATCTACTTTGTAATGGGTTATATTCGGCGGGACCTCTCTCTGACTGCATCAATAGTTAATACAGACACAGACAGACCCCGCAGAATATAATGGGACTATTGTAATGAAAAGTGATTTGCCAAACTTTGGGCTATGTGGGTGAACTGGGGGGACTAGCTGGCTGGGCCTATGGAGTGAGATCCGGCACCTGCCTATATTCAACATCTCACATTATCAAATCCTACTTTAGGCAGGTGGTGACTCGCCTCTCCTTGGTGGGCCCCCCAAACAGCCAACCCGATGGTTGACAGGGGGCAACACTGTTGAGAGAGGCTGGGGGTGTCGAGAGGTGTGGCCCCGGTTTCACCATCACAAGCGAGTAATCTCGAGCTCGGAGCGGGCTTCCCCGCTATTATGCCTTTAGACACTTCCACCCCCGAGTGTATGGCTCTTTCAGAAATTTAGACAACAGCCTATTATCTAAATTTCTGCAAATGCCATTATTATTATTATGTCTCTCGTCAGCACGGGATCCAATTTGAACCCCGGACCTTTGTCAGGCTTGCGCGGGGACATGGGAGGTCCAACACGTAGAGGCCCTTTCGAGAATTTTGATCTACTTTGTAATGGGTTATATTCGGCGGGACCTCTCTCTGGCTGCATCGATAGTTAATACAGACACAGACAGATTCCGCAGAATATAATGGGACTATTGTAATGATAAGTGATTCGCCAAACTTTGGGCTATGTGGGTGAACTGGGGGGACTAGCTGGCTGGGCCTATGGAGTGAGATCCGGCACCTGCCTATATTCAACATCTCACATTATCGAATCCTACTTTAGGCAGGTGGTGACTCGCCTCTCCTTGGTGGGCCCCCCAAACAGCCAACCCGATGGTCGACGGGGGGCAACACTGTTGAGAGAGGCTGGGGGTGTCGAGAAGTGTGGCCCCGGTTTCACCATCACGAGCGAGTAATCTCGAGCTCGGAGCGGGCTTCCCCGCTATTATGCCTTTAGACACTTCCACCCCCGAGTGTATGGCTCTTTCAGAAATTTAGACAACAGCCTATTATCTAAATTTCTGCAAATGCCATACCTCTAGCGCCCCACTCGGACCGGCCAATGAAGGCAAGCCAGAGGTGAGAGACCTGATGCTCTGTCCGGCCGTACCTCTGTGTGGCGGACGAGGCGGAGCCCAGTTCTCTCGGAGGAACTCGAGATGATGGTAGGGGGTGGTGTCGCTACTCACCAACAGCTCGCCACAAGCTGCTCTGCCCCCTAATTATTATTATTATTATGTATACTTATATGCACACTAGATGTTGCCTGCGGCTTCGCCTGTTTGGATGTCGTTTTATAAATAACTAAGTAGCCTATGTTCTCTCTCAAAGTCAGCTCTGTCTCTGTACCAAATTTTATTAAAATCGGTTCAGTCGCTTGGACGTGAAAAGGTAACAGACAGACAGAGTTATTTTCACATTTATAATACGAGTATTAGTAGGAAAGTAGGGATAGTAGATACATATTATTATGGCTAAAGAAAACTAAGTAAATGCTCATGCATTTGCTTCGTTTTCAATAGCTATAGCCGTTAATAGGTAAACAGGCAGTTTGTCACCTCCAATTGCTTAAGTTGGTTAAACAATTTTATTTAACTAATTAACAACATAAATGTATGTTTGTATCATCACGCCAGGTGCATATAGAACGCCGATTCCTAAGAATTTTGACCCTACCCTCAGACAACACTCGTCCTATTTGGTCATGGTAGGTCAGCCTTGGTCTTCCTAGGCGTCTGCAGCCATCCACATTCGCATTATTTATCTGTTTAGTCATTCGCTCATTCGACATTCTTTCTATATGCCCGAACCATAGAAGCATGCCTTTTCTCATTTAAAAATCCATTAATTTTCAACAAAATCGTGTTCATTTACACTAAATGCGGGGCTCTTACCATTTGGAAAATAGATTTGGTGCGGTGCTGCCTACGCCATCGAGCTCATACACTGGAACTCTATCACTAATATAATTTTGCTTCAGGTATTCGCTCCAACATTCCGAGAACCACCTCCTCCGCCGCTGGAACTGTTCGACCTGGACGAGGCCTTCAGCTCGGAGCGCTCTCAGCTGGCTAGGGTCGTTAATAAGTGCTTACAGCCATCCAATATAAGGATGGCACAAGGTCAGTTAAAAAAATACAGAAGGCCTTTTAATTGTTTGTAATAGGATATTGTTCACCACATTGCGAAAATTGCCAAAAATTAGAGGATGTGCATATGATTGCGTCAGGAATCAACCACAAAGAGATGTGATAATAATACAGACCTGTAAAATGATTAAGTTAGATGTATATAGGTGTTTTTCTTCGGCGTCGGGATATGTCGACCATACGGAAGATAATTCTTCCACTAGTGCAGTCAGTCAATCAAACAATGACGGTCAAACCATTCGAATAGGGCGGTAGTAAAAATAACAACGGGGAACGGGCAGCAGCTTTTCGCGATAAAACTACCGCCGTGCGTGGCATAGCGTGGCAAGCGTGGCATATTCTTCCATAATGACGCACAATATTGTTGTGGGCGTCTTTGGAGGAGGCTTTGTCTAGCTTTGGACGTTTTTCAGCTGGAGTCATCAGCATCATCATTTCAGCTAAAAGACGTCCACTGCTGAACAAAGGCCTCCCCCAAAGAATGCCACAACGCCCTCATCCAGCGAGTATCCAGCTGGAGTAATGAGGTGTTTTTCAGTGTATGCTAGCTTAACCTATTTCAATAGAAGCATAAATGATACATAATAAATTTATAATAATAAGAAATAATAATATGTAAATGGTTAAGCTACGATGGAACTGGCGTGAACATGTGTTCAAAAGTTATTTTTTCATTTAATTAGGTAATATAGATTTAAAAAAATGTACTGAGGTTCGCAAATGAAAAGCAATAAGAAATTATAAGGCACTCACTATAGGAAGCTTGTAATCCGTCAATGATTAGTGCCCTTGTAGACCAATCCACACCTACTAATATTTTAAAGAGGTAAAGTTTGTAACTTTGTTTATTTGTAGGGACTAATCTTCGGAAATACTGAACCGACCATGACAATTTTTTCACAATCAGAAAGCTACACTATTCAGAAGTGCTATAGGCTTATATTTCATTATGATAGTAGTAATGTTGGTAACATTGCGCCAGTGCGAAGGCGAGGCCGCTAGTTTGGAATAATACATTTGATTTTGATTTTGAAATTGAATCAGCCTACAGTACTCAACAATTAATATTGCACATCGAGCCTACGAAAAAGACGATCGGATCGTTTCCACTGTCACACTGTCTACGTAAGCACTGACAGTCCGGTATTGGTCAAAACTTGATCAAAATGGTCGACAAACGTCAAATAGGTACGGTGCGAAAGAGATGACGCTCTACAGACCCGAAATAAGCCGTCGTCTCCTTCCTAAGCTCGATGTGCAATATTTATTGTTGAGCTCTGTAAATTGTTATTAGCCTTATTTACCTTTGTTTCACAGGCGATGGTCAAATGGAACACGAGTTGGAGTGGGTGATCCGAGAGTGTGGGCGGGCAGTGCGACTGTCGCGAGCGCTCGCCCCGGGCGCTCCGCCCGCCAAGCCTATACTGCACCAATTGGCTGTTCAACTTGCGACATTCAAGAAGATTGCTCCTCGGGATTAGAAGATAAAGATTGTTATTTACTGGTGGTGCAGTACTAGTGCTAGAGGTGCCAGCGCATTACCTAATTTATCTGCTGCTAAATGGTAGTGTTCAGCACTATCGTGTTCCGGTCAGGTGGTGATGTACGGCCCTGTAATTTCCGGCACAGAGGCATAACACGTTAGGCCTCAGGAGTGGTAACGCATCTGCATTTTGACCTTGGTCTTTGTGTAAGTGTCTATAGGCTGCAGACATCACTTAACATCAATGTGGATTGCATGCTTGTTTACCAATTCCATTACAAAAAAAAATACTTGTTTTGAAGTACCAGTGCAGGAACTCGAGGGCGTAGGCACCACCGTATTACCTAATTTATCTGCTGCTATATGGTAGTGTTCAGCACTATCGTGTTCCGGTAAGGTTAATTATGTAATAATTACCACGGAGACATGACAACTTAGGTCTCAGGGGCGGCAAGGCATCTGCGTTTTGACTTCTGGTCTTTGTGTAGATGTCTTCAGGCTATAGAAGGCTGCAGTCGTCACTTAATATCAATGTGAGCTGCATGCTTGTTTGCCACCGTTCGTCGTTAGTTCGCTACCATAATAAAAAAAAGTTCACTCTTGATGCATTATGATGTCTCAGTGACTTGAATGCTGTATAACTGACAATCTTGTTCATCCATACTCGTTTATGTAAATAAAAACAACATAATTTACTTTGTAAGATAACGTTGTTTTATAAATGGTTAGATAAGTAAGTTTTAATAAAATATTTGATGGTTACATTTATAGTTTTTATTTTTGCTACATAATTTTTAATCAATTAATTTTGTATGAAGGTAGGTACTTAATCATTGTATTTACAATTTTGATCCTGAAAAATACTCCAACGTGTTGTTTTATTTTACTTACCTTGAACTCGATAAAGTATTTTGTTCCAAAATTAAAAGAAGTATAGTGCACGAAAACATTGAAAATTTATCGTTTAATAATTGAAAACCCATAAAAATGCAGTAAAATTTCTATTGAAAAACCAGATCGATGTGGGATTTCAAGCATGAAGGTTCTGTTATTACTGCAAACGTTATTAACTATACAAAGTTACTTATGCGACGAGCCAACTCGACATTCATCAAAAATATTAATAAAATCGTACCCGAAAAAGGTAAGAGTACCTATACAAAAGAATGTGCAAATAATAAATCCAAGAAAATATCTAAAAAGCCGAGATGTTGCAAAAGATACAAAGAAATATTTAATTGATAAAAAGCCATTGTATACTGTTTTTCCTAAAATTTCTAGACGAGATGATTTTCTTGACGTCCCTGGTAGTCAATTTTTTTATTTTGATAGCGGCTTCGGCCAAAAGACCAGAATTAAAAAAAATCTTCCGAATATTGCCTTGATAAGAAGAAAAAGGTCTGCCAACGCCACCACAGGCATAGGTGAACAGGTTAAAAAGAAAGATGTAGAACAGACTAAAAAACTATCCAAAACAAATACTCATGCGAAAACGAATAAACATTTAAGCAATAGAAAATCTGATAAAGGAAAACTGAGTAAAAGAACAGCAAAAGTTCGACATTCAACAGCAGGATTACATAACAAACGAGAGCCTAAACCAAAGAGTGGAAATAAGTCAAATAAGAATAATAAAAAAGCGAAAAGAACTAAAGAACAGGCACGCACAGGAAAAAAGAAGTTACGTAGAGGAAAAAGAGTAACAAATAAGAAAACAAATAAGAGAACTAACAAGAAGAAATTGCGAAGTGGATCGAAACGAGATGTGAAACACGTGAAAAAGGGTAAATTGTAATGGACTTTGAAATAAATGTTTGAAATAAAGAGTTATTTATTAAACCTTGTCCTTTTAGCATCAAGACGGCTAATTGCCGGCAAAGATGCAATGATAGAAGATTATCCTTACACGGTCTCCATCCAAAAAGATGATGATCATTGGTGTTCCGGGGCATTGCTTAATCCTCGTCTAGTTATAACAACAGCGAACTGCATTTGGAAGTAAGTGATTAGTTATATTTTTGCTATAGATATTTTAACAATGAATTACTTCATGATGGCCTTGTAACAAAAACCGAAGAAGGCAGCAAACTTTTAAAAAGTAGGTTATACTCGTACATATACTAATGGAGTTCGAGGGCACAGGCGTAACCTGAGACGTTACCACATTACCCAATTTGCTTACAGCTAAATCGTTGTATTTAGGGCTATCGTCTTCCGTCACTTCCATACAGAATTGGCAACGGTAAAATCTACTTTTTATGTAGATGATTATCATCATCATTCCAGCCAAATGACGTCCACTGCTGGACAAAGCCTTTCCCAAAGACGCTTACAAAAGCTTCGCAGGCGGATTGGCGATGGTAGTGACGGTAGTTTTATCGCGGGACGCTGCTGCCCATCCCGCGTTGTTATATTTACTATTGTAATTGTTTGACCGCCATTGTTCGGTTGACTGACTGCACTAGCAGAAGAATTCTCTTCCAGTACATAGAAAATTCTTCCGCTAGTGGGCAGTGGGGACGTCACGTCCCGACGCCAGAGATGTTTATAGGCTACCTACAGTATTCACTCATCATCAATTTGAAATGTTTACCTACTTACTAGTCAAATTTTTTTAAAAATTCCTAAAGAATTTAGAAGTAAAAATTTTTTAAAGTTGGACTTCGCTTAGGGATCCAAACTGCGGCCCCATCGTAGCTAGTTCAGTCGCTTTACAACTAAAAATAAGGAGCTTCCGTAGCTTAATGGCGAAGCGGCTATAGTGGTTATCCCGAAGTTTCAAATCTGATCGCTGTCCAAAGTAATATTATTCTTTCCATATTTTCTTCAGTTCCTAAATTCCTTAGCAAGTGTTCGAAAAATAAAAAGACCTCTGATCGTAAAGGCCTGGAAACTTCTAGAGCCAACCGCATCAGCCGCATGCGCGTCCGAGCTGGTTCCCGCCATGTGAGCCGCGGTGGTCAGCTCGCCAGGATACAGGAGGTGATGAAGCACCCTGATTGGAGCATCCGCAAGAAACCAGACTACGATGTGGCTCTCATTTACCTGGACAGGAATATTAGGTTTCTTGTTTATGTTTTTTTTAAGTCTTTTAAGTGGCAAAGACGCATACAAAAACCAGAGGTCTTATTATGACGGTGCAATTGGTCCTAAGTTATTTTATCTCTGTGATAATACGTAATACTGAATCTGCTTTATTTGCTACAGCCTTGAGACATGACAAAGGTAAATACTGGAGCCAACCATTACCATCTCTAACTGGAACACGACAGTGACGAAATTGCATCTGCACTGTTTAAAATTTTACACTCTACCTATCGTTAAAACAAGGTTTACCTCCTCAATATCACCACGATCAATGCTAATCAATCCGTCAAAAGATTGATAAGTATGATGGGTTCGAAAACAGAAGGTCATGAATAGCAACTTGATTGATATTCTTACTTTATTTACCGCGGACGCTCCGCCAAAATTCCATACAAACGTTTAATTTGTTTTCTATTACACAGACATCAATCAGTGATGTGTATTTACACGTGCACCAGTGTGCGTATCACGTAGAAAATACCAACCGTCGCCCATATGAGGGAAGGTGGTTGGGTGAGGCGGGGAAATCGGGCGGGTCGCCGAAGTGCCCATTCTATACGTATTACATATTTTCTGCTTTAGCTATGAGGTTTTCTTTGTTTAACCCGTCAGCTCGCGAGAAAAATATGACAATTGATTTCAATTTTTAATTCGCCGCCGGCGGTCTATGTAGGATTTGTATACTTTTTGGGGCGGTCCCTCGTGTTTTTTTTATCTAAGGAAGGTGGCAAACATGCATGCTGCTCACATTGATGTAAAGTGATAACTGCAGGCTATAGACATCTACACAAAAACCAGAGATCAAAATGCAAATACATTGCCACCCCTGAGACCTGACCTGAAGTTGTTAAGTCTCTGTGATAGTTATCAAGATAATGGCTGGCCCCTTAGATAAAGGAGCCAGCCATTATCTTGACGGTATAGAGAAGAAATTATTTTTCGAATGAATTACATATACCTATTCACTTACAAAGATGAATATCAAATCTTTACTTATTCTATCATAGACGCCGATTTCGAATTTTGGAGAAAAGTGTACTCAGAATTCTTTTTTGGTGGAAAGCTTGATCTCTTAGCTTCTATTTATACTTTCCAGATTTTCAGACTCAGCGCATGGTGTAGATCTACCCAACAGCGCCATGTTGCCGCCCTTCGATGACGCATGGGTCACCAGCTGGGGAGCTGAAAGGGTATTTACCCTAACCTAAGCTTTTTCAGATTACCTTTCAGCTTTTAACTGATGTACTCTGACTTATAAGCACCTAACGTTTTCGTATCTTTTCGGATGTGTGAAACACATTGTATGTGTGTATCTTCACGGTAGTCCCCTACGGGATAAGCAGAGATCGCGGAGCGCCAAATATCCCGGTCCTTACACACCTCCCATTATCTACATTCATCATTCTCTTTATACATGCACGCTATTTACTATGTACCTCTCAAGAGTCCTTCTGATTTTCTAATTCCCTTATCGAAATTCCTCTTCTAAACACTATTTAAGTTATGGGTTTTTTCTGCTTCCATTACACAGTTCTCTTGTCTTCTTTTTATGTAATAAAAGTGGCAAACAAGCGTGCAGTTCACATCGATGTTAAGTGATGACTGCAGCCTATAGACACCCACACAATGACCAGAGGTCAGAATGCAAATGCGCTGCCACTTCTGAGGCATTAGGTGTTATGCCTCTGTGTCGGAAATTACAGAGCCGTACATTACCACCTGACCGGAACACGATAGTGCTGAACACTACCATTTAACGGCAAGTATATTAGGTAATGCGGTGGTGCCTACGCCCGCGAGCTCCGTGACTGGAGCTCTACCACCAGTGCAGTCTCTTGTTTCATTCAGATCTCATACTAGGTATACCTTTTGATGACATAAATTTATTTTACAGCGAGACGGTATCTTTGAAACATCCCTCAACCTGCAAGTGTTCCACTCGCGGATGATTGACCAGGCCAAATGCAACAACATCACCCAGCGATTCGGTGTCGCAGTCTCAGACAATTTCTTTTGCCTCTCGCAGACTGGACGTCGGGCGCCGTGCACTGTAAGATATTGTCAATGTAATTGAATGATAGGAAGCATGCGGTTCACCGGTGGTAAGTGGATAAAAACTGACCAAGCGAATTAGGAGAGTGAGAGAGAGAGCGCGCTTGAAGAGTTCCATTACCTGGCGGTACTATTGTCTATAAAAATGGAAAAAGTTTTTGGTGTATGTGTTCCCTTAAATGTATGTTTTTATTATTTGTTGTTATAACGGCAACAAAAATACGTCATCTGTGAAAACTACATGTATGGATGGCTACATCAAACATGGATGTTTTACCACTTCTGAGGCCTAGTTATGTAATGCGTTATCAATGCCCTGAAACTCCGTCACTGGAGTTCTACAACTAGGAAAAGATCTCAGGTTATAGATTTGATATTACAGGGTCGTATAGGTCGCGCCACGTAAAAAGAACGCTGGCAGTCAAGCTGCGCGTCATGTGTTTTTATTTCATTTTATGTTATTCTATGTAATATAATATAGTTTTCAATCTGCCTACCAATACACGAAACCGCAAGCGAAAGCTAGATCAAAAATAAACCAATAGGGCTAGTACTTTCGTGCGCGAGTGTACCGATGCGCGAACACATCCCTTCTACTTTCTTCCAGCGTTCTTTTTACGTGGCGCGACCTATAACTACATTACATAACCGGAACACGCTAGACCTGAACTATTGCATATTCTCTGCCTGAACACTATACCCGGAAATTTAATTCGATTCCTGGTTTGACATTTTCAGTGTTGCAACGTAATGACAACTGCTAAATAGTGACGTTGCGAAATTAATCGATACGAAAATGAAATATTTCCGAATCGATTCAATTCGTTTATAGTATTATCTAAACAATTACTATTTTAGCGCAGTATTTTCGTTTTTCACGTACTTATAGGCGTTGCGGATCATAACTTATTCAGTAACCGTCAAAACTTTTCGTAAACATTTTTTTTTCGTTGGGGACAATGTGTTTACGTCTTTTTGTGATGTACTTGGCTGAGGATTCATTTTGATGGCAAACTGAAACAAATAAATACACTTAAAGTTAAAAAAAAAACTAGCTATCTTGGCTCTTTAATTATAAGTTTTGTTTTTTACAACCATTAACTTTTAATATAATATTGCAATGGTTACTAATAAATAAATTATTATTATGATTAATAATGTATTTTTTTCAATAAAAACGATCAATAAATCTTAAAACTGGCACACCAATATTATAATTACATAAACATAAAATCGCGATTTTTTATCGATTGTTGGGTCCATCACTGTTATGTTAAATGTGGTTTCATTATTTTACGAAGTGACAGTAGCTAATGTCAAATTGGGAATCGAATTAAAAGTCCAGGTATAGTACCTACATAATAACATACTTGCGTACAACGTAGGTACTAGTAGATATGGTACAAATAACAATGTTTTTAAATACACTCGGTATATCTAAACCTAGTTTGAAAGGAAGTCGTCTCGTCGAATGAGGTCATTTGAATATCTATTTAATAACTGCTTTTAAGAAAACTAGATATGCAACTCCTCCTCTCCCCCCCCTCCCCCTCGTTGGGAAGACAGTTTCGCTTTCACGACTTCCTTCCATTCTGTCTAGATAAATATGCAACAGATATTGAACAAATAATTATGATCTATCTAGAAAAGTTTATTGAGGAATATTATTTCGGCATTAAATTCTTTAATTTACAGCGCGACACTGGTGCGCCAGCTGTGAGTGATGGCATTTTGTGGGGCCTAGCTTCGTGGGGCATAAGAAAACTGTGAGTATGAATGTATGTGAGTTGCAGTAAAACTATTTCTAATAACGCATTTAAGTCGATTATATTAAAATTAAAATGATTGTTTAAAATCGACCCGACATTTCGGCTCTTCAGCTTCTGTGGTCTCGGACAGTCTTATCATTGGTCGGTCTGCGCAAGAGGGTAGCGAAAAGGGATTTTTCTCATCTTTGAAACATTATCGGTAGATACGCCTACATATCTATTAATAAGTTAAGACAGGCTATCGATAATATTATGATTCCATTAAATTGCTAAACTATCGATAATGTCGTTTAAAATTTTTAGTCGGTATAAAAACGGGACCACACGAAACTAAGCCTCTTGAGCTCACCCTCACGCAGTACTCGAACTATTTGCTCATGTAATTGTTGAAGTTATGGAGGTACTTCTTTTGGCGTGATTGGAAAAAAATATAAGTGAATTTTGACAATGTGCGCGCACACCTACAGATAAAAGTACGATACGCGCGCACAACGACAGGTAAAAGTGACAGTCTGATGTTAGTTACTAAACAGATAAAAGCAACAGTCTGAAGTTATTTGCTTAACTTTTTTGTCGTTTTGTTTTATTTCTGGTACCTATATTGGATTGGTAATGCTCAAGAAGTATATGGGTACCTTCTTACGTGTGTGCATAACTACAGATAATGTTTTCTTTTCAGATGTGGAACAGAGCGATTTCCAGCAATGTTCTCATACTTAGCATCGCGTTCGAACTTGGACTTCATAATAAACGCCACTCACCAACTCATGGCAGACGTGCGCTTCTACCCCTACCCAGACAGATACGTCGCCCGAGCGGCTGAAACTAGCCCCGCAGTTGCTGTTACCGAGACACCGTTTATCTAAAGAGATTTTATGTTGATTTACTCACAAATCGTTAAATAATAAGTACCTACAGAATATCTATCTCTATCTAACAAGAAATAATACACATCGACCTCAGGAAGAGACGCCGGCTCATTTCGGATCTGTAGAGCGTTATCTCTTTCGTACCTTACCTATTTGACGTTTGTCGACCATTTTGATCAAGTTTTGACCAATACCGGACTACGGATGCTTACGTAGGCAGTGTGCAGCAGAGAATGCTCTACAGAGCCGAAACTAGCCGATTGTCACTTTCATAGGCTCGATGTGCATTATTTCAGTTACTAAATTACCATGTAGGTGAAATATTTACGCCGAAATATGAGAGACGAGATGTCTAGTAGCCACATATCAAGAGATTTTATATCTATCAACCGCACCAGGCAAGAATTTGTTTACATAATCCGAGAATCTCCGACAATTTTTTAATATACTTAGGTGCCGATATCGGTCGGTAATTTAAAAAATTGTAATAGTTCTGTTTAACTGATGGGAATCAGAATCCTGTCAGTGGTCGGCGGTGTGCACTACGTTTAAGTTTAGTATGTTTTATTTTAGTAAAAATAAAGTGTCGTATACATTTAAGGAGTAGTCTAGCTAAGATTTAGAAAATAAAACAAATATATCAGTATATGAGCATATTTAATATTTTCTTTGTCAAAATTGTAAAACTCACATTTTGAAATTGCAAAATTATAATTAAATTCTCATCGTTTATAGTAACAATCGCCATTTTGTAATTTTTCTCAATTTTTGTATTTCTCTCAAACTAATAATAATAATCGTAAACCATTTATACATCTCTAATAATAATATACTTTAATGTCTAACAAATTCATTTTCTCAACTTATTACCACCATTTTCGTTTTTTTTTTTCGTTTATCCCAACATCAACTTTTACATATCTCTAATCAACTTTTTTATAATACTCTAAACATACTTTTTACATTTTCCATTTACAATGACTATTATCTGATTTCTTACGCACCGAATGACATTTTAGAAAAATATTGGAATGACTTTTTGAAACTAAAACCCTACGAAATTACAAAGTAACTTAACAATTAAATAAACAAAATCGTACAATAGATAATTATGAAAATATTCAGCAATTCCACATCATACGCATACATTAACACTCAATTAGAGTAATCAATTCGATTCTTTGGCAATTTTTGTATTCAAAAGTGAATTTACAATTTTACTATAACTGGCATGTAAGCTTTTTTAATCTATTGAGAAAAAATGGATAAATCTTGACAAACTATAATACATTTCCATTGCGTACACCAATTTTATCGACAATTACTATATTATCTTAAGGAAATAATTTAAGTTCGTAACACCGGCCCATACCATGACGTCTTATTGCGATTCAGTTTAGGCGCTACCAAAATCTGTTTAATTTGTCTTATGTGACATCGCGTATGAAGAAACGAGACAAAGCTAATAGCGTTTCAATTAAGGTTGACAATAAAAGGTCATGGTACGGCCGCTGTTTAAATGTAGATATTTTAATTCGATCATATTTATGTTAAATAATAAATAATGGCCGATAAAACTGGAGCTTTTTTATCCTGTAGCAACACAATAAGCGTTTAGTATTTGAATTATTCTGTATTATTAATGTATTTTATTGAAACCTTACTACGGAAAATCTATTGATTAATGATTAGGCTAGATAATTTAAAAATGGACTAAAACTGGCCAAAAATAAAATAAACTAACAAACATATGTTAACCCAAAAACAAACAGAGTAACATTTTGAGGTACGGTCAACTAAATGTTCAACCCAACGCAAAATTTAGGCCAAACATAGAAACATTCCACCGAACGACTATATCGTGAATTCATTTACAATAAATGGAACCTTATTTTGTACATCGTAAGCAGTAGCTTACGTTATAATAATATAACCTACAGTACTTGGCCGTAAAACCTATGGTAACAAATAGATATACACACAAAAACATTAATGTAATGAGCAAAGCGAAAGTATCGGCACATTTAAGTAACACACTGGCAACACTGTCGACATACATCAACCGTCAAATTATTAACAACCGCGAAAATACTGCAACCCTAAAGACGTTCCCAACAATGTTGCCACATAACGAAAAATCCTACTAAACTGTAGTTATAAATTTTGGATGGAGCCAATCATGAGACCTTATGAGATTTCATAGAATTTTTAAACAATTTCATATATAAGAAATATATTACTCGTTTAAATATGTACTACAGCACTATTATAATACAAAACAACAAATAAATTCGTGCTCCTTAAATCTAGAATGCCATTTTTAAACCTAGCATTAAACTCTGTTACTAAATTACCATGTAGGTGAAATATTTTACGCCGAAATATGAGAGACGAGATGTCTAGTAGCCACATATCAAGAGATTTTATATCTATCAACCGCACCAGGCAAGAATTTTTTTTTAACCTAATCCTAGAATCTCCCTGATTTTTTTCTTACATCTAAATATACACAAAAATAATTTTGTACTCTTCCATCAAATTTGGAATGGCAACACATGTCATGTAATTTAACATTTAATACAACAATTTATGGCAGATGCTTATACTGAAACTAAACTACGCCTTGTTTCATAATCGTACAATTGTCACTTGATAAGTATGAGGATTTTTCAGGAATGAAAATCCTGAAAAATCCTAAAAAAACTATCAAGTCATACATTTTTTTTTGTTTATAATGTAATAAAAGTGAATAAGCATACGAAGACGCTGATGTACGTTCAGCAATAAATGGTTTCATTGGACTATTTTATTAACCGATCTTGAAAATACCCTCTAATAGTCAATTGCGGCACTATTGTCAATATTTGAAAATAAAATACCGTACAGGCCTGGATTTTTTTGGAATAGTCAAAATTGCCTTAAACCTAGCCTTATATTTACCAACGTTTTGAAGTTCGCTTTCAATGAAACAAGACCTATCTTATATTGAACATTATCTTAGAAATAAGATCCGCATTACCAAATAAAGGTTAACTTACGCCTGTATTGATATACCTATTAGATCATTATTGTTTTTACCAAATGTAAAAAAGAAATTAATATGCACAGTTTTCACAACTATTTGCGTGCAAGAATAAATTCATTTAGCTTATGACTGAAATAAAATATAATATTAATTAGATTGATAGCAAAAAAATACTTTAGCAGTAAAAAATTTTGTATAAATTTACACAATGTTACCAACATTAAAAATTAAATACTATTTCTATATCTGTGGTACCACGATGGTGTTACTATCCTCAAATTTATTAGCTATAATAATATTTATAATTAAGTAGATTTCACTACTGAGGTACAAATTGTTAATGGAATAACTGGCAAAAAATAAAAGTATGATAAATAATCAAAAAGAAAGTGCGTAAAGCATTTCATTCGAAATATTTAAATTCATTTAAAGTTTCCACGGGCGTGGATTGGAACGCACAAGTACCTAACTTTTAACAAGTAGCTTTATTTCAAAAGCGATTTATGAAGGAATTTCAAACGACTCGGTCATATCGACGTTGCTATACAGCGTTCAGTCATCGTGTCCTTAACAAAACTGTACAGCTATTAACCAATTTGGGAAATTTTCATTAATCGTCGTGTTCGATACATTGCAAATCGTATAATACGACTGCGATATATTTAATGGCGGATAAGCTACAAAATGTTTACAATAACCACATGCTGCATGCTTTTCATAATTCTCAATTTTTACATTTTCTAACAATATTATTGAACTGTTACACACACTAACGTACTATTGATTGATTGAAATAAGAACATTAATATAATTAAATGAATATCCAAATGTTAGTGTGTGAAACAGACGTAACAATATTCTGGAAAGCTTCACAATCTTTGATCTATATGCGACTCATATTCGTCGTTTCATTGGAGCACGTCGCTCTGGATGGATAGCAACAACCCTTGTTACGTCCCACTACTGAGCAAGAGTCTTTTCCCTTTTTAGGGAGGCCTGAAGCTTCATGTTGCTCTATATGAACGTAATAGTAATCAAAGATTGTTCGTCAAGATCTTACAGCGGATACTAATTTGATATCCACGAAATAATGCATGAAATACATCTTATAATCACCCGATACAATACAAGACCCATTTGTACATATTTCTTGTAGAAACACTGAAATAATTCTTCTAATTCCACACATAACAGACATTTCTACTCCAATTTTTTTACTACTACCCTCAAAAATAAATGATAAAAAAATTAACAGTGCAAATGAGCAATCTGTTGAGTCCACACAATTTTACACAAAACACTGTTTACACGATAACACACTTGTCCAAGAGCATCTTACTCTCAACAACCCATCGCACATCTGCATTCGCAACTATATTGATACGCCTTCTTGCTTCAACTAAAGCACGCGCTAAATGTTAAAGCAAGTAAGCAACTCGGATCATTCGTGTTAGAAAGGAATTATAAGAATTATTTCACTACAACATCTTACAATTTGAAGTCACGCAGACATTTTCACTAAATGTTTCTACTACCCTCAAATTCTTAAATAAATAATAAAAATTTTGACAAAGCAAATGAGCAATCCGTGGCACAATTTTCCACAAGACACTGGTCACACGAATTGACACGACACTTCAAAAGTATCCGAACTTGAACCCGAATATATCGGAGAAGGATTTAGGTGTGTCCTAGGGTTGGTTCATAAGTAAAGCTTCTAACTCGTCGGCGGATCGCAGTAGGAACGCGGCTGACTCGCGGTAGCCCGTGATCAGTTGTCTGACGGCCCCTACTTCGGCCCCTGAGAGCTTGTGCGACAGTAGGGGCGTCTTGGTTTGGGTCGAAGTGGTCCCCGGGAGGGAGGTTGCGGTGGATGTAGCGTGAAGGGATGATGATGTCGATGTCTTGAGGGACAGATCTGTGGGCGCTGTGAATAAGTTTGGTTAATATATTTTTTTTAATCATGCAGTGGCAACAAGCATGCATTACTACCAAGCTACCAAAGTAGCTTAAAGCGGCTGGACTGGTTATCCTGAGGTGGCAGGTTCAATTCCTGTCCGAAATCAAATTTTTCTTTTAGTTTTTCTTTAATTTCTAAAGGACACTCGCACGTGTTATTGCGAAAAATAAATATTACAACAAGCATGCAGTTCACATTGATGGTAAGTACTACTGTAGCCTATGAACAACTACACGAAACTGGAGATTGCAATGTAGATGCGTTGCCACTTCTCCTCCTGCAACGTATATGGTTATGGAAGAGCTACAGTGACGGAGCTCGCGGGCGTAGTCGTCACCGCATTACCCAATCTATCTGCTACCAAATGGTCAGAGAATATGTAATGCAGTGTTCACTGTGTTCAGCACTATCGTGTACCGGTTAGATGGTAATAACTATTTACAGAGACATAACAACTAAGGTCTCAGAGGCAACGCCTTTGGTTTTCGATTAAATGTCTATAGGCTGCAGTCATCACTTAATATCAATATGAACTGCAAGCTTGTTTGCCACGTTCGTTACATAAAAAAAGATAAAAACGTAACTTCACGCCTGTAATCCCCGAAGGAGTAGGCAGAGGTAAATGCATGCATTCAAGCACACAAACACACACGGTTCGCCGGTTCCGTGTTGACCCATGTAATAGGTGGCGAGCCTGTTGACATCTCCGGGCACATTACCGAACTTCGAGGTACTGGGAAATTTCTAGATAATGGAAAAATCCCAATAGAACCAGAGACTTTACACAATTATACCTGATAACCTCCTACCCGGGACTCGAACACAGGACCTCAGTGTAGTAGTAGTGGCCTGCTACCACTAGGCTACCGAAGCAGTTAAAGTTTAAAAAAAAGATAATTATAGTTAATGTAATTACCAGTGAGATTGGGGAAGGAATGCGTATGCGCCGCCATGGCCGAAAGCAACGCGCTCTGGTACGCTGCCATTGCCGCGTTCACGCCCACGCCTAACAAAAATAGTTATTTACATATCGTTTTATTATCTAATATATAAAATTCTCGCGTCACAGTTTTCGTTGCCATACTCCTCCGAAACGGCTGGACAGATTCTCATGAAATTTTGTGAGCATATTGGGTAGGTCTGAGAATCGGCCAACATCTATTTTTCATAACATTTTTGGACATTGTTTTTTATTTTCTAGGGCGATACGAAGTTAGCCGGGACAGCTAGTATCTATATAATATTATAAAGCTGAAGAGTTTGTTTGTTTGTTTTAACGCGCAAATCTCAAGAACTACTAATCGGATTTGAAAAATTATTTCAGTATTAGATAACCTATTTATCGAGGCTTTAGGCTATATAACGTCACGCTGATGATGAAACGGCTCGGCCCGGATTCGCGCGGGTGCGAACTACGTGCGATATTATTACGAAACTCACACCTTGACTACAACAAAATACATGAAAAATTTCACGCACACATTTGAACATCTCGACGATAGGCATAGGGTCACTTGTACTTTGAGGGGAAAGCCTGCATATGGCTACTGCCCTCCGATCCGCCGCGGCCGGTGGCCCTTGTTGTTCTACGGATTTACAAGACGATAACACGCCAAAAAATAACACACTCACCAGATGGAGGCAAAGACGACAGAGTGGAGAGAAGAGCGCTGCTCGAGAGAGCTGTAGCTGGGTTTGTGCTGGAACTGAAAACATTGAGTTTCTGTTATCCTGGTAGATTTTATGTTAATCTCCAGTGGTAGAGCTCAAGGATTAGGCGCCACTGGCTTTGCTTTGCCTATTTGCCGCTAAATGGTAGTAGTTAGGTGCCCATTTGTTTAATTGCCAGGTTGATGTCACGGTTCTGCAATTACTGGTATCGTGTCTATCTATACAAACCTTCCCTAATTAAAAGGTAAATCAAAGGTACTTAGAAAACAGTTAGCCCAACAATAAAATAAGGCAATAAATTTTACGTTTTTCAGGACATATTTATAATAAATTATTGCCGATCATCATGAAAACTACTTCATTGGACCATGTTCAGGGTTTCCGTCTACCGAACCCTACTACTTATAGTGACGAAACTGTTTGTCCGTCTATCTGTACGAAGCTTAGCTGCAGGGGCTAATTTATTAGCGAGCTGTATTTTGCGATCACGATGTCAAGAGGTAACGACCCCATCGCCTTCCAGAGAGGAGAATTCTTCCGTTATTGCAGTCAGTCAACCAAATGTGAATGATGAAGCGCGCATGGCCCAGCGGCTGGTGTAGATCGTAAGCGATCTACTCGGTTAAGCACTACGGGCGCGGTCGGGTAGTGTGATGGGTAGTGTGATGGGTGACCGCTAGTGGCAAATTAAATGCGCGTTTCCGTGCTTCGGAGGGCGCGTTACGCCGTCGGTCCCGGTTGCTATCGATGGATAGCAGTCGTTAAATCTTGTCGGAGGCCTTATGGGCGGTTTGAAAACATCCGACAGCGGGTTGGCCACTAACCCACCCACCTCCAGCAATCCGCATTGGAGCAGCGTGGTGGAGTAAGCTCCAGACCTCCCCCCAAAAAGGGGAGAGACTCGTGCCCAGCAGTGGGACGTATAATGGGTTGCCATTATTATTAACCAAATGTAAGGCGGACAAACTTTCTGAAAATAGCATGCGGGACTTTTTGAGGATAGATAGGGTATGGTGAATGCGGAATAATGCTAAGTTTGAAGTTTCGCCTGTATAAGACGTACTTACCAAAATTACATAAAAAACACAAAACTTACATACTTAGGTAGGTACTGAAGTCATTTTTTATTTTTAAAATAGTATTTATCACTAGAGTGAAACTTTTTGTACAAGAATGAAAAATGGACCAACCGATCATAAACACACACACGCAAATGTTGTTTGCATGCATGTGTGGGTGTACTGTAGTGCATGTTTATGCACTACATGTATGCATGTTTACACAGTCACACACATGTGACTGTGTAATTATGTAGTAGCTTGAAAAAAAAAGCATGGTACGACAATGCATCGAATGCGGGACATGCGGGACGCATCCAACGTTTTGCGGGACTACTTATTTTATTAATTCTTGCAAAGCGGGATTACATCCAGTATTACGGGACGGTCCCGCAGAATCCGGGACGGTTGGCCGCCTTAACCAAACGGCTTTCCTACCTCTCCATTTTGAAAAGATTGACAGTCACGATGAGTTTTTAAATAAATTGAATAACTCACTTGGGCCTTCCAAATGTAGAAGTACTGAACGACGTCGGGAAAGTCGGTCTGAACATGGGAGCGGGCGACGAAGCCGGGCTGCAATAAAAACTTTAATTTAATAGAAATATCATACTATACAAGTACTTTGTAATTCCGAAAGATTTGATCATTGTCTTAGGGTGAGATACACAGACTGCACTACGACTTTACTTTGAGCAAAGTACGCTTAGAACTGTCAAAACCCATACTTTGTTGACAGTTCTAAGCAAACTTTTGCCCAACACAATACGAATGTGGATGGTTGCAGAGGCCCAGGAAGACCAAGACTGACCTACCACATATAGGTCGAGTTCTGTCTGATGGTGCGGTCAAAAGTCTTAGGAATCGGCGTGCATGTATGAAGAGAATGATGAAGGCAGATGAAGCACGGGAGGTGGTCAGGACCGGGATATCTGGCGCTCCATACTCTCCGCCGTTAGGGACCTGGCGTGAAGATACATACATACATACATACATACATACAACTACCTTCATGATTGTACTACATATAACATGAATCTCCGTTTCCTATACTGACGGTGTTTTCCTGATAAATCACTAACCTTGCAGTCTTGCTTCCAGCATTGCCATTAGCATTGTCGATCTTCAGGCTGTTATTATTGAGCAACGGATTCTCCATTGTGGGGCTGGTGGAAGGGCGAGTTGTATCAGCAGCGGCCTTGCTGTGTCCCGCCACTGTGGTGACAGCGGATGGGCTGCTGATGGCGCCGCTGTATAGACTGAGGAACGAAGATGCTGCTGAGGACGCTGTTGTGTCGATCGCCTGAAAATTAAGAGAATAGTTTGCTTAATAATTAGGTGTGGCTGTGTTTTGTGATCTTTTTAGATGAGATGGGCGGCTGGTGTAATCTATAAAGTGCGCAACAAACACATCAGAGGAAGCTACAAGGTCGCCCCCATCGCTGAAAAAGTCAAGAAATCGTCTAAGGTCTTGAAACAGACCCAGTTGAACAACGAGGCAATCCAGGATCGACTGACCTGGCGCGAGAGGATGTCCGGCCCCAAATAATGGGAAGAGGCACAGAAATAAGAAGATGTCTTCTCTGAAGTAGGCTGTGACGAAAAATGGCGCATTCGTAAAGACAAAAAAATGGGTATAAGCTACTCATCCCAGGATTGAAATAAACTTGATAATATTGCACAAAGGGCTTTATGACAAAGTTAAGTACGCTGGTCTCCAGCGAGACCATCATACACGAGTGGAAAATGCAAGCTATAAGGCAAAGAAACAGTGGCTCAACGCTGAGTTTCATCATCATCATCTGCACTTCACACGGGCGTAAGCACAGTTTTGTGCACGTCTAAGCGAACAAATACAAGTTAATACAAGTACTCTTTAATAGTTGACATAATTATTTTACCTCTTAGAATTCTATATTCAGTGGCGGACGTACAAATTTGCCGCCGGTAGGCTATTATTTTGCCGCCCCTATATTTTGATATCGTAAGTAGTTTACAATCATATCAATTAGGTATATTTTCTATCAATAAAATTTCAACTTTATGTTTTATGCTTCATTATCCTGAAGTTGATGTAAGCAACTTTTTTTCTATGGTTAGAATCATTGGGAACTATGATCTGAGCCTTGATAATTTTAACAGTAATTTTGTAAATAGAAATAAAAAAAATATGAACTAATTCTGCCGCCCCTTAAAATTTGCCGCCCTAGGTTCCAGCCTACTCAGCCTGCTGGTAAATCCACCACTGATTATATTATACTGCTCCAGCCTTCTAGCTCTCAATATGTTCAAGATTAAAATTCCCACAAAGAACTTTTTATACCAAAGTTGGTTACACCAGGTTACTATATACAAGCTCGTGTGTATTTCTTTTAAGACGAGCTAATATATAGAGGCCTGTGGCCGGAACCAGTCAGGACAGCATAATCATCACTTACCATGGGCGTGGGCACAGTGGGCATCGGCTGGCTTACTGGATCGAGTCCGAGGCGCATGCGCTTTGCATTAAGGCTCTCATTCTCGCATGCCTGCGCGAGGATATGTTCCGCTTGCACCGACGTCAGGTGCGCGGGAGTCGGCCGCACCTAGGCAAGCAGTTGTTTTCTTTATGCAAGATAATAGAACAAACATTTTATTTGAACTAGCGTCCTCTTAGGCGTAAAATGATGATTAAAATGAAAAAAAAAAATATAAATTTGGCTAAAATAGAAGTATCCTGATGATTTCGTTAGATTATTCTGGAAAACATAACTCACTAGTCGGGTAATATAGGGCCCGCAATTTCTGGCACAGAGCTATAAGAGATAACAATTAGGACCTAAGGAGCGGTAACAACAATTTCAATGCATATCTATGCATTGAAATTGCCGGTAAATCTTAATAGGGTATACAGTATTCATTTATCAATGTGCATGCTTGTTTGTCACTTTTGTCACGACAAAAAAAATATTAGGAATAGGGTTTCATTGGTATCCTACGAAATTTAAGGAGCTCTAAAATTAATATAATTAATATTTACAAGAAAAAACAAAGATTGTAGAAGGGTATACGTGACCTACATACAATATCCAAATTAATTTCTAACTAGCTGTTGCCCGCGACTTCGCCCGCATGGTTTTTGTAAATCGTCGTCGTTTTATAAATAACTAAGTATAGGTCGCGCCAGGTAAAAAGAACGCTGGCGGTCAAGCTGCGCGTCATGTGTTTTTATTTCATTTTATGTTATTCTATGTAATATAGTTTTCAATCTGCCTACCAATACACGAAACCGCAAGCGAAAGCTAGATCAAAAATAAACCAATAGGGCTAGTACTTTCGTGTGCGAGTGTACCGATGCGCGAACACATCCTTTCTACTTTCTTCCAGCGTTCTTTTTACGTGGCGCGACCTATAGCCAATGTTCTTTCTCAAAGTCAGCTCTCTCTCTGTAAATTCATTTTCTCTCTGTAAGTTCTTTAATTTCATTAAAATCGATTCGGTCGTTTGGACGTGAAAAGGTAACAGACAGACAGACAGACAAACAGACAGACAGAGTTACTTTCGCATATATAGTAGGGATTTCATGTAAATTAGTTTAGCTACAGGAATTACAAGAACAGGATACTAGGATATCATAAATCAACAACAGTTCGGACCCTCACCGCTGTATCCCAAGCGTTGCCGGCCGGCGTGCTCCCTCCGTTGCCGGTGGTCGGCCCCTCGCCTCGAACTTTCTTGTTCCGCCTGCAACTCTTCAAATACGTCCTAATCCGTTTTCGGGCGCGCTCGGCAAACTCCGGGAACTGTCGGGTGCACGAGTCAATGATTGCTTGGATCTTTTCCTTCGGTTGTTTTGAAATAGGAACTATCCTGTCTAGATTCTCGTCTACGAAGAGGCGGACGAACATCTGTAATTTCAAGAATAAACAATGTTAAAAGTTTTACAGAATAGGAAATTACTTCTGTGATTGGTAACGATAACATACCTCCTACTTTATTTTGAAACTTTTTTTTTATGTCATTAAGTTGACAGACATGCAGACGGGCCACCTGATGGTAAGTGGTCACCGTCGCCTATGAACATTTGCAACACCAGGGGAGTTGCCAACGCGCTGCCAGCCCTGAAGGACTCTTTTGACGCCATTTTTGAAGAACCCCATATTGTAGCACCGAGGGAACACCTCAGAGGGAAGTTCGTTCCACAATTTACACGTTCTGGGCAGAAGCGAACGAGAAAACCGCACCGTTGTCCAACATTTCATTGATATGCAGAAGAAAAAGCGTGGGAGACAGCACAGAGCCTTGCGGCACACCAGCGTTGATAGGTAGTCTGTCTGAGCGTTGACCGTCAACTAAGACCTGTATAAAACGCTCAGACAGAAAACTGGCTGTCCAGTTGCATAGCCTCTCGGGAAGACCGTAAGATGGCAATTTCGCGAGAAGTGCCCCGTGCCAGACCCGGTCAAAGGCCTTAGCAATATCCAGGCCTACAGCCAATGCCTCCCCACTCTTGTCCAAGGCGTGAGACCAATAGTGCGTAAGATATACTAGAAGATTACCAGCAGATCTGCCTTGACGAAAGCCATATTGGCAGTCACTGATCAGCTGATGATCCTCCAGGTACTGCAGCAGCTGTGTATTGATCACACGCTCCATGACTTTGCAGAGTATTGCTTTGGGCCTGTTGTTGGCCGGATCACTGCGATCCCCTTTTTTGGGTATCGGATGCACAAGGGCTGTCTTCCACGCAGACGGTACTTTTCCATGATCGTAAGAAAGCGAGAACAGGCGCGTCAGAACGAGGGTCAGCTCGGGATCGCACATCTTCAACACCACTGCAGGGACGGAATCCGGCCCACTCGACTTCTTGACGTCAAGGGATAACAGCACTCGCCTGACGTTCTTCTGAGTGAATTTGACGTCAGGCATAGAGCTTTCACAGCGCGGGATGGTAGGCGCTGTGTTACCCATGTCATCAAGAGTCGAGTTTGTGGCAAAGAGGCTGCCCAGGAGATCGGCTTTCTCTTTTGCCGTGTGGGCCAGGCTATCGTCAGTTTTTCGCAGTGGTGGGAAAAATGACCGACAAAAAATCTTTTCGATAGCTTTGGCAAGAGACCAATAGGCACGGCTCCCGGGAGGATGCCTCATTAGCTTCTTGCCAACTCTAACGACATGCTTGGACTTTGCTCTGGCTATCCGCAGCTGTGTTTGAATATCACCTCAATAATTATTAATTAGGTTAGAATTATAAAATTGAGGCTCTTTTATAATTCTAACCTAGCTAGCACCAACACCGCAAAAGAAAATGAAGAAATGAGATGTTGCAAAAATGTATGGACCTCCGGCCATGTATTGTACACAATATCATTAACAGACAAAATCAATATAAAAACGTTTTTTACTGCATAGTTTTACGTATTTAGCTTTGTTTGCAGTTACAAAATATTATTTGCCGTTAGAATTGCAACCCAAACCAACATGGCGAATATGACATTTTGACATTTTCACTTTTTTTGTTTTTTATTATATTTTAGTACTTGGAGAAAAAAGTAATATTTTCTAAATACTTTCGAAATCGATTTCATGTGTTTATACTAAGAACTTATACAATACTAAAAACTTATCGATTTCCAATTTAAAGAAGCGTCGGCTTTATCGCCGCCATGTTGAATATGGTTGAAAATGATAAAATCGTTTGAATTAAATGTGGTAGTAACTCTAAAATATATTCTTGAATAAATTAATAGTATTTTTTTCGGATTCTTCTTTAATTTACCCATTTTTTGAGGACGTGTACGAACTAGAGCCGAGTTCGCAACATCTCCTTCACGAAGAATAGTTTAGGGCACCAAGTTGATATTAAGAGTACCATTTGAACACAAATGTAGGGAATTCTATTTTAAACGATATAAGTATTCGAACATCTAAAATAACTACCACCCACTAATAGGAAGTTAGCATAAAATTAATGTTCAGAATATGGAAATTCTTACAAGTATTTTTATGTCAGAACTCGGCGGCTATAATAAAGTCGGCTCTACACTCGCGATGCGAATAGCCGCGAAAGCCCGTGACCAGAGTGTGGATTTTTGACCTTGCATGACCCGATGTTATTAATTTATTTGTGCCCGTGAATTCACAGCGCGAATTCACGTTGCGACGTCGCGCGCGAGTGGTGAGCCGGCTTAAGAACTGTGTCTGAAACTTCGATTACTACTGACTACCTCTTTGAAGGAACACTCAGCTATCGCTATCGCTTTAATTAAATAACCTTTCATCGGTCAATTATATTATTACTTAATAGAATTGAATTACCTAAACGTATAAATGGAGTTCTCTGAAATAGACTTAGGGAACCCTGTTAATAAGCCTATTTTTTATATGAAGTCGTATCAAAACGAACATTGTGGCAACATGGGTTCGATGACGTCACACGACGTAAAGTATCATCTTGAGAAAGTGGCACTATGCCTAATATAGTTAATATATTAAATTTAATAACGACTATGGCTAAGCAAAAATATTAAGTAATAATAATCTCTTTAACTGCTTATTTTTTTATTACATTAGTTACCTACTGTACTTCTAGGAATATATATTCTGTCCTAGCTCTACAGCCAACAGCAGTGGTATATACTCATAAGTTACTTACATTACTGACTGTCTAGGGCAGATAAATTTACCAGCCCATTGAGATTTAGAAGAATGAATAAGAAGATGAAAGAAGAAGAGAAAAATGATGAATGTAAAAGAAGCACGGCAGGTGTGTCAGAACTGAGATATCTGGTGCTCCACACTCTCTGCCTACCCCGTAAGGGACACGGCGTGAAGATACATTAAAGTGGAATATTACAAATTCCACGCGGACAACAGCTAGTAAAATACATACATTAAAAGCCTTAAGCCGCTCAGGGTCGTGATGCTGGGGGTCGACCCGGTCATCGCTGTCGTCGTCAGAAGCACCTCCATCATCGTCATCCTTCGTCCGATCTGATGAAGATGTCTCGTCGTGCGTCGACGCAGGCTCCACTCCCGGCGTCACTGAACCCACGTGGATTGGGCTCTGGTGGTAGAGATGTGATTAGTTATCTGAATTAACAGATGGGTTTATGGAAGGACATCGACCGATGAGTAAGACAATTCAAGAGCTAGGTTTTTCTGATATCGCTATAACTCTTGTAAATCTGAAAGAAGTCCAAGCTTGGATACTTCTAAATTTAGGTACTAATACCTTAGCGCCAGCTACTACGGATATATTATCAAAAAGGATATCAAATATGGACTGGTGGTGGAAATTATGTTATTGACTGAAATATTGTCAGAATATTCTAAGCCGCGCAGTCATCCTGCGACTTGGTTTCCGATCATCTTCTAATAGTGTGTCTACCGAATGCAAGCAGTCTAGATAACCTCATAATGACTGTGTGTCTTGTCGATCATAATACGTAACGACAAATCTACTACATAAAATAAAATTTAAGAAGGGCAATGTAAGAGAGGGGGTCCAAAAAGCAAGAGCAATCAATACATACATAAACGATAAAAGGTGCACATTCAAGGGTAAAGATCAGATGTCTACAGTGGCGTGGCTAACATAAGTGGCACCCGGGGCGAATGACAAAAAATGGAAATACATTGTAGAAATTAAGTTTGCGGATTTTCTCGCGTATACAACACTCCCAAACTTCTTCTTATACCCGACGTTTCGGTCGCTTTTCAGCTACCGTGGTCACGGGCAGTCAGACCGTGACCACGAGAAGTTTGGGAGTGTTATATACGCGAGAAAATCCACAAATTTAATTTCTACAATGTATGAAGCTCGCGAAATCCTGCGAAAACGTTATGGAAATACATCCCATTCTTTTGTATCTTATTTCTCCATTCTCCACCGTTGTTCAAATTCTGCCTCTGTCGCCCCCTGGTATTATACATGCGAAAGTGTGTTGCGCTTTCACGTCTAGCAGCTCAAATTTGGCATGTCTAAAGAGAGGCTGTCACATCCAAATATGTGGCACCCGGTGCAAGCCGCCCCTGCCGCTCGCCCTCCTACGCCACTGTGTCTACTATCATCAGACAAAGATGAGATTCACTCATATAATCAGGTACGAGATGAAATTATAGACAATATTATGTTTTAGTTAATACAATGTAAAATACCATGAAACGCATATCAACCTTAAAACTCACCGAGTGACCAGTGGTCAGTGGCGTTGGTGGCTTGGGTGGCTTCGAGCCCAATCCCAGGGCGCTGTGGTAAGAGGCCCACAGGTCGGCCATGCTGTCCGCGCCGCTTTCAGTTATGTCACCGTTACGGCCTGTAATATTTGAGAATATTCATCATGAAAGGAGTAAAAAACACTATCGATAGTCGCAAAATCCGCGATGATATCGTTGCCCTTTGGCAGGAACATAGAGCAACACGGGCCACCGGCCGCGGCGGACTGGAGGGGAGTAGCCATAGTGTTTATTACCGATGAAAAACAGTCTACCATTTTTTGCGGGGGGAAATGCGTGCGACACATACGCACACTACAAAAATCGTCTATTACTACAAAACTCACACCTTGACTTTCAACAAAATACAGGAACAATTTCTCGCACACATTTAAACATCTAGGCGACAGGTATAGGCCCTATAGGTATAGCATAGTTGGTAACAGATGGCGCTGCTGCTACCATAAAGCAATGCAATAGATGTGAAGGAAAGATTTGACAAATCGGGCAGGGCTTCAGTAGCTCAATTGGAAGAGCGGCTGGACTAGATTCCCAGTAGGTCGCGAGTTCGAGTCTCGCCTGAAGTCAAATTTTTCTTTCCATTTTTCTTTAAAAATAAAAATATATTTCACAAGCATGTGTTGATGCGAAATAATATAAAACAATAATTAAGGGTAAAAGCGACTTCTTTACGATATTCAATAAACTGAAAAGTCTATTATATCGGTTGCCTAACTAGCATAGTTGGTAACAGATGGCGCTGCTGCTACCATAAAGCAATGCAATAGATGTGAAGGAAAGATTTGACAAATCGGGCAGGGCTTCAGTAGCTCAATTGGAAGAGCGGCTGGACTAGATTCCCAGTAGGTCGCGAGTTCGAGTCTCGCCTGAAGTCAAATTTTTCTTTCCATTTTTCTTTAAAAATAAAAATATATTTCACAAGCATGTGTTGATGCGAAATAATATAAAACAATAATTAAGGGTAAAAGCGACTTCTTTACGATATTCAATAAACTGAAAAGTCTATTATATCGGTTGCCTAACTAGCATAGTTGGTAACAGATGGCGCTGCTGCTACCATAAAGCAATGCAATAGATGTGAAGGAAAGATTTGACAAATCGGGCAGGGCTTCAGTAGCTCAATTGGAAGAGCGGCTGGACTAGATTCCCAGTAGGTCGCGAGTTCGAGTCTCGCCTGAAGTCAAATTTTTCTTTCCATTTTTCTTTAAAAATAAAAATATATTTCACAAGCATGTGTTGATGCGAAATAATATAAAACAATAATTAAGGGTAAAAGCGACTTCTTTACGATATTCAATAAACTGAAAAGTCTATTATATCGGTTGCCTAACTAGCATAGTTGGTAACAGATGGCGCTGCTGCTACCATAAAGCAATGCAATAGATGTGAAGGAAAGATTTGACAAATCGGGCAGGGCTTCAGTAGCTCAATTGGAAGAGCGGCTGGACTAGATTCCCAGTAGGTCGCGAGTTCGAGTCTCGCCTGAAGTCAAATTTTTCTTTCCATTTTTCTTTAAAAATAAAAATATATTTCACAAGCATGTGTTGATGCGAAATAATATAAAACAATAATTAAGGGTAAAAGCGACTTCTTTACGATATTCAATAAACTGAAAAGTCTATTATATCGGTTGCCTAACTAGCATAGTTGGTAACAGATGGCGCTGCTGCTACCATAAAGCAATGCAATAGATGTGAAGGAAAGATTTGACAAATCGGGCAGGGCTTCAGTAGCTCAATTGGAAGAGCGGCTGGACTAGATTCCCAGTAGGTCGCGAGTTCGAGTCTCGCCTGAAGTCAAATTTTTCTTTCCATTTTTCTTTAAAAATAAAAATATATTTCACAAGCATGTGTTGATGCGAAATAATATAAAACAATAATTAAGGGTAAAAGCGACTTCTTTACGATATTCAATAAACTGAAAAGTCTATTATATCGGTTGCCTAACTAGCATAGTTGGTAACAGATGGCGCTGCTGCTACCATAAAGCAATGCAATAGATGTGAAGGAAAGATTTGACAAATCGGGCAGGGCTTCAGTAGCTCAATTGGAAGAGCGGCTGGACTAGATTCCCAGTAGGTCGCGAGTTCGAGTCTCGCCTGAAGTCAAATTTTTCTTTCCATTTTTCTTTAAAAATAAAAATATATTTCACAAGCATGTGTTGATGCGAAATAATATAAAACAATAGGTATAGGCCCATTTGGGCTTTTACTTTGACAGAGGGGAAAGCCTGCATATGGCTACTTCCCTCCGGTGTTGCTCTATTGGCAGGAACGATGGGAGCAGAGTGCGGACGGGCGGGAACTATTTAGTTTCTTTCCGGACGTTGCTGAGCGCCTATCGCGCGTGTAGGTGGAGCCCGAATATGTGGTTTCCCAAATTCTTACGGGATATGGATGTTTCCGGAGTCGTCTCCACGCAATGAAGTTAGTGGAAGATGCCATGTGCTTTTGCGGTCGGTCTCTAGAAACGAGAGACCATATTTTGTGGTCTTGCGAGCTGTACACTGAACATCGGACAGATATGTTGGACGGCCAAAAAAAAACAACTATTGGGCCAGCTTATTTTGAAGATTTAATTTGTTGTCATGAAAATTTTAACCTGCTGCGCACTTTTGCACATCGTTGGCACAACGTAAGGAAGTCACTGAATTGAGCTGCTGTGTAAAATGAGAGGTAAGTCAAGTCCTTTATCAATCCTAGCGCGAGCATACCGCACCGAAGTCCTCTCTGTGTGTTTTCTGTTGTGATTCTTGTGATACACCCCATTCGGGTAGGAGCGGTAACATAATACGGACAAATTAAAGACAATAACTTGTAGGGACATCCAGAAATGCATGGAAGCAGAATTTTTTTATGTGTTTCTTGATATCCCATGTTTATCCCCGTATACCGAAAGGTAGGAAGGGGAATGGGAGGTGAGCCCTATCGATTGTCGAAAATGAGTTTAAAGAACTTAAGGCGAGGTCCCATTTTTTATGTCATGATGGTGATAAACTAGCCTGCAGTTCACATGGTGTTAAGCACTTGCTTATTACTGAATCCTATCGATATGCACAGATATTCATAGAATAACCTGAGGTCCAAATGCAAGATGCATAGCCACCCCTGAGGTCTAAGCTGTTTAGAATTTGCTCCTAATTACTAGTTCACGAAGCGCCCATGGCCCCGCGGCTCATAAGCGATCTACTTGGTTAAGCATTACGGGCGCGGTCGGGAGTGTGATGGGTGACCTAGCGGCAAATTAAAATGCGCGTATCCGTGCTTCGGAGGGCACGTTAAGCCGTCGGTCCCGGTTGCTATCGATAGATAACAGTCGTTAAACCTTGTCGGAGGCCTTATGGGCGGTTTGAAAATATCAGACAGCGGGTTGGCCACTAACCCGTATCTCCATCAATCCGCATTGGAGCAACGTGGTGGATAAAGCTCCAGGGGAGGCCTGGCCAGCAGTGGAACGTACAATAGGTTGCCATTATTATATCATTATACCAGTTTCACTGCGAAGCCAGTTAAGTATAGTTACACTCAAACACCCCAAATTCAGGTAACACAAATTGTACGTAAGGGCGAGTAAGTTACAGTACGCGCAAATTTTATACATGCCACTGAGGTAAGCTGTCTGTGTACACTCTGTGCCCGTCCCTTAGCTCTCAATGACTACACAGATGAGTAAGAGAGCGAGTTTAAATGTTGACCTGAGTAAAGTGAATTACTGCCACATTTTCCCCCTCGCGTATCTTTATAGGTATGGTAACGTATTTTAGCCAAAGTGTTGCTAATTTCTCCTTTGTCTTTTTCTATCCTGCACATTTGACAATGCAACTGACAAAGACAAAGCATTCTATAGCTAATACGTATCTAATGTACGTTTATGAATAAGGGGATAGACTATAAAATCACATTATTCGAAGCCTCTTGTAACTAACTTCACGCACGCATTTTAGGGTAACACAACATCTTATTATGATTCAATCCAGGAACTACTAACATTTTGTTTCCTTCGTTTACGTATGAAGAAAGGAGACGAAGGTAGCGATTCAGTTTGAGTGTACAGCAAAATATCATAAACGTAATGTTAACGTCGTATCGGAATTAAATAAATATTTATCCAGGCGTATCGAAACTGTCCTTTTGGAATTATTCTATTAAATAATGACGACTTTAATTGACAAAGCACCTGGTTTACTTGACCAGTAATCGTGATACTGAGCCTGGCATCAATTTTGTTTGAATATATTCTGGAAACAGCAAATTGGCCGTCATCATTTTATTATATGTGAAGAACATATTAATAAATTGTACTTTTAAATTACTGTATACTGCACTTAATTGACTATACACTTTTTGCATGGCGACGCATAGATAATTAAATAAAATTGGAGACATCAATTTGCGAGTGGCCGGTAAAAAGCTAAAAAAATATAAACACCGTTAAGCCAACCCGTTGCATACCTCGCTATACGGAACCGCACAGACAGACGCAACGCATAATTTTCGTCTCAAATATTTAGTATTCATAGTCATTTACCAAGGCGGCAGAAATTAATAAGGGTGTGCAAGGCACGCAGGGGACCGGTGCATCTGCTTCTAAATGTCAACCCGAACAAGCCGAGCCTATAAATAATTTGAGGTGCTCGCAACGACTGCGCCCCTGGTACCTACGCTCTCGATATGGCTTCGCTAGGCGTAAAAATAGCCGACGTGTCCGTTTTGCCATGGAAATTATGCAGTCCGTTAGTTAATAAACAGTTTCGTTTTACAAGAAAATTCAAAGGTTTTTTGCGATGTCTTTTTTCGAACGCTAAATACCGGGCAAGCTTGGAACGTCCCAATTATATTTAATTTGGTTATGTTACACAGAATAAAACCTATTATTTAAATAAAGATAACAATATAGATATGCTGAATTGATTGTTTAGTCGAAAGTAAAATGTATCCATAAAGTAGATACTTATAACAAATTGATTATGAAAGCGCCATATAAGGCAACTTATTATTTCATTAAACATGAGCGAACATTTAATAACATGTGTTTTATAAATTGTAATAAGTTAGTTTACAGGTGTTAGAGTTTCCAGTTTCCGAATTCGATGGGCATAATTTATCTGCCGCGAAATGAAAATGTTCAGCACCATCGTGATGCTAATGTATGGCGTAGTGATTTCTATTACAGACGCACAAAATAATTTAGGCCTCAGAGGTAGTAATGCATTTGGATTTTCATCTCTAGTTTTTGTGAACTGCATGCTTGTATGGAACCATCATAATACTCGTATAAAAAAAATGTTTACAAAACCACTAACTTTACACTATAATTTTCTGACTTACACTTTATTAAGTGCAAGTGCGAGTAACAAGTGTAAGTTTTTGAATACGTATGAAGCATGAAGTGGACCGAGGAACAGACTATTAGGCGAATTATTTTGACTATTAGGTGGTCATTTAAAACGATTTAACTAGATGTAAATTGCAAAAAAAAAATTTTTTTTACTTAAAAAAACATGAAACTAAACTAGGCTCGCTGTTTTTCTTTTCTTATTTGTTTTTTTTTAAAGATGAAAATTCCAGCTTGGAAAAATCGTGCTCTTTTTTACAACGATCATAGATTAAGATAATGGTAAACGATTAAGTACAAATGAAGTCTCTGAAAGTTTTACTATAGAAAAAAAAATCTACCTGTATTAACATTGGTTCCACATTCAAAATAAAATGCATAACTTAGCTTAAAATGAGATAAGTTTAGGGATGCAAATGTAACGATAAACATCGATGCATCAGAAAAGAATATCGATACATAAAAAACGTCAAAGTAAATATCGATGTCTCTTCTACTTAAAAATTACCATTAATTAGGTATCTATACCCTATAGGTACACATACATACAAGTTGTTTTTATTTTCATTCTCATTATGGCGTATGTGTACCTATAATTCAATTGCCTAAACGTTTCCGTAAACGTTCAAACATTCGTGGAAGTTCATTCCACGAATAAGTATTTTAAAACCAAGTTGGTCCAGCCGTCCTCCGGTTTTAGCGCGAGTAACGATTTTTATGTATGTATTTTATAGATAAGTGTAATTTTTTTACCCAAATCAAGCTCAAAAAACGAAAACATGTTACATACATCGTTAAGAATATCATCAATACGTTATTGGTTTGCAAAAGTAAATATCGATGTTTTTTACCAAAACATCGGTGAAACAGAAACCTCGACATATCGTTTGCATCCCTACCCTAGTTCACTTCGCGGTAAAAACTTGACGACAGCCGCCCCTGTGTCGAATGACTTCTTTTTTGGAACGCCAGCCGTATTGATGGAGTACACCTTTTAAATTCATTACTTCGATGTTTATTTAATAAGATGCTTGCCCGCGGCTTCGCAAGTTGTCATTTTATAATTCGCCTGTTAAATTCGTGAGCCGAAGTGTTTTTTGGAACGAAGTTTTTTAAGGTGCTTGTAGTAAGAGTAGGGTTGTCATCTGCTAAAACCAAAAAGCCTGACTTGCATTCAATTAAAGACCAGACTTTTTCCACATATTCTGACATACTAATTTGTTTGAAATTCGCAATTCAGAATAAAGTTTCCTGTAATGATTTTAAACTGTATTATGACTTAACATTGCCCTAATTTGCGTATTTACTTTCACGTATTGTAATAATATAATCCCTGTAAAAAAACAAATAAGCAATACAATTATTGTCGGACCGCCACTATAAATAGTAAGTAAAAAGAGGACTTGGCCAGAGAATATGTAATAATACTACGTATAGAATGGACACTTCAACGTCCCGCCCATTTGCTGCGCTTCACCCAATCTCTTCCCCTTTTATGGGCGACGGTTGGTACTCTACAGCGAGGTTGCGAGCGGCCTAGTTTTGATTAATTTGTAATCGAATATTTTATTTATTAAGATGGTGCTTTATTCTGCAGTGTATGGCTGTATGTCAACAAGTCATGACAAAAAAGATCATTTTTCAGTTTCTTGAAGAAAAAAAAACCTAAGGTAAAATAATTATGTTCACAATTACAAAACTTTTTATTTAACTATAAAAACTTTTTAAATATTATAATTTCTTACCTTTACGCTACGTGATTGTATTGCATTAGTAATAAAAGTGTTTCAGTATATTGAATTGAACTTGTCGACGTAAAGAGTAGGTAGTGAGTATTATTTTCCAATACTTGTGCTATTTGTTGAAGTAGTGTTTCTGTTTTTATGTTTTTAAAATGCACCGGTAAACTGGGTGAAACCGGTAAATAGAAATTTGCCTTACTGTTGAGCCGCAGTTGGCCGATACCGGCCAAGAACAATAAAATTAGAAATCTATTGTCATATTTTTCTCGTGGCCTGACGGGGTGCATAGTGTAAGCCGGGTCAAAGAATAGAAAGAAATTAATTTCTATATTGCACGTGTGACTGACTACACGTCACTGATTGATGCTGTGTAATAGGTAACCGAAATAAGCGTTTGTATGGAATTTTGGCGGAGTGTCCGCGGTGTGACTTGGCGTAAAGATTCATAAATATTACAAATTATCGGTGAACAAACATAGAAAAAAGATCCGGACGAATTGAGAACCTCCTCCTTTTTTTGAAGTCGGTTAAAAATCCGAATTGAATATACTTTTAATTTAAACAAACAAATGATTTACCTTGCGTCTGGCTGTGGTAATTCCATGCCAGCAACATCATTTTCAACTTCTCAGCGTCTTTCGCGAAGCCCTGACCTGCACCAGATCACATTCGGTAATCAATTTCAAATTTTGAATTTCGAAACAATTTTTTTTTATAAATAAATCTATAGCCAATTTGGTGGGGTATTTTATGCCAGAGGAATTTCGTGACATAAAATGCCAGATTGATTTGATGCAAGTGGCCGTACGCACCATTTAAAGATAAACAATTGATTATATTTTATGATTTCTAAAATGGAAGGTTCAATTGTTTAAATGGCTGCAAAGAAGATAAGACCAAAGAGGTTACTTACTAGGAAAATTGTCGTCATCGTTCATGTCTGCGGGCTCTGGTGTTAAGTTATCCTGTAACAAAAATAAAGATTAATATCTTGAATAGACGTTCGAGTGATGAATTAAGAAACGCGGAGTTTTAACAGTAACATATCTTGATGCAACCTAGTAGATATATATTCTCGTGAACGGGTGCTGATTCTGAGGACTGGTCCGTTATGATTTGCAGGTGTTATATTCTATCACGACATTAAGCTGTTGATGGGTATTTGCGTATGTGTTTATATGCAAATATTTTATGCCATGGACGTTCACATTATCTTTATTCTATTTTAATTTTAATTCTATTTATTAATATATGTATAAAATCTAAGGCTTTGACAAAAGAGCAACACGCTGAGTTTGTTGGGTAGCGGAGTTCTTCTCAGTAGTGCCTGCACATGAAACTCTGCTAAGTGAATGACTATGATTACGACGAACAGATTTTACTTTTTCTTCTATGAAGGAATTGAAAATTTGATGATTTTGGTACATGTAGGTTAAATTTTATTATTAAATTGGTATTCATTTATACCTATTGGAGCTGCAACAGAATCAGAATCAGTTCAATTCACTTTATTTGCAAAAACATGGGCATAAAGAATTGTTGTTACAAAATAAATAGTTGTTTCGCCAAGTTCCACCTGTTAAGGCATGCAAAATTTTGAGTTTACAATGCAATGTAGGTAATTATTAAACTATTATTTCATTAAATTTCATTAAGTACTCGTATTTAAATAATTCTCATTTAAATTTCATATGATATGATAGAATTCTGAATCAGAATCAGAAACACATTTATTCATTTAGGGTGACAAGCACCTCTTATGACACGTCAAAAACAAACAAAATTAATTAAAGTGAATGACAATTGATATACATGTCAAACAAGATAAAAAATAAATGTAAAGTCAAGAATATCACTAAGATAAAAGTAAATGTAATAAACTAATGTAAAAAGTATATCAGTAGAAAAGCAACTTCTCCAAACGTCTTAATAGCCTGGGTATAGCGACAAAATGTATGGAACAGCCGCAAAGATCGAAAACTGTTCATATTTCTGTGAAAACTGCTGATTTTTTATAAAAATTGCATATTTTCAACCCTTTTGGCTCCTTGTGCGTTCCAGAAGAGGCATATTTTTTTTTGTTATAGTTCAAAGTTCTCGCTAATGCATACGGGCAACTTTGTTGTATTTTTTGGCATGGTTGCGTTTTTTTTTTTGAGCTTTGTCTGGTTTAATTAATTGTTTTAATTAAACCAGACAATGCTCAAAAAAAAAATTGTGTTATTTAATTGTTTTAGTATACTTGGAAGCGCGCATGGCCTCGCGGCTGGAGTAGATCGGAAGTGATCTACTCATTTAAGCGATACGGGCGCGTTGAGGTGTGTGATCGGTGACCGCTAATGGCAAAATAAAACGCGCGTTTCCGTACTTCGGAGGGCACGTTAAGCCGACGGTCCTCGTTGCTATCGATAGTTAGCAGTCGTTAATAAACCCTTTACATTCTAAAATGGGACCCAAATATCTTAAGAATAAACATCTATATAAACTGCAGTTGAGTTATTAGGGGCCCATCAACTCAGGTGCGTCTTCGAATCAAGACGTATTAGTAGAATTTAATCAATAATTAATGAATTCCATAACCATTGGTCCCAACTACAATACCTAATGTTATTACAGAATATTGTGTTGGCGGGGATTAACCCATAGGCTTACGTTAAACCCATGCGATTTACTGGTGTTAGAGTTCTAGAGCAGGAGCTCGATGGCATAGGCACCACCGCATTACCTCGCATACTTGCCGCTAAATTGTAGTGTTCAGCACTACCGTGTTCCGGTCAGGTGGTAATGAACGGCCCTGTAATTTCCGGCACAGAGACATAACACCTTAGGCCTCAGGAGTGGTAACGCATCTGCATTTTTACCTTGGTCTTTAGTAGTTGTCTATAGGCTGGAGTCATCACTTAACATCAATGTGAACTGCATGCTTGTTTGCCACTTCCATTACATACAAAAAAATCGAGGTGAAGAAGGAGACTTCGGCTTATTTCGGTTCTGTACAGCGCTATCTCTTTCGAATCGTACCTATTTGACGTTTGTCAACCATTTTGATCAAGTTTTGACCAATACCGGACTGTCAGAGCTTACATAGGCAGTGTCTAACAGAGATAACGCTCTACGAATTCGAAACGAGCCGATCGTCTCTATCGCAGGCTCGATGTGCAATATTAATTATTATTGTTGAGTACTGTAATCTATTTCCAAATGGTAGTTCAGCACTATCGTGTTTCGGTTACCCATTACACTGTTCCCGATTCCGAAAAAGCTTATATTCCCGGAAATTTCCATGCCGAGACCCCGGGACCGAAAACCTTAGTACGTACCCTTTCAATCCTCCCTATAAATACTTAGTAAAAATTTAAGTCTAAAAGCTAGGCCTATTTTATATCCGTCTATTTTGAGCTTTAACAACCTGCAATGCTTAGGACGAAGAATAGTCACCGCAGTGCCGCCTAAAGTTAGGCCAATTACCTGGGTGACCAGGCTAGCATGAGAGCGTAAGTTTTAAATAATTAATAAATTAGCGAAACGGCCGGCAGGCCTCGGGTCATCGCACCGGTCCGCGGACGCAAATCGATAGTGCTTCAAATGGACATGCCACTAAATATAGCTATGCACCACATATGACCCCCTGGTCGGTGGTAAACGCCCGTTACATAGCCGTTAACGGCAATATATAAAATAGTCTCGATATCTATGGGAAAAAAACAATAAAATAATTTTGACTAGAAAACTTAAACATAAGTATAAGTTTTTATTTTTAAAGAAAAGACTTGACAAATCGGGCAGGGCTTCAGTAGCTCAATTGGAAGAGCGGCTGGACTAGATTCCCAGTAGGTCGCGAGTTCGAGTCTCGCCTTAAGTCAAATTTTTCTTTCCATTTTTCTTTAAAAATAATATATATTTCACAAGCATGTGTTAATGCGAAATAATATAAAACAATTATAAGTATAAGTTTTTTATCCTTCAAGTATTACGTGAGCACTATGGGGGGGCGGGGGGGTCTTTGCTCTGCTTATTTTGGATGACATAGGGGGTAGGGGAGTCTAGATGTTGATTACGTCATCGGTAGTTATTTACTTATTACATCAGTAAAATCTAATCTCTATCCTAAATCTATTTTCTTATTTTTAAAATTATAAATATAACATCATAATTAAAATATTTAAAAAAACAATACATAAATTGAAAAATGTTTACGTAAGCATGGGGGGAGGGAGTAAAAGCTATGCTTACTTTTGCTGACAAGGGGGATGGGGGGGTAAAGAATTGTAATAAATCTGCTTACGTAATACTTGAACGGCCCCTTTGTATAGCAATGTTTTTTTGTACTTCGTGCCAATGACAAGTAAACGAATGAAATTTTAATTTAATTTTTAATTTTCATGTTTCAATTCTTATTTCTTATAGCTTAAAATAAAAATCCATGAAATATAGAAGATGGAGATAATAAATAAAGTGGTTCAAGTAAATTGATGGGGACTTTACTAGGAGATTTTACGAAGTTTTGGAGACAACATCACTTTCATACACGATAAAGATGGCATCATTTTTACACATAAAAACACGACTATATACAAGTTTTGACAATAATATCACAGTCTGAAGAAAATGAACATGATAAGTAATAATATCATGCTGCGACATGGCTCATTCCCGTGTTCCCGCTAAAACTAAAAAAGAAGAAGATAGTTGTCAACAACCTAAAATTAAATCTTATCTATACTGTGGCAATAAAGTATTAAATAAATAAATAAACATTATTTCGAGGCCTAAATCGTTTCACCTGCATTATAATAATGAAAATAACGAAATTTTTGATGATATTAATTTGATCTTCTTAAGAATCTTGGAAAAAAGACTGTTTATTCTTTGGTGGTAGATAAAGTGAATGATTTTTACTCATAAAATGAAAATTTTATGCTTTTGAAGGTTAGACGAATGAAAAATGTATGTATAAATCTATGACTGATTCAAGAAAAAAAAACGAATTAAGTATCTCTATCGTTGTTGAAGTCAGTTGGACGATAAGTTTGAGTAGAGTCAATGTGTATAGTCTGTGGTAGCGTGCACAAGGATCATTATTGGACGAAAAAAGTAATGACACTGCATGTTAAGTTAAGTATTTTTCAAACGCATAATGTTACAGTGAATACTGGCTTAATAATTAAAAATTAACAATCAATAAATTCATTCGCCACCTGATCATTCATCGCTGAATACAAAAACTGTCTTGTTTGAGAGAAACGTGGTTTTAAAGTACGTGTCCAATGCACCTGGATGATTATATTTTACTAAGCATCTGCTGTTTATTGCTGTCATCCTAGTAGAAAAAATATTTTTGAAACGTAAACTTTACGCCTGTAGTCTCCGAAGAATGTACGCAGAGGTAAATAATTGCATGCATTCAAGGATACAAACACAATTCGCCCGTTACGTTTTGGGCTATATATATGTAACAGGTGGAACCTATTGACATCTTCGGGCACATTACCAAACTTCGAGGTACTGGGAAATTGACAGAAAATAAAAAAAACCCTATAGAATCAGGGATAAAAGATTTTACACTATTATCTCTGATATCTTCCGACCCGGGAATCGAACTCCAGCGTAGTAGTAGTGGCTTGCTACCACTAGGCCACTGAGGCAATTTAATCGAGAATTAATTGAAAATATATATTTTTATCTTCTTTTGTTGGGTTACCGAACCTAAAGGCCGGGACTTTAACTCAAGAGTTCGTTTTTTATTAAGGGTCATGATGCCATTTTTGAATTGGTTCTAAATTACATAAACCTAGATGTAAGGCGCCTATTAATTAGAGAATTAGCTTCGGCCTTAGGCCGTATACCTTATATGATGAACAGTAGGCTGTTGCAAGGTAATTACACCGTACATACATTTTTTAGATGAGTGTCACAATTTTTAACCTGTCTTGCGGCCAGTGGCATGGTCAATATAGCTATCCTATAAATTATGGTAATTTTGACTTTCAAAACAATTTATCTTTCATATTAAATATAATAATAAACTGCTGCTAAATAATAGAACATTATAAGATGACATACAATTGTAACAGAAAACAATATATACTTACCTGTTTTTGTGTATCAGACTTTATTCAACTTTAATTTTTTTTTATGTAATGGAAGTGGCAAACGAGCATGCGGTTCACATTGATGTTAAGTGATGACTACAGCCCATAGAGCCAACACACATAGTAGCCATATGCAGGCTTTCCCCTCTGTTCAAGTTCAAAACCAAATAGTCCTATATTTGGCGGCAGATAGTGATAATGCGGCGGTGCCTACGCCCACGAGCTCCGTCACTAGAGCTCTACCACCAATGACCTGCAAGTTCCACCACGTCACACACCACTTAAGCCACGCAATAATAAATCCAAACGCACTATAATCCCGAGAATGACCGACTGACACGGAACGAGTGGACAGAGACAAATCCCTATAGACATAACCTTTGTGTTACGTGTAACGCACACATGCATTCTAGGTTACTGCAAAAACTGCTAAAATGCTGCTTGTAGTAAAACAACAATGATAACAGAACGAAATGCTTTGGATTAATTTACTAATACAAATGGAAACACTTTTTAGTGGTTTAACCCCCCAGTTGTAAAACCCAAAAAATGGTAGAATTCAAGACGGTTGCAACTCGGTTTTACTTATTGTATGATAGAGCTGGAGAACGTAGGCACCACCGCATTTAATCTTATCTGCTTGTCGCTAAATTATAGTATTCAACGACATCGGTGGTTTCTGATATTGGAGTAATAGCTTAGGCTTCAATAGTGGCAACGCATATATAATATGTACATTGAAATCTCTTATTTTTATGTAGATGTATAATGGTTACAGTAATCACTTTTTTTTTATGTTATGGAATTTGTAAACAAGCATGCAGCTCACATTGATGTTAAGTGATGACTGCAGCCTATAGACACCCACAGAAAGACCAAGGTCAAAATGCAGATGCGTTACCACTCCTGAGGCGTAAGGTGATATGCCTCTGTGCCGGAAATTACAGGGCTGTACATTAACACCTGACAGGAACACGATAGTGCTGAACACTACCATTTAGCGGCAAGTATATTAGGTAATGCGGTGGTGCCTACGCCCGCGAGCTCCGTCACTGGAGCTCTACCACCAGTAAATACCTTACTTACCTTAAATCTGAACTATATTGTCACTTCACGACATAAAAATTATGAAAAAGTGTTTAAAAATTAAAGAAAAATTCGACTCCTGGCAGAACAATATTTTTTTTTTATACTTAAAAATACTTTCGTTATCTACGTAAATATTAAATAATCTGTTTCACGACTGTTCTCGTCCTTCCATGCTTCCACAGATCACCTATTGGTATGTGCATGAATAATTACTTCTATACTAATCTCTTATTTATATGTAGATTTATAATGGTTACAGTAATCACTTACCTTAAATCTGAACTATATTGTCACTCCACGACATAAAAATTATGAAAAAGTGTTTAAAAATTAAAGAAAAATTCGACTCCTGGCAGAACAATACATTTTTTTTTTAAATAAAAATACTTTCGTTATCTACGTAAATATTAAATAATCTGTTTCACGACTGTTCTCGTCCTTCCATGCTTCCACAGATCACCTATTGGTATGTGCATGAATTATTACTTCTATACTATCATTATAATAATATTATATAGCTGAAGAATTTGTTTGTTTGTTTGCATGAAAGCGCTTATCTCAGGAACTATGAAACCTATTTGAGAAATAATTTCAGTGTTATATATTTCATTTATCCAGGAAGGATTTATTAGGCTATATAACATCACGCTAAGCTGAATAGGAGAAGGTAGGTAACATTGCAACCGCGCGAAGCCGGATCGAGCCGCTATTCCTTAAATATTTATTTATTCTTTCATGTGCACAAGAAAATTGTTACCTGAGGCGGACTTAATGCTTTATAGCATACTCTGCCAGTCAACCTTCGGGTTGTAAAAAAAAAAAAAAACGTTAATGGTGCAGAGCATTATTATGTTAACCATTAGAATTACAAAAGCTGTAAGTTTCTTTAAATAAATAAATTGTAAATACCTTATTAAACAAACTGCGAGCGCGACAAAGTGACAATTTAGCGGCCCCAGTTTTACAGTCAACGTCGACTTACGAAAACAAACGAAGATTTCATTCAACAAGTGGTTTGGAATTCGACTGCGTACTCTATTGGTCACAGATTAAATATTTTTTTGTACGTAACTTAATTCATAATTTTAAAATACATCTCTGTTCCCTGTTAACTTTGATTTATCATTTTAGCCGAGAGAAGTCCACTGCTGCCATAATAGCTTTTTCTTTACTAATGGAAGTGGCAAACAAGCATGCAGTTCTTATTGATAAGTGATGACTGCAGCCTATATTCACCCACACAAAGACCAGAGGTGAAAATACAGATGCGTTACCACTTCTGAGGCCTAAGGTGTTATGCCTCTGTGCCGGAAATTACAGGGCCGTACATTACCATCTGACCGGAACACGATAGTGCTGAACAATACTATTTAGCGGCAAGTATATTAGGTAATGCGGACCACCGCAGGCGTAGGCACCAGCGCTAGGCACTCGCGGGCGTATGCTGGTGCCTACGCCCGCGAGCTCCGTCACTGGAGCTCTACCACCAGTAAAAGTACGCTTGGCATGCAGATTGGCGACCGTAGTCTCAGTAGTTTTATCGCAGGATACTGCTGTCCATCTTGCGTAGTTGCCCTTACTATCCCTTGGGAATGGTTTCACCGCCATTGTTTGGTTGACTGCCTGCACTAATGAACGAATTCTCTTCCAGAAGAAGAAAAAATTTCCGCTGGTGGGCGGTGGGGTCTCTGTGCTTTAGATTTAGACCCTATTTCCAAAATACAGGTGAGATATTTTTCAATTGTTAAAATGCACAATTATTTACTCTCTTCTACATTTTACTCTACGACAATTACAATTTGTTAGGGGAATTTATTATAAGTTTTGTTTATTGTCACAGCAAACCTGCAGTAGGCAGTGTCGTTTACATATTCAAAAACTCGTGCACACATTTTGTGAACACGTGTCAAAATATTCAACCTAAATAATTGCATTTGTCATTATAGCAACGTCTTAATTATTTACGTAGCAACATATTCGATGAACGCTGATTTTTTCATGGCAAAAAAAACATTGCAACCCCGGGCGGGAGCAGCATCATGCTTAAAATTAAATTGCGCCTTTTTACGGCGAACGACAGCCGCAGAAAAAGTACCGGGAAAACAAAAACGAAAAGCGCTTTCTTTGTAAACCCACCGAGTTGCCCTGTGAGGCGTCTAAGTACCAGGTGCACATAGTCAGTTAGGAGTTAGGTGGGGTGACGATATCGACCGTCTTGGAGGGCGGTGGCTAAGGACCGCATCTGCTATGCGGACACTAAATATCCGTTGACCCTTGCCGCTTATGTACACCTAGTAGCTATGGGCCATTGCAATTTAGCCGGTAATTAATTACACCTCAATGACAGATAAGGTGCACTGGTGCGTATGTACATAGTCAAGGCAAGCATACGTATGATTGCTTGATGGCTGCTACGCAAATATCGACGCAACTGATGTTGAGGATCGCATATTATTTGTCCTGTAAGTAAATTTCTTGAAGCGTTTGCATTGTGTATGCAACACGGTCATAAAGAATTCCAAGGAATTTGCCAATCAATATAACTCCGATAAGTCTTTGTGGCTTCACATTATATATAATATTTGACAACTGTCTTAATTCAATTCAATTCTTTTATTATGGCAAATACCACAGTTAGTGGTAATTCTACCAAAATCTGGTGATCAAAGAGGCACAGTATATAAGAATGACCGGTAACTGTCTTATTAACTTACCGAACATTACTCCGACGTCTTTCAAAAAGAAGTGATGGAATGGATAAAAAATATGGTGAGCCCAATATCTTGCTGTATTCTAAATCCTTGCAAACTTCTTCAATATTCAACATTATAGATAAAGAACAGCATCTTTCATAAAACTCTTGGATTTTAAGTAGAATGATGGAAGTTTACTACTATATAAAACCCAAGCATCCCAATGCGTTATCACACTTGCCACTTTTGAGCATTGAGATGTGTTGAATCTATACTTTAATCTTGGGTTCTTTAAGAAGTAAATAACATAATGTGGCTCTCAACTTTCAACCTCTGCTACCGAAGCTCTATCATTTTATTATTATCATTCAAGAGTGAATTCATGTCTTGAAGAATCTGATGAATTGTTTTTATTAATTATTCTCGTAGCAATTTTTTAACTGAGATAGTGTTTTTGGCAGAATATTATAAAATTAAAAAGCATAACACCACCGTTTCAATATAGATGGTGTACTGTTGCGCGGAAGAAGAACTGAAGGAAGCACGAACGTGTGAACCATGAATCCGATTGCAAGTCTCCAAGAGAATTTAATAGAAAAAAACGAGACTCGATTTGAAATACATGGCTGCCTTTCAACGTCACTGCATAAATAATTACACAGAACGGCCGATGGTCATTCACAATGCATCAGCAAATATACCTGGGGCGCGCTCACCCATCACCTCTCATCTGTCGATACGGGGAATAAATTGTGAAATAACCTAGTTTTCGAGACAAAATAACTGCAAAATTTCGGCAGCCTACCACCGCCTATGTACTGTTGCCCTGGTATGTACTGATACATGACCTATGTACTGCGGTTCCCCCCGCCCCCTGAGCACCTCTCCCCGGCCGCGTGTTCCCGTGTAGTGCTTGCCACCCCGCGAACGATCACGCTGCGACACTGCCTATCTGTTTTATCGATAGTCGATAGTGGTGTTCGGTGTGAGGGCATCGGCATTGTGATTCAGAGATAACCATAATTGAATCCTCTTTAAACATATTAGTGATCTTCCGTCCAATCGCAAACATATATTCTGTAAAACGAGATCTTATTTTATATTTAAAAAGTGAATTTTCAGAGAAAAGACAGTAGACAGTAGTTAATAAGTATTTAGTTAGGAACTCAATAATTCTGTAACTTCCCTTCTAATTCGTTTAGTATTTATTAATACTAATATGTACATATCACATAAGTCTTTCTGTCACAATCCAAACTTTTAATAATTACGCAATCACTGTCGTGTTTACACCTTAACGTAACTAAAGTTTTCGCATCAATTAGTTTTATCGATAACAAGTAATCATAGGCAGAACGGAGCGGCAATCAGGTGGCAGTCAGCGTATAATCATTAAATATCCCACGCGAAGGGGTGCGATGACGCCCGCAGGCGCCACCCTCGCGGCCCACCCGCGCCCAATTATGAAAATACGAACAAAATACTTTTAAATTTCGACGCCAAACGACGCCATGTATGCTATTTATTGGGTGGGAAATTGTAAGTCACCTCCAAGTCCAGCCCAGACAATTCAAATAACGTAGTTTGACCAAAAGAACCCCTTTCCACACCGATTTTATTCCAGTCAGGTCTAAGATCGGGATCACATGAGGTTTTCATGTTAAAACGACTCAGACATTGCAGTTTTTTGTTTTAATGGTGACTTTTTTTTCCTACAACGTTTCCAAGTTTAAGACCTTTAAATCTATACCTTTTAGTGATAGCAAACTGCTCTACAATGTGTGTCTAGTTTAAATAAAATTTATAGTGCGATTTAAGAAATCATCAGCTTCTATAACTAATAATCTTATATGACAGGTAAACTACGCATTCAAAATCTTGCAAGATCAAGGTTTTCATATTAAAATGATCTAGATTTTGTATCTTTTTGTTTTAATGATGACAGTTTTACAATGTCTTTAAACTAAAACCTTTATAAGTATTCCTTATAGTGATTATAAAATGCTCTACAACTTTTGTATCGATTTTAATTAATTCTCTAATTAAATAAACATCCAGCTTTATCTAATAATATTATTTAAGTTAACTATGCACTCAAAATCAACCCACTTGTAAGATTTTCGATAAAATATCGATACACGTTAACGAAATGGTCCCATCCTTAACGCAGCGGTTTCTTACATATTTATGTGAGGATGTGAAGGAGTGACGCATATTGATTGAGTTACACATTGACTAACTTTTAACTTAAGACCTTATGGTGGCCAGTCACGACTATTTAACATTTTGTGCGAATGAAGAAGAAACTAGATGGCAGACGACGATTGTAAGGACTGAAATCATCGAGAAATAGAATTACATTATTTAGCTTCAAGCTGTTTGAACAACGTAGATTTTATATCAAGTTATTAGATGAAGGTTAACGTCATGTTTATGATAGTATACATTATGATGAAGATATGAGATTGCCTGGGTTGATTATTATTACGATATTTGTTAAAGTTAAAGTTATTGTAACATTTTACATCCTTCTCTAACTTTAACAGATTTCTTTAAGTTAGAGGAGGATGTGAAATGTTACATTATATATTTGTGAAATTTAAAGTTATTGGGACATTTTGCATCCTTCTCTAACTTTAACAGATTTCTTTAAGTTAGAGAAGGATGTGAAATGTTATATTATCTTTAAGAAAGATCGTGGTGCAACGCAGGCTAAGTATCAAGTCCTCATATGGTTTCCCAGTTAGTTCTCATGACGACTTGTGTCTGAGGCAAGTCTCCATGACAAAATTAATGAAGCTGACATGATTTTAATGTTTCGTATACTTCATCTATATATATATATAAATATGCAACCCGTTTTCCTTGGTCACAGCATCACGCGTGAATGGCTGGACCGATTTGGCTAATATTGATTTTGAATGATTTTTGGAAGTTCAGGGAATGTTTAAAAGGTATGAAAATATGAAGAAATTGAAGGGAAATAGTAAACCATATACCACCAATAGTCCGTATCTATCAAACCTTTGACACATGTCATATTTTCATTCTGAGGCAATACGAAGTTTGCCGGGTCAGCTAGTAAAATTATAATTTTAATAGTACCTATATTATATATTTATATCATGCATAATAAGTAAACGGTAGTTCAAAACCGGTACCAAACAATCTTAAAATTAATAAATAAATAATATATGCATCTTTAACGCCAAGTCACTTACAGGATAGGCAGAGAGTGTGGAGCGCCAGATAGCCCGGTCCTGACATACCTCCCGTGCTTCTTTTACACTTAATTCTTAATATTGTATAATTGGTTAAGTTTTCTGGTGTACAATAAAGTGTATAAATAAATAAATAAATAAAATTGTAAGTAGTTTTCATAAATGTTTTTGTGCATATTTTACTAATTAATTTCTTTTTCTGTTAATCTATTATTTCTGTGACGGGTGATAGAAGAAATACGATTATCTAAATAAAAGTGCTCGAAAGAATAGGTGTTTATAAGTAAGTATTTTAAAATTTTACAAAAATAAAGTCCCTTCCAATAAGCGAGTCCAGTTTCAAAGCAACTTTGTTTATTCTTTGTAGAAAATTAAAAAGCCAAAGCGGAGTGGCCTACTCGTAAAAGTTTGTTAAATGTGCCCAAAGAATATTTTTACAAATTGCAAGATTTTAAGTTTCATACGATATCGCAGTCCTTTAAAACACTTCCCGGCTTCGTGAGCCAAAAAACATTTTCGCGAGCGCTTCGCTAATAGCTCGAACGTAGCTCGGTTTTTTTTTTATTCGCCATTTTTAGAACTTTTTGCCCGTCTCGACCAGGGGCGCACGGGCGGAGTCTTCGCGGTCTTTCAAAATAAACGGTTTCCTTTAGCATTCTGCTGGCTCGGTAGTTTCGTTCGCTAGCGCCCCAGTATTTTTAAAGCGGACAGCGCCACCCTGCGGTACTCGCGGGGTCTATCCCCCTAGCCACCCCCGCCCACACACAGTAATACCATAACGGGTGCGAGCTATGACGAGATTATCTACGTACACGCGTATCCACTATACCCATACAAACGCTGCCTATGTACTTGGAGTATATAAGTACATAAGCGATGACTTGTGTACATAGCGGCATTGATTTACCGGGCCGGACGCGAGCTGTCATCGGTGCGTGATGACAATTACAGGGCATTAAGCAAAAATATAAATATCAAAGAGTTTCTGTTGCTATGCTGCTTATGCGGCCCCGATAAAATATCACTAGCAAATGTAATATATTCGCAATGAGTCATCTTTTTTTTTCAATCAGATCATCATCCAATCGATTGACGGTCTTAGTTGCTACTTCTCATTTGCTACCAGTATGGTAGATGGTAGGTATGTCACTCTCATGTCACACTAACCAATTCTTTTGTTTGGTGTGACATTCGGCAAGTCACTTATAGACTGAGATGTGACTCGATTTATCTAAGAGTATTACCGTAGTAGATAAGGATCCGTGTAAGGATAGTGCTGAACACTACCATTTAGCGGCAAGTATATTAGGTAATGCAGTGGTGCCTACGTCCGCGTGCTCCGTCACTGGAGCTCTACCACCAGTGAAATATGATCAATATACGAGATTAACGGCATTGGGTGAATCAGAATCAGAAATTTGTGTATTCACTTATGATTCTTACTGGTCTTAGAGCTCAAGTGACTGAGCTCGCGGGCGTAGGCGCTACCGCATTACCATATACTTGCCGCTAAATGGTAGTGTTCAGCACTATCGTGTTCCGGTCAGGTGGTTATGTACGGCCCTGTAATTTCCGGCACAGAGGAATTACACCTTAGGCCTCAGGAGTGGTAACGCATCTGCATTTAGACCTTGGTCTTTGTGTGGGTATATATAGGCTGCAGTCGTTTGGTAGTAGTGCAGTTGTTTGGTGTGACATTCGGCACGTAACTTATAGACTGAGATGTGACTCGATTTATCTGAGAGTATTACCGTAGTAGGTACGGATCCGTGTAAGGATAGTGCTGAACACTACCATTTAGCGGCAAGTATATTAGGTAATGCGGTGGTGCCAACGCCCGCGAGCTCGTTAGTGGTGACCTAACATATTTGAGCATCACGCAAAAAAAATAATATCTGCAGCACATACAAAAAACATGTTACTAAACAACAACACACTAATTTTAATAGTTATTAAGCGTATTTTATTTAGAAATTCTTAGACAAAACAGTCCTACTTTTGAACCTTGCGTCAGCGAATGTAGATATTGCACTCTGAATATAGATACACGTACTAAATGATACGTATTACCATTTTTTGCGATTGTCCATATGGTTTTTAAATGAAATCAGTAAATACAATTTCATCTTCCACATCTAGAGAAAAGGTTTCTAGACCAGAGGTTCCCAAGCTATTTTTTCTTATTCCCTTTCAATTTTTTTCTGGTTTCGGTGGATCCTTGCTACATTTATATCACATTCCCATATTTCCAATTTTTATACACGTCTACGTAGACCTCGATCGAGTCTCCCATGGACCCCAGGGGTCCACCTGGACCACTTTGGGAAACACTGTTCTAGACCAACGTGCTTCATCTTCGGCCACATACATTATAGATAAATTACAGTTTTCTGTTACCAATAGTCTACGGACTACGGTTCTTTATAGGCATCGGAACCCTAAAAACTACGTTTTGGAAATACAGAGATAATTATTTTCATTAAAGATATGTTTGTATGATAAAAATTAGCCTTAATACCAGTAATTGACGGTAGAACTACCGTACATCAGATAGCGTAAAACACATTTATAGGACCGTTTCATGGTTGTCTATTTAATTTCCAAACTTTTTTATTCATGATCTAACATGCCATAATGTTAAAACGTAATCATCATTTAATTATGTCCGAATAATAACTTAACCGAACTTAATGTCAGATAATGTCAGATATCATAAAATCGAAAGGAGATGTTGCAAAAATGTATGGACCTCCGGCCATGTATTGTACACGATATCATTAACAGGTAAAATCAAAATAAAAACGTTTTTTACTGCATATTTTTACTTGTTTAGCTTTGTTTGCAGTTACAAAACATTATTTGCAGTTAGAATTGCAACTCAAAACCAACATGGCGAATATGGCGGGCAATGTCATTTTGACAAATTTTACTAATAATCGATTCTAATCGATTTCCGATTTAAAGAAATTCATCGGAACTTCTTTAAATTGATCGATTCGATACAACGTTTTTTTGTTAATATGTGATGCACTAGTAAGATACAGATAGCATTAGTTTTGTTTTATCTACATAGGTACTATCCCAAGCGTTGGCTGTACCGTCGCCATGTTGAACATGGTTGAAAATGATAAAATCGTTTGAGTTAAATGTGGTTGTAACTCTAAGATATATTCATAAATAAATTAATTGTATTTTTTTCGGATTCTTCTTTATTTTACCCATTTGAGGTAGTGTACGAACCAGAGCTGAGCTCGCAACATCTCCTTTCTAAATATAAAATTTCCGAACAATACTTCCAACCACTTCTGGCTTTTATTTCATGCAAATTGGAGAATTCAAATATAGTATTCGACATTATGTCACAATTTATTTTTACATATAAAATATACATTATTTAATTTATTTTTCAGGGACTTTTACATTTTCTATAGATATTATCTTACATAGCTTGAGACAACAATTAACAAATTTAACCAAGCATTTAGGACTACTTCATGTAAAAATAATTGTGCAAAACTTTTGAACATTACAGTCACTGAAGTTTATAGTAAACGAGTTATGAATAGCCTCAGGAGTGGTAACGCATCTGCATTTTGACCTTGGTCTTTGTGGGGGTGTATATAGGCTACAGTCATCACTTAACATCAATGTGAACTGCATGCTTGTTTGCCACTTCCATTACATTAAAAAAAGTTACCTTCTCTATTCTTACAACTTACTAGACGTAAAAAGTGTTGTCGGCACAAAAGTATAACGAAAACGAAGTCCATAAATTGGAATATTGTAGCAACATCCTTTGACAGCAAATAGTTTAGGTAATGTTGCCAACGTGTCCAAGGTCATCCATTGTTCTACCACCAGTAAAATCTAGGAAAAATCCCAATTATCTATGGTAAAATAAGCCATCCTAGTGAAAGTGTATCCTCATTATATTGCAAAATGGTGAAAAGGTATATATCAATTAGGTTTATAAAACTAAGGACCTCGAATTTACAGAAAATTTATACATATAGTATGTAGTTATATAATCAAATATATGAATGAAAACCCTGTTACCTTTAATTAAATCGTTCTCCACATCAAAACAACGTTACTACCGAATCATAATTTCACCACATACCAAAATTAAATCCAACTAGCGTCTAACAAGTAGGCCTCCACTTAAGGGGAGAGCGGGGTCTCGAAAAACCGAAGCGTCGACATCGAAAAGCATGAATTTCACAAAGCTTAGGGGTACGTGGGGAGAAGCGGTTACAAGTTGCGCTCTTTGAAGTGTGATAAACTCGGGTAAAGGCGGGGTGAGCGCGGCGTTCGCGGAGTATACTCGAGTAGCTCCAAGTGATAGCGTTGCCAGCTGCGCTCCTGGAACATACAATCCGTTTTTGTTTGTATGTTCGTGCGTGTTTTTATTAGATACATGCCTATTTGTGAGGATATGTGACAGATTGTGTACCGCCTCCAATCTGCGAGATGGCAAAATTATATCTCCATTTTAGTCATATTATTATAATCTCTGGTCTCAAGCACGCGTGTGATGAATTAGTTTTCAATAAAGACTTCCATTTCCAAATCCATTACATAGCGAAACCCCTCTAGATACCTTTACGACAAAAAACTACGTAAGAAAAATTTTGAATATTATTGGGCATATTTCAATCTAAAAAAAAATTTACGAAATTAAATACTAAGCCATGCATTTTGATTAATTCTGATCATGCTGGTTTCATAGCTCAATTATTGTGAAGAAGCCGTTTTAACTATAACTACAGAAACAAGTGTGATAAACTAGGGTAAAAAAGGGTAAGCGTGGTAATGCATACCCTACCTAAGTATGCTATGCGTGATAAGTGAGTTAACGTTACCAACTCTCGGCTCCTGGTACATATCAATTAAAAGCGACTTTGAACGCCTTAAAGTCTACAATAATTTGTATGGAAATGAAACAGCACTGGTGGTAGAACTCCAGTGATGGAGCTCGCGGGCGTAGGCACCACCGCATTACCTAATATACTAGCCGCTAAATGGTAGTGTTTAGCACTAGCGTGTTCCGGTCAGGTGGTAATGTACGGCCTTGTAATTTTTGGGACACAGGCATAACACCTTAGCCCTCAGGAGTGATAACACATTTGCATTTTGACGTTGGTCTTTGTGTGGTAGTCTGCAGTCATCACTTAACATCAATGTGAACTGCATGATTGTTTGCCACTTCCATAACAAAAAAAAGTGCGATTGATACAAAGAAAAGGCAATAAAATTTGTAAGCTACATACTTGACATGCGAGTACAAATCTAAGCAGTTTGATTAACAATATAATGAAGTGTTTGTTGTTATTTCGATCAGCGCATAGTCATTTGAAAACAAGTTTCCTATACTGAAAGAATTACCTTTAAGTTAGTTATTTCCACTTTATAAAGAAAAAAAAAGAAGTAATTTTCTTAGTTACTCGCACTAGGCACTCCACTTGTAACGTTCACTTGATATGGGGAAGTAACAAGTCACGCTATTTGAAGTGTGATAAGCGCGGGTGAAATAGGGTAAGCATGGCAACAATCTTTGAGTATACTCAAGTATTTCTAAGTGATAAAATAGCCAGCTGCGCGCCTGGCATGTCAATCAGTAAGCCTAGTGCGAGTTTTTTAAATGTATCCGTGGTTCGAATACATTTAAATAAAACTCGAAACGAACGCGTCATTGTTAACCAAGTTCTATTTGTATGCAATTATAATAACGCAGTTGTATGACAATAATTAGCAACAAAAACTTGTAAGCTGTCCGTATATTATTTTTTTTATAAAAACTACTTTTAAGAGACGGGACTCCAGGAATGCCTTAACGTGTGGCATGTAACTATACCAACCTGACACAATAACGTAACTCATTCTGTTGACAGTTAATGTCGTTATTTACAGTCCGGTCAATATTGTACTCAGCCATCCTATTGTATTATTTTATTAAATAGAGTCACACTAGACTGGCGAAGTCATTCAAATGTCATTTTCTTAGTACCTTGAACTAGTCACTCAAGTTGTAACGTTACCGTGATATGGAGAGTAACGAGTCACGCTATTTGAAGTGTGATAAACTCGGGTGAAATAGGGTAAGCGTGGCAACGCTCGTGGAGTATGTTTCTAAGTGATAACGTTGCCAGCTGCGGTCCTGGTACATTTATTTATACTTGTTAACATATTTTAATTGGACATGTGTGTTTGAAATTGAATACTATTTAAATTTAAAGTTCACAATAACAAAAAAAGGTAGGTTTGACAAATACATATTTACTTAGATCTACATAGCGATACAAGATTGCAGTCATCGGATATGTGCCATGTGGGCGTATTGACATAATATAGAAGATGTATATGTCCTTTTACCTTTTAAGAAAAAACAATTAATACGTTCGCATATTAACTATAACTCAAAGTTTACGTCCTTTGTCCTGAGAAATCTAAAATGTTGGCATTACAGTAATCATTCTGGTAATGATGCTTATTACCCCAACCCACCCTCGCATTCACTTACGTAGCAACTTTATTAGTCGCATTATTATTCGCACTTATACATGATACTTTTACTTCGGTTTTTTCTTATCAAAATTGGGAAATTTAAATACAGTAATACATATATATATACTGTAAACGTGGAGTAAATAAGTCAATTTTTATGATTACTACCAGGGAGTTAAATTTTTATTTTTTTTTTAAATAAGAATAGGTATCTATTTGTTTGTAACTTAAAAAGAGTTTCCGACGATTTACCGAAGCAACAGAGGCCGGAGGTTACATTCGGCTGCTCTTTTAGACTTATTTATAAATTGAGGATGAGGAGGGTTGCCCGCCTAAAGTACGTAACCTCGAATTACTTTTGTTACAAACCGGAGAAGACTTTTGAGGGGCTTTTGGCAATTTTAGGGTTGACATTTGACATTGACATACATCAATGCGATGCGAGTAGCATCTGAAGTAAAATCTTTAGTTGATTGAATGCAGTATTCACTTACTGCCACTGAGAAAAACCCCTGGCACGAGGTATACAAAAATCGGGAAATTTGGCGCTCCACGCTCTGTCTACCCTGTGAGAGCGTGAAGATACATACATACAAAAAACTCTTTTATAGCAAATGTTATTTTAAAAAACGTTAATTCACGCCTGTATTCCCCGAAGGGGTAGGGAGAGGTAATTTTTTTTTTTATGTTATAAAAGTGGCAAACAAGCGTGCAGTTCACATTGATGTTAAGTGATGACTGCAGCCTAAAGACACCCACACAATGACCAGAGGTCAAAATGCAAATGCGCTGCCACTCCTGAGGCATTAGGTGTTATGCCTCTGTGCCGGAAATTACAGAGCCGTACATTACCACCTGACCGGAACACGATAGTGCTGAACACTACCATTTAACGGCAAGTATATTAGGTAATGCGGTGGTGCCTACGCCCGCGAGCTCCGTCACTGGAGCTCTACCACCAGTGAATGCATGTACTAAAGCGTACATGCAAGCACTTACCTTTTCAATCACCTAAAATAATTGCCCGAACATTCCGTACGTAATGAAGTGTCACATGAAACGAAAATATTATTAAAAAATATTATAAAATATGTGAAAAATGAATTTTATAAAAAAAAATCAAACATTTTTTTTTCGAAATAAATCTTAAACACTTTGTTTTGTGTGAACTATATTTATATTGACCCAAGTCAGATATATTAAAGTACCTATTTTACCTAAAACATACAACACCACCTTAAAATATTTTATATTTATTCAGGTTTCGGGTAATCCATACCATTGGAATCATCCACGTCCAACAGAAAATCTAAAACCTCAATATTCTCTCAGTTACCCAACGCATTATTGGAGAGGCTATTTCTAATAGCGATATCTTGGTGGAGAAAATAGTCTCAAAAATGCTGAATCGGAAACCGTTATGAAATATTCCGGGATATTAACATTTTTCTTACTGGTATTCAAAATGGACTAAGGCATTATACTTTTATACGTAGAATAGAAACGATCAATTGCGAGTTGAGATGGGCGAGATGAATGGAAAATCCCCACATAACATTACATCTATGTTTTTCCGGAAAAAAAATGGGAGAGATGGGAGGAACCGACGATGAATCTAATTCTTATTTGGATACAATAGAGACACGCCTATAGACATAATTATATATTGAGGACATTTTGAATCGGCAATCGTGGAGAGTCCGGCTCGACCTGAGAAAAACTTAGAACCATGAAGGTAATTTGAAATTAAAAGTTAAAACTTTTTTATAGTTAAGGATTTTATTATACGCTTGCTCTAAAATCGTATTTAATTACTATCCGCTTGCTTAATAATCCTTCCAAATTACCCCTTCCGGAACCCTGAAACTAAATTCCAAGCAAAGATTCTTTACACATAACCAGGGAACCATAACAAGCAACGTGGTACATTGTGTGTAGTCAGTAATAAGGGTGGCTCTATGCGTGATGGTTGCTTTTGCAATAGCATAAACAAGCCTTAAAGACTAGCACATACAGAAGGCGATTACCACGTGATTACGGATAAAATGCGGCAAGGGACATCTTCCCTGTTCCTTATTTTTATTATTTCCGACTCATATTTTCAACTGTAAGTCCTGTTCATTATTATATTATACAAAAGTAAAAGTCTTCCGTTATCGTATGTCTGACAGACAACTTAGAAAGCTGAAACTAGGTCGTGGAAAAGTGAAATTTAGCATACAGGTTGCTAGGGGAGTACTAAAACATTTTCCGAAATTGCGAAAGGAGTAATGCGGGTACAAAATAGTGAACAAAAGCTAGTGTCAAACAAATCTTCTGTCTGCAACGTTTTTGCGCTGATTTTATAAGATTGCAGTTTAATATTTCAAAAATCAACTTGAAAATGTTAATCGTTACGAGATAAATCAGTGAGAATAGTTTCAATGAGTCTTGATCATGAAAACCTTAGAATATAAAGGATTCTTATCATAATCAACAATTTTATGAAGTATGATTTACCGCATTATACACGGGAAAGACCATCTTTCGCTTCATAGTGTGCTTGTCCTGTTAGTTTCTTCTCAAAAAAACGCTCTAAACACACGCTACACGGTAGTCAAACTATCACATGGGTCTGCAATAAATAAATCAATTCGAACTTCCCAATTACTCATAAAATTTGACGCGTATCGGACCATTCCGCATTCGATTGGCGCTTGGTCTCACGTGTTCCGTATGCCCCGGTCTTTAAATATGTATGTGGTGTGCGTGACGCGCCCGCCTCGAGAACTCTGCTCCCCTGGTGCTGAGATTTATAAGGCTGAACCGTACTTGCTTTATAAATATTACTTCGTGCCTCCTGGTATTATTTTATTAGGTAAATTGATAAAATATGTTTAAAGGGTACTAAGTTAGCTAGTTATTGCACCGTAAAAACGGCAACGTCCACACGAAGTGGCTTTTAACATAAAGTAAGTACGTGCGTAGACCTTCATATTTTATAATGAAATTAGAAAATTACACTACGCCATAAAAGAGAACACCTTCATAGAAACATTGAAAACTACAGACATGATAGGTCAAACATGATTGTATATACTTTGGTCAATCATGATCATGGATTGTACAGAAAAGACTAAGCCTGGGTTGCACCAAGATATTTGTTAAAGTGATTGTAACATTTCACGTCCTTCTCTAACTTAAAGAAATCTATTAAAGTTAGAGAACGATGTGAAATGTGACAATAACTTTAACTTTAACAAAAGTCGTGGTCCAACCAATGCTAAATGATAGACTTATAATAAAATTACGGGTTTATGCGTTCTATGCACAAACTTGTAGCTGTGCTATTGGGAAACATATGTTTTCAATGTAGTGAAGTGACAAAAAACATGCAGTCCACGCTGGTATTAAGTGAACACTGCAGCCTATATCTTCACAAAGTAAGATAAACCTACGGTAAGCATCAGCGAGTAGGAGGTAAAAGGTACATAAGGTCTTTATTTAACACACTTCTACAACAGCGTGATCCGTGTAGAAACCCGTGTGACGATCATTTTGACATTTACCGGACTTCACTTTACGATGCTCCGAGACTGTAAATATTCAACCAAAAAAAACCTCTGCCGCTTCACTATCACTGTCACTTCATTACATATTATAAAGTCCCCCTATTTTCTCTGTCTGTATATGTACGCTAATCTTGGAAAGCTGTGAACGGATTTTGTTCCTGTTTGAAATAAGATTTTTTGAGAAAGGTTCATATCTATAGTATATCGTACTTATATTTACCGAGATATCACTGTTTTTGTCAAAAAAGTCGGTCAAATACGGGTTGAAATGCCTTTTTTCGCGTGCGCATCCTAAACCGTTTGATATCTCCTAAGCATAACTAGCAGTACCTAACCATTTTTAGGGTTCCGTAGTAAACAAGGAACCCTTATAGTTTCGCCATGTCCGTCTGTCTGTCCGTCCGCAGTTTAGCGCAAAAACTATTGGTACTAGAGACTTGAAATTTGGCACAAGTATACACCTTAATCACGCCGACAAAGTGGTAGAATAAAAACGTCAAAAAAAATTTTTTTAGGGTAACCTAACCTAATAGTTAAGCGCGAATATTTTTTTTAATTTTCGATTTTCATATAGTGTGGGGTATCGATGGATAGGTCTTTTAAAAATATTATGGGTTTGTGAGCATCATTTTTTGATATAGTTAACTGTTCGTGACTTATTAAGCTTTAAAGTGCAAATTTTCGTTAGACTCAAGTGTCCCCCCCCCTACAGACTAAACGGTTGTTGTTAGAAATTCAAACGTTACGGCGGTAGTAGCTACATATAACGAAATTAAAAGGAAAACTATCACACTAAAGCTGGCCTTGCAAGTTTGCGAGTTATAGTCGACCAAATGTATTTTACTCGAAAATTTCGAACAAGTCCATTGAAAATATTTATTTATTTTTTTCATTACATCTCTTACTCTGTAAATACGGAACCCTATACTGCGCGTGGCCCGACATGCACTTGACCGGTTTTATCTTTAAAATGCAGGGCGAACCCGGAGCGGGTCGCTAGTTTATGATAAAATACTTTTTAGTTCCTTCAAACCATGTAACGTGTTAGCGACCTGCATAATTTTGATCACCTCTCTTTGGCATACAACTACGCTCGATATTACGCTCAACATTTTTCTGTTTGCTTTTCATAGAGAACAAAATACAAGCAACTCTATTCGTATAACCTTGTTGGAAGCCTTCAAATCGATTAAAGTTATCGATCGCGTTGCTACGCTCCCTTGAATTCCGTAATTCTAATCGACATCTGCACGAAGGAAATTATAATCGAGCTCGAAAATAACCAGTTCTTTCTCATGCAGCCCTGGTACAGATGCTGAGTTATTTTGAGCTATAAAAAAATACCTGTAGAAGAAATTAAAACTAGTGTTTCCTTTCTTAAATTAAATGAAATAGTACATAACCCAATTCATTATCTTTATCAGATTTATTTTTTCAATACTCAATATTAACTTTGCAACGACACCATTTAGAACCTTTGGTTATCAAAATAAATATCCCTACTGCCCTTACTAATATGATAAATCGTGGGTATAGTGCTCAAACCCATCAAGTGTAAAATGTTTACTTTTGAGTAATTCAACATTTAAAGTTCAATGACAAATATACCCCTGCTATTCGTATTATATCGTCGTAATACACATTTGAGCACAATTCTGAACTGCCCATTATACACCATTTATATATTAAAAGAAAAAAAGTTACGTGAGGTAGTGACTTATTGGCTTTTACCACAAAGAGAAAGATCAAATTAAACATTTATAGTAGTTTATTTAATAGTTTTATTGAGTAAAAAATAGACTAAAAACAGTATTCGTCACTTTTAAGGCTGGTTTATTTTCATTTACGCTATTTACACTGAATATAAATGTCGAGATCGAAAGATCCCGACTAATAAAGTCTACGCTGCGCCCAGAAACTGCCCAAATCCAATCCAAAGTCGTGGAAACTGTCCGCATGGTGGTTTAAGTGGCCTAAGTTTTTCAAGACCCGCCCTACGAATAAGACCATAAAGATCTCCAGACCAACTCTCAAGCTCATGGAGGAGAGGCGCGGTATGGTTCTGAAGTCCTCTGAAGATGCTTTGTGTACAGGCGGCGGAACAGACAGATCCTATAATCCTCAGATATCCTAGTCATTGAATCGCAAGTTGACTATCGATATATCGAGGTGCTGAGGAGCTTGTATGAGAACGCCACCGTGTCGATCCGACTTCAGGATCAGAACTTGAAACCTATCCAACTGCTGCAAGGTGTGAGACAGGGAGATGTTATATCTCCGAAACTGTTCACCGCTGCATTGGAAGATGTCTTCAAGCCTCTGAAGTGGAAAAGACTCGGCATCGATATTAACGAGTACATCTCCCACCTCCGATTTGCAGATGATGTCGTAGTCATGGCTGAGACCCTGAAAGACCTTAGTACAATGCTCAAAGACTTCAGTAGAACCTCTCAACGAGTGGGCATTATAATGAACATGGACAAGATGAAAATGATATCAAATGTCCATGTTACAGCCACTCCTGTTATGTTCGAGGGCACAATACTCAAAATTGTTAACAATTATGTATACCTGGGACAAACGGTCCAGTTAGGTAGATCGGTGCAACTTCGAAAAAGAGGTCAATCACCGAATCCAACTCGGTTGGGAAGCGTTTGGAAAGCTACGATACATCTTCTCGTCCGACTTCCCGCAGTCTCCAAGAAAAAGGTCTTTGACCAATATGTGTGATCAGTTATGACATATGGGACAGAAACGTGGTCGCTTACTATGGGCCTCATAAGAAGGCTCAAGGTCACTCAGAGAGCCATGGAGAGAGCTATGCTTAGAGTTTCTCTGCGAGATCGAATCAGAAACAAGGAGATCTGCATGAGAACCAAAGTTACGACGCAGCTTACCGAATAGCGAGACTCAAGTGGCAGTGGGCAGGGCACATAGATCTAAGACCTGACGGCCGTTGGGCAGAACAGTTTTTGAGTAGTTAGTTCCGCGTACTGGAAAACGATGCGAAGGCAGGCCCCCCCACAAGATGGACCGACGACCAGGTGAATGTTGCGGGCAATCGCTGGATAAGGGCGGCCCAAGAACATCTTTGGGGCAGGTCTTTGTTCAGCAGTAAACGTCTTTTGGTTGAAATGATGATGATAAAGATACCTATTTTACGTCCCTTTTTCAAAGATTGTATAAATATAAGTTAGTTCAAAACCGTTTTAAAAAATTGTTATAATGTGTGGATTTACCTGTTTCATGCATGCCAATTGCACTAATTTTCTTCTGCGTCCACCTATCGTATTATTTAACACCAACCATAAGCACTAAACTAACAATAAATCTAATAATTTGAAAAAACACTTCGATTTATTGGGTTTTACCACAAACAACATTAGAAGAAACTTAAATAATGAAATGAGTTAATCCATATAAGTACACCTAAAAGAAGAATTAATGGTTTTTGCCATTTAGCTTTATTTACTTTCATAATCATGTCGATAAAGCTAAAACCCGATAAATATAGATCATGGTTATTACCATAAATGTTAAACAGTGATTTGGTAAAATTTATCAAACACTAAATTAAAATAAATAAACTTAAATGGTTTATGCGTAATATAAAAATATATTTTGTTCCGATAAATCTCTTTAGGGTGTTTTAGTATATCAGTTTTGAAAAACACCTTAATTTATTGGGTTATTACACCAAGAAACTTGAGGTTCTACTGCAAATTTCGCTTATTGGATAATACCATTGGAAAGAGCGTAAAAAATCGATTAAGATGCGCAAAAAACTCATTTTTGATATTTTTTCACTTAATGGGTTTTAGCACTGGACCCTCGAAATGCGTTTTGTTTGTCTGAAATCTGGAATAGAGATAGTAAGACACCCTGGGAAGGAATAGGATGGACATAGGCTTTGTTTTATTTCAAAATGTATCCGAATTCGTATTCGTATCCGAATCGTATTCCGAATACGAATTTCATATACGAATTTCATGCACGAGACGAAGCTGCAGGCAAAAGCGAGGTAATATACATATTACATAATATCAAAATAATTGTTTAAGGAGAGGTTTGTAAAAAAAAAACATAAGGAGACTAACTGAAAACTTCAAAGAACCAAAATGTCATTAAAGTACAGTTCTTAGGTTAACGCGAGCTACACTCATTGAAAAAAAAACGTCTTTTTTCGGCTTTTTAGATTCAAAGTTTATCGATTTTCATTAAATAGTAAGTAATTAATTGCAATCAATAATAAATACGCTTAAAAACAACAAGTATCACTGTAAATGCTTCGCCAATACTGATAATTATGTTATTTTGTTTCTTAGCAATAAATTACTGTCGTTGTTATGTCACGGAACCCGTAGCCAACTACACATTAGCTAAAGATAGAATTAACTAACATAGGTGTATCGACCAGTTTCTAATATATTTTATTTTCTGTTGAAAAATCATAAAAATTGAGAAAATATTAAATTATTATTTATTTATTTTTATACCTTATTATTTTACTGTTGTTTTTATTTCTAGTTTAATTCAACCTGCTTACTACTAGGCTAACATAAAAACAACTGATATCAAAAACATGCTATCCCTAACTCAGGTCTCGGTGGGATTAAGAAAATTCCCTTGCGTCACCTACAAAAACCGAGACTTTGGCGTAGACACTAATACCGACCGCCCGTTGGGCCGTCTGCCTTGAAGTAATTACGCCCCAACCCACCCCGGCTCGCCCCCGGGATAAGTAAAAACAATATTTTTACGCGCGCCGACCAGGGCCACAGAGAGTGACAGATATAAATTTGGGGGCGAAAATGGAATTAGTGCTTCTTTGGTATCAGTTTGTCGGCGTACGATATTTTTTTGTGGATGAATGCGCTGCGAATGGAAAATATTGGCGTTCTTTTTTTCTTTGTTGAAAACCCTATGCGTCAGAATATTTTTTTTTTTGGAGATTTGATGAATTTTATTTATGTGTATAAATTCCTGGCGTCGGGACGTGACGACCCCACCGCTCACTAGCGAAAGAATTTTATTCTACTGGAAGAGAATTCTTCCACTAGTGCAGTCAGTCAACCGAACAATGGCGGTCAAACCGTTCCAATAGGGTAGCAAAAATAACAACGCGGGATAGGCAGATGTCGTTAACAATGTCGGATCTTTTAGTAGAGTAGAGAGAGTTCTACTTCTAAGTTACTATTGACGTTCAAAATAAACGAAATTATAGTCATTAGTTTTTTTTTGTTCAAAGTTTGTTTTGACACTTACAAATAAACTACGCAGATTTTTTTTTCCGAAAACCGACATTGTTAGCGACAATCAAAATAACGTGTTAGAGTTTTTCGCTTTCAAAGTACCTGTAGTAGTTTTGACATTAACAAATATTACATAAAACAATATATTTTTTTTAATGTCTTCTGAATGAACTAATGAGCTTGTAACATATAATATCATTGGAATGAACTCTCTTTTTGCAGATCCGACAATGTTAGCGACCATCGAAATATTGATGCATTAAAAAGCTATTTACATCGAAACCACACAGATATCAATAAGTGGTTAGAGAAGCCCCGGACGGATACCCGGTACGATATGCAGGCATGTCGAGGCATGATCGGAATAAATATAGTAGCGTACTTGATTTTGCTATTAAAAACCGGCCAATGCAAATTACTTATTCGAGTTTTTATGCGAGTTCACTAGCAATGGCCGCGCTGTCTACTTTGATGAATTACTGTGGACATCTATAGAAAAATGAGAGGCTTCAATGCAAATGTTACTTGTGATGCTAAATAAATTTTATACAATTATTAAGGGTAAAAGCGACTTCTTTACGATATTCAATAAACTGAAAAGTCTATTATATCGGTTGCCTAACTAGCATAGTTGGCAATAGATGGCGCTGCTGCTACCATAAAGCAATGCAATAGATGTGAAGGAAAGATTTGACAAATCGGGCAGGACTTCAGTAGCTCAATTGGAAGAGCGGCTGGACTAGATTCCCAGTAGGCCGCGAGTTCGAGTCTCGCCTGAAGTCAAATTTTTCTTTCCATTTTTCTTTAAAAATAAAATATATTTCACAAGAGTGTGTTAATACGATATAATATAAAACAATTAAATTTTAGAAATTAGTGTGTTTTTTGTATTTGTGAATTCGCTCTCTAGAGCACTCGAGCTCCGACCCTGCTAGAGTAAAACTACGTGCTAACACCACCAGTAGGTATTTAAGGCTCTATATCAGTGATTCCCAAAGTGGTCTATATCGACCCCTGGGGGTCTATGACAAATGGAAAGGGGTCGGCGTCAGCGAAAAAAAAATAGGGGGTCCATGAAATGAAAATAGGGGTCCACGATAATGGATCTCAACACATACACTGATAGAACCAATTTACTTACATCATACCAGTGATTCCCAAAGTGGTCCATGGGAGACTTGATGGGGATCTAAGTAGGCGTGAATAAAAATTGGAAATATGAGAATGTGATAAAAATGTAGCAAGGACGGGGGTCTACAGAAACCAGAAAAAATTGTAAAGGGTCTACAAGAAAAAATAGTTTGGGAACCTCTGCTCTACATGATTCTTTGGCCCCGGTTATTAAACGATTATTCTACTTGTTACCCGTACATAACCTTTCTGTTCGTAACCACCACTGGTAGGCTCCCAATATTGAGGCCTACGGTGTTAGGCCTCTGTGCCGGAAATTACAAGGCCGTACATTACCACCTGACCGGAACACGATAGTGCTAAACACTACCATTTAGCGGGTAATGCGGTGGTACCCGCGAGCTCCGTCGCTGGAGCTCTACCACGAGTAGACCAGTAGACCAGTACTGTTTCTGTACGGCTTTCGAAATATCATATCTATATGTATATATATTAATCAATTGCTGTTCGTTAGTCTCGCCAAAACTCGAGAACGGCTGGCCCGATTTGGCTAATTTTGGTTTTGAATGATTTTTGCAAGTCCAGGGAAGGTTTAAAAGGTAAGAAAATATGAAGAAATTGAAGGGAAATAGTAAAAACCACAATTTCATTCTCCCATACAAATAGTCCGTATCTCTCAAACCTTTGACACATTATTTCAATCTGAGGCAATAAGAAGTTTGCCGGGTCAGCTAGTCTTAAATAAATAAGTCTTAGTTAAATATCTAACTGACCAAATAACGTAGCAATAATAATACGTATGGTCTTTGTTATCCGGCTCTTTTCCAAAAGAAAAGAAAAATATACCAAAATTGACTCACACATCAGAGAGGTGTGTAAACTCCGAAGCTGACCCGTTCAAGTATTATATGCACAATGTTACCTAAACTATTGTACAGATAGAAGTTAAGTACAAAGGTTACCTTTACGTTTGTATTTCGAGAGTACTGTGCAAAGTTGTAAACTTCAGACGTCAGAGGATACCTAAAGTTAGGTAGAACCGTAAGTTACACCTAGTGTAGCTTTACTTCATATCTCTACGTATCTATTTATACCAGGATTACATAACATACAAGAGGCTATATGTAGATGTAGCGCAAATGTCTAACTAGGTTTAGACACAGGCGTAGGGTAGGTACTAGCATGCAAGGTCGCCCGGCGCCTCATTGGTCACTCGTAAGATAGAATAGTGTGGATAAGATGTTGAATATTATATTTACATTGTTTTACAGAAAAATAATAAGTTGGCTTAGTACATTTTTTTAAATGACAAAATAAGTAACTTTTAAAGAATTAAATGATATAAGTAATGAATGAAATTAATAGATAACTACAAGTTAATTGGTCTTTAGAAAAAAAAACTTGAAAAACTTTGCATGTTTTAAAAAGGCGTTTTCTTTTGGATTCAGATAAACTGAATCAAATGTCGTTTCTACAGAAAATCAACTAATACTGCATAATTTTATTAAAACAAGTTTTTATACAAAGATATACTTTTTATTTTGCTGAATAGATAAGTACTGTAATAACCCACGCAATTCTTGTTCCTCAAATATGGCTTAACTATGTAATAAATTTTAAATACTATTACGTATGTACTAAATACAGAAGTACAATTAAATTCATGTTAAAGCTCTAGAGGAGCAGGGTGTATACACAATTGGGAATTTGAAAATAAAAAATGTATTGATTTTTTTTTGTTTTATAAAATTTCGTTATTAATTTAATTCATTTTAATTATATTCATGCGAAAAACTGAAAAAAAATTTTTTTTCATTTAATTATCAGCAATTAAAAGTTGATAAAATTTAAATAAAAATCACGTGACTATGAACGCGCCACGATTGGTTATCACTAATTGTGACGTCATAATGTTATAGCTGTTCAAGAATAGTACAGCGTTTACGGCAATAACCAACATGTGACTTGACAATAATAACGAAATTGCTAAAAAAATTGTTAGTTGATTCCGTGTAAGTATGTGTGACAAAGGATTTATAAAGGCAAGGTCTGATAATATTCCTGATGTTGATATATTTGTGACACAGACCAATCAGCCTTTTATGACAACCAATTTTTTGACAAATGATGTTCGGTTCAATTCTGCTTAAGTTCGAAAGTAAGTAAGTAAGTTTAATCTATACATCTATACAAATAAATAATAATGGTGTGTCTGTTTGTAATATTAAAATAACCGCTTTTTACTAAACGCATATGTATGTATACACGGTACATATACCAAAATAAGATTTTCTTACATGGTTTGTCTGTCTATCTGTCTGCCTGATTGGCGAGGCTAATCTATGGAACGGCTGGACCGATTTTGACCAGACTTTCACTGGCAGATAGCTGATGCGATAAGGAGTAACTTAGGCTACTTTTATCTCCATACATCCATACATACATACATACCTACATACAAATAAGTAGAATTGGAGTGTATCCAACTTTGACGGAACTTCCACGGGTAGGTAGCTGATGTAATAAGGAGTAATTTAGGCTATTTTTATCTCCGTACATCCATACATACATAAATACCTACATACAAATAAGTAGAATTGGAGTGTATCCAACTTTGACGGGACTCCCACGGGTAGGTAGCTGATGTAATATTAGGAGTTACTTTGGCTACTTTTATCTCCATACAACCATACATACATACCTACATACAAATAAATAGAATTTGAGTGTCTCCGATTTTGACGGGACTTTCACTGGCAGATAGCTGATGTAATAAGGAGTAACTTAGGCTACTTTTATACTAGCGTAGCGGCCACGACTTCATCCGGGTAAATACTGAACAATCATATTTTTTCTCACGTGAACGAAGTCGCGGGCACAGCTAGTAAGTAATAAAAATAATGTTATGAATACTCGTACTTACATCGAAATGATCTTCACAACAAAAAAAATCAATTTTGTTTTTGGATTATCACGGTGCACTGCTTGAAACCATTTATTTCGACGTTTTTCATCTTGGGAAACATTCAAAAACATTTGTTTGTGTAGTATTCGTACATAATGGTACAAAAAAAGAACGATAACTTTTAAGATTCGACTTTTTCAATATAAATTTGTGTTTTTATATCAATGTCAACAGAATTAATTAGATCAAAACACTGTACGTATTGTCTCTGTATCAATTGCTATGAGTGAAAACTAACATTATGACGTCACATGCACTCGGGTTTGTTCGGGAGCTGTCGGCGTGTCTTCGGTACTGGATTCAAAAACTCATTTTTATTTTGATATAACTTATGAATTATTGCAAAAAAAAATAGTTTTGTTATAAAACTTAGGTATATACATATAATCTTTCTATTTATCGCCAAAAAATATTTTTTTCAAAAACCCAATTATATGGACTTTACAATCTTCCGCTAAAAAGAGATAGGTACCTACATTTACACGTACTGCCACACGGCTACATTTTTGTTCGTGTCTATAGCCTATACATGATCGCATGCTGATTTCTGCTTTATCACATCGAAATTAAATACACTGAGTCACATCCACATGAATCCTACATAGCTGCGTGTCATTCGAGATGCCGCCATTTTGCAAGGCGAACCGCCCGCGGCGGGAAAACGGTGTTTGGCGCCAATTTCGATGCGTCGTCTGCTACCCGACCGCATCTGAGTGACCACCAGCTGAACAACTATCAACACAAGGTCTTGACCACCGCAAAACGGTCACGTAACATCACCACGGGTGTCATTATAAATTCCTTTAATTATACCATTTTTACTGCGCTTTATAGAAGCTATGCCTTGATGGCTGATGGCGGGAAGCGAGTTATTTTATGCCATCGGTGTTTCTCAGCCTTGATTTTAGGGTTATCAACTTAAGATTAACTCTTTTTTTTCAGATGGCCTATGACTGTTTAACCCAATGACCCCTACATAGGTAATACGGGTCATACACGCAAGTCACGCAACATTTCTTTTTTTTTCTTTTTTTTTATGTTTTAAAAGTGGCAAACAAGCATACAGTTCACATTGATGTTAAGTGATGACTGCAGCCTATAGACACCCACACAATGACCAGAGGTAAAAATGCAGATGCGTTACCACTCCTGAGGCCTAAGGTTATGCCTCTGTGCCGGAAATTACAGGGCCGTACATTACCACCTGACCGGAACACGATAGTGCTGAACACTACCATTTAGCGACAAGTATATTAGGTAATGCGGTGGTGCCTACGCCCGCGAGCTCCGTCACTGGAGCTCTACCACCAGTAAATTCACAATTAATTTCATCTCACAAGTATACTTGAATAGATTAGAGTACCTGTAAAGGTAAAATGGAACGTGTATTAAAAAACTGTTCAACTATCCGTACAAGAGAGCATCGGAATCTGATAACTGCATGAGAATTATGGCGAGTTGAGAAAGTTCATCATAAGCAAACAAACAGGCATACAGTTTACATGGACAGTAAGTAAATATTGTGTCAATATGCAAATGCGTTGCCAGTAATTCCCAAATTAAGGTCAAATTTATTTTGCCTCTGTGACAGAAATTACCATGTTACCGAAATATGAAAGTAGGTACCTAAAGAAATCATAGAGCAACACGAGCCACCGGCACACACACTACAGATTCCTGTAGTGTGTGTGTGCTAGTCTATTTCTACGAAACTCACATCTTGACTTCAACAAAATAATAGGTTGGGGAAAAAGTCTTTTCGCATTATAGTATGTATGAACTTGTAATAAAATCTCTTTGGCTGTAGTATTTGTATCTGGTTGGTTTAGGTATCATTGAAAGTTAAAATTTTAAAGAACATAATTCCAAATTCAAATCAGGCCAATGTGTGATTTTCATTTGTTTTTTGATTTTATAGAAATTGGAGAAAAAAGTAATATTTTCTGAATACTATCGAAATCGATTTCATGTGTTAATACTTAGAACTTAAACTAATCGATTTCCAATTAAAAGAAGCGTCGGCTGTGTCGCCGCCATGTTGAATATGGTTGAAAATGATAAAATCGTTTAAATTAAATGTGGTAGTAACTCTAAAATATATACTTGAATAAATTAATTGCATTTTTTTCGGATTCTTCTTTAATTTACCCATTTTTTGACGACGTGTACGATCTAGAGCCGAGCTCGCAACATCTCCTTTTACTACAAAAAGGTAAAAATGCAAAGCAAGCCGCGAAAAAAATTTGCGATCTTTATGGACCTAGTGCAGTGTCTGTGAGAGTAGCACAAATTTGGTTTAAGCGTTTTCAATCCGGAAATTTTGATGTCAAAGATGCACCTCGCTCTGGTCGCCCTATTACGGATAAAATGGATGCCATTTTTGAAAAAGTGGAGCAAGGTCGACATATGTACACACAGTACAGTAGTTACGACGTAGCTGAAGAACTGACTAGATTCCCAGTAGGCCGCGAGTTCCAGTCTCGCCTGAAGTCAAATTTTTCTTTCCATTTTTCTTTAAATGAAAAGGTGCTTAAAAATGTTATTCTATGAACTAAAAACGAACTAATAAAATCTCACCAGGCAATAAATGTCTAAAACCTATTACAATGAAGGAAAAATGGGCCATTCTTCAGTTCATGGCGAATCGGAATTAATAGGTTATTGGTTCTCTAATGGTCAAAATTTTCTCCACCATGGCCTCGGGATCTTTATTAAATGAAGTACATAAATTTAACTTTGTTAATAACAATTTTTAATGCTAACGATTATCCATGTTAATTATTAAGTAATTAAAGTAAAAAAAAATCTATACTAATAACTGCAGAAGTAACTCATTAGTCAACTAAGGAGTTACTTCTCCTACTCCTTACTCAACTGGGGAGTTACGTCTCCTTAGTTGCCAGTCTTGGAAGGAATTGATCTGATACATATAAGTAACCGTAAAGAAATTACGGGACTAGAACTAAGAAGACAATAACGCTACCATTAGAAGTAGTAAAAATCCAATCCATCGCTCCAGCAAATCCAAAAAGGGATTTGTTGGAGCGCATCAGATTGAAATATGGAAAATGATAAAAAAATTAACATTGGAGGTGAAGAAATACAGAAAAATATCCGATACACAGAAAGGATGTTAAGTGAACTACATCAAAGCTCCCATTAAAATTTCTGACGATTTGGAAGTAAGGCAAGCTCGTGGTAGCCCTAAGAGTTCGGCACTCTCAACACAACACTCCACTCAAAACATTCTATTTGCATTTCTTAAATGTACTAATTTGTCTCGTAAGGAAACCAGCATGATGATAATATACCTAAGTCTCTCTAACTACTCCTCAGCAGTTTTACCAATTTCTCACACAACAAAACAAGAAATTAAAGTATTTTAACACAATACTTATTTGTTGTACTCACAACCCTACTGCAATAAGTACTTAAATGACAAATTAAAAATGATCCTTCGACATTTGAAACTATTATTACTGGGTAGGCCAAGATACATTTGGAACGGCACTCATACTCAACATTTTTCTTAAGTCACGCACGCATACAGCAGTTATTCCATATGAGACGTAATATGAATCTAAGAAGGACAAATATAAAAATAACAAGTATGGGACAAAATATTTCAAATAACTTCTAATGTTAAATGATTATGTAAGTAATGATTAAAATAAACATAATGAAAAAAATCAGTGCAATCACATAGATGGTAAGTGTCTACTGCAACCTTGATAAAAGTAGGCTTTGAATGTATTTTCTTAGTGCATCTGTGTCTGCGTATACACTTATGCACTACGTCTATAATATCTCCCGCGCATAGGTCGCTTTTCACGTAACCTGTGGATCCCATGATATCCCACAGGAACTTTTTTCCGGGATAAAAACTGCAGCTCGGTTCAGCAGTTTTTGCGTGAAGGAGTAACAAACAAACATACAAACTTTCGCATTTATAATATTAGTAGGATAGATCGAAAGAAAATATGATTGGCAGAATTAAATACCATGCTAAAAATAAAAAATAGATTAAATAAAAAAAAATCATTTTGTTACTAAGGAAGTAATTTAAAGAGGAGAACACAACAATGAAATGGAAAACAATAATGTCCCATAGACGGTCGAAACCAAAACGGAAAGAAAAATTGGACTTTGGGTTCGGCAATTTAGTCGTAACGCTGTGCTAGTTATACGTAGGTTCGAATTACGCACGGAGTCAAATTTTTCTTTCCATTTTTTCTTTAAATAAAAAAGTTACCTTTGGCAGAACATGTTGCAGCAGGGCGCCAGCTTTTCTTTTGGCGGCCATCTTGAATCGTTTTTGGTATTCACACAGGTCTTTAGTCTTTGGTTTGAGTTTGGTGTTCTTAATTTGAGATTTTACTCCGTTGACCCCATTTCGGGAATATTCGCATTAAATAAGTAGCTAGAGATAGCAAATTTTTAATTTATAAAGTCTTAGTGATTCGATTATTTCGATTTTTATCTAAAATGCCAGAAATGGAATGTAGAAAAGCCTGTATTTCAAGTCCAAAATGAAGCTTATTGAAGAACTTAGATATATGAAAATGTAATGCTTAAAACGTTTTCTTTTATGTAATGAAGGTGGCAAACAAGCATGTAGTTCACATTGATGTTAAGTGATGACTGCAGCCTTAACACATCTACACAAAAAAAATCAGGCGTCCCACAAGGTTCACAGTTGGGTCAGCCTCAGGTGTTATGTCTCTGTGACCAACAGATTCTTCATTTTCTCTTATGAAGGAATTGAAAAATTTGATGATTCACGTATCGGTTAAATATTATTATTAAATTGGTATTTATTTATACCTATTGGATTATTGTTATAAGTCATTCTGTAGGTAGCTTATAACCCGACAATGCAAAAAAGTGTCCTTGTAGACCAATTTGAAATAAATGATTTGAATTTTGAATTTTGTGATAGTTGTTACCGAAGCCGTACATTACCATCTCACCGGACCACTATAGTGCTGAACACTACCATTTAGCAGCAGATAGATTAGATAATGCGGTGGTGCCTACACCCACGAGTGACTACACTGGAACTTTATCACCAGTTAAATTTAATATTCTGGACGTATTATATTTTCTGATGTAAATAGGTTCTTAAACAGTTTAACCAATTTTACTGGTGGTAGAGCTCCAGTGACGGAGCTCGCGGGCGTAGGCACCACCGCATTACCTAATATACTTGCCGCTAAATGGTAGTGTTCAGCACTATCGTGTTCCGGTCAGGTGGTAATGTACGGCCCTGTAATTTCCGGCACAGAGGCATAACACCTTAGGCCTCAGGAGTGGTAACGCATCTGCATTTTGATCGTGGTCTTTATGTGGGTGTCTAGGCTGCAGTCATCACTTAACATCAATGTGAATTGCATGCTTGATTGCCACTTCGATTACATAAAAAAAAAAAAAACAAAGCTGAAAGAAAAATACGTGCAAACGTATCAAGAAATACAACAAAGTTACCCACATTAGTGAAAACTTTGTAGTGTGTGACCAAAAGAGTTATGCCTCTTCGAGAACGCACAAGGACTCAAAAGACATAAAAAAAGTAGGTTCTTCAACAAAAAAAAATGTATTCAACGTTTTTTTTTTGTTTTCATTTGAAAGAGTAATTAATAAAAGCAAAAATAATAGGTATACTGAATTACTATGGTGACTAACGTTGTACTGGTTTCATTGACGAACATCCATTTGATCTTAAACACGTTTAATAGATTTCAAAAAGCTCTAGCAAACAAGTAGGTAAGTATACAAACGCCCGGCAATAAGACTCGTTTTGAAATTCATCTCACGATACGATAAAACAAGCTTGATATATTGTCTGTCAGTAAACATAACTAGGTCATCAGCATCCAAAACAGGTATTAAGGGTGCCTCGACAACGGTACACACTATTGAAGCGAAAATAAATAAAAATCGAATGCTAAGGGGAGGACGCACGCAGGACGCTATTGCGTAGGTCAGTGAATAAAGGCTGATTGCACACGAGCCTTTTACGCGGTGTCAATTTGTATCGCCATTTTTAAGTTTTAAAAATCGATAATTTTGAAATATTAACAAATTTAAACTAATTTTATGGATTTGTCTCGCTTAAATACCTACTTAATAAGTAACCCCGATGTTTTGGTTTTCTGCTAAGAAATGCATTAAATAAAAAAAAAAGAAAAACTTGAACATATTATTACGAACTTAAAAATATGAACTAAGTATGTACCTAGTTATGTAAAAATAGCAAAAACCAAATGTGTTTATAATATTGTTAGCGTATTAAAAAAACACCGCTATTTTGATTGATTGCAGCATTTATTAACCTTTAGGTACGTTACTTACGTTTTTTTTTCCAATTCCAAATCTTGAAAAAAAAAACAAAAAAATATAATCCACCACAACCGGCCGCTGTGCCTGGCTGTGCGTTGAATCGCCTGAGTTCATTTAGGAGCAATTTTTTGTGGAGGCCGTCGCATTCTGCACTTCTCCCCGTATTTGCAGCAACCAATGAGTTCGGTATTGTTTGCCCTATCTCTATTCCGAAGCGAGGGGTGATTATTTTGAGGAATGGGTACCATATAAATGCCAACCGTTGGTTATGTAAAATTAAACTATCGTTGGATACCGAAAATCTCTGTAGCTCTTTGTGATTTATTACTCCTATGTTTTAAGTATTTACCTAATATAGTTTTGTCTCCTACTACAAAATCTTACAAACAAGTTAGCATATTTTATTTAAATATACAATGTAAATATTTTTTTATAAAAACCTTAAACTATCTTAAAATTAATAATTTTGCAATGCTGCAAAATTCGGGAAGAAAAAAAAAGTATTATTCTTAAAATACTTTTAAATAAGAATTAAGAATAATTAAGAATAATACTTTTTTTTTTCTTCCCGAATTTTGCAGCATTGCAAAATTATTAATTTTAAGATAGTTTAAGGTTTTTATAAAAAAATATTTACATTGTATATTTGTAAGTTTACTATTAGATCATTTGACTGCAATATGGCATGTCATCCGACTATCACTTGCGACTATATGGCTACGGTAAGAAACGAATAATTTATCAAAACAGTTAGTGTTAAACTACATAGCGATTAGCGAACACTACAAATGTATAATTATTTTTTAACGGATATAAAATTATTTCGGAAAGCTAAACGCGAGGATAAAGTCACCAGTCTAGTTTAAAGAAAATATTAACAAAATAATGGGAAGAGAGAAAGAACATACGTAGGCACCTTCCTGTATCGATTTGCTCTGGATACTAGGATAACATAAAAATAAAGAGGAGGCGATTGTTGGAAAATGAAAATAAACGTAAGTCTAATTAGTATTTCACTGGAAATAGCTCGTGATTTTATTTATTTGCTACTTCTGCAGGAACTTGAACCGCCCGCGTCCGTTTTGTACATAACGTATGACTCGATCAATAAAAAACATAGGAATAAAGGTTTACTGATATTTGCATTGTTAGCATTATGGCTAAGAGAGCAAAATTAGTGAATATATTATTATATTCGTGTTCCGTTTATTCTCAGAGAATGGTCGATGTTGTAGAATATAGGTATTTGATTGGGCGGCTATGATTCAAAATTGTATACACCGCAGTGAAGATTGGTGGATAACTTTGTTTTTTTAATCTTATAAGGATGACAGACAAGCAAACGAACCACCTGATGGAAACTGGTCACCAAGTAATGAACATTCGCAACACCCGGGGAGCTGTCAGCCATTGCCACGCCATTTGGAAGAACTCCATATAGTAGCACTGAGAAAAAACCTCAGAGGGAAGTTCGTTCCACAATTTACACGTTCTGGGCAGAAAAGAAACGAACTCAAAAGCCGCACTGTTGAGCACTTCCAGGTGTCCAGTCAGTGAGGGTGGAACTGCTCTCTTCGACGACAACAACTTGGGTGTCAGGAGTGGTAACGCATTCATATTTTGACTTCTGGTTTTTGGGATGTCTATAGGCTGCAGTCAACACTGAACAACAAAGAAAACTGCACACTGCTAGTTGAAAAAAAAAGAAAGCCTTACACTTTGTGTATGTACTCGTAGTTATTAGTATCATATTATGTAATTATTAATTTTGCATATTATTTGTTCAAAATCGATCAGTACCTACAAGCAACCTAATTTAACATTATCTGATCAATTTTAATGTATGTAAACAATAACTATAGAATACACTGCGTCTCGGATCAATTGGCACGAATTACAAACAATTTATGGCACGCAATGTACGTGGTTGTAACTAAGGATTAGAACGCAATTCCACCCTATCGAGATCAAAGGGCTCAAGATAATGATAATGGGGACGATAATGACGACACCTCGTCACTCGACAGGCAATGACTATCGACAGGAAATCATTATTGAATGTCAAATTATATATTATTTAATTAAAAAGCGGCCATGACAAGTCGGACTTGTACATGAAGGATTCCTCCGTTGGTGACTAGTATATGACCTGCATTGTGTCGTCGATGTATATGACTGAATATAGGCAGTTTTTGAATGCCTTATATCAAAAATTTATAAAACTACATATGTCTGAGTCAAACTAAATTATGTTGAGTTTAAGAATTTCAGTACCTATATATATATATTTTTAATTTTCGCTTTCTTTTTTTAAAAGTTAGGGTGGGACACTTTTTTATATTTTGGAAGTGTCTTATCTTTCAAACAATTGACTTTGAGAAAAAAAATATCTACAGACAATCCACACAAACAGGGTTAATGAAAAAAGTTTTTTAGTTTCAGTTCCAAGTATGGAGATAGAGACCCTCCAATATTTTATTTTTGTATAAAAATCATAAAGCGGCTGAAAGAATACCTACCGAGTTTCAAGTATGTAGTGTTAATAGTTTCGGAGTTAAGTGGCTGTGTCATACGTACAAGTAGATTGACAGACATCACGAATCTTTATCGGTTCCATTCGGTTATTATGTGCCATTTGTCTACGGAACCCGAAAAAAATATAAGTAGAAAACAGATTTTTAATGATTTTAAAAAAAATCCTTTCAAAACGAAGCAGAGGATTGCTTCATAAACATGTCACTTTTTTATTTACATTGGCATTGTTAAAACAGTTTAATTAGAATAGAACGTACAACAAAAGAAAAAAATTAACAAAAGCATACAGATTACTCTCATAATTAAATAAACTACGTTATGAGCGGGCATTCAATTTTCATAGAAAAAATCTCAATTATTCAATTGGCACATAAAAAAATTACAAAGCAAACCCCACGAAGTAAGCTGTGAACTTCTAAGAAAAAAATACTAGGCACGCAGAGGCACGGCGGAGCTTTGAGCAGATTAAATCGCAAAGGGCCTCTCATTCTCATGCGGTGCACGATAACAGCATTGACCATTTTCCATCTCAGGCACAATGTTTTTGTGCGTCTAGGTGGAATTAGCTTGTATTTCTGCGAGCCTAATCCATCGACGATAGAACTAGAATCTTCGATGGCCTAATCCTAATTCTAGATAATTAATAAATAATGTCTTGAGATTATCGTAACAACAAATAAAATGCGCGAATCATTTGGAATTAGAATATAACTAGTGCCTGATATTCGATGACATTATCCATTTTTTTTCATGTAATGCTGGCCAACAAGCATGCAGTCAGTACGCATAGATAGATGTTAAGTCACCTCAGCCTATAGACATATACACAAAAAACAGAAGTCAAAATGCAGTTGCATTGCCACCCCTGAGTCCTTAATTGTAATGTGTCTGTGATAGTTATGACGGGGCCATATATTACCACCTAACCGGAACACGGTAGTGCTGAACACTACCATTCAGCGGCAGATAGATTAGGTAATAGGGTGGTGCCTACGCCTTCGAACTCTTACACTCGGAACTCTACCACCAGCAGTTCTACGTCACGTCGTAGTTTGCTGTTTTCATTTCTATTTTTAAATATGAACTAAAGACTGTACGGATAATAAAAAAATGCATTTGGAACTCCAAGAAAATTCATATTTAATTTTCTGGTTTTCATTCCTCGCCTAAAAGTGTTTGAATTTTTAAAGTTAATTGTAACAATTATGAAATATATCCCTTCGATTTCAATTAGACGGTAAGTCAGTAAGCCTAACCTACCTAGCTGGTTACAGTTTGCATAATACTAGCGGCCCACCCCGGCTTCGCACGACTGCAATATGACTTACATTTCTTACTATCATAATAAAATATAGCCTATAGCACTCCTGAATAGTGTGGCTTTCTAATTGTGAAGGAATTCTCATGATCGGTTCTCATGATGAAGAATTCCCGAAGATTAGCCCCCACAAGCAAACAAAGTTACAAACTTTACCTCTTTATAATATTATTCCTGGGTTGCACCACGATATTTGTTAAAGTTAAAGTTATTGTAACACAAGCTGTTGCCCGCGGCTTCGCCCGCGTGGATGTCGTTTTATAAATCACTAAGTAGCCTATGTTCTTTCTCAAAGTCTCTTTTTCTTCTCTATCTCTGTACCAAATTTCATTAAAATCGCTTCAGTCGTTTGGACGTGAAAAGGTAACAGACAGACAGACACACAGACGGACAGAGTTACTTTCGCATTTATAATATTAAGTAGGGAAGTAGAGATTTCACATCCTTCTCTAACTTAAGGAAATCCGTTATAGTTAGAGAAAGATGTGAAATGTTACAATAACTTTATCTTTAACAAATATCGTGGTCCAATCCAGGCTAAGTATAGAAATGGTGATGCCCTCAATAAAAAAGGACTTGTGAGATTCCGATAATTTTAAATGTGGCACGTGGGTTTATTTGTGGGTGGCGATTACAGTATTTTCTCACATTTTTATTATGGAGCTGACTAACCAAATTGAGACGTAAAAAGTGGTCAAGTGCGAGTAAGATTCACCCATAAAGGGTTTTGTAATAGCATATTAATGTTTACCTCTATCATTTTTATTAAATCAGTTAACATAACTTTGTTGTTCATATAATAGTTACATATGAATAACAAAATTATATTTTTTTACAGTTTTTCAGAGAAAATGGTTTTAGAAATCTCAATATAGAATCTTTAGAATCTATAAACAGCCAATAAATGTTTTTTTTATTAGTTTAAATTCCAAGTACAGAGTTCCCCATAACTCATTATTTTATTGTAGTATATAAATCGTAAGTGGTTCACAAAACACAGTTACTTAACAAGTTTCAAGTATGTATAGTCCTAATAGTTTCGGAATAAAGTAGCTGTGACATACGGACGGACGGACAGACAGACGTGACAAATCTATAAAGTTTAAAAGGGCTCTGAATAAAACTAAATAAAAACGAATCCCGCGGCTTGGGAAACTATTCATCAAAACATATTCAATTATTCCTAACTGGATATGTGTTCATTACATTATCAGTTACTTAAATATACTCATACGTTTGGTGCGTAAGGGAAGATTTATTTAGTTTGGCTCTTTTATGCCCATCTCAAGATATATTATCAGTTTAGGCTCTTGTTGAATCCACAGCGAAATATAATGCCGGCACTACACGTGGACAGATGCGTCCGCGGACACTGGCAGATGCATCCGCAGATGAATTTACATGAGCTGTCCACACATCTATAGATCGATCAGTCTATGTTCATTCTCCACAGACGTAACACGCATTTAATGTTAAATATGGATATTGAGACCGTAGCTGCTGCAGCTATTTATCTATTTAGCACTTTTAACTTGAGTGTGCATCGCAGTAGAGTTGTTAAAAAGAAATAGAAAAGAAGAAGGGGGTGGATGCTCTCGATCGCAACTCCGATCAAACTGATGCGTCGACAGACGCGTGGACAGACACCGAACGTTCGCGCCGAAACCCTTTGATGCGTGCCATAAAAATCAACAAAATCGGATCTGAGGCGGACGCGACTGCTGATGTTAAATACCTACCACAGACGCTCAAATCACCTCCTCCACACGTCGGCGGACGCATACGCAGATGGTGTATGCAGATGCATCTGTCGACGTGTAGTGCCGCCATTAGAGACCACCTTGCCAAAGTCGTGGGTTCCTATTTGTCTGTGATCTCATTCGCGGGTGATCATTTTACGACTGAAGTGAATCAAAGTCCGATATTGGTCCTACGTGGTTGCTATTTTTTCTTGTCATTCATGTGCAGATGTACAAAAATAATACCCAAAAATATATGGTATTCTCTTATTATTTCTTACTGGATATGGTTTCATTGCAATACAAATCTACTTCAATACCTATCATTTCTAAAGAAAAAAATGTTAAGTTGGGCAGAAGTAGAACACCCTTCTCAAGATTTCTTATTAATTTTGGCTCTAGTAGAATCCGCATCAACATATTAGTAGAACCCGCCACCTTTCTATTAAGATGCGTCTCGGATAGACGCCAAATGATGGCTCATTTTACCGTCTATGTTTATAGCAGGTTCTTATTTGTTAGTGACCCAAATTTGGCACATGTTTGCCTGTTTCTTCAGAGACCTAGCGATTCAATTGCGATTCACTGACAATTACGACTAATTATAAAACAAGAATAAGGCCTCTGTTTATTGTTGTTAACGTGCAACCCGTCTCGGATAAACGCCAAATCAAGGCTTATTTTATCATCTAGCAAGTTTATAACAGGCCTATTTGCCAGTGATTCCATTTTGGTGCATTATTCATCTTAATCATGATTCTGTCTGGTTTGGTCCTGCCTATGTTCCTTCCCGTTTCCAAGTTCATTCTATCGGCTCAGGTGAGAATTACACCTACGAAATTGTTAAAAAACATAATCACTTTCAATTGATGTCATAATTTGTCCTAACACTTTTTTTTTTAATTTTGAATTAACTTATCTAATTTTAAATTAATTTACTTCCTTTCACAGACCTATCAGCCTTCCTATGCTTCCTTTATACGAACAACAATCTTTGGGGTTGGCTTATGTCCAGCAGTAGACATTTTTCGGCTGAAATGATGATGATACGAACAACTCAATCGGTCTAGTAGTATCAGAACAAATCTGTGACAGAAGGTCAGACAGACGCAATAGTTATACTATAAGGCTTTTATTTTTCCTTCCAAGATACAGAATCCTAAAAGAAATATAAAATACAAAACAAAAACCATTTCTTCAATCCCATGCATATAATTTGCGAGGCCAACACTGTGTCAACGTTGGTGGAACGCGCTAAACACGGGCCCGTTTTGTGCGCGGTCACTGCACCGGGAGCTATTTTCTTTAGCGATAACAGCAAAGCCACTTTAATAGCTTTAGGCACGGTTTTTACGATCCGTGTTCGCCCCTCATCTCTGTTTTCAATCTGAGTTTGCGATGCGTTTTCATACTATGTAACTAGCTATGCTCCGTTGTTTCACCTGCGTGAATTGTTTCTAGTGATATCTACGGATCTTTTTAACTTTCTAAAAGTTGACAGACAAGCAGACGCATGACTTGATGGAAAGTGGTCACCGTCGGTTATGAGAATTTTGAAATCTCAGAGTGAAGTTCGATTACGATTTGGATAGAAACGAATGCACACCAATGGACACTGCTACGTGTCCAGGCAGTGCGGGGGGAAGTTCTCTTTCGGCAGTGTAGTACGAGGAATATTATGCTGCCTGAAAGAAGGCTCGCTCACTTTGAGCCGATTGTCCTTCGCCGGAAAATCGGTAGTAGACTGCGGCAGATTTATTAAAAAAAGGTCTGTTCACTCTATACATGCCACTACTCTGCACCTGTTTTTTTTCTGTATTTATGAATGTGGCATGACAACATTTTTTTTTTAATATTAATCGTTCCGGAACTAGTTGTTTGATGTTCTTTCTTAAGATTCTAAATATCTAAGTTAAAATTCATCACAATCGGCTCAGCGGTTTGGTCGTGCAAGCGTTACAGATAAACGGACAGAGGTATTATAGTATATAATATATATTATATTTAAAATATTAATAAAGATTAGTACAGCATAGATTACTATAGATGGTGGTATTACACGAGCTGGTCCTTCGGGCCGGATGGATCAAAGTCAGGTGATTATTTGCCGTTAGAGCTTTTAATGTAATTATAGTTCCAAAAAGTTATAAATATTTACTTGTAGTTGCGTTAAACTGGATTACCAATATCCTGGCAAAAGAACCAATATCCTTCACTATCATGGAAGTAATATGTAATTGAATTCATTTAATGTTGTTTGATTATACATTACTTAAATAATTAGAGTTTGAAATGGAAGCATTTACCTCTTTTAAGCATTAAAACAATTGATAAGCTACCGTAGCCCAGCCCTTAGTGGTAGAGTGACTGGACTAGTTATTCTGAGGTCACAGGTTTGATCCCTCCCTGAAGAACACTCCGCCAAAATGCCATACAAACGCTTAATTTGGTCTCTATTACACAGTCATCAATCAGTGACGTGTATTTACACGTGCAACTGTGTGCGTAGCACGTATAAAATACCAACCGCCCATAAGAGGGAACGAGGTTGGGTGATGCGGGGAAATCGGGTGGGACTTCGAAGTGTCCATTCTATACGTAGTATTATTACATATTCTCTGCCTGAAGTTACCTTTCCATTTTTTATTTAATTTCTAAATTCACTCGCACGTGTTATCGAAAATCAAAAATATTTTTTATTTTTTTTTTATTTTTAAGATATGTCAATAGCAATTGATTATGAAAACAAAGTGAAAATCAACGTTTTAAGATTAATTTCTGTTATGAATTATATTAAAGCTTCTTTCAAGATAGAAGAACTTGACTTGTGTATTTTACGTGTGTTTCATTCAGATAGATCATAAAATTGAATTAATACAATTTTATGAAAGATCCTTTACTTTACACCTACAGAACCGTAATTTTACTAAACAAGCAAATAAATCTCAATGGTTCACGTTTTTTCTTTCCTCTTTGGAATATCTATCTACCTTATTTCTCTATATATATAATAGTTCAATTAATTGTTTTGCTCTTCAAACGTAATTAGTTGTTAATGAATCACTTGCTACTCTACTATGTTAATTAGCATAGTTTTAAGGCGTAAAGGTCAAATAACTTAGATGACAGACAGAAAGAGATCTAAGAGATGCATTTGATACCTTACATCTATAGATGACGTTCAAATAATCAAGGAAATATTATAATTAACAGAATATAAGTTTTACTACAAAAACTATATGATCTTATTCCATTTGATTTAAAAACATTTTGATACAAAAAGAAAGCAAATGAGACACCTTTAATAATATTATAATAAAGCAGTAGAAGTAGGTACTGTATTAGGTGTTCCTATTAATGTATCCTGTCCGGGTTTAGAAAACTGATCCTTCGAGCCGGATATTCAACATGTGTACATTAAAATATTATCCAACCAATTTCAATAATCGGATTCAATTAGATGTAGTATAAAAGATGTTAACTTCGCTATTCTAGATAATAATTCCAGGGAATGGTATTGAATATTAGTTTTTACTAGCAACGGCTACCCTACATTAGCATCGCCATCTTTCCGAATAGGCCTTCATTATTCCTAACGGCTTCTGGGAACGTCCAGTCCGGGGGAAATATTATATAGTTTGTCGCAAAACGACTAACTCTGCTATGGCCTTTATCTTGCTGGGCTTTATTACGGTACAGAATACGGATTAAGTGGACCCGTGCACGACTCTTTTCAAAGTATGGGTAAAATTACTACGACGAGGTTATTACACACAAAATGAGTCTTAAAATAGAAAATATATGCCTGTATATGTAGGTATCTAATGTACATATACTTATTCTTTATACATAGTAAATAGGCCAAGAATGGATCAATTAGATGATGGTATGTTATATCAATGACACGTATGCAACGCGCATAATTGGGTAGGTACTTATAGGTAAAGGGTAACTAAAAGTTGCAATAACCTAAAAAGTTTTTTGAGTTTAAGTAGTATGATAAATAAGGAAGGATAGAATAAAAGAAAATAGGGCAAATGCAAAAAAAAATCTGTTACTAGAGCAACATTACATTATAGGCACTGCGTTATCAGCGCTCTAAGGACCGTGAACGATTTGATTAGTTCGACGCGCGCTTGCACTCCGAAATTACTTTCAAACTGCGTTCGATACACCAAACTTCTGCTGAAGTCTGCGAACCTAGTGTCGTTAGCTAAATTGTACGTATTTAGTTTAACTTTAGGAGTTAAATAAAATAAGATCATTAAATTAATTAACAGCTAAAATAATATAACAACAACGATCGGCCGTTTTGAATTAGGTCAATAAGATTTCAAACTTGATCAAAGACCAAGACAATTCGAGATTTTATCGCTACCAAATCACAAGAAACACCAGGAAATTATCTAAGAATAGCAAACAGGACAATAAATTCACTAAAACAATGCCTTGTCTTGTTTCAAATGGCGTGACAAAGAAAACTTAGCATGTCAGCCTCATCGATGGGCTAATTGCATTTTTTGCCGTCACCACGTACTAATGCCAAGGCCCACTTACTCATCAAGTTCCTATGTCCATTCCTGACTTATGCAAACCTGCATACGGGCAAAAAGTAGAATGTCAAGAAGTTTCGCGCGAACGGCGTAATTGCATTTTTATCTGGCGCGCACCTAGAAACAATCGAATCACTAAGACAACAAACCTTCTCGGTTCACAAATGAGTGTTTAGGCGATATTTTTGATCTAGTCAGCAGATCGAGTTTCGCGAGCAAGTTCGATAAAAACGCGACGCACGTCCGCTTCGCACGGTCGGCGAACGCACACTGGCCGAGCCGAGGTGCGTTCGTAATACACGCTTGTCCAGCCGCCTGCCTCCATCACCCCCCGGCCCCATACCGAAATGCATCAATGACACTCGAAACACACGCACATTCGAAACGCGGGGGACAATCGATGAAAAAAAATTGTATCGCGTGTAATATTACAATGGCTATGATGCCCTGGTAATTTCTGAGCAATTTTATGGTTGCGCTATTCGGGAAAATGTTGCTACCATAAAAAACAAAGGGACGCCGTGATTGTTATTGAATCTACAATGCCTAAGGAAAAAGGTTTTATATCAAAAATACTGTATAAATAGCGCCAGTTGAGCCTTTCATTTAGGTCATCATAAACGTAAGGAAATCTCATCAAGTATTCATCTCGACCGTCAAGCAGGATACATATTAATTAGGGAAATCAATTTCATCATCAATTTTCAATTCAAATTAACCAATGTATGCCTGATTACAAACTGATAATGACGTAATTACACTCACACATCACAACAGGACGCACCAATGCGTCCCGTATATTAGCACAATGTATATCGTGTACATGGCACACATAGGCATTGAAGCTTCAAAGAGTTTTCCGATTGGACAAAAACTACGCTCAATGTTTAGATGTAGTGGAAATGATGGTATAAAAAAACCATGCACGGACGTGTATGTCAGACGATTTGTTTAAAAAAAAATTAATGTAAACTATGGGTATAATAGACACTTTTAGCGGACCTTTTAAACAAAAACAAGTATGGCACCTACTTTTTCTCGAAACACTTCGTAGTTTTTTTGAGGTCACTTCTTATATTGGGTTTGCATTACAGCCGATAAGCAAAACTCTCTTTATATGATATCAATAGAAGACTTAAAAAAAAAAAACAAAGTTTGAATTGCGACGCTCTTATATTTCATTGATATCTAAATAACACCATTTTATCAGATGTATTTGAGTAGAGCCAACTTTCTCTCTGTCTCTACTTCTCTAACGCTACATTATGTAACTCTAAAAGCCTCACTCTACAAGCTTCACTTTACTAGCTTCGCTCTACAAGCTTCACTCTACAAATATCATATCATCTCCTTATTAATGACAGTAGCAAGACGGCCAAGCCACGCATTTTGACTAAGGGCAGATTTCGCAGTCATAATAAAAGGTGTTTTAAAAAAAAAAATTAAATAAAAAATAAACATTTATTTGCAGCAAGTGACACATAAAGTAAGGTTACATGACAGTTTAGTTAAAATAAAACTTAACTAAAGTCAATATGAGCCAAGCGCTGGAAGCATATTTGCCATAATATAGTTATGTAATGATCTTCGCACTAGGCAAGCCTGTATCGAGAAGATCTATTTACGATTATTCATAATATGATATTCCGACGCTTAAGTCATGAGTTATATATACGTTGCATACAAATTTCTCCGTAATATAAATAACTACGATCTTAAGACTAACAGCAATAATACATTAACACTAAATTCTCAAATTTATCCATGGCCATAGATAAATTGGAAAATTCATCCATAAGTTGTAATATTTTAATTTAGAATTAGTACGACCAATGCACTACAATCATGATGACCTTGCCAAAATTCTTTCAGTGTCATCATAACAGAGCGTGGTCAACCATGCTGAGACTATGCGTTTAACATCTTTCACAGATTTTCCCTTTATAGTACAATGTCTCAAAATGGAGTTGTAAACGTGCGCTCCAACGTATTGACCGAACCGCATTGCGAAAGCAGAATTAACTGTTGGAAAAGGAAGACGATAAACTCTTATTTCCAATAATGATCCGAGAAAGGGTGAGACTAGCATTGACTTATGAACCGAAAGAAATGTAGTCAATATAAACAATTGCCGGACGGACAACACATTGGCCTCTTTGTACAAATCAAAGGATGAAAATTTTAATGGTTTTCGAAGCATAGCTTTCAGAACTGATCTCTGCGCTCTTTCGATCTGAATAAAAGTAGATTTGGCAGCGCTACCCCAAACGGTGATACAATATGTCAAGATAGATTGGCAAAGAGCAAAGTATACAGATTTGAGAGTAACTATGTCGGCGATATCGCGTAGCAGTTTAATAATACCTATTATCCTTCGTATTCGAAGAGAGAGAGCTATGATGTGGTTTTTAAAAGATAGGTTTTCATCAATGTGTACTCCAAGATATTTTACAACCTTAGTTCTTGCCAGTGAGTCACATTTGCACGAAAATTTACTACAATAAGAATCCTCATGAACTTTTCGATTAAACAAAGATTTGGGAGCTGAGGAGACTGTTTTATGAAAACAAATAAATTCAGTTTTGTTTGTATTCAGGGTCAGTAGATTATTCTGAAGCCAATCATGTACAATTCTCATGCCCAGATCAGCAGAAGAGAAAGCTTGAGACCACGTTGATCCATAAAACAATAAAGCGGTATCATCTGCATAGCAAATGATGTCTGCATTTTTTATGGGCAGTTCATGGATGTCATTGATATACAGTGTGAAAAGCGTAGGACCCAGAATGCTACCCTGTGGAACATCAAAATTTTTGTGCAGAAGTGTAACACAGGCTACTTTCCATGCTTCAGGAAAAATACCAGTTTTAAAACTTTGATTAAATATGTGAGTAAGTGGTGCAACAATTTCTTCTTTGACATGTTTCAACAATGAATTAGTGATACCATCTATGCCTGGCGATTTATTGTTATGGAGAGCTGTTATCAATTTAATAACTTCTATAATGTCTGTAGTATATAAAAAGAACGATCTATCAAAAGGACGTTTAGCGGTCACCGAACGCACAAGATCGGTTTCAGTTTTATTTAGTTTAGAGAGTATTTTGTTTGCCATTTTAAGCCCCAGAGTGGAAAAATGTTCGTTACAAGAGTCAAATGAATATTGAAAATTTGAGCCTAGTTGGTGAGTTGATTCTGTCTTTTTACTGCCAATGTTACATACTCTTTTAATCGATCTCCAGAGATTTCTGGGATTATCTTTATTGTTCACAACTTCATTCTTTTCGTACTCAAGCTTGATCTTACGCAAAAGATCTACGAAGAAATTATGGTATCTGGTATAAGACAGCCCAAGTATCATATTTCTGGGTTCAGCTTTTGAACGTTGGTTAAGTCTGTCGCGATGTCGCATACAGCGCATAAGACCAGGAGTAATCCATGGCTTAAGATTGTATTTTGTTCTGCTGAGGCGGGTTTTACGCGTATGGGATTGGATAGTCTTAAACAAAATGTCAGAGAAAGTTGTTGTTGCTAAATTAACGTCCTCGATATTGCTAACAGTGCCCCAGTCAACCCTGGAAAGATCTGCCTTAATAGCGTCAAAATCTCTTTTAACAACAATGCGGCTAAGACGACCTACTTTCGCCTTATTGAGGTTAACTCCTGTGGTTAATCCTGACTGGATAGTGATCGGTAATATCTGTCTGACAAACAATACCTATTGGTCCTTTTTACGTTCTTAAACGAGTTAATTTACGTCGGTGACATCCAAACAGTATATAGATGGAATTTTGTTCATATAAATAGTATAAATATAAGGCTCTAACTCATAGAATACTTTTTATCCAATTCGGAGGCTCCTTGAGAGATTTTAAGTACACGCGGATGAAGTCGCTTGCAAAAGCTAGTAAAATATATATGGTCTCCTCTTGGCGACATTTTGGATGAAAATGTTTTTGGTGGGATAAATAATATGTGAGACTTACTATTAAATGACTTCATACACAGTCGAGTACTGTCCGAAGGTGACCTAATGTCCTACGGTCTTTGGAACCGGCGTGCACGTGTGAATCGAGTGATTAATGTAGAGACGGTAGGCAGGGAGAGTTTTTAAGGGTAGAGGGCCCTGTGATTTCCGGGACAAAGGCATAACACCTTAGGCCTCAGGAGTGGTAACGCGTCTTTTGACCTTGGTCTTTGTGTAAGTGTCTGTAGGCTGAAGTCATCATTTACCATCAATGTGAACTGCAAGCTTGTTTGCCACTTCCATTACATAAAAAATATATAAATGGCGCTCCACGCTCTATGTCTACTCCGTGAGAGACTAGTCTCTTATCAAACGTTGGCGTGAAGATATTATACCGATACCTTTCATATACAGTCACTATCTACAAAAATACCAAAGCCTTCAATGCAAATATGTTGATTATCCCGAGGGAAGGCAATGTCGACATTAATTATGGGGTCATTCATTATCGTATACCCGGAACAGCGGCGGTAATCATATTTGGCGACATACACTGGTAAACTATTGCAGCCTTGTTCTAGTGATTCCCAAAGTGGTCCAGGGAGGCCTACGTACGGTCTACGTAGGCGTGAATAAAAATGTCATATAAATGCAGCAAAGAGGAGGTCCACCGAAACCACAAAAAAAATGGGGTCTACAAGAAAAAATAGTTTGGGAACCTCTGATCTATACATGCTTTTATTACTATTGGTAGATAGCTAGACAGACCCACGAGTAATATTATTAGGGTTTTTCCTTTTCAGATACGGAACCCTAAAAAAGGGTGTCTTAAATTAAGGATGAAAGTTAGTATATTACGAAATCCACACGGACGAAGTCACGGGCAAAAACTAGTGTTAGATAAAAAATTAAATCAAACTCTACCAATATTTCTACCAACCGTATTATAAGCATTCATTCAACTATATATAATAGATATAATAATGGCAACCCATTATACGTCCCACTGCTGGGCATGAGTCTCTCCCCTTTATGGAGGGAGGCCTGGAGCTTACTCCACTACGCTGCTCCAGTACGGATTGGTGGAAGTGGGTGGGTTAGTGGCCAATCCGCTGTCGGATGTTTTCATACCGCCCATAAGGCCCTTTTTTATGCGGGGAAACCCTCATGGGCACCCGCTGTCTAGGGGAAAAGACGGCGGGTAGTGAGACTCGTACTCACTAAAACCCCGCGGTGTTCCGACTCTTCCGCCATCAGTGACGGGGTCACGGGAACGCTTACGCACACATCCGCGACCCCGCCGGCGGCTGCTCGTCTCCGAGCCCTCCGCAGGTTGAGATCTTTGGCTCCAACCAACACTAGTGACGTGCGGAATACGTACACGCCACCCAGCTTGGGATCTCCATTTGGACGACGGACATCCCCTAGTCCGACACCCAAAGGTCCCTGCTCCGACCACTCACAATGCCAGGCGTCCCAAGACGCCCGGGTAGAGGAGTCCAGGGGCACACAGTCCGGCCCCGGGGGAGCGGGAGTGACAGGGATGAACTGACCTTCAGCCGCCCCCCCGCGGCCCCACCACTTCCCTATCGAGCGGCCGCCCATAAGGCCTCCGACAAGGTTCAACAACTGCTATTTATCGATAGCAACCGGGACCGACGGCTTAACGTGCCCTCCGAAGCACGGAAACGCGCATTTATTTTACCACTAGCTGTCGACCGCGCGAGTAGATCGCTTATAATCTACACCAGCTGCCGGGCCATGCGCGCTTCCATTCATCATGTCAGGACGATATAATACAACTAGGTACATATATTTTTTCATTGTAATTATGAGTGTGTTGCGAACTACTGGTGGTAGAGCTCCAGTGACGGAGCTCGCGGGCGTAGGCACCACCGCATTACCTAATATACTTGCCGCTAAATAGTAGTGTTCAGCACTATCGTGTTCCGGTCAGGTGGTAATGTATGGTCCTGTATTTTCTGGCACAGAGACATGATAGCTTAGGCCTCAAAAGTGATAGCTGCATTTTGACCTCTGGTCTTTGTGTGGGTATCTATAGGCTGCAGTCATCACGTAACATCAATGTGAACTACATGCTTGTTTGCCACTTTCATAACATACAAAAAAAAAACTAAGCAGTTCACATTTAATGAATACTGTAGACATGTATCTAACTGATGGTCGAAATTCAGATACGTAGCCACCTTAGACCTTGTTGTTTTGCCTCTGTAATTTATTTTAATATTACCAGATCAGGTAATATTGTCATTTCCGATCCCGATCATCGATTCCGATGTCCATCTAGCGTTCAACGCTACTGTGCAGGCAAGATAGCTACTAAAGAATTAACTTTAAAAAAAAGTTGATATGTCTAAACTAACTTGAAAACAATACAATATTTAGCTTCACTCATAGCAAGGCCATTCATAAAAGATCGACAGTCAAAAAACTTAGTTTACATACTGAGACATGTAATTTCAGTTGTATGAAACCAATCCAAGCGTACATTTCACACTTACCAAATCCTACAATCTGTTATCGCCTATTCTCTCCTGGTACCTACAACATCTGCTGAAACTGTTCAGACCTAGTTCCCCTCTCAGTTCTCTGAGATCACAACGTTTGTTACACGCAATGCGTGCAAATACGTCGAGCAAGACGTACTACCACCTGTATATAGACGTCGTGGAGACACAAGTACACCCTGCCTGTATACAGAGCTGTTACCGTTAAAGTTGGAGATTACGGTGTTTATTGTAATTACGAGATGTCTTTGTCATTGCTGTTTCCCCAATGGTTTGTTTTATGTAAAGAAGGTGGCAAACAAGCCTGCAGCTCACATTGATGTTAAGTGATGACTGCAGCCTAAAGACGTCTACACAAAAACTAGAGGTCAAAATGCAAATGCGTTGATACTCCTGAGATCTTAGTTATTGTCTGTGTGATTGTTATTGCAGGGCCATACATTGTGAAGAACTACGAGTACTTCTGACTACAACGACGATAATGATGACAGTAAAATGTAGTCTATTAGCTGAAAAAGGTACATTTCATGATTGAAATATCAGGCAAAGTATAATCAAATCATTAAAAAGGCCGATGAAGCAGACTAGTGCCGTGTAGTGACGAGTCCCATACATAAATAAGTCCATTCAAAAAAAAAATATTATACAAAATATATTTGTTACACGCAGTGCGTACAAATACGTCGAGCAAGACGTACTACCTATCACCTGTATAGTACACCCCGTATACCTTAAGTTGGAGATTACGGTGTTTAACGTAATGACGAGAGTAGTATTGAGATATGTCTTCGTCAGTGGGCTGATCTCGGACCCTTTTAGACCAGCCATGAGACATAAATATCATGTTCCACCCTTGCTTTTTATGTATAGGTATATTTGTGTTATTTGTTAATTGTTTTCCATGTATTTTATTTGTTGATGTCTCCATGCTGTCTGTCTAAATAATTTTTTCTTTCATTGCTGTTTCCCCAATTGTGAAGAACAACTTCTGGGCATCGATGATAATGACAGTTAAATGTAGAGTGTATTAAATGAAAAAAAAAAAAAGTACCACATTTCATGATTGAAATACTAGGCAAAGGATATTCAAAGGCGAGCCTTGCGCTCGCCATTTGTTCGGTGAAGCAGACTAATGCCGTCTCGTGACGAGACGCTTACATACTTCCATTAAAAAAATAATAATTGAAAGGCACTCTTTTTCTCTCAATTCTAAGGGTGAGATTCACAGCCGCACCAGAGAATATATAATAATACTACGTAAACAATGTACACTTCGACGTCCCGCCCGATTTCCCCGCCTCACCCAACCTCCTCCCCTCTTAAGGGCGACGGTTGGTATTTTCTACGTGTTACGCACACAGATGCACGTGTACATACACGTCACTGATTGATGTCTGTGTAAAAGAAACCAAATTAGGCGATTGTATGGCATTTTGGCGGAATCTCCGCGGTGTGACCGCACTACTTTGAGCAAAGTATGCTAAGAACTGTCAAAACCTATACTGTACTGACAGTTCTAAGCATACTTAGCTCAGAATAAAGTCGTAATGCGGTCTGTAAATCTTAAAGTGTTTATACCAATTGTATTTTATAAAAAAAATGGATTTTGGTGTGAGTGAAAGTGGTGGCAACAGTTAAACTTAAAAAAAAATCTATGCTCACTGGTGGTAGTGCTCCAGTGACAGAGGTTGACAGTGTAGGCATCTTCCCATTATCTAATCTACTTGCCGCCAAATGGCAGGGCTCAGCGCTACCGTGCTCGTAATTATCATCTATACAAATAAATATACATTGATATTATATATATGTAAAGAAATACTATTTCTTTCTTCGCACTCTGTGTGTTTACTTACCATGAAGTTTGGTTATAGTTTTTAACTTTTTAATTGTCTGATTTTAAAGAAGAAACGAATTCAGAATGTCAGATGACAGATTTAAATACGAGTTGATTGACAATTGGATAATCAATGAAAATTTTAATATTATATTATTTTATGTTTTAAAAGTGAAAGAATAAACATTCATTGTCGTTTCTTCTTTACAGGTTTGAGTTCATATTGTTTTATATTACCTAAATAAAATAGTCTCTGTATAAAAAAAAACTAACAATAAATCTTCTTTACAGCAACACAAGGTTTATTTCTTTCATGTAGTAAAACAGTCTTATAAAACGACAATTTTGTTTATAAAAAGATGCAAATGGAGCAGTTACGTTTTGAATTCACGATTTTACCGGCGAATGATGGAAAATCTAATATTTGTTGTGTAACCTCAATCACAACTAAAGATGAAAAAAAATTTGCTATACCAGAGGAATTACAGTCTGTTGGATTTCACGAAGAATTAATTGAGACAGCCGTGTACAACAAAGTAAAAAATAGTTTAAAGAAAAGACATCAGACACGAAGAGTTTGGATAACTATGACAGATAAATTACGAGAAATTTACATAGATGCTGATGGTAACTTACAATTTGGAGAACAATATCTGGAGGAAATTGAACATAACCGAGCATCTGAAGAACAAATTAGAAATTCATTGGAAGAAATGTTTACAAAGTTAATAGAAAATACACATGATTTAAAAAAACAGAATCTGAAATATGTCGCAGAGAAGTTTGTGATTGAGAAATTTACGAGCAAAAACTCGAATGCAAGGCAATGGATTGACATTTTTGAGAGAGAATGTTCTCGCTTCGGTATTATGAAAGATGAACAAAAAATTGAGATTCTCCGACTATTTATGGATAAAAGTTGTGTTGATTGGTACAGCTCAATGATTATAAAATTAACACTCAACTCAGAGTGGATAGTTTGGAAAGAAAAGTTGTGTGAGTCATTTGCAAACCAAAACTGGAACCAAGTGACCTATGCATTGTTATTTAAATATAAGGATGGTTCATTAGTGGACTATGCCATTAAAAAGGAAAAACTTTTATTGGACATGAGAAATTCAATTGATACAGGTACACTGGTGGATCTGATAGCGGTAGGTTTGCCAGGTTTTGTATTAGAGAAGATAAATAGAGAAGCAATGAACGATATAGTATGTTTATTCAATGAGGTGAGAAAGTATGAACATTTGGTAAATAAAAATAGAAATGGAACGTACAGAAAGTATGAAAATCAAAGGATAGATATTACAAATGAGGGACACTTTCAATGGACTTGCCTACCATTTGGTTTGAAGACTGCTCCAGCAATATTTCAAAGAATATTGTGTAACATACTTAGAAAATATAAACTAACCGATTTTGCTGTCAATTATATAGATGACATCCTGATATTTTCAAACTCATTTGATGAACACATAAGTCACTTGAAACAGTTACTAGAAGCAATTCAAACGGAAAGATTTCGACTAAAATTTATAAAATGTACATTTGCATCAGATTCGGTAAAATACCTGGGACATATCATTCAATATAATTCTATCCAACCACTGAAGGACAATCTCATTTCGATAAAAGAATTTCCAGTACCAAAAACACAGAAGAATATTCGACAATTTTTGGGAAAAGTAAACTTTTACCATAAATATATACCAAGGAGCGCAATAATTCTTGACCCATTACATAATTTGCTAAGAAAAAATCAAAAGTTTGTTTGGTCTGAAGAATGTCAAAATGCGTTTGAAAAAATAAAGAGTCTCTTGTGTTCACAGCCAATACTAGAAATTTATGATCAAAATCTACCAATAAATATTTATACTGATGGTTCTCTGCTGGGTGTTGGAGCAATTTTAAAACAAGTACAACTAGATGGTAAAGAAAAACCAGTAGCCTATTTTTCAAAAAAACTGAATGGAGCGCAAAAGAAGAAAAAGGCAATATATTTAGAATGCTTAGCTATTAAAGAAGCACTAAGATATTGGCAGTACTGGCTGATAGGTAAATCGTTTACAGTCTACACAGACCATAAACCATTAGAAAACATGAACTTAAAAGCTAGAACAGACGAAGAACTAGGTGATTTGACTTATTACCTTTCACAATATGATTTTAAAATCAAATATTCCCCTGGAAAAGATAATTTAGAAGCGGACTGTTTAAGTCGGAATCCTGTATTAGAACCAGAGGATAATCTAGAAGAACAACTGAAAGTTGTGAACTTAATTACATTAGAAGATATTGTAATAGATCAGAATCAAAATAAAGAAATACAGAGAAACAATAATAAAATAATCAAAAAACACAATTTATACTTCAAAAGAATTAGGAACAAAGAGAAAATAATAATAACAGAAGAATTCAGTATTAAATTTATAAAGCGAATACATGAAGATCTATGTCACATTGGAGTGGGACAAATGCTAACGACTATTAGTTCACTGTACGCAACAAAAAATTTAACGAAAAATATTAAAAATGTTTGTAGGAATTGTGAAATTTGCATAAAAAACAAAACAAGAGGACAATACAAATACGGATTAATGTCATATTTAGGCCCAGCAACAAGACCCTTTGAAATAGTATCAATAGACACAATTGGAGGTTTTGGTGGTTCTAGATCAACCAAGAAATACATACATCTTTTAGTGGACCACTTCACTAGATATGCATTTATTATAACTTCAAAAACCCAGGGTGCACATGACTTTATAAAGCTAATAAATAAGGTCGCTGAAACCGAAGAGATTGGGATGCTCCTTACCGACCAGTATCCTGGAATAAACTCTAAAGAATTCAAGAAATTCCTTACTGACAAACAAATAACAATAATTTTTACAGCAGTGAATGCACCGTTTTCTAATGGCCTAAATGAAAGGTTGAATCAAACGATAGTTAACAAAATTAGATGCAAAATCAATGAAGATGGAGAAAACAGAGCGTGGACTACAATAGCACATGAATGTGTAGAAAAATACAATCAGACTAACCACTCAGTAACTGGCTATGCACCATGTTATTTGCTATACGGAACAGATGTTAAAGTTTTACCAAAAGAACTACAACAAGGAGGTATAAATAGTGACTGGATCGGAGATAAGAAAACAGCGCTTAATAATACCTTGAAATCACATTACTATAACAAAATGAGGTATGATAGGAATAGAAAAAAAAGAGAATTCAGTGTGGGAGATCTAGTATATATAGAAAATGGGAATAAACTAAATAGGAAAAAGCTAGATGAATTGAGAATTGGACCATATAAAATAATTAAAAAGAAATCTAATACAATTTACGAGATAGATACAGGACATAGAAAAACAGAGTCAAATCTTTTTCATATCACAAAACTAATTCCAGTACAGATAACAGAGGATGAGAATGTGCAAGTATCAAATGGAGAACTGGAGTGAAAATTCACGGGTGAATTTTCTTCCCCATGGGGGGAGATGTAAAGAAATACTATTTCTTTCTTCGCACTCTGTGTGTTTACTTACCATGAAGTTTGGTTATAGTTTTTAACTTTTTAATTGTCTGATTTTAAAGAAGAAACGAATTCAGAATGTCAGATGACAGATTTAAATACGAGTTGATTGACAATTGGATAATCAATGAAAATTTTAATATTATATTATTTTATGTTTTAAAAGTGAAAGAATAAACATTCATTGTCGTTTCTTCTTTACAGGTTTGAGTTCATATTGTTTTATATTACCTAAATAAAATAGTCTCTGTATAAAAAAAAACTAACAATAAATCTTCTTTACAGCAACACAAGGTTTATTTCTTTCATGTAGTAAAACAGTCTTATATATATATATTGATGTTCATAATCATGCATGGCTCCGTAAATTACGGCACAGAGGCATAAGAGCTTAAGTCTCAGCAGCAACACATCTATATTGTAATCTCTGGTATTATGTAAATGTTTACAGGCTACCAATCCTCAACAATGCTTTATATTCATATCTATCATCTATAGACATTTTCAAGAAATACCGACTTACGTCAACTACCTGTAACACACACATATGTAAGTAACAGATTATAATAATTACCACTACTAAGGCACCTTATACAAGACGCACAGTCGAATCACTGTTCTAGGTCGACATACAACCTTTAAGGCAATGGATTAAGGTTCTAAATCCTTTGCGTAAATTGTCGATGTATAATAAACGCATTTTGATAGGGTGTACAGTTGTATACTAGGCATACATATATAACACTATACACCCAAATGCCTTCATATTAATTGGTTTGTTGTAGCGTACTAAGATTTAGTACTCAAGGTATTACGTCATCGCTCGGATTATAATCAATTAAAATTATATCAGAATATTCAAGTGTTAATGTTAAAGTCTAGTTCAATATCAGCGTGAACTTTACCTCAAAATTTAGTGTAGGCTTTCAGAAACTCCTTTGAATATCTGATATCCTAATTAGTCGAATCAGATTTTATTAGCTATTTAAAGATATTTTGTAAATAAATTATTACTAATGGATAAGCACCCACCGCATTATCTAATCTAACTGTTTTTAAAATTATTATGTGGCAAACAAGTATAGTTTACATTGATGGAAAGTAAAACATCCAAAGTGGTTTCAATGTAGATGCGTTGCCACTCCTGAGGTCTAAGGTATTATGCCTCTGTGCCGGAAATTACAGGGCCGTACATTACCACCTGACCGAAACACGATAGTGCTGAGCTTACTTCAGTGATTCAGCTATAATATTACAGATACAGCTAGTTTTATATCAAAATGAGAAAGCATATCGGCAGCACAAGACGTGTGGCAAGTGCCAAGAGCTTACTGAGTAGCTGGAATGCGGCTATGCCAAGTTAAGAAACTATATACGAGTATATGCGAGCCAAGACTGTTCTTGAGCGTAGGGTGAGCCAAATTTTATTGAAACTAAAGGGATGTTTAAGGTTTTGACCTAATTTTGAAGTTTATCAAGTCTATACTCGCATCATTATTAACACTATTTTAGAGCTACGCTCGCGAGCGTAGGCACCACCGCACTACCTAATATACTTGCCGCTAAATGGTAGTGTTCAGCACTATCGTGTTCCGGTCAGGTGGTAATGTACGGCCCTGTAATTGCCGGCACAGAGGCATAACACCTTAGGCCTCAGGAGTGTTAACGCATCTACATTTTGACCTTGGTCTTCGTGTATGTGTCTATAGGCTGCAGTCATCACTTAACACCAATCTGAACTGCAAATTTGTTTACCATTTACATAAAAAAACTATAATTTATTATTTTAATGGTGAGAGATATACATAATTACTGTTTTAAAACTATGTAAGGTACATCAACGATCCGGTTAGTCCAACAGTATGTGACGATTGTTTGATTCCTCGATTGGTCGTGTCGCGGGTTCTATACACTTGGACACATATTTGTATAATAATAATGGCAACCCTTGATACGTCCCACAGCTGGGCACGAGTCTCTCCCCTTCTTGGGAGGAGGACTGGAGCTTACTCCACCACGCTGCTCCAATGCGGGTTGGTGGCCAACCCGTTGTCGGATGTTTATCAAACCATAAGGCATTTTTACTGGTGGTAGAGCTCCAGTGACGGAGCTCGCGGGCGTAGGCACCACCGCATTACCTAGTATACTTGCCGCTAACGTGCCCTCCGAAGCACGGAAACGCGCATTTTAATTTGTCACTAACGGTCACCCATCACACACCCGACCCCGCAGTCTGTAATATTGTTACTGTCATATTTTTTTCGTTGAAAGTGGCTCACAAATATCATACAGAAAGAAAGTGAATAAATATGCTGACATGTATCAAGAGAATTGTGTTAAAGAGTATTCCTTGACCTTGATGCATTGTCAGGTTTTTATTTTTAATTATTTAAAAATTACTAGAGTTTTTTTTGAGATAACGGTCACACTGATAAATTTGAGTTACTTAATTAATAATATTCACTTTTTTCATCAAAACAATTCACTTAACTATTTTTTATTGTTAAGTTAATTCGGATACAATCTGTCACAATGTTAACTCGTAGAGCGCCATCTAGCGTCTCATCGTATGCTATGATTATAATGGTACGTACATACAATATACAATACAATGGCGCGTATAATGGTACGCTAAGAATACTACACTAATATACCGGCATAACATGCATGCATCAAATATGGCTACTTCGCTTACATATCAACGTATCGCGCATGATGCTACAGCTGCTACGAGTATTTTATTTGTCAACCACCATAACATGCATCATGCTACAGTGGCACTACGGTAATTTACATAATTAATATCAACGTAACGCGCATGATGCTACGAGCATTACATTTGTATATTTGTATACCAGCGTAACATGCGTCATGCTGCAGTCTCTTTTTTACCGTGAGTTTGCATGGATGAAACATTCACATAAGAACCTGTTAAAATGACAGGTTTGACAGCAGTGCGAACGCTTGCATCAACAAGACATTCATCGCAATACATACTTAATGTAGCGAGTTGCGATACATCATCATGTTTAATGTTTTTAGTGCAAACTAGGGGTTATGTATCCATGTGTCTTTGGTGTGCAATAAAGAGTATTTATTTATTTATTTATGGTACTTTACGTAAATATCAGCGTAACGCGCACGATTCTATGGCTGCTACGAGTATTTAATTTGTATACCAGTGTTACATACATCTTGCTACGGCTGCACTACGTTACTTCAAATATATGTCAGTGTAACGCGCATTATGCTACAAATGCTACGAGAATTTCATTTGTCAACTAGCATATCATGCATCATGCTACAGTGGAACTACGGTAATTTACATAATAAATATCAAAGTACCGCGCATGATGCTACGGCTCCTACGAGTATTCCATTTGCATACCAGCGCGAGCGTAACATGAATCATGGTACGGCTGCACTACGTTACTTTACATAAATATCAGCGTAACGCGCATGATGCTACGGCTGCTACGAGTATTCCACTTGTATACCAGCGTACCATGCGTCATGTTACGGCTGCACTATGTTACTTTACATAAATATCAGCGTAACGCGCATGATGCTACGGCTGCTACGAGTATTTTATTTGTGTACCCGCGGTACATGCATCTTGCTACGGCTGCACTACGTTACTTCACATAAATGTCAGTGTCACGCGCATTATGCTACAAATGCTACGAGTTATATACCAGCGTAACTTGCATGGTTCTACGGCTGCTACAAATATTTAATTAATATTCCTTATGATGTGTTATAAAATAAACTACTATTTTTAATTACTATTTCATGGTGAATAACAATAGGCGCACATATAACATCAGTCTATGCCCTCGAGCTCTAGTCCTACATTGGAGCTCTAACAGCAGCTTCAGATTTCGATATTACCTATTTTCATAATCAGAATCAGAATCAGAAACTCATTTATTCATTTAGGGTGACAGGCACCTCTTATGACACGTCAAAAACAAAGTGAATAACAATTGATATACATGTCAAACAAGATAAAAAATATGCAAAAATTTTAATGGTGGGGCCAAACCGAATTTTTCAAATCATATACTTTAGTTGTTGTCTAAGTAAACCGTAATGATGTCGTAAACACATTGATACTAAGAAGTGTTTACGAAGTAGTTGTTGAATATGTTTGTAAATCTAAAATATTTTTTTCGTATTTATGGTGGTTTGAAAAACGAATATACTTGCCGCTAAATGGTAGTGTGCAGCACTATAGTGTTCCGGTCAGGTGGTAATGTACAGCCCTGTAATTTCCGGCACAGAGGCATAATATCTTAGGCCTCAGGAGTGGTAACGCACCTGCATTTTGCCCTTGGTCTTTGTGTGAGTATCTATAGGCTGCAATCATGACTTATTCACATCGATTTCATTTAAAAAAACCTGTTTAGTCGTGGGTGTTTGCATGTATGCCTGAATGCATGCATTTACCTCTGCCTACCCCTTTGGGGATAACGGGCGTGAAGTTACGTTTTTTATCAAAATCATTAGAGCCGTTTTCGAGAACCGCGGTACAAACATGCCTATATATTATATAATATATGTAACCCCACTTCATCATAAGGCTACATAAAGCAACACAGCCTACCTACCGGCTGCGGCGGACTGGATGGGAATAGCCATTGTTACTCGTAACAGTTTATTACCGATGCAAAACAGTCTGTAATTTTTTGCGGGGGGAAACGCGTATGACACACACACACACACTACAAAAATCGTCTATTATTATGAAACCCACACCTTGACACACAAAATACATAAACAATTTCACGCACACATTTAAATATCTTCGCGACAGGCATAGGCCCATTTGGGCTTGTACTATGTTAGGCTACGATGGCTACGACTACTACGTCAGCTACGGGTGCTTAATTTTTTGATATTTATTTTATATTGAGTAATTTATTTTTAAGGACAGTCTATTAGTATGCTACCTCTACACAAATTCCCCATACCAGTAATCGGAAGCTATAACTTATTAATAACGTAATTAACTTTTAAAGTTAGCGAAGGATATAAAATTTGACATTAACTTTAAATAAAAAAAAAAAAATTGGTGCAACCGAGCCTAGGCCTGGTTTGCACTAAGATATTTGTTAAAGTTAAAGTTATTGTAACATTTCACATCCTTCTCTAACTTAAAGAAATCTGTAAAAGTTAGAGAAGGATGAGACATATATCGTGGTGCAACCCAGGCTTAAAGTCAATAATAATATATTAAACAAGTAAACTCGCCCGCATTGAGAAGAACTATCCAACTCATAACTTCTAAACTTGTAATATTAAAAACTTGCGAATCATATCAAAAGGTCTCCCTTCTCAACAAAACAACAGACAGCTGTTGTTTCAACGTATTATCCTCCCTTTTCAAGGAAAAAAACCTAGTTACCGTTTCTAAAACAATTTTTCTTTTTCACTTGGCATATTAGAAAAGGCACCACCCCTCAAACAGGGGTACCAGGGTGACATAACCGCTACGGCAGTTAATTAGTAAGAGGGCGCGGCGAGACAGGCGCGGGCGCGGGCGAGGCACGTTTAGAGGAAATTGTCGTTTTTATACGGCTTCCCCCCGCCGCTGTGGCCCTAGTACGTTCCAATAACGCAGGGTTTCCCTAAAAGGCATGGTATCCTTGGTACATTGCGTAGACTTACGTAATACTGCGATGGTTAAGACGTAGGATATAATAAAAACCGGTTCCTAAGAAGAAGCAATACCTTTAAAATAAGAACTAATGTGTTCAATTATGTAGAAAATACACATGATTATTTCTTCTGGGCCAGAGGCAAAAACAATTTGGACATCGAGCGAACTGCAACTCATTTGTCAGATCTCTAGTTATTATTTATCGTAATGTGTAAGAAGCACTTATCAATGTGTGACGTGAACCATCACGTAAAACGTGTTGTTCTTGCCCTGTTAACTAAAACTAACGCCTTTCAAGCGTGCTACAAATCCAAACCATAATGTTTATATAGAAGTAAAATCAATAATATTCACGAAGAATGCCCGCCCAATTATTTGAACCACCGTTTACTACAAAAAAGTTTAGTCTTACCTTAATCTATAAAAACTATTTATTATGAAATCATCCCCTTAACTGAGAGTGCTCTTGTCACTTGCGTCAGCTTCCGTATATCAAACATGATGGCATTACTGTTTTTTATTATGTACGGAAGCTAGCAAATAAACATGCAGCTCACATTGATGTTGAGTGATGACTGCCACCTATAGACACCTACACAAAACCCAGAGGTCAAAATGCAGATGCGTTGCCACTCCTGAGACCTAAGTTATCATGTATGTCTCTGTGAAGTTAATACGGGGCCATACATTACCATCTAACCGGAACACGATAGTGCTGAACAGTACCATTTAGCGGCAGATAAATTATGATAAATATACCACCATAATTATAATTCTATTTCCAGTGTGTACTGTGAAGAAAAAACTGGTTGCCTATAAAGTCGGTTTTACGGGCGAAGATTTTACGTAACAACGTCTTTTTCTCGGTAGAAAGGCATTCGCCGGTCCGGCAGACCTCTCTCTCGTTCGGTGACTCATCGTTACGTTACCGGGCGTTACACTTTTTCATGAATGACTCCGAGCCGCAACCTAATTTAAGACGTTGTCACGTCAAAAGGTACACAGAAATTATGTTTTTTGTTGTACTTTTTATAGAGGACACCGAAATAACAACAACATAGTAACAACGTATAAACACATGTCGCCCTGGTAATAAAGAGAAATTAATATCTCGCGTTACTAAGGCAGTTTCGGTATATGGCCACTATCAAAAAGGGCATGAAGCATGCAGCTGACTAAGCCTGGGTTATGTCTTAACGTGAAATTCGATACATATTTTAGTAAATAGTAGCCGGAAAACTCTGTACGCGTGATCAGTTTTTGATTAAATTATTATAATTCCATTTTCAGGTTCATTGAAAAAACACTACATGGGATCTTAAAAAATTGGCATCATCATATATTTGTGTTGTACGTGTGAACGTATGAATAAGAGAAAATACTTAAATATAATGAGAGAAAACTATTCATTTCATTATTTTGATGTTATTTAAAAGATAAATAAATATAAGAACTCTTAAAAGAATATAAATGTATTATATTCTTATAAGAGTATAATTTAAAAAAAAACCCTAACACTCTTAAAAAATGACATGTAATTGTTTGTAACTAACGTCAGCATTGTATAAAATAAATTGTAATGTACTTTTCATAAGAAATAAACAGTAAAGTACTACCATTCCCGCTTTAGACAAAGAAGCTAATTAATATGGTTTTGCCCTATACATTTTTATTTCTTACATTAGAGCTTTATCACCAGTTAACCATGAACAATATAGGTAATTCAACGAAAATCCCAAACAACGCAGAAAGTAATTTGTTACTGAGTTATTACAACACAGCCGACTAGCGTTAGCTGCTACAACAATTTTATTTGTGTAAGCCAAGTACACACCTCACCCGAAATTGGTTAATTACCGTAAAAGGTTCCCAACGACGCCACTCCACACAAAAATAAAGTCGGAACGATCTCTTAAGATTCATCAGAACGATTTCTGTTTATTATTATGAATTGTCATCGTAAACGCGTCCGCCTCTTTTTATTAGCTCTCAAGGAGGCTAACTTATAAACGCGCAAAGCCATAGCCGAAACAATGTATCAAAGTACCAGGGCGGCATAACCACATCAGATATAGCGTTCGTTCCGGCATAATGCGACCGACGCCGGCCCGCTCGTAACCGTCTAGCACAGCTAAAACCGGGCGATTCGGTTTTATACACACCCCCTATAAAAGCAAAAGGACCGGCTATGGTCCCGGGATAAGTGGGGGTCTGTATCTTTATATCTGCCCCCCTGCGGCCCCCACTATGGCATTATGACCGGGGGGGGTCTTTGGACAGCTAAAAGAAATATCCGGTTGCTTTACCCGGGTAGCAGCGGGCAGACGGTAATTCTACTTCCAGTATTACTTTGCTTATTTACGTAGTTTTTCGCACCTCCGTCGGTACATGTGTTTTAGGTTGTTTTTTTAATTAAAAGAGAGCGGTGCGAAGTTTGCATTCAAAGGAATGTTTATAAGACACTAATGGATCGAGTGGGTTCTTTGATTGTGTATATGAACTGCTATGTGTTGTATGCTAGTTTTAACATTTACCTAACATATTCATTAAAATTTCAAGCAATTTGTAATTGTTAGCACAGAAATTACGCAGAACCAAAAAATATTTATCTGCTTATATCGCAGTCGGTCATTTTTTCACTGCTTTTTCACATTGATGTTAAGTGATGACTGCAGCCTATAGAAATATACATAAAACCAGAGGTCAAAATGCAGATACGTTGCTATCCCTGAGACCTAAGGTGTCATGTCTCTGTGATAGTTATTACGGGACCGTACATAAACTAAAAGTATATAGTTAACTAGCAGCTGCCCGCAACGTCATCTGCGTGAAGGCTCTACAGCACCAAACATACCTAAGATGCCAGTGTCGCTTTAGCATTATAAGCAAACAACTTTTAAAATAGTATTAAATTAAAAGTAAAAGTTAAAAGTAAAAGTGAAGGGAGTCCTGGATATGGGAATCCTGCTGAGTTCAGTAGTATTATTACATATTCTCTGGTTCAGTCATAAGATGTGACTGAAGGAAATATACAAAATAATGCAGGAATATATTCCCGGACACAAAAGAGTAAAATTACGTACAAAGGTATCAAACCTTACAACACTTTCCTATAAACTACGTTGGTAGTAATTCTGCCAGGAGCCAAAATGTAAAAAAGAGACAGGACTGGTAACGCGGTAGCAAGCGACGTACAGTTGCCCGTGTGAGAAGCAACTTGTCCTGAGGTTAACACCCGCTGACCTCAATGTCTGCCCCTGGGACTTATTGATGGTCATCGCGAAGCAAACATTCAACTGTACGCGCTTGAACTGGAATGTGTAGTTATGCGGTATGAGGGGAATGCGTGGTATAAATACTGCCTCGCCAATGCCGGGTCCCGTTATACAACTTCGGAGGAGATAAGTTCCGAAGAAGCATAATCGGGACACCTACCTTCAGCTTGATGGTATGCGATGGAGGTATAGACCACTTCATTGTCTATTAATTGCTGCAGCCTGATCATTTTTGGGCGTCAAAATGGCCCGCTTACTAAATATAAGGGAAACATGGCATGTACTGTCTTGCTATCCGGAAGCAGTGTGGCAGCAATTCCCCACGACGCTACAGCAATTGCAATTTTGCCTTGCCTCCTGACCTCTGCAAGTATGCCAGTGATAACAAATGTTTTTCCTGTTCCACCAGGAGCATCCAAAATCCAGGAGAAAAACATTTTACCCTGGTTTTGCCCAACGATTTCGAGGACGGTATCATAAATTTGTTTTTGCTCTGGAGAGAACAAAGCGACATGGTCATTTCGCCCGGATCGTAATTTGTCTCAGCGAAATATGATGAAATTGATGCAGTGATGATTTGGAAAGCTGATAACCCATATTCGATAGTTCAATCGGTGGTGGAAATTACCACATCTTGAAATGAACTAATACAGGTGTTCAGCATGCGTTCATTAGTTACTTCGACTTCTTCTCCAGTAGCACGTGTCTCAAAGCTCGTAGAAAATCTTCAGACAGATGATGGCGATATTTCTCCGTCACTGACGCTTGCCTCCGCGAGGGTGTAATCCCAGTTTTGGTAACCGTCGAGAAGGTGACGTGCTACGCAGGCTGCGCGGTAAGTGGGATACTCCACGCCATCAAATATCCTCAGAAATGTGAAATACGTTGGGCCTCGGACCGTGTGAAGTAACAACCGCAGGAAATGCAAAATTAGAAGTAAATCCATTAAGATCCATTACTTTTTGAGTTTAGCTCGCACATACATACAGACAAACAACAACAGACAAAACAGACACTATATTTGGCTTCGATATCGATAGTAAATCACACCCCAAATATTCCTTAAAACAAAAAAATCAATGTACAGTTTTGACTGTCCTACGATTTTAAAGATTTACAGCTCTTCCCCCGCAGGAGATAGTGTGATAATATGTAGCCTATATGTTGACCGGACCTGTTAGTATTAATTATCAAAATTTTTCTTCAAATTTTGCATGAATATTACTAACACGCGCCATTTAGTAGGTACTTTTTTAGTTTAGCCCGGACATACAAAGAGACAAACACACAAAAAATCTGAAAACTATATTTTTGGCTTCGATATCTATTGTAGATCACGTCCCAAGTATTCTTTTAAAAAATATTCAATGTACAGTTTTGACTTTCCTACGATTTTATTAAATGTAGAGATTCCCGTAGGAATGAGGGATTTTCCCGCAGTAAAAAGTAGCCTAAATGTTGGCCAGGCTTAGTATCAATACACCACAAAAAGTTTCATTCGAATCCGTCCAGTATCTTCGGAGATTAGCCTGGACAAAGGGACAAACAGACAGACAATAAAATTAAAAATCATTGAAAAGTGTTCTAATACTATTTTAACATCGCCCCCAATTAGTTTTTCGTAAATATATACAATGTACAGACACGCGGGTTTTACTGTTTTATTATATGTATAGATTTAATCAATTGACTCGTATTAAATGTTCTTTCTTAAATTCGTTTTATTTTTACATTAATTGTTATAAATAAGAATAGATCTAGTTTCCACGCATTCCTTTTATTCCTCCAGTGACGGAGCTCGCAGGCCTAGCACCACCACATTACCTAATATACTTCCCGCTAAATAGTGTTCAGCACTATCGTGTTCCGGTCAGGTGCTAATATATGACCTTGTAATTGCCGGCACAGAGGCCTTAGGCCTCAGGAGTGGCAACGCAACTGCATTTTGATCTTGGTCTTTGTGTGGGTGTCTATAAGCTGCAGTCGTCATTTAACATCAATGTGAACTGCATGCTTCTTTGCCACTTCCAATACATAAAAAAAAAGTTTAAATAATTAGTCCTGTACACGATATAACAGGCTAGCAAAGAGTATAGAATGTAAAAAGGATTTCATATTTATCACTTTCGTCGCCGTCCAGAAGATGCAGTAGGATTTATTTTGTTGACTACGAAAATATTCCAGAGCTATCAAACCTTACATTTGAATATGAGGCTCCTAAGAATTGTAGTAAGTATAGAGTATATACTGTTGTAAGTGAAGCGCGCATGGCCCCGCGGCTGGTGTAGATCGGAAGCGATCTACTCGGTTAAGCGATACGGGCGCGGTCAGTTGTGTGATGGGTGACCGCTAGTAACAAATTAAAATGCGAGTCTCCGTGCTTCGGAGGGCACATAAGGCCGTCGGTCCCGGTTGTTATCGACAGATAGCAGTCGTTAAACCTTGTCGGAGGCCTTATGGGTGGTTTGAAAACATCCGACAGCGGGTTGGCCACTAACCCTTATCGCCACCAACCCGCATTGGAGCAGCGTGGTGGGGTAAGCTCCATGCTTCCTGACAAAAAGGGGAGATACTCGTGCCCAGCAATGGGACGTATCAAGGGTTACCATTATTATTATACTGCACTAAGTTTGTCAATAATTAAATTTAAAATTGCCATTTTAAATTATGTTATTTACTACATTAGCATCGATAATAACAATCTCGAATACATTTTTTTAATGTTGCCAATGGCGTCACATCAATCGGCCATCATTGAAAGTTTATTAAGGTTTCGTTGAGAATTATAAATAAAAGGACAATAGTTAAAAGTAGAAAATTTTAAACTCGTAACCCTTTTTTCACGTTAGTTCGAAATCAAATCAAAATCGGTCCAGCTGTTTCCAAGATTAGCCCCGCCAAACAGACAAACAGACAAAAATTGTAAAAAATGTTGTTTTGGTATATGTACCGTGTATACATACATATGCATTTAGTAGAAAGCGGTTATTTTTATATAACAAACAGACACTCCAATTTTATTTATATGTATAGATATAAAAATGTTTTATATCCATAACTTCTATGAAATACATCAAAGAAAAGACTTCAACGTCGCACTTTAAAATTATGTATCTTTGAAACTATTTTTTATCTGCGTCTACGACCGTGAGCATTTTTTTAAGGAGTATTATTTCGGCAATTCCGTGTACAACTTCCTGCTGACTAGCCGCGTATCACGTAGCCGTCATCACGTGACAATTAGCCTGGGTTGCAACACGATATTTGTTAAAGTTTTTTTACTGGTGGTAGAGCTCCAGTGACGGAACTCGCGGGCGTCGGCACCACCGCATTACCTAATATACTTGCCGCTAAATGGTAGTGTTCAGCACTATCGTGTTCCGGTCAGGTGGTAATGTATGGCCCTGTAATTTCCGGAACAGAGGCATTATACCTTAGGCCTCAGGAGTGGTAACGCATCTGTATATTGACCTTGGTATTTCTGTGGGTGTCTATAGGCTGCAGTCATCACTTAACATCAATGTGAAATGCAAGCTTGTTTGCCACTTCCATTACATTATTGTAACATTTCACATCCTTCTCTAACTTTCCCAGTTTATTTTTAAGTTAGAGAAGGATGTAATATGTTACACTAACTTTAACTTTAAAACTTTGTTTTAATAAATATGTATGTTAGTTTTAAGGTATATATTTGAATAAGCCTTTTGTTTTATTTTTAGTGTTCAATTGTTGCCTGAAATAAAAAAAATAATTAAATTATAATGTTACCTATAGTCTAATAGTCTATATCAGACTGGGTTGCATCATCTCAGTTTAACTTTAGCGAATTTACCTAAAATTTTGTTACAGGATCTAACAAGAAATATTGCACATCGACCGTTGGAAGGAGACTTCGGCTTATTTCGGTTCTATAGAGCGTTATCTCTTTCGCACATTGCCTATGTGATGTTTGTCGACTCAAAATGTTGAGTATTGATCAAGTTTTGACCAATACCGGACTGTCAGAACCCTTCAGGCCTCCGAGGTCACGACTGTGGTCACACGTAGTGTGCCTTATATATCATATTTCGCACTTCCGGCATACTTCCGGACCTTCAATTGGAACTGATGAATCATTTTAGGGTGTTATGGCAGTTTAGGGAGTGTGTAACAGAGTTAACGCTCTACGAAGTCGAAACTAGCCGATTGTCTCTTTCGTCTCTCTCTTCTCTGGGTACTTACTGGGATGACTTTTTGACAAAAGGATCGAACTATCGATCGAGGGTCGTCAAAATGTATTGAGACCGAAGAGCTGTGAGAGCCGCTCGTCTGTATGAAGACTAACATTAATCGATGCAGTTAGAACTACCTGTGAATCAACTACACTGCGATCGTAGCGTGTGTGGCTGTCATTACACTCTGGATTTAGTAAATGACTTGCCATTTGTTACTTTAATCACAATAAATAAATGCTTACACTCATACAGCCGCATTCGATAAATATTATATTCGGTCGGCAGTAATATTCGCTCTACTACTCCGCCAAGATTTAGGGTTCGATTCCCGGGTCGGGGTATACCAGAGTAACGGTGTGAAATCCTTTATCACTGGTTCTATTGGGATTTTTCTGTTTTCTGAAAATTTTCCAGTAACTCGAAGTTTGGTCATTTGCCCGGAGATGTCAATAGACTCGACACCTGTCAGATGGGACAAAACGTATCGTGGGTGTTTTCAACATTTGCCTTTTATTTTCAGGCTTCAAGTTCTTCTACCCTCCATCGGGTCTTGTAATAGTAGGGGAGATTTTTGAATTTACTCAAGCTCGTCAGATTAAGATATAGGAGAAACCTTGCACCCTGTTCCTCCAGTACCTCCACCAAATCTATGATTCTAATAAAGGGCCGAACACTTAGGGCTTCCGCCACGACCTTGCCTGGCATCCAAAAGGTCAGAATTTTGGATAGGAGCTTTGATTGAGTTCACTTTACATCCTCTCTGAGCATTTGACAATCTTATGTAATTCTTTTGATTCGTTTTTTAAAGAATCAAAGTTTTTGAAAAAGGCGCGGCATTTACATGATGGGTCAAGAGCGCGTCTAATATTCAGAGAGGGTGTAAAATGAGCCCTAACAATGCTCCTATCCAAAATTCAGACGATTCGGAAGATGAGTAAGATAGCGTAGCGACCTTTTGATTTCTAATGGCTACCCTTCGGACGCGTTTCTATATACCTACAAACTGTAAATTTAGCAGAGGTAACCAACAGGGTGTAAGGTATCTCCCATATCTTAATCTGACGAGCTTGAGTAAATACAAAAATAGCACCCTGGACTCCCCTACAATAATGAGTGCGAGTGTTGCAAAAGTTAAATAAATATACACACGTATATAAATACTCGAAAAACATCGCCCTCATTCTTGCGCAGTCGGGTAAAAAGATAAGGTTACTATCACAATTATTATTCCGTCAGGTTATCCCCCATCCCCTATACATTCATATTAAGTACATTCAAAGAAAATAGTAGGTACTCGTACCATTTTGTTACTTCTTATAGGCTCTTGTATTTTTAACGCGTATTAAAAGATACTACATTGTAAGGCTTGTATAACACTAAACATAGATTAACAGTTAATAACATTGATACACAAAATGATCTCACCTTATTCCACTCATATACTAAACACGCAAGCTCCTAAGCGAACATTACGCTACTTTAATATTATAGCTATGCGACCGTGTGCCCGTCCCTTAAGTGCCTCTGTCACGAGGCAAAAGGCGAACAAAGTAGCGTAGCCTGTCTTCCCGCCTACACTTCGGTACGAATAGCCAAAGCAGGCGCAAACTTTGATACCCCGAAACCTCCACCCTCGCTTTGCCACCCTAGTACCTCACCACCCACTACGGGCTTTGAGGACGTCTTTGAGCGAACTTTAGCGGGGAAAACCCCAAAATTTCAAGGATTGGCCCCGTCCCGATTACGAGTTGGCAATATCTTTGAAATTTTCTGCTCTCCTGGTGCTGAGGGAATAGCGCGGTTTGCTTATACCCTAGTCTGTTTCGTCGAGGGGCGGGCATGGTTTAAAAACAAATTTTATTAATGCCAAGTTCTTATTGAAAGTCAATTTCATCACGACGGAGCAACCTCTGTTGAAATTAGTAGTACATACAATATTCCAAAACAGAAAACCACAAAAAATTGTTTTTTAAGTGTCATGCAACAAAATTATAATATATATTTATGTTGAGTTTGCCGAATTATACGTAATAAAGCATGATTGTTACTAACTACACTCTCTGCCTACCCCGTTAGGAAAATGGCGTGAAGATACATACATACATACATATATTTTATGATTATTACCTATGTAACTTATAGCTGCAGTGAAGCAGCATGCAGCTATAAGCCTTTGAAAATGGTAAAACTAAATTAGAACAGGAGGTAACCTATTATAAAAGCAAGAAAATATAATTAAATTAAAAGGAAAAATAATTAACGGGCGATCTAGAGTCGGGAAGGGGTGCGAGATTTTAGGGGTTGAAAAATGATTATCACGATTTCCGGCAAAAATAAGAAGAGTCCTGTCGAAAAAAAAAAACAGCAATGTTACCTGTTATAAAGATGTACAACTTTTGTTTTGTACTGTCACTACATAACCTCAAAATGAATATAATAAATTCAAAAAACTATAACCCCCTTATTCATAAACGTACTCTAGATACGATTTAGCTTTAGATTGCCTTGTCTTTGTCAGTTGCATTGTCAAATGTGCAGGATAGAACAAGACAAAGGAAAGATTAGGAACACTTTAGCTAAAATACGTTTATGAATAAGGGGGTAAATTTTTAAACCCATCATACCAACGGACTCTTAGTTTTGCCAACGGACTAGTAGGGGGGACCAGAAATTGTGAGGAACCATTTTCAACCCCGTAAATCTCACTCCATTCCCTTCCTGACATATCGCCTGTAAATTATATTTTATTTTATTCTATTTTCTTACTTGCCCAATGGTTTCCACCATGCTCTATTTTTTTTGGTCTCAAAAATTATCACATATTGACAAAGAGTCCTGGCGGGAACGCGGGAAAGAGTCGCAGCATGATATTATTTTCAAAACTTGTGTATAGTCGTGTTTTCATAAGTAGATTGTGGGATTTTTATTATAAAGCATTCGATAACGTGCACGAATGTAGGAAAGAGATATTGTGGAAGATATAGGAGAGATTATGCAGTGCAAAGTGATTTTTCGTGTTGCCTCCAAAACTTCGTAAAAACTCTAAGTCATTTCCCCATCACTTTACTGGATCCATCTTATCATCTTTCATATGGAACCATATTATTATAGCCATCTTCCATGGCATGGATTTTCCATCGATATGAAATAAGAGTTGAAACATGAAAATGAAAAGAAAAAAACAAAGGACGAGACGTAAAGACGAGATCCAGAGCCGTAAAATAAATTTAAAACATAGCCCATAAATTTATAAGGAAGTGAGCAAGCAGCCTATAATTGCCAGTGCCTATATGTTACAACCAAATTGACGCAGTACATTTACACTTGCTCCACTACTGGAGTTCTATTAGCAGTAAAACGGCTAACCTACTCACATTCATCGGGCACATTCCTATTTCTGACTTGGTGTGAAACACGCTTATTACGTTCATGTGCACTGAACAAAAGTTTTTGAGAAAATTAAAATTGAGTTCCATCCATGGCTATGTAGTCGATAACCCGAAAGTCCCGTATTCGATGGTCTAAGTGGTTAAAAATTATATTGGATTTGTAGAAATTATCTTTGCGGATTTTCTCGCGTAGACAGTACTTCCAACTTCCTCTCATACCCGACGTATCGGCCGCGGTCATGGGCAGACTTTCGGCTAAACAGGGCAGCACATGCATCGATGAAATGTCGATCATGATCGTCAAATAGCAAATAAGTAGTATAGTAATAGTAGTAGCTCATACATTTCAACTCTGCACGTTACGGCGACCGCGCCACGACCGTATGCGGCTCTACCGGTAAACCGAAACATCGGGTAAAAGCATAGAGCAACACGGGCCACCGGCCGCGGCGAACCAGAGTAGCCATATCCAGGCTTTCCCCTCTGTCAAAGTACAAGGCCTATGCCTGTTGCCTAGATGTTTGAATGTGTGCGTGTAATTGTTTATGTATTTTGTTAAAGTTAAGGTGTGAGTTACGTAGTAATAGACGATTTTTGTAGTGTGTCTGTGTGTCACACGCATTTCCCCCCGCAAAAAAGACAGACTGTTTTGCATCGGTAATAAACGCTATGGCTACTCCCCTCCGGTCCGCCGCGGCGAGTTGCTCTATAGGTAAGAGAGGACGTTGTAAATATTGTTTAGGCGAGAAAATGCGTAACTATAATTTCTACAATTTGTGAAGCTCGCAAATACCTGAGAAAAAGTAATATTAGATTAATGATATTACCGAAAAAGAAAAACACAACACTTATGGAGCCTCTTCTATCTTCTATTACCTCGGCAACATATTTCAAAAAGTAACATAGTAATATACATATTTCAAACGCGCATATTGTGCAATCAACCTATGATATACGATTCTCCGGTTACGTTTTGGCCCATGTAACAGGTAGCGAGCCTGTTACCATCTCCGGGCACATTACCAAACTACGAGGTACTGGGAAACTTCCAGAAAATGGAAAAATCCCAATAGAACGAGACATAATGGATTTTAAACCGTTATCTCTGATAGACCCCGCCCCGGGAATCAAACCCAGGACCTCCAGCGTAGTAGTAGTGGCCTACTACCTACTGGGCTACTGAGGCAGTTAAGCTGAGAAAATGTTACAGATTCACTTGTTTATACATCAAAAAATTTAAATTATGTAACAACACCGGTGCCAAAAAAGAAACAATATTGAGATTGATTTAGCTTTACCACCCTGGCCCACAGAAGATTGGTGGAAAAAGCTTCGTAACCTAGAATCAGAGTCCACGTCTCTGCAAAACGTCTGAATTGCTTCAACAATTTACTATTGCAACCGAGTTAATAATAGCTGGGATCGAGTGCTTTAGATAATGACACGTTTTTAATTTGATTTTATGTTCTAAAACAAAAAATGTCAGAGAATGTAATGTAATTAGGGATTGCAATCCCGCAAAGTGGGATCCCGCGCCTCTTATCAATCATGTGGATCCCGCACCTTCAAGGAGCGGATCCGCGGATCCCGCAAATTTAAATTAGCTGCTGAAACGTTCCTGAAGTTTTGCGAGAAAGCACAAATTCATTCTAAATCTCATTATTAATAAGATTGATTAGGTAAGGTAATCTGTTTTTAGATGTAAGGTTAAAATTAAATGAAAACTTGATGCCAAACATTTTAAAAATGTAGGTCTTAAAGAACTGATTTGCTTACTTAACATTTCTCACTTAATTAATATTTTGTCAGAAAACAATAATTTGTTGCAATAATATGTGAGACATATTTTATTAAAGTACATTTTTTTAGAATTAGACAGAAGGAAAACCCAGAAGCAGGTATCATAAAACTTTTTGTATATGATATTTATGCCAGCAAAATTGTTATTGTGTATAATCCGACTTTATTAAAATACCATGATGAGCGTCGTGCGTGCGTGATAAAAGTATTCTTTTTAATTTGTTGTAATATCGTATTTCATTCTTTTTGTGTTCTTGACCACTACATCTTTAGGTCTTCTATAGGAGACGTTTTAGAAAACGCATAAGTTATTTTTTTTTTATAAAATAAATATGTTGCCAAATACTGTTATGTAATTCAAAAAAGTATTGTTGAAAACCTAACATTTGAAAATAGTACTGTGTTGTATACGTATCAATAGTTTTCGGAATAAAGATTGATATTTTTGAACTTTTTACTAAAACTCTCCTAAAAAAACACCTAAATTCTTTCTGTCTAATGCTAAAAAAATGTACTAAATGAAAACTTTATTTTTATAAAACCTGTCAAGTGCGAGGCAGGCCACGCGCAGTGTAGGGTTCCGTCGTTCTTAGGCTTGAATGATGTAATGAAAAATAAATAAATATTTTCTATGGAATTCTTCAAAATTTTCGAGTAAAATACATTTGATCGACTATTACTCACAAACTAAATAAAAGTTTGTTTGTTTGTTTGAATGAACGCGCTAATCTCAGGAACTACTGGTCCAACTACGCTACTAACGAACGAACTACGCTATATTAGCGTGATGATATATAGCCTATAGCCTTTCTCGATAAATGGGCTATCTAACACTGAAAAAACTTTTCATTTTGGACCAGAAGTTCCTGAGATTAGCGCGTTCATTCAAACAAACAAACAAACTCTTCAGCTTTATAATATTAGTATAGATTAAAAGGAAAACTACCACACTTAAGTTGGCCTTACAAGTTTGCGAGTAATAGTCGATCAAATCGGTCGATCGAACGGAGCAGCGCGGCCGAAGCCGGGGCGGGCCGCTTGTTTCACTATATGTAGCTACTATTGCCGTAACGTTTGAATTTTTAACAACAACCGTTTAGTTAGTAGAGGAGGGGGGGGGACACTTGACTCTAAATAAAAAAAACAATTATCCGCGCGTTACATGTAGGGGAGGTTCCCTAACTATTTCTTTTTCATGGTTTTATTCTACCTTTTTGTCAGCATGATCAAGGTGTATACTTGTGCCAAATTTCAAGTCTCTGTTACCAATAGTTATGCTCTAAACCGCGGGAGGACAGACAGAGAGACGGACAGACGGACTTGGCGAAACTATAACCCTCTAACTATAACTAACCCCCTTCTTCTGTATTGTTCGTATCTCTTTCATACTAGGTTGTCTGGAAGAGATCGCTTTAAGCGATAAGACCGCCTATTGTGCTTTTATTTTATGAACTATTGATTTTTGTATTTTTTTGTTATAATCTGTACAATAAAGAGTATATAATAATAATAATAAGTGGAATAATAACAAGACCTGCAGGTTTAACTGATTTTATAACAAAATTTCTAAAATGCGGGATCCCGCGGGATCCGCGCGGGATTGATCAATCCCGCATATCAATCCCGCGGGATTGAAGAAGCTGCGGGATTGCAATCCCTAAATGTAATCTTATACTGGTTAATGTTTAGTATTGTCTCACCTTTTATTTTCTTTTCTAAGATTCTTAGATTTTATTAAGTTTTAACTTACAGTTAACTGACCTTACAAATAACGAATATCTACAAGTGTTACACTTTATTCACGATCAAGTTAGTTCTTTTAAAAGTTTTTTTGAGACTTAATAAGTTTTGTGGTTTCTAAGTTTTCATTTTCAATCTTACTTATCAACATTAAGTCATTATAGGCGGGTTTTTACAAAACACACAAAACATTGTACCTACCATCGCTACCAGTAGCACGTTGATGTTGAAGGCGCCTTGCCCTCATACGATCAATATATCTATTTCTCGTAATTTCTTTAATGGCTCAACAGTATCAATATTTGCTACACAAAATCCGGAGGTTAAAATGCGTTGCCATTTTTTTATGTAATGGAATGGAAGTAGCAAACAAGCATGCAGTTCTCATTGAGGTTAAGTGATGACTGCAGCCTATAGACACTCACACAAAGACCTAGCTCAAAATGCAGATGCGTTACCACTCCTGAGGCCTAAGGTGTTTGTTATGCCTCTGTGCCGGAAATTACAGGGCCGTACATTACCACCTGACCGGAACACGATAGTGCTGAACACTACCATTTAGCGGAAAGTATATTAGGTAATGCGAAGGTGCATACGCCCGCGAGCTCCGTCACTGGAGCTCTACCACCAGTATAAGTTGCTTAAGTTGTTTAGCCGCTGAGAAAGTAATTATAGGACCATACCGCCATGTGGATGTTTGCATTTAATGCTTGAATGCATGGATTTACTTCTGCCTACCCCTTCGGGGATTACAGGCGTGAAGTAATTTTATTTTTTTCATTTTCTCAGTTTTGTCTTCATCTTGATTAAAAGTACTACATATATAATTTAAAACTAAGTTTTTCTTATATTGTTGCAAAGAAATGGTGAAAAACAAAGAAAATATGCAAAAGACTTGAGAACTTTATTTTACTGGTGGTAGAGTTCAAAGTGTAAGCGCTCGAGGGCGTAGGTACCGCCGCGTTACTTAACCTATCTGTTGCTAAATTGTAGTGTTCAGCACTATCGTGTTCCGGTTATATGGTAATGTATGGCCTCGTAATAACTATCACAGAGACATGACACCTTAGGTCTCAGGGGTGGCAACGTATCTGCATTTTGACCTCTGATTTTTATGTAGATGTCTATAGGCTGCAGTAATCAAAATCAAATAAAGATAAATTTGCCACCTTCATTACATAAAAAAAAGAAACTTCCTTTTTTATGTCGGTTAAAACAATACTTATCTTGCCTAAAAGAGAACATTTTCAACTAACATCTCAAGGATGCTTGCATGACTCGCTTTATCAATTAATACAATGTACGTTAGCAAAGAAAAATCCCTTGAGATCGGTCCGCACGCATAACCTAGCGTAATCCGCAAAGTTTCATATAGAGCGGCGCCTAAACCTACATAAAGGTCACAACAGAGCTGAAAATGGGATATATAGGATCCTAACTCGAGGGAAGACCCTCAAAGGGTCGGAGCGAGCCCAAAAAAGTATATAACCCGAACGGTAGGTACCAGGGTTTCATATAAGCTAGGCGTCTTGTGCCTCCGAGCCAGGGAAATGTTAAGAAGGGTCCGGGAGGGACAGCCCTCCTTTCCGGTGGGTGGAGGGTGTTGGGGAAAAAATTCAGAGAGGACCGTACCCTTGGCTCGACCCGATGCCGCCGTCTGCGTAATTAGTGATGCGACCCGCGGGTTGGGGATGTGTCGATATGAGTTTTCGATTGTAATTTTGGGACCCCTTATTTTATTATGTTGTGCCCTTTGAAATAACATCATCGTTGTAGGTTGACATTATGAATATCGATCAAAATAAGTTTGAATACAACAATATGTTTTTATTAAGTGATTGACCGTTTTTGATTGTGTAAAGGAAAAGAGTCACTGAAACAAATTAATCCGTTAATATGGGTTTTTGCAGACGATTTTAATGTAATATAATGATTAGATGAAAATAAAACTTACTGTGTTCTGTTTTCTTATTCTTTACCTAGAGAGACCTCTTCATTGAATACAAGCTCTATCGGTCGATATTTGAAAACGACTCAAATGATTCCTTTGTAGATCTAACTTTAATTTTATCCATAAGACACGAGATATGTGTAAGTGTTTTTCAAGTTCATGATCTTTTATTTTCAAACCCCGACGGAAAAAAGTGGTGTTATAATAGTTATGTCAAATTCGGTCGTAGTTTATAACAAACCATGCAAAAAAAGTAAGATTCTTTAATAAGATAGGTCCATTCAGTAACTTCCAATAAAAAATATTTCCATCCAGAAACAAAATACAAGTTCAACTTTACTAAAAGATAAATAAAAACATTTTTTTTTTCATTTTTCTATCAAAATTTCGGCAGATTGAGATTAGTATTTGTTTTTGTACATAGATACTTGCAACACACTTATTCATAAACGTATTTTGGCTAAAGTTGTGTTGAATGATACTTATTGTACTATCATGGAACTGGTCCCTTGACCACATGTGCACCTTATGCAGTAATTACATAAGCTATAACTGATCCCAAAAATCGGCTGAATCAAAAAGGAAAAGAAATTCATCGCTCGGATGTGGAGCTTCGGTAGCTTAGTGGTAAAGCGACTGGACTCGTAATTCGCGCGTGTGAATGTATAAAATCTTTTTTTTTCTAAAATTAGAAAAAATAATTTTCAAACAAGTGACTGATCTTTAATTTACAAAATCGATATTAGATTGATTTTTTATAAGCAGAAAATTTTCCGACTGTCCGTTTATTAATAATCCCTTATTAATAAGATAGTGTTTAAACTTACTAAAAAACTAAAAGTATCGACCAAAAAAAAACAATAACACATAAAGAGCACATCACTAAAAGATTATGACAAGATACAGCGAGGCTGCTAACGACGAGCAGAGAGCTGTCAAAAGAACCTACATTAATGTTATTATAACTTTTTCTAGACCCCTGTGTACATGGTACGTGTGTGCGTGCAGCTTAATGAAAGAATATACCGATTCTATTTTGTGTTAGATTTTCTTTGCCATTGTATTTTTTCTTGTGATAATGTGCTTTTAAATGGACTTACATCAATGGCGTTGTCTCGTTGCAGCTTACCTGAAAAGATTATCGATATTATTAATCTGTTTAAAGAGAATATTAATCAATAGGTACATTAAGTTAATAATTCTCGAATAAAAAACGTGATAACGCGTCATTCGAAAATTATAAAAATTCTGTCTGATGATGGGGTCAAAATACTTAGGAATCGGCGTGCATGTATGAAGAGAATGATGAAGGTAGATGAGGCACGGGAGGTGTGTCAGGACCGGGATGTCTGGCGCTCCACACTCTCTGCCTACCCCGTTAGGAACCTGTCGTGAAGATACTTACATACATATTAAAATCTCTTTACTCTTTGTTGTCAGTTTGTAAAAGGGGATGAAAAATGAGACATTCTACTGATATACTTACATTAGTATTTTCCATTTAGTTTTATCTTAGTGATATTCTCTATTACTTATAATTTTTCTAATTTGTAAATTGACATGTATATCAATTGTGGTTCACTTTAACACAAAAAAAAAAAAAAAGTTTTGTAAGGAAATTTTGTGGAGAACAATAAAAACATTATTATTATTATTATACTTTAATTTATTTTTGGTTTGTTGGTTAAGTTATTGTTGGTTGCCGTGTCATAAGCGGTGCTTGTCACCATAAATGAATGAATGAATTTCTGATTCTGATTCAAAGTGTGTCAAAACGATGTTATTCGGTCGAACACAAAAAAATACTTTCTAGCGAAGTGGATTATTCGTCATTTTTCTATTATGTTATAGAAGTGGCAAACCAGCATGCAATTGACATTGATGTTAAGTGATGATTGCAGCCTATAGATACCCACAAAAAGACCAAGGTCAAAATGCAGATGCGTTACCACTCCTGATGCCTAAGGTGCCGGAAATTACAGGACCTTACCACCTGACCGGAACACGATAGTGCTGAACACTACCATTTAGCGGCAAGTATATAGCGGTAATGCGGTGGTGCCTACGCCCACGAGCACCGTCACTGGAGCTCTACCACCAGTAAAAAAGTTATTGTTACAATTTCACTTATCACAACTCAGCTACATTTACTTCAGGTAGGAATCGAACCTGCGTCCACTGTAAACCAGATCAGTCGCTTTACCACTAAGCGACCAATGCCCACTTACTTTACTTTACTGCTCCTTGAAGCATAAAATAAGTAAGTGGCTTGAAGACAATTTTTTCTTAGCATATTTCTTTAATTTCTAAATTCACTCGCATGCATAATTGCGAAAAATGAGAATAAACAATAAGATATACGTATATCCATAGTTAATAAATATCCAAACAAACAATACGTCCCATAGAAGACCGACTTTAATGCCCTATCGATACTGCTATAAGCATTGAAGCGCCATCTGTGAGCATCCTAAGTAAACAGAAGAGATAGGACCAATCTATACGAGAATACCGCCTAAACAGCTTACAATATGGCCACGTGATCGTTATGTGTATAATTTAATGATGTAATTATTATATCTGAATGTTAATCTGAATCTGAGACTAACGAACAACAATTGATTTGTTGGGATATGTTCTTAGGTTTCCGCGAGCTACACTCATTGAAATAAAACTATTTTTACGGATTTATCTCGCGTATATTAAACTAAAATGATTTTTAAAATCAACCCGACGTTTCGGTCGCTTTTCAGCTGCCGTGGTCCCGGGCAGACTGAGGTGACATTTGGCTGACAGATGTCATTCAATTCAGATGTCAGATGAATAGATTTGTTTTATATTATTTCGCACTAACACATGCTTGTGATATATATTAACAATTGATTTTGATATACATAGAAGATATTTTAGAATAGGAGAACATAAAATAATATAGTTCTAATGATCTGAAAAGATTAAGGCAGCGTCTTCGACGAAAGCTTCCCAGGCAGCTTGATTTTTGTGACACCGGCGACATTTATCCTTATATTCCAACCAATTGACACAAAACTTTAACAACGAATTATATACACAATCCTTCCTCACAGACAGACAGACGCGGCGGAGGATTTTGTTTTATAATAAGTATAGAAAAATAAGATATGTATATACATAGTTAATAAACAATGTGTCCCATATAATACCGACTTTAATGCCCTATCGATACTGCTATAAGCATTAAAGCGCCATCTGTGAGCATCCTAAGTAAACAGAAGAGATAGGACCAATCTATACGAGAATATCGCTTAAACAGCTTTCAATATGGCTACCTTATCGTTATGTGCATAATTTAATGATGTAATTATTATATCTCAATGTTAATGTACTTATATTGATTATATTTCAGAGTAGGAGAACAGAAAAGTTCTAATGGACGTGCCGAAATAGATGCTTACAGCAGTACCCAATCATCTATTTGCAGCTGAAATACCTATTTGAAACATGGAGCGCCAACGCAACACGGGCCACCGGCCGCGGCGTACCGGAGGGGAGTAGCCATAGCGTTTATTACCGATGCAAAATAGTCTGTCATTTTATGCGGGGGGAAAATACGTGTGATTTACACACACTACAAAAATCGTCTATTACTACGAAACTCACCTTGACATTAACAAATTACAAACAATTTCAAGCACACATTTAAACATCTAGGCGAGAGGCATAGGCACATTTGTGCTTGTACTTTGATGGAGGGGAAAGCCTGCATAAATATGGCTGCTCCCCTTCGGTCCGATTGAAAAAAATGATGAAAGTGAATTTTGACCATGCGCTCGCATGTTGACAAATAAAAGCGACAGTCTGAAGTTAGTTGCTAAACTTTTTTCGTTTTTTTTGTTTTATTTCTGGTATATTGGATGGTTACGCTAAAGCACTATGATTTCTTGCGAGCGTACGTAAGTAGGTATATTACACATATTGTTTTTTTTTTACTAACAGTCTATAGAAATATCGAATATAATTATTTGGGTTACTGCGATCAAGCCTGCAACCTGCAAAGGTAGCAAATTATGCTAAACAAAAGGTAACTTCACGCCTGTAATCCCCGAAGGGGTAGGCAGAGATAAATGCATGCATTCAAGCATACATGCAAACACCCACGATTCGCCGGTTACGTTTTGGCCCATGTAACAGGTGGCGAACCTGTTAATATCTCCGGGCACATTACCAAACTTCGAGGTACTGAGAAATTTCCAGAAAATGGAAAAATCCCAATAGAACCAGAGATAAAGGACTTTACACCATTATCTCTGATAACCTCCTACCCGGGAATCGAACCCAGGACCTCAGCCTAGTAGTAGTGGCCTGCTACCACTAGGCTACCGAGGCAGTTACATTATGCTACAAAATATTTTTTCTTACAGAACTGCAACGCAGGACGTACCAAGTTTCATATCTCTTTCTCACAAATTGCCGCGTAGTAAGACTTAACAAATAGCTTCTTGATTCATCATCAAAGTCGCACTCTTCATTACTGAAGGTTGTGCCCGTCCTGAAGTGTCTTGGTGGCTTCGGTCACCAGATTCTTCCAATCTAGCCTGTCTACGGCTTTCTTCATCGCTTTTGTTATGGGGAGGCCAGTGAGTTTGGCAACTTGGTCAGTCCATCTGGTAGGAGATCGGCCCCGAGGCCGTTTGCCCTCTATCTTTCCAACAACTATCAGTTTCTCCAGATTATTTGGCTCCCTGCGTGCTATGTGTCCAAAGTAGCTTAGGACTCTCTGGTAGCAAATGGTGGAGAGTCTTGTTTTGATTCTGAGCTGTTTGAGAATTCTTTTGGCCGTCCAAGGGATGCGCAGCATTCGTCGACAACTCCACATCTCAAAAGCATCTATTTTCTTGCGTTCTACCGATCTAATTGTCCACGACTCAGATCCGTACAATAGAATCTTGATTAGGAACTGCAAAATTACTGGTTGGTAATTAATTTACTGGTAGTAGAGCTCCAGTGACGGAGCTCGCGGGCGTATGCACCACCAATTTACCTTATATACTTGCCGCTAAATGGTAGTGTTCAACACTATCGTATTCCGGTCAGGTGGTAATGTACGGCCCTGTAATTTCCAGCACAGAGGCATAACATCTAAGGCCTCAGAAGTGGTAACGCATCTTCATTTTGACACCTCTGGTCTTTGTGTGGGTGTCTATAGGCTTCAGTCATCACTTAACATCAATGTGAACTGCATGCTTGTTTGCCACTTCCATTACATAAAAAGAAATCAAAGAAAAATCTTTTGTAGACAGTTCACGCAATCCCAGTTTAACATAACTCCAGTTAAACGTAATCCAATAAATACTGCATCAGCGACCCATTACAATATTGAACCCGAACATCTAACATTCACACTTCCTTTAAAAATGTAATAACGGTATATCCATACGCTGCAAATCGCACCCCACCCATATAAATTTTACCTTAAAAATCCGCAAATTCGGGACGGCACGGACGTTTCCGAGGGTCCGAAAGGGATTTGCGTTGGGTTCGGGCCCACACTTATACAAAATGTCCAATATGGGTACGCCGACCCTTGGGGCCTAAACATACCTAAGAGCTCAGTCCCGCCGTAAACAAAGAAGTTTGTTGCCGCCTCCCCTTTTCTGTGAGCCTGGTGCTATAAACATCTATGACGTTGCTGATGCCTTGGTAACTGATTTTTTAAATTTATTTATATTTTATTTAGCTGATTGATTGATTGTATGATTGGTGATGGATTAGGTACATCGATGCTGATCATTGAAAAAAAAATTTGCAAATTTCAAACAAAAACTGAGTTCAAAGTTGAGTGGTGACCTAAAATTTAATATTATGAGTTAAGAACTCCGAATAAAATATGTGACAACGATGAATCGTATTTTGTCACTTTTTCTTTAAATACCGTTTTTAGTACACTATATAATATTATGATGATGTGATCTCATCTACACTAATACGTATTATAAAGAGGAAAACTTTGTTTGTTTGGTTGTATTGAATAGGCTCAAAAACTACTGGACCGATTTTAAAAATCCTTTACTATTCGAAAGCTACATTATCCACGGGTAACATAGGCTATACTTTATTTTGGAAAAAAAAGGGTTCCATAAGATATTTTAGGTTTTTCGGACACAAGGTGTAAAAAATCAACCAGAAAAGTTACTTATTTTGCGTACGCTGTCTAAACTGTAAAAGATTTCGAGGAAGGCTTTAGGCTATAGCTATAATCATCACGCTAAGACGAATAGGAGAGGGTAGGTTACATTGCACCCGCGCGAAGCCGGGGCGAGCAGCTAGTGGATATAGGTATATATGATATGAGCCATTACCAAAACAGCCATTTATCTTAAAACCAGATTTTTTATTCTTCTGGAGATGCGTTGTCAATCCTATCCTGAGGTTTTTTCTTCTCTATCTATAATTAAGGCTGTTTTTTGTCATTAAGAATGGGCTAAATACGTAACTAAAACCGATGTTAAGTTAGTACTAACGACCTGTACCCTGTACCCTTACCGAAAGATTATTATTACTATTACTAGTTTTTGCGAACGAATTCGTTCGCGTATTCTTTTAATTTTTTTTTTGTTTGAATTATACTTTTTGAAATGGATTTCCAAATGCAAATGTTAATGGAAAAAATTCAAGAACAATTGGAAAATCAAACAATTTCAATCACAGAATCCGTTACTCGAAGCATTATGCAGCAAATGGGAGAGAATTTCAAACGACTGGATGAGCAAAACCAACAATTACAAGCCGAAGTTTCAAAATTAAAAGAAAAAATCAAAGGTCTAGAAATGCAAAAGAAAAAGAACAACTTAATAGTATTTGGGTTTAAGGAGGGGAGCGAAAGTGAATAGAATACAGTCAAATTTATGACGAAAAAAATAAACACACACTTTTCACTGGATGTTCAAGAGCATGAAATCAATAATACAATCAAAGCAGAATATATCTAAGGTGGATACTGTTGGAAAAATTATCAGCAAACAAACAACGGAAATGTTAATGAAACGAACAGAACTTGTGAAAACAAAACGCAAAACCAAGGAAATGAAAAAGGAACTAAGCTATTTATATAAAGCAACTAGCAAAGCCATAACAAAAGATTACCAAAATTATAGACATAAAATTATAGAGGATACACAAATATATGAGTTCCAAGAGAGCCTACAAGCAACTGACAACACACAAAAACTGGATACCAAACCTAAAAACAAACTCGAAAGAGACTAAAACTAGAGATGACGTAATAAACTGTGCTACAGAATTTTATAGAACACTATATGAAATGAAAACTGATACTTCTCAGCTGACCTCTACAACTATTTACCCTTACACAAACTGCAAGTCTACTGAAAACGTCCCAGGGAAAATGGATGTAACTCCTATGGACATTATAGAAATTACCAAACATATTCAATTGTTGAAGAAGGACAAAAGCCCAGGGCCTGATGGTTTACAAAATGAGGCTCTAAAAACAGCTTCCTCTCTGCTAATACATCCTTTTACCTACTTATTCAACAAAGTCCTTGATACTGGTCAGGTTCCAGAACAATGGAAGAGATCAGATATAATCTTACTGTACAAAAAGGGCGATCCAAAAGATATTGGTAATTACAGGCCTATAAGCCTCCTTTCAAGTGTGTACAAGCTATTTACATCAATTTAACAAAGCAGGATGACTCCAACAATTGAAGAGCATCAGTCGATCGAACAAGCGGGTTTTCGTTCTGGCTTTTCAACAACAGACCACTTACATGTTATGCAACAAATCATAGAAAAGTATAAGGAATTTAATAGACCACTTTATATAGCTTTCATAGATTATGCTAAAGCCTTCGACACGATCTCACATTACTCTATATGGAAAGCCCTATAAAAATGCCACATACATGATAAATACATAAAAGTTTTAAAAAATATCTATAATGGAAGTACCAGCAGGGTCAAGTTAGAACAAAGAGGAACGAACATACCAATATGCAATGGAATGAGGCAAGGCGACCCTCTGTCGCCTAAACTGTTTATAGCCGTACTTCAGCTCATCTTCGATAATCTACAGTGGCCATCGCAAGGAATCAATGTTAATGAGAAGCGACTCACGCATCTTAAATTCGCCGATGACATCGTTATCTTCTCTGAAACAAGCCAAATTCTGGGAAAAAATGATAAACTCCTTAAGAGTAGAAAGTGAAAAGGTAGGACTCAAAATGAATCAAGATAAGACCAAGGTAATGACAAACAGTAGTACGAATAAAATAAGCCTATATGGCAAAACCCTGGAGTATGTAAACAGCTACATATATCTCGGCAAACTAATATCATTCAGAGACAATAACGAAGAAGAAGTTGAACGCCGAGTAAATATGAGCTGGAAAAAGTTTTGGAGCTTGAAAGAGATTCTAAAAGGGTCGTTCCCCCTTTATCTGAAAAAGACTATAATGGACTACCAACTACCATATACTACCAACTCTCACATACGGCTGCCAAACATGGACCTATAACAACAAAATAAAAGCGAAACTTGCTACCTGCCAAAAATCGATGGAAAGAAGTTTAATGAAAATCAGAAAAGTGCAAAAAATAAGAAGCGAACACATCAGAAAAAAGACTAAGTTAATAGACGCTCTCAAGTACGCTCTAACGCAAAAGTGGCGCTGGGTAGGACATCTAGCAAGATACACGGACCACAGATGGACCACAGAAACTACAACATGGCATGGGCCAATAGGCAAAAGAAGAAGAGGCCGCCCAAAGCACAGATGGATCGACGATATAATCGCAATAACAGGAAAAGGATGGAGAGAGAAAGCAAAATGTAGAAAAAACATGGAGCAAATTGGAGGAGACCTATACCCGGTGTGGGGTTCCAATAACAAAATGAAATGCATAAACTTAGTTACATACATGTTATATAAGGTTGTTGGAAATAATAAAGGTTAAATATATAATATATTATTTTAATTATTACAAATTGTAACCTATATGTTATTCCAATGTATAATCTATGTTAGTGTAAAGTTTCATCCAAATCCGTCGAGTAGTGTTTTCGTGAAAGAGTAACAAACATCCATCCATCCATCCATCCATCCATACTCACAAACTTTCGCATTTATACTCGTAATATTAGTAGGATTCTCTGCCGAAAGCAATAACGACAGATCAGATTATCACTATTGGCTTACGAAAATTATAAAATAAAATTAAAAGTTTGTTAGGACCAAAGAGGGCAAGGTAGGAGGTCGAAACTCGCGACTCTGGACCTTGACGTAGTATTATTACATATTCTCTGACCTGGGGTGCGACCACCTATCGACATTGCTATTGTCGTTGTCATTGCTGTCAAAGTTTCATGTCGATTTTTACTTTAACTTAATAACAATAATCGAAATAATCTACCATTATCGCTTGATTCTCACCTACGAAAGCAAGAAAAACAATCAGATTGTCATTACTGCTTTTAAAGGAGCTACAAATCGACATGAAAATTTGACAGCAATGACAACGACAATAGGAATGTCGATAGGCGGTCGCACCCCTGGGTTAGATGCCACTCCATTGTGTAAGTAAGGTATCCTGCAAATTCATATGTTAAGGGTACTCACACAAAATGTATCCCAAGTACCACAAAATAAATTCGAAAAAAAAGAATACGTAACACGAATACCACACAAGAAAAAAATGTACTATATTAGCAAATTCATACGGGTTCTAATTGGGTTCAGTGCTGCCACACCCTCACTCATTGGATAGTTTGGGTTAGCGAGACCGCACGCGATGTTCAGTTCACATGACACTCTGAAAATTCCTGAATTGTATTCTTAGTTATTCAAATCTACATTGAGATGTTGACCTATTCAACATCTCATCTGTAAATTAATATATTAAAGAGTTAGCCTTAAAATCATAATAAACTATTTAGTCATTGACTATATGTATAGTGTTTTTTTTTTTAGTAATGGCATCGCTATTACGCATATTGCCAGTGTCAAGTAAGACGACATTTCGTGTTCGTAAGAAGCAGCGTAAAAGTCAGTCAGACAATTAATTATCAGTCCGTCAGTCAATAGTAAAACGATGGCTACTTTACCAGAACATTTACAATGAAGTTTTGGCGGAAACCCGAAAGGTCGTATTTTTGCACTGTATTTTTATTTCAATATACATGGGCACTGTAATAAATCTATATCAAATAAAATGCCACCAACTTTATTTAATATAACTCAAAAGTACACCAAGAAAATGAAATAAAATAAGAGCAACCCACACTCTCTTCTCTTTCAAGGTTCCCATCCCGCCAAAAAACCTATAATGGTTTCAGTATAATAATAAGTTTATACTGTAGACTGTAGTCTACATAAAAACTGGAGATTAATATGCAAATTCGTTGCCATCTCTGACGCCTTAGTCGTTTTACTTATTATGGGATAGTTATTACTGAATGACACATTACCATTCTATACGGAACACTATAGTTCTAAAAATGGTGGTATCTGCGCATTCAAGCTCCGACATCGGATTTTTACATTTGCTTAAAAAATAGGTACCTACCTATTTTATTTTAACGTTACGAAACTTGTTTAATCCAAAAAAAAAAAAAACTAGAAACGAACACACTAAGAAAACATACTAAGGATATGATATGTTCTTAGGTTTCCGCGAGCTACACTCATTGAAATAAAACTATTCTTACGGATTTATCTCGCGTATATTAAACAAAAATGATTTTTAAAATAAGGATATATTTTTCCAACTAAATCAAACCATTTCAGGCCCGCAACGTTAATTTCTATGTATAAATGTGACCCAATTCTCTCCTAATGCCGGTTCGCAAGCAGCAAATACTTTCCTTTAGTTTTGTTTCACCCGATATGGTTGTTATCTAGTTAGTCGGGTCGACAAGGGTACGAAGGGTCCGGGCTAAGTACTAGGTGTACATAAGTAGCTAGGAGATCGCGTGCGGCACACTATTTGTTAACGAAAGGTCTGGTTTGAGAGAAAAAAGTTACGGTATTAAAAATAAAATATCTGTAATAGTATCGTTTCTCTACAATATTCGACACTTTTTTTTATGTCATGAAAGTGGCAAACAACCATGCAGTTCGCATTGATTTTAGGTGACTACTGCAGCCTATAGACACCCACACAAAGACCAGAGGTCAAAATGCAGATGCGTTACCACTTCTGAGGCCTAAGGTGTTATGCCTCTGTGCTGTAAATTACAGGGCCGTACATTAACACCTGGCCGGAACACGATAGTGCTGAACACTACCATTAAGCGGCAAGTATATTAGGTAATGCGGTGGTACCTACGCCCGCCAGCTCCTTCACTGGAGCTCTACCACCTTCAAAATGAAACTGAAATTCGATATCGGATGTTTTCAAACCGCCCATAAGGCCTCCGACAAGGTTTAACGACTGCTCTCTAAAGAATCTATCGATAGCAACCGGGACCGACGCCTTAACGCGCATGTTTAATTTGCCACCAGCGGTTACCCATCACACACCCGACCGCGCCCGTAGTGCTTAACCGAGTAGATCGCTTATGATCTACACCAGCCGCGAGGCCATGCGCGCTTCTAAATGTTTATTAACGCTTTCAAAATGTATATAAGTACATACAAAACACGTTCACTGTCCGCTGAACCACATATGGCTCAGGAAACTTGCGCTTAAAGAGCACTAATACGTTCCTGAGCCATATGTTTGTCATACAACAAATACCGATTATGTGTTTTTTTTATATTAAATATTTTTTGTGTCCTTTTGACCACATAAAACAGTATTTTGCAAAAATTATGTTGAACTTCAGGCTCAATTTTGCATTTTTGTTTGGGACAGGGAAGATAAATATTGATACAGGTACAATGTGGATCTTGACTGTTAGTATAGCCAAAAATATACTCCAAGTATGCACTTATAACATACGAGTACTAGCTGTTGCCCGCGGCTTCGCCCGCGTGTATGTCGTTTTATAAATATTCACCCCCTATTTTAGGGAGGTGGAGGAATATAAGGCGACAAAAAGTAGCCTTTGTTTTTTCTCAAAGTCAACTCCATCTCTGTACCAAATTTCATTAAAATCGGTTCAGTCGTTTGGACGTGAAAAGGTAACGCACAGACAGACAGAGTTTTTATAATATTAAAGTAGGGAAGTAGGGATTGTAGTCACTCACGTAAGAAAAACAAAAAAGCCTGTTTATTACTATAATCAATAACTCGACAATTACAGGAATCGGGTCACATTTATACATAGGAATTACGTGACGTTGGCTCGGAGCAAAAATTTTGATTTACTAGCGTTCTAAATCGGAATGCCTGTAGCGTTCCAGAGGCTAGACTTCTAGGAATTACTATAATTCAGAATGTTTTTTTCAATTCAGCAGTATACATGGAACATTTTGCTATAGCCAACAGGCCCTTTATAGTATTCTTTCTATATCTCACGTGTTTTAAATCATCGTAGATGGAATTATTGCGCCATAGTTGCTTATTTGAAGGCAAAACGTCTTAAAAAGAAGTCTTATTTTTAAAACTATACGTAAAAAACGTAACTTCACGCCTGTAATCCCCGAAGAGGTTGGCAGAGGTAAATGCATGCATTCAAGCATACATGCAAACACCCACGATTCGCCGGTTACGTTTTGGCCCACGTAACAGGTGGCGAGTCTGTTAACATCTCCGGGCACATTACCAAACTTCGAGGTACTGGGATATTTGCCAGATAATGGAATAATCCCAATAGAACCAGAGATAAAGGACTTTACACTATTATCTCAATACTCAATACTCAATACTCAATCATTTATTGCATTCCATAAATGTACAATACTGACTTAGGTGGTATGTATTTAATCTAATATGTGTATCAATTATAGACCCTGTTGGGATAGGGATTCAGAGGGTTTTTTATACAAAATTTGGAAGGATTTGAAAAGGATTTGGTGTTTTTGGAAGTAAGGTTTGCAACTGTCTGTGGTTTTTATGTTATTTAAAATTTCTGATAACCCACGACCCGGGAATCGAGCCCAGGACCTCAGCGTAGTAGTAGTGGCCTGCTACCTCTAGGCTACCGAGGTAGTTAAAACTATAGTACTTTACTATTTTGGCTATAGTCTACGTTTTTTGTAAAGGTAAAGATGCCAATAGTGTCATGACAGCCAAATTGGTAATTCTAAAGCCCCCAAAAATAAAACTCATAAAAAATAATCCAACAATACAATTAAACTCATTTGCGCTTTCCAAATGCGACAAAGCGTTTTTCTTAATTAATTAAGTCGCAAATTGATTACTTTGGAAGGAAGGTATAAAAAGCAGGAGCGCAGCGGGCGACGGGGTGTACCCCGCCTTGCGAGTGGGTAATGTGAAGGCAGGCATACGAACCCCGCTGTACCGTCAGCAAACAACGTGCTTTATATTTTTGAAGTAAAAAAAATACCCCGCAAATTGATCCTTTTTTTATGTAATGGAAGTGGCAAACAAGCATGCAGTTCACATTGATGTTAAGCGATGACTACAGCCTAAAGACACCCACACAAAGACCAAGGTCAAAATGCAGAATGCAGATGCATTACCACTCCTGAGGCCTAAGGTGTTATGCCTCTGTGCCAGAAATTACAGGGCCGTACATTACCACCTGACCGGAATACGATAGTGCTGAACACTACCATTTAGCGGCAAGTATTTTAGGCAATGCGGTGGTGCCTACGCCCGCGAGCTCCGTCATTGAAGCTGTACCACCAGTTTGTGAAGTTAGGCTTGCAGAGTTAGGGCGTGTAGAGTTAAAAACTTGGCTCTACATGAGATCTTGCAACATTTTGACAATGTCAGTCATATGGCAACATTTTACATGAAAATTGTTTTTGGTGGGATAGTTTTAACTTGACATCTGTTAGAGAAATATGGTTGGGGAAAAAGTTTCTTCGCATTTTTTAAGATAATTCAAAACATTTTTTAATATAGTTTTTTTAAATTTAACTAAAGTATGTATGTAACATTTTGTTCGATAACCTTTCGCCATCTTGTGGGTAGGGACATGATCCCATTGCTATAAAAATTTTGGGACTTCTCATCAAAATACCGCGACAAGTGGATTTGGCAGTCCTCTCGTGATGTTAACCTAACATTGCATAAAGAATTCTGCAGAGACCGAAACAGGTGGAAATCTGAAGGTGCAAGGTCAGGACTATACGGCGGATGCATTAACACCTCCCAGCAAAACTCTCTTAATTTTTGCTGAGTGGCTATAGATGTGTGAGGTCTAGCGTTATCATGATGAAACCACACCACACCCCTTCTGTTGATCAATTCCGGCCGCTTTCTCTCAACTTCTTGCTTTAATCTCATCAGTTGTACGTAGTAGAGTTCAGAATCGATAGTCCTGCCTGGTGGTAATAGCTCATAATGAATAATGCCCTTCCAATCCCACCACACACACAACATCACCTTATTGCGAGTTAACCCGGGTTTCGCCACAGTCTGTGAAGCCTGACCGGCCTTTGACCACGACCTTTTTCGCACGTTCTTGTCGTACGTGATCCACTTTTCTTCACCAGTTATCAGCTTCTTCAAAAATGATTCGGTTTCATTACGTCGTAATAAAGAATCACAAATGAGTACACGGTTCATTAGGTTTCTTTCAGTGAGCTCGTGAGGTACCCAAATATCGAGCTTTTTTTTACCCAGCGTTTTTCAAACTCGCCAAAACTATTTTGTGATCAATTCTCAGTTCTTCAGCTACATCGTAACTACTGATATGTCGATCTTGCTCCACTTTTTCAAAAATGGCATCCATTTTATCCGTAATAGGGCGACCAGAGCGAGGTGCATCTTTGACATCAAAATTTCCGGATTGAAAACGCTTAAACCAAATTTGTGCTACTCTCACAGACACTGCACTAGGTCTATAAACATCGCAAATTTTTTTCGCGGCTTGCGTTGCATTTTTACCTTTTTTGTAGTAAAATTTTAAAATGTATCGAATTTCTTCATTAGATTCACTCATCTTGACAGTACGAAAAACAAATGAAAATCACACATTTGCCTAATTTGAATTTGGAATTATGTTCTTTAAAATTTTAACTTTCAATGATACCAAAACCAGCCATCTGGCTGGTTTTGGTATCATGAAAAGTATCTGACAAATACTACAGCCAAAGAGATTTTATTACAAGTTCATACATACTATAATGCGAAAAGTCTTTTTCCCCAACCTATTATATTGGTAGATCTCAAAAATAAAACATTAGGTCCGTATTATTTAATCTGTTTATTGCAAATGGTAGTGATCAATACTATCGTGCTTAGGTTGATTTCCGGCTCAAATGTAAAACATTTTCGACTTCAGAAATGGCAACACATGGCTTTCACACATACACACATAACGGCCCTGTTATTTCCGGCACAGACGCATAACACCTTAGGCCTCAGCAGTGGTAACGCCTCTGCATTTTGACCTTGGTCTTTGTGTAAATGTCTATAGGCTGCAGTCATCACTTAACATCGACGTGAACTGCACGCTTCTTACCCATATACAATACCTATAATATTATTATTATAATGCGAAGGCACAGGATTGCAAAGTGGCTTCTGAGGTACCACAGGACTACAAAATGGTCAGACGTAACCATGCAATTTCTACTATAGGAAAGGGAAACAATGTATTCCCCGAAATATGAGGAAAATCTAAATATTGCCAACAAATTTTTAAGTTCATATCTACAAAAAAAAAACTAAAAAAATTCTAATGTCTTCGTAGGTTTTCGCGAGCTTCATACATTGTAGAAATTAAATTTGCGGATTTTCTCGCGTATACAACACTCCCAAACTTCTTCATACACCCGACGTTTCGGTCGCTTTCCAGCTACCGTGGTCACGGGCTGACTAAAAAAAATCTTTGAATTTTCCGATTTTATTCACATGACAATATTTGTTTTGTTATCAGTACCATTAGAAGGCCGGCGTGCCCGGCGTACTAGCAGTTATTATTTACCAGCTTTATCATTTCGAAAATTTCATATTCCCCGTACTTGGACGCTTGAGGTTTAAAGCGTAAGGGAGGCGTACTTTTTGCTTGCAAACAGCTTGGTAGTTACAGCTCCGCGTAGGGGGTCATGGGATGTTTGCAACTAAGAATACACGCCTGCTTAGACTGCCTTGAATGTGTGGTTGCTTATATTGCCTTGCTACTTCATATAAATGGGTGCCCTAAAACACTTTTATGAATATGAATAAATATAACTACGTTAAGAAAAACCGACTTCAAAACTGAAAAGTAAAAAATAATAAAAGATTTAATTGTAATTATATACTACCTATTATTTATATGTGCTATTTACTAATAGGTTTGAAGTCAGAATGTACAGTGTGTCACACCGTACATACTTACTTCGTTTTGAAATATTCGTAGAAGTCCAAGAAGAGTTATATGATGCGAAACATGTAAAAAAAACGCGAAAAATAGGTACACCAGCCAACCAAACTTAGTTCAGAGAAGCTACTGGGAACAAGCAGCCGGTTCCGTTTATAATTAGATTTGGTCATTTTATTATAATAATAATTTCTTATCTTCATTATTTCTTGATTGATTGGCACGAGTCTCTCCCCTTTTTGGTGGGAGGCCTGGAGCTTACTCCACCACGCTGCTCCAAGGCGAGTTGGTGGAAATACGGGTTTGTGGCCAACCCGCTGTCGGATGCCGGGATGTTTTCAAACCGCCCATAAGGCCACCGCCCTAAGGCCACAAGGTTTAACGACTGCTATCTGTCGATAGCAACCGGGACCGACGGCTTAACGTGCCCTCCGAAGCACGGAAACGCGCATTTTTATTTGATACTAGCGGTCACCCATCACACACCCTACCGCATAACCGATAAATCATTGTTCATCATAAATTAAAATTAAAATATTATAACATCTTAATAAATCGTTAGAAATTATTTTTATAACAAGCCAAATAAACTCGAGATAGAATAATAAAGTCAAGGGTCGCGCATTTGCCTTTCTTTAAAAATTTTATCTACGACAACAAATAAGTTATGTACGTTTGAAGTAAAAAGGGTTTAAATAAGTGAGACTAAATACACTAACACACTAGTACACAGAATCATATAAAGGTTCCTCTTAAAACTCGAAAATATAAAATATATTTTATAGTACTCCGTATACAAATGGAAATTTAAAACTCTTTCAGTTTTTCGTTTGGTAGCCTGCGGCTCTACGACACGGGGCGCCTCGAAGTACCTTCTAGTTTTAGATTCTAACTCTGACATATTCCATTACTTAACCTAACTTCACACCTGCGTGTGTATTAAATTAGCACAAATAGTAATAAGAAGAAATAAGTAAGAAAATATTATGTACAACACATATAGTAAATATATACAAATACATAATAAAAGGGAGTACGTAAAACAACAAATCAGCAAAATCCGTTAAAGTAATTAAAATAAATTATAGTTACAACATTAGGAACTAATCCTTGAGGAGTAAATTTAACAAATATCAAGAAAAAAAATTAAAACTTAAAGATGTAAAATGTCTCTAACCACCACGTCAGAGAATCGTTAAAAAAAACTTCACTCCTGTATTACACGAAGAGGTAGGCAGAGACAAACGCTAACACTCATGATTCGTCAGTACCGTCTTGTACAATGTAAGGTGGCGAGCCTATCACTATATTCGGGCACATTACTTAACCCCGAGCACTGGGAATCGTCTGAAAAATGGGAAAATCACAATTGCACTTATCTCGACCCGGGGATCGAACCCAGGACCCCAATGTAGCAGTAGTGACCTACTACGACTAGACTACTGAGGCATTATTTTTATACATAGCCTAATGTTTCTAATGTTAAATTCGTACCCGAACTATAATAAATCCAAAGCTTATCCACAAAAATCAAATATTGTCCAAATCTATTTAGTAAATATTATTATTGTCCAAAGCAGACGTTCCAAAATGTATTTAGCGCTTGTGCGCACCTTGTACACTATTTTGAGAGAAGAAGTATTATCAGCTAAATCATTTTCAACTATTCAAATCGTTTATATAATAAACGATTTGAACAGTTGATTATTTTTATATTTTATTCCTTCGATTAATTGTCGTAAGTTTATTTCAAAAACAAGAATGTCATAGTAGCGATATGGTGACATATTGTTATAAACAAAAAAAAATTACCGGCAAAAAAACAACGAATTAGTTCAAATTATTATTATTTTTTGAGTATTTTTCCATGATTCTATGTATTTTCTATTTTACGTATCCTTTGCTATATTATTAGTGTACAAGGTGCGAGCCCAACGTGAAACTTGTACTGTGTATTTATTTTCGAAATTGGCAAAAAGCCGTAGCATTTTGCTGCAAACTTAAGTGTAATATTTTATAGAAAAGTTCAAACATTATAAATGTTTAATGAGACATAGTAGATATATTTTAGGCTTAACATTGAAAACCTTATAATTTACCACATTTGGAACATTAACAGTAGCACATAGATATACCCAATGTGTATGACATGTAAATGTAGGCGGTTGCACGTGCCGTCTGACATTGGAGACGAACATACATATTATTACATGTATATAGAGTTAGATACTGTCTAGAGATATCGTCAAAAGCAGCAAGCTGTACAGTGATTAATATACAGTAATATTTACATGATTTTTTTAATGTAATGAAGGTAGCAAAGGTAGATGACTGCAGCTTCTTGACATCAACACAAAAATCAGAGGTAATTTTGTCACCCTTGAGACCTTAGTTATTATGTCTCTGTGATAGTATTTAGCTGGTATGATGGTATGATGGATGGTATTGTTTGGCCCACACATTACCATCTGAACACGATGCTATTACGACACTTCCATTTGGTGGCAGATGAATTAGGTAATGCGGTGGTGCCTATGTCCTCGAGCTCCTACAGTGGAACTTACCACCATATAGAGAAAGCCTTATTCCAGTTGTCAAAATCTAATAATACTGTGCTTAACGGTGCGGTTTTCACGTTCGTTCCTGCTCAGAACGTGTAAACTGTGGAACGAAGTTCCTTCTGAGATGTTTCCTCGGTGCTACAATATCGGGTTCTTCTAAAGGTTTTCGGTACGTCAAAAGAGTCCTTCAGGGCTGGCAGCGCGTTGGCAACTCCCCTGGTATTGCAAAAGTTCATTACGCGCGACGGTTACCACATTCTATGTGACCGTCTGCTTGCCTGTCAATTTTTTGATATAAAAAATTAACAGTGGTTTATGTGATTCTTAAAGCGACAAGTATGATTTAACAGAAAATAGATGTTATGGTTCATGTCGAGAATAAAATGATTTGCCCTAAAATTATATTATATATTTATGTCTTCGTGAAATTTTTGATGCGAAAGGTTCTGGAATTTTAGCAATCGTTGCTATATGAGAGCAGAAGTAAATAGTTTGAGCTGCTCTTTATATTTAAGTTTATATTTTATGTGGTCATTAAAATATAAACTTATGGTAACACCGTATTACCTAATCTTCTTGCCGTTGAATGGTAGTGTTCAGTACTATCGTGTTCCGGTCTGGTGGTAGAAGTTTATGGGCTACTATTTACCCATCATTGTAGTTCACAAGTAGTAGTATGCTGGTGTGCTACTTCATAACATAAAGCGTGAAGGGTGAAGACAATCATTTTAAATCACTCTTGAGATTTGACATGATTAAAGATTGTTTTCTACGAGTATATCACGAACTTGGTGCAAGCGAGTGGTAGAGCTTCAGTGGTTGAGCTCGCGGGCGTAGGCACCACCGCATTACCTAATATACTTGCCGCTAAATGGTAGTGTTCAGCACTATCGTGTTCCGGTCAGGTGGTAATGTACGGCCCTGTAATTTCCGGCACAGAGGCATAACACCTTAGGCCTCAGGAGTGGTAACGCATCTGCATTTTGACCTTGGTCTTCATGTGGGTGTCTAAAGGCTGCAGTCAACACTTAACATCAATGTGAACTGCATGGTTGTTTGCCACACCCATTACATAAAAAAAAAGCAGAAAGGAGTTCATGAAGTGGTCAACTGCAAACAGATACTCGTAACTATTTTAATTTAACGTATTATTTTTGTGAAAGGAACAACCAAATAGCGTCAACCATAATTTTATTGAAATACGGGACAACAGTTTTGCTTTGCAATAGATTTGACCCATGGATTCAATAAAAAAAAAATAAAAAGACCAAAATTTTTCTATTTCTATCTTTCGAATTTTGCCTGTAATACATTTCATACATATAAAATACCCGTCATTCGAGAGCTTAGTAAATGAAATCTTTTACATTATGCCAGTACCAGGCTTGTAACAATCTATATAGTTCTCTAGCCGGTCTTATAATACAAGTCGACGGCGGCTAACCCATCGGGGTACCCAGTATTTTTAATGAAAGCTGCGGCGTCGGGCGGGCGAGCAGTGGCGTATTAATCTTAGCAACGGACGTTCTAACCTCCTGCGCGCCCCTGTTCGCCTAGTAGGTGCCGCCTAAGGATCGCCGCCGAGGGGGCGAAAATTTCCCCGATTTTTCTCCATTTTCCTGACTTTTTTTACTGCATGCATTATGCAGGCGACTTCGAAATTTATCGAAAGCGAAATAAAAGCGTACAGCTACATACGAAGTTTTCTGCTGATTTATGCATTCTATTTTCTTCTGTATGCCACTTCGATCCGTTTCCGCCCACATCTACATTTTTCTTTACAATGAAATTTCAGGCTTCGTTTTTAAATCTCGTAGCTCGTAGTTAATTAATAAACAAAACGCGAACACGAGATCGAATTTCAAAATCTATACCTAAACTAGCGGCTCGCCCCGGCTTAGCACGGGTTCAATTAATATTAGCCGCAAGGCTACATAATAAAAAATAATAAAAAAATGCTGTTTTTGCAATATTTTTTATTCCTGCTCCTCTCCTAATCATCTTAGCGTGATGTTACCTGACCTATAGAGCCTATAGCCTCGAACAGTTCAAAAGTTACCGTTTGTGAAAATGCGTTTGACAGTTTAATTCAAATAAAGCTTGTAAAGGACATAAAACACCGATGGCTCGCTTAAAAAAATGATAGTACACGCACAGAAAAAAATTGATAAATGAAGAACCGCTCTACCGATTTATGCAAACTTTACACAAACCATCTACTAAATAATTGTTTTATATTATTTCGCATTAACACATGCTTGTGAAATATATTTTAAAGAAAAATGGAAAGATAAATTTGACTTCAGGCAAGACTTCGAATCTCGAAATCGGGCAGGACTTCGGTAGCTCAGTTGGAAAAGCGGCTGGACTCGAGTCCCCGAGATTCCCAGTGGCCGCGAGTTCGTGTCTCGCCTGAAGTCAAATTTTTCTTCGCATTTTTCTTTAAAACATCTACTAAAAAGTCCGAATAAAGCCTAAACATTTGGTTTGGATAGGTGAGCCCATAGATTTATTATACTAAAGATTGACAATTGAGTAATTAGGACGAGAACATGGTGATCCCATTCTTGAGTTATAAAATTACAACGAAAAGTGGCATTGATTTTTATATTTAGAGAAAAAAGATAGATAATAAATAAATGATAATAACATCATCTCTACCAAATGTGACCGCTACGTAGTAGCGCTTCAATCGAGGCTGCGAAAGAGACAATGGGCTCATTTCGACTTCGTAGAGCGTATCTCTGTTCCAAACTGCCTACATAAGCACAGACACTCCGGTATTGGTCAAAACTTGATCAAAATTGTCGACAAACGTCAAATAGGTACGGTGCGAAAGAGATAACTCTCTACAGACCCGAAATAAGCCGAAGTCTCCTTCCTAGGGTCGATGTGCAATATTTATTGTTGAGCACTGTAGCACAGTATAAGTACATACAGTAGTTTATCGCCTTTGAAGTTTTACAATATGCCGCTTTCACCCATAAAAACGCAAATTCATCAAGGTTGACACGTTTTTGGTTTTTATTTACATTGTTTGTAACGCGTCAGTTTGCGTTGAACATGTATAAAAATCCTAAAAACATGACGCCTGTAATCCCCTAAGGGGTAGGGAGAAGTAAATCGGATTCATGCATACATCCTCGATTCGCCGGTCACGTTTTGGCCCATGTAACACGCGGCGAGGCTGTTGACATCTCCGGGCACTTTACCAAACTTTGAGGTACTGGGAAGCCGCCATAAAATAGAAAAATCTATCGAACTATAAATATCTCAACCTATCAACAATTTACCAGTCTATCATCAATCTACCAGTATTCCAGTTGGGCGGTCTATGAGTACGCCAGAATTCTAACAATTATAATGTACCGATCCTAATATTCATCCATACCTTTTTAACTCCATCCAATATAATCCGAATATCAAATATCTACATACAAAAAAAAATATATACCTATTTAGAGTTTTCCTTAAACAAAAATCGTTTTGTGAAGTAAGTATGTACATAAAGTGTAAAATATAAATGACATTATTAATTAATGAAAATTAGAATAGAATATTAACAGTAAAGTTGACATCAAATTTTTGAATATCATCTTACCAAAAACTTAGTAAAAGAAATTTTAAATCTCGCACCCCTTATCGCTAAGTCCCAAGTAGATGACAGTTTTTGTATGGGCTACTTGGTACCGCCCCCTCCGTCCCTCGCGTCGCACGCCCCGCACGATTGCTCTGACATTACACGTTCGTTGGATGACTGTAGGTAATTAACACGTTCGTTTTCTTTAGACTGTGACTGTAGTACGTAGCACTGTCCATTTATGTAGTGATGTGCACATTACATTTTGTGACTGTGAATGTTGTGAAAATAATGAATAACATAAATATGTGAATAACACAAATTTTACATGTTAATTATTAATAATTAAGTTTTTTATCTCTTTAAATAAGCGTTTCGGGTTAGTGTCTCGTACGCTTTCAAGTACGAGTATATCGAGACAAAATTAAGGATCGGTAATTGGCCGATTTATATTGTTCCTAAGGCGATAGCGTCGGACAATCACCGTGCGACCAGTAGCGGAATCACGTGTCAACAGACGTTTATTTTTCATTTCAGTGGGAAACGAGGAAATTACGAGCAAGTAAAAAATACGTCTCGATCTTTGCCCGGCGAAAAAATCCGCCGAAAAGGAAGCGAGCGGCCATTAGGGTATTATCGGGGAAAAAAAGGGCGGAGGGGAAAAAATCAGAAAAAAATTGCTCGGTGCCCACCCTTTCCTTTTCGTGAGCGTCGCCTGTGCCACCCCCGGCCTTACATTAGACCCCCCCACCGCCAGGGGGCGCTACATGTATGGAGGCGAATTACATAAACGGCAGGTAACAAATTTGGAAAATTAAAGTTGCTATCACGTTTAGCAAAGTGGCTTGTTGTTTTTGTGGCCCCTAATTGCTGATAACACTAATAAAACTGTATATTCTTTATTAAAATACCTTTTAGGGTACTTCAAACGAAATATCTAATATGGAATATTCGTTTCAAAGTTTTTATCTATTTTCTATTTTTTCTTGAACTCAAATCGCCTAATTCATTTTTATTGCTAGAATTAATAATCACAACTGTCCTTTTGTTCTGCTACTACAGAACAAAAGGTATATATTTAATGTATTTTGTTTAAAAAGCGCTATATTTATTTTACTAGTTTAAATTAAATTATCATTAATCATCATCATCAATCATCATTTAAACAAATTAAATGTTTCTTAAATGGCTAATAATTGGCTAAAAAAGATTTGTCGTCGTACATTCCATTCATACATGCATATAATCAATCGGGTAAAATAAATTTTTATTTATTATTTTCAAAAAAAAAAAAGGCAAAAAGTTCGTACTAGACTAGAATCTACCAGAGCGACATAAAACAGGAGCGATAACGACAATCAAAAGAAACCCAAAGGGACGGGCTAACGAGAGCGTCGGAGGTCGAGACGCGTCAATATCAAAATAATTCATATGTGACAATAATTAAGAGGTTTCCCAACTCCCCCCACTCGCCCCTTGGGTTTGGGGGACAGAGTCGGAACGTGTGAAGTGATTGGATTCCTTTAAAAAGATTATATTCAGATCAGAAAGTTACCGATGTTTTTAATGATATCTCATGTTTGTTGGAATGATGAAATGCAAACGTTTAATTTTGTTCTAAACAATATCTCAATATTTAACAATATTACCTGATCTTGTATGAACAGGGGTAATGGGATATTATACGATTGAATGAATTTTATACTTTAACTAGCAGCCCGCCCCGGCTTCGCCCGCGCAGCTTCGTTCCTATTAGTCAAAGCGTGATGATATAGCCTTTAGCCTTCCTCGATAAATGGGCTATCTAACACAGAAAAACCTTTTCAAATCGGACCAGTAGTTCCTGAGATTAGCGCGTTCAAACAAACAAACAAACAAACTCTTCAGCTTTATAATATTAGTATAGAGTTGGGATGTCTGCATGTAGTAACAAAAATTAAAATTAAATGCTATTTTTATATATTGGAAAATAAAGTTGCAGAGCTATCTATATGTCGCAGTAAGATATATAAAGCCGTATAGTTATAACCCTAGGATTATAATCCCTAGTAATATAATAAATGCGAAAGTAACTCTGTCTGTGTTTATGTCTGTTACTTCAAATCCATACGACTCAACCGATTTTAATGAAATTTATTACGGAGATACAATCGACTTTGATAATTGTATGTATGTATGTATTTTCACGCCAGGTCCTTAACGGGGAAGGCAGAGAGTGTAGAGCGCCAGATATCCCGGTCCTGACATACCTCTCATGCCTCGTTTACCTTCATCATTCTCTTCATACATGCACGCCGATTCCTAAGACCATCAGACAGAACTCGACCTCGATTTGGTCATGGTAGGTCAGTCTTGGTCTTCCTGGGCCTCTGCAACCATCCACATTCGCATTGTATATCTGTTTAGTCATTCGCTTATTCGACATTATAATTGTACAGTCAGAAAATAAAAAAAAATACCTAACACCGAACGGCCGACCTAACCTGGCTAAGTCGGGGGTGCCCAAGGTCCCAGCCAAAACGAGGTAAAATAGTACGTATGACTATAAAAGTAACCTAAAATTCTATAGAGACTAAACATATACGCAGTTGATGAAAAAAGGTTTTTTTCAGTTTAAGTTCCAAGTATAGAGACCTATTCCAATCCCCTATTTTGTTATTTATTTATATTTTTCTAGTAAAACTATAAACCGGTTCACCGAGTTACAGGTAGGTATGTAGCCCTAACAACTTCGGAGAAAAGTGGCTGTGATATATGGACGGACAGACAGACGGATGACAGGCAGGATGAATTTATAAGGGTTCCATTTTTGACCATACGGAACCCTAAAAAAGACAAAGAGATGACTCTAAAACTTAATAACTGTATACAGTGCTCGAGAAAATGTAACAAGATTTCTTGCTTTTAGTGTTCATAGGAGTTAGAAGCCTGCATGGTTAAATAATTCAGTTTATTCAGATATTTCATATAATTAAGGCTCCGGCAGAGCACATTTACATCGACATTTTTTTAAACTACCTAGAGTGAATGACCACTAATCATAGTCAAAAACACATATTATATTAAATATAATTGATTAAGAATATATTCCTGCAATCCCGGGCAGAACAAGGTTATTGAAATCTCCTTTACGCGTAGGTCATTATGGAGTCAACGCAATACTTGGAAGTTAAAAAATAATATCAATTTTTACATTCTTGAGTTCGAATCCCAATGCAAGGCCGATAAAAAAACTGAAAATTCGAAACAAAAACAACGTACGTACGTACCTGCTTTTGTTTCTTTGAATTAACTCCGCAACACAAAGCCAACGTTACCAGGTTCGCATAAAGCATGAAGAGTACTAATTTGCGGGAGTAAATGGCGGGCGCACCTACGACGGGTCCGAAATGATTATTTAATAGTTACCCTCCCCCCTCGGCGCGGTCGACTCCGGGGGGGCGCGAGGGACCCTAGAAAAAGTTTCGCCGCCGCGTCTATCAAACTAGAAGGCCGGACAGAGAAAACTAAAGAGTATAACCCATATAAAAAATATTTTATGATAGATATTTTCAAAAGATCTTTTGCATTGTTCGATTAAGGTTTATAAAGTACATCATATTAGTCTAACAATGCCAGGTATCATTACCAGGTATAATTATCAATTCAATTTATTAATTACGAGTTGTGCCTGCGTCTTCGTCCGCGTGAGAATTTATGATTGTTCAGTCTCTACCCAGACAGAGTCGTGGGCGCAGCTAGTATAAAAGTAGCCTTAGTTACTCCTTATTACATAAGCTATCTGCCAGTGAAAGTCTCCAAAGTCACATCCTCAAGTCTGTAAAGCCGTTCCCGAGATTAGCGGGAACAAACAGACAGACAGGCAAAAATTGTAAAAAAAATTAAAAAACGGTTATTTGTATATTACAAACAGACACTCAAATTTGATTTATTTGTATAGATATTTTCAATATCTATCTTCTAATATTATTGACATAAATTGATTATGTAACTGTATCACGGATACATCTTATTTTATCAAAGGAAACTAATTTCTCCTTTTTCTAAGTTTTATTGCGAATTAATCGTAGAGATCTCCGCTTTTCTGAATAACCGGAGAAGACTTCGAGCTCATTTGGAAGAGTGGCTGGACTGGAGACAGAGAATAATGTAATAATACTACGTATAGAATGGACACTTTGACGTCCCGCCCGCTCATCCATCACCCCCCCCCCCCTCGAGAGGCAGTTGAAAACTTCAACAGTGAGTGTGAGGTTGCGAGCGAGTAATCTATTTTTAGTTAATTTCGTCTCGTAATCATTGCGACTACTTATTTCTAGATTGTTCGCGTGTACTGATTGATGTCTGTGTGATAACCAGGTAACCAGATTAGCGTTTATATGGAATTTTAGAAGAGTGTCCGGGGTGTGCTATGTTTCCCAGTGTGGTCGCGGGTTCAGGTCCCGCCTAAAGTCAAAGTTTTCTTTCTATTAAAAAAAAAAAGTATATCACTCGCATGCAATATTGCCACAAATGCAATGATGAAATAAATGTAATCCGTCAAACAACTCTCTTTCTTACAAGAAAAGTTGTTAAATGAATCACCGAAGGGTGAACAAAGATAACCAGGACTACATAATTACATAGGAGTTGATTAAATCCGTGGCGCAATCAAAATACAGACACGTAGCAAAAACTTGATAGACAGAACACCATACAATACAACTGCTCTTCCACCATAAAAAATATACGGCATCGAAAAAGTTTTTTCTATATACTGTATACAAATAAATAAAATTGGAGTGTCTGTTTGTAATATAAAAACAACTGCAAAACATTTTTATTTTTGTCTGTCTGTTTGTTCCGGCTAATCTCGGGAGCGGCTGGACCGATTTTGACGGGACTTTTCACTAGCAGCTAGTTCATGTCATAAGGAGTTACTCAGGCCTTTGTTTATGATTTATATTATACAACCTGCTCCCACTTCATCCGCGTGGGTGACAATACTTTTCTTACCGAACAATAATATTGTTAAATACTTCGCGGACGAAGTCGCGGGCACTGCTAGTTTTGAATAAACCAAGTAAGTAATGATTGTGTTTAGTGTAGAATTGTAGACGCTGATTATTGGAGTCAAATCCACCATTTTTCGCGTTAAATTATTCTTATATACGTAAATTAAAAGCAAAAATTGCCTCCATTCCCTAATTCCCTGAGGCAATTTTTCCGTAAAAAACGTGAAATACCAAAAAATAATCCGACTCCACTGACGGAAGAACTCTATTCCATTATCAAGGAGTTTGGTACGTATCTAAACGTATACGTTTTGGTACTATCCGGATGTTTAGTAATCACCATTGCTGTATTATGTTTTTTTATCTATAAAAATAAATAAAGTGTCTGTTTGTAATATAAAAGAACCGCTTTTTACTAAACGCTTAAGTATGTATACACGGTATATATACCAAAACATTTTTTTTTACAATTTTTGTCTGTCTGTCTGTCTATCTATACCAAAATATTTTTTTGTCTGTCTGTTTATTCCGGCTAATCTCGGGAACAGCTGGACCGATTTCGACGGGACTTTCACTGACAGATAGCTCATGTAATATGTAGTAAAGAGACTTAGGCTACTTTTATACTAGCTGCGCCCACGACTTCGTCTCGGTAGATACTGAAAAATCATAAATTCTCACGCGGACGAAGTCGCGGGCACAGCTAGTCTATACATATATTATAAGACAGTAAAAATCGAATGTCTGTACATAAAATATTTTTCCAGGAAACTGATAAGGGGCGATTAAAAAAGCGTTACAGAAAAACATCAAAACAATTTTTGGAATTTTTGTCTGTCTGTTCAGCGGATTTGAACGCGGTTTTCACAGGTGGATTACATATAATTAGGAGCGTAGGTAGTAGGTAGTCAAAATTATATGTAAATTGTTTCGTCAAAAATCGGCTAAGGAAAAAAGAAGTTTTGGTCAATTGAAAATTAATACTTTAAGCACTTTAACAGAGTTGAATGCGGTTTACATAAAAATATTTAATTTAGACTAGCTGTGCTCGCGACTTTATCCGCGTAGAATTTAACAAGATTATTGTTCGGTTAGAAAAGCATTGTCATCCACGCGGATGAAGTTGTGAGAGCAGCTAGTACAATATTGGCAAATGGTGATAAAAAATATAGATAGGTAGCTGAATTGTTTTATATCTTAAAAAGTAACCTTTTTAAACTAAAATGTGACCTCGTATTTGCCCTTCGCAGAACTTTAGTTGCCAAGTTTCAAGTATTACATAAGCATGTACCAAGCAAACATAAGTTGGAAGATATACCGCTACATTAGAGGCCGGGCAGGCCCGCGACGCTGTCAGTGCAGATTATATGGGGTTGAGTTGTACCAAGGACTCCCACGGGTAAGACCGGGCTCCGGAACTAGGAGCGCCCTAAGCCCATAATTCGGAGGCGGTATCTAGTCGATGTAAAGAATATTATATAATATAATAAAACTGCAAGATTGAAGCAAAGTGCTAAAATCTTTACGACTTATTAAAATAGAAACGCCGAATCATTAACAAAATGAAAGGACAAGTTCCACGTTGAGCCTGCACCTTGTACACTATTACAAAAGACAGAGAAAAATACGTAGAATCATGGAAAAATAAACAAAAATAATATGAATCGTTGTTTTTTGTCGGAAATATTTATTTTATGTAAATTTTGTATGACAACAATATGTCACCATATTGTTACTATGACATTCTTGTTTTTGAAATATACTAACTACAATTAATTGAATGTTTAGTAAACGATTTGAATAGCTGAAAATGATTTAGAATTTTATGCTTCTTCTCTCAAAATAATGTACAAGTTGCGGGCCCAAACTCCATACATTTTGGAACGTCTCTTTACGACGATAATGTTCCCTGAAATACGACAAAAACATTATCGTATCTTTACAATTACAACAGTAAAACGTAACTTCACGCCTGTAATCCCCGAAGGGGTAGGCAGAGGTAAATGCATGCATTCAAGCATACATGCAAACACCCACGATTCGCCGGTTACGTTTTGGCCCATGTAACAGGTGGCGAGCCTGTTGACATCTCCGGGCACATTACCAAACTTTGAGGTACTGGGAAATTTCCAGAAAATGGAAAAATCCCAATAGAACCAGAGATAAAGGCTTTTTCACCATTATCTCTGATAACCCCCTACCCGGGAATCGAACCCAGGACCTCAGCGTAGTAGTAGTGGCCTGCTACCACTAGGCTACCGAGGCAATTACAACAGTGTTTCCCAAAAATGTTTTTATGGTAAAATTAAAAAGTGGTGTGCTTATTGACATTCGATGACGGGTAGATAAGATACTGGATGTTCTACCACTAGTGAATATATGAAAGTATCACAAACTTTTGCGACCCGGGGATCGGAACCCTTTAACTGAGTCCTAGAAATAAGCCTACTACCTAAAAGGACAACGTTTTCCGGGGATTTTTGGGTCCAGGGAGGTTTAAAAGGTAAGAAAATCATATGAAGAAATTGAAGGGAAACAGAAAAACCACAATTTTATTTTCCCATACAAATAGTCCGTATCTATTAAACCTTTGACACATTATTTCATTCTGAGGCAATACGAAGTTTGCCGGGTCAGCTAGTATTCAAATAAAAAATGCCGCCTCCAAATTTCATTACCCAATACTCCTAGGCGGGTACCTAGCCCGGGGTCGGGCACAGTAATGATTTACGCACCCTTAAAACATTTATTGGGACCCTGGAAACTCATTCGAGCCTGATTTTTGTCTACCCACCCACAAAGCCCAGCAGATTTCAAGGATTTGCTTTGTATACAAAAATAAACTCCATACTGCTATATCCGCGAGTCTAAAAAACATAAGTCAGTCACGTTTATTTTTTGGTTGCTTATTGATACACGGAGGAATACCTAATTCGTTTTGACCCAAAAATTCTGAACTACCATGTAGTACCATGAGATGGCAAAAGGCTCGCCACCTGTTACATGGGCCAAAACGTAACCAGCGAATCGCGGGTGTTCTTTACCTATGCCTACCCCTTTGGGGAATATATCATTAAGTAAACTTCAAAAGGCATGATAAGTAACCACTTGACGAACGTCGAATATTTATTGAGTATGTAGACCGAGTTTCAACAGATCGTATGCAAACACGATTTTTATGGTCATTTGAATATTTTCTCCTAAAACTGTCATATTTAATCGGCTAGGAATCCTTACGTACCATTAGATGGCAAAAGGCTCGCCACCTGTTACATGGGCCAAAACGTAACCAGCGAATCGTGGGTGTTTACATGAATAGAATAGAATAGAAAATGTTTTTATTTCGAATAGATCTTTACAGATACTTTCAAAACGTCAAGATATCATAAAATACCTAGAGTGAATAACCATTACATATAGTAAAAGCAAAAACATATATTTATAGTAAATTAAAAATTAGAATTTAAACTACTTAGTTAAAACATAATAATCACATTTTTTTTTCAGTTCCTTCAATGATGATAAATGAAGAAAAATAAAAACTTGTTCGTCAAGATCAAAGTTATTCACTTAGCAGAGTTCCAAGTGCAGTCACTACTGAGAAGAACTCCGCTACCCAACAAACTCAGTAAGAGCTCTTTTAAATGAGAGCTTAAATCTAGTACAGATTATCGTGAAAAAACAAATAATGTAAACGTCCATAGCATAGATGCAAATAAACTGCTATCTACTAAATGTGATGTAGCTCCTGCAAACCAGAACAGACCAGTCCCCACCAACAGCACCTGTCCACGAGTATGACGCATGTGACAGCCATTGCCCTCCTCGTCTATTTAAGCGGGAAGTGAGCAATCCGCCATACAATAATGTATGCTTGAATGCATGTATTTGCCTCTGCCTACTCCTTCGGGCATTTACGCGGGCGGGCGTGACGTTACATTGCAAGTTTAATAAAATATGGATCATAAAAATCCTGCGGCATCCAAATCCGATCCAGCTGGATATTAATTGCGATATTCTCATTTATAAAGCAGTTATTCGTCATCTCGCACGACAAAAACTCGCACGATCGGGCGTTTGGCACCTTTTGAATTTCAATAATATTTCTGTCGCCAACTCGCCCGGCCATAAAATTGTGAGGTAACTATGTATAGTCAACTACAAAAATCCTTTTTTAAAACGTTTAATATTTTATAGTTGGTAGTTAAAATAAAACAAAATATTATTATATAATTATAATAAAACCGTAGAAGTGTAAATTCTGATTGACATTGAAAATATTGAAAAAATAAATACAGATGTTAATAGATCGATACCGAACACAAATATGTGATTAGAAAAATTTTTGTCTGTCTGTCTGTCTGTTTGTTCAAGCATGACACAAAATCAACCGGTCCGATTACGATGAAACTTGGTATAATTATACTTTAACGATTGGCGCACAACACTGGGTACTTTTTATCCTGGAAAAATGTCTGTCGACCATACATCTAATTTTTATCAAAATTTATATCCAAAAGCGCTGCCCAAAGTCCCAAAGTCACTATTCCATGCGAACAAAGTCGCAGGCACAGCTAGTTATATCATAATTTTAGATAATAATATACATTAATTGTTTTAAACTTTCACGATTTGAATTCATATTTTTATATTGTAAACGGGACTTAATCGCGTACTATTTTAATCGAAGTATTTACCTCGACACTCGACGTTTCGGCCGTAATGCAACGGCCGTGGTCACGAGTAGACTGCTGCTCCATGGTGTCATCGTCTCGTACCCGCGCCAGTTCTTCGAACTACCCGCGGTTGGTCGTCATTATTTCGATTCAATACATTAAGGTCCCGACACACAACACTCACAACATCCGACGATTTATCCGACGATACATCCCGACGTCTACATTGCGCGATAACCGGATTCCACGAAACTGACAACCTATATCCATCCTCCCGGTTGAAATTTTTGTATTTTCTGATTTCAACCGCTTCACGTACCATCCTATTATAGTAGTGACGTTCAGTGGAGAGGATTTTCGGGTTGTGAAGTTCGATCCAGTGGTTTGGTCCCGACTCCAGTAGATGCTCCGCGATCGCTGACTTGTTCACCTGGCGATTCTTAACTGCTGCTATGTGCTCCTTAATTCGCTCAGCTATCGTGCGCTTAGTTTGACCGATATAGGAACTACCGCAACTGCAGTCGACCTTATAAACACCAGGTGTTTGAAACGGTATCACATCCTTAGCCGTTCTCACAAAACCCGCGATCTTAGACGGTGGCATGAAAACGGTCTTGATGGAAAAACGGTCCAGCACATCACCAACCTTATCCGTTATTCCTCTTATGTATGGTAAGAACACGGGTTGTCTTGAGACGTCTGGACGCTTTTCTCCCACTCTTCGCCGTGGTTGGTACTCTCCCACACGATATCCATTCCGCCGCAGTACCCCCTGAACATGCGATAATTCCTCGTCTATGAACTCAGGGTCACACAAGTCCCGTGCTCTGTTGAACAATGAAGTCACAACAGATTGCAGATGTCGAGGATGGTGGTGAGACATAGCATTCAGATACCTATCCGTGTGCGTCGGTTTCCTGTATACGGTGTGCGTTATGGATCCATTCTCTCTGACGATCACCTTCACGTCAAGAAAAGGCAAACATCTTCCTGATTCCAGCTCGAAAGTGAACCCTATGTTAGGATGCAGTGAGTTGAGATACTCCAGAAACTGTTTAACATCCTGCTCCCCACCCTTCAATATGCAAAATACATCATCGACATAGCGCTTCCACAACTTCACCTTCCACAGCTGCAGATCTATCATAGCCTCGATGTACTCCATCCAGATGTTGGCTAACACTGGTGCCACAGGACTACCCATGGCAACGCCATCCACCTGGAGGTAATATTGTCCACGGTACAGAAAGTAGTTGCCTTCAACACAATTTCGGAGTAAAACCATGTAGGACTCCGACAGGCCCTCGGCTCGGAGCCGCTCCCTGATCACCTCGAGGCATTCATGAATGGGTACATTAGTAAACAAAGATTCTACATCAAAGCTCACCAAAATCTCATCTGGTTCCAACTTCATGCCTCTAATGATATCGACGAAATGCCGAGAATCCTTCACGAAAGACGGCGCTTTTCCCACAAGAGGCTGCAGCACCGACGCAATGTACTTCGTAGTGTCGAGGTAAATACTTCGATTAAAATAGTACGCGATTAAGTCCCGTTTACAATATAAAAATAATATACATTTCAATCAAAAATATGACATAGAATCTACAATATCACAAAATATTCCACGGTGGTAGAGCTTCAGTGACGGAGCTCGTGGGCGTAGGCACCACCGCATTACCTAATATACTTGCCGCTAAATAGTAGTGTTCAGCACTATCGTGTTCCGGTCAGGTGGTAATGTACGGCCCTGTAATTTCCGGCACAGAGGCATAACACCTTAGGCCTCAGGAGTGACCTTGGTCTTCATGTGGGTGTCTATAGGCTGCAGTCATCACTTAACATCAATGTGAACTGCATGCTTGTTTGCCAAGCCCATGACATAAAAAAAAAAAAATAATAATAATAATTTGACTTGTTACTATAACTACTTCCTATAACATACAATAATTGTCAATATAGTGTAAGACCGATTTCTTTTTTTAGTTTTATGAATAAATCTGTTTCAAATATAAAACAACAGTAGGTAGTTAGTAGCAGTAGCAATATCGTATCTAAAATTTAATTTCAAATTTATTTACCTGCCTGTACTTTGTATGAGCGTGCGAGTTGATGTCAGAAATATTAGGTAAATTCAAAAGGTGCCAAGTCACTCGATCGTACGAATTTTTGTCGTGCGAGATGACGAATAACTCTTATAAAGACGCGCACTGACAATCTTTGGCCCTTGATAATATACCCAATGCATGTTCTTTATCTCTGCCTACCCCTTTGAGGAATATGGTCACTACGTAAATTTCAAAAGGTATGATAAGTAACCACTTGATGAACGTCGAATGTTTATAGAGTATTTAGACCGAGTTTCAAAACACATCGTATGCAAACACGTTTTTTATAGTCATTTGAATATTTTCTCCTAAAACTGTCGTATTTAATCAGCTAGGAATCCTTACTGTGAACTACATACCGCATTTTGATCTCAATAAATTATTTCTTAATCGTAGTGTAATGTTTCTTCAAATACCAGATATTTAGTGCATACCAACTACCATACATCTCTACTTAATTCTCGAGGAAATGAGTTCTCTACATCATAGCTTTCTTTATGTAATGAAAGTGGCAAACAAGCATGCAGTTTTACTGATGGTAGAGCTCCAGTGGCGGAGCTCGCGGGCGTAGGCACCACCGCATTACCTAATATACTTGCCGCTAAATTGTAGTGCTCAGCACTATCGTGTTCCGGTCAGATGTTAATGTACGGCTCTGTAATTTCCGACACAGAGGCATAACACCTTAGGCCTCAGGAGTGGTAACGCATCTGCATTTTGACCTCTGGTCATTGTGTGGGTGTCTATAGGCTGCAGTCATCACTTAACATCAATGTTAACTGTATGCTTGTTTGCCACTTTTATAACATAAAAAAAATGCAGTTCACATTGATGTTAAGTGATGACTGCAGTCTATAGACACTCACACAAGGAGAGGTCAAAATGATGGTGATGGTGTGTGATGGGTGACCGCTAGTGGCAAATTCAAAATGCGCATTGCCGTGCTTCGGAGGGCACGTCAGTACAGGTTGTTATCGTTAGATAGCAGTAGTTAAACCTTAGTCTTTAGTTAAAACATCCGACAGCGGGTTGGTCACTAACCATTATTTCCACCAACCCGCATTGGAGCTATATCAATCAATGACTTACCCTACATCATCAATGATGTTCTAGATATGGTATCGTATGCTGACGACTTATTTAGTATTTAAAATGAAAAGACAACAGGTTGTAATTTACGCTGTAAACAATACTCTCTTAAACAATACTATTAGCTATAGGTAGCTTGTAACAAAATAAAAAACCATTGAAATAAACCATTTCAATTTTGGTGGAGAAAATCTGTGTATTCAACCAAAAACACACAAACGCAGATGTTCAAAATACGTCCCTGGCACGCATACACGATTTGAAATAGGGAGCGGTGTTCACTAAACACGAATATAAGACGTTTACAGATGAACATAGTTTAATGAAAAACACAATATGGGGTTCTTCAAAAATGGCGTCAAAAGAGTCCTTCAGGGCTGGCAGCGCGTTGGCAACTCCCCTGGTGTTGCAAATGTTCATAGGCGACGGTGACCACTTTCCATCAGGTGGCCCGTTTGCTTGTCTGTCAACCTTAAGACGTAAAAAAAAAAAAACATATGATCAACTCTTTTGAACTATGCTCGGAGTGTCAAATCAGAAATAAGTATATCTGCAGAACCAAAGTAGCCATAATAGTCCACAGAACAGCGAAACTCAAGTGGCAGTGAACAGGCGACATAGCTTGAAGTAAAAAAGACGTAATGAAGTAGCGACTGCGCACCGGAAGACAAAGCGTGGCGTGGAAATGGCCGGTGCCAATATTGCATCCTTCGATTGTGGATCACGCTAATCTAGATTACAAACGATCTTTTGATCGATCAATTATCAGCGTCCTAATAACGGTCAGCCAATCTGCTGAATTGTTCTTGTGACGTCTTTTTTTTCTAGTGTATATAGTATCGATGGAAAGTCATGAAAAATGGATTGAAATCAATTATTGGATCCCATCCCATTTGTTAGTCTGGGTCAGGGACGATCGGTCGGTGTAAACTACAAATTGCGAAGAAGAGTATAATGTCGCGAATCGCGAATAAGAGTATAAGAAGAGTATCATTTACGAAGAAGAGTATATAGGAGTATAGTGCAAAATACGATAATACGATGTGAATTGAAGTAGTTAGACAAAGTACTGATCATAGTCGTGGAACCACTTTTATAACTGATTCAATAACTTTTTCGTAGGATGTAGGCATTTTTGAGGGCTTTTGTTCAGCAGTTGAAGCTGAACTACTATTTTCTTACATGATATGTTCTTAGGTTTTCGCGAGCTACACTCATTGAAATAAAACTATTTTTACGGATTTATCTCGCGTATATTAAACTAAAATGATTTTTAAAATCAACCCGACGTTTCGGTCGCTTTTCAGCTTCCGTGGTCTCGGGCAGACTGAGATGACATTAGTCTGACAGAAGTTTGAAAAAATTATATGTAGCTACCTCCATCGATTTCGTAAACGCCTTGCGTAGCGTTCAGGATTAACACAATAATTACTTATGGTATCTTGAGGTCTTGCAGACTGCTGCGGCTGGGATTTAATCTTGCTAAGTATGGGATCCCATGATGTTGATAATCGCCATCCATCTTCTCTATTGAAATTTGGGTGTTTTTTAATTTCAATAGCCTCGCGTACCATTCGTGGAATGGGTTTGTGTTCTCTAGCGAGTATTTGAATTTTATCAAACCGGATGTAATGGTTCGGCTTATCCGCTATGTGATCACAGACTGCAGACCTCCCTGTTCTTCGGTTTTTGACATCAGCAATGTGCTCTTTAACGCGGGTGGATACAGCTCTCTTCGTTTGACCAATATATGAGAGTCCACAATCACAATCTAATTTGTAAATGCCAGAATTTTGTAATGGAATATTACTTTTAATGGGTCTTAAATACTGATGAATCTTTTTAATAAAAAAGATTCATCAGTACTAAATATATTGATAAATCATTTTAGTTTAATATACGCGAGATAAATCCGTAAAAATAGTTTTATTTCAATACTATTTTCTTGCGCAAGTTTACAAGTTGTAACCTCTGTTGACCTTTTATTAAATATTCAGTGAGTTATCTTTGCTCTTTGTGAGATATTGATTCCTTAGCAAAGAAAATAATTATGTATATTTAGCCAGTAGCACACATCCATAGGGGTGTTTCTAAATACGGCCCTGGCACGGGCCGTATTTAGAAACGGGTAGGGCGCGGTGCTCACAAAACGCGAATTAAAGATGTTTACACACGTGTTATAATTTATTTGTTTTTTTTTTAATCCTACTCAATATTGCAATCTGTCATCGATATTTAACAGGCTAGATCTGTTTATGTGTGACAGGCAGTAAATTTGTCCATTGACAACTCTCACTTTTATTTGGCGAACCGATTGATAAGTTATGGGACGCTGTTCTTTCTCTCGGATTAATAAAATACTCTTAGCATCCGACAAGCTGAAAGCATTAAAACATGTACCTATTATAATTTAACACATTTTGATGATTAATATTTGTCGATTTGAATTAAAGATAGTTAACGGATCATTGTTTTATTTGCATTATAAAAACGTTTGTATGTTGTAATGCAAAATTGATTCCAGATCCGACCAGGCTTACATTTTAATTAGGACAATAGAAACAAGAAGTTCTTCCAAAACGTATTTGTAGTTTTCTTTTTCCAATTATAACGCTGAATAATATTGACAGAATAAAGGCAGATAGATTTTATTTATAATAAAATAACGCATCATGTATCGTCGAACACCCTCCCTCTCCTCCTGGAGTTATCCTAAACAACTGAATCAACTGTCCACGCGAACAAATTCCCCAGCAAATGCTATCTTAATTAAAAACCTAGTAGCAAAATATCATCACGATTTCTACACTGTAACCTTTTTAATTTAGTAACGTAATTTCCAATTATTAGTAAAATCTATTGCGTAAAGCTTATGTGTAGAACCACCCTTAAACCCCATGAGGGTGGGTGGTGCCTAGCCACCCTCGTCGTTTACCCTGCTTACCGTTTCTACCAGGCAAGCATAGTGTACTGAGAATTTTAACGGAATTAGTAGCGAGTCTACCCGTCTACAGGGCGCCGCAGTAAATTCACCACACAACCTACTAGGAGCGTAGAAGTGTTAAGGTGATACTCCACTGAGGCGATAACGAAAAACGCAATATGGAAATTATTGACAAGTAACAGGTTTGCGAAGCGCGCATGGCCCAGCGGCTGGTGTAGATCGTAAGCGATCTACTCGGTTAAGCACTACGGGCGCAGTCGGGTAGTGTGATGGGTGACCGCTAGTGGAAAATTAAATGCGCGTTTCCGTGCTTCGGAGGGCATGTTAAGCCGTCGGTCCCGGTTGCTATCGTTGGATAGCAGTCGTTAAACCTTGTCGGAGGCCTTATGGGCGGTTTGAAAACATCCGACAGCGGGTTGGCCACTAACCCACCCACCTCCACCAATCCGCATTGGAGCAGCGTTGTGGAGTAAGCTCCAGGCCGCCCCCAAAAAAGGGGAGAGACTCGTGCCCAGTAGTGGGACGTATACGTGCCCAGCAGTGGGACGTATAATGGGTTGCCATTATTTTAACAGGTTTGCAGTCGAAAACTTTTCTTTGTCAAAGAATAAACCGATACCGACGGTAATCGGTTTATTCTTTGACCAACGTACGATTTAAAACTAAAAATAAGGAAAATGTCCTGAAATATGTACGTGCCGTGCCATACATAAAGTATCGAAGATTCTTTTCTTATTTATTTAACATGGAAAGTGCAACATCTTTTTAAATAAAATAAGAGTACTAGTACAGTTATTTAAAAAAAACAAAATTGACATTTTGTTCTGTCATCTTTCATAATACGATGACTCGGTTAGTCCAGCGGTGTAAGATGACCGTTTGATTCGGAGAGTCGCGAGTTCGATCCTCGCACCGGGACAAATATTTGTATGGCCTACAGATATTTGTTTCGGGTCTGGGTGTTTGTGTATGTATTGTATGTGTACAACGACACCCACGACACAAATATAAACCTACTGTGGGGCTGTGAGTGTAAACGTATTTTATTTATTTATACGTCAGGGTAAATATATTTTTTCATAGTCCAGAAGTCTACAGTAATAAGTAAGCAATACTGCAGCAAAACAACTGCCAACGGTTCATGTAATATCAACTTTCATTGGGTACTTATGTAGCTATACTATACCAGTAAAATTACATTACCATCTGAATGTTTACGTATTATACATATTTAGAAGTAAATCGCGAAATTCAGTGATATCAAAACCCTAAAGGTCTGCAATAGAGACAATAGCGTCTATTGCCAGAGAATATTTAATAATACTACGTATAGAATGGACACTTCGACGTCCCGCCCGGTTTGCTCGCATCACTCAACCCCTTCCCCTCTTATGGGCGTCGGTTGGTATTTTGTACGTGCTACGCACACAGGTGCGCGTGTAAATACACGTCACTGACTGATGTCTGTATAATAGAAACCAAATTAAGCGTTTGTATGGAATTTTGGCGGAGTGTCCGCGGTGTGCTATTGCAGTGCTTCATTATTTTTATTTTTGTGTCTGCCTGTCTGAAGTCTGGCGACAATAATAAGTTAATAAGGTTAATGACACAAAAAGCTTACTCCTTTATTTTTTAGCAGTCATTATATTCTATCTGAACTTCTGAATTTTTTTTCATGTGAAAGTAGCAATCAAGCTTGTAGTCCACTTTAATGATAAGTAAACTAAAAAACTATGGGCCTAAATGCAGATATATTGCCTGAAGCTAAATGTCTTTTGTGTCTGTTCAGATAATACACGGATATAGTCTCGTATAATCCATCTGCAGCTCCGCTTTACGTAGAGTAACACCCTAGTGGAGCTACACCCTTATAGCAGGTGCCACCCACCTCCTCTAGTGTTAGCGCTAACTCGCGAGGTGTCTGCACGCAACGCAAAAACGGAATTAACCCAACCGAAAATAATGGTGACCGGCTACGGAAATGAGGTTGTGTTCTTTTTTCCCAACAGCCTTTCAAAGGGGGCTTGTTTGTGACGTATTCCTCTTAAAATGCATGCAAAGTTGTTTATCAAGTATTCTTAGACATTAAGCGAATGCCTTTTGGATTAAGTTTTTTTTAGTCGACAGGGCATTTAATTTATAAACTTCATTTTAGCATGCTTTTGTTGCGAATTCAAAACTGTTAATAGTTAAATATGAATTTAATGTGCGCTTTTATCTATGTGCAGTGGTAGAGTGCCTCGTAGAGAAAGTTAAATACTACTATGGAGTACCTTTCGTTGCTAATTTTCATATTATATTGCTATTTTAAATACATTTTCTTTATAATAAATGTTTACTGGTGGTAGAGCCCCATTGACGGAGCTCGCGGACTTAGGCACCACCGCATAATATACTTGCCGCGAAAAGGTAGTGTTCAGCACTATCGTGTTCCGGTCAGGTGGTAATTACGGCCCTGTAATTTCCGGCACAGACGAATAACACCTTAGGAGTGGTAACGCATCTACATTTTGACCTTGGTCTTTGTGTGTGGTCTAATAAGGCTGCTGCAGTCATCACTTAACATCAATATCAACCGTTCATAAAAAAAATACCAGGAACACATAACGCACTCGCAACCTTTAAATAAATGTAAGCGTAATTTAACGCGAAACATCTCAACACTTAAATCTCAAGGGGTATTATTGACCCACATCGCGGAACGGTACAATGAAATCCAAATAATGATGCCCTAACTGACCAACACGTGTACAACTGAACGCAAAGAGATATGCGCGCTTGATAGTCAATAAACGCTCTTATCATCACATCGTTAAGAGTCACTAGTAAAATGCTCTTTTCATATCGTCACCGTTCCTGACAACCCTAGGAATGAGTATTAGGGATCGGAAGGACCCTTCGTGAACGCAGAATCGATCGAAGGGGAATAAACTTAATTATTCCAGCATTCAAGGTCGGTGGCCGTGATTATGAAGATCAATTTTTTTCTTGGGTGATCGTGTGGGGTGTTGTGTGATAACATCTCTGATTTTGTGGTTTTACTGAGTTTTACGTCATAAAAGTGAATAAAAAGAAGCATAGAGCACGTTGGTTATTAGTAAACCGCACTATAGTTACATATCTGTACGATAAACTCACGTACAGATCACGGGAGTGTGAAAGCAGGCAATGTACACCTATCCTTTCTATTCAAACTCACAAATCGGTATCATCAAGGGTGAGATTCACAGACCGCACTACGACTTTACTTTCAAGCAAAGTAAGCTTGTAACTGTCAAATCCCATACTGTACTGACAGTTCAGAGCATACTTTACTCAAAGTAAAGTCGTAGTGCGGTCTGTGAATCTCACCATTAGAGGCACGTTTCGCTACGCAGCATCCAAAATATGGAACAACCTACCTCCACCAATACGGCAAATTAATTCTATTTACACATTTAAAATAGAACTACGTCAATTTCTTTTGGATGCACAACGCGAGTATGCTGATATTATTGTTTTATATTATTTCGCATTAACACATGCTTGTAAAATATATTTTATTTTAAAGAAAAATGGAAAGAAAAATTTGACTTCAGGCGAGACTCGAACTCGCGGCCTACTGGGAATCTAGTCCAGCCGCTCTTCCAATTGAGCTACTGAAGTCCTGCCCGATTTGTCAAATCTTTCCTTCACATCTATTGCATTGCTTTATGGTAGCAGCAGCGCCATCTATTACCAACTATGCTAGTTAGGCAAGCTAATTAGTTAGTTAGTTAGTTAGTTAGTTAGTTCGAGTCTCGCCTGAAGCCAATTTTTCTTTCCATTTTTCTTTAAAAATAAAATTTATAAAAAGAATATTAATTTTACATATCATACGTACATACATAAATTAGGTTTAGAAACTTCTTTTAATTTGGGCATGAAATCCGTGAGTCAACAAATAGGTTCCAGTTGAAAATCAGCGTCAGGTTCAACCTGAAACATCGCTGAACTGGAATCTATTTGGTGCAGCCGTGAGACACTGGGTATTATCGTAGAAGGTACTTACCAATACAAAATATTTTTTAATTTTACTTTTGTTATTTTTTTTTTCCTTGTACTCATTTTTTTTTATATTAATACGATAACTTTTTGTGGTAAGTAACTATGTTACATTTTTTTTATTACTGTGTACTTTTTTATTTGTTTTTTCTAAGTTTAATGTTTTTATTGTTCTATGTACACCTGTTGTCTTGGGACTGTATGGACCAATAAAGATATTTTCATTTCATTTCATATTATTTATATAAATAACTAATCTACTATAAGAAGACAGTGGCGCCATCTGCCGAATTTGCCAACTCAGAAACCTTCGTGGGCTCATGCACAACAACTTTGCTAAAGATCATCACATGATCAAATGCGTAGTTTACGATTCTATAAAGGACATACAGACAAACATTCATTTGTATACATATATTAGAAGATATAATATACCCTACGAATAAATAATATTAATCAACGTATCAGTTATCATTCGCTTTAATTTTATTATTGTCATTTGAGCTATCATAAGAAAAAAATGTTATTTCCAATTAATTAAATTTTTTGAGTTTGAGTTCGGGCAAGTGTAACTGTCTCACAAAACACAGTTTAAAGTGACACCACGGATCAGAACTGTTAGTTGAATTTGACTGACAACTGTCAGTACTTCAGCCGAGACATGTCCAATGTTGGACAAAACCTTCCACGAAGATGGCCACAATACCCGGTTGGTCCAGCGGTGTGAGTTGACCGTTTGATTCGAAGGGTCGCGGGTTCGATCCCCGCACCGGGACAAATATTGGTATGGCCTACAGATATTTGTTTCGGGTCTGGGTGTTTGTGTATGTGTTGTTTATATGTAACGGCACCGACGACACAGGTTTTATACCTACTGTGGGGCTGTGAGTGTATGCGTATTTAATTTAATTTAATTGTTATTCACGTTAATTTATTTATTTAATAGGTTAAGAACCATCCGCACGATGCGAGATCGCGTTTTGTGACGTATGTGTTTTTATACGCACGCTCACACGAACACGCTGTTGCGATATAGCCGCGCCAGTCGATTGAGCCAAGCAAAAAACAAACGCCATTGAGAGATAATGGTTACGTACAACAAAAGTTCCAACATTTTATAATACTGGTGCTAAGATTTGAAAGCAAAACCTATCACTAGACTTTGACTAGAAAACTATCGCACAGTTCGACAAGAAAGTATTTCAATAACACCGGACCTATTCATGAGAACTAGGGATTCAAGTCGTTTGGATTGCTGCGTTCCTAGTATTTTATTTCTTTTATGTAATGGAAGTGGCAAACAAGCGTGCAGTTCACATTGATGTATTAAAGTGATAACTGCAGCCTATAGACACCCACACAAAGACCAAGGTCAAAATGCAGATGCGTTACCACTCCTGCTTATGCCACGTTATGCCTCTGTGCCGGTAATTACAGGGCCGTAGATTACCACCTGACCGGAACACGATAGAGCGACGGAGAGAACGATGGAGCTCTACCACCAGTGAAATGTATTTTGGAAGTCCAAGGAAGGTTTAAAATTAAAAGGTAAGAAAATATGAAGAAATTAAAGGGAAACAGTAAAAACCACAATTTTACTTTCCCCTACAAATAGTCCGTAGGTATCTATCAAACCTTTGACACATTATTTCATGCTGTTCATTATAAAAACATCTTATTAAACAGCCTAATCCCCGATTCCATTACCATACATCCAACTAACACTACACATACAAAACGTACATCAAAGCAATTGTCCATGCAATAACAGAACGTACTTCTAATCTATGACATCAAAGCAGAGGCACGGCCGCAAGTGGCGGCCGTATAAAATAGCCTGTTGTTATTAACAGGCCCTCTCTGGAAAAATACGGCGGCTGTGCGTTCACTGGATGAGCCATTAGGCGCGTCCACACAGAGGAACACACGCGCGGATGATGCCTCGCGAGGCAGCTCGCTGAGGACGCGCCTATTGGTGTGGTAAATGATATGCATAATCGGCCGTGGTATAACTAAAATGCCGTTTTCCTACATCTGGTCGATTTTGAACTTCAGATGTATGCAACCCTAATAAGAAACCGGTCAAGTGCGAGCCAGACTTTTCATATATAAACTTGTCATATATAAACATACATACTTTTATAACATACTTTTCATATATAAACTTAGGTTAGGTTTAAAGATCTTTATTCTCATAAAAACATACAGTTCTTTTAGAATGAGATATAGATTACATTGATTTATGAATATAATCTCTATAGCTTGTCATATCCAACCGGTTTACCGGCAAACTACCGAAGCCCTTTCAGGTCCCTTTCCGCTCCCGAAAGTCATTCTTCAGAAAAATTTAATTTTCTATCAGCAAATATATGTACATTCACAAATGAAATATAAAATAAAAATAAAATAAAATACGCTTACACTCACATATACTCGTATGGCGATTGTCTCGCTGATTTCATAATTTATAACACTTACATTACAGCACCCACATTAGTATTATTGCATTACGCAAGAATTTGGTGACATGCCCAATCCTATACTTTTTCACCTCAAGTTGAATAATTTAAAAACTGGTAGTAAAAATTACCACGAATATTATTTTACATTTACGGCCAAATACTCAAACGTCACTCAAATCTAAGTGGGACTTAAAAGTCTTTTGTCTTTATAAAACACGTTCAAACGATAGAGATAGCACCACATTTGAGGGTTCCTTAAAATTGAGTGACGTTTGAGTATTCGGCCATTAGTTAACTAATAAGTATCTTTTGTAATAACGGTCGCAATTCAACTTCAAACTCTTAAAATTTTATAAATTTAATGATTCTGACTTTCATTTTAAAGATACCATTTACCATTTCAAACTCGTCGCTACTAACATTTTATTAACTGCCTGATGCTGAATAAGTAAATCATTTCTATAAATGGGAGAGTCCAAGGAGACCTAAATTCTAAAAGAAGTTTCAAGTCTTGAAATCGTAAATATTACCTATATCAATTGATACACTTCTAAAATACCTTGAAATAAACAAACTTAACATCAGTCCAAAAACTCATACAGACACTTCCATTCGCAAAGTATATCCGTGGTAAGTATTCGAGAAAAAAGGGGGGGAGGGACGAATAACCCACAACGGGGGGCCGGCAATGGACTGAAGGAGCCCCAATCAATCTTACAAGTCGCCGTGCGAGCGGGGCCGAGGGGGTAAGGCACTTTTGGGGGTCGAAAGGACCCCTCTTACAGACTGACCCTTCGGTCGGTCCGCGTGCAAAAGGTCGATACTAAACTTTTATACGGATATTACTGTGCGCTTATCGATACCTAGTAGTTTGATTAATGTCTCTAGGGTTTTACTTAATGGGAGCGATTTATCTTGAAGTGTTTTGATGATTTAAGACAGTTAGTATTCACTTTCTTTTACGTAACATGTTTCGTTTGAATTTTCTTTCTTATCTGTTAAAAATAACCTTTTCAATTTGAATTACATTCGATAATGAGAAGTTAAATATTCAGAATTAGGGAAAAATGAACTGCACTATGTTTTGTTTTATACACTGCTACTGCTATATTGGTTTTAGTTCTTTTTATGTATTCGAAGTGGCAAACAAGCCTGCAGTTCACATTGATGTTAAGTGATGCCTGCAGCCTATAGACACCCACACAAAGACCAAGGTCAAAATGCAGATGCGTTACCACTCCTGAGGCCTAAGGTGTTATGCCTCTGTGCCGGAAATTACAGAGCCGTACATTACCACCTGACCGGAACACGATAGTGCTGAACACTACCATTTAGCGGCAAGTATATTAGGTAATGCGGTGGTGCCTACGCCCGCGAGCTCCGTCACTGGAGCTCTACCACCAGTAAATTCTTTTTTTATTTATATCCTCATTATAATTAAAACTCAGTTTATTTATCAAGTCTATGCCGTTATGATAGGTCATCGCAAACTATTTGACAGCTTCGGAGGTTGATTTAAGTATTAATATTTGGGACAAGAAGTTTAACTAGTATATAACAAAAAAATATACTTTAATATTAACTTCACGCCAAGACCCTTACGGACCGCCAAATTGACACAGGTAACCCAAGTTGACGACCCGGTCAGTCCAGCGGTGCGAAATCACCGTTTGATATGAAGGGTCGCGGGTTCTATCCCCGCACCGGAACAAATATTTGTATGTCCTACAGATATTTGTTTCGGGTCTAGGTGTTTGTGTTATGTGTTGTATACTTGTATGTGAACAACGGCATCTACGACACAGGTTTATATAATACCTAATGTGGAGCTGTGAGTGTAAGCGTATTTTTTTTTTATTTAAGTACTAAGTAAGTATTCCTATAGAAATACCTTCTAACATGGTGGTAGAGCTCCAGTGACGGAGCTCGCGGGCGTAGGCACCACCGCATTACCTAATATACTTGCCGCTAAATGGTAGTGTTCAGCACTATCGTGTTCCGGTCAGGTGGTAATGTACGGCTCTGTAATTTCCGGCACAGAGGCATAACACCTTAGGCGTCAGGAGTGGTAACGCATCTGCATTTTGGCCTTGGTCTTTGTGTGGGTGTCTATAGGCTGCAGTCATCACTTAACATCAATGTGAACTGCATGCTTGTTTAACACTTCCATTACATAAAAAAAAAAAAAAACATTATGAACATACTGTAACTAGAGAGTAAACATACTATACACAGCATTAATTTATGGACGTAAATTATAACCAAATTGGAACACTGTTACCACAGAGCTATATCATTTTGAAGCAAATAGACAAAGCAATTAAGTGAAGCCTATGCCTTCAAGCTCCATCAAGCAAAGCATACCTACTTAAATATTAAATAACCCACAACAAACTAAGTAAACGCCAGCTTCACGCAAACTCATATCACGATAACCAAACATCGCTTAAAATTGCCGCAGAAAAAATAACGCTGGAAAAACGTACTTGCTCAGTTCTGCGCCGAGCCGCGTTTTTGTGTCTTGTCTAATACCATGACGGCCCCCCGGTCTGATGACACCCACCTCACCCTCGTGCCCCAAGCGAGAAAAATGAGTTAGAAAGATGCGGCGCCCGATTATGGCGTAACGCTCTGGTCCTTTATAAGGGACATTTGTTTGATTCAATCACGAAACGTTCCTGATGTCGGGCCAAATCGTGGTAACCCTTGGATTTACAATGTGAATGTCATGCAGCGAAAACACTGAGTCAAACTCGAAAGGCGCTGTACCATCGTACCATACTGTCTACATTTTGACATCCGGTACATAAATATAGAGACGAACGCCTTAGCAACATAGAGGTCACTGAATTTGTAATAAAACATCAAAAAAATTAATACTCAGCTCTGACATGGAATAAATGTAGAGCGGAGCGTACTTATCAAAGAAATATATAAATAGTTCTAGTTCTTTATAAGGGACATTTCTTTGTTTCAATCACAAAATATTTTACAAATCGTATGATGAACCTTGGATCTACAATGTGGTTAAAAACGCTTAAATACTGAGTCAAAAGGTGCTGTACCATCTAATATATAGGTAATAATGTCTATAGTTTAGCATTTGATCAAAACATCGAAAAAATGTTTATCCAGTTCAGACATGGGATTAATGTCGAACGGAGTGAACTTATCAAAGAAATAAATAAACAAATAGGTAAGTATTAAATCCATTGACATGGATGTCACAAATGAGAAAAAAGGACGAGAGAAAAATGCGACGCTCGATTATACTAACGCATTAGTCCTTTAAAAGAGACATTTGTTACATTCATTCAGGAAAAGTTTCTGATATCGGGTCAAATTATACGGTGACCCTTGGTTTTGCAATTTGAATGTCGTGAAGCGACAACACTTGATACAATAACAGGATTAAATATCTTTTTTTTTATGTCATAAAAGTGACAAACAAGCATGCAGTTCACATTGATGTTTAATGATGACTGCAGCCTACAGACACCCACACAATTACCAGAGGTCAAAATGCAGATGCGTTGCCACTCCTGAGGCCTAAGGTGTTATGTCTCTGAGCCGAAAATTACAGGACCGTACATTACCACCTGACCGGAACACGATAGTGCTGAACACTACCATTTAACGGCAAGTATATTAATTAGGTAATGCGGTGGTGCCTACGCCCGCAAGCTCCGTCACTGGAGCTCTACCACCAGTAAAATAGTAGTATCTGTGATATACATTAAAAATGAAGAGATAAATGTCACAACACTAAGTTTGGTATATAGTAAAAAAAATCTTATTCTCTTTAGCATGAAACACTTGAAAGAAAAATCCTTATCAGCGTTTTTCGGGGAAAAGACTAACAAAAACAACACTTCTTTTTGAAAAGTATTAAAAACTAAAACAATAAATAATATAAAAAATATAAATATATAATAAATAACAAATGAACACCAATCTAACCAAAAACAGTTCAATTAGGTATGTCCTATTGCGAACACTAATGCTAAAAAGTTTCTGAGACAATTGTTTCAAGAAATCGTAGTAACAAGGGAGGGTGGGTACCTAATAATCAAATCAATGTTCAAAAATTATATTTCATAACATGTCACTAAGGATATCACCAAGATAAACAGACAGGAAAATACCTATGAAAGACACAAATATGTACATCAAATTGAAATATGTGTATCGTCATAATTGGAACATTACGTAGGTATATACTAAGTTGAAATTTTGGACATTCGTTTTGATGCGGTAGAAATTCACAACGGTTAGAGAGCAAGCCTACAGAGAGACAGCTTTCAAAGTACGCAGTAGGTACTCCTTTAAATACACGCTTACCTCTACATATCTAATTTCTGATCTGAGAAGCATTTCATTTAGCGTACATTCGCATCAGATATTCATAAAGTATTTTAGTACGGTTGTATAGGTTTCCTATATTATAACTAGATAAAGTGATTGATCGAATAGAATAGAATATTCTTTATTGTACATTAGAATTGTAGAAAATACAGATGTAATACTCACTGATTTAAATTATTGAAATCTTAATATTACTATCCAAACATGATTCAGGAGAAACAATGGCTTAGTAATGAGACTTTTTTTACAACCCTCAAACTTACTCTTAAATCGCCTTGGCTCCATACCCTCAAATAAAACACCGTCCAAAATCCTGCCAGTTTTCTTTAAAGCCTTTATAAAGCACAAAATAATCACTGCACAGTTTCGTTCACAGCTTTCATAGTACTGATTACACATTTTCCTCTATATGTCTAATCTCCCATTAGAAATGTGAGCAGCATTTCATTTAGCGTCCATTAGCATCAGATAATCAAAAAGTATTTCGGGAATGTTTGGTTATGTTTCAAATCGAGAAGCGAGTTTGGTAAATCATAACAAGGGATGTAAAGGGTGCCTCAAAGGCGCTTGCGGGTCTAACAGACCGCGGCAGCTCCGCTTTAGTTCAAAGTTTCAGCTAGAGTTGAACGTAGCCCGCAAATTTCATATAATGTTTATTCTACGTTCATATTTGTGGGAAAAAATACACACATTCTGTGGTCGAGGCGGTTGCGTTTGGACTATGATTTAAAAAAAATGGAACGGTTTTAGAATTTCATTGTAAGTTTAACAACGGTTCATATCATACAGGATCACAATAAATGTGTACTAAAGTAATGAGTCGAATATTCACTTACATAACTTTTTTTTACTCGCTCGCGGGCGTAGGCACCACCGCATTACCTAATATACTTGCCGCTAAATGGTAGTGTTCAGCACTATCGTGTTCCGGTCAGGTGGTAATGTAGTGCCCTTTAATTTCCAGCACAGAGGCATAAGGTCTCAGGAGTGGTAACGCATCTGCATTTTGACCTTGGTCTTTGTGTAAGTGTCTATAGGCTGCAGTCATCACTTAACATCAATGTGAACTGCATGCTTGTTTGCCACTTCCATTACATAAAAAAAAACAAAATTCTACCATATAATAAATTCCGTTCGTCCTTGTTATATAATTAAGCCAGTTACTCGTATAATAGCTCTATAAATAGAACTTACCTTGCTATCATCCGACCGGTCCCGATACGCCATACTCCTCATGTGTTTCAAGTATGCAGTCGTTATTGGCACGCTAAAGTCTACGTCATCACCATAGAACATCGCTCCGTCAGGCCTCCAAGGCCTTGGAAACCTTCCGAAGTTACTCGAGTAATCAGCACCAGTCGGCAGAAGCTTCTTTCTAGGCGGCGACCTCGACTTTGGCGGATCTTTCGACGTTAAGTTAGCGACATCCAACGGGTTGTACTTCTTTTCTCGCTTGACATCCGTCTTCTCGCTTTCTCCGTTTTCTGTTGCCCTGGTACTTTCGCTGCTCGACTCTTCTACTTTCGGATCTTCTTCGCCGTTCTGTGGTACTAAAGACGGGGGACTGTTGTTTACATCTTCTACGTCGATCAGACTGTCGTCTTTGTCTATCTCTGGTTCAGTTCTAAGAGGTTCTTCTTCTCTGAAAGGCTCCGTTGAGGAATTTCTATTGAAAAGCGGTGTGGCATCGACGCCATTTGTTTTTTTGGAGGTTAGTTCTATGTACGTGGGTTCCTGGTCTTCTGAGTCTGCTTGTTTTGGACTTTCGACTTTATTTAGAGGTTGGAGTTCCGTGAAGTCGAATTTTGGTTCGTATGGATAGTTTTGGGAGGCGTCTATTTCTGATTCCCAGTTTCTGGTGTAATCTGGAGGACAGTGCGGTAGGAATGGGAGGTACGTTGGATGTCGGGTTGGGGAAGGGGAGGGGGTGGGTAGAGGTGGTGGGGAGGCACTGCGTGGACGTCGAGCACACTCCGCGCATCCCGTGAGGAACCTCGTCACGGCTTCTCTTGGTAGAAATGCATACGTCTCCGTGATCTGGGGACAAAAATATATGATAAAAAACAAATCATGATATGATTTTTTTTAATGTAATGGAAGTGGCAAACAAGCATGCAGTTCACATTGAAGTTAGTGATGACTGCAGCCTATAGACACCCACACAAAAGCCAAAGGTCAAAATGCAGATGCGTTACCACTTCTGGGGCCTAAGGTGTTATGCCTCTATGCCGGAAATTACAGAGCCGTACATTACCACCTGACCGGAACACGATAGTGCTGATAACTACCATTTAGCGGCAAGTAAATTAGGTAATGCAGTGGTGCCTACGCCCGCGAGCTCCGCTGGAGCACTACCACCAGTAAATGATACCATGACGTCCGTATATCAACAGAACTTGCCAACGAGCCGTTTTGAAGTTATATAGGTACAGATTAAATATCGGAGAGGGTCGGAACTTGACGACCATAGTTGACCACACCGTTCAGGAGGAGAATTCCTTAGCTGGTTCAGTCAGTCAACCGAAGAATGGCGATCCAACCATTCCATGGTAGTAAATGTATACCGCGGAGTTTTGTTTATGTATAATAATAGTTAGTTCAATTTACCGCTAGGGGCGCTCTGTGATTATTGATCTGAAAATCTGAAATAAAATAATCTGTAATATGTACATACTAATTCAATACTTAAAAACAAGTTTTTTTTTTCGGTCTCTTTACTATTCAAATAAGAACTCATTAGCAATTATTATTCTGAATATTATTATACATAATGTGCAACTTGCAACGCCATCTACAGTTTTATTATTGTAACGACGTTGCGATTTGGGGTGATAGGAACGGCGGAACTAAGTCATACAAAAAATGATACGCGAGATGGCGCTGAACGCGTATACAATTAAACTTGAACAAAATCACATTTATGTTCAAATTAAAACGAAAAAGGTACCTACAGATAAACTTATCTGCAAATGTATTTTCATAATATAATTGAATTAATAAATAATTAGGGTGTTATAATTTTCATTTCTTTGATCTTATGATTGATTTAGAGTTTTAATGCTCATGATAACTTGAATGAATTGGATGGTTGATTGATAGGTATTTAATAAATTTTCATACTCACTGTTCTATAAGTCCTCTTCTGCCCTGCATGCTTCCCAGGTCTGCCTTCAAGTTCCACATGGACGGTGTAAATGATATCAAAGAAATTTTCTACGATGGCCACTTTTCGGTACACAGGTTCTTGACTTGGAGCGTTCTGCAACAAAATATATAAAATTAGATTGTGAATAAAACAAAACAGCGTCGTAAAAATTGGATAACTCCATCATTATCATCTCATCTAATGCGAATTCTTCACTTTGGATGAGATTTTATTTCCGGTCTGACAAATATAGTACAACGCCATCTATTGTGAAATAGCTGAACTGAGATTTTCTTTCTCACATGTAGTTTCTCTACTCGACGACAGAGGACTCAATATGCATTTCTATATTCGTTCCTATAAGTTTGCTTTTCTTTAGATATAAAATGCCTGCTCATAATTTTCAATACTTTTTCTTACATATTTTAAGAAAAAGCTCGAGAAATATTTGAGAAAGAGCATGAAATTCTAAAAGTCCACTTCTTAAAAATGTTTATAATAATAATATTTAATAAGTTATTTTGATAATACCTATACCTACTTAAAAAATAGAACATAATTAAGGTAATAGCGTAATAGATACCTATAAAGGTATTAAAAAGGTGAGGAAAATAAAATCGGTTTGAATGAAGTTGATTTCTAAAATAAAATGAGTTTAATAAACCGACGCGAGATACCTACCTAATTGTTAATTATCCACAATTGCCTAAAAACAAAATCCTTTTTAAAAAGTCAGTTTGGTTTTCAGATTCAATTTTTTTTTTTTTAATGTTTTAAAAGTGGCAAACAAGCATACAGTTCACATTGATGTTAAGTGATGACTGCAGCCTATAGACACCCACACAATGACCAGAGGTAAAAAAGCAGATGCGTTACCACTCCTGAGGCCTAAGGTGTTATGCCTCTGTGCCGGAAATTACAGGGCCGTACATTACCACCTGACCGGAACACGATAGTGCTGAACACTATCATTTAGCGGCAAGTATATTAGGTAATGCGGTGGTGCCTACGCCCGCGAGCTCCGTCACTGGAGCTCTACCACCAGTAAAATCAGATTCAATTGAAAAGAGGTAGATATTAATCACACATTTATGTGTATAATTCAGACGCGGACAGTATAAATCGCAGCCCGGGTAATTACCCGTGTCTGTAGTTACGCGGGATAGCCGCTGATCGCATGCGATATTTCAATTTCAGTATATTTGCAGGACAGCATCAAAATGTGTGATATTTATCTCATTTTATATAATACTCAGTCAGGTTATAGGTATATAGGTAGGTACACATCGCAATTGTAGACCAGACTGTTGTATAACCATAAAATTTGATGTCTTAACTAATAAAAGTAATTTCATGTGCGTAATACTTGAAGGGGTAGGCAGAGATAACTACATCGCGAAATGTTATTGGGTATTTTCTTACATTTTTAAAACACATTTCTTTTTTAATTAATGTCATTGCTGAAGCAGGTTACCGTTAACGAAATCAAATAATATACCTACTTTATTGTTCAGTTTGGACCTAAAGGCACCATATTCTTACTTTAAGATTACAATATGTCGAAAAAAATTATTTTCGCTCTCTCTAGTACAAAAAAGTAGTAAAGAAAGCGCATAAAAAGTAAAGCGCAGATCAAAATACCTGCCTCGCTTCTATGATACCTAGTTATTAAGCAGCCAAATAAATATTTAATAAATTAATTTTAATTCAATCGGCTTCAATGTGGTAGGTATGTGGTTGAGTGCAGAATTACGGAGCCATTTAAATAAAATACCTTTAAGTCTAACATTAATTCGATCGGTTTGAAACTTTATTGTTACTCAAAATGAGGGGTGCCTTTTCAGTAGGCTTATTTCTCAATTGTCTTTTAATACATAAGATTTAGTTAAAAATAAAAGCGGTCTTATAATATAAAGTCAGGTTACCATGTCAACAATTCGAATCATAAATCGCGCATTTAGGTGCTTAATTCAGGCGCGGACAGCGTATAGCCCCGCGGGACAGTGGCCCGGGTAGAGAGTAGTATGTTCTGTGCCCGGGTACCTAATTACTAATTAGCCGTGCCTGTATTTACGTGGGATTGACGCTGATCGCATGCAATACTTATTTCAATTTTAGTAATTACCTTTGAATTTTAGTGTAAATGTAAAGAAACATTGAAATTTTTTGACGTTGAAACCTAGTTGGGTAGATACACTTCGCGTTAGATTAATTCTTTAATTTTAAAATACAGTTTTAGTTAAAAATTAATAAATATGTTTGGTTTCCACGTTATGATGGTGGCAAGAAGCATGGAGTGAAAAGGGATAAAAAAATAATTCTATAGCCTTTAAACAACTATACAAAAACAAATACCAAAATACAGATACCTAACTATGAGGCCTAACTTGTTTCGCCTCGGTGGTATTTATTACGGAGCCATTTAAATAAAATAGAAGAGTAACATTTATTCCAAATAACGGGTGTCTTTTCAAGAAATTTCGTTGTTAAATTGTCCACACAAAAGCGGTCTTACATAAAGTCAGCCTGGCTGCCATGGTAACAATTCGAAACATAAATCGCGCATTTAGGTGCTTAATTCAGGCGCGGACAGTGTATAGCCCCGCGGGACTGCGACCCGGGTAATTAGCCCCGCCTGTAATTACGCGAGATCGACGCTGATCGCATGCAATATTTCAATTTCAGTAGTTATTTGAATTTTAGTGTTAATGCAGAGAAGCATTTTAATTTTTTGACGTTATGCTCGCGTTATTATCGCTTTCCAGCTACCGAAACGTCGGGTGTAAGAAGTTTGGGAGTGTTGTATACGCGAGAAAATCCACACGTTTAATTTCAACAACGTTATAAATACTAAGTTGGGTAGATACACTTCGCGTTAGATTAGTTCTTCAGTTTTAAAATACCGTTTTACTTAAAAATGAATAAATAAAACATGTATGTTTTTTCTGTTCTGATGGTGGCAAGAAGCATGGGTTAAAAGGGATAGAAAATTAATTCTATAGGCTATATACAAAATAGAAGCCTAACATCAATTCTAAATAACGGGTGTCTTTTCAGAAATTTCGTTTCTCAATTTTCCACACAAAAGCGGTCTTACATAAAGTCAGCCTGGCTGCCATGGTAACAATTCGAAACATAAATCGCGCATTTAGGTGCTTAATTCAGGCGCGGACAGTGTATAGCCCCGCGGGACTGCGACCCGGGTAATTAGCCCCGCCTGTAATTACGCGAGATCGACGCTGATCGCATGCAATATTTCAATTGCAAAATAAATGCAGAGAAGCATTGAGTTTGTGTGTCATATAGGCAATCAAAGAGTTAATTTTTTTTTACGTATTTTAATTAGGTACGTGTCACAGTGTTTGTCCGCGATGGACTCATAAACTACTAAACCGATTCTAATCAAACTAACACACCGTGTGCAGTTTGATCCAACTTATCAGATAGGATAGCGTACATCTCAATTTATAGTCGCAATATTATGTAAGTACCTAAATTGCAGCCGTGCGAAGCCGGTGCGGACCGCTAGTAAATTATAAAACAAGATCACCTAACCGTGAGTTTGCATTGATGAAACATTCACATAAAAACATGTTAAAATGATAGGTTTGACAGCAGTGCGAACGCTAGCACCAACACAGGAAGGCTGATTGGTCTTTGCACCAACAAGACATTAATCGCAATAGGTACATACTATGTGCGACGAGTTGCGAAACATCATCATGTTTAATGTTTTTAGTGCAAACTAGGGGCACAGTACAAATATGAACAGTATGGAAACTACGTACAAAACGTTCGAAATGGCACACTAACACAAACATCGACGCTCGATGTAGCGAGTGACTCAGTACTGCAGCACCGCGAGAACCGCTTAGAGACTTCGTCGATGTGCATGTTTATGTGAGTGTGACGTTTCAAGGTTTTGTACGTAGTTTCCACACTGTTCATATTTACATTGTGCTAGGGGTAAGAGAACACAAGGCATCTTAAAGTGTAAAACAATCCCATCGAATTCATTTCCAACACTGCAATATATTCAACCCGTCAAATAAAACGCACAACAAAAGTTAACCCTCCGATGTTTCGGCGACGACGGGTTGGATCGGTACGGGGGTATCATCAGAGATGCTTATCCCGCTCGGTGGCGGGCCCAAGTGGCCTGGGGCGGGGCTAATGGGCCCAGCAATTACACGGGCGACTCGTACCGACGTTATATTCCGAACAAGTCGATGGCGTAGGGTTGTGCATTTATTTTAAAGAATCTATAGAAATTGGGACACAGGAATTCTTTTTTTTACATTTACCGCTCGTAACCCGTAACGAATTGTTTTTTTTTAAATCACTTACTAACGTAACTACACGCCTGTAATAGGCTGAGGTAAATGCATGCATGCAAACACCCAGGATTCGCCGGTTACGTATTTGCCCATTTAACAAGTGGCGAGCCTGTTGCCATCTCCGGGCACATTACCAGACTCCGAAGTACTGGGAAACTTCCAGAAAATGGAAGAATCCCAATAGAACCAGAGATAAGGGATTTGAACTGTTATCACTAATAGCCCTCAACCCGGGAATCGAACGCAGGGCCTCCAGCGTAGCAGTAGTAACTTTCTGAATATTTTCCAAGGAGTTATTATGGTTTTAATATTCCAATTATTTGCCTCTCTTTTAAATCTCATTTTTCATTAGAACTTACGTAGGGACAAGGTATTCGGGAACAACGGGAACAAACCGGTAGACATATAGTTATGACCTTTGTACATATACCCGAAAGGTACAACGGTGTTACAATCAGTGTGGCAAACAAGTATAGGTACATCTCAGATTGATGGTAAGTAAATACTGTAGCCAATAAACATCTACATAAAACTAAGAGATTTAAATAGAGATGAGTTTTTCACTTCTTAGGTCTAAGTTGTTATGCCTCTGTGCCAGAAATCACAGAGTCATGACATTCTTGTTTTTGAAATATACTTTTGACAATTAATTGAAGGTATAATACACGATTTTAATAGCTGAAAATTATTTAGATGCTTCTCTCAATTTAGTGTACAAGGTGCGAGCCCAAACTCCATACATTTAGGAACGTCTCCTTTCCGCAACTGAATAACATTTATCGATATAGCAAATATAAAAATATCGACTTTGCCCATCCCTGAGCACGCGCCAATTAGCACGCGCGCCATTCCACACCCGCCGTTCGACCACCGTCTCCGCTCGAAACCGACGAAATAAAAATAAATTGCACAAAATATCCCCGAGCCGCAACTCACCGACAACGCTCCTTGCTCTTAGTAATTCGCACCAAGATGATGTTTGACACTTTATGTGAAATATAGCATTTTCTTTATGCGCCCAGACGTTGGAATAAGCAAGATGAGTGGACTAGGGATGCACCGACCCGTTCAGTAATAATCGTTCATATTTGGATAATCGATAAGTACTTATATTTAATTGACTTTTGTTTTTTAGATATTTGAATACAAGAATTAAAAACTTTGTCATTGAATAGAACCTAGACACATATATCGACCATTCGACCACCGTCTCCGCTCGAAACCAATGAAATAAAAAATAAATTGCACAAAATATCCCCACGCCGCAACTCACCGACAACGCTCTTTGCTCTCAGTAATTCGCGCCAAGATGATGAAATATAGCATTTCCTTCATGCACCCAGACTTTACTACGACAAACTACGTACAAAACGTTGAAACGGCACAATCACACAAACGTACGCATCAACGAGGCCCCTAAGCGGTCTTGCGGTGCTGCAGCTCCGAGTCACTCGCTACTCGAGCGTCGATGCGCATGTTTGTGTGAGTGTGCCGTTTTGAACGTTTTGTACGTAGTTGCCATAATGTTCATATTTGTACTGTGTGAAGTTTGGGCGTTAGGCTGACCGGGCCGCTCCGGTCGCCCTAATTAGGGCCCTAACTCCCTAAATGTTATTACACTACCCTGACCCTTGCTATCGTAAGCTATCGTAATAAGTCCAAGCAAGATGAGTAGACCAGGGATGCACCGACCCGTACTGTAATCATTGTTCATATTTTTGCCATCGCAGTTTAGAACCTCCTCAACTCCACCTGAAGATAAACTTTTATTTCCATTTTTCTTTAAATTCAGTCTCAAGTGTTACTGAGAAAAATTAAAAATTGACAACTATAGTAATCAAATTATTATATCTATTGATATATACCCTTCCCTAATTTCGCCAATTAGCATGTGCGCCATTCCGCACCAGCCGCTCGACGCTGTCTTCGCCCGGCTCCAGCGAAATAAAAATATATTGCGCAAAATATGTACCTGCATTCATACCGTTCATGGACGGAAAAGGTAAATAAGAACCATTTTATGTGGTGACAAGTTCATTAGATGTTATTATAGATTTAAGTACTCGTATATGTAAATAAATAAATAAATAAAAAGTTAAACAAAACCTCAATGAACAGATTTCTTCTGGTGGCAGAGCTCCAGTAACGGAGCTCGAGGGCATAGGCATCACCTAATGTACATGCCAGTGACCAGTAAATTGGTAGTGTTCAGTACAATCGTGTTCCTGTCAGGTGGATTACCACACGGCGAAACAACTTAGGTCTCAGAAGTGGTAAAGCAATGTGGATCATTGAAATCTTCAGATTTTATGATTGACGACAAGGTTATTTACTGCAGTGTCTGAAGAAGAAGGTCTTTGACCAGTGTGTGTTGCCAGTGATGACATACGGAACCGAAACGTGGTCGCTCACTATGGGCCTCATGAGAAGGCTCAAGGTCACTCAGAGAGCAATGTAGAGGGCTATGCTCGGCGTTTCTGTGCGAGATCGAATCAGAAATGAGGAGGTCCGCATGAGAACCAAAGTAACCGACATAGCCCACCGAATAGCGAGACTCAAGTGACAGTGGGCAGGGCACATATCTCACAGAACTGACGGCCGTTGAGGCAGAACAGTTGTGGAGTGACGATCGCGTACCGGAAGACGAAGCGTCGGCAGGCTCCCCACGAGGTGGACTGACGACCTGGTGATGGTCGCAGGCAATCGCTGGATGAGGGCGGCCCAGGACCGTTCTTTGTGGCAATCTTTGGGGGAGGCCTTTGTCCAGCAGTGGACGTCTTTTGGCTGAAATTATGATGATGACCCGGTAAGTCCAGCGGTGTGAGACGACCATTTGATTCGAAGGGTTGCGGGTTCGAACCCAGAACCGGGACAAATATGGCCTACAGATATTTGTTTCGGGTTTGGATGTAGGTATGTGTTGTGTACAACGGCATCCACGACACAGGTTTATACCTATTGTGAGGCTGTGAGTGTAAGCGTATTTTTTTATGTTAATAGGCTGCAGTACCTATTGCTTACCATCAATGTAAACTGTATGCTTACACTCACATCAATGTAAACTGCTTGCTGCTGTATGTACCACTTCATGACGTTAAAGATGGTTCTCCATATCTCTACCCTCCATACACCGTAACTGAGACAGACAATGCTCTCAAGTCTCAAGAAATTCGCGCCGAGATGTTGGATGTTTGTCGCTGTGTATGAGCATTTTCCTAGTAACAAAGTTTGTAATGTAAGCTTGGGAGTTTACAGGCTACTGTATTTTTTTTAATGTAATGGAAGTGGCAAACAAGCATGCAGTTAAGTGATGACGGTAGCCTATAGACACCCACACAAAGACCAAAGTCAAAAAGCAGATGCGTTTCCACTCCTGAGGCCTAAGGTGTTATGCCTCTTACCGGAAATTACAGGGCCGTACATTACCATCTGACCGGAACACGATAGTGCTGAACACTACTGTAGCGTCCACTACATTAAGGCGCCAACTAGTGGAATACAATGAAACCTTACAGTACTTGTCTAGTACGATAGATGGCGTGCAGTCAAATTACATCGCACATACGAAGATTTCTCAAGAGTTGGCATATATACAACTTCCCAACGTCAACCGTTGGGCCGCGGCCCGCCAGGCGCTACCACCTCGCCTGGTCGGAGGATCCTCCCTTTTCGCCGGAGGAACACTTCCACCCGTTCCTCCACACTACTATTTAGCGGCAAGTATCTTAGGTAATACGGTGGTGCCTACGCCTGCGAGCTTCGTGACTGGAGCTCTACCACCAGTCAATGGCCATGGCAACCCATTATACGTCCCACTGCTGGGCACGAGTCTCTCCCCTTTTTGGGGGGGAGGCCTGGAGTTTACTCCACTACGCTGCTCCAATGTGGATTGGTGGAGGTGGGCGGGTTAGTGGCCAACCCGCTGTCGGATGTTTGCAAACCGTCCATAACCGGCCTCCGACAAGGTTAAACCGACTGCTATCTATCGATAGCAACCGGGACCGACGGCTTAACGTGCCCTCCGAAGCACGGAAACGCGCATTTTAATTTGTGACTAGCGATCGCCCATCACACACCCGACCGCGCCTGTAATTCTTAACCGAGTAGATCGCTCATGATCTCTCGTACATCAGCAGCGAGGCCATGCGCGCTAATCAATATACGTACTTATAAATAGATTCAAATTATAAATTCAAAAGATATCCCGCGGAAGTATTATAGTCCGTATCGGACAACAGACTAGCCGTATCGGACAACAGACTAGCCGTATCGGACAACAGACTAGCAGACGGCGGCGGCGAGACGTCGACAAGTCGACATTGATCAAACCGGATAACGTCTACGCAACAAGTGGACACCGTTTATCGCACCTCTTACCCTCACCTGCGCCTTTGGTAATACCAACAATGGACTATCTGCATAACCAGTGACTTGAGAACTCTTTTGCCGTCTCTTATTTAATGGTAGAGCTCCAATGCAGGAGCTCCAGGATAAAGATATAACCAAATTACATACTACGTACACGTTCCCACGTTGGTAGAGCTCCAGTGACGGAGCTCGCGGACGTAGGCACCAGCGCATTACCTAATATACTTGCCGCTAAATGGTAGAGTTCAGCACTATCGTGGACAGGTGATAATGTACGGCCCTGTAATTTCCGGCACAGAGGCATAACACCTTAGGCCTCAGGAGTGGTAACGCATCTGCATTTTGACCTTGGTCTTCATGTGGGTGTCTATAGGCTGCAGTCATCACTTAACATCAATGTGAACTGCAGGCTTGTTTGCCACTTCCAATACATTTAAAAAAACCTTATGTAAGGTAGTTGATAAACAAGCATGCACATTGATATTCGTAAAGGTACAAACTACATTCTTTTGTTTCGCTAAAAAGCATAAAAATAAGGGACCATATTATGCTATGACAAATCATTTATTTTATTCACTAGCCTGTGTTATTGCAAAAATACAATATGTATTGCAAATGCATAATATAATACGTTTTCTACGTAGTCATAGCACGTTTAATTCAATTATTATTGCATTTGATCACACAACAGTACCTAGCTTTTATAGGTATACCTACTCGAAATAGAGCGTGCCGCGTGCCAATCTTAACCTTACAATCTCTGAACAACTCCGTTGAGTAGTTATGTACAGAAAGAGAGATATGTGATTAAGAACGGGGTCCCAGTGCCATCATTGGAATGGGCACCCTAACATTACTATTGCATGTCCGTCGCGCATACTTGAAGTCGGCAATGGATCAAACAACTAGGCACTGAGAAAGTATCGACATTTTGCAAAGGCGAAGATACGTCGGCGCGCCAGCTAACTGGTCGGTAGTGACGTGCCGATTGATTTATCGACACTGTCTGCCAAGTATAGTGATGTAGATACACCTATCGAAGAGTCTGTTTAACTTTGAAAGTGGTTTTAGTTTGTTTTATTTCAAGAATGACCGAACGTTTACAAAAGTCGATTATGAGAGAAGGAATGATATTTAAGAACAACATTTAATTATTTAACGTTATTATTATTGAGATTACACTTACATAGGTAGTATTTTTCTATTAAAAAATTTCACGGATTCATATCACGAAGATAAAAACTGACAATAAAATAATGCTACCACCTTAGAGACTGAACTAATTTTTGCTTTGCAGTTGAAAAAAAAAAATCAACTTCATCTCCTTTAAATATCTAGCTATTGTCCATTTTCGATTAACATACATGTCCTATACAACAGGTTTTTTTACACAAATATAAGATCACATCAACAGCCTGAAAAGGCTGCAAAAAAATTTTGTAATTGTAAAAGTAAAATAAAACGCTAACTTCACGTCTGTATTCCCCGAAGGACCAATAAATGATAAAAGTACATTGAATAAATATAGGTACGCCCATATTAGTAAGCATCATGTCGCTTTTCAGCCTTTCGAATTTAGTGGTCTTAGGCACTTTGCCTATCGAGCAACTATTGTAGCAACTGGCAACTGGCAACTGTCTGCCTACTAGCTGTTTAATATTTCAATTGGACTGCGCCCACATAGCAACTCGAGTTTCGAGTTTCCGTTATTGTCAAAAGTTTTCAGTTGCTGTAATCGATGACTAGGTTACTTCCTAATTGCCGCAACTAGCAACTGTTAAATTTTATATCGGTTTTTAAAGTTGCTGGTTTCCGCAACTGTCAATCGCAAAGCGTGGGGAGATATCACACCCTCCCATCCCCTCTCGCTGTGCCCGGAAATGGCCGTGTCGCTCAAAATTGCGCAGATTGCCTTTAAGTGCGCCAACCGTAAACGTTATAGCAACTATCAACTTTTTACAGGAAAAAAGCTGACAGTTAAAGTTGCCTCAACTTAAGTTGCGCCATGTTCAAAGCGCCTTAAATGGAATGAACTATCGATATCGGTGAACACAACCGCACGAGGTACATGCCTACGAGGGAGCCGAGCATTAATCAGCCGCGTCCCGTCAAACGACACGCTATCGACGTGATAGGGCTTTCGGTTAACCACCTACAAATTTCTGGTGTCCTGGTAAATTCCCGTATTTATACCAATTTAGCAGAATGTGTTATTTTTTTTAATTTAAATAAAATAGCACACGAGCATGCAAGTGGCTTTACAAGGGGTGTAAGGGGTCTCAACCAACACCATCGAGACCCAAGCCAACCTCACCTGCACGTGGTGCACCCTGCTACACAACAAACGAGGCTCTGGCGACCTGCCAACACGCACTGGACCAGCGTGGCGGGTTATGGTCTAAACCCCCCCAAGATGGAAATGCAGACGAGGAAAAGGCCCCAAGTGCCCGGCGGCTCCAGGAGCAAAACCGACGTGAACGGCCGCTGGTCGAGCTCTGGAGCCAGGGGTGCTAAGAATCTCCGGGTGAGTCGCTTCCGTCAAACGACTTCGGCATGCACAACGGAAAACCGACGTAGGTTATCACTGGTAACATACAATACACGCACGTTAAGAACAGACGAGAAAATTGCTGAGCTGGAAGAAGAATTGAACAAGTTGCACTGGGACATCTTAGGTCTATCTGAAGTCCGTAGAGAGGGAGAGGACACGATAACCCTGAAGTCTGGCAACTTGTTCTACTACCGGGAGGGCGACCAGCAGTCCCAAGGTGGTGTCGGGTTTATCGTCCACAAGTCTCTCGTTAACAACATTGAATGCATCACGAGTGTGTCGAGTAGGGTCGCGTACCTGATACTCAGAATATCCAAGAGATATTCCTTGAAGGTCATCCAGGTCTACGCACCGACCTCGGCACACCCGGACGACGAGGTGGAAGCTATGTATGAGGACATAAGTAGGGCCATACATACTTCCAAAACGTATTCACTGTTGTAATGGGCGACTTCAACGCAAAGCTGGGCAAGAGATGCGATAATGAGCTGAGAGTGGGGCAATTTGGATGTGAGAATCGGAACCCTAGGGGCCAGAGGCTGGCCAACTTTCTGGAGAAGGAGGATTTTTTTATGATGAACTCCCTTTTCAAGAAGCCGCCTCATAGGAAATGGACCTGGATGAGCCCCGACGGTTCCACAATTAATGAGATAGACATTAGACGAGTCATTATGACCAACAAGAAACACATTTTCAATGATGTCTCCGTGATTCACAGGGTGAAAACCGGAAGTGATCACCGAATGGTTAGGGGCACATTGAATTTAAACATCAAGATCTCGTCTAATGAAGTCTACGCTCCGACCTACTGTTTCTCATATACAAAACCCCGAGAGCTTTCAGCTCGAATTGAAAAATCTTTGCTTGCCTGGAGGATTGCATCTCAGTGGACGATATGAATGACAGGTTGGTAGAAACTGTCCAGTCGATGGGGTATAAATACTTTAAAACTCGCCGACGAAATAGACCTCAAAAAAGAACCGATCAAACCCTCAACCTTACGGCAGAACGACGCTCAATGACACTGCAGACCTCTGATGAAGCTGAAAAATACCGGCAACTTAAAAGACAAATCCAACAGTCCTTGCGGCACGATATCAGATCCTTCAACACAAAATGTGTTGAGAAAACGATAGAGAGAAACAAGGGCTCCAAAGTGTTTGCAAGGGATCTGTCTATTGGACAGAGCCGGTTGATGCAGCTGAAGACAGAGGACGGCAGTTTAGCGTCGACTAAGCCTGAGGTATTGCGGGAGATCGAGAGGTTCTATGGGCAGTTATATACATCGGTCGCACAACCTGCCTCTGATTTGGTTAGAGACCCGAGAGCCAAATCAACCCGACACGATACCGAAGATATCCCGGACATCAACCTGTACGAGATTAGGATGGCCCTCAAACAGCTTAAGAACAACAAGGCGCCTGGAGAGGACGGAATCACTACAGAGCTTCTGCAAGCGGGTGGATCACCGTTACTGAAAGTCCTTCAGAAGCTCTTTAATTCCGTCCTATTCGAAGGTTATACGCCAGAAGCATGAAAAAGAGGCGTGGTGGTGCTTTTCTTCTTTCTGATAAAGCCCTATTGAAGAACTATAGACCCATCTCGCTTCTGAGCCATGTCTACAAGCTGTTTTCGAGGGTGATCACGAACCGTCTCGCTCGCAGGTTTGATGACTTCCAGCTTCCCGAACAAGCCGGTTTCCGAAAAGGCTATAGTACCATAGACCACATACACACGCTGCGGCAGGTTATACAGAAGTCCGAGGAGTATAACCGGCCATTATGCTTAGCGTTCGTGGACTATGAGAAAGCCTTTGATTCGGTTGAAACATGGGCTGTGCTGCAGTCTTTACAGCGTTGCCACATTGACTATCGGTACATCGAAGTGTTGAAGTGTCTGTATAAAAACGCCACCATGTCAGTCCGAGTACAGGACCAATGCACGAGGGCGATTCCTTTGCAGAGGGGAGCAAGACAGGGAGATGTCATCTCACCCCTGCTCTTCACCAATGCAATGGAAGACGCCTTCAAGCTCCTGGAATGGCAAGGACTAGGCATCAATGTCAACGGCGAATACATCACTCTCCTTCGGTTTGCCGACGATATTATAGTCATGGCAGAGTCGCTGAAAGATCTCAGCACAATGCTCGAAGACCTCAATCGAGTGTCCCAAAGAGTGGGCCTTAAAATGAACATGGATAAGACCAAGATCACGTTTAATAACCTTGTATCGCGCACTCCAGTATCCGTTGGGAACTCGATCCTCGAAGTTGTCGACGAATATGTCTCTTTAGGACACACCATACAACTAGGCAGGTCGAACTTCGAGAAAGAGGTCATTCGCCGAATCCAACTCGGCTGGGCAGCGTTCGGGAAGTTAAGGAGCGTTTTCTCGTCAAAGATCCCGCAGTCCTTGAAGACGAAAGTCTTCAACCAGTGCGTTTTGCCGGTGATGACCTACGGTGCCGAGACGTGGTCTCTCACTATGGGTCTCGTACGAAAGCTCCAAGTCACTCAGCGGTCAATGGAAATGGCTATGCTCGGCGTTTCCCTACTGGATCGAATCAGAAATGAGGAGATCCGTAGGCGAACGAAAGTCGCTGACATAGCCAAGCAGATTTCCAAGCTGAAGTGGCAATGGGCAGGGCACATAGCTCGGAGAACCGATAGCCGCTGGGGCAGAAAGGTTCTCGAGTGGAGACCACGTATCGGCAAGCGCAGCGTAGGACGTCCACCTGCAAGATGGACCGACGACCTGATCAAGGCTGCAGGTACCCGCTGGATGCACGTCGCTTCCGATCGGTCGGCATGGAGGTCATTGGGGTTGCCTATGTTCAGCAGTGGACGTCTTATGGCTGATATGATGATGATGATGATGCACTTGCATCATCATCATCATCATCCGGTTTAGATAATGATTTCGTCTATAAAAACCCGTGATAAAAACAATTAACAGAAAAAAATATGTTTTGTTTCTGTCGTCAGTAATAAACAGTCATAATATGCATTAATTAGCTATCTGATTTGTCGTAAAACAAAAAAAAATGCGAAATAATTAGTCAAGCATAAAAGATACATATTTAACAAAATAAAAATTGCTTCACGAAAACACGCCCAAAATGCAGCAATGCAACGAGAATTGCATGCTCATTTCTTTTTTCTGCACGACTTCATAACATGTATTTCCCGGAACTGCTAAAGGGCAGGCATAAGGCAGAACTCGGCAGAAGTAATCCACTAATATGTACAAAAACGAATACTTGCACTCGGGCCTGTATACAAGCGATACGCTAGTAATTCTTTTACGTCTTTTGTGTAAGGGGGCGAGTGTATTGATTAATTAATGAAGCACATTTCCATACCCTACGTACACGTGTCACTGTGAATCTTCTCAAAGAAGGAGTTTCGCTTCTTGAAGTCGTTAGTTGGAGCTGAGGTGCAGAGTAAAAGTGTGTATTAGAATAGAAACCTTTACATCCTATAAATAGGCTCTGATGAACTGTTCGATCTGGTGCCATCGTCTCCATTCCTACATCGTACCACCCGCCGAAGAGAGAAGTTCCAACCGCATAGATTGGACACTTGGCAGTGCTCAACAGCCCCATTCGCACGTTAATTCCTGCCCAGAACGTGCAAATTGAGAACGAATTAGGCCCTAACCTGGCTATGTCGGGGGCGCCTCTGGTCCCCATTACGCCCAACCAACACGAGAGATTGATGACCAGTTGGTATTTCATATGTTGATGTATCAATCTTTGGTGTAATAACTGAAGACATTTTAGTCCAATCAGTATTCTACGCTAAAGTTATACGTAGATATGTGTCAGTTCATTAGTTCGTTAGGTATTTAAAAACATCAGGTATTTAGATTTTAAGGATTTTGAACGTCGATTATTCTACTCTAGTTTTTTTTTCTTTTAGACTATTCAATACGTACCGATCTCATCTTTCCATCTGATCTCTTTCCAGACGCATCGCATTACCGTCATTACGCTATGAGAGTTAAGGAATAGACCAATGTAGGTACCGATGTTTTAGCATACCTACATTTGTGTACTATAATATCTCCTACGCAGTTGACTATGAGATTGGCCGCGACCGAAACTAGCTTGTCATCGTGGCTATTACTTACTACATACCATATCCGTTGCTCCTCAAAATAAAAATACCTTCTCTATACAATGAAAAACCTATTAGGTTCGGAACGCAAATAGCAGAGGTCCGCACATTGTGACCGTGAGAGGTGCTCGCTCGGACCTCTTGAGGCTCTTGACTGTAGTGGACGGAAAACCGGCTATTGCATTATGCTCGATTTTACAGGTCATTCGGGTTTTTAGATATCTTTTGATAATGTTTGAGGAATTTTTCATGTCATGAAATTGGAAAATGAGCAGTAGTTCAAATGGTAGTAAGTGTAAACTGCAACCTAAAGATATCCACAAAAATATACATTTGTTTACATCCCTTAAATGCAGATGCATTACTATCTATGAATAAGTAATAATATTATTAGGATAGTATAATCACAGTAATCTATATATATAGATATCTTAATATATATAAATCTCGTGTCACAATGTTTGTCCTCAATGGACTCCTAAACCACTTAACCGATTATAATAAAATTCGCACACCATGTGCAGTTCGATCCAACTTGAGAGATAGGATAGCTTACATTACGCTATGACTAATAGGAGCAGAGCAGCGCGGGCGAAGCCGGGGCGGGCCGCTAGTATATATATAAAATCTATTGCTGTTCATTAGTCTCGCCAAAACTCGAGAACGGCTGGGCCGATTTGGTTAATTTTGGTTTTGACTGATTTCTGGAAGTTCGAAGGTTTAAAATTAAAGGTAAGAAAATATGAAGAAAATGAAGGGAAATAGTAAAAACCTCAATTTCATTTTCCCATACAATTAGTCCGTATATATCAAACCTTTGACACATTATTTCATTGTGAGGCAATACAAAGTTTGCCGGGTCAGCTAGTCATAAAAATAAATTTAAAAATTGGTGGATCTTTTCACTTCGTGCTAAAATTACGGGTGATAATCATAGAGCAACACGGAGCACCAGCCGACCGGAGGGGATTAACCCCAGCGTTTATTACCGATGCAAAACAGTCTATCATTTTTTGCTTGGAAAAATTGTGACACACATACACCGACAAAAAACGTCTATTACGACGAAAGTCACACCTTCACTTTAACAAAAAAAAAAACAATTTCACGCACACATTTAAACATCTCGGCGACAGGCATAGGACCACTTGTGCTTGTACTTTGACAGAGGGGAAAACCTGCATAGGCTACTACCCTCCGGTACGCCGCGGCCGGTGGCCCATGTTGCTCTATGATGATAACAAAACGGCTGGCGTCAGATACATTACATACATAGTATGTACGGCGGTGCCAACGCCCGCGAGCTCCAATATTGAAACGTGGTAACTACCACCAGTAGAATAAGGATATTCACTTTATTACCTTACATTATTATTTCCATAAGTAGGTACATGTCGGCACATGGCAACAAAGAAAGTAAGAATAAGTCAGCTGTTTGCGAAGCCGCGAGTACAGGCGAGTGCGCTGAAACGGGGGTCTATTATTTAACTACCTTTTTTATTGAGCTTACGTAGGCGACTCGTCTTGAGTCGTTACACCTATATACTAAGACGTTACTCGATACATTGCTTGACTCACACTCAGGAGGTTAAGATACTTTATAAGGACGCCTCGAAATTCATATTCTTAGTTGTATTTTGACAGTAACGAATGTTAATGGAATATCATTTTAATAATTCAAAAAGTCTTGAAATTCCAAATTTAATTATTTATTTATACTTTTATATTTTATTATTATTTATACTATTACATTATACATATGGCGGACTTAATGCCACTAGGCATTCTCTGACAGTCAACCATGGGGTTATGGGAGAAATAGTCTAAGGGTGTGGGAGCAAAAAAAAAAGTTACAAAAAGTATTATTCATACTAATTATAAATTTATAGAAAATATAGTACTTAATTATATTTCCAGACAGTTTCGACACGAAAAACTTATTGAGCGCAAGAATAAGGCACTTTCTAGAAACACTTTCCAGTACCTCTACTTTGTTACGACTTATTCCAATTTTTAAATGAAAGCGACGGGCAATATGGACATATTTTAATTTTTAATCATTTTATTTAAATAAACAAAGTTACATTTAAATCCACTTTAATTTTTTTATTAAAAAAAAAATCATTTAAATAAATTTATTGTAAATGTGAATACTCCTCGAAACATCAAGGTAGGTCGTGAGGTACCTTGGAGTTTCACAACTGCTTTCTTACCTCAAACGGAGGCAGAATGTCGAGTTGACGTTATTAGTTACAACTAAGAATACCAATTCCATTGAGTAAGGTTGAGTTAAGGTCGAGATTACGACTTAGAATATGGGTGTTAGTCTACTTGACCACGCAATCGGCGAGCGCAGATGGCTCTCATACTTTATGCTCTAAGTTCCATAAATGGGCTAGAGGGCGTCCGCTGTAACTGCTAACTGAATAGCTTTTGTCATCGTTTACGTCTTTGATTTTTGTTATCCTTCCGTCCCGCATTGAAAAATTTGAAAATAACGATAATCTGTCGTTATAAATAGGCGGTATGAAAGCGAAAGCGGTAGTCAGATTACCTCTATTGATCTCATAGGCTACACAAATGGACAAGAATGATCAAAGACGTTAACGAAGACAAAGCCAATTCGACATTAAAAAAATGGTAAAACATAAATCTGTGCCGTTAAAAAATATGTTAACTATAGACCATTATGGCGACATCGCACACCTGTCATATTTGACAGGAATCTCTCGTTTAATTGGAAAGGCTGTGTATGTTGCTCGCTTTCAAAGTAGCTTCAGACAAGAAAGAATTATTAAAACTAGTGATCGCTTAATGGTCGAAATTCGACAGTAGTACTTCTTAATAAAATGATTGGTCAAGTAGTTTTTTTTTTATTTATCCAATAGGCTCGGCTGGCACGTAGACAAATTATGCATGCATACTTCTATGAGCAGTACGAGTATTAATAAAATGAATGGTCAAGTTGTTTTTTTTTTATTTAACCAATAGGCTCAGCTGGCACGTATAGAAAGTATGCATGCATACCTTCGTATAAATACAGGCTAATATTATTAGAGTTCAAAGAAAGCCACACTAGAACAGATACGTCCCAATTTCAATAATACAGGAAATTAATAAATTATCCAACACGCTGACAGTACACCGTAATAGACCCCTCCCGAATAAGTATGGTGTTTGCGAAGGCGCGGGCCCGCACGGGCGACTGGCTCCAATCCGGGCGGTCGCCCGCAGCTGTTTGCGGAGCGGGGTGTTTAACCGCAGGACATAGACCGAGAGTTGCACGCTCTTTTTGCGCTATTGGGAATACATTTTTATTATGTAATGGAAGTGGCAAACAAGCATGCAGTTCACATTGATGTTAAGTAATGACTAAGAGACTATAGATACCCACACAAAGACCAAGGTCAAAATGCAGATGCGTTACCAATCCTGACGCCTGTATATGCAAACCACCAGGCACATCACCAAACTGAGAGGTTTTTTTTATGTAATGGAAATGGCAAACAAGCGTGCAGTTCACATTGATGTTATGTGATAACTGTAGCCTATAGACACCTACACAAAGACCAAGGTCAAAATGCAGATGCTTTACTCCTTAGGCCTAAGTAATGCTACTGTGCCGGAAATTACAGGGCCATACATTACAGATACCGGAAAATTTCCAGAAAATGGGAAAATTAATAGAAACAAAGATAAACAATTTTACTGCGTTATCTCTGATAGTCCCTAGGGCATCATACCCAGTACCCTAGCGTAGTAGTAGTGACCCGTTAGGCTACTGAGGTAGGCTGAGGTTCCCTTTTTTCCTAATTAATTACTTTGAAATCTCTGTACCTCAGTAATGCTACTAAGTATTTGTAACTTAATAAAATGTTTTTATAATTTTGGTATAATTGATGCGTTATCCTGGTGTTGCAAGAGTTTATATGTGACGGGAGCTAGCTCACAATAATTAAGCCGACGGTGATGTTCATGATTTATGTCTATGTTTCACAGGAGGGTGCCAAATATATCAATATTTGCAAGCTTTCTTGCATCTTATACAACGTGTAACAGGATTGAATGTACAACCCGAAATTCGTTCGTTCAGAATCGATAACCGAATCGATTTAAGGCATTTTTGATATAGGTAAGATTTTATCCCAAAATTAATTACAATTAAGGAAATATGGTCACCCATTTGGTGAACAGTCAATACCACGGAATAGATAAATAAAGATGGAATGGTAATGTGGGCGTGGCAAGCGCACGACAACTATGCGTGTTCGGCAGAACCATTCGTTCGCCGCTCGTAGTGTCGTGTAGACTGCTTCGAACGACGCATCTCTTGGTAAAATACCATGTAGTGCCAATTTTAACATGTAATATGAAATGTCAGACCTCAAGTATAAAGCGAGGAGGTATATCTTTTGATCGGTAAGTCACAAATAACAATTATTGTTATAATACTTGTATAAAACATATAAATATACAAAGGAATATGAATATTCGAACTTAAACTGCATTATTTGAACGTTACTGCTAGCGAATACATTGCTCGCTAAGCACTCGCTCAATTAACGCTATTACTGTCTCCGCTGGCAATGTACAGCATGTAATGCGTTCGCTACACTTCGACTAGTTTATTGGTGAGTATATTGTTGTGTGCGTGCGAGTGTTAATTGTCTACGGGCGTTACATCTTAGTACGCAAACTTACGCAAACGAATAGCTGCCCTGAGATTAATGTGTGGGTGATTGTCGAGATGGTGTTACATTTGTGTAAGAAATTGCATGGTGGGAGAAAAGCGGCGACACTGGTTCTAATACTAAATTGAAGCAAAGGCCTTTCCATCCTTATTTATCTATTCCGTGGTCAATATAAACGAAAATGAGACTAACGTCTATCCAAAATAAAATGCTAGTCTCAACAAGTTTATTAGAACTCGTTGAGACGTGTATTTTATTACTTGTAATAATTTAAGAAACAAAACAGTGAAAATTAATCTTATTACTAACGAGTTAAATAGGGGTACGCAGGTTACGCTACATCACATTGCGACAGTGTACGTGTCTGAGTTGGTTTGTGTTTTATGTGCGGTCGTAAGTAGAGGTAGAGTAAGTACGCATAGGGTGTGCATACTGTTCTTACGAATTGAGGACAACTTGTTTCTTAAATAATAAATATTAAATACTTTAAACGTGTAATTTCAGTTCATGTATTATGATTATATCTCGATTTTCTAATCGAGGTGTTTAAGAGTGGGCATTATTCCCGTTACCGTTATATTCTTCAGACAAGAGGCAAGTTATTGGGCTGGGATTCGAGCGGTCGCCCACAGCTGTTTGCTAGGAGGATGTTTACCCACGGGGCATAGCCCTAGAGCAAGTTAATCTTTTTATCCATATAATACAGTTTAATAATGTGCATTTTTATTCACATGTCGACGTTGAACATCAATGTTCTTCGATTTTTCCACTGCACAGGGTGGGCCATAAGGGTGTTGGCGATTTTAATCTTTAATTTCTCGGACACTTGTAGCGCGGTGAGGTGGAGGGATATATTTCTAGACGCGCCGTTACTTGGAATTTTAGTCGCCATGGAGCTGTACATGCGAGCGCAGCGTGCATTTTGTGTCCCCGCGTATTACAAAAACAAGAAATCTGTTATTATTGTGCGATGGTTATATCGACTGGAATACGATTAACGAGACATTCGCGATAGTCCTAGCACCAATGTGATATGTAAATGGATCAAATTGTTTGAAACAACCGGGTCGACTGTTGCAATAAGGGATCGCGGGCGTTCAGTCTCTGCGAGAACGCCGGACGTCGTGGAGGAAAATCCGCAACAATCTACTCGTAAAAGAAGCCAGGCTTGAAAAGAAGAACTTTTTTGCTGCATGCTAGGAGAGTTCTTGATTCCGGCCTTGCAAAAATATCAAGGGAATACGTCGTGGATATGGTTTCAACAAGATGGTGCCACTTGTCATACTGCTAGGGTCTCCATAGAACTTTTGAAAGAAATTTTCCCGGAAAAACGCATTTCAAGAAGGGGTGATATTGAATGGCTCCTACGCAGCCCAGATCTCACTCCATGTGATTACTTTTTATGGGGCTACCTTAAATCTGTAGTGTACGACAATAACCCAACAACTTTACAACAACTCAAGAGGAACATTATTCAGGAAATTAACAACATTCTGAGGACAACGTTTCCCGGTTTGTTCCAGAATTTGCGACTTCGACTTCAAGAATGCCAAGAAGGCAACTTCAGTGCATGTTTTCCATATGACATGATTAAAAAAAAGTTAGGTATTATTTTTAGCAGTGAGCTCTCAGCCTAGCCCATTGCTCCGATGCCAACGTTTGCCATACATTCGCACGTACAGTTAATATCGCGTTCGTTTCGAAGTCGTTAATATTGTAAACGGCTGCGGTAATAGTAGTTGCCCAATGGCTTAGCACTTCGTACGTTTGTGATTCATCTCTTGTATATGTATAATATCCTGGTATTTAAATAAAAGCTGGCGTCGGGACGTGACGACCCACCGCCCACTAGCGGAAGAATTTTCTTCTACTGGAGGAGAATTCTTCCACGAGTGCAGTCAAATCAAACAATGGCGGACAAACCATTCCAATAGGGCTGGGAGTAAGTGCAATATTTAAGTATTTTTTCTATACCTTTTGAAATTAATTGCCTCGGTAGCCTAGTGGTAGCAGGCCACTACTACTACGCTGAGGTCCTGGGTTAGATTCCCGGGTAGGGGGTTATCAGAGTTAATGGTGTAAAGTCCTTTATCTCTGGTTCTATTGGGTTTTTTCCATTTTCTGGAAAGCTCGCCACCTGTTACATGGACCAAAAACGTAACCGGCGAACCATGGGTGCTTTCATGTATGCTTGAATGCATGCATTTACCTCTGCCTACCCCTTCGGTGATTACAAGCGTGAAGTTACGTTTACGTTACCTTTTGAAATTACAGAAAAAAAACTATTCAACGACGCTATTAAAAAATCGTAGGAGTGGCAACCCTAGCTCTATACTTAGGACAGTGCGATACATGCGGATGCGGACGCCCGCATGCAGGTAACCGCACACCACATGCGCTCTCACCGGTCACCGCCATCGCGCTAAAAACATCACATCGGAGCGCGTTTGACAATGAACACTTCTTGCTCTTATTGATTAGGGTTCCTTAACTGAACAGAATTTAATTTTAGCGAAGGTGTTTTAGTATAATAATTTATACGTTAAAATAACAAAAAATTAAGACGTGCTCATTTCTCTAAATGTTATTTAAGTACATTAATATTTTGATTACGAGATGAAGACAGGTAGAGATTTAGTGTCGTAAATTGAGGGCGTAGGCTCCGCCGTACCAATTACCTAATCTACTTACAGATAAATGGTAATGGTCAGCTCGATCCTGTTCTGGGCAGGAGGTATCGTACGGCGGTGTAATTTCCGTCACAGAGACGTCACAGCTTGACAGTTTAGATTTCAGGCACAGCTAAAGAATCGAGAAAACTCAATATAAAAAAGTACGATTAAATGACACCAGGGGACTGTGTCAAGTGGGCAGGGGACAGAGAACAAATAACACATGATCAATACCCTGTTACCGTCAGTAACATTAACACCGTGGGCAATGCGACCCGCAGGCAAACGCTCTATTTTACGTACAGAGTACCAATGAAAATATTTCAAATGAAAATATTCAAATACCAGGCTAGTATCAAATTCAAGGCAGTAGACATTGCAATAGTAACGTACTCAAATAACCGCAATAAACCCGTAATAATAATGGCAACCCATTATACGTCCCACTGCTGGGCACGAGTCTCTCCCCTTTTTAGGGGGAGGCCCTGGAGCTTACTCCACCACGCTGCTCCAATGCGGTTTGGTGGAGTTGGGTGGGTTAGTGGCCAACCCGCTGTCGGATGTTTTCAAACCGCCCATAAGGCCGCCGACAAGGTTTAACGACTGCTATCTATCGATAGCAACCGGGACCGACGGCTTAACGTGCTCTCCGAAGCACGGAAACGCGCATTTAATTTGCCACTAGCGGTCACCCATCACACTAAACTTACCGAGCAGATCGCTTCCGATCTACACCAGCCGCGGGGCCATGCGCGCTTCTTAACCCGTAATATATATACCTAAATTGTCTAACTGCCTCGGTAGCCTAGTGGTAGCAGGCCACTACTACTACGCTGAGGTCCTGGGTTCGATTCCCGGGTAGGGGGTTATCAGAGATAATGGTGAAAAAGCCTTTATCTCTGGTTCTATTGGGATTTTTCCATTTTCTGGAAATTTCCCAATACCTCAAAGTTTGGTAATGTGCCCGGAGATGTCAACAGGCTCGCCACCTGTTACATGGGCCAAAACGTAACCGGCGAATCGTGGGTGTTTGCATGTATGCTTGAATGCATGCATTTACCTCTGCCTACCCCTTCGGGGATTACAGGCGTGAAGTTACGTAAATTGTCTATATACAGTGGCATATGGCAACAGCTAGAGAGCCAAAAAACCTGAACATAAGAAGTACGAATAAATACACCAGGGGACTGTGTCAAGTGGGCAGGGGACAGAGAACAAATAACACATGATCAATACCCTGTTACCGTCAGTAACATTAACACCGTGGGCAATGCGACCCGCAGGCAAACGCCCCATTTTACGTTACGGGTTGTGAATAATTATGAAGAATTATTTTGGAGTTGATAATTGTGGGCATTTGATACATAATTTATGCCTCCGGGGTAATTGATCGTGGTACCGATACGTTTAAAAATTATAATGATTTTCCACACTGTGCCTTTTGTACCTACAATACTGGGTATATCTTACTGGTGTTATGCTAGAAGGGTGTAGGCGCAATCGCATTATCTAAATGAAATAAAACTAGTTTTCGGATTTATCTAGCGTACCTATATTAAACTATTATTATTATGATTATTTGAAATCATCGACGACACAACGACGCAGCTTAGTTCTATCGTCGATGTTTGAAATCAACTGGACGTTTCAGTCGCTTTTAAGATCAACCCGACGTTTCAGTCGCTTTTCAGATCAAAGCGAAGTTTCGGTCGCTTTTCAGATCAACCCGACGTTTCGGTCGCTTTTCAGCTGAGACCCAAACGTCGGGTTAATTTTAAATAGGTAATCATTTTAGTTTAATATACCTACGCGAGATAAATCCAAAAACTAGTTTTATTTCAATGAGTGTAGTTCGCGAAAACTTTAGAACATACTAAATAGCAGTGTTCAAAGCTATCGTGCGTCACTCGGATTGTTAGTATGTACGGCCTTGTAATTTATGGCACAGAGGCATAACAGCTTATTCATTTATTTATACAAACCAACTGCTTTATAAGAGATTTAACATACATTAATGAAAAAAAAACCGAGGTTCATTTAGGCCTCGGGAATGCACATTGAAATCCATGGTTTAATGCATGTTTAAAGGCAACTACAGTAAATGCGAGGTTGCCACTTCCATGACAGAAAAAAAAAACTGGTTGCCTGTAAAGTTTTTACGGGCGAAGATTTTACGTGACAACGTCTTTTTCTCGGTAGAAAGGCATTCGCCGGTCCGGCAGGCCTCTCTCTCGTTCGGTAACTCATCGTTACGTTACCGGGCGTTACACTTTTTCATGAGTGACTCCGAGCCGCAACCTAATTTAAGACGTTGTCACGTCAAAAAACGATCAATAGGTAGGTTGGGTTAGTCATCGCTCAATATTATTTGAGTTAAAAAAAACCTAAAAACGAAAATTAAAAATAAATATCTGATGATACATTGATCAATACCTTTTTTTTCCCCCTTTATTATAGTATAAATTAACAAAGTTTTAACATCATATCACTTAATGCTAGCATTGAAAAAACCACTAAGGTTTGTTAGTGTGCTAACCTAATTTATGTCGGTAGGCAGGTAAAAAACTGTACATACAATAATTTAGTTGAAAAGAATCTATAAACCTAAGATACACACCTACGAAGGAAACAAAACATGCAATACAGAGTTTAAGAGTTAGGTAGATATGTACTAAGTTGGGTAAATATACTTAAAGTATTGTTACTATCAAAATGACGCATTTTAACAAGGAGTCATTTCGATGAGCCAATAAATAAATAAATGAATACTCTGGTAGATATTTTGTTGGACTTAACTTATTTTGAAATTTTGTAAATTAGTGAGAAAATTTGCTTTGAGTTTCACTTTGATGTTATTAGTTGTTAGACTATCACGCACGGTAGATTATTAATAAGTGAAACCGTAAAACCGTATCTTTTAAAAAAAAAGTAGCGCATTAGTGCTGCCCTCGTCGCCCTGGCGTCGATATCGATATCGATAGGCACGTGCCGGTAATTCAATTAGCGGTGAGCGGCGAGCCTGCGGCCGATAACGTTTATAGCCCGCGCTCGTTCCAAATTCAAACCTGCCTTCGGGCAGAATCATGGCTCTTTTGAATGAGCAGTGTGAATAATATAAAACTATTATACCGTGAATTTATTCAATACGGTATTGATTTTGCAAAAGACTTTTCATTTGAATTTGCATACCTATTTTGTGTTATTGAAATAACGAAAAATGAATTTCTGGTATTATAAAATAGTACATATATTATATTATAAATAGGTACACGATTTTTGCACATGCGACAATTTTTTTGTATGTCTTGAAAGTGGCAAACAAGCATGCAGTTCACATTGATGTTAAGTGATTACTGCAGCCTATAGACACCCACACATAGACCAGAGGTCAAAATGCAGATGCGTTACCACTTCTGAGGCCTAAGGTGTTGTGCCTCTGTACCGGAAATTACAGGGTCGTACATTACCACCTACCGGAACAAGATAGTGCTGAACACTACCTTTTAGCGGCAAGTATATATTGTGGTGGTGCCTACGTCCGCGAGCTCCTTCACTGGAGCTCTACCACCATCAATGGTTCTATGGTTTGGGAAAAACATAATAAAGGTAGTTCAAGACAAAGAAAAACATGTTTTTATGATCACATCAATCATTTACGCAGCAAACGAAGTATTACTGGTGGTAGAGCTCCAGTGTCGGAGCTCGCGGGCTTAGGCACCACCGCATTACCTGATTTACTTGCCGCTAAATGGTAGTGTTCAGCACTATCGTGTTCCGGTCAGGTGGTAATGTACGGCCCTGTAATGTCCGGCACAGAGGCATAACACCTTAGGCCTCAGGAGTGGTAACGCATTTGCATTTTGACCTTGGTCTTTGTGTATGTGTCTATAGGCTGCAGTCATCACTTAACATCAATGTGAACTGCATGCTTGTTTGCCACTTCAATTACATTAAAAAAAAAAAAAAAAAAATTTACTAACACGACAGACGAAATGATGAAATGACAGAGGGAACTCTTCGTTACAGGTAACTTATAGGCTTATTTATATTTTAACTAGCGACTCACCCTAACCTTCAAAAAACATCAAGCTCCATTCGTTTTTATGAGATTACCTAAACTACTAGTACTGTGTAGTTCTTAGGCAATTTACTACTTACTTGCCGTCAAAATTAACTGTTGCCTATTTAGTTGTTTACCCATTTTTTCATTACTACGTGGGTGTCTATAGTAGTCTGTGCCTGAACTCCCTGAACTGGATTTTATATTAAATGTGCCAAAATAAAGTCAAAGTAACATTTAATAAGGACATAAAAAAAAAGTTTAATCACTGAGCGTCAGAATGTTGAAAATCATTAGGATATTATTATATCGATAAAATAAAACACGTACAGATGAGCACATAACGTCTCATTATATTTACGCTTTGACAAATGTGCCTACAGTCGTGTACAAAAATCACAAGCTTGGATCTCAATGCAGTAATTATTACGTTTGAAAAAAGTATTCTGAAGCACTGTAATGTAATGCCACGTAATGCCTTAGAACAGTGATTCCCAAAGTGGTCCAGGTGGACCCCCTGGGGTCCATGTGAGACTCGATGGGGGTCTTCGTAGGCATGAATAAAAATTGGAAATATGGGAAAGTGATAGTAGCAATAAAAAGTAGCAAGGAGGGGTTCACCGAAATAAGAAAAAAATTCAAAGGGGTCTACAAGTAAAAATAGTTTGGGAACCTCTGCCTTAGAAGATCATTAAAATATTATAGTCAAAATAGGTATAGCAGGTACAAGTAAGCACGTAACGCCGTAAAATATGTCGTTCTCTCTTCAACTAAATGTTTGGACAGTCGTGTACACGAAGCGTATGTATAGATCTCGGTGCGATTATTATATCATTTCAGAAGATCTTTAGGATATATTATCAATAAATATAGCACGCACAGACGAGGGTTTATTCCCGTTGTCCCCGTGCGCCGTGTCCCCGTTACGGGGACAGCGGGACATCTAAAAATTCCTTTCCCGTTGTCCCCGTGACGGGGATACAGCGCACGGGGACAACGGTACTTTAATAAAATAATTAAACGAGCACATAACGCTTCAATGCGCATGTCTTTACTAGGGAGTGTCGGGCTAACGAGACGTAAACCAGCTGACATCTCTCACAGATGGTTGACGCCATGATCTAGTCCATTTCCGTCCGAAGATAGAGTCAAGAGGATAGAATATATAGAGCTAGGATCGTAAAAGAACCACGGGGGATGTGTAAATGTAGATATTTGGCGCTTAAGGCTCTCTACTTACCCCATACCATACCCGAACTCAGCGTGAAGATACATAGACAAAATATATTGCATTTACTATGTGTTGTCGTGTACACGAGGCGTGAACCAGCTGACATGTCAGAGTAGCGCACATGCGACACCGACATCAGTCAAGCCATCCCGTGTCGCGGCTCGCCTCGGGCTATCGTAGGGTTGAGTGTGCACTTACATTTAATTTATAATACTTATATTTATCAGACACCAAAATCATGTTACATCTTTTTGTTACAGAGTAATGTACTTATAAGTAGTGTCTGTATTCTGCAAACTAAATCTACATTTTTTTTTTTATGTAATGAAAGAGGCAAACAAGCGTGCTGTTCACATTGATGTTAAGTGATGACTGCAGCCTATAGACACCCACACAATGACCAGAGGTCAAAATGCAAATGCGCTGCCACTCCTGAGGCATTAGGTGTTATGCCTCTGTGCCGGAAATTACAGAGCCGTACATTACCACCTGACCGAAACACGATAGTGCTGAACACTACCATTTAACGGCAAGTATATTAGGTAATGCGGTGGTGCCTACGCCCGCGAGCTCCGTCACTGGAGCTCTACCATCTACATACATTTATTTACACAACTAACACAATTTATTATTAAGAAATTAAAAACTCGAGAAGCAAACGAAAATAACACATTAAAATATAAATTACAATTAATTACACCGATTAACAATATTCCATCATTTTTAAGATATTTTTTACATTCGTAAATTTATTAAAGACAGTTTTTGCTTTTTTTAGTCATCTATCAGTTGATTAATTTGTTAGCACTTTGCAAATTTTGTATTATCCGTAAACGATTAGAAAAATCAGTTTGTAAACATTTTTTGTTTCTTCTTTAGCATATATGTAGCAAATTTGATTGAGTTTTGGTGAGACACAAGCACGAACGTTTTTACCGATGATATGGCGATGAGCGACTAATATGCCGTTCTTACATATTGGTTGAGGAAAAAGTTTCTTCGCATTTTTTAAGATAATTCAAAACCTTTTTTAATATAGTTTATTTAAATTTAACTAAAGTATGTATGTACCGTTTTGTTCGATAACCTTTTGCCATCTTGTAGTTAGGGACATGATCCCATTGCTATAAAAAATTTGGGACTTCTCATCAAAATACCGCGACAAGTGGATTTGGCAGTCCTCTCGTGATGTTAACCTAACATTGCATAAAGAATTCTGAAGAGACCGAAACAGGTGGAAATCTGAAGGTGCAAGGTCAGGACTATACGGCGGATGCATTAACACCTCCCAGCCAAACTCTCTTAATTTTTGCTGAGTGGCTATAGATGTGTGAGGTCTAGCGTTACCATTATCGTTAGATGAAACACCACACCCCTTCTGTTGATCAATTCCGGCCGCTGTCTCTCAACTTCTTTCTTTAATCTCATCAGTTGTTCGCAGTAGAGTTCAGAATCGATAGTCCTGCCTGGTGGTAATAGCTCATAATGAATAATGCCCTTCCAATCCCACCATACACACAACATCACCTTATTGCGAGTTAACCCGGGTTTCGCCACAGTCTGTGAAGCCTGACCGGCCTTTGACCACGACCTTTTTCGCACGTTCTTGTCGTACGTGATCCACTTTTCATCACCAGTTATCAGCTTCTTCAAAAATGATTCGGTTTCATTACGTCGTAATAAAGAATCAGAAATGAGTACACGGTTCATTAGGTTTCTTTCAGTGAGCTCGTGAGGTACCCAAATATCGAGCTTTTTTTATTACCCAGGTTTTTCAAATGCGCCAAAACTGTTTTGTGATCAATTCTCAGTTCTTCAGCTACGTCTACTGATTAAGCTAACTACTGATATGTCGATCTTGCTCCACTTTTTCAAAAATGGCATCCATTTTATCCGTAATAGGGAGACCAGAGCGAGGTGCATCTTTGACATCAAAATTTCCGGATTGAAAACGCTTAAACCAAATTTGTGCTACTCTCACAGACACTGCACTAGGTCCATAAACATCGCAAATTTTTTTCGCGGCTTGCGTTGCATTTTTACCTTTTTTGTAGTAAAATTTTAAAATGTATCGAATTTCTTCATTGGATTCACTCATCTTGACAGTACGAAAAACAAATGAAAATCACACATTTGCCTAATTTTAATTTGGAATAATGTTCTTTAAAATTTTAACTTTCAAGGATACCAAAACCAGCCAGATACAAATACTACAGCCAAAGAGATTTAATTACAAGTTCATACATACTATAATGCGAAAAGACTTTTTCTCCAACCTATTATATCCAAAACGTAACCGGCGAGTCATGGGTGTTTGCATGTATGATTGAATGCATGCATTTACCTCTGCCTATCCCTTCGGGGATTACAGGCGTGAAGTTACGTTTTTTTTTTACATATATCTGGTGTTTCTCCAATTAACTGAGATATAACAATATTAATCATTAGTAGTCACCCGAATGGCCCGCCCTTTGAAATGGTTTCAATGGTGGGCCCTTTGAAACTATTGTATGTTTCTTCACGCCGGTCCCTAACGGGGTAGACAGAAAGTGTAGAGCGCCAGATATCCCGGTCCTGACATACCTTTCGTGCCTCATCTACTTTAATAATTCTCTTCATACATGCACGACGATTCCTTAGGCTTTTGACCGCACCATCAAACAGAACTCGATCTATTTGGTCAGTCTTGGTCTAAACGAAGTATTAATTCATTCATTTCGCAGGACCGTCCGAATTTCTATTTGTGTGAATGAAAATTCGGACGAAAAATAACTGCCGTTACTATTACCACCAATATGATGCATGGCGATTGTGCCGTTAGGCCGTTTAGGACAACAGCAATGTACGGCAAGGTGTTCAATCAACTCAACGGGAATATATTGAAAATTAAAATGACTATGGCATAATGTCCCCTTGGGCATCGTGTGTAGATTCTATGGGCTATTTTAATTTCATATATTTATGCCAACACAGGAACGGAATTTCTATAATATGAGTCGGAAAATGTACCAAATTCTGCAATTCACCTTTCAGCACAACTACAACAAAAAAGATATTAGCTACGTTCTACTGACAGAAATATAATATCTATTCCTCTTTGTGCTCGCCCATAATTTGGAAATTCAGCGGCAGCCCTGCTCTCGAGGTGGGTGAGGGTGTACAGTGGGGAGGAGGGCGCAGGGGCGGAAGTGTCGTGCGTGCGATTTAATTCCATCGCCTCGCCCGGGACGCCAACTTGAGTGTACTAGAGTAATAGGGATGTGAACATTATATTGATGTCGATAAAGATTGTATTTTTTCTTTTTCCTTTATTTGGAGAATAAGGAGACTAATTAGTCTCAAATGATAGTATTTTGCTCATCATGCGAGTAATTTAATTTGCTACACTTTGATTGAATCGAGTTGATTGAGAAATGAATAAAATCAGGGAAGGACAATATGGTTCAGTGACAAAATGAAATCTTTAGTCAAGTTAATATCAAATTACTACAAATAATGGGATTTCATTACTCACTGTCAGGTAAGTAGGTAATGTATGGTAGGTATACTATGTAAGCAATTACTTTATTAGGTACCTACTGATACAAAATTATAATATGCCATGTTAAGAAATTGTATCTTAAGCTTATTTTGTTTGTAGATATTCGAAGTAGCAGTAGGTATCTACACAAGTAAGTAAATTTTATCGGATTTTAACACTTACATATTTTAATATCCGCCTAAATATTCTTACAAGCAATTGTTGTCAGTATCAAACAGTCTCTTCAATGTACTTCCTTATCATGGAAATAATAACTGCCATCGCATGATGTGTTCTCAGGGTTTAACGAGCCACACTCATTGATGTAACTTTTTTTTTACGGATTTACTAATTCGGATTTGGATTTACGGATTCTATCCGAGTCTGCCCCAAACTATCGAAGCTGAGACGCGACCGAAACATTGGGTTGATTTTATAAATCATTTTAAGTTTAATATATGCGAGTTATATCCATTAAAATAGTTTTCTTTCAAGTGCAATTGCATTTCAACATTTCAAGCCAATTCTCTCATTAATTAAACTCCTCGATCTAATTCCTCGATATCGATAGTTTAGATAGCGGAGAAACAGCACTAGTGAAAGGTAGAAGCGGCAGCCGACACATCGGTCTGCTCGTAAAATTGCGAGACCAGGTGATTCTGTCGGCGGCACGCTCTATATATATTATGTACTTATATATTTGTACATACCGGTCGCGCCGCCACCGCGCCGCGCCACACTGAGAACCGCAGGGTTGTCAACACGAGATATCATTTTATTAATACTAGTACACGCGGAGAGTGAAAAGTAATTAATAAAATTTTTTTTCTGTTGTCTTGCACTAAGCAGTAGTAGTAGTAGTTGCTTTTACCTAAGTCGCGTTTTTTGTCTACCGGAGATGTTTAAGATATATCTTTAACTTCTCTTTTAATTTTCAATTAAAGAACTGACTGTAAGAACTGAACGAATATATATTATTCTATATGACTTATACTCATACAAATTATATATTAGAAATTAACGAAATTTCACTCGCATATGTTATTGCGAAAAATAATAATATAACAATTATACGTCTCAGTTACTCGAGCAGTTCTTAAAAATAGTAGTATCAGATTATCACAGAAATTATGTATAGGAAGGTATTAATATTAATGAACATAAAAAAATAAATGGATCATCTCGATTCGCTTTTTGAATAAACACAATAGAAATGATAAAAAAATGGTTTGATCTAGGACGGAAAGGACCTTTTAAAAAAAATGTAACAGAATTATCAAGACAATATTTCTAATTGAACTACACCAAAATGCATCTTTAAAAAACATAGATACTATATCTACTACATCATAGATACTATATATATACTATATCTGCCGCTAAATGGTAGTGTTTATCACTATCGTGTTTCGGTCAGACGGTAATGTATAGCCTCGTAATAACTACCACGGAGGCATAACTTAGGTTTCAGGGCTGGCAACGCATCTGCATTTTGACCTCTGATTTTTGTGTAGATGTCTATAGGCTGCAGTGATCACTTAATATCAATGTGAACAGCATGCTTGATTGCCACCTTCGTTACATAAAAATAATGAATATTATTCAGTGGCAGCCCTGAGACAGATAAACTCGGTATCCGCCTCCTACTTAGTGCCGGGCTGACTGTTGGGTAAGCTCTATGAAACTTCTGCACTCCGGGTCGCAGGCGCTCTATCTTATTGGATAAATAATATACACCTACATACATACAATCATAGAGCAACGCGGCCCACCGGTCGCGGCGGACCGGAGGGGAGTAGCCATAGCGTGTATTACCGATGCAAAACAGTCTGTAATTTTTTGCGGGGGGAAATGCGTGCGATACACACGCACACTACAAAAATCTCTATTACTATTTATATTATTACTACAAGTCTATTACTACGAAACTCACACCTTGACTTTAACAAAATACAGAAACAATTTCACGTACACATTTAAATAAATATCTGGGCGACAGGTATAGGACCATTTGGTCTTGTACTTTGACAGAGGGGAAAGCCTGCATATGGCTACTCCTCTCCGGTGTTGCTTTATGCATACAATGCAGGTTTTGAAGCAAAAAAATTATTATATTTTACAATTGATTATCCATATTAAACTTACTCCAAGTTTACTTTTTATTACGATTTTACATATATTTTAAAAGATACTTACTAGATATTTCCTACGCGAATGCCTTTCTAGTAATTTTGGACAAGTCTTGCCAAATTCCTAAAAAATATAAAACATCTATTCTAGGCTGTCGGTTTTCTTTCAGTCGCTCATGGCCGTATACTCAAACGTCACTCAATTTTAAGCAACCCTCAAATGTGCGCTATCTCTATCGTTTGAACGTATTTTATAAAGACAGAAGACTTTTAAGTCCCACTTAGATTTAAGTGACGTTTGAGTATTTGGCCGTCAGTCAATAACGGGAAGGTAAATGGAAGAGAGAACACCGACACACGAGAACTTTTTCTTATAGAAGTTAAATAATGATTAAAAAATCAGCTCAATTGTTAATCGAACTAAATTTTAACAGAATTGATATTTTGTAACAACAGTTAACCTTTACCTTTTATAATAAATATATAATAATGGCAACCCATTATACGTCCCACTGCTGGGCACGAGTCTCTCCCCTTTTTTGGGGCGAGGCCTGGAGCTTACTTCACCTCGCTGCTCCAATGCGGATTGGTGGTGGGTGGCGAACCCGCTGTCGGATGTTTTCAAACCGCCCCATAAGGCCTCCGACAAGGTTTAACGACGGCTATCCATCGATAGCAACCGGGACCGACGGCTTAACGTGCCCTCCGAAGCACGGAAATGCGTATTTAATTTGCCACTAGCGGTCACCCATCACACTACCCGACCGCGCCCGTAGTGCTTAACCGAGTAGATCGCTTAAGATCAACACCAGCCGCTGGGCCATGCGCGCTTCTTTACCTTTTACCATTTTTTTTTGTTGTATGTTATGGAATTGGTAAACAAGCATGCAGTTCACATTGATGTTAAGTGATGACTGCAGCCTATAGACACCCTAAGAAAGACCAAGGTCAAAATGCAGATGCGTTACCACTCCTGAGGCGTAAGGTGTTATACCTCTGTGCCGGAAATTACAGGGCCGTACATTACCACCTGACCGGAACACGATAGTGCTGAACACTACCATTTAGCGGCAAGTATATTAGGTAATGCGGTGGTGCCTACGCCCGCGAGCTCCGTCACTGGAGCTCTACCACCAGTAAAACCACAGTCTTTTTCTGTTTTTAAGTATTTTAAACAATAAATTACCATACTAATTTATGATCATTTTACGACTATATGTGTAATAAATTATTTTATTACCCGCACCCGCCGTTCCGCTACTTTATAGGGATTAGATTTACGTGACAAAAACGTACTAGTGTCGTAAAACCATTTTTATAAATGCGTTGACTTTAAAGATGCCATAAATTAAATAATGTAGTCAGTCTGCATCAAAAAGCAACTCGGCCCACCGGTCGCGGCGGACCGGAGGCACAGTATAGTTACAAGCCATAGCATTTATACCGATGCAAAACAGTCTGTCATTTTTTGCGGGGGGAAATACGTGTGACACACTGAGTATGACACGCTACAATAATCGTCTATTACTACGAAACTTACACCTTGACTTAAACAAAATACATAAACAATTTCACGCACACATTTAAATATCTGGGCGACAGGCATAGGACCATTTGGTCTTGTACTTTGACAGAGGCGAAAGCCTGCATGCCTATGGCTACTCCCCTCCGGTCCGCCACGGCCGGTGGCCCGATTTGCTCTATGGTCTGCATTAATGACAACACTTATAGTATGGTTTGTGTAGAAATCATGGGTTCGTGTTATGAATTTAAGTAACTTTAAATTTGTCCATTGCGGTTCACAACACCACAGTCCGACTTTAACTCATTCACGGGTTCCGTACAAAATTAGTGCTGAATAATGAGTTATTCTCAGAGGTCCACAAATCAAAATTTTTAGTGCATACATTGATACCTTGATACCCAACGGGACCACGACGTTTAAAAAAGATTTTTTTTTCCATCGGGTCCATGACATCGCTTGTTATAATCAGCAGCATATTTCATGAAGTAAAAAAGTTTCTAAGTAAACTCAAAAAAAAATCTCGCCTATAAAACCTACAAAAATATAAACGTTAATATAAATCAAACATTAATATAATCACAAGTTTACAATCATTAAAGTAAATGAGTTCAATTCTTAATTATAATACTTACTAACTTTAAGCATTAACAGTTTTAAAATGAATCTTAAAAATAACTCAATTGTAAACCTTAAAAAAATTGTCTAAAACATTATTATAATTAATTACAAGTTTAGAATTATCACAGTAAATAATATTAGTTTTGGACCGTAAAAAAAACTGTACTGTAAATTATTTTAAAGAAAATATTAAAAATATTATTTTTCACTACATAGACCCGCTTGGAATAGAAGAACAATAGATTTGTAAACCTATGGGTAACAATACCTAACCCCTAATAATAGCCATAACTGGGACAATGTGGTAATTAACATAGTATACAACTGTTACGATCGGTAGAGCTTTATTTGTTCACTCTTTCACTTCTAGAAAAAAAAACACGTCACGAATTAATGAGCCTATTTGCTGACCATTGTGATTCCAAAAACGAAATGTTTTTCATTCCTTAGCTGAATTTCCACTGCCTTGCAGTATGATGCTATGTATACTCTGTAGAGTGCGGTAGCCCCTAGTAAGAGCCGATTTAAAAGATTTGCGGACGTTCATGAGGCGAGGCGAGCAGGCGGGATCCTGTCATAGCCGGGGGCAGGTTGTCTTGGCACGCGAGCGTCTCACGTGCCGTATAATGTGCACTGGGAACTCCGGAGATGTATATCCTCTTTGGTCAAATAAGAAAGTATTTCTACAGTGTTAAAAGAAAACTCGTGCGAAGTCAATTGCAAATAGCACCGTAGTTCCATCCCAAAGGATTATTCTCTGCTTCAGTTTCCACATTTTTACAATATTCGCGTAAATCATAATATTAAAGATCTTCAAGCCTTATATTAAGTCCTTTTTTAGAGTTATTCGTCATCACGCACGACGAAAATTCGTACGATCGGGCAGCTTGGCACCTTTTGAATTTACCTAATATTTCTGTCGTCAACTCGCACGCTCATACAAAGTACAGCCAGGTAAATAAATTTTAAATTAAATTTTTGAAATGACATGTCTACTGCTACTGACTAATTACTGAGTGCCTAGTGCGAGATTTCCGATAGCGATTTTCGATCGCGATCGCGTAAGAGTAAATAAAATCTCGCACTAGGCACTCTGTTGTTTTATTATGTCTAAAACAGATTTATACATAAAAATTAAAAACAATCGGTTGTACATTATATTGACAATTATTGTAGGTGGTATATTATAAGAAGTAGTTATAGTAACAAGCCAAATTATTTTGTGATATTGTAGATTCTATTTCATATTTTTGATTGAAATGTAGGTACATACTAAAATTATGATATAATAAATTTAATTTTAAAGACCAACCATAAAATATTAAACGTTTTTAAAAACTATTTTTGTAGTTAGTTGACTGTACATAGTTACCTCACAATTTTATGGTCGGGCGAGTTGACGACAGAAATATTATTTAAATTCAAAAGGTGCCAAGTCGCCCGATCTTGCGAGTCTTAGTCGTGCGAGATGAAAAATAACCCCTTTTTAAATTTTCAAATTTACAGATCATTAGTGACTCCCATATTCAAAATTTAGCTACGTTACGCTTTGAGTCACGGGTTCCTTTCAAATTTCTGGCAGCTTTTTACATATTGACCCTTCTTCTTGAAGGCTTGAAACAATAAAGTAACTACATTGTCCTTTAAAAAATACTTTTCTTACCGCTATATCCAATCACAAAGCTATTATTCGTGTTCTTAAAGTATGTATGTATGTATGTATCTTCACGCCAGGTCCCTAACGGGGTAGGCAGAGAGTGTAGAACGCCAGTTATCCCGGTTCTGACAAACCTCTCGTGCCTCGTCTACCTTCATCATTCTCTTCATACATGCACGCCGATTCCTAAGACTTTTGACCCCACCATCAGACAGAACTCGACCTATTTGGTCATGGTAGGTCAGCCTTGGTCTTTCTGGGCCTCTGCAACCATCCTCATTCGCATTGTGTATCTGTTCTTAAAGTGTGACCGCTATATCCAATCACAAATTATTCGTGTTCTTAAAAAGTGTGAGAAGTGAAATACAACGCCTGTTTTACCGTTTCGTAACGTCTTAGGAGTTTCCAAGTATGTTTTGAATAATTTCCGTATATTTGTTTTGTCATCCAGAAGCTGACGTGCGGCGTAGGGGATATACTTAATACAAGCGTTAATCGGATCAAGTCAGAGCTCTTGCATCAGATTTAAGGTGTACACACACATCCGAGCCGAACGCGCCGAAAGGGCCGAACGAAACTAATTTTAGAATTTATATGAAATCGTATGAAACTTCGCACACTTGACCGCGCCGATTCGTCCAAATCGGCAGAACTTCAAACCTCAGAAATTCGAGACAAGTTCGATGCGCCGACTCGGTTGATACGATCGCATTCTGTCAGTTGCGTACGAAAGAGCAACGTGAGAGAACTACTTTTTAAAGTCTTTCAGTAAAACTCCGTAGATAGACAAAAATATGCTCCCATACAGCAGTTAAAAATGTTATACCTATATATGTTACAAACTCTAACTTTTATAAGACTTCGTTAAAAAAAGTTAGGTTAACTGCCTCGGTAGCCTAGTGGTAGCAGGCCACTACTACTACGCTGAGGTCCTGGGTTCTATTCCCAAGTAGTCGGTTATCAGAGATAATAGTGCAAAGTTCTTTAACTCCTGGCATTTTTACATTTTCTGGAAATTTCCCAGTACCTCGAAGTTTGGTAATGTGCCCGGAGATGTCAACAGGCTCGCCACCTGTTACATGGGCCAAAACGTAACCGGCGAATCGTGGGTGTTTGCATGTATGCTTGAATGCATACATTTACCTCTGCCTACCCCTTGGGGGATTACAGGCGTGAAGACGTTTTAGGTAAACACCAAATATTATGCAACATTATCTAACGTTATATAACCTCTGTATGGAGCTATATAAGAAATGTGAATAAAATTGATTTGACACAGAGCAAATACGTGTGCGAGTGAACGTGTGGGATTGAAGCGATAAATCAGAACTGCGTATCGCTTACCACTAACGACTGTTTGCAGCCCCGTTTTGCCTCTTGGTTACTTATTTTACTAGTAGTAATTATATTATTATTTATTAGCTATTCAGGAATTATTCAGGCAATTAAATATACATGAATATAAAACTTATCTAGATATAATAGGTTGGGGAAAAAGTCTTTTCGCATTATAGTATGTATGAACTTGTAATAAAATCTCTTTGGCTGTAGTATTTGTATCTGGCTGGTTTTGGTATCAATGAAAGTTAAAATCTTAAAGAACATAATTCCAAATTCAAATTAGGAAAATGTGTGATTTTCATTTGTTTTTCGTACTGTCAAGATGAGTGAATCTAATGAAGAAATTAGATACATTTTAAAATTTTACTACAAAAAAGGTAAAAATGGTAAAAAGGTAAAAAAAATTTGCGATGTTTATGGACCTAGTGCAGTGTCTGTGAGAGTAACACAAATTTTCCAAAAAAAAATCCACTTGTCGCGGTATTTTGATGAGAAGTCCCAAAATTTTTATAGCGATGGGATCATGTCCCTACCTACAAGATGGCAAAAGGTTATCGAACAAAATGGTACATACATACATTAGTTAAATTTAAATAAACTATATTAAAAAATGTTTTGAATTACTTTAAAAAATGCGAAGAAACTTTTTCCCCAACCTTATATTTCAGGAGTGTCAATGCATGTGCATTGAAATATCTGATTTTCGTGCAGATGTTTCTAGGTTTATTAGTTTTCACTTACCGTGACTTACCATCAATGTCAACTGTACACTTATACACACGATATTGATTACACCCAACTAAGATACGAAACTTATTTTCTTTACCAGATAGTATCTAGAAACGTCTGCTAGCTACAATCGTCTCCAGTTCGCCAATAACTTAGAGATCCGTGTCGCCGCCACAAAAACAATGCTTCTCAAACGTCCCTAGAGCCTCTTCGAGCAGAAGGGCCACTTTTATACAACCCGCTTGCTTTTCTTTTAATTCCACACTATTTATCGTGGCACCGCCTACTGCCTCGTGTTGCCCTAGTAACTTGTCACGCCTGTCTGACATACCTACCTACCAAAAAGAAATGTTTTTCTTGGTAGTTTTTTTTTTTGTAAGTAATAGTGACAAACAAGTGGAACGAGTAGAAATGCAGTTGACGTTAGTAAGTCGTACAGTGCCACATAAATCGCCTAATAGATAAAAAAAAATAGATAGATATCTCTACACAAAAATCGATGGTCATAATGCAGATAGATGAGTTACCAATTGCCAGAAGCCACCTTTGAAGACTAATTAAATTGTTTTGATTCAGTGATAGATACGGGGCATACATTGACACCTAACAGGAACACGAATGCATGAGCACTTAAAAATAAAATACGCTACACTCTCAGCCCAACAGTAAGTATAAACATAATAATGTCGTGGGTGCCGTTGATCACATACACAAACACTCAGACACTCAGACTCGGAAAAAAAATATCTGTGGGCCATACAAATTTTCGTCCCGGTTTGGGGATTGAAATCCTGAGTATCGGTTCGAACGGTCCTCACACACTTCTTGACCAATTTGTTCGTCTACTATAGTATAACTATCATACATATTTTTTTTTTTTTTTATGTAATTGAAGTGGCAAACAAGCATGCAGTTCACATTGATGTTAAGTGATGACTGCAGCCTATAGACACCCACACAAAGACCAAGGTCAAAATGCAAATGCGTTACCACTCCTGAGGCCTAAGGTGTTATGCCTCTGTGCCGGAAATTACAGGGCCGTACATTACCACCTGACCGGAACACGATAGTGCTGAACACTACCATTTAGCGGCAAGTAAATCAGGTAATGCGGTGGTGCCTACGCCCGCGAGCTCCGTCACTGGAGCTCTACCACCAGTAAAATATAAATATAATCATATGGCGGTAGATAGGTAATACCGTGGTGCTTACGCCCTTTAGCTCGCTCCGACATTGAAGATTTACAACCAGTTAAAGTATATCTCGCGCGATTGCATCTTTGGATCCATTCCCAACATTTAATTCTCGTTGGAAGTTTCGAGTCTACTCTTAAATGAAATCATTAATCAAGCTCGAATCAATCAAAAATACATTTTATGGATGTTTCGGAGCTCTTCAAAAGCTTTAATTAGGGGCTTAGATGTTGCGCATTTCTCTATTTCATCTTGATTTCATCCATCTCGTCGAAAATTCTTTTTCAAAGATTATGTTCAACCTGGTTTTTTGAGAGCACTAAGAGATGGTTCTCAAATAGACGATAAATTAAAAGTTCCATGCAATGTGTTTTAGGTAAAGCAGTATATCTATTATTTTTAATGTTCTTCTTTTGGCGCAAATGGAAAAAAATATAAGAATCAATTTTTACGATGCGCGCGCACACCGACAGATAACAACGTCAGTCTGAAGTTAGTTGCTAAACAGATAAAAGCAACAGTCTGAAGTTAGTTGGTAAACATATAAAAGCAACAGTTGCCAAACTTTTATTTTGTCATTTTGTTTTATTTCTGGTATATAATTGTTACGCTAAAGAAGTATAACTTCTTAACTTCAGTCAGTTGCTAAACATATAACAGCAACAGTCTGAAGTTAGATGCTAAACAGAAAAAGCTACAGTTGCAATTTTTTTTATTTTTGGTGTGGTGGTATTGGATTGCTACGCTAAAGAAGTATAACTTCTTACTTAAGTTAATTGCTAAACATATAAAGCAACAGTCTCAAGTTTTTTTTTTTTTATGTAATAAAAGTGTCAAACAAGCATGCAGTTCACATTGATGTTAAGTGATGACTGCAGCCTATAGACAACCACACAATGACCAGAGGTCAAAATGCAGATGCGCTGCCACTCTTGAGACATTAGGTGTTATGCCTCTGTGCCGGAAATTACAGGGCCGTACATTACCACCTGACCGGAACACGATAGTGATGAACACTACCATTTAGCGGCAAGTATATTAGGTAATGCGGTGGTGCCTACGCCCGCGAGCTACGTCACTGGAGCTCTACCACCAGTAAAAAAAAGTTAGATGCTTAACAGATACAAGCAACATAAACAACAGTTGCGAAACTTTTATTTTGTCTTTTTTTTATTTCTGGTAGGTATATTATTGTTACGTTATAGAAGTATAACTTATTACGTGCGTAAATATGTACACAAACTCTAATTTTTTAAAGTAAATGAACTTAGCAGTTTTTATTTTATCGATATAGGTATTTATTTAGTCTCTCTATTCATTGCAGTATGTAGTGTAATCAGCAAAGTGTCGTTCGTGAAGACGCTTAATTAAAGTCCGAGGACATCGAGAAGTCAAAGACAATGCAATTGCCCCTGAGACTAATGATCCTCTTCCAATATCTTCACACATTCTGTTTTACTGCTGCTATCTGTTGCTAAACGATAGTGTTCAGCGTTATCGTGTTCCAGTTTGATCCCGTAATTTCTGGGATAGAAGAAAAAAGGAATGCAAAGACATCTGCATTGAATGAGTAATCGTTCCTTTTGTATAGATGTCTATAGGCAGTATATCACTTGCAAAAAAACTTGTTATCTGTATTAATTGTATTGTCTTATGAACTATTTCTAAAGGACTTATTACACGGCACGGTATTCAGGATTCGATAGCAAGGGTCAGGGTAGTGTAATAACATTTAGGGAGTTAGGGCCCTAATTAAGGGGACCGGAGCGGCCCGTGTATTTCTACTGTGATTGAGTTAGGGCGCTGTCGACCGGATAGTGTAATAAGCGGCAACCCGGCGCGAGGCCACGCCCACCCTTTCTGCCGGACCCTGCATACCGAGTCGTGTAATAAATAGCCTTTTAACAGCGCTGTTTAACCTGTTTAATATGTCAAAAGGTTCATAGATTTATTTGATTTCACTGTGAAACAAACAGTCAGTAATATTTTATGTGGTACGTGGTTTATTTAACCTTTTATTTTGAATAACATCTTGTAAAATCCATCATTGGAATTTTTGATGGTCGTTTATGCTTTAAAACTAATTCTGCTCCCTTAAATTTTTAGTTTATCAATAATTTCAGGTGTCAATAGATTCCAAAAATTGCCCTCTGTTGTGGCCTCCGTTATACGTTTTTAACCCATGAACTCCGAGGCCAACAGATAAATTATAAAACCCGGCCGGGTAGGTGTGTAACATGAAAACCGGACTCCGACGACATTTACCGCGCCGCAGCGTTACCAGGCGATCATAAATTATAGGGTAGCGGTCAGTTCAGTAATTGCATGAAGCTCGCCGGCGCGGGCGCTCGGAGGGCGTGCTGATTGCGAGTTAGCGCGCACGCGATATTTGTAATATTGTTATTAAAAACATTATTTATATACCTTCTGGTCTTTCTGGACACCTTATTGATGACAGTTAACGTAAAATGGGGATTTTCACCATTAGCTTAGTTAGAGCCAGAGGTCAGTAAAGGATACCTATCGGGAACATAAATCTAATGAATACTTTCTGTATTTACTTAACGCATTATTAAGCCTGGGCATATTATTACATATTCTCCGGTCTTATCAAACATTTTACAAGTGCGAGAGAATACGAGCCACTTGGCGATCAGCCAACCGCATTCATCGAATTTAATGTCACTTATGAATTTCTCAATTCAGCACTCTTTCACGTTTCTGTAACCCTTATGACCAAACAGCCACGAACCATCAAGAATCCCACGCGATATTTTTATTATTTTATATTTTAAAATTTTTACAAAAAATATGCTTGACGCAGTTTTATAGAGATAAACTTGTTATGCAGTGAAACGTTTGAGATCTCTAGGTAATGTTCTTATTAATCTAGACGTAATACATACATAGAGCAGAAGGATACATAGAGCAACACGGGCCACCGGCCGCGGCGAACTGGAGGGAAGTAGCCATAGCGTTTATTACCGATGGCAAAAGTCTGTCATTTTTTGCGGGGAGAAATACGTGCGACACACACGCACACTACAAAAATCGTCTATTACTACGAAACTCACACCTTGACTTTAACAAAATATAGAAACAATTTCACGCACACATTTAAACATCTAGGCGACAGGTATAGGCCCATTTGGGCTTGTACTTTGACAGAGGGGAAATCCTGCATATGGCTACTCCCCTCCGGTGTTGCTCTATGACGGGATAGCATATTTACTAACAACGTGAACAGATCTGTGACAGCTCGTCTCGAGTCGAGACGACCGTAGTCCACCGAGCAATCAATCGGCAAGTGCAAATGGCTCTCAGCCTAACTAGCGCATTTAAAAATAAGAAACCTACAAAATTTATGAGAATTATAAATATCATGTCATCATGTTCATATATAATCGATTTAAAAGAATCGATTTTAGAAAAAAAACAATTGGTAAGAATTTTTTGTCCAAAAAACGTCGATTACCTATGTTAAATTCCAAAAACTTTGAAAATGTGTAATACGAGTAGCACATATGCAATCGTGTTGAGGCGTTGTAGCTTGATAAAACACAAGGAAACGTTAATATATAACTTTACTTTACTTTTCTATCTTTCTATATTATTTATATTTTTTCTATCTGTCTGTTGCTAACTTATCTCTACTGCTTCATTTAATCTTGTGATGATGCCCACTTCTCTCCAAGTGGTAGTTAATAAGGTTTTCTACCAGTCATTCTAATCATGTCTTTAATTGCAGTGTTCATGAATTAGCCAGCTAAAATAATTTATGAAACTGAAGTTGAGTTGGGTAACTTCGAATTTAAAAACTTGTCCATTGAAACCAAAACCACAAGCCGATCCAAAAATCACCCAAAATCGACCGAGAGAACTTGATAACAAGCTAAACTGAGCACTTATCGTTACAGGCCGCGCGAACGAATCAATCAATCAGCTCGGGTAGGGGACGGATAATGAGCGAAGGGGGGCCGCCGAAGACGGGCGCCATTAGGACGAGGATATAGGACTTGGTGACAGACGACGCGGGGAGCCAGTCGAGAACAATTCTTTAAGTCAACAGTTTTATTTGCAGTTTACCTTACCAGGGAGAAGAAAGAGGTATGGGATATAACAAATCCATGCAAAAGTAAGGGCCCTAACGCACTAGGATGCAATGGCGACTTCTCCACGTCATACTAATTGCTTGGATACTAGCGTCCTAGTTAGTGCTCTAAATCTCTCATTGGAGAAGATTTACAACATTTCCAGACTTACATCTTACTTTCGGTGCTCTGTTACGCAAGGTGAACTAAAGTTTTCACAGAAAATGAGAGAAGATGACTCACAAGTTGGTTCAAAAATCTGATCAACGTCACATGATAACAAGTTAAACTGAGCACTTTTCGGTAAGGGCCGCGCGAACGAATCAATCAATCAGCTCGAGTGCGGGACGGATAATGAGTGAGGGGGGCCGCCGAAGACGGGCGCCATTAGGACGAGAATATAGGATGTGGTGGCAAGCGACGCGGGAAGACCGCCGAGAACAAGAATAATTCATAAACTCTGCAATTTTTTGCAGTATGTTAACCTTATGTTCAGTGGCGGTACATCCTAAAAATCAGAGACGTGTCTATCCTAAATCTAGGACTGTGTTGACCTTATTTAAATTTTACAAGATGAGCCTGGTCTTTATAGATTAGGAGCCTGACTGCTCTGCAGTTCTCTGCTTTGCAGAAGATTCAAACACGATGATATTACTGGATAATTAAAGATTTACAATCGTTGCTTTGATACACGCGATGAACCAAAGGTGAAAGAGTGGAGATCCACATGTTACTAAAAATAAGCCAACCGATTTTATAAAGTTTAATTGGTGTGTCAAAGCTTAAGCTATAAAGCAAATGTCTATTAATTGGTCTTCTCAAATTAAATCCAAATTAAGTCTTCGATGCCGGGTGCGTGAATAATGTATATCATGACATTTATTTCTTTTCAAAGGAACAGTAATGTGTTATAATATTACACACAACTCGCTCCGCTTAACACTGTGCACACAAGTTCACACAACCCAGGAGACTAGCTAGCACGAACAGCGTCGTCCGGACGAAATATCGTAAAGCCACCTTCTGACAGCGAGTTGTGATATTTTTTACAGTTTCAAAATATTACTGTACCACAGTCTTTTACTACTGTCTGAAAACACTACTTGCCACTTCCATTACATGAAAAATAATGAAAACACTAGTCTACAACTACTACTACGCTGATTGCCCAGTGAAGTATCACCGGGCAATCAGCGATCGCAGAGGGCGCTTTCAGCCTAAATAAAGTTGGCACAACTGCATAAGGGGACCCCTATGGATCCGATCCTCGGCTTAGGGCATTGCAGAGGGTCACATAAGACATGCAATTGTGGTCGGTGCATGTACCTCTATACAGTGTTGAATGGAGAAGAGGCGCGAAGGCGCGAGGCGAGTATGTAAGGACCGGGATATTTGGCGCAAACACACATACATAATCGTCGTTGCATATATGCTTGAACTTGAATGCACGCAGCGAATTTTTACTTTACTATCCACAATATCTGTACTGAATTTGACAATCAACGTTCTGAGCAATTGCATACAAAATCGTCCAAAGTCTACAAAAAAAGTAACAATAAAGTTTAAAGTGCGCTGAAAACACAAGTGACAGATTAAATACAAGTAGGTACACGCGACCACTTGCATTGTAATCGGCAGACGTGACGTGACGCTCGCTTCTTGACACGTCTCCCCTAATTTTTCTCCCCCATTTCTTATCCCGGACCCTAATCTGCGATACTTTGTACGGTTTAAGTGTACACATTGTTTGTGCGTCGAATTCGTCGATGGTATGTTGTTCAATATTTCATACAATCACTTATTATTTGTAACATTGTATTTTTCGCAGTGACATAATAATCATAATATTAATGCGAGTGCATGCTACTTAATTTAAGGAAATTGCACAAAAAATGCAAAGAAAAAATTGCTTTCTTTGGATAACCAGTCCAGTCAGTTTACTTACCAAGCTACTGAAGTCTCATATTCGAGCGTTGAATTCGTCTTTCCTTTTTGATTTGATCAATTGAACCGTCTCTAGCTTAGAGACGTGGTGGTAGTCGGCTGAACTAGTATCTAGTAATGCGCCAATGTCATTTATCGGCCGTTTGCGGTAGGATAGCAGAGTTAGCCAAAGATCGCAAGTGCAATCCCTGTCAGAATTCATATCGTCTTTCCATTTCTTCAAATAATATTTTAATGTAAATGTACCACTCATAGAGCAACACGGACCACCGGCCGCAGGGGACCGGAGGGGAGTAGCCATAGCGTTTATTACCGATGCAAAACAGTCTGTCATTTTTAATACGTGTGACACACACTCAACAATCGTATATTACTACGAAACTCACACGAACAACCTTGACCGATCCGTTAAACTCACACTCCCAAAAAACTTTTTTTTTAGATTAAAAAAAAACTCTTTTGATTTCGACTAAATCGTGTGATTTATTAGGAGATCAGAAGCTCCAGGGAGGCTCGATTTCTCGGCTAAATCAGTTACGTGCCGCCGCGGTCCCGTCCCCGGCAGCCATGTCTTAATTTTAGTGATTAATTTTAATTGGAATCAGTAATGGAGCGATCCTCCGTTGATAGATTAAAATATATTGAAAGTAATAATACTAGGTTCCTGTTTTAAGACTAGAATGATAATAAATGTCTTGATTTTTCCAATTATAATAAGTAGTTTTAAATTCTCACCCTTTTTATTTTCTAGCTAGCGGAGTTAAGGTTTTTAATGACTAAAATTTAATGACAACATAATAATGAGAGATGTTCATTGCTTTAAAATCAGAATCAGATTGAATTATTAAAATAATGTAAAAACAATGCATGAAACCTTTTTTATTGGTGGTAGAGCTCCAGTGACGGAGCTCGTGGGCGTATGCACCACCGCATTACTAATATACTTGCCGCTAAATGGTAGTGTTCAGCATTATCGTGTTCCGATCAGGTGGTAATGTACGGCTCTGTATTTCTGGCACAGAGGCATAACACCTTAGGCCTCAGGAGTGGTAACGCATCTGCATCTTGACCTTAGTCTTTGTGTGGGTGTCTGTAGGCTGCAGTCATTAGCTAACATTCGGCATTAAGTCCGCCATATGTACGATATGCATAAAAGTGTAAATAAATAAATAAATAAATAACTGTTTTATATTATTTCGCATTAACACATGCTTGTGAAATATATTTTTATTTTGCCTAACTAGCATAGTTGGTAATAGATGGCGCTACTGGTACCATAAACCAATGCAATAGATGTGAAGGAAGAATTCGACAAATCGGGCAGGGCTTCAGTGGCTCAATTGGAAGAGCGGCTGGACTAGATTCCCAGTAGGTCGCGAGTTCGAGCCTCGCCTGAAGTCAAATTTTTCTTTCATTTCTTTATAAATAAATAACATCAATGTGAACTGCATGCTTGTTTGTCACTTTCATAACATAAAAAAAAACCAGGTGGTCATCCCCATAATTTCCGACGCAAAGTAACAAGGCGTTATGTACGCCTTGTTACTCGTACTTACTATAGATGTGAATTTTGTTTGTCGCTTTATGACATTAAAAAAAAACAGCGCTAAAAATATACCTTTATTGCATTCGTTTGAAACAGGTGGCTAACATGTTGAGCGAAATAACTAGCATAGTCAGACCAGACGCGGAGGAAATCCGACGGATTTTCACGTCTGCCGGCTATCATCTGACGGACGTCGGCTTTGGCACGTTCCCTATTAGATTTACGGCACTTTTAGTTAGGGATCTGTAGATAAACGTAACTTCACGCCTGTAATCCCAAAAGTGGTAGGCAGAGGTAAATACATGCATGCACGATTCGCTGGTACGTTTTGGCCCATGTAACAGGTGGCGAGCCTATTGACATCTCCGGACACATTACCAAGCTCTGAGGTACTGGAGAAGTTGCAGAAATTGGAAAAAGTCCAAATAGAATCAGAGATAAAAGAATTTTCACCGTTATATGTGATAGCCCCGAACCGGGAATCGAACACAGGACTCGCGTAGTAGTAGTGACCTGCTACCACTAGGCTACCGATGCTATCATCTGCCGGACGTTGGCTTTGGAACGTTCCCTATTAGAATTACGGCTCATTTAGAGATCCGTAGATAAGTGGCAAAAACGATTCATACGTTCTGTTTGTATCGGCAACTTATTATTTAGTAGCTATTAGTATTATACCCATGTTATAGAGAGACTATCTGGTTGGCCTAGTTGACGCAAGCGCGATGCTGAACCTATGTTCCCAGGGTCGACCTCTTGAGGTGCAACCACCTATCCGTTCTTATTGCTATTAATTGTTCATGTCAATTTGTAAAAATCTAAAAAATATCCGAGTTCGCTCCAGGCAACAGATTGTGAAACGTACCACGACTCCTGACTATGAATTTATGAAGAATAATAACTTAACATCAGTGGAAGCTTTAAAAATATGAACATGTCTTATTTTTTAAATTTCTATGTCGTGTACTTTGTGTACTGTATGCTTGTTTGCCACTTCAAAAATGGACTCACAAAAAGGTTCTGTTGGCATGCTTCGGTTACAAGCGAGAAATAAATAGTGGGATATGTTTATTTTTCACTCGTTTCTGCCCACAGCTATAATTCACTGCAATTATGAAAATGTACGTGTCAATCTTTCGTAGACCTACACACAGTACACACCACACTCGGGAGTTAAGCGGGGTGCACACGGCTAATGGCGCGGGCGGTAACGAGCGTGGGTACCGTCATTATAACTAAATTATGTAGGTGCCGCCGACACGCTAATGCGACGTCGTGCCCACCGCCTCTTTGTTCATGTTCTCCTAGTATTTGTTACGAACACGAAATGGTACTTTGTTGGTGAATAATAAAAATGGAGGACTTTTTTAGTGAAAAGTCCAGCGATCCCGCAATTCAAAACTAGCTGAAATTATATTATGGAAAGTACTAGAATTCAAGCTAGTAAAACACTGTCACCAAAATTAAGAATTTGAAAAATACCTTTTCAATACATTTGTACTAAAAACATCACTTAAATAAAATACAGAAGATTAATTAATAATGGCAAACACATTTAAATTATAGTGTTTGCTATTCTAGGTCTTAACTTTAATGAAATCAAATCAAAATTAATTTAATTACTTGGAAATAATAATATTTCCTTGTGATATGTCAAGTTACAAGAAAAAAATTAAAGTGAATAACAAGTATTGATACATCGATTAATATGTCCAAGTAAACCTTAAAAATAAAATAATTAGTCGTCCAAAAACAGTCAAGAAATAAATAATTATTCATAAACGTACATTAGATACGTTTTAGCTATAGAATGAATGCTTTGTCCTTGTCAGTTGCATGGTCAAACGTGCAGGATAGAAAAAGACAAAGGAGAGATTAGCAACCATAGAGCAACACTTTAGTTAAAATACGTTTATGAATAAGGGGGTTAGTGTTTCAGAATAAAAGGGGAATAGGTACTAGTTATTGGATTTGTGTGCTAGATCCGAACTCTTTGTTTTATATGCATCACTTCTGAATGGCCATTAAATTAACACAAATCGGGGAATCCCGGACTAACGGTCTAAGGCAAGAATTTGTCCCTTACTCCAGTTAACACTACTAAATAGTGTATAAAATAATTTAAGCTTTTGATTGTATATAAATCGAACCTTAAATCCACGAATTAATAAGCACCTAATCGATTAGTTAGACAACGTGGTGAAGCCTCTCACAATAAATCCTACCTGAACTGGTTTATTCCAGATTGTGAAAAGTCCGGACTTTCAAAGTTCGCCGATGTGCACAAGTCATTATCTTATTATACGAAAAGCAATGCAGCGAAGAACACAATATGTCGAGCACGTCTTGTTGACAATGTGCGATACTCGCGGTGTCGGGTCATCGAGTCGAGGTCGCGATACGTGATATTCCGTATCTCAAATTGTAAGGGTGCTTGTAACTTTACACTTGTCTTGTTATGTTCGCCTGGTAACTGTAGGGGAATTTCGGTATAGAAGAAATTACTTTTCTGTGTAACTAACCAACCAACCAACCAACCCCAAATCAGCTTATTTTTTGAGTTATGGACTTATTACACGGCACGGTATTCAGAATTCAGGGTACGATAGCAAGGGTCAGGGTAGTGTAATAACATTTAGGGAGTTAAGGCCCTAATTAGGGGGACCGGAGAGGCCCGTACAGCCTAACGCCCTAACTACACAAAGTACAAATATGAACATGGAAACTACCTACCTACCTACAAAACGTTCAAAACGGCACACTCATACAAACATGCGGATCGACGCTCGAGTAGCGGACTCGGACTTGCATCATCGCGAGAACCGCTTAGGGGCCTCGTTGATGCGCATGTTTATGTGATTGCGCCGTTTCAACGTTTTGTACGTAGTTTCCATACTGTTCATATTTGTACTGTGACTGAGTTAGGGCCCTGTCGACCGGATAGTGTAATACGCGGCAACCCGGCGCGAGGCCACACTTACCCTTTCTGCCAGACCCTGAATACCGTGTCGTGTAATAAATAGTCTTTTAAGAAACAAAATAAATGGAGAAGGCAGGAACCAGAAGTAGGTAAAATAATTATTAATATTTTTTTATTAAATGAAGATGTCATGTCATTCATTTTTAAAATCAGTGCGTAATTCAGTGTAGTCACAGTCATTTCAACCAGACCAAAAAGCCAAAATTGAATGGCAGGGATGCGTTCCTTATCGTTCAAATAAATATTGTTTGTTTCTTTAACTCCTAAAATATCTACGCATTTATGGTTTATTATTTATTACTATTTATAAATACAAAAGAAGATTAAAATAACATACACATTTTTAAAAGATTAAACTCATGTCTCTTTACTTTTTATTAGTCTCTGAATATTTTGGGCTAATCTTCTAGGCTTGTGGTACAACTTTCTTTGCGATAAAAACAAAATAATGAAAGGTACACATGCGTACAAATAGTTAGAATTTCTAGGTCGTCTATCAAGTCTATGTTTTTGCCAGACATTGAAGGACTAGATTCGCTCGGCAAAACAACTTTACTCTGGTACGTACGTAAAAGTAACTTCCTACAACTGTCCATAATCCGACAAAAAATATGTATCTTGTATTTGGTTGTTTACTTTCGCTAATTAAACATAACTGAACTTTTTTTGGGGGCTGGCCTGGAGTTTACTCCACCACGCTGCTCCAACGTGGATTGGTGGATATACGGGTTAGTGGCCAACCCGCTGTCGGATGTCCTAGACCGCTGATAAGGCCTCCGACAAGGTTTAACGACTGCTATCTATCGATTGCAACCGGGACCGACGGCTTAACGTGCCCTCCGAAGCACTAAAACGCGCATTTTTATTTGCCACTAGCGGTCACCCATCACACACCCGACCGCGCCCGTAATGTTTTTAGTGCCCGAGTAGATCGCTTCTGATCTACACCAGCCGCGGGGCCATGCGCGCTTCGGGGCATGCGCGCTTCAATCATTATTTAGGTATACAGTTTGGTTTTTCATACTGTATAAATAATGATCTTAGCTTCTTTAGGTGACAAATTCTTCAATTTAGTTAGTGTCCCTCGACTCCTGCGTTCTGAGAATACCTAACTGAAGCACTGAAATAAATGAAAACTAAAATACACCCTTGAGTGATTAACGCTTAAGTAAAAGTAAGAAAGGAAAATTTGTTTCCTTCCTAGGCAGCCATATTTAATGCCACTGATTATAACGCTTTATTGCTGGTGGAGGAATATCAATGGCGTAGCTCGTAAAAATACTGTTTCGTTTCGGTGGTAGAGTTCCAATATAGGAGCTTGGGGTAGAGTTACCACCTACCACCAGAAAAAAAAACATTGATTATCATCATCATCATCATTTCAGCCAATAGACGTCCACTGCTGAACAAAGGCCTCCCCCAAAGAGTGCCACAACGAACGGTCCTGGGCCGCCCTCATCCAGCGATTATCCGCGACCTTCACCACCTGCCTGCCTACGCTTCGTTTTGCGGTACGCGGTCGACACTCGAAAACAGCTCTGCCCCAACGGCCGTCAGTTCTTCGAGTTATGTGCCCTGCCCATTGCCACTTGAGTCTCGCTATTCGGTGAGCTATGTCGGTAACTTTGATTCACATTGATTATCTCTTTTTATTTTTAACTTATAACATATCAACATAGAAATAATTGACGACCTGGTTAGTCCAGCGGTGTGAGATGACCGTTTGATTCGAAGGGTCGCGGGTTCGATTCCCGCACCGGGACCAATATTTGTATGGCCTACAGATATTTATTTCGGGTCTGGGTGTTTGTGTATGTGTTGTATGTGAACAACGGCACCCACGACACAGGTTTATACCTACTGTGGGGCTGTGAGTGTAAGCGTATTTTATTTTTATTTATTATAAATTGTATTTTTTATATTAGCGGCTGGACTAGATTGACTAGATTCCCAGTGGCCGCAAGTTCGGGTCTTGTCTGAAGTCAAAATTTTTCTTTCTGCAGATCAATGCCTGTTTGGTATGCGCCATCGCGCGGTCTCACGTCGTGTCCCCTTGTGGGCCTGGAATTCGACATGTTATCTGTTTGCAACCGCTTTATGAAGCAGTTAAAAATAATTTCTAATATGCAATGAACATGTTGCTGGCACATTACCAAACTCTGAGGATTCTAGTGAATGTTAGACTGCTTTTTATAATTTAAAATTAAATAAATTCTAAAATCTTCGATCCCAGACCTCTTGCGTACCAGTAGCGGGTGTGGTTTGCAACCACTACACAAAAAATATATCCTCCTACGTGACGTTAGTCCCTCACATAATCCAGAACCTCGCAGATCAATGCCTGCTTAGTATGCACCAAAGCGCGGTCCCGCGTTAAGCCGCTGCGTGGCATGTGTTCGGGGTTTAATTAGTTCATATTTGTGACTGCTCTTTTTAGCCCAAAAACAATATGACTGCAATACATTAGCAGTCAGTTGAATAAACTAGTTGTACCTAACCGGGGGCCGACCGCCCAATTCAAATGCTTTCGTGATTCTTTCGATTATGACGTCATCCTGTCAGTTTTGTAACGCCTAAATTTTGCTTGGAAGTGTATTCGTTCGTAGGTACATACTTCAGAGCAAAATGTTTTAATAGGCGGTACGAAACTGACAAATTGATGTCATAAATTAAAATATTGAGTTAGGCGGTCGACCCCCTTTTGTTAGAGTTCTAATGTCGGCATTCATGAGACCACCGTATTACCAAATCCATCGGCTACCGAATGGTAATATGTATTCAGCACTTTCCGGTTAGATGACAATGTATGGTTCCGTAATTTAAAAAAATAGTCGGTGTGGTAATTAGTAACTACTTAGTAACATGAGTGTAATATTTATTTTTCGCACAAAACACATGCGAGTGAATTTTAAAAATTATAGAAAAAACAGAAAGAAAAATTTGACTTCGGGCAGGAATCGAACCTGCGACCTCGGGATAACCAGTCCAGCCGCTTTACCACTAAGCAACCGAAGTCCCACACCGATGCCATTGACAAATATAGCTTTCCATATCTATTTCTTCAGCACTATTGTCCCAAAAAGCGGAATCATAAACATAATAATAACGTGTCTAATTAAACCCCGAACACATGGCACGAAGATGCTGCTTCGTGCCATGTGTTCGGGGTTTAATATCGCGGGACCCCGCGATGGTGCATGCTAAACAGGCATTGATCTGCGTGGATCTGTATTATGCGAGGTATTACGGATTACGGTAACGTAGGAGCGTATAGCATAGCTCTATATTATTATTATTTTGCATAGTGGTCGATAGGGATTTATTGATTACCTACCGTGTCATTTGATATTTCCGGTCATGTTTTTGAAATTCGGACTTTCGAGTATTAAGTACATTAATAATTCTATAATAATTAATAACGAATGAAGCGCGCAAGTCCCGCGGCTGGTGTAGATCATAAGCGATCTACTCGGTTAAGCACTACGGGCGCGGTCGGGTCGTGTGATGGGCGCTAGTGGAAAATTAAATGCGGATTTACGTGCTTCGGAGGGCACGTTAAGCCGTCGGTCCCGGTTGCTATCGATAGATAGCAGTTGTTCAACCTTATGGGCGGTTTGAAAACAGCGGGTTGGCCACAAACCCACCCACCTCCACCAATCCCCATTGGAGCAGCGTGGTGGAGTAAGCTCCAGGCCTCCCCCCAAAAAAAGGGGAGAGACTCGTGCCCAGCAGTGGGACGTATAAGGTTTCCATTATTATAATATAATTAATAACGCTGGAATCGAATTATAACAAAACCTTGTGCCTACCGTAAAAACGAAATCGGCCGATAATTTCATCTTATATTCTTATTCTTCGTCTAAATAGCTGAATTCTAAAATATCTAAAAAACCTACTATCCTATTTTATTGCCATAACATGCTTCTTCTTTGTCAGTTGCATTGTCAAATGCGTAAGACAAAAAAAGACAAAAGAGTGATTAGCACAAATAAATTTAATCTTTCGAAAACATTAAATTCTAACAAGTCATTTTTTAACAGCCAGATACTTATCGCTATATTTCAAGTCATTGCAAGCAAAGTCACGGCCAGAACATAAAAATCAAGCAACCCGATACGAACGTTAAAAACGGGCCGCGAAAAATAATAAGAAACACCATAAAACTGTATCAGCGATTGTCGAGCGTTGAGGTATTGGGGCCAATATTGGTTCAAATAAAGGTTGGGGCAAAGGCGGGCGCGGGCGGTTTGACATGGGATCTGTCGGCTCGGCCCGTCGTCGCGTGCTTAACTGTGTATAACGCGCCTGGAAAACGTTGATACTTGCATTTATATTTTACTACTTTTTTTATTTTTCGATTTCGGTTTACATGGTTTTGGCACGCAAAAGTATTGTAATACTTTCTAAGGGTAGAAATCAGGGCCCTTATTAATAGACAGATCTCAGTACTTGAGATCACGTTTATCTATACTAAACGGGACCTTGATAACGTGTTCTGAGACCGAAATGTATCCAGTAATACAAGCATAAGCTGTTTGGTAGTGAAAGCCTAGCCAACGACCATGTTTAAAATTGAATATGTGGAAATGAAACAGACATAGGTACATCGCAATTGTAATATACTTGATACTCATTAAAGAGTATACAGTAAACCTAAGAATGTATTTTAAATATCTTCATAAAATAATAGAACCAAATTATCATAATTTCATGAATTAATACGCAATAACTTCCATTATTCCAACAAAATGCAATGTTACTTACAATTGTTTGCTTCCGGAAAATCACGAGAATTCAATGATGACATACCTGTAAAAACAAAGGATTTTTTAATGGCATAATAACATGTTTTTATGTTACCCACTAAGTGGAAGAAATTGAAGTAAACTAATATAAAAACAATATTTCGATTAGAATTCAGATGATTTTATTAGTATGTCTTACTATATTTTTCATTACCATGCTACATATATAAAATCCACATAGATGATAAGTGAATGCAGCAGCCACTAAACATTAACACCAAAATCGCCTCCGTTGTTTTTCCTCTTTTATACATTATAAATTAGGAAATACGCAAACATGTTTGCCTATTTCCTTACATAAAAAAGCAGCTCCTATTGAGGCCTGGAGCTTGCAGCTCCTATTGATATTAAGTGATAACTGCAGCCTATAGACATCTATCGTACATAAAACCAAGAGGTCAAAATATAGATGCGTTGCTACCCCGGAGACCTAAGGTGTCATGTCTCTGTGATATTTCTTTATCGATTCTTCAGTAGGCAGCATTATTTTAAGTATTTTTCAACTTACCGTACGGAGCGTATAATGAATAAATACAGTTAAAATCTATTTTTAAAGCATAGTGAAAATTCTAAAATTAACCACCGAAAAATCATTCCTCCAACAAGAAACCCACCCAAAACAGCAAAAGTTTTGGCGATGCATGTATCAGCTTCCGAAAACACCAGGCGCACACAAATACAGTAAAATTTCAATAAATCCAGTCGAAAGTAGAAACGGCCCGCAAATAACAGGCAAACGTGGCCAGGCGTGTATCAGCCCGAACGTACCAGGCGGCCATAAACGTATAGATATAGCGGAATATTGAGCGAGGCAGGCGGGCGAGCATCACGACACAGGATACGGGCCGCGTTATCGCGCCCCCGCGGCGGCGCGTCACCTTGTCACCGACCCGGTTTAATGGGCTGCCGTGTACTAGGCACGACTATCTTGAAGCTTGAAAATATAAAATTATTAAATGTTTATTTTTTTGAGAAATATTTTTATCGTTATCGTTTCTAAAGGTATAAGATATTATAATATTGCAATATTCCTTCCGCCCCCAGTATCCTGACACAAACTATCTGTTGTGTTCGAATAGATGTTTTTTTAAATCATGAAGTTGCAAAGAAGCATACTTACTCGTACAGTTTACACTTATGGTAAGTAATACTATAGCCTATAAACATCTACCTACATGAAACCAGAGAATTCAATAATAATAATAATGGCAACCCATTATACGTCCCACTGCTGGGCACGAGTCTCTCCCCTTTTTGGGGGGAGGCCTGGAGCTTACTCCACCACGCTGCTCCAATGCGGATTGGTGGAGGTGGGTGGGTTAGTGGCCAACCCGCTGTCGGATGTTTTCAAACCGCCCATAAGGCCTCCGACAAGGTTTAACGACTGCTATCTATCGATAGCAACCGGGACCGACGGCTTAACGTGCCCTCCGAAGCACGGAGGGCACGTTAAGCGAATTCAATAACATAACATAACATAATAAACATTTATGAACATAATAAATGTAGAACGTAGAAGTGTTACCATTCCTGAGGCCTAGGGTGTTATGCCTCTGTGCCGGGAATTATAGGCCCGTACAAATAATAAAAAATAAATATTAGATGTAAAATAGTATAGTACAGTAGTAGTGTAAAATAGTACAGAGCCATACATCTAACGGAAACACGATAGTACTGAACATTACCATTTGGTGGTAATGCTCAGCACTAGACTAGCTGATGCGGTGATGACAATTCCCTCGAGTTCCTTATCTTGGCACTCTACCACCAGTAAAATTATGCTAACTAACATGAAAACGACAGCAAAATGATATATTTTTTTTCATGTAGGTATAGGTAGGAAATGTAGGTACACGGTATTACACATTTATATTTGCGGCCGGAGCCGTGAGCCTCGCCCACCGCTCCGACCCGACATGGCTTCTGAACGCCGACGGCAAATACCGATATTTTTATATACCTATTATATGCATTCTCTTGCATAAAACTCTTTGATGTTATATTTTAACTCAATACTGAAATACATTAACTTACTTAGTTAAAATAAAAAGTGTAGTAAGAATTTAAAGTACATAGCATGCATAGGTACTTTGATTTTATAATGTTTACCTAATTTGAACAATGGTGCACCAAAAATCTGTCGGTCTATGTTTAGTTAGCTCAGTCATTGTGTTATACTTGGGACATAAAATTGTCACCAAGTTTGGTGAAAATAACCTTTGTGTAGGAGATAAAAATGAAAAACCAAAAAGTCGCTTAAATTTTGAGGTAATGTAAAAAATGCAAAAACTAAAGTTATATTTTTTTTATTACCGACAACTTTTCGATGCAACTTTTTTCGATAGGACTCGTAGTTTTGCCGGAAATCGTCATAAACCGTTTTCAACCCTTATACCCCTCCCCCCAGCTCCCGACCTCACATCACTCGTAATTTATTTTACCTTTTAATTTTATTATATTTTCTTACTTCTCTAATAGGTTTCATCCTGTTCTAATATTTTTGTTCTCAAAAGCTATCGGCACTGGCCTAATGAGTAGGAGTATTATATTATTTATGGCTTTCGAAATATTTTGAGGCACAGCACGATCGTGAGCATGAGGAGGTGTTATATATTAATGAGTTGTTACATGAGTGACTGCCAAGTGATGGCTCGTATAGTGACGATCTTTTTAATTTTTTTTTTTTATGTAATCGACGTGGTAAACAAGCATGCAGTTCACATTGATGTTAAGTGATGACTGCAGCCTATAGACACCCACACAAGACCAAGGTCAAAATGCAGATGCGTTACCACTTCTGAAGCCTAAGGTGTTATGCCTCTGTGCCGGAAATTACAGGGCCCTACATTCATTTCATATCTCTATAACGTTGATTGTCAACTCATTTGTCAGAAAACGAAAATGATTTTCAACTGCCTCTTGTGGTATTAGGCCTAAACTGCTACGCTGGGGTTCCAGGTTCGATTCCCGGGTTGGGGGCTACCAGATATCATCATAATTTCAGCCAAAAGACGTCCACTGCTGAACAAAGGCCTGCCTACGCTTCCTTTTCCGGATATAAAGATGTAAAATCGGATATCTTTGTTTATTATAATATATTATTTCGCATTAACACATGCTTGTGAAATATATTTATTTAAAGAATAATGGAAAGAAAAATTTGACTTCAGGCGAGACTCGAACTCGCGGTTACTAGGAATCTAGTCCAGCCGCTCTTCCAACTGAGCTAACGAAGTCCTGCCTGCCAGATTTGTCACCTACCGGATATCTTTGGTCTATTGGGAAAATGTAACTGGCGAATCGTGGGTGTTTGCATGTATGCTTGAATGCAATGCCGGGATAACATGCGTAAAGTTACGTATACGTTCTATTTAACGGAGCAAATTCTTTCGTCCTGGTCTAACAACAACATCTCTTTATATATTTGTTTCATCTTAGGTATAAAAGCCAGTGTTGCATACTTCGAAAATGTTACATAATTGAGTTATTTAAATTAGTCAAAAACTAGTTTTCAATTCTATACATAAAGTCCAGTCAGATTAGACATTCGAAGATACATAAATTCGCTATCAGCTGAAAATAAGTAAAAATTGTTCAAAACACAATTAAAAACAACAAATATACTATAGGTATATATGGCCATATGAAAGAATGTCGAATGAGCGAATGACTAAACAGATATACAATGCGAATGTGGATGGTTGCAGAGGCCCAGGAAGACCAAGGCTGACCTACCATGACCAAATAGGTCGAGTTTTCTCTGATGGTGGGGTCAAAAGTCTTAGAAATCGGCGTGCATGTATGAAGAGAATGATGAAGGTAGACGAGGCACGAGAGGTTTGTCTGAACCGGGATATCTGGCGCTCTACACTCTCTGCCTACCCCGTTAGGGACCTGGCGTGAAGATACATACATACATACCTACATATATGGCCATTTTGGACTTTTATTTGTTGCCAATTTTGCACTATCGAGTTCCGGTTGGATTGTAATGAATGGCCCCGAAATAACTATAACAGAGACAGTCTCAGGGGTAGCAACGCATATGCATTTTGACCTCTGGTTTTTTTTTATGTTATGGCAGTGGCAAACAAGCATGCAGCTCACATCGATGTTAAGTGATGACTGCAGCCTATAGACACCCACACAAAGACCAAGGTCAAAATGCAGATGCGTTACCACTCCTGAGGCCTAAGGTGTTATGCCCCTGTGCCGGCAATTACAGGGCCGTACATTACCACCTGACCGGAACACGATAGTGCCGAACACTGCCATTTAGCGGCAAGTATATTAGGCAATGTGGTGGTGCCTACGCCCGCGAGCTCCGTCACTGGAGCTCTACCACCAGTAAAAAGAGGTTTTGTTCGTAGTTTGCCACTCTCCTTATATTAAAGTAATGAACTATTTACTTACCATCAACTTGAACAAGTCCGCACCACTTTATTTACTTAAAAGGATAAGTGCAGGCGACTTGGCCGATTCCGGGACGTCGCCTTTCTCTTCATTTTAAATATGTATAGTCGAAAGTTGAACTCCTTCCCACTCCTGTTTACTTAGTCGGCTGACGGCTTGTCGAGTTCGTGACGGGGATTATATTTTTTAGCTTATGTTTTTGACACCCTTCAAGTTTCGGGTTAAGCGCCCTAAGATCTTACAAACGTATTTTATGTTTTTCAAATATTTCGAAGAAATTCATCGCGTTTGGGTTCGTATTTCATACAATACTTAAATGGCATTTTTACCCTTTTTATATGATCGGTGAAATTCCGGTCGTTTTGTTTTTTAAATCAAGAATTATCGACACTGTTTGTAGGAAAAAGTTTGGGTAAATTAGTGCAATCTTTTTCGAAATGTAATTGCAATTTTAAATCGATATTTGAAAACTTATATATTAAGCTCCTTGTCACATTACAACGTTGTTCAGTCGTATACAAATGTCAAGATTACAATGTGATTGATAATTAAGTAGCTTGATTCGATTTAGAAAACATAAGTTCCATTATTTGCATTTATAAACGAACAGTAGGTACCTACCAATCGTTTTCTAGATTGATGCAGACAACTATCTGTACCTACCAGAATACTAGGTTCAAACATAATGATCAAAATCACCCCACTGCAACTCCTATCGTGAGAATGGTGATTGAATGTATAATAACTAACCGCCCGCCCCGGCTTCGCCCGCGCTGCCTTGCTCCATGTGTGTGTGTGTGTGTGCAAATTTCATTAAAATCAGTTAAGTAGTTTAGGAGTCCATCGCGGACAAACACCGTGACACGATATTTTTATAAATCTTTATAGTATGAAAAATACATGACAATTTTTTTTTTCTTATTTTTCTATCTGTTATGACTTTGGCCTATCACCCGTTTTCGGTTTATCGTGGATTTCTGGGACACCCTGTATATAACAAGTAAACACTCAACGCACTTAATATATTATTATATAAAGAAAACACCGGGAACAAACAGCAGGATTCGTTTTTAACCCGTCAGCTTGCGATTTCAATTGTTCACATGTGGTAAATCGACTTCTGGAAACTGGAACCGTGCTACAAAGGGCATAGAGCAACTCGGCCCACCGGCCGCGGCGGATCGGAGGGGAGTACCCATAGCGTTTATTACCGATGCAAAACTGTCTATCATTTTTTGCGGGAGGAAGAGAAGGAAAGAGAGGAGAAATGCGTGTGACACACACTACAAAAATTACGTCTACACAACTACGTCTATTACCTACTACGACTCACACCTTGCCTTTAACAAAATACATAAACAATTTCACGCACACATTTAAACATCTAGGCGACAGGCATAGGCCCATTTGGACTTGTACTTTGACAAAGGGTAAAGCCTGCATATGGCTACTCCCCTCCGGTCCGCCGCGGCCGGTGGCCTGGGTTGCTCTATGACCAAGGGACGTGTCCCGCCCAGTACTTTATTTAGTACATACAGGTCAATGTAAACACTGCACTGCAGTCAATGTAAGCAGTACAGTGTTTACGGAAAATGTCCGCCAACTAAAACCAAATTGTACATAAACTGGTAGCCGCGTTCTCAAACCGCTCTCGACATTAAAGTAGCGATTCTTCAATCAGCCAACAGCCAACCCTAGTCGCCGATAGAGCCATAACGAAACACAAAGCGTAGCGGCGAGGCGCCCCGGACAGAAACCAGTCCGGGCAAATTAAATATGTAGGAGGCGAGCGCCCGCACCCACGGTGTCAGGGCTGTCGATTCGATTGGGCTTGATTTTTTTTTATGACGGTGGCAAAAGAGCGTGCATTTCACATGACGATAAGTCAATACTGAACATAGTGGTAGTATAATGTGAAGCATGAGACTGACAGACAGACGCAGCGCAGGACATTGCTTTATATTGCCATACCTATTCTAATTTAGTGATTCTATTAAAACATAATAATGTTTACAGATAAACATTAAATACTCAACGTATTCCTTCCAACGAATAGGTACATACATAGATTTCTTTATCACATGATGTGGAAGACCAGCGTACAGTTCTCACTGATAGTGTTTGAATACTAGGCCAACAAAAATCTTCATAAAAACCAAAGATTTCATATTGCTACATCTGAGACCTAAGTTTTACAGGGCCATACACTACCTGACCGCAACACGATAGCGGTAACACCATTTAGCGGTAAGAAGATTATGTGATAGCTTACTTCCTCAAGCTCCCTCCGTCACTGGAGATCTGCCACCAGTAATTTTAACAAACACATTACCATGTTACTAAAAAATAAAAGCACCGTCAAAAATTGACTTTTTATTAGCAACCCTAGCCACAAAACGAGCTCGCCAAGCGTACCGTCATTAGCGCCAGCGCGGCGTTAGCAACCCGCCACCAGCCAGGCATTTTTTATGCAACCCACAAGCTAGCATTTTTTCCAACACAGTATATTGCGCGGACTAACGCAGGACTAAATAAACATGCAGTTCACATTTATGGTAAGTGAAAACTGTGTCAATGAACTATGTTATTCTACATAAATACCAGAGATTTCAAAGAAGATTGCCGCTCCTTGAAGATTGAAGACCTAAGTTGATGTGCCTCTGTGACAGCTATTACGGGACGATCTAAGCTCAACACGACACGATAGCACTGACACCATTTAGCCGCAAGCATATTAGGTTATCGATCTCTAGCTCCGCCACTGGAGCTATACCACTAAATATTCTACCCGGCTACTGAAATATAAAAATATGTAATATAATCAAAAACCAATTCATTTGCAACCCTAGCCACAAAACGAGCTCGGCGAGCGCACCGTCATTAGAGCCGGCGTTAGCGACCCGCCGCCAGCCAGACATTTTTTATGCAACCCACAAGCTGGCATTTTTTTCCAACGCGGCATATTGCGCGGACCAACGCAGACAGTGGATCGGAATAATGATACCTTACTCGGACGTTCCAATGGTTTGCCGATCAGTTTTGCTTTTTTTTTTGGTAGTCGCTGTGTTGATAATTACTGGCATCTGTTGATTCGCGGTTCGATTGTGTTGAGTGATAACCGAGTACGTAAGTTCACGCCTGTATTCGATAAAGGGATAGGCAGAGAGAGAGAGGTAAATGCGTACATTCTAGCATACTTAATTACATAGAAATACCCTTTTAACCTTTGTCTTAGGAATCGGCGTGCGTGTATGAAGAGAATGATGAAAGTAGATGAGGCACGAGAGGTATGTCAGGACCGGGATATCTGGCGCTCTACACTTTCTGCCTACCCCGTTAGGGACCTGGCGTGAAGATACATACATACATACCCTTTTAACTCTTCAAGGAACATAAAGCCGCCAGCGCCTAGACACAATTGAAAATCAATTGTCATATTTTTCTCATGACTTGATGGGTTTAAACAACTATGATGCGCCAGTTACGCATTGTCCCATGTCCGGTGGCGAGCCTATTGACATCTTCGTGTATATTGCCAGGACAGAGGCATTTTTCAGCGGTAATAATAAGTATTTTAATCGTAATAAAAATGTTTTTGATATAGGGTCGTTTCGCCAGTTTTGCCGACCGTCGCCTGTTTTCGACTTTTTCACCGACTTCTTGGAGTAATCGGTACAAAATAGCATTATTAACAAGAATGGGAACTTAACATAAATATTGTGGCACCCCAAATAGTTCCAATTTACGCACACATAGACAATATGCACGTATGCACACAGAATACGGCACAAAAAAATCATAATTTTGTGGTTCGCAACAAACACTAACAACGCGTGCTTTTTTGCAAAAAAAATAGTGATGAGCCTCACAGTGTGTGGTAAGTTTTTAAATGTAATTTTGCGTTTTTTGATTTGTTTCTTATTTGTATTGATAAACAATGAGTCTTAGTATTTATTAAAACTAAGTCTTTCTTCATATTTCTTAAGAAAAAATATAAAATTGAATGGTCGGTAACTGGTTACCTCGATTTCGTAAATACCTACTTCTCGACCGTTGCGGTCGGAAACTGTGGTTGCAGAGTCCAGTTATGTTGCCTCTTTTTTTACATATTCTTAAAGAAACTACTGAACCTAATTTTAATATTGAATCCTATTCATATCAGAATAGTATCGGCCAGTTTTCGACCGGATGATTTCAAATATTTGAAGAATATCGCGTGTCGTAAAAACATCTTGGTCGAAAATGGGGTATGTAATAGCTTTATGCCATATTTCGACTAAAATAATCGAAATACAGTTTTTAAGTTTAAATTATATCTTTTTGTACAAGAAACACGCCAAATATGTATATCACACGATGTATTTTGACCCGAAATCTATTTAGCTGATAAAAGGATAAAATAATGTATTTAATATACCCATAATGTTTGGTCGGAATGAGTTGTGACATATTTATTTTCGACCTCAGTAATGCATATCGGTAATGATATTGTTGGAAAATAATCTTTAGTACTATAATAAATATCGGTTGATATTGTTGGAAAATAGTAGGGCAGAGCGGGGTCACTTGATCAGGATTTTGTTCGAATCAGTTTCGGGTACTTTTAAAGAAAATAATAAAATTGGCTTAGACTCAAATCAGTTCTTTATTTATTTGGCTACTCATTTGGAATATAAAACTTTGGTAAAGTCTTTAATTACTATACTTAATTAACCTTTTCGTGTATAATGGTATGTGGCTCATTGGACCCCACAGTCGGGGTCAACTGAGCCACCCCTCGGGGTCAGTTGATCACCCACGGAGTCACTTAAGCCAGTGGTTTATATCAATCTAACAACATAAAATTACAAAACCTCTAAACAAAAATATTTTTTTATAACATTCTCATAGAAATATAATCAAAATTAAATTAACTTCTGTTAAAAAGTAACTTAAACTTTTTGTTTATTCACTGTCACAAACATAAACTGCACTGGCACCAGAAGTGCACCTATCATGAGCCCAATTTCGGCAACTGGTGCACTGTATCCACTCTTCTCCTGAACGACTGCCTTTTTCTTAACGACTTTTCTTTTATTTATTTTAGAGTTATTATCTTCGTCGGATTCTGACGCACTGCTTTTAAGAATTGCTTTCTTCACAGATTTTTTTTTGGACTTGTTTATCTTATTGCCAGTTTTAGTTTTCTTTTACATTTTTCTAATGCCAACGCGTTCTATTCGGGAGTGTCTGTCAAAACAGCACAACTTCTCTTTTTCCCTCGTGTTGGTTGCTTCCTGGGTCCTGCTTTTGGCCACAAGCTCTGGTGAAAAAGGAACTATATCTCCAGATGTAGATGGCAATTCAATATTTATTCAATATTTATTAGCCAATTTACGGATACTTCCACCATTTATGACTTGATTTACTGCTAATTTTAACAAATCTTTACTCTTATTACCACGTTCTGTTTTTCTTTTGTAAGTTCGCATCCTAAAATTAAAAAAGAACATTAATGTAGAATAACGTAAAGCATTACTGATTAAGCATTTAAAATAAGGGGTCACTTGAACATAGCTCATTCGACCCCGATTATTTTTGCTCAAGTGACCCCATCCCCGAATTACTTATAATATGTTGGATAACTAAATATCTATTAAAACTAGTTTATTTTTAAAACTAAAAACGTTTTCATTAGTCATGACTAAATCAAAATACACTTACTTGGCGTACCGTGTGATAGCATTCGTAACTTTAAACCCAAAATTCAATGAAGCGATCGTTTTTACTTTTGGCGCCAAATTCACAACATTGCGCTCTTGCATCCAAAATGAACACCGGCCGGTGACGGAAGCAACGTGAGCTGGGTTTTGCCAACCCCCGACTTCTTCTAATGCCTCCCGCTCGCTTGTATCGAGTATTTTGAGCGTGATATAATAGATGGCGCTAATGACCCTGCGGCTCAACAGACCCCGCTCTGCCCTATCTTTAGTACTTTTAAATTTAAACTGTTAACAGTAACCCGATACCCAAAAAGGGGATTGCAGTGATCCGGCCAATTACAGGCACATAGCAATAACCTTCCTACTCTGCAAAGTCTTGGAGCGTGAGATCAATACACAACTGCTGCAGTATCGAGAGGATCATCAGCTGATCAGTGACAGCCAACACGGATTTCGTCATGGCAGATCTGCTGGTAATCTTCTAGTACATTGGAGGCATTGGATGTAAGCCTGGACATTGCTAAGGCCTTTAACCGGGGCTGGCACAGGGCACTTCTCGCGAAACTTCCATCCTACGGCCAAGAGGCTATGCAACTGGACAGCCAACACCCTTTCTGTCTGAGCGTTATATACAAGTCTTAGTTGACGGTCAGCGCTCAGACAGACTACCTATCAACGCTGGTGTGCCGCAAGGCTCTGTATCTCCCACATTGTTTCTTCTGCATATCAATGAAATGTTGGAGCAAAACTCCAATTTTCATTGCTAAGCCGATGATAGTACGGGAGATGCACACTACACTAGCCGTACAAATGCCTCTCGGACACTTCTCGAGGAAAGCAGAACTAGACTTGTGTCAGAAATCGAGCATTCTCTGGAGCGGATCTCGGATTGGGGTCGACTTAACTTAGTGCAGTTCAACCTCTCGAAGATACAAGTTTGCGCGTTCACTGCTAAAAAACCCCATTCATTGTAGCATCACAGTTCCAGGGTACTCTGCTTGCCATTGATAAGAGTATCGGTATCTTGGGCGTTGACATATCGAACGAAGTGCAATTCGGGAGTCACATTGAGTGAGACCAAGTTGGCATCCAAAAAGTAGTAAAGTGCTTATCAAAGAAGCGAGGCAGTATTTTACATCGGGGCAGCTACTACAGCTACAGTTTTATAAGGTCCAAGTGCGGCCCCATCTGGAATACTGCTCTCATTTGTGGGCGGGTGCCCAAAATACCAGCTTGGTCCACTTGACTCCCTACAAAGACGCGCTGTTCGTATTGTTAACGATCCAGGATTTACTGACAGGCTCGAACATCTGAGCCTGCGCAGAGACATTGGGAGTCTGTGCGTGTTATACCGTCTCTACAATGGTGAGTGTTAAACTCTGTTAGACTGAGTCTAACAGAGTTTAACACTCACCATTGTTCTGTCTGTTAAACTGTTCGACATGTTGCCACCGTCTCTTTCACTAAACCGGACTACCCGCCGAAGAGAGAAGTTTCACCCTCACCGGCTGGACACCTGGCAGTGCTCAACGGTGCGGTTTTCTCGTTCGTTTCTGCCCAGAACGTATAAATTGTGGAACGAACTTCCCTCTGAGGTGTTCCCTCGGTGCTACAATATGGGGTTCTTCACAAATGGCGTCAAAAGAGTCTTTCAGGGCTGGCAGCGCGTTGGCAACTCCCCTGGTATTGCAAATGTTCATAGGTGACGGTGACCATCTGCTTGTCTGTCAACTTAATGACAAAAACAATACAGCAAATTGATGTTTTAACTTTGAGGTAATAGTGCCATTAAAAATTGAACTTCACTTATTACTTGTTAAGGTTGATAAAGCAGACCATAAAGACTGATATGATAAGAATTAAAGATAATGTTCCTATTTTCTGATTTTGTTTTTGTGTAAATCTGCGTTGGAAAAATAAATAAATCCAAGATTGACTTTAGCTCATCGACGACACTTGTTTTATTTTGCTGTTATAATATTGTATGCTTAATATTTGAACATAGCAAGAGTTTTTATATTTTAAATATATATAATGCCTCATTTTTTGACATCACACCCAATAGTCGAGAACTGGCGAATTTAAAGTCGGGAACTAGAAATTTCGGTCGAAAACTGGTAAAACCGGTGTTTTCGGCTTTATTGTTTTTTTTTTAATTATTACTAGGTCCTACTTGAAAATAAAGGATATGAAACGAAATAAGACTATATTGACTATGTGTATAATTTTTCTCAAATTTTCGCTTATAATAATTCTATTTATTTTTTCGTTCTAAATTAGGCAACTCCACTCCAATCGGTCGATAACTGGCGAAACGACCCTACCTACCTATATGAATAGGTAACTCAGACCACTTAAGAGCTGTAAACGGATTATCCGGCAAAAAATATTGTCAGCTGTTGTCTATGCACTTAAAAGGCTATTTATTACACGACACGGTATTCAGGGTCCGGCAGAAAGGGTGGGCGTGGCGTCGCGCCGGGTTGCCGCTTATTACACTATCCGGTCGACTGTCCGGTCACTGTCTGGTCTTTGTGCGGGTGTCTATAGGTAAACTGCATGCTTGTTTGCTACCTTCATTACATAATAAAAGATTAGGTAACGCGGTGAAACTCTAGCACCAGTAGAAACCTAACGTAAGACCTAACTTCTTCATTAACAACTCCATCTTATCTAAGTTCCAAACTGTTCAAAGATTGCATCGTCCAAAGAAACGAATCAATAAACGCCTAATTATTATTTACACCACGGAATAGATAAATAAGTATCTATTCCGTGATTTACACCCATATTCTAAAGGCGAGATTCACAGACCGCACTACGACTTTACTTTCGAGCAAAGTACGCTTCGAACTGTCAAAACCCATACATTTCTGACAGTTCTAAGCATACTTTGCTCAATGTAAAGTAGTAGTGCGGTCTGTGAATCTCACGCTAAGACGTTACTCGAAACATTCCTTGACTCACACTCAACTGAGGACACTTTATGAGGACGCCTCGAAATCCAAATTCTTAGTTATATTTTGACAGTAAATCATGATTATCTTAAAGATAATTCACAAAGTCTTGAAAATCCATTTTTATAGAAAAATATGGTACCTATTTAATTATATTTCCAAACAGTTCCGACACGAAAAACTTATTGAGCGCAAGAATATGGCGTATGGCTTAAATGTAAATACTCCTCAAGTTTGACAATTGCTTTCTTACACGGAGGCAGAATGTCGAGTTGACAATTGCTTTCTTACCTCAAACGGAGGCAGAATGTCGAGTTGACGTTATTAGTTACAACTAAGAATACCAATTCCCTTGAGTAAGGTTGAGTTATTCTTAAAAAATAGGATCCTTTATTAAATTTTTATACTCAGAAATAAAATTCGCTCGGCCGGGCTTTAACTTAAGCTCTCGCGTGTTGCGGGACGACCGAGACGTGTCAAAGAGAGTGTTAGACTCGGGAGGAGGACGGGTAGAGGTTGGGTGTGGGTGCAAGCGAGAGGGGTGCAGTAGTGCGGGCCCGTAGCCGCGGGCCGATGCTTCGGCTTACATAGCTTACTGAGCACGTATAGTAGGTGCGACAGGTTTTGGTACTTTATTATATTAATTGGCGTGCCCCGTCTTTAGAGGAGACGTTTATGAGAATATATTTACCGTGAAGTAGATAGGTATTACATGTTAATCTTTGCTGAAATATATTTATATTAAGAAAAAAAAAAAATTTTGTACTATGAATCTGCTAGTGGAATAGAATCGCGACATCACGGTTATATAGGTAGGTATTTAGTGATTATAGATTACTTTGTTTCAATAATTAAACCTAAGTAGAAACAAAAGCTTATTGGACTTATTAGCTCTTATTAATTATAAAGGTAATGTAACATTATTTAATTAAAGCTTAAATAACCAAAAAGGGTGCCGACTCACTCATATCTTCTTTTCTACGAATAAAATATTTACTAATTGAAGTTCACAGAAGAGGTACCTACTAACTGCATCGAAATTTAAAGAATTTTGACGTTTGGCGATGCTTAAGTATCGTTAAACGTCAAAATTCTGGGGACATTGTTCATCACTGATTAGCCTGATTACTAGGCTAGGGCTTTTATCCAGCTGTGAAGGTATTGCGGCTGAAGTTTTCACTGGTGGTAGAGCTCCAGTGATGGAGCTCGCGAGCATAAGCACCACCGCATTACCTAATATAGGTACCTACTTGCCGCTAAATGGTAGTGTTCAGCACTATCGTGTTCCGGTCAGGTGGTAATGTGACCTTGCAATTTCTGGCACAGAGGCATAACACCTTAGGCCTCAGGAGTGGAAACGCATCTGCTTTTTGACCTCTAGCCTTCGTGTGGCTGTGTGGGTGTCTATAGGCAGTCATCACTTAACATCAATATGAACTGCATGCTTGTTTGCCACTTCCTTAACATAAAAAAGTGTAAGTACCTATAAGTATAATTTACACTTTTTACCATTTATTTATTCTTAGCATCCATCGTAAATAAGTTATTATGCCTGTCAAATTACAATAAGCAGCAAACAATCATCTACCGCTGGATCTTATAAACGATAACGCATACTTCAATATATTTATACTAATCATAGATATACCTATACTAGTCATAGATATAACTTAGAGTTACTTACCGGTTATTTAAATCGAATACACCTACGGTTTACATCGGTGGCTTTTCATTTGTCGATGTGTGATAGTGGCGCACGATAAAAGGTCTATTTACACTACACGATCGGGACCAGTCTGGGACAGTTGATTTTTTTTTTCGCTTACACTCACAGCGCCACAGTAGGAATAGCCACACACGAGTTATCGCGTCAGACTTTCGTGTTCGACCTACGACGAAGTGTTTGGAAAAATGGAAGAGTCAGTCACACATTAGGTATAACATAGCAGAAAATATTTATGAATTTACTGCATCTGCATCTTACTATATTACCGTGAGTTTGCATTGATGAAACATTCACATAAGAACATGTTAAAATGATAGGTTTGACAGCAGTGCGAACGCTAGCACCAACCAGACATTCATCGCAATACATACTTTTTTGACAGTTTACGCGACGAGTTGCGAAACATCATCATGTTTAATGTTTTTAGTGCAAACTAGTTGGTTTTTTTTCACAGCCCCATAATAGGTATACACCTGTGTCGTGGGTGCCGTTGTACACATACAACACATACACAAACACCCAAACCCGAAACAAATATCTGTAGGCCATACAAATATTTTTCCCGGTGCGGGGATCGAACCCACTACCCTTCGAATCTATCGGTCATCTCACATCGCTGCACTAATCGGGTCGTCAACAAACAAGCGGCACCCTAATTATTACTAGGAAATCAGGACGTTCAAGGAACATCGATAAATCGTATAGTGTAACAGGCCTCCAAGGATTACGCCCCATCCGGGGGCATTGTAGGCGATCTCTCACTCCCCACAGTTGCCCCGTTGGCTTTTTTCTCGCGCGCTTGCATTTTCCGACGGAAAGTTGAAAGTGGAGCGAAGTGTATATTGAATTATGAATTAAGATATGGAGCTCGAGCTTCTTTAATGCGGTGCGCGTTTGCTGGATGACGTCATTTTTTACACTTTTTAGTTTCGTGGGAAAACTTGATTTTTTAGACGAAAATTCTGTAGTTTACTCCTGTGTTCGAAGGAGTAGACAGAGCTAAATGCATGCATCATGTATAAGTATTAGTACAATTATACACATTATAAATTTGACATCCGTGGTTCAATCACTCTAAGGGTCCTGTTGAAAACAAACAAACAAATATCTTTATTGTACGCAAAAGAAGTTACAATTTTATTATGAACCCTGCCTGCTGCGCTAGTTTGCTCTGTGTTGCAGCACTCAGTGTCTTACCGAATAGTTACAGTAGGTACAATAAGTAGTGAGATAATAAAATCAAATCATCAATCATGTAGTAATGACTAACAACAAAATAAAAAATAAAATAATTAAAATCGGTTTTTAAGGTAGGTTGCTAATATTAGCATGGACTATTTGGGCAATTATAGTATTTTTAAAAGAATGTTTTAGACCGATAGTGTATGTATGTGCTTAAATAGAAAAAAATGAAAGTGGTTGGAGTTATTAATTGAAATAGGACTTAACGAAAAGAAATGTAAATAATTATATATTAATAATAATTATAAATAATTATTATAAAACCAGCGTTAGGTTCCTTGTATATGAAGGTACCCGACATTTGCTGTACAGGACACCTTTTTGGCCGCCGTGAGACACATATTAGGTGTATATGTATTAATTGGTAAGCATATCACCGGGCCAGTTGAAACTTTTTTTTTCCATGTGGCCCGGTGCCGGGCCAAGTCACCGGGTCAGATGGGATACAGTCATTGTGTTGTCTTTTCTTTGTTATCTACGTTTTATGTCTATTTTATGTGTCTCGCTATGTGTCAAAATAAATGTTTCTTTCTTTCATCCATGCCCACCGACCGGACTCAACCCCCGGTCGAGACATCTGGAGACGTCGCCCGGGACCGCGGCTGCGGCGTCTAGGCCAGAGCGACGACGCGGTCGTGCGGCCCCTTACCATCGCCAATGAAAATCTGCTTAATCTATTGTAAGCGGAGCGCGGGGGAATAGCTGAGGGAGAGAAATAAATATGCCCAAATATAAATATGCCAAAATATAATTCAAACAGAAAAAGAACAAAAAAAAGGGTTTTTAAAAAGGAGAGAAAAAAAAGTGTATAAGTATGGCCTTCCCTTATCTAGTTTTCCCTGCGTGCCAACATCCCGTGAACGACCACGCCTCCGATGCTCCGGAGGCCGATAGGCCCGGGGAATGAGGAAATTCTCGACCATGCCTCTCCCCCTCTTCGTGCTGAGGGAGGGATGATGATTTGTCAGTCACTTTGTTTTTTTTTTATGTTACGGCAGTGGCTTACGTACGCCGTGTGCTACAGAGATAACGCTCTACAAAGTCGAAACGAGCCGATCGTCCCTTTCGCAGGCTCGATGTGCAATATTAATTGTTGAGAACTGTAATTGTAACTCACTTCTAATAGACGGTAATTTTCAAAATATTTATAAATAAAAAAAATACGTGATATATTATAGATATACAGGTAGACTAGCGGCTCGCCCCGGCTTCGCTCGCGCTGCTCCGTTCTTATTAGTCATAGCGTGTTGATTATAGCCTATAGCCTTTCTCAATAAATGGGCTATCTAATACTGAAAAAACTTTTCGAATCGGATCAGTAGTTCCTGAGATTAGCGCGTTCAAGCAAACAAACAAACAAACTCTTCAGCTTTATAATATTAGTATAGATTAATCGCGTAACGACCCGGTTTTAAAATTTGTGTGATATAGATTCACCTCTAGTCTCCACAAATATTCCCTTAGACCAGTGTGTAATCATGATGAATAGGTGGCAGCATAATGTGATTACTGGTGGTAGAGCTCCAGTGACGGAGCTCGCAGGCGTAGGCACCACCGCATTACCTAATATACTTTGCCGCTAAATGGTAGTGTTCATCACTATCGTGTTCCGGTCAGGTGGTAATGTACGGCCCTGTAATTTCCGGCACAGTGGCATAACACCTTAGGCCTCCGGAGTGGCAACGCATCTGCATTTTGACCTTGGTCTTTGTGTGGATGTCTATAGGCTGCAGTTATCACTTAACATCAATGTGAACTGCATGCTTGTTTGCCACTTCCAGAACATAAACAAAAAAAAAAATGTGACTATACGTAGCATTTTGAATGGAACTTTACGACTCTTACGGCCAGTTTTATTACACTCCTTCCCCGTGTCCTGGCAGACAACTTTGTTAATACGTAGGTATATGCAGTCATCTATAGATTTTTTTTTAATGTTCGGAATGTGGCAAACAAGCATGCAGCTCACATTGATGTTAAGTATTGATTATGGAAAATTGTAAAAATATGCCTAAGAGATATATTTAAAAGAGCTGACTGAGTTTTTTTGGGCAGGTTTTTCTCGGATCATATTGGCCTTTGGAACTCTGCCGGTGAATGACGAAGAATGACTCTTTTTCTTTTCTTCTCACTCTTTTTTATCAGTTTGTAAAGGGGAAATGAGACATTCTACTGATATACTTTTTACATTAGCATATTCAATTTAGTTTAATCTGCGCGTTCACCGCTAAAAAAACCCCATTCATTGTAGCACCACAGTTCCAGGGCACTCCGCTTGCCATTGGTAAGAGTATCGGTATCCTGGGCGTTGACATATCGAACGAAGTGCAATTTGGGAGTCACATTGAGTGTAAGACCAAGTTGGCATCCAAAAAGTTGGGGGTGCTTAACAAAGCGAGGCAGTATTTCACATCGGGGCAGCTACTACAGCTTTATAAGGCCCAAGTGCGGCCCCATCTGGAATACTGCTCTCATTTGTGGGCGGGAGCCCCCAAGTACCAGCTTGGTCCACTTGACTCCCTACAAAAACGCGCCGTTCGTATTGTTAACGATCCGGGACTTACAGACAGGCTCGAACATCTGAGCCTGCGCAGAGATATTGGTAGTCTGTGCGTGTTATACCGTCTCTACAATGGTGAGTGCTCTGTCGAACTGTTCGACATGGTACCACCGTCTCTTTTTCTACACCGTACTACCCGCCGAAGAGAGAAGTTTCACCCTCACCGACTGGACACCTGGCAGTGCTCAACGGTGCGGTTTTCTCGTTCGTTTCTGCCCAGAACGTGTAAATTGTGGAACGAACTTCCCTCTGAGGTGTTCCCTCGGTGCTACAATATGGGGTTCTTCAAAAATGGCGTCAAAAGAGTCCTTCAGGGCTGGCAGCGCGTTGGCAACTCCCCTGGTGTTGCAAATGTCCATAGGCGACGGTGACCACTTACCATCCGGTGGCCCGTCTGCTTGTCTGTCAACTTAATGACATAAAAAAAAAAAAAAAAAAAAGTTTTATCTTAGTGATATTCTTGTCTTTACATATATTTTTATCTTGTTTGACAGGTGTATCAATTGTTATTAGCTTTAATTTATTTTGTTTGTTTTTGACGTGTCATAAGAGGTGCCTGTCACCCTAAATGAATAAATGAGTTTCTGATTCTGATTCTGACTGCCTTTAGACACCTACACAAAAACCAGAGGTCAAAATGCAGATGCGTTGCCACTCCTGAGACCTAAGTTGACATGTCTCTGTGAAGTTATTACGGGGCCATACATTACCATCTAACCGGAACACGATAGTGCTGAACAGTACCATTTAGCGGCAGATAAATTAGGTAATGCGGTGGTGCCTACGCCCTCGAGCTCCTACACTGGAACTCTACCACCAGTAAAGACAACAAGTAAGGAGTGACAACGAATCTACATTTAAATCTCTGGTTTTAATGCAGACGTTTCTACGCTGTAGTATTCACTTACCATCATGTGAAATGTTCTTGTTTGTCACTTGACATAAAAAACTTTACAATCCGGGAACCGAACCTGATCTTACAAGGATACTAGCTTCCACTACGACACAAGGACACTTATTTTATGGTAATTTGGAAAACATCACGTTTTAGGCGAATATAAACGGGACGGTCACATGAAATAAACAGCAATATCGTACTACTACCAGAGAATATGTAATAATGCTACTACCCAGCCAAAATATTGCACATTGAGCCTACACACTGCCTAGTCTGCCTACGTAAGCACTAATAGTTCGGTTGGTTCCGCATTGGTCAATACTTGATCAAAATGGTACCACAATGGAAATCGCCAAACGTCACGTATCTAAGGTGCAAAAGATAACGCTATACAGACGCAAAATAAGCCAAAGTCTAGTACCTAATGTCGATGTGGAATATTTCTAGTTGGATTCTATACTACCACAGTTTATAGAACGCACCTATTATACTGTGGTACCTACTTCCGTCGCGTCGTATCGGCCGTGAAGAATTTCTACTTCGTAAACAAAAGCTTGGTATACCTACGCCGCTCCTTGATTTTCCGTGTCGGTTAAGACTCTTTGTTCACATGTCAGCACGAACTCAAAACGAATTTTCTTTCAGCCCCATTCTTATAAATGAAACAATAGATATTGTAAAACAAGAAGCAAATGACTCTTAACATCAACAATTTGTTTTATTTTCTAAGACTTCAAATATAATAGGATATATCCCGCCCGTTATAAATGAAGGTTGAGTTTAAGATAATCATCAACTACCTACTTGATTTAAAACAAATTGAATTTGAAACCAGGAAGGTTAGCATCAGCAATAAAGTTACCATTAGACTCTACCTTTTTTTTTTTTTTTTTTTTTGATTTTATGGCATCGCTATTACGCATATTGCCAGTGTCAAGTAAAACGATATTTCGTATTTATTTAAGCAGTGTAAAAGTTAGTTTATTATAGTCATCAAGTATAATATGTAAGTATCAAATAAATAAGTTATGAAGTATAATATGTCAGTCAAGTGAGTTACAGTCAAGTTATTCGAGTAAAGCGATTGCTACTTTACCAGAACATTTACAATGAAGTTTTGGAGGAAACCTGAAAAGTCGTGTTTTCGCACTGTTATTCTATTTCCCTATACACGGGCACTGTAATAAACCTATATCAAACAAAATGCCACCAACTTTATTCAATATTACTTAAAAATACACCAAGAAAATGAAATAAAATAAGAGCACCATACGCCTCTTTCAAGGTTCCCGCCAAAACTCCTTCGACTCTACCTTATATAGCAGCTTTTTTTGTGACATGAAGTTTTTTTTTTCAGGTAATGGAAGTGGCAAACAAGCTTGCGGTTCATTGATGTTAAGTGATGACTACAGCTTATAGACACCTGAACAAAGACCAGTTCCATATTGGCCCCGCACATTATACCTATAAAAAGATAGAGAAAAATAAGTAGAATCATGGAAAAATACACAAAAAATAATTATTATTTGAATCGTTGTTTTTTTGTCGGAAATATTTATACTGTATTAAGTATGTAATATTTGTATGACAACAATATGTCACCAAATGCTACTTTACCAGAACATTTACAATGAAGTTTTGGAGGCAACCTGAAAGGTCGTGTTTTCGCACTGTTATTCTATTTCACT